>OU862875.1:3838373-13838373 GCA_917880725.1 Selenia dentaria
AAAAGACACTGCAGAAGATCAGAGAAACCTATTGGTTCAACAAAATGAGTTCCATTATCCGAAAGATTTGTGGATAACTGTGTTGTATGCCGAACATCTAAAGGAAGATCCGGGGCCATTCAAGCCCAGTTACACCCCATACAAAAACCAACGGCCGCCTTCCAAGTTATTCATATGGACATAACAGGGAAGCTGGGCACTCCAGATGATCAACAATACGTCATAGTCACCATTGACGCTTTCTCAAAGTACGTTTTACTGTACTTCAGTACCAACAAAAACCCACACAGCACATTGGCCGCTCTAGAACGCACTGTGCATCTATTTGGTGCGCCGGTTCAAATAATAGTGGATGGAGGAAGAGAGTTCCTTGGCGAGTTCAAGGACTACTGTGACGCCATCGGAATAAATATCCATGCTATCGCTCCAGGAGTCAGCCGAGCGAATGGCCAAGTTGAAAGAGTCGTTGCAACCCTCAAAAATGCTTTGGTAATGATAAAAAAATTACGAAGCAGAGCAGTGGCACACTGTACTCGAGGAACTTCAGCTGGCAATGAACTGTACAATCCACCGAGTCACCGGTGTTGCTCCACTGACACTTATTACACAACGAAAGCACTGTGTACCTCCTGAGCTTCTCAACCTGGTGGATATTGACAACGAAACCGTTGATATTGAAGCGCTCACTCAACAGGTGCAACAGAAAATGATTCGTTGTAGCGAACAAGACAGACAACGCTTCAACCTACACAAGGCCAAAATCCATCATTTTCAAAGAGGAGACTACGTATTGGTGAAAAATAATCCTCGAAACCAAACCTCGCTTGACCTTAAATACAGCGAACCATATGAAGTTTGTAGAATACTGGATAATGACCGATATCTGGTAAAGAAAGTTGTCGTTAGAGGACGACCTCGCAAGGTTGCCCATGATCAGCTGCCTGCGCCGCGCTCCGCAATTTGGGGATCAGTTGACCGTATCGGCGGGAAACGAATCACCTATTCAACGAGATCCCACTGCAGAATCAAATGAGCCCATTCCGTCGACCTCACGAGAAGGGCTGCAAGTACAGCCAAACCACGACTCGAACCAAGACGACCCATCAGAATAAAAGATAAGTAACTAAATCCAAATATTTCAAATAACTCTCCGAGAACTCTACGAGACCCTTCGAGAATTCTACGAGACCCTTCGAGAATTCTACGAGACCCTCCGAGAACTCTACGAGACCCTTCGAGAATTCTACGAGACCCTCCGAGACCCTCCGAGACCCTCCGAGACCCTCCGAGAACTCTACGAGAACCTACTAACCCTATAAGCATTGATATCCCCAAAAAGACATAGCAACGCAGGTCGCTTACAGACGCACTACTCAAAGAAAGTTATTTCATTTCTTTCAGGTCTACGAGAATCCAAATAATCTACGAGAATCCATAACAATCTACGAGAACCAACGAGGCTGGTGCAGAGCGCGCACCGCCTGTCAGTATGGCCGTATCGGCGCAACTACAACAGTTCGTCGAGAATAATTAAGTTTAATCATTTGATTGCCCTAAAAATAGTTTATAAATCTGCGGCGAAGCGTCTTCAACGCTCGCCTTAGGCGGTGCGCCCTCTGCGCCCGCATCTGGCTGAGTGCCATCTGCGCTCGCCAACCGTCCGGTGACGCTGTAAATGCCGGTAGAGGCAAACAGCATTAGTCCGTTCTAAAAAAAAAAAAAAAAAAAAAAAAAAAAAAAAAAAAAAAAAAAAAAAAAAAAAAGGTGCTCGTCTCGGTCGCTCTCGAGTCGCCGTACAGTACGGACCTCTTTGTGACGTTGTTACGCTGCTCGTTGAATATACGAAGCTTATAAAAGTACTTGTGAAGTTTTACTTCGAGGACCCAAAAATGACGTCAGCATTGCTGACGTCACACTTTTTAAAAACACTCCGGAGGTGCTTTCTCCGTCATATATAATATTGTATTATCAATACTTCGTAGGGAAATAAAATTTTGTTCGACTTACTGAGGATTTCGACTTAACAAGGTTCGAGTTATAGAGATTCCACTGTAGTAAGTATAGTCAAAAGATAAAAGTCAGCCAGACAGACAAACAGTGAGGTTGCTTTTGCGTTGTTGTTCACACTACCGAGTATTTGCAACTATTGTAAGTACTAAGTTGCAATATTGGCCTTAACGAATAACTGCATACAGTTAGCAACGCTTGCAAATGGGATATGAGCCAATCGCTTGTACCAATTAGACCCTAATTAGTAATTTTTGTACTGATTTCTTAGACTTTCGCGATTCGTATAGGTAGGACATTGAAATTAAACAACTTATACCGCATTAAATCGCTTATAATTTTATATTATTTTATCCCGACGTTTTGAACACTTAAGTGAACATGGTCACGGGTAGACTGGATAACAGGGGCCTGGGAATTTATTTTGATGTACTTACCCAGGGCCGGATTAACCCTATTGGGGCCCGTATAGGCAATGCAATTCTCGGGGCCTCTTTCCTTTAACCTTTTGCTGACTTTTTAAAATATGTGTTTCGGAGTCGACTTAGGACTAACTGACGGACAATGGACTATATTTGACCACCTTTGCCCGAATCGGGCAAACTATTAGTTAAAACATATTACTTGAGGACTGGCTATATGCGCACCTTGCGAAGCCATAATGGAACAAAAAACTAATCTGGTCGTTATTATTTGCCTGATCTATCAACAGCTATTGTTACTTCTTCTATGTAGATATAAAGTGTTTCATCACTTGACAACATGCGTCGAAAAGAAGGTATACTATAAAATCTCCATAAAAAAATGTTAAATGAAACGTTTTTTTCTTGGTGCGTGCCCGCATTGATTATTATATTGGGGTCCATAGGGCCCTGTGGGCCCCTAGTTGGTGCGGGGCCCATAGGCAGTTGCCTAATCCGCCTTACGGATAATCCGGCCCTGTACTTACCACTTATCGCTTCTACTTAAAACGATGAGATAAAATTATACGAAATTATGCATGATTTAATCAATTTAAAGTTGTTAACTTAATTTACATTTTTGTTCATTTTGTGTGAGTGTTTCACGTAGATATAGGTACGTATGTTTACATTAATTGTTATCCTTTGCCTGGTTCCGTAGCCATCATGAGGTTTTATTGTCTTCACATATTAATATAATATTTTACTAGGTAAGTAATTACTTAAACTAAAGTAGGTAGGTATTGTATGTAGGTACCTAAAGACCTAAATGCTATTCAACGATAGATGCCAAATCAACTTATGCAATTATAATTATTTAACCAATGCCATCTAGAGGCGAGTTGCTGAACTAAAGAGACAAGCGTGATATTTCAATAAGTCATTAAAAGTTCTGCTATTCATCGATAAATGGAGTCGGAGTGGGAGGGTGTTAGGTAGTAGTTACGGAATTTCTGGATTCGGTCTCCACGCTCAAGGCCCGCGATAGAAGCTATGCAATAGCTTAAAAACTTTAGTCAGTATTTTTTTTTTGAAAATAGTTATTTTCATTCTTTTTAGTGGCTCTTCCTACTTACGAAATCGATTGTCATTCACTGTCAATATCAACAGATATCATCAAGATAAGCGAAACACTTTTCAGTTATTGGGGTGTAACTCACAAACCGTTTGACCGACTTTGATGAAATTCAAATGGGGCCACCTCGAATGTATTTTAAACCCACACAAAAAAAGAGTTATCGAAATCGGATTAGGTATTCTGTAAAAATTTATGCGTGGTAATACATAAAAAAATATACCGTCTTGAGAAAATCCTTCTTTTGGAAGTCGGTAGACAAACTAGCAAGAGCATCGTAAAATTAAAGAAAAATAAAATTTTGTGTAATTATTATTTCTTTTTTTTCCTAGGATTACATCCAGTCCTTTACAAAGGCATAAATGGAGCTGAAGCCAACACTTAGAGGCCGGTTTGGTATAAAATATACAATGCAGTACATAAACAGCATTTGGTATGAATGTGAAATGGCTAATGCTAAAATTGCTATCATAGTAGGGCTATTGACATTAACTCTTAATTGATAAAGGAAATGGCTATTGACGAGACTACGGCACCTACCAATTTAGTCTCATATTAAAATATATAGGCAGGTGGTGACTTGCCACCCACTAAACGGCTACCATCAATAGTGACAAAAGGGGCAACGTTGGTGTGAATGGCTAAAGGGTGTCGAGAGGTGTGCTGCGGTTTCAATAGAGCGCTACTACCGGCACTTCCACCCTTGTAGCTTTTTCTTACTTGCTCTTGCTTCTCCACCCCCAGACGGCTAATTAAGGCAAGCCAGGGGTCAGGGGTCTCATTTAGCCCCAGGGAGAATCAGGGTCCACGGTGTCGCCATGCACCGACGGCTCGCCACAAAGCCGCCCCTGCGGTTGAATATTAATATTGATTATTATTATTATTTTATATTTATTATTTACGCTATAATTTGAGATGGAACAATCTCGCTAATTACTTTTTTGTTGTCTTAATTATTGTCAGGAGGAGGTCCGAAAGAAAAACCAAGAAAAGATGGGAGGTTATGGCGTGGCGAGGTCGAAGGCCGAACGAACGAAGTCGCGGGCAGTCGCTACTACTAAATAAAAACGCCTGAAAATTTAAAAATAACCAGTGATCTATTTATCATAAAGTACCTAACTACATAGTTGGGTTCAAGTTTTTAAACTATCATGGTCACAAACATAAGAGGTATTCAAATTATCAACGGGATAATTACCATGTACACAGTAGTCAGTTCATCCGTGATCATGGCGCTTGCAACAGTGCCGAAATATCGGACACTCATAGAAAATATACATGGTAATTATCCCGTTGATAATTTGAATACTTCTTATACATAGGTACGAGGGCGGGTCAATAAGTCCGTGACTTTTTGAATTTCTGACCTCTTTACTGAAAAAGCAACACTACTGCTGTCAACAGGCATCTGTCAGTTGACTCCTGTCAAAATTTGAACTTGCTGCGTCAGTTAGTTTGTGTTTGACAGCTATCTTTATCAGACTACCCAGTAATTTGAGGAAGAAATGGAAAAAAGTGAATTTCGTGTGCTTATTAAGCATCATTTTTTGCGAAAAAAACCATTACCGAGACCAAGGCTAAGCTTGATAAATACTATGGGGACTCTGCATCATCGATTTCAATGGTAAAAAAGTGGTTTACTGAATTTCGTTGTGGCCGTACAAGCACTGAAGATGCCGAACGTCCTGGACGCCCAGTTGAGGTCTCTTCACCCGAAACAATCGAAAAAATTCACGATATGGTGTTGGCCGACCGAAGATTGAAAGTGCAAGAGATCGTGGAAGGCGTACGGATCTCGCATGGCTCAGTGGTTTCCATTTTGAATGATCACTTGGGCATGAGAAAGCTTTCCGCAAGATGGGTGCCGCGTTTGCTCACAGTCGACCACAAACGCAATCGTGTAACAACTTCACAGGAAGGTTTGGCGTTGTTTAATCGCAATATGGAGGAGTTTTTGCGCCGTTTTGTTACCGTGGACGAAACATGGATCCATCACAACACACCAGAGACCAAACAACAGTCAAAACAGTGGGTTTCTAAGAGTGAATCGGCGCCAAAGAAGGCCAAGGTGATTGGCTGACAAACCCGTCAGCCAATAAAGTTATGGCGACTGTTTTTTGGGATGCACGCGGGATAATCCACATTGACTACCTTCAAAAGGGAAGAACAATCAATCAATCAATTATGCCAAATTATTGGACCGATTCAATGACGATTTGAAAAAAAACCGACCTCATTTGGCCAAGAAAAAAGTTCTTTTCCACCAAGACAATGCAAGGGTGCACACATGTGCAGTTGCCATGGCAAAAATCCATGAATTGGGCTATGAATTGCTCCCTCATCCGCCCTATTCTCCAGATTTGGCTCCGAGTGACTACTTCTTGTTCCCAAACCTGAAGAAATGGCTTGGTGGAAAAAGATTTGACTCCAATGATGAAGGCATCTCGCAAACAAAGGCCTATTTTGAGGACCTCGACAAATCATATTTTTTGGAAGCGATAAAAAAATTGGAGAAGCGTTGGACAAAGTGTATAGAGCTCACGGGAGACTAAGTTGAAAAATAAAATGATTTATTTATAATATGTGTAATGTAATGTAAATGGAATAAAAAACAAAAAAATCTGTGTTTTATTCCAAAAGTCACGGACTTATTGACCCGCCCTCGTAGGTATGGGTACCTATCAGTAGAAAGTTATAACCCTGATAATCTGGCCTTCGCATAAGTTAAATAAAGGTTCAAATTAGACGGTGGATACCACACAATTAAACAGAACAGAAATGCTTTAATTGTTCAACAACCTTTCGTCTTAATTCAATTAAGTATTGTATTGCAAACATTTATTTATAGCTGATGCAATATTAATAAGATATTCAGTAAATTGTGTAGCAATGACGGCATAAGTAACTTACAATACCTGTTTTCATTTTGTACTACGTCCATACAAAATATACTAATAGTGTCAAATATCTATCTCTAGTGAGGTAAACCGGCGATAGATATGTTATTGAAAACGGCTGTTAATGTAAAATTCACAACACACTCAGAGCTTTTCTGACGCAACGAACTGTCAAGATTGTTTTTTATTTAGTATAATAACGAATTCGAAATATGAATTGTTTTTAAACTTATCTTTTTATTCAGCTAAGGCGCGGTCGTACCCTGATAATAGTAAAAAGCAGAATCTTTAAACATCGAGTGTAACGAAACAGTTCGATAATAATCTATGAAAAAAAAACTTAGGTTAGAAAAGGAACAGGCAAAGAGTAATAACCGAACAGAATTCATAAATATTACTCGCTCTCTGCAGAAAAAAATCCTAAATAGGTGCATAAAAATAAACTTTCACGTCCAAACTCTCTGAATTTTCAGCGAGAACACTATAATATTTTTTAAGTACTACATAGCCAACATAGAGTACTAAAGTAGTAACCAGCAGTTTTTTCAGTTGTGTTAATATATATCGAAAGATATAAAGAAAACGTACAAAATTAACGCATTTTCGCAATACATCGTCCAATCTAACAAGCGATTTTCAAGCTTACGTAAAGCATCGTAAATTATTTTAAAATTGGGGTTGGACCGCGTCTTAACAAAAAGATCTTAACCGTTACTAAAATAGCTTTTGCGTAAAAATTTCATACAAAATGTAAGGGAAAAGTTTTTGCAATTCGTGACTTTTTGAGTACTCCAACGATGGTTGGTCTAATAGAAGTTTTTGATCAGTATTAGAAACAGTATCGATTGGCATCCAACAATGTTTTTATGTAAAATGGCTATTTTCTTGCTAATTGTTTTTTTTTTTAAAATCTGTAAATGGGGATCACATTCCGTAAAAAAAATATGGAGACCTAAGACCATTTTCGAGTAGCTGCAACGAAAAAGGTACTTCCCGTTACTGCCTCGCTGAAAGTTTCCATCATGTATATTACAATATATGAGTATTTAATTTTTTGACTGGTCGACAATGGGGCAGTCGGTAGGATAGTAACCCTGCGCGGGACAGGTCAAACATTTGTGTGCATGAACATGTCTGAGCTGCATTTGGATGTGTATCTTTATAATTATAAGTATACATATCATCAGCTAGTTCTCTAGGGTCGTGTTCCTTTTTGAGTCGAAATCAATCGCGTCGTTCGCATACCCGTTCCCCAAACCCACGATCATCGTGAGCGAACTCAATACATCACCGATAACGCTCACGTCGTGAGCTCAGCGCTTCGCTGTTAGTTCAACGCTTGCGGACGGATGGTGGGTTATTGCGGTCGTTGCAAGCTGTCACTGTCAGAATACCTCAGAGCCTGAAATCCAAGGTTATCAACCTGTGTGTTGCCAGTGATGACTTATGGCACTGAGACGCGGTCCCTTACTGTGGGCCTCATTAACAAGCTTAAAGTCGATGGAGAGGGCTATGCTTGGGGTTTCCCTGCGTGATAATATCCGAAATGAGGAGATCCGTAGGAGAACTAAGGTCACCGACATAGCTCTCAAAATTAGCAAGTTGAAGTGGCAATCGCAGAACTGATAACCGATTGGGAAGAAAGGTTCTCTAGTGGCGACCACGCCCCGGAAGACAATGTGTAGGCCGGCCCCCTGCTAGGTGGACCGACGACCTCGTCAAAACCGCGGGGAATCGCTGGATGCACGAAGCGAGTAGTCGGTCCAAGTGGCGTTTTATGGGGGAGGCCTATGTTCAGCAGTGGACGTCTTCCGGCTGATAATAATGATGATGACTGTCAGAATATCAAATAAGTATTCAGTATGTAATAACTTTACGAAAAATTGTTTAGTAAATTATTTTAAGTAATTAATTTAATTAAAAACTACTTTAGAATTTCGGCAGAATATTTAGCGCGCATTTCGCGTGAGTGTTCCATTCGGGTTGGGCATTAAAGAGCATTGGAACCAAGAGTTATGGCCGCGTCTACACCTCGCTGTCGTGTTAGTTATGCTCAATTAGAAGTAAATACCTACTTACTATGGGAATTCTTAAATACCCATAGGGACATAGCTATGTGATATTATAAAACATTTCAAGTGCGTGAAAATCAGAGAATACTTTTTTATAATCTTCTTCTAGTAGGTAACTCTAATAATTCGTATGCGTTCCACTTTCTTCTACGATAGTAAAAGAAACAATTTTTTTACAAATTGATAGAAATTCACAGCAGTTTTTAGGTTTAATAGGTCACAAAAAGTTGCTTTAGCTCGCCTGCTTTCTGTGACATGCTGAGGTTACTTTGATGGATATCTAATGTCGAAACACACGTCATGGTACGCTTAAAGCAGGTCAATTGCAGGCCGCCCTTTGCTGGCCGGCTAGATCACGTGGGCAATAGTTGGCTGGCCTGTTAGAGTCCGTCATGGTACGAATTTGCAGGACAGCTCAATAAAACGCTTAACTGTCCTGCTATAAGGGGCTTATGGTAGGCGCGAGTTTTAAAAAGATCATTACATCCGGTCATGTCACGCTAATATAATATCGATATACCGTGCTATTGTCATCGTAACAATATTGTCAATGATATTCTGCCCACATGCGTTCATAATACTGTTTGTAGGTGAGTTACAAAAATTATATAACAAGCGGTGAAATGTCACCTCACGTGTAATATCTGCTCGTAAAAGCTTTCTATTTTCTCTTTGAGCTTATGATTTCTATGTAACACTGTTTTCTAAAGATCTCCTATAAAATTAAATGAAAGTGTTCTTTTCGCGCCATTTCGACACTTGACGCTGGCCAGTGATAACATTAGTTTTAAAAGACAAAAAGTAGGGAGGTGACAGTGTTATCCGAACTCGTAAAATTATTATGTAAATACGGATTATTGTTAACTAGTTAATAAGATTTATGTAACTATAAAATAAATATATTTGTCAGTGTGGGTTCCATTAATTTACTTCAATAGTGAATATTGTATTTACAGAGAGTATCGTTTAACAAATTAAATAAAATTAAATATAAGTAAGTGGCTAAGCTTATGTAAATAAATATTTAAAACGATAATTTAGATAGGACAATAATTATTATGGCTAATATTTACAATGTTATTTTTAAATATACAACAACACAAACTATCACAATTGTTCTTGTATCCTAATAATACATTTTTTTACACAATTTATGACATAAATTAAAATTGCACAAACATATAATCCTACTCTGAAATAATTAATATTGCACACTCTCAACATGACTATTATAAGTTTGAACGTTTTTAGATATTTTATTTATTCTGCAAATCATAACTTATGTCAGCGTGAAACCCGCTTGGCCCAGCGTGGTACTTGACGTTCTGCATTCTACCATCGGGCAGCAGTACGTGGTAATGGCCGTCGGTGCCAGCGTCGTTCTTGGCTTCATGGTGTCCAAAGTCGTTTCCACTTTCGTGATCGCGGACATGGTAACCGAATTCGTAGTTGGCTGCGTATTGTAACTGCAAAAGAGAATATCATGTTAAAGATGTTATCAATATTTATGTTAGAATCTAAGTCCTGATCGACTGATAGACAAAGCACATCAGAAACTGCTGAAACTGCTGGTCTTTGAAACTTGAAACTTGGAGGGTGTATTTGTCTTGGTGGGTAGAGGTGTATTAAAAATGGGTTTTCAAAATTCGAGCCCTAAGAGGGTATAAATGGTTGAACAATGAGTTCATAAGCTTCATACAAAATGAAAGTCTTTTGTTTTTGATTTTATTTAATTAATATAAAAAAAATCTTTCATATTTTTTGACAGGAATTACTTAAAGGGTGAAGTGGAAGATGAAACTTTGTAAGGAAAATTCTTTCTTTTTTCACTTATTGGTGTAAAAATATGTATTTAGATAGTTACTAAAATAAGTGTTCTACGCGAACAAAGTCGTGGGCAAAAACTACTTTGTTTATATAGCATTAAGGTAAGTAATGCTAAGGGATAGCCATTTATCGGCTGGAAAGAGCTCTAAACTGTTTTTGTGTGGTAATACACTGAGATCAACGCATCAAGATAGTTTATTCCCATTTACCCAATAATTACACTTAGGGTATTGTTTGTACAGTATAGCTACGGACAACTTAAGACAAACACTCGGTTAAGAGTCCTACGACATAGTATGTCATCTGCACCACCCGGAGACTACGACACGTATTGCAGAAGTACGCTTGTAGAAACTGGGCTTGAGTACTAATTTGAGTAAATCTTAGGTGAAATTTACCACGGTAATATTAGATAGATAATATTACCGTGCTCTTACTGTCAAAGCTCAAATCGAGATTCAAACTGAGCATCTTTAGAATATTAAGAATACTAACCTACGTGTTAATTGTAATGTAATTCGTTGGAGGAACTCTCTTCTGAACGTGAGGAACAAGGAACCAACATTAAATAACACTGATTGCATACACCTAGTTCTTAATATATAATACTAGGTATACGTTATGTATTGTTTTTCGTATTACAAATAAAAGATATTTAACTCGGTGTGACGAGACGACCGATGGCTATTTACTATATTATGCACTGGATAAATCACCAGTATATAATCTGTATCTGATGTAGCTGTTATGGGGGTTAAGGTATGAAAAGGAAAGAGTATAATTACATTGAGTCCTTTCCTTTAGTTTGCGGTAGGAGTTTGACGTTAGTTAATTTCTAGAAATTAGTCTATATAGGCACATCTCAGGTCTATATGTGGCCTATCGGGCGGTGTCTTATAGGCACCCTATTATAAGGTACTATGGTTTGATTTGGATGGTCAGAATAGGATATACGCCCAGTTAAAATACATCTGTGCATGGAATACTTGTTTATAGAACAGAATCTTTCCATTATGAAAGCCTACTTGTAGTTATTATGTGTAAGCGCGTTTTTCTTACTAATGTTACGTCTATCTTTTTAAAGCGCACTATAAATACATGTTTAATTTGGTATATTATAAAATGATTTCAACGCAATTTACTTGTATACTATATTATAATACTAAAATAAATACGTAAATATTACTTTAAAATTAAAGTATTATTAATTCAAATATTGCTTTATTATTACTGCTTAATATTTTTTTACACAAAATCGATTTATTTTTGCCAGAGTCATTTTCCAAGCGGGCGTAGCAGATTATTAAACGAGAGCAGAGCAGAGGTTATTTAACAACGTTCATTAAATATATTATATCGAATGATATAACTTTATCTAGACTTTCTATTTCATTAGGTATCTTTTACCAATTTCTAAAGATTTCACTTATGTCAAGTAAGGCCGTCTGGGGTTTTGTCACATCATTGTGTCATAATCATATTTTGATTATCTAATCATTGGGATTGACAATAATGTGATAAGAAATCAAGAAGTAGCATTAACACATTTTTATTCATATGTACTTAAAAACTAAGTGAATAAATATTACATAAATAAATATTAAGTGACAAAATATTAGTTAAATTTTAAATTAAATTGAGCAAATATCGCTTTATTCGTAATTTATTTTTAAATCATGTCATATAATTCTGTAACATAATTTTACCATAATTAAAAATAACATGTTCATTTAAATACTTTCTTGTATTGGCATTAAAATAACTCTGTAGAGTAGGTAAATGAAACTAACTTGCTCGTATATAACATAACATCGAGTCGTACTCATGTCATACAAATAAAATTCAATGTAATTATGATGGGTAAGTTTGTATTAAAATATATCAGTCATTTACGTCACGTCCTATAAATTTGTGCAACACACGCATAATTTGCGAAACGATGTCAACCTTAACTATCACAACTCATAATATAAATCTTTATGGGATTTCAAGACTTGTGTAACTTTATTAGATGTGTAAATGACTTAATTAATGCATTAATTTACATAAGCACCTAATTAATATAACTCCGATAATATTTACTCTAATATGGTCCGTAGTTAATAAATAGTTGAAATGAAAGTTACATCAATAATAACTATATTAAATTGTTTTATTTTCTAATAAAAAAAATGGTTGTAATTAGCCTAAGTAATCGGTTTAGATTCATAAAATCTTCAACTTGTGAAGTTTCAGCAGATTTTTCTTAACAATAATTGGGAAACGACTATGGTTCTTCTTTCTAAGTTTTCTTGGCCGATGATGAGGCCGTTTGGATTTCATTTTTGTATGCCATTGAAATACGTCTAGATGCTGTATATTAAGATTATGATGACCTAAAAGACTTTTTAGTTGGGATTCTGTCAACATATAAACTGGTTCTAATGATTCTACAACACTACTTATATCAGCGGTTTTGTGTGGTGCTCCATAGTCCTCTGACAAGTTATATATATGATCTGGGACTCCATAGGATGTCGAAAAACTTGAAGGATTTATATAAGCATGTTGAAAACTGGGGTTTCGTTTGTAGCCGTATGTTTCTGAAGGACTACCTTTTAAATCAATATGATGTGTTCTCGAAGGACTTTGCATGTTAAAGTGATTCGATGACGGATGATTTGGTATCGGAGTGTCATATTTACCTACGTGATCTGATTCATCGTATTCTAAATTGTAATCATCATCTTCGTCATATTGATTATTTTCATCATAATATGTACTGTCGTCTTCAAAATCATTAACTGGAAAATTATGTGTTGCTAAAAAAGGGCTGTAGTTGTTGTTTACTCTGAAACGATGTCGTTTAAGTGCTTCCGGCTTAGCAATTGTTTCATTAATTTCTATTGTGGTTGAATTACTATCTAGTAAAACGAAAGGGTTGGTATCTAAATTTGTATCTACTGATCTTTTGGTTCTTTTATTTTTGACTAATATACTTACGTCGTCATTCCCATAAGCGGAAACTCCTGATCCATCTTCATTTAAATGCTGTACTCCACTGGGTTTTGCATTGTGATGTAAGTATTTGTCACTAGAATCTTCTTCCCGTGTGTCTTGACTGTAGAATGGTCTCTCATATCTCAAAGCTTCGTGTGAAGGTTTCTGTTCTTTTTTTGAGTATGGTACGGGTCTACTTGCAACTGTTGGCTCGACTGAGTAATAGTTGACATTGTTAGTTGTGATATCCTCAAATGTTGTATGAGCTACATGAGTCGGCTGCGGAGTAAAAGGCCTTTTAGGGACATTATTTGGGTCTTCTACGTCATCAACTTCTTCTGTAATGGGAGTGTGATCTTTAGCTTCTGGCATGTAGGCATCGGCGTAATTTTGAGGGTAGTGAGCAAACATTGATTGAGTATAACGTTGAGCTAAACTGGGATCTTTCAGATAGAAATACAGATCGACAGGAGTTTCAAGCTCTTTATTGCTCTGTATATCTGAGTGTATTAAAGCATTAAATTCATTTAACTGATCTTCCGGTTGCTTTTGTAACAACGCATTAAGAGAAGCGATATCTTGTGCTGATTGATATTGCTGCATCTGCTTATACTGTCTTGGATAAACGTATTGTGTTGAACTCGGCACAGCTTGTGTAAATAATCTAATGGGTTCTTCTTGAGTCTCCAACGATGCTACACCTACATTTCCATTGGGTTTTATCGTTACTCCTTGATCGTAAGTCGGTCCAGGCGTTACGTAAACAGTTTTATATTTTTGAGGTTGCAAATATTGTTGATACTCTACTGAACCGTACGATCTATGGTTTCTATTCTTGTCCTTTGTAGTAGCTTCATCTTGCATTATCTTTGTGAGATCTGATCCTCTGGTTCTTTTTAAATTTTGTCTTTGTCTTGTAGATGGTCTGGACCTTGTGATTGGCGATCTTGTAGATGGTGCCCTTGTAACTGGCGCTGAAGTCCTAGTTACAGCTACAGAAGGGTTATTTTCCTTCAAGTTTGCCTGCTGCTGCTCTAGTGCAAGCTGATGATTCTCCTGTGATTCGTGATACGCTCTCATGTAGCTATCTGTTTGCGTAGGGCCTTTGTTAAGTCTTTGAAGCTGTGCTCTGTGCTGTCTTACTCTTTCAGCGTTGAACATAGCTTGTTGATTTTGAGCATGCAATTTAGCATTTTGCTGTGAGTTTCCTGCCAAAGGATTTCCATAAGGAATTAGTCCTGCACTAGACTGGGTTTGTATTCTTTTATCATCCATTCTGGCTTGCTCATTTATCACTTCAAATACTTCATGTACTGGGCTTGCTGAATTTGATGTGCTTATATAGTATACAAGTAAGAGTAGGGCAGTTCTGATTTGTTGCCTTGGATTCATCATTGTGCCTGTAATAAAGAAAGCATGCTATTAATTTTAATTAAGATTGCGCATTTGAAAATACTAGCCAATAAGAATATAAGAACACTTTAAAATAATAACAGTTCTCGTAAATCTAGCTTCAAGTCACAAAATCGACACATTCTTAAGAATAAACATCATTAAAAACGGTAAGTTTGAATAGGAAACATCTTTAATCTGAGTTTCATGTGGCCTCGTGCTTATGCCGTTTCCTCTTAACATAAAAAAACAAGCAAAATATGGAAGATATTTTATAAATATTTAATTACTATCTTCCTTTCAGCGCATACCTATGAGTATTAAAAAACCCCATGTGACTCATACATTCAGCTTAAGAAGTTTAATATATCTTTTCTATAAAACTATCTTTTCGTAAACGCACAGGTTACATATAAAACAAATCTGGTTAAAAAGAGCACGTCAAATGTTATTCGTCATAAATATTCCTAAAAAGGCAATAGTTGTTTTTACTCATGAACCAGCAGTCACGGTAATAACATTACCGTGCGTTAGTAATAAATGGATGCTATACACATTCTGCTCTTTGGCTTCCGAAGCCTCAATTGTACGTTATATTGTAACTATATTATAAAAAAAATACATAACATCCATTCCATCTTTCAGTAGTCTGGAAGAAATCGCTTTGAGCGATAAGACCGCCTACTGTACCTAGTTTTAAAATATATTTTCTAATCTGTTTTTTTTTTATTTTGGTGTCAATGAAGTGTTATTGTATTGTGTAGTTACAACACAACGTACAATATATTAGTTATAAAACCATAAATAATAAGGGTAATGAATTTGCAGCTCTATTTTTAGTGCATAACTATATTACAACTTTTAAATTTCTAACAAAACATAATCATCACGTGCTGGTAATAATAAATAAATAAACATGTTTTTACTCTTATTTCACTTTTTTAAGAGGACTTGTCACGTGCTCGAGTAAAATCACTAATGTTTTTACCTTTATACGTAGACAAGTATGTTTGTACATTTGCCAATTCTCGTTATTTTGATATATATTTATTGTTGCAACAAATTAATTTTTGTTCAAGTCACTGTAACAAAAACATGTCTAAGTAATGTTTTTCTTTCTTGTTTGTGTTTCTTTAATATAAAAGCGATGTGTGAGTGGATCAATGATTCAAACTTTCTAAGGTGATTGACAAAGAAAGAAAATACAAAAACCGTTTCCCGATTTACGAATGCTTAATTGTTGTTATTTGTATTGTTGTTAATAATCTAACACTAACACCTTAAAACTCGAAGAAACTCATATCTAGGAAATTTTAATAAAATCAATGACATTGTTTGGGGTTTTCCCGCCATTCACGGTTCTCTAGGATTTTAAATCTTATTAACGTTTAATAATATGTGAGAACATTGTCTATGACCACGGTAATTTGCTACATATATTATACATTACTATGAGCTATGACCGATATTTTCGTTGTATGTATACCTTCCTAATATGTGTCATAATCATTTATAAGCTACGATCATGGTCATATAACATTACAATGTCAGTTACGGATAACTTACATCACTAATCACTTTTTTATTGACTACAAAAAGTTGCGTTTACATGATATTATGTAAAGCTATACAAGAAACGACAGAACGGCACGCGAGTTCATAAGTTCATGTTAAAAATAACTTATCTTCATTAAAAGAGACTTTACAATAGCACATAATTATATCAGGTAGATCCATCGAGGTATTATAGATCGATGGGTAGATCACTTTATCAGACATTATTGCTAAGGGTTATAACTCAAATATGTATTTATTACGATTTACGATATATTTACGTGCACATATATTAGATTAATTAAATAAAATTTGACTGAAATATTTTAATTTTTTATCAAGTTGATTTGACTTTTTTTAGATAACAAACAATTAAATTTTTGACAATATTTAAATGATACAATAATTTTAATTTAATACTCATTTCATCGACACTAATTTTAATTATATTACGCACCATTGTTATTTAATATTATAGGTTATATTATTGACATCACTCATTTAAATACAAAAAAACCATCAAAGTAACAAGTAATAAAGTAACACACATTAAAAATGTTCAACCGAGAACCTTCTCTTTTTTGGAAGTCAGTTGAAAAACCAAACTAGAATCTACTTCGGAAACCGGTGCTTTAGGTTAATTATGCCAATCAAACGCCTGTCAAATCATTCATCATTCAGTGCCATTGGCAAAAGTAATCTATCACGGCATAGTACGCACGTGCTACGTTATAAGGCAGGTAGGTGATAAATAAATTTCCTCAAGCTTCTATTTCGAGGCACAACAACTTTTTTCTCTTAACAGTACCTAGACTTCACTACCGGCGCAATGACCATGAGGACTTTCACTAGCACTTGTATGTCTATAAACGCCTCTATTACGTATTTCTGTATATAAAGTACGTGTTTTGTATATCCGTCCATATGTCCGATCGCTACAGAGCGCATTAATTCATTATAGTGTGACTTTCTTGTAGATTGATTGGTCTTTGGTTACTTATCTTCATTGTTTGGTGTATATTAAAAGTAATTATTATAAAAATCCATGATTTTATAAAAGTACCTATTATCCCAATATTGTGCACATGGTACCGATTTCGACAAGCTACGAGTATTTCACACTTTTTGGTGTTCAACTAGGTTCCATATTTTGATTAAAAAGTATTTCCCTTTTTAGTGACCCTTGCTACGTACGGAACCGATTGTCATTCACCTTCAATAGTGATATGATCGAAATAGGCGAAACACTTTTCAGTTATTGGAGTGTAACTCAAAAACTGCAGAGCCGAATTTGATGAAATATAAATGGAACCACCTCGAAGGTATACTCTACCATTAAAAAAAATAATTTTGAGAATAGATCCACAAATTGGGGAGAATTCGGTGAACATACACAATAAAAACCATACCTACCTCCTGCTTTTTTGAAGTTGGTTCAAAATTTCATATATATTAACAAGTACAATTTTAAAACTTTAACAGCGACTTCCATTCTATTCAGTTATTGGGGTGTAACTCAAAAACTACTGGACCGAATTTGATGAAATTTGAATGGGACTACACGAAAAGCACCAAAAAAATTGAGAATCGGTTCACGCTAACGAAAGTTATGAGGTAACAAACATATAAAAAAACAGTCGCAATGAGTACCTCCTTTTTTTGGAATTCGGTAGAAAATAATATATTACACTAAAATAAAAATCATTAACGACTATAAAACTAAACGTCTTTAATAATTTGATAAGACGTTCAACTTAATTTATTTTGAAGGTTATGCTATACCTAGGTGTTGCATTGCAGTGCAATGCAAACCATGGACCAACAAACTTAAGTATAGCGTAGGTCGTCCGACAAGCAGGTGGACATACAACCTAATTAAATTACATTAAGTATGGTAATTATTTCCTTTCTCGAATATTAAATTAAAAGGTCGTCGCTTGTCCAAGTGCTTAAGGTTAACGATGCAAAATTGTATTGTCTCTCAGAAACCACAATCAAGAAATTAATATTTTAATTTAGATTAGGTACAGGTAGATTTACACAATAAAAATTCAGATGTTACGGTTAAAGTCGCCATATTATAATATATTAGATTTATAATACAAGTATCTGCCCGCGACTTCATACTTGTGGAAAAAGAAATGTAAGAGTTTTCTGTCAAGTGGTCACAAAACACAACGAAGTTTCCTTGCCACTAAAAGATTAACTTGGCCGTTGGCAGGTACAAAAGTTTATCTTATTATTAGAAAGGACATTTCCATTAACTCCTTAAGATGACGTATCTTTAAGATGATGGTATATTTAGTCTAGTGTGATTTCATTCGTTTATTAATTTAAAGTAATGACTTCGGATCTTCTTTCAAGAGTTATTATTCCGAGCGAACAATTTCGTAAGAACATACTAGTCATTAGTCTGTTCATTACTTAATTAGTAGACAATAATTTAATTGTCTTCTAACAAAACCAAACCAATCCTATCATAGTTAAATTCAGATGTTACCAATACTGTCTAAAACTAATTAAAAAAGATCTTATCACGCTTCACGAAGTAATGACCTTGCTGGAATAAGCTAGCAAAAACTTCAATTTCAAACACGCAGACAAACAAAAAGTTCCATTGATAGAGTCGTGCGAATTCGATCGTACAATGTTATGTTCGTAGTATCTTGAGTAATGATTACTCGAGTTTTTAGTGCGTGAGATTTACGTAACAATATAGGATGAGGTCTGCGATAAAAATGCTCTTGGTTTCAAGATTGAAAATCGCAAATGAGAATGTTTACTATTCTGTCTGATTACTTGATATTTCGAAACGATTGGTGAACTGAAACTTAATAATATTATAACTAACTGCGCTCCGAGGTTTCACCTGCAGCCGGGTGGTGATGGATGAAAATGACAATGTTGAAAAGTATTTTGTGTTAAAGGAATTGCATATACTTGTCAATACTAAAAGAAAAAAACTCTTTTCTACCTGTTAACATTGTCCGATTTCAGTTTTTTATTTTTTCGTGCAATCAATTCATTGTTTGCCATGCCCGTACGTTATGATTTGTTCAGTTTTTTTAAGTTTTAACCAAATAAATTTATATTACTTTGAAATACTGAAAAAATCAAAACGTACGGGCATAGCAAAACAATGTGTCGATTGCATGAAAAAAAATCACTGAAATCGGACAATGTTAAGAGAGAGAAAAGAGTTTTTTTTCTTTTAGTGTGGACAAGTACTAGCTATGCAATCCTCTTAATCCAACCCCTCATCTATCTACCTACCTACTAAATCTCATCCAAATCCATTCAACCGTTCTTTATTTCTAAGTGGTGTAACTAACACGACTTTGTTTTATATATATTTACAATAATAATTTTATTATATTGTTTCCATAAAAGTATAATTAAATACGTTATTACAATTCATGTTGATAGCCCCGATAGCTAAGTTGGTATAGTGACACTGCTTTCGTAACGAGGGGAGAATTGGTATTCATAGTTCTTATGGTATTGGATGTTTGTGATGCATCCGCATGCTTCCCGCGACACAGAGAATCGTACACTGAAAGTTACTTGATGGGTAAAGACACAGAAAAATAGAGAAAGTACAGTTATAATAATTATATTACAAATATGTATAATATTATTATAGCGTATATTACTCAGCTATATCATTAAAAAGAAACGAATTCTTTTACTATTTACGTAAGTATGTAAAGAGTAGAGAAGGATCATTTTTTGTTAGGTGTCTTTTGCAATACACTGTCTTATAGCAGTAGTCTTAATAATGGTGCAAAAGCACTACTGTTATGATTTACGATATGAAGGGAACTGTAACATGTGTAACTTTGGGTGAATGAGACGCAAAAACTAATGCTTTGAGGTAAAGAGCGTATTGCAGTGCTACTCAATACTTCAGCACTAAACTGTAGGCGTAATTGCATACTCTGGTCTGGTTCCTTGAAAGTACAAACAAATATAAATTTATAAACATAATTTTCGTGTTAATAATTAACAATTACTTTTATATACGCCACATTAATTTTACATAAGAAGTAAATCACTATAATAATGTAGATATATAATTTTAAATGTAACATTGTCAAATAATAAGGTTAGTAAACCAATCATAATCATCAAATCAGTATGTCCGTACTTACCACAGTTACGGTATAATTAATTTTGATTATCCGTCAAAATTAATTATACCGTAATTACGGATACTGGATTAATTCACGTATCCGACAAGAACATCACTAATTGTATCCTATTATGTAAAAGAATTTCTGTGCAAAAAATAACGCACGCTTTGGAAAAATAAATCACAACTAAGGAAATGTAGGGTTACTTTTTCTTCCGCGGTAATAATATTATCTGCTTCAAAATCTTAATTATTGCTTTTTAAAAGTCTTTGTTTAGATGGTGCGTTCATATACTATTATGACTTAGGTTCCTATTTACTTTCCGTTTTTGTTCGTCAATTGAATTTACTTTCTTATTTAATGCTAAGCAATAACTCCTATAATTTAATATGATATAATATAATTCTACATACAATATTAATTATCTAATCTTATACTTACTTGTTGTAATCTAATAATATTATAATGCAGTAAAGTTAGTACCAAAGTTTGTGAATTTGTTCGTAGGAGTTAATCTCTTGAACTAATATTATTATGTGTTGTTTAGAACTAACCAAACACACAAAAATAGTTTTGCACCATTCGAATAATGTCAAATACTCGTATTATAATTTAGTTATTAAATATTTGGTTTCCTATTTGTTATTTCATGTTTTAAAAAATGTATCCTTTTGTAAATATAAAAAATATATGCTACAAAAAGTTAAATAGTACAGACAATTTCATGAACCCAATCAAAAATACTCTAATATACTACTGCTATTTACTTTATTACTGCTGCTATTTTTTGTGATTGTTTACATAATATATTCAATGCTTTATAAATTTCAACAATTAATGAACAGGATATAGTCGTATTGTTAAACTATTCACGTAATGTTAGCATTAATATAATACTCGTAGGCAGAGTTGGTTATGTCCTTTACAAAGTGAACGTAAGCGCACGATCCGCCGTGACCTATCGGTATTTGATAGCATGCCATGGATGCACTCCAATGCTTAAATTATATTACTGTAACAACATTATAAGTGGTGGTTTGATTCATATTACCATCTTCATTCTCTAATGATTATTAGCCATATTTGAGAACGTCAAAGGTGATATGTAAGGGTGATTATTCAGTGTAAACCATTAAAACTGAAATGAAAGTGCAAAGTGTTTGACGTAGGACTACCTATATATTGGGTAATCATCGCCTAAGTCTTCCAAAGGACATCACAGAACTTCTAATTTACGTTTTTAAAAGTATCCTGCTTAAAAAGTGCTGTCACAACATACACGAATACATTAATGATAATAAGTTTGCTTTTGTGAAGTAATAGATATTTATACTTATAAGTTTTTTTGAAATATCGCTAATATAAATTTGACTGTCCAAATATTGTTTAATGTTTTTCGTTGAGGAGATTATTTTAAAATGTATCCTACTAATATTATAAATGCGAAAGTTTGTGAGTATGGATGTGTGTATGCTTGTTACTCATTCACGCTCAAACGGCGGGGGCAATTTTAATGAAATTTGGTATTGAGGTAGATAAAGCGCTGGATTAACTCATAGGATACTTTCATCATCATCATCATCGATCACCGCGCGGGTGAAATAGCGTAATATGTTTGGGCACAGCATAGACAAAATAGTAAGATCTCCGCCTACGTCAAGATCGTTATGATGACAGTTATGTCAAAGTTTGTGACAGCTTCTGATAGCTTAGTCAAAAGCCAAGTCAATTTGACAGCTTGATACACTATCAGATGTGCTCGGCGACCGTCAAGGGTGACGACATGTAACTCAAATACCGTCAAGGGTGATGAAATGTAATGACAGTTTTTTTCCACGGTAATTAATTTTATATTTGTTTGCACGTAGGTCCTGCATTTTATTATTAATGTTTACTTATTGATATACTAAATATTTCAATTTACTCGTATAATACTATTGTAGCAATTGCGTTTGACCATGTACTTTGACATTTTTGTATAAAGATAGCTGATATGCCCTTGGAGAAGATAATAAGCTACTCGAAGTACCTACTAATCCTGCGCAAACGTAGTCGCGAGCACCAGCTAGTTTATTATAATTGAATCACTGTAGCTATCTCACTACTATTTGCCCTTAGGGACAAAACATGTAAACATACAGGAATTTGTAATTATATTGACATCGACTGCATGCCGTTTATTTAGCGGCATTTTCTGTAACATGTTTTGCTGACACATAAATATATATATCTTTATCATTATCACTAATGTAAGTAATCGAATGCTGTTAGTTAGTTTGTACAAATGAATTCTTACATCTTCCATGAACCTATAGTTTATTTTAAATTGGATTCGTACGGTTCTACATTCGTCAATTTAAATTAAGTAAATACTCATAGTTATGTCAAGTATAATTTTGGTTCAAGTCCAGTAGTCACGGTGACTTATAAGTCTGTTATTCACTGTAAGTACTGTCTTATTCACATTTTAGTAAAGCGGTTATTACTAGAACTTTTTAAGGCGTACGAAAACGTTACTTAATACAATTTCTCTACACTCGTAGACATTACAGTTATTAAATCCACCATAATTAGACGCCCAGACTAAAGAAAAAACAAATCTAGGAAAAATAAACTATGTCGATGAAAGACATTGGCAGGCCCTTTCAATTACACGCTTTATCATTATTATCAAATATCCCTTTAGCATTTTAACATTGGTTCTGGTTTCCTTACGTTCAGTGATTAAACTTCAGTTGAGTTAAAACACGCATTATGCAGGCCTGGACTGAACTCATAACTCAAAATAATATAATTTTGATAAAAATATATTTGGTGCGCAGACAGCACATACCTACCGGTCCACAAAAGAGAGTGTATGGATCTTTTTTTGGAGTTCTTAAGCATAGAGCTATATAATTTCTTAAAATTCTTAAGACACTTTTTAGTGTAGGTCATTATCTCTCACTTGACCTCACTTTATTATTGTTCGAAAACTATAGACCACATCAAGATCACATTAAAATGTATTTAGGAAACTCTCGGCATATGCCGTGGAATAGTTACGGCATTCTCTTTATTATCATTTAAAGCACGAACACGCAAGCAAGTACGTCGTAACAGTCAAATGAGTTAATTTGTATAATAATTGACATCATTATTACGCAAAAGAATACATTAAGGTAATATTACAATTCAACATAATGTCTTTACTTCCTTTCTGTAAATCTTTTCGGCTCTTATTTAAAAGTAAAATAAGAATTGACTAACTTATAACTAGGTGGGCACCTAGTTATAAGTTAGTCAGGCAGGTCCGTAAACTTTCCGTAGTTACGGATTTTGTTCCCAACTCTACCTACTTTAGTTGGAAAAGGTGCATTGTCATTTATAACCTATATTTATCTTTCTCAGAATAGTTGTACCTACCTATGTTTTTATCAAGTCAAGGAAACGAAGCAAATAGGTATAGGTACCTACCAATTAACTCTTAAGAAAGGAATGGAAGACAATGCTTGTGTTTATTATATTTATTTTTTTCATTATATTATTCATTACAGTCTGATTTTAACATCCTCACATTATAATCTACACTTGTTAAAATTATATTAAGTACCTAGTTATTATAGGTATATTTATAATATATAAAGGCTGGAGTCCACAATATAAAATTTAACTAACAATCGATAAGAATAAGTAGGTACCTACCTATATGTCTAGACAACAACAATAGTGTTGTTTCAGATAATGTATATCGTACTTACTTCCTGTAAACTTTCTCATTTATGTATTACAAAATCATCGAAAACCAAACGAGATCACAATCTGTTCGGAAATCGGAAATGACCCCAAAGAAAGACTACGTAACAAAAGTTTCAATTGAAGATCAAGTGAAGTTGCGTTCCGTTTCGCACACTAAAACAGCAGAGTGACATGCACTTATGTAACAAATGATGTAAGAACGAAACGCATCCGGCCTTCCGAGAGCGTACAAAGAGGAGTTTGAATTTGGAATTCTGGGAACGATTTGGATTTATGTGTTTAATTTAGATGCGTTATAGTTTTATTAAATGCTGTACATGTGCGAGCAATTTGATTGTTATAGGGAAAACTATTATGTACGAGTTAATTCTTTTTTGATTATGTGGCACGTGTTTCAGTATAACGCAAGTTTTCTTGTCAACTGTATACTTTTAAGCTTGAATATAATTATTTGTCTGGCAAATGTACAATGTGTGGCGCCCTATTCTTCTTAAAAGTGAAAAAAGAAGTTTATTACCAGTGAAAAAAAATTGTTTCACTACCTATGGAACAATAACCCACGTTATTATACATTATGTTACCATGATTAATCTATTTTCACGTATTAAACAAGTAAAGTCTTCTCTGCTCGTTTCCTCTCTGGTAAATCTTTTAATCTGCTCGTAAACTTTCGCCTACCCTCAATCCCTCGATTAAATCTGTTACGGCGCTTGCAATAACGCTGAAATATCAGCAACGTTATGAAAATAAACACGGGAATTATCCCATTCATAATAAAATCCAGTATATAAATCCATACGTGGAATTCCAAGAGATTATAAGATGAAGAGTTATTGATGAAGCACTTCATCTTCATTGGTTTCCTGTCATTCTTGTATTTATTATTTATTTCTTCTCCTATTCATTCATTCTTGTCATTCTTCATTCATTATATCATTTATTACCTATTAGCCCTACGACATTATTTCTAACTTGGGCTTTAGCTTTCCACAGCATGATGGTAAAACACTATGCCCTTAACCTCAAATTGAAAATCTGTTGCTGCACACCTAACAGCGTGTTCCGGCAGCTGTCCTTGAGAGCCACGAGCTATTCTAGGTCTGTACTTCTACCATGAGTTCAACATAAATGTCATCTATAGTCGATATTCAATCTCGATTAGTCTGGCTAATGAAAGTTGATACTGAAAAAGCGCGGCAAATTTATAAAATATCAGCATGGCAGCCCCAAAGTAAAAAGGATAGTTGGAACAACTCACTTTGATACTTTGACATTCATTTTTATTTTACTAGTGGATGCTTGCAATTTTGTCCGCGTTATGACGAGATTGAAAGTAGCTTATATCACTTGTTAACTCCATACCAAACATCATACGGATACGTCACTCCATTGTGGCGTATTAAAGGAACAAACAGGCTATCAAACACTATCATGAGTATCAATATTATCATGAGTTTAAATTTTCGTAAATCTATGTGAGTATGTATCAAAGAAAACAACACCATATATTTTTATACTGTTTTTTAATCGTTGTAAAGTTTTTCTCGCAATACGGCTTGTTTCACAAGCTTATTCTCTTCATATTTCGAAATCATACAAAACAATAGTTTTCGCACTTCACTATTTATTTATTTATTCATTTTTATAGCATTAACACGGATATATCACAACAAAACTATACGCAAGTCAACCACAACGAAACATCAACAACACGCCATCTTGTTGCGTCAGAGATAGGGACACCATACACTGATTCTGATTTTACCAAATCTTTCGGAAAACAGCCGAAAATTAATTTCTTTTAAATAAAATTGCCAAGTTTTTCTCTAGTAAATAGTGTACCTAATTAATTAAGCTATTTATTAGACCAACTTAAGGCTTAGTGTTGCTCTTGAAATGATCCGTAACGACACGTACATACGATACTTATTTTCGATGAATACAATTTTAGCACACGTACGAATTTTTAAAACTCATTTTTAAAATTTTTAAAATATGTTTGTTTTAAAAATGCCTTTTTGGAATTAATTGTTCCTAATTACTTTCTGCTTAAAATACCACAATTTGTAGGGTAAATATCCGATGGTAGGAACACTTTAGTGTTGTCATATAAAAATTTGCAAAAAATCCAGTATCTACTTTCGTTAGCCAGACTCTATCTATTAAGCTTGTGATTGGCGTACTCGCTGTCAATTTTAGTTCTACAATTGACCGCGAGGTGGCACTGTTCTTTTTTTCATACATTTTTTCGCGACAGTCTATAGCGAGCATCGATTGGTGTCAATGTCGTAAACTCATGGTAGACCTACTGTTGTGGTAAGTACCACTTCTTCCGCATCATCACTGACCATCAAGCAAGATATAGTAAAGTTTATTAAAACATGGTTGAAAACCATGTTTTAATAAACTTTACTTAGGTTGCGTCCGACTATACTGTGATTGTTTATTTTTTATTATTTGAGAATCTTTTGTGGATTCAAGGTCTTAATTATAAATTGAATGTGATGATATTTTTTATATACTAATGATACATTTTATTGAACATAATCAATTTGACAAACTCAATATTAGACACATCTCTTTTAAAAGTTTTATACTTTGTACATATTGGTACCTCTGGTCAAGAAGTCGGTGTTTATTTTCTTCATAAAATAACTTAGTCATATTATTATGTTTATTTTAAGTTGCGTTAACATGCTAAAAAATATTACTTGATTGAAACTTTCGTAAGTATTACACATTTTAATGTTATTTGACGGTTTATCTTACGCGGTAGGTATAGTCGAATATCTCGACCGGAGCGCTAGTACTAGCGCGGACGGTCACGAAACCGGTCGAGATATTCGACTATACCTAACGCGTAAGTTAAACCGTCAAAATAACATTAAAATAGTAGGTAAGTAGTTGGTGATATTGATACATTTCTAACACATTTTTATTTTATTCTTCTGTGTTTTCTCCATACATGCCGCATTAACATACTCTGTAATTTAAAGTACTTTTCATTATAAAACCTAATTAAGTAATTATGATTATAGGCACTGTAGTTACGATTATTTTCACCTTGTAACAGAAACAGTGGAATATGAAGAGGTGACATGACCGAATGAAAGTTGCAAACCTTGGCGGGTGTCGGACATTAAAGCAGTAGGTATAGGTGGTATAGGTACGCATGCTGGAATTTTGTCTTATGTTTCACCATTTCATTATATTTTTTCGCTACTTGTAGCGAAAAATCTATTCTTGAATAGAAATATTTGAAATGAGTAATTTAATTATGTTATAAATATATTAAAGAGACATAAGTACATTAAGCCTACGCTATATAATATAATAATATTATAAAGAGGAAAGGTTTGCTTGTTTGTTTGATATGAATAGGCTCCGAAACTACTGGACCGATTAGAAAAAATCTTTTACCATTAAAATCCTACATTTTCCCTGATGAACATAGGCTGTATAATATATAAAAAAAAACTAGGGATCCGAATGAAAACTTCGATAATGTAACCCAACGTGTGAACAAAAACCCCAAAAAAGTCATTATATCGCGTACGCTGCGGAAACTATTAGACCATTTAGGCTACGTTCCGGGAAGGACCGAAATCCCTCGCGGCGTTCGCACACCCATTCCCTTAACAGCCCACGATCATCGTGAGCGAACTCGATACGTCATCGATGATGATCGATGACGTCACCGAAAACGCTCACAACGCTCGCAGATCGTAGGTGGGTTTTCGCAGTCGTTTACGAGCTGTCACTGTCAAGCATCAAATGTATAGGATTCTATCGATTTTTGACAGAAAAGTTGCCGCGCTTTTCGTGACCGCGTAACCGTTCCGCTTGGGTTGAATATTGCAAGCATTCATTCTAACCGGAACGCTAAACCTGGGCGCGACAGTTGTGAGCGTTGACGGCGCTTCCCGGAACGTAGCCTTAGTCTATGCTATTAACAATAAAGCAAAGTGACGTACTACAGTTTTATAGAAGACGTCAATATCCACAAAGAAGTCCAAATTACCGTAATGTCTAACTATAACAGATATGTCACAATAAATATTTTTTCATTTTGAAATTTGCAATAGTAACGCCGCCGGTACATTCCCGGCCACATTATTCGTAGCTTGGTATTAATCCTTATCTACTCTAATAATAAAGAGGAAAGATATATGATTGTTTGTTTATTTGTTTGTAATGATACATGATGATGTACGTTAAACTACTTAACCGATTCAAACAATTATTCTTTCACGAGTTTAGAGCTACATTATGTCTACGAGGGTGAAACCGCGGAGCGCAGCTAGTTAATGATATTTAGAGATCATTTGATAGATTTACTTGACGTACATGTAAGTGCCTTAATGCGTTTTGTCAATTATGTTTTGCACTATGGATATGGATATATGGGACGACATCCACACAACGTATTCATCAATCTAAACAGATCCTGTACTATGCTAACCTGCGATGCGAGCATAGAATGGACTGTAGATAAGCTAAAAATATGGAAAATTATCGGCAAAAGAGACCACGTTATCACATCTAGTTTCTACTAAAGACAAGTTATACATCCTTATATACATATACACAGCCAGACACCGGCCAAACAGACATGTACATACACACAAATGTTGACCTGTCCGGGGATCCAACCCGTGACCAGCGGTTTAGAAGGCTGGGTTGCTTTGCTATCAACTGCGCCAACCGCGATTTCCTGTGCCACGGAAGGCATCGACATAGCATAGATGAGTTAGTGGCAAGTTTATATTATTTTTATAATGAATACCGACTATATTATATATTACTTACTATTTAAAAAAAATATGGATACCTTTTAAAACTTTCGCTTTTTTAATAATTAGTATCTTATTGGGTAGGATTTTGCAAACTACAACTTTTAGAGCACACTTGACTGCGTGATAATTAACATTGCTAAAGCTCAAAATGATTATGTAAGGTACTTAACTACTTACCCAGTTACATAGTAAAACCAACTATTTACCTCTTATCCTCAGTAAGAGCATATTTTAAGTACTTACGCCAAATTTACCAAAGTAACAACATCCAGTATGCAAATGCTATTCAAAAACCACTTAGAATATAAGTAAGTTTTTACGCCTATCGAAGGATTGCGTTAAAAAGCTTCACCGGTGCTTTACCGGTTATTACCGGTAATTTACCGGTTATTATAGGTGCTTTACCAGTTCTTACCGGTTTTAACAACGTAAGGGAAACGTCGTGCGTCGACCCTAAGCCCGGAAGGTCCCCGTATCTTTGCGGTTAATAATTATTCTGTAGATGAGTCATGTAATATTTGTAAATAATCATGGATCACTCATTTTATCCATTGCAACCTGTTTTAATGTAGGTATTTCCGTATTAAAATCATTTTGTAATTGGCCGGCGAAGTGTTTAAAACTTCAAAAATTGATAAGATTTTAATGAGAGATTTTAACGGAAATTGAATAAAATTGCGTGATTTTTAATATTTCCAATCTTTTTTTAATAAAACGTTGATAATTGTTTTTAAATTTATTTTTATGTAGCGTATGGAAGACGGGATAGTTGTCTGCCCATGATTAAACTTTTATTCTATATATTTTTATCACCTAAGTATTTATAACGATAATAAAATAAATAGTGACACTTCCGCTAGAAAAATGCATATGGCTGAGTTGCAGTGTGCTCCAACCTCTGTCTCGCGCGCATTACATGCAAATATGAAGTATACAGAATAAGCAACACACAAAACGACCCAATCAACCAAAACGATTCGACACGTGTTTCGCCTCTACACGAGGCATCGTCAGGACGATGTTGACTCGTCAAACAGTTTTTAAAATTGATTTCCGCATAGTAACGCCTGAAAATTAAATTATCTTGATCACCTAGTTTTCTACCGACATCCAAAAAAGGAGGAGGTACTCAATTCGACTGTTTTTTTATGTTTGTTACCTCATTACTTTCGACTGGGTGGACCGATTCTCAAAATTCTTTGTTTGAAAGCTGGTGCTTCCCGTGTGTATCTATTTAAATTTCATCAAATGCAGTCCAGTAGTTTTTGAATTACATTCTTATAACTGATTTTTACCAAAGTAATAGAATGGAAGTCGGTATTAAATTTTACAAATTGCACTTTACTTGTTAATTTTTAAACTTCGTCAAACAGTTTTAAAAAAGAATTTCCGCATAGTAACGCCTGAATCGTTCAATTATCTTGATCACCTAGTTTTTAGTTTTTAAACTTCAGACAGTTTCTCTTACTTTACTTATCCACGGATATCTTCCATATCTTAGAGACTTATCGATGATCATTTCGTTATTAAAATTCAAGTGCAGATAAATTGTTCAAAATTTAATTGATTTTTTATGAATGTTCTCGTAAACTGGAATAGATGACAGAAAGATTATAAGTTGTATTAATTAAGTATATTTCAATATTATACATTTACAAAACTTTGAGAAACTCTACTTGCGAGAAAGTTGTTTAAGTCATTCATATATATTATATTATACATTTAATGAATATATGAATGATAGGTTCCAAGTATTTTTACTTTCCTTTAATTTTACTTTTATTTTACAAATGAAATAAATGGCCATCGCAGATCTAATAGTGAATTAATGTCAGATTATTGGTCTGCATTTTGTATAATTTATTAATGTTGTATTTGTTCAAAGTATATATATTATTATAAGGCTATATCCACGTAAAAGTCAAAGTCAAAGTCAAAGTATATTTATTGCTGAATTACATGTGTAAAATGATATTATAAACTATAATTGTTTCAATGTAATCTGCCTTTTAAGGGCGTGCAATATTTATCTTAGGTACATATAATAACAAATAATTGAATTATATAATTAAAATACACAATAAAATAAGAAATAAAATGTCAAATTAGGATTCAAATTAAATTACAGTGAAATATAAAATTGGTCATTATGAGGATATATTAAAATTACCATTACCTACCTAATTATAATCTATGACATATATAGATTGAAATATATAATAATTAATTAAATTTATTTATCAACAGAATTATCGTTCATAAATTCATTAATTTTGTAATAACTTTTGTTTAATAATATCGTTCGTAGCTTTCTCTGAAACAATGAGGTTGGCAATTCTCTCAATGAAAGAGGTATTTTATTGTGAATAAATGGAGCCATGCTGAAGATGCTCTTGCGCATCAATGTTGTCTTAGGGTTACGAACGCAAACTTTATATTGATCTCGTCTATTACGACTGACGACATCAGACAGCCGACAGAATAGATCAGGATTGTATCTGACAAACATAGCCGTTTCTAAGATATACAGCGAAGGTAGAGTTAAAATTTTATATTTATAGAATAAAAGTTTACATGTATCGGTCATGCGGAGGTGAAACATTGCCCTGATACATCTTTTTTGACATTTAAAAACTTTGTCGACATCGGTAGAGTTCCCCCAAAACATTACACCGTACCTAATATTTGATGCAATTAGGCCGTGATATGCTATAAGTATAGTTTCCTCATTGACTACTGGGGCCAGCTTATATAGGACATAAACCAGGCTATTTAATTTTTTACACAGATTTTCTACATGTTGCTTCCAGTTCAATTTTTTGTCAATATTAACTCCTAAAAATTTTGTATTATCAACTTCATCAATGGCATTATTTTCGTATTTTATGTCAAGATTTGGTAAAGCAGCATTATCGCGTTGTCTAAAATGAATTATTTTTGTTTTATTTATGTTAATTTTCAAATTATTATTATTTAACCATTCTATAACCGATGTCAATGCTAGATTAATGTCATTTACATATGTGTTAATATTATTGCATGTTATAGTCACAGTACTGTCATCTGCAAATAATGACATAGGTTGTGTAGTAGCTTTGGGCAGGTCGTTTATATAAGCTATGAAAAGCAACGGGCCCAGTACACTCCCTTGCGGGACGCCGTACTTAATTATACGTTCCTCTGATACATAAACTTCTTCTAGTTTTGTTTCATAATTTATTTTTGTGATATGCGTTACCTGTTTTCTGTTCTCTAAATACGATTTAACTAATTGTAAAGAATTTCCTCTAATGCCATAAAGTTCAAGCTTATCTAACAATATATTGTGTTGAACATAGTCGAAAGCTTGGGTCATATCGCAGAAAATCGAACATACTGGTGTTTTTTTATCTACATAACTTGTCACACGAAAAAGAAAGTCATATAGTGCCATATTTATGGATTTATTTTCCCTAAACCCTTTTTGTTCATTACAAAATATTTTACTACATTCAAAATAGTTATTGAATAATTTATAGATGTACTTTTCAAAAACCTTTGATATAACAGGGATAAGTGATATTGGTCTGTAATTTTCGATACATTCTTTACTTTGTTTTTTATATTGAGGTTTTATAACTGATACCTTTAATGCATCTGGAAACACACCTGCACTAAGGCTCAAGTTGACAAACATATTTATATACTTATGAAGTAAGTTTTTTTTAAATAAGTACTTTATTATTATTGTAATCACTATATTATCAAGTATGACCCTGCAAAAAGAAATATTTAATTATATTTCGCTTTGCAGAGTTTAATTTATAGGGTATGATTGAAACAATTTATAGCTGCTAATTGCAAAATTATAAGTGCTTAATCAGAGTCCAAAACTACAAGCAAACCTTGCTCATAAGAGTGTACAGCTCGCAGACGCTGGTATAAAATATTCTTCATTGATTACTTCTAAATAAAATTCATCTTAACCAATTTCCTTGTATCATTTAGACGATTTAATTATATAATAGAAGAATAAATAAACATGTCCTTAAACTAATGTCAGTCTCTTAGTGTCAGTGTCAATGTTAATATGAACATGTTACGTCAACACCTGCCACAACATTTTATTCTTAAACAATTCCAATATGGAAAATTTAATACCGACATCCATTCTATTACTTTGGTAAAAATTTGTTATTGGAGTGTAACTCAAAAACTAATAAACCGAATTTGATAAAATTTACATAGGACCACACGGGATGCACCAGCTTTCAAACAAAGAATTTTGAGAATCGGTTCATCCAGTCGAAAGTTATGAGGTAACAAACATAAAAAATACAGTCGAATTGAGTACCTTCTCCTTTTTTGGAAGTCGATGGAAAAATGTCATATGGCATAAAAACTCTTTTCCAACAACAATGTAAATAACCTCCTTTTCAGTTTAACCCTCCAATATGATTCCCTATATCCAGAGGCATGAACATTTAAACAGATCACAACATTCAAGGCCCCAGAACAAAAAAAAATATACAAATATTTACTCCGTCCAGAAATTGACCTGGGACTTCGTTATTCAAAAGCAATGTACCAGCTGAGTTTTTAGAATTCAAGGATATAATGGGCATGAAATCCTACTATCTCACATACTGGGTATAAACTATGGCATGTTATTTAGTGTTATTGTTTAAAGTGGACCCGCTAGATTCAACTCGCCAGTAAATTAGCTAATTAATTAATTATTTATATGAATCTCTATAACCTTGGTCATCGCATCACGCGTGAACGGATGGAACAGTTTCGCTAATCTTTCTTTTTTTTGTCTTAAGACGCGGTCCAACCACAATTTTAAAATAATTTACGATGGTTTACGTAAGGTTGAAAATCGCTCGTTAGATTGGACGATGTAATGCGAAAATGCGTTAATTTTGTACGTTTTCTTTATATTTTTCGATATATACTAACACAATTGACATGTACTGATATATACTAACAAAACTGCTGGTTATAACTTTAGTACTATACGTTGGCTAAGTATTACCTAAAAAAATATAGTGTTATCGCTGAAAATTCTGAGAGTTTGGACGTGAAAGTTTATTTTTGTGGACCTATTGAGGAATTATTTCTGCTGAAAGAGAGTTATATTTATGAATTCTATTCGGTTATTACTCTTTTCCTATTTCCTACCTTTGTATTTTTTTCATAATATAATATCGATCTGTTTCGTTACACTAGGTGTTTAAAAATTCTGCTTTTTCTTTAATCAGGGTACAAGCGCGCCTTAAGGTTCTTATGAAAGATAAAATCAAGTAAAGATGGGAGGCTAAGGCGAGGCCGAAGGTAGAGCCTACTACGCGTACGAAGTTGCGGGCAGTCGCTAGTAATTTTATAATAAAAAAAGTGATTCGACTATACACGGTATGCAATTGTTTCGACTTCCGTACGAAGCAGAAACAATCGTCGATCGTGATTGGACAACGCGTAAGTCTCACGTTAATCCCATTTTAGAAATACGAAAACAAAAAAATACCAGAAAATGGGGCCTTTTTCACCCTTTTTTAGTGACCCCCGCTACATACGGATTTGATTGTAATTCTACGTCAATGATAATTGTTATCAAGATAGGCGAAACTCTTTTCAATTATTGGAGTGTAACTCAAAAACAACATGACCGAATTTGATGAAATTTAAATGGGATCACTTCGGATGTATGATCTACCAAATAAAAAATAAATATCTAAATCGGACTACTCCGTAGGAAGTTATGCGTGATCATACATTAAAAAATATACTCGTCGATATAAACCTCATCCTTTTGGAAGTCGATTGAAAAAAATAATAAGGCAAAAAGAACTATAAAAATAATAAACCAATAAGGCGAACCGAACATCGATTATTATTTAAAAATATTAAAGATATGACAAAGTGTAAAATAAGTTACTATAGTTAAAAATTTAAAGATTCTACCTACGTATTTGTCAAAATAATTAATATTTACTCCAAATTACATTTAAAACTATTATTATGTATCAAAATTTGAATTAATGTAAATTTTATTAATGTAATTATAAAAAAGTACTTACACTTTGTGATAAATCCAATTCACGTAGGTAATAAATAAATCTACTCCGCACTCACATCAATTCTGTTTGAATTCTCAACTGACTCTATTTTTTATTAATTCAACTCTCAACCTCTTTCCAGTTTTAAAAAGAGAATTCGACTTTTTTATGATAAAATAAATAAAACATACAGCCTCCTTGTTCCGCATATAAAACACACTGGCAGGTCGTAAGGTAAGGTATTCATTTTAAACTGCTAACTTTGAACGCAGTGGTGGGTGCAATTTACCAGCCGACTCTACGTTCTACACTTAAAACGTTATCGAATAATATCGTATACATTGTGAGATTTATTACTTGAACCATTCCATCGATTATAGATAAACTGCAATGGTTTAGGACCGCGCCAAATATACAAATTAACTTATGACTATTTATCTCTTGTTAATTGATAGTAAGTGTTATTTTAGACAATTGTATCGTACATTGCTGTAGTAACTGAAATGGTTTATAGTAAATTAAAGTTATGGGTTAATGTACTTCACGCATTAATTAAATTCCAAGAAAAGTGAATGTGTGGGATGTTATTAATTGTAATTCAGTTACAAAGTATGAGGCTGTTTATTATTATGTTGTGATCATTTATTTCTTGATTTACGTGTAGTCGTCCTATTTGTTTTTAATTTTTGTCCTACTCAGTGATAATATTGTTTTCACCTTACTTCCTAGGAAAGGCTCCGCTAACGTGGAAACGTTTCGAAGTTTAAATTTGACGAATTATGTAGTTTCTAACCTTTTTCTCTATTATTGTCCAGAAACGAGTTTCGTCCTTAGTCTTTGATGTCTATACTTTTAAAATAAATAAACACTAATTAATTATGTTATTTAAGCTGATTTTATTGCACAGCACTAATTTATTAGGTACTAGCGACTACCGGCGACTTCGTTCGCGTAGTAGGCTTAGCCATCGGCCTCGCCATAACTTCCCATTTTTTCATCGTTTCTCTTTCATAAGAGAAGGTTCTTATGAAAGAGAAACCAAGAAAAGATGGGAGACAATAATTAACTAGGGGTTAATTTATATATATATATATATAAATATATTATATTAGGTATGTTATTTAAGTAAATTTTCTTGCTGATTATAATGAGGTGAAAAGTTTCGTGCTTTGCTCGGCTGCAAAGTTATTCTGAAGCTCCCTACCTTTGGATCCCGGGCTACGCTCAGTATTCTTTATTCGAATCACAGATAAACTGTTTATCCTAGAATCCCTCGCTTGCTCAGGTTTCAATATAAGTAGGTACGCAAAAGCAACTTTGCAACCTTACAACAAATAACTGTAACTTATGTATGAAAAAAAACGACTTCATGTACATATTTAACTACCTACTTAATAGTTAAAAGTAAGAAAGGATAATTAACGCATGAAGATATATATACTCAAGTAACTGATTGACTAATAATGAGTAATAATAAAATATTATTAACAATTAATGTACTATGTAGGTAAATCTCTATTATTGACTTAGGTAATTAGGCATACATTCATATTATCAGTAGGTATAGTCTTCTCTCTTCCAAAGAAGATGGTTCACGATAAACTTTGGGGTTTACCTCACTAATACTACTGATATTCTTACACCATTGTCAATTGCAATAAAGAATTGACAATTGAGAACATACACAGCCAGCCCATTATATTCCCACTGCTGGGAGTCGAGCCTTCCACACTCAGATCTCACGTGGGCCCTGGGCGGTTTGGTGGATGAGATATAGATAGATAGATATTGAGAACATAAAATAGTTAATTCTTAGCACCTACGCTACTAAGCGTACTCTAAGCTGCCATAGCTGCCATAGCTGCCATACCTGCCATAGCTGCCATAGCTGCCATACCTGCCATAGCTGCCATAGCTGCCATAGCTGCCATAGCTGCCATAGCTGCCATAGCTGCCATACCTGCCATACCTGCCATAGCTGCCATAGCTGCCATACCTGCCATAATTGCCATAGCTGCCATACCTGCCATAGCTGCCATACCTGCCATAGCTGCCATAGCTGCCATAGCTGCCATACCTGCCATACCTGCCATACCTGCCATAGCTGGCATACCTGCCATACCTGCCATAGCTGCCATACTTGCCATAGCTGCTATACCTGCCATACCTGCCATAGCTGCCATACCTGCCATAGCTGCCATACCTGCCATACCTGCCATACCTGCCATGACAGCTGCCATACCTGTCATAACTGCTCAACTTGGTAGAAGAGTATCCTAAGGTGCACTAAGCTAGTTACACGTTGGTGTCGATTCTGTAAGCATTCTCTTAACTAAAAATCTCTTAATTATGGCAGTACTTATTTTGTTTAGGCTAAAATCCAACTCAGTATAACACTTTCGAATGACAGCACTAAAATTAGACATTTCTCTTCAATTGTAAGCATATTTTAGACAGTTTAGTCCAAGTTTAGTTGTCACGTAACTTGGTGCTCGCTAAATTAACCTAAAATAATCCAAAATTGATTAAAATAATCCTATTTTTAGAAGTGTCATTCTAAGTGTTAAATGATTTTTGATTTTATAGTTAACAGAATAAGGACGACATTAATACATTATTAGTTCGGTAGTTTTGACAGGCCTGTTGTTCTAGTGGTTAGTGACCCTGACTGCTATGCCGGAGGTCGTGGGTTCGATTCCCACCCAGGACAAATGTTTGTGTAATGAGCACGATTATTTGTTCTGTGTCTGGGTGTAATTTATCTATAATATGTATGTATTTAGAAATATATAAGTATGTTTATCAGTTGTCTAGTACCCATAACACAAGCTCTGCTTAGCTTGGGACTAGATGGCGTTGTGTGATAGTTGTGGAATATTTATTTATTTATAGTTTAGTTTAGTTTTTTTGAACAAGTGAATCGCTGCCAATATCTGTCGTGTATATGTTTAGTAGTTTAGTTTAGTAAACAGATCTTTGTCTACCTATTCTTTATTATATGGTAGAGTCTCAAAAGGTACTCAACCAGTTATAATTGAAATTCAGATTTAGATATTTATATTATGTATATGTCAAACTGTTTTACATACACTGGGATCTTATATTTAAAATGGCCTCCTCAACAGCTTTGTCCATTGCAAACACACATTAGGTACATACACCAATGATATTAACTAATCTCACCGTGACTGGTTGAACACTTTACATAAACAAGGACATGATAATTCATGGTCACATGAAACGTTTAAAAAAATAAAATTAAAAAAAAACCGTTAAACTACAGAGGAAACCTTCATTCTATGAATGTGCTATAACTCGAAAATTATGGACACCGTCCGAACGGGGTTAATGACCCAAAGCGCCGCGCCGCGTTCAAAGGAATCAAGCTGCGTCCGAACGGGGTTAATGACCCAAAGGGCCGCGCCGCCCGCGCCGCCAAAGGATGCCGCGATTATTACTACACGCGCGCCGCGAGTGACCATGTTTATTGTTTTGAGTAGACAATTAAAGTTAAATTAGGTAAATATTAGGCACCTATTTTTTTTCTTAATTAGAACGAGAATCGAGTACTGAGCACTATATATCAATATGTAAAGTGTTCAACCAGTCACCCTGTATATAACATCATTAAAATACACTAATAAAATAAACAACCTGCCAATTGCCTGTCGGACTCGCGCACGGAGGGTTCCGTACTATTATTGTATTCATTATAAAAATTTTCTACCTGTTATTTTTATTATGAACGCGAAAAATATAGAAAAAATCACGTTTGTTGTATGCATTTAAATATTAATTTCATTTTAATTTAATTGTTTATTTTTAAAGTGAATAAATAACTACATATTCTGTTCTATTCTACCTGTTGCCGTTATCAATATCGATGAAAAACGAGCAAAACTAACAATTTAAGGGAGTTTTATTATTTTGTTATTTTTATTCTGTTGACGTGAATACGTGGACGTCTTTAAATTTGCTAACGAACGGGGGAATCGAAAAAGCTAATGATAACAAAATGGGGGGTTACCGTTTGGCGTTGTAGTTTCTAATCTATCATATACATAAACAACTGGATAGCTAAAGGATGAGAGAATTCATTATGATATACGAGAACAGTGACGCATCGCGCGGGGTAGAGGGGGAAGTGCCGCCATTTTGAGGTTAGGTATTTTGCTGCGTATCGAGATTTACAGTAAGTATAATTTTTGACTCCGAGAAACGTCATCATCATCTCAGCCGTAGGACGTCCACTGCTGAACATACGCCTCCCCCATCATTTTCCAAAAGGACCGGTTGGGAGCGGCCTGCATCTAACGTCGTCCTGCGACCTTTATCAGGTTGTCTGTCCACCGTGTCGGTGGACGACCTACGCTTGCCGGTCCGTGGTCTCCATTCCAGAACCTTTCGGCCCAATCGGCCATCTGTTCTGCGTGCTATGTGCCCTGCCCACTGCCACTTTAACTGGCTAATCTTCTGGGCTATGTCGGTGACTTTCGTTCTTCTAGAGAAACCCCGAGCATAGCCCTCTCCATAGCTCGTTGTGCCGAGAAACGTATTCACGTACAACACACGACCGTGCTCATGACACAGCCGCACCCCATTTTTTTATATTTATTGTATAGCGGCAACATAAATTTTTCGTGTCACACCACCTCTACCACAAGTTGGCAACATAAATGTCATCTATAATCGATACTCGATCTCGCCTACCTATTAAGCTTGTGATTGGCGTACTCGCTGTCATTTTTAGTTCTACAATTGACCGCGAGGTGGCACTGTTCTTTTTTCCTAATTTTTTTGCAGCTGTCGATACCAAGCATCGATTGCCGATTGCTGTTCTTGTTGTAGACTCATGGTAGAGCTACTGGTATCTCAATACCTTGTTAGACGGACAGACAGATAGCATTCAGACGGACGGATAGTGGATTCTTAGTACTTAATATGGTCCCATTTTATCCTTTGGGTACGGAATCCTAAAGATGGTGCAATATTATCATTAATCTACTATATAAAAATAAGTCGGGTTTTCCTTCCTGACGCTATAACTCCAGAACGCACGAACCGATTTCCACGGTTTTGCATTCGTTGGAAAGGTCTCGGGCTCCGTGAGGTTTATAGTAAAGAAAATTCAGGAAAAAATTAAAAAGAAAAGCGGGAAAATCTTTTTTTCACATACAGCGCCATCTCTGATACATAGCATGTACTACAAACCAATATTTTAAGTAGATGGCGCCAAACAAAACGTTACATAAAACGAAGCCATCTGGTGGCGAAACGGAGTTCGCAGGGTTTGCTAGTAATAAATAAAAAGACAAAGATTCCATTCATCAAGTAGCAATATAACTCTTTGAGAATGAGTTCGTACGGGAAGTACCATGTACCATGCCACCATACTTTTTGTTACTGTGTTCTGGTTTGATGGGTTCCGGCAAAATTACGGGCACATGCGTTATAGTACAGAATATATTGATATAATGTGCATGACGGTTACTTCATAATAAAAAAGTTAAACTGGAACAGTCGCTTATACAATAGTGATCATAAAAACGGTAAATTTACCGCGTCTTTCCTTATGTAAGTTTCCGATCGGCACTGTTGCAAGAGCGCGATGGCGGCATTGTGAAAATGTATAATATATACAATTTATATATTTTGTATATATTACATATTATTATATTTAGTTTTGTTAAAGAACTCAGGCGGCGGCGCCTGGAGGAGAGAACGCGTGATCCTCAGTCTGACCATTATCTTGTGCAGAACATTTCCCTGGCCATACAACGCGGGAATGCCGCTAGCCTGATAGGCACGTTTGGGCGAGAGGGCATTGATCGTAAGGGAGTTTGACAAAATCAAATGTGTTTTTATGACATGATGTTAATTTTTATTAATTTCAAATAATGTAATAAATGTGTAATTAATTTAAAAAAAAAAAACTATATATAATATTAAATAATATATATCATATAATATATAGTGAAAATCTCGTTAAAAATATACAAACATACCTAAGATATATTACTGCTTATAGTTCTACGAACAGTAGACCTCGCGAGCACATAATTATAATGTTATCGCAGTGGTAATTTTACAACCCATTATCTCGAAAACCACTTGACTAAATTATGCTCATATTTGAAATTCCGCTTTAAAGTCAGGCACCTAATTTGTGTACAAAATTTTATCAAAATCAGTTGGCAAATAGCGCCGCTGCAAACTTCCCCTCTTTTTAGGAAAATTAAAATTAAATTAAAAAGATAAATATTAAATAGTAGAACACGTATATCCAGTTCCGTCAAGATTGGTTGTAAAATGCGACCTGTACAGGAAGACGTACATACAACCTAACAAACATACGGACAGATGAAAGTCAATTTGCCTAGTAGAGATGCTTCGCTCATTTCGTTCGTTCGGTCAATTATATTGAAAAATTAACCTTAATTTTACATACTGCCAGATTTTGATCGAAAAATTTTAACAGTAATAATGGCCCATGGCCGTCCGCTTTCAACTTGCTTAGGGATCTGGCGAAACTTTTGGTTGAGGCGTCGAGTGACCGAAATGCTGGCGCCTATTTCCGCAAAGGCTTAGGATTGCCATCCAGCGTGCCAATGCCGCCAGCGTTTTGGCAACTTTTCCCCCCACCATGGGGCTTATAGATTAGATAGTTATTATTATTATTATTTAACTTTTAATACCTTGTAAATAAATAAAATAAGTTAAGTTATGTTATTTCTATAAGTCAACTTAATTATAAGTCCATAAAATAACCCATCTGGTATCACATAAGTTATTTATTTATATTCTTATCGTATATTCGTAGTCATTATATTTACTTATCATAAAATTTATACTAATTATTGTTGTGTATGTGTATATGCGAGTAGCCGGTCCAAGTGGCGTTCTATGGGGGAGGCCTATGTTCAGCAGTGGACGTCTTCCGGCTGATAATGATGTGTATATACCACCGATCTACTAATACCTACATGCACAGAAACATAAGAGTCTAAACAAAATTTTGCCGCAAGTTTGCGTAAAATATGTTTACAAAGAGCGAGTAGGCAAATCTCCTAAATTAGGAAGTCAGAAAGAACATAAAAAAGATGATTTTATGTTACGTTACATTTTCTTTTCTCATATTTTCTACATGTCATATAAAATATGAGAGATCTTAATAGTATGAATTGAATTAAATATCTTAAGAATAATTGCAGTTTTAGAGAGAAAAATACACATCATCCGACGGGATTCAAACCCGCGTCTTCCGAAAAGCCGTATCAAACGCCATGTCCAATAAACCACTAAAATTGCAATGTATCGTTTTGCTAAGCAGGCGTTAGTTCTTTAAAAATCATACACTAAAATAATTATAGTAACTTTAAAAGTGGTAACATAATTATGTCATTAATTGAATAATTAACAAAATACAAGTGCAATTTGAAAAATTTAATACCGACTTCGATTCCATTACTTTGGTAAAAATCAGTTATTGGAGTGTAACTCAAAAACTACTAGACCGAATTTGATGAAATTACGGAAACCACACGGGAGGCACCAGCTTTTAAACAAAAAAAGAATTTTGAGAATCGGTCCACCCAATCGAAAGTTATGAGGAAACAAACATAAAAAAAAATACAGTCGAATTGAGTACCCCTTTTTTTGGTCAGTAAAATCAATAGAAAATTAAAAATTGTTAATTAAATTATTAACAATTAACAAGCATATAAAGTTGCTTGTGTGACTAATCATTATTTACTTTCACTTTACTTATTATTATGTATAATTGAAAGTTTGCACTTAGTGACAGACGGTGGATAACTATTTACAAAATAGGAATTATATTTTACTCAAAACTCAATACTTTATTGCATTTTGTAGGTAGTAAATAAACAGTACAGATGGAATGCACAAAAATGAACACTACAAGACCGTGTGGGCCGCGCAATGTGAAGAGAGGGGACTACACACTACAAGACCGTGTGGGCCGCGCCGGATCGCCGGACTACTTGTTTGTTCTTGCATAAAATTGCAGTCAAATTTTTATTTCGATTTAAATGAATAATTAGCCTAAATTTAATATGTTCAGTCCATTTAATAGTAATTTCATAATGAGAATTACATTGTATTTATCAGATGCAGTTTGTTTTACCTTAATTATAATGTTGATTATATTTATGTATAATAATTATTTATCAGCAATTAATTGGATAATAATAAGTATATCTGTCATTTAAGTATTCCTGTATTGTATAGTAAGTTTTGTCAATCAGTAATTTTTTAATTCATTATTAAATGTTTGATCATTATTTAGATTTTTATACGTTGTGGTAATTTATTATATATTAATATAGACGTTACAAAGGTACCCTTTGAATGCATTGTGATTTGTGAATTTAAATTAATTAATATAATCTTAGATGTATGTACAATATTGTTAATTTATATGTCATTTTCACGGGTTTATTAAGTTATTCTTGAAAATCGTTTCGTGTTTACGTAATGACGTCATTAATGCATAATATATAACAAAGATGTTCACGACACAATTCCAAGCTCAAAGCCTCAGGCGCTATTGTGCTCTCGAGTGAAATTAGATTCTCACGAAAAAACTAAATCGTTTCAAGTAGACCTTACTCAGCTGTATCAGATGGAGACCTGTAATGGCCGATTGTCTATGGAAACATGTACACAATTCTAATTATGGTATATGTACCATAGTTATGTTTTTTTAAAGTTATTAGGAGATGGTACAAGTACCATAGTTATGTTTTTTTAAAGTTATTAGGAGATGGTACAAGCACGAGATCAACCTGATAGCCTAGGACAGATGCATTTCCACGTAAGTGACGATCTGCCGAGAGCAAACATCGTTGCATCTTTGACTTCCGTGAAACAACGTCGAGATGACAAGGAGCGTTGGAAAATGAACCTTGTGTACAAGGGCGATATCTCTTAAGTATTTGACATCGGTGAGCTCGTCGACGAATCATTACAGCATCGCACGGCTGCACTGCGCCCGTAACTTTGAGATATTAAGTGTTAAGTCCCATGCCACTGTAATTTCGCCGGCAATAATACCTACAAACCAAAACACAGTATTGCGAACATTACTGCTTCACGGTAGAAAAAGGTATGGTACAGTAGTTCCCCGGACTAACTATAATAAATAATTATTTTTTGTATAGTATTACTTTTTAAAGCACTAACGCCTGCTTTAGCGATCTCAATCATTGAAATTGATAGAGAGAAAAATTCTATCCTTTGACGGGATTTGAACCCGCGTCTTCTGACTCTCCGTGTTAGACGCCATTGACCAACTAGGCCACCGAGGTTCTCGTCCGAGCATCGAATTTTAACTCTCTATTTGACTAACCGTCTTGCGGGGACGGAGCGACATCTATTGGACAGTTTAACAGTACCATCCAACCGAAAGAAGCATTATTTAGAAATACTTCGTATTGACATCGCGGCCCTTTTAATTTTTTATAGTATTACTTTTTAAAGCAATAACACCTGCTTTAGCGATCTCAAACATTGAAAATTATATTTTAATTTATTTTATTATTTTAAGTATATTATAATATATATATTTTAAGTTATTTTAACGATTTTTTTATAATATTGATTGATATGATAAAATATAATAGAGACGCTGTAGTCCCGTTGCGAACCCTAAAATGTTCCTTTTAAGTGACACAGCATGCTTACTATTATAATGTCGATGCTAAATGGGTTCTGTATATATTAAATTCAGAGCCTAAAGCCTAGTATATTAATATGTACTATTAATAATTGCCATATGGGGCCGTCCATTAATCACGTGATGACTTTTTAAGCATTTTGAACCCTCCCCCCTAAGGCTAATGTCCCCTTGGTGATACGTGGTGAGGTTTAAGACTAAAGCCCCCTCCCCCCAAAATCCCCACCCAAAATCACGTGTATTTTTAGTACCTAAAAAGAACCTTTATACAGGTATAAAAATAATCTTTTTTTTTTTTCTAGAAAGTTAAGGACCATGATAAAAAGTCTAGACGGAAAGGTTGCAGGTTGTTTTTGACTGGTATAAAAATAATATTATTGGAATGGTGTAATCACGCGAAAAACATAAATTGTACTATAGTATATGAAGATATTTATTGCATCGCGTTTGACGAAAAAATTTATACACATGATATTTTACTACACCCCCTTTTCGAGCCTCACGTGAATAATGGACAGCCTCTATGTCTAGAACAAAGATATTTAATTATTCTTCTTACTTTAGGATAAGTAGGTGTAGTTCATTTTTAGCTTATGATTTTTGTAACACTAACGCCTGCTTAGAGATATTAATTTATCAGAAGACTTGCTTTCGAATGTGATGTGATTTTACACTCTAAATAAAAACTCGGATTATATAGGTACTAATAAAAATCGTATGCTCTAGTAAAAATACCTAAACGCATGGTTACACATACAATATCATCAGAGGTAGCTCCTCCTTTTTTGAAAGTCGGCTAATGAATATAAGTACCACACCCACGTATACTTTTTGACTAAGCTAATGTATATTGTTTGCACTTTGCTCGTATTCATATTAGTATCTTCTTCCGTTGATTTACCGAAGGCCTCAGATAAAATAAAAAAGTCAAGACAGAATGTTGTGAACAGAGCAGTGAGGCCGGTTTTCTATGCATGTAGTGCGTGAATCGGTGCTGCCATGATAATTTAAATTACCCCATAAAAATAACGTTATCAAATTATTAACGTTATAAATTTAATAAAGTTATAACGTTATTAGTTTTAATATAATAATAGGGTTCCTACATTAGGTGTCGGTAAAAAGTAGTGGCATTGGGTAGTGAAAGAGAAAAGACAAAGAGTTTTAAGAAATAAAATTACTCGGTGTAACTGCTAGTTTTATTTAAAAACCTTTATGCTGAATTAATTTTTTGTACGCTTGTCGTTTACTTTGCACTGATTTACTGACTGATTTTTGACTTTTTTATTTTGTCTGAGCCGAAGGCTACCTGAGAATAAATACGATAATAATAGATAAGAAAGTAACAAACTATAAATATTATTATAAAAACAAGCTTAAACTTTGAAGTAAGTACTTATCTACGTATCACTAAATAATAGAAAAATACACAATATTAAATATACGAGTATGTAGGTATAATACGTATGTACATGTACTTATATTAATATTAGATATATATCGTTTTTGAATGTTTTGCTCTATGAGGTATTCTATTCATATAAGGCTCTATTAACTACGGATTAATTTTTATCATCACGCTATTGCAAACTAAGGAGTTTACTAGTTACAAATCCGTAATTTCAACTATTCTCTCACCGGCTCGTTGGTCTAGGGGTATGATTTTCGCTTAGGGTGCGAGAGGTCCCGGGTTCAAATCCCGGACGAGCCCAAATTCTTTTTGTTTTGATATTACTACTTATTTATTGTTTAGGTTTAGAATAATTATTTGTTAAAAGAGGTATCATATGGTTAAAAATAATGTTTAATCAATGATATGCAATAGCAAAATTAAGAATTTTAAGATATCAAAATTTAAAATGGTGAACTGTTCATATTACTTTTTGTAAAGCTCTTTCATGAATGCGTATTTTTAGCAGGATACAAAATTGACATGGTAAAACGCGTAAAATATTTGCATTCGTACCTACTCTCTCTGGAAAGAAGTGAATGTATTACTTTGTTTTATATATATATGCGATATCTGCTAGATGGCGCTATAACCAAAGTTAGCATTTTCAGGTTTATTACAAAACCTAAATCGACTCTACAATTATTATTGATTTAACATATTCATTATTACCTCCTCCGAGCTAACGAGTATATGTATAAAATGTAATTCAAAAATATTATGTTCAGTTAGGTACCTACTTTCTATAATGAGTAGTCGCTTGTCTAAATCTACCAACTTTTTCGAACGGATTTAGTTCTAGAGCTGATACATAGGTGGCAGCAGTGTAGAAGTGCGTAGTCAGTAGTGAAAATTGATACTGTTTTCTAAACTTATAATTGCATATTTGTACGTAATAAGCAAATAACCTTTTCTACGACTTACATGTATACCTTTTCTTACTACAAAATAAATAAAAAATTATGTTGGTATATGTGTATAATACCTACACAAAATATTAAAGTAAGTTCGTTCTCGTGTCAATACTTATTAGGCTGATGTAAATAAAAGAGTTATTTTTAAAGACTTTGCTGTGGTAATTATTAGTATAGCACTATTTGGGTGCCTACTTAATTTGATATTAAAATACGACTAGAATTAATCGATGCTGACTCGACTATAGTTCACGAACCAAACGTACGATTTTGATGGTGCATGAAATCAAATGACTGATCGAATTGTGTCACTTTGTCCTCTTCAATTTCGAACGTGATACCAATTCGATTGATGCATTTGCTTTGCTCTGCGACTTTATCGAGTCTTCCAATATCGAAACGTGTAAATCGAGTTCGAGAACTTAACCTCGATCCTCGAGTATAAATTTTACGTAAGTACTTTTGTCACGGATTATTCTGCAATAAAGTTACGGAATATCTGTAGCCATATATCACTTTAAATAACACGATTTGTGACTTGAAGTGAATATAAATAATGAAGATTAAGAAGATACTGATAGTAAGCGCCTACTTGTGTGATAGCATCAAGACAACATGACAATCGACGCTTTTATTAGAAACTTCAAAGGCGCTCTGCTTAAACGGGAAGCACAGCCTCGAGATCTACGGTGTTTATACTGGTACCTAGGCATGACCACAGCATAATCTTATTATTTATTATTAGTAGTAGGTATTATATTATTTCACCAATCCGTGAAATGTAGATGAGGACGTAATGAACCTGTGCAAACCATCAGCAATGGAGGTACCCGCGGGAACTATTGCGTCTTCACACCGAGAAAGAACAACCCAATTTGTGGTATGAGATAGATAAGATTGTAAAAAGCAAAACTGTAAACAACATATACATTTTTAACACTCATTTTGCCTTGCACGACTATAAAAGATCACCGGTTTTGCTAAACTGACATTTGTAATCTTTAGATGGGAACATTGAATTGTCTATGCGCTTATATTGTAACCTGAACAATAATGAATGAATCGAAAAAAAAAGTTAAACTTATATCTATCTCTTTGGCACTACAGTGCAATGTATATAGACTTTGTTTATCCTTTATTGTATGAAATTTGACGACTATTTATTCTATACGTATTGTCTGGTGTCATTTCGTCCAAAGAGTACATTAGGTATATACAGCAGAATGTAACCTCAATTTCTTTTGACACAAAACTTCACTAACCCTAGTAAAGACTTAACCCTCCCACATTGCTGGGATAAATTTCAGTAATTAGATTTACTCCTACAGCTTTAATGGTGCAAGACAAATTAATTATAAAACCCCGTTTTAGCAGTTGACTCTGAGTTATTCAAGGCTAACTCTGGAACGTGCAAGTGGGCCTTGGAATAGAAAGATTTGATCGATCGCTGGCGTCAATAGAAACGTAATTGCAGCTGGACTGTTGTTCAATAGCAGAATAAGAAAACGCATAAAAGTCACCGTTCAGCTATGGTTCGATTGCAATTACTAAGTACCGACCAAGACGGTCTTTTGCACAAGAGGCATATAATTAAACATAAAATATAAATATTTTTAAGATATTTATAAGCGCACAACATCTACAAGTCGTCTTAATTATCGTCAATAGTCAGGTAAGCAAAATTCACTTTAATGTTTTAATGTTTAATTATATAAAGTTATAGTTACTAGTGTTAATTATTATATGGAAACATTTTTATTTATTTACAGGCAAAGCATTATAGGTACACATTTGCAGTTGTGTTTTTGGCAGGCGCTTACTACTTCTATACACCACTATACTGACATAATATAATAAAAAATAGCGCAACCTGAGGTCTTATTCGCCTTGACCATCCAAACACGTAACGCGGTGCAATACGATATCTTCAAGGAATGATTGTGAAGTCCATACAATTTTACCATCATTCCATGAAGTTGCGCTGTGTTACTTGTTTGATGGTCATAGCGAATAAGACCCCTGACCTTTACTAAACACATCAATGACAAAAACATACTTTAGAAACACTCGATGTTGAAATCTTAAAACATAGTAATTAAACTCAAACAATTGTTTTTATGACCTGTCGTCCTGACACAACGTGAATTTGATTTAACACATAAAAAGGTGACAATCACGCGTCTAAGATATAAATGATCTTAGGATTTGAAATAAGATTTCTGAAAACTTTAGTTATTGTTACAAACTGATCAAAATTCTGACTGCACATTTAAGCCGCGTTTTGACAATAAGAGTTGACTCGTAAGAGTGTACTATAACAGAGCCTACATGACCTAGTTAATACCATACAATTGTCCGAGTGCACGCGATGTCTGTTTTCGACTCTACAATTCCCATCAGAGTGGCCGTCAGTACACTACATCAGAGTCAACTCTTAATCTTCAATACATAGGTTTAGAATATTATCTACTACCTACGTTGCTCTTTTGTTTTTGGTAGGCACATAGATATAATTTTATTAGAGAAGCTTATGAAGCAAATAACTAAGCTCTTCGTCCTTCGAGTCCATATTAGTTATGCTAGTAGTCACATTATCGTTTGTGTCCTTATTATACTATTAATTGAATCTCATCAATACGCAACACATCGAATTGGAAATCTATTCGGAACAAAGAACTTCAGTTCGGCCTTACGTTCTATATCTATTGACTTATTACACTATGACAAATTAAGATTAAATGGTAGACAAGAAATAATCATCAGCTGGACAGGGATCGTTCGTATCTATAGGTTTGTATCTATAGATCTTTCCTTTTGTACCTATTACTATATTGTTTTTACTATCAAATGTCATGCCGGTAATTTTAAATCCAAGCTGACCTATTTTAATAGGCAAAATACTTTTCATAGACAATTTGAAAATGGACCCTTTAACAGCAACTATAGGTTCATCATTGTGATTCAACTCAAGAATGTATTTCAGTTCTCTTGTAAAACCCTTGTACTGAATAGGTTCATAATAGTCTGTTGAAAAGAAATACATTCTGCCATCAACGTATTCGTAATAAGCATTTCCCTTTGAATCCAACACGAAGCTGTATGCCTTTGGGATCTTATCGTACCTTTTCACAGCTGCAGAATTGTTAACAAACTTGAAGATTTCATGATTTGAGCCTGTGGTTATATACATTTGGTTATCTGTTTTGTCTATGAAAATGCTTCTCACATCATCGTCTCCAATAGGTCTTTCCGCTGTGATTTCTGTTCTGGAATAATCATAGGTGACTAGTCCTTGATTTGTGCCAATGTAAATGACGTTGCTTGGAACATCTACAGCGACACATTGGCCGATGAGATCGTCAGAGACTGGTAAAGGTTTGATGCCCAAAGATCCATGTTTAAGAAGATGAATCCCTTTGGTGTAATTTCTTTTGTGAAGAATGAAGAACAAATGTTCGGTTTTGGGATCTATGACCATGCCCGTAGCGTAGCCGTCAATAGTGGCAATGAGTTGTCGTTTATAATATTCCGTCCCGATCTTCGTCCTATCACATTTTTCGGCATTTAGCGTAGTGATGTAGAAAACTGCGAAGATAACTGATATGATCTTTCTAGTGGTCATCGTGAATTCATGACAGAAACTGCTTCTGCAAATAAAGAAGCAAATATGTAGTGATTATCTTAAAACAAAGATAAAAACCTGGTAAAAAAGGATTGGGCAGTTGCAGCGTTAAACATAAAACTTTTCTGGTACAGATTTACTTTTTATTATCAGCGTTAGATCGCTTCAGAACTTAGTTGAGAAATATACGCGGGAGTTTATCAAACTCCACGACTGTCCCAATGGAATAAAACTAAATTAATCTTGAAATATACTCGAATGCACTTGTATGTAAAGTAAAATAAAAAATACTTACCTCACATAAAGACACTGTTCAAAAGAGAACTGAAACCGTCAAAATAAAGGCCAGTCTTTATAAAACATTTCCATTGTATCATATGCATTGGCGGGAGTGTAAACATTAGCCTATGTTTTGGATAAAAAATTATATACAGGACGTTTCTGATGCGAAACAATATAATGATCTTGACTGATTCATACTGACATGTACCTATTATATAATATTGAAAAATAAAATTTAATATAAAAAATAATCTATATTATTTAATTAATCTATATACAAATGAATAAAATTGAAGTATCTGCATTGTCAGTCATTTGTATTTATGTTAATTAATTTAAAAGTTTTTACGCTTAGCTAAAGTTTTAACGCAAAAATTAGGCGTTTCCTGTGTGTCTGTTTATTCCGACTAATTTACGAAACGCCTGGACTAATGTTTAGGGGATTTTCTCTGGCAGATAACTGGTGTTTAAGGACTAACTTAGGCTTTCTTAGGGGCCCCGTATCATGTAAAGCCTCGCGAACGTAGCAGCGAACCAATGAAAAGAACAAGGTTTGTATGAGGACCCCCTTTATATTTTTAAACTTTCTGTTGTATTATTTGGTGGGAAATCCGTTATAAACAACACATATTCTGCGGATGTTTTCGACCGGCTAAAAGCATAGGTAATTATTTACTCGTGTCGGACCGTTTTGGTTCTAAATAGCCATTTAAGTGCAGACAGAATAACTGCGTATGTGGTTAATATATGTAATATATGGTTCCGTAGAGCGAAACTCTTAAGTAAAATTATTTGTTATCTATAACTGATATGAATAATACGCGTCCAATTATGTAAAATCAAAATAAACGTAAATTAAAACTAGTGTGAAAAGGTTCAATTCGGCATTTTTCTTTTTAAATCCAGGAGTTAGAGAAACCTTTTTTCGTGGTCAGGATGCGCTCGCAAGGCGTCTCAATAGATTGTAGTCTTCTTGCGCAAGATTATCTTGGTTGGAATCACCGTAGTGCATAATATTCTGTCGTGAAGCAACAGTCATCACCATCATCATCATCTCAGCCGTAGGACGTCCACTGCTGAACATATGCCTCCCCCATGATTTTCCAAAAGGACTGATCGGCCGCGGCCTGCATCCAACGTCGTCCTGCTCTATCAAGGCGTCTGCCCACCTTGTCGGTGGACCTGGTCCGTGGTCTCCACTCCAGAACCTTCCAGCTCTGTCGGCATCTGTTCTGCGTGCTATGTACCCTGCCCACTGCCACGCGCAACTGGCTAAGCTACTGGGCTAGGTCGGTGACTTTAAATTCGTTCTTCTACGAAGCTTCTCATTTCTGATTCGATCACGTAGAGACCCAGGGCATAGCCCTATCTGTGGCACGTTACAACTGAAGCAACAGTGTGCAATTATTACTGTTTCAGAATTTGAAATAACAGCGAATGAGACTTGAGAGAGAGAATCATAGTTTTGGTGGGGTTACGTGCACAGTGCCACACAAAACTTCAATGCTAAAGTTTAAGTGACCTTGCAACTATTATGGTGGCTACTTACCATCAGAAGCACGCCTTGCACCCGCTCGTCAAAAGATTATTGTAAAAATGCATGGCATTGTGGTAGTGCTAGACAAATAATACGCCCCATGGCACTTGCGTGGCTAAGATCAATTTAATACGTACAATCTCATCGCAGAAGCACGAGCTCTCAGATGCAATCCCTTAAAAGTTAGCGTGACGAACAGAGATATTTGTTCTAGACTCTAGAACAGAGTCTAGAATCTAGAGTCTTGGTTGTTCTGGTGTTATTGTGTGTGTCCACGCCTACAGCGACACAGGGACTCCTAGTGCGGGATGTTTATCTTTTAAACGTGTCTAATAATACCTACGTAATTAAAACAAAAGCCGTTTAGGCTGTAGGACGATCCTTTTTTTTTTTAAATTTATTTTATGGGCTTTGTCGCTGAGCGACCACATCGCCCAATTGTTCCATAATACCTACAAATAGACTTACTAACTACTTATAATAGGGCTAATTCTGCTAGTCTATACAATTTAATTGCCTGATCTGACATAGGACTCGCTAGGATACTGTTGCAGTATCCTAGCGCCATCAACCTTGCTGGATTGAAGCATTACCGTCTATAGCTTTCATTCCGCACACACTCCGTCAAGATATGCTGCAAATCCTCAACAATCCCACATTCAGTACAATTGGGAGATGACACTTTCTTCATTAAAAATGCGAACTTCTTTGAAGGAATGTGTGCAGAGCGCAGCCTGAGGGCTGTTACTAACATTTTCCGGCTCATAGTATTGTCATCAATCCATGGATATTTAGTTATTTCTGGTTGGACAGTGCGATACCAAATACCTTTTTCTTTCGATCTTTCGTCGAAATACTCCTGCCATAGTGTTCTGCATTGTTCTCTTACTAAATGATAATGGTCAGCGTATAAAGGAACCACACTCAATGGGATTCCATCTACCGCAGCTTGCTTAGCTAGTAGGTCCACAGCCTCATTTCCACTTAACTGGATATGAGATGGTATCCATTGCAGGTATATTTTTTTGTTTGTTGCCTGTAAACTCCAGATTGACTCCACAATACTATAGGCAATCGGTGCGGCTCGCACTTGCGAGGTACATCGAGCCAGATGTTGCAGCGAGCTTTTCGAGTCAGTTAGAATTACAATTTTACTAAAGTTGATTGTGTGGCTATACGACAAAGCTTCTGCAATAGCAATTAATTCAATGTGCATGATTGAAATATTAGCGTCGATCTTGAGTTTAACGTGGCAACCCTGCCAAACGTCCAAAAAGACTGCGCCTCCGTCGTTTCCTTCTTTGGATCCATCCGTATAAATTTTGTAACAATCTCCGTACTGCTGATTGATGTACCTAGTACGTATATTTTTAAGAACCTGGCTGTCATACAATCGTTTAGCTCATCAATATCAAGTATCGAGTCAAATATTACCTGTGATAAATTAATATGGCTTATCCAACATGCCATCGAGAACATTTCAAGTCTACTACTATTGTGAGTCGGTTGTGAATTTAAATCCGAATAAGTTGCAACAAGTAAAGGCAGTTTTTTATTATTCCAATAACGTGACCGGCTGTTGTTGGATAACTCCTGAATTATATTGACAGATGCATTATTGTACAGTGATTTAGCTCTTAGGAAAAATTTAGCTGCTAAATATCTTCTGCGATAATGTAGTGGTGAAAGGTGTAGGTCGCTTTCCATTACATGGATTGGCGCACTTTTAATATACCCTCCGGTCACACGTAACGCCTGATTCTGTACCCTGTCTAATTTGACCAAAGTAGTCTTACAGCTGTTATCGTACAAAAAACTGGCATAATCTAACCTACTGCGAATTATAGCTATAACCACCTTAAGTGAGGACGATCCTAAGAATGTAAACGTTGCGACCCATTAGTCGCGACCGACTGCCACGACCGACTGCCGCGACCTCCTGCCAATTCTACTATTTCACAACGTTCGATAATCTATCCCGCTGCAACTATTCGACTCCAGTTGTCGTTCGATAAGTACCCAAACAGCCATCTACTTCTTGCCCCTTCTATTTCTAGTACCTGGATGACCTGGATCAGTAAACAATTAATTTTCTTGGTCTAACCTCAAAACAAACACTCGTTGGCTTATTGTTGCTGAACAACGCCATCTATTGCCAAGTAGCTTTACTATTGTTGCAGATTTGATGTACTAAAGAACTCTCTTTTGTTGCAGGGTCGTTGAGTACCGCCGGGGACGCAGCTAACGACGTATCAATGTTGAAGCTGAGGGTAGAACTCAGAAAGTTACAAGTTACTATGGTTTTGTGATAACTAAGACTGACTTTTTGTGAAGGAAATTTACACATTCTTCAATTTGAACGTTTTTACAGCGCAACGGTGGTCAGTCGTATGAAGTGTGTAAAATCACATCAAGACACTATACGAACTATAACAGGAGGATTTTAACAACTACGTGATACTCGTATGAATTGCTGAACGCCGCCATTGTTAGATTTTCGCATTTAGCGTTAGATGAGTCGCACGACCATTACTGCGTCAGGAGTGGCCTGGCTACGTTGCCACGGCCCATGGTAACTACCGAGCAGTTATATAAGCGTATATACACTTAGGCACATGTATAGGTACTCCCTAATGCATTCAAGAAAAAGAAAACCTAAGCAGAACTTGCTGGTTCTTTTGAATAAATTACAAAAAGATACGACTTCATATTTCAACTTATTGTAAAAGTTGGATATATTTTAAAATCTGAGTGGAAGAGAAAATAGAAAGAAAAGATACCTAACCTACGAAACCTACAAAAATTCATTGGCGGTGAAATCAGTTTAGGACAATGTATTGAAAAGCTAATTTATTTTGTAATTTACGTGTACAATGTTGTGATCAATTATATACTTAACTTAGGTATAATTTTGTATTGTTGACTGAATAAGAGAGTATTTATTACATGATGTGTGAAAAATGTATAATAATAGTAATTTTTTATTATGTAACAAGCGGTTTTTTTGCCCAAACTAATAAACCCTAAGGGTGCTATCAGACAGGGAACGGTCACGTGTACACACGGTCAATTTTGCGTTCGTTGTGTTGTACTACGTTGCATAGATATACCCACAGTCTACCCACAGTTGACCGACGCGGTCAGAACGCCTCCTGTTTGGGTATATCTATGTAACGTAATACAACACAACGAACGCAAAACTGACCGCGTGAACGCGTGGTTGCTCTTTGTCTGATAGCACCCTTAGAAATTGTAAGTAGTACAAATAGTCCATATATCTAAACCAATGTGGGTCCAGTTACCATTATCAACACAAAAAGGCCCTTAAGCATGTTAAGCACTACGCTTTTCCATGACAGTTGGAGTGCCACCCAGAACTTACTGTAGTTTTGCGTAGCACTACACTGTGCTTGTCACTTCGAAATACTGGTTGTTGAGTGTCTTTCGCCCTGTAATTTCATTTGTTACAGCGCCCTTCACGCCCTAACACATTAATGCTTGCGCACTATTGCTTTGCGGAAGAATATCTGTCGCTGAGGTGGTAACAACCAAGGCGGCCTTTTGCACAAGATGCCTACCCCGTAGTTAGACGGGTTTCCTCACCTCTTACAATTCATATCCCGACAGTGGCGGAGGGAATGTGCTATACTCCGTCATTTCACCGAAAAAAGTATGTTCCCGATAGTAATTGATAAAAACAAATCATCCTCTACCTTTTAAAGTGCATCTAATAATGCTGTAAGCATATGTTATACTAGTCCTAATATATGATGTCATCAAAGAATACATTCGAAAACAATACGTATCACTTAAGGCTCAATTTACATTGGCATTGAATGGGATGGAAGCGAATTTTTGTAATCAATCAAAATACAAGATTTAACATCATAGTAAAATAATCATTGGGAGAAGTCACTTGTGCTTAGAACCGGTAAGTTGTTGGATCAATTAAGGTACTTGTTCAGATTTTCATTTAGAATAAGTCTTCGTAGTTACCTACTAGTCAGCAAGGATATAATTATTTAATCACTTAAATGAACGTTAGTTTTTGTGGTACGACAAAAATATAATACATAATCAATCCATTATGTTCCCACTACAGGAACTCGAGCCTTCCTCTCAGAGAGAGGCCTGGTGGATAGGCTAGTGGCCAACCCATCTCGAAGTTTTCAGGCCGCCCGAAGGCCTTCGATATAGCCTAACGACGAACAACCGGGACCGACGGCTTAACGTGCCCTCCGAATCACGGAAGCGCTCAGTTGAATAATGCCACTAACGGTCATCCATTTAACTCCTGACTGCAGCAAGCATTGCTTAACTTGTTGATCGCCAAGTCAAATTCCGCTGCGATAGCGCTTCGAAAATATAATACAAAAAGAAAAAGTGTTTAAACTAATCACAGATGCCACGTTTCAATATCCCTTTTTTACAATTTAATGCAAAGAATAGGGAGTAAGTGGTTTTGAATAAACCAAGGTCTACGAATTACTTGGATTCAGATAGATTATATTTCATACAAAGCAAAAAAAGTCAAGGGTTTGACGAAACTTATATATAATTTCTCACAATTGGTACTACAAAGATTGCAGATTCTCAAATGTTGTTAAAGATCGCTTCTGTTGATAAGTAAAGCTTAAGATGTGCCCAATTGTGCCAAAACAATAGAATTGTACCTATTTCGTGTTGATATCCAATTTAAGTAATCTAATGGAGTCGGTAGGTCCTTAATTTTAGGGTACTGTTTTAAGGCCAGTGGTCTAAAATAATTTGGGACGATATATAGACAGGAGAGTATGTATTTTTCTTTCACTCTTCCCTATCAGCTGTCAGTTTCATATCCTTTTCATTCATAAGTCCCTCATACAATCCATGCAACTTTTCTTTGGTCCATCTCCATTTCATCCATGAAATCACTCACTATTTGTCACTCGCCTTGCAAATATCCAGGTGCGCATCTCTCCGCATAAAAATCCTATACCAAGCCAAAAGATTTGTCAGGCCTCTTCCTGGAACATCTTTTCTCTTATCCTTTCTTCACTTTCATCCATCTGCTCCCAATAGTTTCCACTTCTAATGGCGTTAGATCTGGACCTACAACATTTTTCGTTTAATCCTTTTCTTTTAGCCATTCTTCTTTTAATTATTCGCTTCCTCGGATATTACATTCTGTTAAGGCTTCGGCGTAACCAACGTTACTTTGGATAATTTTTACACAATGTAGCTGATAAATAGTTTAATAACTTTAGATAACTGCTATCACGTGAAGTGTTTACCGTAAGACGAAAGATATCTCAACTCAATATAAAAAAAAACGGGACAAAAAAATAAAACAGTACTGTTTTAAGTTTCTTTAATCAAAGTAATTAACAAAACAATAATTCAGGCGACTTACATGAGGTACCACTAGATAAATTTAGCGTTAACCAAAATATTAATATCACTGTCTTCCAGTCTTTTGTTTGAAATTGTTAGACTGCACTACATTAAAATTTGCAACGGTAACCGTACTTAAAGACACGCCGTGTAAGTCTAGGGCCTAAATCGTAGCGTTGTCAGCACAGCCCTCCATACTAAACTTATAAATTATTCCAGTAGTCGAAATATACATCGTATCCTCGTTAAAAGCGATGCCTGCTGGAATAAAATCCAACTCCATAAGTTTTGATGGAATCATATTATCATCTCTAAGATGATATAATCCATCATTCGTTGCCAAAATTGCTCTGGAATATTTATCAACGGTTATAGCCCGACTAGCCCCTTTTGTTATGCCAACAAACTCAATCGGCTCTTGAAATCCTTTCAGCAAAACTTTGACATATTTCGAATTGCATTCATAGTATATATCACAGCCTCGAGATCTACGGTGTTTATACTGGTACCTAGGCATGACCACAGCATAATCTTATTATTTATTATTAGTAGTAGGTATTATATTATTTCACCAATCCGTGAAATGTAGATGAGGACGTAATGAACCTGTGCAAACCATCAGCAATGGAGGTACCCGCGGGAACTATTGCGTCTTCACACCGAGAAAGAACAACCCAATTTGTGGTATGAGATAGATAAGATTGTAAAAAGCAAAACTGTAAACAACATATACATTTTTAACACTCATTTTGCCTTGCACGACTATAAAAGATCACCGGTTTTGCTAAACTGACATTTGTAATCTTTAGATGGGAACATTGAATTGTCTATGCGCTTATATTGTAACCTGAACAATAATGAATGAATCGAAAAAAAAAGTTAAACTTATATCTATCTCTTTGGCACTACAGTGCAATGTATATAGACTTTGTTTATCCTTTATTGTATGAAATTTGACGACTATTTATTCTATACGTATTGTCTGGTGTCATTTCGTCCAAAGAGTACATTAGGTATATACAGCAGAATGTAACCTCAATTTCTTTTGACACAAAACTTCACTAACCCTAGTAAAGACTTAACCCTCCCACATTGCTGGGATAAATTTCAGTAATTAGATTTACTCCTACAGCTTTAATGGTGCAAGACAAATTAATTATAAAACCCCGTTTTAGCAGTTGACTCTGAGTTATTCAAGGCTAACTCTGGAACGTGCAAGTGGGCCTTGGAATAGAAAGATTTGATCGATCGCTGGCGTCAATAGAAACGTAATTGCAGCTGGACTGTTGTTCAATAGCAGAATAAGAAAACGCATAAAAGTCACCGTTCAGCTATGGTTCGATTGCAATTACTAAGTACCGACCAAGACGGTCTTTTGCACAAGATGCATATAATTAAACATAAAATATAAATATTTTTAAGATATTTATAAGCGCACAACATCTACAAGTCGTCTTAATTATCGTCAATAGTCAGGTAAGCAAAATTCACTTTAATGTTTTAATGTTTAATTATATAAAGTTATAGTTACTAGTGTTAATTATTATATGGAAACATTTTTATTTATTTACAGGCAAAGCATTATAGGTACACATTTGCAGTTGTGTTTTTGGCAGGCGCTTACTACTTCTATACACCACTATACTGACATAATATAATAAAAAATAGCGCAACCTGAGGTCTTATTCGCCTTGACCATCCAAACACGTAACGCGGTGCAATACGATATCTTCAAGGAATGATTGTGAAGTCCATACAATTTTACCATCATTCCATGAAGTTGCGCTGTGTTACTTGTTTGATGGTCATAGCGAATAAGACCCCTGACCTTTACTAAACACATCAATGACAAAAACATACTTTAGAAACACTCGATGTTGAAATCTTAAAACATAGTAATTAAACTCAAACAATTGTTTTTATGACCTGTCGTCCTGACACAACGTGAATTTGATTTAACACATAAAAAGGTGACAATCACGCGTCTAAGATATAAATGATCTTAGGATTTGAAATAAGATTTCTGAAAACTTTAGTTATTGTTACAAACTGATCAAAATTCTGACTGCACATTTAAGCCGCGTTTTGACAATAAGAGTTGACTCGTAAGAGTGTACTATAACAGAGCCTACATGACCTAGTTAATACCATACAATTGTCCGAGTGCACGCGATGTCTGTTTTCGACTCTACAATTCCCATCAGAGTGGCCGTCAGTACACTACATCAGAGTCAACTCTTAATCTTCAATACATAGGTTTAGAATATTATCTACTACCTACGTTGCTCTTTTGTTTTTGGTAGGCACATAGATATAATTTTATTAGAGAAGCTTATGAAGCAAATAACTAAGCTCTTCGTCCTTCGAGTCCATATTAGTTATGCTAGTAGTCACATTATCGTTTGTGTCCTTATTATACTATTAATTGAATCTCATCAATACGCAACACATCGAATTGGAAATCTATTCGGAACAAAGAACTTCAGTTCGGCCTTACGTTCTATATCTATTGACTTATTACACTATGACAAATTAAGATTAAATGGTAGACAAGAAATAATCATCAGCTGGACAGGGATCGTTCGTATCTATAGGTTTGTATCTATAGATCTTTCCTTTTGTACCTATTACTATATTGTTTTTACTATCAAATGTCATGCCGGTAATTTTAAATCCAAGCTGACCTATTTTAATAGGCAAAATACTTTTCATAGACAATTTGAAAATGGACCCTTTAACAGCAACTATAGGTTCATCATTGTGATTCAACTCAAGAATGTATTTCAGTTCTCTTGTAAAACCCTTGTACTGAATAGGTTCATAATAGTCTGTTGAAAAGAAATACATTCTGCCATCAACGTATTCGTAATAAGCATTTCCCTTTGAATCCAACACGAAGCTGTATGCCTTTGGGATCTTATCGTACCTTTTCACAGCTGCAGAATTGTTAACAAACTTGAAGATTTCATGATTTGAGCCTGTGGTTATATACATTTGGTTATCTGTTTTGTCTATGAAAATGCTTCTCACATCATCGTCTCCAATAGGTCTTTCCGCTGTGATTTCTGTTCTGGAATAATCATAGGTGACTAGTCCTTGATTTGTGCCAATGTAAATGACGTTGCTTGGAACATCTACAGCGACACATTGGCCGATGAGATCGTCAGAGACTGGTAAAGGTTTGATGCCCAAAGATCCATGTTTAAGAAGATGAATCCCTTTGGTGTAATTTCTTTTGTGAAGAATGAAGAACAAATGTTCGGTTTTGGGATCTATGACCATGCCCGTAGCGTAGCCGTCAATAGTGGCAATGAGTTGTCGTTTATAATATTCCGTCCCGATCTTCGTCCTATCACATTTTTCGGCATTTAGCGTAGTGATGTAGAAAACTGCGAAGATAACTGATATGATCTTTCTAGTGGTCATCGTGAATTCATGACAGAAACTGCTTCTGCAAATAAAGAAGCAAATATGTAGTGATTATCTTAAAACAAAGATAAAAACCTGGTAAAAAAGGATTGGGCAGTTGCAGCGTTAAACATAAAACTTTTCTGGTACAGATTTACTTTTTATTATCAGCGTTAGATCGCTTCAGAACTTAGTTGAGAAATATACGCGGGAGTTTATCAAACTCCACGACTGTCCCAATGGAATAAAACTAAATTAATCTTGAAATATACTCGAATGCACTTGTATGTAAAGTAAAATAAAAAATACTTACCTCACATAAAGACACTGTTCAAAAGAGAACTGAAACCGTCAAAATAAAGGCCAGTCTTTATAAAACATTTCCATTGTATCATATGCATTGGCGGGAGTGTAAACATTAGCCTATGTTTTGGATAAAAAATTATATACAGGACGTTTCTGATGCGAAACAATATAATGATCTTGACTGATTCATACTGACATGTACCTATTATATAATATTGAAAAATAAAATTTAATATAAAAAATAATCTATATTATTTAATTAATCTATATACAAATGAATAAAATTGAAGTATCTGCATTGTCAGTCATTTGTATTTATGTTAATTAATTTAAAAGTTTTTACGCTTAGCTAAAGTTTTAACGCAAAAATTAGGCGTTTCCTGTGTGTCTGTTTATTCCGACTAATTTACGAAACGCCTGGACTAATGTTTAGGGGATTTTCTCTGGCAGATAACTGGTGTTTAAGGACTAACTTAGGCTTTCTTAGGGGCCCCGTATCATGTAAAGCCTCGCGAACGTAGCAGCGAACCAATGAAAAGAACAAGGTTTGTATGAGGACCCCCTTTATATTTTTAAACTTTCTGTTGTATTATTTGGTGGGAAATCCGTTATAAACAACACATATTCTGCGGATGTTTTCGACCGGCTAAAAGCATAGGTAATTATTTACTCGTGTCGGACCGTTTTGGTTCTAAATAGCCATTTAAGTGCAGACAGAATAACTGCGTATGTGGTTAATATATGTAATATATGGTTCCGTAGAGCGAAACTCTTAAGTAAAATTATTTGTTATCTATAACTGATATGAATAATACGCGTCCAATTATGTAAAATCAAAATAAACGTAAATTAAAACTAGTGTGAAAAGGTTCAATTCGGCATTTTTCTTTTTAAATCCAGGAGTTAGAGAAACCTTTTTTCGTGGTCAGGATGCGCTCGCAAGGCGTCTCAATAGATTGTAGTCTTCTTGCGCAAGATTATCTTGGTTGGAATCACCGTAGTGCATAATATTCTGTCGTGAAGCAACAGTCATCACCATCATCATCATCTCAGCCGTAGGACGTCCACTGCTGAACATATGCCTCCCCCATGATTTTCCAAAAGGACTGATCGGCCGCGGCCTGCATCCAACGTCGTCCTGCTCTATCAAGGCGTCTGCCCACCTTGTCGGTGGACCTGGTCCGTGGTCTCCACTCCAGAACCTTCCAGCTCTGTCGGCATCTGTTCTGCGTGCTATGTACCCTGCCCACTGCCACGCGCAACTGGCTAAGCTACTGGGCTAGGTCGGTGACTTTAAATTCGTTCTTCTACGAAGCTTCTCATTTCTGATTCGATCACGTAGAGACCCAGGGCATAGCCCTATCTGTGGCACGTTACAACTGAAGCAACAGTGTGCAATTATTACTGTTTCAGAATTTGAAATAACAGCGAATGAGACTTGAGAGAGAGAATCATAGTTTTGGTGGGGTTACGTGCACAGTGCCACACAAAACTTCAATGCTAAAGTTTAAGTGACCTTGCAACTATTATGGTGGCTACTTACCATCAGAAGCACGCCTTGCACCCGCTCGTCAAAAGATTATTGTAAAAATGCATGGCATTGTGGTAGTGCTAGACAAATAATACGCCCCATGGCACTTGCGTGGCTAAGATCAATTTAATACGTACAATCTCATCGCAGAAGCACGAGCTCTCAGATGCAATCCCTTAAAAGTTAGCGTGACGAACAGAGATATTTGTTCTAGACTCTAGAACAGAGTCTAGAATCTAGAGTCTTGGTTGTTCTGGTGTTATTGTGTGTGTCCACGCCTACAGCGACACAGGGACTCCTAGTGCGGGATGTTTATCTTTTAAACGTGTCTAATAATACCTACGTAATTAAAACAAAAGCCGTTTAGGCTGTAGGACGATCCTTTTTTTTTTTAAATTTATTTTATGGGCTTTGTCGCTGAGCGACCACATCGCCCAATTGTTCCATAATACCTACAAATAGACTTACTAACTACTTATAATAGGGCTAATTCTGCTAGTCTATACAATTTAATTGCCTGATCTGACATAGGACTCGCTAGGATACTGTTGCAGTATCCTAGCGCCATCAACCTTGCTGGATTGAAGCATTACCGTCTATAGCTTTCATTCCGCACACACTCCGTCAAGATATGCTGCAAATCCTCAACAATCCCACATTCAGTACAATTGGGAGATGACACTTTCTTCATTAAAAATGCGAACTTCTTTGAAGGAATGTGTGCAGAGCGCAGCCTGAGGGCTGTTACTAACATTTTCCGGCTCATAGTATTGTCATCAATCCATGGATATTTAGTTATTTCTGGTTGGACAGTGCGATACCAAATACCTTTTTCTTTCGATCTTTCGTCGAAATACTCCTGCCATAGTGTTCTGCATTGTTCTCTTACTAAATGATAATGGTCAGCGTATAAAGGAACCACACTCAATGGGATTCCATCTACCGCAGCTTGCTTAGCTAGTAGGTCCACAGCCTCATTTCCACTTAACTGGATATGAGATGGTATCCATTGCAGGTATATTTTTTTGTTTGTTGCCTGTAAACTCCAGATTGACTCCACAATACTATAGGCAATCGGTGCGGCTCGCACTTGCGAGGTACATCGAGCCAGATGTTGCAGCGAGCTTTTCGAGTCAGTTAGAATTACAATTTTACTAAAGTTGATTGTGTGGCTATACGACAAAGCTTCTGCAATAGCAATTAATTCAATGTGCATGATTGAAATATTAGCGTCGATCTTGAGTTTAACGTGGCAACCCTGCCAAACGTCCAAAAAGACTGCGCCTCCGTCGTTTCCTTCTTTGGATCCATCCGTATAAATTTTGTAACAATCTCCGTACTGCTGATTGATGTACCTAGTACGTATATTTTTAAGAACCTGGCTGTCATACAATCGTTTAGCTCATCAATATCAAGTATCGAGTCAAATATTACCTGTGATAAATTAATATGGCTTATCCAACATGCCATCGAGAACATTTCAAGTCTACTACTATTGTGAGTCGGTTGTGAATTTAAATCCGAATAAGTTGCAACAAGTAAAGGCAGTTTTTTATTATTCCAATAACGTGACCGGCTGTTGTTGGATAACTCCTGAATTATATTGACAGATGCATTATTGTACAGTGATTTAGCTCTTAGGAAAAATTTAGCTGCTAAATATCTTCTGCGATAATGTAGTGGTGAAAGGTGTAGGTCGCTTTCCATTACATGGATTGGCGCACTTTTAATATACCCTCCGGTCACACGTAACGCCTGATTCTGTACCCTGTCTAATTTGACCAAAGTAGTCTTACAGCTGTTATCGTACAAAAAACTGGCATAATCTAACCTACTGCGAATTATAGCTATAACCACCTTAAGTGAGGACGATCCTAAGAATGTAAACGTTGCGACCCATTAGTCGCGACCGACTGCCACGACCGACTGCCGCGACCTCCTGCCAATTCTACTATTTCACAACGTTCGATAATCTATCCCGCTGCAACTATTCGACTCCAGTTGTCGTTCGATAAGTACCCAAACAGCCATCTACTTCTTGCCCCTTCTATTTCTAGTACCTGGATGACCTGGATCAGTAAACAATTAATTTTCTTGGTCTAACCTCAAAACAAACACTCGTTGGCTTATTGTTGCTGAACAACGCCATCTATTGCCAAGTAGCTTTACTATTGTTGCAGATTTGATGTACTAAAGAACTCTCTTTTGTTGCAGGGTCGTTGAGTACCGCCGGGGACGCAGCTAACGACGTATCAATGTTGAAGCTGAGGGTAGAACTCAGAAAGTTACAAGTTACTATGGTTTTGTGATAACTAAGACTGACTTTTTGTGAAGGAAATTTACACATTCTTCAATTTGAACGTTTTTACAGCGCAACGGTGGTCAGTCGTATGAAGTGTGTAAAATCACATCAAGACACTATACGAACTATAACAGGAGGATTTTAACAACTACGTGATACTCGTATGAATTGCTGAACGCCGCCATTGTTAGATTTTCGCATTTAGCGTTAGATGAGTCGCACGACCATTACTGCGTCAGGAGTGGCCTGGCTACGTTGCCACGGCCCATGGTAACTACCGAGCAGTTATATAAGCGTATATACACTTAGGCACATGTATAGGTACTCCCTAATGCATTCAAGAAAAAGAAAACCTAAGCAGAACTTGCTGGTTCTTTTGAATAAATTACAAAAAGATACGACTTCATATTTCAACTTATTGTAAAAGTTGGATATATTTTAAAATCTGAGTGGAAGAGAAAATAGAAAGAAAAGATACCTAACCTACGAAACCTACAAAAATTCATTGGCGGTGAAATCAGTTTAGGACAATGTATTGAAAAGCTAATTTATTTTGTAATTTACGTGTACAATGTTGTGATCAATTATATACTTAACTTAGGTATAATTTTGTATTGTTGACTGAATAAGAGAGTATTTATTACATGATGTGTGAAAAATGTATAATAATAGTAATTTTTTATTATGTAACAAGCGGTTTTTTTGCCCAAACTAATAAACCCTAAGGGTGCTATCAGACAGGGAACGGTCACGTGTACACACGGTCAATTTTGCGTTCGTTGTGTTGTACTACGTTGCATAGATATACCCACAGTCTACCCACAGTTGACCGACGCGGTCAGAACGCCTCCTGTTTGGGTATATCTATGTAACGTAATACAACACAACGAACGCAAAACTGACCGCGTGAACGCGTGGTTGCTCTTTGTCTGATAGCACCCTTAGAAATTGTAAGTAGTACAAATAGTCCATATATCTAAACCAATGTGGGTCCAGTTACCATTATCAACACAAAAAGGCCCTTAAGCATGTTAAGCACTACGCTTTTCCATGACAGTTGGAGTGCCACCCAGAACTTACTGTAGTTTTGCGTAGCACTACACTGTGCTTGTCACTTCGAAATACTGGTTGTTGAGTGTCTTTCGCCCTGTAATTTCATTTGTTACAGCGCCCTTCACGCCCTAACACATTAATGCTTGCGCACTATTGCTTTGCGGAAGAATATCTGTCGCTGAGGTGGTAACAACCAAGGCGGCCTTTTGCACAAGATGCCTACCCCGTAGTTAGACGGGTTTCCTCACCTCTTACAATTCGTATCCCGACAGTGGCGGAGGGAATGTGCTATACTCCGTCATTTCACCGAAAAAAGTATGTTCCCGATAGTAATTGATAAAAACAAATCATCCTCTACCTTTTAAAGTGCATCTAATAATGCTGTAAGCATATGTTATACTAGTCCTAATATATGATGTCATCAAAGAATACATTCGAAAACAATACGTATCACTTAAGGCTCAATTTACATTGGCATTGAATGGGATGGAAGCGAATTTTTGTAATCAATCAAAATACAAGATTTAACATCATAGTAAAATAATCATTGGGAGAAGTCACTTGTGCTTAGAACCGGTAAGTTGTTGGATCAATTAAGGTACTTGTTCAGATTTTCATTTAGAATAAGTCTTCGTAGTTACCTACTAGTCAGCAAGGATATAATTATTTAATCACTTAAATGAACGTTAGTTTTTGTGGTACGACAAAAATATAATACATAATCAATCCATTATGTTCCCACTACAGGAACTCGAGCCTTCCTCTCAGAGAGAGGCCTGGTGGATAGGCTAGTGGCCAACCCATCTCGAAGTTTTCAGGCCGCCCGAAGGCCTTCGATATAGCCTAACGACGAACAACCGGGACCGACGGCTTAACGTGCCCTCCGAATCACGGAAGCGCTCAGTTGAATAATGCCACTAACGGTCATCCATTTAACTCCTGACTGCAGCAAGCATTGCTTAACTTGTTGATCGCCAAGTCAAATTCCGCTGCGATAGCGCTTCGAAAATATAATACAAAAAGAAAAAGTGTTTAAACTAATCACAGATGCCACGTTTCAATATCCCTTTTTTACAATTTAATGCAAAGAATAGGGAGTAAGTGGTTTTGAATAAACCAAGGTCTACGAATTACTTGGATTCAGATAGATTATATTTCATACAAAGCAAAAAAAGTCAAGGGTTTGACGAAACTTATATATAATTTCTCACAATTGGTACTACAAAGATTGCAGATTCTCAAATGTTGTTAAAGATCGCTTCTGTTGATAAGTAAAGCTTAAGATGTGCCCAATTGTGCCAAAACAATAGAATTGTACCTATTTCGTGTTGATATCCAATTTAAGTAATCTAATGGAGTCGGTAGGTCCTTAATTTTAGGGTACTGTTTTAAGGCCAGTGGTCTAAAATAATTTGGGACGATATATAGACAGGAGAGTATGTATTTTTCTTTCACTCTTCCCTATCAGCTGTCAGTTTCATATCCTTTTCATTCATAAGTCCCTCATACAATCCATGCAACTTTTCTTTGGTCCATCTCCATTTCATCCATGAAATCACTCACTATTTGTCACTCGCCTTGCAAATATCCAGGTGCGCATCTCTCCGCATAAAAATCCTATACCAAGCCAAAAGATTTGTCAGGCCTCTTCCTGGAACATCTTTTCTCTTATCCTTTCTTCACTTTCATCCATCTGCTCCCAATAGTTTCCACTTCTAATGGCGTTAGATCTGGACCTACAACATTTTTCGTTTAATCCTTTTCTTTTAGCCATTCTTCTTTTAATTATTCGCTTCCTCGGATATTACATTCTGTTAAGGCTTCGGCGTAACCAACGTTACTTTGGATAGTTTTACACAATGTAGCTGATAAATAGTTTAATAACTCTAGATAACTGCTATCACGTGAAGTGTTTACCGTAAGACGAAAGATATCTCAACTCAATATAAAAAAAAACGGGACAAAAAAATAAAACAGTACTGTTTTAAGTTTCTTTAATCAAAGTAATTAACAAAACAATAATTCAGGCGACTTACATGAGGTACCACTAGATAAATTTAGCGTTAACCAAAATATTAATATCACTGTCTTCCAGTCTTTTGTTTGAAATTGTTAGACTGCACTACATTAAAATTTGCAACGGTAACCGTACTTAAAGACACGCCGTGTAAGTCTAGGGCCTAAATCGTAGCGTTGTCAGCACAGCCCTCCATACTAAACTTATAAATTATTCCAGTAGTCGAAATATACATCGTATCCTCGTTAAAAGCGATGCCTGCTGGAATAAAATCCAACTCCATAAGTTTTGATGGAATCATATTATCATCTCTAAGATGATATAATCCATCATTCGTTGCCAAAATTGCTCTGGAATATTTATCAACGGTTATAGCCCGACTAGCCCCTTTTGTTATGCCAACAAACTCAATCGGCTCTTGAAATCCTTTCAGCAAAACTTTGACATATTTCGAATTGCATTCATAGTATATATTATCTTTATCGTCAACAGCCATGAAATATGCGCACGGAACATTTTCAACTTTAACTTTCTCATTCTGAGCTAAATCGATCATGTATAATTCATTTTCAGGAAATATAGTTGCGTATAGAACGTCTTTCTTGGCTGGTTTGAATAGCTGGACTATGTCTTCATCTTTTAGGCTTACAAAGGTAGCTTGATCTGTTTCGTTTAATACAGTGAGTCCTTCCTCTGTCCCTATATATACTTTATTGTTTTCGATATCGACTGCTGCAGCTTGACCTCTGACGTTATCAATCTTAATAGGTTCTCCGTTCCTTAATACATATTGATCCATAATTGTTTGTACATTATCGTTATGTAATGTTTCTAGATCAATCAAAGTAAAAAATAGGTCTTCAGTTTTAGGATTGAACGCTAGATTTGTTGGTAGACCTTTGATGGTGAGAATTGAGGTTCTAGTGAATGAATCCCCATTGTAAGTGTAAGAGCAGTTTTCAGCGGCTACTGTTGATATTATTAGTAGGCATAGCAGTGACAGCATCTGAAAAAGAAGATAACTTATTAGTACCAAGGAAGATACTATTAATGGTCCTTGTTAGTACTAAAAAAAATTATGAAAGCTAAGTCTTTGAAGCTACACCCATACACACACACCCACACACATTATTACTGACGGAAGCGTTCCTGTGCAATCCAAATAATGTGAAGAGTTATTTTTTGTAGCAAAAAGGTATACGAGTTTGCATACACACTACCCTAACATAATTTCCTGAAAATCTTACCCCGCAGCTCAACATTAAAGGAGAAAATGAAGGATAAACGTAACTAATTTACAGTGGCATAACGGGGGTTTTCAACTTAGGGAGATTAGTATGGGTCATGTATTCAAATGTATCATGCCCGTGCTCACGTATGGTACAGAAACCACTCACTAAGAAATCAGCTGAGAAGCTCAGAGAGGAATGGAGAGAGCTATGCACAGTATCATTTTTTTCAACCTGAATGGGTTACGGAACACGCGAATCTCTGCCTATAAAAAATGCACTCCATCACAAGTGACGAAGTATTGATTGTGTGTAAATATTGTGCGATAGCTTTATATTAAACTTTGGAAATACTATAATATACAAATACATATAAAAAATAAAAAATAAACGAATTAAGAAACCTCCTCCTTTTTTGAAGGTGATTGAAAAAGCAATATTGATTAAAGCCAATTTGATTTCAAAATTCAACAACTAGGTAATTATACAATCCTAGCTACGCCCCGCGCCGCGGTTTCACCAGCTTGGTCATGATGATGACAAAAGGTACCTACTTTACAATCTATTCTCAGACCTACTGAAAATACACACAAAATTTTATAAGAATCAGTCAAGCCGTCGGAGGAGTTCTGTTACACACACTGTGACACAAGATTTTTGTATTAGTCCAGTAGTATTATTTTTATTATTATGGAATTGTTAGCAAACACGTTACAGCGGAGTATCTCCCCGGTTTGCACCGTTTCTAGTACCTACGGAACCATGTTAAATATTAGGTATAAACTTGAACGGCCCGTTAATCAGAAAAATTCAAAGAATTTGGAATAGTTTATTGTATATATATTTATATATGATATATATATATATATATATATATATCTTACTTATTAACCCTGATAAACAAAATACCCAAATTCCCGAATTACTTCGAATTATATATAATAGATTACACATCTTTTCGACATAATTACACTGAAATATTTACACTAGTAATTATAGTTAAGTAATCTTTTTTAAAATATCCGTCAACACACGTCATACTTCACCCGAGTAGAATAAGATTAAAACGATTGCGATTAGAATCAGAAATAAAATGCCTATGTGTTATACCTGGATAAAACCCAAGCGCGGATCCACCGTTGTGGGCACGATGGGCATGCCCACAACCCTAAAACACTTGTGACATCATACGCCATACTTTCATATTCGACAGGCCGATGATATGTCGTTTTACATCCAATGCAAAACTGGATATCCATTAGAGAAATTATTAACGTTTTCGCGAAAAAGAAATCTTCTTTTAAATTTAATTTGACATCATTTCATATCCTTTGTACTTAGTTGTTTCCAGCGAAGTTACAGAGCAAGAACATCTTATATCTCTGAGTAAAAAGCGCAGTGCTTTGCCATGCACGATTTGAAGTGTTGTACTTAATTCAAGATTCTGAATGGCACTGGACTATTATGGTCAAGCGTGACGCTTAACATCAGCCGATCGACTTGATACTATATCGATCAAGAGAGAGTTCATGCTCCGACTCGAACTTGGCTAATTTTCGGATAGCCTGACCACAACCTTTTTTGAGGGCTGGATCCGCGCCTGGTAAAAGCGATCTTCATTTAACATTTGATCCAAATGCGTCGATCCGTTCGAATAAGTAACAAAATCACTCAATCAAATGCTCACTCATTCACTCGCAAACATTCTCGTTTATAATATAAGAACAGTCTTATTATTACCAATATAATAATACTGTGATACAAGTGTAAATTATTATATTTTTTAGGAATCAAAAGACCTTCTGCAATCACTACATTAATATAAACTAGTGCCCCACGTTTTTACACGCGTAATGAAACCGGAAAATATTCCAAGAACGTCCTACTAAGCAAGCCCTACTTCATAACTAAAGGAATCGTCCATAGTGGGCCGTAAAAAAGGCGGGCTAGTTATAAAAAAGCGTAATGTTTTTTTTTATTTGAGCAATCCTAAAATAAAACTAAACTAAAGTTTATTTCAGATATGTGAAGCCGTTAAACCTTGTTTCCTTTTAAAAGTACCTCAAATATTCACAATGAATCTATATACCTATTACAATAAAACTAATTAAAATATTCCTAAAGTATAGATATATTATAGATAAAAAACAGCAAAATAATAACTTTATATTAGTTAAAAAAAAAAAAAAACCATTTTAATATTTTATATTGCCATCGAACTGTTCGCACTGCTGATAAACGGTTTGGGATATATAACAGCAAAATAGTCTACTTATATTTGGCCAGTAAATGTATACCAAAAAAAAATTCTGTGTGGGTACAAACTTAAATAATATATATCTGTTAAAGGGGCCTCAATATTCTCAAAATTACATGTTCTGAACCGGTCTTACACCTTGGTATATCATGACTCATGACCTATGAGACAATACGTTGGCGTACTTAAAGCTGAATGTCCAGACTTGCGAAAGCTTAAATAATACAATTACACACCATTATTGTTATCAGCACAGAATAAACTATAGACAAGATGTAATCTATGTAATATAATACAAAAATTAATACTTATTTCTCCTGGCCACGCTTTAGGGCACTTAAGAACGGATGGAACAATCTCGCTAATTCTGTTTTCGTTGTGTTAATAATTGTCAAGGTTCTTAAAAAAGAAAAACCCAGAAAAGACGGGAGATTATGGCCAAGGTCGAGCCTACTACGCGAACCAAGTCGCTAGCAGTCGCTAGTATAAAAAAAATAAGTTTTTTACATACCATTTCCATCGTGTTAATCGTTCACGAGTGTCTCCAAAGAATTTGACCAGTATACTGGTTTGACTCACGTCAAAACATCGAAAATCGGCTCGTACTATCTGCTAAGGGTCGATGCTCTTATATCATTATGACACACATATGCACAAATAATAATTAACATGTACAAACAAATAGAACATGAAGTTTCCGACCTTAAAAAAATAAAAACTCTACTTTCAGAAAGTAAATCACAGAATTGTTTTTCAATTGTAACATCAATTATGGCGAAAGTTTTGTTTATATTTGTATTGTTTTTTGTTATGTTCGATATCGAGAAGTTTTGGTGCTAATGAAGTGTTCTACTCCGATGCATAGTATTTATCTAATATAGGAAGAAAGAAAGAGTGATTAGTTTGTTTCCATTAACCGCGATACGTCAAGCTGAATTATATCGAGTAATTTTATTTGACGTCAAAGCGATCGCTTCCTAAAGTTATCACTAGAGGCCGCAGCACAAACTACTTGCGAAAAATGGGGGGTGGCTGTGTCATGGACACGGCCGTGTGTTGTACATGAATTCACGTCAAAAGTATTCGTATCGTAAGATTCAACGCGTCACGCTTCGGCGTACAAACTATTTCTTATCTGTGTCACAGTTTCCTAGATAAATGAGAGTTTGATCTGTTTCAAGTGAACGATACGTTACGTACTTAGGTACGTAGTTATTCGTGCTAGGCACACTGAGACCGAAGCATAGGTCGCCTTCAATACACACATAGTCCACCAAGTTCAATTCGATCACTGAGTAATGGAATAAGTTTGGTCACTATAAGTCATTACCTAGTTCTGATGGAATTGACTCATATCATATTGCAAATTCTACTATTTCACAACTTTCAATAATCTATCCCGCTGCAACTGCATTTCGAATGCTCTTGTTCTTCGATAATTACCCACAATGCCATAGAGCCAAGGAATTATATTATACCAAGATTATATCTCGGGAAAAAAACATTGGCCTATTTCCTTTTTCGGAAAAAGTCCATCTCCTCACCAAATTTAATTACGATCTATTCAGCCGTTTTAGGCGTGGTATGGTAACAAACAGACAGAGAGATAGATTGCCAGAGAGAGAGAGAGAGAGAGAGAGAGAGAAAGTCATAGTTACAAACGTTTTTATTAGATTTATATGATTAATATTATTATGGATTCATAGCGTTTAAGATGGCTTTCCGTTCCAATTTGTCTCATAATAAATAAAATAATGGCTTTGTGGGTAATCTAATTATAGAAGGACAAGAGGATTCGAATTGCTGTTGCAGCGGGATAGATCATCGAAAGTTATAAAATAGTAGAGTTGGCGTGCATCTGCAATGTCATCATCAGCATCATCATAAGTACAAATATGAGTTAGCGTCACGTTCATGATCTGTCGAGATAGCAGGATATAAAGCTATATCGATCATTGGCGTTAACAGAAACGTAACTGCAGCTGGACTGTTTTACAAAAGCAGAATCTGAAAAATTCGGAAGATGCGGTGGAATCGGTCCCCAGATTATCTGTATCTGCCGCAGAACCGATAACCGTTGGTGTGTTTTTGAGTGGAGTGGAGACCAGCGAGCGTAGTTTGTGGCGCCTTGTGACACTAGTTCGAGCAGACGATATTATAGTTGGGTAGTTTGTTTGATGTCTAATAGCTGATCGGCCCACTCCAGCGCAGACGAACGGGACAACGGAGGAGGTAGCTCGCACGTCTCCTCCCTCCTCCGTAGTGGGGTCACTGGTTGGAGAGTCGGGGGTTCTTCGCCGGCTTGCACACTCGTCAGACGGGTGGCTTGGTCAGCAAAGCTCTTTTACAGGCACTGTAGCCCGTTTAAGATAAGCTGGGGCGAGATGGTGAACGCTTGCGCGACCCCATTTCGCCCAACCTTGGCGGAGGACTGCTCACGGTGGCTGTGTTTGAGGCTTATCACGCACTCGCCTGTTATACTCGTTGTGGATGACTGCTGACGGTGCATAGCTTTTTCGCCAACAAGAAAGGTGTAGCTGGTAGAGACTGCAGCAGAAAATTGGGTTCAGTTCGAGCGTTTGGGGGGAGGGGGGGGGACAGGTGCAGGAAGCATAGTCCCAGGTGTGATGGGGGAGTAATCATGCCTAGTTTTGTAAGTCGAGTAGAGTCGAGTAGGCAGGATGGATGACAAACATTGACGAAACTAGTAGGGTTTTAAAAATCCTGTTAAAAACCTGTTAAAAATCCAATAATAATCATAATAGATGTTAACTTCCTACTCGAGTGGAAAAAGCGTGACTTCATAGCGAATTATTGCGTGATAAAAGTAGGCTTTGTATTTAATCCTGAGTATGAATTATCAACATTTCAATATCACCCGCCAGCAGTTCCAACGTGAAGAAGCAAAATACATACACTCACTCACAAACTTTCACATTTATAATGTTGTGATAAATGTATGTGCTCGCAACGTCAGTTTAAATTTTTTATACCCCGATACAATGTGCACGCGCTTCGAGATTTACGCATCGACAGACAAAGTTCGCGTGCTGAGCACTGCGCTGCGCCTATTTCTCTTATCTAACAATTCGACTCCTTATATACCTAGTCCGTTTAATATCACTTTACTGATGGTTCTACGGACTACTAAGAAAATAAAGATTCAGTTAAGTTATTGAAAGTGAAAATGAAATCATTTATTTTGTATAGGGGCCGTCCATTAATCACGTGATGTATTTTTAGCATTTTTTAACCCCCCGCTCCCCCTTGGCGATACATGGTGAGGCTTAAGAATAACCCCTCACCCCCACCGAAAATCACGTGTATTTTAGTACAAAGAACCTTAATAGTAGTTTATGCAACTGTCATATAATGAAGGGTATTAAAACACGAGTGTGAGTTTATGAAACGAGCGCAGCGAGTTTCATAATAGTAACGAGTGTTTTAATACTTGTGTTATATGCAGTTGCATACACTACTTTATCTTCACTAATGCAATTAATCAAACAACAAGAGTAAGAGCTGACAATAGTTTATTTATAATAATTGTTCAAATTTTGGATGGTACAATTTTGGAAGTTAATGTTAATTATTGATCCAGCAGCTGTAGCGGTCGCGGGGCAAGCAGTAGAGCTCGTAGACGGAGTCGGAATATTTATAATTACTTCATTCGTCTTGTTTTCTATACTGTTCAAGATCGTATTTGAGACTTGAATTTTATTCATTAAAGACTCATCAATGTAGCTTTCAGCCACAGTAGAAGACTTCCTCCCCCCGTGTCGTTTCAGTGCGGTCAAATCACCACCGCTATCTATGAGAAGGGTCGCCGAGGTGCGCCGGAAGCAATGCCCCGTGTACAACGCTGGGTTAGGCAGATTCAAAAAACTTGCGATAGTTTTTCCCAGAGCACCAAATTTATTAATACCAATTCTTTGATCGATGCACTTCCCCGATCTATAGCTCAAGAAAAAGGCAGGGTTTCGACAGGGGGTGGGTCGAAGTTCCATGTATTTTTTACATACGGCATAGCAGTTGCCCGTCACAACGAAAGAACGATCTATTTTCGTTTTTGTTTTCGAAACTTTCACCATGATTGTACTGTCGTCTATGTTAGAGACTTCATTGAACTGGATGTTGTATAGCTCTTGCCTTCGGCATGCCCCCATTATGCTGAAGATTAGTGCAACCTGTAACAATAAACGATATAATAAGCTTGAGGTACATAGCCAAGGCAAAAACTATGATTTATGAAGTAGTAAAGTGTAGGTACCTACTACCAAATTTATACACAAAGCGCTTAAACGGAGTGTCTAGATAACTTGCGTGTGTAGTACGTAAGTACTAGGTAGATTAAATAACAGAACTAAAATACACTTACCTTTTCAAAAAGATACAAAATATCTGGTTAATCTTCCAGGAACATCTTTATTTGACCTGATGTAAACGTCAAGGACTTTTTTTCCTTGTGTCCTTCTGAACTGCGTTTCAGGAACGCTATGACCTTTGAATACTTCGTGATATCAATATTGTTGTAGATACTCAGTGTGGACTTGAGCATAGAATATTTAGCCCACATAGAAGATGGTTTGAATTTGTCGGAGAGGTCTTTGAGATACGCAAGAATGACATTTTCAGAAAATGATGTAGTTTTCTTTTCGGTCTTCCATGCCAAAAAGTTATTATATTCTTTATCATATAATTTTCTAGATTTTTCTGGCAAAAGATTGTGAGTTACTTTTGTTGCCAATTCCAGAATATCCGGAGGCGTACAAATATCATCGTCGCTATCCATTTATAACTTTTAATTTGTATTTTAAAAACAAAACAAACATTAAATTCACGCGTATTTATTGTCACAGTGAACTTGCCGCCATTAAAATGCAGCTGCGCGCGCAGGGCCAATCAGGAGCGAGCGCGCGCTGTTCTTTTTTTATTTAATTGGCACAAGATCTTACCAAAGAGTTTTGTGTATGTAAGTTTAGTAGTTTCGACGAAGTTTTCACGTATAACCCAACTGTTTTCAAAAGCCAGCCTAATATCAAAATTTTATACAACTTGTATGAGGATTTTGACGTAAGGCTCGCCACGTTAATTGGTCGCGTTTTATTGATGTTATAATGAGATTTTACGATATCGATGTGGATATTATACCATCATGTGAAATTGCTTAAATTGAGTGTTTTGTTGTCTGTTCTATAACAGTAGTAATTATAAGTCAAGTATTGGAAACATAAGTAGAATGTTACAACATTAGTGTAGATAAACGTTTTTAATATTATCTTTAGATACAGGTATAGAGTATAATCAAATTTTATTGTAGAAAATTAAGGACCATGATAAGAAGTCTAGTCGGAAAGGCTGCAGGTTGTTTTTGACTGGTATAAAAATAATATTAAAGGAAAAGTCTAATTAAGCAAAAAACATAATTGTACTGTAGTATATGAAGGTATATATAACATCGCGTTTGACGAAAAAATAATACATGTGATATCTTACTACACCCCCCTCCCCCTTGTGATATTTCGTGATTTTGCTGAACCCCCCTCCCTCCCTTTTCGAGCCTCACGTGATTAATGGACGGCCCCATAGGTCTACGGGGGCACTTACAAATTGTCATATTACATTTATTATTTCTTAAATAGACAACCGGATCGGAACGCGACCACACTGAGAAGATCAGGCAAGAAACTCAGCGGGCTTGTCTTTTTAAAAATTTTTGTATCGCTAAATTCTTAATGTATATAACAAATGTTCGTTTATTTTTAGCTCCAGTGTGTTGCCTTACAAAAGAGACCATAATAATGTTATCAGTAGGGCAAGACACGCTACACTTTAACATCTTAGTACACGAGTAGATCCTGGAGTGATCAGTCCCTAGCTGTTTTATCCTCCAAGTAATCCGAAATTTTGTAAGAACCTTTTTGACAGAGTTTAGTTTTAATATCAATTTTAAACTTATTAATAGGCATATCTCTTCTCAATTGGGAAGTTTGTTATAGAATCGTATACATTGTCCCATAAAAGAATGACTTATTCTGTGAAGACGCGTTACATGTACGGATAGCTTGTGCTTATTCTGCGTGTTGATGGAATGAGCATCACTCCTTTTTTCAAAACTGTTCCTGTTTTTCTTGACGTACATTAGATTTTCATAGATAAACTGAGAGACAACAGTTTTTATTAATCTATTCTACAGATTTAGGTAGGATTTCATCATTGAATTGAAACTATATATACGCGAGTAATTCCACTCTGGATCAGTAGTACTACTAAGTAGTTCAGCTGGTAGTACAAGTGATACAAACTTGTATCTCTAATACTACCAAAGCCGTCCTGCAGGGCAATTATGTATTTCAGTTACAATCAAACGTTGATTAAAATCTTGAAAAAATGGCGGCTCTATGTCAGTGTTGACAACTTCAGTAAATAAAAATATTAGTCGACTGATGGACGCATGACGGAGCAGACAACAACCATTTTTTAGACTTCAATCGACACGAGATTACAACCAAGACACAATAGCCCTGCTGAACTCAGTCAAAACGATCGTTCCAAGTCGGAAAACAATTTTAGACATAAGAGGTCCTTTATATTGTGTGAACTTTGAATTACCAATAACAACACTCTCGTTCTAGTTGCGCCCCGCGGTTACACCTAAGTGGTGATAGATATAACACTAAGTGTTAATCCATCGCCTTTTTTTACCTCCATACCAAATTTCTTTCCAGGCGATTGACCGTGAAGAAAAAACAAACATACAAACACGGTATTTTTAATAAAATAATGCTATGGAGGTAAATGAAGCGTAGGAATATACACAGAATGCATTTTACACTTTTTAGTGTTGAAGTCGGTTCCAAATTGGTAAAAAATTAAGGAATCGATTGTCATTATATCGATAATATTCTTATGGTGAATAAGGAATGTGAATAACATTCTATCTTTATAGGCTAAACACTTTTTAGTTATTGCATCAAAGGTCGCACGGCCAGACACAATAGAAATTTCTTGTTATAATGGAGTGTAAATCAAAAACCGATTTACCGAATTTGACGATAAATAGAATCACTTCGAAAGTATAATCTACCAATCAAAAAAATTATTATCAAAATCGGACTACTCGTTCAAAAGTCATGGTTATATAAAAAAAAATTATACCTACTCGTCGATTGAGAATTTCCTCCGTTTGGAAGTCGGTTGAGAACAGAACGAAATTACGACGAAATAAGCTCCAAATTTGAAAATTTGTCCTCACGAATATTTAAAACTAGACCTTTGAAAATGGTCTAGTTAATTTGTTACACTTAAAAAATACTGTCAGTATTTTTTATGAGTAATAAATGTTCACAAAATCTCTCTGACTCTCGTGTATCGGTGAAATGTTCACCGATACACGATTAAATAAACTTGAATTGATAGAAAAAACGCAAACTTTCCCATACACTAAAGACGTATATCCATAATTTCTTAAAGTATTCTGAACTGCATTTACAGATTTTGGAAAGAATGTACTGTCATTTTACATAAAACTTTTTTTGATGCCAATCGATCCTGTTTCTTATAAGGATCAAAAGTCTCTATTGGACCGACTGAGGTTTGAGTACTTACTAGACATGTCAGAAATCGCAAAAAACTTTTTCCATACATTTCGGTAAAAGAGTCAATCTTTTAAATTAGCCAAACTTTTTGTTATGGGTAGATCCGCTAAAATCCGCTATTAAGAAGACTGGCTGAAAAAGTAGGTACTTAAGTTAAAAAGTTTTAAATTTTAAACTTCGAATTTGACTCGAATTTTTGGGTTATTTCCTACGAAGAAATAATAGTCAGGAACTGTAACTGCATTAAAAAAATGACCCAACAAAAGTCGTGTTCAGTACGTCATCAGTCGGACATTTTTCTTGCAAGCGAGCACACTTCAAATCATCACGTCTATTTTCATTTTTATCATTGTGAACTACAGTTGTGGATCATCATACCAGCATTCGTTGTGAAGTGGTGCAGGAGCAATACACGATTAAAATGTCCAGGGATCACTTTTACTAGTAAATAATAGCAAAATTATAATTAGGTATTCAAAGATGTTCAAATACGTTAACAAATCGAGATGGTCAATACTATGCAAAATAAAGTCAGTCAATTTTTATTTAATTTAGGATGTATTTTTTTCTTCAGGAGTAAATATTGAAATGTATGTAATGTGCAATGGTTTTGCTTGTTATGTTTTATTCTCGCTTGCTTGCCGATCCAATGCGGCAAAAGAAGTGCCTAGCTGCACTTAAGCTAGAATAACAAGAGTATGACTGCCTGTGAAAACCAGCATAGTTATACTACGTTAATTTTGACTGAAAACAATAAAATTATAGATAATAAAAAAATTATGGACCATGTTACACAAAACCTACCTACCAATTGGTACAGTAAGTACCTACTGTTTTTTTAATTTATATTATATAAAATATCATATTTATCTTTTATGCTGATGATTTGTCCCGAAGAAACATCAACATCTTTAAGAGCCTTTATTCTGCGCAGCGCTGCGCGAGTTTCGGTATTTTACATTAGCGAGTTACTTACTAGCGCGCCCTGCGGCAGTGGCCTTACCGCTTGAGCAAAATAGTGCGCATTAATATTTGGATCTTTTTTTCATCTACTTTGGTTTTTATGTCACAAATAAACGTAGGTCAAAAAGGTGAAATCGCGCAGGACACATTTTATTTTTAATATCGACATTAATTAACATAATATGATAATTATTAATCAAGTACATGTTATCTACAAGAGCATAGACTAGAAAAAAGTAAGATTTAACTCATGTACCTACCAAAAAGGGATTAGAATAGCAAATAAAACAACCATCAGGTAGTTCTTGATACCAGTTTCTGGATCCAGCATCAGGTCCTGGTCACCAGCTAGAAAAAAGGTATCGCGAAGACGATTTATACGAACCCAAACACGGTGTCTACTATTAACCATCACATAGTTCCTGCTACCAGTTTCCAGCTCCAGCATGGATTCCTGGATACCAAGTATAAGCATAAGAAATTTGGTTAATAGTAAAATACTAGCCTCTCAAGGGTCGATGTCATTATAACAATGAAATTTCTATTGTGTCTGACCTTTCATGCACTAGATGTCAGGTTAGAATTCCACTTAGAAATGTTACCTCAATAAGTATCAGGAAGTTTTGAGCGCACTAATATTTAGTTGTGTAAGTGCGGGCGTCAGAGCGATACGTCCTCTGACCTCTCTCTAAGAGGCCTCAGCCGCGTCTGACGATTCGTGACTGGTGCGACCGAGTTTATGATTGATTTTAAAAACGTGTGTGTGTAGAAAACGCTAGGCAATAACAAACTAATAAACAATTTCTAAATGTCGTCTATGGAACTTGAACTTGTTAATCAAATAATGTTCTAGTACATCAGGTAAGAATAATTGACATAATATACTATATCAATCATTATTATCTGACCCTTCAAACACTCAGCAAAAACGCTAATTGGCGCTTCCAAAGCGTTTACGCTCTAAAGAGATACTACAGACAATGAACAATAAACGATTGCCTACAGTTGGTATGTAATATAGGTAACTATATAGCATTAAAAAAACAGTTCATTGTTTGGTCAAATTAAAGCACGTTTAATTTTTCAAGCTAATGAAAATTCACCATCTGCAAATTTGAAAGTGGTTTAGCTGAGTTGCTAATTAATTTGTCAGTAATACCAACACAGTGCTTTTCTAAAGTAATTCGACTTATTTTTTTTGGTAAAATGTATACGCCTAAAATGTTTCATAATCTTTCTTTACTACATTGCGAAGAATCTCTTCTAATGTCTTCTAGACAAAAACTTAATAAATTTATCATATTTTGCGAGACATACGAGATTTACGATTGATTTATTATTAAGTTGGTCCAGTCCACTTGTTGCATAATATCGTCCACGCCGCTATGACTCTGCTGTCATTGTAGACGTTGCAGCACGCGTGTAAACCAATCCCTGCTATCCTTCTGAATTTAAACCAATCACCGAACATGTCTATTTGTAACTTCGGAAGTAATTTGTATTTGGAATCATACGTTGTTTTGATTTGAAGGGGCACTTTTTGTGTGGAATTTGTTCTGAATTATGCTTCCTGACAATGATTTCTTCGTAGGTTATTTCAAGTCATTATTATGTGTGTACTGAGTAAATTCAACTCAAAAATTCATCATGTAGACATAAACTAATCAAATCACGATCAAACGTCGTGATGCATAGCACTCAATGTTTGTTAAAGTACATAATGAATTACCTAATAAAGACTTAGAAAATGATGTTAGCTTTATTGGAAATCTAAATAGTAGATATTCTAGATATTTTTTTTTATTATTCGTTTGATGAATTTTTCAATGATAGTTTTAATAAAATGAACTAAATCATTTCGCACAAGCAAACTATTGCCATATCCTTACAGGGTCATAATTATATTTTTCATCCTAAAACGTGTAACCAAGATCTGTAAACATCATGTTGCAATAAATAATTGAGTATTGAGTCAATGCTCTATTTGTATAGTACAAGCTATCGATATCAATCCCGAAAAAACAAGATTATTCATGAGTGTTCGTGTCCATCAGACCACATCATCGTAAATAGTTGTTAAAACGAGAAACTATTCTCAGTACGGTCTAGTTAGTTGAACTCGAAAGCTGGATGTGGCAACAGTTTGACGGGGAGCTGTCAGTAACATATATATTATAACACCATAGTAGCATCACAGTAGGTATTATTAAATTCCTACTATCCGTATTCCCCGTTCCCCCCGCATCGTTACCCCGCGCAAGTACATCAGCCATCCGACTGTTAGTAAACTTAGTAATAATAAAGACTGTAGAAGCATAGTGGTGTCGATTCTCTAACTAAGCATTCTCTTAAGAGGATTGCATAACTAGTACTTTCCATGCTAAAAGAGATATAGTTTTTTTAAATTCTAAAAAGGTAATTTATAGTACGTTGAAATACTGAAAAAATCAGAACGTACGGGCATAGTAAACAATGTCATGATACCATGAAAAAAAACACTGAAATCGGACAATGTTAAGAGGTAGAAAAGAGTTTTCTCTTTTAGCATGGAAAGTATCAGCTATGCAATCATCTCTTTAAATTATGGCAGTACTTATTTTGTTTAGACTAAAATCCTAATTAGTTAAAACACTTTCGAATGACAGCTCTAAAATTAGACATTTCTCTTCAATTGTGCGTATATTTTAGACAGTTTAGTCGTCACCTAACTTGTTGCTCGCTAAACTAACCTAAAATAACCCAAAATTTAATAGAATAATCCTATTTTTAGAAGTGTCATTCTAAGTGTTAAATGGTTTTGGATTTTATCGTTAACAGAATAAGGACCACCATAATACATTTTTAGTTCGGTAGATCCCATCAAAACACATTTAAAACTTAGTGATCTGTGACGCAGATATCAAACGCCTGGAGTATTTTCTATAGCAACGTTTCGTGTCTATTGCTATTTGCTTATATGGCGGGAAAAAACCTAGTTGAGGTTTTTCTCTAGTTGACTATCATTGATTTTAATTTTTATGACGTGTTATATCACTTTATACTCCACCACGGATTACTTTCGTCTGTCTGTATGTTTGTTAGGTTGTATGTTGGTTCTCATGTACAGTTTGCATTTTTCAACCAATCGTGACGAAACTTGGTGTGCATGTTCTTTTTAATATGATTTTTCTGTCGGTGTATTGATAGGGGTGGGGAGTACTTTCCTAAAAAGGGGAGAAGTTAGCTGTGGCGCAATTTGGCGACCGAAAGCTTTATTCGCAACGACATGTAGAATATTGAAATTTATAGAGAGAAAACTTCCATCCTCGGACGGGATTCGAACCCGCGTCTTTTGACTCTCCGTGTCAGACGCCATTGACCAACTAGGCCACCGAGAATCTGGTCCGAGCATCGAATTTTAAACTCTCTATTTGACTAACCGTCTTGCGGGGACGGAGCGACATCTATTGACATGTAGAATGACATTATTTATTGTAGAATGAATGTAGCGAAAGTGTACAAACACATGATTTTGTGTTTTCCTCTATTTATTTATTATATTTTTTCTCTTTGTAAATTGGTTTGTATGTTTGTTTATTTTTACCGTCTTTCCAGCTAATCTCCGAAACAGCGGTACCGATTTAGGCGGGATTTGTCACTGGCTAACGTTTTAAAGAGTAACTTAGTACTTTATTTACAAAAGAGTTAGGTTTCCGCCCAAAATCAGTTCTGACGCGGGTGAAACTGCACGGCGCAGCTAGTAATAGTTAAGTATGACTTTATAATCACGTTAATATTGTTTGCTACAGGTTCAACAAACATGTGGTCCACGCTTGCAACTATCATCTTCCTAGCACAATCAGCATTTACGAACATCAGCTCGATGAAACCCACTATTTTCAACAAGAAGCAAATCATATTCACCTCCACATTCAACATCACAAGTATATTGGTACCAGCTGATGGCAGCAAGTTCATACAAGCTGAATCATCTGAACTAGCATCAATATTTTTCACAGTAGTCGATCCACATTTTGAAGGAGGTTCCTGTGTTTACGTATTAGAAGGTCTAGCTGCTTATGAAGTCCTCGAAGGTGGTAGAGATTCTACAGCGGACTACGGCAGTGATAATAACGTTTATTTCGGAGCAAGAGATGGCGTCTACAAATATGATAAAGATAGTCTCTCTGCAAAAAAACTAGGACCGTTTAAAGACAATATAATCCAGATACAGAAAGCTAACGGTACTGATTCCATATATTACTTAACAAAAGATAACAAGATGTTTAAAGTAGAGAAACGCGGTACAGTCAAAACGAAACTGAAATATGTTATATGCGCGAGCCAATTCGTTTTGGATACATCGAATAATATATATTACGTTGATTGTAAAGTGCAAATGATACACATTGTTAAGGCTGACGGATCTGTTCCTAATTTAATGCCTGTTTCTGATGAATTTGTAGACATCAAACTACTTAGGCCAGCCTTTATTATGGATAAGTGCATACCGTTCTTTGGTGATGGTACGCTTCATATTCTTTATGTTAATGGGACATGTGAGAAAAAAGATTTCGTTATAACAGAGAGACCTAGTGCGATTAGTGTCGATGCTGCTTTGTATCTTGTTGCCGTTTTGAATGGTAAAATATACGAATATAATGTAATGGAGGTCTTGGCTAATACTATGTTTGGAATGGGCACTCAAAAACCTGAAGATGTTAGTAAAGTTATTGTATCAGTTATTGGTTATCCAAAGGATATATTTGGATTAGTTAATGGCTAATGTTAAAATTGGCGACTTAAGTAAAACGTAGCTACTTTCCAGGTAAATTCCAATAAAGAGGCGTTTCTCAATTCAGCTATATTTTAAACAAAATTTCCAAGAAACCCTCTGGAAGTTACATATTTACTTTTTGATTTACCATGCGATTTCGATGATTCATCTTTTGTTTATATATGTTTATGCCCCATGTAACTAGAGACCCATTTGTATCTGTAGAAAACTTTTTGAGTTATGTTCAATAAAATGAAGTAAAGTGTCTTCGTATGTATTTGATATACTTTCAGGCGTAGGTATATAGCACATTAATGGTGTCTGGGTGACAATTTTTTTTTGCTATTATTATATATTGTTTGCTAAGTACTTATATCTGTGTTTATGCTATACTACCTTCGCCGTTTTCCCCGCTTGGTGATGGATGGTGATGAAACAACTTATGTCTTATTCTAGCGCCTTATCTCAATATTCATCCAAATCCATTCTGTTTTTTTTGGCGTGATTGATTAACAAACCTTCATTCAAACATTCGCATTTACTCGTATAATATTTTTAAGATTAAGTACCTTAATTTTTTAACTTTTAATGACGATCTTTTTTATGTGTCATCATCATCATCATCATCTCAGCCGTAGGACGTCCACTGCTGAACATAGGCCTCCCCCATGATTTTCCAAAAGGACCGGTTGGAAGCGGCCTGCATCCAACGTCGTCCTGCGACCTTCCTCAGGTCGTCTGTCCACCGTGTCGGTGGACGACCTACGCTGCGCTTGCCGGTCCGTGGTCTCCACTCCAGAACCTTTCGGCCCCATCGGCCATCTGTTCTGTGTGCTATGTGCCCTGCCCACTGCCACTTCAACTGGCTAATTTTCTGGGCTATGTCGGTAACTTTCTTTCTTCTACGGATCTCCTCATTTCTGATTCGATCACGTAGAGAAACCCTGAGCATAGCCCTCTCCATAGCTCGTTGTGCGACTTTGAGCTTTTCTATGAGGCCCATAGCACAGATTAAATAAGTTACTACGTAACCCATAGTAAGAGACCACGTTTCAGTGCCATAAGTCATCACTGGTAACACACATTGGTCGAAGACTCTTGTCTTGAGGCACTGAGGTATTTTTGACGAAAAGACTTCGCGAAGTTTCCGGAACGCTGCCCAGCCGAGTTGGATTCGACGATTGACCTCTTTCTCGAAGTTGGACCTGCCTATTTTGACTGTCTGTCCCAGGTAGATGTACTCGTCAACAACTTCGAGAACTGAGTTCCCAACTGATATTGGGGTAGGTACAACATGGGCATTAGACATAATTTTCGTCTTGTCCATGTTCATCTTAAGACCTACCCGTTGGGAAACTCGATGGAGGCATTCGAGCATTGTACTGAGGTCTTCCATGGATTCTGCCATGACTACAATATCGTCGGCAAATCGTAGGTGAGTGATGTAGGTATTCGCCGTTAATATTGATGCCAAGTCCTTGCCATTCCAGAAGCTTGAAGGCGTCTTCCAATGTAGCGGTGAACAGTTTCGGAGATATAACGTCTCCCTGTCTCACGCCTCTTTGCAATGGAATTGCCTTCGAACTCTCGGCGTTTTTGTACAAACACTTCAGCACTTCAATATACCGATAGTCAATACGGCACCGCTGGAGAGACTCAAGCACTGCCCTTTTTATGTGTAAATAAAAAATATTGTATAAGTTAAGGAAGGTGATTAGCAGTGTTAACACAGGTTACTTTAGCACGACTGCTGATAATAATTTTACAATGGTTTGCTTTGAATGACTTACACACCACATTTTCACTTTAAGTATCTAAGTTGAATAAATAAATTGTGAATTCTAAGGAATTCATGGTATGTATTTAATTTATTTTTTTGCCGTGTTTTTTAATGGAAAGTTTTACACTCTAGGTCAGTGGTTCCTAACCTTTTTGGTCTGGCTACCCTTATGACCTATCAGGAAAATGGTTTGACCCTCGAAGAAAACAATTCATGCATACTTATAAGGCTTTTAGTAATCAAACAATCAAGTTCTATGTAAGTCTACGTAGATGTCGGTACACTTACATAGAAATTGTGATTAGGTCTTGTAATATAATTAGATTGGGTTGGGTTTGGTTGAGCTTAGACCTTGCTCGTGTCATTCGAATATTGCACACTTGCGTGCAGTTTTGTTTCACAAAATTGTCTCAAAATCTAAAATTGCCGCGTGATTACCCCTGCACAATAGCTGTTTTACCCCCGAAGGGGTAATTACCCCCAGGTTAGGAACCAATGCTTTATGTGGTCCTATTCATATTTCAGCAAAAACCAGGCTAAAGTCTTTAAGCTTTACCCAATTGTAGAATGAAATATATTTGCCTTGACAATGATCTTATATAGGTGATTGATTCAGGCGTTACTTTGAGGCAGTCCCTATGAAATATAAAAAAAAATGATAAATTTTGTAGCGGAATCGTCACTAAATATTTTCTTTTTAATATCATGTAATCGATATAAACAACATGATTCAAGTTAAGAGTAATAAGTCAAGCGTTGAATAATTAAAAATAAGATACCTACTTTGTTTTTAAACATGTTAAATTGTATATTATATTATAGTAAATTAAAATTATTATTTGTAATTTGACTCTCAATTTATCCGTTCATTTCCCAAGTAGACGATGACTACGTAGTATCACAAGGTAACGACATTATTCTGACAGGCCGGTTGGCGCAGTTGGTAGCACCCCTACCTTCTGAGCCGCTGGTCCCGGGTTCGATCCCCGGACAGCTCAAACATTTGTGTGCATGAACATGTCTGTTTGATCTGTGTCTGGGTGTTTATATGTATATAAGTATCTAATATCATATATATGTATGTATATCAGTCATCAGGTTACCATAGTACAGGCTCTGCCTAATTTGGGACCTGAAGACCTTTGTGTGGATGTTGTCCTATATTATTAAATATTAATTAACACAATCATTAATTATGGCTACGTTCCGGGAAGCGCCGAAATCACTCGCGGCGCTCGATAAGTCATCGATGACGTCACCGAAAACGCTCACGCCGCGGCCACAACGCTCGCGGTTCGAACGTGGGTCTACGTGATCATTGCGAGCTGTCACTGTCAACCAAAAGGAACGGCAAACCAGGGCGCGACAGTTGTGAGCGTTGATGGCGCTTTCCAGAACGTACCCTATAAAAAACGGACGGTGATCTACAGAGCACGCGAGCTGAAATGTTCCGGAAGGCCAGATGTAGAAGTATTCATCACCATGTTGAATTTTAAAGATTATTTTATCTCTCTGTTAAATTGGACTCGTACGTTTGTACATTTGCTATTACTCAAGTTATTGGATGTTGATTGGCGGGAAAACCCCGATAAATATTAATACTTTCAGTACATATTTAAAGTGTTTTTTAGAGGTTTGGTTTGGTTAAACTGGTAATACTTTTTCTACAGACTGTCATTAACAGTCAAAAAAATTATAAAAATTATCATTTAAATTAAATTTATTCATTACTGATTAATTTTGAATAATTTTAATTTAATTTGAAATCTCATGGCAGCACCAATACACGCACATGTAGTTTGGAAAACCGACCTCACTTCTCTGTTCACAACATTCTATCTTGACTTTTTTATTTTGTCTGAGAGTGTAGGTAAACGTATTAGTGACAATGTTGTATTCATACAAACTATGAATTATCTGTGCCACAGTTGTACTAGATAAGCAATAGTTTGTACTGTATACGTGAACGAAACAATTACGTTACACTTACGAAAATATTTGTGAGGCCGACTGTGTTACGCAAAACTACAGTTCTAAGATCTGGATGACACTACGCCTGCCATTAGCAAGAGTAATACCATCAGGCCCACGACCTGCTCGTGAGGTCACTTAGATAAATAAAAAAGAAAGTATTATGTGCTGTTCGAAATACGCAGTGTAGTAGTCCAGGTCTAGGAGCCTGCAAACACTGCAGCAGTGGAAGTCTTATGGTTATGTGAATCTGCAGGGTGCTGAGGTCAAAGTCTGACTTCTACATTTATATCCTCGTTTACAAGTAGCTGTGCCACCCAAGACGGGCCATGCCTCACAAGTCTTGTCTCTTACAAGAGCTCAGAACAATTAGAATTCTGAGTCGAATAATTGCTAGGTATATTGTGCAAACAATTGACTTAATAAATTCCTGCAGCGGAGCACGTAGCAAGTTCAGACTCTGTTAGTCGGTTCTGTGGAGGGAAGAGAGAAGGGGGGAGGAAACCAGGATAAGGAATACCAACTATCTCACCCAGACGGCCAAGATCCGGTGTTCCGATTTTCGTTCGGTGTAGTTTTCACTTCAGTTCAAGTATTTCACTTTGCGCTTGTCTATAGTACAGAATTAATGTCTGGTACCAAACACGCAGCATTTGATAGAAGTAGCTAGAATAACGGCCTTACTTATAAACGTTGCTTAAATTTAAATAATGTCACTTAGTACGGCCCAGAACATTTTTCCTTTGCGCTGTACTAAATCACGTCATTTAAAGTTAAGTAGCGTTTATAAGTAAGGCCTCAAAAGTGTTTACACACGATGCAATTTCGATTGCAACATGCTGTAGCAATCTGCTGTAGTCGCGGTTGTACGTACTCTACACACGTTGCAGCGGCGATTACAATTTCATTCCGCGTTGGATCGCCACAGCGTGCACATGTGTATGAAAATGGCTCAAATGCTGTTCAAATATCAAAAAGTTCGTCTTGCAATTGCCTTCGCTGAGTCAACCATACTTACTAAGACTAAGAGACGAGAAAAATGTATGATGCACAGCAATACTACAATAAATAAGCCATACTACAATATATAATATTGTTATATTATGTTATTTAATAATTAAAATAATTATTACTATTAAATTTTTGAAATTGAGAAATTTGAATAGGAAGGAACAATGAATTGTCAAGTATTTTCACAAAGAAAAAAACATCAACTACTAAGAAATGTACAAATACGTCATAACTATTTTTTTTACCACAAATATGGCAAGTCATTAAAAGATTTCTGATATTCTCATCAATAGATATTTTCTGTAGTATACATTTTTGCATCCATTTACATATATATCATTAAATAAAATTCACAGCGACGCTAGCCACGGGCGGAGGCACGATCGCGACTGAGCTGAGATTGTATGCAACCGCACTACTCACGTTACAACGCGGCTTGCAATTTGCTGTAACAATCTGCTGGATGCCAGGACGTACGATACGACGTCCAACATGTAGGTAGGGAGTCACAACACGCCTACATATGATACAATTTACTGCTTCACATCAGACTGCTACAGCATGTTGCATTCGAAATTGCATCGTGTGTAGACACTTTAAGTCTTTAATAGGCGATAAACTTACCGCACTCTATGCTGTAATACCTGTAATAGGTATACTTCCATCTCTCTTTCACACCAGCAGGAGCTCGCCTTCGATGTTCGTGATGCGTGCTCTCATCCAGGGATGTTATGATATTACGGATATGGATATAGGAATAAAATCATATCAGTTTTGCATACGGTAACGGATATGTAATTATTTCGGATTATCCGTTAATTTCGGATAGTTTCGGTTACGGATATGAGATTGAAGTAAAATATAAACACAAATAGTACGTAATAATTTGGTATTATTATTATTATTTAATTTTTATAGGTTTCATGATTATCATTTATTATAATCAGTCATACAGGTAAGTAATTATTATATACCGACTCAATTTCGCGGAGTGTAAATAAATAAAACTTATTTAGACTCAGCCTCTTTACTTAGAAACTATCCGAAACTTGTAAAACGCTTACGGTTACGGATATATGTTTATTTCAGATATCCGATAGTTTTGGTTACAGTTACGGAGCTCTATAACATCCCTGCCTCATCTCCGTGTGTCCAATTGCGTGTAATTCAACGTAATTTGCATAGTATGTAGTCATGAATGATGCGTTAGGTGTTACGGATTCAATTATATATTATCATTTCTTCTAACACATAATATCTGTTTTGTTTGAATGCAAAACAGTTCTATTTTATCAAGGCTACTTGCATAACTTCGATGACAGTTCATATTTTTTATTGCTAATGGAAGTTATGAGAAAAATGTTTAAACAGTGCTAAGCGAGACGTCATCGACGCAGGCGTCCCGAACACTCCTTGAAAAAGGCCACCGAATGTTAATTATTTATATAATATATTAATTAGGTCGAAACTATAGTCGGACCTATCCGATAAATATTACGTGAGTAATCACGTATTTTTAATTAACAAGTAACATTTGAAAAATTTTATACCGACTTCCATTCTATTTAGTTATTGGTGTGTAACTAAAAAACGACTGGACCGAATCTGATGAGATTAAAAATATAAATGTGTGTACCGTAAATGGAATCACAAGGGAAGCACCAGCTTTCAAACAAAAAAGATTTTTGAGAATCGGTTCATCCCATCGAAAGTTATGAGGTAACAAACATTTCCCTGTTTTAGTGACAATTAAAACATTAATTTTTGAAACATTGAACATTGAAACATTATTTATTTTGCAGTCAATCAAAACTGTATTAGTTCCATATCTATTAGAATAGTTAGTTAATTTAAACAATACATTGTTAGTAATAAAAAAAAAAATTACAAACATTTAAAAAAAAATATAGTCGAATTGACTACCTCCTACTTTTTGGAAGTCGGTAGAAAAATTAATGAAAACCACGTTAGTTTTTATAACAGAAAAATGTTTATTACTGATATATGCGTTGGTTTTGTTATATATCTCTTGTAGCTGTTTGGAATGGTATTTTATACGAATACAGTACAATACAATGGAGGCTTGGGAAGGGACCTTCTCGTAGGGTACTATCAGACCACAGACCAGTATCAGACAGGGAGCGGTTAACGCGTTCACGCGGCCATTTTTGCGTTCGTTGTGTTGTATTAGGTTAAAGTCAAAGTCAAAATCATTTATTCAATTTAGGCATCAAAGACGCACTTATGAACGTCAACTTTTCATTATAATGTACTTTAAAGACTCTACCGCCGCGTTCCAAAATATATAGAACCCACCGAGAAGAAGCGGCAAGAAACTCGGGGCCATTCTTTTTATATAGATGTTTACAATGTTTCTACTTAGGTACTACAAATATTACATTTTATGGGTAGGGCAGAGAGACAGCTTGCCAGAAGTGGAGTATTCCAAGCATCTTTATCTTCTATATAATGTCGAACTTTATAGTAAGCTTTATTTATTAAAACGTTTTTTACAGTCAACTTTAATTTGCCCACTGTGAGCTCAGTTATGTGCTTTGGGATTTTATCGTAAAAACGCACACAATTTCCTAGGAATGACTTATTAGTCTTCGCAAGTCTAAAACTAGGTACAGCTAGCCTATTTGTATTTCTGGTATTAAAAGTGTGGTGATCACTATTTAACTTATATTTATGTAAATTTTTACTAACATACATTTTATTTTCAAATACATATAAGGAAGGCAACGTTAATATATTGATTTCTTTAAATAAATCTCTCAAAGATTCACGGGGACCCATTTCGTATATTGCTCTAATAGCACGATTCTGAAGAATAAATATGGTCTCTGTATCAGCCGCTGAACCCAATTACCCACAGTCTATCCACAGTTGACCGACGCGGTCAGAACATCTCCTGTTAGGTTATATCTATGTAACGTAATACAACATAACGAATGCAAAACTGACCGCGTGAACGCGTGGCCACTCTCTGTTTGAAAGCATCCTAAAATATACGTGATATTGTATGATTTATTAGATCTCCGAAGGAAAGTATACATGGATTTTATAGTATAAATAGAGAAGTATTTTATTTTATTTTTATTTTAACAATGAATACAGTACAGTGTATAGAAGGATAGTACTGAAATATACAACATTTGTAGAACGTTTTACAATTATTGTGGATATAGCATAGATAGATTTTAATTGTAAAACGTAACTAAGTAAAATGAAACTAAGTAAAACGCAACTCAGTAAAACGTGACTAAGTAAAACGCAACTAATTCAAACGCAACTAAGTTTAACAATTTCTGTACTATATATATTTTATGCCATGAAAACAGGCAATTAGACTACTATCAAGGAACCTTAGAGATCTAGTGATCTGTGCAAGGAACGGGCAGCAATATTTTTCCAGACAATAACAAAATTCGACAAAGACAAATAATAAAATGGTGAAGTAGTTAGACTAACAAACATTTTATTCGTGCAAGGAAGCTGATAAAAAAAAACCGTCGTCATCATCAAGCATGCATGATTTTGTAATAAAGCGTAAGGGAAAATCAAAATGTATACTTAACCAATTAAAGTAAGGTTAAGAAAAAATAAATCAATAATTTATTGACATGTTCATTATAAATTTAAGCAACTAAATCATGCCGGGACCTGGTGGCGATAGACTGTATTTCGTCAGTTTTGTCATTCAAAAAACCTTTCAACTCATCGAGCAGTTCTCCTAGAAGGATCGCTAGAACATTGTACTCGTAGATGCTCTTATCATATGCAAAATACTCGATGAGAGTGGCTTCCATCCCGTAAGCAGTAGGCTTAACTTTGAACTCAAAACTAGTAGGTTCGCTCGTGCCATTGACGTAAATGACGTAAGATTTATCATTAATAATAATAGGCACACCATCTTCAATAATAAACGGAGGTTTCACAAGGTTGATATAAGTAGGGTTAGCTGGTAGACCTTCAATTTTCTTAACACCATTCTCGTTTACAACGTAAGCCTCTTTATCAGCATTATAGAAATACAGATTGTTGGAGTAATCCAGAACGATTTGTTGGGCACCAACAACATCATCTACTTTCACCTTCTTAGTACCTTCATCTGTTACTTTATACACTTCATTATTGGCTGTCAGAACGTAAATTAAATCCGAACCGTTGACTTTAGCAAGGCCTATGAGATTATCAGTGACTGATCCGTATTTCTCTGCTGTGTTTTCTTTCGCGTTGTAGACGTAGAGACCGTCAGTGGCGCTGAAGTAAGCTGTTCTAGTGTCATCGTTAGCAGCGGAAGCATCGGTTCCCGTTTCAAGTAGTTTTGTAACGTGTTTGTTCTTAATTATGGACACTCCTTTGTATTCTTTGACTCCATCTTTTATGTCAGCCTCTACAAAGAAAAGCATGGTGTCATCATCTTCATTATCATCGTTGTTATCATCATCGTCTTCATCAAAGTTGAGGGCGTTAAGAGGGACTAGGATATTAACGATGTCATGTTCAGCAGTATGTATTTTAAATTCTTGAGGGAAGAAATCACTGTCGATGGTTAGTTTGCCGTCATCAGTTAATTCCTGGATCTCATTTGATGTTGGAGCACACAGCGCCAGACCAATCACAAGTGCGAATATTGTTAGACGTTGCATTTTTTAGCCTGCAATTAAAGAATAACAATTAACTGAAGTTTACTATCATGATAAACGGTGTGGTGGAGGTATAATTATGTTATCTACTACTAAGGAACAAAGCGGCCGTTTATATTATACGACTGCTTTGTAAATGTGTGGCCAAACTGTATACAGCCTGTAACAAAAAGGTGCAGTAATACTGAAAGGTGTGCATATGTAGCTAATTGAATAAAAATTGAAATGGCTTATTGTTTTTTAAATACATAGAAATATTGAATCATAATCCGAAATGTTTTTGGACAGCCCTATTAGATATGCCTACTAGACGCAGTAGTTAGGTCCCAATTGTATGCAAGCTTCTGCGTGTGTGGTTTTAGTATTACTGCACCTTTTTGCTACACGCTGTATTGTTACAAGCCGTCTCAACCGCTGGCTTTTGAAGAATTTGTTGAAAAAAGTGACAATGATTACAATAAAACATTACATATTCGTTGAGACTATTTAGTAGAAAGATGATTGGGTTTATTCATGAATTTTAACGATGGAAATATGAAATACCAATAAATATAACATCAAAGAAAAATTTTACACGTTAAACAATTATGGTCTTTTGGTAGGGTGCCAAGAAGCCTTTGTTTGTATCTTAAAATGTTATATTACCATGTATTGGTGGAATGTGTCCGGAACGAAGTCAAGAGAAGAGCGTTACTGATGGCTACCAATATCGATGTCAAAGAGTATTTGTAATAGCATTCTCGCATTCCCTCTATCAGCGGCTGCGAGAAGGCTATACAAACTTGTTAACATAGCCATAAAACGGCGTAGTTAATGTACATCGATTGTATACTATGGGAGTGGCATGATCATGTCTGATCAAACTCCTTTTAAATAAATAAAGATTAAAAAAAATATATATATAGACAAATAATGCACACGAAACAAATCAGATCACGGCACCAAGATCAATACTTATATACGATATTTTATGAATAAATATGCAGTTGGCAAAGTACATGTAAAACACAGCCTAATGCCCCGTGAGCAGAAGAGTTCCTAGAACACAGCATCCTCGTTGAATTGTAAGGCTCGACTTTTGGATGAAGTAGGCACCCACTCTGAGATCTCACTAGGACTAGTTTTTCCAGTTTTTTTGATTAGTTTTGGTATATTTTGCCTACTATTATATTTTACTTGCTTTCCGAGAGGCATCTACCATCGCTATTGGCGATAATATCACTGTCCTTCATACCGATTTAACATCGCGCTTTTGATGGGTGAGATCTGTCAGCCATTCGGAATGGGTTGAAATCACGGTCACGTTGCTCACGGTACGGCTGACAGCGCATCGCTTCTCACAAGACATTAAACGAGAAGGTATGGAAGCAATACAATAAACCATGGAAAAACGTTAAAAATAGGCCATAAAACTTTTGTTTGGCCGGGACGAAGCAGAGTAAGTATACGCACACATCAACGAATTGTCATTTTTAACACAACTGCTTGCGGTCCACCTTCAAAAAGTCAAAATCAGTTTTGGCGCTGTGATCGTCATTCCGAATCAACGAAAGCGCGACAACACAGACCCATGTGACGTCGTGGATTACGTCACCGAGGACGCCTTTTTGCGAGTTTTACGACCACGCTACCGTATGCCGCCAGTAGGATGCTTCTACAAAATCATTAGACATACCCTTAAGAACGCGTGCTTGCGCAAATGATTGTCCATGCAGGCTTGTCTCATTCGCGCGTGTTTACGTTCTGTTCAAAACAAGAGGTCAACTAGCATGGACGGTTTTTGATAACTTATGAGATAAATTTATCAGAATGTCAGAAGCGCTCCGGAATAGGTAAGTTTCTCATATCTATTTACAGCTCGGGTGGAATAAACAAAGTTAGTTTGTATTCGTTAGGTTTTATTTTATCACTCCTTTCCAACACAATAATTATGTTATATTGTTTTTTACCAACATTATGTAAAGAGGAAAATAAATGTATTTTTGATTTGTTTGTGTCTGTACTTAGGTACTTGCTGTATGTGGGACGGAACGAAATACTAGAATCCGTGAAGGATACGAATGTTAAAGCTGATGAAACCCGATTTACTAGATGATAGGCGCTTTTATTTGGTGGTATCACCACATAGTGGCAGACAATCAGCCTTTATGCATTAGTATACAAACAGTGCGTTAGGCCTTGAAGGGCACTGTAGCACCTGAAATAACTGGGTGAATGAGAATCGTAAACTAATATATGTATTGTAGTGGTAGGACTTTTGCAATCTAAAACACTGTTTTAAACTATCACGGTTGTTCACTAAAGTTATATGATTATTAACGGGATATTTACCGTGGTAAGGTTGTGGAATGAGCTCCCGATATTTCGGCGCAGTTACATGCACCATGTTCACGGGAAGACTGAAGAATGCGGGTGGTTGGTCGAAAAATTAAAAAGTTAGGTGCAGATATAACGATCTACCCTCTTTCTTAGTCTTTTGCTACGGTTAGCACTGGAACTCGAACTCGATCCTAAGTCCCGACAAAACTCACTCACTGTATCACTGCGTATGGTATTTTGAACACATTTTGAACGCGGACTTTTATTTTTAAAACAACCTAATACTGGATTCCACGCACTGGCGGGTTGAAAACCATCACCTCGATTGAAATTCTGGCATTTCGAGATCTCAATAGTTTCCTTTACTAGCCTTGGTATGTAATGGCGTTCGGTGGACAAGATTTTAGGGTTATGGAATTCAATCCAGTGTGGTTAGGACCTTGCGCACCGACGGTTCCGTACATTAAGAAAGAATCTAAAATGATTGCTCTTAGAGACTAAATATAAAGAGACTTTTTTATTTAGAGTCTTAGAGACTAAATAAAGAAGCAAACAACTTTGCCGTTTGATCCCTAGACACGACTTTTGCACCAACCGCAAATAATAAGTTTGTAGTAAATAAGTGAAGTTACATTTGTGTTAAGTAAACTGGTCTTTCGTCGAAGTTTTCGAAGAATAAAGTTTTTATTCTATTAATTAACTTTATATTATACTTCTTGTTGTTGTCCATTGCAGTACCCATTAGGCACAAGGCAAATAAAAATAAAAGAGATAAGAAAAAAATATTAAACTTTTTTTTTATTTCTTTAGGTACAATCACGAGGCCCACCTGGGCCCCGTTTCATAAAGCTACAAGTAACAATTATTGTTAAATAAAATAGCAGAATTGGCCTAAAGTGGCAACATTATTCAGAACAAGTGTTTCACGTAGGAGATTTTCTACAATATAATATTGTATTTGTTGCCACTTAGGGTCAATTCTGTTATTTTATTTAACTGGTGTTAGCGGTACCTCTGACTTCCGCCCATAACCCTGAGACATTAAGTTGTTAAATCTCATGTGTCTGTAATTACATCGGTAACCATGCAAACCGGAGCACATTAATGTAAACATCGCAATTATATTTAAATAATAAACAACTACTTATCACATTCCAATCAAAATCCTACTATCTTCTATACTAACAATTTCGTATATATTGTTTGTTTGTTTCATACGCTTTGACGCCTAAAAGGCTGAACGGATTTCGATGAAATTTTGTAAAAGATGGAAGGAGATAGATTATATCCAGGGAAGGAGATAGCATTTCATCATCATCATCAGCATCATCACCACGCGGGTGAAACTGCGGGACGCAGCTAGAAATCTTACTAATTTTATAAATCCCACGGGAATTCTTTAATTTACCGAGATCAAAAGTATCCTATATGTTGACCAGGGGTATAAGCTACCACCATACAATAATTTACAAGAATACATGTTAATTTTTGACAGATGCAGGTTAAAAAGTAATCTCCACATATACAGTACCTATAACAATATTATAAAGAGAAAAGATTTGTTTGTTTGTTTCAATTGAATAGGCTCCAAAATTCTACCGATCAGAAAAATTCTTTCACCATTAAAATCCTACATTATCCCTGGTGAACATAGGCTATATAATATTTTCAATAAAGTTAGGAATCCGTATGAAAACTTCGATACAGTAACCCAAGGTGTGGAAAAAATATCAAAAAGTCTTTATATCGCGTACGCTGCGGAAACTATTGACAATTTTATTATAAAGCAAAGTGACATACTACAGTTTTATAGACTTCAATATATATGACTAACTATTACAGATATGTCACAATAAATACTTTTTCATTTTGAAATATGCAATAGTAACGCCGGTACAAAACAGGCCACATTATTCGCACTTTGGTATTAATCCTTATCTACTCTAATAATAAAGAGGAAAGTTTAATGATTGTTTGTTTGTTTGTGATGGATACCCGTAAAAACTACTTAACCGATTCAAACAGTTCTTTCACGAGTATAAAGCTACATTATGCCTGAGTAACATACGCTATATTTGATTCATCATCATCATCATCCATCACCACGGAGGTGAAATCCCGAAGCGCATCTAGTAATATCTATAAAGAGGAAAGATTTTATTAAAGAGTACATGAGCTATATTTTATTTAATAAAAAATTTATGCCGCGGGTTAGACGGGAAGAGAAAAAGATATTTATAACGCGAAAAGGGATTCGTGGGAGAGAATAAAATAATTAATAAAAGGATTATAACGAGAAAAGTTAATACCAACTGATTAAATTTTTTCTACAATGTTCCTACTAAATACAAAAAAAAACTTGCTCCACTACACTACACCTACCTATTGTGTGTTATTATAGTACTTATTATAAGTCTATTTTTTTCAAGCAGATTTAACCTTATTCAAATAATAACTATACACACAAACTCACCCTATAATAGCTTGACACAGACTGATAATGGTTAGTAATACAAACTTCTTTATATGTCAGTATGCACTTATGACCCTATGTCTGATAAACTTTATGGGTATACTCCCTAACAAAACAGCTTTTATATTTTAATAGTGCCGGAACTTATATAGAGGCTGAGAATTGGCCGACAGCGGCACAGGTAATGTTGGCATAACCGGCAAATTCTCAGAGGTAGAGAGGCGCTTCTAGTAATTGTATCGTTAGGTACGTTGCGCAGTCCACGTCCAATTTCCCCGAAATTATGGTCAAAGAATGAACAATCAGAAACGGTAAATAAAGCGTTCTAGTGTTAAGTAGAACGCCAAAAATAGTAAACTCAAACATTTGATTCGTAAGTTTAATTAATAGAAATGTTTTCCAAAAAAATAAACAGTGTCTTCTCATTTTTTTCGTTATATTCATATACCAATAATATATTGAATGCTCTAGTTACTAATGAGGATTTAGATTGATATTTTATTCTTTAATTTTTATGACACACTTGAACATGTCTGTTTGACCATTATCTGGATGTGTATATGTACAGTCATCAGTATACCATAGTACAGGCTTTACCTAGGACCTAAAGTTCTTGTGAGACCTTGTGTGGGTGTTGTAAAAATATACTTTTAATTTATAATACACTAACTCAGAGAGCTGTTATTCTCACTTACAATTTTCTTAACGATGTTCAAGATGTTGACATTTATTAATTTGTAATTAATGATTAAGTTAATAATAATAATAATATACCCGCAGAAGAGGCCTTGTGGCGAACCGTCGGTAAGTGGCGGCACCGTGGACCCTGATTCTCCCTGGGGCTAAATGAGACCCCTGACCCCCGGCTTGCCTTAATTGGCTGTCCGGGGGTGGACACGCAAGAGCAAGTAACAAAAAGCTCCAAGGGTGGAAGTGTTAAAGGGCATAATGCCGGTAGTAGCGCTCTAGTGAAACGGCAGCACACCTCCCGACACCCTTTAGCCATCCACACCAACGTTGCCCCTTTTGTCACCACTCATGGTGGCCTTTATGGGGGGCCCGTTTAGTGGATGGCAAGTCACCACCTGCCTGTATATTTTAACATGAGACTAAAATTGGCAGGTGCCGTAGTCTCTTCCATAGCCCACTATCTTCCTTATCACTACTAAGTTCATATCAATAGCCTGGCCATTTTACCATTTATTTGTAATAGTTATAAGTACCATGTTACCCTTCATCCAACATTTTTTCTGTTTTTTATACTCCTTTGTATTTTTATACCAAACAGGCCTCTAAGTGTTGGCTACAGCCCCACTTATGCCTTTGTAAAGGACCGGATGAAATCCGAGATTTTGTTTTGAATTAAAGAAATAATAATATTTATTCATATAAAACTTCTGTTACATGTTTACAAATGACACTATAGAAATATTGTTTTTTGTGATAATTTACACGCAGCTAATAGAAGTGCTTGATACTTATAGTATTAAGTAGTATTTTTAGTAGTTTATAGTATTATACTCAGATTGCAGAACAAAAGGTATGATATATGAAATAAATAATACTTAGGTTTAAACTTTACATTAACAATAAACAAATAAAATATTTTTCAATAAATACAACAATAGGGTATGCTCGCACCAGTGTTGTACCTAATCTGGGCGCACGACTTGTAGGTAGAATACAAAGTATCGTAATAACTGACGTACGATAGGATGCGGCGCATCCAGCGTATGTGTGAGTGTTGTTGGTGTGCGTAGCGCTGGCACACAAGTATCGCCTGCCCGTACGTGCATCCGTGCCGCGAGGACTGGTTATTTTATTTGTGTGCGTGGCGGTGCAGTATAGTTTAGGAGGTGGACTTCGTTCGCATGTACCTATTTTATTTTGTAAACAAGTGTATGATGGAGAAGTTTATAATAACGGGAACTACATAATATTATTACCTATATATTTATTTATAATATTGATATTGTAGATGCGTTATATAGTTACTTACAGTAGTTTATAGGTAAAGCCATTTAACATTATCAATTATGTCTAAGTGGAAATTGGTTACTGCAAAATCTTCTTGGTTTTGTTTGTTATATTTATATAGGTGTGTAGGCAGGTAAATCGAGGAAGTTAGTACAAAAACATATACTTAACTATTATTTAAAGTACTTTTTTGCTTTATGATACGACTAACGTACCTATCTATATTATGAGTGTACGGTTGTATATAGGTGTATGATATAATTGTTTTCTAGTTAAGGGGCTTCGTAAGTACCTATGTAGTGTTGAGGAAATAAATATTTGCGTTGAAACGGTAATAGCAATGAGAGGTTATTTTTACAATAATGAACTTGATATGTATATGTATTATTAGCAAATGTACTTATCTTATTAGTCTAATTATGGATTGACGTATGGTTACTTTATATATTTTAAAAGAAGCGATTCTGTTGAATCATAAGACTGATCCAAAAGCCAATTTTTATTATTTTATTTATTATATATCTGTTTAGTCTATGAATTTGTAAGGTTTTATTTATTTTGTTATAAATAAATGGTCCAAAACAAAGGGGATGGCGTCTAGCAAACATTAGTCTTTTCTTCTTCTATTATTAGTTTCATAAGTTGAACTGAGAGGAGTCTTGGAGTGTTGATATAATATTAGTTTCAACAAAAATAATTGACGAACGGATAGAACTTAGCAGTCATTGTATAATTGTTGCGTTGGGTACATAAACGGTTTGAAATTGATTACTTTAAGCAATGATCTTTGGGCTCGCTCAACTTTAATGAGAGTTGTCTTGCATGTGTTTCCCCAAATCAAAATACAATAATTTAACACGGATTGGGCTCAAGAAAGGTAAACCATTCTTATTAAAGTGGTAGACGCAACATGCCGCAGTTTCTTGAAAATAAAGATTAGTTGTCGTGTACGAGCAGAAAGGATATCTACGTGTGCAGCCCAAGTAAGATGTTTATCTAATGTAACTCCGAGGTATTTTACAGTGTTTACTTTGTCTAAAACTGTGCACGTGCAGTCTAGTGTATTAAGCTTACAGCTATGGGCGCGTAAAATAACTTTGTTGGAATGGATGTCATTTTTTATAGAGAACGTAACGTATTTGGCTTTTTTAGATTAAGCGATAGTTGATTTTTTCGTAGCCACATCATAACGTGAAATAGGCCTTTTTCAGCATTGGTTTGAACCTCTTTCCAAGTCTCTCCCTGAAATAATAGAGCAGTAGCATCTGCAAAACATAAATTGCGTCCATTTTCCGGTGTATGTAAACTAAGCTCGTTTACACTCGGGACTGAGCACGCTGCCCTGTGGTATATCATGTGTGATCGTCATTTCTTCTGAATTTAAGACTCACATTTTTACTAGTTGAACCCGCTCTTGCAAGTAGGAACAGAATAATTTAAGTGGTGTGTCTCTGATACCATTTTTTTTCAATTTACTTGTTAGTATAGGAATAGAAACGGTATCAAAAGCTGTAGCCAGGTCCAGGAAGATGCCAATGCATTTACGTTTATTGTCAAGACATTCCGTGATAAATTGTGTAAACGAGCATATAGCATCTTCCGTGGACATACCAGCTCTGAAACCAAATTGCGATGTTGCAAGGAGATTTTCATTTTGCAAGTATATCACAAGACGGTGATTCATTAGTTTCTCCATTATTTTGGAAAGAACGGGCAATATCGAAATTGGCCTGTAGTTGTTAACCGCTTCTTTTGCCCCGTCCTTGTAGATTGGGTGAATAATTGATATTTTGAAGCACTTAGGAAATATGCTGTGTTTAAAAAACAAGTTAAAGATGTGTGTTAATAGAGTTGTGATGAGATATTTTGACATTTTGACGAAAGTTGTATAAATTTGGTCATGTCCAATTGCAGAATTTGTTTTTAGGTTGTTAATCACTCGTAATACTTCAGTTTCGTCAGTTTCCAGCAGGACGAAAGAGTGAGAATGTGTCTGTACGGAGATGGATGAGGTCAGAATGCTTTCATCAACATCTATGTTTATTTTTTCAGTAAGATTCTTACCAACATTAACAAAAAAGTTATTGACATCATTTATACCAAGAGTCCCATTGGTTGGGTTCTAATTTTTTTCGTGTTTGTTATTTCTTTGATAGTATCCCATGTTTTTTTTGAATCATTTGAACATTCTTCTAGACGGTTTTTATCATACATGGTCTTGGTTTTTCTTATAAATATTGTGCAATAGTTCCGGTATCTTCGATAAGTGAAAGCTAGTAATTGATCGTCATGGTTTGCCTTAGATTTATTGTTGTTTGAAGTTTATCTCTGTGTCTTAGGCAACGCAGTAGACCTGTTGTCATCCAGGGTTTATCCAGGGTTTGTTGTTTTCCAGGTTTGAGGTCGATTTCTTTTTAATTTTACTGTTTTTGTGTTACTTATGATTGAGTTGCTTATCTTGTCTATTAGTAAATTAATTGCGATTTCAGGGTTAGTGATTCTGTAAATTTCATCAAAATCAGTTTTTTTCAAGAAATTGTATAGCTACGTTATAATTAGTTATTGTCTTATATTGTTGTCGTTTTTCTAAGTGACGAGAATTAGCAAGGTTAAATAAAATGGGGAAATGATCAGTTAAATCGGTTTCTATTACAACCGTTTGGGCATTAATGCAGATTTTAAAATTACGTGATCGAGGCCTTTGAAATCGGGTCAGTAGTGTGTGGGCCGGTAGTAATCCACATTCCGCTAGAAGATTAAGGTAATTATCACTTGATTTGTCAGAATTATTTGGTTTGATGTCTATATTAATATCTCCAGTAACAATTATATTATTGAAGTGATTGTAATGACTAAGATGATCAGAAAGAGACGTCAGAAATGGGTCAGTTTTACGAAAACATGGCGGTCTATATATACCCATTATAATGATCTCAGTTCCTATTTCCATCGCAAGACAGTTAGCCTCTTCTAGAAATATCTCCTTAATAAGATGCACTAGGTATCCTGGCATAAATTATTAATCCATCATTTTGGTTGTATAAGCGTTTTGTTGAGTAAACATTGTAGTCACTTAGTTGAGGTATTGCTTTGTATGGGGACAACCAACATTCGCTTAGAATAATTATGTCTATACTTATATTCAATCTAGCAAGTAGGAGTGTAAGTGCGTTAAAATTCATATAGACGCTTCGTATATTCACAGATAGAATCTTCAAGGAATTTATTTTAGATTTTTCCAGATTTTGCAATTTAATTTTACAGTATTCTAGAGAAAGGAAATAACTTTCAGAGACATTAATTTTGTCAATATCGGCGGTTATTGTATTAATGGTATGCATTGTAGCCCCACTACTACAGTAATTACCCTAGTTCGTGTTAAGGTATTGGTCAATATATAAGGAAAGATTAAATCTGTAGTTTAGGATTTGTTATTAGGTTCATTTAAATTTTAGAACCGTTGGACAAGACTTAAAAGATCTAAGAATTTTTTTTAAGTGTGGGAATATACTACAGTCTTCAAGTTTTCAATTTGAGCTTCATTTTTTATGAAAATAGCAGAAGTGTTATCGGTTTTTCTAACAAATACCCTTCCATGTGATGTCCAACAGTATTTATACAATCTAGACTTAACTAGTTCTCTGGCCTGCTTGCAGTTGGTGTCAGATGCTCTGCAACAAAGATTGGGGTGCTGTCCTGTAGACCAAGGTTGGTCGCGTTAAGCTTGCTGTCCTTGTTCTTCAGGTTGAAACTTTTTGTAGCTTTAAGAATGTTTTGTTTTAGTTCTATAGTTGAAAACTGGCTTATTATTGGTTTCTTGCTATTACCAGGAACCCTATAGATGTATGTTATGTTCTCATGTGACAAATTGACGTTAATAGTTTCTGCAAGTTTAGTTACTATTGCTTTAAGATCTTCTTTAGTTTCATGGGGGTTCATGGGTATGTTTCGTAGCTCCAAATACTTTGTTTTAGAGTTACGGTTCAAATTTTCAATTTCTTCTTTAAGACTATGAATTTGGACTTTATTTTCACGACATTTGGTTTCTAGCTTACCATATTTTGTATTCAAATCCTTTTGCCCATTTGTCAGAAATTCCAAAGATATTTCAATTTCGATTTGTTTCTTCTGTATTTCAATTAAGCGGTCTTCAATTCTTTTTGTATTTTCATTCTGACTTACAGTCCAATTCTCAAAGATGTGTTTAATTTCTTCTTTAAATGTTCTTAACTCTTCAGATACATCATCTGGTCGTTTTCTTTTGGATCTACCAGTGATTGTTTCCTATCTATGATCTGGGTACGATCCGGACTTTTGATTATCTGAGCAATAAGTCATTTGTAAAAGTGAGTTTGTAAATGAGCGATAAGTATTTGAGTGGCTTGCTCTCCGACTATAAAAACTTTTGTCGTAAAAAGTGTAACACACGTCAACTCGTTGCCGAGATCCGAAGGGAAGTGAAAACTACTATCAGTCGTTTATATGTTTGACGTTCTTGTTAGCTCTGTTGATAGTGACGGCACCTTCGTAGAGCTGGGTTTGATCCCTCTGGCTGGGGTCAAATTTGTATGATGAGTAGATGTTTGTACTCGGATATTGGGTGTTGTGAGGTGCTTATGTGTGCCCATGCCTCCCTCAACACAGGAAATCAGAGTAAGAGGTATGAGTGTATAACTTTATGTATTTATTAATTATTATATACATTTACAAAGTGGCATTTTGACTACACTTATGGTCAAATTTTTAGTTTTGATTACGCATGAATTAATAAGTTTTATTTGGTAAGAAAGGGTGTTGCAAAACCATAATCCTTCAAAACCAAAGTCCTTTTAGTTAACGACCTAAAAACCTATTTGCGGATTATCCGGCAAAAGAAACCGCGTTGTCGGCATAAACAGAGCAGCATAAACCTGTACCTACAAGTCGCCAATTTCTTTGTAATGTCCCAATCTCTACTTACTTTTACAGAGAACTAATTATAACTATGAGGAGAGTAGTATTTCAATACTTCAATGGTAGGATCTCGCATAAAACCAAAGGCAACAAGAGAACTATCAGAAAATGATCATTCGAATATAAACTTTACCTTGTACATCACACGGCACAAATTAATAATAGTGGAAGTGGGTTTAATTCCATCTGTACGGATTTTCTCTCCATGCACAATAATCTGATACCTACTTAACGGTACGTACCTACCATCGCAGGTTTTCTATTGCGTGGTAGGTACTTACTTGGTGGTTTTGTGGTGATTTTGCAATCGTTACCCTGGAAGAGAGGTTTTTGAGACTGCATAAGTGTTTAAAAGGGACCACACGGGAATCATCAGCTTTAAAACAAAAAAATAATTTTGAGAATAGGTTCACCCAGTCGAAAGTTATGAGGTAAAAATTATAAAAAAATACAGTCGAATTGAGTACCTCCTCCTTTTTTTGGAAGTCGCTAGATAGGTACGACGTAGTGTACCGACCCCAACTCAAAGGTGGGATAAGGGTATGAAGATAATGACTAATTACCTGTGACACGGGATAATTACAAAACTGGAATATTTTTTGTGCATAGGCACACATAAAATACCACCATGAAAATTGTGTTACAAAGAATTGTTGGGAAGGACAACAAAATGTTGGTTTTAAAAACGAAGATCTTCTAAAGTTACTTTAAAAATGTATAACTTGAACAATAACATACATTTAAACAAAATCAAATAACATACCACTCAACATGAGTATATACTTACCAGAAAAAATAGGAAAATAAAATATAACGTTAAAAATATCCGAACGCCTGATGGCTTCATCAGTCAAGTCAGCATCTAATCAATTCAATATACGAGTATATACATATAAGAATCAAGGTCCCACTGACTGACAGACAAGGCGCAACCCTCACCGCAGCTTGCACTGGTCAGATCTTTTAAGAGGATTGCATAGCTAGTACTTTTCATGCTAAAAGAGAATACTCTTTTCTACCTCTTAACATTGTCCGATTTCAGTGATTTTTTTTCATGGAATCATGACATTGTTTACTATAGTATAGTATTACTATAGTATTTCAAAGTACTATAAATTTCCTTTTTAGAACGTAAAAAAACTGAAAAAATCAAAACGTACGGGCATAGTAAACAATGTCATGATTCCATGAAAAAAAAATCACTGAAATCAGACAATGTTAAGAGGTAGACAAGAGTTTTCTCTTTTAGCATGGAAAGTACTATAGATGCAATCCTCTTACGTGTTGTGGCGTTAATGAGTCGTGGCCGCACGCTGAGGCACTTGAAGGATTTTACTGCACAGTCTGCACACATCAGTACCTCTACCAGGATTTGGCAACACAAATGTCATCTATAGTCGATACTCGATCTCGCCTACCTATTAAACTTGTGATTGGCGTACTCGCTGTCAATTTTAGTTCTACAATTGACCGCGAGGTGGCACTGTTCTTTTTTCATAAATTTTTTCGCGGCAGTCGATACCGAGCATCGATTCGTGTCAATGTTGTAAACTCGTGGTAGACCTGCAGGTCATCTGCAGTGGCGACCAGTAACGTTAGTAGGTAAAGGAAGAGCTTGAGCTGCGGAAGGTGGATGTGGAAGTTTCCGGAGAGTTTGGTGCCAAGGTATCGTTGGAAAATAAAATTCTGATGTCTCCTTCACTGAGCTTGCCTTCTGCGAAACGGTAGGAATCAGAAGAATATACGGGTCGAGCTGAATTGGACCAAGTGAAGCATAAAACAGGACAACACTTTGAGTTGTCTTTACAATTTTGTTTTATGTTACGAGTAAGAGAATGTCGATCGGATGGGTTTTTCGAAACATGAATTCTATATCAGAAAGTCAACAAGTGCTCCCAGGCCTAAATATGAAATTACATTTCTGATATCATTAATGAGACATTTAGCAAGCTAATACGTGCACCACGCGAAATTGTTTTTTAAACTGGCAAATAGGTTTTCAAGTTGCCTATTCACCAAAATTACGGAATCAAATTATTCTAAATAATATGAATAGGCAGTTCATTGGTAAAATTTGAAGCTGAACGGCTAGTTTTATTCAAATGAATGTTAAGCCCACCATAAAATAAAACAACAGGTACATACGTCAAATCATAATAAACTATTAAAAATATGAATGGTATTATTTTTAATAATTGATTAAGTATAAAAAAACTCGTCTTTTAGGCTAATGGTCCGCTCTTAACTTGTTTAGGGATCTGGCAAAACGTTTGGTTGAGGCGAGGGTGACCGAAATGCATAATTTGTGCAAAAACTTAGCATTGCCATCCAGCGTGGCAATGCCGCCAGTGCCTTGGCCACTTTTCCCCCCACTTTAGAGCTTATAGATTAGTTTATATTTTTACTTGTATTTATAAAATTATGTATTGATTATGATTTGTCATAATCATTGATTGTTTTGTTTTGTTTGATACGCCTGAAAAGTATTTATCTAATAAATGCTTAATTATATAAATAAGTACTTTAATTTAAACCTGTTTTTTGCAATCAAGTACATAGACGGGCAAGTCAATAGCCTGAAGGGTACAAGCACTACGTAGTCCATAAAAGTGGTAGTGCCACGCCACGAAGAGCTGTTTTGCGAGGCACCGTACAGCGGTGCGACACTATCGTCGACGAGCTCACCGATGTCAAATACTTCGCCCTTGTACACAAGGTTGCTTTTGAAACAAATGAAGAGATGACAAGAAACGTGTTCTTGTCATCTCTTCATTTGTTTCATAGATGTTGTCAAAAGATGCAACGATGTTTGCTCTTCGAGAATCTGGACTCAAACCAAAGTCTCGGATGACATTGGCTTTTGATTCTTCTTCACCTAATAATTCACTTACCTAATAATACTGGATCATTTGGGCTTAAACGCTTTTTTGTATTATCAAGTGACGAGATGCAATGCAACTACACGGCTGTACCTGATAGTCATCACGCCTCACCAAGAAACGATTGCACACTGCACTGCACTGATGACGAGGCATTTGTTTTACATTTTCATTCGACCAATGATTATGCTTGCTACAGTAAGTTACTGGTTAAAAGAATAGTTCAAACGTTTAATCCCGAACAGTTCCACACTAGGGGTATTCCTATTGACTAACGGCCGGTGCTGGTGTGTATCTTCATCACAGCCGGAAAGGTGACACTGGGTTGTCGGTTCTCTTCCAGCGATACGACACAGGTACTTCCCAAAGCACCCGTGGCCCGTAAGGACCTGTACCAACCGGAAGGTCAGCGACCCGTGCTCACTATCCAACCAGTCCTGAAGGATGAGTTAGATAGCCTTAACAGTCCAGTGGCCAGCCCTAGGTTCGGCCAGCCGCTCCCTCCACCTCCCGATAAGGAGTTTCCTCTCATTCCGTCTGGTGCAAGTGTTATCCGGGTATGGATGCTTCAGATCATACCTGCACCGTATCGGAAGGGAGGAAACGCCGGCATATCACGATTGTGGCGCGGCGAAAGACACGGCGCAGCTCACCCTCGAGGTGGGTCCATTGTGGTGCGAGCTGCGCCACAGCTTGGTTGCCGTAGTCGGGCTGGACCTCTCGCTCCCCAGCGTTGTCAGTGCCATGCTGGAGGGCGAGGGGAACTGGGCAGCGGTCACCTCCTTTTGCGAAAACAAGATGTCCCAAAAGAAGGCACCAGAGCGGGCAAGGGAGGCAGACCCCCTTGCGGCGCCACTGCGTAGACGAAGAAGGGGTGGAAGAAGGCGATTGAATGATAGTCGCCTTCTCCCTCTCGGTGGTGAATAGCGAGATGGGCGCGGGGGCGCCTTTCCTCGCATTACACCTGTTCACCACCTCCGTCGGGCGGGAATGGCCAAGCACTCCAGGTCATTCCCTGGCCTCTCCTGGTGAGAGGGGCATGCAGGCCCCGCTGTAAAAGCGGGCGGTCGTCGGTGGGGGACTGGACGTAAAAGCTAGGCCAGCTCCCCAGTCCTCCTCCACACAGACGAAGCCGGAGTGCCGCTGGGTTACTTGTGTGGGTATACCGGTCGTACCGGGGAGTACCCCCAATCCCCCAATTGAATGTGTAATGCATGAAAAAGTTTTTATGTGAGCTCGCGGTAACCAATCGAATCGAATTCGATCAATTATTTTTTATTTTCTTACTTTGGTTGGGACCTACCTACTACTCGTTGCAACAACGAGCTATTCCTCGTATTTCGGTGACTTTTGCAAATTTTCTTGACTTCTATCATATTGTAGCGTACATTCGTATTATTTGTATAATATAACTGTTTAATTTATATTTATACCTATTATATAATATAACAACCTTTTGTAAGTGTGTTTATGTTTTGTATCGATGAGCGTTGCGCGCAGCCATTCAGGCGCAGATTAGTAAATAGTAGTCACACCGTTTGCGCACATCTAACGGTATCCCGATCGGGCGCTGCCGGCTGGAGGCTTCGGCCCGGCTCGTGCTTCTTCGATTTTCCCTTTTCATTCAGTGCGAAGACGACTCTAACGCCGGAAGGCTGCGCGCACGGCCAACCATAAAGTTGAGAATAAACCACGCGATCTCCTACAAACGAAGTATTTTATTAAACGACTCGATAAAGTTGGGCTAGCACACCAGCCCACATTGGTGACCATCCGACGAGTGAAACGACATGGCAACCGACGATAAAATCAACGTTGCGGCAGTCGGCGTAAAAGTTCCACCATTTTGGCCACATAAGCCGAGTTTGTGGTTCGTAAATTTAGAAGCGCAGTTTGCACTAGCAAACATTACGAACGATAGCACAAAATACGCTCACTTGATCAGCTGTTTGGATGCTAAGTATGCCGCGGAAGTCGAAGACATTATCATAAATCCTCCGATTTCGGGAAAATATGATAAATTAAAGTCAGAAATTATTCGGCGCTTGTCAAGCTCTCAGGAACAACGCGTAAGGCAACTATTATCGCAAGAGGAAGTGGGCGATAGAAAACCAACTCAGTTTTTACGTCACCTGCGAAGCCTTGCCGGTACAGATATCAAGGACGAGTTCTTACGTTCGCTGTGGGCAAACAGATTGCCCCCGTATATTCAGGCGATTATTGCTGCCCAGGATAAATTGGATTTGGACGAGGTAGCGCAACTAGCAGATAAGGTTAGTGAAGTGATGCCACCGCAACCGCAGTCGCATGTAGCTGCCGCTAGTACGTCATCAACGGGTGCCACCGCCACCACTGCCAATATCTGTGACCTAACTAAGCAAATTGCTGAGCTTTCTAAGCAAGTGGCTGCCTTGCAGGCGTCCGAATACCGCTCACGATCCAGATCACGCGGACGTAGAAACTCATATCAAGATCGCCAACGGAGCCGGTCAGCGAATGGATATTGCTGGTATCACGCCACTTTTCAGCAGAAGGCGCACAAATGCCGTTCACCCTGCAAGTTCCCCCGTCCAGCGGAAAACGAGAGGAGCAGTCATTAATGGCGGCGAGTGACTGCCACTCCGCGAGCCGCTTGTTCGTGACCGATAGAGATACTTCTATGCAATTTTTAATAGATACCGGTTCTGACGTATGCGTATACCCAGTGAAATGTTTACGTGGTAAATATCAAAAGCAAAATTATGTACTTTACGCTGCTAACGCTACGCAAATAGCAACTTACGGTCTCATTTCAATTACTTTAAATTTTGGTTTAAGACGCGCATACGCATGGCGTTTTATAATTGCAGATGTCACTAAGCCTATCATTGGAATAGACTTTCTTTATCACTACTCATTACTCGTAGATATAAGAAACAAGTGCTTAGTTGACAAAACTACATCACTAAATGTACCTGCATTACATGTTAACGAAACATTTTCTGTGTGTCCTATAAAGACTATTTCAGGTAGTACGTGTTATCATAAGCTTCTTTCGCAGTACCCAGAACTAACTAGGCCGGTAGGAGACTCGATCGAACGTGAAGTCAAGCACCAGACGCGACACTACATACGCACCACGCCTGGCCCGCCCGTGTTTTCTCGACCTAGACGTTTAGACGCTGAGCGCCTAAAGTTGGCTAAGCAGGAGTTTGAAGAAATGCTACGTGCAGGTATCGTACGTCCTTCAGACAGCCCTTGGAGTTCTCCACTCCACATGGTTCCTAAAAAAACCACTGGTTGGAGACCTTGTGGGGATTATCGAGCGCTTAATGCTCGTACAATCCCTGACCGCTATCCAGTACGGAATATAGCTGACTTTTCTCACAATTTAAATAACTGTAAAGTATATTCGACCATTGATTTAGTACGGGCGTACCATTTTGTACCAATTCACCCGGACGATATTTCTAAAACGGCAATAACTACGCCCTTCGGGATGTACGAATATGTTTTTATGAGTTTCGGGTTACGGAACGCTGCCCAAACGTTCCAACGATTTATGGACGAAATTCTAAGAGGCTTAGATTTTACTTTCTCGTATTTAGATGATATTTTAATTGCCTCCCAGGATCACTTAACTCACTTACAGCATCTCCAGCTAGTTTTCGACCGTTTACGAGAACACGGAGTGCTCATCAATACCTCAAAATGTGTATTTGGTCAGCCAAATGTCTCATTTTTAGGTTTCGAAATTTCAAGTGAAGGCACGAAGCCTTTACCCGATAAAGTTCGAGCTATACAAGACTTTACTCAGCCTGCAACGATAAAAGAACTTCGACGCTTTCTCGGTATGCTTAACTTTTATCACCGCTTTATTCCTAATTCTGCTCAAGCTCAAATTCCGCTAAATGCTTTGCTATCGGGACCCAAGATTAAAGGTTCCGCCAAAATCGAATGGAATACAGAACTTGAAGCTGCTTTTCAACTCTGTAAACAACAGCTTGCAAACGCTGCTCTTTTAGCGCATCCTCATCCTAATGCGGAGATGTCATTAGTGACAGACGCATCGGACACTGCAATAGGAGCAGTCATCCAGCAACGCGTTGGTGATGTTTGGCAACCGTTAGGTTTCTTTTCAAGAAAGCTATCTCCTAGTCAGCGTAAATATAGTCCTTTTGACAGGGAACTTTTAGCTATTTACGAGGCTGTGAAATATTTTCGATTCATGCTCGAATTGAGGTCATTCGTCATATTTACTGACCATAAACCTATTACGTTCGCTTTTCAAAAGTCATCTGACACTTGTTCTCCTCGTCAGTATAGATATATGGACTTTATAAGTCAATTCTCTACTGTTATTAGACATATCTCTGGTAATACTAACGTTGTAGCAGATTCATTATCTCGGTCTACAAATGAACTTTATTTCATAGACTATGATCGTCTAGCAATCTCGCAAAGTGCAGACAACGAACTAAATAATTTAATTAAAAAAGGTTCGTCTCTGCATTTAAAGAAAATAATAATTCCTGGTTCGTCTAAAGAAGTGTACTGCGATGTGTCAGGTACACAGGCTCGCCCTTATATTACTCCCGAATTTCGGCGTTCAATATTCGACTCCATTCATGGCCTAAGTCACCCTAGTGGTAAAGCCACTATCAAGCTTGTTACTATGCGATTTGTTTGGCCTAACGTCCGTAAAGATTGTCGCGAATGGTCCCGCGCATGTCTTGAGTGCCAACGTTCAAAGGTTTCTCGACATGTTCACTCTCCAGTAAACACATTTACGACGCCGAGTCAAAGATTTTCTATGGTTCATATTGATCTCATAGGTCCCCTCCCCATCTCACACGGTTTTCAATATTGCCTAACAGCAATAGATAGGTTCTCTCGATGGCCAGAAGCTATTCCGTTGAACGATATGAAAGCGGAGACCGTCTGTCAAGCTTTCTTGACTGGTTGGTTATCTAGATTTGGATGCCCAACACACGTCACATCAGACAGAGGCCGCCAGTTTGTTTCCGATATCTTTGCTCGTTTGGCAAAGATGACTGGAACGCATCACATTCAGACAACCGCTTATCATCCAGCTGCTAATGGTCTCGTAGAACGCCTTCACCGTCAGTTGAAAGCGGCGATAATGGCGCATTCAACGAGTGATTGGGTTGAAGTGCTTCCCTTAGTTCTTCTGGGAATTAGAACTGCTTGGAAGGAAGATTTAGCTGCCTCTTCTGCGGAAATCGTTTATGGCGAAACACTTCGCTTACCAGGAGATTTTTTCGAACCCTCAAAGCACGATACTTTAGACTATACCGACTTTGTCAATAGGCTTCGCACTCATGTTAATAGTTTAAAACCTTCATCAGTCAAACGTCACGGAGAATCAACAGTATTCGTCCATAAAGATCTCCAAACTTCATCACACATATTTCTAAGGCAAGATGCGGTCCGCCGATCGCTTCAGCCACCGTACTCTGGACCTTTTAAGGTCATTGAACGGACTGATAAATATTTTAAAATTGCTATAAACAATAAACATGTCAATGTGTCAATAGATAGGTTAAAGCCTGCACACATTTTGAATGCAAGCGACGTTATCACCGATACTGCACCTGCATTAATTTCTCCCACATCTACGTCAGAAAAGAAGACACGGTCCGGTCGGGTTGTGCATTTTACTAACTTTTACCGACCCTAGTTAGGGTCTGAAGGGGGGGCTGATGTAGCGTACATTCGTATTATTTGTATAATATAACTGTTTAATTTATATTTATACCTATTATATAATATAACAACCTTTTGTAAGTGTGTTTATGTTTTGTATCGATGAGCGTTGCGCGCAGCCATTCAGGCGCAGATTAGTAAATAGTAGTCACACCGTTTGCGCACATCTAACGGTATCCCGATCGGGCGCTGCCGGCTGGAGGCTTCGGCCCGGCTCGTGCTTCTTCGATTTTCCCTTTTCATTCAGTGCGAAGACGACTCTAACGCCGGAAGGCTGCGCGCACGGCCAACCATAAAGTTGAGAATAAACCACGCGATCTCCTACAAACGAAGTATTTTATTAAACGACTCGATAAAGTTGGGCTAGCACACCAGCCCACAATATCATATCATATATAACAGGAAAGTGATAAATTTTACACCAATAAAATAAATACTTTTATTATTCACATTATATGTTATAAGTAGATATAGTATATTTTCTCAGCTACATTTTCGGCTAGAGATTGGCCCGCACTGCACCCGACCATCCCACTGCATGGGTGTCGCTTCCAGTTAGAATTTTCGATCTGTAATATAATTATTAATTAATTGTTGCAAGTATTTTAATATTTTATAACAAATTATACAATATATAAAATAATTTTACTAAACAAAAACACCGTCAAAATCTAAAGTGCGTGGAAGGGTTCCTAGAACACTGGCCGTATTGCCGTTGGATTGTCAGGCGCAACTTTTGGGCAAAGTACACACCTGCTCTTAGATCCTCTGAGGCAAGGAACAGTCTTTTAGATATTTCTTTATAAAACTTTTTGGTGTCCCACGGACCCAGATTTTCGACAGCCAGCGCATAAAACTCGTAGTGGGCACTAAGCTGACTAAGTGAATATTTTCTCCTTTTTGAAATTTGCGCCTGATTGGCCGCGGCATGCTGTTGAAATAGTTGCATGGAAATGTATAAATATTACAAACTATCCAGGGTTACTGGTATGCATGAATAAAAATTTAAGAAGTTTGAGTATGAAATTGCCATTTCGTACTGTAAAATTGAAATAACTTTTTTGTAGAAATAAAATATATTGATTTAATCAAAGTATATACCCTCGTTATTTAAGGCCTATTCAGACCTGAGCGTTATTCACATACACCACGCGGAACTCAATGGGTAAATAGTATGAAGTTCCTTAACTGCAGCGAAACTTGTACCGCCTAGTGAGGCGGTATTTTCTCTTGTCTGGCGAAACTAGTTCCGCCGACCCGCTAACCGTTGCCAACGAATCGATATCCGCTTTGGTGTGAACAGTGAAACTAACGCATACCCTTTCGGATTTCTCGATCGCTCGCGGCAGCGAATAACGCCCAGGTTTGAATAGGCCTTTATAGATTTCTGCCTTCTAATCAGAAGATCATGCAACTCTTTGTGATATAATTCTGGTAATCTATACTCCACAAACACTTCCGAATGACAGCACTAAAATTAGATATTTCTTAACGTTAACTTAAGCGATAACAGAATAAGGACCACCATAATTAATTTTTTGTACTTTATTGGTAATGGTATAAGTATCGACTTCAATAAGTTATTTCACACTTTTTAGTGTTGAAATCGGTTCCGTTCTTTTGTTTTTTTTTAAGCTATTGCATAGCTTCTATCGCTGGCCTTGAGCGTGGAGACCGAATCCAGAAATTCCGTAAACCTAACCACTTCGACTCCATCTATCGATGAATAGCAGAACTTTTAATGACTTTTTGAAATATCACGCTTGTCTCTTTAGTTCAGCAACTTGCCTCTAGATGGCATTGGTTAAATAATTATAATTGCATAAGTTGATTTGGCATCTATCGATGAATAGCAGAATTTTTGATGACTTTTTGAAATATCACGCTTGTCTCTTTAGTTCAGCAACTCTAGATGGCATTGGTTAAATAATTATAATTGCATAAGTTGATAAAAACAGCTATGCAATAGCTTTACCGCGGCAGTCTCCGAGTGCCACACGTCTTTTTTATTTATTTAAGAAACCGAATGCTTTCAGCTTTGCTGGTTACTTTTTGCTCTTGGGATCTTCATCTAGGCAGAGGGTATTTCAAACTGATTCTCTATTTTTTTTGCATAAAATTTTATGTCATAATTTAACATGGCATAATATTGGCAATACTTTTTAGGCACAATTTTTTAAAGTACTATGAGCATAATAATAGATTAGCCTTCTATACTCAAACCTAAATTTACTTAAGCATAATGAAATCTAAGCATAATAAATACGGGAAAAAGTACTTACATTTGGCAATTTTATGTGTACATTTAAAAAAGTACTTACCTCTGAATTTCTACAAGTTCCATACTTATTTCGACAAGTCGCTTACTTCGAAAAAACATAGATCAACAAGTGATTGCTTCGCAGGACATATATTCGCCAAGAATTTTCAATAGTGCTGCGTTAAATCATTATCGAGATGTAGATTGATATAATTCTGGTTCTCTTTGGCTAAATCTGGCCGTTGTGTGGTATCCATTGAACCTAACGCTCTTCCTCGCTTCGTCGCAACTATCGTGCCGTCTCTGACTATATACTCCGCTACGTTCTGTGAGAGTAATTCTCGTCGAATATATGTTTTGTCGAAGCAATGACTTCTCGAACTATGTTTTTTTCGAATTAAGCGACTGTCGAAGTATTGAACTTGTCCAAATTTAGAGGTACACCGGATCTTTATGCCTACTATTAAACGAATAAACAATATGCCTTATAACTTTATGCGAGCAAAACCATTAGCCAAAATTTTCCCGGTCAGGCATGGAGTTTCCCATCCAGAGAACAAATTCCTTCCTGTTTGCCATTTCATCCTACTTATAATATTATAAACGCGAAAGTTTGTGAGTATGGATGTATGGATGTTTGGATCTTTGTTATTCTTTCACGCTCAAACGGCGGGGGCAATTTTGATGAAATTTGGTATGGAGGTAGATGAGGCCTTGGATTAACATATAGGATACTTTTCATCATCAAAAAGCGTAATATGCTTGGGCACAGCATAGACAAAATAATAACCTACTTCAAGATCGTGATGATGACAGTTCTGTAAAAAAAACGATATTAAAAAATATTTAGTGACACTTCCGCTGAAAAGAAAACAATGATTTTGGCCTATTTGGGGGCGTGCACCACCCTCCCTCCCGCATAAAATGCTAATAGGAAGAATACAAAAAATAAAAAACACAAGAAACCCCAAATAAACCAAAACCAAAACCGATTCGACACGTGTTTCGCCTCTACACGAGGCATCCTCAGGAGATGTTGACTCGTCGAGCGCTAGACCGACAGAAACGACAGACTGTCGGTCTAACATATTAGATATATATATATATATATATATATATATATATATATATATTAGACTAACATATTAGCATTTTATGCGGGAGGGAGGGTGGTGCACGCCCCCAAATAGGCCAAAATCATTGTTTTCTTTTCAGCGGAAGTGTCACTAAATATTTTTTAATATTTTTTTTTTGATAATGGATTTCCGCAAAGTAACGCCTGAATCAATAAATTATCTGAAGTTCTGTAAAAGTTTGTGTCAGTTTCTGATAGCTTAGTCAAAAGCCAAGTCAATTTGACGGCTCGATACACTATATTACACACGTACTAGACGACCTTTAAGTGTGATGAAATATAACATAAATACCGTCAAGGGCAATGAAATGTAATGACAGTTTTTTCCCATAGTGATTAATTTGTCGGTGCATAGCTTTGACCAATATTATTATTTAGTCAAGCGCCACCTAGTTTAGTTTTGGTGGACTAGAGATGCAAAGTGGTGCCATCTCTGGTATAACTCTGGTAGCGTGCGCTGTTCGCTGATTGGTCGGTCGGTCGGACGTTGAGAGCCAATTCCCGTTGAGTACTTAGTCATCGTCCGACGGAGGCGTTAGGGGGGAGCTAGAGTAGAGTAGAGAGAGTAGAGAGCTGGAGTTAGAGACAAGCTCGGAGGCTCGGAGGAGCTCACTTTGCGTTTGGTCTACCACGCCTAACTACGAAATTGGAGCATGCCATCCTATGATACGGGGCCAAATGTGCCTTTAAATTTAATATTTGTATGTACGGAAGTCCTGTATTTTATTATTTATGGTTACTGATTGATATACTAAGTATTTAAATTTACTCAAATAATACTATTATAGCAATTGCGTTTGACAATGTACATATTTTATGACATTATGGTATAAAGGCAGATATGGCCTTGGACAGCTACTCGAAATACTAATCCTACGCAGACGTAGTCGCAGGCACCAGCAAGTAATAAATATACATAATCAAAGACATGCCAGCAAAGAATAGTGCACACAAATCATCAAACGCTAGTGATTTTGTGAGAAGTAGCATGAAGTGATAAATGAAAAACATATTTAACTTAAAAAATAAAAATATTTATTCATAATAAAATCATCGTACAACATATCAAAATTCGTACACTAAGGCAACACACCATTGGCGTTCAACATTTTCTTCAAAATATAATAAAAATGAAAACATTTTCAAAAATGTCAAACATCAGCCATTTTATGTTTGAGATTTTTGCATAACACTAATCATATTGGTCCTCGAATATTTTTTTTTAATAAACGCATAACATTGTACTAATTACAACTAATATTTCAAACACAAATAATGACAAAATATTACACTATTACACTAATTATAATTGGAAAATGTGGTAAATTTGGGCAATAAATTTTTTATCACATTTCCCATGAAATTATTGTCAATATTTATAAAAATATATATGTATGTACATATTCAAGGATTTTTCATTATTACAAAATAATGTAAGTACTTATTGATTTTTTTTAGGACAAGCGTAGCTGCGTAGTAGATAAATATATATTTTGAACTATCAAATGACATAAATATGTATTAGTATATAAAACATTAGTACATAAAACTGCTCATGTCAAAACAGTAGGCGGAAATTATATACATCAACAATAATTTGAGCTTAATTTTTTTGTCATAATAATAAATATAAAACAATGGAAAACAAATATTTTTTAGTTAAGTAACATCTCACATTTGCAAACCGTAATTACTACATAGGGGCAGTAAAAAGCTTAAAAATAAATTAAACTAAATTAAGAATAAAATTGGGACGTTCGTGGCTATTCTATAAATATGAGCAAGAATCAGGCATTTACAAAACGACTGTTCATTACGAATATATTGAATAATTATCATTTTGATCAATAGTCACTACTTCATGGAAATTACTATTTTTGTACCGAACATGTTGCTATCAAATATTATCAGGACAAATATTATCAATGCATTCAAATAATATACGCAAAATATTATAAATAAATAAATATAATTAAAAAATTAAATTATTAAAATCTCAAGTTTGAATAATGAATGTTATCTAAGAAAAACTTTAAAAATGATGAAAGGCAAAGATAAAACCTACAATCGTCCTCCAAATTTGTTATAGCCAATGTAATGAAATATGAAACCAATAATATTGACACGAAGGAAGGTATGTATGATCATCTATCATAAAGTAAAAAAGAAATAAGGCATCTAGTCAAACAACATAAAAAATATAAAATTGATGACAAAGCAATCCAAAAAGCAAACATTAGCGAACATGAAAGATACAATTTACATAAATTAAGTTAGGTAGAAACGTAAACATTGATAGCTACGAACGTCCACGCAGTTGGTTTCCGACACTCACTTCGAGTGGACGAGATTGAGGAACTCCTCCCTCGTCTTTGGATCGTCGCGGAAGACTCCCAGCATGGTGGAGGTGACAGTCTTGCTGTTGATCTTCTGAACTCCTCGCATCACCATGCACATGTGCCTGGAAAAGGAAGAGAAGATCAAAATGATTACCTGGATAGAGATGAACACTCTAATATAAATAAAAAACTGTTATTTTCAAAAACCTGTTCCAGTTTATTTTTTCTGAATGAATATCACTCCAATCAAATATCGAAGGAATAATGCACAAGGCACGCAAAGCAAATGAAATGACTAGACAAATGTGACTCAAGAAATGCAATAGGTATATAAATAATTAAAATAATTCAATACAAATATAGGGCGCAAAACTTAAAAATTTTAAAAACTTTCATGTGACACTGCGAGTGCTATGTGTATGAGTGATGCCTATCACATAACAAACGAATCATCATCATGTTTAGCAGCACAAATTCGTCCGTTGCTGGACATATGCCTCTCTAATCCAACCGCACTGTTATGTCTTCTCAGCATTCAGTTACTGGGTTTAAGTTTGCCTAAACGTAGTCTCCGCTTACGACCTCGGCTCCATTTTTGGGAAATATTACTAATCCAGTGACACTTCAGCATACTTTATTCTTGAACTACAGTGACTGATCTCTTTGGCATACTTCATTTAGATTTTTTTACTCTGAGCATAGTTATTTTTCTAGTTGAGAAGCTTTTGATGTGAGAACCAGTCTAACCATGAGTGTTCGAGTTTTGGTTTTCTAGTTTGTGATGGATATGGTGTATTGATTAGAGGCCTTTCTAACACTGCTTAGCTATAAATGACGTTATTTAGTATGGCGTACAGCAAAACTGTTCTGCGCCCTACTAAATAACGTTATTAAAATATGAGAAGCATTTACAAGACCGTACAATTTTAGGGCCTTCTGCATAAGTTTACTTACACTCCTTCAATAACAACAGCGACGCCGGCCGGACGCACCGCCTGCGTAACGGCGATAGCGATCTGCTTCGTCAGGCGCTCCTGCACTTGGAGCCTTCGGGAGAAGATCTCCACGATTCTGGATAACAAAAAAAATTGAAATAAGTCACAAATAATAACAAGTCATTTTCTCTTTAACATTGCAAACTGTACATTTGATAAGCAGGCGTTTGTGCCTCAACAATAGTAACTCTTCTAATTTTATTTTTTAAATTATCATGTTGGCCGCTATTAATTCGAAAACTAAGAGTAACTAGTTCATACCTAAGTTGACTGTGGGGATTAATAACTGTAAAAGTTCGTAGCATGTGCTAGTAATTCTAAATTTTATGATATTGATCATTATTGGTTCAGGAGTGTGATGTTAGTGCTTTTAGTTTTAAAATTCAAATGTTAATTCGGAATTATAATCACTTGGGACACAGTTTTTAAACAAATATATTGTAAACAACATGTTAACAATTTACCAAATAGTCTCTCACAAACGAGGCTAACTCAGCCTCAAAGATAGTCTTTATTAGTTATAGTTACCTAGCCAACTTGCTGAGTCCTAAGATCTTCCCCTGAGGCAGGTACCCGATGGAGACTTTCCCGTAGAAAGGTACGAGATGGTGCTCACACATTGAGAACATCTCTATGTCTTTCACCACCACCATCTCGTCTGTGTCCTCGTCAAAGATGGCGTTATTTAGGACCTCTGGAAGAAAAATAGGTTAGAATTAGCTAACATTATATCGGTATGTAGTTGGCAAGTAAAGGGAGGAAATAGTAGTCAGGAATAATAGTCAGGAAATGGCAATACACAATTGTGAAAAGAATCACCCAAACACGGTAGATTTTTTGTACATATTCGTGTTTGGATGTAATCTAATAAAGATCGTGGCGGTGATGGCAAAACCCAGAATTAGGTATTATGTTTATAAATATAAACTAATCATTACTCTATGTAACATTTACGTACATTGCGTCATGCACTAATAGGTAGTTCATAAAGTCCTTGATACCTAACCTAGTGAGCTCCCGACTATCATCAAATTTGCAAACCAGAGTTGCAAAAACCCCGCAAAAAACAAGTGACTGTCGCTTTTTCGTTGATATTACCGATCTGGTATCTTTCAAATGATAATTTGTTATGTAAAAAAAATTTCCAGGTCCTTTACAGCATAAAAAAAAACAAAACATTAGCTGAAATCTATTGTATATTTGAATAGATAACATTTTTATTTGGATCCTTATTTGATTTGGCCTAGGCATACCTGTGTGCCAAGGCGGCTTTACGGAATGTTTTTTGGCATACAGGTATGCCAAGGCAGCTTGACGTGTTAAGGATCATTTTAATATGTTTAATGCTGTCTAAAAGTTATTCACTTCAGATGTATCAAATGGATATGACTGCTTGCTTTGTGCATGTTGATTAATTTAATTGCCAATTATTATTTAAAAATATACAAAAAAAGTTGGGGGACATACTTGTAATGATTTGGAATGTTATACGTGGAGTATCACAGGGTACACTTTTCAATCCTATTCTCTTTCTTTTGATAAATGAACTAGTATAAATACTACATACCTTCCAAGCTCTGGTCGTAGCCTTTTGTGAAGAATAACATAGCCTTGGCAGCACGTTCTGGTGTCTTCAGAAGGCCCTCTCTCTCTGGGTCTTCTCCCAAACCTAGAAATAATAAACCGTATTGCTTAATTTTAAAGTTTTTTAAATAATGTATCTCTAATTATACCGTTTTCAATATGAGAGGTACCATCTTCATCGTATGTCCAATAACTCAAATTCTGGGTTGGAATAGTAGCTTGGCTAGTAGTGTAATTAGGATGTGGATTCTGGATAAACAAATAAGCAATTGGTCTTGCGAAAGTACCTTGACACTCAAAGTCACCCCGCGATGACCCTAACAACAGATTCTAACTGTTCTCAGTAAAGATAAAAACTCAGATGATAAACGAGCCAGTAATATTCGTACTCTTATAGTCCATTTATCTACTGCTGAATTGTCAAGCTCTATATAATTATAGAAACGATTTTTAATGCGATGCCTGGGATACCAAGAATTAATTTTGCTTGCCAGGTCACATCCATTAATATAATTATTGTGCTATTCGTTGAAAGTATTTTAACGGAATTCCAAAAAAAATAAGGTGTTATCAAAACTACGCGTCATTATTTTATGTATTTTCATGAACACATAAGTTTTGACTACGTCGTCCGATTTGATGATGCTTTATAGAGTTTGTCTCAAAGTGACATCTATTAAAATTTAATCTGCATCAGTAAAATAGGTATTTGAGTAAACCCCATTTAAAAAAAAATATACGCACATGTTAAAAAAATTATGTTTAAAATGTATTGTATATTCTTTTTTCTAGACTTTAATGTCAGTGATCATTTTCGTGGCGGAATATCTTGCTCTGCGGTGGTATCGACCAAGACGGCCACATGCACAAGAGGCTTATTACCTAGTAAGTAAAGTTTCCTCGCCTTTTACGATTCGAATCCCGACGGCGGAGAGCATACTCTTGAATATCTATGAGCTCACGTATAAAACAGTTCAAACTTATTTCTGCATTTATAATATACTAGCTGCTCTCTGCGGTTTCACCCGCGCGTTGATGGATGATGATGATGATGATAAATCTTATATAGTCCATGTTACTCAGGGTGAATGTAGCTTTCCAATGGTGACAGAATTTTTGAAATCGGTCCAGTACTTTTTGAGCCAATTCGTTACAAACATACAAATCTTTCCTCTTTATAATATTAGTATGAAGTATGATTATATTATAATAGTATATATAATATAGAAGTATATATATTTTAATTATTATAATATTATATTATAGTAATATAATAGCATAATAATTACTAGTCAAATTACCTGTGAGGAGTAGTCTGTATGAGTTGGCCATGTCAGGTAGGAGTGCCTCCCTGGTGGGTGGTCTGTGGTCCAGCTCCAAGTCATGGTGGAATGTGCAGTTCTCGTGACCTGAAGACAACAGGAAATACAACCATCAGCATCTCATCTATAATCTTCTATAACATTATCTCTTACAATTCAGTATTTTATATCATGCAGTGATTCAGTAGCGAACATTAAATACATATTGTCAAGTAGTTGAAACTGAAACTGGTAATATAACGCTAAACTAAGGGTCAACAGCTGATTCATTCAGATCTTTAGAATAGATATGAGTTTTTTTTTTAATTTGATATCAAGGACATGTTGCATATTCCTCATGGCTCTAGTAGGACAACTCGGCTGAAGCCGCCCATTTCATTCGCTTAACCTTTCAAATCAATTCAAGTTCAATAGTAGTAAGAATGAGAATTATCAGAAAACACAGCTCCGGACAAAATTGACATTATCGATAACTTTTAACTGGCAAAGTTTCATTGTTAAGAAGTTTTAAAATATTTTCTAAGATAAGTATCAAAGAAATTCTTCTGTGCTGCAGATTATGTTCGGGTTCATACGTACTATTAATTATTCCGTGTTTATACTCGTCTCTATTACACACATACTGTTCTTATGCCCGTTATCACTATTATTTAGATAGCACGTACGCCAAGATGGTGATATTTTAACACTGCTAAACTTAAGTATACATATAACGTGGCATGATTTGACATATATTATATATTACAAAATATGGCCGTATTACAGTATTATTATAGCAAAGTGTGTGGTCGCACGAAAAAATATATCATATTATAAATCAGGATATATTTTGTATGGATTAGATTTATTACAATATTTTGTTTGATTGGCCGCTTGGCGCAGTTGGTAGCACCCCTGCCTTCTGAGTCGCTGGTCTCGGGTTCGACCCCGGACAGGTCCAACATTTGTGTGCATGAACATGTCTGTTTGATCTGTGTCTGGATGTGTATACGTATTTAAGTATGTATATCAGTCATCAGGTCATAGTACGGCTCTGCCTAGTTTGGGACCAGATATTTCAAAATAAATTAAAAAATTCTAAGCTTACTTCTTTCCTAAAATGTTAGTGGAAACAAGCATTAGCAACCTAAACAAACTAATATAAATTAAGTAGGTGTAACACCATCATTTGGAACGGAATTTTCTGTGACAATGAAATTAAATTCAAGCTCAAGAGTGTATGCGTGTTAAAAGAAAACATTGTTTGGGGCTTACACAAGTATTGAACGGAACGTACAAAAGATATTTGCTGTTTAATCATTGACAGTAAAGACAAAAATGTTGCATATCAGAAACTTGGTATCAACCAAGTGTGTTGTTTCTAATATTCGACATAAAAATGTACCATCCATTCAAAATAATGATTATTAAAATATTTAATATTAACTATTTATATTATCAATATTCTAATAGACATCAAAGACTTGTTACTTAAGTCTTTGTTACTTACACAAAGCTTTGTTAACTTAACAACTATTTGAGAAGTTGTTATATAATTAAACTGTATTATTTTGAAACCACAAAAATGGTCAGTACCTCGATAGTAGAAATAACTCTCAATGCAAGCTATTGATATAGGCACATGTACCGGTTGCCCCCCTTAAGACTTTCTTGGAATTTTCCATCGTACTGTCATTTATGGAATCAAGTTCTATAATATGCAACATTAACTATTGATATAATCAATTTCATAATAGATATAATAGACGTTATTTCGGTTTGAATCAATTTCCTTAAATTATCTGTCTTTGTTTAATAAACAAACCTTTGTCAACTTAACAACTATTTGAGAAGTTGTTATATATTCAAAAGGTATTACTTTCAAATAACAAAAATAGCCAATATTCCTATTGTAAAAATAACTGTCAATGCAAATGATTGATACAGTCACGTGTACCGGTTGCCCCCCTTAGGACAGTCTTGGAATTTTCCATCGCACTGTTATTTATAATATCAAGTTCTTAATGAACTCGATACCTGCTCGAGGCAAATGTCGAATCTGTGCTAACTGCTAATGAATATTTTTTCAGGTTATTTTGGCTTACGCAATATTACTATGGTATTGCATACTCGCCGAATTTTGATATATCTGAGTAAGGATATTTTTTATTGTAACACTGTTATAGTTATGTATACGTATACAAAAGTTTTTTGCCTGATGATTATTATGTAAATAATGGGTAACATTCCGATGAAATCCACAGCATGGTGGTAGGTTCCATTCTGGTGCATACCTGGCTATAGACCGACCGCTCTAGATTTAAAATTGGTCATTAAGCAAATAACTGTGTGTTATGGCAGATATCTTTGAGAGCCATTGTAAATCTGATGTGGTACCACCTTCGACAGCATCATCACTGACCTTTAAGTGTGATAGTAGCCAAACACCTGTCTACCAATTAAAAAAATACAAGTAATAAACTCAGTTCACCCGTGGCGCCTGTCTTAAGAAAGGCAGTGCAAAAGCTACTTGATTGGCAGAATTGTTCTGAGATTAGTGAACCTTTACGACAGGTTTACAAAAAAAAGACAAATGAATGAGGACGTTGCACGGAAAACTGGTAACACTGTAGCTTTAAAATATAATATGTCTACGGTATAAAGATTGCCACGCAAAGGTACGCACAGAAACCAATTCATTAATTATTAATCCCCTTCTTTCTACTCTCGACATGAAGTTAAAATATAATAAATCTTTAAATATTATTATTTGGAACTTTTTTTTAATTTTTATATAAATTATTTATAATATTATTTTACTACCCGCAATATGTTAGTATACTATTAAATTTTTGTGTGTATCATGATAACTAAACTACAAATGGTATGTAGAATGTTACTACATGATTTAATTGGAAAATCTGTGAAATTATAAAATCAGATTTCACGTATTTTATAATGCATGTATTGTATTTACCTATGTGATAACTAGAAACAATAAAATGTATAACTCAATAGGAGTATTGCAATTTATACATTTATTGTTAAAGAAAAAAAAAATGGTTGGTTGGTGGTACCTGATATTATACTATTTATAAATAAAAATGCCACACTGGAATTTGTGCATCTACGGGCACAGAATCCTGTTTATGTAGTTTTCATAAAAAAGATTTCATTTCGCGTTCAAAGCAAAATTATTCCATGTATACAACTAAGTACTATATTGTTAGTAACTAAATAAGGTATAGTTTGGTTTACTAAATTTAAGGCCTACTACTAACTCCTTGAAACAGATTTGTCAGGAACTGGTCTCCACGGCACGGCGATTCCTAGCGTGAAGACCAGGGTTTATACAATACAAGCTGCTCTCCGCGGTTTCACCGGCGCGGTGATGGATGATGATAATGATGATGAATTTTATATAGCCTATGTTACTCAGGGTGAATGTGGCTTTCCAATGGTGAAATAATTTTTGAAATCGGTCTAATACTTTTTGAGCCAATTTGTTACAAACATACATACAAATCTTTCCACTTTATAATATTAGTATAGATAGTATAGAAGTATAGATAACTGTAATTATTACATCCGATGTACATTTACTAAGAATGTTAAACTTTAATGGTAATTCAAACATATAATGTTTATGATAAAATATATATTTAATAATAAATAAATGTATCTCCCTTATCACTAATAAGTCCATATCAATAGCCTTGCCATTTTAACCATTTTTGTAATAGATATGTCACCATCCATCCAAAATGTTTCTGTTTTTATACCACTTTGTATTTTTTATACCAAACAGGCTTCTAAGTTTTGGCCACAGCCCCACTTATGCTTTTGTAGAGGACCGGATTCAAATCCGTGATAAATTAAAATAAATAAAATAGTCAATTTTAATTCTTAATACCAACCAGGAGTGGTTGAAGTCCTCGGCGTCATTGGTGTTCCGGGAACTTCAAGCTCTCGTTCAGCATCATTGATGTGAAAGTTCTTAAGCGCTTCAGGCACTTTCTTGTATTTGCTAACGAACGAGCCCACCTGGCCATTTTCGCCATTTTCCTTTTCTTCCGATATGGAATTTCTGATGGACCGCGAGCTAACTCGTCTAATTAGCGACGAAGGAGGGACGATGGGATCCGAATTTGAATCTTTTCCGTTCACAGCAGCCATTTTATTGCTATTCGATCTAGAATATTATATTGACCTTTTAATTTTGTCTTTTCAAGCTGTATGTTTAGCTTCAAAAACAAAATTAAAATATACGCCACGAAGTTTTTGATAAAAAAATTGGACACTGATTAATTATGTATTTAAATGTGTTTACTCTATCATCTTGCCCTAAAACTTGCAATTAATTTATACATATTCTTGAACAACAAAACTAAAGTACACATTCGCATGTTACATAAAATTTTAACTCTCTGTAATTGACAAATAATATGTATAATAATTTATACAGTCAGATATTCAAATATATTAATACTGAAATCTATATAATAAAAATTAGAGTGATGCAAACCACTTAGCACTCCATGGATTAACCGTGCAAAAGCCGGCTCTATGGTGTTGCACCAGCGGAAATTCTTGAAGGAGTTGTGGCTTTGTTGGAACAAATCCACAAACTCCTTCCAGAATTTCCTTCCTCTGTAACACTCTTTTCATGCCACTATATAAATTTCAAATAGTTTCGTAAAATCGATCGTAGGTGTCTCTAGTTTTGAACATGGCCTGACATGCTCTGAGAAAGATAAATGATGAGATAATAAAACAAACAAAACATTACATAATTAATCATACGACCAAATTATTTTACATAAAACATGTTGCGGCGTCTCTCGTCGTATCACAATTGTTCGTTTGGACTGTGTAGAAGTTCTAAAGAAATTCGAGTTGTATATTATATTTGTATAAGAAGCAATTTGTCGATTGTTTTGTAAGGTTATCATGAAACGTAATGCAATGATAGCTTGTCACCTCTGTCACCTATGATCTATGTTGTTAAGGAACGCGGTCTTCTTGCACGAGATTTTATAAATGTTGATTTATTGTTCCGGATGGATATGATATTATAGGTACCTATTTTAATATATCAATTTGTATACAATGACATAAGCTGATTTGTAGTGCGAAACGTGGCGATTGTAGGACTTGATGCCGATGGTATATATATAAAGTTGTATCAGTTTTGAATGTTTAAACAAAATTTCGATGAGTTCATTATCCATTTATCTATATCGTATCTTACGAGGTTATTATGACTAACTTTTAATAAAATATGTAATGTTAAGTTTAGTATTACCCAGCTTTGTATATCCATAATTTATTTAAATGTCCAAGTTATAGGATGGAAGGTTTGTAAAAATTTAAATGTCACAAAATAGTTTTTTTTTGCAAAAGTGGTACATTGTTGACAGCATCGCCACATAACAGAAGATGAGAAAAAACAAAACATCAATAACAAAACCTTGAACCTTCTAAATTACAAGACACGGGTCACAAAAAATCGGATTGAACCGGTTATCGGTTTGCTACCGGTTATACTAGAGAACCTTGCGTAATGAAAGTCCACGTAAATCGAGCAAGGTCGCAGTACTTCCTAGTTTAATTGAAAACCTGCTTAATTTTGTGGCTTAGTTATGGTTGTTCCGGTATTTTGTTTATGTGTGAGTTTTAGATCTGTGAGAATTGTTTTGGCATTGATAACTGCTAAGTTTGCTACATCTATGTTAGTTATGGCAAAAAAAAATGTTTAACATACGATATATTTATGATTCTGATATTTGTAGCCATAAGGACTTATAATTTTGCAATCTGCAAATATAGAAATTTTAATATTAAAAATGCGAAAGCTTATGCTTTAAAACAGAGAGAGAAGGGTTTTTGAAAAAGAGAAAGTTTGATAGACTGAGCGTGTATGTTTCTCTTACTGCTTCGCGCCAAAACGTTTCAGCTAATTTATATGGTACGACAATAACAATAAAAAGACTATAACATAAACATATTATTATGTTTAGGGTGGTGGGGTGTTATTAATATCGTGAGGATTTCATCACGAACGCGGGATTGCCCAGCACGCGTGACACTCGCAAGTGTTCTTTTCATACAAGAATTTATTGTAATGTATGGAATATGTGACGCGGGACGCGGGGCGTGATCCTGGGCAACAGCCAAGCGCGGGGCACTCCCGCGTGCGTGATGAAATCCACACAATATTAAAACACCCTTAATACTTGAAGTTTCCGAGCCTGCATACGATATACTCGGACGATATATATATATATATATAATAAGTAGTACAGTTTTTTATATTTTTAATTGTTTGCTTTTATGCTCTGTGGTGTAAATATTGGCACGGAAGATGTTACGGAAACAAACATTAACATGTTGTCAACAAGTTCTTATTCAGAATATGGTTGTGTCCGGAATTTAAATCATTATAATTAAGTTGGAAACTGACTCAGTTTTATTTATGTCAAGTTTAAAGTAAAAGTTATTCGAACCACTTTCGTTAATTTGTTTGTTACATAAACGATTTCTTTTTACGTATTATGCTTGGAATTTTTATAATATCAGTTCTTTCAATTTTGATCTCAATTTTATTTTCTATCAGTTTTATTAATTTTCAAGTGAAAATGAACAGTAGTAAATGATTATAATGATTTTTATGGCTACCGACAATTAGGTGTGTTGCCATTTATTGTTATATTACAATTACCATAGTACAGGCTCTGCCTAGTTTGGGACCTGAAGACCTTTGTGTGGATGTTGTCCCCTATTATTATTATTATTCCTTTTATTTGACATATTTCACGGGTTTCACCCGGTCCTTTACATAGGCATAAGTGGGGCTGTAGCCAACACTTAGAGGCCCGTTTGGTATAAAAATACAATGTAGTATAAAAACAGAAATATTTTGGATGGATGGTTACATGGTATATCTATTACAAAAATGGGTAAAATGAGCATGGCTATTGATATGTACTTATTAGTGGAATAATACTTATTAATAATATTATTAATATTATTATTAATATTATTAATAATACTTATTACTTATTACTTATTATTATTATTATTAATTATAAGTTATGTATTTCTGTATTTTGTAGTGTATCAGGATTGAGAAGTTAATATATCAATTAGGTGATAACTTTATATGCTCGTTTTGTAATATGCTTTACAGTTTTTTTTTTGCTTTTAACACGCGTAGAAAATAGGTTAATGTAAAAAAATCTAATCTCTATTATTATTACAATGATTATAATTTCATACACGCCAAGACAATAAAACATGAAGGATATTGAGGTATCTATACTAAAACTATCCGACAATGCATTGAAAATGATCATACGGCAAAAACGTTGAAACTTTTTATCACTATAAATGTACACAGAAGGTACCAACATACTAATTACCTAGTCAATGGATAGACAAAGATGTAATTGATTACGTTGAATGCTCGTTATATATAGTTTATATTGATTTCAATTTGATTTCAATATTTGTTTGTTGGCATAATGATGGAATTACCCCATTAAACTATTAAGGGCAATTTGGTTACACCTGCTATTTTGATTAGTATCTCTGTATACGTTATGGTATGATGGCAACGATGTTATTTTAAAAAAATAGAGAGGAAAATCTGTAACACATTATTTATTTAATAATTTAGTACATATGACTTTTAGGTGACTTGTTTCTACTGGTAGATAACGAGAGATTATTAGAAGTTCAAAAAATTCAACTTTATTGTGATATCACTAATTTACATTATTTTAATAAGTTTGGTTACTAACTTACTTATTTAGTTTACTTATATATAACAGATATTGTCAGATTTATTATCCCTAATCATTATAACTAACACTATTATTAAGTACAATCTTTAGCAGCTGTTTCCTTCGAAAGTTCATTCCCCTTCTATTTCAATGTGTCCTTGCTAGGTAAAAGTGAATGCATGTCCTTTTAAGACAATACTTAAGTTCAGTTATATTATACCTTTATACAAAATGTTACATAATATTATTTAATATACAGATCTCAAACGTATAAATTTTAAACAGTAATTAATTTGGAATTTGTCCAAGTTAACAAACCAGTTACCGTTATAGTTTCACATCACAATGTTATTTTATTATTTTTGTATGTTTCCAAACATACAAAATGTTATGCAATATTAGGTAAATAATTTTCAGACGTGTGGATAAAATAAATTTGTATCTACATACCTATTTATTTACATATATGTACAAATATTAAAAGTTGAAAATGAAATGTACCTTTCAAGTAATTTTTTGGATTATTACGTCGAAACAAACTAACCAGTTATTATAACAAACAGTTTCACATCATAATGATATTTTATTCTTTTTGTGTGTATAGTTGTATTGTATTTGAGCGACGACCTTCTCATTAATGTAATAATGGACAATTTGATAGTTATCTCATATAACATAACAACCTACAACTTACCATTTAGGATGAGTAGTAGAAAACAAAAGAAGTAAACAAAATAACAAAATAAATTTCAAGTTTTATGGATTTTGATAAAACAGTGACTGATAGACCTTTTATTTTTGTATATGGTCAAATACATATTGTTTTTATTAAAAAGAAAAAGCTTTATGAACCACCAATATCAATGTTGAAATAACAATAATAAAGTGGTATATAAATAGAATACACGTAAGTCGTGCTGGATATATAAGTAAGAGCAGCATGTCGGGGTTATAAGGTAAGGTGACCCAGTTATCGATAGATAATATTTCAATTGGTAAGGATACAACTGGCCGCAAAACTTGAGAAATCTAGGTTGCAATGTGTTGTTACATATATTCTAGTTGGATTATGAAATATAAAACGCGTATAATCGGCCCAGCTATCTACAAAAGACTCCCTGGTGATGTCACCACTTCCTCAAGCACATCATCTTTTAGAAATAACTTATTTACTTTTACTAATAATCATTTAAAAAAAACGTTGGCATATTGAGTGGACCTCCTATAGCTTTGAGAAATTCATGGAATCTTCAATTTGACGTCGAACAATTATGTATGTTATTATTTACGGTGACATTATTCAACAATCTCCAATTTTGTACATTATTTGTATATATTTTTCTTTTATTGAAATTTTTATTAATATTATTTTAGTGACTTATATTATAATAATCCTATTATAGCAGAATGCAGTGCAGAATTGTTTTAATTATTATTATTGTATGTATATTAAAGTATACATTGTAATGTTGTTGCCATGTAAATTATTTATGAATAAATTACTATTGACTAAATATTTTTTATTTCGTTTAAAATCATATGCGAATGAGTTAATATATATTTATTATATGTAATATTGTATGTATAGATACTAAGAATTTTTTTTGTATAATAATAATATATTTAATCCTAATAATACCTGTATTAAACTAACCTAAAGTTTTGTTTTAAGTCGAAACTGAAACTAGGTATAAAGGATAATTGTATTATCACTAGGTCCCTAAGTATTTTTTAATGCACAATATTTTTTCTTAGTTTAGTCGAGAGCGTGTTAATCTACTTCCTTAAATTTGTGTAATACTGAAACTAGGTATAAAGGAAAATCGTATTTTCACTTGGTCCCTGGGTATTTTTTCAATGCACAATAGTTTTCCTTAGTTCAGTGGAGAACGTGATACTTATCTGCTTCCTTAAAGAACATACGAGTAATACTAATCGATATAATAACAGTATTATATAATATTCTGGTATATTATCATGTTCAGTAAAGTTAATATCTTAGACACGTGAGTAATGGTTTTAATTGAACGTGGTTTTAAAATTGTCAAAGACCATATTTCATACTAATTAATTATTTTAATATTGCCAAAGGTACGGCAATGGTTGCAGACTAATGCTTGGAAGCATAATATTGTATTGCAATGGTGGGTACCATCACTACCATGGTAACTTTTGCTGTTGGTTAATGATAATGTAATTTAACTTTTCGTTTCATTTCATAAAATATATAATAATAGCTATTGTATTAATATTGTAAGTACCTACCTAATAGTTGTATAATAATTATTTTTGTACTATATTACATTTTTTATACGTCCTGAGGCACGGTGGAGTGACGATCTGCGCAAGACGGCTGGCAAAAACTGGATGCGAGAAGCCCAAGATAGACCTAAGTGGCGTGCAATTGGAGAGGCATATGTCAAGCAGTGGACTGCTACAGGCTGATGATGATGATGATGACATTTTTTATTAAGAATCAATTGACAATATATTTATAATTAAGATATGTTTTCTTGAAAAAAATTATGAATTATTATATATTAAAATATGAATAAAATATAATAATTTATTATTATTGTACAAACAATATATCGTATTTATTATTCCCCTTCTGCATGTATCGAAGGTATCTTTTTCTACTACTAGATACGTGTCTTTACTTATTCAAAAGTGTTTCATTTTGTATGTCCTTCTAAACTAACTTCTGAATATAGTAGATAGTTTTATGATATGTTTTGTCAAACCATCAATATCATAATATACGATCTAATATTTATAATTGATAATCCATCCGTCAATCCAGTTCTGTTCAGTGTAGGATTCCATTGTGAGTTTTTCCTCAAACTAAAACTTATTAAATTATGAGTTATGAGTATTTAAAAAACCCCGGGTTTTATAAATGTATTGAAATGATCAAGAGATTTAATGGCTAAAACGATTTGTGTGCCATAAATCATCATCATATACAAAATTATTTTGGAAATTGATAAATAAAATTAACAAGAAAATATAAAATATTTAAGTTTTTTTTGTTATAATGTTAGATGAAGAATGATTGTAACATTCATATTTAAAAAAATCTTTGCGCTTTCATGCTTAGTCATGGTTATTTAATAAATATGTGTTATGTTTTTTTTAAATAAAACAGTGGTTGTGTCTTGTTTGTTATAGTGAAATATTTAAATCAATGTGATTCAAAATATGTAATAAATATATTTATATGATATGTTAAACCGATAAATGTGATAACTTCATGCACTCGACATTTTTTAAATTCTGCTTTTCAGATTAAAATCATCCTACCCAGATTTCTCATCGTTAAATCAAGAATCTAATATTTATTTATTTTTCTAGTTTTAGCATTCATTTGTTGTCGATTAACTTGTGAGCATATATAATGGTAGCCATGTGTCGTCGCTGCGTCTTCTAACATACATAATGTTTTATGACTTTCCGTAATTACACCAACACGTATAATTTGAGTTTTTGCGTTTTCAGACGATGAAATAAAGCGCTGCAAGAGCAAACTTTTATGTATTTGAGGGGGGTGAAGCACGTGCCTTGACAGGAACAAGCGTGCGTCTGTAAACACGATCACTTTCTAGCAGTTTTAATTTGTTTAAACATAAAAGAAGCCACAATGGTAAAACATCTAAATATTTCTTTAATTTAATAAATTACCTTATTTCTGATTTCAAAAATTATAGTAAGTAGATACTTAGTTGTCGCTCAAAATATTGAGAAATTCGAAACCAAAGAGTTTTTCTGTCGTTTTATTTGCGATATTTTTCTTCCAAGTGCCAGATACATATTAAGCAATATTATTATATAAGTTTTTGTATAAGACTTTTAACTATGCGCTGTATTTTTTCTAGTTTGTATAAATAACTGTGCGTCTAAACTGTGCGACGAAAAACATAGCGTTTTACGGATCTTTGGCTTATGGCAGCGTCTTAATGTGAAATCATTTTGGATTCACTTGTAATTATAATAATTAAATTGTCTTTAGTGAATGCAATTGAAAAAATACAATTTTATTTGAAACAAATATATAGATACTGCTGCTAATTTCACTTTGCGGTAGTTTTCAACCTGTTTTTGTTTTTATGATACTAATGAAAATACTTGAGCCTTGATTACTTACTAAAAATACTTTTTATGATACTAAAACATGAGTAATATATAATAAATGGGTTTTTAAATATATTTTTCTCATAGGACTTTTCTTTCAAAAGCGTTCGTATGCCAATTATGAGTATATTACCATGTTCTCAATTTAGTTATACTATTTTATTTATATTATTTAAGAAAGCGAGAAAACTAGTACATTCAAAAAACAACTACATCTTTCATATATTAAATGTGCGTATTGTTAATGTAAACTAAGTTTCAAAATCCTACATTAATTTTGATGATACTACGTAGCTACGTAATGTATACAATGATTCAAAATCACTATAATATAATTTGAGGTAAATTATTAACTGGCATATTAAGCATAATGACATTAATACACTAGTCATAATAAGTATTTTATTAATAACTACGTAAACTATTCAAAATGAAAATACTATAGAGAGATCCTTTAGAAAATTTTCAATAAATAAATTATTTATAGTAAAATAGTTATTTTAAAGAGCTTGTTATGGCTTAAAGTGATTTTAATAATATTACCTTAAATATGTAAATGATTAATGTATGATGAAATCTCAGGTGTTATATATACTAATAATAATACAATACTAATAATATAAATATTCAAAAGTATTATACAAACTTATGAATACTAGATAATTTATCCAAAGCGAGCATTTGACACAATAGTTTAAACGAAAGCTTAGATAAGGACGTTGTCTAAAAGCACTTGAATATATTATAAACGATATATTACACAAATATCACAGAACGTTTTTATTATTTTCCTTTAAATATAAATACTACAGAATATATTATGTTTGTTGCCGTAGGTCAAGCCCTGACCTAGAATCGATTGTAGGAAATAGGAAACGATTTTATTACAAAAAAAACTGGATCACATTGGCACTATCATATAATAACATGTATGATCAAAGTTGCCAGGCAGAATATGTAAAGGACATGTTGCACGTTTTATATTTCTTTAGAATCTTCAGTCAATAACCAATGTGTATATATATTATTTATATCGATTGATTTAACGCTTCGCAATGTTTTTATTTTATTTATGTAGAGTAGCTTGGTTTATAACATAGATTTTTTCAAAACTGATTTTATCGATAGATTTAACGTATCTCCGACCATCTGTATTAATTAAGCTTGAGAAATATCATAAATGTGGTTTTGTTTTATACGCTAAAAATATAATTAGCTAGGTACATTATATATGTTACAAATAAATAATCTCGGCTAAATAAAAACCACAATGCAAACAAAATTAGTAACACCAGATTAGTACGTTACGATAATATATTAAACACTAATGTAAAATTTTGTGAGATAAATCTTAATTCCGAAATCAAAAACAGAGCCTTACTTCAATCGACAAATCCTTCAAAATACTGGCACGTAATAAACAATCCAAACGAACAAAACATAACGAACTCTACTTACGATGCGCGCTGGTTTCAAATTAAGAACACAATTAAAAACAAATATAAACAAAAAAGGTGGCTTCAGAAACGCGTACAACCGCGTTCCTTGCTTATGGCTGACTGAGTGTCGGGCACTGCAACAGATGATTTTTGTATGTTGGACGAGTGCGGGCCAGTGCGCTTGTGCGAAAACACAGAAATCGATACAGACGTCACAAGGCACGTCACTAGATAGATTGCGAAATGATGGTTTATTCAATCTAATGTTTGCATGTTGGTAGATAGGACGCCTTTGTTGTATTAAAGTCGTTTTTCGTTGGAAAACGTGAATGACATGATGAGTCAACAGGTTTTTTTAGTTTACTAAGAACACGTTTCTATCTACTGTTTTACTACACATAATTATCCCAATATGGTGTACATTTAGTGTGTATTAATTACTTATAAAGAAGTGCTTATAATTGAATATAAAAATGATCGAATATCGACATTACAAAAAGACGTAATGACATTTATCCTAAAATAGACAATATTCTAAAAATGTCAAACAATTGAGAGAAGTTGATAACTATTTTGTCGTTAAGTTTGGCAACATGCTTAATTAAATATGTACACGTGAAAAAGTTTGACATCAGAATGATAGTGTCAGCGTTTTCGCGGTTTACATAAAATAGCTTATAGATACTTAAAGATGTCATGGTGTTACTTTTAGTAAAATGTTTAAGCAGTAATATAAGATGATTTATTTTAAGCGTGCGAAGACAATTTTATTATTGTAGACAAGCTGATTTATTTTCCAAAAATTAGTCTATTTGTAGTTCGTTACGCTAATACACTTTTTACATAGAAGTCTGAAATTAATATGAAAATGTTGATTCTACACTAATATGCTGCTACTTTTGCCACGTTTCTTTAAGACATACAAAATGAATTTCGTTAATCTGCAATTTAAAAATTCAAATAAAGTATATCATCATCATCATCTCAGCCGTAGGACGTCCACTGCTGAACATATGCCTCCCCCATGATTTTCCAAAAGGACCGGTTGGAAGCGACCTGCATCCAACGTCGTCCTGCGACCTTCCTCAGGTCGTCTGTCCACCGTGTCGGTGGACGACCTACGCTGCGCTTGCCGGTCCGTGGTCTCCACTCCAGAACCTTTCGGCCCCATCGGCCATCTGTTCTGCGTGCTATGTGCCCTGCCCACTTCCACTTCAACTGGCTAATCTTCTGGGCTATGTCGGTGACTTTCGTTCTTCTACGGATCTCCTCATTTCTGATTCGATCACGTAGAGAAACCCCGAGCATAGCCCTCTCCATAGCTCGTTGTGCGACTTTGAGCTTATCTATGAGGCCCATAGTAAGAGACCACGTTTCAGTGCCATAAGTCATCACTGGTAACACACATTGGTCGAAGACTCTTGTCTTGAGTATATATATAAATATAATAAAGTATATATTTAGCTTTTATTTCGATATTTTGGACTGCGATCTTCATTAGCTTACATTGGTGTATTATTACTGGTTTTATATATATATAGTATTATATTAGATAGGTGCCTATGTATATTTTGATATAAAACAAATATATATAATAAAAAAAAGTTTTTAGTATAAATAATTTTTGTTTAAAAAAACAATTGTTAAAATGACAAAGTATCTACCTACCGTAGATCGTAGATACCTTCGATTGCGTGTAGGATTTTATTAATCAAATGTTAATGAAGAACAAAAGTCGGCTGAACAGATATGTACTAGCAAAGGATAGGGCCAAAGGAAGACATTCCTCAATGTTTTAATTGCAAAGAAAAATGTAATTATGCAAGTCTAATTAGCAATTTAGACAAGTAATGCTTTCAAGTGAAATGAGCGTTTATACAAAATTAAATCGTAATGATGTTGGTGCACATAATTGAAATAACGATAACTTTTTATTTTGTACATGAATCATACGAGTATTATATTTTTCAATAGATATGAATGTCTAAAAGTAAAATATGTTAATTCATACGTATTTGTGTTGCAATTATTGTGAGTATATATGTAGTGTGCGCTTAGATATATACTATTGCTCCGGTTAGAATACCATAAGCTTGAGCCTTCGGCATCTTAAGGTAATCCACAGCATGCTGCTAGGGCAGATTATAGTGTTCACCTGGATATGTACCACCCTCGAGATTAAAACTCTGTCGTTATGTACCTAACGCTGTGTTCCGACGTTCTTGGGAAGCAGGTTGTGCATTCTTTGAATGTTACATCACTGACTATCCGGTGATATAGTGATGAAACTTAAGAGTATCAAATGTATATAACAAAACACATTACGTCAGCAAGTATCTAGTATTTTCCAATCCAAGCAGTCAAGTTTTCGACTCAATTAAATTGGTACCAAAATGATATGACACAAGTTTAGTTTTTAAAGTATCAACGGGCATGTCTTGAAGATGTAATACTTTATACTTCTGTGAGGTGTTCCAGTGTGGGAAAATTTATTACGTAGTAGTTTCCAATTGTTCATACCTTTTCAATGCTATCTAGCCGATAAATAATAACTTGTAAATAATTTTAGAAACGAAGTCTACCCGGTACATGAAGTACCGTTGAAATGGGCACTAAGGAATAAGTACTTGATTTTGAGTATTTGAGCAATCAAGTTCGCCTAAGGTCAAGGTGAGCTCAGGGTTTGGCCAAATATATATTAAGATCCAAGCGCAGGCAAGGGACAATTCATGTTTTTGTTTTTTTTTGTCCACGTCACAATATTGAATTTATGTAGTTCTCAAAAATAAGAACAATTTTAAATGTGTTCGTCTGATATTAAGCGGTAGTCTCTATGCCTAAAACAGATGCGTTTCGTCTCAAGCTTCATGGTAGAATACTTCAACCTAAAATCTTATTCTATAGTCGAGCAATTAACGTTACTTACTAAAGTAAACGCTTTGACATAACCCTATCACAATTGGATGTATCTTTTTACACATATATTAGGTTGTTGTTATGGGATTTTATTGTTTGCAGCATGGATCCTTCATAGTTCAGACTTGTGTGCGAATGTCTTTTTTATAAAACTTCACTTTTGCAATTAGAACGAAAAAATTAAGACTCATTGTGACAGGTGACTACCACTCGGCGAAGAATTCTAGCCATTGATAGTTCTAACTTCTGGTAAATACAAGTCTATAGAATTAAAATCGTTGCATAAGTAATTACTTTGACTTGTTTAAAAATACGGCTGCTAGTCACAGGGCTTTGTCATTGTCATCATAAAACTCATCTTTTCCACGTTTTTTGGGTTTCCACTAAGGACCCTCCGGACAGCAAGCTGTGTTGACATTGACGTCACAATATAAGTGGGTGAAGGTAAAACCCAAGTGAATGAAGTTTAGGAAGATACAGAAGTGACATACTTTTACTACCTGTTTGTTTTTTATACTAGATAGGCTCTTGTTTGACCGCCATCTCACTTGATGTTCAGTGATGACGCGGTTGAAGGTATAACATATAACACTAGACGTAGAATAGTGACTTTAGGTTTAGGTTAAAACATATTTATACTCAAAAAAGATAAAGGTCACTTATATGAGAACAATAATTAATAGTTAAACATTTACAAAATACGTCGTTCCAATGTTATAAAAAAACTTTACTTTAATGACTATATAAACATTAAACATCACCACGCGGGTAAAACCGCGGAGCGCAGCTAGCTATATTATTGAGTATAATAAGTGTATGTAAGTATTAAGTACCTGAAGGTATAATCTCTTTTTATCTTGTTTTATTAAACAGTGTAGTTATCTGCGAAAAATAATGAACTCATGTGCAGGGCAGGATTATCAATAAGGCGGATTAGGCAACTGCCTAGGGGCCTCGCACCGACTAGGAGCCCACGGGGTTCTGTGGGCCCCTAGCTAATGCGGGCTATGCACCAAGAAAAAAAAAAAGTTTCATTATTTTATGGAAATTTTATACTTCCTCAATACCATACCTTCTTTCCGACGCATGTTGTCAATTGATGAAATACTGTATACATAGTAGAAGTAACAATAGCTGTTGATGGATCGGGAAAATAATAACGACGAGATCCATTTTTGTTCCATTATGGCTTCGCACGGTGCGCATATAGCCAGTCCTAAAGTAATATTTTGTATCTAATAATTTGCCTAATTCAGGCAAGTCTTCAAATATAGTCCATCATCCGTCATCGTCCGTCAGTTGGTCCTAAGTCAAGTCCAAAACATATATATTAAAAACTCAGCAAAAAGTTATAGAAAAGGGGCCCCGAGAATTGCATTGCCTAGGGGCTTCAATAGGGTTAATCCGGCCCTGTGTGGGTATAGGAGCTTGTTTGATCTGTAACATGCGTCACTGAAACACAGGGAAATATAGTGGCGGGACAGAGCAAAACGTATATTGTAAAAGGGGGTTCCTCACCATTTTCCTTATTTTACCTATCACATTAAAAAACGGAATGCGTCTGCTGTTGAAATACAGGGAAAGCCATTAGTGTAGATATGGCTTATAAGCACAAACAACCAAGCACGAGTTGAATTCGCGCTCTGAAACGCTCGTACAACCTTAGGTCTTCTGCTGAGTCACCAGTTAAGTCAAAGTCAAGTCAAAGTCAAAATCATTTATTCAATCATCAAAGACGCACTTATGAACGTAAATTTTTCATTATAATGTACTTTAAAGACTACCGCCGCGTTCCAAAATATATAGAGCCTACCGAGAAGAAGCGGCAAGAAACTCGGGGCCATTCTTTTTATATAGATGTTTTTACAATATTTTTACTTAGGTACTACAAATATTAGCTCCAGTGTGTTGCCTTACAAAAGAGAACATAATAATGGTATCAGTAGGGCAAGACACGCTACACTTTGACATCTTAGTACACGAGTAGATAGATCCTGGAGTGATCAGTCCCAAGCTGTTTTATCCTCCAAGTAATCCGAAATTTTGTAATAACCTTTTTGACAGAGTTTAGTTTTAATAGTAATTTTAAACTTATTAATAGGCAAATCTCGGATAACATTGGGAACTTTATTATAGAATCGTATACATTGTCCCATAAAATAATGACTTATTCTGTGGAGACGCGTTACATGTACGGATAGCTTGTTCTTATTTCGCGTGTTGATGGAATGAGCATCACTCCTTTTATCAAAACTGCTAATGTTATTCAACCGTGAAGCAGTAGTGTGCAAACATTACTGTGTTTCGGTGAAGGCAATGTTTCCAGCGACATTACACGGCAAGAGATTTAACATCGTATATCTCAGGGATTGACACCAATCGATACTCGATATCGACTGCTGTGAAAAAATGTATGAAAAAAAGAACAGCGCCACTTCGCGGTCAATTGTAGAACTAAAATTCACAGCGAGTACGCCAATCACAAGCCTAATAGGTAGGCCAGATCGAGTATCGACGAAGACCTTACACGTTATAAGGTCTTTGAGTATCGACTATAGATGACATTTATGTTGCCAACTCATGGTAGAGGTACAGACAGAGAGCGGTCACTCACGCGGCCAGTTTTGCGTTCGTTGTGTTGTATTACGTTACATAGATATACCTAAACTGGAGGCGTTCTGACCGCGTCGGTCAACTGTGGGTAGACTGTGGATACATCTATGTAACTTAATACAACACAATGAACGCAAAACTGATCGCGTGAGCGCGTGAACGCGTTGACCGCTCTCTGATAGCATCCTCAGGGAGACGATCGCAGTGATTTGTCATGCATGTTTTGAATTGGTGTAGCTTAAAATTTTGAATGACACTAAATTGGATAAGTGTGATGCTTAACACCAGGCGAGCGACTTGATCTGATCGCCATTGATTGACATGAAAACAACACAAATCAGCAGGGCTATTATAGTGCCACCAACTTATCTGTTCAGGTGGGCAAAATTGGAACTACAGTGTACATACCAACTAACTTTGGCGTTTATAATATTAGTAGGATTCTTTGTAGAATTTGCAAATTAATGAGTGGCTTGAAAGACTGTCCTATGTTTTGTTTCTCTTTTTTCTTGGTGAATTTCTTAGGTTGCAATACCAAAATTCTACACTAGCGACGCTGTCACCTGAACAGATAAGATGGTGGGAGTGTATGTATCTCGGTTGCTAACAAATGATGATTGAAATATTGAAAAATGGCGGCTCTATGTCAGTTTTGACAACTCCAGTCAATGAGATTAACCTATAGAGAGGTTTTACTTCTTGAATAACATGGCTAACTTTATGCTATACCTACCTATAGTACACAACTCGTACAACGACAAACTACACTGACATGATTAAAAGATCACGAAGATATATAAATCCCAGTTGTCAGAAAGGGATCAACATATTATTTGCAACGTTCACCTGTGACCGGCGTTCGACCACCACTGACAGCCTCGTTCTGTCTGTCGCTCGCTACTTGTCTCATTCGCGTGGGTGGTGAAGCGGCAACGTCGCAGGAGTAAATCACAGACAGGCTGGAACTAAGTTCACTTAAGACAACTAGCTTGTGTTTATGTCGCTACGCCGAGCGCAGTAAGGCGTATCTACCTCAGTTTATATTAACATCATTGACTCCAGTAAGCAAAAAAGTTAGTCTGAGTCGATGACTGAAGCTGACAAAAGTGACATAGAGGGGGCATTTTTTCGATTTCAATCAACATTTGTTGTCAAATGTTGATTGAAATCTTGAAAAATGGCGGCCCTATGTCAGTTTTGGCAACTCCAGTAAGCAAAAATGTTAGTGAGTTGATCACTGAAGCTGACAAAAGTGACATAGAGCGGCCATTTTTTCAGATTTCAATCCACATTTGTTAGCAACTTAGATACATAATAGTCCAGCCGAATATGTATTATGCAACTCTAATCGATAGGAAATCATTACATCCCATTGTAGCTGTACTTTAATGATTTCATTACAGGCCGCTCGTTAGTAATGTAATTTGAATTTCGACCTTTAAATTATTATAAACCATATTATTGTACCTACACTGAGTGTTTATGTACTTCGGAGGACACGTTAAGCCATTAGACCTAGTTGTCATAGGACAAGAGTCGTTTAGCCATGTCGGAGGTTTAAAAGCGGTCAAAAACGTCCATCATTAAAGGCGTATAAATAAAAGTCCATCAATCCACCAACCCTGGGCCCTAGTGGTGAATTACACTCCATACTAGAGGCCTCTAAGAGGAGGCAGTGCGAAAGTAATAGTCTGTTTACGTATATCTATCTATCTATCTATAAGCTTAATAAATTATAATCTAATTCAGATCTCCATAACTGGGTTCTATTGTAAGTATCAAGTATAGAGTTCAAATTTCATAATCCTAGAAAGTGCCATTTCCAGCTCTAGAGAAGTTAGCACAAAGGCTTTACTTCTCAAAGTGTAATTTTATACGTAGGTCCACTTTCAAGAGCTTTGTGGCGTTAAGGGTCATTTACACTGTGCCAGTTGCTGGAACCAGTTCTGGCTCCGAGAATTGACATGTATCTGTCAATTTATTTGTTATTCGTTTCATAAAGAATACCTATATATACCTACTTGTAACGAAAAACAGTCGAAACAATAATATTAACAATAATGTAATTGTGGGGGTCTGTAAATTGACCGAACTCTATCACTTATGAAATGAAAATCACTGAATATCTCACTAAAATTATAAATGTGAAAGTTTAGATGTATGGATGAATGGATGTTTGTTACTCAATCACGGCAGGACGGCTGAACATATCTGGTTGAAATTTGGCACAGAGATATATTATAGTCTGGAATAGCACATAAACTATCATCTTTCACCACGTGGGTGAAAAAGCCTAATATTATTGGGCACAGCATAGACAAAATAACAAGATCTCCGCCTACCGCAAGTTCGAAGTGACGACTTATTTTCTGTCAATAGAGTTCTGTCAAAAATGTGTCAGTTTCTGATAGCTTAGTCAAAAGAATTTTGATTCAGCTTGTTACACTATTATAGGGCCTATTGCCATCTACGGGGCACTATTCCAGTCTCAGGACTGTTAAATAATATCTTTCTTTCTCACAAAAACCCAATAACTGTCCAACCCGGGGATCGAAACCATCACCTCGAGGTTCCAAAACAACATTCCTCCACAACACCAAGACCAAGCGAACGAAGCCGCTGGCGGGTCAGGTAGTAATATATATATATATATATATATAGCTTCTGTCACTACATAATAATACTAATAATATAAGAAATATTCAAAACTTTGACAAAATACATGTTTTTATTGAAATAAAAACATCAGTCTTGAATTCCGATTACCCTATCATACTAAAACATTCAAAAATCGTTTATCCTCTTCTATCAGATAATTTTGGCAGATCAGCGGATTATGGTCAAAAACTGCTTTTATGTTAAAATTACACATTTTTACAGTCAAATAAAAAGAGAATGATTCATAAATGTGTGTTTTGTTTCTTATCTTCTACATAAAGATTACAAATAGAAAGCAATGTTTTATAATCTTGCTTCAAAAATATCCCACTAAGAGTCAAATAACGTACACATGTGTACCATTCCCGATAATTGCGGAATAATACAAGAAGCTTCGAAGCATAAGTTTAGGAGCAGTGCACTGTTTGGCAACTTATTAAGTGTAGGTATACTGTCAACCCCATGACGAGAGTAAGCTTTGATTGAGGTATGAATCCTATGGATACCTACCAGATCATCAGCTCAGTAAGAGTGATAATCATTATCCTTGAGGGACTCACACTATTTATACAAAGTCAGTTGCTAGTATTTTTACGGTGTGCTTGCCTTTAACACTACAACCTACTAAACACAATAAAAACTCCATTGTTATGAGGCGAGTGGACGTGTGAGGGAGGCATATCTATACTTATTAAAAACCATTATTGTATATGTGATAATTACTCCTGTATTTCAACAGTAGACGCCTTCAGTTATTTTTTAATGTATATAACTTACAATAAAACAAGAAAAAAGGTCAGAATTTACATTATAGTAACAAAAAATAAATGTATGTCGGAATCAGCACATTTTATTATGAGATACTTCTTTGTTAAAAATGTTAGCAATCTGCGGCTAAGAGTTAAAGTACCAGGGAAACATAATCTCTAAGAGGCTTATGGAATAGCAATAATTGTGTTGTACGAATTTTTAGTTTGATCATTTTATGTTATATACTTGCGACGTATGCTAGGTACAAGCTCTATGAATATAATATTACTATGACTGACTGACTAGTAGATATACCAGACCGCCGAAGTCAGATGATAGTTATAGTTTTTACACAAGTAGCATCCGTGCGGGTGGTGGGGGGAATGGCTTGAGTTCCAAATATAGAGACAAATAATTTATAAATCATTGTTGAAGATAGCACTGGGCAAACTTAATATAAGTTAACATGAGGCGAGAACATGAGGAGTACCGCGTCAACACTTGCTTCACAGATATAAGTTAATACGATGGCAGTACCGGGTCAGCACTCGCCTTAAACATGAAGCCAGTAACTCTCTCAATGTAAATCTGCCTTTAAGTTAAGTCCATTTCGTATATAGGTACTTATGTTGAGTATATGGTATATATTAAGTGACCCACTTCAAGTGAGGTGACCTACTAAAAGAAAGAAATGCTGTCGAGACTTCGAGATGTTCGAGAGGGATACATTGAATAAAGATTACTTTTGAGATGGATACAGGACTTGCCAGTTGCTTTCGAAATTTATCGAAGACTACGCAGAAAGTTTGATGCACAATCTACATCATGGTCACCACTGATATTCTGTTACTTATAGCCACATGGAGAGGGACATAGTACCATTTTTGTTGATTCTGCTACTTGGCCGATTTGCCTAATTGGGTCTTTTTGCTTAGCAGTCATTCCGGCACGCGTAGTTTGAAATTGGAGTCCACTGCATAAAATTTTAGCATGCTTTTAAAAAGTATACCTATTCGCCATGTGATTGGATGGTATGCGGGAGAGTAAAAGAGATAGCTATTTAAATAATTGCGTTTCAAGTAAGCCGATGAAGGACTAGGACGTTGAAATTCAAAAGGTTCTACATTACAGAAACATTTCTTTTTACTCATTGTAATCTATTATTTAAAAGTATTATGGTACAGATGTAGTTTTGTACTACTTCTTTGACGTCGTTTATTTCAAAACGTCGTATTGTACTTAAGGTGCTGTCAATTCACGACGTCGATAAAAATGAGGGGTTTTGTAGTAGTTTATCTCATAAGCAGCCATTTACTTAAAAGTACAAAAAATAACAGGACATTTTTAAAACAAGTACACATTGATGGACATGAAAACATATTTTAACATACTTGATTGATGAGTTTATTTTTAATGTAAGTACTGTATATTAAAAAAAATCACGTATTTTCGCCTTTAATACAGTTTTGCTCTTTACTCACAATTGTATTTGTCATGAAACACATAGCATAAAATAGCAATTATTAATACACATAAACTGTTGGATACTGTTTTATTTAATAGTGAAAATATTTTTTTTATGAATTTTGTACGAATTTACGAGATACGCTTGACCTTGACTAAAGACGCTTGAATGAAAGAAAAGCCAGTTGAGTTTCTTGCCGGATCTTCTCAGTCGTGGTCGCGTTCCGATCCGGTTGTAGATTTAAGAAAAAATAAAGAGAAGTAATTAAAAAATACGCAATTATAAAATTTGGTAAGCCCACCCAAACCAGCATTGAAATGATTTAGTCAGCATACAAAGATTTTGTCTGAAATAATAAAAATCAGGCAGCAATCTTTGTTCCGCAGATAATTTTGATAATGGTCAAAAATTTAATCATTAATAGGCAGCATAACAATACCATGAGTTTGCATAATAAATATTCGGTCCGCAAAATAACTACTTGGTCAGCAAGATTTTATGATTGATCAGCAGAGAAAACATGTCTATATGTTCCATATGTAATTATACTAGTCTAGGGCAAAGTCATATATAGGTACGACGACGAGCGTAGCGAGGAGTGTTAGGTTACTTGTGACTACAACGCGCGAGCCGAGCGAGCGAAGCGAGCGTGCAGCGGCAGCGGTCGGCGACTGAGTGCTTACCCAAATATTATAAAGCAGGAACAGCTTATGGCTGCTTATATAATTAATATGCAGTACAAAAATAATTACAGCCATCCAGAATGACATAAATTGATTTTGAAATGTTTGCTGGCCATGAGTTGCTGACCAATTAGCTATTTCTGCTGACAGATAATATTTTTCTTCTTTCAAAAATACTAATACTATGCTAACCATTTAAATAACACCCAAAAATAGATATAATATGACAATTTGTAAGTGCCTCCGTAGGCCTATACAGAATAAATGATTTGATTTTTGATTTTGAAACAAACAAACAAACAAATCTTTCGTCTTTACAATATTAGATATTTTTTTATATAGAATCATTGGAGACAGATAACTACTTTCCTGTAAGTATTTAAGCAGTTTTTTTATTTTATTTATATTTATTTATTATATTTATATTAAGTGCGATTATATAACTTGCAGTAAAACAAGGAAAATGTTCAGGAACTCCCTACTTTACTGGTAATTGGTCTCCCCTATACATTATACAACATTTTCCGGTGTTTCAATGACGCATGTGACAAATTAAACAAACCTACTTACGACGTAATAGTGTATTTCATTACAAGTGGGGAAAGGCTGTCATTGCAAAGAGTTCCGACAAATGTCTACCCGAGCCGAGACGCAGTCGAAGGAGAGGGTTGACAGTCGGAACAAGTTGCAATGACGGTTCCGCACGTGTACTGAACGACTATTTTTAATACAGTTACGAAAAATGAAGCAATTTAATAAAATAAACTCGCAAAGAAAATTTCTGGAAAATGGCGCCAACCGTAGAATATAAGCAGAGATTTTTTTTTCTTCACCCATTCTGGTAGGCAAAGGGAACTATCTCCATACAACCAAGTCTTCAGTTGAATTTATTTATTGATATGAAATGAAAATGAAATTTAATGAGATGAAATGAAATGAAACCTAACCTAACTCATTCAATCAAACCATGAAATCTGATATTGAAACAAATTAGTAGCTTCTTTTTAGAAATATGAATCACTAGCAAACCCTGCGAACTCCGTTTCGCCACCAGATGGCTTCGTTTTATGTAACATTTCGTTTGGCGCCATCTACTTAAAATATTGGTTTGTAGTACATGCTATGTATCAGAGATGACGCTGTATGTGAAAAAAGATTTAAAACTTCTATGAAATTTTTTTTAGTAAAAACTTCATGGTTGGTTTTTCTTTTTAATAGACATTATTTTGACAGTTGGGAAAGAGAACGCACGAGTTCGGGAAAGGTAATAAAAAGCACGAGTATGTAATAGCCCGAACGCTATACGTCCCTGCAATACGCCACTTTTTGAGCAACTGTATTAAAAATACATAATGTTAGCGCCTGCAGTTTTTACTTGCTATGAAAAGTAATAAAAAAATCTTGCGAGGCAGTCTTTTGGGAACTGCCGTTACAAGTGTTATAGAAGTGCCATTCGAATTATTTACTTCGAACTAATTAATCAACTATTTGAATATACATCTTTGCAAACAATGAGGGAACAATATACTAAACCTAACATTATACAAGAAGTAAAATAACAGAGAAAACAAAACCAAAATTAGGTATCCATTGGAATTCCGAGCAGACCGGTCTCCGCAAGCAGCACCCGTTCACGAGTTGACGTATGTGCCAGCCATCGCCTTCCTCAACCATATTTGAGGGAAGATGGCGACCCGACACACGACGCCGATATTATTATATATTATATTATATTTTTTAATTTATTTCACGGATTACGTCCGGTCCTTTGCAAAGGCATAATTAGGGCTGTGGCCAACACTTTGAGGCCTGTTTGGTATAAAATATACAATATAGTATATAAACAGACATTTTGGATGAAGGGTAACATGGTGTACTTATATCTATTACAAAAATGTGTAAAATGGTAACGCTATTTATATGAACTTATTAGTGAATAGGAATATAGTGGGCTATGGACGAGACTACGGCACCTGCCAATTTCAGTCTCATTTTAAAATATTTAGGTGGTGACTTGCCACCCACTTATTATTAATGTTTACCCATTACATTACGAAGGTAACTACAGATATTACGGTATTTTTGTTTGACATATAGAAATAAGGAAACGTTTATATATTTATTTATAAATGTCTAACTTTTATATTTATATTTTAAAAAGGAAAATCTCATTAAGACGTGGAGAACTGCTTACCCACATCCCATTTCAGCAGGGCCTCCATCACCACGCTATTTCTATATATATATGTTTCATTATTAAAATATAAGTTGTTTTTGCTAGTTAACTTAGGATTTTGATGTATATTTACATATAATATATTTTAGAATAGAATAGACTTTATTTATGGCAAAACACATACAAAAACATTTCGTAGTAACGCATAAATCCAAACAATAATCACAAAAAACAATAAAATAAATGATTTTTGCAGCCTTCTGCCACAAATCGGCTCCAACTCAACATAGTGCTGATCGTAAACAACCAGCGTTGGTCTTCCGTTGAGGCCGGTAGGTGACGTCACGCATGGTTACACATAGTACTTACTATAATATATACAAGAAACAATTTGCAAAACACACCTAGTAATTAAGATTTAAATTTTCGCATGCCAAATAGGATAAAATTTGAGTTGTACGTATGTTACGTACAACTCAATATAGCCATAAGATTTTTCATTGTAACCACAATTTAAAACGAAATAAATGACTTGAACTTGAACTACCATCTAAGAGCGGTAGAATTGAGTAAATGAGTAGTCCGGGGTAGTCCCCTGGTCACCATAGCTATTTCTACCGTGAAGCAGTAATGTTCGCAATACTGTGTTCTGGTTTGAAGGTTTGCCGACGAAATTACAGGCGCATGCGACTTAACTACTTAGGCCCACTTGCACGGTTTGCACGGGTTGAATAAATAAGTCTACGAGTTTGTAAACTTGCGTTAGTCATATCAATTTTTAACTCTCATTTTGCCTTGCACTACTATAAAAGATCACCGGTTTTGCTAAACTGACATTTCTAATCTTTAGATGGGAACATTGAATTGTCTATGCGCTTATATTGTAGCCTGACCAATAATGAATCAATCGAAAAAAAAGTGAAACTTATATCTATCTCTTTGGCACTACAGTACAATGTATATAGACTTTCTTGTTTATCCTTTGTTGTATGAAATTTGACGACCTTTTATTCTATACGTATTGTCTCGTGTCATTTCGTCCAAAGAGTACATTATACAGCAGAATGTAACCTCAATTTCTTTTGACACAAAACTTCACTTACCCTAGTTAAAGACTTGACCCTCCCACATTGCTGGGCTAAATATCTATAAATAATCTTAGATTTACTCCTAACCTTTAATGGTGCAAGATAAATTAATTACAAAACCCCGTTTTAGCAGTTGATTCCGAGTTGTATATTGTAGCTAACTCTGGAACGTACAAGTGGGCCTTAATGTCTCAGAGTTCCGCGTGTGCAGTTCGTCACTTGTGAGGAACTGCATCTGTTCCAGGCAGAGGTTACCACTGATCAGGTGGGCCTCGTATTTGTACCGTTTTGTAATAACTTAAAAAAGTCCTCTAATCATAATAAAACTGCTTATATCTACTATTTGGTCGGAAGTACTCAATATAAACCTAATTATATGAATATCATATTGTAATGCATGGTATACAATTTGCGCGGTTTCGGTTGACCAATGTAATAATCATATTTCATATTACGACACTGTAATATGATTCTACTGTAGCATTTGCACTTTAGCTGTGCTTCGCTACTCTACCTGCGGAGTACGTACTTAGTACATGAGTATCCATTAAAACATTTTTCAGGAAACAAAAAAGTTTACTAAAAATGGAACCGGTTTCAACACTAAAAAGTGTGAAATAACTTGTTGAAGTCGGTACCATGGTAGTTCAGAAGTACCTATTATCACAATACTGTGGGCATGGTACCGACTTCGACAAGTTATAATGAAATATTTTCCGGTTGGATAATGATGGCAAGCTGTTTAATAGATGTCTCTTCGTGTCCTTAACATAGGTCTCCCCCGTAATTTTCCAAAAGGACCGGTTGGAAGCGGCCTGCATCCAACGTCTGTCTACCGTGTCGGTGGACGACCTACGCGGCGCTTGCCGGCCTGTGGTCTCTATTCCAGAACCTTCCGGCCCCATCGGCTTGCTTATTTAAACTTGAACTTAATAAACCCAGATTTGAAACCTACCAGTCCTAAACTAAAGGCTGTCCACGTGCATTAGCAGACCTTAACCCGTTTACCTAAATAAATCAAATTATATAAAAGTAATGGCACACTACGATATAAACTGTCGATATAAATATCGATATTTCGCCCGAACTCATTTGTTGAAATAGAAAATATTAATTATCGATTCATAAATCACACAGAACATTAAGGATAGAGATTTGTTAGCCAATCGATTTATAATTTTTTGTTAGATTATTGCTAAAGGTGACTGACATAGAAGAAACAAGTGTTTATTTGTAACATTGCACAAAACACACGATGAAAGTTAATTAACGTATGAATATAACGCTAATTAAATCGCTCTGTGTTTTTGTTTGTCTGTCTGTAATATCTTTATGGCTAAACTGTTAAAACAATATTGATAATAGGTAGCCTAACGCCTAAATAACGTAGGATATCTACTGTCATCTTGATTAAGCCTGTCGAACCCGAAACATATGTCCACATGTATCATATACCTATATACCTATGTGAATCAAAATGCTCGGGGTAATACTGACATTTTAACATACAATTGATAAAATAACTTTTTCGTCTGACTGTAATTTGATATTATACAATTTTACCAAAGTAAAATTGTATTTTTATAAGGTTCCCATGCCTATTGAAAAATTACTATATCAATATTTAATATTCAGTTTGATTCACCATACCTTCTGCCAGTTGATGCCAATCTGTTTGAAAACGTAGAAATCTTCAAATTATCATTTTTAAAGTAAACCGATTACGACATCTTATCGACAAAGATGGCTCATCTCTACAAAACGTCACCACATAGTAAATAACTACCTACTGTTCGATTCGTTATGGTTATAGGATCAAGGCAAGGCTTAGGTTTAACAATTTAATGGCTCATGCTATTAATAATTAGCAATGTTATGTTTAAAATTGTTTCTATATTTATTAGAAATTTTATATTTAGAAACACGACGGTAGAGTCTTGATAATTTACATTCATAGGATCGTTCTAAAGATCCTAAATTGAATAAAAGATTGAATTTAAACGTTTTTTGGGCAAGAGATCCCTTGGTAGGTACCACGGTGCTTCAATGTATACATTATTTTACTGTTATTAAATTCGAATGGCGCGGTAGCTAGTGCAATTATTGGACGATTGGCACACGTGCACTAAATTGTAAGCACTGCGCAGAACTTTTGAAGAGAAAATTATTGCGACTTATTGTCAGTTGCAGTGTTACTCAGGCTGTAGTAATGTATAAATAATCAGACGCTTTTGAATTTAATATGCCCTATAATTTCATTTGCCACAGTGGCAGAAGCCGGAAGGAAATTCTTTAAACTCAAAAGCTCAATGCTCTTCGACGACAATTTTACTGTAATTGTCAGAAGTTACTCTTCTATAAAGCCTTGACTAGAATGCATACTATTAAACATTTATAGATGTTCATATTTCAAAACAAACCCATACTTAACTTATTACATAAGCGAAATTAACTCTGTTCCACGACTTAACTTTACGGATCGTAATGAAATTTGAAACAGTTATGTCCCGGAGAAGGACATAAGATACATCATTATTCATCACCACCCGAGTGAAACCTAGGGGCACAGCTAGTCTACAATGATTTCCTTTTCTGGAACAAAGCTCAGAGATCCACAAATCAAAGGGCTTTTGTTTGTAAGTGAATAAGCAGTTTCCGAGTCGTTTACTTCGGACGTGATCCACTTGTTTGAGGTCACCACTTGGCTAGTTACGTACTTTTTTGGTCTCATGTAAAATGGGGCAAGCGATGGAGACTAAGGTTAGTGCTTTCTTATAGGAAAAGTGCGTTAACCTTGGGATATTGGAAGCTGTTCCAGACAAAACAGAATCTAAATGTATAGCACTTATTCAGACTATTTTAACAAGTTCGGAAGCAATGCAATGCGTTTATAGAGTCAAGTTGAATACCGTGAATAAACTAATACATTAAAATAAATTATAGACGAGGACAAATAATTCCGCTGTCGGTAGCATAACCGCCAAACCGACGGATAAAATCTTAGTAGCTGTAGGTTCAAAATTACCTGGATTTTCTCTGACAAAGTTGTACATATTTGGTTAGTTTTATTTAAAATAAAAGGTGTGCATGTCGGGACGCCCGCCAGAAGTGATAACTAAGGGTTGTTGGTTAGAGTGAGAGAGGATGCGTGAGAGAAAGGGAAGCCAGACAGGCGCCGTAACGCGTTACGTAACGAATCGGTTTACCCTCCCATAAAAAGTTATCACTTCAAAAATATTCCGAACATCAACAAATACTTATATAATATAACAACAAATGAACACAAAATGACACTCTTTCCGCACGAAAGCGATGTCTTCCCTTAAAAACTTTGAATGAAGAGGAATTGCTAAGGCACATAGGTTCCATGAAACTGTGGCTTTAAATTAGTAGCTCGGATATGACGTAGACAGGACAATGACTTATCCTGACCGAGACATAAGTCCTGTCTAATTGAATAATTAACTTTAGGAATGCATAAGAGTGTTAGGAGTGTACTTGTGCATGCAAAAAGAAAAAAGTTTCGTATTGATATCGCATTATGTTTTTATTACATGATTTATGATATGATATATTTATTTTAGAGATAAAGCTGTTACTAAGAGCTAAGTGAAGCGCTCGCAGCGGAGCTTGACTTGGCGATCTTAACCGATCAACAATGCTGCGGTCAGGACTTGGATGGGTGACCGCTAGTGGCATTATTCAACTGAGCGCTTCCGTGGTTCGGAGCGCACGTTAAGCTATCGGTTCCGGTTGTTTGTCTTAGAACAGTCGCAAAGCTATGTTGAAGGCCTTCGGTCGGCCTGAAAACTTCGACGTGCGTTAGCCACTAGCCTATGAATTATGGACTAACTCCTTTCTCTGAATGGAAGGCTCGAGCAATGGGAACATAGTGGGCTGATTATGATGTGAACTTCATAACTGAATGCAGTACGTCCTAATTTTATATGTTATTGTCAGGTTCAAAGGTTTATTAATTAATCTCATTTAAAAAGACACGTTTTGCTAAATACTAATTGGTATAAACTAATTAGTTGTAAGAAACTTTGTATTTACTCGTATCTTACTTTTCGCGTTGTTTTGACTTAGTTACTGATAGATAAAGCAGTTTTTTTATGACTTGCTTGCTGTTATGTAATAAATGAATGTTATATATTAGAAAATCACACTTATTTATCATTATGATAATTAGTTGTTTAGAATTTCTGACATTTAAACATTGTTGAAAGAGACATGATAAATGATAATCATTAAAACTAATTACCTAATTATAAACTAGAGTAATTAGGTAATTCGTTATTTTGTTGTGCGTTAAAGAATGCTAGACATGATTATTAGTTCACATTATGATGAAATCATTACAAGTAGTATCATCATTATTTTATATCTTATTGATTGATGTACACAGAAACCTACTTACTTATACTTAGTTCTCTGTCCTTAAGGTTTGCTGGAAGAAAACTCTCTTTAGGGTTAAGCTCGCCTATGTACATGCTTTTATCTAATACCTCTACTGTATCTGTGTTTTGTGTACAATAAAGAATATGAAAAAAAAAGGTTTTACCACAGACTACAGGTACCCTGTACCTGATATGGGAGGGATGCAGCCTGTTGGTGGAAATGAGCCGGATTCAAAGGTGACCCGAGAAGGACTACTTTGATGAGACGGTGCCATATTTAACCTCTAGAGGTCATTTCTGGTTGTTCCACGATTCCCCATTGTCATTTCCCATCAATGGGGATTTATTAACTGTTCTTCCACTAATCCCCATTAATGTCTGAAAGAGCTTGTATTTGGGATTAATGGACAAAACAGTTCCCTATTCCCCATCGGTTTAAAATAAAATCTTAATCGGTTGAAATTAAAATCATAAATAAATTACAAGAAACATCCCTAATGTTTCATTTCTGATAAAGGTAAGGGCACACACAATTTACAGTCAAACAAACTAAAGTAACGGCTAAATAGCTCAAGTATAAAATATATATAAGATTTTAAATTGAACTATTAGTTATTACAGATATTTTTAGAGAGAAATATAACTACAATAGAAATTTATAATATCTCATAGCAAGTACCAAAATGATAAGAGTTTTATTCAAAAAGTGATTACTAACCTATATACTCGTTAATAAGCAAAACGCACAGCTGAGACAAATTAATTTAGTAGAAATTAAAGGGTTATCTTTTTAAAAGTTATGGCATAAAAATTCTTTGGTCGACCACAGTCAAAAATAAAATACCAATTCTTTGGGGTAAAGGCGCAAACGAAATATTCAGGGACTTGGCCAAACGTTAGGTAGAAGCGTCAGGTAACCAGAATGCTGACTCAAATTATTTTGCACATAAAATTGCCTGCCTGCATTTCCACGTTGAATTTGCATGTTCAACGTGGAAATGCAGGCAGAATTCTCGGCATTTTTCCTTCAAAAGGTTTACTAAATTTGAGTGTTTTTAGTGTATATTTATCCTTTATTTTTATTTTCAAAGTGAAATTAAATAACTACCAAATTATGTTTCCTAAATATGTAATTTTTTAAGGTCTTATCTCTAATTAACAATATAGAAGCCTAGTAGAAATAGATAGTTTTTCTTTGACGCAAGTAACAGGGGGCTAGTTGGCTACTAAGTAACAGATAAAACTTAGTTAAAGGTCGAGACCTTTAGTTTTATCTATCATGTGTCTAATGCGCGATAACCTTAACCCCCTATAACGTTTTAATTAGCGAAATTATCGCGAAAATACGGGGCCAATTATCGTACTTAGAATTATCAATATCAGTCGCTTTTGCTTTGAGTTTTCAAGTTTTTTTATGAACAAGGTTGGCAAACGAGCAGACGGTTCATCTGGCGGTAAGAGATCACCGTCGCCCACGAACATCCACAATACCAGAGGCCTCGAGGATGCGTTGCCGACCTTTGAGGAAGGAATTAGCTCTCTTCTTTTCTCGTTCGAGTATATAAAAATGTTAACCAAATAGTCAGACTAAAAAATGGGTTTTGTATTAGTACACCGATTCAACAGAATGATTAGTCATGTTTTTTTTATGGGATAGGTTGGCAAACTAGGAAGCGGCTCACCTGATGGTAAGTGATACCGTCGCCCACGGACATCCGCAATACCAGAGGTCTAGAGGATGCGTTGCAGACCTTTGAGGAAGGGTGATAGGAAGGAAGAGATAGAAGGGGTAAGGGTGTGGGAGGGGGAAGAAGAGGAAACACGGGGAAGGGGAGAATCGGGCCTCCGGAACCTCCCACGAACCGACGAAACACAATAGCAAGCTATGTTACTTCACGTCGGTGTTATGTGGAGTGTGTTACTTCTCCGGTCGTGCCGGCTCATTCGGCTGTGGGGTTACAGCGTGGCACTACCACCAAAAGAATGTGAAATATGTGAAAGTGAACCATCAGGATATTACTACATTAGATATACGATAGTACTTCATCTGCTGGTAACGATTATTTACGTACCATGCCTTCATAGTTTAAGTACAAAGATATATAAACAAAAAAAATTAATACCGACTTCCATTCTATTCAGTTATTGGAGTGTATCTCAAAAACTACTAAACCGAATTTGATGAAATTTAAATGGAACCACACGGGATGCACCAGCTTTCAAACAATAAATTTGAGAATCGGTTCACCCAGTCCAAAGTTATGATGAAATAAACATAAAAAAAACATACAGTCGAATTGAGTACATCCTCCTTTTTTTGGAAGTCGGTAGAAAGTGTGATAGATTTATTGACAAAGTAGGTAAGATTCTGGTAATTATATATTTTAATAAAGGACTATACTTTCAGTGGGTTTTTTTTTCATAGAGAATGAATGAATGTATGAATGAAATGAATGAATGAATGAAATGAATGAGACAGCTGCATATCACTTAAGACTACTAGTTACTAGTTCAGGCTACATTGAACTAAAAAAAATATCGTCACAAACAATGATTCTTCATTGACCTTCTAACTTACTAACTACACTATACAATGTTATAATGAGATTTGTAATGCAGGTACTTACAGTTTGAAATTATGAAAAATCCTGCCGCTCTAAAGCAATAATTATCCTAAAACCGAAGGGATATATTTTTATTTTATATTTTGTACCGACTTCCAAAAAGGAGGAGGTACTCAATTCGACTGATTTTTTTTTAAATTTTTGTTTCTTTTATTTTTAATGTTATTTACCTCATAACTTTCGACTGGGCGCACCGATTCTCAAAATTCCTTTTTTTGTTTGGAAGTTGGTGCTTCCCGTGTGGTCCCATTTAAGTTTCATCAAATTCGGCCCAGTAGTCCAGAAACTATGGGTACTTTTTGATTTTGTCTCTATTATTACATTTTTACATTTAAATGGAGTTTCGTTCTCCAAACATAACTTAATTGAACTATGTATTTTATTATGTATTTTATATTATTTGTACTAATAAGTACATGTTTAGAATATGTTTTCGGTGAGTGTGTGTATATTTTTTTATTGTCACACGTAGACATCTTATATATGTACGGGTAATAACATAATTTCGACCAGAAGAAGAGACAAACATACAGAAAAACAGGCTTATTCAAGTAAATGCACTTCAACTGAATAGTTTAAGCAAATTCAGTTTTTTAACATGTTTATGTATTTTGTTTACATATTAATTGCTACATAGTAATGGTGAAGAATAATTATTTTCCGCAACATGTGTTAATGATAAAGTGGTACGAATGAATCAATTAATTAGTTAATGACTAATTAAGTAATATGTTTTCATTCATCAAATACAGGGTATATAAATAACAGCAGTATTATATTTCTATACTAGCTGGTTCCCGCGACTTCGTCTGCGCAGGATTAGTACTTCGAGTAGCTTATTATCTTCTCCAAGGGCATATCTGCCTTTATACTAAAAAGTCATAGGATATGTACATGGTCAAACGCAATTGCTATAATAGTATTTTATGAATACATTTAAATACTTATTTATACAAATAAGTAAACACTAATACAGTGCTTACGTACATACAAATATAAAATGAATCACCATGGAAAAAAAACTGTCACCTTGAACATCACCCTTGACGGTATTTGTGTTACATTTCATCGCCCTTGACGATCGTCGAGCACGTCTAGTGTATCGAGCTGTCAAATTTATAGCTTTTGACTTAGCTATCAGAAACTGACAAAGACTTTGGCAGAACTGTCATCATTACGATCTTGACATAGGCGGAGATCTTATTATTTTGTCTATGCTGTGCCCAAGCATATTACGCTTTTTCACCCGCGTGGTGATGGATGATGATGATAAAAAGTATCTTTTATGTTAATCTAGCGCCTCATCTACCTCCATACAAAATTTCATCACAATTATTGCCCCCGCCGTTTGAACGTGAAAGAGTAACAAAGATCCATACATCCATACTCACAAACTTTCGCGTTTATAATATTAGTAGGATGAGTACGTACTTAGTTCTATATAAGTCGGACTTTAGTTTAAATGCCTTGGGAGAAAATATACGTACGAACTACACGGATTGCTTAAACTATTTAGGTAAATATTCTAAGAACTACAATAATTCTGATTACATTTTAACCATAGACTAAACACAATCAACTGATTGATGACTTTTTAAATAAATGCCCAATGAAGTTTTCACAAAGTCAAATTTATAAAATTAAGTTTTTGCAAGTAATGTATTATTTTAGGTTACAATTACCACGACAATGTAATATACGTATAATAATGTACTACACCATCAAGCAACGAGTTGTCTGATGGTGACCACCACGCCTGCTCATAATGGTTTTAGTACCACCCACACAACAAAAGTGTTTAACGCTAAATATTTACTTAGAATTCCTTGCGTTACCTACTTTAGTTCGTTTGACTCATTCTTCTTAGTAGGAAATTTCACTAGTAACATGGCTTTTCACACTGAAACAGTAACGTAACCGCTAGGGGGCAGCATAGGATACTGCTATTGTACCTATTAAGACTCTAAAAGAGAAAGAAGAAAGAAAAAAAGAAAAATATAATATAATAAAAAACTAAATGAATAAAAAACGTAAAAAGTAAATACTAAACGAAAATAAAAGAAAATAATAAAATAATAGAATAACAAGTACAATTTGAAAAATTTAATACCGACTTCCATTCTATTCAGTTATTGAAGTGTATCTCAAAAACTACTTGACCGAATTCGATGAGATTTAAATGGGACCACACGGGAAGCACCGGCTATCAAACAAAAACCTATAATTTAAATATAAATACATATAATAAAACTGTAGAAGTCGATAGAATTTCTGTACAATGAAAACAAAATGCTAAAAACCGTCGGGTCACCGTAAAAGTCAGGGAATTGTAAGGATTGAAATCGAACTAATTTAGATTTTTTCAAATTACTGTTTCTCTATTTGTGTGTCTGTTTGTACTTTGATTGTTTATATGAAATTTTGTATGGTGGTAGCTTATATACCTGGGATACTTTTGATCCCGGTAAATTAAAGAGTTCCCGTGGGATTGTTTAAAAACTGTAATAAACCGTATCCCGCGAGCCCACGTGAGGGAAGCCGCTGGTGGGTCCGCTAGTATATAATAAAATATAAATTAATTTACTTAAATATTGGAAAACAAACTTGTATATAGAGTAGTAAATATTGTTTTTTTAGTAATACGGGATTACTCACGTAATATTTATCAGAAAGCGACTATATTCGACCACATTCGGTGGTCTTTTTCAAGGTTTTGATAAGTAAATATTCTTGTGGGTCGATTTTGAAACTAAAACCATACAAATTAATACTTTGTTGTTTTCGAACTTTTCGAATTTACCAACGATCAAAAGGCTTTGTAATTTCAATCAAAAGTTACAGCGGCCACGTGACTAAGAACGTCACGTGGCGTAAATAGGTCAAATAAAATGCGAATGAGCGAAATTGTAAACTTAAGTATTTTCAACTCTTTTCTTGCCAATACATGACCAAAATACTAACACTCAGTAAATCAGTAATTCTATTACGATTTATATTATTTGCGTCTTTTATTTAATTATTTTATTTCCTTTCTTCTGTTTCTTTGATCATTATTTTCTTACTTTTTTAGTATATTCTATTCTTTTCTACCGACTTCCAAATTAAGGAGGAGGTACTCAATTCAACTGTTTTTTATGTTTGTTACCTCATAACTTTCGACGGGGTGAACCGATTCTCAAATTTATTGCTTGAAAGCCGGTGCTTCCCGTGTGATCCCACTACATTTCATCAAATTCTGTCCGGGTAGTTTTTGAGATACACTCCAATAACTGAATAGAGTGGAAGTCAGTATTAAATTTTGACAAATTGTACTTGTTTTATCCCGACGTTTGGAACAATTTTCAGTGAACATGGTCACGCGTGGACTGGATGACAGTTGCCTGTTATAAAGCTATGGAAATTATTATAATGTACCGCCTATCATGTTTTAAGGCGCGGTCCAATCCTAATTTTAAAACAATTTACGATGCTTTACATAAGGCTGAGAATTGCTTACCAGAATGGAAGATGTAATGCGAAAATTCAATTGAATACGTGCTAATACTTTTTATATTTATTTAGTACAATCAAATTATTACATTTTAAAGATAAAGGAGTCCATAGTTCACTAGTAAATTTCATTGGAAATTTGAATATGATACATTCATTTAAATATATTTGCCCACAATTGAATAAAAATGTCTAATCCCACGAAGCACGTAAAAAAAAATTGCAAAATTTAGGGAATGTTGCAGATTTTTTTCTATCGAGGCAAGTTTGCTCATTCGTGTATTGGCTCCCATACTTCATAAGAACTATATTCAATTTACACTGTTTTTTTTCGAACTTCGGTAATTAGGTTTAAGCATCGAAAAACTAAGTTTTCGAGAAGTCGAATCATGAAATTTGGAACTCATTTCGCCTTAATCAAATTTCGCAGTAGTCACTCACAGTGTCCTGAGGTCTTCGAGAGAGGAAAAGTTTTCTAAACATCGTGATAAAATAATCTAAAATTATACGCGATTTACAGTTTAAAGTTGTTTAATTTCAATGTATACAAACCGCGAACGTTTAAGAAATCATTGTATTTTAAATATGTCCTATATAGTTTAAATAAATCGAAACTTTCTAAATATAAAATTTTGTCAATACTTTCGGTTGGAATCAGCAAGCCTCCGCTTCATTCATAAACCTTTTGTTATAGCGTAAACCTGATGCGGACAGATTAAAACTGTTGTTATAATTAACCAACGAAAAATAAAAATAGAAAAAATAAAAATAAAAAATCACGCGTGTAAATACTGCGGAACTATGGTCGTCTCAAAAAAGGTGCAGATGGTTCATTGGACCGAAAAGGACAACAATACAATTTTCTTGATACGACTTGACTTCTTTGTTATGACTTCTGTGGTTAAAATAACTACCTATATAACTGTAGGTAGGTATATTTAATCAGTTGTTAATATAGGTACAATACTATTAATATAGGAAAGATAAGAGATTATTATAATAATACGCTTATTATTATAGTAAATGACAGTAATTACCTAGATACGACTACTAACAATTAATTTTGGCCATCAGAAAATCACGCTATGATAATTAATTTCTAGATCTCATTTCTGTGGCCTCCAAAACTATACTTGACCTTAGCAAATATTTTATTTAAACTTAGGTATGCACTTACTAATAAATAAATTAAATATTGCAGTCTTTTTTTGTGTTTGTATAATTACTTATTCTTTAATTTAATAACACGCATGATTTAAATTACTTGCACTACACAGTTTTGAAATAACATTATAGGTAATAAAAATTGTTTAGCAATAATATATCTACCTATATATGTAATACATAATATAATACATTAATAACGTAATGCAAATATATCTGTGGAACACAATTAGCAAGAAAAAAAAATAAAGTGCACATAATCAGTGAAAAAAGAGCTTCCTTGCAAATATTACGAAACAAATTAATATACCGAGAGTCTATAACGCTTTGGTCTGTCATTTATTAATATTAAAAACCACTTACCATTGTCTTTTTCAGGCTTCTTCTTCATAATAATTCCTCCATTCTTCTCCACAACCTGGCTGGTAGAGACTCCGTTCAGCTCCTTCATTTTTATAATTCCAAAATACTAATATACAACTCGCGAATTCGCGCGCTTTTAGACGTCACTTTGACAGGACAGCACAAGAATGGCAATGGCAATTAGAGCGGGAAACCGGTTCGCTTACGGCCAAGGTGATCACGCGAAGAAATCAAAATGGAGAACGTTAAAGATTACCGCGTAACTTTTGAATCTATTAATTAAAAAAAAAGAGGACCGATCACTCGCACGCCTCGCTTACAAATGAGGCCAGCAATACAGAAACTTAGTTTATATATAAAAATGCATTGATTGACAATTTAGCGATACAATTGTGAAACTAATAATGGTTAACTTAAAATATTTTCTAAATTGACTCAGCAATTAGGTGCATGGAAAAATTTGTAATTACAAAACTTTTTCTTTTGTTGCGACAGTAATTTCTAACGAGTATTTATTCCTAAATTATATAAGTTTGTGATAAGATTCGAAATATTTTACTGACCTATTGATCTGACAAGTTTTTAAGATAACAATAAAACTGCTTGATTATGAGTTACTCTTCGGAATAAAACGTGCGAGTCCAGGGTCACGCAAAAAAACAGTGACCAAGTACCAGTATGATTTTACATAATTGATGTTTTTCTAATAAGTTGTTGGCAACTGTTATCTTTTTCTTTTGATTATTATTTCTAATAATTTTATTTCAAGTCACATACATGTACAGTTATCTACAGCTATATTATGTAAGTAGCAGTAGGCATAGGTACAATGCGAATTTACATGGCCACATGACACATTGAAATTTTTTTAACAGGTCAGCTATGAATGTGGACAGTCTAGCATTTGGAATGACATTTCAATAGACCCTATTGAAAAAATGTTTGATTTAAAGTCAAAATCATTTATTCAATTTAGGCATCAAAGACGCACTTATGAACGTCATTTTTCATTAAAATGTACTTTAAAGACTCTACCGCCGCGTTCCAAAATATATAGAGCCTATCGAGAAGAAGCGGCAAGAAACTCGGGGCCATCCTTAGGTACTAAAAATATTACATTTTATGGATGGCAGAGTGACTGCTTGCCAGAAGTGGAAATACATATAAGGAAGGCAAAGTTAATATTGATATCTTTAAATAAATCTCTCAAAGATTCACGGGGACACATTTTGTATATAGCTCGAATAGCGCGTTTTTGTATGATTAATAGATTTACCTGTATAACCTATAAAACAACACAAAATCATAATGTGTAGATCAGACTTTGAGACAGAGACAACAGAAGAATCCATTCGGGTTTTTTAATTAAGAAACTTAAGCAACACAGTAGTATCAATTTTGTCTTTGATTGATTGACCCTGGTGCCAACATATTTTTATGCGACATATAATTGGTCACTAACATGTCCTTATGCTAAGCTTTTTTTGATTAGTTTCTTACTGTAGGAGAGCCTAGCTAGGAAAAATACAGTTTTATGAGTTTTTTTAAATCATACGTAAGTTCTAACTAATATAAAAATCGTTTTTTCGTGGTTACTATGTCATGTAAAAAAATATTAGCCCTGCTAAAAGAGAGTTCTAAAAGAGATAAAACTGGGGAACATTTCTAACGGTCGTTTTCAATATTCTATCAAGCCACAGTTTTCATTACTACGGATAGAAATTTGACATAACTTCCATACAAATAGTGTCAAATATCAATCTCTAAGGTAAGGTAAACCGGCGATAGATAGATTATTGAAAAAGGCCGTAAGACGTAGGTCAAAATTAGCTCTGTAACAAGTACAATTTGAAAAATTTAACACCAACTTCCATTCTATTCAGTTATTGGAGTGTAACTCAAAAACTACTGCACCGAATTTGATGAAATTAAATGAGACCACACGGGAAGCACCAGCTTTCAAACAAAAAAAGAATTTTGAGATTCTATTCATCCAATCGAAAGTTATGAAGTAACAAACATAAAAAAACAGTTGAATTAAGTACCTCCTCCTTTTTGGAAGTCGGTAGAAAAGCCATAGAAGTTAGTAATTTGTGGTATCTAGGTTTTCTCTAGCCTTATAACTTTTTAGGTCGTTCAAAGGGCTTCAGAGAAATGCTTCTAATTTTGTATATTTATTTTATGTTGTATGTCAAGCGATCGCAGTGGAGTTTGACTTGGCGATCTTAACCGATTAACAAGTTAAGCAACGCTTGCCGCGGTCAGGACTTGGATGGGTGTGTGCTAGTGGCATTATTCAACTGAGCGCTTCTGTGCTTCGGAGGGCACGTTAAGCCGTCGGTCGGCGAAATCAAATTTTACAATTTTAGACAGAAAACCCTGCCAAGTGCGAGTTGAACTCGCACACCTGGGGTTCCGTAGAAACTTGTAAGGTAAGTACTAATTAAAAGACCAACCCTACTTTGCCGTTCAATCCCTAGACACGGTTATTGCACTAATCGTAAATGATATGTTTTAATGGTAACTTTGATTTATTCGTTCCGGAGTTGTATTGCTTCTTGCCAATAACATAACATAAAAATTCATTTATTGACATAAAAGAGTGTACAATTTAAATTTGAAGCCTCTGGTCCTCGATGTAGCGTTACACTGTGATTCGGAGACCAGCGCCTTCTCCCATTTTTGATTCCACTTAACTATAATTATGTCAAAACAGAAATATAAAAGAGAAAGAGAAATGAAACTATCAAAGTTTGTGCTTGCCAATGCATACTAAATACATATAAATCTATTATTATTATTACATGTGTGTGTGTGTGTGTGAGAAAGAGAGAGAGAGAGAGAGTGTGTATATATGCGACATAAACGGCCATTTTCATTTTCATTATCTTTTGATCGCTTTGACTTACAAGTTTGATTTTACGACGTTAGATATTGACTTCAAATCTGGTATATATTTGAAGTCAATATCTAAAGTCAACGCGTTCCTTCGCAAAACTCAGACAGATGGACAAAGAATAATTCTATAAGGGTTCCTTTTAAGATTGGAGCTACGGACAGCCCACTATGTAGAGGCTGTCTGCAGAAAGACGAGACTGTGGAGCATGTGCTGCTGCACTGCAGGGCTACGGAAGATATTAGAGCAAAAACAGGATTACTGGAGGTCCACTCCAGAACGCAAGATGCATCAGCATCATCGACGTTTGTTCATACAACACCTCAAACTACACTGGAGCAGTTGTGCCAGTGACCCAAGGCCATAGTCCGCTATGTGAAGGAGTTAGGTTGGCTTGAGTAAATGCTGGCAGGGGGGAATGCACAAAACACCCCAAGCGGGACGTCAGTGCAGGCCTCATCGCCCCCAAAACGAATAAGAAGAATAAGAAGAAGGGTTCCTTTTCCATTTGAGGTACGGAACCCTAAAAATTACATCATTTCGGACGGGCCGGGAAAAAAGATAAGTTATCTTCAGAATTACCTAACTATGAAATCGTTCGCCGTTTTTGTTATCGAGGAATATTAACAAAATTATTAGTGCGTTCACCTTACAAGGTTGAAGTCTAGATGCGTAGATAAGTACTTAGTAGTCTTGAGGCCTAGCGTGCCTACATATTTAGATTTAAGTATGTATAATTTATATTTATTAATTTTAAATTAAAATAATAAATTATATAATTTGGTTTTTCTTTCATGAGAACTTTCTCTTAACAATAATTAACACAACAAAAAATAATTTGCGAGTTCGTTCCATCCGTTCTCAAGTTATAGCGTGACCAGGAGAAATAGGGGTTCATTTTTATATATATAGACTAGCGACTGCCTGCGATTTTGTTCGCGTATTAGGCACGGCCTTCGGCCTCGCCATAACCTCCTATTTTTTGTTTGGTTTTTCTTACATGAGAACTTTTTCCTGACAATAATTAAGACAACAAAAAGAGTTTGATTCTTTATTAAGAAGCTTGTTTAGATATAATATATAAGCCTATGGATTTCGTAAAATAAAGAATAATTTGTTAAGTTTTCCCCAGTTGAATATATAGGTACCAGCAGGACTATTATGTATCTCAGTTGCTAACAAATGTTGATGGCTGCTCTATGTCAGAGTCGGCAGCTCCAGTAAGCAAAATTATTAGTAATTTGACGACTGGAGCTGACAAAAGTGACATAGAGCCGCCATTTTTTTAGATTCCAATCAAATTTTGTTAGCAACTCAGATACATAATAGCCCTACAGTGGAATTAATTTCTTTCGGGAACCTTTGTTACCGTATGTATGTTTGTAAATACCGTTGTGTACTAGAGGTTTACTTAGCCGTGTATTCTAGCAGCTGTCCTTGTAAACTCCACGCCGTTCTACGTTTAGTGCACTAATTTATTGCACTGCAATAAAAGAATATGTTACAGACACGTAAACAAGAATATGTACAAAAAGAGAACAGTCGCGGCGTTACGGAGAGCTATCATTCAGATGTTTCATTGTCATGTCATCATCTCAGCCGTAGGACGTCCACTGCTCCCCCACAAGTTTCCAAATGGTGCAGTCAGAAGCGGCCTGTATCCAACGTCGTCCTGCTACCTTTATCAGGTCGTCAGTCCACCTTATCGTTGGACGACCTACGCTGCGCTTGCCGGTCCGTGGTCTCTATTCCAGAACCTTTCGGCCCCATCGGCTATATGTTCTGCGTGCTATGTGCCCTGCCCACTGCCACTTAACTGGCTTATCTTCCGAGTTATGTCGGTGACTTTAGTTCGTCTACGAATCTCCTCATTTCTGATTCGATCACGTAGAGAAACCAGATGTTTATATGGCAGCCCATCCAGCTATTATCTGTCCTTCATACAACTGTCAAGTGTGAACTTCGACTAATTATTTTTTTAAAACTATATAACAGTAATAACCAAACCGCAGAAGTCGAGAGACGTATTGCCCGAGCCTGGGCGGCTTTCGGCGCAAATGGTTATATTTTGCGTAGCAAGCTGTCCATAGGTCTCAAAAGAAAAGTGTTCGAGCAGTGTGTGCTGCCTGTATTTACTTATGGAGCCGAGACTATGACCCTGACTGAACACTCCGCAGAAAGATTCCGTGTTGCGCAGCGAGCGATGGAGAGAGCAATGCTTGGTATCTCCATACGTGACCGGAAAACTAACGAGTGGATACGCTCGAAAACCAAAGTCAGGGACGTGGTCATGGACATAGCGAAGCGCAAGTGGCGATGGGCAGGACATATTGCGCGAATGGACCACCAACGATGGACTCGGAGGTTGCTGGAGTGGAGACCGCGACTACACACAAGACCCCGAGGAAGACCACCTAAAAGATGGAAAGATGACATCAGACGTCACGCAGGTCGTGATTGGATGATAAAAGCTCAAGACCGTAGAGACTGGAGGAGATTGGAGGAGGCCTACATCCAGAAATGGATATGAACAGGCCGCTATAGATAGATAGATAGATAGATAGATATAACAGTAAATTAGCGGCAATTTTATCTACTAGCTTTAAAAGAATAAAATAGCACGCACGCGACCTAGACGCTAGGACGGTTCTCTTTTTGCACTTACTCTTTAATATTTATAGAAATGTTTCTTGCAATTCATATATATAAAAAATGAGCCCCTATTTCTCCTGGGCACGCTATAACTTGAGAACGGATCGAACAATCGCGCTAATTACTTTTTGTTGTGTTAATTATAGTCAGGAGAAGGTTCTTATGAAGGAATACCAAGAAAAGATGGGAGGTTATGGCGAGGCAAAAGACCGAGCCTACCACGCAAATGAAGCCGCGGGCAGTCGCTAGTATATTTATATGAATGAAAATTAACATATTGGTGAGTTTAATGCAGTGAGTCGACTTATTATGATCATGGAATTATACACTCATTTAAAGTATTTTCCCCGGAATGACTTTCGGGAAGTAACCTTGTATAAGGGAAACCCACAGTGAACTGACTCCTGACCACAGCATTTAAATAATATATTACGTACCAGGCAGCATATTATGTAGGTATATCTTATTAATAACAGAGGTGAAGGTTTGGATGTCTGTTTAGTCTGTCATACTCAATCAGCAATGCAAGTACCGAACTTGCCGATCAATTAATTTGAATCTTGAATTCGTCATACTTCGAACTGGCTATATCAATCTTTAATTTAATCATTGAGCGATCGGTAGACAAATTCGATAAGTTTTTACGATTATAACGGAAACCCTAGCATGGAACTGTTAAATTACGTTTGAGACCGTCTATTTAATCGATTTTAACGATTGTTTTGTCAGCTATGAAAACGACCTCGATATAGCTTATCTACAGGCGACGGGAATGGGGATATTGTTTAGTTGTGTTTGATCTTACTAATATTATAAATGCGAAAGTTTGTATTTATGGATGAATGGATGTTTGTTATTCTCTTACGCTCAAACGGCTGGTCCAATTTTGATGAAATTTGGCATGGAGTTAGATGGGGCGCTGGAATAACACATAGGATATTTTTCATCAACATCGTTATCATCCATCACCATGCGGGTGTAACCGCGGGGCGCAGCTGGTATTCAATAAAAAAATAGACTTCGGCCTTCTTTTGATCGTAGAAGAGCGAAATATTCGTAGAAATCATCAATAGAAGGACGCATTGTGGAATGCAAACAATTCGTAATAATCGAGTTACTGACAACGAGTCGACAATTTGACGATCGTATAAGTCGTCGATATGACTTCCATACTTGCTGCCCGATACTATTCTTTAAATTTATCGATCTTAGCGATTCGACAAATTTAACGACTATTACGGTACTTGCACTACAGGTTCGATAATAATATAGGTTATTTTGTCCATTCGTTTTTGAAAATTTTAGTCATCTTAGAGGATTTTGTTTTTAGGTGCGCGGTTAATATTTATTCAGGAAACGCAATGCAGAAACACTCGCGAGGTCTACAGCTTACAGAATCACTAGTATTACTATTGTTAAACAATGGTTACCTATATACTTATACGCTCGCTTCATACACCGAACTTGCCACTTACGCGTTGTAGTAGCGCAGTTGCCGTTAACGCGAATTGTTGCTTCGCACATCTACACACCCACAAGTATACATGACTTTACTCTAACCTAGGAATTATTTTGCATTCATAGCCTACATAAACAAATGACCAAGCACAACTGTGCAAGTTAGTTTATAAGTTATTAATAACGCCCCCTATACAGGTGAAGTTTATTTTGTATATTTATTTTTATTTTTATTTGTAGTTTGATGATCTGTGTTGTATATTATACAATATATAATTTGATATTTAGATGGGTCCTTTTGCCTGCAATAAACAATTTTATTATTATTCCTTTTATTCAAAATAAATCACGGATTTCATCCGGTCCTTTACAAAGGCATAAGTGGGGCTGTAGCCAACACTTAGAGGCCTGTTTGGTATAAAAAATACAAAGTAGTATAAAAAAAACCAGAAACTTTTGGATGGATGGTGACATGATAAATCTATTATATAAATGGGTAAAATGACATGGCTATTGAAATGATTTTATTAGTGATAAAAAGATAGTGGGCTATGGAAGAGACTACGGCACCTGCCAAATTCAGTCTCATTTTAAAATTTTTGGGCAGATGGTGACTTGCCACCCACTAAACGGGCCCCCCATAAGAGCCACCATCAATGGTGACAGAAAGGGCAACGTTGGTGTGGCTGGCTAAAGGGTGTCGAGAGGTGTGCTGCGGTTTCACTGAAGCGCTACTACCGGCGTTATGCCCTTTAACACTTCCACCCTTGGAGCTTTTTGTTACTTGCTCTTGCGTCTCCACCCCCAGACGGCCAATTAAGGCAAGCCGGGGGTCAGGGGTCTATAAGTGGGGCTGTAGCCAACACTTAGAGGCCTGTTTGGTATAAAAATGCAGAGTATAGAAAACAGTAAGAATGTTGGATGAAGGGTTACATGGTACTTATAACTATTACAAAAATGGGTAAAATGGCCAGGCTATTGATATGAACTTATTAGTATTATTATTATTAATATAGCACGGTTGGTTTAGATAACACTATGCATAAAGCTTAAAAATTGCTCAAATATTATGTATAACATATTAGTTATATATAATAATGTAATAAAAAAATATAACACATACAACCTTAATAGTAACAAAATACAACTTAATATAAAAATAAAATATACTTGAAAAATAGTTCTAAAATGATAGAAGAAAAAAACTGCTATTGACTTAATAGTTTGTATCTAATAAAAAAAATGATCTATTAAAAATTCTTGCATTAGTGACCATGCCAGTTTAAGAACTTAGATCCATTGTAATTAAAACTCTGAATATACAAGTACAATTAGAAAAATTTAACACCGACTTCCATTCTATTCAGTTAGTGGAGTGTAACTAAAAACTACTGGACCGAATTTGATAAAATTTAAATGGGACCACACGGAAAGCACCAGCTTTCAAACAAACATATAACAAACAAACAAAGAATTTTGAGAATCAGTTCACCCTATCGAAAGTTATGTTATAACAAACATTAAAAAAATACAGTCGAATTGAGTACCTCCTCCTTTTTGGATTTCGGTAGAAAATTGCTGATAAAGGTTACTTATATGAAGTGATTTTAAACGCTATTAAATTATAATTATTGTCATTTAGCACAGCGCAAGACAATGTTGCTGTGCGTAGGACTAGATAACTTCATTTAAAGTTAAGCAGCGTTTATAAGTATTGCCGTAACAGTAGTATTTATAGTAATAATAAAAATCTTAAAACATAATATTTCAGATAACTGTTACTACTCTAAAGTGACTACAGAGAATAACAGTATAACGTGGATGAAAACACACACACATTTATTTTATAATTGTTTACACTTGTAATTCATACAAGAGGCCGTAGCACAAACAATTTGCGAAAAAGTATTTGTATCGTATGCGTCAACGTGTCATGCTTCGGCGTACAAACTATGAGTTGTCTGTGTCATAGTTGCCCTAGATAAATGACAGTTTGTACTGTGTCACGCGAACGACACGTTACGTTACACGATATTCGTGCTAAATCCGCTGATACAAATCTAAAATATGATAGGTTACGCCTACGAAGAAACAAAGTCAGGAAGCATAACTCAGAACAAATTCCACACAAAAAGTGGTTCTTCAAACCAAAACGACGTATGATTCCAAATACGAATTACTCCGAGGTTACAAATAGACATGTTCGGTGATTGGTTTAAATTTCAGAAGGAAAGCAGGGATTGGTCCACGCGCGTGCTGCAACGTCTACTATGACAGCTGAGTCATAGCGGCGTGAACGATGTTATTAATTTAGCACGACTTTTATTGGGTCATTTTTTAAGGCAGTTACTCTTTTTGATATTATTTCTTGTTAGGGTTACGCCAAGTGACATGGTGGTCGTAAAACTGAAACATTATTTATAAATTGAGACACGCCAACAGGATACATTATTAATAAATGTACATTAATTATTTTGTTATGACATAATCTTTCTTCATAATTCTGATATGTGCGCCAATTACAGGCATATAGCTTTCACAAAAACAGTGCTAAGGCAGTATGAGTAAATGGTAATCTTAAAAATATAATTAAATTAAATATGTCAAGTTGAGATCTGAGAATGCTCGATATCCAAGTGAAAAAGTTTTTTTAAAAACATCAAATACACGTAACATTCTGTAAAGATACAGATTATAAAAAAAACATGCGGGGCAGTCTTTGGGGGGTTCGGATAGAAATGACACTATTCGAATTGTTTTTAAAACACAATCAAAGACATTCACTTAGCTAAACTAAGGATCAAGGATCACTCAATGTGTGAGTGTGGCCTGGATTAGGGAAGCGTGGATCACATTTTCTTTAGCTGTCTTAAACTTCGTTTTTCTTTATTTTATTTTTTTTATATACCGAACTGGGTAGCACTTGACCACTATCTCACCTGGTGTTAAGTGAACATGCGATCGATGATGGAGCGCGCTTACCCAGAAGATATCTATGCACTAGTGTTTTGGAGACCCCCATATCGTACTTAACCGGAAACACCGACTCAGGCAGGGTGTTCCATTCCCTAGCGGTTCGTATGATAAACGAAGAAGTAAATCGCTTCGATCGGGTAAATGGAATATCCACCATAAAGCGGTGGCGCTTCTGAGTATCTCTGAATGTCCGATTATAGAATGGGGATGGCGGAATCAAATTGTGAAGTTCCATTGCACACTCACCGAAATGTATCCGATTAAAAACCGATAAACAAGCGACTTTGCGGCGATGCTCGAGACTCTGGAGTCTCTTGCGTACTAGGTGGTCGTCGTTAATGAGTCTCTTGGCTCTCCTCTCAATAGCTTCCAGTGCTTCCAGCTGGTATTTGGCAGAACCATCCCAAAGGTGAGAACAATACTCCATACACGACCGGACTTGGGCTTGATAAAGATTAAGCAACTGTCCCGGTGTGAAGTATTGTCCTTAGCCAAAACACCAAGCTTTTTGAGGCAAGCTGGGCTTTGGACTCAATATAGGAGCCGAAATTGAGAGTTGGTGTTAATGAGAAGCCAAGGAGCTCATATGATATTCTTCCCCCGTCCAACTTCCTTCAAATCCTGCTATCCCTTACCTGTCCCTCTGATATTAATTATATACTCTGTAAATTTGTGGAAATAAATAAAATTAAAACTATCAATGTTTTATAATCAGTCGCAACTACATGCATACTAAAATACATCATAATAATTATTGTGTGTTAGTCTATATGGTATAATCTTCTTGTGTTGTATTTTGTTTTAGATAGTCACTATCGGGGCTTTTTTAAATTCTGTTTGTATTCCTCTTTTATTTAATCACCGATCATATTCTTAGATTACAACCTACAAACTCTTCACGGTTTATGACACTAGCGTGTACGAACACTGGCAGAATTGTGACAATTTAGTCACAGAAGCCATCCAATAAGAAGAAGAAGATCAACAACATTAAGTAGTCATGGAAATCATTATCGCGTCTAAAGAAGTTTTAACTTCAAAGTTACATTGTCTATGCCAAGCATTCGGTGACGGTGATCATGACGCGAGTTCCTTAATTTTTGTTCACCCAAAAAGTGCTCAAGAAGTCTTCATATCAAAAATGTCCGCGTTGAATTGAGAACCTCCTTCTTTTTTTTTGAAGTCGATTGCTAATATAATTTAATTTAATTTGTCAGGTTGAGGTCTGAAATGATCCATATCCAAGTGAAACAGTTTTTCTACCGACTTCCAAAAAGGAGGAGGTACTCCATCCGGGTGTTTTTTTTGTTTGTTATCTCATAGCTTTCGATTCTCAAAACTATTTTTTGTTTGAAAGCTGGTCCCTTCCCCTGGTAGTCCCATTAAAATTTCACCGAATTCGGTCTAGTAATTTTTGAGTTACACTCCAATAACTGATATTAAATTTTTAAAATTTTACTTGTTTAATACATCGTTTACAAGTGACACTTTGTAAAGAGAGAAACAATAAAAAAACTGCTAAAGAAACCAATTATGATTTATGTGCAGCTGAAGGTATTTAAAAAATAATTTACAGTGTTTCCTACGGGTACTTTCCTTATGGGATTAACAAAAGGTCCATCAACGCCATATATAATAAGGTTTCTGCGTGCGAATTGATAATTTTTATTGAGGCTTTTGACCCAATGAATCATAAAATAAGAGCTTAAGGACGCAGCCGACTAGATGCACTTAATGTTGCCTCCATTCATACCAAAATTTCCGCTGTGGCTCAACTCTACTCTAATGAGTTATATTTGAACTTTACTCTGTTTTGTTATGAAGAAGGCGCTTACAATCAGCAAGTAAGTTGCTCGCCTCGTTGTTAACAACACAAAATTACTCACCATACACGTAGGTTTGTGAGGCGATTTGAAAAATGTAGTTATTTTTTGTTGAGTTATTGGTTGAATTGACGCTAAGTGAGCGATCACCTTTACTTTTACTAATTCTTAAGACACCGTTTGCTAGGCGATTTATGCTATGTATTGTAGTTATTAATGTATTGTATTTAAATCCATATTACATATAGGCAGTGTGTAGGCGACGCAGATTCACTACGTTTCGGGTGCCGACGTATAGGACAAATCTGCTCAAATTTGCCCCCATGAGACGCGCTGTCAGAATACTAAATTTAATTTCCGAAGAGACGGATATTTTTCTCTGTGGCCTGGCAGAATTCACAGAGACTGCATATAAAATATGTGAAAATAATGAATTGTGAAATAATAAATAAGTACCTATGTTAAATAATTAGCGTAGTAATAATTAAATAGATTTAGGTAAGTGTAGCATTGTATTGGGTAAACTGTGATGATGCTATAACTGTTTTTAAGAAATAAATAAATAAATAAAAAATAAATAACATTGTAAAGAGAAAAAATTTTTTGTACGTTTCTTTGAATATGCTCCGAAACTATAAGACCGATTTGAATAACTATTTCACTATTAGAATCCCACATTATCCCTGATGAATATTATATATATTGATTCATCATCATCATTTATCACCGTCCATCATCACCCATCACGGGTGAAACCGCGGAGCGCATCTAGTTAATGTTATGAAAACTTTTGTAACTCTGTCTCGGATTGTAACGGATCGCAATCAAATTTGGCATGGCGATAGATTATATCCCAAGGACATATGATATTTTTCATTATCATCGTCGTCGTCATCATCCATCACCAAGCGTGTGAAACCGCCGGGTTCCGCTAGTTGCTTATATTTGGTTGAGTTGATCCCCGAGTAAGTGTTGCTAAGTGAGCGAGCACCTTTACTTTTAATATTTTTAAGACACCAATAATAAAACCAACCGACGATATGTGTAATGAGTTTGTGGTTTAATAAAAGATGGTCATCCCACATAATTTATACCAACTCATCATTCTTATATTATTATAATTTCTATTACGTGTTTTATCATCATCATCTGCAGCAGTATATGTACATAAACTTTCCGAGACATCATATTTTAGCACCATTATATCATGAGGTGAGTTCCGAAGAATTGTTCAGTCTAATACCATAATATGTACGAGTATGTTACCTCAACATTTTAAATTAACGCATTTATCTTTCTTTAAAGAAGCGCTGAAGGTGTGGTTGCTGGATCAGTGTTTTTATTCTCTAAAGGATTATTTAGAATAAGTGTTCTTCATTATGTTTGTATTCTTTATTTTAATGTGCCTAATGTATGAAAAATAACTAGATAGTATTAGGTACCTATATTATAAGTTATTGCATGCTGTTTCATTCGCAAAGTGTCTTACTGTAAATGATTAAATCCACCTAAATTGTACTCACATTTTATGCAAATAAATATTATTCTATTCTATTCTATTCTATTCTATTCTATTCTATTCTATTCTATTCTATTCTATTCTATTCTATTCTATTCTATTCTATTCTATTCTATTCTATTCTATTCTATTCTATTCTATTCTATTCTATTCTATTCTATTCTATTCTATTCTATTCTATTCTATTCTATTCTATTCTATTCTATTCTATTCTATTCTATTCTATTCTATTCTATTCTATTCTATTCTATTCTATTCTATTCTATTCTATTCTATTCTATTCTATTCTATTCTATTCTATTCTATTCTATTCTATTCTATTCTATTCTATTCTATTCTATTCTATTCTATTCTATTCTATTCTATTCTATTCTATTCTATTCTATTCTATTCTATTCTATTCTATTCTATTCTATTCTATTCTATTCTATTCTATTCTATTCTATTCTATTCTATTCTATTCTATTCTATTCTATTCTATTCTATTCTATTCTATTCTATTCTATTCTATTCTATTCTATTCTATTCTATTCTATTCTATTCTATTCTATTCTATTCTATTCTATTCTATTCTATTCTATTCTATTCTATTCTATTCTATTCTATTCTATTCTATTCTATTCTATTCTATTCTATTCTATTATATTCTATTCTATTCTATTCTACCTGCAGCTAAATTTTGCCATCGGCCATCACTGCAGAACACGACATATCACAGATATCATGGTGACGTCTGGGAGTTCACATCCGTGCGATTCCAACAGCACTTTCTGCGGCGCACTACCACTATGTGGAACCCGCTGCCACTTGAGGTATTTCCGAACCGATACTACTTGGGAACCTTCAAAAAAAGAGCCTATTCCTTACTCAAAGGTCGACAACGCATCCTCGAGACCGTATTGCGGATGTCCGTGGGCGACGGTATCACTTACCATATAAAATTTCTTCTTTACCATGCGCACAATATTGTAATAATAGGTAGGTTTTGAACTATCATGGTACCGACTTCAACATGTTATGTCCCAGTTTTTGGTGTTGAAGTCGGCTCCCTTTTTTGGTAAACATTTTTTCACCATTTTTAGTGACCTTCGTTACTTACAGGATCGATTGTCAATGATGATGTTATTAAGATAAATCAACAGTTTTCAGTTTTTGTAGTCTAACTCAAAAACTGCTTGACCGAATTTGATGTAATTTAAATGGGACCACCTTGGAAGTATACCTACTCTAACAAAATATTTTTGAGAGTCTGTCCACTAATGGGAGAAAAATCGGCTAACATATACACATAAAAAATACATACACACGAACCCATAACCTCCTCCTTTGAAGTCGGTTAAAAATAAAAACATATTGAAATAGGGCGTCGTACTCGTATAGCTGTTATTTATTATTTGTACATTTATTATGTTATTACATTAGTTGGTAGGCTTTTTGTGCAGGAGGCCGTCTTGGTGGGTAACACCTCTGTGTAAGAGTGTGAAGGGTACTACCGAGTGAAATTTATGGGCAAAAGAGAACCAACATTACGGAATGACGAGCGCAATTAAGTTGGACTTGTACTGTTATGGGCAAATATAGCGCTTAACATCAGGCCTCTTGCCCGCAGTGCAAGTACCGTAATAGTCGTTAAATTTGTCGAATCACTAAGATCGATAAAAAAATCGTATCGCCCCTAGCAAGTATGGAAGTTATATCGAAGACTTATACCATCGTCAAATTGTCGACAGTATATCGATTATTACGAATTGTTTACATTCCCCAATGCGTCATTCTATCATTTGAAGATTTCTACGAGCATTGTTATCGTTAAGAATTTGTCTACCGATCGCTTAATTTTGTTACTTACTTGCAATGATCGACACAAGATCGATATAGCCAGTTTTATCGAAGTATGAAGAACTCACGACTCAAATTTATCGATCGGTAAGTTATCGGTACTGCACTGCCGGTTCGTCACTTGATAGTAAAAAAATGGGTGTTTGTTAAGTCGGTTTGCGGACCGTAAGTGACGTTATACGTCATAAGACAAGCCGTACGCTTAGGCCGATCGTGCCTCTCTATCGCTTGTTTCGTGCTCTCGCATGCACGCACGCTTCAGGTGGAACGTGAAAATGGAACGTCACAATGGGTCATACTTTTTCGTGCGTGCAACCGGCGTTCATCGGTTTATAAGACGTTATCATATAAAAAAAAACTTGATTCACAAGTTGTTCGTGCATACAGTAGCCATAAGCACGAATAACTTGGGATATATATTTTTGAACTTATACTAGCTTAGTGTAGTGCCTCATGGTTACACCAATGTGGTGATGGTTGATGATGATAATGAAAAGTATCCTATATGTTAAATCCAGCACTTCATCTACCTCCATACCAAATTACATCGAATGATGCAGTAACATGCAAACAAACTCACAAACTTTCGCCTTTCTAATATTAGTGTAAGTAACATTGACACAAGGGACAGTGGCAGGGTGATCGGTAAGTTTCACAGATCACAGGCAAAGTAAGTAAATATCTACTCTATAGGGTGTTTGGTAGAGGGACCGACATACCAAATGAGCGTGTTCGGGGCCCACTTGGAGAATACAAGTTGGCCAAAAAAAATCCCAGGCCCCCCATTTTTTTTAACATTTTTTGTGAATTTACCCTTTTTCTCCGAAATCGTACCTATTTACCACCATAACATTTGTAAAATCTGTTTTAGACAAGATTTTTTTTTGGTTTCTATACACCTTCAGGCCAATCCAATTCAAAATCCAGGTATCCAATTTTGCTTTGCTTGGGGGGTCTGGGATTTTATTTGGCCAACTTGTATTCTCCAAGTGGGCCCCGAACACGCTCATTTGGTATGTCGGTCCCTCTACCAAACACCCTGTATATACTAATACTACTATATTCTATATACTAATATCTATACTTTGTCGCAGGTAAGTTTGAAGCCCACGTTTTTAGCAGCAAAAAGTTTTTTTATTTAATCTGCTACTTAAACTGTAGGTAATATTTCAACTTAATTTTTGTTTTGCGAGATTCGTTGATTATTCTTATTATCTAATTAACATAAACGCAGCCAATTACTCAAGTGGTTCAAACAAATCAGGAATTCTTGGACACAAACGACGTCCTGTGTAATCACGTGATTAACTGAATTAGTCTAAAATAATGTCAATAGATAACGTAGAAAAATATTCCACTCTCGCGAATCATATAATTAGGTCAAATCATTACTAAGACAGTTACAAACTCGAGTAAATATTGAAATTATAAATTAGACTCTAAAATACCTACCCCCACAAATTCCCAAAAGGACCGGTTGGAAGCGGCTTGCATCCAACGTCGTCCTGCTACCTTTATCAGGTCGTCAGTCCACCTTGTCGGTGGACACCTACGCTGCGCTTGCTGGTCCGTGGTCTCCACTGCAGAACCTTCCGGCCCCATCGGTTATCTGTTCTGCGTGCTATGTGCCCTGCCCACTGCCACTTTGACTGGCTTATCTTCTGGGCTATGTCGGTAACTTTAGTTCTTAGGACATAATGTGCAATAAGAATTTATCCCAGCGTGCGTTAAGTAGGTATATCCCTTCTCGAGGTATAGGTTAGTCTAATTCTGTTGGATCGTGGTGTGGTCACCATTAAACCTAATGCTCTTCCTAGCTTCCCTCGTCATCGCACCTATCGTGCATGCAGTGTGCAAGTACCGAACTTACCGATCGAGATTTGAGTCTTGAATTCGTAATACTTCAAAAGAACTGGCTATATCGGTTTTTTTTCGATCATTGCATGTAAACACGTAACAAAATTAAGCGATCAGTATACAAATTCGATAAGATTTTACGTTTTTTTTTTTTTGGACAACATCCTCACAAAGGCCTCCAGGTCCCAAACTAGGCATAGCCTGTACTATGGTAACCTGATGACTGATATACATACTTATGTACATACTTATATAAATACTTATATACATATACACACCCAGACACAGATCAAACAGACATGTGCATGCACACAAATGTTTGAGCTGTCCGGGGATCGAACCCGGGACCAGCGGCTCTGAAGGCAGGGGTGCTACCAACTGCGCCAACCGGCCTGTAAACACGGAACTGTAAAATTAAGTTTGAGATCGTCGATAAGATCGATATTTAATCGATTTTAACGATTGTTTTGTCAGCTTTGAAAACGACCTCGATTTAGCTTATCGACCATGTTTTTCTATTATAAGTACCGAATGATCTCATTTTGTATTTTTTCGACTTGTACTTGTACATTGTCTCATAAGGAGACCAGATAACTCCATCGCATTCCAGTTGGCTTCTTACTATCGCGTTGTATAAGGCAACACTCGCATTCATATTTGTAAAGCCATGCGCAGGATAACACCCAAATAACTGTATCCGCTCCGAGTTAAGAGTTAAGGCGCGCTCGTATCCTGATAATAGTAAAAAGCAGAATTTTTAACGAAACATATCGATAATATATTATGAATTAAATACAAAGGTTAGAAAAGGAATAGGAAAAGAGTAATAACCGAATAGAATTCATAAATATAACGCTCTTTCAGCAGAAAAAATCCTAAATAGGTCCACAAAAATAAACTTTCATGTCCAAACTCTCAGAATTTTCAGCGACAACACTATTTTTTTTATGGTAATACATAGCCAACGTATAGTACTAAAGTAATAACCAGCAGTTTTTTCAATTGTGTTAGTATATATATCGAAGAATATAAAGAACACGTACAAAATTAACGCGTTTTGGCATTACATCGTCCAATCTAACAAGCTATTTTCAACATTACGTAAAGCATCGTTAATTTATTTTAAAAATGGGGTTGGACCGCGTCTTAACCCTAAATCTTTCACAACGTTTGCTCTAAACGTCGGTAGACCATCAATCTAATACCGTACGTAGATTACCCATCAGTATAATACAGTATGAGGTTACGAGAACGAGTGAAAGTAAATGTCATACAGTTGATAGCGTTGAATTGCAGACAGTTTTCCTTGCTCCAGGCCACTACTCTGTCTATATCATTTTGAAATCGTTCACAGTCTCCTGCAGTCTCAATCGCTAGAGATAGTTTAATTTAAGATTGTCCGCAAAAACAGGCACTTGGCGTTCTGGATAATACACGACAAATCGTTTATCATTATAATAAACTCCTAAGGTCCCAAATGCCCTGGCTGACTCCCGACCTGGTATAACGCTCCGATCTGAATCTTGAGTACTTCTACATACAGCTGCCTATCAGTCATGTAGCTGGCAAAAAAATCAGGGCACATGGAGTGCAGCGTGCACTCCTTGATAACTTTCTAAGCAACACATCATTATCGACTTAACCTTTTTTAAATCAAAGTAAGCACTATCTGCTTGACCCTCACCATCTACAGTCGGTATTAGATCGGCCACGTGACAGTAGATTGGTGGTGCTTCTTGCCGATCTAAAGCCATGCTGAGCGGCTGAGAGCTGCGAGGTCACCTGTGCCGCTATGATTTTGTGTATTATCGACTCGAAAACTTTTACCGGTGAAGACTGTACCGCGACAGGCCTATACTCGTTTATTTAGGACGTGATTTCCCCTTTGGTACAGGTATACTATCCTAGATACCTTCCATCTATTCGGAAACTCTGCCGCTTGAAGACTGTGGTTATATATGTGTAAGAGCGGTTTAGTAAGCAACATACGACAATTCTGTAACACGTATGGTGGTATACCATCTGGACCAGAGGACTTCCTAGGTTTGAGTTGTCGAAGAGCACGGTTGACGTCTACCAATTGCACTTTATCTGGCTGGACTCGTGCTGCTACAAACATCAAAAAAAGTTTGCGATCACTTTAAAAATTCGAAATCTTTTTTGTTACGGTAAATTATATTATGATTACTTCGTCTTTTTAGAGCTTTTTTAATCCAGATAACCGACGTGTCCATGTCTGGAGAAGACCAGGAGACCGTGAAAGGCAAAGAATTGCATAAGCTGATATAATTGTTTAAATTGAATTCATCAAAAAATCAACAATTTATTAAGGAAAGGTTTATATTATATATATAATATCATTTCTCCCTTGGCTCGACACATGCGGTGATCCTCCTGGGCATGCTGAGAATAAAGTTATCCAGCATTTCTTGGGGTTACATGTCCCATTCTTGAATAGCGGTTTCCCTAAGCTCTGGCACTGTCTGGGGACGTGGCTGGCGGTACCAATCAGCTCGCTTAAGAGCATCCCACGCGTGCTCTATTGGGTTTAAGTCAGGCGAGCCGGCAGGCAGGCCAGCCTAACCTTGTGATGTCGTATTCTCGGAGAGCAGCATTGACTGTTGAGCTCGATGGGCGGGCGCATTATCATCGACCAGTACAAATTGGTGCCCATGGTTTGCTCAGAATGGTCTGACAATTCCATCAATAGCAACTAAAAGGCGAAGAAATCATATTATAATCTACCGTAACAAAAAATATTTCGATTTTTCAAAGTTAACTTTACACTGCGTATATATTGTTCGGAGCTGTACTTCGTAGTTGCAGTAGTAGAAAAAATATTTTTCGACTACTGAATCGATTTGAAAAATTATTTCACCATTAGAATGCTTTATTATTCCTGATGAATTTAGCCTATATATTTCAATTCATCACCATCATCATCATCCATAACCATGGGGGTGAAACCGTGGGGCACAGCTAGTAGAACATATTTTGGTCACGTAACGTACGTGCCTTGATAATTCTTCATTCACGTAACGTACGTGCATTAAAAATCATTTCGATGTGACTTCAACAAGCGAAAGCTGCTCCGTTAAGTTTTTAATGATCTCAGAACTACAACAATATTTATAATTATTAATTATGTATTTAAATTCTCGTTAGATAATGATCTACTAAGTAATCGTTATCATAACAATTCCTTGTAACACAATTTTCATGGTGGTAATTTATGTGTGCCTATGCACAAAAAATATTCCAGCTTTGTAATTATCCCGTGTCACAGGTAATTAGTCATTATCTTCATACCCTTATCCCACCTTTGAGTTGGGGTCGGTACACTACGTCTTACTACCGACTTCCAAAAAAGGAGGAGGTACTCAATTCGACTGTTTTTTATATATTTGTTACCTCATAACTTAGGATAGAGTGAACCGATTCACAAAATTATTTTTGTTTGAAAGCTGGTGCTTCCAGTGTGGTCCCATTTAAATTTCATCAAATTTGGTCTTGTAGTTTTTGAGATACACTCCAATAAATGAATAGAATGGAAGTCGGTATAAAATTTTTCAAATTGTACTTGTCCTATATATATAATCCTAACTTTGTCTGAGGAAAGATATAGGCGCTTTAAATTTTGATACTTTGCTATGTGAATCCTGACTTATTACTTCATCAGTCGAACGACCCAGATACAATAGAAATTTCATTATTATATTGACAATCGACTGGTGAGGGGTTATACGCATACCTTTCCGTATCACTAAACTCTTTGATTCACTCTGTATAAATATAGAAGTAAGTCACGCTGTATAAATGTAGAATATACATAGATCGTTAATAACAATACAACTGTTGGATTTTTTTATATCAATCGGTGATGAGATGAGTATGTCGCTCGCCTGATGTTAAGCGACACGGTTGCCCATGACAGTTTAGTGCCATTCAGAATTATAAACTATAACAGTTCAAAACCCTGGAATGCACTGCGCTCGTCATATGAGATAATTATAAATCTTTTGTCCTGTAATTTCGCTGGAAACATTGCCCTTAACAATGATGGCGGCCCTGTAGATTACGACCAAATTTCATGATTCGACTTCGTGAAAACTTAATTTTTCGATGCTTAAACCTAATAACCGTAGTTCGAAAAAAAAACGTTGTGTAAATTGAATATTCGTTCTTATGAAGTATACCAATACACGATTAAGCAAACTTGGCTCGATAGAAAAAAATCGGCAACATTCCTTATAATTTGCAATTTTTCTTACGTGCTTCGCGGGAAAAAGCATTTTTATTCAATTATAGGCAAATATATTTCAATGAACGTATCATATTCGAATTCCCAATGAAATTTAGTAGTGAACTATGGACTCTTTTTTCATTAAACTTTAATCATTTGGTTGTACGAAATAATATAAAAAGTATTAGCACGTACTCAATTGCATCTTCGCATTTTATTCGACAAAATTATTTTCATTTCATTCTTTCATGCATTTCAATCAATTCTTTCAATATTTGCAGATTATTTACTATTTAAACTGGTAAATTAGTTGAAACATTTTTTGTCTAGACTTATTAAGAGTTTCTTTGCGATTGTTGAATATTATTTAAATTTAATCTACTAACTTGTTTAATTAATGTGGCGGGATATGGAAGTGCGTATAAGGAACCAACTAAACATCTTTTTGCGAAATAATGTATAAAATAAATGATGCCATTACAATTATAATACTTACCAAGAAAATCTCATAACAAGTACGTCCCTATTTCAAAATAATTACATACGAATACATATGAAACAGCGTGGCTATGTTAATAAGTTAAATATACCAGTGAGTATTATTTGTTTTTAGGGTTCCGTTCGCCAGTAGGTACAAGAATACGGAACCCTATTACTACGCATATACGATGTTCATATGTCTGTCTGTCCTATCTTGAAAAGGCTGTATCAACTGAAACGTAATTAACCTCAGCTTTAATTTTCACTATATAAAAGTTATTATGACGGTTATTCTAACAAATAATAAAAAATTCCATAGTGTATAGAAAGAAATGCGGGAATAGATTAACATGCGTGCATACCCGCATACACTGATCAAAATCATAGCCTTTCTTTTTGTTACGCAGTAGGTGGGTAATAACGCATTGCTTGTGTGTTCCCAATAATCTATCTATATAAAAGCGAAAGGTCACTCACTCACTCATCACAAAATCTAAGAAACTACAAGTGCTACATAGGAGTTTCATATTTTGCATGCGGGTTCTTTTTAGGACGTAGGTGCTCACTAAGACGGGATTGGATGAAAACGTTTGTATGAAAAAACTCCTTTGTTTTTGAACGTTTCTTTGTGAAAATTTGTATTTGGATAGGTCACTCAAATTAAAACATGTTGGGCAAATTTTTTTTGGATAGTGGTGGTTTAAGAAGGTGAAATGGAGGGGTGAAAGTTTGTATGGAAAGTTTTGTGTTTTCGAACATACAGTGGTGAAAATTAGCATTTGGACAGTTTAAAATGATGATTTCAATATTTATTGACAGGAATGACTTAGCGGGGTAAAACGGGGGATTTTTTTTCAAAGTTCTTTGTTTTTGGAGCTACAGTGATAAAAATTTATAACTGGATAGGTAATTTAAAAAAAAGAGTGATGATTTCAATATTTTTGTCAGGGATGACTTAAGGGGGTAAAACGAGGGATGTAAAAACTACTCCATATTATAAACTGCAAAGGTCAAATTTCTGTAAAATGAAAACTATGCTAAAACCAGGGGATGTAAGGATCGAAAAATAAGTTCAATTGTTTGTTTCTCTGTATGTTTGTCTGTCTTTTTGTATTGTACTGGCTAATCTCCGAAACAACTGGAGTGGTTTAAATGAAATTTTGTATTGTGGTAGCTTAATTCCCTGATCAACATATAGGATATTTTTGAGCCCGGTAAATTAATGATTTCCCGTGGGATAATTAAAAATCTGTAATTACCGTATCCCGCGAGGCCAAGCGAGCGTAGCCGCTGGCGGGTCAGCTAGTAGTGCATATTTATACAGAGAGAAGCCTTTAAAGTAAAAAAAAGCAAAAAGTGGTCAAGTACGAGTTGAAAATGCACTAGGGATAAATATATAAAGCAAATATTATGTAATATAAATAATAAAAGGCATTTATTATCTTTTTACTAAATTCGTATTTATATTAAAACAGTTACGGAGCTAATATGACTTTGAATGTACAGATCCCTCTATATGCGAGTTCGTCTCGCATTTGGCCTGTCATTAAAGTGTATAAAATTATTATAATTACGTAAAATATTTGATAATAAGAAATAAATAATTAAAAATGTAAATTACTTGAATATTCTAAATAGTTACTATATTTTACATAAACAGTACCAAATAAAACGTATAAACGTGATATATAAGTGTAATTTATAAACAAAGGGTACTTATATTCAGTAGGTACTTATGTACCTTTGTTTATACGCAAACGTACTGTGGTACAGGTTATTCTCAATAAAATAATGATAAAAACGACACAAATAATAAATAAAACACTTAAGAGATCAAGTGCTTACTTCAATAAAAATACCTTGATCCATTTGAACTGAGATTGTGAAAATCAAGGTATTCTCAGTATATCTCAAGAAATGAGTCTGATTGTGTATTTATTTATTTATATTTGTAAAGATAACAAGTACAATTTGAAAAAAAATATACCGACTTCCATTCTACTCAGTTATTGGAGTGTAACTCAAAAACTACTGGACCGAATTTGATGAAATTTAAATGGGACCACACGGAAAGCACCAGCTTTCAAACAAACATATAACAAACATACAAAGAATTTTGAGAATCAGTTCACCCTATCGAAAGTTATGTTATAACAAACATTAAAAATTGGGATGGATGGTGACACACGGGAAGCTCCCCGTGTAGCACCATCCATCCCATTTAAGTAAGCTTTCAAACAAAAAAATAATTTTGAGAATCGGTTCACCCAGTCGAAAGTTGTGAGGTAAAAAATTTTTCTTTTAATACAGTCGAATTGAATACCTCCTCCTTTTTTGGAAGTCGGTAGAAAATTCTGGATTGTAAGAGAGAACGCTATACAAGAGTATATAGATGAGATGTAAACATATAAAAATACAGTCGAATTGAATACCTCCTCCTTTTTTTGGAAGTCGGTAGAAAAACTTTAGTGTAGTAGTTAATATGTGACAAACAAACAGATATACAGTTACTTACGTATTTACAATATTAGTGTGGATTACTGATTTGATCTCAGTGTAAACGGTTTATTGTAATGTGTAAAATGAAAAGGTCAATGGGAGAAACTACTCCTTGTAACACATGGAATCCTAGTATAAGGACTTGAGAATGTTCTTTGAACAGTTTGTTAATAGTATATTTCATTACAAGTGGGGAAAGGCTGTCATTGCAAAGAGTTCCGACAAATGTTGAAACAGTCGGAACAAGTTGCAATGACGATTCCGCACGTGTACTGAACGACTATTTTTAATACAGTTGCGAAAAAATGAAGCAATTTAATAAAATAAACTCGCAAAGAAAATTTCTGGAAAATGGCGCCAACCCTAGAATAAGCAGAGATTTTTTTTTCTTCACCCATTCTGGTCGGCAAGGAACTGTGCCCATACAGCCAGGTCTTCAGTAGAATTTTTTTATTGATATGAAATGAAAATGAAATTTAATGAGATGAAATGAAATGAAACCTAACCTAACTCATTCAATCAAATCATTAAATCTGATATTGAAACAAATTAGTAGCTTCTTTTTAGAAATATACGTATTTGCATGAATCATAAAAACTTCTGTGATTTTTTTAGTAAAAACTTCATGGTTGGTTTTTCTTTTTAATAGACATTATTTGGCAGTTGGGAAAGAGAACGCACGAGTTCGTGAAAGGTGAAAAAAAAGCACGAGTATGTAATAGCCCACATCCCGAACGCTATACGTCCCTGCAATACGCCACTTTTTGAGCAACTGTATTAAAAATAAATTCAAACCTACTAATATACTATTATTAGTTAGTAGTCACATAAAGCAGGCGAGTTAAAGTAACTATTTGTGACCAAGTTGAATACATAAGAATTCACACTTGGAACACCGCCTTGATAGTGTAGGCAAATAATAATCATTCGGGTCGTTTCTCTGAGAATCCACTTCACACCACAGACAATTATATGTACTACGCTTAAAACTGTTCACTGTTGTTTACTAGATTGGATGTGTTCTAATCTCATTACAAAATATTTGTACAATGTGTAACTAATGTAACTTGAAATTAATTGGTTACCTATATTACAGTTTTTTTGTTTGACTTAAAGAAATAAGGAAAGTTAATTTCATTAAGACGTAGAGGACTGGGTACCCACATCCCATTTCAGCAGGGCCTCCATCACCACGCTATTTCTATCTCGGATGGCCATCTTCAGATTATATTCACGTCTTTTAATGTCTTCGTCATGTTTTTTAACCATCGCCTTCCTTACGAATCTTCCATTGGCATCATTATCGTCTGCGTAGTAGATAAAGGTCCCAGTGAGTCGCGCAACTGCAACGACAGCATGGGGAACGCTATCATGCAGCTTCAAACCCCCCTTGGACATGATGCCGATGACCGACTCGAATTTCAATCCCTGTGGATACGCTATTAGGTACTTAGGTTAAGTATAATATATTAGTTAGTGTTAAGCATGTGTACCAAATGTATATTTATGGACAACAAAAAACAATTTCAATTTCAATTTTAATAAAATAATACATAACAAATAACGATACCAATAATAATTAAAACACTTAACAGATCAAGTACTTCAATAAAAATACCTTGGTCCCTTTGAAGTAAGGTTGTGTAAATCTGGGTAAGGTAACAAACATGTATAATTTGATAAATTTGATACCGACTTCCATTCTATTCAGTTATTGGAATGTAACTCAAAAACTACTGGACCAAATTTGATGAAATTTAAATGGACCACACGGAAAGCACCAGCTTTCAAACAAAAAAGATGAGAAAGAATTTTGAGAATCGGTTCACCCTATCGAAAGTTATGAGGTAACAAATAAAAAAAAACATACAGTCTAATTGAGTACCTCCTCCGTTTGTGGAAGTCGGTAGAATAGTTTGGTCATCATATTAAGATTGTACGAGAATTCATTATAATTTGTATTTCGATTACTTATATTAGATAAGACTTATATTAAATAATAGAGTCTACTTCTAAGCGCAGTGGTTAACATAGGCAGTAGCCTTGACCGTGCGTAGAAAGGCGTATCACGCACTCTTCTGACCCCATTACAGAGGGCCTGATGGTGAACACAGAGGTTTCCGTCGCCACTTAAATACCTCGAGGTGGCGGGAACGGTTTTTTCGCGTGCTTCTCAAGGATGCTTGAGTGGAGTGATCCTGCTCCATCCATCCGCGATGGGGTCTTCATGGAAGGGCCAACGCCGCTGGGACCGTGAACGAGTCTGAAGCGTTCCACCATATAAGTAATAAATAGGGAAGAACACCCTAACAAATAATCGCTGTCTTCGGCCTCAATATGAATAGCTACGTTCTCGAAGATTCAAACACCTACTCAAGCTCCTACTTCTATAAAAGACTATTATGGACAAATTTATGCGGATGGATAGCGGGCCGGTTCCTCTCGACGCATCTGAGTTTTTCCTTCACTAGGATCCCCAGCTCTTCAGCAAGCCATCTAAAATTCAAATGTAGAACCGTCACCAGAACACATAAATATAAAGTCAAAGCACAAGGTCGTTTACAATAGTGATATCTAGTTGAATTGTGACTCTACCGCTTAACAGTAGATCACCTATACTAATATAAAGATACCGGCTTCACTCACTTGGTATTATTTCGGTTTAAGTCCGATCACCTATAGTTCGAATAGAACCGTGACTGCAGCACGTTACTTAAGGCCGATTCACACTTATCAGTGAAGCCACAGTTCCGACACAGTACCGGCACAGTGCGAAATATTCTTTCATACATTCTCTATGAACGCATCCCCACTGGTCAGTGTCAGTGCCGACACAGTGCTCTCAGTGTCAGTGCCGACACCGACAATCACGGACGTATTCGTTGACGACGATATTTTTTGTCGGATCACGGACGCCGCGGCATCAAAAACAAAATGGAGGACGAGCGATTGATGGAATTGGCTTGCGAAAATAGGGTTTTGTATGATTTGTCTTATGCAAAGTACATATATTCGAAATACGTAACCAATTTGTGGAACAAAATAGGAGCAAAAATGCACCCATTTTCTTTTTTTTCTCTTGATGCTGCTCTTCTTCTTCGTCTAAAGCAATAGTTATCATTGCTAGCTCCGCAATATTGAACAGAGCCATAGCAACAATCACGATACTTGACGACGTACACGTTTTCACTGAAGCTCCGTGAACTGAGTACTGACATGTGTGAATTGAATCACTGACGCAACACTGTAGCACTGATACCGAACTGAGTGAACACGTTGACGGAACTGTGTCTTCACTGATAAGTGTGAATCAGCCTTTAAAAGTCATAGACTCGAGACATTGGCTGTTTCTTTCTCTAGGATGAAACCCTTTCTATCTATCTGTTATATTTATATAGGCCAGCCCATCAGCAGACCATCTAGAGTTTAATTTTAGAAGCTTTACCACACCAGCTACTTAAAATCAAAATTCAAGGCACTTAGCGTTTCTATCACTGAGATCCAGTTGAATAGTCCGTGCTAATCAGTTTTTCGCGCTCATAGCAGAGCTCGACTTGACGATCTTAACCGATCAACAAGTTATGCAACACTTGCTGCGGTCAGGGCTTGGATGGGTGTGTGCTAGTGGCATTATTCAACTGAGCGCTTCCGTGCTTCGGAGGGCACGTTAAGCCGTCGGTCCCGGTTGTTTGTCTAAGGACAATAGTCGTTAGGCTTAATCGCGGCCCTTCGGGCGGCCTGATAATTTCCACTTGGCCATTAACCTATCCACCAATCCTCACTGTGCCCGCGTGGTGGATTATGGCCCAACCATTCTCTCTGTGAGGAAGGCTCGATTCCCAGCAGTGGGAACATAATGGGCTGATTAAGATGAATCAGTTTTTGATGAGCTTAGGTCAAGAAGCGTCAATGCAACACGTTACTGTAAGGGTAGGTATAGATCTCAGTAGCGTAACATTAGAAAACTAATGAGTAGGTATATAACTTATAATACAGCGGAAAAAAGTCGCCTCGCTTCTGAGCAGAGTGCGCGGCAGCACCAACAGCATCCTAAAGAGCATAGCCGATAAGTATGACTGTCCAATGTTCAAGCACTGTGTTCGAGTGCTGATTGCATGAACGCCACGTCTAGTGCTCAAGGCTTGTGAACGCGGTGATTGAGTATGGTGACTATTATTGATTTGATATTAATTTTTTGATTGATTTTATGATATTATGTAATTTTTCTGAGTAATGTAGTTAATTAAGTTTCTACTGCATTAACCAAATAACTTTCTAATCTGTGTTTACTAACAAATTTGGATCTCATGTTGTCTGAAGAATAAATGATATTATTATTATTATTCTCTGTATTTTAATTATATCACGGGTTTAACCCGGCTCTTTACATAGGCACAAGTGGGGCTGTGGCCAACACTTAGAGGCCTGTTTGGTATAAAAATACAAAGTAGTATAAAAAAACTTTTGGATGGATGGTGACATGGTATATCTATTATAAAAATGGGTAAAATGGCAAGGCTATTGAAATGATTTTATTAGTGATAAGAAGATAGTGGGCTATGGAAGAGACAACGGCACCTGCCAATTTCAGTCTCATTTTAAAATTTTTGAGCAGGTGGTGACTTGCCACCCACTAAACGGGCCCCCCATAAAGGTCATCATGAATGGTGACAGAAGGGGCAACGTTGGTGTGGATGGCTAAAGAGTGTCGAGAGGTGTGCTGCGGTTTCACTAGAGCGCTACTACCGGCGTTATGACTTTAAACACTTCCAGCCTTGGAGCTTTTTGTTACTTGCTCTTGCGTCTCCAACCCCTGACGGCCAATTAAGGCAAGCCGGGGGTCAAGGGTCGCATTTAGCCCCAGGGAGAATTAGGGTCCGCGGAGTCGCCACTCACCGACGGCTTATTATTATTATTAATAAGCTACATGTACTATGTTTTCACTACTGGGCAATTTGCGAAAATTCAAAGTGAGGTGTAGGCGGCACTTCTTCTTACTATAGCAATATCGTATATTGCGATGACGCTAATAAACTTGAACTCTAAATGGCCTGATTCTGAGCAGGATTATCTTGATATCAGTGACGGAAACAGCTGGGTGACGCTTCGACTTCTGACGTATTGTGGTGATGCTTTTAGACCTGTGGGCCTAGCACGAGTAGCACGTAAGTGTAACGTAACGTGTCGTTCATGGGAAACAGTACAAACTGTTATGTATCTAGGCCTCTTAGATTATATATATATTAGGTGTATACATACAACGAACTATGGAGCGGGCTATGCTCGGGGTTTCTCTACGTGATCGAATCAGAAATGAGGAGATCCGTAAAAGAACGAAAGTCACCGACATAGCCCAGAAGATCAACCAGTTAAAGTTGACAGGGCACATAGCACGCAGAACAGATGGCCGATGGGGCCGTAAGGTTCTGGAGTGGAGACCACGGACCGGCAAGCGCAGCGTAGGTCGTCCGCCGACACGGTGGACGGACGACCTGATAAAGGTCGCAGGACGGCGTTGGATGCAGGCCGCTTCCAACCGGTCCTTTTGCAAAATTATGGGGGAGGCATATGTTCAGCAGTGGACGTCCTACGGCTGATATGATGATGATGATTATGTATCATCATCTGAAGAGAAGAAGATACGCTCATGGTTTGTACGCCAAAGCGTGACATTTTGACGCTTTCAACACGAATACTTTTTCACAGATTGTTTGTGCTACGGCCTCTGAACTTAGTAACAGTCGAGTTACTGCACGATTTGACAATTAGCTTACTGTGGGGACGCTGGGACTTGAACGTCCACTATATCTCAGGGATGGATACTGCCAGAAAGGCAAATTGACGTCACTGTTCTCGATCTACGATCTTGGGATTTTTCAGATACTTAAGAGGATTGCATCTATAGTACTTTCCATGCTAAAAGAGAAAACTCTTTTCTACCTCTTAACATTGTCCGATTTCGGTGTTTTTTTTCATGGAATCATGACATTGTTTACTATGCCCGTACGTTTTGATTTTTTCAGTTTTTCAAAGTACTATAAATTTCCTTTTTTAGAACTAAAAAACTGATAAAATCTTTGATTTATGTGTACCTTAGGTATCTTTTATGTCTTATATAATTAAAATTTAATAATAACTTAATTGGAGTAGCAAAAAAATCCTGTTAATTTCTAAAAGATATGGATTCCGGTCCAAGTTGGTACAATCCTCACATGTCAAGATAAATCCTAACCTCCGGTAACCCTAGCTACATATTTGTGGCTAAGCGAGATATTCCAGTCGTTTTGATTTGATTGAAATTGCTTGGTTCAATTGTGATGCTCAAATGTTGAGCTGAGTTCAAAATTCTGTGAAGGTTGCTCATTCCACTCCTCAAATATCTTTATTCACATCTTTGTAATTAGCGTAGTTGAAATTTTTTTTAATTATTTGTGTCGTTTAAAAACAAAAGTGGTGACACACATTCACGAGAATTTGTATCAGATACTTTTCGTTCTCATCTCTTTTTCTAATTTCAAATATAGTTCCTTTAATTTTTAGTATTAGTAATAACTAATACTAAAAATTAAAGGAACTATATTACTTAATCTTTGCAAAGAAACTAATAACTAATAATATTAGTTATTAGTTTCTTTGCAAAGATTGATCTTTATCAGCAACAGCATCCGTTAGGTCAATAATACAGTTTTTTTTAAAATCGTTTGGGTCGATTTTCGACAAAAGTAAAAGACATAAAAAAAATAAGCAGTTTTCTTATAAATCTAGGGGATATCTCCTTTCACGGTTTTTCTCTAATTCTCGTGGTTCCGGACTTGGCCATGACCGCCCTTCTCAAAAAATCACCCTGTAATATATAAATGAAGCCCTATTTCTCCTGGTCACGCTTTTACTTGAGAACGGCTTTACTGATTTCATTCACATCTTTTAATGTTTTATACTTAATTCTTCGTAGAAGGTCCCTCAATAAAAAAAATAAGAAAATATGGGAGCTTATGGCGAGGCAGAAGGCCGAGCGAACTACGCGAACGAAGTCGCTAGTATATAACATATAGCAATATGTATTTGTTCTGAGCAGTATATTATGTATACATTTATTTTGAAAACATTGGATAACTTCTAATACTGAGAAATGGATAAAACTAACAATTTTACTTATTTATCGGCTCCAAAACCAAAACAAACTAGATAGGAAGTTTTTTATAAATGTTTATACCTAATTAGAACTTGAAACCAATATCACACATACGTGGCTAAAAATGTTGTAAATGAGATGACTAGACCTTTGAACTTGATAATAGCAATGAAAATATGTTTATTTTAGCACTTGCCGTCCGCCTGCAGCTTCACCCGTGGTTTTTACTAAACCTACTTATGCAAAATCCTGTGTTTTCACACTTTTACGTCAAGGAAAGGCAGGAATAAACATATGGGACAACATCCACACGCGGTCTTCAGGTCCGAAACTAGACAGAGCCTATACTTAGGTAAACTGTTTACTAATATACAAACTTATATACGTATACACACCCAGACACAACCCAAACAGACATTTCGTTATTTTCGTTGTCGCTCCCTTTTGGTTTTTGCTGTGGAGTTTTCGCTCTTTGCAGTGCATCTTTTCTTTCATTGAGTGATAATCTCGTGGAAATCCGGGTGGATACGCGGTAATTAATGATGTTTATGTTATGGTTATTCCTCTGAAATCCTCTAATTACTCCGTCGTATCATTATGAACCAGGTCCCTATATCATTAAATTCTGTGTTACCAAATACAAGAAACCCTGTTCTTCATCCTTAACCGTTCCCTCATTACTGAGGATCGTGACTCCTCTGTTGCAGTTTGTTGACTGTTTCTCTCCACCGAGTTCTGTTGCTGATGTAGAGCTGTGCTGAAAGGTATCTCCAGCTATTCCAGTACCCGATCCGTCCATCGCTTAGGGCTTCGTCCCCTTGGTCTTTTACCCTCAATTTTGCCATTTACTATAAGACGCTCAAGGTTGTCAGAGCTTCTACGCGCAATATGACCGAAGTGCTGTAATACTCGGTGTAAGCATATTGCAGAGAGTCTTTGGTAACGTTCTAAATGTAGCTCTTCAAAGCTACGAATAATAATAATATTATTCGTAGCTTCAAAGACAGATACATTTGTGCGGCTGTAGAAAACGTTATTAATACATTATTTAAGGAATGTATATTAATAAATATTTTAAATATTTTAAGTCGGTTGTTGATGAGACGGCTGCGGTATCGATCCTCACCTCGGGCATGACCTCCATGATGTGACCATCTGTGAAGGTAACATTATGGTGAAATCTACAGCATGGTGGTAGAGCACTTTTGGTGTTCACCTGACTAGCTACCACCCTCGATTTAAAAAAAGGGTATCGCTGCATACCTAACAGTGGGTTCCGGCAGCTGCCCTTGAGAGCCGCGAGATAATCTAGATCTAGTGTGATACCCAATGATGTTATATATTAGTTAATCTCATTGGTGATACCACCTTCGACCGCATCATCACTGGCTATCAAGTGAGATAGTGCTTAAACAGTAGCTCAAGTGTAAAAAAGTATAAGTACAACTTTTTATGTAAAGTTTATCATCATTATAATCAGCACTTGTTGATCTCCATTATTGTCCATTACCCTCTTTCTTATCGCGTCTTTGGGTCCGGGTTTGTGCCCAATATTATATTATCAACAATTCGATATAATATATTGTATACCTAATATACACACATCAAAAAAAGTTTGCGGTCACTTTGAATAATCAATTTTTTTGTGTTGCTGTAGATTATATTATGATTTCTTCGTCTTTTTAGTTGCTATTGATGGAATTGTCAGACCATTCTGACTAAACCATGGGCACCAATATGTAATGCTCGATGATAATGCGCCCGCCCATAGAGCTCAACTAGTCAATGCTGCTCCAAGGTTAGACTGACCAGCCGGCTCGCCTGACCTAAGCCCAATACAGCACACGTGGCTGTTTGGAACCGTCAGCCACGTCCCTAGACAGTGCCAGAGCTCAGGGAAGCCACTATTCAAGAATAGAACAGGTTACCCCAAGAAATGCTGGATAACTTGATTTTTAGCATGCCCAGGAGTAGCACCGCTTGTGTTCGAGCCAGGTAAGGAGTTATATTATATTAAATGTAAACGTTTTTGGGGGAGGCTAATATTCAGCATTGGACGTCCTACGGCTGAGATGATGATGATGAAACGTTTTATTAATAAATTGTTAATAAAGTTCAATTTAAAAAAAAACATCAGCTTATGCTGATCACAAACTTTTTTAATGCGTGTACATCAATTATATAATCGATTGTTTTGGAATTGGTAGTTGAGTTATATAACTTAGTGGCGGGAAAAGTGCCCAACAAAGGATAACGTTGATTTCATTAAATTTTCTTAGATATGTGTTTGTTTAAAGTGAACTCAATCATGAAAATTTGTTTTGTCTTATCCTCGTATAATTAGATAATGTCGTATAGTGGTCGTAATTATAGGTATATTATATATATGGTATTTGTTAATTAGTGCACAATAATGAACAGGGTGGTTTGGAATCGATAACTGGTCATGAAAGTAAAAGAAAATAAATATATTTTTTATCCATATTCGCTGCTCCACGGTTGAGCCATAGTATGACTGAACATACGACCCTATGCACCGCTACATTGTAGATTAGATAGCATACACGAGAGATACCTAACGCTTAGAATAGGTACAACGTGCGGACGATGACCCGCCCGGACCAGCCGTCGTAGGCATAGAGAACAGCTGCGTAAACATTCGCGAGTAGGTAGGTTCGTACGTCGTACCTAAGTGGGTAGGTATGTCTAACGTAGTTACTGTTATCTATTCTGTGAGGTAGGGGCGCCGTCGTGCGTTCAGTCGACGGTTCAACGAATATGGGTTCATAATAATAAAAAAACATGTAAGTATTTTTTTCTTTCACTATAATGACCAGTTCTCGATTCCAAACCACCCTATTCAATATTGTGCTCTAAATAACAAAGACCTTATATAGTGACTGGGCTAATAAAAAAATAGAAGAAGAATGTATACTATATTGAAGTTAGCTCATGTCTGTGTGTGCAAATATGTCGTCATAGGCTATGCAATGCAATGTAAATAAGCACGGTATTGGGTTGCAGCCGACGGAGCGAGTGTCAAAGTAGTAACCACTGCACATCTAGGACGAGACCGCATTTCCTAGGCTACAATGTATTTTGTAACTCAATATGTAATATTAGTGAACCAAACTCATTTAAAGTAATCAATAGTAAGAAAATTTTAAGCGGCTTCATTAAAAGTTCGTAACTTGACTGTTTGTTTGTGTGTTTGTTATGCAATTACTCCGCCAATCATGATATTGATATCATCATCACCATCTCAGCCGCAGGACATCCACTGCTGAACATATGCCTCCCCCATAATTTTCCAAAAGGACCGGTTGGAAGCAGCCTGCATCCAACGTCGTCCTGCGATCTACGCTGCGTTTGCCGGTCCATGGTCTCCATTCCGAAACCTTCCGGTCCCATCGACCACCGTTGCCGTGGCCGCTACCGTAGCCAGGAATAGCGGGGCAGCCGGGGACTGGATGCCTGGTTCCTATTGTGTTAATAATTGGGGGGTTCTGCCAATACTCGCCACGCTTGACACGCGGGTTGGCGAGCGCAGTTTTTGTGTGTTTAACTTGGAAGGTGCTGCAGCCTACCTTCTGATTGTTATCCTTTAGCCGCCTTCTACGGCACCCACGGGTAGAGTTGGGGAGGTGCTATGCCGGCACCCCGCGGCGCCTATTGATATGGATGAGCAATATTGAGATTTTAAGTGCAGTAGATCTCATTGTGAACGAGCTCGTCCGAGGAAGCACTGCCACCATACCTATATCTAAATGAGCTGGGATTAGCTAAAACACTTTTAAAAGAGCCTATTATATTGGCTATTAGCTCCTAGAAAATTACACCTAACTCTTATACATATTAACTATGCATTTGACTTTATTTTAACAATATCTCCTTACAAGATTAATACGTGTCATTATTTCCTAAATATTATTTACACTGGTTAGTTCGCTACAAGAAAAAACTATGCTATCAAAAACAAAACTTGTAAAAACCAAGTCTCACAACTCAGTTCTCCTACCGTAAAAGTTGTGAGATCCAAATAAAAACCAAGTTTCGCAACTCAATTCTCCTACCGTAAAACTTGTAAGATCCAAATAAAAACCAAGTCAGTTATTTTATTCAGTCCCTACATAAGGGACCTTCCGTCAAAATCTAAATAAAAAACTTTTATGTTTTAAATAATATAGATGGACTTGGCCGTCGCATGAAACCACAATGTATCTCACAAGTAACATATTATATTAAAAAAGATTGTTTAGTGCCATGGCCAAGTAAATGTAATTTATTAAAAATGTAAAATATTTTTATTTTGATATGGTCACTGAGTTTGAGACTTGGTTTTTTACAAGTTTTGTTTTTGATGTCATCTCATTTCTTTTTGTAGATAGTCCTACTTTTTTCCTTTGCGGTGCCTTCTACTTTTTGAATACCAACAACGAATTTTCTTAAAGCCTACTCTTGGTTTTATGAGCTTTTCTTATTTTTGTAGGTAGTCATCCTCTTTTTCTTTTCCCTGTAGCTTCTGCTACAGTTTTTCTCAAAGACCACTCCACAGGGAGTGCCCTGTCTCTATGGGGGTTTCTCGGAGGCTTTGATGTTACAATTTTTAACAATTAGGTAAATGCTTCTTAGTCTATTGTATCCACTAATTGAGGATTCCTGCGCTTAATACTTCCAAAGTTGACATTAATTAGATGTAAGCCCTAAACCGCCTTTCCAAAATTTGCCTCAACAAACATCAAAGCCTCTAAAAAAAGTTCTCAGAGACGGGGAGTGGGCTTTAAGACCCATTATTTTTCTATAGAATTAGATTTAAGTAATGAAGATTATTGTCATTTTTATACTCATGATGACTGATACAATTTGCGTAAGATTATAAAACGTGGTTTGTGTTGTGGGTATACCTGGGATATCGCAGTAAGACCCAAAGGTTAATTGCCTGGAAGAAAGTGGCCCCCTTGCTGTGACAGGCGGGAAACATGGAAGTCGCGGCGCGGACAAGCTACCACCGCCGGCCGTAATTATGATTATTAGTGTTCTTTTTTTCATGGCAATTTCGGGCAATATCTACTTAATAGTTTGCGGGATTTTGGTACAACTTCATAATACATGTCCCATACTTGCTTTTTCATTCCGTTGACCATTTTACAAGTTACCATTGAACATATATAATCTAGGTAAGCACCTACATACACCTAATTATTCCATTATATTATAGACATATATACATGTACATATATTCATTCACTGCAAACGTATCTTTGTAATCCTATATATTTATAAGGGATTACAAAGTTATTCATGCATGAAGTATCTAAAAAACAAGACCTAAATTGCATAATATTTTAGTTTTCTCTTTATTTATAAGTACACTAACACTAACTGTATTCTAAACGTGAAGATTTTATGTCTGCTAGAAATGCCTTAGAGTTTTGGTTAGTCAGTCTGTGGGTGACAAAATTAAGAAATGTTGAGTATAATTCTTAAACTATTAGTTCAAATTGAATGAAATTTTAAGTACATATATCGTGTTTATACAATGCCTGCTTGGCTACTGTAAACTCAGGCTTCTAGTTTTATCCACAACGAAGTTAGGGGAGAGTCGAATATGGCCTGAACTGCTTCGCGAAAAGGATGGTAAGCCTTGCATTTTTGCTCGACTTGGCGGAGGCACTGCCGTGCCACCTGATACAATTAACTAATAACGACTTACAGAGCGAGATATAATTATTTATATGCCTACTGTTTCTTACAATATATCTTATCTACAACTTTAATCTTATCTATCTAATATATAAAACATACAGTCGAATTGAGTACCTCTTCCTTTTTTGGAAGTCGGTAGAAAATGAACCCTTATTTCTCCTGGTCACGCTATAACTTGAGAATTGATAGAACAATCTTACTAATTCGCTTTTTGTTGTGTTAATTATTGTCAGGAGGAGGTTTTTATGAAAGAAAAAACAAAGAAAAGATGGGAGGTTATGGCAAGGCCGAATGCCGAGCCTACTACGAAGTCGCGGGCATGCACTAGTATATTTATAAATGTGGGCGAATATTGCATTTCCTTACAGCTTGAGACAATGATGATGATGGTACATACTCACAGCCATAACTTTTACAATCATTCTTCGTAAAAGAAGGAGATATATAATTTCTAAACTATCATCGTGATGGGAACCGGAAGAGGCGAGAAAACTCAACATTGTAGGTGTTTGATCTCTTGTGCAAGATACCGCCTTGGGTGTTTTCACATTGGATAACGATAACTACACAATAACTGCACGATATCGTCGGACTGCTAGTTTGATATAACCACTACTAAATGCTTCCACACTGTGTCGTTGTAGGTAACGTTATCGTCGCCGACAGATTATCGTGCCGATATCGGGTGGCGACACAGTGCGGGGTGAAGCAGGATCGTGGGGGGGAGTGAGAGTGAGAGAGAGTTGGGCAGGACCAGCATAACACGCTGTTGGTTAAATCACGGTAACCCTGGTTATATCGTGTCACATATCTACCGATATCGTTGTCGCAGTGTGAAAACGCCCATTGGTTGGTACCATGGCGCTGCCAGATATTCTTCCGCGAAGCAACAACATGCAATAACAACTATGTTAGGGTTTGAAGGCTAACATAGCTGTTACTGTGCGAATGACTTCTTCCACTGCCTCAGTGAAAGCTGACACCATATTTCACCCGGTCTTTGGCGAGGTTGAATTGCTCCGCGACACTTTCGATTCCGGTCCATTCCCGGACATTGCACAGCCACGACTTCTTCCTACGCCCAACAGCTCTTCTTCCGGTCACCTTACCATCATTATCAACTGAAGAAGCTCCGTGCGATATTCTAATGATTCATCGATGCGCTCGTCGACGAGCTCACCGATGTCAAATATTTTATGAGATATCGCCCTTGTACACAGGTTGTTTTTCCAAAGTTTCTTGTCTCGTCATTCGTTTCACGGATGTTGTCAAAGACGCAACGATGTTTACTCTTACAGCCGTTATCCATAATTTTTTAAGGTATACTAGACTTACAGATTTTTGGAAAAAATTACAGTCAGTAAGAAAATGGCAATTTTACACAAAAAAAATTTTTAACGCCAATCGATCCTGTTTCTTATAAGGATCAAAAGTCTCTACCAGACCTACTGCATAATACTAATAATAATAATAATCTACTAGACATACCTGCAACCATAATAAGGCGGAGTGTTTTAGAAATGTCAGAAATCGCGAAAAACTTTTTCCATACATTTCGGTAAAAGAGTCAATCTTTTAAATTAGCCAAACTTTTTGTTATGGGTAGATCCGCTATAATCCGCTATTAAGAAGACTGGCTGCAATTGCACTCATGGTAGCGACTGGCACAAGTTCTCGCAATTCTCGCTTTGTAGTTCTGTTTACACGAAGACAGATATATTTTATTGCGAGGCAATTATCGACCAAGAGTAAGGGCGAGAATCGTGAATGTTTACACGAAGCAACTTTTTATGTTCAATTCGATAATCATATGTTCGAGGCGAGAAACTCTCTCCCTACGAAGAAATATTTCTTCGTAGGGAGAGAGTTTCTCGCCTCGAACATATGATTATCGAATTGAACATAAAAAGTTGCTTCGTGTAAACATTCACGATTCTCGCCCTTACTCTTGGTCGATAATTGCCTCGCAATAAAATATATCTGTCTTCGTGTAAACAGAACTACAAAGAGATAGCTACGAAGAAATATTTCTTCGTAGCTATCTCCATCTAAATAGCCCTTTAAAGTACTCAAAAAGCAAAAACCAACCAAAAAGTATCGACGTGTGTGGATGCGGTCATGTATAGGCAGAAGAAATGGAAAAAGTAAATAAGGAGTTTCTAACACTCTTAAAAATCATTCAAAAACTCTTCGGCTTGATTAAAAGTACGAAAATATTTTGGGGATAAAGATTAAATCAGGTGAGCATTCACTTCGTGTAGATTTTTTTCTTCTGGATGTTGATAACTAAGAAACTACTCGTGCCTATTGTTTTCACATAAACTGCTGTGAAACAAAATAAGCTCAGCTTTTCCGCTTTATTTTCGATGAATGAAGACCGATGAAAGACTGATGCCGATGAAAACGTCAGGGTGGTTCGTGACTTCCATCACAAAGGCAAATCAGTAGAATGAAGGAAGCATCGAAAGTGAAATCAAAATTGAACCGTCTAATTCAGAACAACGCAATGGTACACGCCCAAGTCGCCCCCAGGTCAAACGCACAAGAATGTCCTAAAGTTAAGCCTACTCATAGGCTGGGAAAGGAAAAGTATGTAGAACATATGGCCGATGGGGCCGGAAGGTTCTGTAGTGGAAACCACGGACCGGCAAGCGCAGCGTAGGTCGTCCATAAATCAATTAATCACTATTACTAATCAAATAAATATAAAATCGACGTTTTTCAGTTTTTGGAGTGTAACTCAAAAACTGCTAGACCGAATTCGATGAAATTTTTATGAAACTACCACGGAATTATACTCTATCAAAACAAAAAAAATATCAAAATTGGTTCATAAACGACGAAGTTATCCACGAACACACATAAATTATAAATACGGTCGAATTGAGAAACCTCCTCCTTTTTTTTAAATCAGTCAAGTTTGAGGAAGCAAAGCAGCGTCTTACGTCACGGGCGGCATAATGGACCCTGAGCGTAACTGGGTCACCAGAGTTAATAGATAGGGGATAGGGAATTTAAATATAACTGCTAAGCAAAGCGAGGGAGTTATGTAGAGTCCTGAATGAAGCGAGGGGTTCAAGCCGTCCAAGACGAAGACAGGCTTTATCCTCGAGGTGAATACTCTACTTTTCATACCTACTGCGAGACAATAAAAACTCAGCGATACATAAAAAGCATTTAAGTATTTAGTTAGAAGTATAATCATTTATTATTAATATTGGACACATTCGTCCAGTTATGGATGCTCAAAGTAATATTTTTGAAAAACGATATTAGAAGAAATATTTAATGACCCTTCCGCTAAACACAATGCTTATGGCCGAGTTCCGGTGTGAACCACCCTCCCTCCCGCATAAACAATCAAAACAAAACAAACTAACTCATCTAATATCGTTTTTGATAATGGATTTCCGCAAAGTAACGCCTGACACAATAAATTATCTAATATTTTTGAGTCAACGTGTACGTGATAAAATACTAAACACTGAAGAGAGAAGAACACCGTCTTCTGTTTCACATTCCTTACAATCGCGCCTCTCTTCTTTTTCTGTTTTTATGTCTGTGGTGGTGGTCATAAAACCACATAAACTATTTTTCAATGCCCGAATCTATGCTAAGAGAGTTTTGCCTACAAATTTTAACTTTCTAAATTCAAATCACTTTAATCCCTTGGGAGTTTCATACAACATTACATCCCTGGAGATGTTATGCCTTGCTTTACGTAAAGGTTGCGTGATATGTAATTGGACATCATCGAGAAAAATAAATAAACCATCAACTTTTGTCCAATGAAGGGGTGAAATGATTCATGAACTAAGGAGCCACTACGATACTAAAGTTTGACAAATGATTATGTCAGAAACACAGTCTCCGAATTGACATTGAGCTTGACCGACATTTTTCAACATTGAAGTTTTTACAATCTCTTTTTACGCCTATCCATTGTTATGTTATTCACGGTCAATAATTATATAATACCATTTTGTCTGTATGTCGACCTATCAGTCCAAGCGTGCGTTCTAAGGTCGTACTTATTTGTACCTAGTTATCTAACGGAGCAAAAAACATATAAATAATCTACAAAAAGTGGAGTTTTTGTGGTTACATTTTTAAGTGATTGATTATTCAGACTTGGTTGTTCTTTTGTATATCGTTCTGTATTATTTTTATGGTTTTATGTATAGATAGATGAGAATATAACAAGATGCTAATATTTAAGGAAAATATTGTTATCAATTGACATAATATATTGGACTATAGGTTTAATCTAAGCCGTTTAATTAAAGCCATGAACGGCGCACTTTGCTTCCACCGTCGATACAGGAGTATACGACTTTTAAATAAATTTAAAAATACCCCTGTGTAGTTACTGTTAGATCAATGAATGGAACTAATTTTAACCAATAAGCCACCCAGGTTTATGGGTAAACATTTTACCAAAGGATATAATATGTTTGCGTATATGTGCGGCTTGACAAAGCAAATTTGTTGGGTTCGATTTGAGAAGTTTTGTTTAACTATGTATGAAGTACTATTCTCGTCTCCGGGTTGACTCGGCCAAGTATTTACCTGAAATTAAAGTTCTAGAATTGATTGAAAGACGAGCTGATAGGATAATTGGGTAGCTCATTAGGGTACTCTATGTATATATTAGTTACTAGTTGAATCGCCAGCGGCTTTGCTCGCTTGGTCATGGTGTAGTCATGGCGAGAGAGTTATTCTTTAAATTTCAATAACTTTTTTATTTATGAGCCGATTGACATGAAACAAACACTAAATGTTAAGTAAAACTTACCACAATATATTTGTGATAACCGCATCTAAATCTGAGAAGCCGTTCCTGAGATTAGCGTGCACAAACGCACAGACAAACATAAATTATACCAATAAAGAATTTTCTTTCTATTTTCGTTTATAAAAGCCCCAATAATATTTTTGCTCAAATCTTGCATGTACAGGCAGCGATCCGTTACACTGTTACTTTAGAGTACCTATACATTTCAGCGGGTTTGGAATTACATCGAATTCCACCATCATCGGGAGATCCCACCGACCTACCACCTAACGCCGCTCCATCAGTATGTAGAGATATGTTACTCCGGAGTGGCATTTCAAAATATTCTCGTCACCGACGAGATTTGAAATGTAAAAGTCGATGAAACTTAGCTTCATACGTGGTAGGCCTTAGGCAAAAGACCTTTTTTATGGTATCAAGTGACAGACGCCCAGTCGTGTGCATGATGCTAAACACTGCTGTGGTAGGCCCAGCAAGTACAAAATACGTCTGGTCCATGACAGATGCGGTGGTATCTTATTCTTAAACTTAACATTCAGACCCTCAGGAGTACAAGCCTGGTCACAAGCACCACATATAGACCGTTATTTCAAACTGGCTTAATGATGTTTACCTCTACCAGTATTTACAGTGGCATGTAGATGCAGTAACGTCTGTCTTGGCCAGGCGTAGTGTTAAGTACTTCAGAAACACCACTCAGAACAGAACTGAGGTGGTAGCACAAACAATTTGGGAAAAAGTATTCGTATCGCAAACATTAATCCGTCACGCTTCGGCGTACAAACTATGAGTTATCTGTGTCGCAGTTGCGCTAGATACATGACAGTTTGTGCTGTTCCACATGAAGGACACTTTACGTTATATTTACGCAGTTATTCGTGCTACGCCCACTGTTTATGTGACACTGTATTGCGCCTGTCATACCGAGTCTCCGTGATTCTCATTCGCCCAGCGATCTCACTTGCTACCGTGCCCTTCACACCATATAGCTGTATTAGGTTGGCACTACACATCAAACTCTCCTGTGTGGGATAAAATCAAATCATCCAAACGACTACAACTACTCGTACATTGTAGTCAACAGTAGTCACTAACCAACCTTCTATACTTTTACTTAACCTACTTTAATTAATTGATAATTATTTATTAATTACTAATAATTAATTTATCAAATTTAATTATTCAATAATTAATTTTAATTAATTATTCATATTATAAACGTGAAAGTTTGTGGGTATGGATGTATGGATGTTTGTTACTCTTTCACGCTCAAACCTACTGAGAATGAAACTATGCCAAATTTATTTACTATTAGTAGATGCAAATAATTCATATATTTATATTTAATTTGCAGTTGGGAATAATGAGAAAACCTAAATGTAAAACAATAAAATGAATACGCCGAAGATGCTTGTGGGCAATAACGAAACGCTTATAAATTCAGTTCATAGACTATAGGATACTGGGATACTATACTCAAAGACCTTACACTTACTAACTGTAAGGTCTTTGACTATACTATACAACTTTCTTGATACAACGTATATTCTTCCAAAAGAGTGGAAATGACATGACAAAGTGACACCAATAGTTATTTTCTTTGTTGTTGGACTCGTACGTTTTGTACATTTGTCATTTCTCTAGTTAGTTTTATCATGTTATCACATAAAATATAAGTACTTGCCATATCTAACATAACGATACCTAATGCCAAGCACCCGTTTCTCTATTATGATATTTTTTTTTTGAAAAACCCAGTCAGATACGAGTATTTTAATTTAAGGTAACATATTCTGCCTATCTCACCTAACCTAGAAAAAATATAAATGCTAATAACTTTCAAACCCAGCTTAAAAAAAAATATGGTACGATTTTATAACATCTATCTAATATCTTTTTATGTAGTCTTACTACAAGGACTACAGGTTTTGCCTGGTTTCCTTTCTCGTGGGTCCGTCTATGTAGGGTACCGAAAAGACAGAGGTTTGCCATTCTTCTTTGGTATGGAGGTAGATGAGGCGCTAGATTAACACATAGGATACCATCACCACAAGGGTGAAAAAGTGTAATATAGACAAAATAACAAGATCTCAGCTTACATTAAGATCGTAATGATGACAGTTCTGTCAAGTCTGTGTCAGTTTCTGATAGCTAAGTCAAAAGCACGCTATCTGCTGCGCAGACGACGTCGCGGGCACCAGCTTGAAATATCATAAAGAGGAAAAAAATATTACTTTGTTTATTTGAATTGAATAGGCTCCGAAACTACTGGACCAGTTTCAAAATTATTTCACCATTCCAAAAGTCAAAAAAGTCTGAATCATTTATTCAATTTAGGCATCAAAGACGCACTTATGAACGTCAATTTTTCATTATAATGTACTTTAAAGACTACCGCCGCGTTCCAAAATATATAGAGCCTACCGAGAAGAAGCGACAAGAAACTCGGGGCCATTCTTATTATATTTTTTTTATTAGAATTATTTATTACGCTATATATTTTGATTCATCATCACCATCATCATCCATCACCATGCGGGTAAAACCGAAGTGCAGAGCTAGTCTACAATATTTCAAAAAGTTTCAAAAGCATCACAGAATTATCTATTCTTTATCTGTCATTGGATTATAATTTCCTCTATGATCTTGTCATCGTCTATGTTGTGATACGCTTTATTTTATTTTGGAATTTATTTCTTTTACTCAGTAACAATAATTAATTTGTTATACTTTGAAATAAAGGGGGTTTTAAAGGAGATATACTTATACAATGTTATCTAGTGAGGCATCGTGCTCTGATTGCAAAATAGAAGTTATTCATAACAGATGGTCGAAACTTCTGCTGAAATGGGTAAGAAGCCAAAAAGAGGATAAAAAATACACTACTGTGTTTTACTACATACTACATGTCACATTTCCTGGAAAAGAAGTATGATTACTGCGATTTTTTTAGTATTATTAGCCAAATATGGCGAGTCTACGGGTTAAGAACGCTCCCTCTACCGACAAGATACGACCTTTGATGACTCCGCTGGCGTAGTTGGAAAATAGTGACCCTGCCTGCGAAGCGAGTGGTTTGCACGTTCAATCACCAAAGCCAAGGCAAATGTTTGTGTGATAAGCAGATATGTTTGTTATTCTTTTCAATATGTCGTTTGTGAGTGTTTTGTTTGTAAGGCGAGCGAATGAAATTACCTCACGAATGCGCAAATCGGGATAAAAACTATGTCCTTGGGTCGACTTACGAACTTTAAGAGAGGCCCTTTAGGTCACCTCAGTGCGACGCATTGTATAAGAGCGGGTTGTTTCATACGCCGCAATGCCAGACAAGGTAGCAGTACGACAGAAAGCGTCAGAACTCTAGGTTAGCATTCGAAATACTAAGCCTGGTACACATTTTAAATTGTTGTTACAGAAATCATCTGCAATTTTATTCAAAATATTTAAATAAAACGTTAATACAGACCCATGATCACGTACCAGAGCGTTTGTATGTAAAGTTTGACGGGTTGACCGATCTTAAGGCGCGCTGGTATCTTGATGATAGTAAAAATAATCTTTAAACATCTACGGCCTTATTAATAAACTTGGCTTACACCCGGAGTAGTTAAAACATATATTTGTCAATTTTTCGCTTGTAGTAAATGTCACGCGTGAAAGCAAGACAAAGCATGTTACGCCTAATATAGGTTTACGCAACCTTTATTAATAAAGGCCCTAGTGTAACAAAACAGTTCAAAAATCTATATATATATATATAAAAAGTAACTCTGATTTCTCCTGGTCACGCTGGTGACTTGAAAACGGATGGAACAATCTTGCTAATACTTTTTTGTTGTGTTCATTATTGTCAGGAGAAGGTTCATGTGAAAGAAAAACAAAAAAAGATGGGAGGTTATGGCGAGGCCGAAGGCCGAGCCTAAGGAAGGCCGGAGGCCAGGCGACTGCCCTGCGAACAAAGTCGCGGGCAGTCGCTAGTATTCTATAAAACAACTTTGGTAGAAAAAGGAACAGAAAAGAATGTTAACCGAATAGAATACATAAATATTACTCGGTTTTCACAGGAAAAATCCTAAATTAGTCCACAACAAGTACAATTTGAATAGTTTAATACCGACTTCTATTCTATACAGTTATTGGAGTGTATTTCAAAAACTACTGGACCTAATTTGTTGAAATTTAAATGGGAATGGGAAGCACCAGCTTTCAAACAAAAAATAATTTTGAGAATCGGTTCACCCAGTCCAAAGTTATGAGGTAACAAACATAAAAAAAATATACAGTCGAATTGAGTACCTCCTCCTTTTTTTGGAAGTCGGTAGAAAATAAACTTTCATGTTCAAACTTGCTGAATTTTCAGGGCTAGCACTATGTATTTTTTATTCAATACCTAGCTAAGGTAATGACGGGTTAACCAGCGGGTTTCAATTGTTTATGTATATCGAAAAATATAAACAAAACGTTTTTACATTATGTATGTCTCCGCAGTATAGTCGAATATGGTAGGCAATTTTCAACATTACGTAATGCATCGTAAATTACATTAAAATTGGGATTGCACATCGCCTTTTAATCAAGATCTGCTACTACAATTCAATGTAAGTAGGGCATATGAGATTACCCATAATTCATATTATGCAAATAAACAAACTAAAAACGGACTGCAAACAGAAGCGAAAAGAAGTAAACAAGTTTTAAATTCATGACTTAGCAATATCAAATACAGCCGTACAGGCATTTTGTAATGGTGAATGACCTCAAGGCACATTATATTTTCATCATTTTATTGAAAGCCTTAATAGATATAAGGCTTTCAATAAAATGATTTTCAGATTTTTAGTTTTATATACAGTGAAGCCTTTTTTCCAATCACTCTTTTTTTTAATATTTTATTTTGTGATTCTTTTTTATATAAAAATCATTCAGTCATCATTGACTGTTACGCCTAGCGAAATCCAAAATCAGACATAGGTAGGTATGACTATTAGAATATAGCATATATCTTACTATGGTCCAGGTAAGCTCAAAGTCGCACAACGAGCTATGGTGAGAGCGTGATCGAATCAGAAATGAGGAGATCTAAAAGTCACCGATAAAACTAAGAAGATAAACCAGTTGAAGTGGCAGTGGGCAGGCCATATAGCACTAGGAACTGATGGTCGATGCAGCAGGAAGGTTCTGGAGTGGAAACCACGGACCGGCAAGCGCATCGTTACACCGACAGACGATCTGATAAAGTCGCAATACAACGCTGAATTGAGGCCGCTTCCAACCGGTCCTTCGGTGGATGTCTTATGGCTGAGATGATGATGAGATAGTTGATGTTATAATGAATTACATTACTCCCGTGGTCCCGCGAGGCCATGCGATCGAAGCCGTGGATCAGATGATAGTATTGGTAGCGTTTATGAAGCGATGATGGTTCAGGAGGAGCTTCATTTGATCTAGTAGTCGTCAGTCGTGAATCCGGTCCGTTTCTGTAGGACAATCTATCATGATACCTTTGTGGGAACGACATAAATGAAAAATGACCTACTATTAAAACGCCGAGAATTAAAAACGCCTTAAAAGTAGAACGTTCGAAATGACAAATCTTCATGTCATGTAAACTGCTGGTGTTGAAGGACCCTGAAAATATAACCATAACTCGAACAAGTATAATACATTATTGGCCGTGGTGTGCCTAGAATAGTACAGGGTTTGAGGGAGACATATGTTAAGCAGTGGACGTCCTACGGCTGAGATGATGATGATGAGTATTTGAGTCTTCGGTTTACCAATTACCGTTAAGTAATAAAATAATTGAAAATAGTTACGCTAGATCGTCCTGATGATTCGGACCGGATTATAGTTGCAGTCTGGGCTCCCCCAAGTTGAAAATGTAAGCTTTTAACGGTGCCATGTGTTTTGGTAATCATCCGAAAGATCTTAGCCGTAGTCATAGAGTCTGTGCAAAAAGAGAAGCGTCCTAGGTATTGCTGTTTTCACGCTAGTAAATAACAAAAGCTGAAAACTGATGCTAATTTACTGTTTTATAGTTTCATCGAGTGGAACTTCATACTTGACAGTTGCGTAACGGACAGATAACAGCTGGATTGGGCGGCTATATAAAAATCTGCGGCCTTACTTATAAACGTTGCTTAACCTTTTGCGTCCCAGAGACGTATATATACATCAGTTTAATTAATAAATCTATTGTTTTAATTATCACGGTATAGGAAGAATTAAATTTAAATAACGTCATTTAGTACGGCGCGGAACATTTTTTCTGTCATCATCATAATCAGCCCATTTTGTTCCCACTGCTGGTGCTCGAGCCTTCCTCTCAGAGCGAGGAGTTGGTCCATAATCCACCACGCGGTGCGGATTGGTGAATAGGTTAGTGGCCAACCCATGTCGAAGTTTTCAGACCGCCCTACTAACTACTAACGACTGTTGTCCTAAGACAAACAACCGGGACCGATGGCTTAACGTGCCCTCCGAAACACGGAAGCGCTCAGTTGAATAATGCCACTAGCAACACACCCATCCAACTCCTGACTGCAGAAAGTGTTGACTAACTTGTTGATCGGTTAAGTCAAGCTCCGCTACGAGCACTTGCAGTGCGGACTATTAAATAACGTCATTTAAAGTTAAGTAGCGTTTATAAGTAAGACCCAAAATTGTTAGTTCACCAACACCACGACAGTTCTCTTTCTGCACAAACTCCGCTAAAGGCCTGTTTTATAATCACCGTTTAAGTAGGTACCAGTTATCTTATCTGACAGATATCTTCATTCAAAATTATTAGCAATTTTCAAAGTTATCGCTGAAGCATATAGCTATTATTGATGTCTCGTGAAAAAGGCGTTTAGCCTGTTGTGCTGGTTTCCGCCGCGTCATCAGACTATCGACATGCTTTTTACGTCGCACAGTAATCAGAATTAGCTTAGGTCATATTATTGTTTTTATGATGATGCAATTTCCGCGGTCAGATTACAATGTAGAATAAATAGATAAGTTAACCTACAACGTGCGGAAGAATATTATAAACTCTTTGGACTTTATTAATGAATAAAAAATGTTGTCTGTAAAGTTGGTATAAGGAAAATAATTTTATGTGATAATCATAAGACAAGCCGAACGCTTAGGCCGATCGTGCCTCTCTATCAAGCGATAGAGAGGCACGTTCCGGGCTCTCGCCACTTTATCGGTGGAGGATCTACGCGTCCCGCGGTCCGTGATCTCCACTCCAGGCCCATCCGGCAATATCAGCCATCCCTGCCCACAGCCACAAAACTGCTGGCCAAAATTACTAGTATGATTAATGTGGAACCTATATTAATTTACACAGAAAATCATGAAATTGAATATAATTACAGATTCTTTGCAGATAAACAGATGCGTGAATGAAAAGGACCCGAAAATCCGAGTCAGGCGGCTCAGTCCAAAATGCCTGTTGTACATCATGACGAAATACAAGAAAGACGTGTGCGATGACGACATGGATCGGGCTATGCTTTGTACTGACGACATAGAGCCCTTCATCAAATATAAATACCCCATCTTGAGACTAAGGTATGATTATCATGTACCGACATATCATTGACCGAGCGAGCGTAGCGTCTCTGCTGTAACTGGCCAAATTGTCAAATGTTGGTCCTCGTGTACAGGTCGTATTTGTCAACCAATCTTGACGAGACTTGGTATGCATGTTCTACTATTCAATAATTTATTTGTTATTGGCGATTTTTAGTGGGGGTGAGGGGTTCTTTTCCTATAATAAGGGGAAGTTTGCCGCGGTGCTATATACCGACCGGTTTTGATACAATTTATTGCACTTAATTAGGAGCCTAGCTGACTAAAAAAGTAAATATATTAATACCTTAAAAAACTGAACAAATTAATACGTACGGCCATAGTAAACAATATGTTGATAATTAATATAAAACCCTAATTAAACATGCTACTATTTAGTTTTAAGTAATCGTGCCAAGTGGTTCTTAACTATAGGATAATAGCTCTGATGCATTCAATACTAAGATTGGTGACCACCTCCTGTTTTGATCGATGATAGCCAAGGTGTAACTAGGGTCGGCCCATCATTATAAGGCCCCCACCTTAGGCTTGGGCTTTCAGATAGAGTAACATCATGATGAAATTCACAGCATGGTGGTAGGGTACTGGGGGTGTCCACCTCTCTTACCATCAAGTTCCGGCCATTGTCTTCGAGAGCCAGTCGCTATTCTAGGTCTAGTATGATACCAAATTCGATCAATTCTTCGTCAAACACTAGCCTAACAAACGTAAAAAATCAGAGGTGTCTGTGCGTCCCCTTCGTTCGAAAACTCCGGCCCTCCTAGCGGAGATGGAGTGCGCGCTCGAATAGCTCGCCTCCTGCGCCCTCCGGAGCGGGAGAGAGAGAGGGTTAATCTCTCTCTCGCGCTCTTCAATCTCTCTCTACGACATCACATCCTCGCAGAAAGAGACCATCGCCCATCCCATGACCTCTCGTCACACACGAAAATCGGACAATATTGAGAGGTAGAAAAAGTTATTTCTTTTAGTATCGACGAGTACTAGCTATGCACTCGTCTTAACCGTCCTATGAGGACAGTGCGCCATCTATCGATTTGTTCGATAAGCTCTATCCGAACGAAAGAAGAATTTGAACAAACACTTAACTTTAGTATTGAAGTCGTTCATGTAAATCTTCATAAATCTTGACAGTTTTTACTACATGATATTTTAAACAGTAACGCTTGCTCAGCGAAAGTATACCGTTTTAGAGAGATGAATTACCTATATTCCTGGACTTAGAACCCTTCTTTTCTCACTCACTGTGGCAGATGACGTTAAGCTAAGCTAAGACTAAGCTGGCGTTGCTTAAATATCTGAAGGTAAAAATATTGCTATAATAACCCTCAGACAAAATAAAAAAAGTCAAGACAGAATGTTGTGAACAGAGAAGTGAGGCCGGTTTTCTAAACTACATGTGCGTGATTCGGTACTGCCATGGTACAGCCCGCGGCATGTAACTCTAGCGCTGACCGTTATTGCACAGAAGTCAAAAATTGGGTATCACAGGGGGGCTAGAGGGACGAAGGACTCTTGTCTCACTCTGTCACATGTAAGACGAGGGACTCTTGTCTCTCTCTGTCACATGTGCGCGACTGTACCCATGCGCAGCTATCCCCTCCACATTTTGCTCAGCGCTAGAGTTACGTGCCGTGGGCTGTAATTCAAATTAAATCAAAGTTATTAAAAATTTTGCAGTAATTAATAAATTTAAATTAAATGATAATTAAAACTTTACGTGTTGCTTCCACGCGCCGCGATAGTTCGACTGGTGAGCCAAGGCGTAGTTTCGTTGTAGGTTTTGTATGTAAAAATGTATGAACACGCCGAGGCGTAGTTTCACCCGGCCTCACTTCTCTGTTCATAACATTCTGTCTTGATTTTTTTATTTTGTCTGAGCAATAACCGTATTGATCTTATCATCATTTTTATAAATAGGAGCAGAACTCGGTGCGCCATCTAATGGTGATTTTGATAACTATAAGACTGACGTTTTAGTTTGACCATGTTACCTTTCCACTTGATAGTCTTTGGAAGCAACTTGGAGAATGCCACTAGATCTAAAATTAGGCTTAGTGATGTTACTAAAATTTACAAATTTACATATTTGAATAATGTTTCCAAAGTTACTTTTTATTTTAACTTGGCTAAGGTTATTTGGAAGAAATTAAAACTGTTAGTGGTTAGGACTTTATATATTTGTCGTGTCCAATCTAAATAATTTATTGAATGTAGGCATCTGTTGTTGAATTGTTATTTAAGAAACTTTACCTCTTCTGAAAAGAATGTGAGAGAATATTCGGGATAATTTTTATTACAATGATTTTTTTACATTTCATTAGGTTCTTAACTAGTTACATGGTTGGCAGATGTCGAAACGGCAGAGGCAGACTACTTTAACCATTTTCATCTTCTAAATACTGTCTTACGTGTGTTTTTTTATCATGTGTGTGTTTTTATTTTAGGTTTTGACAGCTGACTTGAAAGTTATGTTATGTTATATCTGTCTAATTTAATTGTAAAATAACTCCTTAATATAGAATTATTCGTCTTTGCCGAAACTAGGCACGGCTATACTATATTACTTGTGTTATAATGTGATGATCATATTAAGCCAAGAAGTGTTTGAGTGCACTTCTGGTGTTCGCCTGGCTAGCTACCACCCAGTTCGAAAACCTGTAACTAAGGACGTAACAGTGTGTTCCGGGAGCTGTTTTGGAGAGCCACGAGCTATTCTAGGTCTAGTGTGATACCATCAAGTAAGATATAGCGGTCAAACGCTGGTCTATCAATTACAAACAAACTAAATTAAAAACACTATCCTTTTATAATCAGGAACTTAACAGAATACCAAGATGTCCCCAAGAAGATCTACGTGATGACTTCGATCCTGCTGTACCACTGCTGCGTGAAATCTCAAACTGGAGTAGTCCATGACGACATTTGTAAACACATGAACGAAATTGAACAGGAAATGATTGTGAAGTTCTGCGAGAGATTGAGTGAGATGGAGCCTACAATGAATAATTTAGAAGTTGCCATACAAGGTTCTTGTAATTTATTTGTCCATTCCGTCCACTTTGAGGGGAAGGAGGTATAGTACATTACAGCAGCGGCCAGCAAAGAGGCATTGATGGACGAACGTGTAAATGGTGGGCCGAGGCCAAGAACACATACGTAAGTGCATCAATGCCTAGGTGAGGCCAATGCTTGCATAGTGCTTTGCTCAAATAATGCGTGGAAATAAAAACTAAGTAGTACCTAAGCGGAACTTTTATTTAAACATACAGTTGTTGAATGTACATTTTTTAAATTTTAAATTGTACTTTCCGGGGATTATATTGGTTTGGGAAGATTCTAACGAGGTCGCGGTACAGCAATTTCTATTTATTTGGAAGTAGGTTGTCAATATAATGATCAAATATCTAGTTTTGAGAAAAAAATCCAGAAGCCATCGTGATGCGAATCGTACGAGGCGAGGATATACATCTTAAAATGTTGTAGCTTTCTTATACAAGAGACCTTCTTGTTCAACACCCACCAGTGTCAGATATTCGGCATAGTGCGCAAGCATTTGCTTGCAAGGGTTTGCAGGTTGGTGTAGCTAATCTACCAGGCGAATGAGACTATTAAAACCAATGTCTCACTGTTTTAGACTTTCGCGGTTGGTAACTGAATTATAGTTAGTACTCAAGGGATGAAGACCGCGAATACTCGACTTCGAATTTGTACTTTAAAATATAGAATAGTACGATAGATATCCAAAAAGTTTCCTGCTATTAAACAGTATATTTTTATGCATATTTTTTCTTTTGTTATCTCTAATATTATCTATGTCATATTTGCAGCTTTGACATTGATTTTTCCAGTAATAACTAGAATGAATTAACCATTCCCTTGATTTCCATCACTTTAACTAACATTGTCAATTGACAAAAGCATCTGAAATTTCAGATGCTTTCGAGTCGGTCTTCAGTAAAGACGACATGCCGAGTCTAAAATCTTCAAATACTGATTTGGACAGTCGTAGATCTAGCGACACACTTGCCCAAATGTCTTCATCATCCCCTTCCAAATGTTCAGGAGCCACACTACGATCTGATTCCACCGTTGTTGATTCACCACCATCACCTTCATCACCGAAACAATCTCGTCTAAAATTCGCATCATCCATAACAGTGCTGCCTTCGGTAGTAACTGATACGTCAACTTATTCTGACATAATGATATTAGATGAGTCTGAAAAAACCGTAGCTGAAAATGATACCTATTCAGATTTCGAAAAAAATATCAATTATACTACGGATACCAAAACGAAAAGAGAATCTAAAAGAGATGAATATTTAAGTGAGAAAGATAGGGACACTCAAAGAATGCAAAAGGAAAGTGATAAAAAGAGACAGAATGCAGAGAATATTGTTTTGCGACATACACTTCACAGTGAAAAAGAAAATATAACGCAGATAAACTATAAAAAAGAAAATGTTTATGACAAAGAAGAAACAAATGTGTACAAGGAAACTTATTTGCAAGATGATCCTTCGAATACTACAGATTCAAGTAAGTTAAACCTACTGACTCAAGCCATTAAGGAATGTTGTTTGCCTTGTGATAAGAATAATGCCAGCTTAATGCTAAATTATATATATCAGCATTGTAACGAAGACCAGCTCAGTAACATGCTACAGAGTTTCTTAGTCTATATAACCGTCCAGAAAGATGTTCAGTTGTACATCTCGTCTTAAGCGACAACACCATATAATATTTTTTAAGATTTGTACTTGTGCTTGGATTTACTACTGAGTGTACGTCTGTGATACTGCACTTAAGTTTAATAAGTTAGTACTTACTAAACTGAATGTGGATAATATGTGGATGGAAAGGTCGGAAGCAGAAAGTGTGACTTCGGAACTTTGAACTAGTAAGGAGACAAACATACTAAAAATCTGATCTCGTTATTTATATTTTTGCTTACATCTCAATAACAATGTGTAATAGAAAATATTCTCTACAAATTAGAAAAAAATTTACCTTCTTTTGGTTCCCCTTCTAGGGCTTTCCTCAGAGGGCTTTTAGTATGTTTGTCTTCTAACTGTATACATAACAATCACGTCATAACAAAGTTTCGAAGTCAAACTTTCTTATTTCGACCTTTTCATCCAAAATCGTTCGTTATCTAAAGTATCTTCACTTCTATACTCCTTACATCATCTTTTCTGTAGAGAAAATAATAAAACAGTCTTTAAGTTTTGGATTCCCGCTAGAGAAGCGAGTTTCCATCTTCAATTGAAGGTGGAAACTCGCGTCTCTAGACAAATATTTTTCTTCTTCAGGAAACCCTCGATGCTTATCAGATTGCTCGTGCACTAAGTGCAATACTGCTGGTCCTGCCTGCGGAGACCCTGGAAGCAACCTGGAACCGTGTGCCTGTCCTGTTATCGAAAAACCTTCGCAACAGAAACCTTTCAGAATGTAAGAATGAACGGTATAAATTAAAACAGATGTATTAGGAGAGGTAGAGAGTTTCTACGGACAGCTATACACCTCGGTCGCTAAACCTGTTAGCAGCTCGGTCAAAGACCCAAGAGCCAAGCTGACCCGACATTATACCGAAGATATCCCGGACATCAGCCTGTACGAGATTAGAATGGCCTTGAAACAGCTTAAGAACAAGAACAAGATGCCTGGTGACGACGGTATCATATCTGAGCTTCTGAAAGCGGGTGGAACACCGGTACTTAAAGTCCTTCAGAAGCTCTTTAATACCGTCTTATTTGAAGGTTCAACGCCAGAAGCAAGGAACAAAAGCATGGTGGTGCTGTTCTTCAAGAAAGGTGACAACACTTTACTTAAAAATTACAGACCCATCTCGCTTTTGAGCCATGTTTATAAGCTGTTTTCGAAGGTCAAAACGAACCGTCTCAGTCGCAGGTTTGATCAATTCCAGCCTCCGGAACAAGCCGGTTTCCGAAAAAGCTTAAAAATGAAAAGGCAAGGACTTGGCATCAATACTAACGGCAAATACATCACCCACTTTCGATTTGCCGACGATATTGTAGTCATGACAGAATTCATGGAAGACCTCAGTACAATGCTCGAAGGCCTCCATCGAGTTTCCCAACGGGTAGGTCTTAAGATGAACATGGATAAGACGAAAATTATGTCTAGTGCCCATGTTGTACCTACCCCAATATCAGTTGGGAACTCAGTTCTCGAAGTTGTTGACGAGTACATCTACCTGGGACAGACAGTCAAACTAGGCAGGTCCAACTTCGAGAAAGAGGTCAATCGTCGAATCCAACTCGGCTGGGCAGCGTTCCGGAAACTTCGAGAAGTCTTTTCGTCAAAAATACCTCAGTGCCTCAAAACAAGAGTCTTCGACCAATGTGTGTTACCAGTGATGACTTATGACACTGAAACGTGGTCTCTTACTATGGGCCTCATAAATAAGCTCAAAGTCACACAACGAGCTATGGAGAGGGCTATGCTCGGGGTTTCTCTACGTGATCGAATCAGAAATGAGGAGATCCGTAGAAGAACGAAAGTTACCGTCATAGCCCAGAAAATTAGCCAGTTGAAGTGGGCAGGGCACATAGCACGCAGAAAAGATTGCCGATGGGGCCGTAAGGTTCTGGAGTGGAGACCACGGACCGGCAAGCGCAGCGTAGGTTGTCCACCGACACGGTGGACAGACGACCTGATAAAGGTCGCAAGACGACGTTGATTGCAGGCTGCTTCCAACCGGTCCTTTTGGAAAATCATGGGGGAGGCCTATGTTCAGCAGTGGACGTCTTACGGCTGAGATGATGATGATGACCTTACTGGAGGTAGACATTTGACCCTGTTATTTCGATATGTCAAATTTCTATCGGTAGTAAGGAAAACTATGGATGGAGAAAGATTATTGGGATCCCCCATTAGACTCAAACTGTATGAGCGCTGTTGTTTCATCTATGTAAGTTTAGTATAAGGTACAATCTCGTGACAAGGGAGCAGGGGTGTATAAAGCACAAACTGAACGTGGCACTGAAGTGTATATGAGGCAGAGATCAGAACGACCGGCAGCGCCTCGACTAACACCTGGTACTGGTCAGCATGTGAAGCCATAAAAAAGATTCAGCAAAGAAGGATCATGGTCGATGTCGAGAATTCTGGGGATTACGGTCACAAGTTAGGAGAGGCCATAAGCAAAGGCAAAGTCACAAACAGCATGACCAGCGAGATTAGTAGTCTTTGAGGCAGGCCACTAACTAATTTACTCTGCGCCCTCGCTATGAGATCTGTAGATGCAGCAAAGGCACGCGGGTTTTCCCCCAAAATCCGCACGTAGCTATAGAGTGGACAGTTGAGTTTTCTAGACAGCAGCAACAACTATCTTCTCTGACATACACACATACCGCGCTAAAAGTATGTTTGAGTTTGTACTCAGGGTATAAAAGCAGGACGTATCGGAGGGGCATGAAACTTGTGTCTCCGTCAAAAAGGGCAGGTTTTTGAAATCGATATGATGACGAATCTTGGCAAACAGAATGTTGGTAGAAGAAAATTGTCCTGGCTCCGCAACACCTCACAATGGTGTGAGGCTGTGGTGGTGCAGGCTACAGAGAGGGAAGTTGGTTCAGAAACACATTGTATAAAAAGGAAACATTGTGTTGAACGGGACACTCTAGTTCTCTAGTAAAAGTAGGTAGCTTTCCAGGTTTTGCCTTGAGAGAATCCTACCACAATGAGAAATGAGTGAAGTTAAATTCCAAAGGGTAGACAGCGGTGTTTTATATACCTACGTTTCTCCAGAGGAATATATTTTTAGTTTCATTTAATAGGGGACAAGCCTATTGCCGTCTACGCAGCACTGTTCCAGACTCCAGACTGCTATTGAGATTTTTTTTGTCAGAAAACCTCAATAACCGCCTCACCTGAGTATCAAATCCAGGACCTCGACACTTCAAAGCGGCACTTCCAGCACTACACCAAGACCAACCGATTGAACTGGCAGGTCAAATAGTACTTAATAAAATTGTCATCTATCTTGTATAGCGCTGTGACAGCCTAGGTACCTTAGTATGGAGTAGATTTTGAATTAAAAAGATAATATCATAAAACTATTTTTCAGTGCCAGAATAGACTTGTGCAAGAAGATCTCCGTAATTACAGTAGCGATAGCGCTGTTATTTTTAACAGTCGGAGCAATTTGGTCGATCACCATGCAGTTTTTGAAGGTGGAGAAGGAAGACACGAAATTATCGCGGGTGGAAAGAGTTGCTGAAGGAAGGTTACTGGTAGTATTTTTCGTTCATCACCACCGTACTCAGAATTCACTCGCTGTTTACACAATACTACATAATTTGCGTTTAAACGTGTGGGCACTCTCCGCCCTGCGCTCTCTCCTGGTACTCCAAGTGATAGAGGGGTTCCAGGGTCAGTCGTCGATCAGACGGCCACGGGACTGATTCCAACAATATTCCAAAGATAACATTTTCATGAAAGCTTGTGTGAAAGCATGGTAGTAGGGCAGTTCTGGGTGGGTCGCCTGGCTAGCTACCACCCTCAGGTTTGAAATTCTGCCGCTAAGCAACTCGCAGAATAAGGCCATTTATGCCGAATTCACAATTTACAAGTAATCTAAAAATCAAAATGAAATCTATATATTACTTCCCGTTCACCTAGAAATATGAAATTTCCCAAGAAGCAAGACCTTACTGTACAAGTTAAGGAAAACAATCAGAAACTTGTTAATTAAAATGGATACGTCACATAAAAAACGGTATTTTTTCTCTTACACGGTAATACCGACTTCAAACTTGATGTGATAATAGTTCAAACTTAAATAAAATATATAAAAAAGTGCCAAGTGCGATTCGAACTTGCGCATGAAGTGTACCATTATCTATAAATCTCCCATCCAACAGACATGATTTTTTTGCCGTGACTGGCATTTGGCCGTTTTTTTAGTATTTGTTCTTATAGCGGCAACAGAGATACGTCATCTGTGAACATTTTAACTATCTATCACAGTCCATGAGATACAGCCTGGTGACAGACAGACAGACAGACAGTCAGACAGACGCATGGACAACGCATGCGCTGTGGTAATAGGGTCCCGTTTAACTCTTTGGGTAAAAAGAGTAAGTAGAACCCATGCAGAAAGTTTATATGGGTTTTAGGGTCAATAGAAGGTATAACCATACACCCTCATATTAGAATTAGAAGTATGACTCTCCGTAAACCCTTAAACAGCCTGGTCTCTATGTGGGTCGCATCTTCTACAAAAGGATCTTATCAATAAAAAGTAATATAGGAAGATGTTCATATATTCCTAATTCCTATATTTGTTAAGTTGGTCTACTTATGTCATATGCAAAAATATTGGCACAGTGCAGCAAGATCCAGACGTCAAAGTAGTATTAAATTGATACAAAATCAAATCAAAATCATTTATTAAAAACAATAGGTCTATTGAATGAAATGAGTCTTAAGTAAATGAGGCTTTATAATAATCTACTGCTACGATTCAAAACCAATAGAGCTGCTCTCCGCGGTTTCACCAACGCAGTGATGATTGAGGATGATGATGAATCAAATATAGCCTATTTTACTAAAGGTGACTGTAGCTTTCCAATGCTGAAAGAATTTTTGGAATCGGTCCAATACTTTTTGAGCCAATTCGTTACAAACATACTTACATATAAATCTTTCCTCTTTATAATATTAGTACAGACTAGTTGCTCTCCGCGGTTTCACCAACGCAGTGATGATTGAGGATGATGATGAATCAAATATAGCCTATTTTACTAAAGGTGACTGTAGCTTTCCAATGCTAAAAGAATTTTTGGAATCGGTCCAGTACTTTTTGAGCCAATTCGTTACAAACATACTTACATATAAATCTTTCCTCTTTATGATATTAGTCTAGACTAGTTGCTCTCCGCGGTTTCACCAGCGCAGTGATGATTGAGGATGATGATGATGAATCTTATATAGCCTATGTTACCAAAGGTAACTGTAGCTTTCCAATGGTCAAAGAATTTTTGAAATCGGTCCAGTACTTTTTGAGCCAATTCGTTACAAACATACTTACATACAAATCTTTCCTTTTTATAATATTAGTACAGACTAGTTGCTCTCCGCGGTTTCACCAGCGCAGTGATGATTGAGGATGATGATGATGAATCAAATATAGCCTATTTTATGGTGAAGGGTGAATGTAGCTTTCCAATGGTGAAATAATTTTTGAAATGGTACGTAAAAATTCTTCATTTCAAAAATTCTTATATTTATATTAATTCTATGAATAGTTCGTAAAAAGTTTTTGAGTTTATTCATTACAAACACACACAAAAATAAAAAATAAAATCCTCTTTATAATATTATAGTGTAGATGATAAATATTAGGTCACATACATCTTCTCTTAATGTTTTACGAAAGATTGTTTTTTCAATAGTGTAACACTTAACTTATACGAGTACATATTGATTGTTTTTAGTGTCCGTTTCAAACCGCAATTAGCAAAACAAATGTCTAATAAAACAAATTAATGACGAAATATTTACCGGACCTTGCCTATTAACCACTTGTTAATTAGTTCGCTGCAGAAATGCTTTGATATAACCTCGTATACCAGTTTACAGCTTCAAACTACGCATAATATTGGATTGTTATTAAATCCTAAGGAAATATTTAGCAATAAGTACTTTAAAACTACAAATTTTGCGGTTGCGGTGGACACTAGATTATTCGTAATACTATAACCATACACAGCATTAAAACTGTTATCGTAAGGCAAATAGCATCGCCAACCAAGCTGCTTTATGCGGGTTGAAATGCAAATGCAAAAATTGAAGGATTAATGTGCAATACTTTGACTGTTATACCGGGTGAATTTGCGTTCATGAGCATCATTTTAAATTAAGACATTATTCATGATATTAATTGCATTAGGACTAATGCAAAAGCGTTTTTAAACAAGAACTTTGTTTTCTAAAAATAGTAAAAAAAAAATTTTGATGATGATAATTACATTTTTAATTGTATTGCGAAGAGAAAAGTTCGACAATTATGAATGATAACTGGCAAATGTCTACCATGACCAAGCTGACAGATGCCGAGTCTTTCATCAAAGTTTTTAATCACTGTTTACGTCAAAAAACTAAATGTCAAAACTGTCATGTTGTTGGTGTTGCCCCAATCGAAAAACCAAGTTCTTGTTGAAAAGTCCTATTACGGAAATTAAAAATATTAAAGCCAGCCAAGTATGAAGAGAAAGTTGGAAATAAATTAATCAAATCGTTATAAAATGATTAGTGACTTCACTCGGGGTTTCTCAGAGGTCACGGTCAAGGCACATCACCTACAGCTGCATGCGTTACACCTGCTTTGCACGAAAAAACATTTTACATGTAATGTTTTGAAACTTGTTTGACATAACTCACATCTTGTTTTGTTGAGGTTTGCATTCCCACTGCAGCAAACTGTAGCGGCCTTATTAATAAATTTGGATTACACCCGGAGTAGTTAAAACATCTATCTATAATTTTTCGCTCACGCGTGAAAGCAAGACAAAGCATGTTACGCCTAATATAGGTTTAAAGTTTAAACAATGAAAACGACATAAGATAAGATCATTAATAACAGGTAACAAAATGTAGGTATTCTTATATTAAGCCTCTATCTAATAATGAAACATTCTGAGAATATAGTAGTAATGTGTGGATGGATTGTACTTGATGAAGCTAATTAATTACTAGGTAAAATGTGTGTGTGCGATGCAGGATGCAGTTATTATGACCGCGTGGCAGTTTGGTGTGTGTGTGTGTGTGTGTGTTTGTGTGTGTATATATATGTTTTAGTAGTTATAGATTTATTTCACATTCACAAAGTTCACATCTGAAATGGAATAATATTCTTGCCATGTTTGCTGAGATGATTTCTCCCTAACTGCATCAATATTTACAAAAGATTTGCTGGTGTTTGTAACTTTTTTTTTTCACTTCATGGAAATCCATAGACAGTAGGATCGGTGCGTGGTCAGTCAATTCTTCGAATACAACTGTTTGCCACTTGTTAACTGTCTTCACCATGAAGTGGTCAAGGCATGTCTTCATTCTTGTTGGTAGATTAATGGCGGGTGTGAGACCATGCACTGCCATCATATTCAGATTTTTGGACACATGCCCGAATTGATCAATACTAGTAATAATATTAATATTTATATCTCCAGTAACAATAATGTTAGTTTTGACTTTTAATTCTCTGAGAATATTGTCTAACGAGTCGATGTACAAGCTAGGATCTCTAAAGCATGGTGGCCTATATGTGCAAATGATTGAGTACATTTTATCCAATTCAAGAATGAGACAGTTACCTTAATTAATTTTGGGTTCAGAACAGACAACATTGAAATAATTCCTAACGTACGCAACAACGCAACGCATCATTTTGGTTAAAGTTACTTTTCGTATAATACATGTTGTAATTGTATATAGACGGTGGATGATATTTTTGCGTCCAACATTCGCTCAATACAATAACATCAATTTCAACATCTAGACAACTTAAGAAAATAAGAAATACGTCGTGATTTTGATGTATACTTCTTATATTATATTTTTTTTTTCTGGGACTTTCCTTCATATGACAAAAATTTGGAGCATTTTGATGGATCATTTAGTTTTCTACATTTAATTGCGCAATTATCATCTATATCATTAATCATTACCCGTGTGTACCAGAGGTGACGCTGTCCGGTACCACGCTCAAACTGGTATCTTATTTTAAATACCTGGGACACTGGGTCACTGACACGCTCCATGATGACATGGACATCGAGAGGGAGCGTAGGGCGCTTGCAGTTAGGAGTAACATGTTGATCCGTAGGTTTGCAGGATGCTCAAGAGATGTTAAGCTGACGCTATTCAGAGCATATTGCCAAGTGTTTTACACCTGCAGCCTTCGGATTAATTGTACTCAAAAGGCTTTGAGCGCCATCCGCGTTCAATATAATAATGCATTCAGATGTTGGGGTTGCCGTGGTTCTGCAGCGCATCAGGTATGTTTGCAGAAGCACACATCGATGCTTTCTCAGCCATCATGCGTAAGAGTGTGGCTTCCCTGATGCGGTGGGTGCGTGACAGCAGTAACAGTTGCCTGAGCGTGGTGGCGGATAGGGTAGATGGGCCCATCCTTAACCACATGATCAAGATGCATGTGCTACCTTTCCGCTGGTTAATTCAAAAATTTTCCAATAGGCTAGAATGCCACTACTATAAGGACGTAATGCAGCAAATAAGTAGTGCTTGACTGTGTATATGACTGTGAGATGAGTAATTTCAAATGTAATAACATTGTTTTTACGAAAACTAGTGTTTACGGACGCTATGCGCAACCATATATTTCTAATAATTATTCCTGTTAGGTAGATGACAGTTATGATGCACATAGGAACGAATTTTATGATAGACTCAAATATCCTATTTGTGATTCCAGTATTTTTTATAGTATTTATATTCTGTTGTGTGTGTAAATGATGTGGTTTGTGTGTATTAAGCGTCGTGTATTTTGATGTATGTACCTGTTTATATAAAAGTACTGAATAATAGTACAATTTTTCTACATATATACCCGTAAAGTTTATTCAATAAGAGAAAAACGTGTAAAGCATATTAACAATCATAAAGCTTATGAAAAATGCAGGTTCGAGTCATTTAGACCTTAATTTTTCTATGTCCGATTCATCTAATATGCGTATATGTGAGGCGCCTTCCGATTTTCTTAAATAAATTTTGCCATATGATATACATCAAAAAGTATATCCACTTCCAGCTGCAAACTCACGAGCCAGATAGTACAGTCTTCTGTCTTTTTGAGTCAAATTTTCTGAGATGTATACTGGAATTTTTGGTCCACCCATTTTATACAGCCAGTGTTAAGCTTTTCAGTGTTACCTTTATTATATTTTTTATAAGAGCTGATGAAATTATCTCTCGTCGACACTGTCGTGAAGTCAGCTATGATGGGTTTAATTGTAGACTTAGTGTTAATCCTATATACATCCCTTGTTTCTAAGTTTTCTAAAGAAACGTTTAAGGAATTTGCAGCGTTTTTAATAATTTCCTTCAGGTTTACTTTGGTCTCCTTTGGTAGCTGAGGCTCATTCCTTATTTCTATACTGGTAGATCGCATACTCTGATTCGATGCTTCTAACTGATTCTGTAGAACACGCACTTCTTTAGTTAAGTTCTTGTTTTCTTCTTCAACTGTCTGTACTCTTAATAACATATCGTCATACTTGATTGACATAAAATCCATTGCCACCTTGATCTCGTTATTTGATTGCAATAGTGCAGCATAAGATTTTTCATTATCCTCCCTTAATCTCTTGAACATATCCATTACTACAGCCTTGCTGACGTCATTAGTATCACCCCGCTTACGTTTCACCAGGCTGGCTTTCCGCGATTTAATGTTACTGCATGAGTCAGTAGTACTCATGCGCACTTCAGCGTCTTGTTCTTGTGTCTCTGACGTGTTCGAGTCCGACACATAGCTGACAGGTGTTTTAAAAACAGCTGGGGAGTCACTTTTAGGTAGCGTACGTTTAAGAGGCATTTTTCGATAAATAAAAAAGTTTGCGAATCAACAACTGAGTAGACAAACAAGCGCGCACTTATTACTGTTTCAATGTACCAGGCTCACATAAATCAGAATGAGTAGACACCAACGAAGTAAAGCACACATGCGCGTTTAGCCCACATGTACAAGATGCACGCGGGGTGAAGTGAAGTGCAGTTTTCCGTTTCGATTTTTTGATTACTTGAATTTGCGAAATTAATAAAATAAACTGACAGAGGTTTAGTAACACGTGTACTCTACAGCGAGGTCCGGGGGCGATGCGCAACTCTTTGATCTTGATACTTTTTTATTGCGTTTTGCATTTTATACTTGCATTAATAATATTTTTTATTTGCGTAATATTAGCACTAATGCAATTAGTATTATTAATAGTGTCTTAATTTAAAAGGATGCCCATAAATTCAAATTCAACCTGTATATACTGGCACTTGATACAGGAACGTATACGCACAATAACACATCACAATATCAAAGAACCATAGAATATCTGTTCAGGTTTTCATTTCTAGAAGGAAGTGAAGAGTAAATTGAAAAAAGAGAGACCAATATTTTATAAGCATGTAATTATAAAAATAGCACATTTTGTTTCATTGCCTTACCTCTTTTCTACCGACTTCCAAAAAGGAGGAGGTACTCAATTCGACTGATGTTTGTTACCTCACAACTTTCTATAGGATGAACCGATTCTCAAAATATTTTATTTTTGTTTGAAAGCTGGTGCTTACCGTGTAGTTACCATTTAAATTTCATCAAGTTCGGTCCAGTACTTTTTGATTTACACTCCAATAATTGGAGGTAACTAAAGGTAATTTCCGTGGAAAATGTGTAACCTTATTTCACGTGAATGAAGTCGCGGCTAATATCTAGAATGTTATGTTGGTGAGTTTTGAGTCCCGACTCAAAACTCACCTTATTCTACAAAGATTAAACGCATACTCAGTCCCCATTCTATAGCAATTATTAAGTTATTAAATAAATAAAAATAATAACTATTTATATTACAGACCACCTGAGCAATATGCCTGGAAATGCAAACACGATCTCTGTCAAAAAGTTAATCAGCCAGCGAACGAAAAAATATTTTTATCCCAAAGCAGATGCACTTTGATATGTATGGGACCCCAAATTTGGCCACACCCGATTGGTCAAACAAAGTATAGCCAAAAACTAATCGCTTTAGCCACGAGTAAGCTCGAATACAGGCTGGAAACAATATCGTCCGAAGCTGTAAATGTACACTTAGGTCAAGCTCTTAAACTGTTTATTGGAAACCTAATTAAACTAGAAAAAACAGGTGAAAAGTTTAAGTCAAAAATGGCTGACTTGGATGTAAGAAAAATGAGCATTCAAATTGAAGTGGATTCTGATCCAGATCCAAGACTGAGACTGAACACAGAAGAAGCCTATCAAATTAAAGTTGAATCAATAAACAAACAAGTTATTATAAAGATATCTTCCCCTTCCTTCTGTGGTGTAAGGCATGGACTGGAAACACTCAGTCAAATGATACTTTTAGATGAGAGTACAGGTTATCTTATTACTCTGTCTAAAGCCGATATAAAAGATGCTCCCAGCTACAAATATCGCGGTCTAATGATTGACACAGCAAGGAATTATATCCCAGTTAAAGATATTATGAGAACTATAGATGCGATGGCTACTGTGAAACTTAACACGTTTCATTGGAGAATTTCTGACGTAACCAGTTTTCCGCTATTCTTAATGAAAGTACCGCAGCTTTTTGAATACGGTGCATACGACAGATCGATGATATATACAAAGGATGATGTTAAAACTATTGTTAAGAGAGCTGGTGTCCGTGGTATTAGAGTTTTGATTGAAGTTGCGGTGCCAGGTCCTGTTGGTAGACCATGGGTATGGAGTTCTGGTGCTAGTTGTTCAACGAAAAATAATGGTACATGCGATAATACTCTATGCATATCTCTAGATTCGAGAGAATCAGTTCTGAATGTCTTGCAGACGTTGTATGAAGAGATTTTAGAAATGACTCAAGTTGATGACGTATTTCATTTAAGTAACGGAGTATTCTCCTTGTCGAATTGTTTCAATCTAATGCATAATCGAAATGGGTTTCTTGATAAGATTTTAGATCGTTTGAAACGAGCTAATAAGGGATTCCTTCCTAAATTACCTATAATTTGGTATACATCGCAGCTGACGAAAGAATTTGAACTGAAAACTTGGGAGAGATATGGAGTACAGCTCAATGATTGGAAAATCCATCATTCTGATGATTACTTATCGAAATTCAGAGTAATACATTCGGCAAAATGGGATTTATCATGTGAAATGAAAAAGCAAAAATGCATCAAATATAGGTAAGTAAATATGTGGTGTGTCCTTCATATTTCTTTTATGGTTGTAAAAGAAGTAAAAAGTAAACATCTTACTATAAGCACGCTTGAAATGCTTGAAATAAGGTTCCGTAGCTGATAGGTATTAACCATCATACTTTCATGCTGTACCTGATCAAATCAAAAATTCTCTCTATTATTCAAAAAGTTTTAACTACCTTCTGGGTGTAAAAGTTTAATAAATATTTTTTTCCCTTTTGCTAAATCAACATAGACGGTTATAGTTTTTTTCTTCTGAGTTATATTTAAAAATGGCCGAGGAGTGGGCAAAAAAAAATATTGCAAACGCTTCACTTGACAAAATGGTGATGCACCTGACATTACCTTCATTTTAAAATACCTTCAATTCAATGATTGGATATTTAACCCTTACTATACCGTGATAATTAAAACAAAAGATTTATGAATGAAACTCACGTAAATTTACGTCTCTGGCGCGCAATGGGTTAAATCGGTGCAGTATAAAGAAATCCCACAACACAATTATCGGTGCCATCTCGTGAGAAAAGTGAAGGAGCACTTAAAACTGTGTCTATGAAATACTACTTGAACTTGAATCAGCCCTCGTATTTTCCATCTGTTTACCATAAATTAAATATATTTTTTGAATTTTTCTCAGAAATATTGAAGCAAGAAAATATAAACAGTGAAGCAATACTGCTCAAGCTTTACAATTATTCTGGGTAAAGGGCACTGTAATAAGTAAAATTACCGTGAAAAGAGACTCACAAGAGAAAACCAATGTCTCGGGGTGACGACTACAGACTACAGTGTAGTGTTACGCAAAAATTCTTATAATAGTTCTAGTGTCTACAGTCATGTGTGTGGAACTGCAAATGTCATACCATAAGGTGCCAGTCTCAACACTCAATTTCCTAAAAATCTCTATAATTGAAATATAAGTTCATATTCCCTATAGCCTACTAGATACGCACTGTCATACTTTGTTATGCGGAAGAAATGCTCACGTTGCCATTAATTATTTCGGTTATTAACTATTCATGATAGGAGACAACTGTATTCTACTTTGATAACTTTATAGACACAATATTAATTTATCTGGGGAATACCATCAGGATACCAGGTATTTCGAATAATAAATAAAAGTACCAAAGACTTTGGTGTCTCACTCCGACTTTGAGAAGGAAATCCTTAACTATTATATCGAAGTAAACGGCGATATTCAGTAATCGATCCGGAAACTACTATGAGTGCAGAGATTGAATTAAAATACATATTACAAACGTACGAGAATAGGTGTAGGTACATATCGTGATAGACATTTCATATTGTAGGCTTCGACCAAAGTAAAATGGACCGGCTCAACAATATAACAAAAAGTAAGCGACTGCACTCACTTTGCATTTCTCCGAGTCCTCTGAGTAGCCAGTATAGAGGGAAGCATGTCTCCTGCGATGTGCGAGCTGTGCCTCGAATTCGCCTATAAATACTTGCCTATTGCAATCTATTGTCTATTGCACACGACGATAGAGATCTAGGAGATGCCAATCCGTGCGCTGAGTAGAAAACCTAGCGTCGCAACCAGCGGCCGTATTCCGCGATTCAACATATTCTGTTAGCTTCAATAAGTTCAGTATCCACTGCGGTATTAAAACGTAACGTTTGAATATTCGTAAGTACAGATCAAGCATTATAAACTGTCTTAATGCAATATCGCGACCGGCGTTCAGTCACACAATATAAAAGTTGCGAATCGCCGCAAACAATGTGTTCTGTTTTTGGGCATAAAGTCAAAGTCAAAATCATTTATTCAATTAAGGCATTAAAGACGCACTTATGAACGTCATTTTTTTATTATAATGTACTTTAAAAGACTCTACCGCCGCGTTCCAAAATATACAGAGCCTACCGAGAAGAAGCGCCAAGAAACTCGGGGCCATTCTTTTTAGATGTTTACAATGTTTCTACTTAGGTATTACAAATATTACATTTTATGGGTGGCAGAGTGACAGCTTGCCAGAAGTGGAGTATTCCAAGCATCTTTATCTATATTATCACATATTGCTGCGACACCGGCCCCTCTCCCTTTTCATATCTCCCTTGTTTTTGTGACCTGTGCACACGACGGATCTAGGAATCTTCCCTAGGAATCTTTCTGTATTATGGTACTTTTAATGGATTAAGCGTTGACTTGTTAATTTTAGGTGAGTTGCAACAAACAAGGCCAGTCCATTCATTTTATTTTGGTCGAAGATTGTTGTTTCCATACGCATTTGTCATCGTCACACATTCATGCATCACGCACCTAGTGTTTGGGTTTTTGACTATGACAAACCAGTCTGTCGAAAGGCTATCGGTATCTACCGAAGTGATTGTTGAAAAAAAAATTGACCTTCAGTGTCAAAGTTTTTTGCAAATACAACACGTATTAATAGGGTTATAGACAAGGATTTTGAAGGCAGTTAATTTAAATATGAAATATGTAGGTCAGTTGTTTGACATTCAAATTACGGGGCATATCAATATTATGTTGTACAGGTTAGATTTTAGTGATGGGGCAGTAATGCAGGTACCTTAACCGTTACAACTACAGGAAAACGTTCCTAGGAGACTGAGAGATATTGAGAATTGTACCTACAGTAAACGAAAAACAAAACTAAAATACCAATTTTTTTACGCCTATAGATCCTATTTATAAGGATTAAAAACTCTATGGGACTAACTGAGGTTTGAGTGTTACAAATGTTAGAAAACATCAAAAACTTCTTTCATACATTTTGTACCTAATAACCATCGTTATATTTACATCGATCATTGGTATAGGGTGTTTTTAGAGGTTTGGATTTCAACCTCGCAGTATTGTGTCTACAGACTGTCAATTTGATAGTTGGCTGTTGATTTGTAGTCAGTACGTTTGACCATTTCATCATCATCATCAACATCTCAGCCGTAGGACTTCCACTGCTGAACATATTTAAATTAGTATATTATTAGTTTATGCGTGTGACTTTATCCGTCTGAAATAAGGTCATCGTGATCCCACTAGAGTCTAGAAGATATATTCGTTGAATTGGCGTAAAGTTAGGTTTAGCCTATAGGTTGAAAGTATAGGCCTAATATCTATAATCCCAAATACAAAACATATCCACTTCAAATTTCAATCCGTTCACAGGTTTTTGCGTATTTTTTTACCGACTTCCAAAAAGAAAGAGGTACTCAATTTGACTGTAATTTTTTGTTTGTTACCTCTCATAACTTTCGATAGGGTGAACCGATTCTCGAAATTCTTTTTTGTTTGAAAGCAGGTGCTTCTCGTTTGTCATTTTAAAAGTTTTAACATTTTAAAATCGGTGTACTATGCATTGTACCAGTCCTTAATAATGCATTGCATCACCTGTTGGGGGTCGGCAGCAAAAACTGTTTTAATAGAATTAGAAAGAGCTCAACGCTCTGTTCTTAAAGTTATGCTAAAAAAGCCTTGCAGATACTCCACAGAGTGTGTGTACAGAGAGAGCCAAGTGCTTAACGTGCGTCAGCTTTTTATTTTAAAGACATTCTTATCTGTGCACAAAGAAGTTATTTCTTCTGAAAACTATGATTCTCTGCTGAAGCGTAGAAATTACAAACTTCCTAAAACTTTGGTTACTACAAGGTTTGCTCAACGTCACGGCGAATTCATTAAAACTCACATTTACAACATGGTCATCAAGCATTCTGACAAAAGTCTTAAATATTTAACTGTCCGTCAAGCTAAACCACTGGTGCAAAAATGGTTATTAACATTGAACTATGATGAAACTGAAAAAAAAATCAAGTTATATAATTAGTTCCTTAGAGCAGATGATTTATTGTTTTAGTTTTACAATTTTGTTCATATATTATCTCGCACTTAGTTTTATTTTTAATAGTTGCATTAAGTTTTATTTTTTATTATTATTATTTATGTATCATATAATAAGTAAAAATCTATATTATTCTATTCATATTTAAGAACATTTGATACATTCTAAAGGGTACTCTTTTACATATTAGTATTATTTCGTCAGCTGAGGTGTAATGTCAAATTAGCAAATCTGAGCCAGGTCGCCACGATTCAGGCTGAGCCTAGTGTGGCGATCATTAAATAAATCTGCATCATTATTGAAATCTCTCTGCATTAATACCTTGTATGCCTAGTTTTAGTTTTAATTAAATTTGTTTATATTTTAGCTTAAGGTATTTTATGCAACAAATAAATACATTTTCATTTTTCATTTTCTTTTTCATTTAAATTTCATCAAATTAGGTCCAGTAGTTTTTGAGGTACACTCCAATAACTGAATAGAATGGAAGTCGGTATATTTTTTTTTTCAAATTGTACTTGTGTAACAAACATACATACTTTTCATCATCATCATCTCAGCCGTAGGACGTCCACTGCTGAACATAGGTCTCCCCCATGATTTTCCAAAAGGACCGGTTGGAAGCGGCCTGCATCCAACGTCGTCCTGCGACCTTCATCAGGTCGTCTGTCCACCGTGTCGGTGGACGACCTACGCTGCGCTTGCCGGTCCGTGGTCTCCACTCCAGAACCTTTCGGCCCCATCGGCCATCTGTTCTACGTGCTATGTGCCCTGCCCACTGCCACTTCAACTGGCTAATCTTCTGGGCTATGTCGGTGACTTTCGTTCTTCTACGGATCTCCTCATTTCTGATTCGATCACGTAGAGAAACCCCGAGCATAGCCCTCTCCATAGCTCGTTGTGCGACTTTGAGCTTTTCTATGAGGCCCATAGTAAGAGACCACGTTTCAGTGCCATAAGTCATCACTGGTAACACATATTGGTCAAAGACTCTTGTCTTGAGGCACTGAGGTATTTTTGACGAGAAGACTTCGCGAAGTTTCCGGAACGCTGCCCAGCCGAGTTGGATTCGACGGTTGACCTCTTTCTCGAAGTTGGACCTGCCTAGTTTGACTGTCTGTCCTAGGTAGATGTACTCGTCAACAACTTCGAGAACTGAGTTCCCAACTGATATTGGGGTAGGTACAACATGGGCATTAAACATAATTTTCGTCTTATCCATGTTCATCTTAAGACCTACCCGTTGGGAAACTCGATGGAGGCCTTCGAGCATTGTACTGAGGTCTTCCATGGATTCTGCCATGACTACAATATCGTCAGCAAATCGAAGGTGAGTGATGTATTCGCCGTTAATATTAATTCCAAGTCCTTGCCATTCCAGGAGCTTGAAGGCGTCCTCCAATGTAGCGGTGAACAGTTTCGGAGATATAACGTCTCCCTGTCTCACGTCTCTTTGCAATGGAATTGCCTTCGAACTCTGCTTCTGTACTCGGACTGACATGTAGGCTTTTTGTACAAACACTTCAGCACTTCAATATACCGATAGTCAATACGGCGCCGCTGGAGAGACTCAAGCACTGCCCACGTCTCGATCGAATCAAAGGCTTTCTCATAGTCCACAAACGCTAGACAAAGAGGCAAGTTATACTCTTCGGTCTTCTGTATAACTTGCCGTAGCGTGTGGATGTGGTCTATGGTACTATAGCCTTTTCGGAAACCGGCTTGTTCCGGAGGCTGGAATTCATCAAACCTGCGACTGAGACGGTTCGTTATGACCTTCGAAAACAGCTTATAAACATGGCTCAAAAGCGAGATGGGTCTGTAATTTTTAAGTAAAGTGTTGTCACCTTTCTTGAAGAACAGCACCACCATGCTTTTGTTCCATGCTTCTGGCGTTGAACCTTCGAGTAAGACGGTATTAAAGAGCTGCTGAAGGACTTTAAGTACCGGCTGTTCCACCCGCTTTCAGAAGCTCAGATGTGATACCGTCGTCACCAGGCGCCTTGTTGTTCTTAAGCTGTTTCAAGGCCATTCTAATCTCGTACAGGCTGATGTCCGGGATATCTTCGGTATAATGTCGGGTCAGCTTGGCTCTTGGGTCTTTGGCCGAGCTGCTAACAGGTTTAGCGACCGAGGTGTATAGCTGTCCGTAGAAACTCTCTACCTATCCTAATACTTTTTGGTCTGCTACTGCTGTACTGCTTTGGTCGACGCTACACTGCCGTCTTCTCTCTTCAGCTTCGTCAACTGGCTTTGCCCAATAGACATGTCTCTTGCAAACACTTTGGAGCCGTTTTTCCGCTCTATCGTCTCTTTAATACGGTTTGTATTAAAGATCCGGATGTCGTGTCGCAAGGACTTCCATATTCGTCTATTGAGCAGCCTATATGCTTCAGCATCATGCGAAGACTGCATTTTCAGTGAGCGTCGTTCAGCCATGAGGTTGAGGGTATCGTTGGAGAGTTTCTGTGGCCTATGTGTACGGTGGGGTTTAAAGTATTTGGAATCCACTGTATGGACAGTTTCTACTAACCTGTTATTGATCTCGTCCACTGAAGCGATGTTCTCAAGGCAATCGATGCGATTGGATAGCTCAAGTTGAAAGCTCTCGGGGTCTTGTATATGGGCACGAGTGGGTCGGAGCGTAGACTTCATCAGACGAGACCTCTCCAGATTGACATTAATATTCACCGTGCCTCTTACCATTCGGTGATCACTACCGGTTTTAACCCTGTTGATCACGGAGACATCAGTGAATATTTGCCTTTTGGTGGTCATAATGAAGTCAATCTCATTTCTCGTGAAACCATCTGTGTATCACGTGGGACTCAGCCAGTTTCATTTCCTGTGAGGTGGCTTCTGAAAGAAAGAGTTCATCAGAAAGAGTCCCTCCAGGAAGTCGGCCAACCTCTGTCCCCTACGGTTCCGTTGTCCATATCCAAATTGCCCCACTTTCAACTCATCCTCGCTTCTCTTACCCAACTTCGCGTTGAAGTCCCCCATAACAACTAGAAAGTGCGTTTCAGAGGTATGTATGGCCCGACTAATGTCCTCATACATATCCTCCACCTCATCATCCGGGTGCGACTTCGTCGGTGCGTATACCTGAATGACCTTCAGCGAATATCGTTTGGATACTCTGAGTATTAGGTATACGACCCTATTGGAAACGCTATCGATCTTAACTATGTTGTTAGTAAGGGACTTGTGGACGAGAAAACCGACACCACTTTGGGACTGTTTGTCGCCCTCCCGGTAGTAGAGTAGGTTACCTGATTTTAGGGTTATCGTGTCCTCACCCGTTCTACGGACTTCAGATAACCCCACAATGTCCCATTGTAACTTACTCATTTCTTCTTCTAGCTCATAAATCTTCTCGTCTGTCCTCATTGTGCGTATGTTGTGTGTCACCAGGGCCAGTCGTCGTCGTTGGGGGTGGTAGCCGGGCGTCTGCCGGGGATTCTTAGCACCCCCTGCCCCACCGTTACCGTGGCCGCTACCGTAGCCGTCGCCAATACTCGCCACGCTTGGCAGGCGGGTTGGCGAGCGCAGTTTTGAGGTTTTAATACTGGGAAGGTGCTGCTGCCCACCTTCCGATTGTTATCCCTTAGCAGATTTTTACGCACCAACGGGTAGGGTTGGGGGGGTACTATTCTAAGCCGGTACCCCACGGCGAACTACATACTTTTACTTTTATGATATTATATATACATACATATATTATTATAATAGTAGGACACAACTAACTACCATCAACGTATTGGTGTAGAAAAAAGATTTCCGAGCCCTTTGACACTACGTTATAAATATTAAATTAGGTTTTCAGGTATTGGTTGATTTAAAAATGTATAAATATATTGCTAGACCTATATCGACGGGCTCCGGGCTATTTGTATTAACCGACATTTTTGAAACTTTACACCAAAGCAGTTTAAAGTTTCGATATTTAGAAAAAAAACATAACATTAGCAAATCACATTATTAATTTAACATACATACATACATAAAATCACGCCTCTTTCCCGTAGGGGTAGGCAGATACCACGGATTTCCACTTACTACGATCCTGACATATCTCTTTCGCTTCATCTATACTCATCAATCCTTTCATACATAAGCGTCGGTTTAGGGTACTTTTGACCTGGCCTTTTTTCAGAACGTCTTCAATCTGATTTCGGAACGTTCGCCTAGGTCTTCCCCTTCCAACACTTCCGTTTACTTGTCTTTAAAAAGAATTAATAAAAATGAAATTAATTTAAAAAGAAGGATATTACTGTTTTTATAAATTATTATAAAAACATCCCCATAATTGTAATCATTCTTTTTTCTAATATTCCAATTCGTAACGAAGATAAATGTCGCTTAATACAAAATGACCAATATTTTTACTTATATTTGTTCCAGGCTAAATGACTTAACCGCCTATGATTATTGTTTCTTATTCCAGGCTAAATGACTAAACCGCCTAAATTTATTATTTAATGTTCCAAACTTAATAACTTAAGCGCCTAGGCATGCAAATAATGCCTCTTAGCTAAGTTCTTTATTCAAAGAATTGGTCATATTTCATATCTAAGCTAATTGATTTAAATACTATATCTCAAATTTATTAATGTATGGCTAATTAGTTTACGCAACTGGTTTTATTTAAATAAATTGTTTGGAATCCTACTTGAATAATAAAGTAAAGCTAATTGTATTATGCGACACTGGATATGAGTTTAACAAAGAGGCTAATTGTTTGAAGCGACTATTTTATATGTTTATAAGGTAAGGCTAAATACTTTAACGTACGTTGCCTGTAAATTGTTGCTCCAGGAAAAATAGTTTAAACGACTGTCTGGTACTTGGTAGTGAGCTTAAGTTCACAGTTCCTAAATTTGTCAATATTTTGTGTCACTTCATACATTGCAGTCCAAAATGGGCCCACAAATGCGGTTGTATTAAGTGACAAATAAGTGCTCCGATCGTCACCAAACCCAGCTCAAACGATGCAGAAAAATTCGCTGATTCCAAATACATTTGTATAAAAGTCCATATCGCCCAGAGTGTCGCTTAATACAATAAGCCCGGAACCCGTCGATATATTGATCATTTTTGTGTTTACATAATGGTCGTGTTAATGATGTAATAAAATATTTTTTATTACAAAATCCTTAGCAAATAAAATAAAATGGCAATGTATGTCTTGTGTATTAATATATTTTGACTTTTAAGAAAAACGGCGCGGGTACTAGTGTGAAATATATTTAAATTAAACTTCCATCTATATTTACATTGGCCACCATAAAAGCGTCTCGGATGGCCAACCCATTTGCCTTCAAATTTCACACCTAATAGTTTTTCTCTTAGAATTGCAATTTATTACAAACTATACGACTGGCTGGTTGGCTTATGCCTTCCTTCTGAGTCGCTGGTCCCGGGTTCGATCCCGGGACAGGTCAAATATTCGTGTGCATGAACATGTCTGTTTGAGCTGTGTCTGAGTGTGTATATGTATATCAGTCATCAGGTTACCATAGTACAGGCTCTGCCTAGTTTGGGACCTGAACATCGTGTGTGCATGAACTTATCTGTTTGAGCTGTGTCTGGGTGTGCATATGTATATAAGTATGTATATCAGTCATCAGGTTACCATAGTACATACAGCCCTGTGCCTAGTTTGAGACCTGAACACCGCGTGTGCATGAACATGTCTGTTTGATCTGTGTCTAGGTGTGTATATCAGTAATCAGGTTTCCGTAGTACATACAGCCCTGTGCCTAGTTTGAGACCTGAACACCGCGTGTGCATGAACATGTCTGTTTGATCTGTGTCTGAGTGTATATATAAGTATGTATATCAGTAATCAGGTTACCGTAGTACATACAGCCCTGTGCCTAGTTTGAGACCTGAACACCGCGTGTGCATGAACATGTCTGTTTGATCTGTGTCTGGGTGTATATATAAGTATGTATATCAGTAATCAGGTTACCGTAGTACATACAGCCCTGTGCCTAGTTTGAGACCTGAACACCGCGTGTGCATGAACATGTCTGTTTGATCTGTGTCTAGGTGTGTATATAAGTATATATATCAGTAATCAGGTTACCGTAGTACATACAGCCCTGTGCCTAGTTTGAGACCTGAACACCGCGTTTGCATGAACATGTCTGTTTGATCTGTGTCTAGGTGTGTATATAAGTATGTATATCAGTAATCAGGTTACCGTAGTACATACAGCCCTGTGCCTAGTTTGAGACCTGAACACCGCGTGTGCATGAACATGTCTGTTTGATCTGTGTCTAGGTGTGTATATAAGTATGTATATCAGTAATCAGGTTACCGTAGTACATACAGCCCTGTGCCTAGTTTGAGACCTGAACACCGCGTGTGCATGAACATGTCTGTTTGATCTGTGTCTAGGTGTGTATATCAGTAATCAGGTTTCCGTAGTACATACAGCCCTGTGCCTAGTTTGAGACCTGAACACCGCGTGTGCATGAACATGTCTGTTTGATCTGTGTCTGGGTGTATATATAAGTATGTATATCAGTAATCAGGTTACCGTAGTACATACAGCCCTGTGCCTAGTTTGAGACCTAAACACCGCGTGTGCATGAACATGTCTGTTTGATCTGTGTCTGGGTGTATATATAAGTATGTATATCAGTAATCAGGTTACCGTAGTACATACAGCCCTGTGCCTAGTTTGAGACCTGAACACCGCGTGTGCATGAACATGTCTGTTTGATCTGTGTCTGGGTGTATATATAAGTATGTATATCAGTAATCAGGTTACCGTAGTACATACAGCCCTGTGCCTAGTTTGAGACCTGAACACCGCGTGTGCATGAACATGTCTGTTTGATCTGTGTCTAGGTGTGTATATAAGTATGTATATCAGTAATCAGGTTACCGTAGTACATACAGCCCTGTGCCTAGTTTGAGACCTGAACACCGCGTGTGCATGAACATGTCTGTTTGATCTGTGTCTGGGTGTATATATAAGTAGGTATATATATCAGTAATCAGGTTACCGTATTACAGGCTCCGTCTAGTTCGGGACCTGAACACCGCGTGGATGATGTTCTTTATACATATATTATATTATAATATAATATCTTCTAGGAACTGGCAAGAGATGTATTCATGGAAATCTTGGAGTAAAGTGCATGCTTTCACAGTGGAAGGAGGAGAGGCAGTTCTTTGGACAGACTTGGTCGACTCTGGTGATTCATTAATTGTTCATAATTCCCATTTATAACTCTGTCGAGTTGCAAGTTGTCTATAGCTCCTATGTGCCCAGTTCAGTGTCTCATTTAAAACGAAGGCTTTGACACCACCAGTGGGCCTAGCGCGAAGCGTTTATAACTAAAGGACCACCCAAATCATCCAGCTGCAGGGTCGGTTTCGAAAACTTGTCCTTAATGTTTTTGAGCGACAACTACTATTTTTTTTGTAATCAGAAAAAAAGTAATTTATTAAATTAAAGTAATATCTAGATTTTTTTACCCTTCTGAATACTGCGAAAAAGTTATCGTGTTTACAGACGCACGCTTGTTGCTGTCACGTCACGTGCTTTACCCGCTCATATACCTAAAAGTTTGCTCTTGCAGCGCTTTAAATAGGGCCATCTTGTAAGTATATTCTTATATACAAATACTGATAAAAAGAATTTAGAGAATCGGTCCACAAATGGCGGAGAAATTGGTGAACATACATAAAAAAATACATACAGTCAAACATATAATCTCCTTTTTTGAAATCGGTTAAAAACGATAGCATACAACAAAAATCAACACCAGCGCAGCTAAGGTGAATTTCTAGTCTGTAGTGATGTACCGATCAATCGAATCGGTGTTAAAGCGATCGCGTCTTATATAGAGACTTCCAACCCTCGGCTGTGATTTTTCGGGTTAGGGAGCAGGTCATTCAAGTCTGAAACTCGTCCCATATAACAGTTTCACCTTCCGTCTAACTAAAGAAATAACTTATCGCTTCAGGTAACCTGGATTACCACTTATGGCCGAGGACTGCAGCGGTGGCAGAGAGGCTTTGGTCTGATATAGTAGCTAACAACACTGCAGATGGATCTGTCTATGTGCGGCTGAATAGTCACAGGTTTGTTCTCAACAAATCCGTTTTTGCAGATCATTGGTTTGCAAGTTGTTTGTCGCTTACTTCATATTTTTTTAAATTATTTGATTAGTTTACGGAATAAGCACGAAGCTCGCCTCTTGCCTATAACAGATGCTTTTAGTCACAAGTGACGAACTGCACTGCACCCGTAAATCTGATACATTAAGTTATTACTCATGTGCCTGTAATTTCACCGGCACCATTCGAACCGGAACACAGTATTGAGAACATTACTGCTTTAAGGTGCGAGTTGGTAGCCGGCTACATGGAGCCGCAGTCAACCACGTCTCGCAGCGACACTACTGGTTTCTATGTATTTCTATGAAATACCATTCGTAGTTAGGGACATGAAGCTAGCGATGCGTCGTCGTGCGGCAGACGACACTGTCGCCCGACCGCAGATCAGTAGTGCCGCTCGCGGGTAGCAATCTACCTAGTAAAACAAATGAAAAGCTTTTAAACTAAACCTTTCATATCGCTTTTCAAATGGTTGATGCCATCTGCAGTTGTCGTCTGCAGTCGGATTCGAAATCATGACTGCAGCGACATGAAGCGACGATGTGTCGCGGCGACATGAAGCGACGATGTGTCGCGGCGACATGAAGCAACGACACGTCGTCTGCTGCTACTACGTGTAGCCGGCATGTTAGGTGTAACTCGCACCTTTACGGTAGAAATAGGTATGGTGGGAGTGCTTCCCCGGACGAACTCATTCACAAAGAGTTATGCTGCTACTTAATTATTATTGCTTTTTACACTCTTCGTATAGTTAGTATATTGTTTAAAATATAATTTAAAGTTTTCCCTCGCTTGTACGGCTTTTTCTGTCCACTTGTTTCCCATAACATGGATTAATTTGGATTTTTTGTCCACACGGCACGGGCCCTAGGACATCCCACTAATATTATAAATGTGAAAGTTTAGATGGATGTATGGATGGATGGACGGATGGATGAATATAATAAATATTTGTTACTCTTTCACGCTCAAACGGCTGGACCAATTTTGATGAAATTTGGTATGGATGTAGATGAGACACTGGTTTAACATATAGGGTACTTTTCATCATCATCCATCACCGCGCGGGTGTAACCAAAGGGCGCAGCTAGTCTATAAATACGCACCAGTCAGGTTATTTTGTATTCTAACCCCATGGTCCTAACCATGACGAAGTCCTCTATATTTTGATTTAACTTCGTTTTTTATTTATGTGATTCTTATTGGCCAAGTATTGTACTCCTATGCCATATCCACATTTGCCACCTATTTAAGATTAAAATAAAACTAATACATACATTATGTATCACAAAAATGAAATATTTATTTATTGCCACACAAATAAGCAAAAAAAACAGTATACAGACAATGATGAATAAGGTGATTATTGAATAATACATTCATGGTATAAACTATAAAATATATAACTAAAAAACTACCAAACCGAATTTGATAAAATTTACATGGGACCACACGGGAAGCAGCAGCTTTCAAACACAAAGATTTTTGAGATTCGGTCCACCCAGACGAAAGTTATGAGGTGACAAACAAAAAAATACAGTCGAATTGAGTACCTCCTCCTATTTATAAAAGTCGATAGAAAAAAATACAGTCGTATTGAGTACCTCCTCCTTTTTGGAAGTCGGTAGAAAATATACGCGTCCACTTGCGAACCTCCTGTTGCTTCGGTTGAAAACGGGTTAGTTTTGAACGTGGTTATTGCGATCTGTCCAGTTGTTTTTAACTGAAACAGTAACCATTTGTTTACAGGTTGAGAATGCTCAACGATGGTGTGAAAGGGCAAGCGATATGGCCATCATGGTGTACTTACCATCCTGGGCCCTGCTTGGAGAAGATACGCTGACATACAATAAAACACCATACACACTATATCCTTCTCACTGTTTTAGTAATAATAAAGCGACTTTAGACTTACGCGTTGTCGATATTACGATCGAGAACTGTTTTGACAAACAATTTGCGAAAAAGTATTCGTATCGTAAGCGTCAATGCGTCACGCTTCGACATACAAACTATGAGTTATCTGTGTCACAGTGTGCCCTAGATAAATGACAGTTTGTGTTTCACGTCAACGACACGTTACGTTACACTTACGCAGTTATTGATGCTAGGAGTCAAGCGTTGTGGGCACGGTGGGCATGCCCACAACCCTAAAAGGCTTGTAACATCAGAGGTCACACTTTCATGTTCGACAGGCTGATGATTTGACCTTTCATATCCAATAGTATAATATACAAAACCTGGATATCGATGAAATTATTAATGTTTTTGCAAAAAAGAAACGTAAGCTTGCATTTGTAATGTAATCACCTAAATAAAATTATTTAATTAAAAATATATAAGTACAAGAATACTAAACTAACTACTAATACTAAATTGATCATGAGAGTTCGTGTTCCGACTCGCACTTGGCTGGTTTTCGGGTGACTGTGACCACAACCTTTTTTGTGGGCTGGATCCGCGCCTGCTAGGAGTACATGATCTCGAGAGCGGTGCGATTACGTTGCGTCCCACCTCACAATGTCACGTACACACTCATACCTTCGTACTAGGACTGCCTCTGTTACGGGAGGCATTGACGGACGCATTGAAACATCACATGGTCCAAGAGCAAACATTTCTTCTCATCATACAAAAAACTTGTCCTAGCTAAGGATCGTACCTGAGACTGAGCTAACAAAGCCGTCATATTCAAGGCGCTCAAGTGAATATTGTTTTTATAAAATTATAATGTCTGTGTTTTTTTATAACATTGTATTATCTCTTATATATGAGCGAAATCATGTTTTGAATTATGATTATTTGTTAATACAGTAAAAAATTTTGATATATAATTAAAAAAAAATATTCGAAATATATTTCTAATATTTGATGATTTTATTGAATATAATTATTATGAAAACTATACGTTTTTACCTCTAGTATTTTTACACCCTTAAAAATTCACAAGTGCCTAAAATAATAATGTGGAACTAGTGATGACACATGCCAGTTGCAATGTCACCCAGAGCAAGAACTGTACTTCTGCGTGGCACTGTACTACGCTTGTCACCCGTAAGGCTAGTATGTATCTTAGTTGCTAACAAATGAAGATTGAAACCGAAAAAATGGCGCCTCTATGTCACTTTTGTCAGCTCCAGTCTTCAACTTACTATCATAACTAGTTACCTACCAAAATTACTCCAAATTGTCATAGAGCCGCAATTTTTTTATATATCAATCAATATTTGATTGCAACTGAGATTTATAATAGCCCTGCTGTATCACCAGTTGTACCATATGTACGTTGTATTGCAAATGATAGCAGAAATGTATAAATAACGAGGGTAAATACTTTGATTAAATAAATATATTTTATTCTACAAAAACAAAATGTTTCAGTTTTTTAGTAAGAAATGGCAATTTCATACTTTTTTGATACTTTTCGAACTTGAAATATATCGGCTTATCTTCATATTAAATACATAATACATTTAAATACTGTGAGTAAATTAATTGAAAAAGAAGCGCATAATCATATCACAAAACAGATATATATTGATTTGTGATGTATACCCGTTTAAAATATTACTATTTTAATTTACAATATTACTAATCAACAGCATGGATTTAGTAAAGGTCGCTCGGCTAACTCAAAATCTGCCATTTTTACTAATGACGTCATGCCTAGAAAGGACGATGGCGTCGGACAGATTATTATCTATGTCGATGTCGAAAAAGCGTATGATCGCGTAGAATCGTAGATCATATTAAATCATCATTCGCAAACTTCAGGAACTCCGTATCCTGTGTGGTGACCTGAAAAGGATGGAGTCTTTTACCTCCACAACCGCTGTCAGGCTGTCAGGCATGTTGGAAGAGAATATCGTTTAGATCTTATCAGGGGTACCTCAAGGATCTACCTTTGCTCCCTTATTAGGTTTAAATAGTAGCATAATATCTGCATGACGTTGGAAAATGCTTTCATTTAATTAAATTTATGAAATCCGTATGCGACTGTGAAACACTCGAGTAGGAATTAGATACAAATATTATAATATAAGAATAATAAACATAAATAACAGACACACTATCCAAAAAGAAGACCCGTCTGACTTTTGAATGTAAGATATCGCAATGTTCCAATAGTAAAAATGTATAAAATATTTGACTTAGGAGTCCTTTTAGACAGCAAATCAACAAATAATGATAAATGACATAAGCAAAAAATAGAAAATGTTCAATTAAAACTTAGAAACATCCAAATTACCGCTCTCAATACTTTTGTGCGAAGATAGATCACTATATTCATGTTGATGTTCGTGAAATAATCACACCTACCGATTATTATTGTCTCATTAATTCCTGTAACAATATTTCAACTTACTCTCCATAATCTTACTGTATAACTGCTCTTTATTTGAGATATTTATAAAAAGTAGTTTGTGTAAGGTACTATTATGAAGCTTATTTCAGATACTTTTAAGATCCATGGATTTTGTGACTAAATAAATAAAATATGATCTATCGTGAAAGCTGTAATACGCTCAGAGTCAAACTTAATGTGATAACAGCACAAGCTTTAACGCACTTTGAGTTTACACACTGTTTTAGACTTTCGCGGTTGTTAACTACATTATAATTAGTACTCACGGGATGTACACCACGATTAGGTAGGTTTTGGAGTTCCCGATATTTCGGCGCAGTTACATGAACCATGTTAACGGGTAGACTGAATATGCGGGTGGATGTGAAAAAGTTCGAAGTTATTCACATTCCACATTCCTATCCCTATACACGTTTATGGCCCTACGACTCAGTTGGTAGCGCGGTGATTATAGTCTATCCCTGTGGGTTATAGTGAAAGGATGCGTGAGAGAAAGGGAAGCCAGACCGACGGTGCCGTAACGCGTTACGTAACGAATCAGTTTACCCTCCCATAAGATGTTATCACTTTAAAATATTGAAATAACCAAGCAAGTTAGCACCATTTTGTTATTTTAAAACCAGATTTCTTTAGGATGATCCGGAAAGTAAACCTTTATCACCAAGTCTCGCACGCTGGTCACTGTTCCAGCGATGAATATGAACCATCCAATAAGCACGATGAATACCGTCTTCCATACTCGCCAATAGTATTTCCCCAAGCCGGGTTTCTCCCAGTCCAAAGCTAGAGAGATCAGAGCAGGGAAGGTGCAGACAGTGTGGGTTACACAGAAGGATCCCACCTGGAAGTAGAAGCTTTTATCAGCATACATTTCATAGTCCTTACTACAATTAAGTTAAGAATCATTCAAGAAATGTAAACATAATTACGTACGTCATAAAATTAAAGTAATACATATTGTAGGGGAGATGGAGGCAGTTTAGGACAGTGAAGATAATTCCAAAAGCATCGACATTTTTTTATCACGATATTAAGCATTTACGTGGCAACACTATCACTCAATACTATCAGATATCATTTAACGAAATGTCAGCAGTCAAACTGATTCATAACCTAAAATTATATGATTATTAACGGCACCATGTTCACGGGAAGACCTTCCCGTGAACATGGTGCATGTAACTGCGCCGAAATATCGGGAGCTCATTCCACAACCTTACCACGGTAAATATCCCGTTAATAATCATATAATTTTAGAGAACAACCGTGATAGTTTAAAACAGTGATTCATAACCTGTTCTTCATATTCGTCGGCTACCGTAATTTTTTTCGCCCGCAAACGTAAGTATTTTTTGGCTAAAATAGTGCATAAATGATAAGTTACTATATGTTTTGGGTATGTTTTGTTACACTTTCACTTAATAAGCTCATTTTCAAAACGTAATACCATGTTTAATTTGCAATATGAGTCTTAAGATTTGCAACAAGGGGCATGAGGTAGATTAGGACACAAGACATGGGGCACTTTTGGACATGTCCTAATGTACCCCTCTATACAAATAAATATAAATAAATTAACTATATAAATATTATATATATATAAATTAACAGCATATTTAGAAAGACGAAAAAGACTTGAGAAATCAGGACTCCGAAAATCTAAAACCATGATAACTAAACAGAAAGCTAAGAAAGCTAAACCAATTATAGAAAATGTTGAAACAGATACTACCGATGACGATACTCACTATTCTATATACAGTGACACGGATTGCTGTTCAACAGACGAAGACGACAATATAACGTCCTATATAGAAGATGCCAACATGGAAAATATCAATCCTGGTAATTTTTGCCTAATTCAGTGCTCATCGACAAACAGCAAAATATCTTTGGCATTCGTAGGCAAATCGAAGAAAAGTATGAAAACAATTTAATTGTGACTTTAATAAAAAACCAGTGTTCAATACATTTTACTTTCCTGAAAAGGAGGATAAATGGCCCATATCCATTATGATGTTTTAGCAAAACTGCCACCACCCAATGATGCTGGAAGCACGTCAAAAACTGCTGCAATGCTTACATTTAAATTAAATTTTTTTCCCCGTTTAAACTTGGGGAGTACTTCCTACTTTCAGATTATTAATAAATAGTATGTTTGACTCCCTAAATTGGCATTTTAAATCGTTAGTCCTATACTGCCTCAGTAAAGTCCTAAGCTGCCTCCCTATGAGGGGTAGATTAGGACGATGTCAAGGTTTTTAAAAAGTAACAAAATATATATTCCGCTTGATAAATATTTTTATTTTTAATTTTTTTCTGTAACACAAAATATTGCTTTAGTTTTTCTAGTAATTTTACATAATTTACGTTTAAAACTGAAAAAACTAAAAATAATTGCGTAAAATGTGTCCTAGGGTGCCCCCCTCTCCCCTACTATATAGTAACTAGCTGACCCGCCAGCGGCTACGCTCGCGTGGCCCATTATGGATGGATGAATTATCCCACCATGGATTATCCCACGGGAACTCTTTAATTTACCGGGATCAAAAATATCCTATATGTTGATCAGGGATATAAGCTACCACCATACGAAATTTCATTTAAATCAGTCCAGTCGTTTCGGAGATTAGCCCGTACAGACACACAATACAGAGAAACAAACAATTTGAACTTATTTTTCACTCCTTACATCCCCTGACTCGGTTTTTAGCATAGTTTTCATTGTACAGAAATTTGACCTCTACAGTTTATAATATATAGTAGTTTTTACATCCCTCGTTTAACCCCCTTAAGTCATCCCTAACAAAAATATTGTAAGCATCACTATTTATTTAGAATTATCTATTCAGTTATCAATTTTCATCACTGTAGCTCCAAAAACTAAGAACTTTTGAAAAAAAAATTATACTCCGTTACACCCCTTAAGTCGTCCCTGTCAATAAATATTGAAATCATCATTTTAAACTGTCCAATTGCTAATTTTCACCACTGTATGTTCGAAAACACAAAACTTTCCAAACAAACTTTCACCCCTCCATTTCACCCTCTTAAACCCCATAATCCAAAAAAAAATTAGGCCAACATTTTTTATTTTGAATGTCCTATCCAAATACAAATTTTCACAACTATAAGTTCCGAAAAACAACCCAAAGTAAAAAGCATGCAAAATCTGAAATTCCTAGCACTTGTAGTTTCTGAGATTTCGTGATGAGTGAGTGAGTGAGTGAGCTTTCGCTTTTTCGACCTGGCACAGATAACTCATAGTTTGTATTGTAGGTCTACCATGAGTTTACAACATTGACATCAATCGATGCTCGGTATAGACTGACGCGGTAAAAATTATGAAAAAATAAACAGTGCCACCTCGCGGTCGATTGTAGAACTAAAATTGACAGCGAGTACGCCAATCACAAGCTTAATAGGTAGGCGAGATCGAGTATCGACTATAGATGACATTTATGTTGCCAACTCATGGTAGAGCTACTGTATACATAAACGATACGATAACGTTACACTTGAGCAGATTTTCGTGCTCGGCCTACAGGTTACAGTGATCTGAAATCTAAACTTTTGACAGTTTGTTATTATTACTATCCAAAAAGTATCCAGTTGTTATGGTATACGAAACATTTGTAGGTACCGCAAATAAGGCTAATAATATATTATAATAATTGAAGCAAATAAAAACTTCACTGTAATTTAATAAAAATAATATCTGTCTATATGTTTGGGTGACTCGGATCATAGGAAAGGCTCTTTTGACCGCTGGGTGCAGAAGGTAGCAACCCTGCTTTCCGAACCTCTAGTCACGGGCTCGATCTCCGGACAGGTTATATGAACATGTCTGTTCGAGCTGGGTCTGGGTTTCTATTAATATGTATGTATATCAGACATCAGGTTCGCATAGACTACTTAGTTTGGGACATGAAAACCTTGTATGCATATTGTCTCATATTATTGAACGAGCGAGCGAATCGTCTTTGCTTTAACGGAACAAACTGACTTTCATGTTTGTTAGGTTGTATGTTGATACTCCTGTACAGGTGGCATTTTGCAACCAATCTTGACGAAACTTGGTATGCATGTTCTTTAAAGTTTTTTTTTTATCGGCAGCGATTTGTGAGTGTATTTTGAGGTAATTTTCGTAAAAAGAGGGGAAGTTTGCTGCGGCGCTATTTAACAACCGATTTTGATAACATTTGGTACACACAATAGGTACCTGACTTTGAAGAGTAATTCAGAATATGAACACAACGGTCAAGTGGTTGTCGAGATAATATGTTGTGAAGATTAATAACTGGAAGATTTTGGTAATATACGGCAAGAACATTTGTTACCAACTACATATAAAATTTTAGCAAAATTGGTCAAGGTCTGTTGAAACAAATATTTGTCAAAATTTTCTGCATTTCTTTTACCTGCAGAAAGCTCGGACTGCAAACAATTGCCGCTGATAAGACTGTGCTCTTGAGGTCTACTGTTCGCAGAACTACTAGTATTAATGTATTTGAAATTTATTGATTTATTATCAGGAAGACCAGCAGTAATGTAATAGGTAATAGTTACAAAATAGAAACAAAGAGCCAATTACAGGTCCTCACGGATATAAACATAATGGATTACAATGTGAACTTCGCCTGGAAACATAATGTGAACTATACAAACCAAAATATAATGTAATGTAATTAATTAATTGATATATAATGTTATAACTTTAACAATATACAAAAACATAAATATGAGGTGTTTAATTAAAAACATAAAAATTATCTAGTGTGTCATCTGTGTCCATGACTATAAATTTAAGGTTAAGGTAATATAATAAGTAGCGCATACGTAGAAATAACCTCGAATTAAATTTATTAGACATTTAAAATTGTTAAATATAAAGAAGATAAAATTTTTATAAAATAATAATTGTATCAGATATAATGTTGTATAATTTAAAGTAATTAATACACAATTTTTGACACTAAGGTTGCAATAAGTTTTGTTAAATGTAAAAAAGTAAAAAGTGTAAATAAGTATCAATTTCCTTTGTTTTTCCACTTTGATGGCTCTCCGCCAATTTATGTTTAATTAAAAACATAACAATTATCTAGTGTGTCATCTGTGTCCATGACTGCTGTGTTATCTATGTACAATTCGGTGTTATCTATGCTGTTCGCTCTCTGTGCCTTCTTCTTGCCGTATTCGTTCTACGTGTGCGTAAAATAAATTTATTAAACAACTAAAATAATTGTTTTTATGTTCTTCACGAACAGAGGTATGTGATGATGTTAAGTAACCAAGATTATTCAAAGAACTCTCTGCTCATCAGCTGTCTAGCCGATCCGATACTTGTACAGAATAGATCTAGATCAAAGCGGTTATTTGCGCTTTGATCTAGATCTATTATAGGAGGAATATGGAAGACTCACTAGCCCAATAATATTGTTGATGTTTGGTAAAGCAATGGCGACCAGGATGGTGATGATCGTCAGTATGGCTCGGTACGCTCGCTCCCAGATCCAGTGGCGCTCAGGGTTGTGGTATGGTGCGATGTAGTACCACAGTATGTTGAACGGGTTGCAGAAGCTGAGGCCGAATGTCAGGAATATCATCATTGCAAGAAACATTTTAAGAGTGATGGCGAATCTGCAAGTAAAGACCTTATTAAGCTTTATTTTGGAGTATGTGGGGTAAGGAACCCTTATAAGGTCGTTCTGGTAGTCCTTCTGATCATTCTTCTCTTCTTCTACAGTACACAGAAGACTGTGTTATATTTTTGTTGTTATTGTCCAAAAGTTCAATTTTTTTTATGGGATACGTTGGGAAACGGCTAACATGATGGTAAGTGATACCGTCGCCCACGGACACCCGCAATACCAGAGGCCTCGAGGATGCGTTGCCGACCTATGAGGAAGGATGATTCTTATTCTCGGCCAATTCGCTCTTGGCAGAGTGGTCGTGGCCGTCATGTAGGAGTGGTATTGGGGGCAGATGTTATTCGCCTCACGACGTCCCGCCATCGTTAAATAGTGATCACCACCCTTTTAATACTAGGAATACAAATAGGATAGCTGTACCTACTTTTAGACTTGCGAAGACTAATAATTGATCCTAGGAAATTGTGTGCGCTTTTACAATAACCCAAAACACATAACTGAGCTCACAGAGGAAAAATTCAAGTATACTGTAACAAACGTTTTTTCAAAAAATCTATATAAAAAGAATGGACCGAGTTTCTTGCCGCTTCTTCTCGGTAGGCTCTATATATTTTGGAACGCGGCGGTAGTCTTTAAAGTAAATTAATATTTAGATAAAAATTCAACGAATTATTGACGTTCATAAGTGCGTCTTTGATGCCTAAATTGAATAATAGATATTGAATTTGACTTTGACTTTGTGAAGGGGTGAGAGGGAAGGAGGGGGAGGATGGGGAAGGGGGGAATCGGGCCTCCGGAACCTCCCACAAATCGACGAAACGCAATAGCAAGCAAGTTACTTCACGTCGGTGTTATGTGGGAGTGTGGTACTTCCCCGGTCGTGCCGGCCCATTCGGCTGTGGGGTTGCAGCGTGGCACAATCACAAAAAAAATATATTAAGTATTTATGTACGCACAGACACGCATATAAACCATTGTAGAAACTAAAAGCTGTGCATTAACACATCACAAACACCCAAGGCTCAAGACACAAACAAAATCTGTTCATCATCATCATCATCATCTCAGCCGTAGGACGTCCACTGAAGGACCGGTTAGAAACGGTCTGCATCCAACGTCGTCCTGCGACCTTTATCAGGTCCTCTGTCCACGTTATCGGTGGATGCTACATTGCGCTTGGAGACCACACGGACCGCCGTGGTCTTTACTCCAGAACCGTCCGTGCTATGTGCCCTACCCACTGCCACTTTAACTGTCTAATTTCGGTGACTTTCATTCTTGAGCATAGCCCTCTCCATAGCTCGTTGTGCGACTCTCAGCTTGCTTATGAGGCCCATAGTGAGAGACGACGCTTCAGTGCCATAAGTCATCACCAGTGATGACTTATGGCACTGTCTTGAACAGGTGTGTTACCAGTAATACACCTGTTCAAGACACAAATATTGTCTTGTCACCTCTAACTCCTCACTTAGATCGCAGGGTTACAAACTGAGGCAATGGGGCTGTCTAAGAAGTAACGGTAGCACAGTTTGCCTAACCTTACATATCAGCTCCTAACACAGATGTCAGAGGAATAAGAAAATGTAACTCACGAAACCCAAGGAAAGTTGACAGTGACAGGCGACAGACACCCCTCTCCGTAACCCCAGTAGCCGAAGGAACCGATGATGATCACCGTCAAAGTCACGATAGTCATACCTAAGAAAGACACATTTGACATATAAGATTGTAGAACATTGGTAGAACAAATAACTCATAATCTTCGTGACAGCATTTTATTTTTATTATTTATGTTAATGTTAAACTCTAAAATGTAACCTCTGGCCTAGAACAGATGCATTTCCTCACAAGTGACGAACTGCACTGCACTCATAGCCCTGATGAGACATTAAGTTGTTAAGTCTCATGTGCACGTAATTTCACCGACCATGCCTTACAACCAGAACGCAGTATTGCGAACATTACTGCTTCACGATAGACATATAGTATGGTGGTAGTACTTCCACGGACGAACCCTCACAAAGAGTTCTACTGCTTTAAAAAAGCTAATGGTATTGATTCGCTTGCGCGTACACTAAACTAAGATTCTCTAATCTATGGTAGTTCTTATTATGTAATACTAAAATCCACATTCGTGTAAATCGTGTTTAATGATAATTCTAAACATATGATTATTCTATTCAAATGTAGGTAGTTTTACATCAGTTTAGACTAGTTTAGAGAGCACGAACTCGCATGAGGATTAAATTTGCACTAAACATACCTGCAATTAAACAGAAACGTCAAATTTAAGAATTGTCACTTGCAAGCATTATACGAATTTGTACTTAAGCATGAGCCGAATAAGAACTACCATAATTGACTAAAAATAGATTTTAGTTCGCTAGTTTGGTGTTCTGAACAAGCGAAATACTACCAATATTTCCTATATAGTCCATAGAGTCAAAGACAAAGTCAATATCATTTATTCAATTGAGGCATCAAAGACGCACTTATGAACTTCAATTTTTCATTATAATTTACTTTAAAGACTACCGCCACGTTCCAAAATATATAGAGCCTACCGAGAAGAAACGGCAAGAAACTCGGAGCCATTCTTTTTATATAATTGTTTACAATGTTTCTACTTACTAATAACAATTAATAATTAACCTACTAATAATCGCTACATATGTTGCAATAAATAATTGAGTAGGTATTGAAAAAAAAAATTACAACTTGCTTGAAGTGGAGTGTTGCAAGCATCTTTATCTTCTATATAATGTCGGACTTTATAATAAATTTTTTTATTAACAATTTCCTAGGAATGACTTATTAGTCTTCGCAAGTCTAAAACTAGACGAAGGTAAACTAGAAGGTACAGCTATCCTATTTGTATTTCTGGTATTAAAAGTGTGGTGATCACTATTTAACTTATATTTATGTAATTTTTTACGAACATACTCGTACATTATATTTTCAAATACATATAAGGAATGCAACGTTAATGTATTTATTTCTTTAAATAAATCTCTCAAAGTTTCACGGGGACCCATTTCCTATATAGCTCGAATAGCACGTATCTGTAGGATGAAGATGGTCTCTATATCAGCCGCTGAACCCCATAGCAATATCCCATATGACATTACGCTGTGGAAATATGCAAAATATACTAACCGCGCCGTAGAAGCATCTGTTAGCTTTCGTATTTTACGTCCTTATTTTAGCCCGCATATGCAGCAGAACTGAGTCTCCCAGACAGTGCATTTATATGTCATATGACAGTGCATAATCTGTTAATACTTAAGTCCGAATTAATGTAACCCTTAGAATGGCATTTCTTAAAGTAGGATTATTCTATATAATTTTGGGTATTTTCACGTTAGTGTAGCGAGCACCAAGTCACGTGACGATTAAAACGTATAAAATAAACCCACAATTGAAGACAAATATCTTATTATAGTGCTGTCATTCGGAAGTGTTATACTAATTTGGATTTTAGCCCAAACAGAATAAGAACTGCCATAATTTATAGATTTTTAGTTTAGTTCAGAATGCTTACAGAATCAACACCATTATAGCCTTTTTAAGAAAGTTAGTTGTAAAAAAGTTACCTCCGCCTAAAACATAAGGAAACTGCTTCGGATTCTTAATGCTGTTTTCCACCGCCAAGATGACGTTCGTTCCGTCCAAGCTGAACAATACTACGCCGGTAAACTTGAACAGCCCTGATACGGACTTGAAGGCTGGCATATCTTTAGGATTTGTAGTAGCAGCCCTGGATCCGTAATAAACCGTTGATAGGGCAATCAATACTGCAGACAATGAAAGATGTTTTAGTTTTTGTTGTTCTACTAATAAGTAAAAGGCTAGTCTATAGATATTTAAACTTACGGTCACTTTAATTTTAGTAATAACAAAACGCCAATTATCGTGAGGACAACGTAGAAGGGAGTCATGACACAGGATGTTTCTTTTGTCAGACTGTCCCCTGGGTCCCCGCGTGGGAAGCAGTGGCGACGATTAGGGTACTTTATGCTACAGTCTGACTCGATAACGCAACGATCGCCGCATTAAGGTGCAAGTTGGAAGCCGGCTACACGTCGCAGCCGCAGACGGCGCGCGGCGTGTCGTCGCGACACGACTGGTTTCTATTGGATTTATTGGTTATATTGGAACAATCACACTTTGTGTCAAAAAACACGCCGGAGTACGCGAATTAAGTTAACTAGTTGTAATGATGACATCAAAACGTCAAGTCTATTACTATTAAAAGCTTGCTTTTTTGCCAAATTTAGTGGTTAAGTAGTAAACCCCCTTAATGGTCTGGAGACTCAACCCCTAGAACCCCTACAAAAGCGTAGAACTATAGCTTCACTAAGCGTTTTTACTGGTTGTTTCATGGCGAATGTTCTGAAGAGCTTTTTAATCTTATTCCTTCCTCACCATTCCGATCCCAAACTACTCGTTCCTGTCTAACATTGCATCCATATACTGTTCAAAACTTCTTACCACGCACCAAAAAGTTTGTCAGTTCCTACCTTTGTCGTGTAAGTACGAGTAAATTGTGGAATGCTTTGCCGTCGTACGTATTTCCTTGCAGCTATGACCCTGTGTCTTTCAAGCGGGGCGTGAAAAAGCATCTCTCAGGTCATCATAGGGGTGGCGATTAGTGCAGCTTACGGCTGCACTATTGGGCATTGCTTCTTGATTGCATCTTCGCTTTTACATCAGGCTAGAAGGAGTCACTTTGATAAACCATTTAAAAAAAATGGTACTCACCAACATAAAAATTTGCAACGATAGAAAAAGGCACCAGTTCCTTGACAGTGGTGAACACCGTCAGAAGGACGCAGGGTATAATCAATGCTGCGACATATATCCTCACCGTGGACATGCTCACTGTCGCCATGTCGATGCCTTCTAAAGCTGAAAAAACATAATTGTACCTTTTTTACTAGACGATTTTTAAAGTACTAACGACTGCTTAGCGAGACCAAAGTTTGCAATAAAGAGTTCAAAACTTTTACATTTTCGGACGAAATTCGCACTTTGTCACTGCGTGTTAGAGCTGTTAAATCACTGCAGCTTTTACCGCTTATATCACGGGGAGTGTTCCGAGGAAATGTTCGGTCTAATACCTACAGCTACATGTCGCCGTCGGATGTCAGGGCAGGACATGAAATTCATAGAGATGTGGCCGTCTGGGAGTCCACAAACATGCGATTCCAACGCCTTTTTCTGCCTCACACTACCACTAATGTGGACCCAGCTGCCATTTGAAGTATTTCCGAACCGATACGACTTGACAACCTTCAAGAAGAGAGTTATTCTCCTTCTTAATGGAAACTCAAAACTCAAACTCAAATGATTTATTGCTTATGTGCCAAATTAGCATACAATGCAGGTGTTGTTGCATAAGGTTTACAATAAGTACATGTCACATGTTGTACATTTGTTGCAATTGTGCAGAGAGGACCAGTCTATTTTAACGTATTATCATTGAAAAATTCGTCAATATTATAATAACAATTCTGCAAAAGTATTTTTCTAAGTGTGAATTTGAATACGTTCATTTTATTTTCGTCTTTTATTTTGTTAGGTAGTGTATTATACATTTTAACTGCCATTGCATTGGTACCGGAACTGTGCATTTTCAGTCTAGAAGTAGTTATTAAAAGTGTATGTTTCCGTGTTGGTCTAAGGGGATAATTTCTCGTCTGTTCACATGCTTTTAAAAAGTATTGAGGATATTTTCGAATAAACATGCACATTTCCAAGATGTAGATGGAGGTGAGGATCAGCATTTGATATTCGATAAAATATGGTTTATGGAAATGATATATTGTTAAATCTGGAAATTCTATGTTAGCAAGTATTCGTAGGCATTTCTTTTGTGGAATCATGTTACCAGTATACTTACTTAAATTATTCGTACTGTATTTTTATTTAGGTTTTTGTACTGGAAACACATATATATATTTCTTATAAATGTATTGTTGGTTTTTATGCTCATCAGATACTTAGTACTTAAATTCTTAGTGAAACTGTTTTAACTATAATATACCTCCGTGACGTCACAAACCGGCCCCAACAGAAGACCAGCGCTGGCTTAGAACTAGCAATGCTGAGTTGGGACCGATTTGTAACATTTGACATTGTTATTTTTCTTGATTACTTTTTTTTGTCTATTACTTTGTTGTTACAAAATAAAATATATTTCATTTCATTTCAAAAAACTTAATAACCCTCGAGATCTCTGGTATTGCGGATGTCCGTGGGCGGCGGTGATCTTTTACCATAAGGCAAACCGCCGTTTGCCAACCTATCCCAAAAAAACCGTTGGTACGTCAGCATAGTATTTGATAAAAGTGTAATAATTAACTATTGTATTGTTACCTGCGCCACTGCCATTATATATTACTTTTTGTAATATATACTTACAACTTATTACCAAAAATTTTGGCAAACGATGTCTACATTGAAGAAGTTCCTAAATAAAATAATTATAATTCAAATACCAATTAGAACGTTTAGTTTACTTTCAGCCAGTTGCAGAATGGTGCGTGCTATCATGACCTGGTAAGCGCAAGAGGACCCAAACGAGCATAAACATATAAACGTCTCCACGGTGTGCCTGTAAGATATAACATGAAAATAGTAAAAGAATCTTTCGGCTTAAAGAAGTTTTCATTTCAAAAGTACATTATCTATATATGCCAAAGCGTTAAGTGACGATGACGCCATGATTCTTGTTTACCCAAAAAGTGTTCAACGCGTCTAAAGAAGTTTTCATTTAAAAAACAATATTACGCTTCTAATGATATTGTAACTGAACGAAGTCGAAAGCAACCTTTAGTGTTTCGCAAAAAAACACAGAAACTAGTTTTCTAGTCCTTATTCCTGAAATTACCTGAAATATCTGCTGAGCTTCCTCAGCTTTACGGATGGTCCAATCTCCAGGGTAGCCTCAGCGAGGTCAGGGTATGACAAATTGGACACTTTGAACTGGACGTACATCCTCTGAGCTGATTTCGTCACCATCTGGTCAATGGAGAGCTTTTTTTATAAGGTAGCATAATAATAAAAGTAGAAAGTAAATATATATATGTCGGAGACCTAAAATTAAGTAAGCTGTTAGAGGATAAACTCTATGTATGCACATAGAGTTTATCCTCTAACAGCTTACTTAATTTTAGGCCTTTCTTAAAAAGGGGGGAGAGTTTGCAGCGCCGCTGTTTACCCATTGATTTTGATAAAATTTGGTTGGTACACAAATTATTGGTGATCAAAGTGAAATTTCGCATATAAGCATAATTGGTCATGTGGTTGCCGAGAAAACCGGTTGAGAAGTTTCAAAACTACGGATTTGGTATTTTTCTACCGACTTCCAAAAAAAGGAAGAGGTACTCAATTCAACTGTTTTTTTAATGTTTGTTACCTCATAACTTTCGACCGATTCTCAAATTTTTTGTTTGAAAGCTGGTGCTTCCCGCGTGTTCCCATTTAAATTTCATCAAATTCGGTCCAGTAGTTTTTGAGATACACTCCAATAACTGATTAGAATGGAAGTCGGTATTAATTTTTTCAAATTGTACTTGTTGGAAATAATATTTGGTAGGTACCAACAAAATTTGGTACCTATTGGACTAATACTCCAACTGCAGATAGCCCAGACTGAGAAACATTGCCGCTGATAAGACTGTGCTCTTGAGGTCTACTGTTCACAGAACTACTAGTACTAAGTGGAATGGCAAATGTACAAACGGACAAGTCCAAAAAGGAAAAATAAATGAAGCTTAACTCACATACATACTATAGGTGACAAGGGTCCCTATGAGGATGTTGACGACCATTGCAGTCCAGAGCCCGCACTCCATGTAGGCCTCGTGAATGGACACCATCCCGCCGCCGAGGCAACCTTTGACAAGCGCTGCTATTCCCGATTTGATGCTGATTAACCGAAACATAGTTTTTTTACTTACCCTATCTTATTCTAACTTGAGACCTATACTTAACCTATATTAGTCTTTCTAAAGACTTCGTACGACTTTCGAGTCGAGTTGAGAGGGGTGAAGGGGGGAGAGGAGGGGGGAGGGGCTCTACCCCCTTTCAAAGGAAAAACTGCGGATCCCCCCTCTCTCCGAGCCTTTTAAATTATTAATTCTGAGGAAGTTATATATCCTTATCGAGGTTAGGTTAGCCTATAACGTCTCTCGAGGGGGGAGGCGGACCCCCCCTCAAGGTAAAAACTGGGGAGCCCCCCCTTTTCGAGGTTTTTAAATTTATAATTCTGAGTAAGTTATATATCCTTATTGAGGTGTAAGTCAGCCTAATTCTGGCGTTGTGTGGTCACCATTCAACCTAACGCTCCTCCTCGCTTCGCTCGTCGTCGCACCTATCGTGTCTTTGCTCTGACTAGATACTCCGCTACTGTGTGCATGAAAACTATTAAAATTACTACAAAATATAATTATTTAAGTAAATTTATGTAAAATAAAATGTTACCGAACGTACGACAACGTAACCGTACGTAAAACGAAACGTTCAATGGCGAGAATTCTATATGATTTGTGGTAGATATTGACATAAATATTGCAAAAATAATTGATTTTCAATATTTATTTTCTCAAATACTACGCGTCTCCACAGGTTGAAACTTGGTGTGTGTGCTTATAATAAGTAACATTTCTGTAATAGTAGATTATGCACCAAGGGAGTAAAGCAGTGTCTTACGTCACGGGCGGTATATTGAACCCTGAGTGTAACGGGGACTCTTGGGTTAAAATTTAATTCCCGAGCGTAGCGATGGAGTTATGACGAGTCCTGAGTGAAGCGAGGGGTTAAAGCCGCCCAAGACCAAGACAGGCTTTATCCTCGAGGTGCATACTCTACTTTTCATACCTACTGCGAGATAATAAAAACTCAGAGCTGTAAAATAGCAGATAGTTAAAAGTAAAATACATTAACAGTTAATAGTCATATTGGACACATTTGTACCGTTATAGAGGGACAGAGACAGACAATCCAAAAATTTTTGGAAGTAACATTTTATGAAAACCACTGTTCTAGACTTTCGCGGTTGTTAAATAAGTTATAATTAGTACTCACGAGATGTAGACCACGATTTAGTTGCTTTTTGAGCTCCCGATATTTCGGTACAGTTACATGCACCACGTTGAAAATAATAATATATTTTAATTTCAACCAATATATAGTATTATCTATGACTTCAACTATGACCTTGAATGCGCAGAGGGGCCGTGCGTAACCCATAGCAACCGGCGCACAACAATCGTGCGTTTGTTTAGCAATAAGGGCATTCATTGGTGGCGTTGCTATTGTCGGCTCTTTTGTTAATAGTCCGGTCAATTTAGACATTCGAAGGTGCATAAAGTCCCAACAAGTTAAAAATCAGTAAAATTGTTCAAAACATAATTATTAATAATATTTAAAAGTTCCCCATCATTCCCGTGTATGGATTTTGAAGAAATAGACAATAAAAAGAAAATAGGAATCTTAGAATAGGTACCTATAAAAACCAAGTGCATTCTTTATTTTTAATAAATGTTATAAATACCGCTAGTTCTTAGTTCTTTTAATATTTTTTTTCTTTTTGTGTACTTTTGCATCAATGTATGGAACACATTTTACGAAACAAACATCTTCAAATTCTTTTAATTCTTTTTTCTATTTGTTTACTTTTGCATCAATGTATGGAACACATTTTACGAAACAAACATCTTCAAATTCTTTTAATTCTTTTTTCTATTTGTTTACTTTTGCATCAATGACTTTTGCTGACAGGCCTGTTGGTCTAGTGGTTAGTGACCCTGACTGCTATGCCGGAGGTCGTGGGTTCGATTCTCACCCAGGACAAATGTTTGTGTAATGAGCACGATCATTTGTTCTGTGTCTGGGTGTGATTTATCTATAATATTTATGTATTTAGAAATATATGAGTATGTTTATCAGTTGTCTAGTACCCATAACACAAGCTCTGCTTAGCTTGGGACTAGATGGCGTTGTGTGATAGTTGTGGAATATTTAAAATTTATTTAATGTATGGAACACATTATACGAAACAAACATCTTCAAATTCTTTTAATTCTTTTTTCTTATTTGTTTACTTTTGCATTAATGTATGGAACACATTTTACGAAACAAACCTCTTCAAATACTTTTAATTCTTTTTTCTATTTGTTTACTTTTGCATCAATGTATGGAACACATTTTACGAAACAAACATCTTCAAATTCTTTTAATTCTTTTTTCTATTTGTGTACTTTTGCATCAATGTATGGAACACATTTTACGAAACAAACATCTTCAAATTCTTTTAATTCTTTTTTCTATTTGTTTACTTTTGCATCAATGTATGGAACACATTTTACGAAACAAACATCTTCAAATTCTTTTAATTCTTTTTTCTATTTGTTTACTTTTGCATCAATGTATGGATCACATTTTACGAAACAAACATCTTCAAATTATTTTAATTCTTTTTTCTTTTTGTGTACTTTTGCATCAATGTATGGAACACATTTTACGAAACAAACATCTTCAAATTCTTTTAATTCTTTTTTCTATTTGTTTACTTTTGCATCAATGTATGGAACACATTTTACGAAACAAACATCTTCAAATTCTTTTAATTCTTTTTTCTATTTGTTTACTTTTGCATCAATGTATGGAACACATTTTATGAAACAAACATCTTCAAATACTTTTAATTATTTTTTCTATTTGTTTACTTTTGCATCAATGTATGGAACACATTTTACGAAACAAACATCTTCAAATTCTTTTAATTCTTTTTTCTATTTGTTTACTTTTGCATCAATGTATGGAACACATTTTACGAAACAAACATCTTCAAATTCTTTTAATTCTTTTTTCTATTTGTTTACTTTTGCATCAATGTATGGAACACATTTTACGAAACAAACATCTTCAAATTCTTTTAATTCTTTTTTCTTTTTGTGTACTTTTGCATCAATGTACGGAACACATTTTACGAAACAAACATCTTCAAATTCTTTTAATTCTTTTTTCTATTTGTTTACTTTTGCATCAATGTATGGAACACATTTTACGAAACAAACATCTTCAAATTCTTTTAATTCTTTTTTCTATTTGTTTACTTTTGCATCAATGTATGGAACAGATTTTACGAGACAAACATCTTCAAATTCTTTTAATTCTTTTTTTCTATTTGTGTACTTTTGGAACACATTTTACCAAACAGACATCCAAGTTCAAGAGGCACAACACAACCTCAGTATGTTTGCGTCTGTGTGCGTGACGAGGCAAATAAACAAAGCACACATAGCGATTTTATAGCTTGCATTTTGAGAAACTGTTGCTTGGAAACCTACCTTCTATAAGTTGTATGTTGTTGTTTGCAGCATGGTTAAAAAAGTTTTCTAAGTTTATTACATATATTATACATATTACATTACATTATTACATTTAATTTGTAATGTAATAATGTAATGTAATATAATAGTAATATAATAATAATATGTAATATATAATATGTAATATAATAGTACATTATACATATTTTTCAATAATTTTTTTATGTATCATTCTTGTTACATCGGCTCTATCGGTGATAGCTCTATTTGGTTTTGACTACGGTGGAGTTTTCAACTACATACTATTTTAGAAATATATATAGAGTCACTAATAAAATAAAGTACAAATCGATATAAATATATTAATCCGTTGAGTACCATTGACGTACATTTATGTTCGTTTCATTCATAAATCTTTTGTTTTAACTATCACGGTATATGAAGAGTTAAACGGTAGCTCGTCGTAGCAAACTGTCTTTTAGTTCAAAGAGCTAACGGATGACACAAATTATTATATTTGAGGCTACAGTGAGGTCTATAACTATAATCCATACTTATACGTATAATATAATATTATAAAGAGGAAAGATTTGTATGTATGTATGTTTGTAACGAATTGGCTCAAAAAGTACTGGACCGAAAACAAAAATTCTTTCACCATTGGAAAGCTACATTCACCCTGAGTAACATAGGCTATATAAGATTCATCATCATCCATCACCGCGCGGGTGAAACCGCGGAGAGCAGCTAGTACCTTATAATAGAATGTATATGTATTATACTATCTTATGTGCTTGTTATGTATACAAGAATTATATCAAACCCTGTATACAATTTAGAATAAAAGTACATGAATAAATGAACTATTAATTATTAGGATTATTTAGGAAAAAACAAAATGAATCCTACTTGGTAGCTTGAGTAGGATTCCTATCGATAGCAAAATCGTATTCATCTTTGGCTGAATCCTCTCTGATCCTCAGTTTGAACCTGGGTCTGTCCTTGGAGATTGAATCTTTTCCTTTCAACGATTCCGTTCGCAGTGAATCTTTCCCCCTCGAGAATGAATCGTTTGTTTTTGAGATCGAACTTTTTCCAGTAGAACTTGAAGGTCGGCTATCGTCGAGAGCGTCTGCCTGAAAATTATTACAGACTTACTTAAAAACGCTGCTTAAATTTAAATAACGTCATTTAGTACGGAAATATAGACAGTTAGACCGAAATGTCTTCGGTTTGTGCGTCATTTCTTCTAACGGATTATTTATTTATTTAATATTTTATCTACTTAAATATTATTATGATAGATAAAAAATCCGCGATTCAATAAATGCTTAGAAACTTTAAAAGGTTTAGGTTACTCGTATATCGAAATAATTACATATATTTAAAAATTGTATGGTTGTTTCATTGCGCAAATGTAGGTCTAGAGCATGTCAACTACTTGTACTAGATAAATGATAGTGTGTACTTAGTTACATGGGTTTACGTCCACGATACGATTACATTACACTTACGCGAGTTTTCGAGGTAGGGCCACATCTTTGATAAATTTATTTAATTGAATGTTAGTCTGACTATCTTTATTACAAAATTACATTTAAATCCGTTCAACCGTTTCAGTTTGAGGAAGTAACAAACACACTTTCTACTCACAAACTTTCCCATTTTTACGAGCGTGATTGGATGTACTCACAACTGCAATTTGTCGATCTGATGAACTACTGCTTCTTCCACTCTGAAAAAAAAAACTTTAATCACAATATCCATCCCACTACGTTAAGGCTAAAATATATATCTAATACGGCGTACCTGCTTATCCTTTTGAAAAGTGTTTCTGTAGGTCATAGGTAAACAGAAAAAAGGCTATTATACTCAAAAATTAATTATAATTACAGCTTTGAGTTATAAAACTATCATCTACCGTCGAAAAAATCTAATGAAACCACACAAAACAGGGAGAGGGGCACTCGGGATACGTATTTTAGGAGTCAATTGCATTCAGAAGAACCGGTAGTGTTCTTTTGAATGCAATTGACCCCTAAAATATGCCAGAACGACAGGTTTTCGATCGGGCTAAACTCGGGGGACTCACTGCTGCCCGAATTTTATCTACAATGCTCGACTACAATATTTTTTAAGACATTCGTCGCAGCATAATACGAGTACATACTAATTTGTGGTAGGTAATACCGTACAGAATCGCAAGTGAGGTGCCGCCGGTTGTCGCGTAGTAAGACAATGAATATATTGTCCTGGGGTTCGTGAAGTCATGACTGTGGGTTACGAATGGAAAACAGGCTGGGTGTCGCGTAGTAGGACAAAAAATAAATATATTTTTTGTCCTACTACGCGACTATGACTATGTGTTCACGGACCCCAGGGCAATAGCCCTAGGGTCCGTGAAGCCATGACTGTGGGTTACGAATGGAAAACAGGCTGGGTGTCGCGTAGTAGGACAAAAAATAAATATATTTTTTGTCCTACTACGCGACTATGACTATGTATTCACGGACCCCAGGGCAATAGCCCTAGGGTCCGTGAAGCCATGACTATGGGTTACGAATGAAAAACAGCCCGGTTGTCGCGTAGTAGGACAATGAATATATTGTCCTGGGGTCCGTGAGGTCATGACAATGGGTACGAATGAAAAACAGGCCGTGTGTCGTGTGGTAGGACATTGAATATATTGCCCTGGGGTCGGTAAGGTCATGACATGACGATGGGTTACGAATGAAGAACAGACCAGGTGTCTCGTTGTAGGACAATGAATATATTGTCCTGAGGTTCGTGAAGTCATGACTATGGGTTACAACTGGAAATAAATGACTAAAGATTATGTTCTTAGTCATTTGCTGAGTTCATTCATGGCACGCGTAGCATCGCGCTGCTTTCTATTCATGCTTTGTCGTATTATGTGTGTTCGGTTTTTTATGTCTAGAATGTGTAATGGGATTTTTTTTTAATAAATGGGGTTTCGTTTCAATTCATTGAATGGTGGTGGTCAATATGGTTACGGCCCTTGCTGTGACAGTCAAAAATTCACTCCATGACGGAACAGAGTTAAATAATACTCCCTCCACCGTCAGAATTCGAATCGTAAGAGGCGAAGAATCCCGACCTAGGTGGTAGGCCACTTGCCCAAGAGTTTGTCTTGGTTGGTACCGCCAGAGTAAAAGATATTTTAAGGAGAAGCATTAGGTTTAGGGTGTTGATAAGGTTTCTCCGTTACTGCAGCGCGTTGGGGATGTTTGCTGAGTCGCGCGTTGACTGTTCTTCTACATGAACAGGCGGAAACGGTTTTCATCTCTGGTGTGCAGGGTTCATGGCAGTTCCAAAACCATGATGTCTTTGCAAATAGGTATTTCTATCAGTACATAAATGTTGTATGATCAATGCATTGACAAATAAGCAAATGATGCCAATTAGTTAATTAGGTAGTTAGGTAAATATATGTACATCACTGACTTATACTACAAAATTACTAAAACGTTTACAATATTTCTGTTTAAAATAAAAACATTATAAAAAACCTAATCCTAGACTACCGCCGGTCGTGGGGCATGACCCAAACTACAGCTGTTTAGGGCTTCAGGCTGAGGAACCTGCCGTATCAAGGAGTACTGCCTTCTGTATCTGGTCCTTGATCCAACCGTCTAGCAAGAACCCCTAAAATCTTGTTAGAGGCTTTTCGTTGTAAGGCCGATTGCTGAAATGTCAATCGAGACAATAATCGTCACGTCAACATCCCACATGACGATCACCTCGTGAGCTAAGTCAAGGTACTTGCTGAGCTTGGCCTACTCGGCATTCACGAGGTTCTCATCATGAGGAATGGTGACGTCAACAAGCATTGCCCGGCACTGAGATCGATCATTAACCAAGATATCAGGCTTATTGGCAACAATTCTTCTGACCATGATTATAGAGACAACTACGGTAAGCTTATCAACTTGCTATGATAGAAGCCGAGTACTGCAATACCTGGAGAAACATAGTCTAGACTCCAGAAGGCCATTTGAGGTGATCACGACCCAGTCATTAGGAACTGTTCGATAAGAAGAATGACTAGGCTAATTGCAATTCATAGAATGCGCTTATTACTTCATCAGTCGAACAACCCAGACTCAATAGAAATTTAATTGTTATATTGACAATCGACACGTGAGGTACAGTTTTAGTTTAAACTTACCGATAATGGAGGCGTGGCTATGTGTATTGATGCTTTCTTTTCCATTTTTCCATTAATTCTCACTTAACATTTTATATCTACCATAAATTTGTATAATGATTTATTATTGTAGAGCACAGAATTCGCCCTGAGAGAATTTATAAACATTAAATTTATAATTGTCTGTGTTTATAAATATTTATTTTTATTTATTTATTTAATGGCAAACTGTTTGAGAACACTTTTGCCAACGACACGTCAGATGAGTCAGATGAGATTTATGTATAAACGGCAAAATTTAGAATTAATAATCTGGAACAAAAGAAAGTATCTTATTAACTACATATCTAAAATGAGATCTAGGTACAATGGACTAATGACAAAATGAATGAAACTAGTAAAAGAAAATCCTAGCGACAACAGAAAATACCAACTAAAGTTTAATATCATTTTGAGAGATGAAGGATGATAATACATTGATGGTGACAGGATTTATATTACACAGGATATTGTCTATATGAACAGGTAATGGAAATTTATAATGAATAAGTGTAGTATACATAACGTCATGATTAAACCGAGGACAAGAAAAGAAAATATGGTTAAGGCTTTCATCATCTAAACCACACTCACAGATGGATGAATTCTTAATTCTAAGCTTCTTTAGATGAACAGCAGAACAACAATGACCAAATCTCAACCTAGATATAATAGAACAAATTTTCCTATTGCACTTAAATTTAGAAAACCAGGGTTTAGCTTCAATATCAGGTTGATATTTTGAAAAATTAGAGCCTTTATAATATTTACTACTGATTGACCATCTCTTCAGCCATCTACGTTTCAAGTCGCGAGCAGGTAAACGTAAAAGATCTTGTGGATAATTTTTAAAAGGCACCTTATCACCACAAATTACTGATTCTTTTGCAACCCTATCAGCCTTTTCATTCCCAGTGATATTACTATGACTAGGTACCCAAGCAAAATGAATAATATAACCTAACACAGTACATTTTAATAAAAGCATTTTACATTGAAATACAATCCAGTTCCTGGAACCAATTTTGAAGGGATTACTCTGGAATGCTTGAAGAGCACTTAGAGAATCTGTAAAAACAACAGTTTTATTTAATTTAAACAAAATAATATAGTTAATAGCTTCCATAATACCCCTGCATTCACCCATAAAGACTGAAGTTTCAGGTGGACACTCTATCTTTTGAACAATGTCATAGTTTTGATGATATAACCCAACACCAACACAACCATTCTGGTCTAGTTTAGAAGCATCAGTGAATATGCAATGCCAGTCACGCCAAAGGTTATCCTTAATCCTAAGAAAATGTTTATTAGCAAACGGATCCACTTTCACTATGTCTAAATTAAGATGCAAAGTGAGTTCAAAAAGAATAGATTGATAATCAAATTCAAATAAGGGGATTTTGGGACTTCTATGCGTTGAGAATTTAAGGTTCTTAATTGTAACATAACTAACAACTAAACAAGGAATTTTATTATGCGACCAATAAGGCATCAACATGAAATTATTTAAAAGCTGTAATTTAGGAAAAAGGGCATGTGAAGAAAACTGAAAAATGCGGAACAAAAACATATCTGATAGGTACTGCCGCCTTAGATCCAAAGGCGGTTCAACGCATTCTACTTGCATAGCATTTTTAGGAGTTGACTTCATCGCCCCTAATATTATACGAAGGGCTCTAGCTTGAATCAAGTCCAGGGCGCTAAGTGCTTTTTTATTACATGGTTCATACAGGAATGACGCATAGTCGATAACACTACGAACAATAGCGTTATATAAGAGTATTAAATAGAATGGGTGAGCACCCCACCAAACTCCAGCTAGACATCTTAATATAATAAGTCTTTTCTCACTTTTTTCTGATATATATTTTAAATGAGATGAGAAATTTAGTTTACTATCTAGAATAAGGCCCAAAAATTTTTTCTCATTTTCAACAGGTATCCTCATCTTGTCAAAAAATATGTCAAGTCTTGGTTTCAAACGTTTCCTAGTAAAGATAACAACTGAACTTTTTAAAGGAGCTACATCAAGGCCATTATTAAATAACCACATACTCAATGAAACCAGAGCTTGAGAGATTTTTTCAGCAGAATTTACAATATTACGATCTGCTACATATAAAACTAAATCGTCGGCATATTGCAATATACGACAGTAAGAAGAAACAAAATTATTTAAATCAAAGGTGTATATATTAAAAAGGAGAGGGCTTAAAACAGAGCTTTGAGGCAAACCCTTATTCAAAGTTCTTATGGCCTTTATTTCACCATCAACTCTTAATTGAGCTGAACGATCTAGAAACAAATTAATAATAACATTAATAATCTTTGTAGGAATGGACAGACTAACCATCTTATTTTTAAGAATAGAGAGGTTAACATTATCATAGGCTGAGCATATATCCAGAAAAGTAGCAACAATTGACTCATTTCTGGAAAAAGAGAGCCTTACATCAGTTTAAAGCTTTATATAACCAAGGATAGATGGCGCTGTAGATGTATATATATAATTATATATATGCTCTCTACCGAGAGGAGTCTGATTAATCTATGTTATAAATATAAACCATAGATATAAATAGGGCGAATTCTGTGATATAAACGTAAAAAGTCTTTAGATATAGTCTGATTTATCTATGGTAAAAAGTGCGGGTGCAACTTAACCACAGACTACTTTAGTATTTTTTATTACTGTAGGCAGAAAACCATAGCAAAAAATATAGATCTATTTTTCTAGCAATATAATCTCTTTGTTTTCTAGGGGTAGTTTCTAGGGTCATTGATTGGACATGTCAAGACATACAAAAAGTAATTTCAGCCTGTCTGATTAATCTATGATTAGTTGACCCGACCGTGCTTGTGTTGCCTTTCCCAGTATATATTTTGGTCTATGGTGTTGCCGTCTATGTCTTAAATGCTCAAAAAAGTTAAGTATAAACAGGTCAAGTGAATGCGTACTATAAAATCAAACTCAACGGCTCCTGGTCCTTTTCATCCCTTAAATTCAGTTCTTTTTTCAGTATAGTCTCACAAAACAAATATTAAAATGCCACTTGTTATATTTGTGTATCCAAATTTAAAATTATTGTTGCTTAAGAAACGTACAATTTGAAAATCTCTATAAAACATCTGTCCTATATATATTTTTATAAAATGTTGATACCTAGGTACCACGTTACAATTGTATAGTGTTTGTTTGGAAAGAATGATGGATTTGTCGTTTCTTAAAGCTCGGATTTAGAGCCTTAAGCACAACCGCAAAATTTCTAGTTGGTCGGTTTTCCATCGGATAAATTATATTAATATATCAGACAATTCCACCATTCCCAATTCATAATTGTATCAGATGAACGATAATACCCTTGGACGTTGGATAGTACTGTCAAAGCTGTTCAATAGATGTCGCTCCGTCCCCGTAAGACGGTTAAAGTCAGATAGAGAGTTAAAAATTCGATGCTCGGACCTCGGTGGTCTAGTTGGTCAATGGCGTCGGACACGGAGAGTCAGTAAGATGCGGGTTTGAATCCCGTCCGAGGATGAAAATTTTCTCTCTATAAATTTCAATGTTTGAGATTGCTAAAGCAGGCGTTAGTGCTTTAAAAAGGTAATACTATAAAAAAAGATGTGAACGTGAAGAACGTGTTTCCCGTCTTGTATGTTCAGAGACTCCACTCGCGGTTTGAAAGCTGCATACTTTCAAACCGCGAGTGATCAATTTATAATTATAACTTTAGTCAAACTATGAAAGAAACTGTCTGCTACTAGCGGACTTTAAACCTAATTTATTTAGTCTGGCATGATGTAGTTGAATGCATATATTTGAATTAAGAATGTAAGTTGTTTGTTTGTTACGCTTTCACGCCTAAACGGCGCGGCGGATAGGATTGTAATGAAATTTGGTGAGGAGATAGATAACTCGAAGAAAGACATAGGACTATCATCATCATCATCGTCATCATCCATCACCACTATAAGAAGTGTAGCGTGTCTTGCCCTACTGATACCATTATTATGTTCTCTTTTGTAAGGCAACACTGGAGCTAATATTTGTAGTACCTAAGTAAAAACATTGTAAAAACATCTATATAAAAAGAATGGCCCCGAGTTTCTTGCCGCTTCTTCTTGGTAGGCTCTATATATTTTGGAACGCGGCGGTAGTCTTTAAAGTACATTATAATGAAAAATTGACGTTCACAAGTGCGTCTTTGATGCCTAAATTGAATAAATGATTTTGACTTTGACTTTGACCACGTGGGTGAAACCGCGGAGATTATATTATAATATATAATATGACGCTCACTGTATAATTATTATTGATATTATAAACACGTATGATTGGATGGATGTATAGGTTCGTAACTCAATCACGCCAGCACTGCTGAACGGATTTAGATGTAATAGATAGTAAATAGATAGACGAGGCACTGGATTAACACAGGTACTACTTACATCATTATTATTACCAGTCATCACTGCACGGGCGGTACTTACCTACTTTTTTCAGCCAGTCTTCTTAATAACCGATTATAGTGGATCTCTTCTTCTTATGTGGCTTTTTAACGTGGAAAGACGTTACTCTGCCAGTGTCATGTTTTGGCGGATATTTTGCCCTTGTACTCCCCCAACCCTAAAGGAGTGACCATATAGTGGAACTACTCATAACAAACAAAAAAGTTTGGCTAATTTAAAAGTTTGACTCTTTTACCGAAATGCATGGAAAAAGTTTTACGCGGTTTCTGACATTTCTAGTACTCAAACCTCAGTCAGCCCACTAGACCTATGATCCTTATAAGAAACATGATCTATTGGCATCAAAAAAAGTTTTTGTGTAAAATTATAATGTTCTTGCTGACTGTACATTTATTCCAAAATCTGTAAATGCAGTTCAGAATACCTTAAAATGTGTAGATAGTCTCCTAAAAACGTTTTCCTGTAACTATAACGGTTAAGGTACCTGCCCTTACTGTCTCGTCTCAAAATTCAGTCTGTATACAGTCAAAATACAAACTTACTTTTATAATTTCATTACGTACCGTAAAAGTATAGTAATGTATAAAATAAAACGAATTATGCTAATGTATTTACAAACATTAATCCTTTATTTCATATTAAGACAAAAATATCACCTTCTCACAATTTTACATAATATATATTACAAGAAGGCACAATATATCCGATGGAACAAACTTTTCAACATACATATGTCATAGCTATTGTATAATATACACTCTTGTTTATCCAATACTAAGGGGTGAACACACGACGCGTATTATTTATTATATTGATACGATAAGATGTATTACATTACAGTTGAACGCGTCGTGATACAGAAATTAATTGGTATTTATTAAAATCTACCTTTCAAATTATATTTTGAATTTAAATTGTTAAGGTAGATTTGTTTTGCGTGTGACATACGTTCAGATAAATAATAATAATATAATAAAACATACATTTAAGCTATTTATACTAATAGACTTATTTATGTTCATGGTGAAGCTTGACACAAAATATGATTATCCATTTCAGATACAATTTCATAAATTACCTAAATTATTTAGCCAATAACTACCATGAAATTTTAAAGTGATTTTATTGGTAAATAATTCACAAGGTCAACAATGTTGAATATTTATGATACTTGACTTTTTGATGTTTCAAATCCAATATTTGAACTAATTTATAAAAACCTTAAGAGAATTACTTAGGTGTATCAGTTGTGAAAGTAAAATATTTTTTTTATAATTTCACTGAAATCCTACATGGATACCGAACTTTTTGATGTATTACTTGTAGAACTAAACACAGCAAAATTGATATACGCAGTACTAAAACCATTATTTAAATTATGCGTTTTAAAGTAACAACTTTAAAATCCATCCCTAATGGAGTTGAACTTTGATAATCAAAATAACACACAGAAAAATTTTGTTTTTCCACAAAACTACAAACGTACCAATTATTAAATTATAACTTAATTTATAATTTAATAAATTATAGTATAACTTATGTAATTTATATTTCACATTAATCAAACATTAAATTACTAAATTAGGATTTAATAATTGGTATGTCATTTGAATGAAACTATTTGATTGGCCAGATTTTTACTTTTACTATTTATTTTTACGTTACTTTTTTAAAACCCAATTAAGTACGAGATTATATAGAAGTCCATAGCCTATTTAATGACGTTTTGAAAAATCTAACGTAAACAAAATTATCAAACCGTTTTAAATACTCTGTGTTTATATTAAAACTGTCATTTATTATAAATGTATGCTTTCATACGAACCATATCTAATCGTTAGGTACATTATTTATTGAACACGATTTTACTACAAATAAGACTAGTAGGTTAAATGTCTGTAAACATAAAATATGGAAGAAGTATTGTCTATAATAAATGTTTAAAAATAAACGACATAACTGTGAATATGTCATTTATAATGTGAACATCAAAAGCAATCACTTAGAAATATGTTCTGTTATGTCATCATGCTATTGGCATCCTATTTACTTAAGCACCTTGATACAGCTAAGTATAATTATGTTGGTATATTCATAGTAATAATAAATTACAGGCACATTGATAGTATTCTAGTTATTATATGGTAATAATCATTTAAATATATTGTTTAATAATCCTGATGTCATTGTAATTATTATGGCAGCATTGTATGACTGTATTTGCTATTACATAATAGTTCTTAGTAAATTATATAATTATAATTAATAGTACCTTCCATTGGAATATCTATTTATGTTAATTACTGAAAAAAACTTTTTGAAATTGTAATTAATTCCTAATAATTATTAATATTTCAATAAATTATTAATAATTATTATTAATAACATTGTGTATCGAAACGTATTTGAAACTGAATGCAAATAAAACTAATATAAAACTAAATGTGATTCTTAATTACACTTTGGTAATAACTACCTACTTTTAAACTAATCAATATGAGAGAAACGACTACTTTTTAAATTAAAAGAAGCAGACGTTAAAAGCTTATTAAAACTATTTTAAACTTTCCTATAAATGATTTAAGCTTTATGTCTGATTAACAGCTTTAACGTGACCGTTATATATTAAAATTAAAACGTCCACTGCTTTCAAACAAATACTTAATTATATATTATTTTATTCTAATTTCACTTTGATTACTAAACGAAAATAATGTGAAAATTTATAATATTTACATAAACTGGTTCAATAAAAGTAGCTGTCTAGTTAATAGCTTAACTAAATACATAATATTGTATTGTTAATTACAAAAGCTGTTTAAATTGGTATTAACATGAATTTCACATTAGGAAATAACCTTAAAATACATTAATATTTTTAAGTATCTTTGCATTATAGAAACTGCCAATTTTCATTACAATCGATAAATAAAAACGATATAAAATAATCCTTATATTAAATTCTGTACATTAATAATAAGAACGGAACAAAAATGATGTACTTCTTGTTTGTACTTCTACGTTTAATTTGTTAATTAAAAATAATCAAGAAACGACATAGGCACTTAGTTTTCAGGTAGAACAATTAGAAAAATTAAAAGATAAATTATTTGAAATACGATTACAAATGCAGCCTAGGCTTTAAGTCATAAAAATTTAAAAGCTACACATTTAAAAGCCCTATAAAATTTGTAAAAAGTAAGGGTGCAATCACACGTACCGTACAAACGTGCCATATCGTATCATTTTTAGTTTACTCTTCAAACATTTACACAATATCAGCGTATAGAAAACAAAAAATATAATTATTTCCTTGAAACTGTTTATAATTGTTAGTTCAATTTCATAATCAATTTACTTTATTAAACTTTTAAATCGTACAAACTTCTTCGTGAGTATCAAAGTCATGGCGCATAATATTTTGTGTCGTTACTTTACTATAAAATATTAAATAGCTGGCTTGTCTTCTTCGTTTATTGAAATATGCAATATAAGTAATTTACTGTTATATTTTATGTTAAAGTTCAATTAATGTAATATTTCAATTGAAGTTATGATATATAAAACAATGTTTATGAACTCTGTAAGATACTTAATTATCTACTTTTGAGATTGGCATTATAAATAAATTTGATTCTTTACCACATGTTTTTAAAATTATTATAGTTACAAACGTAAATTATTTTTCATCATTAACATAACGAAATTTATTTGTTTATGCACAAAGTATGAGTTTTAAAAGATACAGTTTCTTTATTACGCCATTTACGATACGATTTACGTCAATACGGTCCGTGTAACCGCGCCATAGTACAAACATCATAGAAATAGTTTTCTTCGTTAAGTTGTCTTCGCTATGGTGGTCACTACACGATCAAACTTGCGTCAATATCAACCATCAATCACGAAAACCGTAAGTGAAGGTTATCGTCATCACACTGACTTAAACAGATTTATTTTGTTCTCATAATAAGTATTGTTAATATTCGATCAATCAGGCATGAATCTGAATCACTTATTGACTCTTAATCAGTTTGTCAGTTTATATGAGATTTTCATCAGTTTTTCACAGGTACTACGAGTCCTGATCGTGTAGATGCTACCTGATACAAAATACTTGATTTCTAATAATAATAAATAAGTTAGGCTAGGTAGATTAGTTGTTTAGAGCGTTCGGACGAGAAGGTACATCAGGATCGTTGACAGGATTACTGATGACGGTCTGATGGAATGAGCATTTGAACCTCCGCGAAAAACTGGAACGGAAAAAGAAACAATTATAATGTAACTAGTTACGACCTCAAGCTATATAAATACAATAACCTCCCGTTTCTGGAACGTTTGCCAAAATTTGATCAGCTAACAGACGGAATACTGGCCGCTGATTGGTCACATATCGCGTCATAGAACACCATTGACCAATGAGCGTTTAGTATTTAGTTGTTGAACTAATCAAGGCTTTGATAAACGTTCTGGAAACTGGGGGTAAATGTTGCATTTATTGAACTGATACATCTAGAGTAAGTCTAAGTAAAGTCAGCATCTTAGAACGGTTCTAGACTAGACTTAGTCGTTTTAAGTCTGCAACGACTAAGTCTAGAATAATAGAACTATCAGTTTTGAAATGTGACTTTTATAATTTGTTGGTATAAACCGCTCAATGCGGTTATAATTTTACGGTTTGATTGTAGCTATAAATATGGTTTTTAAACCCAATTAAATCAAGTTCAAACTTGATACTCGCTATGACATAAATGCACGAGATTATACTATATTATTTTAATATAAAAATATAAAATAGAAGTACCGAAATACCATAAACAGAATCTATTATTTTCAGAGCCGTGTTCGACATTTTTTATTATCAGTTCATTCGTATCATCAATAAATCATTCATCACTCATTTATAACTTAATAATTTTGCCTTGTATAATGCTTATATCTATAATGTATTTTTATATCAGTAGATATCACTTAGTAGTAGTTTACGGACTCTTAATAGTTTTTATGGTTTCAATTATGCATCAGATCTGAGTGCATAAGGAAAGTTAAGACCGTTTAGTTTATCTTTAAAAGTCACAACAAATCAAAAGAATAACAAGAAAATAAAAACCCCTGACCCCAGAGAGATCTAGAGTTCAGTAGCTCGCCAGAACTTTTGGGGTTTCATAAACTTAGTAATAATAAAAAAATGCATGGAAAAATAATAAATAAGCATAAACTTACCGGATGCATGCTGGATGGGCGTTGGTGGCTTAACGTCTAAAAATAATAATAACAAAAATAAACATGCATGTTAAAATTCAAAAAAAGAAATGAAATATGTGTAAAAGTAAAAATCTAAATGAAATGTTAAAATCGCCCTGCCCTCAGTGGTGAGTTATGTTTCTATGAGATAATGGACAATATGACATCCACTGGTGGGATGCTTGGTTGTCGAAGATAATATCAGAGGCCTTAGTCTGAGCAAAGATAATAATACTCGTATTAAAGCGCGGATATGTGACCAATCAGCGGTCAGTATTCTGTTCTGTCACTTATTTAAATTATTTTGACAACTACGAAATGATATTTTACCCTGCTTCCCGATTGAAGTCAAAATTAATTTTGCGCTGTGATTGTCATTCCAAATCAACCAAAGAGCGACAACGTATTACCATTTAGTGCCATGTGATGTCATGGATTAAGTCGCAAAGGACGCCATTTTGCGATTTCATCGACCATGCTACGAACTAAAATCACCGTGAGCAGATCTGTCAAAATTGACAGTTCGTCGATGTGTGCGCGATGCGCTAGCATGTGTGAGTGTGTTAACTTTCATCGTTCCGGCAAAACAAAGGTTTTTGTGGCATGTCTTAATCATAATTTCATGGTTTATTATTTCCATATCTTCTTGTTAAATACCTTGTAACCAACGAATCACTGCACTGTCAGCCATGCCGTGAGCGTGATTTCAACCTATCCCTAATGGGTGACTGATCGCTCCTGTCAAAAGGGCGACTTTGAATCGGAATGAATAACAGTGATAATATCGCCAAAATCGGCGTCTCCACTCGGAAAGCAGGGACTACACGGTGAAAGTTCGATCGCAGGATTACGTATTTGCATTGCTCTGCGAATATAAGTATGGATTACACTTATCGAAACTCGAAAACCGACTCATACTATATTAAACCGTGATGGCTCGATCCCAGTTAACTTAGGACTCCGGAAACTCAGACTAGGGCTTCTGTAGCACGAATAATTTGCGACAGTATAAATTTGTCTTGATATCATAAGTAAATAAATAATAAGTGGTTCGTCTTACACTGTCAGTAAACCGTGTACTTCTACTAGATAAATGATATTTTGTACTGAACGAATAGATTTTATTAGATTACATACTATACATTTTCGCATATTATTCGTGCTCGGTTTATTGCAATTATTATGATTAAATGTTGCTCTAATAACAAATGACGTCGCCATCCGAGCGGCTTTGTGCGGGCCGATGCAATTATGGAAAGTTTAATTGAAATTACTTTTATATACGACTCAATATGGCTGTTACATCAATACTTAGGTAGGAAATTCAATATATAAGTACAAGTACAATTTGAAAAATTTAATACCGACTTCCATTTTATTCAGTTATCGGAGTGTATCTCAAAAACTCCACAACCGAATATGATGAAATTTAAATGGGAACGCAGAGGAAGTATCAGCTTTCAAACAAAAAAGAGAATTTTGAGAATCGGTTCAACCTTTCGAAAGTTATGAGGTAACAAACATTAAAAAAAGTAAAAAAAAATACATTAGAATTGAGTACCTCCTCATATTTTTGGAAGTCCGTAGAAAATGTATCTATTATAATAAAAAGTCACTCTTTAGTGCATTGGAAAACCGCAGGAATGATTTGAAAATTGTATAACAGTTCTAATACGGGTCTACAAAGAAAACTTGGAGTAGTTTCCCGCCAAATTGGCAGAGGTCCAGGAAATTGAAAAATTCAATTATATTAACTCAATTTATACTTTATTATAAAGGCATCCGTTTCATATTGGTGTCATGTATATTAATTAAACAAAGCGGTAAAAATGGTAATATTAACAAGTGCAATTTGAAAAATTTAATACCGACTTCTATTCCATTACTTTTGTAAAAATCAGTTATTGGAGTGTAACTCAAAAACTACTGGACCGAATTTGATGAAATTTAAACGGGACCTCACGGGAGGCACCAGCTTTCAAACAAAGAATTTTGAGAATCGGTCCACCCAATCGAAAGTAAATATAAAAAAACAGTCGAATTGAGTACCTCCTCCTTTTTTTTTGGAAGTCAGTAGAAAATACTGCTAAATAGTCATAGTTGCCGCTTTGATATGATAAAGTGCAAATGGAGATACTTTGTTAGTTAGTGGTTACGAAATGGTTTCCATCGAACTATGGGGTTCGACGTACAACTTGCATTCATCTCGTCAGTTACAAAATCATGAACGTAAATCATAAATATAATGATCAGTGTGAAAGGTTATTCAATGGTGTCATTATGACGCCAAAATGGTCCAATCCCAGGATTATTAAATGTTGAGTTATTCCTAATTCATTGTTAGCACTAGTGTAAATGTAGATCTATCATTTTCCCCTTTTTTGTAAATTTATGAGAAAATTTTGGTATTTATAAATCCTTCTCCAAAATATTTTTTTTTAAAACAAGAGAGCTCTTCAAGGTTGTTTACCCAAAGGGTAAAACGAGACCCTATTATTAAGACTCCGCTGTCCGTCCGTCTGTCCGTCGGTCACCAGGCTGTACCTCATGAACCGTGATAGTTAGACAGTTGAAATTTTCGCAGATGATACATTTCTGTTGCCGCTATAACAACGAATACTAAAACACGGTATAAAATTAATATTCAAATGGGCTCAATACAACAAACGTGATTCTTTTGTTCGTTTTTATAAATAATGGTACAGAACCCTTCGTGCGCGAATACTCGCACTTGACCGGTTTTTTTTGTTATAATTGAACTCATACTTGTGTACATTTGCCATTCCCCAAGGGGCGTCCATTAATCATGTGATGTTTTTTTTTAGTATATTTTCCCCCTCTCCCCCTTGGTGATACGTGGTGAGGTGTAAGACTAACTAAGCGGCCTGCATCCAACGTCGTCCTGCGACCTTCCTCAGGTCGTCTGTCCACGGTGTCGGTGGACGACCTACGCTGCGCTTGCCGGTCCGTGGTCTCCACTCCAGAACCTTTCGGCCCCATCGGCCATCTGTTCTGCGTGCTATGTGCCCTGCCCACTGCCACTTCAACTGGCTAATCTTCTGAGCTATGTCGGTGACTTTCGTTCTTCTACGGATCTCCTCATTTCTGATTCGATCACGTAGAGAAGCATAGCCCTCTCCATAGCTCGTTGTGCGACTTTGAGCTTATCTATGAGGCCCATAGTAAGAGACCACGTTTCACACATAAGTCATCACTGGTAACACACATTGGTCGAAGACTCTTGTCTTGAGGCACTGAGGTATTTTTGACGAAACCGAATGGTAAGAGGCACGGTGACTCGCATATTTACAAATAATATTAAAGGAAATGGCGTAATCAATCAAAAAATATATTGTACTTGAAGATATTAATTGTATCACGTTTGATGAAAAAATAAATACACGTGATATTTTACGACACCCCCTTCCCCCTTGTGATATTTCGTGATTTTTGCCGAACCCTCTCCCCCCTTTTCGAGCCTCACGTGATAATTGGACGGCCCCCAAGGTATCTATATAAATAATTATAGTATTTTTTTAATATCAGTATACTTGCAAGTGGGATATTTATTCAGGTCCTAGTCCCAGTTAGGACCTAGTCAGAATTTTGACTTTCCGTATATACAATTTTCTCTATGATATTGACTCTGACTACTACTAACTTATTTATGTGAGACATATATTAAAAGATTGTGACAAACCAAATAAATAATTATGTCAATAAAATCACAGTCCTACACGTCACAACTAGAAGAAACACAAATCTACGAAAATCACTGGTTTTTCAGTTTTTGGGTTTTTTTTTTTTTATAAAAGCTACTCTATGGTTTTCCCAAAGAGCTTTTGTTCTACACATAGTTTGACAGGTCTACATCTACACTAGCGCCACCAAGCGGATTAAAAATGTAACCTTTGTGGTCAACTTACCAATTTCAACAACAACAGGTTCAACGGGATCACTCCAGCTGTGGTCGTTCCTGACCTTCACCAAGGCTTCGTACTTCCCAGCGTCTAATTCCTTATCGTTCAGGTCAAACACAATCTCGTAGCGGTGTTTGTTGGTGGAGGGGAGGGGGATATTGAACTGCTTCCATTCACCGTTCTAGGGGAGAGAAAATTAGGAATAAGTAAGAGTTTGTGGTAGTATTTCTTTTTCTACCGACTTCCAAACAGGAGGAGGTACTCAATACGACTGTTTTTTTAATGTTTGTTACCTCATAACTTTCGATAGGGTGAACCGGTTCTCAATATTATTTTTGTTTGAAAGCAGGTGCTTCCCGTGTGGTCCCATTTAAATTTCATCAAATTCGGTCCAGTAGTTTTTGAGTTACATTCCAATAAATGAATAAAATACAAGTCGGTACAAAATTTTAAAAATTGTAGTTGTTGCTCTATAAAAATGCTTGGTTTTATTTTATTAAGCTCGGTGATGTGACTAACCGCATCTTATATTAAGCATCGCGCTTGCACATAACTATTTTATAATTAAATTTTAACAGTTCACATCCAATGGCATATTATGTAAGCTAGCGTTAAGAAATTATAACTGACAAAGAGATGGTGCGGGCATCCAGAGCAGACATGCTCACGGAAATGTGTTGGCAAGCGGTGGCGTGTGTGGCGGGTCGCCATCTTCCCTCAGAAATGGTTGAGGAAGGCGATGGCTGGCACATGCGTCAACTCGTGAACGGGTGCTGTTTGCGGGCACTGGTCTGCTGTGAATGCTTGCACCAACTCAGAATAAAATGTATCAATAACTTTAAGTGTATTATGTTATATGTATGTTGTATGAGTAAAAAAAAAATTTAAAAAAAAAACACAAAAAAATGATATGTTCCTCATGTATGTATTTTGTTGTATGTTATACATTTATAAGTAAGTTGTCAAAAATCTGTAAGTTAAAAAAAGGCACGGACCCTGGAGTCTGTGGAGCGTAGATTTAATAATAAAAAAAAAACCAATGGCAATGCACTGCACTTGGTACCCTGAGACATCCCTGAGATATAAGATGTCAAATCTTTTGCCCTATAATTTCACTGGAAACATTGGCCTTAAACTGAAAGACAGCAAAGTTTGCACACTACTCCTTAGGGGTTGAATAAGCAAAGGCCAACTCTACAATTTTACAACGTTCAATAGGCTATTCCGCTGAAACTGCAGCTCGACTCCAGCAGGGCTGTGTCTCAGTTACAATCAAATGTTGATTGCAAAGAGAATACAATAGAGAGTTGATTGAAACAAAAACAAAATGGCGGCTCTATGTCAGTTTTGTTTTGACAACTCCAGCAAGCAAAAATGATACATAAAAATGTTAAAATATAAATAACACAGAATTCGCTCTATTTACATAGAGTATACTTCTTTTAAAATTTCATCGCATTTTTAATAACTCCGTTTCTTTTCGGCTCATTGTGTATTTCTTCTGTATGTTGAGGCCGTAGGACAAATAATTTGCGAAAATGTATTCGTATCGTAAACGTCAACGCGTCACGCTTCAGCGTACAGTGGCCCTAGATACATGACAGTTTGTACTGTTTCACGTGAACAACACGATACGTTACACTTACGCAGTTATTCGTGCTAGGCCCACTGTATGCTTACCTCTCCAAAAGCCTTGAGTTGTGCGTGTATTTCCTGAAGGGGGCGGTGGGAGTGGACGGTCCACGCGAGCTTGCCTTCCTCGGCTTCGAAGGATTCCACCACCGGCCTCTGCACCAGCTCGATGGACTTGTTATGCTTGCCGATGTCGTTTTCAGCCTGGAATGTACAGAAACTTTTGATGAAGAAATGGATAAAAGAAAACATTTTGGACGTTATGTACGTTATCGATTCCATTCCACTCCGTTCATTATTGTGCCCCAATTATCAAAGACGTATAGTGCTATAGTGCTTTTTTTGTATAGTGTTTTATACTCGCTGCAGGGGCATTATTCTCTATGTCCGTTCACACACATATCGCGCTGCGTCACGATATTTTCAAGGAATAATCGTGAAGTCAATTTTACTATCATTCCTTAGCGCGCCTCATACTGAATAAGGCCCCAGTCTGCGTTATAAAACGTGGGAGCGGCTCAGCGAGTATATCGCTCTCTCTCCCACGGGTCTTACGGGCGGGCGTAGTGCTGCGCATTGCTATCGATAACCGGTATCGATTGAAAATATTTTTGTTGTCATAATTTATGTGAAACAATAAGTTTATAGCATCATGAGGCGTCTGTTTTTACGCCAACATCAAAGGTGTTTTATCTGCTGTATATTTTAACACTGTGTTATTTTAGATAATTTATTGATTCAGGCGTTGCTTTGCGGAAGTCCATAATCAAAACCGATATTAAAAGCAATATTTAATGACACTTTCGCTCGAAAGACGGTCGGTCTAGCGCTTGGCGAGTCAACAACTCCTGAGGATGCCTCGTGTAGAGGAGAAACACGTGTCGAATCGTTTTTTCTTGATTGGGTTGTTTTGTGTGTTGCTTATTCTGTATACTTCCTGCTTGCATTTTATGCGGGAGGGAGAGTGGTGCACACTGCATCTCTGTCATAAGATTTTTTTCCAGCGGAATCGAAACTAAACATTTCTTTTACTATCGTTTCTGTGGTATTTTAACTTACTTCGCAAGTGAATGTGCCGAAGTCATCGTCAGCATCAGGTACGACGGTGAGGTTGGAGTGGATGCCGTGGGTAGAGACCGCGTACTCCGTGGAAGAGTCCTCGATCAGCTTGCCGTCCTTGTACCAGCGGATGTGGACGCTGGAAGAAACACAGATATTTTATAAAAAAACAAATAGATAAAAAGAGCTTACGGCTACGTACGAGGAAATAACTTAATGAATACAAGTTTGGAGGTTGTGGCGAGTTTGGGTATTTTTAAGGTTGACCACAAATTAAATTAGATATTCTGCATTGAGAAGAACAACATGTAGCGACCTCTGCCACATCCTACACATAGCTCGTCGCTACATACGTAAAAAAGCGCGCAGAAGCATTACCAGCAGCAAACATTGATAACAATTATGTGCGTACATATAGGGTACGTTCCGTCAAGCGCCGTCAACGCTCACAACTGTCGCGCCCCGGTTTGCCGTTCCCTTTGGTTGACAGTGACAGCTCGCAAAGACCACGTAAACCCACCTTCGATTCGCAAGCGTTGTGATCGTTTTCGGTGACGTCATCGATGACGTATCGAGTTCGCTCAGTCGCTCACGATTAAGAATTAAGAATTATTTAAGAATTAAGCCACTTATTACCCACGATGATCGTGGGCTTGTAAGGGAATGGATGTGCGAACGCCGTGAGTGATTTCGGAGCATTCCGGAACGTAGCTATAGTGGTATGTGCAGTTAACTATTACGTACTTCATCAGGAAACTGGCAGATGGTGCTAAAATCAAACACGCAACAAATAGAACGCAAAAAAAGAACGCAATCAATTTTCTGAATCGCGGTGACGAAGTTTACACGGCACATCAAGCCTTAACCAAGCTCCAAAAGTAGAGGACAGCTGTCCCTGGGTCAACAACACCTGACTCAGAGGGAATACTTCCCTATTGGATGGAGGCACTTCAACGTGGATACCTACACCCACTACTACCTACCTACCAATGTATCTATCCACCCAACCGTGACCTCTACAAACATAAGAATAATGTACAATTGGAAAAGCATTAAACTGACTTCTATTCTATCATATTAAATAGACTGAAAAATGATATTAATAAAAGATATAGATAGATATAGTAATGTTTGCCTTCGAGTATCAGATGTTATGCTGTTTTGTGTGTGTCCATACCGCCCGCGACACAGTAGCTCTACCATGAGTTAGCAACATAAATGTCATCGATAGTCGATACTCGATATCGCCTACCTATTAAGCTTGTGATTGGCGCACTCGGTGTCAATTTTAGTTCTACAATTGACCGCAAGGTGGCACTACTCTTTTTTTCATACATTTTTGCGGCAGTCGATACCGAGCAACCATTGGTGTAAACTCATGGTAGATTTAAAGGGCATATTTGTGGTAGATCATGGTAGATCTACAGGGGCGTGAGTTTGTGTTACTTACTTGTCATCGTGGTGTGCAGAGCATTGCAGAACAGCCTCTACGTTGATGGCGGAGTTCACAACTGTCTTGTGGACGTGCACACGGGGTTTGCCTGAAAAAAAAACGGAAAAATAATATTATCAAAAAATAGTACCAACTTCTACACTAAAAATTGTGAAATAACTTGTTGAAGTCGGTACCATGATAGTTCGAAAGTACCTATTATCACAATATTGCGTGCATTGTACCGACTTCGACAAGTTATTTCACACTTTTTAGTGACCCTGCTTGTTACGGGATACACCTTCAATTATGATATCACCAAAATAAATCAACACTTTTCAGTTTTTGGAGCGTAACTCAAAAACTGCCTGACCGAATTTGATGAAACTTATATGATTATTAAAATTTATATATTATATCCTAGAGTAATTCCTATACCGAAGGAGGGTTCCAGATCAAAGGTGGAAAACTACAGGCCTATTGCAGTTTTGTCTGCATTTACCAAAGTTTTTGAATCGATTGTCAATCGATATATCACCGAGCAGGTCCGAATTCAACTATCCGAAACTCAGCATGGTTTCAGAGCTGGCAAATCCACTGCTACAAACCTTATAAACTTCGTAGACTACACTGTTACTGAAATGGATCAAAACAGGCAAGACGATGCTGGTTATTTTGATTATAAAAAAGCATTCGATCGCGTACAGACTGATGTGCTACTTCAGAAATTTTCTAATTTTGGATTCGTACCTAGGCTGTTGCAGTTTTTTCCAGCTACTTTGATGACCGCGTACAATACGTTGAACTCTCTGGTTTCCGGTCTGACCCTTATGTAACCCGTTCAGGTGTGAGTCAAGGTAGCAATCTCGGTCCAACCCAGTTCCTCATCATGATCAACGATCTGCCGAAGGTCATCAGACATGCGAAATGTCTTATGTTTGCTGATGATTTGAAACTGTACTTAGGTATAGGTAGTACGGAGGACTGTGAGGCGTTGCAGAGGGATATCGATAGCGTAGTGAATTGGAGTGAATCTAATCAGTTAGAATTTAACATAACTAAGTGCAAGATCATGACATTTACTCGTGCACACGCTCCAATTCACTTTAACTACCACATATCCGGTGTCCACCTGGAGCGCGTCACACAAATCCACGACTTGGGAGTGTCCTTAGATATGGAACTAACATTTAATCAGCACATAATCAACCTATGCAACAAAGCCTCGAAATCTCTAGGATTCGTTATGCGCCAAACATCCAGATTTCATGATAGAAATGCTACATTTACGTTGTACTGTGCATTTGTTCGTAGTAAACTAGAATACAATTCGCTTGTGTGGGATCCCCACGAGAAAAAAAATTACAGTTATGCTAGAACGGGTGCAAAAGAAATTTATGCGTTATCTGTACAAAAATATGTACGGATATTATCCTTACTTATATCCGTCTTTGTTCGTCGCCGGTATGGTAGGTGAGCACACGTTACAGTTGAGAGTAAGTGCGCATTATTGACGCACTACTATTTACTATTCAACGGCAAAATAGACAACTCGAGTGCACTGGCTCGCTGTTCACTGTTCACGCCGGTTAGCACCGCTCCGGCGCGTGCAACGTTTACTCGCACCACCACTAGTGCGTACGCAGACCGCTCAATACGCTCCCACGTCTCATGCTCTCAATTTGCTGAACTCTCTGATTGCTCGGGAACCAGATGTTGATTTGTTTTTTACAAGACTAAAAATGTTTGTAAGCTTATGCATTAATTTTTCAAGCAATTATGTGTCTTTGTAGCACTAAATTTAAGGTAAATATGTAAAACGGGCTTGCTGCATGCTTTGGTTTCATACTGTAAATGCAGCAAGCAACGAATTAAGAATAAAATAAAAGAAATAAATAAAAAATGAGACCATCGCGGAAGTATACTCTATCAAACAAAAAAGAATCATCAAAATCGATTAATAAACGACCAAGTTATCCGCGAGCACACAGAAAAAGTACAATTATGCGGTCGATTTGAAAAACCTTCGCATTTTTTGAAGTCGGTTAATAAAAAGAAAGGATTCTTTTTAAATCCTATGTTTTAAACTGATTTCAATTTACGTACAAAATAATAGACGGTAGACACCTTGTGAACAACGCCTTCTTGGTGGGTACCATCGCAGTGAGCACGCTTATTCCACCTCGAAGTAACAGAGGCCGTAGAACAAACAATTTGCGAAATTGTATTCGTATGGTAACCGTCAACGCGCCACGCTTCCGCGTACAAGCTATGAGTTATCTGTGTCACAGTTGCCCTAGTTACATGACAGTTTGTACTGTTTCACATGAACGACACGTTACGATACACTTACGTAGTTATTCGTGCTAGGCCCACTGCTTGTTTTGGTTGGTACAGTTACACTGTCTGCCAGTTATGATAGCCTAGTAAGTATAGACTACAGTTTCCTCGCAACATCACCGCATAGTACCAGGCTACCATAACCGCATAGCAGATCTCGGCAGCCTTGCTATCGCTCGGCATGCTGATATCCATACATAATATCACCTACTACATGGCTCGTCCTGACTATGTGTTATCGTGCCCTAGATAAATGACAGTTTGTGCTGTTTCACGTGAACGACACGTTACGTTACACTTACGTAGTTATTCGTGCTAGACACATAGTGCGCCGGCATTACTGTGTTAGTATGTGAGGGGAACTGTAGCAAGTAACATTACTGGGCGAAAGAGATTCTCAAAACCCGCTGTATCGGTGTGTCGAATACAGTGCAGTGCTACGCAAAACTATAGTTTTAAGGTCTGGGTGGCGCTGCAACTGTCATGGGAGAGCGTAGTGCGTAGACATCAAGCGTACAATTTGCCCGTCACTTCATTGCATCAGCAAATATTTTTAGATTTTACTAACGTTTGTAATCTTGTTATATCTACGAGTATATATATTATCTATACTAATATTTTAAAGAGGAAAGAATTGTGTTTGTTTCTTTGTATCAATTTAATAGGCTCCGAATCTTTTGGACCGATTTGAAAATTATTTCCCCATTAATTCTACATTACCCCTGAGTAGTAGTAGGCTATATATTTTTATTCATCATCATCATCATCAATCACCATCTACGCTATTAATTAATCAATATATGATATTATAAAGAGGAAAGATTTGTTTGTTTGAATTGAATAGGCTCCGAAACTACTGGACCTGTTTGATAATTATTTCATCATTAGAATGCTACGTTATCCCTGATTAATGTAGGCTATATGATATTTTCAAAAAGTTAGGGATCCGTATTAAAACTGCGATAATGCAACCCACGATATGAAAAAAATACCATAAAACATCCTTATGCCGTGCTGCACGACGCGCTGCGGAAACTATTGAAAATAGACCAAAGGCATGTACTATAGCTTTAGGACATTAATATCAACAAAAAAGTCTGTAATACCATTGATCTAACTATTACAATTTTCTCACAATAACTACATTTTCACGTTAAAATATGCCTTAGTAACGCCGGTACAAACTAGGCCACATTATTCGTACCTTCATATTTTATACCAGTAAGCTGCAACAGGTGAAATACTTACCAGCAATGGAGACCTCGAGTTCCGCTTGGTTGCTCCCAACTTTGTTGAACGCGTAGCAGTAGTACTTTCCGGCATGCTCCCTCTTCACGTCTTTCATATACACGCTGTTCTGCGAGAACTCTCCGTCGTGCTCCCCAAGACGCTCGTTCTAGAAGAACACCAAACAAATGAGTTAACAAAACAAATGAATGAACCAAACAAATCAAGTAAATGAATTCATCATCAGCCCACATTCGTCCACTGCTGGACATATGCCTCTCAGAAAGTACGCCACAGAGCTCGGTCTTCAGCTCTCTGCATCCAGTTACTGCCAGCCGCCTTCCGCAGGTCGTCTCTCCACCTGGCCGCAGGGCGTCCTACACTCCGCTTGCCTAAACGTGGACACTAAACGTGGAATTGAATTAACAAAATTCTCTACTACAGTGAGTTGATTTGTCAAAGATAAGTCGGATAAGTTTACTGCTGAAAAAATTTTAGTAATTCATCCACTGCTTCAGTAAAACGTGACTTAGACAGAACAGTTACTTAGTACCTAAGTTATTTATGTAGCAGTGACTTAAATTAAAATCGCACTTGATACAACTTTAAAGGTGCGTTTGTGTAGCTTTTAGGGCATTGGTAGCGTTGTCATTGATGGCTCTTTTGTTAAATCGTTCGTAAAGCTCAAAAACGTTATTTTTGCCACTTTTGCCCACACCCTATTCGAACGCTCAACTGAGTATAAGACTTAAAATAGCATGATTATGCTGTCGAAAATCGATCACAAACAACCATGCTCCGGACGTGGGTCAAAAATTGCACTTTTTGGTGTCAAAAATACCTCTTTTTTAACTTTCCGAACGCTGAACAAAAAGAGACATGAACGACATTTTTCACAGACTGATTCCCTATTCGAACGCCCCTTTTGAGCGTTTTTAGTGTTATTTTCGCTAAAATGCTCACAAGGGTTCTCTTCGAATGCACTATAAGTATCCACCAACTTAACTTGACGTATGGCAAAATGTACACATGTACGGTTCCTCTTATAAAGGAAGAAAAACTACGAAAAACGTCTCGGTCAAATAGAGTATTAATTCAACGTTAGCAGGCCAAATTTTGCACTCCGTACCCAAGATACCCCTTTGTAGCGCCATATTCGAATATAAGACCTGCAATGATCCAAAACGTTCAGAAAGGTCATCACATCATTTGTTTCTCAATGTTATAATTTCTCTAACATCTGCTTTCTCGAAGCTCGTAAAAATCACTAATTCATATTTTATTTTATGCTTTAACATGTTAATACTAAAGCTCAAATTCCATCAGCTATTTATATTCGTGTTGTTTTAGTTTTGGATAGATCAGGCATGTCAAACATGCGGCCCGCAACTACTTTTATCTGCGACTCGATCGATAAGATTGCACAAATATCGGTGAAATGCCAAAGCGCATTAATAATCTACGACAGCACATAATGTAAAATACATTTTTGGACAATAGTAGTACCTATGTAGAGCCAACTCGGAATTTCAAAGACTATTTTCAAATCGTCTCTACTCTTACTCGTACTCTTTAGAGTGCCTAGTCTTTAGTTTATTTCTATAAACCAAGATTGCTTCAGCGCTGTTACTTCGCAGCGGCATACAGCGTACATAGGAGTGTAACGTAACGTGTCGTTTACGTGAAACAGTACAAACCGTCATTTATCTAGCGCTACTATGACACAGATAACTAATAATAACGCTTTCGATACGAATACTTTTTCGTAAATTGTTTGTGCTACGGCCTCAGATATCGTTAGACGTCAAACTCACTGACATTAAAAATTGACATTATACAATTAACCAAATCGCGCATCATGGTGATTAAAATATTTGTTACCTATTTTGAAATCACCACTTAGCTAAACAAGGGGGATACTTATGACGTAAAAAAGTTTTCACCATATGAAACAGTAACTTACGGACAGCTTGACTAGCTTCTACTTAAGCCTTTACGTCTCAGAGACGTAAATATACGTCAGTTTAATTCATAAATCTTTTGTTTTAATTATCATGGTATGGGAAGGATTAAAACAATTTTAACTAGTACCGAAGCACAAACACTAAAAAATTCTCGCGGCCCATCGTTGATAGTCTTTTAGCTTATTCGGCCTAGTTGCGTTTGGAGTTTAACATGCCTGCCTTAGAACATCGTGTGTGGTTCTAATCAATGAAGTTATTATTATAACGAATGTAATATGATATCTTTCAATAATGACGTCATTAAAGATAGTGCCTGTTACACTGACGTATTATTATCACATATTGATTGGGAAGTATGACTTAATTTCGAGCCGGACATTATGCAGTTTGGTGCAAATATCTAAGGATGTTTTAGGTCAAATAGGGTTCATTTTTGATTGCGCAAGTCTTGAGACTTACGTCTGTGAAGACTTCGTGCGTTGGTGCCGATACTGTTGAAATAGAGTGAATTATTGCTGATAGCATTGTGTGCCAGGACATGTTTTAATCTACACTAAAATTATAAAGAAGTATATTTTTTTCTTTGTTTCAATTAAATAGGCTCCGAAAATATTTACGGATTTCTCTATTATTACTTACTACATTTTTTTAAACTCTTTCACTATTAGTATCCTACACTATCCCGGAAGAATAACATAACATAGACCATATTTTGATTTATCCTCCTCATTCATCACCACGCGGGTGAAATCACGGAGCGCAGTTAAGACGCGGTCCAACCCCAATTTTAAAATAATTTACGATGCTTTACGTAAGGTTGAAAATCGCTTATTGTACATCGGACGATGTAATGCGAAAATGCATTAATTTTATACGTTTCCTTTATATTTTTCGATATACAACCAATACAATTGGAAATAACTGCTGGTTTCTACTTTAGCACTACACGTTGGCTTTGTATTACCTAAAAAAAATATAGTGTTATCGCTGAAAGTTCTGAGAGTTAGGACGTGAAAGTTTATTTTTATAGACCTATTCAGGATTTTTTTCAGCAGAGAGTGAGTAATATTTATGAATTCTGTTTGGTTATTAATATTTGCCTATTCCTTTTCTAACCTAAGTATTTTTTTCATACAATATTATCTATCTATTTCGTTACACTAGGTGTTTAAAGATTATGTTTTTTACTATTATCAGGATGCAAGCGCGCCTTAACTTTAAGGCGCTGCAAGAGCAAAGTTTTAGGTATGTGAGGGGGGTGAAGCACTGGCCGTGACTGGAACAAGCGTGCGTCTGTAAACACGATCACTTTAATTTATTTTGAAATAAAAGAAGCCACAATAGTTAAAATATATATTACCTACTTTAATTTAAGAAATGACCGTGGATTCTGATTACAAAAACATAGTAGTTGTTGTTCAAAATATTGACAAATTCGAAACGAAAGATTATTTCCGTAGTTTTATTTGCGTGTGTTTTCGTCAAGGTACCAGATAAATATTGGGTTTGTATCGATAACTGTGCGTCTAAACTGTGCGACGAAAAATAGCGTTTTAGGGATCTTTGGCTTTGGGCAGTGCCTTAAATGTGGATAGTTGACAAAATCCCCTCAAAATGCCGACACTCGCCTTCAGTCTATTCGTGACCACAATCGATGCAACATGCTCGAATCGTTGAGGTTAGTCAATATTTTGTTTTGACTAAAGCGCGCTTAAGGTGATGTTTACTGAATCATGTTTTATATATATTTTAGATATTTTAATTTATTTAAGTTACCTATAAAATAATTCCAATGAAGATATAGTAGATTGTAAATACTTACTCCATTCTCAACAGCCCTGGACCAGACGATCTGCGGCGGCGGCCTGCCGATGACCTCACATGTCAGCAGTAGATCCTCACCCTCCACGACGTTGCCATCGTTGGTGGCTGTGAACCCTGGAAGTTGGATAAAGTTGAATTGAGTGTGCGTGTCTAGCGATAAGGGTAGGTCACTTGTGAAATAACGGGCCAGGTAGGAAGTCTCTAAAGTAGATAGCGATCGTTTTCCAACCGCTACATACTGGAAATCACGGATTTAGGAAGAGAGGGGATGTGTTGAGAAGGCGTAGTACGTGTCGCAGCAACAGTTTCGGAGAAATTGTTGGCTAAAATCGTAAAAATTGGCGCGCCAGTCGCATCTAGCGCACAGTCGTGCCAACATCGTTTAATAAGCACAAAATGCCAAGTTTTGCTGTCATTACGTGCAAGAGCAAAAGTGATAGCAAAAATGGGATATCATTTTACTTGTTATTATTAAAACATCCATCATAATTTGCCAAACAAAGCTAACAGAGCAGTAGAAAATATTCGATCGGTGACAAAAGTTTAAATTCATTATCGAAGTCCATAGCTTCTATTGTTATGAAATTGTTTCCAAATCCACAAGCAAATGCCGCAATGTAGTATTGCGTTTAACGATCTCTCAGCGCGCATCGTCGCGTAGTGCGGCCGCTGCTATCGGTGCAGGGAGTTTTTAGCGTTCATTGGTTGATTTGTCAGTATGCATTGTCACAGATTACTGAATAAGAACAGATACTTCACTCAGTAGAAAATTTCCAATACCTATTACGATAATTGCCTACTCCCTCGCGTCAACAACCACTGTATGCTAAAATGCGCCTAAATGCTCAAGCGTACAGCAGTGATTGCTTCGCACCGCGCGATTCCACAGTAATCGCAGGGCTGCCTCTTCGATAAAATTAAATTAACATAACTTTTTATCTATGTTATTGAGAACTGTGAATATGTTCTGACTTTTATGTGGCAGTTAAAAATTTTATCATTTATAAAATATTTAACTAACTTAAAAAAAAGGAGGTGATCAGACATACAGGCCAAACTGATATGTTTGACTTGTATGGTTTGTAGGTATGTATGTTTGTGCGCGATAATCTCGCGTTTGGCTAAACCGATATCGATGCGGTTTTCAGAAAAGGATTTGTTACATTTAGGAGAACGTTTTAAGTATAAGTATAATACTTCTTAGTTTGATGATGATCTTCGGAGATGTTCACTAGAAATGAAAAAAAAGCCTTAAAAAAAGAGAACCGACTTCAAATAAAGCACTAAGCCGTAAGTTATTTTATTAAAGAGTGTAACACTCTCACACAAAAATACATAAACACTGCAGTTTTCGAAAGTTTTCACGCAAAAAGTCGATGGCCTTCAAAATAAAAAAATATATCTAGTTCCTAGTTGTACATATCTAGGTGTATTGTGTACTACTACCAATTATCACGAATCAAATTTATTAAGATTAATAAATTTGATTCGTTTTCTCGCAACAAGTAACCTTACAACAGACGCGGCTTGTTCAAAGGTTTTCATCGGGCGTAAGAAAAAGAACTCTCGCTACACAGACTTAAAGCGCATTTTGATTCGTTACGAGCGCGTCAAGGACTTGTAGGCACATTTTTTGAATGTCACGTCCGTGCTTTGCAATGTTTTATGAACATTATTGCAGTTGTTAGTTTAGCAGTTTATATTCGAATGTTTTCTTTCGAAGAGTGCATCTTCTGTACCTTGTACTATTAATTATTCTGTGGTATAACGTTTCTATGTAACAAAATTATGTAAATCTGTGTCTGAAAAGCAAGCTAATGCTTAGTATATACCCATTAAACTGTCAAATTCTAAGTGGATACCGGTGTCCGCACACCTACTGTCTTTTAATTATGTCTCTAATGACGGTATGTGAATGGAAAAAAATGTAAACGACAAAAACTAGTAATAATTTATCACTTACCTTTCTTCATTGACAGGTAAATGGAAGTGTTTATCCCTTCTTTTGCTTGATTTACACCCATCTACAGCACATAAGGCACCACACGGCATCGTAATACGCGTACGAACGAACAGCACTATTAAAATTGAACGGCGTGCGCGCGCTTCGCTTGCGAAAACCGCACTGAATTTGATCCGCCGGCGGACCGAGACCGCTCGGCTGGGCGGTAGGCACTTATAGCGCGCAAGTACATGGAGTGACGGAGGCCTGGCATTGTGATGTGTTGGTGTAAGTAACTAATGAGAGCGATGCGTTCGGTGTATTACTTTTTGAGTTTATTGTTTCATTTGTAGGTGTGAAGAGCAGTGGGGATACCTACGTCTTTTGAAAAACTGCGACATGCGAATAATGCCTGCCGAAATCCATGCTGGAAATTAATCTTAGCTATCGAACAACTGTCGTTAGCGTCGCTAACATGTCGAGACTTGTCATGTCGATAAACTGATCTTTATCAGCTACCTTATCTTGTCTCTCGCGTGGATATAGCCGCGATAGCCATATCGCGGGTCATATTTTATCAATATTTACTGTTAAATGTTAAAAGGCCTTATTTGCTATTATAATTCAAACAGGTAACGCGGTGTGTTACGATATCTTCAAGGAATGATCGTGGAGTCAATAATTAACGTGGATGAAGGGTACAATTTTACTGTTATGTATACAAACTGCGTGTAGCGAGAAATAGTAAATTTATTCACAATCAAATTTCAATTATTGTTGATTTATATGATTTATATTAGATTTATGAATTCGTCCGGGGTTCGGCGGTCCAAATACTGCCACCATAACTTATTCTACCGTGAATAAGTAATATTCGCAGGAAGTAAGAAATTGAGGAAATACATCTGTTCTAGGCAGAGGTAGGTCCTAATAACATTATAAAAACATTGATCACAACGTATTAAGAGTATAATAAGAAAAATACTGTCAGGGGATCATATCAATAACAGCCGGAAGACGTCCACTGCTGAACATAGGCCTTCCCTATAGAACGCCACTTGGACCGGCTACTCGCTTCCTGCATCCAGCGATTCCCCGCGGTTTTGACGGGATCGTCGGTCCACCTAGCGGGGGACTGGCCTACACATCATCTTCCAGTGCGTGGTCGCCACTCGAGAACCTTTCTTCCCCATTTTCGGGTTATCATTTCTGCGAGCGATGTGGCTTGCCCATTGCCACTTCAACTTGCTAATTTTGAGAGCTATGTCGGTGACCTTCGTTCTCCCAAGCATAGCCCTCTCTATTGCTCGTGAGCGACTTTAAGCTTGTTAATGGGGCCCACAGTAAGGGACCACGTCTCAGTGTCATAAGTCGTCACTTGCTTTTCTAGCTCTGAGGTATTGGGGACGAAAATATGGATCGAGTCTTCCCGAACGCTGCCCATCCGAGCTGGATTCTTCTTGCGACCTCCATGTTGAAGTTGGACCGACCTAATTGGACAGTCTGTCCCAGGTAGACGTACTCGTCTACAACTTCGAGTGTATCGTTTCCAACAATTACCGGTATAGGTGGAACATGGAAATTGGGCTTGATTCTCGTCTTATCCATGTTCATCTTAATTTATTATGCAGAAGTAAATTGTGCTAGTGATGATGATTAAATGACACTTACTTGCAATCTTAGGAGACTCCAGCATTACGATGGTATGCTCCACGCTGACTGGCGAGGTCTGGGCTACTTCGCATTTGAAGACTCCAGCATCTGATTTGTCCACCGCCCTGATAAGAAGGTCTTTGGAGTCGGGAACACTGAAATTATATAGAGGTTTAAGTAAAAAAAGTGTTGATAGTCACTTTAAAAGAACGGCCATTTGTGAGTTTCTGCTAATATCTATATTGTGATATCTGCGGGGAATGATCGTGAAATCCATACAATTTTACCATCGTTCCATGAAGATATCGTAACCCGACGCGTTACATGTTTGACAGTCATAGCGAATAAGGCCCCTGGGCCGCAATCGAATCTTTTTAAGCCAAAAAATATATTAAAGTTTATTTATTTCCTTTAAATATAGGAATCAATAAAACCTTTCTATATAGTCTTAAAAATTAGAGTTTTAACTAGATTTCAACATATGCAATTATTACACATTTTAGTATTTTCTACTGTCTCCGAACTGATAAAACTGCTGTTATATAGTTATTATTATTAGGTTTGGAAATCGAATGATGTTAACACGCTTAATCGCCCGCACTAAGACTTCCTAAGTTGCAGGAGGCATGAACACACAGATTAATTCATCAGCATCCAAGGTCCAGAACACATTTATCTGCTCATCTCACATCCCTGGAGCCCTATTCGATATGATGTTCATGCACGTAACGCGGCACGGTACGATATCTAAAAGGGACTAATATAATAAGAAATAAAATTGTCATTCTGAGAATTAAGACCACAGTTTATAAACTAACAACAAAACATATTTTCAGATTACTAAAAGGAATAGATTAAAAAATAAATTACCAAAAAATGGAAGAGACATAACTTGTTGAAAGTATGAAATGACTTTCAACAAGTTATTTCACACTTTTTGGTATTGGAAGTCGGTTCCATTTTTTGGTAATTTTTTTTCACCATTTTTAGTGACCTAGCTACTTACGGAATCCATTGTTATTCACCATCAAAGATGACATCATGAAGATCGGAGTAACAATTTTCAGTTTTCGAAGTGTAACTCAAAAACGGCGTGACCAAATTTGATGAAATTTAAATAAGGACCACCTCGAAACTATACTCTACCAAACAAAAAAAGAATTTTAAGAATCGGTCCACAAACGGGGGAGAAATCGATTAAAATACACATAAAAAACATTTTGAAGTCGCTTAAAAATTTAGTTATTAATTAAGATGCGACGTAACGCAAAGTGTCAAAGGCTAAAAAGGTACTTAAGCAATTAAAAAGCTTATCGTAGATATCTTATATTTTCAGTAGCTCAAACACTGACTTCATCAAACTACGTACATTATCATTAAATATTATATCAAACCATTACGACCACCGCCCAGCACTCACACTGAAGATGAACATCGGACATGTTCGAAACACGGGTCAACGTATTCGATCCCTAACGTGAGTGTTTTACGGTTTAATATGTGTCAAACTCACGAGAATTTCAATACAAAAATTAAGACCACCGTTTGAGGGTAGTTAGAAGTTATACTTACATAGAATATCTGGAGAGATCGCGGTCGAAGAAAGTCTTCATTGTATTCATGAAGTATAGATCGCTGCCCTTGTACCACTGAGCTACTGTGCCATCTGAAATTCAAAACAACTTAATATAATAATCATTTCTTCTCAAATCCCACTTTTATGGATGTCAAAGTATTTATTACAAGATCATAGTTACTTATATAATATAAATTTAAATGTAATCTAGTTATGATATGATAAAACTAAAGTTAAGAAATGATAATTTATTGTAATATTTACGTAAATAAACCTTGTATTAAAAGCCCTGAATTAAGGAATTACTTGATACCTATTAGCCCAGATTTTCTTCAAAACTCTTTAATTATCAATGTAAACACTTGTTCCATGCGTTAAAAAAATTACTTAAATCTGTTTCACTTAATCATGACTAATATGTACATATTTACAGTTATTTTATGCATATAATAATAATCTTTATTAACATTCAAAAGAAAGTACACAGAATATAAAAAACAAATCTACCTATTAGGCCCCAATAACGCCACTGGTTTTCCTAGTTTACGTTCTGGAGGTCATTGCCGTTTTTAGTCTAGTTTTTCATGGATGACCCTGTTTCATTATTAGAAAAACTTTGGTTCCTGATAATTTGGAATGTATACTACGTCCAGGGACGTAGTAGTTAGGACCCAATTGTATGCAAGCTTCTGCGTGTGTGGTTTTAGTATTACATACTATACTTTATGTTACACAATGTATACTGATGTCTCTATAACTAACAAAAAGTTACGTCACAGCTCAGTAAAAAGCATATTTATTGTCAAATGTAGTAAATAAGTACTTATATAATTAAATCAGAATGCTAGTTCTAATATAATACTGTTTGTTATAATAATATCCTTACAATTGTACCAGTATAGGCAAGGTATCCGGTGGCGCTAGACGCACTCATGACCGGAACTTCCGGCTAACTGTATTTAACATTAAGTTGTCGGATATGTCGCTTAAATGGACTTCTTTACTTTGTATAATTCAAATAATGTATTCGTACCAAAATTCCCTCACTAGTTAAGTAATTAGACACTTCTTAATATAAATTAAAAACCAAGTTCAGGTCCACACTACAACTGTCATAGGTAAATGTGACAGTTACTACTTACTAAAGACATGCCCGTTTCGTTACTTATATATTTTAAAATTACACGGCTTATTATCTAGATTAAATATATGTACTAATGCAGTTTTTTAATCATTCGTAACATGAACATAACAATATAATAATTAGTTTATACCATTCCTACTCTAAAACACTTATTTTATTCATTGAAAACAGTGAATAAAAAGGCCTTTTAATCACTGTTTTGGTGTTTGAACTTCGAACACACCTATATATGCGATCTCCATCTCAGTGCTTATACATCATCCTTACGCAAATAATAGTCGACATACAAACTCTTTGTGCAAGTAACTCCTCGAGATTTGATTGGTCGATATTTGAGACAAGGAGTTTAGCATTAGAATAAAAACTGTATTGTGTTCTTTGCTGCGATTATAGAAAAAAAAAATATAATAATAATAAATAAATTACTCTTATGTTTAGTAATTGTTCTAATTTTAATTTGCTTAATTTAATGTAATTAATTTAAGCTTCCTTTTTTCTTCATTAAATGTCTATTTTCGCTTAAATTATTTCTTTTTCTCGCAGTCAAGGTATAAAGTATAGTATGCAACTCTTGAATAAAACGGATTTATATCGAGGGCCATGAATTACTCGCATCGCTCAGGATTCTAACACTTGAATAACTCGCTACGCTCGTGATTCAATCACCACGAATCACTCCCTGCGGTCGTGATTCAGTCGTTAGAATCCTTCACTTACTCGTGATTCATCTATGGCCCTCGCATTAAATCCGTCCTTTATTCACTAGTTGCATAATATACTATTATTTCAATGTATAGAATTGTGTTACGTGGTGAAAATTGAACCTAAATCTATGTGTAAGCAATACTTATTTTCAAAGGTAGTCAATCATTGCCCAGGGGGATAACTTTCACCATAGTACTCTTTCGTGCCATGTGCTAGTACGGCCATAAGACGATAAACGAGAAAACAAATTTAAGAAACATTTGATAAGATCAAAGAACTTACTATCGGGGTCCACATTGCACTCCAATCTGACGTCATCACCGCTGGTGACTTCGTACACCCTGGACTTGGTGGTGATCTTCGCCTGGATCTCAGGAGGCTGGTTCTTTACTTCCGGAGAACGTTCTGCTTCAACAAAACAAATATATATTTAGTTGTTTACTAGTAGAGTTCAATATAGACTAAGGAAAAGTTTTATTTAAGAGATTGTCAGCAGTTGTGAATAAATCAATGCAGACATTTTTACGTATTTATGTGGTGTTGGCGGCAAAGGGTTAGGGAGAGACCTACTCCGGGCTTTAAGCTTCTGGTGATGGTAAAATTGTGAGGAAACCATAGTATATATGCCAGGAAGCATCTGACGGCGATTCCCAGCAGCACAAGTACACTTGAGAGTCAGTCGCCATTCCAGATCTTAGATGATACCACCATCGACCACATCATCGCTGATCATTAAATGAGATACTATGTAGCATATAAAACTAGGCATCGTGCACTTCCGGGTGAAATTTCCGAAAATCACTCCTTAGTCATCATCATCATCATCTCGGCCGTAGGACGTCCACTGCTGAACATATGCCTCCCCTAGAAATTTCCAAAAGGACCGGTTGGAAGCGGCCTGCATCCAACGTCGTCCTGCTACCTTTGTCAGGTTGTCAGTCTACCTTGTTGGTGGATGACCTACGCTGCACTTGCCTGTCCATGGTCTCCATTCTAGAACTTCCCCTTCCCTCCTTAGTGGTTTTTCTTACTATAAAACGGCATTAACTGCTAAAATTTCAAGTTTCTATCCGTTGTTTAGGTTTTTTGTTGATGAGTTATGGGGGATCTCAATAATCTATCTATCCACAGTTTACCTTACTACAGATAGGAATGTGACATAACGTCCATACAAATAGTGTCAAATATATATCTGATAAACCGGCGGTAGATAGGTTATTGGCACCAGCCGTTAGTCAGTCAGCCAGTCAGTCATCCAACAAGTAATTAATTAAATTAGGTTAATTAACGAATTTGTCTGAAAATTTCGACGCATTGTAGATGATAAACTGCAATAATGAATAAACTACTTTTTATCGCACAACATGTTCATTTGGGATAGAAATTTTCAGCGGACGCATAATAAATGTAATATGTATTATAAATCCTTTTCGGGCAGCCAATGATGCGGAAGATAATTAATAATTGTTTTTATATGTCAAAAAATCATATAACCCATACCTTCGTATTCATCATTCTGGGGCTCGTCATCACTGGCTTCATCTGCAGCAAATATGTCGTAGTCTGTCTCCCTACGGTGTATCGAATGTCTGGCTTCTGTAACAAATAAAAAAAATATTTAGCATAAATTAATAATATTTTTTCATAATATATGACTATTCACTTGCCGCTTCTTCTCTGTAATCATTATTTCGGAACGTTTTGTATTTCAAAGTATATATTAATCAATAATAAATAAACTCTTGGTATAAAAATATCAAATATTAAAGGACGCATTCTGCTAGACAGATGTATAGTAAAAGAATGTATAATATTACTTATATAAAACTTTATATATATTTAAATACATTTTAATTAACGTAAAAAATTAAACATACAATTAAATTTAAGTGTAACCACTAACGTTTCGTTGAATGCATTAATTTGCAAGTTTTAATTTAACTGGCAAAATTATCAGCAGTCTGCTGTCAAAACATTTAATCTACTACATTAAAACGATTAATTCAACGTAAACATATATATAAGTTAAATTTAAATTCTAGCCAATGTTATAAAAGGTCCTTTACATTGCACAAAACATAACACTCTTTGCTATAGAAACCTGATAACGTCGACGCTGAACTCGGTTTTCTTAAACTCGATTACCAGTGCAATCAGAACTAACGCTACACCCATGAGGACTTTGTCGTAATCATCATCATATATCATATCTAGAGAGAATAAAGATCCTATCAAGAGTCAAGACCATATCCGGAAATCCTACCGACTGCGCTACACCGTTACCATAATAAAGACTTCTAATATCCTCAGACAGTAACAAGACAGCTTAGCTTACTGTTTGTACAACCCACCATTGACCACCCTAAAAGGTAATCCAAACATATACCAATTGGACAGCAGTAGAAACTGAGGCTAAATGCTTTTGAATGTGTGTGGCAGAAAGGTGGGGTCTAAGTCACAAGCGATTACATGCTTTTATGTGTACGCAAGATTGTGTAAAACCTTCTTGTACCAATTTGAGGTATGACACACAACTGGAGTTACCAGCATAAGCAGTTCATACGAGCTTTAATAATTCCTCTGGTAGTAAATAAGTTTAACTTCATTTATAAGTAAGGTAAGTGCCACGCCTATTTATTATAATTATAGTGTCACTAAAAGCTTGGTTTTTCATGGTAGAAATTATTTATCGACAAAAAAATACTAAAAAAATACATAAAAATATGAAAACATATCAATACATAGCAATACTACTAGTACTATTAGGTACTTACTTACTAACTTAATGATTAAAAAGCTTATTTAATCTTATGAGCTACTTTTACTAATTAAAACGTAGTTTAAGATAATTGTCTCATAATAAGAGGTGAAAATCTTTCCGATTTTGTACCTATAGCACTGTTCTATACTGTATTACATATAATTACATTATTACTATATATATTTATTTGTTTTACATCTACGCTCAGACAAAGGTCTAAAACTTGACTAAAAACATTTTATTATTGATTTTAAGCTCCACAAACGGTATCCAGGACAACATCTAAAATTAATCCTCAAATATGGGCAGGTAATGTAACTAACAAGTCGAAATCTTATCGTTTTTAAAAGGCTGGAATGCTACCCATATAGGTAATATAATGCAAATACGGGATTACTCACGTAATATTTATCGGATAGGTGCGACTATAGTTTCGACCACATTCGGTGGTCTTTTTCAAGGAGTGTTCGGAACGTCCGCGTCGATGACGTCTCGCTTAGCACTCTACCTACCTACCTACCTACGGACCTATCCGATAAATATAACGTGAGTAATCCCGTATTTTTATTTAATACGTTAGTTTTTATAACATAATATAATCTACTCTTTGATGCTATGTACGATCTTTTGGGAATCAGCGCCCAGTTTATAGTCAAGCCGAATTATAACGCTGAGCCACTCAAGATCCTGAAGAAGGCTTCCCGACGAAGGCGTAACATGCGTAGATTGTGATATCGACAAAGCGTAAGTTTCTCGTAAATCTCGTTTTATTATTATAAACTTAATCACTGCTATACTGCCAACGTCTATTTCATCCATATGATGATTTAGTTATAATAGTGTACCCAAAATACACTAGAGTATAAACGTACTCACGTATCTAATCAGAATCCCTGCATTCCAAATACATAATGTATATATGTATATATATGTGTATATGTATATATATATATATTTATATATATATATATATATATATATATATATATATATATATATATATATATATATATATTTCTGATTCGATCACGTAGAGAAACCCCGAGAAAAATATATAATAATAGAAAAACCCTCTCCATAGCTCGTTGTGCGACTTTGAGCTTTTCTATGAGGCCCATAGTAAGAGACCACGTTTCAGTGCCATAAGTCATCACTGGTAACACACATTGGTCGAAGACTCTTGTCTTGAGGCACTGAGGTATTTTTGATGAGAAGACTTCGCGAAGTTTCCGGAACGCTGCCCAGCGGAGTTGGATTCGACGATTGACCTCTTTCTCGAAGTTGGACCTGCCTAGTTTGACTGTCTGTTCCAGGTAGATGTACTCGTCAACAACTTCGAGAACTGAGTTCCCAACTGATATTGGGGTAGGTACAACATGGGCATTAGACATAATTTTCGTCTTATCCATGTTCATCTTAAGACCTACCCGTTGGGAAACTCGATGGAGGCCTTCGAGCATTGTACTGAGGTCTTCCATGGATTCTGCCATGACTACAATATCGTCGGCAAATCGAAGGTGAGTGATGTATTCGCCGTTAATATTAATGCCAAGTCCTTGCCATTCCAGAAGCTTGAAGGCGTCTTCCAATGTAGCGGTGAACAGTTTCGGAGATATAACGTATCCCTGTCTCACGCCTCTTTGCAATGGAATTGCCTTCGAACTCTGCTCCTGTACTCGGACTGACATGTAGGCGTTTTTGTACAAACACTTCAGCACTTCAATATACCGATAGTCAATACGGCACCGCTGGAGAGACTCAAGCACTGCCCACGTCTCGATCGAATCAAAGGCTTTCTCATAGTCCACAAACGCTAAACAAAGAGGCAAGTGTGACTCTTCGGTCTTCTGTATAACTTGCCGTAGCGTGTGGATGTGGTCTATGGTACTATAGCCTTTTCGGAAATAAATAAATAAATATAATTAGGCGTTATTTTGCGTTGTTACAGGAGTTACGGATTTTTTTTTTACAACAAATAAATGCAATTAAATGTATGTACTCTTCTTTCTTCGAATCAATGGAAGCCGCCTAGTATACATTGTTGCAGTAATCTAGCCTGGAAAGTGCCAGAGTTGCCCAGTCATAATGACCCAAATATACTATAATATAACTCACTGTTCCATCTTATCAGTGATGAATTTGTACCAAAAACAATATCTGTTGGTAATTAGAATTAGATAAGAACATTGCCTCATTATATTACATCACGTCGCATCTTCAAGATTAATTTGATCTATAAAGTGTACGGGCTGTATGAATTACAAAACGTTAAGACAATAATCGCGATCTTCTGTATCTTGGACTGCACATTTCAGAGCACATGTTCCCACTTCCTATTTGGTCGAGAATGTACAAACTCGGATCGCCACAGTCTGTATTCAACCTATTATCTGACCTGTGTCCACGGGCACCATATCCGTATAGGGTATTATTTTACATAGCTATGTAAATTGCATCATTAGATCCGCCTACATAGTATTACAGTCTACGGAGATTAATTTACACTTGGTTGGTATTTAAGGTGCCTTACTACCTCAAATCAATTCTTCAAATGATCCTGTTACTTCAGCAATGCTGTGGCATGTACTTTGAACTCTACTTACTCTATATTACTAATTAATTTAGTATACATATATGTAAAGCGGAAAATATTTTCGTTTGTTTGTTTAAACGTGCTTACTCGTATCTCTGAAACTACCAGTTCGATTTGAAAAATAAGTTTGTATATATTTTATACTTTTTAAGCCAGGGTATTTTTATTTTTTATTATATGTTTTATTTTATTTGGGGGGCTTACATCTATAATTACAGTATAAGGTTAAGAAGTTGCTTAAGATAAGCCAATAACAAGCCTCCACAGATAATTAAGAAATACTATAAACATATTTAGATGCTAGATTTAACAAATAACTATGCTATAAAATTAATAAATACATAAATTTAACAAGTAGAACAGTAGATGATAAGCGTACATAGCATAATTATATTTTTCTGTATTACATATTCACTTAATTACGCTTAAAACCGGCTAGGACTAGCGTAATATTATTATATTATATTATTGACATTGACGTAAGTGACAGTTCGGACGGAAAAAATCTGACAGACACAGCGCGACCGTCGCAGCGCCAGTTACGTGCTGTGGCCCGCGCTCGCCGCTGTGCACAAGAGTGACTCCCAGAAGAAGAACTTCAAATAAGTTCGAAACTGGTCGGAGAATATTTCCGGTAAATATTACGCGAGTCCTAGCCGGTTTTAAGCGTAATTATGAACATAACTCGCGATAGTTTTCTATCTCAAATATTCACTTAAAGTGAAACGCATTTTACAAATTAAATTAATATGAATATAATAAAGTACCTAAATATTCAAACAATGAAGGTTAACAAAGAACTTGAGTTTCGTTACTCTCGTTTGAGTTTAGTTATTATGACACTATCTAAGAATACCGTATCGTATAAAATCTACCGTTTAGAACTTAGTAAGTAGGTATCATAGGGTTATATTTATTTAACTGAAACATGTATTTTACATAGTTAGTTTAAGATTGAGCACGAGTAATCCCACAGGACACAGCTAGTTAATAATATGTGGTAAATTTAACCATATATGCTAATTCCTATAATGTTGCGACTCCATTTAACTGACAGAAAAAAATGCGAAGATTTCTGTAAAATTACAATAAATCATTTAGTGTACCATCTAATGAATAATCTAGAAGTTCATGGAACTTAGTATTCTCATTCACCTTTTTTTTATTAAGAAACACTTCACACTACGATCTGTTTGACCCCGTACCTTTATTACATTTGCAATTAATTTATCGGAAGATTTTACAAGGATACCTTGGAAGAACATTATAGATTTATTTGGTTATTCCAAGCACAAAGTTACAGACTTAGCTAAAGTGTTAACAAAACTAAAAACTAAACTAAAGTGAGGTTTACAACTGAGGTCACAATATTATCTTAATATTTTGCAATGACTGCAAATCCGGAATCCAATTACATGAGTTGATTATCTTACTTATTTTATTAATTGTCATATCGTAATAAAGTTTGACAAGGATTCGTTAGATAGGCCTGTGACCTCTTAAATAAGTACTACCTGATTTTATACGCAAAATTGTACGACAAAATCCTGACTGATCGATCGATTGATTCATCAACGCATCAATTCATCATTTGGTAGTTAAGCCTTTTATGTTGTAAGCATATGAATGCTAAGAAATTAATTTTAGAAATTACCCCTCTAAGGAGATGCATTTCATTTATTTCTGCGGCGTATCCCATAGAGCAAGCGAGTGAAGCCATTTCACAGACAAAATTTTGGTTATGAAGAATGAAACTTTTTTTTTTCACTGCACTGTCGGATCTAAGATAAAAAAGAGTGGCACTCGGAGACTGCCGCGGTAAAGCTATTGAATAGCTGTTTTTATCAACTTATGCAATTATAATTATTTAACCAATGCCATCTAGAGGTGAGTTGCTGAACTAAAGAGACAAGCGTGATATTTCAAAAAGTCATTAAAAGTTCTGCTATTCATCGATAGATGCCAAATCAACTTATGCAATTATAATTATTTAACCAATGCCATCTAAAGGCGAGTTGCTGAACTAAAGAGACAAGCGTGATATTTCAAAAAGTCATTAAAAGTTCTGCTATTCATCGATAGATGGAGTAGGAGTGGGGGGTGTTAGGTTATTTTCGTTACGGAATTTCTGGATTCGTTCTCCACGCTGCTCAAGGCCCGCGATAGAAGCTATGCAATAGCTTAAATATATATATATATATATATTCGCAATTAAATCCATTTGAGTTTGTTCAAAGAACTACTTTTCAATGTCGCTCTATGCGATACGATAACGATGTTTGTAGTTACAAGTACAATTCGAAAAATTTTATACCGACTTACATTCTATTCAGTTATTGGAGTGTATCTAGTACGTAGTACGAAATTAAAATGACACCACACGGAAAGCACCAGCTTTCAAACAAAAAATAATTTAAGAATAGGTTCATCCAGTCGAAAGTTATGAGGTAACAAACACAAATACAATTTGAAAAATTTAATACTGACTTCTATTCTATTCAGTTATTGGAGTGTTACTCAAAAACTACTAAACCGAATTTTATGTAATTTGATGGGACCACACGGGAAGCACCAGCTTTCAAACAAAAAAGAATATTAAATAAGATAATAAGAATTTTAAGAATCGGTTCATCCAGTCGAAAGTTATGAGGTAACAAACATAAAAAAAAATACAGTCGAATTGAGTACCTCCTCCTTAATTTGGAAATCGGTAGAAAAGTAAAAGATTTCAAAAGGTATCAAGTATAAACAACTAGGGGCCTTACTTATAAACGCTACTTAACATTAAATGACGTTATTTAGTACTGCGCAAAGGAAACATGTTCTGCGCCGTACTAAGTGACGTTATTTAAATTTAAGCAACGTTTATAAGTAAGGCCATTAAGTAGTTATCCCATACGATTTTGATAACAATAAAGTGGATAAAAATGTTAAATTCTAGAGAGGAGAAATACATATTTTCGGACGGGATTAGAAACCTTTCCTAGTATATATTTTAGTCTATGTAGAAACCGACAAATCTATCAGACATTATGACCCTCATTAAAAACAACTAGAGAATTAAATTAGATGCTTAGACGGACTGCCTCAGTGGATGGTCATGGCGTCCGACATGGATTTTCGGAGGACGCGGTTTCGCATCTAATTTTGTAACATTTTTCTCTAAAATTGCACAGTTTGGTCTCACTAAACAACCATTAGTGCTTCAAACATCATATAATACAAACAATGTGATAGTTACTCAAGAAAACCTAAGTCACGAGGCCCTTCCCAACAGGAAATTGCACAGTTGTCTAAAAATAAAAGTGACGTTGGAGCTCGGTGAAATTCGTCAATATTCAAAACGTCTGCTTTTTGAATTACAATTAGGAAACGCCGGCCGTCAAAGGAAACAGTGACATAATCCTGTTTGAATACTTTCATTGCTACTTTGAAAACATCGACGCTAGCCAAATTGATACGAATGGAAATAAAACTCCAGAAATCACAATCAGCGAGCGTCAGATTGGTTGTGCTCATCCCTATCATCGCTTCAAACCCATTATCCCAATGAAATTAGTCCTTGCTCGCTAAACTCTATCAAACGTATCTAAATCATCTCCCACTGAAAAGATGGACTGAGGGCCATCTTTTCAGTGGGCTCGGCACACTATTGTTTGTGTGTTCGTTTTGCTTATGAGGGCATTGGTGGCGTTGTCATTGATGGCTCTTTTGTTAAAGCGTTCGTAAAGCTCAAAAACGTTATTTTTGCCACTTTTGCCCACACCCTATTCGAAAGTTCAACTGACCATAAGACCTAAAATCGCATGATTATGCAGTCAAATACATAGCTGTCAAATAACGATCACAAACAACCATGCTCCGGACGTGGGTCAAAAATTGCACCTCTTACCTCTTTTTTTAACTTTCCGAACGCTGAACAAAAAGAGGCATGAATGACATTTTCACCCATAGATTCCCAATTCGAACGCCCCTTGTGAACGCTCAGAGGTGATCTATTCGAACGCACTATAGGTACCACACATACTTGAGTTTAGTATAATGCTCATAGTCTGATGATCGGCCAGACGTAAACCCTCCCGGGGGACTCCTCATTGGTCCCCATACTTTTGAAGTCATAAGAGTGTTAAGAATCCTGTAGTGGGTCTTGTCTCTAGCATCTAACAGTCTGTTCCAGCAGCAGTCCTTGAGAGCTAGTCACTATTCTAGGTCTAGTGTGATACCTCCTTTAACCGCATCCTCACTGACCGTCAACCAGTTAAAAGCAAATCTTAGACTGAAGCAATTTAACACTGTCGTTACAGTAGCCAACTTGTAATGATATGTGAAGACTTCCGCCCTTCGCCAGCTTCTCACTTCGTGTGTTTCTTCCTTCAGTCGTCTTTTAAGTTCATCCCATGGGAAGACATGGAACAGTACAATATTCTTCAGCCCAGAAACTGTACTCTATAAATGAGTACTGAATTATTATGCAGGTCTAGTCTCAGAAAGTACATTTGGTCGACAAGCAGTCTCTGTCATCTACTTACAATGCAAGGCGACCACTGATGGCGAACGCTGACGTGACGCTATTTCTTATGACTGCATTATGAATACTGCATTTTGAGGAAGTATTATAAATTATTTCTTAGAAGAAGTTCACGAAAGAGTTTAGCATGACAGAATTGACTTTGTGAACTTCATTCTAGAAGTTTTTTATCATCTTACCTCACACCTAGTCGAAAAAATGACAATGGGCTTCAGAGGGTAGCTAAATTTGATTTTGTTACCTTGAACGTTTTTCATTCACTTTCTGATTGGTGGGGCCATTGAAATTAAGAAGGCTATACCTTAATTGCAGGGCTCTGCGGTCTTCTTTTCTACCGACTTCCATAAAGGAGGAGGTAAACAATTCGACTGTATTTTTTTATATTTGTTACCTCATAACTTTCGACTGGGTGGACCGATTCTCAAAATCCTTTTTGTTTGAAAACTGGTGCTTTTGGAAATGGAAATCGGTTACAAATTTTTCAAATTGTACTTGTTCATATTTGGATTGGATACATTATTTTAACATATCATCTTATTCATAATTATTTGTGTTACGATCCAATTTTTATACATAATTGTTTAGAGATGTACCTTTTGCTCTTTCTCATAGGTAAAGTTGAGGTCTAGGTTTATGTTCGGGCGTATAATAAACAAGATTCGACTTTAGAATCCTTCGCTACGCTCTGAATTTAAAATAAATCCCTTACCACAAAAGTTGCTTTGCCCCTTGTAACATATAACTATGAAATTTTATTTTGACTTTAAATGTTGATGTGTATTGTTAGAAAGATTCGTTTACACGGGCAATCAATAGTAAACATCACTTATAAATTATGACAACATTATTGAAGCAAAGTATGGACGTTTTTTTAATAGAACTTCCTTCATTATCAGCAGCAACCTGAATAAGGTGTTCAGTAGGCAATGCTATTCAATTTAACTAATCAACTTTCTCATAACTCCCTACTCTCTCCCTCTCACGAGAATTACCAAAACTATGTCAAAACATTCCCAAAACGAGCATCTGTCGGATGATCTATAGCAAATTGTCCTCTGTCCGTTTGTCTGTAGTTTTGTTAATTGATATTAATTGAAATGGCCTGGTTTTGTCTAATTATGCTGTCGATTGACTTCCCCGCATGTTGTGCCTCGTATTGGACTGTGGTAGAAAGCAAGATAAAGTAGGTAAGTACTTTTTCCACTCAAAAGTGGTACCTACTCACGGTCGAATATGGTATCGCACTAGATCTATATTCGCTTAAGTGTATAAGCTCTTATATTATCTATTTTATTTTAACGTATATCTATATATATAAAAATGAACCCCTATTTCTCCTGGTCACGCTATAACTTGAAAACGGCTTTACCGATTTCATTCATGTTGTTTAATATTTCCTAATACTTCATAGAAGATTCTTACATGAAAAGATGCGAGGTTATGGCGAGGCTGAAGGCCGAGCTTACTACGCGAACGAAGTCGCGGATAGTCGCTAGTACTTTATATTTATCAAAGTCAAAGTCAAAGTCAAAATCATTTATTCAATTTAGGCATCAAAGACGCACTTATGAACGTCAATTTTTCATTATAATGTACTTAAAGCCTACCGCCGCGTTCCAAAATACATAGAGCCAACCGAGAAGAAACTCGGGGCCATTCTTTTTATATAGATGTTTTTACAATGTTTTTACTTAGGTACTTAGGTATTAGTCATTTAATTATTACTAAAAAGAGTTTTGAACAATCTTAATAAATAGAAGTATTAAAGAAAAAAAACAAATCTAAAAGCCCCACGATCGGAGGAAAAGTGGCCAAAATGCTGGCAGAAGATAGATTTTTGCCCAAAATAGACGCCAACATTTCAGTCACCCGTCACCTCAACCAAACGTTTGGCCAGATCCCTATATAAGTTTAAATAAGCTCTTTATATAAGAATAAATAACGTCACGGCCGCTTCCCGGAGGGGTAGGCAGAGATCACAGATTTCTACTTGCTACGATCCTAGCATACATCTTCTGCTTCATCCATTCGCATCACATTCTTTCTACATAATCATCGGTTCCGCGTACTCTTGACCTCGCCTTACTTAAAACATCTCCGATTTGATCAGAATATGTTCGACGAGGTTTAACTCTTACCTTCACTCCATCCACGCTCGCTCGCTATATAAGAATATTAATCAAAAAGGCACAAGTGCATACTTATGACTTCTCTAAGCACTTGTCCGACCACCCTTTAGAAATGTATTTATTTTTATTCATGATTCATGCATCGGACTACAGCTGCTCGAATAATTTTGTTTTATTAATAGGTATTATAGCACGGTACAGAGGTGGGGAATGAGTGAAATGGTTTGTTAGTACTGAGAGATGATGGAGTTTAGGTAATTAATAACAATTTTGAATCACTTTAATAACCAAATAGTAGTTCTGCGAACAGTAGACCTCGCGAGCATATAAACTTAATGACTGCAATTTTTTACAGTACTTCACAACTTATTATCTTGGAATCCACTTGACCAATTATGGTTACTTCGAAATTCTTCTATAAAGTCGGGTACCTAATGTGTGTACTAAGTTTTATCAAAATAGGTCGGTAAATAACGCCGCTGCTCTTTTTAGGAAAAGTACCTAAGGTTTCTAAATAAGTATCTGTGTGATTCAAATTAGGTAGGTACTCTGTGTATGTGTGGGTTTTAGTTTCTCTTATATTTTGTGAATTTATTTATTAATGTCACAAAAAGGACATCTTATAAATTCATTTGATAAAATTATAATTAGTATAAATGATATTATAACGCAATTCCTGGAATTGTAAGTAGTATGTTTTCAAAGAAAACTATTGTATTATTGGCCAAATATGACGACTGACGACTCTACGGGAAAATAAAACGAAAATAAAATTTATTTTATTAAAAATATAATAATAAGTGCTCAGCGAGACGTCATCGACGCGGGCGTCCCGAACACTCCTTGAAAAAGACCACCGAATGTGGTCGAAACTATAGTCGGACCTATCCGATAAATATTACGTGAGTAATCCCGTATTTCTAATTAATAATGATAATAATAACTTACTGCAATACTTCTTGACACGGCACGTATTGTCAGGAGGTTCCTTAGTCTGCAGCCCTAACCACTGGTAGTTTGGGTCATGCCCCGCTACAGATGGCAATCTATGATTAGGCTTTTTAGAATGTTTTTTTTTTTTTTTTTATTGTATATAGAAATATTGTAAAAAAAAATTTTAAGAAAAGGAAATAAATAATGTGAATAATAATAATACTTCAAAAAGCCTTTATCTCCGTAGTCACATTTTTAACATATTAAAATCTTTTAAAACTTATCGCATTTTTATAACCGACCCGTTTCTTTGCTACCCAGTGTATTACTAAATTCCTATCACTATTTTTAAACAGTAAAACTATATTGCACCCAATCACATATTGACCCAAAACACACTAAGTATCTATAAACCTACCAATAAATTTAATTTCTATTTTCACATCAATTATCGATTTTATGAAAACATTCTTTAAATTGCGTCGTAAAGGTCCCATAGCCGATTGTGGCTAGTCCAATTCTGGGGTCAATTTGATCCTGCAGGCGTGACGGAATGTAAGATGCAGGGTTAAGTAATAAAATAGGCGTTGTTAAAAGGATTTTCAAGGTAATGGTATATTTTTTTGTATACAGGGTTATTGGGAACATGCTAACTACCTCTTAAGGGCACCTCCAGTACATCACAGCAAACAATTTTAGTTTTACGACTTTTCTTAATAATGAATTATTTTACAAAATAAATACGTTGACTTTTGTAGTATACTTATCTGACACTTAGCTCTGCCTTATTAAAAGTAAAGCAACTACGACGCAACGCCTCCCGTAAACTCCGTAGCTCAGTCGCCGCGGCAACTGCTACATAGAGTTAGGACTATTTAGAATTTATTTATTTATTTAGATCGATTGATGATTATATGATATTTTTGTATGGGATTAAAAACCTTAACCTTAAGAGGTTGTTAGCATTTTTTCAATAACCCTGTATATATAACTCCAATATTTATTGAGATTAAAACGGCTAAATTAGTTACTTACTTTCATTTAAACATTACATTGTTAGTAATTAAAAATTTAATAAAATAATAATAATAATAACTATCTAATCTATAAGCCCCATGGTGAGGGGAAAAGTGGCCAAAACGCTGGCGGCATTGCCACGCTGGATGGCAATGCTAAGTTTTTGCCCAAAATAGGCGCCAGCATTTCGGTCACCCGACACCTCAACCAAACGATCCCTAAACAAGTTGAGAGCGGACGGCCCCTATGGGCCTAAAGTTTAATAAATTTTAATTAAATTTAAATTAATTTAATTTAAACATTTTAATTTTTACACCAATATTACTAGTAGTTTTGCGAACAGTAGTAAGTAAAGTATCATAAGATATGACTATAAGCAGATAACTTTTCTATTGACCACTCTAATAAAACCCCCATAAACTAGCCAAGGGCTCAATTGACCCCAATACAGTATGACCGCATTAATTTGCCACTGACCATCGGACAGTATAATCAAATTAGCGAAATTTGTGGTGCCGTGACATGTCGCCATTTATATTCTTAATATTTATTGGCTTCAATAAGCTGGGGAATATAGCTTTTGATATAGTTGAGTCATGTTGAGACAAGATATTAATAATAAATACGTCGGATTCATTTAAGCATTTTATTATCAATTTGGCCAGAATTATATGTCATATTTCAGGCAGGCTATATAAGCGCCGTGATAGTGCTCAAATCAACTTACTCACTTATTAAGTTACATATTGCATAATACGAGTATACACATTTAATTTGATTTTTACTTACCTACCAATCAAAAAAGAAACTTATAACGTTTATACTCTCACAGTAATAAATACTGATGACGGATTAGCTGTGATCATGATGACTTATTTGAACTTTGTTCTCTGTGGTGTTAGTACATGGCTCTACAATGTTTCTAAATAGAGTAAACCAATGTTAAAATTCAATTAATTAATTAGTTAATTCGTTGCGATTCACCGTGTTCAAAAACAACTTTACCACTAAGCATACTTAATTCACTATCGTAGATTTACGACAGAAACATGACAGAAACAAATTACGATAATATTAAATTCTATTAACTAATCCTTATTTTAAAATAATTGTTTGTTACAAACTGAGCTAACAAACGGGTGTCATCGTCTTGAAGTAGTGCCTCGTAACTAGCCTATTAAATGACTCGCATCACTAACAATATCTACAATTTTCGCCAACATACAACATTTATATATATACACCGTCGGTATAAAAATTATGTCAAATATTCGTGATTAGATCCGTTTATAGTAGATTACTAGCCAAGGGCTGTAAGGTATCAATTGCAGCCTGAGATATTTATAGTTCGAGGGTGCAATTGATGCTTACACCCGAGCTAACTACTCTGCTTTACATCTCGATTGTGAGGTAAGTAGAAAAAACCGGCATTACAAAATAAAATTGATGACTATTATACTCATACGAAGACAAGGCTGAATAGCGAAGCGACCTCTTTTGTCATTGGGCTGAATGCATGATGTTTATTGCCAGTATGATGGTTAGATGTACGCGAACTTTTTGAAAGAGTAAAGTGTTTTTTTTTATTACTTACCGCCCTAGGGCTTTTCGAGCTACATTATTACCCTAGAACGCTAATTGGTCACCTACAAGCCCCATTTGGGGTAATAAGGAACTACTTAACGAAAATGAGAGATGTAAACCGCCCTAGGGCTTTTCTAGCTACTTTGTTACCCTAGAGCGCTAATTGGTCACCTAAAAGCCCCATTTGGGGGTAATAAGAACCTACTTACCGAATATGAGAGATGTAAAAATTGTTTAATTTCAATCTACAAAGTTCTAAAACAAATCGATCACACTATTTAATCATATCACGCAACGAAGGACCATATAATACACGAAGTTATACAGTAAACCATTCTGATATTAATAAGATACATTCAAGGTATTCTTAAAAACTTCATCATCATCATCAGCCTGTAGCAGTCCACTGCTGGACATATGCCTCTCCAATTGCACGCCACTTAGGTCTATCTTGGGTCTATTCTTCTTAAAAACGTTACTGCTTAATATCATAATTATATAGCCGAAATTTTCATGGGTTTAATATTATCTTACGACGTATGAAGCTAAGAATAACGACAGATGATAAATATCATTGTAGTCAAGCTGTATGCGAGATGATCTAATTGTAAGCAAGCCCAGCTTTGCAATTTAGGCCACGGTCGAGCCAAATTCGTGGAACGGCCTTTTTAATTTGAGTTGCTAATTTATTATGTGATATTTGATAGCATTCATAGTCTGATTGCGTCCAGTAGGATGAAAAATACTATTTTGTAGCACATATGCTTCTAACTGCTTATACCTATATTTTGTAGTTTCTTGTCAGTGAGATAAAATGAAAAAATCCTACCAATATTATAAATGCAATATTTTGCTTGTATGGATGTATGTATTTGAAAAACTACTAAATGGATTTTAATTTAATTTCGTATGTTAATAGATAAGGCGCTGGAGTAAAGTATAGAATTTTTTTTCATCATCATCATCCAGGAGCCGCAATCAGTACTGTATATAGTAATATAACCTAATTACCTTTTTTTAAATTTTGTGGTTTCACCATTTACAACATTTTATAGTTTTTATCAAACTTGGTTGGTCGCTTATTTACAGTAAACAAATAAAAAATAAAAAAAACTGCTTGTAATAGAAAATACAGTAGTGAGGGTTTTTATTTTGCTTCTTATTATAGTATATATATAGTATAGTGACAGATTTTGAAGTTGTGGATTCAAATTCAACGAGAGGGATTTTTTTTACCACACTTTACATAGAGCTATTGCGTAGCACACGTAAAGGGATAACCCAATAAAAGTAATGTACTTATTGATAACAAATATTTGATTTTATTTCGATTTAAGGATATAATGAGTAATTATGCTCGTCGTTATGAGTATTTTGTTGCAGGTACTATTGTATTCAAATTGCTTCAAATAAATTAACTATATGCTATACATTAATTAATCTAGAAATAAATCATTCAAAAATATATTATATTATAGTGAATAAATTAAATACATAAAACACATTTTGTTCCGAAACTTATAAATAAAAAAACGATATTAAAAAATATTTAGTGACACTTCCGCTGAAAAGAAAACAATGATTTTGGCCTATTTGGGGGGCGTGCACCACCCTCCCTCCCGCATAAAATGCTAATAGGAAGAATACAAAATAAAAAACACAAGAAACCCCAAATAAACCAAAACCGATTCGACACGATAAATTATCTAAACTTATAAATCTTAACTCACAATAAGATAAAATAACAAATATACAAATTTTCCTAATTACTAATTAAGGCAACGTAGCGAAACGTATCTTTTACGTTTCAACGCCTCAACACATTAGTCTACGCCTTCCCATGAATGAATCTTTTTAAATCTGTTAAAAACACAAAAAATAAAGTATAACCAGTTAACTTGACCTGTTCCATCTTTGTAACCTCTAAGTAAATTAAGGGTGAGTATAGTTCAACCCTCACTGGTAAGTTAATATCCAATATTACCCGACCTGTCATATTCTAATTAGTGAAGGAAATGCGAAGGTCCTTTCAAAATGGTAGATATATGCAGATGCCTGTTTTCGGTTCGCTTTATATGTTAATAAAATTATATTGTACCTCAAGCTTTTGTGTGAGGCCATTTAAAGGTAACATTGTTCTCCAAAAGCCTTTTTCTACCGACATCCAAAAAGGAGGAGGTACTCAATTCGATTTTATTGTTACGTCATAACTTTCGATTGGGTCAACTGATTCTCAAAATTCTTTTTTAGTTTGAAATCTGGTGCTTCCCATGTGGTCCTATTTTTCACCAAATTCAGTGCAGTAGTTTTTGAGTTACACTCCAATAATACAATGGAAATCGGTATTAAATATTTCAAATTGCACTTTATCTTTTACAGAGCTGATATATGTGATTAAAATATCTAGACCATTATAGTTATATTATTTGCAAAAATATTACTATAACAACGCTTCCAGCGTTATAGTAATATTTATAATAAGTTGAATATGATAAGGGGAATAGCCAACAACAGTTAATTATAATTTAATTTATAAATATCAAAGAACTGTGTCAAACTAAAACACAGTACTCATAATTTTGCATTCCAATTTCAGTTCTATCGTTATCTAAAATTTAAATAAATGAAATTAGGTAGGATAAGGCCCAAAGTAGAACACGTAGCAATTTTCATGGTGATCACCATTTTACATAACGCAATTGAAACCGAGATGCACAAGTAATTAAAAATATAATAAAGTTGTCTATCAGTTCGCTTATAACATTTAAGTTTTAAAATAATATTATTTATATATTTACTCACATAACAGTATGGATATAGTTGATAATTGATACTATAATAACATGATACATTTATAGAATTTACTCTGCTTACTAAAGTTGAAAATTGAATCCTATGTTGTAACTATCTTAAGATAATTATCGCTTTTAGTTAGTAGAAACTTAAACATACTTTTCTCTCATAATTTCCTTGACTCACTGCGCGTTAACACATTGAATGGGTAGGTATAACCGGTTAAAGATACCAAAATGATACCGATACAGTTTTTTATGATATCATAAATATGACTTGAGTTAAGCCTTCTGATCGTAAATGCCTGTTCGTAACAGTTGCTATGTTAAACCACTATACATTATTATAGCTAACTCTTGCAGCTACATATTTGTGATTACTTCAGACATTCATTTAAATTCTTAGTGGTCTAGAATATCGGTAACTATAATAATTACCAAATTATTTAGATATTTAAATAATATTTATTCATGTTCAGATAGCAGAAAAGAAATAAAAATATATAATATGTACTTGTTTTTACTCACTAGCCTCTGGATTTGTTAACTTTAACTATCCGGAAAATACGCAATAAATAAAGATAAAGAATAGTCTACGATTTAATCCTGGGTATTAACTATATCTATGCCAAATTTCATTAAAAAATTGTTTAGCAAAAAACATACACGGTTACTCACTCTCCTTATTTACTCGAAAACTTTTGTTCTTATAAATGACGACACGAATAAATGTAATTAAAATTATATAATAATTATATAATATATTGGCTTCATATATAATATATTCGATTGACATTTTGAAGTTGCATTGGCGTTGCTGTAAGTGTTACTGGAAACAATTTAAAAAATTTAAAATATGTGTTTTTACCATTGTTTCAATTCAAAACAGTATATAATATTGCATAACAATTCAGAAGAACTCTAACAAATTTATTTTTTAGGTAATTCAGTCCGATCCTCTTATCATTTAATATGTGTTAGTCCAAACAATACAATACTAAAAGTATATTGCATCCGTTCTCAGTACGATGATGTCATTAATTAGGGTCGTAAAGCTAATTATGTGTATTTTAGTCATCAAGTGATGTGACCTAGTGGCGGTTGACGTGCGGTACCGCTTTCCGATTAACGTAGTTAAACTGTATTTTCAACGGTTTACTTTTGATGATTCAATGTCAACTCGGTGAGAGTTTTTGGGGTTTCTTAGTATGAGCTTGATGAGTCAATGTTCATTTGGTTTTATGTCATGGCATAGTTGTGCAAAGGGTGGTGATCCATTCGCAAAAAATGGGCCACTGTAGGTTTTTCTACCGACTTCCAAAAAAAGGACCTCAATTCGTCTGTTTTTTTTATGTTCGTTACCTCATAACTTTCGATAGGAAGAACCGATTCTCAAAATTCTTTTTTTTTTGTTCGAAAGCTAGTGCTTCTTGTGTGGTCCCATTTAAATTTCATCAAATTCGGTTCAGTACTTTTTGAGTCACATTCCAATAACTGAATAAAATGGAAGAAAATGTAATACCGTTAAAATTTTCAAATTGTACTTGTTATCCAAGAATCCCTCTTGGACGGTACAGTGTCAGATATTTCTAGCAGTCAGATAGTCAAGCATTACTGTGTCAAGATATGAAGGGCACTGTAGCAAATAAAATTACTGTTATATCTTTATACGTCATACTCATTAGGATTCCCTGTGTCGTGGACACAAATTAAAACACCACTAATATCGAAGATCCGAGAACAAAGGTTTATGCTCAGTACTACTATTTGCCCGACCAGGAGTTGAATCTGGAACCCCGAGTTTCGAGGACAGGATACAATTGAGATAGATACCGTCAGACAAGGAACACGGCGAAAGCGACGGCAATGCCTCAAGCTCAAAGCAGAAAGGTGGCAGTGCAATTGCCAAGGGCAGGCACGTTGCTTACTATAGATCTCACATGAGTTTACAACATTAACACCAACCGACGCTCAGTATAGACTGCCGCAAAGAAATGTGTAAAAAAGAACAGTGCCACCTTGCGGTCAATTGTAGAACTAAAATTGGCAGCGAGTACGCCAATCACTAGCTTAATATGTAGGCGAGATCGAGTATCGACTACTTATAGATGAAATTTATGTTGTAGCGGTAGAGCTACTGACAACTTGTCCGTTGTCACATTGTGCTGGTATATAATACAGGCTAAGTGATGAAGATTCAGATTTAAACGAAGATAATGTTCTATAACCATTGGTGTCAAGATCAGAACACCAGTAACTCCAGTTAGCTGATGTAACATGGTGTACAAATGCAATAGTAACAAAGCTATCGAGATCTAGGCTTGGCAAACAAATACACCAGACCAGCGAGTATAGAAGCCTACCATCTGTTAGCCTTAGAGGTTGGGACAAGTGAAAAGATAGGAGCGATTTGATACTAACTACCGAGAAGAAATTGTACATATACGTACTTTAGAAACGCGTCGCATGAAATGAAAAGTTTAATAAAGCCATGTATTTTTATCCAAAATTGTTTTTAACATTGCTCTTAATGATATGACCGCTAGAATGGTTGGTAGGTGACTTATTGATTAAAGGGGAAACGGAAAAGCTTCCTAGCGTTTGGTGAGTCGATGTCTCCTGAGAATGGCTTGTATAGAAGCGAAACACGAGTCCAAGAGTTTTTAATTTGAGTTGAGAGTTGAGTGAGCTCCTTATGTCTTATTTATTCTGTATATGTACTTCCTATATGAATTTTATGCGGGAGGAACATATGACTTGCATATTTTTCTAATATTTATTTTGGATGCTATTGGCGAATTCATCAGGCGGGCGATATAGGCAACGGCAAAACAAATAGCAGATTATAACATCAAGATGGCCATAAAAGATAGGAATAAAGAGGTCGTGGAGGCCGTGCTTAGTACAATAGGGCAAAGGCAGGAGTCTGCGGCCAGATGCTCTAGCTGATATCAGTATAATAAGGAAAATAGTGTAACTAGATTAAGCAATATAAGTTAAAGTATGTTTCTAATGTTTTCTGTGATGTTTGGAGAACGAAGTCTCCATTCAAAATGTATGTTATTTTAATTAATCCGTAAGTTTAAAAATAGTACGGACCATAGTGTCAGTAGTGTGTAATTAATTAATGAATAAAAAAAATATTTTCATATAGATAATATTTTTTTGAAATAAGATTACTGAATATGATACTAGAAAGTACCCACCAAACTGTGGATTTGCTCATGATGTTCTATTGTACTGTAAACTTGACCAAAAAGTCATATGTAGCGATCCACCAATAGAGTGGAGGTAATTTAGATACAACTAATTATTAAAACAACATGATACTGACTTTTATTAAGTACTAAAATATGGAATTTACATAAGCTGAAACTTATTTCATCTATAAACTTTTTCTACTATTGACAACCGAACAAACGTTTCAAACAGTGATAAAATTCAAAATGAGCCAGGGATTAAACCTATCCAACAAAAAAAAATCTTGAATATCGGATGATTGATTAAAAAATATGTAATATAAAAACATCTATAAGCACTCACTTACAAATATCCTGCTTTGGTTGAAAAATGCCTTTTCAGGATTCTCTCGATGTCATATCAACTCTTGTAGCTTGTACCATACATACATTGTACCACAATAGAGAATAGATAAATATTTGAAAATGACTACTGTTAGTGCTACCAAATATTATTGACAGATATTTAGTGAATGGCATTTTGAACTTCAGCTATTTAAGTGGTTTTAAAACAGGTCAATATCTTCTGCAGTCTTTTAAGGGTTCCTTAAGAAACTAACCAGACCCTAAAATCCTGTGCTGCCATCTGCCAAGTAGAGTAGTAGAGAGCTATATACCATTTGAAGTTACTCCGTAAGAAGTTAAAGAATACTCCCTACACCGTGTGATGTGAATCGTAAGAGGTGAAGAAACCCGACTTACTAGGCGGTAGGCCGTCTTTTTCGGTACCACTGTAGCACCGCAGATACTTTACCGCAAAGCAATATCGCGCGTGTATTATTGAGTTATAGAGTTAAAAGCTATGGTCGGGGTTTCTTCTACGGATCTCCTCATTTCTGATTCGATCACGTAGAAGAACTAAAGTCACCGACATAGCCCAGAGGATTAGCCAGTTAAAGTGGAAGTAGGCAGGGCACATAGCACGCAGAACAGATGATCGATGGGGCCGGAAGGTTCTGGAGTGGAGACCACGGACCGGCAAGCGCAGCGTAGGTCGCCCACCGACACGGTGGACTGATGACCTGATAAAGGTCGCAGGACCACGTTGGATGAAGGCCGCTTCTAACCAGTCCTTTTGGAAAATTATGGGGGAGGCTATGTTCAGCAGTGGTCACCCTACGGCTGAGATGATGATGATGATTATTGATTCAAAGACTAATCTCGAGGTGACGAGCAGAGTGAAGTGCTACGCAAAACTACAGTTTTAAGCTAAGCTTTGGGCAAGAAAAAAACCATAGTGTCTTGTTTCTATGTTTTATCTAAGGTTTTTTTCGTTTATAAACCACCCCTGTATGTAAGAAATAATCAAAAATGAATTATTCAAAAATTCGGTCGCCCTTTTCGAGTTTTAGCAAGACTTACGAACGGCAATTGATTTTTATATACTCGTATATGAAGATTATCTCGTCTTACTTCTAAATCAAACAATATTTTCTGCCGACTTCCAAAAAGGAGGTACTCAATTCGACTGTATTTTTTTAATGTTTGTTGCCTCATAACTTTGGACTGGGTGAACCGATTCTCAAATTTTTTATTTTGTTTAAAAGCTGGTGCTTCAGTGAGGTTCCATTTAAATTTTATCAAATTCGGTCGAGTAGTTTTTGAGATACACTCCAATTAGTGAATAGAATGGAGGTCGTTATTATTTTTTCTAATTGTACTTGTTCAAATTGTACTAGTTACTAAAGCAGATACGAAAGCAAAGCTTCAATCTGTTGGAAGTTTAAAGAGATACTTATTATTCAAGTGCAGTGTTTGAACTTAAATCTGGTTCGAGTTATAAATAGGCTTGCGGTCAGTAACTTTGGACACAGGAAACGGCGCTTTCTGGCCCCGGACTAATGCGCGTTCATTGTAACTACTGTCTTGTTCAGTAAAGCTCTATTATCCTATGTATTTAAACGGTTAAAAGGTATTAAAAATAAAAATAAAATGAATAAAAACCAATCTATAAGCCCCATGGTGAGGGGAAAAAGAGGCCAAAACGGTGGCGGCATTGCCACGCTGGATGGCAATGCTAACTTTTTGCCCAAAATAGGCGCCAGCATTTTATACACATACACACATATATATGACGTTTAAGGTCTTCCGCTTTAGACGCGGCAGCACCAGCCCGATCAATCGTCCCAGGGAGATGAGACGGCGCCAGTGTGTCCACACATGTAGCATCCCAAACCAGGGGCTGTCCCATCTTCCACGGGACGATAGTCATCTCATGTGGTTTCTTGCCGTCATCCCGCATCGATCCGTTTGGTTCCAAAACTGACGGGACTCCAGCACTGACAAATGCCCGACGGATGATATCATTCAAGCTGGCGTGCTGCGGTATGCGCCCCGCGCTCTTTACGCATGAGAGTGCGTGGTGGCCGAACCAATCCAGCATTTCACCGCAGACACAACGGTGAGAGACCTGGCAAGAGGCACCTACTCGTAGGAATACGGCTATTCGGAAAAATAATTTAAAAATTCAAATAAAATTAAAATAAATAACTACTGAACTCAAATCCCGATTATCGAATACAAAATACTCCACTATTTCCCCCATCTGTGATCACCCCTTAATTTTGCCGCATTCGCTCGTCCCTCTCTATTTTTTTTGTTTTCTATGAAATCGTAAAAAAATATTCTTGTGGATGGAACTGTAGCAAAATGTATTTGATAGAATATTAAATATCCTATGGATTAGTATTTTATTGAAGCTTCCCAGCACTATGTGATGAGTTCATTAATATCTGTTTAGCTTTTACTTTCAAAAGTCAAAGCCAAAGTCAAAATCATTTATTCAATTTAAGCATCAAAGACGCACTTTTGAACGTCAATTTTTCATTATAATGTACTTCAAAGACTCTACCACCACTTTCCAAAATATATAGAGACCGAGAAGAAGCGGCAAGAAACTCGGGGCCATTCTTTTTATATAGATGTTTACAATGTTTGTACTTAGGTACTACAAATATTACATTTTATTCGGAGTGACAGCTTGCCAGAAGTGGAGTATTCCAAGCATCTTTGTCTTCTATATAATGTCGGACTTTATAATAAGCTTTTTTATTGAAACGTTTTTTACAGCCAACTTGAATTTGCCCTGTGTGAGCTCGGTTATGTGTTTTGGGATTTTATTGTAAAAACGCACACAATTTCCTAGGAATCACTTATACTACTACTTCGCAAGTCTAAATTAGGTACAGCTATCCTGTAGGTATGTATAAGACATGTGTCTTTGTTCAAAACATCTTTGTTAAAAGATACAAATATTTTCAGAATATTAAAAGTAATAATAAAAACGAATGCAGTCTAAGTGTGAAATAAAAATAATTAAATACGACCTCAAGTCAAGTGTCACTTTGACAGCTGTCATAGCTAAGATCTAGATCGGTATTATTTTCAAGTTCAAGTAGTACTATTAGGTAAATATGTTTCGTGCGTCCTACTCTATCAGTAGATCAGCACCAACACAAATTGATGTTTAAATAAAGATGGTTCAATTGATAGAACCACAGGCAAAAACATTTGACCATGGATCGACCATTAGACCTCCGCGACAAACGATAAGCCCCATTTAAGTCGCCAAATTCAAATTCAAATTCAAAATCATTTATTCAATTTAGGCATCAAAGACGCACTTATGAACGTCAATTTTTCATTATAATGTACTTTAAAGACTACCGCCGCGTTCCAGAATATATAGAGCCTACCGAGAAGAAGCGGCAAGAAACTCGGGGCCATTCTTTTTATATAGATGTTTTTACTTAGGTACTACAAATATTAGCTCCAGTGTGTTGCCTTACAAAAGAGAACATAATAATGGTATCAGTAGGGCAAGACACGCTACACTTTGACATGCTGGCAGCATAGCCACGCTGGATGGCAATGCTAATTTTTTGCCCAAAATAGGCGCCAGCATTTTGGTCACCGTTGCCTCAATCCACGACCCGCCCGGCACTCGTGTTTACCAATCCCATAAACTACAAATGGATTATATATTAGAATAGTGAAAAGATAAATTACTCAGGCTTGTCATGTTGGCTGACTCTCTTGAGTGCAAACAAGGCTAGGGGGTAGGCGCTGAATGACGTCATACAGTCTAATGTTTCGCCGAAATCCACCGAGTGTTTCCCTATGACCTTTACCGAAACAGGTTCGAAGTCTAGACACATTAATTAGGTGGTTTAGTATCCTAATGAATTATGCTAGTTATTAATTAGTGAGGTTGAAATTTTAGGTATTATTGATAAAAACATACATAATGTAATTTTTATCAAATTAGTCACATATTTTTGTGGTAGAGTTTAGCAATGGTGTCATGGTATGGATCGTCGGTTTGATAAACTTGTCACGTTGATAAATTTATCACGTCGATAAACTTATTTTATCTTTTTTGTTATAAACACCAGCGTGGTTTGAAATTGGTTGAAAATGTCACTCATGTTACTGCGGGCGTAGAACTACCAAGAAGGAGGAAAGGTAAAACAGAAGATGAGGTCTGTACCTATATAACCTGATTGACACCACTATTACGTAAATAACAACATAATCAGCCCACATTTTGTTCTCACTGCTGGAACTCTAGCCTATTCCTCTCAATAGATCTATCTATCCACAGTTTTCCTTACTACCGATAGATATTTGACATGACGTCCATACAAATAGTGTCAAATATCTATCTCTAGTAAGGTATACCGATGGTAGATAGGTTATTGGCACCGGCTGTCAGAGAGAGGAGTTGGGCCATAATCCACTACGCGGCTTGCTGGATAGGCTAGTGGCCAAGCCAAGTCGAAGTTTTCAGGCCGCCTTCGACAAACCAGGACTGACGGCTTAAGGCGCGGTCCAATCCTAATTTTAAAACAATTTACGATGCTTTACATAAGGTTGTGAATTGTTTAACAGATTGGACGATTTAATGCGAAAATGCAGTTGAAAACGTGCTAATACTTTTTATATATATTTCGTACAATCAAATGATTACATTTCAATGATAAAGGAGTCCATTGTTCACTAGTAAATTTCCTTGGGGATATGATACATTCATTGAAATATATTTGCCCATAATTGAATAAAATGCTTTACCCACGACACAAAAGAAAAATTACAAAATTTAGGGAATGTTGCCGATTTTTTTTCTATCGATCCAAGTTTGCTCAATCGTGTTTTGGCTCCCATATTTCATAAGAACTATATTCAATTTACACTACGTTTTTTTCCGTACTTCGGTTGTTGGGTTTAAGCGTCGAAAAACTAAGTGTTCGCGAAGTCGAATCATGAAATTTGGTCGTAATCAACACTCATTTCGCCTTAACGTGCCTTCCGAAGCAGAGAAGCGCTCAGTCGAATAATGCCACTAGTACACACCCATCCAACTCTTGACCGCAGCAAGCTTGTTGATCGCAAAGTCAAGCTCCGCTGCGAGCGCTTCAACCATTGCGTAAGCAAAGTAGCTACCCTTCTACAGAACTTGAAGATTTGGCCTCAAATAGGTAACTCGCCGATCTCTAGTTCTACACAATTCGTTACGCTATGTAAAGAATGTTGCCATATGCAACACATCCCACTAAAAAGAGAATAAAAACGTCGTAACCGTCGGGAAGTGTTCGCATTTCTGTTCTGTGAAACTTATTTGGGGCAATCTATTTTCAACACGTTAAAATTAATTTTCTTCGTGTTGGAATTTATTAATCAGCTTTATGATGAATGGATGATGTTTCGAGAAGGTACTGTAAGAATAATAACTATGATATATTTCGTAACCAATAGTTGTGTAAATATCAATACATTAGGTGCATCATACGAATAAATAATATCAGGAAGAGTCTATCAGGAGGAACCTTAAAAAATTACCCAATAAAAGTCGTGCTAAATCAATAACATCGTTCATGCCGCTATGACTCCGCTGTCATAGTAGACGTTGCAGCACGCGCGTCGACCAATCCCTGATTTCCTTCTAAAATTTAAACCAAGAACATGTCTATTTGTAACCTGAGAAGTAATTCGTATTTGGAATCATACGTCGTTTTGATTTGAAGGACCACTTTTTGTGTGGAATTTGTTCTGAGTTATGCTTCCTGACATTATTTCTTCGTAGGGTGCATCTTATAATAATCTTTGCTGAAAAACCTCACTGTTTCATCTGCGTGAATGCGATGGATGATGTTGATGACGAATTTTGTATTACAATGGTGTCCTGTAGTAGAGGGAACAAGACAATATTAATATGGGACAACACCCACATGCGGTGTTCAGGTCCCAAACTAGACAGAGCCTGTACAATGATAACTTGATGACTGATATACATACTTATATACATACCCAAGTACAGCGGAAATAGACGCAAGGCTATTATGTATCTCAGTTGCTAACAAATGTTGCTTAAAATCTTGAACAATGGCGGCTGTCAGTTTTGATAGCTCCAGTAAGCAAAAATTTTTGTAAGTTGATGACCGACGCAGAAGTGAAGTTGAACAAAAGTGACATAGACCGACATTTTATTCGATTTCAACGAATGTAATTTAATGATAAAGGCAAAGTAAGTAAATATCTATAAGTAGAACGTCTCCCTACTAGCGTTGATTCACGCAGTTTTGTCGCGAGAAGCGTGTAGGGATGTCAACATCGCCACAAAACAAGTACACATCGCATCTACGTTTTGCTGGAAGCATACGTACGCAACAGAAATCAATGACATTTAAAAACTGCCAACCCCGACCGCACTGCCGGCACCCACGTAATAATTGCCGGCATGCGACCTCCACCCCCACCGCACCGCCACCTTCCATTATTATCGCCCATTTGTCGCGATTATGTTCTACTTACTCGGGGCCGCGCGGTCTAAGTACCAACATTGATAATGGTAGTACACATATGTTGTTAATAACTTGAAATACAAAGAGTCAAGTTCACACAAGTAGAAATGAGTCAGAGACGAAGTATTTCCCATAGTCATCACTCAGCATAAGATTTATTTGTTTAACGGTTTCGAGAATGCTTAGCTTGAGATTTATAGCTATCAACAAGTAGCTTTGTTGGGACTTTAAGCACATACAATTTAATATACTATGTTTGAGCAATACTTTTCAATGTAATAGGGGTATATCAGTTGGGGTATGCAACTAACCTTCTAATAAAAAAGGATGCATTGGATTGAAGATACATGAATTAAATAAATACCTGGATGACCTGGTTTTGTTTGGTATTTCTTGTTTTTTTGGAAATTATATTAAGATAAATTGTAGGTATAACAACGCCATCTATTGGCAAGTAGCTTTAGTGTTGTTTGGTATTTGGTAGTATATTCAATACTTTATACACTCAATATTGTGATAATACGGTAGTCGGTACCATGAACCTTAAAATGTACCGTTAGGAGTCCATTTTTTTGAAATGAATTCATTGAGTGTCCATAAGTTACTCGTATTACACACTTTTTAGTGTTGAAGCTGGTACCACTTTCTGTTAAAAACAATTTTCATTACTTTTAGTGACCATTCACCGTCAATAACGATATCATCAAGATAGGCGAAACACTTTTCAGTTATTTGAATATAACTCAAAAACCGATAGACCGAATTTAATGAAATTTAAATGGGACTATCTCAGAAGTATACTCTTTTTGAGAGTCAGTCCACAAATGGGGGAGAAATCGGTGAACACGTACAGTCGAACATAGACCTTCTCCTTTTCTACACACTTCCAAAAAAAAGGAGGAGGTACTCAATTTGACTGTACTTTTTTTATGTTTGTTTCCTCATAACTTTCGATTGGGTGGACCAATTCTCAAATTTATTTTTTGTGTGAAAGCTGGTGCTGTCCGTGTGGTCCCATTTAAATTTCATCAAATTCGGTCCAGTAGTTTTTGAGTCACACTCCAATAACTGATTTTTACCAAAGTAATATAATGGAAGTCGGTATAAAATTTTTCAAATTGCACTTTTTATGAAGTCAGTTAAAAATCTGCCCGTAATCTGTGACCTTGTCATTAGTTAGTGCTTCCAAGAAGTTCCCAGGATGTCTTAACATGTGTGCTTCTAAATACATCTGGTCGACATCTAAACTTGTGTACCTACACACATTGACATCGAATTATAAGTACTGTTAAAAGTCAGGGTCGGTGTCCTCCGGAGCGTGTCTCGTGGTTAGGCCACTGCTTTCTGGGTCTGGAAACCCATGAGCTCTTCCTGCCTTCGATACATTTAGTATTTATTTACCTTTGCCTAAGAAAAACATTATTGACTAATTTGAGTTGGTAAACTATTGCGAGTTTAAGGCCATAATTATTATTATACTTTAAGAACCGGCTACATGAGTTATTCGATTTATACCAGATATGAAATTGAGTCCCCAGACTCTCTAATCAGGCTGATTTTCTTCAGAAACTTAGAATTTAGGATTGAATACGGATAGAATATTATTAGTTTTTGCACTGTGGGGTGAAAACGAAAAGCCCCACGAGCTGTAGATATACCTATACTGACTGACTGACAACTGTCGAAACGAATGAAGGTGCAAAACAAAAAAAATATCTAGGACTAGGGCTACTTGGCTTGGACTCTTGCCTTCCTCTCAGTGAGAGGATTATAGATAAACTAAGTGCCAGTTTTCATACGGCTCTTAGAAAAACTAAAAACTCGATATAACTGGCATCGACCGCTTAACATGCTCTCCAAAGCACGGAAGAGTTTACTTGAAAATGTCGCTAACAATACAAGTCAATACCAACCATTGCTTTTTGGAAGAAAATGCTGTGCACCATTCTTCTACGCCACTGGGATGACATAAGGGAGTATGTGGGGTTCAGGCCCACAAATAACAACCCCAAGAGTAAGCACTGCTCCGCTGAGGTGGAGCGAGATGGGTTGCGCTAGCATTTATAGTCTCATCCCAGCGGTAGGCTTAGGCAACCTCAGCACTTGTGAACGGAAGACTTTGCCTACCAAGCCCACCCCATAGAAGAATCGGCACAGAATAAATAATAGTACTATGTGAGGCCGAGCGAGCCGATGGAGCGTCCTACAAACCCTAAACCTAGTTTAACGAACAGTTAAGTATAACAACGATTAGTCAAGCATACCAACATGAAATACCCCTACAAACCCTCTTTTAATCGTTTAGTTGCATCTAGAATAAACTCTTATAACCTGAAACCATCGGGTATGAAACCATAATTTTATATATACTCTTCTCCCATCTAAACTGGTACTTGGTACCAATACATCTGGTACGAAGGTCGCCATTCAATGAACGCGTAATAAAAAGTATGATATCATAATAAAAATGCCGACAACATAAAGCTATATTACTGCACAGTGAATCATATTGAGACCTTGGGTTGCGGTAGGAAAATAGCTGTTTATTTTTCTGTTTTTCTTTGTTTTTATTCATTGTTCTGAGAAGATATATTGTTATTATCAGTATAAAATCTGTATAAACAAATTCAATTAAAGTATCTATCGGCAGTGTCATAACAACGTTTTCATAAATGCATATGCATGTACGGTAATTGTAACCAAAAACAACTTCGTAACTTCGGGACAAAGTAGTACAGTTCCGCGCAAAAAAACTTAATGTTGTATTAATTTTAACGCGGGTGAACCCGCGGTCTAGTACCGTTACTAATGAATAATTTTCGGTACCGCTCAGTAAGTAACACCGAGGGACTTACTTACTAACCGTTCTTCAGACGTAATTGTGACTCTCAGTCCCCGAATGAACACAGTTATTTACGTACATACATACAAACATAAAAATCGCGCCTGTTTCCCGTAGGGGTAGGCAGAGACCACAGTTTTCCACTTACTGCGACCCTGACTCACCTCTTTCGCTTCATTCACATTCATCAACCCTTTCATACATGAGCGCCGGTTTAATCTGTCCGCATCAGGACAAAAAATAACAATAGATTTATGAATGAAACTTGCCTCGAATGAGGCTTGCTGATTCGGACAGATTAAGGTACTCTTGACCTGGCCCTTCTTTAGAACGTCATGAATTTTTTGTGGTAGTGCCACGCTGCAACCCCACAGCCGAATGGGCCGGCACGACCGGGGAAGTACCACACTCCCACATAACACCGACGTGAAGTAACATAGCTTGCTATTGCGTTTCGTCGGTTTGTGGGAGGATCCGGAGGCCCGATTCCCCCCTTCCCGTTCTCCCTCTTCCTCCACCCTCATCTCTTCTATCTCTTCCTATCATCCCTCCTCAAAGGTCACATCCTTGAGACCTCTGGTATTGCGGATGTCCGTGGGCGACGGTATCACTTACCATCAGGTGAGCCGCTTGCTCGTTTGCCAACCTATCCCATAAAAAAAACTGATTCTGGTACGCTTAGACCTTCCCTTTCCAACGATTCCATTCATTCGACCCACATACACCTGTTTAGTTAGTCTCAGTTAAGTTGTATAATGCAACAATGTGATACGGGAACGCTGTGGAGTGAAGGAAGATGTAGTGACTCAGATTGATAAAGGTATGTTAAGATGGTTCGGTCATGTAGGAATGAATGAAAGGAGACTAACTAAACGGGTGTCTGTTATTTTACAGCTCGCAAAAACCTCCCCAAATCCCCAGTTACAATTACCACCCTTATTTGCATGGCCCATGACGTCAGCAATGACGCACTAATCCGTCCTTGTTGTACCTATTTTAAATTTTATAGAGCTGTGTGCACTAAGGCTCTAGGGGTGGGTGGTTGTGAAAACTAGGTTAATTGCTAAAGGGTACTTAAGTTAAGTAGTGTAGTTAAGATTTTTCAATTATAAATGCACTCGGGTTTTACTCGACCGTGAGTTTAAAAGGTTTTTTACAGTATTTTCTGGGAAAGAATATTTTTGTTAGGGTTTCGTAGCAGTCTACAATTGTTTTACTTAGTAGCAGTTCTGAGAACAGTAGACCTCGCGAGTACATTAACTTACCAGCGGAAATTTTTCTCAGTACTTAACAATCTCAGAAACCACTTGACCAATTATTTGCATATTCGAAATGCCTCTTTAAAGTCAGGTACCCAATGTAAGTACCAAATTTTATCAAAATCGGTCGGTTAATAGCGTCGCAGCAAACTTCCTCTATTGTTAGGAAATAGGCATTTTCTCTTTTTATTTTAAAAATAAATAATACAATAATGTGTACCTATATTACATTATTTAAGCTGTTTTTGTTTATAACCTTTTTCGCACTGTAGTGAACTGTAAAGTTGTTTGTTTCTTTCGACACCAAAGTTATTCTGCGTCTCGTACATTAGAAACCCTCGCTACGCTCAGGATTCTATGTTTTCTATATTATTCTGTTCTGATCATAGAATCCCTCGCTTGCTCAGGGTTTAATACACGTACTCGCGCCAAATAATAACCTTGCAGCCTCTGCATAGATAACTATAGTCCTAGAGCGGTATATATTGAATTCTACTCAGCTCAGGATTCTACTTTGGAGTCCTCAGCTTCGCTCTGAATTCAAAATTACGCGCTTAAAGTATTGCTTTGACTCCTTCCAAAGAGTAAAAGCGATATACAGGTTAGGCCAGACAGACGTACGAATTAAAAAAACACTACGAGTATATCATTGAAACGGTATGAGGGAACGGTACGCGGGAGGGGAGGTAGGTAAGTATAAGTAGCCCTGCAATCTGAACGAAATAAACGACGAACAGCAGTGCACGAATCGCCATTTTCTACCGGCTTCCAAAAAAGGAGGAGACACTCAATTCGACTGTGTTTTTTTTTATTTTTGTTATCTCGTAACTTTCGACTGGGTGAACCGATTACCAAAATCCTTTTTTTGTTTGAAAGCTGGTGCTTCCCGTGTAGTTCATTTAAATTTCATCAAATTCGGTCGAGTAGTTTTTGAGTTACACTCCAATAACTGAATAGAATGAAGTCAGTTTCAAATTTCTCAAATTGTACTTGTGTAATAAATAGTTTTTACACAGACAGAACGCACGCTGCGCTGCGCACCCGTGAAGCTCTCTACGGCGAGAGAATCGAGCTATATATCCCCACCTCCCGCGCACCACTTCCTCATACCCTTACAATGCAACAAGAGTCTTTAAAATCGTACATCTTTCTGGCCCAACCTGTATAAGCCCTAGAACTCTCACTTGGCGAGGTTTCAGAATGTGACGTCAGCATATCTAAATTCCATACCTACAAAGCACATGGCCTCTACAAAAGCAATTCTCTGATATAGTTTTATAACCTTTGCCTAATACATGGGCAGTTTTATTGGTGTTTTGTATTAAGTGTAATGTAAGCCCATAATCATCACACGCTACGCCATAACGTTAATCGTAAACGGTTGTAGGTGTGCTGTTATGGTAACAATTTGGCAGTATAATTCGCCGGTCACGGAAGGGTTTGCCACTTACTTTGATATTTTTTATCACGCTAATAAATTAGCGGCATAACTGTTTGAATGGATGTTACTATGTTATAAATACCTTAAATATTACAACATAATTCAGTAAACAATTTATAAACATACGGCCTTACTAATAAACTAAAAAACTACTTATAAAGTTTACGCAACGTTTATTAGTAAATGTGATAGAGTTTAAATCACTGTCTTCGAGTGGGGTGCCCACAAAGCTAGCAAAGTTAGAATAGCCAGGCTTATACGTTGCCTAAGGTAAGCACCAGTTCTTGTAGTCTCTTTAAGGAATCTGAACAGCTCCTTTACGACATGCCTTGTATCTTTGGACCACTGGAACCCAAGAAGCCATAATTGTCAAAAGGGAAGAAATATATAATTAACTTAGAGTGTTACCCTCCAATCTCTATATATCTTTGAAAGCTAAAAAACTGATAACAAAAACAGTAGCTCATAGCTCATACAATTTGTTTAATTTATTATTAGCTAGCGACCCGCCCCGGCTTCGCACGGGTGCAATGCTGATACTAAATAATATACCTACCTACTACAGAATGAAACGTAAAGGGCCATATTGATCTATATTGAATGGACAATGTATTTAAGGCACTTAATTGGATAAGGATTAATGCTGTAATAACTTCCTAAATAAGCCATTTTTTCCCGTAAAATGTAAAGGATAAAAAATGGTTGTTGTGGGTTATCCTTGAGAGATAGACATATACTATCGCGGACTTTTTTGTTGACCTTTATAAGGTGTAGAATACCGTAGATTATTTTGATTTATCTCGTGGGGTTCAATCAGCGTTTGCAATGTAAGCGAAAAAATGTGTTTATTTACGACATCACATTAGAAACCTGTAAATTCATCAGTGTTTCTCTACAATATTATGCATATCATACATACAAACCTTCCTCTTGAATCACTCTATCTATTAAAAAAAAGTTCTTCAAAATCCGTTGCGTAGATTTGTAGATTTAAGCGTACATAGGGACGGACAGACTGTGTCAGAGACTTTGTTTTATACTCGTACTATGTAGTGATCGTTAAGTCTTCGTTAGCGAAGCAGGAGGCAAATGTATAATACCATGAAACGTTGTTTTTGTTTTCCGCATCAATCGCCTTAAATTTTTTTAGCTTTGTATAAACTGCTTTACTAGAAGGCAACTTAGACATGGCCAGCGGCTTAATGACAGAATCATATATCTGACTGTCACATGACTAACTATAAAAAAGTCTCTAATTACAACTATAAAATATATCATAATTTTATGGGCTAGCAAATGTACGAGTCCACTTTCCACATTTCTTACGGGCATAGTCAGCAATGTAATTATTACATGAAAAAAATTTACTGAAATCGGATCATATTAAGAGGTATAAAAGAGTTATTTCTTTAAGTATGGAAAGTACTAGCTATGCAATCCTCTTAACCCTAGAAAGATAACCTACGCTTCAGAGGCGCCCGCACGAATTAAATAGTACTATATCTTTTAAAAGAAACCCGTGTATATTTGTGCTTCTCAGCCAACTCAGTCGTCGGTCAACCGAGTCGAGGGCCAGCTGTTTTTGTGCGGTAAGTATTATTGTTTTGGAGTTATGACGAATTGAACGAGTTGATGCGCTCCTGAGGCGTAGGGTTATCTTCAAGATCGACGTATGCATGACTGTCTAAAAAAATTTTTATAAGGTACTGATTAGCTTTCCTAGACTTTATACTTATATTTGACTTATACTATACATATTAATAGTAAAATACAATATTTTATGATAGTTATGCGATATTCGTGATTTTTGTTAGTTTTTTAGAGGTCTACTCATTTGGTTTCAATTATTAATAATACACAAATATAAAGTACAATATTTTTCGTTTATAAAAATGTGTCACCTATAATACCATTTAAATTGTAAAATCAAATCACACAAATCTTGCTAAATAATTTAAATATAAGCATTTGAATACCGTGGCGCCTCCGAAGCGCATGGTTATCTTTTATGTAAGATAGAATATGGTTTCTTTCTAGGGTTAATGACAGAATGATATACCTGACTATTACAGGACTCTGACTATAAATAAGTCTCTAAATACAACTATAAAATATATTATAATTTTATGGGCTAGCAAATGTACGAGTCCACTTTCCACATTTTTTCTCGCTAGTCTGCATATTTCTTTTGCAATGAATCCGCCGTCCTTCTAACCTACCAGACATGCAGACATTGTTAACGTAGTACGTATATATATCTCCTAACATAGTATTTGTATGCCGTCGACGGACAGACGACAACGCACCATTAAATTATATTGATGCCCGCTGGGAAAGTGATGACATCACCCACGCTTAACGTAGGTCTCCAGGGCTCTAAGCGATCTAGATATGAAGTGTTAGCAGAAAGGATGAATTAAGTGTGACCTAGATGGAAGAAAAAAACTGACAATGGTCTAGCCATTATATGGTCTGTACAAAAAGTGAACCGACGTGGCTTTACGGTGAATTCAGATTCACCATTTCAGCCGTGTGATTCTCTAATGATTCGTTGATGCGCTCGTCGACGAGCTCACCGATGTCGAATGCTTTATGAGATATCGCCCTTGTACACAAGGTTGCATTTCCAATGGTGTTTGTCATCTCGTCATTTGTTTCACGGATGTGGTCAAAGATACAACGACGTTTGCTCTTAGAAGAATCGCACGGCAGATCATTCAGATGTTTTTTATGGCGCCCAATCCAGCTAATATATATGCGTCACGCAACTGAAACCTCAAAGTCAAAAATCATTTACTCAATTTAGGTATCAAAGACGCACTTATGAAAGTCAATTATTCATTATAATGTATATACTTAAAGACTATCGCCCTGCTCCTAAATATATGTAGAGCCTAGGTAAGAAACTCAGGCCCATTCTTTTCATATAGATTTTTACAATGTTTCTACTTAGGTACTACTTTTATTAAATTTTATGGGTAGCAGATGACAAATTGCCAGAAGTTGGGTATTCCAAGCATCTATTTCTTCTATATAATGTCAGACTTTATACTATGCTTTTTTAATTAGGTATACGTGTTTTACGAACTTGAATTTTCCTCTGTGAGCCCAGTTATGTGTTTTGGGATTTTATTGTAAAAACGCACACAATTTCCTAGGAACGACTTATTAATCTGCGCAAGTCTAAAACTAGGTCCTATTGTTACATTATTAGTATTCAAAGGGTGGTGATCACTATTTAACTTATTTTACTAATTAATATGTAAATTTGGGGGAGGCCTATGTATGGGGGAGGCATACGTTCAGCAGTGGATGTCCTACGGCTGAGATTATGATGATGATGATGTAAATTTACGACCCGGTAAAACTATAATATAGTAAATTAACAGGAATTAAAAAAAAAACTACTAATGCATTAAAACAGTAAAACAGCTCACGTGCGACCTCAATTCCTAGTACGCTGCACTTTTTGCACTATTGTTGATTCGGTTTAAATTTTTCTAGATAAGTTTTCCTTGAAGTTTTGACGAGTAATAGAGGCCATTTGAATTTCATAAGATCAAAATCAACTTCGAATTGAACAGAAGCTATCATAATGACTCAAAAGTAAAAACTTAACGGAAACCCAATAGTTGCCTTTCATAATAACTTGAATTCTCACGCCATAGTAATAATTTAACAATATACCAATCATAAGTCAACTGAATACTAAACTATTTGGAAATGCTAAGTGAGCAAGCGAGTGATCTGTCAGATGTTGGATCTGCCACTTGAATGGCTATGTATTATATTTTTATATATGATTATGTTACGAAAGAAGCATGAAACTCACCTAATATTAAGAGGCAACCTCTGCCTATAACAGAATATGAAGTTTGTCACTGACGAACTGCTCCTCTTATTTTATCAATTTATAATAATTAGATATAAGCAGGTCTGTACTGTGTAGTATTATATTATTAGTTTCTCTTCAGTGGTTTAATTTACGTTCACGTTAGTGATCATTACGTATAGTAATTAATCACAATAGTATTTTAAAGGAGAAAGTTTGTGAGTGAATGTGTTTGATTGTTACTTATTATTTACGTTGAAACAGTTCTCTGGCTTTTAAGTAAACTTTGTAATTAAGATTTGTGTTTTTTATTTATGTAAGTAACTACCTACATTGAGACTCATTGTTTTAGACAAGTCGATAACGACAATATTAAATATAGGCACACTATGTCACACAAGTATGTACTTGTATTTAGTTTATTTTTTTTCACTCTGTACATAATTACCTATAAAACTAATTTTTGTATCGCATGTCTATCCTTAATATATAAGTTTATATCCATGATCAACATAATACGCCCCTGTATTTCCTCCTAAAAATATTCATGCAGTGTAGTCAACACGCAAATAGTAAGCACATCTTTAATGTCAATCAGTGAAAAGACGAACAAGCGCTTGTCTGATGTTAAGCGTCACGCTTGCCCATTACAATACAGTACCATTCAGAAGATTAAACTACAACAGTCCAAAACCCTGCATGGCAATGCACTGAGCTTGTCACCCTGAGACCTAAGATGTTAAATCTCTTGCCCTGTAATGCCGCACGTCATATAACCTTCAAACCTAAACACAGTAACACACACATTACTGCTCCACAGTTGAATAACTGGCAAAAGTGTGGGATATCCCCAGGCGGAATCTGCAAAAGTCTAACCACTACGTTATATTATGGTTTCAAACTACTTTAAATTTACGTACACATAATTACACATACCATTAATGACATGAAAAAAAAACAATTTTAATTATTGCTTACTATTATGTATGATTGACAATATTGTTTATTGTTTTAATGTATGTAAGTAATAACTAAGTATAAAGATCAGATTAGTTTTTTTACTTATATGTATTGCATGTAATTTTTGTTGAATCACGAAATAAAATGTAAATAAAAAAATATCACACGCATGTTTCACACTCACTGGCAAACGCCCTTGCAGGGTGCACGTACTTGTCCAACCATGAAAACTTTGGAAATATGTATGTACTCGTACATGTATGCTACAAATTAATACATAACTATTAGGTGTGACACATGTACTCGCAATAATAACTGAAGCGTCAGCGAATAAAAAAAAAATACGGGCTTATGTTCGGCATTATGGACATTCGACAGAAGGCCATTCCACGTTTTCCAATATTCTCTGACAACAATATTCTTTCTGTTCATCATCACAGCTCCACAGGGGTCCGTTCAGTGAGAATGAGGCGGGTCAAATGGTATCCATAAATTTGATCCAGACCTCGTTGTAAACGGATCATGGTTCATCATGACATGAGTGTGAGTTTTGTGGTTATTTGTCAATAGTTATGTTGGAATAAATCCAGATGGAACGTTGAATTTCGGTGTTCTAATGCATTATAAAGAAATGTTGCGTAAATAAGTACATCTCAGGTTTCATGTTGATACATAAATATACCATACCTCTTCATGACTTTTCTACCGACTTCCAAAAAGAGGAGGTACTCAATTCCACTGTATTTTTTTATATTTGTTACCTCATAACTTTCAATAGGGTGAATCGATTCCCAAAATTCTTTTTATTTTTTTTAAAGCTGGTGCTCCCCGTGTGTCCCATGTAAATTTTATCGAATTCGGTACAATAGTTTTTAAGTTACACTCCAATAACTGAGTTTTACCAAAGTAATAGCATGGAAGTCGGTATTAAAGCTTTCGAATTGCACTTGTATAATTAAAGTACCTTCTTACTAAAAAACGTAGACACTTATTTAAGAGTTTTAAACACTAAATCTTTTTATGAAATAGCACGATCATTAAGGACAAGCTGTGCGTCTGTCTATCGCGTATTAATAATTATGTATTTTTATGCTAATATATGGCGAGCTTTTATTTTTTTTCATCCAGTAATTTCAATTGTTGTAGTGCCCTTCACGCCTTTACATAATAATGGTTGCGCCATCTTGCTTTGCAGCAGAATAACTGACACTGGTACCAACAAATGATTGTATATTTGACTTATAAACATTATTAAAATTATAATATCTCAGCCTTATATCTATAGATCTAGAGATCATTGTCCCATTTGTCACCTCGGTCAATGAGAAAATACAAAGTAAGATCTTACAAAATGTCTTCTCTATTTGCTTTACTCGCATGATTGTTTTGTAGTTATTTACCTGAAACAAAAATAATTACGTTAAGTTACAGTTATTGTATTATAAACACTGCGTCGAAAACACTGTTTTGTGAAGAAATCTATTTATTATAACTGCGTACGTGCGGACTGTTCAAGATCTTAACCGCGACAAAATACCTACACCAAAAGTATAAAAATTCGATACGGTGCGTGTCGAATTTTTATACTTCCATTCCAAATTCAACTTCATTATTAGTTTCAAATACTACCAACAGATGGCTCTAGAATTCATAGTTACTTATCTACTTATTTTATAAATCTATAAACAAAATAAATATGCCACAAAACATATTTTAAATACTTTTGATACAAAATTTTTACGTGATTTAATCCGTTTACAGCTGTTTAAGTACAATACTTTTTAATTATAACTTTCCTTTAACTTCCGTCGAGTTGGTGGTTGATATTTTTTTACAGATAGGTTACATTGTTATAAGCACACACACCAATTTTCAACATGCAGCAGAGACGCGAAGTTTTTAAGAAAAACATTATAGAAAATCAATTATTTTTGCAATATGTACGTCAATACCTACCACAAATCATAGAGTTCTCGCCGTTGAACGTTTCATTATACGTACGGTTAAGTTGTCATACGTTCGGTAACATTTTATTTTACATAAATTTACGTAAATAATTATATTTTATTAGTAATTTCAATAGTTTTCATGCACACATACATTTCACAGTAGCGGAGTATCTAGTCAGAGCAAAGTCACAATAGGTGCGACGACGAGCGAAGCGAGGAGGAGCTTTAGGTTTAAAAGTTACGCAATGGTTAGATTGAATAGTGACCACACAACGCGCAAGCCAAGCGAGCGTAGGGAGAGTGCCGCGGCAGCAGCCGGCGAAAAGGGGGGGTGTACCCCTTCCCTCCCCCTCCCCCCACTCAACTCGACGGACTTTAATGGAAAGTCGTACCCGAAAAACTAAGAACAAACTACGAGTATAATTCTCATCACTTCACATCCTAAAAGAAAATAGACAAAATAATAAAATTGCATAACTTTTGGACTGAGTGAGAAACTTTTATTAAATCTGGTAAGTAGTCCAAACTTCATAATATGTATATTTATTAGCCATCATCGAGTCTTAGACCATGATCACTAATAAATGCACTATCAGACTAAAACAATATGAAATTGACGAGATTTAATCTGTTTACAGTTTAATTTGTTTAAATTTAATACATTTTATAGTAAACGCTAAAAACTAACAAATCACATTAGTAAAATCTAGTAAAAATTGTGTATATGTAAATGAAGGTTAGTAATCGTAATATGCATTATTTTATCAAACGCGTCGTTTGATTTCATTCTTCACTTTCTAACGACTTCCAAAAAAGGATGAGGGACTCAATTCGACTGTATTTTTTTATGTTTGTTATGCTGTCGGTCTAGCGCTCGACGAGTCAACATCTCCTGAGGATGCCTCGTGTAGAGGCAAAACACGTGTCGAATCGTTTTTGGTTTATTTTTTGTTTTCTTGTGTATTTTATTTTGTATTCTTCGTATTAGCAGTTTGTGCGGGAGGGAGGTAGGTGCACACCCCCAAATAAGCCAAAATCATTGTTTTTTTCAGCGGAAGTGTCACTAAATATTTTTTAATATCGTTTTTTGATAATGGATTTCCGCAAAGTAACGCCTGAATCAACAAAATGTTTGTTACCTTATAACTTTGAACTGGGTGAACCGATTCTCAAAATTATTGTTTAAAATATTATATATTATATTATATTATTATATTATATTTTTGATTAAAAGCTGGTGCTTTCCGTGTGATTCCATTTTAATTTCATCAAATTTGGTCCAGTAGTTTTTGAGTTACACTCCAATAACTGAATAGAATGGAAGTTGGCATTAAATTTTTAAAATTGTGCTTGTTATCTTTCAATCTACCTTCAAGAGAAACTATTTGAATTAAAGATGACAATTTCCCCGCCATATATGGCTCTTCAAAAGCGACCCACAAATGGCTCGCTGAGTCACGATCTCGACGTGACCCAGTCTGAAATCCAGACAGATTTATAGTACTTGCTGGATCTCTAGCCAGATATGGCACAGATGGATAGGCGAAGAAGGACGGTGTTATGCATAGCATATCAATTGTTTTTGTCGTGGTTTTGAATTACAGGTTGCCATTTATTTACTCGTATATCTACTATGGTAGGTACTGATTTATGATTTTGCTGGTAATTTTGTGAAATAGTCACGTATATTGTAATATGATATCTTTTCATATGGTAGCTTACTTTGCCCCAAATTTGAATCTTGTAGTTAGAAGAGGCAATACGGCCAGTGTTCTGGCGCACGCTGGGAACGGGTTGATGTTTCTGCTATGTAATATTATCTCCTACGTTTATTATTAATTTTGATAAAATTGTCTTATTAAGATAATATTCTTTTTATATAAGTATAGTATACATATATAGTATACGTATTTATATCCCTAAATAGGTACACAGTGACAGAAACAAAAGCGGTAATAAAACATGCCATAACTTTTAAAATTATTGAGCGATCCTTTTAAAATAAAACCTGAATCGATTTTTATTTCATTAATTCATAGAAAGGAGATGTTTTTATTTCTTTTATTTTTAAGATGGCTATCTAATATGCAATTTTTATATATCTTAATATTATGTACTGCCACCATAACTGTTAAACCGTGTTGTTAATCTGTCCGCATCAGGACAAAAAATAACAATAGATTTATGATTCAGATTCAGATTATTTATTTGCCTTATAACAATGAACGTTATATTAGGTATGTCATTGATATGAATGAAACTTGCCTCTAACGAGGCTTGCTGATTGGGACTGTTGTACTTTCTATATTATATATGGCTACCTATCTTTCTATATTTCTATATTATTGTATTTAAATATAATATTGTCTATAAAATTGTATTTTTATAAAAAACAAAATAAAATAAGTACACCTATTCGTTAGCTGTAGTAAGTAATTAAATATTTCGATGGCTGGCATGCAACGTACCAGATAGGACCAACGCCATCTAGCGAGAGAATCTATACTAAAATTATAAACAGGAAATATTTGTATGTATGTTTGTAACGAATTGGCTCAAAAAGTACTGGACCGATTTCAAAAATTCTTTCACCATTGGAAAGCTACATTCACCCTGAGTAACATAGGCTATATAAGATTTATCATCATCCATCACCGCGCGGGTGAAACCGCGGAGAGCAGCTATTGGAAAATAAACTTCTCAGCGCGTTTATATTTATTGAAATGTCATCTGATACAAGCATTTTCCTTATACATTCTCTAGCGATTCCATCTTTAGAATACTGCAATCTATGACTCTACCTCATAATGCACATAATTTAGCATGTTTTACTAAGAATCTACCGCATTATATTAAATACATAGAAATTACGTCTTAAATAACAAAATACCTATTATTTATTATTCTAGCTTCATAATTGATGACTAAGATGATGATGAATCAGAGGTGACATATTCCAATCATTCTCGTTTGTCAACGAGACCCTTGCCCGACTGTGGGACAATTATAAGGAGTGTCTTCTAATGTGCACTGATGCACTTTATTCAAGCAATGAGATTCAATGGTGCGGCGTGACTTGGATTGGAGACGGTACAAGTGATAAGAGATTAGCTGATTATAAACAAAGATTATATTGTTATTAAAACTTTACTTATATTGTTAATTGGGATTAACGCAAATTACGTATTGTTTATACTTCATATCACGATCGATAATCAAAAATTGAGGCATTCCCCTAAGTAAACAACCCGAAACTGCCCCCTTTTTCCATTGGGTACCCTGAGCACGTGCCAGGTACGTCCCCCGCTTGATGGGGATTCCCTTAATTCTTCGGTTTAAAGAGTTTATTTCTCAATAAGAAATTAATATTTCACTTATGTGAGAAATTAACTAAGGTACATATTGTAATGTAATGCTTCGACATCCGACGGACTTAATACTTAAATACACTAGGTAACTACATGGTAAGTTACATAGGGGAAAAAAGAACCAATACAGATATTCCAATAATAAAATTATAACTAAATAAACAAAAAATCACGAATTGTTCCATTGCAACTCGACCCTACCCGCTTTGTAATAAGCTAGTGTAGAGCGTCCGAGCGCAGTCATAGAACAAAAAAACCGGTCGGCAGAGAACGCAGCAGCGCGCCACAGGCCACAGTGCAGTTGTAGACAGTTGGTCTAGTTTTGTTTTAATAATGTCATTTAATTTTTTACGTGAGTTTTCAATAACCGATAAATATTATTTTTATCGGTAATCATATATTATTATATATTATCATATATTATACAGTACATTATTCCCCTTTAAAAAGTATATTTATGCCAAAATACTGGAATTGCATATTACTACAATTTATTAAGTACCAGCGACTGCCCACGACTTCGTTCGCGTAGGAGGCTCCCTTCTTTTCTTGGTTTCTCTTTCATAAGAACCTTCTCAAAACAATAATTTATATCTCGAGCGAAATAATTTTAAAACTACAGCTGTTAATGTTTTGCAGGTCATTTTTTTTTTTATTTCTTATGTATACCTATAGTTTAATAAAAATGTGTACCTGAATGACCGAGCTTGGTTGGTATCAATTTTATTGATTTTCTTGGTCTAACCTCAAACCAAACACTCATTGGCTAAGTGTTGCTTAACAGCGCCATCTATTGTCAAGTAGCTGTAGTGTTGCTTAGTCGCTAAAAAAGTTTTTAAACAGTTTTCATTGCCTGAAAACAAGGATAAAACGACGTTTTCTAAAAATGAAACCTAGATAGATCGATTTATCGCCCCTGAAACCCGCATACTAAATTTCATGAAAATCGTTGGATCCGAGATGAAGATTACAGTAATGTGAAATTGTGGATGAAGCCAATGTTAATTTACTATTAACCTATTTAAAAAGATTTCCCGCTACATCCTCTCCCTTGGACCGCACACCACAGTGATGCCGAGTCATGCAGTCAACGCGTTTGCTCAGCTTTTCAATTGACACCATGACTCAACCGCAGGATCGTGCTCACTGTATACAGCTCGTGAACTTGGCTTGACATTCTCATGTGGAAATTCCAATATGAAGGGGCTTTTAAAGGAAATTACCCAAGATATATGTATAGTTATACATGTATTTGTATGATACAATACGAATACCTCAAAACAAGAGTCTTCGACCAATGTGTGTTACCAGTGATGACTTATGACACTGAAACGTGGTCTCTTACTATAGGCCTCATAGATAATCTCAAAGTCGCACAACGAGCTATGGAGAGGGCTATGCTTCTCTACGTGATCGAATCAGAAATGAGGAGATCCGTAGACGAACAAGTCACCGACATAGCTCAGAAGATTAGCCAGTTGAAGTGGCAGTGGGCAGGGCACATAGCACGCAGAACAGATGGCCAATGGGGCCGAAAGGTTCTAGAGTGGAGACCACGGACCGGCAAGCGCAGCGTAGGTCGTCCACCGACACGGTGGACAGACGACCTGAGGAAGGTTGCAGGACGACGTTGGATGCAGGCCGCTTACAACCGGTCTTTTTGGAAAATCATGCGGGAGGTCTATGTTCAGCAGTGGATGTCCTACGGCTGAGATGATGATGATGATGATGATGATGATGATGAATGCGAATACACTTCATTGACAATAAAAAAAGAAATTACAGAAATAAATATAACTTAGGTAGGTCAAATAAATTATATTATATAATGTCTATGAGGTAGGTATGCACCAAAGGCGGTTTTATCCTTCAGACGCGATCCAATCCTAATTTTAAAACAATTTACGATGCTTTACATAATGTTGAGAATTGCTTATAATATTGAACGATGTAATGCAATTGAATACGTGCTAATAATTTTTATATTTATTTCTTACAATCAAATAATTAAACTTTAAAGATAAAGTCCATAGTTCACTAGTAAATTTCATTGGGAATTCGAATATGATACATTACATTCATTGAAATATATTTGCCTATGCTTTTCCCCACGAAGAACGTAAGAATTTTTTTCTTTTCTTACTCTTAATTTTTTTTTTTTTAGTTAATGTTGCCGATTTTTTTCTATCGAGCTAAGTTTGCTCAATCGTGTATCGGCTCCCATAGTTTATAAGAACGTATATTCAATTTACACAACTTTTTTTTTTTAATTTCGTTTATTGGGTTTAAGCGTCGAAAAACGAAGTTTTCGCGAAGTCGAATAATGAAATTTGGTCGTAATCTACACTCATTTCGCCTTAAGAGCAATCTCTTCCAAACTCTTTCGATCAAAAAAAACCTTTGGATAGATTAAAATGTAATAGTTTTGAAGAGGGCGGAGTATCTGTTCAAAATCTGTCTATATTTATACATATTATAAAAATGTAACGGATCAGTGTCTGTACGTACAGTCGCCTGCAATTAGATGTATACATTTGTCAATTTTCAAAAGTGTCTCAGCCTTCAATGTCATTAAAAATGACATTAAAAAAAATATAATGAAGGTGTTTATTAATTGACTGCTTAAAATAACCTTTATCTACATTGTTATAAAATATATTACTACAAATACAAATACAAATACAAATAATTTTATTACCAAGAAGAGTTACATTAACACAAATATAAGAAAAAACATAGTACTTAAGCTAAGGTTTATCTTAAATCTATGTAAAAAAGGAGTTACTGGTGATCCCCGCACTAGGCCAGGCCTGTATCGCGGGAGATCGACTCGGGATGTGGTTACCAGAGCAAGGGTATGTGTACACTAACATAAAAGTAAGTAAAGATACAAAAGATAAACTTATAATACTAAAATAAAAAAAAATAAAATATACTAATAATTCCAAATCAGACAAACTGCATAAAGTAAACATAACAATAAGTAAAAAAGAAAAAGAAAAAGTACCTCAAATATAACTGTAAATACCATAAAATAAAATACAATAAAATTAGAACCTAGCTTAGCTCAGCTGACAATCGTATTCCAGTCTGGATGATTATGAAGACAAAAACAAAAAGTTAAGAGGAAGAAATAAAAAAAAATAAAAATAAGTGCTTGCCAATTTAGTTAAGGGGGGGGGGGGGGGGGGGGGGGGGTTACATTAAAACAAAAGGATTAATAAAGGTACTCAATGTTGTCAAACTAAGCAATGGTTGCCAGGAGACTCTCGGTGTTGTCGTAGTCCAAGGTCAGCAGCCACCTTCGTATTTTCTCTTTGACACCGTAGAGAGAGCACGTTAGTTCACAGTGTTTGCTTGCACAGCGGTATATGAATGGGTATGAGTGATATTTGAATCGTTTTGCAAATTTTGTCTTAACGGAAGGAACTTTTACTTTGAGACGGCGGCTTGAACTAGGTGGGGCTGACGAGGACTGGAGACGATAAGTCTGGTGGTAGGCGGTTATCACCCGATGTATGTAAAGCTGCCGGACAGTAAGAATTTGGGTAGAGGCGTAAAGAGCAGTCGTTGGAAATCTAAAAGGGAGCCGACACATGACTTTAAGGACTGAGCGTTGAGCTCTCTCTACTGTTATCATGTGTGTCTTCGCGGCTCCACCCCAGACAGTGATGCAGTAACCCAATATAGACTGACACAACGCAGTGAAAACAAGCTTGAGTGTCTCTATGTCAGATCCTTCCCGGAGCAGCTTCATTATGTGAATCATTTTTCTGACCCTGCCAGCTAGCTCACTAATGTGAGACTTAAAATTTAAATTCTCGTCTAGTAGGAGACCTAGATAGCGGATAGTGGCAGAGCGTTCTATTAGCGGGCACGAGCACCCAGATGGACAAGAAGCGCTGGGAGGAGACTTGTGAATCTGTAAAGAGTTCAGGTTGGAGGGAGCAGACACTCGCGTTTTATGAAAACACAAAAATTTGGTTTTGCTGGAGTTGAGAGTGAGAAGGTTTGCATTCAACCACTCCGAGACCAGGGCAAGACCCTTCTCCGCGCGTTGGGAGGCTTCTGCCCATGTCTCTCCCATGAAAATAATTGCAGTATCATCAGCGTAACAGACAATCTTCGTAGAGACCGAGTCTTTAAAAATCCCAATAAGGTCGTTAATGTAAATAGTGAATAGGGTTGGACCCAAGATGCTTCCTTGCGGAACGCCAAAGCGGATGTTGAGGAATTTACTTCTTTGCCCATCGACAGACACACATTGACTTCTTTGCGACAAGTAGCTATTAAACCAGTCAAGAGCAACGCCCCTGATGCCAAGACATTCGAGCTTCCTTAATAGAATTTTGGGAGATACAGTATCGAAAGCCTTTGCTAGATCCAAGAAGACGCCGATACATTTTTTGCCACAATCTAGAGCGGAGACTGCTCCTTCGAGTAGAGTGTGTACAGCGTCTTCAGTGGACCTAGCCCTTCTAAAACCGAACTGACAAGGAGATAAGACTTTATACTGTTCAAGGTATTTCGTCACTCTTGAATTAACCAATTTTTCAAGTAACTTTGAAAATACCGAGAGCAAAGAGATGGGGCGATAGTTGGACGGTAGTGTTTTGGAGCCAGCTTTGTGAATTGGGATGACCAGCGCCGCTTTCCAACAAAGAGGGAAAACGCCAGAGGACAAGCTAAGATTCATCACGTGAGTCAAAGGTTCAATGAACAGGTGCGAGTGAGTTTTTAAAAGATTGTTTGTGATACCGTCAATACCCGGGGCACAACTATTTCTAAGGTCTTTGATGAGACACAAGATTTCAGAGCTATTAGTGGGAGACATAAAAAAAGAAGAGGATGACTGGAAAGGGATTGACACTAATGCGGCTAGGTCTTCTTCGGTGGAGCGGATGCCGTTCAGAATGTTGCTCGCAAGATTTGAGCCCACTTGAACAAAGTATTCATTACAAAAGTTAAGAGACTCCTTAATAGTTGGTTTCGATTGTAATAAAGAAGAGCTGGCGTCTTTACTCTTATTTAGTTCACAGATTTTCTTGATAGATTTCCACATTTTAGAAGGGTTGTTTTTATTGCTATTTAATAATTCTTTATTGTATTGTTTTTTAGCAATCTTCCGTAGTACATTAAAATTGTTCTGATGCGTTTTGTACTTAGTCTGCAACGCAACATTAAATGGCTGCTTTTTGGCTTCAAGGTGGAGAAAGTCCCTGCGCTTCATAGACTTCACTAAATCAGTCGTGACCCAATCCTTCTGAACTATTCTACGTCGACTCAAACGCACTTGTCTTGTGTTACGGGTAACTGTATCACCAACTTTAGTTGAGAACAAATCGGCAGCTGACGAGGCATCCTCGGACGACAATACACTAGACCAGTCTTCACTAGTTAACTCACGGAGAATGGAGTTAAAATCAGTCTTAGACACCATGTTAAGCCTAGTGCTGATTTGGGGGGTGCCTATGCCTGCCAAGACGGGAAAATGATCTGTAATACCAGATTTGCAGACAACACTCACTGCTTTAGACTTTAAACCCACAACAATGTGATCTAGGCATGATTCACCCCTGGTTGGGACACTGGTGATGTTTTTAAGTCCAAGTTCAGCCAGAAAACACAAATAGTCATCATATTGCGGATGAGGAGAAGGCGAGTCAGGTAGAGTGTTAATATTTATATCACCCAGCATAATAAGGTCGGACTTCACCTTGGGATTTTCTCTAAAGAAATCATCGAGAGACGCAATAAACGGACTGATATTAGAAAATGAGGGGGACCTGTAAAGTCCAAGGATCTGCGATGAGTTTGGAAGTTCAATTAACAAGGAGTCAGTTTGTTACTGTTACTGTTTTAAAGTTTCGAAAATTACGGAATGTATACATCTTATTACAGGCGACTGTACATGGGAGATATTATATACACATCAAATTGGTGAAAACTTTTAATTGGCCTTCTGTATTTTATTCATTTATTTGTTTTGTTACACCTAGCTGTAAGTTTTCCTAAAATTGTAAAATAAAAAATCAAACAGATGACACACACTTATATGATTTATAATCTATGTAACTTGTAATAATATAATCAGTATATATCTATAAATACGGATAATTAAAATTTTAGTGTTTGTTTGTAATTCCAAATTAACAGTTTCACTAAACGCATATGACACTTACATAAATAAAACTTCTGTCTGTTTGTTCCGGCTAATCTCTGAAACGGCTGGACCGATTTTAATGGGACTTTCACTGGCAGATAGCTGATGTTATAGGAGTAACTTAGGCTACTTTTATTTCATATATTGACCCTTATAGTACCTATGTGTGTGCAAAAAAGATTAATGAGTGTAACCTTAGCTGTTCATAAATTCAGAAGCAGAACATTTTATTTTTCTACCGACTTCCAAAAAGGAGGAGGTACTCAATTGAACTGTATTTTTTTTGTTTGTTACCTCATAACTTTCGATAGGGTGAACCGATTCTCAAAATCCTTTTTTTGTTTGAAAGCTGGTGCTTCCCGTGTAGTCCCATTTACATTATTATTTACATTTCATTAAATTCGGTTCAGTATTTTTTGAGTTACACTCCACTAACTGAATACAATGGAAGTGAGTATTAAAATTTTTCGAATTGCACTTGTTAAGAACTGGCTTTATGACTCGCGTGATACCTAATAATTTTCTTTACGTTCGGACATGTTTGAAGTTCTTCGTCAGGTACTCACTGTTGTGCACAGCGGTGACCGCGGGCTGCAGCACGTAACTGTATAAAATATTGTTTACAGAAAAAAAAATCTACTAGCATATGTGTAATAAATTAGTATTTACATTATGCTATCTGTTATCTTGTGTAAAACATTGCAAGACAAGAACGCCATTTATAAACAAAATTAACAAATTAACTACTTCTTCGTGACTCACACGTATAAATTAAATAAACACGCTCAATCTAATGTTACCTTGCCGTTGTTAATATAGTAGAAACTCCATTTACAATTGAAAATAATTTTAATTTGGTCATTGTGAAAAGGTGCCAAGTCTGTATATTAATTGAAAGTATAGCGCCTGTGCTACACTGAATCACAAGAACTTGTATCTTTTCTGTATTCTTGTATCTTTATTTGTACAAAGTCATAGTCAAAGTCAAAATCATTTATTCAATTTAGGCATCAAAGACGCACTTATGAACGTAAATTTTTCATTATAATGTACTTTAAAGACTACCGCCGCGTTCCAAAATATATAGAGCCTACCGAGAAGAAGCGGCAAGAAACTCGGGGCCATTCTTTTTATACAGATGTTTTTACAATGTTTTTACTTAGGTACTACAAATATTAGCTCCAGTGTGTTGCCTTACAAAAGAGAACATAATAATGGTATCAGTAGGGCAAGACACGCTACACTTTGACATCTTAGTACACGAGTAGATAGATCATGGAGTGATCAGTCCCAAGCTGTTTTATCCTCCAAGTAATCCGAAATTTTGTTATAACCTTTTTGACAGAGTTTAGTTTTAATAGTAATTTTAAACTTATTAATAGGCAAATCTCGGATAACATTGGGAACTTTATTATAGAATCGTATACATTGTCCCATAAAAGAATGACTTATTCTGTGGAGACGCGGTACCTACCGGCTTTCATCCCTAGCTGCGTTCGTTTAGCTTTTAGGGCATTTGTGGCGTTGTCATTGAGGGCTCTTGTGTTATGACTCTAAGCCGTAGAGCGGCGAATGTTCATAATAATAAAAAATATAATATCATTTTTTTCTTTTACTTTCATGACCAGTTATCGATTGCAAACCACCCCGTTAAATATTGTGCACTAATTAACAAATTCTTTATATAATTAATTGCATGAGTAAAACATTATTATTTGTATTACATATATTATAAAAACATAAATCGCACCCTTTTTTAATATACCATTAGCTACGCTACTTTACTATAATAACATTTCAAATACTGCAATAAAGGGGGATGCGTATGCAGGGAGGAATTCTACTGAATATTGGAGTCGTATCACAATGACACTGTAATGGCGCTGTAGTTTTGGTACTTCGCTGACATTTAGTTTTGTGAGTTTGTAATAGGTTTTTTTTTTTTAACACATTCCACACACAGAGACGCTAGGGTCCGTGCCTTATTTAACTTTTTGTTATTGGTCTGAAAGGACAAATGTCCTAACACCTAAAAGCATGTCGTAATTTTAAAATATTGTTTACTAGCTATACTCCACAACTATACCCGTGTCGAAGGTATCCTATGTGTTATTTCTGTGGGCAATCACTTGCTTGCAAAGATTCGTATGGTCAAAAAAAAAACAATAAACAGAGCACCAAGTTTTGTCGTCTATAATTTTTTTGTACTACAATTGAACTAGATTAAATAAACGTATGTAGGTAGTGAATTCCGTTGATTTACGCCAACAATAAAATTAACTTACTTTTTCCCATGTTGTTCAAGCTTGGCTAACAGGATATTCTAAAGTATTTTATATTATATCAATTTTCATTTGCATAGATCAAGTCAAAAAATATAAAAATATAATTGAAAAGGAGATCCGTAGGAGAACTAAAGTCACCAAGATAGCTCCCTAAATTATCAAGTTGAAGTGGCAATGGGCAGGCCACGGCGGGCTGCGGTGTCGTATGGGCGGCACCGCGGCTGCTCGGCCGCGGCGGGAGAGGAGTGCCGGTGTTACGGTGAGCCGCTCTCCCTGCCTTCCGCGGCCTTGACGGGGCCGCCACCGTTAGATGGTGGACGCGGTGGGGTCGCAGGGGAAGAGGACTGTCGGTATTGAGAGGCACCGCTGTCTCTATCCTCTGCGGCCGAAGTAGCAGGCGGTGGGGCTACTCACCTGACCCATCGTAGGGGGACTTAGGGCGCCCAGACTCGGGGGAGTCTGGGGTCCATTTGCGGGCTAGGGCCCCCGTGGCGGTTGCGGCACGCCACGCACGTTCTGACATGCTGCAAGAAAGAAGGGTCCGACAACGGACAGCCGCGGCGGGTTCGCGGTCGTGTGCGAAATCTGTCCCGCGTTCCCGCCAAAAGCGGCAGTGACGGAACACCGCAGAGGTTTGGTGGGTATGCTGCCCTTCTGGCAGAGACTCCCACATAACCACCGTGCTCCCCTCGGGGCCGGTGGTATCCATAAAGGATTACTCTGCGTCAAAAAAAAAAAAAAGGCCACATCGCTCGCAGAACTGATAACCGATGGGGAAGAAGGTTTCTCGAGTGGCGACCACACACCGGAAGACGAAATGTAGGCCGGCCTCCCGCTAGGGCGACCGACGACCTCGCCAAAGCCGCGGGGAATCGCTGGATGTAGGAAGCGAGTAGCCGGTCCAAGTGGCGTTCTATGGGGGAAGCATACGTTCAGCAGTGGACGTCTTCTGACTGATAGTGATGATGATATGTAAAGGAATGGGTCACAATTGCCTGTTCATTTGAGTACAGGCTTGATTTATTTAAGAACGCAGCGGTAGTCTTTTAAAGCACATTAATTAGTAATTCAATTATTTAATAAATTTGATACCTAATTTGAATAAATGATTCTGATATTTATGCAATGATATAGTTGACTATCGCGTCGCTGTCATAATGAAATTCTAAAACACACAGCCATGGAAAAAAAATAATAGTTGAATTTACAGAATTGGCCCAAAAGAAAGGATACCCATAAAAAATACTGTCGGTATATTTAAATCTCAAGAGTGCGTACTTTATATACCACCGTACCAAACGCACCTTAAATGGGTGGAGTTGACTATAATAACATACTGACAGAGAGTAAAATGAACGAAGCGAAGACCATATATTAGCAGATAATGTATGGTCTAGAGTTTGTACAAAAAGAGAACCGACGCGGCGTTGCGGCGAAACTAACATTCGTATTTTTATATGTCACGAGTGTGATATATGTCGATATGTCAGTTCGATGTAGCTATTACGAGGGTCAAACTGAAAGTTCTTAGAACTGGCCACTTATAAACAATATAATAAAAAAATAATTCTAAAATTTGAAAATAGAACTCTTTGCCAATATTACTGAGTATATACTTCATTCATTTGTCATTTGTTTTACGATTTGGCGGCAAATTGAAAATTGTCTGTGTCACGTCAACATGAATTTAACACGAGAAAATTTTCGTGCAATGATTTTTTATGACTTTCGATGTCATTTAAGTCAACAAGAAAGTTATGATAGACTACGATTGGCCTTTCACGATGAAGCCCCATCTCGTGCGACTGTTTACAACTGGTTTAATGAGTTTAAACGTGGTCGCACTAATCTCACTGATGATTTACGTGAGGGACGGCCTTCTACGGCGACGACTGAAGATAACATCTGTGTTGTGCGGCGTATGATAGAGACTGACAAAAGAGTGACCTATCAGCAGATTCGGACAAGCTTAGGCATCGGTATGAGTCAAGTGCACAAAATCCTACACGAACATTTAGCGGTCAGGAAGCTTTGCGCCCGGTGGATACCTCATAATTTGACTGAGGCTCAAAAACTCCATCGTGTGGATTGGTGCCGTAAAATGATTGAAAGATTTAACGGAGGTGACTCAAATGCTGTGTTCGACATACTAACAGGTGACGAAAGCTGGATTTACTGTTATGATCCTGAAACCAAAAGACAATCTGCTCAGTGGGTGTTTCCTTTCGAGGAGTTGCCAACTAAAGTGAAGAGAGATCGAAGTGCGGGGAAAAAAATGGTGGCCTCGTTCTTTGGAAGGATAGGTCATTTCGCAACAATTGTGTTAGAGGATCAAAAAACAGTTTCTGCAGAATGGTACACTACCAATTGTTTGCCACTTGTCTTGGAAAAAGTTCGAGAGAAACGACCTCGCAGTAGGATCCTCCTTCACCACGACAACGCCTCATCGCACACCGCCAAGCGAACGATCGACTATTTGGCGACATCAAACGTTGAATTACTGGGTCACCCGCCGTATAGCCCCGACCTCGCGCCTTGTGATTTTTATTTATTTTCAAAAATTAAAGAAAAACTTAAAGGAAAGCGGTTTATGAATGCTGAAGAAGCGGTGGCTGCGTATCGCGATGCCATTGAAGAGACCCCTAAGGACGAGTGGGCAAAGTGCTTTTCCCAGTGGTTCCATCGCATGCAGCGGTGTATTGACGTGAATGGACAATATTTTGAAAAGATATAATAAAACTAATAACTGGCTAATGTAATCAGTTTTTGATTTTCTAAGAACTTTCAGTTTGACCCTCGTATATGTCCGTCACACAACTGTCAAGTGTCAAATTCGACTCGGTAACACTATACGACAGTACATTAGCAGCAATTTTATTTAGCTTTTTCAACCGTCTTCCAAAAGGAGAAGGTTCTCAAGTCGACGCGTATATTTGTTTTATGGTCACGCATAACTTTTTACAGCGTAGTCCAATTTTAATATAGTTTTTTGTTTGGTAAAGTAAACTTCCGACGTCTCGTTTTAATTTTTCCGGTTTTGGAGTTGCACTCCAATAACTGAAAAGTGTTCCGCCTATCTGGATGATATCCTTATTGACGGTGCATTACAATGTATCCCGTAAGTAGCAAAGGTCACTAAAAAGGGTGAAACATGTTTTTTGCCCAATCATGGAACCGACTTCAACAAGTAATTTCACACTTTTTAGTGTTGAAGTCTTTCTATTTTTGGTATTTTTTAAAATTTAAAACATAGTTCATAAAAGCACGCCCGCCTTCAATTCTTAGGACGTTTACCTTATTGAACAGATTATAACTTGTAGATGTACTGAAAGTGTTATTATGTGGTAGAAGTGTGAAAGTATAATTTTTGTGCGAGTTTTAAAATTGCTGTAATCTGGTTGTCAACAGGTAGATAGATATAGTATATTTCATTACAAGTGGGGAAAGGCTGTCATTGCAGAGTTCCGACAAATGTCTACCCGAGCTGAGACGCAGCCGAAGGCGAGGGTTGACAGTCGGAACAAGTTGCAAAGACGGTTCCGCACGTGTACTGAACGACTATTTTTAATACAGTTGCGAAAAAATTAAGCGATTTAATAAAATAAACTCGCAAAGAAAATTTCTGGGAAATGGCGCCAACCGTAGAATATAAGCAGAGATTTTTTTTTCTTCACCCATTCTGGTAGGCAAAGGGAACTATGCCCATACAGCCAAGTCTTCAGTAGATTTTTTTTTATTAATATGAACAGAAAATGAAATTTAATGAGATGAAATGAAATGAAACCTAACCTAACTCATTCAATCAAATCATTAAAATATTGAAACAAATTAGTAACTTCTTTTTAGAAATATACGTAGCATGAATCATAAAAACTTCTATGATTTTTTTTAGTAAAAACTTCATGGTTGGTTTTTCTTTTTAATAGACATTATTTTGACAGTTGGGAAAGAGAACGCACGAGTTCGGGAAAGGTAAAAAAAAGCACGAGTATGAAATAGCCCACATCCCGAACGCTATACGTCCCTGCAATACGCCACTTTTTGAGCAACTGTATTAAAAATACTTTATTGTTCACAAAAACATAATAATATGAAAACTTAATATATTCATCTAATACTTTTAAACGATCAATTCTTGTACAATCGTCTGAATATCGGAAACGTTTCCAACGATTTTCATGAAATTTAGTATGCAGTGGGTTTCGGGGGCGATAAAATGATCTAGCTAGGTTTCATTTTTAGAAAGCGTCGTTTTATGCGTGTTTTCAGGCGATGAAAAATAACCCTTTGTTCGTTGCGTTCAAACTAGATGGCGCCTATGACTATGTTTTGTGGAAACGTCGTCAAGTAACTTCGTCCTCTCCAAACTAGTCTAAACTGATGTAAAACTACCCACAACTAAATAAATAAGTCATATTTTTATAATTGTCGTTTTAAATGTACGAATGGATCTTAGTGTTAACAGAATAAGAATTACCTACGATAGTTTAGAGAATTTTAGTTCGGTGTTCTGCTCGAGCGAATTGCTACCCATTATATACCAAACAATTTAAAAACAAAACAAACAACAAGACTGGTCTATCGAAATAAAATATTCGCAGCCGTACATTAAATACATTTTTCACGGCTCATTTTGAAAATAATACCTCACACTTTACGCGATTCTGTTTAAAACAGCAGAAATCTCAATGCAATAAAGTTAATCTCGACAAATTGTTTGCTTAATAAAACTACATCTTGACAAATTAATTCTACTGTCATCCAATATGGGTCGGATGAAAGGCAGACAATGCAAAAACAAATGAATGAAACAACAGCAAGATCTTTATTTCATTGAATGAAACCGTTTGATGGCAGATTCACAATTGCAAATTAGTATCTTGAAACGATGGTAGGATGTTCAGTTAACAGTATGGTTACTATGCTTTTTCGAATCGCCTAATGTCACATTTTAAAAAGTTGCAAAAATGGCCCTAAAAGCGGAAATCTCAATGCAATAAAGTGGATCTCGACAAATTGTTTGCTTAATAAAACTACATCTTGACAAATTAATTCTACTGTCATCCAATATGGGTCGGATGAAAGGCAGACAATGCAAAAACAAATGAATGAAAAACAGCACGATCTTTATTTCATTGAATGAAACCGTTCGATGGCAGATTCAAAATTGCAAATTAGTATCTTGAAACGATGGTTCAGTTAACAGTATGGTTACTATGTTTTTTCGAAGCGCCTAATGTCACATTTTAAAAAGTTGCAAAAATGGCCCCAAAACATAAATCATTTTAACCATAGGAGAGGTCGTGGGTTGGCTTTAGAATCGTGACCCCTGAATTTGGTGAAACAAAAACTGTGGGTGGGTTGAAGGGGTTTGCATAAAGCGTATTTACAATATTTTAGCTGCCGGAGACACGCCAAAATAGTCTAAATAGTTTTTTAAAGTTTCAATAAAACACCGTAATGTTGATAGTGACTGGTGACATAAATGACATTAATGCGTAAAACGAAACGTTTCTAGGTAACTTTTAGCCTTTTTTGACATGTACGTTGTATGTAAGTTCTTGAAACGGAACGCAAACATCGAAGATAGCGTAATGTCACTGTCGGAATACTCGCGTCATTCCGTTACTTCCGAGTGTACGTGAATGTTTTCTCCTGTTTTTCTGCGCTTTCTTTTGATATCTCAACGACTTTGCTACGATTTTGGACTCCGATTTTGCTGCTTTACTGTACTACACCTGCTTGCTCACTGGACACTGCGATTGCCTTTGGAAGATTTGATAACTGGTACCAGCTCGACGTGCTCATTAGTCATCGCGATGGCGTCTCCTGTGCCTGGACCTTCATCAAGGGCGGACTTTGTAGATGACAGACCCGTTTCGGACCGGCATTTGTACACAGAGGAAGTTGTACAAATGTGGAGCCTACCCAAAGTTGTGCGCGAATTGGGAACCATTGACCAGTGTCTAAAATTCGCTGAAGAAAACAACATGGTGCAACGCCAAAAAATGTGCCGCACGCATCGCACCCCTATGCGTTTATCAAAACAAACAAATCGTTTGGGGCTTGGGTGTGCACCAAAGGCCAGTGCAAACAAAAAGGGAAAATATGCCGAAACACTGGGACATTTTTTGAAAATGGCAAGATCGACATAAGACATGTATTTTATCTCATATATGCATTTGCCCACAAATGGACTTTTGACTCGGCAAGAAACGAAGACCCTCTAAAAGAAGAGACAACAGTGCCTGAGTACTTCAACATTAAGTGATTGGTAGTATTTACCAACTTGAAAAAATGAATATGTGGGCAAGATTGGAGGACCTGGAAGAACTGTACAAATAGATGAATCAAAATTTGGAAAGAGGAAGTTTAACCGAGGACGCCACATAGAGGGACATTGGGTCCTCGGAATGATTGAAGACGGGTCAGAGGATCTTCGATTAGAAGTGTGCCCAGACAATGTACGCTCTGCTGAAGTGCTGGTGCCTTTAATTAAAAAACATGTGGAAGAAGGCACCACTATCCACACTGACTGCTGGAGAGCATATGATTGTCTGGCAGAAAATGGTTACATCCATAAAAAGGTGAATCACTCTGACCCGGACAATCCTTTTGTAAGTAGTGATGGGACTCATACTCAACGCATCGAGTCCCAATGCAGTGAAGCGTTATTTTAAAAAAGACAATTATAATAATACTGAAAATTTCACTAACTCCATCATAGAGTATTTATGGAGAAGAAATGTGACTAAAAATAAAAAAGACCCATTCATCGAAACTATAAATGCTATAAATTATGTCTATAAAATATAAGTTCTAAAAATAACAAATTGTTTTTCAATTTTAATTATCAGACCCATACTAGTAGGAATGTGTGCACAATAGTATATTAGTACCTAATGAATTGGCAATGTCACTTGTCTGTGACAAACCTATAGGTTAGGTTAGGTTTGAACTGTGACCCACCAGGTGCGAGCCGAGCGAGCGTAGCGAGCGTGCCGGCGGCCGGCGAGCGCTTCATCAAACTACTTTTGTTCCAAATTTGTGCACAATAGTATATCAGTAGCTATCTAATGAATTGGCAAAGTCACTTGTCTGTGACATACCTATAGGTTAGTTATAGTTAGTTAGAATAGGTCGAAGTCAGTGACAGAACCGACTCATAGCACCCCGATTTCAAGCAGTCTTGTCGGATTGCAGAGCCGACGCGGGGGTGGTAGTAGATCGAAATGCAGTACTTAACCTCAAAATACTTAAACAAACATAACTCGAAAACTAATGTGCTCCGGCGGGTGGGGTTTGCGGGGGGCACTACCCGAACCCCCCTCCCCCCTCCCCCCGAATTCAGGCGCCACGATTCTAAATGTTTACCTTGCGTAGACATGTACTACTATATTTGTTTGTCTTTCAGACCGTGACCGACTTATTCGTAGATAGGTTATCTTTGAAATAAGGGCAAAAAAACTTAAATTATTAATTGTACAGAAAATTTTCACTTACTAAGTACTATTAAATTTCTTTTTGTTACCTTTTTATAATTTATGAATAATGCAAAAAATATATTTTACTAATACAGAATTTATATAATCCCCTCCACTGTTGAGACACGAATCAGAGGCCTGACTCGAAAGGTTAAAGAGATGATAGCATCTGCCTAAATAATGTTACTTTAATCTTAAGCTTCGATGAGATGTCCACGGTATGGATCTTTACCACAGGCTTTGTGTGAAGGCAACATGGTGATGAAATCCTCAGCATGGTGGGACTTCTGGTGTCTGCCTGCATAGCTATCATCCTCAAGTTTGAAAATCTGTCAAAAAGCACCTAGAGTGCTCCAGCAGCTGTCCTTGAGAGACATTCACCAGCATCTAGAGTGATACCTTCGCCAGCATCATCAATGACCATCAAGTCAGATAGTGGTAAAACATTGACATATAAGTGTAATAAATAGCCAATATTACAAAAAAAAAACGTTTTACGGGAATCTGTGGGTAAAATTGTTTTCAGGGCTGTTTTGTTTAGCATTCGTAAAGTTTCATAATGGTAAAATAATTTCGACCCATATCCGAGGTTAGTTGTGGCTAGAGTGTAAAGAAAAGTTGCAATTTTAACGACCATTTGACGAACGCTTTAGAAGAATCTACATTTTGGAAACGGTTACAATGCCATCACAGCCGTGCGATTCGTCGATGCGCTCGTCGACGAGCTCGCCGATGTCAAATACTTTATGAGATATCGCCCTATATATAAATAAGGTTGTTTTTTCAACGTATCTTGTCATCTCGTCATTTGTTTCACGGATGTTGTCAAAGATGCAACGATGTTTGCTCTTAGAGAATCGTACGGCAGCAATTCGAACGCACCTGGCAAGCCATACCTACGATACTAACCGAAAGTAAGTTATACGAGTAATATATCTAGGATTGTAAGTCGCTTTACTGTATGAAATACAATACAAAAAAATTATACATTAGTACAGAATTTCATCAATTACAATCTGCAGCTCGGAAATAATTTAGCTCAGTGAGAGAACGGAATATTTAAATAAATTGGCATGTGTATACACCCCTTTTATAAATTCTAAAACGAAGTCCTCTTTTGAAAATCTTCAGAACAGGGGCTTATGATTATTGACCGAGTAAGTGAAGTGAACGAAGTCACTGGAATGACTCGACAAATTTGCTTTCATTCTTCCGGATGTTGACACTCGCGTACAGGCCGTTTTTTTTAACTAATCTTGATGAAATTTGCTATACAGGTTCTCGGATTCTGTAGATTTTTTTGTTGATCAGGTTTGAAATAAGGGATCAAAGAGAATACAATAGTAAGGGATTTCTGGATTTTGACTGGAGGGATATTTCTCCAAAAAAGGGGAAAGTTGGGTGCGGCGCCTTCTACCCGTTTATTTTGATAAGATACGAGTAGTTTATGCTCGCGAAGTCTACTGTTTGCGGTTGCAGGTTGTTTTTAAAAATTATTTTCTACTTTTTAACCTTATAATTTTAGCTCTATTTGTGTTCAAGAAAAACTTACATTAAATTAAATTGACCTCATTGAGTGAACTGCCCTTACTGAAACAGAATATCTATGAAATAATCTTCAAGAGTCTGAGATCTCAGACGATAATGCCAATGACCTACGAGCACAAGAATGACAACACAATGAAAATCTCATCCAATGAAGTCTTTACTAGTCTGCTTGTTTTACCGCAGACTTGTAAACCATCAATGGGTGTGCCACAGGAAGAAATTGTGATTTGATTTCAGGATTCTTATATACATTTTGCACACATCGGTGTTTTCAAAGGCAGAAGTATCAACGAAGGCATGAAAGAAGCAATGGATATGGCACAGAACGCAAAGTGATATTTTTTATACAAGGCATTTATCTTGTTTGTCAAGGAGGTATGTTCTGGTACAATGATGCACTCGGGAGAGTTTTACGATTGGTGTATCAAGATAACAGAACTCTACCTCTGATATGAGATAATTTACAGGTAGAGACGGTTTTTTTAAGATTATAAAAGCTGGAATGTTTATAGTCACTTCTTTGTGTCGAAATCTTTGAATTATCACTTGAGTGTGTTTTAAAATCAAATACCAAAGAGACGTTTGAAATTAAACTATTAAACAATGTTGATGAAGAGTAAAAGAAAACTGTATTAAAAATGTAAATCATTTAGCTTGCAACCTCTTAGATTCTTATGAATCACTAGTTACTCTCCGTGGTTTCACCCGAGCCATGATGGCTGTTGACACTGATGATGATGAAAAGTATGCCTTCAATTTCATGCAGATAAGGTAACAAACAGACCGAGAGACAGAGTGACAAAGTTACAAACAATTTTATAATAGTAGTATGGATTTATTATTAGATTATATATAACTAAGTGTCCCAACAATGAAAACTTAATGAGTTGATATGCTAGTTACATTAATGTGGAAGACCAAATATACATACTGAATTTAAATTAATTGAAAACAATTATCAATTGTCGTTTTGAGAAAAATGCAAAGTGGTTTCAAAAAACTCTAGGTCTTGAAGAGGCTCTACCAAAACTGGGATGGAATATTGAGCAAAAAACGAGGACAGACTTTATATTCAGAAGACAAGGCTGTTAAGACGATTTCGGTCAACAGCATTCTTGGACGAAGAGTTTCAAGACGTCAATTCTGTACTTAAGTTTTTATAGCACGGGCTATTTATGTGGAAGTTGTAAATGCTAAAGGATGCAGAAGTTTTAAAGGTCATTTCAAAATTTACAGTTAATAATTACTTTAAATTTTGTGTTTATTAATATCATGTTTTTTCTTGTATAAGTAGACTTGGACGTTTGTACTTTGTACACTTTTATATTTGCCATTTTGTTAATTGCGATTGCTTCAAGTGATTTTTATTCAGTTAAGAGTTAAAGTCACATAAATAAGTCACTGTCCTGTCTAAGTCACGTTCTAGTAAAGCCGTGGGTACATTATTAAAACTTTCTAAAGTGACTGGCGATAAACACATAAACACACGTTTATGTTTTTGTGCACTTTGCCTACATTTATGCACCATTACGAAAACTTCATACAGAAAATAATGTAACACTAATACACTAAAAACTATAAGAAATACATTTGTATTACGTCCAGAAATTCTAAATCCAGGGAAAAAACTATTAATATACATAGTTCATTATTTTCCCGCCATCCAAATGTTTCTATCTCAAGTTTGATTAAAGCTTTGGAAAGTTGAAATATTGTAAACAATTATTTAATTTTTAGATGGGAGTGCAAGAAGAAAAAACTCTGAACATCTCAAAACCGGTTAAGTCTAAGCTTAGCTACAATGTAACATAAAATCGTTCAAATTATTCTTTATTTTACTGAAAAGTTAGATTGTATTATGATGGCGATTATATAGATCACTATATGAGTACAAAAGTTGTTAGAAGTTAATTTAGTTGTAGCTTTACATAAACATGGTGTATACCAAAAATAATACACCAAGTCTGCAAACTAATTTAGTCTCAAAGCGTAGGACAAGTACCTAGAGAAGTAACATTTCCGTGTTAAGAATGTGCACACAGTTTGTTATTATATTACTTTGTACCGATTTTTTTATTTTCTACCGACTAGGAGGTGGAGGTACTCAATTCGACTGTATTTTTTTAATGTTTGTTACCTCATAACTTTCGACTGGGTGAACCAATTCTCAAAATTCTCAGGTGCAATTTTCAACTACTGGACCGAATTTCATCAAATTCAGTCCAGTAGTTTTTGAGACACACTCCAATAACTGAATAGAATGGAAGACTTTTATAAATTTTTCATATTGTACTTGTTATTTTTTACTTTTACCCGGTTTTTTTTATCTTCTATTATTTTCTTTACCTTGTTTATTTCTTTTTTTTTAATGGAAACGCTTTTAAGTACAGCAGAGCAGCTGCCATACCACGCCAATAGGTGCTTAGTGACAGGTTTTTATTCTTGAGTGTGGTAGCTAGCCAGGCAGACTCCAGAAGTGCCCTACCACCATGCTGTGGATTCCATCACGATGTTATCAGCAAAACTCAAACCCGAGGCAGAGGTCGATCCGGCGGCTGCCAGATTGGCGACTAACCCACTTTATTGAGGATTTAAGGTTCATGACATTAAACTCAAGGACGTAGACGACCAGGCAGAAGACGTACCTACCACATGGCTCAATAAACTCCGGACGTGGTTCAACATGAGCAACAGGTCGCTATTTCGGGCAGCAGCGTCTAAGATCCGAGTAGCCTTAATGATAGCTAACCTCCGGTAGGAGATGGCACCGTAAGAAGAAGAAGGTATTTGACATGTTATTCTTATAATGTGACGAGAACTGACATACATTGACCATTCAATATAGTATTGGCTTGTGTTGCGTCTATTAGCTTAGTCTGTTATTCTTATAATGTGACGAGAACTGACATACATTGACCATTCAATATAGTATTGGCTTGTGTTGCGTCTATTAGCTTAGTCTGTTATTCTTATAATGTGACGAGAACTGACATACATTGACCATTCAATATAGTATTGGCTTGTGTTGCGTCTATTAGCTTAGTCTGTTATTCTTATAATGTGACGAGAACTGACATACATTGACCATTCAATATAGTATTGGCTTGTGTTGCGTCTATTAGTTTAGTCTGTTATTCCTATAATGTGACGAGAACTGACATACATTGACCATTCAATATAGTATTGGCTTGTGTTGCGTCTATTAGTTTAGTCTGTTATTCCTATAATGTGACGAGAACTGACATACATTGACCATTCAATATAGTATTGGCTTGTGTTGCGTCTATTAGTTTAGTCTGTTATTCCTATAATGTGACGAGAACTGACATACATTAACCATTCAATATAGTATTGGCTTGTTTTGCGTATATTAGCTTAGTCTGCTGTCGCACAGAACCTACACTAAGAAAATGATTTCTTGTGTTGTAGATTCTGAATACCCTTCAAGTGTTACAGTAGGATGTAATAAGATTTTTACCGTGAGATACATCACTATAAACTATATCGGCCTTATTAATAAACTTGTAATAAATCCGGAGTAGTTAAAACATCTATCTGTCAATTTTTCGCTTGCAGTAAATGTCACGCGTGAAAGCAAGACAAAGCATGTTACGCCTAATCTATGTTTACGCAACGTTTATTAATAAAGGCCTTAGTGTGTAAATTACATTATAATGTTTGAAAAGAAAAAGTGAAATAGAATAAAGTAGTGGTCATTTAAAAGTATTACTGATAGTGTGTGTGTGTGTGTGTGTGTGTGTGTGTGTGTGTGTGTGTGTGTGTGTTTGTGTGTGGTATGGTAGGCGCCTGATGCTAAGGTATTTGAATATAAAAAATAAACTATTCAAGTTACATATAAGCTGAAAGTGAAGACAGATTTTCAGTCTTTATTTGAATACTACCTGACTCCTAATGACTTGTCTTGCTGACTGGTGAAAACCGCTGGTGCCATAAACTTGACATTTTCGTGCTTAATGTCTTTCATATGTTATGGGCATCCACTGGGAAAAGGTTCTTGGAAATCTATATATATAAAAATGAACCCCTACTCCTGTTCACGCTATAACTTGAGAACGGATGGAACAATCTCGCTTCTCTCGCAATTTCCTTTAGTATTAATTATTGTCAGAAGAAAGTTCTTATGAAAGAAAAATCAAGAAAAGAAGGGAGGTTATGGCGACGCCGAAGGCCGAGCCCACAACGCGAACGAAGTCGCGGGCAGTCGCTAGTAGAGTAAAAATAATTCGGCAGGTCAGCTAGCAATATATATTTTATTCGGTAAGTAATCAATTTAGAGAATAATATATAGGTATTCCGAATTGTATAGTGTTCAATAGACTATGAAAGCAATATAATATTGTTTGCTGTACGTATTTTTGGTAAATACATAATAGGTTCTCTGTGATGCTTAAAGAAGTTTTCTAGATATAAAGCAACGCATTATATCCCAAGGGATTTCAAGTTAAGTATATGAAAATCTTAAGGGATGTAATGTGCTTTCCATGCTTTATTTATGTAGTCCTGGGTTTTTACTATCTTGCAGAAGGTATAAAAAGTACAGTATTCTACTCTGGGACAAAGTATGTCTTCATCGGCTTAAGTCCCTCGCTTCACTCAGGACTATGTATAACTCCCTCGCTTTGCTCCCGAGATAACTCTAGTATCTCTCTTCACGCTCAGAGTCCAATAAAAAAGTGACAGAAGTAGCTGCTTTATCCCCTCGGTGCATAATCTATATACTATTTCCCATTCCATAATCATACTTATTCTGTGCTATAACACACCCAGTACTTACATAAAGTTTATCAAAAAAGTTTGACTTTCTTCCGAACACAAGACGCGTCCCTTCACATTGTGTGGCCCTTCTCTGATATCACATTATTATGCAATATAACAGAATAAATAGTAGTACTGGCAATATCGCCTCTTCATAAATATTGATGAATCTTGATGAAAACCAGTACACACCAGTTTTGTATCAAGTTTTACCGCAAGCTACCATTTATCAACTTGATCTCTGCATTTTGTGTGTTATTTGTTCATTCTTTATTGTATCGGTTATTATTCGAATTCCGGTAGATCTATCTTCCATTTTACGTTTTGTTAAGCATTTGTTTGAGTTATTTGATTACACTATTGATATTTTATATTGATGAGTTGCATGCGGTGGGTAAATTTCATTATCTTTATAATTAATACTAGCTTCTATATAACACGCGATAAATTGAACTTTTATGACAGAAGAAATGTATTATTGACAAAGTTTCTATGTCACGTTTTGTAAAGCCCCAGCAAGCCTAGACAAAAGATGTTTTTGTTATCGTTAACGCCGACAACTTCAAAATGTATTGCGTTGACATTACCTGTGGAAAAGTCACGTGACGTCGCGCTAAGTTCGTAGACACATTTTTGTTTGTAGCAATCAACATGTCGTCAACCCCGAGGGGCTGGGGGGGGGGGGGCTGGGGGGGGGGTCGAGCATCAGCTCCTTACCCCTGCGGGACCTCGGGTAGCCACTACCCGGTAACTCCTTTGTCTAGCGTGTCTATGGCGACTACGCCACGCAGATACAGTATGCACATATAGGGGTGTGCGGAAACGCCTGTTTGAATTTTATCTAGGCCTGCAGGTACACGAGCAGCTTGCAGCAGTCAGCATGGATCGCTCGAGCTGTAGTCTGCTCTCGCGCAGTTACCTCCCGACGCTGCATTGAAATTGTGACTTGTTGAGCAGTTAATGCCACCTGCTCGAGCAGTTATCAATGGCATCTTCGAGCTGTTGACTATGACTGCAAGAGAGGTCCGTGTATGTTGATCACTGGCTGGTTGATCGAGCAGTCCATGTATATCCGCTCTTAGATGCATTTCCTCAGAAAAACTTAAACCATTCCGTGAACCATTCATGCCAACCACCTATGAATGGGAACTATCTATAGATATAAGTAGAACATATATGCAATTGCAGTCTGAAGTATGAAACAAAAACCGTCTTTGTGCCAATTGAGCTTAACCGGTTCGCTATCCTGAGATAGAAAGGAGGGTGTTGTGATTAGGATTTGTATCGATAATATCGATAAAGTTAGAATAGTTTACCTACCTATTATAACAAATTAATATTAAAATATCTATTGCTATATTATTATATTATAGGTGTTGGTTGAATGTCATCTCTATTAGATTATGGTAGGTATAAACTATCGTCGAACTATTGATATCACCCTGCGGCCAGGTGGAGAGACGACCTGCGGAAGGCGGCTGGCAGTAACTGGATGCAGAAAGCTGAAGACCGAGCTCTTTGGCGTACTTTAGGAGAGGCTTATGTCCAGCAGTGGACGAATGTGGGCTGATGATGATGAAACTATCGTAAAGATATATTTTCTAGGGCATGGATGTTCAAGGTAAAGTGGTTACTACATTTCAGCAAGCAAAACTGCAATGTACTTACATAAAAACGAAACATCAGAAGACTCGGAGTTCTTCGTGATAATGCAATGACAACAAATTTATAATTCTATGAACATATATCGGAGCATATTCAATGAAATATAAGTTCTTCTAGATACGAAATCAGTAGTATTTCTTAAACTTGTTTCAACAAAACAAAGTGAGTCAAACCAAATTATGCACTTAGCATAAACACGTTACTGATAGGTACTATAGTATTACTCAATGACACCTTATTTTTACAAACAATACAAGTTTGTGGCATTGTTTGTGAATTGTTTATTTGACATGTTCTTGGCGGTTTTAACACACAATCGTCAATTCAATTTTCTGTTGCATCACAAAAATATATACGGTGAACTTAAGTTGTGAACTACGAGCGTTTTATTATTTCCCTGCTTGACAATCTAAAAAATTAAATGGCATGTAGTCATTGTAAACTGCTGTTTTATTGGCTGACAAGCATTTGTCTCAATGTGTCTTTATTGTTTCTCAGGTTTTTAATCTGTTACTTTTCGTGATAACGAAAAATTAAGCTTCGTATTTTTATACAAACAGTAAGCCAATAGGCATAGTAACAAATATGTTACCTAAGTAAAAATTGTTAACGAAAATAGTAAGAATAGCTTTCAAATCGCCACAACTTTGTAAAACACAAAATACTCGTACTAATAGGTATTTGAAGGCGTATCTTACAAGCCCTCACAAATTATATTTTGAAATCGGTGTGAAATACTTAGTAAAAGATCGTGAAGTTGTATAATTTGAAGGGCATGTGATAATCAAATAATAAGGCTATTTGCTTCATACTTTAGAAAAAAATTGTTTGTACAATGATAAATGTCTAATTATGATTAGATAATTAGATATATATTTTGAATAAAATATTTGTTGCAATGTAGTGTTCATAAAATTACGATTAGTTGTAGAATTGAACTTGCAACTGTTTTATCATGTAAAATTAAATTACGGAAGAAGACAAAACGTGCATCGATAGTTTTATTGTAGATGTACTTATCGATAAAATACCAGGCCTTGCACGTCCCTACTGCAGAATGCGGCGCAGTACCTTCACTGAATGAACACGCGAGATACGAACAGCCTTACTCTTTCACACACCATACGAAAGAAAGAGACCTCATATCCCGCAACGATTATGAAGCTGTAGTACGTGCTTTTAGGGATTAAATAAATACAATGGGACTTTATTTCTTGTACTGTTATTTGTTCTTGAGAGCCTCCTTGTTCAAAGTGTAAGTTAAACGAGCGAGAAATATTTTAACGATTTTATATTTGGTGCGAGAAAAAGTTGCCAGTAGCAAATAACATCAGCACTTGGTAGACTTTATTAAGTGTACGGAGTTCTGAGAAAGTATATGAGTTCTGCGTTCATAAATGAAATTTTTACTTCTTATATAAAACCACGGTTCTATGTAGACTAGCTTATATACTATAATTCAGTGCCATGAAGTATAAATACTTAATTATGATAAAAATTGGCTTACCTATTTATCTAATTTAATAACTTTGGGACTATACAGATAATTGACAAACATGGCATGTACACGATTGGCATAATAAGTAACTTTGCTTTTACACCTCACTTTCAAGTCCTTGACTAGCTGCCCCCCGCGGTCACAGTCACACCCGCGTGCTGATTCATGTTATTTATTTATATATAACAGAATCTACAGCTCATAATAATTTATTTATTTGTTACAATAAGCACGGCATACACCACTTACACTTATTATTAAAATTTATTTGTCAAAATAAGAAATGTCAAGGAAATTATAAATGTCATAAAATACCCTAATTATTATATTTTTTCACAGAAACTCAGTAATAACTTAAAATATTATGCCATTTGTCACAAAATAAGTCACATTCGGTGTTGGCGTCCAGAAATGCGTTGAGTCTGGTTAGAGAGCGACACAAGGGGGACTGGGATCGGGCCACGGTGCGACGACTAGGAGTAGCAAACAGCAAGTGCCTGTGGCTTGGCCTGTGCCTGATGTATTTATCAGGAACGATAATACATTAATTAAACTAGTGTATAAAAATTAAAGCCAATAACAAATTATTTAGCCTAAATTTACTTAATGCGACAGTCACTAACAGTTCATGAAACAATTTAATAGAATCATGTTATAAAATAATCTATTAAACATTAATTATGTAGTAAGCAGGTATTGTCGTGTGTGTTAGTGTGGGGATATGTGTGTGTATGTGTGCGCGAGAGTGTATGGTGTGTTTTAAATTGATTCTTCAATTACGCTCTAAATATCTACATCATTAAGAATTTTCAGAGTTTCTAGTCTGAAAACCTCCCTGCTATCATGAAAAATATCTGTACATTGGAATCTTTGGTTATAACTTCTGTGTAACCGACTAACAAGTGAGTTTTGACCATAATTAGTACTTGATTGCGGGACAGCGAACAGTTTCGTGTGCCTAGTACGAATTTTTGGAACATTGAAACGTAACATTTTAGTCGACAATTCATTACAATCCACGTAACCATTACAAATACCGTGAAGAAAAGACATGTCAGCAAGAATCCTTCGATTTCCAAGACTCGTGAGGTGGTGATAACTACACGCTTCATTATAATTAGTAAATGTGAGACAATCTCGGTAATTATGATGTTGGTCCTTCTGTACTGGTCGCATTTTTAAACCAATCTTGACGAAACTTGTTATGCATGTTACCATTACATGAATTCAATATAATTTTAGTCGTCGGTGATTTTTGTGTGGGAGGTACTTTACCTAAAAAGGGAGGAGGTTGCTTAGCCGAGATAATAAGGCTGTGTAGTTTAAAAATTGGACGATTTTGGATACGGCAAGAACATTTGATACCCGATGATAAAACTGTGCTTGCGAGGTCCGCTGTTCGCAAAACTAAGTATATAATAATGATATATTATTATCAACTTGTGGTCAAACGTAATAATAAAATAAATCCAAAATTATTACTGTCTCAGTATATGAATGAATGACAGTACGAACTTACTTATACACCTGGGTTCTCGAGACGAAAAATTGAGATGGTTTTTTCCTTCGCCAACCTCTAATTGATTTACGAGCCCGCACACCGTTTACGAAGCAAGCTTTTAATTTATTAAGTAGACAGTACGCAATTGAGTTATTGTCATAATGTTCGGTACTTTTGTTATTTATGTATATGTTTGGCATAACTTAGTATAGGTATTTAACTAAGCACCCAGTATTAGTAAGGGAATGGTATAGTTTAGTATGAACCATTGAAATATAATTGGAATTATAAGTAAAGTTATTTCGTATATAACTCTAACAAAAAATTAGGTATTATTAACTTCTTACTAATAATATAAATGTGAATGTTTTATTTATTTATTGTTTCAAAAGTATACATTTGAATTTATTTAGTAGATACTTAGGTACAAAGTGAACAAAATAAACTAAATACAAGAACAAACCGTGTGACAAACATAGTGTGCTTATATTTCATATTGTTGTTATCGATTTGTCTAAAACAATGGGTCTCTTCTCAATGTAGGTAGGTACTTACATACATAAAAGTAAAATAAAAAATAAACACAAACAATTAGAGTAGTGTTTGACACTCGGACAAGAAAATCTGCCTCCCGAGTATCAATTCTCTTCTGCAAGCAGTTACGGTAAAATACAAAATTACGTCTTGTGTAAATACATACACGGTAAAAATTATAAGTAAATGTGAATGTTTGTATGGATGCATGTTTATTTATATTCATATTTACATTAATATTAATATGAATTTTCATATTCATATTCATATTCATGTTCATGTTCATGTTCATGTTCATGTTAATGTTCATGTTCATGTTCATGTTCATGTTCATGTTCATGTTCATGTTCATGTTCATGTTCATATTCACATTCATATTCATGTTCATGTTCATGTTCATGTTCATGTTCATGTTCATATTCATATTCATATTCATATTCATATTCATATTCATATTCATATTCATATTCATGTTCATGTTCATGTTCATGTTCATGTTCATGTTCATGTTCATGTTCATGTTCATGTTCATGTTCATGTTCATGTTCATGTTCATGTTCATATTCATATTCATATTCAGTGTGGGGGTGCTACCTTCTGTACTGACGTCTCACTTGAGGTGTACCTACTGTGCATTAAAAACGGGGATGGTGGTTTCTTACTCAATTACGATTTGGATGAAATTTAGAAGATAAACGTAGAGAGTAGAGCAATTACATTATTCGATCTATTTTCGTTTAAAAAAGTCCCGATAATATTTTTCTCATATATCTTCCATGTACAGATTGCGATCCGTTTTTCATTATATGTAAGTATAGATTAGTCCTAATTCAATTATACTTGAACCATGATTATTTGAAAAGAAGTAGGTACAACGTTCGGAAGTTTACTTAAAGTGACGATTTAAGGCATCATACTATCTTATCACACTATTATAAGTAAATGAGAAAATTTGAATGTATTAATGTAACTCAATCACGCAAAAATGGCTTAACGGATGAAATTTTGAAGTTTGTACACGGGATTAACATACAGGCTACTTTTAATTCCGACTCAAGGGCTAGTTCCTGCAGGATCTAATTAACCTTATTTTAACCCTTTGCGTGGTGTGGACAGACGACCTGATGAAGGTCGCAGGACGACGTTGGATGCAGGCCGCTTCCAACCGGTCCTTTTGGAAAATCATGGGGGAGGCCTATGTTCAGCAGTGGACGTCCTATGGCTGAGATGATGATGATGATGATGAAACCTTTGCGTCCCAGAGACTTATATATACGTCAGTTTCATTCATCTTTTGTTTTAATTATCACGGTATAGGAATGATTAAGCGAACGGATACTAATAATGTATAAAAAAAATATTTAATAAAAATCACACTGACTTCAACACCGAAAAGTTTGAAATAACTTGTTGAAGTTGGTACCATGATAGTTTAAAAGTTTTTATCACAATATTGTGCGCATGGTACCGACTTTGACAAGTTATTTTACACTTTTTAGTGTTGAAGCTGCTTCTATTTAAAAAAAACCTCTTTAGTGACCCTTGCAACTACAAGATCGATTGTCATGCACCGTTAATTACGTTGTCATCGAGATAGGCGAAACACTTTTCAGTTATCGGATTGTAACTCAAAAAAATCTCAGAATTTGATGAAATTTTAAAGGCATCATTTCTCAAGCATACTCTACCAAACAAAAAAGAATTATAGGAATCAAACTTCTCGGTGAAAAGTTATGCGTGAACATACATAGTTAAAAATACGCGGCGACTTGAGAACATCCTTATTTTTGAAAGTCGGTTGAAAATTAAAGGATGTTTCTCATAACATTTTTTTAAATATTGCGATTAAGTATTTTTTGATTACTTTAATTAAGTGAATTTTTTTATTATAATTTTAGCATGCCTGTAAAGGTAAAAACATGGAGAACTATCTCATTTTTACTAACTCTTTACGTACCTGTGTTTAAGCTACTAAATTAATTTGAATTTGTACAGCTGGATTTCTAAAAACGATATGAAAAAAATATTTAGTGACACATCCGCTGAAAAAAAACAATGATTTTAGCTTATTTGGGGGTGTGCACCACCCTCCCTCCTGCACAAACTGCTAGTAGGAAGAATACAAAACAAAACACACAAGAAAACCCAAATAAAAATAAAACGATTCGACACGTGTTTCGCCTCTACACGAGGCATCCTCAGGAGATGTTGACTCGTCGAGCGCTAGACCGACAGAAAAAATACAGCCTTATTGTTAGAACCACAGTATAAATCAGTGAAGGACCATCTTTAACAGATTCCTATATCCTTGACCTCAAATAACCTCAAAGAAACTCTAGCCATAGACAATTAAGTCTTATCCTCGGCAGCAGACTATGAAATTAGGTTGTTAAAATAAATAAAAAGTCCGCAAAACCACATGTGGTCACCATTTGGTTGAAAACTTGTTAGCAAGCAAATGTAACAGGGATTATTAGTGATAAATTGGTGTATCATCTTCGCTGCGTTTAAAATTCAGCATTGATTAGCACATGTGCATTATTGATGTTACTAGTGCGAATATGAGAAGGTCCTCCAAACAACTTCTTCTTAGTCGTTAACACTCTTGCTAGAGTGGTCGTGGTCATCAGTTTGGGTGGTGGCTTGCTTCACAATCCGTTCCCATTCGTCACGAATTGCCGTCTTCCTTGCGCACATGTTCACGGGACCGTTTAGTACTCCCTTTATTTGATCGGGCCAACATAATGGTAATCTGCCGAAAAAACTTCTTACTACAAAAAAATACCAAAAAATTGGATCATGGTACCGACTTCAACAAGTTATTTACACGTTTCAAAAAAATCACAATTTTTAGTGACCCTTGCTTACGCGATCGATTTTCATTCACCGTCAATTATATCAAATCATAAAAATAGGCGAAACACTTTTCAAGTATTGGAGTGTAACTCAAAAACTGCTGGACCCAATTTGAGAAAATTTAAATGGGACTACACGGGAAGCACCAGCACCAAAAAAAATCTAAATTAGTCTACCCAGTCTAAGTTCTGATGTAATAAACAGAAAAAAAAACAGTAGAATTGAGAACCTCCTATATTTGGAAGTCGTCGAATACCTATAGTTACAATTTATAAGCGAACCCATGACGAAACGTGTTAATAAAATGTGTTTACCACCAACCAATCAAATCGTCACGTCAGATCGTGGTCAACATATTTGCATTTACATTTATTAAATTCGGATAGTAATAATAATAAGACCACCATCAATGGTGACACAAGGGGCCACGTCAGTGTTGGCTTGGTGGCTAAAGGGTGTCGAGAGGTGTGCTGCGGTTTCACTACAGCGCTACTACCGGAGTTATCCCATGTAACACCCTGTTTATGTGTCTGTTAATCGATTTCTCCCCTAATTGTGGACCGATTTTTTAAATTATTTTTTGTTTGGTAGAGTATACTTCCGAGGTGGTCCCATTTAAATTTCATCAAAATCGGTCCAGCAGTTTATGAGTTACACTCCAAAAACTGAAAATTGTTACGCTTATTTTGATGATATCCTCATTGACGGCTAATGATAATCGATTCCTTATGTAGCAAGGGTCTCTAAAAAACGTGAACAACATTTTACCAAAAACCGACTTCAATACCAAGAAGTGTGAAATAACTTATTCAAGTCTTTGAAGAAGTTTTGTAAATTTTTTTTCACGATGCATTTACACACGTTACTGCAGAAAGCAATATTGTATTGCTTTTGCCAATACGATGTCTGTAAAGAAAAAAAACTTTCATTTTACGAGCTGACAATCACTGTCAACGCATTCGAACGAATTTGAATCGATAAATCGTAATCAATCTACATCGACTCTGTTTATTCGATTGTCACGATTAAATTTCATCCCTTTGTTATTGTGAGGTCGAAAACCTCGTTCAATTGGTACTGTTGCATCAATGAAGGAATTTCTACTTGATGTTATGTTATGCGGGTTTTTATTGTCCGTATGGCAGTCAAATTTTAATGAGTTAACAGTCCACAATCGTGTTTGAAGGGCCGACAAGTTATGAAGAACTTAGTCGGAAGCTTTGAGGAAAACAAAAAGGCATGGCTACAAAATGGCTCTTGGCGTTTTTGGCGTTTGCAGCTCTTCCCTTCTTCAATTACACGTCTTATCCAGTTTTTTGTTACTGTTTGCTTTTTAGGGCTGTGACAGTACTAAAGAAGTTATAATTAGTGTCAATACCTTTTTTCCCCGGGAAATTCTTTTATAGATACCACCACCCCCGGGGGAGCACGGTGGTTATGTGGGCGTCCGTATACTCACTTAAACCCGGGGTGTTCATCTAAGCGCCTTCATGTCGAGACTACAGCAACGTTTTGGCTATCGTCTACGTCAACGTTTTATACACTTAGATAGTAAATTTTTGTAATCTTAATTTACATTTGTACCTTGGTATGTAAGTGCCTACGTAATTAACATATTTTTAAGTTGGTGGAGTAGTTTACTATAAAAAGCAAGAAAAAATCTAAATAGGTTTTTTTATAGCAGCATCTTCTACCAGAAATCGTACCTATCAACCTCCAGTAAAATATAAGTAGGTACCAAATGAAAACAAAACGAGAGTGATATCAATTTTGCGGAATACAATTACCTACCAACAATGCACTCAACGATAATCGAAACTGTTTACGAAGGTCGTTACGACCGAAATTATTGCGCATTCAGATTATTCAGATGCAAAATTCGAAACAAGAACGCGGTACTCTCAGCCGACTTCATAAACGCAGCGCGCGCCAACACGGGTCATTGGCCCCAATATGGCGTCAAAATAGAACAGATGAATGCCCGCCATTTCGATTATAACCTCGAAATTATTACGAAACCGAAATGGATAATTAATTTTTCACACTTTTAGCGAGTTGCGCTTTTTATTGGTGAAAGCAGTGAAGCTTCCGGCATCGATTGGGGTTTAATGAGTTTTCTTAGAAAATTTACCAAGCAAGCAAGACAACGCCTAAAAAGGTATGAGATGCCTATCTATATTATATATATCATATAGTTCGAGTATAGGTACTTACTCTATTCCAACAATCGTAAGTTATTAATGACTTATAATTTTCTATAATTCTTAGATCTCTTCATTCAGGTAGGTATTCAGGTACCTATGTACAATCTACCGGAAGGAATGGAGATACGATCCATCTGAACACAGGATATAAAAAATTATAATACTACTAACCTACTTAGTAAACGTCTTCTTTACTAGTTAGTAATATACTTACTGCCTACCTACTAAAGACGTTTTATTCTGATGTAACATCCACGACTGCTAGTCTGTAATCTAGATATTATATAAAAACTTCAAATTAAAATATGAAACTTATAATACATAAATGTATGCAATAAGACGTGTTCGATTGTTTAGTTCACTCATACCTTTCATTCAGAATTCTAACCTCCGTGTACTTAGATTTACTATTAAGTACTAAAATTATCCGTAGTCTCGGTAAGAAGTTGGAAGAGTGTATAAAAATAAATTGCATTGTAAAATGGACGTTTAAAAATCTACGGTATATTTTTAAGCTATTGCATAGCTTCTATCGCGGGCCTTGAGCGTGGAGACCGAATCCAGAAATTCCGTAACGAAAATAACCTAACACCCCCCCCACTCCAACTCCATCTATCGATGAATAGCAGAACTTTTAATGACTTTTTGAAATATCACGCTTGTCTCTTTAGTTCAGCAACTCGCCTCTAGATGGCATTGGTTAAATAATTATAATTGCATAAGTTGATTTGGCATCTATCGATGAATAGCAGAACTTTTTTAATGACTTTTTGAAATATCACGCTTGTCTCTTTAGTTCAGCAACTCGCCTCTAGATGGCATTGGTTAAATAATTATAATTGCATAAGTTGATTTGGTATCTATCGATGAATAGCAGAACTTTTAATGACTTTTTGAAATATCACGCTTGTCTCTTTAGTTCAGCAACTCGCCTCTAGATGGCATTGGTTAAATAATTATAATTGCATAAGTTGATTTGGCATCTATCGATGAATAGCAGAACTTTTTTAATGACTTTTTGAAATATCACGCTTGTCTCTTTAGTTCAGCAACTCGCCTCTAGATGGCATTGGTTAAATAATGATAATTGCATAAGTTGATTTGGTATCTATCGATGAATAGCAGAACTTTTAATGACTTTTTGAAATATCACGCTTGTCTCTTTAGTTCAGCAACTCGCCTCTAGATGGCATTGGTTAAATAATTATAATTGCATATGTTGATAAAAACAGCTATGCAATAGCTTTACCGCGGCAGTCTCCGAGTGCCACACGTCTTTTTTTTCTTACACTTTTACTGCACTCCAAGCCAATTCAAATTGGCACAAAAAGTAACAACAAAAGGAAACTAGTAATATTTACTTATTCTTATATTTAATATCACCCTAAAGATTCCTATTTGATAACTTGTTGCAATTTCACTAGACATCAATTACTTACTCAGTTGTTGCAAGTACATACTTATAATAGGTGAAAATATACTAAAACAGGACTCGTGAGGTACAAGGCAAATCAGAATAATACCTCTCCATAAAATTACCTTTTCTAAAGCAGGAGTATGACCTAACCTTAAAGTACTTTCTGTACGTTTCAATTATTTTAACATACACCAAAAACTTTTCTACTCTCGTATGCAAGACTAAAGTACAACAATTGAGCGTTAATTAGACAAACTAATTGTAATTACTCTTATCGTTGGCTTGTTAATCCGACCGTGTAAATGAGACAGACTGTACTTACCTATATAACCAAATGCCTTAAATAACCAAATGGGTTAATATATATTATATATTATCTATACAAATGGGTTATATTTAAAAGAGGAAAGTTTTATTTGTCAGGTTGAATTGAATGGGCTCCGAAACTACTGGACCGATTGAAAAATTCTTTCACCATTAGAATCCTACATTATCCCTGATGAACATAGACTAATAGAGACATAGAATACATATTTTCAAAAAATTTAGGGACCCGTATGAAAACATCGATTATGTTACCCAAGGTATGAAAAAAATACCGAAAAATTCTTTATCGCGTACGCTGCGGAAACTATTAACAATAGAGCAAAGTAACGTACTACAGTTTTTAGAGGACATCAATATCTACAAAAAAGTCCGTAATACTATATTCTAACTTTTTTAAATTATGTATAATAAATGTGACTAAGGTTAATAATAACTATTGTAATAAGTCTCAGTAAATAAAAGTAGAGACATTAATAATTAAATTAAAACATTTATTTAAATAAATGAAATTAAAGGCGTCATTCAGACACATACCTTCCAAGTTTTTAATTATTTACCTATTTATATAGAAATTGTTTCGATTATAGTTTTTTCCTATTTCGGTTATCTCCAATCTCAATGTGCGTGGGTGATACAAATATCCCTTTTTGGTGTACCTTAATAGACGTAACTTTTCTTTTTAACGTTTTGTTTTAAAAAGGCATTTATGTAGGCGGACGACTTCCTGTTAAAGTAGTAATATTAGATTTTATATTCCTTTATGTATGTATTCCTATTAAATTAAACTATTCGTAGAAAACTTCCAAGTTTTGTTCGATAATATTTAAATTAAAAGCAATTTCAACAAACACCTCTTTTAAATAAAATTGTATATCTTCAAAACCTCCACCATTTGTTTTATTTATAATAAAGGCTACTAAAGTATATACACAATCTGTTTGTAGTTAAGCGCATACATTGAGAATGGCTGGACAGACTTGTATTATGTTTAAAATGTTTATTAAATTACTTATTTTTAAAAATATGATTCTTAATTAATTACTTACTATTGGATAATAAGGAAACGAAAATCAGAAAAGTTGCCTAGAATATTGAGAACTTTGGGGGCACAGATATCTTTATTTCTATAGGATTTAGGTCGGTTTTAGTTTAAAATAACTTAATACTTAATTTATATTGCATTCGTAGTTGTTATTGTTGGGTTCTACTACAGAAATAGTAAGCCCTAGGTATCCAGTATTATTTTTGAGCCCATCAAGACAAATCCAAGGACGTATCATTTGCCAAAAACGGTTAAGTCTAAGAACTTATGAGCGGATATAAAGGAATGCGCATATAAACAGGTAAATACAACTGTCATTTTCGGCTTCGTCGCTGTCGGATACAAGAGGTATTATTGTAAATATTGAATTATGAAGAACATCCATCATCACCATACTCGTTATCAGCCAAATTTCACCTACGACTAGGTGTAACCCTCTTATAAGCCACAGTTCAAGACTTCGCTGCTAGACCACGCTCTCCATGAGGATGGGCATTAGTACTGCCCGTTCACCGGTCGGAGTAATAACGACTAGACGATAGACTATAAATAGGTGTTTGCCGGTTTTACCATTTAGTTTAAGAGTTGTTCAGGATTCTGTACCTCTCTATTAGCGGCATTTCACTGCACTATAATCATCATCAGCCCAATTTTATCTACAACTAGGTGTAACGCTCTCACAAGACTCACAGTTGTTCAGATTTCTACATCTCTAACTGTTAGCGGCTATTCACTGCAAAGCTCATTGTTACCACAAACAACCTTAAGTTTCCCATCTGACTGTTTCAATTCAGTTTGAGCTATCAATTTACTTTCACGGTCTACCGATCACAAAAGGTGTTAATATGTTTACCAATCCTAATCTACACGTGGTGAAATCTACCTACATGTAAGTGATAGCACGTACAAGTAGGTTGGTAAGACAATGATACAATCCAACCTTATTTAAATTAACAAATTTAAATGGGACATGGCCCTTTTTGGGTTATTTTACAGCCGTAGTTTAAAAAAATGCGTTAATTGTCTTTTCTAACTGTAGTTTCTATTCTGCTAGTGAATGTTTCAAATGTTTAAAATAAGAAAATGTTTCTATACATCACTATAATTGTAATTTTGCACCGTAACATAGACCTTTTTGGCCGAATTTCCGAATCACGGTGACGATATTCTTCGGAATTTCGTGACCATATTATGCTATGTTCATGCCATTTGTCATTTTTATGATGCATTGTCACGTGGTTCCTTTGAGCTTTTCATTATTTCATTGCTAGTTTTACCTACTTACTAAGTGATCGTTCCAGAAGCAAGAAATTTCATTATTTCTTAATTACATACTTTATTAAAAAGCTTTCATGTCTATACCTTGGTCCACAGTTAATGAAAACAAAAGAAGCCCGACTTCTGTTCCATGTTCGAATTCATTAATGGAACTAAATCGTTGTAATATATTTACTTTGAAAGCATTAGGCTCGAGGCACATGGGTACAATTTAATTATCTGTTGAACTGTTACACGTTAATGTTGTGGAAACATGTTGGTGAACAATAAAGCTGGGAAACTTTACATATTATATCGGGAGATTCATTTAGAGGTACTTTTTTGTCCATGGATTGTTAGACAGATGAAGCGTGAGTCGTGGTAACCTTTTATGGTATTTTTGTTCAGTATAGTTTGACATTTCATTATGGAAAGACGCACAGCGTCTACAAATTATTCAGCTGTATTACCAAAATCGGCGTTCTTCGAGGAATGTGTTTCGTGCATTTAGAAAAACTTACTAACTCCACATAATCGGCCTACCGAACGTACGATTCGCTATACCATCGAAATGTTTGCAAGGCAAATTACATTTTGAGATAACACACGACCAAATAGACTACATCTTGAGCAACTGGAAGCCAACATTACTCGCGTTAGTCACCAAATATCAATCGAAATGCTCGGACGCGAAAATTGGAACGGCAGTACGGACTATGTTAACCGGTGTTACAGCCAACATTTGAAAGCAATCTTTAAAAATAAATGTAAAGTATAGTTCTTTTGTGTAATAATAAAAAAATACCTGAAAAATTTGTTTTTATTAAAAAAATAATTTTGAAAAGAGTACCTCCAAATGTATCACCCGATAAATATGATGTTGCGAACACTTCTTGTGCCTTTTTTATCATTGCATTGAACATGTATAATTTTGACTTCCTTAAGAGAAAACATAATTGAACTCCGGCACGCACGAAATAATAAAGATTCATTGTCACTTTCCGCCTGAGCTGAGCGTCCAAGCGAGAGCGTGGAACAAGCGATAGAGAGGCACGATCGGCCTAAGCGTTCGGCTTGTCTTATGACGTTATCACGTAAAATTATCGTCCGTAAACCGAGTTTACAAACAACCATTTTTTAAATATTATATAATATGACATAGAATACTATCACAATTTATGTTCATTACTCGTATTATGCTTTAAAACCGGCTATGACTCGCGTAATACAGAACAAAGTTCACTTTTGAAACCCATATAAAAAAGTTATAATACTTAAAGAGTTTACTCATAAAGTAACTTAATTTTACATTAATGTAATTTACTTCTTGTACGTGTTTTAATAATCAATAATATAAATAAAGTAATTTTTTGATAGTCACCCAAAAAGTGCTCAAAAAAAGTTTTCACTTTAAAAATTATAATAATTAAACCTCCAGCATCTCTCAGTGTGTACCTTTACTAAAGCCCACTCGCCTTGGCAACAATTTACCGAATTCCCGCGTATTTTCCCGCGCCCATATTGTTTTAGTGTAGGGTTAACAACCTATAGTAGCAGCTAGGGCGGGTCGTGACGATATTTTTATCGATTTGATTTGTTGATAGATAGGCGTTAATAAAAAAATCGATTGATTAGTGGAGCGAGTAATAGGCGTGTTTATGAATGAATGATTCATAATTTATTCGAATTGAATGGTTGTGGTTACGAAATGTGTAGGAAGTGATGAAAGTGTTTTGTGTTTGATTTTAATTTATATCTCTGAGAGATGTTATCTTCTGAACATCTTGAAATAAAACATACTTTATGTATGTACTATCATCAAATTTTTTGCCTGACCAGTTCAAAAAGGTTTTGCTTTGCATATGTGCATTGCAAGCTAACTCCGCCTTTTATTGTATTGCCCAACGACAACTAAGATTTTTACTTATAACCGTAATTATATATAGCTAAATTAAATCTATACCCACTTAGTATTTTAATGTTATCTTGATTATTGTATTTTATTATAATAAATGGTAGTAGTTTTTTTACACGTGTTGACAGTACTAAGATTTTTACTTCTAACCGTAATTATATCATAGCAAAATTAAATCTATATCCACTTAGTATTTATAATGTAACCTTGAATAGGATTATTGTATTTTATTATAATAAAAAGTAGTAGTAATTTTAACAATAAGCAGATAAGCAGAGAATAATCGGGGTTAGTGAATGGTCATTTCGCGTAAAATTCACCCTTAAGATGGTTAGGCAAAAAATTGAGTGACAGTACATATGAATATCTGGTTTATTAATCTGGTTATTAACCTGGTTTATTTTTATCACATAAAATAGAAATGCAATAAATATCGAAACATGCATTTCACACAATATGTTTTCATGTTGTTGTCTATTTTGAAAAAGAGCATGTGAATACATTTATAATATACCTTGATAATTAAGGTACATAGTTACAAAACAACCTACAAAAACGTTTAAAAAAAAGAAACCGGATATTCGATTCACAATATAATTAAATAGTAACATTCGATTCGAACACCGATATTCTGTTTCGATACTTTTATTCGATGTTATTTTTAGCTACATCACTAACCAATGCGTGCGCTTATTTTGAAACCCTTGTTTAATATTAGTAAATTCTGATCCTAATAGTTTACAGGGTAAGGTTTAAATTTAAATATCAGAGTTTTTCCTAGAACTAGTAAATTGGTATTTCCAAATAAAGGCAAGGAAACACAGATTCGGTACGTCAATCTTCAGGAAGCCATGTATTTTTGTTAGAAACAATTATTTTAATTGATTTAACAGATGCCGGGAACTCTGAGAGCACAGAGCATTCGATTTTAAAGGAAGCTGGACATATTTCGTGTTCGTGCGTATACTTAAACATTAAACAATGAACACATTTTAATGTGTTCAATGTTTAATATTTAAAATTATGACAGCTTCCTTACCAATATAATATGAATTTACCTAGTATACGTCTTTCCTTATAATAGACTAGTAGTTCTGCGAACAGTAGACCTCGCGAGCACCGTCATATCAGCGGCAATTTTCGCAGTACTTCACAACTTATTATCTCGGAAACCACTTGACCAATTACGCTCATATTCAAAAATCACAAATTCAAAAAACACACCGCAGCAAATACTTTTTTTTAGGAAAAGTGCTCCTCCCATTTAAAATCACCGACGTCAAAAACTTATATATTGAATAGTAGAACTTGCATACCAAATTTCGTCAAGATTGGCTGAAAATTGCGACCTGTGCAGGAGGATCAACATACAACCTAACAAACATACGGACAGATGTAAGTCAATTTGGCCAGTTAAAGCAGAGACGATTCGCTCGGTCAACAAATACACATTCATACATAAGGATTCCTTGTGTTGCGGCAGGCACGGACACACACATTAACACATCACAATACCCAAGACCCGAGAACAAACATGTCCGCTCCTCACACAACTATTTATCCGGCCAGGGATCGAACTTGGGTCCCCACGCTTCGAAGGCAGTGTCACTACCAACTGAATTAACAGGGCCGTCTTATTTTTATCATGATCAGCAGACAGAATACATTGTGTAAATACAGGTATTTCATAAGACATCTACTGCCTACATGTGTTCTTGCAAATAAAATATTTGCTTTGATTTGATTTTAGCCCTTATTAAACTATACTAAACATGTTATTTTTTTAAATAGTATGTATCTAGGTGAGTGAGGTTTGCTAGATTTAGGTTCGAATACGAAATAGCAACTCATGTTCCGTGAGAATCTTGTCCTGCGATTCAGGATTTTTAATGCGACTGTTACGCCATCTAGTTTGAACGCAACGAACAAACTGTTGTTTTACATTTCCTGAAAACGCTAATAAAACGACGTTTTCTAAACGTGACACTTAAGGTAGACCGATTTATCGCCAATTCCCAACATACCAAATTTAACGAAAATAGCTTTCCGAGATCCAGATTATTTAATAACAAGAATTGCTCATTTAAAGTACTTATTAGAAAAGTGATTTATGAGTACGGGTCATGGAAGTATTTTATGTTCAACGGAAGAGGTTAAATAGTGGAAATACCTTCTTAAGATTTTACAAAACCATAACAATAACCACAGCTGTATTTTATGTGCTCATACTCATTCATAGGGCTTCAAAGTAATCATTATGGTACCAGTGTACTCACACCTTGGATCCATATCTATGCTAATACACGCCATTTTACAGAGAACTATAATTCTGCGTGTTTCGTTCAGTGTTCAGTTCTACGTATATTGGTTGGCAAGCATAACCAGACCTGTCAATCACTGAAAAATGTTGCCAGGTGCAGATCAATCAAAACCAGACGTTCTACCCGTAACCACGTACTAACTATTAACTAACCTATGACGTAACTATCAATAAAAATACTACCAGTATTAAAAGACCTTTGCTTTGAATGAGATGGCCTGGGATGACAGCTCAAGCAAAATTTGTTAATCACCTGTAATAAGCCAGTGATAATGAACCGGGCATTAAAATAACTTGCTCGAGATGGTAGATCTGGTAACACTGGTTATGTAAATTAAAATGCATCAATAGAATAAAGATTGAAGTGCCGTTCATTGACGATTATTTTTAATGATTAATATGCACAGGAGGTGCTTGTTGGGAAATGTTAGTATGGAATAGTAAGTTGAGTGGCATAATAATGAATGAACGAAGGGCCCCAGTGTGACCAGATTTCAAAAAATACCCTGTATTTTTGGGTAAAATTATTAGCGTATACATATACATAGCAATACCTTAACTGAATTTCCAATGCACAGAAGGATGCTTAGTATATATATAGTTATTGGAATTTTCAGAGAGAAAAAATCCACACCTGCGACATGTTTGGTATCGCTAAGCAAGCGTTAGGGCTTTATTAAATTAATACTATAAAAATTATAAAGGGTTGTGACGTCAATACGAAAGTTTAAGGATTTCTAAAATTCTTCTTCTTCTATCAGTTGGATAGTGCTGTCAAAGTTGTTTAATAGATGTCGCTCCGTCCCCGTAATGACGGTTAAAATCAAATAGAGAATTAAAATTCGATGCTCGGACCTCGAGCCTCGGTGGCCTAGATGGTCATGGCGTCTGACACGGATTGACGGATGACGCGGGTTCGAATCCCGTCAGAGAATGTGAATTTTTATTTAAAAAAATTGCAATGGTTGGTATCACTAAGCAGGCGTTAGTCCTTTAAAAATGTAATACTATTTTAATAGTTAGTTATATCACAATGCCTACTGTATAATAATAAAAATAAAAAAATTAAATAATAATAATTGAAATTATTACAAATGATTATACATATATATACATATATAAATACAAAGTAATACAATAAAAATAGTTTAACAAATATAAAATTTTCAATCAAGTTAATTATTAATAGAACATAATAAAACCATATGCACTTAAGTTTATTTATTACACAGCGTGAACGTGAGTTTTTAGTAATGACGTAAACACAGAAGAAACTCCTTATTCGACATCGTCAAAATACAAGTACAATTTGAATAATTTAATACAGACTTTCATTCTATTCAGTTATTGGAGTGTAACTAAAAAAATACTAGACCGAATTTGATGGAAATTAAATGGGAGCACACGGAAAGCACTAGCTTGCAAACAAAAAGAATTTTGAGAATCGGTTCACCCAGTCGAAAGTTATGAGGTAACAAACATAAAAAAAACAGTAGAATAGAGTAACATACAGGCGAATTGAGTACCTCCTCCTTTTTTTTTGGGAAGTCGGTAGAAAAGTGATAATCAGATTGCGGAATATGAATTATCCATAACGAAGTAAAAAGGATTAATTATCAGGCAACACTGATTAATTAATCGAAGCCTCATCGTGACACACGCAGAATCAATATACTGATGCCCTTTGTAGGCACAATCCAGGAAGACACGCTTTGTTGTTTGGTACTTGCCTACTTCGGTACCAACTACTTGATACCTAACTTCTAATTAGTAATTACTTACATGTACTTTCTATAAAGTTGTGCGACTGGTGCCTGGAATTACTCTGACTACAGTTTCTGAATAATTTACCTGTAACAGAAAAATACTATTTTTATTTCTTGCCTTAAGTAAGTATGTGTGTTAATGTACTATGTACTATATTAAGGTGGGATCTAAAAAAACCGACCAAGTGCGTGTCGGACTCGCGCACGAAGGGTTCCGTACCATTATCCATAAATCTCCCATACAACAGACATGATTTTTTGCCGCTTTTATAGATTTAGTTTTATTTGTAATCCAATTTACGCTTGGCTGGTTGTTTAGTATTTATTGTGATAGCGGCAACAAAAATGTATCATCTGTGAAAATTTCAACTGTCTAACTATCACGGTTCATGAGATACAGCCTGGTGACAGACGGACGGACAGCGAAGTCTTAGTAATAGGGTCCCGTATTTACCCTTTTGGTACTGAACCCTAAAAATAACCTTTCATTTAATTTACAAGAGCTCTGTCCGCATTTCCATTACTACAGTGCTATTTAAACCTAAACACTTTCAAACTATTGTTTTGCAGAATATTTTACTGTGGTCATACCCCTCAACAAGGCGTTCTTTTTATATTGGTTCATCAAACTAAATTCATCTCGCCATGAAGGAAAAGCGAAGATTGAATCGTAAGCTACGTTAACCGCCATCCCTATGAGAGCTATTGCGTATCTCATTATACAGTTATAGTGATGACCTTGCAAAGACATCGATTAACTGTCAAAATCAATTTCTTCTTACTCTTCTGCTGATTCTTCTTCTCATGTGAAAGTCAATTTGATACTTTTGATAGTCACCATCGGTCGTTGTGGTACGCTATACTAATGCTAAGACAATCTTGATCATAGTTTTCAATGATCTTGGTAGATATCAAAGGTAAACCTAGATAGTCACTTTGAATGTAAAAAGTTAGCCACTAGCCCTGCAGAAATATGCTTTTCATTCCATCTATTCGAAAAGACGACTTGGTTTGCCTTTAAGTGCACCCAAAGGTGGCGTTTTCTTTAAGAAACTTTACGCGGTCATAATTAATAAGTTTTTAATCTGCTTTATAAGTGCCGCGCATTTGAATTTGGAACATCTTAATGTTCAGCGCCAAATAAATCGAACGCAAATATTCTTTGAATAAAAACTGGCTGGTACGGCGGCCCATGTATAGTCGCACCGCCAGCTGAATAAAAAAAATTAAAAACGCGCGAGCTACTCTACTCGTACTAGCTTGTTTTTTCGTAAATTTTTAAGGATTGTTATAAATTCATGCGGTTTTGTTTCGAAAAATGAGTTCTTCAAGTGACAGTGAAAGTATGTAATTGACTCCTGAACGTATTAGAACTGACGCAAGAAATGTGATTATGCAAAATCACGAGAGAAATATATGAAAGCCTATGGTAATTTTATTGAATGGAGACAGCAAGAGGCGCCAAGATTTTTTTCAGAATCTGTGTTTTGGTCCTACTTCCAGTACTTAGCCATGACTAAACAACCTTCCACTCTTTCGAGTACCTCAATGCTAAATTTAGTTATATTTTGTTGTTACAATTTAGTTCTTACTCAATGTTTTATTAAATATTAATATAACAATAAAATATTTATACACCTCGGTCGCTAAACCTGTTAGCAGCTCGGCCAAAGACCCAAGAGCCAAGCTGACCCGACATTATACCGAAGATATCCCGGACATCAGCCTGTACGAGATTAGAATGGCCTTGAAACAGCTTAAGAACAACAAGGCGCCTGGTGACGACGGTATCACATCTGAGCTTCTGAAAGCGGGTGGAACACCGGTACTTAAAGTCCTTCAGAAGCTCTTTAATACCGTCTTACTCGAAGGTTCAACGCCAGAAGCATGGAACAAAAGCGTGGTGGTGCTGTTCTTCAAGAAAGGTGACAACACTTTACTTAAAAATTACAGACCCATCTCGCTTTTGAGCCATGTTTATAAGCTGTTTTCGAAGGTCATAACGAACCGTCTCAGTCGCAGGTTTGATGAATTCCAGCCTCCGGAACAAGCCGGTTTCCGAAAAGGCTATAGTACCATAGACCACATCCACACGCTACGGCAAGTTATACAGAAGACCGAAGAGTATAACTTGCCTCTTTGTCTAGCGTTTGTGGACTATGAGAAAGCCTTTGATTCGATCGAGACGTGGGCAGTGCTTGAGTCTCTCCAGCGGTGCCGTATTGACTATCGGTATATTGAAGTGCTGAAGTGTTTGTACAAAAACGCCTACATGTCAGTCCGAGTACAGGAGCAGAGTTCGAAGGCAATTCCATTGCAAAGAGGCGTGAGACAGGGAGACGTTATATCTCCGAAACTGTTCACCGCTACATTGGAAGACGCCTTCAAGCTTCTGGAATGGCAAGGACTTGGCATCAATATTAACGGCGAATACATCACTCACCTTCGATTTGCCGACGATATTGTAGTCATGGCAGAATCCATGGAAGACCTCAGTACAATGCTCGAAGGCCTCCATCGAGTTTCCCAACGGGTAGGTCTTAAGATGAACATGGACAAGACGAAAATTATGTCTAATGCCCATGTTGTACCTACCCCAATATCAGTTGGGAACTCAGTTCTCGAAGTTGTTGACGAGTATATCTACCTGGGACAGACAGTCAAACTAGGCAGGTCCAACTTCGAGAAAGAGGTCAATCGTCGAATCCAACTCGGCTGGGCAGCGTTCCGGAAACTTCGCGAAGTCTTCTCGTCAAAAATACCTCAGTGCCTCAAGACAAGAGTCTTCGACCAATGTGTGTTACCAGTGATGACTTATGGCACTGAAACGTGGTCTCTTACTATGGGCCTCATAGATAAGCTCAAAGTCGCACAACGAGCTATGGAGAGGGCTATGCTCGGGGTTTCTCTACGTGATCGAATCAGAAATGAGGAGATCCGTAGAAGAACGAAAGTCACCGACATAGCTCAGAAGATTAGCCAGTTGAAGTGGCAGTGGGCAGGGCACATAGCACGCAGAACAGATGGCCGATGGGGCCGAAAGGTTCTGGAGTGGAGACCACGTACCGGCAAGCGCAGCGTAGGCCGTCCACCGACACGGTGGACAGACGACCTGAGAAAGGTCGCAGGACGACGTTGGATGCAGGCCGCTTCCAACCGGTCCTTTTGGAAAATCATGGGGGAGGCCTATGTTCAGCAGTGGATGTCCTACGGCTGAGATGATGATGATGATGAATAAAATATGAGGAGCCTTTTATTTTCTCATAGAGGGCAAGGAAAAGTAGAGTGTATCACTCGGGCGTAAAATATATTTTTGATTCGGGTGACTGTCTTTGAATCCCTCCCTACATTCAGGATTCCCTTGCTTTTGCTCCCTTAAAATACAGATACAATCTACTATTTTCACGCTCCGCTTGAACCCAGAATTAAATCTGCAAGGAAAAACGCACGCCAGCAGAGCATTCCACACTTTAGTTCAACGACAGAAGAAGGAACTGCCAAGGCTTCTGATTCGTGATAAGAGATCCTTAAGATGGTATACGGATGGCATGTCAATTCAGTTAACAAGCAGTTCGGAGGTTGGATAGGGAGAAACATTCATCATGAAACAAACGGTAGAAAACGCGTAGAGAAGCTATAGTTCTACGCTTCTGCTGTGGTACTTACCTGGTCAAGTACTTGGTACCCACTTAGGAAATCACTCGAGCAAATACGCCCACTCATGTTATTACGAGAACATATACGTTTGTTTTCCCACACAATCCCCCTGTTTGCTAAATCCTCGCCTACTTACTTTGATTGCAAAATCCGTGACACCGACTTTGTGTAAAAAACTAGACAAGTTTGAGTCGTGCCACGGTCTATGAAGGTTTCGTATATATGACTAGGTGTCTTTATTTCTACTGGCCATATTGAATTTCATCTGTCAGTTTCAATCAATGTTTGTTTGGTTGTATGTTGGTCTTCTTGTACAAGGTTGCATTTTTAAACCAATCTTGGCGAAACTTGGAATGCATGTTCTACTATTTAATATATTTGTTTATCGTCGGTGGTTTGGTTTTTTAGTTTGGTACTTTTCCTTAAAAGTGGGGAAGTTTGCTGCGGCGATATTTACAGAGCGATTTTGATAAAATGTAGGTACCTGACTTTAATGAGGAATTTTGAATATGGACATAATTGGTCTACTGGTTTCCAAGATAATAGCTTGAGAAGTACCTACTGCACAAAATTGCCACACAACCAAAACAATTTGTTGGCCAAGCGGTCATGGCGAGTACACGGATTGTCGGAGACGCAAGTTCGAATCCCGTCGGATGATGTGTAATCTGTATATCTAAAATTGCAACGATATTTATTATGTTTCTATACTAATCACGTTTCTGAGCTGGACATCTCAATAACACTTCACGGAAAAAATGTTTGTTTTGGTCACAACTTACAAACAAATTATGTAAGTATGAATTATTTCATAATTATCGTAAGTTTGACATACGTATGTTTATTTCTGGCTTAGACTTTACTCAATTATTTTCATAATCAAGTACAATACATCCTCGCATTACTATTATATTCTCAGAGTGTTTGGTTATAGATGTAGACATATTATAAGAATATCTACCTTTTCATTTATTATTATTGATTTTATGATTAGTAGTTATCATTGTTTAACTTTAAATTCATTTCATTTATAAAAAATAAGCTCACGCGATGTTATTAACCTAAGTTTCAGCCATGGCCGATGTCCACCCTTCAGGGAGTTCACACTCCAAGATCGCGGCGACAACGATCACGTACGAAAACGTAATAAAGATTATGAATTGTTATAGTTAAATACTTAATGGCTTTGCTTCGCCCTCGGGGTACGGTACCCTAAAAAGAATATCACTTAGAGAATATCGCATGCTCGAGTGGTTTTGTTTTCCATGCCATATTTTGTTTGCATAACCAGATTGATCCATGTACTCGTATGTTTTGGGTCCATCTTCGTTTTTATTGTTGCTTAGGCATATCTAAAAACTTTCATTGATTGTTTTCCTGATATTGTTTTATGGACTACAGTGTTCCAGCATGTGCTTGTGTGGAGGTCCCTATTCTCGATCTATTGTGCTGTCGTCACCTTTGACTGCATTATTAGTTACCATTTATCACGAACTAGCTGCTCTCCGCGGTTTCACCCTCGCGGTGATGGATGATGATGAATCTTATATATCCTATGTTACTCAGGGTGAATGTAGCTTTCCAATGGTAAGAGAATTTTTGAAATCGGTCCAGTACTTTTTGAGCCAATTCGCTACAAACATACATACAAATATTTCCTCTATAATATTAGTATAGACTACCAAGATCAATTGAGACAAAAGACAAACCAAAAATCGAAACCTATAAATAACCGAAAAGGATTCAATATTATAATTAGCGTAATTTATACCAAAAGAGTAACAGCCCTGCAATGGAACTCCTTGGTCTTCTGTTTTTCACGAGAAATACTCAAGGCTAGAATGAATAGATTGTTACTGGATCGACGTGCTCCATCCAAGACCTCACCATCGCTTAACATAAGGCGAGATCGTGCCCTATTAAAGCAAAAAAAAAAATATTTTCGTCCATATGTACAAAAATCGTTTGTACCTTATATAATAAAAATACAATATAGTTCATTCTAGACATAACTTAAGTATAAGAAACAATGATACTACAAATTAGTGATAACTTATTTATAAAAATATTTACGTGATAAGCGTCATGGATTTATACAGTTTTATATAGATTTATACTTTTATTATTTTGTATAGATAACAAACACCAATTATCGGCTTACTAACAATATATTTGTCGATTTCAAATAAAAAGCACCTCACAAACTTAGCCTAAGAAGTTAAAAACTATAAATCAATATGATTTAAACTAATTTTCTATGACACATAATCTGATTGTCCTGTATTAAGTTTTATGGTCGATTTTACGGTGTCTACTTCGAATATATTAGTGTAAGGTGGATCAAAGCACCCTTTACAGTTAAACTTTAAAACCAGTATACCGATGGAATCCGAAACATTACAAACTTTGTAACATTTTTTTCTCGCTACTTTAAAAAACGATGCACGTATTTCAGAGATTTCATACCTCAGTCAAAAATCAAAATCATTTATTCAATTTAGGCATCAAAGACGCACTCATGAACGTCAACTTTTCATTATAATAGACTACCGCCGCATTGCAAAATATATAGAGCACACCGAGAAGAAGCGGCAAGAAACTCGGGGCCATTCTTTTTATATAGATGTTTACAATGTTTCTACTTAGGTACTACAAATATTATATTTTATGGGTGGCAGAGTGACAACTTGCCAGAAGTGGAGTATTCCAAGCATCTTTATCTTCTATATAATGTCGAACTTTATAATAAGCTTTTTTTATTATAACTTTTTTTACAGTCAACTTGAATTTGCCCTCTGTGAGCTCAGTTTCAGTTCAAAGTACTTGAAGTGCACGGGCCCAGTAAGTAGAACGTATTCGTGATAAAAAGGCGACAAAAGTGGGAAGAGGCGGTGTGGTGAGGGCGGAGGACGCTTGCCGGCGATCATTACGTGAGTGCCGGCAGAGCAGGGTCGGTAGTTTATACATGTCATTGTTTTCTTTTGTAGGTAGGCTACCAACAAAAAAGATCAATCGAAGATTTGATCGTAGATGCAATGTTGACATCCCCACACGCATCTCGAGCTAAACCGACGACGCGTAAATCAACGCTAGTAGTGTTGATTCACGCAGGTCTCAGCGGAAAGATATTCTACTCACTTTGCGTTAGTCGTCAATTATTTTTACAAGAAGTCCAGAATCATTTTCCTAATACAGTTTACGTCAATGGCTAACTTTTATTAGTGTTATGGTTGTGTATGTATTGCTGAACAGAACAGTAATATAACCGGTCACTCCTCGACTATGAAATACTTAAAACCGGCAGCACAGTTAAATCCACAGCCACATAAATCTGTAGTAACGTAATAGTCGAACTAAAAGCTTAGTACCAAGCTCATTCATAAAGCTCATGTAGGTCACGTACTAGAAACATTAGTTGCGTCTGTCGTCGGGCCATCAAAACTGAAGGCGAACTTTGATCCTAATAATAATTTGAAATGGTATTGCTGGTATTGCATTAATATCTTTTCAATATATAATCTTATACCTTTATTGAACTAAACAACAAAACCATCAATGATCAAAATTTGGAATCATACAGACAGTTCTGCGGTAGAATTAAGTTCCGTAACAATTTTTACGAAAGGGGTATTACATACATAAATCAGCCCCTTATGATTCAATGAATGCTGGGAGTCAAGCCTTCCCCTCAAAGAGAGGCGTTAGGCCATAATCCAACAAAAAGGCCCAGTGCGGGGGCCTATAGCGGCGGATAGGTTAGTAGCTAACTTATAATATAGCTGTACCTAGTTTTAGACTTGCGAAGACTAATAAGTCATTCCTAGGAAATTGTGTGCGTTTTTACAATAAAATCCCAAAGCACATAACTGAGCTCACAGAGGGCAAATTCAAGTTGACTGTAAAAAAACGTTTTAATAAAAAAAGCTTACTATAAAGTTCGACATTATATAGAAGATAAAGATGCTTGGAATACTCCACTTCTGGCAAGCTGTCTCTCTGCCACCCATAAAATGTAATATTTGTAGTACCTAAGTAGAAACATTGTAAACATCCATATAAAAAGAATGGCCTCGAGTTTCTTGCCGCTTCTTCTCGGTGGGCTCTTTATATTTTGGAACGCGGCGGTAGAGTCTTTAAAGTACATTATAATGAAAAGTTGACGTTCATAAGTGCGTCTTTGATGCCTAAATTGAATAAATGATTTTGACTTTGACTTTATATACTCGTATAATGGTATATTTATAAATGGTTATTTAATACGAATGGGGTATATTTCAGTGACAACCATAATGTCCATGACATGGTAATCATGTTCTACAAAGATCATATTTTACATAAATAGTTTTTGTGTTAATATCAGTCAGTCATATTCTTTATTATTTAAAATCTTCTACCTAGAATCAAAGTTTAAATTCCCACTTCAATAACTCCTGTAACTCAATGACACAAATCTAAAAAAACCAACCGCGATTTCCGCCCGAAAAGTAATTACGCTCATAAACACCCACATATTTAGTGGCCACAACCTAACACATACAATGTTTCAACCTAAAAACCTAATTTCCTGGACTGTTTGAAATTAGGTTTAAATATAAACATAAATTCCAATATATCTAGACCAGTGCTATTTCAGATGTTATTTGTAGTTACAGGTCAAGTTATACTGGGGTACAAGAAATAAAATACCAATATATCAAGACCTCATGTTTTCATACGATCTGTTGGGAAATACAGGCCAGGATAGAGTGGGCGGTCAAAAAAACTGGATAGGCATCTGTTTTCGATAAAATTTTGTTTTCACACGTTTGTTTTTATTATTATGCAATTTATACAAATCAATTGCCTACTTCGAAGAGGAATGAACGAATTTATTTGATTTTAACCGACTTAAAAAAGGGAGGAGGTTATATGTTCGTGTGTATGTATTTTTTATGTGTATGTTAGCCAATTTCTCCCCCATTTGTGGACCGATTCTCAAAATTCTTTCCTCATAAAAAAATACAAAGGGCCGCCTTTTTTCAAGATTTCAATCAACATTTGTTAGCAACTGAGATAGATAACAGCGCTGTGCCTCGGTCACCGATATTTCTATACTATAATATTCAAATAGGTGAATCATTGAATAGCTATAATTTTCGAATACAAGTGCAATTTGAAAAATTTAATACCGACTTCCATTCTATTACTTTGGTAAAAATCAGTTATTGGAGTGTAACTCAAAAACTTCTGAAACGAATTTGATAGATTTTACATGGGCCATACGGGAAGCACCAACTTTAAAAAAATAGTTTTGGGAATCGGTTCACCCAGTCGAAAATTATCAGGTAAAAAACATTTTAAAAAAAATACAGTCGAATTGAGTACCTCCTTCTATTGTTTGGAAGTCGGTAGAAAAACAGTCGAATTCTCACTCCTTTTTGGAAGTCGGTAGAAAAACAGAAATGAATTTCAGAACCTCGGTAAAATTTCAGGAAAGTTACAAAGCCTAGTAAGCAAAATAGGTACTTAGATACTTATTTTGAAATACTTTAAATGTACGTTCTCACTGAACATACCTACAACCTCCTAAATCCGGTGACTAATCATGATGAATGTCATTAACAAACACACAAAACAAATAAAGCCGTAATAGCAAACAGCCTACGCGAATTCGCACCTGCGTTGTTGAGACGTGAAAACTTTTCACTTACAACATTACTCATGATGATATCATGTGTTTACTTTTAATCTACTGTATGTGCACGACTTAGTCCGCGTTATATGAGATTATCGCGACCTATCGGGAACTTGCCGTTGAATAGGGAGAAAATGTTGCCGATATGTTAATCCTGGGTAGAAACCATCTCCACTCCAAATTTTGTCCAGATCACCACGCTCATCATCCATCTCAACGCGGGTGCTACTGTTACTGTTATAGGTACCTACTTCATCTGCACGACCACTCTCCCACAAATTTCCAAAGGGACGGTTGGAAGCGGCTTGCATCCAACGTCGTCGTACCTTTATTAGGTCATCAGTCTACCTTGTCGGTGGACGACCCACGCTACGTTGCCGGTCCGTGGTCTCCACTGCAGAACCTTCCAGCCTCATCGGCCATCTGTTCTGCATGCTGTGTGTCCTGCCCACTACCACTTCAACTGGCTTATCTTCTGGGCTATGTCAGTGACTTTCTGATTCGATCACGTCAAAAACCCCCGAGCATAGCCCTCTCCATAGCTCGTTGTGCGACTTTGAGCTTACTTATGAGGCCCATAGTAAGAGACCACGTTTCAGTGCCATAAGTCATCACTGGTAACACACATTGGTCAGAGACTTCGTCTTGAGGCATTGAGGTATTTTTGACGAGAAGACTTCGCGAAGTTGCCGGAACGCTGCCCAGCCGAGTTGGATTCGACGATTGACCTCGAGGTACCTACTCACGGTATACCAAAAAACCAACTGTCCATCATAGGTGCCTCTCAAAATGACGAAGTACACTTAACTCTAGTGTTGACATTAAATCATTTTAATGGCATTCTAATCTCAAGTGTCTATACGTGTATTTCTGATGACATATGGTGGGCTGCACTTATGACATGGTCATCATAACCCAGATATGGAACCTTGGTCTAATGACTGGTTTTGTGAAGTACATTCTTGTTTGTACTGTGCCAATCGCCTTTTAATAATAATATCGTTATTTAACGATATTATTGTTATTAAAAGGCGATGTATTTAATATTTAATAAACGCTCACGACTTTCATTCAACGATTGACATTCACCGTCAACAAGGATATCATCAAAGTAGGCGAAACACTTTTCAGTTATTGAAATGTAACTTAAAATCCCTTAACCGCATTTGATGAATTTTAAATGGGAAGTATACTCTTAAAAATGAAAAAGTAATTTTGAGAATCGGTTCACGAATTGGAGAGAAATCATTGAACATACATAAAAAAATACACACAGAAAAAATAACTTAAGGCATTGACGTTGTATTAATCGCAAAAAATGTGATCACGGCATTGAGACTGCAGGCCTTGTTAATCGAGTTTCTACTAATTGACGATACAGGACAATATAACTGAAACCGCATGGTAATTGACTATCAAGTAATAATATAGTGGACTTATGGTGAGAAATTATTACTACTTATAATAATAGCTCGATGTCTTATGGTAATATATACAAGGTACTTATGCTTAATGATGCCTATAATATTCTAAGCATCTACTAAGGAAGAAATATTGGAAATTTCACTATTTGGATTTCGATTGATTTCTGTGATCAAACCTATGACCAAACGGATCGAAACCGCTGGCAGATTAGCCAGTCTATTATTGCAAATATAAAAATGAAGCGTGGTGACACGTTAATTATAAGCACCAACTGAGCAAAAGGAGCAGTCTCTCTCTGTCTCCAAAGCACGGGGTTGCAGGTTCAGTTCATTATCGGATCAATTATTTATTTGATAAGCAGAAACGTGTGTTATCAGGTATCTCCCGCGAGTCAGAGAATCCTAGTGCCATTTCTAAAAAATAGGATGTAAGAGCTCGAGAACGGGCTTCAAATAATGGTTGAAAACAATTTTTTCTCTCAGGCATTTAGAACTCACATTGATTACACGCTATATTGAACAGCTGTCAAAAGTAATCCCACAATTAATCATCCACAATACAATAAGCATAAACAGTGACATGCTACCACCAAGCACCACCCTTGCAATTTCACACTCCATTGCCTTTTTTATAACATCCAGGTGCGAAAATAAATTACTAAGCAGAAATTAACGGAAGGGTGTCTGGCAGTCCCTATGATTGCGAAAAAAGCAACGCGGCTTATAATAGTGGACATGATAAAACACATAATGTATCTCTCAAAAGGATTTACCCCGATAGAAAGGTGAAGAAGTTTGATTGCTTTTACAGAAAAATGGCAAAAATTGACACAGAAAGTTATAAAAATATGTAAAAGTAAAAATGGGATTTAGATGCCTATATCTGTGGCGTGAAATATATATGTACATTGGTTTACTTACGAGTCATCATCATCATCATCTCACCCGTAGGACATCCACTGCTGAACATAAGCCTTCCCCATGATTTTCCAAAAGGACCGGTTGGAAGCGGCCTCCCGCATCCAACGTCGTCCTGCGACCTTTATCAGGTCGTCTGTCCACCGTGTTGGTGGACGACCTACGCTGCGCTTGCCGGTCCGTGGTCTCCACTCCAGAAACTTTCGGCCCCATCGGTCATCTGTTCTGCGTGCTATGTGCCCTGCCCACTGCCACTTCAACTGGCTAATCAAATAAACTTATATACATATACGATACTTATATAATATACTTATACGAGTATATTTTAAAACTATCTGGTGTATATGTAGGTAACAAGGATTTACTTAATTATTAATTTTTATTTATTTATTTTAGACACACCTCACACACACGTGGCATGCCTAGTATACAATTTGTATGGAAATCTGCGACGTCCACGACACGTGGACACTTGTGCAGACTCATAAAGATTTGCCTTCTAACTTAATATAAAGATTTATAAACATAAATCACTCATATAAAAACATACTCGTAACAGAAAAAGAAAAAAAAGCTACCCACTTTTAGGCCTTGATGCGATGACTTAATGAAATCATAGACAAGCCTAACCCGAATATATCCATAGACAAAGTAGCGTCCGCCTTGGCAGCCGTCCAAGACATTCTATCTTGTCTATGGGCGGGAAACGGTGCATCGTAAAAATAACACAGACTTTGATGTCTTTCGATTTGTTTTCAATCGGCTCGGGTGTCTGGTTAGACATATATTATCTAATTATAGATGTTACAAATCAGGATGTCTTTATGTCTAATCGATTTGACTTTACGAAGGAGCGATTACAGCAGTCTTGGAAAGAGTCCCATCCCTTCTCCTTATTGTATCCGACAACATATAAATAATGTACAATAATTTTTGATTTCTATAAAAAACTAGCATATTTGGTTTACGATTTTCTAAGAATATATACTTACAAATAGAAACAATGTTTCTAATGAGGTTTTTTTTTATAATAATGTATTTTTTTTATATTAAGGCCATTTTTTAATTATGGCAAATTTGTAGTAATCCGGCTCAGCGCTTGGCTACGTTCAATTCCCTTACCTTTAAATCAAGCATGCGCATCTCGTAAAAGCGTACAAAATACATAAAAAAATAATGTGCACTGTTAAATAAAAAGATAATCCGCCAATGTTTTATACACACAAAGTAAAAAGTTGCTATTTTATGATATGTGTTTCATGACAAACACAATAGTGAGTAAGGAGAAAAACTGTTGTATTAAAAATATATTTTAACATACCAGAGTACATTAAAAAAAATCAAACATACCACTTAATTTCACTTAACATTGTAACCACAAACTCTGTAAGCTTTTACGAGATGCGCCTGCTTGATTTCAAGTAAAGAAATTTGAACGTAGACAAGCGCTGAGCTGTCAGCGAATTTCTGAATGTTTCAATACATATTTTATTTGCTTTTGCTCCACAGAAATGTGGCGTGGACCCCCTTGATGTATCTATAACGCACAAGCTATGGCGGGTTTTGCAGTTCTCTGATAAAGCGTATTCATAGTGTCATAGAGTAAAAATAACCCAGTATTTTTCGCTATCGGATATATTTATTTTAGCTGATAAATTTAACTGGTTATGAGATTTTTCAACAAACACACGAAAAAATAAGGGTTATAATATTATTATATTATGGTAATAAGTGTTATCCCGCCTGAATGGCAGATCCCCTGTTCTTTTTACGTACCTACCCATCAAGACGAATCTATTGACGTTTTATTTATCATAATCGGTTGAGCCTTTGAGTAGTTACGAGCGGACATACGGACAGACATACATACAGGTCAAACACATAACCTTCTTATTTGGCTTCAGCGCAGTCGGATAAACATAAATGTCATGAAGTCTGCGGTATTATGGCATCATCATATCAGCCATAGGACGTCCACTGCTGAACATGCCTCCCCCATAATCTGCATTGACAAGCACAAACTTTGATAGTTTCATTTCTCTTTCTCTTTTATATTTCTGTTTTGACATAATTTTAGTTAAGTGGAATCAAAAATGGGAGAAGGCGCTGGTCTTCGAATCACAGTGTAACGCTACATCGAGGACCAGAGGCTTCAAATTTAAATTGTACACACTTTTATGTCAATAAATGAATTTTTATGTTATGTTTTTTTATAATTCATAAGTTTGTCTAATCTTACTTTTAAAATATGTTGAAAATATAGTAGTAGATGAGGTTGCAGCAGAGAAAAACACGCAAATATTGTAAAAGTAAATAAACTCAGAGATATAAATCAGTCGCAACAGGATATTCCTAAGTCATAAAATCTTACAATTTATTACATTTTCAGCACATCCGTTGCAGTTTCGCACATTGATGTACATAAACATTATGACGTAAGTGTAACCTGCGCCTATTATCTCAAATATTTATTCAGTTTAATCATCGGAAACGCTCTTGAACCTAAATTACTTACTAACTAGCTGCGCTCCGCGATTTCACCCACGTAGTGATGGAAGATGAAGAATCAAAAATATTGCCTATATTCATCAGGGATAACGTAGGATTCTATTAGTGAATTTTTTTAAATCGTTCCAGTAGTTTCGGAGCTAATTCGATTCAAACAAACAAACAAATCTTTCATTGTTATAGGATAAAGAGAGAAGATATTATATACTTTAAAGGGCTCTGCCATGGCCGTTCATAATAACTAGAGCGAGAAGAAGAGGCAAAAACTTGTGGCCATTCTTGTCTATCATTCAATGTTTCAATGTTTCATGGCATCAAATAAAATTATTTTCCATTTCAAATACTTATAAAGTATGCTGATGAAACCGTACTTTTTGTCCATGGGAAACAATTTGCGTTGCTGTCAAATGAATAGATATGCCTTTTATTATTATTTAAACTACTTACTTACTCCACAAACTCCAGGGTTCGTGCCGTTTTAAAACTTTTTGCAATGTATTATTGAATAATTATGTACTATTTATTACAACATAACGTGCTAATTAAGAGACACAGAGGTGAATAAATATGCCGTTAGGACTTATAATTTACTATTTCCTAAATATTACTTGTATTTTCATAGATTAGAGCGAAATCTTCTTGGTAAAATACTGGCTGGTAAATTAGCTACGAAAAAAGAAATATAAAAAGGCGGGAAAGCGGCAATTCAACCTTCAGTTGTTTTTCCGAGTGCTAATTATTTACGTATATAAAACGTTGTTTGTTTAACTAATCAGGCTTTTGTTTACGTCCCTTATATTCAAATTGAAAAGCAGAGTGTTTGCTTCATATGAGAGACCTATTTAGGTCTTTCCTGTACCACTCAACCCTTGTATAACAATATAGTGGCGCATTGCTTAAAACTGAATAAATATTCACCGCGCGCCTTAAAAAACTAAACGCCATCTAGTTTCATTTTAGGATACTAAAACCTATGAAATTATTTTATTATGAAACAAATCACGAAATTAATAGACAAAAGTCTTTATAAGTATCGAATCTGCTAACAAAATGTCACGAGAATCGGTTGAGAAATGCGACCTGTAGAGGAGAACAGACGGACATACAAAAGCAATTTTGCCTAAGCTATTGCAGTGACTTTTCGCACTCGCTCGGTCAATTACATAGGTAATATTTGATGATACTCGTAATATGAGATCTATAGTCATAGAAGCGCACGTAGCGGAGCTTGACTTGCCGATCTTAACCGATCAACAAGTTAAACAACACTTGCTGCGGTCAGGGCTTGGATGGGTGCTAGTGGCATTACTCTACTGAGCGCTTCCGTGCTACGGAGGGCACGTTAAGCCGTCGGTCCCGGCTGTTTATCTTAGGGCAACAGTCGTTAGGCTATGTCGAAGGCCTTCGGGCGGCCTGAAAACTTCGACATGGGCTGGCCACTAACCTATCCACCAATCCGCGCTGGGTGCGTGATGGATTATGGCCCAACTCCTCTCTCTGAGAGGAAGGCTCGAGTCTCAGCAGTGGAAACAAAATGGGCTGATTATGATTATGATGAGATCTGATGATTTGAGATTTGATGATGATATGTAAATAGAGGCGGTCAGTTTATATTCTCGGGCCTGCAGTTTACAACCGCATTCCCGCATCCATTCGAAATGCAGCGTCCAACTGCGTGCTTTAAAAGTAAGCTTAGGGCTTGGAAGTTAGGAAAAATATTCTATGACATTGAAGATTATTTTCTGTTAAAAGATTATTCATTTTAAATAAAATCTCTAAAAAAATGTTTTTATGTATAATCTTATTGTATATTATTATTTACAGGTTTTTTTATTATTGACATGTAACTACTAACTATTGGTGTTCTTAATAAATTATTTCTATTTGATGTCATCTCCCAAGAGTCTCCTAAATAATGTCTTGCTTCATAGTTTATCATATATGTAATACTACTTTAATACTATATACATAATAATATCCTTTCTTTTCTACCGATTTCCAAAAAAAGGAGGAGGTATTCAATTCGCCTGTATTTTTTTTATGTTTGTTACCTCATAACTTACTTCGATTCTCAAAATTATTTTGTTTGTTTGATAGCTGGTGCTTTCCGTGTGGTCCCATTTATTATTCATTTCATCAAATTCGATCCAGTATTTTTTTAGTTACACTGCAATAACAGATTTTTACCAAAGTAGTAGAATGGAAGCCGGTATTAAATTTTCAAATTGCTTTTGTAACTGATTTATTTCAGTGAGTTTGTTATAAAGAAAAAAGAAAGGCATTTATTTGATGATACTGAACACAACAACATAAAAAATTATCAAGTATAACAAATTATACACATTTACACAACCCTAAAAATAACAATTAAGAAAAAAAAATCCTCTTGGAATTTATTGGTTTCACTGGTATAGTACTGTATAGTACTAAATCAAATCAAATCAATAAATCAAATCAAAAATGTTTTTATTTCAGTAACCAATAAATGTTTACATATACAAACAAGGTGGGGACCTTATTTTAGGTATAAAAATACTTGTGCCAGAGGGCCCCGCTCTTCCATAATAATATCCATTTCAGTTACCAATATTACAAGAATGGTATAATCTATTATAATATATATATTTAAAAGTGAAAAATTACAGAATAACTACTTGTTATCCTAATGGTAAATCAAGTATGACACTATTTGTGGGCATTATAAAAAAATGTTAGAACGTTTTCTAAATAAGTGTACATTGTACAAGTTGTACTAAACTGCATTCTGACCGGGTTTCGGACGCTTTTTCATATCTGTGCCGCTTATTTCGGGAGCTTAGTATACACGATTATATTTACGGAGCGTGCGTTTTCGTTATTCAAGTTATCACGACACGTATGAAATGATGACTTTCAATATAATATTTTAACGGATATGTCGTGTGCTATTAGTGTAGAACATTTTTGACTGATTACAAACACCGTGCGTTTCGAGCTTAGCATTCGTTTTGTAGTGCACATACCTCGAGTAAAAGTAAATTAGTAATTATTACGTAGTTTTGATGTTTAGATAATTTGGCTCTTGAGTTTTTACTTAGTGATTGCTTTGTTTTTGTTTTTAATGTCATAACTTCTTATGGGAGGGTAAACCGCTTCGTTACGTAACGCGTTACGGCGCCAGTCTGTCCGGCGTCCCTTTCTCTCACGCATCCTCTCTCACTCTAACCCACAGCGCTAGATAAGTTAAGTTATCACTTCTGTCAGGCGTCCTGAGACGCACACTTTTTTTTTCAAATTGAATATAATACGTAAAATAGTAGGTATATACTTAGTAATTTTTTGAGCTTATGACACCGTGGAGGTGTCATAGGATTTAACCTTAAAACAACGACCTTTATAGACAGTAGAACCAAAATTAGAAAAAAAATGGTTTTTACTCCATTATAAAACTGCCTTTTCTAGTTTGTCTTCTTTGCTCATATTAAGAAACAAATACTGCCCTTAGCAGCACTACGGCCAGAGATTGACAATACGATAAGATAGGATAATATTTGACAGTAATTATCGATAAACGACAGTCCACGATGTAGCTATCGCGGCTAAATCCACGATAGAAACAAGGTACGATAGATAACATTCGTTTTTCGACGTGTCAAGTTTATCGTGGATAAATCATGCTTTCACTACTGCTGTGAAAAAATATGGACAAAGAGACGTTGGAAACGCTCACTCGTTTTGTGAGTACCTAGATAAATGTTTCGTACAAATGTAAGCAATACTTTTATGTGTTTTGCGTGACTCATGAAGACATTTTTACATATTTTTATTCATGTTTCATCAAAACAAATGTATTCTGAAAGAATTGTAATAACAATATGTTTGATGGTTACAGGGTGTGATTGAAATATAGGTAAAGTTTACTTTTCTGAAAAATATTACAGGTTCGTTCTTTTATTAAGCCGTCCTTTTGTATGTTCGTCCTTTCTTTAAAGAAGCGCTGAAGGTGTGGTTGCTGGATCAGTGTTTTTATTCTCTAAAGCATTATTTAGAATAAGTATTCTTCATTATGTTTGTATTCTTTATTTTAATGTGCCTAATGTATGACAAATAACTAGATAGTATTAGGTACCTATATTATAAGTTATTGCATGCTATTTCATTCGCAAAGTGTCTTACTGTAAATGATTAAATCCACCTAAATTGTACTCACATTTAATGCAAATAAATATTATTCTATTCTATTCTATGTATTTACCTTATTACTATTAGCTTCAAATTTGAAATGTATTCAGTACTTTGCTGAAATGTTTACATAATTTTTTTTTCCAACATCCACACAAATGTCTTCAGGTCCCAAACTAGGCAGAGCCTGTACTATGGTGACCGGATGAACATACTTAAATACATATACACACCCAGACACAGATCAAACAGACATGTTCATGCACACAAATGTTTGACCTGTCCGGGGATCGAACCCGGGACCAGCGCCTCAGAAGGCAGGGGTCCTACCAACTGCGCCAACCAGCCTGTCAAATTTACATAATACGTTTTATCAAAGCGGGTATCCTTACAAAATATGTGTCATATTATAAAAATAATAAGAGAGATTCGCGGTCCCTATTGCAGTTCTTGAAGTGAGAACTTCTTTAGGCGCGTTGAGCACTTTTGGATGAACAAACATCATGGCTCACAAACATCACCGAACGCTTTGTCACAAAATGTACTTAGTTTTAAAGTTTAAACTTCTTTAGATGCGATAATGGTTTCCATGACTACCTCTTGTTGTTGATTGTGTGTCTTAAAAATAAAACGAATAGACCACCATAGTTCAAAATGTGTTCAAAATACTATACGCAGTGATACAGTGAGTGTGTTTTGTCGGGACTTAGGATCGAGTTCGAGTTCCAGTGATAACCGTAGCAAAAGACTTAAGAAAGAGGGTAGATCGTTATGTCTGCACCTAACTTTTAAACTTTTTGACCAACCACCCGCATTCTTCAGTCTTCCCGTGAACATGGTGCATGTAACTGCGCCGAAATATCGGGAGCTCATTCCACAACCTTACCTCGGTAAATATCCCGTTAATAATCATATAACTTTAGAAAACGAATAGATTACACTTCTACCGGCAATCCCCAAAGATTTGTTGTGGTTTTTGATGTATACTAAAACGGTACACTTAATACATACAAGCGCTAAACTGGGTGTAGATGCAAATTAAAGTCACAATTGTGATTCAAGCTCCCGAAAAACAACTCCCTTTTTAACAAACATTCGAAACCTACTTTTATTTTACTATACCATTTGTTTATCATAAATTATTACAAAAAGTACTGGTCAGATCTTGTACTCATACAAATTTGAATGGTACCACATGAGAAGCATCAGCTTTCAGATAAAAAAATGTTATTATAATCAGTACACGAGATACAAACAATAGTAATACTCGTAATAGGTATTTATTGAAATCTTCAATATAATATCATAAAGAAAAACTCTACTGTAAATCAATTACCTGGTAACCTAAACCTCTATGGATAGCTCTTTGATCTTATTCCTTCCTCACCATTCCGATCCCGAACTACGCGTTCCGGTCTAGCATTGCATCCATATACTGTTCAAAACTTCTTACCACGAACCAAAAGTTTGGCAGTTCCAACCTCTGTCGTGACCAGAGCTGATATGGGACAAGTCAGTCCGCAGCGAACGCCTTCTTCGAGTTTCTCGCTATAACGAGAGCGACAAGAGATGTCAATCTCAGGAACTGCAAGAACATCCTGCAGTCCTACAGGCGAGCAAACGAGGGCAGCATCATCGAATCTCGGCTGCTGCAGAAGAGACTCGAAGAGGCTGAAGCAGCCATATGCAACAACGACACATCCTCGATCATCATGGGGGCAATGTCTGGTCAGTATATGGCTGCCTACAACGCGACAAGTGGCTTTGTGTTTCTGGATGAGGAAGATACCGAACGGACTGGTAGGCGGACAAAATACGCAACACCACCACACGACCCTATTGTTGTCACCGCCCGGTGCACCAAGATAATGTTGGATGACAGAGTCTTGCAAATGGCGAAAGCCATTTCGAGAGACTCTGAGATCGAGACATTCTGGAAACACTGGGAGGTACCCAAAATACAGTGGGTCAATGGAGTTCCCGGATGCGGAAAAACAACTTGGGTGGTAAGACACTTCGATGTTGACAAGGACGTTATCGCAAAAACAACTACAGAGGCAGCAAAAGACCTGAGAGAGAAGTTGGCGCACCGAATCGGAGACCTGGTGAAAACCAAGGTGCACACTATGGCCTCGGTTTTAGTAAATGGTTTTAAAAAGAATGAGAGCTACGTCCGCCTGATGGTGGACGAGGCTCTCATGAACCATTTCGGGGCCATAGTAATGGCTTCTAGGCTGTCTGGAGCTAGCGAACTTGTCCTCATCGGAGAGGTCAACCAATTACCTTACATAGACAGGGAGAACCTGTTCGATCTAAGGTATAACCGCCCTAACCTGGTTACGAACATCAGCCAGGAGTTGTTGTGCACGCACCGGAACCCAATGGATGTTGCGTATGCGCTGAGGGAAATATACTCCGATATATATTCCTCGGCTCCCAGTATAAGGTCCCTGCGCCTCGAGAGCTACACGGGAGCGAAAATCCCCAAATCCCTTCCAAACACCCTCTTTCTGGTCCACACTCAGGAGGAAAAGGAGACCCTGACCAGCCAAGGCTATGGTAAGGGCGAAGGATCACGCACCCTTACCATTCACGAGGCGCAGGGACTGACGTACGAGTCAGTCGCGGTGATTAAAACTAAAGGCAAAATGAAGCTGCACGAGAGCATTCCGCACGCAGTCGTTGCGGTTTCCCGGCACTTTAGCATTCAGCCTCATCGAACTTGTCGTCGTTGATATCACAACGTATTGAATCGATATACTTAACGACGGTTTGTGCCAAGTCAATCACTAGAGTGTCGTAGGTAATCTTAATAATGATTCCAATTGAAGCCGAAACTATCGACGGTGATGCCGACAACGCGTATGTTTCACGTTAATGCCATTTTATTATTGTAAAGTGATAAAAGATACCTATCAAATACAATAATAAATTAAGCAAGGCATAAAAGGTTTACATCAATCATTCATGTAATTCCTAACAAAGTAACTAAACCACTACCGATGCGGTTCAATGGATTACCATTTTACATCTATTAAAACAGTAACCTACATTTCACTGTCACATAGACCTATATCCATTAAGTCACAGAAATAAAACTCAGTTGCGACTGACTTTATATGGTAGTTGATCTTGCGCTTGTTTTCTGTAAGCCATCTTGGGAAATCTAGGGAGGTGACACATCGATTTTATCGATAAATCATTGTTTTAAGCAGAAAATATACTGATAAAAACAACCAATCAATGTTTAATTTAGGCCTTATCGGGCTTAGGTTCTTGAGCATATGATCATGGAGAATCTAGATTTGGTTACTTATGGATAATGTTATTTTTTTATGATTTGTGTTTTATATGTAAAATACGATTTAATTTCAATAATGCTAAAACTATGCGATGCGAAACTCGATATATCGATTATTGCTACAGTATTAAACACTTATAAAATACAAGTTTTTAAACTATAGTCACAAACATTAGAAATATCAAATTATCAACTAATTTGATAATTTATCGTGATAGTGAGGATGGTTTTCAACCGTCGAATATCTGGATTCCAGTGGTACGATTGTGTAAAAACAAAAACAGTAATAGTCCCAAGGTTCGAGCTGATACGGTTAGTGTTGTGTGTCGAGATAAATCAGAAACTAACAGTGCGAACAATAGTAGTGGTGCCTCGCACAACAAACGAGTGCGGAAGAGGGTAGACCGTTTCGTCTGCTCGTAAACATTCACCCACCCGCAATTCCTCAGTTCATCCGTAATCATGGCGCTTGCAACAGTGCCGAAATATCGGAACCTCATAAAAAATATACATGGTAATTATCCCGTTGATAATTTGCATAAAATACATATTTAACATGTCATTATTGTTATTTATTATGTAACTAATAAATCGCAAATTCATGTGTTAAGTTTACAATTAAGACTCACAATGCTGTTTAATGCGATAATGAGAGTCGGACACTTCCCAGACATATGGAAAGTATCGCAAGTCACAATGATACACAAACCTGGAAAGCCTATGTATGAGGTTACATCGTACCGACCGATTAGTCTTCTTCCTATAATGTCGAAGTTGCTCGAGAGGTGTATACTACACAGAATGTTAAACCACATCAAAGAGAGATCAATTATACCTGATCACCAATTCGGCTTTCGAAAAGAACACGCCACCGTGGAACAAGTCCATAGAGTGTGCAGGACAATTAGATCATCACTAGAGAAAAAAGAATACTGCTCTTCAGCTTTTCTTGACATACAACAAGCCTTTGACAGAGTTTGGCACAAGGGTTTGTTGTATAAAATAAAGCTACTATTGCCACACACACTCTATGTAGTCTTAAAATCATATATTTCCAATAGAATATTCCAAGTAAGAGAGAGTGACTGCACATCTGGCTTCTGCGATATATACGCTGGGGTGCCACAAGGTTCTGTCCTCGGTCCTGTCTTGTATACACTGTACACGTATGACCTGGCACACAGCCCAGAGGTTACAGTTGCGACTTTCGCTGATGACACGGCACTACTTGCCTCTAACAAATGTCCAATTCAAGCTTCCAAGATATTGCAAAAGAGCTTGAATGAAGTAGAGAAATGGTTAGCCAAATGGAGAATTGCCGCCAGTGTATCCAAATCGGTACACGTAACATTTACCCTTCGAAAGGGAGATTGCTCCCCTGTTACCCTTAATGGTATCCAACTACCACACCATGATGTAGTGAAGTACTTGGGTATGCACTTGGACCGGAGACTCACCTGGAAGAAACACGTCCAAACAAAACGAGACGAAATAAACCTAAAATACAAGGGTCTTTATTGGCTCCTGGGACGAAATTCAAAACTTTCTGTTGACAACAAGCTGCTTGTTTACAAAACAATTCTAAAACCCATTTGGACATATGGTATACAGTTATGGGGTTCTGCCAGCGCTTCAAACATAATGATCATACAAAGGGCACAAAATTTCATCCTTAAACAATTATCAAATGCGCCATGGTTCACAAGAATAACTGAGGTCCATGAAAACTTAAATATGGCTATGATAAGAGAGGAAATCCTTACTCATGGAGCCAGCTACAAACAGAGACTAGAAAAGCACCCGAATCAGCTTGCGGGACAGCTTACTATCCCTGAAGCAGTACGTCGGCTAAAAAAACGGCGGGACATCTTCGATCAAGATAGTCAGATGGACTGAGTTAAAAAAGGGGCTAACTCCACTGGGAGTAGCACCCTCCACGCCAAAAAGCCTTAACCTCATCTGTTTATAGTCAATATGACTGATTGCAAGATAAAACACAAAAAAAAAAAAAACTATTAAGACTCTTAAATAGGATACGATTATACTAGAATAAACTTAAGTAGTTCTGCGAACAGTAGACCTCGCGAGTATATCAGCGGCAATTTTTCGCAGTACTTCAAAACCAATTATCTCAGCAACCACTTGATCTAAAATCAGTCGTTAAATTACTAACCGACCGATTTTGATAGCAGCAAAATTCTCCTCTTTTTAAGAAAAACACCCTTCCATTCAAAAATCTCTCACGATTAAAAATATATTGAATAGAAGATCATACAATGACATACATACCAAGTTTTGTGATTGGTTGAAAAATGCGACATGTACAGGAAGACAAACGAACAACCTATCTTGGCTCGCTCGGTCATATATGAATGGGTTGTTTATGATTTTTTACTAGTTTTGAGTTATCAGGTATTGAGGTTCTTTTGTCGACTTTATCGATAACATTTCCAGCCTCTCTAATAATTGAAGATCCCGACACACATCGGAACGCGGTGACATTATTGCGGTTCCGTTTATGTACAAATCAACTTTGAAAGTGTTCAGATATTTATTTATATTAATTGATCAATGAAAGTCGTATGCCCATTGGAAGGACAAACAAGATGTAGAGGAAATTGGAAATTAAATGAAAAGTAATTTGTTAGTGTTTTTCTTATGTCTTATTAGTAAGAAAGACGTTATAACTGATATGTCATATTATCTTGTATAGCTGTGTACTTTAAATTGCGACTGATGAAGCAGTTGTTGGTTTGAATCGTATTTTAAGGTTGAGCTTGGTGCAGCGGATATTATGAGAAAATGAATTGCATTGTGCTAGAGAATTTTCCAATTCTTGCCTTTACAACTACACTCATGATTGAAAATCTCTTAAATATTTTGTTCTTTTGGACTTTGATTTATAGTCAAAGTCAAAGCGATTTATTGCATACATGAGTTTACAAGGTGATATAAACAATACAAAAACATACATGAAACCCATTTGGGTATAGCAATATTACCATGAGCGGAATGCTTTTAATATTCGAACATATTTTTAATCATTATTAAAAATATGTATTAGATTAATTAGTAATGATAATTAGACAAGGAAGTCATGTGTTTAACACTACGCTTGCCCATGACAGTTGCAGTGCCAGTCTGAGCTTAAAACCGTAGTTTTGCGTACTGCACTGCGCACGTCGTCCCAGGACATTGGTTTTTGAGTTTGTTTCTTCTTTAATACACGCTACAGTCAGCCCAATGTTGTTTCTCCGCAGAATATCTTGCATTGCGGTGCCCACCTCGACTCTTCCACCTCTTCTCTCGGAGGCCTACCGCCTAGTAAGGTTTTTTTTATAACGATTCATCAAAGTGACTCCCTCTCGCCTGATGGAAAGCGAAGATGGAATCAAGAAGCAATGACCATTGGCCACCCCTATGATGACCTGAGAGATGCTTTTTCACGCCCCGCTTGAAAGACCCAGGGTCATAGCTGCAAGAAAATACGTACGCTGGCAGAGCATTCCACAATTTACTTACGCGACAGAGGTAGGAACTGCCAAACTTTTTGGTTCGTGGTAAGAATTTTTATACAGTATATGATGCAATGCTAGGCTGGAACGAGTAGTTCGGGATCGGAATGGTGAGGAAGGAATAAGATTAAAAAGCTCTTCAGAACATTCGCCATGAATGAGGTTTCCTCTTCACTTCCGATGTTCATCCCGACTCGATACTATTCTAGATCCAGTAGGTCTACCATGAGTTTACAACATTGACACCTATCGATCCTCGATATCGACTGCCGCTAAAAGATGTATGAAAAAAAGAACAGTGCCATCTCGCGGTCAATTGTAGAACTAAAATTGACAGCGAGTACGCCAATCACAAGCGAGAGGGTAGGCGAGATCGAGTATCGACTATAGATGACATTTTTGTTGCCAACTCATGGTAGAGCCACGGTACTTCCTTCGACGGCATCAGCAAATAATCATAGATCATCAAGTGAGATTGTGAATGGTAGCATATGAATTACAACAAAGTAAATAGCATGAATGTTGTGTACCACATGCACAAGTGTACAGCACGTGTCCATTGGGCGGGTGTTCCGGCACGAGCTGTGTATAGATCCCTTTATGTAGAGTCGAGTGGTCACTTCTCGTGCCCTATTTATCAAGTGTAACCACACATTTAGGAGACAAGTGGGATATTTTAATACGAAGGGTCGTTTTTAGGAATGTTTTACCAAATTTCAGTACGTACGATCTTGATGTCAAATTTTAATACCACAAAAGTACCAACTTTAGAAACGGGATATTTACCATGTATTGTATTTATTGTGAGCTCTCGATATTTCGGCACAGTTGCATGCGCCATGTTCACGAGTAAACTGAAGTATCTGCGGGTAGGTGTTGTTATGAGCAGACGAAACGGTCTACCCTCTTCCGACCACGTTTCTTGTGTTCCGTTATATAACCAACGGTACTCACGCAGTGACTGCTGGCGAACTTTTATCAGAACTTCTTCGGATTTGCAAAGATGTAAAATTCTGAAGTTAATTCTTGCATTAGTGACCAAGCCAGTTTAAAAACATACAATACACAATTGTATCATTAAAACTAAATCTACTAAAAATAAAAACGACGTTTAACCAATACCGGCTTCATAAAACCAGCCCTAAGTTAACTCTGAGACTTTACATTGTACTCATAAAGTAGTAAGCACAAATTTAAGTGTCCACTACTTTACTGTGTCCAAAAGGAGAAGGAGAATTCGTGCTAAACAGCAGATACAGTGGACTCTTACTTAATATTATGTCTATAAAACTTTATTACATTTGCCACTAGCTTACTAATTAAACATTTTGTTAGGTTTGACTGTGTCATGGACACGGCTGTGTGTTGTAGGTACGTGAATACGTTTCTTCGAGTCAAAAGTTATACTAATTCCAAATCTCGATACGCAGCAAAATAACAACAAAATGGCGGCGCTCCACCGCGTGCGATGCGTCACTGTTCTCGTTTATCATAATGAATTCTTTAATCATTTAGCTATCCAGTGGTATCATTTAATTTTGGATGTATAGGATAGGTTCGAAACTACAACGGCAAACTGTATTATATACCTCCGATTTTGTTATCATTAGGTTTTTTCATACATTTATTTTTATGCATTTATTGAATGCTTAGCTCCTACACACGATATTCGAAATGTCAAGCATTACGTGTTGGTCGACATTTTAAATACCGTATTTTTTAACGTTTATGTACACAAATCTATCATAATATAATATTATTAACTTAAGTAATATAACTTTAAAGTTTTAACAACTTGATTTTGATGGCCATAAAAGAAAAAAGAAATAATAATTGATAATAATAATAATAATAATTGATTTTTATTTATTTCTTTTTTCTTTTATGGCCATTTATATATATATTTCTTTCTAGCTCGGGTACCAACATTAGTGACTATTGCTTAATCTTAGCTTCATCGCCATTCGCCATAAGGGGCGTCCCATAGCAAATGCTTCGCAGACCCTGATGTTTAAAAGCTATCATTGCTTTATTTCAAGGACAATAAACAAATAAAAAAATATCATGACAATCTCCAACATTTGTTCTATATACTCGTAGTTTACGTGTACAATAATAATTACAATAATTAGTATCTAAGAAATTTAAAAAAACAGACAGAAATTAGGAAAAAATACTGTTGCCTTGCATCTCCACACGGAACTACTTGTTTTGGATTGCCCTCGAATTGTAGCAAAAAAGACGTTCAGGTATTCACGTCAAAAAGATACTCTGATGTTCTGTGACCTTAACTACTATTCCAAATTTAATATTCGTCTTACATTAATAAGATAAACATGCCGCCGTCTAAGTCGGATGGGAACTACCCTCACAGTAACAAAGAATTCTCTATGGAAACTACCACATTTCTGTACATTCTTCCAACAAAAAAACATGTTTCTACTCCCAGACGGGTAGTCTAGTTCCAGCACAGTGACAGTACAAATAAAAACCCTACACAGTGTCAACACAAGTGTGAAGGATGTGTTAAAAACGCATACCAACATGTTTGCCCGGCCAGCGACTCTAGCCAGAGTAGTGAGGTGTTAGAGAAAGTAGAGAATATAAGTCGGAAAAAGTTATTAGTTAGTTATTTAATATAATGTATGTGTTCAAATTAAAAAAAAATCATATATTATTATTAAAAAAACATGTGAATTAATATTATTATACATATGACATTAATTTAACACTCATTTGGAACAGTAGTGTAATGATAACACTTTTGTAAATGAATAAGTATAGGTATGTCTGTGTAAGAGTCGTATAACGGATGGTTGGAAGTTTGATACTCTTTTCCGTCAAAACGAATCAAACCGAAACATCGGTTTATTTTTTACACAATTATAATAATCTCACGTTACATTTACTACAATAATTAACTTAAAAACTTTCAAAGAACTTGGCGGTGATATTAATTAGCGTTTTGGCAGCGAAACATAGGTAAAACCTAGTACCTAAGCTGACATGATATTGAATATTTTTTGCTGCTTATTTATATTATATCCTACATTAGATCTTTGAATATAAGAAATGTACCCGTAGATGTATGATAAGAGTTACTAAATTTTTTAAATTTATTTAGTATGTTACTAAGAATGTATTTTTTAAATAAACTTTATTAGTATTTAAATAACAAACAAAATAAAACATAGTTAGGTCAGTTAGTCACTGACATTTTTTTTTTATTTATTTGGTCTGCCAACAGTAATTACATGTTTACTAGTCTAGAATCTTATGGTAGGAAAACTTAAGTTACATGTAACACCTCTTACAGGCAAACACAGCTTGCACCTAATATATTAAAACTAACGCGTTAAAGAAAGAGAGTTATAATAAAAAAAATAAGAATGGCAAAAGTGAAAAATGACAAGAAACAATATCAAATCAATAGTACCATGTTAATTAACTGACATTTCGATAGTACCAGTAGGTGTTATTGTATTTCGACCGTTCCCACTAAATATACCCCAAATAAACTACATTGATGCAATGCCGATACTTCAAAGCACTATTATTAGTAATTGGAGCAATGCGATGCATTCAATCATAATAAGCCGCGCCATAAATAATACAATTGGCAAGGTGCGGCTTATTGCCGATTTCGGTTCTGTAAAGATATTGGGCTTGTTTATTACAAATATTCAAAATAGTTTCGCCATCATTAAAAGTTATCCTGATTTCACGGAAACTCACACACTCACACTTCAGATCGGGGTACAAATTACTCTATGTGCTTATTCTGGGTATAAACTCTATTCTAATTTTGATCCAAACAATATTTATCTGTTTTACCTTGAAGAAGACGTAACAAACTTACACTAGCTCACAAACTTTTGAATTTTTAATATTAGTGCGATATCAAGCCTTATAGGTTCACTAGTAACCCCGTAACTTGGAGGAGTGTATAAAATACACTCAGTAGTTTTAAGAATTGGTAAATGATGAATAACCTTTTAATAATATGATAGTAATTTTATTAAATACTGTTCAAATCTGGTGAAAAGTAAGCAGTCGGATATAAAAATAGACAAGGTATTAATTATATGGGTTAAGTGCGGTATCACACTGTTTGTTATTTTTTTTAAACCCGTTGACTCGCGATTCGCCATATTTGGCCAATAATAAAATAGAATTTGCAGAAATGAACCTACTTTTCTAGGAACTGCAATGTGTGTGGTTAACTATACATAGCTTTCTTAACAATTTGACATATTTTATATTTATCTCACCAAGTCGAATATACATAGCGGTTTGTTGCCTAAACAGTGAACAAAAGTAAATTTTGTTAATTTAATTACTTAATCAGTATTTTATTCTGTATTCATTTGTTGAATTTACTATTACAACTGATTTGTTTTGTATTTTCTCTTATCATTGTGATTTGAATGGTACCTTGATACCTCCACTGGATTCTTTCTTAGCGTCCTTCTCTTTCTCGAGAAATTCAAACTAAGAACTCATAATAAAAACTCTCTTGTTAAATTAAATTGTAAATCTCTTGTTACACAAATATATTTCTTACTCATTGATACATTTCTGATTATAAACCACATGTTGGTTAACTGTTATTTTTTTTGAACAATATATAGTAAGTTTTATTTATTAGAATTAATAATTTTAACATATATTATAAAAGGTACTATGTGAAATGATAATAAAAAAATAAAATTATTTGACTAAATATAATTTTTTTAATGCATAAATATTTAAATTCTTCGTTCTCTGTAGTTTTGCCTACTCTGCACATTAAGCTCATTACACACGCAACCCGCGCTGTCCGTCTGTAAGTTTAACACATTTTTATATTATTTTACGTCGTAATTTACAACAAAACGTTCCGTTTAGAAACTGTAATGATGTTTTGTTTATGTTTTTTACACATAATTCGCCCCTTTGTTGAGCAATTCACATGGGTTGTAAGCTTTGACGGTTACTTTGTTGGTTTTACTGTTACATTGTGCAAGGTAATGTAAGCTTTGAACATAGTTTTAACTGTAAGCAAATTATATATCGTGATGAAAAGTACAATTAAAGGAACTTCTTGCTATGAAAAATATTGTTGTAGTTTTATTCTGTTTAGTACTACTACTAAATATCTTCAACAGCTTGCTTAAAAAAAAGTTGAAACGAGAAGACAGTAAGTAGCTTGCAATACTTATAAACCGTTCGGTTGAGGCGACGGGTGACCGAAATGCTGGCGCCTAAATTGGGCAAAAAGTTAGCATTGCCATCCAGCGTGGCAATGCCGCCAGCGTTTTGGCCACTTTTTCCCCCACCATGGGGCTTACAGAATTGTTTAAGTTACTAGTACATAAATGTTACCCTAATAGCTTTAGCTTTGATTATATTACGGAAGGTACACAAATCACCCACCAGGGGGCACTTCGTGTCACCAAACAGAAACCAGTAGGAACTGTTCGCATTGTGATGGTTATAGAAAACCGAGAAACAGACTGAGACTAGACCATAACTCAAATAATAGTTTTTACCATTGACCAGTATGAAATATGGGCCAGGCAAGTCGACTCATCCGCATACTTGAATGAGTCTAAAGATTTACTGCCAGTACTTTGACTATGGGTACTGTGGCTTAGCATAACTCCATACTAAAATTATTCCTTGGTTTACGTGCAAGGGTTTATAACTGTCCTTAAACTAAAATGGAAATGACAAGATCACTGAGGCATTGAGAAAGGCATTAAAACCACGTGAATCGGTCTTAACTAGGTACAGTCGGGGAAGAAACGCTTTTACCATCACAAAGTCAATAGTTTAAGTACACGGTATTAAGTCGTAGATATTCTGTATGATAGAAATGTACAGAAAAATTGCCAAATGAAGTCTGGTAATAGAATCATTATGAAATGGTAAGGGTAAGTTCTTTGACAGGTATTTGCCTGTCATTCGGTTAACTTTAAGGCTGTTTATTGCATTCATGTACCACCCAAAGCAAAGGTATTAAAATCTACAAGCACTGTACCCAGTGAGCAAGCTTCGCTTAACTTTGCGGGCCACATAATAACAACCTTAATAAACCCATGCGCAAAGGAATTGTGTATGGAAACACACGGAGGGATATATATAAATAACTCTCATAGCCATGGTAATATTAATATGTTTGTTCTGTGTGTCTTTCTTTGTTTAAAACTTAATCTTACATTTCAAAAACTTTTCTACCGTCTTCCAAAAAAAGGAGGAGGTACTCAATTCGACTGATTTTTTGATGTTTGTTACCTCGTAACTTTCGATAGAGTGAACCGATTCTCAAAATTCTTTTTTTGTTTGAAAGCTGCATCCATTTGAATCGTTTCAGTAGTTTTTGAGATACTTTCCAATAACTGAATAGAATGTAAGTCGGTATTAAATTTTTCTAATTGTATTTTTTTTGTAATCTTTTTTCCTGAAAGAGTTGGCTAAAAGCTGTGTGGAAAAGCTGATAACTACTAATAAAAAATATTAATAACATTGTATCAAGACGATCATGATAGTTTGCCTGATGAGGCAGATTATTCGATACTACATAAAAATACCCTTCAAATACTTTTAGATTGTATTAACTTAATAACACTTAACGGAAAACTAGATAAAAAAGTCCTTAGCAACAACTCTTTAGGTTAGGCATGAATTCAACGTTTTCGAAGTTTGCAAGTTTTGTATCGAAAAACTACATACAACTCTTTAGGTTAGGCATGAATTCAACGTTTTCGAAGTTTGCAAGTTTTGAATCGAAAAATTACATACAACTCTTTAGGTTAGGCATGAATTCAACGTTTTCGAAGTTTGCAAGTTTTGTATCGAAAAATTACATACAACTCTTTAGGTTAGGCATGAATTCAACGTTTTCGAAGTTTGCAAGTTTTGAATCGAAAAATTACATACAACTCTTTAGGTTAGGCATGAATTCAACGTTTTCGAAGTTTGCAAGTTTTGTATCGAAAAATTACATACAACTCTTTAGGTTAGGCATGAATTCAACGTTTTCGAAGTTTGCAAGTTTTGTATCGAAAAATTACATACAACTCTTTAGGTTAGGCATGAATTCAACGTTTTCGAAGTTTGCAAGTTTTGTATCGAAAAATTACATACAACTCTTTAGGTTAGGCATAAATTCAACGTTTTCGAAGTTTGCAAGTTTTGTATCGAAAAATTACATACAACTCTTTAGGTTAGGCATGAATTCAACGTTTTCGAAGTTTGCAAGTTTTGTATCGAAAAATTACATACAACTCTTTAGGTTAGGCATGAATTCAACGTTTTCGAAGTTTGCAAGTTTTGTATCGAAAAATTACATACAACTCTTTAGGTTAGGCATGAATTCAACGTTTTCGAAGTTTGCAAGTTTTGTATCGAAAAATTACATACAACTCTTTAGGTTAGGCATGAATTCAACGTTATCGAAGTTTGCAAGTTTTGTATCGAAAAATTACATTTTCAGTCGGGATCAGTTTCCTTATATAAATATATAATAAATTCGGTCTTTGGACTGGAGCGTCGGTGACCTAGTGGTCATGGTAGTATGACACGGTTAGCCGTAAGACGCGGTTCGCCTGTCCAAGAATATGATTTTTATTTTTAAATTTATAAAGTCTGATTTCGCTAAGCAGAAGTTAGTGCTATATAGTTGAAAAGACTTCGAAGTCTTGAGCACCGATGTAACGTCGCCCATTTATCGTTTTTTTAGCGAATTTGTTTCGAAAAGTAGGTATGCTCGTATGCACGTGCGAGCATGAATTGTCGATAGGATAAAATTATCGGCAAAAGACAGCTCTCGTGATATAGCTATCGCAGCCAGATACATACTAGACACAAGGTAAGATAACTGATATAAAGTCAGTTTATCGATTAACCATGCTCGGCTGGTGTTAGATTACAATACTCTCAATATATATTTATAATGCATACGTCTAACGAGTGAAATGCATTGCTTGAGTTTATGTTTTCCCATACATGAAGTGTAGGCACTATATTATAGGTGCATGCACTTTGAGCAGTGTCTTCTAGTCACAAATGAATACGTGTGACGAAATTATCATTTACTAAATCATCACCTATTATAATATATATATAATAATAATATAAATATATAATAATTTACGATGCTTTACATAAGGTTAAAAATCGCTTGTAAGATTGGACGATGTAATGCGAAAATGCGTAAATTTTGTACGTTTTCTTTATATTTTTCGATATATACTAACACAATTGAAAAAATACTGGTTATAACTTTAGTACTATACATTGGCTTAGTATTATCTAAAAAAAATATAGTGTTATCGCTGAAAATTCTGAGAGTTTTGACGTGAAAGTTTATTTTTGTGGACCTATTCAGAATTTTTTTCTGCTGAAAGAGAGTTATATTTATGAATTCTATTCGGTTATTACTCTTTTCCTATTCCTTTTCTGACCTTTTTTTTTTCATAATGTATCTATCGATCTGTTTCGTTACACTAGGTGTTTAAATATTCTGCTTTTTCTTTAATCAGGGTACGAGCGCGCCTTAACGTCAGCCTATCTATACTAAAAATAACAAATGCTGGCATTAAGAGCTCTATGAAATATTCGACGAAATTCTGCCAAATTTCTTCCCCCCAATACTTTCCTATTAGGTCACTACCCAAAGTTACTATACACACAATTACACATGTTTATGACCGAAAGATCGTTAAAGGCAGGCGCACATTTACGGCTATTCCTGCAATGTGATGTAACCGATATTATGTCCTTGGCACTCTGCCAGCGACTGTACTAGCTTACAAGCTGATGAGATAGTTCAAAATAGTAGTCTAGTTTAAGACTAGGTCTTGGGTGATCTGAGGTACGCTTTCTGTGAATCATAAGCAAATTCTGCCGACAAAAAGTAGCATATTCATTCATATCTATACACCAGAATATCATCTAACCCGCTCAACCTTTACGGAGTTAAGGCTCTGCAAATGCAAACTTTTAGATAAGTGAGGGGGTGAAGCACTGGCCGTGACAGGAACAAGCGATTGTGACAAAAAATATAGTAGTGTCGCTAATATGTTGAGAAATGCGATACGAAAGATTATACGTTTATTTGCGTTTGTTTTTGTTTAAGAGTCCAGATAGACATTGTGCAATATTATTTGTAGGTATTTTTTTAATCTTAATTATGCATGTTTGTATCAGTAACTATTATGAGTAAACTGTGTGACAAAAACATAGCGTTTTACGGATCTTTGGCTTTGGGCATATGTAAATAAGCCGGGGCATTAAAACGTATATAAAACACGCCATTTTGGTTTTAGCAATTACTAGATGCGCCCCGCGGTTTCACCCGCGTGGTGATGGATGATGATGATGCTGATGAAAAGTATTATATGTGCTTCCCCGGGACCTTGCCAAATTTGATTACGATCCGTTCAGCCGTTTCGTCGTGATAAGGCAACAAACGGACATAGAGAAGAGTTTGCATTTTTTTTTCTTCTGAAATTAAAATAGCCTCAGTTGCTCTTTATAACATCAGCTATCTGCTAGTGAAAGTCCCGTTAAAATCGGTCCAGCCGTTTCTGAGATTAGCAGCAACAAACAGAGACAGATTTGTTTTACGTAAGTACCTACCGTATTTACTTTCATATGCATTTAGTGAAAAGCTTTTAATTTGGAATTACAAACAGACACTTCAATTTTATTTATGAGTATAAATGTATATTTTGTGTACTCGGTGAAAAAGAAAAACCAAAAAATGACAAGAGGTTATGGCGAGGCCGACGGCTGAGCCTATTACGCGAACAAAGTAGTGGGCTGTCGCTAATCTACAATATTTATTTCCTTTTTGAAAATACCTATCGTTTACACATATTGTTTCAGTGTTATTTCTTGGATCGTAAAACGGATGAAAGGTTCGAAAACAGCTTGCAGCCTTGGCTCTACTATCAAATTTATAATTTGTTTATCATAAAGTCTGAAAGCAGGATGCGATCTCGTATTGCCGATGATGTAATGGTATAATTAGAGATTCAAGAGCATGACCTACGTTAATCTGCTTGGGATTATTTCAATCTAAATTAAAAATAAGAAAACGTGGTATTTTTTTAATTTATAAGGTGTTACCCCAAACCAAACTTCTGCGTGTGTGGTTTAAGTATTACTACATCTTTTTGTTACACGCTGTATATGGTACTGATGTGTATGTGTGATTTTCTACCGACTTCCAAAAAAAGGAGGAGGTACTCAATTCGACTGTATTTTTTTTTATGTTTGTTAGTTCATAACTTTCGACTAACTAATAATTCTTATTTTGTTTGATTCTTATTTTCTCCCGTGTGGTCCCATTTTCATCAAATTCAGTCGAGTAGTTATTGAGATACAAGCCAATAACTGAATAGAATGGAAGTCGGTATTAAATTATTCAAATTGTACTTGTGTATTATTTAAAAATCGGAAAAAATACATATTATCCAGTATTAAATAATATTTTCGGAAGAGTAGGGACAGATCCAACTCTTGTAGTGGAATGTTTAATCGAAAAGCTTATCCGCTAGAAGCGTGAGTCGCCTATCGCACATGTGCGGGAACATAATACTAGTTGCGTAAACGCATGTGTGCGTTTTCATTGTCTCCCGTAGCCACGAAAAATTTGCACGAATAACTGCGTAAATGTAACGTAAATAAATTTTTCTGTGTAATGTTTTAGAAATTTAAAAAATGAATTATTTTTCATAATAAATTAAGTAAGGGCAGCATTTTGTGCATGTGGACAATTCCTTACATTATTATAACAATTCGTTATATTATCAGGTACAAATAAAATTAAGTTAGCTTTTAATAATTTTGCAGTGTTTTTTTTATTAGTATCAAACTAGATATTGATTAAACGTTGATCCTACTGCATATACACAATCATTTATTGAATTTTGAGAATTTTAGGATGTTATTATAAATGTTGTACTAGGCTTATTATTACGAAATTTGGAAAGACTCCACAACCTAATTCTATATTAATATCGACGTAGGTTCATAGGGACTGGTGTCCAGCTCTAAAATGGATTATATGTAATTATTTCCTTGATTAAAAAAATATCTACTAAAAAGCATTCGCTTCTCCTATAACGCTCATTTCATCCGGGGAAAATCAAAGTCATAGTCTAGATCTGGAGTATTATCAGGATTGTCAGATTGAAATATTTTTGTCGTCCTCAAAGCATTCATTTTTTGAGTTCAGCAAAAACCGAAAACATAAAGAGAATCCGCGTCAGACGCCATGACCACTAGGCCACTGAGGCTCGCCGGCCGAGCATTGAATTTTAAGTCTCTATATGATTTTAAACGTCGTATGGGTCGGACGATGAGCCTCAGTGGCCTGATCGTCATGGCGTTTGAGATGGATTGTTGAAAGACGCAGGTTCGCAGTTCGCACCCTGTCCCCGGATGTGAATTATTTTTCTCTAAAATTGCAATTAATTGAAATGAATTAAGGAAACTGTAAGTTTTTGATCTAGTGATGCACAGCTTTGAATTATGTAAGCATTAGCAAATAATTTTATTTAACGTCTCCGTTAGCTTAGTGGGCCGAGCTCGAAAATCTGCTAAAGTGTAACGTCATCGTATTGTTTACGTATTCAGTACAAACTATGAGTTATCTGTGCCACTATTGTACTAGATAAATAACATAATAATAAGTAACACAGCTTGCAGCGACCCTACTTGCGGAGTGCGGGGTTAGATCTTTAGCTGGGGCCAATATTTGTGATGAGCAAAAATCTATGTTCTGGAGTCTTGATTGGTATGATGTACTTGCCTATCTCGACACGGAGAATTCTAGTCATATGAGTGAGAAAACTTTTTAAAATTCGTCATTAGAAGAATTTCCTTTTCACGTATGACGTGACACCGCGGAAACAGTAATCCAGAGATAAACTATTGACTAATTAGGTCGACTTTCTGCATCACGCGTTAATTTCAGCTTCTAATGTTATGTAACGCCTAACCCGTTAATAGCGTTTTAACAGCATTTTCAGGAACTGTTATAACGTATAACGACGTTTTGAATAGCTGTTATGTTGCATATAGTAATCGTTAAAGCTTTTGAAAGCTAGAAAAGGTTTCAGAATGTTTTAAATAGTAAATGTTTTATGAGGCCGTTTTAGTTATTTCATATTTGTATATTTAAATCGAAGTCTTTGGTAGAGATGGTTAGGAAGTGGTAGATCCCGGATGGACTCGGGGTTATCCCATAGGCTAATTCTTATCCAGATTCAATAGCTTCCGAAGGATTGACATATGGATGTTGATATTGCACCTCGAAGTCACCCACAAACTAATTTATATTAATTTATATTAATTAATACCATAAACAAATTTTACAATTATAAAAAAATAAAAAATGTTTTTATATATATCACACTTTTTACGACAATCTAGACTTTATGGTTTAAACATTTTATTCTCATCCCTACTGCGGATGGTTATTATTAAAAACTAAAAGTCTTCAAGGTGACAACACTCCGACTATATAAGTATTGTTTTTATTATATGACTTTTAAAGCACTAACGCCAAAGACCAAACTTTTAGAGAGAATAATACACATACTCGGACGGGATTCAAACCCGCGTCTTCTGACAATCCGTGTAGGTCCCCATACGTTAAAATCATATAAAGACTTAAAATTCGATGGTCAAACAGTAAGCCTCGGTTCGAATCCCGCTCGAGGATGCGTGATTTTCTCTAAAATTGCAATGATAAATATAAAAAATATACTAAAGTTACCTGAAACGATATACAAAATATCAAAAAACAAATCACAAAATATTCAAAACGTATAAATCTCATTACCATTAATATCACCTCATATATCGTTTAGAGAGAAAAAGAGTTTAAGAGAGAAATACATTTTTCAAAGACTTCATATTTCTACACTCATATTAACCCGACAATATTGAAAATAAAAGCCTGCAACCACACACGTTATTACGGTACCTTATAGGGGTCCAAATTGACCCCAGCTTTCGAAGAATGACGGGTAATTGTGACCACACCTCATGGTCGCAGACCGTGTCGAATAGTGTTAAATAATGATGGAGTGGTAGGGTGACCATGATAGCCTTGTTGAGAATTTACCTGTAACAATAAATATAGTTTTCATTACTTATCTTATTTAATAAATCAAGGTATTACTTTACGGTAATCCATACGGATAGAATATTAGTACAACTATAATATATTTATGGACAACAATATTTATATGCAGAAGCGCAGCCAGAAGCCGTAGCACAAACTATTTTTGAAAAAGTATTCATATCGTAAGCGTCTACGCGTCACGCTTCGGCGTACAAACTATGGGTTAACTGTGTCACAGTTGTCCTAGATAAATGCCAGTTTGTACTGTTTCACGTGAATGACACGTAATGTTACACTTGCGCAGTTATTCGTGCTAGGCCCACAGAAGGCCATAATGAAGTGTGAACCAATCACAGAAAAGGAAATGCATTACACGGATGAGAGAAAATGAGCCTCCATTGGCGCTCATGTCAACAGTGAAGCACCATACTAAGCTATGTGTGGGTGTTTTATTTGCATGCCACATAATAATAAATAATTAAAATAATACATAAAAACTGAAAATGTACATCATCTTTTAATTACGTGACTCGCTATACGTCATACTGTGATATGAGTGTGTGCGTGCAACACGTACGTAAATACAGTCAGCATAGTTAGGATTTTCACTTTTGAATCTAATAGTGCGAAGTTCTTGTTATTGCATCAATGTTGTAAACAAGAATGACTAAATAAATATTTAAAAAACGATTATTTATTAGGACACATAATCTTGATACATTTTTTCGTATTTTCTCGTCCTTGGTTAACAATAAGAAATGATGGCTACAATAAGCACACGACGTTTTTTTATAAAGCTCACACATGGCGTTCTGTCTCACTGCACTCGGTTTGAACCCGTTATGGGGTCAATTCGGTCCCCATTTGTACTTTAGGGGGATTATTAGCTTTTATATCAATTACCTATGATTGAGATCGTCTTATTGTTTTAGTTTTGTTGCTGAGTAATGATAGGTTTTAGAGCAAGATGGAGGATTTTAATATTATTTCGATAGAACGGTCGACTATCTCGGTAATGGACGCAACCGGGTCTGCGAGTGCTCTATGAGGAAGTCGCCCAAAATCTCGACCGATATCACAAAACCAGGGGCCCAACTCTCTTAGCTATTGAACCGCGTTATCGCAACTCAATTGTATGAAAATTGTCGTGTTTGACGGTTTTCGTAGTCTCCTTGCTATTTAGGTTCGATCGCGGGCCAGCGGCTTGCTATCGATAGTGTTTGACTTAATTGGTATTCTGTAAACTAGTGTGTTGCGATTGCTTTGTATAGTGGCGTACATTAGCAGTCTGATCCATAAATTGCGTTTCCGTTATATTTGAAAGGTTTTTAGGAAGCAAAATTATTAACAAGTACAGTTTAAAAAATGTAATACTTCCATTATAATCAGTTATTGGAGTAAATCTCAAAAACTACTTGAACGAACTTGATGAAATTTAAATGGGACTACACGGGAAGCACTAGCTTTCAAACAAAAAATTAAAAAAATATTATAAAAAAGAATTTTGAGAATCGGTTCACCCAGCCAAAAGTTATGAGGTAACAAACATAAAAATATATAGTCGAATTGAGTGCCTCATCCTTTTTTTGGAAGTCGGTAGAAAAAGTATTTATTTATTGTGTTTGTGTCAGAAATCCAATAGCTATATTGATGTTTTAAGTGACGCAAGATAGTATAATGTTTTCAATGTTATTTCAGCAGCAACATTTGCTGTTATATGGCTGTGTAGCTCAGCCATATAACAGCGATGCGATTGCAATACAACTGCTATTGAGAACTAGGTCTAACAGACTGTCGAATTTGACATTAAAATCAGTTCAATCGCAAAAGCATCGCTGTAGCGTGACGTTTGTCAATATCTAAGAGACATGGGCCTCAGGGAAACCGTGAGATCTTAGGTCGAGGCATACATTAGCTTGATGAGCAGACCTTTTCGTTCTTGGGTCTTGGATGTTTGTTGTGTGTTAATAAGTGTTTCCATGCCTCCGGCACGGTAATATTATAATATACTGTGCCTCCGGTGACAGAGGAAGTCCCTGTGCGGAGTCATTTTAGTGTAATTTTTTTTTCTACTAGAAGGGCATACCTACCAGTAATCCTTATGGTTAGCCTAAAACTCAAATTATTTTATATATCTAATACCTACGCCACGTATACAGTCTATTAATTTCGTAATATAAACTGGGCCGCAAATAAATCGGTTATAAAAACCTCTTAAAATAATTGAGCAACCGTTTCTGTAATAACCAAATTAAAGTTAAAATAATTAAAGTAAAACTCCACGTTTCAGCCGCGTGGTGATGGATATAATGATGAATCTAAATAGCCTATGTTCATCAGAGATAATATGGGATTCTAATGGTGAAATATATTTTCAAATCGGTCCTGTAGTTTCGGAGCCTATTCAATATAAACAAACAAATTAAATTTTCTCCTTTTATATTATTATTTGTATGGATGAAAAACTTCTTTTCAAAAGACAATTTTTCACAAATTCACTAATTTGCAAACAGTGCTACATTTGATAAGTATTTTTACACTAGTACTTTTTATTGGCTCCACGAATTCTTTATACAACTTCTATACGGCTTGGCGAAACAATTACAAAACTTATGGCATTTTTATAACCATTCCGTTTTATTTACGGCCGTGTGGTTTATCTACCCAATAATCTGGATGAAATCCTAAATAGTTAAAGCACTCGAGTGAGACTAAATAAATAAACTTTCCAACCTTCGTCATGTCTATAAAAACATCAACACCGCGTTTTTAGAAGTTTCCCAAAGTATTGTAGGTCGTTGGTTTACTTCTTAATTTAAAAATGTGGGTCGTAGGTCGTTGATCTACTCTTTTTGCAATGGTGTTGAATAAATATTTGGAAGGGTAATTTATTCAACACAATTCGAGATTGCTTTGTTTTTATTGTGGTTCCTGCTGATGTTTTAATTTACGTTTTAGTAAGACACCAGAGGCCATAGCACAAACAATTTGCCATAAACTATTTGTATCGTAAGCGTCAACGCGTCACGCTTCAGCGTACAAACTATGAGTTCACGTGAACGACACGTTACGTTACACTTACCCAGTTATTCGTGCTAGGTCCGACAGGATTCTACTAACAATATGATACTCCAACTGTCAAAGTAAGACTCCATAATGTCAAAATCAAAATCATTTATTCAATTTAGGCATCAAAGACGCACTTATGAACGTACATTTTTCATTATAATGTACTTTAAAGACTACCGCCGCGTTCCAAAATATATAGAGCCTACAGAGAAGAAGCGGCAAGAAACTCGGGGCCATTCTTTTTATATAGATGTTTTTACAATGTTTTTACTTAGGTACTACAAATATTAGCTCCAGTGTGTTGCCTTATAAGAGAACATAATAATGGTAGCAGTAGGGTAAGACACGCTACACTTTGCCATCTTAGTAAACGAGTAGATAGATCCTGGAGTGATCAGTCCCAAGCTGTTTTATCCTCCAAGTAATCCGAAATTTTGTAATAACCTTTTTGACAGAGTTTAGTTTTATTAGTAATTTTAAACTTATTAATAGGCAAATCTCGGATAACATTGGGAACTTTATTATAGAATCGTATACATTGTCCCATAAAAGAAGAAAGCTGAGAAATAGTAGAGTTAGTGACATCTACTGCTACGATTTACTTTTGAAGAAGTATTTGCAATTAAATAAAGCACTGCAATTGCGCCTACGGTTTTTAGTTTACAGATATTTGCGACAGTGTGTCCACACATGTAGCATCCCAAACTAAGGACGGTCCCATCTTCCACGATACAATAGTCATCCCATCGTCGCTTGTCCATTATTATTCTAGCTATAGTCTAATTTAATGTGTACCTAATTTATCTTCAACTAGGCAATAATTTACCACACCCAGTCTTAATATTTTACCGCCCCAGACATCTAGGTCTTGTTTGTTTACACCCTAGTCAGACCTAATTCCGTGGAGTGCCTGTCTATACTTCCTGTGGTTTTCTATTTAGTTTTCAACATAGTTTTATAGGTCGGAAGCTTAGATATAGATTGTTCGTTTGTATTTTTGGATACCTTTTTAAGTATTACGCTTTATTCATGTTTTCTATATCATAAAGATAAAATGATGAAGAAGAAGCGCTCGTAGCGGAGCTCGACTTGGCGATTAACCGATCAACAAGTTAAGCAACACTTGCTGTGGTCAGGACTTGTATGGGTGTGTGCTAGTGGCATTATTCAACAGAGCGCTTCCGTGCTTCGGAGGGCATGTTAACGCGTCGGTCCCAATTGTTTGTCTTAGGACAACAGTCGTTACGCTATTTCTAGGGCCTTCAGGCGGCTGAAAACTTCGACATGAGTTGGCAACTAACCTATCCACTAATCCGCACTGGGCCTGTGTGGTGGATTATGGCCCAACTCATCTCTCCGAGTGGAAGGCTCGAGTCCCAGCAGTGGGAACAAAATGGGCTGGTTATGATTATGATAGATACAATTGAAGTGTCTTACATGTCTAAAAAACAGCTTTTCAATACATGCTTAAGAAAATATATGCGATACATATGAGATTTTTTTTAAATTATGTTTTTCTGCTCCAGCTAACCTCCGAAAAGGCTGGAACAATTTTGACGAAGCTAAAATATATACATTATAATGTATATATTATACATTAGTCATAGTCATAGTTATGTATTAACATGTATACGAGTATATGTGTATATACATTATAATGTATATATTTTAGCTTTTTAAATGCACGTGCAAGTATATCAATTTAAATAGATATACTTTCACGTGCATTTAAAATAAAGTATTAGTTTTGATATTATAAACAGACAATTAATTTTATATAATTATAGACTACTAGTCGCGTCCCGTGATCTCATACGTGTGGTGATTGATGATGATGATTATGTGTTCTATGTGCTACTCCAGCGCCTCATATATCTACATGCCTAATTTCACCAAAATTACTCCAGCCGTATTAGCGTGGAGAAGTAACACACAAACAAACACACTCACAAACTTTCACCTCTATAATATTAGTGCGATGATATCGCTCCGCTATGCTACGAGTGCTTCTATTGTAATGTGACCCCAAATCATGAAAAAGGCATAATAACTCTATTTTCGCTCCATTACTTAGGGACTTTTTGTCCGCGGTTAATGACCTAGCAAATGTGGTCACATTAGTGCACTCGTTTTACGCCACAGTAAAAATACAGAGGGAAAGCTCAAGTATATATTCTGGCATGGCGTTTTTAAATTTAATTGTAATAATTGTCAGATAGTTCCGTTTTAGTTTCGAACACACACGCCGAATGCTGGTCTTTTCAAATGAGTGTTCGGGACGCTCGCGTCGATAACGTCTCGCTTAGCACTGTTTATAAACTACTTTAAGAGTGGGCGCATATTGTAAAAAAAATCTGAGAAAACAAATGCACTCAGTGCATACATTTTGTACTAGACCCCGCAGACTATTCGCTTCAAATTTTTTTTAAAGACCAATATAGACATTATAAACGCTCTGATATTAAAAATCGGGGGCTGTATTAGTGTAAGTCAAAGAGTGTCTCTTAATCTGTCCGCATCAGGACCAAAAATAACAATAGATTTATGAATGAAACTTGCCTCGAATGAGGCTTGCTGATTCGGACAGATTAACCCGTCCGAATCAGCAACTCTCATTCCAGGCAAGTTTCATTCATAAATCTATTGTTATTTTTTGTCCTGATGCGGACGAGTTAAGGCGCATCCCAGAGCAAATGACGGCTGCCGACAACCACGTGACTCCTGCGCACGGCCCTCTGCTGAAAATGTACATTGATTTTGTAATAAGTGGTTAAAACATGTGACAATAGGTCTTTGAAAATATGAACGTAAAATAAATATTTTTTTTTCTAATAGTGTACACCAAATTTCAAAACAAGTTGTACTTCGTCTGTAGATGCAAGGAATCAGTGGCTTTTTTTTCAATTTCTGTCGTTTTTAGAAATTGATTTCATAAATAATAATTACTGCAAATGTTAAACGTAAAATAGAGAGTGTAGCGAAAACGTTGCAAATTGTCATGACATTTTTTGTTTATTTTAATGCCCTTGAAGTAACGCGAACATAGCTTAGCTTCTAAACATCAGGTTCCGCGCAGCGTTTACTATAAGACGCGTCTTAAGATTTCTCTAAAGTATATTTTTACTTGGCTATGTATTTGATGTAGCAAACTTTAAAACATGAAAGATTCTCTACTGTGTTCGTTTACCCTGCAGTCTAACCTTACCATGTCAAACGTAGGGGTTACCATTATGTTTGTTTTGGACAAAAATGCAAATTTTGGACCCGTATGTGGCTACAACATTGATTAATAAGCTCAACTCGTTCGATACTATCGTTAAATCGAATGCGGGTATTTTTATAGCATTTCAAGAGGGCAACTGCTCTGAATTTAGTACCTTTTGTCAATTCTCATGTAATAGTATATAGTTGAAAGCATATGGTGATGCATTTTTGCATTTACACTGCTTTTATAGTATACTTATTATACTTACTTAATATTCAATACCATATTGTACACTAAATACAAATACAGTGTAGGAAATAATAAGTAAAATAGCATAGGCGAGCTTAAGTCTAAAGAGCTTTCTTCAAGTAAAACTTGAGGACAGAGAACGAGCTATACTTAGATTAAAATTCAAATTATTTATAGACATACAACGAATTGCATATTTATGTCACAAAACCATTCAAATCAATATACATAGTTTATTATAGATGAATCGGTTTCTGTGTACATCAGTTAGATATCAAAATAAATATTATAGATATCAACATTAAAATAATACATTATAATTAGTACTCACGGGATGTACACCACGATTAGGCAGGTTTTGAAGTTCCCGATATTCCAGTGGTAGGTTGTATAAAAAGAAATAACAATCGTCCAAAATGTGATCAAAACAACATTCGCAGTGATACAGTTCGAGGGCCAGTGGTATCCGTAGTAAAAGAGTGAGAAAGAGGGTAGACCGTTTTGTCTGCTCTTAATAACTTCGAACTTTTTTCACATCCACCCGCATATTCAGTCTACCCGTGAACCTGGTGCATGTAACTGCGCCGACATATCAGGAACTCCAAAACCCGCCTAATCGTGGTGTACATCCCGTGAGTACTAATTATAATGTAGTTAACAACCGCGAAAGTCTAAAACAGTGTATTATAATAATAAATCTAATTAGCGTCGTTGAATAAATTTTAAGTTCTAACATATGTATAATTACACGAATGTTAACGCAGTAGAAGTGCCATCTGTTTAAAATAATTTAATGTAATTTAAAACATAAACTAATATTAATATTTAAATAATTAAAATGTTCAATAATGGCAAAATCATTTAGGAAAATTGTATATTATTACATGTACTGGCAACTTTTGTATCATCTTGTTCCTGCTATATACAACATTCAACAATCTATCCCGTAGCAACTGCAATTCGCCTCCGGTTGTCGTTCGATACTTTGGCAAAAAGCCATTCTACTATTACTATAGACAAATTGGATTGTAGGGTCACATAAACATAACGTAAACGCTACTTTATACTGAATATATAATTGACATTACTATATACGAATATGAGTTAACAACGCGTTCATGATCAATCGAGCTAGCAGAACATAAAGATTTGATTGATCGCTGGCGTCAATAGAAACGTAACTGTAGCTGGATTGTTGTTCGATAGCAGAATAAGAAAACGCATAAAAGTCGGCGTTCAGCTACGGTTCGATTGCAATTTATTTAGTGGATTCGGGCCCCTTGTTAACGCTAACGGACTCCTTGGCTGTCAAACTGGCAAAGTCCTTAGCTGAATTTTTAAATAGGTATAAAAATCGTACATGTTATGATGTTGCATCACTTGTAACACATAAACCTACTCGCATGGTTAATGTTCTGTACAACACATCGTTGCATTTCCTGCAGTCTCGTACTAATGACTATTTAAATATGTTTAAATAAATCGAGATATAAATGGTCGAGATTTATATCTAAATTGACGGAAAGTGACACAGCAGTTCGGATTGCGGTCACAGTCCAGACGAAATATTCAGATACTAGCTTTTGCCCGCGACTTCGTCCGCGTAGAGTATTGTTTTACTGTTGAAGGTACTCAAGTCGACTGTTTTTTTTTGTTTGTCTCATAACTTTCGATAAGGTGACCCGATTCCCAAACTTCTTTTTTTGTTTGAAAACTCATGCTTCCCGTGTGGTCCCATTTAAATTTCATTAAACTCGGTCCAGTAGTTTTTCAGTTACACTCCAATTACTGCATAGATTTTAATATCGGTATTAAATTTTTGAAATTGTACTTGTTTTATACAATGTTTTACGCCAATAAGTTACAAAATAAAGAATTTTCTATCCAAAGTTTTATCCTCTATTTCACTGCCTAAGTAATTCCTGTCAAAAATATTAAAAAACAATATTTTTTATTTTAAATGAACTATCGAAATACACATTTTCACTCCTACTTATAAGTTCAAAAACTAAGGACTTTCATGCAAACGTTTTGACACATTGATTTCGAAAAACTCTTTCTTAGTACACCTCTACCCACGAAGACAAAAATACCCTCCAAGTTTCAAGTCTCACCGACATGGTTTAGGCTGTGCGTCTGTCAGTCAGGACTTAGGTTCTTGTATAGATATTAGGCTGTTTCACCCGCGTGGTGATAGATGATAATGATGATGATAAGTAGCTTATGTGCTATTCCACACTATAATCTATCTCTGTGCCAAATTTCAGCCAGATCCGTTCAGCTGTTCTGTGATTGAGTAACAAACATCCTCCATCCATCCATCCATCCAAACTTTCACATTTTTAATATTAGTTGGATGGGATATTGATTATACTAAACGTTTGATGTTGTATATTGGATAACTCTTTTGAGTATTAATATGTAAACGGATTTAATTTTATATAGCACAAATAAAACAATTGTATATGAAACTAGCCCTAAGCCTAGAGTCCTATACTAAGCCCAATGGTAGAGGGAATAGTAGTCAAAATGCTGGCACGTTATTACCATCCACGTAATGCTAGTTTTTTGCCCAAAGTAGGCGCCAGCACTTAGAGGCTGAGGCACAAACTATTCGAAAAATTTGATACTGACTTCCATTCAATTCAGTTATTGGAGTGTAACTCAAAAACTGCTGGACCGAAATTGACGAAATTCTTTCAAATAAAATAAGAATCACCAAAATCGGTTCATCCAAGCTAAAGTTATGAGTGACATAAAAAAAACACAGTAAAATTGAGAACCTCCTTCATTTTTTTCGAAGTCGGTTGAAAAATTAAGTAAGTACGAGAGGGAACTCTTAACGAATCTGAGACTCAAATTCTATAATTAGCTATCAGAAGTCTTGGAGTCTTCAAGTCTTGAATGTGAACTGTTATCAATCAGGCTTATAATAATGATGCAGACATGTGCGTACTTCGAGACGTACTTTCAATTTATAGGATTTTTGCTGTTTGTTCACTTGTAATTGGAGATTTAGGGTCGCATTCCAGATGTACTCTCAGTACGCACTCTAGACTTATAAACGGATGCAAATCAGCTGTGCTATCTTTCCGGGATGGTTAGGTCTGAATGTCAAAATGTACTGATCTACATAAAGTACGTACTTCAAAAAGAACTTTTCCCGATATGACTGATTTTCTATAGGTCTTCATTATTAAATGTCGGAAATTAAAGTGTCAAATGTATGTCCGTCCCCGCAAGACAGTTAGTCAGATAGAGAGTTACAACTCGATGCTCGGACCAGAACCTCGGTGGCCTTGTTAGTCAATGGCGTCTGACACGGAGAGTCAGAAGACGCGGGTTTGAATCCCGTCCGAGGATGTGAATTTTTCTTTCAATAAATATCAATGTTTGAGATCGCTAAAGCAGGAGTTAGTGCTTTAAAAAGTAATACTATAAAAAATACAAGGGTTGCGATGTCAATACGAAAGTTTTAAGTATTTCTAAATAATGCTTCTTTCGGTTGGATAGTACTGTCAAATCTGTACAATAGATGTCGCTCCGTCCCCGTAAGACGGTTGGTCAGATAGAGAGTTAAAATTCGATGCTCGGACCAGAACTTGTTGGTCAATGGCGTCTGCCACGGAGAATCAGAAAACGCGGGTTCGAATCCCGTCCGAGGATGTGAATTTTTCTCTCTATAAATTTCTATATCAAATGTATGTACAGTCACTCTCTTTATTTTTAAGATATTGCGCATTTCACTTGCAATCAAATATTGAATGAAATGTAATCTAAAATATTAGCAGATTTATGTCACTTTAGACAACTCCATTAAGCAGAAACAACTGCATTGCAACTGAGATATACTATAAGCCTTACTGAAAAGCGGACTATTGTGAATAGTTTTTTTTGTTAGTGAGTAGGTACCATGTATGAACCTACTTCAAATGCGTACTGTGGGCCGAGCACGAAAATCTTTTACATTACATTACATACACACTTGTTTTTTTTACCGTGATTCATCAAAGTGACTTCCTCTCGCCTGATGGAAAGCGAAGATGGAATCAAGAAGCATTACTGCAGCCGTAAGCTGCACTTATCGCCACCCCTATGATGACCTGAAAGATGCTTCTTCACGCGGCGCTTGAAAGGCCCAATGTCATAGCTGCAAGGAAATACGTATGGCGGCATTATAGACACTAGCTGCGCTCCGCGGTTACACCCACTGGTGATGATGATGATGATGATAAATCAAAATATATAGCCTATATTCATCAGGGATAATGTAGGATTCTAATGGTGAAAGAGTTTTCAATCAGTCCAGTAGTTTCAGAGCTTATTTAATTCAAACAAGCAAATGCAAGCTTCCTCTTTAAACATTAGTACAGATAAGAAGATTTATGTTAATATCTGATTACGCGATTCTCTTATATCTTGTCCCTGAAATCACAGAATATCAACAGTTAGTACAGAACTAAAAGCCCAACAGGAAGCGTTCACCCTACCGCCTGACCCTAGCCGATAATTTCACCTACTTATTCATTCAACTGTACTAATTACATATATGGCTAATGCACGAGTTTTAACACTAAATTATAGGTCGGTAGAGCAGGCGTGGTTCGGTGTTGAAAGGTCTCTTTAATACATTAGTATAAGCTAATTATAGCTCTGTCGCGAATTCAGATTTTTCTACCGACTTCCATAACGGAGGAGGTGCTCAATTCGACTGTATTTTTTTGTTTGAAAGCTAGTGCTTTCCGTGTGGTCCCTTTCAAATTTCATGAAATTCGGTCCAGTAGTTTTTGAGTTACACTCCAATAACTGAATGGAAGTCGGTATTAAATTTTTCATATTGTACTTGTTGGTCATAATTTTATTAAGATAACATAATATATATTAATCACTTACATGACATATTTTAATCAAAACTTTCCTGACGCACGCAGTAGACACTCAGTGTCCAGAGGTACTTACAATTACAAACACATAGTGTGTTCTATATAATAATATCTGTAGAAACAGTACTCTCTTTTTGCTGCACTTTTATCACCAACTACTGTCTTAACTATGGCAAAAGTCATGACATTTTCACCCAGATAGATAAAAACATTCGTTGTAAAAGCTTCCGTATATTCCACCATATAGCCAATAACAAGCTCACTATACAGGAACAAACAGTATCCTATCTTCAAAAATGTACCAAAGCTTCGCAAACGATGTCTATAGCTGATAGCAATAGAATGTAAAACGATAGCAATAATAAGAGGATGGTAATAGATCTAATCGTTCGGTAACTGATTGAGCTTCTAATTAATGACATTTAGCATTACAATTACGTTTTCCTAAGAAGGTTTTGGTGTAGTTTCAAGAGCCATTTTTGAGCCAGCTTTTGTCTAATTTATTGCTATATATGATCAGGACATTGCCATATTCGAGCATGTGAAAGCTTTCAAGAGTTTTAATCAAAACTTGGTATTTTATGACATTTCCAAGCGACTTCCAAAAAGTAAAATGTTTTCAATGCGACTGTATTTTGATTTTGACGACCTTTTTTCAAAGTGAACCGATTCTGATGTTTCTGTTATTATCTAAAAACTAGTGCTTTTCATGTGGCCCTATTTAAATTCGATCAAGATCTGTGCTGTAGTTTTTTTTTGATAGTAATTTATCTCTAACATTGAGGTCTTACAATTTTGGGTAGATATATTTATTTATAGAATGGACTTCCATTCTAAATATTTTTAGTTGTACTTACTATGTTACTATGCTATCCTTACTCTCCAGAATAATATGTGCTTAGGTCCTGTACTGACCTAGTACTCCTAGTTGGTTCAAAATAATGTTCTGTGCTTTTGTGCAATACTGACCTAGTATTAATCCTTCCTATACCGTGATAATTAAAACAAATTATGAGTGAAACTGACGTATATTTACGTCTCTGGGACGCAAAGGGTTATTAAATAGGTTAAATATAGTACCTAATGTGACTTTTGGGAGTTTTGTGGCTAGTTCAGTTACTGTTTCAACAATAAATCTAAAAGAATGTCGGTCTCGTATATGTTTCAAAGAGTTTCGTAATATATGGCGGGATGCCAGCAGTAATATCATGCAATCTCAAAATAGCTGCATTCATGCATTAAATGTGTACAGACGGTTTTTGTAATCAGCTGAAAAAGTTTTGCGTACAGTGTTACCTCGAGATTGTGGTCAATGGATTTACTTGATATGAAGATTTGGTTGTTTTTATAAACGTTTCGAACGAACTAGTTCAACTGACTTTAAAAAAGGAGGAAGTCATATGTTCAGCTGTTTTTTTTTTTGTGTATGTTTATCGATTTCTCTTCAGAATATCACTTTACCTATACAGTGTAATCTTAACATCCTTGGCATGGACATCAGTAGTGACCTGAACCAGCGTGACTACATCAAGAGTATTGTCAAGTTAGCTTCCCGCAAACTCAGAGCACAGAGAACAGAGCGAGGCGTTTCATCACTCCTGATCAGCGTTGCCTATAAAACGCAGGTGAATATGTATTGAATATTGTTGCCACCTCTGGGATGGATCTGCTAAGTACCTTATGGATGCTCTGGACAGACTGCAACGTCGCGCTGTCCGTATTATTGGAGACACTGAAGTCACTCAACACCTAGAACCCCTACAAATGCGTAGAACTATAGTTCTCTAAGCGTTTTTACCGGTTGTTTCATGGCGAATGTTCTGAAGAGCTTTTAATCTTATTCCTTTCTCACCATTCCGATCCCGAACTACTCGTTCCGGCCTAACATTGCATCAATATACTGTTCAAAACTTCTTACCACGAACGAAAAGATTAACAGTTCCTCTGTCGTGTAAGTAAATTGTAGAATGCTCTGCCGGCGTACGTATTTCCTTGCAGCTATGAAGGGTCATACCTTGAAAGACCGGAGAAGGGTCTCCGGTCTTTCAAGCGGGCGTGAAAAATCATCTCTCAGACTCTCAGGACATCATAGGGGAGGCGATTAGTGCAGCTTGCGGCTGCACTAATGGTCATCGCTTCTTGATTCCATTTACGCTTTCCATCAGGCGAGAGGGAGTCACTTTCATAAACCATTATAAAAAAATAATTAAATGATTTCTCAAAACTCTTTGTTTGTTTGATAGATTATACTTCCGAGGTGGTCCTATTTTAATTTCATCAAATTCGGTCCAGCAGTTTTTGAATTACACTATAATAACTGAAAATTGTTACGCCTATTGTGATGATATCATTATTGACGGTGAATGACAATCGATCCCGTAAGTAGGTCACTAAAAAAGGTGAACAATTTTTTTACAAAAAAATGGATTTCAGCACTAAATATATAGGTACCGGTCGAAATAAGAAACCCTCTCCTTTTTTGAAGTCGGCTAAAATGTGTGAAATAACTTGTTTAAATTAAACCCTTAAGGGAGAAAAGCAAGCGAAGACGCTGGTAGATCTGCTAGTACTTATTACGAGCGATATTGATTCACCTACCTACGAGTATGTTTGGCCAAGAACGCATCCATGTGATGTAATCAAAATAAAAAAAACCTGGCTCGCTTCCCCTGAATAAGATACCATCTTGTCGGTCCTTCAAAAGATGCTGTATCCTTTGATGTGCTCTCTCTCTCACACTTGTGAAGGGGATATGGTTGTCCCTTTTTAGGGATATTAAGTTTGAGTGCATTAGACGAAACAAAGACGTGTTTTATTAGACGATCTCACCTGATGGAGATTTTATGGATATCTTTTTAAATAAAATCCTATTTATTTTTATTTATTTATTTAATTGGTCATCCAACAGCCTATTAACAAATTTAAATAAATATTTTTAGAAACATAGTGCCAATTATAGGACAACACGTATAACAATAGATAAATTTAACCATAATCATTATTATTAGTTATCATATCAAATTATTAGTTAGTTAGAACATACACTATCAACTCCAGAAAACAGTTACTCACACACTTATTTACAAGGTGTAAATAATACAAAATAGAAAATTAAGTCTAATTCTTATATAAAGACATTTTAAGCAAAAAACTCGCTACTAACCCGCTGCCTCCCCGATGCGATGTTCGAACAGAACAAATCTATATCTAATCGTTTATCCGCCATATTGAAGCTTCTACTCACTCGAACTAGGTACGCGTTTGCACTATAGTTCGTATGCACTAATGGGGTATATAATAAGGGATTAAACTTGGCCTGCCGTGAAAAACAGTTTAACTTTATTCTCTCGACAAGTTCCGGGCAATCGACCTAGTTCGTGGTTATTTTTAGTAAAAATAGTAAATCCGCGACTTCCCTTCTTGAGTTCAGGGGAAGAGGGTGAATTTTTTTGCAAAGATTCAAATATAACTCTGATTTGGACGAAATTTTGAGGCGATAACATAGATATTTAATAAATCACATCTGAATACGTTCTATACGGGAAATGTATTCATCATAGCGTGGGTTCCATACCTGAGACGCATACTCTAAAATGCGACGAACAAATGAGCAGTAAAGTATTTTAAACGTTTTAGCCTTTCTAAAATTTGCAGAGGTACTCATCACAAAACCGAGTGCCCTGGACGCTTTTTTAACTATGTGATCTATGTGTTCGTCGAACACTAACTTTGAATCATGGATTACCCCCAGATCACGCATGCTTGAATTTCTTACAAGCGGTTGAGCAGCTTGTTCTTGTAACTGAAGTGATTTGCTAATTATCATCCAGTCTGAGAAAACACTCACATTATGACATATATCTATATCATTATCAGTCATATTAGGTATCCTTAATATGAACAATGCGGAAGTTTTTGTATAAAAGTACGCACCCCTATGTTGGACTTGAGTTTACGACGGCAAAGCTGATTTGAATGAAAAAATAGCTCAGGATTTTCATGATTCTGAAACACGTGTAGGACAAAGCCGCAGTGTGAAGATTATTTTCTAAACGATACATCATTTTCTAAATAATTTGATTACTTAAGTATTTTCAAGATGTTTCCGCACTTAGATAGGTCTTGTTGCTTTTTGCGGACTGCCGTTGCTTGGAGCGTTGAAAGAGTTATTTATCTACCGCCTTTTGACCTTCATACTCTTATCAAAACAATTAACAAATGTAATGCAAATCTAAAACGCTTACATAACTTATTTATGTATTTTATAAATGTGAAACTTATAAGCAAACTATTGACATATCCTTACAGGGTCGTATATATTATAAGTAATATTTTCTAGCTAAGTATATTCTTGAGTTTTGCTATAATATGTAGTATTTAGTACACTAGTTTTATACACCACCGCCTTTAGAAGTTTATGCCTATTTCTTTCCGTGCATGGTTGTCTGGAAGAGATCGCTCTGAGCAATAAGACCGCCCATTGTGACACTTTTAATTTTAAGTATTTGATTGTGAAATATTTTTAATTGTATTTTTATTTAATTCTTATTTATTTATTTTTAACATATTTGTATTGTGATGTTTCAATAAAGAGTTAATCTATCTATCTATCTATGTTGTCATTCTGCAACATGTTACCAAGACCGGTAGCGCTACTGAGTTGCTAACAAATGTTGATTGAAATCTTGAAAAATGGCCGCTCAATTTTCACAACTGCAGAAAGCAAAAAATGTTAGTAAGTTGGTGACTGGAGCTGACAAAAATGACATAGAGCTGCCATTATTTTCGATCTTAATCAATATTTGTTAGCAACTAAGATACATAATAGCCCTACTGCATGTAAACATAATATAGGTTGCAATAAAGTATTGAGTATTGAAATGTGAAACTTTCCAGGTATAGGTAATCTTACTACCGCTTTCAAGTTATTTTTTGTACGGATCATGTCAAGAGTTTTACATGAGTCTAGGTACTCGATAAACGTATTTTAACCGACTTCAAAAAAGGAGGCGGTTATATGTTCGTGTGTATGTATTTTATTTATGTGGATTTTAATCGATATTTCCCCATTTGTGGACTGATTCTTAAAATTCTTTTTTTGTTTGGTAGAGTAGTTTATTTCGCCATTTTTAGTGACCCTTGCTACTTACGGAATCGTGTCATTCACTGTCAATGATGATATCATAAAGATAGGCGAAACACTTTTCAGTTATTGGAGTGTAACTCAAAAACCGCTTGACCGAATTAGATGAAATTTAAATGGGACCTTGGAAGTATACTTTAAATTACTCTAGCAAACACAACAAGAAATTTGAGTATCGGTCCACAAATAGAAGAAATCGGTGAAAATACACAAAAAATCCATACTAATACTAAGTACTTAATACTAAGATTTTATTCCACATAAAGAATAGATATTTTAAGTTTGAATATTATCTTTCAGACTTAATTTACAACTTAACTATATTAATATAAAATGTTTATTTTGTCATCTTCTACTTAATATTAAGTTTATTTTAGTTGGCCGGCACTTTAAAAATTAGCCCAAAATGTATGAAAACACAACTGTTTGCCCAATTCCTAGAATATCACTTAAAAATTATGTAGAAGGTGTTACACCAATGAATAATAGTGTTTTGGAATTAGTATTCCTATAATTGTTTTATTTAATAATACCTAACGGTTACTTCCCAAAAAACACTTTCACTTTTTGTTCGAGATATACAATGATTTGAAAGGAAATCCGATAATATTTTTATGAAATTTGATAGTTGATTTAACATGCGTTTAATTTTAATATATAACCTCGACTTTTTTAAAGTCGGTTAAAAAAATGCGACTGTACTAACCATGGTAAATCTATTTCAAACACAAGATTTCTTCAAAAAGAACACAATTAAATGGTAATGATAATTATTAAAATTATATTTCTATTTCATATTCTAATCTCTCATACGTGCCGATAATTTTATTATCATTATGGAATTGTTATAATGCCGTTAAGCCATCAATGATAAATTCATCACGTTTTCGGGTTTTATCCGTTTAAGTACTATTTTATTTGAATATATAAACATGTTATTAATTAACTATTTAATTGAAATATTATTGAATACTTAAATGTAAAATGATAAACAGTATTGAGCGATATAATGATGCCTGATGAGCATGACGTTTCGAGTCAGTCGTGCCCGTATAGGAAAGTTGCCATCATAATCATAATCAGCCCATTTTGTTCCCACTGCTGGGACTCAAGCCCTCCTCTCAGAGAGAGGAGTTGGGCCATAATCCACCACGCGGGCCCAGTGCGGCTTGGTGGATAGGTGGCTATGTCGAAGTTTTCAGGCCGCCCGAAGGCCCTCGACATAGTCTTACGACTGTTGCCCTAAGACAAACAACCGGGACCGACGGTTTAACGTGCCCTCCGAAGCACTAAGCGCTCAGTTGAATAATGCCATTAGCACACACCCATCCAAGTCCTGACGGCGCGCTCGTACCCTGATTAAAGAAAATGTAGAATTTTGAAACACCTAGTGTAACGAAACAGATCGATAGTATATTATGAAAAAAATACAAAGGTTAGAAAAGGCATAGGCAAAGTGTAATAACCGAATAAAATTTACAAATGTAACTCTCTTTCAGCAGAAAAAAATTCTTAATAGGTCGACAAAATAAACTTTCACGTCCAAACTCTCAGAATTTTCAGCGATAACGCTATATTTTTTTAAGTAATACTTAGTCAACGTATAGTACTAAAGTAATAACCAGCAGTTTTTTCAATTGTGTTAGTATATATCGAAAAATATAAAGAAAACGTACAAAATTAACGCATTTTCGCATTACATCGTCCAATCTAATAAGTGATTTTCAACCTTACGTAAAGCATCGTAAATTATTTTGAAATTGGGGTTGGACCGCGTCTTAACTTGTTGATCGGTAAAGATCGCCAAGTCAAACTTCGCTACGAGCGTTTCCGTTCCGAAAGTTGCCATACTCATAATTATACATCTGTAAGTACCCCCCTTCTGCATAATCCCCCAATACCTTATACCGTACCAATCAGGGGTGTTTTATAAAAGCAGACAAATCTTACTAAATGTATGTATTTTTTAAGAGCAGCAGAATTCCTTGTGAATGAGTACGTCTGCGGAAGTACTGACACCATATCTTTGTCTACGGCGAAGCAGTAATGTTCCGGTTTGAAGGTATGGTTGTGTGCAAAATTACAGTGACATGAGACTTAAAAACTTAATGTCTCAAGACTCTCAAGGTTACGGACGCAGTGCAGTCGTCGTTTGTAACGAAATACATCTGTTCTAGGCAGAGGTTACCTCATAATACAAGGGGGCCTCGTGCTTGTACTGTCGGTTGTTTGTCTCAACCTATTCTGTGAAATGTTGTGAGCAGCCGTGCGATTCTGTAATGATTCGTCGACGAGCTCACTGATGTCAAATACTTTATGAGATATCGCCCTTGTACACAAGGTTGTTTTCCAACGTTTTTTTTCGTCTCGTCATTTGTTTCACGGATGTTGTCAAAATTGCAACGATGTTTGCGCTTAGAGAATCGCACGGCAGGTTCGATAATTATATAGAATTGTTTTATCAATTCGGTTTTTGGGTTTTTTTCGTATTTCAGTTTTTGCCGTTAAATTTAAGGTATGCAAAGACATTCTCGCGTGGTCTACAGCTGAGCTTTGCACGATTTAGATACGAAATGTTCCGTCCGCGTCAGAGAATCTTGTCACCGCGATTCAGGATTTTGCAATGCGACTGTTACGCCATCTAGTTTGAACGCAACGAACATACTGTTGTTTTTCATTGGTTGACAACACGGATAAAAAGACGTTTTCTAAAAACCAAAACTAGCTAGATTAATTTATCGCCCCCTAAATACGCATACTAATCATGAAAATCACTGGATTCTTTCCCGAGATCCAGATTGTTTATATACAAAGGCTCGTTTAACCCGTTCACTCGCGATTCGCCATATTTGGCCAATAATACAATAAGATTTCGCAGAAATCAACCTACTTTTCCCGGAACTGCAACGTGTGTGGTTAATAGCGACAAAAATCATTGTCAACTATTTTATTCACATCTACTGGACGTATTCCTTCTCATTATCAGACATGTACGGGTTCAAGACTAGATGCGTCACCTCAAAAACTTACATGTATTAGATAGATAGATAGCTAGAGACACGATATAGATAGATATGCCCTTCTCTTCCCGATCTAAAGATAGATAAATCTTTTGTTTGTTCTATTCAAATAAGCACCTATTTTTGACAGTCTCGATACAGGTCGAGATAGGAATGATAATTTAAATTTGACGCTTCGTTAGGCCGGCTCTGTACCATCAATCAATTCGAGAATGAGTTAGTAATTATTAGTTTTATTTCCAAATGCCTACGGGCAAGTTGGTTTTTGAATGAGTTACTAGCTCCACAGATTAAAATTAAATAATACGTAGCATAGGTAACTTATACTTGTCTTTTCTATTTTCTACTGACTTCCAAATACAAGAAGAGGTACTCAATTCAACTGTATTTTTTCTACCGACTTCCCAAAAAAGGAGGAGGTACTCAATTCGCCTGTATTTTTTTTTAAGTTTGTTACCTCATAACTTTCGATAGAGTAAACCGATTCTCAAAATTCTTTTTTGTTTTAAAAGCTGGTGCTTTCCGTGTGGTCCGATTTTGCGTTACACTTCAATAACTGAATAGAATGGAAGTCGGTATTCAATTTTATTATCATCCCTCACGCGTCTCGCGCCAAACCTGCGTGAATCAACGCTAGTAGGGAACACGTTCTACATAAAGATATTCACTTAATTTGCTAATGCTGTTAGAATTGACCAGTGCTTACAGCGCCCCTGGGACCTCCCAAGGGCCCTGTAAGCAGTGACCAGACTATTGAAGCTGTTGAGGACATTTGGCCGTGTGCTGGCGCAAAATGCGCATAGCCTAGTAAGCGTTGAAAGAGTTTCTTTGCTGTAATATTTTGAATATGATGATATTGTTTAAATACTTAATTTACGTTTGTTAATATTTAAGTTTCATAGCTGGAGTATTAAACATTCATAAATTTCAGTCTGATTTCACTTTCGTACATCTCATTACAAAAGAAAGGAGAGACGATTAGTTCAAGGGTAGGTAGGATTTAGAACGCTTAAAGGATCGTATAGTATATACATATAACTAGCTGACCCGCCAGCGACTTTGCTATTTTTTATTTGTATTTGTTATTTTGATAATAATTATATTAATCTAAATCCCTATTTGATAAAATCGACATGAATTTATCAGTTTTAATTGTATTTTATTTATAGTAGTTCATCAAAGTGACTTCCTCTCGCCTGATGGAAAGCGAAGATGGAATCAAGAAGCAATGGCCATTTATAGTGCAGTTGTAAGCTGCACTAATCGCCACCTCTATGATGAACTGAGAGATGCTTACTGAGAAATACGTACGCCGGCAGAGCATTCCACAACTCTTCTCTTCCTCTTTACTTACACGACTGAGGTAGGAACTGCCAAACTTTTTGGTTCGTGGTAAGAAGTTTTGAACAGTATATGGATGCAATGTTAGGCCGGAACGAGTAGTTCGGGATTGGAAAGATGAGGAAGGAATAAGATTAAAAAGCTTTTCAGACATTCGCCATGAAACAACCGGTAAAAAACGCTTAGAGAAGCTATAGTTCTACGCATTTGTGGGGGTTCTATGTATGGATGTAGGTAGCTGTAACACAGGGAATCGTAGGGGATATGAGTGCGAAAACGTAATATTTAGCTAAGCTCAAAATTATCACAGAGGCGATTTATATTACATACCTACCTACATATTTCTTAAAGAGACCTCCATAAAATCAAGTCGTTTATACTGTATTTGATACTTTTACACCTGTTTATGAACTCGGACATTATAACAATAAAAACAACAAATTTATTTCCAAAAACCAATTCACACGATTTATTTCTTTATTTCCCAAACAACTGTAGCCCACGCGTGGTCAAAGATCATGTAGCAATTTCACCGCGTCTCCGGAACCATTGATAAAATTCTTCTGGCTGAATTAACAATGGGAATATACCATAAATGTTGTAAAGGTGTGGGTTTTGGCATGAGCAACAGCGGAATTTATTTATTGCCCTTTTTTTTAATCGACTTCAAAATAAAGAGGAGGTTTTGGCACTCTGCCGATCCCTGTTGGGATATAATGACATAACGGGCGATTGCTTAAATGTCGATGTTAATAGAAAATAAACGTAATGCAAAATAGAATCGTAATAAAAATAAACATACCCAATATAAAAAAAAATATTAAGGAAATTAGAATAATATGAGAAATGCGAAAGTTTGTAAGAGAATGGGCCTAGGGTAAAAAACTTAGGAGCACTGTCGGTCTAGCGCTCGACGAGTCAACATCGTCCTGAGGCTGCCTCGTGTAGAGGCGAAACATGTGTCGAATCGTTTTTGGTTGATTGGGTTGTTTTGTGTGTGTTTACTCTGTATACTTTCTATTTGCAGTTAATGCGAGAGGGAGGGTGCTGCACGCCGCAGCTCGGCCATATGCAATTTTCCAGTGGAAGTGTCACTAAATATTTCTTTTACCAGTCAAAGTCGCTAACTTACAACTTCTGAAAACTTACAACTGATTTCTTCATCTAAGTATACTTTAATATTATAAAGAGGAAAGATTTGTATGTATGTTTGTAACGAATTGGCTCAAAAAGTACTAGACCGATTTCAAAAATTCTTTCACCATTGGAATGCTACATTCACCCTGAATAACATAGGCTATATAAGATTCATCATTATCATCATCCATCACCGCGCGGGTGAAACCGTGGAGAGCAGTTAGTAGATTATAAAGAAAAGCTTAAGGTTTTTATTAATATGTTTTACAATAATCTGTATCACAAGCGATAGCGGGTTATAAGAAATCGCTGTCGCTTGCTGTCCACCTTCAGCCTTATAAGTGACATTCAAAAGATGAGTTCGTGTGGGCACGACTCGAGATTACATGTTTATCGTGGATATAAAATCAGGGAATGTGACATGGAGAAAGAAATATGGTACAGTCATGTCTGGACATACGATACGGTCTACCTACAACTGGTTATGGATTCCTGGACTGTTTGTGATGGAAAATGAAGATTTTTTCATAATGGTTCATCAAAGTGACTCCCTCTCGCCTGATGGAAAGCCGTAAGCTGCACTAATCGCCACCCCTATGACGACCTGACAGATGCTTTTTCACGCCCCGCTTGAAAGACCCAGGGTCATAGCTGCAAGGAAATACGTACGCCGGTAGAGCATTCCACAATTTACTTACACGACAAAGGTAGGAACTGACAAACTTTTTGGTTCGTGGTAAGAAGTTTTGAACACTTTGATGAAGTTTGTAACGAGTAGTTCGGGATCGGAATGGTTAGGAAGGAATAATATTAAAAAGATCTTTAGAATATTCGCCATGAAACAACCGGTAAAGAACGCTTAGAAAAGCTATAGTTCTACGCATTCGTAGGGGTGGGTTGAAATCGATGTGACATATTCTTCTATTAAAACACTCACAATGGTATTGATTCGTTTATAACACTAAACGGGTGCAGCAATATTATGAGAGGGCCGATTCATTCAAGTTACTGAAAATAATAATTATTAATCAAAAATGTTCATATCATATTATATGTATCATATATATTTTCAATCGTTTATGAATTCATGAAAGTTATAGTAAAAAAAAAAGTAGTATTTTTATTTTATTAAATATTTTTATTGACATAACTTTTGGCCCAGAGCTGTGCATTTTAATTTTGATATAGCCAGTAACATAAGTATATTGAGATCTTGATATCCTTCACACTGAACAAAAAATACCATCACTTTTTAAAACAAGTACAATTAAAAAAAAACGATATTCCCTTCTATTCAGTTATTGGATTGTAACTCAAAAACTACTGCACCAAAAAAATCCATCCATCCAAATTTGATGAAATTTGAATGGGACCAGACGGGAAGCTCCAGCTTCATAATCGGTTCACCCTATCGAAACTTATGAGGTCAAATTGAGTAGCTCCTCCTTTTTGGATGTTGGTAGATAATAAATAAATTAACGTTTATTTCATTAAAATATAGAAAGAAAAAACATTTCTATACCTTTTTAAAAATGACCATTTTCACTACATTACGAAAACTGGGAACCGTTAAATATACCTAACTGTATATATAACACCTGTACCTAATAACTGTTTTTTATAGCCGACCCCCTTTCTTCAAGACAAAGAGGGTCTTGAAGAAAGGGGGTCGGCTATAAAATAAATTAAAATTTCATGTAATATACATTAAAATTTCATGTAATATACGTTAAAATTTCAGCCAAATGGGTTAAGTACTTTTGTCGTAAAAGAGTAACAAACATCCATCTATGGAATTTTGATATGTTTTAACAATGATTCGGCCTTTTAGTCGTTTTACTTGTAGTAATTTTATAACTTATTCCATACTTAGCCTCGACTTAGGTTACCTGTCTCGAGTATAAGCTCGTATATTATCGTCTCACACGTTCAGACCTTCTTATTAACCCTCAATGTGTGTGCTCCGAGGGCTATTCTGTAATTTTAGTGATAATATAATCTCAATAGATCATAAACTAATATGTTATTTTGTCGACTTTTATGGGGAAGCCGTGAAAGTTCAATTATAAATAATAATAATAATAATAATACTTTTCACAGCATTAACACCTGCTTTAGCGATCTTAAACATTGAAATTTATAGAGAGAAAAATTCACTGACTCTCCGTGTCAGACGCCATTGACCAACTAGGCCACCGGGTGTCTGACACGGAGAGTCAGAAGACGCGAGTTCGAATCCCGTCCGAGGATGTGAATTTTTCTCTCTATAAATTTCAATAATAATAATAAAATCGTTTATTTCGACCACCTTGGGCCATATGTTATTACTCATAACAACAATCACAAATTACATACATTACAGATACACTCCAATAACTGAATAGAATGGAAGTTGGTATTAAATTTTTCAAATTGTACTTGTGTTTGTTTAAATTCTGTGTCATATACACACACAGATGTAGGAGATAGGATTAAAGGCTCCACAGTCGCGGTCAGAATCTGAAGAGGTGAGGAAATCCAACTTATTAAATGTTAAGAATTTATTTAGACCATTACGTAGGCTTCTTGTGCAATCAACTGTCTAGGTTGGTATCACCGCTGCGTCAGATACACTGCTTTGAAGCTGTAAATAAGCGCTACTGCTGTTAAGGTTTAAAGGGCGCAGTAACAATAGCTATGCGATTCTCTAATGATTCGTCAATGTGCTCGTCGACGAGCTCACCAATGTCAAATACTTTATGAGATATCGCCCTTGTATATAAGGTTGCTTTTCCAATGCATCTCTTCATTTGTTTCACGGATGTTGTCAAAGATGCAACGATGTTTGCTCTTAGAGAATCGCTATGAAATGATTACCATATTCAACTCAAATCAACTCAATGTCTTGCGGTGACTAGCGCCGTGTATAAGGTCATAATCAGCCCATTATGTTCCCAGTGCTAGGACTCGAGCCTTCCACTCAGAGAGAGGGGTTGCGCCATAACCCACCACGCGGGCCCAGTGCGGCTTAGTGGATATTCTAGTGGTCAAACCCATGACAAAATTGTCAGGCCGCCCGAAGGCCTTCGACATAGCCTAACAACTATTATCCTAAGAGAAACAACCGGGACCGACGTGCCCTCCGAAGCACGGAAACGCTCAGTTCAGATCAGATGGCACTTTTTTTTTTTTTTTTTTGAGGGGGGGAAATGCTGTCCACTTCCCTTCCGCTACGGGGGTAGACGGAAGGGGGTATGTGGGGCTCAGACCCACTAAAACCCCCCCGTGAGCAGTCCTCCGCCAGATGGTGCGAGATTGGGTTGCGCTGGCATTCACAATCTCGCCCCAGCGGTAGGCCCGGATTGATCTTAACCGGGCCTCAGCGCCTGAGAAGGGGTGCCCTTGCTCACCAAGGGCACTCCTCAGACGTGTGGGGTCGTGCAAGCCCCCGACTCTTCACCAGTGACCCCACTACGGAGGAGGGAGGAGGCGAGCAAACTGCCTCCTCCGTACCCCCGTTCGTCTGCGCCGGAGTGGGTCAGCTCGAACGTCATTCTCCCTAACCCGCTCCGCGGCCTCCTTCTGCGCTATCACTGCTTCGCAGAAGGTGGCCACCGCCTGCCACGATCTCTCGCTGCCGAGCATCGTAGCACACACACATCCAACTCCTGACCGCAGCAAGCGTTGCTTAACTTGATTTGTCAAGCTCCGCTGCGAGCATTTCAATGGTATTAAGTCATTAGTATAATCTAAAGTATGTCCAACAAAATTTTAGAGTCATTGGAAAGTCACAATCTACGCTAAAAATACAGAATGGCAGCCCTGGGGTGTACGCGGCAAGTTCGCCCACATAGACCGGTTGGGCCCATAGACTGGTCCTATAAACCATGGTGTTTAGTGCATCACTGCCCTTACTCTGTGCATCTCTTTGGGTCATTTTATTGTGATGCTATGGAGGTTTAGTTGCAATAGGGGCACAATAACTTCACATGTCATGTAGTCACTACTTAGTTTATAGTGGTTTTGACCCGTATCATAAAAAATATGTCAGCGACAAAACACAAAAGAAGTTTTCGTTTAATCTGTCCGTGCCAGCCACTCAACCGCAAAGCAATGGTACGCAAGTATTACTTTGTTCCATTGCAAATACGTCCAAAATTTGTTTCAACAAGAACAATTTGAAAAATTTAATATCGTTTTCCATTCTATTCAGTTATTGGAGTGTATCTCAAAAACTACTTGTACCAAACAAATTTTGATGAAATTTAAATGGGACCACAAAGGAAGCACCAGCTTTCAAACAAAAAAGAATTTTGAGAATCGTTTTACCCAGTCGAAAGTAATGAAGTAAAAAATATAAAAAAAATATAAAAAAACCCCAGTACCTCTTCCTTTTTTTGAAAGTCGGTAGAAAATATATATTTTTAATGTTATTTAGTTTAATTTTCCTTGTAACGCTCGATTTAGGTACGAATTACTTACTGACGAAATATGTAGGTATAATATTTTTCGATCTTACCGATAAATTAAATGTAAAATAAACCTCAATCCACTCAATAGCTTCGTGTTGCTTAACAACGCCATCTATTGTCAAGTAGCTTTAGTGTTGCTGTGTCGGTAAAACTGTTTTACCGACATTTAAAGTAAGTATTTTAGTATTTTATAGGTAAAACACGGATAAAATGAAGTTTTCTAAAAATGAAACCTACCTATATCGATTTCTCGCCCCCGAAATGGAAATTTTCAAAAAATGGAAGTTTCCGAGATTCAGATTTATATATCCTATTAATATTATAAAAGCAAAAGTTTGTAAGTATGTATGGATGGATGTTTGTTTTTCTTTCACGCTCAAACGGCTGGGCCAATTTTGATGAAATTTAGTATGGAAGTAGTAGATGAGAAGCTGGATTATCACATAGGATACTTTTCATCATCACTATCATCATCCATCACCACGCGGGTGTAACCGCGAGGCGCAGCTGATATACTATATACAAGAATTTGTAAAGAATAGGTATTAGATAGGTAAGCAGTGTATGTGTAGAAAAAAGTAACAAGGCTACTTTAATGCAATTAAATAACAATACGAGCAACTCGTACACCTGATGTTAAGCACTACGCTCTCCCATGACGGTTGCACTTACCACCACAGTTTCACGCGGCACTGCACTGCGCTCGTCACCCTCAGACATTGGCTTTTGAGCTTCTTTCACCCATTTTCACTTGTTACATGCGTTTCACACCCTAACCAAAGTACTTAGACCGCGCGGCCCTGAGTAAGTAGATCGTCATAGCGATAAATAGGCGTCAAAAGTGGGAAGAGGCGGTGAGTGGGGGCGGAGGACGCTTGTCGGCAATTATTACGCGAGTGCCGATAGAGCGGTCGGGGTTGACAATTTTAAATGTCACTGTTTTCTGTTGCGTACGTGTGCTACCAAAAAAACGTAGATGCGATGTGCACTTGTTTTGTGGCAATGTTGACATCCCTACACGCGTCTCGCGCCAAACCTGCGTCAATCAACGCTAGTAGGGAAGACGTTCTGCTTATAGATATTTAATTAAAACACTTATAGTAGTTTAAACACTATACACACTATTTAAGATTTATTGATTACTAAATTGAAAAACATATGTGCGAGGATATAATTACAGAATAACAACTTAGATATTTACAATAGTATATAATATAAATTTAATGAATAACTTAAGTAATTTCTATCTGTAACCTTAACAAAAAATTAAAGCACATACTTGTAACGCAACTAGATTTAAAACCAATTTGTGAGGAACTGATCTCCACAACACAGGGAATCCTAGTGTGGAGACCAGGGCTTACAAAAAAATAAATAACTGAAACTGTATCATATTATGTAAATTTACTAGTTTTAAGAATGTTGTAGTCATTATTGGTGGTTGAAATAAATAAATAAATAAATAAATAATTACTTTGCCCTTACACAGTAATAGCACTGTCGCAATGTCGCATAGAACAGGTACGTAACGCATTTATGAAGTTAAGTCATCTTCTCAACCGAGACTCTCTACTAGGGCGCGTTTGGCACAGTGCTACGTGTTTTAGGTTCTTCTGTATGGAGTCGAGTCATGGACCTTAACACAAGTCACAAGTAAACGATTGGAAGCTTGTGGGTGTGCAGAAGAATTAAGAAAATCTCCTGGACTGATAGTGTCCAATGAAAAAGTCTTACAGAAGCTAAATAAAAAAGTAGAGATCTTAAATACAATAAAACTAGAAAACTCCAGTACCTGGGTCACGTCATGCGCAATGAGATATACAATCTTCTCCAACTGATAATGCAGGGTACAACCTAAGGACGTAGACGACCAGGCAGAAGACGTGCCTCATGGCTCAATAATCTCCGGACGTGGTTCAACATGAGCAACAGGTCGCTATTTCAGGCAGCAGCTTCTAAGATCCGAGTAGCCTTAATGATAGCCAGCCTCCGTAAGAAGAAGTAATAGCACTATACAGGATGTTTGGTAGAGGGTCCGACAAACCAAATGAGCGTGTTCGGGGGCCCACTTGGAGAATACAAGTTGGCCAAAAAAAATCCCCTAGCCCCCAATTTTTTTTAGTTTTTTTTTGTGATTTTTTCCATATTCTCCGAAATTGTACCTATTTACAACTATAACATTTGTAAAATCTGTTTTAGACCGGATGTTTTTAGCTGAATTTGGTCTCTAACACACCTTCAGGCCACGTAAAGCAAAATTGGATACAAAACAGAGCTAACTGATTTAGAGCTCATAGAGTGAAAATATGAAATAAATTTTACCTCATAGTTCAACTTTCATAGTGATAAAATCTGTGAAAAAGCGGAAATACTGCGCTCTAAGCAAGTATTTAACCGTTTCCCGGAAAAATAAAATGATTCGTCATACTCGGACACGACAAGCTACATTTACTCAAGCCAAACAAAAGTCAGTTCAAACAAGAGATTTTCACTTTCGTTTTTCCGATATAACTTTGAACACAATCACTTTCTCAATGTTTGTGTGAATGTATGTTTGCTATTCATTAAACCGGTCTACTTCACTAATCCGGTGTTTATAGGATCACGAGCTGTAAGATTCTGCTTGCTTAAGGCCCATACAGCGCTAATTAAGGTAGGAACAAACACGCAACGCCGCGAATGACAAATTTGTTTTTGATTAAACTGTTCTCATACAAATTCAAGAGTCTAGATTTCATAATATGTTGCATACGTTGGCTCAGTATACTACTTAATTCGACATAATTAAATAATTATAATCTCTTACTTTGATAAGTCGCACAACGAGCTATGGTCGGGGTTTCTCTACGTGATCGGATCAGAAATGAGGAGATCCGTAGACGAACTAAACTCACCGACATAGCCCAGAAGATTAGCCAGTTAAAGTGGCCAGTGGGCAGGGCACATAGCACGCAGAACAGATGGCCGATGTGGCCGGAAGGTTTTGGAGTGGAGACCACGGACAGGCAAGCGCAGCGTAGGTCGTCCACTGACAAGGTGGGCTGAAGACCTGACAACGGTAGCAGGACGATCACGTTGGATGCAGTCCGCTTCCAACCGGTCCTTTTGGAAATTTCTGGGGGATGTGTTATGTTCAGCAGTGGACATCCTACGGCTGAGATGATGATGATGATGAATCTCTTACGAAATATTTGACATTTATAAACTCTTTGTACCACATTCAACATCATGCAAAACTTATTAGAAAATTATTCATCGAAATAGTAGATTATGCATCGAAGGGGTAAAGCAGTATCTTACGCCACGGGCGGCATATTGGACCCTGAGCGTAACGAGGGGGGTTCTATATAGAGTTAATTTAAATTTAAAAAGTTATGTAGAGTCCTGAGTGAACTGAGGCGTCAACAGAAACGTAATTGAAGCTGGACTGTTGTTCAATAGCAAAATAAGAAAACGTATACGAGTAACCGTTCAGCTACGGTTCGATTGCAATTTAATTAGTGGAATCGGCCCCAGGTACTTATAACTCATCTTTATAACCTCTACTTATGACTCTACATACGAGTATATTACCTATTACTCTAGATTACCTCTTTGTCGAGTAACGATAGGTAGACCCGACAGCGATGTATGATTGCTTACCTGTAAAACAGAAAAACATAATTGTAATTGGTGAAGAAAGTCTAAGACGAAACCAGTAAAGAAATATTTCGTACAGAAAATTACAAAGTAGATAGATAGATAGATATAATCTTTAATAAACATCTTAAAACTAAACACGCATACAGTTATACAGCTTAGAACAGTGTAACAATAGGCAATCGCTCAAAGCGATCTCTTCCAGACAACCTGTGAATGGAGAGGAATATAAACGTATACAAGTGCAATTTGAAAAATTTAATACCGATTTCCATTCTATTCATTCTATGTAATAACAGATTTTTACCAAAGTAATAACTTTGGTAAAAATCTGTTATTGGAGTTTAACTCAAAAACTACTACACCGAATTTGATGAAATTTAAATGGGACCACACGGAAAGCACCAGCTTTTAAACAAAAAAAGAATTTTGAGAATCGATTCACCCTATCGAAAGGTATGAAGTAACAAACATAAAAAAATACAGTCGAATTGAGTACCCCCTCCTTTTTTTGGAAGTCGATAGAAAAAGGGATGGTGGTGTACAAATAGTAGGTACATTATTAATATTCAATTAGTGAATAAATTCAAAATTAGTTTTGTAAATAAGGTACATTATTATGTATAGTTTATTTTTCAATTACATTTCATGATGAGGGAGTAAATGCGTATGTTTTTAGTACTTTCACATAGAAACTGCTGAACTGATTTGGATTATATTTAGAATGAAGTTAGCTTAGGTACGAGTATACCCGTGATTAACCTGTAGTTAACATACTTTGTATCTGGATACAACGCACAGTCCTAAAGCATCACGATGGTTTATTTATTATCAGAACCAATTTTCCACCCATCTCAGCCATAGGACGTCTACTGCTGAACATATGCCTCCCCCAGAAATTTCCAAAAGGACCGGTTGTAAGTGGCCTGCATCCAACGTCGTCCTGCTACCTTTGTCAGGTCGTCAGTCTACCTTGTCAGTGGATGACCTACGCTGCGCTCCGGCCCATCGGCCATCTGTTCTGCGTGCTATATGGCCTGCCCACTGCCACTTCAACTGGCTTATCTTCTGGGCTATGTCGGTGACTTTAGTTCGTCTACGGATCTCCTCATTTCTGATTCGATCACGTAGAGAAACCCCGAGCATAGCCCTCTCCATAGCTCGTTGTGCGACTTTGAGAAGAACCGACTTTACTCATGTAAAATAGATAGATAGATATCTGGCGCTGCCGCGTCTAAAGCGGAAGACCTCAAACGTCATAAATATGTGTATTTAGACAGAATGTACATGTTTGTGCCGTTTGGGGTCGAAACTTTAGGCCCATGGGGGCCGTCCGCTCTCAACTTGTTTAGGGATCTGGCGAAACGTTTGTTTGAGGCGTCGAGTGACCGAAATGCTGGCGCCTATTTTGGGCAAAAACTTAGCATTGCCATCCAGCGTGGCAATGCCGCCAGCGTTTTGGCCACTTTTCCCCCCACCATGGGCCTTATAGATTAGATAGTTATTATTAATATTATTATATTTAATTTTTAATTACTAATAAATACTTTTGTATGTTCTATATAAATACTCAAAAATTTTTAATTTTCTTAAAGAAGTATGTAAAATTAGCTGATGTTTTAGACCTAGGTCTCGCAGCTTAAACTCCCTGAGGATGGGCATTGGGCATGCATGAAACCTAGGTCAATAACGTCGGCTAATTGCGTGAGTAAAGTGTGTTATATAGATAAATAACTTTTAATCTTGTGATTTTGTGTCGTTTTATGAATAAGAGAGTATTTATTACGTTATGTGTGAAAAATGTAAAACAATTGTAATTAAGAACGAGGTTATTTATTTTAGTAATATTCGCAATTTTTTTGTCCGGACCAATAAACCTTAAGAAGGTCTTAGTAGTACAACCGTCCCTTTATTAAAACCAATGGGGCCCAGTAAACATTATCAAATTTTAAGAGGTGAAACTGGTCCTCGAGACGAGTTTTGGACTTGAATGAGCCCCTTAGTAAATATAAATGTGAATATCAAGTAAGTAGATCATCAAACAAAATGTTGAAATAAATATTTACCAAATAATTTAACCAAAATCAACACTAATGAAGCCGGTTAAAAAGTGTAAAATAACTTGGGGAAGTCGGCACCATGCGCACAATATGGTTATAATAAGTACTTTTGAACTATCGTGGTACCGACTTCAACAAGTTATTTCACACTTTTTAGTGTTAAAGTAGGTACCATGCGCAAAATATTGTGATAAAAGGTACTTTTGAACTATCGTGGTACCAACTTCAACAAGTTATTTCACACTTTTTAGTGTTGAAGTCGGTACCATGCGCAAAATATTGTGATAAAAGGTACTTTTGAACTATCGTGGTACCAACTTCAACAAGTTATTTCACACTTTTTAGTGTTGAAGTCGGTACCATGCGCAAAATATTGTGACAAAAGGTACTTTTGAACTATCGTGGTACCAACTTCAACAAGTTATTTCACACTTTTTAGTGTTGAAGTCGGTACCATGCGCAAAATATTGTGATAAAAGGTACTTTTGAACTATCGTGGTACCGACTTCAACAAGTTATTTCACACTTTTTAGTGTTGAAGTCGGTACCATTTTCTGGTAAAAAATTGTTGTTATTTAGAATTTGGAGCAAACGTTATGGGAGAAACATTTATAGAGTAGATACATAATGTAGGAAAGTGATAATAAATATATCCGATACTTTTATACTACAAAAACTTGTCTCCTTATCAAATCCCTCACATAATTCTCCTTATTTCGAAGAATACTCATCGTTCATTATTGAACCTGAGGTCGTTTATCTAATTTATCAGTTAATGTCTTGTTTCACACTTAATAAAGCCACCTTTGTCTCTATCAGGGCCGTGAATCGGGCTTTCTTTTTTATTTTGAACTAGTTTAAGCCTGGGGGTTTGGTTCGGTGATCTCATTAGTGAGATATTGCTTTATGTGGTGGGAAAGTTATTGACCGAGCGAGCGAAGCGTCTCTGTTTTAACTGGGCAAATTGACTTACATCTGTTCGAATGTTTGTAAGGTTGTGTGTTGGTTCTCCTGTACAGGTCGGAATTTTCGCCCAAACTTAACGAAACTAGGTATGCATGTTTACTATTCAATATAATTGTATTATCATTATAATTGTATCGGTGATTTTTGAGAGAAGGGTACTTTTTCTAAAGAGGGAGATGTTTGTTGCGGCGATATTTACCGACCGATTTTGATAAAGTTTGCTACACACATTAGGTATCTGACGTTTAAGAGGAATTTCGAATGTGAGTATGATTGGTCAATCGTTTGCCGAGATAAAAGGTTGTGAAGTAAAAACTGGACGATTTTGGTAATATAAATAATATAATATTTTATATTATTTGGTAATATAATAAAGAAATCAATCACTAACATTGGATGAACGCAAGTTGGTATCAGACATTAAAAACAGCGCGCCGAATAACAAAAAAATTGTGAAGTAAAAAAAACACGCGTAATACCTGCCTTCCGTCTTCATTGGTAGTTCGTATTCAAATTAGAGTTTTATTATTTTAAAGAAATAGTGTGTCATCCTTAAGTAATGATAATGAAATAAAATTGTTGCGATGCATTTTCTATTGTTCAAATATAAACTGTACTTAGTCTGTAATTATTTCTATAATATTACGCATTGTTCTTAATTATATGTAAATAAAGTAACGTGCTATTCATATTAATAAGTTGACTTACTTATTTTCTCATAGAGGATGATAAAATGTTGTCCACCTCCAGCAACACTATTTTATGCTCGGGTGACTTACTTTGACTCCCTCGACTTAAAAATAGTTGTTTGCTTCCAAAGCCCGATTTACACATCAATAAGTACAGTAGCGAGTTAAGTAGTCGGTCAGTTAAGTAGTAAGTTGTAAGTAGCGTCCAAACGTACGCGAGTTTAGTAGTCATAAGTTACTGCTCCGAGAAGAAAACCAGTCGCGTCGGTTGTTAAAGATAAAGATAAAGATAAAGATCATTTATTGGCCATCAAATAACAATCGTTACAGGCATGTCAAATTTTACATTAATTCATATTAAATAATACTTATATACTAAAAGATTCACGCATTTAACATTAATTATCGGACATAACAACATAAAAGTCAAAAGTGTGCTGAATTATTCATACTGATTAAAACTGTGTATTAACAATGTTTTTCTTACACATAGCAGAATGACGATTCCAAGAATTGCATTGACATGTACTCGTTTACTTTATAAAATGGATTACGTTCGAAAAAATGTTTTATTATATTTTTGAATGTGTTGTAATTTAATTCAGTTATACTAATGGGTAGCTTGTCATACATTAATAATTTGAAATAACGTCCCTGTTTTCGAGCTTTAGCTAACCTAGTCGTTGGAATGACCAAGTTTTCTTTACCACGGAGGTTATACGGAATTATATCTTTCTTTTTTATTACATTTTCCTTGTCTGCATGTATTTCTAATAATGTTAAATGTTTAGTTCCTTTATATTAAAACAGTTGTTTTAATTTAGAAAATGGACGTCTATTTACTGAATACCAATTTACGTGCTATAATAAGAGAAGTAGTATCAATACTTGTACAACACATAGAAAATGAAATATTAATAGAAATGAACAGATCTAAACGCATATGGGAAACACAAAAATAACACGTGTCTGCGTCCGCAGTGTACAAACTTATATACTCTACTAAACTTGCCTGTCTACATGCAGGTCAGTTAAGTTGGCGGGGTGCGGGAGACGCGAGAGAGGGGCCTACTTCGCACTGGACTTGCCAACAAATAGGATCCTGATCTATTCAACTCAACTTAATCCACAACTTGTTACTTAACTCGCGTTTGCCGTTCAAACGACAATAACAACTTAACTAGCTGATCTCGCAAGTTAACTTGTACTGATTGAAGTGTAAATCGCGCTTAAAGCAAAAAATCGAGTATTAACTTTATCTCTCTAGTTCTCTTTTAACCGTCATATAAGACCACCGTGTCACGGTAATATAACAGCATAAAATAGAATGTGGTAACATGATAGACTAGCTGATGCCCGCGACTGCGTCTGCGTTTTACTTCGAGTAGCTTATTATCATCTCCAAGGTCGAATCTATTTTTATACCAAAATGTCTGTATGTCAAACGCAATTGCTATAATAGTATTTTAAGAGTAAATTTAAATACTTAGTAAATCAATCCAAAACTTACGTACATACAAATATAAAATTAATCGCCATGAAAATAAACTGTCATTACACTTCATCAGCCTTGACGGTAGCCGAGCTCATCCAGCTGTCAAATTGACTTGGCTTTTGGGTTGGCTATAGCCGTCCGGTACCTGATTTTGATGAAGGTGCGAGTTTAGGGGTATCATTGGGGTCCACCTGAAGCCCTTCCAGCAATTTTTTTTTGCCGGAAACGTAGTTTAAATTAATTATGATTAAATTAAAATTTGATAAAAAAAAGTGAAATGGAACGCAATGTTGAGAAAATGGTACAATATTAAGTTGTCAAATTAAGTTGTCAAACTGAGTTAAACGAAACGTATCGTTATCGTTAAACGTAAGAAAAAAAAAAGGCGCCATTTTGTCTTACTGACAGATGGACTGTCATCCATTCATTCCGTTTCTCTCGTAGTTTCGTGAATGTGTGCTCTCTTGTTTTTCGATTTTTATTACGACTTTGGCTTTTTCCCTGGACTTCCTTCGATTGCGCGACGACTTGAAACTTGGCTTGCTTACCGGATTTGTTTGGATTGCTCTACGACTTGAACTTGGCTTGAAAACTGGACTGCACTTGGCTGTAATGGAGTATTACAGTACAATACCCGAAGCGGACGCGGTTTCGGCTCCTGATCTGCCCGTCGAACCTGTTGCCGGACCTTCTTCGGCTCCTGATCTGCCCGTCGAGCCTGTAGCCGGACCTTCTTCGGCTCCTGATCTGCCCGTTGAACCTGTCGCCGGACCTTCTTCGAGTAATGACGACGACGACAACGAGCTTATAACCAAACGAAAACTTTGCGTCACTGAAGTGATTGATCATTGGAATTTAACTGACGTTGTGCGAAAATTGGGCACTAAAGACCAATGCATCAAATATAGTGAAGACCAAGGTCTCATACCAACTGAGAAACGGTGTCGAACCCACAGGACATCCATGAAAGTGTCATACTCATGCGGATGCACAAGTTTTGGTACATTTGTGTGCTCAAAAAGATCATGCAAATCTAAATCGGGCAGCGGTGCCAAGATCTCTCGCAGAATTGGCACATTTTTCGAAAATATTGCTATCGACATAATGCATGTTTACTATCTTATATATGCATACTCACAAGGATGGACCTACGACCAAACAATTCACGAAGACCCTTATAAAAAAGAAAGGAAGCAATGTTTAAGCCCAAATACTATAGCCGATTGGTTTAATTACTGCAGAGAAGTAGTTGTGATATTTTATTTGGAAAAACAAAATCTTTACAGCGGTAAAATTGGAGGCTGTGGGAAAATAGTGCAAATAGATTCAAATTCAATTCAAATTTTTTTTTTTTTCAAATTCAAATCATTTATTGCGAATATAGGTAACCTAATAAGTTGTTACAAGTTTAAATGCTCAGCTATATTCAGCCTTTCGGCATGCAATAATAATAAAAGTTGGTGAAGACGAAAGTAAATTTGGAAAAAGGAAATATAACAAAGGACGTCACATTGAAGGCCACTGGGTTTTGGGATTAATAGAAGATGGGTCTGAAGACTTAAGATTGGAAGTATGCCCGGACAATAAAAGAGATGCTGATACTCTCATACCTTTAATTCAAAAGCATGTTTTACCTGGAACAACAATCCACACCGATTGTTGGCGGGCATACGATTGTCTGTCTGAATATGGATACATACACAAAAAAGTGAATCATTCAGACCCAGAGAACCCATTTGTGGGTAAAGATGGAATCCACACCCAAAGAATAGAATCCCAGTGGCGAGCAGTGAAGAGGTTTTTCAAAAAACAAAATTATAACAACCCAGAAAACTTTAGTGATATAATTGTTGAATATTTGTGGCGAAGAGACGTGTATAAATATAAAAGAGACTCTTTTGTACATTTAATGAAAGCAATTAAACATGTTTATGAAATAAACAAGTAATGTATTCAAATGTTTGTTTAATTGTGTCTCTCCTTAGCCCTTTAACATTAAGTTTTTCTCATCTATCAACATAACTCTGAGACGGACTGGATATGTTATTGTTGTTATATAATACAATGTTAAGTTAACCGCCTTGATAGATTAGGTGTGAAACAAAAAATAGGTTAGGTTAGGTTAGAACATGACAAACAACGCACGAGCCGAGCGAGCGAAGCGAGCGTGCCGCGGCAGCGGCCGGCGAAGTGCCAGAAGCGAACCGCCTTAATAAGTTAGGTGTGAAACAAAAAATAGGTTAGGTTAGGTTAGAACATGACAAACAACGCACGAGCCGAGCGAGCGAAGCGAGCGTGCCGCGGCAGCGGCCGGCGAAGTGCCAGAAGCGAACCGCCTTAATAAGTTAGGTGTGAAACAAAAAATAGGTTAGGTTAGGTTAGAACATGACAAACAACGCACGAGCCGAGCGAGCGAAGCGAGCGTGCCGCGGCAGCGGCCGGCGAAGTGCCAGAAGCGAACCGCCTTAATAAGTTAGGTGTGAAACAAAAAATAGGTTAGGTTAGGTTAGAACATGACAAACAACGCACGAGCCGAGCGAGCGAAGCGAGCGTGCCGCGGCAGCGGCCGGCGAAGTGCCAGAAGCGAACCGCCTTAATAGATTAGGTGTGAAACAAAAAATAGGTAAAAAATACTGATATAGCCGAAAGTGAGGTTAAGTACTAAAAAAATTATTACTCAAAAACTAAAGGCCTCCGGCGGGGGGGGGGGATGCAGGGGGGGCTTCACCCCCTCCGAGGATCCGAATTCTCCGAAAATCAATTGCCATCAATAACTTTACCTTATAACTCAACGATCAATAAAGAAGTATACCCCTTTATACGCAAGAAACACAGTTCAAAATGGCTTGCACAAAGGCAAATAAAAAACATTGACACTTTGCATGCATCTGATAAAAGGTGGTCAGTTCCAGGAATTACCAGGTAGCATGACAAATGACGGCTGGCGATTTTTTTTCGACGTCCGTTACTTTGAAAGCTTTTTTGATAATAATAGTATGTAATGACTATCGGCCAATATCCCTGAATAAAAATAGTTAATATATAAGCAGCTGATGAAAATTTTATCTTAATGTGACTTTAAATTACAATATTCTTAACATAACAATAAACCTAATAGCTCAAAAATAAATAAAATATAATCGCGGCCTTCGTGTCTATTTCATATCAAATGTAGTATGTCTCAAAAATGAAACGGCTCCAGCAATATGAGATCTGAAATATTTATGTTGGTTGTATTTTGAGAAAAATATAAAGATCTATAAATTGAAACGGAACATATAATGATCTAAAATTACAAAGGGTGAGTAACATTGAAGACCACCTATGAGAAAAGTACAGTCGAGTACACAAGTGGTTGTATATGACAGCTTCCGTTTTGTAGTTTAGGAAGTTCGAGAAGTTATATTTATAGCACTATAGCTTAATACTGAGACGATGGAAATAATGAAAGCTATGACAGTGGTAAAGAAAGGATTAAAATAAAAATAAAAACATTTTTAAGAATAATAAATATTAATTATTACTTTTATAAATACAAAAGATAAGTAAGTAAGTAGAACTATTAGTGCAAGCGATGACGCGACGACTGCACGAAATTGGCAAAGTATTACAGATTCTGAAAATCACTATTGACTGATTTTTTACAGATTATAATCAGAACGTCAACAGATTGCCACTTTGAAGCTTGAAATAAATTTATTATATTAAATGTACATTTTGAGAATATACCGGGCTGTCGCGCCACCGTGATTAGCGCTGAAGGGCTGCCAACCTTCGTGTGGCTCATTTTCGAACCATGTTAATACAGGATTTATCACCACTGGCTCATTAGTGACCACTTCATTACCTGCCTAATTAAGTAAATACTCTTACACGCGAGTAGAACAGTTTGTTAACCATGTTGATTTAGGTAAGTATACAGAGAAAATGTGATAATCAGCAAACATAGGTAGGTAGATGTCGGGTTTTACGGATACAAAACTCGTGACCGATATAGACAACCGCCAACTTTAAGGTTGATTCTATCTAATGAATCAAAACATACAAATAATTTATTTATATAAAGATTAGTATAAAACGACCACCTTATAGAAAATAGAATTTAAAAACTTTCACAATATGCACATGAATCGAGAGGTTGTGTTTTTGTAACAATAACTGACCAAAGTATGACCACACATTAGGTAGAAAATTGTAATGAGAGTCGAGTTAGACACACATGTAAATATTAAAAAAATGTTAACTATTTATAAAACCACAACATTCAGCAAATGCACGTATGCATAACAAGTTGTATTACAATATACTAAGATTTATTACATTATATTGTATTTATTATATCTACTCAAAATGAGTAAATAAGTTTATAATATGTATAACCAAACGACCACCTCTAAGAAAGTACAATCACCTACATAAGTAGCTATTGTAAATGAAACTACTTTAATACTTTGAAGCGGACAATTGACATATTTCAAGTGGGCATCAGCAAGCTTGAGAGATTTTAAAATGTAAATAGCTTCTTTAGAATTTCAAATGAGTTACTATGTAAATAATGTAGGAAGTATTACTTATAGTACACTAATCTTAGGGTTAAGTTTCAATAAATTACTTAATGTAAATACATTGTTTTGCCATGGCGATTCAAACGTTTTAATTACCGAACCAATAAAGTTTAAATAACATTAAGTATGTTCAACGCATGATATAATGGGTGATTAAATAATTATATCTACTGGTAAAAGCTAATTATTTTGCAGAGATAATATTTTTTCAGTATGCATAACAATAATTTAATTACTTACTTGTCGGATAGATCCGACTATAGTTTCGTTAGACCAAATCCTGTGGTTTTTTTTTGTTTTTTTTTAAGGAACTTGAGTAACCCCGTATATCTCAGTAAAACAATATTTTTACCAAAAAATGGAACCGACTTCATCAACAAAAACTGTGAAATAACTTGTTGAAATCGGTCGGCTCAGTTTTTGGATTGTTACTCAAAAACTGCTTGACCGAATTTGATGAAATTTAAATAGAATCACTTAGGAAGTATACTCTACCAAACAAAAATATAATTTTAAGAATCGGTCTACAAATGGGTGAGAAATCGGCTAACATACACTTAAAAAAATACATACACCCCAACATATAATCTCCTCCTTTTTTGAAGTCGGTATAAAATTAGTGAAAACCACGTTAGGTTTTATAACAAAATAATTAATTAGTAACTTCCTTTATACAAGGTGTTTAGTAAACTCTTTCGTGCACACCTGTACGATTCATGTTCATATCATAAACTCCTTTTGTTTTGAATATTTTAACGATGCCGCCTCACGCGTGAGCTATGGCACTAAAACCCATGGCACTCTTTATCTTAACATATATATCTTGTCTATGGACTGTTGTTTAAAAAGCTATTTTTGGGGTTGTTATGATAAAGTTCGAAAACAAGACGTGTGTGAAATGACGTCACTTTAAAATCACCATCTATGTTGTAAGTATATTCTTATTAACTTAAAGAATCTAGCGTACTTACAACTGAAAATCTACGAGGTGGTATAAGCTTTTGTATGATCTGATTGAGGCGAATAGGTTTGCCAACCAAGTAGCGTGATGCGGACCAATACGAAGAACAGCGTTGGTTTTAAAACATCATTATGCCGACTTGGGAACCGAGAATCTGAATTTTTTTCTCTATAAATTTCAATGTTTGAGATCGCTAAAGCAGGCGTTAGTGCTTCAAAAGTAATCCTTTAAAAAAAGAAGAAGAAAAAACCCTTTTCTACCATGAAGCAGTAATGTTCGCAATACAGAAGTTAGAAAGAAAGAAAGAAAATGTTTATTTTGGACATCAAACCACACCACAGCAAGCAATGTAGAATAATACAGCAAAGACAAGTAGGTAAAATACAAATAACCTTAATTACTACATTACAATAAGTATATTTATTAACATTGTTTAATATAATAGGTTATTTTAAAAATATATTATGTAAACAATAGAATAGAATAATAATATAAAAGAGATAAAAATTGCTGTCGTGTGCGGCACAAAAAAAGTCCTGGCTCAGCATAATGCTGCAGGCGAACCTACAGCGCTGATTTTCAGCCAAAGCCTAAGTGACACACATAAAATTAACTAAGTATAATAAAATAAAATAAAATGATTATGCCTAAATCACTATAAAAAAAAGTATATATATATATATAATTTTAAAAACTCTTCCTTGATACAGTGAATAAAACGAAACGGAAATACGCTTTTGAAAATATATAATAATAATGATATATGTATATCTAAAAACGCATAAAAGTCTACCAAGTATTTTGGTATAACTCAATCGCCAATAAAGAAGAAAAACTGCATATCGATTATTATTAGTTAATGGCTTATTATTTGTTAACACACAAAAATCCTTTTTTTATTATTAACAGTAAAACATCTGCGACTTTGTTAAGTCTTTATAATCATACAATAATATGAGAAAGAAAGTAAATTAGAGCTAAAAATTAAAACATCTGCGACTTTGTTAAGTATTTATATCATACAATAATATGAGAAAAAAAGTAAATTAGAACTAAAAATTTGATGATCCACAGTTTTTTATTTGTAAATCCAGTAAAATTTGGTAAAATTTATTTCTGAAAATTCTTTTACATTTTAATAACCTTAATGGTGGGGGCAGCGAATTCCAGCACTTCGTGGCAGCAAAACGAAAACTACCACGAAATGCAGTACTGTGATGTCGAGCAGTAACTATCAAATAGTTACAGGAAGAGGTTAAGAAATTACAGGCACATGAGACTTAACAACTTCATATCTTAAAGTAATGCAAACATTTTTTCTCGACCACCTTCCTCCTTCAGAATTTATGCTCATTCCTGCACAAATAGTAGTCCCAGTGACGCTTGTAGCTGCGTTAGTATCGATTGCACTGAATGCATTAAGTATCTAGGTGTCATGGTTGAGAGTTCAATGTCTTGGAAGCAACATATCAACACCACAGTCTCTCGTATTCGAAAACTTATCTATGTTTTTAGAAACATACGTAACGTGGCTGATTTCAAGTGTCTTAAAACTGTTTACTATGCTCTGGCCCAGTCGATACTGACTTACTGCATTACCTCCTGGGGTGGTACCTACAAAAATTCAATGTTACCACTGGAACAAGCTCAAAGAGCTGTACTAAAGGTTTTAGCTAAAAAACCAATTCGTTTCCCCACTGTTGAACTTTATTCACTTTTTGAGGTACCAACAGTTCGGCAACTCTTTATATTACAAGTCATTCTGCATAAGCACTCGCAAATTTCCTATGACCCTAATACAAATAATAAACGAAGATCGGATATTGTTTGTAAAACTGAACCTCACCGTACGATGATCGCAAGTCGCCATTATTTTTACATTAGCTCACGTCTTTATAATAAACTTAATAAAATTTTAAATATTTACCCACTGCCCCTACACAGTTGTAAAATTAAAACCCTAAAATGGCTCATAACTTTATCATATGATGATACTGAACTATTTATTTTGAAATGTAATTAGTGACCTCATAGGTTAATACACGCACACACTCACACACACACACACACACACGCCACTCTTACACGACTCAAATCTTAACTTATTTCTTAATTAGTACCTATCTCACAACATTCTGAAGTATTTAAAATATATTATATTTATTACATATACAAACTACTTCATATTTTTAACCTAATAATAATAATACTATTGTTACAGTTAAACTTTGTAAAAACCTATTTTAAATTTTTATAATATTTAATATAAGAGCATTGTATCTAGTAGGTGTTATGGAGGAGGGCGTTGCTACCTGCGACACAGTCTTTGTACTATAGCGGTTAGCATCGTTCAATGTATTTTGTTTCTTATGTTTTTCTGTTCCACAAATAAAGATTATTATTATTATATTATTAATGGGCGCAGTGCAGTTCGCCACTTGTGACGAAATGCATGTTGCACTGTTATAGGCCAGAGGTTATAGGTATCACCTGGTATAGGCCTCGTGGACGTGCTTGTTCAGTAACCCAATAACATAAAAATATACAGAGGAATAATAATTGCGCGCGTGCATTTGTCCATCACCTGCGTAGGCGGCTGGTATCCAAAATGGCTATAACTCTCCTTAGAAGCGTGCCGCTGTAGTGTAGTCACCATGTTTACGTATAATTCGCGGATTTTCTTGCAATAAAAGAAAATGACTCAAAATTTAATACATATTCAATTAAATTGAATAAAATAATGCATTAAAGGTCGCACGGACAGACACAATAGAAATTTCATTGCTATAATGACATCGATGAAGGGATATATATGTTAATTTTACCTGCAAACTCTGAAAAGTCAATGTACTAGCAAGGGTCTATTGCTTATATAGATATTTCAATTTGAGACCTACTTACTACCTACTTCTGTATCTACTTATTATGTTAATAAACTTTATTCTTATTCTTATATTATACTACTACCTGCGTCCCGCGTGGTGATGAATGATGATGATGAAAAGTACCATATTTGTTCATCTAGTATATAACAAATTTTAACCAAATCCGTTCAGTTTTTGCGATTGAGTTACAAACAACCATACATCCAAAACTTTCACATTTATAATATTAGTGTGAGTAAGTAGGATTTTGGGCTTATGGCGAATGGATTTACAAACCGAGCAGTTTTATGCAAATTCTAAAGGAAGTTTGTAATGTACTTTAGCCATATATTTAATACTGAGAATTTTTAAACTGACATAGTCACTAATGCAATAATTCATTTTAGAAACCATGTTCACGAGTAAACTGAACACGGCGCATGCAACTGTGCCGAAATATCGAGAGCTCATAATAAATACACTACATGGTAAATATCCAGTTTCTAAATTTAATTAAAAAATACTTATAATTTAATTAAACAGAAATTGTAAAATAATTGTAAAGAAGCCGTTTTATTTAGTTTTTTAATTTAATTTATATTAGTATTATTGTATGTTGTTTATTGCTGAGGTTTGCGAGTAGGGTAACTTCCATGCATCCTCAAGAGCATGACATGTATATAAACATAAGTATGTATAGGTAACTTTGAGTAGTTAACTTGGTTAACTTGGTTTCTATTGAAATCGACGTAATTTAAGAGGTTAATGGTTAATAAAGGTTAATGTAAGAGGTTCCATAAATAAATAAATAAAATAAAAGTTTTGTTAGTATTTATTACAAAAAAAAAACAAAAACGTACTTCCTTATTTGTATTACTAACTAAGTAAAATATTATTTAACAATGAATTCTAATATCATAAACTATTAAAGTAAGAACCCCTCGTTATTCGAAAGTGAAGGCCTCCTCTAGAGATTTCCAAGTGTCTCTGTTGATAGCTGTATTCCTCCACTTTGCACCAGCTACTTGTGTTATGTCGTCTGTCCACCGGACAAATGGTCTACCTCTCTTTCTCGCTCCAAAAGGTTCCATATGCTTGTTTAAAATCAAATAAGTGACTTATTACACTGGAGCCATGAGTGTATAAAATTTTATGCAATTGAAGTATGTACATACCATTTATGTTTCTAGCGAACACATAAAAGGCCGGCTCTTAGACAACAATATGGGAAGACACTGCCTATGATGGTGCATATCTTAGTATGGGAGGCAATGTTTCATTAAGCTTTTGTATCATATTATTTTTGCCGAACACACATATTAACAATAATATTGTAATATTATTGTTAATATGTATTGTCCCGAAAATCTGACTTAAACCATAGCCATCCCAATGCATCGCACGTTTAAAATTCATTGAACATATTGTGCCACCTTTACGGCCGTCCTTTTGTACTCGCCACAATGCAAGCTTAGAAAATTGTAGTACTGACTGTACTTCGGAGAATTAAAGTAGATAATGGAGGATTTACCTTTCAGTCTTTTTAGAGAAAGATTCTTTCTTAATGTATTTATTGACTAGATGCGAAAGTTGAGAGTTTTAAGAACATGAAAGTTTTTAAACATAATATGGCACGGACCCTGGAGTCTCTAGAGCGCAGTTATAATATATAAAAAAACAGAAAGAAACAACATTATACTTATATTAAACACAAATTGCACCTGCAACTCCACATAAAAATAAATAAATAAATAAAAAATATTTTTTTAAACTAAAAAGGATCCTTAAAACTTCAGAGTCAGAATACTAAGAAATAAAATTAAGAGTTGAATAATCCGACTAAAGATATAATATTAGACCATATATTCAAGAACATACAAGTACAATTTGAAAAATTTAATACCGACTTCCATTCTATTCAGTTATTAGAGTGTAACTCAAAAACTACTGGCCCCAGTTTGATGAAATTTAAATGGGACCACACGGGAAGCACCAGTTTTAAAACAAAAAAAGAAATTTTGGAAATCGGTTTACCCAGTCGAAAGTTATGAGGTAACACAAGTACAATTTGAAAAATTTAATACCGACTTCCATTCTATTCAGTTATTAGAGTGTAACTCAAAAACTACTGGCCCCAGTTTGATGAAATTTAAATGGGACCACACGGGAAGCACCAGTTTTAAAACAAAAAAAGAAATTTTGGAAATCGGTTTACCCAGTCGAAAGTTATGAGGTAACACAAGTACAATTTGAAAAATTTTATACCGACTTCCATTCCATTCAGTTACTGGAATGTATCTCAAAAACGAATGGCCCCAATTTGAATTAATTTAAATGGGACCACACGGAAAGCACCAGTTTTCAAACAAAAAAAGAATTTGGGAAATTGGTTTAGCCAGTCGAAAGTTATGAGGTAACACAAGTACAATTTGAAAATTTTTATACCGACTTCCATTCTATTCAGTTATTGGAGTGTAACTCAAATAGTACAGGATCGAATTTGATGAAATTTAAATGAGACAACACGGGAAGCACCAGCTTTCAAACAAAGAATTTTAAGAATCGTTTTACCCAGTCGAAAGTTATGAGGTAACAAACATAAAAAACATATACAGTCGAATTGCGAGTGCGTCCACCTTTTTTTGGAAGTCAGTAGAAAATCCGCCATTTTAATATACCCAGTGAAACTTGCGCCGTCAAGATGAATCTAATGACTTATAATTTATCAAAATCAATATAGATACAAACGGTTAAAGAAATGAACATACGTAATAACTAATACCAATAATTACTATAAACTATACTTTAAAGTATACTATGTTTTTTGTATAGATATTGTAACTATTAAACTAATAATTTTGTTAACCCGTCAAAATAGCCATAATTCAAATGTATAATATACTCGTGAAAACCTATTGAATACAATAGCAAAGGTTTGTTGTTTAAAAATTTATTGTACTATATGTAAGTATGAAAACAATATTTAGTACCTACAATTTATTTTTAGATTTTTAACCGTCTGCCGAGGATAATGGTTGCAATTGTTTCTAAACAGTCGAAACCAACAAGTTGTAAGTAATAACAACAATTAAATTAGTATTCAAAACAAAATCCTGATCCTACATAAAAAAAAATCTTTGAAAGCATTATTATGGTTTTTTTCACTAATATTCACCGATACGAAAGCATACGCATAGCGGTCTCTTCACTACCCTTTTATTCATTTTAAATCATAATTTCAAATGGCGCCAAAGTCAATCTAAATTATTACATTGCAAACAACACAATGCCACTCTCAAAGTTCAATTTCAGACAGTATTCAACTTTACTACACAATTTATAAAGTCCTGGTGTCATTTTGAAAATCGAACGCAAGGATTATTCTTACCTTTCGGATGTTTCGGCCAGGTAACTATCGTGCCTCAAGAATTTGTTAAAAAAAGAGTCACACATAAAAACCGCGGTTCTTTTGTATCGGAGGGCTTAAGAAAAGATTACAAGAAACGGGCAAACTTGGCTGTTTGTTTCCGATTTTATCGACATTTCAAAAAGAAATAACACAAAGCTTCCAACACATTTTCGATCGCTTTGAAAACTTTCACGCGATTTTCGACCAAAGCTCTAAAAGAATAAAAATATTTGAAAATGTCGAAATAAATTTTGTATTTTCTTGTGACTGTTTTATCTAATCTCACAAGTAGTTCGTGAATTGTTCTTGCTAAATGTCCATTTAGATTCTTATGGCTTTCTTTGTTTTTTTTTTAATACTAAGTTTAACTGCAATCCTAAGCAGTAGCGGAAGTAACGTAGTAGTGTTGTAAAGCAAAACGTGTTGTATATATTTTACTCTAACGTAACTTATACAATATGTAACTTATTTAAGTCACATAATTACACACAGTTAATTATAACTATATATTTATATATAGTAATACATGTAAATTTTAATTATTTGTGTCCGACCGAAACTGGTTTATATATACATAACTAAAGAACTACTTAATCATAAATTCCAATTAATCTGTGGTAACAAGCATAAAATTTTAAATTTATGAGTATTCATAAATTTAGGAAGAGAGAGGGGTTGACACAGTAAACAATAACTTAAAAAATACTGAAAACAAAAGAATTTTGATTGTTGATAACAAAAAAAAAACCAGATTTTACTATCTAACCCAAAAATGCACTCTGCAGGTGGTATTATAAAAACGACACCTTTTTTAGTCGTAAAACAATAACTTTTATTGCATTTTATGTTTAATTGAAGAATAAATAAGCGGATTTAACACAGAAAAAAGTTTGGGGTTATGCATTTCATGGATATTCTAATTGCACATTTGACGTTGTAATGAAAGGCGTTAAATAAATTTGATGCATGGAAATATATTCTTCAACATTAATTATGATTTCTGCATTAGGCAGCATCTGTACTTCTACATTGTTGCTATGATTGTGTACACCACCGATGGGAAACGAAGATTTAAAATTACCGCTCAGTGCGCCTAGCCCGAATAACTGCGTTTATAAAACGTAACGTGTCGTTCACGTGGAAGAGTGTAAACTGTCATTTATCTAGGGCAACTGTGACACAGATGTCTCACAGTTTGTCAGTCAGTCAGTCAGACGAAGCGTACGATACGAGCACTTTTTCGCAAATTGTTTGTGCTATGGCCTCTCATCTGGATGCGTAAATAGTAAGAAACCAACCCAACTAAATAGGATAAAAGCATTTTGAGCGAGCGATTATCCTAGTAGGTATGATAGCCTCAGTAAATTGTGTCAAAGTTCTGCACTTGACTGTAGAAAATGAAATTACTAATTGAATTAAACTCAAAAACTAATGTTTTGGAGTGATAATGCAAAGCCTCGCAACACTTCTCCTTAAAGTTCGGCTGTCACTCCAACTGACATTGGCAGGCATACTTCTTAATATCACGCGCATTTAATAGGTTAAATGTATAGTAAGTATAATATAAAAACATTGATCAATGTACTGACTATGCCTACAAAAACTGTTAATCAAGACAGCAATTTTCTACTTGGTTATTATTAATAGATATTTAACCACGTATTTTTCACTAAAATTTATAACTTATACATACAATTTTGCATACCTTTATATGTCAGCAATATCACAAACTGTGGTAGCAACTTCAGTAACGCATTAGTCGGTAAGACAGAAGGTCAAATTATTTCACAACGTTCAACAATCTATCCCAACTGCAACTGCAGTCCGACTCCGGTTGTCAGTCGATAATTACCTGAAATGCCATTCTATTATTTCTATAGACAAATTGGAAAGTAACCACATCTTAAACGATACTATATATTACATATACATTAACCGCTACTATACGAATATGAGTTAGCGTCGCGTTCATGCTCTATCGAGTTAGCAGAATATAAAGTTTGGACCAATCGCCGGCGTCAACAGAAACGTTTGACTGTTTTTCAATAACAACATAAGCAAACGTATCAAAACAAAAGTCAGCGTTCAGCTGCGATTCGATTGCAATTTAGTTAGTAGAATCAGCCCCAGGTCATCTTAATTCGGAACGACATCTAAACATATCCACAAACCGAAACCAATCAATCAAAACACGATGTGGTTAGGAATGTCAAAACGTCTGAAATGTGATTGCACTTTATTCTAAAAATAGACATTTTATAAATCGTCTAAGTACAGCTAGGCGTTCGACCTTCTAACCGAATTCACGCGCTAACCGCAACACCGTTACTGACAGCTGCAAATCGATAGATCGCAATCGATCGATATCGGATTACTCATTATGGTATTGTGTAGTATAATAGGACAGACTTAGAGGTAGATATATTGTAGAGCCAATTATCTGGTTTTGTGAAAGATTGATACTTTTTAGGGTTTTGTACCCAAATGATAAAACGGGACCATATTACTAACGGCTGTTTTCAATATTCCTTACTACCGATAGAAATTTGACATAACGTCCATACAAATAGTGTCAAATATCTATCTCCAGTAAGGTAAACCGGCGATAGATAGGTTATTGAAAACGGCCGTAAGACTTCGCTGTCCGTATGTCACCAGGCTGTATTTCATGACCCGTGATAGTTAGACAGTTGAAATTTTCACAGATGATGTATTTCTGTTGTGTTGTGTAATTGTTGTTAATGTTATTTAATACTAAAAACAGAATAAAATAAATATCTAAGGGGGCTCCCATACAACAAACGTGATTTTTTGGTCGTTTTTATAGAAAACGGTATGGAACCCTGCGTGCACGAGTCCATCTCGCACTCGGCCGGTTTTTACTAGCTAATGCAAGCGACTTCGGCCACGAGGAATACAGTTATCGATATCCCTCAGGAGCCTTGAATCGATGTAATTGTCTGTATTTTTTTATAACTGACTAGCTGCGCCCCGAGGTTTCATCTGCGTGGTATGATGATGATGAATCACATGTGCTTCCCTAGATACAGGTAATCTATAACTGTGCCAAATTTGATTATAATCCGTTCAGCAGTTTATGCGCCATAGGGTAACAAAAACAGAGACACAAAGTTTTATTTAAACTGTTTTTTTTTCTAAAATAAAAGTAGCTTAAGTTACTACTCATAACATCCGCTACCAGCTAGTGAAATGCCCGTTAAAATCGGTCCCGCAGTTTTAGTGCTTAGCAGGCAAAAAGTGGCAGACAAACAAAATTTGATTTTTTATGTTAATTAGTACCGTAGGTGCCTATATACTTTCATATGCATTTAGCATGCAAAAGCTGTTAATTTGAAATTACAAACAGACACTTCAATTTTAATCTGTATCTATATATAGATAAACGTCAAAATATGATAACGCAACACTTGCTTATATTTTCGTGCTGATCCCACTATATACATAATTATTTTCTATAGGCACTAACTGTGGCCACAATGACCGAAAAGTGCTCGAAGCATAATCTAGTTGTCTAATACTGAGCTAGGCAATACGAGCTTTCACCCGTGGACTCGCGATTCGCCATATTTCGCCAATAATACAATAGATTTCGCAGAAATCAACTTACTTTTCCAGGAACTGTTAATAAAAACACAACAGACCTAAGTTTACTTATAGTATTTAAAAAAAATGTTATAAATTATATTTTAAGACGTAAACTTTTTATTTTAAGTTACGTAAGTATTTAATATAATTAATGTACATCAAATTTCAGTTTGAAGCAAAAAAAAAGCTTCTGTCTATTATCTTCAACCGCTACTGGGTTCGAGCAAGTAAAAGAAATAGCAAGTAAACTTCAAGAAGTATGTAAGTACATCTATCGTCAAATTTGCGTGTTTAATTAAATTTTGTCTCTTATTTGATTTATTGAATAAAAATGTTTTTTGCCAGTTTAAGAATACGTCGGTTTGGACAATATTATGTTTGGGTCATTTTGACCATAATAGGGCTCAAGGTACCCAAACCGTCCTCTATGACGTCATAGCACCATCTGTCAACCTTTTAGCTCATTATAATAAATAATATCAAACTGTTCCTCTATTTAACACCAAATAATTAAACATCATATCATTAAAATATGAAATAAGTTATTAGCAAGCGTATTTATAAAGAGGGGATGTCAGATTCGATTTTTGATAAACAATTACCACGCTGGTTAAATTTCATCCCTAATTTAAGATATAATAACGAGTAACATATAATTTATGTATAATAGGGTTGTGAGTTTAGGACTATGTCAAAATAAGTCTCCTACAGAAATGGGGAACCCATTCTTCAGAGGTAGTAAACATTTTTTCATCATATTATTGTAAGTAAAATTTTTATTATGGGATTCGGATTTTATTATGGCCAATATGTGGAAAGTCACATCTGACTATTAGTTTTTTCTTATAAAACGATTTGCCAATGAACCGTCTATTTCTTTTTTAATACCGTATTTTATATATTAAGTTATGATAGAAGTTTTTATATAGGTACGTGTTTCATGCCTAATTGAAATAAAAAAATGTATGTAATGTTTCATTAATTTTTAAATGAATTAACAATTGACGTTCATATTTGCGTGCCTAACTTCAATAAATAAGTTTAAAGAAACTTTAATAAATGATTTGGTTTTTTATTTTCAATAACATTCATAATATATCTCATACACACTCAATTTTTAATTAAATCCCCAAGTAAAACGATTTCAAAGCTGTCAAAAAGTATTTTAAATGTGTACACACTGTGTCTATATACATATTTTTTATTATCAATATCAGGCACTAGGGATATAATAATTATCAATTTCAAGAGCAGTAGCGGGGTACTACGAATCAGTTATATTGTATGGTTATTGACGAATTATTTAAAAATCGATCAGAATTTTTAACCGGGAAAGAGGGCCGTGCGCAGAGGTCACGCATCAGTCAGCAGTTGCCTCTCGAACCCGCGATCGAGAGTCGACTGTCAACTACCGCCCAACCGTGCGATTCTCTAAGAGCAAACATCGTTGCATCTTTGACAACATCCGTGAAAAAAATGACGAGATGACAAGAAACGTTGGGAAAATAATCTTGAGTTCAAGGGCGATATCTCTTTAGTGACATCGGTAGTTCTTCGATGATCGCAACGACGCATCATTGGAGAATCGCACGGCTGATAAAATCACTTGCTCTGGGATGCGCCTTAAAATGTAATCCATGCGAACGCAAGACATATCGTACCAAACACATCAAAGGGCAGGAATATTATTAAATTAATTAAATCTAATATATGTATCGAGTACAATCAGTTAGCCACGAGCCAATGATAATAAAGATGAGGAGATAACCAAAACAGTTGCACTGTGCGAAACGAAAGCTCATAAACCAGTGTAACAATAAAAGCAAGCGCCTAAACAATTGACAATAAAACTTTTTAGAACGGACGTAACGGTGTTTCATTCAAATTTGTTGAATATTTGAACGTGTCTTACGCTTAATTAAAATTCTTTAAATGTACAGTTTTGTAATATTTTAACCGGTAAGGTGGACACGTTGGACATAACGTAATATTTAACAATTGTACAATTTGAAAAATTAAATACCGACTTGCATTTTATTAAGTTATTGGAGTGTATCTCAAAAATTACTGGAGCAAATTTTATGAAATTTAAATGGGACCACACGGAAAGCATCAGCTTTCAAACAAAGAATTTTGAGAATCGGTTCACCCTATCGATAGTTATGAGGTAACAAACATATTTTTTTTAATGTACAGTCGAATTGAGTACCTCCTCCTTTTTGGAAGTCGGTAGATAAGAAACATATCAATGAAATTACATGGTAAGTTTTTAAACTGTTGTTTTTATAATTTATAATTCTGAATGTCACTGAACTGTTATGGGCAAGCGTGGCGCTTGAAACTTAGGGTTAAAACTAGCTTAAAGTTGTAGGACAAGTTAGTAACTCACTGAAAACGAATAGCATTTTTAGTTTTATAAACAGTCATAGCAATGGAATTAGTATGTGACGCACTGCAATTCATCTATTTATTGTTTTCCGATACATAAACTATTTTTAAATGAAAGATATGTCTGTTGTATCAGTGGGCCGAGCACGAAAATCTGCTTAAGTGTAACGTTATCGTATCGTTTACGTATTCAGTACAAACTATGAGTTATCTGTGCCACTATTGTACTAGATAAATTACAGTGTGTACTAAATACGTTAACGATGCGATTACGTTGCACATAAACAGATTTTCGTGCTCGGCCCACTGATACAACAGACAGATCTTTCATTTAAAAATAGTTGGTAGTAACGCTTCGAAGCATGGGTTTGGGGTCTCACCTTCGATCCATAGCAAAGGCAAGCATTTGTATAATGAACATAATGTTTATTATCGGGTGTTGGATGTTGGTCATATGTTTTGTTTATTAGTGTGTCCATGTCTCCAACGACACAGGAGATCCCAGTGTGATGATGTGATGAGAGTGTTTCTCGCACCAATTCTGACATAACGATTTGTTTGCCCCTTAGAGGGCTGCATAGCTAATACTTTACATACTAAAAGAAATAACTAAACATTATATACACTAACACACACACTCACGCACACACACTCCCACACACACGCACACACACATATACGTACACACACACTCACACACACACACATAATCGGCATGCGCTACATATTAAATAAATGTAATAGGACTTAGGTACTTAATAAGATTTAGAAGTTGTATACTTCTAAATGTGTAATGTACTGATTTTCCAGAAAACGGCGGGCTTTGGCGCCCGAAACACAGTTTAATTACTAGCTCAGGCGTCAAATGTTCCATGTAAACTAAGGCAGATGTATAAGTTAAGTAAATTAATTTAGTTTAAATATTATCATTATGCTATGTCAATAAATTATTATTATTCTCTGTATTTCAATTATATCACGGGTTTAACCCGGCCCTTTATTATTAATGTGATGATTACATGAAAAAAAATCGCTGAAATCGGACAATGTTAAGAGGTAAGAGTTGTTTCTTTTAGTATGGAAAGCACTAGTGCAATCCTCTTAAGTTACCTCCAAGGACATAATTATTAGTACGGAGAGTTTCATAAGACGTTCAAACAGCTAATGTCAAAATATTTTACCCATCTTATATTTGCACTGATGATTTCGAAACGCTACTGCCTTCTCAATGGCGTATTGCTACCTAACTTATGAACGGTTCAAGCCTCAGGGCTGCCATATACGCAATATCCACCTTCCATTGAAATCCTTGGTAACACGCGTGGGCCATTGACTCATGGGCCATATTGCGTAATTAATGCCGTCATTATGGCAACATTGGCCACCATGTTGGATCTCTATGGTGGCCGGATTAGAAAGGTTCAGAAGGAGGCAGTTTTGATCTGAAGGGATTAATGAAACTGATAAAAAAGATAAGCTTGAGTTTGAAAATAGTGTATAGTTGGTAATTTGTCGTAAATAATAATTAGGTAATCAAAAGCTGCTAATGTTGGTTAAATACTTCTACTTTTATCATCATCTCAGCAGTAGGGCGTCCACTGCTGAACATATGCCTCCCCCCAAAATTTCCAAAAGGACGGTTGGAATCAGCCTGCATCCAACGTCGTCTCGCTACCTTTACCAGGTCGTCAATCCACCTTGTCGATGGAGGACATAAGCTACGCTTGCCGGTCCGCGGTCTACCTCCAGAACCTTCCGGCCCCATCGGCCATCTATTCGGCTATGTGCCCTGCCCTCTGCCACTTTAACTGGCTTATCTTAGTACTATATTTCTACTTTACAACTATATATTATATTTAAATTTCAAATATATTTAAGGCGTTGATAAGCGTTTAACGAATGGCTGGATTGATTTGGATATTTTTAATGTCTGTTCCAATGTCCGCTCGTAACTCCTCAACGGCTCAACCAATTTTGATAATACTCTCGCCATCAGTAATACTACTGGGCACATAACATATTACACATTTTATGCTCATGTGCATAAGCATTTCTGAAGTCAGGTTAATAATTAGTTTGATCTTGCCTTGTTTGAATGTTTGCAATGGTCCGAATAAGATTTTTTGCTAAAGAAACGTCGAACGAAACGGTAAAATTTGGAAGTGCTTTTTCTATGTGAAAGGACAACGTCTGTCCAGGTCAGGTAAGTTATTATATTTATTAATTCCACAGTATAATTCTTTGATTGGGGGAAGGGATTAATGAAAATTTACTAAAAAAAATTTCGCTGTAATTTTTAACATAATATGTTTATTAACCAACTTTAACAAAAAAGGAGGACGTTCTGTATTCGATTGTATGTATTTTTTATGTAAGTATGTTCATCGATTTCTCCTCCATTTGTGGACCAAATCTCAAAATATTTTTTTTGTTTGAAAGTGGTTATTTATTATTATTATTTTGTAATCCCTTTAAATGGCGGTCCCATTAAAATTTCACCAAATTCGATTAAGCAGTTTTTGAGTTACACTTCAATAACTGAAAAGTGTTGCGCCTAGCTTGATATCCATCCATATTGAAGGTGAATGACAATCGATTCCGTAAGTTACAAAGGTCACTAAAAGGGGAGAACTTTTTATTTTACCAAGTAATTTAACCGACTTTAACACTAAAAAGTGTAATATGACTTGTCGAAGTCGGCACCATGCGCATAATATTGTGATATTTTTACTTTTGAACCAAATCATTACATAAATTTTCCTGTGACTTATTTTTATTTTTGTCCTTTCCCACGCGCCGCTGGACGCAGCTAATTATCATTAAACTATTTTATGACCTACTCAACAATCAATCATTAAAAACGATGTTCAATTTCTTATGAATTAATTAAATTTTCTTAACTTCCTTGATAAATATATATTAAAAATATATTAATAAACAAGAACAAGTAAATACTGACGTAGAAGTAATTAAGCAACGATTTTAATTCTATAGCCTAGTATTTTTCTGAAGTTAGAATTATCAAAGGTTAAAATTTTAAGCCGAGTGATAGTCACCATTTCCTTTACATAAGCAATGAGTATGTCAATTTTAAGTTCTTATTGCAAAAGTGAAGTTGTATAAAAATAACATTCACACACAAATCTGAACTGTAAAGGATCTATTATGCTGCAAACATTATATATAATCCCCTGACAACAACATAATACAAGTTTAATGTAAAAGGATACATTCCATTTTGATAGGGTTATGTCACTTAAGCATTTACTTTAGTAAGAAACGTTCATTGCTCGACTATAGAACAACATTTTATGTTGAAGTATTCTATAGTCAAGTAATTACTTCTACTAATTACTTATTGAGAAATTACTCAGCAACAAGTACCTGATTACTGGTTTATAATTACGAGTGTTAGTAGCCTCGTTGTGTCCGTTTTTCTAATTACTATGTTAGGAAGTAAATGTAGTGAAATTCTCGTTAAGTCAACAAGAATTCTACCCATTCACTTCCTAACATAATAATTAGGGAAACGGACACCAACTGACTTACAAACCTCTATAAAAGTCTCCCCAATATTTGGGGAAACACGCGGCGCCCGCCGGACTGACGCGAGCCGTTGCTATGGCAACCCGCCATGTTGATTTTGTGATATACGGTGACTTGCCGATTTTGATATTTGAGTCACAATACAATAAAATTGTAATCATAGACTTGAATCTTTCCTTTTCACAATAGATATGACGCGGTGTCTACGACTGTATAATAATTATATAATATGGATGAAGTGAAAAGAATAAGTAATTATATAAAATTACCAAATTATATTTGGATCATAGTGAGTAGGTATACCGTTATCGTGATCCGATGAGTACTGACATAAAAAGGATCCTATGTGTTAAACCTGAATAGAAGCCATCTTTATTTTTCATGTTATCCAAATTCGTTAGCTCGATTGAGCGGGAAGAAGTTACAAAAATGTGTAGTCCCTAACATCCACACAAAGGTCTTCAGGTCCCAAACTAGGCAGAACCTGTACTATGGTAACCTGATGACTTATATACATACTTAAATACATATACCCAGACACAGATCAAACAGACATGTTCATGCACACAAATGTTTGACCTGTCCGGGGATGGAACCTGGGACTAGCGGCTCAGAAGGCAGGGGTGCTATCAACTGCGCCAACCGGCCTGTCAACTCCTCTCTCTCCTCTCTGTAAACTACTCTCTTACAAACTTTAAAATTTTTAATATTACAAATACTGTGTTTATAAATAGATAGTCAACAATGTAAGTAGATAAGTGTTATCATTATCATCACTTCACCAGTAGGATGTCCACTATTAGGTACATATGTACAGATCGCGCGGCGAGAGTTTGGCTTTGACCTTCGGGTGGAGGGGATTACTGCGCATGGGTACTGTCGCGCCATGTGACAGAGAGAGACAACAGTCCCTCGTCTTCGATGTGACAGAGAGAGACAAGAGTCCTTCGTCCCTCTAGCCACCCTGTGATACCCAATTTTTGACTTCTGCACAATAACGGTCAAAGCCAAACTCTCGCCGCGCGATCTGTACACATGCGTCTCCCGTAAAATATTACCTAGGTTTACGTATTGGTCACGATCACTATACGTATCAGCTTCGTGTCAAAAAATGGTATAGGTATTATAAAATATACTGAGGAGGTAGTAACCACATATTAAAATTTTCGAAGTGCTCTACCTAACTTCGTACACACAGAAATTGGCATTTTTACAGTTATTAACCCATCGCGTGTCGCACGTACACCATGTGTACGTTTAAAAAAGTGCTAAGCCATGCCATACACAAATTGTATACACATTTTTAGACCTCGAGTTTGTAACTAATTTTATCAGTACCAATACACTCCACCACCGGTATAAACTTGCTTTTAGTTGGTCAAACTATTACTCGTAGTATATTTTATTTGAACTTTTATGCGTAGTTTGGAAATAAACCAAAAAACACTAGACACGGGACGGGTTAAAGGACTACTAAATATATAACTGTCATAAATTGAAGTTACAAAAATATAAACAGTGAAATACATTTTAAATATGCTTACTTCATAGACAGAATGGTAGAGCTTTGACGTTGTACATTACAAAATAATTATTCAGAGCGTTATTTCCGTTCCCCAGCTAGATGTTTAACCTAGACTTTATGGTATATTATATTATTTCAGGATGTACCAAACCACATAACCTAGTTACAGTTTGGCAAATAGCCACTATGAGCAAACACGTGACTAAGATGAATCAATGTTTGGGATTTAAGTGGGACATACTCCAATCACTGAGTGATAGATGTGATTGATCATGGAAATGTCAAATTTGTTTGATTTATTATTCGGTATTGATAAAAAAGATAGGATGTATGCAAAGAGAGATTAGTGAGGAGAGTATTTTGGAAATATTTGAATACACGTGTTAGCAAGCTAGTAAATAAGTTATCATACTACTATTGCTTGCGGTATTTATTTAAAATAAATTTTATAAGAGCTCATATAAAATATTATACGTACATTTAAAACTAAAATACGAACGCCATATAAGGTTCAAGGTTTAAGGTTATTTATTCTCAACAAGACACATACAGAGTCACTTACTTCATAACTTAACTACTTATAAATATTGTCAATCGCCATATAATTACTACATATAATAAGAATTATATTTAGACAAATAATAAATTTAGTAAAAAACAACTTAACAAGCGGAAACTATCAATATATATTATTATTTTAGAAAAGTAAAGATTATGCGTAATATTTGTTTACTTTTTCTTAACTCCTTATCTATTTTGCCAGCGCCATATACAATTAAATATGGCGCCTTCTAAATGACATAATACATGAAAAAATAATTATTTAAACGTTTGGTACATACCTATTTAATCCGTCATGCAAAATAGTCGAGATTCGAAAGGGATCAAAATTTTTTTTTCATTCATAGTCCGAATTCAAACGTCAAAGTTCGCGTTCGCATCGCACCCATGTTTCGGATAGGTAGTGAAAGTGGGACGGCCCTGTTTGGACAGCTACCGAATTGGGATAGTGTAGCTGTTAATTTGTAGACTAAGGTAGATCTCACCTGGGGGCCTACTACCACCTTACGAAACTATCATAGAATAGGAGCGTTTTGAAATAAGCTTAGGTAAGTATAGTAGGGTAGGTGCACTAGGTTCCCGGCCTGCATGTATTTTCGGCCTTTTGAGGATCATGTCCCACTAAAACAACGTAAACAGAGCGTACATTGCTAAAATTCTAACACAACCATGCACTTACCATTCCCTTCAAGATCTCTTACTTACACACTTACACACTATGGGCCATAGGAACAGTTAAAAGCCCCAAACATACAAAGGAAATTATTAAACATCCATTAAAATACAACGGCCTAAATACCAAAATATTTTCACGTAGGAAAATACATTGACAATTCTAGGAGTGATCTCAGCCTACGAATGTTTTGTATTAGGACAGCATTCTACTGAGAGAAAATATATTTAAAACATCGCATTAGTATGTGTATAACATAGATAGATAGATAGATTAACTCGTTATTAAAAAACCAACACATACAGTACAAATAAAGAATTAGGAAACAATTGGATACATAAATATGTTACTACAATTAAATGCTTAAAATTATTAGTGTCACACTCTCAATGGGCGGTCTTATCGCTCAGAGAGATCTCTTCCAGACCATGTCAACATAGATTAGCATTAGGTACTTTGACATACCTAGATACCGCTGGTAAGTTACCGCTAAGCACCTAACAGCTAATTCTAGCAGCTGTTCTTGAGACCCATGAGTAAGAGGAAAAGTCAGGGCTACTAGTTAGTATCTAGTACGTTTTTGGTGTCTTATCGATACACACATTATTCTGTGACTTCTCTTAATCTTGACACTGCTAACATTTATATGTAAAATAGATTGTTTAAATTGATTGAGTTTATTGAAATAAAAGAGAAATAGTAACGAGGCGAGTAAGTCACTCGTCGGATGTTAAACGTCACGCTTAATTGTGAAATATTTTTGATTGTTTTTTAAGTCCTACCTCTACAAAACACGTCCTGAAGATAGGAGGGTGTGGACACAGATCCCTTCTAAAACTAAGGACACGTAACAAAACAATATCAAAACTTTTTTATATTTCAGCTTAGCTTCCCGTACAGCAGGACCTTAAAACCATATTGTAGGCACAAAATTCTAAATGGCTATTTATATATTTTTACTCACTGACTTAAATGCTCCGCGAACAATTTATTTCGTATTCGATAGACATCTGAGTTGAGTTTGTAGGGTTTGCTTTGAATAATAATTAGCATTTAGTTAAAATAGAATAAATGCTTATATGTAATGGTAATAGTATGGTTTTGTATAGCTTGGTAAGTAGATTTATAGGCTCAGGTAGGTTTCTTGTAATAATTATTTTTCCTGGGTCGTCAGCCTCTTTCAAGCTTTCCTGGGTGGTCAGACCTATTTAACCAACTTTATTAATACTAACGCCAATTTACTTACATTAACTTTACAATTAAAATGTTGATTTGTTGTTGTTTTTAAAAAAAAATTGTCTGTCTTCGTGTTTGCTCCTGCGTATCTCTGAAATGGCTGAATCGATTTTAATTTAATTAAAAAATCTCATGCAACTCAACATCACGTATAAAAATCCAATCTATACATACTAATTCCGATTTAAAAATTATTTGTATTATTATAGTAATTTTGTGTGCTGGTGAAACCGCGGTAGTAACTAGTGCTTAAACGCATTTAATATATACTGCACATAGACTAAATTTGTCCGTATCATCTATGTAAATGCTGCATTATAGACATTTGCATACGAACCGATCTGATCAGTGTTCAGTGGAGCGAGTCATCGATTGTTGATAAAATCGATTCAAATCGATTTTATTTCGAGAAACTGGGTTAGATTGACAGATCAAAAGTTTGCTTTTTAATTTTTGTGGGTACGTTGGCAATGACAGCACTCGGTGTGAAAAAAAATACATAATATGTTTTTTTTTCACACTCTACTTGTATCATATTATGATACAAGTAGAGTTATAATTGAAAGCTCAAGCATCAAACTTGCAAGTACTTATTACTTAAAAATATCATCATAATTTTAGTTTATTTTACAGTTTTAGAAAAACTTACAGCTAGGTGTAACAAGACAAATAAATGAATAAAATACACAAGGCCAATTAAAAATGTTCACCTATAAGTTTTAAATATCATGAATATAAAGAATAATTTGGGTAAATATACTATGGTATAGGTAAAAATTATATGAAGTATAATTATTATACTATACTATAAATATAATAATAAAAATAATTGTTACCTTTTGTCACCACTCATGGTGGCCTTTATGGGGGGCCCGTTTAGTGGATGGCAAGTCACCACCTGCCTAAATATTTTAACATGAGACTAAAATTGGCAGGTGCCGTAGTCTCTTCCATAGCCCACTATCTTCCTTATCACTAATAAGTTCATACCAATAGCCTGGCCATTTTACCCATTGTTGTAATAGTTATAAGTACCATGTTACCCTTCATCCAACATTCTTTCTGTTTTTGATACTCTGAATTTTTATACCAAACAGGCCTCTAAGTGTTGGCTACAGCCCCACTTATGCCTTTGTAAAGGACCGGATGAAATCCGTGAAACTTTTTGAATAAAAATAATAATTGTCCGTCTGGGGGTGGAGACGCAAGAGCAAGGAACAAAAAGCTCCAAGGGTGGAAGTGTTAAAGGGCGTAACGCCGGTTGTAGCGCTCTAGTGAAACCGCAGCACACCTCTCGACACCCTTTAGCCATCCACACCAACGTTGCCCCTTTTGTCACCACTCTTGGTGGTCTTTATGGGGCGCCGGTTTAGTAGATGACAAGTCACCACCTGCCCAAAAATTTTAAAATGAGACTGAAATTGGCAGGTGCCGTAGTCTCTTCCATAGCCCACTATCTTCCTTATCACTAATAAGATCATATCAATAGCCTTGCCATTTTACCCATTTTTATAATAGAAATACCATGTCCCATCCATCCAAAAGTTTCTGTTTTTTTATACTACATTGTATTTTTATACCAAACAGGCCTCTAAGTGTTGGCTACAGCCCCACTTATGCCTATGTAAAGAGCCGGGTTAAACCCGTGATATAATTGAAATACAGAGAATAATAATAATATGGGACAACACTCACACAAAGGTCTTCAGGTACCAAACTAGGCATAGCCTGTACTATGGTAACCTGATGACTGATATTACATACTTATATATAATATTAAATACTTATATACATATAAACACCCATGTAACATGGTAATCTATGTAACATTTTAAAAAAGTAATAAAATAATATTATAATGCATAATACTACTTATTTATCTAATCCAGGTACTAAATCAGTTGAAGAATGTATCGCTCAACAGCCGACGTAACTGCTCAACTGAAGTGTTGAAGAGGTCGACATCAAAATCTTTGCAGAGCTTATTGAAACTGCTGTCTACCCTTAGTAACTAGTAAATACCTATAATGTATTGGATAATTATACCATTTACTTATATAACTATGAGTGTGTATCAGTTTTTGTACCTACCTAATAATAAATGCGATAGATTACTTGAAGGATTGTCGTTTATTGATTTGTTTGTCCAACTTTAACTTTTAAACTATTAACCGATTCTGATAGACTTGGCTATCAAATTTGAAGCCACCTAGTATATAACTCAAATAATGAAGAAACAAAGAAAACATGTCTTTGCGAAGTAATTTATAACAATATTACAGGAGGTGTAATATGGAAAAATTTATAAGCTCTGTCTACATTTCCACCTAATTTATTAATGAAGTGTGATTACTCGCCTAATATCTACCTAAGTCTAGGAATGATTCATAATTTACTCGTAGACCGGTACCTAAAGTCACTGAATTGAAATATCACCACAGACCATTGAATATCAAAGCATCGGAATATTTTTGTTTACATTAGAAAATGAGAGAGGGCTTGATTCTAAATTTAAATAACCACGTGATTCCAATACAATGATGACAAACTTATTTGTATTCGAACAAAAACTAGTAAAAACTAAACGCAGCGTGACGAAACGTCGGAAGTAGATCATAAATCTTTTGACGTTAGACAAAAAGCGCGGGCTTTCGTACAAAAAAGGTACGAAATTGAAATATGGCCGACGCGACATCACTTGAATTTCGAATTGCGCTTGCCATAGCTGCGTAATTTTATTTTATTATGCGTTTAGAAATTACTCACTGCTCACACTCATGTTTTTAATCTAGGACCTAATAAGGTTTAGTGAATTACGAGTCGGATCGGAATCGGATTTACGTGTATTCCGAATATCCTTTCAGTCAAACTGAACAGAGAATGTTACTTTTGCATGGTATCCGGCTTTCAAATAGGAAGAGGTTCTCAAGTCGACGTCGATTTTTTTTAATGATTTATGCTTTTTATTGTATAATCTGAACTTGATGTTTTTTTTTGAGATTGCACCTCCGAGTTGGTACTATTAATATTACATATCCATAGAAAATATTTTGAGTTATCCCCATGAGAGTTTTTTGTACTTTGTACAGTTAAATGATATTATAGTTATTATTAGTTATAAGTATAGATATCATGCAGCGCGTATTGTAGGAATTTCACACTTCAATAGAGTATTTAAATTTTATAATTTTATTGAACCCCAAAAAAATCTATCAGAAACTACTTAAATCGTTTGTTTTGTTTTTTGTTTCGTAACTATAAATACCACTTATAATTAAGTCAATATTTATAATTATGACACTGCAGTACCTACTACTATAATTTTTACTAGCTGATCCTCCTCGCGGGATACGGTTAATTACAGTTTTTTTAAATATCCCACGGGAATTCAACAATTTACCTGGATCAAAAGTATCCTATATGTTGACCACCATACAAAATTTAATTTAAATCGGTCCAGTCGTTTCGGAGATTGGCCAGTACAAACAGACAGACGAACAGACAAACAGAGAAACGAAAAAAATCAAAAAGATCTAAATTAGTTTGATTTCACTCCTTACCATCTCACTGACTAGGTTTTAAGCATTTTTTTCATTTTACAGAAATGCGACCGATTATGAGTCCTCTACAGTTTTATTACATGTAGAGAAGAGATGACGTGACTGCAGCAGCAAAAATAACATTGTCTAAATTGCTGCGCAAACGAAGTACTTCACTGGCACCGAATTGAAATGAAAATAATGTTTCGAGTCTGCGCAAGGGCTTCTATTGTTTCGTTCGAAAACACTGACGAAAGCTCATTGTTAATGTCATTATTGCTTTTTTATTGTACTCATTGTTTATTTTAGAACGTCACTTGTCGTAATTTATAAACGCTTCAAAGTAAATTGTGACTGTATCTCGTTGATAAACTTTATTGCCCTAATTTACGCGTTTTAACCGACCATAAAGTGGTTTAATGTTATTGTGCCGTTGGTTGTACAAACTAGAATTATTGATCAAACCACATTCAAACTTGCATACTTAGGGTGCGTTCCGGGAAGCGCCGGCAACGCTCACAACTGCTCCCGCTCGCGCCCCGGTTTGCCGTTCCCTTTGGTTGACAGTGACAGCTCGCAATGATCACGTAGACCCACCTAAGATCCGCGAGCGTTGTGAGCGCGGCGTGAGCGTTTTCGGTGACGTCATTGATGACGTATCGAGCGCCGCGAGTGATTTCGGTCCTTCCCGGAACGTAGCCTTAGTATTTACCACCGTTCCACCGTTGTGGGCACGATGGGCATGCTCGCAACCCTAAAAGACTTGTGACATTAGACACTTTCATATTCGACAGGCCGATGATATGACGTTTTATATTCAATGCCTTTAACACAACCTGGATACCGAAGAAATTATTAACGTTTTCGCAAAAATAAACGGAAGTTTGTATTTGTAATTTAAGTAATCACCTTAATAAAATTATTTAATGTAAATATTTATACTAAAATTTAATTTGATATCATTAAGATATCCTTTTTAGTTGTTCCCAGCGAAATTACATAGCAAGAACATCTTATATATGCGGGTAAAAAGTGCAGTGCAGTGCCATGCAGAGTTTTGAAGTGTTGTACCCGGTCCAAAAATATGAATCGCACTGGACTGTAATGGGCAAGCGTGACGCGTAACATTAGTCGAGCGTCCGAGCGTATACTACATCGATTATGAGAGAATTCATACTCCGACTCGCACTTTGCTGATTTTTGGGAGGCTATGACCACAACCTCTTTTGTGGGCTGGATTCGCGCCTGGATTTTCTTGGATACAAAGGACGTACTTAGATACTATTAGCGAGTAGGGTTTTACTAAATTTTTCGAACGAATGGTTTCTTTTTTTTTAAATAGTACGAATACTTCACTTTGGCTTTTGTTTTGGCAATTGTACTATATACGCCAACGATACTATATCCTACTATCCTATCCTACTTCCTTACTAATATTATAAACGCGAAAGTTTGTGAGTGTGGATGTATGGATGTGTGGATCTTTGTTACTCTTTCACGCTCAAACGGCGGGGGCAATTTTGATGAAATTTGGTATGGAGATAGATGAGGCACTGGTTTAACGTAGGATACTTTTCATCATCATCATCATCATCCATCACCACGCTGGTGAAAAAGCGTAATATGCTTGGGAACAGTATAGACAAAATAATAAGATCTCCGCTTACGGCAAAATCGTAATGATGACAGTTCTGTCAAAGTTTGTGTCAGTTTCTGATAGCTTAGTCAAAAGTCAATTTGACACTTATATATATACGATACACTAGACGTGTTGCGACCGTCAAGGGTGATGAAACGTAACACAAATACCGCCAAGGGTGATGAAATGTAATGACAGTTTTTTTCCATGGTCATTTCAATTTTATTTTATTATTATTGTTTAATGATTGATATACTAAGTATTTAAATGTACTCAAATAATACTATTATAGAAATTGCGTTTGACCATGTACATAGTTTTTTTTATATTTTGGTATAAAGATAGATATGCCCTTGGAGAAATGATAAGCTACTCGAAGTATTGATCCTGCGCAGACGTAGTCGCGGGCACCAGCTAGTATAACATAAATAAAACTATAGATGTTTTAATCAACTTCATAGTAAACATATAATAACGTGTGTATAGTTTGTATGTATGTGTATAGTTTGTATGTATGTGTAATTGCAAGTATGTCTATGATTGAAGAACGCGGAACTAAACGGTTAATGGATGAACATTTGTGTTGATTTGATATTATGTGCAGTTGCAGTGATGTGGCAGGCATGGCGAGACAATAGGCGTTATGATAAATGTCTTGATAAATAAGATTTTCTCCTCTTAAGTACGAAAAGGACACTTTTGGTTCGTAAAATCACTTAAAAGAATTATAATCATATCGAATCATCGAATTTTAACGAATTATATTGTTACATGATCAATCAATAGATGTCGCTCCGTCCCCATTCAACGATTAAAATCGAATATAGAGATAAAATTCGATGCTCGCGGTCACGCTGTCTGACACGGGCTGTCAGAAGACGCAGGTTCGAATCCCGTCCAAGGGTGTGTATTTTCTACCGACTTCCAAAAAAAGGAGGAGGTACTCAATTCGACTGTAGTTATATACTTTTTTTTATATTTTTTTAATGTTTGTAAACTCATAACTTTCGATAGAGTGAACCGATTCTCAAAATTCTTTTTTTGTTTGAAAGCTGGTGCTTCCCGTGTAGTCATTTAAATTTTATCAAATTTGGTCCTGTACTTTGAGATATACTCCAATAAGTGAATAGAATGGAAGTCGGTATTAGATTTTGCAAATTGTACCTTGTTCTCTCTAAAATTCCAAAGTTTGGTCTCGTTAAGCAGCCGTTAGTGCTTTAAAAATCATATATAATAAAAATGATCAATAACAGCTATATTATATGCCTCTGATCTCTGATAAAACTTAAATATAATAACTTCTCGTATACTTTCAAGTTCATTTTGACGAGTTCACAAGCAGCTGGCTGGTTAGTCACTCTTCCAAAATATACTTTCCCATAGCCGCGTGAAACGTATACGCTAATGAAGTTCATTAACGTATACGTTTACGTTACGATAAGTGCACGTAATGGCATTGATTTCGATTCGTGAACTGATGATTAAAGGTTGAGAAATGTTCGGTAGTGCCGTTGGTATGACACTGTCGTGTAATGTCAAAGTTTAGGCTAAATACGCAATTTTTTGAGTTGACGGGATTCGAACCCGGGGCTCCCGACTTCGGTTACTTAAGCTGTCGTAGTAGTCATGGCCGTCAAACGCGGACAGTCAGCAGAAGACGAAGGGGCGAGTCCAATCCGCGGAATTACTTTTCTACCAACTTCCAAAAAAAGGAGGAGGTACTCAATTCCATTGTTTATTTTTGTTTGGTACCTCATAACTTTCAACTGAGTGAACCGATTCTCAAAATTATTTTTTTGTTTGAAAGCTGGTGCTTTCCGTGTAGTCTCTTTTTTATCAAACTCAGTTCAGTAGTTTTTGATATACTCCAATAACTGAATAGAATGGAAGTCGGTATTACATTTTTCAAATTGTACTTGTTATTCTCGCTTAAATTGCAAAATTTTATCACGCAATGCAGGCTTTAGTGCTTCTAAAATCATCTAACTACACAGATAAATAAAATTGAATTGTCTATTTGTAATTCCAAACTAACAGCTTTTCACTAAATGCATATGAAAGTATACGGTACAAAAAATCAATTTTTAAAATATATGTCGGTCTGTATGTCATCCCGTCTAATCTTTGAAACGGCTGGACCGATTTTAACGGGACTTTCACTAGCAGATAGCTGATATTATAAAGAGTAACTGAGGCTATTTTTATTTTCATCACCATCATCATCATCATCATCTATAACCATACGTGTGAAACAACGGGGCGCAGGTTGTTCAAAGAAAAATAAATAAACGTATTCACCGTCTAATTATATGGTAATTTAGAAGTACAATTTGAAAAATTTTAAATTGACTTCCATTCTATTCAGCTATTGGAGTGTAACTCAAAAACTACTAAACTGAATATGATTAAATTTAAATGGGACCATACAGGAAGCACCATCTTTTAAACAAAAAAAGAATGTTGTGATTCGGTTCACCCAGTCGAAAGTAATGAGCTACCAAACATAAAAAAAACAGTCGAATTGAGTACCTTCTCCTTTTTGAAAGTCGGTAGAAAATTAGATAGTTCATATTCATTTATTGATTAATTATATTACTAGCCTCAGTGCGAGGCGAGACGCAGTCGCGAGCGTTCTGCACTCCTTGAAAAAGACCACCGGATGTGGTTGAAACTATAGTCGGAAAGATCTGACATTTTTACGTGAGTAAATGCCGTTTTTCATATTAAAAATGTGTACAAACCACGTTAGTTTTCATAATAAAATTACTAGCCTGTTTACCCATTGAGGATATCATAAAATAAAAACTTTAAAAGAAAACATAATTAAATGTTTACGTTCATAGGTCCAATCTGTCGACTAATTTGTATTCCAAGTGTCGATACTACAATTTAATCTAAGATTCTAAAACCCCATTCGCTAGTAAGCAAAATAGGTACAAAACAATTATTTATTTTTAATAAAAAAGAGCGAGTATATCTAAATATTAACAGATAACTTTAATTAAGTCATTTATCAACTATAAATATTCGTTAAAAGCAAATAACACATTTATAAATAGCACCCAGATTAATACCCGCAGAAATGTCCATAACTGATGGATTTACAAATATTTATTTGTGTCAAGAGCGATCTGTACGACTTAATAGCTTTCTACCCTCATTTATACGCCACGTGGCCTAAATTACCAATATCCTAAAAATATACAATCATCAACATAGGAATACATTTTGCTGGACCATTTGGAACTTTATTGCGTTGATATAAATACCTACTGTAAAATAAAACTGTACTTTTCATGCCGAAATGTGACGATACAATTTTAAGCTATTTTGAACTTTACTACCGATGATTTAAAGTACTATAATAAAATTAATTTCCAAAACATCGTAAGTCAGTATAAATTATAAAGCTATTTTGAACTCTATTGCTGCAGATTTAAATGTTATTTCAGCATATAGTTTGATTTATTAGTATAAGTGAACTGGTAAGTAACGGGTGTGCCAAAGTTAGCAGTCTCACAGCGGCATTCACTCTAATAATATTTAAGCTGAGCATTATAAAGTCAATTGTAAGGTTTAAGGAATAAGGTTGAAAGTTGTTTAAGAACGCGATAATATAAGACTTTATTACAGAGTGACGAAATGACATGAGCGCACCCATGGGTATATTAGTTGATTAACATTATAATTATTTACCGCCATTGCACAGAGTTTGTTCATCATCATCTCAGCCGTAGGACGTCCACTGCTGAACACATGCCTCCCCCACCAACTTCCAAAGGGACCGGTTGCAAGCGCCTGCTTTGGTAAAGGTCGTCTATCCACTTCTTTTTTAAATTTTGGACGACCTACGCTGCACTTGCCGGTTGAAAGAGTCCAGGGGCCTTACTATGAGCTCTTAAAGCAGGACTTCTCAACAACTGTCCGATCGTACCCTGACAACTTTAAAGCAGGCCTGCCCGGGCCTACTATTCAAGAACCGCAGAAAAACCGTTAACCTGTTTTTTTGTATGGACTCTCGTTAACATGTCGCTCTAAATCCACTCAGTTTATTAGCTTACAAACGTCTAGGCGTCTGCAATGTTCGTTATAGTAAATTGTTAGAATGCCAGAGACAATATTATCCCTTCACCTTTGAGAAAACAATATTCAAACAGCTCACCTAAATGAGCGTCATGGTATGATTTCATTCAAAACTGTTTATGTCAGGTTCAAGAACTGCTCGGAACTTGCATGGTTTTTACGAAGCTGATAGTAAGGCCCCTGACTCCTATGTTACGGCTCTCCAGCCTAGTTTATGAACCGTGCTCCAACAACATTTATAAACGTCTCGGGTCAGTGTATTTACATTAATTTTCAAACTGAACAGTTCAGACAGTATTACATAGTGGTAGCATAAATTTAGCGTCTCTATACCCCTACAAAAATAAACTGATATCTTTGGTTTTAAATTAGGTTTCTTAGTGCACGGACGCCTATTTGACCATTTTTTTATTTACAACTAGCGACTGCCCGCAACTTCGTTCACGTAGTAGAATCGGCCTTGAGCCTCGCCATAACCATCTTTTCTTGATTTTTTAAATGTAACCTTTTACGAAGTATTAGAAAACATTTAAAAAAGAGATGAGTGAAATCGGTAAAGCTGTTCTCAAGTTATAGCGTGACCAGGAAACATAGGGGTTCATTTCATATAAATACTTTAGATTAGGACCATAGAGAGAGATCTTGTGTGATTAGAGTACAGACAGATGCAGACAGCGAAGTTTTAGTGATTTATATCTTGCCTACTCTATGTTGATATGGATACCTGTAGTCTTGGAATGAATTCTAACAAACACTAACGTGTCTAAGTACTAGTGTCTAACAACACACTATGAAAATATTCATAACTAAAATTATAAAAAAATGTCCTTAACGATGATGATGCGTTGCACGTTGACAACATATTGTATTTTTCCGAAACACTTTTGACGATAAGTACCTGAAACAATATAAGAAACGAAATATTAATCTAAATTCTTAGAACAACCTGTAAATAGGTTTGCGGATAATTTTACATACAGGATTAAGTTTAATTGTGCAGAAATCTCTGGTACAATAATTCGTAACATTCAAATTTCAAACTGCGTGTATTCCACACAAGTACAATTTGAAAAATTTAATAACGACTTCCATTCTTTTCAGTTATTGGAGTGTATCTCAAGAACTACTCGACCGAGTTTTATGAAATTTAAATGGGACCACACGGGAAGCACCAGCTTTCAAACAAAAAAAAATTGAGAATCACTTCACTCAGTCAAAAGTTATGAGGTAACAAACATACAAAAAACAGTCGAATTGAGTACCTCCTCCTTTTTTTTGGAAGTCTGTAGAAAAGCAATCTTCGTTTTACAATAATATTTTACATTTATTTAATTAAACGTTTAATTATACATTAGTTGTATTCTCTGTCTAATTGCTTACTCTGCACTGCATGCTAAATTGACTAGCGCTAGCATAAAAGGTATCTTGTAATTGATGCATCATCTATAGATATATAGAATTTGAATATCAGTCAGATGCATTCTCTGGTAACTTACATTAACCTATAATTTTACCTGTATACTACGAATAAATAATGAGTCTATTATTCGTAGCCTGTATATGCTTTTGGTAGTTGAAAAAGGGTAGAGTGCCCAAAAAGCTGACACCAGCTCTTTGGTTACCTGTTGGTCCTTTTTTGTTTTAGATATTTTAGCAAATCAGTTTTATTGAAATAGTTATCTAGATAAATAATTGTAACTAGATTTATTTTTATAGTAAATATGATCTTTTTTAATATGAAAAACTGGATTCACTCACGTAAAAGTCAGATCTTTCCAACTATAGTTTCAAGCATCCGGTGATCTTTTTCAGGGAGAGTGCAGAACGCCCAATGTTGGAAATATTATTGTACGCAGTTAACAGTTGCATCGGTAATGTGGGAGCAGCTAGTCAAATAGAAACCGACTCATTGTGGCCAATTAAATTGATTGGTGAAAATTGGACGGCGGTGAGGTGAGGGGCTACTATTGAAACTCATACATGAAGGATGAACTCGAAAAGTTGATATTGTAAGTTTAAAGCTGCTGGTATTTTGCGCTTTTGAACCTATGTTTAATTTATGTCACTTGACATAGTCCAGCCGATAGCGATAATCTTACTATTACCTACGTTCTCAAAACTAATGTATGACACTTTCTGTCATAGAGAAAAATATGGCCAATAATGAACCAAAAAGGCTGTAAGTACAGGTGGTTCTGCGTGCTATGTGCCCTGCCCACTGGCACTTCAACTGGCTTATCTTCTGGGCTATGTCGGTGACTTTAGTTCGTCTACGAATCTCCTATATATATTCTGTATACTTACTTCCTATTTTCATTTTATACGGCAGTGCACACTGCATCCAGCGGTTTTCCAGCGGAAGTGTCACTAAATATTTCTCATAAGTCCATTTTATTGAATTCTATAGAATAAAAATGCTATCGAGTTATTTCGAGGTATGTTAGTAGTACCTCGCCCGACTCACCCAAATACTACATCCGGAGGTCAAAATGTTGCTAAAATGCTAAATAAATTTGCTCAATTGCTATTACAATGCATAGGGGACCAAGGGCATATAAATAGTGGGGGAATATTCTAAAATATTTTTGTTTCTATGGGGGACTAGATTGATTGACTGAGAAAGTCTTGTGGCTTCATTATAGAAAAAAAAAATTTGAGAATGGAATGGATGGTTGAATAAAAGATGGCGCAGATGCGACGCCATGCTTACTTTAGTCATTCAAGGGGATTGCATAGTGAGTACTTGTCCACACTAAAAGAAAAACTCTTTTCTACCTCTTAACATTGTCCGATTTCAGTTCAGTCCGATTTACTCCGCAGTTTCACCCGCGCGGTGATGGATCATGATGATGAGTTTTATATATTCTATGTTACTCAAGGTGAATGTAGCTTTCCAGTGGTGAAAGAATTTTTGAAATCAGTCCAGTGCTTTTTGAGCTAATTTGTTACATTACAAACATACATACAAATCTTTCCTCTTTATAATATTCGTATGAAGCATGATAAAATTCTTAGTAACTTGGACTAAGTCGTTATAAAACCCTGACTCTAGCTGATTATTTAGAGTTCTTTTTGTTATATTTGCGTAAATAAAATTATATCATCAGCCTAAATTTTTACATATTAATATAGTAAAGGACATAGTCCTCGTAAATATCTAGATCTTCCCCCACAATTCGATAAACCTAACCATATTAATGAACATTTCCTTAGTATTTCTGGTAAATTGTGGTCCTTTGGTATTACCGCCTTTCGAGGCAATTGTAGGTTCAGTGCAACGAAATACTTGAATTCGCTCCCTCTACCGTTAAATCACGGTAATGTATAGATAATATTTCCGTGGTTACATAATAGGTACTCAATAATAAACCTAAATCTAGAATAAAATATAAACGTCTTTTACTTGAATTACAGAACTAACTTCTATTCATCACTATGCGTGTATATCTCAGAGTAAGTACCTATCAACAAATACTTACTCTGAGGTGAATATATGCATAACAATTAAACACACTTATGTTGAATTATTTAACAAAATAAAGACAAATTACTATATATTTTTTTAATTTTTGGTTTTTGCCATCCAGGTCCTTATCTACAAAAGTTTCATGCCTTTGTATGGACTGGACTGAATTTATAATCATCAATTAAATGTACAAAAACAACATAAAAACCCCAAAACCATATCCGTTTTGATTTCCTCCTGCATATACTTATGTATTTTCCCAATACATGTAGGTATGAAGAATTATATATAATAGGTATGAAGCTCTCGCAGCTGAGCTTGACTTGGCGATCTTAACCGGTCAACAAGTTAAGCAACACTTGCTGCGGTCAGGAGTTGGATGGGTGGGTGCATTATAATTTATTGATTCAGGCGTTACTTTGCGGAAATCCATTATCAAAAAACGATATTCAAAAATATTTAGTGACACTTCCGCTGATAAGAGAAGCTAAGTGTCACTAAATATTTTTTTATATCGTTTTTTGGGTGCATTATAGCTGGGCCCACGTGGTTGATTATGGCCCAACTGTGGGTACATAATATGCTGAATATGTATGTTATGTAGGTATATATACTATCCGCTACAGCGGCGAATAGGTAGATATGGAGATATAATTAATTAAATGTACTTCAGTCACACATTGTATCATATTCTTTCTTTTAAATTGTTAAGAGGATTGCATAGCTAGTACTTGTCCACACTAAAAGAAAAAAACTCTTTTCTACCTCTTACCTCTTCAGTCACACATTGTCCGATTTCAGTGATTTTTTTTTCATGCTATCAACACATTGTTTGCTATGCCCTTACGTTTTGATTTTTTAAGTTTAAAAAAAAATATTACTCTGAAATGCTGAATAAATCAAAACGAACGGGCATAGCAAACAATGTGTCGATTACATGAAAAAAAATATCACTGAAATCGACAATGTTATGAGGTAGAAAAGAGTTTTTTTCTTTTAGTATGGACAAGTGCTAGCTATGCAATCCTCTTGACACTTAAATTAGGTCTAGGGCGTCATCAATGTTTGGGCTGAACATCAGCCCTGTAGGTCTTCCTGCAGCATGAGACTAAGCCCGGACTATTTTAGGCAACACTGTGCAGGACAGCGATGTTCGTACCTGTTTCGTTAATATTATTAAATACATTGAGTATTTCACTTTTATTTATGTACTGTAAAGTATTTAAACTTTTGTGAACAGCATGTTTCATTTGCCTTTATTCATTCTTATGCGGTATCCAAGAAATACAAAAACTGGCCCTTGAAACTACCTACACCAAACTACCCGCTTCCACCCTCACGCGTCAGGGGTGGCACATAACTAATTGGCTTCTCCAGGGGTGTGCTTATCTTTATTTTTATTGCTATCGATTGTTACTACATCGCAGTATTGAGACATTGTATTGATTAGATAGGGTGGATTGTATAGGGACTTGTTTGAATGGCAGAACTTAGAATTATGGGGTCTTCTTTTCAAGGCATAAATCATTTGAAGTCATGCCCATTGAAGGATGTAGGGGTGTGGGGTACGGAGAAAAACACCACGTATAAATATAACAAGATGTATTTTCGAATAATTGCAATATACTTGGCAGTAGGTATGTATAGCACAATACTTGCAAAGGTCATATTCGTCATATTCTAAAAGTTAACCGTCCACGTGTGATTCTTAAGAGGATTGCATAGCTTGTACATTCCATACTAAAAGAGAAAACTCTTTTCTACCTCTTAACATTGTCCGATATCAGTGATATTTTTTTCATGGAATCATCACATTGTTTGCTATGCCCGTACGTTTTGATTTTTTCAGTATTTCAAAGTACTATACTTTTCCTTTTTTAGAACTTAAAAAATTAATAATGTTAAGAGGTAGAAAAGAGTTTTATCTTTTAGTATGGAAAGTACTAGCTATGCAATCCTCTTAAGGTATTCAATACTTTATTCGAAATCTAAGTGGAGGAGGCGTTCAGTTTTATAGGCCCTACAGACTCACGCCGAGAAGTCTCGGCAAGAATCGAGACTTTACAAGACTTCAATCAATATTTTTTAGCAATTGAGATATAATTAGTCCTGCAGAAATATGTTTACAACTTTGCAAATAATACCTACATTTTAGTTTAAAAATTCTCGTGAGTTTGTCACATATTAATTTAATATCAAAATCATATCAAATCAACTGCAAGATCGCGGCGACCACTGGAGCGTAAACTTCCTGAGGATGGGCATCGGACATGCCCGAAACCTAAGTCGATAATTTCGGCTAACTACGTGAGTAAAGTCGGTTTTGATATTAAATAAATACCTACATTTGTTTAAGTTCAGTGCATTCGCTATGAAGATACACATCAGCACATTCATAGATCTACAGCTTTATAAACAACCTAATCATAAACTATAACAACACCAGGAGGCTTCAAGTTGTTAACACAAACAAATACTAAGTCATAAAATATAATTTAACACCGTTTCTCACGCTATGAAGCACGCCGTCTCATTCACACATTTACATTTAGAGCAGGACAGATACCATTTAAAAAAGTCATTCATAATAATTTGGTATAACCCATTTATCTTGAAATCATGCGGGTAAAGGGACAGCACTTTAAATAGTTGCTACTACTGGAAACCTTCTGAACTTGGATTGACTGCTGTTACTAATATTATAGTGGCATACTTACTTGGCCTCCCTGGCCAAGTATGAGTTAACCGGATGTCCGAGTAGAGGATGGCCTTTCTTACTGGTTGAGGTTTGTATAATGCTTTTCTCACGTATCAACATAAAATCCCACACTATACTTCTACAACATTACAAAGTACAAAACGCATCGTGCATACTTTTACTGCGTCGCGTTAAGTGTCACAACAGACTAATATAAAATGGCTGTTTAAGACTTCAAAAATATATCTATCTCATATATTATGAGATAGATATATATTTGGAGCCTACCTCCTATAACCATGTTATAATGGCTAAACACTAGTCTGTGTCTGGTACTATGTTTTTTTCTAAGCAGATCTAAAGAGGATGACCTACTGTCCAGTAAGTAAATTACATACTTACTTACTGGACAGTAGGAATTTCTAAATTTGAAATCTCGCTTCTTACTGGACTGTTGTGAATAAGTCTCCGGTAGAGTTCACTTTCTGGATACATTTTAGAGATGTTATGGCAACATTACATACCATTTGTGAGAAAAAGACTTTTGCAGATTCCGCCTGGGGTAGTGGGGTAGTACACCTTCGCCAGTTATTCTACCGTGAAGCAGTAGTGTGCAAACGTTACTGTGTTTCGGTTTGAAGAGCAATGTTTCCAGTGAAATTACAAGGCAATAAATATAACGTCACCCACGTAAATAAGTCAGATCTATCCAAGTATTTTCAACCACATACGGTAGTCTTTTTCAAGGAGAGTGCAGAACGCTCGTGGTTGCATCCTGCCTCAAGATTTAACATCTTATGTCTCAGGGTGATGAAAACAGTGTATTCCTGGGTTTTAGAACTGTTAAGTTTAAAATTCTAAAGGGCACTGATCTGTTATGGGCAATGACGGTTTAATCAAGCGTTCTGGAGTGGAGACCATGGACCGGCAAGCGCAGCGTAGGTCGGTGGACTGACGACCAGATAAAGGACGCAGGACGACGTTTGATGCGGGCCGCTTCCATTGAAAGTTGTCAAATTTGAAAAATGTGGAAGGCGTATGATCAACAGTCGACGTTCAACGGCTGAAATGATGATGATGGTGATGATGATTATGCCTCCCGTGACACAGTGGATCCTAGTGCGGTATCAGTGTGTAGGTAATGTTATAATAGTAGTTTATGCAACTCTCATATAATAAAGGGTATTATAACATGAGTGTAGTTTTTTGAAACGAGCCGCAGGCGAGTTTCAAAACAAGATTACACGAGTGTTTTAATACCTAATTATATGCAGTTGCATACACTACTTTATTTAATCTCATGACATTTTTGCTACTAAAGTTTTATCCAACAAAATATTACTCAAATTCGTATGTACGAAATAGCGCCAAAATGGAAAAAAGTCTTCTTCTTCTTCTTGTTTGTATGGCTTGTGCGGCGTAACCACAATTTTGCCAATATGAGTGGAAAATGTCTGTTATTGGTATATTGGCTCGGAACCAGCGCGTTGCGCGCGCAGCGCGCTCACCACAGATAATGTGTACTTAAATTGAATTGAAACCTCCTTGGTCGGGATACATTGTACTTTAATAATTAAAAAATTGTTTTAAAGCATTGTTTTGTTAGGAGAATTGCTTTAATTTATTTTTAAATTTTCTTAAAGAAGTATGTACATAGAATATGCCAATAAAAGTCTGTATTTCATTTCATAATTAGAATATTACCGAATGAGATTATATAAATGTTATTATTAAATCTGCTCGGCATCTGACAGCATCCGGTGGGATGTCTATATGTTTGTATAAGATGTGCTTGTCGCGCCACTTCGTAGAAAACATGTTGATAATAATGTTTATAAGGATTGTGTTGCACTATAATTTTATACGAGTACGTAGTAATAAATTCTTTTTGATAAGAATGCGTTTCTCGGAACAACGTGATCTTGGAAGAAAGGAATCGTAGAAAAGTTTAAACTTGTAATTAAAGAAACTTTGTTATGTTTTATTTGGGCTTGGGCATTTTTACTTTATCAAAATGGCGTGAAGTTTATCGTGTGCTCGAGAAATAACATTTTATTTATATTTTTCTTCTTCTTTCATCTATAGTACTGATATTATAAAAAAGAAAGATTTGTATGTAAGTATGTTTGTAACGAATTGTCTCGAAAAGTACTGGGCTGATTTTAAAAATTCCTTCACCATTGGAAAGCTACATTCACCCTGAGTAACATAGGTTATACAAGATTCATCATCATCATCATCATCAGCAATCACCGCTCGGGTGAAACCGCGAAGAGCAGCTAGTTATATATAAAAATCAATTGCTGTTCGTTTGTCTCGCTAAATCTCGAAAACGGCTTGGCCGACTTAAATATTATTTTTTGTTTTGTTCGCTCTGATACAGTGGATGGTTTAAAAAATAAAAAAAGCATCATATACATCACCCGTCACTACGCAGGCAAAACCGCGCAGCGCAGGTAATAATTAATATATTTATCAATTAATTTAAATACATACTTTTCTTACAGGTATAATAGGAAACTAAGCCTTGTTAAGTGGAAATAAACTTATACGTGACCGCTCGTCTTGGCGCGGTCTCTCTACTGACAACACCGCGACAACCGCTTAGGGCGCTAGTCGATGCGTATGTTTGTGTGAGTGAGCCGTTTCGAACGTTTGCAGGTAGTTTCCGTACTGTTTCTCTATATTTATACTGTGGATAAGCCTTCTATTATGAAGAATATTAAGTTCTGTTGATTAATACCTACAATAGTCTTAAGCTCAAAGTTAAGGTTATGAATTCATATCCGGTTAACAAAAGTTCGTTGAGCCATTATTTGAGTACCTAGGAGTACTTACGGGCCCTGCAAATAATCCTATAGATGGCTCTGTACGAGATAGAGAACCTATCATCGTTTACTAGACTGTGTTCCTCATACATGTAACACTCGGAAGGCGCGGGTTCTGGGGCCTCATTATCAGCTTCGTAAAAACCATGCAAGTTCCGTGCAGTTCTTAAACCTGACATAAACAGTTTTGAATGCAATCATACCATGACGCTCATATGTGAACTGTTTGAATATTGTGGTGAACGGATAATATTGTCTCTGACATTCTAACAATTTACTACAACCAACATTGCAGACGCCTAGACGTTTGTAATCTAATAAACTGACCAAGATTAAGAGCGACATGTTAACGAGAGTCCATACAAAAAAACAGGTGAACGGTGATTCCCAGGCAGGCCTGGTTTAAAGTTGTCATGGTACGAATAAACCGGACAGTTGTCGAGAAACCCTGCTTTAAGAGCTCACAGTAAGGCCCCAGAGCGCTGTTCCACGGCGACTGGGCAAGTCGTGGAAGCTGGTGCACTTTAAGGCTCCAACTGTCTACAATAAACTGCCTAACGATATAAAAACTGCCGCCGTTACTCAATCCTAAAAAATAAACTTGAAGTATTTGATTGAGTAAACACCCTATGATTTTAAGTTATTTAAATAAATTTATTAAATTAAGTCAATTTTAGATGCACGGCGCTTAGTGAAGGAGCTTTCCAGACGCTAAAACTACAGGTGGTCAAAGAGCTGATGCTTACCTCAGGCAACGTACACACATCAAAAAAATGTATGCGACCACTTTGAAAAAATCGAAATATCTTTTGTTACGGCGGATTATATTATGATTTCTTCGTCTTTTTAGTTGCTATTGATGGAATCGTCAGACCATTCCGACTAAACCATGGACACCAATATGGTAATGCCTGATGATAATGCGCCCGCCCATAGAGCTCAACGAGTCAATGATGCTCTCCGAGAATACGACTTCACAAGGTTAAACTGGCCTGCCGGCTCGCCTGACTTAAACCCAATAGAGCACGCATGGGATGCTCTTAAGCGAGCTGTTTGAAACCGTCAGCCACGTCCCCAGTACCAGAGCTCAGGGAAGCCACTATTCAAGAATGGGACAGGTTACCCCAAGAAATGCTGGATAACTTGATTCTCAGCACGCCCAGGAGGATCACCGCATGTCTTCGAGCTAGGGGAGGAGTTATATTATATTGAATACTAGCTGACCCGCCAGCGGCTTCGCTCGCGAGGCTTCGCGTGTTAGGTTAATCACAGTTTTTAACTATCCCACGGGAACTCTTTAATTTACCGGGATCAAAAGTATCCTATTTTTTGACCAGGGATATAAGCTACCACCATACAAAATTTAAGAATGAAGATTAACCCGTACAAACAGACAGACAGAGAAACAAACAATAAAAAAAAATTGTTAAATAGTAAAAAAAATATCCGATTATGGTAATTAGCTAGATCTATTAGCTAGAATCTTGATCGTATTTGTAGAATAATTTTTAGTCAAATTTAATCATGCATATTATTATTAAACATGTTCGTTGATGGAAATTGTGGATCACTATTGAAATTTATTCTGAATAGTTTTAATAACAAAAAGCAAAGGTATAGCATTTCTATGCCAGTATTTTGTATGCCGCATGCACAAATCCTTTTAGACCAAACACCAAACTGCCGCCGCATTGACGCTACTTTTTTTATAGCGTCTACCTTCCCACAGAGTACGGAATACTTTACCCATTTAATTCATTCATTCAACCAACTCATTCCTATTCCGTTCTCGTGTTCGATCTACATAACAAACACGTTCCTTATAATGCCCCTGCGAAGTGCGATTTGCCACGCATTCTTGTATCGTGATTCAATGGACTGGAAATAAATGAGATGTACTTCAAAAGTTCGATATATTTACTGGGATCTAGTAGCAATAGGCCACAAAAGTCTTTTTTTTTTACCAGTCTATCTTCTCCGCCTTACAGAGCACGGCAACCGGGGAAAGAGATAAAATGTTTCCTTTTGACGTTTCTCGTAGACAGCATGTCTCACTTCTCCCGCTATAGAGCACGAACTTGTCGAAACGTGGATAAAATAGGTCCCCACTTCCATACGCATAAAGAGTCGTAAACGGATAAAGGATACTACGTATGGATAGCACACGCTACTCAGAGACTTTTGTTACATTTGCTTTAAATGGCACCTACGAAGTACAAACAAAGAGAACGCTACTCCCGCCGTCTATCCACGTGGATAAACTATCCTCTCGCGTTGCCGTGCTCGCGAGGGAGACAAAAATGACATGGTGGAATAGATTTCTTTCCTCTCCACGGGGAGAAATAGTCCACTGCCCGTGCTAGCCGTGCAGTAAGACTCTTTGTGATATAATTCGTCAGAGACCTACCGCAAAGCAGTAATGTTTGCAATACTGAATTCTGGTTTGAAGGGTATGGGTCCACGGCGAAATTACGGCGCGCGAATTACCAACTTAATGTCTCAGGGTTCCAGGCGCAGTGCAATTATCACTTGTGACCAAATGCATCTATCATAGGCAGAGGTTACTGTCTATCAGCAGTTGACCCTCGAGCTGATACGCTCTCTTAATTATATTAAAAAAACATGAGCATCATCGTCTCAGCAGTAGGACGTCCATTACTGCCTGCATCTAAGGTCAGTCCACCTCGTCGGTAGAAGAACTACGCTGCGCGTGCCGGTCCGTGCTCTCCACTCCAGAACCTTTCGGCCACATCGGCCATCTGTTCTGCATGCCCACTGTCACTTCAACTGGCTTATCTTCTGGGTTATGTCAGTAATTTTCATTCGTCTACAGATGTAATTTCTTATCCGATCACGTAAAAAAACCCCTTTCTTCTACGCCCTCTTCATAGCTCGTTGTGCGACTTTGAGCTACATATAGCAAAAACATTTATTAGGTTTCCCATCATACATAAATAAACGCGTCACTGGCTTTTTTGAGGTAAGTTAAATAGAGTTATTTCATCGCAAGCAATAAAACAGTTACAAATATAAATTACTATTTTTAAACTATTCAACATGTTACTACTTCCTTTCACAAATCATATATTTCGTCACCTCCGTTCAACCCTAAATCTCACCCCTTCCTATTATGTCTCTCATCGAGGCGTAAAAATTATTTTGACATTTAGGTGACACTTAAAAAAACTGTTGTGATGATTGATCGTAGAGTATGTCGAGATGAAAATAGAATCCACTTATTAACCGACTTCAATAAGGAGGAGGTTCCGAGTCCGACTGTATTTTTTAATGTATGTTCACCGATTTCTCCCCCATTTGTGGACAAATATTGATAGAGTATGTTTCCGTGGTGTCCCATTTAAATTTCATCAAATTAGGTCAAGCAGTTTTTGCGTTACACTACAAAAACTGAAATTATCTTGATGATATTAACATTATCATTGACGGTGAATGAAATCGATACCGTAAGTAGCGAAGTCACTAAAAATGCTGAAAAATAATTTTAACAAAAAATGGAACCGACTTTAACACCAAAAAGTGTGAAATAACTTGTCGAAGTCGGTACCATGCGCACAATATTGTGATAAAAGGTACCTAATATTGAACTATCATGGTATCGACTTCAACAAGTTATTTCACATTTTTTAGTTAGTAGTCGGTTCCATTTTATGGTATGTTTTTTTATATTTTCTACACGTGATCTACACATGATGTGAGTAATAACACTAGCCACACATCTAAATAAAATCATTATAACTCACAAAATTATCAGGGGCTTATTTTATTCGCATTAATTAGTTTTATATAGATCTAGTTAAATCCCCGCTACTTATCCACATGGAATTTAACAAAAGAATGCGCAACTCTAATTATTTTTATAATATTTTTATATTATTATGGCATGGGTACGAACCAGCAGAGGCGAGAACAGTATGACGTTGTGCTTCTACACGACATACTCTGGGAAAATTGACTGTAGTGAACTATTGACTAACATCGCAATACGGGTTCCAAATCGTCGAAGTCGATATTCAACACCACTGTTGCACGTACCTAACGTACACACTAACTACGCTCGTAATTCTGTCGTCTGTCGCACCGCTGAAACTTATAATAAGCGTTACTCAAAACTAGACATCTTCCACTTACCAAGAAATGCCCTAAAAATTGAGATAAAAAAGTCTCACGTGCTGACTTTATACAATTTTATAATGATTTAGTCAAACCCTCCCTAATCACACATACACACACACACACACACCCATATACTCACACACTCAACATACACTCACGCATATAAATACATCATCCGCATAATTATTGATTTCCGTGTGCCACACGTACATAGTTTTTGAGTAGGTACGTAAAATTATATCTAATTATTTATGTATTCAAATTTGTAATCACTTTTGGCCTTATTTTTTTATTTATATAGTTAAGCATTGTAATTCTTTAATATATTATAAATAAATATAAAATTATCAAAGGCAGCGAGAATACGACTACCTACGCTTTTTACGAACTATATGTATGTTCGTTTGTAAATGCTTTAATCCTTAATGTACAATAAAAAGTAATGCGACAACAACCCTAAAGCATGCCCAATTAATTTACGCTGGTATAATGTCCCCGTGAAGTGTAATAGTAATATAATTAAACCGGTTAATACCGGTACCATTCCGGTAATGAGATCCTTATCTCATTTATTCTCATTTTTTAATCACTCCGTTCCGTCCCCTTGGACGGAACGGAGTGATTCACGGAACTCCGACTGATGCATTGTTTTAATTTCTAGTAAGTAGCTTAGGTTTTTATTTAATATTTTACGGTTTAAATTAAATATATACTATGTTCCATACGAATAAATAAAATGGAAGTATCTATTTGTAATGTAATTTTTTTAAGCAAAATATGGACTTCAACACTGAAGTGTGAAATAACTTGTTAAAGTCGGTAGCATGATAGTTCAAAAGTACCTATTATCACAATATTGAGTGCATGGTACCGACTCCGACAAGTAATTTCACACTTTATACTTTTTTTGAAGTCGGTTCAATTTTTTGGTAAAATGTAACCCGTTTTAGTGACACTTGCTAGATACGGATTGATTGTCATTCACCGTCAATAACGATATCTTCAATATAGGCGAAACACTTTTCAGTTAGTGTAATAAAACTAAAAAACCGCTTGACCGAATTTGATGAAATTTGAATGGGATCTCGGAAGACCTCATTTGAACGTCTTTTTAATAAATTACATGTACGATACTTTCATACAACAAAAACACAATTTTTAAATTTGTTTAGAAAGGCTGGAACTATTTTGAATTTCACTGGCAGCTGACGCTATAAGAATTAATGTACTATACTATACTAAGAGGGTGCGGTGACCCCAAAGTAGGATTTGGTTTCCGACAGCACAAGACGCCGGCACAAGTTGTGCCAGCGACCCAAGGCCATACTCCGCTATGTAAAGGATTTAGGCTGGCTTGAGTAAATGCTGGCAAGGGGGAATGCACAAAACACCCCAAGCGGGACTTCAGTGCAGGCCTCATCGCCCCCAAAGAAGAATAAGAATAAGCACAAGACGCCAATGCTCCCTGCATTGTGCAGTTTCTTGCCAGTTAGGCACGTTAGATACGTGATCTCGCGTAGATCCTTCTCCACCTCATCTGACCACCGGTATCTGGGACGTCCAACTGGCCGCCGTCCTACTAATGGTCGGCCGAGGTATGCTCGCTTCACCGCTCGATCGTCTCCCATTCGCACGACGTGGCCTATCCACCGAAGCCTGTGTGCTTTAATTTCGCCAATGATGTTAGGCTGCGCGAACAACTCTTCTACTTCACGATAAATATAATAATAAGATTAACATTATTAAGATAAGATAAGAATTAATGTAGGTTTCTTTAATTTTAGAAACAGAAAATGTTCTGCGGTCAAAAAATTCAAACTCCTAATTGTGGCGATTCGCGGTTTCGCTCGCTCGTCGTATCGTGTCGTAGTCTGTTCCACAGATCATGGACAAAACAATGTAATTCTATATTGATCTGGCAATGGCAATGGCAATGAGAATCATACAAACGATAAATCAATAAAGAATAATGGAACGCAGTTTATTCTGATTGGATCCGTTGCCGGCGTGATTGGTTAATTTAGGATGTCGCTGTAGCTACGCGAATATGTGCAATTTGTACAGTGGCTGATATTATTTTAAATTAGTTATAATTTAGGTAATTTAACAGGTATAATTAATAGTATAAATGTACTGTAACATTTTCCACTTTTGTTTTATTTCAACTGTATGAGTGAAGATACAAGTACAATTTGAAAAATTTTAGTACCGACTTCCATTCTATTCATTGGGGTGTAACTCAAAAACTACTAAACCGAATTTGATGATTAAATGGAATCACACGGAAAACACCAGCTTTCAAAAATTTTGAGAATCGGTTCACCCAGTCAAAAGTTATGAGGTAACAAAAAATACAGTCGTATTGAGTACCTCCTCCTTTTTGGAAATCGGTAGTAAATAGTGAATGCAAAGGCATATAATCAGGTATGAAAACACGTGTTAATACTATTATAAACCTACACTCGTGTTTTAATAACCCCTATTATATGACCGTTGCATAAACTAATATTATATACGATCTCATTATCATTAATATGCGTTTTCCATAAATATAACCATAAGTTCACATCACAGTGTCACAACACGGTGGCAGCGAGGCGTCATCTATCAATTACATGTGCTTCTAACAAGCATAAATCATAACTGTGCTGTAACGAATTGATCATCCGCGGTAGGGACGAACGTGTGGGGTAAGCTCTGGTGTGAGGCGTGACCACTTTAGCTTGGATGTTTACAAAATGTTCCGTTTTTTACATTTTCTACCGACTTCCAAAAAGGAGGAGGTACTCAATTCGACTGTTTTTTTTTTCATTATGTTTGTTACCTCATAATAGGGTGAACCGATTCTCAAAATTATTTGTTCTGTTCTTCTGTTTGAAAGCTGGTGCTTTCCGTGTGGTCCCATTTAAATTTCATGAAATTTGGTTTAGTAGTTTTTGAGTTACACTCCAATAACTGAATACAATGGAAGTCGGTTTTTTTTTTTAAATGACTACTTTCCGTATAATAAATTAGAAATTTTCGGTATTTGTAGCCTCAGATGACCGATGTTTCATTTCTATACAGTAAATTTACACAATCTTACACATAGCTTCAGATGATTGTGTAAATTATTCGTATCTAACATTTGTTATATTTACTACATTTTGTTTTATAAATTAGACATGTCTCTGGTTGTTTCTAGTAAGCAGTATTACCAGCTTCAGGTGATCATCTAAAATTTTCCGTATCTTTTTAAATAAATTAGATTTTTTTGGTATTAATTAATGTAATTAATGGTAATATCACACATAGCTTCAGATGAGCGTCTAAAATTTTCGGTGGTTGTTTCTGTATTAAGCGGTATTATCAGCTTTAGAGTATCGTGTAAAATGTTGCGAATATCTTTTTAATAACTTAGACTTTTTTATAAGGTAGTGGTTTCTGTAATATTCAGTATTATTACACATAGCTTCTGTTGATCCTCTGTAAAATGACCAATACTGCATTCAGTTGTAAAAATATTTGTAAAGTTATGATATATGATAACCCTATTCCTCTGAACACATTGTGAGTTTTCTCATAGATTATAGTAATTAATACTAATAGAAAACTTTCCTATTGATATTAATTTAATACCTTAAACGACGACATGGAACGTAGCGTATTCACTTTGGTAGAATCGAAATAACATATTATATAGTAAAATTTTACAATTTCGAAATTATAGTAGTTTTGTCATAAATATGAATCAAAATGTATTGTATCGCAATGTGACAGTAACGTGGGATGTTAAGGTTGTTGTAACAGAGTTAAGTTTTATATATTTTGTATGAATCCGCGACAAGCTGCTAATATGAGTAAGAGAAAGAAGTAATTAAGAAGAGGTATTTTAACTGAATGTGTATGATTACATTTACTAGATAGTACCTACTTACTTACATATAGAATAAATTTTACATTAACATAAAGCTTAATTCAAATAACTTCTTAGTTAATTAGCTTATCAAAAACTGTTATACAAGTAATAAATATTCCATTACATCACTTTTCTTGTATTTTAAAGATTAAAATAGATGACATAAAATCTTGTCTGTGATCACATAAACTTTGAGCTGGTATTTTTATATACCCAGAAATGTTAATACCGCTTTATGTAAATACACGTGTGACGAGTCAAAACTTTATAGTATTTGAAATGATTGCATATACGTCATCAACATTCCGCAAAACAAAATCTAAAATTCAAATTGATCAACACACGCGTTTGTCAAAGTTCAACTTATGCTGCGTGACTTACTGTTTGCATTACGTACATAATTTATACTTAAAATTTATTCCCGGGTATTATTCCAAACGCTTGAATTTCAAGGACTGAATAACCGATATTTGATAAACGATGGAAACTAATTATTTGTTGATTAATAATTTGTTGCAAGTGATAACATAGGACATAAAAGTTTATTTCATATCTTCTCGCATAGATGTCGTAATTGTCTTGTAAAGGATCAGATGACAATAGAGTAGTATTTATATGAAATCAAAATCAGAACTGGTAAAAATATTCATAGATGTTCATAGGCTACTAGCGACGTCGCCATCCTCTATAGGGATGGAAAGAAATGCGTAATTTAATGGTATGTATGTGTAAATATATATTATTTTTGTAGTAATTTATGCATCAGAAAGAGAATATGTGTGTTAATTTTAAATTGTACGGCAACAACAACACTTCTTTTACAATAGTGAAAATTCAGAGAACTCTCCGTATAATAATGCTTGCGCTAATTACTTTAGGATTTTATGGATTTCGAATACTAATAATATAGTATATACTTGTTTTTTGCTAATAATGGTAGAACTTTTGCGAATCAAATTCATGTTTTTAAGAGAATATCGAGACTTTTCGCGCATAGATTAATATCAAAACATGATTTGACTAACCTCGACGTTTCGATCGAGTTGCATCGACCGTGGTCATGAAGCTCAATAAAATTATGTAAATGGTGTTACGATAGCTATTATTTTAATATTCTCTTTAGTCATGAATAATCTAATTTAATTTATATTTGCCTACTTTGGGCAAAAACTTAGCATTGCCATCCAGCGTGGCAATGCCGCCAGTCGTTTTGGTCACTTTTCCTCCACCATGGGGCTTATATATTAGTTTTTGTTTTTATTTTTATTTTTAATACCTTGTAAATAGAACTATAACTTAAGTTATATCTAATAAAGTAAATCTAAATTAAAACAAAAAAGATAGTAATGCTTCAGAACACCTGTTACGAACATGTAAAAGGCTCAATATTTTCTGGAAGTAGAAAGATAGCGATTACTCATCGATATTGTAAAGAATAATATGTTATAATTTGTGAGCACTCTGATTGTTATACTAATATACACAATTATAGTTATGAACTCAAAATTTTCAGTTGATCTCACATAATGACTATTTGAATATATTTGTGATAAATTGACGATATAATAATATATACAATATAATTACAAACTTACTTACTACTTACTGAATTAGTGACACTATTTTGATGACTAAGAAATTCAGAACAGCAAACATAAACAAATTGAGAAACCGGTATTATAGTTGAGTACCGTTAAATTTCACGCGTTATATTTTCATTCCTCATTTATACACACCCGGGTGTTATTCATTCCTACAGTAATACTGTTTATCCTGCGACTTACAGCTGGTTGGGGTGAGTTTTGTTTTAAAATGTGTTGGACGCGTTGATACTTTAATGTTTAAATGAGATTCGTGATGGAGAAGTTATAGTTGAAAAGAGTTGTCTTTAGAATAGATAGGTTTGCTGGATTCCGTTAAAGCCTTAATAAGTTTTCCTTTTTTAAACGACTTCAAAAAAGGAATAGGTTATAATGTTAGACTGTATGCATTTTTTGTGTTTTGTGGACCGATTCTCAAAATTCTTTTTTGTTTAGTAGAGTACACTTCCGAGGTGGTCCCATATAAATTTTATTAAATTCGGTCAAGCAGTTTTTGAGTTACAGCCCAATAGCTGAAAAGTGTTTCGCCTATTTTGATGATGATTGATGATGATTGATGATGATTATAATATCATTATTGATGGTGAATGACATCGATCCCGTAAGTAGCAAGGGTCATAAAAAAGAACGTAATTTTTTAATCTGTAATTTCGCCGACAACCATACCTTCAAACCGGAACACAGTATTGCGAACATTACTGCTTCGCGGTAGACAAAGTTATGGTGTCAGTACTACCCCTACCTACAAACTCATTCAAAAAGAGTTCTTGAATTGCATTTTTCCTTTTTTTATTATTTCCATACTTACGAATTCTTTGAGTAATGTGTCTAAAATACCCAGCATTAATTCTTCCTAAGTACACCATGATAATTAAAACAAAAGATTTATGAATTAATCTGACTTATATTTACGTCTCTGGGAGGCAAAGGGTTAAACACATTGAAATCCGTACTTTAAACTAATCCACTTAAACAATCCTACCTCCCACGCTCTTTCAACAAGTCATAACTTAAGCCCTTAAACCATACAACCCAAATTAAGCTCCTCGAAACAATGCTTACAAGCACACAACTCTAAATAACTCCATTCTTATAATAACTTAACTCGGTACTGAGGTGACGCATGACTAAAAATATTTCCCCTCACTCTGCGCCATCATTCGGTCTGTAGGGCATTCTTAACACATTTTTACACCGAACTGTACCTACTTAACAATTATTTGTACCTACTGCCATGCGATTATCTAAGAGCAAACATCGTTGCATCTTTGACAACATCCGTGAAACAAATGACGAGAGGACAAGAACCGTTGGAAAATCAACTTTGTGTACAAGGGCGATATCTCAAAGTATTTGACATCGGTGAGCTCGTCGACGAACGCATCGACGAATCATTAGAGAATCGCACGGCTGATTTTAAAGATGTTTTAAAACGTTAGACTTCTGTTTAAATGTTTGTTCCACGTTGTTTAATTTCAATTGTTTTTACAGATTTTTCGAGCTTTTGTTTGTAGCGCTCGCAGAGGATTTGGGGATCTTATCCAATCAACAAGATAAGCGACGCTTGCTGCGGTCAGGAGTTGGATGGGTGTGTGCTAGTGGCATTGTTCAGCGCTTCCGTGCTTCGGAGGGCACGTAGTAGATGTTTGTCTTAGGACAACAGTCGTCAGGCTATGTCGAAGGCGTGCGAGCGGCCAGAATAATTCGACATGAGTTGGCCACTAGACTAACCACCTAGCCGCACTGGGCCCGCGTGGTGGATTATGGCCCAACTCCTCTCTCTGAGAGGAAAGCTCGAGATCCAGCAGTGAGAAAATAATGGGCTGATTATGTTATGTACTGTGTTTCTTTAAATATGTTATATGTGACATTTTCCCTTAATCTTCTATCTATCTTCTTTTATAATATACAAATGAACCTCTATTTCTCCTGGTCAGGCTATAACTTGAGAACTTTGCCGATTTAATTCTTCTCCTTTTTAAATTCTTTCTAATACTTCGTAAAAGGTTCTGACATTATAAAAAATAAGAAAACAGGGGACGTTATGGCGAGGCTGAAGGCCGAGTCTACTACGCGAACGAAGTCGCGGGCAGTCACTTGTATATATCTTTATATAAAACATGAACCCCTATTTTTCCTGGTCACGCTATAACTTGAGAACGGATGGAATAATCTATGGCTAATTCTTTTTTGTTGTGTTAATTATTGTTAGGAGAAGGTTCTTATGAAAGAAAAACTGAAGAAAGGCCGAAGGCCGAGCCTACTACGCGAACGAAGTCGCGGGCAGTCGCTAATCTATGCAAATAAAAATTAAACCCTATTTATTCTGGTCAGGCTATAACTTGAGAACTTTGCCGATATCATTCATATTTTTTTAAATGTTTTCTAATATAACGTAGAAGGTTCTTAAATTAAAAAAGTTAAGGAAAGATTGGAGGTTACGGTGAGCCCGAAGACCGACCCTACTACGCAAACGAAGTCGCGGGCAGTCGCTAGTCTTATAATAAGAATAAGACTGTGCTTGCGAGGCCTAACTGTTCGCAGTAGATTAGAAGGTACCTAGTATTAGAAGGTTATATTTATACACACAACATTGAAATATATAAGGTACTGGTGAAACCAATACATAAAAGTAATAAAGCGCTTTATTTGTTAAGTCTACCCAAAACTATGAACAGGAAAAAGCGTTGCAATCCGAGAACGGTGTGAGTGAGCTCGTTTTAAATTAAGCTCTGAGCTTAAAAAGAACAAAGCGGTAGCAAATCGTTTCTGCTAAATTACAACACGTCTGTAACGGATTAACAGCTGTATCACGTATGATTACAGTATGTTTTTGTGTAAATTATTCTTTCGGTTCTTAAATAACCGTATAGTGATTTAAAGGATTGCGTTGCGGTAGCTTTTCGTTTCTTTCATTGATATATTGTTGTGTTTTGATGAATATTAATCTTATATGCCACCTTTAAACGAGCAATTCTTATATATATATATATACATATATATATGTGGGTGTGTGTATATACTTTAAATCTCGGAAATGGCTCCAAACGATTTTCATGAAATTTGGTATGCATGGGTTTCAGGGGCGATAAATCGATATAAGTTTCATTTTTTTTACGTTTATTACGTTTTATCCGTGTTTTTAGGCACTGAAAAACTGCTACATCATTATGGTAACTGCAAGGCTATTATGTATCTCAGCTGCTAACAAAAGTTGATTGAAATCTAAAAGAAATGGCGGCTATATGTCACTTTTGACGACTACAGTGAGCAGAAATATTATTTAGTAAGTTGATGACTGGAGCTGATGTGGACTGTTGACAATAAACTTTTGTTAGCAACTGAGATACGTAATAGCCCTACTGGTCAGCTTAAACAACAACTCAACTGTTTACCGACACAACAACACTAAAACTATTTAACAATAGATGGCGTTGTTAAGCAATACTAAGCCAATGAGTGTTTATGTTTTGTGGTTTGAGGTTAGACCAAGAAAATCAATTGTTTACTTAAGCTCGGTCATACAAGTAGTAAAGTTTAATAGTAATATCAACGTAAGATATATGAATGGATAATATGTTTTGTTATTAACCGACAAAACACTCACGCTAGGGATCGAATACGTCGACCCGGGTTTCGAGCATGCCATATGCTCATCTTCAGGGCGAGTGCGCAGCGACGTCTGAACCCGGGTCGATGTGTTCGAGCCCTAGCGTGAGTGTTCTGGCAATTCATCATAATAGTTTAATATGTGTCTAACTCACGAGAATTAAATCCTTTTTTTTATATATAGGTAATTGAAACAAACTATAAATGCTCGAAACCCGGGTCGACGTATTCGATCCCTAACGAGAGTGTTTTGTAGTAAATAGTAGTAGTTTAATATGTGTCAACTTCACTAGAATTTCAATACAAAAATATAAATGGGTTAAATGCATATAAAAGATTGTAATATTTTCTATCCCGGCGTTAAGAAAACAGTGATCATGGTCATGGATAGACTGTTCACTGAAAGTTTATATACAGGGTTACTGGTAATCAATTAGCATCCTGTTATGGGCATACTTTTGCAAGTCTGCAAATGATAAATGATAATTTATTTGCAAGAAATATGGTACAATTCAGCTCTTGTGTTAATAAAGTAGTCCTAGCATATTTCATCAATCTGACATGCAAATATTTTTGTTCATAATTATTTTTAATTAACATTAAATCAATTCGTTTCAATAAATTAACAATAAGTAGGCAGTCATACATATCACATGTTAGGTATTACATACTAAGTCATTACTTCACATTGCGTCATAATTGTAATAAATAAATGTAATTATAAATCATTAAAATAATATAAAAAAAAACATAATTCATCAATTACATTACAAATAAATATTTAATCATATGCAAATATTCAATGATGTGTCATTAAATAAGTTAAAATAAAAATATAATCAGAATATCGCATTAAAATATTCAGTATTATCATAAAAACAGCCACAAAGTAATAGTTTACGTAACTCACGTTTAAAGGAAGGTAGTGAGAGATTCTTAATATTTGAGGGTAGTTTATTATAGATCTTAATACACATTGGGAAACAACTACGTTGGTACGATTGTGTTCTGATTGGTGGGATTTTCATTCGATCAGGGTAACGTGTATTACGAGCAAAATTAGAATACGTGCAAGATTCAAACAAATCTGGATTTGTTTTTACAAATAGACATACATGCCATATATACATGCTTTGAACAGGAAGCACCTGAAGCTCTTTGAAAAGAGGTCTACATGAAATCCAAAATGGTACATTACAGATAGAACGTAGGCACTGCTTTTGCGAAATTAAAATTTTACCCATATGGCACGAATTACCCCATATCAAAATGCCATAATTGAGGATTGACGAGACGTATCCGTGGTAAGCAATGCAGCGGCTTTGCTCACGGTCTGCCCTAGCCGCCACAAAGCATAAGAGAAGCTATTGATTTTTGTACATAATTTTTGGACATGTGGTTCCCATGAGCATCGCTGATCCAACACAAACCCCAAAAAAGTCACCTCCTTACATTCACAAATTGTCGCACCGTTAATGCTTAAATTTAATGTTTTACAGGAAGATATCTTATTACAGAATTGAATAAATTTCGTCTTTTCTATGTTTACCGTCAGTTTGTTTGATTCTAACCAGTTTGTGACTGTAGCAATAGTGTCAGATAGTTCAATATTGTGGTGAGTTTCGTCACGGTTGGGCACTAATATAGTTAAATCATCTGCGTACAAAACACATCTATCTTGAGTTATATTTGGAAGGTCGTTAATATAGAGAACAAACAGCAATGGTCCCAAAATGCTGCCTTGAGGGACGCCTCGTTCATTTCTTATCGATGTCGACCTAACAGTATGTTTACATCTATTTTCAAGTAACCTTGTGACTTCAACGCACTGACATCTGTCCCCAAGATAACTACTTATCCACTCCAAAGCAGGTTCTCTAATTCCATATGTCTCTTCAAAGCTCTCGTCAAAGCTTTTCAATAGATGTCGTTCCGTCCCCGTACGACGGTTAAATCAGACAGAGAGTTAAAACGCAATGCTCGGACCTCGAGCCTCGGTGGCCTAGATGGTTATGGCGTCTGACACGGATAGTCAGAAGACGCGGGTTCAAATCCCGTCCGAGGATGTGAATTTTCTCTCTATAAATTTCAATGTTTGACATCGCTAAAGCAGGCGTTAGTGCTTTAAAAAAGTAATACTATAATTCATCAATATTGTATGCAATATCTCAATATCAGGCAACCAAAATATTAGCGTATTTCTAGGAGTGATTACTAAATACCATAATTTTCCACATCTATTTATGTTTAACAATATTAATGACTTTACCAGTATTATCTTGTTGGTAAATATTAATGTCCTTCGCCTTGTTTAAAAGGTTTATTTACTATACAAACTGTGTGCTGGTATTTGAATTGTTTGGCTTTACAAAATACAAGCTGCTCTCCGCGGTTTCACCCGCGCGGTGATGGATGATGATGATGATGATGAATCTAATATAGCCTATGTTACTCAGGGTGAATGTAGCTTTCCAATGGTGAAAGAATTGTTCAAATTGGTCCAGTACTTTTTGAGCCAATTCGTTACAAACATACTTACAAATCTTTCCTCTTTATAGTATTAGTATGTTATTAAGAGGATTACATAGCTAGTACTTGTCCATACTAAAAGAGAAAACTCTTTTCTACCTCTTAACATTGTCCGATTTCAGTGATTTTTTTTCGTGGAATCATGACATTGTTTAATATGCCCGTACGTTTTGATTTTTTCAGTATTTGAAAGTACTATAAATTTCCTGTTTTAGAAATTAAAATAACTGAAAAAATCAAAACGTACGGGCATAGTTAACAATGTCATGATTCCATGAAAAAAAAATCACTGAAATCGGACAATGTTAACAGGTAGAAAAGAGTTTTCTCTTTTAGCATGGAAAGTACTAGCTATGCAATCCTTTCAATGACTTAAGCTGAATGCATAATCCAGTATTATCTTGTTAGTAAATATTAATGTCCTTCCTCTTGTTTAAAAGAGTTATTTACTATACAAACTGTGTGGAGGTAATTGAATTGATTGGCTTTTGAAAATATTTGATATAATCTTCGTATTATGACGAGGCTCTTTAATAGTTCAAACAATTATGTGATTTAGGCTAACTCCTACATCTATACAGGGGCCTTCCTATAAGCTCTTATAGCAGGACTTCTAGAAAACTGCCCGCCTTAATCGTACCATGACAACCATTACCTATAGCAGTCCTGCCAAGGCAACTATTCAAGAACCGTCGAAAAACCGTTCACCTTCTTTTTTGTATGGTCTGACGTTACCACGACGCTCTAAACCCACTCAGTTTATCAGCTTACAAACGTCTAGAGGAAGGAATCTTTAATATTGGTTATAGTACATACTTATCTTTACTTATTCGTTCTTAAATAGCATTTTTTAATGTAAACAATAGTATTTGACATGACAAAAACTATTGTGAATAAAGAGAAAGACTGTTTAAAAGGTGAAACAAGTGGTGTGTTAGATTTTGTATGTACTTATTGTATAAAATGTAAATTCTTTATTGCCCGTAAGATAGTTTAAGTAAGTTGTTGTATATAAGGACTATGGATTTTGTTTAATAAATAAAGAAAATACTCTAGTATGTTAAATTATGTTTTTAATTCTATCAATGTGTACTTAAAACCAAGTCTTAGAAAGGTCATTATTTTTGTAATTTTAAGTAAATCGCTGCAAGAGATAAACTGCTTTAAATACCCTCATTTTTATCGACGTCATGAATCGACAGCACCTTAACACGATAAATCTAAAATAACCAAAACATAGTTACCCACCCAACGTTAGTACTTACATATTTATCAATGAACAACCTCTTGCATAACTTCTCACACACATTTCACATTAAGCAATATTGACGTTAAGTGTATTCTTTCATAAAACAGTAGGTGATGTAATACCGCTACCAAGGTCCCAATCCAAGGCGCGATGGAGATTATAACGATCGAGTCGCGATCGAAAATATTTTGTGTTTACACTGATAATTAATGGTTATGCTAGGTTTACGCATCAATGAAAGTACCTGACAGGGTATGTATGACCGGCTTTCCTCGATTTAGATACTTTATAAAATAACAATGCTCTGTGAGAATCTTGTCTTCGCTATTCAGGATTTTGCAATGCGACTGTTACGCCATCTAGTTTGAACGCAAAGAACAAACTGTTATTTTTTCGTTCCCCGAAAATACGGATAAAACGGCGTTTTCTAAAACTGAAACCTATTTAGCTAACGATTTATCGCCCCTAAAGCCCCCTTTATAACAAATTTCATGAAAATCGCTAACGTCGTTTGCGAGACCCAGGTTATATTATATTTAAATACACGAATTGTTCGTTTAAAGTATTAGATTAACACAAAATTTTTGTATACCTGTACAGTATACCTGTTTGTTGTAATCTCCAAAACGACTAGACCGATTTTAACGGGACTTTCACAAGCAGATAGCTGATGATATAGGGGGAACTTAAGGTTATTTTTATTTTAGGGGTTCTGCCCAAAAAAAAACCACGTTAAGCCGCGGACAAGTCAACTTAAGTAAAATGGTACATTACTACGCATACTCCTTTTTTGAGATATTCCGCATTCATAACATATATATCATCGTCCAGCAGTGCGATTTCGTCAATACATCTAGCACAATCCTTCACTGTTCTGTTAAACGTTTCAGCTACACCATTTAAGATTTCAATTACCAGAACGGACAATACCGGCACACCCCACTGTCCTTGTCTGATTTATCAATATGTGCTCCGAGGGCCTAGCTGAATCAGTTCATAGCAAGCTCATATAGTCTGTTATGATACTCACAAGCGAGTAGCTTAACTCGCTTGCGTTTGTTTACACGTGATCCAATAGTAGAGGCTGTGATATCATATCAGAGTTTACGAAATTTTTGATAAGACTCTCTTTTTAATCGACTTCCTAGTGTAAGAACAAAATTGGGGCAACAAGATAAGTCATGTTATAATGCACCTTTTATATATTTACATGTTAAATGTTTCGTTACAATAAATAATAATTTTTTTGACTAGCAACTGAATACTTTTATGTGGATATGGAGTATAGCCGTTTAAGGGCAGTAGAGCTCTTTGTGAATAAGGTCGTCAGGGATAGACAAATTCACAAAGTACTGGTACCATATCCTTTTGTACCGTGAAGCAGTAATATTCGCAATACTGTGTTCTGGTTTAAAGGTATAGATGCCGGTATAGGCAGAACAAAGCGTGTCACTACACTACTAAGGTCTTGGCATACCGCGGTTTAAAATTATTTTTATTTTTATATAGGTAATAAGCAATGAACCTTCATCGGATTGATAACAACAGAGAACAAAAAGTTTGTAAGTGTGAATTTTTACACAAGAATCATTGACTGGAACTACTGATTCAATCCAAAAACTTTTTGCTGGAAATTAAATATTATTATTAGGAAACGGTACAAGCACGAGGCTCACCTGATGTTATGTTCTAACCTCTGCCTAGAACAGATGCGTTTCCACACAAGTGACGAACTGCCCTGCGCCCGTAATCCTGAGACTCATAGTTTTTATTTAATATGTATACTGTTGGTGTTTCTATATAAAATAAAATAAAAGTACCATTGAGAAACATGAGTATTTGTATTTATTACTGTATTATACATGATAATACATAATATTATCTGTACTCCACGGTTTCACCCGCGTAGTGATGGATGATGATGATGAAACAAATATATAGCCTATGTTCATCAGGGATAAAACGATTCTAGTGGTGAAAGAATCTTCCATATCCGTCCAGTAGCTTCGGAGCCTGTTCAATTCAAAAGAACAAACAAATCTCGCCTTGATATTGTAAATACATTGTAGTATATCAAAGTTACTAGAGTTGGTCCGTCGTACACAACTACCACAATAGTCAGATTGTAACGTCCAAATTCTAAGGTTTCTAAGGTTTCTTATCAAAGAAAGTTCATATCACAGAGATATGCCGTTATCAGCCAAGATACAAGTCATATCAGAATCACACGTTACGTAAACGAGATGCCATTGATGTCGTGCCTCTGTTCACGTACACAGATTATATAATATGTAGTTGTTTAAAAAAAACATATTACACTTACAACCCGGTCAGAATACCTGTGCACCTCGCTGGAATGCGGCGCCTCTCCCGCTTCCCCTGTCACCTCTCCGCGCACTCCCCGGTGCGACAGTACGGTTAGCATCTTCGTTGCCGATACACATCCCGATAATTTTGATATTTTCGCTTTGTTGTTGTTTTGTTTTTTAATATTTATTGTTAAGTTTAGACTGTTTACTGTTAAGTTTGGACTGGTTTCGTTGTTATTAAAATTGTTGTAGCTGTTAAACTGAAGTCATGGGAAAAACAATATTGTATATATACTTATGTTACTCAATGTCGTCGCTAGTGAACCTTTACAAAATCTTTTAATTAAATTAAAAGATTCTTTTGCAAAGGATCATTGGATTTCAAAATGTTGAGCATATTCAATAGAATTGGAATTCGTTTCATATTCTTCAAATTGTATATTAGGTATATAATATTTGATAGATTCCTAAGCGCAAGATTTAAGTACACATAGACATTATCTATAATATCTACTACTTAAACAGGTTTTGATGTGATTTTCATGAACTTAAAGTAAGTGTAGAAATTTCACTTAGGTAATAAAATCTCGCGAAAGTAGTTTAGCTAAAGCAATTTGAAAAGGTACTTATAAATTTAATAGTCTCTGGCGGAGTCTGCAATATTAATAAATAAATACAAATTAGCTAAGACCGTAATCGATACATACCTATATGATAGAGTTCCGTAGATGAAAGCTCAAATTTAATTAAATGAAACATATTTTTTACATAGTGTGCTGGCAATACATTACGGTATGGCATAGATACACACTATTTATATTTCTGGGTTTATGTTTCGAGCGGTTCACTATGAGAAAAAAATGGTTTACCTACGTCTGATTTGCCTACGCTGAAGTCACATAATACAAACATCTATATATTCAATTCGAATGCTGCCACACAACACACCTCGAGAAAAAATATACTCAAAATAAAAACTTATAATCTTTAAATCGACAATCTCAAAGATTCCGAGATGAATGATTGCGGACTCAACATTTTTGACCGTTAAGTTCTTGGTTACATTATAACCTCAAAACTTGTTGAATTTGCTGTAATTCGTTTCTTGATTTTAGTCCAGTTTTTTTTAATGTCAATTTAAAGAACAGAATAAATTATAATGGTAATGAAAAATAAACTTTGACCTAAAGCTTGCATTAGCATTACTGGCATTCCTTGTTTATGCCACAACGTGCTTTTATATGGGTGTTATTTAAAAGGTTAGCATAGTATTAGTATTTTTGAAAGAAGAAAAATATTATCTCTCAGCAGAAATAGCTAATTGGTCAGCAACTCATGGCCAGCAAACATTTCAAAATCAATCAGCAATTTATGTCATTCTGGATGGCTGTAATTATTTTTTTACTGCATATTAATTATATAAGCAGCCATAAGCTGTTCCTGTTTTATAATATTTGGGTAAGCACTCAGTCGCCGGCCGCTGCCGCTGTACGCTCGCTTCGCTCGCTCGGCTCGCGCGTTGTAGTCACAAGTAACCTAACACTCCTCGCTACGCTCGTCGTCGTAACTATATATGACTTTGCTCTTGACTAGTATAATTACATATGGAACATATAGACATGTTTTCTCTGCTGATCAATCATAAAATCTTGCTGATCAAGTAGTTATTTTGCGGACCGAATGTTTATTATGCAAACTCATGGTATTGTTATGCTGCCTATTAATGATTAAATTTTTGACCATTATCAAAATTATCTGCGGAATAAAGATTGCTGCCTGATTTTTATTATTGCAGACAAAATCTTTGTATGCTGACTAAATCATTTGAATGCTGGTTTGGGTGGGCTTACCAAATTTTATAATTGCGTATCATTTAATTACTTCTCCTTTTATATTGTATCTACTTCGAGATTTTTTAATATTTTAAGATTGCCGCTTCGTTCTTACAAAGATTCTACAATGTTTCTGAGATGTGCATACTCGTAAAAACATGAAAACATGCTTTAAACTTGTGAGAAACTTACGAGTTCTTTACTTTTGTGTGTATTTATAATAATAATAATAATATTTTTTTTTATTGGCAAATTAAATTGTGACATAACATAATTATATTCTAACTATTGATTAAATAACTTAAGATCTAGACAAGAGTTCAACCTCTAATTTTCGCAGTAGGATTCCCTGTGTTGCGAAAACTAGTTCTCTTCCAGGGATGCGTTACATTAACAAACTTTGGCAATATCCTATTACATAAATAGCGGAATTACAAATAAATTTACAATCAAAATAATATGGCTGAGTGCTTTGTTTGTTTCATTTCAAATTAATGATTTACTCTGACAATTCTACTTCTAACCATATAAACTGTTATTTGAATTGTTTTCTTTACTTATTTCTATTAGTTATTGAAACGCAAACAATCAATGTCTTTTATGCAAAACACAATCGTTAATGATTTTAGTCAGATAGCTGAATTTTGTACATAGAACTCTTGTCAAAAAATGCTTTCTGTAGGATAATAATGAATAATTTTCTGCTTGGCTCTCGCATGGTTTTAGTGAGTCTATTATCATTATATCCCTTCTTAGTCTATTATGATATCTATGCGAGAGGATGTCGAACGTTGTCGAAGTTAGTGCTGTGTGTGCATATACAAACGGAAAGGATCTGACGGACCTTTTTTGAAGCGATTGTAACAAGCTACACAATACCTATAATAAGTGTTTAACTAAACACTAGAATATGAAGACGTATTAAAAAATATGTAAATATCCAAAGAGGGTTTCACATGAACCTTTCGATTACAGAACCCTAAAAATCGCGATACTTCGATGTCTCTTCAATCACTATCAAATCGTTCACTCTCGAACGAATGTATTAATCTAAATGAGGCATTGTCTTCATTGTAAGCGACCCCTTTTTGTAATATCGTAATGATATATGACTAATACATTTTTAGGAACTGGTTATGATCGTCAATTGTTTTTCCTTGTATTGTATTGTAGGCCAAGGCCATGGTTTAATGAATGAACATCTTATATGACGAACTTTATTACAGCAAAGAAATCTAATTATCCTTAGCACTTTAGAAGCAGTAGAGCATGAGTAGAACTCTTTGTGAAGGAGTACGTCCGTGGAACTACTGCCACCATTCCTATTTCTACCATGAAACAGTTTGCACCTACGTATTGATATGAAGAGTATGAGCGCCAGCGAAATTACAAGCACATGAGATTGCAGGCAGTGCAGTCCGTCACTAATGGCGAAATGCAGCTGCTTAAAAGCAGAGGTAACCGCTTTAAGACCAGCAGTGCAAGTACCGAACTTAACGATCGATAAATTTGAATCTTGAATTCATCATACTTCGAAAAAACTATATCGATCTTTTGTCAATCATTGGAAGTAACAAAATTAAGCGATCGGTAAACAAATTCTATAGGTTTTTACGATAACTCTAGCATGGAACTGTTAAATTACGTTTTTTTGAGAATTACCTATACATACTGCTTATCGACAGGCGACGGGAATGGGGATATTGTTTAGGTGCGTTTGATCTTACTAATATTATAAACGCGATATTTTGTATTTATGGATGAATGGATGTTTGTTATTCTCTTACGCTCAAACGGCTGGCCCAATTTTGATGAAATTTGGCATGGAGGTAGATGGGGCGCTGATACTCATATTTATAATATTAGTGTAGATGTAGAATACCCTAATGGAACAAACTTGTGACCCACCTGCAGTGCAAGTACCGTAATAGTCGTTAAATTTGTCGAGTCGCTAAGATCGGAAAAAATCGTATCGCCCTAACAAGTATGGAAGTAATATCGGCGACTTATACGATATACAAATTGTCGACAGTATATCGATTATTACAAATTGTTTGAAATCCACAATGCGTCCTTCTATCATTTGAAGATTTCTACGAGCATTTCGCTCTTCTACTAATATAATAGAATTTTTCATTGAATACTAGCTGCGCTCCGCGGCTACACCCGCATGGTGATGGATGATGACGATGTTGATGAAAATTATCTTTATTATAGTTATGTGTTATTCAGCGCCCCATCTACCTCCATGCCAAATTTCGTCCGTTTGAGCGTAAGAGAATAAATACAAACTTTCGCGTTTATAATATTAGTAAGATCAAACGTAACTAACTTTCCCGTCGCCTGTCGATAAGGTATATCGAGGTCATTTTCAAAGCTGACAAAACAATCGTTAAAATCGATTAAATAGACGATCTCAAACGTAATTTAACAGTTCCATGCTACGGTTTTCGTTATAATCTTAAAAGTTTATCAAATTTATCTACCGATGGCCTAATTTTATTACTTATTTGCAATGATCGACAAAAGATTGATATAGCCAGTTCTTTCGAAGTATGACGAATTCAAGACTCAAATGTATCTATCGGTAAGTTTGGTACTTGCACTGCAGGCATGGTAATACCCAGGTATGGTACACTATTTCCCCGCTTCGTCATAAATAGTACTCCTACTAAACAAGTATTTGGTTCTGCAACACATAAACAGGTCTAACCACATTCTGAATAAATCCAAACCGGTTGTCATTTGTTTGTTGGTTACTTAACCTCTAAAATTAGGTAACTTAATGCTAATGGCGATAAATATGTAGATAGGTGTGTATTTACGAAGATTGTGTCAGCGTTTGATGTCAGTGAGCTTCAAAGTGTTGTATTAACGCCCTGGACGCCAATTCTAATATTTCACGTTTCCTCCTCCTTGAGTTGTAAACCTCATGTCTGAAGGTCGTGACCTCCTCCACCCATTGTCCTTTCTTTAAAGATACTACGCCAGTGTGTTCGGTCACCAGCTATGTGTAGAGCATCGTAAACGGATGTATCAGGAGTGGTGCGGATCTGGTCGCACCAACGCATTGGACTGCGGCCACGAGATCTTTTGCCATCGACTTTTCCAGTCACCACAAGTTTCTCGACGTTATCTCCTTCCTTTCTAGCGATGTGACCAAAACATTGCAGAATTCTCTTCAAGCAAATGGAAGACAGTCTTGTAACGTTTAACAACATATTATTCTACTTTTTCCTAACAAAAACTTCCTACCGCAACAATGACCCTGGGTCTTTTAAGCGGGGCGTGAAAAAGTATCTCTCAGGTCATCATAGGGGTGGCGATTAAGGCAGCTTACGGCTGCATTTGTCATCGCTCCTTGATTCCATCTTCGCTTTCCATCAGGCGAGAGGAAGATTGATGAACTAATATAAAAAATACCCCGCTGTACTGAGCTGAAATGAACTGCAGTTTGAACCCTGTTATCGTTCGATAATAACCCAAAAAAGGAAGGTTAAGTCAACTTAAACGCTACTATATACGAATATGAGTTAGTCTTGCATTCATGATATATCGGGACAACAGAATATATAGACAAGAAAACAGAAAAAAAGACAGATCGATAAAAATATGAAGTTAAAGACAAGACGTTAACATATAAGTTTTTAAACTATCATGGTCACAAACATAAGAGGTATTCAAATTATCAACGGGATAATTACCATGTATATTTTCTATGAGTTAGACGTTAACATGTACAATTTCAAAAATTATATACCAACTTCCATTCTATTCAGTTATTGGAGTGTATCTCAAAAACTACAAGACCGAATTTGATGAAATTTAAATGAAACCGCACGGGAAGCACCAGCTTTCAAACAAAAAAAGAATTTCGAGAATCAGTTCACCCAGTCGAAAGTTATGAGGTAACAAACATTTAAAAAAATACAGTCGAAATGTGTTCCTCCTCGTTTTTTTCGGAAGTCTGTAGTAAATTTGGATCCATTGCCGTCAACATACGTAACTGCAGCTGGTCCGTTTTTCAATAGCAGAATAAGAAACGTATAGAAACTGTAAGTTGGAGCATTTAGTTAGTGAATCGACCACTAGTGTGGAATAGTCCTCTGAGTTTTGGTCAGTTTGGAGGAGAACTGCTCACCGGATCATTTTATGACATTGATATAAATATTGTTGTCAACGAATTTGTATTCAAGGTTTTAAACTACCATAAAATAAATAAGCGATAGTTAATTCCGCTGAGAAGTTTTATCGGAATTATTATTTAGAAATACTCCCAAAACGAGAAATAATTTTCGTAAAGAAGTAGAGATGGCTAGGGTAGCTGGAGGGGGCCAGCACGTTACTTCCCAAGCGGGACATCAGTGTAGCTCCCCCAATCTGAATTTAAGTGATTGAAACTATAAACGCTTCTAGTCATACTTACTGTTTTCTCAATCATTAATTTAACGCTCGAGAGAGTTTTGTCTAGAGCATTTCCTGCAGAATTTTCAGAAAACCTCAAACGGAGAAAATATACTTCTCTTGAAGATAAAATTGACTGGCCGGTTGGCGCAGTTGGTAGCAGCCCTGCCTTCTGAGCCGCTGGTCCCGGGTCGATCCCCGGACAGGTCAAACATGTGTGTGCATGAACATGCCTGTTTGAGCTGTGTCTGGGTGTGTATATGAATGTATATCAGTCATCAGGTTACCATGGTACAGGCTTTGCCTAGTTAGGAAAAAAAAATTCTTCCGTTTGGGGTAGAAACTATGGGTTCTCGGGGTCCAGATGCACGGCGTTTGGTAAAGGAGTTGTCCAGACGCCTTAAAGAGACTACGAGTGACCAAAGAGCTGGTGCTTACCCCGGTCAACCTATCAGCCTGGTTATTCAACGAAGTAACGTTGCCAGCTTTGTGGGCCCCCTGTGATTGTGATTTTTTGACAGTGATTTAAAGGCCTTTTTTATCGATAATCTAATATATAAAGAACCCCTACTTTTCCTGGTTTCACGATATAACTTGAGAACGGATAGAATAATCTCGCTAAGTCTTTTTTGTTGTGTTAATTATTGTCAGAAGAAGGTTCTTAAGAAAGAAAACCCAAAAAAATACGAGAGGTTATGGGGAGACCGAAGGCCGAGACTACTACGCGAAAGGAGTCGCGGGCAGAGCTAGTAAAAAGTAACCTCTATTTCTCCTGGTCACGCTATAACTTGAGAACGACTGTACCGATTTAATTAACCTTTTTTTTAATGTTTTCTAATACTGCGTAGAAGGTTCTTACATTATAAAAATTAAGAACAGACGGGAGGTTATGGCGAGGCCGAAGGCCGAGCCTACTACGCGAGCGAAGTCGCGGAGTTGCTAATATATCTATAATTTTGAGATGTTTTAGCTAATTCGTTTTATTATAATACATATCTACGAGTAGATATGTATTTTAACTAGATTTTAACATTTACTTCTTCTTCTTAGGGTGCCATCTCCTACGGGAGGTTAGCTAACATTAAGGCTACTCGGACTTTAGAAGCTGCTGCCCGAAATAGCGACCTGATGCTCATGTTGAACCACGTCCGGAGTATATTGAGCCATGTGGTACGTCTTCTGCCTGGTCGTCTACGCCTTTGGATTTTACCCTGCATGATCAGTTGGAGAAGATTGTATTTCTCATTTCGCATGACGTGACCCAGGTACTGGGGTTTTCTAGTCTTAAGTGTATATAATTTTAAACATTTATTTAATTAAAACAATATTAAACACATTTAAAAGACTATACAAGCAACCTATACCTGTCTATATATATACAGTGATTCGTATAAACACTGTTTCACTACTATAGAATACTTCCAAGACGTTATCTACAATCCAAGCATTAGATTTAATTAAAGATAGTAGCTCTAGACAACAATTAGGCACAATCAGAGGTTATTATCAATATTAAGGAATGCTCGAAATGTGCGTGTTTGTAAAACATTACGCTCCCTGCCCACCTGTTGGTAAGATTTCCAGGGAGCTCCTAAACTATACTTGATGAATGTGGCATATTGGGGAATTTGATTTGCGATTTGGAATGTACATTTATTAAAACAATGTCAGTTACATTCTTAATGGTTATACCAACCAATCTTGCCCATTTATGTTTATAATAAAACATTAGAGGTCAAAAAGTCTGTACATTAGAAACACCTTTAAGAAAACGGATCAGGATGGTAGAAATTAGCAATAGATACTGATTTTTTTTTAACTGAAAACTTCTTTAGATGCGTTGAGCAGTTTTCGGGTGAACAATAAGCACAGACAATTATATGTACTATTACCAAGGAACTCGCATCATCGTTACCGTCACCGAACGCTTTTTCATAAATAATATAATAATAATAAGTAGTTTTGATTTGATTTCTGCTACATGTTATGTTTTACCATAAAAACTAGGTGATTTACTAGGCATTTTAAAATTTTTGTTTTTTTTTAGGTACCACAGAGACAGAGTATGATAATAATAATGTTAATTTCACTATTTCTCAATTTGGTGAAGTGTTTCATGACCCTTGAACTACTGAATATAATTTGATGTTATTTTCAGAGTTACTTTGCCAATTATTGATAATGAAAATAGTATTTTATTTCGTCAAAACAGGAATTAGGCTGAGTTATGAAGGGAAATGTGTTCAAATAGTACTTCATCAGACGACCCAGACACAATAGAAATTTCATTGTTATATGGACAGTCGACTGGTGAGGGGATATGTAAATGATGGCAGTATGCTAGGATACAATATTTAGTTATACATTCGGCTAGATAATCCTGTACATTCTTCAAGGAAGTGGTACATTTGTCTCATATCAACGTACGTGGAACTAGATGAATGTTAACTCTAAAGGGCATAGTTTGTTCGTATCAGTTACGTTTTCTTTCGAAACCCTAATCCTAAACCAGACAGCAGCCATAATGTTTATTTCGATACATTACCATAAGTATATTTTCTTCTAAAATGAGTAGTATGGGAAGCAATTGTCTCATTTTCCGAATGATAAGTACATGTTTAATATCATTAGGACGTCAAAGAACAGAATTATGAAGAGAAAGGTGCGACGACAAAGTTGGTGTATCTTAAAATGACAAGAAAACCTTTAGTTTTGAATCTTATAGCAAGCAAAGCTGCGGGCGGCTGGTACTATGTGAAGTTGCCTTAGCAGTATGTGCCTTATTGGTAATTAAACTAATTAAAATGGTGAAAAAATTTGATACCAAATATAATTGATTGTTTCTTTACGATTTCAAAATCCATTATCATCAATGTTTTTTTACACATATGGTTTGGTAATATTTTAAGTATGGTATTTTAAGTAAACTTTATTACTATTGAGATTAACAAAAATACTTTGAAAGGGGCATTGCACTGTAATAGATAGCTCTTGACAAATCATCTGTGTGACCCAAAACTAGAAGTTTTTATCAAAAGATAACGGTGAGAACTGCACTTGAAGTTTGTAATGTCAAATAATTTATATACATATCTACTATTTTCATATGACTAATAACAACATGGATAAAATAATTCACAGATATAATTATGAATTATCGAAACAAAGAACATTAATTAATTGTTGTTATTATTTAACTAATTCTAAGAATAAAATTTACGATTTCTTTAAAATGTACTTCCATTTTCAGTTTTTAGCTTCCATTGACGACCAAGTTAACAATCTTATGCGTATTTGAGTTTTCGACAAAGATAACATTGTAACGAAACCCACAGCACGACAGTAGTATTAATTATATAGATATGCTTAGTTAACTTAATACCTCAAAACATTTACTATCAAAGACTGAAGACTTTCACAAAAATAATACTGAGTTTAACAAAGATGCCGCATCCATTTATTCCCACATCCCTCCCACGGTAACAAATGCAGTAATACACAGTAATTAATTGAATGGGGTCGTTGACCCCACTGCCATGGTGGGTTTTTGGGTGTGACCATGGGCTGGGGAAATTAGGCTTCTCAGAACTCGTGAGTAAGTGAGGGGCAAGAGACGAAATTGATGGCTGGCAAATATACTGAGGCCGTAGCACAATTTGCGAAAATATATTCGTATGCCAAACGTCAACGCGTCATGCTTCAGAGTACAAACTATGAGTTATCTGTGTCACAGTTGCCCTAGATACATGACAGTTTGTACTATTTCACTCGAATGACACGTAATGTTACACTTACGCAGTTATTCGTGCTAGACCACTGGATTGATTTCGTCGGAAATAAATATTACAATGGAAACATAATTAAAACATTACCGTCAACCTATGTCAGTCCACTGTTGGACATAGGCTTCTTAGGTAGAGCATGTCGTTTAAGATATTCCGGACGCTCACATCTATTTTTTTATACCTTCTCATTATATGTATACATGCATAATTACTTGTTCTAATTATCTGAATCATTTACGCAAAGTTTTGCCTCCTGAACTTCCCACAGACTGACTGAAACGCAACAGCAAGCTATATTACTTCACGTCAGTGTAATGTGGGAGTGTGTGTGTGTGTGTGTGTGTGTGTGTGTGTGTGTGTGTGGAATCTCCCCGGTCGTACCGGCAATGTGCAATTTTTCTACCGACTTCCAAAAGGAGGAAGTACTCAGTTCGACTGTTTTTTTTAAATGTTTCTTACCTCATAACTTTGCATTGACTGAACCGATTCTCAAATTCTTTTTTTTTTTTTGAAAGCTTGTACTTCCCGTATGGTCCTATTTATATTTCATCAAATTCGGTCCAGTAGTTTTTGAGTTACTTTCCAATAACGGAATAGAATGGAAGTCGATATTTCCCTGAATTTGTGCGAATCTCCTATGTCCTATGACCATCAAGGATAATGTAGGATTCTAATGGTGAAAGCAGTTTTCTAATCGATCCAGGAGTTTCGGAGCATATTCATATCAAACAAAGAAACAAATCTTTCCGCTTTATAATATTATAGTGTAGATGTAATATATAAAATACCGACTTCCAAAAAGGAGGCCGTACTCAATTCGACTATATTTTTTTTTTAGTTTGTTACCTCATAACTTTCGATAGGGTGAACCGATTCTCAAAATTCTTTTACGAGTTTAGAGTTAATTACATAATGCCTGAGTAACATATGCTATATTTGATTCATCCTCATCATCATCCATCACCACGAAGGTGAAAAATCAGTCGAGCGGTCTTGAGTGAATCGCCTGCAATACTTACATTTTATTATTTTTAAACACAACATAACAAATAGTTTCGCCTACATATCCTCGAAGGGGGAAGTAGCGGTGTCTTGAGCGCCTAAATTTCGCTAGACATGTCTTTGGTCTTTTATTTGCCAGAAAAAGCCAACCCGGGAATCAAACCCACTTCTACCTCTACACCGAGACCAAGCGAGTGAAGCCGCTGGCGGGTCAGCTAGTTATTATATATTTTTATATGTTAATAAGGAATTACAAACAGTCAATTTTATTTAACTGTATACGTAGATGAATTTTGGCCGTTGATGGCTTTTATGCATGCAACCACTAAGATAAGTTTTTTGAGAAATTCACCCTTAGGGGGGTGAAGCTAGCGAAGTCACTAGCAGATCATTTAGTAGTTATATACAAGCAATAGTATATGGTGTTACTCGTGCAAGCAACGCTTACCATCGGGAGCATGCTTGATTGTTTTACCTGTTTCTACAGTAATACAATCCCACCAACATTTAAAAACCAAAAAAAGCCTGCAGTCTGCACCAAACTAACGGTACATCGACCTACATTGAAGCGCCACGAAAAAACCTTACGTTTTGACAGGTGTCATGTTGACAACTGGTTTGACAAGCGCTTTGACAGGTATTGTCAGTGAGAATGGTAATCAAAATGCCGTTACTAGATTGATAATTTGAGTCGGGTAAGGAGTGATTTTCACTTGTTAATCTATAATCTTATAGAGTATGCTAAAGGCACTTTTAAAAGATTTTTTGTGATGTGCGATGGGCAAGTTAAGGGCCTGATGGTAAACGCTACGATTGTCTGTTACAGTTACGGTATCACTCAGTCTAGCGTGAAAAGTTTTGTCTGAAATATAGTTTGATGTTGCACTGTTGTAGCTGATTTTGACTTCGATATCTTGCTGGAATAATTGGCATTGCAGTGATAGTGTGCGCACCATTATGTGATCTTGGTAGAAGGATTCTACCACTTTTAAAGAAACTCTGTCAACACATAAAAGAAATGCAGTCTAATGGGTTGATTATCTCTGCATTTAATATAACATCTGCTTGTCATTGTAACAACCAAAAGCCACAACAAGTTTTTAGTATAAAGCCGGCTCTGTCATTTATATATAAAAAATGGTATGTTTGACGCTAGTTTGTATTATGATGGTTATACTTATATTAAAAACTACAGTTATGTATAACTGGAATTAATATAAATATAATATAAAAATATTTAATGATTAGTTTTTTTTCTATTTTCTACCGACACTTCGAAAAAAGGAGGAGGTACTCAATTCGACTGTTTTTTTTATGTTTATTACCTCATAACTTTAGATAGCTTGAACCGATTCTCAAATTTCTTTGTTCGAATTTTGTTTGAAAGCTGGTGCTTCCCGTGTGGTCTATTTAAATTTCATCAAATTGGGTTTAGTAGTTTTTGAGTTACACTCCAATACCTGAATAGAATGGAAGTCGGTATTAAATTTTTCAAATTGTACTTGTTTGGAATACATGCAGTTTGAAATTTGAATGTTAGGAATTATTGTACCAGAGATTTCTCCACAATTAAACCTAATCCTGTATGTAAAATTATTCGCAAACCTAGTCACAAGATGTTCTAAGAATTTAATTTAATATTCCGTTTCTTATTTAAGTTAATATTATTCTGCCAAATAAGTAGTTTGATCCGGCAGTCTACCAGACACAAACCCTTTAAATGTCAGACAGGCAGACAATCGGCGTAAGCAATATCAGAACAATATCCCAAATAACAACAGCACCATTCAGATCACTAACAAACAGTATAATATTGCTTTAATCAATTCACCAATTTTATTTCCGTGTCACTCACTTCAAACTGGTTCAAGTTCCAAGTTGTGCATTTCATGCAGTGCGGGCCGTGACAAAGCATACAAGTAAAAAAGTTGCAAAATCAGTATCCCAGGTTGAAACGGGTGGGATTCCCTTTTTGTACACGGGGGTTACTGTCACAGCTATAGGGGTTTGGATGAAAGTGAGTTGCACGTACTCTAAGTACTTTTATATTGGAAAAGTGATCGTGTAGAAATTTCGTGCAGAGAGGAGCCCAAGTCATAAAATAGTATTATAAACCCGGCCTATAAAAATCTTAGAAATGTGTGCGCTCTCTTTGATCACGAAATTGCATATAGTCCGGTCAAAGTAGACCAAAAAATAGGTGTGAAGTTACAAAATTCCCATTCAAATTTTTGTATGAATTTTTGAGTGATTTTTTTCCTGGTGTCGGACTGATGAGGACTTTTTAGATTTTATTTATGATGGTGGATAGTTGGTAGGATTGTTCAATAACAATTTTCAGCTGGGTGGGGATTTGGTATCCTCGGATGTCTTGATTGGACTAATAGTAACCGTGGTGCAAGCTTAATTTCTATTCTGTGGCTATATTTAATTCGTGTGGTCGCAGATCAAATTCTCATTTTGCTCGCGTGTTGTCCGACTTTCCTCTGCTTTTATGACAACATTTATCATATACGTAATTTTCTCTTTTTTAAGACTCTATTTATAAGAAACTGTTCCTACTAGAAAAAGCTCAACCCCAATGATCTTAAATTACTTAAAAAGACAAAACTCTTGACCCTATTATGTACATGGGACGTGTTCTTAAGAAACTCATTACGCTGAAATGTTTGAACGGGTTTAAAATAAAAATAGCTCAATATAAGTTTTTTAATCTTATATAAATATACCAGATCACCCGCCAGGAGCACCTCTCGTGGCCAAATACAAAACTCTACGTTATTCGCTATCTACAATCATGTAAAACCGTAAAATATAACTCAGAATTCAGAATAGACCTTCTGATTATATATAGTAGTTTAAAATAAAATAAACTTATCTAGGCAATCACATAAAGAAAAAAACTGGCCTCGCCAAAGTATAGTTTTTTAGCGGTATTCATTAATTATAATCAGCCTAATGCATGATTAGGCTGTGGTCATAGTGCCGGTCAAAAGCGATTTAAAAAATAGTGAGTAGGTCACGAAAACGCTACTTTGTAATAATAAGTATTACTTTGTAGTAAATAAGTAAATACACAACTGTATAAGACTATTAGTTGTTGGCGTCACATTCACGATCGAGTTACAACGCGGTCACATTAACTCGACGCATCGCTGGAATGCGGGTCCCCGCCCGCTTCCCCCCGCATTCCCTTTTCTCGCCGCACGTGTCACTGCGGTCAACATCTTTATTACCTGTTTTTGACTGACGACTTCGTACGAGAACTGGTCATCAATTTAGGAGGAGAGGAGACATCAGATAGCAGCAGTGAAAGTGAGAGCGAGAGTGAAGGCGAAGTCAGTTTTAATGACAACTTTCAATCCATTGTTTATAGCGATAATGAATAAAAGATAATCGACTAATCGACTACATTCCTGTCGACAAATGCCAAATAAATAAATATTGATTGGGTAGCCATACAACAAATGTGTGTTGTCCTATTTTTATGCTCAATATTAATAACGGTAACAGGTAGACACCTTAAATTTTCACTAGAATATGTAGTTGTACCTTTCAAAATAAATAAACATTTTTTATTCATTTAACAAACTTAATTTTTAATCAATTTTTACTCGATCTTAATAAAGGCCACTTGGCCGGTTTTTTTTGCACACAGTACTTGAGCGCCAAAATGACGTCACATGGTCAAGCGTCTAGTTAATGTGACCGCGTTGTAGCATATTATAAAGTTTGGATTGATAGCTTGAAACGTGACTACAATTGGATTTTTTTTCAATAGCAGAATAAGACAATTTATAAAAGTAACCGTTCAGCTATGATTCGATTGCAATTTAGTTAGTGGAAGTCCTCATTGTGCATCACTTGCTAAATCGCTGCAGAATGAAAAGTTACCTTAGCTGCAGCAATCCTCGTAACAGACATTACGTTAGCGCGGGCCGTCTAGAGCCTAGACTGTGGTGATTGAACTACTGACGTTAAGAGGATTGCATAGCTAGTACTTGTCACACTCTTATCAAAAACTCTTTTCTACCTCTTAAAAATATCCGATTTTAGTCATTTTTTCCATCTAATCAACACATTGTTTGCTATGCCCGTACGTTTTGATTTTTTCAGTATTATTATATATTTATTATATATTATTTTTTTCAGTAAACTGAAAAAAATTAAACGTACGGGCATAGCAAACAATGTGTTGATTGCATGAAAAAAATAATCACTGAAATCGGACAATGTTAAGAGGTAGAAAAGAGTTTTTTTCTTTTAGTATGGACAAGTACTAGCTATGCAATCCTCTTAAGGCGCGGTCCAATCCTAATTTTAAAACAATTTTCGATGCTTTACATAAGGTAAGGTTGTGGAATGAGCTCCCGATATTTCGGCGCAGTTACATGTACCATGTTCACGGGAAGACTGAAGAATGCGGGTAGTTGGTCAAAAAGTTTAAAAGTTAGGTGCAGACATAACGATCTATCCTCTTTCTTAGTCTTTTGCTACGGTTATCACTGGAACTCGAACTCGATCCTAAGTCCCGACAAAACACACTCACTGTATCACTGCGTATAGTATTTTGAACACATTTTGAACGCGGACTTTTATTTTTAAAACAACCTAATACTGGATTCCACGCACTGGCGAGTTGAAAACCATCACCTCGATTGAAATTCTGGCATTTCGAGATCTCAATAGTTTCCTTTACTAGCCTTGGTATGTAATGGCGTTCGGCGGACAAGATTTTAGGGTTATGGAATTCAATCCAGTGGTTAGGACCCGCGTCCAGCAGATGCTAAGCTATGGCAGATTTGTGTCTTTCATTGTTTTTTACTGCCTTTATGTGTTCCTTGATGCGGCATGAAACAGTTCGCTTCGTCTGTCCTATGTACGAACTTCCGCAGCTGCAGTTAATTTTGTACACCCCGGGATGCTGAAAAGGAATCTTGTCCTTAGGGGAACGCAGACATTGCGCAATCTTCTGATGAGGAGTAAATATGGTCTTGATAGCATATTTGTCAAGAATTCGACCTATTTTGTCTGTGACTAATAATCATATAACTTTAGAGAACAACCGTGATAGTTTAAAACAGTGCTTTACATAAGGTTGAGAATTGCTTACCAGAATGGACGACGAAATGCAAAAATTCAATTGAATACGTGCTAATACTTTTATATTTATTTCGTACAACCAAATGATTCCATTTTAATGATAAAAGAGTCCATAGTTTACTAGTAAATTTCATTGGGAATTCGAATATGATACATTCATTGAAATATATTTGCCCATAATTGAATAAAACTTCTATCGAGCCAAGTTTGCTCAATCGTGTATTGGCTCCCATACTTCATTAGGACGTATATTCAAATTACACTACGTTTTTTTTCGAACATCGGTTATTATGTTTAAGCGTCGAAAAACTAAGTTTTCGCGAAGTCGAATCATGAATTTGGAACTCATTTCGTCTTAAGGTAGCTAACTCGGTGCTAACATGTACAGACTACCGCCTCTGGCTCGCCACTTTGCGTCAGTTCTGCGCAACTATAGTATAAATATTTAATTTTCATGGAAATACACACTTACCTAATTTCATCTCGCTAACACTGCGACCAAACCTTTTGTATAGTAATGTAGCTCCGTGTCTTAGCCTAGAACCGACAGTGCTAACTATTTTAGGACCTGACTCATCTAGTTTTTTTGACTTCCTGCCATGTCTTGTTTTGTTTTGTTCTATTTATATTGTTGAAAATAATTCGCACTCACAGATAGAAAGCATTTTGAGTGAAAGGATTGAGTAAAATGAAAAATAAAAACTCATGAAATATAATGCAGCGCCATTTTAAAGTGAAATTTGTACTCCGTAAGTACCTATTGAAATTTTAACGACTTGCAGAATATAGCTATTGTACTTTTAAGTAATATATTTTACTTATATGGATAGATTAATATGAAACTAAATTTGAATTCACAATATAAAAAAAAATATATTACATTTCACATAATTTTTTAGTTTACAAAATAAATATAATTAATAATAAGTAAAATAGTACTTAATCTTTAACAAAATTATTGTTCGTTAGCGGCATAAAGTTACAATAAGTTAGTCAATGACAAGAATACTTAAAACTAGCTGCGCCCCGCGGTTTCACCCGCGTGGTGATGGATGATGATGATGAAAGGGTATCATATATGTTAATCCAGCTCCTCATATATCTACATACCATCATCACTATCTCTACATCACTAAATATAATAAGACTGTAGATGTCGAATTTCTGTACAGTGAAAAAATGCTAAAAAAACCGAGTCAGGGTGATGTAAGGAGTGAAAACGACAATATTTTTATTGTTTGTGTTTTTTTGATTCTCTGTTTCTCTGTCTGTTTGTACAGGCTAATATCCGAAACAACTGGACCGATCTAAATGAAATGTTGTATGATGGTAGCTTATACCCCTGGTCAACATATAGGATACTTTTGATCCCGATTGAAGAGTTCCCGTGGGATAGTTAAAAAACTGTAACTTTATTTCATTAAAATCCATTCGTAGTTTTTGCGTAGTAGTGTAGTAGAATTAAATGTTAATGTTATAGGGAATAATTGCGCCACTTAGGTTTATTCATAAAGGTAGGTGATGACTCGTGATTATGGCCCAACTCCTCTCTCTGAGATGAAGGCTCGAGTGCCAGCAGTGGGAACAAAATGGGCTGATTATGATGATGATAAAAACCATGGAGCGCAGAATATTTCGTATTAGTATATGTAGTTTCAATAAATGCTTACCTGAGCATTGCGAAACTGCCAACACGACCAGTCCCAGGAAAACCGCCAGATTTCTCAGCTCCATAGTGTTGCTATAATTTTACACTTAAAATACAAGAACACTGCACTTGGGTTATAAACTTTAGGCACGGTTTGGAATCACTGTCACAAAGGCACTTCCTTCTCCTTTAGGCACTTTGGTTTCGGTAATCTGAAAAAAATAAGATATTATTAATTTATTGTCGTTTATTGAGTTATATTGAGAGAAAATTGTAGAGAATTCGAATGCGTCCGTTTCTTGTTAATCACTTCACTGTGCATTTTATGATAATTTTAATTTTATTAGCGTTATATATGTAATCCTGTTTATTTAGCTGTGAGTATAGAGATCTAGAGAGATGCCAATCCGTGCGCTGAGTACAAAACCTGGTGTCGCAAGCAGCGGCCGTATTCCGCGCTTAAACGTATTCTGTTAGCTTCAATAAGGTCATTATCCACTGCGGCATTAAAATTTAAACTAGATATCGTCATTGACGGCGAATGACAATTGATCCCGTAATTAGGAAAAGTTACTAAAAAGGGGGAAATATTTTTTTTAAACTAAAAACGGAACCGACTTCAACGCCAACTATAGCACACAATATTGAGATAATAGGAACTCTGATGAGAGGAATCTAACTTTTGAACTATCATGGTACCGGCTTCAACCGCTTATTTCTCACATTTATGCGTTAAAGTCGGTCTCGTTGATAGGTAAACATGTTTCTAGCATTAACTTCTATTTACATTGCGATCTAATTGCACATATTGTTATCGACGTAAGTATAAATATTAATTTATGCCAATTTCTTCAAGGTCTAATTCACTTAGATCTTTAATTACAACTGTTCAACTATACTAAAAGTGTAACAAAAGACGCAACGTTTCTAGTACAGTAGAACCTCGTTAAGTCGAACCTCGATAAGTCAAAAACCTCCAAATCTCGAAAAAATGTTTTGTTCCCTTCCCTTCAAACACCAAAACCTCCATTACTTAAAATCTTGACCCTCTGTTAGTCGAAATAAGCACCGAGTCCCTCCAAGCCATTTTTGTACATATTTTCACTCTATAACTCGAAAAATTAAATTTGACCTCTGTATCTCGAACATAGCAACGTTTTATTTTACAACCTTTACAACTTGATCATTTGGAATTTATTACCTCTATTGTTCGAACAAAAATAAGTTACCGACTTTAAGAACTTGCCGACAGTGTGAGTACACTATTGTTTCTTAGAAAACATTTTAGGAGTATACGATAATAAATTTATGACTCACGTAAACACGTGTTTGCTTGCTTGGTGTCAGGTGTTCAATTTTGATTTCCTTTGAAATTTAGCTACTACTAAAATACATTACCTGCCTGCCAATACCACATCAAAATTACAGCCTATGGACCAAGGTATCATTAAAAACTTCAAGTCATTGTATCGAAAAGAAGTTGTCAGGAACATGTTGGATAATATGGAAGAAAAAAAGAATTCTACTATAGATGTATTGCAAGCCATGAGAATGGCTGATAAAGTTTGGCGAAATGTTACTGCGACTACAATAAAAAACTGTTATGTACACTGTGGTTTTTCATCGTCGTCAACAGTAGTAGCTGAAACCGAAGATATTTCTATTTCACCTCCTGCAGAATGGAACGCAGTGGTATCTGAATCAGGAATATCCTTTGAGAACTTTGTTTCGTGCGATGATGGAGTTATGACTGCTGGGACATTATCTGATGACGAAATTATCGATTCAGTAGCTCAGAAAACCGATACTAATGAATTAGATGACATAGAAGACGTGAATAGTACATGCGCTCCATGGGTTTCCATCAATGAGGCGCGAACCGCATTGAATACCTTACGTAATTTTATAGAGCAAACCAGTAAGAATCTGAAGAAGAAGAATTTTCTGCTCTTTATAGATAGAGAACAACCAAATTATCTAAAGCAAAAAAAAAATACTGACTTTTATTTATGCCATATTTTTTATTTTAAAATGATTTGAAATAATGTTGATTTATAATAAATAAAAATATGTTTGTCACCTCTGCAAGTTGAATTTTTATTTATTTTACCTCTCTAACTCAAAATTTATAAGAATAAACCTCAAACTCTTTATGTCGAATCAAAATCCGCCTAAGTCGAAATCCTCCATAAGTTGAAAACTCTATAACTCGAATTTTTCGGCGTCTCCCTTGATGTTCGACTTATAGAGGTTCTACTGTATATCATATTTTCAAGACAGACCGGCGCACCGCGTGTTGGCTTTCATAATAAAAACACGACACCTAACAATTGTCGCACAAAAAAGAAGGTCCAAAATCAATAGGAGGTTCCGTAGAAAATAATTATTTAATCAATCATTTTGACCTTTTTGTTCAATCAAGTGACGACGAGACGAACTACAAACTGTTCGCGTGACGCCCTACCTATAACAGTGCAGCGTCAACCAGTGATATAATTATACCATCTTCAGGGTTAGCTTATAATATTCATCATCATCATCCATCATCATCATCAGCCTGTAGCAGTCCACTGCTGGACATATACCTCTCCAATTGCACGCCACTTAGGTCTATCTTGGGCTTCTCGCATCCAGTTTTTGCCAGCCGTCTTGCGCAGATCGTCACTCCACCGTGCCTCAGGACGTCCTACACTACGTTTGCCGAGACGCGGTCTCCACTCTAGAATTCGTTTACCCCAAATATTTAGCTTATAATATTAAGTTCTGTGAATATAACTGAGCTCATTTGAAGCGCTCGCAGCGGAGCTTGACGCAACGCTTGCTGCGGTCACGAGTTGGATGGGCGTGTGTTAGTGGCATTATACAACTGAGCGGTTTGGTGCTTCGGAGGGCACGTTAAGCCATCTGTCCCGGTTGTTTGTTCTAGGAGAATAGTCGTTAAGCTATGTCGAAGGCCTTCAGACGGCCTGAGAACTGCGACATGGGTTGGCCACCAGCCTATTCATCACTGCGTGTTGGATTATGGCCCAACTCCTCTCTCTGAGAGGAAGGCTCGAGTCCCAGCATTGGGAACATAAGGGGTTGATTATGATTGATGAACTGTGCTCGTCATTTGAGGAACTCGATAAGTAAGCCTAATTCGCTCTCAATGAAAATGTACTCTTTCGCAGATTGCCTACTCTACAATACGTAATCTGTGATCTTTCTCAAGAGGCCTACGACATTAATAGTCTGCAGTGCAATTCAGATTCTGCAGTCTGCAGTGCAGAGTAAACATCGTTCCACCTTTAACAACATCCGTCAAACAAATGACGAGAAGTCAAGGAACGTTGGAAAATCAGCCTTGTGTACAATGGCAATATCTCTAATATGTGACATCGCGGTGAGCTCGTTGACGATCGCTATCACGAATCATTAGAGAATCGCTCGGCTGGTTTCCTTGGCTTTGACCTTTTACATCACGCAGATAAATAAATTCTACTTGTCTCCCAATGAATTAAATGAGAGTATTTTTTATAAACATAAAGTGGTATGTTCCTTGTACCTAATCTTCTATTTCAAAATGATGATAATCATATTTGATGGCTTTCCTTAGCAGATACTACAAGATTTTATTACAATTGAGAAATGACATCACAATAGCATCGTAGCCAATTTCGAAAAAAAATATGTCTATCTATATGGTCACGGTACCTATACGTTGAAAAAGAGAAACACTTTTGATTTAAGACGCGGTCCAACCCCAATTTTAAAATAATTTACGATGCTTTACGTAAGGTTGAAAATCGCTTGTTAGATTCGACGATGTAATGCGAAAATGCATTAATTTTGTACGTTTTCTTTATATTTTTCGATATATACTATTACAATTGAAAAAACTGCTGGTTACTACTTTAGAACTATATGTTGACTATGTATTACCTAAAAAATAAAATAGTGTTATCGCTGAAAATTCTGAGAGTTTGGACTTGAGAGTTTATTTTTATGGACCTATTTAGGATTTTTTTCTGCAGAGAGCTAGTAATATTTATGAATTCTGTTCGGCTATTACTCTTTGCCTTTTTCTTTTATAACCTAAGTATTTTCATAGATTATTATCTATCTGTTTCGTTACACTAGATGTTTAAAGATTCTGTTTTTTACTATTATCAGGATACGACCGCGCCTTAAGGTTGAATAGTTATATTTATTCAAAGTCTAAGTCAATATTCCCTTTTCGGTTCACATTCTAACCCCCAGTTTCTAAAACGTTTGCCAAAGCCGTGATTAGTTGACCTACTAAATAATAAACGCTCGTTGGTCAATGGTATTCTATGACGTGATATGTGACCAATCAGGGGTCAGTATTCCGTTTGTTAGCCGATCTAATTTTGACAAACGTTCCAGAAACTGGGGGTAAATTAATGATTGTATATATTCGATTTCGAGCTAGAGACCCTTGAAAAAAACAGACGGGCATGCAGCAGAGAGCTATAGGGCTCCTTCTTGCCCTTTGGGCACGGCACCCTAAAAAGCCTTTTACATTCTGCAATAAAATCAGTTTTATTACAAGCCGTAAAGTAAACATTGACGATATAACTCAGGAAGTAAATGTTATCTTTACGTCAATTTTGTATTAGTGAAAATTAACGACACAAGAGAGTTATTATGATTATTGTGCCGGTATGTGGTCATTATAACTCGACCCTGTAAGCTCGGGTTTTGTAAAGAATAGGCTTACGGTAACCTCTGCCTGTCGTAGCCGACTAAAAGGGGAACCTAAGAGCTCGGGTATAGTTAGGGGTATCTCTATCCCTAACTATCTCATCAACGAGCTCAAGGAAGACGGCGTCATGATATGGCAATTGACACCGTGCCATCTTCAGAAGAAGGAGATGCGAAATGCTCGTTGAGCCAAAGGGCAATATGTCTTGATGGTCCCAGTGCGTTCCTATGGATATCCTGGGGTCATCAATAAGACATCGAAGAAGGCCACCGAAGGGGTTTTAGTGGAAAGTCCCACATAACCCGGACGCTCCCCATAGTGTCCGGGTATCTAATAAGATTCAATCATCTAATAAGATTTGCCCCTCGTAACAGAAAAAAAAGGTCATTATAATGTAGAGTAGATAAGTGAACTTAAAGTCGCACACAACGAGCTACGGAAAGGGAACAGATCCGTAGACGAACTAAAGTCACCGTCATAGCTCTGATGATAAGCCAGTTGAAGTGGCAGTGGGCAATCACGCAGAACAGATGTCCGATGGGTTGGGAAGGTCCTGGAGTGGAGACCATGGACCGGCAAACGCAGTGCAGGTTTAGATGATAAGCTGATCTGCATTATGCGGCCCCTTGTTCGAGTGCCACATCGGGCTTGAGATTTCTTCTTTCTTGAGGATATCTGCAGCATGGAGGTGAATCACTTTCTAGTCCCCGTCTGACTATCTACTTCGCTACATTGGAAATCCCCTGCTGAGTTTCAAACTAGTATAGTTAAACGCTAAAGGATATGTTTGTTTTTTTTTTTGTTATAAAAACTAACGTGGTTTTCACCCATTTTTAATCAGAAATACGGGATTACTCAGTAATATTTATCAGACAGTTTCGACTCTCTACACTGTCTGACTACAGTTTAGACCACATTCGGTGGTCTTTTTCAAGGAGTGTTCGGGACGCCCGCGTCGATGACGTCTCGCTTAGCACACGACATGTTTGTGTCTACTGCAAAACACAATCTGTTATGATAGTAAGTATATATGCATGCGCCAATTCCCTAAACCAATAAACATAAATAATAATATCTGTGTTTACGTGTTAATTAATTGTTACAGTTGTTATCCTGGTGCAATGACAATAAGTTAATTTGATGTATCGTTGAATTTTCAATCAAAGGCCAAAGCGGGAATAACCCAATAATGACTAATTTGTTCTCAATTCGATTGTATATTTTTTTATTGTTTCTTACCTCATAACTTTTGATAGGGTAACCGATATTCAAAACTCTTTTTGTTTGAAAGCTAGTGCTTACCGTCTGATCCCATTTAAATTTTATCAAATTCGGTCTAGTAGTTTTTGAGTTACACGCCAATAACTGAATGGAATAGAAGTCGATATTATTTTTTTTAAATTGTACTTGTTAAAGCACTAACGTTGCTTACTAAAAACTAACCTGTTTAACTAGGCCAGCTTTAACGCCTTAGCGAGACAAAAAAGTTGCAGTTTTAGTTTTATTCGCGGTTTCAAATCCCATCCGAGAACGTGTAAGAACTTACTTAATATCTCATTCTAAAGTTGCAAAGTTATTAACATTGTTTAATTTTACTAGATTTATGATTCCTCTAATTATAACGTGGTAGTTGGTGGATTATTAGGTATTTGTAACGAGTACTTATAAGTATGCAAAGTTAACATAATCATGCAATATTTTTTTTTTGTTTTTGTCCATCACCTTTGAAAGTTTTCGTAACAAGCAAATTAGCGTACTATGGCCACCTAAACGAACTTTATCCCGGACTATCTGGTAAATCTAATCTGTATCTGACAAAGACATTATCCCGGAGTATCTGACATAGACATTATCCCGGAGTATCTGACATAGACATTATCCCGGAGTATCTGACATAGACATTATCTCGGAGTATCTGACATAGACATTATCCCGGAGTATCTGACATAGACATTATCTCGGAGTATCTGACATTGACATTATCCCGGAGTATCTGACATAGACATTATTCCGGAGTATCTGACATAGACATTATTCCGGAGTATCTGACATAGACATTATCCCGGGGTATCTGACATAGACATTATCTCGGAGTATCTGACATTGACATTATCCCGGAGTATCTGACATAGACATTATCCCGGAGTATCTGACAGACATTATCCCGGAGTATCTGACATAGACATTATCCCGGAGTATCTGACATAGACATTATCCCGGAGTATCTGACATAGACATTATCCCGGAGTATCTGACATAGACATTATTCCGGAGTATCTGACATAGACATTATACCGGAGTAGCTGACATAGACATTATCCCGGAGTATCTGACATAGAGACATTATACCGGAGTATCTGACATAGACATTATCCCGGAGTATCTGACATAGACATTATCCCGGAGTATCTGACATAGACATTATCCCGGGGTATCTGACAAAAAAATGACATGTATAGGTGAAATTCGACGAGCGAGGAGCTTTAGCTTACTACAACAAATCGCGAGTTGAGCGAAGATAATTATATTGGTGTTTTAATTTTGGTGATCATTTCATTATTATCATTTTTATTTTTATTCCATTAATCACTTATCATTTTATGATCTTATTATCTGTTTGACGTTACATTTTGCTACATTTGCGGATATGTTGCTAGTTTTACTGATAAGTTAAACATAAGCCAATCAATATAACCAACCGTGCTCTATCGCAATTTCGAAAATATCTATTCTCAACTACTTCATACGTGACTTTTGTCCCTGTTATTGGACACTGCCACAACTTAAGTCATAGTTATATTGTAACTTTAGCTTTATCTAAACGGTACTGTGGTTTATTCTGTCGGCCTGACCTAATTCTGTGTCTATCTATTATTTTATTACCGGTCAAAAAGATCAGTGTTTGGTAATATATCATGTATGTAGAGAGGAGATAAATCATGATTACACGTGAAATGTTTCAATCGACACGAAGGAATTTGTTTCTAAGATACTAAGAAGTAGGTAAATGTACGTCGGTTGCTCTAGAGCGGAAATTTAAACATTTAAATGGTTTTTCATGTTTTTTTATCTTGTTACAATATTTTACAGTCACCTGAGGTAGCGATTGCAGTGGAGCTTGATTTGGCTAGTATTCATTGTTATTTTGTCAATCTATCTATTATTTGATCTACCTAACATACGAGTACTTAAGCAACGCTTGCTGCGGTTACGAATTGTATGGGTGAACGCTAGTGGCATTGTTACTAAACGCATCCGTGCTTCGGATGGCACATTATGCCGCCTGTTGCGGTTTTTTGTCTTAAGACAACAGTCTATAGACTATGAGAAAAATCATTGGACGTCTTGAAATCGTTGATAGTAAGCTGACCTAGGCTAGTGCTACGGTAATATCTAGTGCCTATCCAACAAGCTGCACTGGACACTCGTGGTGAGTTAGGGCCCATACTCTTCTCATCTGAGATGAAGGCTCGAGGAGCTGGCCTTTTGGAGGAGGACTCAAGCAGTGGAATTTGGACGTAATGGTCTGTCTAACATGATAAAACAAAGTACGAGTATAATTATAGTGAGTGGGGTGTTCACGCTGAAATTGCTTAACGGGTTTTATTGGGAATTGTGATACTTTATACACAGGCGATACGTAGTTCTCCAAAGCTCGAGACAATCAGATGAACTATGCTGCCCGCGGCAGTAACTTAAATAACATTTATTTCAGTCAAAGTTGCTATGTTCCTAACACTTTTCAAACTTCCGAAGAAAATCCTGCTATTCTATGGATTGTTTACGAAGACAAATCTATCACGACGAAAGCCCCATGTTCCATGTCAATGCCATCATTTACATCTAAATTTCCTTCCTTTTAGGGATGTCAACGTAATATCGACAGTCGATCATTCTCACGATGTTTTTGTATCGATTAGGATTATCACTGAGATCTATCTCTGTGTTATATGAAATTTTATACTAAAAATCCGTGAAATATGTTGTTTAGTCAACAACATATTTTTGGGAAATAAATAACACTAGCTTTTGCCCTCTTCGTTCACGTCGAGATTTTTTTCTAGATATGAATTATTGGAACTGTACTTACTATTTGTAACTTATCAAGTACCGTTTTTATTTTCCTAGGTTAAGAGCTAATATGAATGATTGTTTTTATTATTATTAATCGGTAGGCTTAAAAATACTAGTCTCGAAATGTCCTCCTCTGGCAAAGCACCAATGATAAATATATTTAGGGGCGTACTCTATTGAGTGTTTACTGTCAAATTTCAAGTCAAGTCGAGATTCAAAACTGAGTGACATTCTAAAATCGACATAAGTATGCAAGATTTCGTAATATGTAGTTACAGAAAATACCTAAGAACAGAATCTACAGAAATTATAATGACAGAAAAGTTTATTTTAATCCAGTGCGTGCAGTGCTGTGCCATCCTATAGCTTTGCGAGGCACTGCTCTTCGTTTGATTTCACTTGCAACAGTGCCGTTTCAACGTTAACACATTATAGTGTTTGTACTTGACTACTTTATGACAAACGTACTCTTGAAAAAGAAGTATTTTTCGCTAGTTACATTGGCACCGCCGACATGACCCTGCGGCGGCGAAGAACAAATTATTTAACTCGATCGAGCTTGACAGAATAAATTCTATCGATATATGATTTTTCATCGACATATTCCATCCCTACTTCCAGCTAAGACTCAAGTCTTATCCAGCTTTTTAGATCAAAGAGGCAGGAAGCCCTGTACTAATAAATTAGTTTATTTTTAACCATGGCGTCCGCACCAAACTTTATGATCCTTCAAACATGCTATTCGAAACCACAGCACTTGCAACAGTTACTATAGCTTATTGACAGCTTCTTATAGCAGTTAGTATGTAATCTGTGGGTAAGTAGTGTAAATTTAAAGGATTTTAAAGCTTGGTGTGTACTATAATCAGTTTTGTATGATACAGTTATGGATCGCCAAGTATGTTGTTGTAAGTACCAACTTCCTGGACAGATTGAGTTGAGAATTAATTAAAAGATGGATGTCTTTATTTTGGTTATTGATTGGACATGGCTTCGTGATGGATCATTTTTCTGGCTGATCTGCCCACGGTTCCACTTGTGTGGTAGGATGCAATGAACCTTTTCGTTTACCGTTGTAAAGGATTACTAGATAAGATTTATCAAAATCTACCCTATTTTTCTCGTGATGACACTGACAACACATAGAAAAAAACATGCGAGGCAGTCTTTAGGGACTACCGATATAAGTGCAAACTAAGTCTAAGCGTTCGGTGGCGAAGACGCGAGATCCAGGATTTTTATTCACCCAAAAAGCTCTCAAAGGGCCTAAAGAAAATTTCACTTTCAAAAAAATTACCAAAAATGTACCCGACTTCAACACTAAAAAGTGCTTGTTAAAGTTATTTCACACTATGATATGTTAGTTCAAACTACCTATCACATGTCATTATTGTGCTTATAGTACCTAACTTCGACAAGTTATTTAACACTTTTGGTGTTAAAGTCGGTTATAATACTTGGTAAAAAAATTAACTGAAAGGTTTTTGCTACTTACGGGATCGATTGTCATTCAACCGTCAACAAGGACATCAAGTTAGGTGAAACCCTTTTCTGTTATCGGAGTGTATCTCAAAAACCGCTGTGAAGCGGTTCTTGAGTTGCGAATTTGGTCACAAATTCCTAAATTCAAATATCTCGAAAACGGTTACATTTAGGATAGGGTGTTTTATAGTCAAATCAGTTAGAAACGATGTAAACTACACGCCCTTAACGGGAATAGGTCGAATTACCAATAACCCTGTATATATTTTCTGGCAAAGTTGTAGGTACATAGCCTAATTGCGAGGTTTATTACAGTTTACGGCTATTGCCCTTCCTAAACCATAATCTACTCTGTGCATCTTTCCGCGACCGGTTTTAACTGGTTTTCATTATAAAACAGTTTCTCATACGAATTTAATTATTTCTTAGAGATTATTGCATATCTAGTTAACATTCCACCTTCATCAATACCCAATCATGATGGTGCAAAAGAGAAGACGAAGCGATTTGAAAGCGATATGAAAAAAAAACAAAAATATATTTTTTTTTATATTCTACTGGCGATCAGGCCCTGTTTAACTTTGCCATAATTTATGGATAGTACATTACATATTTTTATATAACTAAATCAACTAGTTTTATACATTAAAATTGGTTGGTATCAATTTTTTTATATGAATTACAAAGGAAACCAAGGTAAGTACAGACGTGTCGGCACATAACTTGAACCAAAATGGCGGTTGTCCGCGCAGGTTTTTGTTGTAATTTTTAAGCTTTATTTTAATGGAGCTAAAAAACCTACTCGTGTAAAACTGATGTAGGACCTATATTATATAAACATATTTTTACGGGATGAACAAAGTGGTATTCATTTATAATGAGGTCCCGATATTTCAAAGTATGTAGCAATATGTATTGAAAACAACCGTAAAAGTTTAAAAAAGTGTCTATATTATATTTATTTAAATAACTACATATATTATACTCTGAACAAGCTTTTTTATATTTAATACAAAAAATAAAAACTGAGCCTACTTTTCTTGTTAAATATTAATCAAAAAACGATATTAAAAAGTATTACCTACTCGTATATAAGTAGATATTAAAATCATTGTTTTTATATAGAAAAAATACAAAAAAAACACACACAAGAAAACCCAATTAAACCAAAATTATTTTTTATTACCGATTCCACACGTGTTTCGCCTCTACACGAGGCATCCTCAGGAGATGTTGACTCGTCGAGCGCTAGAAAGACAGATCGTTTTTGGTTTATTTGGGTTTTATTGTGTGTTTTTTATTTTGTATTCTTCCTATTAGCAGTTTATGCGGGAGGGAGGGTGGTGCACACCCCCAAATAAGCCAAAATCATTGTTTTTTTCAGCGGAAGTGTCACTAAATATTTTTTAATATCGTTTATTGATAATGGATTACCGCAAAGTAACGCTTGAATCAATAAATTATTAAAAATTAATCTTTTTTCAGCATCAATTATATTTATACAATATATTCTTGGCCGGTAATAACCTAACCATGGCTGTCATTGATTTCATTTTTTCCGGAATTGTTTAAATACATCTTAACTCTTATAACTTAAAGTTTTTAAAACACCACTTGAAATTAATTTTATTATGTAGTATTAAACAAATTGTGCTGCAACTATCAATGTCTCGTAAATTAGAATGATGGATACCGTAAGTGGTTAAATAGCCCTTCTATTTTAATAATAATAATAATAATATGTTTGTAACTAAATCGTGTTATGGTTCCAAATAAATAAAATTATTATTATATTATTATTATAGGTAAAATAAACTTGACAAAGAGTTTATATTTTGTAAGATTTTTTATAGTCTAATTATGAATATATTATATAATTTTTACAACTTCGTGGCGTTTGACGTAGTGGAAAATTGATTATTGGCAAATGAATATTCAATTGATGGAATGATAGATTGATAGATAAACTATTTATTGAACACCTTAAAATAAAACAATACAGTTATACAGGTTGGTTCAGTGTAACAATAGGCATATCGCTCAAAGCGATCTCTTCCAGGCAACCTTTGAATGGAGAGGAACAACAGCAGAATAAGGGATGGTGGTGCATAAATAGTAATAAGTTAAGTAGGAAAAGGAAGTATAGATTTAGAAGAAATATCCATGAATATCTAATAATTATACTTAAGTAAGGAATGGGTACGAAACGATGCTCAACGTCAGAATTCTTATGGAAAAATATTCTGTAAATCGAGAACATGAAATAGTCTCCTTGCCTTTCCTTGTTCGGATGAAGCCAGGAGATACATAAATTGTATAATACACACATACATACATACATAAAATCACGCCTCTTTCCCTTAGGGGTAGGCAGAGACCACGGATTTCCACTTACTACGATCCTGACATATCTCTTTCGCTGCATCTATACTCATCAATCCTTTCATACATAAGCGTCGGTTTAGGGTACTTTTGACCTGGCCTTTTTTCAGAACGTCTTCAATCTGATTTCGGAACGTTCGCCTAGGTCTTCCCCTTCCAACACTTCCGTTTACTTGTCCCATGTATACCTGTTTAGTCATTCTCATTTCATTCATTCTCTCCACATGTCCAAACCATTGTATAATTATTAATAATATTAATAATAAATTGTATAATATTCCTTCTATATTTTGATTATTAAGTAATTCATGTATATATATGTTCTTATATGGATGATTTTATCATGTAGATTTGTCAAACGAGGGTGTCTTTATTAAAATTTGACTAAACCTTCTGTTAAATTAATCATGATGAAAAAGGTAATAAAAAGCATAGAATAAGATACATTAGGTTATGAGTTTTACATAAGAAATTGCTATGACGGGTTCGGAAAATGTTCACGTGATTCGGTGCTACGTATTTTAATACAATTTATTTATAACTAGTGACTGCCCGTGACTTCGTCCTCCCGTCTTTTCTTGGTTTTCCTTTCATAAGAACCTTCTCCTGACAATAATTAACACAACAAAAATAATTAGCGAGATTGTTCCATCCGTTCTCAAGTTATAGCGTGACCAGGAGAAATAGGTGTTCATTTTTATTATAGATTATCATTCCCATCACTGAGGGAGGCAGGGCAGTGCATATCACTATGGTTTAAAGACATTTTTTTTTATTTATCGTTATATGGTTTTTTTGTGTATTTAGTGAAAATGAACATTTAACATTGATTTATTTTTTCATTTATATAATTCTATTGATTTTTGGGTCGTGCTGCTTACGGCAGAAAATACTATTTCCAAGGAGCGGTAGCCAAATAATTAAATAAGACAAGATTCTTAAGTAGGTAGTAATAGTTTATGTAACAAATAGTTATTAATTAGTAAATAGCGATTACTAGGGTTTAAGCGTTTCTTTAGCTAGTATGTTTATTTGTTTGTTTTAACTTTGGTCTGTTTAGATACAATAATAACTGAATAACAATATGATATATATCAGCCTGTTACTCGTATTAAAAAATGTTTTCTTATTTATGTTGACATTTTAATTCGGTACCAACTGGAGCGTGACCTTCAGTCTCTTTACATGTAATGATGACATAATACATAAAGCTATTGTACATACAAGGCCGACCATTAGCAAGATCAATGACTCGAGACCATTGCCAAACTATTGTGCAATCATTATGATGATAGTACGTCTAGACTTACTAGGAAGTAACATGACTGAATCGATTGAGGCCTAATTAGTAATTGTCTTCTAGACGATCGCACATTTTTTTATTAATTGTTTTGCTGTTATATTTTGTGAATCACCATTTTGCAGGTTTTCTTCTGATAATGTTTAGTTCTGATCTTGAAAGTTAATTTAATAACGAGTTTTTATAGTATTACTTTTCAAAGCACTAACGCCTGCTTTAGCGATCTCAAATTAATTAAATTAAATAAAATCAAGAAAAAATAAAAAAAGGGTTCGGATCCCGTCCGAGGATGTGAATTTTTCTCTCTATAAATTTCAATAATAACGAGTTGTTCTGAACAGTAGACCTCGCGAGCACATAGTCTTTTAGCGGCAATTTTTCGCGGTACTTCACATCCTTATATCTCGGAAAGATTTATGCCATATCCGTCCCAAGAAAGTTCAGCCCACACAATAAAATCTGCTTCGTCCCGGACTGTGTGCTGTATTCGTCCCAACTTATATTTGAATCGAAACATTCTTATGTCGTCTTACTTTTCAGGTCCACGTTCAGCCCAAGTTTTTTCTATGGGTAAATCTTTATACTCAAATGTGTGTACCAAATTTTCTCAAAATCGGTGGGTAAATAGCGCGGCAGTAAACTGACTGAGTAAACTGTAACCCTGGAAGACAGACAAACAAACAACCTAACAACAAGTACAATTTGAAAAAAATAATACCGACTTCCATTCTATTCAGTTATTGGAGTGTATCTCAAAAACTACTAGACTGAATTTAGAATAGAATAGAATGGAATAGAATAGGCTTTATTTATGGCATATTTACATGCATATTTACATACAAAAACATTTCGTAGTAACGCATAAATCCAAACAATAATCACAAAACACAATAAAATAAATGATTTTTGCAGCCTTCTGCCACAAATCGGCTCCAACTCAACATAGTGCTGATCGTAAACAACCAGCGTTGGTCTTCCGTTGAGGCCGGTAGGAATTTGATGCAATTTAAAGAGAACACACGGGAAGCACCAGCTTTCAAACAAAAAAAAAAATTTTTGGTCGACTTGAGTACCTCCTCCTTTTTGGAAGTCGGTAGAAAGTACGGACAGATGAAAGTCAATTTGGCCAGTTAAAGCAGAGATGATTCGCTCGCTCGGTCGACGATCTTTCGCACCAGTAGCTCTGCTTGCTGTAAAAGCTTAGCGAATGCTTGCAACATAAAATGTTTCAACGCTAAAGTTTTAAGTTTGTAACCCCAGTTGTTTAAGCTCTGCGTTGCTAAACCAATGAATCGACATTTAAGTTTATATTTATATTTTATTTGTTTTCTAAGCGGGCGAAGAATAATTATTATCTGACTTAACGAAGAAAAACATTAAACTTCGATAATTTCGTGTCGTATCTTAAACCTTTTCAGAAAGTTTTACAAGAGGAGTTTTAAAATATTCTTGTCAACTACTTTTTTCTGTTCAAATTGGAGATTAAGTCACGCACGAACACGATTCGGAGTCACGATTTAGAGATTTTCCTTCTCTGTCCCTCATTATTAGGGTTGCCTCCTTGTGTCTCTCTTCCTAAATATTTTTTATCCATATTATAGATATGAAAGTATGTGCATTTGAATGTTCTTCTCTTGCACTTCTCAGCTCTAAAACGGCTAAAAGGATTAGAATGAAAAAAAATGGAACCGACTTCAACACCATAAAGAGTGAAACTTGTTGAAGTTATATTAAGTTAGATGCATTTAAATATCATCAAATTCGATTAAGCGGTTTTTGAGTACACTCCAATAGCTGAAAAGTGTTTCGCCTATCATAATGATTTCTTTATTGACGGTGAATGACTATCGATCCCGTAAGTAGCAAGGGTCACTAAAGGGTGAAAATCGTTTACCAAAAAAATTAAACCGACTTAAACACTTAAAAGTTATCGTCGGTGCAATGATAGTTCAAAAGTACTTCAACAAGTTATTTCACACTTTTTAGTGATGAAGTCGGTTCGATTTATTGGTGAACAATTTTTTAAACTTTGTTTTTAAGTTTGTATGTAGTGAGGCCATCGGCTTCATAAAAGAAATTGACCGCCGATTGAGGGATAGAGGCCTTGACTCCCGTTCCGGGTCGAACCTGGTGCAAAGACTGGCTATAGCGATTCAGCGAGGAAACGCTGCTAGTGTCGCAGGGTCATTTGCTCCATGTACGATGCGAGATGGGTTATTATACTAATTTATTGTTTTATGACTATTATATTAGAATAGAATAGAATAGAATATAGATTTATTCCAGATCCTCACACAACATAACAATAAATTACATGGCAAAGATAACAAAGTTATAAACTAAACCTTAAAACAAAACACTTTTTGTAATGTTGTGTGATGTCGGGAATCAGACCCGCCTCAGCATATGCTAGGGTTGAAAACCTTAGCGCTGGTTTTCAGTCGGAACTCATGACCGACTTCACGAACGCCAGTGTAACAATGAGTAGAAAATACAACAAATTATAAAGAAGCATAAATAGTGTGTACAAAACCAAAGGTATAAAAAACATTACAAATAATATATCAGGAGCAAGAACCAACAATATAGTTCTATATACGAGTAAAACGATTGTAAAATGCTGAATATTGTCAGTGCCCAGTGAGTTGTGCCAAATATCATAACCATCAAAATACGCATGCCAAACTTAAAATTTAACTAATAAATATGGTAAATGAATGTAAACTCCTAACGCCAACGTTCCATTAGGTAAAATATAATTTGATTAACGAATAATATTATGTTTGTATGTTACTACCTGAAATAAACGTCTTATTATTTCTAATTGCGAAACTGGGGCCTTAAAAATTTATTTGTATTGCTTCTGGTTGGAGGTAACCCTACATAGGACGGAAAGCGAACGTGACATTGACTATGTTTGTTCGTTTGCTTTGACTGTTTGACAAGTGAGGCGCGCGGAACACCACACTGACCCATATTGATGTTTGCGCTGTACGAAATCACTTGTTTGGTGACGTCATCACTTTGGCCACAATTTTGACGAGGGGAGAAAGTTATACCTATATGGTGGTGAAATTGGGTTCATTAACTTTGTACTGTAATAAAACATTCATATTTTTAGCAGAATATTCATACTTTCTTTGATAGAAGATGAGCCAGTTGAAGTGGCAGTGGGCAGACCACATACGCAGAACAGATGGCCGATGGGGCTGAAAGGTTCTGGAGTGGAGACCACGGAACAGCAAGCGCAGTGTAGGTCGTCGACCGACAAGGTGGACAGACGACCTGAGAAAGTTCGCAGGACGACGTTGGATGCAGGCCGCTTCCAACCGGTCCTTTTGGAAATTTATGGGGGAGGCATATGTTTAGCAGTGGACGTTCTACGGCTGAGATGATGATGATACTTTCTTAATATTAACTTTTTTATTTGCACGGAAAACAAACAGGTGCTTATTTAATAATCTATAATATTATAAAGAGGAAAGATTTGTATGTATTTTTGTAATGAATTGGCTCAAAAAGTACTGGACTGATTTCAAAAATTCTTTCACCATTGGAAAGCAACATTCGCCCTGAATAACATAGGCTATATAAGATTCAGCATCATCCATCACTGCGCGGGTGAAACCGCGGAGAGCAGCTAGTATAGTATAAAGATCTTGTGAATACAAAATCCTAACAGTTTTCGCTTATTTCTTTATTATTTGTGTTTTTGACTATTGACTATGATTTCCTTTGGCAAGGGAGGCCGTGCATGATGGAGGCGCATATAAACATATCGTAAACATTCAAAACCCGAGAGCAAACATTTATTGTCACTCAAAGCTATTTTACCTGGTCAGGGATACCACCTAAAACCCCGCGCAGAAGGCAAGCAACAAATAAGCTAAGGGGGTCACCATAGTATCAGCCCAGGTCGAATCATGTATAGGATCATCAGCGATGAATGATAACACTCGAAATAAGGATAGTATAGCTGTGCCTAGACTTAAATTAGCGAAGAGGAATGAACCATATATAGACCTCACACAAAGGAAATTTAATAAAGTTGCAAAGAAATTAATGAAAACAAACACAATTTTAAAAACTACGAGTACATTTTATAACAATGTAGATAAGAATTATTTTAAACTGTAAATTGATATAAAGTAACTTCATTTTACAATATTTTTTACCAACTTCTTAAAAAGGAGGAGGTACTCAATACGACTGTTTTTTTTTTTGTATTTGATACCTCATAACTTTCGACTGGACGAACCGATTCTCAAAAATCTTTTTTTGTTAGAAAGCTGGTGCTTTCCGTGTGGTCCCATTAAAAATTTATTTTATAAATTCTGTCAAGTAGTTTTTGAGTTACACTCCAACAACTGAATAGAATGGAAGTCGGTATAAAATTTTTCAATTTGTACTTGTTATGATGTCCATTTTTATGAAATTGACTGCTGAGGCACTATTAAAAATTATGAAAGTATACAGCTTATTGTAGGCGCCTGAACAAATACATTGTTTAGAAGAGGCAATGTAATTTTCATTTATATGGATTTACAATTGCTACAATAAATAGCTTCACTTTACAACGATTTTGTGGTCCACTTTTATAAAATTGATTGCTAAGGAACTTTTGAAAATTGTGAAATTTAGGTATACATGCAGGCGACTGTACAATGTAAAACTTAACGTTATTAATGCAGTCCCTTTTCATTTTAATGGATTTACAATTGCCATAATTCATGCAGAAAACAGAATAAGGCATTATTCTGTACCTAGGTATATGTTGTGAAAAATAATGGAGACAATGTGTCTACAGGCCAATATGGAACAGCAAATCAGCTCATTCATAATGTATCAACAGATAAACTGTACAATAAATCTTAGTTAATGAAAGAGGGCGTTATCGCAGCAAGAAAGTCGCTCTACTGACCTCAACGACCCTCCACAATATTTCATAACTTTGAACGATTCCAATATGAATTGGAAGTAGAATAACTCTGATTTCTTTAATTTAATATACTAGTAGTTCTGTGAACAGTAGACCTCGCAGCCCGTCTTATTAGCGGCAATTTTTCGCAGCCTGTATCTGAGATATATGCAGTTGGAATATTTCCAAACTCATCCAGTTTTTAAACTTCACATCCTATTATCTCGACAACCAGACCAATTATGCTCATACTCGATATTCCTATTTATAGTCAGGTACCTAATGGTACCAAATATTATCAAAATCGGTCGGTAAATAGCGCCGCAGCAAACTTCCCTTAGAAAAGTACCCTCTTACTCAAAAATTTAATACATAAAAAATGGAGAAAGGCGATTCTCTGTTCATTTGTAAGTACATTTGAGAAATTAGAAAAACAGACTTTTATCCTAATATTGATTATCCACTAACTCCTAATACTTAAGAGTTATATTTTTCATCATCAGCTCATCCAAATGAGATGTTTATTAAACGTAAATACTTGATTAGCTTTAGAAAATATATGATAAACGACGTGCCTATAAACTATGAGGGTTACCCTCGATTTCTCTGGGATCCCATCATCAGATCCTGACTTTGAGACAATGGGACTAAATTGGAAGTACCTATACTTACCGAACAAAAGAAAAATGTTGTTATCGGTCAACAGTTAGCGGAGACATCGGTGAACATACATAAAAAACCAGAAAATGGAACCGACTTCAAATCATAAAGTTTGAAATAACTTGTCGAAGTCGGTATTACGATATTTCAAAAGTGCCTATTATATTGTGTGCGTGGTACCGACTTCGACAAGTTATTTCACACTTTTTGGTGTTGAAGTAGGTTCGAATTTTTGAGAAAAAAAAAGTGTCATTACAGGATCGATTGTCAAAATCTCCAACTCTACTGAAAAGTGAGTGAAAAAAACTCAGAAACTGCTATTCGAATTTGACAAAACTGAAATGGGGCCGCGGAAGTATACTTTAGAAAATAAACAAAGAATTTTGAGAATCAGTCCACAAATGGAGAAAAACCTCCTCTTTTTTGAAGTCGATTAAAAAGAGAGCCCACCATTAAAACAAAGTCAAATCTATTTTTAAGATTTGTTTTGCTAAAGTGTATCAAATAAACCATATATCAGATAAAATCAACAGCTGCTAGCTCGTTAGATATTTTTGCTAACAAGTCAAGGGGGACTTGTGGACATTATCATTTCACCTTGGTGTTGTGAACATGACGCAAACTCGATAACGTATCAATATGACAGTTTCATGCTTGTATGTGTCTACCCAGTTTGTAGCTTAGTTATTTGGTGTTAGCCACGACTGGACTAGATAATACATTGATTTCTGGGAGTATACCTTGTCATTACGTGTAATTACTTTATTCAAGGAGGCATGTAGATGTTTTACAAACAATTTGTAAGATAATACAATTATGTATTTATTATCAAATATCAAACTAGACAGGTCCAACTTCGAGAAAGAGATCAATCGTCGAATCCAACTCGGCTGGGCAGCGTTCCGAAAATTTCGCAAAGTCATCTTGTCAATATTTTTTTTTACCAATATGTGTTACCAGTGATGACATATGGCACTGAAACGTAGTCTCTTACTATGGACCTCATAAGCAAGCTCAAAGTCGCACGAGCTATGAAGAGGGGTTTTTCTACGTGATCGAATCAGAAAGAAAGAGATCCGTAGACGAACGAAAGTCGATGATGAACGAACGATGATGATGATGATGATGATTATCTGTGTAGAGCTGGCTTCTGAAATAATATATTTTATCAAATTATGAAAGATAAAATCGGCGTTTGCGAGATTTAAGCCCACTCTCCCTTTGCCAATGTCATATTTCCAGGAAATGTCTTGTTTTGTTGGCAGCGCGGCCTAGTATTACAATACAGACATTCTGTTTGGAAGCAGTATGTACTTTGAAAGGAACAGTGGAGTTATAGGGCGAATGAAACTAGGAATCTCAGGGTGAAAAGGGCAATAAGATGAAGCTTCTTCTAGGGTTGTTTGAAAGGGGCGTCATGAAAGTTCTTAGAGGTCGGCAGCGCGTTAGCAACGCCCTTGGTGTTGCAAACGTAACCTTGTCATTCTATAGGCGACGGTGACCACTTTCCATCAGGTAGGCACCTCACCTGCCTGTCTTTCTACTAATGACAATAAAAAAAATACCGCGTAAGTACAGCTTAAAGCTCTGCAATGGTAACTTATGTAAGTACATGGACAGGTGTAGTCCTCACTATGAGTACCACGACATGCCCAATTCTTCACTTGATGAAATTTAAAACTGAGAAGGTATTTTGAAAGACCTTTCTAAGGTCTATAACAGTAAGCGGTAGGACATTCAAAAATGCTAAACAGGTTCGAGGACCGCTCATTCAAGTCGTTATCATTAACATAACCGGTGTGCTGACGACCACACTCGTATACGTTTATAACTGAAGACTTCTAAAACTAAACTAAAGGGTTTTGTTTCAAAATTTCTTTGATACAATAAAACTAAGTAAGTGAAATCATCAGCTCGCACATTAAAACGCATATTATCCCCCCTTTTGGACTCCGCTGATGTTGGGTAAAACCACCCGTCTGTATCAGTAAAGAAATGATAACTTAAAGGATTGGTGGGAGGCTTGATATTCGTACTCTATGATATTCACATCTAAGCTGACTTACTCTATGACTATGACTGACTACTATGTAGAAAACAATTCCCAAAATGGAAATCTTGGAGATGGGTATGGATATGATGGATTACGGTAGAGATGGGTATGGACAATGAAAATTAATTACAAAGTAGTAGGGTGTTCGGTAGAGGGACCGACAAACCAAATGAGCGTGTTCGGGGAATACTTGAGAGGGGAACTTGGAGAATACAAGTTGGCCAAAAAAAATCCCCGACACCCCAATTTTTTTTAACTAAATCAGCTAGCTCTGTTTTGTATCCAATTTTGCTTTGCGTGGCCTGAAGGTGTATTAGAGACCAAATTCAACTAAAAACATCCGGTCTAAAACAGATTTTACAAATGTTATGGTGGTAAATAGGTACAATTTCGGAGAAAAAGGGAAAAATCACAAAAAAAATTTAAACATATGGGGGGGTCGGGGATTTTTTTTGGCCAACTTGTATTCTCCAAGTGGTCCCCCGAACACGCTCATTTGGTTTGTCGGGTCTCTACCAAACACCCTATATGTTGGAAAACGGCGACAAATATTACGCCTTACGTTATTTTTATTTTTGACTCTGGCTTTATTCTAAAGTTATCCTTTTAAAAGCCATTTTAGTCTTCTATTAAAGTACCCACCAACATACACAGAACTTCCCGTAAAGAAATTTAAAGGTCAAAATTTACAAATTTTTATCGTACGTACAGTCATGTACTCATTTACGGGTATCTGATGGTAAATCTATCATCTGAACCAAGCTACTGGCTTGGTACACGACCCATGGAGACGGTGGACGTGGGAGGAGCCCCGCGTGGAGAAAGAAACTATTCCATAGGAGCTATTTTCAAAAGTAAAAATTATTCCAGATCATCTTCTACGTATATCAAAAGTTTCAGCTTAATCGGTGTAGTAATTTGGTGCAAAAGAGTAAAGAACCGCTATCCATCCATTCATCAATACTGGCATACATTTGCATTTATATTAATAATGTGATTAACGCCCAAAGAAAGACTTCTAAAGTAAACAAAATATACAACAAGTACAATTTGAAAAATTTAATATAGACTTCCATTCTATTCAGTTATTGGAGTGTATCTCAAAAAATACTGGACCGAATTTGATGAAATTAAAATGGGACCACACGGTAAGCACCAGCTTTCAAAAAAAAAAAAATACAATCGGTTCACATACAGTCGATTGAGTACCTCCTCCTTTTTTGGAAGTCGGTAAAAAATAGGTACTAATCTCGTCTCTAGATACGTCTAGTCCGCTATAAAGTTACTAACGTCACATAATAAGTACCTACCAACATGATACCTTATGATCTAATGTGCAATATAATCTAAACTGGTCTTATCTAAAAGCCAATCTGAGAAAAAACCTTCCAAATAACTGTTGAAATTGACTTACAAAATTATACCGTTAAATTGCCTTAAGAATAATAATGTAAATGAAACTTCCAACAATAATTACCTGCTTACCGAAGTGGAAACAATAAAAAATGATACCGTGTTCGGCAATTTACCTGATAAAACTAGTAGCCGAATTCGGCAGGTAGACATACTTTTTGTTGTTGCGAAGCACTGATGATCCATTACGTTTCTAGCACGCGGAATGCAACACTAGTCGTGGAGTTTTAAGTTTGGGCAAAACGTCATAGATTTACGACTGTTGTTCTAGGGTCCTAGGGACTTTACCGACATTGTTCAGGCCCGGCTGAATCAACTAACCGAAAATTAACAGCACTGTTTAACCGTCAATTTTATCTTATGTTCACATTCTACACTTTTATTAAATCTTACGAAAATCTAACGAAAAAAAAGTCCATGACGTTCATCAACTATAAACCCACTAATAAGTAATTTTATTCTACAATTTGTAGAATAAAATTACTTATTACAAAATCAAATGTTTCCTCACACTTAAAAACATACATCATACTCGTATAATAAAAAAAATAACATATGTGAAATAAAATCTCTTGCAAATCTTAATACACATTCATTGGTAGCAACTTGGTTATTTTAATTCGTACTTGGTTAATTTAGATTAATCAAGCATTTTATGACTTTTGTTTAATAAAAAAATTACAACCATAGGTGTTTATTGTAAGTAAACAGCAAAGTCTTAATTCCTAACTAGTTCTGTAGAAAATGGCTTTCTCTTATTTGCCAAAACACGCTAATTAAACAAGAAATAAATACAATTGAAGAGTCTGTAATAACAAAATAACAGCTTTTACTAAATGCATATAAAAATATATTATACTTAGCAAAAATAAACTACCTAAAATTTTGTCTGTTTGTCTGTTCCTGATATGGTCTCATACATACATACGGCTGGTGCAATTTTTGCGCAACCTTTACTGCCAGATAGCTGTTGTCATAAGAACTTAGGCTAGTTAGAAAAAAATACGGTTTTACGCAAAATAATTAAGTCTTTATGTCGCGCGGACACAGCTTTTCAGGACGTTACTAATAATGATTCTTACGTTATTTTGACAAAAGTTACTATCGAGGTATTGTAATCATTATTTAGCTCTCTGCAAGTTGGATGATCAACCAAGCAGTCTTAATATTTGAGTGGTTGTGTAATCGGTGTTTGGGTATTCACCGGCCGAAGCATCGGTTAAGTAGAACTTAGTTATTTTCACCACCATTTCAACAACAACAGGGACCAGTGGTTTAACATGCCCTTAGAAGCACAGAATCGATCAGTGGAAAATTCTACAAGAAGACACCTGTCCAAGTATGTGTATGTAACTAACTTAAACAAGCCTTGCTTATTAAACAACATAAAACAAGATCCGCTACGAACACTGCAGGTGCGATATTATGAGCGCTTCAAAGTTATTATGTACTTAAAATAATGCTAAGAGAAATAGTCCTACTTACTAAAAAGGAAAGTCCTACATAACTTTACTTCCATCTTGTTTTCTTGGTACTAAAACAAACGAAACTACCATTGCTTCTCTGTTGCACAAATTGCTAACTATTTTGTACTTGCGATCAATCTGCTACCTGGGTGAGCGAGCTTTGCTCGATTTGGATACGAATACAAAATAGCAACACATGTTCCGTGAGAATCTTGTCCCCGAGATTCAGGATTTTGCAATGCGACTGTTACGCCATCTAGTTTGAACGCACCGAACAAAGTTTGGTTGTTGTACGTAAGAATATTTTCACTGCGATTTAGGATTTTGCAATGCAACTGTTACGCCATCTAGTTTGAACGCAACGAACAAACTGTTGTTTTTCATTGCCTAAGCATCCGCTAAGGAAGGATTTTTGGTGAATTTAATTTATATTGAAGTTATAGTGAATTTAATTTCATAGTACGAGCGAACAAAGCTGCTAGAAGGTAGCTATAGTATATAATGTAATGATTAAAAAGGCCAATCGAACATATGAACTAGGTATATCCGCCACATGCCGGACGAAGGGCGATAAGTGAAAAACACCATTATTTGCGCATTGAAAACACATAACTGTATTACTAATCAAATATCCATATAACACATGCAGCATCTGGTTATTGTCAGTTTTATGTTCAGATAAGAACTCGTATAAAGTTATTTAGCGCCAATTGAGTGAGTATCTGCAATAGTTAATTGGTAATAAACTTTTTATTGCATTGTTATTGTTTTGCGTTATTATTTCACACGTTACACAATATTGTCTTAGTTAAAAACTCTTATCTATAAAGATAGCAATTTTTTAAAGAGTTTTTAACTACTTAAGTACTTACACATTTTTTTAGTTAAAACGCTTCATCAAATCTATTTTACAAGCGCCTAACTTTTAACTATAAAATAATGTAATCATAAAAAAAATAAGTCATCGTTATCGTATTGAAATGTTTTAAATTAATATTACCCAGATATTATACGGAAAAGACAAAATATTACATACATGATTATAATTAATAACTAGCTGACTCGTCAGCGGTTTTGCTCGCGTGGCCTCGCGGGTCACAGTTTTTTTAACTGTCCCACGGACTCTTTAATTTACCGGGATCAAATGTATCTTATATGTTGACCAGGGATATAAGCTACCACCATACCAATTTTCGTGTAAATCGGTCCAGCGGCTTCGGAGATTAGCCCGTACAAACAAACAGACCAACAGACAAACAAAAAATTCGAAAAATATGTAAACTAGTTCGATTTTACTCCTTTCATCCTCTGACTTTTCTACCGACTTCCAAAAATGGGAGGAAGTACTCAATTCGACTGTGTTTTTGTTTTTGTTTTTTTTATGTTTGTTACCTCATAACTTACGATAGGATGAACCGATTATCAAAATTTTTTTTTGTTTGAAAGCTGGTGCTTCCCGTATGGTCCCATTTAAATTTCATCAATTTCAGTTTTTGAGTTACACTTCAATAAATGATTTTTACCAAAGTAATAGAACGGAAGCCGGTATTAAATTTTTCTAATTGCACTTCTTAGATTTTTTTATTGTACAGGAATACGACCTGTACAGTTTTATTATATGTAGTGATGGTTACGCAATCAAAATACATATAATCAAACGCTTTTTGATCAATTGACAAAACCGAATAGACGATACCACGCCTGGCAGTAATTGCAGTGCACCCTAGAACTCTAAGCAGAAGTTTTTTAATTATTTTTTTATACTCGTATAATTATTACGAGACGTAACGAGGCTGTTTAAGTAGAAACTTTATGCATTTCGTGCACTGAGTATGTCCCGTATATGTGAGCTGTCAGAGTAAAGACGTCATGTCTGAAGTGAGGAGCAACGTTAGCTTACTTTGGCTACAACACGCCAGCTGAAATTGGTGTTTTAATTGTGGTGATCATTTACTATTTTTCGTGATCATTTAATAATTATTTGACGTTCATTTTCCTATATTTAATGATAAGTTGCTATTTTCTACTGACTTCCAAAAACAAAGGTGGTTCGTTGTATTTTTGTTTTTATGTTTGTTACCGCATAACTGTCGACTGGGTGAACCGATTTCCAAAATTATTTTTTGTTTGAAAGCTGGTGCTTCCCGTGTGGTCGCATGTACATTTTATGAAATTCGGTTTAGTGATTTTTGAGTTACACTCCAATAACAGATTTTTAGCAAAGTAATAGAATGGAAGTCGGTATTACATTTTTCAAATTGTCTTGTAGGTTACACATAAGCAACAACACGCAAGCCGAGTATATTTAAATTGTTTTTTTTTATTTTGGCGATCATTACTGTTTGTGCTAATCATTCATTATTTATTGGTATATTTTACTATTTTTGGTGATAGCGATAAACAAAACATAAGTTATAAAATTGACTTTGCAGTCAGTAAAAAACTAACAGCTGACTATCGTGGGACAAAAGTTAACCTTGAAAAATGAAACCCCTTTTAGCAAACATTAGGGCGTTCACAATGAGATAGTCGAAACATGAGAACTTGAAAAAGTATTCACTACCTTTTCAAAAGCAAAGGTGTGAAATTTAAATATGGGGACCTTGAATTTAAAATGAAGGGAATATTATAATATGAATAGAATGAGTTATGTCAGCGGTTAATAGGATTTAGATTTTTTTATGGCAACCCTATAATTTTTTCTATTAGTATTTTTTCTTAGGTGGCCGCGATATAGTTAAGTGCCTGAGTTCTAATTCTTTGACAATTATGAATTCATTTTCTTTTATTGTTATTCTAAATTATGTTATATTTTTATTATTGTGATTTATATAAATATAGTCTAGTTAATTGTTATTATCCTTGCACCTCGTACTCGAGATAAGTATCCTGAAATAAATATATTATATACACATGTAGTACCGCATAGTTGCCACCGCTCGTGCACTAGTTGAGAGTTAGTAGAATAAAAGAATTTGTAGATGGCCACCCACATCCGCCATCTTGCCCTTCCCGCTAGTCGCACCCGCCATTCGCAGTTTAGTGCTCAACCGTTCAACACTATTTTTCGCACTTACACCCTAAACTGAGAGAAAAGCAGCTATGCCTAAACGCAAACGTGATAGTGATCTCGACCTTATTAGTGATCAAATAAAAAAGTTAAAAAAGAAACTGAAACGAGCGCGTAAACGGAAGGAATCGACGTCATCATCGTCGAGCGAAGCAAACTCCAAGATTGTCGATGAAGGTAGGTACCCACTTATTTATCAAAAGCCTTCCACACCGGTATCGGTTTTCGTAGTAAAAATGCATTCGAGCTGATCTTTGGACTGCCTCACCGCATTTTATTTACCCAAACCCTTAAATGACTAAACCCGATATTATGTTTTTCATTCTTATAAAATGCACTCGAGCTGATCTTTGGACTGACTCACAGCATTTTATTTATCCTTTCTTTAATTTCAATATTAATTTCTTATAACAGAATGCACTCGAGCTGATCTTTGGACTGTCTCACGGCATTTTTATTTACCTACCTACTTACAAAAAAAAAAAAAAAAAAAAAAAAAAAAAAAAAAAAAAAAAAAAAAAATTATAAAATGCAATCGAGCTGATCTTGGGACTGCCTCACCGCATTTAATTTTTTCTACCCTCACTAAAATTGCGCTCTTATGAACTTGGCATGTTAAAGCAAACTCAAATCGAGCTGATCTATGGACTGCCTCATCGTTTTTGCTAAAAAATGCCTACCACTAAAGAATGTACTCGAGCTGTTATCGGACTGCCTCACCACATTCCGGGTGCTTACTAAATAACACATGTTATACATAGCATATTCACACTCTGAAATACATATATATATCTATATATATATATATATTTATTTTCTTCTTCAGACAATACCCTCTCGGGAATTTGGGAAGAAAACCAACCACCAGAGGAAGAGCCAAACACAGAGATAGCCTTTGAAGAGCCAAGTACGGAGTTACCCTCTGAACTACCCACATCTCTGTCCGATGTGGAACCAGTCCCGAACGAGACGAACAAAGAGGTGGACAACTCCACACTTGACAAAGATATATTGGATATCTTAGGAGATAATCCCGAAAACAATGTCCAATATGGCCCCGACATACACAAAGAACTTTCAAGCCGTCTACAACATATAACTACCAATGGTCTCACAAAAGAGTCAAGGAAAGAGTTGCAACAGAAATATTTGCTCCCGTCTAACGGGACTTTGCTAGGTGCACCTCTGATAAACCCAGAGATTAAGGCAACACTACCTGAAGTTCTAGTCAACCGCGACAAGGCCCTAGAGTCTAAACAAAAACTCCTTGGATCGACCATATCCTGCCTCGCGACGGCCACGTCTTCCCTGTTAGGTGCACAAAACAAAGACAATGAGCTTATAAAGAAACTCATGGATGCGTGCAGGCTTCTGTGTGACATTCAGCACTCAGACTCTGTCACTAGAAGAATGTTCAGTATGTCTGCACTTAAAAAAGACGTGAAGACACAGATAATGTCCTCCAAAATAGACAAGTTTTTATTCGGGGAAAATTTACCTGACACACTAAAAACAGCAAAAGCCGTTTCCAAATCCAGTGCTGAAATAAAAACCAGCTATAATAAAAACCGCAAGAATCCGCAGCCGTCAACATCTAAAGCCGGCAATTTAAACGCGAAAGCCCCGGCGGGTCCTTTTCGGAAACCGCCGGCGCCATCACAGAAGAGTCGACAGCCTGCCTCTCACCAGAGTCAGCCCGCCAAACAATACAGAACATCATCGCAGCCGCAGAAGAACACCAACTACCATCGCCGGACTTAGAAGAGGTAAAATATGCAGGACGCTTAGCCTTATTCTACAATCAGTGGAAACAAATCACCAACGACAAAACAATCCTGTCTTGGATATCAGGCTACAAACTAGACTTCTCTAGTCCAGTCTGCCAAACTAATCCACCTGCAATACCAAACTATACACATAAAGAACGATCACAGTTCAACGAAGCCATATCCGAACTATTAAAGATCGGTGCTGTTTCAGAATGCGAACCTTGCTACGACCAATTCGTATCTAGCGTATTTTTAAGACCTAAACCAAACGGCAAGATGCGGTTCATTCTAAACCTAAAAAACCTCAATAAACATATTAAAACTGACCATTTTAAGCTCGAAGATTTACGTACGGTTTTAAAAATGGTATTCAAAGATTGCCTAATGGCAACATTAGATCTCAAAGATGCCTATCTCTTACTTAAAATACATAAACAATCTAGAAAGTACCTAAGATTTCTGTTCAATAATATTCTATATGAATTTAACGCACTGCCTTTTGGTTTAAACACAGCACCTTATGTGTTCACCAAAACAATGAAACCTGTTTTAAAACTACTACGGTCCGCGGGTTACCTCTCCAGTATATATCTCGACGATATATACCTAATGTCTGATTCGTATAAAAACTGCCTAGATAACGTAGAAATTACAAACAAATTGCTCTCAAGCTTAGGATTTATAGTTAACTTTAATAAAAGCGTATTGACTCCCTCTACTTCATGTAAATACCTAGGCTTCATAATTAACTCACATGAACTGAACGTCAAATTACCTAATGATAAACGAGAGAGAATATCATTAGAAATTAAAAAATTCATGAAACTTAAATCATGCAAAATTAGACAATTTGCACAACTAGTGGGTCTATTAGTGTCCGCTTGTCCCGCCGTCGAGTACGGATGGCTGTACACAAAACAACTAGAGCGTTGTAAATACCTCAACTTACTAGGTCACGACGACTATGACAAGATTATGAAAATCCCTAACACACTGGACTCAGACCTTGAATGGTGGCTTCAAAATATCCCCCGCGCAGTAAAAAAGATAAGAGATGACAACTATAGCTTAGAGTTGTATTCTGACGCCTCAACAACGGGGTGGGGGGCTGCATGCGGGGAACAAAAACTTCACATTAACCAACTCGAACTGTTAGCGGCATTCATTACCCTCAAAATTTTCGCCAAAAACTATACGGATTGCCAAATACTAATGCGTATAGATAACTCCACTGCTATTAGCTACATAAATAGAATGGGTGGAATTCAATTCCCCCACCTAACTGAAATAGCAAAAAGCCTTTGGCAGTGGTGCGAACAACGTAAAATCATTGTAGTTGCTTCATACATTAAGTCAGTTGACAACGCAATAGCAGACAAGGAATCACGACGCTCACATCCTGATATCGAGTGGGAACTGGGAGATAATGCGTTTAGAAGCATAAAAAATAAGTTCGGGCCCCCTCAAATCGACCTATTTGCAAGCCGTATTAATAAAAAATGCGATTTATATGTTTCTTGGAAGAAAGACCCGGATGCGTTTAATGTCGACGCTTTTACAATAAACTGGTCGTCGTGGTTTTTTTATGCATTTCCGCCGTTCTCAATCATCCTAAAAACTCTGCGGAAAATAAGGACAGACCAGGCAAGGGGCATCGTAGTGATCCCTATGTGGCCTACGCAGCCCTGGTATCCTGTGTTTAGACAACTTCTCATATCAGATCTGCTTATTCTCAAACCCAATGAAAATGTCATTATCTCGCATTCCAGCAAGGGCAAGATTCACAGCAGTCTTACCCTGGCTGCCGGAGTCTTGTGCGGACGGCGCTGCTGAGGCGAAGTGTGCCCCCATCATCAATTGACATCATGCTGGCATCCCTGAGTAACAACTCTATTAAACAATACGACGTATGCTTAAAGCGATGGTACAGTTTCTGTTTACAAAACGATCGCGACATCTTTGAAGCTTCCGTACCCACAATTCTGTATTTTTTAACGCAAATTTTCCAGTCTGGTATCCAATACGGTACACTCAATAGCTATAGGGGGGCATTATCCCTCCTGATAGGTTCACACATTTCCACAGATGACAGAATAAAAAGGTTTTATAAAGGAGTCTTTAGGATTCGTCCCCCCGCACCGAAATACAACGTGACTTGGGACACGTCACAGGTACTGGACTTCTTGAGTAAATGGTACCCTAACGAAACGCTTCCACTTGAAAGACTCACTAAAAAATGTGTCACTTTATTAGCCCTTGCAACTGCACAAAGAGTACAGACAATACATACAATAAATATAAACAATATTGAATACACAACAGCACAAATTAATATTAAAATACCCGATTTAATCAAAACCTCAAAAGCAGGCATAAACCAACCTGTTCTACACATCCCTTTTTTCAACGAAAGACCTCAGATATGTCCAGCTAAAACAATAATGTCGTACATTCACCAAACAGCCTCACTTCGTAGTAATAATAAGCTCTTCATGGCTTTGAAGAAACCGCACAAAGAGGTGACCACGCAAACAATTAGTCGGTGGATAAAAGCCACACTTAATGATTGCGGCATTGATATCAACATATTCACAGCACACTCCACCCGACACGCGTCTACCTCCAGAGCTCATCAATTGGGTGTCAACATCGACGTCATTAGAAAGACAGCAGGGTGGAGTGGCACTTCGGCCACTTTTGGTCGCTTCTATCAAAGAACAATTTTGATTGACAATGATCAAACTTCCTTAGCTAGAGCAGTATTTAACCATAATTAAATTAAGTTAGATACTCGCAAAGATTATATAATAAGATTTTCATGTACTAATGCATAGATAAGATAGCTTCATTATGTGATTTCCTACTGATTATAGATGTTTATAATTATGAGAGAAGGACATAAGCGATTGATTATGCCTTTAATAAAGACTGCTACTTGTACTTAACCAGTCATTTCTTTTCTATAACAGCTGTGATATTTCCGAAAATAACTCTCAACCTCTACATGTGTATATAATATATTTATTTCAGGATACTTATCTCGAGTACGAGGTGCAAGGATAATTTATGATTAAACGAACTAAGTGAAGTTCTATCATAATTATCCGTAGCACCTCGTACGAAGAGATAAGTATCAATCACCCACCCATCCCCATAGCTAGCTTATGTTACCCGAATAAACTTCCGGTAATATCACGCAACTGTAACGATACTCTAAACTAAATGACGGGTGCGACTAGCGGGAAGGGCAAGATGGCGGATGTGGGTGGCCATCTACAAATTCTTTTATTCTACTAACTCTCAACTAGTGCACGAGCGGTGGCAACTATGCGGTACTACATGTGTATATAATATATTTATTTCAGGATACTTATCTCTTCGTACGAGGTGCTACGGATAATTATGATAGAACTTCACTTAGTTCGTTTAATCATAAAATATATATATAAATATGTGTTTAAATAAATATTAACAGTTTTATAAAGCTATCGCGGGTCTTGAGCGTGGAGACCGAATCCAGAAATTCCGTAACGAAAATAACCTAACACCCCCCACTCCGACTCCATCTATCGATGAATAGCAGAACTTTTAATGACTTTTTGAAATATCACGCTTGTCTCTTTAGTTCAGCAACTCGCCTCTAGATGGCATTGGTTAAATAATTATAATTGCATAAGTTGATAAAAACAGCTATGCAATAGCTTTACTGCGGCAGTCTCCGAGTGCCACACGTCTTTTTTTTAATTAGTTATTGTTTTATGTTTTGAGATTAAATTAATCAGTATCGTTTTTTATTATAATAACAAATACTTTTTGCCTCAAACCCTGTGTTTTGTAACTATTGTCAAAAACTAATTTTTGTATACCTATATCAATTGGTCAGTAATGTATCGATAATGACCATGGAACTCATTGCAATTTCAGAAACCTTAAGGTGTGTTAGCAATGGTAACAACAAAGTAGTGATACTGACAGACAGCAAAAGCGCACTACAACATTTAGCTCGGTGCGCTTCTGGAAGGAGAGGTGCACTGATAGCTTACTCGATCTTAGAAAAGATCCAAAATCTCAGGCAAACCGGCGTGGATCTGAAATTGCAATGGGTTCCATCTCACACAGGATTAAGAGGTAATGAAGAGGCTGATAGGTCGGCAAAGTTAGCAGTCACAGATGGAAATTACTATTGTATACAACCAACACATACTGAAATTCTATATAAATGTAAGAAGAAATGCCTTAACAAGTTTAAAGAGTACTTTGACAAGAGAAGCCAAGAAAAGGGTATCTGGTATAAAACTATACAAAGTCAGCCTCCTCCTATACCTTGGTGTGTTAGGTATACATTAAAGAGACAATTTGTTGTGATAGCCCATAGAATACGTTCTGGACACATTCCAACAAAGAAATTCGGTTACATGATGAAAAAGGAAACATCACCTAATTGTGACTCATGTGGAGTAGTAGATGATATATATGATCTGCTTATGGAATGTGTCCGAAACACAATTCAAAGACAACAATTGATAACATCGCTAAATTTAAATGTATTAGATGTAGGAATAGTTACTCATATACTAGCAGAACCTGCATCGGAGGATGCTATAAAAATTTATAGTGTGCTAGATAGTTAAAAAAAAGGTTATGATGGGACTGGCATGTCAAAAGACAAAGTCAAAATTAAATTAAAAATATATTGGAAAAAAAAAATTGGTTGTGAATTTTGCGTATTGTTTTCGATAGTTCATAAAGGTTTATATTCTTACTAGCTGCGAGATCACTCGCGTTTTCAGGAAGAAAAAGCCTCGTGTCGAAAGACAAACAATCGGCACCGACAGTTTATCATGCCTGCATAGAAGGGGTTAGTTGAAAATGACATTAACGGTCACCCATCCAAGTCCAGTCCGCAGAAAATGTTTCTTAACCTTATTTACCAGTTGAGCACAAGACGAGTTGTTCCGACTAAAATTTGAATGATTACGAGTACACTTTTAATTCTGAGAAAATCTTCTGATACTCTTTTTGCATTAAATTATCTTTATAAATATGTATACGAATGTGTGAACTTTGTTATTTATATAATTCATAATATAAATAACAATGTAAAAATAATTTATAATTCACAATTGTTTTTACTTATTAATAGGATCGTTTATATTGTTACGCAAGTAATATTATTATAGGTATAATTTTTAATATACAGATATAATTATAAGTAGCTAGATGACCGAGCTTTGTTCGATTTAGATACGAGTACAAAATAGCAACACATGTTCCGTGAGAATCTTATCACCGCGATTCATGATTTTGCAATGCGACTGTTACGCCATCTAGTTTGAACGCAAGGAACAAACTGTTGTTTTTAATTGCCTGAAAACACAAATAAAACGTATTCTAAAAATGAAACCTAGCTGGATCGATTTATCGCCCCCTAAACCCCTTGCATACTAAATTTCATGAAAATCGCTGAAGCTAGATTATACCTATACAAACATATATTTATACAAGAATCGATCAATTAAAGGTATTAGATAACCTTTGGTCAACATTTCATTGATATTTTGAAATAATGTTATCAAGTCACAGAATAAATAACACCACTGATCACATATCGATTTTATCTTGTAGATAACACACGAATGCTAAATACTTATATTATCTTTGTTCAGTACAATATCGATTTCAAAATGCATGGTTACGTATATATCGATAAAATAGAGAAACATCGATAAGTATGACTTTAGAAAATGTAAACACAACACTAGCAAAAGAACCTAGACTTGCAAAAATAACGTTATATAACAAACGCGCAAGGTCAAAGATAATGAATGTAAACAAGCTAATGTAGCGTCGGTTTGTGTTATTTAAATTGCAGTTTTGCATAATATTATCGAGCTAATAATAGCTGATGACATTTTTGTTTAAATCATTGAGATTGACGCGATATTCTGGCTACCTTCGAGCATCTATTTCGGGACCTGGGGATGGTTAACAGGTGGGAGACTGCCTATACGTATCGAACTACCTATGATGTGGGATCTTCTTTATAAGGCCAAAAACTATGTTCCAATTTAACACTTTTTATTATTCAAATATAAGGACAATGTTGCGCGACAAGGGCGGGGAGACCACTGTGTGGGCAAGGTGCGAGCGGCGGTGCGCAGACGCAAACCGCGGCGAAAGCAATCCTTGCCCCCACAATCTACATATATGAATAACGCTGTTATAATATGCACATAGTTTTAATGTAAAATTTGAAACTTTTAAACTGACTTCCATTAACCATACACGTTGCAGTTCCTGGAAAAGTAGGTTGATTTCTGCGACATCTATTGTATTATTGGCCAAATATGACGAATCGCGAGTCAACGGGAATCCCTTAAAGTTAACCGATTTCGCAGAAATCAACCTACTAGTTCAGGAACTCCAACGTGCGTGGTGAAACAAAACACTAAGTGCGAGTGAGTGCGAGACGAGACGCAATCGCGAGCGTTCTGCACTCCTTGAAAAAGACTACCGGATGTGGTTGAAACTATAGTCGGAAAGATCTGACTTTTTTACGTGAGTAAATGTCATATTAAAAATGTGTACAAACCACGTTAGTTTTCATAATAAAATACTAACTCTACATGGTAGTAACTTACCTCTTTTACGAAGTAGAACCTAGACAGGTTAGAAGAGTAGAAAACTGAAAATAATTTTAACTTTTTTTTAAAGGGTCATACCATACCTCATATTACTAATAAAAAATACAAGAAGTACAATTTGAAAAAAATTATATCGACTTCCATTCTATTCAGTTATTAGAGTGTAACTCAAAAACTAATGGACCGAATTTGATAAAATTCACATGGGACCACAAGGGAAGCACCAGCTTTCAAACAAAAGTTTTGGAAATCGGTTCACCCAGTCGAAAGTTATGTGGTAACAAACACAAAAAATACAGTCGAATTGAGTACCTCTTCTTTTTTGGAAGTCGCTAGAATATACAAAAATATGCGGGATGTTAGTCGCACGAGTTGGTCATCTCGCTATGTAAGTAAGTACCTGTATTTGATGTCATTATTTATTAATGTACCCCGTTGACTCGCGATTCGCAATATTTGCCCGATAATACAATAGATTTCGCAGAAATCAACCTACTTTTCCAGGACTGCACTGCCACTGCAACGTGTGTGGTTAAAAAAGATGTCGATTAAAATATTTTCCCTGCGATATTTCTACAAGCTATTTAACTAAATCTCTTCGTATCTCCGTAATGTTCGTATATTGTCAGGGAAATATTAAATTGAGTGTCAGACGTCAAACAAGTGAGAAATACGATGGCGATTGTAAAACACGAGTAAGTGGGTCGACAGGCTGACGGCAGATGGGTCGACGACATCTCGAGACGTGCAGGAAAACATCTTGTATGATCAAATTTGTGCTGTATTTGCAGTTACTACGTTATGCTCGCTAAGATCATAAAACTTCTAGTGTCTACATTTTCTGTCTAATATTTCAAGGCCCGCGTAAACGATGTCGCAACTGATCCGCACTTTGGTACAGTTGGATATAAAAATACTTTTAAGTATCACCACCGACATAGCAAAAAATCTTATAAAAAGTACAAATTTGTGTTGCATACTATAAAGTATTAAATGATCAGATCAAAATTAAAAGACCACTTAAGAGGATTGCATAGCTAGTACTTTCCAAGCTAAAAGAGAAAACTCTTTTCTACCTCTTAACATTGTCCGATTTCAGTGATTTTTTTTCATGGAATCATGACATTGTTTACTATGCCCGTACGTTTCGATTATTTCAGTTTTTTTAAGTTAAAAAAAAGGAAATTTATACTACTTTGAAATACTGAAAAAATCAAAACGTACGGGCATAGTAAACAATGTCATGATTCTATGAAAAATAAACGTTGAAATCGGACTATGTTAAGAGGTAGAAACGAGTTTTCTCTTGTAGCATGGAAAGTACTAGCTATGCAATCCTCTTAAATGTAAAATTACACTTGAAAAATGTAACTAATCACTAAATACAGTAAAATGTAACCTAACCTAAAATTGGGTGATGATATCCTAAACTTCGTCTTCGATACCTTTTTGAAGTGCAGTCAGATGAAACAGCTAACACCATTGTATGTTTAGTCTTTCCTGTTGTATGGAGACGTTTAGCTTTTTGATGTTTACTTTTTTTGGTATGAAAGCTAAGAGTGTCTATTACGTATTTTTGGTAGTCATTATTTTTTACCCCTATCAAACAGAAAGTATTATGAATATGACTAAATAGCTAAGGTATATTTTGCAAATTTAGAGGGGAAAACCACATCCTCGGACTGGATCCTCTGGATCTAACCTCATACCAAACTGATTAGTATGAAGAAACTGAACAGCTTGGTTCTTTTACCTGTATTGTTTGGCTACTTTTACTAAACAGTTAAGTTATGAGATCTAAACCAAGTAACTAAATTCGTTTTGTTACTGTAGCTAAACGTTTGGCAGTCACCACAGCAACTAAACACTTATGTAATTATCTACCAAAAATTCGGTAACTAGTAACCAAGTAGTTTTTTCAGTGCGCGTCTTCTGATTATCCTTGTCAGACGCCATAACCGGATGGAATTTATTGGATCTATAGAGCCAACTATCTTGTCTTTTATATTTTAAATATCAAGACATGGTCGAAGGTTTACGAACAAAAAATGCTTCTCAAATGTCGATTCTCCTATTTACGTTAAAATTTTAATGAAACATTGTCACTACGGAATAAATGTCATGTGATTTCATGATATTTATTCTGTAGGTACCACAAATGTCTCCTGTTATAGATCAAACGCGTGTGTTTGGGTGGTGAAATATAGGAAACCTATAATTTACGAGATAGAATTGAACGCGTTTCATTTTGAGTTTTGGTGGTGAAATGTTACCCTTTTAGAAATAAAACGCGTGTGTTTGGCTGGTGAATTGTAACCCATACATAACATACTTTTGCTTTTACAGATGAAACGCGTGTGCTCGAATGGTGAAAATGTAACCCATACATAACATACTTTTGCTTTTACAGATGAAACGCGTGTGCTCGAATGGTGAAAATGTAACCCATACATAACATACTTTTGCTTTTACAGATGAAACGCGTGTGCTCGAATGGTGAAAATGTAACCCATACATAACATACTTTTGCTTTTACAGATGAAACGCGTGTGCTCGAATGGTGAAAATGTAACCCATACATAACATACTTTTGCTTTTACAGATGAAACGCGTGTGCTCGAATGGTGAAAATGTAACCCATACATAACATACTTTTGCTTTTACAGATGAAACGCGTGTGCTCGAATGGTGAAAATGTAACCCATACTTTTCCTGTAAGTGATGAAACGCGTGTGTTCGAATGGCGAAATCTAGCTCATACTTTTCTGTTAGAGATGAAACGCGTGTATTCCGTAGTGAAATTTAACCCATACTTGTCCTGGAAGTGATGAAACGCGTGTGTTTCAGCATTGGAAACGTAATGGGCTGACTTATGGTTTTGCTCGTGTAATTTTATTGTACTGCTGACTTCATATACATACGAAGGATGAGCTAACATTCTAACACAGAATAAATATTTGCTAGTACCTAACATAATATTTGTTCCTATGTTTGTAGGTAATTTATTATATTGTGAAAGAATTCAGCTACGCGTAATAAACGCGTATTACTAAGTAATAGTACCTTTTATACTTATATATTTTAACCATGAGAGGACGGAGTTAAAGAATATTCCCTCTATCGTTGGAATACGAATCGTAAGAGGCCGGAAACCGAACTTACTAGATGGTAGGTTCCTTGTGCTATATTACTAGAGGCTGTATTACTGTTTTAAGGTGTGAAGGGCACTGTAGGAAGTGAAATTACTGGGCGAAAGAGACTCAAAGGTCTTGGGTCACGAGCGTACTGCAGTGCTAAGCTCTGGGTGGTACTGCAACTGGCATAGGCAAGCGTAATGCTAAACACCACGACATGCCCGTCTCGTAGTACTATTAAAATTGTTAGTATGAGCATGATTCATATAATCATCTCGGTGTACGAAGGTATCAAATAACTATTTATAAAGGTGCATAAAGCACTTGACTGTAATTAAAATTGTAAATGCACCTCAGAGTATGAGGGCACTTGATATGTCTTATGGCTATCCGTTATGCAAATGTGCACCAAGACTTCAGGTACTGTAGGCATTTGGTTGAACACCTTTCTTTTTAATTGTTCAGTAAACTTTATGAAACTTTGATTATAATTTAATGTTATCATCAATTAAACGATTATGAGTTTTTTATGCTATTAGGAGACGGTACAAGCACGAAGCCTACCTGGTGTTAAGTGGTAACCTCTGCCTAGAGCAGATGCATTATGTCACATGTGACGAACTGCACTGCGCTCGTACCTCAAGACTCGTGTGTCTGTAATTTCACCAGTTCAACAAGAACGCAGTATTGTGAACATTATTGCTTCGCGGTAGAAACGGGTAGGTAAGGTGTCAGTACTTTCCCCGGGGAACTCATCCACAAAGAATTTTGTTGCTTCTTATTTATGTAATAATATAATTTATTTTTATAATAATAAACAAAATAAATAGATGGACAAGTAGTTCACCTTGTCGTAGGTGTCACTGTTGTTCTTGACATTATAATATAATTTTTTATTTTATGTTCGTAGAAATTGTGGTTGGAGATACATGAAATAAAAGGTAAAATATGTATTAAGTATAATAAACGTTTCAGAATTATAGGAAATAACTATATTTCCTATATTTAGGTAACTTATAATTAGGTACTTTTAATTTTGAGAACAATGGGTTCACGTTTTTAATCTTATCAAGACCTAATCTTATTTTTAGCATGCATGGAAACTTTACTGGCAATCGGTTAGTACAAATCCATAATAAATTTAAAACAAAAGCCTGGCATACCGACAGTCGTTAATATAAATTAAACTTTTTAATACAGTTGCTCAATAAGTGGCGTATTGCAGGGACGTATAGCGTTCGGGATGTGGGCTATTACACACTCGTGCTTTTTTTTACCTTTCCCGAACTCGTGCGTTCTCTTTCCAACTGTCAAAATAATGTCTATTAAAAAAGAAAAACCTACCATGAAGTTTTTACTAAAAAAAACATAGAAGTTTTTATGATTCATGCAAATACGTATATTTCTAAAAAGAAGCTACTAATTTGTTTCAATATCAGATTTAATGATTTGATTGAATGAATTAGGTTAGGTTTCATTTCATTTGATCTCATTAAATTTCATTTTCATATCAATAAATAAATTCTACTGAAGACTTGGCTGTATGGGCATAATTCCCTTTGCCTATCAGAATGGGTGGGGAAAAAAATCTCTGCTTATATTCTACGGTTGACGCCATTTTCCAGAAATTTTCTTCGCGTGTTTATTTTATTAAATCGCTTAATTTTTTCGCAACTGTATTAAAAATAGTCGTTTAGTACACGTGCGGAACCGTCATTGCAACTTGTTCCGACTGTCAACCCTCGCCTTCGGCTGCACCTCGGCTCGGGTAGACATTTGTCGGAACTCTTTGCAATGACAGCCTTTCCCCACTTGTAATGAAATATACTATTCTACATCAACACCGAAAGTTTTTTTTTTATCTACTTGTGGTGGCCACACTGAAAAACCAGCCAACGTGGATATATTATACGTCACTAGCAATAGTACAATGTACGAGAAGCTGTAGTTGATCCTACGTAGTCATATAGTTACTATGTATTATTAAAACTATGACTATAATTTTGTAGTAGGTATAGACCTAGTAATTATCACACGTGCATGATATTGATAATGAAAATTGCCCTGATTACGCAGATATCGCTAAATAAATAAGATTATCTGAAACAAAACCTCTTGAAAGACATTATCACTACGCCCACAGTCTGACATTGACTCGTACAATTTTGCGAAAATAATTCAGTTGTTTCCTAGAAAAACTTGTTTGCGCTCGCACGACACGAACTTATTTTTTTATTATTACAATGGTTGTTATGGTCTAACTGTCTGTATCATACATATCGTGAGATGATCCTTGCATTATTTTTGATTGATTTATGGCTATATTGCAAGACTAAAGATATGGTCAACTTGTCAGCTAATTACTAAGCTAACCTATAAAAAATTATCAGAATATAACCTATACACCTTCCTACGAGTGTCGGACGCCACGTAGGTACAACTTTTTTTTAAATATGGCTGGCTATATATTGTCCAACTCGTATAGATGGCAAAATCATAATTATGAGATAATACTTATCTATGATTGGTACCTATAATATTGCAGTACGGAGAAGACGGCTCATTTTTCCAGCTAACTCTACGATATTGGATATCGGCTCCTAGTGCTTTGATAACAATAGTTGATATATACCATAGTAAAAACACAAAATATAAAAATACGGACGTAGCAATTAGAATGTACATATATTTTATTCATTTAACTGCTATAAAAATACTTACCTATAGTATACCGCGACCTCAAAAAAAAACTCGGCGGAATCGTGGTGGAGAATTAATTAACAAGGACTAACAAATTACCTACGGAAAAATTTAAATTAGGCTGTTTAAATTCAGAAATTCATTCATAAATAGTTTAGTATCCATCTATACTATAATATTATAAAGAGGAAAGATTTGTATGTATGTTTGTAACGAATTGGCTCAAAAAGTACTGTGCCGATTTCAAAAATTCTTTCACCATTCAAAAGTCAAAGTCTATGTCAAAATCACTTATTCAATTTAGGCACCAAAGACGCACTTATGAACGTCAATTTTTCATTATAATGTAGTTTAAAGACTCTACCACCGCGGTCAAAAATATATAGAGCATTGGGAAGCTACCCTGAGTAACATAGGCTATATAAGATTCATCATCATCATCATCCGTCACCGCGCGGGTGAAACCGCTCAGAACAGCTAGTATATTATATCTAACCGGCATCGTAAGTGCTTATGTAAATATACCTAGTACAGATATCCTATTCAAAAAAGTTTTTATTTCATCGTTTACGAGCGACATGATTTTTTTTTTCATTTTTCCTCCTTAGAGGGATAGGTCCCGCACTTCTCGTGCATTTGCCAAGCGACATGTTACTGCTAGGAAAACACTTAAACAATAATATAAGTAAACACCAGACACATGTAATCAAAATGTATTATCTGATAAAGCGATATAATATGTAAGTATACATTATAACATACTCTAAGATAGTAATAACTACCTATTTCACCTATACAGGTACTTCACAGATTCATTCGAGTCTAATAAAGCACTCGATTCATCTGTACCAAACCCTTTATCAAGAAAATCGGAACAACGACCGGACCGATCACGATGTGACGCCTACATCCAAGACGCGCTCAGAATAAACGAGAGAAATACCTTTACTAGGATTCCACAAACGAATCTAAATAAATAGTTTCGTTGAACTTTGTCAACTTGAAATCGTGATGAGAAAATTTAGAATTTACTAGCCAGATTGATGAAATGTCATTAGCCACTGACGATACTGGCTTTCAATATTATCGACGATCTAATTCGTAATTACAGAATCTCTCACTCAAATTGTTTTTTTTTCTTATTTTATTTTTGGCTGCAAGTTGGCAAAAGTATTATTTACACACTGTAAAGTAATATTATTTTATGCAAGATAAATCCTAGGTCTCTTGGCTCAGCTAGCCTAAAATAAATCCCTTACCGCTACACAGCTATTTTAGTTATCGCTATAATAAATAAACTAAGACACGAAACGCATCGTGTTAAATCAAAATAAACCTTTCTATTCCCAGGCGGAAAACACAAAATGCACAGCGAAGAAAACACTTCTTGAAAATCACACTTAGCACTGGTCACGAATAACACAGCTTAAAAAAGAAAATAAAAGAAGCGCGAAACTGAAATTTAAAAAAAAGAAACGGGCGCATTCGAGTTATATTTTTTTTTAAAGTTCGTTTTACACGTACCGAGCGGTCGTACAACGCGACTACACTGCCGCGCTCGCAAACAGGACTGAGGCGGCTTTTAAACTTTTATTTTCCACGGTTCGCTTTCTGAACCGAACGTATACACGGAAACAATCCTCCATGTAGGTGTGTAGATTACGGCGTGCGAGCTGTGGTGTGCGTGCCCTGTAGTGATGATAGATATTGATATCGACAAAGTTTATAGTTGATATTCGCAATGCATAAGAAATGGTTATCAATATTTATTTATTATTATAAATACAGTTAGTATGTATCAGCCCTTCCTATTTTACGTATTTAAGTTATTATGTTTTAGTCATTTAAGCTCTCTAGGGCTCAGTTTTCCATTGCCTGACGTCGGTTTGAGGGTTGATATTTTTTTCACAGAAAGGTCACGTTATTATATGAACACACGCCAAGTTTCAATACCAGAAAACGCGTAGTTTTTGAGAAAAAAATTATTGAAAATCAATTATTTTTGCAATATTTACGTGAATCCATACCACAGATTATGTAGAATTCTCGCAATTGAACGTTTCGTTTTAACTACAGTTAAGTTGTGGTACATTCGGTAACATTTTATTTTATATAAATTTACGTAAATAATTATATTTTGAAGTTATTTCAACTGTTTTTCATTACTTTTACGTAAATAATTATATTTCGTACTTATTTCAGCTGTTTTTCATTACTAGCTATTAAAATGGGTAGTATTTACCGTCTCTTGCCGGTTTGTGAAACGAAACGTAAAATTGACGCCATTTCGTATTGTCATTGTCATCGTCAGTCAGTCATCTTTTGTGTTCCTTGCAGTTGAGCGCGTTTTCGTACTCCTGTCGGTAAACAACATTTGACTACTAACATGGCGTCTCCGAAGCCCCAGGTTTCGTGTTCTGCCGTGCCGTCTGAAGAATCGAGTGTAGTGGAAGTGTTGGACTCTAATGAGCCACTTGTCGCGAGCTCTTCTTCAGGCCCCTCGTGTGGTGCCGTTCCGTCTGTAGAATCGAGTGTAGTGCTAGTGTTGGACTCTGATGAGCCACTTGTCGCGATCTCTTCTGCAGGCCCCCCGTGTGTGCAAGTGTTGGACTCTAGTGAGCCACTTGTGCCCATGACTGTGCCATCAAAACCAGTAGCTGGTAGTTCCCGCGCCGTTCTCAGTACCGTGTCGGTACTGCCGCCTGCGTCTCCAACATCGTCTGAGAGCAGCGTGGGTGATGCGGAGCCTCGAGCTCCTGGGTCATCTGGCCGAAGAGTCCAATATAATTCCGATGAAATGAGGTTGGTTCGCAGTGTTTTCTTTAAAAGCCACATGTGTAAACTTCACAGAAAAAGCTGACGAGTAGAGCAGTAATTAGTTTTCTATAATGGTAATTTTTGTTTGTTTTAGGTCTCACTGGAATATGTTTAAAATCATAACCAGGTTCAATACCCCAGCTCAGTGCATTGCATTTGCTGAAGAGAATGGGCTCCTTCTTAGGGAAAAAATATGCTCACACCATAAAAAACCAATGTCGTTAAGCTCCTGCAGCAAGACCGGGCAGTTTGGCCTCTTCCGATGCAGGAAGAGCAACTGTCGCTCTAAGGCATTTAGTCGGGCAGCAGGAACATGGTTTGAGAATGCGAGGCTGTCTATCGAGTTACAATTTTTATTAATGTATATGTTCAGCCAAAAGTACAGTTATCATCAAGTAAAATTAGAGACTGCCCGTGAAAATAGAGAAAGTGTTTTATCAACAAGGACAATCGCAGATTGGTTTTCTTACTGTCGGGAGACAATTATTATTTATGAGTTGGAGCACCAGGAAATTAGTGGCAAGATTGGTGGTCCAGGCAAAATAGTGCAAATCGACGTATCAAAATTTGGAAAAAGAAAGTATAACAGAGGGAGACATATTGAAGGCCACTGGGTGCTAGGCATGATTGAAAATCGGAAAGATGATCTGAGATTAGAAGTGTGTCCCGATAATGTTAGATCTGCAGAAATGTTGGTGCCGCTAATACAAAAGCATGTGGAGGTAGGCACTGAAATCCATACTGATTTTTGGAGAGCCTATGATTGCCTACCTCAATATGGATACTTGCACAAGAAGGTCAATCACAGTGACCCCATAAATAAATTTGTGGCACCAGACGGGACACACACTCAGAGAATTAAAAGCCACTGGCGAAATTTAAAAGTGATGTTTGGTAGGGATGGTTATAAGGGAAACTTCACAGACTGGTTAATAGAATATTCATGGCGAAGAAAAATAAAAATAGTACATAAAGATGTTTTTGAAGAACTAATAAAAGCAATACAATATGTGTATAAAATTGATTAATAAATTATTAATTAGTATTTAATATGTTTTATTTTAACAGTACCTATTAGGGCAGATATCAAATAAAGGTTAGGTTCAACTTAAATCAAAGAACTGAATTGATTGACTCTCACTCTACTTGGTACGAGAATGTCCTACCTCTAGTGTTTTTATAAAGTCTGAAGCGCTTAGCTGCCTCTGCCTGCTGTTTGTTATAATTGTAGGCATCAGACGAGCCAGAGCCGCTGAGGCTGGTTGTCAAAGGTGACCAACAAGCTGAAGCTGCGGAGGTGATGGTCTTACCTTGTTTTTTACAATTATTATTAATTTTGGGTTGAATTATGAATTGACTGGCACAAGATTGATATTAAATGTTGTGGGGATGGGTAAGGGTTTGGTCTCTGATGGTAACAATAACCCTCTTTTGCATATTTTACAAGAAAACAATATACAGAAATCTAACGACATTATAAATAAGAACACCACACGAAAAAAAATTAGGTTAGGTTGAAACTGCGACAACCAACGCTAAAAAGTCAGTTACACATCCAACAAAACAATAAATTAGATCAGCGAAGTGTTAAATAACGTGAGGTCATGATTTTACAAAAATAAGCATAACTCAAAAACTATGCATTACCTTGTAATAAAAATGGTGAAAAAGGGAGGGGAGGACCCTATCCTTCCCCCCTTCAACCCCCTATTTCATGCCAATCTATTAAAAAATATTATCTTAATTTTAATCCATAAAATTAGGAAAATTAAAAAAAAAGTAAAAAAGGGGGGGTTCCCGTGCTTATTATTAGAAGAGGGGGGAGGGAAACCCCTCCCCCCCCCTCCCCCTCCCCCCTCCCCCCTTAATTCGGCGGCAGTCAATGGAAAGTCGTACCCTCTCTAGATATATTAAATAATAATTATAATTAGCCAAAAATAAGAAAAAAATAACGAATACAACGTCACCATTTGTCAACCTACCAATTACAAACAATATTTAAATATTTATAATGTTTGGAGCAATTTAAAAATCGGAAATGTGTTCCTTCGTTGTTTCATGCCGCATCAAGGAACACATAAAGGCAGTAAAAAACAATGAAAGACACAAATCTGCCATAGCTGAGCATCTGCTGGACGCGGGTCCTAACCACTGGATTGAATTCCATAACCCTAAAATCTTGTCCACCGAACGCCATTACATACCAAGGCTAGTAAAGGAAACTATTGAGATCTCGAAATGCCAGAATTTCAATCGAGGTGATGGTTTTCAACTCGTCAGCGCGTGGAATCCAGTATTAGGTTGTTTTAAAAATAAAAGTCCGCGTTCAAAATACTATACGCAGTGATACAGTGAGTGTGTTTTGTCGGGACTTAGGATCGAGTTCGAGTTCCAGTGATAACCGTAGCAAAAGACTAAGAAAGAGGGTAGATCGTTATGTCTGCACCTAACTTTTAAACTTTTTGACCAACCACCCGCATTCTTCAGTCTTCCCGTGAACATGGTGCATGTAACTGCGCCGAAATATCGAGAGCTCATTCCACAACCTTACCACGGTAAATATCCCGTTAATAATCATATAACTTAAACACCTTTGCTATTGTAAAAATATTAAATGTTATCATTTTTTTTTATTTTGATCATCATCGTCATCATCATCATCTCAGCCGTAGGACGTCCACTGCTGAATATAGGCCTCCCCATGATTTTCCAAAATGACTGGTTGGAAGTGGCCCGCATCCAACGTAGTCCTGCGATCTTTATCAGGTCGTCCAGAACCTTTCGGCCCAATCGGCCATCTGTTCTGCGTGATATGTGCCCTGCCCATTGCCACTTCAACTGGCTAATCTTCTAGGCTATGTCGGTGACTTTCGTTCTTCTACGGATCTTCTCATTTCTGATTCGATCACGTAGATAAACTATGCGACTATGAGCTTAGTTATGAGGCCCATAGTAAGAGACCACGTTTCAGTGCCATAAGTCATCACTGGTAACACACATTGGTCGAAGACTCTTGTCATGAATCACTGAGGTGTTTTTGACGAGAAGACTTCGCGAAGTTTCCGGAACGCTGCCTTGACTGCTAATTTTGATACAGTACTGGTATACTCGTGTTAAGTGGTAACCTCTAACTATAACAAGTATAGTAACAAATATAGTATAAGCTGAAATGCGCCCGTAACCTTGAGACATTTATTTGTTAAGTCTCACTTGCCTGTTATTCGGCTTGCATCTTTTTATCTATATTTATCGATACACTCGACAAATATCGATATAGTTACATCCTTATTCGTAACTCTATACCCCATTTCACGCACACTATGAACTCATCGCACACACTTACACGTTTGAGCTTTCAGCTTTTACATCACTTATCAAACTAAAATATATCTTGTTGTGATAACATTTAAGTTGTATTTTCTTTATTTAGCATTGAATTCAGTACGTTGCGTACAATCTTTGACAAATTCTGCATTTTATTACTATAATAAAATTAAGCTAAGCACAAAGCTTTCGTAATAAAATAAACTTATTATAAAAGTATAAGCAAGACAAAGCAAACAAAATACGTATTTTTTAATATTATTTTTATAAACCACTAACGCCTGCTTAGCGATACCTAACATTACAAATCTCTCGAAAATTGCAAAGTAATTCGGTTTTCTAATATTTTATTGAATCTTTGCGTTAGACTTGAGTAAAATCGGAAGTAGACAAGTACTTGGAAAATGGGCGGAGGACAGGCTCATCAGTTTTTCTGTGATCCATTGACTAGCTTTTGATCACAATCTGAATTGGTGGGGATGATGTTGTATCACACTTGATCTAGTTCTCAAGGAAAACTGCCCCAAGAGACCATTACTACAAAACAGATTTCTTAATATAAAGCATGTTTCTTTCAGTCAAAGCTAATTTCTTAACTGAGGTCTTCCAAGGCCTCCTCAGATGGTTTCCAGGTTCATACCCACCATTCTTGCACACACCCGATTGACGTTTATACTTTTTATTGTTCAAGAATGGGAGGTTATTCTCCAACTTTCAAGCGACTTCGATTCTATTCAGTTTTTGGAGTGTAACTCAAAAAATACTAGAGCGAATTCGATGAAATATAAATGGGGACCACCTCACAGGGATTAATCACGCGGGAAGCACCAGCTTACAAATATAAAAAAAGAATTTTGAGAATCGGTTCACCCAGTCAAAAGTAATGAGGTAAAAACATTTAAGAAAATCAAATTGAGTACTCCTCTTTTTTGGAAGTCGGTAGAAAACCAAGAAAAGATAGGAGGTTATGGTGAAGCCGGAGGTCGAGCCTAGTACGCGAACGAAGTTGCGGGTTGTCGCTAGTACCGTCGCTACAGTAGTTATTTTATATCAACGACAGCTTCTAAGAACATATTGAGAGCCAGTTTTATATTAAATGCAATGCAATAAATAGCCTTTATATCTGTTCTTCTCGCTTAAGCTGAGGGTATTTCCCCGGAAGAGATTGAGTAATTCTTAAATGTAAGAGGATTGCATAGCTAGTACAGTATTCATACTAAAAGAAATAACTCTTTTCTACCTCTTAACATTGTCCGATTTCAGTGATTTTTTTTCATGTAATCAACACATTGTTTGCTATGCCCGTACGTTTTGATTTTTTCAGTATTTCAAAGTACTATACATTTCCATTTTTAGAACTTTATAAAACTGAAAAAAATAAAAAGTACGGGCATAGTAAACAATGTGATGATTACATGAAAAAAAAAACACTGAAATCAGACAATGTTAAGAGGTAGGGAGAGGAGTATGGAAAGTACTAGCTATGCAATCCTCTACGTTCTCTTATTGTAATGTTTTTGTGTAACAAGAAAGTATTTAAAACTTTTTTTATATCTATTTTTCTACGAGCCTTGCCCCAGATTCTGTTGAGGTGTTTGCTTTAAATAATAAGCTTTAAGATTTTTAGCTTATTTTTCACGACTTTCAAAACACACACACACACACACACACACACAACACACACACACACACACTCACACACACACACACACATACATACACACATTTTCCATGCAGTAGGCAATCGCGTCTCTGGGCCCCAAGATACAGGCTTTTGCTTAGTTTGGGACTCAATGTTAACAGTTTTATATATATTACAATAACTTTTTGTGAACCTGTGTACCACGTCGTGTCATTCTTTTTGGAAATAAATATATTTGTATTTGTATTTTCACGACTAAAAACTTAACTGCCACTGTGCGTGTGTATACACCTCTACCGACTACATTGGGGATGCAATGGCGTAATGGTGTCCATTTAAATAAACTAGTTCAAAATGTAATTTTCATGACGACACTTATTCATATACCTACTTACTATATCAATATGACCGTTTTACCTATAAATGAACAATGCATCATGTTATATGCACTTCTTTATACTGTTACAAAAGCAATGGGTCACTTTTTAAAATAGACCTTTAAATGACCTATTTTATTCAAGTCACGTAAACCAAAAGAAAAACCACAGTGCGGTCAATTTATAAGAAATAGTCATTCAAAAGCGAAGGTACTCGTAGAAAACTGTCTATAGTTAGGTAAAGTGTCTCCATAAGAAGGTATAGAGTGGTGAAATAATTTTCCTGTTATTTTAATGACACGTCTGGCTTTTAGGCTCATTTGCAACAACCAGAGGTAACTGAAGAGTAACTTTGCAACATCTAAGTACCGTTTATTTCCAAACTAGGCTCGTACTCTTCAGAGTCGGCTGGTACCCCAGTATTTTCTCAAAGAGCTCATCTAATCACTGGTTTTGTATCTAAAACCCTAAAATAAAATATTATAGAAACAATAAAATACAATACAATTACTCTTTTTGTTAAAAAAATATATAGGGTGTTTGGTAGAGGGTCCGACAAACCAAATGAGCGTGTTCGGGGGCCCACTTGGAGAATACAAGTTGGCCAAAAAAAATCCCCGACTCCCCAATTTTTTATAACTTTTTTTGTGAATTTTTCCTTTTTCTCCGAAATTGTACCTATTTACCACCATAACATTTGTAAAATCTGTTTTAGACCGGATGTTTTTAGTTGAATTTGGTCTCTAATACACCTTCAGGCCATGCAAAGCAAAATTGGATACTAAACAGAGCTAACTAATTTAGAGCTCATAGAGTGAAAATATGAAATAAATTTTACCTCATAGTTCAACTTTCACAGTGATAAAAAAAACCCACTAGCAAGCTTTTTTAGAAAAAAGAAAAAAATTGGGGGTGTCGGGGATTTTTTTTGGCCAACTTGTATTCTCCAAGAGGGCCCCCGAACACGCTCATTTGGTTTGTCGGTCCCTCTACCAAACACCCTGTATAAGAAAAAATAAATATACAGTAGGCTAGTTAACTAATTAACCTACCTTACGAGCAGAAAACCTTAGAACTATGATAATACAATTGGCGGTCTTATCACTAATGCAATCTCTTACAGACAACTTTTGAATGGACAGGACAACAATGACAAGTGTAGACGGTGATGTGCAACAAGATAAATAGTTAAAAAACAAAGATATATAATAATTAAAACTTAAAGAAGAATCTTAAATACCTACATAAATATCAATAAATAAATATATATACAATAAATAATATCAATACATATACAATACTATAGACTACTACAAAATAATAATATAATGCTTACATATAGGAGAGCCATGTAAAATAAGATGTAATAATAATACTAAATAATATAATAAATACATACATATATATAAAATATTAACAATATAACAGGAAATGTGAAGCAGTTTCAGCAAACAGAGGACAAATAATGCTCTTGAACCATCTTTTTAAATATTCCAATCGATTTTGCTTGTCTGATAGAAAGAGGCAGAACATTCCATAGTCGTACAGCGTGCACTGCAAATGAATTGTGGGAGAATTTCGAAGAATGTACAGGAGTCCTTAACAGAAGAGAAGATGAGACACGCAAGGATTGAGAAGTACTGATGGATAAAAAGCAAATCGCTCCTTGTGATAGGAAGGCGTAGACGGAAAGAATAGATAGTACATGTACAAAAGTCACCTTCTTTTCAACTATTCGAATCAATCTCTCTACTGATCAATTCACCACTCATCAATTCATTTTTTTTTTATACCACCACTCGACAATGTCCAATTACATATCACGCAATCTCGGCGTAAATCAAGGTATTACATCCCCAGGGAGAAATTTGAACGTTAAAATTTGTAGGAAAACTCTTAGCATCTTTTTTTCTTTTTTATGTGATCTGTATGTAGCCAATTCAATGTTCATATAAATATTATTATTATAATAAACCCTCTTTACAATACGTTCACAATCCAAAACGAAAGCCTGACACAATTTTCAGAATCTTTATGTACTGCACAAATAAACTCCACAACTTCCATAAATGTTTCTAACGAACTCTGTCCCTCCATAACTGGACAAATGTGTCCAATATTTTTAATATGAAAAACGGGAATCACTCACGTAAATAAGTCAGATCTTTCCAAGTGCAGAACGCTCGCGGTTGCGTCTCGCCAACCGAGTGCGTTCCGCACTCTCCTTGAGAAAGACCACCGAATGTGGTTGAAACTATACTCGTAGTTGGAAAGCTCTGACTTATTCACGTGAGTGAATTCCGTTTTTCATATTAAAATGCCTACAAACCACGGTAGTTTTCATAGTGTACAATATTAATTTTTAACTTTTACGTTATTTTACTTTGAACTAAATAACCGGTTTTTTTGCCGAGCCTTGAGTTTTTATTGTCTCGTAGTAGGTATGAAAAGTAGAGTATGCACCTCGAGGATAAAGCCTGTCTTCGTCTTAGGCGGCTTGAACCCCTCGCTTCACTCAGGACTCTTCATAACCCTCGCTACGCTCGGAGATTAACTCTAGAGTCCCTCGTCGCGTTCAGGGTCCAATATGCCGCCCGTGACGTAAGACACTGCTTTACCGGTGCATAATCTATTATCGACCTCTATGGAACATTTGGCATTTTTAAAAACCTCTTCTTCTCTTTTTTATGGTTTTTGCGAGATTGTCGCAATTCCGCCATGTCACGTGGTTAGAGCAGAAAACAAACGAATGAGATTGGTCGGTGGCGGGAGAATGATCGGTGATATAAAAAAATACCAAAAATGGAACCGACTTCAACATTAAAAAGTGTGAAATAACTTGTTGAAGTCGGACCATGGGCACAATATTGTGATAATAGGCACATTTGAACTATCATGGTACCAACAAGTTACTTCACACTTTTTGTTGTTGAAGTTGGTTTCGTTCGTTGGTAAAAAAAATGTTTTCGGTCATTTTAGTTGGTAATTACGGGATCGACTTTGGCGCAGACCCGAGGACGTGGGACCCGGGCGCATTAGCGCAGGCTCGAGGAGGGGGGTATAGGCGCTCGGCGCATACTGGAGGAGGTGGGGTTGCGAGGGGGAGGGAAAGTCGGTATGGTGACACGCTGTTTTTCGTATACCCAATTATTTTAACTAAGTAAGTACTATATCTGCTACTAAGTACTATATCAGTGCCTAAGTACTCTTGGCCTAAGTACCTACTTAACTACTGTAAATATTTTAATTTTTCAAGCAACTGACAGATACCATAAGTCAATGTAAGGTCGAGTCCTTTATAAAACAACAATAATTCACGGTTTACTTTTCGCCACTTTATCTTTCACAGTACAAGTTGCCTATCTTAAAACGTTTTCCAAATACATTTTCTTCTGGCTTTCTTTAGATGTCTTAGAATAATATAAGAACCTTTATATGTTTCTTATTACGACAATGGACTAAAGATATACATATTTATCTTACAGTAGTTCCACACCTAAGTAAATATTTATCGTTAAGAAACTTAATGCTGCCAATTAAACAAATTAATATATTATAGAGGGTTATGAGAATTAGGCAGGTATCTACATACTCGTATTAATGTTACATAATTTGGATGGATGATGCAGTGTGCACTGTATTTATTCATTAAGTTAGACACTGTGTATACCTACTATATCTGTGCTTACTGTTATCGCACTGTACCAACCATTGTTAGTTTTATTTTATTTTATTATTATTTACTGTCTAGTTTAGATTAGAATAATATATTTATTTTTATTATTTATTATTGTATGTATTTTTATTTTCCTCGAGGATAAAGCCTGTCTTCGTCTTGGGCGGCTTTAACCCCTCGTTTCACTCAGTACTCTACATAACTCCCTCGCTTCGCTCAGGAAAAGTCTTAATCCCCTTTACACTCAGGGTTCAATATACCGCCCATGACGTAAGACACTGCTTTACTCCCTTGGTGCATAATCTACTATGGTAAGGACTTATATAATTAAATTTAGATTTGAAATTGTGAAAAAAAACTAAAATGTTAATATCTAAATAAGGTAAATATGTAGGTATATTGTTGGTGTTTCATAATATATAAAAAAATAATCTATAATTTTTACAGTACATCAAAACAATTGTTGATTTTTTTAAGCGTTTGATGTGTCAGTCTACTTTATTGAAATAAAAACGCTTTGACATAGGAGCTGTTCAAATTTTGTAACAAATGTTAAATTCTTCAACATGTCTTGTTTAGTCAGTAGTGTGGATGATGATGATGATGATGAGTGTGGATATAAGTGATTTTATTGATGTTTAATTAATTTTAATAAATAACACATTACGCTAACACAAAAAAAAAACAAGTATTTTGTTACCAATTATGATCTGTTTGAATATTACGACCGTGTAAATTCCTTATTTTGTTAAATTTACCACAATCATAAGAAAGTTTCATGTTAATTAGTAATCTTATACATAGCATATGCTAACTTATCTTAGAAACGTGCTACAAGGGGTTACCTTTCCCCTCTCAAGGCTTTGCATTAATCTTCCGGACACCCTTGTATATATTTTTAAAGCACTAAAGCCTGTATAGTGAGACCAAACTTTATCACTATACGACGGGGAAATAAGATTTTATTCTGTGTTCTTTGTAGGTGTGAGAGCCTAAACCTGCAACACATTATTATTTTTTCTTGTCTGTTTGTTCACGCATCACGAATAAATAAAAACAATACTGTCCATACTTCATAAGAAAATATTTAAATAGTATATTATGCAACTAGTGAATAAAGGACGGATTTAATACGAGTGAAGGATTCTAACGACTGAATCACGACCGCAGGGTGATACATGATGACTGAATCACGAGCGTAGCGAGTTATTCAAGTGTTAGAATCCTGAGCGATGTGAGTGATTCATGGCCCTCGATATTAATCCGTTTTATTCAAGAGTTGCATACTATACTTTATACCTTGACTACGAGAAAACGAAATAATTTAAGTGAAAATAGACATTTAATGAAGAAAATAGGAAGGTTAAATTAATTAAAATGCACATTAAAATTAGAACAATTACTAAACAAAAGAGTAATTTATTTATTATTATTATATATTTTTTTCTATAATCGCAGCAAAGAACACAATACAGTACAGTTTTTATTCTAATGCTAAACTCCTTGTCTCAAATATCGACCAATCAAATCTCGAGGAGTTACTTGCACAAAGAGTTTGTATGTCGATATAAGATGTAGGTATAAGCACTGAGATGGAGATCGAATATATTGGTGTGTTCGAAGTTCAAACACCAAAACAGTGATTAAAATGTCTTTTTATTCACTGTTTTCAGTGAATAAAATACGCTTTTTAGAGTAGGAATGGTATAAAAAATAGTATACATTATTCAGACTCTGAAAGTACAGGTCTAAAGTTGCCTGAGGAGCGCGTTGAAAGTAACTTTAATAACTTTTCAGCCCTAGGACTCAGGCAAAATAAAAAGTCAAGACAGAATGTTCTGAACAGAGAAGTGAGGCTGGTTTTCTATGCATGTAGTGCGTGAATCGGTGCTGCCATAATTTAAATTACCCCATAAAAATAACGTTATCAATTTAATAGAGTTATAACGTTCTTAGTTTTAATATAATAATAGGGTTCCTACATTAGGTGTCGATAAAAAGTAGTGGCATTGGGTGGTGAAAGAGAAAAGATAAAGAGTTTCAGAAATAAAATTACTCGGTGTAACTTCTAGTTTTATTTATAAACCTTTATGCTGAATCATTTTTTGTACGCTTGCCGTTTACTTTGCACTGATTTAGAAATAATTTCTAATTTGACAATATGGTGGAATCTAATGTATTTCTCAATTACACACCGTATTAAATTAAGTTTATGTACCTGCCAAGCATATTCATGTTTTGACTCTAAATTGATAAAAATCTGGTTGTTTCCAATGAATTTCTTTAATATGTTCAAGACAATAGTTTGGTGTTGATTTTCTACGGTTATTGCAATACTTTCATTCAATAATTTTCGAACAACTGCTTCACAAGTGACACAAATGTCATAAAGATCCTTAGACGGGAAGCGAATACCGCCTTTGTTTTTTAAACTAATGAGCTTGTGAAAATAAAGTTTCTCATCAGTCTGCAAGGCATCTAAACATGTAGAGCATTTTATGGTTTTAACCAGATAGTGCACTGTACTTTCAGATATGTAACCAATTATCATTTTTCTGTAGTCACCATAATATGAATTGTCATGTAAACAACTGGCCCAATCAAATGATTCATTAAGAAGTTGCAACGAAGAATTTTCAATGGTTCCTTCTTCTTCTTCGTGTCTATACGACGATGAAGTGCTATTCATAATTTTAGTTGTTGAAGTGCAAATAAGTATTGCTATGTGTTCTAAAGGAACACAATTACCTTTTGTAAGACATTTTAATTCTAAATGATATAGTATTTTTTGTAGCTTGCTTTAAATTGTCTTACGTTAGGGTTATCGTTGAACCCTCCATGCATCCTAATAGACGTAAATAGAATCTCCAAATGGTCCTGGCTTAATTTATAAGTAGGTAAAAAAATCAGCCATTTTGCATTTAATAAAAAAATATTTAAACACAATAAAGCATGAACAGATAACAGATGACTGAAGTTTGCTTTTATAATATGGTTATAATTCCACTCTACATAGAACAACATTCAATATAGATACACTCTAAAAACAAAAGACTTCAATAGAAATATGGTTTATTTTTACAAAAAAACATAACCGCCTTCAATATGTACGAAATTGAAAATCCAGTATGAAATTAATGTGAGTCCATATTAAAGGTATCAGGTTTCCAACAAAAATATAAATAAAGAAATAATTGTTCAAATCGGTTTATAAATAACGGACTTATGAGGTAACAAATATTTAAAACAATAGAACCTAATTACGAACCTACTCCTTTTAGATGTCGGTTAAAAATAAACTAAAAGTAAAAAAAAAGTTTTTTTTAATTTGCTTTCTAATGACGGAACCGGTTTTGTATAAAGATATTGCGTCGCGTGTCATACAATATAATATTTAAAGAAAAGAACTAATTGAGAACCTACTTCTTTTTTTGAAGTCGGTTAAAACACGTTGATAAACTACGAGTATTATAAAAACGTATTAACGTAACGTATATACTGAATATTAAGATTACCTAATAATAAGGTAAACCTTATAGGCTTTACCATGGCAACACTTTCTATGTTCCAAGCAATAACCTTTATTTTTATTTTGATTTATTTAAAATATTGATTTCCAAGTTACTTACGTGTGAAATGTGATTCCATTATTCTTTTTATGTTTTGTAGTTTGTTTTATACACCCTTTCACGACACAATTCGGCATTTTGACTGGTAAATTTGTCGATTTACTTTACGTGTTGCGTCCACGCGCAGCGATAGTTCGACTGACGAGTCAAGGCGTAGTTTCGATGTGCGCGTTTGTGTGTAATTGTGTATGTACACGGCGAGGCGTAGTTTTACCGGCCTCACTTTTCTGTTCACAACATTCTGTCTTGACTTTTTATTTTGTCTGAGCCCTAGGAAGAATCGTTTTCAAGTAACAGATGTCAAGTAATTTAAAAAAAATGTTCTATTATTACATTTCTTTTCAACTATTTTCCTCCTTTTTTTAGCACCACTCAGTTACAACGCAATGTCAAATTCAAATAGCATACAGTTATGTAATATAATTAAAGAATATGTATTATAAATTACTTTATTAAAATTTACTTTCAACTATTTCTTTACTTATACAAAATATTGACTTACCACTTTTTGAAACGATGTCCATGAAAATAATAGCTGAATAGCTGGTCGACCACAGAAAAAAATAGGCGGGAAAGCGGCAATCCGATCTTCATTTCTTTTTTCGAGTTCTATAATTTTGTTACTTTCGTACTCAGACAAAATAAAAAAGTCAAGACAGAATGTTGTGAACAGAGCAGTGAGGCCGGTTTTCTATGCATGTAGTGCGTGAGTCGGTGCTGCCATGATAATTTAAATTACCCCATAAAAATAACGTTATCAAATTATTAACGTTATAAATTTAATAAAGTTATAACGTTATTAGTTTTAATATAATAATAGGGTTCCTACATTAGGTGTCGGTAAAAAGTAGTGGCATTGGGTAGTGAAAGAGAAAAGACAAAGAGTTTCAGAAATAAAATTACTCGGTGTAACTGCTAGTTTTATTTAAAAACCTTTATGCTGAATTATTTTTTTGTACGCTTGTCGTTTACTTTGCACTGATTTAGAAATACTTTCTAATTTAGCAATATGGTGGAATCTAATGTTTAATTATTTCTCAATTACACACCGTATTAAATTAAGTTTATGTTCCTGCCCAACATATTCATGTTTTGACTCTAAATTGATAAAAATCTGATTGTTTCCAATGAATTTCTTTAATATGTTCAAGACTATAGTTTGGTGTTGATTTTCTGCGGTTATTGCAATATTTTCATTCAATAATTTTCGAACAACTGCTTCACAAGTGACACAAATGTCAAAAAGATCCTTAGACGGGAAGCGAAAACCGCCTTTGTTTTTTAAACTAATGAGCTTGGGAAAATAAAGTTTCTCATCAGTCTGCAAGGCATCTTAATATTTAGAGCATTTTATGGTTTTAACAAGATAGTGCACTGTACTTCCAGATATGTAATCAATTATCATTTTTCTGTAGTCACCATAATATGAATTGTCATGTAAACAACTGGCCCAATCAAATGATTCATTAACAATTTCATTAAGAAGTTGCAACGAAGAATTTTCAATGGTTTCTTCTTCTTCTTCGTTTTTATACGACGATGAAGTGCTTTTTATAATTTTAGTTATTGAAGTGCAATTAAGTATTGCTATGTGTTCTAAAGGAACACAATTACTTTTTGCAAGACATTTTAATTCTAAATGACATAGTATTTTTTGTAGCTTGCTTGTAAACTGTCTTACGTTAGGGTTATCGTTGAACCCTCCATGCATCCTAATAGACGTAAATAGAATCTCCAAATGATCCTGGCTTAATTTATAAGTAGATAAAAAAAACAGCCTTTTTTCATATTCTATGTACTTCGTATAAAGCGCTTTTAAACTTTCAATATTTATTAATGTACCTATGAATCCTGCTTAGCATTTTTCTTCTACTACTGGTTTATAAAATCGCGTGATGACAAAGACTGGTCGACCATCTCGTATAACTTTCCGCATACTAACTACACACAACAACATTCAATAGAGATACACCCTAAAAACAAAAGACTTCAATAGAAATATGGTTTATTTTTACCAAAGTACATAACCGCCTTCAATATGTACGAAATTGAAAATCCAGTGTGAAATTAATGCGAGTCCATATTAAAGGTATCAGGTTTCCAACAAAAAAATAATTGTTCAAATCGGTTTATAAATAACGGACTTATGAGGTAACAAGTATTTAAAACAATAGAACCTAATTGCGAACCTACTCCTTTTAGATGTCGGTTGAAAATAAACAAAAAAAAAAAAGAATTGCCTATTTTTTTTAATTTGCTTTCAAACGACGAAACCGGTTTTGTATAAAGATATTGCGTCGAGTGTCATACAATATTATATTTAAAGAAAAGTCTAATTGAGAACCTACTTCTTTTTTGAAGTCGGTTAAAACACGTTGATAAACTATTATAAAAACGTACCCGTATTAACGTAACATATATACTAAATATTAAGATTACCCAATAATAGGGTAAACCTTACAGGCTTTACCATGGCAACACTTTCTATGTTCCAAGCAATAACCTTTATTTTTATTTTATTTATTTAAAATATTGCTTTCCAAGTTACTTACGTGTGAAATGTGATTCCATCCTTCTTTTTATATTTTGATGTTTGTTTTAACACCGTTTCACGACACAATTCGGCATTTTGACTGGTAAATTTGTTGATTTACTTTACGTGTTGCTTCCACGCGCAGCTTATTCTGTAATCTGTGGCGCAGCTTAGTTCGACTGACGAGTCAAGGCGTAGTTTCGTTGTGCGTGTGTGTGTGTGTAATTGTGTATGTACACGGCGAGGCGTAGTTTTACCGGCTTCACTTTTCTGTTCACAACATTCTGTCTTGACTTTTTTATTTGGTCTGAGCTTTCGTATAGCACGATTGTACTTTCCTTGTATTTGTAATCAAAAGCTCAGTGTTTACCTCGGATTAAAGTTTAGTTAGTTGTTCAAACTGTTAGCCAAACCCCGTCTCGGGACTAAATAAGTTACTCTCACCCATAGGGTAACCATTTACTATTGTGATACCTACCTACTGCAAACATAGGTGAGAAAACGGTTTACTAAACCGTTTCGGCGAACCATTCACTTTAATACAGTTTACCTATCTCGGTGCGAACAAATAGATGACACATATGACTGACTATAATTGTAATTATGATGTTATTATATATGCAAGATGATAAAATCGATGATGCAACCATGTCGGGGAAACAAAATGCAGTAATTTTCTAAATATGCGCCATGATCGCGTAATGCGTTCATTCTGTATAAACAGCTTGTAATAAATTACTAGGGGTGTTATTTAAATGGTTAGCATAGTATTAGTATTTTTGAAAGAAGAAAAATATTATCTGTCAGCAGAAATAGCTAATTGGTCAGCAACTCATGGCCAGCAAACATTTCAAAATCAATCAGCAATTTATGTCATTCTGGATGGCTGTAATTATTTTTGTACTGCATATTAATTATATAAGCAGCCATAAGCTGTTCCTGTTTTATAATATTTGGGTAAGCACTCAGTCGTCGGCCGCTGCCGCGGCACGCTCGCTTCGCTCGCTCGACTCGCGCGTTGTAGTCACAAGTAACCTAACACTCCTCCTCGCTACGCTCGTCGTCGTAACTATATATGACTTTGCCCTAGACTAGTATAATTACATATGGAACATATAGACATGTTTTCTCTGCTGATCAATCATAAAATCTTGCTGACCAAGTAGTTATTTCGCGGACCGAATGTTTATTATGCAAACTCATGGTATTGTTATGCTGCCTATTAATGATTAAATTTTTGACCATTATCAAAATTATCTGCGGAACAAAGATTGCTGCCTGATTTTTATTATTGCAGACAAAATCTTTGTATGCTGACTAAATCATTTCAATGCTGGTTTGGGTGGGCTCACCAAATTTTATAATTGCGTATCATTTAATTACTTCTCAATTACTAGTAGCAGTAGTTCTATGAACAGTAAACCTCGCGAGCACAGTGTTATATCAGCAGCTACTTTTCGCAGTACTAATTATTAACTAATAATTAATACAACCCTCGAAAACCACTTGACTAATTATGCTTATATTGGAAATTCCTCTTTAAAGTCAGGTACGTACCTAATGTGTGTAGGTACCAAATTTTATCAAATACGGTCGGTAAATAGAGCCGCAGCAAATTTTCTCCTTTTTTAAGAAGAGTAAAGTAGTAGTAGGTATACACTTATTTAGATTTAGACATGGCCGCAGGAGTCCGGCGAAACTACTCGCGTATTTTGTTTTAGACTTGCGAAGAAGTAGGTAGTTCTTAGGAAATTGTGTGCGTTTTTACAATAAAATCCCAAGACACATAACTGAGCTTACTGAGGGAAAATTCAAGTTGACTGTAAAAACATTTTAATAAAAAAGTAAAGTCCGACATTATAATATAGAACACAAAAATGCTCGGAATACTCCACTTCTGGCAAGTTGTCATCTGCCACCCATAAAATGTAGGTAAAAAAATTAGTACCTAAATAGAAACATTGTAAACATCTATCTGAAAAGAATGGGCCCGACTTTCTTGCCGCTTCTTCTCGGTAGGCTCTATATATTTTTGAAAGCGGCGGTAGAGTCTTTAGAGTACATTATAATGAATAATTGACGTTCATAAGTGCGTCTTTGATTCTTAAATTGAATAGGTACATGGTTTTGACTTTGACTTTGGTTAGATGCTTTGTAAATTTTGTGCTTCATCTAAACGAAACGTTCAAATTAATGATGACAACATTCATTAGCAGCGTAGAAGTACATGCCCTACGCGTTGGAACAAGACCCAATTTCCCTTTTAACGAAGTAATGTTATCTGCCATGACCTTTACTTATTACCAGCCACATGGAAGTAGGATATAGGTACTGGATGCGGCAACTAGCTGATAATTTTCTGGGCCACTCTTCCATTTCTTTCGCTAAAACCTCTTGGTATTACGAAATTTAAACAATAATCTGCATCAGAATCAGCCCAGCCAGTTTTATGTGCTTACCATGGTAAGCGTATTATATGCAACATAACTATGTTGCATATAAATACGTTGTGTGGTAATAGTTTACAAAACCGTTTAAGTAATATAACCGAAAATTAAATTACTTTTAGACGAATACATGAGTTACTGAAACACAAATGAGGTGTTATATTAACAAAAACTTCCTAATGGTAACTTGTAATGAGTTAGCCGTAACCCGACGGTTTGAGAACACTAAACTGAAGAAATTAGTACAAAACTAAAATAGATTAATTAAAAGCTAAACAACTCCAGTAACTTAGCTAGCTTTTGTTATGTGTGACACTGGTTCGGGTGTCACTAATTTTATGTAACTCGTAGACAAAATTTTGGTTATATAGAGCGAAACATTTTTTTCGTAACGATCAACGTGTAATGATTATTTTACTACCTACTTACTACCAAATTTTTATTCTATTACCTACTCGTTGCTATGCCACACGAACTTACTTATCCACCATTTTATATGTGTTAGAAACATTAGATCCTTATTGTTAGTTATATATATATATATATATATATAGTTATATTATTATTATTATTATTATTATATATAGTTCTGTTGATCGACGGACTGTACAAAATATTTTAATAAACAACCATATTATTAAGTCTGATATTATATTGAAGACAAAGATACTTTTAATATACTCCACTTCTGGCAAATTGTCATCTGCCACCCATAAAATGTAATAATACTAGAACCTAAGTAGAAACATGTAAAAATCTTTATGAAATGAATGGCCCCGAGTTTCTTGCCGCTTCTTCTCGGTTTTCGGTCTTCGATCTTTTCGGTAGGCTCTATAGAGCCTACCGAAAAGATATATATATATATTTTAAACGCGGCGGTATAGTCTTTAGAGTACATTGTAATGAATAATTGACATTTATAAGTGAGTCTTGGATGCCTATGTTAAGTACATGTTTTTTGCATTGACTTTGACTTTGGTTAGATGTTTAGTGAATTTTGTGCTTCATCTAAAGTAAACGTTCAAATTAATGATGGTAACATCCAGTGATGAAATCTGTGCTCTATGGTGGTTACCATCAGAGGCACAACTTGTCTATGATAGTTACATACTACATACTACACAAAAAAATAAGAATGTGCTATGTTTTTTTTTATTTTTATTATTTATTGGATAGGTTGGCAAACGATGCGGCTCACCTAATGCATGCTAAGTTATGTATAAGAATCGGGCCTCCGGAAACTGCCACATAAACCGACTGAAACGCAATAGCAAGCTATGTGTTACTTCACGTCGGTGTTATGTTGGAGTGGTACTTCCCCAGTCGTGCCGGCCCATTCGGCTGTGGGGTTACAGCGTGGTACTACCATCAAAAACTGTCACTAGTTTAACAAAAACCGTCTGATGTTGGTTTGATCAACACTAAAAGTAAATAATTATGATTCATGAGAATTCTGATTTCATACCTGTGGTAATAAATAAAACGCTGACCCAAAAATCAGGTTTGGGCAGTATTTGAACTACTTGTAATTAAAATTGAAATACAAATACGTATTAAGTATTTGTATTTCAATTACTTCCTTAAAATGTAATTTGTAATCCGTATTTCAAATATTAGAGGCTTCAAACTACATTTTAACATTAAAATACACTTAACCTTCATATAGCGATTGTGAGTGACCTGTAGAAAGATTGTTTTCTTTAGCAGGTTTTATTCACTCCAACAAGAGGCTGTTTGTCTGACAGTACAATTAAAAATCTAGTGTTCATGGAAAGAAACTCTGGTTTTGGTGCTGGTCTAGATAACTTATTTTCTATTTTGTATTTCGTATTTCAATTAAAAACAGCTAAAATATTGTATTTTGTATTTTATACCTTAAATACCGTACTTGAATGTATTTTGTATTACGTATTTTATTTACTTGCGATATAGCTAGTATTTTTTAATTTGTATTTCTATTAAAGCAAATATTTGCCGAGCCCTGCCAAAGAGCGTCATTTGATCTACAGTTTATTCGACTAAGTAGGTATAACTAGGTACGTGATTATATTTGCATATAAATGTTTTTGTTTACTAGTTAAATATTTAACAATGAGTCACTTAACGGATAAGTAAAGAGGAAGTAGTATTTCACGACTATAAGAGTCGAATTTGCGTAAGTAAGGTAGTTACGGATAAGAATTTAAATAGTAGTTTAAAAATCTCACACGTTCATTTTTGAATGAGTTTTTTTTATCATCTGTATTCTGATGGATTCCAACACTCGATATAGGATTTGGTCATCTCTTATTGCCAACGAAATTCAAATTATCCGCTTATAGACGCCATATTTGATTTCTTGCCTGAAAACTCCCAATTATAGGTAGGACATAATTTAACAAATCCATTAACCCAATAATAACTTCAGAGATGTTTACCTACCTCGATAATTAGATATACTACCTCATACCTACGCGTAACGTTATACGATAATTCGTGTCTACCATCTTAATATGTAAAGTATGTTACGAACTCAATATATAATAGCTCTGTCAGTCAGTGATAAATTTATAGCGTCCTAATTTGTGACCTAGGTCTTATATAGGCAACCTTTGAAGTCTAGGAAAGTTGCGACAATCTCTAGAATAGTTAAGTATGCCTCATGATGTCATATCTCGGCTTGTGAATGGGTAATTTGTAGGGTGACCATGGCTTTACTATGGAAAGATCAAGGGTTATGTTTATATGTGGAGTCTATGCAATTTAAAATTTTATAATAATTTTTATATTATTTAAGTAAGTGGAAAACTGTGGTATCTGCCTACTCCTATGGGAAACAGGCGTGATTTTTATGTATGTACGTAACTGTAATTTTAATTTTTTTCATTCACTATGCTATAATATTCGCACGTCTATAGACAGATAGGCAGAGTACAGTCTAATTGTTTTATTAGCATCTGTTTTGTACCTGTATTTTCACATCGCCTTTTCCAAATTAAACCACACATGGCAATCTACATACTTCGTCTCTGTCTTTTTACTCCAAAATTCACATATTTGTTACGTTGTTGTCCTTTGTGGTATTTTCACTCGATTACTGATTTGGTCGATTCTACATTGAAAAACACAGTTACCAAAATTCTAAACCTCCAGTTTGACAACCGCTCGTGGGCACAGGCTACCCTTCCCATTTGTTTCGGTGGGCTGGGCATTCGACGCACTTCTAGTGTAGCACTTCCGGCTTTCTTAGCTTCCAGTCACGTTTCGCAGACCCTCATCGGCATGATCCTTCAGAGCCCAATAGCCGATGTTCGGGTTGCTGGCCAGACGGAAGCCTTGGCTGCCTGGTGTGCATCATGCCCAGGTGTCAACCCGCCCACCGATATGGGGTTGCAGAAGTTGTGGGATCTTTCACTCACCAAACTCACGTATACAGCCTTACTGGATCAAGCTGTGGATGACACGGACCGTGCGCGTCTCTTGGCCGTGTCAGTAGCGGAGTCGGGTCACTGGCTGCGCGTACTCCCCTCTGACAATTTGGGTACTGTCCTCGACCCCAGTTGTCTTCGCATTGCGGTGGGTCTGCGTCTAGGTACGAAGTTGTGTGAGCCTCATCGCTGCCAATGTGGACGAGCCGTGGACCAATTTGGACGCCACGGGTTATCGTGTGTGAAGAGTGCCGGCCGACTATATCGTCATTGGGCTATTAATGATTTAGTCAGGCGGGCACTGTCCACTGCTTCCGTGCCCTCGACACTGGAACCGAACGGTATGACTAGAGACGATGGCAAGAGACCAGACGGAGCCAGTCTGGTACCTTGGTGTCTTGGCCGAGCCTTGGTTTGGGATGCCACCTGCGTGGACACCCTGGCTCCTTCTCATGTCGCCAGTTCTGCTCGCAGTGTCGGGGCTGCGGCCGAACAGGCCCAACTGAACAAACACAGGAAGTACTCACAGTTAAGCGCACATTATGAGTTTGTGGCACTAGCTGTAGAGACACTGGGCCCGTGGTCGTCCGACACAAAAAAATTCTGCAAAGATATTTCGACTAGGCTGGTCCTCGCCTCGGGGGATCCTAGAGCTGGCACATACTTTTCTCAAAAGTTAAGTATTGCTATACAGCGGGGCAACTCTGCCAGTGTTCTAGGAACCCTGCCACACGGTGGTGATCTCGACGGCGTTTTTGTTTTGTAGTAGATACATGTTTGTATATTTTATACATTGTTAAAACATGTATAATAATATCTTATTTTCTATAATATTAGTTAAATTCACACATTTGAAATTAAAGAATAAGTACATAGTTCAACTGTGATTAAATAAAAACCTGTATTTTATACAAATGAATAATCTTGTATCTTCGATTAGGTGAGAAAAGGGCCAAATTTCCTAATTTTAATTTTGATATTTTTTCTTACGATGTATGTTTCTTCGTGTCTTGATGTGCAATTATGGTGAATACACCTTTATGTGTTCGTGACGTTGTACACAAATATATACATACACAAATGTACTCAACGTGTACAAAATCAATGCTTTTGTGTCATCAAGTGCGTCAAATTACCTAGATGAAACAGTGGCTTGACGATAAACTTAAATATAGACTAAGACATGACCCTGACTACCTGAATTAAAAGCTCACTTGATGCAACTATAAATACTTACGTACACAACTCGAGGGATGGCACATGTGCAACCGTACGTATCCAAATTTAAAATTTAAAAAAATATATCACAGATATAAACACTAGGGATTAGAGCTGCCACCTCTCCGGGGTTGACCCGGAGTCTACGGGTTTGCATGGTGCATATCCAGGCTACGGGTTTAACATCGGTATCTCCGGGTCAGGCCGGTGGCAAATAATAGGTTTTTTTTTTCAATTCTTATAAGAAATGCCTTTGTTGAACGCGTCTTTTCTTAAATAGGAAATTTGTGGACAGAGCAAAACTGTTTGTTGTATGTAAGTGGATATCTTGAAGGCAGACTTAAATGTAAAGATGAATTACAATATGTATTGCCAAAAATGTATATAGTTTGTATGTAATTATATATGTATTGCCAAAAGATGCTTAAACAATCCCTTTAGAATGAAAAATATAGTTTTAAGTATCAAGCTGGTTCAAATCAGCCTAGTAGGTTATTATGTAATTTATATATATAAAAAAACTATATTTCTAAAATCTCCAACTCAACTGTCAACTGTTTTTGAAAGGTGGCAGCCCTACTAGGGATACATAACAAAGTAAGCTATAGTACTATGATATGTGAATGGTCTTGCCACTTTCCAGTACTTAATAATGAGCTGTGACTGAAACATTGTACGCTAAATCTAGTTTCATAGGTCACACGTGTAATAAAGTAATTTTGGGTCAACGTACAAACGTGCAACTTAAGAGTACTTAGTGAACTTAAGCGTAAGAATGATTTTCCCCAGGACTTAGTTATGTGTGCGGATAGAAACTATTGTGACGTCACGCATAAAGATGTAATATACAGTCTTATTGTGAGTACTCTTGGGGAATCAGCACAACAACATAACAAAATAAACAATGATTAAAACATATACCCCATTCTTAGGTAGTAATAAGCATATCGATGTGCTCACATGGTGGCGATGGAGGCCAGGTTCAGGTTAAATTTTGTGTATGGCATGGTAAAACTGAAAGAAAAAAATAAAAAATGATGTCAAAAACATCAAAATCAAATTAAAATGGTCATAATAGCAAGACACATTATGCGCAACAAGTTGTCGAAGTTCTAGAAAAGCACAACATTTCACAAAGCTTAAGAAGACCCAGTCCGCCGGTGAGCATTAAGAAAAGTTTAGTAGGTCTACCATGAGTTTACAACATTGACACCAATCGATGCTCGGTATCGACTGCCGCGAAAACATATATGAAAAAATTTACGGTGCCACCTTGCGGTCAATTGTAGAACTACGCAAGACCGCAAGACAGCAAGTACGCCAATCACAAGCCTAATAGGTAGGCGAGATCGAGTAACGACTGTAGATGACATTTATGTTGCCAACTCATGGTAGGGCTACATAATGTAAAGATATACGTAGTTAGCAACTAAGTATAGCAAGTTTTTTTTTTAAACTATGGCATATTCTGGATCTGACCAAAAGACAGAGTAGCAGCTGCAGATGCTGTCAAAGTTTAGAAATTGAAAAGCTGGTAGCTGGGACCAATGTCATCGGGGGGAGGCTGGCTGGATGTGCCATCTTCAAAGAATGAAAGAGTAGATAGCTTAAAAGGTCGTACTCGTACCTTAGAGTTACGAATGGTCGCCGACCCTTCCACCAACGTACAGCTGGAACGACTAGCTCGAGGAAGCAGATCTGATTGAGATTTGCAGCTTGGTCAGATCTACTTTAAAGTGGCAACCCGCGAAAGATATTGCAGTCCCGTGACCAGTGGCGCTCTCTTGCGCTAGAAACCAAGTACCACTTTCAATTGCCACGCCAGTGCCAGCTCAATGAGTTTTTTTTATTCATTTTTAGGTGGATTAGTACCTACGTGTGTACATTTGCCGTTCCTCAAGGTAAATAGTCAATAGATTAGTTGCAACAAATGAGATTTTTATTTAAGTAGCTAGTATTCAGCGTCAAGTCACAGTCACCTAAATAAATCTGAAAACTATCGTGAATATCACACATTATAATAAGATAAAGATACCGGCTGCAATCACTTGGTATTATGTCGGTTTAAGTTCGGCGTTCCGTAGAAGACGTACTTCTTCAGTAATTCTACCATGAGTTGGCAACATACAATATGTCATCTATAGTTGATACTCGATTTCGCCTACCTATTAAGCTTGTGATTGCCGTATTCGTTATCAATTTTGGTGGCACTGTTCTTTTTTCATACCTTTTTTCGCGGCAGTCGATACCGAGCATCGATTGTATTTCAATGTTGTAAACTCATGGTACCTATACCTACAGGGAGTGTTTACGCTTGGAGATCGCGTCGGGCACTAAACGAATGGAATTCTTTTTATTTTTATTTGCTGGTCATTTGAACCGCCTTACATTTACTTGTTTTAATATGTGGACAATGTTGTGGACTACATAATTATTAATAATTTATTTTGTACTTAGATATAAATAGTATGTATAATGTAGTTGTTTATTGTTTCTACATTAATAAAATAAAATTAAAATAAAATATTTATTAAAATACAACATGGCCACATTAGTCTGACTCATACTAACCGATAGATTATTTGAATCACATCTACAATTTGGGTACATTGTCCCGTATCGATTCGTGATTGACATTTTAATTATATAATTTATTGTCATGACGACTTTCATTTTACGAGAGCTTGACTTCATTGTCACATTCATATAGGTATAGCCGTAGTTATTTATTAGTTCAACAAATATAGGGTTATCAAACATAATAATAATAGTAGATACCAAAATAAAATAATATTTTATATATCGATCGAATCAAAAGCAAAAATATAATTGACAATTAAAAAAAACTACGAATATAAGTACATACTTACAATAATGATATTATTCGTGTAAGACCAGGCATTAGTCCGAGATCCGTGGTTAGCTATAGTTTAGCTATTTATTTTATTACTATGGTTGTTATAGTAGCTTCATAAGCTTAAAACTGTATAACTGTAAGATGATAATATTACAAAAATATATTATAGTTAAGGCGATCGGCTTTCGCCCCCAAGGACCATGAACACGCACCACGCACCTCTTGCACCCCTGAGTCAAGACGGCCCTGTATAATCCCATTTTTAACCCACGATTAAGAGGGAATTTTTGATGCAATATGGCGTCACGTCGGCCAGTTAGATGCCAGTAAAGAGTTCCTTAGGAGTAACCTCCTTTTTTGGAACTTGGTTGATAAAAATTGGCCCTACATTTGCCACCCCTAAAATCTGCAGCCCTAGGCTACAGCCCACTCAGCCTGTTGGCAATTTCGTCATTGGTCTCGCGCCATAAAACCATTGAGATGGTAACCCTATGGAGGAGTCCCTTTTTCTTTACTCATACTTATTAACAACGGTGCCACTAGCGCCGTTTTATGTGACAAATTCTGTGGTTTGTTCGTAATGTTGTGGTATGTTGGTAAATATCTTATCTTTCTCTTAAAGTTTGAAACAATCAAGAAAATAACCACTGTGTTATCACTTCTTCTATTATAGTGTGTGAGTTCGATAAGACATTTTAAAAGCACACACATAGATACAATTACAGCAATAGGTTTTGCGCAGTGTGGTGTCAACCTTAAATAACTTTTCACAGGCAATTTCACAGGTCACAAATTTTCACAAAAATCAACCTTATATAACTTTTCACATGTTAGTCACCAATTATTTTGTTACAATTTAACATTAAATATTTCGTATTTGATTGCCAAATTGTATCAATCACTTCGAAGTTTTTGTTTAGTAGGTATGTAGGTATTAATCATAGAGTAACTTTTTATACTAGAAAATTAATCAAGATTTGCTTCAATTTTGTGAATACGTATGTTCACGTTAGTATTGTTTATATTATTTAATAGTGATGATCTCCATTGTACCTACTCCAATCAAAATAACTTATCGATACAATAGGTAATCCCGTAGAGTCGATAATTTTAGAGATGAGTCAAATATCTTGTTATCTTTTTGTGACAATAATTATGTGTTGCTCTCTGCATTTTCTACTAAGCTACTGAAAGCTACGGGGTAGTTTTAAAAAAATGCCGTTTTTATCTGCCATAAAGATTTAATGTGTGGTTACTTTGTTATCCAGTTTAAGGCAACTCAAGTCCTACTGTTGAGTTGCGTTAGCTGGATAGTGGCATGTCAATTTTATATACTATTAGAAAGGGATAGAACTTGAATTTAAGTTTGTAATGTATTTTTATCATTAACCAGCGTGTCCAACAAACGGTGCGCGAAAATGTTACCATTAATTATTTATGCATTAGAAATAAACAAAATCACATAAATTATATACATTAAGCTCAGGCAACAATCTCTGTCTAACTATGTACTTGTGAGTTACGGACAATATCATTGCTGCGCAAGATGTAGGCATGGGAACGATTTTGGTTTTATTGGATTTTAGCGCGCGTTTGTATCTATAACATATACAGCTCTCTAACTGTCAAAGCTTAGTTATTATGGATATGGTACTCATGCAGTTCATGCAGTATTATGGATATGATCCTCATGCAGTTAATACTTATATAAGCAACTGCAAGTAATTTGTGAAAATTAGAAAATATAGTAGAGAAACACTGCATTCTGATGTACGTGATATTACAAGAGGCATCCCACAAGGCTCGATTTTGGGTCCTCTATTATTTATCACTTATAGTGCAGAAATAGTAAATATCATTGAGCATTGTAAGTTTCATATATATGCCACTGAAATACAAATGTATATTTCTTTTAAAGCAGAAGACATAAGATCTGCAGAGATTAAACTTAACCAGGGCTTGGAAAGGGTTCAGAAATAGGCAGGGTCAAATTCCTTGTTCCTAAATTCCAAAAAGACCAAATTTATGATTCTGGACTCTAAACTCCAAATTTGTAAAATAGAACTAGAACATCCAATGCTTTTAGTTGCTGGTGAGATAATAGATAAAGTACTTGAAGAGCGCAATTTAGGGCTCGTTATGGATGAACAGTTACGTTTCGAACGTCATGTATCCGAGATCGTCAGGAACTGTTTTTGCCGATTAAAGGTTTTATATAAAATAAGAAATTACATAAGTACTAACCTGCGTATAATGCTTGTTCTCTCTAAATTTAATTACGTTGACTCTGTGTATGGGCCCCGGTTATTCTCCAAATCAGCTAGACATAATCAAAGAGTGCAAAATGCATGTGCCAATTTTTGTTTTGATGTCCCACCTCGAAGTCATATCACACCGTTTTTAAACGAGGATAATGTTTTAAACATGAATTACAGAAGACGGCCTCATCTGGCTACTTTGATGTTTGGAATAGTATGGTGTTAGAAACCTAATTATCTTTTCTCGAAACTTTTATGGGCATGCAACAACAATAGTTATACAACTCGTGCATCTCCGTGCATCAACCGAAGAAAAGAAAAAGCAGTAAAGAGAACTAGATCGAAAGAGATACAAAAAAATTAAATACGATCCAGCACTATACGCAATATCAACAAAAAATAGGACTTAATAAGTATTTAAAGTATACTTTTCTCATAAATATGAAAAAAGTAAGGCACAGAAAGAGATGATACCTATAACAAAATGGCGTGCGGCCTTTAATGAATATAAGATAAAGGAATGGAGTACAGGCATAAACTGGTGCATTGAGATTTATGGAGTCATATAGCGCTCCTTATAATGAGAAGGAAAAGAATAATGTGCCACAGCGTACTATACAAATGAATAATACAGCAGATAGGAACGACTCTTTACCAGTTTCATCAACTTCAAAGGACATTACTAAAACAAACAAGCCTTACAAGAGCGATGGTGAGTTCACTTAGTAGGTGTAAATCAACCTCACAGGTCTCAGAAACGTCTTCAGTTTCTAGCAGAGAAAACTCGCCTAACCAACTAATCAGGAAATTAAGATACAAAGAAATAACAGCACTTAAGAGACAGTTGGATGCAGTTAAGAAAGTAAAGGAAGCATATTGAAAGAAATAATATAGACTAACAGACGACAATGGCTACAATGAATGACCATGTAATGGTAGCCATACCACGGTAATTTAAACTATGTGCCATTTGTATTGTAGCTACCTATGCACCCGTATATTGTACCTAGACCGCCTCCACAGTGTTACCAGCTCAATGAAAAAACTTAATTTGACAAATAAGTATGTAATTTGACGTATGGCAAATGTACAAACCATCATACGAGCTTACATAAAAAAGATATAATGTCATTTATTTTTCTGGTTGGAATTTGAACCTTTTGTTTTTGATTTTCATTCGATTTCGATAGCATATTTGGAGTTTGGAGTTTGGACTTTGATAATAATTGTGCTGTTTTGTGTTTTGTTTGTCATGTTCAACTAGATATCAGTTCATGTTTTGAACTTTTTAATTCACTTGTCAAACTAACTTTACTTTTTTATTCATTTGTTTTCTCAACACCGACCAATCCAAGTTCCTTACTTAATTTTTCTTTACTTATTGTGATCGTATATTGTTTATTCATAACTATGGCTACAGTATTAAAAACTACTATTATTAATCGACCTAGAAGGATATTATCAAGTAAGTATAAAATAACTTAGTGCACCTATAAATATATACTAAACTTCGAATGCTCAAGAGTTTTAGGTTTTTCAGGTGTATGCCTCAGAGCTTGTTCTTCGAAGCCAGAAGTGCCTCAATTTGAGACTCTAGCGGTGTCTGTTCCTAAGAAAAACGTATTCCATGTGGAGTTAAACAGGCCTAAAAAAGTCAACACTTTCAATAAAGCTATGTGGCTGTAAGTACTTTCTGTATTATGTACACATTGCACCATCAGTTGACCAACGTCTACTGTGAAATTAAACATGATGCTAAATATAAATATAATGATGCTAGGATGCTAAATCTTTAGGATGTCATTTCATAATCATGGTATACTTTTGCAAACAAATATACTCTCATTCTTAATTCAAATATTTCAAATACTTTCTCAAGCACACAATCATTCTGCCAAAAACCTATCTATTGATGTTTACCTTACTAGAGATAGATATTTGACACTATTTGCATGGATGTTATGTCACATTCCTATCTGTGGTAAGGAAAACTGTGGATAGATAGATTATTTGGACCAGCTGTTAGGTACATTATTGATATGTCACAATACTAATGAATAAATTCAAAATAGTGATGATATTGATTGGTATTGATTCGCTTGTGCATACACTAAACTAAAATTTTCTAATCTATGGTAGTTCTTATTTTGTTAATACTAAAATTCACATTCGTGTAACAGGGAATGATAATTCTAAACATATTATTATTCTTTTAAAATGTTGGTTGAGAGCACGAACTTACATGACAATTAAATTTGCTCTAAACATACCCACAATTAAACAGAAACGGCAAATTTATGAATTGTCGCTTGCAAGCGTTATACGAATTTGGACTTTAACCCTAGAAAGATAACCATATTCTATCTTACATAAAAGATAACCATGCGCTTCGGAGGCGCCACGGTATTCAAATGCTTATATTTAAATTATTTAGCACGATTAGTGTGATTTGATTTTACAATTTAAATGGTATTATAGGTGATACATTTTTATAAACGAAAAATATTGTACTTTATATTTGTTTATTATTAATAATAGAAACCAAATGAGTAGACCTCTAAAAAACTAACAAAAATCACGAATATCGCTTAACTATCATAAAATATTGTATTTTACTATTAATATGTATAGTATAAGTCAAATATAAGTATAAAGTCTAGGAAAGCTAATCAGTACCATATAACATTTTTTTTAGACAGTCATACATACGTTGATCTTGAAGATAACTATACGCCTCAGAAGCGCATCAACTCGTTCAACTCGTCATAACTCCAAAACAATAATACTTACCGCACAAAAACTGCTGGCCCTCGACGCGGTTGACCGACGACTGAGTTGGCTGAGAAGCACAGATATACACGGGTTTCGTATTAAAAGATATAGTACTATTTAATTCGTGCGGGTTCCTCTGAAGTATAGGTTATCTTTCTAGGGTTAAACGTTAACAGAATAGGAACTACCATAATTTACTAAAAATATATTTTAGTTCGCTAGTTTAGTTTGGTGTTCTGAACAAGCGAATTACTACCAATGTTAGCCTGATTAGTAACCCTGCCTCTAAACTATGCGGTCTCAGGTTCTGTCCCTGGCTGGGGCAAATGCTTATGTGATAAAAAGAAATGTTTGTATTTGGTTTTTGGACATTTGTCTTGTGTTAATGTGTGTCCAGGAAATCCTATTGTGTAAATGAGTGTGTGAATGCTATAATATTAAGAAATATATTAAAAAAATACATTTAAAAAAAATGTTTCTGTTTGAAGTTGTTTAGTTGGAAATCACAGTTAGTTAGTTAAATATATATATGTATATCTATAGAAGTGTTTGCAGCTGAGCTTGACTTGGCTATCTTAACCGATCAATAAGTTATGCAACTAATTTATTGATTCGGGTGTTACTTTGCAGAAATCCATTATCAAAAACGATATTAGAAGAAATATTTAGTGACACTTCCACTAAAAACAATGCTTATGGCCGGGTTGCGGAGTGAACTACCCTCCCTCCCACACAAACTGCAAACAGGAAGTATACAGAATAAACCACACACAAAACAACCCAATCAACCAAAAACGATTCGACACATGTTTCGTCTCTACACGAGGCATCCTCAGGAGATGTTGACACGTCGAGCGCTAGACCGACAGTGAGTGACAAGTTATGACACGCTTGCTGTGGGTAAGAGTTTGTGACAGCTAGTGGCATTAGTCAACTGAGTGCTTTCATTCTTTGGAGAGCGTACTTACTTGGTACTTGGGTCCCAGTTGTTTCTCTTAGGACAACATTCGTTAGGCTATGTTGGAGGCCTTGAGGCAGCCTGAAAACTTAGGCATGGGTTGGCCCATAGTCTATCCACCAAGCCGCACTGCACTGCAGTGGGAATACAATAGGCCGATATGATATGTCCATATAATGATATGATATATTATGATGATATGTCCATATAATGATATGATATATTATGATATGTCCATATAAATTTACATGATGTTACTGTTTGATTTCAGGGAGTTGAAGAACTGCTTTTCAGCATTGAGTGATCATCCGGAATGCAGAGTCATAGTGCTATCTGGCCAAGGGAAACATTTCACGGGTGGTAAGTGATTAATTGTTACTTTACATGTGTTTGGTTACTATGGATATTTGACTCCTATCTCACTTGAATGATGGTCAGTAATGATTTCGTCGAAGATGGTAACACACTACATCTAAAAAAGCTACTGGCGTTTAAGGTTTGCAGCGGGAACATACTGCTAAGTGCTTCCTGGCAGTCGAACCTTAAGTGTGGCGTTAGCTAGCCAGGCGGGCGGTAGAAAAGCCCATAACAATGTTACTTTCATTTCATCCAGAGGAATCCAAAAACTAGAAATTCCTTGGGCTATTTTCTATCTTGAAAGACTTGGTTTCGATGGTGCCTTTGGTGAAGGCAATATTTTTAAAGAATCCTTATCCTTAATTAGTATGGCACCATACATTTATAACAAAATTCTAAGTCCCTTAGGCAATTAAGTGCTGATGCATTAAAAATTATTTAAAAAAAATGTTAGTTGATAAATGTTACTATAATATCCAGGACGTTTTTAATGATACATTTTGATTTAATATCATCTATATATATAAAAGCGAAAGGTCACTCACTCATCACGAATTCTCAGAAACTACAAGGAGTTTAAAATTTTGCATGCGGGTTCTTTTTAGGATGTAGGTGCTCACTAAGATAGGATTCTATGAAATTCAACCCCTAAGGGGCTCAAAAAGGGTGAAAAGGTTTCTATGAATTCTCCTTTGTTTTTGAACTTATATTTGTGAAAATTTTTATTTGGATAGGTCATTCAAAATAAAAAATGTTGGCCTAATTTTTTTTTTTATATTGGTGGTGTAACGTTCGTTTTTCGCTCCGTTACACGTTGTCCGTTCTAGACACATATTTTCGATTTTAAAATTTGCCAATCCTTAGAGGAAGCTATTCTGGTAACATTTTTATTGCAAGGGTAACACCTTTTGCAACCCAAGGACGCAAATTCTACATTTTTTGCTTGGATGGTTGGCCAGACTGGAGCGTCGTCTTGGCTATGGACAGAGCTCGGCCATTTTGAATACGTCACTTTCCTGCCAACATTCGGCATGATAAGTCATCCTTTTTTATTTTTTATTTCCATCCATTCAAATCTGAGTTTTCGAGTAGACTTCTCAAGATGTTGAGGCGAAATACAGAAGGTTTCGTGTCGGAGTAAGGTATTGTCAATTCTTTGTCTTACAATCCGCGCTACTAGGCACGTGTAATTATAAAAATTTAAAATAATTAATTTCCTTTAAATAAGGGTGCAATAACGATAGCGTGCGATAAAACTAAGATAAGTCACTTTAGCTTACTATGGGAAAGCTTATAAAGCCCTTCAGGCTGTCTACCACATCAGTATAGCTGCAAAAGTCCTTCAGACCTTGCATAATTGCTAAGACATTATCAAACTAATTATAAAAATTTTCTAAATTGTAACACTGTGTTCCTTCCCGGAAATAAAAGTTGAACTAAACCAAATGCTTTGCTGCTTATTTCAACTTCTCCCCCGCTTGAAGATTAAAAGTACCGAACCTCTACAGCTGCTATTCCAGGTAAATTTTTGTTTATTTTAATATATATAAATATATAAACGTTTTGTGAGGTGGCTCCAGGCGCCCGAACTTATACTTTTATCAATTTTCTAGATAACTTAGTGAGATTATCACTTTACAGGAGCGCTCACATACATATTTTTTAGACATTACATATACTTACTTAATATAACTTGTAATTGTTTATTTTTTTTTTACTACAAGGTACTATTCAAAACTTCATTATTTTACTTTATTTTGGTTGGCTTACATAAACCTTACCCTAACAAACTTTATATTATTACAATTGGCTTTAGCGTACTGGTACATGAAGCTTAAAATCATATTTTTTAGATGTTATACTAACTTACACTCGAGTAATAATTATCATTTATTACAGTGGTTTAATAGGGTCATGGAGGGGTGAAAGTTTGTATGGAAAGTTTTGTGTTTTCGAACATACAGGGGGGAAAATTAGCATTTGGACAGTTTAAAATGATGATTTCAATGTTTATTGACAGGGATGACTTAGCGGGGTGAAATGGGGTGTAATTTTTTTCAAAAGTTTTTTGTTTTTGGAGCTACAGTGATGAAAATTGATAACTGAATAGGTAATTCAAAATAAATAGTGATGCTTTCAGTATTTTGTCAGGGATGACTAGGGGGTTAAATGAGGGATGTAAAAACTAGTACATATTAGAAACTGTAGAGGTCAAATTTCTGTGACAAACAATGAAAACTATACTAAAAACCTAGTCAGGGTCAAGGAGTGAAAAATAAGTTCAAATTGTTTGTTTCTCTGTATTTTTGTCTGTCTGTTTGTACGCGCTAATCTCCGAAACGACTGGACCGATTTAAATGGAATTTCGTATGGTGGTAGCTTATATCCCTGATCAACTAATTGGATATTTTTGATCCCGGTATTAAAAATCTGTAGTTACCGTATCCCACGAGGCCACGCGAGCGTAGCCGCTGGCGGGTCAGCTTGTGTCATAATAAAATCTCATTTACTAATATAATAACAATGTTTTATCGGACTATTGAACCTCTTAATTGAAATGACATTATTATCTATATAATATGTAGGCATTTATAGTTAAAAAAAAATTATACCAGTCCCACTTTAAAAAGCTTATTTTATCCACTGAAAACAGTGAATAAAAAGGCCTATTAATCACTGTTTTGGTGTTTGAATTTAGACCACACCAATATATTCGATCTCAATCTCAATGCTTATACATCATCCATGCGCAAAGAATAGTCGACATACAAACTCTTTGTGCAAGTAACTCCTCGAGATTTGCTTGGTCGATATTTGCGACAAGGAGTTTAGCATTAGAATAAAAACTGTATTGTGTTCTTTGCTGCGATTATAGAAAAAAATAATATAATAATAATAAATAAATTACTCTTATGTTTAGTAATTGTTCCATTTTAATGTGTATTTTTATTTAATTTAACCTTCCTTTTTTCTTCACTAAATGTCTGTTTTCGCTTAAATCATTTCTTTTTCTCGTAGTCATGGTATATAGTATGCAACTCTTGAATAAAACATATTTATATCGAGGGCCATGAATCACTCAAATCGCTCAGGATTCTAACACTTAAATAATTCGCTACGCTTGTGATACAATATTCAGTCGTTAGAATCCTTCACTTACTCGTGATTCATCTATTTTTCATTCAGTCGTAATGGGTAAAGCCTTTAAGACATGTTTTGCTGGAAAGCAATATGAGAAACAGTCAGCGCGGCTGTACAATCAGCTAAACAAAATTCTCAACATATATCCTATGCATCACTACGAATGCAAAAAAGCTGTTACCGACTGGATCCTTTCTAAAACTTATGAGGAGACGGAAGCACTTCTACGTTATAATAAATAAGAAAATTATAATTACCTAATACCATTTCTATATGATTTATCAAATATATTGCATAATAATACTACAGTAACTTTAAAATAAATACTTTAATAAATAACTCAAATCTAAGATAAGGTACTGGATGGCGACTACACACGCCCACACACACGGACACTCACATGCACACACACGCACACACACACACACACACACACACACACACACACACACACACACACACACACACACAATAAACTAAAAGTACTAACATTTATATAATGCATTTTTATAATTTTTCAACTTTTAAATATGTATATTATAATAGATTATACCTTTCTTGTAATATTGGTAACTGAAATGGATATGGAAGAGCGGGGCCCTCTGGCACAAGTATTTTTATACTTAAAAGAAGGTCCCCACCTTGATTGTATATGTAAATGTTTTTTGGTTACTGAAATAAAAACATTTTTGATTTTTGATTTTTGATTTTTGATCTATGGCCTTCGCCTACGAATAATAATTATTCGTAGGCCTTCGCTTTAAATCCTTCCTTTATTCACTATTTACGTAATATACTGTTAAGTCCAAATGTTTGATAATTATTATAATATTAGTATATACAAATTTAATGGTTTCTCCATCTCAAAAAATTGTACGCCTGCAAAGAGAAAACATGGCGGAACTGAAGCTTTTACTCAGCTACTATGTGTATATGATTTGATTATGTATCACTACCCATATTTTATGCCATAAACTTATCTTTAGGCGTTGGTTATTGGCGATGTGTTTTGTGACAGGTTTTGGAACACTATGTTAGCATTCCAACAAAACGCATAATGACCTGCGGCCTTATTGTCTATCTTTACGGAGAATGGGAATGGGCTTCATTTTGACATTTGAATCCCATTCTCGACGAAACCCTGCAAGCCTATTGGCTGGAACCATCAATGGGAATGAGAATGAAGTGACATTTCATTCTCATTCAAGTTAGACAATAAGGAGGCTGTTCTAGCATATGTCTTTAAGAAACAGTCGCTCTTCTAGGTCCAATGCCGATGGTGAAGGCACCAACCGCATCATCAATGACCATCAAATGAAACAGTAGTCAAACACTAGTCTAACATCTATCAAGTATAAAAGACTTGTTGGTTGGTGTTTTAGTATTTGTTATTATAGCGGCAACAGAAATACATCATCTGTTAAAATTTCAACTGTCTAACTATCATGCTTTATGAGAGTCTTAGTAATACGGTCCCTTTTTACCCTTTGGGTACGGAACCCTAAAAAGTGAGATTTATACACATCCAACCCGTTTGAGGATGTAAATTACGATGGTGTGTATGTTTCACATTTGATATTAAGTAAGTCATTGTTTTATTTTTGTTTTAGGCATAGAGCTAACAAGTCTAGTAGAGATGGCTCAACAAGCCGAGGAGTTACCTGATACGGCTAGGAAGACCCGCTTCCATTACCATTTCATTAAATATGCACAGGTAATTAAACAAAATTACTTCAATATTTTTACTATAGGTAAATTTCCTTTTTTAGAACTTAAAAAAACTGAAAAAATCAAAATTCCATAAAAAAAATCACTGAAATCGGACAATGTTAACAGGTAGAAAAGAGTTTTTTTTTTAGTATGGAATGTACTAGCTATGCAATCCCCTTAAGTAAATGAAAAAAAAGGTGTGCGTCTCGGGACACCCGACAGAAGTGATAACTTAAACTAGTCTAGCGCTGTGGGTTAGAGTGAGAGATAATGCGTGAAAGAAAAGGAAGCCAGACAGACTGGCGCCGTAACGCGTTACGTAACGCGTTACGTAACGAATCGGATTACTCTCCCGTAGAAGAAGTTAGTTATCACTTCATAATCGGACAATATTAAGAGGTAGAAAAGAGTTATTTCTTTTAGTATGGACAAGTACTAGCTATGCGTCTTAAGGCTTCGCCCAAACCTGAGCGACTGTGGCGTGGCAACTGCGATTGGGAGCGGCTATGACGTGAATCAAAATAAAAATTCACGTAAAAAATATATAATGGCCATTAAGTTCTCATTGCTGGGACTCTCGCCTTTCTCGAGAGTATGGGCCACATTGCACCCATGTCCAGATTGGCTTGATGAAAAAACCGGCCAAGTCTAAGTTGGTTTAGCAAGGGTTCCGTACAAACTTGTAAGCCAGATATCTTAGTTCAATAGTAAATTCGCATTTTTGTTATCAAACTACATATTTACAGTTTTCAGATTTTTACTTTACATATTGTGCTACGGATTGCTTCTTGCCACTTTTCTTGATCCTAAGGAACCACGGGAACGTAGAGTATGTTAGGTTATAGTGTATTAGGTTTGATTCCCTTGTGAAATAGCAAAATATTAAGACATAAAAAGTCATAGTTGGAGTTTAAAAGTTATCAACATTGATATTTTTTCTATAGTTATATTATATAGTGGTTAGGTTAGATAGGCAGAATTTGTTAGCTTAAAAGATCTGACTGGGTTTTTCAAAAGAAACCTATCGAAATAGAGAAACGGGTGCTTGGCATTAGGTATCGTTATCGTAGATATGGATGCAACGACTTATATTTTATGTGATAACATGATAAAACTAACTTGAGAAATGGCAAATGTACAAAACGTACGAGTCCAACAACAACAAACAATTACTATTGGTGTCACTTTGTCATGTCATTTCCACTCTTTTGGCAGAATATACGTAGTATCAAGAAAGTTGTATAGTACATATCCTATAGTCTATGAACTGCATAGCGTTTCGTTATTGCCCACAAGCATCTTCTGCGTATAAATTTAATTGTTTTACATTTAGGTTCTCTCATTTTCCCCTACTGCTATTTAAACATAAATACATATATGAATTATTTGCACATATTTTATTAAACATAAATACATATATGAATAATAAATAAATTTGGCATAGTTTCATTCTCAGTGGGTACCCCGATCTCCTTTTTGTATAATGAAAAAAATGCGAGAAAACCGAGTCAGGGGGATGTAAGGAGTGAAATCGAAATAGCTTAGATTTTTTAAATCTGTTTGTCTGTTCGTCTGTCAGTTTGTACGGGCTAATCTCCGAAACGACTGGACCGATTTAAATGAAATTTTGCATGGTGGTAACTTTTATCCCTGGTCAACATATAGGATTATACTATATTATATATTTTTGATCCCGGTAAATTAATGAGTTCCCGTGGAATAGTAAAAAAATGTAATTAACCGTATCCCGCGAGGCCACTCGAGCGAAGCTGCTGGTGGGTCAGCAAGTTTGATATAAGTTTCAACTTGATACCTTTCTGAGAGAGTGTGTCCAGAGTGAAACAATGACAGTAGAGTTATATAATAGTTTAGATTTAGTATATTTGATATAGGTCTGTTCCAGGGTATCCTGGCTGAGCAATCTGCCACGGCTAGGGCGCTGTATCAATCCACATGTAAAATGATTAGGAATATATAAAAGACAAATACAGTTTGAATAATTTAATACGGACTTACATTCTATTCAGTTATTGGAGTGTATCTCAAAAACTACTGGACCGAATTTAATGAAATTTAAATCGGACCACACCGGAAGCACCAGCTTTCAAACAAAAAAAATTGAGAATCGGTTCATCAGTTATGAGGTAACAAACATTAAAAAAAAAGTACAGTCGAATTGAGTACCTCCTCCTTTTTTTGGAAGTCGGTAAAAAACAGTGCATACTATGGGACTGACATAGTCGTTAGACGACTCAAAGTCCTCAAATAAAAGAATAAAATAAACAAAAAACTTGATACCTCTATGCGTTGTTAAGAAAACGGGTCTAGACAGACCAGGGTAAAGAAAAAAAGAAAGAAAGAAAACATATTTATCAAGACACACACATCACATTACATATTCTACACATTAAAGGAACACAATACACTAAATAAACACATTACACATGTAGAAAACGACGCGGTGCTGTGTGTGTCATGAACATGGGTCCCGACCGATGTACTACAAAGTGATCATACCAGAGTTCCTTTTTTCTTTTGAGGTGTGGGGAACCCTATATATAAATTTGCTTGTAAATAATGAAAACATTTCTATAAATTTCAGGATGGTATATCAGCATTGGAAAAATGTTTGAAGCCCGTTATAGCGGTCACTCAGAATGCGTGTGTCGGTGCAGGAGTCGATCTTATCACTGCTGCAGATATGAGGTACGTACAAAGTTGTCTAACGATGGAAGACCACCGAATACTTCTAGTTGGTGCGTCTTCGGAGTCCATAAAAACCATTGCACCCAATTCGCGTCAGAAGACCAAACTTGAGGCCAATTCTACTTTTCCACAATGTTCAACAATCTATCCCGCTGCAACTGCCGTTCGACGCCGGTTGTCGTTCGATAAATACCCAGAAAGCCTACTATTTCTATAAAAAAAATGGAATGTAGCGTCATCTTAAACACTACTACCTACTACGAAGAAATAATATCAGGAAGAGTAACTGCCTTAAGGCGCGATCCAATCCTAATTTTAAAAACAATTTACGGTGCTTTACATAAGGTTGAAAATTACTTACCAGAATGGACGATTTAATCCGAAAATTCAATTGACTACGTGCTAATACTTATTATTTATTACAATCAAATGATACAATTTTAATGATAAAGGAGTCCATAGTCCACTAGTATACTTCATTGGGAATTCGAATATAATACATTAATTGAAATATATTTGCCCATAATTAAATAAAAATGCTTTTTCCCACGAAGCACGTAAGAAATATGGCAAAATTTAGGGAATGTTGCCGATTTTTTTCTATCGAGGCAAGTTTGCTCAATCGTGTATTGGCTTCCATACTTCATAAGGACGTATATTCGATTTACACTACGTTTTTTTCCAACTTCTGTTATTAGGTTTAAGCGTCGAAAAACTAAGTTTTCGCGAAGTCGAATCATGAAATTTGGAATTAATTTCGCCTTAAAAAAACGACCCAATAAAAGTACACAGCGCTATGACTCAGCTGTCATAGTAGACGTTGCAGCACGCGCGTGGACCAATCCCTGCTTCCCTTCTGAAATTTAAACCAATCACCGAACATGTCTATTTGTAACCTCGGAACTAATTCGTATTTGGAATCATACGTCGTTTTGGTTTGAAGGACCACTTTTTGTGTAGAATTTGTTCTGAGTTATGCTTCCTGACATTATTTCTTCGTAGACTACATATATATTAAACGCTACTATATACGAATATGAGTTAACGTTGCGTTCATGATCTATTGAGTTAGCAGAATATAAAGTGTTCGAACGTTGACGTCAATAGAAACGTAACTGCAAATGGACTGTTGTTCAAAAGCAGAACAAGAAAACAAATAAAAGTCATCACAGCTATGGTTCGATTGAAATTTAGTTAGTAAATCGGCCCCCTGTACTAGCGAAATAAAATTTAAACTATGCTAGTTTTTATTCTGTTCACGCTAAAGTCCACATTCGTGTAACACTTAGGCTCGTATTCCAGAAGCTACGCTCAAACAGGATTTGATCTCTGATCACCTGAACCACAGTATAAATATAGAGAAACAGTACGGAAACTACCTACAAACGTTCGAAACGACTCACTCACACAAACATGCGCATCGACGAGAGCCCTAAGCGGTTGTCGCGGTGCTGTCAGTTAGTGAGGCCGCGTCAAGACGAATGGTCACGTATAAGTTTATTTCCGCTTAACTAAGCTTAGTTTCCATACTTTTGCATCTTTATACCATGCCTGAACTAATCTCTCGAATGGAGTCCCTGCAGCGTTGCCAGATAGATTGGCGATACATCCAAGTGATGAGATGTCTTTACGAAACCGCCACCATGTCCGTCCAAGTACAGAATCAGCAAACAAGTCCCATACCGTTGCATCGAGGAGTGAGACAAGGGGACGTTATTTCCCCGAAATTGTTTTCAAATGCAATGGAGGATATGTTCAAGACGCTGAACTGGAAAGGACGTGGCATTAATATCAACGGCGAATACATCTCTCACTTGCGATTTGCTGACGATATCGTCATCGTGGCAGAGACGCTGCAGGACCTGCAACAGATGCTGAATGACCTGGCTGACTCTTCTATACGCATCGGCCTACGGATGAACTTGGACAAAACCAAGGTCATGTTCAACGAACATGTTCTACCGGAACCGATTGCGATACATGGCGCCGTTCTCGAAGTTGTTCAAAAATATGTGTACCTCGGGCAGACATTGCAGTTGGGAAAAAACAACTTTGAGAACGAGGTGAATAGAAGAATTCGGCTGGGCTGGGCAGCGTTTGGGAAGCTACGTCGAGTCCTTACTTCGCCGATTCCACAGTGCCTGAAGACGAAAGTCTTCAATCAGTGCGTCCTACCCGTCATGACATACGGAGCCGAAACGTGGACACTGACGGCTCGAATGGTCCACAAGCTCAAGGTCGCTCAGCGGGCTATGGAAAGGGCTATGCTCGGTGTTTCTCTGAGGGATCGCATCAGAAATGAAGTGATCCGTCAGAGAACCAAGGTCATCGACATAGCCCACCGGATCAGCAAGCTGAAGTGGCAGTGGGCTGGCCATATTAGCCGTAGAACCGACAACCGTTGGGGTAAACGAGTTCTAGAGTGGAGACCGCGTCTCGGCAAACGTAGTGTAGGACGTCCTGAGGCACGGTGGAGTGACGATCTGCGCAAGACGGCTGGCAAAAACTGGATGCGAGAAGCCCAAGATAGACCTAAGTGGCGTGCAATTGGAGAGGCCTATGTCCAGCAGTGGACTGCTACAGGCTGATGATGATGATGATGATGATGATGAACTAATCTTGAGTCATGAGTATAGCCTTGAGCATTGATTGTATTCCAGATAAATTCTAAGTTACAACCAAAAAACCGGACCTACGAGTTACCTCTTAAACTGCTGAGTGAAACCCTCACGGTCCCCCATCCAAGTCATGACCGCAATGTTTGTAAATGACTTGCCATGTTTAATGTTCACTATTATAATATGGCCAATAAATTATTTTAATTTAAATTTGCAGCTAGGTTTTTTGAATACTTCTTGATCTTCCATGGTATCATAGTATGGCAACAACATGGCAAGATCTCTGCGAGCGCTTAGCGAATATTTTCTTTTGATCAGTTCCAAATGCCCTATTCCAGGTATTGCACAGAAGACGCCTGGTTTCAGATCAAGGAAGTGGACGTAGGGCTGGCTGCTGACGTCGGGACACTGCAAAGATTCCCGAAGGTAAATTATCATTTTCTCAAAAATGGTATGTAATGTTGCCATAACATCTCTAAAAAGTATCCAGAAAGTGAACTCTACCGGAGACTTATTCACAACTGTCCAGTAAGAAGCGAGATTTTAAATTTGGAAACTCCTATTGTCCTACTTACTAGTAGGTATATGTAATTTACTTACTGGACAGTAGGTCATCCTCTTTAGATCTGCTTACAAAAAAAACATAGTACCAGACACAGATTAGAGTTTAGCCATTATAACATGGTTATAGGAGGGAGGCTCCAAATATATCTTATAATTTATGAGATAGATATATTATGGAGCCTTAATCAGCCATTTAATTGTCTTTGACACTTAACGCGACGCAGAAAAAGTATGCACGACGCGTTTTGTACTTAGTAATGTTGTAGAAGTATAGCGTGGGATTTTATGTTTGTATTTAGTAATTTCAGTTTATAAATCATGTTGGATTAAAACTTTCCATTCTAAAATTATGATGGAGATTTAAAAAAAAACAATACTAATATTTTTTACGTAATATTAATATAATGTAAAAATAGGGTTTGTAGAACAATGTTCAAAACTAAACGCAAACTTTTTAGTAAAAAACAACGACTGGTGGGATTTCACATTCAATTGCGACAATTGTGTTTGGGTGAACATAGATAATCCCAAAAAATGAGTTCAAGCGAACCTGATTAAGAAAAAATAGATGGATGGATCAGGAGTGCCCCTGATTTAAAAACTGAGGCCGAATTAGCAAAAACATTTTTTCATTTTTGAGAAAAGCATTATTCAAGCCTCAACCAGTAAGAAAGCCACCCTGGCCTCGTATAACTCATATTTGGCCAGGAAGGCTTACTTACTGGATTCTGCAGTAATGTACTATTACTCAAACATACTTGGGAATTTGAGCATTATTTTGACAACCTTCTTCGAGATACATCGAAATTGTTGTATTGGCCAAATACATGCGAGGAGCGGCCGGTAAAAGTTCTTCTTCTTATTGGATGGCTTCTGTGACTAAGTTGTCACAATTCTGCCAGTGTTCGTACATGCTAGTGTCATAAACGTTGAGGAGTGTGTAGGTTGTAATCTAAGAATATGATCGGTGATTAAATAAAAAGAAAATCAAACAGAATGGCCGGTAAAAGTTGTATGAAAATCCATAAAATATCTGTGTTAGTTTAGTGGTCAAATAAATTAAATAGTAAGCTCATATCTGTCATGTAATTTAAGCATGGAATGACCTTTCCTCCGAAACATGGCAACCAAAGAGGTAACTTATCAAAGGTTTTATTTAAATTTCGAACTGGCTTGTAAAAAGAAATATACATGGAATATACACAGACAGATGCTAGCTAGCGCATCACGGACACATCCACAAACTGTAAATTTTGACGGTTTGCTCACGGTGATTTCAGTTTGTAGCGTGGTCGTTGAAATAGCAAAATGGCGTCCTTGGTGACGTAATGACGACACATGGGTCTACGTTGTTGCGCTTTCGTCGATTTAGAATGGCGATCACAGCGCTAAAAGTGATTTTAAAGACAATCGATAGGCACCCATTGAATCGGAATGATCAACAAACAATGTTATTTTCAATTAATATGAATGAGACCTGTGTTATTATCGCCATAATCGGTGTTGACTCCATTCGGAAAGCAGGGTATGTAAGACCATTTATTATTTCCGCAGATAGTATCCAACACGTCGATAGCCAGAGAACTGTGCTACACCGGGAGAAAATTCGACGCTAAAGAGGCGCAAGAAATTGGATTGGTTAGCAAAGTGTTCGCGGATAAAGACAGGTAATCTATTTAAATTTTTAAGGCGCGGTCCAACCCCATTTTTAAATAATTTACTATTCTTTACGTAAGGTTGAAAATCGCTTGTTATATTGGACGATGTAATGCTAAAATGCATTAATTTTGTACGATTTCTTCATATTTTTCGTATATACTAACACAATTGAAAAAACTGCTGGTTACTTTAGTACTATATGTTGACTATGTATTACCTAAAATATATATATATATATAGTGTTATCGCTGAAAATTCTGAGAGTTTGGACGAGAAAGTTTATTTTTATGGACCTATTGAGGATTTTTTTTCTGACTGACTGAGTGAACCGATTCTCAAAATTCTGTTTTTTTTTAAATTACTAAACTAACCTTAAATTTTCAGTTCTGTTTGGAAGCTGGTGCTTTCCGCGTGGTCCCATTAAAATTTCATCAAATTCGGTTCAGTAGTTTTTGAGATACACTCCAATAACTGAATAGAATGGAAGTCGGTATAAAATTTTCAAATTGTACTTGTTATGGACCTATATATGATTTTTTCTCCAGTGAGCTAGTAATATTTATGAATTCTATTCGGTTACTATTATTTTCCTATTCCTTTACCAACCTAAGTATTTTTTTCATACAATATTGTCGATCTGTTTCGTTACACTAGATGTTTAAACATTCTGCTTTTTACTCCTTATCAGAATACGAGCGCGCCTTAATCAATCTGCGTCTGCCCGCGGCTTCGTTCGCGTAGTAGGGTATATATATAAATTGTCAACGAGAATATTCTTGTAAACTGATTATAGCGGATCCATCCCTTAACATAAAGTTTGGCTAATTTCAAAGTAACTGTATTATCGAAACGAAAAAAAAGTTTTCCGCGATTTCTGACATTTCTAGTACTCAAACCTCAGTCGGCCCGGTAGAAACATTTTACCCTTATAAGAAACAGGATCGATTGGCGTCAAAAAAAGTGTTTGTGTAAAAATTACATTTTTTTGCTGACTAAATTTTTTCCAAAAGCTGTAGATGCAGTTCAGAATATCTAAAATTTTATGGATAGTCTCCTAAAAACGTTTTCCTGCAACTATAACGGGTATAGTTGCCTGCCCTTACTGTCCCGTCTCAAAAATTCACCCTGTATACAATAGAATAATAGTAAAGTGTATATGAAAATAGAATTGGAAATTATGGTGACATGGTATACTCGTATTTAGGACAAATTAAAATCCTAAAAAAATCCTACTATAATATAAACGAGAAAGTTTGTGAGTATGGATGTTTGTTACTCTTTCACGCTCATACGGCGTGGCCAATTTTGATGAAATTTGTTATGGAGGTAAATGAGACGCTGGATTAAAGGAAATAGTGTGCGTTTTTACAATAAAATCCCAAAACACATAACTGAGCTCACAGAGGGCAAACTCAAGTTGACTGTAAAACGTTTAAATAAAAAAGCTTACTATAAAGTCCGACATTATATAGAAGAGAAAGATGCTTGGAATACTCCACTTCTGGCAAGCTGTCACTCTGCCACCCACAAAATGTAATATTTGTAGTACCTAAGTAAAAACATTGTAAACATCTATATAAAAAGAATGGCCCCGAGTTTCTTGCCGCTTCTTCTCGGTGGGCTCTATTTATTTTGAAACGCGGCGGTAGAGTCTTTAAAGTACATTATAATAAAAAATTGACGTTCATAAGTGCGTCTTTGATGCCTAAATTGAATAAATGATTTTGACTTTGATTAACACTTAGGATATTTTTCATCATCATCATCATCTATCACCACACGGGTGAAACCGGGGGGCGCAGCTAGCTATTAATAAATTAATATTATATTTTCTTGTTTTTCAGCGCAATGAGTCATGTATTGAATGTAGCAGAAAATATAGCCCTAAAAAGCCCCGTCGCAGTCCAAACCACGAAACAGAGTCTAGTATATTCGCAGAGCAGGCCCAATGAAGTCGGACTCGAACATATCGTAAGTAACTTCTAACTTAGCGCTTACCATCGCGCGAATGGTTTGTTTCCCTCTTCACTGAGTTAATGTAAGCTCAAATATTGCAAATTTGGAGAGAATAATAATACTTTATTTATTTAATTAGAATTATAGATTCATATTTATATATTTTATTATAATTATATTATATTATAGATACCTAATATGATGGCGTGACAAAAGGCGCGAGGAAATACGGGTTCATTTTTACTAGCTGCGCCCCGTGGTTACACCCGCGTGGTGATGGATGGATGATGATGAAAACTATCCTATGTCCTTCTCCGGAATGTAATTTATTTTAAAATGAAATTTATGGAGAGAAAAATTCACATTCTCGGACGGGATTCGAACCCGCGTCTTCAGCCTCTCCGTGTCAGACGCCATTGAACCTCGGTGGCCTAGTTGGTCATGGCGTCTGTCACGGATAGTCAGAAGACACGAATTTGAATCCCGTCCGAGGATGTGAATTTTTCTCTCTATAAATTTCAATGTTTGAGATCGCTAAAGCAGGCGTTAGTGCTTAAAAAGTAATTTATTTTGCCAAATTTATCAAAAAATCTAAATCAAATCATTTATTCTGTATAGGTCTATGGGGGCACTTACAAATTGTCATATTACATTTATTATTTTTAAAATCTACAACCGGATCGGAACACGACCACGACTGAGAAGATCCGGCAAGAAACTCAGCGGCCTTGTCTTTTCTACCGACTTCCAAAAAAAAGAGGAGGTACTCAATTCGACCGGGTTTTTTTAGGATTTTACCTCAACTTTCGACTGGGTGAACCGATTCTCAATTTTTTTTTGTTTGAAAGCTGGTGCTTCCCGTGTAAGGCTTACCGTGGTAAGGTTGTGGAATGAGCTCCCGATATTTCGGCGCAGTTACATGCACCATGTTTACGGGAAGACTGTCTTGCATGTAACTGCGTGTAATTTAGTGAACAACCGTGTTAGTTTAAAACAGTGTTATAACAAAAATTAAGCCTTAATTTATAACTTAAGTCAGCACTTATTTTTTGTTATTTGAATGCAAATCAAGCGTTTAATTTATTTTGATGCATTGAAGTTGTAAAAATGACATCGAAATCGGTTCAGTAGTAGGCTAACGCCGAGTCTTGCTCTGTAGCGTGGCGTCGTGTTCTTTATGACGACAAATTATGCTTTCCATTCCATAGTAAGTAAACGCACCCCCGCTCTTTAATGTGAAACTGTTATGTGCAAACAAATACACATTTAAGTTAGTTTTTCGTTAGCGAAAAATCTAATATTTTACAGGTTCATTAATTTTATTACGCTCCACGGCTTTGCCTGTCTGGAAGTATACACTGTACAAAATCTTGGTCAGGTTGTCATATATTTTTTATGACACCTCCTTTCTAGAAATGCAATATCGATCTTGACCGAGTTCATACTTTAACGCGCTCTTGGCGGATTATCAGGTGGCTGTGACCACAACCATTTTTTAAGGGCTTTTCATTCTATTCAGTTATTGGAGTGTAACTCAAAAACGACTGAACCGAATTTGATGAAATTTAAAACCCAGTCGAACGTTATGAGGTAACAAACATAAAAAAGAAGAAAACAATACAGTTGAATTGAGTTCTTCATCCTTTTTGGAAGTCGGTAAAGGGGGGGGGGGAGTTTGCTGCGACGCTATTAATCGACCCGTTTTAAAAATTTGGTACACATATAAGAGGACATTCGTATATGAGCATATTTGGTCAAGTGGTTTCCGAGAGAATAGGTTGTGAAGTACTGCGAAAACTTGCCGCTGATAAAACTACAACCGGTCACAATATCTGTGCACCTGACCTCGTGACGTCATATCGGCGGTCTGGGTACGGTGTGAAAAAAAGTTTTTTCAAGAAATGTGGAGGTAAAAAAAATTACTAACCTTTTCATGATATTTGATACGATGACATTTCGTATTGCGCAAATGTCAAAATCATCTATTTCGATGCGTTTTTTGTACTGTTTACGCTTCTTACCCGGTGTATTTTGGTTCTGGATGGGTTTCTAAATTATTATTAGTACTTGGAGTCGGACTAGCGCCCGGCGAAGTAGGTGGTTGTACTTTGGCTTCATTTTTAATTTTCATTAGAATCCTCTTTGATATCCCAGTTGCAGCACAGGCTCGTTTCACCACTTGGTCTACAGGTATGGTGTACTGTTTATTTGCTTTCTCCGATTCAAAAAACTTGAGCACTTTCAAGATTAAATTTCTTGATTCGCTGTGTATTGTTTTTCCCATGACTTCAGTTTAACAGCTACAACAATTTTAATAACAACCAAACCAGTCCAAACTTAACAGTAAACAGTCTAAACTTAACAATAAATATAAAAAAACAAAACAACAACAAAGCGAAAATATCAAAATTATCGGGACGTGTATCGGCAACGAAGATGCTAACCGTACTGTCGCACCGGGGAGTGCGCGGAGAGGTGACAGGGGAAGCGGGAGAGGCGGCGCATTCCAGCGAGGTGCACAGATATTGTGACCGGGTTGTATATACTTGCGAGGTCTACTGTTCGCAGAACTAGTAGTTTGTAGTAAACATATGTATTTTATTCCAGCGCCTGCTTAACTCAGCTATGAACCAAGGCGAGGACCTGCCCAAAGCGGCGATGGCGCAAGCTACCAAGGGACCACCGCCTGAGTTTGATAACTTATAAACTATGGATAATGATGACGATGGACAATGTGACAGGCTGGTTGGCGCAGTTGGTAGCACCCCTGCTTTCCGAGCCCCTGGTCCCGGGTTCGATCCCCGGACAGGTCAAACAATTATGTGCATGAACATGTCTGTTTGAGCTGTGTCTGGGTGTGCATATGTATATAAGTATGTATATCAGTCATCAGGTTACCATAGTACAGGCTCTGCCTAGTTTGGGACCTGTAGACCTGTGTGTAGATGTCCCTTATTTAAAAAAAAATGTCAGTACATTATGCTCTCCGGGGTTTCACTCGCGTTGTCCCATGTGTTATTCCAGCGCCTGGTATACATACCAAATTTCACCAAACTAGGCCAGTCGTTTGAGCATGAAGAAGAAACAAACATACAAACTTTATAATATTAGTGTGACTAGCTGCGCCTTCGCCCGCTTGCTAGATTCGCCGAAGCGAAAATATACGCTTCAGCCAGGGATCAAACCGGGGATGCCGCGCATCAAAGGCAGGGTAAAGTTAACAGAGTCGCCATTTTAGTTAGTGTTTGTGGACAATAAGTATATTTAATTTAGTGATAAGAGAAAATATTTTATACCTATTTATTGGTGCAAAAATAAATCGTTATTGTTAATATAGTATAAAACACATATATTTATATAATTAAATTTTTTTAAAGCGTAGTAAATTATGATATTTAATTTTGAGCAGTTATTTAAAGTAAGGCTGACAAAGTGTCTACCTACATGTTGTTTGTATGATCCGACTTTATTTTGATATTTATTTTGAGTTGTTTTTGTATTGTGATAATTTATATGAAATAAACTTTCTAAAAATCATAAAGCCTATTCTATTATATTCTATCAAAAAAGTGTTTTGTTTAATTTATAAATCCGCCAACATGTAATACAAGCTGCACCCCGCAGCTTCACCTTTGCTGTAATGGATGATGATGAAAAGTGTATAATCTGGTATTCCAGCGCCTCGTCCATCTATATTAGTACCAAATTTTATTGAAATTCGTTCAGCCGTTCTGGCGTAATTTATTAACATACGTAACCTTGGTCAAACTAGTCAATGTTTTACGGTTCATTATGGTGTACCCCAGGGTAGCGTACTAGGCCCTATTTTTTTCATTTTACATATATGAATCATATTGGAGCTTGAAAACTATCGTGACTATCACACATCTTACTAATATAAAGATACCGGCTTCACTCACTTGGTATTATGTCGGTTTAAGAGGATTACTATACATTACCTTTTTTAGAACTTAAACATGAGGTGATGGATGATGATGATGAATCTTATATAGCATATGTTACTCAGGGTGAATGTAGCTTTCAAATATTGAGACAATTGTTCAAATTGGTCCAGTACTTTTTGAGCCAATTCGTTACAAACATACATACAAATCTTTCCTCTTTATAGTTTTAGTATGTCATTAAGAGGATTGCATAGCTAGTACTTTCCAAGCTAAAAGAGAAAACTCTTTTCTACCTCTTAACATTGTCCGATTTCAGTGATTTGTTTTTCATGGAGTCATGACATTGTTTACTATGCCCGTACGTTTAGATTTTTTCAGTATTTCAAAGTACTATACATTACCTTTTTTAGAACTTAAACAAACTAAAAAAATCAAAAACTACACTCATGTTTTAATACCCTCTATTATATGACAGTTGCATAAACTACTATTTTGAAATAATAAAAACTAAACAACCCTAAATATAAAGATTTAAGGTTGTTTAGATATGTACTATATTTGGTTTCATTTTTAGTGAGTTAGGTAGTTTATTATATGTTTTTATGCACATCACAAAAGCACTCGTCGCGTGCAGTGCTAAGCGAGAGTTGGGCAACATACATGTACAAGGGCGATATCTCATAAAGTATTTTGTCAAAGTCATATCAAAAAGGAAGAAGTCTCAACTAGAATTAATTGAACAGATATTGGCCAGTAGTAATGTGATAGATCATGCTAACTCATTCGGCTGTACGAATATGAGTTAGTATATTTTTATTCATGTTACTACCAGTAGGTCTACCACGAGTTTGCAACATTGACACCAATCGCTGCTCGATATGGACTGCCGTGAAAAAATGTATGTAGAAAAGAACAGTCCTACCTCGCGGTCGATTGTAGAACTAAAATTGACAGCGAGTACGCCAATCACAAGCTTATTAAGTAGGCGAGATCGAGTATCGACTATAGATGACATTTATGTTGCCAACTCATGGTAGAGCTACAGTAGTAACACGGGTATTTTTTTGCCCGTATTACCACTAACTGTCCTGCTCTAGTAGTAACACAGAAAAATGTTCATTACCCATGGCAGTAATGAAGATTTTCCTGTGACAGTCATAAATTTACGTCTATACCACGGATATGATACAACCAAAACATTCTTTGTTAAAATTGAAATGCCTAACATCGAATCTACAAAATGTCATATTGAAAGCTTTAACATGCGCCAAAGCAAAGTTACCCATACACGTATTATAGCCCTAGTAACTATTATACAATCTGTGGTACCGTGAAGTATGACGTCATGAGACCCAGATCTAGGTCATAGCTTAGACGCAGTACGTCATCTATAAGAGTATAGATTATATGATAGTTAGTATGAAATAATTTCGTGTTTAATATACTTACGTAAAGTAGATTATTAGTGGTGCGAATTCGGTACCATGCGGACAATATTGTGATAGTAGGTACTTTTGGACAATCATGGTACCGACTTCGACAAGTTGTTTCGCATTTTTTGGTGTTGAAGTCGGTTCCATTATTTGGTCAATTTTTTTTAATTCTTTTTACTGAACCTTGCTAATTACGGGATCGATTGTCATTCACCGTCAATGATATCAAAATAGGCGAAACACATTTCAGTAATTGGAGTAACTGAAAACCTGCTTGACCGAATCTGATGAAATTTAAATGGGACCACCTCGGAACTATACTCCACCAAACAAAAATAATTTTGAGAATTGGTTCACAAATGGGGAGAAATCGATGGACACACACATCTTCCTTTTTTGAAATAGGTTAAAAACGTAATTCATACTGAAAACCTTGTTTTGACGTTTGGGGACCATTTCTTCACTTGTATTTTTCTAGGTATGAATATTTCTGGTTTGGACCACCTATGAAGTAGTCAAATAAAGACGTGGTCAAAATTAAAAATGGGTCATTTCTGCTTCTGATCCATAGAGCTGTACATATATAATAATATAATTATTATTTCTGATAAAACGATACCTCTTATATTTGGAACATGATTTAATAAGCTCATGAGAGTTGGGGATAGCTTTAGCTTTGAATGGAAACAGTAATTGGCTCGATTTTTGACTCTATATTTATAGTCAAAGAATAGTACATTGTTCACCGAGAGGAGAAAGTGACCGATTACCGTCGAGGGTGTCGTTTGAAGCCCGAGCCGTAGGCGAGGGCTTTAAAACACCCGAGATCGGGAATCGCACTTTCTTTCGAGTGATACATAGTGCTTTATACTACACCTACGAGGAAAATAAAAAACTAAATCTTTACTAATTGAAATTTATATTGAAATTGTTGCAGTTAGTGAAGCTTAATGTAACACTTTTTCCATTAATGTTTGTTTGAGATGTTTGCGATAATGTAGGAGGAATAACTGGCTGTGCTGTTGGCACTGCGCTCGTAGAAGGCTGTGGTGCCAAAGGGGCAACTGGCTGCTGAGGGGCATCTGGCATCGCCGCGCTCGTTGATGGTTGAGGAGATGAGTCTTGATGCACATTAATCGATCCCGATATTTGGTTATTTATTCGTGTTTTGTTTTCTACGGAATTCTCTATGTAGCTTTCTGCAACAGCGGACGATTTCCAACCACCGTGACGTTTTATTGTGGTTAAATCAGCACCAGTATTGGCAAGAATAGTCGCTGAAGTTCTGCGAAAGCAGTGGCCAGTGTATTCTAGTGGATTGAGTAAATTAAGGTACGAAGCTATTTCTCTTGGCACAGTACTTATTTTGTTTTTCCCAATTACTTGTTTCGTACATTTTTTGTTTTTATATTGTAGTAAAAACCGATTGGTTTTGGGGTCACTGGGGCGAATTTCGTTATATTTTTTCACTATCTCATAAAATAAGGCCGATATAACAAATGATCGCTGAATTTTGGTTTTTGTGTTAGGAATATTGACGATTATTCCATTTTCGAGGATTTCGATATCGTCTGTTGTCATATCCACAAGTTCTTGCGAACGACAGGCCCCATTTACTCCTAAAATCAAAATAACCTGTAAACAAAAATATCAAACATGAAAACCTAGTAGATTTCTACTCATAAATAGGTACGTAATAAATTTTAAACCAGTGCATTTTGTTCATAAACTTACCTTCATCAACAAATATTTGTCATCTGGAGCATTCTGCAAAAAGGAATAAACATCCTTTGTAGTAAGCACTTTTGATTTCTTACTACGGAATCCCTCCGACTTTCTTTTCAGAAATGCTGTAAGTTTTTTGTATTCTTGAATATTTATGTCGTTTCTTGTCAATATAGTACTTTTCAACATTGATACATAGACCATAACGTACTTAGTTTGTATTTTTGCGCTTTTTTACTGAAATAAGCTAGCAAAACAGTTTCAGAAAAAGATGCCGCATTTTTTTCACTTTTCCATTGCAAAAAATCGTCATAAGTTTTATTATATTTTTTAATTGATTTCTGTGGTCAATGGTTGAATCAGTATTTTTGCTGTTTCCTTCAACTGCGGCGGAGTTAAAAAATCCTCATCATCACTATCACTACTTATCATTTTGATAGTTTTATTTTACTTTTCTACGAAAACTGAATCCTCAAACAACACACAAATTGAAAATGGCGCCAATGGCGTCTGCAATTTTCACATGTTCTTTTTTCAAATTGTTTGACACCATCCAACACACAGCTAGTGGCCAGTGTCATTTTGCGAACTTGGAGATAAAAACTCACTGTAAAAACTTTTTGGTTTTTGATATTAAGGTTACCAGCGCATAGTCTTACCCAAAATTAAAAAAGAAAAACCACGTAAGAAATGGATTTTCATACACTTTTCTCTCCCGCTCAGATGCGTTTTCTCGCCGCATATTTGTTCGATATGCATGACGTACTTTCTACCGTAAATTTGATAAAGTATCAAGGTACTTTCCGAGCAGGTGTAGTATAAAATATATTATTATATTACATAGAAACATTTTGGAGTTACGGTTATATACTGAATCTTTTCAGTATGTGCATGGATAGGAGTAGTGAAGAAAGTTGACTTCATAGTAACGTTGCAATTTTAGTGAGGAACATACACGTCCACGGACGGGCTTCGAACCAGAAACTAATGCCAATGTGTGTCTTAAGTAAACTAATGCACATGTTATTGCTTTAAAATCATATAATAAACATTCATAGAGAGGGCTATACTCAGGGTTTCTATACGTGATCGAATCAGAAATGAAGAGATCCGTAGAAGAACGAAAGTCACTGACATAGCCCAGAAGATCAGCCAGTTAAAGTGAAAGTGGGCAGGGCACATAGCACGCAGAACAGATGGCCGATGGGGCCGAAAGGTTCTGGAATGGAGACCACGGACCGGCAAGCGCAGCGTAGGTCATTCACCGACACAGTGGACAGAAGACCTAAAGTCTTTGGATGCAGGCCGCTTACAACCGGTCCTTTTGGGAAATTATGGGGGAAACATATGTTCAGCAGTGGACGTCCTACGGCTGAGATGGAGATGATGATGATGAATAAACATTCTGTAACGTGTTTGGGTGACGCTACCAGACTTTAACCTCAAGAGCAGATAAAACCTACTCGATTTCAGCGATGGAAAACGGAAGAAACTACAAGTTTTGACTTTATAGTAACGCTAGCTGCGTCCTGCGATTCCAGCACGTGGTGAGGGATGATGAGGACGTAAAGTATCCTAATGCACTTCCCTGGATATAATCTATGTGCTTGCCAAACAGCATTACGATCCATTCAGTAGTTTAGGAGTGATACGGTAACAGACAAAATTACAAACGTTGCTATTAGGTAAGGTAGGTACCTACCTACTTAGATTAATCTATTACCTACCTACTAATATTGTAACGTTGAAGAGTTTGTTTGCACGCTAATCTTAGGAAGTAATGGTTCGAATTGAATTTTTTTTTTTATGTTAGATAGCCCATTTATTGGGGAAGGCTACACAAGCGCGGATCCACCGTTGTGGGTACGGTGGGCATGCCCACATCCCTAAAAGACTTGTGACATCAGACGTCACACATTCATATTCGATCAAAGACCTTACACTTACCTAAGTGTAAGGTCTTTGTATTCGGCAGATGAAAATATACAAAACCTGAATATCTATGAAATTATTAACGTTTTCGCGAAAAAGAAACGTAAACTTCTTTAAAATTTATTTTGACATCATTTGATATCCTTTGTAGTTGTTTCCAGCGAAATAACAGCGCAAGAACATCTTATATACCACAGACCATGTGATATGGTCTGTGTTATATACATATCCTAGTGAAAAGCGCAGTGCTTTGCCATGCACGGTTTGAAGTGTTGTACCTAGTTTAAAATTCTGAATGCACCTGGACTTGATACTATATCGATCATGAGTGTGTTCATGCTCCGACTCGTACTTCGCTGATTTTCGGGTGGCTGTGACCACAAACCTTTTTTGTGGGCTGGATCCGCGCCCGAGGCTACATACAGGCTGTATCACGCTAAGCGAGCGAAGCCGCTGGCGCGTGAGCTAGTATAGTTTGTAAGTACTTATGTATTATAAGTACGTCTATCTATAAGTAACGTATTGTAGAGATGCTTCCATAGACTTTACTTTTAACAGTCTGCTGAAGGGCAGGAAAAATCAACTGGATTTCAGTGTTGGAAACCGCCAGAGGTTTTGACTTTAGGAAATTTAGGAGTTTTGTTTTAAGGAATATGTTCAAGTGACGATTCAATACTTACTACACTTGAAGGTCTGCTGATGAGCTGGGAAAAGTCAACTGGATTACACTGACGGGATATTTTTAAAGACCAAAGACATTAAATTTGACGTTATAGTAACTTGAAGAGGTTATTTTAAATCGTTCAAACTCTTGAGGGTCTACTGATCAAGAAAAAATTAAGAGACCGTAGGCCGCGACGACGTCCGCGTGGATGAAAGTTCTCCGGCATTAACCGTCGAACAGGATAAAATATACGTACCTCACGGTTATTCCTGGTCATCTTTATTTCATACTAGCGACTGCCCGCGACTTCGTTCGCGTAGTAGGCTCGGCCTTAAGCCTCGCCATAACCTTTAATCTTTTCTTATTTTTTTAATGTTAGAATCTTCTATGAAGTATTAGAAAACATTCATCTATCTAGGCTAGCGACTGCCCGCGACTTCGTTCGTGTAGTAGCTCAGACTACCTACATAGCGTAGTAGGCTCAGCCTTTGGCCTCGCCTCTAATTTTTTCTTGGGATTTCTTTATCATAAGAACTAAAAGAAAGAAAAAATATATTTTTCTATCCGTTATCAATTTATAGCGTAACCAGAAGCAATAGGGCTTCATTTTTTAACGATATATACAACATACCTACATTCTTGGGTTCTTCTTCATTAACATCATGCTCACAATCATGAAAATGATAAAAATCGTTGATGCAAATCCAGGCCTCGCTCTTCATGTATGGGTTAAAGCTGATTTAAAGTTTAAACCCGCCTAATAAAAGTCGTACCCTCACAAAGTTCGTATTATGTATACCTACTTATTATTATTTATACCTACTTACCGAGGTGCCTATACAGGGTGTTTGGTGGAACAAGGATTTTCGGAGCCGAACAAGATCGTGTTAAAAGTGAAAACAAACTATTAATATTAACAAAAATAAGACATGCTACTGTGGCTCACATAACTATAAAAACTAGGTTGGTTCACGGTCTTTCATTTATTAAAGAAATCATAACTAATGTAACAAGAAACTAACAAGTTTTTATTCGTAAAAAGTCCGTACTAAAAATAATAACAAACTTTTAATATTAACTTAAACCATGACTTTTTTCACTATATAGAATATATGGTTTAAAATGATTATATTGGTGCCCTTAATCGCCTCCGAAAGTCCATAAATCGTTCAACCAAACAGCCTGTATAACCTAGTTTTTACTACTAGGTAGGTATATAATATTAGTTTACAGGGTAACAGTACCCGGTTGGGCTATTATGTATCTCAGTTGCTAACAAATGTGGATTGAAATCTGAATGGCCACTCTGGTCTTTTTGTCAACTTCAGTGATCAACTTACTAATATGTTTGCTTACTGGAGTTGCCAAAAATGACACAGGGCCGCCATTTTTAAAGATTTCAATCAACATTTGTTAGCAACTAAGATACCTACATAATAGCCCTGCTGTAAACCTATCAATACAAACCACAACCAAACATCAATAAGCACCTATAATAATTATTAAAAAAACATGCAAGCTGTTTATACACAAACCATACAAGTTCAGTAAAAACCGTAGGTACCTACACTGTTCGTATGCAATGCAAGTATTGCAACAGTAGCCGTTATAAAAATTGGATGTCGTCATACAATATGCGTCAATAAATAAAAAGAAATTGTTATATAGGTCAGTTTCATTCACAAGCGCTCTGCCTGTTTCAAAGCAAAGGCTGAAGGTAGGTAGGTAAGAATTTAACTGGGTCAACTATAGGTTATATTATCTAGCATTTACTTATTTATTGCTTGTATACCTATATCAAATCAATCGGTATTTCAGAGATAAAATATTGAAAAAATAGTTGTCGTCGAATGTATTTTTTATTGATTTTGCATTTTTCCAACGATAGTAGGTTTGTAGTTTCTACGTAGGTACCTATGTTTAATGATCGAGATTTCAACCACTCGTTCGTTTTTCAATACAAACACGGAAATTACCGTTATTTGTTATTGATAATGTTAATGATATTTATTTGTTTGTTTAAATATGTTATGTTTATTTAATTCTTTGTATTTCTCTTGATTTGTCATCCATAATAATATAAACTGTACCTATTTTAGTAAAAATTCTAAACACATTTACGGAAACTTGTAATTGGCCTTCAGCATACATGTGTTTTAATGCATGTTTTTAAATTAAGTAATTTTTCTTTGTGCCTAGCTCTATGTTTTTCTAAAAATTCTAAAATAAAAAAAAACATAGAAATAAAATATATCTACATTTAAATGCATATGTTACATAAGTATATAAAACATTTTTAATATATATATATAAAGTAAAACATAGAGCTAGATGTTTTTCTTAAAATTCTAAAATAAAATAAAACAGATAAATAAAATATATCTACATTTAAATGCATAATATGTTACATAAGTAGGTATATAAAACATTTTTATAATTGAAGAGTATGTATTATGTTATTGAAAAGTGTCCTATATAATAATAATAATAATAATAATAAATATTCCACAACTAACACACAACGTATTGGTATTATATTGGTAACCTATTGGTATAATATTCATATTTTTTATAAATACCCTAATAAAGTCCAAACTTTTATATTTTTTCTAAAATGTATATCAATGTAAAATGTCCGCTGACGTCACGACAAACCATCTACGTCACTGCAACCCGCTATTAACAAAGAAAATCAGGTAACCTAGTTTACGGAGGCTTGCATTTACGTCTGCTGCGAATGACCTGCCCAAATATAGAGCATCTATAAATAGAACCCGGGGGCTCGTATGCAAGCGCCTTCTGTGAATGGCTCAACAACCTGCATCTAGGCCACGTTGCAATGATCTGACCTATTTATTTTTCAATGGAAGGTTGCATGAACGGGGATGGGCCCATTGCGAGCCCCGCTTCATTCAGTAACAGTCGAACCCTCGAGGCCGGTGCGACCTATTTCCGCACTTCGCCCCTCGCCTATACGAAAATTCATAAAATTCACAATAAACGTCGGTCTTACATATCTTTCAGTGTGGAATAAGAAATAATTATAACAGTGAAAATAATTAAGTATAAAATATTAAAACGACCATAGGAGTGGCAAAAAAGGCCTACCAGTTCTGCGACGGTTCAAATGTCCCGCAATTTTCGCTCTTTGTCTAGTTAGCGCTGCCATTGGTAACTGCGCAGTGACAAGCGCTGCCATTGGTCAGAACGTCTCAGTGCGCGGTACGGACCAATCAAGTTTCTACTTGCGATAATTCTGTGCTACAGACACGCCACCTGTCGCACAACCGTGCCGCGTTCATTGAATAACCCGCCCGGACTGTTTTATTGACGCAAGCGCACTGAGGCCCAACAAAGGGCCGAAATAAGAACGGTTCGTAAGTGAATCTGATGTATTTATGTCATAAAAATGGTGAAATCTGTGAAGTGGCGAGTAGAAATTAGGATATTCGACGTGTCGAATCATGACCGAGGCATCTGAAAAGTAAGTAATGTGTTTGTTACTCAGTTTTACCGTCTCGAGCTTCGCCCTCTTCGACTAGGTAGGGCCTTACCCCGGCCATTTTCCATATTACTCGTTATTGTAACTTACTATCTCGTTGTAAGCTTGTAACTCTCTACGCATTGTATGGCAGGAACTACAATATCAATGAAATGTTAGGTTGAGTGATAAAAATGCATACGATTAGGGTGCGACCGCCGCCCTTAGGTCAGTCCTAGTTCCTGTGTATAGCTATAATCAATGACTTCGCCGTTCATTCACAATAATGTAAGCAGCTCCTTTCGGGGTCAAACGAAACTACGACTTGTTTCGCTCAACGCATTGTTTTACAAATTTGGAACTTGATAACATCATCCTTGTGTTTTCGCGCAATAAAAAAACAATGGGTGTTAACATTTTGCATCAGCCCATCATTCGCTAAGTCAAAATTGAAACACATAAATTAATTAAAAAAACAACATAATTAAGTAAAAAAAATCATTATTTATTTTCTTGTCTAAACAAAATTTGGCATAATCCTGTCCCATTGAGTGTCCTTGAATTTATTGTCAAAAATTTGGTATTAGGTTAGTTTGATAGACTTTTTAATTATTAAGTAGCTTCTTTCTTTGTATGTTAGTAGGTACAAAAGTGGTTTTTCTAGATCGCAGATATTTGTAGGAATTTATAATATTTCAAGATAAACAAATTAAAATAGAGTTTAAATCTAGGATAAATTTGTTTGTACATTATAACCAGCAATTGAGGGGCTAGTATTGAATTAGTTAGGTATATCACTTGCTGATGCGATGGATATTAGCGACTATGGCTCTCAAGGACGGCTGTCCCAACGTTGTCTTTAGGTAGATACCTACTCGTACCTACTAGGTACCTACCTACCTACTTACTTAAATACCTAACTTCATCAGCGATAGAGTTTTCTATCTTGAGAGATGTAGGTAACAGCTAATATACAGCTAGCTATATACATATACCTACTTCATATAGAGGGGTGGAACTGTTCATGACAGAACACGAAATTTCATTTAAATCATGTTGATGCCTCGAGTCCACAACCGTGCGATTCCGACGGCATTTTCTGCCTCACACTACCACTATGTGGAACCAGCTGCCCCTTGAGGTATTTCCGAACAGATACGACTTGGGAGTCTCCAAGAAGAGAGCTCATTCCTTCCTCAAAGGCGCATCCTCGAGACCTCTGGTATTGCGGATGTCCGTGGGCGACGGTGATCACTTACCATTAGGTGCGCCGCCTACTCGTTTGCCAACCTAAAACAATGTGCTATTGTTTTGCTGCTCTCTCTATGGTCAATGATAATCCAGTCGAAGGTAGTACCACACTAGACCTAGAATAGCTCGTGGCTCTCAAGGTCAGCTGCCGGAACACACTGTTAGATGTTTCGTGACAGGTTTTCAGGGAGGTAGCTAGCCAGACGGGCTCCAGTAAGTGTCGTACCGCCAGGCTGTGGAGTTTGAACCATCATCGAAAACTCACGGCTGAGGTAGGGAGCAACCCAGCAATTCCTTCCAAACCTAATCATAAACGCAAAAAGAACGTTTTTCATACAATCAAGTGACTAAGAAGCTCTCGCAGTGCAGCTTGACTTGGCGATCTTAACCGATCAACAATGCTTGCTGCGGTCAAGAGTTGGATGGGTGTGTGCTTTTGGCATTATTCAACTGAGCGCTTCCATGCTTCAGGCACGTAACTTTATGCCGTCGGCCCCGGTTGCTTGTCTTAGGACAGCAGTCGTTAGGCTATGTCGAAGGCCTTCGAGCGGCCTGGACACTTAGGCATGGCCTAATAACTCCTCTCTCTGAGAGGAAGACTCGAGTCCCATTAGTGGGAATATAATGGGCTGACTAAATGGGGAAGTCGTGTGCCTGCTGGTAGCCTACTAACTCTGACCAGGACCCTGGCAGTGCCCCAGAACTATATCTAACTTTAAAGTTGTTTGAGGGAAAGAGGTTCGGTTTTGAAGGGATGCTTTTCATCATCATCATCATCCATCACAATGCGGGTAAAACGGCGCAGCGTAACTAGTATTGAATAAGTCTATTGAAAGAAATGTGAAATGTGCCCATGGTATGGAATGGTCTGACAATTCCATCAATAGCAACTGCTCTATACATGTCTGCTGTCATGAAGCCACGATACGGGATCGAAGGCGTTCTAGCTCCTATTATAATACCACCCCAAAAGGACACCAATTTCTCGCCTTGCTGAACTGTTCCAGTGGCAGTTCTTTGCCTTTCACGGTCTCCTGGTCTTCTCCAGACAGGGACACGTCGGTTATCTTGATTTAAAAAGACTCTAAAAGACAAAGAATTCATAATATAATCTATCCAAAAAAGATCGATTTTTCAAAGTACCTTTCTACTGAATCAATTCAATTATTCTTTATTTGGAGAGCTTTTACCTCAAAACGAATAACCCGTAAATTTGATCCTATTCAAATTTTACTCAAGACGTGTAAGTACGTATTTGAGTCAAATTAGTAGTTCTTTTTTTACTCAAATAATTTGAGCAAAGAAAACTAACTACATAGATGTATTTTTAGGAAACACAAAACATTTTCTTAGGTGTCTAAATTAAGCTAACTTTTTTAGTTTTAATTTTAAATTAAAGCTGACTACTTCAAGATCATTTCAATTCAAGTTAAACATTTCAGAATAAAAAAAAACAATAAATATTCTGTGAATCACAAAATAATTAAAAAGTACCTACTTATACGTTTTGTATTACAATGGCAACACTTAGGTAATTATTTACATACACAACGTAACAATTTTTTGACGTGACACTGGCAGAAATGTTCTAAACGTTTGCCATACATAACAAAAAAAACGTAACATTTGAACCACAGCAAAGACTGTGTTTTAACTATGCTCATCACAAGCCATACAAACAAGAAGAACTATGCTCATACAAACAAAATACCGACTTACCGCCATTTTGTCAGTTCATAAGACAATTAGGTAATTACAATTAAATACCTACTTGACCTCAGCAGAACCATCGCCTTCTAGAGACTAATGGCTCAAATTATCTAACTACTGATTAGTCAATGCCGAAATAATAGACATGTTGACATTCTTTGTTAATTACCGGCTATGTCCAGTTCGACTGCAAGTAATAGGTACTAAGTATTTCCAATAGGAGCATATTATCGCGAGTAGAAGTAATCGATGCGTTGAACCCGGGCATACCTGGGGTCACTGGTGAAGAATACTACTACTTTCTGGCTTGCAAGATCCCACACGTCTGAGGGGTGATCTTGGTAAGCATGGTGACCCATTCGCAGTCGCGGAGGCCCAGACATCACGCCCTAATAGTACCTCACCTTGGCGGAAGACTGCTCACGTGGGGATTTAATGGGTCTGAGCCCGACACACTGCCTTCCGTCACCCCCGCGGCGAAAGGAAAGTGCACAGCATTTATTACCTCAAAAATGCCTAAATATTCAACGGCTACCTTCATAACACAGTATTGCGAACATTACTGATTCACAGTAGAAATAGGGTATAGAGTATGGTGGCAGTATTACCCTGGACTTATTCACAATTGCTACGAGTTTCGACTTCAATTCAATTGAAATTTGCAATTTTGACGCCCCGTTAACTGCTTATGTTAATTACCTTACGCTCAAAATACTGGGCACCAGGTTCAATCCCTACCCGAGGCTTATATTTTGTCGTGAACAATAATTTAATGTTCATTCTTGGATCGTGATTGCATAGGTACCTATTTGTGATGTTTTACGTGTGTGATGTCATACATAGGAAAACATAGTCACAAAACAAGTGCGAGAGTATGATTGTATGATAGTTTTTTTTTTATATATGAGCATTAAAATTGCCATGGTTGAGATCTTTGAAATTATACCGCGTTCAACTTAGTTCGGAGTTCAGAGTTGCGAACTAAACGTTCCTTTTGAATGAATTGGGTCACGAGCATTTCATTCATTCATTCAAATGGTCCGAAGGTTGTATAGTGACGCACCTTTTACAAGTTCCATATTTTTATTGTTTCGGATTAACAGAGCCTTCGTTATTTAGTTTATTTATGCACCTCAATAGTTTTAACTACATGTTTTAGGTTAAGATTGGGTACTAAGTAGTAAGTATAGGTTAGGGTTATTAGTTCTTATCAAGGTACCACAATGAATGCAATAATTATGTGTCCCAAATTGTAACCATTAATGAGTTAGTAAACCGAGAATTATGCGGGCCGAAATGCGAACGTCGAAAGATTATTCCTTCATAATTATTCGTGTTCGCTACAAAGATACAGAAAACCATAGAGTCGAATTCTGTGCAGAAAACTACTTTGAATGAAATAATTAGTTAATTTATTTTGGAGGATGTCTCATGTTTTTTTCTTAATGTTTTTAAAGATAAATAAGAAAAAACAAGATAAATTATGATTCAGAATTTTTTTAAAGTAACTGTAAAAAAGCTTTACCTATAGAAACATATTTTTACTACCTTAAGCCTTAGGTCTTAAATTTGAAAATAACTTAATTCTCAAAGACTATACTTAAACCTAAGTACCTACATACTGTTTTATTTCCGAGCAGATACCTTGTCGGTGGCCTCGCAGGATACGATCTCTAAAATTAAATTATCTTAAATTACTCCTTAGCTACCTGCCAGTGAAAGCCCTGTTAAAATCGGTCCAGCCATTTCACAAACAGACGATGAACAAAAAAATATTCAAATCGTTTTGTTGTAAATACTGTCTTTAATACTTTCTCACGCTTTTAGTGAACAAACTGTTATTTTTTAAATTGCAAACTGAGGCCGTTATGAGGCAAATAAATATAATTATTTATTATTTAGATATATTTATTTGCGATAACAAATAAATAATTTGCTAAAAAGTATTCGTATCGTAAACGTCAACGCGTCACGCTTCTGTGTAGAGTTGAGTTATCTGTGTCAACGTTGCCCTAGATACATGACAGTTTGTACTCTTCCACGTGAACGACACGTTACTTTACACTTACGCAGTTATTCGTGCTAGGCGCAAAGAGCTTCAGTTATAGGTACGTGCTGTAGCCCGCACTCGCCGCTGTGCACAACAGTGGCTCCCACACGGGTAACTTCAGATAAGTTTGAACTAGTCGGAGAACATTATATTTCCCGGTACCTAATTACGCGACTTGTACCCGCTTCTTGAAGAATAATGATTAATAATAACACACATGTCATTTTTATCTACCTATATGTAAGTATTAAAAGTTCCGTTCGCACCTGTACAATCTCACTATGGAGGTCACGAGCATTTCATTCACGCAAATGCTTCAAAGGCTGTACTTATAGGTATCCAAGGACGCAATAATCCCTACACAGTACTGTAACAGTAGAACTCTTTGTGAATGTATTCGTCTGGGGAAGTACTGACTCACTTTATTTCTATTGCAATGCAATGTAGCTGGCAATACTTGGCGACTAATGCGATAAAAACAAAATATGAAAATGTCATGTTTTTTTTTCACGCGCCTAATGAAAGGCTAGTGAACACTGAACATACAGCCTACTTCAAATTTGTAATAATTTTGAGTGATAGTACTATGCAAATATTTTATTATTTTATAACAAATGATAGTGAATTAGGATACATTTGATAATAATAAATGTATGTTTCATCTTAAGACGTACACGTTTATTGATTCCAAAACTGTATATGGATTTTCAACGTCAAAAACATCTTTGTTGTTACTAAAAACTAAATGTATTACCCGGTTAAATTGAACATGCTTTGTTTATTACTCTTGCAAGGTACTAATTCAACTTGGTAGGGATAATTTTAATTCCAATTATAATGGCCCTAAATGCGTTGAGGTAGTCAAATAAAGAAGTGGTCAAAACCAGAACTGGTCCTCCTTAGAACTCCTGGACTTATAGCGAACTGGTCGAAACCAGAACTATTCATAACTAGAAAAAGACAAGGAAGTGGTCCCCAAACGTCAAAACTCGATGTTATAAGATTCACTTTACGAGCAAGTGTGTTAAAAAATAGGATGACACGCTGGGTAGCGTGCTGCTTCAAGAGTGGAAGATACGAAGTATCACGGGATCCTTTTCGTGAATATAATTATTAAAATCCCCTCTGTTCTACCCTTCAAAGGCCGAGGTGGATCAGGGTGCATTGACGTGAAATGGGGTGCAAAATGTAAGGGTAGGTACATGTAGGGGTAACTTACATAAAATACTTAGTGGGTCAGTTAGAGGCCGATTTTGTTACATGCAAACAGGTAATATAATAATCAATTTATAAGTAAAAATTCAGCTACACGTCAATAATTTAAATATAATATGACAACCCTCTAAAGAGTTGGTTTAACAATAATAACAGAAAGTAAATCAATTTACGATAAAAATATAGAAAATAAAGAGTCAGAACACATTACTTAGAAGTAATATTAAGTTCATAATAGTCGTAGACTATCAACATAATATCTGGGATAATAAGAGCATCAACATTTTATAACAATATTAAGTTATATACATTATTTATCAATTTGATATTAATAATAATAATAGGTAAGTTTTCAAAATTGAAAAGAAAATAATAACATTACAATTAAAAGTATATATAATGTTTAATTTTAACTTAATGTTACATTTTAAATTCTACAAATTCTTCAAAGCTGTAGAACGTCTGCTCGATAAGCCAAAGTTTAAGGCGAGATTTGAAACAGCTTAGACTTGACGCTGCAGTTACTTGCTCTGGAAGCTTGTTATATACCTACTGTGGGGCCCATAACATGAGATATTTTGGAAGACATTGTAAGATTCCGAGGTATGGCGCACTCTTAATACCTTAATCTTACTCTCCAGTAAAACAACGTAATTTTGCACAATTCCAGTGCCTGCCTGGTGCGCGTGCGAGCGCAGGTGATGTGCCGGGATGAAGGCACGGGGGGATGGGTCGCGCTGGGCGGTGGCGGCCTCGCCGATGTCATGGTCGGCAAGCGCGACCACCCACTCTCCAGTAAGTATGAACCCTGTATAATCACCTTATTAGTTATTATATCACCAACCTGTATATAATGATAACTTTATTATATCACCACCTGTACAAAATGATCACTTTTGTATATCACCAGACCACCTTGAATACCACTACCTGATTTAATACTTTTGAACACAATCCCTTAATTATGACGTCTTTTTAAAATTTTAATTTATATAATCATTAAGTATTATAATAATATAAAGATACCGGCTGCACTCACTTGGTATTATGACGGTTAAAGTCCGACAACGTTTTGAACTTATAAAGACGTTCTTCTTCAGTAGGCCTACCACGAGTTTACAATATTGAAACCAATCGACTGCCGGTTAAAAAAATGTATGAAAAAAGAACAGTGCCATCTCGCGGTCAATTGTAGAACTATAATTGATAGCGAGTACGCCAATCACAAGTTTTATAGGTAGGCGAGATCGAGTACCTATCGACTATAGATGACATTTATGTTGCGAACTCATGGTAGAGCCACAGACGTTTTATTAATCTGTGGCCACAGGTAGTATTCACGCGCGGAGATCTCGTCGCTTCAAGTTACTTTTTTATTCAAGTACGGTCAGAGTCATTTCACAGCAAAAACCTAACAGTTACAAACTTAACTTAGTAAGTGTAAGTGTTCTTTGTGTCACAGTCACTTAGATAAGTATTTTATTCAGTCATTGCCCTGTCAAAGGAGAATTAAACACAATCACTGATAGGGATAGCCATTGTTGGCCATGGCCGCCATCTATAACAATCACTTCTCGAAATATTTAAGTAGAATAGGTGAAAAAAAAATGAAAAAAAAAAATGAAAAAAGTATTTATTAATGCAAAATACTAAATCTAATATACAAAGTGCAAACTTAAAAATATCGTACAACACAATATAATATGATAAGTATTTTGCAAGATGGTTTTATAAACTAAATAGAACTATCCTTTGGTTTCCTCACTAGGCAAGCCTGTATCGAGGAAACCGGATTTCTTAAAACATTGTTCTGTATTGATCCTCATCAGACATCATATCGATATTAATACTAAAGTTAAAGTTAAGCTTAAAAATAAAGTTAGCAAACGAACATATGTATTTTTTTTTATTCTAAAGTAATATATCCAAAATTATCCAAAATATTTCAATAATATTCACAAAATTTAAAATGTAAATCAAAAATTTAAAAACTAGTTATTCTAAAAAAAATTGATATGACGGTAAACACTACCTAATTTAACATGTTCAGTACACCTTCCGTGTCATTATAATTTAAAGTACACAGCCACTTACAAATTACATGTTTTGCTTGATTAACTGTTTTATTTCTAATGTCACAGATTTTGATTACTTTGTTATACACAAATATTCTCACAAAATCGCCAAAACGATGTGCAAACTTAGTGTTAACAACAGGTGTGGTCAGCTTGTAAACTCTACGATTTGCTATAATCTCGTAGTCACGAGAAGAAATCACTAATCTGTGGACTGAAAGAGAGGTTTTCAGTATGAATAGCTGACGTACAGTAAGCACTCCAGACTCATTATAGAGGCTAGAAGTAGGGAACTTAAAAGGTTTACGAAGCATAACCTTCAAAACTGATCGTTGGGCTCTCTCAGCAAGAATAATGTGAGTTTTGGCCGCACTACCCCAACAAGTTATGCAGTACACTATTAATGACTGACAAAGCGCGTAGTAAACTAAACTAAGCGTTTCAATGCAAGCCACACCGAAGATTTCGCATTACATTTATAACTTTTCTTATTCGACCAGATAGAACTTCAATGTGCTTCTTGAATGTAAGATTATCGTCGATTTGCACTCCGAGATATTTCAGGTACCTCGTTGCACTCTATATTTTACTATCTAGGCTTGCACTAGTAGGTAGTTCCTAATTCGGCTAATTCCTATTGATCCATAGCTTACAGCCAGCAGTCCCATTACGCCCCAATGACGATGGTTTTGTTTTCTATTTAATTGTATAAATGGACTTGTACGGTTTTTTGTTCCCCAGATGAAATTATTGCATAGTTAGATTTACATTTTTAATGTACAAATCAATATTATGATAGTGGTGAATTTATAAAATAATCTAGAGCGATTGACACCAAGAACAGCTACTCTTTATTTTGCACACTTGTGTACACTCTTAAACATTTACAAACACTAGACAGTTAATAATCCATCATTATTATATGTAGGCTAGAGGAACTGCAATAGTTAAAAAGAATACAAAATCAACGCCATTTTTGAAATCTATTTCACCAGTCACTTTTGTTGTTTCACAGACGGCAATGACACTAACGGCGACACAACATCAACATCTGCGATCGCACCCACGCACGAGTATTTCATCCATGGGAATCGAATCAGTGACAATATGGTAAGCATTGCTATTGTCAAATACAATTTCAATCCCAACCTTGTATGCAATCCTAATCTCAGAGCTCCAACTCCAATTCTGATTCCAATTGATATGCAATTTCTATTTAAATTTATAATTTTTTTGGGTATCTACATGGAGGTTTCTGATATAAAGTATGGGTATATCAGCTATAGATTTCCGAAATTTCATTCAAATCCGTGCCGCCGTATCAGCAATGAGTATGAGAGAGATTACAGCAGATAGTAGTATAAACACATGTACACACTTTCGCATTATTTAAAAAGGGAATAACGCTCTACCATATCTCGGGTCCCAGCACAAAACCGTTTTTTTGTTTATCATGTTTCTTTCACGACAGGGAAAGCGCCACTTATTTAGACATACTAACATTTTAAGCATCTGGTTAAATCCCTAGGTACTCGTATATATCCTAGTCCGTAAAATAGGGTGCTGTCCAGAAACGCACCGAAAAACAATAAAACCAACACCAGCTCCGCACAGAACATATGCTTTTAAATACAGTTTTAGACCGTTAGAAAAAGTGTCGATATACAAAGAATTATAACTAAGCATTATTAAAAACCTGTGGTGCCTCCTAGACAGTAATGAAAATTCCACTATTTATTTTACCATATTCACTCAACTAAAATTTTAAAATATAGTAGACCATATTGTAAATTTTTTTTGAGTGAATATGAAGTTATGTAGCACAGAGCGAAATCACTTTTGTTTCTAATTGAAAAAAGGTTTTATAAACGTGTTAGATCAGTTGGTCTTTTACTTCGACAGAGGAGTATGCTTTACAAGATGCATACGATATATATTCTCAGTGGACACTGGACAAATATTATATAATCCACTAACTGCCACTGAACCAGACACAATAGCAAATCCATTGTTATCTCCGTTTTGACGGTTGAGACGATAATACTTATCAAGAACATTTTATTATAATGCCGATGACTGCATCTTTCTAGGTGGTCCTCGAGTGTACAATAAAGAAAGACTTCCAGTACAACAAAGTGATGCCTACCTTCCACCACTGGGTGACCGATGAGAAGCGGTTTGGCCTCACGTTCCAGACGGCGGCTGACGCTCGCGCTTTCGACAAGGGTGTCAGGACTGCAGTCGAGGAACTGCTTGACGGTGAGTCGAGACCTGAAGCCTTTGTTCCTTTTGGAATAATGATAATATTCACACACTAATACATTATATTTGTATTCCCTGTGGCGCGATATGTTGGAAATATTGTACCGTGTGGCTACTAATCCTTACAAGAACTTGTTATTGACATGGCAACATTATTGCTTCTGGTCACCCTGTTTTATGATTTCTTCTTCTTCTTCTTTTCGACAACCTTTTACTACAGTCAAGGAAGCGGTAACGTTGCTAAGCCTTTTTATAATTATCCATTTTCTAATAGTATTCAAAAGCCTGACGTGTATTGTTAGGTTTATTATAGTAATAAACTAGGACAATATTACCGTTGTGTTTTTCTACATCCACGACTACACCTGCAGAACACGTGCTTTATGTTCAATGAAACGATCCACCATCCATACCTCAGAACACGATATCCGTGGAAATCATCACAAACATTCAACATCCAAAACTAAGATTTCTGGTCATCACACAAATATTTGCCCCATACGTGGATCGTCCTGGTATCTTGCGCTTCTAAGGCAGTGTAACTACCAACTAAGGTAACTGTCTTAACTTTAGCTCTGTGTTTCACAGCTTCCTACTTAACCTATATGCAAATTGGCTATGATACTAACCTGCAAAGTTTTAAATTGTAAACACTATTACAAGAAAATAAAGGAATTCGTGATACCTCACGGTGATTATGACCGCCAACCAGGCGTTTGTTGGTTGGATCTCTACTTCGGACTGAGCTCCGATAAAGTTAACATCTGGTTGAGCATACCATTTTCTAGTACCTTCCTAGCTTCCACCTTATTGGACACGTTCACTGTTCACTAGACAGGAAAAAAAATACTCTTGTTTGCCCCCAAACTGTCCACTCGTATTTTTGTAATCTCAATGTAATTTTGAAATTAATATTGAAATTTTGTAATGTTCTACGCTAAATTGATATTAAATAAAAGGTTTCATTATAATTAGTACTCACGGGATGTACACCACGTGAGTACTTATTATAATGTAGTTAACAACCGCGAAAGTCTAAAACAGTGTGAAACAAAAGGTTTGTTACAAAAGTCAAGCAAAAAGTAAATCTTGGAAAATGGTTTTGAAGTATTTGTTTTTTTTTCGACGATTTTTGAAGTTCCTACTTGAAATCTTCATTATGTGACTAAAAAGCTCTAAATACTACAAATAATGCATAATAATACGTAAATGTTTTTTTTTCGTTATAAAGCTAAACAAGTGCAATTTGAAAAATTGCTACATCCATTCTATTTCTTTGGTAAAAATCAGTTATTGGAGTGTAACTAAAAACTACTGGATCAGATTTTGATGAAATTGAATGAATGGGACCACACGGAAAGCACCATCGGTTCACCCAGTTGAAAGTTATGAGGTAACAAACATAAAATATAAAAAAAAATACAGTCGAATTGAGTACCTCCTCCTTTTTTTGGAAGTCGGTAGATAAAATCACAAATATAAGTATTTAAAAAAATTCGTATCTTTACTAACTGTCGAGGTATATACATTGCAAAAATTACAGACATTCAAATCTTAACAACTCACAAGTCTAAACCCAAATCCAAACACAATTTAAAAGTCCAGTCCAATATTTAATCATTACGTAATTTGCGACTCCATATGGGGGCGTGGACTTATGACTGAAGTCAATTTGCGACTTCAAATGGAGTTGTGGACAGGGAACGTATTAAATATGTCACGAAGCACCTATTGTGTGTTCTAACAGCCACTTTTGAGAACCATTTGCCATTATATCATCATTGACCATCAAGTGATAATCTCTCAATTATTATGAAAAAATGTAGCAAATTGGTTGCAACGGGTTTATCTCGAACGTGATCCTAAACTTGATTCGTATCAATTTTAGACCTGCAGAGTTTGGATTATGTGTGGTTTGACACGGCGGTGGCCGTATCAGCAAGCATGAGATAAGCTTAAGTGCTTAGGGATGAAAAGTTGTGTTTAAACTGTGCCCGTGTAAAGTATTTATGTACAAGCCAACGTACATTACTTCTTATATCAACTACTAACCTACGACAATATGTGTGTGAAATGATAAAGATAAAGATACATTTATTTGCCAGAAACATGGTTGAAATACATTCTTAAGATGGAGTGGTTTTTGGATTTGTATCACATGTTTGGCCTGGGAAGGCGTGCATACTTGAGGATATGAGGTTATCGTATCCCTTAGAAATTCTCCGTCAAACTCAGATAATTTGATCATGCAGGTAATTTAATCAAAAAGCCCATGAATTGATGTTATTTCCAATCCAAATAACATATAAATCCGTTAAGTTGTTGGAGCGCGAAGAATTAACGAACACTTCTCAAGCAGGATGATTTTTTGTTTGCACATACAAATATTTAGCGAGAATAATAAGTTAAAACGATAACTAGGCTAGGCGTAACGTAGGTACGCACCAAGTGTACTACGTACTCCACTGTTCTGAATGTTATTCACTTCAAAGATATACAATGCATCATATTTGCTGCTTTTACCCCATATATACACCACTTCGTTAAGTAGGTACCCACTGTGTGCTATCTCCGTAATTTTACCTCTCTGTAAAGACCTAGCGGGATCGTATGATGCCTATATTTTGCCAGAATAAGCAGTATGGGCTAGTTTTGGATTAGGCAGTAGGCTGTATGCATGTCCATCTGCCTTTTGACTTATCCAAGTATATGCTAAACATTAGGGTCTGGTTGTAATGAAGTTGATAAAGACACGTTAAATACAGATTTAAGCAGTAAGCAAAAAGAGAAATAATGTTCAACTTATAATAATTCTACTTCATACTAATCTTAGTACGAAAGCTGAGAGAATTTTTCACGGAATATGAAGACACATCATAAAGTGGTCCGAATATCGAACAACTGCATGACAAGAATAAATTCAAAGTCAGGGGCAAATCCTACATACACTAGAAATTCAGTCGGGCATACAGGTAAAAGGAAGGATGGCTTAGGTGCTAACTTAAGCAGGTACTTTCTTACTACAACGAACATTTGATGCGCTTTATTAACTATATCTCAGTGTGCCTGTACGATATGACTACCTTGATTCTGACTACTGCCGAGCCGACTACCTTTTGTTTTTGTTTTAAAAGACCTAAAATTCAACATGTTTTTGAATTGACGTATAAGTGATGTGAATTAACAAACCTGTACCATATCCATAAAGTATGAAAAACCTTCAGTAATTTTTCATGCCGATAACACAGAAAAGCGACGTGGATGCTACAACGGGGTGAAAAGACACCGTTTGAACGTCACTTCGAAAAATAATCAAACACGGCACTGTTCTAAGTTAAGCAAAAAAGTGCAATAGAATATGAATGAATAAATATGTATTGTATTATAATTTCACCAGTAAACTAGTAGTCTTTCTTTTTTGCTCTGGCCAAGTATTCCGCGTAAAACAATATAACTAATGATAATTTTTAATGATTCGGTCTATAGATGTTCGTTATTTATTAATATTTGCTAAATGCACATTAAATATAAGTCTAATAGTTTTTATTATGACGTAATAACGTCTTATAAATCCATGAACGCTGACTGCACGCACGTAAAAATATGTCTCATTGTCACGTTCCGCCTGAGCCGAGCGTGCAAGCGAGGGCGCGGAGCAAGTGATAGTGAGGGACGATTGGCATAAGCGTTCGGCTTGTCTTATGATGTTTTCACGTAAAATTATCGTCCTCAAACCGACTTTATAGAAAACCAGTTTTTTATGATATCATACATAAAAAACGTATAGCGTATACTTATAAAATGATTCGTACAAAATGATAACCCTGATCTGTATACCTCCTAAATTAATTCTTGTACATTTATCACACCTCCCTGTATATTAACCTGATAACATCCTTTTCAGTCTGACCTAAGTGCAGTTTCCATTCACTTTTCTAACCTACATACCTTAAATCTATCATTTACGTCGAATCAAAATTTCAACAATAACATAACAGTTTCAGTAATAACATATAAAGATATAATCATATCACATTTAAATCAATTAAATTCAACAGTATGTAGCCTAAAAGCTTGTACTTTTAGTACATTTGTAGGTAGGCAAAGCTGTAAGACTTATACAAATATCTTAGGTATTTTGTTGACCACTATTCAACTACTGGTGCGTTCGTTTAGCTTATGAGGGCATTGGTGGCGCTGTCATTGATGGCTCTTTTCTAAAACGTTTGTATAGCTCAAAGACGTTATTTTTGCCACTTTTGCCCACACACCCTATTCGAACGCTGAACTGAGCATAAGACCTACGATTTTTGCTTTTTGCTGCTACGCTTTTGTTTTTTGACAGCTATGTATTTGACAGCAATGTCAAAAAACAATCACAAACAACCATGCTCCGGACATGGGTCAAAAATTACACTTTTTGGTGGCAAAAATTCCTCTTTTTTAGCTTTCCGAACGCTGAACAAAAAGAGACATGAACGACGTTTTCACCCAGAGATTCCCAATTCGAACGCCCCTTGTGAGCTTTTTTAGCGTTATTTTCGCTAAAAACGCTCACGCACAAAGGGCCTATTCGAACGCACTAAATACTAAAGATGTTCCGTTGCAAACTTTATTCTGATTTCGAGTTTTTTTGTGCATACATAATACACACAATGAAAACACCAAATCAGAGAAAAATTCCATTACGAGTTTATGAATAACAAAAACTTCGTAGTCGTACGTACCCTTTTCAGACTCCGATTCCTATTCACCCCGTTTTTACGAGACTGCTCTTAAGTTAGCAATATATTTTTAATCTGTGCAAGATATCAGCTGATGAACAATTACAGATTTGTTTATAATCTGTTGTGCAATCCTGTTATCAAAACAAGGTGTGCGAAAATAAGAGAAATGAAATCAATCAATACTTACAAGTTCAGGAGAGTTCGTTGCTCTGGCATCTATGACGATGATCGCGCAAGTGTAAATAATTATGAAATTCAACGACAGTATAAAAGGGCAAAAGCATCCCACAGGAACCATAGTCGTGTCTTTACAACCATTAGGTGAACACCTAACCACTGGATAAAAGTTGAAAACAGTTAGCAGTCTCAAGCCTATACTTATTGTGCGCGGAAGACAGAACTACAATCAAGATGTCGAACGGTAAGTGGGACCTTAGAACCATCGATATTTAAAAGACTACAGCTGCTGGTGATACATGCATAACGAAGCCTTGTAATAACAAGTTACAGAACATTTTACTTCATGATAACAAGTGAGAAGCGACGCTAGCTTGCGTTCCATATGGCTGTTGCTGACCTTTGATCAGTGAAGACTTTATTTGTGGTGATGGATTATCAGTGGCATCCTCAGATTGTTGCCTTTCATCTCAAGTATGGTAGTGTAATCAGTGATAAGGCTGTAAATAAAGTTTGGTTGGCCATCCTGAAGATTATTCCGGCATATTACCCAGAAATGCACTAATGTGCATAACCATTGGGAGCTAGTAGGATTTGTAATAACATCTTCTGGATGCTATTGCGGTGTCCATATTTAGTGTAGCAGATTGCAAGTTATTTTATGTTAAACATTGAAATTTATAGAGAAAAATTCACATCCTCTGATGGGATTTGAACCTGCGTCTTCTGACTATCCGTGTCAGACACCATGACCATCTAGGCCATCGAGGCTCAAGGTCCGAGTATCGAATTTTATTTCTCTATCTGATTTAAAAATCTCACGGGGATTGAACAACATCTATTGAACAGCTTTGACAGTACTATCCAACCGAAAAGCATTTTTAGAAATATTTAAACTTTTATATTGACGTCGCAACCCTTTATAATTTTTATAGTATTATGTTTTAAAGCACTAAAGCCTGCTGAGGCTGTGAATTTTCTCTGTATAAATTTGAATGTTTGAGATTGCTAAGCAGGCATTCGTGCTTTAAAAAGTAATAATTTTAATTCTGTGAGACTTGAGGGCAAAAAAGACTCTTCAACTGACACTTTATGAAATATTTTATGACATTAGCGATTGGATTTGGAACTGCTCTAATTTTATTTACATAAGTTGCCATCTTGCTTGTCTTGTGGTATCTCTGTGTGTATATACTTTTAAATTGAATCTCAAGAGAGTCGTATGTATATATTTATATTATATTTGTTTAACTAATCATTGCAGTTGATTCTGGGTACATAAGATCATAATGCTATAATAATAAGAGTCTAAACAGAACTTAATCTTACAAGTGTACAGCTTGTGATTTAAAATTTATATGTTGTTGATTTAAATGAAATTTAAATATAACAGCGATTGATAAACCTGTTGATTACTTTCACTAAATAGCTGCTCCAAGACAGGGAATCCAAGGCTATTGCACGATATGTTTAATACAAAATTCTCCAATATTGTAATATTGAAATTCAATGTTATCAATTATTGTTAAACAATTTATTTTTATTTATTATTATTATTATTATTGTAATATTGTTATGTGTAACCATTTTTATGCATGTAAAAAGGATTAGTAATATTGTTATTAGTGTTTGGTGAATAGATCCAGTGTAAGAAAGGTTAACCATATGCCAAAAATCTATACATACATTATGTCTAAAGTTTAAATATATTCACAATAATATGAAAATAAAGGAAAATTATATGAATTTGGTATTTACCTTGTGTTATCGTTAAGTGCATAAAAGTCTGCTAAAGTGCATTTGTCATAATATAGGTTCACTATCTCAAGTCTCAAAATTATCATTTTTATGAAGGCATCTTCTATTCTATTGGTACATAATATGTGGACCCTATATTCTGTGAGTGAGAGAGTGTGAGAGGCTTCAAAAACATTGTTTTCAATCATATTGTCCAACTGTGTAGAGTCAAAATTTTATTTTTATTTTATTTATTTATACAACATGCAATATTATATGTCTATCACACAAGTATTTATAGTATAAACTAACATCAACAGTCTGCCTGATTTGGCAATTCCTATGTATAAAAGCTTCTTCTATGCAAGCATATTATATATTTGCATATAAAATACTCTTTGGCTGTGCGTGTAATAAAAGTAAAATGTTGAGAGGATAGGTGTGGATTTAAATTAAACTTAAAAATAAATGGGAGCCACACACAAAACACATCAGTGCAGGCCTCATCACCCCCAAATGAAAGAAATAGGAGAAGCAATTTGGATGTACAACATTTCCAACAATGTTTGCAAGAGCAAATGTATCTTGTACACACTTTTTATTTGTAATAATTACATCATATGCGTATATGCGAGTTAGATAATTGTTTTTGTTTTAGTGTTTTTCAGTAAAATATTTATGACATAGAACAATATTAAGTTCAAGGAACAATTTATTCAGTTCTATTGTCTATAACACATTGTTCTGTGATAACTCCTGGTCAAAAAAGTTGAAGTTGACGACAGTAAACATTGTTTTTTTTATCGTTCTATGGGGAAAAAAGTTATTATAATATTTAATTTTATTATTTACTAGCGACTGCCCGCGACTTCGTTCGCGTAGTAGACTCGGTCTTCGGCCTCGCCGTAAACTTAATTCTTGATTTTTTGTCATAAGAACCTTCTGATAACTCACCCATCAAAAAAGAATTAGCAACATCGTTTCATCTGTTGACGCATGAAATGATGACCAATAAAAATAGAAATTCATTTTTATATAATATAGATCACAATTACTTAATCTATGGATAATTTTTTTTATTCATAATTTATTTGGGACTTTTAGTCGCTTAGTGTCTATGCCAGTCCCGTTAAGGCTTACAATAACTTGACACAACATTAAACACATTCACAAGACTTATATGAAGTACTTCAAGCAGGGCTCTGTAGAGTGTTCTAGTGAAATGTGGAGTTCAATACAACACTGTCTTGAATATGAATTCTATACATCACTCATCAAATCAAATCATTTTGCCTCGCATTTGATGGGTAATAATTTAGCTGCGCTTATTGATATATTCTGGATAAGTCTCTGGTGAAAATACACTTTTTATCTATTTGAATACATTCAAGATATTTTAAAGAGGTCCTAGGTTCGATCCCCGGCCGGTGCAAATACTCGTGTGGTGAGCAGAAATTTGTACTTAAGTCTTGCATGTCTGCGATGTTCTAGCCCATGCCTCCCACGGCACAGGTACTCCTACGGCGGGGGTATAAGTGTGTGAACGTTTATAGTACACTGGCTGGTGCCCGCGACTACGTCTGCGCAGGATTAGTACTTCGAGTAGCTTATTATTTCTCCAAGGGCATATCTATCTTAATTTAAAAAGTTCTATGGTCGAAGGTTGTTTCCTTTAGGGCTATTATGTATCTCAGTTGCTAACAAATGTTGATTGAAATCGAAAAAAATGGCGGCTCTATGTCACTTTTGTCAGCTCAGTCACCAACTTACTAACATTTTTGCTTACTGGAGTTATTAAAACTGACATAGAGCCGCCATTTTTCAATTATTCAATCAATATTTGTTAGCAACTGAGATACATAATATCCCTGCTGGTTTAAATTAGTTTAGGCCACCCAAATTTTTACATATCAACTTGCTACTTCAAGACAGAGACAATACTCTAGAAAACTGAAGCTTGCATCTTCATAGTCTGCAAAAAGAGGCGTCATAAGAATTCAGGTCTTGCCGTGCCAATTTATTGTAAAGTAACTTTAAAGTAGTAAATAAAAAAGCTGAATAAAATTGCTACAAATTTACTGTTTTATAGTTTTATCGAGTCGAAGTTGACAATTAACAGTTGCGTGACAGATAATAGCTGGATTGGGCTGCCATATAAACATCTGAATGGTAGTTCAACGTAACGCCCCGTCAATTCTCTTTTGTACATCTGAAAGTCTGCGTCTCGAAATCAATGCAAATCTCTAGGCTGGAATATCTTATAGTGCTCGTATACGACTGGCAGATTGGCGCAGTTGGTAGCACCCCTGTCTTCTGAGCTGCTAGTCCTGGGTTTGAATCCAGAACAGGTCAAACATTTGTGTGCATGAACATGTCTGTTATAAAAGTAATAAATACTTATTACTTTAATAACTAGAGAGTATTTCAGTCACCAGGTTTCTATAGTTCAGTCAGGCTCTGCCTAGTTTGGGATCTTAAGGCCGCGTGCAGATGTCCCATATTATTACTAGTAGTTCTGTGAACAGTAGACCTTGCGAGCGACAATTTCGCAGAATTTCATAACCTATTGTCATGGAAATCACTTGACCAATAATGCTCATATTCGAAATTCCTCTTTAAAATCAGATACCTAATGTGTGTACCAAATTTTATCAAAATCGATCGATTAATAGCGCCGCAGCAAAAAGTACCCCCGAATCAAAAAACCGACGATATTTTTTTTTATTGAGACGTAGAACATGCATAAATTAAATAAAAAATGCGACCTGTACAGGAAGACGTACCTACATACAATCACATACGGACAGTTGAAAGTCAATTTGGCCAGTTCAAACAGACTTTTTTTCTGCTTTTATTTAGGGGCTTTTAGTCGTCCAACGACTGTGTCAGTCCCCTACGGCCTTATTAATAAACTTGTAATAAACCCGGAGTAGTTAAAACATCTATCTGTCAATTTTTCGCTTGCAGTAAATGTCACGCGTGAAAGCAAGACAAAGCATGTTACGCCTAATCTAAGCTTACGCAACGTTTATTAATAAAGGCCACAATGTTCTACTCTACGTTTCGCTCGCTCGGTCAATTGTTATATTTAAAAAATACCTACTTAAAAACCCGCTTGTTGTCAGTGAACTAATTTATCTAATGTGCTTTCTTTTTTGCCTCCCCTCTACCGTATACTGGATTCCTTCACGGTAAGTGTCTCAATCACTTCTTATAAATGTTTTATGAACAACTAGCTGCTCTCCGCGGTTTCACTCGCGCGGTGATGCATGATGAATCTTATATAGCCTATGTTACTCAGGGTGAATGTAACTTTCCAATGGTGAAAGAATTTTTTAAATTGGTCCAGTACTTTTTGAGTCAATTCATTACAAACATACATACAAATCTTTCCTCTTTATAATATTTGTATGATTAAATGTTACTCGTCTTGGTAATTACTGGCTGATTTAAAACTAATGTCTTCAGGGTGATGACTACAGTGCATGCACTGCTTAGCAGAACTAAACTTTACAGCTCTGCAACAGCGTTGTAAATAGAACTAAATGTTACATCTCTGAGTGGCATTTCAACTATTGTCAGGAATGAGTTATTGTAGTGGTTCGCAGAGTTTACCTCGGGAAGTACCACACCTTTGCCAGTTATACAACCGTGAAGCAGTAGTGTGCAAACATCATTGTGTTTCGTTCAAGGGCAATGTTTCCAGTGAAATTACAGGGCAAGAGATTTAACATCGTATATCTCAGGGGAACGAGCACAGTGCAGTGAATGGCACAGTTCAGTGCAGTGAATGGCACAGTTCAGTGCAGTGAATGGCACTCTCCGGTGCCATTCATGTAGTAAGTGACGTAAAAGTTCGTTGCCTGATGGTAAGCGTCACGTCTGCTCTTGATATAATTACAGTGCGACTCAATTAAGTTTCACAGTTTTGCGTCGCATTACGCTACGCTCGTCACTCTGAAATATAGAGCTGTTTAGTCTCATTCGCCCAATAATTTCACTAGCTTCATAGCCCTTCTTGATTTAAAATAGTAGTGCTGTCACGCTACAGTTTCGAGACATGACTACGGTGGTACCTACGGACCCTTGCAAAAGGCCTACCAAATGTGTCCTTAATTAGGAGACTATTCCGCCGAATATACTTACTACAATTGATATCCAAGAATACAGTACTTTCGATCACACTAATAACTAGTAGGCAGCAAACAGTACCCTTGCGAGCACAGTTTTATCAGTATCAAATGTTCTTACCGAGTATTACTAGAATCATCCAGTTTTAAAGCCTATTCAAATCTGGGCGTTATTCGCTACCGCGAGCGGTAGAGAAATCCGAAAGGGTATGCGTTAATTTCACTGTTCACCCCAAAGCGGATATCTCTAAGCGGATATTCGTTGGCAATGGTTAGCGGGGCGCCGGAACTAGTTTCGCCAAACAAGAGAAAATACCGCCTGACTAGGCGGTACAAGTTTCGCTGCAGTTACGGAACTTCATACTATTTACCCATCGAGTTCCGCGTGGTATTTTTCGCTACCCACAGCGTTAGCGAATAACGCTCAGGTCTGAATAGGCCTTTAAAATAGCACAACCTATTATGTCCGCAGCCACTTGACCAATTAAGCTCATATTTGAAATTCCTCTTTAAACTTTGTGTGTACCAAATTTCACATAATATATGCATACCAAGTTTTGTCAAGAATGAAATAATGCGACCTGTACAGGAGGACCAACATACAACCTAACAAACATACGGACAGATGAAAGTCATTTTGGCCAGCAGAGACGCTTCGCTCGCTGATAATGTTCAAAATAAGTACTTACATCATAACCAACTAAAACAAAAATAAAATAACCCGAATTTATTTTGTTTGTAGGTCTGGGTGGGGCGTGGCCATCGCTTCACGCGTACAAACAACACAATCCAGCCCCGAAAGACGACGATGAGGAGAACAATATCTTCGAGGTAAGTTCTGGAACCACTATCTCTAATTATCAGTACAGTAAGTTTTTATTAAAATTGCTTTAACTTGTACGCCAATGTGACGTCGCTGCACTCGTGACGTTCTATTGGTTCCGTGAGCGTACGCAAATCTTTGAACACAACTACGCACCGAGTGTTCAGTGGCCCTAGCACGATTTGGGTAAGTGCAGTGTAATCGAATCGTCATCATCGTCGTTAGCAGTAACGTCACATTGGCGTACAGGTTAAAGCAATTTTACTAAAAACTAAACAATTACAAGAAACTGGCGAGAAGCTTCTTCGGATTAATGTTGTATATAATATAATAGTGTTATGTAACTTAATGCACAATCCAAGCACCTTCTTTGAGGTTTCAAGGCGCACCAGAATCCAATTAGCATTAATTTACATGTCTTAATAGTTTATTGACGTCATAATGACGTTGGTTATTGTGTAAATTTTAAAAGGGTAACGCGACAGGGGTGAATAATGCATAGGTTCATACCTACCTTCATAAAATAGTCACTGAAGACAAAGACATCTATAAATAACCGAGATTTCACCTGCGTCATGATTCTATTATATTTCTTCTTAATAAAATAAAGAGGTGGAACTCTTTATTAAAACTCACAATACAATATGAGAGTAGAAACAAAATGGACTGACTTATGGGGATAGTATATCTTCTACGTCACGAGCTGCCGATATTTTATTTTTTACTAATCTTTTTGTTTTCAATGACCTTCGTACTAATATTAGAAATGCGAAATTGCACATTACAGTATAGGATCAAACTTAATATTCTCAATGGTTGCTCTTTCGAAACTCTAAGACAGACTTTCCCAAAGTGGACGCTGCAGGCTGCGGTAAGAGACCCAGAAAAAAATGTAGGCGTTGTGTTCTTGAGTAAACTGGAACCTGATCAACAAACTAATTAAACAGATAATATACTCTGCCTAAATACTATAAAGTTGTGTTTTAATACTACGTACTGCGCTCAGGTCTCAAGTTTAGTTAACTCTTGCGGGTTATAGTAAAAGTCTCATTTAGAATGAATGTCTCGCCGCTAATATAGCTCACAATTATTAATTTCATTTAAAGTTAAATGATAAATTTAAAAATAAATAGTGGTTTTCAAGTAGGTGAAAAAATGGGGGCGCTTCAAAATAATTTATTCTCAAAGTGGGCTGTAGACAAAATAAGTTTGGGAAACCCTGCGCTATGGGGTCATATTTTATTTACATTGTTTCAATATTTTTTGTTGTATACTATAAAGTACTTTTTGTTTTTTAATATCTGGCCAGGGGTTCTAGCCAAATCTTCTAAGACCCGATCTTAGCTTAAAAATTTCTATTGATTTATTAGATTTTAAATGACGAAGACTAGACGTGGAGATTTTTTTGAAATAAATTCCATCCTAATAGGGCACACTTTAGAATTTCAATTAGAATGATTTTGAATGTAATCACCCTCTGATAATTGAAATATTAACAATCTTCCTGGGCAGACAACACTACAATGGGGTCCTCGTATAATTATTTTATGTAATACTTAGCTCTATTGCAGTGGTTCGTAGCATAGAATAAGACAGACGTTTCTATGGACACGGTCTACTTTGAGTACAAATCCAAACAGGTTGTGCTGAGATTACAAAACTCACCACCGCTTCTTTAGCATAAATTTACATCTTAAATAGTTTATTGACGTCATAATGACGTTGGTTATTGTGCAAATTTTAAAAGGGTGCCGCGACAGGGGTGAATAATGCATAGGTTCATACCTACCTTCATATAATAGTCACTGAAGATAAAGACATCTATAAATAACCGAGATCTCATCTGCGTCATGATTCTATTATATTTCTTCTTAATAAAATAAAATAGTGGAACTCTTTATTAAAACAAGTACAATATGAGAGTAGATACAAAATGGACCGACTTATAGGTATAGGATATCTTCTACGTCACGAGCTTCCGATATTTTAAGCTTTTAGTCGTTCGGTGACCATCGCGTTAATATTAGAAATGCGTAATTGCACATTATAGGATCGAAGTTAATATTCTCAATGGTTATTGTTTCGAAACTATACGGGGTCATATTTCATCAGCTGTTTCCAATCCTGCCTTTTTTTAAATTCTCCTTTAGGGTTTGAGCTGTCGTTATAGATTTTTTTAACATTTTAACGTGGTTAAACCACGAGACCCACTTGCTGTTAACCGGTAACCTCTGCCTGGAACAGATGCATTTCCTTACAAGTGACGAACTGCACTACGCGCGTATTTGACTGAGATTAGAGACCCTGAGACATTAAGTTTTGATTTATTTATTTTTATTTATTTATTGTTAAGTCTCATGTGCCTGCAATTTCGCCGGCAACCATACCCTTCAATAAAAACACAGTACTGCGAACATTGCTGATTTAGGTAGAAAAAGGTATGGTGTACTACAGTACTACCCCGGACGAACTTATAGAGAGTCATAACATCATGAAACCACCATTGTCAACCTCGACTGTATACTACATGTTACTATGTTGTACTTATATTTGTGTTCAATATAGTACTTCTTTAAATATCTGGCTAGAGGCTTTAGCCCTGCTCCGAGCTTCAAAATTGTCTATCGACTTATTAGTTTTGAAACTACGTAATATAGTGAACGGAGAGCAAAGCTTTTTTAAAAAAAATTACGTTCGGACACGGCAAACTTTCTAATTTCAATTAAAATAATTTTGAGTGCAATCACCCTCTGATAATTTAAATGTTAACAATCTTCCTGGCCACACAAAACTACAATCGGGTCCTCGTATTTTATGTGGTAGACTTAGTTGCGTATAGATACTGTTCGTAACATATAATAAGACAGACGTTTGTATGGACACGGTCTACTTTGAGCACAAATCCGAACAGGTTGTGCTGAGATTTCAAAACTCACCACCGCTTCTTTAGCATAAATTTAGATCGTCAATAGTTTATTGACGTCATAATGACGTTGGTTATTGTGCAAATTTTAAAAGGGTGGCACGACAGGGGTGAATAATGCATAGGTAACCCACCACTGAAGACAAAGACATCTATAAATAACCGTCATTTCACCTGCGTCATGATTCTATTATATTTCTTCGTAATTAAACACTATAATGGATATCTTTACTAACAATACAATGTGAGAATAGAAACAAAATGGACCGACTTTTAGGTATTAGATATCTTATGCTTCTGCTGATATTTTCTATCGACTTCCAAAAAAAGGAGTAGGTACTCAATTCGACTCTTTTTTATGTTTGTTACCTCATACCTTTCAATAGGCTGAACCGATTGTCAAAATTCTTTTTTGTTTGAAAGCGGGTACTTCCCGTGTGGTCCCATTTAAATTTCATCAAATTCGGTCCAGTTGTTTTTGAGATACACTCTTATAACTGAATAGAATGGAAGTCGGTATTAAATTATTCGAATTGTACTTGTGTTACATGTATAGGTAGAATTATCTTTGTCGTTCAATGACCATCGTACTAATAATATTAGAAATGGGAAGCTTTTTATAATGGGATCTCAGACCCTAGACCCTTTGGTTAAAGTTCATAATAGTCATAGTATTGAATCTTTCGTAAGTCTTAAAGTTCAGTGCGCACGTAGTTTGTAGGCTTAAAAATAAAAATAAAAATAATAATAATATAATATAATCATCGCAGATCAGGCATCGTAGCTCCCGAATGGATGAGTCGATTTTAATTTTGTTTTTGTTTGAAAGGTGAATTAGTCGGGTGTGTTATTAGCTATATTTGATGAAAATCGATCCAAGATGGCCGCCGCCACAAAATGGCGGATTACATATTTTTTCACAATCAATATGGGTATAAAATGTAAAGTCTTAACGAATAGAATACTTTGACAAATGCATTACTAATTTGTGTCGGGGATTTTTTTAATTTTTAATTTAATTTAACTATTACCTATTCTACTATATCCGAGTCGGGTCTGTCCCACAATCAATTTTGCATAGACTTTACACATATAGTCGACTATACACTATAATTAGACTATAACCCAGTTATAGTCAATGCATTTGTGAGTTTTGCGCTGATGAAATACTAGTCCACAGACTCTTGCGGGCGCAATTTATGCTTGAGAATGTGAACTGCGAAAGTTAGGTCTGTATAAATGAGTGGATGTTTTGTAACAATATACTGCTGCACTCATATAGGTTTTATGTCGGTTTAAGTCCACGACGTTTCGAAGACGTTCTTCTTTAGAGAGTGTTCCCGCTTGGAGATCGCGTCGCTTACTGTTACGTTTTTATTTTTTATTTCCCGTGTGCCCCTAACACGATCAGGGATTTTCATTATCACTACATTATAATAAAACTGTAGAGGTAGACTTTCTGTACATTGAAAAAAAATGCTACAAACCGAGTCAGGGGGATGTAAGGAGTGCAGTCAAACTAATATAATTTATTTAAAATTTTTTGTTTGTCTGTTTGTACGAGCAAATCTCCGAAATCCCTGGTCAACATATAGGATACTTTTGATCCCGGTAATTAAAGAGTTCCCGTGGGATTGTTAAAAAACTGTTATTAATCGTATCCCGCGAGGCCACGCGAGCTAAGCCGCTAAGGTCAACTATATGTTTTCCTTTATACATAATGTAAGCTATTACTATTACTTTATTATTATGTTTATAGCTCAAAGTCAAAGTCAAAATCATTTATTCAATTTAGGCATCAAAGACGCACTTATGAACGTCAACTTTTCATTATAATGTACTTTAAAGACTCTATCGCCGCGTTCCAAAATATATAGAGCCCACCGAGAAGAAGCGGCAAGAAACTCTGGGCCATTCTTTTTATATAGACGTTTACAATGTTTCTACTTAGGTACTACAAATATTACATTTTATTGGTGGCAGAAAGACAGCTTGCCAGAAGTGGAGTATTCCAAGCATCTTTATCTTCTATATAATGTCGAACTTTATAGTAAGCTTTTTTTTATTAAAACGTTTTTACAGTCAACTTGAATTTGCCCTCTGTGAGCTCAGTTATGTGTTTTGGGATTTTATTGTAAAAACGCACACAATTTCCTAGGAATGACTTATTAGTCTTCGCAAGTCTAAAACTACACTCGGTTCCAAAAATAACGGGTCAGTCACAAAAATTGAAATACCTCCAGAACTGTAAAAGCTAGATCAATGAAATAAAAAACAGAATAAAGACTTTTTAGTTGCGCTTCTAATAGCATATTATTTAAACTGGTTGATGAAAAAAACTTCATTAGAAAAACAAAATTTAAAAAAATGACTATTTTTAAAAACAAAATTTTTGTTTCATGTCATTATGGATGCTTTCCATTTCTATTCTGTCACAAAAAAATTTATCGTGAACGTCTTCCACGTGCATAATTATTATTCTGTGAGGTGAAGCATGGCAGTCACGCTAGAGGAATGTACCAGAATCCTAACTTTTTTGGAACTTGGGCGGAGCCAGCGTGAAACAGCCAGAAACATTGGTGTATCTTTGTCGACTGTTCAGCGGGTAGTCCAGCGGTACCAAGAGACCGGATCACACCTTAGAAGACCAGGAAATGGCAGACCAAGATGCACAACGGCCAGGGAAGACAGACAACTGGTGGCTACAATGCTCCGAAATCGTTTTCAAACTGCTGTTGGTCTAAAAACTCACTTTATTCGCTTTGGAGGTGGCAATTTAAGCGCTCAAACAGTAAGAAGACGTCTTGCTGAAGCAAATTTGAAACCATTGAGGCCCGCAAATGGCCCCAAACTGGAACGGGGACATCGAATTGCAAGACAGAGATACGTGCGCGAACACCTAAACTGGACACTAGACGATTGGTCTAGGGTAATGTTCACGGACGAGTCTAAATTCATGCTTTATAAGCATGATGGTAGGCAGTTGGTGTACAGAAGACCAGGGGAGCGCTTCCATCAAGCGTGTGTGGAGGAAAAAGTGGCGTACGGTGGAGGCTCCGTACAAGTTTGGGCTGGGATTTCTGCTGAGGCCCGCACCGAGCTGGTGCTCATTCAAAATGGAACTCTAAATGCAGAGAGGTACGTGGAAGAGATCCTCAATGAACATGTAGGTCCTTTCATGGCCAGGATGGACCGGCATGGCATATTAATGCATGATAATGCGCGTCCCCATACCGCCAGAATTGTACATGACTACCTTGAAGAGGTCGGTATCGAACTCATGCAGTGGCCAGCGCGAAGCCCGGACTTAAACCCCATCGAGCACGCCTGGGACGAGCTTCAGAGATGCGTGAAAGGTCGAAACCCCCCACCAATCACGCTTCCCGAGCTCATACAAGCACTGGTGGAGGAATGGGAAGGTATTCCTCAGCACCGGCTCCGAAATTTGGTGTACAGCATGCCTAATCGCCTGGAAGCTGTCAGAAGAGCTCGTGGAGGCAATACAAAGTATTAAATGAAGAAAGTGATGAAAAACAGCAAAAAAACAATCATAAAAAAAATGTAATCTTAAGAAAAATATGACTACTTTAGTTTTTTTTTAATTTAAGATTAATATTGTGGGTGTAACTAAGTTTTATTTTATTTTTTATCTGTATAATTAAATTCTCAATTGAACAGTCTTCGTTTCATTAGGATGGCATACGTAGTTCGGGAGATATTCGGGTTTATGTGACTGACCCGTTATTTTTGGAACCGACTGTAGGTGCAGCTATCCTATTTGTATAGGTATTAGCTTAGTATGCTTACTTATATTTTATGTATGCATAGAGTTGATTTCTTGTTTTCTATTTTTTTTCTATTCAATCAATTTCAACGGGTGTTTGTCAAAGCTAGAGCCTCTGAGTCACAGACACACATCTGTATATAGGTCTGTGTTCCGAGCCGATTTAGCTGAAACTTTTAACTTAGGTTAGTGATTGATTTAGTTAATGATTTTATAGAAAATATGTAATAGTTTATATTCCCGAAAGTTTCAGTGCCATAGTTATTACGCGCACGTGCGATGCCGTGATATGCAGTTAGTATTTTGTCTGTGTATATAGATGGATGGACATTTGATTCTCTTTCACGGTTAAGCGACTGAAATATTTTTTAACATAGGTATAGCTTTTTTGTAACATCTGCTTTTTAGGTCTTTTATTTATATGGTCACTAGCTGCGCCCTGCGGTTACACTCGCGTGGTGATGGATGATGATGATGAAAAGTACCGTATGTGTTAATCCGATGCCTCATCTACCTCCATACCAAATTTCACAAAAATTGGACCAGCCGTTTGAGCGTGAAAAAGTAACAAACATTTATTCTATTCGTCCATCCATCAAAATTTTCACATTTATAATATTAGTGGGATTACAGGATTTGACCACTTATGGAAAAGACCATTCTTGGGTATGACCACTTCCGAAATATGTCTGTAACCAGACGATCAAGTCGTTTGCCTAATTGTAAGCGTTACGTTTGCCTATGCCAGTTTCAGTAACATCCAGAGCTTACAACTGCAGTTTTGCGTAGCACTGCGCAAATGACCCCGAGACATTGGTTTTTGGTTATCCTTCGTCCAGTTATTACACTTGCTACAGCGCCCTTCACGCCCTAACACAGTAACGCTTGCGCACTATTGCTCCGCGGCAGAATATCTGGCACTTCGGTGGTATCAACCAAGACGGCTTTTTGTGCTAGAGACCTACAACCTAGTAAGTTACGGTTCGCATCCTGACGATAAAGTGATATTTTGTTTGAGCAGTGTCTGAACCTCCCCTGCTCATCACGGTCAAGTTCGGAGAACTCCTCAGCCAGCCGCCTCCGTGGGGACACCCGCGACCAGACGCCCATACTCTGTGCCATCGCCCTGCCAGAACACAAATCCGGTAATATATCATTCATTATCATCATCATCTTCAGTCTTATTTCTAAGGTTTTTTATCATAATCAGCCCATTGTGGACTCACTGCTGGGAGTGGAGCCTTCCTCTCAGAGCTAAGAGTTGGGCTATAATCTACCACGCGGTGATGAATAGGCTACTGGTCAACCCATGTCGCAGTTTTCAGGCCGCTCGCACGCCGTCGACATAACCTAACGACTGTTGTCCTAAAACAAACAACCTACGGCTTAATGTGCCCTCCGAAGTACGGAAGCGCTCAGTTGAATAATGCCACTAGCACACACCCATCCAACTCCTGGACCGCAGCAAGCGTTGCTTAACATTGTTGATCGGTTAAGTCAAGCTCCGCTGCGAGCGCTTCCTTTAAACGATTTTTTTTTCGTAATAGACGTCATTAATTTGTTAATATGTAGTTAGTTGTTAGTAACATTATATTTACTCTTGCTACGAGTATAAAGTTATTTATTCATTGCCTAAAAATCATAATCTGTCATCTACGAGTATATGTTATGTATTTGGATGTAGATTTTAATTAATTTTAGGCATCTTTATTGTACGCCCGCAACAGCAGGGCCATTTTCTATCTCGGTTGGAATCAAATGGTGCTTGTATTGAAATCTAAAAAAAGGCGGCTCTATGTCAGTTTTGACAACTCCTGCAGTATGCGGAAATGTTGCTAACTTGATGACTGGAGTTGACAAAAGTGACATAAAGCCGCCATTTTTATAGATTGATTGCCACTGAGATATACAGGGTGTCCCAGAACTCAACGTCAAGCGGGCACGGGGCAAGAGGGGGGGTCATACCAGTACCAGGAAAAATAAAATAAAAATTCTATATCAGTTGGTTAAGTTATAATTGGCAAATTTATGAAAAAGAGGAAAATCGACACCTTTATTCATATCTTTAGTTTACTTTACTAACGTGGTATTTAATAAACATGCTATCAATTGCAATCACAATTTAAACAAAAAGAGTTGCCGTGTTTGTTAAAATTATCGCATTTTCTTTGAGTTGTGGTTGAAAAAATAATATCAACTAACTTTGATGGTTCAGTAAAAAAAAAAATGGTACTACCCTAGTAAAGTAAGTACCCTAGGCAAGTTACTTCAAAAGATGGCCCATTTAGTCAAGATTTCAAAATGATACAATACTTTTAACTTTTCTACCCATAACATTTATTGCCAATTTTTATCGCAAAACATACTAATTTAAAAAATTAAATTAGGTCATCACAATACTTGTTTTCCATAGAAAATTCGGAGAAATAGAACTATGAATAGTGTGCGGTGGTCACCGACAAATACACCGCGATAAAGGGCTATGATAGAGCGAGATAGATAGACATGATATAACATGAGTAAGCGAGATGGATATTAGTATACCGATGTGATTATTCATTACACTTAGAACCTCTTTTTAGCTATTAAGAAAGGAGGCCCAAACAAACCAACCAGTACGTTGCATATATTATATAATAGCCCAACTGGTAATCTGTTTATACTACTTGTACCTATAAACATTAAAGTACTTAATGCACACAAACCCACAATATTCTGATCATCATCATCGAAGCCATCTTTATCCTCATAACTTTTATCATGATCACCATAATCAGTCTATAATATAAAGATTGGCGTCGTTTTTTTTTTCTAAAGGGGTTAGATAATAATTAATTATAATTAACTTAAATTAATTAAATAAATTAAATTATTTAAATTAATTAATTAAATTAATAATAATAATTAACCTGATATAAGTTTTTAAACTATCATGATCATAAACATAAGAGGTATTCAAATTATCAACGGGATAAATACCATGTACATTTTCTATGAGATTCCGATATTTCGGCACTGTTGCAAGCGCCATGATCACGTGCAAACGAGTACGGAAGAGGGTAGACCGTTTCGTCTGCTCGTAAAACATTCACCCACCCGCAAATCCCTCAAGTTCATCTGTGATCATGGCGCTTGCAACAGTGCCGAAATATCGGAAACTCTTAGAAAATTTACATGGTAATTATCCCGTTGATAATTTGAATACCTCTTATAATTAACCTGGTTAATTATTAGCAGCATAGTCTCAAAAATATCATCACCATCATTCGGCTGAGAGTCATAATGTTCTTTATTGTTGAAGATATGCATCTGAAGTATTTACAACCGACAGAAAAGAGGTTTTCAATTTTATTCGACTGTATGTTTTTGAAGTGATAACATCTTATGGGAGGGTAAACGGGTTCGTTACGTAACGCGTTACGGAGCCCGTCTGTCTGGCTTCCCTTTCTCTCACGCACCCTCTCTCACTCTAACCCACAGCCCCAGACTAGTTTAAGTTATCACTTCTGTTAGGTGTCCCGAGATGTACACCTTTTGTGTATATTTGTTAAACAATCACTCTGCAAATTATCAGTTACTTTTGTTTTTGTTTTGTTGAGACGTAGTCCCATATAAATTAAATTAATTACGAAATTAGTTTGGCGCTTCGCCGCTTATGTTTTTCCCGCGCTTAAATCAGTGGAACTTGCTATGTATTTTTTGTTTCACTTTACATAGCTCTATGTAAAATGTATGTATATTTAATTAACAGAGCCTACTAAGGTGGACGTGCTGTGCGAAAGAATGCGCATGGCCGAAACCGATTCGGAACGCAGTCGCTACGTTCATCTGTCTGCTGTAAGTATTTAAATGAAAGGGCGGGATAAAACAAAAAAAAAACAAAAAAAAAAAACGGCTAAGTGCGAGTTGGACTCGCGCACGCAATTATAACATGCTAATACTTTTATATTTATTTCGTACAATCAAATGATTTCAATGGTAAAGGAGTCCATAGTTTACTAGTAAATTTCATTGGGAATTTTAATATGATACATTGAAATTTGCCCATAATTATATAAAAATGCTTTTTCCCACGAAGCACGAAATAAAATTTAGGGAATGTTGCCGATTTTTTTCTATCGAGCCATGTTTGCTCAATCGTGTATTGGATACTTCATAGGAACATATAATATTCAATTTATATGTATTTTAATTATTAATTAATTTATTAATTATATGTATTTTTTTTCAATTTTCGGTTATTAGATTTAAACGTCGAAAAACTAAGAGAAGAGTGCATGAAATAACGGGATAAAAATACTTCTATAACGGGAGGAATGTCAAATGTACAAACGATAAGTGTCCACTTTTGGGTAAAAAATAAAAATTGATTTTTTTCTAATTAAAAAAAATAATTAATAAATTAAGAATTTAGAATGATTTTCTTAAATTATGTATTCGCAGGTTCACGAGTACACGTACCCACCTCAGGTGACCGGCTTCATCATAGAGAGACCACCTTCTGACTCCAAACCTCCGCTGCTCAAACGGGATTCAGGTAAATCTTAATAAGAACTAGTAGTTCTGCGAACAGGGGCCCTACTCCCACCTCTTAAAGTAACCACCACGTCAATATAGCAAGCTTAAAATAATAATGGATTACGATAGACGTTTTGAGGACGTACTCGTATTATCAAATAGTGCACTCAATTCGTGTACTTTGCAACTGCGTTAGTGTTCTATTCGGGTTGGGCTTTATAGGTATTGGTCCTGGAACGCACCATTAGAATCGATTTCGGCTAAAAAAGGAACACGCCGTAAATAGTATTGAAGTAATATGTTCGACCGTTTTGTGTCGGTGGGAGTACGATGGTAAGTATGATTATTTTAAGCTTATTTAAGAGCAAAACGCTCCTGATTTATGATAGTTTCGTAAAAGGTGAGATTAGGCCCCCAGTAGACCTCGCGAGCACAGTCCTATCACTGGAAATTTTTCGTAGTACTTCACAACCTATCATTTCGGAAACCACTTGACCAATTACCTATGCTCATAGTCGAAATTCCTCTTTAAATTCAGGTACCTAGTATATGTACCATGTGTTATCAAAAATCGGTCGGTAAATAGTACCGCAGCAAACTTACCCCCTTTAAGGAGAATCCCCCAGTCAAAAATCGCTGGCGACAAAATAATTACAACCTAATAAACATACGGGGGGCGTGGAGACTCGCGTCCGTAGGGGGGCGTGGAGACTCGCGTCCGTAGGAAATACCTTACACTGCCCTACACGTGCCCCCTGGGTGGTGCTAAACGAGTCTTAACGCCGAGTATCGGGCGGCGGATATGATAACCCGAACCTGGCATGCCAGGCGGCTGCAGGGGCCGAGAGGACTAAATTCCCTCTGAAAGACCGGTGCGGAAAGGATGGGGACACTACCGCAACTATATTTCCCAAGAAAATTTATGGTGTTATGTCTGATTGTAAAATAGATTTGTCGGGCCACCCGGCTAACACCCGGCGCCAGGTTGGGTCCGGGCCTCCTGGTGTGAAAAATGTGACCGGCCACAAGGCAGTTTCACAGCAGGCCCCTTGTGGAAATTGGGCTACTGCTGCACAATACAATCCCCTAAACATAAGACGGGGTCCAATAAAACAACACCGATCACTCTCTATAGCGACATGGAATGTTCGTGGCCTCTCTAAGCCAGGGACAGCAGAAGTAGTGGAAAAGGAAATGGAGAGGTATCAGATAGATATACTGTGCCTAACAGAGACTCATATCAAAGAGTCTGGCCACTACACAACTTCGTTAGGAAAAATGGCCTTTGTGGCAGGTAATCCTATGAACAGTTTCAGTGGAGTGGCAGTCTTAATAACTAAGAGTCTAGTTGACAAAATATTGGGCTACGAATGCGTTAGTGACAGAATCATGAGGATTAAGCTGGGAGCACATCCATTCCCAATGAACATCATAACTGTATATGCCCCAACTTCCGAATCAACTGAAGACGAGATTTTGGAATTCTACAGCGTACTGGACAGGGCAATGCGAGAGGTTCCTAGAAAAGAGCCGTTACTTATCCTTGGAGACTTTAATGCCAAGGTAGGGAACACAGAAAATGACCACCACCTCAGGAGTATCGTTGGTAGGTTTGGTCTGGGTATGAGAAACGAACGTGGAGAAAGACTTTTGGACTTCTGTGCGGAAAACAGCCTTACAATAATGAATACTTGGTTCCAGCAACATCCTAGACGCCTGTATACATGGATATCACCCAATGGGCTGTATAGGAATCAAATTGATTATATTCTAGTGAATCAGAGATGGAGGTCATCAATTTCCACAGCTAAGACACGGCCTGGCGCGGACTGTGGTAGCGATCACCAACTGTTAACATGTAAAATGAAAATCCGCCTGAAAGTAACGCCTAAATTAAAAACTACTAAACCCATCAAGCTGAATACTGCTGCACAAGAAGCATACCGAAAATTGATTCCTATAGAGCTCCAAGCACTTGAAGTAGACCCATTTGAGGCTCCTGGGGCGACGTGGTTAAAACTAAAATCCACGATCCAACAAGTAGCCAAGCAAACAGCGAACTGCTATAAAACCATTTCTCCGAAAGCCGAGTGGATAAGTACGGAAACCTGGGAGAAGATCAAGGAGAGAAAAGAGCTAAGGGAAGCGGGCCTGCGCTCATGTGAGGATCGAACCCAATATGCTGAAGTCCATAAGACGGCTCAGAGACTCTGTAGGAGAGATAGAGATGCTTTCATAGACGAAATGTGCAAGGAAGTAGAGAAGTGTTCCGAAACAGCGCATACTCGTGATATGTTCCAGAAAGTCAAGTGCCTAGCTACGTAATTTAAACCCAAACACTGGGCTATTGAAAGTGATACTGGAAGCCTACTATTAGACAAAACAGCGATCCTTGACAGATGGAGAGCATACTGCCAGCAGCTTTACAGTGAAAATAATACAGAGGAAACCAAGCTAGATTACACTACCAGGGAACCAGACATTCTTCGTCAGGTGATAGAAGAAGCTATCTGCAAACTGAAACCCAAAGCTTGTGGCAATGATGGAATCACAGCCCAAATGCTGCAAAACATGGGAGCCGAAGGTATCAGTTTAATGCACATAATATGCCAAAAGATCTGGCGAACAGGCCAATGGCCAGAGGACTGGACGGAATCAACTGTGGTCCCCCTGCATAAAAAGGGTTCAACGCGCAAATGCGACAACTACCGTACCATTTCACTCATCTCACATGCCAGCAAAGTTCTCCTGCGAGTCTTGAACAAGAGGCTCGAAGCCTACATTGGCCGTCAAATATCCAAAGAGCAAGCCGGATTTGTAAAAGGCAGAGGTGCGCGGGAGCAAATCCTGAATATAAGATTGCTGATTGAGAAGTGTAGGGAACATAACATCAACGCTGTCCTATGTTTCATTGACTATGCGAAGGCCTTCGATTGTATAAATTGGAACATGATGTTTAGCGTCATGAGCGAAATGGGGGTGCCAAAGCATCTAGTGTTTCTGGTGCAGAACTTATACCGGAGCAGCACGTCAAGAGTGAGGTTGGAGGACGCCCTATCGCGCCCTTTTCAAGCAGAGCGTGGAGTCCGCCAAGGATGCATTTTGTCACCGCAACTGTTCAATCTCATCGGTGAACACATAATGAGAAGGGTGTTAGAGAACTGGGAAGGAGGCATTCGGATAGGGGGTCATCTACTTAACAACCTGCGTTTTGCGGATGACACTACAATTATAGGCGCCTCTGAAGCTGAATTGGCTGAACTTCTTGATAGAGTTAGCAACACCAGTAGTGAATATGGTCTACGCATAAACAAGGCCAAAACTAAGTTGATGTTTGTGGACAGACAGAGAACCCTGCAGCGAACCAACGAGCTGCACGAACTGGAAGTAGTACACAAATTCGTGTACTTGGGATCACAGATCAGCGCCGACGGTGATTGCTAACAGGAGGTTGTGAGAAGGGCTCAAATGTCTAAGTCTGCGGTCAAAAGGCTCGAAAGAATATGGCGGAATAGGGGGATTAGCCGTAATACTAAGAAAAAGCTCATGCAGTCCCTTATTTTTTCAATTTTTCTATATGGCTCTGAAACCTGGACACTAAAAGCTCGTGTGCGCTCTAGGATTGACGCGTTTGAAATGTGGTGCTGGCGCAAAATGCTGAGAGTATCCTGGACGGAACGCCGGACAAACGAGTCAATCCTAAAGCAGCTAAATATAAAAACACGACTCTCTACAATCTGCAGACAAAGAGTCCTCAAGTTCTTCGGGCACACAGTCAGGCGAGACCCAGACAGTCTTGAAAGGCTGATTATCACTGGCTGTGTCGAAGGAAAACGAAGCAGGGGGCGCTCTCCAACGCGATGGACACACACCACTCAAGAGGCAACAGGGGCCACCTTACAATCATCGATTCAAATGGCGCAAGATAGAGAGAGCTGGAGAAAAATGGTGGCACAGACTACACACTAAAATCACGTCCCTCAGTCATGAGGATACGACTAAGAAGAAGAAACATACGGACAGATGAAAGTCAGTTTGGACAGTTAAAGCAGAGACGTTTCGCTTGCTTGGTCAACTAATATATGACAACATCCACACGCGGTGTTCAGGTCCCAAACTAGGCAGAGCCTGTACTATGGTAACCTGATGCCTGATATACATACTTATATACATATACACACCCAGACACAGCTCAAACAGACATGTTCATGCACACAAATGTTTGACCTGACCGGGGATCGAATCAGGGACCAGTGGCTCAGAAGGCAGAGTTGCTACCGACTGCTCCAATCGGCTAGTCTATTATCAATTGAATCAAGGGGGGTAGCAGCTGGGGCAGTTATAACTTATATAGACCACACGTTTGGTTAAAGCAGGGGTCGGTCGCAAGGATTTAAATTAAATCCATGTTAGTTTAAAAGCATCTATTATCACATTATTGTGCGCATGGTACTGACTTCGACAAGGTCGGTTCCATTTTAGGGGAATAAAGTTTACTATTTTTAGTCACCCTTGCTACTAACGGGATCGATTGTCATTCACCATCAATGATGATATCATCAAGATAGGCATAACAATTTTCAATTGGAACTCGGAAAAAGCTTAACCGAATTTGATGAAATTTAAACGGGACCACCTCGGAAGTAGGTATCCAAACAAAACAAATATTTTAAGAATCCACAAATGGGGGGGGGGAATCGGAGAACATACACAAAATAATACATATAATCGAACCTCCTCCTTTTTTGAAGTTGGTTAAAAATACGTGCGGCCCGCACTGACACTAACAACATTTGTGGCCCTGCTATAGCAAAAGGTTGCCGACCCCTGGGTTAAAGCGACGGGTAATCGAAATGCTCGCGCTTACTTGGTCGAGTCAGGGATGTGGATATGATATTTCGGACCTGGATCCGGATATGGATATAAGAATAAAATTATAAATTTCAGATACGGATATGTAACTATTTCGGATTATCAGTTAGTTTCAGATAGTTTCGGTTACGGATATTAGTTTAAAGTAAATTTTTGGTTTTATTTAGTTAGTTTTGGTTACTTAATTTTATGAATTTTTTATAGTATTACTTTATTAAAGCACTAACGCCTGCTTCGCTTCTAATACTATATAAATTTCAAGGGTTGCAATGTCAATACGAAAGTTTAAGTATTTCTAAATAATGCTTCTTTCGGTTGGATGGTACTATCAAAGCTGTTCATTAGATGTCGCTCCGTCTTTGTGAGACGGTTAAATCAGATAGAGAGTTAAAATTCGATCCTCGGACCTCAAGCTTCGGTGACGTCGGTGGTCGACGACGCACCGGTCGCCCGCCAAATCGTTACAAAAAAGTCGCCTCGACGTTTCATTTTACACTTAGTATTAGATTAGGGTGATCAATGAAAGACGTAATTAACGATTTATAAAGATTATTTTATTTATATCGTTATTTAGCAGGAGAGGGGTGTGTGCGCTCTCTACTGCCGAGTCCTATCCAGGTGGAACGCAGAGTTGTAACCTACGAAGAAATAATATCAGGAAGAGTAACTGCCTTAAAAAATGACCCAATAAAAGTCTTGCTAAATCAATAACATCGTTCACGCCGCTATGACTCAGCTGTCATAGTAGACGTTACAGCACGCGCGTGGACCAATCCCTGCTATCCTTCTGAAATTTAAACCAATCACCGAACATGTCTATTTGTAACCTCGGAAGTAATTCGTATTTGGAATCATACGTCGTTTTGGTTTGAAGGACCACTTTTTGTGTGGAATTTGTTCTGAGTTATGCTTCCTAACATTATTTCTTCGTAGGTTGTGACTGAAACTGAACTGTGCCCTTCATACTTAAATATTATGTTAAACTATAAGGGTTGGTATTGTGTTAAGCCGTATGCAGAAAGAAAGCTGGCAACCTACCAGCGCTTATAGGAACCGGCCCTCGCAGGTAACCGGCGCAGATATTTATATGAACAAGCGCCGAACGCCGCCGACAAGTTCCGACACGCGCCGATCAGCGCTGATGCCGCCCGCCATTTAAAATTAATTAACAACAATTCACAACACGTACAAATACGACGTTAAAAAACGAAAATAAATTAAATTTTTGTTTTCGCATTTTGAAATACACATTTTCTAACAAAAACAAATCATCGTCCGATGAGTACGACATTTTGCTCGCTCTGCTTCAATCTGCTTCCTTTGTGTAACTGGTACCAGAATGAATCAGCTCCGATAAGCGCTGGTAGATCGGCGCCGGCTACCAGCTTTCTTTCTGTATACGGCCTTATACGTAAGAAAGAGAAATACTCTCATACTACTTACTAGAGTGGGACGGATATATTTTGTCATAGATATTCCAACACTTAGGATTTTCATTATATACGTAAGATTAAATAATCGTAAACTTTTCCATTTCAGGTTCATTAAAAAAATGCCCCCCACCCGTACCCAAAAGGCCACCAGAGGCGTTTCCCGGACGCTACAAGTGCAGGTAATACCGTTTGCTATTTTATTAGATACGACTATTTTTCTTATTAATACTCTATTTCCTATATTTTACTTTATTTATTTATTTATTGGCACACAAAACAGAATACAGTCAATAAATGATTAAAATTAAATAGTACAATTTAGATCTAGACTATGTTCCTAAATATGTGTACACAACATGGTTGATTGTTGAGCAGTAAGTAGTTATTATAGTTATTTTATTTCTTCAGGCCGCTTCCAACCGGTCCTTTTGGAAAATCATGGGGGAGGCCTATGTTCAGCAGTGGACGTCCTACGGCTGAGATGATGATGATGATGATGATGAAATAGTTATGTAATTAAATAATAACAATAAAAAAAAGCAAACAAACAATTTTAAATACTTTCATCATAGGCCTTAAATACTATATTCCTGACATTAGTTTTAAATCTAGGTAGGTTTTGGACAAAGATGTCAATAGAGTCGTGATGTTCTTTCAGAATTTCATTATATTGGCGACAAATTCTCACAATAGGGTTATAAAAGGAAGTATTATTCTTATATACCTGCAAAATAAACGTTTTGGAAAATCCATCGCGTGTTCTAGGCTTTGTGTTTATACTAATGCTTGAGAGAAGCGAGGGAGAATCAATCTTCGAGTGTATAACTTTAAATAGGCAAACTAGATCGTTATATAATCGTCGAGTTTCAAGGGTTTGCAGTTTATATTTGGCCAGCCTTTCTGAATATGAAGAAAATTTTCGTTCGATACCCTGTTTGGAACATAATATGCTTAAGCATTTACTTTGTACTCGTTCTATACGTTTTTTGTGAACGTCATAGAAAGGTGATTAAATGACCGAGTTGTAATCAAGTATACTACGGATTAATATAAAGTAAAGATTCAAGAAACAACATGGATTTTTAAAATCTTTAGATATCCGAGAGATGAAACCCAAAATCTTAGTGCATTTAGTAATTATGTAGTCATAATGGTCTCTAAATGTGAACTTCTCGTCAAGTAAGACCCCGAGGTCTCTGACAACCGCCTTTCTCTCTAAACAATGATCTTTTAGCTTGTAGTTATAAAGTATTTTATTGACCTTTGTAGTAAACTTTATTTTATCACTGTCGTTAAGTAGACATTTAAATTAAACTTTATGTTATTTCTAACTAGCGTTTACTCGCGACTTCGTTCGCGTAGTAGGCTCGGTCTTCAGCCTCGCCATAACCTCCCATCTTTTCTGTTTTTTCTTTCATAACCTTCTGACAATAATTAACAAACACAAAATAATTAGCAAGATTGTTCCATCCGTTCTTACGTGATGCTGTGACCAAAGGAAATCGAGATTCAATTCTATGCATGTATATACAAATATACATGCGCCATGTTCACGAGTAAACTGCAACCGCGCCGAAAGATCGAGTGCTCACAATAAATACAATACATGGTAATTATCCCGGTACGAAAGTTAATTCTTACATACAATAATGTCAGGGCCCTACAGCGTCGAGGAACTCGTCCCAAATTGGAAATAGATTTTTATTTGTTAATTATTTTCTTTTTATTAAAATTGGTATAATTGTCAATCAATAATTATTCAATAATTATATTTTAAGATTTTATGTTTTCAAATTTTTCATTAATATATTATTTTCTTTCACATGTTTGTATAAAATTGGAATAATTATTATCAATTTTTGATTAATTTATTTTTATTAATAGACTACAAGTATGTAAATTGTAATTTACGCAATATTTTTTTCTTGTATACATTTTATCTGACCTGTAATTTTGTTATTATCAATAAATATTATCATTATCATCATTATCATTATCAGGTCTACGACCGGTTCTTTGATAGTACTAGTGAAACCAAAACCAACATTAAGGCCGTGTTCATTTATGAGCCGAAATCAATCGCGTCGTCCGCACACCCGTTCCTTTACAAGTCCACGATCATAGTGAGCGAGCTCAATACGTCACCGGTAACGCTCACGTCTCGACCACAACGCTCGCGAATGGAATTTGGGGTTTTGCCGTCGTTGAAACCGTTAAAATATCAAATATGTATAGGATTCTTTCAATTTTTGACAGAAAATTTGGCGCGCTTTCGTGACTGCGTGTGTGTTCCGTTCGGATTGGGTATTAAAAGCATTGGAACCAAAGGGAACGGCAAACCGGGGCGCGACAGTTGTGAGCGTTGACGGCGCTTGCTGGAACGCACTCTCAGAGGCCCTTTTTATTTAAACTAACTATAAAGAGGAGGGTAGAAAACGTTTCTATTGCTAGATGTTATCGAAAATGGGGTATTGACTTTGAATTTCCTAGAGGTTCACATCCCGTTATTAAAAATCAATAATAATAAATGGTTAGTTATTTATTTTACCTTTAATGAATAATAATAATATGAAATCCGTGATAAAAATTAAATAAAGGGAATAATAAAATTTTAATTACTATAATAATATAAAAAAACAGACATTTTGGATGAAGGGTAACATGGTATATCTATTACAAAAAATGTTAAAATAGCCAGGCTATTGATATGAAATCTTTAGTGATAAGGGAGATAGTGGGCTATGGACGAGACTAAGGCACCTGCCAATTTCAGTCTCATCTTAAAATATTTAGGCAGGTGGTGACTTGTCACCCACTAAACGGGCCCCTCATAAAGGCCACCATCAATGGTGACAAAAGGGGCAATGTTGGTGTGGATGGCTAAAGGGTGACGAGAGGTGTGCTGCGGTTTCACTAGAGCGTTATGCGCTTTAACACTTCCACCCTTGGAGTTTTTTGTTACTTGCTCTTGCGTCTCCGCCCCCAGACGGCGAATTAAGGCAAGCCGGGGGTCAGGAATCTCATGTAGCCCCAGGGAGAATTGGAGTCCACGGTGTTGCCACTCACCAACAGCTCGCCACATATTCCTTGCAGTATTATTAATTTTATTATATGTCATTTATTTTACAGGCTTAACATTCGGTCCTTTACGAAGGTGTAAGTGTGGCTATAGCCAACACTTAGAGGCCTGTTTGGTATAAAACATACAAAAGTGTATAAAACGGCAAGGCTATTGATATGAACTTAGAAGTGATAAGGGAGATATAATTATTGTTATTATTTTTAGGTTTATTATTATTATTATTGATTGATGATGTATGTAACATTGCAGACACTGCGACCAGTGGTACATGGACAATGCGAACCGCGCCGGCTCGTGCGAGTACGCGCCCGACCACTTCCGGTCCTGTATCGACACCGTGTCCTGCATCCGGTGTGCTCAGGTGAGGGATAACTGTTGTCTTATTAAATATCATAATCAGCTGCCTAATCCCACTGCTGGGACTCGAGCCTTCCTCTCAGAGAGATGAGTTGGGCCATACACCACGCGGGCCCATTGCGGCTTGGTGGATAGACTAGTGGTTCATGGTTGTCTGGAAGAGATCGCTCTGAGCGATAAGTTTTCATCAAGAGCATTGTGACACTTTTAATTGTAGTATTTAAATGTGAAATATTTTTAATTGTATTTTTATTTCTTTATTTGTAACATATTGTGGTGTTTCAATAAAGAGTTAATCTATCTATCTATCTATCTCTATATCTAGTGGCCAACCCATGTCGAAGTTTTCAGGCCGCCCGAATGCCCTCGACATAGCCTAACGACTGTTGTGCTAAGGCAAACAACCGGGACCGACGGCATAACATGCCCTCCGAAGCACGGAAGCGCTCAGTTGAATCCCACTAGCACACACCCATCCAACTCCTGACCGCAGCAAGTGTTGCTTAAGAAAATTTATTGATTCAGGCGTTACTTTGCGGAAATCCATTATCAAAAAACGAGGCTCTACACGAGGCATCCTCAGGAGATATTGACTCGTCGAGCGCTAGTCCGACAGACTGTCGAGTGCCTCGTGTAGAGGCGAAACACGTGTCGAATCGGTGTTGGTTTATTTGGGGTTTCTCGTATTTTTTATTTTGTATTCTTCCTATTAGCATTTTATGCGGGAGGGAGGGTGGTGCACGCCCCCAAATAGGCCAAAATCATTGTTTTCTTTTCAGCGGAAGTGTCACTAAATATTTTTTAATATCTTTTTTTAGTGTTGCTTAACTTGTTGATCGGTTAAGTCAAGCTCCGCTGCGAGCGCTTCTATTAAATATTATTCTGTTGTGGAAAGTAATTGATAGCTCAGAAGTTGGAAAATGTATAGAATTAGTCATCTCCAGGCGCTTGGCTGTTGTTCCTATCCCGGGCCCGGAGAATGATACCTGCATAGTACAAAGTCAAAGTCAAAATCATTTATTCAATTTAGACATCAAAGACGCACTTATGAACGTCAATTTTTCATTATAATGTACTTTAAAGATTATACCGCCGCGTTCCAAAATATATAGAACCCACCGAGAAGAAGAGCCAAGAACTCGGGTACGGCTGGGTAAGGCGATTCGTGTATACAGTTACCAGGGCTTCCGACCAAAAAGCCGGTTGCAAGTGCTACAAAAACCTGATCTCTGTAAACAACCCTGGACTTTGGCCGGAAATAAAACTCAGTGGATTTTATTTACGTCTTATTAATCCTTATTATAATATTATTTGTATTCATATTTCTGTTCACTAGAAACAGCTTTCAAAAAATATATTTTGAAGAAATTTCACTGTGAAATTCTTAACATTTTGTGCGAGTAGTATTGATTTTATTGACTCAACTGACAATTCCTTTGTCCTTTACTTTCTTTTTTTTTTAAACTGTTCCTTTCCTTTGTCAACTATGAAGACATAAGTGAGAAAACTCTTTCCACGTTTGCGTTATGTGCCTACTAAAAAGTACTGACCACGGCATTAAGAAAATCGGGTCTAATGAAATCCGGGCGGAGTCCGGTCTATACTCTGAAAATCCGGTCTAGACCGGTCAGATTGTAATATACTCGTGTATGCCCTTACTGCCGTGGGGTACCGGTTTAAATTGTACCCCCCCAACTCTACCCGTGGATGCGTAGAAATCTGCTAAGGGATAACAATGGGAAGGTGGGCAGCAGCACCTTCCCAGTATTAAAACCCCAAAACTGCGCTCGCCAACCCGTCTGCCAAGCGTGGCGAGTATTGGCAAAATCCCCCCACATGGGAGAGGCATATGTTCAGCAGTGGACGTCTTACGGCTATGATGATGATGATGCCCTTACTAATCTTCCTTAGCTTTGTATAGTATTTGTCTCCGATTTGTGTCACACGCGGTTTATTAAGCGACCGAGATGTTATTCGAAGGTGGACGTCGTGTATCCTCCATCTTGTAATTAGTAGTAATGTGACAGCACTCGTCACTGCTGCGAGCGTGTGCCGTCTGAAGCTAGTGCGGATGCTTCAAGTTGGTGACCCATACTTTTCCATTTTCTACCGACTTCCAAAAAAAGTAGGAGGTACTCAATTCGACTGTATATTTTTTTTATGGTTGTTACCTTATATCTTTCGACTGGGTGAACCGATTCTCAAAATTATATATTTTTTTGAAAGCTGGTGCTTCGATCCAGTAGTTTTTGAGATACACTCCAATAACTGAATAGAATGGAAGTCGGTATTTCATTTTTCAAATTGTACTTGTGTAAAATTTCAAATTTTATTTGTTTGTTGTATTTTATTATGTGGTGTTGCAATAAAGAGTTTATCTATCTACCTATCTACGAGTATCTTGTTATATAATTACGAATATTAAGGTTAAAGAAACAACGCGTATATTGTATATTGAATATTGTATTAAAACAAAAGTTTAAAGGACAAGGCCGCTGAGTTTCTTGCCGGATCTTCTCAGTTGTGGTCGCGTTCCTATCTGGTTGTAGATTTAAGAAAAAAAAATATGTAAAATGACAATTTGCAAGTCCTCGTAGGCCTGTACAGAATAAATGATTTGAATGATTGATTGTGCTATATGGAGAGGATTTATGACAGAAAATAGCTTACATCTAAATCTAGAAAAATATGAATAGAAATACGTAATATATACGCTAAAAAGATGGCCATTATTTCAAGACCACCGCCTCAATGAATTCTCATAGTGTTGAGTTTACAAAAGGATGAATTTGCAGCATGTTGAATCCTAAAGTGTTAAGTTTGCAGAAAGGTGACTTCCTTAAATGTTGAGTCATACAGCTCAAAATTTGAGAATTTTCCTGTAATATTTCATCTTGATGAATTTTTGGGTTATTATGTTTAATTATTATTACCGGATTGTTTTTAACTATATATTATACAGCGAATATTTAACTTGCTTTTTATAGAGTAAATTTTATCTGTCGAAATGTTAATTACCGTTGACTAATTCTAACATTACACGCAAACGGAGCATAATTTTTTTATTTGTGTTTATTTACATATACGACCAGGATTTTATTATGAATCATTTAATTTAAATTATAATTGGTTAATGTGCTTATTGCGATAATTATATAATTAACGAAATATAATAGAATTACATTATAAATAATAATTATTATATATAATGTAATTCTGGTTTTCTGCGGAACAGGTAATATGCGGATACATAATCCATGGTTTGCGTTTCCGTCGGAATGTGTGGACCTTTCCACTTAATAACGAAATATAATAGAATTACATTATAAATAATAATTATTATATATAATGTAATTCTATTATATTTCGTTAATTATATATACCTATAAATTTGAAGGTTCTTGTTAGTGTACACATTTTGATAGATAGACAGTCAGCTAGTTGGCATGTGAGGTGAAATTGAAACGTAACTGAAATACCGATCAAATATAAATAAACAATACAATTTTAGAGAGAAAAATTCACATCCCTGTCGGGATTCTAACCTGCGTCTTCCGACAATCCGTATCAGACGCCATGACCAACTAGGCCACCGAGGCCGGAAGACGCAGGTTCGAAACCCGGCCGAATATGTGAATTTTTCTGTCTAAAATTGCAATGTTTGCTATCGCTAATCAGGCGTTAGCGCTCTAAAAAAATAATACTACAAAAAATATAAACAACTTTAGTGATTGATAAAAACAATACAAATTTGCACGGCCGTCAATTTTGACGTATGTTGTTAGCCTCGTCGGTAAAGTAGTATGAACCGTATGTTTCCCCCTCAGGGCTTGGTGTACCACTGCATGTCGCATGAGGAAGGAGACGCCCTGAGACCCTGCGCCTGCGCACCGCCTGAAAGAAGATGCGCTAAACGGTACGTATTGGGCCCCGTTAGGGCTGATTTACACGACGTTCAGTACTTAAATAACAACTAAGTTTACCTAAATTTTGAGTGACTAATGGAGGGTGCCTGTAATCTATCTATCCACAGGTTTCCTTACTACTGATAGAAATTTGACATAACGTCCATACAAATAGTGTCAAATATGTAATTCTAGAAGGCTACGAAGAAATAATGTCAGGAAGCATAATTCAGAACAAATTTCACACAAAAAGTGGCCCTTCAAACTAAAACGTTGTATGATTCCAAATACGAATTACTTCCGAGGTTACAAATAGACATGTTCGGTGATTGGTTTAAATTCAGAAGGAAAGCAGGGATTGGTTCACGCGCGTGCCGCAACGTCTACTATGACAGCTGAGTCATAGCGGCGTGTACGATGTTATGCAACAAGTGAACTGGACCAACTCAATAATAAATGTGTTGAAACTTTATTTCCCGCGAAATATGATTGATTTATTAAGTTTTTGTCTAGAAGACATTAGAAGAAACTCTTTCTTCGCAATTTATTGAAGAAATTTTATGAAATATTTTACGGTTATGCAATTAAAAAAAAGTCGTTATTTGCCTGGTGAATGTTTTTCAGTGGTCGCAGAATACCTTTTTATCAATTACTTTCGAAAATAACTGTGATGATATTACTGACAGATTAATTAGCAACTCAGCTAAACCACTTCAAATTTGCAGAGGGTGAATTTTCATTAGCTTAAAAACTTAAACGTGTTTTAATTTGACTAAACAAAGTTGCTTTAATGTGTGCTTTAATGTGACTAAAAACTGTTTTTTGAATGCTATAGTTACCTACATTACATACCAACTGTAGGTAATCGTTTATTATTGTTTATTGTTCATTGTCTGTAGTATCTGAAAGGTGTTGATGTCTCTTCGGGAAGAATCAGCATAAAAAGATAAATATGAGATTTTATATAATAACATAATTAAAAAAAAAACAGTAGTTACTTATTGTACAAACTGGTAGGTACTGCAGTTTTGTGTAACCTGGTCCAGATATATATATTTAATCTATTATTTTTTTCGTCAAAATTAACAGAGTATAACTATGCTGGTTTTCACAGGCAGCCATACTCTTGTTTTTCTAGCTTAAGTGCCGTAAGTATTTTGCTGCATTAAATCGGCAAGGAAACAAGAATAAAACATAATAAGCAAAACACATTTTCAATATTTAGTTATGAAGAATAAAAACACATCCTACATTAAATTAAAAATAGGCTGACTTTATTTTGTATAGTATTGACCATCTCGATTTGTTAACGTATTTGAACATCTTTGAATAATTATAATTTTGCTTCTATTTACTAGTAAAATGATCCCTGGACATTTTAATCGTGTATTATTCCTGCACCACTTCACAACGAATGCTGGCATGATGATTCACAACTGTAGTTCACAATGATAAAAATGAAAATGTTTGATATGTGGAAAAGGAAATGCAGGAAATGTTGAAAAACGTCAGACTTATGACGTACTGAAAACGACTTTTAAGCCCCGCCTACTTGAGCACGACTTTTGTTGGGTCATTTTTTTAACGCAGTTACATTTCCTGACTTATTATTTCTTCGTAGCCTAAATTAAATCCAAAATAGACTGACTATTTTGCATAGTATTGACCATTTCGATTTGTTAACGTATTTGAACATCTTTGAATACTTGAGTACGACTTTTGTTGGGTCATTTTTTTAAAGCAGTTACCGTTCCTAACTTATTATTTCTTCGTAGCTAGTAGGGTGAGCCGACGATAGATAGATTATTGGCATCGTCCGTTAGTCGCAATGAAATATTCAAACGTAAATATGGCCAAGCGAGCGAAGCGTCTCCACTCGCCTCTACTTTAACTGCCCAAATTGACTTTCATCTGTCCGTACCTATGTTTGTGAGGTTGTACCAGGTCGCATTTTTCAACCAATCTTGATGAAATTTGATATGCATGTTTTATTATTCAATATTATAAGGTCATTGTTAATTAGTGCACAATATTGAATGAGTTGGTTTGGAATCGATAACTGGTCATTATAGTAAAGGAAAAAATGCATGTTTTTTTATTATTATGAACCCATATTCATTGCTCCGCAGCTAATAACCATTGCGCGACTGAACGCACGCCGCTACATCACAGAATAGACAACAGTGACTACACGAGACATACCTACCCACTTAGAATAGGTACAACGACGTACGAACCTACCTACTCGCGAATGTTTACGCAGCTGATGTCTATGCCTAAACAACAGCGAGTCCGGGTCATCGTCCTTACGTTGTACCTACACTGCGGTCCCAATTGGCCATAATCGATATTAGCGCGATAAAAGTCGGTCCCTTTCACCGTGAGCGTGATTACGATGGCCCACGCTACGTCATCGATGACGTCTTAACTGCCGCCATATTGACGATTACATGAACCATGCTCTACACCATAATCGTCGTGAGCGTTCTGTCAAAAGTGACAGGTGTTTGTTTATTTCTACAATGTATTTACTGGTGTCCCTTCTTTTTGATGTAAAAGTTGTAAAAGTCCGTCCATCCATTCCATTATTTCTTTTTAATCCACACACTACATAGTTAACCTTCACACTATGCACGATATTTTTATGAATTTGTTTTTCGCGCGCAAATGGTTCGTTATTGCTACAACTCTGGTCCGAATTAACAACACGCTTACAGTGCCACGAGCTGTCAAAATCGTGATATTTGTCTCGGACCAGCTTTGGTAGACGATAGCACTGTGAGCAAAATTATCGCAAAACGGACCACGGCACTATTTTATGCGGATAGATATGTCTCGCTCATTTACTGCTATCTATTCTGCGATGTAGCGGTGCGTCGGTCGTGTGTTCAGTCGCACTATGGCTCATCTGCAAAATATGTATCATGTTTTTTTCTTTTACTTTCATGACCAGTTATCTATTGAAAACCACGCCGTTCAATATTGTGCATTAATTAACAAATGCCTTATATTTTTTTGCCATCGGCTATTTTGGAGTATTAATTTTTCCTATAAAATGGGAAAATTTGCTGCGGTGCTATTTACAGACGGATTTTTATATAATTTGGTACTCACATTAGGTTACCTGCCTTTAAAGAGGAATTTCAATTATGACCATAATTGGTCAAGTGGTACCCGAGAGAATAGGTTGTGAAGTACTGCGAAAAGTTTCCAATGATAAGGCTGCTCGCGAGGTCTACTGTTCGCAGAACTATTAGTCACTTAGTTTTAGTAAAGCATTTTAGTCTGCACAAGAAGAATTGGTAAATTCTGTTATTATATTTGTGATTTCGAAAGAAATATCAAGAAAAGCGACAAAACCTAAAAGCCTATTTAATCCTTTCTATACCGTGATAATTAAAACAAAAGATTTATGATTGGAACTGACGTATATTGACGTCTCTGGGACGCAAAGGGTTAATATAAGATAAGTATATCTTGGTGGTAGAAATTTCTGCGTATTTCCATATTAGTACCAACGCAGTGCCCGATATTGCACTTCAATAATAAATTTAAAGGTTAGTAGGTAATGAAAATAAGGTGCACACTGAAGCAAGGGACGTAAATGTTGTCTAAAAATCTGTTGTTAACCAAGATATATATATATATAATATATACTAGATAGATATATAGAAGTTAAAGTTAGTTTTACAATTTACTAGTTACTATTTTATCTACTAGTTGCGCCCACCGGTTTCACCCGCGTGGTGATGGATGATGATGATGCCGATGAATGGACTTAGAGAAGACTTTGCATTTTTTTTTTCTTCTAAAATTAAAATAGCCTCAGTCACTCTTAATAACATCAGCTATCTGACAGTGAAAGTCCCGTTAAAATCGGTCCAGCCATTTCAGAGATTAGCCAGTACAAAAATATTAAAATTTTAAAAATATTTTTTATGTACCATATATTATTTTCATATGCGTTCAGTGAAAAACTGTTAATATAGGGTTATTATTTGTATTATTATTATTATTTTTATTTAATTGGATGAACCAACAGCCAAAATATGTATAACTATGTAGAGGAGACCAACAACACCTGGGGCCCTACTCCCACCTCTTAAAGCAGTCATGTTTCAACCTTGCTATGAAATTTGATACCACCACGTCAATATAGCAAGCTGAAAATAATAATTAATTAAAATAGACGTTTTGATGGCGTAGTATCAAATATTTCACTCAATTCGCGTACTTTGACGTGACTTTTGACACTAAGTTTCAATGTTCCAGTGTCAAATTTTTGAAGATCAGAGACTCCCATCTCTTAAAGTAGTCATATTGCAACCTTACCATTAAATTTGGTTGACCGTTTTGTGTCGGTGGGAGTACGATAGTAAGTATGATTATTCTAAGCTTATTACAAAACGCTTCTGGTTTATGATAGTTTCGTAAAAGGTGGGAGTAGGCCCCCAGGCCTTACTGTTCATCACTTCTAAAAACACAGTTATTTTGTACATAAACACATTTAGAATACCTACATACCAAATTAGTACAATACACTCTATACTTTATTAAAATTATGAAAATATCTAAAACAATCAATCAAAGCCATACGAGTTATTTTTATAAACAGACACTTCAATTGTATTTATCTGTATAGATGTATAGATTAAATATATTATTTTTTGTTTCAGTTGGGTCGGGCTAACTCTCCTTTCCATTCTGTTCCCGTGTCTTTGTTGCTATCCACCTCTCTGCTGCATACATCGCGCTGCGGTCAAACATCGACTAGCAGGTGGACACCATGCTCCTATTCATTACTAGGAGCTTGGGAGACTTCTGAGGGGTCTGGGTGACTTCTGGGAGGTCTGGGAGACTTCTTAAGGGGGTCTGGGAGACTTTTACTGACAGCAGTGAAGTCTGGAAGACTTATTATGGTGGCAATAAAAGAAAGGAAGAAGACCGGTCTAGAAACTTGATTAATGGTGCAAGTGGATTGTGGAAGAATATTTGAAGCTGGTAACTATTCCCATACTTCGGGAGACATCGGATAGCTGATTACAGTGGGGTCTGGCAGACTTCTGGTAGCCAATGAGACAAAAAGACATCTGGTAGCTAGCATCAGTAATAATCTAGACTTCTGGAAGTAAATGAGAAGAATATTTCTGGTAGGTAGTGTATTGCGAAGAGTTAAAAGTGACAGTTGCTAAGTGTGGACGGTATATGGAAACGGGAAAATTTGGGACACTTACAGTGGTGCGATTGTGGAATTTAGGAGGCTTACGGCAACTGGCAATACTGGGAGACTTGAAGCGGCTGGCAACGCAGGAGTCTAGGACATTTTTTGTATATGGCGACACCGGAACTTCGAAGATTCTTAATGCTATGCTGGAGTTTTATGATCTGAAGAAGCTACCAGCATATTATGTCTCAGGCCAAATAAATAGAACATGCTTCAACTGAACCTTGCTATAATATTACTCATTTTTCAGTAACTCTATCAATAAAAAATAATGTAAATACAATGTCTATTAAAATAATAGAAAATAATATTGAGTAATAATTATAGCATTGTTATGGAAAGCTTAGCGTCGATTATCTGGGCTTGAGAACATTTTTACAGCTGGCAACCCCGGAGATTGGGAGAAACTTACTAGCTGGTTTGGGAGACTTGACCACGTAACTGTGTAACATCTTCCCGGTTTGAAATAAAACTGTCGATGTGGTTTAAGCGTCACTATTGTCGAACTGTCGAAGCATCAAGTTTTCCAACACGTGTACCTAGCGAAGGATTGGTGAACGCTGATTGAATACGGACTGATTGTGTTAACTGCTGCATATAGGTCTCAGATGTTTGCAAATGGCTTTTTTATATATACATCTATATGGACTTTGGTGACTAACTTTCGAATACGTAATCGATGTTTAGTTGGAGTTGTGAATATAGTCAAAAAGGGTGTTAAATTAACGATGAGGACGTTTACAATTTAAACCATCTCGGTTGTCTTACATGACCATCGTTTTGTCTGGGAGGTTTTCAGTCTGAAACGTCCCTAAGATTAACCGTAATCACAAAACGTCTATGTATAGATATCCGTTCACACTGACCTGTAGCGTTATTCAGAATCGTCGGAAAAGCATTCTGGAATGAATGGGAGACATGGTGTACGTTTCCGTGATAACACTTAACTGGGATATATTTTTATTGTCACCTCTCCCAAAACTTTTGAATTCGGAAACTTCTCTATTGATATTGTGTATAGCGTTTTCGAATCCTTTCAGATTGAAAACGAACGCCACGGATATTGTCTTTCGGAATGGTCGTATTGCCGTGTGATTCAGAATAGAGCTGCTACTATCTCAAATTATTAAACTTACTATTACATTTCTGATATAAAAATGATAATGCCGACTAAACATCTATTATAATGATAATCATATTAATATTGTTTTCATGAAAACCCGATTATTGGTATTTGAAAGAACATATTTAAAATCTGAGACCATCATTTGCTACGGTTAATAATAAAAAGTGAATGCACAAAAATGGGTAGTAAAAGACGCTATTGGTGAAATGGATCAAGGGGGATTTAGGTAGAAAAATGGTCAAAGTTATAAAACATTGTTATGGCAACACCGGAGTGAACTCTGTAAAATGTCTGAGGTTTTTTTATATACATGCGGGTAAATGCGTCATGAAACACTGCCTCGGAAGTATTACGCTTCTGCAACCAAACAAGTGAGAATAAAATTAAGTTTTACCTATTTACATAACTACAAATCTAAAATAGTTTTACTACTTAAGAGTGTCCATAAATGTATTAGATGTTGCATCGGTCCCTTTAGTTCAATTGGGTAGATGGTCAATTGTTTTCCATTAGAACTTATGAGAATAATTAATTATTTACTCATATGTTTTAAATGACGACGGTGGTAGAAAAAAAAATCGAATTAGGGTCATACAAGTTACGTTGCGAAAGTGTTGCAATTTAGAAAATATAATTTTAACTTTATTACGCGGACGGCAAAGTGACAGCTGTCATTTTGACATGTGCAACGCGATTATCGATGGAAGTTACATTGTAAATGTTTACAATAAATGTAAATTTCGGGCATTTTATATACAAGTTAAAGATGCTAAAACTGCCACCGATATTTCAGTTGTAGTAATTTTTGAAAATAAACAGTTACGTTTACGACTTGCGTTAGTTGCCATATTTTTTATAAGTATTTCACAGGATTTTTTAATTGTCTGTAATAGTCTGTATGTCTGACATATAGATAACTACAAAAATGTTGTTTGAATTTATTTGAAAATTAAGATATTCCATTGCATTTATATAATATTACAGCTAATGAATATATAGTTAAAATAGGAATAAGAAATAAAAAATAATTCGTTTTGAATAATAAAAAAAAACTAGTCGTTAAGTCTTTGAAAATACGTGTACCTATTTAATTTCGTATAGTATACTTGATGTTTCCAATTCTTTTGTAATAAGTGTGGGACATTATGGTTTGTGAAGTGGCAAATGAAACTTGAAGCGTCGAGTGATATGGACACTTGAGTGATAGTGATGGACGCGTATTTCGCGGGAAGTAATAGTGATAGTGATGGGACTACGTGGCAAATCGCGCGTCGGTTTTGTGCGAGATTTCACATGGAGAAAATGTGAAAGTTTAAAGATTTTGTTGTCGCTGCTAAACATGCGTTAAATTCGCATTTTGCAGATACGACTTGCCATATGAAATATGTTATTGATGTGTCCAGTTCTCGATGAGAAAGAAAAATGTATTCGTTATGATAACTAAAGATTTATTTCCAAAAGTCTTCCAATGGAAATAATTATTTTTATCACAATATATGTTATAAAAGATCTGTTAAAATCTCTTATTTAGTTGTATATTTGCAAAAATGTTTATTAATCTATGTCTTAATCATGTGGAAAAATTTATTCAATAAAAGTGTTAACATATCTCATTAATGTTGTTATATTTAACGTTGTCAGCTTTTTAACACTTAAAATTAAGATTATTCCCGTTTTTACTAATATTTTAGTGTTGCCAAGTATTTCTTAACTGGCTTACGTTTGTCTTAAAATGTTAGTAAAAACGGGTATTCAAATAATTTTTATTACTGTGTCAAAGTATCTCAAACTTTGGGCGAAATCTTTTTATAGTTCTCAATCTGATTTGAATCAAAATTTCTGTTAATATTTTCACAGATGGCAATATTAATTTTCTGTAAAACTGTTTAGATTTATTTGAATTACGGGTAATACTGTTACCTTGAAAAGCGTTTGATTTTTTGATTAAAAATGTTTATAATATTTTAAATTAAAAAGTGTACTGTGAGTGTAAATTTTAATATTAAACGTAATGTCACTTAAACAATTATGTATTTATTATTATTAGTGTTTAAGTGATTAGCTAAAGCTGTTTTATGTATACAGCACAGCTTAACTTCTCCATGAAAGTATTTTCGATAATTTTTGATACTTTTTATTTGATTTTTGAAGCTAATAGTCTAGTCTTTTATAATTATCAGTATTTTCGTCGTCGTCGATTCGCCTCCTGTGTTAGTTCACGAACCGACCAATGTGTTTTGTAAATTTATATAAAGAGAAAAGTTCTCATGAAAATGGCAAAGGGCATTTCGCGAAGGGCATTCCAAACATCAAACAAAACAATATAATTTGAGTAAAATTTAAAATTCTTGATATTTCGCAAGATAAAGGGCTCACTTGCGGAAAGATTGATAATTTTTGATTTCCAACAGTTTTGGCTGTATTCAAAATGTGAAAAGTTACAATAAGGGCTTGCAGTAAACAAATATAACTAGATGCTCCCAGCGATTCTAAAAGCCTTTGCCCGTTTCGTGAATTTAATTGTTATTCCGTATAATTAATATTTTACCCTGGAAATAAATGTACTAAGTGTTTTAAATAAAATTTAAGAATAAATACTTGTGTAATTTAAAATTCTATAGACGGCATGTTTTATTTGTAAAAGTTTATTATGACTAGAAATATGGAGATAACATATTTACTGTAGTAAAGTAACAAATGTATTTAAGAGTAAACAATGTGAGTTATTAATGTTTTTAGTATCAAGAAATATATATATATATAAATAAGCATTAATTACGATCACTATGATTTATTGTAAAACAAATACATTATAATGAATGGTAAGAAAATGGTTGTTCGAAAAAATAAATTCATGTAACAAATTAAAATAATCCGAAAAAACAGTTTTGTGTGTTATTTCCTATACTTTTAGTACTAGTTTAGCAGTAGTGTCTAACTGAAGAGAAGGCAAGTTTCATTTCTTCCTAGGATACATACAAATACCTATTTATATTATTACACAATATGTAGCCTAAATGGCTTTATTGTATCCTAAACTGCTAAATGCACTTAAGAATGTCCCCCAAGAACACTTTTGTTATTGTCTCTACTTTTTGGCGTGATAACGTCTTATAAATTGAATGCCGGCTGCACGCACAAAGAAGTATGACTCATTGTCACGTTCCGCCTGAGCCGAGCGTGCAAGCGATAGAGAGGCACAATCGGCTTGTCTTATAACGTTATCACGTAAAATTATCGTCCGTGAACCGACTTTACAGACAACCTTTTTATGTTATAAGGAGACAAGTACGAGGCTCACCTGGTGTTAGTGGTAACCTCTACCTAGAACCGATACATTGCATTACAAGTGACGAACATTGTCATCGGTAACGATAACGTCGCGACCACAACGCTCGCAGGTGAAAGGAAGGAAAGGTGGGTTTTTGTGGTTGTTGAGTCCTGTCTCTGTCAAAATATCATACTTATGCCTAATAGATAAAACATTTATTTGCTGTTTCAATACACACGTACATAAAAGTTATATGATTATTAACGGGATATTTACCGTGGTAAGGTTGTGGAGTGAGCTCCCGATTCTCCTCGATTGAGCTCCGAACGCCATTACATACCAAGGCTAGTAAAGGAAACTATTGAGATCTCGAAATGCCAGAATTTCAATCGAAGTGATGGTTTTCAACTCGCCAGTGCGTGGAATCCAGTATTAGGTTGTTTTAAAAATAAAAGTCCGCGTTCAAAATGTGTTCAAAATACCATACGCAGTGATACAGTGAGTGTGTTTTGTCGGGACTTAGGATCGAGTTCGAGTTCCAGTGATAACCGTAGCAAAAGACTAAGAAAGAGGGTAGATCGTTATGTCTGCACCTAAGGTAACCTTTTCGACCAACCACCCGCATTCTTCAGTCTTCCCGTGAACATGGTGCATGTAACTGCGCCGAAATATCGGGAGCTCATTCCACAACCTTACCACGGTAAATATCCCGTTAATAATCATATAACTTTAGTGAACAACCGTGATAGTTTAAAACAGTGTTACACGTACATAATATCTTAAACATAATAACTAGCTAAGAAACAGATAAGTAGGGTGATGTGGGGTAATTGTAAGACCGGGGCTAAAGTAATAATGTCCCAGATCTGATTCGCTCGAAAAGTTACTAATTTTGTAAGTTGTCCTTTGATCTCACTGAAATAAATAAAGTGTTGGTTAAAAAACGGTGTTTTATTACATTAGCCCGCTTTCAGTTTGTATTGATTTGCTCAAAAACTATGGTCGATTTTTACATTTACCCCAAAACACAGGGTAAATGTAATAATGCTTTGACTTTTTAAAAAAGTACAAAAAAAATTATTTCAAGTAAAAAATTTAACATTGTTTTTCTAGCATATATGAAAGTTTGATAAACACAGATTGTTCAATAGCAATTGTTTATAAACTAAAATTAATGGATTGATATAATATCTAATAAATATATAGTAAATATTTTCACATTAATTCTAAATTATGGCACTTACATTTTCCCCCACTTCACCCTACAAAATTAATAACCTTAATATTAGCAGCTTATTAATTCCGTATTCAGTAGCGATCGGAGGTTTGCGTATTAGTACTTATGTATAGACTTCTGCCCCAGGTACAGGACCGGTCCCAAGACACTTCCTTGCGGTGCTCCAGCTTTTATTTCTGAGTCAGCGTCTTCTTGTTTTATATAAATAAGTACTCTGTGATGGAAAATTCCAGAATAACTGAATACTGTTGCGGTTCTTATTAGTCTGTGTCTAAGAGAAGGGGAAGATATTTTTATACGTACATTATTTAATATTTGATATATTTTACTCAGGTAGATAGATCAACCCCCCAGGGTTAGTAGTGGGGATGCGTAAGTGCATTTAGATACTTTTTGCATTGTCTAGTCTAGTGTCGCTAAAGTGAAACATCATTAGAAGAATATAAATTAGTATAATATAATATTTCTTTACAAATAACTTAAATTTAATTGAGTCAATTCCACAAAGTACTTATTCTAATAAATTATTAGAAAATAGGCTTTATTTACAATATCTTAATAATATTTTAACTAAATAAATATGATTTATATATATCAAAGGAACATATGAGTAAGTTTGTTTAAATTCATGTTATTAATAATCAACATAAACTGTCCATATTTCACCATTATTGTGTTTAAATTTAAATAAGCAGGCGTTAATACACATAATTTTAATTTTTAAAAACCCATCCCTCGGATTTTTCAAGATGTATAGACAAATTTTAGTAGCGCTTTCTATATGGTCTAACAAAAGTTCAAACATTAAAGTAAAAAAAATACGAACAATAATAATTATTTAAAATACCTATAATAAAGCTACTCCCATTTCATTATCCTGCTAAATCTGCATCTATGAAACATATGACAATACCTTAATGAATTACGAAACTCTACATTACTCAACTAAATGTGGACGAGAATTTAAATGAACCAGCTTTAACCTATACAACAAAACAAGATCATCAAAACCGGATAATCATTTAAAAAGTTAGACCTACTCATGATCGTACATAGGTAAAAATTACGCGTTGACTCTGTAACTTAGAAGTCTGTAACAAAAACTGTTTTTTCTACCGAGTTATTTTATTAGCCTTATTAACCACACAAGTTGCAGTTCCTAGAAAAGTAGGTTGATTTCTGCTAAATATTTTGTATTATTGGCCAAGTATGGCGTATAGCGAGTCAACGGATTAATTTCTATTAATAATTAAAATACCTAAAGTAATATTTAACAAATAAAATACACTGTATCTGCTTTTGTCTCAAACGTAACCTTTCGAATACGTGTTGATTCAGATCCTCAAATAATTAATAATATTCTTATTTCTAACAAAAACTACCCGCAATAACAGCTATACAAAACAAAATGGCCGCCCAAGATGGCGGTCGCCACGCTCCGTTGGCGGTAAGCTCGTCCATTTGCCCAAACACGTGCGCTTGTGATATATTGTGTGGTTCCAGGTCGTACTCTTCCAAGACGGGGGTAATGTCGGTGTAGTCTGGTAGTTTGGTTTTACCCGCTGTAAATAGAAGGATTAAACATAGATATAAACTTAACGTATGAAGTACAATACGTGCAGCTCAGCACGTGACTTATATTCAGTAATCTGTGACGTGACAATATAATGACATTTTCTATATAACACTGAATACATTGAGAACTAGCTGACCCACCGGTAGCTTCGTTCGCTTCACCCCCTTAGGGGTAAATTTTCTAAAAAGTCAAAATTTAAAGTCTGTAGCTCCAGCGGTTCTGCGTTGATGAATTAGTCAGTCAGTCATTATAATATGCATATACAGCGTGTAACAGAAGAACAGTGCAATTTGAAAAATTTAATACCATCTTCCTTTCTATTACTTTGATAAAAATCGCTTATTGGAGTGTAACTCAAAAACTACTAGACCAAATTTGATGAAATTTAAATGTGAACACACGGGAAGCACCAGTTTTTTGAAAATCGGTTCACCCAGTCGAAAGTTATGAGGTAACAAACATAAAAAAATACAGTGGAATTGAGTACCTCCTCTTTTTTTTGGAAGTCGGTAGCAAAGTGTATTGTGTATTGAAAGGTGTTCATATGCACCAGGTAGTCAGGATTCAAACAGCAGTATCAAAAAAAATCTCTTATAATTTTATTCATACAAAATTAAAAAATTATTCGATTTTTTATGGTCAACCCTATTAGGCTTGTTTATTCTTGGAGTTCGTTGGGGTCAATACGCTCTGCAATCCCTACGCCACCTATTCATTCAACTGCGTAGCTTACCCTGCATGTACCCTCTCTCCGCGTCACACCTACCTAGTCTACGTTCTGGAGGTCATTGGCGTCTTTGGCCTAGTTTGTCTGATGCACCTGCTTGAGCATTAAAAAAACTTTCTCAGAAGAAACGGTTACTCATAACTCGGAATTTTCACTCCATCCTAGAACACAGTAGTTATAGGTCCCAATTGTATGCAAGCTTCTGCGTGTTCGGTTTTAGTATCCAATCCTTAAATACATATATACAACCCGGTCACAATATCTGTGCACCTGACCTCGTGACGTCATATCGGCGGTCTGGGTACGGTGTGAAAAAAAGTTTTTTCGAGAAATGTGGAGGTAAAAAAAAATTACTAACCTTTTCAAATCAATTTATTATTGATGAAGGGTTTGTTATTAAAAAAACACTAATCTTGATTACAAAAACATTTATGAAGTAGGTGGTTGTACTTTGGCTTCATTTTTAATTTTCATTAGAGTCCTCTTTGATATCCCAGTTGCAGCACAGGTTCGTTTCACCACTTGGTCTACAGGTATGGTGTACTGTTTATTTGTTTTCTCCGATTCAAAAAACTTGAACACTTTCAAGATTAAATTTTTTGATTCGGTCTGTATTGTTTTTCCCATGACTTCAGTTTAACAGCTACAACAATTTTAATAACAACCAAACCAGTCCAAACTTAACAGTAAACAGTCTAAACTTAACAATACATATTAAAAAACAAAACAACAACAAAGCGAAAATATCAAAATTATCGGGACGTGTATCGGCAACAAAGATGCTAACCGTACTGTCGCACCGGGGAGTGCGCGGAGAGGTGACAGGGGAAGCGGGAGAGGCGCCGCATTCCAGCGAGGTGCACAGATATTCTGACCGGGTTGTAACTGTTAAGCTAAGAATACTATAGCAATAAAATACTCAAAACCATGAGGGTAAAATAAATATATGTTTCTAGTGTAATTTAATTTCATTAAACTTACAGCCAGGTTCAGTTGCAAAGTGTAGAATGGAGGACGGCTTGCTCCAACCAAACCTGAAAAAAGTTTACAATAATGGGTTGAAAACAAAGGTCTTCTAACAGAAACTACCCTCAATAACTGCCACAAATACAAAATCGGGACGCGGTGGCCGCCAAGGATGGCGGCCACCGCGTCCTGTTGGAGTGAAGCTTGTCAATTCGCCCGATAACCTGATATTGTGATAATATTATGTGGTTCTAGTTTTAGGACAACAGTCGTTAGGCTATGTCGCAGGCCTTCGGGCGGCCTGAAAACGACATGGGTTGGCCACTAACCTATCCACCAATCCGCACTGGGCCCGCATGGTGGATTATGGCCCAACTCTTCTCTCCGAGAGGAAGGCTCGAGTCCCAGCAATGGGAACAAAGTGGGCTAATTATGAATGTTTAAACGTCGGAAGTCGGTTGGTGCAATTTGCGAAATTCATCAATCAAAGTTTCAATTACTCAAAGTTTATTGAAGTGAAAATCATACTGCTTTCTTATTGATTCGTATTTAGTAAAGGACTTGATCTAACTCCTAAGGGACGTGTTTTCGCGGATAACAAGATTCATTAATTGGTATGTGAGCACCCTATTAGGATGTTATTTAGCTTATAGTAGGTACTAATTGCTTTTCTTAAGACTAAACTATTGCTGTGAAATGATAAATTTACCTGTTTCTAGAGGTGACAATGGCTTCGTAAACCGTGCTGGGCGTTAATCCTCTTACTGTGTAAATTGCGCTGTGAATGGGCCCTGCAAAATAATATACAATTTCAATAAAAATAAACAGACTTTGTTTTTAATAAGACACCTGCTGAAAATTCGAAATTATCTAAAAAGAATGCTGAAGGGAACTACAAACTAAAACATTATCTGGGTACATATTTTGTTTATTGTAGATTTTCTCAAAGAGTGGTAAATCAATTTCGATCATCGAATCCTATACCTGTTTATAAAAAAATCTGAATCTCTGAAAAATAAAATAAAATTTAGCATGCAGTCCCAGCCGTGGGAACATAATGGACTGATTATGTATTACCATCACTAGAATCTCCAGGGACGACGATCTGTCTCCATCTATTTGAAGGTGGTTCGGTGGTGAACGCATCTGGCTCCTCAGTCACCAGGTGGCCGTAGTATGGGCGGAGCCAGAGGTTATAATCTGTAAGTATAATAAAGTCATTTTTAAAACACATTCTTATTTTAATCATAAAAACCTTTTTTTTTTAAGATAGGAAAGCGCCCTATTTACCTATAAGGCTTTCTTATGCAGGTATAGCTCATGTGCGGGTCACACGAGGCCAGTTTTCCAAGCCAGGACAGCAAGCTAGTGTCAGTAAGCTAGCAAGCTAGTACTTCTGGCTTCGTGTAGACAGATCTAGCTTCATTTCTAAGCTAGTAAGCCAGTAAGCTAGTTTACAGGGTAGTATTTAATAGGATGGAGTTCTATTTTCAGGCTAGTTGTGCCCCTCGCCCAACTGATTTTACTATACTGGCTTGTGTACCAGCTTCATGCGGCCGGCGAAGGCAATTTTCAGTTGGCTAGTAAGCAGGAACCATGCGTTTTGTTAATTTTTCTGACGTATTTTTTTAGATTTTAAGACCAAACTAAGTACGGAGATTAATTTTAAGTTTGCACCAAGACCATTAATGTCTGTGGAACGCCACCCTTCCAAGTTATAAACGTGATTAGGTACAAAAAATGTGTGGCGAATGAAAGAAAGTGGGTATTGTCCCGTACATTTTTTGTAATTCATCTTCTAACTTCGTCTAGTGCAATTTGCAAGTTTTTTTCGCGTGCAATTCATGTTGGACGCGTGGTCACCTCAGTCACTGCAATAGTAATGGCTTCAAATAATGAAGCATCATGTAAACGGAACTAGCTTGTTCTAAGCCAGGACTGTTTAGTAGAAAACTGGCGTGCTATCCTGGCTTGAAATACTGGCCTCGTGTAACCCGCGCATAATGGATAATGACATATTTGCAAAGATATAAACACTTTTTAGTGTTGAAGTCGGTTCCGTTCATGGATCAAACAATTTTTTTCACTATTTTAGAGACCATTGCTACTTACGGAATCGATTGTCAATCACCGTCAATGATGATATTATCAAATCTTCAAAACAGGCGAAACTCTTTTCAATTATTGGAGTTTAACTATAAAACTGCTGGACCCTATTTGGTGAAATTTACATGGTCACCTCATGGTACTCTACGAAACAAAAAAAATAACCATCAAACTCAGTTTATAAACAACGAAGTTATCCGCGAAAACACATAAATAATATACGATCGAATTGAAAAACCTCCTGAATTTTTGAAGTCGGTTAAAAATATAGGTACAATTTAAATTAATAGAAACAATTTAAAATTAATATAGATTAATTTTAAATTGTTTCTAATAAATTATTACAAAATAACCACACAAATAACAGCAAAAGATTACACTAGCTAAAGCCCAGGACTTTGTTCAAACGGAATAAGGTTACTTATAACAATTTTCAAGCACTAGGTAGGTACCTGAATCAAAAGAACAAGTAGTCTATATGTTATTTCTTGATATAAGCTTTCTTCAGTACAATTATAATCAAAATCCGTCCAGTCGTTAACGTAAACAAGTACCAAACTTGCACACTAAACGCAAAAATTAGCATTTTTTTATTTATCTAATATGATTAGCGAAAATCACTGAGATACTCGTTAACTAAATCATATATTTTTATGTCAATTAGTGTCTAGGCGAGCAGGTCGCTCGCCTGATGTTTAGCGTCATTGCCCATAGCAGTACAGTGCCATTCATTTCAAACCACAGACAAAATGAAAAATTCAAGACAGAATTTTGTGAGACCGGTAAAACTACGCCTCGCCGTGTACATACAAAATTACACACAACACATACAACTAAACTATCGCAGTGCGTGAAAGCATGACGTAAAATTTGAATTACCTATCATTTAATATAAATTTATTAATTATGAATTAATTTGTATTCATTCTAATTTAATATTAGTACAGGATCCATGGTCCATTTGCACTTGATTACTAACAAGCAAATTTTCCGTGAGTAGCTTCATTTTGATTAGACGCCCAACAATATCCTGTACGAAACTCTCGATTGTGGTAGCTAACAGAGGTAGCAAGGATCATCATCATCATCTCAGCCGTAGGACGTTCACTGCTGAACATATACCTCCCCCATAATTTACCAAAAGGACCGGTTGGAAGCGGCCTGCATCCAACGTCGTCCTGCGACCTTCCTCAGGTCGTCTGTCCACCGTGTCGGTGGACGACCTACGCTGCGCTTGCCGGTCCGTGGTCTCCACTCCAGAACCTTTCGGCCCCATCGGCCATCTGTTCTGCGTGCTATGTGCCCTGCCCACTGCCACTTCAACTGGCTAATCTTCTGAGCTATGTCGGCGACTTTCGTTCTTCTACGGATCTCCTCATTTCTGATTCGATCACGTAGAGAAACCCCGAGCATAGCCCTCTCCATAACATATGAGGGACACAGTAAGAGACCACGTTTCAGTGCCATAAGTCATCACTGGTAACAGGCATTGGTCGAAGACTCTTGTCTTGAGGCACTGAGGTATTTTTGACGTAAGACTTCGCGAAGTTTCCGGAACGCTGCCCAGCCGAGTTGGATTCGACGATTGACCTCTTTCTCCAAGTTGGACCTGCCTAGTTTGACTGTCTGTCCCAGGTAGATGTACTCGTCAACAACTTCGAGAACTGAGTTCCCAACTGATATTGGGGTAGGTACAACATGGGCATTAGACATAATTTTCGTCTTATCCATGTTCACCGACACCACCTTGGGACTGTTGGTCGCCCTCCCGGTAGTAGAGTAGGTTACCTGATTTTAGGGTTATCGCGTGTCCTCACCCGTTCTACGGACTTCAGATAACCCCACAATGTCCCAGTGTAACTTACTCATTTCTTCAACCAGCTCATATATCTTCTCGTTTGTTCTCATCGTGCGTATGTAGTGTGTTACCAGGGCCAGTCGGCGGGGGGGCGGGGGGCGTCTTACCGTGGCCGCTACCGTAGCCAGGAATAGCGGAGCTGCCGGGGACTGGGGGCCTGGTTCCTGTTGTGTCCGTCATTGGGGGGATTTTGCCAATACTCGCTTGGCAGACGGGTTGGCGAGCGCAGTTTTGGGGTTTTAATACTGGGAAGGTGCTGCTGCCCACCTTCCGATTGTTATCCCTTAGCAGATTTCTACGCACCCACGGGTAGATTTGGGGGGGTACTATTCTAAGCCGGTACCCCACGGCAAGGATACAATATGTCGATTTGATGATTCTCAAATATTTATTACTAACTGGATTATTTTTCGTTAAGTCTCAAGAGAATTATCTAATTATTTGAAAAAGAATTTTGTCCTACAAAATCTATCGTTTGATCAAAGAGTCCCCTCTCTCCCCTACTTCCAACATGTATCGATAATGAGGTCCTTAGTAAATGATTACTAACCAGCTGATTTTTCTTTTTTACTTAGGTAATATTAATATAATTTAACAGTCATATTGTCCTACAAATTGCATGGTACGTTACCCCGGCCCTACGCTCAAAGTAGTATATGACTTACCATGACAGCACCGATGCACGCATATGTAGTTTAGAAAACCAGCCTCACTTCTCTGTTCACAACATTCTGTCTAGACTTTTTATTTCGTCTGAGTTTTAAACTACAACAGTCCAAAATCCTCGTCACCCTGAAATGTATGATGTAAAAACTCTTGCTCTGTAATTTCGCTGGAAACATTGACCTTCAACGAAACACAGTAATGTTTGCAAACTACTGCTTCACGGTTGAATAGCTGGTCAAGGTGTGGTACTCCCCCAGGGGAAGCAAAAGTCTTACCACCTTACATGAAATGTAGGGGTAGGTAGGTAGAAATTTAAAATGTTTACCGATAATAGTAGAGTAGGAGTCGACTTCCCAAAGGAGCGCGTAACTTGTAGAAGTAGCCTTGTTTAGTACTGGGTCTACTTTGAACGATGCCACGTTCGGGACGCCTGGAAATTAAAAACAAGTACAATTTGATAAATTTAATACCGACTTCCATTCTATTCAGTTATTGGAGTCAACTACTGGACTGAATTTGATGAAATTTAAGGACGAGGGAAGCACCAGCTTTCAAACAAAAAAATAATTTTGAGATTCGGTTCACGTAGTTGAAAGTGATGAGGTAACAAACATAAAAAATTACAGTCGAATTGAGTACCTCCTCTTTTTTTGGAAGTCGGTAGAAAAATATAATATTTTGGAATGTTAAAGATAAAATAAAAAGAGAAAAATAACATGTCCTTGGACACTTGGAGTCATAGATTAGTACACTGTGGAGTCTTCGAACCTGTGTTTTCCCCCTAAGAAGATTGTGGACGAAGGGTTCGAATCCGGTCCGAGAATATGTGTATTATCTATTTTCAATGTTTGGTCTCGTAAAGCAATCGCTTTAGTGCTTCAAAAATCATATACTGAAATATACTAAAAGGTTGTCTGGAAGAGATCGCTTTTAGTGATAAGACCGCCTTTTGAACATACTTTTTATTTGTGTTTCGGTAATTTCTATTTTTGGTGTCAATAAAGTGTTTTTGTGTATTGTATCTCAGTCGTAGGACGTCCACTGCTGAACATATGCCTCTCCCATAATTTTCCAAAAGGACTGGTTGGAAGCGGCCTGCATCCAACGTCGTCCTGCGACCTTTATCAGGTCGGTGGGCGACCTACGGTGCGCTTCGTCCGTGGTCTCCATACCAGAACCTTCCGGCCCCATCGGCTATCTGTTCTGCGTGCTATGTGCCCACTGCCACTTCAACTGGCTAATCTTCTGGGCTATGTCGGTGACTTTTGTTCTCCTACGGATCTCCTCATTTCTGATTCGATCACGTAGAGAAATCCCGAGCATAGCCCTTTCCCATTCGTGTTATTGTCTAAATCGAATTACAGATCAAAGTCATCAACTTCTATTTAACGACATCTATTGAATAGCTAGACAACCTTTACACAACCAAAAGAAGAGTTTTCTTTCTATAATTGCAAAGTTTGGTCTCGCTAAGCAGGCGTTAGTGATGTAAAAGTGTATTATGAAAACTCGTGAGAAAAGTTTATTTTACCGTAATAAATAAACACTAGAAACTAGAATCTAGTTTCAGAGGTTATTAACTTAGGTGGGATCTATCGAAACGTTTGGTTAAGGCGACGGTTGACCGAAATGCAGGCGCCTACTTTGGGCAAAAAGTTAGCATTTTAGACTTTTGTTTTGGTCACTTTTCTCCTCACGATGGGGCTTATAGATTAGTTTTTATTTATACTTTAATATTCTGTAAATATTTTAAGACTTTAAATAAAATAAATTATAATAAATAAATGTATAGATAGTTGTCTTAAATCATAAATAGACTAAGAAGAAGTTACCAGTAAGTTTGAAGGAGACATCAGCCATCCCCAGTTTGTTCTCGGCCCTGAACGTGTAGTTGCCGAAGTCCGACTTGCGAACCGAACGGAAGATCAGCTGGTGAACGTTATCGTGTACTATTAGTACTATTCTGAAATAAACATTTAATAGTAGGTACAATGTACATATTTATCATCACACCTTTGTTATGGCCAATAAAAATCAATCACTAAATTCTGATAAATGCGAAAATTTGTGAGCGAGGCTTTGTTACGGTTATGTTTACTTTATCACCAAATCAATTAGACAATAAAAGAATTATCTGGTGACACTTCTGCTGGAAATGTGGTTATGACTGAGATGCAGTGTGCACCACCCTTCCTCCCGCATAAACTTCAAATAGGAAGTATACAGAGCACGCAATACGCAAAACGACCCAATTAAGTTGATTGGTAGTTTACTAAATTTAGTGGTAGTTTACTAAATTTAGTGGTAGTTTACTAAATTTAGTGGTAGTTTACTAAATTTAGTGGTAGTTTACTAAATTTAGTGGTAGTTTACTAAATTTAGTGGTAGTTTACTAAATTTAGTGGACAACGGTCCCGCGGTTGGTACTATTTCACGCTAAAACGGAGCATGGTATTCCAAATGAAGATGATGATGCAGTACAAGACGGTATCAAACTAGAAATCACCATTGTAGATGTCTACAATGGCGAATAGCAATTTAATGACAGCTGCTGGAACACACAAGTATCTACTTCTTGATAGACTGAAACTAGGGGGTGGCAGTCAAGCAGGCATCAGAAAATCCTCTACAGTACAGTGCCAGCTTTATCACGATCATACTTCACTGAAAGATTAGAAACCCTAAAGAGATTGAATCGGTGGCAACTGGATTTGTGACCGGTACCCTACACAACTCCTGAGCCAAAATTTCTGCAGTTTTGTGTAATAGTGACCTTGTGTGTAGTAAGTAGTAGTGTGTGTAAAATAGTGTCATGTCATCAGTTTTGCAGTTTTGTGTATATAGTGCCCTGTCATCAGTTTTACCGTGTTGTGTAAAATAGTGCCTTGTCATCAGTTTTGCATTTTTGTGTATAATAGTGCCGTGTCATCAGTTTTACCGTGTTGTGTAAAATAGTGCCTTGTCATCAGTTTTGCATTTTTGTGTATAATAGTGCCCTGACATCAGTTTTGCACTATTACATATCCCTGACCTGTCATCAGTTTTGACGTGATGCCCATCTCGATACCACGAGGTCCTGGCGGGAGGGACGGCGAACTCCACCTTGGCAGCGAGTACTGCCCTCAGTCCGACCGCTGTGTGCACGAAACTGCGCTCCACTGTCACTACTGGAGCATCTGTAAGGAAAAAGATATATCTAATAATAATAATAATAAACACATAATAATGTACCTACGTTTAGTATATACGTACCGCGGATTTGATTGATGTTTGGTTGATTGACGTGATCAGTGCATTATGCTAGTGCGCATCTATCTTTTCTTGAAATGATTAATTGCTTTGTTAACTTACACATTATAAGAAAGCGAGGCTAATATAAGATTAAGTTATTATTTTCATTAAGTTATGTTGTTAATAAAAATAGTCGCGTAATGTCCAAGATCCTGAAATCCACAGATTGATTCAGATTTTTTTCCACACATGATCCTACCGACTGCGACCGACTTCACGACTCTACAAAAGAAGACAATGACATAATTGATATGTCTTTGTTAAGTAAATGAAAAATTACAAAATATTTTTTGTCTAACAATCCACGAGGTAAGTTTCACACAGTATTTTTCATGTCGCAATCGCCGTAATTACTTGATATCTACCGTTTTGGCTGGATAAAACCTGATTTTGACATGGCAACACTGAATTCTACTGTATACAGAAACACTGGGTACAGAAATAGTTAATATTGGCGACAATAAAACTGCTTACTTAATATTATCCTAGCCTAGAGCGTTTATGACTCACCATGCACAATGACAGTGATATGCGATACAATAGGATCCCCGACGCCATTCCGGGCCATGCACTCGTACACGCCGCCCAAAGACCGATGTTCGGCTCTGAACCTGATGCGGGAACGGTGTTCCAGCAACGCCATGGGCTCACCCTGGAAAACCAGTAGCACAATATTATAAAAAACAGGTGCTGACAAACCTAAAAAAATTTTTTTTATTGGCTTAGACTCAATAACTAATAGCTATAATAATAATAACGTTGGCAAAATCACGAGCTCAGCGAGCTATGGAAAGAGCTATGCTCAGAGTTTCTCTGAGGCAGTGCTGCCAACTTAGCGCGTTCAGCGCCAGATCTAGCGCTTTATTTGGCCCAAAGCGCGTTTTAGCGCCTAGCGCTAAATCTAGCGCTTTTTTGTCATATTACAATGGCTTAAAACAGAACGCATCAGTATCTTTTATAAACTAGCAACAGTGAAATGCCAATTTCTTCTTGTAATTTGTAGTCTATAAGGGATTATCTGACAAATGTTTTGCTTTGTCATTAGTTGCTAACTTAACTATGATAGTCTTCGCTTTGTTTCATTTCATATCAGGAATATACAATTTTATGAGTAATCGTCCAAGTCCAAAATCAACCATCTACTTGGACCAGAGAGAGTTTAGAATACGTTGAAGACCATGAATCGGATTAAGATTGTGATTTTAGTTCCTTAAACCTTACCTAGTATAGTTCCTTACTTACCTATTTAGTAGCTTTAATCAATTATATTCTTAGTAAGTTTTAATTTCGCTATTAAACATTATTCAATTGTTATTAATAATTGTTTCTACTTATTATTTATATTTTTTTTTATGTATACTGTCTATTTTGGCTCATTTAAATAATCAATTTACTATAAACTTGATAAATCCCTTCGCTACGGATTCCGATTCAAGCGTTTTTTTCCGTAGGTGGCATTTAGCGCTTTCTAGCGCGTTTTTGAAGTGCTGTTGGCGCGTTTTTGCAAAAAGGAGTTGGCAGCACTGCTCTGAGGGATAAGATTCGAAATGAAGTTATCCGACAGAGAACTAAAGTAGTCAATACAGCTCAAGAAATGAAGCAAGCTGAAGAGGCCACATTTCCTAAAGAACTGATGACGGCTGGAATAGACGAGTTCTTGAGTAGGACCACGTTTAGGCAAACGTAGTGTAGGACACCCAGCGGCCAGGTGGAGAGACGACCTGCGGAAGGCGGCTGGCAGTAACTGGATGCAGAGAGCTGAAGACCGAGCTGTAGCGTACTTTAGGCGAGACATATGTCCAGTTTGCGTAATGCATTTTTCCCAGCGTCAAGAAAAAAAATGTTAAGTCAATCTTCATTCCCGTTGTCCCGCCATTAACAGGTGCCCGGAGGAACACTGTGATGGTTTAGTCGGTATGGTCTGCTTGCTGCTATTGGTGCCACGTAATGGACGAGTCCAACATACCCAGTTGAATCCGGCGGTTGGCGGGGATGTGTGCATTCTCCACACGTAAAAAAAGGTTAAGAGCGCTATTACATTTTGACGTCAATCCTAAATATCAAACCAAAGATATATGTCTTTGTATCAAACTATACACCATACACTCATAAAACATAACCCTTCTATAGCAGTCGGGTAATTAAGTATTCGCTGTCTTCTCTACCAGAAGTTTTTCATCTATATAACTAATATTATGGACAGGCCTGTTGGTCTAGTGGTTAGTGACCCTGACTGCTATGCCGGAGGTCGTGGGTTCGATTCCCACACAGGGCAAATGTTTGTGTAATGAGCACGATCATTTGTTCTGTGTCTGGGTGTAATTTATCTATAATATGTATGTATTTAGAAATATATAAGTATGTTTATCAGTTGTCTAGTACCCATAACACAAGCTCTGCTTAGCTTGGGACTAGATGGCGTGGTGTGATAGTTGTGGAATATTTATTTATTTATTATAACTACTTGAGGCCGAGTATCTTAAATCCGTACACATGGTAGGACTCTGTTCTGCCAACAGTTTTACCAACTCTGTTTTATTTTAATACTTATTTATTAAAGCAGCGTAGGTCGTCCACTGACAAGGTGGACTGACGACCTGATAAAGGTAGCAGGACGACGTTGGATGCAGGCCGCTTCACTTCGCTACGGCTGAGATGATGATGATGATTTTATAAAGCTGCCAGTTCTACATTGTCGCAAAATGTAATAAAAAGTTTTAAATGTGTGTAGCATCAGTATTCTAAATGATTTAAAATGTATGAAACTACTTTTATCTAGGTAGCCTAAATCCCGAAAAACAGCTAGATCTAGCTACAAAGTTGTAAGTTGGCATCACTGTCTGCAAGTGCCCGTCTGTATGGCTACCTCCATAGGTAGAACATACACACCGGTCGAAACTCACATTTTTTCTCCAAGTCACGATGGGTTGCGGCGTACCGGATGCCTCACACCCGATATCCACGTAGTCACCCTTCTTTACTTCCAGAAACCCGTCCTCGGGTACTGTCGTTATTGCGGGTGGGTCTGAAAGGAAAAAGGGTGTGTAGTGGACAATTAATATATTATTGTGCAGGAGGCCGTCTTGGTGGCTACCACCGCACTGCCAGATATAGAACCGCGAAGTTATAGTGCGCTAGCATTACTGTAGGGAAGTGAAATTACTGGGCGGAAAGCCAATGGTAGCCACTGCAACTGTTATGGGAGAGCTTACCATTAGTGAATGACTTGTGCTCGTCTTATCGCTGTATTTAAAAAAATAACGCCATTGCAACAAAACCCCTCAATGCAGCCTCTTTTCACATACCCAACTGAAAGAACGAAATTATTATTACGTAAATTGAATCATCATCATCACCACTACCACGATCATCATCACCACTGCCACGATCATCATCACCACCATCATCATCATTTACCTGAATAATAACTGAATAGTTTACGTATGGTACTTACATTGGACTTCAATTGCATGCGTTTGTCGTATCTTCCCCCAGGGCTCTGGGCGGATGATCTGAAACAAGTACAAGTATATTAATGATTGCGTGGGCTTTCACGATGCAATTTAATAACTTAAAACGGATTAAATCTTTTTTATTCCAGACGTTTCGAACACTTTTCAACACTACTACAACAATAAACATGATCACGGTGTAACCGCTGCCCGTACTCTGGTCGACGTCTCTGCCTTCTGCCAGTTGCTGAATCACCCACGCCAAGGCGTCGAGGACTACAACTGAGATAACCTCCGTAACAAGGGAGGCTATTGCATAATCTGTCTGTAACTCACGATCTAGCTCTGGGCTAATAATCTTCTAGAACTTTTTCTGTGTTCATACTTATCTCCTAGCCGCTTAGGCGGGTAGGTTACAACGGGTAGACTGGATGACAGTTGTCTATTATAAAGTTATGGAAATTATTTTTACACCTTTCATATTCGGTAAGTAGGTCCTTATTACTTCCAAATGGGGCTTGTAGGTGACCAATTAGCGCTCTAGGGTAATAATGTAGCTAGAAAAGCCCTAGGGCGGTAAGTAATTTAGAAAAACACAAAGGTGGCTTGTAGGTGACCAATTAGCGCTCTAGGGTAATAGTGTAGCTAGAAAAGCCCTAGGGCGGTAAGTAATTAAAAAAAACACTTCACTCTTTCAAAAAGTTCGCGTAGGTACATCTAACCATCATACTGGCAATAGACATCATGCATTCAGCCCAGAGGTCGCTTCGCTATTCAGCCTTGTCCTCGTATGAGTATAATAGTCATCAATTTTATTTTTGTAATGCCGGTTTTTTTTCTACTTACCTCACAATCGAGATGAAAAGCAGAGTTAGCTCGGGTGTAAGCATCAATTGCACCCTCGAACTATAGGCGCCCTCGCTGCGCTCGTGCGACTAAATATCTCGGGCTGCAATTGATGCCTTACAGCCATTGGCTACTAATCTACTATTAATGTACTGCCTATCATACTTTAATCAAAAAATTCCCGATGCACGCAGTAGTCACTCACAGTGTTCAGTTGATCACTCGATGATCTGGATCCCAAGCAGGTGGTGCTTGCCAATCATTATCTTTATTGAAATTTAGTAATTTTATTTTCTATGGTCTCTGCTAACATTCTCGGAACAGCCGTTCTCTCTAGCTAGGGGTTCGATAACCCACTAATCCAGTGGGTTATCGAACCCCATGTAGTGGTTGCGATTATTCAGATCGTATTCATATACTTATACTGTAGACATGGTCGAGTGTCGGATCTTCATATGGATAAAGAAAATCTACGATCCATACAGTATGTGAGCAAAATTATTTTGCCAAAATCATTGGTTCTGACTTCAGGGCGAACTGTACTTCATACGTCAAATTCAGCAGGGTAGGTAGATACACATTCTTTGGAACAAAACCACCACCTGGTTTCACAACGCAAGACGCGGACGTGATCTTCCGTGGCTTATTTGGAAGTCCATCAACCTTTGGACGCAAGTTGGCCGCTGTAGAGTTAGGCACAATACCTATGTGCAAATGGGGCCACAGTGACCCCACTCAAACTGTTTGTTGTTGCGGGTTCGCCATTCAAACGGTGTCCCTTATGCCCTACCTACCTACCTACCTACACAAGTGACGACCTCTTTAATGCCACAGACGACGGACTTAAATCGATTTATTGTAAATCGAAATCAATTCATTTATGAACGAATCAATGTAGTACCTACCATTGATACGAAAAGACATGCGATTTCACTAGTTCAACATTTCTCCAAGAGAAACTTTAAAGAAGATAATATTCGCCTCGTCGGAGAACGCAATTCAACAGCATCTACATCTATCTATAAGTACATTAATTACTGGCCCTGACTGACTGGCTTCATCGACGCAGAGCCTAAACCGCTGCGGATAAACTTGAAACTTTAGCAGCCGATGCCTTATTTGTTAATATATATAATATGTATATGTTATAACTATTTATTATGTGCACTATTTCATATTTTCATATACGATAAACATTTAATTTAATTTAATTTTCATTATTTTGACATGTTTTAATTGATATTGGTATAATTTTATTTTGTTAATTTTATTTTGATTTAGCTTAAATTCATTTATTTTGGTTTGGTTTAGTATTCTTTAATTCAATTGGATTTTACGCAATTTAATTTAATAATTTATTGATTTAATATGTATTTATTATAATAACTATTTAATTTATGATGTTATTATATATTACATCTGTAAGAAATGGATTTTTAATCAGAAATAAATAATTGTTTGATTGAATGATAAGCATACTAAAGGAAGTATTTTTGGGAATTTGGAGTTCATTTTATTCCTGTGGCTTCATATCCCATAGACCAAGCGAGCGAAGCTGCTGGCGGGCTAGCCAGTATGATAAATATACCAGTATAAATCAGCCAAACTGGCGGTTAGCGCGCCCACCCCAAAAAACACTGTCTTAAATTATTATTAAATCCGGTCACATAGATACGAGGGTTGCAACTTCACTGTCTGCCGACTAAGTTATGGAAGTGGATGAAGGCAAGTATTAAAAATATTTCAAAAAACTAAAAAATTGAAGACGAAGAGAAGACGCGGGTTCGAATCCCGTCCGAGGATGGAATTTTTCTCTATAAATTTCAATGTTTGAAATCGCTAAAGCGTTAGTGCTTTAAAAAAGTAATACTATAAAAAAACTAAAAAATAAAAAAAATATTTGTATCCGGATACAAAGTTAGTTTTTCAAATATACTACCGCTATCCCCCCCCCCCCCCTCCCATTTCTGAAACCTGGCTATATAAATAATAAATACTACGCCAATAATAAATACTGAATTTCACCGGAAGAGGGTAGTTAACTCAACTCGATTCAATTAGTGCATTGGTCTGTCAGACCACCCCATCGTTGATTAATTGGTCTGCTCTGCCGCGGTGTAAACAATTTGTACACCAGTGTCTCTGTACCTTACCGGAATGGACGATTTATGATTCAGCCAGGGAAATCGGAAAATAATTCAGAAAAGAATGTTTTACCCGGTCCGTTTAATAATGGATATAGACACATGTTAGTTCTTAAAAATCCGCTGTGATAATGGAATAGTGGACATAAAGGTGCAAAACGACCATTATTGAATATTTTCCTACCGAGGGGATTTTTCCATGATCACTCTAACAACTATATCAATCAATTTCAATTCAAAAATTCAAAAACAATTCAATCGAACGGCGGGAAACAAATTAATGATACGCTTTTTAAATGTCATACTTACAATTTTAATTTGGAATTCTAAATGGAATGAAATATCTGCACACTAGCCTAGAATAATAACACATAGACTACTTTTGTAACACATAGACTACTTTTTATTTAACGTATCGTTAATTAAATAGGGCAGGAACGTTCTTTCACTATAAATACGAGTATAAAATATTCTGAGTACCAATCAATGCAAACCAACTCTTGGGTCACTCTATCTCTATTAGCTATAATGGTACAAAACAAACTGTTTCCGTTAACATGTTTTTGAATAAAATAATATCCTGAATACATGTACCTGTGTGATTGAATTTAACAGCGCGAGCATCGCCGGGGACGGCAGCTAGTTTGTAATATTAGTGTTATTGTGATACAAGATTGGACATTACATCATCGCATATTTGTAGCCTACGCCACAATAAAATCTAATGGATATCTTACAACAAGACCAAACAAGTAGACAGATATATTATAAACGAGAGGGTTAAATAAATCTACCTATTACAATAAAACTAATTCACTAAAATATTTCTAAATTATATATATATATATATATACGCCAAAAAGATTATATATATATATATATATATACACGTAATTTGTATAATTACAAAAAAAAAACAGCACTATATGCTGCTGGTACTTAATACATACATGGGAAGAATATTTAAAACTACTTTAAAAAAAAATCCCACATAATCATCAATATTTGGTCAAACGTCTAGATTGATTCACACCTACAAATTTTATTCTAGGCATTTCCACTATTCATTAAGATATACTACATGCGCGCGGTTTATGCATGAAACTTAACACCCCTACATAGAAATGTATCATTCATAATCGTAACATTCGGCAAACTCGCGTCCTAGCTCGTTATTCATTCTGTGCGCTCGGGCATTCTCGCAAGACCTGGCCATCGGACCATGCCCGCACCCTCCGCCCTGCCACCGCGCGGCCTTTGTTTCTTCCGAAAACGAACGAACGAAAGCCGAAAGGCGACAATCTCTTTCACACCGAACGCTCGGGTGGGGGGTGTAAGAAAGAGTAAGAGAGATATTTTTTCACTGACGCGAATCATGTGTTTTCATTAATAAGTTGTACATAGGCATGTAGTATTTTTGTTAAGATGGTGTCCATACTTTTAGATGGAATTTTCGAAAACTTTAACAATTAATAATTATTTCACTGTGAAGTTATAAAAAAAATTTACTACATATCTACAATGTATTAACACTTTTGTACCGCCCATTTTTTTTTTTGGTAATTGTACAAATTACGTGTATATATATAATATTACAGATAAAAAACATTTAAGTCCCTGTCTACGGGTAGTGCCCAAAAAGCTGGCAACGTTACCTCGTTGAATAGCCAGGCTGATACGTTGTCCGAGGTAAGCACCAGCTCTTTGGTCATCTGTAATTTCTTTGAGGCGTCTGGACAGCTCCTAAACGCCGTGCATCTGGACCCAAGAACCCATAGTTTCAACCCCAAACGGAAGAAAAATAAATTAAGTCCAAGACAATCATATTTTCTCCGTTTGAGGTTTTCTGCAGATTCTGCAGCAGCACCTGCCGTCCGTGAAGTCTGCTCGAGGTGAGAAGGCGCAAGTGTGTCAGCACAAGTTGCGTCCCACACCAGCGGCTTCCCATGACTCCACGGAATCAACGTTAAACCGTCAGGCCTCTTGCCATCATTACGTGAAATATATATATATATATATATTATAACATATAATATCTGTTGTATAACACTATATGTTGTACAACACTAAATGTTAGGTGAAGCTTACCACAATACGAGTATATTAGTGAAACCCACATCTAAATCTGATTAACAGTTTCTGAAATTAACGTGCACAAACGAACAGATAAACAGACAAAAAATCTACAATCATTTTTTTCATTTTATTTTCGTTTATAATCATCATCATCATCTCAGCCTCATCGTTTATAATAGTTCCACTTATATATTTTCGGCGCCTCTCTCAGGTTTTTTATGTCCATTGGTGACGAGACGAGTAAGCCGCTCGCTTGATGTTAAGCTTCACGCTTTAACATTTCACTACCATTAATTTTTAACTACAACAGTACAAAACAGTCAGTTCAGTCATAGCTGCAAGGGAAAACGTACGCCGGCAGAGCATTCCACGATTTACTTACACGACATAGGTAGGAACTGCCAATTTTTTCGGTTCGTGGTAAGAAGTTTTGAACAGTAAATGGATGCAATGCTAGGCCGGAACGAGTAGTTCGGGATCGGAATGGTGAGGAAGGCATAAGATTACAGAGCTCTTGAGAATATTCGCCATTAAATAAACGGTAGAAAACGCTTAGAGAAGCTATAATTCTACGCATTTGTATTTGTGTACAAAATAATGAAACGTTTTTTCTAAATCCACCTAGAAAGTGTTACCACAGTCTGTATACGATTTTAAGCTGTGGTGTTAGTACGTATCCATTAAGTTAATTCATTTATTATTCTAGAACGTGAATTAGACTTATAAAATAAGTGACTGTGACTTGACTACTTGACTAAAGTATCAATTGATGCAACTACAAATATTTACATTTAACTTGAGAAATGGCAAATATACAACCATACGAGTCCACTTATAAAGGAAGACAAAAACTAACCTACTAGACTAGTGCGTCTGACACGAATTGTCGGAAGACGCAGGTTCGAACCCTGTCCGAGGATGTGAAAGTATATCTCTAAAATTGCAATTTTTGGTATCGCTAAGCAGGCTTAAAAGTTCATAAATATAGTAACAATGTTATTCTACCCACATGAAATACCACATGTACTAAAATAGATTGATTAACACAGAGCTCTACCACTAAACTTTACCAAAAAGTCAACTACTAGTAGGTACATAAAATACAAAGAACGAGGTTCGTCCGTCCGTCACACAAAAGAGTTTGGCCGAATTGTCTAATTGCATAATTGGATGTTCTTGTGAGCTGTTCCTGTAACTCAACTACGATAGTGATGGGAAAATAAGTTTATAGATAAATCTTGTTCATAATAATTTCATAGGAGATCATCCAGACTGGGCTAATTTTTATTTTGCTGGCAGTTTATGCGGGAGGGAGTGTGGTCATCGTGTTTCCCAAAGGGTAGGCCTTAAGATGAACATGGACAAGACGACAATTATGTCTAATGCCCATGTTGTGCCTACCCCAGTATCAGTTGGGAACTCAGTTCTCAAAGTTGTTGAGGAATGCATCTACCTGGGACAGACAGTCAAACTAGGGAGGTCCAACTTTAAGTAAGAGGTCAATCGTCGAATCCAATTCGGCTGGGCAGCGTTCCGAAAACTTCGCGAAGTCTCTTCGTCAAAAATAACTCAGTGCCTCAAGACAAGAGTCTTTGACCAATGTGTGTTACCAGTGATGACATATGGCACTGAAACGTGGTCTCGTACTATCTCTTACTTAATCAAACTATTACTTAACAAATGATATTATAAAATTATAATTTTTTAAAATGATAAATATATTTCCATGATATTATGTAATTGACATTAATTGTATCTTATTAACCAATATACAATTCGCATGTTTGTAAAATTGTATGCCCAAAAGGGTAGCTGTTGATACTTTTAAGTTTTTAACAACATGTAACACACAGTTGACAATAAACGATTATGATTATTATTATGGGCCTCATAAGCAAGCTCAAAGTCGCACAACGAGCTATGGAAAGGGCTATGCTCGGAGTTTCTCTACGTGATCGAATCAGAAATGAGGAGATTCGTAGACGAACTAAATCACCGACATAGCCCAGAAGATAAGCCAGTTGAGTGGGCAGGCCACATAACACGCAGAACAGATGGCCGATGGAGCCGAAAGGTTCTAGAGTGGAGACCACGGACCGGCAAACGCAGCGTAGGTTGTCCACCGACAAGGTGGACTGACGACCTGATAACGGTAGCAGGACGACGTTGGATGCAGGCCGCTTCCAACCGGTCTTTTTGGAACTTTGTGGCGGATGCCTATGTTCAGCAGTGGACGAACTACGGCTGAGCTGATACTGATGCTGATGATAATGAAACTTTAAGCTTCTAAAGAACTCCATTATATTTCCCTTGCTGGAACCGCAGGCCTTCCTCTCAGAGAACCTAAGATTTTCTAACGACGATTTTCCTAAGACAAGACGTCAAGCTGGTCCAATGGAATCGCTCAGGTGTATATGCTACTACGAGCTGTCCGAATTGTGAATAAACCAAGCTTTGCTGAACATAAATGAACGACTATCTTTGCTATGAGTAGGTTTTAATGTATAATGTACCTAATGTTACGGCTATAAGCTGAAGTGCGTCTACACCTAGTTTTAGCCGGTTGGAGTACTTATCTTCGGTTAGAAATATATTTAGCCTTTATTAGGCTAGTTAGAACTATCAGTTACGATTCACGTGCAGTATATTGTCAGAGCAAAGTTACTATAGATGCGACGAGCGAAACAAGGAGGAACGTTAGGTTTAATAGTGCCCCCACTACGCGCGAGCCGAGTCGGCGTATCGCCAGAATTAGGCTTATCCTAGTTCTAACATAATTTATTGATTCAGGCGTTATTTTGCGGAAATTTATTTTAAAACCGATATTAAAACATAATATTTAGTGACACTTTCGCTGGAAAAATGCGTATAGCAGTATGCAGTGTGCACCACCCACCCTTCTGAATAAAATTCACATTCACTGCAAAAGGGTAAAGTAAAAGGGTGCACTGTATAAAGAATAAGCAAAACACAAAACAACCCAGAAAAGATAAGTAGCTCTAAATAATAAGTACGACTAACCATCTAACTTTAACCACCTGAAACCGGCTGCACCTAACTCTAACTAATTAAAATAACGTGTACAACAACAAACTGCACTTTGGCTTTTAGCCGGTAGGTACATATATACAACATTCAAATTATAATAATTCTACAAAAAGTTCATTTATTATTCAACCACACCCCTGTAAAGTAAATTTTAATTCTGATTTTAATATTCTAATTATAAATCTAGCTCTTATCGTACTAATGTATCGATAAGCGGACATCACTAGCGCGTAACAATTGTCTACAGTTAGTTAAGATCGAAGGGCGATGCCGGCTCCAATGTAATTGCTATCTACACTTTGAAATTGCCGTTTTAGATGTTTGTTTTGCAATACTCCTTAATTTATCAACGCGTATGTTCTCCATTATTTTTTCCTTGTTTGATCGTGCTGATTGAAATTTATTGCAGAACTAGCTAACTCGCTAGCGGCTTTCTTCGCTAGGGCTATGGGACACGAAGGACACAGAGTTTTTTTTTCTTCCACACTACAGACTCTTTCGTCCGTACCTTTTTTAGATTTGGTTTGTTTTTAAAAGATATTAAATTTGAATGGAGATTAAAACGTAGTGTTTATATTCTCTTTGGGAGATTCGTTCTCCAAACATCACAAAGAATATTCTTAAGCTTTAGTGGAATCTCCAGTAGGAAAACATACTCTAATGTATGGGTGGAATTGCTTAAAACCTAAAGTGAGTAATTTTTTTTATAATACGTACCTAAATCTTAATGCTAGTGAACAACATTTGTTAATATATCTACTTAAGTGTACGCTATTGACCAGAAGTCACCGACCTCAGGTTCACGCCTTTGCCCTGTGCTTTTTAACATAGCCTTCACGATCTCCTCATTTCGGTCTTTCATCGCCATTTTGAAATGGCGACCGAATCATACAGAATATACTTGAGTAACTTCGATTCGATATTCGGATGTTTTCATCGCCCGCCTGACGAAATCGTCTGAGTGTCGTGGCATTGTCACCACTGCATGAGAGACGCTGTCCCGGAGTTTCGTGACTCGCTCCTTCGTCTAGATGATGATCACCGTTTTATAGGTCAAACCATGTGCTTCGTGTACTGTTAGAATTCGTTCCCTTAGGGGTCAATTGTTTTCTAAAATCTTTCTTCAGTTGATGCTTTGAATTCGATCCGACAACGGCTTCACTCGTTTCATTCCCTTAAAAGTAAAGGTTCCAAAATCAACTGTTTAGGCTCTGAGTTAATGAATTAATCAGCTTGGACCAGTAATTCTGTATTTATACATACATAATGGCATCGCTTACTAAGAAGTTTAATATTAGCTGATGGATATGTCGTAGAAAGCGTCAATTCCAGGTCACGGCAAAGGGCATCAAGTTCTTTGACTTATTAAACAAATATTTTAAATATATATTTTTATTATTATATAAATTTTAGTATTACAAATCAAGTAAGTAGTGACTTCAAGGTAATATTTATTCATTTGTATTTTTGTTTACTACTGCCTTTTTAAGTATTTTGCGTAGATTATTACAAACACATTATTATTGTAGATTTGCACGCCATTAGGGTAGAGTTTTGTCTAACTGTATTATAGGTATGTGCTTTAACAACTCTGCAATCACACTGTAGGAATTTTATATTTATCCATTCATTAGATCAACGCTCGTTACATATCGGATGTTACGATCAGCAAGCACTTTTCGGTTTAAAACGTGACTAACTTATGACTCGTTGTAAATCAAATTACCTATTCCGTTTTCCTTTATCCTCATAGCACCGATTATGCGTTTAGTTATGATTGAGGGCTATCTGGATGAGTTGCCTGCGTGTAAAGTAATAAAGCCACCTTTTTCCTTCTTTTTTCATTCCACTGCGGCTCTACCAATAAGGTCATATTTGACCAATAAGGTATAAACTCTACCAATAAGGTATATACCAATAAGGTCATATTAGACCAGTAAGGTATAAACTCTACCAGTAAAGTCATTTTTGTGGACACGCGTGGTGGAAAAAATGTACCTAAGTTTTCAGAAGCACGAGACTTCTGGGGTTAATAGTTGGATGGAAGTAGTGTATGCATGTCCATTCTGCTGACTATGTACCGACGTCGTCTTTCCTTATTGTGTACTTAGGGGATACTTGCTATAATTAATACATTTAATTCTCAAACAGCTAACTACTTCGTACCTACGGTACAAAATACTGTTTAAAACACTGTTCCTCTATTTCAACGTAGAGTCTCATTTATCATTTTTGGAGAGTATATACCTAGTAACGACGAATTTTTCTATTCTATCAAATGGCGAGACGTAGAAGTCTTGCGCCTGGTGGTATGCCACATCTGCCCATGGCAGTTGTAGTGTCACCCAGCACTTTAAGCTGAAGTTTTGTGTGGGACGACACTCTGCTCATCACTCCGAAACATCGTTTATTAGGGTTAAAGTTTAGAGTGCAGTATCAAACCGGGCCATTTGACATGTAGACGGCAGTTTTGTGCGTTAAGATCTTTACCTTAATAGTAACGTGAAGGTCTACACTGCCACGAAGTACAGCTTGTACGAGGGTCAAACTGAAAGTTCTTAGAAAATCAAAAACTGATTACATTAGCCAGTTATTAGTTTTATTATATCTTTCAAAATATTGTCCATTCACGTCAATACACCGCTGCATGCGATGGAACCACTGGGAAAAGCACTTTGCCCACTCGTCCTTAGGGGTCTCTTCAATGGCATCGCGATACGCAGCCACCGCTTCTTCAGCATTCATAAACCGCTTTCCTTTAAGTTTTTCTTTAATTTTTGTAAATAAATAAAAATCACAAGGCGCGAGGTCGGGGCTATACGGCGGGTGACCCAGTAATTCAACGTTTGATGTCGCCAAATAGTCGATCGTTCGCTTGGCGGTGTGCGATGAGGCGTTGTCGTGGTGAAGGAGGATCCTACTGCGAGGTCGTTTCTCTCGAACTTTTTCCAAGACAAGTGGCAAACAATTGGTAGTGTACCATTCTGCAGAAACTGTTTTTTGATCCTCTAACACAATTGTTGCGAAATGACCTATCCTTCCAAAGAACGAGGCCACCATTTTTTTCCCCGCACTTCGATCTCTCTTCACTTTAGTTGGCAACTCCTCGAAAGGAAACACCCACTGAGCAGATTGTCTTTTGGTTTCAGGATCATAACAGTAAATCCAGCTTTCGTCACCTGTTAGTATGTCGAACACAGCATTTGAGTCACCTCCGTTAAATCTTTCAATCATTTTACGGCACCAATCCACACGATGGAGTTTTTGAGCCTCAGTCAAATTATGAGGTATCCACCGCGCGCAAAGCTTCCTGACCGCTAAATGTTCGTGTAGGATTTTGTGCACTTGACTCATACCGATGCCTAAGCTTGTCCGAATCTGCTGATAGGTCACTCTTTTGTCAGTCTCTATCATACGCCGCACAACACAGATGTTATCTTCAGTCGTCGCCGTAGAAGGCCGTCCCTCACGTAAATCATCAGTGAGATTAGTGCGACCACGTTTAAACTCATTAAACCAGTTGTAAACAGTCGCACGAGATGGGGCTTCATCGTGAAAGGCCAATCGTAGTCTATCATAACTTTCTTGTTGACTTAAATGACATCGAAAGTCATAAAAAATCATTGCACGAAAATTTTCTCGTGTTAAATTCATGTTGACGTGACACAGACAATTTTCAATTTGCCGCCAAATCGTAAAACAAATGACAAATGAATGAAGTATATACTCAGTAATATTGGCAAAGAGTTCTATTTTCAAATTATAGAATTATTTTTTTATTATATTGTTTATAAGTGGCCAGTTCTAAGAACTTTCAGTTTGACCCTCGTAATGTTACCTCATTTATGTAGGTGTTAGGTGAGAAATGATGTAGAAAGCAATGTCAACTTACCTGACAAGTGTAGAGAGCAGTGGCAATAGAACAGTTTAGTTGTAGACATCAGGTTTGTGCGTTAAGATGAATGTGTACACAGTCGGGTAGTACAGTTTGTAATGTTACTTCAAGTGTAGGTTGTAGGTTGCCTCATAAGTGAAGAAAGCAATGTCAACTTACTTCACATGTGTAGAAAGTAGTGTGAACATGCCAGTTGAGTTGCAGGCACCAGTTTTTGTGCCTTAAGGTCTACACTGTCAGGATGAATCTCTACACGGCCAGGTAGAACAGCTTGCCATGTTACTTCATGTGTAGGTTGTAGGCTACCCCATGTGTGTAAAGAGTAGTATCACAGACCAGTTGAGTTGTAAATATCATTTTTATGCGTTTTTATGTCTACACTGCCAGGTAGTATAGCTTAGTCATGTTACCTCAAGTGTAAGTTGTAACAGATGTAGAAAGTAGACTTACCTCACAAGTGTAAAGTGCAGTGTCAACAGGTTGCAGCCAGTCGACTTGCAGACTACTGTTAGCGTGCATTCTGACACGCGGAGGCAGTAGTGTGTGCATGTCCACACTGTCGGCTAGGAGTGCTTCGTCTTTGTACCATTTAACACGGATTTGTGTTTCTGAAAAAAGTAACAAATAATATTTATAGCGGAATTGAGCGTGTTAGTGATGGACTTGCTCAACTCATTGTTTGAGTAAAGATAGCGTGGTATAACTAGGTTTTTATTCCGGAAACATGTTCCTATTTTTTCATTCCTTTTCATCAGAGACAGACAGACAGAGAAAGATATTAATTTTACTAAGCGATTTCAAAAAAAGTAGAAGCTTTTGTGTTCGGCTGTATGTATTATTTTGTTCACCGATTTATCTCCAATTTGTGGACCGATTATTAAAATGTTTTTTTTTTATTTTAAAACATTTTTTATACTTGCAGGTTGCAAGGTCTCATTTAAATTTTATCATATTTAGTGAAGCGTTAACTTAAAAATGTTTCGTCTATCTTGATATCCTTCTTGATGGTGAATGACAATCGATCCCGTTAGTAGCAAGTGTCACTAAAAAGGGCGAAATTTTTTGTTACCAAAAATTTAATCGACTTCAATACTAAAAAGTGTGAAATAACCATGATAGCTCAAAAGTAGATACCTATAATCAAAATATTGTGCACATGGAACCAACTTCGACAAGTTATTTCATACTTTTTTGGTGTTGAAGTCGGTTAACTTTTTAACAAAAAAATATTATTCGCCATTTTTAGCACCATTTACTTACGGGATCAATTGTCAATAATGATATCATCAAAATAAATCAATACTTCAGGATTTGATATGTAACTCAAAAAATGCTTGACCGAATTTGATGAAATTTAAATGGGACCACCTCGGAAGTATACTCTACCAAACAAAAAATAATTTTGAGAATCGGTCCACAGTTGGGGGAGTAATCGCCTAACATACACATAAAAAATACATACACACAAATATTATAACCTCCTCCTTTTAACGTCGGTTAAAAGGTCTGAAAGAACTTGTTGAAGACGGTTTACCACGCGCACAATATCGTGATAATAGTAGGTACTTTTGAACAAGGTTCTCAGGGTCAATCCATGGACCAGGCAAATATTTGATGAATGAGCCGGAGATGATGGAAATGCGTTAACTGCGATGGTATCAATAAGACAAAGATTTTTGTATCAGACTGTACCGGTATCGGACACGGCACCACCAAAGCAAATACTGAAACAAAACTTTACGAAACTACGCTACGCTCGCTTCGCTCTAAGGGGTAACATTTCCAAAAATACTTTACTGGATATTTAACATCAGTGGGCCGAGCACGAAAATCTTAATCGCAACTTTGACGTATTTAGTACAAACTGTCATTTATCTAGTAGGTACAGCCGTGTGATTCTGTAATGATTCGTCGACGAGCACACCGATGTCAAATACTTCGCCTACACAAGGTTGCTTTTCCAACGTTTCTGGTCATTTCTTCATTTGTTTCACGGATGTTGTCAATGAGGCAAAGATGTTTGCTCTTAGAGAATCGCACAGCAGTAGTGGTACAGATAACTCACAGTTTGTACTGAATACGTAAACGATACGATAACGTTACACTTAAGCAGATTTTCGTGCTCGGCTCACTGATTATGAAGATACTACCTTACGAAATACTTACTATTGCTTATTCTGTGACCTTACCCAGGACGTGAACTTTAACCCCAGTCACAGATAACTAATAGTTTCCCGTCCAAGACGATCGTCTCCATACAGGACCAATACAAGAGGGGCCTCGTATCAATACAAACGCCCAATTGGTACACAAAGATATAATCTACGACTCTTCCTGTCGCTAACAACCGACCACCGGTCGTTGTGCGAAGTAAGCTTTGTAATGGATACGGTAAATGGTCGTAATCTTTGTCCAAAAAAAGATTTAAAAAATTGTAGGCCTGTACACACTCTTAACTTTTATAATCGAAAATTTTTGATATCTATCCCCAAAACAAAGAAACTAAAAAATCAATTTCCCTGCCTACATTTTGACTATTTCGATCGATATCTCAAAAACGATTAACATTAGGTGAAAATATATTAATAAGTGACCGAAATTATAGAGCATAAAAATAGCAATAAAAAGTATTCCATCACAATTTTCGTACCTCGACGGGGGCCGAGTTATTGTAACAAAACTAATAAACGCTTTTTTCAAGATGGCGAAAATGCAACCACGAAATCTTGGTCGAGTTTGCCAAGTTAAGCTTTTCTAGGCCTCCCCCACGTACTTATATCCAAAATTCAGCTTTTCCGGTTCACATTCTTTTCTAAATGTATATTAATACTAGCTGACCCGCCAGCGGCTTCACTCGCTTGGTCTCGGTATAGAGGTAAAAGTGCCGTTTTGGAACCTCGAGGTCCTGGGTGGATCCCCGGGTTGGACAGTTACTGGCTTTTTCTGCCCGTTAATTTTTAAGGAGTGCCTCTATTGTTTGCAATAGACTCGCCTCTTAGGTCCAAAAAAGAACCCCCATGCAAAATTTTATACTTTTAGCACTCGCAGTAACATACGAAATAACATACGAAGTTTCATACAAACTATCAACCCCAAAAAACCCCTTAGGGGTTGAATTTCATAAAATCCCGTCTTATTGAGCACCTACGTCCTAAAAGGAACCCCCATGCAAAATTTTAAACTCTTAGCACTTGTAGTTTCTGAGATTTCGTGATGAGTGAATGACCTTTCGCCCTTATATATATATAGATATATTATTCTAATATTAATTAATTAATGTATAGTGACTGGACTACATGCGAGTCCGATAATACGCGACTGTTGAATACGCATGTTACTTAAAGTTACATTTTAAGCTGGTGCCTACAAAGAAATAATAAGTCAGGAAACACAACTTTAAAAAATGACCCAACAAAAGTCGTGTTCACCAATCGGACAATTTTTATTGCAAGCGAGCCCACTTTAATCTAATTCGTATTTTTTCTAATTCGTATTTGGAATCATACGTCGTTTTGGTATGAAGGGCCACTTATTTTCTAATTTGTATTTGGAATCATACATCGTTTTGGTTTGAAGGGCCACTTATTTTTCTAATTCGTATTTGGAATCATACGTCGTTTTGGTTTGAAGGGCCACTAATTTTTCTAATTCGTATTTGGAATCATACGTCGTTTTGGTTTGATGGGCCACTTATTTTTCTAGTTCGTATTTGGAATCATACATCGTTTTGGTTTGAAGAGCCACTTGTTTTTCTAATTCGTATTTGGAATCATACGTCGTTTTGGTTTGAAGGGCCACTTATTTTTCTAATTCGTATTTGGAATCATGTGTCATTTTGGTTTGAAGGGCCACTTATTTTTCTAATTCGTATTTGGAATCATACGTCGTTTTGGTTTGAAGGGCCACTTTTTGTGTCATTATGCTTCTTGATATTATTTCTTCGTTAGCTGATGCGCATTATATAAAACGTATGTCACAGTTTTAAACTTTTATCAAATAAAGTATTAGGTAAGCGTGTTTTTGTTACTATACTAATATGATCATAGCTAGTAGGCATGTATAAGCTTTAGCAGGGAGCATTACATATATTACTGGAAATTCAATAACTAAACTAATTCATATATCAGCCCATTTTGTTCCCACTGCAGGGACTCGAGCCTTCCTCTCAGAGAAATGATTTGGGCCATAATCTACCACGCGGGCCCAGTGTGCATTGGTGGATAACTTAATGGAACCCATGTCGAAGTTTTCAGGCCGCCCGAAGGCCATCGACATAGCCTAACGACTGTTGTCCTAAGACAAACAACCGGGACCGACGGCTTAACGTGCCCTCCGAAGCACGGAAGCGCTCAATTGATAATGCCACTAGTGGTCACTGGTCACCCATCCAACTTCTGACCGCAGCAAGTGTTGCTTAACTTGTTGATCGGTTAAGATAGCTAAGTCGAGCTCCACTACGAGCGCTTCAAACGAATTACACTTAGTAACTAAAATAAATGTAATAAACGGTAACTGGTGTCAATATTCAAAATTATAAAGTTTGTAAGTGTGTTACCTACTTTTTTTTAACAGTGGTAGAATTTTGTAGAGCCCGCCTGGGGTAGTACCACATCTTTGCCAGTTACTCAACCGTGAAGCAGTAGTGTGCAAACATTACTGTGTTTCGTTGAAGGACAATGTTTCCAGCGAAATTACAGGACAATATATTTAAATCTTGAATCTCAGGGAGAGGATCGCAGTGCATAGCCACGCAAGGTTTTAAGCTGTTGTACTTTAAGATTAAGATTTTGAATAGCACTGAAATGTTTTGGGTAAGTGATGATTAACGTCTATCGAGTGAATTGCTTGTCTGGTCTCCGATTGTCATTAAAAAGCCAGATCTTTGGTACTTCTTCGCGCTGAAACATCTCAATGGATTTAAGGCGCGGTCCAATCTTAATTTTAAAACAATTTACGATGCTTTACATAAGGTTGAGAATTGCTTATAAGATTGGATGATGTAATTGAATACGTGCTAATACTTTTTTATATTTATTTCGTACAATCAAATGTTAAAGGAGTCCATAGTTCACTAGTAAATTTCATTGGAAATGAAAATTTCATTCGAATATGATACCTACATTCAATGAAATATATTTGCCTATAATTGAATAAAAATGGTTTTCCCACGAAGCCCGTAAGAAAAATTGCAAAAATTAGGGAATGTTGCCGATTTTTTTCTATCGAGCCAAGTTTACTCAATCGTGTATTGGCTTCCATACTTCATATATTAAATTTACACTAAATTTTTTTCGAACTTCAGTTATTATGTTTAAGCATCGAAAAATTAAGTTTACGCGAAGTCGAATCATGAAATTTGGTCGAAATCTACACTCATTTCGCCTTAAGTAAAATGACATAACTTACGCCCGGATCTACATAGGCACGACGTAACGAATTCTAACTTCAGGCAAGTTCTAGTCTAATTAATTAATATTGTATTAAAATCGTTGCTTAAGTAATTACTTTTGCTTGTTTATAAATACGGGTGTTAAACCTCACTCATAAGAGTCCTCCCATAGTGTACGGAGATTAGATTTTTATATGCTGTATGGAGGAGGAAGACTTGGAGATGGATAGTACACCAAATTAAACACCAAATTTCAAAACTGCCTTCTCCAAGTCTTCTCACCTCCATGCATCATATTAGATCTAATCTCCGAACACTATGGGAGTTATTTCACTTAATTCATCCATTGTACACGGTACGTGTTAAACACAAACGTGTTCGGCTATTGTGTTCAGTTTTGTGTTCAACGTTTGGATTTGTTCATTGATTTATGTTCGCCATTTTGTGTTTTGGTTATAGGTGATATGGCTTTTTCCGACTTGGGCATGGTTGAGGGTTTTACAATGTTATCAATTTCATACGATGTTCCGTGCTACCGTTTATAGATCTACTCAACATCTTACTTGGCTCTATTGTTAAGCCTACGCAGTCACGACAACCGGATCGGAACACGACCACGACTGAGAAGATCCGGCAAGAAACTCGGCGGGCTTGTCTTTTTAACTTTTTTTTATCACCAATTTCTTAATGTATATAACAAATGTTCGTTTATTTTTAGCTCCAGTGTGTTGCCTTACAAAGGAGACCATAATAATGGTATCAGTAGGGCAAGACACGCTACACTTTGACATGGTAATACACGAGTAGGTAGATCCTGGAGTGATCAGTATCAAGCCGTTTTATATAATACGCCGCCCGTGACGTAAGACACTGCTTTACTCCCTCGGTGCATAATCGATACATTATATTTTTTAGATAGTATTTTTTGGCAGTCTGATAAAGTCGTATACAATTATTATAAGGCTTGGATTTTATCTCTATGCGTGTTCCATTTATACTAAGAGAAACTGAACAAAATATAATTATGATTTAACCGATGTTTAATAACGGATCCCTAAAACGTTCGTACATATATATCAAACTTTTATTAAAATCTTATCGCGTAGAAGGCAACTGTAATCCCAAGATTGCGTAGTCTAAGAGCTTATTTAAGCAATAACCATAATTTTAGTTGTGAGAACTCGCACGCTGTACTTATTTTCTCACATGAATTGCTTTCAACTTAATTTGAAAACATGTTATTGAACTATCGACACTTTATATTTACATTACAAGTAGTATTTATACTAAATTACATATTAGTTTAAATAAAACGGTACAAATAATTTTGACTAGAGATGAGACGAATGTATTATGCAAATATCCGGCTAAAAGTGAATCGTTTCTCAACGTTAACCACACACAGGGCCGCCGTAAGCGGGCGTGCAAGGCGTGCACCGCACGCGGGCGGCACGTCCAGGGGGGCGGCAAATCGAGCGACTCATCACGTAATATTCAAAATCATTGTCATAATACCCACCCCACCTACAGCATAAATCGCATGGAAAAAAACTCGCAATCTTAGCGTTAACACCGCCATCTATTATCATCTGTTAAAACTAAGATTCAATGAATGCCAAACGTCGTCTGTCGGCAGGTTGACCCCGCTTGGTGGCGCCCCAAATTCGATACAAGTATCGTACTCTATAAAAGGCAGCACTGGCGAAGTTAGGGGATTCCCCACTGAGCTTCCTTCTCAGTTGGTAGGTACTTGTACGCATTCCAACAGTACCATGGTGGATGAACAGTAACGATCGCACATTAAATTGCAATTATTTTGTTAATAGCTCTTCAGTGGTGGGTCTAGGAATAATTATTGATATTTGAACTTAGTTTGATTATAACTCAGTGTATCATCTGTCAGTGCAAAACAGAAGTGTAAAAGAATCGTAATTATGGTAAGTACTTACCTACGCCTGTTTATTGACTTATCACAATAATTACTGTTTAAGGAACAATAAGGGCTTTTATTTCGATAAAATCGGGGCATTATCATATTTGCCATTAATATCATTTGGTGATAATGTCCTCGATTTTGAAAATGAATTAATGGGTTATGTTATGATATAAATGAACTTAGTTTAGAAAATGTTACGATGGTAGGTAAAAACTTAGTTAATGGAGTAAATACCTTACTGTAGAATTCAAAATAGATATAGTTAGTATGAAAAAAAACTTAAATAAAAAAAATACTTAACGTTTACAAATAATTTCAGGTACCGCAGAAAAGGAAAAAACTTTCAGTAGCGCAATTTCGACAGCAAAAACTAGAAAAGGAGGTACAGAAAGAAAGATTGGCGGGTTCTTTAATGAAATTTTTAAGCAAACCAGAAAATATGGAAACGGAATATCAAGAAAATGATGAAGTAGCTTTAACAAGCACAGCCTTAAATAAAGAAGCTGTGGAGTTGTCTGAAGAAAAAGATGTATGTTCTTCAGAAGGATAGTCCAGTAAAACAAGAGAAAGTACTACTGAAGAACCTGTAAGCAATTTATCGTCATCAGTGATATGTAGCAATTTAGATTGTGGTGATGATCCCGGTTTGTGCCCTGCCAGTATGAATAATGATCTTGTTAATATTTTGGTTAGTCGTGGTCCCGTACAAGAGTCAAACTGCAACTTTCCTACTAATAACGATGGAAGAAAATTAACAGACAATTATTATTAAAGAAATCTTCCCAATGGAGAAAAAGTTAACAGAGAATGGCTTGTTTACTCTATTTCAAAAGATTCAGTGTATTGTTTTTGTTGTAAAATATTTGGTAAATCTGTTAGTAGTTTGTCTGCTTTGAACGGTTTTTCTGATTGGCAGCATTTATCATTAACATTGAAAAGACACGAAACAAGTATTTACCATGGTGAAAACGTGAAATCGTGGGTACAGTTGAATAATATGTTAAAAAATAAAACTACTCTAAATCAAATGCAATTGAGACTACTAGAATCGGAAAAAAAACAATGGTGTGATGTATTAGAAAGAATCATAGCTGTTATCAAGTTTTTATCACATCAGTGTTTGGCTTTCCGGGGGTCGTCAAAAACATTGTATGAACATGATAATGGTAATTTTCTAAAAGCAATCGAAATGATAGCATCCTTTGATTCAGTCATGCGGGAACATATACACAGAATTCAGTCCTCGAAATCAGATTCAACTCGTATGACTCACTATTTAGGAGATCAAATACAAAAATTCTAATAGGCGTGGAAAACACAATGAATAACCGCGCATTTTACGTCCCATGCTCGGCTCATAGTCTTAATTTGGTAGTGTATGATGCAGCAAATATTACGCACGAAACTGTGAATTTCTTTCATATAAGTCAAGAAATTTACGTTTTCTTTTCATCATCTACAAAAAGGTGGTCGATAATTTGCAAACATTTACCAAATTTAAAATTAAAAGCTTTAAGCGCCACGCGATGGTCTAGCAGAATTGATGCAGTTAAACCATTACGGTATCACCTCGAAAAAATATTTGATGCTTTGCTGGAAATATTTGGTGATTCGTTGGAATGGGATTGTACTACATCTCACAAAGCTCATTTACATGCTCTGAACATTCAAAATTATAGATTTATTTGCTCGGTAGTAATTTGGTTCGATATTTTAAACGAAATTAATGCTCTGAGCAAAATGATGCAGAGCCCCAAATTAATAATCAGATCTGCATAAATTTGTTAAATAAGTTGATTGGTAAGTTCACAGAATATCGCACGGATGAACATTTTGAAATGGTGTTAGCAGAAGCTTCCAAAGTGGCTCACGAGCTCAATGTAGAAACAGATTTCCCACCAATAAATACAATTCGTCCAAGTAGAAAACCAACACAATTTCAATATGAACAGTGATGAAGTTTTAGTAGACCCCAAAATCAAATATAGAGTAGAGTTTTATTTTAGAGTCCTAGATCAGACAATAACATCTTTAAAGGATAGATTCGAGGAGTTAAAAACATTTACCGATGTATTTGGCTTTTTTAGCATTACTTTAACTTATTTAATTACTCTAATTATGAGTTAATTAAACATAGTAAAGATTTAAATCTGAAGCTTAAAGATGATAAGTAGTGAATCAGATATCGACGGTATTGATTTATTTAATGAAATCATTGCATTAAAGTTGCATTTTGCAGAAAACCAGTCAAATGATCCACAAACCCTATTACAATATCTTTTTACTAATGACTTAATTTCAACATTTCCGAATACAGCAGTAGCACTAAGAATATTACTTACACTGCCGGTTTCAGTTGCATCTGGTGAAAGATCCTTTTCAAAATTGAAAATTATTAAAAACTATTTAAAATCAACAATGCTCCAGCAAAGACTAAGTTATTTAGCTATAGTTTCAATTGAACATGAAATCTTAGACAGCTTGGATACAAGAAAGTTGATTCAAGATTTCGCAAATATAAAGGCAAGAAGAGGTAAATTTTTGTAGATACGAAAATAACTAAGTATGTACCTAATCAAAATAAATGTTTTATCTTCGTTATGATTCTTTTCTTTTTTCCCACCATAATAAGAAATCATTAAATAGCCTTTTTTTGAAAAAACTCAGCGTAAGTAGTCGTAGGGCGGCATGATCGGTATTGCACGCGGGCTACTAAAGAGCTAGCGGCGGGCCTGACCACACATATTGAGAAACGACTGACTGGCTGGTTGGCGCAGTTACGAGTAGCAGTAGCTCGTAGTAGCGGTTGCTATAGTACGTTTCAAACCTCCAGCGAAATTCGGACATTGACTGCCTAAGTACTACGAGTATGTTAGCAAAAAAACAAAACGGTAGAAGTTTCTAGTGTCGCTGCCCATTCATTGCCATTCATAAATTATCGTATTCCCTGTCGTTAAGATTTCGTGGTACTTACGGGAACCGATACGATGCGACAGAAGAAAAAAATCAGTATGACACCCAACGAAACCAGGCCGGATAATGTTTATTAGCCGGATGCCTGCTACATTTCTATTATGAAATGCAACTACGTAGTATAATAAATAACCCTCTTTGCATAATGACTTAATTCTGTTTAACATTTTAATTAAACTATTGGGACCGGCGCTTATTTAGTATTATTAAAATGTAACTACAAATTAAGCTATAAAATAAGATAAACAGCGCTTTGTAGGCGCACCAACTCAGTTTAATAGTCATTGAAATTCATTAATTCTGACCAATAGGGCCCTGTTTCACCACTGACATAGAGTAATGTTGGCACTGACGTACGACAGAGATAACGCTCTACGAAGCTGAAGTTAGCCGATTGTCTCTTTCTAAAGTACGATCCTACTTCCGACTAATATTATAAACGCGAAAATTTGTGAGTATGGATGTGTGGATGTGTGGATGTGTGGATCTTTGTTAATCATTAACGCACAAACGGCTGGGGCAATTTTGATGAAATTTGGTATAGAGGTAGAGGAGGCACTGGTTTAACATATAGGATACTTTTCATCATCATCATCATCCATCACCAAACAGGTGAAAGAGCGTTATATGCATGAGCACAGCATAGACAAAATATTATGATCTACGCCTACTACTAATAATATCGTAATGATGACAGTTCTGTCAAAATTTGTGTCAGTTTCTGATAGCTTAGTCAAAAGTCAATTTAACAGCTCTATACACTAGACGTGTTTGGCGACCGTCAAGGGTGATGAAATGTAACAGTTTTTTTCCATGGTGATTAATTTTATTTTATTATTATTGCTTACTGATTGATATGCTATGTATTTAAATGTACTCAAATAATACTATTATAGTATAAAGATAGATATGCCCTTGGAGAAATAATAAGCTCCTCGAAGTAGGTACTAATCCTGCGCAGACTTAGCCGCGGGCACCAGCTAGTATGTAATATTTATCGCATAACTGCATACCTACTGGCTGAAAATATTCGTTATGTTTTTCTTCGTGGTATCATCAGATAATGTACAATTAATCAATGATAGGTGCAGTATTGGTCAGGCGCCAAATCAAACGGCCGTCGGTTTGTTTCGCAACATAGTGGAGAAATCTAGGGACTGGTGGCATAGCAGAACTCTGATATAGCTAGATATAGCCTGGCTTGGTATCATCACAGCATAAAAATCGTAGGTAAGCTATATTGTATTACATATACTGTGGTATTATCGTCAAAAAGCAAACCTTTGGTACGCACCTAACCAGCAGTTCTTATTATCAGCTCACCATTCTAGACCGCTTGGATCGCAGCGGAGCTTGACTTGGCGATCTTAACCGATCAACAAGTTAAGCAACGCTGTAGGATTGGTGACCGCTAGTGGTATTATTCAACTGAGCACTTCCGTGCTTCGGAGGGCACGTTAAGCCGTCGGTCCCGTTTGTTTGTCTTAGGGCAACAGTTATTAGACATTAAATTTCGACATGTGTGTGCCACTAGCCTATCTACCGCACACACACAGGGCCCGCGTGGTAGATAATAGCCCAACTCCTCTCTCTGAGAGGCCAGCAGTGGGAACATAATGGGCTGATCGTGTATGCTAGATCTATTGTTATTTAATACAATAATAGCAAGTAGAACAGAATCCCGATGGGCCGGAAGGTTCTAGAGTGGAGACTATGCACCGGCAAGCGCAGCGTAGTTCTTCTGCCGACAAGGTGAACAAGGACCGTGTAAAGGTCGCAGGATTACGTGGATGCAGTCCACACCCAACCAGTACTATTTGATATGTATAGGGGAGGCGAATGTTCAACATTGGACTTTTACCTATATGCTGAGGTAATGAATAGTTTCGAGTTGTACCCCTGAGATTGTCCCCTGCGGTACGTTTACTAGTTTGATCTTTGGGCCGAGCACGAAATCCTGTTTAGGTGTAACGTAATCGCATCGTTAACGTATTTAGTACAAACTGTCATTTATCTAGTACAATAGTGGTACAGATAACTCACAGTTTGTACTGAATACGTAAACGATACGATAAAATTACACTTAAGCAGATTTTCGTGCTCGGCCCACTGATCTTCGAAATATAATTGATACACTCACAAATAAGTTTATCAGACACATGGTGAAGCAGACTCCATTGCTTATAATGCACCTATTTACTTTTATCGGATCTGTCCGACATATCTATTGTAATGCAAATGAGTTGTTAAAAGGTTTGTATACTAATAAAAAGACGAGTATGTCTGTCTGTAAGATTGATTCGTGCATTTGTATCACTTTGATATAGACGATGTTGCTTACGTTAAAGTTTTTTTGGAAGTGAATTGAAGTTTCGTTTGAGAGTTCGTTTAATATTTTACACTACGCCTTGACTACAGCATAAGAAATAAATTTGACTTAAGAGGATTGCATAGCTAGTAAGTACTTTCCATGCTAAAAGAGAAAACTCTTTTCTACCTCTTAACATTGTCCGATTTCCGTGATTTTTTTTTCATGGAATCATTAGTTTGTTTACTATGCCCGTACGTTTTGATTTTTTCAGTTTTTTTAAGTTCTAAAAAAGGAAATTTATAGTACTTTGAAGTATCTCTTCTAGCATGGAACTACACTAGTACTCTTTTAGCATGGAAAGTCCTAGCTATGCAATCCTCTTAAGATTTATAGAGATTTTTTCTTGATATTCTCATATAATTTTAAAATTGCGAAAGAGAGTTTGTTTGTTTGGCTTTCACGCCTAAACGGCTGAACAGATCTTAATGAAATTTGGCAAGGGGATAGATTAAATCCCGGTAAAGAACATAGGAAACTTTTCATCATCATTATCCATCGCAATGCGGGTGAAACCACAGGGTGCAGCGGTTATAATCCTAATCTACGAGTATCTTACATATTCAAAAGAAGAATTAAGTATTAATAATAAAAGCAATATCATACATACCATCCATATCGTCTATGTAGCAAGGAAGAAGCACCGTGTCATTTTCGTAACTCTTGACCACTACTGGAACACTTTTGAAAGGGTTTTCACACTTGGATAGGCTTTGTAAGAACGTAATTACTAATACACTGAATAAAGTCTTCATATTTGTTTAGTTCTTGTAGGTTATATATTGAAAAATAAGTTTTTAAGCAGATTTCCAATTTAGGTGAAGGTTCTCAGGTCACTGCATATTATGTTCTCTGCGTAGGTATATGTTAGGTATAAGTATTAAGTATTAAAAGGAGGCGTTGTCAATATCACCGACGATGGACGAGAAAGAAATTTAAAAATTTACGTAAGTATATTTCGTCCATTTTACTTACTTTATGTTTAACACTAGTATAATATTCGATTTGTGTTTTTACCAGACAAGAGAAATAGTTTAAAACACTGCAAAATTAGCAATTAGTTCGCCATTTATAATTGTGTTCCCGCCGAAATTATTTTTACCGGAAGTCATCAAACCGCATTGCTCTACATTTCTTTTTTGCTTATTGTTCCACGGTGGACAAAGAGGATTTATGCTCTGATGCTCATTAATGTAGGTTTCATGGTTGTAATGTATTAGAAAAAAAAAACATGGGGCACATTATGACAGGACAAATTTTACAAAATTAAGTAGTATAATTTTTAAATTGTTTTAATTAATTACTTAAATTTATTTCCATAACCTACAATTTACAGTACTTCTTCAAGAGGTAATAGGAGGATGAGGTAAGTATGACCACCACCTAACCTAATTATTTTATGTAAGTACCTACCTACCTAAATAAGTCCTAGTTACGTAATTAATTTCGAACCCTAGGGAAACGGATGATGGAGACGCTGGTACCATTCCCGTCGTCTAAGTATATGTGATTTTTTTATAAAATTACAATGTTTGGTATCGCTTAGCAGGAGTTAAAACGTCAAAACGTAAGACGGTTAGGTTACTTAAACTTCGATGCTCGGACCCGAACCTCGGTGGCCTAATTGGTCAATGGCGTCTGACACGGAGAGTCAGAAGACGTGGGTTCGATCCCTTCCGAGGGTGTAAATTTTTCTCTCTATAAATTTCGATGTTAGGTGCCTACTAGTTTTAGGTTATTGGAGACGACTGAGTACTACCTCATAAGCAACTATTTTTTTATAATCATATTTATTTAGTTTCCAACAAAAGTAATATAAATACAAATATTAATTCATCCTAAGTATAAGTACACTCATAAAAATATCAAAATTAGCAAGTGTGCGCATAATATTAATTATTAATACACACTTAAATCGTACGGAATACCGAGCTCACGGAAACAAAACTATATAATTATAATAGAAAAAGAAGAAACACATTATGAGAAGATAGACAGTATTTAGACGACAATGCTTGGAATTAGTATTCCAATTTTGACAGGTTGATATGCATCACATAGACTAGCGACACATTTATAAATTTTATCGAAAAACGATTACATCACTACGATTCCGTATATCGCGGTTGTCATAGAAACATACAACATATACGTCGCAAAACCTGAGATCTAAGAAATATATTGCCTTGGCCAAATTAATATTAGTATCTAAGTAAAACTGGCCGGGCAATTATGGGTACTTACAAGAAATGAACCGTTTGCCAATTTAGAACGTACCCAACCTTTTAGTAATGTCTACTACATTCATTCTATGGTCATAAATAATTCAAAGGAACATATTTTTGAATTGGACAATTTATATTAAATTAGGGTTATCTGTACCTACACGTAAGTATGTTTATGGTAAGATTATTTCATTGGACATTACGTTTTTTTCATGTGATTACTTCGGTAAATTTATCGTTGAGAAAGTAAATATATCCAGAAAAGGAATTATAAACTTCACCCACTTATTTTTATACACACTGCCCTACTCCACAATTTAAATAATACGAATTAGTTTATATAAGACGTGTTTACTTATTTGGTGTATTTACATATTTATTTGTTCACGTACGTTTTGAAAAAATAATAACACGATAAATAAGTTGCGTATAACGAAACTCGGAACGCAGCGCGGGCGTCTTGGCGGGAAATCGAACGCGGACTGTCATGTCGCTCGTGAGTCGGACAATACGCCTGGAACGCTGGGATCTAAGGCTGATGGGACAGTGAGATCAAACAACATTAAATTATCATAATATTACTAGTTGCGCCCCGCAGGGCTATTATGTATCTTAGTTGCTAACAATGTTCATTGAAATTTAAAAAAAATGGCCGCTCTATGTCACTTTTGTCAGCTCGAGTCATCAACTTACTAACATTTTTGCTTACTGGAGTTGCCAAAAGTGACATAGAGCTGCTATTTTTCAAGATTTCAATCAACATTTGTTAGCAACTGAGATACATAATAGCCCTGCTGGGATGCTGCACGTACCTACTAAAGTATTATTCCACAGGAACATTTTTCTGCGATAAAAAGTAAAACGTAGGTACTAGGTATTTCAGTTCTTTATTATCTGGCCCAAATTTTCATATAGTTAGGTGCTATAATTAATTGTACTTTAAAGATTTTAAAGCTCTACAACTGTCAATGCGTGGTGTACCTACGTTTCTTAGTAGGTACATAAGATCACCTTTGGTTTGTGTTGGAGGCTGGCTGTCCTGAATCCCATCGTGATAATCCTTGTTTATAGCATACCCGATATGTATTTGCTACATTATACCTAAATGTATGTAAAAGTTATAGCCTTTCAGCCAAATTTACTTAGTAGTTTTTTGACTAAATATCAAAATATCCATGCTACCAAACAGTTTAGCATTTATAAGAATGATAAATACCTATGTTGTTTTATGCGACTTAGAGAGAAGAAAGGGGTAAAAATCTTCCATATTAAATCTCTGTGTAATTCAATGCGGTCGCTACACAGCATGTACTACCAATAAAATAAAGTTTATATCAGTGTGTGGTGCAATCGAACCTCTAACAAGAGTATCTCTGTAATTATTCCTTGAAAAGTCTTATTTCCCGCCACCCCTAACAGTGTAAACCCACTTGTGCATACTTACTACACACTTACAACCTAATTAACCTACGCTACACACTTGTAACACAAAATAAATAATAGTTTACGAACTTTTAAATAAACTTTACTGCAATTCCTTTAAATGCCAGAAGAAGTTTGTTGTAGTCTGATTGGTCAAAGTTATGTCAGATGTGGGTTGCAACCGTTTACCGATAGATTTTGATGGTTAAAAAGTTGCGACGCTCCGAGGTTCGGAACGCTCGAGTTAGAACCACCGAGTGCTTTACACTGAGGTTCGGAACGGCGTTAGTGCGAAAAGTTGCACACCGAGTGCGCTCTCACCGAGGTTCTGAACGCGCTCTAGCAGTGTGTAAGTGAGTTTGTGTGTGTATCTTTGTGCGAGTCTGTCATTCATGTGTGTGTGATGAAGAAACGTTTGTTTGGATCTTGTGATGTGTAATTATGCGTGCCCATGCCGCCTGCGACACAGGATATCCTAGTGCGTGGGGTATAAGTGTATCAACGTTATAATAATTATTATTCTTATGAACTGTAGGCTAAGTAAGTATTCATAAAGTAGTGTCATAAATAAAAATAATAAGCAAAAAAATATGAGTGTCTCTCAGTGTACCACACACTTTGCAATGTATCCAGTCAATTAATTGTCTGTCGCACATGGTATCACCTTTAATTCAGTTTAGTGCGAGACAAGAAATAACTGTAAATTATTAGTCATTAGTCATTCATTCAACTTATGTACTTAGTATGACTAACTTTTTCTTGCTTCCCCAAGGAACTCCTCTGATTTTAATGCCATTTATAGTTTTAATTGAAACTATTATTTGACCAGGAACTTTTGCTGTTCGATTAAGCAAAAGTCGCCGAACATTTATTAGTAACTTTATTAAAAGGACCATGATCATATTATACCTATGTCATCGTATATAATTAGGTATAGTTTTAGTTATTATCCAAATTTTATTGTTAATTTTAGAATCTGCTACAGCAATTATTCAATCGTATGTTATTGCTATTTTAAGATATATTACATTATGATTCTAGAGTAGTAAATTAATTTAATTTAATAAAACAAATAAAAATTAATTTTAGTCACCCCTTATCACTTATATATTTATTATAGATGATATATAGATAGATAGATAGATAGATAGATTATAGACCATGATATTAACAGGAGCTATTAGAAATAAAAAGTTCTAAGTGACAATTGTGATCAGAAAGATAACTTTAAAGTTTTTTAAATTATCTTTTAAAGTTTTTTTTTTCTTTGTGATGAGATGGCTAAGTGCGCACTGCGCTTGATGATGACATAAATTCCACCAAGAGCGTAGAATTGTAGCTTTGCGATTTGTGCTCCCGAAACATAGGAGTTTCAGTCGCTTTCACTTAATAATTTTACTTGCTAAAGTGACACACACCACACACACACACACACCCTAACAACCACACACAAATGTGATAAACGCGTACGTAAGGTCGATTTTAGATGCAATTCGGATGGTCATAGTTTTTAGTACATACAAGAAACTTGAAGAACGAAATATAAGTTTTTAAACTATCATGGTCACAAACATAAGAGGTATTCAAATTATCAACGGGATAATTACCATGTACATTTTCTAAGAGTTTCCGATATTTCGGCACTGTTGCAAGCGTCATGATCACGGATGAACTGTGGAATTGCGGGTGGGTGAATGTTTTGTCGCATAAAGGAACATATCAGAGCAGTTAAAAATAATGACTCGCAAAAATCTGCCATCGCTCAACATCTCCTGGAGTCAGGTACGAACCACTGGATCGAGTTGTATAACCCCCAGATACTTTCTACAGAACGCCACTACATACCAAGACTCGTCAGAGCAGCGATTGAAATCACGTTTAAAAATTTCAATCGTGAGGATGGTTATCAACTGTCGAACGTCTGGAATCCAGTGGTACGATTGTGTAAAAACAAAAGCAGTAATAGTCCCAAAGTTCGAGCTGATACGGTTAGTGTTGTGTGTCGAGATAATACAAAAACTAACAGTGCGAACAATATTAGTGGTCCCTCGCATAGCAAACGAGTACGGAAGAGGGTAGACCGTTTCGTCTGCTCGTAAAACATTCACCCACCCGCAATTCCTCAGTTCATCCGTGATCATGGCGTTTGCAACAGGGCCGAAATATCGGAAACTCTTAGAAAATGTACATGGTAATTATCCCGTTGATAATTTGAATACCTCTATTGAAGAACGAAAGTCACCGACATTAAGAAAGTCGCAGACGGCCCAGAAGATTAGCGAGTTAAAGTGGCAGTGGGTAGGTATATATAGGGCACATAGCACGCGGAACAGATGGCCGATGGGGCGGGAAGGTTTTGGAGTGGCCTGATACCACCCAATACCCTAACCTATCCTCGTTCCCAATGGTAAAGAGACGTTATTGATAACTTTATGATTGAACAAACACCGAGCTTTTTCACATAGCACATAGGGATACCACGCTCGCCACATTGGTTGCTGTGTGTAAAACCGACCATACACCATACTTCCTATCGTCCAATCGGCATGACGCTGCAGGCTTGATTCAATCTCCAGTTCGTCCATATCTACTACACACGATCAGTTTAAACTGTCCAATCGGCAGCGACGATCAGTTAAAGCCATGGCGTCACCAGTGACAGACGACGATGTTATAGCTGTTTTGGGTATTTTACTCGTGATAAAGAAACAAAAAAACAATTTTTACCAAAAAATGGAACCGACTTCAACACTAATAAATAATGTGTGAATTATGTCACACTTTTTCTAGTGTTGAAGTTAGTTCCTACTTTTTCGTAAAAAAAAATCTCGCCCTATTTTGCGAACTGTTCTAATTACGGGATCGAATGTCGTTCACAGTCAATGGTGATATTATCAAATCATCAAAATAGGTGAAAACCTTTTCAGTTATTGGAGTGTAACTTAAAATCTGCTGGACCAAATTTGATGAAATTTAACACGACACACAAAAAAAGACTAATCAAAATCGTTTCACCCCGTCAAAAGTTCTGAGTTAACAAACATAAAAAACCGACGAATTAAGAACCTCCACCTTTTTTCGGAAGTCTTAATGACAAACAGTGCTTAATGAAAAAAAAACAGTTTCCTCATACAAATGTATTAAAAGAATTGAGGTTTACGCCAAGAGATTATCGTATTTATTTACGAATTAATTAAGAAACTTGCATGAAATTAAGTAGTCTGTAGTTAGTGACTCCTCTAATTGAGAAAAACAAGACACTGTTATGAAATACGCAAAATCTTATCTATACTAACCATCGCCGACCGCCATACACGCTCAAATCGGCATTATCAAGCCAAAAGATTTGAAATTGGATTGTAACGTCAAGTACAACTGTCATGCCAATGTACGCCCACACACGGTCAGTTTTAACCGATCCAATTCGGTAGCGTCATGCCGATTGGACGATAGGAAGGATGGTGTATAGCCGGCATAAAGCTTTATGACAAAAAAAGGGTTGGCGTGCTTTATGAAATTTTAAACTCATTACCATCACATTCACGATGGACCTACCGCAGGTTTTGCTGTGATATTTGGGGATCGTGGTATCATGAGTGTATTATTAAGTAATTTATCAGTTTAAATAGAGACATATTTAGAAGCGAGTAGAAGTAGTTCAGTGTCGGCCCATATAACGGGAGTAACATATCGCTCAGTTGAATTATGATTCACCCGGAAAATATTATAAGTAGCAATTTTCGGAATTCGGTGGGGAAGGTCACGGCAGTCTAAATTTTGTTTTGCGTGGTACCTACTCGATCTGTCATCCGCCATGGGTCAATTTTTGTTTATAATAAAGAGTATATAGTCTAATACTCGTTTATTTTCAATTTCACACAACAAAAGTTGTTTAGAATTAAATTTTCTACAATTTTGTTTTTGATGATTTGTTTCGTTAGAGTGATATTTTTCGATCTGTCGAAGATCAGTTAAGTTGAGTTCATTATCATCATTAATTACTGACTTCTAATCATTCCTAAATTTCATCCATAACGAAATATAATGACCTATTAAAATAATAGCACCATCGCACATCTAGAACTTTTTTTACGAGCGTATAAAGGTATCTCTAATAATATTTAATTTTACGTTTATAGCGTGAGTCAAACACATCTCATCGACTTTTTTAATTAAGATCACAGCTAGAGACATTCACTTATTACGTTAAATGGTCTCCATTTGTTCTTATTCTATTTTACTTAAAGTATAATAATAATAAAACTGAAATGGCGTGTGTGAAAGATGTTACCTGACAAGTGTTATCGAAGCCACTACAAAGTTGTTAAAACTATCGCCTTGGGCTGACTAACTTATAAATAAATAAATAAACCATTTATATAATTAAAATATCTAAACCAGCAGGCAAAAGGGTTATGCTCAGCATAAGCAGCGTTTGCGTCCATCAGTTTTTATCATCCTTGAAATTTTTGCGAATTTTTTGCATCCCAATGAAATTTACTAGTAAACTATGGACTCCTTTATCATTAAAGTTTAATCATTTGGTTGTACAAAATAAATATAAAATTGTATTAGCACGTATTCAATTGCATCTTCGCATTACATCGTCCAATCTGATAAGCAATTCCGAACGCTGAACAAAAAAAGACATAAACGACATTTTCACCCACAGATTCTCAATTCAAACGCCCTTGTAAGCGTTTTTAGCGTTATTTTCGATAAAGAACGCTCACAAGGGGTCTATTCAAACGCACTACATATGTCTCCATCATTCTACACGCTAATGTTTTATTTTTCGCATTGTGATCTGAAACTGATTTTCTCTAGGGTGTATATCCTAACTTAGGATATACACCCTAGAGAAAATCAGAACTGAATGAGAAGATGTATGTAGGGAACAGAACTGAGTTAGGAATCCTAACTCAGTTCTGTTCGCTTAGATTCGCAACTTCTTCTGGAATACGGGCGTAAGGGTGTAAAAATCACAAGTTACATGTAGGTAGGTACAAGCCTATACAAATATGGGACCAAACCACATATTCACGGAAATGGAAATCTGTATGTACCTTGAATAATCTGTGCCTAAATATATTAAATATATTATTAACTAGCGACTGCCCGCGACTTTGTTCGCGTAGTGGGCACGGCCTTCGGCCTCGACATAACCTCCCTGTTTTTATTTAAATGTAAGAACACTTCTACGATGTATAAAAAACATTCTTGGTTTTTCTTTTCGAAGAACCTGCTGACAATAATTAACACAACAGTAAAAGAATTAGCGAGATTGTTCCATCCGTTCTCAAGTAATAGCGTCACCAGGAGAAAAGGGGGTTCATTTTCTACCGACTTCCAAAAAAGGAGGAGGTACTCAATTCGACTATGTATTCTTTTTTTTAATGTTGTTTACCTCATAACTTTCGACTGGGTGAACCGATTCTCAAAATTATTTTTTTGTTTAAAAGTTGGTGCTTTCCGTGTGGTCCCATTTATTTAATATTAATTAATATTTAATTTCATCAAATTCGGTCCAGTAGTTTTTGAGATACACTCCAATAACTGAATAAAATGGAAGTCGGTATTAAATTGTTCAAATTGTACTTAATATGTATATATATATGTATATTCCTATAGATTTATATTTTAAAAATGCATCCCATTCAACAAGATGTTCATTAACCCTTACCTTTCAACGTCGCTCCTATCCACGTCATCGCATCTAATCAGACGTTATTATGTAATTAATATACACTAACCTTTTATATGTTATTATTAATCATGTGTCGCGCACGCATTGCGGACGCATCGATGCGATTACCGCGCTCCGAACGAAAATGTCCAAGTGCGATTCATGCAACGTTATCATCAACGAACTCCTGGCCTTCGTCCAAAATAAGATGGAGATCATGGACAACGAGACGATGATGATTTGCAGCCGTAGCTTCAGCGCAACCGAGATCGTAGCAGCTAAAGCCTTATTATATGAAGTCGTGCCTACCGACCAACGCCTGAGAACTAGAAGAAATGAAGGAAAGTCTCAGCGTGACATGGAAGACATCGTAGGATTGATGAAAACCACAGAACCGAAGGAAATTCCAATCTTCGTGGCACGGGATCTTAGCCGCCTACCCCCGGTTACCTGGGATCATATCGATGTTACACGACTTCTCAAAGACATCGTCGCCTTAAAACAAGATGTCGCGACTCTTCGCCACAGCTCAGCCACAAAAGAACAGCTTGGGATAGTCGAGCAGGAAGTAGCGAGGCTTCAACCGCAACCACGCATACCCTCTGTTTTAAATAATACAGGGAATGGAGTTAGATTTATGGAAGATAGCGGCCCTATAGGTCTAGACGGAGTTACGATTCTTCCTGAGGACACACCAACGCCTGCAATAATCAGGACTCCAAAATCAACCGCCACCACACGTATCACCAATAGTGATAAACCTATCAGCATGAGGCAGCAGCAAATGGTAGGACGTGCACCCAAGCCAAAGCTAATTGTTAGCGATAACGTGGATGACGGTTTTCAAGTCGTAACTCGCAAGAAACATCGTCGTCAAACCCGAAATATAATAGGTACGTCTACTACTACCTCCAACTATAAAATAAAAGCCGCTCCACGAACGGCGCATGTATACGTTGCAAACCTAGACAGCTCAGTAACTGTTCAAGACCTAACCGATCACATGAAAGATATCGGAGAAATCGCTATCGATGTACAAAGGTTACCCGGAAATAGTAAGGTGTAGTGTAGGTAGGTGTAGCGAATATAAAATAAGAATACCGTGGGACAGACTATCTGCGGTAATAAATAAAGAAATGTGGCCTCCGGGTGTTATTATTGGTCGCTACCATCAAAATAGTGCTCGCAGTAGCACTAGTAATCCAAAACATAATATATAGTTATGGATTCACATTTAAGAATCACCTCTGTAAACTGCAAATCAGTGCGGAATAAGACGCACTTTATTCGGAACCTCTGTGATGTTAATGACATAGTGCTTCTTCAAGAGACATGGCTCCTGCCCACTGACTTACATTTTCTAAATAGTATTCATAATGGATTCAATGCTATAGGAACATCTGCTGTCGACCTCTCTAAAACCTTAATCGGGAGACCACACGGAGGACTAGGTATTTTACACAAGATGTCACTAAAATGTATCCCAATAGAATGCGACAGCCCTAGACTCTGCGCGATACAAATATTTACCCAGAACAGCACTTTGCTACTAGTTAATGTGTATATGCCTTGCTATACCACGGACGAGAAAAACTTCCCTGAGTATTGCGAGCTATTAGGTAAAATTCACTCAATAGTAGAAGACAGCGAAGTAGCCGACTGTCTTATAATCGGAGATTTTAACGCGAATCCTACCTGTCGTTTTGGCACCGAACTAGAACAGTTTTGCTCGGAATATAAATACAAGTACGTAGACAAATTGATGTTACCGAACACAACGTACACATTCGTTAGTGACGCGCACCATACAACCAGCTGGCTCGACCACTGCATCGCCACTGAGAACGCATTCCGTGCAGTCAGGAATATGTGCATAGACTTAACAATCGATTGGACAGATCACAGACCAATATCGTTAGAATAGAAATACAAAAACTAACAATTACCACAAATGTTTCTGAACCATCTCAAACAGCATGGTCTTGGAGGCCTAAATCGTGGGAGTGTGTTGAAAAATACAAGTCATCGGTACCACAGAAATTAAATCAATTGATGTCTAGAAACTTTAATCTAAACGATGCAACAGCGATTGATTCCATGTATAGTTCAATTATAAAGATCATGCAGTCTTGTGCCACACAATGTTTTAAAGGGAATAATAGAAACACGCGGAAGAAGAACACAGTACCGGGATGGAATAAATACGTAGCGGAAAAATATGCCACTTCGCTGCAATCATTAGCACTATGGCAGCAGGCGGGTCGCCCCACCACCGGCCCGGTGGTGGAGGAACGCAAGCGACATCGCGCGGCGTTTAAGCGCGCGTTAAAAACTTGTCATCAAAACCAGGAACAAATTGTTATGGATCAAATTGCATTAGATATGAAACATAAAAACTTTGGAAAGTTTTGGCATAGCATTAATAAAATAATTAAACCTTCTTCAAACTATCCTTCTCATATTGACGGGACAACGAGCGACAGAAATATTGCCGATCACTTCAATAAAATATTCTGCCAGCCGGCGCCGGTAAACAGGCATGTTTTAGAGATACCGCAATCGTTACCCGATAGAGATATACACATATCTGTGGATGATATCGTAGAGGTAATAAAACAAACAGCCGGCGGCAAGTCGCCGGGTCGGGATGGCCTGACTATTGAACACATAAGACACGGTGGTTTAGGCGTCTATCACGTGCTATCCATCTTATTCACTGCAATATTAAAAACTGGTCATCTGCCGATGGCTTTTACTGATACGGTGATAATTCCAATCTGCAAGAACAGGAGGAAGAACATATCCAGCTCAACCAATTATCGGCCGATAGCACTCGCTAATATGATAGCTAGATTACTAGAGAAGGTTCTATTTAAAGTCGCCGCGCCTTTTATGGAAACGTCAGACTGCCAGTATGGTTTTAAAAGTAACTTATCTACCAGTACAGCGATATATGTCCTTAAACAAGTGGTAGGATATTATAAAGCTAGGAAGACATCGGTTATAGCCTGCTACCTCGACCTCAGTAAAGCGTTCGATCGCGTGGATCACGACCTGCTGTGGCAGAAGCTCTATGACCGCAAAGTACCTGGACAGGTCGTCCAGGTACTGAAGGATTGGTACCTGCAGCAGCAAAATCGGGTCAGATGGAAAAATGAATACTCTGCACCCTTGGAGCTCAAATGTGGTGTGAGGCAAGGAGGGAGCATGTCTCCACCCCTCTTCAACCTGTACATGGACGCCTTATCGGAAAAACTCACGCAAACAGGAGTAGGCTGCTCCATCAATGGTACTGCGACGAATCATATTTCATATGCGGACGACATGGTTTTATTAGCGCCGTCGATATCAGCAATGCGGAAGCTGCTAGCAGTATGTGAAAAGTATGCTGAAGAACACAATATGATGTACAATCCAGATAAGTCGGTGTATATGATCTTCAAAGCTACGAACTGCTGCACAAATCTGCCTCCTCTCACACTATACGAAGCTGCACTGGAACAAGTCGAGGAGGTCAAGTACCTCGGTCATATGATCACATAAGACCTGTCAGACCACGCTGACATAGAGAGACAGAGGCGGGCTATAGCAGTGCGCGGTAACATGCTGGCAAGGCGATTTTCCCGCTGCAGCGACTCTGTCAAGGCCCAACTCTTCATCAGCTACTGCACCAGTGTGTACACCACAGAGTTGTGGACGAACTACACCAAGGCCGCCATGAGCGAGATGCGTGTGCAGTACAACGACGCATGGCGCGTGATGTTCCGGCTGCCGCGGTGGTGCAGCGCTAGCAGCATGTTCGCCGAGGGACGCGCGCCCTGCTGGCAGGCGCTGCTGCGGAGCCGGTCGGCCGCCGTGCGCACCGCCCTGCACCGCTCTGATAACGCACTGGTGGCTGCGGTACGAGAGTGGCACACCAGCCCGATACATCGCACGTGGAGGGCGTATCACACGCCCATCACTTAATTAATTATTTATTTTGTATTTATGCTAATTTTTAATTTTAAGTAAATTTTGAATTTTATATAATATGTATTCTAACAATGTGTAATAATGGATGCAAATCTGGCTAATAAACATTTCATTTCATTTCATTAAAATGACGTCTTAACGTTAATAAAGCACGTAGGTATTTGATAATCTGTGGTTATAATAACATTAGCTAATACTGCCACTAACGAACCTGCAGTGCAAGTACCGAACTTACCGATCAATAAATTTGAGTCTTGAATTCGTCATACTTCGAAAAACTGGCTATATCGATCTTATGTAGAGAGATGAAGTGTTGAAATAACATATAAATAGCATACTATCATCATCATCATCCATCACCACGCGTGTGAAATTGTGGGGTGCAGCTAGTTATATTATAAAGTGAATATGTGTGTGTGAATGGATGTTTCATCACCTAAGGATTTGGATGAAATTTGGTATGTATAGAGATGAAGTGTTGAAATAACATATAAATAGCATACTATCATCATCATCATCCATCACCACGCGTGTGAAATTGTGGGGTGCAGCTAGTTATATTATAAAGTGAATATGTGTGTGTGAATGGATGTTTCATCACCTAAGGATTTGGATGAAATTTGGTATGTATAGAGATGAAGTGTTGAAATAACATATAAATAGCATACTATCATCATCATCATCCATCACCACGCGTGTGAAATTGTGGGGTGCAGCTAGTTATATTATAAAGTGAATATTTGTGTGTGTATGAATGTTTCATCACCTTAGGATTTGGATGAAATTTGGTATGTAGAGAGATGAAGTGTTGAAATAACATATAAATAGCATACTATCATCATCATCATCCATCACCACGCGTGTGAAATTGTGGGGTGCAGCTAGTTATAATATAAAGTGAATATTTGTGTGTGTATGAATGTTTCATCACCTTAGGATTTGGATGAACTTTGGTATGTAGAGAGATGAAGTGTTGAAATAACATATAAATAGCATACTATCATCATCATCATCCATCACCACGCGTGTGAAATTGTGGGGTGCAGCTAGTTATTTTATAAAGTGAATATTTGTGTGTGTATGGATGTTTCATCACCTTAGGATTTGGATGAAATTTGGTATGTATAGAGATGAAGTGTTGAAATAACATATAAATAGCATACTATCATCATCATCATCCATCACCACGCGTGTGAAATTGTGGGGTGCAGCTAGTTATATTATAAAGTGAATATTTGTGTGTGTATGGATGTTTCATCACCTTAGGATTTGGATGAAATTTGGTATGTATAGAGATGAAGTGTTGAAATAACATATAAATAGCATACTATCATCATCATCATCCATCACCACGCGTGTGAAATTGTGGGGTGCAGCTAGTTATATTATAAAGTGAATATTTGTGTGTGTATGGATGTTTCATCACCTTAGGATTTGGATGAAATTTGGTATGTAGAGAGATGAAGTGTTGAAATAACATATAAATAGCATACTATCATCATCATCATCCATCACCACGCGTGTGAAATTGTGGGGTGCAGCTAGTTATATTATAAAGTGAATATTTGTGTGTGTATGAATGTTTCATCACCTTAGGATTTGGATGAAATTTGGTATGTAGAGAGATGAAGTGTTGAAATAACATATAAATAGCATACTATCATCATCATCATCCATCACCACGCGTGTGAAATTGTGGGGTGCAGCTAGTTATTTTATAAAGTGAATATTTGTGTGTGTATGGATGTTTCATCACCTTAGGATTTGGATGAAATTTGGTATGTATAGAGATGAAGTGTTGAAATAACATATAAATAGCATACTATCATCATCATCATCCATCACCACGCGTGTGAAATTGTGGGGTGCAGCTAGTTATATTATAAAGTGAATATTTGTGTGTGTATGAATGTTTCATCACCTTAGGATTTGGATGAAATTTGGTATGTAGAGAGATGAAGTGTTGAAATAACATATAAATAGCATACTATCATCATCATCATCCATCACCACGCGTGTGAAATTGTGGGGTGCAGCTAGTTATATTATAAAGTGAATATTTGTGTGTGTATGAATGTTTCATCACCTTAGGATTTGGATGAAATTTGGTATGTAGAGAGATGAAGTGTTGAAATAACATATAAATAGCATACTATCATCATCATCATCCATCACCACGCGTGTGAAATTGTGGGGTGCAGCTAGTTATATTATAAAGTGAATATGTGTGTGTGAATGGATGTTTCATCACCTAAGGATTTGGATGAAATTTGGTATGTATAGAGATGAAGTGTTGAAATAACATATAAATAGCATACTATCATCATCATCATCCATCACCACGCGTGTGAAATTGTGGGGTGCAGCTAGTTATATTATAAAGTGAATATGTGTGTGTGAATGGATGTTTCATCACCTAAGGATTTGGATGAAATTTGGTATGTATAGAGATGAAGTGTTGAAATAACATATAAATAGCATACTATCATCATCATCATCCATCACCACGCGTGTGAAATTGTGGGGTGCAGCTAGTTATATTATAAAGTGAATATTTGTGTGTGTATGAATGTTTCATCACCTTAGGATTTGGATGAAATTTGGTATGTAGAGAGATGAAGTGTTGAAATAACATATAAATAGCATACTATCATCATCATCATCCATCACCACGCGTGTGAAATTGTGGGGTGCAGCTAGTTATATTATAAAGTGAATATGTGTGTGTGAATGGATGTTTCATCACCTAAGGATTTGGATGAAATTTGGTATGTATAGAGATGAAGTGTTGAAATAACATATAAATAGCATACTATCATCATCATCATCCATCACCACGCGTGTGAAATTGTGGGGTGCAGCTAGTTATATTATAAAGTGAATATTTGTGTGTGTATGAATGTTTCATCACCTTAGGATTTGGATGAAATTTGGTATGTAGAGAGATGAAGTGTTGAAATAACATATAAATAGCATACTATCATCATCATCATCCATCACCACGCGTGTGAAATTGTGGGGTGCAGCTAGTTATATTATAAAGTGAATATTTGTGTGTGTATGAATGTTTCATCACCTTAGGATTTGGATGAAATTTGGTATGTAGAGAGATGAAGTGTTCAAATAACATATAAATAGCATACTTTCATCATTATCATCATCATCCATCACCACGCGGGTGAAACGGTGGGGTGCAGCTAGTAATATTATAATGCGAACATTTGTGTGTGTATAAATTTTTATCACCGTAGGATTTGGAGGCAATTTGGTATGTAGAGAGATGAAGTGCTGAAATAACATATAAATAGCATACTATCATCATCATCATTCATCACCACGCGGGTGAAACGGTGGGGTGCAGCTAGTAATATTATAATGCGAACATTTGTGTGTGTATCAATGTTTATCACCGTAGGATTTGGAGGCAATTTGGTATGTAGAGAGATGAAGTGTTCAAATAACATATAAATAGCATACTTTCATCATCATCATCATCATCCATCACCACGTGGGTGAAACGGTGGGGTGCAGCTAGTAATATTATAATGCGAACATTTGTGTGTGTATAAATGTTTAATACCGTAGGATTTGGAGGCAATTTGGTATGTAGAGAGATGAAGTGTTGAAATAACATATAAATAGCATACTTTCATCATTATCATCATCATCCATCACCACGTGGGTGAAACGGTGGGGTGCAGCTAGTAATATTATAATGCGAACATTTGTGTGTGTATCAATGTTTATCACCGTAGGATTTGGAGGCAATTTGGTATGTAGAGAGATGAAGTGTTCAAATAACATATAAATAGCATACTTTCATCATCATCATCATCATCCATCACCACGTGGGTGAAACGGTGGGGTGCAGCTAGTAATATTATAATGCGAACATTTGTGTGTGTATCAATGTTTATCACCGTAGGATTTGGAGGCAATTTGGTATGTAGAGAGATGAAGTGTTCAAATAACATATAAATAGCATACTATCATCATCATCATTCATCACCACGCGGGTGAAACCGCGGGGTGCAGCTAGTAATATTATAATGCGAACATTTGTGTGTGTATCAATGTTTATCACCGTAAGATTTGGAGGCAATTTGGTATGTAGAGAGATGAAGTGTTGAAATAACATATAAATAGCATACTTTCATCATCATCATCCATCACCACGCGGGTGAAACCGCGGGGTGCAGCTAGTAATATTATAATGCGAACATTTGTGTGGTTATAAATGTTTATCACCGTAGGATTTGGAGGCAATTTGGTATGTAGAGAGATGAAGTGTTCAAATAACATATAAATAGCATACTTTCATCATTATCATCATCATCCATCACCACGCGGGTGAAACGGTGGGGTGCAGCTAGTAATATTATAATGCAAACATTTGTGTGTGTATAAATGTTTATCACCGTAGGATTTGGAGGCAATTTGGTATGTAGAGAGATGAAGTGTTCAAATAACATATATTCATATTCATATTCATATTCATTTATTCATAATACAGATTACATGTCAAAAAATATATATTTAATATAAGTGTTTAAAAATGTCAAGTATACTTAATTATAAGTATGTGCTTTCAATTATTAACTAAAATAAATACATTTACCTAAGTAAATAACTCAAAATCATAGGGTGTTTGCTCAACTAACCACTTCTTTAGTTTATTTTTATAGGATTGCATAGAGGCTGCATTTTTTATATCGTTTGGCAGTTTATTGTAGACAGTTGGAGCCATCACGTGCACCAGCTTCGATGACTTGCCCAGTCGCCGTGGAATAGCACTCAGCGTCTGCGCCTTTCTAGTGTTATATTTATGAGAGTCCCCCAGTCTAGTAAACGATGACAGATTCTCTCTCGCGTACAGAGCCGTCTGAAGGATTACCATCGCAGGGACCGTAAGTATCCCTAGAGACTTGAAGAATGGCCGAGCGGACGTTTGTCTCGACACTCGCACGATGGCCCTCACTGCTCGTTTTTGCATTCTGAAGACTCTTTGCCAGTCGGCAGCGCGTCCGAAGAGTTCGATGCCGTACTGTAACAGCGAGTGGATTGATGCGAAGTACAGGCTCCTAGCTGTGGTTTCAGGTAAAATAGCAGATATTCGCCATACAGCAAAGCAGGCACGACCCACCTTCTCGCTCAGCTTTTCGATGTGCCATTCCCACGTTAGACCACTGTCTAGCTGAAAACCTAGGAAATTTGTACAGCTCAGTTGTTGTATACGCTCCGCGCCTATGTCTACAGACAGTTTCTTATATTTACGACCTGACAGGTTGAAATGTATGAAGTGAGTCTTGCTCACGTTCAATATAAGCCCGTTGGCTTCGAACCATCTGTTTAGATCGAAAGCAGTTGCGTTCAGGTTACTCTCGAGCAGGTCGACATTCGGTGCGGTTACTATCGCAGCAACGTCGTCGGCGTACATGAGCACATGACCTCTTCCTACGTTTTCGGGCAAGTCGTTAAGCAGCACCGAAAACAAGATGTTAGATACGGAGGAGCCTTGTGCTACGCCAATCTGCGTTGTTAGTGACTTAGATTTAACGTCACCTCCACACCCAACTACGACCTGGCTCCTTCCCGACATGTACTCGCTCAGCAAACTCAGAGCGGGCAAATAGCATACTTTCATCATTATCATCATCATCCATCACCACGTGGGTGAAACGGTGGGGTGCAGCTAGTAATATTATAATGCGAACATTTGTGTGTGTATCAATGTTTATCACCGTAGGATTTGGAGGCAATTTGGTATGTAGAGAGATGAAGTGTTCAAATAACATATAAATAGCATACTTTCATCATCATCATCATCATCCATCACCACGTGGGTGAAACGGTGGGGTGCAGCTAGTAATATTATAATGCGAACATTTGTGTGTGTATCAATGTTTATCACCGTAGGATTTGGAGGCAATTTGGTATGTAGAGAGATGAAGTGTTCAAATAACATATAAATAGCATACTTTCATCATCATTATCCATCACCACGCGGGTGAAACGGTGGGGTGCAGCTAGTAATATTATAATGCGAACATTTGTGTGTGTATCAATGTTTATCACCGTAGGATTTGGAGGCAATTTGGTATGTAGAGAGATGAAGTGTTCAAATAACATATAAATAGCATACTTTCATCATCATTATCCATCACCACGCGTGTGAAATCTAGTAGTAATATTATAATGCGAACAGTTGTATGTGTGTGTGTGTGAATGTTTATCGCGGTAGGTATTGTATGAACTGATTAAGATGAAATTTGGAATGTAGATGGTTTAAATTCTGGAATAACAAATAAGCTAATTTAATTACTATAAATCCTTGTGGTAAAGTTTCTAGGTTACCTGCTACGTATTCAAAATTTTATTCCTTGTTTTGATTTACTCAAAACTTAGTACAGATATACTTACTTTAAAATAAATAAAAAAAACACAAAATTTATGATTTTAAAACTACCCCTATAGTGTCCAAGCTAAATCTAAACTTTGTATGGACTTGCTTAACTTCCTTAATTTGATTTACTCAAAACAATAAAAAAAATTGTAAAGACAAAAAATATTCAGATTCTCTCAAAATTTGGTGAAAATGAGCTAAGCTAATAATAGCTAATAAGAGACATTTTAATATCGTCTTGCTTACGCCTCAAACGGGTAGGCAGAGCTGTTTAAACACCCACGTTTCACCAGTAGGTGTACCATGAGTTTAGAACATTGACACCAATCGATGCTCGATATCGACTGCCGTGAAAAATGTATGAAAAAAAAGAACAGTGCCACCTCGCGGTCAATTGTAGAACTAAAATCACAAGCGTAATAGGTAGACGAGATCGAGTATCGACTATAGATCACATTTATGTTGCCAACTCATGGTAGAGGTACTGGTCTGTTTTTGGTACCATGAGACAGGGCCAACCAAAAGGGACACTGTTTCACACTCCAGACTGCTATTGAGAATTTCAATTTCGATTCCTTTGTTAGTAAATTCCAAGAACTGTCCTTGGATTCCAAAGCAGCAGCACTACAGAGCATACATCACTGTGTAATGCAATGTTTCCAGTGAAATTGCAGATCAAGCGATTTAACATTTTGTATCTCAGGCAGGGTCAGGTGTTGTTTGTAGTTTAAAATCCTGAATGTAGCAGTTCGCTACGTGCAAGCGTGTCGCACGACTCGCTAGTCTCGTCAGCAGGTTACGTAAAAATGTTAAACTGATTTTAAAACTGGTAACTTCTAAAATAACTTGGAACTTCTATACAACTTTCAGTACCTACCTTTCAGCATACGGACTTTTCGTGATTTCGTTAAAAGTATCCTTAATATTACCTAAGGTTATTGACCGAGCTAGCGGAGCGTAAGTATCGTTTTTTTTGTTACAGTGTAATCTTTTATAAGTAGATACCACCACCGGCCCCGGGGGGAGCACGGTATGGTTATGCAGGAGGATAGCATACCCACTAAAACACTGCCACTGTGTCCATCACTGCTGCTTATGGTGGGAACGCGGGAAAGCTTTCGTACATAGCCGCTCTCCCTTGCGGCTAGCCAGAACACATGGCGAGCCGCCGCAGCCGCCTCGGGGGACCAAACCAGCAAATGGACGCCAGACTCCCCCGAGGCGCCCTTAGTTCCCCTACAATGGGTCAGGTGAGTAGCCCCACCGCCTGCTACTTCGGCCGCAGATGATAGGGACCGACAGTCCTCTTCCCCTGCGGCGGCCCCACCGCAGCCGCCATCTAACGGTGGCGGCCCCGTCAAGGCCGCGGAAGGCAGGGCAAAAATGGCAGTGGTGCCCATACACCACCGCAACCTACAGTGACCGCTCCCATGTGGACGAGGACAACACCCATAGGAGTGGTCCCTCCTAAAGCAAGGCATACAATCTCCAGGGAGGTAATTTATGTTGTATGAAACTCCCAAAGGATTAAAGTGGTTTTGATGTCAACATTGTCTTTTGTGCCCTGCTTTGGACTGCTAATGAAGAGCTTTTGTGCAGCTCCATTAAAACAATTAATGGCATTTCATTAGCACTAAAGCTGGATTAACTAACGGACTGCTAATGAAGGCTGGATTAACTAACGGACTGCTAATGAAGAGCTTCATTAGCAGTCCGTTAGTTAATCCAGCTTTAGTGCTAATGAAATGCCATTAATTGTTTTAATGGAGCTGCACAAAAGACAAAGTTGATATCTCAATGATCCTTTACCTAAAGTCGGCTTTAAATAATGTTCCCAAAAATATTTTAAAAAGGTATGAATAACGAACAGATACAGCCTTCTTGGGAGTCAACTTAAGCGTTTTGATTTAGTTATTTTACAATATTTATATTAAGTTTTTCAAATATCGTTGCAGTCACAGACTATAAGATACTATGTAATACGTAGTATCTTGACGTACGTAATACGTACTATAAGATACTACGTAATATGTAGTTTGCGTTTTGTTGCTGTTATTGCAACATACTATGTTGCAATAAACAAAAAATATGCAAAAGCGTAGTAGTCTTTGCTGCGCTCTGATTCAACCAATACCAACTTTAAGTATAGAGCATAATGTGAACCTTGATATTTTAGATTTTAGTTTTTCTATGTGTTTTCCAATTCAACCCCGAACCGACCTCTACACACAACAATGCACAAGTACTTACTGTTACAATTCTTAAGTTATTATTTTGTAGTTCTACATTCAGTTTTGATCTTTCTTAAGGCAAAATTCGATCAACTTGGTTTTCTCAATATTTATTATTAAGTTATGCCCACTTAACCATTCTACAACTTTATTAAAAGTGTCATGTATGATGTCATTAAAGTGAGAAACATTATTGAATTCATACATCAAAGACACATCGTCAGCAAATAAGACACAATGACAGTGTTTACGAGCTTTGGAAGTTGATTTATATAAACCAAAAACAACAAACAGCCCAACACGCTACCTTGTGGTATAGAACAGTTTAGCGTTAATGGCTGAGATAGGCAGCTTTCTATTTCACATGACACCGAGTTATAATTTTATATATAATAATAATAATAATTATTATATAATTAGGTAGTTATTATATAATATAATAACTACCTAATAAATGATACTATACAAATGTGTTCTTTTTTTAATGTTCCTATTCCTGTAAATATAATCTTTATATCCATCCCCATTTATTTAATTACTAATAAAATAGATAATATCAGAAATCTATTAATCGAGAAAGAACGATAATAGCCGACATCACTAGTAGCTGCCTTTTTTATTTTAGTGTTTGTTAGTGTTCCTTCTACAGTTTGGTACTGATCGCGCCAAAGCGCGACGTCTCCTCAAGGAATGCACTCCGCCCGCGCGTCCCGCCGTCGCTGTCCTGTAGCTGTCAAAACTACGAGCAGGCGGCTGAAGGGCAGCGGATACAGTCACCTTTTCGGCGCCGTCGCGTCCGCACGGCGTAATCGGCAACCGTCATCAACATATTGCCATCAGCCCAAAGTGACGATGTACCATCAGCACAAAATAAGGGAAACGTCACAGCGCTAGCTACGGTAAACTCGGTTTTGCCCCAAATAGAGTTACCCAAGTTTACCTCGCGACTCGAGGACTGGCCCTCCTTTATATCAGTATTTAAAAGCTTGACCGACAACATGGCCAACCTTACGGGTGCAGTAAAACTGCACTACTTACTTTCCTGCCTAGCAGTGGAATCGCGATCGCTCATTGCACACCTGACGATCACGAATGAGAATTACCTCGTGGCCCTGGACATACTGACACGAAGATACGAGAATCGAAGGCTGCTCATCGATCGTTTCGTGGACATAATCTTCGATCTGCCCACGATATCATCGCGTTCTGAAATTAGGAGGCAGTTCTTAACTCCCCTAATATCAGCACAATCTGCGCTTGCCAACCTGAACTTATCCACTACGGGAGATAGTGGATACATTCTCGTGTCGATCGTAGCGCGAAAGCTAAAGGGGGAACTTAGGTCCTTTTTTGAACGCCAACACGGGTCATCTGACTGAATCCCGACCCTAGCCGACCTCGTCACCTTCCTTGAGCATCACGCACGCTGCAACGAGGTCAGCGTATCGACCGCCACAGCTCCGCCCACGCTCGGACCAAACGCAAACCGAGCGTCACCGTCCGGGGCACAACGCGCGCGCACGTATCACCCCGACTACGCGCAGGCTCGACGGGTATATACTGCAAACGCATCTCCGACACACTCCGAGGATTCGAACCCGCGACCTCAGCGTTATGCACAGGCGTTAACCGCACAACCCGCGCGCTTCTCGCCCACACCTCGACAGGTATCGAACCCGCAACCGCCGCGCTATACGCAGGCATTAACCCCATCACCCGCGCGCTTCTCGCCCCCACCTCAGCAGGTCTCGAATGCGCAAACATTCTCCAGAGGCAACCATTACTGCCCGTGGTGTAATGTCCGGGGCCACAAGCTACGGGTATGCCCCCAATATAACAAACAACCAGTGCAGGGCCGCTGGGATTTTATCTACGCGCGCAACCGGTGCGCCAAATGTCTAGGCCCGCATTATGACGATGAGTGCACGTCAACGGACCTATGCAAAACATGTGGCAGTGCAAACCACCACACAACCCTGCACAGGTTGGGGTGTACCTCTCCAACGCTAAATTCCGCGCATTTGCTACCCGCACAACAGCGCGAGATACCACGCCGCCGTCCCTCACCTGATACGGGCCGGATGGTGTCCTTCAGACGCACTCCAAACGCGCACTACCTCGCGTTCGCCACCACCCCCTAGGCAGTGACTAGGGCGGCACAATAAACACAAATCGACTCAGCACACACATACTCAGCACATATCAGCCCAGCTCACGGCTTATCATCAATCAGCCCGAAGTTAATCAGCACACATCCCAGCGCGTAGATAATCAGCACATATCTTATCAGCGCACTATTAATCAGCACACATCTCAGCGCAATGTTAATCAGCACACATCGCAGCGCGCAGATAATCAGCACACATTTTATCAGCCCACAACTATGCAGCACACACAAGCAACACGACGACAAAATGTCGTCGCAAACACCTTAAGTCATACTACTGACATCTCAACGCCAGACAGTGTTCACAATAGAACTGTACTGTAGGTAGTAACCTACAGTCTCACTCGAGATAGCAGACTGCAAAGGCAATTTTCACCAAGCACGAGCGTTATTAGACTGTGGCTCTATGATAACACTAATAGATGAAAACATAGTAAAGCGACTTTGTTTACCTAGTCAGTGCACCCAACTAAAAATAAAAGGTATAGGTGATCAGCACTCAGAAAATTCTTCATCATATGTCGACATTACTTTTCGACCTGTACATACGGACAGGCCCGTAATAAGGACAAAGGCATATGTGCTCAAAAACGTAACAGGAGTTTTACCGCACACTAAACTGCCTAGTTTGGATGAAAGCACCAATTACGTTCCACTAGCAGATTTTTCTTTTAACATACCTGCACCGATTGACCTCTTATTAGGGTCAGACATATTAGGTAGCATCTTAGACGGTACTAAAATTTCTCTAGGGCCCGGCAGACCTGTAGCCTTCGGCACGATATTTAACTTCACGTTATTAGGCCCAGTATCACAAGATACGGGCACTCAGCTTCAAGTCAACTCAGCTAAAATTGACCATACTGACTTGGCACTACAGTCCAGCCAAGACATCCAGTCAGCTCTAGAGAGATTCTGGGAAGTAGAAGAAGTCAGTAATACCATTCCCGATGGTACATCTGTCGCGCGCAGCGCGAGTTTCCGTTAACGAATTGGTGAGTGTAACTGTATCCTTATTGTCAATCTATTTTTGCACTATGGCAACTCTGCCTTTTGTAAGTGATTTGACGCAGGTACTCTGTGGCACGGACGAGAGATGCTAACGCATCTCTGGGGCAGACTACGAATGGCGTGCCGGCAGTAAGGCGGGTGCGGAGAAAAATGGCGGATGGGTAAGCACGTGTGAGGCACTGGCTGAGGTCTCGATGGAAAACAACCAGCAGAGGTCCTGGTAAGTGCTTTTAGCTCATGATTCCTAGTTCTACAAGAACCGTGTGATGTGATAATGAGACGACCGTTAACGAGTCACGTTTTACGGTTAGGCATAGTCCAATGATTGCGTACAATGTACATTAACTGGTAGTAAAGGAAATTGGACTGAAGAGCTAGCGAATGCACCCCCTGAGCATCCATATCCGGGTGTAACCAACAGGGGATAGCAAAATGATCGGCTATGTTGTTGGAGCATATTGGGCAGGACTATGGGGATGGTGGAGGTCCTCGTGGGGAACACCCCATGTCCAGCTGGTGTCATTCCTGGGGTAAACTGTACTGACCAGGAACCCAATGAGAGAGATAACTTGTATAAATATACGCAATATCTCAGTAAAGGGAAGACCCGGGCGCAGTAAACACGGTACTGCGCTCTGACTGGAGCCATAGTCGATCAGAGGGTAACTGAACGGACCCTTGTATGAGGCAAAGCCTCCTAGCACCAAATGTTGCCTAAATTGCGTGCGTTGGTGGTCGACTCATTGTTTCATCCACGTGTTCTTCTTTATATTCTTTGTCGTGTGTTTATTTTAGTATGATTATTTACCGGGCACACACAGTCATCTTGCTATGACAGGAAGCGCGACAACATCAGCTCACGAAGAGTGCGAAAAAATATACCAGTCCACCACCACGAGGGACCAGTCTGGTAAATATATAGTCGCGCTACCATTTGTTACGGATGCCCCCGAACTAGGGGCTACGCACGCTTTAGCACTTCGGCGGTTTCTCAACCTCGAAAAGAAACTCCAACGAAACCCCGAACTCCGCTCAAAATATGTAGCGTTTATGCAGGAGTACCTAGAGAAAGGTCACATGAACCCCTGCCATCCAAATACGTTCCGCGATCAGCCCCACTGCTACATACCACACCATGGCATTTTCAAGGCCAATTCAGACAAGCTACGTACAGTCTTTGACGCTAGTTGTAAAAGCGCAAATGGCACTAGTCTCAACGACACCTTACATACGGGACCGGCCCTGCAGCGAGATATCACGGATATCATTTTAAACTTCCGAACACACAAGGTCGTTTTCAGCACAGACATACAACAGATGTTCAGAAACATCATGATTCAGCCCGACCACAGACGGTTTCAGCTCATTCTCTGGCGTTCATCGCCAGATCAGCCCTTATTAACATATGCATTGTCCACCGTGACTTACGGATTACGTTCCAGCCCATTCTTAGCGAATCGCACCATCCAGCAGTTGATCGCGGATGAAGGGCAACGCTATCCCAGAGCCGCTCAGGTGCTCTCTAGGTCAATATTTGTTGACGACGTGCTCACCGGACATGATACTGTCGGTGAAGCCATGAACTTACAAACCGAGTTGATTAGCCTACTCGCACTGGGGGGTTTCCAACTGCGTAAGTGGTCATCCAACTCACGCCAGCTCTTAGAAAGGTTCCCAGATGACCAGTGCGAGATGTCGAAAGATTTTGACGTCAGCCCAGACGATAACTCCATCAAAGTTCTTGGCATACGATGGAAACCACAAACTGACGAATTTACCTACAGTGTCTCAGTACCTACGGTAGATGGATTCACCAAGAGGTCAATACTCAGCACTATAGCACGTCTGTACGACCCATGCGGTTGGATCAGCCCCGTCATCTTCCGCGCTAAAACCTTGATTCAAAGGTTGTGGACCTTAAAACTCGATTGGGACGAACGAGTACCCAGTGACGTCGCTCTTGAGTGTCAGAATATCTATCGTGACCTACCACGTCTCTCAGCGCTCAGGTTTCCAAGAAACGTCTGCTCAAACAAGGCATCCACACACACCCTTCAGGGATATGCGGATGCTTCAGAACTCGGCTACGCCGCGGTTATATACCTCCACGAAACTACACCTGATGGACAGGTACATGTGCACTTGCTCATGTCCAAATCAAAGGTAGCTCCTATTAAAAACCGCCAAACCATTCCTAAACTCTCAGCTCTCAGCCGCTCACTTGTTGGCTAAGCTCATGGCCCATGTCTCGGCCCAGTTATCAGCTCACATCACCGTTCATCAGCACATATGTTGGTCAGACAGTACCATAGTACTGGCCTGGCTGAACACGCCTGTACAATCGCTTCAGACATTTGAAGCCAACAGAGTCTCCTCAATCAAGGCAAATACATGCAATATCACGTGGAGACATGTACCCTCCGCCCTAAATCCTGCTGACTGCGCCAGCAGGGGCATGTCAGCTCAAGATCTCTTGAAGCATGACATGTGGTGGTCACCGTCCTGGCTCAAGGACCCGCCACAAACATGGCCAGCCCTACCGCCCGCGTTGGGTCATCACGCCCTACCAGGCCTCAAGCCAAAGAAGGCCGTCGCCCACATAGCGGTACCTGACCTCGACGAAACTCTGCTCACACGATTCAGCTCATTAGATAAACTGATAGGTGTAACGGCGTGTATAAAGCGATTCATACACAATTGCAGACAGAGCCGCTCTGCGAACGAAAGGAAGCCCTTTTACATTGGGTGCGCTCAGTACAACACAATTGCTTTGCTGAAGACATACATCGCTTAAGACACAACAAAGAATGTACGATACGTGTACAACGCCTGTCACCATTCTTAGAGAACGACTTACTGAAAGTGAGTGGTCGACTCATCCAGTCTGCTCTGCGTTACGACGCTCAGCACCCACTGATATTACCCAGCTCGAGTCCACTAGTTGATCTCATTATAGACTACTATCATAAAATTTACTGTCATCCAGGTGCTGACACTCTGCACTCACTCTTACGCCAGCAATTCTGGATATTATCAGCCCGCCGCGTAATGCGACATCGAGTATACAAATGTATACATTGTTTACGTTTCCGCGCTAAACCCAAGGCTCCGTACATGGCCGACTTACCCGCCGACCGCGTGATTGTTCAGCTCGTATTCAGCAAAGTCACAACGTTATTTAGATATAATTGCGGTACAATTTATGTAGGCGCTAGAAATGAACTTAGGGAAATACAAGACTTTCTTGCAACCAATAATAACAATATCGCACCTACACTTTCAGCTCTTTTAGCGCGCATTGCAGCCATGCTCAATGCAGGCCCTCTCAGCCCACTCTCTTTTGACCCCGCGGAATTTGAATTACTCACCGCGGGTCATGTCCTTATAAAACGTCAGCTCAACGCACTACCTGAATATTCGGTAGGAGGACGAGCTATTTCTGCACACAAAAATGTTCAAGCTCGTCCTATCCTTATCCCAACACCTTTGGCGATCCTGGTCCAAACCCTACCTGCACACCATCCTAACCCGCTCCAAACGGACTCCCCGATCCAGCCCACCTCAAGTCGGGGAACTGGTCCTGATAGTGGACGACCAGGTGCCGCCTTTACACTGGCGCATGAGCCACAAGACGACCCCATGAAGGGATGGCGTCACCCGAGTGGTGGAACTCAAGATCGCCCACGTGATTGTCGATTGACCACCACACCACACCTTCGCTGCGTGGGGAATATGATCGCGCCAAAGGCGCGACGTCACCTCAAGGAATGCACTCCGCCCGCGCGTCCCGCCGTCGCTGTCCTGTAGCTGTCAAAACTACGAGCAGGCGGCTGAAGGGCAGCGGATACAGTCACCTTTTCGGCGCCGTCGCGTCCGCACGGCGTAATCGGCAACCGTCATCAGCATAAACCCTTCGCGTTACGCGTCAGCCCAGAGTGACCTTTAGGGTGTGTTCGGCACGGCCACACACCACCTCCTAAATCAGCCCGTGTTTACGCGTAAACCAGTGCACAACCAATAGAACACTACAAGGACATTATACCTACAAGTGAACAACAGTTCTTCAGCCCCTTCAGCACGACGTCTACAGCAGGACGCCTCCACAGAGGAACTCAGGTCATCAGCGCCCATCAGATCCAGAGTCTCCCGACATCCCGATTGGAAACCAGGTACCTACAAACCTTCCCTAAATACCGTATGGTTGCAGAACAATCTGCTTAACCAGGTACTGTCAGGTTGCTTAAGAACTCGGCCAGCAGGAGTATCTCAACACGCTACAGACCCGCTGTAAGTGGAATACCAAATCTAACCCGGTGACTAAAGGCACCGTAGTTCTCATTGAAACGGAAAAATCACCACCCTTGCAGTGGCCGTTGGGCATAGTTGAGGATGTAAAACCTTCGTCAGATGGAGTAGTACGGGTCGTTACTGTTCGCACACAAAATGGTACATATCTCAGACCTGTGAAACTCTGCGTTTTACCCTCCCAATAAACTCAGCTATAAGTTTGTGTAGTCCATCCGGGCTGCCCTCTTAATAATAAGTTTATTTTAGTAATATAGTTCATTATCATTATCATTATAATATTATTCATTAGCCTGCTTGTATAACTCTCTACTTATACATTATGTTTGTTTGTTTTCCCGCTTTCATTAATACTTATCCGCATACTATTACTGGATTCAATTGCGATCCACTCTTACTAGGGTCAGCTTTACAGCTGTAGCTCAACCTGACTTTGGTTCAGGAGTCATCATAACTCCTGAAGGCTGGGGTTATGGTTCTTTTTATTGTTATATTTGGTGATTTATAAACATGCTAATAGATCGCTAGATCTTAGTAGCGGGTTGGATTATCCAGCGACATCTTTAAGCCCGTAACTGGCAATACATCAATCCGCAACAATCAGTACTCAGCTGTCACTCAAGCTGACCAGACATATTTCACCGCTTATAAAACTACCGCACGTGCGCATCTTATTAGATATAAACATTAACCCCAATAACTTCATAAACTCTTCGCGAAGCTGTGCAAAATATATAAAAACTTGTGAGGTGATACTGAAAGGAAGGAACACGCCGACCGCCAGGATCGCTGAGTTCTCCAGGACTCGCGACGGATACCTTCTGAAGGCGATACATTGGTATATACAATCACCTGTATTTCAGTATTTAGATCTAAACCTCCGGCCTTTCGACACACAGCTTCCCCTCGGCATTTTCAGCCCAAAATATTAGAATACAATCATAGATCCAGCAACCGCATGGTGAAAATTTATTATTTTCGTTAAATAACTTATAATTTCCACCAGGACTCTCGTTGCATAAAAAGCTTTTCGTAGCATGTATGTAAACTTAAAATTAAATACTTCTTTACTTTATATTCACCCATTTCAAATCCATCCGGTGGGTAAGTTTAAACTTCTGATTTACGAAGTTTCATTCAGTTCCATTTTAAAAAGCTGTTTCTACATCCATACTTTCTATAATGCCAACCTCTTACACACGAAATTGACATTATGATTTTCAATGTTATCGTTTTGGCTATTTTGGCATTGAGTATTTTTCTTCGTTATCGCCATACACTTGTTGAAAATCTCTAGCCACTACACGCGTTTTATATCTTCCATTTGATTTCATTTTGAAAATCTATCTATTACATTTTATGCATTGGTTCATCAACATTTTTTTAATCTCTACGTTGCAATGAACGAAGAGATTAAAAAAATTGCTCTCATTTTCTCTCATTTCCACTGGCATCATAACTCATCTACTAAATTATTATTTAATTTATCAGTAAATTTTCTTTCCCACTTTGGATGGCGGGATTGGCTATTCCTCCTCTTCTTTCTTTTATCGCTTTCATCTTCTATAGCGTCATAGAACTAATCATCATCGCTGGTTTCTGTAGGTGTGAATTTAGTATTTTAATTCTTTGGCTCTGTCTCCTGGGATCTAGATTTTTCAGCAATATTCTTTCCTTTACACTTCATCTTCTTGTCATCATCATCTATATCTTGAAATCGGATGAATACTGTTTCTGGATGTATGAAAACTATATCATCATCATCTCAGCCGTAGGACGTCCACTGCTGAACATATGCCTCCCCCATGGTTTTCCAAAAGGACCGGTTGGAAGCGGCCTGCATCCAACGTCGTCCTGCGACCTTCCTCAGGTCGTCTGTCCACCGTGTCGGTGGACGACCTACGCTGCGCTTACCGGTCCGTGGTCTCCACTCTAGAACCTTTCGGCCCCATCGGCCATCAGTTTTGCGTGCTATGTGCCTTGCCCACTGCCACCTCAACTGGCTAATCTTCTGAGCTATATCGGTGACTTTCGTTCTTCTACGGATCTCCTCATTTCTGATTAGATCACGTAGAGAAACCCCGAGCATAGCCCTCTCCATAGCTCGTTGTGCGACTTTGAGCTTATCTATGAGGCCCATAGTAAGAGACCACGTTTCAGTGCCATAAGTCATCACTGGTAACACACATTGGTCGAAGACTCATGTCTTGAGGCACTGAGGTATTTTTGACAAGAAGACTTTGCGAAGTTTCCGGAACGCTGCCCAGCTGAGTTGGATTTGACGATTGACCTCTTTCTCGAAGTTGGACCTGCCTAGTTTGACTGTCTGTCCCAGGTAGATGTACTCGTCAACAGCTTCGAGAACTGAGTTCCCAACTGATATTGGGGTAGGTACAACATGGGCATTAGACATAATTTTCGTCTTATCCATGTTTATCTTAAGACCTACCTACCTTACGACCTGTAAAGTGTTGTCACCTTTCTTGAAGAACAGCACCACCACGCTTTTGTTCCATGCTTCTGGCGTTGAACCATCGAGTAAGACGGTATTAAAGAGCTTCTGAAGGACTTTAAGTACCGGTGTTGCACCCGCTTTCAGAAGCTCAGATGTGATACCGTCATCACCAGGCGCCTTGTTGTTCTTAAGCTGTTTCAAGGCCATCCTAATCTCGTACAGGCTGATGTCCGGGATATCTTCGGTATAATGTCGGGTCAGCTTGGCTCTTGGGTCTTTGACCGAGCTGCGAACAGGTTTAGCGACCGAGGTGTATAGCTGTCCGTAGAAACTCTCTACCTCTCCTAATACTTCTGCTTTGGTCGACGCTACACTGCCGTCTTCTCTCTTCAGCTTCGTCAACTGGCTTTGCCCAATAGACATGTCTCTTGCAAACACTTTGGAGCCTTTTTTCCGCTCTATCGTCTCTTTGATACGGTTTGTATCAAAGATCCGGATGTCGTGTCACAAGGACTTCCATATTCGTCTATTGAGCAGCCTATATGCTTCAGCATCATTCGAAGACTGCAGTTTCAGTGAGCGTCGTTCAGCCATGAGGTTGAGGGTATCGTTGGAGAATTTCTGTGGCCTATCTGTACGGTGGGGTTTTAAGTATTTGGAACCCACTGTATGGACAGTTTCTACTAACCTGTTATTGATCTCGTCCACTGAAGCGATGTTCTCAAGGCAATCGAAGCGATTGGATAGCTCAAGTTGAAAGCTCTCGGGTTCTTGAATACGGGCACGAGTGGGTCGGAGCGTAGACTTCATCAGACGGGACCTCTCCAGTTTGACATTAATATTCACCGTGCCTCTTACCATTCGGTGATCACTACCGGTTTTAACCCTGTTGATCACGGAAACATCAGTGAATATTTGAATTTTGGTGGTCATAATGAAGTCAATCTCATTTCTCGTGGAACCATCGGGACTCAGCCAGGTCCATTTCCTGTGAGGTGGCTTCTGAAAGAAAGAGTTCATCATAAAGAGTCCCTCTTTCTCCAGGAAGTCGGCCAACCTCTGTCCCCTACGATTCCGTTGTCCATAGCCAAATTGCCCCACTTTCAACTCATCCTCGCTTCTCTTACCCAACTTCGCGTTGACGTCCCCCATAACAACTAGAAAGTGCGTTTCAGAGGTATGTATGGCCCGACTAATGTCCTCATACATATCCTCCACCTCATCATCCGGGTGCGACTTCGTCGGTGCGTATATCTGAATGACCTTCAGCGAATATCGTTTGGATACTCTGAGTATTAGGTATACGACCCTATTGGAAACGCTATCGATCGTAACTATGTTGTTAGTAAGGGACTTGTGGGCGAGAAAACCGACACCACCTTGGGACTGTTGGTCGCCCTCCCGGTAGTAGAGTAGGTTACCTGATTTTAGGGTTATCCTCACCCGCTCTACGGATTTCAGATAACCCTACAATGTCCAAGTGTAACTTACTCATTTCTTCTTCCAGCTCATATATCTTCTCGTCTGTCCTCATCGTGCGTATGTTGTGTGTCACCAGGGCCAGTCGTCGTCGTTGGGGGTGGTAGCCGGGCGTCTGCCGGAGATTCTTAGCACCCCCAGCCCCACCGTTACCGTGACCGCTACCGTAGCCAGGAATAGCGGGGCTGCCGGGGACTGGGGGCCTGGTTCCTAATGTGTCCGTCATTGGGCGATTTTGCCTATACTCGCCACGCTTGGCAGGCGGGTTGGCGAGCGCAGTCTTGGGGTTTTAATACTGAGAAGGTGCTGCTGCCCACCTTCCGATTGTTATGCCTTAGCAGATTTCTACGCACCCACGGGTAGAGTTGGGGGGTACTATTCTAAGCCGGTACCCCACGGCAAAACTATATGGCGACTAATTACTATTTTGTTAGACACTAAAACTTTGTATCCCGTATCAGTGTATCCAACCTAGGTTCCCTGTTTACCCTTTGGATTTAGTTTCAAAGTTATTTTTACGTGATAACGTCTTATAAATCGATGAACGCCGGCTGCACGCACGAAAAAGTATGACTCATTGTCACCATAGAGTAACTTTTTATACTAGGTCACATTCAAACTGAGCCGAGCGTGTAAGCGAGAGCGCGGATCAAGCGATAGAGAGGCACGATCGGCCAAAGCGTTCGGCTTGCCTTATGACCTTATCACGTAAAATTATCGTCCGTAAACTTACTTTACACACAACTGTTTTATTCTTCAAGAATACTAACAAAGCATTAAATTCATCAAGTTTGAAGGTATATTCGTTCTCCTACCATAAAATATTTCATAATGACTTTTCATTTCTGTTGTATTCTGTTTCCAAGTTAATATATTCTGGCCATCTGGGCTAGAATTTGTTTATTTTTCCTACAGTCATTAAGCATCAGCATTCAGCACTATCCATTACCGTCTTGTTGTATATCTCTGCTACTCCATTTAATTGATGTGTAGGTACATGCTGATCCTGGCTATAAACATTATGCTTATTATGCTTAGTAAATTGCATAAAATATCTGACAAAATAGTTTGCTTTTCACATTCAGCCAAACTTTTCTTATACACTTTAAAAATGGTTTTTCTTGTGGAATGTGGAAACTAAGGATAGTCATAATAATGTATGTTTTAAAATATTATACACCAAATAACGTGCTACATGTCCTTTTCACTGTAATATTCTTTGGTTACAATACAACCATACAAATTTAAGAACTCAAGTTTAGAACACACACGATAAAGAGATACTACGTATTTACAAATTCTACCACAGGCAATGTAGAATTTTTAGACGTTGCCAGAAGCAAAAAAATTTGTTCCGTTTCAAAACTTTCTTGCCAAGCTAAAAAATAATGTTTTTTATTTGATTTTTGTTTCTGGCAGCACCTACACAAAATGTCTGACGGTAATCACCAAAGTGACGAATCTTCTCCAGTTAGTAAAAAAATTAAAATTGACAATGAAAATGGAAATGGTATAAGTGAAAGTCATTTAGAAATTAAAAACTTCGTAGTAGAGAAATTATTAAGCAACAATACGAATAGGAAAACTGTTTGTGCGCTTGGAAAATTTAAGGACAAAAGTGGCGTGGGTTTGGTTATCTTCGAGAAAAACGCCTTCAAGGAAGAAGAATTGGACAACAATGGTTATTTTTCCGTAGATACGGAATTTCGTGCATTTTTTCAGAACGATATTTATGGAAATTACGAGTGTTTCCCTCGTCCTTCAATCAACGGTATGTACCTACTTATTACATTTCCGCGCCTTTTTACCCATTCAAATTCAGGTGTTGCGTTCCCTTCCCTTTTGTTGAGTCATCACATCATATTCACATCGAACTTTTGTCTAGTTAAATAATATTCTTACGTACCGACGTACCTTTCTAAACTTTTAGAATTATTCTAAAAGTTATTCGTCACGTAATTTTATCACTTGTTTTTTATTATGCCTTCTTTTGTTAAATCCTAACGTAAAATTGCGCCACTTTCTCCATATGTCTCGAAGCAAATTATGTATTTAAAATACATAATTTGCTTCTTTGTTTCAATGCAACAGAAACAAAAAACTCGAATTTAGACACAATCTAAATTGTTAATGAAAAAACCAGATAGCTCCAATTGTAATGTGTAGTATCTGAAGATATTGATCACCTTGTAATGGAGTGTAGTTGAAGTGCTGACTTGAGACTTACATATTCACGTCCCTGAATCTTGTACAGCTTGATGTGGGTCTACTCCAGAGCATCCTAGCTGAGCCAATATCTGGTACAGCTAGGTTACTTTATCTGGGCATCTACAAGCTGTCAATAGACAATTGATATCTGTTGATAGTAACATGAATGTAATGGTTCATGACTGATATAGTCAACATGCGACTCACAAAGTCAAAGTCAAAATAATTTATTCAATTTAGGCATCAAAGACGCACTTATGAACGTCAATTTTTCATTATAATGTACTTTAAAGACTACCGCTGCGTTCCAAAATATATAGAGCCTACCGAGAAGAAGCGGCAAAAAACTCGGGGCCATTCTTTTTATATAGATGTTTTTACAATATTTTTACTTAGGTACTACAAATATTAGCTCCAGTGTGTTGCCTTACAAAAGAGAACATAATAATGGTATCAGTAGGATAAGACACGCTACACTTTGACATCTTAGTACACGAGTAGATAGATCCTGGAGTGATCAGTCCCAAGCTGTTTTATCCTCCAAGTAATCCAAAATTTTGTAATAACCTTTTTGACAGAGTTTAGTTTTAATAGTAATTTTAAACTTATTAATAGGCAAATCTCGGATAACATTGGGAACTTTATTATAAAATCGTATACATTGTCCCATAAAAGAATGACTTATTCTGTGGAGACGCGTTACATGTACGGATAGCTTGTGCTTATTTCGCGTGTTGATGGAATGAGCATCACTCCTTTTATCAAAACTGCTAATGTTTTTCTTTACATACATTAGATTTTCATAGATAAACTGAGAGACAACAGTTAGAATGTTTATGTCTCACAGTCCCCAAAAATAAATTAGAATAAAAAACAACTTTATTCTGATAGTGATGTTTAATATATCTAGTGATAAAAACACCATCCTATCAGGTATCAAGAATCAGAGGATTTCCCACGCCCATCACTAATTATTAGTTATATTATATTAAGCATCATCACAAAAACACACATTGGCACTAGACAAATAAGCTGCCACCTATATTATTATACCAAGGCACCTTATCAGTTGTCTATGAATATGTATATAGGTTTTCTCTAAAATTTACTATCATCCTACAATTACTAATAGTAGGTACCTGATGTATTTTGCTTGAAATAGATTGAAAAATGATGTTTATTGAAAACTTTACATTTACTCACATGATAATTGGATTTAATAGACCAGTTTATTATATACCCGATTGCATTCAACATGTAATACTGGCTAAATTGTGGTGGCTCCTCCACAAAACAAGACTTAGTTACTTATAAGCTTACTCATAATTTCCAGGAGTGAAAACAACAATCATATACCCGGCTACAGAGAAGCACATCCTCAAGTTCAGCCATCAAGAGGTTCACTTAGTATTGGAAACTCAAGAGTTGTATGAGACACTTACACTTCCTCATATTGAGAAGGAGCAGTTTAATTTACAGGTAATAGGAAATTAATAATAGGTGTTTTAAAGGGAATTTGCCTTGTCTGAGTAGTGACTATGTGCTTAGCAATGACTGCCAATGGCATGTGCAACTGAGTATTTCTGTGCTTCAGAGGGCATGGCTAACTGTTGATCCTGGTTGCCAAGTTCTATGCCCTGGTAGTCGAAATGTTATGGCCTGAGTGTGCTAAGATATTTTAAGAAAGTCTTGCCATATAGTGCATCCCTTATTCACACTACAGGGTCACATGTAGTCAAAATTACATTATTAAAATAAATTAAATGTCATACAATTATTTAAACTTCAAATATTCATTAATACTATAAAACATTTTTCCAGTAACCAAGAGTTTTTTTGTTTGAATTTATTTTTATATAATGTTTTTATATCTATTAATTTATTAAATTTTAATAGCCATTATAAAGATGTTTTTTGAGAATATCTAAGTTATACATTGGCAAATAAAGTTTGTCTAAATTTCTATTTGTTTGTTTTACAATGTCCGATTGCTTGTCAAAGTATTCAGGGTGGTCTTTTACATGCAAACTTCTTTAATGTACATGCAAGGTAATGGGAGAATTTTCAGAGTTTTGAAAATTGGTTGACAGCTATCGGTAGGCCAAGCTCCCCAAACTGCCCTTACGCATTTTTTTTGAACAACAAACGCCTTGCCAACATCTACAGAGTTGCCCCACATGAGACGTCCATATGACAGTATTGATGATACGTAGCCATGATACGCACACAGGGCCGAGTGTCTCGATACGGAAAGTCGCAATTGTAGCATACACAAAGCGATCAAGTCTATTACAAACGTTATCTATGTGGCATTTCCAATTGCAATTCTTGTCAATTGTTATGCTCAAGAATTTGCATGTATCCACTTCTACTATTCGAGCATTTTGGTAATAAATGTTTTGCACCTTGTCTTGTGATTGATAGCTCTTAAACTGAATTATGTTCGTTTTGCTTAAATTTATTTTTGTTTATCCCAATCATTATGTCATTCAAAGTATTATTAATATCAATATTAAGTTGTTTGTTACATTTAGATTTTATTATTATTGTAGTGTCATCTGCATATAAAATACATTGATGGTTTGTTACTTTAGGAATGTCATTTATATAAGTTAAAAAAATAAATGGTCCCAAAATACTTCCTTGGGGAATACCTGATTTATTACTTTGAAATCCCGATCTATAAATTATTTTTCGTCCGTTAATAATTACTCACGTAATATTTATCGGCGAGGTCCGACTATAGTCTCGACCACATTCGGTGGTCTTTTTCAAGGAGTGTTCTGGAGCCCGCGTCAATGACGTCTCGCTTAGCACTGCCATGCCAAGACCACCGAATGTGGTTGAAACTGTAGTCAGACCTATCTGATAAATGTTACGTGAGTAATCCCGTATTTCTAATTAAAAATGAGTGAAAAAAACATTAGTTTTTATAACAATATTACAACATCTATTATAAATTCATAAAAATTACTTATTTACAGTGGGTATATAACATCCTTGAAGGGAAAAGTGAGCAGGATCGCATAATTCATGATAACAAGTGTGAGAGAGAAGGCTTTGTTCTACTCCCCGACCTCAAGTGGGACGGACTCACAAAGGAAACATTGTACTTACTTGCTATTGTGAGACAGAGGGGGATCAAAAGCCTGAGGGATTTGGATGAGACTCATCTTTCTTTGTTGAAGAGGATTCGAGACGAGGGCAAGGTATCTATATATTTTATACTTCATCTATTACTCATTTACCTGATGATACAACATAGTAATAAAATTTATTTCTTCAGACTCTTAAACAGCTTTCTTTACAAAATCTTGTATGAAGTTGTATGAATTCAGGCGTTACTTTGCGGAAATCGCGAAACTTAACATTAGTTTTAAAATCATAGTGTTATGTCCACAAACCACATTAAAAACTAGATTTCTGTAAGATTGTCATAAATCCTACTACTATTATAAACGCAAAAGTTTGTGTGTATGTGGATGTATGGATGTCTTTCATGCTGAAACAGCTAGGCCAATTTTGATGAAATTTGGTATGGAGGTAGATGAGGCGCTCTTCTGTGGCTTTATATCCCGTAGACTTCGCGAGCGAAGTCGAAGCGAGTGATAGATATATTGGTTATTAACATAATTACCTATGCTGCTACAATTTTATTGTAGGACACTAGCTGATAATAATATAATATCCAAGTGACCTATTGTAATTAATTAACTTACGAAACCGCGCCGGTATACCGGTGGCCAAATCTAAACTTACATAAAGCCGCGTTGGTACACTGGTGTACCGTCAAAACCCATATCAGGACTGAACATAAACATTAACTGTTCAAATATAAAGTAAATTTTTGTTTATTAGATGTTATTTAAATACTAATAAGTACCTAGAAATCATTTTTACATAGAAATTTCAAATTTATTGGTTATCCATAGGCTAGTAAACAAGTGCAATATGAAAAATTTTATACCGACTTCCATTCTAATCAGTTATTGTAGTGTATCTCAAAAACTACTGGACCGAATTTGATGAAATTTAAATGAGACCACACACTGAGGCACACAGGAAGCACCAGCTTTCAAACAAAAAATAATTTTAAGAATCGGTTCACCCAGTCGAAATTTATGAGCTAACAAACATAAAAAAAAATACTGTTGAATTGAGTACCTCCTCCTTTTTTTGGAAGTCGGTAGAATAACAATGGGCGTCGATAACATATCTCCCAAAATTTCGCAGGTGCGCGTGTGCGAGTGTATTATTTTCGTGAATAAGTACCATTTCGAGGAAAAAGCTTATAATCCTCTTATGGTCTTGTGAGCAATTCGGTATGTAAAGTTTTTTTTTGGTATTTTTTTTATATTTTTATTTCGTAGATTAGGTCATTATAAGAAACTAATTTCAATATTTTTGTTTTATATTCAGTAGTTATTTTATAATATTTTTTTGAAAATTTGAATCCTATGACGTCACTTTTTTGCACAAATATGTAGTTGCGTTGAGGAGCCAAGAAAAGCACGCGAGTAAAAAAAAAGAAACTAGAATTTACTTTGACACTTGACAGTGACACCTACTAATTCGTAAGTCTCTATTCAATCAAAACAAAAGTCCGCTCGTGTTGTGAATCGATAATAAAATGCAAAAAAGTGACGTCATTTAGAGGTCAATGAAAGTCGAATTATTTCATCGTTTTTTGTTAAAATAAATGGTATCTTATCGTTTTAAAAGGTCAGAGTAGAAAAATAAGGGTTTGTAACATAAAATCTCGAAATGGTTTCGGAATTGGCATAGGTTAATTTTTTTTAGCATACCGAATTCCCTAAATAATTTGATAAAGGCAGCTGCCACATTGTTTTGATAACGAGTGGGACTACGATTTCAATCTCCATTTTGGCTAGCGTTAGAGTATATATTTGTATGACAATTTGTGAATTTATTATGGACAATTTATAAAATAGGTAGCGTAGGTTTTTAAAGTCTATTATACCGTTGTGATTGTATGTATACTCGTTTTACACCTGCTTGAGAGATAAAATTGGTCTTTGTAGAATTTATCTCGTATGTAATTTTTTTGTCGCGGTTTGAGTTTTTATGTATTTTTTCGGTTGACTTTACCTACATATATATGACTACAAATATATATATGACTATAAATAATACATTATAATTTGACTACAAATATAAACAAAAAACATAACATAAAATAGAATAAAAGAAGATATACTGGGTAACCAGTGTAAATTTACGCCGTTTACAGATATGAAATAGAACAAATAGCTGTTTTACTATGATTTTACTCCCGCAGCAAATTTTATATATAGTGAATTTCCGCGCGCATTTTTAGTTCTATTTGGCGCCAAAGTATTTTTATTTTTAAGCTACTTCAAGGGTTAATATTACAAAATGTTTGTTTTATAAAACACAATTCTTTCCATGTTACAGAAAAAAATACTTGAAAAGTACCGAGTGCTTGGAAGCCAACTACGCATTTACCTGCATTACCAGCCTTCTTTCTATCATCTACACATACATTTCACATACCTGCGCCACGAGGCCCCAGGAATCCATGCAGAAAAGTCACATCTACTCGACACAGTTATCAGCAACATCGAGATGATGGGTGATTACTACAAAAAAGCAACAATACCATTCACCATTCGTGAGATGGACAATATCTTCAATATCTATGAAACCAATGGACATGTTCAACGAGTCAAGAATATTACAGAAATTGTTGATAAATAATTGTTTTTTAGTATTGTGAGGTCCAAGAGGACCCATTTTGTATAAAATGTTAGTTAAAAATGTCTTTATTGAGCTACGCTCAAGATTGAGGAGTTGTAATGTTTATATTACAACCGGAATAGACTACAGCAAGATTTGTAATTTGAAAATCAGTATACAAGCTAATTGTATCATCCTTAATTTATACAATGATTTTAAACTACGGCGTGACAGCTTATCCTCGATAGAAAGTCTGTCGGATTGCTCGGAAGATGAATCCAATGTTAGTACAGTAATACATATTACTGATTACTGTAAAATCATACCAAATTCAATGTCATCTCTGAAAATAGATAAAAACACGATATCATTCAGAATTTTAACTGAACCAAAAACTGGTGGTAACTTTTACACAGAACTATTAACTCCTGCTACCACAGGAAATGCAAGCAAAGGAAGCAATTTAGAAGTAAATGTTGAAGTTGGCAGTGAAGTAAAAATTGCTTGTGGGAACTGTTCCAATATAATTTCTAATAGTGTTATCAAATTTGACAGGATATTAGAATTACCCTCAGCTAATTTAGACATGTCTGAATGGTTTTGCCATGGACATTGCCATGGGAATAGTTCTAAAAATGATATAGTTTTAAAGCCAAACAAGAATGATTTTCTACACCGTCATACATTCTTTTTGATCAACAATTGCCTGCTTTCTGAGAAGTCAAATAAATTCAACTCTAAACGAGAAGTGTATCATTGCAATAGATGCTTAGCTTGGCTTGGGGTGAAAGAAAAAGAAAATATAAAAATCTTTAATTCTGAAGTAACCATCAGAGAGAATGATTTAGAAAAGCGCGTATTTACGCAAAAAGCATCAGTTGGTAACATACCCAAGGATGATTTTATTTACACAATTGAAAAAGTGATAAAAGAGTTTGACCTCGGATTCCAATATACAGTGATGTGCAAAATACTGCTAGAATGCAAGGTATCTACGGCTAATAAACAATACATACTCATATGGGTAATGGATAAAGAGTTACAAGTTTTAAGGAACAAAAATGAACATATTTTAAATGATAAAATTGAATTGGAATCAATGCTATTGACGAAGATTCTTTATAAAATTGAATTTTCCTTGAATAATGAAGTAGAATCTTGGATTTCTGATCCCGCAGTAGTTAGTACAGATATATCAAAGAGTATGTTCAACCAAGGTGTGGAGCATTTGCATGAAATGTCCATGAAAGTGCCAGAATTATTCCGGAAAGCCAATGGATACATTGTTAGCTATTTGAAAGTGTGAAGAATAAAATGCTGAAGCTGTTGTGATAGTTTTATTTTATTCATAATCTATAGGTTTAAGCTGTTAAGTAGTGTTATTATAAAAAAAATTAAACTTAATTTCATATTTTTGTATTTACATACTAAAGATTTTTTATTATATTTACATGCGCTGGACAATCAATGTTGTGTACATTAGACATGGTTTATATTCAAAATAACTTTTATTTTCATATACTTAGATAACAAATAAATGGGTAAATAGACGATATGTACAGTCATTCTGCAATCATTTTAAAATAAATGATGCACATAAAAATATATAAATAACATAACATTTTTAGATATTTTTATGTGCAACAGTTTTGGGAATTATGGAATGGTAACATTGTATTGCAGACAACTGTATAACACTTAAATAAAGATATTGGAATCAAACATCAAAACAACATAACATTGAATTATTGATATTTTCTCCTTACAGTAAAAAATTGCTTTGATACTATTGTAAATAATTTTCATGATGTACCAAAATAAAAAATAATAATAAATTCTTTGATTATGCAGATAAAACCTCATTGTAAAGAAGTAACACCTACTCATACACTTGCTCACAACATTACCATTTTTAATACTATTATTTAAAAAGCTACATATTTGCAAAATTTTCTCAAAACATAGGTAAATATATTTTCTATTGAATTGGTTTAAGAATTTTTTTCAATAATAACAAATTTTTGGACAATCAAAATTTTTAAATCTTAACGAAGCTACATATTTTTAGGCAAGATACAGGTGAATATAATTTCAAGTGTATAAAGTATTATAATGTAAAATAAGAGTACAAACTTATTTAGGTTATAATATTATAATTTAAAAAATGTTGTGTATTTATCTTTTTTTATCTTATCATAATGTGAAAGTAGTAGTAAAACTTTTTGTGCATGAGTTTGGGAAAATACCTACTGCCACCATACCTTTGTCTACAAAACTGTAATGTGTTTTGAAGGGTATGGGGTGCCAGGGAAATGTAACAAGTTAATGTCTCAGGGTGACGGGCGCAGTTCAGTTTGACGTGACTTGTGACGAAATGCATCTGTTGTAAGCAGAGCTTGCAACCACCAGGTAACACCAGGTGGGCCTCGTGTTCGTAACATCATCTAATATCATAACAAAACTTTTTTCCTGTAACATTGACTCTGGTGAATACTTTTTGTCGTAAGTGTAGTTCCAAGTTCTGCTGTAAAAGTTAGTTGCTTAAATAAATGATGTCATCATGCTGAATTTATATAGTAGTAATTTTGAATGGGTCTTGCAGCATGAAGATCTGTGTTAGCAGACACATAATTAATTTATTTTTTGGTGTAGGTTTCTAAAAATAATACATAATATAATAACATATAAGGACAAACTCATTACTCTCACCTTACATCACATTCAAGAACTTAATGAATATTGTAAAATACAAATCTGTCGCAAAAATCTATTTAATATGTTTCATTCAGAGTGAAATGCTTCCCATTGGATCATCGTAATACATGTTCAATATTTGTGGTCCCCCGGATCTGTGCTATGCTTCTAAACACGATGGAATAGTTGAAGAACCCCACAAGGATGAACAGTATTGTGAAGAGGATATCTGAATATGCAAATGTTGAGGAATTTACAGTCAATTTTACTTAAAGATAATAAACAAAGTGCAGTAGAACTCTTTGTGACCGAGTTTGTCTGGGGAAGTACTGCCACCAAAGTCAAAAGTCTGAGTCATAGTCATATAACATATGGATTGTGGTGGTGAAAAGCAGTTTTTATTATTGTGTGACTGCAGGTAGAATATTATAATTTAATTTGTTTCTATGTAACCTATTCACCTATAAAACCTTTGCCTGAAAACCAGCATCAGATGTCACGGATCACAGACATTGTGCTGAGGTAGGGCCTGCTGCTTTTATTAGATTACTGTTTTGAGCCTGTGTGTCAAATAAATTATTTTTCTTTCTTTCTGATATTGCTAGCTCTAAGCACTTCTGCTTATTGCAATTCTGCTAGCGTCCATGGTCGTTTCATAGCTAACTTTCTTTTAAATATGTAAAACTTCAACTGAAGCTTATGTACTCCGTATCCCAATATAGTTACTGTCAGTTAGATACCTTGAATATATTTACCACGTCTGTATTATTTATCCCATTTCTAAAAGTTTTCGCTTAGACTATTTTGTCTGTAAAATGAATACGACTGTGAAAACTAGGATTAAACTTACACTAGTTCTGTACAATTTTAATAATGATTTTATGACTTAATAAAGAATTTTTGAAATGAAAAAATGAATGGTACTTTCATAAACTTTTTGGAGGTTGTTTATACTAAGAATAAGATCGGTGAGTCATACAGAGTTCAAAACATACATTAATATAGTCTGAAGTTTCACTTCAGATTTTGCTCGCTTGGTTTGGGCATTGTTGTATTCAATAATGCACCTCCTCACTTCCATTCTTATCACACCTTTATATATCTTTGCCAAATGGTTTTGGAGAAAATTTAGATGATCATAGCACAAAATTATTGGTACATTTTGAAACATATTGTAGTAACTTAGACCAACATACCATACAAACACTAAATTATAATTTTTCAAAAGGATACGGACTATAACTTTCTCCCAGGTCTCTACTATATACAGTTCCGTCGCCAGAAGATATCTCACGTACCAATAGCTGAAGAAATGCTGTATCTTCTTGACAAAATCCATTTTTGTAACAAACCCACAGAAACCGACAGACAAGAACCAAAATAAAAAGTCTAAAAAGTAGGTAACATAGATTAATCAGACTATGTAAGGTGCGTACGTTTAGCTTGTGAGGGCATTGGTGGCGTTGTCATTGATGGCTCTTTTGTGAAAGCGTTCGTAAAGCTCTAAAACGTTATTTTTGCCACTTTTGCCCTTACCCTATTCGAACGCTAAACTGAGCATAAGACCTAAAATCGCATGATTATGCTGTCAAATAACGATCACAAACAACCATGCTCCGGACGTGGGTCAAAAATTGCACTTTTTGGTGGCACTGGCAAAAATTCCTCATTTTTAGCTTTCCGAACGCTGAACAAAAGAGGCATGAACGACATTTTCACCCACAGATTGCCTATTCGAACGCACTAATAGACTAATTTATTTTAGTTTGCACTGAAAGGAAGGACCACAGATAAGCTAGTATGCACAACACAAGCACAAGACATACTCAGTGTTGCCAGAAGCCTGCAATGAAGGCTCTTGTCACTCAATTTGGAATTTGAGATAGCCCAAATCTTAATATATATATTTATTTTTACATGAAACGTCACATAATAATATAATCATTTAAAAAAAAAATGAGCGTTTTTTTAATGATAATGTATAATATTATGTAATGTAATATAATGTACGTTAAATAGGTATGTCATATTTATTCCTCAATATATATTATAGTTTCGATTATAATATATATTGAGTTGCTTCACGTCCGTGTCTTGTATTTTCGAATGCTTTTTAAAGCCCAAACTATGGCAAATTTTTTAAATAAAACATAAACATACGAATACATACATACGAATTACAAGTCGCCAATTCGGAATTTCTCGTCGCCGCTGGAGGCTCTTGAGTAGCCCAATTGGCAACAGTGAATTTATACTACTAACAAGACGGCGCACTGTAAGATTTTGCCAAATTATATTAATTCCGTGCTGCCTTAACATAAGGTCGTTATTGCTGTGATGTATTGAAACGGGGTCTTACTATGAGCTCTTAAAGCAGGACTTCTAGACAACTGCCCGGTTTATTCGTACCATGACAACTTTAAATCAGGCCTGCCTACTATTCAAGAACCGCAGAAAAACCATTCACCTGGTTTTTCTTTATGGACTCTCGTTAACATGTCGCTCTAATCCACTCAGTTTATTAGTTGATACTAAATTGTTAGAATGCCAGAGACAATATTATCCGTTCACCTTTGAGATAACAATATTCAAACAGTCCACCTAAATGAGCGTCATGGTATGATTTCATGCAAAACTGTTTATGTCAGGCTTAAGAACTGCATAGAACTTGCGTGGTTTTTACGAAGCTGATAGTAAGGCCCCTGGCGAGAGGTTCGGCGAGATGCGCATGTCCTCGTCTTACTACCTGCCAATGCAAAAAAACACTTGAGTTTGGTGGAATTGATGACGATGATGATGATTTTCAGCGGACTTGTGGAATAGAAAACTATTGTATAGAAAAGTTCGAATAAAAAACTCTTTCCACGCTATTAGCTCGCGCATAAAATGCACTTTATTTAGTACTTAGGTACCTAGATTTTGAATTAAACAAAATCTTTCCGAGATTATGAGGTGAAAATAATATTGTTTTGGTCAAAATTACCTGCTTGTTTTACTCTGGCTCTGTACTCATTACACTTACGTAAGTATTTTTGTATAGTTGAAAAAGCTTTCATCCAATTGAGCTTGAGGGAAGGAGCACGCAAAATATATTTATACTAGGAAGCTAGTTGGACTGTGCACATCACAATAAGAACTATTCCACCTGTTGAATTCAAGGTAGGTATACCTACCCACCATTGAACAAAACGCTTTCGGTTTCAAACATATTCCTTAGATTTGTTTTAAACTATCACGGTTGTTCACTAAAGTTATATGATTATTAACGGGATATTTACCGTGGTAAGGTTGTGGAATGAGCTCCCGATATTTCGGCGCAGTTACATGCACCATGTTCACGGGAAGACTGAAGAATGCGGGTGGTTGGTCGAAAAGTTAAAAAGTTAGGTGCAGACATAACGATCTACCCTCTTTCTTAGTCTTTTGCTACGGTTATCACTGGAACTCCAACTCGATCCTAAGTCTTGCAGATCCAATCCTAATAGGTTCTAGTATGTGTAAAAAGCAACATTGGTTAAATGCTTGATATCGATAGAGGATGGTTTTTATGATGGCCAAGACCAAAACCACGAGAGTTACAGAAAAGTCGTTAAAGGAGTCATGGCCTCCATTTAAAATAAAACAATAACTGCATACTTACTAATTGAAAAACATTGATTGATCCTTTCAGCAACAGAATACATTAATTAAATAAATAGTTTAATAACACAGGTGACCATTTTTTGTAAAAATTTGGGGGATATCAGTCAAAAGGAAAAGATAAAAAAAACTAGATATGCAGTTATCATATTATAATATTGAGAATGACTCATTTCACGATTTTCGAACTTGTGGTTTCAGACTTCAAAAAGACGTCAAATTTAATTTGAAAATGACAGGACCACAACGAACTTAACGACTTAGAATGATTATAGTATAATTATTATAGGTACTTTAGAGTCACTAATACAACCGAAGAAGCTTATGTCAAAAGAGACCAACCACGTCATCGATAATAGGTTTGGCGAAAGAATTTATAACCCAATCGGACATTCTGAATTGGATTCTTCAACTGACAAAGAAGATGAAATCGCAACTCTTATCCCAAGTTCTAGAACATCACTTATAAATTATGTAGGTACCTAGAAGATGTTACGCCCTTGAATAATAGTGATTAAGATTTAGTATCCTTATAATTGTTTTATTTAATAATACCAACGAGTACTTCCCATAATACTTCGTTCGATAAATAAAACGATTTAAATGGAAATCCAAGACTATTTTAATGAAATTTGATATTTGAGTAGACTAATTTCAAAGGCGGCAATCTGTCTTTTTTTTTCATTAATGAGTTATTGGCATGGCAACACAGAAAATATTGAATAACGTATATTTTCTTAATTATGTAACAAAACTGGCAATCTGTCATACTTCATTATCACAGCCGGCCATCTGTGATCATCAACCAATCAGAAGCGAGAGTTCTTAAGCGTGCTGTAACGGTTGGCAGAACATTTTACGCTGTGTATTTTAATAAATAGTGAGTGTTTCTTTGTCGAAATTAAACAAAATATAGTCCAAAAACCAAAATGGAGTCAAGCGTTTTGACTAATAACTTTAGGTACTAGGAAACGCAAGAGAATCCCGGAAAATTGGGCGAGAAACCGGGCCAAGACTTAGAGGTTAGTATAGTACTAGGGTTAATTTATTGATTAAGGCGTTACTTTGCGGAAATACATTATCAAAAAACGATATAAAAAATATTTAGTGACACTTCCGCTGAAAAAGTACTAGGGTTGTCAAACCAGCATGGCGTTTGCATTTGTATTGATAAGCTAGCGCGCCAGGTACGCCTATATTAGTTTTATTATGTATGGACTAGCTTTTTGCCCGCAGCCACCACCGTGGCGTTGTTTTCGCATTTCCCGTATGTTCGACTGCACCAGAAATTGACGAAAATGATTGCGAATAGCCAATGGAAGAGGCCCAGGATCTTCGCATATAATATTTATTTCAATTTTAATTGAATTCGTAAGTGAGAATAAAGTTGATTTGTTAGAAAGTACAATTTTTATATCTTTTATGAATTTCTTGAATAAACTTTGTTATACTTTTGTGACAACCCTGAATAAAGACGTAGATGTTTGGAATTAAAAACGGCATTCTACACCTGCGCCAGTTTCTGATCTGGCATTTTACACCTTCATCAGTTTCAAACGCGGTATTCTAAAAAAATTGGTTTCAAAGCCGGCAACCTGTAAAATTAAAATGCGATTTTTGGCTTATAGATAATAAATAAACATACTATTTCACTGGTTTCTTTAGCAATAAAATATTGTACATAATCTAGCTTTCCTACTTTTAGGACTATAGGAAGCCAATAATTAAGTTTTTTTAATTTGCCGAAAATTTACGGAAAGTCAGATTGCCACCTTTGAAATTAGTCTACTTATTTGGTTTACCTTCCGTTTCATTTTTAACGATCACAGAGTAAGTACCTATTCGTCAATCACATTTGTCCATAACTGTGCCTGCGCGGACGAACACCATTTTGGTTCAACTTACGAGCGTCGTTCGAGGTTGGTATACCAAGCACCCAAGGTAAGCTGAACCAAGATAGTCTTTTAAAACTGCTTTCATTATCATCTGCAGGTCTACTATGAGTTAACAACATTGACACCAATGCTCGCTATCGACAGCCGCAAAAAAATGTATGAAAAAAGAAAAGTGCTACCTCGTGGTCAATTGTAGAACTAAAATTGACATCGAGTACGCCAATCATTAGGTAGGCGAGATTGAGTATCGACTTTCCTAGTATATATTTTAGTCTATGGTATCGACTATAGATGACATTTACATTGTCATGGTAGAGCTACTGTGTACTTTACTATTATTATAAGTTTTTAATCATAATCATAATCATAATCATAATCATAATCATAATCATAATCAATTTATTAATAACTTTTGTTACACGTCACATATTTCTAATTTAGTACTATGCTATATTACATATAGTATTTGAATTTCCACTATTGGAGTACATTTACATAATTAAAAATATAAAATCGTTCACAATGTCAAATTATAAAGAATTAAACTAAAAATAATGTAAAAAATATACAAAAAAAGAAGTCAATTCAAGTATTGGAATACTATAGTACACAATACAAAAATAATAATAGTTAAGTACCTACATACTTATAATTTAAATTTAATAAATTCGTCATAGCTGTAGAACGTCTGCTCGACAAGCCAGCGTTTCAACCGTGACTTAAAACTACCCATGGTAGGTGCAGCGGTGATATGTTCAGGCAGCTTGTTATAAACTGTTGGACCCATGACATACGTCGACTTGGCCGACCTCTCCAGCGTGCGAGCTACTTCTCTGATTCTAGCCTTATTGCGGACGCTGTTTAATGTCTTATAAGAGGCTTGGTTTAATCTGACATATACCGCAACTTGGAATATTACCAGTGCTGGCAATGTCAAGATCCCAAGCCTCTTAAAATGCGTACGTGCGGAGTCGTCCTGCGGTATCTTCGCTATGACACGGACAGCGCGCTTTTGTAACCTAAAAACTCGGTGCCAATCAGCGGCCCTACCGTACAACTCCGCACCGTATTGTAGGAGGGAGTGTACGGTGGCAAAGTAGCATGACCTCACCACCTCAGCAGGTACTACCTTGGCGACTCTACTTAATGCAAAGCATGCGCTTCCTAGTTTGCCGCAGAGTTTGTCGATGTGACTTTCCCATGTCAGACTCCGGTCAATTTCAAAGCCAAGGAAGGTTGTTCTGTTGGCTTGGTCTATCCTGTTCCCATCCACGAAAACGTTCATTGGCCGTGTTTGGTGCCCCGACAGGCTAAAATGGAGGTAATGGGTTTTCGTTAGGTTGAGCGCAAGCCCATTTAACTTAAACCACCTTGCCAGTTGACCGGTCGTGTCGTTCAACTTCTGCTCCAGACAATCAACCGTGGGTGCCGTGACTACTGCGCCTACATCATCGGCGTACATAAATATTTCGGCTGCAATCACAGCGGTCGGCAGATCATTCAGAAGCAGGGCGAAGAGTATGTTAGAGACCGAAGACCCCTGGGCTACCCCCATCACCGAGTTTAGCGGATCAGATTTCTCCGTTCCTCCACATGCTACAACCGTTTGGGATCTGTTCTGCATGAGATCCGTCACTAAGGTATGCGACGCGCCTCTGACGCCATAGTGCTGCAGTTTAGCACTAAGCACTGCGTGGTCGGCGACGTCGAATGCCCTCGACAGGTCACAGCATAAGACCGCCACATGTTGCTTGTTTTCTCGGGCTTGCAACACTCGGTGTACTACCTCCCGGGTCAACGATGTAGTGGACCGGCCCTCCCGGTACGCGTACTGCCGGTCAGAGAGGGCTTCGGTGGACGCCAGGAAATCTACGAGACGCGTACTCAACCCATTCTCAAATACCTTCGCCACGGCAGGTATAATCGACACCGGTCTATAGCAGTCGATGTCTTCGCGTTTGCCCTTGCCTTTGTATAACGGGGACACTTTACTGATCTTCATCGCGTTAGGATAAGATCCTTCCCTAATGCACCTATTAAAACACTCGGCTAGTATAGGAGCAAGCGAGCATATAGCAGTTCTTATGAGTTTCATGGATACTCCATATACGTCCTTAGAGGTTTTTGGCGGTATTCGAGTAGTCACAATACGGAACACCTCGTCAGGACTAAATGGCAGAAACCGCAGAGAACGGTCAGCCGGAGGTCGCGCCGCGCCCAGTGCGTCGCTCATAAGAGCGACGTCTGCGCGCGGCGCACCGCACGCGGCCGCTGCTCCTAGGAACCGCGCGTTCATAGCGTTCAATGCGTGCTTCTTTGTCGGGAACTTATTTCCACTCGGATCCTTCACGATGTCGGTACAGTCAAGAAATGGGGCATTATTTTTTCCTCTTTCTTTGTTGACTACCGTCCACAATGCTTTGGCCGCGTTGTTGCTGTTTTTTAATGTAAAGGTATAGTGGTTGGCTTTCGTATCCCTAATCAATCTATTATAAAATATATTCATGTCCGATATTAATGTCATTATAGAATTATTCCCTGGATTCAATAATTTCAAATAACAATAATTTATAATTTTTTACATCGGAAGTTATCCACGATGAGTCAGAATTTTTACTATTATACATTCGTTTAACGGGGAAGCAAATGTCATATTTGTTTTTAATTATATTCATAGTTGACGTTACCAGTTTCGCTGCAGAACCGTTGACTGCCTGGATTTCACTCCAGTCGACACTATCTAACACGAACACGAAATTGAGCTGGTTCGCGTGTGAGAAACTTCTCCCGTACCAAGGGCCGTTCGATTGAGTCCGCTTGTCACACACTAACTCGCTCCTAATAGCGACATGGTCGCTGAGGTTTGTGACGACGGGCGCAGCGCTCACGGTGCCGGCGGGCAGGTTCGAGTAGACGTGGTCCAAGCTGGTGGACGTCGTGTCAGTAGTACGAGTAGGAAAGTCTACCTCGTTCGTCATGTTGTGGTCCAACAATAACTTACGTAGCCTTTTCAAATCGCTATTTACTGTACCCAAAGTATTTATGTTCATATCACCCACTAAAACGCAGTCAAGACAGAGTTCGCTAATTTCATCGAGCAGACGTTCTAAGTTGTCAAGGAATATGGCAGCACTAACTAAGTTTGTCCTATATATACACACAATCGAAAGGTCATAGTCAATTAAATCAATAGCTGATATTTCGCAATATTGTTCACTCGACATGGCTGTTAAGGTTTTATTTTCTGAGCACTTTGTTTCGTTGCTTGTGTATATACACGACCCACCGTGCTGAACTAATTTTCTACAATAGCTCGATGCTAATTTATATCCGTCAATTTGTATGCATTTTAATCTAGCATCAGTGAGCCAGTGCTCCGAAATAGCTAACACATTACATTTAATATCACTCTGCAGCAACACTTCTAACTTACGCGTCTTGTCGTCAGCAGATATCGATCTAATGTTTTGATAACACATTACAATAGATTTCTTCAAGCTCCCGCTGTTGACATTCGCTCGTGAATGTGTTGCGGCGCGAGTGCTTTCATTCCGAGTAGGTACATATACTGTGGTTGCCCTTCATTCGTTGGTCGTTTTGCTGCAAGTTATTCCGCGTATTCGGTGCGCTCGGTGCTACTAAGAGCCGACTCTAACCGAGGCCCGCGCTCGAAAAATCCAGTTACTGACGCGAACGCCTGCGGGCCACGAAGTTGGAGCACTAATTTCCTCGTATAGGCTTCCAGGAACTCCTATTATGAAGACGGCATGCCAGTTCGATTTAACTTGCCTTTTTTCCACATAATATTGGTCGCTTAGATGAAGAGTATTTAAATAATCTCGTACATTTTTTTCAGTTGTCGTTGGTTTAAACTGCCAGGCTTGTATATATTTCAGTCTGTCTACTGTTTGAAGTATATCTCCGGTTTTCCGAGTACCGGTTATTACTTCACGCTTTTTTGAAGTCCTTTTAGTCACTTTGTGCCATCCTTCATCTGTGACCTTATCCGTTATGTCAGTCTTATTTTTATCGTCTAGAGTGCCCGCATGTTTCGTGGCCCCACACGGTTTCGTCATTATAGTTAAATCCACCGTGTTAGTGGGAGGTTTATTCTGCCGGCTACCCTGCGGTGTCTTAATGTGGTCGGTAACAGATGACATCGGTTTTCCAATTTTCTTCTGTGTCGTATCTGTGTTACCTATTTTATTATGCGATTGAGAAGAGGTTGTTGTGGTAACGCGCGGCTGGACTGGTCGCTGTGATTGCGCCTGCGGTGATTGTGGAATCAATGTTTTGCCTTCTATCGCTTCCTGAGAGGCCAGAGAACCTTGGGCCTGCGGTGGATTTCCAAGAATGCTAAGGCCGACGCTAGGGTCTGTTGAGCATATGTATGACATTTTGGACGATAATACACTTTCCATCTGTGATGCGTATCTCTTCATCTCCTTAGCCATGATAGCATTCGTGGCTTCAGATATTTCCATCTTAGCTTGTAGTTGTTCCATTTGAACAGCGTGACTTTCCATTCGAGCGTCGTTGATTTTCATGACTGATATTGACTGCGTGAGCAGCTGTCGTAATACGATTATTTCTTGGCGTAAGCTTCGTAAATCTTCTGATGTTTTATCGTTTTCAAGTCTCTTATCTCCTTCGCATTTAGATGATCCGGATAATTTCTTCCGGAGTGTGATATTCGCATCCCTGGTTTTTTTCGAGAGACCTACAGGAGTCAGGCTGTTGTCGCCTCCTTTTTTGACAGAGCAGGTACATTCCGGACATATCCAGAAAACATTGGAGTCCTCTGCTGATAATTTGCCACCTGCACAAAGTCGGTGGTACGTTTTTTTGCACGTAGTTATAGTGCATTGCATTCCCTCCTCACCATCCTCAATAGGTGCGAAGCAGCCTGCGCAGGTCATTATGATTACGGCACTTCAAACAACAAATGCCGCAGTATATTATTATTTATATTTTACTCAAAATAACACAAGATGTCAACAAACAACCAAAATTAAACTGATATGGTCACTAATGCAAGAATTAACGTTAGAAACGGGATATTTACCATGTATTGTATTTATAGTGAGCTCTCGATATTTGGGCACAGTTGCATGCGCCATGTTCACGAGTAAACTGAAGTATCTGCGGGTAGATGTTGTTATGAGCAGACGCAACGGTCTACCCTCTTCCGACAACGTTTCTTGCGTTCAGTTTTATTACCAATGCCACAACAGTCAATTGGAAATCGATCAGGTCTCAACACACATAACTCACGGTACCTACTCGCGAGCTTGTTGAAAAAAGTTCTCTAGTTGTTGAACAACTGCGTAAATGTAACGTAACGTGTCTTTCACGTGAAACAGTACAAACTGCCATGTAGCTAGGGCAACTGTGACACAGATAACTCATAGTTTGTACGCCGAAGCGTGACGCGTTGACGCTTACGATACGAATACATTTTCGTAAACTATTTATGCTACGGTCTTTGAACCACTTCGGTTTTTGCAAAGATGAATTTACAATTATAGTTATTTCGTGCCATACTATATTCTTAATAAAGTCTAAGAGCCCGTGAACCCCAGACCTTCGTTATTTTATAAAAGCTGAAAGTTTGTCACTGCATGCTCTCAACACAGGTATCAACAATGACCTAACATGAAGTTTGGATTATCGTGGCTTTGGCAGGCAATGAACGCGTGATTTTTTTTTATATTTTGAAGAGAATATAATAAAATCACCTATTATAAGGTGATTTTTTATTAGAAGCGCTCGTAGCGGAGCTCGACTTGGCGATCTTAACCGATCAACAAGTTAAGCAACACTTGCTGTGGTCAGGACTTGGATGGGTGGCCGCTAGTGGCATTATTCAACAGAACCCTTCCGTGTTTCGGAGGGCACGTTAAGCAGTCGGTCTCAGTTGTTTGACTTCGGACAACAGTCGTTAGGCTATGTCGAAGGTCTTCGGGTGGCCTGAAAACTTCGACGCACTGGGCCCGCGTGGAGGATTATGGCCCATCTCCTCTCTGAGAGGAAGGCTCAAGTCCCAGTAGGGGGTTCAAAATGGGCTAATTATGATAAGACCTGTTATAATTTGACGAATTTAAGTTTGTCATAAAAATTATGAATTTAAGTTTATATATTATATACCTTTAGTACTTACAGCTACCCTAAATGCTTGTCTGGCAAGGGGTTGGAACGGTCAAAACTGTCTGGCTGATGAGGAAACATCTAATCTTTGCCCAACTACTATGGGCCTTATAAACGCTGCTTAACTTTAAATGACGTTACTTAGTACTGCGCAAAGGAAAATTGCTCTGCACCGTACTAAGTGACGTTATTTAACTTTTAGCGTTTATTAGTAAGGCCGGATAAGTATATAAAAATCAGCTTTTATACTATGACGTAAGTACTAAGTAGAGTTACAAATTAATACTTCATCAGTCGAACGACCCAGACACAATAGAAATTTCATTGTTATATTGACAATCGACTGGTGAGGGGTTATGGGTGTCTGGCGAGGTGTTGCCACAATGCTAAGTGTCTGGCCAATGAACGACGTGACTTATATTTTGAAGAGAATATCAAATTATACCAATTATAATTTGACATATTTGAGTTGGTATTTTAAACACGTTTAGTAATTACCGTTTACCTGCCAAAGCCACCGTAACCCACACTTTATGTTGGGCCATCGTTCTTATCTGTGTTGGGAGCATGCGCTGACAAACTTGCAGCTTTTATAAAACAACGAAGGTCTGGGGTTCACGGGCTCTTGCTCTATAATCTTGCTTACTTATTTAGATGTAGAAGGTTAGAAAACAAATAAAAATACATAAACTCGTACTATAAAATTTATTATTCGCCTGGTTAATATATAATGTGACCTTATAACTAGATTAAAATTGGTATCAGCCATTTTAAAACTAATTAAAATATGCAAGCACAATTATTATTACAGGTATATAAACTTAAGTATTCCTACACACTGGTATAAAGAACAACAATCACTCTTTGTACTTAAAAATAGTTTGTTACAATTCCTTAGTTTTCATCTAAACTGCCTCAAAATAAAGTTCAATTTAAATTAGCTAAAATTTAAACATACAGTAATCGGCGAAGAATGACATATCTTACCTAAAGGCCTATTCAAACCTGGGCGTTATTCGCTACCGCGGGCGATAGAGAAATCCTAAAGGGTATGCGTTAATTTCACTGTTCACACCAAAGCGGATATCTCTACCGCGCGCAGTAGAGATATTCGTTGGCAAAGGTTAGCGGGGCGGCGGAACTAGTTTCGCAAAACAAGAGAAAATACCACCTCACTAGGCGGTACAAGTTTCGCTGCAGTTACGGAACTTCATACTATTTACCCATCGAGTTGCGCGTGGTATTGTTCGCTACCCACAGCGGTAGCGAATAATGCTCAGGTCTGAATAGACCTTTACTTGCCAACCGTACTTCAGTTTGCATGGGATCACGGTAAAGCCCCCTGCCAAGTTCGATAAGGCATAAGACGGTTCACGGGGTTGGTTTCACGATTATTAAAATAATGAAATTTAATAAAGGTAATCAATAAAATTCAGGTAGTCAGTTATGCAATCTTGAATTATCATAAAATAGTTATGATGTGTATTATAGTCCAATCCGTGAACTGTATGTTTAAAACAACAACCTAAACAGCTGCCAAATTATTAATAAGATAGATTCTCTTAAATATTCTACTTAAAACTCCCAAATCGGATGTATTTTCAATTGACAAATATCAAACGTTGAAAACAACGCCAATTCTAATAAAAATGGTAACATTACATTTGTAAACTATGATTCCATCACATTTTTGTTACATTCATGCAAAATTATTTACTGTAAATGCATTACAGACTTCAAATGCTTAAGTAGAACTTTATACAGTTATGTTTATTTCATATTTAAGATTTGACTTAGTGTTAAAAGAGTAATAATTAATCATAAATTATACTCTTTTAACATTAGTAGTTTTACGTTCGTATATAATATTGTCTATAACGTAATTAGAGATAATTTGTTAACAGATTTAAAATTGTGATTGCTTGCATGCATTTCATAACAAATATAGGTTTCCAATACAATATATTATATTAAAAGTGTACAACTATGTACATAGTGTCTATATACTTATGTATCACATTAAGAGAAAATTCTGATGGTGTAAAATTTGTTTATATTTTGCAATAAGTTCAGTCTTTACAAGGCACCGACATTAGTATAGTCTGATTAAAATGTATACAAAAATAGATACCGATATAATTGACTGGTGCTTAATAATTGGCACAGTTTAAAATATTGTCATAATATTTATTATATCATATCAGGATTGTAGAACCTCATAATTTTATCATACATTGTATAATAAAGAAGCAAACATTTTGTAGTACATTATAACTAAGTACATTATAGAAGCGTATTGTTTGCTTATACATCTCATATATTGAATAAATGTTATAGGTATTATATATAATACTGTGATACAATACATATATAGCAATAATTATAAGATAATGATGCATGGATAAAACATAATACCCATGCCATGCTTCATCCACTCCGAAGGGTTCACAGAGGTCTATATACACCCATGACGGTATGATGGATCTGGATATGACACATATACATATTTAAATTAAATATATGTGTATCGAGCATAATTAATATAAATTAAGGCAAATAACAGCTGTAAGCCAACTTTTAGTCAACAATGACACAAAAGCCAGCATAGGTTACGAATCATTTAGCTGCCTTTATATAAAAATTGGTCCAGTAATTTCCAAGAAACTCTAACCCAAGCTAGAGACGAATTAAGAACCTTTCCATTCAAATACACAATATAAAAAATCCAACTTTCGTGTTTTATTTTCACGAAATAGACAACATAATATTTAAAGCGAAAATTATTTGTGATTCGTCTCACAAAATACCGTTACATTTTAAATTTTTATACATGTTTTTAACATAATCTTTAGTTTTGGAGAATTCAGAAGAATTCGTTCAAGTTTATCATGTTTAAATTCTAATATAGGAAATGTATATTAAAAAGCTACATATTTAAACTGAGCTAGCTTCATAAGTATTATACTAAGGATACATTTTTTGGGTATACTAAAACGAAATCATAAGTCTCAAAATAATATAAAATTTCGTTTCGTTTTCAACAGCAAAAAAAGCGCCAAGTTATCAATGTACTTTCCAGTAACGTTATGTAAAAGCAAAAAAGGCGCCAAGTATCAATATCACTTTGATGACAAAGTATTTCTGAGACTACCCTCAATTTCCTCTATTATCCTTTTAAGTTTTTTTTGTTTGTTCATTCTAAATACTCAGTATAGCCCTGAGCGCCTGTGAATATAACATCAATCCATATCCTAGCGGCTGCGCCAGAGGCCGCCATAAGACAGTACCTTCGCTGACGAGTTTTGACTATGAAGGTTGTCGCTGGTGACGGTGAGCGTGATGTGTTGCCATGATCTAGATATACTTCTTCTATTACCTGGAATCAATACACAATATCATTGCAAACAAATTCTATCTCTATATCTACATCTATATATTACAAGGTGTAAGAAGATGCGTAGTATTAGCACGAATTGTGACGTAATCGTATTATTGACATCAGTACAAACTATTATTTATTATTTAGTCTTGGATGATGTGATGTGTTACTGTGTGTTCATGCCTCCCGCGACAGGGAATCCTAGAACGGGGTGTAAACATTATAATTATTTTAATTACCCAAACTAACTAAAATATCAAAATCATGTCAATAGTTAGTTATGAGTAGTATGGGAAGGTATTTACTGCCATGTATTTTAGACTAGGACAAGCGTACGCCCAGTAATAGACAATGCTGATGCTGGAAAAAATTTGCGACATTACTTACTTGAAAATATGCGCCTCCTCTGGGTTTCTTTTCACTCTTGTCCCAATAATAAACGAACGTTTTCGATTCTCTGTCAAAAACGAACCATCTGGAAATAATACAAAATTAAAGTTTAATACAATTCTTTCTATTAATTATTGAATTCACATTTATCAGCATATCATTTATCATTTATTAAGCATACCGTCAAATATTATACGAATAGAAAGACACCAATATACGCGTGCTTCCTCGATTTATCCAAGGCTTTTGACCTCGTGCCCTATGATGTGCTCTGGAAGAAGCTGGAGAGCACGGACATACCGCGGGAGCTAATCAGTGTACTACAATACTGGTACGGGAACCAAGATAATAGCTTACGATGGGCGGGTGCGATGTCGGACTCTTACCGGCTTGAGTGTGGCGTAAGGCAAGGTGGCCTGACCTCGCCCACGCTATTTAACCTGTATATTAACGACCTGATCGTGGCGCTCAGTGGTCAGCATGTCGGATGCTATATAGACGGAATCTGTGTCAACAATTTGAGTTATGCCGACGATATGGTGCTACTGAGCGCGTCGATCTGTGGACTGAGGAAACTGCTCGGTACCTGTACGGAATACGCTCGTGGTCATGGGCTGAAATATAATGGCGAGAAAAGCCAGTACATGGTCTTTCGGGCTGTCGGTGTAGAATGTCCTATAAACATGCCACCTGTTCTACTCAATGGTGTTCCCCTGCGCCGAGTGGGTCAAATTAAATACCTTGGGCATGTAATTACGGAGGACCTGAAGGACCAAGCCGATATGGAGCGGGAGCGGAGGGCACTATCAGTGCGGGCCAATATGATAGCCCGCAGGTTTGCGCATTGTTCAGTTGATGTGAAGGTCACGCTTTTTAAAGCGTATTGCACGTCTCTGTACACGTGCAGCCTGTGGGTGGACTATACGGAAAGGGCCTACAGTGCCCTCCGCGTCCAGTACAACAACGCGTTCCGGGCTGCCTCGTTTCTGTAGCGCATCAGGAATGCTAGCGGAGGCGCGAACTGACTGCTTTCACGCTACTATGCGTAAGCGTGGTGCGTCCCTGGTGCGCAGGGTGCGGAGCAGCCCTAACGCCGTATTGGCCATGATTGCCAGAAGATTGGACTGCCTACTATTTAACTACTAACTACAGTCGTATATTAAATTACAGTTCAGAAGGATAGGGAATGTGTGGATATATACAAAAATTGCTCGTTTAGAGTATTAGATACTAAATAATAATCAAACATCGCGTAGATACCCACCTCTTGGACCATGTGTGGAACTTGGCTCCCAATTTGTGTAGATAACCGCGACAAGACGTCGAGGTCACTGTCACGTAGGGGCACAACTCAATCTGGTGACCTGGAAATTATGAAATATATATTTGTATTAGGAGACGGTACAAACACAAGACCCGCCTGATGATAAGTGGTAACCTCTGCCTAGAACAGATGCATCTCATTACAAGTAACGTTCTGCTCTGCGTCCGTAACCCGTAGACGTTAAGTACAATCTCATGTGCCTGTAATTTCGCGCGGCTATCACACCTTCAAACCAGAACACAGTATTGCGAACATTACTGCTTCACGGTAGAAATAGGTGTGGTGGCAGTACTCATTCACAAAGAGTTCTACTGCTCTTAAATGCCCTGTCACACTATATTTAAAGAGATAAATCATATAAGAGACCGCCTATTTAGAACCACTGTGAAGCCAGATATGCTACCATGAAGCAAAAGTGCGCAAGCATTTCTATTTTCAGAGTACGATGTGAAATTACAAGGCGTCTGGGACTAAACTCATATGTTACAAGGTGACAAAAGTGGTGCCGCACAACATAAATTTTGTAGCTTACAGATGTGGAACTGTCATAGCTCTAGGCATGTCGCTAAAGATACCATTAGGCCGTAGCACAAATAATTTGCGAAAATGTATTCGTGAGCGTCAATGCATCACGCTTCGGCGTACAAACTATGAGTTATCTGTCACAGTTGCCCTAGATAAATGAAAGTGTACAGTTTCACGCGAACGACACGTTACGTTACACTTACGCAGTTATTCGTGCTACGCCCACTGGTCTTATTATCGCATGTGTTCCAAAACCAACAAAAAAAAACGTAAAGTTATTTTCTCTATCCCATTATAAAGGGTTTTCACACTTGTCGGTTAGTAGGTTTGAAATAAACTCTGAAAATAAACTCGAAATTAAGTAGGATTAAAGTCTATAGTTGCCAAGACAAAAAAGGGGTTAAAATTATCTAATAACGTGTTCTCAATAAGACAATTAATGCATTGTGGTACAATTCTTGTTAAGAGTAACATATTAATATGGAATACTATCTTAAGAATATCTTAGTATCAAAACATTCGAAAATTAAATCAGTTTTATAAATATATAATAATGCAAAAGAGTTTATTACCATATCTGATGGTTGAAAAGGTTATGGGTCCAGTGAAAATTATATAACATAAAAACGTGTATAAGTTGTAAGGTGTCCTATCAGAACTGTTTTCAAGAGTATGGCTAAAGTGATTACCTGCGGACTCGACGTGTCTTCGCAGATCGAAGTCGTCCCTGTCGACGGGTAAGTACCGAGTGAGAGGCCTCTGGGAGTCGCTGTAAGGCGCCACGCCACGCCGGCTGCGTCGGGGCGCGTTGCTGAGGGATACTGGAAAGGAAAATTTAAATATAACTTAACATTATATATATCATTTTAGATAATTTATTGATTCAGGCGTTACTTTGCGGAAATCCATTATCAAAAAAACGATATTAAAAAATATTTAGTGACACTTCCGCTGAAAAGAAAACAATGATTTTGGCCTATTTGGGGGGCGTGCACCACCCTCCCTCCCGCATAAAATGCTAATAGGAAGAATACAAAATAAAAAACACAAGAAACCCCAAATAAACCAAAACCGATTCGACACGTGTTTCGCCTCTACACGAGGCATCCTCAGGAGATGTTGACTCGTCGAGCGCTAGACCGACAGTGAGAGAACAACGCAAAATCGCCCGCTTATATAGCAAGCAGACTCCGCCACCTTGTGACTCACTGCACGCGCGCCGGCCGCTGCTATATTGTTGTTGGTGACGTATTTTGGGAAAATATACGCAATAATGGAGATGAAACCATGTTGGTTTGGTCATTCAATAGTGTAAGATTATTATTATTATGTTTTATAATCTCTAATTGTTCCAACACACTTAACCGAAAGCTTTTTTCACAAACATGTAAAATCTTAAAAGTGTTGTTGTTGCGCAACGAATGACCGGTATCGAGTAGATGTTTAGCGAAATGAGACTGGTCAGGGTGGTCATTCCTGTAAGCTGAAACATGTTCTTTAAATCTAATATCAAAATTACGGCCTGTCTGACCCACATAAACACCGTTACAATCGTCACAGACCAGTTTATAAACACCCGACTTTTTTCCATCCTCAAGACGATCTTTACCATTACAAATATGTTGTAAGTTCTGGTCTGTTCGGAAGGCCACGTGGATGTTATTTTTCCTGAGTATGTGGGCAATTTTTTGAGAGACGGGGCCCATGTAGGTCAAACTACCCACATATTTGTTTATTTTTTCCGGAGGGCATGCACAAAGCAATGAACGAACCCTATCTCGCTGCTTATTTTGAATTAGGCGATCGACTATTTGCTTACTGTAGCCGTTAGATGTTGCCATTTGGTAAATTATATTTAGCTCTTTTTTGTAGTTATCTGTTGACAGAGGAACTGTAGATAATCTATGAACATAGCAGCGAAAGGCTGCTATAGTGCCACCAACTTATCTGTTCAGGTGGGCAAAATCGGAACTACTACATACATCCATACAGACCTACTAACTTTCACGTTTATAATATTAGTAGGATTTTAATAGTAGAATTTGCAGATTAAAGAGTGGCTTGAAAGACTGCCCAATGTTTTGATTCCTTTTTTCTTGGAGAATTTCTAAGGTTGCAATACTATATTCTCCACTAGCGACAATGTCACCTGAACAGATAAGATGGTGGGACTGTAATTTGTGTTGTATGGGATGACAAGAAGAAAAAGGTATAACTACGTCTGTGTGAGTTGGTTTTCGAAAAATTTGGAAATCCAGTTTGTTATCGATTCTAGTAATGGTCAAATCCAGAAAATTAAGCGAATTGTTATTTTCTAGTTCCAGTTTGAACTTTATTTTGGGGTGGATATTGTTGAGTTTATTTACAAAAATATTAACCTGACGAGAAGTACCTGTCCAACAAATAATTATGTCATCAACATACCTATAATAAAACAGGATACGGGGCTCGTCCACCACATGATGTTTTTCAAAATCATCCATAAAAAGTTCAGCCATTAATGGACTTAACGGGGATCCCATGGCCAAACCATCTTTTTGAGAAAAGTACTGATTATTAAACCTAAAGTAATTTTGTCTCATACACACCCCAGTCAAATCAATGAGTTCATTAACTTCTCCAGGATGCAACCGTTGTCTCTCGAGGTGACCTTCTAAGATACGTAGGCTTTCTTCGTAGGGAACATTAGTGAAAAGGCTGTCTACATCAAGAGACAACAATTTAGCACCGGAAGGGATGTCAACGTTTTTAATTTTATTTATTAAATCTAGACTGTTTTTTAAACTGTACTTAGGTTTGAAACATGTCTTGGAACTTAAGAGAATGTTAAGATGTTTAGCTAGTTTGTACGCCGGAGCGTCAATGTAAGAAACAACCGGACGAATGGGAATATTTACTTTATGAGTTTTGGGTAAACCGTATAAAAGAGGGGACCGTGGATTCATTGGGACAATAGTTTTAAGCACCCCTGGAGAAATGAACAACGCGCTCTTAACTGCATCTTTCACCTCTGATGTGAACTTTTTAGTAGGATCCGAATTAAGATTTCAAAACAGCCATGTTAATAATGTTAATTCTGACACACAAACTGATACTCATTTGTTTCACCCTCGTGTTGAAAACTTAAGTGACACTCAGGTTTTTCTTTTTAATAGACATTATTTTGACAGTTGGGAAAGAGACAGTTGGGAAGAACTGTACCGAAGCACAGTGGGTAGTCCATGTGACTTTTATTGGATACATTACGGGGATTATCTGCTCTGTTTAACCGTAGGTACAGCCTATGCAATAGTTATTCATCATCATCATCATCATCATCATCTCAGCCGTAGGACGTCCACTGCTGAACATATGCCTCCCCCATAATTTACCAAAAGGAAGCGGCCTGCATCCAACCTGCGACCTTTATCAGGTCGTCTGTCCACCGGGTCGGTGGACGACCGTCCGTGGTGCGTGCTATGTGGCCTGCCCACTGCCACTTTAACTGGCTAATCTTCTGGGCTATGTCGGTGACTTTCGTTCTCTACGTATCTCCTCATTTCTGGTTCGATCACGTAGAGAAACCCCGAGCATAGCCCTCTCCATAGCTCGTTGTGCGACTTTGAGCTTATCTATGAGGCCCATAGTAAGAGACCACGTTTCAGTGCCATAAGTTATCACTGGTAACACACATTGGTCGAAGACTCTGAGCTCAGTGACTCTCTCGGCACTGAGGTATTTTTGACGAGAAGACTTCGTGAAGTTTCCGGAACGCTGCTCAGCCGAGTTGGATTCGACGATTGACCTCTTTCTCGAATTTGGATCTGCCTAGTTTGACTGACTCAATAGTTATTAAACAATTCGAAACCAATTTCCGCTACACAACCTACTGAAGCATGGATTCCTTATGGTAAGGTATCAGCTGCGAAAACTTTTTTTCTATTATGTCAACTCAAAAAGTTTTAAACCGACGGGTGGAATTTGAATGGGTGAAATTTTAACCTTGGGCAAGCTTAGCAATTCTCTTTTTTTCAAACTAAAAATATATACTTATAATATTATAATAGAGTTTTGCGTCATAAATAAAAATCAGTCAAATTGATCACTTCCTATTTTTGAATATTGTTCCATTTTTTCCGACAACTAGAAATAAACCACAATGAATAATGTATTTAGCTTTTCGAGGTAAGTTACACGTAGTTAAATATTATTTTCTACCGACTTCCAAAAAGGAGGAGGTACTCAATTCGACTGTATTTTTTTTATTGTTTGCTACCTCATAACTTTCGATAGGGTGAACCGATTTTCAAAATTCTTTTTTTGTTTGAAATCTGGTGCTTCTCATGTGGTCTCTAATTTTCATCAAATTCGGTTCAGTAGTTTTTGAGTTACACTCCAATAACTGAATAGAATGGAAGTCGGTATTAAATTTTGACAAATTGTACTTGTTACTAAGTCAAGTTATTTTATTACAGCTTTAACTGCTGCAATAGGGATGTATACATAGTTAAGTACTTGAGGTTTTGGTTGCGTGAAATACACACAACGTATATTGGTTCGTGAGGTCATGACAATGGGTAACGGCTGAAAATCAGTGAGTAAGGATTCTGTCCTTAGTCGTATGCTGAGTCGGGACCCATGTTCATGACACACACAGCACCGCGTCGTTTTCTACATGTGTAATGTGTTTATTTAGTGTATTGTGTTCCTTTAATGTGTAGAATATGTAATGTGATGTGTGTGTCTTGAATAAATATGTTTTCTTTCTTTCTTTCTTTCTATATTTAAAAAATGAACATCTTTTGTTATTTAATTTATTTATATCTACCTAGTACCCAACATACGCAATAACCACAAAATCGTAAATACGACGAGCATTTACTTTCACGTAGGAACTAAAAAAAATGACAGCTTTTATATGTACTGTTGAGTCTGCCAAAGCACGTAATATAAACATATTTTATATTTAGTACAGAAGAAAAATAAAACTGTTAAAACAACATAATTATTACCTGTCATTGTGTTTATGTATTTTTTTATAGGTTGACAAGTGGCGGCGGATGCAAATAGTTAACGGATATGATACGTCTGTAGAAATATTTTTAAAGACCGGACTTATTGCGACGGACGTCGGATGATTCGAGTTCATCTTATGCTATACTTACCAACTTATCATACAAAACAACGTTTCATGGTTTTGTACACTTTGCTTTCACTCATTCAACGTTACGAATACCTAACAGTTAAGGCGCGGTCGTACCCTGATAATAGTCAAAAGCAGAATCTTTAAACATCGAGTGTAACGAAACAGCAATACAAGTACCGAACTTACCGATCGATAAATTTGAGTCTTGAATTCGTCATACTTCGAAAAAACTGGCTATATCAATCTTTTGTCGATCAGTGCAAGTACCTGACAAAATTAAGCGTTTGGTAGACAAATTCGATAATCTTTTACAATAATAACGATAACCCTAGCATGGAACTGTTAAATTATGTTTAAGGTCGTCTATTTAATCGATTTTAACGATTGTTTTGTCAGCTTTGTAAATGACCTCGATATAGCTTATCGACAGGCGACGGGAATGGGGATATTATTTAGTTGCGTTTGATCGTACTATAATATTATTAAACGCGAAAGTTTGTATTTTAGATATTATTATTTGTATTTTATATTGTATTTTGTATTATTTGTATATTGTATTTTAGAGTATTATGGATGAATGGATGTTTGTTATTCTCTCACGCTCAAACGGCTGGCCCAACTTTGATGAAATTTGGCATTAAGGTAGATGGGGCGCTGAATTAACACCTTGGATAATTTTCATCAACATCGTCATCATCCATCACCATGCGAGTGTAACCGCGGGGCGCATTCAATAAAAATAAACTTTGGCCTTATTTTGATCGTAGAAATCTTCAAATGAAGGAGAAGGACGCATTGTGGAATGCAAACAATTCGTAATATTCGATATACTGTCGAAAAAATGAAGATCGTATAGGTCAAAATTTATCGATCTTAGCGACTCGACAAATTTAACAACTATTACGGTACTTGCACTACAGTTCGATAAAAATCTATGAAAAAAAAAAACAGGTTAGAAAAGGAACAGGCAAAGAGTAATAACCGAACAGAATTCATAAATATTACTCGCTCTCTGCAGAAAAAATCCTAAATAGGTGCATAAAAATAAACTTTCACGTCCAAACTCTCTGAATTTTCAGCGATAACACTATATAATTTTTTAGGTAATACATAGCCAACATATAGTACTAAAGTAGTAACCAGCAGTTTTTTCAATTGTGTTAGTATATATCGAAAATTATAAAGAAAACGTACAAAATTAACGCATTTTCGCATTACATCGTCCAATCTAACAAGCGATTTTCAAGCTTTTGTAATGCATAGTAAATTATTTTAAAATTGGGGTTGGACCGCGTCTTAATTCCTAGAAAATATCGTAATAAAAAATACCTCAGTGCCTCAAGACAAGAGTCTTCGACCAATGTGTGTTACCAGTGATGACTTATGGCACTGAAACGTGGTCTCTTACTATGGGCCTCATAGAAAAGCTCAAAGTCGCACAACGAGCTATGGAGAGGGCTATGCTCGGGGTTTCTCTACGTGATCGAATCAGAAATGAGGAGATCCGTAGAAAAACGAAAGTCACCGACATAGCCCAGAAGATTAGCCAGTTGAAGTGGAAGTGGGTAGGGCACATAGCACGCAGAACAGATGGCCGATGGGGCCGAAAGGTTCTGGAGTGGAGACCACGGACCGGCAAGCGCAGCGTAGGTCGTCTACCGACACGGTGGACAGACGACCTGATGAAGGTCGCAGGACGACGTTGGATGCAGGCCGCTTCCAACCGGTCCTTTTGGAAAATCATGGGGGAGGCATATGTTCAGCAGTGGACGTCCTACGGCTGAGATGATGATGATGATGATGATCGTAATGCACCACGTTACTTGTTGAATGGTCATACCGAATAGACCCCCAGTTTCGAAACGTCGGACGATTCGTCAGAGTAGTAGGTATTCCAAACTACTTACGTATATTGTCTCGGCTGAAATCGGAAGCATGGCTGAGAGGTCGGCTGTCATCGCTCCGTTTATCCTCTTCAGTAGACTCGGTACGGGAATTTCTTACTTGAAGCTGTGGACAACGAGACAACTTGTAAGAAATTGATATCGTAGAGTACTGCTAGACTATATAGACTATACTATATATATATATATATAATAGACTATACTAGACTACTAGTATACTAAAAGTCGTTTAGCGGTTAGTGTATTTTGCATATTTCCACAGCGTAATGTCATATGGGATATTGCTATGGGGTTCAGCGGCTGATATAGTGACCATCTTTATCCTTCAGAAACGTGCTATTCGAGCTATATACGAAATGGGTCCCCGTGAATATTTGAGAGATTTATTTAAAGAAATCAATATAATAACGTTGCCTTCCTTATATGTATTTGAAAATATAATATATGTTCGTTAAAATTTACATAAATATAAGTTAAATAGTGATCACCACACTTTTAATACTAGAAATACAAATAGGATAGCTGTACATAGTTTTAGACTTGCGAAGACTAATAAGTCATTCCTAGGAAATTGTGTGCGTTTTTACAATAAAATCCCAAAGCACATAACTGAGCTCACAGAGGGCAAATTCAAGTTGACTGTAAAAAACGTTTTAATAAAAAAAGCTTACTATAAAGTTCGACCTTATATAGAAGATAAAGATGCTTGGAATACTCCACTTCTGGCAAGCTGTCACTATGCCACCCATAAAATGTAATATTTGTAGTAAGTACCTAAGTAGAAACATTGTAAACATCTATATAAAAAGAATGGCCCCGAGTTTCTTGCCGCTTCTTCTCGATGGGCTCTATATATTTTGGAACGCGGCGGTAGTCTTTAATGTAATTAAAAGTTGACGTTCATAAGTGCGTCTTTGATGCCTAAATTGAATAAAGGATTTTGACTTTGACTTCGTAAAATTAAATTGGTGATTAAAATCGATAGATTCTAGTGACACATTCCACTCGCATTATATATCACGTAGTATTATTGCGTATAGTAAACATTTGTTATGTGTATGGGTTGCTAGTTGACTCGCTAGCTACCTCACTCGCTTCACCCCCTTACGGCCGGTCCCAATAATCTATCTATCGACGGTTTACCTCACTAGAGATAGATATTTGACCCTTTTTTATGGACGTTTTATGTCAAATTCAAATTAATTCAAAACGATAAGATAATTCCATAATGTATTTCTCGTACTAATTAATTATAAGTTTTGTTGTCTGCAATAAAATATTATTGTTACCACAATTATATATGACAATAGATAACGCAAGTATCACGATTGACATTGAAACCAAACGTGCCGACTTTTCAATGAACTGAATTACGTGAATTTAAGCTTATTATAATTTTAAAATAACTTACCAGTGATAGGAAATATGTCAATGCCATTGGGGGCTCAAAATTTTTGGGCTATTGCAGTTAATTATCACGCGCATTAGTTTTGGCGTGTGTCTGGTTGCAACAACAGCCACTGCGCGTCTGTTAGTAGCGGCGGCCAACCTCGACGCTCGGTCGGGGTTCGGACACGGGAAGTACACGCATTTACGTTATCTATTGTGCATATATATCTGTGGTTGTTACAATACTTACAAACACAGGTTTAGGTGTGCACCCAAGGCCCCAATGCGAACTCTTTATCAGAGTCAACCACACAGACATAGTGTTAATATGTGTATATATACATTTATTCACTGCGTTTTGAATCAGTCTTATCACAACTGTTTTCTCAAAGTTTTTTGTTATTTGGGTAAGGCCACCAAAAAATTATAATTTTGATGGATGACTTAGCGTCCGGCAATTTTTTTAGGATAAATACAATAATACTATCTATATTGCATTGTTTCCTTGCAAAAAGTATAATTTTTACTAGTATTTTAAATACGCGAACGTTTGTAAAAGTACTTAGTTTTATTTAATTAAGTAGTTGTTACTGCGAGACTACAAATTGCTAGAACAAATGAAAATGTCCCAAATTATCACCACGTCATATTTCGAATTAATTATTAGATTTCAGTTTATTCCATCGGCAATCATAATATTTTCTATAAATAATCACTTATTTTAGTCAATGTTTAATTAATTTACGTTAGTATAGCTATTAAAATAATATTTATTTTCGTATAATAACATCACGTCCCAGTATTTAATGCTTTTATGTTACTAATTTTAAGTTACCATAATTTTTACAATCATAGTGCAATTGAGCAGTAGAATCTGTTTTTAGTCATTGGCAACTCCAGTATCTAACTTGTCTATGGTATGTCAATTACTTGTCGGCCATTATTGAGGTGGTGTGTCAGTCTGTTTGGCCGGCATCGTGTTTTCGTTCGGCGCATAAATAGTTTTTATCTGATTTTAAGGTAAGTTTGTAACATTTTGATTAAATTGACATATTATTTAGTAAACTTAATGTTTAAATTATAGCTTTAATCTATGGACGTTGTTAATTATTCATCATAGTGCCGTAAATACGAGGATCTTTTAAAAAGAGGTTAGGTTTTATGTTACTTTTATGTTACTCTTAAGTTACTTATGTTACCATTGTTATACATTATAATTTATACTTTTAAGTTGCTTTTATGTTATATGAGGCCAATTTAACGGCCTTACCCATTTACGTTTGTGACGAATATTTTTACAAGTGGCGTTTTACTAGCTCTTATGCTACTGCTTACGGAGGATAAGAGAAGGAAATTAATTAGTTATATAAAACGTTAAAGTAACGCGTAATGCGGCGTTTTTTAGAGTGTAACTTATTTTGGAACTCTTTGTGAATAAGTTTGCCCGAGGAAGTAATTTTCCCGAAACTGTGTTCCGGTTTGAAGGGTATGGTTGCCGGCGGAATTACAGGCACATGAGACTTAACAACTTAACGTTTCAGGGTTATTCAGGGCGCAGTGCAGTTGGTCGTCGTACTTGTACCGTCTCTTAATAACATCATAAGTCAAAATACTCTACCGACGCCGTGTGGCAAAGTGAATAAAGCTACCACTGAGAAGTATAGAAGTAAGAAATAGTATATTTCATTACAAGTGGGGAAAGGCTGTCATTGCAAAGAGTTCCGACAAATGTCTACCCGAGCCGAGGCGCAGCCGAAGGCGAGGGTTGACAGTCGGAACAAGTTGCAGTGACGGTTCCGCACGTGTACTGAACGACTATTTTTAATACAGTTGCGAAAAAATTAAGCAATTTAATAATATAAACTCGCAAAGAAAATTTCTAGAAAATGGCGCCAACCGTAGAATATAAGCAGATATTTTTTTTCTTCACCCATTCTGGTAGGCAAAGGGAACTATGCCCATACAGCCAAGTCTTCAGTAGAATTTTTTTATTGATATGAAATGAAAATGAAATTTAATGAGATGAAATGAAATGAAACCTAACCTAACTCATTCAATCCATCATTAAATCTGATATTGAAACAAATTAGTAGCTTCTTTTTAGAAATATACGTATTTGCATGAATCATAAAAACTTCTATGTTTTTTTTTAGTAAAAATTTAATGGTTAGTTTTTCTTTTTAATAGACATTATTTTGACAGTTAGGAAAGAGAACGCACGAGTTCGGGAAAGGTAAAAAAAAGCACGCGTATGTAATAGCCCACATCCCGAACGCTATACTTCACTGCAATACGCCACTTTTTGAGCAACTGTATTAAAAAACAATTGTTGGCGAACAACAGAATAAACACATGTTGGAGAATGGAGCTACGAACAATACAATATTTTATATCTATATACTTTTTAACGATAATTTCTTGTATACTTATACGTACTTATACCTACATAATATTTAGAATCTCGGTAACGGCTGCAACGATTTTTATGAAATTTAGTATGCAGGGTGTTTCGGAGCCGATAAATCGATGTACTCGTCTAGATTTCATTTTTAGAAAACTTCGTTTTATCCGTGTTTCAGGCAATGAGAAACTGCTACAATATCATGGCAACTAGGGCTATCAGCTTAAACAACAACTAAACTGTTTTATCGACACAACAACACTAAAGGTTCTTGACAATAGATGGCGTTGTTAAGCAACACTAAGCCAATGAGTGGTGTGAGGTTAAACCAGGAAAATCTATTAATAATAATAATAATAATATTTATTTGCTTATAAAATTAGTATACAAATTATTTTCTTAAGTAAGTACAATCATAAAATCATCGAACACGTACAATATAAATGATATAGTCACTTAAGAGGGCCGTTAGTAGCTGTACTAGGATTCCCTGTGTTACAGCTACTACGATTCCTTAAACCATCCTAATATTAAGTACATACTGTATACAATATAATGTAACGAATACTCATTACATAGACAAAAGAAAACAGTTAAATAAGAATAATATTTTATAACAGTGTAAAGAGGGTAGGCATCGTTATTTGATATTATTATGTACACATTGGCGGGTCTGCCGTATATTAAGTGTAAAGAATTTGGTGTGTGGTCCAAGATCATGGGAGCCAGCGAACTTCACTAATATAATGTATTAATTGAATATAAACGTATTGATTGAATGAAAATGATTAAATATAATGAAAACTATAATTGGATATTTGAATGATTAACATAATATTGTAATTAATAAATTTAAGTTAATACATGAAACATATATCATCATAAAATTATGTGCCTGTTTAAAATTATTATTATGAAATACTTATGCAAGTACTAAGTTATTAAGGTTATTACCACTCATTCAAAATATTTATAGATATAATATATATATATATATATATATATATATATATATACATTTAAGATTGAAATTAGAAAAAAAAAAATTATATGAAGTAGATTTTATTAAATTAATTTTTTTAATAAAAATTAGATATCTTTATAAATTATAATTATTGTTGTTATTGAACATAGTAGTTAAGAGTTTGTTATTATTATTTAGACACAGTTAATAGGGCTTCTGTCTCATCATAAGTAAGCAGTTGCAATAAGTGAGTTAATTCCTTTTTGCACTTTCCTCTAGTAAGACAATGGATATTTGTAATTTGAAGAATCTTTCTATATAAGTATGGTCCTAAGAAACACTGATGCCTTTTAGCAAATGTACTGGAAAACATTTCGGATGAAATAATGGAGTCTTTCCTGCGCTTTTCCTGGAACTTAGCTAAATCAAATATTATGCTTTCATGCGTTAAGCTTACAGATTTTTGAATAAATAATTGTCTAACCGTAAGAACTTTCGCTTCAATGTACAGTTGAGTGGTGCTAAATCTAAAAGGTTTATTTAGCATAACCTTCAGAACAGCTCTTTGTGCTCTTTCGGCTCTTAACATATAAGTTATATATGTGCCGCCCCAAGCTGTAATACAATATGATAGAATTGATTGACACAATGCATGGTAAACTGTTGTGATTAGGTTCTTATTAAGTACGTGTCTTAGACGTTTAAATATAGCCAGTAATTTGCGTGTCCTTCCAGTCAATGATTTAATGTGTTCGTACCAGGTAAGATGGTTATCTACTATGACACCCAAGTATTTAATCATGCTTACTCTTTCTAGTTGCATGCATGTACACAAATTATGTCTTGAGTTTTGACATACGTGTGCTCGTATAGTTGTAGACTCATGATTAGGTTGATCAACAGTTGAATTTGAAAAAGTAAGATATTTGCTTTTTGATACATTAAGGGTTAGGAGATTTCCTCTTAGCCAGGACAAAACTTCATTCAATCCTATTTCTGCTAATCTAAGTGTTTCATCCCAGGATGGAGCCGAAAATAGTAGCACAGTGTCATCAGCAAATGCTATTACTTGACCTCCCTTCAGATTAATGCTGCATAAATCATTTACGTAGATTAGGAAGAGTGTAGGACCCAATACGCTGCCCTGGGGCAGGCCATAAGTAGGGCTGTCTACTTCACTAACATAGTCCCCAACTTTAACCCTTTGGGTTCTATTTGACAAATAATCTGAAAATAGCTGAAGAGCAGCACCTCTAATGCCCATTCTTTCCATTTTGTTTATAAGAATGGGGACAGAGACAGTATCAAATGCCTTAGCCAGATCCAAGAAAATACCTACACATTTGTTTTTACTATCCACTTGTCGAACAATGTAGTCCGTAAGTTTATTCACTGCCTGTTCAGTTGATTTGCCAGATATAAATCCAAATTGATTTTGAGATATTAGGTTATATTTATTAAGGAAAGATGTGAGCCGTTTGTTAAGCAAGCGTTCCAAGATTTTTGATAAAGAGCTAAGGATTGATATTGGACGGTAATTATTAATACTGTCTCTGTCTCCTCCCTTATAAATCGGTTTTATCAGTGCAGTTTTGAACAATTCCGGGAAGACGCCACTAGAGAAACTGAGGTTAGCTATGTGAACCATGGCTGGAATAATTGGCTTTATTAATTTAATCACTTTTGCCGAAATACCATCGTAGCCCATCGCACAATTTACCTTAAGGCTCTGGATGGTATAACCAACTTCTATTGGATCAGTTTCCAATAACATAAACGAGTTACTAACTGATGGGACAATCGTATTACGTTCTATATTATAGCTCAGTATAACATCCGCTAGAGATTTTCCTACATTAGCAAAGTAATTGTTTATATAGTTTAGTGATTGAATTGGGCTATCTTTCAATGTTAATAAACAATCTTTGTCATCTTCATCGTTAGTTGTGCTAAACTTAGCAATTTTCTTTATGACTTTCCAGGTTTTTTTTGAGTCTTTATGGGCGTACATTATTTCAGCACTGTCAAATTCGGCCTTAACCTTTTTTAACATGTTGCAGCAAAAGTTCCTATATCGCCTATAAGTGATAGCAAGAGTATTGTTTGTAAAGTTTTGTTTTAAATTTTGATGCAGTTTATCTCTTTGTTTAATGCACCTAAGCAATCCTGGTGTTAACCAAGGCTCCTTGATTATTTTACGGCAGGGTACTTTAGTGAGTTTAGTGTTCCTATCAATAGTTCTCTTGAGTTCTTCCACCAAGGTCACAGTAGCGCTATTCACATCGTTCATTTTAAGTATACCGTCTACAACAGCAGAGTCGAAGTCGGAAGCTATATTTTTAAAATTTATTACGTTTTGGAAATTGTATTTATTATTGTGTTGTTCACGTTGTTCGAGAATGAGCGCAATGGTTAACGCGCTATTGTTTACTTACGGGCAAGGCTCGGTCATACAGGTACTTATATATAATAAATATTTTGTCAAATTATTAACCAAATTATTCAATACGTGCATACTGCCCGTCCTCACTTATGGCTGCCAAACTTGGGCAATAACAAAATCCAACTTAAAAGAACTAGAAGTCTGCCAAGTCGCCCTGGAAAGGAGCATGCTGAACAAACGGAAATGTGACTAGATCCGAAACAAAACAATTAGGAAGAAAACCCAAGACGAAGATCAACAGTCAAAGTCAAAAAATTAAAATGGAGATGAACAGGACATACTATAAGGGGAAAGGACAAATGGAGTAGATCAGTGACAGAGTGGTATCCAAGGTTAAACTGTTAAACTGTCCAAGATGTCGCTCCGTCCCCGTTACGGTAAGTAGACGGTTAGTCAAATAGCGAGTTAAAATTCGATGCTCGGACCAGAACCTCGGTGGCCTAGTTGGTCAATGGCGTCTGACACGGAGAGTCAGAAGACGCGGGTTCGAATCCCGTCCGAGGATGGAAATTTTTCTCTCTATAAATTTCAATGTTTGAGATCGCTAAAACAGGCGTTAGTGCTTAAAAAAGTAATACTATAAAAATTACAAGGGCTGCGATGTCAATACGAAAGTTTAAGTATTTCTAAATAATGCTTCTTTCGGTTGGATGATACTGTTAAACTGTCCAATAGATGTCGCTCCGTCCCCGCAAGACGGTTAGTCAAATAGTGAGTTAAAACTCGATGCTCTGACCAGAACCTCGGTGGCCTAGTTGGTCAACGGCGTCTGACACGGAGAGTCAGAAGACGCGGGTTCGAATCCCGTCCGAGAATGGAATTTTTCTCTCTATAAATTTCAATGGTATCCAAGGGATGGGAACCGCAAAAGAGACCGTTTAGAAGATGGGCAGATGAGATTAATAAGGCCATAGGCAATACAAGTATATGTATATGGACAAGGACAGCAAAGAGCCGAACAAGGTGGAGAGAGTTGGAGGAGGCCTTTGTCAAAAGGCAAACAGATAGTGAAACGGATGAACAGATATAGAATAAGTGAACCAAAAACTTTGTAACTATTTATTGTCTGAATAAAAGGCTATTTATCATCATCATCATTATCAGCCGGAAGACGTCCACTGCTGAACATATGCCTCCCCCATAGAACGCCACTTGGACCGGTTACTCCTTCCATTGCTCGTTCAGCGACTGTATGCTTGTTAATGAGGTCCACAGTAAGGGACCACGTCTCAGTGCCATAAGTCATCACTGGCAAGGCAACACACTGGTTGAAAACCTTGGTTTTCAGGCTCTGAGGTAAAGGCTATTTTATTATTATTTTATTTATTTTTCAAAATATTTTGTATTGTTTGGAAACTTTTCAAGGATCCCACACGTACTCGTATAAAGCACAAAACAGATATATTTTTTTTGTGTAGGCACGTAAAGTGGTTATTGTTTTTGTTTCTTCTCTTTCAGTTTCATAATTCATTTGAATGACGGTTTGTTATCGTTATGGTAATGTGATTGTGAAACTTTTAATGTAATGTGGCACAATAGACGAGGATGTCCGTACCTGAAGTAATTATTTAAAAATTTTTAGAGGAATGGTAGCGATTAATTTGTTCAAAAACTAAACTAGCGAATTTTTCTAAATTCAAATTAAAATTTATTTATTTGTAAGTATTTTGGGCAAGTATACACAATAGTAGCTAAGTTCTTAATGTTAAGGTTCCATCAAAATTCTACCTTAATAGGCGTATAACAAATATTAATTTAATGAAGGTTACAATATTATTGACAATAGAAAGAATAAAACGATTGCATACTTACTTAACATATTTAAATGATTGTCTTTTCATATTCAATTAAAATGATAATTCATTAATGTCAAAGTAACTACCCAAATAATAAAGTAATGTCTAGAATGATGTCAATAAAGGCCTATTCATACCTGAGCGTTATTCGCTACCGCTGTGGGTAGCGAAAAATACCACGCGGAACTCGATGGGTAAATAGTATGAAGTTCCATAACTGCAGCGAAACTTGTACCGCCAAGTGAGGCTGTATTTTCTCTTGTTTGGCGAAACTAGTTCGCCGCCCCGCTAACCGTTGTCAACGAATATCTCTACCGCGCGCGGTAGCGATATCCGCTTTGATGTGAACAGTGAAATTAACACAATACCCTTTCGGATCTCTTTATCGTTCGTGGAAGCGAATAACGCCCACGTTTGATTAGACCTTAAAACTATAGATAAATCTAAGTCGTAGTAATTAATAAAATATATGTAATTTCAAAAAAAATATGTAATTTATGTAATTTATTATTTTTATTATTATCATCTAGTCTAGTTCTTATTTTTTTAACACTAAAATCCAAATTCATGTAACGCTTAGCTTAGATTGCCATTTCTAAAAATAGGATTATTCTATTCAATTTTGGGTATTGTTACGTCAATTTAGTGAGCACCAAGTTACGTGACGACTAATCTGTCTAAAAAAATTTACCCATAAAATGGAACTGACTTTAACACTAAAATAAGTTTGAAATACTTGTTAAGGTCGGTACCATGATAGTTCAGAAGTATTTTATTATCACAATATTGTGCGCATGGTACCGACTTCGACAAGTTATTTAAAATGTTTAGTGTAGTCGTCGGTTCGATTTTTTGGTAAAAAAATATTCACCCTTTTTAGTGACCGTTGCTACTTACGGGATCGATTGTCATTCATCTTCAATTACGATATAACCGAGATAGGCGAAACACTTTTTAGTAATTGTATTGAAACTCAATAACCACTTGATCGACTTTTATAAAAATAGGACCACTTCGGAAGTATACTCTAACAAAAACAAAATATCTGTATAAAGTTTGCGTATACATAAAAAAATATACGTATCAACTTGAGAACCTCCTTCTTTTAGAAGTCGGTTGAAAATCTACCACCAAAAAAGATTTTTTTTTAATTTTAGTGCTGTCATTCGGAAGTGTCTCATTAATTCAGATATTAGCTAAAACAGAATAAGAATTGCCATAATTTAGATATTTTAATTTTATGAATGCTTACAGAATCGACACCATTATCAGGCAACACAGATTATTTTGAACAGAATCAAAGAAAATAATCAATAAAACCTTTTGTCATAAAACTACTGTGTTCGGTCGATTAGATTAAATCCTACAATATTTTTCCCTTTTGTTTAATTATTCATCATAAAAAAACAACTTTAGCGAATTTTCCATACAAATGTAGGTATCTATCCCCCGATTTTCTCTCTGGACCTCAACTATATTAGTTATGTATACTTAGTTTTGAAAAAGTTCAGCATACTATGAGTTATCTGTGACACAGTTGCCCTAGACACATGACAGTCGACCCTGTAGGTAAGCCCGGGTTTTTTAAAGAATAGGGTTTACGATAACCTCTGCCTGTCGCAAGAGCCGACTAAAAGGGGACTAAGAGCTCGGGTATAGTTGGGGGTGGGGCCCTAACTATCTCGCCAACGAGCTCGAGGAAGACGGCGTCATGATGTGGCAATTAACACCGTGCCATCTTTAGAAGAAGGAGATGCGAAATGCTCTCAGAGTCGAGCCAAAGGGTAATATGTCTTGATGGTCCCAGTGCGTTCCTATGGAGACCCTGGGGTCATCTATAAGACATCGAAGAAGGCCACCGAAGGGGTTTTAGTGGAAAGTCCTACATAACCCCATAGTGGCGGGTATCTAATAACATGTCACCCTCGTAAACAAAAAAAAAGAAACATGACAGTGTGTACTCTTACCCGTGAACGACACGTTACCTTACACTTAGGTAGGTAACTTTGTCGCAAGGAGTTACGTAACATAACTGAAGCATACTCAATAGTGATGCGAATATTCATTGCATCACATACCATCCGATATGGTCTAGTGGCTAGGATACCTGGCTCTCACCCAGGAGGCTCGGGTTCGATTCCCGGTATCGGAATATCTTTTGCACTTTTTGCTTATTCTTTGAAACAATGATTTTAGTAATGTACTAGCAACTTTTGCCCAACGGTTTTAGCGATTAAGCAGATCAACCGGGTAGTTGTTATTTTTAAGTAACAACACAGAGGTTTTTGCCACTGAAAACCCATATAAATTTTTGGATTTGGGTCCATAATTAAGTTAAACAAAATTATATATAATTTGCAATTATTTATATACCTCACAATTACTATTTTGAAGTAGGGCTATATGTTCACTCACCTTACGTTTGCCGCGTGAAAAAAAAACTTTCATGCCTCATAACTTTCATATTATTTAATTATGGTATTTGTCGCTGTGTGGTAAAAAACGTCGTCTGAAACTCGTGAGATCTGCTAACTTGAATTATAATATACTATTATTTTATACGTATGTAGGAATGTCGTAAAATAATACACCTTTAAAATCGCGTGTTTTGTTTAAATTCCAACACACGCTATTTTGGTCTCAGTATAGGATGTTATGTTTGTTTTATGTCAATATTATTAAGGGGATCGCATAGCTAGTACTTGTCCATACTAAAAGAAAAAAAACTCTTGTCTACCTGTTAACATTGTCCGATTTCAGTGATTTTTTTTTATGCACACATTGTTTACACACATGCCCGTACGTTTTGATTTTTCAAGTTTAAAAAAAAATCTAACTATTACTTTGAAATACTGAAAAAATGTGAACAGTCAAGTTTAAAAATATATATATGTATATATTACTTTGAAATACTGAAAAAATCAAAACGTCCCGTACGTTTTGATTTATAGCAAACAATGTGTTGATTGCATGAAAAAAAACACTGTAATCGGACAATGTTAAGAGGTAGAAAAGAGTTTCTTTTTTTGGTATGGAGAAGTACTAGCTATGCAATCCTCTTAAATTACTCATGCCCAGCAAACATAAAATCACTCATTGTATCTTAGAAGGACGAAAATTACTCACCCGAACTATACACTGAACATTTTGGCAAAAGGTGTAGCTGTTATAAATAAAAAAAACACTGACGAAAATAGAATCTTTACGACACTCAAAAACATGTGTTTTAAATAAAACTCCGGCTTTGAAAACCAAATGGCAGTATAATCTTTGGCATAAAAATATGAAACTAATGGGTCCACTTTAAAAATTGGCAAAATAAAGGCAAATAATATTATTGCCAAGAAATTGAAGCGTGTTTAGAAAAAAATTTGCAGAAGGGTTAGTTAGCGTTGTCACAGATTACTGAATATTACTACGTGCGTTGTGTCAATAGAATTATTCAGTTCTTGTAAGAATTAAATCCACATTAGAACTTAGTTCAGCGTTGAGAAAATATTGAAGCCGAAAGGAAACAGTAAAAATAATAATACAGACAAGCATAAACAAAAGGTTTGTATTAGGACAACAGACGTTAGGCTATGTTGTAGGCCTTCGGGCGGCCTGAAAACTTCGACATGGGTTGGCCACTACTTAGTCTTTCCACCAAGCGGCATTGGGCCCGCAGCCCGCACATAATGTGCATAATTGCAGTAAAACTCAAACCACTTTATGAGCAAGTGTGTTGAGAAGTATAGTGTCTTTTTTATCATCTATTTCATGATTATCCTAAACAATACACAAATATGTGGACTTATCAAATGAAACGGTTTATGTCGACCATATAAAAGTAATGTGCATTGCCAAACGAATCTCACGGTAACATTGATTGGACACGGTCATGAACAAAGGTCGATACGGTTTATATTGGTTTGTCATGTACAAATGAAAATCCTATGTAGAATTGATTATCTAAGTTTGGGTTATGAGGATTGTAACACAGATTAGTAGGGTGAACTACTAGTGAATGGACGTTACTAGTAATTGGACAGTTCTGTGATTAAATGTCAATAATAAAGATATTATTGAACTTACACGCCATCTATGACACTTTTTCTGTTCTCTAGTTAATGGACCACCCATAATGATTCAAGACAGTTTTGATAGATGGCAGTAACAGTCTCAAAATATTTAATTGCACATGGCGTCCGTCCGATACGGTGACACTTGACAAAAAATATGAACATTTTAGGTTAACTGACGTGGTTCGTAAGTCGTAGTGTTGGAACAACAGATCTTTGGTGTTTGTCTGATTGGTGATAGGTAAGTAAGAGTATTATCTATAGTAATTCATAAGTTCTAAACAGCTTGGATGTTATGTAAAAGTTATTATTGCTTGTCCAATGACTATCATCAGGAACCTATCAAAATTTAGTTATTGGACACGTGTCCAATAACTGAGTTTTTATTTCTCTATTGTCCAATATTGTACCTTAATATTATGATGTTAAAACATATTGCACCATATTTTGAGTTTTAGGAAGTTGAGACTAGTCGTACTAGTATTTGGACAGGTGTCCAATGACTTGTAATAAAGTGTCCAATAATTAATTGTTGCAGTTTCGAGTATTTTATGGTGACATAAAAATGCCTAAAGGAAGAAAAAGAGATTATGATGTCTCTGTTTTAAATTTAGCACTAGAAGAAATTAAAGATGGTCGCAAAATTCGAGAAATCGCTCGTAAATATGGCATTCCCAAGTCAACGTTACATTTTAAACTGAAAAATCCTACCCACAAAACTACTTTTGGTCCAGCACCTATTTTAACCGAAGAAGAAGAACAATTGTTGGAGTTTTGGATCAAGGAAATGATGCGAAAGGGTTTTCCATTAAATATAGAAGATTTGAAACAAAGTGTCTACAAGTTCCTGATCGAAAACCCGCGTCCCAATAAATTTAAAAATAACTATCCTGCAGATGGCTGGGTTAGAGGATTTTTAAAAAGACATCCGTCTATAGTACAACGAACAAGCGAGGGTGTGACACAATCAAGTGCTTGTGTATCAGAACCAAACATTCGTAAATGGTTTGCCGAGATACATAGCTATCTATCGGAGAACAACCTACTCAACATACTAAATGATCCTAGAAGGGTATTTAATGGTGACGAAAGTGGCTTTCAGCTTTGTCCCAAAACAGGGAAAGTGTTAGCAGCCAAAGGGACTAAAAATGTTTACCACGTCGAAACAAACAATGCGAAAGAATCAATCAGTCATGTTTACGTTCTCTGCTGCTGGATATGCTTGTCCACCTATGGTTGTATATAATTATCAACGTATTCCTCAAAAAATTGTGGATGGCGTTCCCAAAGAATGGGGAATTGGTCGCAGTGACAACGGATGGATGACATCGGAATTATTTTTCGAATATATTGCAAATGTGTATCATCCATTCCTCATTCAACATACCATTGATTTGCCCGTCATATATTTTTTAGATGGTCATAAAAGTCATCTTACTTACAATGTAAGCAAGCTCTGTAAGGAATTAGGCATTGAGGTTATTGCATTGTACCCGAATGCCACGCGCATTTTGCAGCCAGCTGATGTAGCTGTGTTTAGGCCCGTGAAAGCAGCCTGGAAAGACGCTACACGTGTTTGGCACTTAGAAAATCCAGGAGAGCCTATTTCGAAAGTTAATTTTGCAAAAGTACTAGAAATTGCGCTAGAAAAATCAATAAAACCAGATACTCTCATAAATGGGTTTAAAACTTGTGGATTGGTACCTTTTAATCCTGATGCTATCGATTACACTAAATGCTTGCGTGGTGCAACTCGTAATCAGGATGAAAATGCCCCACCTAACTTGCCTCGACAAGTTGAATCAAACTCCCAAAATGTTATAACACTCTCAAAGTTTTCGGAAATAGTAGGCCCATCCAAAATGTCAGAATTAAAGTCCATGAACGAATGCATATTAGAAGCAGATCAAAACACCCTAATTTTATACCAACTTTACACTATATTTAATGTTAACAATTCCCCTGATTTAGATTCGTATCATATGGATACGTCAGACAATAATATCCAAAATATTGTTTCTCTAGAACCACAGTCTAATACTACTGAACAAATTGACCATGAACTAACATCTTATGAACCCAGACCAGATGATTTACAGTGTCTTAATGAAGATGTTACTTTCAGTACTAACACCAAACTCCAACAAAACAAGTATTCAGTACTTCACCTAATTCATCACAAGTAAATGATAATTCAGATAATGTTGAGAAAAGTCCGGCTTTTAAAGTTATATCAAATAGTCTTTTTGGAAGATTTTTGACACTACCCAAAACTCCAGAAAGGAAAGGTAAAAGAAATACAGTCAAAATGCCATTTGCGATTACCTCAGCTAAGTATAGAGCGATGTTTCAAGAACAGAAAAATAAAGGACATGGAAATAAAAATAAAAGAAGAAAAAAAGAAAACTAGAGAAGAGAACAAAATAAAAAAGGAAAACGCGAAAAAAGAAAAAAGAAGTGCAAATAAAGAAATTCCACAAATTTCCACAACTGTATGTAGGGTGTGCACAAAATCAACAAAGACATCTAATCGAGTAGTATGTGACATGTGTAAATCAATATTTCACGTTAGATGTGTGCCAGCAAAGCATCAAAAGCACGTACCAGAGGATATTGCAATAGATATGTTTGTATGTCATCATTGCTACAAAGAAGATGAAGAAGAAGATACAGTTGAAGATCTAAGTTCTGAAAAGGACAGTGAAGATGATTTAAGAAATTTAATGCAGAATACTGTCGACACAGAAGACTCCGAAGTAGGGCTTTTATACGATATGGTCATGCAACAGAAAAAACAAAATAAATTTTAGAAGTAGGTAGATGTTAAAATAATTTTGAATATGAATGTCCTATTAAGTTTTATTTAAGATTTTTTATAAATTGCTCATTTTCATTAGCTTCTAAGTTAACATTGAAAGATCTCTACATGAAGACTGATTCTAATTTGTGCCAAAATAATAACTAATTAAATTTAGGTGTTATAAAAAGGTTTATGTTCTTTAGTTTTTATATGAGAAGATAAGTTTTGTATGGTTTGCATTGAAATATTTTTAAAAGAAAGAGTAAATCTGTGTTGTGCTAGGTAAGTAAGTTGTAAGTCACAGTGAATATTGATTGTTTAATTGATATATTTACATTAATGTTGCAATAAATATGATTGCAACATTACTCAATTAGCCTTTTATCGGTTAATTTTACTTAAAGCAGTGTAAGAATATTTGTCCATTGACTGGTAATGTGTGTCCAATATTAGAATTTCTGTCCAATAACTGTATATTTTGGTATTTTTTAAATTATATTTTTATTAGCTATAAATTATCACCCTATATTTTAAACCAAGAAACCAATAATAGAATAAACCATCTACTAATAAAATTTCATGACTCGGGATATTTATCTTCAAAATAGAACCAACAAAATAATTATAACAATTTTAAGTCTCTTAAGTGTCCAATCACTAGTAGTTTACCCTATATAGTTTTTTTTTCCTTTATAATTAGGCTCGTGCGTTTGTACATTTGCCGTTCTACAAGTTACCTAATATATGTTAACAGTTGCATTATGTTAGATTTTTATTCAAGTAGTCAAACACATTAATAAGTCACTGTCCTGTTCAAGTCTATACTATTAAAGAACATTTAAATGTCAATTTTGTATAAGTTAAATTAAAATATACTATTATGAATAACTAATGTCTAAATGTAATTATATCAAATATATGAACATTAACAATGTAATATCAAACATAACATTATGTGAATTATTGACATGTATGACAAACAGTGTGATTGTAAATTGATTAATAATTAATTAAATTATTTTGTTCTAATCCAGTAATTCTTAATCTAGGTATAATAATTGTACATAAACGTATATAATCTAATAGTAATCCATATGTCGACGCATAATAAAAGTCAACCAAATTTTTGCATGTCATTATGATGGAATGTGGATCTCTATTTTTATGTAACATCTTATATGTATACCTATGTTCATGCAAATAAATAATTTTGAATTTGAATTTGAAGTCAAGTTCTAGTAAACCGCTGGATACACTACTAAAAGTCAAATCTCGAAGAAACACTCAGCTCAGGGCCCAGGTATATAGAAACCAAACAGTTTTATGAATTTTCGGTGGGTCATATTATCTCCTGTTAGACGTGTTTGGTGCTTTTCAATTTTACTGTGACCACAGTTACACACAAGTTGATTAAAATCTTGAACAAGTGCAATTTGAAAAATTTAGTACCGACTTCCATTCTATTACTTTGGTAAAAAAGTGGACAGAATTTGATGAAATTTAAATGGGATCACACGGAAAGCACCAGCTTTCAAACAAACAAACAATTGTGAGAATCGGTTCAACCAGTCGAAAGTTATGAGATAACAAACATAAAAAAACATACATTCGAATTGAGTACCCACTTTTTTCGGATGTCGGTAGAATATGGCGGCGCTATGTCAGTTTTGACAACTCCAGTAAGCAAAAATGTTAGTGAGTTCCTGACTGGAACTGACATAGAGCCGCCATTATTACTATCATCATTTGATTGCAACTGAGATATATTATAGCCCTGCTGGTAACATTTTCAATCCGAGCGGACCCAACCGTATTGGCATCCGATCCGATCTGGTTGTGTCCGGCCGGATGGAGCCACATTGGTCATATCAGGGTAATTTTCAACCGACTTCCAAAAGATTCTCCTTGGGGTTTAAAAATGCTTAAAAAACATCACGTGATTAATGAACGGCCCCCTACAAGTACTAAACGTTCTTTTTAAGATTCTACGTGACAGATCTGATGTAATAACAATATAAATAATAAAAATTAATTTTGGCGGTCCAAGTTTCAACCATTCCGTCTGTTGCAGACTGGCGCACTAGAGCTTGCTTTAGTTCAACTTATTTTTAGCGTGATTCCTTCAAAATATCCAAACCCGTAGGCGTACAGACTGACAGACGAAGAAACATTGTTCTTAATAACATGTTAAGATCTCTCCTGACGTGGTTTATATGACGCAGAGGCACGGCAGGGCAGTATATCATATCAAACGAGCTAGACCAGAGCATCAATTGAAATTATGACTTCTATTTTTCTTTATGAGCTTAAAACAAGAATTACAGCCGAATGTTAAGACGAATAGCATTCCGAAGCGGCTTTATGCGTGAAGAAAAGGAAAAAAATACAAAAAATTAAACCAACTTCAACATTAAAGTGTGAAGTAACTTGTTGGTACCATGGTAGTTCAAAAATACCTATTATACACAATATTGTGCGTATGGCACCGACTTCGACAAGTTATTTCACACTTTTTGGTGTTGAATTCGGTTCTATTTGTTGGTAATAAAGAAGTTGCCGCCCTTTTTAATGACCCTTGCTACTTACGAGATCGATGGTCATTCACCGTCAATTACGATATCATCACCTATGTAACAATGCTGTGATATCATCGAGACAAGCGAAACACTTTACAGTTATTGGAGTGTAGCTCAAAAACTGCTGGACCGAATTTGATGAAATTTAAATGGGACCACCTCGAAAGTATACAAACAAAAAGAATTATCAACATCGGTTTCGTTTATGAAGCTAAGTTTAATTTCTTTTTTTGGTAAAAAAAATATCCGCGAAGACACAACTTACACAAGGTCACCTGACGAATACACAAAAAATACAGTCCAGACTAAAAGTCTGCATTCGACACTACTCACAAACGCTAAAATTAGATACACGAATGATCTCCCACGCACATATTTTAATGTTAATAAATATAGTTTTCATAGCATTTATCAAAATACTTTTAATATGTAGTAGTAGTAAGAGCTGGCTACTTAAAAACTCTGATCAATTTGTTCAGGAAGTTATGTATTTTCATTAGAGGTTGATGACTTTGATCGGTAATTCAATTTAGACAGAGAGACGGAGACCAAATAAAAGGAATCAATATTTATCTTTCTATTTATTTCTCAAATTTGCACGAGGCAATCGCGTGTGCTAATTACGTCTATTTACAATTTTGTTATACACCCTTGCTTATTTTTCCAAGAAAAGTATTATCTGTAACAAACTCAAATTACTATTAAAAACTTAACCTTGCGTTTCCAGTATCGGTAATACGCACGTGCTTTCAGTACCGTAGCACACATGACAAAGGTTTTCTAAGAGCTTGTGGGCAATTTTTTTTTATGTAGGTTATATATGTAAGCTTTATATCAGGCAACGTAGGTATAATCACTAGTGTTTCACTAAAGGTGACAAAATCAGACTGAAATCATAGGCATACCTCCACGCCAATAACAGTTCATAACATGTTTCTTATTGAGATTGTACCCTGGCTGTAGGTAACATATAATTAGTACTCACGTAATGTAGACCACGATTTAATAGACTGAAGATGCGGGTGGATGTGCAATAAGTTCTAAGTTATTTAAGAACAGACAAAATGGTCTAATCTCTTTCTCACTCTTTTACTACGGATACCACTGGCACTCGAACTCCATTGTAAGTCTCGACAATACACACTAACTGTATCATTGCCCACGTTTTTATTGACAATTTGGACGATTATTATTCTTTTTTAGACAACCTACCGTTGGACTTCACGCACAGGCAAGTTGAAAACCATCACCACGATTGAAATTTGGACATTTCATGGCATCATTTTGATGGCTTGGTACATAGTACACTACGCACAATATTACTAGCTACGAACACACACGCATGATCTAAGTATAATTTGTATAGCTGTAAGCACAGTAGTTGGATTGCAATCCAGCTTTAAAAATAAAAGAAACTATATTTTATATTATTTTGATTATGATCTGTTTTGTGCTTTAAATAATTAGATAAAATAAAATAGGGACGTACCGTGGATAAGATTTGAGGTTTGTGAAATTCCATCCAGTGGTTAGGGCAGGTGTTCAACTACGATTGGGGTCACTGGCGAAGAGTCTGGGGACTCTTCGTCGGCTTGCACGGCTCTACACGTCTAGGGGGTGACTTTGGTGAGCAAGGTCATCCCTTCACAGGCGCTGAGGCCCGGTTAAGATCAATCCGGGCCTACCGCTGGGGCGAGATGGTGATTGCCAGCGCGACCTTGTCTCGCCCCACCTTGGCGGAGGACTGCTCACGGGGGGGTTTTAGTGGGTCTGAGCCCCACACGCCCCCTTCCGTCACCCCCGTGGCGGAAGGGATGTGCACAGCATTTCCCCCTCAAAAAAAAAAGCTGTTCAACTACGATGTACCTATTTCTGTATATAATTATTTTTAACAGCTTTAACATGTTATTTTATCCGGTGTGTTACTTAGTTCGGGAGCTCCAAAATATATTATAACATGGTCTACATCCCGTGAGTACTAATTATAACTTATTTAACAACCGCGACAGTCTTTATGAGTAACTTGAGTTTATTTTTCAATCTAAAATGATCTTCCCAAACGCAGATCTAGCTCTCCGTCTACGCTGAACGAATGCCAAAAGATAATTTGGTAGAGCGACTGACACACAACATTATAGCGCCGAAAAATGCAAGTGACATCTTGCTCTTTATTGTCATATTAAAATTATGTATCTGTTCGACATTGAACTGGATAAATAAGTAGCGCTTGACCACTATTATTTGTGTTTATGAGGATTTTAAATAGAGCATGACCCTTTTTCTAAAGCGAAGACATCAGAAAGGTAGTAGCAGGGATTAGCATCCTGCGTGAGACTTAAGTTTTAGATGAAGTTGAGATCAGCATGGTTGTAGGACACTATCTAGGCCCGTCTGGGTAGTTAGATCGTTGCTACCCCCTTAATTTGAAATCTGTTGTCAAGCAGCACATATTTTGGCACATGGATGTGGGATTCAAACGCCATTTTAGGTCTAGCGCAGTCCACTTTGACATCTAATGTCAAATGCTCACGTAATCTAATACCTTTACGACCCGTCCCAATATATTATATCAAATGTCAAACCTACCAGTTACAATGCAACGGCTTGTTCCCGAGGAATCGGAATAACTTTATTCTACGCGCAGACGAAACCGTGAACAGAAACTAGTTGGGAAATAAAAAAAGGTAAAAAGTTTTTCAATTATCTTTCGTTTTTTGGTCTTCAAATTTTCTCATGCCACTGCTGGCTGAGTGTAGGCTGCTACCCTACTACTAAGTGCGTGGAAAACTAAGTGGAGCATACTTCGCTTTAAGGCGACTGGCCAGATTTTTGCCAGCGGGGGCAGTTCGCTCTTGCTATTTCGCCTCAGTACATTCAACGCTCCAGTATGGGGCTGAACTCTGGGCTAGGGGTGCCGAGTGGAAACGCGTATTTGTAAGTCAAAAAGAGCCGTTCGAGCGGGAGCACAGATATCAGAAAATACGTCAGCTAAACCGTACTTCGTATCGCTAGGAATACTAACCAATAATTATACTACAAGTAGCTATATATTATATGTGTATACGAAAATTACTATGTATAAAACGTTAGGTGGTAAGCTAAACGAATCACAACAGCGGCCTGTCAGACACAAAAACAGACTTCAAGCCGTGACACACTCACTTGCCAAGTCTGCGAAGTTAACTCATGTCATGGGCCCGATACATAACCGATGTCAGACTTCCCGAAGATTTGGTTGAGGCATCAAGCATCTCCTAGTTTAAAGCAAAGCTAAAACGCTGGCTTATCAATCAAGCGTTCTACGATATAGAAGAAGAGTACATGACTCTTCCACTAAGACCGTAGATTACTAATAATTTGTTATGTAGGTACACAATGTATAACTTTTGTTATTTCATTTTGATTTTTATTGTTAATTGTATTTTATTTATGATTCTACTGTGACTAATTGTAATTCTGGGACTTATAGTATCAGTATCAATCAATGAGTATGAGTAACCAATCGCCCCCATAACCATCGCAACACACCTATGTGATGAGTGAAGAAGAGAATTGTAAGGCTTTTTGGCTTTCGCATTAATTTGACCGATATTTGTTACACAAAACATGCATTATTGTGTTTTAAACATTCGCGAAAGTAGTGATGTAAAACAAACAAAAAATATATGAATTAAATATAAGCCGACGCGGGTTCAAATCCCGTCCGAGGATGGAATTTTTTGTATAAATTTCAATGTTTGAGATCGCTTAAGCAGGCGTTAGTGCTTTAAAAAGTAATACTATAAAAATTACAAGGGCTGCGATGTCAATACGAAAGTTTAAGCATTTCTAAATAATGCTTCTTTCGGTTGGATGGTACTGTTAAACTGTCCAAAAGATGTCGCTCCGTCCCCGTTACGGTAAGTAGACGGTTAGTCAAATAGAGAGTTAAAATTCGATGCTCGGACCAGAACCTCGGTGGCCTAGTTGGTCAATGGCTTCTGACACGGAGAATCCCGTCCGAGGATGGAATCTTTCTCTCTATAAATTTCAATGTTAAATATAAGCCACTAGTCCTTAAGGATTTCATAAACATTCGCCCTTTTTGACCATGATAAGGGATGCTATGCTATGTAACAGTGTTTAGTTTAATAAGAAGGAGTTTTAGTTCGTGATTGGCCTAAAAAAACGCTTGGACTTATTTTCGTGTAAAAAGTTTCTAAGACAATATATGAAAATCTCTACTATAACAGAAACATATCGTCATTCTATGTCGACGAAAAGTTCGTGACGACAAAATTGGCTCATTAAATTACCCACATTAAATCATAAGGAACCGATTTCAACACCACTCTCGGGAGCCGTCGTAAAACTGTTAAATATTGGTTGTTCCGTTTCACTTCTGACCTTTTCAATTATCTTGTACAAAAACAAAAAGTAGGCCATCCATATAAAAATCTTACTATTTATATAATCAGTATTTTTACAGATGACTAGCTGCGCTGCGCGGTTTCACCCGCGTGATGATGATGATGCTGAATTAAACAACACATAATAATTATGCAAATATATTCATATGTTGCCGTATGTCAACATCTATTTTAATTTTGATTATTACATCAAATCAACATTATGTTCTCAAATATTAACAACAATATAATTCTTCATTTTCTACCGACTTCCAAAAAGGAGGAGGTACTCAATTCGACTGTTTTTTTTAATGTGTGTTACCTCATAACTTTCGGGGTGAACCGATTCTCAAAAATCGTTTTTTGTTTGAAAGCTGGTGCTTCCCGGGTGATCCCATTTCATCAATTTCGGTCAAGTAGTTTTTGAGATACACTCCAATAACTGAATATAATGGAAGTCGGTATTAAATTTTTCAAACGGTACTTGTATTTTAAAAAATCAGCGTACGTAATGTACGTATAACCAAATATCTATGAACGATCAATAGATTATAGGTCAAATATGCATTCTATATATATTTTTCTAGCTGCGTCCCGCGGTTACACCCGCGTAGTGAGGGATGATGATGATGAAAAAGAATCTTATGTGTTCCAGCGCTCATCTATCTATATAACAAATTTCATTAAAATCCATTCAGTATTTTTTGCGTGAAAGACTAACAAACATCCATACATACAAACTTTCGCGTTTATAATATTAGTAGGTTTTCGTTCTTTACTAAAAATATTTTTGTACGTTAAATTTTCTTGGTTTTTTTACGGAAAAAACCAAGAAAATTTTAAGAAATATAACGAATATAGATATACAACACCACGCGGGTGAAACCGTGGGGCGCAGCTATTAATCTGATAAAATACTCAAAACATGCAACCACATAAAATCCAGTCTTAATCATGCAAACACGTGTGCAAGTAACCGTAAAACCGTATTGCTTCCAGAGGCCTAAGCACAAACAATTTGCGATAAACTATTCGTAATGAAAACGTCAACGCGTCACGCTTCAAACAAACTATGAGTTGACTGCGTCACAGTTGCCCTAGATACACGACAGTTTGTACTGTTTCACGAGGACACGTTACGTTACACTTACGCAGTTATTCGTGCTAGGCACACTGCTCGTCCTGGTTGGTACAGTTACACTGTCTGTCAGTTATGATAGCCTAGTAAGTATAGACTACAGTTTCCTCACAACATCAACGCATAGTACCAGGCTACCATAATTGTATAGTAGATCTCAGCAGCTTTGCTATCGCTCGGCATGCTGATATCTATACATAACATCACCTACTCGAATAACTGCGTAAGTGTAACTTAACGTGTCGTGTACGTAAAACAGCACAAACTGTCGTGTATCTAGGGCAAGTGCGACACAGTCAACTCATAGTTTGTTTGAAGTGTGACGCATTGACGCTTACCATTCGAATACTTTTTCGCAAATTGTTTGTGCTACGGCCTCATGTAGTACGAGTAGGTGATGTTATGTATAGATATCAGCATGCCGAGCGATAACAAAGCTGCTGAGATCTACTATACAATTATGGTAGCCTGGTACTATGCGTTGATGTTGTGAGGAAACTGTAGTCTATACTTACTAGGCTATCATAACTGGCAGACACTTTATCATAACTGTCCCGTAGTTATTCGTGTTAGGACCACTGAACATAATATGTGACTAGATCCATGAAATATGCGTTGTTTTGTTAATCATTGACGCATTTACAATGTTTTGTTTATGTGTGCCTACACGAAACATGATTTTGATGGTTCGTACATATTTTTAGAGTTTTAGCGGAAATTGCTTTGCAGGTAGATCGAATTTGTATGTAATACATGTTTTTACTTTTTACGCGTTAAAAACTTCGATCGAAACGTTCTGGCTGTTTCATTAGGCTCTGCAAACTTGCAGACCAGAATAAATGCTTCAACTAAGTACAAACAATCATTCGAAATCTATACAGATAAATAAAATTGATGTGTCTGTTTGTAATCCCAAATTAATAGCTTTTCACTAAATGCATAATAATATGAAAGTACATATCTACGGTACTTACAATAAAAATTCTATTTTTTTTTCTGTCCGTTTGTTCCGGCTAATCTCTGAAACGGCTGGACCGATTTTGACGGGACTTTCACTAGCTGGTAGCTGATGTTATTGAAAAACTTACTTTTATTTCATCATCATCATTCATCATCACCCGAGTAAAACCGCGCAGCGCAGCTAGTATTGAATATATCAAAATATCTTTTTCTTGTTTATGACATTTAACCCTGTATATTTCACATGTACAGTTACCACAAGAAGTTACTTATTGAATCTTTTTAATTGTTTAATTTCAATTGTTATCACGTAACTTTTTTTTTTACTTTAATACGAAAATTACTTTTAAATACGTCATATTAAGCTATTTAATTTACTGACTGTACCAGGCCACCACCGATTATTTAAATTAAAACCTACTGCACTGCCACCAATATAGTGTTATCCGTAAAAAATAGGTTAAATTAATATTTAGATAATTATGTTGCCGACTGTATCACACCGAAATATCTTATTTTAATTTAAAACCTACGCAACTATCGCCACTATTATTGTATTGTCTGTAAAAAAAATCCACATGTTGAGATACTTATGCCGCCGATTATACTACAATATTTATTTTTAATTATAAATAACTAAATTTTTGTTTTTTTTTTACCACCAAACCTTATAAAAAATGCATTAACACTTTTAATGCACAAACACATAAAAATAGTTTTGTTAACTTTGGCACTTTTTTAATTTTACTTGTAACACAATCTGTGCTATTCCGACACTGTCCATACACGTTCACAATAAAAAAAAACAATCTAAAATACGTATTTTCATTTAGTTCTTGATCCGTCACAAGTGTTGCGACACACTGCCGGCAGAAAACTGGAAATCTGTTGGTCTTCCGCAGTATATTTATATACCAGTATGGGTTCTACACACGTGGGAAGAGTTGTATGAAGTTAGTGTAATTTTCAACTCGCTATTTTTAGATATTAATATATGGGTGTAGTAATTGTGTCATATGCAATCTGAAAATAACTTCAACTCGTTATCACGATATCTGTATTAGGATTGCAGTAAAAGTCTAAGTACTGACCGGCAGGGCTATTATAAGTATTTCAGTTGCTAACAAAAGTTGTTTGAAATCTAATAAAATGGCGGCCATATGTCAGTTTTTTCAGCTCCAGTTATCAAATTACTAACATTTCTGCTCACTGTAGTGGTCAAAACTGACATGGAGCCCACAATTATTTTTTATTTCTATCAACTTTTATTAGCAACTGAGATACTATTATTTATGTATCTCAGTTGCAACTGCTGGACATTTACCTATATAACTGACAACGATTACGTTCTTTAGTTCACTGTGCTACTAGCAGTTGCTAGACATATTCAGCATATTTAGCTATCCATCCAAGTCATGACCACAGTTTCGGTTAACCATGTCAATCAGTAGTGTGTGAGGGAAATTACAGACAAATTGATGCTTTCCACCCAAAAATACATGGCAAATTCAGACAAAACTAGCTAAAGCTGTCTGTTTTTTCCAACCAGATGTAAACGGAAATGTTGCGCAATTTGATTCTTGTATATCATCACACTAATATTATAAAGGCGAAAGTTTGTACAAAGTATGTTTCTATGTTTGTTACTTCTTCACGCTCACAGCTGACCCAATTTTTATGAACTTTGGTATCAAAGTAGATGAGGCGCTGGATTAAACCCTTTGAGTACTATTGACGTAAATTTACGTGGGTTTCATTCATAAATCTTTTGTTTTAATTATAACGGTATATGAAAGGTTAATTATAGGGTACTTTTCATCATTATCCATCACCACGCGGGCGATAAATATGAAAATGAACTAAATTTATATTGTTAACCTAAAATCTTATATTTTAAATTAAAAATACACAAATTTTTTTCTTAAAATAGAAAATACTAATTATATGTATTGTAAAAATTATGATTACAAATTGTTTTACCATGGACACGGACCTTATATATGTGGGCCAAGCAAGTAAAAAGTACCTATACGTTAACCATATCATCTGTATGTACATCCCATACTGTTTTAAAAAGTATAATGCTTAGTAAGACAAAATTAAAACACGTTATTTTCGTTTCCACAATCAGTGGGCGGGTGTGAATGTTAACACTGAATAATATTACTAATCATTATTCTATTCATTAACAAACTATATACCGCCCGTGACTTCGTTCAAGGGGAAGGGGGATGAGACATTTCAGTCTGCACGAGTAACAAACATATATTTTGTTTGTCGTACTCACGAACTCACTCACTCATAAAATTTAACTTTTCTAATATAAGTGGCATATTAACAATATAGGACAACATTCACACGCGGTCTTCAGGTCCCAAACTAGACAGATCCTGTACTATGTACTAAGGTAACTTGATGACTGACATACATACCTATATAGGTACATATACACACCCATACACAGCTCAAACAGACATGTTCATGCACACAAATGTTTGTCCTGTCCGGGAATCGAACGCGGGACCAGCGGCTCAGAACGCAGGGTTGCTACTAATATTATAAGTGTGAAAGTTTGAATGTATCATCATCATTATCAGCCGGAAGACGTCCACTGCTGAACATAGGCCTCCCCCATAGAACGCCACTTGGACCGGCTACTCGCTTCCTGCATCCAGCGATTCCCTGCGGTTTTGACGAGGTCGTCGGTCCACCTAGGTAGTCGCCACTCGAGAACCTTTAATCTCAATTCAGTCGCTTTTGCGCGATTGAGTTACAAACATCATTTGAATGTATGTTAGTAACTCAATCAAGATACAAATCAAGATTCGTATTTTTGTATGTGTAAACTCAAATTAGAATGCAAAATTATCCTTGAGTAACTAAATAGTATAATTTACACAGTGTCCCGAAAGTCAACGTTAACCTGGTACCGGGCGAGAGGCCAACGTATACCAGTTATGAAAAAATAAGAAAAACAACCACGTCACTTAGCCAAGCGATAATAGACATTTTCGAAATAGTTAAAAAAACAATCACTATAATTTTTTATAGTGATTGTTTTAATAATGTTATCTCAAATAATAGTAGTATTAATCGCAACCACAATTCAAGGTAATAAACATTGTTAAAGAAGTATAATAAATTAAGTTTTGACGAGTTATGGTTTATATTAACTTCGACACTTCGTTTTTGGAAAAAAAAAAAAATTTTTTTCATAATTGTTATAACTTGGCCTCTCGCCCTGTACCAGGTTATCGTTGAGTTCCGGGACACCCTGTCACCTTGGATCCATCATCATCATCATCATTTATCAGAAGCGCAGCTGTTTTATAACAAGTACAATTAGAAAATTTTTATACGGACTTCCATTCTATTCAGTTATTGGAGTGTAACTCAAAAACAACTGGACCAAATTTGATGAAATTTAAATGGGACCACACGGGAAGCACCAGCATTCAAACAAAAAAATTTGAGAATCTGTTCAACCTAACCTATTATGAGGTAACAAACATTAAAAAAATACAGTCGAATTGAGTAACTCCTCCTTTTTGGAAGTCGGTAGAAAATAATAAGGGCACAAAATATATTTTTTAAATTCGACACGGACGTAGTCGCGGGCAACAGCTAGTAAAAAACAAAAAGGCACAGGTGTACATCTTGGCGCTTATTTTGTTTGAAACGATTGATTTAAAAGTTTAAATTGTTCCGTTGAAATGTATATTGCAGCCATTTGAAATCTCATCGCATTAATTATTCTCCAATGTAAACAGACTGGGAATGATTTACTTCTTCTGTAAATATTTTGTAAGCACATGAATTGGGCACTTTATAATGTTGAAATTTATCAAGAGAAAAATTCACATCTTCGGACGGGATTCGAACCCGCGTCTTCTGACTCACCGTGTCAGACGCCATTGACTAACTAGGCCACCGAGGTTCGGGTCCGAGCATCGAATTTTAATTCTCTATCTGACTAACCGTCTTACGGGGCTTAATTTGAAATTACCTTTGTAGTTGACATTTCCTTTACATAAACCACAAAACAAGGGACTAAAATCTATATACTGGGATGACGAGCGCAGTACAGGCAAATTTGAAAACTTTTGTCGCTGGGTGACATTGTAAATCATTTAACATTGAAATATACATATAGAGAGAAAAGTTCACATCCTCGGACGGAATTCGAACCCATAAGACTGTTAAATCAGATAGAGAGTTAAAATTCGATGATCGGACCTCGAGCCTAGGTGGCCTAGATGGTCATGGTGTCTGGCACGGAGAGTCAGAAGACGAGGGTTCGAATCTCGTCCGAGGATGTGAATTTTTCTCTCTATATATTTCAATGTTTGAGATCGCTAAGCAGGCGTTAGTGCTTTAAAAAAGTAATACTATAAAAATATCATTTAAGATCACCCAAACAACTTGCCGGTGAACTTGGCCGACACATTACCGCACACTTTTGACATCGTCTAGTTAATTTTGTTCGATACAACTTGTGCCTTTTTGTATTTGATTTCTAAATTAACAGTTGATTTGACATGATACAAGATGCTTTTATTGCCAAAAATAATATGAAATTGCCAAAATCACTTCAATTTAATACATAAGTGCACGTATACGTGAACAGAGGCACTTAAATGAGGGGGTGAGGGGACTCACCCAAAATTGAGCGATAAAGGATTTTTAGATAAGTATTACTAATGAATTCCACAAACTTGCAATTTAGATATGCGGTGATATGATTAGATTACTGGTTGGTATACCCTAAGTATGTCCCAATCTACTATATAAAAATAAGTCGGGTTTTCCTTCCTGACGCTATAACTCTAGAACGCACGAACCGATTTCCAAGGTTTTGCATTCGTTGGAAAGGTCTCGGGCTCCGTGAGGTTTATAGCAAAGAAAATTCAGGAAAAAAAATTCAAAAACAGCGAAGCGGGAAAATCTTTTTTCACATACAAGCCATCTATCTGGTGGCGAAACGGAGTTCGCCGGGTTTGCAAGTGATGTTATAAAAAAATAGATACATGATGAACAATCTAAACATGCTTCAAATACGTCCCAACCAGTGCCTTTTTGTTAGTTCGCTTGTGACCGCGCGACAATTACGACGTCTCGACGACTAATCATACATTGCTTTGTTTACAGATTGCTGTCACTCGAAAAGTATGCCCTCGCTAGGTGGGCCGACGACCTCGTCAAAACCGCGGGGAATCGCTGGATGCAGGAAGCGAGTAGCCGGTCCAAGTGGCGTTCTAGGTTCTGGGGGAAGCATATGTTCAGCAGTGGACGTCTTCCGAATGATGATGATGATGATAATATATTTTCAAAAGGACCGCTTGGAATCTGCAAAGAGCGTCGTCCTGCGACCTTGTTGAAGTTTATTGAAATATTCAATGTAAAACTTTGTAGCTTTTAATGTCTTCGATGTAACAAATCAATTAAACAATATAATAACACAACAATATTAATGTGCTACTCTAAATGTCTACTCTGATACTCATCAATGAAAATGGAAATAACATTAGTATTTTTTTATTTTATATTTTATTCTCCCGAAATGAGATCGCCATACATCCTTAACTTGACGTTTCTATAAATAAAACGTCATTTGTTTGTTTAAGGTATGTACCGGTAATTACAGGTTTGAAGGTATTAATAATAATAACATTTATAAAGCGAATTCTTCAAAATCGAACATTACGACTTGTACGTGTACACTACGTCACTGTTTTCAATCCATCTAGCTTCCAAGAACCTATGAGAGAGGTTGCATCAACAAGTTTTATATTATTTATTTTAAATATTGCATTCTCTGTATTATCTCATTATTAATCTTATCCCTGTAAATACTATTTTCCTTTAAGTGAAATATATTTAAGTAATTCGAACTACATTTTTCAAAATATATATTTTTATGGGACATGATTAAATCTTTAGGTCCTAAACTAGACAAAACCTTTTTTTTGACACGTGAAAGTCTTATTACATAACCCTCAGGCCTAGACAAAAGATTGAAATTTATAGAGAGAAAAATTCACATCCTCGGACGGGATTCGAACCCGCGTCTTCTGACTTTCCGTGTTAGACGCCATTGGCCACCGAGAATCTGGTCCGAGCATCGAATTTTAACTCTTTATTTGACTAACCGTCTTGCGGGGACGGAGCGACATCCATTGGACAGTTTAACAGTACCATCCAACCGAAAGAAGCATTATTTAGAAATACTTAAACTTTCGCATTGACATCGCAGCCCTTGTGATTTTTATAGTATTACTTTTTAAAGCACTAACGCCTGCTTTAGCGATCTCACACATTGAAATTTATAGAGAGAAAAAGTCAGAAGACGCGGGTTCGAATCCCGTCCGAGGGTGTGAATTTTTCTCTCTATAAATTTCAATGTGTGAGATCGCTAAAGCAGGCGTTAGTGCTTTGAAAAGTAATACGATAAAAATAGACAAAAGATGTTTCTGATAACGTTAGCGCCAAACGACAACCCCGAAATGTATGGCGTTGACATTACCTGTGGAAAAGTCACGTGACGTCGCGCTAAGTTCGTAGACACATTTGCGTGTGCGGAAACACGCCTGTTTGAATTTTGTCTAGGCCTGCCGGAAACTATGGGGAGCAGCCGGGTTGTGTGGGCCTTTCCATTAAAACTCCCTTTGTGGCCTTTCTCGTTGTCTTACAGATGGCCCCGCGATCTCCTGAGGAATACACAGGGATACACCAAACTAGGCATATCCTGTACTATGGTAACCTGATGACTGATACAGGTCAAACAGACATGTTCATGCACACAAATGCTTGACCTGCCCAGGAATGGAAGCGGCTCAGAAGGTTGCTACCATCTGCACCAACCGACCATTAGAAAACGAATGTTCGAACTATTCGAGTAACAATAAAGGCATTGAAAAACGAGAAGCAGTATTTCCCGTTTCCGACATTATTTAATAGATACATTTTATTTAAACTATCGAAAGATCGAACCGGGTTTATGCTTCATGGCGTTACAAGTAAAATATTTCTTCCTTTCCCGGTGTAAAACGGGTTATTTCTGGAAATAGTTCAAAAGAGGATTCTCTCAAAGGATGCTCTAATGTAGAACTTCCTGCTTGGAACTTGTTAGGGAAATCATCATTTGTCTGAGCTATTGCAGAGTCGATTGTTTTATTTTAAGGTAAAAAATGAGTGGTATTTTGAAGAGATTGTTTCAATACAGTTTTAGAGTAATTTGGTACGAGGATTCTAATGAGAGAAACAAATAATCTTCTCCTCAATGAGAAGAAAACTAATTGTATAAAGTTCTCGACACCAAATGTGAGACAAGTAGAATCCAATATACAATTGAATGGAACAGGGTTGGACCTTGTGGAGTCAACGTTCTTTTTAGGAATTACTATAGACGCTAAATTGTTAAAGACATAAACTTTCTGACTGTTGTCTCTCAGTTTATCTATGAAAATCTAATGTTTGTAAAGACAAACATAAGCAGTTTTGATAAAAGGAGTGATGCTAATTCCATCAACACGCGAAATAAGCACAAGCTATCCGTACATGTAACGCGTCTCCACAGAATAAGTCATTCTTTTATGGGACAATGTATACGATTCTATAATAAAGTTCCCAATGTTATCCGAGATTTGCCTACTAATAAGTTTAAAATTACTATTAAATCTAAACTCTGTCAAAAAGGTTATTACAAAATTTCGGATTACTTGGAGGATAAAACAGCGTGAGACTGATCACTCCAGGATCTATCTACTCGTGTACTAAGATGTCAAAGTGTAGCGTGTCTTACCCTACTGATACCATTATTATGTTCTCTTTTGTAAGGCAACACACTGGAGCTAATATTTGTAGTACCTAAGTAAAAACATCTATATAAAAAGAATGGCCCCGAGTTACTTGCCGCTTCTTCTCGGTAGGCTCTATATATTTTGGAACGCGGTGGTAGTTTTTAAAGTACATTATAATGAAAACTTGACGTTCATAAGTGCGTCTTTGATGCCTAATTGTCAGATTGGGTGTCTTTGACTGGATTATTAATTAGATAGATAGATAGATATACTCTTTTGATGAGCACCTTAAAATTAAACAATCCTACAGTTATACACTTGTATAACTGTAGGATTTCTAATAGGAGAACTAATAACATGATTCATCAGTGTGTCAGCATATTTTCATATTTTAGTAAAAGTCAGAAGACGCGGGTTCGAATCCCGTCCGAGGGTGTGAATTTTTCTCTCTATAAATTTCAATGTGTGAGATCGCTAAAGCAGGCGTTAGTGCTTTGAAAAGTAATACGATAAAAATAGACAAAAGATGTTTCTGATAACGTTAGCGCCAAACGACAACCCCGAAATGTATGGCGTTGACATTACCTGTGGAAAAGTCACGTGACGTCGCGCTAAGTTCGTAGACACATTTGCGTGTGCGGAAACACGCCTGTTTGAATTTTGTCTAGGCCTGCCGGAAACTATGGGGAGCAGCCGGGTTGTGTGGGCCTTTCCATTAAAACTCCCTTTGTGGCCTTTCTCGTTGTCTTACAGATGGCCCCGCGATCTCCTGAGGAATACACAGGGATACACCAAACTAGGCATATCCTGTACTATGGTAACCTGATGACTGATACAGGTCAAACAGACATGTTCATGCACACAAATGCTTGACCTGCCCAGGAATGGAAGCGGCTCAGAAGGTTGCTACCATCTGCACCAACCGACCATTAGAAAACGAATGTTCGAACTATTCGAGTAACAATAAAGGCATTGAAAAACGAGAAGCAGTATTTCCCGTTTCCGACATTATTTAATAGATACATTTTATTTAAACTATCGAAAGATCGAACCGGGTTTATGCTTCATGGCGTTACAAGTAAAATATTTCTTCCTTTCCCGGTGTAAAACGGGTTATTTCTGGAAATAGTTCAAAAGAGGATTCTCTCAAAGGATGCTCTAATGTAGAACTTCCTGCTTGGAACTTGTTAGGGAAATCATCATTTGTCTGAGCTATTGCAGAGTCGATTGTTTTATTTTAAGGTAAAAAATGAGTGGTATTTTGAAGAGATTGTTTCAATACAGTTTTAGAGTAATTTGGTACGAGGATTCTAATGAGAGAAACAAATAATCTTCTCCTCAATGAGAAGAAAACTAATTGTATAAAGTTCTCGACACCAAATGTGAGACAAGTAGAATCCAATATACAATTGAATGGAACAGGGTTGGACCTTGTGGAGTCAACGTTCTTTTTAGGAATTACTATAGACGCTAAATTGTTAAAGACATAAACTTTCTGACTGTTGTCTCTCAGTTTATCTATGAAAATCTAATGTTTGTAAAGACAAACATAAGCAGTTTTGATAAAAGGAGTGATGCTAATTCCATCAACACGCGAAATAAGCACAAGCTATCCGTACATGTAACGCGTCTCCACAGAATAAGTCATTCTTTTATGGGACAATGTATACGATTCTATAATAAAGTTCCCAATGTTATCCGAGATTTGCCTACTAATAAGTTTAAAATTACTATTAAATCTAAACTCTGTCAAAAAGGTTATTACAAAATTTCGGATTACTTGGAGGATAAAACAGCGTGAGACTGATCACTCCAGGATCTATCTACTCGTGTACTAAGATGTCAAAGTGTAGCGTGTCTTACCCTACTGATACCATTATTATGTTCTCTTTTGTAAGGCAACACACTGGAGCTAATATTTGTAGTACCTAAGTAAAAACATCTATATAAAAAGAATGGCCCCGAGTTACTTGCCGCTTCTTCTCGGTAGGCTCTATATATTTTGGAACGCGGTGGTAGTTTTTAAAGTACATTATAATGAAAACTTGACGTTCATAAGTGCGTCTTTGATGCCTAATTGTCAGATTGGGTGTCTTTGACTGGATTATTAATTAGATAGATAGATAGATATACTCTTTTGATGAGCACCTTAAAATTAAACAATCCTACAGTTATACACTTGTATAACTGTAGGATTTCTAATAGGAGAACTAATAACATGATTCATCAGTGTGTCAGCATATTTTCATATTTTATACTTGAACCATATTTATAAACTTAATATCATACTTGTTGCAGGCAAAAGCGTGCGCATTCGTCTGGATTGGATTATTTTAAAAGCGATCCTTGAATGCTCAAAGTCAAAATCATTTACTCAATTTAGGCATCAAAGACGCAACATATAGGATACTTTTGATCCCGGTAATTAAAGAGTTCCCGTGGGATTGTTAAAAAAACTGTTATTAATCGTATCCCGCGAGGCCACGCGAGCTAAGCCGCTAAGGTCAACTATATGTTTTCCTTTATACATAAAGTATGCTATTACTATTACTTTATGATTATGTTTATTGCTCAAAGTCAAAGTCAAAATCATTTATTCAATTTAGCCATCAAAGACGCACTTATGAACGTCAACTTTTCATTATAATGTACTTTAAAGACTCTACCGCCGCGTTCCAAAATATAAAGAGCCTACTGAGGAGAAGCGGCAAGAAACTCGGGGCCATTCTTTTTATATAGATGTTTACAATGTTTCTACTTAGGCACTACAAATATTACATTATATGGGTAGCTAGTGACAGCTTGCCAGAAGTGGAGTATTCCAAACATCTTCATCTTCTATATAAGGTCGAACTTTATAGTAAGCTTTTTTTATTAAAACGTTTTTTACAGTCAACTTGAATTTGCTCTTTTTGTGAGCTCAGTTATATGTTTAATGTATGCTATGTTTGATTTGGATGAGAATGCCCAAACTTTTACAAATTCATATATCTTTAGTACAAATTAGAAAGAAACATTTCTGTTTGCAGGAACACACTGTTAGGTGCTTAACGACAGATTTTCAAAGTAGTTAACCATGCGGACACCAGAAGTGCGCTACCACCATGTTGTGGGTTTCATCACGAGGTTACCTTCATTGTTCAAGCCCTAAGTAGGGATCAAACCTAGTTAGCCGTCTAGTTGACCATCTGGACCAACTCTTGCTGACCATCTGGACCAACTCTTGCTGCCCATCTGGGCTATCATAGCTTCAAAACTCGATTAATTCTACTAATATTATAAACGCGAAAGTTTGTGAGTATGGATGTGTGGATGTATGTTACTTATATTACTCTTTCACGCTCAAACAGCGGGACCGCAATTTCGATGAAATTTGGTATGGAGGATGATGAGGCGCTGGATTAACACATAGGATACTTTTCATCATCATCATCGTCCATCACCATTCACCAAGCGGGTGCAAAAGCGTAATATGCTTGGGCACAGCATAGACAAAATAATATTAAGATCTCCGCCTTTTTTTTTATTTTTATTACCGTGTGGGGAATGTACTTACACATCCCCGCCAACCCGGGGGGATTCGACGGGGTATGTCGGACTCGTCCTTTACGTACCAACTGCACCCATAGCAGCAAGCAGACCATACCCACTAAACCACCACACGGTGTTTCTCCGGGCGCCTTAATATCGGGACAACGGGCACGCTATTGTAATCGTCCGAGGTCCCGGCGGCGTTGGCCCTCCCATGAGGACCCCGTCCCGGTGGGATGGAGTAGGAGTCACTCTATCCCAGCACTCCTGAGGGGCGCACGGAAACACCGCACGCGCCACCACGAGGTCTTTTGGCGGCAACGGACACCCCCGTGTCCATCACCGCGACCTCTGTTATGGGGGATGGAGAAGGGCTTGATATGCCTCCTTCAACCCCCAAGCTCTACGGGCGCGGATCGGGAGAGTAGAGGTAATCTCCCTCTCCCTCTCCGCAGCCTCCTTCTGCGACACGACCCGTTCGCAAAAGTCTAGCCCCGCATTCCACGACCTTTCACTTTCCACCATGGCCTTGACCAATGACGGAAGCGAGATGTCGTCCCCCACTACTGCGACGAGTTCACGGCGCTCACTCTCCCAAGCTGGGCACTCCTCGAGCGTATGCTGCGCCGTATCTTCATCACAGCTACAGTGATGACACTCCGTTGTCGGTTCTCTTCCAGCGATGCGACACAGGTACTTCCCAAAGCACCCGTGGCCCGTAAGGACTTGCACCAACCGGAAGGTAAGTGACCCGTGTTCTCTGTCCAACCAGTCCTGAAGGACGGGTCGGGCAGCCTCAACAGTCCACTGGCCAGCCTTAGGTTCGGCCAGCCGCTCCCTCCAAGATCTCCGCCTACGTCAAGATCGTAATGATGCCAGTTCTGTCAAAGTTTGTGTCAGTTTCTGATAGCTTAGTCAAAAGCACGCTATCATTTTGAAAGCTCGATACATTAGACGTGTTCGGCGACCGTCAAGGGTGATGAAATGTAGCACAAATATCGTCAAGGTTGATGAAATGTAATGACAGTTTTTTCCATGGTGATTAATTTTATATTTGTATGTATGTAGGTATTGTGTTTTATTGTTAGTGTTTACTGATTGATTTACTAAGTTCTTAAACTTTGTCATATAACCATGTGAATATTTTATTTTGGTATAAAGCTAGATGCAAGATAGACCTATGGCTATGGAGAAGCTAACAAGCTACTCGAAGTACTTATCATGCGCAGACGACGTCGCGGGCATCAGATAGTCCTTCATATACCGTGATAATTAAAACAAAAGACTTATGAATGAAACGGACGTCAATGTACGTCTCTGGTACGCAAAGGGTTAAAGACCCGTGTTTTTTGAGTGACGTTGAGATGCATCCATGTTAAAAGTCAAAAGAATTAATTGCCGCCGGAAGTGAGTTTATTCTGCTTATAGCGTGCTATAAACACAAACGTACAATATGTTCCCCTATATATCAGTCAGGATTGGTGCTTCACGGCTTACGTATACTCCAAACAAGATTATAGGAATTCTATTTTAAATGTTCATTAAGTTTTATCGTTATTGCAGAGATTCTGCTCTCCGGATGGCTTCCTGAGGCACCAGAGTGACGATTTATTTAGACAGGTTGTGATTTTATTATAGCATTTATAACATTTAGAATTTGTATGCGAGAATGAACTTGAATTATTGGAAAAGGTTGAACGATTCAGTTACATTTAACTATTATAAATATAAAACATATCCTACAGGACACTATACGTTTACGATACGTTTTGTTGGTAGCATACCTACGCAACAGAAAACGATGTCAATTGAAAACTGCCAATCCCGACCGCTCCGGCGGCATTATTACTCGGGGCCGCATTAACAGACGTATTTTTAAACAATCAAAAGTAATTACGTAAGCAATGATTTTAATTCTATAGACTAGAATTTCCCTGAAGTTAGAACCACCAAAGGCTAATTCTTAGCCGAGTAACAGTTACCATTTCCATTGCTTAAGCAATGAGAACGCGTCAATTTTTCGTTCTTATTACATAAGTGAAGTTGTAGAAAAATGAAATTCGCACACAAGTGTGAACTGTGAAGGATGTATGCTGTAAAAATTAAAACCCCATGCAACAACCTAATACAAGTGTAAAAGATATTCCATCCAATTTTGATAGGGTTATGACATGCATTTACTTTATTTAGTACCTAAGTAACGTTCATTGCTCGACTATAGAAAATGATTTTAGGTTGAAGTATTCTATCGAGAAATAGTTACTTCATTGAGAAATTACTTAGCAACAAGTAATTACTTGTTTATAAATACGGCTAAGTACTTTGCTTAAGGATTAAGATCTAGAATAATACCTATATACGAAAATATAATGTCAAAACTACGGTCATTCAACTAAGCACATGATCTCCCTGCTTATCAACAGACTCTCAAAAGCTCGAGTCTAAAAATGAAAGGATCACCCAAACTGTTACTATTGTTCATCATCATCATCATCTCAGCCGTAGGATGTCCACTGCTGAACATATGCCTCGCCCATAATTTTCCAAAAAGACCGGTTGTAAGCGGCCCGCATCCAACGTCGTCCTGCGACCTTTATCAGGTCGTCTGTCCACCATGTCGGTGGACGACCTACGCTGCGCTTGCCGGTCCGTGGTCTCCATTCCAGAACCTTCTACTATAGTTATATAGTATGTATCGTAAAAACCATAAACCGAACACTTATATACTTACCTACATAACCTGAGAATGGAAAAGTACAAACATAAGAGACGAATATAAAGAAAAAGTTTCATATGAAGTTTCCCTCACAGCTCTATTGGAGTTATATATAGATCTAGCTATAAGAAACGTACAAACTATTACATAATGAGCATCCATAAATGTTATCCCTATAGTAACTATCATGTAACCTGTCATAAAATCTTCCCCGCTTCATTCTTTTACACTTCTATCGATCTCTTCAGAATGTGGACATGGTTCATATATACTAATATAAAGATACCGGCTTCACTCTCTTGGTATGTCAATTTAAGTCCGACGACGTTTCGAACGTGTAAGACGTTCTTCTTCAGCGAGTGTTCACGCGCGGAGATCGCTGCGCGACGCGATCTCCAAGCGAGTGAAGCCGGCATCTTTATATTAGTATAATGTGTGATACTCACGATAGTTTTCAAACTCTGGTTCATGTATGTTCATATAAATATTAAGGCGCGGTCCAATCCTAATTTTAAAACAATTTACGATGCTCATCATAAGGTTGAGAATTGCTTATCAGATTGGACGACGTAATGCGAAGATACAATACGCGCGAATACTTTTTATATGTATTTCGTACAATCAAATGATTAAATTTTGATGATAAAGGAGTCCATAGTTCACTAGTAAATTTCATTGGGAATTCGAATATGATACATTCATTGAAATATATTTGCCCCTAATTGAATAAAAATGCTTTTTCCCATGAAACACGTAAGAAAAATTGCAAAATTTAGGAAATGTTGCCAATTTTTTTTTTGAGCCAATTTTGGTCAATCGTGTATTAGACCCCATACTTCATAAGAACGTATATTTAATTTACACTACGTTTTCGAACTTCAGTTATTAGATTTAAGCATCGAATAATTAAAATTTAGTTAAGTTGAATCATGAAATTAGATCGTAATCTACACTCATTTCGCCTTCAATAAAAATAGTTCATATAATTAATAGCAGTAAGTACAAAGTCGAAATCTCCAGTAGCAACTGTTGTTCAACAAATCACACAGCTATCTTACCGCCTTTGACGTACGAGTTGAGAAATTCCTTTGTTCTGGATTTAGATCTGTTTTACACATTGTGCATTTATATCACTGTTCAACAATTCAGGCTCCACCAAACACACGCGATATTTTCTCCGTTACGATCCGCGATATTTGTTGCAATCCAAATAAAAAAAAAAAAAAAACTAATAACTCGTCAAGCTGCCTTGGGATACCTGTATGCCAAAAAACATTCCGTAAAGCCGCCTTGACATACAGGTATGCCAAGGCCAAATCAAATAAGGATCCAATTAAAAATGTTATCTATTCAAATATACAATAGATTTCAGCTAATGTTTTGTTTTTTTGATGCTGTAAAGGACCTGGAAATTTTTTTTACATAACAAATTATCATTTGAAAGATACCAGATCGGTAATATCAACGAAAAAGCGACAGTCACTTGTTTTTTGTGGGGTTTTTGCAACTCTGGTTTGCAAACTTGATGATAGTCGGGAGCTCACTAGGTTAACTTGCCGATTTATCGCACCAGTCACATTGAATTAAAATTTTCATAGTGTCCGATTTCAGAGTGAAGCTTATTTCACACCAGTACCAACTAACTTCTCATTAGAAATTAAAAAAACATATATATTACATTCAGTTTTCAACGTGAAGATGGAAACGGCGATAGTCAGAGTAATTTTCGAATACGAGTTCCAACGTGGGACAACCTCAGCATGCAACTGCTCGAAATATCAATGTCAAATTTGGAGAGGACACGGCTAACAAACGCACCATGCGTTTTTGGTTTAAACGCTTTCGAAATGGAAAATTCGACTTGACGAATTAACCACGAGGAAGACCAGCCACTAAGATAAACAACTATGAATTGAAAGAGATGGTTGAAACCGATCCGTATCAAACGACCAAGAAATTAGTGGTATGGTTTGTTGCATTCCCACAATATTGACCCATTTGAACCAAATCGGTAAAATAAAAATAAACTTGAATATGGATTTTTTAAACTGACATGGTCACTAATGCAAGAATTAACTAAAGAAACGGGATGTTTACCATATATTGTATTTAATTTGAGCTCTCGATCCAGATATTGATCCAGATCGAGTTTGAAGTGACTTTTGTGGCAATGGTAATAAAACGGAACGCAAGAAACGTGAAAGAAAGAGGGTAGACCGTTTCGTCTGCTCATAACAACATCTACCCGCAGATACTTCAGTTTACTCGTGATCATGGCGCATGCAACTGTCCCGAAATATCGAGAGCTCACAATAAATACAATACATGGTAAATATCCCGTTCCTAAAGTTAATTCTTGAAAAATGGGTACCTCATGATTTGACTGATTTGCAGAGAGGATCGCGCGTTAAAGCTTGCCTTGCCTTGAAAAACCGATACAGAAATGACTGCTCGTCGATCAGTCTTAACACAACAAAACCTGCCTGCAGTTAGACACCATCTGTCATCCTCCATACAATTTTTTTTTTGAGGGCGGGAAATGCTGTCCACTTCCCTTCCGCCGCGAGGGTGACGGAAGGGGGTATGTGGGGCTCAGACCCACTAAAACCCCCCCGTGAGCAGTCCTCCACCATGGTGGGGCGAGACGGGGTCGCACTGGCATTCACTATCTCGCTCCAGAATCCATCCTCCATACTCGCTGGAACTAGCCCCAACCGACTAACATTATTTCCGCGATTTGTAATTTTTTTTGCCCGGATAAAAATGTTTGTCCTAGGGCAGTACAAAAAGCCTTCACACAGTTTGTGGAGTTCAGGTCCCCAGAGTTCTATCGCAAAGGCTAGAACAAGGCGTTTCTTAGTAAAATTCGTTTGCGATCGTATCGGTCGATAGTATCGCGGCAGAGAGCAATGAGCGTGATATCACTTTCCTATTGCCGATATTTTACGACGGCTGTCTGTGTGAGCTTTAACAGTTATGATGATTCTAAGCATGTGTTTTATTGGTCAATGGGGGTTTCAATTTTTAGTAGCGGTTCAGAAGAATGTTGTGAGAATGAACGATTTTTTTGCTTTTCATTGCTATTGGAATAAGGTCAAGTGTAAACTATATTATACAATGTCTTATACAGGTTTAAATTTGCGACTCCATTAATTTAGTGCGTAGTCACCCTGCCTTTGAAACGCGGAGTCCCAGGTTCGATACCTAGCTTGAATATTTGTGTAATATGATGTTTGTTCTCGACACAGGGAATCTTAACGCCACAATAGTGGGTACCAGCGGTATCCGGTACCTTTTACCAGCCATGGATGGCCCTTTTCCACCCGACTGTTTATTTAGGCAAGCCGGGAGCCAGGGTTCTTATGTATAACCCGCGACACGTAACTCTAACGCTGAGCGAAATGTGGAGGGGATATCTGCGCATGGGTACAGTCGCGCACATGTGACAGAGAGAGAAAGGAGTCCCTCGTCTTCAATGTGACAGAGAGAGACAAGAGTCCTTCGTCCCTGTAGCCCCCCTGTGATACCCAATTTTTGACTTCTGCGCAATAACGGTCAGCGCTAGAGTTACGTGCCGCGGGTTATAGCCCTAGGGAGAATCGTGGTTAACGGTGTCGCAACTTACCAACAACGTGGCGAGCCACCCTTGCGATATTATTATTATGTGCTCGAAACGGGTTTACGTATTTGATTCCATGCGTGAGTGTTTTGCCGGTTGATAATTAAATTTAAATTATTTAATTTTGGACGTAATTTCATTTTATACTAGTAGTATTGCGAACAGTAAACTTCGCGAGCAAAAACATTCTTCTGATATTATCAAAATCAACCGCATGGCACCGCAGCTAACTTCCCCCTTTTAAGGTAAACACCCTTTCAATCACAAATCACCAATAAATTCTACTGTATCGAGGAGCCTATACACCAAATTTCGTCAAAATTAGTAGAAAAACACAAGTACGTTAGTAGAAGTACGCAAGTACCAACATCCAGACGGATAAAAGTAAATTTTGTCCAGTCGTTGAGGCGACTTCGTTCGCTCGTTCATTCGGTCAATTATTTATATTTAAACTAATGTTAATTATGTTCACTCACCTCTTCAATAGACGACGACAGAAGACCGGAACTGTAACAAATAAAAATACAAAGTTATATGATTGGCTCGCATCCAAAATCAACCCGACACCTGTTCGATGTTTGGACAAGGTAAAGTTATCGGGAATGTAAACAAGGCGTTATAATATAACGAGTAGAGGCACGTGGCTTCGCCCGTGGGATGTCCAAACTAACGTTATCAATGCGAAAGTAACTCAATAAATTTGACAAACAGATAGATTATATACTGGCGAAGGACATAAGATACTTAAATATAGAGAAGATACTTAGATCCATCCAGGTGAAACTGCGGGGCACAGCTATAGCACATATACAGAAATTGATATACCTATTTAAAATAAAATTGCATCAAATTACGCCTAATGTTTAAGTCGATTTTACTCGTTAAAATTCTAAACAATACAAGTACAATTTGAAATATTTAATACCGACTTCCATTCTATTTAGTTATTGGAGTGTAACTCAAAAACTGCTAGACCGAATTTGATGAAATTTATATGGGACCACTACGGAAGTATACCTATCAAACAAAAAAAAACATGCAAACCGGTTTATAAACGACGAAGTTATCCGCAAACACACATAAATATATATAGATATATATAAATACGGTCGAATTGAGAAACCTCCTCCTTTTTTTGAAGTCGGTTAAAAATGAAACCGACTTTAATAATTTTATTCATATCATTTCAACACAGTGTGAAACAACTTGTCGAAGTCGGTACCACGCGCACAATATTGTGGTAATAGGTACTTTCGCATGGTACCAATTTCAACAAGTTATTTCATATTTTTTGATTTTGAAGTCGGTTCCTTTTTTTGGTAAAAAGTTTTTTTAAGTCGGTTAATAAAAAGCATCAAATGACAAAATGTCAAATCACAGTGGTTTAGGTTCTGCGTTGATAGGTCAGTCAGTCAGTCAGGACTATATACATTTCATATTTGTCTTATATTATAGCCTGATTTATGGAGCAATTAATGTACTAAATATAACTTCTTGAAGAATATTCCGAATAAAAAATAACCAGAGGTCAGTCGGATAGCAAGGTCTTGATATATTTTGTTTTTTCAACGCTATTTATAATGAGAAGAAATGTCATTGGGTTAAATATAGCAAACATTTATGTGCTTTACAACAGTATGGGCTATTGTTTTCGTGGTTCAATACCACACATATCACAGAAACAAGGGAGATATGAAAACGAGGCGGGGCCGATGTCGCAGCAATATGTCCAAAACCAGAACACATTGCTCGCGGCGGTACAACTTTCGTATTATGCGAAAGCCGGTCGCGATATTGCATGTAAACAGTTTACAATGCTTGCTCTGTACTTACAAATATTCAAAAGTTAAGTTTTAATAACGCAGTGGATAATGAACTTATAAATAACAGAATACGTTTTGTCGCGGAATACGGCCGCTGCTTGGCAGGTTTTTACTCAGCGCACGGATTGGCATCTCTCTAAATCTCTATGCTCAATACATATTAAACTACCTAAGCATACTACATAAATCATGAAATATCGAGACTTACATGACGAATTATAATCAATATATATGTATACACAGGAGCGCTGTACGCTTTGCACGAACATTTACTTAAGTGTTTCGTGATCGTATCGCTGACTTATACTAACAAACTGTTATTTATCTAGTACAACTGTAGCACAGCATACCAAGGACGCATGGTCTCGTACGGTAACTTACAAAGAAAAGGAAATCACAACAAGAAACAAAAAAAAGGTGCGCGTCTCGGGGCGCCCGACAGAAGTGATTAAACTAGTCTAGCGCTGTGGGTTAGAGTGAAAGAGGGTGCGTGAGAGAAAGGGAAGCCAGACAGACTGGCGTAGTAACGCGTTACGTAACGAATCGGATTCCCTCCCAAAAAAAGTTATCACTTTAAAACATAGTTATATAATATTAAAGTAAATATGTATGTAAGTACTCTTTGTTTCTTTCTAAGACTCGGGTATCCTGTGTCTTTCTCAGTCCTTTAAACTACCTAGTAATATAGTATGTGTAAGCAAAAATCACGTCTATATCGGGTGTCCCGAAACTCTACGATAATCTGGTACCGGGCGAGAGTCCAAGGTATATCCGTTATAAAAAAAAATGCCATGTCACTAAGCCAAGCAATAAAAAACATTTTGCGAAAAAGTTAAAAAATGAACAGTGATTTTTTTAAATAATGTAATCTCAAATGTTATTAATCGCAATCACAAATCAAAGTTAAACATTGTTAACTAATTAAATAAATTATGTTTTGACAAGTTGTATATTACAAAATTATTGTCAGTTAACTTTGACACTGCATGTTCGTAATAGTATATTTCATTACAAGTGGGGAAGAGTTCCGACAAATGTCTACCTGAGCCGAGGCGCAGCCGAAGGCGAGGGTTGACAGTCGGAACAAGTTGCAATGACGGTTCCGCACGTGTACTAAGCGACTATTTTTAATACAATTGCGAAAAAATGAAGCAATTTAATAAAATAAACTAGCAAAGAAAATTTCTGGAAAATGGCGCCAACCGTAGAATATAAGCAGATTTTTTTTTCTTCACCCATTCTGGTAGGCAAAGGGAACTATGCCCATACAGCCAAGTCTTCAGTAGATTTTTTTATTTATATGAAATGAAAATTAAAATTAATTAGATGAAATGAAATAAAACCTAACCTAACTCATTCAATCAAATCATTAAATCTGATATTGAAACAATTATGTAGCTTCTTTTTAGAAATATACGTATTTGCATGAATCATAAAAACTTCTATGATTTTTTTTAAAAAATACTTCATTGTTAGTTTTTCTTTTTAATGGACATTATTTTGACAGTTGGGAAAGAGAACGCACGAGTTCGGGAAAAGTAAAAAAAAACACGAGTATGTAATAGCCCACATCCCGAACGCTATACGTCCCTGCAATACGCCACTTTTTGAGCAACTGTATTAAAAAAATGTTTTTTTCTTTTTTCATAGCTGGTATACCTTGGTCTTTCGCCCGGTAGTTTAACTCAACGATAACCTGGTAGGTTATACCTGTATACGTTGCTCAGCGAAAGGACAAACCAACAAACACATTTTCCAATTTACTAGTTAATTGATTAGAAGCAAACATACCGAAAGTAAGACAATCAGTTCAATCGCTTTAAATGTGTCAGTTGTATTTCAATCTACACAATTTGAAAATGAGGGCATTTGGACATTGAAACGTTTTACAAATGCTCAACATGTTTTGGTACAAATCGAAAAGAATAGGATAAATATGAACTAGAAACTTAACAGAGAAAATATTAACTTTTAAAACTTTGATTACGAGACATTTACATTTACATTATTTACATTGATTACGAGATCAAAGACAAAAATTTTGTTCTACTTTGTTATGAGTAGACGAGATTGATACAACTAGGTTTTGTATAACTTGTTCCCAATTTCCCGAACTTGGCCTGGTTCACTGTCGTGTCCTTGCATTCTTTTGTTTTCACATCTGAAGGTATACATACCGAAGTCGATAGATAATAATATACTAACGTCCGTTTGCAACAACCTATTTATCGTCGGTTTACCTTTCTAGAGATAAGATATTTTGACATTATTTGTATGGACATTATGTCAAATTTCTATCGGTAGTAAGGAAAACTATGGATAGATAGAATATTGAAAACGACCGTAAGCGGTGCGAGCATGGATAGTCGATAGGATAAAATTAATGATAATTATCGGTAAAAGACAGCCCGCGATATGTTTATCGCAGCTACATCCATGCTAGAGACAAGGTAAGACAGATAAAAGTCAGTTTACCGACTCGACAAGTTTATCGTGAGATCCATGCTCGCATTTCAGATCCATAAATAAGATATTTTTGAAGAATTTCACCTGTAGTGTACCATTTGGTACAATTTGAAATGGAGTGATTTTCATTCGCTTATTGCGCATTCAGAACCAGGTGACGTCACATGGGTCTACGATGACGTCACGTGGGTCTACGTGGTCGCGTTTTCGTTGATTTGGAATGACGATCACAGCGCTAAAAGTGATTTTGACTTCAATCGGAAAGCAACACATCTGTGAATTGCTTTTCGATCTGTCGCCAGAACTTGGGCCTTACTATAAGCTCTTAAAGCAGGACTTCTCGACAACTGCCCGGTTTATTCGTACCATGACAACTTTAAAGCAGGCCTGCCCTGCCCAGGATTCAAGAACCGCAGAAAAACCGTTCACCTGTTTTTTTTTGTATGGTTTCTCGTTAACATGTCGCTCTAAATCCACTCAGTTTATTAGCTTTCAAACGTCTAGGCGTCTGCAACGTTGGTTATATTAAATTGTTAGAATGCCAGTGACAATATTATCCGATCACCTTTGAGAAAACAATATTTAAACAGTTCACCTAAATGAGCGTCATGGTATGATTTCATTCAAAACTGTTTATGTCAGGTTTAAGAACTGCACGGAACTTGCATGGTTTTTACGAAGCTGATAGTAAGGCCCCTGGTCGACGAACTTGCATTAAGAAAAACTAAAACGTTTCAAAATAGTTTCTACATACGAGTACAACTCACCAGCACAGTAACGAGTTCTTCTTCTCCTTTTTTTTCGACATTTTGGAACTATTCACGAACGTTCACTGTTCACATTACATACACATTTCATATGTTTCTAGATGTTAGTATAAGTATCTACTTCATCATTACACAATTTCAAGATGTATCACTTTTCATATTCTAAGTTTGCTTATCTGACACAATTCTAATGGAATTAACAGATAATCGTAAGAAAATATATTATATATCAAGATAAAAGTTCCACCATTCTGCAGTATTTAAAACATACTTGCTATTGTTATTAAATAATAATTATAATATAATTATGTATTACTATTTGTTTGGTCCGGAGCCCTGACAATAGATGGCGCCGCTCGTAACGTCATTTGGATTTGTTGTATTGAATTGGAATGGCACTCTTGGGCTGCCAGATACTGTCACTTGGTGTTGTCTATGACAACAGATGACTTGTAATTGGGAATTTGTTGGAATAAGTTGGCTTCTTGTTTGTTAAAATGGCTGCGAGCCATATTTGTTGTTGAAATGTATAATTAAATTTGAAAAATTCGATCACGCTGTAGGCCATGTTGCGTGTATAGTGTAGAGTGGATTATTTCGCCCGTTTGCATCTACGCTGAAGTTGGAACACTGCTGGGAGCCGAGTTGAAGATCGAAGACACGTGCAGGAGCCCTAAGGTTTGTCGGTTTAGCCTATCCTCAGTTCCTTGCCACCGCCTGTCTCCCTCTCCTAACAGAACCGACTACCGGACGCTACGCTTAGACATCAAGATTGATGTGAATACATTTATGTTTATTTGATAAGTTAGGGCTACTTGTTAGGACTTGTTAGGCCAGTGATTTGTATCTAAGCTCCTTGATATCGAGGACAATACGGTGGGAACTCTTGTAAGCACCCGCTTCGCAGACCAATACATAAATCGCTTCCACACTCTACTCCACCCCCAACGACGACGACTGGCCCTGGTAACACACAACATACGCACGATGAGGACAGACGAGAAGATATATGAGCTGGAAGAAGAAATGAGTAAGCTACACTGGGACATTGTGGGGTTATCTGAAGTCCGTAGAGCGGGTGAGGACACGATAACCCTAAAATCAGGTAACCTACTCTATCACCGGGAGGGCGACCAACAGTCCCAAGGTGGTGTCGGGTTTCTCGTCCACAAGTCCCTTACTAACAACATAGTTAAGATCGATAGCGTTTCCAATAGGGTCGTATACCTAATACTCAGAGTATCCAAACGATATTCGCTGAAGGTCATTCAGGTATACGCACCGACGAAGTCGCACCCGGATGATGAGGTGGAGGATATGTATGAGGACATTAGTCGGGCCATACATACCTCTGAAACGCACTTTCTAGTTGTTATGGGGGACTTCAACGCGAAGTTGGGTAAGAGAAGCGAGGATGAGTCGAAAATGGGGCAATTTGGCTATGGACAACGGAACCGTAGGGGACAGAGGTTGGCCGACTTCCTGGAGAAAGAGGGACTCTTTATGATGAACTCTTTCTTTCAGAAGCCACCTCACAGGAAATGGACCTGGCTGAGTCCCGATGGTTCCACGAGAAATGAGATTGACTTCATTATGACAACCAAAAGGCAAATATTCACTGATGTCTCCGTGATCAACAGGGTTAAAACCGGTAGTGATCACCGAATGGTAAGAGGCACGGTGAATATTAATGTCAAACTGGAGAGGTCTCGTCTGATGAAGTCTACGCTCCGACCCACTCGTGCCCGTATTCAAGACCCCGAGAGCTTTCAACTTGAGCTATCCAATCGCTTCGATTGCCTTGAGAACATCGCTTCAGTGGACGAGATCAATAACAGGTTAGTAGAAACTGTCCATACAGTGGGTTCCAAGTACTTTAAACCCCACCGTACAGATAGGCCACAGAAACTCTCCAACGATACCCTCAACCTCATGGCTGAACGACGCTCATTGAAATTGCAGTCTTCGAATGATGCTGAAGCATATAGGCTGCTCAATAGACGAATATGGAAGTCCTTGCGACACGACATCCGGATCTTTAATACAAACCGTATTAAAGAGACGATAGAGCGGAAAAAAGGCTCCAAAGTGTTTGCAAGAGACATGTCTATTGGGCAAAGCCAGTTGACGAAGCTGAAGAGAGGAGACGGCAGTGTAGCGTCGACCAAAGCGGAAGTGTTAGGAGAGGTCGAGAGTTTCTACGGACAGTTATACACCTCGGTCGCTAAACCTGTTAGCAGCTCGGTCAAAGACCCAAGAGCCAAGCTGACCCGACATTATACCGAAGATATCCCGGACATCAGCCTGTACGAGATTAGAATGGCCTTGAAACAGCTTAAGAACAACAAGGCGCCTGGTGACGACGGTATCACATCTGAGCTTCTGAGAGCGGGTGGAACACCGGTACTTAAAGTCCTTCAGAAGCTCTTTAATACCGTCTTACTCGAAGGCTCAACACCAGAAGCATGGAACAAAAGCGTGGTGGTGCTGTTCTTTAAGAAAGGTGACAACACTTTACTTAAAAATTACAGACCCATCTCGCTTTTGAGCCATGTTTATAAGCTGTTTTCGAAGGTCATAACGAACCGTCTCAGTCGCAGGTTTGATGAATTCCAGCCTCCGGAACAAGCCGGTTTCCGAAAAGGCTATAGTACCATAGACCACATCCACACGCTACGGCAAGTTATACAGAAGACCGAAGAGTATAACTTGCCTCTTTGTCTAGCGTTTGTGGACTATGAGAAAGCCTTTGATTCGATCGAGACGTGGGCAGTGCTTGAGTCTCTCCAGCGGTGCCGTATTGACTATCGGTATATTGAAGTGCTGAAGTGTTTGTACAAAAACGCCTACATGTCAGTCCGAGTACAGGAGCAGAGTTCGAAGGCAATTCCATTGCAAAGAGGCGTGAGACAGGGAGACGTTATATCTCCGAAACTGTTCACCGCTACATTGGAAGACGCCTTCAAGCTTCTGGAATGGCAAGGACTTGGCATCAATATTAACGGCGAATACATCACTCACCTTCGATTTGCCGACGATATTGTAGTCATGGCAGAATCCATGGAAGACCTCAGTACAATGCTCGAAGGCCTCCATCGAGTTTCCCAACGGGTAGGTCTTAAGATGAACATGGACAAGACGAAAATTATGTCTAATGCCCATGTTGTACCTACCCCAATATCAGTTGGGAACTCAGTTCTTGAAGTTGTTGACGAGTACATCTACCTGGGACAGACAGTCAAACTAGGCAGGTCCAACTTCGAGAAAGAGGTCAATCGTCGAATCCAACTCGGCTGGGCAGCGTTCCGGAAACTTCGCGAAGTCTTCTCGTCAAAAATACCTCAGTGCCTCAAGACAAGAGTCTTCGACCAATGTGTGTTACCAGTGATGACTTATGGCACTGAAACGTGGTCTCTTACGATGGGCCTCATAGAAAAGCTCAAAGTCGCACAACGAGCTATGGAGAGGGCTATGCTCGGGGTTTCTCTACGTGATCGAATCAGAAATGAGGAGATCCGTAGAAGAACGAAAGTCACCGACATAGCCCAGAAGATTAGCCAGTTGAAGTGGCAGTGGGCAGGGCACATGACACGCAGAACAGATGGCCGATGGGGCCGAAAGGTTCTGGAGTGGAGACCACGGACCGGCAAGCGCAGCGTAGGTCGTCCACCGACACGGTGGACAGACGACCTGAGGAAGGTCGCAGGACGACGTTGGATGCAGGCCGCTTCCAACCGGTCCTTTTGGAAAATCATGGGGGAGGCCTATGTTCAGCAGTGGACGTCCTACGGCTGAGATGATGATGATGATGATGACTCTACTCCAGTCTGCGGAGCCCCAGTTGAAGTGCGTTCCACACTGAACATGATTATATAATAATAATTATTATTATATAATACATAATTAATATATAGTATCAAGCCAAATAGATAACTTGCGAGCATAGATGTAATTAATCTGTGAATTACTTCACAGATTAATTACATCTATGCTCGCAATGTATATACTTTTCGGCATTTCGTCTGATTTCAATTTTAATTTTTCGCACGTTTTAACCGGAAACACTGCAGAGTTTTTTTAAGGTTAAAAGAAATTGTGACCAAAAGTAAAATAAATAATTATTAAATAAAAAAAATATATATATTTCATTTATATATTACCTATATTGCCTAACTTGATAATGTTCCCAAAATGATGAAAAAATAATTTATTTATTATTACATACAAGCCCAACTGAGCGAAGCGAGGCTTATAAATATTGAACTTAACTTATAATAATAGTAAATTACAGTTAGAATATTGTTTTAAGATTGCAAAATTAAATAAAATTAATAACGGACGAATAAAATAACTAATAAAAATATATGTTTTCAATTTACCAATGAAAGTTTTTACTTAATTACACATTTTCTCGGAGACTGTTCACATATCTATACTAATATTATAAAGAGGAAAGATTTGTATGTAAGTATGTTTGTAACGGATTGTCTCGAAAAGTACTGGACCGATTTCAAAAATTCTTTCACCATTGGAAAGCTACATTCACCCTGAGTAACATAGGCTATAAGATTCATCATCATTCATCGCGGAGAGCAGTTAGTTAATTATACTCTCTTAGTTAATTGAACAATATCTTCTGGTTAGCTCGCATTTATAAACTAATAAACAATTATCGGTAAAAGATATTATAGCTATCGACAAGGCAAGATTGCTGAATAAGGTCGGTATATCGATTTGACAAGTTTATCGTGAGATCCGTGCTCGCACGGCTGACTCGCCAGTCGACATAGGTTTCGAGTATTAAGAGTTCGATCACAGAATACAATGGTATCTGTACTCTGTGATTCGATGCTTTTGTTTATGTCTGTGTGACTCTTCGTCTGTATTTCTTATTTGACAGCTGTAACGACAGCTGAGGGGTTTTACCCTTTGCGTACCAGAGACGTAAATTTACGTGAGTTTCATTCATAAATCTTTTGTTTTAATTATCACGGTATCGTAATGGTTAAGAGTGCAGCGGCGAATTTCGCTTGAGTGATTTATTGTAGTGTAGGTACACCGCCATCTATTGGACTGCATGAAACTCGCTATTATTAGAACAAGTACGAGCCATTACATAATCAGCGTTTTATTTATTTGTATAGATTAAAAGGCAATAAGGGCCATGCCCAAATCAATAACAGTTATTATCACTCTGTTGGTAACACAGTACTAGTAGTAGTTGGTCAGACATCACAGAATATATATATAGTTTGTGTCGCCAACGCACTCCTGCCGATGTTAATTACATGTTTTGTTTTTAAAATAAATTTTTGTATAACAACGTACCAAGGTACATAATACTAGTACATAGTACATATAATAATATACTCGTAGGAACAAATTGTCCGTTGTCGCCGAATGTCGCGATTCTTCTCGGACGTTGAGTATCGTTGCTGACTTGCTGAGGCTCGTGAGATCATGGCTATGGGTTGCGACTGAATATCAGTGACTAAGGATTGTACTTAGTCGTATGCTGAGTCGGGACCCATATTCATGACACGCACACCATCACTCTGTTTTCCAGACGTGTTTTCTTGTTTATAATGTATGTGTAAGTATTTTGTTTCTTATTTTTATTATTTCATATGTATGTAATGTGATGTTGTGTGTGTATTGAATAAATGCGTTTTCTTTCTTTCTTTTTCTTTCAGAATAAGCAATAGTGTTAACCCTTTGCGTCCCACATACGTATATATACGTCAGTTTCATTCATAAATCTTTTGTTTTATGTATCACGGTCTAGGGAGGATTAATTAAGGCACGATCCTTCCTCTCGCTTTGCGCTCGAGTTGAGTCTATCACTTGATAAAGGGCGTCGCAGACGTCCGAAATCTAGGTCAATTGACCGACATACTACGCGAGTGTTACCCGTAAGTATCTAAAATCTCCTTTAAAGTATTAAAGCCACGTAATTATGTTTCGATATTTTTTAGTATGATACATACGTTATATATACGTAGATGATGACCGTTGAATAGCATATAAGTTAGTTTCCGTATCTTGGAAAATATTGCTATGGGATAGTAATTTTCAAGAGGGCGGAGACGCAGGGTGAATAAATATTTAAGAAACCAAACATCATCTTTTCGCAAATAATTGCACCTTATGACACGTATAATTTTAATATAACTAACTACATATAAGAAAATCATTTAGAGTTTTATAACATTAATGTTAAAAATATAATAATAAAAATTGTACCAACACAGTATTGTGCTCAGGTACATTAAATAGGTAAACACTAACTAAATGTTAACCCATTAAATATTAGAAAAACAACTTTTTCTGCATATTTTTTCATTTTAATATTATTTTATAGTTAACAAGCTACCGCCCGAGACTTCAACCGCGCGCAGAGACTATCCCAAAGGAATATTTATAAAATTTAGCTTACGAGGTGTTATTCTGGACATGATGGTAAAATCCACATCCATAAAAAAATTAAATGTATATATTATATACACTTACTCACTGCTAAACTTTCGAATTATTAATATTAAAATATTATTAGGACGATACCATAAAAAAAAATTTCACCGAAAAAAATAACAAGGATGACGACAGTTCGAGCAAACTAATATTCACTGTTGGTTTTTTTAACGTAACTACATAATTTTCTAAGCATAGAGCAAAGAGGTTTTTAAAATATCACGGAAAACATGAACAATAACACAGTTTTAGTATACACTTTCTTAACACAAAGTCAGACACGTTATACGGGTGTGAAGTGACAACGAGGCGGCGAGTGAAAACATCTGTGCACTCAATACACTCGGATGTTTGACATATTAAACGATGACACCGATGGTCCTATATAGGATGGTTCATAATTAAGTTTTAATTCATTACAATTTAATTATAATACAAGTTTTTAAAATATCACGGTCACTTTTCCAACAGTTAATATTAGAAACGGGATATTACCGTGTAATCCATTTTGTTCTTGATATTCCGGCACTGTTACAAGCGCCATGATCATGAGTAAACTGATATTATACTGATTATAATTCATTTATTTGGAAACTTAATTGACATAATTAACATGTTCGTTAGATATACATAGAAAGACTTATCGTGGTGGGGAATACGGAGGGCAAAAGACCTCGCGGGAGATCCCCAACCAGATCGAGAGATCAATTAAACATCCTTCCTCAATCGAGTTTTGTTTAGTTGTCAGAGACGCGATGGATAGGCACCGATGGAGGCAGATTATACGATCTCGGTGCACACCATCCACATCCACTGATCCTCATACATGAGGAAACGACCGCAGAGAGAGAGGTATACATATCATTATTATAAAATATATACACTTTGGTCTCCACACTGAGATTTCCTTGGGCCGAGCACGAAAATCTTAACGTCTTTAAAAACTATAAGCAGATTTTCGTGCTCGTCCCATGGTGTTGTGAGAACCGAAATGACCTGTTTCGTTTCTAGTTTAACCGTATCTTCTCATCTATAATAACTAAGTTGATTTTTAGGTGTGTATTAATGAATTAAAATTTAATGTGTATGTGTAAAGACAATAAAGTATCAGATACATATTCCGTACCAAAACATGATATTCCTAAAGTTTGAGAAATCTTAGCTACAGAAGGCCAGTGGGCCGAGCACGAAAATCTGCTTAAGTGTAGCGTTATCGTATCGTTTACGTATTCAGCACAACCTATGAGTTATCTGTGCCACTATTGTACTAGATAAATGACAGTTTGTACTTAATACGTTAACGATGCAATTACGTTACACTTAAACAGATTTTCGTGCTCGGCCCACTGTAGAAGTTAGTGTAACGGCGAGGTGGCGAGTGAAAACATCTGTGCACTCAAAAAACTCGGATTTTTGTCGATGACACCGGTGTTGTATAGGCTGGTTCATGATTCAGTTTAAAGTTTGAAATAAATTAATGTATAAATATATGATATGGTTTGAGAAAACTAAGAAACAGAAGGAAGAAGAAATGTAGGAGTTGACGTAACGTGGAGGCGTTGAGTGAAAACATCTGTTCACTCATAAGACTCGGATGTTTGTCGATGACACTGATGATATATAGGATGGTTTATGATTCAGTTTAAATATGTATGAAAAATAGTTTCTACCGAATATATGATATGGTTTGAGAAAACTAAGAAACAGAAGGAAGAAGAAATGTAGGAGTTGACGTAACGTGGAGGCGTTGAGTGAAAACATCTGTTCACTCATAAGACTCGGATGTTTGTCGATGACACCGATGATATATAGGATGGTTTATGATTCATTTTAAATATGTATGAAAAATAGTTCCTACCGAATATATGATGGTTTGAGAAAACTTAGAAACAGAAGGAAGAAGAAATGTAGGAGTTGACGTAACGTGGAGGCGTTGAGTGAAAACATCTGTTCACTCAATAGACTCGGATGTTTGTCGATGACACCGATATTATACAGTACATGATTCAGTTTAAAAGTTTTAATAAACAAATGCAGCAGAAAATATATTCTCTACCAAAAACATGACATAGTTTGAGACAATTTTCTAGATATGAAACGTAGAAGAGTAACGGTGAGGTGGTGAGTGAAACCATAATATGTTGACCCCAAAGAATATATCATCAGCAATGAAACCAATCGTCTACATGGTGATACATGATCCAGTTATAATGTTTTTATAAATTGAACGTAAAGTTTTACGATAAACAATAATAACACTTTGTTGACAACTGTGTCAAGATAGTTTTGACTAGGTTAGGTGGTATAGGTAAAAATTAACAGCGAGGCACTACTTTTTTAAGAAAAAAAAATGGTTGTCTGTAAAGTCGGTTTACGGACGATAATTTTACGTGATACCGTCATAAACCGAACGCGGAGGCCGATCGTGCCTCTCTATCGCTTGTTCCGCGCTCTCCCTTGCACGCTCGGCTCAGGCGGAACAATGAGTTATACTGATTCGTGCGTGCAGCCGATGTTTATTGATTTATAAAACGTTATTACGTCAATATATACTAATAAAAAGTGCTCAATACACTCGCATATATGTCATATTAAGCGATGACACCGAGCTAAGCAATGCATATTTATAACGAATGAATAGATCCTCATATTTATTTATTTATTGGGTACCAACATGTTATACATTAAGAGAATTATAATAAATACAATTCACTACACACTCTGACTAAATGCTAACACAATTATAGGTACCGACTACACGCACTAATATAAACGAGCGGTTCACAAATTAAAGTAGATATTTATGTACAGTTCCGAATGAAAATAAATCGCATTTTTTTTAAAGATTTTAAGATATCATAATAAATGTAATTTATTGCAATAAATATAAACAACAACAAATATAAACAATTTTTTGTCAATTTATTAAAAGGATTATTAAAAAAGAAAAAACAAATAATAATAAAATAACAATAATAATAAATCCGAGAAAAAGAGAAATAAAGAGTAAAGAGTGTATATTGCAACCATCCTGTATACAAAGACGTCTGTACAAAGCGGGGCCGTGTGCGTCGCATTGTTTATTAATTCATCGCTATATGATTACTAATTAGCTTACTAGACCTAGATAGGTTAGTCAACTTTCAACCTATTGTTAAGTATTGGCATAGTAATCTATACTAATATTATAAAGAGGAAAGATTTGTATGTAAGTATGTTTGTAACGAATTGGCTCAAAACGTACTGTGCCGATTTCAAAAATTCTTTCATCATTGGAAAGCATTCACTCGGAGTAACATAGGCTATATAAGATTTATCATCATCATCATCATCATCCATCACCGCGCGGGGGAAACCGCGGAGAATAGCTAGTAACCAGGGCCGGATTAACCCTATTAGGCAATTTTAGGCAATTAATGCAATTCTCGGGGCCCCTTTTCTCTAACCTTTTGCTGTCTTTTTAAAATATATGTTTCGGACTTGACCTAGGACCAACTGACGGACAATGACGGATGATGGACTATATTTGACCACTTTTGCCCGAATTAGGCAAATTATTAGATAAAAAATATAACTTGAGGACTGGCTATATGCGCACCGTGCGAAGCCATAATGGAACAAAAATGGATCTCTGGAACAGCTATTGTTACTTCTACTGTATAAAGTATTTCATCAATTGACAACATGCGTTGAAAAGAAGGTTATTTATTTATTTATATTGAAGAAGTATAGATTTTCCATAAAAAAATGCTGTAACGTTTTTTCTTGGTGCCCTAGCATTGGCTAGGGGTCCACAGAGCCCCGTGGGCCCCTAGGCAGTTGCCTAATCCGCCTTATGGATAATCCGGCCCTGCTAGTAACTCATATAAACGATACGCACATAAATGAGAGTGCCGTTTGTAAATGTTGAATAAACTTAAGGCCACTTTTCTGTTAACCTTTGAACTCTATTACAATAGTATATTATGATACAAATGAGCAGAGCTCAGTTGCGACGATTTTCAAAATGTTTGCGAGGAAAAAACAAAGATATAATGAAGTTGAACTACTTCTTGCTTTTTCCTCCCCACAGCGACATCTATAATTAAGTTACAACACATGACTACTGGAACCTGCGTGTAACCCAAAATAAAAACATAGGCACACACACCACATACGCACACACACACACACAAACACACACACTTACACACACACAAAGAGAGACTCATACTCATTCGATATTATCTTGTAAATTACAATTGTTTGTAATTTTTTTTATTTAAAAATATGTTACATAAATTTTAGGAACTAACTGTACTATAGAAATTAAGGAGGAGGGCGTTGGTATCCGCAACACAGTTTTTCTCCAAAACTCTCGCGGGTATCATCGTTTTTCTTAACAATTTATGCCATTGTTTAAGTTCCATGAATAAAGATTTATTATTATTATTATTATATAAAAATGAATCGCTGAATGTGTTGCTAAGCGCAAATCTCGAGAGCAGCTGAACCGACTTTGTTAATTCTTTTTTTAGAATATTCCTCGAAGTACGAGGATGGTTCTTACGAAGAGAAAAATTTAAAAAATTGACTGAAAAGGCTAAAAAATGTTCTATACTCCCATACAATCGATTCGTAATAATACTTAAAAGTCAATTTGAACTTTAATACCATACCATAAAGTTTAAGTGTTAGCGGAGAGGTCCTGGGAAGGCAAAACAATTGAGTGACGTTGGTATAGTATACATTATTTTTTGACATAATGTAATTGTTGACTTATTAACTTTCTTTTATTATCTTTTTTATCTTACTAGCTGACCCGGGGCGTCCCGAATAGCAGAATAAGTATTAGAAAAAAAAAAAAAAAGAATCGACTGTTAGGCGGTAAGAAGTTCGCCGGGTTAGCTAGTATACGATAAAAACAAAATATCAAGCTATGATAATTCTAGAAAATGACGTGCAAGCTTTTTTTTCTAACGCCCCAAGTGCAAGGTAAATGAACATAAGTACAGCCTACTTCAAATTATAATTTTAAGTGATACAATGCAAATATTTTATTGTTTTATTACAAATTTTAATGAAATATAAATCATAATAATAATTGTTTGTTTGACTTAATTAAGGTCGTACACATGGATTTATTTCAAAAATGTAATAGGGATTTTCAGCGACATAAAACCTCTTTGTTGCTACAAAAATACCTGTATTACCCGGTTAAATTAAAAATGCTTTGTTTACTCGCCTTAGGTATGGTACCTACTAATTTAACGTTGTAGGGATATTTATATATAGGTACCTACTAATTTAACGTTGTAGGGATATTTATATATATTATGCAGTAGGTTATAACTTCAATAAGCACTAAAATTGTTTTACATCTCTCATATTCGGTAAGTAGGTCCTTATTACCCCCAAATGGGGCTTGTAGGTGACCTATTAGCGCTCCAGGGTAATAATGTAGCTAGAAAAGCCCTAGGGAGGTTTACATCTCTCATATTCGGTAAGTAGGTCCTTATTACCCCCAAATGGGGCTTGTAGGTGACCAATTAGCGTTCTAGGGTAATAATGTAGCTAGAAAAGCCCTAGGGCGGTAAGTAATTTTAAAAATCATTACACCATTTCAAAAAGTTCGCGTACATCTAACCATCATACTGGCAATAGACATCATGCATTCAGCCCAGAGGTCGCTTCGCTATTCAGCCTTGTCTTCGTATGAGTATAATAGTCATCAATTTTATTTTTGTAATGCCGGTTTTATTATACTTACCTCACAATCTAGATGTAAAGCAGAGTAGTTAGCTCGGGTGTAAGCACCTTACAGCCCTTGGCTACTAATCTATTAATAATTTCATAATGAAAGAGTCAGTTTAAGAGTGTGTGTTATAGCTCGGCTTACGGCCCTTAAATCGATGTAATAAGGCTTAGGGGCCGTCCATTAATCACGTGATGTTTTTTGTAGCATCCCCCCTTCCTTTTGGTGATACGTGGTGAGGTTTAAGACTAACCCCCAATCCGACCAAAATTAATCACGTGTATTTTTAGTACCTACAAAAACCTTAAATTTTTTAGAATATTATCTTTAAATACAGGTATAAAGTATAATCCAATTTTATTGATGAAAATTAAGGACCATGATAATAAGTCTAGACGGAAAGGTTGCAGGTTGTTATTGACTGGTATAAAAATAATATAAATGGAATGGTGTAATCACGCGAAAAACATAAATTGTATCGCGTTTGACGAAAAAAGTAATACACGTGATATCTTACTACACCCCCCTACCTCCTTGTGATATTTGGTGATTTTTGCCGAACCCCCTCCCCCCCTTTCGAGCCTCACGTGATTATTCCTTTGAGTACCATTGACGTAAATGTACGTTCGTTTCATTTATAAATCTTTTGTTTTAATTATCACGGTATAAATGGAGACCACGGACCGGCAAGCGCAGCGTAGGTCGTCAAGGTGGACTGACGACCTGATAAAGGTAGCAAGACGACGTTAGATGCAGGCCGCTTCCTACCGGTCCTTTTGGAAATTTGTTGGGGAGGCATATGTTCAGCAGTGGACGTCCTACGGCTGAGATGATCACGATTTATGAGGGGTTATTGGATGGCCCCTTACTTTACGAGCGGGGGTACTAGTATGGTGAAAACAATATTATATTATTTTAAATGTGCACTTTTAACAAGATTTATTAAATATAAACTTGCTGCGGTCGATTGTGACTGCAAGACTGCTTGCGTACTACAAACAAAAGATATGGTCTTAAGAGAATTGCATAGCAATAGCTATGCGATTCTCTTAAGACCATATCTTATATAATTATATCTATATATATAAGTAATAACTTGTCCATACTAAAAGAAAAAACTATTTTCAACCTCTTAACATTGTCCGATTTCAGTTATTTTTTTTCATGCCATCAACACATTGTTTGCTATGCCCGTACGTTTAGATTTTTTCAGATGTTAAGTTCTAAAAAAAATAATTTATATTACTTTGAAATACTGAAAAAATCAAAACGTACGGGCATAGCAAACATTGCGTTGATGACATGAAAAAAAAAATAAATGAAATCGGACAATTTTAAGAGGTAGAAAAGAGTTTTTTCTTTTAGTATGGACAAGTACTAGCTATGCAATTCTCTTAAGTTAAGCTTAAGGTAGCTCTTATGACAACTAATGTTAGACCATGTCGGAGACTTTCTAAACTATGACACTTCCCGATTGGCAAAGTTGAATGCCCTAAAAGGTGAGATTACATAAATAGGCTATCGCTTGACACAACCCGTGCACAGTGTCCAGGTATCTCGATATGAACAATGAGATAAGCCACGTTGTGTCTATGACCTAAAACGGATATGATATCATCAATCTGTGAGTTTTGTATTTGCGGTTATGACTCTCTGATTCCAGTCAAAGTTTATATTTTCATCACGTATGTTTGATTAACGAAGTTGCTAGGTAACCCTACCTTCGGGAAAGCTTTCGTCTCTCTTCTCTCTCTCTCTCCGCTGGGGTATACATTTGAAATGTAAGCAGACGATGCCTTTTATGTTGTAAGCATCCACTAAAATATCCCAGAGTGGAGTCTTTGACCAATGTGTGTTACCAGTGATGACTTATGTCACTGAAATGTCGTCTCTTACTATGGGCTCATACGCAAGCTCAAAGTCGCACAACGAGCTATGGAGAGGGCTATGTCCGGGGGTTCTCTAATTAGAAATGAGGAGATCCGTAGACGAACTAAAGTCACCAACATAGCTCAGAAGATTAGTCAATTAAAGTGGCAGTGGGCAGGCCACATAGCACGCAGAACAGATGGCCGATGGGGCCGGAAGGTTCTGGAATGGAGACCACGGACCGGCAAGCGCAGCGTAGGTCTTCCACCGACACGGTGGACAGACGACCTGATCAAGGTCGCAGGACGACGTTGGATGCAGGTTGCTTCCAACCGGTCCTTTTGGAAAATTATGGGGGAGGCGTATGTTCAGCAGTGGACGTCCTACGGCTGAGATGGAAATGATGATGATCCACCAAGGAAGGATTTTTAGGGTTTCGTACCCAAAAGGTAAAACGGGACTCTATTACCAAGACTCCGCAATCCGCTGTATCTCAGTTGACAGTTGAAATTTTCACAGCTGATGTATTTCTGTTGCCGCTATAACAAATACTAAAAACAGAATGAAATAAATATTTAAGGGGGCCATACAACAAACGTGATTTTTTGCTCGTTTTTATACATGATACGGAACCCTTCGTGCGCGAGACCGACTCGCACTTGGCCGGTTTTTGGAAATTCGAAGCGAGTGAGGCTAATCCGATTCTACCAGTGTTGGTGTTACTGATAACTGTTTCCATTGATTTGTCCTTGCCTTTTAGAATTTAAGTATTTGTTTTATTTTTCTTTGTGCTTATTCTTTGATACGACCCTCGTGCTTGTACTGTACAATTACGCCACCTGGGGCCCTACCCCCACCTCATAAAGCAGTCTTATTTCAATCTTAACATTAAATTTGGTACCACCACGTCAATATAGCAAGCTTACATTAAGACTGGAAAGCACATGTAGCTGAACTCTAATTTAAAAAATAGCAACTCTTTCTGTGCTTTATACAAACTGGCTCCTACTACCAGTACTCTTAACGGCATACCATAGTCTAGTGGTTTTAGCTTTGAAATATGGCATTATCTTTTGAAGTAACTCAACAGAAAAAACCCAACCTTCAAACATCAGAAGCGCTGCATAAGATCGATGTTTAGACTTGAGCCACCAGATGCAAACCTTATTTTAAGCAACATTACATACTCGGACTTCTATCGCTGTATATGTATATTTGAGTTGGCAGTGTTTGTACAGTCCGCGGCACGTAACTCTAGCGCTGACCGTTATTGCGCAGAAGTCAAAAATTGGGTATCACAGGGGGGCTAGAGGGACGAAGGACTCTTGTCTCTCTCTGGCACATCGAAGACGAGGGACTCTTGTCTCTCTCTGTCACATGTGCGCAACTGTACCTGTTTTGTAAACTCGCGACTGTATTTGTCGCGGGTCTCGCTTCACTGGTACTGGTCGCCTAGGTGCCGTCAGCTGTGTGTGGTCACGTGACGCTGTGACGTGCAATGACCGGTACAGATCGCGCGGCGAGAGTTTGGCTTTGACCGTTATTGCGCAGAAGTCAAAAATTGGGTATCACAGGGTGGCTAGAGGGACGAAGGACTCTTGTCTCTCTCTGTCACATCGAAGACGAGGGACTCTTGTCTCTCTCTGTCACATGGCGCGACAGTACCCATGCGCAGTAATCCCCTCCACCCGAAGGTCAAAGCCAAACTCTCGCCGCGCGATCTGTACGGATGGTTTTTTTTCTTAGGTTGAGGGTGTATTAACATTTTATGTGTTAAAAACGAGTGAAGTACATCGCGGTCGAGTGCTTTTATTATAAATGTAGTGCGCCGATATATTTGTGTTCTTATTGTGAAACATTGTGATACAATATCAGAGGGCTACTTATTTCTGTGTTTAGGTTAAGAACGGCCGTCTGGGGTAGGATAATTCTACGGTTAGATAGATCAGCTAGGTATTTGCAACTACGACACGACCCACGGATGGATCGGGAAGGTCGCTGGAGCACACACTGCTTCCCCGCCTTGACGGACCGAAGAGCCGCCTGGATGTTCCAGGGATTGTGAGTTTTACCCTAAATGTAATTGTCTATGTGCTGTATTGTTGGTTACTTTTAATTAATTAGCGCTACGTATCGTAGCCGATGTTCGCTGGAGGCGCTTATGGGCCCCGCCTCCCGAAGACCCGAGTAGGCTCTTCGACAAAACCTATTGGCCCACGGTTGGGCCAAGTTTGGTTGTTAACAGTACCCATGCGCAGATATCCCCTCCACATTTCGCTCAGCGCTCGCCAAAATATTTCCGAGCCTCTCAGTAAATGTCAATAGGAACCGCCGTGACTAGAACAAATTGTTATATCGATCTGCTAATACGCAACTCTTAAGGAATAGTGTTTTGGGATGGGCCCAGTAATTTACAACAAGATACCACAAAGTATAAAGGCACTTAAAAAAACCTTTTCAAATAAAAAACCTAAATATTTATTGACTTACTCGTATAAGTGCTAATATACAACAGATGACTTCTTAAAGGATACATTTTGACATATTTATAATTATATTTTACTATTCCTTTTCGCAATTATCTTGTGACATGAATGTTATTTGTAATTATATTTAATGTGACAGTATATTTTAAATTTCTTAATGATATATTAATTTATTCCATTATATTTCATATTATTTCCATTACATTTATACACGTAATTTGTATAATTACCAAAAAAAATGGGCGGTACAAAAGTGTTAATACATTGTAGATATGTAGTCAAATTTTTTTATTACTTCACAGTGAAATAATTATTAAATGTTAAAGTTTTCGAAAATTCCATCTAAAAGTATGGACACCATCTTAACAAAAATACTACATGCCTATGTACAACTTATTAATGAAAACACATGATTCGCGTCAGTGAAAAAATAAAAAAATATCTCTCTTACTCTTTTTTACACCCCCTACCCGAGCGTTCGGTGTGAAAGAGATTGTCGACTTTCGGCTTTCGTTCGTTTTCGGAAGAAACAAAGGCCGCGCGGTGGCAGGGCGGAGGGTGCGGGGTTGGTCCGGTGGCCAGGTCTAACGAGCTAGGACGCGAGTTTGCCGAATGTTATGATTATGAATGATACATTTCTATGTAGGGGTGTTAAGTTTCATGCATAAACCGCGCGCATGTAGTATATCTTAATGAATAGTGGAAATGCCTAGAATAAAATTTGTAGGTGTGAATCAATCTGGACGTTTGACCAAATATTGATGATTATGTGGGATTTTTTTTAAAGTAGTTTTAAATATTCTTCCCATGTATGTATTAAGTACCAGCAGCATATAGTGCTGTTTTTTTTGGTAAATATACAAATTACGTGTATATTGATATAAATGTAATGGAAAAATCTAATCGCCTCTCAAATTTGCACACCTTCTGTGGTAAAAACATGTCGATACGACACTACGTTTCAGATCTTCTTTTGTGCATATGTTTTAGCAAATAAACGCATCTTTATCTTTATCTTTTACAATAATAATGGATTACGATAGATGTCTTGATGACGTAGCATCAAATATTTCACGCAATTCGCGTACTTTTTCGTGACTTTTGACACTAAGTTTCAATGTTCCAATGTCAATATTTTGAAGATCCGTGCTTCCATCTCATAAGGTAGTCATATTGCAACCTAAATTTGGTTGACCGTTTTGTGTCGGTGGGAGTACGATGGTAAGTATGTTTATTCTAAGGTTAATACAAAACGCTCTGATTTATGATAGTTTCGTAAAAGGTGGGAGTAGGCCCCCTGGTGTTATGTAGTAACCTCTGCCTCCGTCGCTGGGAGATAATCTGGAGTCGCTAGTGACAAACTGAACCGTGCCCATAACCCTGCCGTTAAGTCTCATGCCTGTAATTTCACCGGCATCCATCTTCGAACAATAACACAGTATTGCAAACATTACTACCTCGCGGTAGAAATAGGGTATGGTACTTCCCCGGACGAGCTCATTATCAAAGAGTTCTACTGCTACTCAATTGTTACATATAACTGTTTGCTTTTTGATTGATTGATGGCTTTTAGATGTATTAAAAGATATAATATCTTCGTAATGTTTTATCAATTCCATTCACGGCCAAGCTTACGTAACCGCCTACACTGATTGCAATAATTATTTACAGCTGAAACAAATATCTAGGTACTTAGTTGCATGATGTCACAGTTGCTCGCATAACGGTAGCGTTTCTTATCAGATGTTATCAGCGTGCCGAGATTGGTAAATGAACTTGACTTTAGCATGGACGTGTATTAGCTAGCTCTCAGCGGCTCTACCCACGCTGATAATTACGAGTAATATACCACAAGTAATATTACTTGAGGTAAATAGCATATAAACAGTAACAACAAACAATAACAAGTGCAATTTGAAAAATGTAATACCGACTTCCATTCTATTACTTCGGTAAAAATCAGTTATTGGAGTGTAACTCAAAAACTACTGGACCGAATTTGATTAAATTTAAATGGGACAGTTTGTCAAACATGTCGCAGTTTTCAGGCCGCTCGCACGCCTTCGACATAACCTAACGACTGTTGTTCTAAAACAAACAACCGACGGCTTAACGTGTCCTCCGAAGCACGGAAGCGCTCAGTTGAACAATGCCACTAGCACACACCCATCTAACTCCTGACCACAGCAAGCGTTGCTTAACTTGTTGATCGGTTCAGGGGCCCTACTCCCACCTCTTAAAGTAGTCATGTTTCAACCTTACCATTAAATTTGGTACCACCACGTCAATATAGCAAGCTTAAAATAATAATGGATTACGATAGACGTTTTGATGACGTAGTATCAAATAACTTATGACACTAAATTTTATTGTTCCAATGTCAAATTTTTGAAGATATATACGTACTACCATCTCTTAAAATAGTCACTTTGCAACCTTACCATTAAATTTAGTTGACTGTTTTGTGTCGGTGGGAGTACGATAGTAAGTATGATTATTCTAAGCTTATTACAAAACGCTCCTGATTCATGATAGTTTTGTAAAATGTGGGAGTAGGCCCCCAGATCGCCAAGTCAAGCTCCACAGCGAGCACTTCGTCAATCATAAAACGTAATAATGAATTCTATTCACTATCTTGATTGAATGATGAGTTATTCATTGTACCAATTACTCACTGAATTAAATGTTCGGTCATGCATCCTGTGACTGTGCTGTTAGCCAATTTATTTGTCCACTATTTGTGTACCTTACCTACGCCTTGACCAATACGCTCGTGCTTTGAGGAATTGTTATAATTCGCGGACCGCTCGGGAATAGTATTTTTTACTAATTGTGGTCAGGAAAAAAAGAGTCATCACTTTTATAAATGATCGAAGTCACTGAGTTTTCACTGATTAATACAAGAGTCATTTTCAGAATTGTACAAGTTTATACTTGACGGCGTCTAAATCCACAGAGTATGAGAAGATAAAAAGTTTTTACCAAGGAGTACAATTTGAAAAATTTAATAGCTACTTCTATTCTATTCAGTTAATGGAGTGAACCTATTTCAAAAACTACTGGACCGAATTTGATAAATTAGATAAATGGGACCACACGAGAAGCACCAGCTTTAAAAAAAAATATTTTGAGAATCGGTTTACCCAGACGAAAGTTATGAGGTAACAAACATAAAAAAACAGTCTAATTGAGTACCTTCTCCTTTTTTGGAAGTCGGTAGAAAATGGAACCTACTTCAACGCCAAAAAGTGAGAAATAACTTGTTGAAGTCGGTACAATGATAGTTCAAAAGTATCTATTATCACAATATTTTGCGTACCGACTGCAACAAGTTATTTCACACATTTTTTATTGTTGAAGTCAGTGCCATTTTTTGGTAAAAAAAATATTTCACCCTTTTTAGTGACCTTTGCTACTTACAGAATATTTTTTTTTTACCAACGATAATATCATCAAAATAGGCAAATCACTTTTCAGTTATTGGAGTGTAAGTCAAAATCTAATGGACTTAATTAAATGAAATTATAGAGCCACCACGAATCATCAAAATCAATTGATAGACGACAAAGTTATTGACGAACACACATAAAAAATATACGAGTATATACGGTCGCATTGAAAAAACTTCTTTTTGTACCGACTTCCAAAAAAAGGACGAGGTACTCAATTCGATTGTATTTTTGTTTATGTTTGTTACCGCATAACTTTCGACTGGGTGAACTGCTTCTCATAATTCTTTTTTTTGTTTGTAAGCTGGTGCTTCCCGTGTGGTCCCATTTTAAATTCATCAAATTCGGTCCAGTAGTTTTTGAGATACACTCCAATAACTGAATAGAATGGTAGTCGGTATTAAATTTTTCAAATTGTACTTGTATTTATTGAAGTCTGTTAAAATCAAGAGACATCACTTTATGACCGAAGTCACTAATTTGTCACTGTTTTAGTGATACAGGGTAGGGGCAGGTTTGGCCTATAAGGGGGCTAAGTTTATAAAACTTCATGTTCAAAATTTGTACAACTTTAGTCGCTTGCATTTAAAATTACATAATATATGAATATGTTTCTTATAAATATGTTTTCGAATATACATATATAATATTTAGGTATTTATTTATTTATATTAAGGTATGTTTGTGTAATTTATGTAATTTTAATATTATTTAGGTTTCATTTGACGTTGTTTTCAAATACACCGCCGTCTACTCGTTTATCATAATTCCTCTCCATTGAAAGGTTGTCTGGAAGAGATCGCTTATAAGCGATAAGACCGCCCATTGTACAGCAGTATTAATAATTATATATTAAATGTATCCATGTTTTTATGTACAATAAAGAGTTATCTATCTATCTTACTTTATATTTGACGCCGTCTAACTCCACAGAGTATGAGAAGAAGAGAAAAACGATTTGAGATAGAAAACTATCGTGAATTATGACCATATTTATTAAAGTATGAAAAATACCGAATATAATAAAAGGTTACCATTTCCTTTATTGAAGTATGGAACCCTATTGGGTCCAAGCGTCTATTTTAGGGGCAGATCACACATATAAGGAGGTTATGACGCGCCATTTTGTTTTCTAAATTGCGCTTTATTTACATGTATTTTGTATGGATTTTGAATTATATATGAAGCGTGCCATGTCAGAGCCCGACGCCATATACCTGTGTGTGGCCTGTGCCTAAGCTATCTATATAATACTAGCTGCTCTCCGCGGTTTCACCTGCGCGGTGATGGATAATGGCGATGATGAATCTTATATAGACTATGTTACTCAAGGTGAATGTAGCTTTCCAATGGTGAAAGAATTTTTGAAATCGGTCCAGTACTTTTGGAGCCAATTCGTTACAAACATACTTACATACAAATCTTTCCTCTTTATAATATTTGTATAGATATAGATAAATATGTGCCATTACTCAAGTTATTTTACTTGAGTAATGGCAAAAAGTCGTCCAATTATAAAGGAAAAACAAAATACTCGTAACTTTATGTTCGTCATCTTTTAAGGCCTATTCAGACCTGAACGTTATTCGCTACCGCTGTGGGTAGATAAAAATACCACGCGGAACTCGATGGGTAAATAGTATGAAGTTCCGTAACTGCAGCGAAACTTGTACCGCCTGGCGAAGCGGTATTTTCTCTTGTTTGGCGAAACTAGTTCCGCCGCCCCGCTAACCGTTGCCAACGAATATCTCTACCGCGCGCGGTAGACATATTCGCTTTGGTGTGAACAGTGAAAATAACGCATACCCTTTCGGATTTCTCTACCGTTCGCGGTAGCGAATAACGCCCAGGTTTGAATAGGCCTTTATGCAAGTATATTTGCGTGTTGGTCTTAACAAATAAGTCAAAGACTTCAGTATAAGATTTCGACTTTCTCTAGATATGTGTAAAGTGTGGATAACTCTTTACTTTGTTATGTAAATATTATGTTATGTCAAAGCAAATTACATCTTTGTTTGCAGAAGCGCGCTTTCCAAGCAGACATAACTACTTACCTAAATGGTGTTTTTCTATAAATTCTTTAAAAAAGCCAAAAATCAAGTTATGTATTTACTATTTTCCGGACCACAGAATGATTTACAGGATGATTTTACACCTGTAAACCTCCTGTTTTTTTTGAAGGCGGCTTTGAAATTTATTATGTATAATATAAATAAAAATAAAGAATATTTATAAAATCGAAAAAAATTGAAATATTTTCCCTAGTTTGCTTGGTACCTTTTAACGAATAATTGGCTAATTGAATATTACTTCAATTTCATAGAGATACTCGTAATTTGGTCATCACCATCACTATGTAACACGCGTGTGAAACCGCAGGGCGCAGATAGTTGTTCCAACATACGGCCCTCCGTGATTACAAGGAAAGGTACAGCTAGAGGCTAATTCTACTATTTCACAAAACCGCTACTTTAAACGAATTATGAGTTAATGTTGCGTACATGATCTATCGAGTTAGCAGAATATAAAGTGTTGATCGATCGCTGGCGTCAACAGAAACGAACTGCAACTGGACTGTTTTTCAATAGCAGAATAAGAAACGCAAATAAAATAGCAATTTAGTTAGTGGAATCGGTCCTCCGTTTATCAAAATAATGCATGTTTGTTTTGATATTATTAGATAGGGCAATCAATGATTGTAAGGGCTAATGTATATTCTGAAATAGCGGTACACTCACGAAACTCTTTTTAACTAAGTTTTAGCACTGATTTACACTTTGTTTAAATCACAACACTCATTCTAGTTCAGAAACGCGTAGAGATAAAAATGCGACATAAAATCGATAAGAAATCGTATTACAACCAAACGTTTGTCACACACAAAAGTCGCGAATACACTGGTTTATCTTATCACATGATTAAACGGCCTATGAATCATTTTGTAGACTAATAGGTTGTAAATTTAATTCGATATTGTACTTTATCTGTACAAACATAATGTTCAATTTCGACCGCACAATGTGGTTGGACATTTGAGTTGGTTTGTTGGAACAGTGCACTTGAAATTGTAATGTATTTCTATGAAAATAATGGCTAGATTTGAGTAAGTGTATAGCACAGTATAAAGGGGCATATAGATGTTACGTTTTCATGCTTGTTTGTTATGAAGTTACATAAAATCTGGTTTAAGTAGAGCTTAAGTAAATTGAATTTTGAGAGCGTCTTTATTTGATTTCATCCTTATGCATATGTAGTTTAGGTTCAGTTTTGAAAATCGGAAATGTTATCTGAGTACGTAAAATTATGCAGTTTTGCAAATTTTTACGGTTTCTTTATTAACGAAGGTATGATTCATAATAAATTATATTGAAGATGTTATTGAAAGTGTATAAGTATATATTTTTATTCAAATAAACTTGGTAACTTGACCATTATTTGGACAACCTTCTTCGAGATAAATTGAAATTGCTGCACTGAATTGAAACTGGAATTACTGGCTAAAACAGGCGAGCAGCGGCCGGCAAAAATAGTATGAAAATCCATATCTTTCGTGGTTTAGCGGCCAAATAAATTTCATAGTATACTCAAATCTTTCATGTAATTTACAAGTACAATTTTAAAAACATTATACCGATTTCCATTCTATTCAGTTATTGGAGTGTAACTCAAAAATTACTGGACCGAATTTGATGAAATTCAAATGGGACAACACGGAAAGCAAAATATTTAAATTTATATTCTACCGACTTCCAAAAAAAGGATAAGGTACTCAAATCAACTGTATTTTTTGTTATGTGTGTTACCTCAAACTTTCGAAAGGCTGGACAGATTCTCAAAATCCTTTTTTTTGTTTGAAAGCTGGTGCTTCCCGTGTCCCATTAAAATTTCATCAAATTCGGTACAGTAGTTTTTGAGTTCCACTCCAATAACTGATTTTTACCGAAGCAATAGAATGGAAGTCGGTAATAAATTATTCAAATTGCACTTGTCTTATAGATTTTTACAATGTTTCTACTTAGGTACTACTATTATGGTTCATTATAGATCGATGTTGATAACAATAATCGATCTAGTGCCCCTTTAATAAATTATTTTGATAGTAATATTTCACGCGTTGTGGCTACTCATACTGTCATAGATAAATCACCAACAATTAAAAGTTAGTAGCAGCATTTTTTTTAAATGGTTCATCAAAGTGACTCGCTCTCGCCTGATGGAAAGCGCAGATGGAATCAAGAAGCAATGACCATTAGTGCAGCCGTAAGCTGCACTAATCGCCACCCCTATGATGACCTGACAGATGCTTTTTCACGCTCCGCTTGAAAGACCTAGGGTCATAGCTGCAAGGAAATACGTACGCCGGCAGAGCATTCCACAATTTACTTACACGACAGAGGTAGGAACTGCCAAACTTTTTGGTTCGTGGTAAGAAGTTTTGAACAGTATATGGATGCAATGCTAGCCTGGAAAGAGTAGTTCGTGATCGGAATGGCGAGGAAGCAATAAGTTTAAAAAGCTCTTCAGAACATTCGCCATGAAACAACCGGTAAAAAACATTTAGAGAAGCTATAGTTCTACGCATTTGTAGGGGTTCTAGGTGTTGAGTGATTTCAGTGTCTCTAATAATACGGACAGCGCGACGTTGCAGTCTATCGAGAGGATCCATAAGGTACGTAGCGGATCTTTCCCAGAGGTGGCAACAATATACATGGGCGCACCTGAATTTTATAAGGCACCGCTGATCTGGGGTAAAGAACGCCTCGCTCTGTTCAGAGCTTCGTATAACTCTTTGTGAACGATTTTGTCCGGAGAAGTAACACTATTCCTATTTCTACCACAAAGTGGTAATGTTCGCAATATTAGGTTATGTTTGGAAGGATAATACGTAATTTCCAATTACGGGCATATGAGACTTAACAATTTAATGTCTAAGGGTTTCAGGCGCTATGCAGTTCGTCACTTGCGACGAAATGTATATCTGTTCGAGCCTCGTGCATATTCCGTTACCTAGTGGAATTAAAAACAAACCTGCTATAAGACCAAAAGTAAACTCAAATTAGTGTAAACATAATAAAAACACTTACCTTTCTTCATATATGGACGAATTCGCCATCATAAAGCTGTCATCCATCAGACTAGAATCATCAGCACTGCGATCGAACCTTTCGTTCATTCGGTCTAACTTTTCAATCGTTCGGTCGTATCTGTCATTCGTTCGGTGGAGCCGGTCGGGCTTCTCGATGACCGAATTATCTAAGCCGTCCAATGTTTCGATCACAGATCTATCAAACAATCGATCAGTTTCCAACGAACGAAGCTGATCACTTCTGTCAAACGATCGATCTGAAGTGATACTCCTGTCTTTGTCGTACCGTTCGAAAGTGACGCTTTTATTTTCGGTTCGTTCGAAAGTGACGCTTCTGTCTTTGTCGGTTCGTTCGAAAGTGACGCTTTTTTCTGATTTGTCGGTTTCATTTTTATCGCTTCCCGACCGGTCAAAATCTCCGCTTCCTCTCTGGTCTTCTGATAAACTATTATAGATGTCACTGTCTATGGATTTTTCTCGTCTCTGGTCCCACAGCTTTTTGGTTTCGTCTTGAACTCGTCGTTTTAGCTCGGATATTTTTTCTCGTTCGTTTTCAATCACTTGACACCCTGTAATATAGATACAGATGTTATTGGCCATAGTCGAAATACACTCCTAAAGAGTTTAATTCAATTTGTAACAAAAATAATTTATAAATTATTTTAAAAAGGAGTGTCGTAAAGAAAGACTTTACTATTTAATCTATGCTTGCCAGAAAATACTGTGGAGGTATAGGCCGGTTCATTAAAGAATATAATCTAAAATGGCAGCTTTTACTTCTGTTGACAGACATTACAATCAGCAAGGAAATCTTTCAAATAGTATGGCTTTAAAATATGATGTGTTTGGTACAATGAAAAATACTACCTTAGATTGAGAAAAGGGCAAGAGAATGATGACTGATTGAACATAGATAATATCTAACATGAAGGTTAAAATAAAGAACAGTTATTTTGTTTAACTTATGAATATTGCGTACGAGACGGTCCTCTACGTATAACCTTTCCACGGTTTCGTGGGGACATATTTAATATGACACATTCCACACGTCCAAACAGAAAAACTGAATAACAAAAACAAGACTCAACTACATTATTAAACAAGTTATAATAAAAAGTAACAGAAAACTATAACAAGAGATTCGTAAAAATGACGCGTCAAGAAAGAATGAAAGCAAAGTCGAGACTGATTATTTTTCTGCCAACGGTATCCTCGATAGAGAGAGAGAGGGAGAGATGGCAAGCGAGATAGCATGATTAGCGCCGTTTATTCTTTAATGAAACGGCTTATACTAACTTAGCCCATCAAGTCGGATTTAAGCGCAAGAGGCCAACTGATTTAGTTGACTGTTTTAATTATACCTTTAGCAAGATAAAGTTATATGATTATTAACGGGATATTTACCGTGGTAAGGTTGTGGAATGAGCTCCCGATATTTCGGCGCAGTTACATGCACCATGTTCACGGGAAGACTTTAGCAAGATGTTAATATTTTTTACATGCTTTAGCTTGGAGTTAGGTATGGCTTGCCTTTGGAATAAAATAATCTAAGGTTTTGATGACTCTTATAACTATCATAGGCAAGTGTGAAACTTACCATCAGGCGACTTGCTCGAATCGTCAGTTAATGTAAAGCATTGCAATTTTAGAGAGAAAAATTCACATCCTCTGACGGGATTCAAACCAGCGAATTCTATCTATCTGGTTTTTAATTCGCGTATGGGGACGGAGCGACATCTATTGAACAGCTCGACAACATTAGATGTTCGATGTCATGGCGTATAACACGGATAGTCAGAAGGCGCAGGTTCGAATCCTGTCCGAGGATGTGTATTTTTCTTTTTAAAACTGCAAGGTTTGGTCTCGTTAAGCAGGCGTTAGTGCTTTAAAAATCATATATTAAAAATGTATGATAAAAGTTTAGTTTTTGTCTCCTGTAATAGGCGACCCATTGTCACCTTAACGCGTATTCCACTTTCTAGATATCCATGTAAAAAGATGTGGAGCAGTCTAGTTTTTTTAGCCAACATCTGTTCAGTACAATTTCAAAATAAACCCTAAAATCTTACCTTGTTCTTCTAACATCTCCATTCTTTTTCTCTCCACTTCCATCAAACTATCCAAAGTCCTTTTCCCCAATGAGTTCATGTCTGTATCGCTAGACAACAATGGCGCATCTATTGTGACCTTCGAAATCCTATCGATGTCGTCTTGCGAAGGAATCTTGTCTGACATGCGATTAAATTCTTTTATGCCCGGTTCGTCTCCACAGCTTTTCCTGTGCCTAACTTTAACAGACTGGCAATGTTCGCGCAAATTCTCTGTGTTGGCAACACAAACTTCCTCCGTCGTTTCTTCAACGATTTGATTTTTGATATTGGTAGCATTGTTTATTTTATCTGGCGAAAGCGATTTCGCCTTGACGTATTTGTTCTCTATGGTTATAGGTTTCGGGTTTTTGATGTATCGAATTTTGGACTCTTCCTCGTTTTCCCGCGACTTTTTCCCAAAAGAATCTTTCTTTATAATCTTCCCCAATGCCGCAAAAGTCGGTATTTTCGACGAAGAACTGCTTTTGACAGGCCCCGTTTCCTTTTTATCTTTCTTTTTGGAATTGCGTAAACTGTTAAATCTGTCGAGAGAGACATCGCTTTCGATATTATCGTTGTTGAAGAATAGATTTTCGTTGAAACTTTGCGACATTATGTCGACTTTCTCCGGCGATTTCGGTTTCTTTTTGCGTTTGAGCGAATCGAAGTTTCTCTCCCAAAAACCTTTCTTTTCTTTAGATGGTTTGGACGGACTTTCGCTGGTTGTATCGACTAGTTTCCTTTCTAAGTCAACAGTCATCGACTGTGACATTTGGTCTATAGAGTTGAATTTGTCTTTAATTTCTTTTGTGTGTTCTTCAAAGTTTTTTATATCAATATCATCGCTGTCGCTGCTTTGTGGGGAATAGCCAAACTCCCCAGACTTGGTTCTAGTTTGGTCAGTATAGAAAGCACTATCTGGAGATTGGGCTCTTTCGATTTCGTTCAACTTGACCACTATAGGTTTTAACTCTTTCTCTATTTTCTGTACTTTTGAAGTGATTTCTTCAACTTGGTTCAGGAATTTAACGTATTCCGCATGTAATACTTTGGTTTCGTCTAATGCTGATGTCAAATTGTTGTTCGCTTCAGATTTGAGTGTTAGGATTCTGGTCTTTTGAGCGTCAATCTTCTTTGTTAAGAGGATGATATCGTTTTGGATGTCTTCTCTATTTGATAATCTGGAAGAAATGAACATAATTTAAAAAATATAGTTATTGACGTTGGGATAATTTATTTTCATTATTTAACACTAGCTTTCCGCTGATCTATATGATGATAGATAGATAGATAACGCTATATTGTACATAAAAAAACGTGGACACATATAATATACAATTATTAATACTGTTGTATAATGGGCGGTCTTATCGCTAATAAGCGATCTCTTCCAAACAACCTTTGGATGGAGAGAAATTATGATACACGAATAGACGGCAGTTTATTTAAAACAACGTCATAAGTAAACCTAAATGATGATGATGATGATGGATGATCATCATGACTGTGATGGATAATGATGATGATGAATCAAACTATATAGCCTACGATACTCAGGTATAATGTAGCATTTAATGACTGTAAGGTTGACATAATGGTATTGCCATAGAGATCTAGAGAGATGCCAATCCGTGCGCTGAGTACAAATATTGCTGTCGCAAGCGGCCGTATTCCGCGATTCAACGGATTCGTTAGCTTCAATAAGTTAATTATCCACTGCGGTATTAAAACTTCTCGATTGAAAATTCGTAAGTGCAGAGCAAGCATTTTAAACTGCTTACATGCAATATCGCGACTGGCGTTCAGATAATACAAAAGTTGTGAACCGCCGCGAGCTATGTGTTCTGTTTTTGGGCATATTGCTGCGACACCGGCCCCGCCCCCTTTTCATATCTCCCTCGTTTCTGTGATCTGTGGGTATTGCATACTTTTTTATAGAGATTGATGCCCTCTTTGTATAAACTATCGTTTTGCTCTATTGTCAATAGTGTCCGAAGCGTACGCGATGTAAGGATGTTTAATCGTAGTTTTTTCACACCTTGGGTTACATTATCGATGTTTTCATACGGATCCCTAACTTTTATGAAAATATTATATAGCCTATGTTACTCAGTGATAATGTAGCTTTCTAACAGCAAAAGAATTTTTGAAATCATCCCAGTAGTTTTTAAGTTTACTCGTAAAAATACAAAACTTTCCTCTTTATAATGGTTAGTATAGATAACATTTGCAAGAAGCGTTTTCCTTCAGAATGGTATAAATCTGGTTTCACTCTACTTACAACTCAGATTCTTCTTCCAAATGCTGAAACTCCAAATCTTCGAAGATCTTGGTCTCATTGTCTAAAATATCCTGTGCATTTTGCAGTTCTTCCATAGTTGCAGCGTTGTTCTTCACATCTTTTTCTAATCTAAAATAAAAAAATAAACACATGTTAAATAATATTTTTCTACCGACTTCCAAAAAAGGAGGAGGTACTCAATTCGACTGTATGTTTATGACTGTTTTATTTTTTAGGTTTGTTACCTCATAACTTTCGACTGGATGAACCGATTCTCAAAATTCTTTTTTGTTTGAAATCTGGTGCTTCCCGTGTGGTCCCATTTAAATTACATCAAATTCGGTCAAGTAGTTTTTGAGTTACACTGCAATAACTGGTTTTTACCAAAGTAATAGAATGGAATTCGATATTAAATTTTTCAAATTGTACTTGTTTGCAATTAAATTTCATTCAATTTACAGTTAATTAGATACTTGCGAAACCTTCTCTCAATATACAATGTTATAGTAATTTATGGTCAGTGGTGTAGGTAGTACATTTTATAGAAATTACTGACGTAAATAAGTCAGATCTTTCCAACTATAGTTTCAAGCACATGCGATGGTATTTTTCAAGGAGAGTGCAGAATTCTCGCAGTTGAGTTTCGCCTCGCACTGGATCCGACTTATTTACGTGAGTGTTTCCCCTTTTTCATATTAAAATTATAACAATGCTTCTGTATGTAATTTTTTTCATCCACATTCCTGGGCTCTTGTCTTAGATGTGAGAAAGTAAAAGGTACATCATGCAACGTTCTTATTATTTATTTATTCAGTTATGAACGCTCCTCCACGAGTAGTATGTTTAAGTTTATTCAAACATAAGAAGACACTCTTTTAAAGTAACCATGTCATTACATTATTAACCACCATTAAATTTACAAACGTGATATTTACCATGTATTGGATTGGAAAACTGGATATTTACTATGTATTGTGTGTATTTATTTTGAGCTCTCGATATTTACTCGTGATACACACAATACATAGTAAATATCCAGTTTTCCAATCCAATACATGGTAAATATCACGTTTGTAAATTTAATGGTGGTTAATAATGTAATGACATGGTTACTTTAAAAGAGTGTCTTCTTATGTTTGAATAAACTTAAACATACTACTCGTGGAGGAGCGTTCATAACTGAATAAATAAATAATAAGAACATAGCATGATGTACCTTTTACGTTAAATATCCAGTTTCTAAAGTTAACTCTAGCAAGAAGAATCTCCAATTAAGAACTAACTCAATTTTAAAGTCGGTACAATTCAAAATAACGTACCTTTCCACCTTCAAAGTTGCGATTTCTACTCTATCTCTCATCTCGTTTTGTCTCGCCTCCTGCTGTTCTTTTAACTTCTTGATCTCTTCTTCTACCTTCTTAGCCTTCTCGACTAGATCTACTTTCTTCTTCTGTTCTATGTTTAGTATCGCTATCTCTGAGTCGTACTCGCCTTTGATTAGGGCTTTCTCCATTTCTAACTGCAATAAAATAAAACTTATTATAATAATGAAATATTTGAAGGAATAAAAATCAAAGTCAAAATATACAGCTTATGTTCATCAGGCAAATAGTAGGATTCTAATCGTGAAAGAATGTTTAATGAAATGTTCAGTCCAGTAGTTTCGGAGCCTATTCAATTCAAACAAACAGATCATTCCCCTTTATAATATTTATGATTATATGTAATGTAGACATTAGTTCCCTTGAAAAAGACCTTGTTTCAAATACAAGAATCTACGTATCATTCTGATTTATAAAGAAAACTCCCAACAGGTCATCAGATATGTAACGAAACGCATTGGCAGAGGTTACCGCTTAACTTGATGGACCTGTCGGTAAGGTGGACCTCGTGTTTGTACCGTCTCCTCATCACATAAAAAGAAAACACCCAAACGGTAGAGGGTCAATTCTTAAACATTCTCTCACGGAGGAACAATCATACGCTTTCATATGACACCCTGATAACCACCATTACACATACCAAACTACTAAGTGTTAACAAAATGCACCCTTACCTCTCTCAAGATATCGTCTTCCTGCGATCTAATCTCTGTCATCTTACATTTAATTTCATGAATTTCAGTCACCAATTTTCTCCTTTCTTCCTTCAGCGTCTCATATTTCCCTTTCAAATCATCTATATTAATATCTAAAACAGAATTGTCAGTAAACTCTTCAATATCAATTTTCCTAATATCTTCCGTTATATTCTTGATTATCTTGTCTCTCTTATTCTGTTTTAAGTCATTTTCAAATGCTTCCAGTTCTGGTATGTCGGCCATTAGTTCTTTTTTAACGTCTTCGAAGCTTTGATTCTTCTGTATTTCTTTAGGTGAATCCTCTTTGTCAGTTATTATCTTTGAGTATCTGAATTCGATATCGTTCGTTACACCTGCGTCATCTATCATTGGAATTTCTTCTTCGAGACTTAGTTGCTTCTCAATTCCTTCAAATTTATCTTTCTTAGCATCTAGATTTTTATTTCTGCTTGCAGTTTCTTTATCTGTATTTTGAATGTTTCTTCTATCTTTATCATCTTCTGTACGATCTTCTTTTCTAGGAGCGTCTTTATTATTATTCGCAGTAAAATTAGGTTTGTTATTATCTACTGGAGGCGATGGAAATATAAAATACTGAGGTGACGTCAAATTCTTATGAGCAAACGAAGTTTTAATTCTAGTTCTAGGGCTATTACTTTTAGGAGATTTCGGCTTCATACTATTATAAACATTTCTATTCACGTAAACGTTTTCGTAAGGACTCGGGGACGCCATTGCAGGCATTTTAGGGGTTTCACTTTGGTTATGACTGTTTATTGGACTAGGTATGTTATCATCGAATACTGGTATCCCTATCTCGTCCATTCGCCCGATGTTCTCATAGTTATTGTCGGGAAGGGTAACTTCGGGGGTGAGTTCAGTAGGGGTTGAAACATCAAAGTTTTCATAGCTGGATACGTTTCGGGTGGGTAGTGATTTGCTTAGAGAACTGGTGTGGGAGTGACTAGTATCAAACCTGAAAAGGGACATATTATGAAATTATTATCATGCAAGATTGGAATTACATGTTAGTTTTAGGATATTATAGAAGGTTCATGCTAATTCTGTCCTTTCGCAATTTAACTCGTCCGCATCAGGACAAAAAATAACAATAGATTTATGAATGAAACTTGCCTGGAATGAGAGTTGCTGATTCGGACGGGTTAATGTAATGTTTTATACGAGTAAGTTAGTCTTACACTGCATCCCTCAATCAAGACATAATTTTCAAAATATATGTGTAAAAGAGTGATGCATAAACTGATATAAATGTAATTTCTACGATAGTATTTTAGGAAGATTACTAGCATAGTCGAATTAGCATTTGCCCCGGAATAAAATATAAGTAGCAATTTTCCTCCCGAATTCATCGGAGGTCACTGGCTGCCTAAATTTAGTTTGCGTGGTAATCGATCCGTTGCGTCATCCGCCATCTTGATTATAAGGGTAAATTTTTTTTAAACTATTTTTCGTGTTATATTGCAAAATAAACGAGTTATAATACACAACAATTGAGTAAAAGGAAAATTGCTACTTATATTTTTTCCGGGCTTGCCCCTTTTTTGAGCTAATTCGGCTGGGCTATACATGTTATTACAAAAATAAATGCTATATATAATTCTGTGATCATAGTATTTTTAAATACTTACTTATAATATCCTTCACTAGTTTTGATGAAGTTAGGGTTGTTGAAAGCAACGCTTCTTGGCAGCGAGCCGTTGGTAATGATTTTGTTGTGTGACCTCTTCTCTGTAGGCGTTATGGGAATCCCGGCTCGGAAATCTAGAAAAGTAAATTTTATTACTTTGTTAATAGGTATGAAATAGTATTAACAATAAGTCTTACTAGAGCATTTACAGCTTTTTTATTAAATCTAATTACGTCCGTACGTATACTCCTGATTATGTCCACTTTGCAATTTTAGAGAGAAGAATACACATCCTCATACAAGGAATTGAACCCGCGTTCTCTGTCAAGTCGTGTCAGACACTATGGCCCCTAGGCCACAAAGGCACGCCGTCCGGGCATCGAATTTTAACTATTATTTTAACAATCGTGTGCGGGCGGAACGATATCTATTAACCACACACGTTGCAGTTCGTCGAACGTCGAAAAAAAACCGCAATTTTTTTTATTAACGCTCCGAACAATTTTTCTGGGCAAATCGTCCTCTTCAAACACCCATTGAATGGATTGTTGCTTCGTGAGTAGATCGTAGCTATATACTAGTATTCGTTTATTTCATTCGAGTGCATACAATAAAATTTAGCTGTTGTAATTGATACCTGAAGTGAGTTGCCTCTGGTATTCAGTGAAAATATCGAGGATCTCTTCAAGTCTTTCCATTTCTGCTTCTTTCTTTTCCTCTTCTTTGATTCTTGCCTGGTACGCCTGGAAAAGATACAAGATGTTTTTATTGCCACACAAAGTTATGTAAACACTAAACATTGTAACATAAATAACGAGAAGTAACTAGTATTTATTGTATGTACAAACTAAATATATTTCCGGCGGACCCCAAACTAAGCACTAGGCCTGTATCTTGGGGCCCGAGTGCAATGAGTAAGGGCGAAATGAGTTCCAAATTTCATGATTCGACTTCGCGAAATTTAGTTTTTCGACGCTTAAACCTAATAACCGAAGTTCGAAAAAAAAAACGTAGTGTAAATTAAATATACGTCCTTATGAAGTATGGGAGCCAATACACGATTGAGCAAACTTGGCTCGATAGAAAAAAATCGGCAACTTTCCTTAAATTAATGCAATTTTTCTTACGTGCTTCCTGGGAAAAAGAATTTTTATGCAATTATGGGCAAATATATTTCAATTAATGTATCATATTCGAATTCCCAATGAAACTTACTAGTGAACTATGGACTCCTTTATCATTAAAATTTAATCATATGATTGTACGAAATAAATATAAAAAATATTTGCAAGTATTCAATTGAATTTTCGCGTAACGTCGTCCATTCTGGTAAGCAATTCTCAACCGTATGTAAAGCATCGAAAATTGTTTAAAAATTAGGATTGGACCGCGCCTTAACTAAACAGCATACATCAATTAAATACAAAACTCGTCATAGTAAAATGACAGTAAAAACAATACGAGTATATAGCTTATAGCTTTTATCGTTATGTCTAAGAGGCGACACTTACAATACATATACATAAGCGTAGGTAAATAGTTGATAGATATATATAAACAAACTTAATGCTCGCTGAACTTTAACACAACTTCGGGCGGCCTGAAAACTTCGACATGGGTTGGCCACTAGTCTATCATCCAAGCCGTACTGGGTGCGTGGTGGATTATGACCCAACTCCTCTCTCCGAGAGGAAGGCTCGAGCCCCAGCAGTGGGAACCTAATGGGATGATTATGTTTACGTTTATGTTACACATCTTATATGAACACCTTTAACAAGTTATCCATGGATGATAGCACGACCTCTGAATCTACGACCGTCGCCTCGGTGCGAATATTAAATCCTAGTAAGGAAAAACATGTGATCAAGAGAGAAACATTGATTGGTACATGCGAAGAAGTATCCTGCATGCGTTATACACATTAAAAAAGTCTAACCTATACATAAGTTAATAGATTCCTATTGGTTGATTTGTGTTTCTTAAAGTTTCGTGGTGTGGTGTGTGTACGTGTATATCACGCGTAATAGTGGTGCATTGTTAATAGTCTAAGATCCCGTTATAGAACGACCTTCACCGAGATGCTTATTTGATTAAACGTATTTTATATTTAACTAGCAAACCCTGCGAACTCCGTTTCGCCACCAGATGGCTTCGTTTTTCGTTTTACGTTACATTTCGTTTAGCGCCATCTACTTAAAATATTGGTTTGTAGTACATGCTATGTATCAGAGATGGCGCTGTATGTGAAAAAAGATTTTCCCGCTTTTCTTTTTCCTGAATTTTCTTTAATATAAACCTCACGGGGCCCGATACCTTTCCAACGAATGCAAAACCGTGGAAATCGGTTCGTGCGTTCTGGAGTTATAGCGTCAGGAAGGAAAACCCGACTTATTTTTATATAGTAGATTTAATATATCAATAAATATGTTGCATATGGGTTGCAACATATTTATTGATGTTGCCTAGCAAATTTCAGTCCCGGATATGATTAATTAATTGTTATTATATTTTTTTTTAAATATTTCATTGGTTTGCTTATTACACAAATCCTATACCAATCGAAAGTATGAAGCCCATAGAATATGCAAACGTTAGGTTGCCTATTTTTTTCCGGTCACAACCCTCAGGTTGCCAGGTATAAACAGTTAATTGATACTAGCATTTAAAAAAGCAAAGACGCGAATTTGGGGTTCTGTTAGAGGATTTTTGTCTCTAAAATTGAAATGTAACAAATTTCCACCAAGTAAACGCTTAATAATTTACTAGATACAAAAAATATGAATATTCATAAAAACCTAATCTTAGAGTACCGATTTTGCCATGAACATTTTGGTCAAGAGGCAGAAACGTAAACCGTGGTCTGAGGTTTCGCAGCCACTAGTTATGCCGGTCAACGTAGCTCTCCATGGAGCCAAAGACCGAAAAAGGAGAAAAGCAGTAGGAAGACATAAGAAGAGTCACGATCCTCAACACTGAGGGAACGATTGAGAAGAGTACCGATGGCAGGGGGGCATGACCTGAGCTACCGATGGTTAGGGCTGCAGACTGAGGATGTGGAACCTCCTGACAATACGTGCCGTGTCAAGGAGTATCGCTTGATCCAACCGTCTAGCAAAAGTCTCTTAAGGCGCGTCTTGTAGCAAATTCATCGCGTTATATCAAGGCGTTATAGGTAGGATTACACACAAGTACAATTTGAAAAATTTAATACCGACTTCCATTCTATTCAGTTATTAGAGCGTAACTCATAAACTACTGAACCGAATTTGATGAAATAATTTAAATGGGTCCACACGGGAAGCACCAGCATTCAAACTAATTTTGAGAATCAAAAAATAATTTTGAAAATCGGTTCACCCTATGGAAAGCTATGAGGTAACAAACATAAAAAAACAGACGAATTGAGTACCTCCTCCTTTTTTGGAAGTCAGTAGAAAATAAAAAATATCGTGATGATCTCCAACATTATCTCTACATAATTAAAATATTATTTATAGTAATTATTATCTAACGATGAATGCAGTTTCTAAAAATTACTGAATTTGGGAAAAAACACGGAATCCTTGCGAACCATACGAAATACATGTTTTGTAATTTGGATTACACTAATGGGAATTAACCATTAAAACTTGATTACACGTTTAATATTTTTCAATAGACCTAAATTTTCAAAAATACATGAGAGTTTTCGGCAGAGAGCCGTGAGCAGAGACCAGAACCAAATTCTAAAGGTTATTCGCTTGCGGATGCGCCTTAAGGTATTGATCTTAGACTTTTCGCTAAAAGGCAGTTTAATGAAACGACTATCGGTACATTGTTCATCGAGTCAACATCGCACGTGGTGGTCACCTCGTGAGCTAAGTCAAGGTACTTGCTGAGCTTGTCCTTCTCGGCCTTCACGAGGTTATGCTTTATAGGTTATGTTTGCGAAACTTTGCTTAAATTTAAATAACGTCACTTAGTACGGCGCAGAACATTTTTCCTTTGCGCAGTACGAAATAACGTCATTTAAAGTTATCATTGGGTATGCAGACGACAGAACAGTTGTAGAGAATGAAAAATGTATACATCCGATGCACGGGCTACCGACTTACATATCCAGTCACATAGAGAGGCGATGGTTGAGAGAATTAATTTAACCCTACAGGCAGTTTCCTAGTGGGGAGATGCCAATCTGGTCAAATTCAATGCTTCGGAGACGCAGGCGTGTCTATTTAGTGCCAAGAAGAGGCCTTTTCAATTCACTCCTACCTTCCGAGGTGTGCCTGTTCCGATAACCGACCAACTCGAGCTGCTTGGTGTAACACTTACACCGAAACTTAATTTTAGGTTATACATCGAGTCCAGGGCTGAAGTAGCCGCGAAAAAGCTGGGAGTCCTTCGGAAAGTGCGCCGGTATTTCACATCGGGACAGCTTCTAAACTTGGATCAAGCTCAAGTCCGTTCTTGTATGGAATATTGCAGCCATCTCTGGGATGGTTCGGCTAAATGCCAACTCGAAGCCTTGGACTCCATAGATAACCGAACAAGGAAACTCATTGGTGACGATGCTTTATTGGAGGCTAGACTTCAAAGCCTTTAACGTAGACGCAAAGTTGCCAGCTTATCGGTGTTTTGCAGGATTCACTTCGGAGAGTGTGCGATCGATCTTCACAATCTTATTCCCTCATCTCCTTTCTTTCATCGAACAACAAGACGCACAGGAACGCGTCATCCGTACATGGTCGAAATATAAAAAATACGCACGAAGCGCTTCAAATCTAGCTTCATAATGCGTACGGCTGAAGTATGGAACAACCTACCAGCATCTATATTTCCTGACATATACAATCTGGGAGTCTTCAAATACAGAGTGAATAGGTACCTTTTAGGCAAGCATGTACCACCGTAGACCGCGTCATCACTTTCCATCAAGTGAGACTGTGGTCAAATGCTTGTTTCTCAAATGTAAAAAAAAAAACAGCGTTTATAAGTAAGGCCCCAATCATTTAGGTACGCGTATCAATTTATCAGATCGAGAATCATGTCTCCCATGTTAATAAGTAATTCAATATTACACGAGCTAAATGAGCGGGTTAGTTGATACCAGCCATGGTATCAACTAACCCGCCCGAAAAGCGAGCCATCGAATGCTACGGCCAAATCTCCGCGTCAAGGCAACTGCGAGGTGGGAACTTTAATAAAATGTGTTTAAATGTAATTTATTCGGCCATTGATATAATGTATACCTACCTACTATTCGGTCAAAGAAATTGGTTAAACCTGATATGGTTTCCAAACCGAACCGGAACTCGGAAACCGAGCCTCCGGGGTGAGAGCCAGGTATCCTAGCCACTAGACCATATCGGATGATATGATGAGTATTTTCAACACAATGTATGTGTTGAAAATACTAATCATTACTGAGTATGCTTTATGTTGCTAACATTCGCTTTATGGGGGTGGCCTATGTTCAGCAGTGGACGTCCTACGGCTGAGATGATGATGATGATGATGCTTTATGTATGTTATGTAACTTACTGTACCTACTTGGATAAAGTTGGAATTAGTTTTCAGTGGGCCTAGCACGAATAATTACGTAAATGTAACGGAACGTGTCGTTCACGTGAAACAGTACAAACTGTCATGTATCTACAGCAACACAGATAACTCATAGTTTGTACGCTGAAGCGTGACGCGTTGACGCTTACGATACGAATACTATTTCGCAAATTGTTTGTGCTACGGCCTCAGAAGGGACACCGAGTGAGACTAGCAAAAACTAATTTATAGATACATTTATCTATACATATAATAAAAATGTACCGGATCGCTGTCTGTACATGGAAGATATATGAGCAAAAATATGATTGGGACTTTTATAGAGGAAAATAGAATGCAAAAAAATTATTCTGACTTTATTAATTAAAAATACGGGATTACTCACGTAATATTTATCGGATAGGTCCGACTATAGTTTCGACCACATTCGGTGGTCTTCCTCAAGGAGTGTTCGGGACGCGCGCGTCGATGACGTCTCGCTTAGCACTCTACCTACCTACCTACGGACCTATCCGATAAATATGACGTGAGTAATTCCGTATTTGTAATTAATAATGATTGAAAACCACGTTAGTTTTTATAACAAAATTATTCTGACTGTTTGTCTGTGCGTGTGTGCTCGCTAATCTCAGAAACGGCTTAACCTATTTAGATGTGGTTTTCACTAATATATTGTGGTAAGCTTCACATAACATTTAGCACTGTTTCATGTCAATTGGTTTACAAATAAAAAAGTTAAATTGAAATTTAAAGAAGATCTCTCTCACCACTACACCAAGACCAAGCGAGCGAAGCCGCTGGCGGGTCAACTAGTCTATCATCATCATCATCATCATCTCAGCCGTAGGACGTCCACTGCTGAACATATGCCTCCCCATGATTTTCCAAAAGGACCGGTTGGAAGCGGCCTGCATCCAACGTCGTCCTGCGACCTTCATCAGGTCGTCTGTCCACCGTGTCGGTGGACGACCTACCCTGCGCTTGCCGGTTAGTTTTTTTTTTTTTCAACTAGTCTATACTAATATTAAAAGAGGAAAAGTTTGTATGTTTGCATTGAATAGGCTCCGAAACTACTGGACCGATTTGAAACATTCTTACACCATTACAATCCTACATTATTCCTGATGAGCATAGGCATAGAGCATTTGAAACCGCGGAGCGCAGCCAGTAGCGTAATAATTTATAGTCAATGAATCAGTAAGTAGTATTAAGCATATATTGCATTTTCTACCGACTTCCAAAAAAAGGAGGAGGTAATCAGTTCGACTGTTTTTTTTTATGTTTGTTACCTCATAACTTCCGACTGGATGAACCGATTCGCAAAATTCTTTTGTTTGAAAGCTGGTGCTTCCCGTGTGGTCCCATGTAAATTTCATCAAATTCGGTCAAGTACTTTTTGAGTTACATTCCAATAACTCAATAGAATGGAAGTCGGAATTAAATATTCAAATTGTACTTGTAATATGAAGTAATCAAATTTTATTTACGTATAAAGTGCTTCACACATATACTCGTATCTTGTAATCGATAACCACCATAACTAGAAAGCGTGGCAAATCAAATATTTGTTTGCTAGGGCGTCGTACTCGTTAAATATTATATATATAAACAATAAGCCGTGTGAGCGTATAAACCAATACCTTATGTATCGATTATCGAGTCGAATATTGTGTGCATCGATTATCATAACTGTTATAATAAAGTAGTGGCTATCGCAGCGAACTCTGTTTTGCATTATAAATATCTTTGTGGTCTATTCCGCGGGATAATATTTTCAATGATAATAAAATATAGCTCCATGTTACTACAGAATACTGTAGCTTTCCATAGGTGATATAATTGTTTTACGCGGTTAATTAGTTTAACCATTACAAACAATTTTATAAACCATCAAATTTTTCCGCCTTATAAACTTATAATATTTTAAATGCGTAAGTGACTTTATTTCTTGTTACGATTTCATAATATGTAATGTTATTTTGACAGTTTAACTTACGCGGTAGGTATAGTCGAGTATCTTGACCGTCTGGGCCACTACTCCATGAAAAAGTGGCCCAAACGGTCACGAAACCGATCGACGCGGTAGGTATAGTCGAGTATCTTGACCGTCTGGGCCACTACTCCATGAAGAAGTGGCCCAGACGGTCACGAAATGAATTAATGTCAGACTTGTGTGACTATGACTCTGACTGTCTAAATACAAATCTCACTTGTTGCAACTATAAATATTTACGTATATAACTTGAGAAATGGCAGATGTACAATCGGACGAGTCCAAACATAAAACAAAAATTGTGTAAACTTACCATACCACAAAACAATTTATCAATTTTCTTGATAATGCCATTGTAAATTTGATTTTTCACGTGCAAATCATTCAATTTCACTTGATTGATTTCATTTCCAAGCAGAAAAACGTTGCTGTTTTGTATCGGCGATCCAACATTATTCAGCACCGAATTTTTATGACTGGCAACACTGACCGCCGCCATTTTGGATAATTCCTTTTTCAAATCATCATACGACTTCTTTATCTGTTCCTCGAGCTTTATAATTTTCTGGTCGATATTGTTTTCATGATCTCTCGTTTGTTTAATGTAATGATTTGTAAGAATTGTGTTGATTGTTTTGTAAATTTTGATGTCGTTTCGTAGTTTGAAGACTACGTCGAGTTTTTCGTTGACACTTGTCGATATATCGATAACTTTATCGATATTATCTTGCCGATTGTATTTTGTATCGAGTGAGTATTTTAGTTCTTTCAGTGCGATGGTGTTTCTCTTTATAGTGCCCACGAAGCGTCGAAGTATTTGCTTGTGCGTAGGTTCCTTTTTTAATTTCACTGACATTATAGGTGTTTGTAAGAAACTTACTGTTGTATCGGATTTACTGCTTTTATTTCAACTGTCAAAATATCACTGCCGGAATTTGAACACCTGTGTTTATACTTAATTGTTAATAAAATCACTAACGTTTTATGTGCAGTTAGTCTTTACTGAGACGCAAAGAAAGTGGGCACCGGTTGTGAAAAAACGATAAGTTTTGAAATTATTTGAGCAATCCTACAGTAAATATAGATTAAAGTTTATTACATTAAAATGTAAGAAGAAATAAAACCTTTTTATTTATCTAAAAATATACCATATATTTACACTAAACTTCAAAAAATCAATGTTTACACATTTGAGTATTTTGTATTGCCATCACAAACTGTTAAACATGCCAAAATAATAAAAGCTGTATAAATTTGTATCAAATTGCAACTTTCTATATTTTATAAACCAATTAAAAGAGATATATCTACTTTTCTAGTAATCTTGATATTGGCAATAAGTGGCGCTTGCAGAAGTATCGAACTAGTAAATATGATGGCTGATGACATTGAGAAAGAAGATGGTAGACTGGTGAAGCTACATGGCACTAAAACCAAAGTTGACCGAACCTTCCTTAATTAAAAAGAATTTGTAAATATAATAGAAAATTCCGATCAAGTGGTATAGAAAAGAACCGTTTTTTCATAAACTATCATAAAGGGAAGTATCTGCGGCATGTAATTAGCAAAAACATTCGATTTCGAGTATTCCTAAAAAGATAACCACGTACCTTAAATTGCGAAACCCAAATATATATTCGGAACATTGCTTTCGCAGAACACCAGCTACGGGGAAAATAATTGCTCAAATATTTTAAAAACTATGGCATTTTTACTATCGACCCGCTTTTTTGCGGCTCAGTGTGTCTCTTAATCAATCACTTGTTTATAGTTGTATTATTACTGGTAACACTGGTCTTTTTTATTATTACTCAATAATTAAGCATAATTAGTGTCACTGCAATCCACATATTCATGTAACACTTCATAAAAACACATTTATTGACAATTATTTACATTACAAGTTATTTCTTATTACATAACATTATTTTCATTTTAAAATCTATATCGCGACGAATTTTCAAGTACACATAAACACAGCAGTAATTTTTGTTCTGATCATTCGTAGCGAGATTTAAAACGTATTTTATCGATATTTTTCACCGCATTTTCACATACCGTTCTTTGCGAGACAAAAGCTAAAACTAATCTCAGACGCATGCATGATTTAAAAAATGAAAGTGTACGTAATCGATATGACTCGTATGTACCATTACTATTAATTAACGATGCAATCGATTGATAATAAACTTTATAGCTATCGATTTAAAGGTCGTATTAATGTGACGTAATATTTGCCGAGTGTTGTTTTATTCGATGAGAAATGTGCTGCCTTAAGTTCTACGTACATAAGGTTTGTATTACACAAGCAAATTTGTATCAAGAATGCGTTTGTATGTATGGAAATTTCATTCAAGTAGATCTTTGAAAAGGTTTTACAAAAAATTAAACAGAGTTCAACAACACAAAGTATGAAATAACTTGTCGAAGTCGGTACCATGATAGTTCAAAAGTACCTATTATCACAATATTGTGCGCATGGTACCGACTTCGACAAGTTATTTCACACTTTTTAGTGTTGAAGTCGGTTCTATTTTTTGGTTAAAAACAGTTTCACACTTTTTAGTGACCTTGCTACTTACGGGATCGATTGTCATTTATCGTCAATAAGGATATCATCAAAGTAGGCATAACACTTCAGTTATTGGATTGAATTTGATGAAATTTAAATGGGACCACCTCAGAAGTATACTCTACCAAGCAAAACAAGAATTTTGAAAATCCGTCCACATATAGGGAGAAGTTGGTAAACAAACACAAAGAAAAATTACACACCGACGCACTTACTTAAAATAACCTTCTCTTTTGAAGTCGGTTAAAAATAGTGCATGGTTGTTATTGAGTGAAGGTCAACCTTCATATTGAGAACAGTTAAGAATACGGGTGATTTAATTTGCATGTGTTAAACCCATTGACTAAAGATAATTTCTGTGGCCTAGAAGCCATTATATTTAGCGACTATGTATTTGAACTTGACCTCATTTTATTTATTGCTTTATCGTGTTTTCACAGTGCATTATGTACACTGGTAAGATAAACCATATATACGTACAGGTGATCCAAAAATCCGGCATTAACAGTATTTCAAAGTACTATAAATTTCCTTTTTTAGAACTTAAAAAACTGGAAAAATCATAACGTACGGGCATAGTAAGCAATGTGATGATTACATGAAAAAAAACCACTGATATCGGACAATGTTAAGAGATAGAAAAGAGTTATTTCTTTTACTATGAAAAGTACTAGCTATGCAATCCTCTTAATTATTAAAAACGGTATTTAATCCTGAATAATGCATCTATATATTGTTGTCAAAAATTATAAACCAACTGCGCCAGCTTGGAAGAAAACATCATCTTTTCCTAACGACTACGTTCAAACGAAAAACAACAGGATTAAATGATTTAGAACGTAGGTACACGTCGATAAGTGTAAAGGTGCTTTAATGTTTTTACGTTTAGTCTTTTTACTTTTAATTTCGGATACAAATTATCTCATTAATTATTCGTTAACCACGGTCACTGAAAAAGCGTCAACTTATGTACACGACATTATGTTTAATGTACACGATATTTTATTTAATGTCCACGACATTATGTTTAATGTCCACGACATTATGTTTAATGTACACCACATTCTATTTAATGTACACGATATTATGTGTAAGGCTCTCAAAGACGTTATATGACTTATTATTATATTATTATTTTAACTTGTTATCCGACGATCAACGAGAAGTAATCGAATCGTCATTATGAATCGTTTAAATTATTCAAAATATACATGACGGCATTCTAATCTTAAATTGTAAGTTTGCTAAGCCTAACGAAAAACTACTTTTAGATTTAAACCCCGAGTTTTCAACACACTTTTCAAGGAAAACACAAGTCTAAAGTAAAATAAAATAAAACTAGATTTATCTGTGACTTGTATTGAACACTGCCATGTTATATCCTGACAGTTTAAGGCTTACTGCTCTCGAAACTGTTACACTTTTTTAATTTTTTTACATATTTTATCTAAGTATCAATAAAAAGTATTTAATCGTTGACATTATAATTATCCACGACAATATCCTAATACATTTTGCTAAACCTAAAGCGTAAACACTTTTAGATTTAACCACCGAGTTTTCAAAACACTTTTCAAGGATAAAACTCTGAGCAGTGATATCATTTATAATTTTATTATTAGTTTTAATTTAATTTGTTATCCGACAATCAAAAAAATATATTTTAATCGTGATTATTATTCACAATTTACACGTTCCTAATACAATATTATGCAATAACACTTTTACACTTAGCCACCGAGTTTTCATCACACTTTTCAAGGAAAAAACAGAGCCGTGATATCATTTATAATTTTATTATTAGTTTTAATTTCATTTGTTAGCCGACAATCAATGAAATGTAGGTATTTGAGTCGCTGAGAGTAAAATTATTCACAATTTACACGTGACCATCATTACCATCTAATAATACACAAAAACACTTTTAGATCTAACCACCGAGTTTTCAACACACTTTTGAAGGAAAAACTAGTAGCCGTGATATCAATTATATTATTTTCATTTGTTATCCGACAATGAAAAGTATATGAATTATAGAGTTGAAAACCATTCACAATTTACACGTGACCATTCTTATATTAGACAAAAACACTTTTAGATTTAACCACCGAATTTTCAACACACTTTTGAAGAAAAAAACTCGGAGGATATCATTTATAATTTCGTTATTAGTTTTAATTTCATTTGTTATCCGACAATCAAAGAAAAGTATTTGAATCGTTGAGATTATTATTACACAATTTACACGTGCCTATTAAAGTATTATGCAAAAACACTTTTACACTTAACCATCGAGTTTTCAAACACACTTTCAAGGAAAACACAAGTCTCAAGCAGTATAGTACAGCAATAAAATAAAACTAGATCTCTCTGCCGCATTGAACACTGCAATGTTATATCTTGACGCCATTCACTATCTACTGATAATATTGTTTTATATTAACATAATTTCGTTATCAACTTCTATTTAAAATGCCTTCCGTAGTGATAAGACTTTATTTAGTTTATCTCTCGTTAAAAATATTTATTTAGTAGACAAATATTTTATAAATCCAATGTCAATCTAAAAGAGATTGTAATAGAGATAGTTTACACACAATATTAACGTAGGCTGCCCCGAGGGCTAGCATCGGACGATTTAGCCGACTTTCAAAAGGAGGAGGTTCTAAAAGGACGCGAATGTTTTTTTTTATGTATGATCAATCATAACTTTTACAGAGTAATCCGATTTTGATAATTATTTTTTGTGTGGTAGAGTATACTTCCGAGTTGGTCCCATTTAAATTTCATCAAATTCGGTCAAGCCGTTTTTGAGTTACACCCTATAACTGAAAACTATTTCGCCTACCTTGATGATATCCTAGCAAGAGTCGCTAAAAAGGACGAAAAGAATTATTTTACCATAAAATAGAACCGACTTCAACACTAACTGTGTAAAATAACTTGTCGAAGTCGGTACCATGCGCACAGTATTGTGATAATACTTATGAACTATCATGGTACCAACTTCGACAAGTTATTTCACACAGTTAGTGTTAATTTTTTTTTTCCGATGCAACGGTTAGGTGGTTCCCGACTCCCGAGGGATCATAATAGCATCACCCCATGCGGGCAAACTCGCGCGGACTACTAGACTAATAAAAATATCTTATCTTTATGTTACAGACTCGACCTTGGTGACAGTTTTATTATATTTAATTAAATAATACTAGAATAATATTTCCGATGCAACGGTTAGGTGGTTCCCGTCTCCCGAGGGATCATAATGGCATCATCCCATGCGGGCAAACTCGCGCGGACTACTAGACTAATAAAAATATCTTATCTTTATGTTACAGACTCGACCTTGGTGACAGTTTTATTATATTTAATTAAATAATACTAGAATAATATTTCCGATGCAACGGTTAGGTGGTTCCCGTCTCCCGAGGGATCATAATGCATCATCCCACGCGGGCAAACTCGCGCGGACTATTAGACTAATAAAAATATCTTATCTTTATGTTACAGACTCGACCTTGGTGACAGTTTTATTATATTTAATTAAATAATACTAGAATAATATTTCCGATGCAACGGTTAGGTGGTTCCCGTCTCCCGAGGGATCATAATGGCATCATCCCATGCGGGCAAACTCGCGCGGACTACTAGACTAATAAAAATATCTTATCTTTATGTTACAGACTCGACCTTGGTGACAGTTTTATTATATTTAATTAAATAATACTAGAATAATATTTCCGATGCAACGGTTAGGTGGTTCCCGTCTCCCGAGGGATCATAATGCATCATCCCATGCGGGCAAACTCGCGCGGACTATTAGACTAATAAAAATATCTTATCTTTATGTTACAGACTCGACCTTGGTGACAGTTTTATTATATTTAATTAAATAATACTAGAATAATATTTCCGATGCAACGGTTAGGTGGTTCCCGTCTCCCGAGGGATCATAATGCATCATCCCACGCGGGCAAACTCGCGCGGACTATTAGACTAATAAAAATATCTTATCTTTATGTTACAGACTCGACCTTGGTGACAGTTTTATTATATTTAATTAAATAATACTAGAATAATATTTCCGATGCAACGGTTAGGTGGTTCCCGACTCCCGAGGGATCATAATGGCATCATCCCACGCGGGCAAACTCGCGCGGACTACTAGACGAATAAAAAATATCTTATCTTTATGTTACAGACTCGACCTTGGTGACAGTTTTATTATTATTAATTAAATAATACTAGAATAATATTTCCGATGCAACGGTTAGGTGGTTCCCGTCTCCCGAGGGATCATAATGCATCATCCCATGCGGGCAAACTCGCGCGGACTATTAGACTAATAAAAATATCTTATCTTTATGTTACAGACTCGACCTTGGTGACAGTTTTATTATATTTAATTAAATAATACTAGAATAATATTTCCGATGCAACGGTTAGGTGGTTCCCGTCTCCCGAGGGATCATAATGCATCATCCCACGCGGGCAAACTCGCGCGGACTATTAGACTAATAAAAATATCTTATCTTTATGTTACAGACTCGACCTTGGTGACAGTTTTATTATATTTAATTAAATAATACTAGAATAATATTTCCGATGCAACGGTTAGGTGGTTCCCGACTCCCGAGGGATCATAATGGCATCATCCCACGCGGGCAAACTCGCGCGGACTACTAGACGAATAAAAAATATCTTATCTTTATGTTACAGACTCGACCTTGGTGACAGTTTTATTATTATTAATTAAATAATACTAGAATAATAATAGAACAAGAAAACAAACTGGAAGTTTATAGTAAGTAGTAGTATTTAACTAGAATATCACGGGTTACTCTCCAACGATTTTAATGAAATTTAGTATGCAGGGGGTTTCGCGGGCGATAAATCGATCTAGCTAGGTTTCATTTTTTGAAAATGTCGTATGATCTGTGTTTTCAGCCAATGGAAAACTGCTACAGTATCATTAAGGCAACTGGGGCCATCTACTGTTTTAACGACACAGCAACACTAAAGCTACTTGACAATAGATGGCGTTGTTAAGCAACACTAAGCCAATGAGTATTTGGGAGGAGGTTAGAGCAAGAAAATGAATTGTTTACTTTTAAGCCAAGCTGGGACATCTAGGTATATTTTAATTTAATAAGACTTGAATCAGATTAGAATGATTACGTCATTATGCGAAAAATAATTAGCCAAAGAGACATTTGGGTTTCATTATATGAGTGTCAACAAGAAAACAAACTAGAAGTTTAGTAACCCATGTTCATAACATAATAATACATTTAAAAAAACAACAATTATTAAATTTAAAATTGTTGCTTTGTCGTTTTGTTTAAACCAATCTTATTAATATCACAAATGAGAATGTTTGGATTGATGGAGGATTGGACGTGGTGGTACCAAATTTAATGGCAAGGTTGAAACATGCTGCATATACAACTCATATTGTTTGCAAGTTTCTAGTTAAGTGGTTGATGCATTCTTATGTATGGGCTATAAATAATATAAATATTTATAGTTGTTTTAAAGTTTCTTAGATGTGCCTTCACTTGTGTATCATCAAGAACACTCAACGACTAATAATCCAACACTTACCTCCAGTTTCTAGAACGTTTATCAAAGTTTGATCAGCTAACAGAGGGAATACTGACCGCTGATTGGTCACATATCGCGTCATAACATACCATTGACCAATAAGCGTTTAGTATTGTGTTGATCAACTAATCAAGACTTTGACAAACATTACAGAAACTGGAGGTAAATGTTTGATTATTAGTCGTTGAGTGTTCTTGATGGTGCACAAGTGAAGGCACAACCAAGAAACTTTAAAACATCTACAAATATTAATATTATTTATAGCCTATACCTATACAGTCATAGAAACTACATCTAGCACTTAACTAGAACGTCACCTAGACAAGGCAGTGACATACTGGAAGACTTATATAGACTAAATCAAAATAAAACAAAAAGTCAAATCTCGAGGAAATATAGAATTTGGAAAATTGTAGATAACCAAGGACCGATATTTTAAAGTTTTCGTCGCTAAGTTGATATGAAATTTGTAAAAATCTCTCTCTCACTCTAAAACCTGCAGGGCAATTACGTATCTCAGTTACAATCAAATGTTGACTGAAATCTTGAATAAAGGCAGCTTTATGTCAGTTTTCACAACTCCAGTAAGCAGAAATGCTAGTAAGTTGATGTCTGAAGCTGACAAAAGTGATATACGAGACGCCCTTTTTTTCGGTAACAATCAACAGTTGTTAGCAACTGAGATACATTACAGTACAATAATAGTACTGCCTACTGGTCTATAGTTACATGACGAGTTTAACATAATAGGTAGGTACCAAAAGCCAATGCCCAAAATAATTTTGACAATTTGAATACGATACAGAAGGATAAACCCTCTCAGCGAGTGCGGCCAATCACAGGCCTAGGATTGCTTACAACTGCGCCTGAGCAGGTTATGCGGCCCTTTTTCTATTATTATTATTATATGGTATATACGAGTATATACATATATGCATATATATGGTATGTATATATTATAAACAAACCCAACTGCGCCTTAAAATATTGATTAATGTCTATATATTTGAAAATGCATTTTCATTTACCTAGATGACATGATGACTATTATTAAGTTTGTTACTCATAACTCGAGGTGTTATATCTCATCTCAGACTGAATATATTAAAAAAAAATCGTTCATACATAAATTTTCGTGTTAATTTTTCCCAACTCACCCCAAAGTTTCAACGATGGCCGTGGAAAAAAATAAATGTGCCACTTCCCATAGTGATTTGGTCATTATCTTTTCCAAACAGTCGCACGACCGATCGGCTTCACATGTCGCAGTCGTATTTTTAGACAATACCACTGCCGCTGATTTTAGTTATGGTAATTCTCTAACCGAGAATCTTTATATAGACTGATTCGAATACAAGGCCGTCTTGGTAGGTACCATCGCAGTGCCAGATATTCTGCCGCGAAGCGTGTGCGAGCATTGCTGTATTAAAGTGTGAAAGGCACGGTAGCAAATGAAATTACAAGGTGAAAGAGATTAAAAAATAATTTCTCTGGTTGAAGTGCGACTCAAAGTTATTGCCTGGGTGGCAATGCTACCGTCATTGGCTAATGTAGTGCTTACCATCAGTCATTATTCTCACCACTTTCATATCTGTACATATATTTTATATATAGCGTGATACAAAAATGTGCAGTAACACTAAACCCACACACGCAGAAGCTTGCATACAATTGGGAGCTAACTACTGCGTCTCAGGAAGTAGTAAACATTTCGAGTTATGAAGGACCAAAGCTTTTCTAATACTCAAGCAGGTTCATCCCTGAACAACTAGGCCAAAGACGACAATTACCTCCAGAACGTAGACTAGATCAACAAGGGGCCTAGCCTAGTGAATGAATAGGTGGCGAGTGCATTGACTTCAACGAACTCCAAAAATATGTATATCTAATGGTATAATAATAAAAGTAGGGATGTAACGATAAATCATTTTGCCGATAATCGTATCGGCACCGATACCGATTTTTGTTGGAAATAATCGGCGATACCGATATCGACGGCTAAGTAGATAATTAATCAAATAAATAATGAATTATACATCTTTTTTGCCTTTACTATGCATAAAAGTTACCTATGTTTAAGATCGAGTCTTAAGACATGTAAATAATAAGCAGATAAACTCAATCAAAATACAAAGAAAGTTCATTTATTTATCTGAAATCAAGCTAAGTAATTATTATCTACACATAGTTATAAAATAAACCAATACATAAAGTCGGTAATCAAAGTTTACTTTTGGTAGATTTTTGTTAAGAAAACAAAGGGCATTTAAATTATTAGCAGATAATCTGTTACGCAAATCATTTTGTATGAGGCCTGCAGTTGAAAAAAGACGTTCTGAGGCAACTCAGCTCACTTGATAAGACACGTATTTATGCGCAAGCTTTACTTTGGGTATTTATCTGCATTGCGCCAATAGTTCTTTGAATCTTGTTAAATTGGAATATTTGGACATCTTATATGAGATTCCATCTCTTCTTGGAGGATGAGCAGAAATATTTGATGACAAGCAAGCAGACTCTTCACTTATATATTTTCGAACTGCTTGATATCGGTTGTATTATAATCGGCGATGCCGATATATCGGCCTGCCGATTATATCCGCCGATATATCGGTATCGGAATCGGTATCGTCACATCCCTAAATAAAAGGTATGCCTGTGCAAAAAAAAACAGAATTTTTTTCGTTGCCTGAAAAAACTATAAGCTATTTAAATTTTAATACATTACCATGTGATTCCTGACTAGGTACATATGCACACCTTTCAGTATAACTGCACGTTTTTGTTACACGCTGTATAAAACAAGTACCACGCAGACCTACGGCCTTACTTATAAACGCTGCTTAACTTTAAATGACGTTATTTAGTACAGCGCAAAGGAAAACTGTTCTGGGCCGTACTAAGTGACGTTATTTAAATTTAAGCAACGTTTATAAGTAAGGCCGCTAGTGGTAGTAATTCGTTTGTTAAGAACACCAAACTAAACTAGCGAACAAAAATCTATTTTTAGTAAATTATGATAGTTCTTATTCTGCTCAAGCTAAAGTCCAAATTAGTATAATGCTTGCAAGTGACAATTCATAAATTTGCTGTTTCTGTTTAATTGTTAAATGTATAGTGCAAATTTAATCGTCATGTAAGTTCGTGCTGTCTAAACTAGTCTAAACTGATGTTAAACTACCCACATTTGATTAGAATAATCATATGTTTAGAATTATAATTCTAAGTGTTACACGAATGTGGATTTTAGTGTGAACATAATAAGAACTACCAATGTCTTAGAGAATTTTAGTTTAGTGTACGCACAAGCGAATCAGTACCAGTAGCTTGCAAAATCTGGCAATTAAATATATACATACCTTAACTCGCATATTTTCAGCTTCCACGCTCCTATCATAATTGCTATTCGCGTACACAGGAGAATACTGCGGATTTCTATCGTAAGCAGGCGATGGAAGGGTCATTTTCCCGTTCACCTTCCCATAATCACATCTAGAAACTTCCAGAACATTTTGAGCCTCTTTAGAATACTCATTCTTTGACTGACTCGCTTCTATTCTTGACGCTTCTTTATTCTTGCCAGTTTCAATTCTGGACGCTTCTACGTTATTCTTAGCCTCTTTGACTTCTAGGTTGCTCTTATCACGTCCGATGTTGATTTTACCGTATACATTGTCTTTTACTTGGTCATTGTTAACTTTTTTAGGAAGTTTGTGGAAGTCGTCGAAATTTTTGACGATGTCGCCTATTTTTGTGTTGTTACGTATGGCAACATTGGCGTATGAACTTTTCGCTTCGGCCGCGTTGTTTTCGTTAACCATAACTATTTTGTCTGATTTGATTTTGTTCATGTAGTTAGGTACTGTTTTCCCGCCCAAAACGTCTTTAGCAGGAGTGTTTACAGTCAAAGAGTTTGAACTGAAAACTTTAGGAGAAATCTCGTTTTCTGTACTGGTATAGAATTGACTTCTACCCACGTTTTTGTGTTGTTTCGCGTAGTATTCGAATTTTGACACTTTCGCCATAATACTGGTCATTTTTGGTTTTGATTCCTGGTCTGAATTTGAATCTGACAATTCCAAGTCTCTGTACTTTTTGGGTGCAACGGGCGGTTTTGTTCTGGACATGTCTTTGAGGGTCATGTCTAGTTCATGATTTAATTGTGTGAGGGAGTCTTTGTAGATTTGCTTCTGGTAACATTGGTTGCTTGACTCGGTGGTAACGTAGCCTATAAACAAAAATATATAGATTAGATTAGAATACTTCAGATTAAATAAGAATTAATAAATTAAAGGTAGAAGGAGATCGTATTTTTACAGGACCTACATACTAAGATAGCTAGTAATGTACAGTGAAACAACAAAGTTTTAAGAACCCTCAAATGGTTTGCAACGAACGGGTTTCTTTTCCGAGTAAATTTAATGTGATAACTCTTTGACAAATATACTATTGCTTAAAGCCAGTGACATATGAGATCGAGATTTATTTATTTATTTCAATTACTTAAGTACTAACAGCTTACGCCAACACGTAGGGTAAAACCCGGATAGTTGCGTCGGTGGGATACATGCCGCAGTTTTGAATACGCTATGTTAGGGCCGTTGGTGGCATTAACGCTTTACTGTAATTAGAAGCGCCCATCCCACAGGCCTCATTACCATGTCAGCTGGTGGTATAGGTGCAAGCGTTTTGGCTGTGTGAGCGAAAATCTTCCGCGGCGAAACTTTAAAAGGCGTCCAAATTATATTGGTAAGTAGTTTCTGTTGAATATTTTTTGTACTGATTGTAATTTTAGTTAAAAGTTTGTTTATGTGCATGTATTAGAGATTGAACTACACTGTTTATTACGTTTTATTGTTTAATAGTTAATTACGTAGGTCTACTATATGTGGATCGCCGACGTTGCAGATGCACCGATAATTATTGAACACATTTAATTCGCCGACGCAGCAATGACGTCCATCGGACACTGCGTGTTAAATCTATTTGTAAGAATAAGCATTCCATATTCCTACTTCGAAGCGGAATGGTTATTCATTAGGAAAGAATTGTAAATTAGTTTTATTCTTTTTAATTAATTAAATATATTAATTCACTTCGGTTTTTTTTCGATCTTCTAACTGCCGTTAACGTAATTAGTTTATATTCATTTTGTAAATAAAAAGGGCAAGTATCCGTAACAAAAAGGATAGATGCGCTATCTACTTTGCGGATAGTTGCTCTATGGGCAACTATCTATTAATAGAGCTTTTTCGAAAAGTAGGGCAACTATCCGACTTTTACCCTACATTATGTCACAAACCAAGAGTCTGAAGACAGTAGAGTTAAAAAAGGTTAAAGTTAAAATAATTAGACATAGTTATTATATTATATATTGCTTTGCCCCCGTTGTAACACAAATAATAGATGTTAAATACCGGTGTTTAAGCAGTGTTCGTTCGGCGAGAACTGAGTAGGTGCCATGGACACGTGCGCTGAGGGTAGCACGGATTTCATCAGCGCGGCTTCCGCGGGGTGGTTGAAACGGAGGTAGTTCGAGCGGCCTATCGTCAGCATGCTTCCTGAAACGTAAATAAATTCAGACATTAAAAACTGACACACTGTTTTAGACTTTCACGGTTGTTAACTGAATTATAATTAGTACTCACGGGATGTAGAGACTTACAATCGAGTTCGAGTGCCAGTAGTATCCGTAGTTAAAGAGTGAGAAAGAGGGTAGACCGTTTTGTCTGCTCTTAAATAACTTCGAAGTTTTTTCACATCCACTCGCATCTTCAGTCTACCCGTGAACATGGTGCATGTAACTGTGCCGAAAAATCGGGAACTCAAAAATCTAGTAAATCATGGTCTACATCCCGTGAGTACTTTTATAATTAATAAATCTATCTTCATATAATCATCATCATCGCAGCCGTAGGTCGTTCACTGCAGAACAACATACGGGCTGAGTATGAGTATTATATTCCCACTGCTGGAACTCGAGCCTTCCTCAGGAGACAGAAGTTGGGCCATATTTAACCACACGGAATCAGTGCGGCTTGGTGGATAGGCTAGTGGCCAACCCAAGTCGAAATTTGCAGACCGCCCGAAGACCTTCGACATAATGACTGTTGTCCTAAGACAAACAAACCGGGACCGACGGCTTAACGTGTCCTCCGAAGCACGGAAGCGATCAGTTGAATAATGCCACTAGCACATACCCATCCAAGTCCTGAACGCAGCAATCGTTGCTTAACATTGATGATTAGTTGAGATCGCCGAGTCAAGCTGCTCTGTGAGCGCTTCTGCCGAACATTGGCCTCTCCCATATATTCCTAAAGGGACCGGTTGGAAGCGGCCTGCATCCAACTTCGTCCTGCGACCTTTATCAAGACGTCTGTCCATCGTGTCGGTGGACGACCTATATATGCTGTACTTGCTGGTCCGTTCTCTCCACTTAAGAAACTTCCAGGTCCATCGACCATCTATTCTGAGTGATATGTGCCCTGCCCACTGCCACTTCAACTAGCTAATATAATATAACATATTAAAATATGTCACCCGCTTGACATTAGGTCTTTGAGTCTCTTTCGCCCAGTAGTTTAACTTGCTACAGCGCTCTTTAAATTGCTACAGGTCAGAATATCGGACGCACTGTGGTGGTACTAAGGAAAGGGGCAGAATATGGAATCTGCTCCGGCCCCTCCCGGTCCCCGGAGATAAAGTTATAAAGGTTGGCTTACCCTGAGAGAGTCTTGTTGGCTTGTCGACAGGCAAGGTGTCCAACAAGGTACTCCCCGCGATGGGATACAGAGTTACCACTCCGTGGGAGTTCTCCACCCGGCAGTGGACACTGGCCACGCCTGTCCCCACCACGTAGATGTCGCATGTTGGGTCGGAGCCGATGGTCACTCGCCCTGGAATGTTAAAATAACAAGGTTGATCATTATTGACTGAGCGAACGAAGCGTCTCTGCTTTAACTGGCCAAATTGGACTTTCATCTGTCCGTATGTTTGTTAGGTTGTATGTTGGTCCTCCTGTACAGGTCGCATTTTTCAACCAATCTCGACGATACTATATAATAAAAAGAGGGGCAAGTTTGCTGCAGCGTTATTTACCGACCGATGTTGATAATATTTGGTACACACATTAGGTACTTTATAGAATCATTTCGAATATGAGCATATTCGGTCACATGGTTTCCAAGATAATAGGTTGCGAAGTACTGCGAAAATTTGCCGCTGATAAGACTATGTACTCGCAAGGTCTACTATTTACAGCTGATGACAGCCACTAAACAAACATTATAGAACTAAAGGCTATTTAATAGACATAAATAAGATGTTGTTAAATGATGGCTGTTGAGTTTATGGCCCAAATATGCAACTGTCATATAATAGAGGGTATTAAAACATGAGTTTAGTTTTTGTAAACGAGCCGCAGGCGAGCTTCAATATAAGATTACACGAGTGTTTTAATACCTAATTATATGCAGTTGCATACTCTACTTTATTTAATCTCATGACATTTTTGCTACTAAAGTTTTATCCAACAAAATATTACTCAAATTCGTATGTACGAAATAGCGCCAAAATGGAAAATTCTTCTTCTTCTTGTTGTTTGTATGGCTTGTGCGGCGTAACCACAATTTTGCCAATATCAGTAAAAAAAGTCTGTTATTGGTCTATTGGCTCGGAACCAGCGCGTTGCGCGCGCAGCGCGCTCACCACAGATAATGTATACTTAAATTGAATGGAAACCTCCTTGGTCGGGACACATTGTACTTTAATAATTAAAAAAATGTTTTAAAGCATTGTTTTGTTAAGAGAATAATGCTTTAATTTAATTTTTTTATTTTCTTAAAGAAGTATGTAAATAAAATATGCCAATAAAAGTCTGTATTTCATTTCATAATTAGAATATTACCGAATGAGATTATATAAAGTATATTATGAGATGTATTCGCGTTAATACAATCAATTTACATGTGCTTATCTGTATAATAGATACCACTTTATTGGAGAGCGTTAATTCTGTTGTTTGTTGCACGTTAGTGGTTATTTTGTATATAATTAGGAGACGCTACAAGCTACCTCTGCCTATAACAGATGCATTTCATCACAAGTGACGAACTACACTGCGCCCGTAAACATACGACATGGGGGTGATTCGGGTACCCCAAGTACCCCAGTTCTTTCTCTGGGATTCCGTTTGACACTATTTTTTGGGAATCCTAATATAAAAGAAACCGATCTGAAAACTGTGAATATGTATTGAAAGCCATGACCATCTAGGCCACCGAGGCTCGAGGTCCGAGCATCGAATTTTAACTGTCTATCTGATTAAACCGTCTTACGGGGACGGAGCGACATCTATTGGACAGCTTTGACAGTACTATCCAACCGAAAGAAGTACATATTTTTAGATATACTTAAACTTTCGTATTGACGTCGCAACCCTTTATAATTTTTATAGCATTTTTTTAAACACTAACGCCTGCTGAGCGATCTCAAACATTGAAATTTATAGAGAGAAAAATTCACATCCTCGGACGGAATTCGAATTCGCGTCTTCTGACTCTCCGTGTCAGACGCCATGACCAACTAGGCCACCGAGGCTCGAGGTCCGAGCGTCGAATTTTGACTCTATCTGGTTTTTTTTCTTCTAACAGCTTTGACAGCACTATCCAACCGAAAGAAGTATTTTTAGAAATACTTAAAACTAAACTAAACTTTCGTATTGACGTTGTAATCCTTTATAATTTTAGTTTTTTAAATATGTAGTTTTAAAAATAGAAAATAGAATTTACTATCACGAAGTTATTATTTGCGGTGGGTGTAATAGTCGAGTCTAGGGATCAAACGGCAATATTAAGTTTGTCCTTTCACATAGTTTGTCTTTTAGTCAGAGCAATACTGTTACATGCTCCCACACCTAGCATGTAACAACTCGCACTTGGCCTTTTTTTAATCTGTTGTATTTCTTAGTGTGCTCACAGACCTTGTTTTATAGGGTGTAGTGTGACCGCAGTGCTCAGCCGTCCCGTGCCCAGGCTCACCAGGTGAGGAGTGTTGGTAGCCACCCTGAAATGGACGAAAATGTTCAGTTAGATAACAATAAAGAGAACGGACTCGCCGAACAAGTAAGTAAGTTTCACTTTAATCCCGTTATTACAAAATAATAACATACTGTATTTTCAAATAACGTAGTTATTTTATGTACACCACCTATACACACCTCTTTAGGCCTACCATAAGCCCCTTATAGCAGGACAGTTAAGCGTTTTATTGAGCTGTCTTGCGAATTCGTACTATGGCGGACTCTAGCAGGCCAGCCAACTATTGCCCGCGTGACCTAGCCGGCCAGCAAAGGGCGGCCTGCAATTGACCTGCTGTAAGCGTACCATGACGTGTTTTTTGACATTAGATATCCAAAGTAACCTGCATATCTGTCACATAAAGCAGGCGAGCTAAAGCAACTTTTTGTGACCTATTAAACGTAAAAACCGTGAATTTCTATCAATTTGTGAAAAAATAGTTTCTGTTACTATCGTAGAAGAATGTGGAACGCATGGTACTAATAATTATTTGAGTTACTAGAAGAAGTACATGAAAAAAGCCATCTCATATTTTCACGCGCTCGAACGTTTTTATTTTACCCTACAGCTATGCCGCTATGGGTACCTATTTAGAACTCCCATAGTACTTCTAAGTGAGCATAACTAACATGACGACGAGGTGTAGACGCGGCCATAATTCCAAGTCGAATACATAAGAATTCACACTTGGAACACCGCCTTGATATTGTAGGCAAATAATAATCATTCGGGTCGTTTCTCTGAGAATCCACTTCACACCACAGACAATTATATGTACTACGCTTCAAACTTTTCACTGTTGTTTACTAGATTGGATGTATTCTAATATCATTACAAAATATTTGTACATTGTGTAACTAATGTAACTTGAAATTAATTCAATAAATCAATGTCACAAACTGCTGGATCCCTCAATATTATTATTATAATGTATTTTACAATGCCTGTGAATAATATTGGAATATATACAATCCAATACTTTATAAATTGAACTAATTTATAAATCAGATCATTAGTTTTCAATATAAGACTAATCTTAGTTAATAAATGAAAGAGTAAGAGCGTTTTATACAAAGTGGTAGAGCGTCATCTCTTTCACGCAAACTGTCAGAGACAATAATTTAGGGTTCTTTTTAGCCCTAGCAGTTCAAACGCATGTCAGTCAAATGAAGTTCATGGTACGATTTTTGGCAGGTCAATTTGAGAGCCTTTTATTGAACTGCTCGGAACTTGACAAATAATCTGAAAGTTTATGGTAGGCCTGCTTGTCAGTCATTTCACATGCTAAGGTTGACTGGAAGCGAGTGATCTTTGATCGATAAGTTTTACTAATTATTACTAATCATTAACTAGCCTGTTGGCGCAGTTGGTAGTACTCCTGCCTTCTGTGCCGCTGGTCCCGGGTTCAATCCCCGGACAACTCAAAAATTTGTGTAACGTAATAAGTAACTCACGCTAAAAGGAAGGAAATAAAAGCGATATTATGTAGCAAAGTTTAGAAAAAAGGTAAAAGTATTTTGTATGTATATTTTGATATTATCCACACTATATACCGTAGTCAAATGAGATTCTCAAGTCAATGACTCATTTTTATAGTAAATACTTAAGTTTTTAATTGTTACAGCATAAATTTAAACATGCTTTGCAGGATTGGTCGTTAGGCGCAGTTGGTAGCACCCCTGCCTTCTGAGCCGCTGGCCCCGGATTCGATCCCCGGACAGGTTAAACATTTGTGTGCATGGACATGTCTGTTTGAGCTGTGTCTGGGTGTGTATATGTATATAAGTATGTATATCAGTCACCAGGTTACCATAGTACAGGTTCTTCCTAGTTTGGGTTCTGAACAACGCGTGTGGATGTTTTCCTATATTATAGTGTAATATATATATATATCTGTTCGGGCTATAAGGTCACCTTTGGTGTATATTCGTTTTATGAAGTAAACAAACATATGCTCTGTACAATATTTTTATTGAAAGACTAATGTACGAATGCCAGTTTAAGTAATACTTGCGTTATAATATAAGGATTCTAATCAATTATATACAAATCTGATATGTCTGTTCGTTAGTATGTCATAGTTGTTTTATTGACTTAACAATATCATAATATATCGAATGTAAGTTTACTTTAAATTTATGTAATTACTTTTAAAAGTACATAATTATGTATTTCTTTTTAAAAACTGTACCCATTTGATTGTTGCTAATAAAACTATACTAGTGTTCTACCAGGAACTCATAAGACCCGGATATTAAAAGCTTAATTCTACCTACACTCTTTTAATTTTGTCTCACGCCCATATCGGTTCCATTACAAGTGTCATACGCAAACCAATCAAACAGGCACGTTTATCGTAGAATTGAACGTCATAAAATTTTTACACTCCTATTAAAGGCAATCGTAAACCTCTTTATATTTAGATTCAAGTTCTTGTAATTGTCGCCTTTTATTCAATGAAACGCAATTTTTTTTATGATTGATCATGGTGCTTGCATAAAATATGATAGAACCTGAAACACAAGTGCAATAGAACTCTTTTTTTAAGAGCAGTGGAGCTATTTGTGAATGAGTACGTCCGGGGAAGTATTGCCATCTATCTCCCTTTTTCTACCGCGAAGCAGTAATGTTCGCAATGCTGTGTTCCAGTTTGACACACTAATATCCAGTTCCTGGAACGTTTATCAAAGTTCGACCAGCTAACACACAGAATACTGACCGCTGATTGGTAACATATCGCGTCATAGAATACCATTGACCAATGAGCGTTTAGTATTTAGTTGGTCAACTAATCAAGGTTTTTTTTAGCAAACGTTCCAGAAACTGGGGGTATGTTATTCAAGTCTCATATGAGAATTGAACAACTTAATGTCTCAGGGTTACAGGCGCAGTGCAGTTAGTAACGTGTTGTGACGAAATGCGTCAGGTGCAACAGACTCGGGGGGTCTGGCGTCCGATTGTGGGTTTGGTCCCCTGAGGCGTTGGCGGCACGCCATGTGTTCTTCCAAGTGTTCCCGCCATAAGCGGCAATGATGGATACCCAGGACACCGCAGTGTTTTAGTGGGTATGCTGCGGAAACTCCCACATAAGCACCTGCTCCTCCCGAGGTCGGTGATATCTATTAGGGGTGTTATGGAGATCCGTAACCGTAACCGAAACTTTAGGATATCCGAAATAAAATTCTATCCGATAAAATAAAATAGTAACCGAATCTGATATACAAAATTAAAATAATTTCGGATAGGGGAGTCCAAAAGAGGCACTTTATAACAGACTAGCTGCTCTCCGCGGTTTCACCCGCGCGGTAATGGATGATGATGATGATGATGATAAATCTTATATAGCCTATGTTATTTAAGGTGAATGTAGCTTTCGAATGGTGAAAGAATTTTAGATATCGGGTTTGAAAAATTGAGCCATATCGTTACAAACATACATACAAATCTTTACTCTTTATAATATTAGTTTCCGTAAACTAACCTATCCGGCTCACGCGTAATACGCGTGCCGCCATGACTGGTTTTATATTCTATTGCTTTTACCATTTCAGCAAAACCTAATATTTGTAACTGAAACTATCAGAAAACTAACTTTAATCCGAAATAATTTCATATGCGTAAAACCGTATCTGAAACTGATGTAATATTTTTCACAGATCCGAAATATCAAATCTATAACATGTCTGGTATCCATAAAGGATTTCACTGCAACAAAAAAAAGTGCGGAAGCGAACGAAGTCTCTGCAGTGACACTCCAAATTTGCTTTCATCCGTCCAGATGTTGGTACCGCGTAAAGGTCGTATTTTTCAATCAATCTTGTCAAAATTTGGTAAATAGTTTCTACGAATCCGTAGTTTTTTTTCTTATCAGCATTTTTTAATTGACGGGTCAATACTTAGCCTAAAAAGGGGAAAGTTTGCTGCGGCGCCATCTACCGCTACATTTTTAATAATATCGGAAGAATGGGTTCGCGAAGTGTACTGTTAGCAGAACACAGTGCTCCGTTTCAGTAATTTACAGTAAGGCACTTATATTTACAATATAATTAGCAATTGTTTGGTTCAGCATAGAACTCTAATATTCTGGAAACTATTGTAAGAGAGTACCTAGTACCTAGGCTAGTTTACTAAATCTAAAATGTTTCATAATTGAACTAAATAATAATAATATTAATAATTCAATTTATAATTAATTATTTAATAATCTTTTACCATTTTACCCATTTTTGTAATAGATATAAGTACCATGTTACCCTTCATCCAAAATGTCTGTTTTTTATACTATATTGTATATTTTATACCAAACCGGCCTCTAAGCGTTGACCACAGCCCCACTTATGCCTTTGCAAAGGACCGGACGTAATCCGTGAAATGGAATAAGATAATAATAATACAACATGTTACTTTAGTTTGGAAGCGCTCGTAGCGGAGCTTGACTTGGCGATCTTAACCGCAACACTTGCTGTTGGATGTGTGACCGCTAGTGGCATTATTCATCTGAGCGCTTCCGTGCTACGGAGGGCACGTTAAGCCGTCGGTCCCGGTTATTTGTCTTAGGACAACAGTCGTTAGGCTATGTCGAAGGCCTTCGGGCGGCTTGAAAACTTTGACATGGGTTGGCCACTAACCTATCCACCAATCCGCGCTGGGTGCGTGATGGAATATGGCCCAACTCCTCTCTCTGAGAGGAAGGCTCGAGTCTCAGCAGTGAGAACAAAATGGGCTGATTATGATTGTAAGAGAGAAGATTTGTTAGACAAGAACTGTATTGGTTGGTACAGCTCCTCGTAACCGAGGACAAGTGTAGGAGTTAAATTTTGACGCCAAGTCTTGGCGACTAATATTTTTCAAGCCTTTCACTGCTAAAGTTTGCAGGCTGTTTGAGCTGGACTGCTACACTTATAATTATGAATATAGTCTAAACCAGGGGTGGACAACTTTTAGACTCAAAATCTACAGTTTACTGACCAAGCCATGTTTGATCTACTAATACATATAGATAACATATAACTTATGAGATATTTAATAAGGGACATACATTGAAAATTATTGTGAATACTTAGATGCAAAGTCAGCTTCATCAAAATTACCAATCTTAAAGAATCCAATGTCTTTTGAACGAATGTGTGAGCGTCTGTCAGGTGAGAATGTTGTTTACTTTTTGTTTGTTTTGTATATTAACGGAGCCTATATGTTTATTGCCTTGCCACGATCGACTCGAGCAATAGCCGCGATCGACCGGTTGGCCACCCCTGCTCTCAACTATAAGACAAGAGATACATAATAGTAAACAGGAAAACGTAGCAAGATCAACAGATAGACAAAAGCAATAGCTAAGAATAGCTGTAGATCGTACGAGTTTGCACTTGTAAGGTAACCAGCTTAGGTAACTCGTTAAGTACTGGGCAAGAGCTTGTTTGTTTTATTACTACATTTACGACTTGCATGTTCAAGGCACTTCCTAGGGTTACGACATGTATGTAAAATTTAATGATGTTTTCAAGTCAGTATTTAACATAATTATTAAGTAACCTTAAAACGGAAATGCAAAGTGCCTTCCTCTTAACACAGGGTCTGAATTGTAAAGGAATGTAGTCTACAATTATATATTATATAAAAATGACCCCTATTTCTCCTGGTCACGCTATAACTTGAGAACGGATGGCAAAATCTCGCTACTTACGTTGTTGTTGTGTTAATTATTTTCAGGAGAATCTTATGAAAGAAAAACCAAGAAAAGACGGGAGGTTATGGAGGGGCAAAAGGCCGAGCGTACTACGCTAACGAAGTTGCGGGCAGTCGCTAGTAATGTGTCACGTGGTCACGTTTTATATACATATAAAATGTGACCATATAGGTATTCATATGACATTCAATTACATTTAAACTCTTATATTAAATTACAAACTAACTACTAAACTTTACTATTTTTTCATTATTGAATTAATTTTAATATAAAGACTTTTTCTAATGTATTCTGGAATATAAAGATTTTATCTAATCATAATGCATAATAATCTTTATTTTCCTATTTTAATTAGAAATACAGGATTACTCACGTAATATTTATTTATCACTGAGGCTGAGCAGTGCTAAGCGAGACGTCGTCGACGCGGGCGTTCCGAACACTCCTTGAGGAAGACCACAGAATGTGGTCGAAACCATAGTCGCACCTATCCGATAAATATTACGTGAGTAATCCCGTATTTTTAATTAATAATGAGTGAAATCCACGTTAGTTTTTATAACAAAAATCTTTATTTTCATTAAGTTTAATTCCATATTATATTGATACCTATGTTTTTATTATTTGCCATAATTGTTTAATATATAATCATTTGCATGTCACGGTTATGACACATACACGACAAACAGGCGCCATTATAATCACAATAACATTCCAAATGTGAAAGTTTGTATGTTTGTTACTCAATCACACAAAGCGGCTGAACGGATTTGGACGAACTTTGGAGTAGATATGGTTTATTCCCGGGAATAATCTTACTTCCTACTAATATTATAAATACGCTTATGTTTGAAATGATGGAGGATTTTCGCTCACTCATCCCAGAACAGCTGATCGGATTTAAATGAACTTTGGAAGGTAGATAGATGAGGCGCTAGAATAAAATAACATATAGGATACTTTCATCATCATCATCCATCACCAAGCGGGTCAAACTGCGTGGCGCTGCTAGTGTATTTTCCTCTTAAGAGGATTGCATAGCTAGTACTTTCCATGCTAAAAGAAAAAAACTCTTTTCATGGAATCATGACATTGTTTACTATGCCCGTACGTTTTGATTTTTTCAGTATTTCTAAGTACTATTAATTTCCTTTTTTAGAACTTAAAAAAACTGAAATCAAAACGTACGGGCATAGTAAACGATGTCATGATTCCATGAAAAACAATCACTGAAATCGGACAATTTTAAGAGGTAGAAAAGAGTTTTCTCTTTTAGCATGGAAAGTACTAGCTATGCAATCCTCTTAAGTATAACATGTACATGTTAAATATAGTTCGGTCCCAAACTATATAAGTAGGAACAGTGTCACTTTCAGGTTCAATATATTCTACTGTCAATAAGTCTTTATTGACCCAACTTCTGACCCAACCTTTCGAAGAACATGAAAGCATCGTCGGTAAACTTGGAATATCTGACCGAAGTAAGGAAGCGACAGTCTATTTCCAGTGGCGCCTGGTTCGCGATCGCGTTAGCTTTTTTGCGGTTGCGCCCTTCGGTAGGGTAGCCAGGCTATGTTGCCACATGAGACTTTTACGCTTTTACTACTATTATAGCTTAAAAAAAAAGTAATAGAACTTTTTAAAGTTTCGCGAATTACATTCATATTTATAAGATAACATCGGGACTTTTTCGCGCAAAGATTATTTATCAATACATAATTTTAACTAACCTAGACGTTTCGATCGAGTTGCATCGACCGTCGTAGCAAAATTTTTCATATTGGTTCATCTAACGGGACTCCCTCGAAAAAGCGCTGCAGCCCTAAGCTTCGTTAATCGCCAACCCTATGATGACCTGAGAGATGCTTTTTCACGCCCCGCTTGTAAGGTCCAGGCTCATAGTTGCAAGAAAAAATGTACGACGGCAGATCATTCAATAATTCAGTTACAGAAAACAGATATTTCTTGGTAAAACCGAACAAGTTTACACGTTAAAAGTTACATTAAAGTAATAACAAAAATATTCATTATGCTTAGAACTACGCCTAAGTAATATTTAAAAACAATTTATCATCGAGGAATTCTTCAATTAAATAATACGCCTTTCTTATTAATAGCATCTTCAATTTACGCTTAAAGCTGTTATAAGACGACACATTCGTTATGCACTCAGGTAGGTGGTTATATAGTTTTGGACCACTCAAGAATGCAGACTATTTGAATTTGTATAAAGTGTGAGCTGGTGTACGCAATATGCTTTAGTACCTGGTCCCGTAATTATGCATTTCTCCAAGGTTTTCAAATCTGTGTGGGCTTAATCGGACATATATATATATATATCTGGTACAATAGAATGGAGGACACCGTCATAATACCTAAACTGACAATAAACGGCCTGACAGATACTTCCCGTTTCACTCTAACTATTGCGCGAATAGCTCTTTTTTGCATTAGCAGAGCACGCTCAGACTGTGCAGAAAAGCATTCTCCCTGTCAGTATTTACTCAAGGAAACGAAACACCTTGATAAATAATCTGTGTGCGAAAAAGTACCGATATTCTAGTCGTCGTGTCTGATCAAATGAAGAATTCAAAAGTTAAAAAAATCATTACATTGTTTACAATGTTGTTACAATGTTTGTTTACAACAACAACAAACAGTATGCTCAGAATAATCTCATGGATAGAGCTTGATAGGCATGATGGCCAGGTTTTTAGGAACTGAGGCCGCCCATTGAAACAATGCCTTGATGATCTCAGAATATGCAAGCCACAATACAAATGGATGCAACGTCAAAAATTAACTTAGGCACAGGATCAAATCGTGAGGAAGAAATCGGGATAGCATATGCCCAAAAAAGGGCCAAAGAGATTGAAGCAGAAGAAGAGAGTATAATATATCTATGAGGAAACGTAGAAGCTTTTTAGTTTAGCTGGCGCTAGCAGCGAATGAGTGGAGAATAAGTGATCCAAACACGAAATATCAAAATGTATTTTAACTTTCCCTAAATTCCACAACGAGGTGGTCACCCCAAAGCCAGTACGCGGGGCTTGTGGTTTATTTAACAAACTCGTTATTACCATTAAACGGGAATTCCGTTTGTTTATGTCGACGATTTATTTGCAAGTATTATTGGAATCCAGTAGCGGCAAATTGGAGATAGCTGGACGTGATTATGTGAGGAATGTAGTTATCATCTATTTATTTTAATCTAATACTTTTAAACGAGCAATCTTTGTATATAATGTGTCCGGTCATCGATGTCGGATACTTTAAGAGATTAAAATACAATTAATTCTATCGACAATTCATCGATCAAATAATTTTTATCTCCAACTATAAAAAAAGAAAGCCTTTTAAACAAACATTGCAGAAGCATAGGTACGTGTGTATCTACTCAATACCTACCCAAGCAGAATTCTTACAAACACTACAATGGTCTTATTATGTTAGTTATTAATGTAGGCTATTTTGAATGAACCATTTTATTCAAGTTTTCAGAACTTTTTCAGAAAAGCATTTAGTTAAAATAATTGAAAAATATAATTAGTGATATAAAATTATATTTTATAGACTTTTAAATTTAAAAAAATCCTATCTGTTAACCTGTCATCACATTTGGCAAGGTTATAGATTACATCCCCCCCGAAGGGTTCCCGCATTGACGGGCGTGGCGGGGGGGCTCAGTAGCCGTGGCTTGGATCATTACGGTGAAGCCAAGAGGAACCCAGGGGCCGCGCCGGCGTTGGGGTGCGCTGGCCGGCTCAGGCGGGGCCGCTCCTATGGGCTTTGGCCGCCAAGTCCACATAGGAGTGGCGGGGTCCGGGCGCTTTGGCGCAGACTCGAGGAGGTGGGGCCTGGGCGCTTTGACGCAGGCTCGAGGAGGGGGGACCGGGCACTTTGGTGCAGGCTCGAGGAGGTGGCGTCCGGGCGCTAGGCGCAGACTCAAGGAGGTGGGGTCGCGGGGAGGCTATCCCCTGTGGCTGACGTAGCAGGCGGTGGGGCTACGTATCCGACCCACCGCAGGGAGATCACGGGCGTCCAGACACTGGGAAGTCTGGCACCCATTGTTAGCGGTTTTGGTCTCCGAGGCAGTTGCGGCGCGCCATGTGTTCTGGCGTGCCGCGAAGAGAAGGGCCCAGCAACGGACAGCCGCGGCGGGTTCGCGGTCGTGTGCAAAATCTGTCCCGCGTTCCCGCCAAAAGCGGCAGTGACGGAACACCCCGGGGTTTTGGTGGGTATACGGACTCCCACATAACCACCTACCTCCCCGTGGAAGGTGGTATCCATAAAGGATTTCCCCGGGACAAAAAAAAAGGTTATACATTACATCCTGTGCAAACACATATGATACTTTTCATCATCATCATCATCATCATTATCCACCACCACGTGGGACGCAGCTAGTCATAAATATAATAAACAACTGAATAATTCCTTGACAAAAAGCCAGTAATTATCCTAGTGATGGATGCGGGATTAAGATTAATTAAGGGCAGACAGACTATCAGCTATCAGTGTCTGGAGTCAATCACTTTGCACAACGGGCTTCGACGTGTAGGGCAATCAGTCAAATGGGGAGTCTGGATTGTGTCAAGAGGGCAAACGCTTGTTGGGTCGTTGTCATGGTAACCTGTCGGCACATCAATGTTGCTGTATGTAAAAGTATGGTGGGAATGTCTAACGACTATCGTTAACAAAGTTCTATCATATCACGATGTCGATAAAAATGAGGGTTTTTAAAGCAGTCTATCTCATAAGCAGCGATTAAATTAAAACTACAAAAAATAATGCGATATTTCTGAGACTTCTAAGTACACAGTGACGGAATTAAATACATATTTTAACATACTAAAGTACAATTTAAAAAATCAAACATAACACTTAATTTCAATATACAAGGAATATAGTTTTAGATTTGTAGTACTTAACTAGAAAACATCTATATAAAAAGAATGGCCCCGAGTTTCTTGCCGCTTCTTCTCGGTAGGCTCTATATATTCTGGAACGCGGCGGTAGAGTCTTTAAAGTACATTATAATGGAAAATTGACGTTCATAAGTGCGTCTTTGATGCCTAAATTTAATAAATGATTTTGACTTTGACTTATGTATAACATATTATTAATCATTAAACGCTAGCAGTTTTTAACCTAACTAGAACCTTAATTTATTTGGTGTATTTACTACTTTTTTTATTGATCGCATCCACTTTTGTATATATATAAATCACGTACTTAAGTGAAATCTCGCCTATCTAAAAGTAGGTAATATTGTTCGCTCTATATGTGTTAGGACATGGTTCTATAAAAATTATTAACAAAACAAAGGGCATTGAGCAAATGTTCTTCAAAAATAGACTGTATTGTTTTAATTCGTAGTTTTATTGTAATCAAGCCTAAATAAAGTTCTAGAACAGAAGGTTGATAATATGCACACATTTTTTCAATAAACCATTTTAGAAAAAGAAACTTGATGTGTGTGTGAATTCTCTATAAGTAGCCGGCTATATATGTAAATATTAGAGTGGAAAAGGGGGGGGGGGGTTACTTAAAAAGGGGTAAATTTTCCTAAAAGGGGCTAAAAAGGTCAAGTGGTTAACCAAGATAATAGATTGTAAAGTTTAACAAGAACAATTTGAAAAATTTAATACCGACTTCCATTCTATTCAGTTATTGGAGTGTATCTTAAAAACTACAGGACCGAACTTGATATAATTTAAACGGGACCACACGGGAAGCACCAGCTTTCAAACAAGAATTTTGAGAATCGGTTCACCCAGTCGAAAGTTAGGAGGTAACGAACATAAAAAAAATACACTCGAATTGAGTCCTCTTTTAGTCCTCCTTTTTTTTGGAAGTAGCTAGAAAAACTCGATATGTGTGTGTGAATTCTCTATAAATAGCCTAAATATATGTAAATTTCTGAGTTGGGAGAGGGGGAGGCGGGCACGTTTCCTAAAACGGGGTAACTTTGCCCTAAAGTGGCTAAAAAGGTCAAGTGGCAAGATAATAGGTTGGGAAGTTTAAAAACTGGTCGATTTTGGTAATTTCGACTGCTCGAATTCGCATTTCGAGCTCAGACTACGAAAATTGCCGCAGACAAAACTGTGCTCGCGAGGTCTTCTGTTCGCAGAACTACTCGTACTTGTTTTATTTATTTGTAAAGATAACATTGCTCACATTTTTTTAAATAAATAAGAACTAAATACATACGTATATTCATGGAGACAGTTGCAACGCTACGAAGTGGAGCGCTGTTAAACAGCTTCACCTTGGTTTTGATTTAAACATTTACTGTGAGTAGTAAATATATTGTAAGTAGGTACTTATTGCAATTGTTATGGACAGGCATGAAGTGGCAATTGACCCGTTGATTGTTTAACGACAAACTGCGCACGCGTCGTTGTTACGTTACTATTTTCTATCGACTTCCAAAAAGGAGGAGGTACTCAATTCGACTGTTTTTTTTTATGTTTGTTACCTCCTAACTTTTGATAGGGTGAACGGATTCTCAAAATTATTTTTTGTTTGAAAGCTGGTGCTTCCCGTGTTAAATTTCATAGTGACAAATTAATTTTAAATTTCATCGAATTCGGTCCAGTAGTTTTTGAGTTACACTCCAATAACTGAATAAATTGGAAGCCGGTTTTGAATTTTTCAAATTGTACTTGTTTCTACTAAGTAAAATTGCTTGGAAATTGAATCATATTTCTTACAACCGAATTTTTAGAAATATGATGAAATATTTCTTGATAAGTTGGAGGCTTCAGCTCTGGATTCAGAGAACACGCGGTACCCCAATAGCTTGTTTTGTATATCAGGGCGAGAGTACTCATCAAACCAACACCCTCCATTTGTTATTAATTAACACAAATGAAAATATCATATCCAAGTTCTGACTTCAGGAATGTAATTGACGATATCGCGAGTGACTCCTCGGGTGCAAATCACTATTTCATCAACTTCAACACCTCACCCTCAACTAAGGTTTCCAAGGAATATAAATACTTCCTATAATATTTTGTCAATCGGACGAAATCGGTGATCGAAATCCTCTCTCATCCAAATCAATCCCAAAATTCTTGACGTCCTCCGTGTCGTTCTTCATTTTATTTTTAATATTTCAAATTTCATATTGCTGGTCAGCATCGAAACAGTTTTTAAATATAATATACAAATAAAGATTTAATGAAATGAGGTATGATGTGATTTGAAATTATATTACACGGTTCTACTTTTGCACAAACTATAGTATAGTAGTAGTTCTGCGAACAGTAGACCTCGCGAGCACTGTCTCGTACTTATTGTGAAGTACTGCGAAAAATTGCCGCATTTTTCACAGTACTTCACAACATATTATCTCGGAAACCACTTGTCCAATTATGCTCATATTTGAATATCCTCTTTAATGTCAGGTACCTAATGTACCAAATTTTATCAAAATCGGTCGGTTAATAGGGCCGGACGGAGCAAACTTCCCCCCTTTTTTTAAATAGCAGAACATGCCCAAGTTTCGTCAAGATTGGTTAAAAAATGCGACCAGCCGCCTTATTGTCCAACTTGAATGAGAATGAAATGTAACTTCATTCTCATTGATAGTTCCAGCCAATAGGCTTGCAGGATTTCGCCCAGAATGGGATTCAAATGTCATAATGAAGCCCATTCCCATTCTCCGTAAAGATAGACAATAAGGCCGCTGTACAGGAAGATGTACATACAACCTAACAAACATACGGACAGATGAAAGTCAAATTGGCTAGCTAAAGCAGAGACGCTTCGCTCGATCAATTATATTAAAATACAAGTGCGTATTGTGTCTATATGAGATTCTCTTACAAATTGTATTCCTGCCTTACCCCAGATAATTTTCCGAGACAAAATATTGAAAATTTCTCTTCCATTTAAAGCTCAGACGAAAGCTATAAATAATAATATTATTCCATCTGTCACATAAACAGGATACGTACGGTCCCGCTATTTCAGTAAAGGTATCCTAACCTACAATTGTAGTTCTTCAGTCCAGCAACACAAAGTTAATAATTGCTCGTGTTGAAAACGCATACTTTTTATGGACTTGAAAACAAAACCGAAATAGAAATGCACGTGTATGTCATTATGTTAATTTTGTGCAGCGATTCTCTTGTTAAAGCCCGTAGTTCGATGACAGCTAAACTCATTATGCAGCTACGTGACTGCCGATCCTTTAAGTTTAAGTTAAGACGCGGTCGTATCCTGATTATAGTAAAAAGCAGAATTTTTAAACACCTAGTGTAACGAAACAGATCAATATATTATGAAAAAAATACAAAGGTTAGAAAAAGAGTAATAACCGAATAGAATTCATAAATATGACTCTCTTTCAGCAGTAAAAAATCCTGAATAGGTCCACAAAAATAAACTTTCACGTCCAAACTCTCAGAATTTTCAGCGATAACACTATATTTTTTTTAAGGTAATACTTAGCCTACGTATAGTACTAAAGTAATAACCAGCAGTTTTTTCAATTGTGTTAGTATATATCGAAAAATATAAAGAAAACGTACAAAATCAACGCATTTTCGCATTACATCGTCCAATCTAACAAGCGAATTTAAACCTTACGTAAAGCATCGTAAATTATTTTAAAATTGGGGTTGGACCGCGTCTTAAAGCAATACCTAGTGGTGGCTCAAAGGAACTATGGTAACATAAATATTGATGTCTCAATCATTTAAATTTAATCATTGACTGAATATAAACTTATACATACTCACTCTAATGTTTGGTTATAAAAAGATTTATTTATTATTCAAACTCATTCATAAAATAAAAATAAAAATGTAGATTGTGTGTTTTGCAGTGTAATGTTTTAGTAGTGTGCCCTTTTAATTATAATTTTATTTTATTGACTCAGACTATTTGTGTATGGGATCGTTGTTTGTTTGTTTGCGTGCTTTTTAAATTAATTGTCAACCATTTTCATATTTTTATAAGTATACCTTGTGTTATTTTTCGTTTTAGTCCAACACCCGCTTTAGGCCTATCTGAAAATCAGCGTTCAGATCTGCTGAACATTTTGTGCTGAGATAGGCCTTTTCAGCAACTACTAACTATTAGATTAGAAATAAGTACTCTCAGACTTTATTTTTATTTTTAGTTCCTATTTTAAGTATTTTTTTAATTTATTATATATTTTTATTGTGTAGTTATTAAGCTGAATAAATGTATTTTCTTTCTTTCTTTCTTTCTTTCTATATCGCATACATTTTCAGTTTGCGATATATAAGTTATTTGTGCAATAAAGGGCAGAGTTATTGAAAAAAAGTTTGTGTGTGAAAAGTGATTTGTTTTTTGTACCTTTGAGTACATACATCACAAAAAATATTATATTATATATATATATATATAAAGCTTTCCAAAAAATGTTATTCTCAAACTGTTATTATAAAGTGAGCGAATTTTTGACTGATAGAGATCTGAGTTAAGCTCTGCATCCTGTCTGCGCATAATATTAATTTTATCTACCGACTTCCAAAAAGGAGAAGGTACTCAATTCGACTGCATTTTTTTATGTTGGTTATCTCATATAATATTCGATTAGGTGAACCGATTCTCAAAATTCTTTTTTTGTTTGAAATCAGGTGCTTCCCGTGTGGTCCCGTTTACATTTCATCAAACTCGGTCTAGTACTTTTTGAGTAACACTCCAAAACTGAATAGAATGAAAGTCAGTATTAAATTATTCAAATTGCACTTGTATCATTTAAAATGACATTGTTTTGACATAATTTCACATGACTGCATTATGTCAATTGTATATATTTATATACTTAGTGCGTGTAGTAGTATTTTTAATTAGTATTGTTTTTTGCTATAATTTAAACTTTTATGTTCTAATCTCTCGAATATATGTACGCCTGCAGAGGCAAACATGAAGAGCTATTAAAACGTACAATACGTATTAAATAAACGTAATTTAAACGTATAAAATGTATTTTATATTACAATTTCCATGTGCATGTCCAGCGTGAGAACGTTCATGTTTATGCAAATAAAGAATTATCTTATCTTCCTCTCAGTGAGATGAGTTGGACCATAATCCGCCACGCGGGCCCAGTGCGGCTTGGTGAATAGGGGGCCATGTCGAAGTTTTCAGGCCGCCCGAAGGCCTTCGACATAGCTTTTAACGACGACAAAGACAAACAACCGCGACCGACGGCTTAACGTGCCCTCCGAAGCACGGAAGCGCTCAGTTGAATAATGCCACTAGCACACACCCATCCAACTCCTGACCGCAGCAAGCGTTGCTTAATCCGTTCGAATCAGCAAGCCCCTGGTTCATTCATAAATCTTTTGTTATAGCGTAAACCTGATGCGGACAGATTAACTTGTTGATCAGTTAAGATCGTCAAGCCAAGATCCGGCTGCGAGCGCTTCGTACGATTGAGTGCTAAAGCAGTATTATCCCTTTGACAAAGAACTAAAAGGGCGTACGTAAAAAATTATAACTAATTACAATAATACTTATTAATAAATAATAGATCATGAAAAATATATAACCATCATTTGAACGTTTCGTTAAGTTAGAAATTATTTATTATATTCGAATCCTGTCTGTGGCAAATAAAGCAGACATTTTTGTTCTCGAATTTCGATACAATTTATATGGGACAACCTCTGAACTATGAAATACCAAACAAAAAATCATAACAATCTATTATTCATAATGGCGAAGCTCTTAACACTAAATTGGGTTGGAAAACCTCCACCTTTTTAAAGTCGGTTAAAAGTCCAGGTGCTAATTACCCGACACTCTACCGACCATCTATTGGGTTACATTAGCCATCGGGATTCATATATAATGTTACATAAGAAACATTACACCTAGAGTAAGGTTACATACTAGAGTTACATACAGTCATAAGATATATCAGATACTGATATGTGATTTATGACTAGTTCTAGACCTAATACAGAAATAATATATATATATATATATATATATATATATATCTATAATATATAAAAGGAACCCATATTTTTCCCGGTCACGCTATAACTTGAAAACGGATGGAACAATCTCGCTAATCCTTTTTTTTATTGTGTTGATTATTGTTAGGAGAAGGTTCTTAAGAAATAATAACCAAGCAAAGACGGGAGGTTATGGCGAGGCCGAAGGCCGACCCTACTACGCCACCGAAATCTTTCATAAGAACCTTCTTCTGACAATTAACACAACAAAAAATGCTTAAGTCGTAAATTTCCAGTCTGTAGCGATTATACGACCGATATCGGTTTTCAACATCAAGCGATCACTACCTATATAGACACTTCCACTCAGGCACTGTGGCCCTAGCACTAATAACTGCGTATCAGAGGGAGTCACTTTGATCAACCAATATAAAATATCATAACTGTACAAACTGTCATGTATCTAGGGCAACGGTGACAAAGATAACTCATAGTTTGTGCTCCGAAGCGTGACGCGTTGACGCGTTCGATACGAAAACATCTTCGCAAATTGATTGTGCTACGGCCTCAGTACTGGGGAATGTAATTAGACTACTCGTATTATATGACGGAGTATCTAAAATCTTCATTGGCATATTGTTACGAGTCCCGCTATAAGCATTTCTTGAGATCGGATGTGGGTTGAAGATGCACGTACTATAGTGCAGTCGAAACCTCAAAATCCATTCCCATCCGAGACCACATCGATTATGTCACGTATTACTCACCAATTTGTTCCTATATTTTTATTATACCAAAAAGCGAGACGGACACGCCGTGGGTAGGGTTGCCAGTAGCATATAATTGGGGATCCTGGATCATCATCTATCGAAACGATCGTCGTTTCAAGACGTGACGCAAGAATTCTTACGCTCACGTCTCATTAATCGAAACTTTTGTAAATATATCATTTTAAAATGATAATTTATTCAAAGTATATAATTAGGGATACTGGATCACCAATATACAACGCGGTCACATTAACTCGACGCATCGCTGGAATGCGGGTCCCCGCCCGCTTCCCCCCGCATTCCCTGTTCTCGCCCGGCAAGTGTCAGTACGGTCAGCACCGTAACCGATACACTCGTCGATAATTTGGCTAATTTTCTTGCTAAATTTGGCTTGTTTTCTGTTTTTAGTATATAGTTTTTGTTTTGATTATTGTTTTGTTAAGTTTTTTGTTACTGTTGATTGTTGAATATTAACTGTTTACTTAGCCAGGGGATCCGTGTAGACAAAAATCCAAATGAATCCCCTGGGGGATCTATGTTATGGGAAGCCAAGTGGACGGAATCTATCTTTCAATTTGGATGGATTCGTGGACCACTTCAGGTGGTTCCAGGGACCACGAGTGGTCCGCAGGCCACCGGTTTAGTACCACTGCCCTGGAATATCGTTCTCACACTTCTTTGTGTGGTGTGGTTCCTAGTGGGGGCACTAGGAACCACGTACGTTTTGATTTTTTCAGTATTTCAAAGTACTACTTTGAAATACTGAAAAAATCAAAACTTACGGGCATAGCAAATAATGTGATGATTCCATGAAAAAAAAATCTCTATAATCGGACAATGTTAAGAGGTAGAAAAGAGTTTTTTTTCTTTTAGTGTGGACAAGTTAACATACGATATAATAAAATACAATTGTTTCTAAAAGTTAATGAAATGCAACAAATAATACGTTGTTTAATATACATTGAACGCATATACGAATTATGTATATGAGTTACCGACACGTTCAATAAATATCGAGCTAACAGCCGTGCGATTCTCTATATAAGAGCAAACATCGTTGCATCTTTGACAACATCCGTGAAACAAATGAAGAGATGACAAGAAACGTTGGAAAAGCAACCTTATGTACAAGGGCGATATCTCATAAAGTATTTGACATCGGTGAGCTTGTCGACGAGCTCGTCGACGAACCATTACAGAATCACACGGCTGAATATAAAGTTTTGATCGATCGTTGACGTCAACAGAAACGTAACTGGCTGGACTGTTGTTCAATAGCAGAATAAGAAACTTATAAAGTCACCGTTCGGCAATCGAACTGTTTCGATTGCAATTTATTTAGTGGAATCGGCCCCCAGTCCCATTACAAAAATCGTTTGCTTGCAAATAGATCACCGATTGGTATAAGCCACAATGGAACAGTGAAATCATCGCATGGTTATAGATTCTACTAGGAATCTAACTATGTATTTATTTATGACGCACGCTATAGAATATTTAAAGTTGAGGCTTAGAGTATAGTCAGGCTCAACTTTTTTGTTATATATTCTTTTTTACACTTAATACGAGTAGACTAGTGTTTGAGCACTAACTCGCGTGATGATCAGTGATGATGCGGGCGAAGGTTTGGCATCCATGTATATAAGGTCTTTGTTAATTAGTGCACAATATTGTATAGAATAAAATAAAAACGATATTAAAAAATATTTAGTGACACTTCCGCTGAAAAGAAAACAATGATTTTGGCCTATTTGGGGATGTGCACCACCCTCCCTTCCACATAAAATGCTAATAGGTTTTTTTATTTTTTTTTTCTTTTTATTTTTCCTTTCAGCGGAAGTGTCACTAAATATTTTTTAATATCGTTTTTGATAATGGATTTCCGCAATGTAACGCCTGAATCAATAAATTATTGTATAGAATGGTTTGGCATCGATAACTGGTCATTATAATATATACGCGTATTTTTTATTGTTATGAACCCATATTCATTGCTCATAATAATCATTGCGTGACTGTACGCACGCTGCTACACCACAGAATAGACAACAGTGACTACACGAGACATACCATTTTTATGTGAGCAAAGGAGTGTGTTGAAAACCAGCGCTACGTAGTAGGCATTTATACTTACCTACTCGTAGCTTAATGCTGAACATACTTCTTTTGTGCACAATCTAACTTTTAGACACTGTATTTAAAAATAAACATTGTGTAAGCTTTGACAATATTCAATTACGTGTATCTCATGTTCCTACATATTGAAATTTGTGCACAATAAACATTTTTCTTTCTTTCTTTCTTTCTTTCTTTACCCACTTAGAAAAGGTACAACGACGTACGAACCTACCTACACACGAATGTTTACGCAGCTGATCTCGATGCCTAAATCTAGTGCCTATTATCGGACGGCGGGCCCGGGCGACTCAACGTTCGCACGTCGATATTACCGTGGTTGTACGATGTATACACAGACCATTATGGTCTGTGGATGTATAACTATTCTAAGCGGGTAGGTGTGTCTCGCGTAGTTACTTCTATCTATTCTGTAATGTAGCGGTGCGTCTAGTCGTGCATTCAGTCGCACAATGGTTCTTAGCCGTGGAACGGCGAATATCGGTTCGATTAATATAATATATAAAAACAATAAAAAATATGATTTTTTTCCTTTTACTTTCATGACCAGTTATCGATTCCAAACCACCCCGTTAAATATTGTGCACTAATTAACAAATACCTTATATATACCGCAACACTGATAGGTGCATAGGCATAGCGACAGATTTTTAATATAGACAAGTTGTTCAGGGGCCTTGAATTCACCCCCACGCTCGCTACAAAGTGGTGTATAATACGCAGACACTTTGTCTGAAAATGCAAAATTAGGGGCGTTTTATAATAACTGTTGAATCGCAAAAAATAGACACAAAAAGCATCTCGTTCTAAATTAGTTTACGCTTCATATTCGTAAGGTCTGTTTGAATATTAATATTGATATAACAAAGTGGTTCAAACAGCTGGAAAATTTAAACGCATTTGCGAGGAGATTTAGGATTTTTTCAGTTTTTTTAAGCTCTAAAAAAGGAAATTTAAGTACTTTGAAATACTGAAAAAATCAAAACGTACGGGCATAGTAAACAATGCCATGATTCCATGAAAAAAAAAGCACTGAAATCGGACAATGTTAAGAGGTAGAAAAGAGTTTTCTCTTTTAGCATGGAAAGTACTAGCTATGCAATCCTCTTAAAACTAAACTCTGTCATAAAGGCTATTACAAAATTTCGGATTAAGTAGGAAGTACTTACCTTACTTACTTTACTTAGTACCTACTTGGAGAATAAAACAGCTTGGGACTGATCACTCCAGGATCTATCTACTCGTGTATTAAGGTGTCAAAGTGTAGCGTGTCTTGTCCTACTGATACCTTTAGTATGTTCTCTTTTGTAAGACAACACATTGGAGCTAAAAATATGCGAACATTTATTATATCATTTAAGAAATTGGCGATACAAAAATTTTTAAAAGACAAGCCCGCTGAGTTTCTTGCCGGATCTTCTCAGTCGTGGTCGTGCCCCCGTGGGCCTCTACAGAATAAATGTTTTGAGTTTTGACTCAAGCCTTCCTCTGAGAGTTAGAAGTTGGGCCATAACCGACCACGCGGGCCCAGTGCGGCTTAGTATGATTATATACACTTAATATTAAGCAACTTTATTTTTTTTTATTATAATACAATTAATAGGGCGAACAAAAGATAGTGAGATCAATGGTTACAATTTAATTATGAAATTGGCATCCATGATAACAAAAATTCCATAATAATTCATTGATAATTTACACAGAGCTAAATGGCTTCATAATAATTAAAGGTAATGACTGCATGCAATTAATCTATCAATTTCAATTAAAGTAATTAAACATGTTCAAAACTTATATATTACCTACATTTTTTTTTATTGTTTTTCACTAAGATGTATAAATTTGAATAGGGGAATAATTTGAAAATTATATTTGTTTTATAATAATAAAGTAAAAAATAAAATAAAATTTGGTTGAGGCGTCGGGTGACCGAAATGCTGGCACCTACTTTGGGCAAAAACTTAGCATTGCCATCCAGCGTGGCAATGCCGCCAGCGTTTTGGCCACTTTTCCCCCCACCATATAGACAAGATAGTTATTATTATTATTATTTTATTTAATTTATAATACATACTTAAAAATAAAATTGACTAATTTATACTACTATTATAACGACGAAAGATTTGTTTATTTTAACTAAAACTACTGGACCGATTTGTAAAATTATTTCACCATTAGTATCCTACATTATCCCTGATGAACGTATGCTATATATTTTGATTGATTATCATCATTGTCTATCACCACGAGGGTGAAACCGCGGAGCGGAGCTAGTAGTTAAATATTACAACATGATCCTAATAATATTATAAATGTGAAAGTTTGGATGTATGGATGATTGTAACTCACTCATGCAAAAATAGCAGAACGGTTTTGGATGAAATTTGGTACGTGGATAGATGAGGCACTGGATTGGAATACATATCATCACGCGACACCGCGTTGCGCAGTTAGTGTAAGCATCAACATCAACGGCGAATACATCACTCGCCTGGGACAGACAGTCAAACTAGGCAGGTCCAACTTCGAGAAAGAGGTCAATCGTCGAATCCAACTCGGCTGGGCAGCGTTCCGGAAACTTCGCGAAGTCTTCTCGTCAAAAATACCTCAGTGCCTCAAGACAAGAGTCTTCGACCAATGTGTGTTACCAGTGATGACTTATGGCACTGAAACGTGGTCTCTTACTATGGGCCTCATAACTAAGCTCAAAGTCACACAAAGAACTATGGAGAGGGCTATGCTCGAGGTTTCTCTACGTGATCGAATAAAAAATGAGGAGATCCGTAGAAGAACAAAAGTCAACGACAGCCCAGAAAATTAGCCAGTTAAAGTGACAGTGGGCAGCACATAGCACGCAGAACAGATGGCCGATGGGGCCGAAAGGTTCTGGAGTGAAGACCATGGACCGGCAAGCGTAGCGTATAGGTCGTCCTGCGAGACGGAGGACAGAGGACCTGATAAAGGTCGCAGGACGACGTTGGATGCAGGCCGCTTCCAACCGCGCTCCTTTGGAAAATTATGGGGAGGCATATGTTCAGCAGTGGACGTACTACGGCTGAGATGATGATGAGAGTTTATGATGATGACTTTTATAAACGAAAATAGAAGGACAAAAATATTGTATTCGAATTTTTGCCAGTTTGTCTGTTTATCTGTTTGTCTGTGCGTTTGTCCACGCTAATCTCAGAAACAGCATCTCCAATTTAGATGTGGTTTAGGTTTAGGTGTAGACTAACTTACTCTCTTGCCAGTTCGCCACTACTCCAAGACCAAGAGAGCGAAGCCGCTGGCGGGTGGTACTAGATGGAATATAAATTTTAAATTGATTTGACAGTCCGGCCCACATTTCTATTTTTAATATAATAATTGAATCGGAAAGTAACAAAACATTCATAAATTGACCCGCAACTATAAATAACAATCAGCCTGTCAAGTTGTCAACCGCGATAAATTACAATTATTGCACGGTCCCGAAACGTATAACGGAATTATGTAGTTAAGGTCAATTGAGAAATAAACCCCCGGAACAAAGCGTAACATTAAAATTTGATTGATTTTGAGCAAGTCAAATCTAAATGCAACAAATAAAAAAAATCCAAGAAACCGACTTCTACACTAAAAAGTGTGAAATAACTTGTTGAAGTCGGTATCATGGTAGTTCAACAGTACCTATTATCACAATATTGTGCGCATGGTACCTACAATCGGTTCCATTTCTTGGTAATACGTTTTTTAGTGGCCCTTGATATTTACGAGATCAATGATGTTTAAACGGACGTAGATACGCCTTACTGCGCTCGACTTACAAGCAATAGTTAAGGGCGCAGTACAGTTCGTCCCTTGTGACAAAAGGCAGAGTTTACCACCTAACACCAGGTGGCCCTCGTGTTTGTACCGTCTCCTAATCACATTAAAAACGACCTAATCGTATAGCACTGCATACATCGGACGTCGGCCGTATTAATATAGAAATAATTTAACTAAAAGTCACGTAAACAATTAGTTTCAAACTATGAGCATGAACTATAAAAATCTTATAACAACGGGCGTTGTAAACAAAGAAAGAAAACAAGTCCCTGAGTTTCCGCACGGATTACCATTCTCTCACTTTCTCTGGGAAAAGTGAAGTGCACGCCCCCAAATAGGCCAAAATCATTGTTTTCTTTTCTTTTCAGCGGAAGTGTCACTAAATATTTTTTAATATCGTTTTTAGTAATAAACACCTTTGCAGGTAGTATATATAATAGTTTGTACTGAAATCTATTCCTAATCGATAATGATTCGATTACGATAGGTACTTTTTTTATAAATTATTCTGAACAATCGCAAATAAAACGACTGAAAAAATGTTTTGTCTCGCATTTCTCAATATTTTGAGCGACAACTGGGTATATTATTAAATTAAATAACTATCTATTTTTGATATGTTTGTGGCTTCTTTTATTTTTAAACAAATTAAAACTGTAAAGTGATCGTGTTTACAGACGCACGCTTGTTCCTGTCACGGCCGTTGCTTCACCCCCCTCACATACACCAAAAGTATTGCAGCGCCTTAAGTACGTCTAACTTTCTTCTTATTTCAACTTTCCAATATCAATTAAGTATTGCAAAAGCATCCTTAAAGCATAAAGGATAAAACTTGAATTTACACAAAAAGTCACAATTCGTAACTAAACCTATTTAGATCAATTTAAGACTTTATACTAATAGACATAAAAGACAGTATTTATTTAATACACGTCCTGAGTCACATGAAAGGTAAACAATGGAGGTATTATACGTAACGGTACCTAATCTTGGTCTGCCAGTTTATCCTTCAAACCCACATCTCTTGTAGGTCATCAAAATTAAAATTAAAGATCACACATATAGAATATGAAAAAGAAACTACGTCATCATAAAACTCATTACTCTCTAATTAAAACAAGCGTTGAAAGCGTTGACAAAGTCATCGGATAAAAAAAAATTCCAAAAAAAAATTTACCGACTTTAATACCAAAAAGTGTGAAATAACTTGTTGAAGTCGGTCGGTACCATGATAGTTAAAAAGTAGGTACCTATCATCACAATACTGTGTGCATGGTGCCTACTTCGACAAGTTATTTCACGCTTTTTGGTAAGGTCAAAGGCGGGTCCAACTTTTAGTAAAAAAAAAATGTTCATCGTTTTTTGTCAACACATTTTTGTAACACTTTTCAGTTTTATGGGAGAAAAATCCGCTAACACACACATATAAAAAAATACACACGAACATTATAACCTCCTCCATTATTGAAGTCGGTTAAAAAGAACACGTTTACATAAAAACTCATTACTAGTGACTCTCTAATTAAGACAAGGATTGAAAGCGCGAGATCGGTTTACGAAGTCATTGAATCAAAAAGGTCATACTGTATAGACGAAGTCATTGAATTAAAATAGCCATACTGTAAAATGCCATCAATTTGATGGCATTTTGGCAAATGTCATTGAATCTGGTCCATTCATTGATATATAAGAAGAACTAATTACCTTAACCTCGATTCACTTCCTAAATCAATGGTCTACCTTGTAACTTATAACCGTGTACCTATGTATATATATATTAGCAATGACATGTATGTTTTGTAATGGATATGGCCTAGCCAACATCAAATTGTGTTTTATGAGAAGAGCGAATATTGCATCCTCTCTTTTACACTTGTGCGTCACTGTTGTTCGAAATTTATTTTACAGAATTTTATTTTAATACCGTTCACTGAATATAAATGACTTATGCTTTAACGGTCAGTTGATATAATTTTATCTGATACAAGCGACTGCCCGCGACTTCGTTTGCGTAGTAGGCTCGGCCTTCGGCCTCGCCATAACCTCCCATGTTTTCTTTTTTTTATATAAGAATTTTATGTATTCTGCGAAGTATTAGAAAACATTTTAAATAAAGATGAATTAAAACGGTAAACCCGATCTTAAGTTATAACGTGACCTGTAGAAATTGGGGTTCATTTATATATATATATATATATATATATATATATATATATATATATATATATATATATAGATAGATAAGCGATTGCCCGCGACTTCGTTTGCGTAGTATTGGCTCGGCCTTCGGCCTCGCCATTACCTCCCGTCTATTCTGGGTTTTTCTATCATACTAACTCCGTTGACAAATGATGTTGTTTAATATAGTATTTAGTTTTCATGACTAGTCTAGGGCAAAGTCATAAAATAGGTACGAGAGTAGCAAGGAGGAGTGTTAGGTTTCTTTTGACAACAACGCCAGAAGATAAGTGTTAGTGCATTTAATTTGTCATCAAACATGAACAGTCTAGGGCAGTCTTATATACGTGCGACGAGCGAAGCGAGGCTTGAGGTTGAAGTTATACTGATTAAGGTTAATGCTAACTACCTTTGTACCATATTAAATAATATTTTTGACATTTTTTCAAATGAAAATATATACCGGAGACGAAGAGATCATAATCTCTAATGTGGATTAAAAAATTGGAACCAAACAATATTGCCATTTTTAAAGTATCTCCGGGCGCATCTATTATTCGACCAGTTAACATCCATTACGTAACTTCCTTTGTAGTAACCTGTGAATGCCCCTTTGAGCAGGAGCATGACCTCATACGAATTATTGCGTGATCTATGACTGTAACGCATATAGACATGGACTTTAATGTGAGGACATAAGGGTAATAATAGCGTCAAGAGGCTGCGGAAATTGTATGCACAATTTGAAGATTACAATAATCCTTGATTGTTTGAACTGTTCACTATGTCCGGGTTATTTTGTTCCTCTGATACTTATGTAATTAAAGTACTGAATGTTAAGAACTTGAATTATTATTTATTCTGTGAATGAGGTGAATGAGCCACGCTGCGCTTCGCACTGCAGTGCGCCTAGCACGAATACCTGCGTAAGTAACGTAACGTGTCATTCACGTGTAACAGTACAAACTATCATTTATCCAGGGCAACTGTGACACAGATAACACATAGTTTGTAAACCGAAGCGTGATGCCTTGACGCTTACGATACGAATACTTTGACAATTGTTTGTGCTACGGCCTAAGGTGTTCCAAGATTTGACGTCCCTCCGTCCACTTGGATCCACAGATTGGCTCCACATGTGGATCCGTTGATACCTTTATCTCCTCTTTAATCCACAGGTGGATCCGTGGATACTTCTTTTTCCTCTTAGGAAACGAGGAACTGTTTTTTTATACTAGAAGGTGATGAACGGGCATATCGTGATGGTAAGTCTTGGTCATACACATTAATATTGTAATGACATGCAGAGCTTAAACTGCAGATATTCTGCCTCAAAGCTGTGTTGCGGGCGTATTATATACCTAGGTACAGAATAGGTATAAGGACGTTGTTGCAAGTGAATTATTGGGTAAATGCGACTAAATAATGTACCTTTTTTATGGGATAGGTTGGCAAACGAGCAAGCGGCTAACCTGTAAGTGATACCGTCGCCCACGGACATCTGCAATATAGGTCTCGAGGATGCGTTGCCGACCTTTGAAGAAGGATGATAGGAAGGAAGAGATAAATGGGTGTTGAAAGGAGAGGGAGAATTGGGAAGGAGAGAATCGGGCCTCCGGAACTTCCCACAAACCGACGAAACGCAAACGAAAGTCTTCAATCAGTGCGTCCTACCCGTCATGACATACGGAGCCGAAACGTGGACACTGACGGCTCGAATGGTCCACAAGCTCAAAGTCGCTCAGCGGGCTATGGAAAGGGCTATGCTCGGTGTTTCTCTGAGGGATCGCATCAGAAATGAAGTGATCCGTCAGAGAACCAAGGTCATCGACATAGCCCACCGGATCAGCAAGCTGAAGCGTTCATTCCCTTTATACCAGATTCCTAAAATACCAGATGACCAACATACCAGATTCCTAGTATATCAGATTCTCATAATACAAGAATTTTGTACTGTTAACGTCATAAACATGTAATAAAAAAGATCATTTTTTTATATAATGATTTTGTTAGCTTAACTTACGCGGTAGGCGTAGTCGAGTATCTCGACTAGTTTCGTGAGGAATGTAAAAAAGACGTCTTTAATACTTTCGATGCTTTTCCAAAGATATTTGAAGAACATTTGAATAGTCAAAATGATAAACTATCTACATTAGAAATACCATCATTCGCCAGTAAAAAAAGTGCCTTGTATAGAACACGTAACATATTTTTGAACATGAGCCGTACATTCAATAATTTCAGAGACATCAAGTTACAGGGATAGATGAGAAAACTCTGTTTTTAGTAGTTACCCGGCAGGCAATAGAGTTGTTAAAAACCATGTATATTTTTACGGAGATGGAACATTTAAAGCGGTCCACATCCATTTGTTCAATTGTACTTATACCGTTCATGTAGATTTATCACGAACTGCAGATACTGCCTAATAAAATACAAGAAATTTATATACCTACGGCTGTTCACAATACTATCAACACGGTTTGGAATGCGTATGGTTCAGTATAGATGTGACCACGAAGTAACTGCACAGTAGCCCGTCAGAGAAGTGTTTGAGAATGTTACTGTGACTGGATGTTACTATCATTACCTAAATGCTATATTATGGAGAATGAGTAAGATACTGCAAATTAATAATAACCACTGATGAAGGTCGAAATATCTCTCATCTTTTAACACTTTTGGTGTTGCTTCCGCCTGTTTTAACCCCTGAAGCTTATTTAACTGTTCTTGAAAATTTTACGTATATTGATGCATATAAGAAATTCAAAGAATATTTTGACAATCAGTGGATTCAAAATATTACGCGTGATGTATATTCAGTTGATTTAGCCAAAAAAAATAAAACAACGACCTAATGTCAAGATGTAAGAGCAGATTTGGAGGTAGCGGCCGAGTTTGAGAAATTTTTCACTAATATTCCTTCTTTAACAACCAAAACTCTAAAATCTTCCTCCATTTCTGCTGAGATCTTACTTAAACAAAGTGTAACTGAATGTGACACAACTTTTAAATTTTCAGTAGTTAATTGCAAAGATATTGTAAGCAGTTTCAAAAGTCTAGATGCAAAAAAAACGGCAGACCTATGGGATCTTTCTGTGAAGACCGTTTCTTCAATTATAGATGTCATTGCACCCAATCTAGCAGCTGTGTTTTATAGTTGTGTTGCAAGTGGTGTATTTCCAGACCTAATGAAGCACAGTAAAGTGGTTCCTTTATTCAAATCTGGTAGTACTACTGATCCAACAAATTTTCGGCCTATTTCTGTACTACCTACGCTAAGTAAGATTTTCGAAAAAATCATATTACATCAATTAGAAACTCATTTTAGTGCAAACAAAATTTTCCATAAAAATCAATTTGGGTTTACAAGGAATCGCTCTACTATAGACGCAGGTATATAACTAATAAAAGATGTGTTTGATGCCTGGGAGAACTCTCAAGATGCCTTAGGTGTTTTTTGTGACTTATCTAAGGCATTTGACTGCGTCCGACATGATATACTTGTCAGGAAATTACAACACTACGGTATTAGGAACATGGCTCTCAACCTTTTGACTTCATATTTAAATGGTAGAATTCAAAGGGTTGACATAAATGGTGAAAAATCGCCCGGCTCTATAATCTCAATGGGCGTTCCACAAGGTTCAATACTAGGGCCGTTCTTGTTTTTAATCTATATTAATGACTTACCTTATTATGTAGAGAAGAATCACGAAATTGTATTGTTTGCAGATGACACTTCACTGTTATTTAAAATTAAAAGGCAGTTATTAAACTATGACGATGTTAACAAAGCATTCGCTAAAGTTGTGAATTGGTTCAATACAAATAATCTTCTCCTCAATGAGAAGAAAACTAATTGTATAAAGTTCTCGACACCAAATGTGAGACAAGTAGAATCCAATATACAATTGAATGGAACAGGGTTGGACCTTGTGGAGTCAACAGTCTTTTTAGGAATTACTATAGACGCTAAATTGCAATGGGGTCCCCACATTAAAAAATTGTCTAGTAGGCTCAGTTCAGCAGCTTATGCTGTTAAAAAAATTAGACTATTAACTGATGTAGACACAGCTAGAATAGTTTATTTTAGTTATTTCCATAGCGTTATGACTTATGGCATACTGCTCTGGGGATGTTCTGCAGATATTAATTCTATTTTTATACTGCAAAAAAGGGCTATACGAGCAATCTACAGTTTGGCTCCCAGAGTTTCCCTTAGACAGAAACTTAAAGACATAAACATTCTAACTGTTGTCTCTCAGTTTATCTATGAAAATCTAATGTATGTAAAGAAAAACATTAGCAGTTTTGATAAAAGGAGTGATGCTCATTCCATCAACACGCGTCTCCACAGAATAAGTCATTCTTTTATGGGACAATGTATACGATTTTATAATAAAGTTCCCAATGTTATCCGAGATTTGCCTATTAATAAGTTTAAAATTACTATTAAAACTAAACTCTGTCAAAAAGGTTATTACAAAATTTCGGATTACTTGGAGGATAAAACAGCTTGGGACTGATCACTCCAGGATCTATCTACTCGTGTACTAAGATGTCAAAGTGTAGCGTGTCTTGCCCTACTGATACCATTATTATGTTCTCTTTTGTAAGGCAACACACTGGAGCTAATATTTGTAGTACCTAAGTAAAAACATTGTAAAAACATCTATATAAAAAGAATGGCCCCGAGTTTCTTGCCGCTTCTTCTCGGTTGGCTCTATGTATTTTGGAACGCGGCGGTAGGCTTTAAAGTACATTATAATGAAAAATTGACGTTCATAAGTGCGTCTTTGATGCCTAAATTGAATAAATGATTTTGACTTTGACTTTGACTTTGACTTTGAGAAGGTTGGCATAAGCAAATTAATTTAGAAATAGGTATTTTTGAATTTATTCAAAGTCCTAAATCTTTTGGCAGGTACCAAACCCTGTTGCAATTTATTGTATTGCTTAAAAATATAGCATATTTATAAAATACTAAAATCGAAAAAAGCAACTATCACTATCAGGAAAAAAAACGGAGAGGGAGGGATATTTCTAAGAATAGTAAAATAAATGATATAATTTCTGATTGCCAGCGAAATACTCGTATTATATCTGTTGAGGTGTGCTCAGATCGACTGTCAAAGATAAACTATTAAAATTTTAAATGTTTTGCTTTTTATGCTCGTATGTACTTCTGGTATAGTGAGAATCTGATATAACTAGGAATCTGGTATGTTGGTTATATGGTATTTTAGGAATCTGGTATAAAGGGAACCAACCAGCTGAAGTGGCAGTGGGCTGGCCATATTAGCCGTAGAACCGACAACCGTTGGGGTAAACGAGTTCTAGAGTGGAGACCGCGTCTCGGCAAACGTAGTGTAGGACGTCCTGAGGCACGGTGGAGTGGCGATCTGCGCAAGACGGCTGGCAAAAAACTGGATGCGAGAAGCCCAAGATAGACCTAAGTGGCGTGCAATTGGAGAGGCCTATGTCCAGCAGTGGACTGCTTCAGGCTGATGATGAATGACGAAACGCAATAGCAAGCTAAGTTACTGCACGTCGGTGTAATGTGAGAGTGTGGTACTTCCCCGGTCGTGCCGGCCCATTCAGCTGTAACCTACTAGTATTGATAAAATACTAGTAAGTATTTTATCATTATTATTATCTCACCTCGAGACCTAGGCATATAATACGTCCAAAATACAGGTTTAAAGCAGGATATCTAGCAATAAGTGATACTCAGTAAGACGGACACTTGTAGAAAAGTCCTACCACTCCCCCCCCAACCCCCAAAACACCCGGAAGATAATCACATAGCTTATTCAAATGTTTAACCATCAAATCAACATATTGATAATGCATGAGCTCATCTCTTGAATAATACAGCCAACACACAACCAACTTTACCCACTACACCTTAAAGGTTATATTTGAACTTTATAACTATTTACTCTTACTACAAACCGGCCTCAGTTTCCTCTGTGAGCCATTGGCATGGTATGTGGTTATCAGATAAGTGTTATTTATACATCTGTGTGTGGGAAATTGTTTGGAGAGCGATACTCGTATGCAAGTACATACATGCATGCAATAAGATCTCACATTTCATGATTTTCAAGTGTCGCGGCATTTAATTTCATTAAATATGTCATCAAAATTAGTCCAAAATGAAGTTACTTATAGATAATTTATTGATTCAGGCGTTACTTTGCGGAAATTCATTATCAAAAAACGATATTAAAAAATATTTAATGACACTTCCGCTGAAAAGAAAACAATGATTTTGGCCTATTTGGGGGGTGTGCACCACCCTCCCTCCCGCATAAAATGCTAATAGGAAGAATACAAAATAAAAAATAAAAAAAGAAACCCCAAATAAACCAAAACCGATTCGACACGTGTTTCGCCTCTACACGAAGCATCCTCAGGACGATGTTGACTCGTCTAGCGCTAGACCGACAGTCTGTCTGTCTGTTTTCAGCGGAAGTGTCACTAAATATTTTTTAATATCGTTTTTTGAAGTTACTTATATATTGCTTTTACCGCTTGAAATAATCCTTATCTACACTATTATACTATCTTCCAGATATATTATTATATATCATCCTTCATATCGTCGAGCTGGGAGGAAACGAGAACTAATGCAGACCATCAAAAGAAGGAAGGTAGCCTCGTCGAGCTGGGAGGAAACGAGAACTCATGCAGACCATCAAAAGAAGGAAGGTAGCCTCGTCGAGCTGGGAGGAAACGAGAACTCATGCAGACCATCAAAAGAAGGAAGGTAGCCTCGTCGAGCTGGGAGGAAACGAGAACTAATGCAGACCATCAAAAGAAGGAAGGTAGCCTCGTCGAGCTGGGAGGAAACGAGAACTCATGCAGACCATCAAAAGAAGGAAGGTAGCCTCGTCGAGCTGGGAGGAAACGAGAACTAATGCAGACCATTAAAAGAAGGAAGGTAGCCTCGTCGAGCTGGGAGGAAACGAGAACTCATGCAGACCATCAAAAGAAGGAAGGTAGCCTCGTCGAGCTGGGAGGAAACGAGAACTAATGCAGACCATCAAAAGAAGGAAGGTAGCCTCGTCGAGCTGGGAGGAAACGAGAACTAATGCAGACCATCAAAAGAAGGAAGGTAGCCTCGTCGAGCTGGGAGGAAACGAGAACTCATGCAGACCATCAAAAGAAGGATGGTAGCCTCGTCGAGCTGGGAGGAAACGAGAACTCATGCAGACCATCAAAAGAAGGAAGGTAGCCTCGTCGAGCTGGGAGGAAACGAGAACTCATGCAGACCATCAAAAGAAGGAAGGTAGCCTATCTAGGCCACGTGCTTAGGCACTCCAGATATGAGCTTCTTCAGTTGATTATGATGGGCGCGGTGGCCAGAAAAAGAGCTGTTGGACGTAGAAGGAAGTCGTGGCTGCGTAATATCCGTGAATGGACCGGAATCGGAAGTATCGCGGAGCTATTTAAACTCGCCAAAGACCGGGTGAAATATGCGGAGCTGACAGCCAGCATACACAAAAAAAGCGGGTAGACCGTACAATTAGAACGGCTGTTCCGTGTTTATTATTTGTTTTAATAATAGTAAAAGGGTGATATTAGATAAACTGAATATCGGAAAGTGATAACTGTATTGTGTAATCATAGTAAAAGTGTTAGTAATGTATGGCACACCCAATTAGTGCTTAAATACTTTGAATAAGTTTTTGTGCATACTTCATGTATTAGTGGAAGAAGAAATCCATAGAAACGTCACATATTCCGAGAAACATACGGTGGTTAGTGGAATCAACCGTTTATTAAGTACATGATCATAGTTATCAACAACTATAATCAATATGAATAAGTGTGGTGCGTGTGGTAAGTTCTTGACGGGTGGCGCCAAATGCAACGGTTTATATCATAAGCAGTGCGTAAATCTGACATCAACCCATACTCCCAAGCACTGGTTATGCCCAGGTTGTGTTATTAGTGCACCCCGGAAGGACAATACCGATACGCCGGTCAAAGAAGTGGAAGATTATAGACATGAGGAATCTCCCCTACAGTCTGATGATTGTAGTGAGCAGAAGCTAATACTCGATGAGATACGAGCTCTCAGGACAGAGATGAACGGCTTCCGGAAGGAGTTTGGGTGCTTCCGGGAACAAATTCACGACGAAATGAAAGATCTGCGAGCAATGTATCAGGATTGTAACGGCAAAATTAATGAGTTCGGTGAACGGTTTAATTTATATGACGCGAGAATACTAAAGCTTGAGGCCGGCTTTAAAGAATCGCAAGATCTGAAATTGCAAGTTTTTCTTTTAAAACAGGAATTAAATAGTAAGGAGCAGCTCGCGTTGGAGAACGTCGTTGAGATCAGTGGAGTGACCGAGAATAGTGGCGAGAATATCTCGCACGTTACAGGCCTCATAATGAATAAAATAGGCGTAAAGTTAGACGAGCAGGATGTAGTGGACATTTGCCGAGTCGGCCCAGTTCGCTCAGTCACGCAGGACAGCAAACAGCGGCCGCGGCCTATCGTACTGCGACTGACGCGGCGAGCGGTGCGCGAGCAAGTGTTGCGCTCAGCTCGCGCTCGACGTACTATCACAACGGGCGATATCGAGTTGGCGGGAACAGCTCACCGCATTTATATAAACGAAAGACTGACGAGGGAAAATCGATTGCTCTTTACGAAGGCCCGCTTACTATGCAAGCAACATAGCTGGAAGTACGCGTGGACCCGTGACGGAAGAATTCTAATCAGAGAAGTAGATGGAAAAATGGCATTTCGCGTGCGCAACGAGACTGACCTGGAGACTATATTTAAAAAGAGACAAAATTGATTACTGGATTGATATTCACATCATCTTTACCTTAGTTTTAAGAAAAATATATAGAGGAGTAGTAATAATATTTCACTCAGATTTATTTCCCGTAGTATTAGTATTAGTCATGTTTATGGATAGTTTGAGAAAGGGTAATAGTTTAAGATTTGTTTGGATATTTATCTGGATTGCTAAAACGATGAATTTATTATATTCATTTTCTATTACAAATTTTTTCGTAAGTAGTATTTTTTATGGATTTATGATCATTATTATTAGTAATTCGCATGCCATATATTGCATAACTTGTATTTATATTACAATGGAATATTTAAGTAACACAGTAATGGTAATAAACATAAGATGCTCGATTATGTTTTATCAACTGGATGCAAATATCGGTTTTATTTTATATGATGACATGAATACACTTACACTCTACACTAACACTACACATTCACAATCAAAAATTCGAACAGGAATGATGATTTGTTCTGGGTCATGTCTTATTATTCATACTGATGATGGCTAATTCAAAGAAATCTATGTTTAAACTTGGTCTTCTCAACGTAAGATCACTCAACACGGGTAAAGATGAGCTTGAGGCAACTATTAATTTATACAAGCCTGACATTTTAGCTTTGAATGAAACGTGGATTCTGGAAGGACAAGACATAATTGCACCCGTTCTCTCCGGCTATATATTTAAGAATAAAGGACGCAAATCGAATGAAAGAGGTGGCGGAGTTGCTTTTTATATTAGAGAAGGTTTACGTGCTCGCGTACGCGCACACCCGCAATCACAGCTGGAGCAGTTATGGCTTGAGGTCACGCTGCCCGGCTCGCGTATGGCTGTCGGCACAGCATACAGGCCCGAAAGCGTCAAACTGGATACTGCGATTGACGATCTTAGTGAATCTTATAACGCGTGTGGTAAATATGACTATATATGTTTATTAACGGATTTAAACGTAAATATGCTCTCGTTAGATAATCGAAACACTAAGCAGTTGTCAATGTTTTTTTCACAGTTAAACATTGAACAGTTAGTGAATGAACCAACCAGAATCACAGATGAAACGGAAAGTTTAATTGACCTAATAGTTACTAATGTACCGGACAGATGCAAAAAAGTTATAGTAGTTCACAATAGGTGTTTAAGTGATCACGGCTTTGTTCTGGCTGAATTTGATATTAAGAAACCTAAGCCGATAGTTCAGTTTATTGAAACCAGGTTATTTAGAAGAATCGCTAGTGATTCTTTTAATAAAGACTTAATATCAACTTCATGGCAGGATATCTTGCAGATGGCTGATGTGCAGCTGATGGTAAAAAAATTTAACGAACTTATCATACAACTTTTCGATAAACATGCCCCTCTCAAACGAATTAGAATTAAGGACTCTCTTAAACCTTGGATAACTGAAACTATTAGATTTATGATGGCTTTGAGAGATAAAGCGCTCATAAAATCGCAGAAAAAGAAAACGCCGTCATCTAAGGCGTATTACAAGTGTCTAAAAAATTTGGTCATTGCTTCTGTCGACAGAGAAAAAGTTGCCTTTTTTACCCATTACGTAAATAAAAACACACATCAGCCAAAAAAAATGTGGAACTACCTTAAGAAAATTAAAACATTGAATAAAAATAAAAATTTAATTCCTCAACATTTGAACCACCCAAATTTAATTAATCAACACTTTATAACTATACCAGGCGACGCTAGCATCCATAAGGAGACGCTTAACTTTTTTAGAACAAACAAAGCTACAGGTCGTACTTTCTCTTTCGTTCCAGTAACAGAGGAGATTGTATACAAAAGTATCGTCAGTATGCATAGCAATGCAATAGGACATGATCACATTAACGCCGACATGATTAAACTCACCCTATCTGAAACACTACCTATAATCACATATATAATCAACCAATCCCTGGCAACGAGTGTCTTTCCTGACATATGGAAACGTGCCCTAGTTAAGCCTTTGCCTAAATCCAAGTCAATAGAACATTTTAAAGATCTACGCCCTATTAGCATACTGCCTGCATTATCTAAAGTTTTAGAAAGGGTAGTATTAAATCAAATACAAAATTACGTATGCTCTGAAAATATTATACCTCGGTATCAATCAGGTTTCAGAAAAGAACATGGTACGGAAACTGCCCTTTTAAATGTGATGGATGATTTGGTGTCTGCTTCAGACTCAGGACTAACCAGTGCACTGATACTATTAGATTATTCACGCGCATTTGATTGTCTACATGCCGAAATGCTGCTAGCAAAGCTTTCGTACTATGGATTCTCTCAAGAAGCATGCTTATGGTTTTCAACATACCTACTAAACAGGGAACAGTACGTAGAAACAGAATCCTTAAACGGAAATAAGCACATATCTACCGTAGCTACACTGAATAGAGGGGTACCACAAGGTTCAATATTAAGCCCTATATTGTTTTCTATTTTTACAGCTGATTTACCTACACGAATAGAAAACTGTAAGTATCATCTATATGCAGATGATACTCAAATATATTTCTCTTTTAAACCTAACGAAACTCAACAAGCCTTGACTTTGATAAATAAGGATTTAAATAAGATATTCATATGGGCCTCACAAAATTCACTCGTACTTAATCCAGCTAAGTCAAAAATGCTACTTATAGGAAACCGATATCAAATTAACAATGCTACATGCCAGGATCCCAGATTATTTATCGATGGTGTACAAATATCAATAGATACAGAAGCAAGAAATCTAGGCCTTATTTTCGACAGTGAGTTGAGATTTGTTAAGCACATTAGCGAAAAAATCAGAACAGCGTTTTATAAAATAAAGGTTCTCTATGGCATACGACAGTATCTTTCGGAACAGGTAAGGATGTTGCTGTGTGACCTTCTAGTTCTCTCGCCATTTAATTACTGCAGTGCAGTGTATGGGCCACGATTGTATGTTGAGACAGAAAAAGCAATTCAACGAGTACAAAATGCGTGTCTAAGATTCTGTTTCAACATACCAAGAAGGGATCACATCACTCCATACTTAGTTAAGAAACATATAATAAACATGAAAGGTAGGAGAGAACTTCATCTCGCGTGTACAATACAAAAGGTGATCTGGAACAAGAGGCCAGAATACTTGTTCGAAAAACTAGTTTGGATAAAGGAAATACACACTTACAACACCCGTGCTAGGTCATTGTTATTGCTTCTTCTCCCTAAGCACAAGACCGTTAGTTTTAAAAGTTGTTTCAAATATACCGCATCTAAAATTTGGAACAATCTTCCACCTCCTATGAGGACTAAAATAGGTTCCAATAGTTTCAAATTAAAATATAAAGTAATTCTACTTGAACGTCAAAATAAGAACTTTGAAGCAACTTTTAAATTAAAATAACGCCTTACCATTACACTCTCTTACTCTCAACGACCTCTTCTCCCTCTCACACATAACTCCCATACACACACACACACACACACACACACACACACACACACACACACGCATACACACACACACACATTAATACACACTATAACACACATCTCATCTCTCTCATATGTACTACTACATTAAACCTAACGGTTCTATCATGCATCTTTATTTGCTTTTCTTTTTGTATAAATAGTTTATTATTTGTGATTTGTATCACATACATAGTGCAGAATCCGACTGCAGCTTGTTGTTGAAAGCATGGTCTAATATAATTACTATTTACCTGTAATACAAAGTATTTTATATGTATGTACTATGGAACAGCTTTTATGATTAAATATCGTATATGTAACCCGCAACTCTAATAGCACTCGAACAACATCTTACTTCGAGAAAAGGAGTATGCTGAAAATCAGCCTTGCATAGACTTAATTGTCTACGCAGCCATGCGCTGAGCATACCCCTTATTGCCCTATTGTTTCAAATATTAGGTAAATTGTTTGTTATTATTGTATCTTTTGTGGCAATAAAAAAATGTTCTTTCGTTCTTTCTTTCACTAGTTGGAGAGGCACTAGAAGAAGAAGAAGATTATACTATATTATATTATAAAGAGGAAATATTTGTTTGTAACAAATTGGCTCAAAAAGTACTGGACCGATTTCAAAAATTCTTTCACTATTGGATAGCTACATTCACTCTGAGTAACATAGGCTATATAAGATTCATCATCGTCATCAGCATCATCCATCACCGCGCGGGTGAAACCGCGGAGAGCAGCTAGTATTGTTATAAAGTCTATCTAGTACTGTGTCTCATTATTTCACCGATTAAAATATATATTGAAAATTGTGGAATGTATACATCGTGAAGCGCTCGTAGCGGAACTTTACTTGGCGATCTTAACCGATCAACAAGTTAAGCAACGCTAGTTTGGGACCTGAACACCGCGTGTGCATGAACATGTCTGTTTGAGCTGTGTCTGGGTGTGTATATGTATGTAAGTATGTTTAGTCATCAGGTTACCATAGTACAGGCTCTGCCTAGTTTGGGACCTGAACGCCGCGTGTGCATGAACATGTCTGTTTGAGCTGTGTCTGGGTGTGTATATGTATGTAAGTATGTATATCAGTCATCAGGTTACCATAGCACAGGCTCTGCCTAGTTTGGAACCTGAACGCCGCGTGTGCATGAACATGTCTGTTTGAGCTGTGTCTGGGTGTGTATATGTATGTAAGTATGTATATCAGTCATCAGGTTACCATAGCACAGGCTCTGCCTAGTTTGGGACCTGAACGCCGCGTGTGCATGAACATGTCTGTTTGAGCTGTGTCTGGGTGTGTATATGTATATAAGTATGTATCTCAGTCATCAGGTTACCATAGTACAGGCTCTGTCTAGTTTGGGACCTGAACGCCGCGTGTGCATGAACATGTCTGTTTGAGCTGTGTCTGGGTGTGTATATGTATGTATATCAGTCATCAGGTTACCATAGTACAGGCTCTGTCTAGTTTGGGACCTGAACGCCGCGTGTGCATGAACATGTCTGTTTGAGCTGTGTCTGGGTGTGTATATGTATGTAAGTATGTATATCAGTCATCAGGTTACCATAGTACAGGCTCTGCCTAGTTTGGGACCTGAACGCCGCGTGTGCATGAACATGTCTGTTTGAGCTGTGTCTGGGTGTGTATATGTATATAAGTATGTATATCAGTCATCAGGTTACCATAGTACAGGCTCTGTCTAGTTTGGGACCTGAACGCCGCGTGTGCATGAACATGTCTGTTTGAGCTGTGTCTGGGTGTGTATATGTATGTAAGTATGTATATCAGTCATCAGGTTACCATAGTACAGGCTCTGCCTAGTTTGGGACCTGAACGCCGCGTGTGCATGAACATGTCTGTTTGAGCTGTGTCTAGGTGTGTATATGTATGTAAGTATGTATATCAGTCATCAGGTTACCATAGTACAGGCTCTGCCTAGTTTGGGACCTGAACGCCGCATGTGCATGAACGTGTCTGTTTGAGCTGTGTCTGGGTGTGTATATGTATGTAAGTATGTATATCATTCATCAGGTTACCATAGTACAGGCTCTGCCTAGTTTGGGACCTGAACGCCGCGTGTGCATGAACATGTCTGTTTGAGCTGTGTCTGGGTGTGTATATGTATGTAAGTATGTATATCAGTCATCAGGTTACCATAGTACAGGCTCTGCCTAGTTTGGGACCTGAACGCCGCATGTGCATGAACATGTCTGTTTGAGCTGTGTCTGGGTGTGTATATGTATGTAAGTATGTATATCAGTCATCAGGTTACCATAGTACAGGCTCTGCCTGGTTTGGGACCTGAACGCCGCGTGTGCATGAACATGTCTGTTTGAGCTGTGTCTGGGTGTGTATATGTATATGTATATAAGTATGTATATCAGTCATCAGGTTACCATAGTACAGGCTCTGTCTAGTTTGGGACCTGAACACCGCGTGTGCATGAACATGTCTGTTTGAGCTGTGTCTGGGTGTGTATATGTATGTAAGTATGTTCAGTCATCAGGTTACCATAGTACAGGCTCTGTCTAGTTTGGGACCAGAACACCGCGTGTGCATGAACATGTCTGTTTGAGCTGTGTCTGGGTGTGTATATGTATATAAGTATGTATATCAGTCATCAGGTTACCATAGTACAGGCTCTGTCTAGTTTGGAACCTAAACACCGCGTGTGCATGAATCTGTTTGAGCTGTGTCTGGGTGTGTATATGTATATAAGTATGTCTATCAGTCATCAGGTTACCATAGTACAGGCTCTGTCTAGTTTGGGACCTGTAAACCTGTGTGTGGATGTTGTCCCATATTATTTATTTATTTATTTATCCTATGTCCTTCCCGGGGATGTAGCTAATCTATCTCTTTGACAAATTTTATTACGATCCGTTTAGCAGTTTAGGCGTAACAAACAAACAAACTCAATTGTGCATTTATTATTTGACTAGCTTCACTCGCATGGTGATGGATGATGATGGCGATGAATGATAATGGCGTTAAAATCAATCCGGGCCTAACTCTGGGACGAGATGGTGAATGCTAGCGCGACCCCATCTTGCCCCACTGTGGACTGCTCACGGGGGGGTATAGTGGGTCTGAGGCGGAAAGGAAGTGCACAGTATTTGCCCCCCTCATATAAAAAAAGACGTGTGGCACTCGGAAACTGCCGCGGTAAAGCTGTTTTTATAAACTTATGCAATTATAATTATTTAACCAATGCCATCTAGAGGCGAGTTGCTGAACTAAAGAGACAAGCGTGATATTTCAAAAAGTCATTAAAAGTTCTGCTATTCATCGATAGATGGAGTCGGAGTGGGGGGTGTTAGGTTATTTTCGTTACGGAATTTCTGGATTCGGTCTCCACGCTCAAGGCCCGCGATAGAAGCTATGCAATAGCTTAAAAAAAAAGAATATAATTGTTAAAGAACTTTTCGTTTCGGTCCAGTAGTCTCGGAACCTATTGAATTCATACAAACAAACAAATCTTTCCTCTTCTAAGATTAGTATAGAAGTATGGATAGTATAACAGTATAGAGTATGGATATGGACAGTTGAGTCATAGAACAAGTATTACCAGATTAGTGGACAAGTTAATAATAAAGCAAACCACCAGACCACACAGTGGCGGTTTTATTAGTTCGACACGGTACTTACACTACGTCAAAGAATATGCAAACGATGTAGACGCCACAAAACAAAAGTTACAACATAGGTACTCGTATTTAAAAGTGTCAAATGTTCATACAAATCAATGAATTAATTTATGACAACGAATTCAATAGCTAAATATAATAGAGGGTATTTTTGAGACGGGGCCATAGATATCTAGAAAGATGCCAATCCGTGCGCTGAGTACAAAATCTGGTGTCGCAAGCAGCGGTCGTATTCTGTTAGTTCAGTTTTCGTCCGTTAGCTTCAATAAGTTCATTATCCGCTGCGGTATTAAAACATAACGTTTGAATATTCGTAAGTACAAAGCCAGCATTGTAAACTGTTTACATGTAATATCGCGACCGGCGTTCAGGGACATAATACAAAAGTTGCGAACCGCCGCGAGCAATGTGTTCTCATTTTGGGCATATTGCTGCGACACCGGCCCCGCCCTTTTCATATCTCCCTTGTTTCTGTGGACGGGGCAGTTTTTCAGCACAAAATGTATGGGAATTTTTTTTGGCGATTTCTAACATTTCTAGTACTCAAACCTCAGTTGCGCCCATATCTTTTTACTATATGAAATAGAATTAATTGGTATAAAAAAATGTTTTGCTAAATATATATAAGCATCTTTTCCGCTGACGATAAATTTTTCCCAAAATCTGTGAATGTAGTTCAGAAGTAGTTCAGAATATCTCAACAAGTTATGGAACGTTATCCTGTGACTATAACATAGATGTTTTTTTTTTATACTGAACTGAGTAGCACTTGACCACTATCTCACCTGATGCTAAGTGATGATGCGATCGATGATGGAGCGCGCTTACCCAGAAGATACCTATGCACTCGTGTTTTGAAGACCCCAATATCGTACTTAACCGGAAACATTGACTCAGGGAGGGTGTTCCATTCCCTAACGGTTCGTATGATAAACGAAGAAGTAAATCGCTTCGTCCGGGTAAATGGAATATCCACCATAAAGCGGTGGCGCTTCTGAGTATCTCTGGATATCCGATTATAGAATGGGGATGGCGGAATCAAATTGTGAAGTTCCATTGCACACTCACGGAAATGTATCCGATAAAAAACCGATAAACAAGCGACTTTGCGGCGATGCTAGAGACTCTGGAGTCTCTTGCGTACTAGGTGGTCGTCGTTAATGAGTCTCTTGGCCCTCCTCTCAATAGCTTCCAGTGTCTCCAGCTGGTATTTGGCAGAACCATCCCAAAGGTGAGAATGTAATGTAATCAATTATTGTACCCCTTCGCTATCGTTAACCTGGATAACAATAGATTGACAGCAGAGGACATTACTCACTCCCCGCCCCGCGCAATCAGCGCCCCGCACCCCACCCGAAACCTTTAGGGAGTAAGGGCAGTTTTCCAGAAGTAAACTCAGTATTGAAGTTAAGCTCGAGCACAGATCTGAGTATATTTTGTACGGTATTTGGGCGCATATCAGAATGCACCTGAAACCGCATCACCGCACACCGCAGCGGTGTTAGTCGCAAGTCGAGATTAAAAACTGAGGGTATTCTGACAGTTCAGTTCGAGTCACAATTCTATATCCACGGAGCATCTTAATTAATTATTAATTAATTAATTATTCTTAATGTTAGCTCTAACATTTCAATCATATCATTCTTGGTAACAAATTATCGAATTAATATTCAATACATATTAATGATTGTGGCTCATTGACCTCAAGATCGAAGCGATTATGTTTTAATTTATTTAAATGAATTATTAATCAGAAAACAACATTTAAGAAATGAACGGCCACACACGGCTTATATAATACTGATCTATATTATTATGTAAAGATCGTGAATTATCTGACACTGGCTGCTCTCCGCGGTTTCACCCGCGCGGTGATGGATGATGATGATGAATCTTATATAGCCTATGTTACTTCAGGCTGAATGTAGCTTTCCAATGGTGAAATAATTTTTGAAATCGGTCCAGTACTCTTTGTTTGTCAGCTAATTCGTTACAAACATACATACATAGAAATCTTTCCGCTTTATAATATTTTTAGTATATATATTAGTATTAGTATAGATAGATAAAATATGCAAATTTAAAATAATCCATTGTTATGTTTATTTGGACATATAAATACGATCGGACCATGGAAATTCGTTATATATTACCTTAATATTACCTATTATACAGGGTGTTTGGTAGAGGGACCGACAAACCAAAGGAGCGTGTTCGGGGGCCCACTTGGAGAATACAAGTTGGCCAAAAAAAATCCCCGACACCCCAATTTTTTTTAACTAAATCAGTTAGTTAGCTCTGTTTTGTATCCAATTTTGCTTTGCGTGGCCTGAAGGTGTATTAGAGACCAAATTCAACTAAAAACATCCGGTCTAAAACAGATTTTACAAATGTTATGGTGGTAAATAGGTACAATTTCGGAGAAAAAGGGAAAAATCACAAAAAAAAGTTAAACGTATTGGGGGGTCGGGAATTTTTTTTGGCCAACTTGTATTCTCCAAGTGGTCCCCAGAACACGCTCACTTGGTTTGTCGGTCCCTCTACCAAACATCCTATATATTACCTATACCTTTATTACTCTGATAAGGCAGATAATGTCGCGGAGGTCCCACTTTTTCATAGGACGTAGGTTGTAAGTTTTTTACACAATTTTCTCATGGGACTTACGGATAGATTAAACTTCTAATCATAGATTATAAGCGAGAGATAATTAAATTGTAAATATTTTTTTTATATGCTCGTTTGCCAACCTAGCAAACGAGCAGCCAGAATTAGGCTAACCTACGCACTACCATATAACGCAGAATTTTTGGTAAATTCTTGTCGAATATATGTTCTATCGAAGAAATGACCTGTGGAACTGTTTTTTCGAAGTTAGCGACTGTCGAAGTATTAAACTTATCGTAATTCAGAGGTACGCTGCAACCAAGATTGTCCCTTCCACAAAAGGCCTATTACCTAGTTAGTCTGGTTTTCTCGCATCCGGACAACGGCAGAGAGGGACATCCTACATCTCACTCACACCTCACAACATGCTATGCAGTCTTCCTCAAAGGGCTGTCTCATCTGTTAATTCATTCTATGACAAAACCAGGAATAAAACGAGTGACGGTTCGACGACCCCTCATAGTTGCATCAATTTAAGCTTAATTGTCAACGCATCATAAACTATTACATAATCTGTGGGAAGCGGTAAACACTACTGTTTTGTGTTAAGTGGGAACTAACTCAACAAAATCTGGAAGAACAGAGGTATTCGACGCACAACTAAAGTGCGCTTGGTTCGTGCCCTAGTATTTTCCATATTATGGTGCCGAGACTTGGACTGTGAGAAGACGTGATATTAGTAAGATGTCGTGTTGGCGAAGGTTGCTACGTATACCTTGGACTGCTATGAGAACCAACGAGTCCATACTAAAAGAGCTTAATATTACCACACGGCTCTCCACTATCTCCCGACAAAGAGCCCTCAGCTTCTTCGGAAATATTATGCGGTCTTCAAAGCATTGTCTGGAAAAAGCCATTATTTTATGAAAAATGTACGGTAGACGTGGTCAGGGAAGGGCGCCTGTAAGGTCTGACACGATTAAGAAGGCGGTGGGTGGTAGCATACAACGTGCTGTTCACACAACCTATGGCCGCACCCAATGGAGACTGATTGTACGTGCTCGCAATCCTCAGCAGTGAGGGAACGAGGAGAAGAGAGGGAACAAACTGTGTCTATTTATATGCATATATAAGTGGTTCTTAAGGCGCGCTCGTACCCTGATTAAAGAAAAAGCAGAATTTTTAAACGCATAGTGTAACGAAACAGATCGATAGTATAGTATGAAAAAAATACAAAGGTTAGTAAAGGAATAGAAAAAGAGTAATAACCGAATAGAATTCATAAATATAACTCTCTTTCAGCAGAAAAAAATCCTGAATAGGTCCACAAAAATAAACTTTCACGTCTAAACTCTCAGAATTTTCAGCGATAACACTATATTTCTTTTTAGGTAATACTTAGCTAATGTATAGTACTAAAGTTATAACCAGCAGTTTTTTTAGTTGTGTTAGTATATACCGAAAAATAAAAAGAAAACGTACAAAATTAACGCATTTTCGCATTACGTCGACCAATCTAACAAGCCATTTTCAACCTTACGTAAAGCATCGTAAACTATTTTAAAATTGGGGTTGGACCGCGTCTTAACTGGTGGTCCGCGCACCACTGGTGGTCCTGGAAGCACCGGATGTGGTCCACGAAGCTATCCAAACTGAAATCTATCTTATAGATCTTTGGAGTTAAAATTAAAATTATTTTTTCTCACTAATGTATATTTTTTGTTTGTTTTAGTTTAAAAAGGTAGTGCAAGAAGAAAATACTATAGAATTTTTTCGCAGTTTTGGCTTTGAAAAATGTTATTCATGTTTTATTATGCATATTTTATACATTACATTGTTAACATTTTACATATTTTTTTTTTGTATAATATTAGCATCAAACAGTGGTCCATGGCCAAACAAAAATATTGTCATCCCTCTTCGTTAAAAGCTTATGAACCACTGACATATATAGGCATAGATGTGATATGTTATCCTCCGTCCAATAGTGTCGATTCTGTAAAAAAATTAGTAGCTTTAAAGCAGCTCTTATTCCGTTTAGGCTAAAATCCAAATTTGTACAACATTTCCGAATGACAGCACTAAAATTAGATGAGTCGTCATATAACCCGGTGTTCGCTAAACTAAAATTGAATAATATGCGATTTTAGAAATGTAAATGTTAAATACATTTGGATTTTAGTGTTAACAGAATAAGGTCTACCATAATTAAAATTTAGTTCGGTAGTTTAGTCTAGTTATTTGAACAAGCAAATCGTTACTTCTGTATCTCGAACTGAAAATTCATAGAATTAAATTTTGGGAAATAAACCAATGATGGGTATCATTGAAATTTGTTTGTATCCCAGCTTTGTGTTTCTTCTAGTTTTTACAATGAATAGTAGTTTATTATCAGTTAAGTGTAGGTAACGTTGATAACAAGACATACGTACAAGCGACAAAAAAAATAACTCAATCAACCAAAAACGATTCGACACGCGTTTCGTCTCTACACGAGTCTCGAGAGCTACACGAGTCAACATCTGCTAAGGTCAACTCAGCAGGTGTTGACTCGTCAAGCGCTAGACCGATAGACTCCTTGCTACAAGGAGCTATCTACTTACTCCTTGGCTACAAGGAGGAGTGAGGGGACGCGGGAGTAGAGAGGGGAGTAGTGTACATTCTGTAATCATCTATCTTGATATGCTTTCAGTTAAAATTTCATTGAACGAGTATGTACGTAAGTAAACATTCCATTACTTCTGTATAGCGCTTGAGAGGTTTCCCTCGTCCAACCTTCAATGGAATGCTGCTTATTGGATCCGACACAAATCTGACTTTGTTATGTGCTCAGAATACAACTAGTACGCTATATAATATACTAGTAATTCTGCGAATTAGTCTTATCAGCGGCAATTTTTCGCAATACTTTACAACCCTCAAATCACAATCTCGGAAACCACTTGACCAATTATTCTCATATTCGAAGTTCCTCTTTAAAGTCTACCTAATGTGTGTACCACATCAAAATCGGTCGGTTAACAGCGCCGCAGCAAACCCCTCTTTTTAGGAAAAGTAGCCTGCGCTCAAAAATTATATTAAATAGTAGACATGCATACTAAGTTTCGGTTGGTCGAAAATGCGACGTGTACAAGTAGACAAACGAGGGTATATAGGCGAAATTATTGGTTATGTTGTGTTTAAAAATAACATGTTAATATTGCTGGCGGTTCACTCGAGACCGTTAAACTGATGTTTCACCTCCGTGTGATGGCGCGGAATCGCTCGACTGCAGTCGGCTGAACAACAAGGATAGACGGATGACATGCCGACTCTACCGCCGAGCACGTTGTCAAAATCATTGCGTGCTTATCAGAAACTGACACATCTTTGACAGAAATATATTGACAGAAAATAAGCCATCATTACGATCTAGACGTAGGCGGAGATCTTGTTATTTTGTTTATGCTAAAACTAAAACAAAAGAAATAATATCGCGAAGCCGACCAAATTGAAAATCAGTACTAATGATCTATAGCTCTAAGAGCTATAACTAATCCATTTTGGGACTATTCAATTAGGTCGGGTTCGCGATATTATCACTTTTGTTGAGTTTCGGAACGCGACATTAGATCCTAACAAACAACCTAACAAACATATGGATAGATGAAAGTCAATTTTGGCCAGTTAAAGCAGATACGTTTTGCGCGCTCGGTCAATAAAGCGCATACTGGGTATCGGATTGAAGGTCATACATGTCAGTAATGCACTATATGCATTTCGAGGGTCCAAAACTTAAAAGCTTAAAGCACTGCGTGACACTGCAACTGGTATGAGGACATGCGACGCCCCCACACTAAAGTTCTACATACTTACTTATTCGACATACGTCTGATTCACCAAACACAATCGTGTAAGAGCTAAAACCGTTAATTGGTCTTAAAACCGTCAATTAAAGACACTAACAGACGGACGCCCTACATTTCTCGAAACCCCAAATAAACAGAGCGTTTTAACCAGGAGCGTATTCAGGATAGGGCCTTGCTATACAGGGAAAAAGTTGGCGGCGAAATTACACGCTCAACCTGTTTACATGCTTTTTAAATCATTGATTATATATATTCATGTATATGAGCATGAAGTGTACACATTCAGTAAAAATTTACGTTTTAGTCTAAACATTCGCCATCGCATATTTTTAAATAACGATTATTTCATATGTACTCCATGAACGATTTATTACCCTGTTAGACAAGTTAAAGACTAAAAAAGGTAACTTGCTAGATTTGCCTCGGGTTCCTAGTGTCATTAAGGTACCCAAGGGGAAAGAAGGTTGATCAAATATTATAATATCTACCTTAGAGATCTAGAGAAATGCCAATCCGTGCGCAGGGTACAAAACCTGGTCGCAAGCAGCGGCCGTATTCCGCGCTTAAGCGTATTATATTTGCTTGAATAAGTTAATCGTCCACTGCGGTATAAAAACGTAACGTTTGAATATTCGTAAGTACAGAGCAAGCATTGTAAACTGTTTACATGCAACATTGCGACCGGCGTTCAGTCTGTAATACAAAAGTTGCGAACGACCGCGAGCAATGTGTTTTGTTTTTGGGTATATTTGATTGACAGGCCGGTTGGCGCAGTTGGTAGCACCCTTGCCTTCTGAACCGCTGGGTTCAATCCCCGGACAGGTCAAACATTTGTGTGCATGAACATGTCTGTTTGATCTGTGTCTGGGTGTTTTATATGTTATTTAAGTATTTCATATCATATTTAAGTACATAATATCAGTCATCAGGTTACCATAGTACAGGCTCTGCCTAATATGGGACCTGAAGACCTTTGTGTGGATGTTGTCCTATATTATTATATTACTGCAACACCAGCCCCGCCCCCTTTTTATGTCTGCCTTGTTTCTGTGCTCTGTGGTATCTGCTAACTGATTAGAGAGTCAATGGATGAAAACGAAAGGGGAGTATCAGGTTAAGCTTATAAATAGCAGTTATAATTTATGCCTTCCTATTTGATATTATGCTCAAAACCTCATAGGCACATGTAAGGCTTCATACACAACACTGGCGAGTTTTGGTGCAAAATATGATATGTTAAAGTAAGTATGATATTGAATATGATAAAATCATATTCAATTGGGATATTAGGTACTACAAAACTGTGATTATATTACTGGAAGGAAGTAAGTAACTACCAACCATGCAATGTACTAGGTGCGACGTTTTTTGTTAGAAATTTCATGTCATGTAGCCTTTTTTGCCTTGTCAACAAGTAGGGACCCTCATCCCCCATCCTGACTACGTCCACGGCCTACTATAAAACTATCAAAGAGGAAGCGATTTTTCAGAGAAAGCACATCAAAGAGGTTTTATTGTAAACAAAATAAAAGATTAGGAGCGATGCATACCAAATGAATGCTGCATACAGCATACCGACACGTTTCAACCTTAACGTAAGTTTGATTAGAATGGCAATATTATGGAAAAAATCGTGAGAAACAGTGAATTGTTCAACGATCTTTCTCACTTAGTCATCAAAATGAGAATTAAGTATTTCATTATATTCATGTATTCTTTATCTATCTAATACCTTTATCCGAGCAATTCTTGTAAATATGTATATATACAATCTGAATCTCGGAAACGTCTCCGACGATCTTCATGCAATGTATGCAAGAGGTTTCGAGGGCGATAAATCGATCTAGCTAGGTTTCATATTTAGTAAATGTTTGCCTGAAAAACTGAAACAGCAACACTAAAGCTACTTGACAATAGATGGCGTTGTTAAGCAACACTAAGCCAATGAGTGTTTGGTTTGAGGTTAGGCCAAGAATATCAATTGTTTACTTATTATCAAAGCTCGGTCATCCAGGTACTGAGAATTAATGATACAAAGATAAGGGAATTATTTATAAAGAGTTTAAAGCTCAAACGTGTGTTATTGTTCTATTTATCAAATATGTAGTCTTGACTTAATTGTGACCTCGCATCTCTGTTAGATAAGATAAGCCAACGTAACCATAAACTGTCCTATTTTAGAATTTCACAAAGAATAATATGTATTGCTAAGCGAAGCCACAGAAATCCATCTAGCATCATCCATCACCACGCGGGTGATACCGCGGGACGCAGCTAGTTAGTATATAAAAAAATTACAGAACAAGAACAATTTGAAAAATTTAATACCGACTTCCATTCTATTCAGTTATTGGAGTGTATCTCAAAAACTACTGGACCGAATTTAACACGGGAAGCACCAGCTTTCAAACAAAATAAAGAATTTTGAGAATTGGTTCACCCCGAAAGTTAAGAGGTAACAAACATAAAAAATATACAGTCGAATTGAGTACCTCGTCCTTATTGGAAGTCGGTAGAAAAGTAGCAGATCTCACAACAGCGTTCATCCATTAAAGTGCTATTAAATAACAATCAGAGTACAAAAACTGGCAACATCACTCATAATTGGTCTGTGCCAAGGTCGGAGGAAATTAGAGTTCGTATGACAAGATCACCAAGCTAATTACTATTGTTCAGAGGTACCTTAATAACTACGTGATCATGGTACTACTTATCAGTCACGAGATGGCAGTGCAAGTAATAGTAATAGTCTATAAATTTGTCGAATCGCTAAGATCGATAAATTTAACGAATCATATCGGGCCCTAGCAAGTATGGAAGTCATATCGACGACTTATACAATCGTCAAATTGTCGACATTACGAATTTTTTCATTCATCCATAAATACAAACTTTCGCGTTTATAATATTAGTAAGATCAAACGCAACTAAACAATATTCCCATTCCCGTCGCCTGTCGATAAGCTATATCGAGGTCGTTTTCAAAAATGACAAAACTATTGTTAAATCGATTAAATAGACGATATCAAACGTAATTTAAAAGTTCCATGTGAGGTTACCGTTATATCGTAAAAACTTATCGAATTTGTCTACCGATCGCTTAATTTTGTTACTTACTTGCAATGATTGACAAAAGATCGATATAGCCAGTTTTTTCGAAGTATGACGAATTCAAGATTCAAATTTATCGATCGGCAAGTTCGGTACTTGCACTGCGTCTTGTTGGCTGCTTTCACGTTTCCATTATTACTAGGCGAGATTAATGTTTTTAGTTTGTTGTAGTACAGTATTTGATTTAATTTTGTTAAGCATGGCAGACGAATAAAAGATTAGTGTCCATTTTTTATATGATTTTTAAAACACTAACGTCTTAGAGACCAAATTTAATTTATGCGAGAAAATTTATATATCATCGGACGGGATTAGAACCCGTATCTTTTGGACAATTCGTGTCATACGCCATGACCAGTAGCTCATCGAGTAGTTTAAACGTCGTGTTGGGACGAAGCGACATCTATAAGATAGCTCGGCAAACTTCATCCAACCGAAAGAAGAGTTTGTACAGACACTTAAGAGGATTACATAGCTAGTACTTTCCATACTAAAAGAAAAAAAACTCTTTTTTACCTCTTAACATTGTCCGATTTCAGTGTTTTTTTTCATGTAATCATTACATTGTTTACTATGCCCGTACGTTTTGATGTTTTCAGTTTTTTGAAGATGTAAGAAAATAAATTTATAGTACTTTGAAATACTGAAAAAATCAAAACGTACGGGCATAGTAAACATAGTGATGATAATATGAAAAAAAAAACACTGAAATCGGACAATGTTCAGAGGTAGAAAAGAGTTTTTTTCTTTTAGTATGGAAAGTACTAGCTATGCAATACTCTTAAGAGGATTGCATAGCTAGTACTTGTCCACACTAAGAGAAAAAACTCTTTTCTACCTGTAGGTGTATTTCAGTTGCTAAAAAAAGGCTGATTGAAATCTTGAAAAATGGCGGCTCTATGTCAGTTTTGACAGCTCCAGTGACCAAAAATGTCAGTAAGTTGGCGACGGGAGCTGACAAAAGTGACATAGAGCAGCCATTTTTCAAGATTTCAATCAGCCTTTTTTTAGCAACTGAAATACATAATAGCCCTTCTGTTAACATTGTCCGATTTCAGTGATTTTTTTTCATGCAATCGACAGATTGTTTCCTGTGCCCATACGTTTAGATTTTTTCAGTATTTCAAAGTAATATAAATTTATTTTAAAACTTAAAGAAACTAAAAAAAACAAAATGTACGGGCATAGCAAACAGTCTGTAATCGGACAATGTAACAGGTAGAAAAGAGTTTTTTCTTTTAGTGTGGACAAGTACTAGCTATGCAATCCTCTTAACTTTCGTATTGATGTCGCAACGCCACCCTTCATATTTTTTTAATCATCATCATCATCTCAGCCGTAGGACGTCCACTGCTGAACATACGCCTCCCCCACAAATTCCCAATAGGACCTAGATAGGAAGCGGCCTACATCCAACGTAATTTTTTTAATAAGGTCTTTGAATCCTCTTCATACAATCGTATTCCGCTATTTCTTTTAGAGCATATATTTTTCAACCGACTTCTAAAACTTTCGACTGGGTGAACCGATTCTCAAAAATTTTGTTTAAAAGCTGGTGCTTCCCGTGTGGTCCCATTAAAATTTCATCAAATTCGGTCGCGTAGTTTTTGAGATACATTCCAATAACTGAATAGAATGGAAGTCGGTATTAAATGTTCTATAATAGTTTTGTTGTTTATTTACATTCGTTATTTATACGATCGAAAATCCGACAGCTATCATGGAGACTGCCTGATCTATATATGTTCTTATGCTTACCTTTTTTTATAACATCAGGCGTAATAAACATTTGATTTTATTTCTCCTCCAAAACCAAATACGGAATTCTGCCGCAAACCACACGAACTAACGTAATGTTTTATCTTCGTACAATCAAACCTTACATTTCTCTTGAACAACTGACTTCCTAAGAAAAACATCGTTAAAGATTAGATAATTCGATCATTGAAACCATTCCAGTCTTTAATTTGCATATAAATAGAGTACAAATTGGAATATAACCGTGCAGTATCCGGGGTTGCTCAGCAGAGCGAAAAATTGCCCACTCAAAGACTATCAGAATCTACATGAATTTAATACAGCGTGATGTTAAAATGGGCCGGCATTGGAAAATTTGAAACGATTACAAGTATAGAAATTTGTTTTAAACTGATATTTAAACATAAACTCTATGTTTTTTGACTCGCTAAGTTTATGAAGAGTTTTGAATCGATAGCCATACATGATTGGAATTTCACAAAAATTATGATAAATAATTTACCTAAAACTAATAGTTGAGGGAAATATATTCAGGTATATATTCCTCAGCCCCACGTATTAGGACCCTGGAGCAGAGAAGGTAGAGAGATGCGCATATACCCAGCACCCTTCCCAACACCCTCTTCCTAGTACACACTCAGGAAGAAAAGGAGACCCTGACCGACCAGGGTTATGGTGGAGGCACGGGGTCGCGCATCCTTACCATCCATGAAGCACAGGGACTGACATACGAGTCGGTCATCGCCATTAAAACCAAGGGCAACATGAGTCTGCACGAGAGCGTCCCGCACGCAGTGGTTGCAGTCTCGCGGCACACCAGGACCTTCACCTACTACGCCGAAGAAGAAGACGCCATCAGCCGCTTCGTGCAGCGTGCGGTGTCTGCGTCACCAAATGCTATCCGCGACTACAACTTGCAGATGGCCATAAAAGATCGGAATGTGAATGTGACGGAGGCCCTGGGCCGGTTGGAGAAAGCCGACTTAAATAAAAATAAGTTATAAAAAAAAATATACAAGCTTAGGCTTTTGTATTATGTATGCGTGTATACCTTGAGCATTCACGCTCACTAAAAGGCTTCTTCTCGCGGCGGCGTCGTGTGGCGGGTCGTCCTCTTCCCTCAAATATGGTTGAGGAGGGCGATGGCTGGCACACGCGTCAAGCTCGTGAACGGGCGCTGCTTGCGGGAGCCGGTATGCTCTCGGTATGTACCATATTTAGAAATTAGTTAAAAGTCTATTTGTGCACAAAAAATAAGCAAAAATGCCCCTCTGGCCTCTTCTTAAATTGTATGTGCTCCTCAGACTAAGAAATTATGTAAGTTTAGTTAAGAAAAAAAATGTCCTCCTGTATTCCGTTAGTAATTATAAAAAAAAAAAATATAAGTTTAAAATATAAATGAAAAGAATGCCACGGGCCCATTGAGTCTGTGAACAAAATAATATTAAAAAAATAAAAAATAAATAAAAATAGTACTATTTATTGATTAGGACGTATATTCCAGAAATCTATATGTATATGATGTTAAAATAAAATGGCGATCTTAACCGAAATTAAGAAACACTTGCTGCGGTCAGGAGTTGGATGGGTGACCGTTAGTGGCATTATTCAACTGAACGCTACCGTGCTTCGGAGGGCACGATAAGGCATCGGTGTCCGGTTGTTTGTCTTAGGACAACAGTCGTTAGGCTATGCCAAAGGCTCCGGGCGGCCTGAAATCTTCGACATGGGTTGGTCACTAACCTAACCACCAAGCCGTACTGGGTGCGTGGTGGATTATGGCCCAACTCCTCTCTCTGATAGGAAGACTCGAGTCCCAGTGGTGGGTACAAAATGGGCTGATTATGTTAATAGAAAATATACAGTAACATTTTAGAAAAGTTATAAAGTCAGATACAAACATTTTTAATGCAGATAATTTTATTTGAACTCTGAAATCGTGTTTGCAAAACCATCTTAATCCTACCTACAGATTCACATTTTTATGGGGGCACGAAACTACCGGACTCTATTACTAAGCTCACACACAAAGTCTACACAGACCGACTGTAGAGACAGCTCTACTACTATATAAAAGGGCTGTAGCTATACTAGCCATAGTAGATAGCCGGTTGAAATAATCACAAATTATGTTTTACTATCGCATTTCCTTTAAATAATAATAAAGACCACCCCAATGAGTAAAAAACATAAGTGTACAAAATAACCTGTTTTCCGCTGTATACAATCGTCAAACTGTATATGATTATAGTGGGATCTACATAGTATTAAAAAAAAATATAATTAAAAAATTTTTGGTGGTAGTGCCACGCTGTAACCCCACAGCCGAATGGACCGGCACGACCGGGAAAGTACCACACTCCCACATTACACCTTGCTATTGCGTTTCAGTCGGTCTGTGGAGTTTCCGGAGGCCCGATTCCCCCCTCCCCCTCTACCCTCACCCCTTCTATCTCTTCCTTCCTCAAAGGTCGTCAACACATTCTCGACACCTATGGTATTGCGGATGTCCGTGGGCGACGGTATCACTTATCCATAGCACGAGTCCGACGCGCACTTGGTCACTTTTTGCTATATTTTTTTATGGGATAGGTTGCCAAATGAGCAAGCGGCTCACCTGATCAGTGATACCGTCGCCCACGGACATCCGCGCAATACCAAAGGTCTCGAGGATGCGTTGCCGACCTTTGAGGAAGGAAGATAGGAAGGAAGAGATAGGTAGGAGAATAGATGAAGGGGTGAGGGTGACGGGGGAGGATATATGAAAATACATTTATTGTGTGATGGTAAGAAAACTATGTATGGAACCCTCGGAGTGCGAGTCTACTTCTTACTTGACCAGTTATTTCTTAACGACTAACGGTTCACCCTGTAGAGTTATATATTATTGTAGAGAAAATCAAGGAAATAGGTTTTCCTACAAGTTGGAATAATTGTGTTATGGTAATTAATCTATACTAATATTATAAAGAGGAAAGATTTGTATGTAAGTATGTTTGTAACGAATTGGCTGAAAAAAGTACTGGACCGTCAAAAATTCTTTCACCATTGGAAAGTTACATTCACCCTGAGTAACATAGCCTATATAAGATTCATCATCATTATTATCATCCATCAACGCGCGGGTGAAACCGCAGAGAGCAGCTAGTCAGGAATAATAAAGTAATTAGACTATGTAGTCTAAGTATATTTCATCAGATAAATTAATAGGTTTTAGAAGCCTTTGGTGCCACTAACTAGGATGGAATTTATGGGTTGTTAGATAAGTGCCTTGAACGCATTATTCGGTACTTCTACAGTTCCCTACCTTAAAATGAACGTGTACAATTTGAAAAATTTAATACCGACTTCCATTCTATTCAGTTATTAATGTGTATCTCAAAAAATACTGGTACGAATTTGATGAAATTTAAATGGGATCACACGGGAAGCACCAGCATTCAAACAAAATAAGAATTTTGAGAATCGTTACACCGAAAGAAATGAGGTAAAAAAAAAATACAGTCGAATTGAGTACCTCCTGGAGTACCTTTTGGAAGTCAGTAGAAAAGGAATCTTTATACCTAGGATCACTTTGTTGTTCTGACCTTTTTTTCTCAGGAACGCGTAGAAGTATTCATTTGAAATTTAAATCAAATACTCAGGTCAACGATTTATTTCTACAGTGAAAAAATTTTACTTGCAAGTCAACGCGATCAAAAAATATGGCCGTATACATCGCATTATTTCGCATATTTTGAGATTTCAAAAGGGAATCAAAAAACAAACTTATTATTTGCGGTGTTTACAATAGCCGTTGTATAGGGTTCGAACGGCAAGGTCAAGTTTGTCTTTAGTTATAGCAATCATGTTAGATGCTTTTTTAATATGTATACGGAACCGCGTGAGACCAACTCACATATGGCCTGTTTTTGTGTTTAACGAATTTAGTCTCTAACGTACGTGTTATCTAAAGCACTTACATACTTATATTTTGTCCTCTCAGGCTCTCAAGACATTCATTTCATTGCCATGTTATAATTTTAGTAAATTGCCTAATAGCATTTTGATTACCACAAGAGGTTTATAGAGCTAAGCCAAACTATGTACTAAGCAAACACTAACGACCGGTGCCAATAATCTACTCGTATCTATCGCCGGTTTACCTTACTAGAGATAGATATTTGACACTTTTTGTATTAACGTTATGTCAAATTTCAATCGGTAGTAAGGAAAACCATGGATAGATAGATTATTGGGATCATTCATAATGGGGATACCAATAATCTATCTATCCACAGTTTTCCTTACTACCGATAGAAATGTGACTACGTCCGTACAAATAGTGTCAAATATCTAACTCTAGTAAGGTAAACCGGCGATAGATACGAGTAGATTATTGGCACCGGTCGATTAACTTGAACTCGATGTATTGGAAATCATTTTTCAGTAAAAAAAAATATTTGGTCCTTCGTTCGGACTTATCGTTGTATTGTATGTACGGTGCGGATGTTAGACTGTCGATGAACTGACAGGAATAGTCTCGCTACGATTACAACTCGATATGATAGCCAAAAATGAGAGGCTAATGTCATTAGTTTTAGCTTACTTTAGTCCAAGGCTGGGCATAGCCCTTCGGGTTGCGCATTGAGCGCGATCTTTTTTGTTTGAATAAATTTTTTTTTGTGTCTGATCATCTCATTAAATAATGAAATGACACGTTACTTGCTTCTTAAATACAGTACTCATTTTAGCTACGGCTTCTTACCTTAAAGCACTACCGGACTCTCTGACATCAACTCCGTTGATAGTCTCCTCAGTCCTCGATTGCAAACCAGACATCTTTCACCAATCAGGCTCCGTGACGTCACGACGGCGCCTCAATCAGAGCCTGCCACGTCATCGCGTTCTTTGACTTAGGGTTAGCATGCTGGGGAAGAAAGAAAAGTTTGCTTAGAACGTTATCGAAAAACATAGTATGTATTGCGGCTTCAATCACATGGAAAATGGCTATAGAGATAATAAGCTATTTTAGCGCATCAATCATCTATCTACTTAAGTTAAGAATTCAGCAGTTCAGCAGCAGCAGGCGTTGACATTACCTGTGGAAAAGTCACGTGAACAAGGGCGGGAATCTCGGCGGGAACAAGGGACAGATTTTCCACACGACCACGAACCCGCCGTGGCTGTCCGTTGCCGGACACTTCTCTTCGCGGCACGCCAGAACACATGGCACGCCACAACAACCTCGGAGACCAAACCCGCCAACAATGAGCGCCAGACTTCCCCGTGTCTGGACGCCCGTGGTCTACCTGCGGTGGGTCGGATACGTAGCCCCACCGCCTGCTACGTCAGCCACAGGGGATAATTCCCAGCGACCCCACCTCCTCGAGTCTGCGCCGAGCGCCCGGACCCCACCTCCTCGAGCCTGCACCAAAGTGCCCAGGCCCCCCTCCTCGAGCCTGCGCCAAAGCGCCCGGGCCCCACCTCCTCGAGTCTGCGCCAAAGCGCCCAGACCCCGCCACTCCTATGTGGACTTGGCGGCCAAAGCCCATAGGAGCGGCCCCGCCTGAGCCGGCCAGCGCACCCCAACGCCGGCGCGGCCCCTGGGTTCCTCTTGGCTTCACCGTGGTGATAAGTAGATAGATCCTGGAGTGATCAGTCTCAAGCTGTTTTATCCTCCAAGTAATCCGAAATTTTGTAATAACCTTTTTGACAGAATTTAGTTTTAATAGTAATTTTAAACTTATTAATAGGCAAATCTCGGATAACATTGCGAACTTTATTATAGAATCGTATACATTGTCCCATAAAAGAATGACTTATTCTGTGGAGACACGTTACATGTACGGATAGCTTGTGCTTATTCCGCGTGTTGATGGAATGAGCATCACTCCTTTTATCAAAACTGCTATTCAGATGGTAGTCAGTAGTATCAGATTATTTTGCGACGCTTTGCGAACTTTTTAGTAAATTAAATATATTTTAAACCCCTACTCAAATAGTCGGATATTAAGGCCATTTAAGGGGGGATCCCAATAATCTATCTATCCACCGTTGTCCTTACTACCGACAGAAATTTGACATAACGTCCATACAAGTAGTGTTAAATATATATCTCTAGTAAGGTTAACCAGCGATAGATAGATTATTGGCACCGGCCGTAGAGAGAATGGGAGAGGATCCTGGCGTAAAAAAGACCTATCTAGGTCAACCAATAGGTCAAAGATCGGTTGGTCGCCCAGGTACACATGGGGTGATGTGGTGAACGCAGATCTGACTGAACAAGATTTGTGCAAGTGACTGGTGAGAAACTGCAAAGGACCGGAACCATTAGTGTTCTTATATCGGAGGCCAAGACTCACTTTGGGTCGCTAAGCCAGCAGAGTAAGTGAGTATGCAAAACCTATAAATGTTCTAGGAACATACGTCTAGTCTACAAAGGCATGCGAATCTTATAAATTAACACCCACACACAGGCGGTCAGCTTACCTAATAGAAATTATCATTCGCCACGCAAACCGATGGAAAGGAAGTCCATGCGTGGTACGGTGTGGGTTATATAACTGTGCATCGGATTTGGGATATGGGCAACGGGGCTTTCGCCGTATAGGGCATTAGGTTTGGCAGAACGGGGAGGTTTTATGCGAAAGTTAAGTTCCTCTTACTTAAAAAGTGTAAGTAAGTGGAATTTTACTGTCGCGTATCACATGTTATGGTAAGGTTAGTTTCTTTATAATGGTTCATCAAAGTGACTCTCGCCTGATTGAAAGCGAAGACGGAATCAAGAAACGATGACCATTAGTGCAGCCGTAAGCTGCACAAATCGCCACCCCTATGATGACCTGAGAGATGCTTTTTCACGCCCCGCTTGAAAGACCCAGGGTCATAGCTGCAAGGAAATACGTACGCCGGCAGAGCATTCCACAATTTACTTACACGATGGAGGTAGGAAACTGCCAAACTTTTTGGTTTGTGGTAAGAACGCGAACAGTATATGGATGCAATGCTAGGCCAGAACGAGCAGTTCGGGATCGGAATGGTGAGGAAAGAAAATTAAAAGAGCTCTTCGGAACATTCGCCATGAAACAAACGGTAAAAAACGCTTAGATAAGCTATAGTTCTACGCATTTGTATGGGTTCTAGGTGTTGTCTTCAATTCAGGAAATTGGTTAAAGGGGGGGTTATATCAGCTTATCATAAATCTTTTTCTAGATAAAGAAGGTGCTTTATGAGTAGGAGGAAGGTTAAGAGACGCAAACATGAATGTTGAAATAAAATATCCTAAAATTGTTCACAACAAGCGCCGTTTAGCGGAGTTACTAATAGAAGGGCTTCTTCTATTAGTAACTCCGCTAAACGGCGCTGTCTGTTAACCTGTCACGGAGGTCCTCGGCTTACCTTAGCCACTCTCAGATCAGACAAAAATACTGGATCACTAGTGGATACTTTACCAGAAAAAGGCAGTTGAGTAACTGTGTGACATGTCGGAAATATGAAGCAACGTCAGCTGATGGGGGATCTACCAGCCTCCCGTGTGAATGAAGCTACTCCGTTCTTCTATACTGGAGTGGATTACACTGGGATTGTTGACATGAAGGCCCATAAAAGTAGAGGAACCCGAACAATGAAAGGGTACGTGGCCATCTTTTGTATGTACGGTCACAAAAGCAGTGCATTAGGAATTGGTATCTGACCTCACAGTCCAGCTTTTCTCGCTGCACTTAAGAGAATGGTAGCCAGATAATCAAACACATTATACACTTTCTTATATCTTTTTCGTAGGAGATATGGACAGGCACTCACAGATAATATTGGAACATTTCATTTTCTAAAAGCCGTTGTCGTGCTTATATTTAGGTATAATTATTTAAAACTTGATAGTACCACAAAATAACTAATAGTGGTACTGATTCGCTTGTGCGTACACTAAACTAAAATTCTATAAACTATGGTAGTTCTTATTATGTTAATGCTAAGATCTACATTCGTCTAACACTTAGAATGATAATTCTAAACATATGGTTATTCTATTCAATTGCGGTTAGTTTTACATCAGTTGAGACTAGTTTAGTGCACAAAATTACATGACGATTAAATTTGCACTAAACATACCCACAATTAAATAGAAACGGTAAATTTAAGAATTGTCACTTGCAAGCATTATACTAATTTGGACATAAACATGAACAGAATAAGAACTACCATGATTAACTAAAAATAGATTTTAGTTCGCTAGTTTAAATAGGTGTTATGAATAAGCGAATTACTACCAGTATTAAATTAAGTTCAAAAACTAAGTACTTACGTAGTTTTTGAATACTTTATCACGAAGGCCTGTCCCTTAACGATGGTATTTCACATGTTTATTTATTTTAATTTTATTATCATGTTGTTATAATTACGTTTAGAATATTATAATAGTAGATTAGTAGCCAAGGGCTGTAAGGCATCAATTGCAGCCCGAGTTATTTAGGCGCACGAGGCGCCTATAGTTCGAGGGTGCAATTGATGCTACACCCGAGCTAACTACTCTGCTTTACATCTCGATTGTGAGGTAAGTAGAAAAGCCGGCATTATACAAATACAATTGATGACTATTATACTCATACGAAGACAAGGCTGAATAGCGAAGCGCCCTCTTATGTCATTGGGCTGAATGCATGATGTCTATTGCCAGTATGATAGTTAGATGTACGCGAACTTTATGAAAGAGTGAAGTGTTTTTTTTAAATTACTTACCGCCCTAGGGCTTTTCTAGCTACATTATTACCCTAGAGCGCTAATTGGTCACCTACAAGCCTCATTTGGGGGTAATAAATACCTACTTACCGAATATGAGAGATGTAAAGGAAATTTTATTTTAAAATTACTTCAATAATAAAAATATCTCCATTATTGTAATTTCAATATAATTCTACAATCAGCACAAATGTTTGTTCAATCAAATATTGGCCGGTAAGCTTATTTAAAGTCGCTAATCATTAGGCGAGCTGCACTACGACAGCTTGCAAAATAATATTTATAATATTTCTAAAGCGAGGGAAAGTCGAAGGCTTGGATGCAGGCCGCAGCCAACCGGTCCTTTTGGAAATGTTTGGTCGTGTGTGAGGACTATGTTCAGCAGTGGACGTCCTACGGCTGATATGATGATGATGAAGGGTCGAAGACCTATTAAACTTCAGCCTTTCAACAACTAGACTATTAGCGCGTGTCCGTTCGAGCTAAATAAATAAAATTGTGTCGGTCTGCCAACTTCCTACATTTCGACACGGGCATCGAATCGCTCTACTCACAGAATATGTAACAGTAGCGTGTTGTAAATTTAGATACGAAAGGTGTAGGTGCAATGCGGTCTCAAATTCATCATCATCATATCCAGAATCAGATTCATGACGTCCTGAAGAAGGGCCAGGTCAAGAGTACCCTAAACCGACGCCCGTGTATGAAAACTAATGAAAAGGTTGATGAATGTGGATGAAGCGAAAGAGATGTGTCAAGATCGTAGTAAGTGGAAGACTGTGGTCTCTGCCTACCCCTACCAGAAACAGGCGTGATTTTGTGTATTGTTATAATTTGAGGAAAATTTACAACTATACTAAGTCCAATTATTAAGGGACAAAACGATGACTACAAACTAGCTAACCTTGTGGCTCATTTTCTATATATTATACAAGAATATAACTGCCAAAATATGGCTATCTATACGTCGATCGACCTTGACCTAGGTTTCTCTAGACTTAATACCTAGGTTTCTCTAGATTGTACATGTAGTATTTATCCTTCGTATGTGAGGGGACGGAGGAGGAAATTTCCTCCGTCGTTAGATGCGAAACGTAACAGGGAAGGAAGCCCCACTTTACTATACATGTAAATCAGCGGTGCCCATACTCTTAACGAGATCGACCGAGTAAAAATGTATGACTAAGAGTACCCGACCAAATATTTACCAAGAAAAGAATTTTGAATAAGCAAAACTGGGTACTTCGGGCTCAAGTGTAAAGTGTCAAATCTGTATAAAATTTTTAATCACCTAATATTCTAAAAATAAATTTATAATATTAAAAATAAAAAAAAATATCATGATGCTGATTTGGAAGCGTGACATTGGTGGTCTCCCGCAGAATATTCTGCATTCATTTTTGGTACTTCACTCATTTCATATTTCATTCTCATTATTATATTCACTTCATGTTTCTGGGCATTGTTTTTTTCACTGGTAATTTTACCTTTCCTCGGCGATCGACCGTACGGGCACCTCTGATGTAGATGGTGGTAGTCATTTTGTCAAAGCTGCCATGTCTTGGTTGGTACCACCGCAATGTCAGATATTCTACTGCAAAGCAATAGTGTGTAGTGCCACTCAAAACTACAGTTTTAACAACAGTTCTTGGGCAAGCGTAGCACGACTTGTCCGTCTTCGCACATTGCATAAGAAAACTTTATTACTCCATAGACAATTCTACCAAAGGCGCTGCCCAAAGCCAAAGATCTGTAAAACGCTATGTTTTACTTCGCACAGTTTACACATACTAGTTACTGATAGAAACTTGAAAATATACAGCATAGTTATGAGTTATTATATTATATGCTTAGTTAAGAGTTTAAAAAAAACTTCTAGAATAATGTTTCACGATTTTCACGGCGCCGAGAATAGGACCAGATGGCGTAAGGTCATCAAAGAGAAGATATTCCGTGGAGTTAGGTGGATATACCCTCAGCATTGAGGAAAACGACGCTAGGAGGATATTAATCCTCCTCCTAGCGTTGCACAATATCTATCTGGCATCTTCAAGAAAAAATCACCAATAAAACGACAGAAAATATCTTTCGCATCGCATTTCTCAGTATTTTGATCGACAACCCCTTCTTTTGTGTTATCAAAGTAGAGGTAATTTGTTAAATTAAAGAACTATCTTTTTTTTAAAATGTGGCTTCTTTTATTTTTAAACAAATTAAAACTGCCAAAAAGCTATCGCACGCTTGTTCCTGTCACGGCCAGTGCTTCACTTCCTCAAATACCGAAAAGATTTCTAATCAATCGTTAACCATAACACAGTCTGCTCTATTCGAACCGCATTAAAATAGACTCTGCGTTTACGTTGCCGAAAATAATCTTTGTTTATCAACGACTTTTTGTTTCTGTAGAGATGCCATGTTCCTAGTACATCGTATTCTCATTTCGGACATGGTGCAAATACCTACATATGTATCTATAGAACTAAGGCATTATAGCCCATGCGACGTCCAGTTACACCAAATGTTCCTGTTTCCTGCTATGCTGGGAACAAGGCCCTTATACACCCTTTTCTACCGGAACGGTCAAAAAGAAAGCCACTTCAGCAGCCTCCAGACCTATCCTATCTATCTAATACCTATAAACGAGCAATTCTTGTCTAAATGTATACAGGGTTATTTTTAAGTCGACTTATTTCCATTAAGGGCGTACCGTGTAGTTTACATCGTTTTTGACTGATTTGACTAAGCAACACTCTATCCTAAATCTAACCGTTTTCGAGTTATTATGAATTTAATTGAAATGTGTAAGCAATATTATTACTAAAATTATTTGATTTCGACATGTAAAATTAGATGAAGATTAGGATCTCAATAACCAGTAGGTTTACGTAAAGTGAATAAAAAAGTCGTTGTAGATATTTAAAACGTATAAAAACTTATAAATAATAAAAAAAAAATATTCAAATATCTCTAAAGGGTTAGATTTAGGATAGGGTGTTGCATAGTCAAATCAGTCAGAAACGGTGTAAACTACACGTCCTTAACGAGAATAGGTCGACTTACCAATAACCCTGTATACTTTATAATCTGAATGTCGAAAACGGCTCCAACGATTATCATGAAATTTAGTAAGCAGGGCGTTTCTAGGACAATCAATAGATCATTAATAGGTTTTCGATTTTTGAAAGCGTCGTTTTAACCGTGTTTTCAGGGAATGAAAAACTTCTACATCATTATCGCAACTAGGAACATCAGCTTAAACAACAACTAAACTGTTTTACCGACACATTAACACTAAAGCTACGACAATAGATGGCGTTGTTCAACAATAATAAGCCTATGGGTGTTTGGTTTGAGGTTAGACCAAGAAAATAAATTGTTTACTTACAAGCAGAGCTCGGTCATTCAGATACTTAATATTATAAGTGTAAAAGTGTGTACGTTAGGATGTTTGCTCAAATTTGGAGTGGAGATGGTTTGTACCCGGGATATGACAGTATGAACGAACTAATAGAAATGCCAATTGGGATGTATTCGACGTGCGGTTGTGCTTATTATAAGGCATATATATATACTTGGCATTAGTGTCATCCATGGATACGAGATGGTAATAGTAGAAATGTAAATTCAAATGTTTATGAAGCGCTTGCAGCGGAGGTCAACTTGGCGATCTTAACCGATCAACAAGTCAAGCAACACTTGCTGCGGTCAGGACTTGGATGGGCGACCGCTAGTTGCATTATTCAACTGAGCGCTTCCGTGCTTCGGAGAGCACGTTAAGCCGTCGGTCCCGGTTGTTTGCCTTAGGACAACAGTCGGTAGGCTATGTCGAGGGCCTTCGAGCGGCCTGAAAACTTCGACATGGGTTGGCCACTAACCTATCCACCAATCCGCACTGGGCCCGCGTGGTGGATTATGGCCCAACTCCTCTCTCTGAGAGTAAGGCTCGAGTCCCAGCAGTGGGAACAAAATGGGCTGATTATGATTATGAAATTCAAATAGGCTTATTGCCCAAAGGAGGGATATGTTTTTAGGGTGTGTTACATACAAACGGGCAGATTATAGAGGATAGAAGGTTTTGACAAATTAGCTTTCATTAGATTCGTATTTGCATCGCGAGTGGCGGGGCATAATCACCTGTCAAGAAATCCAATATGGCAGCCGTAAGCCGCCATATTGCGTTTTAATTGGATCAAAAAATTACAAAATGCTAAGTGACTCATCAAAACAAAGCTCTTTATTAGACCTTTTCAAATGCAACAATTTTCTTAATTCTTGACTTTAAAATAAACTCGTGTTAATATGTTTGTTACTTCTTCACGCTTAAACGGCTGGACCAATTATGATAAAATAATAATAAAATCTGTCCATTTTCTTTCTAGAAAGGTTCTGATTGATTAAGTAAAACCTAATATTTAACTTAGGTAAACTTGCTTTAATTTGTAAAGAATGGAGAAGGCTATGCTCGGGGTTCCTCTACATGACCCAATCAGAAATGAGGAGATCCGTAGAAGAACGAACGTAATAAGCCAGTTAAAGTGGCAGTGGGCAGGGTATATATAGCACACAGAACAGATGGCCGATGGGGCAGCAAGGTTCTGGAGTGGAGACCAGCGCAGCGTAGGTCGTCCACCGACAAGATAGACAGACGACCTGAAAAAGGTCACAGGACGACGTTGGATGCAGGCCGTTTCCAACCGGTCCTTTTGGGAAATTATGGGGGATGCTAATGTTCAGCAGTGGACGTCTTATGACTGAGATGATAATGTTATAACCTACCTTGTGAGTGACTGGTACCTGAATTGAAGGTTTGTGAAAACCTGTATAACAAGTCACAAGTCACCAGGGCCTCAACTCCACGAATTGAGCTTTCTTTTTTGGTACATGAGGCGTTGCATTCCCTCCTCCTTGAGTCGTAATCCTCATGTCTGAGGGTCGTGACCTCCTCCACCCATGGTCCTTTCTTTTAAGATATTACGCCAGTGTGTTCGGTCACCAGCTATGTGTAGAGAATCGTAAACGGATGTATCAAGAGTGGTGCGGATCTGGTCGGGCCAACGCATCGGACTGCGGCCACGAACTCTTTTGCCATCGACTTTTCCACTCACCACAAGTTTCTCGAGGTTATCTCCTTCCTCCTCCTTCTAGCGATGTGACCAAAATATAAATACGAGTAATTTATTGGCGTTGCATTAACACACATATATAAAAAAACACAGATAAAAAAAACTTGAGAGGTGTCAAGGCAAGGGACACCCGGATGGAACGAAGTTCCTCATCAGAAAAAATAATGCTAAAAATACAAAACCATGGTAAATATTCCAATAATAGGTTCAGATAATCGCGTATAAGGTTACTTCAATAAAACTCCTTTCTGCGTATGGGAAGTGTTCAAAAATATATATATTTCTCAAAATTACATATTAAATCCAGTGAATGAAATGCCTCCGCAAGCTAACTTTACCTGAGTCGCCATCTAGTATAAATTTACGGAACTAAATGGCGCCACTTGCTACGATTACAACATCTGGCTTGCTTTTTATAAGAGAGAAAGAGACAGACAGAGAAACATGCGACGCCGCACTTGTTTTCTATAAGAGAGAGAGAGACAGACAGACAGCTTACTATAGCAAAAAGTGTCGTGCCAACTTTTCGTAAGAATTTTTTCCGTCTAGCCCCCTTTCACAACGCGCGATAAGGAACTTCGTTCCAAAATTTTTTTAAAAGAAAAGCCCGCTGAGTTTCTTGACGGATTTTCTCAGTCGTCGTCGCGTTCAGATCCGGTTGTCGATTTAAGAAATAATAAATGTAATACGAAAACTTTTAAGTAGCCCCCGTAGGCCTATACAGAATAAACGATTTCATTTCATTTCATAGGGTACTTTTCACCACCATCATTCAACAAACACCACGCGGGTGTAACCGCAGGCCGCTAGCCGTTACATAAAACTAGTTTAGTTTGGTACATCATTAACATAATAATTATCAATGAACGGTGGTTACTATGAACGTTATGATGACCTTGGGTAACAGAATTCAAGTTATGTAATGGACAACATAGCGATAGTGTTCGCGCATACGATTAGAAACTAGTTTGGTTTCTTATCTATAGTTTTATAAAGTATGACATTTTATTTAGTTTGTGACAGAATCTTGGAAAGTGGTTAATGTTATATTCACCGTTATATTATACTGTCTTAAGGCCTATTCAGACCAGAAGGGTTATTCTCATTCACTCATTCAGATTCGGAGACGGAAACTGTCTATCCGTCTCTGTCATCTACATTTAGGATGTTATTCGCTACCGCTGTGGGTAGCGTAAAATACCACGCGGAACTCGATGGGTAAATAGTATGAAGTTCCATATCTGCAGCGAAACTTGTACAGCCTAGTGAGGCGGTATTTTCTCTTGTTTGGCGAAACTGGCTCCGATGCCCCGGTAACCATTGCCAAAGAATAGATAGTTATATGCTTTGGTGTGAACAGTGAAATTAACGCATTCCCTTTCGGATTTCTCTATTGCTCGCGGTAGCGAATAACGCCCAGGTTTGAATAGGCCTTTAGCGTGGTTTATGTAGATATACAGGGTTTCCCAGAAATAGTGGATAATCCTGCACGTGCATGTGCGGGGGGGAAGGTGGGGCCCCACATCCTAAAACAAAAAATTCTATTTCCAACAGTTCGAGGTTTATGACATTTTTTGTAAAATTTAGAAATTTTCCAGTTTTTCTCATATTTGTGGTCATTACGCCCGCTACATGAGGCCTAATTTGGATTTTTTTATTTTGACGTGTTCCCTAATAGTGGTATTCCTAAATTACCTTTAAAAAAACTTACCTACTTAAAAATAGTAGTTAACTAGTAGTCTCTAAACATAATTTTTATTTCTGGAATTTATTTTATAGCTAAGTTTGAACACCTGTGGTGTAAAAAAAATGTATTAGAGTTTTGTAGCCAATCAAATAAAAAACTTGCCTACATCATGACGATCACAAAACAGTAGAATACTATCCACTTTAATAGTAAAATTTCTGAACTACAGCTACTAATGTGTAATAAGTAGGCGTTTCATTACAAAATTACAAAAATATGTACAGGTATTTTTTTTTAGTTTCTATCAGTTAAGTAGAGCTGTCGACCCTTTAGTAAGACTTTACTACCTGCTCGACACATTCCTCGAATTCTAAGCTGTGTGAGCGAGACAAACTATGCTTTAGATTATTGCGAGTGAAAGGGTCAACAATTCTCCTTTGTATCCTTGAATTCGTATTTGGTTATTGTTTTGACTCAGTAGTTAAAACTAGTTTAGTGCGTATTTCAACGTTCTTGACATCGCATGTGCTCTTGTGTATTTCTGATCGGCAATCTCGGTAAATGTAGAGTCAAATGTAGAGTTTTATCGGTAAATGTAGAGTCAAATGTAGAGTTTTATCATCGAGATTGCCGATCAGAAATACACAAGAGCACATGCGATGTCAAGAACGTTGAAATACGCACTAAACTAGTTTTAACTACTGAGTCAAAACAATAACCAAATAAAAATTCAAGGATACAGAGGAGAATTGTTGACCCTTTCACTCGCAATAATCTAAAGCATAGTTTGTCTCGCTCACACAGCTTAGAATTCGAGGAATGTGTCGAGCAGGTAGTAAAGTCTTACTAAAGGGTCGACAGCTCTACTTAACTAATAGAAACTGAAAAAAAATACCTGTACATATTTTTGTAATTTTGTAATGAAACGCCTACTTATTACACATTAGTAGCTGTAGTTCAGAAATTTTACTGTTAAAGTGGATAGTATTCTACTGTTTTGTGATCGTCATGATGTAGGCAAGTTTTTTATTTGATTGGCTACAAAACTCTAATACATTTTTTTTACACCACAGGTGTTCAAACTTAGCTATAAAATAAATTCCAGAAATAAAAATTATGTTTAGAGACTACTAGTTAACTACTATTTTAAGTAGGTAAGTTTTTTTAAAGGTAATTTAGGAATACCACTATTAGGGAACACGTCAAAATAAAAAAATCCAAATTAGGCCTCATGTAGCGGGCGTAATGACCACAAATATGAGAAAAACTGGAAAATTTCTAAATTTTACAAAAAATGTCATAAACCTCGAACTGTTGGAAATAGAATTTTTTGTTTTAGGATGTGGGGCCCACCTTCCCCCCCGCACATGCACGTGCAGGATTATCCACTATTTCTGGGAAACCCTGTATATGTATGTACCTTCGGTAATCAGACAGATTGATAAATTAGTTAGTACATACATGAAGTACATATATAAGATGATAGTATATTTTATTGATTACCTATACAGGGTTATTGGTAATTAGACCGGATCCTTTTAAGGGGTAGTAGGGAATGCCATTTGCAACAATATGACTGTACATTGTGATATCCGGAAATGAATCATTTCTGTGATATTCTTTTTTTTTTTTTTTTTTTGGAAAATCCAGTTTTACTACTTTAAAATTCAATAAAAAAAAAAGTAATCAACCGATTTCAATTCTGTTCGCAGTTTTAGAGAAACCTTGTTACAGCTCTTAATAATAAACAATAATATCGTACTAATGTAGATCCATCCAAAAACTAGAGGCTTTTTCATAATTTTTATTTGATAATTTTTTTAAGATGCTTTACAAAAACCTTTATTTTTTCTACAAAAACGATAGTAAATTAAGTCTGCATTTTATTTAAAAAACATCTACAAGTCTTTAGCTATCCAACGAGGTAAAAAAGGTAGCACTTTATTGCACAATTGCAGAAATAATGCGATAACAAAGACTCAGGTAGAGACATTCCGAGAAAGGGTTTTAGACAACGGTATCCATGTTGAATGCGCCGTCTCCCTCTCGCTTATGTTTGTTGAACGAGCAATGAGAACCCAGTTTGCTCAAGCGCATTGTACTGTTCAGACGATCTTTGGCAACCCTTTATTACGATTAAATTTCGACCTTGATAACGTTATTGGACTTGTGTAACTTCTTTTTCTGTGATTCGGCTAGTGAACTGGACTTTTTGATTGATTGCTTACCCGACGACTTGGCTTGTACTAAAGGATCTGATCATGACTGCGGAATCCCACGACCATCTACCTCGGCTTCGAGAGTTCACAAACGAAGAGTATGCGGACATACTGTTTTGCTATGGTTTTGCCAACGGCGTCGCTACACATGCTCGAACGGAGTATCAGTCTCGATTTCCACAGCGCCGTTTACCCCATGTGAGTGTATTTGACGGAGTGTACCGGCGACTACGAGAAACTGGTCAAGTTCAAAGACGACAAAGTGATGCTGGACGATCTCGTATTTATCATTCGGATGAAGAGGAACAGATAATTCGCATGTTTGAGCAAGATCCTACGACTTCAACAAACATCATTGCACGACGTCTTGGCATGTCGCAATGGAAAGTATGGAACACAGTGCACCGCTCAAGACTCTACCCGTATCATTTGACTCCGGTACAAGTTATCCAAGACGGAGATCCTGCACGTAGAGTCGAATTTTGCAGATTCATGTTGAACACCGATATGGAAGATGCCAATTTTTTATTAAAAATCTTATGGACCGACGAATCCAAATTTGATCAGGATGGAATATCAAATTATCATAATATTCATTATTGGGCCCCGAAAGATGACGGTAACCCAAACAAGAAAAGATTACAAGGATCACAAAGAAGGTTTTCCGTTAATGTGTGGATGGGCATTATTAAGAATGAATTGATCGGCCCTTTCTTTCTGCCCAACAACCTCAATGGTGAAGCGTATGATTTTTTTTTGAGAAACGAACTTTATGAGCTACTCAGTGAAGTACCCCTTGAAACCCGCAGAAACATGATTTACCAACATGATGGTTGCCCCGCACACTTTAGTTTGAGCATCCGTGAGTGGCTCAATCGTCAGTATCCCAATAAGTGGATTGGCAGAGGAGGACCCATTCCGTGGCCGGCCAGAAGTCCCGACTTGACTCCCGTCGACTATTACGTATGGGGTCACATGAAAAGCTTGGTGTACGACGATACTCTTGGACCTGTGGCAACCATCGAAGAACTGAAACAGCGCATAATAAATGCAGCAGAAAAAATGAAAATTAATTTAAATACAAGTGTTGTTAAAAGCAATTTACGCAGACGTATGCGTCTCTGCATTCAAAATTCTGGCTCACATTTTGAGAACGAACTGTAAAAATAATAAATACAGACTAATTACATCTACTCTTTTATTTCTTTAAAAGAAATTAAGTTACCTTAAGAAAGTATTTCTTCCATAGCTACTTCTCATGGACTATTCTCATTCCTTTCTCGGCCTTTTGTAATCGCATTATTTCTGCAACTGTGTAATAAAGTGCTAATTTTTTTACCTCGTTGGATAGCTAAAGACTTGTAGATGTTTTTTAAATAAAATGCAGACTTAATTTACTATCGTTTTTGTAGAGAAAATAAAGGTTTTTGTAAAGCATCTTACAAAAATTTTCAAATAAAAATTATGAAAAAGCCTCTAGTTTTTGGATGGATCTACATTAGTACGATATTATTGTTTATTATTAAGAGCTGTAACAAGGTTTCTCTAAAACTGCGAACAGAATTGAAATCGGTTGATTACTTTTTTTTTATTGAATTTTAAATTAGTAAAACTGGATTTTCCAAAAAAAAATAAAAAAAAAGAATATCACAGAAATGATTCATTTCCGGATATCACAATGTACAGTCATATTGTTGCAAATGGCATTCCCTACCCCACCCCTTAAAAGGATCCGGTCTAATTACCAATAACCCTGTATACCCTCAAACAGTACAAGCACGAGGCCCACCTGGTGTGAAGTAGTAACCTCTGCCTATAACAGATACCTTTCTTCACAAGTGACGAACTGCACCATTCAACAACACAATTCAAACCAAAACGCAGTAATGCGAACATTACTGCTTCGCGGTAGAAACAGGTATGGCGGCAGCACTTTCTCGGACGAACTCATTCACAAAGACACAGTATAAATATAGAGAAACAGTACGGAAACTACAGACATACGTTCGAAACGGCTCACTCACACAAACATGCGTATCGACGAGAGCCCTAAGCGGTTGTCGCGGTGCTGTCAGTAGTGAGGCCGCGTCAAGACGATTGGTCTCGTGTAAGTTTATTATCGCTTAACTAGGCTTAGTTTCCATACTGTTGCATCTTTATAACATGCCAAAGAGTTCTACTGCACTAAGGAATTAACATACGTATATATGTATATACATGTATGTATATTACGCAAAATTCCGTTTTGGGCCCTATGTATCTGCTTTCTCCACAAGAGCATAGATTAACCTATAGTTTCAAGTAGAGGAAACGAAATGCGAAATGTCCCAAATATTAAAGCACTTCGGTACTAAATTCTACAGTTTCAGTCAATTAGCAATTTAAATAATATTTTGTAATGTAAACACAGCATTGTCCTCGTGTCACTTCACGTCACTGGTAAAAACCTTTAACGGTATAGGTCAAGTCATAAGCGTTAGCGGGTTTCAAAATAATTTACTCAGGGATCAAGAAATCCTTGAATAAAACCGAGTACTTCACCGATGTCATGAGACCCCTGACCCCCGGCTTGCCTTCATTGGCCGTGGAGACGCAAGAGCAAGTAACAAAAAGCTCCAAGAGTGGAAGTGTTAAAGGGCATATCGCCGGTAGTACAAGCACTCTAGTGAAACCGCAGCACACCTCTCTACACCCTTTATCCAACCACACCAACGTTGCCCTTTTTTGTCACTATTGATGGTAGTCCTTATGGGTGCTCGTTTAGGGGATGGCAAGTCACCACCTGCCGAAATATTTTAATATGGGACTAAATTTGGCAGGTGCCGTAGTCTCGTCTATAGTCTTATATCTCCCTTATCACCTATAAGTTCATAACAATAGCCTTGTAACTTCACCAATTTTTGTAATAGATAATCCATGTCACCGTCATCCCAAAATCTGTTTTTATACACTTTTGTATGTTTTATACCAAACAGGCCTCTAAATGTTGGCTATAGCCCCACTTAAGCCTTTATAAAAGACTGGATAACAAATTTCAATAAATAGTAATAATCAATAATAATAAAATATATGTAACTATAATTATAATGTACATGTAGGTATATATATATATAGTAATTACTTAGTACAATAAAGCAGTAATAAGATTTAGTACTATTAGGTATCCCAATTCCTACTAATATTATAAACGCGAAAGTTTATATGTACTTTGTTACTGTTTCACGCAAAAACTACTGAATGGATTGAATTGAATGATTGAAATGAAATTTGGAATGTACATAAATGAGGCGCTGGTAAACAAATAGGATACTTTTTCATCATCATCATCATTATTCATCACCAGGCGGATGAATCAACAACAATGCATTTGATTATATATACATACCTACCCGAATTCAAATGCCCACGAAAATTGCCAAAAGTACCAGTACCATACCAAGCCAAGATATTTTTAGATTTACGAGCTGTTTGATTTAAAACGTCCAAATAATATTAATATGGGTTGTTAATTTTTTTGACAGGTAAATCTTTTTGTTCATGTCTGTTTGACCAGTGCCTGGGTGTGTATATGTATATAAGTATGTGTGTGTCAGTCATCAGATTACTACAGTTCAGGCTGTGCCTAATTTGGGATATTATAAACTTGTGTGGATATTGTTCCATATTACTATTTATACTCAAAATCAAACCATTTATTCTGCCTACCGGCCTACGGGGGCACTTACAAATTGTCATAATACATTTACTTCGTCTTAAATCTACAACTGGACGGAAACGCGAGCACGACTGAGAAGATACGACAAGAAACTTAGCGGGCTTATCTGTTTAAATTTTTTATCGTCACTTACCTACTTAGTGTATTTAACAATTAATGTTCATTTATATATACTCCATTCGAAATAGCCTTCAATTAAGTCCAGAATGTTCCACTAACACCGCTACTCTCTTATGCCGGAACCACACTAGGTACCAAAGGAATACGTGACAAGAACATGAAATCGCGCACAATCATGGTACCTAGGCCATTGAGCAGCAGATTTTCCATGCTATTTACATTGTACCTAAAAAGGTATTTAGTAAATAGATTCTATTCTATACATGGCACAATACCGTGGTGTATGGTGCTAGGAATTTTCCTGTTGGCCATATCTGATGGTATCCAATCACTCCGAGGACTCCATGCAAACGCAATAACGAGATTAGACTAGTATATCCGGAAATTTTAGAATCTTCTTTATAATCTTATGTAAGGTTCCAACCCAGATGTTATGGATTTCCAATCGCTGGCTCGAGTTGGAGATTAAATCGACTATTCTGTGGTTTTAATGTCTAGCAACACTGAAGTCATAGACAAAATAAATGTAGAATCTGTGGTGCCTTTTCCGTTTGGATGGTAAGCGAGGGTATCTTGCCATCGTGGGTAAACTCTCGGTGGGGAGGGTCATTCAATCGCCAGCGCCTGAGTTCAAAGAGCATATAATAGTCCTGAGCTGGACGAACATGTACAAGAGCGACAAGTAAATTGTGAAATTAGCTTAAGGGAAGTTAGAAAATACAGTGTGTGCAAATCCAAGTGGAATCATTGGAGGGGATTATTCCCTAACACTTACTAATACTAGTAGTTCTGCGAACAGTAAAACTCGCAAACATATAAGCGTCTTATAAGCGGCAATTTTTCGCAGTACTTCACAATCCCAAATCACTTGACCAATTAATATGTTATATTCGAAATTCCTCTTTAAAATCAAGTACCTAATGTGTGTGTATCAAATATTATAAAAAATGGTCGGTTATTAGCGCCGCAGCAAACTTCCCTCCTTTTTTTGGATAAGTACCCGCATCCCCACTCAAAATCGTCGACGACAAAATCTATATTAAATATAGAACATGTCAAGATTAGTTAAAAAATACGTCTGGATAAAGCCGGACATAGGTAGGCTTTTTGGCTTTTGTCTGTCCCGATTTAGTGTTTTATTTTACCTCGTGGCGACCGGACTGTGCCTCACATAAATAAATAAATACCTATTGTTTAGGCAACTGAGACGGCGCGATTTGATGATTACTAGCCAGGCACAATAGAAATTTCATTGTTATAATGACATCGACCCTTGAAGGGTCCAAATGCTAATTTTCACCACTGTATGTTCGAAAACACAAAACTTTCACCCATCCATTTCACCCTCTCTTAAACCACCACTATACAAAAAAATAATAGGCCAACATTTTTTATTTTGAATGACCTATCCAAATACAAATTTTCACAACCGTAAGTTCAAAAACAAAGGAATTTCATACAAACGTTTTCACTCCTTTTGACTCCCTTAGACTACTTATTATAAAATAAATTCTAGAGACGGGACGTAGAGTAAACTGTGAAGTACAAGATCTAATAAATAAAATGGGGTCGTGAGTTTTGCAATAAATAGGGTAGCAGTGGCAAAAAGTTAGGGTGAGATAGTGAACAGCTGATATTATGACACAATCTCATAGTACTTTTTTGATAACTGCGCGATTTGATGATTACTATTAACGTGAGAAGTGAATGGTGAACGAAACACACACACGTGGCATGTTATATGGCCAAGGGATTTTGAATATCGTGTTCTTTTTTTGAAAGTCTTGTGACCATACATTTTAGAATGTCCGGCCTTTTCACTCAAATGTCCGGCCAAACAAGCGATAATTCCGTTTTTCGGAATATTACATCTGGCAACCCTATATGTAGGCTTGTTCAAGCATCAATGGCATCAACAATTTATCATAATGATTCGAGTTCATACCATAACAATAATCTTGTCAAATTAAGGCTATATACCGAACTAGTCATTGAATTTGGCTCTATTGTAACAATTGCTTACTGACCCTATTCTTAACTTTATATCTATTTAATCATGAACCACGTTTTCAATAAATACTAATGAACGAGGCTGTCAAAACGATTTAAATTGGTACACTTAAACGAATGAAGGTTCACAGATAGCACACTACAGAGTTGTGCAGTAACCTATCTTCATATAAATTGGGTAGTTGAAATAATTTTAATTGGGTTTGGAATTGGGTAGTTGAGTCACGATCTCGCTGTCGTAACGAGTGTATTTGCTCTGTATTTAGAAAATGTTTAAAAATAGTAAACCATAGATTTTTGCTAATTTTAGAAGTGCATATTGAAAATACAATAATAAAAACGTAGTGCAAGTGTTATCTGAAGAATAGAACCTTACGAAATAGCAAAGAAGTGGAAAAACTAATAATTACAAAATATAAACACAGACTGACCTAATGCTTATATTTACTTAACGTGGACACTGGTGTACAAACAAATAAAAACTAATCATATAAACGTACCTGTAACAATGAATAAACCGTACTAAAACACCAAAATAGAATATAAATAGTTGAAAGACATCCAGGATCACCCTCATTATTATACTGTGAGTGAACGTAAACAGTGCAAAGTGCGGAAATAAATGACTCATGCGTAACGACTTTTTTACTCAATTCTAAAGAGTCAGCCGCAGTACGTAGCACTAATTTCGTGCTCACGTAGTATATGCGCGCAGCGCGTTGGCAAGAGTGTTTGACTTTCAACCCACAGGCCGGGGTTCAAATCTCGCAAGACTTATCCACCGTTTCCTTTTTGCTCACGTTATTGTTTTATTTTATATGTTATATGATCGATTTAAACAGAACTATTTCAGACTAGCGATATAGCGAACTGATCTTTACTTTTGACCAACGTATCCGAAACGATCGCTCGGCTAAGCCGACTCATAACGCGACGAGGTTATTATACGGCCAGCCACATTAATTGTCCGGAATCTGTCGGAATTATTGCATCCCACCTGCTACATTGCTTCTCTCTCTTATCTGCTGCTATTAGCTGCACTAGACGTAGAAAACGTCGAAGTCAAGATGAATTTCTTAGAAAATATTACTTTTAGACGTATGAGAACGACATCAGACACTAATACGAGTACAAACAACGACAGTGAAATAATGACGCAAACTTTAAATGCTACCGTAAATAGTTTACCCGACATATCTGATGATGAAGAAAGTGATTTAGTAAAAGAACTTAAAAATAAAATTGAAACTTTGACGATTCAATTAAATAGTGCACACTTAGAAATAGAAAATCTGACAATAGAAAATCTAGAGTTTAAGCGCATGAATGAAGATTTGACCTCAAAAAATAGTCTATTAAAAAAAATCACGCATAGTCCTGCAAAACAAAAGAATGCAACGCCAAAAAAGCGCAACACTTTACACCAAGCATGTAAACAAACACAAACAGAAAAAAAATGCATTGATGCTAAATACGAAAATAAACACGTACAGACAGAGGAATTACATACCTTGAAACAAAATAAAGTAATTAAAACTAAAGGCAAAAACCAAACGGACTATAGCGAAAAAACATGTAAAAATACAACAGATGTAAATAAAATACCAGTATATACAAGAAACAAAATAGTGGCATCAACACAAAAAACGAGTAACATCATTTTAATTAGCGCCAACAAACAAAATAAAGTACTTCAAGTAGCGGAAGACACACTAAACGGATCTAATGGAAGTACTTTTCTACGACATCACCTTATACCCAATGGAGGCGTACAAGCATTAGTGCAGGGAATAGACGCGAAAGTAACGGACTTAACTATGAACGACTATTGTATTATACTTATAGGTGAAGAAGACTTTAAAGAGGGCAGTGATTATGTCAACCTAATTTGTTACATTCGAGAATCTCTATGTAAACTAAAGCATACGAACTTTATAATATGCTTGCCCACCCACAAATATGCTCTAGAACCAAATGTAATTAACTGTTTATATAACAATAAGATTGACATGTTCAACCAACTACTATATTTAGATAATATGTCTCATCGATATGCATACACTTTCGACTCAAATTTGTATATATCGCATGATTACAAAATGTACTATAGTCACTCTGGAATGTTAAAAAATGCTGGTCTGCGTACCATATTAAATTATGTATCACATCTAATTCAAGAGATAAGGGATGTTAACAATATAAATTATAAATCAGAAAGTTGTACTGAAAACCAGCATAACAATGTAGAGTTTTTTCGAGAATACGTATATTAGTATAATGCACCAGAATATTGCAGGGCTGTTGACCAAATCTGACGAACTTACAATCTGTTTGGATGAACTTAAAACTGAAAAAAAACAAAATGTTGATGTGATCTGTGTGACGGAACATAACATGATGTCAGGCAATGAAAATAATCTTGTTTTACCTAACTATCAACTAGCCGCATGTTTCTGTAGAGAAAATATTTCCAGAGGTGGAGCATGTATTCTAACCAGAATTGGACTACAATATAAAGATCTTGCAGAAATACGGGCTCTATCCCTTACTAAGGTCTTTGAATGTTGTGCCGTGGAACTGATTCCTTTTAAGACCGTAGTTGTATGTATATATAGGGTGCCTCAAAACAAGCAGAAATCGAAATATTTGAAAATATTCTATACCAGACTGGATAACCTTCTTCAGAAACTATGTACAATGCAATACACACATATAGTTGTGGCCGGTGATTACAATATTAATACTTTGAAACCAGACAATAATACTCGTAAGCTAGAGCGTCTTCTAACAAACTTTAACCTCAAACTAGCATTATACCAACCAACTCGATTAAGTAGTCAAACGTGCATAGACAACATTGCTCACAATTTCAAAAGTACATGTAAAGTTGAAGTAATTGAGTTAGCACTCTCTGACCACACAGCTCAGCTGATAATGTGTCCTGTGGATACAAAATGTATCATTGATAGCTGGCGTATTAAGAGACGTGACTATAGTGAACACAATATTTTAACATTTATATCATGTATAAAAAGCCTTACTTTCTCAGAATTATACAATATTGACGATCCTAATGAAGCATATATTTACTTTATTGACATTTTTAAATTATTTTATGATTTGTGTTTTCCGTGCTTACAAAAGACAATAAAATGTACTAAAAATCCTAAATGGATATCACGCGGAATCAAACTATGTAGTAAAAACAAACGTGTTCTACTATGGCAATACAGACGAACCCCCAATACTGCAAATAAAAATAAACTAATAAATTACACAAAACTGTTTAAAAAAATTACAAAACTTACCCAACGAGCACAAAACGCTATACTAATTTCATGCTATAAAAACAGCAAACAATAAATCAAAATGTACGTGGAATTTAATAAATAACTCCGAATTTCGTGCGCCAACTGAGTCAGTAAGTCAATTAAAATTTAAAAATGAGATTATAACTGACCCCGTTCATATATGCAACGCATTCAATGACCATTTTGTTGACAAAATTAAGCATGTAAGAAATAGCAGTCAAAAAATGACATCATTAATTTCGACTAGACTCAATTCAATGTTTTTTTCTCCTAGCACTGCTTATGACATATTAAAAATTATTAATTCATTAAAAAATACGAATAGTGTGGGTTACGACGGAATCTCTACAAAAATTATAAAACGAGTTGCCATAGATATATGCAGGCAATTAAGCTACATAATGAACTTGTGCATATGTGCAGGTACCTATCCTGAGGCACTTAAAGTCTCTGTAATTAAACCAATATTTAAAAAAAAGGACAAAGAATGTATTGATAATTATAGGCCAATCGCACTCATTCCAATCATATCGAAGATTTTTGAAAAATATATTTACTCACAACTCTACAGCTACATAGAAAAAAAAGGTATTCTATGCAACGAACAGAAAGGGTTTAGAGAAAAGAGAACAATTAATATGGCAATATATGAATTCTTAGGTAATGTAATTACTAATGTAGATAAGACTAATCCAGTATGTGCGATATTATGTGACATGACGCAGGCTTTTGATTATGTAGAGTATAATATATTGCTACAAAAGCTGGACGCATATGGCATCAGAGGTAACATTCTAGAACTGATTAAATCATATCTCACGAGTAGAAAACAATATACAGAAATTAGTAAAATAAACATAATTACAAAACGGAAAGAAATTTACAAGTCTCACGAGCGCTCTCCCATTTACGGAGTTCCGCAAGGCAGCGTGCTGGGTCCTCTTTTTTTTATACTCTACATTAATGACCTACCTAAAGCACTTAATCATCCGACGACCCTCTTTGCTGATGATAGCACAATAACAATAAAATGTAAAGATAAAACCACATATGAATTAGAAATAAATAATAGCCTCAAAACAATAACTCAATGGCTTTATAATAATAACCTTAAAATAAATTTGGACAAAACTAACATAATTCATTTTAGGCAGCGAGCAGTACAAAACAAAGTTATTGTACAATATAATGGCAAGCTTGTTGAGGAAGTAGACTATGCTAAATTTCTAGGTTTGACTATTGATTGCAAACTCGACTGGAAAGCACATACAGAGACATTATCAAAAAAAATTAACTCTTCGGCATATGCGCTATTCAAATTGTCTTCGATAATAAACAGAGATGCTCTAATTACGGCATACTATGGCTTAGTTGTGTCGGTTCTACGGTATGGCATTATTTTTTGGGGAAACTCTACTGGCAAAAGGATTGCATTCAAAGCCCAAAAAAGATGCATTAGGGCAATGTTTCGTCTACAGAAGACTGACACCTGTAAACCTTATTTTCATAACCATAAACTATTGACATTACCATGTTTGTATATTCTCGAAATTGCAACATTTGTTAAAGCGAATCCTAATTTATTCTGTCGTTGGTCTGACGTAAGTACTAATACTCGTAGCAGACGAGATATAACTAGACAGTGCCCACCTATGGCTAAGACTGCTCTAATGCGTAATAGTGTTTTCTGCATGGCTCCGATCATATACAATAAAATTCCAAAAGCCATTAGGGAATTAAGATATGAAGCCTTTAAAAATAGACTAAAGAGACTGCTTTCTGCAAAGTGTTATTATGAGATTACTGACTTTCTAAATGATAGGTTTGACATGAATTGTACTTAATATCTGACATATAGGAAATAATAAATTAATTCAGACTATGTTATACTACTATATTATATGATTTTATCAATTATTTAAATTTTAAAATTATATTTGTACGCCATACCAGGCAAGGACATGCGCTCCATATGTTTAAATGTGTAAGATCTTGCATACTGCTTTGTGTGTGTATACCTACCATGTGCTGACAAATAAATGAATCTTGAATCTTGAATCTTAATGCACTTTACTTGTGACCAGCTTATGTATATCACTTGCAATCAAATGATGCTTGTAATTTAATAAAATGGCGGCTCTATATTCCTTTTGTCAGCTCCAGTCATCAACATTTTTGCTTACTGGAGTTGTCAAAATTGACAAAGAGCCGCCATTTTACATGATTTTATTTCTGCTTTTGTATCAGAGTAATATATATTTGTAGAGTAATAAGGGTGCTGTCAGAGGTAATATAACTGTGAACAGACTGTAGTGGAGGAATTAAAGATGTAGTTGTAAGCAAGCGCCATCTTTGGAGCTCTTTGGAAGTCATCTGTACTGAACAGGTAACAGATGGTGCTGTGTAAAACAATAGGCAAAATTCAAAAGGTCGCCGCGGGGCCTTGTTTGATTCAACGCTTTTAAATTCTATGAGACTGTTAAGGCTTTATTATATAAAATTTTCAAATGGAACTGTGGAAGATGTCTTATACAAGAGCATGTCTCGCTTGTTGCCACTGCTGGCATGTCTCGTGTCTCACACTGTAGTGAGCAAGCATGTGTTAAAGTCAGAAGGGCTATGCAGCGAGTGAAATTAATGCGCATATTAGACAAAAAAAATGTTTAGGGATGACGAGCACAGAACAATGCCTCTAGAAACTTCAGCTTTGTATGGTATTTACACACGAAGTGCCTGTCTTGTCACTTGATTGCATTAATTAAAAACATTTTTTTATATATTTTTTTTGACAAACGTTTATAATGCATAGTTCTGAACAGTACAACAGTTGCACAGAACTGTAGTATTTTTTTTGCAGAATCGCCGAGTATTAAGGTTTCACATAAGAGCGTGAACGTACGGCGATACAAAGGTACGGGCAAACGTATGTTTGGTAGAGACAAGTTGTGCTACTGTTTCTATTCTGTAAGTTGCTCCAATACTCTAAAGCGTGATGTATGACAGATGAACATACAAATACAATGAGGTGGAAATTAAGGTCAATCGAGCCAAGATCATTGTGGTCTGAATAATGTGTAGCTAATGAAATAATTAGGTTACGTTTGTATTGATTTAGGTTTAAAGAACTTTATTTCTCATAAGAACTAGTGTTCACATACAATGAGATTCTCTTAAATATAATTTATAAATGAGTCCTCTGGCTTGGTAGGCATTACTTATTTAACGAGCTATTTATATATTGCTCCAGTTTATTTCGATATGCATTAATATTTTCACATTCTTTCACTTCATTTGGTAACTGATTGTATAGCTTTGCTCTTTCAAATAATAATGTTGTTCTCCCATAGTTAGTACGCGGTGTTATCAATGTTAATTTATTTTTATTCCTTAAATTGTGGGTATTTATGTGTTGTGTGAACTGAACGTTTGAGTGAATTGATTGAGTTATGATATTTTTTATGAGAATGCAAGTGTTATATGTGTATATTTGTTTGATATTATAAAGTTTAGTACTTTCATATAATAATGTTGTTGGTGTAAGATAGTGATAATGGAATAGGACTTTAATTATTTTATTTATGCGGCACCAACTTATAAATGGATATTTTATTTTGATAGATTTAATAGCTAAGAAACCTCAACATGTATAATCAGGAAAAAACACACTAATGGCAACCCCTCAGTATTATAAGAATTTAACATTGGCTTCGTACGAATATTTCTGTTAAACTTCATTAAGATTCGCAGGGCTATTATGTATCATAGTTGCAATGAAATGTTGAAATCTTGAAAAATGGCAGCTTTATGACAGTTTTAACGACTCCAGCGAGCAGAAATGTTAGTAAGTTGGCGACTGAAGCAAATAAAACTGACTAATGCCGGCATTTTTTAAAATTTAAACCTTTACACAATTGCAGCAGGGCTATTAAGAATCTCAGTTGCAAACAATTGTTGATGCAACTCGGATACACAATTGCCCTGTAGATCATCCGTTCGCAAGTTATCGCCGAATAAACATAACAACAAACGACGATTTATCCCAAAATAACTCTAGAGACAGCGTTTTTTTCATACTTTATATATGTTTGACTACAATCTCAATTGATGGTCGGTGATGACTGATGATTAGCTACTGAGATACATAATAGCCACAGACCAGTGGATAATGGTCTGTGATAATAGCCCTACGGATAATCGACAACCGCATGATCTGCGACCGAACCATCAAGCCGCGTTTTGTCGGTAAGAGTTGACTCGTAAGAGTGTACTATGACAATGTAGCCTCCAACAATGTAGTCTAGTGTACTATGATAGTTGTCCGAGTGCACTATACCCAGTTCCCAGGATACAAGTACCATGAGAGTAGACGTCAGAATACACTACGTCAGAGTCGGTCAAAACACGGGTTTTGTTTTTTATAATGGTTCATCAAAGTGACTCCCTCTCGCCTGATAGAAAGCGAAGAAGCAATGACCATTAGTGCAGCCGTAAGCTGCACTAATCGCCACCCCTATGATAACCTGACAAATGCTTTTTCACGCCCCGCTTGAAAGACCCAAGGTCATAGCTGCAAGGAAATACGTACGCCGGCAAAGCATTCCACAATTTACTTAAACGACAGAGGTAGGAACTGCTAAACTTTTTGGTTTGTGGTAAGAAGTTTTCAACAGTATATGGATGCAATGCTAGGCCGGAACGAGAAGTTCGGGACCGGAATGGTGAGGAAGGCATAAGATTAAAAGCTCTATTTCTCCTTATTAAGATTAAAAAGGGTTAAATGCTACTGCGTGATCACCGCTTTAGATAAACAGAAGAAATACTCAAAATTATGTCAAACACGCTACACTTATTATCCATGCCATTGCTATGCCTCCGTAGGCAGAAACCTCGGTATTTGTAGGTCAATGTTGTGTAACTGCCACAGAATACGTCACAGTTCATGATGTTAAAACTACGTAACTATGAGATCATAGGAACATACGAATCGAAGGGCGAACTGTATGGGAGTCGGTATGAATGATAAACATGATAATTTACGTTTTAAGAACATACACACATCAAAAAAAGTTTGTGATCACGCGTCACTAGCATAAGCGGGTCGGGTCTTGAATCGAGTCGCCTGAATTTGAGGATTCTGCTACTGTGGAATGGTCAAGGGGCTTTGTCTTGACCCTCCCAATTCGATTTTGGCTGCCGGAGTTACGCGAAAGTATTTTAAATTAATATTTAAAGTTTCTGTAATTTCACACGAAAAACATGCGGATGCGTGAAACGGAACGCAATATCAGGAAATATTGCATAAATTTGAACGTCTGCTATGAGATCTATTCAAGCAGAAAAAAGATCCCTTTGTCGAGTTGATCAATGTAATTAACTATGTTTACAAAATAAAATAAATACTCCTACATAGTTTTGTGAAAATAATTTTCCTCCCTTACCCACCCAGAGACCAACTCAGACCGGTTAGGTTGAAAGTAGTCAGAAAACCGACACAGAGCACCCCGACTCCACCTATTCTTGTGGCTACTACCCCTAGAGTGTTTATAAATAATGCGGGAGCCAGAAGCTCAAGGGAGGTCCCTTCATTTCACTACGGAGGTCGCCAGCTCCCCCCTTCACTCAACTCGACTTCATGCGGCGAAGCAACGTTCAGGGGCGACTGCTAGAGCTTCTGGCGGGAGCCCACCCGGAGTCCAAGTCAGACCGGTTAGGTCGAAATTAGTGACAAATCCAACTCTGACCCCCCCTCTCTCTCTCCCCCCCCCTAAATTTAGGTGTAAAAGTGTTAGTAGAGTAGACAAAATTATCTTTGATATTAAATTTTTAAAAAAACTACGCGGTTCCGGCAGGGGGAAATGGTAGGGGGGGTTCCCTGCCCCCAACCCCCCCTCCTACCCACTCCCCCTCCCCCAAAGTTAAGTGTAAAAGTGTTTAAATAGAGTAGAAAAATTGATCTTTGATATTAAATTAAAAAAAACTACGCGATTCCGGCAGGGAAAAATGGTGGGGGGGGGGTTCCCCTCCCTCCTCCCATTTTCCTTGCCCCCTCCCCCCTCCCCCCCCTAAATTCAGGCGACTCGATTCAAGACCTTACCCGCATAAGCTGATATAATTTTTATTAAATAATTATTCATTTTATATAATTTATTGATTCAGGTGTGACTTTGCGGAAATCCATTATCAAAAAACGATATTAAAACATATTTTTATTTACTCGTCGAGCGCTAGGCTAGACCGACAGTCGTTCTAGCGCTCGACGAGTCAACATCTCCTGAGGATGCCTCGTGTAGAGGCGAAACACGTGTCGAATCGTTTTTGGTTTATTTTGGTTTCTTGTGCGTTTTTTATTTTATATTCTTCCTATTAGCAGTTTATGCTTGAGGGAGGATGGTGCATACCCCCAAATAAGCCAAAATCATTGTTGTTTTTCAGCGGAAGTGTCACAAAATATTTTTTAATATCGTTTTTTGGTTAATTTTATATAAAAGTTATACAGGTAATATTCAATACAATGTAACTCCTCCCCTGGTTCGAACACATGCTGTGATCCTCCTGAGCATGCTGAGAAGCAAGTTATACAGCATTTCTTGGGGTAGCCTGTCCCATTCTTGAATAGCGGTTTCCCTGAGCTCTGGCACTGTCTGGGGACGTAGCTGACGGTTCCAAACAGCTTAAGAGCATCCCACGCGTGCTCTATTGGGTTTAAGTCAGGCGAGCCGGCATGCCAGTCTAACCTTGTGATGTCGATTCTTGGAGAGCAGCATTGACTCGTTTGGTGCCCATGGTTTACTCGGAATGGTCTGACAATTCCATCAATAGCAACTGCTCTATACATAAAATCATAATATAATCTACCGTAATAAAAAAGATTTCGATTTTTTCAAAGTTATCGCAATCTTTTTTTGATGTGTGACAACACGTTATGTAATATTTTCGTGCTTCGCAAAGCACGCTAAGCCACCGGTATCTGTTGTTGCCGGTTCGCCAAATTGACATTCATCTGTTCGTATGTTTGTTAGGCTGTATGTACGTCTTCCTGTACAGGTCGCATTTTTCAACCAATCTTGACTAAACTTGGTATGCATGTTCTACTATTCAATATCTAAAATTAGATTTTGGTAATATTCGACAAGAGCATTCGGTACAACAACATTTTATACATATTAGATCATATTCCACCACCACCTGCAGAAAGCTCAGACTGCGAAAAGTTTTTGCTAATAAGATTGTGCTAGCAAGGTCTACTGTTCGCAGAACTACTAGTGCAGTAAGGTTGTAAAATAATATATATTTCCTTCTAGGCAAGCGTGCTCCAACGTAGACCGCATCATCGCTTAACATCAGGCGTGATGGTAGTGAAACGCAAGTCTATTTACATATAAAATTATATATATATATATATAATTACTCAAATAAAAATATAACTAATAAAATTAAACAATTTGAAAACTTTGAAACCGACTTCCATTCTATTCAGTTATTGGAGTGTATCTCAAAAACTACTGGATCGTATTTGATGAAATTTAAATGGGACCACACGAGAAGCACCAGCTTTCAAACAGATCAGAATTTTGAGAATCGGTTAACACAGTCAAAGGTTATTACGTAACAAAAATTAAAAAAAACTGTCGAATTGAGTACCTCCTCCTTTTTGGAAGTCGGTAGAAAAGAGCCTCCTGAAACTTGCTTTATGTAACATTATTTTTTAAAATGAAATAAATAATTTTGTATTTTTTTATATAATATAGAATTAGTAAGGATAGGGTACGATAGGACTGACATACCATTTTGGGAAAATTCCCCAATTAATATAAAATAAAAAAATGGTTGTCTGTAAAGTCGGTTTGCGGACGATAATTTTACGTGATAACCTCACAAGACAAGCCGAACGCTTAGGCCGATCGTGCCTCTCTATCGCTTGTTCCGCGCTCTCGCTTGCACGCTCGGCTCAGACGGAACGTTCCTCGATTAACAAGGCGTTATCACGTGAAATAATCTTTAAAAACCTTTAACCCACATGCGACGTTTTATTAAGGATTTATGTAGACGGTAATATAATTACAAACATGTATGTGGGTCGATACGTCAGTTAACCTGTATCCATAAAATACCTATAGTACTGCCACTTTTGTCGCATTATAAATAATAATTAGGCGGGCCGCCTTACAGGCTGGTTATTGCCATCTTTGGATATTTTAATGTGTACTTGTACAGTTTTCAAAAGATCTTTTGATATGATGCACCTGTTGTGGTAATAAAATAACGACGCAATTTTATACAGCAAACTTATATCTTCGGATAGGATTTGGAGCGACGTCGTATTTTCAACCTACTTACAAAAGGAGGAGGTCTTGAGTCGACGCGTACTTTTTCTACCGACTTCCAAAAAAAGGAGAAGGTACTCAATTCGACTTGGTGAACCGATTCTCAAAATTATTTTTCGTTTGAAAGCTGGTGCTTCCCGTGTGGTCCCATTTAAATTTCATCAAATTCGGTCCAGTAGTTTTTAAGTTACACTCCAATAACTGGATAGAATGGAAGTCGGTATTAAACTTTCCAAATTGTACTTGTTTTATGTATGATCCACGCTAAACTTTCTTAGGAATACTCTGTAAAGAGTATTCCTATTCTCAAAATCCTTTTTTTAATTGGCACTCTCGTCTCTTTGTTTACTACCTTATAACGCCTAAACGGCTGCGCTGATCGTAATGAGATTTGGCAAGAAGATAGATTCTACTCTGGGAAAGTATATAAGATACTTTCATCATCATCCATCACCACGTGGGTAAAACCGGTGACTTATATAGTAGCTATTTTTGTATGTATTCACGGCACTTATTGCTGAAATATAAACCGATATACACTCTTTAAACATATCATCATCATCTCAGCCGTAGGACGTCCCCTGCTGAACATAGGCCTCCCCATGATTTTCCAAAAGGACCGGTTAGAAGCGGCCTGCATCCAACGTCGTCCTGCGACCTTCCTAAGGTCGTCTGTCCACCGTGTCGTTGGACGACCTACGCTGCGCTTGCCGGTGCGTGGTCTCCACTCCAGAACCTTTCGGTCCCATCGGCCATCTGTTCTGCGTGCTATGTGCCCTGCCCACTGCCACTTCAAACATATACAAACATATACAAAAGAATAAAGACATTGAATTGCATATTTATAAGTTCACTTGTATGTAGATATCTGAAACCTTTCTTAACCTCTACCAATACAAATAAAAAAACATCACCGATATCAGAGTACTAAGTACATGTACAGTCTCTGTTGCTATGTACAGTCACTAATAACAGTAAGGACATTATTATTTTAATAGCTTTTTTATTTACTAGCTGTACATACCGGTAATCAAATATATGTTACACTAGTTGCACCACGCAATTTAATTCGCGTGGTGATGGATGAGGATGATGATGAAAAGTATCTCATGTGCTAATCCAGCCTCATCTTCCTCCATACCAAATCTCATCAAAATTGGCCCAGCTGTTTGAGCGTGAAAGAGTAACAAGATAATGGAACATATTTTTTTATTATTAAGTACATAGGTAATAAAATAAAATTTATGCGAGCGCAGGCAGTGCTGTATGAAGATGTTTCAGAGTTGAAAACCGTGTGGGACGAAACGGGTCGCGTCCATGTCGCAAGGAAACAAAATACTAAAATGTAATACTTGCGAAAGTTTCAAACATATCTATACATATAATATATATATATAATGAACCCCTATTTCTACTGGTCACGCTATAATTTGAGAACGAATAGAACATCACGTTATTCTTTATAGGTGTGTTAGTTATTGTCAGGAGAAGGTTGTTATGAAAGAAAAATCAAGAAAAGATGAAAGGTTATGGCGAGACCGAAGGCCGAGCATACTACGCGAACGAAGTCGCGGGCAGTCACTAGTTAAAAATAAATTATAATAATAATAATAATAACGTTTATTGACGTAGATTACATTTTACAGAGCATGGTTTCATTGGTCCACAAACTAGGTCAACCTGCATCTTGGGAACCTCCTTCCTTTTTGATACATACATTTCTAAACATAACGTTATAATATTAAAGTTAAAGACAAAATACAACATTTATTATTAATATAAAGAAAATGAAAGAAAATATCTATATTAAGATAAACGTGCATTTGCGTGCGTAAGTGTGTGTATATGTAGGAGAACTAAATTAACCAACACTATGGATGTTTATTGCAATTTAAGTCTGAAATGAGTTATCGAATTCTTCATTACTACCACTTGGGACCGTCAAACTTTTGCGTATAAGCAATTAGTACTCAGTTTGCTTCTTATGAGCCCTAGGATTCTTCATTACGCACTGCAGTTAATATTTTGTCGTAGCCATAAATACAATACGTTACAACGAGCTATGGAGAGAGCAATGTTCGGGGTTTCTCTACGTGATCGAATCAGAAATGAGGAAATCCGTTGAAGAACTAAAGTCACCGACATAAACCAGAAGATTAGCCAGTTAAAGTGGTAGTGGAAAGAGCAAATAGCACGCAGAACAGATCGCCGATGGGGCCGGAGGGTTCTGGAGTGGAGACCACGGACCGGCAAGCGCAGCGTAGGTCGTCCAACGACATGGTGGACAGAGACCTGGTCGCAGGATGACATTGAATGCAGGTTGCTTCCAACCGGTCCTTTTGTAAAATTATGTGGGAGGCATAATGTACAGCAGTGGACGTTCGACGGCTGAGATGATGATGATGATGATGATAAATACAGTGACGTTTCCCAATGAGATCTGAAATCCTTTGTCACGAACTGGATTCAATTCATAGGGCCGTATTCCAGCGGTTAGAGTAAATTTTCTATTGTATTTGCAGTCACCACTCAAGCAGAGATTCACAACCAGGGGGCATACTGCCACCTTCTACGAAACTATCATAAATCAAGAGCGTTTTGTAATAAGCTCAGAATAATCATACTTACTTTCGTACTCCCACCGACACAAAACGGTCAACCAAATTTAATGGTAACGTTGCAATATGACTACTTTAAAATATAGAAGTACGAATGTTAAAAAATGTGACATTGGAACAATGAAACTTAGTGTCTAAAGTCATGAAAAAGTATGGAAATTGCGTGAAATATTTGATACTACGTCATCAAAACGTCTATCGTAATTCAATATTATTTTAAGCTTGCTATATTGACGTGGTGGTACCATATTTAATAGTAAGGTTGAAACATTACTGCTTTAAGAGGTGGGAGTAAGGCCCCTGAGCGTCTATCTCAAATACTGTAGCCGCAGATTTCTTAACCGTACGTGTGTGGGCTGCAGTTTATGACTGTCCTTACTGATATTGGTTGCGACGATGCCATATAGAGAAGAGCCGGTTTCGCATTGCGAAAGCATAAAAGATAAACAAAAGTAACCGCTTAATCGGAGTCTTACTCTCATATTATTTTATATATGCATTCAATCGATACCCAAGTACTTGTATTACAGAAAAAAATGGTGTATATCTGTTGATTGGATTGTATGTTACTAAGTAGCTGACCTAGCCGCGGCTTCGCTCGCTTGGCTATGTGATACAAAGTCACAGAAATTAATTTCATAGGCGTGAAATTTCCAAACAATTTTCCCTTAGTGGGTGCTCACTAAGTCACTGCGTAAAAGGTATCAAGTGCTGAAATTGCCTGCCTATTGCCACTTCAGCTGGCAAACATTGAAAGATAGTTAGATCTTCGGCGTGTACCCCTTGTTTCGAATTGTATATACAGTAGAACCTCGTTAAGTCGAACCTCGATAAGTCAAAAACGTCCAAATCTCGAAAAAATGTTTTGTTCCCTTCCCTTCAAACACCAAAACCTCCATTACTTGAAATCTTGACCCTCTGTTAGTCGAAATAATCACCGAGTCCCTCCAAGCCATTTTTGTACATATTTTCACTCTATAACTCGAAAAATTAAATTTGACCTCTGTATCTCGAACATAGCAACGTTTTATTTTACAACCTTTACAACTTGATCATTTGGAATTTATTACCTCTATTGTTCGAACAAAAATAAGTTACCGACTTTAAGAACTTGCCGACAATGTGAGTACACTATTGTTTCTTAGAAAACATTTTAGGAGTATACGATAATAAATTTATGACTCACGTAAACACGTGTTTGCTTGCTTGGTGTCAGGTGTTCAATTTTGATTTCCTTTGAAATTTAGCTACTACTAAAATACATTACCTGCCTGCCAATACCACATCAAAATTACAGCCTATGGACCAAGGTATCATTAAAAACTTCAAGTCATTGTATCGAAAAGAAGTTGTCAGGAACATGTTGGATAATATGGAAGAAAAAAGAATTCTACTATAGATGTATTGCAAGCCATGAGAATGGCTGATAAAGTTTGGCGAAATGTTACTGCGACTACAATAAAAAACTGTTATGTACACTGTGGTTTTTCATCGTCGTCAACAGTAGTAGCTGAAACCGAAGATATTTCTATTTCAACTCCTGCAGAATGGAACGCAGCGGTATCTGAATCAGGAATATCCTTTGAGGACTTTGTTTCGTGCGATGATGGAGTTATGACTGCTGGGACATTATCTGATGACGAAATTATCGATTCAGTAGCTCAGAAAACCGATACTAATGAATTAGATGACATAGAAGACGTGAATAGTACATGCGCTCCATGGGTTTCCATCAAAGAGGCGCGAACCGCATTGAATACCTTACGTAATTTTATAGAGCAAACCAGTAACTCTGAAGACGAAGAATTTTCTGCTCTTTATAGATAGAGAACAACCAAATTATCTAAAGCAAAAAAAAATACTGACTTTTTTTTATGCCATATTTTTTATTTTAAAATGATTTGAAATAATGTTGATTTATAATAAATAAAAATATGTTTGTCACCTCTGCAAGTTGAATTTTTATTTATTTTACCTCTCTAACTCAAAATTTATAAGAATAAACCTCAAACTCTTTATGTCGAATCAAAATCCGCCTAAGTCGAAATCCTCCATAAGTTGAAAACTCTATAATTCGAATTTTTCGGCGTCTCCCTTGATGTTCGACTTATAGAGGTTCTACTGTATAATCAAAAAACGATATTAAAAATATTTAGTGACACTTCCGCTGAAAAGAAAACAATTATTTTGGTCTATTTGGGGGCGTGTACCACCCTCCCTCCCACATAAAATGCTAATAGGAAGAATGCAAAATAAAAAACACAAGAAACCCCAAATAAACCAACACCGATTCGACACGTGTTTCGCCTCTACACGAGGCATCCTCAGGAGATGTTGACTCGTCGAGCGCTAGACCGACGGTCTACGCCCCCAAATAGACCAAAATCATTGTTTTCTTTTCAGCGGAAGTGTCACAAATTTTTTTTTAATATCGTTTTTTGATAATGGATTTCCGCAAAGTAACGCCTGAATCAATAAATTATCTGTATATATAATATCATATTATATCATAACTGTATTTTATTTGATCAATGTGTGTTACCAGTAGGGCTTGCAAATATTCGAAAATTTTGATATTCGAATATTCGATTTTTTTTCGGGTACTATTCGAATAACAGAAAAAAATCTATGTTTTTATTAGAATCACCTCTGATTTTATTCTTTGTATAAGTGTTATTTGCATAAACAAATTAAAATATCAATATGAAAAAAAATTAATAAAAGGTTGTGTCGCCGTAACGAGGCATTTGGCATTGGCGATTTACAGTCATAATCAACCAAAGATTCTTTTAATAAAAAAAGGTCTTCAAAATCTAGGTGAGTAGGTATTTTAACAATATCTATAATAAAATTTTACACAATAACAAGTAAATAAACACTATAAGTAACACGGTAGTAAGTTGTTATTAGAGTAAGTATGTAGGTACACAAACTACTTAAGAGGTTTTATAAATCACGAAATCATAATAAAATTAGCAATTAGAGTAACATATATTAAACACAATCACAAATTCTTATTAAAAAACAGTCTTTGAAATCTAGGTGAGTTGGTATTTTAACAATACTACCTACCTATCTTTAATAATAAATTTCACAACAAGAAGTAAATAAACACGGTAGTAAGTAGATACTAGACTAAGTAAGTAGGTACACTAGGTACACAAACATTCTTAACAGGTCTTACTCGTATAAATCAAACAATCATAATTAAGTTAGTAATTGGTTCTATAACTTTGTCTCGTTTCTGTGAGATCTTATAAAACTCTCGAGCTTCTAGAGTTAGTTCCATACACCAAGTACTGCCTAAATCTAACTTGATTTTAATCGAATATTGCGAATTTCAGTATTCGAATATTCGAACTAATATAATATTCGAATTATTCGAATATTCGAATGCAAGCCCTAGTTACCAGTGATGACTTATAGCACTAAAACGTGGTCTCTTACTGTGGGCCTCATAAGTTAGCTCAAAGTAGCAAAACGAGCTATGGGGAGGGCTATGCTCGGGGTTTCTCGAGAGATGATGATGAACCCTACGCACCATAACAAAGTAATGCTTGTGTAGTGCCAGATATTCAGCCAAATAGCTATTGCTTCGGTTCTGTAGTGGTCCCTACCAAGACGGCCTCTTGTACAAAGTGGTATATTGCCTAGAAAGTCAGATTTCCTTCGCCTCTTTGTATTTCGACGGCGGAATTAAAATTCTTTTACATCTCTCATATTCGGTAAGTAGGCCCTTATTACCCCCAAATGGGGCTTGTAGGTGACCAATTAGCGCTAATAATGTACCTAGAAAAGCCCTAGGGCGGTTTACATCTCTCATATTCGGTTAGTAGGTCCTTATTACCCCCAAATGGGGCTTGTAGATGACCAATTAGCGCTAATAATGTACCTAGAAAAGCCCTAGGGCGGTTTACATCTCTCATATTCGGTAAGTAGGCCCTTATTACCCCCAAATGGGGCTTGTAGGTGACCAATTAGCGCTAATAATGTACCTAGAAAAGCCCTAGGGCGGTTTACATCTCTCATATTCGGTTAGTAGGTCCTTATTACCCCCAAATGGGGCTTGTAGGTGACCAATTAGCGCTAATAATGTACCTAGAAAAGCCCTAGGGCGGTTTACATCTCTTATATTCGGTTAGTAGGTCCTTATTACCCCCAAATGGGGCTTGTAGGTGACCAATTAGCGCTCTAGGGTAATAATGTAGCTAGAAAAGCCCTAGGACGGTAAGTAATTTAAAAAAAACACCTCACTCTTTCAAAAAGTTCGCGTACATCTAACCATCATACTGGCAATAGACATCATGCATTCAGCCCAATCACAAAAGAGGTCGCTTCGCTATTCAGCCTTGTCTTCGTATGAGTATAATAGTCATCAATTTTATTTTTATAATGCCGGTTTTTTTCTACTTACCTCACAATCGAGATGTAAAGCAGAGTAGTTAGCTCGGGTGTAAGCATCAATTGCACCCTCTCTCAAATATCTCGGGCTGCAATTGATGCCTTACAGCCCTTGACTACTAATCTACTATAAAGTACCTTCCGTCAACAATATCTAAGAAAGGTACGATGACGTAAATAATCCAAGACACACCAAAATGGCTGTTACGTTCAGTACTTGTATATATACTTTTGACTATATTCAAAATTAGGTATCATAGACCAAGCCATCTTGAATAGGTTTTTTCAGAACGAACGAAGAAAATATTATGTAAATAGTATTTTGATTTCAATGGAGCAATGGACCTTAACAATCTAAGTTTATAATATAAAAAGGAACCCCTATTTCTCCTGGCCACGCTATAATTGGAGAACGGATGGAACAATCTCGATAATTCTTTTTTTGTTGTGTTAAATATTGCCATGACAAGGTTCTTATGAAAAAAACCAAGAAAAGAGGAATGATTATGCGAGACCGAAGGCCGAGCCTACTACGTGAACGAAGTCGCAGGCAGTCGCTAGCCTATATACTTATAAATTAAAAATATATAGGTCGAATTGAGAAACCTCCTCCTTTTTTTGAAGTCGGTTAAAAATGAACCCTTATATCTTCTGGTCACGCGATAACTAGAGAACGGCTGTACCGATTTAATTCAACTTCTTTTTAAAATGTTTTCTAATAGAAGAGAAAGAAGAAGAAGGAAGAAAGTTGTAGAACCTTCTTAAGAAAAGGTGGGAGGTGGGAGTGGTGTGGGAGTTAATAACACGCGAACGAAGTCGCGGGCAATCGCTAGTAAACAACATATAAATAGCTTGAATGAAAATAAACTACAAATACGATTGCCTTTTACACGAGCATTTAACTTTATGACGTATATTTGAACTGTTTATCTATATATAAATAAAAGCGAAAGGTCACTCACTCATCACGAAATCTCAAAAACTACAAGTGCTAGAAGTTTCAAATTTTGCATGCAGGTTCTTTTTAGGACGTAGGTGCTCACTAAGACGGGATTTTATGAAATTCAACCCCTAAGGGGTTTTTTTTGGGTTGATAGTTTGAATGAAACTTCGTTACTGCGAGTGCTAAAAATTTAATCTTTTGCATGGGGGTTTTTTTGGACCTGTGTACTCACTAAGACGAGATTTTGTAAAATTAAACCCATAATTGAAATCTGTACTTACCGTATCCCGCGAGGCCACGCGAGCGAAGCCGCTGGCGGGTCAGCTAGTTATATATATATATATATATATATATATATATATATATATATATATATATATATATATTATACTTGATATATAAAGCTATATGGGTGTGTGAGGTTAAAGTTAAAAGCAGGTAGGTGGCATTTAGCTCTTAATATCCGGGTCTCAGGACTAGAGACTTCCTGGTAGAAAACTGTTTTTGTTGTATTTACCATATTTAAGATTATGTTTACACTTTACGCAGTCTGAGCGATCTGCAGGTTGGTGGTGGATAATTATCTAATAGGTACAAAATGTTGTTGTACAACAACTTTTTTTTTTATATTACTACAATCGAATTTTAGATATTGAATAGTAGAACATGCATACCAAGTTTGGTTAAGATTGGTTGAAAATTGCGACCTGTACAGGAAGACCAACATACAACCTAACAAACATACGGACATATGAAAGTCAATTTGGCCAGTAAAAGCAGAGACGATTCGCTATCTCGGTCAATTAGTTATTTTCATCATCATCATCATCTCAGCCGTAGGACGCCCACTGCTGAACATAGGTCTCCCCCATGATTTTCCAAAAGAACCGGTTGGAAGCGGCCTGCATCCAACGTCGTCCTGCGACCTTCCTCAGGTCGTCTGTCCACCGTGTCGGTGGACGACCTACGCTGCGCTTGCCGGTACGTGGTCTCCACTCCAGAACCTTTCGGCCCCATCGGCCATCTGTTCTGCGTGCTATGTGCCCTGCCCACTGCCACTTCAACTGGCTAATCTTCTGAGCTATGTCGGTGACTTTCGTTCTTCTACGGATCTCCTCATTTCTGATTCGATCACGTAGAGAAACCCCGAGCATAGCCCTCTCCATAGCTTGTTGTGCGACTTTGAGCTTATCTATGAGGCCCATAGTAAGATTAGTTATTTTGTGACTGTGTTATTTTGTGAGTGCGAGTATGCATCGTCGATTCGATAAACTTGTCGAGTCGATAAACTGATTTTATCTATCGTATCTTCTCTCTAGCATGTATATAGCCACGATTGCTATATCGTGGGCTGTCTTTTATCGATAATTACTGTTAAATTTTATCCCTAGATACTAACTATTTGATCTGTGGGCCTAGCACGAATAACGGTGTAAGTAAGGAGATCTACTATACAATTATGGTAGCCTGGTACTATGCGTTGATATTGCGAGGAAACTGTAGTCTATACTTACTAGGCTATCATAACTGGCAGACAGTGTAACTGTACCAACCAAGACGAGCAGTGTGCCTAGCACGAATAACTGCGTAAGTGTAACGTAACGTGTCGTTCACGTAAAATAGTACAAACTGCCATGTATCTAGGGCACACAGTGACACAGATACCTCATAGTTTGTAAGTACGTCGAAGCGTGACGCATTAAAGTTTTCGAATACTTTTACGCAAATTGTTTATGCTACGGCCTCTGTACCCGCAGTCTCATTAATGCAAGATTCTAATTAGGCAACCGAATCACCTAAATCCCCAATTGATGCAAGAATAATATAGTTTCCTGATGAACATATCCCCAACCTGATTTATGAAACATAAATTCGGAACAGATTAACAAGTTAATAGTTTCATCGACCTTATTTCCTTGAGATTTCTTCGAAACAAAACCAGTTCTGGTAATAAACACTTTTTGCCAGAATATTTTTTTTACTAAATAAATTATTTCGCGAATCATTTTGCATTTTGAGTAGGTTTGCAGATAATAATATAAGTATGTTGGCTCACATTTGAGATGACCACAGAGTTATCTTGAGGGTACTACATATTAGTACATATATTGCAATTTTAGAGAGAAAATTATTCACATTCTCGGTCGGGATTTGAAGTTTAATCAGACGCTATGACCAATAGGCCACCGAGGCTCGCCGAACGAGCATCGAATTTTGCTACCCCTTCACACCATAAAACAGCAATGCTTGCCGCACACTATTGATACGCGGTAGTATATTTCCTGGTAAAAGCCTCAATACAAGAGTCTTCGACCAATGTGTGTTACTAGCGATGACTTCATCATCATCATCATCATCATCATCAGCCTGTAGCAATCCACTGCTGGACATATGCCTCTCCAATTGCACGCCACTTAGGTCTATCTTGTGCTTCTCGCATCCAGTTTTTGGCAGCCGTCTTGCGCAGATCGTCACTCCACCGTGCCTCAGGACGTCCTACACTACGTTTGCCGAGACGCGGTCTCCACTCTAGAACTCGTTTACCCCAACGGTTGTCGGTTCTACGGCTAATATGGCCAGCCCACTGCCACTTCAGCTTGCTGATCCGGTGGGTTATGTCGATGACCTTGGTTCTCTGACGGATCACTTCATTTCTGATGCGATCCCTCAGAGAAACACCGAGCATAGCCCTTTCCATAGCCCGCTGAGCGACCTTGAGCTGGTGGACCATTCGAGCCGTCAGTGTCCACGTTTCGGCTCCGTATGTCATGGCGGGTAGGACGCACTGATTGAAGACTTTCGTCTTCAGGCACTGTGGAATCGGCGAAGTAAGGACTCGACGTAGCTTCCCAAACTCTGCCCAGCCCAGCCGAATTCTTCGTGATGACTTATGGCACTGAAACGTGGTCTCTTACTATGGGCCTCATAAGTAAGCTCAAAGTCGCACAACGAGCTATGGAGAGGGCTATGCTCGGGGTTTCTCTACCTACGTGATCGAATCAGAAATGAGGAGATCCGTAGAACGAAAGTCACCGACATAGCCCAGAAGATTAGCCAGTTAAAGTGGCAGTGGGCACATAGCACGCAGAACAGATGGCCGATGGGGCCGAAAGGTTCTGGAGTGGAGACCACGGACCGGCAAGCGCAGCGTAGGTCGTGCACAGACACGGTGGACAGACGACCGGATAAAGGTCCTTTTGGAAAATTATGGGGGAGGCATATGTTCAGCAGTGGACGTCCTACGGCTGAGATGATGATGATGCTGAGTATATTTCGAATTGCAGTGGTACCAACCAAGACGACTTCTTGAGCAAGAGCCCTAGTAAATCGGGATTCCTCGTCTCTTACAATTCGCATACGGCGAAAGAAGTCTTCATTAACTCCGTTACTCACAGAGTTCGTCGCATTTCGTCCATTTGTTATACCAAATTTATTCAATCGCATCCAAACTGCAAGTGAACTGTACTTTTGTGGCTTGCGGGCCGCAACGGCTTGCATGACTGATGGGTCAATAAGTTCATTTCATATTGATTAAACTATCAAACACAGATATCACATTAGGCGGTAAGTACGTATCAGACACGCTTTTGTCCGACAATACCTAAATCCGCTGAGTCACTACACTCAATGATAGCATAGTTTGATAGGTCGTCTGTGGTCTAAGATGGAGGCTATCGACAGCCATACGACGACATATTCAGCCTTATAATGACCACATACGCCGGGAAGACTGACGACGTTGAAGATCTACCATGTGCCACCATCTTACCAACCACGACCACTTTGCCAAAAGTGCCCGACTAAGAAGAAGATGACCACTTAAAAATTAACGCGGCGTGCTGTGATACCATCTTATTTCTATTCGTTTTGGGGGCGATGAGGCCTGCACTGACGTCTCGCTTGGGATGTTTTGCCAGTATGGATGTGGAATATGTTGGATGTAGGCATATCGTTGGAAAGGTAGCGTCGTGTGGCGGGTCGCCATCTTCCCTCAAATATGGTTGAGGAAGGCGATGGCTGCCACATGCGTCAACTCGTGAACGGGTTGCTGTTTGCAGAGACCGGTCTGCTCTGAATGCTGATGCAAACTCAGAATTTAATAAGAAAATCCTATTTCACCTACTTAATTAAGTTTTTGAAAGTGTAATAACTAAAGAACTTTTTAAAAGAAAGCTATATTCAAAATGGCGTTTAGTTATTTTTGTAATCAATTTAAAAGTTGTCACTTTTCATAACATTTACACAGATTTCCAACTTTGAAAGCTCAGAAGTTTTTTTTGATATTACTTAATTGTATCAAGTAATCATTTACTTAGAATAAGGATACATTGCAGAATACAAGCATAAGTTGTTTTGTAGTATTACACCACAAACAAAAAAAGTTATGACGGTTCAAAGGCAAGATTCCGGGTAATTTAAAAAAAACAAAAAATAACATATCTAAACTACCGCGACACTTAGGACATGGGATCTATCGGGGAAAACTAGCGCATAACCTACGCCCCCCACCCCCCGACCCCTCAATACTGTTCTAAATAAATAAAATATTCGTACTTATATAAATATAGATAACTATCACATATTCGTAAACGCCATTCTTTTCTCCCTTAAGCCACCCGCAATTCGGACACATTAGAAAGTCTTCGACAATCACAGTATGGGCAATTTAGACAATTTACCGACTTCACACACATGCTGGATATAATATTGATATATGTCATTTATTAACGTACGGTTAGCAGAATAATTATAAATGATTACTATTAAATGTTTCCGGACATCTTGCAAACTTAGTCCTACACGTGCAGTAGCAGTGGAACTATATATATGTACCGTTTAAACAAGAGTTTTGATAAATCGCAGCAAATGACAGCAAGCGACGAATGATATTTGTTTACGGCCACGACCTGAAATTATCCGTATTAAAACTTCAAGAGTCATCCAGACCGTCAAACAAACGCCTCTCTCAATAAGCGTATCAATGGTGCTCTGACAGATGTCATTATTGACGAGAGATACTCCAAACGCGAGCTCAATAGGTCTACCATGAGTTTACAACATTGATACCAATCGATGCTCGGTATCGACTGTCGCGAAAATGTATGAAAAAATGAACAGTGCCACCTTGCGGTTAATTGTAGAACTAAAATTGACAGCGAGTACGCCAATCACAAGCTTAATAGGTAGGCGAGATCGAGTATCGACTATAGATGACATTTAAGGCCTATTCAAAACTGGGCGTTCTTCGCTACCGCGAGCGATAGAGAAATCCGAAAGGGTATGCGTTAATTTCACTGTTCACACCAAAGCGGATATCTCTAGCATCCGGAGCAAAGGATAGCATAGCAAAGGATTGCGCTGAAAACCAGCCTTGCGTTAGCGAAATGCTAACACAGTTCAGTGCTGAGCGTACTCATATTGCCATAAAACAGGTTATTTACCATTATTAAGGTTAAATCCTGATGTTTTAATTGTGTTTTTTGTTTGTTACTATGTTTTTTTGGCAATAAATATTTTCTTTCTTTCTTTCTTTCTTCTCTAGACTCTACCGCGCACGGTAGAGATATTCGTTGGCAACGGTTAGCGGGGCGGCGGAACTAGTTTCGCCAAACAAGAGAAAATACTGCCTCACTATGCGGTATAAGTTTCGCTGCAGTTATGGAACATCATACTATTTACCCATCGAGTTCCGCGTGGTATTTTTCGCTACCCACAGCGGTAGAGAATAACGCTCAGATCTGAATAGGCTTTTATGTTGCCAACTCATGGTAGATTACTGCTTTATTTAAAAAATCTTCACAATTAATTTACACGTCCATTGCTCATAAACTTTTGCATTTATAATTTTTGTTTGATTGAGTACCTATACACTTCCTTGGTGGTCCCATTTAAATTTCTTCAAATTCTTTCAAGTAGATCTTGAGTTACACTCCAAAAACTGAAAAGTGTTGATTTATCTTGATGGTATCATCATTGACGGTATCTCGTAAGTAGCAGTCACTAAAAAGGGTGAAATATTTTTTTATCTATTTTTTGATACAAAAATATTTGATTCATCAGCATCAACATCACCACGCGGGTGAAACCGCGAAGCGCAGCTAGTGTTATACATGTTGAAATTCATACTGTCGATCGAATTTGAATTTTTAGGTTTTTTTTACAAACCCACTAAGCACACTTAACCCTTTTTATTAATTGTTTGTAACCCACTTAATTTTAATTTTCATTAAAGCTTACTGTGTTAAAACCTGTTGACTCGCGATTCGCCATATTTGGCCAATAATACAATAGATTTCGTAGAAATCAACCTACTTTTCCAAGAACCAGCCAGGTTAGCCATTGCCATTCAACGTGGCAACGCAGCCAGCGTCATGGGGCACCTTTCCACCGGGGTCAGTTAGGGGAGAAGGTTCTTATGAAAGAAAAACCAAGAGAAGATGGTAGGCTATACGGAGGCCGAAGGCTGAGTCTACTACACGAAGAAAGTCGCGGGCAGTCGTTAGTAGTAAATAAATACTTACTCTTTAACCCGTTGACTCGCGATTCGCCATATATGGCCAATAATACAATAGATTTCGTAGAAATCAACCTACTTTTCCAGGAACTGCAACGTAATAATACCTTGAATTATTAATATGTTATATCAAATTTCATTTCAAGTTTGCAAGCTAAGTCAGTCTAGAACGAAATTTGTATTAAAAAAGAAGCGACTGAATTTCTCAAACGTTCCATAGATTCATCTTATCACTGACACGAGATCCACTGTTATCAGCTCTCTAGTTGGAAACAAACAAAGATAAAGATATTTACTTCGTCGCCCATATAAATATGTTTTACCTACTTTTGTCATGGCGAATAAGTTCGCCAACCGAGAAACTTTATGCGCGTCGCCGCGTCGGCACGAATATTGAAGAAAGTTTGATTCCTAACGTGCTTTGGAAATTCGGAATGTCGCGCGCGTTTTTATAGTTTACTATATCTATACCAAGCAATTCGTATATATATAACACCTATTATATGAACCCCTATTTTCCAAAGGAAAGCACAAGTTATTATGATTTATTTATTTAAGTAATATAATTGAAATAGTTTACACAAATTACATTCATCATCATCATCATCTCAGCCGTAGGACGTCCACTGCAACATAGGCCTCCCTCATGATTTTGCAAAAGGACCGGGTGGAAGTGGCCTGCATCCAACGTCCAAATCCAAATTACATTATAGTCAAACATAATACCTACAATTGTGATAACTTTACTCGAGGTTTGATGACTTGAGAAAGACTTTACCGATTTCGATGAAATTTGGCAAGGAGATAGATATCCCGGAGAAGGACATATGATACTTTTCATCATCACCACTCATCACGCGAGTGCAATCGCGGGGCGCAGCTAGTTGTACCATAAAAGTGTTAGGGAAATAATAAACCATTGAATAATGTCAAATAAATTTAACCACACACGTTGCAGTTCCTGGAAAAGTAGGTGGATTTCTGCGAAATCTATTGTATTATTGACCAAATGTGGCGAATCGCGAGTCATCGGGTTAAAATTACTTCATTAAATAATCTATATCATATACAGTGAAACTTGGTTAAATGGTGTCTGGATAAATGAGAAACCTCTATTATTGAGAGTTGCAATGAATGACCTCTATTAATGGGACTTTTCGAAGCTGGTTAAATGAGATCTGATTTCTAGGATTTATTCGATGTTTACTTTTATAATTGGCTCTGTAACTCAATTCCCTCTATAAATGAGACAAATTAATCGGGTTGGGACAGGTTTGGACACTTTTGTTTACAAACATTAGAATGTCTTTCACACACGCTTTGTTTGTCAGTACTATCTCAGGTTTTGACCTAAAAACAAGGGACTACTCTCCCTCTAAAAATGGAATAGCCGTACATTTCGACCTCTATAAGCGGGAGTCTCTGTAAATGAGACAACTATAATTTAAACCTGCCTAATTGGAAAACTGGATTAATGAAAACCCTCAATAAATGGTACAACATTCCTGGTCCCTTCAGATCCCAATTAACCAGGTTCCACTGTATTTAAAAATGCACCCCTATTTCTTCTGGTCACGCTATAACTTGAGAACGGACGGAACAATCTCGCTTTTTTTTTGTTGTTAGTTATTGTCAAAAGCCGAACCTACTAAGCGAACGAAGTCGCGGGCAGTCGCCAGTAGGTATATATAAAAATAAATCTCATTTTTCCATGGTCATTGACTCATTGAATCACGCGTGAACTTCCTTTTTTTGTTGTGTAAATTATTGTCAGGACAAAGTTCTTATGAAAGAAAAATTAAGAAAAGATGGGATGTTATAGCGGGGCCGAAGGCCTAGCCTACTATGTGAACGAAGTCGCGGGCAGTCGCTAGTTTCTTATAAGTTAGGGTTGACACGCCAAAATGACAATAGTACATAATGATATAGTCACTGTCACACTAAATGCTATTATTGTATGACAAAAAGGAGTCATCTATATAACACCATCATTCTAACGACTTTCACTTTTATTATCAGAAGCATAAGGACTAAATCGTCATGCAGCGGTGGACATAACAGTTCCCCAGTGATTCACCAGGTCACTGCCTTGTTCAGTGGACTTGTTTAGTCCTGCCGCTGCATCCAGTTTTGTACTCGCTAGTATTTGAGATTAACCCACTTTATGTAATCTGATACATTTTCATACCACCTGCTCGAAACTATCCAATTACATATCACGCAATATCAATGTAAAGCAAGGAATTACATGCGCGGGGACGTAATTTTGTATGAAACTCCCTTGGGTGTAAAGTGATTTGAATTTGGAACGTTACGTACGGAGACAGCATAGACATAATAATCAGAATACAACTATTTATATTAAATAGTTGTATTCCAGAGCCTCATTATAATCTACATAACAAATTTCATTCAAATCAGCTCAGCAGTCATTGAGATTTATGGAGAGAATCATTCCATTATATGACGGGATTCGAACCCGCGTCTTCTGACTCTCCGTGTCAGACGTCATTGACCAACTAGGCCACCAAGGTTCGGGTCCGAGCATCGAATTTTAAATCTCTATTTGACGTCTTGCGGGGACGGAGCGACATCTATTGGACAATTTAACAGTACCATCCAACCGAAAGAAGCATTATTTAGAAATACTTAAACTTTCGTATTGACATCGCAGCCTTTGTAATTTTTATAGTATTACTTTTTAAAGCACTAACGCCTGCTGCAGCAGTTCTGACGTGATGGAGAAGCAAACCGCCATCGATACAAACATACGCATTTATATTAGAAGACGTAAAATTACGATCAGAACTATGAGTAGGATTAGTTGATTAGATGTTTTAACACTTCAAATTAACATTACTTAATTTTTGAATCAAGTCTTGCTTACTAAATTATTACGTGAATACTTATCAATAATAGTACCTACTGTAATATTACAAATAGGGGAAAAAATGTATTTGTGTTTGTGTGTGTATGTGTATGTTTGTAATGAATCAACTCACAAACTACTGTGCCGATTTTAAAAATTCTTTCACCATTGGAAAGCTACATTCACCTTGAGTATCATACGCTATATTTATTGCTAGAAAAGATTAGGGATCCTTACTAAAACTTAAGTAACGTAACCCAAGGTGTAAAAAAGCGTGCCATAAAACCTCTATCGTCGCATGCGCTGCGGAAACTATTGATAATAGAATAAAAGTATGTTCTACAATAAAGAACATATACCTATCTACAAAAAACTTCGCGATACCATATGTCCACCTATTATCGCAATATTATAAATGTAAAAGTAAGTTTGTTTGTTACGCTTTCACGCATAAACTGCCTGAACGGATATCTTCTTATAAGAAGACAGATTACATCCCGGGTAATGACATAGGGCACTTTTCATCATCATCATTATCCTTCACCACGCGGGTGAAACCGCGGAGTTCAGCTAGTAATATATAAGAATCAAAGTCCTGATTGATTGCCTGAATGACAGACAACGCACAGCCTCAACCGCTGGTCGTAGAGACTTGAAATTTGGAGGGTATTTTTGTCTTAGTTGATAGAGGTGTACTAAGAAGGGGTTTTTCGAATGTCAACCTCTAAGGGAATACAAATGGGTGAAAACGTTTGTATGAAAGTCCTTTGTTTTCTACCGACTTCCAAAAAAAGGAGGAGGTAGGTACTCAATTCGACTGTAAGTGTTTTTTTATGTTTGTTACCTCATAACTTTTGGCTGGGTGAACCGATTCTCAAAATTCTTTTTTGTGTGAAAGCTGGCGCTTCCCGTGTGGTCCCATTTAAATTTCATCAAATTCGATTCAGTAGTTTTTGAGTTACACTCCAATAACTGAATAGAATGGAAGTCGGTATTACATTTTTCAAATTGTACTTGTTGAACTTATAGGTGTGTATTTATTAGTATTTAGATAAATAATTTAAATAAAAAAATGTATTTCTTTAATATTTTTTGACAGGGATGACAACCCGTTGACTCGCGATTTGCCACATTTGGCCAATAATACAATAAAATTGATTTCGCAGAAATCAACCTACTTTACCAGGAACTGCAACGGTGGTTAAGGGGGGTGAAAAAGAGGATGAAGCTTCGTATGGAAAACTCTGTTTTTTTTGCCTATTTATGTTACAAATATTTCTATACCTATAGATATACATTTAAAGAAAACTCTACACGGACGAAAGCTAGTTTTAAAATCCGCTAAACAGGAAGTTCGGTCAGCAAAACCTCTTTACTTAACTCCGGTTTAGGTCCAAAACAAACTAAACAGTTAACAAGTAAGTTGCATAACAATAATAGTTAAGTTATGTAACCTACTTGTACACAATGCGTACATTCATTGCTTCTCTATTCCGGCATGTGTGCGTGAGTCGATTCATAGAACCGATCATATCTTATTACAATGCTGGAACGTTTATTTTTAAATTCCATTTGATCTAGGCGTTGGGTCATCTAAGATTTCGGGAATAGCGAAACTGAGGCCGTAGTACAAACAATTTGCGAGAAATTATTCGTCTACAAACTGAGTTATCTGTGTCCCAGTTGCCCTAGATAAATGCCAGTTTGTGATGATTCACGTGAGCGGCACGTTACGTTACACTTGCGGAGGTAGTCGTGCTAGGCCTACGAAGGTCGTAGCACAAACAATTAGCAAAAAAGTATTCGTATCGTAAGCGTCAACGCGTCACGCTTCGACATACAAACTATGAGTTATCTGTGTCACAGTGTGCCCTAGATACATGGCAGTTTGTACTGTTTTACGTGAACGACACGTTACGTTACACTTACGCAGTTATTCGTGCTAGACACACTGCTCGTCTTGGTTGGTACAGTTACACTGTCTGCCAGTTATGATAGCCTAGTAAGTATAGACTACAGTTTCCTCGCAATATCAACGCATAGTACCAGGCTACCATAATTGTATAGTAGATCTCAGCAGCTTTGCTATCGCTCGGCATGCTGATATCTGTACATAACATCACCTACTCGTACTACATGAGGCCGTAGCACAAACAATTTGCGAAGTATTCGAATGGTAAGCGTCAATGCGTCACGCTTCGGTTTACAAACTATGAGTTGTCTGTGTCACAGTTGCCCTAGATACATGGCAGTTTGTACTGTTTCACGTGAACGACACGTTACGTTACACTTACGCAGTTATTCGTGCTAGGTCCACAGGTTACTTCTTAAGTAGTTATAAAATCCTTGCCAAGCTGCAGGGCTATTATGTATCTCGGTTGCTAACAAAAGTTGATTGAAATTTTGAAAAATGGCGGGTCTATCTCAGTTTTGACAACTCCATTAAGCAAAAATGTTAGCAAGTTGATGACTGGAGCTGACAAAAGTGACATAGAGCCGCCATTTTTTTCGATTTCAATCAATATTTGATAGCCCTACTGTTCAATAAATGTCGCTCCGTCCCCAGTTCCCCACACGAGGGTGAAAATCATACAGTTAAAATTCGATGCTCGGACTTGTGGTCATGGCGTCTGCTCGGTTTGTCGGAAGGCGGGGATTCGAATCCCATCCGAGGATCTTTTTTTCTCTTTATAAAATTTACTTTTAGCTATGTGTATAATATATATAACCTACCCGCTGGAACTACAAACTAGTGAAATACGGAAAAAAGCGAAATGAAGTATTTTCGAATTTACGGCTTAATAATGATATTCTTAATTATGACGTTGGATGCAGGCCGCTTCCAACCGGTCCTTTTGGAAAAACATGGGGGAGGCCTATGTTCAGCAGTGGACGTCCTACGGCTGAGATGATGATGATGATAATGATGAATGATATTCTAATACTTAATGAATATTAATATCAATTGAATAGAAAGAAGATAGATTTAAATTAAAACTGATTGCTAGTTTGTTCAACCTGAATCTAGAACCTTTACTGTTAGTAGTAGGTAGATTATTATTGGTATTCATCGTCTAAGCCGTAGGACGTCCACTGCTAAACATAAGCCTCCCCCATAATTTTCCAAAAGGACCAAAGTCAAAGTCAAAATCATTTATTCAATTTAGGCATCAAAGACGCACTTATGAACGTCAACTTTTCATTATAATGTACTTTAAAGACTCTACCGCCGCGTTCCAAAATATATAGAACCCACCGAGAAGAAGCGGCAAGAAACTCGGGGCCATTCTTTTTATATGGATGTTTACAATGTTTCTACTTAGGTACTACAAATATTACATTTTATTGGTGGCAGAGACAGCTTGCCAGAAGTGGAGTATTCCAAGCATCTTTATCTTCTATATAATGTCGAACTTTATAGTAAGCTTTTTTTATTACAACGTTTTTTACAGTCAACTTGAATTTGCCCTCTGTGAGCTCAGTTTTGTGCTTTGGGATTTTATTGTTAAAACGCACACAATTTCCTAGGAATGACTTATTAGTCTTCGCAAGTCTAAAACTAGGTACAGCTATCCTATTTGTATTTCTGGTATTAAAAGTGTGGTGATCACTATTTAACTTATATTTATGTAAATTTTTACGAACATACATTATATTTTCAAATACCAGTTAGGACCTTTATCAGGTCGTCAGTCCACCGTGTCGGTGGACGACCTACGCTGCGCTTGCCGGTCCGTGGTCTCCACTCCAGAACCATCCCGCCCCATCGGCCATCTGTTCTGCGTGCTATGTGCCCTGTCCACTGCCACTTTAACTGGCTAATCTTCTGGGTTATGTCGGTGACTTTAGTTCGTCTACGGATCTCCTCATTTCTGATTCGATCACGTAGAGAAACCCCGAGCATAGCCCTCTCCATAGCTCGTTGTGCGACTTTGAGCTTGCTTATGAGGCCCATAGTAAGAGACGACGTTACGATTATTGGTATTATTATTATTATATGGTAATTTAATTTGAAATGACATTGCACGATAAGTACCTAGGTGCGCGTGCTCCTTCAATAGAAATCAACAAATGAAATGTTGGGTTCGTGGAAAAACTAAATTTCATAATTTTCATATTCATAAGTGGCTGTATAATGTGCCTTTTACACATTTCGTCCACATTCATGTTATTTTTTTAATTCAATAAATTATTTTTATATTGTGTTTCTTTAGTCTTGACTGGGATTGTTTAACATACAAAAGATAGTACCGAGAAGGGGATAACTAATAAACTTCCATCAAAACTTTTACATGATGACCTAGAATGGCACATAGGTTATTTTTTATTACGTTAACTCTGTTATAGGTAAGTAATTATAAGTACAATGCGTTTCTACAATCGTTTTTCATATTATATATAAGATACTTGAATATATAATACACATATATATATATATTATATGCATACATGCATCTATCCAATAAGATACAAGTAGGTAGATAAGTACTTTCGCATTAATACAAAAGTACTTAGGTCTTTTAATATATATTATAATATTATAAATTAAATAATTTATAATAATAGGTACAAGGGTGTATTGTTAAATCTAAAATATAATAAAGTTATATGATTATTAACGGGATATTTACCGTGGTAAGGTTGTGGAATGAGCTCCCGATATTTCGGCGCAGTTACATGCACCATCTAAAATATAATTTATATAAGATGTCTCAGATGTACAAAAGAAACTATGAAACAATCTAAAGGTACTCCAGTGACGAAGGAAGCCTAAATATTGTCTTTTTGTGCTATAAATCACGACCTTCCCGCTGTTTTACATTGTCACAGGCCGAGTCGAATCTTCCACGTTTTTCCCACAGAAGTCTAACATCCCCGTAGAGCGAAAATTAACTAAGTGACAATTTTAGGTAAAATGAGATCTTAATACCATCCATAATATGATATTTTTCTTAATTTTTCTATCTAACCGCCATAATTCTATTAATACTTATTACAAACTTAGGTTGTGACAGAAATGACTAAAGTATATTAACGTACTATAAGTAAGAAGGACATATTAAAGAGAATATCTTAGTGATTTTTTTATTTAACTATGTTTTTCCAGGAGAATACGTATACGTACATGATTAATTTTACTCTAACATTTTTAGAGCGAAATTGTTTGATATTCAAATCTAAAATTCACTAAGCGATCTTAATTGGTTAATTTAGGACAAAATCGATAGAGCGACAACTAACTAAGTCGTTATAGTGATTTTTACAACCGGAAATATCATAATAATAAGTAATTATTATCTTTTAGTGAGTTTACACTCGTATTAACATGGTAACCTCATTCATATTGGCAAGACTAAAATCTTTTGAGCATTTATAATTTATATACATTGAATCAACTTTTCAAAAAATGAGTGCCGCACGCGACTTAAATAGTTGTTACTTGCGTTTGAGCGCACGTGACACCGCGCCACGCCGCCAACGCGAGCTGCCCGCTTCGCCCACTACTGACATTCCGCCGTCTTACGATTGTGGATGTGGACGTGTTTTGGAATTATTTCGGAGTGTGTTTTATTGAATTTATAATGGATCGAGGAAGATATATTTTGAAATTATTAGAAAGGAAAGAGAAAGAAGCTAATGAGGTTAGTATCTAATGAAATGTATTTATTTATAAGTTCTTATTATTTTACATTTTATACACTTTTAAGTGTGATTGATATGTTTGATAGTCATTCATAATACCTACATTAATATTATTTTAGGAAAATGATGCAGATATAAAATTCTTCTAACGTGGATCAAATTTTAAAGTATGTAGCACGGTACTGTTTTAGGTTATGGGTACTTATTATACATTTTAAGGGAATTTTATGTAATTGCATTGCATGTGTACAATATTATAAGTGTTTGTTGATAATGTGATACCTATATAGCTACCTACTAAACCTTACCTACTTACCAATATTTTCTGTTGAATACTGCTTACCCAAATATTGTGTCGTATTAAGGAGAATTATTTGTCATGTGTGTGTCATGTTTATTAACATTATGCGTGGTTAGCTATTGCCTGCTTCATTTTAACACCCCTCTTATGGTTTGGGCACTTCCTTAATAATTTTTAAAACTTGTCGTTATTTTGAGATCGCGTTCTCTTATTTTACAGATACGTCAAAATGATAGCGTGGATTGTTTTTTTGATGATAACAAATTTTGTGAATCCGCCCCACAAAGTATTCAACTTCAAAAGGATCTGCCAAGCATAGAGCCACCAAAGTCAGCCCCTCTACAAACGAATGATCCGAACGATTTATTGACTCTAGAAGATATAGTAGAAGAAAATTTACAAAATTTTCCTTCATGCAGTTCTCAGAATTCAGATTGCCCATCCTCAAACATAAGTGGTATTGAACCGTTAAGTTCTTCTCCACGGCCAGATCCATTCGCCGACGACTCAAGTAATTCATGGATCCCAAATAGCGATGAGGAACCCTACATGAAAAATCATTCATTACGAATATCAACTTCATCAAATGATAGTACTGATATTGGAAACTCAACAGTTATTAAACAATCTACTTCAGGGAGTGCCCACTCTATTGCATCTCAAATTAACCAGGACGTGGAACCTAAACCAAAACGCTGGAAAAAAAGTGACCCGAGTCAATGGAAGAAGAATATTTCTAAAAAGAACATGTACAATTGTTTGCCTTATGAAGATAAAAAAGGAAGACTAATGCAAGCCAAGCACCCGAAGCCCGTAAAATGCCAAATCAAATGTCGATATAAATGCACAAGCATATTTGATGAATCAGACCGCAATAAAATTTGTAAGTCGTATTGGAAAATTGGTAACTTTTCGTCACAGAAACAATATTTGCTGTCCAAAATAACAACAATACCCATTAAGAGAATAAAAGTTGGCATCCCCGATGACAAACACAGAACAGTTAATTACGGGTACCACTTTGAGAAAGCCGGTGTACAACATCGTGTCTGTAAGGATTTTTTTTTAAAAACACTCTGCATTTCCAATGGACCTGTTAATGAGGCGTTGAAAAACAAGGACGACGTTGGGACCTATATAGGTCAAGATAAACGTGGATGTCAAACGCCTATAAATAAAACAAATCCAGATTCGGAACAGCAAATAATTGATCATATTAATAGCTTTCCGCGACTCGAGTCCCATTATTGCCGAAAGAAATCCAAAAGGCAGTACTTAGACTGCAAATTATCCATCCAAAAAATGTATGAACTATACAAAGAAAAACTTCAATCTGAAGGAAAAATACCATGTTCTCTCTTCGTTTATAAACGTGTTTTTGGCACCCAGTTCAATGTGTCTTTTTTCAAGCCGAAAAAAGATTTGTGTCTAACATGTTCACGATATGATGGCTCCGGTCGAATGGAAGACTTAAAAGAAGAATACGATGCCCATATTGCGAGAAAGAATGAATGTCAGGCAGCCAAACAAGCAGACAAAGTGCGATCTACCAGCGACCCCACCTATTTAGTAGTTACAGCGGATATGCAATCTACTTTACAAATTCCGGTCAGTGGGATTGGTGTGTTATACTATACTAGAAAACTAAACGTGCAGAATTATACAATCTATACAGCGAAACCTCCAAACGATGCCTATTGCATTTTATGGAATGAAACTAATGGGAAACGTGGTAGTGTTGAGATAGCAACAGCTATTAATTGGTGGATCTCACAAATTCCTGATACTGTCAAAGAAATCACAATGTATAGTGATACGTGTGCTGGTCAGAACCGCAATCAATTTATAGCAGCATTTCTCCTTCATTTGATTCAGCGATCAGATAATACCTTAGAGGTATTTGAACAAAAATATTTGGAAAGTGGGCATACCCATATGGAGGTAGACTCCATGCATAGTGCTATAGAAAAAGAACAGAGACATGAATCAATATACTCCATGATCGATTGGAAATCCATAATGTTGCGAGCAAGATCCAAGCGACACAAGAATTCTGCACCACCATACAATGTTCATGAATTATTTTATAAAGATATGCTTGATGTAAAAGCAATAAACGAGATGTTCATAAAAAACACAAACAAGGATGAAAACGGCAATAAGGTGCAGTGGCTAAAAATTAAATGCCTAAGATTTGATAGAAAGCATCCTGGTATAATGCAGTTCCGTTATTCACACGAAGGGCCTTACCTTGAATTGGATGCTCTAAAGCAAGAGGAATTACAAGTGCGTACTCGAAACAAAAATAAAGCCCAAGAATTTGATATTACTCGTGATGAGCGTGTCAATAAAGATGCAATCATAACTAAGCTAAAAGAGTTTAATATACCTAAGGCTTATTCAACTGCTCTTCCTATATCGGAAGCCAAGAAAAAGGACCTAATAGGTCTTTGTGCGAAAGGGATTATCCCTTACGAACTGCATCCATGGTACCATTCACTTCCCACAAATAAAACAGCGGTTGACAGAATAGGTCAACCCGATGTTCAAAACGAAGAATTAGATGAAACCATACTATTATAGGATATTATTTTATGTTTTTTTTGTTTTTTTTTTATTTCTTGGCGTTAATTACGCCGGCAAAATTATCATGCCGTTTTTTCTAATAAAGTACTTTTGATTTTAATTTTGGTTTTATTGAAAGGTAATATATCTTATTAAATACAATCTGTGATAAATATATTTAATTATAGTCATCTAAATAGTTAATATAATGTTTTACAAATTTTAATACTTAAGTGAAACACCTAATGATAAATGAAATATGAAGTAATAAATAAATATTTAACTTTAAATATTAAAAGTAACGTAGTTTTTTTAGTAACATTGAACTAGAGGATCTTAAGTTAGGCCCAAAATCAAAACTAATAAGGCGAAAACTAACTAACTTGAATTTTACTTAATTACTAATTAAATAAACAATTTATTTAAAATTTAACATAAATAATAGGAAGGATTTTATACATTCTACATAACCTAGTCAGAAGATTTTGATATTACATCAATTTAAAAAGTTATGAATTTTTATTATTTTTCTAACTTTAGATGCCAATATCTTAAAAGTACCCTACTGTTAGTTAATTAATTTTCGCTCTACGGGGACTTAACGATTGTTTCATGGTTTTTTTCTCCAATTACCTCGATTTGAATGTGCTCTAACTAAAGTATCCATGCTTTTGAAAAACAGGTTGCTCTTGCTGTGGTTCACCGAAGGCTAGACGGCGTGATACATATAGTAGGTACTCGTATATGCCTGCAATAAGATGTGTATACATTTCACAGTTTTCGTAAGTGCCTCAGCATTCAATGTCATTAAAAATTACATCGAAATGATTCTAAATGTAATTTATTAATATTATTTTACTGCTTAAAATTATCCTTAAGTATATTGTAATAAAATGTAATATAGTTTTGAAAACTATGGAATGTATACATCTTATTGAAGGCGATTGTACCTACCTATATAGGTATATATTTTCTAGTAGGTACACATTAAATACTTTCGAAATAATATTGAATATATCTATCTCTCAATACAATACAATAATACTTTATTGAACACCAAGCTTATAAAAGAAAACAAATAAGAATTAGTTTACAAAATAGGTTGTACAATGGGCGGCCTTATCGCTATAAGCAATTTCTTATATATACCCTACGTGACGCCCACTCCCCATACCTAATCAATATATAAATTAAATATCTATTTAAATTTAAATTAAATTAAATTCGGCCTAACGAATGAGTGATAAAAATCAAATCAATTTTTACACACCTAAGGGAATCTAGATAAGACCTAGTTTTATTTTAATCTAAGGAAAAATTAAGTAGCTTAGGAAAAAGAAGGAATAATTTAGTAGCTTAGAAAAAGTAATGTTTACACCCATACCTGCGCACTGCATTAAAACATTCGAGACCCAAGAGCAAACGCTCCGCTCATCACACGAATAATTGCACCGACCAGGGTTCGATCCTAAAGCTTCCCGCTTTGAGGCAGGGCTTATCCTATGTTCCTCCCTGGGATGTAATCTCTCCTTTAGCTCCACCATGAGTTTATAACAATAACACTAATCCATACTCGCTATCGACTCTCGCGAAAATATATGTATGAAAAAAGAACAGTGCGGTCAACTGTAGAACTAAAATTGACAGCGAGTACGCCAATTACAAGCTTAAGACGCGGTCCAACCCCAATTTTAAAATAATTTACGATGCTTTACGTAAGGTTGAAAATCGCTTGTTAGATTGGACGATGTAATGCGAAAATGAGGTAATTTTGTACGTTTTCTTTATATCTTTCGATATATACTAACACAATTGAAAAAACTGCTGGTTACTACTTTAGTACTATATGTTGGCTATGTATTACCTAAAAAATAATATAGTGTTATCGCTGAAAATTCTAAGAGTTTGGACGTGAAAGTTTATTTTTATGCGCCTATTTAGGATTTTTTTCTGCAGAGAGCGAGTAATATTTATGAATTCTGTTCGGTTATTACTCTTTGCCTGTTCCTTTTCTAACCTAAGTTTTTTTTTTCATAGATTATTATCGAACTGTTTCGTTACACTCGATGTTTAAAGATTCTGCTTTTGACTATTATCAGGGTACGACCACGCATTAAGGCGCTGTCAGCTCAGCGCTCGGCCACGTTCAATTTCCTTTACTTGAAATCAAACAAATGCATGGCGTAACAACGTACATAACTAATAAAAAAATAATGTGTACACTTAAATAAAAATATAATCTGTCAATGTACGTGCATAAAAAAATAGATATGTGTTTCATAACAAATACAATAGTGAATAAAGAGAAAAATTGCTTTAAAGGTCAAATTACGTGGTTTGTTTGAAATTTTTTTTTATGTACTCTTATTGTGTTAAAATGAGTTCTAATTCCGTCAATGTGTACTTAGAAGTCTTTGTCATATGATTTTTTGTAGTTTTAATTTAATCGCTGCTTAAGAGATAAACTGCTTTAAAACCTTAATTTTTATCGACATCGTGCCATGACAGCACCTTAATAGGTAGACGAGATCGAGTATCGACTATAGATGACATTTATGTTGCCAACTCATGGTAAAGCTACTTGTCAAATTTAATTACGATTTGTTCAGCCGTTTGATGGTGAAAAGGTAACCAATAGACATTAGCATTTTAATTTAAATTATTACGTACCCGTCCGTCACCGGAACACTTTCGCCCAGGTGGTGCGACCTGCACGTGTGCCGGTTACTGATTCCACTGCGATTCCTGCCAGTACCCCAACCGTAAAGGGATCGAAAAAAGTCGACAAGGAGGGCTACACCCTTGTGGAGAAGAAGAAGCGTCGACCTAGACCAGTCCGAAACTTCCGCGGCACCGCTCCGGCTGCAGCGACAGCCATCCGTGCTGCAGAGCCTATATCAGCTATATACCTCTCCCGATTTGAGAAGAGCACGTCAGGAGACGAGATCGTGCGGTATATACGCGACAAATGACGAAGGAAGAATCCCGGTTCAGGCCCTACCGGAGGTAAAGATAACGCGGTTGGAATCAAAACGCGAGACGTACTTCAAGTCATATTTGTTCAGATTTCCAGCCAAGTTGAGACAAACATTCCTGGCACCAGACTTTTGGCCTGAAGGGATTGTTTTCCGTCGGTATAGGGAGCCGAGACTGAACATGAATCCCTAACTGTACAATACAGTTTTGTAATATTATTCAACCCTTTAAAATATATATGTTAGTCTGTAAGGTATGTGTTTTCGATATGGGCCGCTGGTATTTTTACAATGTATAACTGTGCTATTGCCTGAAATAAAGATTATTATTATTATTATTAATAATCATAGTCAAATATAGCCTATGTCACTCAGGAATAATGTAGCTTTCTTCTGGTGTAAAAATGTTTGAAATCGGTTCAGTATTTCAAGATATTTCTTCCTACAGACTCACAAAGTTTACCTCTATATAATATTTATTAAAGCTGCACCCCGCGGTTTCACCCGCGTGGTGATGATGATGATGATGATGAAAAGTATCACATGTTCTTCCCCGGGATCTCCTTGCTAAATTTCATTACGATCCGTGATGCTATTATGTATCTCAGTTGCTAACAAATGTTGATTGAAATCTAAAAAATCGGCAGCTCTATATCACTTTTGCCAGCTTCAGTCATCAACGTACTAACATTTTTGCTTACTGGAGTTGGCAAAACTGACATAGAGCCGCCATTTTTCTGAATTTCAATAAATAGCAACTAAGATACATAATAGCCCTACCGTTCAGCCGTTTAAGCGTAACAAACAAACAAACAAACTCACTTTCGCATCTATAGTCTTATCTAGTTAGGATAATAACATGATCATAATATTATACCTTTAGATTATTACCTATTATGTAGAATGTTATTTTGTTGGCATCATTACTAAATATTTCTATAAGTATGTATAATAATAATTCTAACGTCTGAACTGAGCATAGATCAACATTAGCGAGAAATATGTAGGTATTAGTAGAGTCAGCAACAAAATCATAAACAAGCTTAAATTGCATTAGGCTAAGCACAATTTTATATTGAAACAAAAACACAGGAAGCATTTACAGGTATAAACATATACTTACTGTAAATATACACAGCCTATAGCCATAGCCTGACTTATAAAACACTTCATAAGAGTACCGTCATTCACGGTACGGCTTAGAATTTTTTTTTTCTTACTGATGTTATTTATATTTAATCAACCATTATATATAAATATAGAGAAACACAGTACGGAAACTACCTCAAAACGTTCGAAACGGCTCACTCACACAAACATGCGCACCGACGAGACTCCTAAGCGGTTGTAGCGGTGCTGTCAGTAGTGAGGCCGCGTCAAGACGAGAGGGCACGTATAAGTTTATTTCCGCTTAACTAAGCTTAGTTTCCATACTGTTGCATCTTTATACTATGCCATTAGCGAGGACAACCTACAAAAACTTGTTATCACTGGCAAGTTGAAAGGCAAAAGACCATGGGGAAGAAGTCCAATGTGGTGAACGGAACAAATCCGTCACTTGACAGTAAAGTCATGCGATACACGCTGCTGAAGACAGATCAAGGTGGAATGACTTCGTCCGGCAGAAGGTCCGTGAAGGGGGTCACGACCCTAAGAGGAAAACGACACTAGGAGGAGGTAGCGAGGACAATGCGACATTCGTTTGTATGATAATAACCGGCTACTTAATAGAAGAAATCTGGTTGCTGTACTTATGGGGCGATAAATCGGGGTTCAAATATATAATAATATATAATATATATAAGTATGAAAGGGCCACGCTATATATTTAAGGTTACATTGTATATTTCGAAACTGCTATTAATTTTGTATTAGAATTCATGGTTGTTTAGTTAATACAATATAATTGCGTAGTTAAGAACAATGTTGGCAGGTATAAGCCAATATATCGGAAATCGGTAAACTTCTAGGTTAAGTAACTTTAATAGTTGGCCTTAACTATAAAAGTTAAATAATGTATTCAATTCATTAATTTTAATTCATTTCATTAATTCTACGTTACTCGCCAAAAAACTACCATTTTATTACTAGGACAAGTCACATGTACACCATTTATCTAATACCCAGACTCGACTCTTACGACGTTTGTGTTACCTACTGTAAGAAACAACAAGAGAACTGAGTCGCCACTAAACTACTCAATACATTTTTTCAATCGCGGTACGACGACGGATTCCACGTGTTTAGCAAGATCAATTTAATTAATATGAAAAAAACATCGTTAGGATTGCGTTGCATTAACAGCACCTATTGATGTTGTGGTTTGGAACCAGTAAATAAGTACTTTATGTTATATTTTAATAATTAACAAACCAATATTAACAAAGCATTCATTGCCCAAAAAAAATGCATACGTGCAATGTGCGGGGTGCCGCCATACGAGTCTTGTGTACCGCTTTTTCGAAAGCTCAATATTATTCCCCTTCCATGTATGTATATATACGAACTTGCAATATTCGTAAAAGCAAATCCTCATTACTTCAAGACAGCACGTGAGATTTTTCCTCGATGTACACGCAATCCAGACAGACTGGTCTTTGATGTTCACCCCAGGACTACTCTGTATCTCAAACAAAGTCAAGCAATGTCCGTTAAGGTTTATAATACTATTCCTGATCATATAAAAGCTCTTAATATAAAAATGTTCAAACTAGAGTTACTTAATTGGTTAAGGACAAAAACCTTTTATTCTGTAAACTACCTAATAATAATTCATGATTGTATGACATCATAAATATTTGCATGCTTTAATTAAGGCTGAATGTGAATTAGAACTTATATTATTATTATTTAAGATCTCAAACTGTACCACATCTACAGCAAATAAACAAATTTCAATTTTAATTTCAAGTGTTTAAGTTTTATATAATTCAATTTGCTTCCAATCCCTTAAATAGCTACTGCTATTTTAAAAAATGCAATAAAATCTGTTTGCAGTGGTTTAGTCTAGCAAAATAATATCACATTGTAATACAACATGAACGGTTGACCTTTTTGCTGTCGCTACATAAAAAATGTGTCTGCTGACGTGTTGTCTAGCAGATAACAATGGCGCCCAGCAGTAGTATATGTTATATTATTCTGTGTCCCAATTCCCAATGCATCGCAATTATGCCATTATCATTGTAAAGTCCACAAAGTCGCATTAAGATGGTTATGAATGTGAGAACTAGGTTATTTTTCAGCCTTTTTAACGCGCAAAAACGGCACTGGCAACTATTATACAGGTGTTTTAAGACTCATAGCTGGATAGTAACTTCCTATTCAGCTCTCTGGCCGGAATTGTGGCTATCCACAAAGAAATAGAGAGTCATTTTAAAGCTGGACCTAGAAGGGCACTAACGTAACGGGGCGAATGAATCTACAAAACCTATGTCTAGCGCAGTGCAGTTCTATAAAGTTTAACTTACAAGTCAGAGTACCGAACTTACCGATCGATAAATTTGAATCTTGATATCGTCATACTTCGAAAAAACTGGCTATATCGTAATATAATTTTGATGAAATTTGGCATAGATGTAGATGGGACGCTGAATTAACACATAGGATAATTTTCATCAACATCATCATCAGCATCACCCATCACCATGCGGGTGTAACCGCGGGGCGCAACTAGTGTTCAATAAAAAAATGATTTCGGCCATTTTATTGATCGTAGAAGAGCGAAATGCTCCTGGAAATCTTCAAATGATAAAATGACTCATTGTAGAATGCAAACAATTTGTAATAATCGACATACTGTCGACAATTTGACGATCGTATAAGTCGTCGATATGACTTCCAAACTTGCTAGGGCCCGATAGGTACGATTCTTTAAACTTATCGATCTTAGCGATTCGACAAATTTAACTACTATTACGGTACTAGCGCTGCTGTATGTCAAAAACATTATATAGTATGGCTTGGCAAGGCGTAGCGCGTACCACCAGAAGCACTACACGTGTCGCCACTTGAATGTAAGAAGCTTTGTTCAAATTATCTAAGCCTCGACGAATTGCGTAATAGCACTGATAAGCGAGAACCAACGCTTCTAAGTAACCAAGCGCTGCATAATCGTAAATTAGGCTAATAATAACATCTAATAAGCACAAGTCAATCGTTCAAATTATCAATTGCAATAACGACCATTCTATTCGCAGAAACTAGGATTACATCATCTTGAGCCGTTGACCCACTGTTCTGTTCAACGCATCCACCCAATTTGACACTTTCTAACATCAATCAACACCATTTTGGACCTAAACGACCTTGGTTTAAAATTTAAATTTGCCAGTGGGCAGCAGAACCTTGATTGCATCTTGTGTTCTTGGGTAATTATGCGGTGACGTCATCGTCGTTATAGTTAAGACAAACAGACAATGACTTTTGAAATCATAACCTTAATAAATAATATAAGCTTCTTAGTGAAGGAGCTGTCCAGAGTAATGATGAATAGGTGACACAAGAGCTGGGTGGTTATATACCTCGGCTCAGCGAGAATCAGCCAACCTATTCAACGAGGTAACTTTGCCAGCTTTTTGGGCAACCTCTGAATTTCGAAAAGTTCCTTACTTCGACAGTCGCTTACTTCGAAAATATATAGTTCGACAAGTCATTGCTTCGACACAACATAATATATTCGACAAGAATTACTCCCACATAACGTACTGGAGTATCTAGTCAGAGCAAAGTCACGATAGGTGCGACGTGTTGATTGGTGACCACACGACGCGCGAGCCGAGCGAGCGCAGCGAGCGTGCCGCGGCAGCAGCCGGCGAAGCGCCAGAATTAGACTAACCCACACCTCGATAAGGATATAACGCAGCACTTTTGGGTTAAAATTCTTGTCGAAATATGTCCTGTCGAAACAATGACTTGTCGAAATATGTTTTTGCAAAGTAAGCGACTTGTCAAAGTATTAAAATTATCTAAATTCAGAGGTACAGACCCCTTCACACTCTAGGAGGCCCTCTACCCGCCATTTTTAAACGTTAATTAGATATCGATAACATGTCTTCAGGATACTCCTTGCTCGAATTAGACGTGATTCAAAAGTAAAGTGTTCGAACGCCTTCAATAAATTTTTCTTAATCTTTTATTTTTCCCCACCTCGATTATTTTAGTGATGATTATTTTCTCCGAAAACGTGCCGCATGAGTTTTCTTCTTTTTATAAGACGTGGCTATAATTATCCAATTAGTCGCATCGCATCCTGCATCTTGGCCGAGTTACACACACATGTTCAACACATTCGCTGCATCATGAGAACCGCGTGCGGAATTATGAAGTATTCTGTGAATGCGTGGGTAGCGTTTGGTACATATTGGTGTATTGGTAGATGCAATGGTAAGTAAGTATATACACAACCTACCGGGTTTCAGGAAATGTAAGTGTATAAGTATGCATGATACAAGTAAGTACTGTAATTATTATACTAAATATCTTATCTATACTTACTATTATTATAAAGCAGAAGAGTTTATTTGTTTGAACGGGCTTATCTCAGGAACTACTAGTTACGAAATGAAAAAATATTTTAGTGTTGGATAGCCCGTTTATCGAGAAAAGCTATATGTATATGCGACCGAATCCGGTGCGAATCAGCTAGAGCTAGAGATATAAATTGTTGTTCGTTATTCTCGAAAAGACGTAATATTACATTTATAATTATAATTTATTTTTATGTTATTTGATTGTGTGAAAATGTTTTGACTTTAGCGGCAATAAATTATAATTTTATTTATTTTTTGTTTTTATTATATATTATTAAGTAAATATTTTCTTATTTTTTTTAAAGAAGTTAAGTATTTATTTACTACTGGCGACTGCCCGCGACTTTCTTCGCGTAGTAGGCTCGGCCTTCGGCCTCCGTATAACCTCCCATCTTCTCTTGGTTTTTCTTTCACAAGAAACTTCTCCCCTAACTGACCCCGGTGCAAAGGTGCCCCATGACGCTGGCTGCGTTGCCACGTAGAATGGCAACTAACCTTTGCACCAGGTACGATCCGGAGCGAGAATCCCCGGTCTGATCCCTCAAATCATCTTTGACAACATCCGTGAAACAGATGACGATATGAAAAGAAATGTAGGAAAAACAACCTTATGTACAAGGGCGATATCTCAAAGTATTTGACATCGGTGAGCTCGTCGACGAATCATTAGAGAATCGCACGGCTGTATGATATGTACTGATCAAAATTTATCACAATTTAAAGGAAACCAAATTATGTAGGTACTTAGGTGCCCTACTTTAAAGATGAGTGGGTGTAATTTTCTCATGCCACTTGTAGGTATTTGACTCAGTGCAATGGGTGTAGGTAATTTACGAGTTATTAACACCACATCTGCTATCTTTAAGTTTTATTGCCTACTGTAGGTGATTTGGATTAGTAATGAATGGATGCACTTATTTTTATTCTATGACTGAGGCACTTGTGGTTGTGTGCATTACCAAAGTGGTCTCTAATGACATACTATATTTGCGTTGATTCTAAAAAACACATTATACTTGTATGAAACATTTGCACACCATTTAAGTAGAGTTATGTTTGAACTGTATTATGTGCTATAACAACACATGAATGGCTTTTAAGTATAATAATAAATAATAAAGCCTTTTTATTCCGAACTACATGCAATTTAACTTTTTGTTTTATGAATTTTATTTCTTATAATATATCTCGCAATTAGGCTCGCTTCTTGGCATAAGCTTCCTCCAGCTCTCCCCATATTATTGAGCTCGATCTTCTGCAACTTTGGTCCAGTATGGTCCTAGGGTAAGGCAGATATCGGCACTTTCGGGCGCCGCTGTCTTTTGATGTTCCCTCTTGGGTATACCATAAGGTTACTTGTATGCTCCATGTATTTATTTTGCTATGTTGCATATGTCCCGTGTAACTCCATTTTAGATGGTCTATACAAGTTATAATATCCGTTATTTTGTCTTCCTCCTTGTTTCCATATTATACGGCATTTATAAAAAAATAATCAATAGCTTTAGGTAAATACTTAATGAAAAAGCAGACAGCTCCAATTGTAACTTATGTGGAGTATTCGAAGATATTTATGACCTTGTACCTAATAGAGTGTCGTCAAAGTGCTGATTTGAGACTTAAAATATTCACGTTGCTGAATCTTGTACACCTTGATGTGGGTTTACTCTAGACCATTTTAGCTGAGCCAATCTTGTGCAGCTAGGTTGCTATATCGAGGCATCTACAGGCCGTCCATAGACTATTGAGATCTGATGAGTTACATGAATGTAATGGTTCATGGGACTAACATAGTCAAGGTGCGACTCAAATTCCCCAAAACTAAACGAGAAAAAATAAAAACTGCAATATACATACCTAAAACTGTAGCAAATAAATATTAATTCATTCATACTCATAGTAATAGTAATTGTAAAAAAAAGATACAAATAGCAAACAAGCATAATGATTTTTAACTCCCGAAGCAAAAGGGGTGTTATAAGTTTAATGTTTCTATGTATCTGTCTATGGCATCGTAGCTTCTAAACGCAGGGACCAGTTAAGATGAGGTTTTTTTTGGTTTAAAAGCTATTGATGGAGTTACTTCTTAGCCTAAATTTATTGTGTCAGAGTAACTTTCAATTACTAGCAACTGCCCACAACTATGTTCGCATAGTAGGCTTTGTTTTCAGCCGTGCCATAACCTCCCTTCTTTTCTTGGTTTTTCTTTCATAAGAACCTTTTCCTGATAATAATTAAGAAACCAAATAAGAATTTGTGAGATTCTTCCATCCATTCTCAAGTTACAGTGTGAATAGGTGAAATAGGGGTTCATTTTTCTTATATATAGACATAAATATGAATATGAATTACAAAAACTTTGGTAAATTAAAGTGAAGTGTATTAAAAATCCAATAACATTCTGTCAGGATTTAATCTTGAGCTTCAAAATGTGTCTTATAGTAAATAATATCTTATAGTACATAGTAAAAAAATAATTATGTATGTATTTTAAACAAACAATTCATTACCACTTAGGTACCTCATTTCAAACTTAACAATTTTCAGAACAAAACTACTTTGTAATTCAAATAAGCAGTAAACAAATACAATGGTTTATACATTGACCACTGTAAGCAGAATGAGAGTGACAAGCTCGAATGCATTTTAAGTTTGTTATTGTAATTTGCAATTGCATTTCTTTTACTTTTCACGACAGTCACTTTGGTGTGTAAGCGAGTATGCTTCAGAAAATCTTTCAAGAGGTCTTTACAATGTCAATTAATCTGTCCGCATAAGGTTTACACTATAACAAAAAAATTATGAATGAACTGGGGGCTTGCTGATTCGGACGGGTTAAGTGATGATTTGTTCATGAATATTTACTATCAAGGATTTTATATCCATTTTTTTGATGGCAGGTTTGTTACGCACCTACATTATGATCGTTCACAGACTCTTTTTATCATGTAAATAATGGAAAGTGAGCCTAGGTATTGCCATATATTTTTAGTTGCCTTTTATGACCTACTTGTGGGAGGATTTCATACAGTCGAATTTTTTATCTAGTTGGTAGGTACATTATAAATATGATGAAACATTAAACTTTTATTTTAGTCGGTACAGTATACCAATTGCTTTCAAGTATATAGTCTATGAAGAGCACTGTAGTACAAAAAAATACTGAACAAATGGAGCATAATAATTAATGTAGGTGATGAGGGCAGTGCCATGAAAAACTTTAGGGCACTGCAACACTCATAGGAAGATCTGGTGCTTACTGTCAGGCCGACAACTTGCTTATATTTATTTTTATGTAATAATATTATGTTTTGGGAAAATTACTTATTACTTAACTCATACTTTTATTCTATCTCTTGAGTTTTCTGTTTTTCTTTCAAGACGGTCAACTCATGTACCTAATGTTTAGCTATAAGCTTGCCTATGATACTTACTTATTACTTACAGTGCCACCCAGAACTTATTACTGTGTTTACCTTATTTCAATAAGAACTCAAATTGAGTAATATGCAGACACCTACATGTCTAAATAAATCAAGTCAAATTGTAACAGGTTAGATGGTATATGTATGCAACAAGTAGATCACTATCATAACTAGTAAAAGTTGCATTTAACTACGTTTTGTATATTTACGAATCGAGGTCAACGAAACGAGAAAAAAATTTGCAATCGCAGTAGGCAAATATGGCAAAAACAAGAATCAAGACCGCCCATTCAAATATTGGTATAAAACTTGATAGTGAATTATTATAATGTTATTAATGTAGGTAGTGGACTCACATCTAGCATGAAGATCGAAGACAGCAGATACAGAAGTTCTAGGAAATTAACTATTCACCAAAAGATTAATCACAAACCAAAACAACACAACCAAAACTTCGAAAGATGACTAATTAGTTGAAAAATTAGCAATGCTCAAATATCACACAATATCACAGTGTCTCACAACTCACGGTTTATTTACATTAGCGTAAATTAGTCCGTTCTGTAAACAAAAGTAAATAAAAGTTTCATTGAAAACTAAAACGTAAACAAACACAAAACACACCGGATACAACGGTACGTAAATCGAACTGACTGAATTTGATTTTTTACCAAGTGAAGTGACTGACGTTTAGCATTGCATGTCACGACGCACAATAATCAGAGCTGCCATGTAAAACTATAAATTTCTAACAAAATGTGTAATTCTGTGTAAACGAATGGTCGCCGACTTCTCAGTTTCTCGCCACTTACTTCAGTAGTGGTATTATTATATGTACCGCAGCGATGATAATAAAGTTGAGTATGACTTAATAATACTGTTGATGAGTTTAGTGATAAGACTTCAGTCAACTCGCAATGTTAGGTTAAATAGACGTCTGGATTCTGTGTGTTAAAAACGTCAAACTCTGTGTGGCAATGTTATGTACCTACGTGTGTAAGTAAGCACCGTCATTGCGAGTTATTAGGTTGAATAAACCTTATTAGCAATAATGTATATCAAGTCTCTAAGTATCTATAGATAATAAGTTACCAGTGAAAATACTGATGTACATTTTATGCGCTGTTGCATGGTGCGGGTGACAGTTGCCTGTATGAAGTTGCCATCTGTCAGTACCACATGACTAGGGATGTGACGTTATGCAATTAATTTTTATCGCTAACGAAACTCGCAGCATAAATCTAGTTCCGTTACCATTTAGACCGTTAATACTATTGAATCGAATTATAGAACGACTAGCCGAAGCTCTTGATAATGGCCCCAATACTGTTTCGCGTATAATGCATCAAAGGTCGCATGGCCAGACGCAATAGAAATTTCATTGTTATAATGACATCGATCCTTGAAGGGATAACACGTGAGAATATTGGCCAAGATGGGAGGTCTGAAAATAAATTATCGACACCCAACAAAAAGCAGAACAAGGTGAAGCCAATCACAGATTTAGATAATTTTGCTAAGGTAGAAATCATAATACGATTATTATAGAAGAATGGAGCTACCCACATTTGTAATTATTTTGTAGTGCATCCAAAATAATGGAAGATTGAAAAGATAATTATTTTATTTTAAACGTGGGATGTACGTTAATATTAAACTTGCATTCAGTAAGTAATTCTTCACTTGATCCCTTATACCTTAGCGTATACAGTAGTCAAAATTACTGAGCGTATACTAACAAAAGTCAAGTACAAGTAGCGTTGATTTGCTTCAACAACGATATTTTATTTAAAAGCTTATAGAAGGTATGGTAGGACATGTCAACGTTTCTCTGTGGCAAGTGTATCAAGGTAACGGCGCACAGATTACCTTTAAAGAAAGTACATACTAGTCTACGCAACCTTAAAGAACTGGTTTATGCGGATGTCTGGGGGCCATTGGACGTAGCGTCACTTGTTGGAGCAGAGTACTTCTTGTTGATTAAGTATGCTTACGCCAAATATCGTCATTTGTATTTCATGCAAAAGATGTCAGAGGTTTATTACAAAAGGTAAAGTTGTTTATCCAGATAGCTAAGAGGGAAACAGGCTGTGTATTAAAAGTGTTAAGGTCAGTCAGACAATGGTGGAGAGTTTGTCAATAGATTAATTGACAATGTTATGCACAAGTAAGGGTACTATACACCAAACCACCGTTCCTTATACTACTGAACAGAATGGTCAGGCAGAGACAGATATGCGTTCATTAGTAGAAACAGTTAGAACGATGTTAAGTTAATTGCCAAGAGAAATAAGCAAAGAGTTGTGGGCTGAACCAATATGGCATGACATTATGGCTTATGTCGTATACACAACGAAGCAAGGAGGAGCGTTAGGTTGAATGCTGACCACACAACGTGCGAGCCTAGCTAGCGTGCCGCTGCAGTGACCGGCAAATCGCCAGATTTAGGGTAACCTACGCCTTAAGGATATAACGCAGCACTTTTGGATAAAATGATTGTCAAACATTATGTCCTGTCGAAGCAATGACTTGTCAAGTATGTTTTTTCGACGTATTGATCTTGTTGAACTCAGAGGTACAACCGGCAGTCTTATATAAGTGGGACGGCGAGCGAAGCGAGGATTATAGGATTGAGGTAAACTATACTGATTAAAGTTAGTACCTATTAACCTTAAATAATACCTTAGGCCTTGTTTATGCTATAGAATAACTGGATAGGACTCTCGTGATATTTAACGGAAAGTGTCTCCGATCACTTTCGCACTTATTTGAAGTTCTTCGTCTGGGAGTCCCTATCGTACACAGTGGCGATTGCGTGCTCAAGCGTGTAAGCGTTGCTTGTTCATTACAAGTAAAATAAAATTAATACATTATGGACACAACTCGCGATAGTTTCCTAACTTAAATTTCTTAATATCACATAAATTTAATAATTATTAAAACAAATTATAATCACATTATGTATTGCATATCACAGAGCCAATAGTGTTATCAATTTGCGAATCTTCTTACTACTTTATAAATTCGAATACCTATGAAATGTGATGACGGTAAACTTTACCTTAAATGTAGTGTCATTTTTACACTAGGTATATAATTCACATCACAAACATTTGAACCAATATTCTTACCAATTTCGTAGTTTATTATTGGATGGTAGCCCCATTTTGACAGCAAAACGATGGAACGTGTGAATCTGTGCTGAGATCTGTGTTTGACAATAAAATTGACATGACATGCTTGCGATCGATTGTCGGGATGAACATGGTTGCGAAGACCCAAAGACCTTACACTTACGTAATATTTACGTTAGTAAGTGTAAGGTCTTTTTCCGTGTTTTCTTGATATTTGACGTAGAATTGTTCTACTTACAATCTAGTATTACATATATGCTGTTTGCTTACAATCTCCTTAGAAAAAATTAGTAAAGAACATGGATATGAAATAGGGCGGATTCTGTTTTAATGCATTTACAGTATTTCTTTGACAATAAAACAATTTATTATTAAGTTAAAGACACTGTGACTCGTAAATATTAATTCAAGCAATCAGAATAAATATTTATTAATTTAGGAATAAATATACGAGTCCACTTTTAAAGAAACGTCAATAATTATCTCACTTATACAGCTATTATATTATTATTACTATAAATGTGCCGTGTAGTATTTAAAATTGCTTTATGCCTTTTTGCTTTCTTAGACCACGGAACTATTGGAAGGTCGTTTGAAATGACGAAAAATATATATTAGTTAGTTTAATCCATTGATATGTGGTCACTTTTAGAACGAAGAGAATAATCATCATCGTCAAATTAATATCGTCATCATCGCAGCTGTAGGATGTCCATTGCTGAACATATAATGCCTCTCCCACAAATGTCCAAAGAGACCGGTTGGCCGCTGCATCCAACGTCGTCCTGCGACTTTATCAGGTCCTCTGTACACCTTGTCGGTGGACGACCTACGCTGCGCTTGCCGGTGCCGTGGTCTTCACGCCAAAACCTGAGGCCGAAGCGGATCGTTCTGCATGCTATGGGGCCTGCCCACTGTCTCTTCAACTGGCTAACCGAGAACAATGAAGATTTTTAAATTAAACTCAGGTCAAAAACCAGTGTGCGTCCTTTGCGCCTGACAACTTTATGCGAGCAGAAATAAAAATTCTCCAAACAAATATAGGATAGGCGTTACAATTCTTCTATGTTTCGGCAGTAGTTTGTATGTACTAAATTAATTCTGTGTTTGATAGAAGTTTTACTTTACTGATAGGTAAACGTCCTCGGAGATCGACGAATTTGAATTTTGATTTTGATAAAAAAATTTAATACTTGTATGAAGAAGAAGAAGCCATGCCAAAGAAGCTACAATATAACTTTCATTCTTACCTATTAGGTAAGAATGGAAGATACATTTTAACCGAGTTCGCGCGCAAAATGAGCTTTTTCACATTATCCGATCCGATATCGGTGTCGGACGACGATAGCCGACACCATGTGGTATTTTCACATATTCCGACTAAATAACTATAAATAGCTTAGTGCGGGCAGGTCATCATGGCAGACTATGATATTATATTTGAGACGCAAAAAAATATCTGTCCACAGACAGTATTGGATACATCCCATTGTGGAAGCTAGATATTCAGAGGGAGCATTTTATACTCTTTTTAGCAAGCTACAAAACGCACCTAGAAGGTTTTTTAATTACTTTCGCGTATGAGTGAATTGTGTATGAAATGAGTATTATTTGATAATTCATCTCACAAACAGTATCAAGAAACAAGACACACATTTTCGAATGGCTGTGGGGCCTATATAAAGAAATGCTGGCTGTGACATTAAGGTAAGTTTACTATTTTCATGTTTGTTTTTTAATCATTGGTTTCTATCATTATCGTTTGTTGGCTGGTGGTCAACACTGTACATGTATAGTGGGCAGCACATCAAGCTGGACACAATCATTGTAAAATAGCCCATAAGATAACGGGGCGCAAAGCGCTAGTGTGTCTAGCTTGATACACTGGCCACCATACATCATTATTTAGTTACAATTAAAGAAAGTGCGTTATAAAAAGTATTTTAATCAGAAACAGGTATTGTTATACAAAGTATTATAATCAAAATGGAAATGAAATAGCATATGACAAGGTAAACTTACAATTCGGAATATTTATCGAAAAATTGGTGAAAGTTATTAGTATGGGATTCTGTAACCGATTCACAGGACTTGCTTGTAGTCGATGTTTGTTGAATTCCAACTAGTTGTGGACTTGGTACATCAATATAGGAGTTGCTTGTAGGTGAAGGAGATGTCAGTAATATATGTAACATTTCATTACCATTATCGCTGTAATATGCATACTTGATAAGGAATGTACTCCTTAATATGATATTTTAAATAAGACAGAGCAATCACTTGGTACTTTACATTTTATTCAATAATTCACTAATCACTATACTTCGCATTTAATACTATTGATCTCTGTATAACAATGTTAAACCACAAGTATAAATTATTCAATCTATTTATTAAAGTATAAATACATATACTTTTAGATAAAGATTTTAGTCAACATGTGCTTAGATTTTATAGGTGTGCCGACATAAATTCGACGGTCAACGTTTTCTAGTGTTCACCTCGGCTAGCGAGAACAGACTGGCCGCCATCAAGTCAATGTATTCATCAGCCACTAAGGGCTGGTGGAGGCCTCGAGCTTCCGCTCCCTGCCTCTGCTGTACCTCGGGGGGCCACTACCCCCCGGTATCTCTTTTGTCTGCGTAGTATGCCTATAGTGACATTACTACGCAGATATTGTACTCGCATATAGGCTGCGATGTACAATTAGTATGGCGCGCTGTACCTCCCGGAGGTGGCTCTTGCTAGCTATCTCACTCACGGGGGCACTAGCGCGCCTTTTTTTTTTCATTGACGGATCTGGCTTATTCTGCATGTTACTCGCCCGTAGGTACATTCTGCCTGTAGGTGTTTTTCGCTGTGTGTTTGTCTCTCATTATATGTGTTGCTGTCTCACTTCTGTGTTGTGGGCATTTTTTGCCTGTTGTAGGTACTTGTTTTATTGACCGATCTTCACTTGAGCTAAGGCCGCTAGGCCTCTTACGGCTGCCTCTTTGAGGTCGCCGCCTGCGGCTAGTGTCAGCAGTAGGTCGGTACCCAAGATGGCTATCCAGGGATCCACATGACCGACCTCTGATTCGGTCTGGTGTTGCCCGCGCCTGCGCACGGGTGCTGTCGCGGTCACTACCGGGTACTCGGGGTGACTTCTATAGCGTCATGCTGTTGATGTTGTTGTTGTTGTTGCTGCTGATGGTGTTGCTGCTGTTGTTGGTGTTGTTGATGTTGCTGAGCCGACGTTTTCTTTCGACTTGCGTAGGTACGAACGCGGGCGTATGATGCCCGCGCACGCCCTCTGTCGGCTCTTTTTGTAACTGCATACTTTCCGCCGTCGTGGGCGGTATAGGAGTTGATGCGGCCTTAGGGCCGCCTTCCTTTTTTTTGTTGGCACGGCTACGCCGGTTTTGCTTGCGGCGCCTACGCTGCGGCAGCGGCTCATCTCTACCCGTAGGGAGTTTGGCCGCGGGCGCTAGCGAAGGTGTTGAGCGTTGAGATGATTGGCGTAGTGGTGCGCTCTCAGTGCGTGCCGGTTCGATTACCGCACGAGGCGCTACCACTATCGGCTTTTGCTGCCGGTTTGTTTGCTGCTGGTCTGTTCGTGGCGCACGCACCACCTGCGCGCGCTGATGTTGGTTGACGGGGCCTTGGGGGGTTACTCTAGGTTATGGTCCCTGGACCTTTAACCCCCTCCTCCTGGCCTCCCGTAGATAGTGCGGGCACGTGCGACTACAGGCAACGTGCCGGCCCTTACAATTGACGCACTTTGGTGGCTGACTAAGGTCGCGGTTACAGCCCGCCGCGAAATGTTCACCCGCGCACTTGACACATCTCGGGGGGCGATGACATCCTCCCGACGCGTGACCGAACATCTGACACCTGTGACACTGTGGGACCGTTCCGGCACGCGGTACCCACCCTTCAAGGCGGACGTTCAGTATATTTAAAAGTTCACTTAAGGCGTATAGCTTTTGTTTCTCATCGTTATTTAGTCTGTCAAGGAGGGCGTAATAAGTAAGCCCTCCTTTACTGACCCTTCTCTGAAGAATTTCCTTGACATATTTAGTCTCGAAGCCCTTTGCCCCGAGCTCCGCGATGATCGCTGCCGGATTAACTCCATATGGGAGGCCCTTTATAGCGATCTTGGTGGGTAGGTGGGTGCCGCGTACCAGTGCCACGCGACTCGCTTATCAACTGCTGCCGCTTCAGCTAGGGCGCGCTGCACCGCCCTGAACTCGTCCGTTGATTTACATGCGAAGCGGAAGCCCTTGCCTATGGGCTTCTCGCTTAGCGGGTGACCTAATTTGCGTTTAAGATCATCAAAGATTCTTACCCAGTCCGGCAGCGACTCGATCATAATCGGCGGGTAGCTCTTTGGTAGTGCGGTGTTTGTGGCTGCAGGGGCCTGACTCAACACTGGGGAGACAGGCCTTGAAGTTGCCGGCGAGGCTAGCGTCGCTGCATATGAGCGCGCTGCCTCAGCCGGCGGGTTAGGTGGTGACGGCATAGATAGCCGCATCCGTAGGTATCGGCTCGATCGCTGCATATGAGGTCGAGTCGGTGTTTGCATGTATTCGCGGGTTCGGTTCTGCCTCGCTGTCGTCATCGGAGTCGGCCGTAATGTTGGCAGGCTTGCCCTCCGATGACGACAATGATGAATTCAATCTATGTAGCGCGCGGCTACTTGAGCGCTGCGCTAACGATGCTGAAGTGGATGGGGTGGTAGAGGTTCTCTGACGCAACCTCTTATCGTTACCCCCCAAGTCCTCATCAGAGGAGTCGCGCCTTTTTTTCAAGGCGCCTCTGCCTGAATGCCTCCGTACGGTTTCAACATCCGCCGCACACTCAGGTGCGACGATGTTGAGTCCTAGGTCGGAGGCATCCGTTCGGCTCTCTTTACTGGTGATCCTAGTTTTCTTCCTAACTAAGTAAGAGGAACCTGGTTTGGCCGCGTAGACCGTTGCTGCACTCGATGGTACGGGTTCGGTTTCGCCCCGACTAGAGGACTCAGCCGCTAGCGGAGCGAGTCCAGCTCCGTCATCCTCCGAGTCTAACTCTCCGGCCTCATACCAGTTGAGAAGATGCTCGTGGATGAAAATGATTTCACCCGTGGCGCGGCGCTGAAAAACCACACACCCCGCTGGGATGGTGTCTTCAGGCACAAGATGGTCATAGGGTTCGCCTTCTACTAGGCGGTGGACGGTCTCTGTCTGCCATATGAGACAGCGATATATCGTTCTTGATATTTAAAGTGTAAAGTACTATAACCTTTGAGTACACTCGTAATGCATGCGCAACTAGCGAGTGCCTCAGGGAGGTGAATTTTGATGTTTATTATACAGGCAAAATTGATACTGAACTGGGGTTTACAACAAACCCCTAGCCAGTATCACTCCTTTAAGATGAAGCGTGGGTCATACTGGATGCTGCGACGCTTCAGTTTCGGGAGCGAAGTTCGTTAGTGTTCGGGGGAGAGGCACGTGGGAGATCACGCCGGAGCGGACCTACAACCACTATGCAACGGTACACTGACAAACAACGAGTTCTTAGAAAATCTCCGAATTGCGGGGGAGGGGTGAGGGAAGTGTGGGGGGCGTCTCAACGCTACTGCGGAGAACGATCTCCCACCCAACCGAACACCTGTCGCACGCACTTAACTCAGGAGATTTTCCTGAGGAGGCTTTGAGGCTTCCACTTCACTTCACAATGCCTACTGCCTCGGCCGCTATCCTTTTTATTTTTTTTAGAACGGACTAATGCTGTTTGCCTCTACCGGCATTTACAGCGTCACCGGACGGTGGCCGCTATCCGCCACGCTTACTACTTTTATAACAATATTTTGGCGATATAACAACTCCCCCTCCATGATCGTCAACAATGCCACCTTGCGGTGAATTTCAGAAAACATCTACGAGTCAAATACATTCCATTTATCTAATAATACAACAATTACGCTAATTTTAACCTACTGTAAATGGTTTGTCTATAATGTATGTTTCTATTATAGTGAAATAATTATATATTGTTAACATATAGGTGAGGAAGAATTTATTGAATTGCTATGAATCGAATGGTCATGTTTTGGATATGATCTACTGTATCCAGGTGCAGGGTTTACGAGAATATATGGTGATTGTACTCGTTGATGAAGGACCCGGTTTTGTTTTATTTTTTGTATACTAGATAGAAGGTCAATTTGTAGCTGTATTTTACGTAAAGAAACTGTCCTCTGTTAACACTCTTTTAGAGTTGGTAGTTTTATTTTCTTTTATTTCTTTTAATATTGCTGCCCTAATTGTTGTCTATTTTTCGTTTATTTTTTGACGGCTCCTTCTTTGATTCATGTATAGCAACATTATCAGAATGTTCATTATCATTAGCAGCGATCACTTCATGCTCCTGTTCTGTTTCTTCCACAATGTTGGCATCAGTTTTTTGTAAATTTCAATAAAAAAATTAGGTTTTCATGAAACTCATATGGTTTTTTTGCAGCTTGCCCTGACTTTACATTAAGAGATCTAATGAACGCGTCTCTTATATTATTCCATTTGTTTATAATGAGTTGTGCTGAAACAATAATTAGCTTATACAAATGTACTTAGGTATCATTACATAGTTTAAATATGCTGATGCAAAGTTTATGTAACCACAATTTTTAAAAGAGCATTAATAAACAAGATTACAATTTCTTTTTTACTTTTCAGGTATTTGGCCAGTGGTTGCTCTCTGACCGCAGGAAACTCACACTACTGCAGGAAAAATAGCACAAGAACATATTTGCCGACAGAATTTCGTAATATTTCAAATTTGTATAGAATTTATAAAGAGACTCAGCTTGCAAATGGCAACGCCTACGCTGGAGAAAAACTTTTCAAAAAAATATTCAACACTGAATTCAACATTGGATTCCATTTCCCCCGCAAAGATAAGTGTCTAAAATGTACACAATATGAGAATAATAAGAGTTTTGATGAAGAAGAAAAACGGAAACACTTAATTGACAAAGAAGAATCTGCTGAAAGGTTTAAAGCACATCAAAGTATTCATAATAAAGACAACAGTGTTTTATGCGCATCATTTGACCTTCAAAAGGTGTTGAACACGCCCCACGGTAAAAACATGATGCTGTATTATTCGCGCAAAGTGGCTGTCTATAATTTAACATTTATGAATCAGGCACTAGAAACGGGTTCTGCTACACATGGTCAGAAAATAATGGAACAAGGGGTGCCAATGAGATATCATCAATTTTAGAGAAGTACATCAATAATGTGGATCTAAGGGGTACAGTGAAACATTTATTACTATATTGTGACTCATGTCCGGGGCAAAATAAAAATAAGATAGTATTAACATGTTTAAATGAAATACTTAAGAAGTGTAACAATCTTCTATCAATTCAAATAAATTATTTGCTCCCGGTGCATACCTATATGCCGGTCGACTCTATGCACTCCATTATAGATAAAAGCTTAAGAGGCATTATAGTGTGGGCACCGTCGCAGTGGAGCACAATTTTTACTATGTCTAGGAAGTCACCAATACCATATGATGTAGAGGTCCTTAATTATGCTGATTTTAACAAATGGGACACAGTTGCTGAAAAATATTTCAAAGAAAATTTAACCGGAAAAATTAGCAATTTGAGAACAGTAACGAAATTTAAAAGTAAATTAAAGTACGAAAATTACATTATTTTTATAGTTCCAGAAAATTTGTCGTTTTCCAATTTAAATACGTAAGAGTTATAAGTAATTTTGATTGCTATAAATATTTGAATCAAATGGCGGTTAAGAAATTTTGCTTTACTGTAAATTGAAGTCATTTTTACTTAAGCGCCACTATATCACAAACCAGCAGTCCACTTATTATGGTTTGTACTTCTGGACATAGAAAATGACAAATTAATAAAAGTTTACCTTGACGTCATCGAAATTCTTGTGCTGGGAAAAATGTTATGAATTACGAAAAAAAAAACTTAACGGCTTTTTCTCGAAATGGTCATTTGGAGCTTCAGTAAATTTGCCTTTCCTGCGACGATATGCTGCTTATCATTAGTCTTGCTATAAGAAATACCCGACCTAACATATAAATCTCAATATTACACATTAAAGCTGTCTTCTACTTTTGATTGCCTAAATTTCATCAATATTTGTTCATACCAAGATACCTTTTAAATGTCTCTTTATTTGTGAATGGTGACGGAATCCAGAGCCTGTTCCGTTACAGGTCTTTGCATTCCGGTAACAGAGATAAAAAAATCAAAATAACAATTTGTGCATTGAAATTGTGTCACAACACTTCAGAAAAGCTGAGTAAGAGTTCTGGTGTGACATTTCACAGCTAAGCCATTGATTTTAAGGCTTGAATCGTCTAAAATACAAAAATAGTGAATACAAATTACCCAAAAAACGATATTAAAAAATATTTAGTGACACTTCCGCTGAAAACAGACAGACTGTCGGTCTAGCGCTCAACGAGTCAACATCTACTGAGGATGCCTCGTGTAGAGACGAAACACGTGTCGAATCGTTTTTGGTTTATTTGGGTTTTCTTGTGTGTTTTTTTATTTTGTATTCTTCCTATTAGCAGTTTATGCGGGAGGGTGGTGCACACCCCCAAATAAGCCAAAATCATTGTTTTTTTCAGCGGAAGTGTCACTAAATATAATATCGTTTTTTGATAATGGATTTCCGCAAAATAACGCCTGAATCAATAAATTATCATAAATTACCCACTCTTAATTCATAATATAATAATAATTTTTAATATATTTCTCTTTGGGTATGATATTGTTTGTTTTAATATATATACGACTGCATAAAATAGAAAGCTATGTTTTCAGGGCTTATATATATATCATACAATAGGTATGTGTTTTTGTATTTGTTTTTTTGTGAGTGAGTTAACTAGTTATCAAAATTTTGATTGTAGAGGCACTTACTGAAATGAAATGAAATCGTATTCTATATAGGCCCACGGGGGCACTAATAAATTGTCGTATTACATTTAATATTTCTTAAATCTACAACCGGATCGGAACGCGACCACGACTGAGAAGATCCGGCAAGAAACTCAGCGGGCTATGTATTTTCTACCGACTTCCAAGAAGGAGGAGGTACTCAATTCGACTGTGTGTGTTTTTTTTGTTAGGCAGCTGGTGCTTCCCGCGTGGTCCCATTAAAATTTCATCAAATTCGGTCGCGTAGATTTTGAGTTACACTCCATTATCTGAATAGAATGGAAGTCGGTTAAATTTTTTTTAAATTGTACTTGTATTTGTATTTTTTTGTTTAATCCGTGATTCCGTGCCCTTACTAATAATGCGGCCCACTTTGTACCGAAGTTACTATTGCATATTTTAATATGAAAAAGTAGTTACATATTGTGACGTAACTGTAATAATTAGAGATATTATGGTATTGCGGACTTTTTGTGGATATTGATATCTTATACTAAACTGTGGTACATCACTTTGCTCTATGTCAATAGTTTCCACAGCGTACGTGATATACGTTTTTAATTGCTTTTTTTTAATTACTTGGGTTAGGTAGGTACATTATCAAAGTTTCCATTCGGATCAATTACTTTATTGAAAAAATCTATGACCTATGTTCATCAGGGTTAAAGTAGCACACTAATGGAGTAAATGTTTATCAAATCGCTCCAGTAGTTTCGGAGCCTATTCAATTCAAACAAACAAATCTTTCATCCTCCAGGCAAGCGTCCAACGATGATTAAATTTACGAACCAGTGTTCGCAAAAACCCCGCGGAAATCCGCCATTAAAAAAAATGCGCGCAGTCGCGGTAATTTAGTTGTAGTAAATTATCTATTGAAGCCATTTTGTAATATTGATGTAATGACTCGATCTACCAAACCGGTTCAAACCGCTTTGAGCTACAAACCGTTCAAGTCGGTTTGAACCTATGTCGAACCGATTTCGATGACCAACAAACCGCTCGCACGGTTTGTTGATCGCTGCTGATAAAAAATACATACCGTCGAACATATAACCTCGTTTTTTTGAAGTCGTTTAAAAAGCGTAGTAGGTAGTAAGTTAGGTACCTACCTAACATAGGTAGACTGCGTGTTCGGGCACGGAATAAACAACACGATATGGGGTAATCCAATCTATAAAGACTGACACCTACCGAGGGGTTAAAAGTATCATGTAAATTGAATTTGTTGTTTTTGATTTCACTCACTTTTCTGAATACCTAAATAGATATTAACGGATATAAAGATAACAATTGCTACCAAAAAATATGTACAAGAGGTCAAACAATATTATTGACAAAAAATTTAATACAATTTGGATACTTAAAAAGTGATAAAACACTAAAGTTGTAGAGAGATCATTTTTGTTCAGACATTTATAATTTTACTGGCATATTTAATCTGGAGAGGGCTATGCTTGGAGTTTCTCTACGTGATCGAATATCTACGAGATTCGTAGACGAACAAAGGTCACTGATTTAACACAGAAGAAAAGCCAGTTGAAGTGGCAGAGGCACATAGCACGCAGAACAGATGGCCGATTGGGCAGGAAGGTTCTGGAGTGGAGACCACGGACCGGCAAGCGCAGCGAAGGTCGTCCTCCGAGAAGGTGGACTGACGACCTGATAAAGGTAGTAGGACGACGTTTGATGCAGACCAATTGCAACCGGTCCCATTGGAAATTTATGGGGGAGGATATGTTCAGCAGTGGACGTCTTACGGATGAGGTGATGATGATTAAATATGAAAATTAGGTTTTTTTACGTTAGGCACGTCTTTTTACAAAGTTACTCCCGCTCGACTTTTATGAAAGGCCTCCGTCCACTTGGATCCACAGCTTGGTTCCACATGTGGATCCACGGATACCTTTATCTCCTCTTAAATCCACCATAGTGGGGATCCAAAAATACTAATATTTTTATATGCCACTTGAATCCACAAACGAGTGGATCTAAAAATAATAATTGTTTCACAATCCGCTATTAAGACCATTTCAGGACTTTGCTTCTTTTTTTCTGAAATATTATTCTGAATACCCCTTTCTGAAAAACATTTTTTTACTATTAACCAGTGTACAAGCATGACAATGACGGGATCTCCATTTGAGATATGTACATACGTAGCAATTGTATAAAAATATAGGTTCATATTGTTTAAACAACAGATTTAACCAATTATTTATTACCTATGTTAGAAAAGAAGACGAAACGAAATGGGAAGCTGAAGCGCTCGTAGCGGAGCTTGACTTGGCGATCTTAACCGATGAACTAGTTAATCAACAACACTTGCTGCGGTCAGGACTTGGATGGGTGACCGCTAGTGCCATTATTCAACTGAGTGTTTCCGTGCTTCAGAGGGCACGTTAAGCCGTCGGTCCCGGTTGTCTGTTGTCAAACAACCCAGACAAAAACCTGTGGATCCCCAGCTAGGCTCCACACTCCGCGGATACCTTTATCTTCTCTTAAATCCACCATTGAGGCATGGGCGTATATGGGGGGGGGGGGGGGGGGGTTAGGGGGTCCGGACAAATCTTTAAAACTTGTGAGGGATTTTTGTACTAGGTCAGCTGAAAAAGTTCATTGTCTATACAATCATCAATTCTCTTACTCTGTTCTAACTGTCGGCAAAGTAAGTGAATCTAGGGCGCGCGCTCCAAGTACTTTGCTGTCGAGCAAACATTTTAGCAACTTTTTAGTGATTTAGTGTAAGCTATTGAATTCGATTTCATTCATCTTTTTTTAATGTTTTCTAATACTTTGCAGATGGTTCGTACATTAAAAATATACTAAGAAAAGATGGGAGGTTATGGCGAGGCCGAAGGCCGAGCCTACTACTTGAACGAAGTCGCGTGCATTCGCTAGTATAGCTATAAAAAGATTTATGCCCGCTACATAACTAACATTTCTTAAAATTGGATTTAAATATACTTATTGGTAAATAACTCTTGTTTGTATGCAGTTAAACTAGCATGTACCCATTTCATGTAATGATTAGGTATGATTTGAGCGTTTAAATTTTTAGTTTTTAGCTGCGGACAATGTGACAGCTATAGCTACGTCACTGCATTGAGGGGATCCAAAAATAACAATATTTTTACATGCCACTTCGATCCACGAATGAGGGGATCCAAAAAAAATAATATTTTATATGCCACTTCGATCCAAAAATGAGGGGATCCATAAATAATAATATTTTATATGCCACTTCGATCCACAAATGAGGGGATCCAAAAAAAATTATATTTTATATGCCACTTCGATCCAAAAATGAGGGGATCCATAAATAATAATATTTTATATGCCACTTCGATCCACAAATGAGGGGATCCAAAAATAATAATAATTTCATATGCCACATGAATCCACCATCCGCTATCAACGTCATTTCAGGACCTTTCTTTTTTTTCTCTGAAGTATTATTATGAATACCCCTTGCTGAAAAAAAATATTTTTTAGTATTAACCAGTGTACAAGCATGACAATGACGGGATCTCCATTTGAGATAGGTCATTTTGTAGCAGTAGTATAAAATATAGGTTCATATAGTGTTCAAACAGATTTAATCAATTATTTATAATGTTAAAAAAGGTACCAAAACGGAATAGGAAGCTTATGTAGATAGAATGAAAAGTAATCAAAGTACTCACAGATCCATCTGTGGATTTAAGAGGAAAAAGTAGTATCCACGGATCCACCTGTGGATTAAAGAGGAGATAAAGGTACCCGTGGATCTACATTTGGAGCCGAGCTGTGTATCCAAGTGGACGGAGGGGATGCGTACATACTTTTTTGTATATGAGATCGCATAACTTTTTGCAGAAAAGTCCTATTTCGATAATTATTTTTTGTTTGATAGAGTATACTTCCAAAGTGGTCTCTTTTAAATTTCATCAAATTCTGAATTACATCAGTTTCTGAATTACACTCCAACAGCTGAAAGGTATTTCTCATATCTTGATGATATTCTTATTGACGGTGAATGACAATCGATCCCGTAAGACCTTTTTACAACTAAATTTTATCGACTTTAACACTAAAAAGTATAAAATAACTTGTCTAAGTCGGTACCATGCACGCAATATTGTGATAATAGGTACTTTTGAACTATCATGGTACCGACTTCAACAAGTTATTACACACTTTTTCGTATTTAAGTCAGCTCCATTTTTAGGCAGTTTTTTCAAAGTGTCATGTTATAATAGGAAAATAATTGATAATAAGTACTGTATATAATTTCATATGCATAAATAACGTGAAATGCTGTTTGTTACTTTGTCATTAATTAAATTTCAATTCTATTTACTTATTTGTAAAAATGTAAACGATTAAAATATGCGGCTTTAGAGACACGATATCATTTCGTGCCCATCGCCGTGGAGACCATGGGTTGTTGGGGCGCTGAGGCCAAAGGTTTAGTGAGTGAGATAGGGCGGAGATTAAGAGAGAAGACAGGTGACGCCCGCTCTAACTCGTAACTGGTGCAAAGGTTGGCCGTAGCCATCCAGCGTGGCAATGCAGCCAGTGTGATGGGCACCTTTGCACCTGGTACGGTTAGGGGTGGCCTATTTGATTAGGTGTTTGTTTAACATCGAAATATTTTTAATTTTTATATGTAATGGTAAAGATGTTATATGACGCAGCTCTAATAGAAGATAATTAAATTATTAACTACAACTACTATCTTCTAATTAACTAAAACAATGTCGGTTAGTTACACACACATGTATAACTCTAGAACGACTCAACGGATAGATAGATGACGTACTGGATTGGCACATAATCCTACTTTCCTACGTCATCCTACTAATATTATAAACGCGAAAGTTTGTGAGTATGGATGTATGGACCTTTGTTACTCTTTCACGCTCAAACGGCGGCAGGGGCAATTTTAATGAAATTTGGTAGGGAGGTAGATGAGGTGCTGGATTAACACATAGTATACTTTTCATCATCATCATCATCCATCACCAAGCGGGTGAATAAGCGTTATATTCATGGGCACAACATTGACAAAATAACAAGATCTCAATTACGATAGACGTTTTGATGACGTAGTATCAAATATGTCACTCAATTCGCGTACTTTGACGTGAGTTGACCGTTTTGTGTCGGTGGGAGTACGATAGTTAGTATGATTATTCTAAGCTTATTACAAAACGCTACTGAGTTATAGTTTCGTAAAAGGTGGGAGTAGGCCCCCAGACTACTTTAAAAGGAGTATAGAGTGTATCTAAAAAGTATAGAGATTTGCCTATTAATAAGTTTAAAATTACTATTAAAACTAAACTCTCTCAAAAAAGTTATTACAAAATTTCGGATTACTTGGAGGATAAAACAGCTTGGGACTGATCACTCCAGGATCTACCTACTCGCCCCCCCGAAGGGTTCTCGCATTGACGTGGCGGGGGGGCTCAGTAACCGTGGCTAGGTACACCACGGTGAAGCCAAGAGGAACCCAGGGGCCGCGCCGGCGTTGGGGTGCGCTGGCCGGCTCAGGCGGGCCGCTCCTATGGGCTTTGGCCGCCAAGTCCACATAGGAGTGGCGGGGTCCGGGCGCTTTGGCGCAGACTCGAAGAGGTGGGGCCCGGGCGCTTTGGCGCAGGCTCGAGGAGGTGGGGCCCGGGCGCTTTGGCGCAGGCTCGAGGAGGTGGGGTCCGGGCGCTCGGCGCAGACTCGAGGAGGTGGGGTCGCGGGGGGGCTATCCCTTGTGGCTGACGTAGCAGGCGGTGGGGCTACGTATCCGACCCACCGCAGGGAGACCACGGGCGACCAGACACGGGGAAGTCTGGCGCCCATTGTTGGCGAGTTTGGTCTCCGAGGCAGTTGCGGCGCGTCATGTGTTCTGGCGTGCCGCGAAGAGAAGGGTCCGGCAACGGACAGCCACGGCGGGTTCGCGGTCGTGTGAAAAATCTGTCCCGCGTTCCCGCCGAGGGCGGCAGTGACGGAACACCCCGGGGTTTTGGTGGGTATAAGGACTCCCACATAAACACCTCCCTCCCCGTGGTGGGTGGTATCCATAAAGGATTTCCCCGGGACAAAAAAAAAAAAAAAACAAAAAAAAACAAAAAAAAAAAAAAAAAAAGGATCTACCTACTCGTGTATTACCATGTCAAAGTGTAGCGTGTCTTGCCCTACTGATACCATTATTATGTTCTCTTTTGTAAGGCAACACACTGGAGCTAAAATAAACGAATATTTGTTATATACATTAAGAAATTGGCAATAAAAAAAATGTAAAAAGACAAGCCCGCTGAGTTTCTTGCGGGATCTTCTCAGTCGTGGTCGCGTTCCGATCCGGTTGTAGATTTAAGAAAAAAAATATGTAAATGGACAATTTATAAATGCCCCCGTAAGCCTATACAGAATAAATGTTTTGAGTATGAGTTTATAATTTTTTAGCAAAATTGATCTTGTCGAAATAAATATTTATGTTTATTTTTCTGCATTTCAATAGCCTGCAGAAAGCTCAGGCTGCGAAAAATTGCCTTTGATAACTGTGCTCGCGAAGTTAAATTTTTATCTAACTAGTATTTCTGCGAACAGTACGCAGAAATACTAGTTAGATAAAAATTTAATTCGAGTGGCAATAAAATGTAATTGTAGATAAGTATAGCTATAAATTTATTAGCAACCGCCATACAGTTCAGTAACTGTTTTTGTTTCTAATCAAGTGGACCGACTTGAACCGGACAAACTGTAAAAGGCGGTGTATTTTGTGACCACTTTTAGTGAAAATCTGTAGGACCCACGACTGTACCTCAGTACCTATAAGTGAGTAGATATTGCCCTGTTTTTATTTAGATCAAGTAAGCTTCAAAGAAAGCGGGTCGCTTTTAAAAAATGCGATAACTTCCTACTAAAATTATAAACGCGACAGTTTGTGAGTATGGATGTATGGATGTGTGGATCTTTGTTACTCTTTCACGCACAAACGGCGGGGGCAATGTTGATGAAATTAGGTACGGAGGAAGATGAGGCGCTGGATTAAAACATAGGATACTTTTTATCATTATCATCGTCCATCACAAAGCGGGTGAATATAAGCATAAGAATATAAGACAAGCTTTATACTAATATTGCAAATGCGTTTGACCATATGCATATTTTATGTCATTTTCGTATAAAGATAGATACGCCCTTGGAGAAATAATAAGCTACTCGAAGTAATACTCCTGCGCAGACGTAGTCGCGGGCACCAGCTAGTTAAAAATATTTGAGCAACCGCTTTTAAATGAATACTAAAACAATAGCAGTAGAACGGTTTTAAACGAGTTCGTCTGGATCTGGATCTGGAAGTATTATCACATACTTATTTCGGCCATGAAGCAGTAATGTACGAATTACTCCGTAGTGTTCCGGTTTGATGGGTATGGTTGTCGCTGAAATAACAGGCATATGAGATTTATTAAATATCTTAGAGTGATGGGCGCAGAGCATGCATGCTCATCGTTCTAGCCAGAGGTACCACTCACACCAGCCGTGCGATTCTCTAAGAGCAAACATCGTTGCATCTTCGACAACATCCGTGAAGCAAATGAAGAGATGACAAGACACGTTGGAAAAACAACCTTATGTACTCGTACTAGGGCGATATCTCGTAGTCAGTATCTGACATCGGTGAGCCGTCGATGAGCGCATCGACGAATCATTACAGAATCGCTCATTTTGATATGTATAGATTATGAAACATTAAGTAAGAAAAAAGAAAAAAGAAGCTAGATCTGACGGAAGCTGTATCCGACCCACAAATTCGACCAGAAAGCCACTTATCAGCAGAATGGATCATCCAAGCAACTTTCTTCTTGTATTGGTGACTCTCCACTATTGCCGTTATACCACAGATTACTGAATAAGGTTATACTTCCAAAATATTTGTTCATTACTCACATGTTGTACTTGTTTTTTCCTTCCTTTATTTATACAGTCGGGGATCCGCCCTTGAAGTCACCCTGTCCTTGGCTCAGTCTAAAAACCAGCGTTGCCCCATGTTCACTAATGTGGGGCAGCATTATTCTGAGACAGGGCGGGCTGTTTGACATCACAATAAACTTTCTACTTGTATTGGTGCCTCTCCACTATTGCCGTTATCCTTCCCAACTATTTGTTCATTGCACATATATTATACATGTTTTTTTCCTTCCTTTATTTATATACTTAGTTGGGGATCCGCCCTTGAAGTCACCCAGACCTTGGCTCAGTCTAAAAACCAGCGTTGCCACATGTTTACTAATGTGGGGCAGCATTAGCTGAGACAGGGCCTGTTTGACATCACAATATACTCTTATATAGAGTCTATGTAGGTATATGTTGTATTATTAATACTGGAGGCCAATTATTTTATTTCACAACGCTGTTTTGATTTGTTTGATTGACAAGATTGTTGAACAATCTATACCGCTTCAACTGCAGTTCAATTTTTTTCAATAGCAGAATAAGAATATTATTTCTAAGAAAACGTGTATGATAACCCTGTGATAATTAAGCTAACAGTACCTACCAACTGTAAAGCTCCTAGCAAGAATAAAATCTAAAATATAATATAAACCCTTTTTGAAACGCGCTACTAAAATCCCTCCAATTTAGACACCTTACGTAACTTAAATGATACATGTTAAGTCTATAATATCTCTCTATCCATTTTAGTCATTCTAAGCTCAAGCGTAACTAAATAAATGATATTGAAGTTGAATATAAAATTTTACGTGCTATTTAAAGATCTTCAATCAAATCAACATTGAACAACTCATCAAAAACAAGTCTATTACTAACACTATTTATATAAAAAAGGGTAATGTTTATAATTACAATCGCTAAGATTTTTTTTTCTCTTATCTTTAACTCATAACAGAGAGATAATTTAAATTTATATTTTACCAATATCTGATGTTTAAAATAAACAAGTTTCGAATTTCTTAAAAAACAAATGCACACGTGTGTGAAAGGCTTAAGATACTAACCTACAACCACAAACGCGCCATACCCGTTCTACTACGGCTATACGTATTACACACACATTCAAACAGTAGTTACTCTTTGTGCACGTCGCCTTTTGTGAGTCGTGTTTTTATTGACAGACTAGTCCTACCCGCCATTTACTTATAATTTTTACCGTGTATGTATTTACACAAGACGTAATTTTGTATTGTACCGTAACTGCTTGCAGGAGAGAATTGATACGCGGGAGGCAGCTTTTCTTGTCCGAGTGTCAAACACTACTCTAATTGTTTGTGTTTATTTTACTTTTATGTATGTAAGTACCTACCTACATTGAGAAGAGACCCATTGTTTTAGACAAATCGATAACAACAATATGAAATATAGGCACACTATGTTTGTCACACAGGTTTGTTCTTGTATCTAGTTTATTTTGTTCACTTTGTACCTAAGTATCTACTAAATAAATGTTTGTATCGCATTTCTATTCTAATATATAAATTGGTACCAATCTATGTAGAAACTAGTAAATTGTAAATTAATTTAAGCTCATTCAAATGTATACTTTAGAAACAATAAATAAATAAGAAAACGCATAAAAGTCGCCGTTCAGCTGCGGTTCGATTGCATTTTAGTTAGTAGAATCGGGCTGCAGGTCTTATTAATACTGTTATGTCTCTATGCGCGTGTGTGTGTGTCAAATAAATGTATTCATTTCACTTGAACAGTTCTTCAGCCCTTTTTATCCCGGTCCATTGTCATAATAATAAATAATAAATAATATTTATTATATTATATATTTATAATAAATTATTATTTATTCAATTCAGATCACAAAGTACATATCTTAACTATACCTCTAATTAAATAAAGTATGTAATTTAGATAATTAACACAAAACTGTGGTAAGTAGGTACAATTGATATTCATTGACAACTGTGCTAGGTCGTACCTGTGTTACAGCTGTCAATGTCTTCCTCCAGTATAGTAACAGTTCAAACGGTTCATTAATTTACAAAATTAAACGCCTATCCAAGTGACGCCCATCTAAATAAATACATACCAGATTTATGACTAAAATTTGTCGTCTCGTGAGGAGCCAGGACAGTGTCCTCCTTCCAACCTTCCGTATGCCTCCTCCGTGGGTAAGAACCCATAATTATTATCTGCAGCAGTTGATACCGGTTGTGCCGTAAAACATGGCCTTACGCAACTGTTCTCTGCTTGATGGACTGACTAGTAGTGTTTTAGTTTTACTTTAACTGTTATTTTAAAGCTCTGAGTTTTTATTGTCCCGCAGTAGGTATGAAAAGTAGAGCACGCACCTCGAGGTTATCCTCGAGGCTTTATAGCCTGTCTTAATCATGGGCGGCTTAACCCTTCGCTTCACTCAGGACTCTACATAGCTCCCTCGCTTCACTCAGAACCCTACATAACTAAAACTAGTGTAGTGTTTCCTGAACAGCTTTAGACGAGCTTTAAGCAAATATCGAGGTTATTGTTTAAGCTTAAATTAAAAAATGATTTGAATAACGTGAAATTTTGAATCACACTGGCTAAAGTCTAGATAATATTAGGAGAATCATAGGTCAGGCAGTCACAGTAGTAGCACCTCGTCACACACTTCACTTTTCGCTAGTTTTAAGATAGTTTTAATTTATTTAGTAATTTATGCGCGACACACTTAGTTTTTGTTTTTCAAGATGGATGGATAAGTTCATATTTTTTCCGTCCAACGTGCTTCGTTGGCGCGAAGATGGAATTGGGATAGGATATTGGATGTTGGAAGGAACAAGGAAAGACGTTTCAGTCATAAAGTTCATACCGTTTACTTTTTAAGTTATTGCTCTGGTGTTTCGTAAAGGCGATGGGCCAGCAGCGAACTAAAGCGGCTTGTTTGTGGTGTGTGAAAGCGTTCCCGCCAAAAGCGGCAGTGATGGAACACCGCGTGAGGTTTTTTTTTTATAAGTAAATAGGCTTGCGTTTGACTACCATCACGCCTGATGTTAAGCGATGATGCGGTCTACGTTGGAGCACACTTGCCTAGAAGGAACCGATTTATTTTTAATTCGATTCAGGTTTAGTCGGTATGGAAACTTGCTGCTATGGGTGCGATTGGTGAAGAGTCCAACATATCCCGCTCACGTCCCTGGGTACAATACCTATTGATCTCATATAATATAGGTAAAAGTGTCTACACACGATGCAATTTCGAATGCAAGATGCTATGTAGTAATCTGCTGTGAACCAGCAAATTGTATCCTATGCATGCGTGTTGTCACTCCCTTCCAACATGTTAGACGTTGTATCGTACGTCCTTGCACCCAGCAGATTGTTACAGCAAATTGTTAGCCGCGTTGTAACGTGGTTGTATAATCTATGTAATCTGGGCTCTGTCGCGAGTCGCGATCGTGGCGCCGCCCGTGGCTAGCGTCGCTGTGAATTTTATTTAATAATGATAATGCTGTCAAGTTGTTCAATAGATGTCGCTCCGTCCCCATACGACGGTTAAAATCTAATAGAGAGTTTAAGTTCGATGCTCGTACGGTAAACCGCAGTGGCTCAGTCACAGATTATCGGAAGAAGCGGGCTCGAATCCCGTCCGAGGATGTGATATATATACTTATAACTATAACATCAAATACATAGTAATTTAGTAGGATAACATATCTCATAATGTATAGTTTTATGGTGCAAATCTAAAACTGTAGCTAAACTGGCCACAAAACGAGACTTTTAATCAAATGTCTAAAAACCAATGATGTTATATATAAACGGAGGCAGATATAGATACGTCTTACCACAGATTACTGAGTCTTACTGCGCTCGGCTTGGCGACATCAATACAAGCTAGGTGTCTTGAATCAACTTAGTTCCAGCCTGTCTGGCAACGATGCAGTGCGTGTTCAAAAGTTAGGAAAAAATGCCTTCTTGTGTGTTCAGAAACTGCAGAACATATACTAGGACGAGTGTAAAAAACAATAACGATTTATCTTTTCATTTGTAAGTATTGTTTTTCTATTTTATCTATTATAAATGAAAAATCAACAATTGTATTTTAATCTAAATTAACTCCTGCGACGTTGCCGCTTCGCTCGGATGGTCGGCTACAGGCGAACGTTGTTAATAATGTTGATCCCTTTCTGACAACTAGGATTCATATATCTTCGTGTTCTTTTTATATTGTCAGTGTAGTTAATGTCGTTGTGCGAGTTGTACTATAGCTATAGGTAGGTATAGCATAAAATTACATACATACATACATAAAATCACGCCTCTTTCCCGTAGGGGTAGGCAGAGACCACGGATTTCCACTTACTACGATCCTGACATATCTCTTTCGCTTCATCTATATATACTCATCAATCCTTTCATACATAAGCGTCGGTTTAGGGTACTTTTGACCTGGCCTTTTTTCAGAACGTCTTCAATCTGATTTCGGAACGTTCGCCTAGGTCTTCCCCTTCCAACACTTGCGTTTACTTGTCCCATGTATACCTGTTTAGTCATTCTCATTTCATTCATTCTCTCCACATGTCCAAACCATCTTAACATACCTTTCTCGATTTTTGTCACTACACCCTCATTCACACTACATCGTTCCCTTATCACACTTAGCATAAAATCAACCATGTTTAAACTTCATATTCAAGGAGTAAAACGTCTCTATAGTTAATCTCTTTGCTAAAACAGCTTCAGTTTGTTGTGCGCAGTAGTTGTCATAAAGAATCAATCCCATGGGTCAATTTTTTATCAATTTGTAGCGGTTGTGCAAAAAGAGAACCGTCGAGACGTTACGTTGAACTACCATTCAGATGTTTATATGGCGCCCAATCCAGCTATTATTGTCTGTCACGCAACTGTCAAGTGTATACTACCTATATAATAGTATAAGCAGCTATTTGTTTGCTTTCTTCTTCTCTCGGTGCCTCTTCAATCAATGAAGGTTGGAAATCAGCTTTCCGTACTCATCTTTACGGCGAGGCGAAACAGTTCAGCGGCACTCGCAATCCCTGTCCACTCCCTGATGTTTCGTAGCCACGATTTCTTCCTGCGACCAGCTCGTCTCTTTCCCGTTTGTCTCTTTTTGTTTGCTTTACTAGCATTAAATCAGTAAATTAGAAAACCGAGACCCCAATTCCTAGGACGCTTCTCTTATTGAACAAACACTATTATCACGTAAAGTTTATCAAGTTCAAAGTCATTAAACTACGAGTACTTCAGATGAAAACATTAATTAATATAAGTACTTCTTATCACAATGGCCTTGATATTGGTCACTTGCGACAATAACTCTCTTCTGGGATCAGCCGACGGTATTATAAGGTAAAGAAACATAGTCAATAATTGCCATGACATAAAAGCTATGCAGAGTTATATGTTTACTATTTCTCTGTGATCAAGTCACAGATGAGGAGATCTGTGACAAACGAAAGTCACCGACATAGCCCATAAGATTAGCCAGGTGAAGTGTTTACCGCCAATACATTCACGTTAGGGAATCGAATACGTTGACCCGAACTGCGAGCCCCCCGGCGGGAGCTCGCAGACGCCGCTGCGCACTCGCCCTGAAGATGAGCATCGGACATGCTCGAAGCCCGGCGAGACGTATTCGATCCTTAACGGGAGTGTATTGCCGGTAAATAGTAATAGTTCAATGTGACAAACTCCCGAGAATTTCAATACAAAAACATAACTAATAATTAGAAATGTGGAAGGTTAAGAGTGACTGAGTGAAGATGTGAGTGAGAGAGGGATCGCGATAATCTTATTCCACGCCGATGAAGTCACTGACTATCTAGTGTCAAATATCCGTCTGAGAAATGGAGAGACATCGCGAGGAGATCAACAGCTCTGGAAATGGAAACTGGCGAGGATCCGCCGTTTATCGTCACCATGACCACGACCACTCTGCCAAGAGTGCCCGACTAAGAAGATTATAATAATAAAGAGGAAAGATATGGCTGTTTGTTGTTCTTAATGGATTCACGTAAGACTACAGCTGAAGGCTTAACCGATTCAAACAATTCTTTCACGAGTTTAGAGCTAATTACATTATGCCTGAGTAACATACGCTATATTTGATTCATCCTCATCATCATCCATCACCACGGAGGTGAAACATCAGTCTAGCGGTCTTGAGTGAATCGCCTGCAATACTTACATTTTAGTTTTTAAACACAACATAACAAATAGTTTCGCCTATATATCCTCGAAGGGGGAAGCAGCGGTGTCTTAAACGCCTACGTTTCGCTAGACATGTTTTAGTCGTTTTTCATAAGAGGCGAGTCTATTGTAAACTACAGGGCACTCTATCAAAAATTCTTTGTCAGAAAAAGCCAGTAACTGTCTAAACCGGGGATCGAACCCAGGATCTCGAGGTTTCAAAACGGCCAAGACCAAGCGAGTGAAACCGCTGGTGGGTCAACTAGTGTCAAATAAAACTGATAACATAATACATATCCATGATTTTGGTTACTATCCGAACCCATGGTTTCGCTCGCTTGGCCTACAGAGCACAGAAATGAATTGAAATAATATGAATAATTAATGACTGATTGATTTTTACGTTTTTTTTCAGAATGACATATGACACCGACTCCCTTGTTCGCGAGGTTGAATTCCGCCAAATCGATTGGTACCAAGAGGGTACCACGCCGACAATAGAGACGGGCTTCAAAATTGATGGCATGGCTAGACCCACTGCAGCGGGCGAACTAAGACAACGCGGAGATGCCCCTGAAATTACGACTGCTTTCAGAGTATATATGTATGTATGAGTATACCACTACCACAAAGTATGAAAATAATTAGATTGTTTTGCATTATCTTTAGTAAAAGCATTTGCAAAGCGTTCTAAACGGATATGTAATCTGTTTGCAAATTCAAGCCTACAGGCAGACACAGGCGCATTTGATAACAACCCTGCCTTCTGAGCAGCTTCGATTCTTGGGCAGGTCAAACGTTTGTGTGCATGATCATGTCTGTTTGAGCTGTATCTGGGTGTGTATAAGTACATAGGTCACACTAAAAAAATCCGGAATTGGCCACTTACATAAACAATATTTAAAAAGTTATTACTACATTTGAAAATGGAACTCTTTAGCCGTGGAATAAATTTTGTTTCATCTGATTGTCTATTGTTTTCACATTGTGGCGACTTTTAAAAATTTGCGTGATTTCAATAAAATGGATTTAACTCAGTTTCGTTGCATGATTTTTTACGATTTAAGTGTAATTTGACAGCTCAGCAGAGCCTGTGTTAGGCTTGAATGTGCTTTTGGCGAAGAAGCACCATGCAAGATGGCCATTTATAGCTGGTTTGCTGAATCCAAACGCGGTCGTGTCAATCTACATGATGAAATTCGTGATGGTCGCCCGTGCACCGCAATGAATAACAAGAATATTAATGCTGTGCGTCGTATGATTGAAACAAACAGGCATGTGACCTACCATGAGATCCGGACATCTTTAGACATAGGTATGAGTCAAATACAATCAATCCTACACAAACGTTTGGGTGTGAGAAATGTGTTCTTGATGGATCCCACACAATTTGACCGATGCTCCAAAAACGGGTGTGGTGCTATGCTTGCCAGATACAACGAAGGGGCTTCAAATTTGGTGTGGGACATAGTAACAGGTTATGAAACATGGATTTACAACTATGATCGCAAAACGAAGCATCAATCGAGCGTATGGGTTAGAGATGAACCGAAACAAACCAAAGTGGCGCGCGTGAAAAGTGCCTCAAAGCGGATGATTGCGTCTTTTTTTAATAAAACTGGACACGTGGCTACTGTTGCTTAAGAAAATCGTCGTCCCGTGAATAGTGACTGGTACATGACCATTTGTTTACCGGAAATTATTGGCAAACTCCGTGAAAATAACGGTAAACGCCGTAACATCTTGCACCACGATAATGCAAGTTCCCACACGGCCAGACAAATAAATGAGTTTATGAAGGCGAAAAACGTACAACTTATGAGTCATCCAGCATGAAGTCCTGACCTACCTAGCACCATGTGATTTATTTCTGTTGCCAAAAATCAAGAACCAATTACGCGATCAACGGTTTTCATCACCAGAATAGGCTGTCGAAGAGTATGAAAAACACGTATCTGACGTCACCACGGAGGAGAGGCACAAATGTTTTGAAAATTGGTTCATTCGTATGAAAAAGTGCATTGACGCAAAGGGGGAATATTATGAGAAATAAATAAATTCATTTTTAACCATTAATAATATTTTTTTAGTAGGTATTGATTCCGGAAACTTTTAGTGCGCCCCACGTATATAAATAGGCATCAGGTTACCATAGTACAGGTTCTGTCTAATTTGTTCAGTTTAAACAGTTCTAACACAAAGAATCTACCTCTTTTTAATATAAGATCATTGGTTACTGTTCGCAGAACTACTAGTAAATTGTTCAGACAGTTTTGCTGTTTGCTATTCGAACTGGATGTTGTATAAAAATGTCAATACTTTTTTTTGTCTTTAAAAGGACTCCTGAGACCAATCCTGTTTGGAAAACTGAATATTTGAATAAACATTTGTACGAAGAGAGATCGTCTCCGGATAAAGATGAGGACATCAACCCCCCGGAGTTGGATAATCAATACGAAGATCAAACGGATTGTGGTCCTACGATTGCTAGCACTCCTGCTACAATATCGCTTAATGGGTAAGTTGCATAGATCTAAAATATGAGTAATGATGTCCACAGTTTTGTAACAGTAAGGCTTCTTTACTGTTATCTTCTAGACGGAAACGTAACTCCTTCTGTTTCCGTATTTTATCTCTTCCCGCGTCTGTCTGTAAATCAGCCTACTCCTAAACCACGCAACGGCATTTGATGCGGATGCGATGATGATCAGCCGTGCGATTCTCTAAGAGCAAACATCGTTACATTTTTGACAACATCCGTCAAACAAATGACGAGATGACAGGAAACGCTGGAAAAACAACCTTGTGTACAAGGGTGATATCTCATAAAGTATTTGACATCGGTGAGCTCGTCGACGAGCGCAACGACAAATCATTAAAGAATCGCACGGCTGTGGTTAGATTGCTTTTCACGGAAGGTTTGTATACGTCAGTGGTTCTTAACGTGAGGATGAGGGAACATTTTGCCAAACAAACCAAATATCTGTCTGGACATGGACCACCGATAATAGTATTGTTTGGATGCACAGTAAATGTAAATAAGTAAAAAGTAGTTTTCTACCGACTTTCAAAAAAAGGAGGAGGTACTCAATTTGACAGTTTGAAAAATTTATTACTGACTTCCATTCTATTCAGTTATTGGAGTGTATCTCAAAAACTACTGGACCGATTTTGATGAAATTTAAATGACCACACGGGACTACACGGGCAGCACCAGCTTTGAAAGCTGGTGCCCGTGTGATCCCGTGTGGTCACAAAGCAAACTTGAACGAAACAAAGAAATAAAGAATTTTGAGGATCGGTTCACCCAGGCCAAAGTCACGAGGTAACAAATATTAAAAAAGTCGAAGTCGAATTGAGTACCTCCTCTTTTTTTGGAAGTCGGTAGAAAATTAAAAAAACAGTCGAATTGAGTACCTCCTCCTATTTTTGGAAGTCGGTAGAAAAAACATGCCTAAAATTGTTGTAAACCAGCAGAATTTAAATATTTGACGAACATTTGATATAACAGAGACAAGTTTAAAGGTATTATTTTAATGTGGTTGTAGTGACCGCATACTTTTTACTTCTAACTCTACTCCTTGTTTCAGTTCCCTGTAGGTATGAGCGTTGCTCGATTTTTGTGAAATAACTTGCCATTTGGCTAATTTCAAAAATCTTCATGAATATTTCCTGTTTCAAATCATCATCATCTCAGTCGTAGGACGTCCACTGCTGAACATAGGCCTACCCCATGATTTTTCAAAAGGACCGGTTGGAAGCGGCCTGCATCCAACGTCGTCCTGCGACCTTCCTCAGGTCGTCTGTCCACCGTGTCGGTGGACGACCTACGCTGCGCTTGCCGGTCCGTGGTCTCCACTCCAGAACCTTTCAGCCCCATCGGCCATCTGTTCTGCATGCTATGTGCCCTGCCCACTGCCACTTCAACTGGCTAATCTTCTGAGCTATGTCGGTGACTTTCGTTCTTTTACGGATCTCCTCATTTCTGATTCGATCACGTAGAGAAACCCCGAGCATAGCCCTCTCCATAGCTCGTTGTGCGACTTTGAGCTTATCTATGAGGCCCATAGTAAGAGACCACTTTTCAGTGCCATAAGTCATCACCGGTAACACACATTGGTCGAAGACTCTTGTCTTGAGGCACTGAGGTATTTTTCACGAGAAGACTTCGCGAAGTTTCCGGAACGCTGCCCCTGTTTCAAATGTATCTTTAAATTTGAACGGTTTTGCGGACCACTTCAGGTGCTTTCAGGGACCAGGCGGTAATTAAACCTACGTCGACGTGTTCCTACAACCCCTGCAGGTCTGGGTCGAGCATTAGCTCCTTATCCCTGCAGGACCTCGGGGAGCAACCCCGCTAACTAGTTTGCCTGCGTAGCGTGACACTGTGGTAGCGTTCCGGTTCTCGGAATGCTGAGTAGTTCATTTTACTCGTACAACCTCGTTGTTGAGCCTCTCAAGGAGGTCGTAATAGGTCGGTCCTCCTTTGACGAGGGGTGTGCGAAAGTGTGGAGGGCGTCGCAACGCTACTGCGGAGATCGATCTCCCACCCAACCAGACACCGGACCACGCACATAGGGTTACCATATATCAGGATTTGTCCTGTAATGTCAGGATTTTTGGACTCTTCTCAGGATTGTGGCCGGATTGTGTAACACTCAGGACATCTCAAGCTTTTTAGAAAATACAGTACATTTTGTAGATCTCTTATAAAAACTATAACAAACTAAAGAGGTGAGCCGCCGGCCGCTGAGTCCGATGTGCGACGTGTGAGCGATACCCCCCGAGATCCAGTGAATAAAAACGATATCTAATAATATGACATTTTTAAATTGTTAAGAACGAGATACAATTCCCAAACTGCAACAAAATGTTAGGGTTTTCAATGGAAATTAGGCCTTTTCTCCGGACTTTTGATTTTTTCATCTGGTAACCCTACACGCACAAAACTCAGGAGATTCTCCTGAGGAAGTCTACGTGTAAAGAAACAAGCGTCTCAACACGTGACTTGGTCCTCGGCACACAATTAACCTAATTAAGCTTAGATTGTACGTAGAAAAAAAACAGGTGTAGTGTGATACTACCTTTGACCGTATCATCACCTACGAGTAGATAGTGGCCAAACATTAGCCCATCAAGCGTAAAAAAACCTTTTCATCCCCCATCTCGGCAAGAGTATTTTTTCTCTTCGATATCTGAGTGCAAAAGCCGTTTTTATCTCCTAGAGGATCCTATCCACTAAGTTTGTGAACCTATAACCTATTTCCTTCTACCTCCATGGTGCCGAATTTATTATACCTACAACCTTTTTTAATTTGATAAAATCTTAGACTTGGAACGCTCTTGGCGCCTTTATCTTTTCACGTCATATTGTTAAAAGCGTTAAAAACAAGAAACTTGAAAACAAGTGAAAACCTAAAATGAGTGATTCTAACGTTGAGGAATTTGACGCTAACAGAATTGACGAAACTGGTAATAATGCGGCAAATGAGATCTCTACCTCAACAATCACGCGAGAAGTAATTTGATAGTACGATATCTTCAATACGTGGCGACTACTTTGCTAAAGGAGCCAAAAATGTATACGAAAACGAGGAAAAAAAATTGCTGGCATATTTTATTGGGTTACAAGCTTTATGAGGACATCTCGATATGACTAGGTCAAAGTCAAAATCATTTATTCAATTTAGGCATCAAAGACGCACTTATAACTATATTATAGGTTGTCATTATTGTCTTACCCGCCGCGGCACCCCGTCGTGCAGGAGCTGCTGCGCCGCGTCACCGACGACCCCGACTCGCCGGACGCACGCTCTACCGCACCGCCGCGCTCAGGTACCTCCCCCTCTCACTACGGCGCTCTCTGCATCGCCTGTCCTGCACGCTTGCTGTTGCCTGTTGCTGTTGGCTGGCCGCGGAGCACATACGGCGTTAGGCATTAGCTTTTAGACTAAAGCAGAATAGAACTACGTCGCAGTCGGACTGTATTGATATATGACTAGATCGTGATAGGACTAGGTATCGTAGACGTCTGAATAGTCATTTGTCATTTAAAGTACAATTATCTACAGTATTATTAGTCTACCTAGCCCTGTCGCTTTTATTTCAATGTGCGAACATAGGAATACAAAAATTATGTTAAAAACCCAACGAATACGAAAAAATGAAAAAACCGTTTAAGTTTAATTAATTTACTTATATCTTCGTTTTAAGTTCGTTACTTAAGTAATTTATCCTGATAGGAGAGGTTAAGTCATTTAAGTTGAGAGTATTATGCGGATCTGATCTCTATTGCCCTATATTTTCCCAGTGATGATTAGTTTTTGGAGGTTGTCGCCGGGTTTACGGGCTGTGGCCAAATAACTCAATACCCTTCGCAGGCATGTGTAGATAGCCTTGGTTTCTTGTCCAGTTTCAGTTCATTGAGAACCGATTGGTTGGTTCTATGCGCAGTCAATGGAAACCTCAGCATTTTTCTCCAACATCACATTTAAAAGGCATCCATGTTGTCAAATTCATAGGGGGGATTTTGCCAATACTCGCCTCGCTTGGCAGGCCCCTGTTGTACATGGGTCTTTGTTTCCAACGACATTCAGCCGCACTTTTGGCCGATTCAGGAGCTGATCTCCTGTCCCTTGAGCGCCACGGAGGCTTGAAATGCAATGCGGTTGTAGACGGATACATAGAGGATTCCATCCAAAATATAAAATATGTGAAGGCATCGTAGGAGCCATTAAACTGAAAGAGTCAAGATCAAGTCAGATCCCTGGACTGGCCCCTCTACATCAAAGATGAGCCGTTACGAAACACCCAACCATCGCCCTCTCTCGCCAACATATACGCCAATAAGGGAATCCGATGAATCGGTACAACTATTAAATATGACAGTTTACCGAAAAACAGTACACAAGTCACTAACACCAACATTACAGTACCTAACAAAAACAATACTCTCAACATAAGTAACTGCAGCAACGTTACATTATTTTTTTCTTAATTATTAATTATTATACTTGATCGTTCTATCCCTCGGAACAACAAATCACAATACTGCCCAATAACAAAGTCATACAATAATAGAGTAGAAGCAGTAGTTTACTATTCGTTTTGATGTCGCTATTGTATATTATGAACCGAGGGAGTAAAGCAGTGTCTTACGTCACGAGTGGCATATTGAACTCTGAGTGTAACGAGGACTCTAGCAGCGCAGCGAGGGAGTTAAGTAGAGTCCTAAGTTAAGCGAGGGGTTAAAGCCGCCCAAGACGAAGACAGGCTTTATCCTAGAGGTGCATACCCTACTTTTCATACCTACTGCGAGACAATAAAAACTCAGAGTTAAAAAACAGCTATTTATAAAAAGTTAAATAGTTGATATTCAAATTGGACACATTAGTCCCGTTATGGAGGGCCAGAGAAAACAAAGAAGACATTTTATGCAAAACAATCGCGGTTGTTAACTAAAAATAATTGTAAGTTATAATTAGTACTAATGAGGTGTAGGTAGACCACAATTTAGTTGCTTTTAAAGTTATTAGTTGCCCGATATTTCGGCACAGTTATATGCACCATGCTCAAAATTATAACATCTTATGGAAGTTTTTGAAATAATACCAAACACCGTGTTTTGTTTTCAAAATTCATTACAGATCGCGGAACGTAACTTCAACTATGACCTTAAATGCGCAGAGAGGGGCCGTGCGTAACCATAGCAACGCGGTGACGCTTGATCCCAAACAATCACACTCTCTATGGTACAATCGCGCTTTTTTCTTCTTTTTTCTGTATGCTGTCTCCGTACTAAGAGTTTTCCTACAACTAACGTTCCAAATCCAAATCACTTTACGCCCATGGGAGTTTCATACAACATTACATCCCCAGGGGTGTAACTTTTGTTATGTAATTGGACATTTTCGAGTAGCGGTATGAAACTAGTTTTTACTGTCTTGTTGATTTTAAGGGTGGAAGGTGGGTGACGTTTGTCCAACATACAATCCAACGTCAAGGTAGAAAGATCGTACTTAAATCTCAATGAACCCATTTACTACTACTCTACTACTACTCACTACTTTTGCAGGTTTGTGCAAGTCAACCTTCAATTGCCAAGAATTCAACTGTAACTCTATTTATATTGCAGAAATGAACAGCACGCTGAAGTAGCCTCTAGTGATGATTGCCACGTCCAGATAGAATGCCATGAAAATAGTAGCAGTGATAAGGAATATGTTTGTTGTGCTGCTCAATGCCTGTGCCAATAATACTAATAGTTACATGGAAACTAAATATACATGGTGACGATCCCGTCAATGATGTAAATATTTAGTTATGAGTCAATTATAGGAAGGCGTGGTTTTTTTCTCATTTCGATATACATACATCAAAAAAAGTTTGCGATCACTTTGAAAATCGTAATCTCTTTTCGAAACCGAGGCTTCATAACAGCAGACATGTATAGAGCAGTTACTATTGATGGATTTGTCCGACCATTCCGAGTAAACCACGGGCACCAATTTGTAATGGTTGATGATAATGCGCCCGCCCGTCGAGCTCATCGAGTCAATGCTGCTCTCCGAGAATACATCACTCGCCTGCCAGCTCGCCTGACTTAAACCCAATAGAGCACGCGTGGGATGCTCTTATGCAAGCTGATGCTTGTTTGTTGTCACCCACGTCCCCAGACAGTAGCAGAGCTCAGGCTATTGCAGCCGCTATTCAAGAATTGGACAGGTTACCCCAAGAAATGCTGGATAACTTAAATCTCAGTATGCCCAGGGGAATAACCGCATGTGTTCGAGCCAGGGGATGAGATATATTATATTGAATATCATCATCATCATCATCATCTCAGCCGTAGGACGTCCACTGCTGAACATAAGCCTCCCCCATGATTTTCCAAAAGGAACGGTTGGAAGCGGCCTGCATCCAACGTCGTCCTGCGACCTTCAATGAAGGTCGTCTGTCCACCGTGTCGGTGGACGACCTACGCTGCGCTTGCCGGTCCGTGGTCTCCACTCCAGAACCTTTCGACCCCATCGGCCATCTGTTCTGCGTGCTATGTGCCCTGCCCACTGCCACTTCAACTGGCTAATCTTGTGAGCTATGTCGGTGACTTTCGTTCTTCTAGGGATCTCCTCATTTCTGATTCGATCACGTAGAGAAACCCCGAGCATAGCCCTCTCCATAGCTCGTTGTGCGACTTTGAGCTTATCAATGAGGCCCCTAGTAAGAGACCAGGTTTCAGTGCCATAAGTCATCACTGGTAACACACATTGGTCGAAGACTCTTGTATTGAGGCACTGAGGTATTTTTGATATAAACCTTATATTAAATATAAACCTTTTTAAATAAATTGTTGATTAAGTTCAATTTAAAAATCACAAACTTTTTTTGATGTATGTATGTTTTTTATTTTGTTGTTGACTTTAAATTATCCTTCAGTGTGTTTTAATGACAAGCCGCCCATCGATGTTAGTAAAAGTGACCACCGAATTTACATTTAGGACACCGTTATGAGAACTGTAGCAATTTATGTAAAATTTCTCAAATTAGTAACGGTTTCAAGCCACCGAACTTTGGTACCGATCAAATGGTTTATTTACATGACCTTATTATGTCAGTACGCTAACGAAAATATTATTCTTGGTAATGTATTGGAGTACTCGTGCTTATGACTTACTTGAAATCAAGCAAGCGCATGTCGTAAAAACGTATAAAATTCATAAAAATATAATGCGCCATTCGTCAATGTAGGTGTGTGTATTAAATATTGCTATTTTATTATATCATGACAAATACAATTTTACAAATTTTCTCTTTATGCACAAATAAAGAGAAAAACTGTATTAAAAGTGAAATTAAGTGGTGTGTTTGATTTTTTTTTAATGTACTCTAGTATGTTAACAAATGTTTTTAATTCCGTCATTGTGTACTTAGAAGTCTTAGAAATGTAACATTATCAGATAGTTTTAATTAAATTGCTGCTTATGAGATAATGCTTTAAAAAAATTCATTTTTATCGACATCATGATATGACAGCACATTAAGATATGACTCTGAAAAAAATTTAAGATGCAATTTTTCTTCGGAATTCGGTCACTGGCAGTCTAAATTTTGTGTTGCGTGGTACTCGATCGTCATCTTGATTTTAAGGGTTAATTATTTTTTAACTTGTTTATTTTCGATATTACATGACAAACGGTTATTACGGTAAAAGTTGTTTAGAATTAAATTCCCTACACATTTACCTTTCATTATTTTTTCTAGGATCGATAATTTCCGATTTATACCAAAAAGAGAAGGCGAATTTTTGTTTGATTAACAACTTATACATTATTTTCAATTTTACAAGACAAATTGTTATATACAAAGCGGTTAAGAATTAAATATTCTGCAATTTTTGGTTTTCAAGATATTTTTCGTCGGATCGAAAATTTTCGATTTATATCCGAGAAGAAGAGGGCTTGTAATCCATCTAACATTATTATCGTTAATCTATGTTTTTAATTTTACTATAATGGATTAAATTTCTAAGATTCATGATACCAAACGTGTCATTTTGCAAACACAATCAATTTATTAACCCTTTGTATAGCGTTATAATTAAAGCAAAAGTTTTATGAATGAAACGCACGTAAATTTACGTCAATGGTACGCAAAGGTTTTTTTTGATAAATAACCCTTTGCTTACCATTATCACTAATCACCAATATTATTCTAAGTCACATTTTTATTATGTGTATTTATCAGATGCGTTAGTTAAATGTGGACAATATAATATTGGTGCCACTACACACTGTGTACACTTATCATTTACACGCCTGTAAAGAACAATAAGAGAATTTGAAAATTAACAGATCATGGTAGCAATTCCCTAGTTCACAACACCAAATTAAACTAGCAAAATAAAATCTATTTTAGTAAATAATGATTATGACTATTTTTAGTCAATAATTATAGTTCTTATTCTAAATTCAAAATAGTACGCTTGCGAATGACAATTCTTAAATTTGGCATTTCTATTATATACACTCTCCTCTATATCCTGACCAGAATGTTGTAAACAGAGAAGTGAGGCCGGCTTTCTAAACTACATGTGCGTGCATCGGTGCTGTCATGGTAATTCAAATTATATTAAAGTTATTAAAAATGTATCAATAATTAATAAATTTAAATTAAATGATAATTAAAACTTTACGTGTTGCTTCCACGCGCCGCGACAGTTTGACTGACGAGCCAAGGCGTAGTTTCGTTGTAGGTTTTGTATGTAAATATGTATGGACACCCCGAGGCGAGAGAGAGTTTCACCCGGCCTCACTTCTCTGTTCACAACATTCTGTCTTGACTTTTTTATTTTGTCTGAGCCTGACCATCACATTTTTTTATTATAGATAGCAGGGTAATATAGCATGGGTTTTATAAAGTTCAGTAGAGTTATTAATAATATATTTTATAAAATTTTCTCAAACGTTTAATTAATTTCACATACAATTGTCACTTTGCATAAGTTTACAATAGCAATGGGCAGTGATCATTATTTAATAGATATTATTAGTGATAGATTTTATAACTATGTTTATACACAAATAATTATATGTAATACAGTTTAATACTTCATAAACAATTCTTTAGATTTAAGTACGTATATAGTGTTAACTAAATATTTAAATTATATAAGGTGATTTACCAACCGGTGGCAAATTTACGTAAACGAGATCTTATTACAAAATAATAGATGTTATGAATTAACATTTGAAGAATTTAACCTGTAAAATGGTCCTTAAAGAAGAATTTTTTATGAAACTGGTTCAGAGTCCATTATAGAGATGATAAGTCGTTATCACTGTTACAGGAAGTCGTTTTTTATTTAGTGTATCCTCTTGTTCTTTGATGATCTGAAATTAAATGTACACATAAAATACCGATTAAAATTTCTTGTACGCAAATATTTTTCACTATTTTGACGAAATTTCTAGACCAAATAAGTAAAAACACAGTATTTTTTAATTACTTTTCACAGGCAATAAATATGTTTTTATATTAAGGAAACGTAAATGAATAAACATCAAAGCTTCCACGACGTTCACTAAAAACATTTAGTCCATAACGTTCTTAAAAAGTATTTATGTCTCTTTCGACCTCCAAGCAAAAGACAGAGTCAGCACTATTCATTTAGCACTAAACGTATTTAGCGAAGAGCTTGGCAAGTGGACCTTCGTATATGTTTTATGCTAAATAATAGCATTATAATTAAAAACGGCAAATCTATTTGGATGGATTGATGTTAAATCTGTCAGATTTTAATTTGATGTATAAGGAATATGCCAGAAAGTTATCTAAAATACTTTTTTGTATGAGTGTTCCTGTAATTTTAGTTTTATGGTTTGAATATAATATATTATTATTTTTTGTGTTTTTTATTGTTTTTCCTATACCATAATGACGAGAACGGCATGGCGAGTGCATGACAGTTGCAGAGTCACCAAGAGCTTCGAACTGATAAACTGAGTTTTGCGTGGAACTGCACTTTGCTCATCACCCCAGATACATTGGTTTCGGAGTCTCTCTCGCCCAGTAACATCCCATCGCTTTCTTAAAATAGTAATGCTTGACCAATCTGCACTATTGCTTCGCACTAATCTTTCTGGCAGTGGAACTAACCAAGACGGCTTCTTTTACAAGAGACCTATCACAATTCTAAGTTTCCGCAGGCAGTATATCTTAACATAAGTATTTTACGCAGTGTTTTAAAAGGTAAGACATATTATTGTTACCTGAATTTAGGAGAGAAACGCCTCCTTCTAGCGTCATTGGTCTCGACAGTGTTGGAAGGTTCCTGAAATATAACAAACTGTCATTGAGCGACGAATCATACAGGTTCATAGGGAAGGTAAAGCACCACTATCCTTATATACACATTGAGAAGGATTCTATGAGAAACATTCTACAGACACGTATAGGATATCTTTGGGCACACAGTTTCTTTAATAATTAGGATATCCTAATAATGATAAGATGATATCCTAATAATTAATTGCAATTTTAGAAATTACACCCTCGGACGTGTCCCGCGTCTTCCTACAATCCGTGTCAGGCGCCATGACCAACTAGGCCACCGAGGTACTAGATCAGAGCATCGAATTTTAACTCTCTATTTGATTTTAATCGTCGTACGGGGACGGAGCGACATCTTTTGAACAGCTTGACAGCATTATCCAATCGAAAGAAGATTGAAGTTATTCTGTAACGATACCAAGAAGATGATTGGAAAATGTCCGTGTATGTAGGTACATCTCAGCCAATCTCCTTAATGATGAAAGGTGTAGGTATAATTCCAATGAATTATTTCTTCTTATATTAATAATAATAATAATATTCATAACATTTGTTTTATCACAACACAACACTTAAACGTGTCCGTGTCGTGGTATCGTGGTATGAAGACACATATATGAACGCACCTTAAACATCTCAACACCCGAGGACTAAAATGTATGCTCATCACGTAAATATATGCCCTGGGCAATCATTGAAACTGCAAATTAAAGCTTTCGCATGAAAGTCATGATGATGGAGACAAACAAGTCGGATGATGTTACTTAATTCAACAGTTCTTGGTTCTTTGTATAATGTGCCTTGAATGAGGCGCCATCTTACCTGGATAACAGCAGCAGACCTCAAAAGCTCGTCACCTTTGGGAGGGCCGTATTCCCTGAAACCGGGGGGTCCATACTCTAGGAATCCTTCGGGAACCTGAGCAGATCTAAAAGCAAACGTTAGTTCAGTAAGCAGAGATTTGAAGAGTTTTTCTAACTTTATTTCATTCGATGCTGCATTCGGTGCTTTAGTACGTACAAAAGTCAAGTTTTTGGTTATTTTTGCAGTTAGCTTAGAGTTCTAAGCATAATGTCTTAAAACTTGTAATAACTTTATCATTGTAAAGTAATAATAATGACTGCAAACTGACAATGTCAAGTTTTCTGCATTGCTTCTTTGAATATTTCGATAAGGCCTATACCTTAAACAAGATTTCGATAAGGTATAGGGATAGGGTGATTGGCAATTCAACATCAATATTAGATGAAATGTATAAAATAATAAAAAAATTGTAAAAGTCGTTCATGACGTTTAAGGGAGGCCTAATTTCAACGACGGAGATATTTCTGGTGATCATACATCGTTATTATTAGGTAGGTTCCCATGCAAAATATTGTCTAGATACTACCGCAAGCTTTCTGTTGAAGTAGGAACCATGTCTATAATAAGTAACAAGTGGTAAGCTCAAATCCAATGTCAAGCAAGCAATCAAGCGTTGTGCTTACCATCTCCATCTCGTCACTTGATGGCATATCAATGCTGGATGGCTTAAAATCATCAACAATACAAAATATACCAAGATATACTTTAAACTGCACATGTAACATACCCAGATCCCTCCTGGTTCACTTTAACATCTACGGCAGCTTCAACACTCTGCACTTGTTCAGCTTTGATTTCATTTTCCAAGTTGACAAGAGCTTCAGCAATATTCTTGACTCCTTCTTCCACTGTCTCAACTTCTTCTATCACAACTTCTTGCAGCCTCTCCTCTACTGTGGCGACAGTGGCTTGAATCTCTTCAGATTTGATGACATCAGCTTCAGTGTATGAAGCGGTTGGTGAGTCCGTCTGTAGTTCAATATCAGCGATTCTTTCAATGACTTCAGTGGTTTTTTCTTCAGCTATTTGTGCCTCAGTTGTTGCTTCTTGGACTTCAGTGGTCACTGAAATTGTAAGGTTGTCAGGTTAAAAATGAAACATATAAGACAGATTATACCAGAACTTATCTATATATTTTAATCCAAGTTCAACGTGTACTCTCCGAGGAATCCTGATATCCCTAAATTTAGCACTAAATATATGTTTGATAAGTTAAACATAACCCCTAAAACTTTCAACATGAGTTCTGTCACATAGTAAATCAGGTTTTCTAGTATTTCAGGATTCACGTCAAGTGGAGGTGTTATTCTTTAAAGCTTTAAGATTTGTATCAAACTGCATATCCTATCTTCATTCTTTCAGAGATTCAAATCAGAACATTGGGTTAAATTTCTCTTCTTATAGAGTAAAATATCGATATAAAGGGTATAGAAACTAGGTCTTTAGAAGACCAGATGGAACTTATGTCAAAACTTCTATCTCAGGGTAAACTATTGTTAGATAACCCTATTGTTTAGAAATTAGTCTTCAGAAGGCCCCCGGAAGAAATAGCCTTATAGAATTAATCAACTTACCTTCAGAACTCAAGCTTTGTTCCACCACAACTGCGTTGACAACTCCCTTATCTTCAACAATCGCGAAGGTCTGTTCAGTGACGACATCGGGTAGGCCCTGGTTGATGAAGTTTTGAGATACTTCTTGGATCTTGGGGGGTCCGTATTCTTGTAAAGATTCTGAGCCGGAGGCTTCTGCTTCAAAGAGTACTATCTCTTTGAGGGGGCTGACAGCGGGCTTCTGTTTGAACAGATGAACACATTCGATTTAAGTTATTTTTTTATTCCGTCATTACTTTGCAGAAATCTTTGAAAAAATGCTGAAAAAATGCTTAATGCTGAAATGCAGTGTGCACCACCCTTCCTCCCGCATACAATGCAAATAGGAAGTATACAGAATAAGCAACACACAAAACAACCTAATAAACCAAAAGCAACAGTGTCTGTTTGTCTAGCGCTTGACGAGTCAACATCGTCCTGAGGATGCCTCGTATAGAGGTGAAAAACATGTCTTTTTTAATCAGTCTTTTTTCCAGCGGTCGTGTCACTAAATATTTCCTTTACTTTTGTTATTAAGTGAGGAGACGGTTGCCCACGCCAGTTGCAGTGCCACCCAGACCTTAAAACTGTAGTTTTGTGTGCCACTGTACTGTCCAAGTCACCCCAAGAAATTGTTTTTTAAGTTTCTTTTGCACTGTAACTTTTATACCCTTTACACCCTAACACAGTAATGCTTGCGCACTATTGCTTCACAGCAGGATATCTGGCAATGCGGTGGTACCGACCAAAACAGCCTCTTGCACAAGACGCCTACCACTAATAGGTCGCATTTCCTCGCCGCTTCCGATTCCCATCGCGACGTCGAAGAGAATATTATGCTACTCCCACCCCTCATGAAGAAAACCTACAAGAGTTACCTGATACAACCAAGTTATAGCTATCATAAGGGTATGTCAATACAGGAAGTATCTTCATACCTGTACTTCTCCTGGAAGGAAAAATGCTGGTCCTTGAGGCCTCCATCCACTGGGCAGGTATGGTCCAGATCCGATGGCCGACACGGACCCGATGGCAAGGATCGCTGCTACGATGACCTGCGAAGAAAGGAACCACTGAGAAATGGGAAAATAAAAGAATGGAAAAGATTAGCTAAAATCTAAAAGGCTAGATATATCACAAGGTTATTTTGGATTCCTAGAGATGTTGATTTACTTAAATTGTGTGACTGAATAACTCATGTAGATCTTTTCTACTAGGTATCTAGTTTCTTTGCTATTATTATTCTTGAAATTAAATCGTATTTATGTTTCATTTTGTTTTAATTGAGAATTCGGTGAAGTCTTCCAGACTCCATATTCGAGAATATAGATAAGATTATTTAGTTATGAGTTCATTGATTTATTCATAGTTTTCAAGTTATTTGTAACAAAACTCGTTGAGGAAATTTCACAAACTGATTTAAATAAGGCTGTAAAAATAATTAGACGCAAATAAATGTTTAATTGATAAATCAAAGTTTCACGACTTCCTATTTAGTCAAGATTCCGTTTTAATTAAAAGTTAGTATTTATTTATACTGCAATTTATTTTACTTAGATCGAAACGAATGTCACAATTTTAACACTTTTAATTTAAACGACGCTTTTCAACCACTTTCTAAAAGAAGAAAACTTTTAAACTTTAGCTTCAAATATACTTTTAATTAATAAAATATTACAAATACCTTCATTATGTATTGAGATCTGATGAACGAGAGAATCGAATGATGCTCCACCTAAATTCGTTCCAGTTTATATATTGGCAGATTCGCTTGTTAAATTAGCCAAACAAATATATTGAGCCTTGATTTGGTAAAACAAATATTTGTTAAGGCCCTGAACACGAAGATATATGAATCATAGTTGTCAGAAAGGGATCAACATATTATTAACAACGTTCGCCTGTGACCGACCATTCGACCGCCAATGACAGTTTCGTTCTCTCGTTCGCGTGGGTGGCGAAGCGGCAACGTCGCAGAAGTTAATTAAAATTAAAATACAATTATGCATTTTCCATTTTTGGTAGATAATATAATAAAACAATACTTACAAATTAAAAGATACATCATTCTTGAGTTTTTACACTCGGCCCAGTATATGTTTTGCAGTTTCTTAACACCCAAAGCATTTTTTTCTAAATGTTGAATACGCGCTGCATCGTTGCCAGACAGGCTGGAACCAAGTTGAATCGAGACAATTAGCTTGTGTTGATGTCACCAAGCCGAACGCAGAAAGGCTGGGCAGCGTTCCGGAAACTTCGCGGAGTCTTCTCGTAAAATACCCTAGTGCCTCAAGACAAGAGTCTTCGACCAAAGTGTTACCAGTGATGACTTATGGCACTGAAACGTGGTCTCTTTCTATGGGCCACATAAATAAGCTCAAAGTCGCACAACGAGCTATGGAGAGGGCTATGCTCGGGGTTTTCTACGTGATCGAATCAGAATTGAGGAGATCCGTATTTCAGTTAAAGAGACAGTGGGCAGGGCACATAGCAAGCAGAACAGATGGCGATGGGGCCGGAAGGTTTTGGAATGGAGACCACGGACCGGAAAGCGCAGCGTAGGTCGTTCACGGCCACGGTGGACAGACGACCTGATAAAGGTCGCAGGACGACGTTGGATGCAGGCCGCTTCCAACCGGTTGGATTCCTGGACTTGCCCTTCTATATCAAAAATGAGCCTTTACGAAACACCTTACTATCGCCCTCTCTCGCCAACATTAACGCCAAGGGAATCGGTACAACTATTAAATATGACAGATAATGTACCGGAAAACAGTACACAAGTCACTAACACCAACATTACTGAGGCCTCCCCCACAAATTTCCAAAAGGACCGGTTGGAAGCGGCTATTAGAAAAAGGGCAGAGGAAAAACATTGTAGATGCTTTGCAGAGTTTTATTTGCAAGTGACAGTCAATACACCGTTGCTATGTTACATACAGTATTCATAATTTGAACATGAGATTACTTGCTCTAATACCGTCCTTAAACTCATGTTAAAAATTATACTACAGAACTAACTGCATAACCCTAAGTCTTTAACAAACTTTAAATGTTTTTCAACAGACAACGGCTTTGTTAAGACGTCAGCCGTCATTTGGTCCGTTGGCAAGAAATTTAATTTTACCAAGCCATTGCCTACGGCCTCTCGAACAAAATGATGGCGCATGTCAATGTGTTTTGTCCTAGCATGGACATATTGTTTTCAGATAACCTAAGGGAAGATTGGTTATCGTTTAAAATAACAATATTAACATTGCTAGATATACATTCATGTAGAAAAGTCTTAATAAACTTGGCTTGTTTACACGCATCTGAGAGAGACATATATTCAGCCTCAGTGCTGGTTAATGCAATCTTTTGCTTTCTACTTTCCCAACATGTCAACGATTTACCAATTTTAAAAACATAGCCCGTATAAGACCGTCTATCAATATGATTTGAACCCCAATCAGCGTCCGCTAATCCCGTCACTGCTAAGTCACTTTTCTCATAGGTTATTTTGTAATCTATTGTACCTTTGAGATAGCGCAATACCCGTTTAGCCGCTCTCCAGTGTAATTCAGAGTAACAATTATTAAACTGACTTAAAACACTTACCGCATGACAGAGATCAGGACATGAACATACAGATATGTACATAAGACAGCCAATTAACTCACGATACTCCAAGCTTTCATCTTTTTTCTCAGCTTTCACGAGTTTATTAATCTGCATTGGAGTCCTGGCTGGCTTGCACTCCTGCATACCATACTTTTCTAGTATTTTCGGAATTTAGGCACTTTGATCTAAAGTAATTTTTCCATTTTCCTTTTTGATCTTTAACCCTAGTACTTTCTCCACTGGTCCTAGATCTTTAATCACGAACTCTTTCATTAGTAGTCGTTTAGTTTCAGTCACAGTTACTAAACCGAATAACATCATCAACATACAGGGCAATGATAACAAGTTTCTTGCCATTTTTCTTTACATACACACTTGGCTCAAAATTCAATATAAGGAACTTTAATTTATTTATAAGCCCATGATTGATTTTCTCATTCCATGACTTAGGCGCTTGTTTCAAACCATATACTGCCTTGTTGAGACGATACACTTTATTCTTGTCGTTGCTTCCTTCAAATCCTTCTGGGATTTTCATGTACACTTTTTCTTTTAAGTCTCCATTTAAAAAAGCGTTTTTACGTCCATATGATCAATATCTATGTTATATTTAGGTGATATAGCCAATAACATTCTCAAAGTTTCATATTTTACAACAGGTGAATAGGTTTCAAAGTAGTCTACTCCGTACTTCTGTGTAAATCCTTTTGCAACCAATCGTGCTTTGTACTGCAATAGCTCACCATTTAAGCCTTTTTTCTTCTTAAAAATCCATTTTGTCTTAACTGGCTTCACACCTTTTGGCAAGTCAGCTAAAGTAAAGCATCGGTTGTCCAAAAAAGATTGATACTTGTCCTTTATGGCGGCTTTCCACTGCTCCGCTTCAGGACTGCGTAACGCTTCTTCGACAGTTTTTGGCTCATCTGTACCACAAGCTTCACCTATGAAAAATGTATTCAAAAATGAATTATCAAGTTCTTCGATAGCAGCTCTTGAATCATCCGATTCAAACGAGACAGCTGGAACAAAGGTCTCGTCGTAAGTATGATCTCCAAGCGAACCACTATTTGAAGTCTCACTGATATCATCACCATCAGCGGAATCAGTAATTTGTTCTGATCCACTATTAATATCCGTAATAGGAATATTAGAATCAAAGGTTGGATTAGGCCATATATCTACATTTTCGGAAGAAGGCACTGCCTTTTGAAAATCCTTCACAAACATATTCTCTAAAAATGTTACATTCCTAGCAATCGTCAGCTTAAGAAGACTCTCAGGATCCACTAGCATGGACCCTTTCGTATTTTCGCAGTACCCCACGAAGATATACTTCTTACACTTCGGATCAAGTTTTCTTCGCTTATTTTGTACTGCATACGCCACACAACCAAAGACTCTTAAGTTGGATAAATTTACCTTTCGTCCAGTGTAGCACTCTTCGGGAGACAAACCTCTGACTGCCTTAGTTGGTGAGCGATTCTTGATGTACACCGCAGTGTTTGGAGCCTCAGCCCAGAATCGTTGATCGATCGCCTGCGTCAATTAGCATGCAACGCACAGTTTCTAAAATCGTGCGATTATAGCGTTCTGCAACTGAATTTTGCTGTGGACAATAAGGAACAGTAGGGGATGGCGAATGCCACACTCATCTAAATATCGCTTGAATCGCGTTTTAACATACTCGCCACCATTATCACTTCTTAAGACTTTAATCTTTTTATTAGTCTTTTTCTCTACAAGGGCTTTTTCTTGTTTCTTTCTGTCTGGGCGCTCAGGTTTTCCTTTATTATTGGCAAGAACACAATCAAATAGTTCTTCGTGGATGAGCACCATTTTCATTCCAAACTTCCACTTAGTAAAGTTCGCCATCCCGCACAATTTGTTGGCGAGGAATCTCGAACTACTACTTGTGCTATCCATGATTCGCGAACAATCCTTACAGGTGAAAATATTATATAGATACCTAGCGCTCTGCTACCATATTACAAAAAGGGCAGGAAAAACATTGTAGATGCTTTGCAGAGTTTTATTTGCAAGTGACAGTCAATACACCGTGTTATGCTATGTTACATACAGTATTCATAATTTGAACATGAGATTACTTGCTCTTATAGCGGCCTGCATCCAACGTCGTCCTGCTACCTTTATCAGGCCGTCAGTCCACCTCGTCAGTGGACGACCTACGCTGCGCTTGCCGGTTCGTGGTCTCCACTCCAGAACCTTTCGGCCCCATCGGCCATCTGTTCTGCGTGCTATGGGCCCTGCGCACTGCCACTTCAACTGGCTAATCTAGTGAGCTATGTCGGTGACTTTCGTTCTTCTAGGGATCTCCTCATTTCTGATTCGATCACGTAGAGAAACCCCGAGCATAGCCCTCTCCATAGCTCGTTGTGCGACTTTGAGCTTATCAATGAGGCCCATAGTAAGAGACCAGGTTTCAGTGCCATAAGTCATCACTGGTAACACACATTGGTCGAAGACTCTTGTCTTGAGGTATTTTTGATATAAACCTTATATTGAATATAAACCTTTTTAAATAAATTGTTGATTAAGTTCAATTTAAAAAATTATATCAACTCATGCTAGTGATCACAAACTTTTTTTAATGTATGTATGTTTTTATTTTGTTGTTGACTTTAAATTATCCTTCAGTGTGTTTTAATGTCAAGCCGCCCACCGATGTTAGTAAAAGTGACAACCGAATTTACATTTAGGACACCGTTATGAGAACTGTAGCAATGTATGTAAAATTTCTCAAATTAGTAGCGGTTCCAAGCCACCGAACTTTGGTACCAATCAAATGGTTTATTTACATGACCTTACTATGTCGGTACGCCAACGAAAATATTATTCTTGGTAATGTATTGGAGTACTCGTGCTTACGACTTACTTGAAATCAAGCAAGCGCATGTCGTAAAAACGTATAAAATTCATAAAAATATAATGCGCCATTCGTCAATGTAGGTAGGTATGTATATTAAAAATTTCTATTTTATTATATGCGTTTCATGACAAATACAATTTTACAAATTTTCTCTTTATTCACAAATAAAGAGAAAAACTGTTTTAAAAGTGAAATTAAGTGGTGTGTTTGAATTTTTTTTACTGTCCTCTAGTATGTTGAAATATGTTTTTAATTCCGTCATTGTGTACTTAGAAGTCTTAGAAATGTTACATTATCAGCTCAGATTATCTATAATCTGAGATTATCAGGTAGTTTTAATTAAATTGCTGCTTATGAGATAATGCTTTAAAATCCTCATTTTTATCGACATCATAATATGACAGCACATTAAAATATGACTCTGAAAAAAATTTAAGATGCAATTTTTCTTCGGAATTCGGTCACTGGCAGTCTAAATTTTGTGTTGCGTGGTACTCGATCGTCATCTTGATTTTAAGGGTTAATTATTTTTTAACTTGTTTATTTTCGATATTACATGACAAACGGTTATTACGGTAAAAGTTGTTTAGAATTAAATTCCCTACACATTTACCTTTCATTATTTTTTCTAGGATCGATAATTTCCGATTTATACCAAAAAGAGAAGGCGAATTTTTGTTTGATTAACAACTTATAATTTATTTTCAATATTACAAGACAAATTGTTATATTCAAAGCGCTTTAGAATTAAATATTCTGCAATTTTTGGTTTTCAAGATATTTTTCGTCGGATCGAAAATTTTCGATTTATATCCGAGAAGAAGAGGGCTTGTAATCCATCTAACATTATTATCATTAATCTATGTTTTTAATTTTACTATAATGGATTAAATTTCTAAGATTCATGATACCAAACGTGTCATTTTGCAAACACAATCAATTTTTTAACCCTTTGTATACCGTAATAATTAAAGCAAAAGATTTATGAATGAAACGCACGTAAATTTACGTCAATGGTACGCAAAGGTTTTTTTTGATAAATAACCCTTTGCTTACCATTATCACTAATCACCAATATTATTCTAAGTCATTTTTTTATTATGTGTATTTTATCAGATGTGTTAGTTAAATGTGGACAATATAATATTTGTGCCACTACACACGGTGTACACTCATCCTTTACACCCTGTAAAGAACAATAAGAGAATTTGAAAATTAACAGACCATGGTAGCAATTCCCTAGTTCACAACACCAAATTAAACTAGCAAAATAAAATCTATTTTAGTAAATAATGATTATGACTATTTTTAGTCAATAATTATAGTTCTTATTCTAAATTCAAAATAGTACGATTGCGAATGACAATTCTTAAATTTGCAATTTCTATTATATACACTCTCCTCTATATCCTGACCAGAATGTTGTGAACAGAGAAGTGAGGCCGGTTTTATAAACTACATGTGCGTGCATCGGTGCTGTCATGGTAATTCAAATTATATTAAAGTCATTAAAAATGTATCAATAATTAATAAATTTAAATTAAATGATAATTAAGACTTTACGTGTTGCTTCCACGCGCCGCGGTAGTTTGACTGACGAGCCAAGGCGTAGTTTCGTTGTAGGTTTTGTATGTAAATATGTATGGACACGCCGAGGCGTAGTTTTACCCGGCCTCACTTCTCTGTTCACAACATTCTGTCTTGACTTTTTTTATTTTGTCTGAGCCTGACCATCACAATTTTTTTTATTATAGATAGCAGGGTAATATAGCATGGGTTTTATAAAGTACAGTAGAGTTATTAATAATACATTTTATAAAATTTTCTCAAACGTTTAATTAATTTCACATACAATTATCACTTTGCATAAGTTTACAATAGCAATGGGCAGTGATCATTATTTAATAGATATTATTAGTGATAGATTTTATAACTATGTTTATACACAAATAATAATATGTTATACAGTTTAATACTTCATAAACAATTCTTTAGATTTAGGTACGTATATAGTGTTAACTAAATATTTAAATTATATTAGGTGATTTACCAACCTGTGGCAAATTAACGTAAACGAGATCTTATTACAAAATAATAGATGTGATGAATTAACATTTGAAGAATTTAACCTGTAAAATGGTCCTTAAAGAAGAATTGTTTATGAAACTGGTTCAGAGTCCATTATAGAGATGATAAGTCGTTATCACTGTTACAGGAAGTCGTATTTTATTTAGTGTATCCTCTTGTTCTTTGATGATCTGAAATTAAATGTACACATAAAATACCGATTAAAATTTCTTGTACGCAAATATTTTTCACTATTTTGACGAAATTTCTGGACCAAATAAGTAAAAACACAGTATTTTTGCATTACTTTTCACAGGCAATCAAATATGTTTATATATTAAGGAAACGTAAATAAAATAAACATCAAAGCTTCCACGACGTTCACTAAAAACATTTAGTCCATAACGTTTTTAAAAAGTATTTATGCCTCTTTCGACCTCCAAGCAAAAGACAGAGTCAGAACTATTCATTTAGCACTAAACTTATTTAGCGAAGAGCTTGGCAAGTGGATTGTATATGTTTTATGCTAAATAAAAGCATTATAATTGAAAACGGCAAATCTATTTGGATGGATAGATGTTGAATCTGTCAGATTTTAATTTGATGTAGGTATACGGAATATGCCAGAAGGTTATCTAAAATACTTTTTTGTATGAGTGTTCCTGTAATTTTAGTTTTATGGTTTGAATATAATATAATATTTTCTTTTGGTGTTTTTTATTGTTTTTCCTATACCATAATGACGAGAACGGCATGGCGAGTGCATGACAGTTGCAGAGCCACCCAGATCTTAGAACTGATAGACTGAGTTTGGCGTGGAACTGCACTTTGCACCTCACCCCAGATACATTGGTTTCGGAGTCTCTCTCGCCCGGTAACATCCCATCGCTTTCTTAAAATAGTAATGCTTGAGCAATCTGCACTATTGCTTCGCACTAAACTTTCTGGCGCTTTAGTGGAACTAACCAAAGGCTTCTTTTACAAGAGACCTATCACAATTGTAAGTTTCCGCAGGCAGTATAACTTAACATAAGTATTTTAAGCGGTGTATTAAGTTATAAGACATATTATTGTTACCTGAATTTAGGAGAGAAACGCCTCCTTCTGGCGTCATTGGTCTCGACAGTGTTGGAAGGTTCCTGAAATATAACAAACTGTCATTGAGAGACGAATCATACAGGTTCATAGGGAAGGTAAAGCACCACTATCCTTATATACACATTGAGAAATATTCTACAGACACGTATAGGATATCTTTGGGCACACAGTTTCTTTAATAATTAGGATATCCTAATAATGATATCCCAAATTGATTGCAATTTTAGTATTCACACCCTCGGACGTGCCCCGCGTCTTCCTACAATCCGTGTCAGGCGCCATGACCAACTAGGCCACCGAGGTACTAGATCAGAGCATCGAATTTTAACTCTCTATTTGATTTTAATCGTCGTACGGGGACGGAGCGACATCTATTGAACAGCTTGACAGCATTATCCAATCGATAGAAGATTTTTTCTAATACTTAAGTTATTCTGTAACGATACCAAGAAGATGATTGGAAAATGTCCGTGTATGTACATCTCAGCCAATCTCCTCAATGATGAAAGGTGTAGGTATAATTCTAATGAATTATTTCTTCTTATATTAATAAATATAATATTCATAACATTTGTTTCATCACAACACAACACTTAAACGTGTCCGTGTCGCGGTAGGCATGAGGACACATATATGAATGCATCTTAAACATCTCAACACTCGAGGACAAAAATGTAAGCTCATCACGTAAATATATGCCCTGGGCAAGCATTGAAACTGCAAATTAAAGCTTTCGCATGAAAGTCATGATGATGGAGACAAACAAGTCAGATCATCATCATCATCATCATCTCAGCCGTAGGACGTCCACTGCTGAACATAAGCCTCCCCCATGATTTTCCAAAAGGACCGGTTGGAAGCGGCCTGCATCCAACGTCGTCCTGCGACCTTTCTCAGGTCGTCTGTCCACCGTGTCGGTGGACGACCTACGCTGCGCTTGCCGGTACGTGGTCTCCACTCCAGAACCTTTCGGCCCCATCGGCCATCTGTTCTGCGTGCTATGTGCCCTGCCCACTGCCACTTCAACTGGCTAATCTTCTGAGCTATGTCGGTGACTTTCGTTCTTCTACGGATCTCCTCATTTCTGATTCGATCACGTAGAGAAACCCCGAGCATAGCCCTCTCCATAGCTCGTTGTGCGACTTTGAGCTTATCTATGAGGCCCATAGTAAGAGACCACGTTTCAGTGCCATAAGTCATCACTGGTAACACACATTGGTCGAAGACTCTTGTCTTGAGGCACTGAGGTATTTTTGACGAGAAGACTTCGCGAAGTTTCCGGAACGCTGCCCAGCCGAGTTGGATTCGACGATTGACCTCTTTCTCGAAGTTGGACCTGCCTAGTTTGACTGTCTGTCCCAGGTAGATATACTCGTCAACAACTTCGAGAACTGAGTTCCCAACTGATATTGGGGTAGGTACAACATGGGCATTAGACATAATTTTCGTCTTGTCCATGTTCATCTTAAGACCTACCCGTTGGGAAACTCGATGGAGGCCTTCGAGCATTGTACTGAGGTCTTCCATGGATTCTGCCATGACTACAATATCGTCGGCAAATCGAAGGTGAGTGATGTATTCGCCGTTAATATTGATGCCAAGTCCTTGCCATTCCAGAAGCTTGAAGGCGTCTTCCAATGTAGCGGTGAACAGTTTCGGATATATAACGTCTCCCTGTCTCACGCCTCTTTGCAATGGAATTGCCTTCGAACTCTGCTCCTGTACTCGGACTGACATGTAGGCGTTTTTGTACAAACACTTCAGCACTTCAATATACCGATAGTCAATACGGCACCGCTGGAGAGACTCAAGCACTGCCCACGTCTCGATCGAATCAAAGGCTTTCTCATAGTCCACAAACGCTAGACAAAGAGGCAAGTTATACTCTTCGGTCTTCTGTATAACTTGCCGTAGCGTGTGGATGTGGTCTATGGTACTATAGCCTTTTCGGAAACCGGCTTGTTCCGGAGGCTGGAATTCATCAAACCTGCGACTGAGACGGTTCGTTATGACCTTCGAAAACAGCTTATAAACATGGCTCAAAAGCGAGATGGGTCTGTAATTTTTAAGTAAAGTGTTGTCACCTTTCTTGAAGAACAGCACCACCACGCTTTTGTTCCATGCTTCTAGCGTTGAACCTTCGAGTAAGACGGTATTAAAGAGCTTCTGAAGGACTTTAAGTACCGGTGTTCCACCCGCTTTCAGAAGCTCAGATGTGATACCGTCGTCACCAGGCGCCTTGTTGTTCTTAAGCTGTTTCAAGGCCATTCTAATCTCGTACAGGCTGATGTCCGGGATATCTTCGGTATAATGTCGGGTCAGCTTGGCTCTTGGGTCTTTGGCCGAGCTGCTAACAGGTTTAGCGACCGAGGTGTATAACTGTCCGTAGAAACTCTCGACCTCTCCTAACACTTCCGCTTTGGTCGACGCTACACTGCCGTCTCCTCTCTTCAGCTTCGTCAACTGGCTTTCCCCAATAGACATGTCTCTTGCAAACACTTTGGAGCCTTTTTTCCGCTCTATCGTCTCTTTAATACGGTTTGTATTAAAGATCCGAATGTCGTGTCGCAAGGACTTCCATATTCGTCTATTGAGCAGCCTATATGCTTCAGCATCATCCGAAGACTGCAGTTTCAATGAGCGTCGTTCAGCCATGAGGTTGAGGGTATCGTTGGAGAGTTTCTGTGGCCTATCTGTACGGTGGGGTTTAAAGTACTTGGAACCCACTGTATGGACAGTTTCTACTAACCTGTTATTGATCTCGTCCACTGAAGCGATGTTCTCAAGGCAATCGAAGCGATTGGATAGCTCAAGTTGAAAGCTCTCGGGGTCTTGAATATGGGCACGAGTAGGTCGGAGCGTAGACTTCATCAGACGAGACCTCTCCAGTTTGACATTAATATTCACCGTGCCTCTTACCATTCGGTGATCACTACCGGTTTTAACCCTGTTGATCACGGAGACATCAGTGAATATTTGCCTTTTGGTGGTCATAATGAAGTCAATCTCATTTCTCGTGGAACCATCGGGACTCAGCCAGGTCCATTTCCTGTGAGGTGGCTTCTGAAAGAAAGAGTTCATCATAAAGAGTCCCTCTTTCTCCAGGAAGTCGGCCAACCTCTGTCCCCTACGGTTCCGTTGTCCATATCCAAATTGCCCCACTTTCAACTCATCCTCGCTTCTCTTACCCAACTTCGCGTTGAAGTCCCCCATAACAACTAGAAAGTGCGTTTCAGAGGTATGTATGGCCCGACTAATGTCCTCATACATATCCTCCACCTCATCATCCGGGTGCGACTTCGTCGGTGCGTATACCTGAATGACCTTCAGCGAATATCGTTTGGATACTCTGAGTATTAGGTATACGACCCTATTGGAAACGCTATCGATCTTAACTATGTTGTTAGCAAGGGACTTGTGGACGAGAAACCCGACACCACCTTGGGACTGTTGGTCGCCCTCCCGGTGGTAGAGTAGGTTACCTGATTTTAGGGTTATCGTGTCCTCACCCGCTCTACGGACTTCAGATAACCCCACAATGTCCCAGCGTAGCTTACTCATTTCTTCTTCCAGCTCATATATCTTCTCGTCTGTCCTCATCGTGCGTATGTTGTGTGTTACCAGGGCCAGTCGTCGTCGTTGGGGGTGGTAGCCGGGCGTCTGCCGGGGATTCTTAGCACCCCCTGCCCCACCGTTACCGTGGCCGCTACCGTAGGCAGGAATAGCGGGGCTGCCGGGGACTGGGGGCCTGGTTCTTTTTGTCCAATCCATTGAGGGGTTTTTGCCAATACTCGCCACGCTTGGCAGGCGGGTTGGCGAGCGCAGTTTGTGTGTGTTTGACTGGGAAGGTGCTGCTGCCCACCTTCTGATTTGTTATCCCTTAGCCGGCTTCTACGGCACCCACGGGTAGAGTTGGGGGGGTGCTATTCTAAGCCGGCACCGCCACGGCAAAGTCAGATGATGTTACTTAATTCAACAGTTCTTGGTTCTTTGTATAATGTGCCTTGAATGGGCGCCATCTTACCTGGATAACAGCAGCAGACCTCAAAAGCTCGTCACCTTTGGGAGGGCCGTATTCCCTGAAACCGGGGGGTCCATACTCGAGGAATCCTTCGGGAACCTGAGCAGATCTAAAAGCAAACGTTAGTTCAGTAAGCAGAGTTTTGAAGAGTTTTTCTAACTATATTTCATTCGATGCTGCATTCGGTGCTTTAGTACGTACAAAAGTCAAGTTTTTGGTTATTTTTGCAGTTAGCTTAGAGTTCTAAGCATAATGTCTGAAAACTTGAAATAACTTAATCATTGTGAAGTAATAATAATGACTGCAAACTGACAATGTCAAGTTTTCTGCATTGCTTTTTTGAATATTTCGATAAGGTATAGGGTATAGGGATAGGGTGATTGGCAATTCAACATCAATATTAGATGAAATGTATTAAATAATAAAAAAAATTAAAAGTCGTTCATGACGTTTAAGGGAGGCCTAATTTCAACGACGGAGATATTTCTGGTGATCATACATCGTTATTATTAGGTAGGTTCCCATGCAAAATATTGTCTAGATACGAGTACTACCGCAAGCTTTCTGTTGAAGGAGGAACCATGTCTATCATAAGTAACAAGTGGTAAGCTCAAATCCAATGTCAAGCAAGCAATCAAGCGTTGTGCTTACCATCTCCATCTCGTCACTTGATGGCATATCAATGCTGGATGGCTTAAAATCATCAACAATACAAAATATACCAAGATATACTTTAAACTGCACATGTAACATACCCAGATCCCTCCTGGTTCACTTTAACATCTACGGCAGCTTCAACACTCTGCACTTGTTCAGCTTTGATTTCATTTTCCAAGTTGACAAGAGCTTCAGCAATATTCTTGACTCCTTCTTCCACAGTCTCAACTTCTTCTACCACAACTTCTTGCAGCCTCTCCTCTACAGTGGCGACAGTGGCTTGAATCTCTTCAGATTTGATGACATCAGCTTCAGTGTATGAAGCGGTTGGTGAGTCCGTCTGTAGTTCAATATCAGCGATTCTTTCAATGACTTCAGTGGTCTTTTCTTCAGCTATTTGTGCTTCAGTTGTTGCTTCTTGGACTTCAGTGGTCACTGGAAGTATTAGGTTGTCAGGTTAAAATGAAACATACAATATAAGATAGATTATACCCAGAACTAATCTATATATTTTCCTAATGATATTTGATATCCTTAAATTTAGCACTAAATATATGTTTGATAAGTTAAACATAACCTTGCACTGCGCTTTTCACTCCAGAATATTTCTCGAGTATCATTAGTTCAGTTTTGTCACTTGCTGCTGTACAGTGATCTTTAAAACTTAACTTTGTACGACTTGCGGACACGAATGTGTCGTGGCATAATGACACTACGTTAGTACTAGCAATGACAATTACATTTGGTGTAATCTTCTTTTGTACCAGCCAAGACGTAGCTTTCAACATGACTTCTGTCACATAGTAAATCAGGTTTTCTAGTATTTCAGGATTCACGTCAAGTGGAGGTGTTATTCTTTAAAGCTTTAAGATTTGTATCAAACTGCATATCCTATCTTCATTCTTTCAGAGATTCAAATCAGAACATTGGGTTAAATTTCTCTTCTTATAGAGTAAAATATCGATATAAAGGGTATAGAAACTAGGTCTTTAGAAGACCAGATGGAACTTATGTCAAAACTTCTATCTCAGGGTAAACTATTGTTAGATAACCCTATTGTTTAGAAATTAGTCTTCAGAAGGCCCCCGGAAGAAATAGCCTTATAGAATTAATCAACTTACCTTCAGAACTCAAGATTTGTTCCACCACAACTGCGTTGACAACTCCCTTATCTTCAACAATCACGAAGGTCTGTTCAGTGACGACATCGGGTAGGCCCTGGTTGATGAAGTTTTGAGATACTTCTTGGATCTTGGGGGGTCCGTATTCTTGTAAAGATTCTGAGCCGGAGGCTTCTGCTTCAAAGAGTACTATCTCTTTGAGGGGGCTGTCAGCGGGCTTCTGTTTGAACAGATGAACACATTCGATTTTAGTTATTTTTTTATTCCGGCATTAATTTGCAGCAATCTTTGAAAAAATGCTGAAAAAATGATTAATGCTGAAATGCAGTGTGCACCACCCTTCCTCCCGCATACAATGCAAATAGGAAGTATACAGAATAAGCAACACACAAAACAACCTAATAAACCAAAAACAACAGTGTCTGTTTGTCTAGCGCTTGACGAGTCAACATCGTCCTGAGGATGCCTCGTATAGAAGTGAAAAACGTGTCTTTTTTTTCACTCTTTTTTCCAGCGGACGTGTCACTAAATATTTCTTTTACTTTTGTTATCTTAATAACAAAAGTAAAAGAAATATTTAGTGACAGTCTCCTCACTTATGAGGAGACGGTTGCCCACGCCAGTTGCAGTGCCACCCAGACCTTACAACTGTAGTTTTGTGTGCCACTGTATTGTCCACGTCACCCCAAGACATTGTTTTTTAAGTCTCTTTTGCACTGTAACTTTATACCCTTTACACCCTAACACAGTAATGCTTGCGCACTATTGCTTCACAGCAGGATATCTGGCAATGCGGTGGTACCGACCAAAACAGCCTCTTGCACAAGACGCCTACCACTAATTGGTCGCGTTTCCTCGACGCTTCCGATTCACATCGCGACGTCGAAGATAATATTATGCTTCTCCCACCCCTCATGAAGAAAACCTACATGAGTTACCTAATTAGTTATCATAAGGGTATGTTGATACAGGAAGTATCTTCATACCTGTACTTCTCCTGGAAGGAAAAATGCTGGTCCTTGAGGCCTCCATCCACTGGGCAGGTATGGTCCAGATCCGATGGCCGACACGGACCCGATGGCAAGGATCGCTGCTACGATGACCTGCGAAGAAAGGAACCACTGAGAAATGGGAAAATAAAAGAATGGAAAAGATTAGCTAAAATCTAAAAGGCTAGATATATCACAAGGTTATTTTGGATTCCTAGAGATGTTGATTTACTTAAATTGTGTGACTGAATAACTCATGTAGATCTTTTCTACTAGGTATCTAGTTTCTTTGCTATTATTATTCTTGAAATTAAATCGTATTTATGTTTCATTTTGTTTTAATTGAGAATTCGGTGAAGTCTTCCAGACTCCATATTCGAGAATATAGATAAGATTATTTAGTTATGAGTTCATTGATTTATTCATAGTTTTCAAGTTATTTGTAACAAAACTCGTTGAGGAAATTTCACAAACTGATTTAAATAAGGCTGTAAAAATAATTAGACGCAAATAAATGTTTAATTGATAAATCAAAGTTTCACGACTTCCTATTTAGTCAAGATTCCGTTTTAATTAAAAGTTAGTATTTATTTATACTGCAATTTATTTTACTTAGATCGAAACGAATGTCACAATTTTAACACTTTTAATTTAAACGACGCTTTTCAACCACTTTCTAAAAGAAGAAAACTTTTAAACTTTAGCTTCAAATATACTTTTAATTAATAAAATATTACAAATACCTTCATTATGTATTGAGATCTGATGAACGAGAGAATCGAATGATGCTCCACCTAAATTCGTTCCAGTTTATATATTGGCAGATTCGCTTGTTAAATTAGCCAAACAAATATATTGAGCCTTGATTTGGTAAAACAAATATTTGTTAAGGCTCTGATTAGCTTCAATGAGTGTCGTAATATACCTCATAATCGTTAATTGTTGAGACAAGGTCAAGATCTTGATGCTGCATGTACCTAGTTACCTACTTTCCTGAACACGGCAATATAATTTCAAAACGTCTCTGAAAAAACTGTCGTGCGATTCTGTAATGTTTCGTCGACGAGCTCGCCGATGAACTCACCGATGTCAAATACTTTATGAGATATCGCCCTTATACATAAGGTTGATTTTTCAACATTTCTTGTCATCTCTTCATTTGTTTTACGGATGTTGTCAAAGATATGCATCTCAATGCGATTTTCTCAATGAACTGATTATTTGCCTCGAAAGGACTTTTCCACATGTAGGTAGGTCTAACCGGGCGACACCGGATTATTCCTCAAATAGGGGCGCTTTCGCACCACTCCTCGTGTATTCTCAATTGCTTATTATTGCTCAATAGCTCATCGCTTCAACATTAGGGTTAAGAATCAGAATGGCTCTTAGAACCCAGCCTCACCATTTCCCTGTGTAGACACGGACTCCCCAATATACAACGATGTTTGCTCTTATAGAATCGCACTGGACTGGTTATGATAGTACCTTCTTAAATCTTTGTTGCTAGAAAGAAACAAAAATATAGGTATGTAGTAGGTATATTCATTCTCAGGTTTTATTTAGAATTTTCAACCGAAGCTATTTAATCTGGCGACTTAGGTACTTGAATTATAAATAAAATGATTTCTGGTTTTGATCCGATAATAGCTCAGGAATGGGAATGAACCGCCAATCACTTGGTTTCCGGATTGATCCCTAGCTTGTGCTTGAACTTTTAGTGTTGCCTGATGAAACGATGAAATTAAATCGTAATAAAATGCACAGCATTGCGACAGACTGAGCGATAATACCCGCCTGGCTAGGTACCACCGTCAAGATGAAATATCTGTCGCTAAGCTGACGTTGTGTTTCGGGAGCTGCCCTTGCCTACTACCCGTGCCCTGACTACGAAGTGATTGAAGTGGTAATATAAGTAAACGTCTATCACTATGTCATGACATAATTGAAATTACATACTTTTTTATCCGAAGCTTCTAATTATAATTTAACAAATCCCTTCCTTTTACAGTTTCAATCGTTTATATTTTACTTTATAAAAATAAACAAGCCCTAGGCGCTATTCTTAAATGGTAATTCATATAGTAAAACACAATAAAACAAACATATGGTTCATACTTATAATTATTTACAGCTTAATATAATAATTATATTAATATAATAATAATTATAGGCAGCGTTCCGGAAACTTCGCGAAGTCTTCTCGTCAAAAATACCTCACTGCCTCAAGACAAGAGTCTTCGACCAATGTGTGTTACCAGTGATGACTTATGGCACTGAAACGTGGTCTCTTACTATGGGCCTTATAGATAAGCTCAAAGTCGCACAACGAGCTATGGAGAGGGCTATGCTCGGGGTTTCTCTACGTGATCGAATCAGAAATGAGGAGATCCGTAGAAGAACGAAAGTCACCGACATAACTCAGAAGATTAGCCAGTTGAAGTGGCAGTGGGCAGGGCACATAGCACGCAGAACAGATGGCCGATGGGGCCGAAAGGTTCTGGAGTGGAGACCACGGACCGGCAAGCGCAGCGTAGGTCGTCCACCGATACGGTGGACAGACGACCTGAGGAAGGTCGCAGGACGACGTTGGATACAGGCCGCTTCCAACCGGTCCTTTTGGAAAATCATGGGGGAGGCATATGTTCAGCAGTGGACGTCCTACGGTGCTATGCTTACCTACTCTGCAGACTCTACAAAACTCCTACCACAACAAAAAAGTAACCATATCGGTTCATCAATAATCTCTTTCGAATGTTTTCTGCTAGAGTTGTGTCGCATCGCATATCAACTTATCATCACACTTTGAACAGCCGTGCAATTCTGTAATGATTCGTCGATGTGCTCGTCGACGAGCTCACCGACGTCAAATACTTTATGAGATATCGCCCTTATACATAAGGTTGTTTTTCCAACGTTTCTTGCCATCTCGTCATTTGTTTCACGGATGTTGTCGAAGATGTAACGGTGTTTGCTCACAGAGAATCGCACGGCAGCACCGAACAATCTCCTTACTTTTTCTACTATAATCACGCGACATTGCGAAATTGCGGAACCCCGAACACGCCATATAAATAAAAGCACTAAGAATATTATTTACATATATATATATATATATATATTTTATTTTATGCTGTGGTATAAGTGTGTATGTTTGTTACTTATTCACGCTCAAACGACTGAATCTGATTTGGTATGGAGGTAGATGAAGCGCTGGATTACCACAAAGAATACTTTCATCATCATTATAATCCAAGAACACGCGGGTGTTACCGCAGGGCACAGCTAGCAATATTATAAATGTGAAAGTTTCACTATATGAATGTTTGTTACTCAATTACGCAAATGCAGACGGACAGAGACTGAACGAATTTTGATGAATTTTGGTAAATAGATAGAAGACGCACTGGATTGACATAAATTATACTTACCATCTGCCGTGCGATTCTCTAATGATTCGTCGTTGTGCTCGTCGACGAGCTCACCGATGTCAGATACTTTATTTGATATCGCCCTTGTACATAAGGTTGTTATTCCAACGTTTCTTGTCATCTCGTCATTTGTTTCACGGATGTTGTCAAGGATGCAACGATGTTTGCTCTTACATAATCGCATGGCAGGATTCCCTTTTTTTGCATAACTTTTTTGTCTGATAATTGATTTGGCTTAGTTACGCATTTATATTTTGTCATAATCATAGTTTGACATAATTGTTTTTGGCATACTATTTCAGAAACCATAAGTATAGTTTAGGCTAATAGTTTTTGTCCTTATTGGATTTGCATAAAGTTATCAGGCATATTGTTTATTCGTCTAATAGTTATTAGCCATGAAACTCCTGTGTTCGACAAGTTCAACACTTCGACAGTTGCTTACTATGAAAAAACATATTTCTAAAAGTAATTACTCCGACAGAACAAATATTTGACAAGAATTACTCCCACAGAACGTAGCGGAGTATCTAGTCAGAACTAAGTAACGATAGGTGCAACGACGAGCGAAGCGAGGAGGAGCGTTAGGTTGACAACACAATCGCGCGAGCCAAGCGAAGGTAGCGAGCGTACCGCGGCAGCGGCCGGCTAAGCGCCTGAATTAAGCTATATCTCGACAAAACAAGGATAAAACGAAGCACTTTTGGGATAGAATACTTGTCGAACATCATGTCCTGTCGAAGCAATGACTTGTCGATATATATATTTTCGAAGTAAGCGTGTTCAACTTGTCGAAATACAGAGATACACCCCATAAAATTTCCAAAACTTTATTTTTCCCTTCTTGTGGTTAAATATTATTATGCGAAAGTAAATTTAGGCTTTAGAACAGTGTGCTTAACAATTATTATGCTCTAAATATTGTGCTTTAAAACATTTCGCTCGCGAGGTCTACTGTTGGCAGAACTACTTAGTTTAATGAATTTTTTAACTTTCAGCCACTTTCTCGTAACCAGTCCAGTCACTCTTCTCCAGGTATTCCATTGTTGGAATGGATTGGTTGAATGATGCTTCCAATGAATAAATTTAAAATTTATGCCAGCTGTTGGTAGACTACAACTTTTACTTTCTTCAGACTAAACTACTGTTGGAATACAATAAACAGAAACATACAAACAAATAAGCCATAAGCGTGCGTTGATGTCTTTTGTACTGTCAAAATAAATTCTAATAATCATGCATATGGCTTTGGGTAAATTTGTTCGGAGGTTGGCATGATTATTGAATGAGCGGCCATATTTTTAACTTTTACTATGTAATAGTTACTTAACTAAGATACACGACTGTTAAAAAATATGCCCGTAGGCCTCAATAGATTCATTCCCAACGGGTTGGCCTTTGGAAAAGACAAAAGTTATGTCCTAAGTCTATGTTGTGCCTACCCCAGTATCAATTGGAAACTCAGTTCTCGAAGTTAATGACAAATGCATATACCTTGGACAAACAGTCCAATTAGGCAGTTCCAACTTCAAGAAAGAGGCCAAGCGTCGAATCCGACTCGGCTGGGCACCGTTCCGGAAGCTTAGCGAAGTCTTCTCGTCCAAAACACCGCAGTGCCTCACTAAACTAAAGTCTTTGACCAGTGTGTGTTACCGGTGATTGCTTATTGTAGGTACTGAAACGTGGTCTCTTCCTATAGGCCTCATAAGTAAGCTAAAAATCGTACAACGAGCTATGGAGAGGGCTATGCTTCGGGTTTCTATACGTGATCGAATCAGAAATGTGGAGATCCATAGTAGAACGAAAGTCACCGACTTAGCTCAGAAGATTAGCCGGTTAAAGTGGGAGTGTGCAGGGCACATACCAGAACAGATGACCGATGGGGCCGTAAGGTTCTGGAGTGAAGACCACGGAACAGCAAGTGCAGCGTAGGTCGTCCACCAACAAGGTGGACAGAAGAGCTGATAAAGGTCACAGGACGATGTTGGATGCATGCCGCTTCCAACTAGCCTTTGGTGCGAACACTATAATACTATTATGGAAAAGGATGTAGTTTTAAAAGTCTAGAATGTGCATGAAAATCTATAAACGACGAAAAATTATTTATGTTTTAGTGTGTCCATATTTTACATTTATATTGGCTCCACTGTACATTAGAAAAAAAGTTAGAACATATAAGTGTTTTTTTATTGTATACCATCTACCTACTGTATGAACATCGTCGCTGGCCGCAAACTTAAAAAATCACAACACTTTTACTCAAACCTCTTTAACAGTGTTTCATTACATTGCAATGATACATAATTGTAGGTTAAGGAGATAAAGTGTTGTCTTAAATGACCGGAGTCAAGCCGAGCGTAACGAAGAATTAACTCCCGAGCGTAGCGAAAGTAAGTATAATTAAATCCTGACTGAAGCGAAGCTCTTCCAAATCAATCCAAATCCAAAATTCAAGCTCCTCCAGTACAAATTAAATCCTGGGTGGTAATGCAACTATTCAACTAAACTTCTATGTATATAATCTTCATTCGCAATTTGCCATATTTGGCCAATCCCTAATACAATAGATTTCGCAGAAATCAACCTACTTTTCCACTGCAACGTGTGTGGTTAAACTATTATTCAAAAAGTATAGTCACTTTTAGTATAAAATAATAAAAACAACATTACAACATTATTCAGACAAAGAAATAAAAACACATATTTTCACTTAATAGGCTAGTCATGATTATCATTGTCAGCCGGAAGACGTCCACTGCTGATCATAATATGCCTCCGCCATAGAGCGCCACTTGGAACAGCTACTTGCCCCCTGCATAATGATTCCCCGCGGTTTCGTCGAGGTCGTTGTTTCACCTAGCGGGGGCCGGCTTGTGTCTTCCAGTGCGTGATCACCACTCGAGAACCTTTATTCCCCATCGGTTGTCGGTTCTGCAAGTGATTTGGCTTGCTAATTTTGAGATAGTGTAGTGTTTGACATCTATCTCATTGGATGGTTAGTGTTGATGCAGTCGAAGGTATACTAGGCATAGACAAGCGACCGGCTCTCAAGGACAGCTGCCGGAACACATTGTTAGGTGCTTAGCGACGATATTACAATTAATTAGTGTCGCCCACTTCGTATGCTTGTCTATATTTGACAAAACTCTCTTCTAACTGTTTCTATAAATATCTGTTCCCAGCTGTTCTCATTGGTTCTAGGGTTCTAGGGCTCTAGGGATTGGGCAATGGTTTGGTTAAGACGAAAGGTGACCGGAGTTCTGGCGTGTACTTTGGACAAACAGTTAGTATTTCCATTCGCGGCACGTGACAATGCTGCCAGCATTCGAACCACTTTTCTCCTCACCATGGGGGTTCTATACACAAGTTTTTCTTTTATAAGTGGACTCGTGCTCGTGTAGACTCCCGCATCCTGAGATACAGGTTTACCCTTAGTTCAGGGACATGGAGTTTCAGAGTCCCATAGGACGGTATGGCTTGGAACGCACATAAATATATTAATACCTACCATACTGTAAAGAAAAAATATTCATGTACATCATGTATTTTCGTAAACAAATCCACTTTGTTTTACTGAAATAAACGTTTTTCTTTTTTTATCATTTATTTACATTACATTTTATTTTTTACAATACTAACAACGTATCTTAAATTAATATAATACTAGCTGTGCTTCGCGGCTTCGCCCGCGTAGTGAATCAAATTATATTGTCTATGTTACCCAGGGGTAATGTAGGATTCTATTATTGAAAGAACTTTTTTAGTCAAAGTCGGTCCAGTCATTTCAGGAGCCTTTCAATTCAAACAAACAAATCTTTCCTTTTCAACCGACTTCTATAAAAAAGGAGGAGGTACTCAATTCGTATGTATGTTTTTTTTTTATATGTTTGTTACATCATAACTTTCGACAGGGTGAACCGATTCTCAAAATTATTTCTGTTTGAAAGCTGGTGCTTCCCGTGTGGTCCCATTTAAATTTCATCAAATTCGTTCCAGTAGTTTTTGAGATACACTCCAATAACTGAATAGAATGGGAGTCGGTATTAAATTTATCAAATTGTACTTGTTAATATTAGTATAGATCAAGAACTATTAATAGTTATGTTCGATCCTTAGAATAACTACCTACAAAAATAGAAGATAAGCTTCCTAAAAACGTCTTCTCAAACCACGCGCTTCAAATTCGCTATATGTGCTGTGTAAACTTGCCTTGTCACACACACATAGACGCAAACATTTTGGTAAAATGCTTTCTCATAAAACTTGGTTGGTTAATTGTAAAAAAATTGTTCTTTAGATTTATTTAAATGTATGCAAAAATAAAAATAAAAACATGCAACGTACAAAAAATAGCGGTATTTATAAAATTTATTAAATTGTATACTACCGACGGAGCAACAAATTGAGCCGTTTATGGCTTCATTAAAACTGCTTACATTTTAGCGCTGTAGCGCGGTACAGTGTAATAACACCATTGAACCTCGTGGAGGTGTGCTATTACTTAATCTTCGGTGTTGGTGCAAGGTCCTCTGCTTATTCATCATCATCATCATCAGCCTGTATCAGTCCACTGCTGGTCATATGCCTCTCCTAATGTACGCCACTGAGCCCCATCTTCGGCTTTTCTCATCCAGCTGCTACCAGCCACTTTGCGTATTTCGTCACTCCACCTAGCCGGAGGACGTCCTACACTACGAGTGCCGAGTCGCGGTCTCCACTCAAGAACACGTCTATCCCAACGGTTATCGGTACCTCTGCTTATTACTTATTCCAAAATGCAGTAGCCAATATTAGCTGCTCCTGCGCCTTCCAAGGTTGACGGTGAAGGGTTCATCCTTGTAAAGAAGAGCAGCTGACTTCGTGTGATCCACTACCAATGTGTTACCACTACTGCTACCACTTCTACACGAGCGGCTGTAGCACCAACCGCGAAGGTTCACCTCTCTCGCCTGGACAATGAGACGAAGGGTGAAGATATATATTTTCTTTCATCCCGGAGTGACTAAAGGGGCGGTTTAAGGAGCAAATTACCCTACATTCATGTAAACCATGTCTACTTTTATTTATTCATAACTATTTTTACTTATTAATATTAGCAATGCAGGCAGTGCCAGCTGGGATCTCGCAGACGCCGCTGCGCACTCGCCTCGTCCTTTTTGAAAATTATGGGGGAGGCATATGTTCAGCAGTGGACGTCCTACGGCTGAGATTTATTTTAAGAGGTTTAACTTTGACATTGCATGCCATAAATAATGTATGACTTATGCTGTTTTTTTTTGTATAATTTAAATATATTTAATGATTTTTTAATGAATTTTTAATGTATTTTGGCACTCGTAGACGATAGATTGGAAAAAAAGATATTTTTTTCTACTCTATCTTACTATCTTACTTATATTATAATATATGTTTTAAAGAAAATTTGTCCAAAGGGTGCAGATAGTTTTTATATACACTCAAATCGAAAAATTCGAATTACGAATTCAAAGACTACAGAGATTATTACTACTAGAGATTACAGAACCGCCAACTGTATCATAATAGTAGTTTATGCAACTGTCATATAATACCCGTGTTATATGCAGTTGCATACACTACTTTCTTTATCTTCACTAATGCAATTAATCAAACAACAAGAGTAAAAGCTGACAATAGTTTATTTATAATAATTGTTCAAATTTTGGATGGTACAATTTTGAAAGTTAATGTTAATTATTGATCCAGCAGCTGTAGCGGTCGCGGGGCAAGCAGTAGAGCTCGTAGACGGAGTCGGAATATTTATAATTACTTCATTCGTCTTGTTTTCTATACTGTTCAAGATCGTATTTGAGACTTGAATTTTATTCATTAAAGACTCATCAATGTAGCTTTCAGCCACAGTAGAAGACTTCCACCCCCCGTGTCGTTTCAGTGCGGTCAAATCACCACCGCTATCTATGAGAAGGGTCGCCGAGGTGCGCCGGAAGCAATGCCCCGTGTACAACGCTGGGTTAGGCAGATTCAAAAAACTTGCGATAGTTTTTCCCAGAGCACCAAATTTATTAATACCAATTCTTTGATCGACGCACTTCCCCGATCTATAGCTCAAGAAAAAGGCAGGGTTTCGACAGGGGGTGGGTCGAAGTTCCATGTATTTTTTACATACGGCATAGCAGTTGCCCGTCACAACGAAAGAACGATCTATTTTCGTTTTTGTTTTCGAAACTTTCACCATGATTGTACTGTCGTCTATGTTAGAGACTTCATCGAACTGGATGTTGTACAGCTCTTGCCTTCGGCATGCCCCCATTATGCCGAAGATTAGTGCAACCTGTAACAATAAACGATATAATAAGCTTGAGGTACATAGCCAAGGCAAAAACTATGATTTATGAAGTAGTAAAGTGTAGGTACCTACTACCAAATTTATACACAAAGCGCTTAAACGGAGTGTCTAGATAACTTGCGTGTGTAGTACGTAAGTACTAGGTAGATTAAATAACAGAACTAAAATACACTTACCTTTTCAAAAAGATACAAAATATCTGGTGAATCTTCCAGGAACATCTTTATTTGACCTGATGTAAACGTCAAGGACTTTTTTTCCTTGTGTCCTTCTGAACTGCGTTTCAGGAACGCTATGACCTTTGAATACTTCGTGATATCAATATTGTTATAGATACTCAGTGTGGACTTGAGCATAGAATATTTAGCCCACATAGAAGATGGTTTGAATTTGTCGGAGAGGTCTTTGAGATACGCAAGAATGACATTTTCAGAAAATGATGTAGTTTTCTTTTCGGTCTTCCATGCCAAAAAGTTATTATATTCTTTTTCATATAATTTTCTAGATTTTTCTGGCAAAAGATTGGCAATGAGTTACTTTTGTTGCCAATTCTAGAATATCCGGAGGCGTACAAATATCATCGTCGCTATCCATTTTTAACTTTTAATTTGTATTTTAAAAACAAAACAAACATTAAATTCACGCATATTTATTGTCACAGTGAACTTGCCGCCATTAAAATGCAGCTGCGCGCGCAGGGCCAATCAGGAGCGAGCGCGCGCTGTTCTTTTTTTATTTAATTGGCACAAGATCTTACCAAAGAGTTTTGTGTATGTAAGTTTAGTAGTTTCGACGAAGTTTTCACTTAGAACCCAACTGTTTTCAAAAGCCAGCCTAATATCAAAATTTTATACAACTTGTATGAGGATTTTGACATAAGGCTCGCCACGTTAATTGGTCGCGTTTTATTGATGTTATAATGAGATTTTACGATATCGATGTGGATATTATACCATCATGTGAAATTGCTTAAATTGAGTGTTTTGTTGTCTGTTCTATAACAGTAGTAATTATAAGTCAAGTATTGGAAACATAAGTAGAATGTTACAACATTAGTGTAGATAAAACTCATTATAGTACCGCTATCTTTTTTTTAATTAATTCATTAAACTAGTCTATGGTTTTAGGCTGAATATGAAAATAAAGGCGCACGCATGCGTAGTTTGAACTTAATTTCCCGCGCTTTCCATAAAATTTTTTTGCCGATCGTGTTTTTGTATGCGGGATTCCAAAAAAGTTTACTAAACTCCTGTAAGTGATTATAATATGATTGGAGAAGAGAGTAGTGACGGCGAGATTTTCACTCCGCCAGATATTCTAGACGCGGCATCGGCGTTAATTGAAAGTCTCCTCCAAATAAATTACTTCCTTGTAACCTACCTATCTTTGTTTAATTGCAATTGTTCCTATGAGTAAGATAAAGTAGTGCATGAAACTGCATATAACTTAGGTATTAAAATCCCTTCTTATATGACAGTTGCATAAACTACTATTACCAGTAAGGCGACGGTATATTATATTATAATATATAATATAATATGGGACAACATCCACACAAAGGTCTTCAGGTCCCAAACTAGAAAGAACTTGTACTATGGTAACCTGATGACTGATATACATACTTATATACATATACACACCCAGACACAGCTCAAACAGACATGTTCATGCACACGCGGTGCTCAGGTCTCAAACTAGACAGAGCCTGTACTATGGTAACCTGATGACTGATATACATACTTATATACATATACACACCCAGACACAGCTCAAACAGACATGTTCATGCACACGCGGTGCTCAGGTCCCAAACTAGGCAGAGCATGTACTATGGTAACCTGATGACTGATATACATATACACACCCAAACACAGATCAAACAGACATGTTCATGCACACGCATGTTTGACCTGTCCGGGGATCGAACCCGGGACCAGCGGCTCAGAAGGCAGGGGTCTACCAACTGCGCCAACCGGCCTGTCAATATTATATTATTTTATATATATATTATTACTTATCTACACTAATATTATAACAGTGGAAAGATTTGTTTGCTTGTTTGAATTGAAAAGGCTCCGAAACTACTGGACCGACTAGAAAAAATCTTTCACAATTAGAATCCTACATTATCCCTGATGAACATAGGCTATAAAATATTTTCATAAAGTTAGGGATCCGTATGAAAACTTTGATAATGTAACTCAAGGTTTGGAAAAAATACCAAAAAAGTCCTGATATCGCGTACGCTGTCGAAAATGTTGACAATAGAGCGAAGTGACGTACTACAGTTTTATAGAAGACGTCAATATCTACAAAGAAGTCCAAATTACCGTAATGTCTAACTATTACAGTTATGTCACGATACTTTTTCATTTTGTAATATGCAATAGTAACGCCGGTACAAACCAGGCCACATTATTCGTACCTATCGTGGTATAAAACCTTATCTATTCTAATAATGAATAGAAAAGATATTTGTTTGTTTGTAATGGATATACGCGTAAAACTACTTAACAGATTCAAACAATTATTTCGCGAGTTTAGAGCTACATTATGCCTGAGTAACATACGCTGTATTTGATTCATACTGATCATCATCCATCACGACGTGGGTTAAACCGCGGAGCGCAGCTAGTCTCATACTAAACTCAAAATTTGTTTAATGCTTACGAATGACAGTCCTTAAATTTGATATTTCTGTCCAATTGTGGATATAGTCAGTGCAAATTGTAACTTTGTGCTCTTTAAACTGATGTGAAACTACACTTGTATTGTGTAATAATATTTTTAGAATTCTCATTCTAAGTGTTAAACAAATATGGATTTTGTTATAAACAGAATAAGAAATACCAAAGCTTAGATAAATTTAGTAAGTGTTCTGCACAATCTAATTACTACCAGTAGGTATAGAAGACTGTGGGAATCGAAGATTTAGAACCTACGAATAAATAATAAGTCTATTTATTCGTAGTTTAGAACGCAATGTTTCGTGTAGGTACCACCTATATAGAGATGTGTACTCAGCCAGCCTGAACAAATAGACATATAAATGGAAATAGAATAAATGATTTCCGGAAACCAATTACTTAACAAAACATTGAAGTATTGGTATTAATTAATTGCCAAAAGCCAAGGTTTTTTGTCTTGTAAGACATAGGAGCAAATATTTGTCAATTCTCCGCCATGCTCTTGCGGTTAGTATATAAATAGGTATTTGCTGTATCGTGGAGATCAGAATACTGGATATAAACATTACCGTGCCTGAAGATCTTGTGTTGGATGTTCCAAACTAAAAAACACATTAAAAATGTATAATAAGCTAATAAAAAAATTATATATAAAAATTAAATATATACCATATGAAAAATACATAGGTACTACGCATTGAAGTAATAAAGTCAAACTCAAAGTCAAAGTAATCGATCGATCGATCAGTCGAGAATTAAGTTAGAAGCGGGCTTGATTGTATATAATACCAACTACTAAGTTAGAGTTTACGCGTGTGTGTGAGTTTGTGTGTATGGTGGGAGTGTGGTATCCGTATTAGCAATCATAATCAAATTTTAAAAGTTTAATACTCTGTGCATAAATTAATATTAGATGGATATATTTCTGACGTTATAAATACGTTGGTACAGCGTACAGAAGTGCTCGCAGCGGAGCTTGATTTGGCAATCTTAACCGATCAACAAGTTAAGCAACGCTTGCTGCGGTCAGGACTTGGGTGGGTGACTGCTGGGGGCATTATTCAACTGAGCGCTTCCGTGCTTCGGAGGGTACGTTAAGCCGTCGGTCTCGGTTATTTGTCTTAGGACAACAGTCGTTAGGCTATGACGAAGCCCTTCGGGCGGCCTGAAGACTTCGACATAATATGGTTGGCTACTAACCTATGAAACCTAACCAACAAGCCGCACTGGGTGCGTGGTGGATTATGGTCCAACTCCCCTCGCTGAGAAGGCTCGAGTCAACAAAATGGGCTGATTATGACTTACTATGACATAGGTACGTACAAAACTTGCCTCAACTGTAACGCAGTAACTCAACTGTACTCAAGTGTAGCAGTAAAACAACATGGGACGCATTCGTCCCAGTGCATTTGTGAACGCGCAACATAACGAGAAACGAGCTATGGAAAGGGCTATGCTCGGGGTATCTCTACGTGATCGAATCAGAAATGAGGAGATCCGTAGAAGAACAAAAGTCACCGACATAGCCCAGAAGATTAGCCAGTTGAAGTGGCAGTGGGCAGGGCACATAGCATGCAGAACAGATGGCCGATGGGGCCGAAAGGTTCTGGAGTGGAGACTACGGAGCGGCAAGCGCAGGACTATGTTCAGCAATGGACGTCCTACGGCTGAGATGATAAGGTTGAACATAACGATGCCGGTACTTCGTCATTCGATTAAGTACTGTTAGATGGCGTTACTTGTAAATTATCTCATGAATGATATGGTCAGGAGTAACGTAAAATATTATAAAAATTATATTCTAGCACAACTCTTCGCATAATTAGGCTGGAGTTGATTGCATTCCAAAATCACGTACTTATACGAAATTATAATTTATTTAGTTTTATTTTGAAATGTGCGCCACCTACTGGGATGCAGTATAACTGCATGCACCTTTAAGGTGACAACCAAGTTTAATTATTTGAATAAAAAAAAAAATGAAATTACAATTTTTTTATGTGTTATAATAAGATAAGTAGGTAATTAGGTACCTACCTAGATTCTAAAATACATAAAATATCCGATTGACCGGAATGCGTGTTTTTGTGTGTGTGAATTTTGGAAGATTTTATTTCTAGCGAGTCAAGTAACGCCATCTAGTAACATTTTTCTGAACAATTATGTGTTTACAAGGAGATAACAATCTATTGAACCTTTATGCTGCAAGAGTTGTCAGTGCTACGGCAATTACCGTGTTCTACGGCTTTAAGACCAAAGGAAAGTAGCCCTGGTTTTTATTGTCTTGAACAAGGTTTGAACAGTAGAGTATTCACCTCTGGGTTAAAGCCGGTCTTGGGCGGCTTACACCCCTCGCTTCACTCAGGACCCTACATAACTCCTCGTTATGCTCAAGGTTTGATATGCCGCCCGTGACATAGGACATTGCATGTTCGCCTGGTGCATAGTCTACTATTCCGCACTTGTAGCATAAATAACGCGATTCGCCATATTTGGCCAATAATACAATAGATTTCGCATAAATCTACCTACTTTTCCAGGAACTTAAGGAATGTGTGTGGTTAAAGTGAGTTAATATTATAATACTAGCGACTGCCCGCAACTTCGTTCGCGTAGTATGCTCGGCCTTCGTCCTTGCTATAACCACCGATCTTTTCTTGGTTTTTCTTTCATAAGAACCATCTCCTGACAATATTTAACACAACAAAAAAGAATTAGTGACCAGGAGAAAAAGGAGTTCATTTTTATGTATATGGATAGATTATAGGTCTAATTCAAATTTTAAAGATAGAGAGAGTAGATAATGAATAGTTTTTATGCATATTTTTATGTATTTTTTTTATATTATTAAGTACTTACCTTTTTTATTATAAATTGTATTTTTTAATAATGCACCTAATTGATTTATTTTAAATAATATCAGTAAGTATTAAAAATACAATAAAAAAAAAATAACTATCTAATCTATAAGCCCCATGGTGGGGGGAAAAGTGGCCCAAACGCTGGCGGCATTGCCACGCTGGATGGCAATGCTAAGTTTTTGCCCAAAATAGGCGCCAGCATTTCGGTCACTCGACGCCTCAACCAAATGTTTCGCCAGATCCCTAAATAAGTTGAGAGCGGACGGCCCCCATGGGCCTAAAGTTTCGACCCCAAACGGCACAAACATGTACATTCTGTCTAAATACACATATTTATGACGTTTGAGGTCTTCCGCTTTAGACGCGGCAGAGCCAGCCCGATCAATCGTCCCAGGGAGTTGAGACGGCGCCAGTGTGTCCCAGGGAGATGAGACGGCGCCAGTGTGTCCACACATGAGTAGTAGGAATTTGAGAGTTCTAGCTCACCAAAGTTTCCCCCTAAAAATCGTTCTGACTCTACACGAAACCTAAAAGGTTTTCGGGTACGCCCGATTGATTGCCGCGGTCCCTTTTGCGATATTTCTTCAGAATTACCAGTTAGGTTTTTTAACTCAGGACCTGTCATAAATGCATGCTGATTCATCCATTATTCGTGTGCTCGCTGCCCATTGTGTCGATAAGCCTCATTGTTTGTATCCTCGCTGCTTATTGTGTTGATAAGCTTATTGTTTCCTCGCGCATTGGGTTTTCTTTCCTGATCAGTGTGCGCTGTGCATTCTTAGACTTTATTTAGATTATTATATTATTACCTTTTATAGGTACTACTAACCTAACCTATATTAATACCTATAATAACCTACGGTCCAAATAAATGAATAGTTGTTCATAATCACATACTACTTTACTTGTCACGACTTGTTGTGACCTGTGTGTGCTACACTATAAAATAAAACAACATTTTCCATTCATTGTGCTTTATTTAAAATAGCATTTAAACAGTTCGTACACTAATACATCATTCGAAATAGTATCACTTTTCTCAAATAAATTGATCAAATCTAACATACTATTACCATGGAATTTACAGAATAAATATACCAAGCAGTACTCTCCACATACAGAAGTCCAATCATTTTGTATCCTCTTCGTATTCGAATATGGAAGTCCTTGCGACACGACATCCGAATCATTAAAACAAACCGTATTAAAGAGACGATAGAGCGGAAACAATACTCCAAAGTGTTTGCAAGAGACATGTCTAGTACCATAGACCACATCCACACGCTACGGCAAGTTATACAGAAGACCAAAGAGTATAACTTGCCTCATTGTTTAGCGTTTGTGGACTATAAGAAAGCCTTTGATTCGATCGAGACGTGGGCAGTGCTTGAGTCTCTCCAGCGGTGCCGTATTAACTATCGGTATATTGAAGTGCTGAAGTATTTGTACAAAAACGCCTACATGTCAGTCCGAGTACAGGAGCAGAGTTCGAAGGCAATTCAATTGCAAAGAGGCGTGAGACAGGGAGACGTTATATCTCCGAAACTGTTCACCGCTACATTGGAAGATGCCTTCAAGCTTCTGGAATGGCAAGGACTTGGCATCAATATTAACGGCGAATACATCACTCACATTCGATTTTCCGACGATATCGTAGTCATAGCAGAATCCATGGAAGACCTCAGTATAATGCTCGAAGGCCTCCATCGAGTTTCCCAACGGGTAGGTCTTAAGATGAACATGGATAAGACAAAAATTATGTCTAATGCCCATGTTGTACCTACCCCAATATCAGTTGGGAACTCAGTTCTCGAAGTTGTTGACGAGTACATCTACCTGGGACAGACAGTCAAACTAGGCAGGTCCAACTTCGAGAAAGAGGTCAATCGTCGAATCCAACTCGGCTGGGCAGCGTTCCGGAAACTTCGCGAAGTCTTCTCGTCAAAAATACCTCAGTGCCTCGAGACAAGAGTTTTCGACCAATGTGTGTTACCAGTGATGACTTATGGCACTGAAACGTGGTCTTTTACTATGGGCCTTATAGAAAAACTCAAAGTCGCACAACGAGCTATGGAGAGGGCTATGCTCGGGGTTTCTCTACGTGATCGAATCAGAAATAGAAGAACGAAAGTCACCGAAATAGCTCAGAAGATTAGCCATTTGAAGTGGCAGTGGGCAGGCCACATAGCACGCAGAACAGATGGCCGATGGGGCCGAAAGGTTCTAGAGTGGAGACCACGGACCAGCAAGCGCAACGTAGGTCGTCCACCGACACGGTGGACAGACGACCTGATGAAGGTCGCAGGATGAAGTTGGATGCAGGCTGCTTCCAACCGGTCCTTTTGGAAAACCACGGGGGAGGCATATGTTCAGAAGTGGACGTCCTACGGCTGAGATGATGATGGTGATTAATATTTTATCTTACCCATTATAAAACCTCTATTTTAAATTAGGGCGCTGTGATTGTGAAACGCGCTTGCAATATAATATCCTTTTAAAGAAATTCATAAAGATAACACGAATAGAGTAGTGAGAATGTGTTTGTTTGATGAGTAAACCCCTTTAAGACTTGCAAAGATTAATAAGTCGTTCCTAGAACATTGTGTGCTTCTCTACAATAAAACCAAAACACATAACTGACCTCACAGAAGGAAAATTAAAGTTGACTGTAAAACCGAAAAAAAAACATATTATATAGTCCGACATTATATAGATATTCTGGCAAGTTGCCCAAGTAGAAACATTGTAAAATCTATATGAAAAGAATAAACAAGTTTCTTTCCGCTTCCTTTCGGTAGGGTCTATATATTTTAGCACGCTCTAGAGTCTAGAGATAACACTGATTGTTTTACTCTTGGCAATGTTTTAGAAACTTTTATAGAAGATTTATAGCATAGGTGTAGATAAAAAGAATTACTAATGCACTGTTACGCGTAAAGTTCATGACGGCAAACGTGCTCTGTAATCCTCAAAGAAAAAGAAAATTATCTTCATAATAAACATAATGGTTTACGTACTACTAATACCACATTATACAACGTTTCGTAGCTGCTAAACTATGGCACTAAAACTGCTGAGTGACTACGGTTTTGGTAGAGGTACAATAAAAAGCAGGTACAACCGGTGAATGAATGAATGAAAGTTTTATTTGCTTGAATACAGGTACATTAGGTCTTAGGCTATTATGTCTTGAATCACTGTACTCGACCAATTTGTCGTGCAAATGTTTATTTTGGCTATCTAATTGATTAATTATGTCTTACATAGTATTATCATGCATTAAAATAAAATAAGTCAAATGAACATAAGACTATAGAAATTCAAAAATGACAATTCTAATAAGTACAATACATAATAATTAGCAATTAATTTAACAACATAATATAAGACATGAAAATGTATTTAAAGTATTCATCTATAGAATAAAAACATCTGTCGCAGAGCCATGTATACATTTTCTTTTTAAATTCATGTTCGTTTAGCATTCTGAACTCATTGGGTAATTTATTGTTAATCTTTATTGCCATTTTATAACAGTTTTTGTCACCCATTCTTAGTCATCATCTTGGCACTACTAACGGTTTTTACACAATTTTTCTTTTAGTTATATAAGATATTTTCGTCATCTTGAAACAGCGTTGGATTGTTCCTAACGAACTTAAACACTTCAAATAGATATAGAGAAGGTAGTGTAAGTAGTTTGTGTTTTATAAATAAAGGTCTACATGAATCATTCCATTTTAAGCTAAATATTGAGTATATATATTTTTTTGCGCTATGAATGCTCTTTGAGAGTCTATTGAGTTTCCCCATATTATGAAGGTACAACCGGTGAAGGTACAACCGGTGCAGGTACAACTGGTGCAGGTACAACTGGTGCAGGTACAACTGGTGCAGTTACAACTGGTGCAGGTACAACAGGACGTTTTCCAGTGCTATTTCTTTTCCTGTAATGTGAAACGAGTAATGGAGCACTGTTTGAGTGTTCAGTGGACGAGATACTAAAGTGATCTTGTATATATATATATATAATATATTGTTACGTACAACAAAATATTGTTTACTGGATTATACGATTATAATAATATCTTTTATGTTATTTTTTAGGCTTTGGCCCCAAGTTGTTCCAATTGTAAACAATTTGCATTGTTAATAGTTAATAAAGCGTAAAAAAGCAATTTTTGCATAAAAAAGTAAGAATCTCATTATATAATTATTATTTTTTAAATTAATTTACTGTATTCGATACTTTTTTGGGTATTTTCATTATTTTAAAATGTTTTCAAGATTTTGGATACAATTTACGTTATTTTTCTACATTATTATTGCATTATTACATTTTTATTAATTATTATCAGATATAGTTACATTTCAAAAATTGTAATCTCTTTCATTTAATTTTCCCAATTTTTGCTTTTTTTTTCAAGTTTTAGCTATTTTCTACAGACTTCAAAAAAGGAGGAGACCTACTCAATTCGACTGTTTTTTTTGTGTTTGTTACCTCACAAGTTTCGATACGGTGAACCGATCTCAAAATTGTTTTTTTATTTGAAAGCTGGTGCTTCCCGTGTGGTTCAATTTAAATTTCATCAAATTCAGTCTAGTAGTTTTTGAGTTACACTCAAATAACTGAATAAAATGGAAGTCGGAATCAAATTTTTCAAATTGTACTTATAATTAATATTTCCAAATATTATAGTGAAATTTCGAACAATAAACAATAAATTTTATTAAATTATTTTCCTATTTTTTGTTGAATATTTGCGTAGTTTTTATATTGTTATTGCATTTTTAACAACTTTATAGAATATGATGAGATATTTTAATTGGATTTCTGCAATTGGACAAGTTTATCTTTTTCATTTTTAATTTCCAAGATTTTTTTAAATTTATATTTACTTTTTTGTTAAATATATTAATGTAATTTCACAATTTTACATTAAATTTGGATTTTTAATAATTTTATAATAAATATCAAAAACAAGTAAACTATTTAAATACGATTTAAAAATTTCTGCTTCTTTTAAATTTTAATAGAATTTTAACTTATTTGTTTCATACTTTCCGATATTTTAGTAACCTTACAAAAAAGCAAAATGTCATTATTTTTCAAAATTTTATTGTATTTTTGTTGTTTCTTTACATTCTTATTGCACTTTTTTTAATTTTCTTTGATATTTCCAGATATTTTAGTTAAATTTCTAAAAAAGGTAAAAAAAGGGAAAATTTATATAAAAATTCCAAATGTTTGCTTGTTTAAAATATAATTAAATTTTTTACTTTTTTATTTTTGTGTTTTCTGATATTTTAATAAAATTAAAAAAATATTTTCAAAATTTTGATACTACTTACATAAATACATTTACTTTACATTAAAACGGATACATTTTCAATAAAAATGAAAGAAAATCGATAAATTTCGTTTTTTGAGAAATATAAAATGTGGATTTTTTTCTTAATTTTCTAGTTTATTATTTTATGATCGTTTTTTAACAATATTATTAATACTTAAAGCAAGTAAGCATTTTTTTTTTAAATTTGTAAATTCGTCTATAATTTTTTTATTATTCATGATTTTGATTTTATTTTAGATATATTTGTAAAGCAATCACTTATCTCCAAAAGTCTATAAACTGTCTGCAATTTATGAAATAATCTAAAAATCGGCAAATCTCTAGTCCTGATCTTGACCTTCATAGAGTAAACATTGACCTGCATGAAAGTGCATTTTTTTCGACGGTGAGTCAAACTCTGTGCTGTAAGGTAGAAAATGGATGGTGGAACTAATTCAAATACTAATTATCATTATAAATAGTTTATCATCTCCGCTAGGCACAGAATAATCAAAAACACCGGTTTATATGTAATTTGATATAATAATACTAAACTGGGCAATCAACACATTCACACCGTACAAAACGCCAGGTTTGGACGGGATATTCCCAGGACTCCTACAATGGAGTGAATATCATATAAACGAGACACTGAGCGCTATCTTCAAGGCATGTCTGGCGCACAGATACATGCCCAAAGGGTGGAGAGAGGTCAAGGTCTTGTTTATACCAAAGCCGGGTAAGAGTGACTACACAGAAGCTAAGGCTTATAGACCGATAAGTCTTACGTCTTTTCTCCTGAAAACCCTGGAGAGGCTCTGTGATAGGTACATCAGAGACACAGTTCTCATTACCGCGCCACTTCACCCAAAACAGCACGCTTACAGCTCAGGTAAGTCTACCGAATCCGCCCTACACAATGTTATACACAAAGTAGAGGGGGATATTAAAAGTAAAAATCTATGTCTAGGAGCTTTCATCGATATAGAAGGAGCCTTTGACAAAACTAACTTTAGCAGCATCAGAGCAGCATTAATAAAACATAAAGTAGACCTGACCCTGATCGATTGGATCATTAACATGCTAGAATTAAGGGCGATACGCATTGATTTAAACGGCACAACCAGGGGAGTGGTGGCCAAGGGGTGCCCCCAAGGAGGTGTCCTGTCCCCGCTCCTATGGAATCTAGTAGTCAATGATCTAATCACCAGGCTGAATACAAGTCGCTTCTTCACGGTAGGGTATGCAGACGACCTCGCAATACTCATATCAGGCCATTTTGCCAGTGTGGCATGTGACCTGATGAGAAATGCGTTAAAGGTTGTCGAAAAATGGTGCATAGAATACGAACTCTCCGTAAACCCAGCTAAAACCGAACTGGTGATGTTCACTAACAAACGAACCCTAGGCAGGTTTACACTTCCTAGCCTATTTAACAAGCAACTGAAACTGTCAGAAGAAGTGAAATATCTGGGAGTCACACTAGACAGCAAGTTGAATTGGGCCAAGCACCTAGAGAACAAATTAATCAAGGCCAGTATTTCGTTCTGGCAATGCAGAAGGATGATTGGTAAAACATGGGGACTAAGCCCTAAGATCACCCTGTGGTTATATAAAACTGTAATCAGACCTTCACTAACATATGGTGCAATTGTGTGGTGGCCCAGAACCACCCTGAGCACCACCAAAACCAAGCTACAAACCTTTCAGAGACTTGCCTGTGTAGCCGTAACAGGCTGCATGCGCACTGCACCAACCGCCGCGATTGAGGCCCTGATAGGCCTAACCCCACTACACCTATACATACAACAAGAGGCCGCGGCGGCTGCGTACAGGCTAAAGGCACTAAACCTCTGGTATCAGGACCAATTAGCACCCCATACAACAATCATAGAAGACTTTGCAGTTGGAAACCCTCTAATAAAGTCTATCTATGATAGAGTACAAAAGCAACACTTCTTTACAAAGAGCTACCGCGTACAACTAAACGAAGAGCCAAGCGACTGCTCAGGTATTCATGAAATCAGAATTTACACAGATGGCTCTAAGATGGCAACAGGTACCGGAGCGGGAGCGTTCTCGGAGGAACTAAACATACACATAGCAACAGGGCTAGGTAAACACAACTCTATATTCCAAGCAGAATGCGTGGGTGTCATCCAAGCCACAGCAGCAGTACTTCGCAGAAAGGTAACCGATAGTAATATTAGGATACTCTGCGACAGCACTGCGGTACTACGAGCCCTAAATAGATACGACCACTCTTCGGGGCTGATCATACAATGTCATCGACTATTGGAGGAAGTAAGTAGCCATAACAATAATGTCACACTCCAATGGATAAAGGGGCATAGCGATTCCAGAGGTAACGATGCGGCTGATGAGCTAGCTAGGAGAGGTTCCGGAATGACGTGTGCAGGACCAGAACCAATGATCCCCCTACCTTTCAGTCAAATTCGTGCATGGATTCGCAAAAAAACTAAGGACCAGCATCAGGACTACTGGGCAAGTATCGAGGGTTGTAGGCAGTCGAAGGAGGCTTTTCCGATTCTAAATCTGAAATTCTCCAGAAAACTCCTCAATCTTAAAAGAAATAATGTACGACATATCGTCGGAATTATGACCGGTCATTGCTCCTTAAACAAACACCTGTTTAATCTAGGTGTTACAGACAGCCCCCTATGCAGAGGCTGCATGGAGGCGGAAGAAACAGCTGCGCATCTGCTCATTGAATGCAGGAGCGTGGCGGCACAAAGGGCAGCAAACCTCGGCTCGCCGAGGACTGTGTGGGAAGCCTGCGCCAAGCTGAAGGAGTTGCTGGCTTTCCTGGGCGACACCGGGTGGCTGGACTGATCAGCTTCACCCGGCTATCACGCAAAATGGGCCGCGCCACAGCGGCCTGGTTGCGGAAAAGAGCCAGCCCACCAAGTACCAAGTACCAAGTAAGATATAATAATAATTATATATTATTTTATTTCAGTACTCTGATTAGGTCTCCAGGGCTATTTCGATATTGAGACATAAAACAAATGGGCCAGGTTTGGGTGATCACCTTTGGCGAGCCGTTGCAGAGACTTTGCTCACTCGGTCAATTAATATGTAAAATCTATAAAAAAATATCATCTAACTGCCGTTAACATACTTGGTTTATTTTCCTGTATATTATTTTATATGCAACATACGTTTGGATTGACATGTCAGGTTTGAAAGCACTTGTGATTTCCATTTTATTATGTCCTCCTATTATACTGCTAGTTGATGTTGATTTTTTCATTCCTGTTAAGTTGGTCTCTTCGTAAGAGGTATTGACATCTCGAGTCAATCTGAAAAATAAGAAAATATATTTCTGAAAGTAGTTTTGCAACTCACAATGGTTTTACAGTTCCTTTACTTGCATTTTTCAAGCATATTATTGTGTGGAACACCGTACTCTGATTCGGATTTTTTCCATTATGGTATTCGTGAAGCTGCGCTTGATGTCATCGAGCCATATTTATCTAACAGGATGCGAAATCTTGGCGTAAATGGTGTAACATCTTCAGGATCTATGATTAGAATGGGAGTTCCACAAGGGTCCATTTTAGGGCCTTTTTTTGTTCTTAGTATACATTAACGACTTGCCACTTCTGGCCAAGGATCTTTGTGATATTGTTTTATTTGCGGATGGGTGACACATCTATGATTTTCAAAGTAGATAGGAAAGATAGTACACTAATTAAAGTAAACAACGCTCTCTCTAGCATCTCTAAATGGTTACCAACTAATAATTTACTTCTGAATTCAAAAATAGACATAATGTGTGAAGTTTTCTTTATCTACTGTTCCATATTTTGAATCCAACGTTATGATGGAGCATAACACTCGAAATGGACATGGCAACAGTCTTCTTAGGTATTAAAATTGACCCAAAATTACAATTGGGTCCTCATTTAAATACTCTGTCTGCGAGACTCAGTTCTGCTGCATATGCGGTACGTAAAATAAGAGAACTATGGCCCGGCAATCTCGTCCTCGGAAGTATTCTGTAAAAAAGTTGTGCGTGGTCATACATTTAAAAAAAACGTGTCGACTTGAGGACCTCTTCCTTTTGGAAGTCGGTTGTAAATGTCTTTGCCTTCTGCTAGGTATATGACTGACATGTTTTCAGTGGTGGTAGTAACTGTAGCTAGCCTTTTATTGCTCATTCATTATATCTATAACTGTAACTATCGCCAATTCACTGTACCTTTTAAATGTATAACAGCCATCATTTTCTTTCTTACTACCGATGTTATAATAATTATATGATTTGGAGACTGCCGACATTCTGAAAAAAAGAAGACACAGTAATTATTAAATACTAGCTTCGCCTCGCGGTTCCTGAACATATACTTTCGCGCTAACGTTCGTCACAATACGATTTTGTCAGACGGTAATTTGTACCTACTTTGTAGCACTATCATTATTTCATACTGTTCATCGCATTTTGTAGCGATGACAGCCTCAGCAGGGCGTGGGTTGAATCCTAACAATGAGCTTGAGCTACCCGTGAATGAAAACATCGTGAGGAAACCATAGCATGGTGGTCGGAGACTTTCTGGTACTCAACTGGCTAACCAAAGTCTGTTATAAGGGCTCACGAGGTCTACTGCTCTAATAGATTCACTAGTTAGTAGTCTGCACCTAGGTAAAGCATTCGTGAATTCATGAAGGGGTAGATAGAGGTAAAACACTATTTATTAGTTCAATATCTTATTTCAGACGAGCCGGAACGTCTGATGTTACTCAAAGGATTCAAAATATGATACATCTAGCTAATCATGAGAACCTTAACGACCAGTCAGATGGTGATACAAGCATGCCCAAAAGTATACATGCCAAGTCATAAATCTTTTGCAAATAGCCCTCCTCCAGAAGAAGATTCTTCATCCAAGAGTAAGATCAAAGATCACAATCTACCAATATTTTTGTTAATAATCCCTATGACATTAGCAGGGAATATTTTATGACGTATGAACCTTTTTCAGAAATTCTTCGACACGCAAACCACGGCTGACGCATATCATTTTTAAAATTAAAGTTATGTCAAGTATACTTTGAATACTCCTCAATATACACCAAATGCTTACCTCGCATTGGTCATTGGCATCACCAAACCTCAGCAAGAAGCGTTTACATTGTTTTGTGATGAAACGATTACAATAGTTAGTCCTGCTCAATATTCGCCGTGGGGTACCGGCTTAGAATAGTACCCCCCCAACTCTACCCGTGGGTGCGTAGAAATCTGCTAAGGGATAACAATCGGAAGGTGGGCAGCAGCACCTTCCTAGTATTAAAACCCCAAAACTGCGCTCGCCAACCCGCCTGCCAAGCATGGCGAGTATTGGCAAAATCCCCCCAATGACGGACACATTAGGAACCAGGCCCCCAGTCCCCGGCAGCCCCGCTATTCCTGGCTACGGTAGCGGCCACGGTAACGGTGGGGCAGGGGGTGCTAAGAATCCCCGGCAGACGCCCGGCTACCACCCCCAACGACGACGACTGGCCCTGGTGACACACAACATACGCACGATGAGGACAGACGAGAAGATATACGAGCTGAAAGAAGAAATGAGTAAGTTACACTGGGACATTGTGGGGTTATCTGAAGTCCGTAGAGCGGGTGAGGACACGATAACCCTAAAATCAGGTAACCTACTCTACTACCGGGAGGGCGACCAAAAGTTCCAAGGTGGTGTCGGTTTTCTCGTCCACAAGTCCCTTACTAACAACATAGTTACGATCGATAGTGTTTCCAATAGGGTCGTATACCTAATACTCAGAGTATCCAAACGATATTCGCTGAAGGTCATTCAGGTATACGCACTGACCAAGTCGCACCCGGATTATGAGGTGGAGGATATGTATGAGGACATTAGTCGGGCCATACATACCACTGAAACGCACTTTCTAGCTGTTATGGGGGACTTCAACGCGAAGTTGGGTAAGAGAAGCAAGGATGAGTTGAAAGTGGGGCAATTTGGCTATGGACAACGGAACCGTAGGGGACAGAGGTTGGCCGACTTCCTGGAGAAAGAGGGACTCTTTATTATGAACTCTTTCTTTCAGAAGCCACCTCACAGGAAATGGACCTGGCTGAGTCCCGATGGTTCCACGAGAAATGAGGCAAATATTCACTGATGTTTCCGTGATCAACAGGGTTAAAATCGGTAGTGATCACCGAATGGTAAGAGGCACGGTGAATATTAATGTCAAACTGGAGAGGTCTCGTCTGATAAAGTCTACGCTCCGACCCACTCGTGCCTGTATTCAAGACCCCGAGAGCTTTCAACTTGAGCTATCCAATCGCTTCGATTGCCTTGAGAACATCGCTTCAGTGGACGAGATCAATAATAGGTTAGTAGAAACTGTCCATACAGTGGGTTCCAAATACTTTAAACCCCACCGTACAGATAGGCCACAGAAACTCTCCAACGATAGTCAAAGTCAAAGTCAAAGTCAAAATCATTTATTCAATTTAGGCATCAAAGACGCACTTATGAACGTCAACTTTTCATTATAATGTACTTTAAAGACTCTGCCGCCGCGTTCCACAATATATAGAACCCACCGAGAAGAAGCGGCAAGAAACTCGAGGCCATTCTCTTTATATGGATGTTTACAATGTTTCTACTTAGGTACTACAAATATTACATTTTATGGGTGGCAGAGAGACAGCTTGCCAGAAGTGGAGTATTCCAAGCATCTGTATCTTCTATATAATGTCGAACTTTATAGTAAGCTTTTTTTATTAAAACGTTTTTTTACAGTCAACTTGAATTTGCCTTCTGTGAGCTTAGTTATGTGCTTTGGAATTTTTATTGTAAAAACGCAACTTATTAGTCTTCGCAAGTCTAAAACTAGGTACAGTTATCCTCTTTGTATTTCTGGTATTAAAAGTGTGGTGATCACTATTTAACTTCTATTTATGTAAATTTTTACGAACATACATTATATTTTCAAATACATATAAGGAAGGCAACGTTAATATATTGATTTCTTTAAATAAATCTCTCAAAGATTCACGGGGACCCATTTTGTATATAGCTCTAATAGCACGTTTCTGAAGGATAAATATGGTCTCTATATCAGCCGCTGAACCCCATAGCAATATCCCATATGACATAACACTGTGGAAATATGCAAAATACACTAACCGCGCCGTAGAAGCATCTGTTAGCTCTCTTATTTTACGTACTGCATATGCAGCAGAACTGAGTCTCCCAGACAGGGCATTTATATGAGGACCCCATTGTAATTTTGCGTCAATTTGAATGCCTAGGAAGACTGTTTCCTTGTCCATTACGAGTTTAAATTCATCAAGCGTAACGTTGGACTCCAAATATGGAACAGTAGGCAAAGAAAACTTCAAACATTTTGTCTTTTTTGAATTCAGAAGTAAATTATTAGTTGAGAACCATTTAGAGATACTAGATAGAGCGTTGTTTACTTGAATTAGTGTGATATCTTTCCTATCTACTTTAAAAATCAGGGATGTCTCATCCCCAAATAAAACAATATCACAAAGATCCTTGGCCATAAGTGGCAAGTCGTTAATGTAAACTAAGAACAAAAAAGGCCCTAAAATGGACCCTTGTGGAACAACCATTTTAATTATAGATCCTAAAGATGTTACACCATTTATGCCAACCTTTTGCATCCTGTCAGATAAATATGTTTCGATGACATCAAGCGCAGCTCCGCGAATACCACAATGGAAAAGCTTTCGAATCAGTATACGGTGTTCCACACAATCAAATGCTTTAGAGAAATCACAAAAAACACCAATAGCATCATGTGAGCTCTCCCAAGCCTTTAAGACATACGTCATTAACTTCACACCGGCATCCTTAGTTGATCTTGTTTTCGTGAAGCCGAACTGATTTTCGTGCAGTATTGAATGCTCGTTGAAGTGCGCCACAAGTTGTTTGAGCATAATTTTTTCAAATATCTTACTCAAAATTAGTAGTTTAGATATTGGTCTATAATTTGAGGGGTCTGCCTCCAGCCTTAAAAATTGGAGTGATTCTACTATATTTCATTAAATTAGGAAAGGTACCTCTATCTATACAAAGATTAAATAAGCGGGCCAAAATAGGACCCATAAAACTAATAATTGGCTCTACAATTTTTACTGACATTCCCCATAAGTCTTCAGTAGTCTTTATATTTAAGCTTTTGAATGTTTTTATAATTTCGACAGTTGAAGTATATTCAAAAGAAAAACTAGGTACTTCGTTCGTGAAATTAGCTTTAGGAATAGCTTCTGCTGCATTGGGGCAAGAATTTAGTGACTTGGTGACTTCTAGAGGTAAATTAGAGAAGAAATAAAGAGAAGAAGATACCCTCAACCTCATGGCTGAACGACGCTCACTGAAACTGCAGTCTTCGGATGATGCTGAAGCATATAGGCTGCTCAATAGACGAATATGGAAGTCCTTGCGACACGACATCCGGATCTTTTATACAAACCGTATTAAAGAGACGACAGAGCGGAAAAAGGCTCCAAAGTGTTTGCGAGAGACATGTCTATTGGGCAAAGCCAGTTGACGAAGCTGAAGAGAGAAGACGCCAGTGTAGCGTCGACCAAAGCAGAAGTATTAGGAGAGGTAGAGAGTTTCTACGCACAGCTATACACCTCGGTCGCTAAACCTGTTAGCAGCTCGGTCAAAGACCCAAGAGCCAAGCTGACCCGACATTATACCGAAGATATCCCGGACATCAGCCTGTACGAGATTAGAATAGCCTTGAAACAGCTTAAGAACAACAAGGCGCCTGGTGATGACGGTATCACATCTGAGCTTCTGAAAGCGGGTGGAACACCGGTACTTAAAGTCCTTCAGAAGCTCTTTAATACCGTCTTACTCGAAGGTTCAACGCCAGAAGCATGGAACAAAAGCGTGGTGGTGCTGTTCTTCAAGAAAGGTGACAACACTTTACTTAAAAATTACAGACCCATCTCGCTTTTGAGCCATGTTTATAAGCTGTTTTCGAAGGTCATAACGAACCGTCTCAGTCGCAGGTTTGATGAATTCCAGCCTCCGGAACAAGCCGGTTTCCGAAAAGGCTATAGTACCATAGATCACATCCACACGCTACGGCAAGTTATGCAGAAAACCGAAGAGTATAACTTGTCTCTTTGTTTAGCGTTTGTGGACTATGAGAAAGCCTTTGATTCGATCGAGACGTGGGCAGTGCTTGAGTCTCTCCAGCGGTGCCGTATTGACTATCGGTATATTGAAGTGCTGAAGTGTTTGTACCAAAACGCCTACATGTCAGTCCGAGTACAGGAGCAGAGTTCGAAGGCAATTCCATTACAAAGAGGCGTGAGACAGGGAGACGTTATATCTCCGAAACTGTTCACCGCTACATTGGAAGACGCCTTCAAGCTTCTGGAATGGCAAGGACTTGGCATTAATATTAACGGCGAATACATCACTCACCTTCGATTTGCCGACGATATTGTAGTCATGGCAGAATCCATGGAAGACCTCAGTACAATGCTCGAAGGCCTCCATCGAGTTTCCCAACGGGTAGGTCTTAAGATGGGTTCTATATATTTTGGAACGCGGCGGTAGAGTCTTTAAAGTACATTATAATGAAAAGTTGACGTTCATAAGTGCGTCTTTGATGCCTAAATTGACAAAATGATTTTGACTTTGACTTTGACTTTGATGAACATGGATAAGACGAAAATTATGTCTAATGCCCATGTTGTGCCTACACCAATATCAGTTGGAAACTCGGTTCTCGAAGTTGTTGACGAGTACATCTACCTGGGGCAGACAGTCAAACCAGGCAGGTCCAACTTCGAGAAAGAGGTTAATCGTCAAATCCAACTCGGCTGGGCAGCGTTCCGGAAACTTCGCGAAGTCTTCTCGTCCAAATTACCTCAGTGCCTCAAGACAAGAGTCCTCGACCAATGTGTGTTACCAGTGATGACTTATGGCACAGAAACGTGGACTCTTACTATGGGCCTCATAGATAAGCTCAAAGTCGCACAACGCTATGGAGAGGGCTATGCTCGGGGTTTCTCTACGTGATCGAATCAGAAATGTAAAATGAAAAAAAATTCTATGGTTTTTACAACAGAAAATTGTGAAGATATAAACAGAAAATACTGGGAAATGACTCGTTCAGAAATGAGAGATTTTGTAAGATCGAATTATACTGTGGCAATTACCAAGATAAAACAGCCAAAACGAAATCCAAGAAGGTTTTTTACTTTACCGAAAATCGATGGAACCTTAGCTCCTGTATGCAAGATCTTTTTCAACAACATTGGGATTAAAAAAATATAATGATAAAATTGTAGTTAGCTGTTTTGATACTAACAAAGATACTGATAAACGGGACAAACATATAGAATCTCACAAATTTGATCGTGACATTATTAATAATCATGTCGAAATATTCAACCCATCTTTACAGCATTATCGTTGTGAGCATGCACCGAGTCGTCGCTATTTTCCAAGTGAAATAAACGTTAAGTTTACGTACAATGACTTTTGTACAAAACACCACGATAAAAAAATAGGAAACGAAATGTATAGAACACATTTAAAAAGCATGAATAATTATACCTTTTGCTCGCCTTGGAAATCAGGAACGTAAACTATGCGAGCCATATAATTTACATACACGCTAGGTATACGAAACATGATGCTAGAGTGCCGAGTTATACAATTCATACAAATCTTTGGAACAAACTGAAAATCAAATTTATTACAGCAGTGACTTGGAGAAAGTTATAATACTGCCAAGACTTGAAACCTGCAAAGTGGTTATATTTTGCCCCAGATTAACAGCATTTAATCAAACTTTCGCTCCAGTAGGAAAAATAACTGATGATTTGAAGCTTCTTGCGGTCCTTTGGCACGACGGTATTGCCGGAAGATAATGAGTGCCTATTACAACTTCTTTCTTCTACCACAAATTCTGCAATGTCTTCTCAACCTTCGGTCAAATCATTTTTATAACTTGAGATAGATCTAACAGAAATTATCTCAAAATGAATAACTGCAGGCTTAGATATTATATCTACTAAAATAATTAAAGAGAACAAAGACATTTTGGCTGGACTTCTGGTTCACATTTGCAATTTGTCTCTTAATTCAAGTTGTTTTCCCAAACCGTTTTAAACCTCAGTTATTATCCCTGTATATAAAAGCGGACCTAAAAACCTTGTTAGTGATTTTCGACCTATTACTATTTTGCCATCTTTTCTCATCTATTCTGCCAACACAAGGCTAATCAACTATCTCGAGGAACGCAAATTATTGTCCCAAATCACTTTGGTTTCCCGAAAAGTATTTCTGCGGCAGATGCCGTTGGTAAACTTACTGAACAGGTAGTGAAGAGTCAGGATGTAGGTGAAAGGTGCCTTGCAACGTTTCTAGATATAACAAAACATTACTTGGGGTGGTGCTGTAAAAACACGCATATTGCCTCTGGAAAGAGCTCAAAGAGCAATATTAAAAGTAAGCAACTTCCTGCCCTATATTTACGCTACTTTTGCTCTTTATAAAGAAACTTACGTACTGTCGGTCAGACAGGTTTTTATACTGAGAGTTATATTGCTACATCACAAATTAGGTCTCCTAAGTAAATTTACAGGGGGCAAGGAGAAAAAGTAACGCATAGACAGAGTTTTTTCCATCCCTAGATTCAGAACCCGTTTTGCCCAAAAAATCCCGTGCTTTCTGGGTCAACATATTTATAAGTATCAAAAATGACTACAATTAAACATTTCAACAGCTTTAAACTTAACAAACGGTAACAAAACTATTAAATTCTTACTGTTACAACCAAGTGGAGAACTTACTCCACTATACTCCTCCCTTCACTACACAGGCTTCTAGCGTAGTATAGAGTTCTGAGGCCTATCTTATATTATTTGAATGCCAGTATCCAGTAATGTGAAATTAAAATTTGTATTACTTATGTCATATATGTACAATAAGCCAATAAAAAAAACATTATTATTATTATAATTCGATCGAATTTGTAACCTTTCGCTTCGTACCGGTGGAGCGCCATTTAGGCGGGCATCAAAGTCAAGAGTAAATCAGGAAAAATACAGTACCTTCTACAATTTGCACGTAGTTGGAGTAAGACTTTCGTACTACCGTCCACTTGAAGTAGCCTCCATAGACTGAAGCGAGATGCGACGCACACGTTACATATATACCTTTCCAATATCATTGATACGGGAGAGTTTGTATCTAATTAAAATAAATAACAATGTACAAAAAAATATCATTCAATTAGAAATTTGCTTCATTATAAAAAAAAATGAGATAACAAAACCGAAATGTATGAGATAACGAATGTACAACAAACTGACCAAGTGCGAGTTCGAATAAAGCACCGAGGATTCCGTACAACTACAAGTTGAATAGTTCGCCCACCGAACACTTTCTCGCTCCAACCGCAAGTATTAAGTTGGCAACAGTAAATTAACTTTTTTATTAATCTACATATGTACGGTTTTTAGACTGTTCCCTTTACATGATTGTTAAGACATTGGTTCTTACCAAATTACAAGATTTTAGCTCAACTGGAAGAACCTTTATAGGTTTTGATTCCTTTGTGAGATCGCAAAATAATCATTTATCATACACTGAGAAAAAAGGCAATCATAAATGACGTGAATTAAGCTTAAAGCAGGGAACATACTGATGTCCCAAACTGGACGATGATATTGTTACTGATTATAACGGTATTTAAGATGACATGTCACTATGGCTTTAGTAGGATGAGCATAGTAATTTTTAAACTTTCGCGATTTGAACACATGTTTTAAATGTTTATCGGGACTTATCACGTATTATTTAATATAGGTAATAATATGTACCTTTCGCTCGACGTTTCGACCATGTTACAATGGCCGTGGTCACGAGCTGACTGAAAACTGTGGGTGAGTCCGGCGAGAAGAGCGGGTGTTTTGTTCTCCTACCCTCACTTGATCTTGAAAAATCGCAGGGTTGTCACTACGACACACAACACTGACTGTATCGGTAAATGTCCTAGTACCTACACCGCGGTTTGTACACTTGCTCACTACGGGATTCCACGACGCCGCTAACCTAAAATCATCCAATCCAACATCGAGCGAAAGGTACATATTATTACCTATATTAATTAATACGTGATAAGTCCCGATAAACATTTAAAACAGGATGAGCATAGCTTGATTAAATACGTTTCCTACTATTTTTGTTTCCTTTTCTAATATTTCAGAAGATTTTCTACCGATTTCCAAAAAGGAGGAGGTACTCAAATCGACTGTATTTTTTTAATGTTTGTTACAAGTATTTTTTTGTTTGAAAGCTGGTGCTTCCCGTGTACCATTTAAATATTATCAAATTAGGTCTTTTTTTGAGTTACACTCCAATAACTGAATAGAATGGGAGTCAGTATTAAAATTTTCAAATTGTACTTGTATTTATCCTAGATATAGTCGTTAACTTCGTCATATATGCAGTTATGTTATACCATTCAAGTATACTCGTATTTCGCGTTATGTCATATTATTATTCCTACTATTTGTCAATGATTTCCTCATACCTTCAGTTATGTCCTACCATTTATATTAAATTTGCGATTTAGTATTCCTATCATTAATCCATAACTTGATAGATCGATGAGCGCCAGATATTCTTCCTCGAATCGGTAGTGTGATGAAAAGGTTGAAGACCACTATATCAAGTTAAATTGCTATCATGCCACCATAAAAACATTTCAAGAAATACCTAGATAATATAATACTTGCGTATATAATAATAGGATTAACATCAGGAACGGGATATTTACCGTGTAATCCATTTTGTTTGTGTTTACGAAATTTTGGCACTGTTGCAAGCACCATGATGACGAGTAAACTGAAGTCTATGCGGGTGGGCGACACGAAGAACAGACGAAACGACCTACCTTTTTTTTCGAACGGAATAATGCTGTTTGTCTCTACCGGCATTTACAGCGTCAGGGTACAGGGCGTACAGGGTGGCGAGCGCAGATGGCACTCAGCCAGACGATCTACCCTCTTTCTGATGCGTTTTATGCCCCCCTACCACTATTACACAAATCACTCGCATCTGTGTTTTGCTGACGACACACGAAACTTATATATCATCCTTACACAAAATAGTTGAAATCTAGTAATTGGGTATGATGAAAAATTAGGAAAGTTGACTTCAAATCAGTTATTTCTCTTTGTTTGTATTGGGTCATTATGAAACAACATTGTGAGACCAGACGTCTGAATTGGCTGTTACTTTTAAGTAAGTAGTCGAAACGAATCTGTCAGGTTGATCCGCTGACATGCCGTGCTTTGACTCTGATATTGTCAACCCTACAGTTTTGATCGATTCTCGTATATTATATAATATTACAGTCTCTGTAACCGTATTTAAGGTGATTCACATAAAATGATATAACAGATGTTTATAATATTAACGGGGCTTAATCGCGTTAAAAATAGTATTTATTTAGCTCGACGTTTCGATCAAGTTACATTGATCGTGGTCACGAACAGACTGAAGAGGCGGGTGTCATCGTCTCGAAGTATGGAGATATTTTTAATACAATACCAACAGTTGTTATAAAAAGTCATTGTCCCGACACACAACAGAAAAATCTATCGTTATATATAGATATCGACAGATTTTTCTGAGGATAAATCGCGACGGAAACACTTTTTAATCACTGGATTCCATGTTGCCGCCAGTTTGAAACCATCCTCCCGGTTGAAGTTACGGGTGTATTTTTATCTCAACAGCTTCACGTACTACGAGTATTCTCGAGTAATGACGCACCGTTGAGAGAATTTTGGGGTTGTGAAGTTCAATCCAGTTATTAGGTCCTGACTCGAGCAGATGTTCCGCGATCGCAGATTTATTTGGCGGTTCTTTACAGCTGCAATATGCTCTTTGACTCGTTCAGCAATGGTTCGCTTAGTTCGTCCAATATACGAACTACCGCAGCTGCAATCAATTCTGTACACACCCGGTGTTTGGAATGGTATCTTGTCCTTGGGTGACCTGACACATCCTGCCAACTTATATAAGGGTTTAAACAGTATTTGTGTAGAATTGCCGTAGTATTGCTCCAACCTTATCTGTTATCCTGCTTTGGATTGGATAAATAGCTACTTATCAAATCGAGAACAGTGTGTTGAAGTTTTGAATATAGCTAAAAATGCTGAAATATGTCACAATCGATCAGCGTATCAGATCAATAGATACGGAGTCCCGCAAGGGAGTGTTTTAGGGCCGTTACTATTTTTGTTGTATATAAATGATATACCTGACATAACAAATTATAAATGTACATTATTTGCAGACGATATTTCAATTATAATAACAAGTGACAAAAAAATAATCAAATTTTGACATTGAAATTAATAATACTATCAAGTCAATTATTGAATGATTAGACTATAATAATCTTACAGTTAATTTGACTAAGACTAATTATGTACAATTTCTGACACACGGTTCTAAATCGACTTCAAGAGAAGTGTTATATAATAACACAAATAAAACGGAGATAAAAAATGTACGATTTTTAGGTATCACTGTAGATCAATATGTAGATTGGAAAAGTCATGTAGAAAATGTGTGTACCAAGGTAAATAGATTTGTATATGTTTTAAATAAACTTCGGAAAACCGCATCATGTCAAACAGTGCTACTGGCATACCACGGTTATGTAAGCTCAGTACTACGGTATGGCTAGCTCCTTTGGGGTAATTCGACACACATAAAAAAAGCTTTCTTGTCGCAAAAAAAGTGTATACGTGCAATGGTAGGTATTCGTCCGCATGAATCCTGTAAGCCATTCTTTAAAAAGCTTGAAATTTTAACTCTGACTTGCATGTACATTTTTGAAATAGCAGTATTTGTTCGTAATCATGCTGGCCTTTTCACTACGGCAAAAGATTTATATCCACGAAATACGAGAAATTGTCAAATACTTGTTCTCGAACATCCTTCGAGATTAACTCTCTTTCAAAAGAACTGTTATGCCATGTGCATCACGGTGTACAACCAAATACCAGGATGTCTGAAAGACCTTCCCTATAGAATATTTCGTAGAAAACTTAAGATGTGGCTGATAGAAAAACGATTCTACTGTTTGACAGACTTTTTAAATTGTTTTGAGACTACTAATTTAAGTTAATTTGACATACTTAACTATTTTATTATTTTAGATTAATTGTATTGAGATACCTAGTTGTTTTAATTCATTGGGCATTTTTAACTATTTTATTATTTTATACACAACTAACTTATATAACTTTTTCTTCCTTCTTATAACTAAATGGAAAATTGTAATAAATTTATAATCACCACAGTAACGATTTCACATGTCGGTTATCGACAAAATAGACTGAACGAAAATAGCTACTAAGACCTGTGAATTACTCTATTTTTCGTGAATAAAAATCATTTATCATTTCACATACGGTAAGAATGCCGGCTGATCGAAACGTAGAGGTAAATAAATACTATTTTTAACGCAATTAAGCCTCCTTAATATTATAAATATATTGTTCGCATCGCGAAAGTTTAAGAACTACTATGATATGAGAGCAATTAATAATTTAATGGTTACTCTATATTAAGATGTTTCTGTAAGGCATTTGATTGGTTTCACATAAATTGAGACGAAATATATGTATATAAAAATTCGATGCATATACCCTGCAATAGGTGATGATGGGCACTTTATTTATATCCTACTAAATAGTGATGACTTCAACGTATTTTCAGACATATATCTTCTCATATACTACGAAATCTTTTTTGGTGGTTGTGCCACGCTGTAACCCTATAGATTACAGCCGAATGGGCCGGCGCGACCGGGGGAATACTACACTCCCACATAACACCGACGTCAAGTAACATTTAGCCTGCTAATGCGTTTCAGGCGGTCTGTGGAGTTTCCGGAGGCCCGATTCCACCCTCCCTTTATCTCTTCCTTCCTATCTTCCTTCCTCAAAGGTCGTCAACGCATCCTGGAGACCTCTGGTATTGCAGATGTCTGCGGGCGACGGTATTACTTACCATCAGGTGAGCCGCTTGCTCGTTTGCCAACATATCATTAAAAAAAAGAAATCTATAAAAATAAAAGTTACGAAGAAAATATTTTTATTATAAGTGAACCATTTTTATTAAGACATTACTAACCTATATAATAACCTATATATAAATAACCTATCATAAGTTGTCTTTTTACTCAATCGATCGAATAACATCCTTACACCTTTCTATTATTATTTATTAGGTTTCATCTTTGCCTATGATCATCAAAACAAAACAATGCACCAATTTTAGATCAACGTCATCTCAAAATGACATTTTTCTCAGTGTATCATTTGATCGTGTTAACTTATTAGGTTGTTTTTATATCTGAAAGAGAGCGTACCGACCCGAGTATTTCATATAAATTTCAACTAGGAACCTCTATGCGTGTGAAAAAAGCATTGACATACAAACGACCAACAAAGTGATCTTATAAGCGTTCCTTTTTTCCTTTTAAGGTACGGAACCCCTAATACAAATTACCCTATATTTTGCCAGATGACTATTAAGATAATTATTATTTAATGCAAAAATATAACTACACAAATTATATATATATATATACACAATTATTAATACATATCTACCTATAAATAATACCTGGAGGTAAGTAACGCACATAGAGCGAAAAAGGGAGATAATCGTAGAGCGTCGTCTCTTTCACACGGAGCGCTATCAGTCTGGTGTTTTTTCCCCTTTTCTATGTGGACTTACACGACCCGACTATTAGGGGACCAGTGGGTTTCCAACCAAAGTTGTTGGACGGAGGTGGCCCAGTCATCTACTCTCGTATGCATTCGTACATTCGCCACTGCGCTTGTTTATTGATATGGATGATTAGGTATCTAAAACTGATTAAACTTTATTCATTTCATTAATCAAGACAAGAGTCTTCGACCAATGTGTGTTACCTTACCAGTGATGACTTATGGCACTGAAACGTGGTCTCTTACTGTGGGCCTCATAACTAAGCTCAAAGTCGCACAACGTGCTATGGAGAGGGCTATGCTCGGGGTTTCTCTACGTGATCGAATCAGAAATGAGGAGATCCGTAGAAGAACGAAAGTCACCGACATGGCCCAGAAAGTTAGCCAGTTAAAGTGGCAGTGGGCAGGGCACATAGCACGCAGAACAGATGGCCGATGAGGCTGGAAAGTTCTGGAGTGGAGAGCACGGACCGGCAAGCGCAGCGTAGGTCGTCCACCGACACGGTGGACAGACGACCTGATAAAGGTAGCAGGACGACGTCTGCATGCAGGCCACTTCCTACCGGTCCTTTTGGAAATTTGTGGGGAAGGCATATGTTCAGCAGTGGACGTTCTACGGCTGAGATGATGATGATTTCATTAATCCTTTTCTTTGCATTCAAGTGCAAAACTTCGCATCATCTACAGTGTCCCTAGCACGGAAATTTCCGTAAGTGTCTCGTAATCGTATCATTCACGTATACGGACGTCATCATCGGGAATGTTAAGAGAGGCCATCATAATCAGCCCATCTTGTTCCCACTGCTCGGACGCGAGGCTTCCTCTTAGAGAGAAGAGTTGGGCCATAATCCACCATGCGGGCCCAATGCGGCTTGATGGATAGGTTACTGGCCAACTGACGTCGAAGTTTTCAAGCTGCCCGAAGGTCTTCGACATAGCCTAACGACTGTCCTAAGACAAACAACCACGACCGACGACTTAACGTGCCCTCCGAAACACGGAAGCGCTCAGTTGAATAATGCCACTAGCACACACCCATCCAACTCCTGACCGCAGCACCCTAATTTCAACAGAGATGATGGTTGGCAAGTGCCATCTGCTTGGGATCCAGTGATCCAGTTAATAAAATACACAGCCAGCACATTTTATAACAGACAACTTGACATCAAGTCTAACCTTAACCAAAATACTTGGAGCGTTCGGCCTCGAGTAAGTAGCACGTCTACGCGATAAATAGGCGACAAAAGTGGAAAGAGGCGGTGCGGTGGGGGCGGAGGACGCTTGCCTGCGATCATTACGCGAGCGCCGGCAGATTGGTCGGGGTTGGCAGTTTTTAAATCTCATTTTTTTCTGTTGTGTACGTAGACTACCAACAAAAAATATTGATCGAAGGTGTTCGTGATGCGATGTTGACATCCCTACACGCGTCTCGCGCTAAACCTGCCTGAATCAACGCTAGTAGGGTAGAAGTTCCCTATAGATATTTACTTATTCTGCCGTAACCCTGTTCCCTGAAAAGTGTTCGAAACGTCGGGATAATAAAATATAATATAAAATTATATAAATATCCCGTTTCTAACGTAAACTTTAGAAACGGGATATTTACCATGTATTGTATTTATTGTGAGCTCTCGATATTTCGGCACAGTTGCATGCGCCATGTTCACGAGTAAACTGAAGTATCTGCTGGTAGGTGTTGTTATAAGCAGACGAAACGGTGTACCCTCTACCGCACACGTTTCTTGCGTTCCGGCTTATTACCAATGATACAACAGTCACTTGGAACTCGATCTGGGTCTCAACACACATAACTAACGGTATCTGAATGATATGAATCAAAATATAATATTCTTAACGCGGTAACAGTAAAGTTCAAAACGCGGTAGGTTATGCTAAAGTCAGAATAAAATAACTTTGATTAAACACATTAAACATTGAGATTTCACTATCAGTTATCGCCTTAGGGCACGTTCCCACTATGTTGTAATGTGTCGTAATGTGTTTACGATTAATTTATCGCCGGATGACTATCGTCTTTAGCTGCCGTGCGATTCTCTAATTGTTCTCATTATAACGATTACGACGATTCTATCAGTATATGTTTCATGTCTATAAACCCATCCAAACCCGGGATATCATCGTTGTAGTGCGCAGCGTCACAATCTTTTTTCCGCTAGGCAGCGCGACCCAAGCCCAAAAAGGGTGTTTAACAATTAGAGACAGGTAAAGGGTTTTGAAATTGTATCGTTTCACGGCATTTGTGACGACGACAGTAAAATGTGTCGTCTTATATGTGAACGCCTCCATTTAAAAATATAAGTCACGACACTTAAAATTACACGATTATCTGTCGTCACGACAGAGTAGGAATGCGCCCTTAATGTCCACAATTTCCGATTGAAGTCATTGTCAATGAAGTAACAAGTTTCGTCAAATTGGTTGATGAATGCGACCAAGAAGATCAACATACAACCTAACAAACTTACGGACAGATGAGGCAATTTGGTGACTTATAGCAGAGACGCTTCGCTCGCTCGGCCATTTATATTTTGTGACATGTCTTGTCAAGCTATGTAGGTACTTAATTATAATCACCGATCATATTCTAAGATTACAACCTACAAACTCTTCACGGTTTATGACACTAGCATGTACGAACACTGGCAGAATTGTGACAACTTAGTCACAGAAGCCATCCAATAACAACAAGAAGAAGTATTTGGATTTTATGATATTAAAATATAACTTTATTTATTTTAACTTATATAATATAATATTTATATTTATCGACGTATATTTTTATATAAAAGGCAGTTAGCCACAAAATATGCTTACATATATAACAAAATCTCAGAGCATCTATTCAGTTGTAACTGTTAGAACGCGCGTGAGCATGGCCGCCATCTTGTTCGTTGCCATGGTAACCGCTGTTGGCGCGAAAGTTGTGAGCGTTGGTGTCATAACCAGAAGAACGAGTGAGTTCCTCGGACTCTTCATAAGATGTTTGGGTGTTGAAACCACGCTCGTCGCCTTCGTAGCCCACGGTCTGAAATAATAAATGTTGCATAATAACTAAATAAGTAAGTGATTCAAGAATTAAGGTTAGAAACGGGATATTATATGTATTGTATATATTGATTAAAACTTTCGTAAGTTGAACACATTTTAAAGCGATTAGTAAACCGATTTTAACTTACGCAATACGTCAAGTATGTAGGACGTGCGCGTTGGGTATGTACGTGCGCTCCCGACCGCGTCCGCGCAAGCATGCGCTCCGTATTCCGTGCAGAAGCGGCTCTGAACGTCGCGAAACCGGTCGAATCCTACATACTCGACGTATTGCGTAAGGTAAAATCGGTTTACTAATCGCTTTAAAATTGTATATATTGTGAGCTCTCGATATTTCGATTTACAATAAATGGTAAATATCCCGTTTCTAACGTTAATCCTTGCATTAGTGACTGTGTCAGTTTAAAAGTAAGTGATTGTTTTATCTTCACAGGTTATTTAATCTGTCCGAATCAGCAAGCCTCATTAGAGGCAAGTTTCATTCATAAATCTATTGTTATTTTTGTCCTGATGCAGACAGATTAAAGGATAGTGCTATGACTTCCGCTTGCAGATGAAGAGAGATAGACTGTTATGTGCTGGTCCTAAAATAAAATAAATTTTTGATTGTAAAAGACTTCTACTAAAAAGATACTTAATAAAAAATATTCAATGTTTTTGTAGTTCCTAAGAAAATTGGATAGGCATTTACTGCACTCATCAATGTAATCGTTATTTAGTCTTGTTCAATCAGTCATTTCACCGGGTGAAGCGATAGCCATAAACACGGAACTGATGGGTAACTCCAAGAACGCACTGTTTTCTCTCATCACGTCATGTATACAATCACATGAAATATTTATTTTCATTTGATTCAATATATACTGTTTCGAGACAAAACCAAAGCAAAGCAAAGCAAGACGTTTTCTTATGAACTAAGCTGTTTTTTTCACATAGGTAGCGTTTTCCTCGCTGTAGTCAAGCGAAAAATTGTGCTCAAAATTGTAATGCTGAGTAAATTGCATCTCCTACCTTTGAAAACCTCGCTTTGCAGCCTTGCATATTAAATAACTATTTATGGGTGTTTCGACAACAGAGAAGTTCTGCTGTGAACACATAAACTAGAATTTTACATGTTTTTAGAAAGGAAAAAATTGTTCTTGTTTCAAATTAGAACCCACTTTTGAATCGTATCCGACACCATGACGCACTCAATCGAGCATCGATTTATCGGGTAGGATCCAACATCCATCGTTCCATACAAAGGTAACGGGGTAAAAGACAGCTTTTACTATGTTGCTTTTGTATGGGCACGATTTGGTATTGAAGGCTTTAACCATGTTTACTCACAGAGTTGACGTCATCAAGTGCATTCCTTGCGTACCCAGCAGCACTCTGGTCATAGCCCTGTTCTTCATTGCTGTTGAACCTGGCCTGGGCATCATGATCATGACCCGCATGGTCGTGACCGGAGTGTTCATGGGCACCGTGAGCACGGGCACCATGATCGTGGTTTAGACCACTTCTGTAAATTCAATTCTTGATTATGCCGTTGCTTTTTCAAACTATAAACTGCAGGAAACATGACAAGGAGAATAGTTACTAAAATATTAAGTAACAAGTACAATTTGAAAAATGTAAAACAGACTTCCATTCTGTTCACTTACTTATATATCTCAAAAACTACGAAACCGAGTTTGATGAAATTTAAATGGGACCACACGGGAAACACCAGCTTTCAAGCAATAAAAGAATTTTGAAAATCGGTTTACCCAGTTGACAGTTATGAGATAACAAACATAAAAGAAACATACAAGCAAATTGAGTACCTCCTCTTTTTTTGGAAGTCAGTAGAAAATAAGTTAGACTGTCACTATCAAAACTGTACAATTTTACTGAATACTTTGTAAGGTTAATTTACAATTTTCGAGTACTTATCAGCTGCGTGAAATAGGATTATCATTCCCTCGAGAAGAAAGACCACTTCTGTAAATTTAATTCTTGATTATGTCGTTGCTTTTTCAAACTATAAACAGCAGGAAATCAAATCGGAAACGTGAGAAGAAGAATAGTTACTAAAATATTAAGTTAAAAGATGATAGACTGTCACCATCAAAACAGTAAAATTTTACTGAATACTTTGAAAGGTTAATTTACAATTTTCTAGTACCTATCAGCTGCGTGGAATAGGATTATCTTTCCCTCGAGTAGAACCAGTCGAGTCGTGTTAAAAAGTACGAATCTTATAGGCTATTTTCATCGAAATCTCATCCATATCCACTCAGGTGTTTTACCACTAAGGAGTAACAAACATACCCACTCACCCATATCCTCATTTACTCACGAACTGTGGCATTTATAATGTTAGTTGATAAGTAAATCAGATCACGATTATCATGTACATACAGAGTGTCCTCTCTACGGAGATGGGAGGATGGGAACCACCTTCTTTATCCTCCCGATCGTCTGGCTGGAATGAGCCAGGGGTCATATTCGCTATACTATGAATATTCATATACGTAACGCGGCGTCACGATATCTAATACCTTTAAACGAGCAATTCTTGTTTATATATAATCTGAATGTCGGAGACGGCTCTAACGATTTTCATGAAATTTAGGACGCAGGGGGTTTCTGGCGATAAATGGAAGGTAGGTTTCATTTTAGAAAACGTCGTTATATCCGTGTTTTCAGCCAATGAAAACTCGACGTAGCAAAACTAAAACTACTTGACAATAGATGGCGTTGTTAAGCAACACTAAGCCAATGAGTGTTTGGTTTGAGGGTAGACCGAGAAAATCAATTGTTTACTTACGAATAAAGCTCGGTCATCCGTCCATAAGCTATGGAAGCTTCTGCCTAAGCTGTATATTTGGTTGCAATAATCAAATGGTTGGTAATGCAAATTGTATGGTAGTCATTTTGAAGTGATTATAGCCCAGGGTATAACTGGGGTCTGGTGGTGATTAGGTGGCTACGGGATCAAACTCCACCTCTGATTTGAACTACCGGAGTAGGTTACATCGTGATGAAATCCACAGCATGGTGGTAAGGCACTTCTGGTGTCCACCTGGTAAGTTACTATCAAAAACCTGAAAAGTGTGTCGCTAAGCACCTAACAGTGTGTTCCGCCAGCTGTCTTTGAGAGTCAGTTGCTGTTCTAGTGTGTTGCCACCTGATCAGCACTGAATATCAAGAGATAGTGGTCTACCCTTTAAAGTGTACAAATAAGTCAGTAAGTTGTTGTTTTCTAGAAAAAGTTGAAATATACCTGGCGAATCCATTGACACCGCCAGCTGCATGTTGATCGCCCTGGTGGTGACCTTGGTCGAAAGCCCTCGCTGCTATGATTGAAGAGGGAGTAGACTGGGAGTAGCCATGATTTGGTGGTGGAGGAAGATAACTGGAATGGAAATGAAGTTTGTAACTTTTACATAACACTGAAATGAATTGCATAGCTACATACTTTTTAAGTGCAGTGTATGTAGGAAAATTAATTAGTTGAACATTTACTCAGGGTTATTATGTATTTCAGTTGCTAACAAACATTTATTGAAATATAAAAAAGGCGGCTCTAAGTCAGTTTTGACGACTACAGTGATCATAAATGTTAGTAAATTGCCGACTGAAGCTGACAAAAGTGACATAAGGACGCCATTTATTTCATTTCATCAGATTTCATTCAACTTTTGACATCAACGGAGATACATAATAGCCCTGCAGTTAGTTCACTTTATGAAACCGACTGCGGTGTAGGCTAGCTAGATAAAAGGAGGGTGATGTGTTTGACCTGTATGTATATCCGTTCCGACATATCCACTCGTAGCTACTCAACGGGCTCAACCGATTTTGATAAATAACACAGTCATATTCGTGTTGATGGTGCGAGAGTCACGGGCAAAATTAGCCGACTGAGGCGTACGCCAAAGGGAGGGCACATTATATGCGTTTTGATGTACGAGTTAATTATTTACGTAGACAGTCTAGTAGTATCATTCAATTTATAGTTTTGTTTCCATGTTAGTATTCCTATTTGTAAGTTCTTTGGCTTGTTTCTCTGAAGAATATGTAACAAGTATTTTCTCTTCTGAACTCTTCATATTAATTACTTTTTGTTTCTCTCTCTCTCGATCATTGATGAATTCTTTTATTTCTTTTACTTTGTGAGTGTCGGACAAAGAGTTATGTAGATCGGAGTATTCAGTACTGAATTATCATCTCACCCCTAGCACGCGGCGGAGAGTAATAGTCTTTCCACCGTATCCACCTGTCTGTGGAAATAATTCTCTTCTCCACCTTACCGAGCACGGCAACCGGGGAAAGAGATAAAATGTTTCCTTTTGACGTCTCTCTATTACTCTCGTAGACAGTATGTCTCGCTACTCCCGCTATAGAGCACGGACGCGTCGAGACGTGGATATAATTATCTCCGATTGACATAACAAGGAGAAGACAATTGGAGGTGGTGAATAAAAAATTATTTTCATCCAAAAATGTCTCGCGCATATTATAATTTCATTTTGTAGCGGGAAATGGAAACAATGGAAAGAAAATTACACCGAAGGTATATCTAAAATGTCACAACCCCTTCAATTACCCAGATAATTAATTCAGGCACATATTTCGGGTCAATAAAGAAATGGCGTGTAATGCATTGCAGCCTCGAAATCATACGAATGGTTTGCCGGTGCATATCAAGGTTATTATTGTATTACTTTTATATCGACATTCTGTGAAATACCTAAATTAAATAATTCTTATTTGTTTTTATTCTACAATAGGTCCCTACTTCCATACACTTAGTAAACGAAATAGGATACTACGTATGGACAGCACACGCTACTCAGAGACTTTTGTTACATTTGCTTTAAATGGCACCTACGAAGTACAAACCATAGGAAACGCTACTCCCGCCGTCTATCCACGTGGATAAAATATCCCCTGACGTTGCCGAGCTCACAAGGCAGATAAAAATGACACGGTGGAATAGATTTCTTTCCTCTCCATGGGGATAAATAGTCCACTGCCCGTGCTAGCCGTGCAGATGTATGTAGCCAATACTAGTCTTTCAGCGCTACATTCTCTTACATAATTCACAAAAGTTGTTTCCATAGGTTGCTAATTGCCAGGTTATTATTACAGGTGTATTTCCTTATCTCTTTTTGGCTATCCAATAAGGTACAGCCCGGTGCTTCATAGATGTTTTAACGCGATTAGAATTGAAAATAATGCTGTTAAAAAAGTTATAATAATGTTATGCAAAATACATTAAACCTTTATTTTAACTTACACAATCTCGCTTATCTACAATAAAACCTATAAAACAAAACATATCGTCGTATTATTTCTGCTTAATTTGAGTATTGGTAGCGATTCACTTCTTCAAAAAAGCTAAATAAAACTACTTAGTCTGTTAACACTAAAATACAAAATCATTTAAAAATTAGAATGACACTTCTAAAAATAAGATTATTCTATTCAATTTTGGGTTATTTTAGGCTGAGCGCAGACTTGAGTGACTATAGTTTTAAGACAGACTATTGCTTTACAAAGATTATGAAGACGTGCACACTTCAAACAAAACGTCTCATAGACAAAATTGTCTCATATTCAAAACAGTTTCGTTTATATGTGCGACGTGTCATAGGCAAAACAATTTGGTTTTAGATTTAGAACAGACTTGTCTATGTGAGGAAAGTCTGTCTTAAAACTGTCGTGACTCCAATGTGCGCTCAGCCTTATGTTAATTTAGCGAGCACCAAGTTACGTGACGACTAAACTGTCTAAAATATGCCCACAATTGAAGAGAAATATCTAATTTTAGTGCTGTCATTCGAAAGTGTTATACTAATTTGGATTTTAGCCCAAACAAAATAAGTACTGCCATAATTTTGAGATTTTTATTTAAGAGAATGCTTACAGAATCGACACCATTATCTATAATCCATTCATCTAATACACATATAATGAATAATGAAAAAGTTTACCTGTTTGAAGGTACTTCAGCCACCACTAACGCCACGGTAAACGTAACTGCTATGATTGTCTGAAAAAAGTTATTAAGTATTTTATATTATATACTAGCTGGTGCTCGCGACTACGTCTGCACAGGATTAGTACTTCGAGTAGCTTATTATTTCTCCAAGGCCATATCAAAATGTAAAAAAATATGTGCATGGTCAAACGCAATAAACTGTCATTACATTTCAACACCTTGCGGTATTTGTGTTACATTTTGTCACCCTTGACGGTCGCCGAATACGTCTAGTGTATCGAGCTGTCAAATTGACTTGGCTTTTGACAAAGCTATCAGAAACTGACACAAACTTTGACAGAACTGTCATCATTACGATCTTGACGTAGGCGGAGATATTATTATTTTGTCTATGCTGTGCCCAAGCATATAACGCTTTTTCAACCGCTTGGTGATGGATGATGATGACGATGAAAAGTATTATATGTGTTAAACTAGTGCCTCATGTACCTCCATACCAAATTTCATCAAAATTGCCCCAGCCGTTTGTGCGTTATGGAGTAACAAAGATCCACACATCCATACATCCATACTCACAAACTGTCGCGTTTATAATATTAACTTGATTGAAACATTTGCAAGTTTCACATATTTGAATATTATTGCATGAGTGAGTGCGAAGCGACTCTGGAATAGCTTATAGCTGTTACACACGAGCGGCATGCTGCCAACGGGAGAGGAAACTGCAGCCGCTGGCACGCGCCGACGGCAGTTGTTGACGCATCGGCGGCAGCCGGCGGCCATCGTCAGCACGCTACAACTGCAAGTGTCGCTGTAGTGTCGACGGCAGCAGTTCCTCCAGTGTGTAAGAGCCCTTAGGCAAAACTGCTTTCTTATATCCGGATGTCCAGCTGTTCTCCTCTACAGCCGTGCGATTCTCTAAGAGCAAACATCGTTGTATCTTTGACAATATCCGTGAAACAAATGAAGAGATGACAAGAAACGTTGGAAAAACAAGCTTATTTACAAGGGCGATATCTCATAAAGTATTTGACATCGGTGAGCTCGTCGACGAGCGCAACGACGAATCATTTGAGAATCGCACGGCAGAACGCAATTCTCATCTCAACCGATACCCGTGAAATTCGATTTATATAAATTTTTTCGTCGATTCAGATTATGGAAATTACAAAATAAAATTATGTTCATAAAATTTTAGTATTGTAATGATGATGAAAGAAAAAAAAAATGATGATGTAATGAAAGTAAATAAAAAATAAATGGAAAGGTAGGCCGTGAATATTCATAATTAATAATAATAAAAGACATAATTGCGAGGTCGCTCTAATTTTGACGGTGTAACTTATGTGGTAGGTACAGTGGACTGCCTCGACCGGTTTCGTGACCTACCGGGTCACTTGTACGTACAGCACTCGCGTGTCTGGCTTCGGCTTGCGTATTGGCGTAAAAGTGACTCGGAAAGACTCAAACCGGTCGAGATACTCGACCGTATCTACTGCGGCAACTACCCGTCAAAATAAAATAATTTTAATGGTTAATATTAGAATATTTTAAATGGTTGTCATGAGCATAAATTTAACTTGCTACAATACCCCTTAAGGTGGAACTAGTCCATATTTATTCCATCCAAATTGGGGGGGGTATTACTCCACTGTTTGACATTGTATATACAAAATTTAACATGATATCGCTTTGTCTCATTATTAATTTTGTCTGTACGGAAGCAGAATTGTAAAATAAAAAGCCATTAAAAAGTTATAAGCCAACAAAGATTCGTTTTTTGCTTTTTGTTTTTTTGACTCAGTCAATCTGCTCACTGCTGTGCCGTTCGTATGTTTGTTTGTAGACTACTCCCTGCGTAATTTTTTTTTTCGTTTTCTCTCCTTAGAGGGTTATGGTCCCGCACTTCTCGTGCATTTGCCAGTGTCAAGTTATTTGTATTACAAAGTTTGAATAGAATATTCTGGTGATATTAGTCGTAGTCAGTCAGGGTCCAAAATGTCAGTCAGTCATGGTCCAGTCAGTCTAAGTCATGCTTTAGTAAAGTGGTGGCAACTTTACCATCAGCTTCTATGCAGTTTTGGAAACAACAGAAAAACACGTTTCAACACATTATATCACTTGCCCACACTCATGCACGTAAAACAGCACTTAATGAGTAAAACGCCACCAATTTTAAACATTAACACTGAAAAAAGCATAAGTTTTGATAATACAATGCAAAAACGTTGACTTTTCCGCGTTCGCGCCAAAACTCCCCTGCGTCGTTCGTACCTAAACATTACATTGACCCCTGGCTTGAACTTTGGACTTCGATACCTACCTACTTTATCTGTTTGACTTGGCGCTGAATTTGGACTACGTATTTAAAAAATATTAAACTGGTATGTACCTAAGTATAGGTATAGCACAAGGCACGCGGCATGCTTTGATAAGACCCGGCACGTGCCAAGTCGGCGCGATACAAAGGCGACCGTTTCTAAGCGAATGGACTTTGCATAGTTTTTGAGATTAGCGCGTTCAAAGAAACAAACTATACGTACCTACTGCTTTATAATATTAGTACTTATAGATATTATATAGTATCTACGGTTATAGACATTTATTTCTCAAAAACGAATGAAATTCACTTACATAGAGAAATTCAGGATAAGTACTTAATTAACTGCAAGTCTTACCAAATAAGTATTAGCTGATACCTAAGTACTGAACGCACATTATTTGCTGTTAGTATAGGTACTGAACTTGATACTTGAATAAAATACGAGCTAGTCTATTCACACTACAGCTGGTAGGTTGGTTGATGCTTATTTGGTCATTTCAAATACGTACACAATACACATGTTAGGTTTATACACGAATTACTTAGAATTAAACCTACTACATCATACATATTGATTTATCAAAATGAAGGTAGGCGAAAAACTAACAACTCGTTCAATAAAACAACACTACCAGTTTGACTAACTGGTCGCATGAATTACGTATTAGCTTTGCAATTGCTATCGAGGTGAACCATGATAGGAATAATATTTGTTTTGGTGTACATGTTGAAAGAGTTGATAGTAATTCAGTAATTAATAATTATCGGTTTTCTTATATACTAGATATGTGGAGTAAGTTATGTACATATTTATTTATTATTATTATATTAAGTACCTATTTATAGCCGACAGATACAGGACAGACAGGTATCTATTTATAATTACTAAATGTAGTAATGGGCATTGCAGCAGCTGCTCTGATAATCATGAGTTAGCGAAATACCACGTGATCGTGACTTCACTAACGGCCGGTCCCAATAATCTATCTATCGCCGGTTTACCTTACTAGAGTTAGATATTTGACACTATTTGTATGGAAGTTATGTCAAATTTCTATCGGTAGTAAGGAATACAGCGGATAGATAGATTATTGGGATCCGAGGGTTGTCACAAATTATTATGTAACGGTTGATATTTTTTTCTTTTTTAAATCTATGAAATACCCGCCATATTAACCTAATCCATACTCATATTACAAATTATGTAAAGAAGATGAAAGTAAAGTTGTGAAATTTTATGGGAGTATGTTTTTCATCATCATCATCATCATCATCTCAGCCGTAGGACGTCCACTGCTGAACATAGGCCTCCCCCATGATTTTCCAAAAGGACCGGTTGGAAGCGGCCTGCATCCAACGTCGTCCTGCGACCTTCCTCAGGTCGTCTGTCCACCGTGTCGGTGGACAACCTACGCTGCGCTTGCCGGTCCGTGGTCTCCACTCCAGAACCTTTCGGCCCCATCGGCCATCTGTTCTGCGTGCTATGTGCCCTGCCAACTGCCACTTCAACTGGCTAATCTTCTGGGCTATGTCGGTGACTTTCGTTCTTCTACGGATCTCCTCATTTCTGATTCGATCACGTAGAGGAACCCCGAGCATAGCCCTCTCCATAGCTCGTTGTGCGACTTTGAGCTTATTTATGAGGCCCATAGACTCGAAGACTCTTGTCTTGAGGCACTGAGGTATTTTTGACGAGAAGACTTCGCGAAGTTTCCGGAACGCTGCCCAGCCGAGTTAGATTCGACGATTGTCCTCTTTTTCGAAGTTGGACCTGCCTAGTTTGACTGTCTGTCCCAGGTAGATGTACTCGTCAACAACTTCGAGAACTGAGTTCCCAACTGATATTGGGGTAGGTACAACATGGGCATTAGACATAATTTTCGTCTTGTCCATGTTCATCTTAAGACCTACCCGTTGGGAAACTCGATGGAGGCCTTCGAGCATTGTACTGAGGTCTTCCATGGATTCTGCCATGACTACAATATCGTCGGCAAATCGAAGGTGAGTGATGTATTCGCCGTTAATATTGATGCCAAGTCCTTGCCATTCCAGAAGCTTGAAGGCGTCTTCCAATGTAGCGGTGAACAGTTTCGGAGATATAACGTCTCCCTGTCTCACGCCTTTTTGCAATGGAATTGCCTTCGAACTCTGCTCCTGTACTCGGACTGACATGTAGGCGTTTTTGTACAAACATTTCAGCACTTCAATATACAGATAGTCAATACGGCACCGCTGGAGAGACTCAAGCACTGCCCACTTCTCGATCGAATCAAAGGCTTTCTCATAGTCCACAAACGCTAGACAAAGAGGCAAGTTATACTCTTCGGCCTTATGTATAACTTGCCGTAGCGTGTGGATGTGGTCTATGGTACTATAGCCTTTTCGGAAACCGGCATGTTTTTTAAAAAACAAATAAAAAATAACGATAAAATTAACGTTAATAACTATATCATGTAGCATACATAACGTCATTTCTATTACCGTTTTTTATGTGTAAACTTCAGGTATGTGATGTATTGATATCTAAACACGATAAAAACACAGTTTTTATCGTGTTTAAATATAGATATCCCACCCAGCGCGTCTGAGGAGTTTAGCTAGCCAATATTAATATAAAATATAAATATTATCTACAAATTTATAATAACCCTATATAATATTGTTATTTTTTATGGAACAGATCCAATAGAATTGGAAAAAAGGGCGCCTCAAACTAAGTGCACCTACTAAGAAATGCAAAAAAAACATTGAAGGGATGGTTCTTGAATAAAGAAAATATTCCTCCCGTACCGGATACGTCCCAACCGTAAGTATAACCCGCGGCACGTAACTCTAGCGCTGAGCGAAATGTGGAGTGGATATCTGAGCATGGGTACAGTCGCGCACATGTGACAGAGAGAGACAAGAGTCCCTCGTCTTCGATGTGCCAGAGAGAGACAAGAGTCCTTTGTCCCTCTAACCCCCCTGTGATACCCAATTTTTGACTTCTGCGCAATAACGGTCAGCGCTAGAGTTACGTGCCGCGGCCTGTATTATTTTGATTGTATCATGGTTACATAGCTCGACTCGCAGCTCGTTAACCCTTTGCCTTTCAAAAAAATATTTTTTTTTATTAGTGTTTTTAACCCGGTTTATTGTGAGTATTCCTTGTGGACTTGTAGTGGTCTTCACTTATATAATCCATGTTTTTTTAGATCAACACAAGAGTCGTTCGAGCAAAATATCGCTCAAGTAGAAGTACTTGAAGCAATCTCTGCACAATGTCAAATGGAACCTGTAGTAAATGACCCTCGTGAACAGATTATTTCCAATATTGCTCATGTACTGACCACGCCCCAATCGTAAGTATTTTAATAGATATATGAACCGTAGTTTTTACAATTACAATTCGGCCGCCATCACTCCACCATTGTCATGCCGTTAAAGTCAGAAAATCCGAAATTGGTCCCAACATTGGTCGGGTCAGCTAGTGTATAAATGTTACCTATATTGCTTTTAGATCACCTCAAGAGTCATTTAAACAAATCATAGTTCAAGCACAAGTACATGAGACAGCCACTTCACGGTGTAAAAATGTACTTCTAGAAAATTATCCTTGCAAACAGACGGGCTCCGGAGTCATTCCAACACAAACTGATTGGGATCTCATCGAATCAGACGTTGATTTCGGCCGCTACACACCGATTTTGTTAGTATGGAAGCAGTATCAGCAACTACAGCAAAATCCACGTTTGTTAGGTTTTACGTATTCTGATTGAGTTATGCGTTTACAGGACCACACAGGAAGAATTGATGTCAACAACGCAAGAACATAACAAATCCAGTGACTGAGTCCGATTCACATAATATCTACAATTTGACTTTTGAAACCGAAAACTGTGATATAAGTGACTAGCTGCGCCCCGCGGTTTCACCCGCGTGGTGATGGATGATGATGATGATGATGATGAAAAGTATCCTATGTGTTAATCCAGCGCCTCATCTACCCCCATACCAAATTTCATCAACATTAGCCCCCCCGTTTGTGCGTGAAAGAGTAACAAACATCCATACATCCATACATACAAACTTTCACGTTTATAATATTAATAGGATTGTGCAAATTTAGAAGGAAATAGGATAGTCAATATTGCTTATCTATTTCAACAATAGAAAAATATTAGTCATGATCCATTTCAATGTAATTTTCAGCATTTAGAGTTTATAAAAGAAAAAAGAATTAGATTTTACTCACAATTTGTGTTCAAATGCAAATTGTGCTACAAAATAGAAAAAATTGAATCTCAGAAATCTAAAGGATCTAAAGAAATCCAGATTAACTTAAATATAATAGAGGGTATTTCACAAACTGGCAATGGGTGGAGCCAGCTCGATGAGATATGTGCTAGTTTAAATATGCCTAACATGAGCGAAACTTATTATGTAAAAAATAATCAAAAGTGAGCAATAATCCAAAAAGACATAGCATTACAGCTTATGTTAGAAGCAGGTGAAGAAGAAAAGCGACTTGCTTTGGAAAATAATAATGTTAAGCAAGGTGTACCATATGTGACCGTCGTGTACAGTAATGCTTGAGCCGCGCACTACTGTTTCATAGCAGAATAATGCACTGCGGCGGCGGTACGAACCAAGGTGGTTTCTTGTATAAAAGGCCACTTTACACAACATCAACTAATAGGTTAATAATCCACCACTATTACACGTTAAACCTTGAGAATAAATAAAAGAAAATAAATTATAATAGTCATTGTTGGTTTTTTCCGCCATTTTTTTAGTTTTGAGTTCTCTAAACAACAATTAAAAAATGCTATGTGTGTATTTCGGTGTCCTGAATAATTTAACATTCATGAAAAAAAAGGTCAACAACCTTTTTATTATAAATATACGAGTATGAAAGCGCGCCGGCTGAATATTTATTACAACATACATTTTCACTAGTGCAGAGTCAGGCGTTGCAACAGTAACATGCCCGATGTTAGTGACAAGTTTAAAAAAATAAGTATATTACTATTAAAATAAAGTATTAGAATACCACTTAGTAGGTCGGGTTTCTTTGCTTCTTACGAATCGCATACCGACAGCGGGGGATTATCCATAGACTTAGCTACTCACGGAATAAATATGTTATACTATTCTATATACAGAGTGTCTCAAAAACTAGTATCAAGTGGAAATCCAAAGATAGAACATCCTTTGAGGTACCCGAATCATGTTGTTCCCATGTATGTTCCGCGATTTTTTATGGTTTTCGCATTATCAAAAAAGTGTTTTACCTTTTTACAGAGTTTTTATATTTGTTAAGACCAAACTTTTCAAAATTCAGAAAACAAATTATAACTCGAAAGCTATAAAAAATACGAGACATGCATGGGGGTGATTCGGGTACCCAAGGGGTATTCTATCTCTGGACTACCGCTTGACACTTCTTTTTGGGACACCTGTATAACATTAGAGCTTTCATAGTGCTTTGAAGTTTGCAATTAACAATAAAAGTATCTACCTTCATCGTAACTTTAATCACAGATATCCACACAACACCACTATGATGTAACTGACTACAAGAAACAACTGATACGTTAGATCTACGTACTATAGTTTTTATACCAACACCATGGGTAGGGGTGAAAAATGACCCTCATTATCTACATAATAGAGAAGCTTTCAAGGTGTCATTGGATTATAGGACAGAGAAAACCATGGAGTGGTTGTTCTACCGACTACGAAAATAGAGGAGGTACTCAATTCGACTGTATTTTTTTATGTTTGTTACCTCATAACTTTCGAATGGGTGAACCGATTCTCAAAATTATTTTTTCTTTGAAAGCTGGTGCTTCCCGTGTGGTCCCATTTAAATTTCATCAAATTCGGTCCAGTAGTTTTTGAGTTACACTCCAATAACTGAATATCATTCTATTAAGTTATTGATCCGGTATCAAAGTCGGTATCATATTTTTCAATTTGTACTTGTTTTTGTTTGCACTTATCTTTATTTTACCATCGAATAACCCAAGCTTGTTTTCTGATGTGTGTGCTTGTTTTCCGTGTGGTCCCATTTAAATTTCATCAAATTCGGTCCAGTAGTTTTTGAGTTACACTCCAATAACTGAATATCATTCTATTAAGTTATTGATCCGGTATCAAAGTCGGTATCATATTTTTCAATTTGTACTTGTTTTTGTTTGCACTTATCTTTATTTTACCATCGAATAACCCAAGCTTGTTTTCTGATGTCATTTCTTTCTTCTTCTTTCAAAGCTCGGCCATCCAGCACCCCTAGCACTCGGCGGAGAGTAATAGTCTTTCCACCGTTTTTATCCACCTGTCAGTGGAAAATGTTTTCTTTTGACGTATCTCGTAGACAGTATGTCCCGCTACTCCCGCTATAGAGCATAGAAACGTGGATATAATTATCTCCGATTGATAAAACACGGAGAAAGGTTAGCACCTTTTTGAAGATGGTGGATAAAAGTTTATTTCCATCCAAAAATGTCTCGCGCTAATTATAATAATATTTTGTAGCGGGAAATGGAAACAATGGAAAGAAAATTACACCGAAAGTATATCCGAGATGTGACAACCCCTTCGATTACCCAGATAATTAATGCAGGCACATTTTTCGTTTGGGTCAATAAAGAAATGGCGTTGTAATGCATTGCAGACTCTAAACCATACGAATGTTTAGCCAGTGCATATCAAGGTTAATATTGTGTTACTTTCCTATCTATATTCTGTGAAATACCTAAGTTAAATATTATTATTTATTTTTACTCTATAATAGGTCCCCACTTCCAAACGCATAATGAGTCATAGCAAACGAAATAGGATACTACGTATCGTATACTACGTCCGTATGAACAGGACACGCTACTCAGAGACTTTTGTTACATTTGCTTTAAATGGCACCTACGAAGTACAAAACATAGGACTACTCCCGCCGTCTATCCACGTGGATAAACTATCCCCTGACGTTGCCGAGCTCGCAAGGCAGATAAAAATTACACGGTGGAAAAGATTTCTTTCCTCTCCATGGGGATAAATAGTCCACTGCCCGTGCTAGCCCTGCAGGTACTATTACATTAATATAATATAATTAGGATTAATACATAGCCTGTTTTTATGACTTTGAGGAATAGTTACAAAGGATCCCGATCACCTTATTCTATGCGGGCGAAATATTGGGCAGTACGTAGCTAATAGTTGATATATTTGTATTAGACACAATTATTAGAATGCTAATTGTTTATTAGAAGCCTAAGAGGCAAGTTTTGTGCAAAGGAAATTGGTTTCTTATTAATTAATTGTAATTATAACTAGCTTTACCTTTAAGAAAGTGAAAGAAGTAGATAGATATTGCGCATTACAGTAGCCTATCTACTATATAAAAATAAGTCGGGTTTTCCTTCCTGACGCTCCAGAACGCACGAACCGATTTCCACGGTTTTGCATTCGTTGGAAAGGTCTCAGGCTCCGTGAGGTTTATAGTAAAGAAAATTCAGGAAATATGTAAAAAGAAAAGCGGGAAAATCTTTTTTCACATACAGCGCCATCTTTGATACATAGCATGTACTACAAACCAATATATTAAGTAGATGGCGCCAAACGAAATGTTACATAAAACGAAGCCATCTGGTGGCGAAACGGAGTTCGCAGGGTTTGCTAGTTAATTATAAAATAAATTCTTATTATGATCACGGAAAAAGTACAAATAAAAATCATGCGGGCTTTGGGTACTTTGGATAGAAGTGAAAAATATTAGATTTTTTTTAAGACACACAATCAACAACAACAGGTAGTCATGGAAACCATTATCGCGCCTAAAGAAGTGTTCACTTCAAAACTACATTATTGATATGACAAAGCGTTCGGCGACAGCGACGATGACGCGAGTTCTATGATTTTTCTTCGACCAAAACCGATGACAAAAATCATGGAACTTGTGTCATCGAGTTCCATGATTTTCGTTCACCTAAAAAGTGCTCAACGCGCCTAAAGAAGTTTTCAATTCAAAAATTAAAATGTCATCTCCACCCCGCCTCTGTCCCTCTATCCATAAGTCAAGGATACGATCGTAGTGCGACTAGACGATCACAAGGTACCTTTTATTTGACCTTGCTCTGAATGTGACCAAATATAGGTGACAATACCCTCGTATCAATAAGTCTGGTAAAGTACCCACCACTAATTACGTAGCTTTAAACTCGTTCGGTCTCTAGACTAGCACTAAACTAGTCGATCTCTTTCAATAAGCTTCTTTGGAGGTGGCATTGAATCCGTGACAACTCATTAACCGTCTTCAAAAATGAAGGAGGTTCTATATTCGACTGCATGTATTTTTAAGAATAGAGTAAATTATATATATGTAGATGTAGATATCAGCTTAAGAAACGCTCAAAGCGTCATCTAACGCAAAGTGAATCAACTAGTTTACGTGACGTTACATCACGTGACCTGATATCAATATCATAAAATTATTAATATAATGAAATATTTCTTTATTTTGAACAGCATTAGGTGGTTCAAAATAAAGAAATATTTCAATACCAAGTTTTTACCAGCCTATGGTTAGTTAGGGATTGACAGGCTTATTAAAACTACAAGATTAGTTTAACGTAAATATTTGTTTTTCATAAAAATTAACATATAGACAAGGCAATTTTATTGAACCTAAACATATCCCCATCCATAATGAAAGGATTATTATTTCTACTCAAAACTTTGATATTCCCCCTGAATATCAAAGTTTTTCTTACATCAGCTTTTTAAAATCCATGCAAGTTCCGTGCAGTTCTTAAACCTGGCTTAAATAGTTTTGAATGAAAACCATGACGCTCATTTAGAATTTTCCTTCATTCTATAACATGGTTTACATCTATGGTCCCTGCTTGTAAAGACTAAGAGCCATATTTTTTCTTTTTGTGTGAATCTCCTACCCATTTTGTTTTTTGTTACTTCTCTAAATAGCCTCATTATGAAAAGGGCTGCAAGGAAGGAGGCTGGGAAAATGATAGTCTGTCCCGTCACACAACCATCTTAGACGAAATAGCGACAGGCAATCCAATCATGCAATCAATATACGACAAACAGCACAAAGAATACTTCTTCACTAAAAGCTATAAGATACAGTTACACGAGGAGCCTAGTGATAGCTCAGGGCTTAAGGAAGTAAGAATATACACAGATGGCTCTAAAACTACAACTGGCACCGGCGCGGGTACGTTCTCGGATGATCTGAACATTCATATAACTACAGGATTGGGTAAGCATAGCTCCATCTTCCAGGCGGAATGTGTGGGGATGATCCGAGCGGCAACAGCAGCACTAAGGAGGAAGGTAACTGACTTTAATATCAGAATACTCTCTGACAGCGCTGCAGTATTAAGAGCCCTACAACGGTATGATCACTCATCAGGGCTAATCAAACAGTGTCACAATCTACTGGAGCAAGTAAGTAAAACCAACCATGTCACACTCCAATGGATAAAGGGACACAACGGATCCAGAGGCAACGATGCGGCAGACGAGTTAGCAAGGAGAGGTTCCAACTTATGTCCAAAAGGACCGAAACCAATGATCCCGTTACCATTCAGCCAAATCCGAGCATGGATACGTGACACAACCAAAAGAAAACATCAAGACTACTGGGCAAGTATCACAGATTGCAGACAGTCTAAAGAGGCGTTCCCGAAGCTCAACCCGAAGTACTCTAGAAAACTCCGCAATCTGAAACGTGACAAACTACGACGAATGGCCGGTCTTGTCACGGGACACTGCTCACTAAACAAACACCTGTTTATGTTAGGTGTTACAGACAGCCCCCTGTGCCGAGGTTGCCTGGAGGCAGTCGAAACGGCCGCGCACGTCATCCTGGAGTGCAGCAGCGTGGCATCACAACGGGCAGAACACCTCGGAACACCTCGGACCGTCAAGGAGGCCTGCACCGGCATCAGCGAGCTGCTGGCCTTCTTCGACGACATCGGGTGGCTGGACTAACGCGCTCCACCCGACATCACGCACAAAGTGCCGCATCGAGACAGCATGGGTGCGGAAAACAGCCCGCCGACCAAGTTCCAAGTACCAAGGGCTGCAAGGCTTGTAAATTTTGTTAGTATATTTTGAAGTTACATTTTTTGAAAGGTTTAGAGCTTTTTTCATTCTTGTTGCATAAGTATCCTTTTTCTTCTTAATCTTTTTTAACATCTGCACAAACATTGTTTTGTTGTCGACATGTGTCCCTGAAATAAACAAATTGATTTATAATATTGTACTTTGACTTGTTAATTTATGTTGTACCTTGACACCTAGCCAGAAATCAAGCATGCATTTCTCATGTTTATGTGAGTCGGCTGGCAATACACACAGGACTCTACTATTTCATGGGATTGATTATCTAAATGTGAAAATACTAATAATGAGATACGTTTCAGATTGATTGAAGATGAGCCTACAACCCTACCTGATGGTAACTGATGAGGTAATAAAAGATAGCCTAGAATTGGAGCATTACTGATTAGGCCATTTTTCATTATTACTTTTGCATTGATCGCAAAAACAATTCAAGATATTGTGTCTTTGTATTGACAACTACCAAAGACATTAGTTATGGTAGGTATCTAATCTAACTCACATTGGTGGGTACCTACATTTACGGAACCTGATGGTATATTTTAATGTAATCACATAGCATTAATGACTCAGCACCCTTTTTCATCATCATCATCTCAGCCGTAGGTCGTCCACTGCTGAACATAGGCCTCACCCATGATTTTTCAAAAGGACCAGTTGGAAGCGGCCTGCATCCACCATCGTCCTGCGACCTTCATCAGGTCGTCTGTCTGGTCTGTACGGTCTGTACGGTTGACGACCTACGCTGCGCTTGCCGGTCCGTGGTCTCCACTCCCGAACCTTTCGGCCCCATCGGCCATCTGTTCTGCGTGCTATGTGCCCTGCCCACTGCCACTTCAACTGGCTAATCTTCTGAGCTATGTCGGCGACTTTCGTTCTTCTACGGATCTCCTCATTTCTGATTCGATCACGTAGAGAAACCCCGAGCATAGCCCACTCCATAGCTCGTTGTGCGACTTTGAGCTTATCTATGAGGCCCATAGTAAGAGACCACGTTTCAGTGCCATAAGTCATCACTGGTAACACACATTGGTCGAAGACTCTTGTCTTGAGGCACTGAGGTATTTTTGACGAGAAGACTTCGCGAAGTTTCCGGAACGCTGCCCAGCCGAGTTGGATTCGACGATTGACCTCTTTCTCGAAGTTGGACCTGCCTAGTTTGACTGTCTGTCCCAGGTAGATGTACTCGTCAACAATTTCGAGAACCGAGTTCCCAACTGATATTGTGGTAGGTACAACATGGGCATTAGACATAATTTTGCATTTTTCAACCAATCTTGACGAAACTTGGTATGCATGTACTATTCAATATAAGATAGACTGTGCCTGTGAGGTCTACTGTTCGCAGAACTACAGGAACTACTAGTTTACTAAGTTTAAGTTACTGTACTTACTGGTTTTTCCACATTTTGGTACACAGCAACTTCTTGCGGGACCAGAAATTTTTCCAAGTAGGTTTGAGTCGTTGTTATGCAGATCAGAGTCCAGTGAGCGTAGCAGGGACGAGCAATTGTAAGTAGAGTGGTCGGAGTTCGTAAACAAATAAAAAGTAGTGTAATTTATCAAAGATATTTATTGAAACACTTTCACTAATACAAAATAGAAACTGAAAGAAAAGAATTTGAATTTAATGATGGGCATTATAGATTATAATAAATCGATAATGCTAACTGAACAGCTATTAAGATTTTCAATCGATTATAATATAATATATTTAAAATAATTGACTTGACTTTATAAATAGATGGTTTTTGTCTATGGTTTCTGTGTTGTGACTAAACTGATTGTCACAATTCTGCGAGTGACACGCTAGTGTCATAAACCGTGAGGAATATGTAGGTTGTAGTCTGATATTTATAAGGTCAGTAATAAAAAAAAACCATCAGTATTTGAAAATCCCTCGTGGTTTTGTATCCGCCTTATATAATGACTAGCTGTGTGCCGCGGGTTCACTCGCGCGGTGATGGATGATTAATCAAATATAGTGTATGTTACTCAGGCATAAATCATATAATAATATAGCTCTCTACTGGTAAAATATATTTTTGAACCGGATGTAGTTATCGCGCTTATCCGTTAAAAACAACCAAATCTTTCCTCTTTATTATAAGTCTAGATAAGGATTAATTAACAGCAAGGTTATGCCTGTAGTAACTTTGTACTCACTAGAAAGGAGTGATACTCGTATATTCGGTATTATTTCAATTCAAACAACCAATACAAACTCGTGAAGGATAGGTACAACATTTAGGACTCTTGGGTGAACCCTGTGTTTTTGGTTTACCCTTTTTGGTGATACCCAGTCACAGAAAGGTATTTAGTGCTGTTAAACCTCCCACTAAACAGGAACCTTACAGACTCAACTTGAATTTAGATTAAATGCGTTACTTGAGCCTGTCACTTCTGCACATGTTTGTGCAACTGAAAAATCTACGTTATGTTTCAACGTTTTTAGCAACGTTTAAAACAAATCTTAATGTGCGAGCAATTGTAAGCTTGCTCGGATATTTCTACAACGTTGCATAAACACCGTATCTTAAACGTTATACTGTAGGGTAATGAATGGTATACTTAAAAGTTACAATAACTTATAACAACTTCCAAAAATAATGTTTCAGTAAATCCTTAAATGTCAGGTACTTTCAAGCTCGCTGGGACTTGTTTTCGTTGTTGCATAGACGTTGCAGACTTGCAGACATAACTTACAACAGTTCATATGCAACTTTATATGAACTAAACCTTGCTCAGTGGACTAAATCCGACATCTTCAAATTTTTAGACCAACGTTAATCGATTCTTTCTTACGACGCTTCATAGAAACATCACTAATAATGTTTGACATGTGGTTACGTTCCGTTTCTCGCATAAGTTTTCTTGGAACCACACAATAATTAGTGCATTGCATCTAACAATATTATTTTTCCTAAATACATTAAATAAATAATATATATAATAGTTAATGTAACATAATTGGTAACATATTTTCATTGTAAAAAATATTAAAACGTATGAACTTGTATTTAGTGTCATCTAACTGAAAGTGAAATTACTATTACAATTCCCGGTAAACCTACAGTTCTGTCATTTGTTCTAAGTGAAAAGCGTGCTGACAGTCAAACTAGGCAGGTCCAACTTCGAGAAAGACGTCAATCATCGAATCCAACTCGACTGGGCAGCTTTCCGGAAACTTCAAGAAGTCTTCTCGTCAAAAATACCTCAGTGCCTCAAGACAAGAGTATTTGACCAATGTGTGTTACCAGTGTGACATATGGCACTGAAACGTGGTCTCTTACTATGGGCCTCATAAGCAAGCTCAAAGTCGCGCAACGAGCTATGGCTCTCCATATCCCCGAGCATAGCCATCTGGTTATGCTCGGGGTTTCTCTACGTTATCGAATCAGAAATGAGAAGATCCGTAGGCGAACTAAAGTCACCGACATAGCCCAGAAGATTAGCCAGTTGTAGTGGCAGTGGGCAGACCACATAGCACGCAGAACAGATGGCCGATGGGGCCGGAACGTTGTGGAGTGGAGACGACTTGTCGGTACCCACGCGGCATTTGCGGAACTGCGATAATCTCTTATATTTTTCAGATATTAGCTTCAATTCTAAGTTTACAATCTGATAATAAACGGTTTATACTACAATGGATACCATCTCACCTTGAGCTAACCGAAAATGATGCGGTTGACCTCCTAGCCAAACAAGCCGTCGACGATGGAGTTCCATTAACTGTGTTACCTATTTACTCGGATCACATTAAATTAGTAAAGGAGCAATGCAGAGAGATGTGGCAAGAATATTTTGATGTGAGATCACGCGAGAAGGGTATTTGGTCAGAACAATCCAGCCACAAATCTCGCGATATTCATGGATAGACAATACCGAATTAGACAGAAATAGCTTAAAAACTGCCCTTAGACTACGCTCGGGACACATTCCATCAAACAAGCTTGCATTTTTAATGCAAAAAGCTACGTCGCCGAATTTTGATGACTGTGGTTGTACATATGTATTGATGGAATGTGTCCGAAACGATTCATTTAGAATGTCTTGTTTTAATCGTGATATGACTATCCACATTGGCTTTATAAATAGCATATTGGCTTGTCCTAACTCTGAAGAAGCCAAAATATTATATAAGTTAGCACATTTATGTTTGGTTAAGTCTTGATCTGTATACCTACTTTTAATTTTGGTGTTTTTTGTGTGGACTTCTCGGGATGATGTTGTCGCTCAGCGACAAAGTCCTGTAAATAAAAAAAATAAAAAAAAGAGTACCGCCTCCCGCACTCCTAGTAACTGTCTTCATCTCATTCTATATAAAAAACGAAATGGGGCACCTTTTCTTTGTTTTTTCTCTCTGGGTTTAACCGCTGCTTTTACTTTTGTGATTTAAATAGTTAATTCATTAACGAGAAAGATTTTCCATTTCAATTAAGAATTTCGTACGCAGATTATAGAGCAAGAGGTCATAAAACATAATCTGTACAGATACATGAAATTAAATTGTATGTTTGTAATTTATAATAATTGTAATTTAATAATTAATGGCTTTTCACTGAATGTAGGAAGTATATACCGGTACTGAAATGAAATATCAGTTGTAAAATTTTTGTATGCTTATTCAGGCTAATCTCTCAAACGGCTGGACCGATTTTAACAAGATTTTCACTGGCAGATAGCTGATGTTATAAGAAATAATTTAAACAAATTTGTTTTCGAAAAAAGGCACTAATAAACTGTGTCTCTGTCTTTTTGTTACCTTATCACGCACAAACTGCTGACCGGATCGTAATCAAATTTGGCAAGGTTAATAATAATAATAATATGTAGTCTCGTCCATAGTTTACGATATCCCGTATCACTAAGAAGTTCATATAAGTAGCCTTACCGTTTTACACATTTTTGTAATAGATATAAGTACCATGTTACCCTTCATCCAAAATGTCTGTTTTTATACTATATTGTATATTTTATACCAAACAGGCCTCTAAGTGTTGGCCACAGCCCCACTTATGCCTTTGCAAAGGACCGGACGTAATCCGTGAAATAAATGGAATAATAATAATACCGCAGGGGCATCTTTGTGGCGAGCCGTCGGTGAGTGGCGACACCGTGGACCCTAATTCTCCCTGGGGCTAAATGAGACCTCTGACCCCCGGCTTGCCTTAATTGGCCTTCTGGGGGTGGAGACGCAAGAGCAAGTAATAAAAAGCTCCAAGGGTGGAAGTGTTAAAGGGCATAACGCCGGTAGTAGCGCTCTAGTGAAACCGCAGCAAACCTCTCAACACCCTTCAGATATCCACACCAACGTTGCCCCTTTTGTCACCACTCATGGTGGCCTTTGTGGGGGGCCCATTTAGTGGATGGCAAGTCGCCACCTGCCTAAATATTTTAACATGAGACTAAAATTGGCAGGTGCCGTAGTCTCTTCCATAGCCCACTATCTTCCTTATCACTAATAAGTTCTTATCAATAGCCTGGCCATTTTACCCATATTTGTAATAGTTATAAGTACCATGTTACCCTTTATCCAACATTTTTTCTGTTTTTTATACTCCTTTGTATTTTTATACCAAACAGGCCTCTAAGTGTTGGCTACAGCCCCACTTATGCCTTTGTAAAGGACCGGATGAAATCCGAGATTTTGTTTTTAATAAAAGAAATAATAATAATAATAAACCCGCAGGGGCGGCCTTGTAGCGAGCCGTCAGTGAGTGGCGACACCGTGGACCCTGATTCTCCCTGGGGCTAAATGAGACCCCTGACCCCCGGCTTGCCTTGATTGGTCGCCTGGGGTGGAGACGCAAGAGCAAGAAACAAAAAGCTCCAAGGGTGGAAGTGTTAAAGGGCATAACGCCGGTAGTAGCGCTCTAGTGAAAGCGCAGCACACCCTTCAGATATCCACACCAACGTTGCCCCTTTTGTCACCATTATGGTGGCTCTTATGGGGGGCCCGTTTAGTGGGTGGCAAGTCACCACCTGCCTAAATATTTTAAGATGAGACTGAAATTGACAGGTGCCGTAGTCTCGTCCATAGCCCACTATCTCCCGTACCACTAATAAGTACATATCAATAGCCATGCCCATTTTACCCATTTTTGTAATAGATATATATATAGTATTTTTATACCAAACGGGCCTATAAGTGTTGGCTACAGCCCCACTTATGCCTATGTAAAGGACCGGGTGAAACCCGTGAAATATGTCGTATAATAATAATAAGTAGTCTCGTCCATAGCTTACGATATCCCGTATCACGAATAAGTTCATATAAATAGCCTTACCATTTTACGCATTTTTGTAATAGATACGACTATAAGTATCATGTTACCCTTCATCCAAAATGTCTGTTTTTATACTATATTGTATATTTTATACCAAACAGGCCTCTAAGTGTTGGCCACAGCCCCACTTATGCCTTTGCAAAGGACCGGACGTAATCCGTGAAATAAATGGAATAATAATAATAATATAATAAAGCCTTTTTATTTCCTTAACTTACAGAGTTTTAAACAAAATTAAATTTATAAGATTTACTAAGATTGTACATAGTAATAAATTATGAGTTTTTATATAGTTAAGGCCCCTGGCGGGTATAGGCCTCCTCCAACAGTTTCCAGGTTTTTCTTGTCTAAGCTATTGTTATCCAGTCGTTTCCAGCATGTTTTTTAATGTCGTCTACCCAGCGCTCCTTAGGACGCCTCTAGCTCTCCTGCCGCTTGGTCCTGCCCAAACTGTAGCCAAATGCGTCCATCTTTCATCTGACAGTCGTGCTATGTGGCCAGCCCACTTCCACTTGAGCTTTTTCATATGTTGTAAAGTATCTATCATATTGGTTTTTTTTCCTTATTTTTTTGATTTTATTTTATCCATTAGACTAATATTCAAGATGCTCCTCTCCATAGCACGCTGCACCTTTTGTATTCTGTCTGTCGCATTTTTATTGTAGATCCAGGTTTGTGATCCGTATGATAAACAGGGTAGTAAACATCCATCCATGACTTTCTTTTTCAGATTTACAGGTAGATTAGATTTCAAAATTTCTTTTAGGCTCCAGAACTTTCCCCATGTCATATTTATTCTCCTGTCAATTTCATCTTTGTTTCTAGAGCTAAGAAATAAGATGGATTTTTCTAGGTATATGTAGCTCTCTACGTATTCTAAGCTCAGTAAATTGTTAACGTGTATAGGAGTTTGCTTATCGTTGGTCATCACCTTAGTTATTGTTGTGTTTAGTTCTAGTCCTATTCCTATTTTTGTTGGCAAGGTTTTACAGGGTGAATTTTCGAGACGGCCAGTAAGGAAACCTTCCCGTTACAGGAAAAAAAATTTTGGAGACTATTCAACATTTTTAAAGTATTCTGAACTGCATTTACAGATTTTGGAATAAATGTACAATCAGCAAGAAAATGGTAATTTTACTCAAAAACTTTTTTGATGCCAATTAATCCTGGTTCTTACTTATATGGATCAAAGTCTACTGGACCGACTAAGGTTTGAGTACTAGAAATGTCAGAAATCGCGAAAAGCTTTTCCCATACATTTCGGTAAAGAAGTCAAACTTTTGAAATAGCCAAATTTTTTTTATGTTTTCCTGTAACTATAACGTCTCAAAAATTCGCCCTGTATAGTGGTCTGATTAGATGGTACAGATTTATGTCCCGGGGAAATGCATATGATACTTTTCATAATCATCATATTCCATTATTACGTGGGTGAAACCGCAGGTAGCAAAAAATAGTATTGGTCTTACTGCAGTTACGTAAAATTATTATTATTTTACTCTACGATAAGGGATGAAGTAATTGTATAAATAGCCAGAAGTACCTAATCAAAATGTAAGATAATGGATTTATGCCAAGGACACTGTAGTGTTCTTATCATACATATTATAGGTAGTTAATATGAATATTACTAACCTAATATGTTACTTATTATTGACCGAGCGAGCGAAGCGTCTCTGCTTTAACTGCCCAAATTGACTTTCATCTGTCCGTAATAGTCCGTATGTTTGTTAGGTTATGTACGTCGGCGTGCCGTGCGATTCTCTAAGAGCAAACATCGTTGCAAACATTATATTATTAGATATCTCCCTTGTACATAAGGTTGTTTTTTCAACGTTTCTTGTCATCTCGTCATTTGTTTCACGGATGTTGTCAAAGATGCAACGATGTTTGCTCTTAGAGAATCGCACGGCAGGTCGCATTTTTTAACCAATCTTGATGAATCTTGCCATGCATGGTCTACTTTTCCATATTTTTATTATAGTCGGTAATTTGAAATGGGAGGGGTCACTTTTCCTGAAAACGTGGGACGTTTGCGACGTTTTTTATCTCGCATTGATAAATCGGCAACAGAGGATAATATTCAGTAAGCATAAAAAGTAAAGGTGAAAATCCTGTACCAGTCGAACGAAATATAGCCTATAATCTATACTTCTAATAGACGAGTAGAGGCCAAAAAGTCTGCACTCGGATGAAAAATAAAAATAATGTGGATCCGAAAACGGCAAATTGCCTATTGAACAAGAGTAGGACATTTTTGAAAATAAACTTCCGTCTGTCTGTCTGTATGCTCACGCATAACTTAAAAACTACCTAGCAGATTTCGATTAAATGGATATAATAGAGCTCCTATAAACTTAATCCGTCACATAAGTCCAAGATGACAGCTTGATCTCTCTATGCTACACGGTCTCATATAAAACTGGGGCCTCGATTGACTGATCGGCGCGCATGAACATCTATGGTGCGGCTAAAAACCGTAATAATTAAGAATGTATCACATCTTTTTTTTTATTTTTTGCAAATATACTCATGTGTAGTAAATTTCAGATATTGTAATAAAGAAAAAAATAATTCTGGTTCAATTCACTCAAAACTTGGTAAAAATAAACTATCACGTCAATATATGTTATTTTTAAACACAGCATAAATTTTTATAGTATTACTTTTTTAAAGCACTAACGCCAGCCGTGCGCTTCTCTAATGATTCGTCGATGAGCTCACCGATGTCAAATACTTCATGAGATATCGCCCTTGTGCATAGAGTTGTTTTTCCAACGTTTCTTGTCATCTCGTCATTTGTTTCACGGATGTTGTCAAAGATGCAACGATATTTGCTCGCACGGCTGCTTAGCGATACCAACATTGCAATTTTTTCTCAATTGGAAAAAACTCCGGACAGCTATTGAGAATTTCTCTGTCTCTGTTAAGTTTGAAGGTATGGGTGCCGGTGAGATTACAGGCACATGTGACTGTATGAGCGCAGTGTCGTAGGTCGTACTTGTGACGAAATCCATCTGTTATAGTTTAGGCAAAGGTTACTTAACCCTTTGCAACCCAGCGACGTAAATATACGTCAGTTTCATTCATAAATCTTTTGTTTTAGTATCACGGTATAGGAAGGATTAAAAAGCACCCATATTTATCACGGTATAGGAAGGATTAAAAAGCACCCATATTTATCACGGTATAGGAAGGATTAAAAAGCACCCATATTTATCACGGTATAGGAAGGATTAAAAAGCACCCATATTTATCACGGTATAGGAAGGATTAAAAAGCACCTATATTTATCACGGTATAGGAAGGATTAAAAAGCACCTATATTTATCACGGTATAGAAAGGATTAAAAAGTACCCATATTTATCACGGTATAGGAAGGATTAAAAAGCACCCATATTTATCACGGTATAGGAAGGATTAAAAAGCACCTATATTTATCACGGTATAGAAAGGATTAAAAAGTACCCATATTTATCACGGTATAGGAAGGATTAAAAAGTACCCATATTTATCACGGTATAGGAAGGATTAAAAAGCACCCATATTTATCACGGTATAGGAAGGATTAAAAAGCACCTATATTTATCACGGTATAGGAAGGATTAAAAAGCACCCATATTTATCACGGTATAGGAAGGATTAAAAAGTACCCATATTTATCACGGTATAGGAAGGATTAAAAAGCACCCATATTTATCACGGTATAGGAAGGATTAAAAAGCACCCATATTTATCACGGTATAGGAAGGATTAAAAAGCACCCATATTTATCACGGTATAGGAAGGATTAAAAAGTACCCATATTTATCACGGTATAGGAAGGATTAAAAAGCACCCATATATATCATGGTGTAGGAAGGATTTAAAAAAAACCATATTTATTCCAAAAACATTCTGAACTACCACGTAATATTAGATCACAATCTAGACATAAACTGTTACAACCAAAGTCCAATCTAGAAATGTACAGTCGTGCGATTCTCTAATGATTCGTCGATGCGCTCGTCGACGAGCTCACGTATGTCAAATACTTTATGTGATATCGGTACACAAGGTTGTTATTCCAACGTTTCTTGTCATCTCGACATTTGTTTCACGGATGTTGTCAAAGATGTAACGATGTTTGCTCTTAGAGAATCGCATGGTCGATTCAGGCCTAATTCAATGGCTATAGAATTATATAATAAACTGCCTAACACGCTAAAAGGGATAGAGAGAGTGGCCTTTTTTTTCTAAAAACTCACAACTCATTACTTGATTCGAAATGCTACGATATAATGTTCGATATACCTCAGACGAATTTTTCAACGATAAATTGAATGAAATTAAAATAGATCGTTTCGTTCTTACTGTTGCCATACCCTTATATGGTCATATGATATATATAAAATAAAAACATGTTCATTAAGACCTGCATGTCGCTACATATGTTCCAATAAATAGTATCGAGTAGGTACTACTTAACATATTAGTATTACGTATTAGAAGGGCTGGGCAAAACAAATTGCTTTAACTGAAATACAAATTAAAAAATACTGTATCGCAAGTAATTAAAATACGAAATACTAAATACAGTATATTTACTATTTTTAATTGAAATACAAAATAAGTAATCTACACCAGCATGGGCTGAAAAGTAGAGGAAAACAAGATTAATTAATCAGTAAAACCAGAGTTGTATTTCATGAACACTAGATTTTTAAATATACTGTCAGACAAACAGCCTCTTGGTGCCTGCTATAGAAAACAATCCTTCTACTGGTCACTGACAATCGCTTAATAAAGATTAAGTGTATTTTAATGTTAAAATGTATTTTGAAGCCTCAAGTATTTGAAATACTAATTACAAAATACCTCGGCGTCAGGTATTGGAAATACGAATTACAAATTACAAAGTGAAGGAAATAATTGAAATACAAATACTAAATACGTATTTGTATTTTAATTACAAGTAATTCAAATAATGCCCAACCCTGCGTATTAGGGTATTACGTATTACTTCAGAAATTATCCTCACAGTCAGAATTATCGTCATTCTGACGTGACTTTTATTTACGACGTGACAATGACATTCTACTATATATCACTAGCTGACCCGCCAGCGGTTTCACTCGCTTGGTCTTGGTATAAAGGTAAAAGTTCCGTTTTGGAACCTCGAGGTCCTGGGTGGATCCCCGGGTTGGACAGTTACTGGCTTTTTCTGCCCAATAAATTTTGAAGGAGTGCCCCGTAGTTTGCAATTGACTCGCCTTTTAGGTCCTCAAAAGAACCCCCATGCAAAATTTTAAACTTTTAGCACTCGCAGTAACGAAGTTTCATACAAACTATCAACCCCAAAAAAACCCCTTAGGGGTTGAATTTCATAAAATCCCGTCTTAGTGAGCACCTAAGTCCTAAAAAGAACCCGCATGCAAAATTTGAAACTCCTAGAACTTGTAGTTTCTGAGATTTCGTGACGAGTGAGTGACCTTTCTTCATTTTTGGAATATTTTATATTTTTATATATTTGGTTTTATTCTTAAGTATCTTATATACAGTAAAATCCAGGTTTAATGCATTGTCTTTTTTTCGCATTCTTTGATGATTTGGATGTCATCAGTAGGGCCCATCAGCAGACCTGGTGAAGTCTGTTGCATTCTCGTCGTATCCACCTGGTGCTGCTGCCGGTTCCAAGGAGATCTTGGGCTTGAAGCCGTTCTCGTCAGCCTCATAGTCCACGGTCTAAATGAAAAATAAATTCACTAATAAATTAACATCACCTTGGCCTGATTCCCCAGATGCCATCAAAAAATATTGGTATCATGTGCAGAAAACCCAAATAATTTTTTTCCTACTATTTTTCAACTAAACTTTATATATTTCTAGTTAAAAGGTGATAATTAAGTAAATACGTTAACTTTTGAAGACCTGTGGCAAATATAATAAATAGGAGTGAATAAGACTTCACGAGAATGGTGATTTAAATTATCTTTAATGGATAGAATAAACAGAAAATGGGTATTAAGATTACAATCATTACTTTACAAAGTAAATTACAAAGAGTAGATATATAAAGAAACTGAAAAAATATCTTAAGTGTCTCGAATTCACTTTGTTCATACAAAAGACTTTAACGCGCACGTATGAGAAACATTAATTTCTTAGTCTCAATGTTTAAGTCCCAACCCAACTTTACCTCTCTTTATTATTATTTATTTCTTCATTACATGAATTATGAATTACCTCGAGGTTCCTCCATAAAAAAAAAACAAAGAAAAAAAATTATGTCTAATGCCCATGTTGTACCTACCCCAATATCAGTAGGGAACTCAGTTCTCGAAGTTGTTGACGAGTACATCTACCTGGGACAGACAGTCAAACGAGGCAGGTCCAACTTCGAGAAAGAGGTCAATCGTCGAATCCAACTCGGGTGGGCAGCGTTCCGGAAACTTCGCGAAGTCTTCTCGTCAAAAACACCTCAGTGCCTCAAGACAAGAGTCTTCGACCAACGTGTGTTACCAGTGATGACTTATGGCACTGAAACGTGGCCTCTTACTATGGGCTTTATAGATAAGCTCAAAGTCGCACAACGAGCTATGGAGAGCGTAGGTCGTCCACCGACACGGTGGACAGACGACTTGAGGAAGGTCGCAGGACGACGTTGGATGCAGGCCGCTTCCAACCAGTCCTTTTGAAAAATAATGGGGAAGGTATATGTTCAGCAGTGGACGTCCTACGGCTGAGATGATGATGATGAATTATGAAAAGACATTGATTTATGAAAAGGCAACATTATCCCAAAAAAAATATAATATCAGTGACTATGTCACTTGCTCTAGGACCTGCCGTGCGATTCTCTAATGATTCGTCGATGCGCTCGTCGACGAGCTCACCGATTTCAAATACCTTTTGAGATATCGCCCCTATACATAAGGTTTCTTTTCCAACGTTTCTTGTCATCTCGCCATTTGTTTCACGGATGTTGTCAAAGATGCAACGATGTTTACCCTTAGAGAATCCCACGGCTGAAAGGTTATAATATTATATTCACTTGCCTAGGATTCAGAGGCCGTATCACAAACAATTTGCGAAAAAGTATCGTAAGCGTCGACGCGTCACGCTTCGGCGAACAAACTATGAGTTATCTGTGTCACAGTTGCCTTAGATAAATGACAGTTTGTACTGTTTCACGTGCACGTTACATTACACTTAAATGCAGTTATTCGTGCTAGGCCCAGAGGGGAATCAAACAAAAAGTAGTTTGTCGATCTATCTCAAACCATGGATGGCACTGCAACTTTTATGGTTTTTTTCTAGCACCAGCTGCCGTATTGTCTATCTTTACGGAAAATGGGAATTGGCTTCATTTTGATATTTGAATCCCATTCTGGGCGAAACGCTGCCACCTAATGCTGCCACATATTGCCTATTGGCTGGAACCATCAATGAGAATGAGAATAAAGTGACATTTAATTCTCATTAAAGTTAGACAATAAGGCGGCAGGTCATGTTACTTGGCTTGTGATTATATGACATAAGACTAAAGGACCTGTTTCAAACTATCACGGTTGTTCACTAAAATCATATGATTATTAACGGGATGAATTCCCGTGAACATGGTGCATGTAACTGCGCCGAAATATCGGGAGCTCATTACAACCTTACCACGGTAAATATCCCGTTAATAATCATATAACTTTATAAGAGTAAAGGACCTGTTTTAGATGAAGCTAATTATCTTAAAGCTAACATTCATAATTTTATAAAGGAAAGATTATTCCAAAAATAATGTAAATACCTGTTTGGTTCCATCAGGCAACACCACGAAGTATGATCCTTGAGTTCGGTCTTCTTCTCTAGTTTCCGTATGGCCAAAATCACTTCCTGACTCATGGTCTTCTATTTGATACGCGAAGTCATAGTTGGCAGGTTCCTGTACAAATTGATAATCAAGTCAGTATGTCTTTATATTATTGTTATAACTTTGTTTGAGGTTAACTGGGATTCTTAAAGTTTACAAGGAATTCAAAGATCAAACCGAGGTTTACTCTTAAGTTAAGTTTAACATTGCATATAATATGGAGGCAAACCTGGTTTTGGAGTTCCTCTAAAGCCTTGGCCCTTGCGTCATACCCCTGGCTTGCAGAGTCACGCTCCTCTGGTACTCCGTACTGTTTAGAAGGCAATGAGTTGCGTGCAGCAGGTAAGTAGGTCGATGATGGCGAAGATCTGGAACAGATGATAAAACATCAGAATCTAGTCAGTGTTTTCAAAGAACTATAGTTTCAACTAATCCTCACTGTTTTCTCACCTTCCAAATGAAGATGACACAGCTTCAGTCATTAGATTTGATCGGCCTGATGGTACTCCATACTCCTGAGATAGAGCTCTTGCACTTGGAGCACCATACGTTTCAGAGAGAGTTTCCCTTCGGCTAGGCGCACCGTAGGTTTGGGATAAGAACTCCTGTGGTTCAGAATTCCTTTGAGATGGGATCTCGTTTGAGTTAGACCGAGATGATGGACCAGCGTACATTGAAGATGGGGCGCTTCGGGAAGCTCCAGCCAAGTTGGAAGCATCGTCAGTAAGGGCTACATTGTTGGATCTTGATGAGGAAGCAGTAAACTTATGAGATTGACGTTCTGATTGGAAATTAGATCTCGTTGCAGACGAGGGATAGTCATGAGACGTAGCTTTAGCCAGTTGATTGCTGCGGAAGTTAGATGCAGGTGATCGGTGGTGTTGGTTGGTTCGTGCCTCTACGTTAGGTGCACCATACTCCTGCGATGGAGCAGATCGGGTTTCAGCCATTCCTCGATCATTAGACAGAGTCCTGGCTGATACAACGGAAGGCACTCCATACTCCTGAGATAAAGACGTTGTGGTGGGTGGGCCGTATTCTTGGGAGATTCCACTTTGTGCGTTGGGAGCGCTGTGTCCTTGTGGCAGGCTTCTCCCACTGGAACCGTTGAGACCTTGAGTTGAACTTCTACTGGCTGCAGAACCAAATCTTTGGTTGAAGCTGACGCGTACTGTAGGAGGGGGATATGATGGCTGTCGTTGTGCGTTTGCAGAACTCCTAGCGTTTGGAGCATTGTATTGGTATCCGTTGGAAAGACTATTGCGAGAAGATGCAGTGATGTCAGAGGGTGGTCCAAACTCTTGATCCAGATGTCTCTGGTGATCTAAATTGTGATCACCATGGACAGATCTGCCTCCTGGATACCCATCCCTAAAATATTGAATTAACGCGTAAATAATATACAATAAACTATAAGTTTTGTTACTACTTTAACTGAGATATTTCAAACATTCTCTTAAAATGCCTTTCACTTGATGTGTCTGTGATGGAATCAAATCTCTCACAAATATATTACAAAATATCCAGAGCGTTATTTCAAGACCATACAAATGGCTATATATGTATACCAAACATCAAACTCTGTTGAGATGATTAACCACTGATTGTTAGCAAACCTACTTACACCCTCACAAACATAGATATATCGAACAATGTAAAAAAATACATTATTAGAACAAATCATTCGGTAAATGAGCATAAAAAACACCTTTTTTACCGACTTCCAAAAAGGAGGAGGTACTCAATATCTTTTTTTTATGTTTTTTACTTCATAACTTTCGACTGGGTGATCTGATTTCCATTTTATGTAAATTTTATCAAATTCGGTTTAACTAGTTACTAGTAGTTTTACTATATATATATTTTTAACAAAGTAATAGAATGGAAGTCGGTATTACATTTTTCAAATTGCACTTGTTCCAATGGAACACTTACCCGACTGGTGGTTCAGCTAAAGCAAGTGAGGCCAGACAGATAAACGGTATTAAAATCTGCAAACAGATAAAGTAAATTAAATTGAGGGAAGAACGGCGGTGTTTGTTTCTCGACATGGGCAAAGTACCAAAAACATGCGTGCGTAATATGAATGTACAATAGTAGATTATGCACCGAGGGAGTAAAACAGTGTATTACGTCACGGGCGGCATATTGGATCCTGAGTGTAAAAGGAATATGTAGAGTCCTGAGTGAAGCGAGGGATTCAAGCCGTCCAAGACGTAGACAGGCTTTATCCTCGAGGTGAATACTCTACTTTTCATACCTACTGCGTGACACTTAAACCTTAAATTATAACTTAAATTTAGGTATTTAGTTAAGTAAAATAAATTAAAAGTTAATATTAATTTTGGACACGTTTGTCCAGTTATGAATGTTCAAAGTATTATTTTTGAGTCAACGTTTCCGTAGTACACGACAGACGATAAAATACTAAACAGTGAAGATAGAAGAACACCGTTTGTTTCACATTCGTTACAATCGCACCTCTTTTCTTTTTTTTACGCTGTCTTTGTTTCAAATGAAATACACGCTGTGTACATAAGCATATCACTAGTATAAAAATGTAGCTTTACGAATACAAATACGTATTTTTACAAACATTTTTTTAAGAATTTGAAAGAAGGTCATATTTAGTTTGTTTGTATTTAATTTCTGGTGAGTTTGATACATGTTAAACTATTAATGAATCGGTGAAAAGCTCACGTTAGGGATCAAATAAGTCGAGCCTGGACACTAAGTGGTCGCAGACCCCCGCTGCAGAAGATGAGCATCTGATAAGCTCGACACTCGGGTATTCGATCCTTAACATGAGTGTTTTGTCGGTTAATTAATACACTGATTACAAAGTTGTCTAAACTTTCTAGTTTCTACCAAATCGTTTGCGTCTGCGTCGAAATTTTTCATTACTGGGTATAGATATTGACACCCATATAAACTGGAAGAGCCATATAAAAACATAGAACATAAATTGTCTAGCTTCACATATGCACTACGAGAATTAAAAAAAGTAACGGACCCGAAAACAGCACTACGCTTATGCAGAAGCCTGGGTGCGATACGGCGTTATACTATGGGGTTACGTTGTTGACGCACAAGATATCTTCATTATGCAAAAAAAAACTATACCCAAGCATCATGGCTGTAAATATTTATAATAACATTTCGGATATGATAAACTCAAGATAAAGACCAAATGTTTGAAACTAAACTTAAGACGCTATTACTTACTAGAAGTTATTATAGTTTAGACGATTTTTTTAAGGACATATTTTGACGAAAAATGTTATAATATATCGGTCCGCTTCTACTCATATAGCTATGCCCAAAACTGGGTACATATATGATTCTGTATTATAATATTTAAGATTAGTAGTATAATATTTAAGAGTATGATGCAATAAATGATATGAATGTGAATATGAAATCAGAGACCTTAAAATATACATACCATCACTGTATATCAATTCGATTAATTGAGAAATATGTAAAATTAAACCCCTTTTCAATAGAAACAATTCCTTTTTTTCTCTTCTCAGATAAATCCCTGATGAAGATGTCACTGTCGAATGTTGTTGAACAAAAAATCCTTTGCTATTTATACGGCCTGAACTCAATTCAACAATACCTCCACTTTAACCAACTTCGTAAACGTTTACATTGTAAACTTTACAATATATTTTAAACTCTATGTTGTTAGATATAAAGACTTAGAGATATCTTTTGTAAGTGCATATGTGATTATAAAGTTGTCATTGTCTAGTTAATAGGTGATACAGTAATGAGGCGACATTAAATCGAAGGCATTCTTCAGTGTCATCATGTTATTGGTGATGAGAAACAGGTGCTTTTTCATTCATTTTTCGAGGTCCTTCTGTACTTTCTTTAATAATGTATGAAATATTTCGTCGTGGTAGTGCTAGTAAATGAATAATTATAATTTCATTTCATTTGAAATGAAATGAAACGCATTTATTTGACACACACATACAAATAGAGACAAAACACAGTAATTAGTAAGACTAGAGTTAATAATACAACTTATACACAGACTCATAAGAGTATATTGTGATGTCAAACCAGGGCCGGTTTGACATCACAATATACTCATGTTTCAGCATAATGCTGCCCCACATTAGTAAACATGAGACAGCGCTGGTTTTCAGACAGAGCCAAGGACAAGGTGACTTCACGGGCGGATCCCCGACAATATAAATAAAGGAAGGAAACACAAGTAATATAAACATACATAAAATAATAATAAAATAAATAAATAAGTGAGACATATTTAATATCTAAAATTTTGTATATATATCTATAACATGGTTGTAAGTATAGGTGAGAGCTAGAGCGCCGGCTATATCATCATACATAGACTTCTATTATAGTCACTTTTACTTTCTTTGGCTATTATTAAAGTATTTGATTTATCTATATACTAGCTGTCTCCGCAAACTCCGTTTCGCCTTAAGCATATCTTTGTCCTGGCTCATCTAAGCCACAGGGTTAAATTTTCCAGAAAAAAATAGTAAATAGTACCTTAGTGTCGCTTAACTTCAAACTCGGATAAATCCAATTCTGAGAATTTTTAAGATTTTGATATCAAAAGAAAGGGTAAAAAAAAAGTTTTTATACAATTTTATCAGTTGTGTATAAATCCGCATGGTTCTTGAGAAATAAACCGTCAAAATCATAATATTTTATCTAAATCAGATAGATCCATGAGACAGTTTTTTTCAAATGTAGTTAAGTCCATGAGAGCCAATCAGCTACTTGCATTTGTTCAACATGGCCGTCAGTTGACGTAAACTCTACGACAGTAACACTGTACACTCCCGCTTTTTTATTGTTTCTTTTTACTATTTAGACAGTTCCCATTAATAATTCCATTAAAATTGTGTCACCAAGTAAAGCCCGCAAGTGGCCTAATATAAAGCTTTGCCGTAAGAAAGAGGAAAGAGCGAAAATTCGGTAAGTTTGAAATACCTTTACTTAAGCGTCGTTTGGAATTCTGAGTTGGCACTAGTGTTGTGCTAACCATTATCGATTTTTTTTTTGCTCTACTGTTTTATTTGGATATCATAAGTATCTAAGGATATAATATTAAGTACACATAACATGAACTGTCCCATCAGATTTGTGTAGGTATATAAGTTGTAAGTTTTAAAATATAAGTGCCTTGTGGAGTTGGTCGTCTGGATATGTTTTGCACTATTGCTTTTTTTATATGTACGTTTTATAATTAAAATATAATTGTGTGATGTCCGAGAATATTTATTTATTTAAATGATATACTGAATTATTGAATTATTATATTGTTTTTTTAAGTTTTCCTTGGGAGCAAATAATCTCACTGTGTTTCATTTTCAAAACAGTTTCTTGCACCACATTCAGTTTCGTTTTAGATTAGGACTCTCTCTTATAAATAAGCTTCTTTTACTTTAGTTTGCATTACTTTGTGGTTGGTCTTGCCTGGTCGCATTTTGCGTGAATATTTTTTATAATGGGCATTGGCTGCTTAGATTCGTTACGTGTCAAATTTCAAAATAAAGATTAGATATATTTTCAGATATTCAACCAATCAACCACCAATACGACCAACATGCGGACATAAAACCAAGGCTTATCAATGTAGCAAACTTAACTCAAATGATATCCTATTCTTTAATAGAGCTTTTTATGCAACAAATTATAAAATTAAACAGGACAATTTTATTCTGAAGCATGTCATATCTACAGCCATTAAAAGAAGACGGCCGAAGACTGGAAACAAACCAGGAAGGCTAATGGCCCTTAAATACTTCATTCGCAAGAAAAAAGACAAAGCCTTGATCCCCGTTTGTATAAAAGCCTTTTTAGGCATTCTGAATTTAAAAACAGGGCAGAGTAGATGGTGTGGCTAAGCGTCATTATGTTACTGGCTCAATGGCGGTCGAAAATCGTGGTGGAGATAAAAAAACGCATACATATCGTTCACGCAAAGAAGCTGTTGAAAAGTATATTCAGACTTTGCAACCTCTAGAAATCCACTACTGCCGGGATAAAGTTCGGCAACGGCAATACTTACATCCAGAACTGAACATAAAAAAGTTGTGGAAAATGTACTCCGATGAGGCACTGCCTGGCTTTTCCGTTAGTTTCAGTTTCTTCCGCAAAATTTTCGTAACAAGATTTAATATTGGATTTGGCAGTCCTAGGCAGGACGTGTGTTCCACGTGCCTCCAACTGGGGGAAAAAATAAAAGTAGAAAAAAATGATAGAGAAAAATTGAAACTTATGACGGAATTGAGGATTCATAAGCTTCGTGCAAAAGCATTTTTTAAACTCCTCCAAAAAGAAGAAGATAACGAGATACTGTTATCTTTTGACTGTCAGAAAAATTTACCTCTGCCCAAAATACCGGATCAATCCGTTTACTACTCACGACAGTTGTACTTATACAATTTTACCATCGTTAGAGGATCATCTCATAACAGTCTTTGTAAAGACAAGGTGTATTCGTACACATGGACAGAAGAAACTGCATATAAAGGGTCAAACGAAATTTGTTCTGCCGTTATTCATTGTTTGAACAAGCTCAATACAAATGGCATTGAGAAGATACGTCTCAAGGTTGCGGAGTCCGATGGTTGCGGAGGCCAAAACAAGAATTCCATTTTGTTGAGTGCTCTGATGAACTGGCTTTATTTGAACTCGCAAGTGCGAGTTCAATTAAAGAAATATAAAAATAAATAGAAATATAAATATAATACAAAAAAAAGTGCTCGAACGTCAAAAGTGCCGAAATAATTTTTCCAGTGACTGGATTCTTTTCTGCCATCAGACCGTGTATTCGCGTTAACTGAAAAAAAAAACAGGAAAATGGAAACGATATTAACACCCGAAGACTACATAGATGTCCTAAAAGAACATGCAACGGTTTTGCGTTTAGAAACGGATATTGCTATATTTGATTTTAAGACACAAAGCAGAAATGTATTGAAGTCGACCCAAAGCTTCCATTTTCAAATAACAAAATGTAAAAGATTTAACATAACTTTACACAGAGAACAAGTCCAAATACGTGGTGAAATATCTTACCATTCTGATACAGGTATTCTTATACGAAATTGACATTCTTATTTATTTACTATCTGTAAAGTACCTAGGTACCTATTTGACAAGAAATTGATCGCATTTTACCAACTAGGTAATACGTTTGTAAATATGCTGTTCTTTTTTAATAAAGAATTTCATTTCAGGTGTTGCTAAAACAATCAATAAACGCGGCCAATCGTTTGAAAATTTTAGTCCTGAGAGACTCTCAATTGGAGTTCCAGTCAATGAAGCCAAACTAACTGATGTTCGCAAATTGCTGGAAACGCACTTTGGCCAAGACTGGGCATCGTTGGTGCAATTAAATTATTATAAAAAAGTGCTTCACAGCGAGAATGTGATAGGGCATTCGTACGAAGAACAAATTGAAGAAGATGACTCAGAAGAAATATTGAATTTTGTTTAAAATAATTAAATTAGGTACCTATTTTTGTAAAATTAAACTAGATTACCTTATTTTGTTTGTATTATTTTTATTTTTATTCAGTTAGCTACCACAATTTGACCGTCGATAGTATACTGTGATGTCGCCACTACCACATCCCTAATTCTAATCATATTTTTTCAAGTCCAGATAAATCCAGATATATTAAATCAAAATTCTATAAATCCACACTGAGTTTTTTCAAAGATAGATAAATTGAATCCCTTTATATCAAATGAAGGTAAATCCAATCTTAATATGCAATTTTTGTAAGAATGAATGGTTTTATTACTGAATTTACTAAACAGGATCGTTTTCTTCAATACTGTTGCCATAATAAAAAATACTGCTTTTAAATTCATGGAATTAAGACTATTATCACTTTTTTCTAAATATCTTCTAAGAACGTAGAATGGATTTATCCGAGTTTGAAGTTATCTTAAATCATGTAGTTTTCTATAGGTGAATAAATATTTAACATTGGTTAAATAGTTTTTGTATGTATCCATTAGATGTAGCTATCATCGCGAACTTTGTTTTGCCATAATAATTTTTTAAAGTATTTTTTCATGAGATATTGATCTTTAAATATTAAATAGTTACTCCGGAATAATGTAGTTTTGTATAAAAATATTATTATGTAATAATTAGTGAAAAAAATATAAAAAAAGGGTAAATTATATATATATTTTTTTATAGTTATATATATATATATATATAGGTATAAAGTTATTTTTCATGGATGTCGAACGTTAAAATTTGTAGGTAAAACTCTTAGGCATAGATTTATAGCATTGTAAAAGAGTTTATTCATCAATCGAACTACCCTCCACAGACAGCACACAAAAAAAGAAGAAAAAAAATAGGAGCGATTGTAATGAAGGTGAAACAAAGACGGTGTTCTCTCTTCGCTGTTTAGTATTTTATCACGTTCATGTTGACTCAAAAATATTACTTGAACATCCATAACTAAACAAATGTGTCCAACATTAATAATAACTTTTAATTTACTTGACTTCAACTAAATACCTATATACTTTTTATGCAGCTCTGAGTTTTAACTGTCTCGCCGAAGGTATGAAAAGTGGAGTATTCACCACAAGGATAAAAAGTAGAGTTTAAGAGATCCACCTCGAGGATAAAGCCTTCGTCGAGGTCTTCGTCCTAGGCGGTTTGAATCCCTCGCTTCACTCAGGACTCTATATAACCTACGCTTCCCTCTTAAATTCAAATTAACCGAGTCCCAGTGACGCTCAGGATCCAATATGCCGCCCGTGACGTAAGACACTGCTTTAGTTACTCGGTGCATAATCTACTATTACCAAAATCATGTTTTTTTAGTTACCAGCCCTTCTGCTTTAACTAACTAGCCTAAAGGTTAAAGTTTCTCTGTAAACAACATTCGATGTAGTTTTATTTTGTAGTTAGACAATTGATTTACAGGAGCCCCGATCCACGATGATCAGACGTACAGTTGGCCATGATAGAAGCATTATTTTTGTAGGTCGATCCCGACGAAATCAAAGGTCCTGGCACTGTGACTTGTTAATTGTTTAAGGAAACATATGTTTTTACTTGAAATCAAAATCTTTCAAACGAAATTGGCAAATCTGTAGGCATCATAAATATCCTAGTAATATGAGCTAACGTATCGGTTACAGATGCGGTGTTGATAAATTGTCTTTTAACTCTTTTTTAAGTAGCCTTGCGCTATTGCTCATACTAGGGGGAGTTAAATTTCTCAACATCATGATTGGCATAAAAACTTCCGTGAGAACTCATACTTAAATGGTAAAACCGGCAAACACTCACGTCTATCATCTAGTTGTTATACTCCGACCGGTGTTCGGACAGTACTGATACCCATCCTCATGGAGTGCGCAACTAGCGGCCCTCGCTGCTAGACCACGCTCTCCTTGAGGATGGGCATCAGTAGTGCCTGAACGCCTTGGAGAGGTCACAAAAGAGGACAGCGACTTCTTGCTTCTTTTCCCTAGCTTGTAAGATCCTGCGGATTACTTCTCTTGCAAGCATCGTAGTCGATCGCCCCTGGCGATAAGCAAATTGATGGTCAGAGAGCGCTTGCGTTTACTCTAAATATTCCGAAATTCGTGTTGTCAGGCCGTTTTCGAAAATTTTTGCTATTGCCGGAATAATAGCTATTGGCCGATAGCTGTTTGGCTCGTCTTTTTTGCCCTTGCCTTTATACAGCGGGCATATTCTAACTTCCTTAAAGTTTTTAGGAAATATTCCTTTTTTAATGCATTTATTGAACAACACGGTCAGTGGTTCCGTTATGGGGACAACCATAAACCGCATTATGTTTATTGATATATTATAAAAATCTTTTGTGGGTTTATTGGCTACTTTGTTGCATATAATCCCATGTACTTCAGCAGGCGTGAAACGGTGAAAGCGGAGCGAGCGGTCGCAAGAAGGGTAAGCTTTAGTAATAGTGGCTACAACCTTTTGTAAGTTAGCTTTAGGTGCACCACACAGCATTGCTACTGCTAAAAAAAATGTTGTTTAACATATTTACAATTTGCTTTTTTGTGTGATCCGATTGCATTAATGTTTCAGTAATTTTTCTTTATTAATAATTTGCCACATAGTCTTTATTGTGTTTATTGTTCCTACGTGCTCCATCTTCGAATATTGTTCACAGATTTGGGATCCATATGATATGATATTTATATTAACAGACTTGAATCTGTTTAGCGCAAATTTATGCCTTACTTGCAATTTAAATGTAAAATTTATGATGACACTTACAGGTCGAGGTTCAGGAGACATCACACGCTATCTCTCCACGTGAGACGCAATATCGCAGCATATTAACAAAAATAGCACAAAGTCAAGTAGACTCGCCGTCCTCTAAGATGTCTCTAAGACGTCTCTAAGATAAGTCTCAAATTTCCTACAAGATCCTCGAGACAAAACAACCTTCTTCATGTTCCTCTTTAGTTCTACCAATTATAGACAGAACTCTTTTTTCATAAGAACGGCAAACAATCTCAACAGACCGGTTGACTGTTCCGAGTTGGATTTGTTTAATTCTTCCATTAACTTGTTTAATAAAACTACCTATTAAGTACCTTAAAATGGTTTCTTAAAAGTCTAAAACGCGCCCAATACGTCTATCTTTTTCTTTTTTATTGTGAGACTTCCTAACTGTATCACTAGCATTTCTTATTTTATCAATGTATATATATATACCAATAAAACACAAAGTTAAAGGTTATGTTTTAATAATTAATTATCAGTTTGTAATTATTTATCCCGTCCGAGGATGCACTATTACCGTGACTGGACGTGTTAAACAGTGGATTCTATACCCATGCTTAAAAGTGCGCCTGACTTAAAACATGTATTTGGGTTGTGAAACCGATTGTGCCTTTTTCAGACAGGCGTTAGTGAAATGCAACTCTGAGCATTGGCATTTATTAGGAAACCAGCTGCGCCCCGCGATGTCACCTGCTTTTTGCTGGATGATGATGATGTTTATTTATATTTAAAAGATGTATTAGATCGAACGAAATAAATGAAAATTAAAACGGTTAAGCCGTTTTTGAGTTTTAGTGAGACTAACGAACAGTACCTGATATTGTTTTATCCTATTGACTGCCCGCGACTTCGTTCGCGTAGTAGGTTCGGCCTTCGGTCTCAACATAACCTTCCGGCTTTTCGTGATTTTTCTTTCATAAGAACCATCTCTTGACAATAATTAACACAACAATAAAGAATTGGCGGGATTGTTTCATCCGTTCTCAAGTTATAGTGTGACCAGAGGAATTAGGGGTTCATTTATATATATATATATATATATATATACATATATTTATTATTCATCATCATCATCTCAGCCGTAGGACGTCCACTGCTGAACATATGCCTCCCCCATGATTTTCCAAAAGGACCGGTTGGAAGCGGCCCGCATCCAACGTCGTCCTGCGACCTTCATCAGGTCGTCTGTCCACCGTGTCGGTGGACGACCTACGCTGCGCTTGCCGGTCCGTGGTCTCCACTCCAGAACCTTTCGGCCCCATCGGCCATCTGTTCTGCGTGCTATGTGCCCTGCCCACTGCCGCTTCAACTGGCTAATCTTCTGGGCTATGTCGGTGATTTTCGTTCTTCTACGGATCTCCTCATTTCTGATTCGATCACGTAGAGAAACCCCGAGCATAGCCCTCTCCATAGCTCGTTGTGCGACTTTGACTTTTCTATAAGGCCCATAGTAAGAGACCACGTTTCAGTGCCATAAGTCATCACTGGTAACACACATTGGTCGAAGACTCTTGTCTTGAGGCACTGAGGTATTTTTGACGAGAAGACTTCGCGAAGTTTCCGGAGCGCTGCCCAGCCGAGTTGATTTCGACGATTGACCTCTTTCTCGAAGTTGGACCTGCCTAGTTTGACTGTCTGTCCCAGGTAGATGTACTCGTCAACAACTTCGAGAACTGAGTTCCCAACTGATATTGGGGTAGGTACAACATGGGCATTAGACATAATTTTCGTCTTGTCCATGTTCATCTTAAGACCTACCCGTTGGGAAACTCGATGGAGGCCTTCGAGCATTGTACTGAGGTCTTCCATGGATTCTGCCATGACTACAATATCGTCGGCAAATCGAAGGTGAGTGATGTATTCGCCGTTATTATTAATGCCAAGTCCTTGCCATTCCAGAAGCTTGAAGGCATCTTCCAATGTAGCGGTGAACAGTTTCGGAGATATAACGTCTCCCTGTCTCACGCCACTTTGCAATGGAATTGCCTTCGAACTCTGCTCCTGTACTCGGACTGCCATGTAGGCGTTTTTGTACAAACACTTCAGCACTTCAATATACCGATAGTCAATACGGCACCGCTGGAGAGACTCAAGCACTGCCCACGTCTCGATCGAATCAAAGGCTTTCTCATAGTCCACAAACGCTAAACAAAGAGGCAAGTTATACTCTTCGGTCTTCTGTATAACTTGCCGTAGCGTGTGGATGTGGTCTATGGTACTATAGCCTTTTCGGAAACCGGCTTGTTCCGGAGGCTGGAATTCATCAAACCTGCGACTGAGACGGTTCGTTATGACCTTCGAAAACAGCTTATAAACATGGCTCAAAAGCGAGATGGGTCTGTAATTTTTAAGTAAAGTGTTGTCACCTTTCTTAAAGAACAGCACCACCACGCTTTTGTTCCATGCTTCTGGCGTTGAACCTTCGAGTAAGACGGTATTAAAGAGCTTCTGAAGGACTTTAAGTACCGGTGTTCCACCCGCTTTCAGAAGCTCAGATGTGATACCATCGTCACCAGGCGCCTTGTTGTTCTTAAGCTGTTTCAAGGCCATTCTAATCTCGTACAGGCTACTATATATTTATTATTAGTAGTATTTTATATATATAATAATAATAATAATAATAATAATCTTTATTATCTTTATTTATATATACATATAGTCATGTTACCTAGTTTAGCGATTCACAGACAATAAATTAAGTAAGTGAAATTGAATGTAAAGTTAAATTTACCACCTAAATTAGAGTAAATGGGACAAAAGAAACTAGATATGAAGTTACAACCTTGTTACCTATTATGTACAAAAAAATAAATGTAATAAATTTAATAATAGCACAAAATTTATAAAAATTAGAAATATAAAATCACAAACAAGGAATTTTACAGTTTGTAGGTAGTGGAGAGCTGGCGAACTGGTTTATGGTTAGGTAAAAGTTATTTAATTAAGGGGTGATGACGCACACAAGACATAAAGGACAGAAAACCATACGTAACTTTAGATTCAGATGATGGAGTACAGGACTTTTTCACCACTATATATGGTGAATCAATCAGTAAAATAGCTTTCAGGAAACCTGAAGAGGGACGTCACGTCTTCCTCATCACGGAAGATTGGTACCGTGGTTTATAAAAGCATCGGATGAGGATCAAAAAAACTTCATTTTACTACCGAGAAGGACACTTGAAGATAGAAAATACTTGACACAAATTGACTTACAACGGAGAGCACTTTTAGACGGAGAGCACTTTTTAGATGGAGAGCACTTTTAGACGGAAAGCACTTTTAGCCAAGAAGCACTTTTGACAAGGTCTGGTCTAGATTAGAGAGACCAGATTAAGAATTACAGTAATAGTGTATTTTATTATCAATATTTTCCTTTTATATCTAAAGTAGGAATTCCCGATAAAGCCAAAAGTTTTCGCTTTTATAGCAGTCAGACTATAATTAGTTCTACAAAATCTAAATAAAATTAAAAATAAAATATTTTGAAACAGTCCGCAAAATCCATTTTATTATGATAGAAACTCTTTAGAATAGGCAAAAAATAACAAGATAAGGATGTTTGACCACTTAAAGACGTAATGTCATGATTGTCAAAGTGTAAACAATCAATTTTTGTTCATGTATGTTTTGAAGAAAAACACAATTACCAGATGAAAGACGAATTATTTAAACGGAATCGACTAATATTTTCCGTCTAGTAAGCATATAATTACAATAAATAATGCTTCTTTCGGTTGGATGGTACTGTTAAACTGTCCAATAGATGTCGCTCCGTCCCCGCAAGACGGTTAGTCAAATTAAAAATCAAATTAAAATTCGATGCTCGGACCAGAACCTCTGTGGCCTAGTTGGTCAATGGCGTCTGACACGGAGGGTCAGAAGACGCGGGTTTGAATCCCGTCCGAGGATGGAATTTTCTCTATAAATTTCAATGCATATAATCACACTAATGGAAAATTCATTTTTAATAAAGTTGCTCAAAAACGTATAGCGTTCGGGATGTGGGCTATTACATACTCGTGCTTTTTTTTACCTTTCCCGAACTCGTGCGATCTCTTTCCCAACTGTCAAAATAATGTCTATTAAAAATAAAAACAAACCATGAAGTTTTTACTAAAAAAAATTCATAGAAGTTTTTATGATTCATGCAAATACGTATATTTCTAAAAAAAAGCTACTAATTTGTTTCAATATCAGATTTAATGATTTGATTGAATGAGTTAGGTTAGGTTTCATTTCATTTCATCTCATTAAATTTCATTTTCATTTCATATCAATAAAAAAAATCTACTGAAGACTTGGCTGTATGGGCATAGTTCCCTTTGCCTACCAGAATGGGTGAAGAAAAAAAATTCTACGGTTGGCGCCATTTTCCAGAAATTTTCTTTGCGAGTTTATTTTATTAACTTGCTTATTTTTTTCGCAACTGTATTAAAAATAGTCGTTCAGTACACGTGCGGAACCGTCATTGCAACTTGTTCCGACTGTCAACCCTCGCCTTCGGCTGCGCCTCGGCTCGGGTAGACATTTGTCGGAACTCTTTGCAATGACAGCCTTCCCCCACTTGTAATGAAATATACTATTTCAAGATACAAGAATACCAAATAAAGGGCATCCGCCCTTCCACGCTGATCCTACTGAATCTGTCTGAATCCGCTCGTATATACGGCGGTTGAGAAAATAACACAAAATCGTAAATACCTTACAAGATGGATAGATAGATATAAGAAGAAGAAGAAGATAAATAGTGAGTTCGTCGCTAGTGCCGAAATGCATCTGTTATATGCAGAGGTTACTACTTAACACCAGGTGGGCCTCGTACTTTTACCCCTTGTACCTTTAAAACATACCGATATATTAAAATATTTTGTATGTAAGCATGTACCAAGAGGACGAAGCCTTAAGCGATGGACGTATCGGAACAGCTGGAGATATCAGCACAGCTCTGCATCAGCCCAGCAACAGAACTCGATGGAGAGAAACAGTCAACAAACTGCAACGAAGGAGTCACCATCCTCAGTAATGAGAGAACGATTAAGGAAGAGATACATAGTACAACCCCATATCATTAGATACGTTTGAAATTTTGAACAAATGCCGTAATACTTTAAGTGATAGGTACATCCATCATTCCATAGATGCCTACGAGAGATGTCATATATTTTTCTGAAAAAATAAAAAAACAGACATCAATACTTTTTTTCTTCATATAATTTGGCTTTATTACATAACAAAACAAAATGATCCAGTTTAGTGGCAATATCTTAATGTGAACATGTGTATGTCATCAGTAGGGTCCATCAGCAGACCTGGTGAGGTCTGCTGCATTCTCGTCATATCCACCTGATGCTGCAGCTGGCTCCAAGGTGATCCTGGGCTTGAATCCACGTTCATCAGCCTCGTACTCCACGGTCTGGGTAAAAAGAATATATAATTAATAACATGTATCTACTCAACTATCAATCAACAGTATTTCAATAATATATATAAAATGGTTGAAATATATTATTTTTATTTTATTTTATTCCCATAAACATTAACATCCACACAAGGTCTTCAGGTCCCAAACTAGACAGAGCCTGTACTATGGTAACTTGATGACTGATATGCACACAGACACGGATCAAACAGACATATTCATACACACAAATGTTTGACTCTCAGATCGAAGTGTTCAAACCCGGGACCAGCGGCTCAGAAGGCAGGTCAACTACGCCAACCGGCCAGTCAATAATTGACAGTGAATAATACCCATGTGACCTGTTGTTAGACTTAAAGGGCTGTATTTTGTTAATATTTATTAGTTTGTCAGGAAACTGCAACTTTCGGGCCAATGGTGAAGAGTCGGGGGACTCTTTTCCGGTTTGTACGACCCCACACGTGAGGGGTAACATTAGTGAGCAAGGTGCTTTCACAGGCGCTGAGGCCCTGTTTAAGTTTAATCCGTGCCTACCGCTGGGGTGGGTGGCGGAGGACTGCTCACGGGGGGAGTTCTAGGATCTTAGATCACCCCCTTCAGTCACAACCGTGGCGAAAGGAAAGTGCACAGCATTTCCATGCAAAAAAGGTGACTGTAACTTGACAGCATTTTCTAGACAATAATGCAGTCAATTGATGCAATTATTAAGGGATGAAATAACGCCTTGCACTGTATACATTGTTATCAAGAGCTTAATTTATTGTCAGTGAGTTCATCTGGGGTAGTTCTGCCACCATAGTTTTTTTTAAGTGAATCAGTTATGTTCGCAATACTGTGTTTTGGATTGAAGGTATGGTTGCCGGTGAAAGTACAGGCACAGGAGACTTAACAACTTAATATCTCAGGGTTACAGGTGCAGATCAGTTCGTCACTTGTGAGGAAATGCATCTGTTCTAGGCAGAGATTACCACTTAAGTTGAGGTGGGCCTCTGGCTTGTACTGTTAAGGTACCTAGTAACTAAAAAAATGTAACGTTTATATACCTGTTTGGTTCCATCAGGCAATACCACGAAGTATGATCCTTGAGCACGGTTTTCTTCTCTGGTCTCAGTGTGGCCAAAGTCGCTTCCTGATTCGTGGTCTTCTATTTGGTAAGCGAAGTCATAGTTTGCAGGTTCCTGTTAATAATCATGAGAACATATTAATCTTATTAAATCCTGTAGATCTGTTACTTGTTACAAATTCTTTGTCATCATGAAAAACGTTTGCAATTGAACTGTTAATCCGAAACTTTTAGATAAAACTAAGGTGAATTTCAGGAGTTTAGGTATATATTATCTACAGTATGAAGATAAACCTAATACTTAAGTTCCACCAAAGCCTTGGCCTTCGGTTATAGCTTCTTTTCAAGTTTACAGAAATTCGTATTATAACTGCTTACAGGGATTTAATGAACGAACCAAGGTCCATTACTTAAAACCTTAAGGTTTGCAAGGTTTACATACTAATGCAAATGTTTACAAGGATTTCTGCTATCAAACCAAGGTTCATTCAATCCGCTTTGCATAGCTTACAAACCTGGTTCTGAAGTTCCTCTAAAGCCCTGGCCCTTGCATAGTCATATCCCTGGCTTGCAGAGTCACGCTCCTCTGGTACTCCGTACTGGTCAGAAGGAAATGAGTTGCGTGCAGCAGGTAAGTAGGTCGATGATGGAGACGATCTGAAATGAATATGATAAAAGATCAAAATCCAGGAAACTCTTTCAAAAGACCTATAGTTTCAACTAAATTTTATACTATTTTCACCTTCCTTCATTTATTCTCACCTTCCAAATGAGGATGACACAGTTTCAGTCATCAGATTTGATCGGCCTGATGGTACTCCATATTCCTGAGATAGAGCTCTTGCACTTGGAGCACCATACGTTTCAGAGAGAGTTTCCCTTTGGCTAGGCGCACCGTAGGTTTGGGATAAGAACTCCTGTGGTTCAGACTTCCTTTGAGATGGGATCTCGTTTGAGTTAGACCGAGATAATGGACCAGCATACATTGTAGATGGGGCGCTTCGGGAAGCTCCAGCCAAGTTGGAAGCATCGTTAGTAAGGGCTTCATTGTTGGGTCTTGGCGACGAAGCGGTAAACTTATGAGATTGACGTTCTGATTGGAAATTAGATCTCGTTGCAGACGAGGGATAGTCATGAGACGTAGCTTTAGTCAGTTGATTGCTGCGGAAGTTAGATGCAGGTGATCGGTGGTGTTGGTTGGTTCGTGCCTCTACGTTAGGTGCACCATACTCCTGCGATGGAGCAGATCGGGTTTCAGCCATTCCTCGATCATTAGACAGAGTCCTGGCTGATACAACGGAAGGCACTCCATACTCCTGAGATAAAGACGTTGTGGTGGGTGGGCCGTATTCTTGGGAGATACCACTTTTTGCGTTGGGAGCGGTGTGTCCTTGTGGCAGGCTTCTCCCACTGGAACCGTTGAGACCTTGAGTTGAACTTCTAGTGGCTGCGGAGCCAAATCTTTGGTTGAAGCTGACGCGTACTGTAGGAGGGGGATGTGACGGCTGTCGTTGTGCGGAATTCCTAGCGTTCAGAGCGTTGTATTGGTATCCGTCAGAAAGACCACTGCGAGCAGACGCAATGGTGTCGGAGGGTGGTCCGTACTCTTGAGACGGTGGTCCTCGGTGGTCTGAATCATAATGGTCATTATGGAATGATCTTGCTTCTGAATATCCATCACTAAAACGTCAAAATAAAATGAAATACGAATCTCAAGTTTTCCACGTTCAAATGTGAGATATCAAAATATTTACTTTACTAAAGACTAGCTGAGCCCTTTGACTCCAACTAAGATAAATTCAACAGAGGCATTTTTCAGGAATAAAATGTACCGTAATTATATGTTATTTGAGAACCTTAGGCATGGTACTCACATATTTCACCAAATACTGTTCACTTGTTCAGCATTGCGTACTAACAAACAACCATACTCCTGACACATAGCTAGTAAGAAAATATTTTATAAATGAAATTTAAATTAAATTATTATAAATTATTTATTAACTGCCAGAATCCTTACATATTTTCTTAATTAAATGACTTACCCAACCGGTGGTTCAGCGAAAGCCAGAGAAATCAAACCGACAAGTGTTATCAAAATCTGTAAAAAAGTTTTTAAAACATGTCTTAGATTTGGCTTTACGGATATTTTAGAAAGAAATCATGGAAAATATAGTTTTTATTAAAATATGGTCAAATATACATACCATCATAATTATAAGGTGATTAGAATGAAAAAACTAAGAAAGGTAACTGTTTTAGATTAAAAACAATGTTTTATTAGTACGAGTATTTGTATTTATTTCAGATCAATGTACTGATGAACATGTCACTATTGAATGGTGACACACAAAAAACTCTTGGCTATATATACAGCCTGATCTCAATCTGACAATACGTTTATTTTAACCAGCTTCTTGAACGGTTAGATTGTGAACATTACAATCTATTTTGAACTCTAGAGTGCAGTTAATAAACACTCGAGAGAATTTTTGCAAGTGCTTGAGTGCGTTAAAGGCTTTCTTTGTCCGGTTAACAGGTGATATGTGCAGTAATAAGATGATATCAGAACAAAGTCATACTTTCAGTGTCATCGTGTTACTGTTGAGGAAAAGCGGGTGATTTTTCAAGGTCCTCCTGTGGGCCTAGCACGAAAATTTGGCGTTAATGTAACATAATCGATAATGTAAGTAAAGTAAACCGTACAAACTATGCGTTAGCTATGCTACCTTTGTACTGGATAAATTATAGTTTGTACTGTCTACATCAAAGATATGATTAGGTACTAGGCCTACAATGCCTTCTTTCAGGGTTACCTTTATGTTTATTTGTGATGGTAATGCTACGACGGGCTACGACGGTAGGTCATCACGTAGGAAAAACTAGAGTAAACCAATAATTCATATTTTTTATAGGCTAGTGTTCGACCATTATCTCACTGGATGGTCACTGATGATGCGGTCGAAGGTGGTACCACACTAGACCTAGAATAGCTCGTGGATCTCTAGGACAGCTGCGGGAATACACTATTAGGTGCTTAGCGACAGATTATCAAACTTGAGGGTGGATAGTCAAGCGGACACCAGAAGTGCTCTACCATCATGCTGTGGATTTCATCACGATGTTGTTCTCTTCACCGCAAGCCCGAGGCGGATTGGTCCATTTATAAAATTTAGCTGTATATTAGACTAGGTAGATACAAATCTTAAAAAGAAAAATTACATCGTGTTTTATGGTCACCCAGGCACCCATTCTAATTTATTTCTCTATTTGCTTTAGCTCTGCCGTGCGATTCTGTAATGATTCATCGGTGTATAATTTCGGAAGTATTTAACATCGGAGCACACCGATATTAAATACTTTATGATATCGCCCTTGTAAATAAGGTTGTTTTTCCAACGTTTCTTGTCATCTCGTCATTTGTTTCACGGATAAAACACTGTTTTAAACTATCACGGTTGTTCTCTAAAGTTATATGATTATTAATGGGATATTTACCGTGGTAAGGTTGTGAACATGGTGCATGTAACTGCGCCGATATATCGGGAGCTTATTTCACAACCTTACCACGGTAAATATCCCGTTAATAATCATATAACTTTATGTTTCACGGATGTTGTCAAAAATGCAACGATGTTTGCTCTTAACGATGTTTAACCCCATACCAGCCGGGCAGAATCGCCCGGCTGGTATGGGGACGGAACGCTATGTACAAAGCTATGTATAAAGACAAAGTCAAAGTGATTTATTGCATTCATGAGTATACAAGGTGACATAAACAATACAGAAACATACATGAAACCCATTTGGGTACAATATTACCATGAGCGGCATGCTTTATAGCTGATGACATAGGCAAACAAAACTATGTCCATGGGCCATGTTGCACCCGTACCAATTCTTGTTAGAATCGATACTCAAAGTTGTTCACGATTACGACTACCTTAGACAGACCATCCAATAGGTACCTACAACTTCGGCAAAGAGGTTGGACTCAGATAGACAGCGTACATGAATTTACGCTACATTTTTTGCCCAACATACCGCAGGGTGAAGGTGATAATTATGGTGATAGGCATTCAATTTCGGGAAACACGTATGGTTCACTCACATCACTCACTTGGTTGGGAAAAATAATGTTTTACACCACAGAAAAGATATTTGTTCTAACAATATCCACATTTTAAAATAGAAGAATAAATAAAAATTAAAAATAAAATGAGTCAGCATTTCGATCACTTGACTTGTCACCTCCACCAAACGTTTCGCCAATCAACAAGTTGAGAGCGGACGGCCCCCATGGTCCTAAAGTTTCGACCCCAAACGGCACAATCATGTACATTCTGTCTAAATACACATACTTATGACGTTTAACATTTGAATTGGATGTAGCATACATACAATAATTGTAATTGAATTAAAGTAATCCAAAAAATGGGGGAGGCATATGTTCAGCAGTGGACGTCCTACGGCTGAGATGATGATGAATCCAAAAAAAACTTTTACCAAAATATGGAACCGAATTCAACACTATAAAAAGTGCGAAATAACTTGTTGAAGTCGATACCATGATAGTAAGCACCTATTATCACAATATTGTGTGCATGGTACCGACTTCAACAAGTTATTTCACACTTTTTAAAGTTTATAACAACCGTCTTTTTTGATAATATTTTTTTTTCGCCATTTTAAGTGACCCTTGCTAAGTACTTACGGGATCGATTGTCATTCACCGTCAATTGCGATATAATCTAGATGGGCAGCATACTTTTTAGTTATTGGATTGTAACTCATAAACCACTTTACCGAATTTGATTAAATTTATATGGGACCACCTCGGAAGTATATACTCTACCAAAGTATTAAAAACGGACTACATAAAAAATACGCGTCGACTTGAGAACCTCTTCCGTTTTTTTTGGTAGTTGGTTGAAAATACCCGTTTTCGAAAGTTCCAACTACCAAAAGCTTTATTATTTTTACTCGTCGACAAATCATATATAATATTTAAGAATACGGCCCCAAGAAAATAGAAATTAGAAATAGAATAGAAATAGGAAGAATTTAATAATATAGAAAACATTACACCAGGATACTATAAAACCAGGAAATATCGCGGAATGGTCTGCTCCAATACTCACAAATGGCATAACTAATGAGTTTTGTATTTTTTCAATTATATGCAACTTGTAAATATTTCATTTTACTACAATTATTTTTACAACATGTGAAATATTAAAATTTAAGCTGTTGAGGGTTAAAGATAAACGAACCTCGATAAACTAGATCTTAGTGACGGAAACGGCCAGTCTGCGAGGTTTGATTGTATAGATGTAAGAAAAGACTAGGCCTATTATGTCAGTTGCTAACAAAAGTTGATTGATATCTTGAAAAATGGCGACTCTGTCACTTTTGTCAACTCATAGAGCCGCCATTTTTCAAAATTTCAATTAACATTTGTCAACAACTGAGATACGTAATAGCAGACGCGGATCCAGCCCACAAAAAAGGTTGTGGTCACAGCCATCCCAAAATCAGTCAAGTGCGGGTCGGAGCATGAACTCTATCATGATCGATATAGTATCAAGTCGCTCGCCTGATGTTAAGCGTCACGTAACAGTCCAGTGCCATTCAGAATGTTGTACTGCGTACAACACTTCAATGCCGAGCATGACAAAGCACTGCGCTTTTTATTCGAAGATGTATGATTTCTTACTGTGTAATTTCGCTGGAAACAAATTATTACAAAGGATATATACAAAGGATATACGTAATTATCAAATTAAATTTAAAAGATTTCTTTTTCGCGAAAACGTTAATTATTTCTCCAATGGATATCCAGGTTTTGTATATTTTAGGTTGCGTTGGATATAAAACGTCATATGATCGGTGTGTCGAATATGAAAGTGTGACATCTCATGTCAGTAGGGGAGAATTGGGGCTTCTGCCTCACACTCTCGCTTCGCTCGAGTGCGATGCAGAAGCCTCAATTCTCCAGCACGACATCGGCCGACCTACCGCATCGTATCATGTCATGGCAAGCCGATGCGCGATGCTAACGTGCTTAATTATTATCGGCGCGCGATAGCGCATCGAGTGTCTCGAGTAAGACACCGCGCGTGCCGAGGCGATACGCGATACAATGTTTTCATTTGCGTGAAAGCTATTTTGTTACACGACTGGTTGATGTAACTAAGAGATCTTTCCTGTGTAAAGGAGACTAATCAATAATATGCTCGCCTCTATTCGGTTTGCAATGCGTTTTGATACTGCTGCGGTTTGTACTGACTTTTAGAGACTGCATAACATTTAGTTGTAAAACATTTGACTTATGTAGTAGCCTTACATGTCTATCTAGGTCACAGTTAGCTTGTTTTGTAATCGTCCATGTATTAAATACTAGAAAGATTGATTCATATAAAAAATCTCTCCAGGGGTTGCTTTACGGAACTCTAGTCTCGGAAAATAACATTAAATATTTATCCATCGTATCCACGTAAAATATAAATCCAGCCTTCGTCATTTCACTTGACTTCCAATGTTTTTATTTTTTAGGTCAGAGTGACATCGTTAGATTATGAGATAGTAAGATTTTATATTATTGACGTTCACCTGATGGCCATTAAACACATCTGCTCATAACAGTAACAGATCCACATAAAACTTTGATCGACAAGATTTTGTACCGCCCTGCGCTGCGCTCCACACCCTCGTAGGCAAAAGATGTTATGCCTCACAATGCCCAATAATTTCACTGTCTACCATGCACTTCAAACCAAACACAGCGATGCTGGCACATAGCTGCTTGGTGGCGGAATAACTCGCAAAGCGGTGGTGTCTACTCAGACGAGTTTTAGCATACGAAAAAATCACCTAGTAAATGCTAAGAACTTTTATAGTAGGTAGGTAAAACTAAACTTTAGATCTTTATAGTATGTGAACTAACAGTTATAACTGTAATACTTAGACGTTTGTGCGATGTTAGCAGCCAAGATTGATAAGGTTATTTTCAATTAAACAACGTAATAACTACAATAATAACCTTGAAGCGATGATAACTCAATGGTTGGCGTGGTCGGCTAACGTCCCGAAAGGCGCGGGTTCGAACCCCAACAATGAGCATGAGCTTTGGAGACAACATCGTGAGGAAACCATAGCATGGTGGTAGGGCATTTTCTAGCTCGTGATCGCCTGGCTAGCTACCACCCTCTTGTAGAAAATCTGTTGACAAACACCTGATGGTGTGTTCCGGCAGCCTCACTCGAGAGCCAGTGTGCCATTACAGCTGGTAGCATTTGCCACCATCTTCGGCTACAGCGTCACATAACATCAAGTGACCTGGTAGCCAAATACCTAGACTGTGAACTGTAAAAAAAAAACAAAACAAAAAGTGAATAGAATATTACTAGTTCTTGAAGTGTAGAAGTTGCTTTTTAAGGGGTATAATTTATTATGTGTCGCATAGATGTAATTAATCAAAATATAGTTTTAAATTCCCTACAGAGCCAAACAGTACATAGGGGCTTGTTTTTGGAACATTTTAAATTATCACTTTATGTATCTTATCTGTGAACAATAAGTAAAGCATAGACCGAGGTTTAAGGATAATTAAAAATTAGTTTAAGAATATTTAGCACAAAATTGTGATTTCATTATGTTTGTGACTGAAAATAAGGAAGGGCTATGCATCAAAATACCAAATAATTAGTAATTATTAGGATTTATTTCAAGATATGGGTGGTTTTAGACCAGATAAGTACATGCGACTTCCTTATAAAAATTTCGTCTCAGGTATCCGCGACGGCGAGGCGCCGCTAACATAAATGGAATTGTGAATAAAGCCTCGACCACGGTGAGCGTTCAATGCTTAAATAAATTTAATCTGTATTCGCATGCGGCATACAGTTCATTACGATCAGTATCATATAAATAACATGTCAGCACTTCAATATAAAAATTATGAAATGGTGTGTGTGTGTACGCGGTTTAATAAAGTGATGTTATAAATAGATGTGCATCGAATAATTTGCTCATATATTTTATTGTTCTGCGATCTGTGAAGTGACATTTGGATCGGAAAGTATGTAAGTGTTTTTTTTTAATTGCCCCTCAAATATGTTAACATTTCTATCCTGAATAATTTTAGTTTAACTTCAAATTAATAGTAATCATCATGAACTATTCCTTAGACAATATTGTTTTAAAATATTTGTCTATAAATTATTAATTTTTGATTTTTTTTATCACTTAAAAATCAGCCTAAATTCTTAACTTAGTAATTAATTTAGGTACTTATTTTGACATCATTTTTGATGGTATTTTTATTTGTTGTTTTTTTTATACATTGAGCTTTCTTAACGATTGATAATTTCGATTTCGCAGGCCGGGTTGGTCGCAAAACCCTTTCTGGGCTGATGAAACGGACGCTGAGTCCGATGTAGAAGCGGGTGGTAGTCTACCGCTAACACAAGCAGCTCCACCTCCATCGGAAAAGAAAAAAGAAGGCGGTGCGAGCACTGCGAACAAGAAACGAGCCAACAGCACTTCGTCAGCGCCGAAGAAAAAGAACAAGACGGTTGAAAAAAACTCTGAAACTGAAGATTTGTCCCTAGGACAAAATTTATTTCTTGAGGTAAGATACATTTTGTTATCTATTTACATTATTTCATAGTGAGTAATATTATAATATATTATTTTTGTACTCAATTGCACTTATCACATATAAACTGAATTGAATATGGTGTCATTAAACGCTTGTGCATAGAGTGGTCTAAAATTAAAATATTTTGATACTTCTGTACTACGAGTGTGTGCGATATTTAATTGAAATCCTTACAATAACTTTATTTCGTATATTTTAGGAGGCGGTTGAAAGCAGCTTGAAGCAGTTGAAGCCGGTTCGAGCGGCATCACTGCAAAGCTTCTTGTCTCAGCGCGGGGCGAGCGGCTACACAACTCAGCGAGATCTCGTAAGAGCTGGTGAATACTACATCGAATTGAGGGTTTACAACTGTCGTGAAGCGGAGACCGAGCCAGCCGACGAGCGTTGGAAGAGAGCGCTCGTCACCCTCAAGCTGTGCACTGATGCAGACACAGCTGTCTGGCGCGCTGTGTCCAGCCTTGTGCAGGCTGGTAAACAAGAATTTAAATCTATTCAGCCTATTATGTATCCGAAACCGCGCTGATGATATTTTTACATTTTTATAAATAAATACCATATATCTTTCGATTTTATAAGCCTAATTTACTTACTTTTGTTTCCTTTACAGCATACATATATGAAATACTGAAATGTCAAATGCAAATACTGAAATACAAATATTGAAATTCAAATACTGAAATTATAAACTCAAAATTTGAAATGACAAAACTGATTTAAAACTTAATTCATATATTATTATTTTTTATCAATTAAACATTATTAAGCAGATTTTGTAATTGAATGTTTCAGTTCCTAGTTGATTTCATGGCTTGGCTGTAAAAAAATAATTAGTTAACCATAGTTGTTACGTACTTACCTTGGTTTATTTACAGCTCACAAATATCAAATACTGAAATGTCAAATGCAAATACTGAAATACAAATATTGAAATTCGAATACTGAAATTATAAACTCAAAACTAGAAATGACAAAACTGATTTAAAACTGAATTCATTTTTTAATTCATAATTGAATGTAACAACATTGACATTTCAGTAGCTAGTTGATTTTTGTGGTTTGGTTGTAAAAATATTATAATTAGTTTAACATAGTTGAAGTTAATTTAGCACTTATTTACATATCAGAAAAACAGAAATCTATGAACATAGCCTACTTTATCTTGCTCTTCTATAATTAATATGACTATGAAATTAATTCACTATTTGAATAAAATCTAAGCGTTATAACTATATAGAGACTGAGATTTACTATTTTGAATATTGATACGCGGGTCGCATTCTGAGTAGGATCAAAATGGTATTTTGTAAAGAGTGCGGGGTTTATGTTTCTCACATATCTTCACATAAAAAGTCACTTTATCATAAATCAAAGTGTCTCCTTAACTCAGAGTTTCAAAATGTGCATATAATCGCTAGCGCCTTCAGAAACAGAATAGTGAGTTACAGAATAAATCCTGATACGGAAGATATCATCACAGCGCCTGAAATTTTCTTGAATAATATTTGCGCAACGGTCAATGAACTAATAAGAAAGTCCTTGTCTAAACACAATGCTTTAAAAGTCAATATGGAACTATTTGTGTCATATTATTTACCAAAAAACAATGAAAAGTCTATAAAGTCTTTTAACGTTCAATTTACTACAGTATTTCACAATACGGATTTACCTTCATTTTACAAAGAATTTTGTGAAAAGTTGATATCTAAATGCTCAGAATTTGAACAGTCAGAATCCGGATGGGCGATAGAATCTGTCAATTATTTAGAATTGAATATTAACAAATACAACCCATTAAGAGCGGGTACTTATATTAAATTACCGAATAAAATACAAAATACTAAGTCATGTATAAACATTAATAATGTGAATGATAAAAAATGCTTTTTATGGAGCATTATTGCGCACATGTATCCTGCAAAGAGAAATCCAAACAGAGTAACATCATATCCGCACTATGAAAACATTCTGAATATTTCAGGTATGAAGTTTCCTGTGAGTTTAAGTGATATTAAACTATTTGAGGAGAACAATCCAAATATTTCTGTAAATGTGTATGGCTTAGAGAAAAACTGTGATGTGTCCGGACCTCTTTATAAAACAGCTCATCGAAAATTAACACATGTGAACTTACTTTTAGTGCAAAATCATAGTCAAAACCACTACTGCTTGATAAAAAATTTTGAAAAACTTATACATAAGCAGCTTACAAAACACAGAAGCAAAATATTTTTATGTGATGAGTGTTTTGTTTATTTCGAATCGCAAGAAAAACTTTATGGCCACATTTGTGCGCGAGTTAAAACAGTATTGCCTCCTTCAGGAAGTAAGTTATCGTTTTCACACTTTGAAAGAACTCGGAATATCCCAATTGTAATATACGGTGATTTCGAAAGTTTACTTAAAGAATATTCTGATAAAAACAAATCACAGCATGTTGAAGGAATACAAATACATGAAGCCACCTGTTTTGCTTATTACATATGCTGTAAATCTAGACCGTCTCTGAACAAGTTTGTTAGTTATCGAGGTCCTGACTGTGCAAAAGCATTTGTTGAAACTCTTTGTAATGATGTAATGGAATTACACCAAATATTATCAACAAATGTAGATATGGTGTCATTAACCGAAAATCAGAAAAAAACTCACGAAAGCGCGACTGCTTGTCATCTTTGCAAGAAAGCTTTTATAAAAGGTGATATAATTTGTGCAGACCATGACCATTTTACCGGATATTATCTAGGCGCTAGCCACAATACGTGCAACTTAAACGCGACAATATGTAAATTTATTCCAATTATATTTCACAATCTTACCGGATACGACTGTCATTTATTTATTAATGAATTGTCAGCTATTGTTGGTCGAATCAATTTAATCCCAAAAACAAAGGAAAAATACATATCATTCACTAAGTTCATACCTGTTAATGCCAAAAATGCTGCACAGCTAAAATTTATTGATTCTTTTAACTTTTTAAGTTGTGGATTGGATAATTTAGCAAAAACATTACATCCTGATGATTTTATTAACTTGAAGCACTTTTATCCTGATAAAAAATCATTTGATTTATTGCGTAGAAAAGGTATATATTGCAATGATTATGTTAATTCTTTCGAGCGATACAATGATATGTGTTTACCGGAAAGAAATTGTTTCTTTAATAAAATTACATCTGAAGAGATTTCGGAAAAAGATTACGAACATGCTAAAACTATTTGGAAAGAGTTTCAAATACAAGATTTAGGACAGTACACTGACTTATACTTAAAATGCGATGTTTTACTGTTATGCGATGTATTTGAAAAATTTAGATCAATGAGCCTGACTCATTATAATTTAGATCCTTGATTATGTATCCTCCCCATCCTTAAGTTGGGACGCAATGTTACTGTACACCAAAATTGAGCTTGATATGATTTCCGATGTTGAAATCTACCAAATGATTGAAAAAGGTATAAGGGGAGGTCTTGCACAATGTAGTCTACGGCATTCGAAGGCAAATAATAAATACTTGTCTGATTATAACAAAAATGAGCTAGATTCCTACCTTGTATACCTTGATTGTGTAAATTTATATGGCTATGCAATGATGAAATGTCTACCAATCAAGAATTTCAAATTTTTGACAGATGACGAATGTATAAGATTAAAAGAGAATATTAAATTTATATCAGATAATAATAATCAAGGGTACATACTTGAAGTAGATCTCGAATACCCGACAGAAATTCATGATTTACATTCAGAATTACCATTTGCACCTGAAAAATATATTCCGCCTAATGGAAAATGCGAAAAACTAATTGCAAATTTGCATAATAAATGTCAGTATGTTATACATTACACACATTTAAAAGAGTGTTTAAAACATGGTCTAAAGCTCTTGAAAATACACAGAGTTTTAGTTTTTGATCAGAAAGAGTTTTTGAAACCTTACATAGAACTAAACACAGCACTCAGGCAAAATTCGTCATCAGACTTTGAAAGAGATTTTTTTAAGAAGCAAAACAACTGTATTTTCGGTAAAACGATAGAAAATAAAAGAAATCAAATTGATGTTAAACTTGTTAATGTTTGGAAAGATGTTTCAAATAGAACCAATAAAATATGTGGCGCTGAAAAATACATAAGTGCTCCGAACTTCAAAAATTTGTCAATTTTTTCCGAAAACTTGGTAGCTATTCAATTGCAACAAAGTAAAATAATCTTAGACCGCCCAATTTATATTGGTTTTACAGTTCTTGAGCTTGCCAAAACCCATTTATACAAGTTTCATTACTCAGTCATGAAAAAAATTTATGAAGAAAACATTCAACTTTGTTACACAGACACTGATAGTCTTTTATATTTGATAAAAACTGAAGATTTTTACAAAGATATGAAGGGCAGCCTACAATATTTTGATACCAGTAATTTCAGTGATAATAACTTGTACACCATACCTCGCGCTAATGCTAAATTGCCAGGCTATTTCAAAGATGAATTAGGCGGTAAAGTTATTTCGGAATTTACAGGATTACGTGCTAAGCTTTATTGTATTGATACTGAAACCTCATCGATCAAGAAAGCTAAAGGGGCAAAAAAGTCTGTAACCAAAAACCTTACTATGGAAAAATTTAAACGATGCCTATTTAAAAACGTAGATATTAGAGATGATATGTATGTAATAAAATCTAAGAATCATAGAGTCTTTACCCAGAGGTTAAACAAACTGGTGTTAAATAAATCTGATGACAAGAGACAGATTTTCAAGAATACTGTGAATACCTTACCTTGGGGCCATTACGCCAATATATTGTAAATTTATAAAATACTTTTTCATTTGTAATAAACTAACGTGTGATTATTACTTTTAGGTTAAAAAGTATTTTACTTATTATTTCAAATGTTATCAGTTACTGTAATAGAATTTAAATTGAAGTGTTTATCTTATTTTGTAATCTTTAATAAATAAAATTGTACTTAATTATCTAACATTGTGTTTGCATTTATTATCTATTTCCGCTGACCAACCTAAATACCTAATATTATAAGAAATTATTGAGATAAAACAACCAAAATACATGATGCCAGTTTATTTTTCAATTACAATAATTTATGCACAATTAAATTAATTTTAATGGATAAGGAGAAATATTTTTCATAAGTCACAGTCGTAAAGTTTTTTTCCTATTTGTCTTATAAGTGAATTTGCAGCATCCATTATTACATCATAGTTATGGTTTTCTTCAACAACATACTGAGCGCTTACACTCGAATTCTCACTATCACTATAGTAACTGCTATCATCTTCTGGATTCTTGACATCATATATACAGATCTTGATTAACTTTTGACCCGTCTTCAAATGAGTGCGACGCACAATATTTGTTGTTATTGAAAATGGAGGAGATGCAAAAGATTTTCTCTTTCGAAAAGGCTTTCTTGGTTTTACGAGCGATTCTTCCTTATCAGTATTTTGAGAATTTTTAGTTTCATGAGTTGCAATTTTTGTGAAGTATCTTGAAGTATCATCCGTATCTTGTGCATAGTAAAATGGGTTGATGATAAGATCTTCGCACTCTTGAGACATATTCACCTAAAAAGAGAGAAAATTGATTAAAGTAATTAATATTAATTCATGTTAAAGTAGTTATTATTACAAGCTTAATTATTTTTTTTTTAATCAATTCAAATATATTTTTTAAAACTTACTTAATTTTAATGTGTTTGCTGAACAAATGTGAAGACGAGTGTCAGCTGCAAATGTGAGCAGTGAAATAATGAAATGTTTTTAACAGGATAATACTTGAACTTTCGCGGAACTACATAAATGGCATGCGCATATTAAATATTATTTATTACTGTGATGTGATCAAATAACCCCGATAAAATGGATCAAATGAATCATTACCTGGAAATGTAGAAACAAAATGATGGTGTAATTGGAACATATGTACATAATAGCATTACATTGCATTCGAGTAACAAATACGATGCTATTTAATAAGAATACGCTGTACACCAGTATCAGACATCATTATGAAGTTGGTCAAACAGCCCACTACCTTAGAAATTAATGATATAGAAGTGAGATCACAACCCAATACTGTCAGACACAGCGTTTTACTCCCTAACACCATTCGCTGTATAATTTGTGGGCCATCGAATTGTGGAAAAACCAACGTTATGATTAACATGTTATTGCATAAAAATGGACTTAAATTTCAGAATGTTTATCTGTACTCAAAAACAACGTATCAACCAAAGTACTGTTTTTTGAGTGAAGTGTTCAACTTGATTCCTAATTTAAATTATTTTATGTTTAAAGACAGCAAAGATGTCGCTGATCCTGAAAGTGCTCTACCAAATTCTGTTTTTATTTTTGATGATGTCGCATGTGAGAATCAAGTAAATATTCGCAATTATTTTTCTATGGGGCGACATAAAAAAATTGATTGTTTCTATTTATCCCAGACTTATTCTAAAGTTCCGAAGCAGTTAATACGAGATAACGTAAATTTGTTAATTTTTTTCAAGCAGGATGATACACTCGAGAGCAATGAATCCGGGTCACTTAAAGAATGTAAAAAATCTCGGAAACTAAAAATTATAGGTTAATGCAATAAATTGTATTTAATAGACAATGTAATACTCCTTAAATGAAAGTAAAAAAAATATGAGTCACCATACATTTTATTAACACAAAATTACATAAAGAAAAAAACTGCTGATCTCTCCTTAAAACAAAAATAGGAAACATGAAATTTTTGAACTTTATTACGATTTTCTTGAATTTTAATACTTCGTATTGCCTCCTCGTGCTTCCATTACTGCGTTTACGCGGTTTGGCATGCTGTACACCAAGTTCCTTATACGATTTTGGGGAATATTCTCCCATTCCTCTGTGAGAGCAATTTTGAGCTCACGAAGCGTGATTGGGGGAGGGTTTCGTTGTTTTACGCATCTGCCTAGCTCGTCCCAAGCATGCTCGATCGGGTTGATATCCGGGCTGCGCGCTGGCCACTCCATACGAGTAATGTTCATCTCTTGAAGGTAGTCATTCACAATCCTACCTGTATGAGGTCGGGCATTGTCATGCATAAATATAGCATCCTCACCTAAATTGACCATAAATGGACCAACGTGATCATTGAGGATTTCTTCCACATATCTTTCGCTAGTTAAAGAGCCGTTTTCTATGATCACCAGCTCTGTGCGACTTTCAGAAGAAATTCCGGCCCACACAAGTACAGACCCACCACCGTAGGCTACTTTTTCTTCGATGCATGCTTGCTTGAATCTTTCCCCTGGTCTTCGATACACTCTGTGTCTTCCATCGTGCTTGCAGAGCATAAATTTTGATTCGTCGGAGAACATAACTTTTGACCAATCTTCAATACTCCAATTTACGTGGCTCTGGGCATATCTTAGTCTTGAAATACGATGCCCACGCTCCAGTTTAGGGCCGTTTGCAGGTCTAAGGGGTTTTAAGTTAGATTCAGCAAGCCGACGTCTTACTGTCCATGCACTTGGGTTACTTCCTCCGAGGCGTCGAAACTGATTTGTGAGTTCAGTTCCTGTGAGAAAGCGATTTCGAAGCATGGTGGTCACTAAGTATCGGTCTTCTCGTGCTGTGGTACACCTGGTTCTGCCCGTTCCTGGTCTGCGTAGGTTAGAACCAGTTTCTTCGTAACGTCGGAGAACTCTTTGTACTGTTGACAGCGACACACCGACAGTCCTGGCTGTATCGCGCTGACTCCGGCCGGTTTCCAGCATTGTAAGTATTCTGGTGCATTCTTCAGGCGTAAGCGACATAATTTCAGCTTGAATAATGAATATAGAGCACTATCAACATGGTTTATGTACCCACATAAATGACAGATTACAAACAAAAGCAAAACCAAATGCTGCAATTTCGTAGTTCCATCTTCGAAAGTGGCCCTTTTTCAAATTTGATTTTTTTATGATATAACTTTACAATAACTAAGAAGTTTTAATACCTTCATTTAAGGAGTATTACATTGTCTATTAAATACAATTTATTGCATTAACCTAGCATTTTTAGTTTCCGAGATTTTTAGGATTCTTTAAGTGACCCGGATTCATTGCTCTCGAGTGTATTAACTTGAAACATATTTACAATGAGCATGTCAATACTGATATAGACTGGTTACAATTTAAAAAAATGTGCTCTGAAACATGGAAAGGACGACACTCGTTCTTAATAATAAATAAAGATAGCGAGTTAAATAACGGTAGATATAGACATGGGTTCGATACGTTTATTAAATTTCAGTGACTTTATATAGAAAATACATGCGTTTTATATATTCAGTACAACAGCTTCAGTCCAAATTACTGGTTGTGAATATACTAAACTTCTAACATGGAAAAAAATATGAAAAAGCGAATACTTACGTCAGTCAAAACAATTAAACAAAAAATAAAAGCTATGAAAAATAATGAAGATACTATCAACTATAATTTAGATAAAGTATTTAAACCTCTTATTGACCCTTTGAATAAAATTGCTGATTGTAAGGAAATTAAGTCACCAATCAGTGATAAATCTACTCTTTACACAGATGTGGCAAAAAATTCCTCAATGCTCTCTAATGATTCTAGCGATATAAGTGAAGATAACTTTAACGATGATGCTAGTTCGTATAAAAGTGTCAATACAAACTTATCGTATGATGGCAACAAGAGAGAATATTTGACGCCGGTTAAAGATGAAAAAATTGTGACCATGCTAAATACCCCTTTAATGTCTATGTTAAACAAAGATAACTTACTTGAGGAAAATAATAGTTTAAATGTGCCGTTTGGTATACGAAGTGAAAATAATAAATTGTGGATGGGTAGCGTACCAATTTCTTTAAATTGATTGGCACTCACTCTAGTGGAATGCAAATATCTTTGATTTCGATAGGCGATAAAAGTTATGAAATAACAAACGGCATTAAAGAGCTATTGTTTAAAAAGAAACCAGACTTAAATTTAGTTTCAGAACAAGACCGGATTACTTACAAAGACATATTAGAAAACACTCATGCTCATAAACGAGATTTTAAAAGTACTAGTCAAATAAAAGGTGATAAAGGAATGAAATACAATCAAATAATTAAACCATTATTTTACGAATATGATCAACTCTTAGAAAATAAAGTTATTAAACGTGGTGGTAGTTTACCTTGTTTGAAAAAATCGTATAAAAAGAATACTGATTTTATTTATTGGGATGATCCTAATGAACTGATCGAAAGACTTAAACTATTAGTAGCATCCAGTGATGCTGGTAATACTAATCATGACAATGAAATTATATCATTAATAGAAGAATTGAAAGAAGCAGGTATAATTAAAGAATAAAATGACAACATTCAATGGAACTTGCTTAGTTTCAACATTCTGCTCAAACATGAATGTCGATAAATTCGGTCTCCACTTATACAAAAAACGTAAAAATAACTACGGTTTTAATATAGCTCCAGAATGTGTGATAAAGCAAATTGATGCAAAAAACTTAGATGCTCAAAGTAAAAGACTTAAAAATCTTGGACACCCTCAGGATTCATGTGATGCTGTAACCAAAGATTATGTTGACAAATGCATAACTGACCTCTGGAACAAAGTTTCGACGAACATTAAATTAATTACAGAAATAAGTAACACATTAACTAAATTAGAAGACCATTTTCAAAACAGTAATAAAAATGAGCAAAAGAAGCGTAGTAAATGAAATTCATAAATATGCAAGGATAAATTTTCCCAGAAGGCATGTTGTGATGAGAGATATTGATGATCTTTGGCAAGCTGATTTGATAGATATGCAATCTGTTTCAAAAATAAATGGTGGCTACAATTATATTTTAGCAGTTATTGATACATTTTCAAAATACGCCTGGACGATTCCACTGAAAAATAAAAATAAAGATTCAGTTTCCGAAGCATTTCAGTCTTTATTACAAAAAGGTCGTATCCCTAAAAATTTGCAAACTGATCAGGGCACAGAATTTTACAATAATAAATTTAAAATAATACTTAATTTGCATAATATAAATCATTACTCAACATACTCTACAAAAAAGGCGTCTATTGTTGAAAGGTTTATTAGAACTATAAAAAATAAGATTTACAAAGAATTCAGTTTACAAGGATCTTACAAATGGAAGGATGAACTATTGGACAAAGTAATCAAAATTTACAATAACAGCGTTCATAGAACGATCGGTATGTCGCCAGCGCAAGTTGGAGATAACAATAAAGATCTTATATTGAAAAGGTATAATGAAGTGTGTAAATGTTACAACAGAAAAGAAAGCAACATATTGAAAAATGGTGATTTTGTGCGTATTAGTAAGTACAAAGGAACATTTGAAAAAGGTTACACCCCAAATTGGTCCACTGAAATTTTCAAGATTATCAAAGTTCAAAAATCTAATCCCTATTCTTATTTAATTGAAGATATGAGACATCGCCCCATATTAGGCGCATTTTATAAGCAAGAACTTCAAAAAACTGAACACCCTGATGTATATCTTGTGGAAAAAATATTGAAAAGAAAAGGAAATAAATTATATGTTAAATGGCTAGGCTTTCCATCTAGTGAAAATAGTTGGATTGATAAAACAAACAAATTATAAAGTAAGCGCATCATGAAAAATTAGTCAGTTTCTATTTGGTTATGAAAGAGAATAGTCATCTTAATAGTTTGATTAACAAACTGCCCTTCGAACTTCACCTGCCTGGGTATAATTATTGCGGACCAGGAACTCGATTGGCAGAAAGACTTGCTCGAGGAGATAAAGGAATAAATCAGTTGGACGAATATTGCAAACAGCACGATATAGCTTATAACAAATCATCTAATTTGGTTGACCGACATAAAGCGGATATAATTTTACTTAAAATGGCTAAAAAGAGAGCAACATCTTCGAATACTAGCTCTGGAGAAAAAATTGCTGCTAATTTAGTTAATACAGCTATGCTAGCAAAAGTCAGTGCTGGAGCAGGACTAAAAAAGAAATTTAAAGCTATTGTATCGCACACAAAAAAACATATTCGTAAAATGAAACCTAAGTGTCAAAAAATGGCAATCGAATTGGCTTTTGCTGCTGCCAAAGAATTGTCCAAAGATTTGCCTATTCAACTACCGCGTGTTATACCTGTGCCCAAAACAGGAGGCTTTCTTCCTTTAATACCAATTTTTGCAGGATTATCTGCTGCTGGAAGCCTCGCTGGTGGTGTTTCGGGAATTATAAAAACTTACAATGAATACAAAGCTGCGAAGAAACGTCTTTTAGAATTAAAGAGACATCATGATAAAATGGAGGGGTTAACCATAGGTAAAGGTTTGTGTATAAAACCTTACAAAGAAGGGTTAGGAATATACATAGCAAAAAAAAAAAAATAGTCCATATATTACCTAAGCGAGCTCTTACTAATATAGACCTAATGAAATATTCTAAAAATATTCCATACTTTAGAGGTGTTTTTATGAGAGATGGATTACCTCAAATTCCATTTCCTATTGAATGCGGTATAATTAATTTGGACAGCTCACAAAATTCTGGTACACATTGGGTGGCGTACACTAAAATTAATGATTGCGTTGAATATTTTGATAGTTATGGAAACTTGAGGCCGCCAAAGGAATTTATTAGGTATATGAAAAAGTGTAAAGTTATCTATAATTACGATAATTTTCAAAAAAATAATTCGTATAACTGCGGTCATCTATGTCTAGGGTTTTTAAACAAATTCTGGCGCAAACTCAGCATTTTGAAATAACGAATAAATAGCATGTTATAACTATCTTTTTTCAGTCTTTGTAATATCTCTGTTCAGCTCAGGACAATGTCATTCACTTTATCATTTTCCGGAAGTCAATCTGTGTTAGAAACAACGTTTCATCCCCCCTTAGTTTTAGAAGAAAGTTATGAGTGTGGTTTATTATATTTTTCTGTATTTAATGGTATACCTAACGTAACTAGCAATAACAATGTGTTTATTTATGGTGAAAATAATAGTCAAATTCAAATACCAAATGGTTCGTACGATTTACAAGATATTTATGAATATATAAATAATAATATTGACTGTGAACTCAAGATTGAATCGAATTGCAATACTTCAACAATATCTATATTCTGCGCAAAGAGTATCGATTTCCGAGCACCGAAGAGTATTGGGAGAATCTTAGGATTTCGAAAAGAAATACTAGAAGCAAATAAATTGCATGTCTCTGTAAACCCAGTCAACATTCTTCCAGTGACCGTGATAAGAATCGAATGTGATTTGGTGCAAGGATCTTACAATGATGGCATATCATCTCATATAATTTATGAATTTATACCAAACGTTTCACCAGGCTATCGATTTATTGAAAAAGCAATAAATGCCATATATTTTCCAATTAAAAATAAGAACATTGCATCCGTTACGGTAAAAATTATTGATCAAAACGGAAATAACATTAATTTTGGTGGAGAGAATATTCAAATGTGTCTTCATTTACGAAAATCAATATGATTGTATTTAATGATCAAAACTCTAATATAACATCAAAAACAAAGTTAAAAAGAGCTATTCTAACAGAAACACTCAAGAAACAAAGACGTACCAAGATATCGAAGATTACAAAAGAAAACAAAGATTTCTTACGAGCTCTTGGTTTCAAAATATGAATATCTTAAATATTGACGATTCACCCCATTTCGATAACTCTATCGAGGGTTACGAAATTCATACCTACAACCCATATAGTAATAGCTTCAAAGAAAATGATGAAATCCGTATATCGATTCATCAGCAGGATATATACGTATTACCATCTTCAAGTTTTATATATATTGAAGGACGCGTCAACGTTTCTATGAAGGATGCCTCAGGCAAAGTTGCAAAAAAGAGTTTGAAATTCACAAATAATCCAATAGCATTCCTGTTTCAAGATATTCGTTATGAGATTAATGGTATAGAGATCGATCGTATTAGAAATGTAGGAATTACTTCTACAATGAAATCATACGTCTCTTTGAACAATGGAGACAGTAAAGTAGCAGCCGTATGGGGATGGGATATGAATGGGTTTAAAGTTAAAGATGACTCCTTTAGTGTTCTGATACCACTTAGTAAACTGATAGGGTTTGCGGAAGATTATAATAAAATCATTTTAAATTGCAAACATGAACTCATTATGAGTAGAAATAATACTAACAGAAACAGTGTTATCTCTGATCAAAATGATACTATTCAAATTGATATACTAAGGGTTCAGTGGAAAGTGCCACATATTAAAGTATCTGATCGTGAGAGGCTTTCTTTATTAAAATATTTAAAAAAAGACAAACCCATACATATAGCTTTTAGGAATTGGGACTTGTATGAGTATCCTCTATTACCCAAAACTACAAAGCACTCATGGTCTGTAAAAACAGCTACTCAATTAGAAAAACCAAGATATATTATTTTTGGCTTACAAACTGATAGAAAAAATAATATAGCCAAAGATAGTTCTTTATTCGACCATTGTCACCTAACAAACGTGACATTGTTTTTAAATTCACAATATTACCCTTATGATTCGTTAAATATAAACTTTGGTGAAAATAGATACAGTATATTATATGAACTGTATACCAAATTCCGTCAGTCGTACTATAATCTCCCAACCGATCCGTTGTTAGACATAAGAGAATTTAAAGAAAAAGCACCTCTGTTTATAATAGACTGCTCAAGGCAAAATGAAAATCTGAAATCTGGCCCTGTAGATGTTCGTTTGGAAATAGAAAGTTCCCAAGATATTCCCGATAACACAGCTGCTTATTGTCTTATCATCAACGACCGAGTTGTTGAGTACAAGCCTTTGAGTAATATTGTGCGTAAAATATCATGAGTGTGTTTGTGGACGTGCAAGGATTCAAAACGGACTACAATGAATTCATAATAAAAGAAATAGCGATAAAATCTGGTCAACAGTTTATTACACTCCAGTTTAAGCCACCATTTTCCTACAACGAATTAACAAATACAGAAAAAAAGAATGTTTGTTGGATAGAACGAAACAGACAGATATTTTGGGATGAAGGATTTATACCATATTCATATCATACAATTTATATTAGAGGACTCATAAAAAATAAAACTATTTACGTTAAGGGCTTAGAGAAAGTGACATGGTTGAAGAAAATTTTAGGATATAATATGGATCAAAATTCATGTATTTTTAATCTAGAAGATAAAGGTTGCCCTAACCTGCTTAGTTTATATAAAGACTACAAGTCATGCTTAGATGTATATCGATGTATAAATCACTCCTCGCATTGTGCTTTACAAAATGTTACTTGTATGCAAAAATGGTGCTTAGAAAATAAATGTTTTTGAAGAAACCAATTTTATTTTTAATTATTAATTCCTCATATACCCTACCCTACTAGAATAACTCGCTCTCGCTTCTAATATGCAGCAGGTTGGTTGTAGAGAATAAATTATTTTTTAAGAGAAGTATCTTTCAACTGATTGAATCAGATCATTGATTGAACAGAACCAGTTCAGATCAGATAGATAAAGTACAAGCTGTTCATGAAATAACAGACTCAGTTTTAAATGGTTGTGACCCGATCAGATATGGTTGACCGATGTCACGCTGGATAATTAGGACTATCTGCTTCACTTGCTTCTACGATGAAGCAGGGCGGCCGATGTCGTGCTGGAGAATTGTGTGAGGCAGAAGCCCCAATTCTCCCCTACTCATGTCACAAGTGTTTTAGGGCTGTGGGCATGCCCATCGTGCCCACAACGTTGAACCGCGCTTGCATAATACTCGTAGCATGAACATGCATAAGTAACGCGGCGCGATACGATATCTTCAAGGAATGATCGCACATTTGAATAGAATTCACGGTAATTCCATGAAGATATCATAGCGCGCTGCGTTACTTGTTTAAGTGGTCATAGCGAATAGCGGAAGGAAATTGCCATAGGCCGATTCATAGTAACAACTCAATTCATTTATTTAGACAGTCCTGAATGGAATAGAATGGAATGAAAGGGAATGGAACACCCTGCCTGAGTCGGTGTTTCCGGTTAAGTACGATATGGGGGTCTTCAAAACACGAGTGCATAGGTGTCTTCTGGGTAAGCGCGCTCCATCATCGATCGCATCATCACTTAACATGAGGTGAGATAGTTGTCAAGTGCTACCCAGTTCTATGAAAAAATGAAAAAAAAAGTCCATATTAGTAACCTGTCCGGGTGATCTTTTTTATTGTGGAGCTTTTGAGAGTCTGCTGATACGCAGGGAGGTCACGTGCATCTTAGTTCAATGACCTTAAGTTTGATATTAGCGTAGGTATTATTCTGGATCTCCCTCAGGGTCTGCAGGTGCTTTTAAATGTCGTAAATATGGTAATATGCCAACGTCCGTGCACGTATTAAAAGTGATCTCATTCACAGGTATTTACGGTATTTTTTATATTTATATATCAGCCCGTATGCACTGAACTCATTTGTCTCATATGAAATAAACTCTTTTCTACTGACTTCCAAAAAGGAGGAGGTACTCAATTCGACTGTATTTTTTTATGTTTATTACCTCATAACTTTCGATAGGGTGAACCGAATCTCAAAATTCTCATTTTTTTTGATAGCTGGTACTTCACTACTTTCTTTTCCGCTGGTGGTTTCCGTCTGTATGGTTATATTTATATAATGTAAATCCGTTAATGGCCTTAAGTTAAGTTGCTTGATATTGTTTTGTTTATTTAAGGGCTGTGGATTTTTTATAATAAATAAAATAAAATAAACTTGTTATAGTCGGTTCCATAATACACTCGAGAGCAATGAATCCGGGTCACTTAAAGAATCCTAAAAATCTCGAAAACTAAAAATGCTAGGTTAATGCAATAAATTGTATTTAATAGACAATGTAATACTCCTTAAATGAAGGTATTAAAACTTCTTAGTTATTGAAAAGTTATATCATAAAAAAATCAAATTTGAAAAAGGGCCACTTTCGAAGATGGAACTACGAAATTACAGCATTTGGTTTTGCTTTTGTTTGTAATCTGTCATTTATGTGGGTACATAAACCATGTTGATAGTGCTCTATATTCATTATTCAAGCTGAAATTATGTCGCTTACGCCTGAAGAATGCACCAGAATACTTACAATGCTGGAAACCGGCCGGAGTCAGCGCGATACAGCCAGGACTGTCGGTGTGTCGCTGTCAACAGTACAAAGAGTTCTCCGACGTTACGAAGAAACTGGTTCTAACCTACGCAGACCAGGAACGGGCAGAACCAGGTGTACCACAGCACGAGAAGACCAATACTTGGTGAACACCATGCTTCGAAATCGCTTTCTCACAGGAACTGAACTCACAAATCAGTTTCGACGCCTCGGAGGAAGTAACCCAAGTGCATGGACAGTAAGACGTCGGCTTGCTGAATCTAACTTAAAACCCCTTAGACCTGCAAACGGCCCTAAACTGGAGCGTGGGCATCGTATTTCAAGACTAAGATATGCCCAGAGCCACGTAAATTGGAGTATTGAAGATTGGTCAAAAGTTATGTTCTCCGACGAATCAAAATGTATGCTCTACAAGCACGATGGAAGACACAGAGTGTATCGAAGACCAGGGGAAAGATTCAAGCAAGCATGCATCGAAGAAAAAGTAGCCTACGGTGGTGGGTCTGTACTTGTGTGGGCCGGAATTTCTTCTGAAAGTCGCACAGAGCTGGTGATCATAGAAAACGGCTCTTTAACTAGCGAAAGATATGTGGAAGAAATCCTCAATGATCACGTTGGTCCATTTATGGTCAATTTAGGTGAGGATGCTATATTTATGCATGACAATGCCCGACCTCATACAGGTAGGATTGTGAATGACTACCTTCAAGAGATGAACATTACTCGTATGGAGTGGCCAGCGCGCAGCCCGGATATCAACCCGATCGAGCATGCTTGGGACGAGCTAGGCAGATGCGTAAAACAACGAAACCCTCCCCCAATCACGCTTCGTGAGCTCAAAATTGCTCTCACAGAGGAATGGGAGAATATTCCCCAAAATCGTATAAGGAACTTGGTGTACAGCATGCCAAACCGCGTAAACGCAGTAATGGAAGCACGAGGAGGCAATACGAAGTATTAAAATTCAAGAAAATCGTAATAAAGTTCAAAAATATCATGTTTACTATTTTTGTTTTAAGGAGAGATCAGCAGTTTTTTTCTTTATGTAATTTTGTGTTAATAAAATGTATGGTGACTCATATTTTTTTTACTTTCATTTAAGGAGTATTACATTGTCTATTAAATACAATTTATTGCATTAACCTATCATTTTTAGTTTCCGAGATTTTTAACATTCTTTAAGTGACCCGGATTCATTGCTCTCGAGTGTAGTTCAAAAGTAATTTAAGTACCTGTCATCACAGTATTGTGCGCATGGCACCGACTTCAACAAGTTATTTCACACTTTTCGGTATTGAAGTCGGTTACATTTTTTGGTAATTTTTTTTCAACCTTTTTAGTGACCCTTGCTACTTACGGAATCGATTGTCATTCACCGTCAATGATAATATCATGAAGATAGGCGTAGCAGTTTTAAATTTTTGGAGTATAAATCAAAAGTAGCTTGATCGAATTTGATGAAATTTAAATGGGACCACCTCGGAAGTATCATCTATATATCTCTACCAAACAAAAAAATAATTTTAAGAATCGGTCCACAAGTGGGGGAGATATCAATTAATATACACATAAAAAAACATACACACGAATACTTAACCACCTCCTTTTTTGAAGTTTGTTAAAAATATACAGTGCACTGCTATATTACATCCAATTAACGTTTGACCTACTTTGTAGAAAGCAAAAAAAAAACAATTAGAAAAAAAAAACTGAAATAGGATGAAAATTCCGTATTTGGAATTTTCGGCCACTGCTGAGTGATGACAGCCGTTAAGTAGTGCCCGAAAATAATGATATTTTCATGAAAATGCTTTCTATATTATTTTCAAAGTTTCTTGGTTGAAATTCCCATTCGCTTTACTTACTTTTGCAAGAATATTACCTAATAGATTATACAATTTGTTTGCCAACGATGAGCTCAGAGCTTCATCACATCGCTACACAAGAATATTATAAAACAAAGTCCTCCGCCGCGTCTGTCTTTGTCTGTCTGTTCGCGATAAACTCATAACATACAGCACCGATTTTCATGCTGTTTACACCAATGGATAGAGTGGTTTTTGATGACAGTTTTAGTGTATAATTTGTCATGTTTTTATAGACGTTGGCCGTTGAATATTATGATATTTGTTGGAGGTGACGGAAAAAATAAGCGTCTATATTAAATATAACAAAATGATGTATGGTGGAATTGTGTATCTAATATATGACTTTTCTGTAGACTTCTACAGAAAAGTCCTCGATGGCATATCTCTTAAGGATAACATACTATAGCCATTTCAATACTTTATAAAATTGCCAATTATGGATGTTCGTTAGTATTTCACGCAAAAACTACTGAAATAGATAGATGAGGCGCTGGAGTAACAAATAGGATACTTTTTCATCATTATCATCATCCATCACCATGCGGGTGAAACCGCGGATCGCAGCTAGTATTAAGCAAAACGTACATACAATAGTAAAATAGGTACAACAGACCACGTATTGCCGTAGGTGATTCTGGGTACATGGTAGACACCGTTCAAATCGCATTCTCCGACACGTTGTCACCACACAAAGAAAGCTGAGAGGAACCTTGAAGTTAACCCGTCTGTTAACTCCTTGACGATACAAAATAATGATCTGGATCGAATTACGACATCTCACACAAAACCCAATCAAACGCTAAATGACCGTATTGTCAAAGTTGCAGACACATAACAAATACTACAACTCTATTTCAACACGATTACAGTTTAATGTCGCTTGTTAAATTTGTGAATGAAACGTAAAAGCTGGTAAGCTTGATAAAAGCATTGTTACAAATTCAAGCCACTATAAATATTTGCTCTGGTTTTCTATGTCATCATTCGATCGCATCTTCATGATCTGAGAACTAGCAAGATTAAATTATAAAACCTACAGTTTATTTCCACTTCAAAATGAATGTAAGAATTTTGACTGATAAAACTTACCTAAAATTCATTCATTCGTCACATTAGTTTGAACTTATTTGAAAACAAATACCATCTCCGACAATGTGTCACTATTTTCTTTAACCAACTCTACAACAACAATACCAAATAATTGAAGTGAAGTTTGTTTACATTATAATATGCATTAAAGCCCTAGTAATAATCTAACATTACATTTTCTTTTCAGATATTTCTCCCAGTCCTGTTTTTGGTATCTGTGGCGATAGCTGAACCACCTGTCGGGTAAGCTGATGTCTGATAAATAGAAAAATCATTTAAATATGGTTTATACGTATAACGTTGCAACATTATTATTTTTATTACAGCCATGGCTATCCAGCAGCAGGATCACACCACGATCATCTCAATAGTGATAACCACCATGATCACCACACTCATCAGCCTTCGGAACACCAAAGATCTCTATCTCAAGAGTATGGAGTACCATCCACGCCATCCTCTCGGAACACCCTCTCGACCGAATACGGAGTACCAAATGCCAAATCTGCCCACAACGCACAAGGACAGTCACAGAAATACTCTCCCCCTGCAGCTCGAGTAAGCTTCAACCAAAGATTTAGATCATCGGCCGGCAGAAATTCAGCTGAAAAACATACAACTAGCGCAGCGAGAAGTTATTCTCAAGAGTACGCAAATTCAGACACCCAAAATGATATCTCTCAAGAATATGGTACTCCCTCTGCCAAACAATTGTCTCAGGAGTATGGAGTTCCTTCTATTGTATCAGCCAGGACTTTGTCTACTGAATACGGCATGCCCGATGCGAGATCCACTCCTTCGCAAGAGTATGGCGTTCCAGCTATGTCCACGAGAAGCCAAAAATCCCACTCACCGGTATCTAGCTTCCGCATGTCTCAACCACTCACTGGTACATCTCAAGATTATGCCGCACCTGCAGCTAAGTCTCAGTTCCAAATAGACTCACAATCTCATGCGTTCTCTGCTCCTTCAGCAAGGTCTAATGATGTCACTCAGGACTATTCTGCACCTGCAACCAGGTCTCAGTTCCAAGATGAATCTTTATCTCAAGGTTACACTGCCCCATTATCAAGGTCTAACGATGTAGCTCAAGGCTACGATGCGCTAAAACCATCAGCTAAGTCAGGTTCTGCTTCTCGGATCCCATCGCAATCGTATGGTGCCCCAAAAAATGCACCTTCTTCTAATTATGGTGCTCCGGCTTCGCGATCTCTACCCTCTTCCTTTGGTGAGGCATCTTCGAGGAATTCTGACTCTAATAACCAAGAATATAACTCAATTTCGGAAACTTACGGTGCACCTGACCAGAGAGATGTGTCTTCCACATACGGTACTCCAAATGCAAGAAGTCCGACGCAGGAATATGGAGTCCCATCAAGCCGCGCTAACCAGAAATCTGATGCCCTACAATCTTCACATACTCCTGCCAGGTGAGAATTTTATTTTAATAATGAATATGAACCATAATGTACCTACGAAATACTGGAGCTTTTCTAATTTTCTGATTTATCGTTTTAGGTCTGCTCCATCATCCACTTACCTACCCTCAGCACGTGATGCCATGCCTTCTCAGCAGTATGGTATACCAGAACAAGACAACAACAAAGGATATGACTACGCCAGGGCCAGGGCTTTGGAAGAACTGCTTAGCCAGGTAAAACTAGCAGTATTATTTTAACTCCCAGGTGCCCAAAATAAATAATATTAAAAGATATTTTTCTAGATTCAAGATATATTGTGTACTTATAATAACAAGATAGCGAATCAATGGAAGCCTAAGAAAATCTTCGAATAAATTATGGAGAACTAGGAAGAACTAAAATAGTAATTAGTAACTGCTTTGCTACTCTTCTTTTTAAATATAGAGTTTAAAATTTTTGTCCCTGTCTATCACAGTTGATATTCACCCCAAACCTTTTAGAAATAGATTTGAACCACTGAGCTGGTCACCTTAAACATATTTCGATGGCCCCGTTCGTTCAGTGGTTTTAAATGCTTCGATGCTCTTTAAACAATATAGTGAGAGTAAATATAGCTAATCTAATAATTTTATCTACTCAGGAACCAGCCAGCTACGACTTCTCGTACCAAATAGAAGACCGCGAGTCAGGCAGTGACTTTGGACATACAGAGACCAGAGAAAACAACAGAGCTGAAGGATCCTACTTTGTCGTGCTGCCAGATGGAACAAAACAGGTAGATAAATGTTACTTGTGACGATATGGTTCATCTTCTATCTGCCACTCTTTGTTTAGCTGAGATATCTGGATTGAAGTACCACCTGGAGCAAAAATTAACAGCCGTAGAATCAAAAATCTCTAGTTTCCATTGCAATGCTAGACGTGGTGCTATAAACTATCAGTTATCAGTAACACTCTTTCTGTTTGCTGTTCTTCTTGTAGTGCTTAGATGGTTGGTAGTGACCTGGTGCCTTCGACGCGATAGGTTCCAGATTACATCCTTGGCATGTTTGTGTGATTAGCAGCTGATTCTTCTTGGGTATTAGATGTTTGTTTTGTGTCAATAATTATGTTCATGCCTAATGCGAGAAGGAACGGGAGTACTGGGAATACAAGGGTGTAAGAATATGAACGCCAGAACGAGTGTGTGAACGTCTTTTGTTATTTATTACCAACTTGCCATTGACATCGTTTGCCAAGAGGTAATTTCCCATAACAGTGCCACCCTCCCATGATGTCCCATGATCTGCATCGGATTTCCAGTCTCCGTCATATTGGTCAAATCATGCTTTTTGCGATTAATTAATTTCTTATGTAAGTATAACTACTCCAATGCACTCATCTGCGATATCAGCTGGTACCTGATCATAATCACAATCAGCCCATTTTGTTCCCACTGCTCGGACTCGAGCCTTACTCTCAGAGAGAAAGGAGTTGGGTCATAATCCACCACGCGAGCCCAGTGTGGATTGGTGGATAGGTTAGTGTCCAGCCCATGTCGAAGTTTTCAGGCCACCCGAAGGCCTTTGACATATCCTAACGGCTGTTAACCTAAGAAAAACAACCGGGACCGACGGCATAACGTGCCTTCCGAAGCACGGAAGCGCTCAGTTGAATAATGCCACTAGCGGTCACCCATTCAATTCCTGACCGCAGCAAGTGTTGCTTAACTTGTTGACCGGTTAAGATCGCCAAGTCGAGCTCCGCTACGAGCGCTTTCGGCACCTGTTAATTATCTATAAATCTTATTATCCTAGCGTATAAAGTTATACCTTATTTCGTTCTGAAGCAACTGAAATGGTTAGGTAAACGTAAAATTCAGGGATAGCAAAATGTTTGCTCTAGGCATCATTGCATCTGATATTCGCAGACGTTGAGTTTACCCTGATTTACATCTGTTTCGTTAACTGACTCTCAATTTTGTTGTTGTTGCGATTGTTGATTACTAGACTTAATTAATTTTTATTCTGTTTTCTTAGACGGTGGAGTATGAGGCCGATGAGCGTGGTTTCAAACCCAGGATCTCCGTGGAGCCAGCTGCAGCATCAGGTCGTTCAGGATCAGGATACGACGATAATGCAGCAGACCTAGCCAGATCTGCTGACGGACCCTACTAAAGATATTACTCAAACTCCAATGGAAAAATGAAAACGGCCCAAATCGACGTTCGGCTTCCAAATTGACTTCGACTGCCTTGCATTATAATGAATACAACATTTCTGTGATCTCTTTCTAATTTTAAGTTAATTATAATTATTTTTAAGATGAGCAAAACAAAATAAACAAAAAGAAACCTTGTTAGTAGGATACATAGAAATAAATTATGTTGATATCTTAATTGAGGAAATCTTATTATTTATATATCAGTTAGGACATTTCCCTTAACAATGCCTAGTTAAAATAATTGTAGTAAAATATACATTTAAATCTGTTAGAGCCGTTCATTGTTCATTGCTTTATATTCATAATAATTAACTAAAATTATACTTTATTAGCATGCTTATAGTTGTAGTTTTGTTGAATAGGATTATTACCACAGTGAAATAATAAAATTAAATAAGGATTCATCTAAAACAAATTTCATAGATTTTGGGAATCGCAAAATGTGCAGGCTACTTTTCAATCATATTGGTTCAAAGCACTCAAGGATAGGAAGTAACAGGATTGCAATTAAACCCATACTTCGAATGAGACCAAATTTCTTACTTACTACTTCTTCTACTTCGCAACCATTCATACCAAACCATATCAAAAGGTACAGACCAAAGAGTTTTTAGTGTGTAAAAAAAAATTACCTACGACGAAATGGAGTTTCAAACTCACATATTCTTCGTTAGAAACTTTTCCATTAAACTCCCGTCGTGGATTGTTTAAAATAAATATTCCATTTATTGTTTCCGAAGTACATTTCATTGTTTACTTGAGTTCATTGTGCAGTTTTTCGTGATTATAAAAATGCAAAAAGCGCAGTTTTTATAATTATGGTATTACGGGTGACGAAAGATTGAAATCACTTGCCAGGATTGCTTTTCGTAGCATACAAATTAGGATTTTGATAGTCTCGGATCACCTTGACCTAACATGCATTTTATAGGAAATATATTTTTAAAGTAGAGTCAGTGCATTACATTTTATCTCACTCATATTATAAATGTGAAAGTTTAAATGGTTGGGTGGATGAATGTTTGTTACTCAATCACGGCAGAACGGTTGAACGGATCTGGTTGAAATTTGGTACAGAAATAGATTATAGTCTGGAGCAGCACATAGGCTACTTTACATCATCATCATCATCCTGCGCAGACGTAATCGCGAGCACCAGCTAGTTTGGATATATATTGCAATTATCTGTCCGTCGCGCAACTGTCAAGTGTGAACTTCGACTCTGTGAAACTACATAAATATAAAATACTAGCTGCGCCCCGCGGTTTCACCCGCGTGGTGATGGATGATGATGATGATGATGATGAAAAGTATCCTATGTGTTAATCCAGCGCCTCATCTACCCCCATACCAAATTTCATCAACATTAGCCCCCCCGTTTGTGCGTGAAAGAGTAACAAACATCCATACATCCATACATACAAACTTTCACGTTTATAATATTATAATAGGATTTGAAACCATTTCGCACCAATATTATTCAGCTATTTAATACGCATACAGAAAATTTGCTAACGCGTGACCTCAATTTCGGGACGCTTCTCTTTCAGAAAACCAAAATAAAAGGATTGTTCTTCTAAACTTTGTTTATGCATCATATTTTTTTTGTATGTTCCGTTTTATATAATTATGAAGAATATTGAATAAAAACAAATGTAATCAAAAAGTATTAAAAAAATACTAAATTCTCTACTGAAGCACAGTATAAAGATGGTTTCTACTGTGACTGAAGGGTTGATAACTTAATACGAGTGAATACTACTTATTCGTGCAAATCCTCGACACTATAATCATGTCACCTGGACATGCATTAATTAGAACTGCAAGAATCAAGGTGCAAGATGACATATAAGTCGTACCTATATCGACTAATATGTCAATACCTCTCTGTATATATTTTTTAAGTGGAAAGGATATATAGTGAACTAATTCAAGTAAATAACGCTAAGGATCTCCAAATGGTTATTGGCTTATTATTCTATTTGTAAAAACAACAGATAGTTTGAAGCTCTGTTTGCCTACTGTTTAATTTTATCAATTACTTAATAAGTACGTTACGTTTAATGAAGCTTTGGCAGCAATCCTTGGTTTTATCATTGACCTGACATTACAATGGATTCTTAAATATCTATTCTATCTGGGACACTTAGTACTACTGCGTTTCGTGAAATATCATAAAATTGATAGACGTTTCTTTGGCTCCGTTAGTACTCGTATATTGTACGGGCTGTTGCTGTAGGATTCAGCTGATGATACGTACAGACCATCTTCTTTTAAGCTTTATACATGATGTAAAATAAATGTATAAAAAATATTTATTTGTTATACAAGAGTGCAAAGTTGCTTGTTAACCGCGTGCTCAATTTTGATGACCGAGCAAGCGATGTCAAAGTCAAAGTCAAAATCATTTTAGGCATCAAAGACGCACTTATGAACGTCAATTTTTGATTATAATGTACTTTAAAGACTACCGCCGCGTTCCAAAATATATAGAGCCTACCGAGATGGATACTAAAATTGAATTACGAGCGCAGTGAGTGACCCAAAAAATAGAATCCTAAGCGTTAGCGAGGCAATGAAAGGAGCACGCGGTGAAATATCTTTGCACTCGAGTGCAACACGTAACTTTTTATCTCACCTCAGCGAGGAAATGACTAAATGCAAAAAAAAAACATTTACATTCACAAGATACTTATATTTCAGTTTATGTTACCTAGGTTTTATTACAGTCTAATCTTTAAATTATAACAACTAAAACTTAACACATAACTAGTTTTTAACCTAAGGTTTAAACAATATGACGTGAAAAGAAAATGTCGTCCGTAAAGCTAAATAAAAAAAGTAGGTACACCAAGAAGGAAAGTTTGAGTTTTTAACAAATTAAAAAACGGTTGTATGATAAATTCGGCACCATGGAGGTAGAAGTAAATAGGTTTAATGATGTTCAAACTTAGTGCACGAGATGTTCCATATTCAATTTACTTTATCCTCTAGCGGATAAAACGGCTTTTGCGCTCAGATCTCGAAGAGCTAAAATACTCTTTCCGAGGGGGGGGGGGGGGGAATTAAAAAGTATATTACGATACCATTAAAAGTGCAGTACGCACGTATATAAGATTAAGTTATGTAATTACGAATCAAAGAAATTCTTTTAGCTTTAGGTCCAGAAAAGTTATGTTTAAATATCAGTTACATGATAATTGTCGATTCAGGAGACCTACTTCCAAACACGAACTACGAAGTTTAATTTGACGGATTTCATGATCTACTGTGAAAGTGATCAAGCAAAAATAAAGTCAAGGGTGATATGCAATAACAGATAAAGTGATTAGTGTTTTATGTTAAAGTGATGACGATATATTAAATCTAAACACCAAAATGTGTAATTTGATGAAGTTTAATTCTGTGCAAGTGCATCAACCGTCTTTAATATTATTTTTTTAGAACTGGGTGGTACTCATGACAAAACATACTATTTATTTACTACTACTATAAATTTGTAAGTGCCCCCATAGGCCTATATAGAATAATTGATTCTATATAGGCCTATATAGGATTCTATATTGGGGGGGGGGGGGGACAAACTAACTAACACCATTTATCTAATTGATGTACAAATGTCTTCCCCGTATCCCGCTCAGTGCTCCTACAAAGTTGGGTTGTTTTGGAAAATCTTGTATTAATCTGATATTTATAAAGGACTAAAAATAATCGTTTGCATAAACGCAGCACTGAAATTATTCATCCAAAACTCCTACAACCTTTTTCCTAACCGTCATATTTTGGACATGGTAAAGTATTTTCCTTAGGGGGATCATTTTAGACACCTTTCCCTATTCAATCCAAAACTCATTTTATATAAATACCTATGTCTTCATACATATGTCTAATATTATATGTACGTACACCCGCCCACCCCCACATAACACGTTAAACTGTAGTGATTATGTTTTTTAACGTAAAAAAATTGGAAATCTCTATCAAGTTGTATTGTATTTTATGAAACGCGGACGGTAATTATAAGAGCTATTGATCAGTGAATCCTACTTGCAATGACATACGGAGCAGAGACGGGGATGCTGTATTTTTCTATATTACCGGACACTATCCCATATCATTCAACAGCTGAAATATTTTTACTTAAAGCTTCACAAAACATTAAAGACGTTAGACATTAGAGCTTAAGATGACCTTCTATATCAATGAAAGCACCTGTTGCGCCTCACGCATACCTTGATAGCTTTGAACAATGATCTGGACGTAATGTCACCTCGTTACTGCATGAACCACTCATTAGCTGGACAATGAAAGCATTACAATCATAGACAGTTCCAAAAGACTTGTCTACGTTTTTATTATCTTGAACTTAGAGTATAAAATTGCTCGTGTAATTGTCATTTAGGCTGCTCTATATGTTTGATAGGGTAAATGTTAGGGATGGGCCGAAATTCGTTTAACATTCGGTTTAACCGAACTTCGGCAGGTTGAACCGAACTTCGTCATTCGGCCGAAATTCGGTTTATATGCCGAACATTCGGTGCAAAACAACCGATATTTTTATTACACTTGCACTATCATACATAATAGAAATAAATTAAAACAACATATCTGTAATAATAACAGTGAAATAAAATTAGTGTGACATAGGTACTCATAGTCATTTATTTGAATAAAGAAAGAAAAGTAATCATCAAACCTCTTAAAAATCTTTGCTTACTTAGCAATCACAAAATTGACTTACTAATCAGCCTTAGATATCTGTCCTACTTAATTAAACAACAAAATTAAACTGCTCTCCTTACTTATTTGCCTTAGATATCTTTCTTACTTAATTAAATAACAAAATTAAACTGCTCTTCTCAACAAGTCTTACAATTCTCTCTTACGTAGTAAAAACACAGTGAAACTGATATTCTTAATAACCAGTCTTAGAAATCTTTACATAGGTAGTACTTAATAAAAATACTAAAGTAAATTGGTCTCGTCAATAGTCGAACAGCCGTATTCAATAATCTATCTATCGCCGGTTTACCTTACTAGAGATAGATATTTGACACTATTTGTACGAACGTTATGTCAAATTTCTATCGGTAGTAGGGAAAATTGTGGATAGATAGAATATTGAAAACTGCCGTAAATTTAATTGGTCACCTTAACCGTCTAAAAAGAATGCAGTTTGTTTAAATTTTGTTACAGATCTACTATAACAAAAATTAAATAAACTTTGCTTGCATTCTTTTGACACAGTGTCATATATTAATAAAATACAATTCGTAAAATGAATTTAAAAAAAATAATACTTCTAAGTAACGTAGGTATACCACCAATTAGGTAAATTTTTCATTTTTACAACATTAAGGAATAATTTATTTATTATTTTGGACTATTAAACCACTTTAAAACAATTGATTTGCGTGTAATATAAACAATGGCACGTGACGAGCTGGTGACGTATTTACAACTGACCAGCCGCCTAAAGGGCCCGCGGGGTAGCGCGGAGTGTGGGCGGGGGACATTTGCAGCGAGCGACGGCCGTGCTGTTTACACAAGTCGCAACATGAAAAAGCGCGGCGAAATTGAACCGAAGTTCGGCCGAACTTCGGCCGAATTTTGCATTTATACCGAATGTTCGGCCGAAGTTCGTATTCGGTTCAAACCACATTCGGCCCATCAGTAGTAAATGTATTGTTAGATTTAGGTTTTGTATAAATAGCAGAACTATATTTGGATGTCAGCATTAGACACATCTCCATCGGAGAATCAACAGTGGAGAAGGGTTTTAAAAAATAATACAACTTCACGGGTAGATTTGTAATTCCTATTTCATTTTTCTTAATACCAATCTACCATGAAGGTTTGTTTTATTCTCTTTGATTTTGTTGTTTCTAAAGAGCTACATAACTAGCTTATCAAAGTTACAGTTATTAACATGATGCTGCTCTTTTTCAGATGTTTATACCACTGATGTTTCTGATGTCGCTTGCATTAGCTGAACCACCGGTTGAGTAAGTTAACAGTTCCCATACTGAGCTTTACAACTTCAGTTTTAAAAGAGAAGTCACTGTTTAAAAAAATGTAGATACTTATGATCATGATTGGCATCAATATTAATAATGTGTTATTTGTTATTTCAGCGAAGGATATCCAGCATCACGATTCCAAGACCATCAGCAACACGATCACCTCGATTCAGACTACCAATCTCCGTCTCAAAACTACGGACCACCATCCAATACCATTGCATCAGCTCGCAACGCCCCTTCCAACGGATACAAATATAACAAACCAAATGCAAGAAGTTCTAATTTACGAGGACAGTCACAACACTCCCCTGCTACAGTACGTGTCAGTTTTAACCAAAGATTTGGATCAGCGGGTGCGAGAAACTCTGGACAAGATCACACCGCTCCCAGCTCTAGAAGTCTTTCACAAGGATATGCTACCACCAACGCACGAAGTGGAATCTCCCAAGAGTATGGCCCACCAGCTTCTAGATCATTATCCCAGGAATATGGAGTTCCTTCTATTGTAGCAGCCAGGACTTTATCCTCTGAATACGGTACACCAAATGTTAGATCTGCCCCATCAGAAGAATATGGCGTTCCAGCAGTAGCAGCACGAAACAACAAAAATACTCATATATCCAACCTCCGCAGTTCTCAACCGAGAAAAGTATCGCAAGACCATTCTGGACCTGCAACTAAATCTCAGTTCCAATCAATATCTCATTCGGAAGATAACACTGGTCTTTTAGGAAGGTCTCACAATGCAGGCCAAGAATACGACGCACATAAATCTACTGCTCAATCGTCATTTCAATCTCGAAGTGCCCCGTCTACAACGTACGGTGCCCCGGCCTCCCGATCTCTGTCCACTTCATACGGTGTTCCCTCCGCAAGAAGTACTAGTTCTTATGCTGAAGACGAAAAGGATTCTTCTGAAACTTATACTGGTCAGTCTGCAAGAGGACTATCTCAGGAGTATGGAGTACCGTCAGCCCGCGCCGGTTTGAACACCAAAGCTGTAGCTTCATCTTACACTGCTGCAAGGTGAGCAACTAAATTATCATCCCAAAGAGGTACTGATATAATGAGATTATCTAATGACGATTTTTTTATATTCCTGCAAGGGCAAAGAGTCACGAATGCATATAAAAGTTGCAGTTAACCCAGACCTGGGCGAAGCTCGGTTTATGTTCTACGGAACTTAGCATTGATCTCATCACCGTAAACATAGTTTTTCTTTGCCCAATCATTGTCATTTTGTCATGTCTACTAGACATTTAAACCTGTTGGGGGCTAGTCTGTAAAATATCATCTGTCTTCTTTATTTTAATTTTCTTCTAAGGTTACAATCTTTTGGTTTCAGGTCTTCTCCGTCTTCGAGTTACCTACCCGCATCCCGCAGTGAAGTGCCTTCAGAACAGTATGGACTTCCTGACCAACGTGATGGTTTGAACCAGGGTTATGACGGTGTTCGGGCAAGAGCTTCAGATGAACTTCTCAACCAGGTAAAATAAATATTCACTACACTACAAGCACTACACACACCACATCATTTTGCTTGGTTATTAGGTCGTTAAGCCCACGTAAGTGGTAATCTCTGCCTAGAACAGATGCATTTCGTGAAAATTTCCCACAAGTGAGGTATCAAGAAAATACGGGGATTGCACCATAAAAAAACACTGTAAAATACGGTGTACTATATATATTTATCTTTTTAAAAACACAACAGTTTTATTGTACAAATCACTGTTTATTGTAAAAACTAAACATAACAAACAGTAAATAAACTTGCAGGAAATAACATAAAGTTAAATTAGGTTTATGAGCAGCAGAACTCTCTTTGTGAATGAGTTAATAGGAGGTAGTATTGCCACTTTTTTTACCTTTTTCTACAGTGAATCAGTAATATTCGCAATATTGCCGGCGAAACTACTTAGATTTTACTACATAATGTCTCAGTCAGGGTTACGCAAGCAGTGCATTTTGCCACTTGTGACAAAATGCATCTGTTCTAGCCAGAGCTTCCCACTTAAAATCCGATGAGCCTCGTCCTAACCGTTGTCTAATAACATAAAAAGGTATGTTACCCTATATTATTTGATATTTCCACAGGAACCAGCAAACTACGACTTCGCGTACCAAATCGAAGACCAGGAGTCAGGCAGCGACTTTGGGCACACGGAGACTAGAGAAGAGAACCGAGCTGAAGGATCCTATTTCGTAGTGCTACCTGATGGGTCCAAACAGGTTAGATCAACTTCATCACTGTACTTGTTTTAAAGGATGTACATATAGAAAGGAAGTCCATTAATGGCAGGTGGTCGTTTTCGACTTCTATGCAAAAGTTAACATACCCGGCCGACTTATTGGGCTTATTTATTGACTACCCAGCCTAGACATAAAAAGGGTAGGTATGTATGATATGTATATATATGTATATGTATATATAAGCAGAGCATAACGAATAAGTTGTGATATAATTTAGGTTAAGATACACAGCCGCAGGGTAGGTAGGTACCTACTTAAAGATGAAACGATGCTATCAAAAAAAAGTAATTACTTAAATACCTGCTTTGTTGGACTAGGAACAGCTGTCAGAAAGTTTAAATTTAGAACCTTGCCATTATGTAAAACAAAAAAAAATATCAAGTAGACTTACTAGAAATTTCGGCGATTATATATGTATTTCGTGTAAGGCCCACTGCACGGAATTGTACTTACACGACGCACCTCGCCTGCGCAGAAGTATGATTCCATGCCGAAAATTTGTCAACTTGTCTGGCGGCCACTGTACACACATTGTTAGTATTACGTTCCATCTAATGCTTAGTATTAGACTGTGGTATTAGGTAGTTATAAACATGTATCCATGCATGGTGCCGTCTTTGCTGCGTTGGCACCACGACGGAACTTGTATTCGAAAGGCACATATATTTTTCCACGGTCACAGAAACATCGATATAAAATATGTAAAATGGCGGAAAAACAAATTCAATTCACATATCATTGAAATAAAACGTTTGAAAAAGATATTTATTACGTTACTATCTAACCCGCACTCGCGTGGCCTCGCGGGATACGGTCATTTAATTTTTAAACTATCTCACGGGAACTCTTTAATTTATCGGGATCAAACCTATATGTTGACCAGGGATAGGTATAAGCCACCACCATACAAAATTTCATTTAAATCGGTCCAGTCGTTTCGTATATTAGCCCGTACAAACAGCCAGATGAACAAGCAGAGGAACAAAAAAATTAAAATAAATCTAAATTAGTTCGATTTCACTCCTTAAATCCCGGTTATTTTCTTTTTTTTATTGTACAGGAATTCGACATCTACAGTTTTAATATGTAGAGATTTATTTGAATTTGGAATTGTAAGTATAATGAAAGATCTTCATACAGCCAGTATAAAAACATAGCACATTTGCAGGTACAATGAAATTGACATGACGTGTAACAATATAAAATATGTGTGAATAACCGTAAAAGTAACCAAAGTATTTTTTCAGACGGTAGACTATGAGGCTGATGAGCATGGTTACAAGCCCAGGATCTCTGTGGAGCCAGCTGCAGCATCAGGTCGTTCAGGATCAGGATATGACGATAACGCGGCGGAGATTATCGAAGGTCGTACAGCTGGAGGTCCATACTAAACAACGAGCAAATCTATGTTACTGGAATTTTGTTAATTAATGTACTTTTTTTGACAAGGTTGTATTTAAGTTTAGGCAATAAAATACTCAAATAATTATATGATATATATGTATATAAATAGTTATATTTGATTAGTTGGAAGTACAAATTATTCTTATGAAATTTAGTAGTTGTTTTAAATTAATTTACTATATAACTCGAAGTTAGATAGGTACCTATTTTTCCAACTACAGTTTCAACCACATCCGGTGATCTTTTTAAGGGAGAGTGCAGATTGTACGCGGTTGCATCTCACACTCTCTCCTTGAATAAGACCACTGGATGTGGTTGAAAATATAGTTGGAAAGAAATGACTTATTTACGCGAATGATTCCTGTTTTGCGCATTAAAGTTATAACCCACGATAATTTTCGTAATGATAATAAATGCAATTCTTTAGAAATTAATTTCATCTCTTATACTTACATCAATATAAGCGAAATAATAGGTTGTAATTGATTTACTGATTACAAATTTGCAGAAACTTAGTACTTGACCCATGAAGTTGAAATTCAGAAAGAATGCAATACTTACAGAGTACTGCAATTTCACTCAAAGGGGTAAAATAGATAATTAAAGGTCACAACCGTATACTTCTACACCTATATAGGTAGAGCTATGATATACAACATCTCAAATCACCTAGCCGTACTAAATAATGACCAACAAAATAAGGGCGAATACAGTATAAATGACAATCCTATAACTTTAATTCTAAGAACTTGAAAACCTGCTTTTGCTTAAGTTTTTTGCGCACCATTACGAACAGTTTACCGTGTATATTCCACCTCAAATTACGCATTAAAATTCGAAGCAGTGCCGGATTTAGATTTTTTATGAGTGTAGGCCACTTTTTTTCCGCCGCCCCATGTACTTTTCTAAAATTATAGTTTTCCATTGCGATTACATTCACTCACACAGTAATCTATACTTATTAATATAGTAGTAGAGGCCATAAGGTCTGTACTTGGAAGAAAAATAAAAAAGTGGGTCAGAAGACGTAAAATTAACCATCTGAACAAAAACCAATATTTAGTTTTAGAAAAAAAAAAGTTCTGTGTGTCGGTCGGTCAATTTGTATGTATGAACAAGCATAATTAAAAAAAAATCGCACAGATTTCGATGAAATTTGGTATATAGATAGAATAAAGCTCGGATCTCTCAACTCTAACATTTTTATGTTGATTCGTCACATAAATGGCAGCTTGATATCTCTATCCTACACGGTCTCGTATAAAACTGAGGTCTCGATTGACTGGTCAGCGCGCATGAACTCTGTGGTACAGCTGAAAACCTACGCTATAACACATGAAACCAAGATATCGGTGAGTGTATTAATAGGTGGGGGTGGGGGATAGAGGTGTATTAATAAATATCTCAAGGTAGATTAAAAAAAATCGGCGTTGTTTTAGATTTAAGAAAATAGTATTTAAATACAACAAAACAAGTCGCAACGTCTATATATCCTCGATGGGGTAGGCAGTGGTACTATAAGTACCTACATTTCGCCAGAGGGATAAGTTACTCCTATGTATTAGGTGAGCGTATTAACCATCTACGTTGTACTGTTCCACACTCCGGACTGCTATTAATAATTTCTTTGTCAGAAAACCTCATAACTGTCGGACAGTTATGAGGTTTTCTGATAATAGATAAAATAGGTACAATAACAGTATGCACTTGGATTATTAATTTTAGGTTTAAAGAACTTTATTTCTCATAAGAACTAGTGTTCACTTACAATGAGATTCTCTTAAATATAAATTAAATAATATAATATTAAATAAAAAATTTCGATAGGAATAATTTTCTATAGGGATTTATAGTAGGTATTAGTATGAAAACCACGAGAAAACCAGTGAACGTGTTTGACTTTTATCGGATTTGAATTAGCTCAAAAAGGGACAAACCCGGAAAAAATTAAAAGTAGCAATTTTCCTTCGGTATTGGTTGGTCGTAAAATTTACGAGTAGACTGCCAGTGACCACTGGCAATCTAAATTTTTAATATGTAAATCGATCCGTTGCGTGATCCGCCATCCTGTTTTAAGGGTCAATTTTTGTTTACAGAATAGTTAGTTTATTTTCATTTGACTCGAAAATGGTTTTACATATTTTGTTTAGAATTTAATTTCCTACAATATTTATTTTTTTCGATATTTTCCCATTTATATCCAAAAAAGGGGACGATTTTTTGTTTGATTAACAAAACTTAAAGTAACTCGTTTATTTTCAAGATTAGGTACCTACTTGAGAAATTGTAATAAACAAAGTGGTTTAGCCTTAAATTTTATGCAATATTGGTGCTAGTAAATGTTTTCTACGGATCGATATTTTTCGATATATACCTGAAAAGCGGTGGGGGTAAAATTATATAATGGCATTATCACGTTTCTTTTTAATTTTACATGGCAAATTGTTACGAGCAAAGTTTTTTTGAAATTAATTTTCCTACAATTACACCAGACAAATATACCATATATAAATATAATAGATAGATAGATAGATAATTCTTTATTGTTACACCACTTAATATACAAAAATAACATAAAAGTAAAAGAAAGCTTAAAATAAAGTGTTACAATGGGCGGCCTTATCACTAATAGTGATCTCTTCCAGGCAACCTTAGGATGGAGAGGAAATACAGGAATAACAAGACGGGGCGTAATATAAAGATAAAGGTACAATCAAATCAAGACAATAATACATTACTAAATCAAATTAATAATAAATTATAAACAAGAAAAGAAAAATATCTACTAATACATAAAAATACACTAATACATATTGAAATATATATAAACATATAATTAATTCATTGATATACTTACATAATATATATATATATATATATATATATATATATATATATATATATATATATATATATATATATATACTACAATACAATATACTTCCATACATATATTTATACATTAATTCTTTGATGTATTATAATCAAAACCCAAGTTCACACTGGTTAAACTAATTGGCGAGATAGAAACTTTTTACTTGGCTTTTGAAGGTCGACAAGGATTGTGCACGCCTGATAGTAACTGGTAATAAGTTCCATAAGCGAACAGCTTTCACTGAAAAAGAGTGATCATAAAATAATACCATATATAAATCCATAAAATATCGATCAGACTAAAAAAAATACTAGATCAAAATTGTAGAAAACTTAATTCTTAACAACTTTGTTTATAACAATTTATTCATCTGAAATTGAAAATAAACGAGTTGTTGAACAAAATTCGCCTCCATTTTTTGGTATAAATCGGATTGTATTGATCTTAGGAAAAAAGTTATGGGCATCAAAATTGTGGGAAATTAAATTTTAAACAAACTTCGTTACAAAAAATTTTCGTTTTTCAGCGGAAGTGTCACTAAATATTTTTTAATATCGTTTTTTTGATAATGGATTTCCGCAAAGTAACGCCTGAATCAATAAATTATCTAAACTTCGTTACATCTTTTTTCGTGTAAAATTGAAAATAAACGAGTGATTCCGTAAACAAAAATTTACCCTTAAAATGAAGATGGTGGATGAAGCATCGGAGCGATTACCACGCAAAACAAACTATAGACTGCCAGTGACCAAGGAATTCTGAAGAAAAATTGCTGCTTTTAATTTTTTTCAGGCAAATCCTAATTTGACTGGGCTATTTATCCTCTGAAGTCTAAAATTTGCCGCCCCTAGGACGCCGCCGCCCCTAGGCCGCGGCCTATTGTCAATAGGCCGTATACGGCCTATTGACAAATCCAGGACTGATTCGAAGAAACACATATCTAACAAGTACAATTTCAAAAATTTTATACCGACTTCCGTTCTATTCAGTTATTGGAGTGTAACTAAAAAACTACTGGACCAAATATGATGAAATTTAAATGGGACAACTCGGACAGCGCCAACTTTCAAATTTGAGAATCGGTTCATCCTATCGAAAGTTATGAGGAAAAAAACATAAAAAAACATACAGTCAAATTGAGTATCTCCTCCTTTTTGGAAATCGGTAGAAAATAAGCAAAATTCAGGAAAAAAAATAAGCTAAATTCCACGATAGCCATTGTTGGGATTTTTCCCTACCATCTTTGATTTAGTAATTTTAATAACCTTTATAGAGTTGTATTACTACTGGGCAGAATTAAGGAAGGTTTTTGACGTGATAACGTCTTATAAATCGATGAACGTCGGCTGCACCCACAAAAATTATGACTCAATGTCACGTTTCGTTTTCACGTTCCGCCTAGGCCGAGCGTGCAAGCGAGAGCGCGGAACAAGCGATAGAGAGGCCCGATCAGCCTAAGCGTTCGGCTTGTCTTTCAATTATCGTCCGTACCGACTTTAAAGACAACATTTTTTTGTACTTTAAATCGTGAAACTAGGGATCTATTTGGTACAAATAATTATGTTCAAATATGAACATAATAATGAAACCGAAGACAGCTTCTTTTCTACATACGTTGCCTAGCGTGCTCGCGCGAAATTTGACCCACATATATAGCAGCCCGCGTAAACTGTACGTCATCATCAGCACCGGGGCAACGATCACTCGCTGATCAGGCAGTTTGGCCACAAATTTTTTATCATCATCAACATCATCATCCATCACCACTCGGGTGTGACCGCGGGACGCAACTAGTGGTAGAATAAAGACTTTTTATTTTATTTTACTGGTTTATTTGGGGTTTCTTGTGTTTTTTATTTTCTATTCATCCTATTAGCATTTTATGCGGGTGGTGCACGCCCCCAAATAGGCCAAAATCATTGTTTTCTTTTCAGCGGAAGTGTCACTAAATATTTTTTAATATCGTTTTTTGACTTTTTATTTTATTTATTTATGTGGGATTATTATCATTGTATTAATAATTGTATGAATTAAATTGCGTACTCCATACATTATAGGTAATATATACAACACTATGTATCTGTACAGAGGTTTGTTTGTTACGATTTAATATCTTCAGACTGATTATAAAATGACTATATACCTACTCGTGTAATAGATAAATTGGTTCAAGTCACAACAAATATTTAATTAGTATTGTTATTTAATAAGGTTCACATACTCCAATGATCTTGACCTTTTCAAAGATAAATATAGTTAATTATGGAAAAAGATAAGCGATCTACACAGTAGAACTAAACACAACACAACGCAGACGCGCATCGTGAAAAGATGAATATAAATATTATTTTCATATATTTTCTAAAAGCATGTGAATGTCAAATACAAATAAATATGTTAACATCAAATTATTTTAACAAACCGGTTATAACGTTTAAAGGGACTGATATAAAACAAGTGACAGAACAAGAAATCGAAATGTTTAAAGTAACAAATGAAAATCTTAATAAAGGCATAAGAGTGGAAATGGGGAAGGTTCCCGATGAAGTGTTTTTGAAAGATCCTACGACTTATGGTGACTTATTCAGTAAGTTCAAATGGCCCGAACTTAGAAGAAAATTAAGCGTAAGAAAAGCTAACATAGTAGAGTTTATCAAAGAAGATGTTATTTTGAAAATCAGTGAACACATAAACAATACTACATCAACTATAGATTCTAAAATAGATATAGTTGAAGCTGTGATTAATACGGTAAGGGCGATTTGGAATAAAGATGGATTGCCGGACGATGTCATAAATTATAAGTACTTGATCGATTTTGGATATGGTAGAGTTCTACATGAAGCATATTGGAGAGACCCCAATGCGACTACATTTAATATGTTGATAGAAAAGTCTAAAGACGTTGTGAAAATTGACTCTGGTAAAGGTATAGTGACAAAGTTATTAGCTGAGAAAGTTATAATGCTTGTTGAAATTGAATTATACGCACATTTAGTTGGAAATATTGTTGCTAATTACGGTCACTTGTATGGAAAATATCACTTTTGGTCGCCAACGATTGGAAACATAATGAGAGCTGCTAAATTAAAGAACGAGATAACAACAAAGTTTTTGTTAGAAGTAAGATATCACGCAAATCCAAGATTAGAAGTTATGGATAAAGATACAGGGAAGAATATAAATGATAAACGACATCAAAATCATAAAACGAAAATCAGAAAACATAAACTCAATTTCAGTTAAGAATTTAGTACGTAGTTAGGAAGATAACTACCTACCTGAAGCTAACTGATGAAACTTGTGAAAATGAGCGACGCTCGGTATAAAATTAGTTAAATATTATATTCGTGAACTTAATATTTCTTGAATATATACCGAAACAGCAAGATTTGATTACTTATTGTTTATTACCTTTATAAGTGGACTTACGTTTGAACACTTACTATTCCTTTATTTAAGTAAATATATATTGGAATTACGTTCGGCTTTCATTGAGGACGCAAAAATTTTTTATTAAATGTTAACTTATTTAATTGTCATAAGGTTTACAATTAATTACTTGTAATAAAGACGTGATAATTGTTCGATGTAAGATTAAAAAGTGGGTCTGTAATATGACATAAAAATAAATGATAATAAAAAATAACAAAAATGATAACAATGAAAAAAAAATGGGTCAATGTAAGATGAATCACATCAATCATAAAATCCCCATCCCTATCCCTATCGTCCCCACGGCGGCGTGACAATTTCTCGGTAGTGCTCGGTGTTGCAAAATACCTACGCAGAACGACATTTAAAAAAATTGGGTATGTAACATTATTTTTGGATATACTTAGTAAATGGAGAGAGTAAAAAATCTAATACTTTAAATGAGCAATTCTTGCCTATATTATAATTTAGATCTCGGAAACGGCTCAGCAATTTTCATGAAATTTAGTATGCAGGGTGTTTCGGAGGTGATAAATTGATCTGGCTAGGTTAAATTTTTAGAAAACGTCGTTTTATTAGGCAATGACAAACAACAATTTGTCCGTTGCGTTCAAACTAGATGGCATAACAGTCGCATTGTAAAATCCTGAATCGCGGTGACAAGATTCTCGCGAATTATGTGTTGCATAGATGTGTTGCTTTTATTTATGTGTTGTATTTATAATTTTTTTTAGTGTTGTTTTTACTTAACACAGGAGATGTTTATATCACACGTCTCATAGCTATATCATTAATCATAGGCACTAAGTATAGATTACAAGACGTGATTTTCATTTCCTTGCATTAAAATTGAAAATATAGGTATACTATATGTTTTGTTGTAAGTTGATTTTCCTTCACACTAGGTAGGTAGCTATGCAAGTAGTTTATACATATTTCGCTGTTAGTGGGGTTTTCTTCATACTAAAAACAAAATACTAATTTGGGAACAATAATAATATTGACATCTCTATTTCATTCTAGCTATAGAGCCGTAAAGCAGTACAAACCCAAAGCTAGCCGAATACCATGGTTCGGCTAAACTCGTCCGTTCCGTTTTACAAGTGCGGTGTGCCATGTCATGGTGTGATACTGTAATGCATTCGGCGCTCGAGTGATGCGTAATGCCATATCACACTCTCACGTAATATCACCCGCGTAATATTACTCGCATCACCTACACATGTCTAAGTACTACAAAGATCCTGTTGCTCACGCGAGTGAAGCTGCTACATCATGCGTCAGCAAGTATAAAATAGAAGTAATTGGGAAGTGGTGAGTAGTATTTAGTAATACGATAATTATTACCCTTCGAGTAATGCATTCCGGATTTCCCAACTGCGACGAAGGTTTGTGATAAGTTCAACTACAATACAACTGAAGAAAACTATTACTTCGCAGGTGTTTATATCACCTGTATATTATACGGACTCGTGGTTTGTTACAGGTTGACTGGCAGTAGGTAACTTTTTGGTGGCTATCTGCTCTTTCATTGAAGGAGAAGGCTGTTTCAAATTTAAATTAAACAAACTGACTTAGTTCATACTGTTTTCAACACAACTTGTCTCTAAACGATGTGAAGTTACAAACACAATATACATTATATACTAATATTACCACAATATAAAGATGCAACAGTATGGAAACTAAGCCTAGTTGATAAAATAACTATCGATGCTCCATTGAAGCCATAGGGTTGTCACTTTTAAAGTTTTATGTTATTGTTTTTTTTAATAACACATTCTATGTTCTGTTGTGATCAAATCTAGGTAATTCTAATAGTTTACAAATAAAATGTATATATAGGTGAATCATGGCGTCAGTTAATCTTGATAGTTTAAAATACGGAAAACAGTTTCGTATTGACACGCAATAACTTGTAGATCTTGTTTTTTTTGTAGGTCACTAACTTATCATTATGGCGTAACCTTTCACAAGTTTTAGGGGTAGCGTACACACGCCGCGATTGAGCGCGCGGTAGGCGCCGCAGGTGGCGCAGGGGCAGTGCTCATGAGCTCTGTTTTCGGGTGTCTGTCACGCATTTTCAGGCTGAACCGTACTGCGTTTGAACCCCAAAAATGCGTTTGATACCTAGTAGTTAAAAACCATTACATAAAAATACCTTTATTCTTCATAAATTACAAATTATTAACAGCAAAAAAGTTGATGATTTCGCCCAGCCGCTACCTTGTATTTCTATTTTCTCAGAACCCATGACGAAAAAGTTGATAATTTCGCCTAGCTGCCATCGTGGATTTCTATTTTGTTAGGACTTAAATTTCGGCTTCAACACACTCGAAAACCATGAAAACGACACTCATGACGAAAAGGTTGATAATTTCACGCAGACGCCATCTTGGATTTCTAATTTAACAGCACTATCGACTTTAACACCCTCGAAAACCATTAAAACGACACCCACGACGAAAAAGTTGATATTTTCGCGCAGCCGCCATCGCCATCTATTTTGTCAGCCTTATCGGCTTCAAATCTCTCAAAAACCATGAAAACGACACCTATGACGATATAGTTCATAATATTATATTGCAGCCGCCATCTAAGATTTGTATTTTGTGTTCGATCATACAAGACTATTACAAGTATAAAACAATAAATTATTCTCACCTTTAAAATTTTATTCAGCAGGTAGTTTAAAAAATGATAGCTCCGGTTTTGTTGCAGCAGAGTTCAAACAGCTATACTTACTACCTAGCTATACTACGCAATACGCACGTGGCATTTTTAATAAGAGCGCGGAAATAAACTTATACGTGACCTAACATAACATATGATGATAGCAGTCAGTCAAGTGTGACATTTCATATTTTAGATTATATAGAAAAGGTTATGATTTAAGTAGATGTAGTTTTTAACACTCACTACTGACGGCACCGCGAGAACCGCTTAGGGGTCTCGTCGATGCGCATGTTCGTGTCAATGGGCCGTTTCGGAAGTTTCTAGGTAGTTTCCGTACTGTTATGTATGTTTCTACTGTGGCATAGGTACTCAATTTTAGTTATGATTATTGAATATGGTTTGGATTAAAATAGTGTCTATTACTATGAAGAGACAAACATGTACAAACCATGTGCATCTATAAAAAAAACTTGCCAGTTTACTTTGACATAAAATGTAAACGTTAATAATGTCAAACTGTCAGTCACCCTAAAATTGAAAGCCAACCGAAGAAGAAAAAGAAGAATCAAATGTCGTCAAAAGTTCGAAGGTTCGGTCGATTTCTCGCGTAAATTATTTATTTTTATTAGATCCGACTTGTTATGTATACTGTTATAAATGTACACACATTATCACGTTGCGGTACAAGTTGCATGTTAGTTTAGCTAGAAAGCGTAACATCATCCCCATTTAGTCTCAAAATTAGTTTTATTTTCTCCTTTGCACATATTGTTTTAATGTTTCCGCAATAACAAATCGCACTTGGTTGATTGCTTGTTTTTTATGTTACCTTTTTGGTTTAGCTCTTGAGTGAGTTTGAACCTATATAAATAAAAATGTTTGAGATGATAGGCATTTACATATCTGTGCCACTGTACGCAATTGGGTAAGTCAATAATAAAATATTTAGTTTTATTTTTTTATGAATGTTGTCAGGCTAATACCAAAGCTGGTAAACTTGCTTATTAGTTCCATTCTCTAATAAGGTTACTCTGTAAGTGTAAAATGTATCTTTATTTGTCGATATGCTAGTGTTTCGCCGGTTTATCTCGCCTGACGATATTGTGATGATGTGGTCTACCATAGTTACTGATCACGGCTGCCTAGAAGAGACCCATTTAGATATATCTATATTTTCCATATATAAGGTAATTTCACTGGCTGAATGAACAAAGTATACTTTTCTAATACTTTAAAGGTCATAGTAAAAGAAGGTGACATTTCCAAGCATGTGTAAATCTACTTATTAACCCGTTTATTTGTCTTTACTTTTGTCACAGACTCTTAGCTACACAGTCAGTGACAAAAGTAGCGTAGCATTTACAAAATTTGAGAATGAAGAATATACCTAGTCAGAAAGTAAATTATTATTAGGTAATCATAAATATCTATAAATTTATATGATTATTTACCTAAAATTCAATGGAGAATTTTTTTTAACATACCCATTATCAACATTCATAGATCAATTTAGACAAACAACTTATTTTTAACAGTACCTATATAATAAACAATTTATTATTATTATATATATTATATAAGTAAAATTACATATGGCTAATTAGTTACATTATACTAGTCAAGAATGTAAGTTCAATATAATCTACCCAGATAAATTTAATTTTAAGTGTAGTTTTCGGCAGTTAGCAACATAACTTGGATCTCCTTTCTCTTATTCAACCTTTCACTTCACTGGCCCAGTTTACTGTGGCCACTCAAACAGTGGACAAAAGTGTTTCCTACCTACTTATGCATATTTGAATATGTAGGTAGATATAGTATATCTAATTAATTATGAATGTATTTAAACAACTGTTACAATATTACTAAAAACTATTTAATGGCTTTATTGACTTTTTTGTCGAAGCACTTTTCGAGGTAGCATGTATTTCAAGTAAAATTCATAATGATCATGCCACCTGTATCAGATTGGCGTAGGCTTCCCACACTATAATGTGTCATAGAGATAAAAAAATTATAACATGCTAATTGGATACCACATCCAACATTAATCATACATTTTATTTTTATACACTTCCCTAACGCTATTAGCTTTTCCCTTCAGGAGGCCAATTCTACTATTTCACAACAATCAACAATCTATCCCGCAGCAACTGCAATTCATTAATAGCCATTCTACCATTTCTAAAGACAAATTGGAATGTAACATTATCTTAAGCACTACTCAATATTAAATATATATTAAAAGCTTCTATAATATGAGTTAGTGTGGTATTCAAGATCTATCGAGTTACCAGAATACAAAGTATTGAGCGATCGCTGATGTCAACAGAAAGTAACTGCAACTACACTTTTTTCAACAGCAGAATAAGAGAATGTATAAACTCCAGCTACAGTTAGATTGCAATTTAGTTAGTGGAATTGACCTCTAGGAATATATTGTGAAATAAGTTTAATATTTTCCTATCCTATTGTACATTTATTCATACCAACCTGGAGGTTAACGATACATGTGCACATAATTTAAAATTCTTAGAATACTAATATTTAAACTGGGGACCTTTGTATAATTATTTTGTAAAGTTACAAATTCAAATCATTTATTTATTAGAATGTAGTTTATAGCATACCTGATGGAAAATTACCTAATTTAAAAGTTTAGTTAAATATCACCTCACCAGTTGATTGTCAATATAACAATGAAATTTCTATTGAGTCTGGCTCGTTCGCCTGATGAAGTCTACCTTAAGAAATGATGTGTATTTTTTTTAAATAGACATAATTGATTATAGGATGTTAAAAAGAGAAACAATATTACCTACTATTAAAAATTTAATGATTTGTTTTCATCAACATGTAGTTGTAATTATAATATCAAATTATATTTAAATTAAATCCATCAGTTCAAATGTCTGGAATTTCATTATTTAGTGTTTATGTCATAAATTCAGTCATATAAACAGTTTTCAAGTAACCACAATGTTAGTTTTCTTTTGGACATTGGTATGGTAAAGGGAATTCTTAAAATTTTTCAGGTAGTTTAATTAGTGTGACCTTATGCCGTTTACAGATACAAAATAGCTTCAATAGATAATTTACTACAACTAAATTACCGCGACCGGGCGCATTATTTCCGCGGGGTTTTTGCGAAAACCGAGTTCGTTAATTTAATTATCGTAGGACGCTTTAAATACACATCAATAGCATTTGTGTACAGATACACTCATACATGAGTACTTTAACGCTTATTCCCATAAAGTTATTAGTATGAGGTCGGAACTCCCACGTCCTTACAGAAATAAAACGTGTAATAGGTACACGAAAAAAATAATTAAACTTATTGTTAAATATATGTTAATTATGTAGGATAGAATACAATTATACAAAAATACCTTTGAGAAGAGCCAATCTGTGAAACAATATACGAGAATAAAAACTATTTGTGAATAAAAGTTTTTATAGTTAAGCAGTCCATTCAAACATTGCGCTTCGAGGAATTTACATGATTATTGGCTTATTTAAGCAAAACAAGCTCCAGTTTCTGGAAAGTTTGTCAAATTTTGATCAGTTAACAGACGGAATACCGACTGCTGATTGGTCACATATCGCGTCATAGAACACCATTGACCAATGAGCGTTTAGTAATTAGTTGGTCAACTAATCAAGGCTTTGACAAAAGTTCTAGAAACTGGGGGTTAGTCTTGGGGTTGACTTTTCTGAACGCGGGGCTAAATTTTGGATCTGCGAACGGGTCGTGTCGCAGAAGGAGGCGGGGGAGAGGGAGATTACCTCTACTCTTCCGATCCGCGCCCGAAGAGCCGGGCGTAGAAGGAGGGCGTATCCATCCCTGCTCCATCCCCCATAACAGAGGTTGCGGTGATGGATACGGGGGTGTCCGTTGCCGCCAAAAGACCTCGAGGTGGCGCGCGCAGTGTTTCCGTGAACCCTTAAGAGTGCTGGGATGGAGTGACTGGGAGTCCGAGGACTGGGGTCAAAATCATGCCCGTTGTCCCGACATAAAGGCGCCCGGAGAAATTCATTTATGAGGTTGACTTTAATGGGTGAGCCACCACAATATGGCAAGTGAACATGATTGTGATTGGCCACATATCGCGTCAAGCAAGAGGTAATATCTAACTGTATCAGACTCAATGCCGTGTGGTACAATCTCTCTTTTTTTTTTGGCAATCGGTGACAAGACAAGCAATTCGCTCATTTGATGGTAGCCTATAACACTTCAGCACCATTCAAAATTATAAATTCAATAACAGTTCAAAATCATGCATATTTTTACGATGTAAAATACCTAGCCCTGTAATTTCGCAGAAAACATTACCCATCAAACCGTAACACAGTAATGTTTGCACACTACTGCTTCTAATTTAAGCGAAAAAAAAGAAAAAAAGGAAAGTTAAATTAATTAAAATGCACATTAAAATTGGAATAATGACTAAACAGGGTAATTTATTTATTATTATGTGGCATGCAACAATAATGGGTACGACTTTCCATTAACGTCCGTCGAGTTGAGAGGGAGGGAGGGTATTACCCCCCTTCAAAGGAAAAACTGCGGACACAATTTCGATATTTTGAAATTATTAATTCTGTGGAAGTTATATATCCTTAGCGAGGTGTAGGTTAGCCTATAACGTCCCTCGAAGGGGGAGGGGGGACCACCCCCCCCTCCACCCCTCAAAGGAAAAACTGAGGACCTTTTCGAGGTTATAATTCTGAGAAAGTTATATATCCTTATTGAGGTGTAAGTTAGTCTAGTCCTGGCGCTTTGCCGGCCGCTGCCGCGACACGCTCGCTGCGCTCACTAGGCGCGCGTTGTGTGGTCACCATTCAACCTAACACTCCTCCTTGCTTCGCTCATCGTCGCACCTATTCCTCCGCATTTCGCTACTGTCCGCTACTGTGAAATATATGTGTGCATGAAAACTATTGGAATTACTACAAAATATAATTATTTACGTAAATTTATGTAAAATAAAATGTTACCGAACGTACGACAACTTAACCGTACGTAAAACGATACGTTCAATGGCGAGAATTCTATATGATTTGTGATAGGTATTGATGTAAATATTGCAAAAATAATTGATTTTTTATAATGTTTTTCTTAAAAACTTCGCATCTCTGCATGTTGAAACTTGGCGTATGTGCTTATAATAATGTAACTTTTCTGTAAAAAAATATCAACCCCGAACTCGACGGACGTTAAAGGAAAGTTAAGCCCAATAATGCAATAATAATTTAACAGCAGTGGAATTGTATGTGAGTGAGTTGGTCCGGGGAGGTACTGCCGCCATATCCTTTTGTACCGTGAAGCAGTAATGTTCGCAATACTGTGTTCTGGTTTCAAGGTATTGTTGCCGGTGAAATTTCAGACATGTGATACTTAACAACTTAATGTCTCAGGGTTCCAGATGCATGTCTGTTCATCTACTATATAAAAATAAGTCGGGTTTTCCTTCCTGACGCTATAACTCCAGAACGCACGAACCGATTTCCACGGTTTTGCATTCGTTGGAAAAGTCTCGGGCTCCGTGAGGTTTATAGTAAAGAAAATTTAGGAAAAATTTAAAAAGAAAAGCTAGAAAATCTTTTTTCACATACAGCGCCATCTCTGATACATAGCATGTACTACAAACCAATATTTTAAGTAGATGGCGCCAAACGAAATGTTACATAAAACGAAGCCATCTGGTGGCGAAACGAAGTTCGCAGGGTTTGCTAGTCACTTATAAGGAGATGTATTTGTTCTAGGCAAAGGTAACCGCTTATCAGCAGGTTGGTCTCAACAAAAATGCAAAAATATCACCAACATTTTACAGCATTTGTAGTTATTTCATATTATAATTTTTTTTTCGTTCAGGACTCTACTTCTGGGAGCATCAATTACAGCGGGCCTATTTGTGTTTCACGTAGCAGTGGTGCCTCTAGTCTTCAAATACTCGAAGACTTTCCGGCGCAGTCTTGTCTTTGCTAATTTTGGTAAGTTTTATTAATTTATTTAAGTTACTTCTTATAATATCAGCTATCTGCTAGTGAAAGTCCCATTAAAATCGGTGCAGCTGTTTCAGAAGTATACCTGGATGACCAAGATTTGCTCGTAAGTCAACATTTGATTTTATTGGTCTAACCTCAAACCAAACGCTCACTGGCTTAGTGTTGCTTAACAACGCCATCTATTGTCAAGTAGCTTTAGTGTTTCTGTGTCGGTAAAACAGTTTAGTTGTTGTTTAAGCTGATGGCCCTAGTTGCCATGATATTTTAGCAGTTTTTCATTGCCTGAAAACACGGTTAAAACGACGTTTTCTAAAAATGAAGCTAGATCGACTCATCTCCCCCGAAACCCCCTGCATACAAATATTCATGAAAATCGTTGGATCCGCTTCCGAAATTTAGATCATATATACAAGAATTGCTCGGTTAACCCTTCGCGTACCAGAGACTTATATACGTGAGTTTCATTCATAAATCTTTTGTTTTAATTATCACGGCATAGTAAGGGTTAATGGTAAAGGCACATTTGGCACGTGTCAGGATCTTTATAGGATGGCATGCTCCAATTTCGTGGCTAGTTATACCAGAGATGACGCCACTTTGCATCTCTATATACCTACTCTATATAGTCCATCAAAACTAAACTAGGTGGCGCTTGACTAAATAATAATTGCGGGTAAAGCTATGCGCCGACAAAAGTATTAGATATATTGTGTAAATATTGATATATGTATAAACAATCTCTTTTTACAGTACAATGGCCTCTACACGTGGACTTCGAAGAGCCTTCTCAAAGCGGCATCGATGGCGCTCGCAACCTTAACATTGAGTTCCAGTCTAAGGTCGACAACTGCCATATAAAACTAGGTAAGTATTTAAGGTGCTGTCATAGCATGATGTCGATAAAAAGAGGGGTATAAAGCAGCTTAATTAAAACTACAAAAAATAATGTTATATTTATAAGACTTTCTATGTACACATTGACGGAATTAAAAATATATTTACATACTAGAGTACATTAAAAAAAACCATACATACCACTTAATTTCACCATTAAAACAGTTTTTCTTTTTATTCACTATAGTACTACTTTAATATAATGACATAATATATAATTTAATCTAATCTAAGGCATGTATAATGATTTAACTACTTGACTAATTTTATAATTGTAATTAATTTCTTAAAATGTTAACTTGTAAACTACACTATTGTATTAGGTTTATCCTGTAAAAATAGTTGTAATGAATGAAAAATAAATAAATAAAAGTATTTGTCATGACACACATATAATAAAATAGCAATTTTTAATACACATTACATTGATGGATTCTTTTTTTATTTAAGAGTGCACATTATTTTTTTTATGAATTTTTTACTTTCTAACGTGAAGCGATTGCTTGATTTTGAATAAAGGAAAATGAACGTAGCCAAGCGCTGAGCTGACAGCGCCTTAAGAGTGAAGCGCTCGCAGCGGAGCTTCACTTGTCGATCTTAACCGATCAACAAGTGAATGCTGCGATATATTTTGATGATCATTTAGTATTTATATGACTATAATTGGCTATATTATGGTTGGATTGTACTGTTAAACTGTCCAATAGATGTCGCTCCGTCCCCGCAAGACGGTTAGTCAAATAGAGAGTCTTCTATTAGGTAATTAGTAATTCTAATAGAGAATTCGATGCTCGGACCCGAACCTCGGTGGCCTAGTTGGTCAATGGCGTCTGACACGGAGAATCAGAAGACGCGGGTTCGAATCCGTCCGAGTATGGAATTTTTCTCTCTATAAATTTCAAGGCTATATTATGGTGATAAGCTGCTGTATTTGCTGATAAGTTAAACATAGTCGATTAAAGAGATGTATGCACTTAAATACATAATTTATTTACATTAATTTACAGCCCATTTTGTTCCCACTACTGAAACTCGAGCCTTCCTCTCAGAGAGAGGAGTTGGGCCATAATACACCACGCACCCAGTACGGCTTTGTGGAAAGGCTAATGGCCAACTCATCTCGAAGTTTTCAGGCCGCCCGGATGCAAAAATTTGTAAAAACTAAAAACATCCGGTCTAAAACATACTTTACAAATGTTATGCTGGTAAATAGGTACAATATTGGAGAAAACGAGAAAATTCACAAAAAAAAGTTAAAAAAAATTGGGGTGTCGGGGATTTTTTTTTGGCCAACTTGTATTCTCCAAGTGGTCCCCCGAACACGCTCATTTGGTTTGTCGGTCCCTCTACCAAACACCCTGTATATTATAATGTTATTTTTTACCAGGAATTTGGCACATCCTACCCAAGACTGTATACGAGAGGCTTAAGGGCAGTTTCGATGGCAACACTGACAAAGAGGAACTCAACCGGTTACTTGACGAAGAACTGGCCAATTCCAAAACACCTATTGTATTGTATTGCCATGGTAAGCAGTTTTTGATATAATTCCATACTACTGTAGTGACACAAGTTGCAATTATGCATTATTGTAGAGCGACTGCCGAGCGTGCCCCTCCGCCGTCAGTCGTCTCCCGAATCTCAGAGCAGTTACAATGCACACTAAAATTGTAATTATGTTAATGTTTGGACATTATAAGTCATATATCTATATATATAAAAGCGAAAGGTCACTCACTCATCACGGAATCTCAGAAACTACAAGTGCTGGGAGTTTCAAATTTTGCATGCGGTTTCTTTTTAGGACTTATGTGCTCACTAAGACGGGATTTTATGAAATTCAACCCCTGAGGGTTTTTTTTGTGGTTGATAGTTTGTATGAAACTTCGTTACTGCGAGTGCTAAAAGTTTCAAATTTTGCATGCGGTTTCTTTTTAGGACTTAGGTGCTCACTAAGACGGGATTTTATGAAATTCAACCCCTGAGGGTTTTTTTTCTGGTTGATAGTTTGTATGAAACTTCGTTACTGCGAGTGCTAAAAGTTTCAAATTTTGCATGGGGGTTCTTTTTAGGACGTAGGTGCTCACTAAGACGGGATTTTATGAAATTCAACCCCTAAGGGTTTTTTTTGTGGTTGATAGTTTGTATGAAACTTCGTTACTGCGAGTGCTAAAAGTTTCAAATTTTGCATGCGGTTTCTTTTTAGGACTTAGGTGCTCACTAAGACGGGATTTTATGAAATTCAACCCCTGAGGGGTTTTTTTGTGGTTGATAGTTTGTATGAAACTTCGTTACTGCGAGTGCTAAAAGTTTAAAATTTTGCATGGGGGTTCTTTTTAGGACGTAGGTGCTCACTAAGACGGGATTTTATGAAATTCAACCCCTAAGGGGTTTTTTTGGGGTTGATAGTTTGTATGAAACTCCGTTACTGGGAGTGCTAAAAGTTTAAAATTTTGCATGGGGGTTCTTTTTTGGACCTAAGAGGCGAGTCTATTGCAAACTACGGGGCACTCCTTCAAAATTTATTAACTTAAGCCAGTAACTGTCCAACCCGGGGATCCACCCAGGACCTCGAGGTTCCAAACTCCACTTTTACCTCTATACCAAGACCAAGCGAGTGAAGCGGCTTCACTCGCTTGGTCTTGGTATAGAAGTCAGCGTAGTAGTAGCTCTAGCTCTAGCTAGTAGCTCAGCATAGTATAGCGGGTCAGCTATAGTATATTATATTCAGTGATTTTCATTCCATAAGTGATAGAGTTAGGTCCAATTGTAGACATAGGACCCACACTACCATCTATATAGCAAAAACTCTATCATTTAAGCATACTAATTATATTATAGTAATCTATACTTTTAATAAAAATGTATCGGATCGCTGTCTGTACATGGAAGATATAATATGAGAAAAAATGATATTGGGACTTTTATAAACGAATTACATTTTTATAATGACAAAAAAAATATATTTGTTAACATTTTTGTTTGTGCACGCTAATCTCAGAGACGGCTTATCCTATTTACATGTGGTTTTCACTAATATATTGGGGTAAGTTTCACTTAAGACGCGGTCCAACCCCAATTTTAAAATAATTTACGATGCTTTACGTAAGGTTGAAAATCGCTTGTTAGATTGGACGATGTAATGCGAAAATGCGTTAATTTTGTACGTTTTCTTTATATCTTTCGATATATACTAACACAATTGAAAAAACTGCTGGTTACTACTTTAGTACTATATGTTGGCTATGTATTACCTAAAAAATAATATAGTGTTATCGCTGAAAATTCTGAGAGTTTGGACGTGAAAGTTTATTTTTATGCACCTATTTAGGATTTTTTTCTGCAGAGAGGGAGTAATATTTATGAATTCTGTTCGGTTATTACTCTTTGCTTGTTCCTTTTCTAACCTAAGTTTTTTTTCATAGGTTATTATCAATCTGTTTCGTTACACTCGATGTTTAAAGTTTCTGCTTTTTACTATCATCAGGATACGACCACGCCTTAACATTTAATGTTTTTTAATTGTTTCACGTCAATCGATTCATGCATAAAAAGTTATTAAAATTAAAGAATAACTCTCTCGCCACTACACCGAGACCAAGCGAGCGAAGCCGCTGGCGTGTCAACCACTAATATATAATATACAATTATTACGTATATTGTCCAGATTATTTCAGAATTGAAACATTAAACTATCCAACTATATTAGCAGAAAGTATACTTAACCCGTCAAGCTGCCTTGGCATACCTGTATGCCAAAAAACATTCCGTAAAGCCGCCTTGGCATACATATATGGGTATACATATGCAGGTATGCCAAGGCCAAATCAAATAAGGATCCAATTAAAAATGTTATCTATTCAAATATACAATAGATTTCAGCTAATGTTTTGTTTTTTTGATGCTGTAAAGGACCTGGAAATTTTTTTTACATAACAAATTATCATTTGAAAGATACCAGATCGGTAATATCAACGAAAAAGCGACAGTCACTTGTTTTTTGCGGGGTTTTTGCAACTCTGGTTTGCAAACTTGATGATAGTCGGGAGCTCACTAGGTTAAATTTATATTTGTATAGATCGCGGCACGTAAGTTGAACTATGCGCAGACCACATTTTCGGGTCTTCATCGAAGTGCGGTATGCGGTGCGGGGCGAGCGGCCGTGCGTAACACTCCGCCCCTCGCTGCCCGCGTACGCATACCGCACTTCGATGGAGACCCGAAAATGTGTCCAGGTAGAAAACATTAGGGTGTGCAAAAGGTTGAACTTGGTATTTAAAAAGTAAACTATTAACGTGTAAACTAATATCATAGTACACATGTAGGCTTTTGTCATAGTACACTCTTACGAGTCAACTCTTATCGTCAAAACGCGGCCTAACTGAAGACTAACCATTCCTGCCGAGTGCAAGCTGATGGTAAACTGATTAATCCTTCCTATACCGTGATAATTAAAACAAAAGATTTGTGAGTGAAACTGACGTATATATACGTCTCTGGGACGCAAAGGATCAAAGCGATCCTTCGCTTATTTATTGTCCTATATTTCACAAAACTTAACATCCCAAAATATGTTTTCAGGTAATTCGAACTCTCGCGCCACTTCTCACAGGATACTCCTGTACAAGTTCTTTCAGCAAATGGAGTTTCACACGATTGCCTTTGATTATAGAGGTAAGTGCCTTGCCTTTAAAGGGTCGATGGATTTCATTAATCATTTATTCAACTTGCGAGAATAAATATACAACATTTGAAAAACATTGTGGTCGAAAATAGATGGCTTGTTCGGCTATCTCCGCTTAATTAAGCATGCAAGGGAAGGTATACAATAAATAATTTATTGATTCAAGCGTTACTTCGCGGAAATTCATTATCAAAAACGATATTAGAAGAAATATTTAGTGACACTTCCGCTAAAAACTATGACTAAGGCCGAGTTGCGGTGTGCACCACCCTCCCTCCCGCACAAACTGCAAACGGGAAGTTTACAGAATAAACAACACACAATCAGAATGTTGTTTATTCTGTGTACTTCCCGTTTATAAACAATAAATTTAAAATGTCATTACAATAATAATTAATAATAATATCATAAGTAGAATATATCTCAATCATGTCATAAATTACAGAATGGTAATGTCAAAAAAAAACTTTATATAATCTCATTCGGTAATATTCTAATTATGAAATGAAATACAGACTTTTATTGGCATAATTTATTTACATACTTCTTTAAGAAAATTAAAAAATTAAATTAAAGCATTATTCTCCTAACAAAACAATGCTTTAAAACATTTTTTTAATTATTAAAGTACAATGTGTCCCGACCAAGGAGGTTTCAATTCAATTTAAGTACACATTATCTGTGGTGCGCGCGCTGGTTCCGAGCCAATAGACCAATAACAGACTTTTTCCACTGATATTGGCAAAATTGTGGTTACGCTGCACAAGCCATACAAACAACAAGAAGAAGAAGACTTTTCCATTTTGGCGCTATTTCGTACATACGAATTTGAGTAATATTTTGTTGGATAAAACTTTAGTAGCAAAAATGTCATGAGATTAAATAAAGTAGTGTATGCAACTGCATATAATTAGGTATTAAAACACTCGTGTAATTTTATTTTGAAACTCACCAGCGGCTCGTTTCAAAAAACTACACTCATGTTTTAATACCGTCTATTATATGACAGTTGCATAAACTACTAATTTAAGATTTTTATCGCTTAGAAAAATTCATCAATCGTATAACCTTTTTCTAATAACAATTTTTTAGGGCACTTTTAAAAACATTAATGTTACATATTACGTATTTTTTTTGGGTACTTTTTTATAGATGATCGGAGTCATACAAAATTAACTGCGACGCAGCAGGAACGATGTATTTTTAATTGCCAGATGAAGAAATTTTAGACACTCATGGATTGTGCACTTTTAGGAAGTAATTACATAAACCAACTCGTGTTTTCTGACAATCCGAGCTTTGAATTTGTCTCTAGTTGGTTTTAACTGATGAGGAAAACTGAGGAGCTTGACTTGGCGATGTTAACCGATCAACAAGTTAAGCAACGCTTGCTGCGGTCAGGAGTTGGATGGGTGTGTGCTAGTGGTCAATGGTCAACTGATCGCTTTCGTGCTTCGGAGTGCACGTTAAGCCGGCGGTCCCGGTTGTTTGTCTTAGGACAACAGTTGTGAGGTTATCGAAGGACTTCAGGCGGCCTGAAAACTTCGACATGGGTTGGCCACTAACCTATCATATACACACTCAGGCCAGAGGCTCAGGTCAAAGTCCATGAATGTTCGTCCGGGGATCGAACCCAGGACTACCGGCTCAGAAGAGTTGCTACCAACTGCGCCAACCGGCCTGTCAGTGAAATTATGAACTGTTAATTTCAGGATATGGGGATTCTACAAACATCTGTCCGAGCGAAGCGGGAGTGGTAGAAGACTCGTTAATCGTATACGAATGGTTGTTGAACACCGTTCGACCGCAACACCGGTCGAAATCACCATCGATATTCGTGTGGGGACATTCATTAGGTAAGATTCTCAAACTGTAATCATTTATTGCTTATTTAACAGGTCAATATACAGCGTTTAAAAAAAGTGCTGTAAAACTGAAGGTCTACCATGAGTTTACAACATTAATACGAAACGGTGCTCGCTATCGACTCTCGCGAAAAAATGTATGAGAAAAAGAACAGTGCCACCTCGCGGTCAATTGGTTACACTCACTCTCATATGAAGAGACTGAGAGTTTATTAACTCCAGTATTATAACATTACTTCTGTTCGCATAACATACATTGCATATATAACATTCACACAACCACAACCACAACCACACACACTCACTCCATACTCACACACTTTCTCTTTAGAGGAAATAGATAATAATAATATACAGGGTGTTTGGTAGAGGGACCGACAAACCAAATGAGCGTGTTCGGAGGCCCACTTGGAGAATACAAGTTGGCCAAAAAAAATCCCCGACACCCCATTTTTTTTAAACTAAATCAGCTCTGTTTTGTATCCAATTTTGCTTTGCGTGGCCTGAAGGTGTATTAGAGACCAAATTCAACTAAAAACATCCGGTCTAAAACAGATTTTACAAATATTATGGTGGTAAATAGGTACAATTTCGGAGAAGAAGGGATAAATCACAAAAAAAGAACATATTGGGGGGTCGGGGATTTTTTTTGGCCAACATGTATTCTCCAAGTGGACCCCTGAACACGCTCATTAGGTTTGTCGGTCCCTCTACCAAACACCCTATATATGTAAAGTAAAGTACTTATTCTGTTAAGTCCAATGATTTAGAATGAGAAATTATAATTTTAACCTTAAATTCCCGGGTATCCAAGATACAGGCCGCGCCTAGTTTGGAACCCATTGCTTAAACATGCTGCTGCAAACATGCAACTGTATTTAAGATAAATTTTATATTATAACAATTTGTCATGTATGCAATAACAATTGGTTCTATTATTTGTAAGCAAACAATAAACAGTTTAAACCACAATTTCTTTGCAAAACCAAAAAAAAAGTAGAACTAATATTGACAGCGAGTACGCCAATCACAAGCAGGTAGACGAGATCGAGTATCGACTATAGATGACATTTACGTTGCCAACTCATGGTAGAGCTACTGAGAGGTGTGCATATGTACCTAGTCAGGATTCACATGGCAAAGTAGCAAACTTACTTAGTTTTTTTTGATATAAAGTGAAAATAATACTATCCGAATTTTTTTAGACTGACCTATATTATACTTGCCTATTCTTGGAGTTGTTGAAGTCAACGCGTTCTGCAATCACCACGCAACCTATTCATTCACCTCTGTCTCTCTACCCTGCACGTGCGCTCTCCTCTCGCTGCACCCCAACTCAGGTGCCGCTTAAGAGAATTGCATAGCTAGTACTTTCCATACTAAAAGAAAAAACTCCAAAGTCAAAGTCAAAGTCCTTTTATTGGTAAATGCATATTTACAAGTCATTTTTTCATAATACATCATAGTTTATAAATTAACGAAAACATTTATCAACATTAACAATTAATAAATTCATACATCAACATTTAATAGGTACATTTTGCAACGTAATTATTTAATATTAGTAATAATAATAATAATAATAACGTAGTAATCTAACACTAGAACTTAAACCTTACTTAAATCCATAAGTAGGTATAACAATAAAGTTACTAACTTTGTCAAAATTATTTACATCTTACATACGTTTAGGACCATCAATGTTTAAAAATTCTTCAAAATTGTAAAACGCGTGCTCGATGAGCCAGTACTTCAACCTGTTTTTAAAGCTACAGATACTCGGAGCTTCTTTTACAATATCCGGCAGGCGGTTAAATACAGCTGGACCTGCATAATGCGTTAATTTATTTGATCTGACTAGGGAGTGGGGAATCTGCGTTAGCCTGCTTCCATAACGAAAATTATAAGCGCCCGAGTCGTTTCTCTTTTTCGAGTTCTCTTTTCTACCTCTTTCCGATTTCAGTGATCTTTTTTCTTGGAATCATCACATTGTTTACCATGCCCGTACGTTTTCATTTTTTCAGTCTAGCTATGCAATTCTCTTAAGCCCCTTATGTACCTAGTCTGCGTTTTGGAGGTCATTGTCGTCTTTGACCCAGTTTTTCAGGGATGGACCTGCTTGAGTATTAGAAAACCTTTGGTTCCTTCAAAACTCGGAATGTTTGCTACTTCCTGGGACGCACTGCAGTAGTTAGGTCCCAATTGTATGCAAGCTTTCACATTCACATTTATAATATTACTAGCGACTGCCCGCGACTTCGTTCGCGTAGTAGGCTAGGCCTTCGGCCTCGCCATAACCTCCAATCTTTTTTGGCTTGTCTTTCATAAGAACCTTCACTCCTGACAATAATTATGACAACTTTAAAACTAATCAGTGAAATTGTTCTATCCGTTCTAAAGTTATAGCGTGACCAGGAGAAATAGGGGTTATTTTTTTATCGACTTCCAAAAAAAGGACGCGGTACTCAATTCGACTGAATTTTTTTTGTTTATTACCTCATAACTTACGATAGGGTGAACCGATTGTATATAAAGTTTTAAAAAAAGTATCAAATATAATTTCTCCAGTTCTTAGTTATATCATTAACCTGTGCATATTTAATGGCGTGTTTCCTGCTAAATTAAAAATTACTTTAATCAAGCCACTTTTCAAAAAAACCGACAGTGAAGACTTGCAATTCTATCGTCCTATCGCCCTAATACCAATTTTTGCCAAAATATTTGAAAAAGTTATTTATGAGTACCTCTATGAATATTTTGAACATAATAATATGTTGGTGAAAGAGCAAATAGGCTTTAGAAGACACAAATCAATAAACCTGGCAGTATTTCAATTTCTTAGTTCGATAATGACAAGTTTGGATAAAAAACTAAACGTTTGTGCTTTATTTATGGACTTAACTAAAGCCTTTGATTATGTGGATCATAATATACTTTTGAACAAACTTGAGTCATACGGAGTTAGAGGTAACATCAACAATCTTATAAAATCATATTTGAGTCACATACAACATGCAACCCAAGTTAGAAGAGTATGTCCAGAATTGAAAAGAGAAATCACTTATACATCAGACTATCGAGAAGTGCGGTACGGTGTTCCTCAGGGAAGTACTTTAGGACCCCTTCTGTTTATTATATATATTAATGACCTACCTAGAGCCACCGCTCAACGTATGGTGATGTTTGCAGATGATAGCACAGTTATATTTACAGAAAAAGATAAAACATCAATTGAACCAAGTATTAGTGACGCCGTTAAATCAATTGTAAACTGGCTTAAGCATAATAACCTAAAAATAAACCTTGAGAAGACCAAGGTCATGACTTTCATAAACAAAGGTAACCAAAATAGCATAGTAGAAATCAACTATTTAGGAAATAAGATTGATAACGTAGAGGCCACCAAATTTCTAGGTCTCCATATTGATTTACAACTAAATTGGAAGCAACACGTAAACGATTTATGTAAAAAGCTTAACCAGTTTTCATATGCATTGTATATGTTGAAAAATGTAGTCAATATAGCGGCAGTTGTTACGTCCTATCGCGGTTACGTCGAGTCTGCTTTGAGATATGGTATTATATTCTGGGGAAACTCCACCTATAACGAAAAAGCATTCAGAGCGCAAAAGAAATGTGTAAGGGCAATGTATAACTTAAAACAAACTGACACATGTAAGCACCATTTTACAAATGTAAATTTATTGACTTTGCCTTGCATGTATATTTACGAAATTTCTATTTTTGTCAGGACAAATCTAAACTTGTTTGAGGAAATGAAAAGCAAACGCCTATGTGATAAAATAAGCTTTCCAAAGAACAGAACTGCTCTCTTGAATAATAGCGTCTTTGGTATGGCCCCTCGAGTATATAACCATTTGCCAAAAACTGTGCTAGATTGTACCACCGTAAATAAATTTAAAGATACTTTGAAAAAAATTCTTATAGGTAAAACTTACTATAGTGTGAATGAATATTTGAATGATAAAATGTTGTAATATTGATTTATCATAAAATATTGTATCTTTTCCATTAAATATTATGAATTAACTTTACTTTTACTATATTTCTTGTGTTCAGTTATGCTGCTTTTATTACTTATTATTATTCTGACATATTCAATAATGACTAGTAAATTATAACCATTGCGACATGTATTCATTTTGTTACCTGCATTTGACATTTGTTTCTTAATATTCTAAATAATTTAATTTAATATTGTAATGTTGTTTTTTTTCTTTTTCCTTTTTATGTGTGGATTTTACGTAGATAATGTATTTTATAAAGGAGATATTGTTTGGTAAGGTTATTGTAAATGTAAATATATGTAGTTTTTTTTAATTATATTTTTGTGATGAGTTTTGAACGTTGCACACCTCTATAGGGGTAAGTTGTAAGGAACATTTGTAATTATACCTACTTGTAATACCTTTACCTACCTAAAACTGGCAATAAATAATTTTGAATTTGAATTCGATTCTCAAAATTATTTTTTTGTTTGAAAGCTGGTGCTTTTCGTGTGGTCCCATTTAAATTTAATCAAATTGGGTTCAGTAATTTTTCAGTTACACTCTGACTGATTTTTACCAAAGTAATAGAATGGAAGTCGGTATAATTTTTTTTTAAACTACACTTGTTATATATGTATAGTGTGTTTGGTAGAGGGACCGACAAACCAAATGAGCGTGTTCGGGGGACCACTTGAAGAATACAAGTTGGCAAAAAAAAAATCCCCGACCCCCCAATATGTTTAACTTTTTTTGTGATTTTTCCCTTTTTCTCCGAAATTGTACCTATTTACCACCATAACATTTGTAAAATTTGTAAAAACTAAAAACATCCGGTCTAAAACATACTTTACAAATGTTATGGTGGTAAATAGGTACGATATTGGAGAAAACAAGAAAATTCACAAAAAAAAGTTAAAAAAAATTGGGGTGTCGGGGATTTTTTTTTGGCCAACTTGTATTCTCCAAGCTCCCGAACACGCTCATTTGGTTTGTCGGTCCCTCTACCAAACAACCTGTATACATAGATATTAGTATTATGATTTATTTCCAGGTACAGGAATATCGTCGTCTCTTCTTGGTAATCTAGAAGAGCTGTCCACATCCCTTCTAGAACGTCCTACGCCGCTCCCGCTCCCGAATGGTCTGATTCTAGAAGCGCCCTTCAGCAACTTGGCCGATGAAGTGGAGAACCATCCCCTTTCGAAGGTGAGGGGATGTTTCTTAAGATATCTGTTGATTTTAGCTTGTGACGAGATAGTCAAGTCGTTCGCAAGATGGTAAGTAACTCATTACTGTTATGGGCAGTGGCAGTGCGAGATGCATTTTCTTAAAGTTTTAATTCGACCCAGCTACCTATAGACCTATGTTAAACTGCATTTGACTGAATTAAAATATTTAGAAACTTTTGGTTCTGCGACAGTAGACCTCGCGAGCACCGTCATATTAGCGGTAATTTTTCGCAGTACTTCACAACTTATTATCTCGGAAACCACCAGGAGACCAATTCTGTTATTTCACAACGATCAACAATCTATACCGCTGCAACTGCAGTTCGACTCCGGTTGTCGTTCGATACTTTGGCAAAAAGCCATTCTACTATTTCTGTAGACAAATTGGATTGTCGCGTTACATAAACATAACTTAAACGCTACTTTTTATTAAATTGACACTACTATATATGAATATGAGTTGACAACGCCTGCAGGATCTATCAAGTTAGCAGAACATAAAGCTTTGATCGATCGTTGGCGTCAATAGAAACGTAACTGCAGCTGGACTGTTTTTCGATAGCAGAATAAGAAAATGCATAAAAGTCGCTGTTCAGCTACGGTTCGATTGCAATTTAATTAGTGGAATCGGCTCCCAGATCTATTATGATCATATACGAAGTTAGGTCCCTAATGTGACCAAATTTTATCAAAATCGACGATAAACAGCACCACAGTAAACTTCCCTCGTTTTTGGAAAAATAATATCCCCCCCTCTTAAATCTTCTACGTAAAAAAAATCAATTAAATAGTAGAACATGCATAGTTTCGCCAAGATTGGTTGAAAAATGCGAGAAGATAGTATAATTTTTACTTATAATTATTTATTAACTTAACACACTTTTAGTTTATAGTTATGTTATTAGTTACAAGCGGAACAAGCAGGAGACCTGGCCCCTTATTCGCTATGACCACACTCTCAAGTAACGCGGCGCGCTACGATATCTTCAAGAAATGACCGTGAAATCAATACAAATTTGCGACCATTCCTTGAAGATATAGTACCGCGCCGTGTCACTTGCTGAATGGTCTTAGCGAATAAGGCCCCTGGTGTTAAGCGGCAACCTCTGCCTATAACAGATGCATTTCAGATTCAACCGAACTGCTCTGCGTCCGTAACACTGAGACATTGTCTCATGTGCCTGTAACTTCGGCAACCATACCTTCAAACCAAAACAGTATAGCGACCATTACTGCACCACGGTAGAAAAGATATGGAGGCAGTACTCCCCGGACAACTCATTCCCAAAGAGTAGGACATTGGCTTAAAAATGGTTGTCTGTAAAGTAGGGTGACGAATCATAATTCTACGTGATGCCGAACGTTTAGGCCGATCGTGCCTCTCTATCGCTCTTTCCGCGCTCTCGCTTGCACGCTCGGGTCGTGAACGTGACAATGAGTCATACTGTGTCGTGCGTGCAGCGATTTATAAGACATTATTACATCAAAAACTTTTCTTGTTGTAGCTGGTGACCTGGCTGCCCTACTACGAAACAACGTTCGTGTCCCCATTCCGCACTCACTCGGAACACAAGTTCCTAACGGATTCTAACTTATGCACCACAACGCAACTGCCAGTGCTGATCCTGCATGCTAAAGATGACGTCATAGTGCCATTCATCGTTGGACTCAAGGTATTATATTGTTATAGAAATATGTAACCTACTGACTATAAATATATATACAGTCACTATAAAACTGAAGTCAACAATAGTATATATCTAAAGACTCTTTTATTTTATTTTATTTAAATTGGTACAGATTCCAAGCTTAAAACATTTCGCAAGTAACTTAGGCATAGTAACTATATAAACTTAGAGACCGATACCAAACTGTACTATCTATTTATTTAAGAAATAAGATCAAAAATTCTGTTTATAAAATAAAAATGACGTGGAACATTATAAACAGTGAAACTGGTAGGAATACAATGCGTAATCGAGACTTATCGAGAGATCAAAACGAGATCATTTAAAAATTAATAATAAAGATGTAAGAGCAGATTTGAAGGTAGCGGCCGAGTTTGAGAATTTCTTCACTAATATTCCTTCTTTAACAACCAAAACTCTAAAATCTTCCTCCATCTCTGCTGAGATCTTACTTAAACAAAGTGTAACTGAATGTGACAAACTTTTACATTTACCGTTTTTAAATGTTTTAAGCTATCCGTACATGTAACGCGTCTCCACAGAATAAGTCATTCTTTTATGGGACAATGTATACGATTCTATAATAAAGTTCGCAATGTTATCCCAGATTTGCCTATTAATATGTTTAAAATTACTATTAAAACTAAACTCTGTCAAAAAGGTTATTACAAAATTTCGGATTACTTGGAGGATAAAACAGCTTGGGACTGATCACTCCAGGATCTATCTACTCGTGTACTAAGATGTCAAAGTGTAGTGCATCTTGCCCTACTGATACCATTATTATGTTCTCTTTTTTTAAGGCAACACACTGGAGCTAATATTTGTAGTACCTAAGTAAAAACATTGTAAAAACATCTATATAAAAAGAATGGCCCCGAGTTTCTTGCCGCTTTTTCTCGGTAGGCACTATATATTTTGGAACGCGGCGGTAGGCTTTAAAGTACATTATAATGAAAAATAAACGTTCATAAGTGCGTCTCTGATGCTTAAATTGAATAAATGATTTTGACTTTGACATCACTTTAGTAAGTATAAAAATTCACACGATTGTTAAAATAAAAAAAATTATGTAATACAGAAGTTACAATTAACAAGATGAGGTTGAACTACTTGATAAAAACATTTTACGACTTCTTCATTCTTAATTCTTTATGTGGCACAGATAACTCATTGTTTCTACCTTATACGCCAAAGATACGATAACGTTACACTTACGCGCTATTTAAAAAAAAGGTTATTATAATATTGAGGATTACATAATAGATTCTTTTTTCTTTGGTCTTCTTACTAGATGTTAAAAATACCTGCCTTCGTTTCTACTAGATTTTTGTGATCGACAGGGTCAGTAATAAAATTGATACTTGCATGTAGGCTTGCCGTCTGAGCTACATTGTGGAATACAAATAAAGAATATGAAAATGAATATTTAAAAAAATACCAAAAAGATGGAACCTACTTCAAAACTAAAGAGTGTGAAATACGAGTAACTTGTTGAAGTCGGTACCGTGATAGTTCAGAAGTACCTATTATCGCAATATTGTGCGCATGGTACCGACTTCGACAAGTTATTTCACACTTTTTAGTGTTGAAGACTGATACATTATTTGGTAAATATTTTTTTAACCCTTGCTACTTACGGAATCGTCATTGACCGTCAATAAGGATATCATCAAGATGGGGAAAACACTTTTTAGTTAATGGAGAGTAATTCAAAAACAGCTGGACCAAATTTGATGAAATTGAAATGGGTCTACCTCGGAAGTATGAAAAAAAACCCTTTCAAACAAAAAAGAACTTTGAGAATCGGTCGACAAATGGGGGAAAAATCGGTGAACATACATAAACATTTTTAACATAGAACCTTATCCTTTTTTGAAGTCGGTTAAAATAGTCATTTATACCACAAGGTAGAGAGTAGGTGATTTTCTACGTGCGAGTGTATCATATAACATTTTGCTATACGCATTGTGCGAGGAAATATATATACATACATAGTATATATATACATACTACTACTTCCTCGGACGCAGTAGTTAGGTCCCAATTGTATGCGAGCTTCTGCGTGTGTGGTTTTAGTATTACTGCAGCTTTTTGTTATACGTTTTATTCATATCCATATTTATTCATAAAATGCTATTTTTCATGTCAATAATAAGTTATTAATTACATTACTCAAAATAGTACTGAAATAATATAATAATTAAGGTCTTTATATACCGGGTTACTGGTAATCAATTAGCATCTTTTTAAGAGCATATTCTGTACATCAAAACAAACATCTTTTGTTCTACGACTTTCAAAAATTTAGTTTTTTTTTTATTCCATACAAAACTTAAAAAAATCAATTTGACCGGTCTAAACATAATTAACAGTATGTAAAAAGCGCGCGCGCAATGCCGACAAGCCCCGGCCGGCGGCAGGCGGACTACACGTAGATGAATGAAGTGGATGCGATGTAGAGTTATGAAGTGTAAGAGAGAATCACAAAAACGTTTAAAAAAGTTTTTGGGAAATACTTATAATAAATAAATAAATAAATATTCCACAACTATCACACAACGCCATCTAGTCCCAAGCTAAGCAGAGCTTGTGTTATGGGTACTAGACAACTGATAATCATACTTATATATTTCTAAATACATAAATATTATAGATAAATTACACCCAGACACAGAACAAATAATCGTGCTCATTACACAAACATTTGTCCTGGGTGGGAATCGAATCCACGACCTCCGGCATAGCAGTCAGGGTCACGAACCACTAGACCAACAGGCCTGTCAATATAAATATAATTAATATAAATATAAATATAATTTTGGGAAAAGTTCTAGAACAAAAGTTGTTTGTTTTGATGTACAGAATATGCCCTTAACAGGATGCTAATTGATTATCAGTAACCCGGTATACAGCGTATCTTTATAACGAATTTTAAGGGACCGAATATTTTATTTCGTTAACTAGTGTTCGTTATATGGGGGGACCCATAGAGAGAAAAATAACCAAATTTCACCAATTACAATCATTTAAGTTAGATCAGCTAACAGACGGAATACTGACCGCTGATTGGTTACATATTGCGTCAAAGAATACCCTTAACCAATGAGAGTTTAGTATTTAATTGGTCAACTAATCAAGGCTTTGACAAACGCTCAAAAAACTAGGACATAGTATGTTACCGTGACGTTTTTTGTTTATTTGAGTATTGTATTCTCTTTATTTTCAGCTTTTCAGGTCCATCCTGAAGTCAAGGGTGGAAGGTGGCGCGGACTGCAAACTACACGTTTACGAAAAGAACGAAAACTTGGGCCACAAGTATATCTGTAGGGCTAAAGACTTGCCGGAAGTTGTCGGGTAACATCTCTTACTAATGTATACAGGATGGTTTTTTGAGAAGGGCAGTCATAGCCAAGTTCGGAACCATGAAACTTTATTATATTTAGAAAAACTAGATATGCAGTTATTGTTTTCTTATAAATCGAGGGCATGTCTCCTTTCACGATTTTTCTCTAACTCTCGTGGTTTCGGACTTAGCCCTTCTCAAACAAGTACAATTTGAAAAATTTAATACCGACTTCCATTCTATTCAGTTATTGGAGTGTAACTCAAAAACTACTGAACTGAATTTGACGATATATAAATGGGACCACACGGGAAGAACCAGCTTTCAAACAAAAAAATAATTTTGAAAATCGGTTCATCCAGTCGAAAGTTATGAAGTAACAAAACATAAAAAAGAAATTAAAAAAACATACAGTCGAATTGAGTACCTCCTCCTTTTTGGAAGTCAGTAGAAAAACCACCTGTAACTATGTGTTGTAATATTACTCATACATATTTAACAGATTGAGAATTTATTAGAAACACAATACATACAATCAATACATAAAAATATTTCCTTATATTATGAAAGCAAAGGTAACGAGACGTGACCAGCGGGGCTATTATGTATGTCAGTTGCTAACAAATGTTGATTGAAATCTTGAAAAATGGCGGCTCTATGTCACTTTTGACAACTCCAAAAATGTTAGTAATTTGGAGCTGACAAAAGTGACATAGAGCCGCCATTTTTCAAGATTTCAATCAACATTTGTTAGCAACTGACATACATAATAGCCCTACAGAGTGCTGGCTGAATTTTGACGCTGAGCTATTTATTGTGCAAAATTATGAACTAACACTGGTCATGTGCCTTCAGCCAAATCTATAATAATATTAATATTATAAACTTAAAATCATATATGAAATCATTCTTCATTCAAAAACTTTTCAATAATACAGTAGAACTTCTTTCCTTCGTAGTAACAGTAGTTTGTGAATGAGTTAGTCCGCGGGAGTAGGTACTGCCATCATACCATTTTGTACCCTGAAGCAGTAATATTTGCAATATTTATTTTTCCTATAAACAGGTGACTATATACTTGCTTTATTAGCAATAGCGTCCTCTGTGTCGTAATTGTCTTCGAGCTAGTAATACTTAAGTCACCTAGATGGCGACACTTGTTGTGATTTGGCTAGAATTATTTTCTAATATTTTATACTTTTTAATTACCGAACTAACAGGTTACATGCTTTTATGTTTCAGAGAGTTCGTCACAAACCATTTATGAAGAGGTACCAGAGAATACTCAGCTTTAAGAAGCTTAGCTCCGACGTAAGCTTCGGATTGATCGGATTCACCGTTGTAACTGAACGCGATCAATTCAACCTAAACGAAGTTAAAGCGATCATTCAAAGTCTGCAAACAATTCTAGCCAATGACAGAACAGGTTCTGTATATTGCACCAATCACAACACTCGTTGCCATGAGAACTTGATCTCGCTTACCCTGAAATCCGTTTTATTGAACGTGATTAATAGTAAATATGTATATGAAGAGATGACAGAGAATTCTCAGCTTATTACGTCGGATTTCACCATTGAACGCGATCAATTCAACCTAAACGCAGTTAAAAAAATCTAAGTCGGCATCATATTCTAATCAAAGGTCCTGTATATTGAACCAATCTTAACACGCGTTGCCATGGCAACTTGATCTCGCTTACATTGAACTCATTAATAGTGAAATCTGACAATTATTGATTAATAATGTTAAGTGCCTAACACAATAATAGTCTGCTTTTTGATAAATGTATTCAATTATAATAAAAATAATGAAATGAAATAAGACAGCAAAATTAAATGGAATCTGGCAGTATTCGAACTTGTGTACTCTGGGGTTTGAGGTAGATGTTTTGTTTTCTATATGACCTTCAAACACAGATATATATGCACTTTTTTTAAACTTTCACGGTTGTTTTTAATAAACATATTGCTACTTACTCTTTACGCTTTAAACTCAATAAAGGACAATAAACGGCCTAATATGGACTCGGAAAAACGTACTGACACAGTGAGCGTGTTCTGTCGTGAATTGCGATCGAGTTCCAATAGTGCACGTAGCAAAAAACAGAGAAAGAGGGTAGACAGATATGTCTGCTCTTAATGTTTCATCCACCCGCATTCTCCAGTCGTCCCGCGATCATGGCGCTTGCAACAGTGTCGTAATATCGGGAGCTCATTAAAATAATTACCACGGTTTTCATCCCGCAAGGAGCAATATGTTTACAGATATATATGTACAATAGATAACGCAAATGCGTGTACTTCCCGTGTCCGAACCCCGACCGAGCGTCAAGGTTGGCCGCCGCTACTTACAGTCCGCGCGCGTCTGTTGCAGCCGGACAACCGTCAAAACTCATGCGCGTGATAATTAACTGCAATTTCCGGAAACTAACTGCCCGGAAATTTCGAGCTCCCCAAAGGCAAGGACATATTTCCTATCACAGGTTTTAGTTATTTTAAAATGTTTTATGCGGAAATTCACGTTATTCAATTCATTAAAATTGCACGCATAGTTTTACAAATCGTGATACTTGGTACATATATATTTATTAGTCCGATGCACTAGGAACACTAAGGTTTAGTTACTATTATTTGATTATCTTTTTAATAGTAACATTTACAAACAAATTCATATGCGCAAAAAAACAAGGTTAACATTTTATATGTGAAGTAAATAAAAACGTAATTTAGGTTCAGATTTTGAGCATAAATAAATATGATTTATTGTCTAGAATATACTGAATACTACTATACTGTCTATTAATATACTGAATACTACTATACTGTCTATTAATATACTGAATACTACTATACTGTCTATTAATATACTGAATACTACTATACTGTCTATTAATATACTGAATACTACTATACTGTCTATGAATATACTGAATACTACTATAATGTCTATTAATATACTGAATACTACTATACTGTCTATTAATATACTGAATACTACTATACTGTCTATTAATATACTGAATACTACTATACTGTCTATTAATATACTGAATACTACTATACTGTCTATTAATATACTGAATACTACTATAATGTCTATTAATATACTGAATACTACTATACTGTCTATTAATATACTGAATACTACTATACTGTCTATTAATATACTGAATACTACTATACTGTCTATTAATATACTGAACATTTTTATTCATACTATTGTTATATACTCTGCTACTTTCCTGACGTCTTTGATGCCTAAATTTGAATAATGGATTTTGACTTTTGATTTTTAGGACTCTGTGTCGCGAGATACATTATTAAATACATCACAAATATACAACATCTAATAGCAAACATTTTCGCTCATTACAAATATATTTATGCCCTGGAATCAAACCTCGGACCGCGTTCTTTAAAGGCATATTATAGTCCAACCATTGAGGGGTTTGACTTTGCAATAATTCCTCTGTCACTGAAACTTTGCAGTATTATACAGCAATGTTCATAGATTACAATAAGAATATTATCCAAAAAAAAATCCTTGAAGGTAGGTGTATGTGCAACTAAACATGAAAATCGCTTCTACCCCCCGGTGGAATTTCCCTCCGTCCGAAATTCCTTTGGTATATGTTAGGTTATATGAATATGTATAGGTATGCAACGGAATCCAGGAATATTTACGTGTTGAAGAGGCAGAAACTTAAAAAGACCTATTTTGCTTCAAAACTTATTCAGGAAAATTCCTCCGTCAAATTTAATATTTTTATTTCTTTAAGTATATAGCTTTCACAATTATTAAAAATAATCCTATCACGACACTATGGTTTTGTATTCAAACAAGTACAATTGAAAAAAATTAATACCGACTTCCATTCTATTCAGTTATTGGAGTGTATCTCAAAAACTACTGGACCGATTTTGATGAAATTTAAATGGGACACGGGAAGCACCAGCTTTCAAACAAAGAAAAATATTTTGAGAATCGGTTCACCCAGTCGAAAGTAACAAACATAAAAAAATACAGTCGAAATGAGTATTTTTTTGGAAGTCGGTAGAAAAGATCTATTTTGCATCAAAACTTATTCAAGAAAATTCCTCTGTCAAATTTAATATTTATGTATCTTTAAATGTATAGCTTTCACAATTATTAAAAAATTACATTCCAATCACGCCACTATGGTTTTTAATTTAAAAAAATGTTTTTTTTTTCTGGATAATATTTGAATCGTAATATTTAAACATTACTTTATCATACTGCAAAGTTTCAGTGACAGAGGAATTATTGCAAAGTCAAACCCCTCAATGGTTGGACTATAATATGCCTTTAAAGAACGCGGTCCGAGGTTTGATTCCTGGGCATAAATATATTTTTAATGAGCGGAAATGATTGCTATTGGATGTTGTATATTTGTGATGTATTTAATAATGTCTCGCGACACAGAGTCCTAAAAATCAAAAGTCAAAATCCTTTATTTTCATATTTAGGCATCAAAGACGCACTTATGAACGTCAATTATTCATTATAATGTACTTGAAATACTACCGCCGCGTTCCAAAATATATAGAGCCTACCGAGAAGCGGCAAGAAACTCGGGGCCATTCTTTTCTTATATATTTCCACAATGTTTCTACTTAAGTACTACTATTATTACATTTTATGGGTGGCAGATGACAGCTTTCCAGAAGTGGAGTATTCCAAGCATCTTTGTCTTCTATAATACTGTTGGACATTAAAATGTTTTTTTAAATTAATTGGTTTTACAGTCAACTTGAATGTTCCCTCTGTGAGCTCAGCTATGTGTTTTGCGATTTTATTGTAAAAACGCACACAATTTCATACGAACGACTTATTAGTCGCAAGTCTACTGTGATGGGTTTCCTGTGTCGCGGTAGGCATATATCACCTTACTTTATCTCGACCAGTAATCGAATCCGGAACCCCGTGCTTTCAAGGCAACATATTTAAGTATTATTACTCTTAATACATACTAAAGGTCAATTTATAAGCTTATTTCACAAATTCACTTAAGGCGCGGTCCAACCCCAATTTTAAAATAATTTACGATGCTTTACGTAAGGTTGAAAATTGCTTGTTAGATTGGACGATGTAATGCGAAAATGCGTTAATTTTGTACGTTTTCTTTATATTTTGCGATATATAATATATATAATATAACAGAATCGAAAAAACTGCTGGTTATAACTTTAGTACTATACGTTGGCTATGTATTACCTAAAAAAAAATATAGTGTTATCGCTGAAAATTCTGAGAGTTTGGACTTGAAAGTTTATTTTTGTGGACCTATTCAGGATTTTTTTCTGCAGAAATAGAGTTATATTTATAAATTCTATTCGGTTATAACTCTTTTCCTATTCCTTTTCTAACCTTAATATTTTTTTTATAATATATTATCGATCTGTTTCGTTACACTAGGTGTTTAAAAATTCTGCTTTTTACTATTATCAGGATACGAGCGCGCCTTAAGACATGATACCTCGCCATGTGAGTCCTGACTAGGTACATATGCACCTTTCAATATTACTACAGATTTTTTACACTTTGTGTATACTTTAATGTTTGCTGAAAATCTGTTATTGTGTAATTTATCTATTACCTCTTATTTCTATAGTGAATCGCATCATTTTGTTTCATTTACTTTTAGTAAATATTTGTTTTTAAAGAGGCTTGAAATGACATTTTCCTATACTTAGACGTCAATATTTCAGTACTTAGAATAATTAGTTCAATCGGTTTCATTAGTCATCGGTTCAATTAGTTCAATAAGTTGAAAGTATAAGGGAGTACGACAGGCCTAGTTTGTTCCGCCATCATATAAACAGTAAAGAAAGAAAAAAGACAAGACAAGAAAAAAAATATTTGATATGTTTGACTGATATTAAAGTATGCTGTTATTAATAAATGTGATAACGTATAAGGCTTTATATTATAACGTAGTTTGATTAAAACTTTCGTAAGTTGAACACATTTTTAAGCGATTAGTAATCGATATAAAGTTACGTTATAAGTCGAGTAAGTAGGACTCGACCGGTTTCGCGACGGTCAGAGTCGCTTCTTCACGGAGTACGTGCGCTCCCGACGTCCGCGCATCGCAAAACCGGTCGAGTCCTACATACTCGACTTATAACGTAAGTTTAAATCGGTTACTAATCGCTTAAAAATAACTTAGTTTAGTTAATTTATTAAGTTGAAGGGGCAATAAAGATATTGTATACATTTTATACTGATTTTATTTCATACTACCCGCCCAAGCCGAATGTTTTTTCTACTCTCGCATAAGAACCTAAGGATTTAAAATAAAAACATGCTAAATTAGGTTTTATTATATAATTATATTTTTATTAAATTTATTTAATTATAAGAATTAGCTAACTGAAGTGGCGGTGGGCTGGTCATATTCGCCGAAGAACCGATAACCGTTGGGGTAGATGTGTTCTTGAGTGGAGACTGTGACTCGGCAAACGTAGTGTAGGACGTCCTCCGGCTAGGTGGAGCGACGACATACGTAAAGTGGCTGGTAGCAGCTGGATGAGAAAAGCCGAAGATCGGGCTTAGTGGCGTGCATTAGGAGAGGCATATGTCCAGCAGTGGACTGATACTGGCTGATGATGATGATATAATTATATCAGTTGTAAACTCAGTTCTCGAAGTTATTGATGAATAATCTACCTAGAACAGACAGTAACACTAGGGAGGTTCAACTTTGAGAAAGATGTCAATCGACGAATCCAACTCTGCAGGACAGCGTTCCGGAAACTTCGCACAGTCTTCTTGTCAAAATACCTCAGTGCCCCAAGAATAAGAGTCTTTGTGTGTTACCAGTGACGACATGGTACTGTAACGTGGACTCTTACAATAGGCCGCATAAGCAAGCTCAAAGTCGCGCAACGAGCTATGGAGAGGCCTATGTTCGGGTTTGCTCTACGTGATCGAATCAGCAATGAAGAGATCCGTAGACGAACTACTGTCACCGACATAACCCAGAAGATAAGCCACTTGAAGTGGCAGTGGGCAGGCCACAGCATAGAGTAAACTATATATGGCCACAGCACGCAGAACAGATGGTCGATAGGGCCGAAAGGTTCTAGAGTGGAGACTACGTGCCGGCGCAGCGTAGGTCGTCCACCGACACGGTGGACAATCGACCTGATTAAGGTAGCAGGTCGACGACGTTGGATGCAACCCGCTTCCAACCGGTCCTTTTGAAAATTTGTGGGGGAGCATATGTTCAGCAGTGGACGTCCTACGGCTGAGATGATAATATAATTATATAAAACTTCCGAGAAAAATTATCTTACTGATGGTGACAACCGCACCAAAATTCATTCCTCCGTTTCATTGTTTAGTATTAAAGCAGATACACAGACAGACATGGCAAGCCACTTTATCTTATACCTTTAAACGAGCAATTCTTGTATATATCATCATCATCATCATCGTAAAGGCCTCGTTGTACTCCATGCTTGGATCTTCTTCTTGCCTCTTCTTAGCCTGATGTCGTGAACTCAGCGCTGCGGTGGGCGGCCTCGCCCTCTTGTGTCTGCCCTGGGTCTCCACTCAAGAACTCGCCTCACCCATCGACTCTCATCCATTCTCGCAATGCCCATGTCCACTTTTTTTTCGCTGTTGCGACCATTATGACACCCACTCTAGTCTTGCTTCTTATCCATTCATTTCGTTTCCGATCGTGCAAAGTGCTACCGAGCATAGCTCTCTCCATTCCTCTCTGCGCGACCCTGAACTTCTCAGCTGATTTCTTTGTGAGTGACATGGTTTCTGTACCTTATGTGAGCACGGGCATGGCACACTGTTCAAAAACTTTCACTTTGGAGAGGTAATTTGCCACGTGGAGTTTCCTTGTTGGTTTCGAATGCGGCCCAGGCTTGCGAAATTCGTCGTTCAACCTCCGCAGTCTGATTCTCACAGCCAAGAGTTAGTTTATGTCCCAAGTAAACATATTCAGTCACCATGTCAACAGGAAGCTGATTACTTGTGCGTAAAGGGCCTGTCAGTCAGACAAATATCATGACCAACATGGTCATGATTTTTGTCGTCCCCATTTTCAGACCCGCACGAAAAGATTCTGTTAGTTCTTCCAACATAGCAACCATATCGTCCATGTTATCAGATATGAGAACCAGGTCATCAGAAAACCTCAGATTCGTCCATCACCTGCAAATCCCTTTTCAGTACAGTCTATCTGTTGGAATATACATTCCAAAGCCATTGTGAAAGTTTGGGGATATAGTGTCTCCCTGTCTAACACCGCGTTCCAAATGGAATTTATCGTTTTCTTGTGCAGAGAGACACAAGCGGTAGCATTCTGGTGAAGGTTGTTGAGAATCTGAACTTCCCTGTCATCGATCCGACATCTGGCTAGGGCTTGCTCTACAACCCACCATTCAATCGAGTCAAACGCTTTCTCGTAGTCAACGGAAGTAAGTATAAGGGGCTCTCCATATTCATTACACTTCTCGATTACTGCCTTGAGAGTTTGTAAGTGCTCATTTGTGCTGAATCCTGACCGAAAGCCAGTCTGCTCACGTGGTTGGTAGAAATCAAGTTTTCTTTCGAGCCTATTGACAAGAATTCTTGAGAATAGTTTGTGTAAATGTGATAATATATTGTATAAATACTTAATCAAAATCTCTGAAACGGCTCCAAACATTTTCATGACATTAAGTATGTAGGGGTTTTCGGGGGCGATAAGTCGATCTAGCTATGTTTCATTTTTATAAAACGTCGTTTTACCGTGTTTTCGTGCAATGAAAAACTGACACAGCAATACTAAAGCTACCTGACAATAGATGGCGTTCTTAGACCAAGAAAATCGGTTGTTTACTACCAGCAGAGCTCGGTCATCCAAATCAAATCATTTAATTAGACACAAGAAATATAACACAGTTACGGTGAATCCATAGCCTCTCGAACTAGTATACACTGTGTTTCAGGAGTCAGTGGCTTCTCTTATTCAAGAGCATACTTTATGTCAGGCATGAATGAATTACAACTATTTTATCCAGGTACCTATATTATACCATCATTCCCACTGCTGCTAAACGGGCTTGTCAGCGGAACGTGAGCCATAATCCACTACGCGAGCCCGGTGTGGATTTGCGCATAGGTCAGCTCTTTATAGCATCGATAGTAGTGTTGCAACGATGGGTTGGGAAGGTTCTGTAGTTGAGACCACGGACCGGCAAGCGCAGCGTAGGTCCTCCACCGACAAGGTGGACAGACGACCTGATAGAGGTAGCAGGACGACGATGGATGCAGGCTGCTTCAGGCTTTTGGAATTATGGGGAGGCTTATGATCAGCAGTTAATGTCAATGTTAATGATGATGTTGATGATTACGAGAGGCAAGTCGTTCGTCTGATAGCCAGCGTAACTCTTGAAATATTTTATTACTATTAGTAGTATTATTTTATTCATTGAATTAGAGGTAGTTAGGCTTAAAACAGCTTGTGTTTCTTTATCAAACGCCCTTAGCTTTCCTCAATGTGAGGCAAAAATAATTAACATTCAGTCTTCTCTTATCATTTACTTAATTAATTACCGTAAGTATTTTATCTGAGGTATATTTTCGCTCGTACAATTTAAATGGTTATCAATTAAGTTATAAAGTTGTTGTGTAACAAAATACTGATATAACAGTTTTTGTTTGGGACTTTGGTGTTTCTTGTAAAATATAATTTGAAAATAAAATGAATTTAAGTATTCTCTATTTCCTGATAACTACTATCATATTCTCAATGGTGAGTCGGTATTAAATATGTAAAGGCCCATGGGGTAATATGGCTTACATATTCAAAACTCTGCATGTTTTTTATTAAAATGAATTATGTTATAATGCCGGCAAGCATTTGTTCTTAGAATCTTAATCATTGTTTTTGAACCCGTTTAAGTACCAATACGTACTTACTTACTTACTCTTACCTTAGTGTTTGTAGAATAAAAGAAAATTTACTTCAATGAGACTACTTACCTAATAGCTGTCCATATTGTAAGTACTCGTAGCATGCTGTTATGTTAGTTATAGATAATTGGTTTGTTTTGCACTATGTCATTTCTAAAGCTCTACAAACACTAAGGTAAGAGTAAGTAAGTACTTACTCTTACCTTAGTGTTTGTAGAATAAAAGAAAATTTACTTCAATGAGACTACTTACCTAATAGCTGTCCATATTGTAAGTACTCGTAGCATGCTGTTATGTTAGTTATAGATAATTGGTTTGTTTTGCACTATGTCATTTCTAAAGCTCTTTAACAGGTTAATCGGTACCTCCTAGTGAATGCCATAGATTTCCACATTTTTAAATAGATCGCATTATGCGATCGAAGGCTGTATACTTAGACTTGCTTTGACACCAGTCGCTCTCGAAAGAAATAAAATGCGTGTCTGCACTACCAGTAGGTACAGGGCAGCGGCAATGACTTGTACACTACTAATTGAGACTATCAGAATAAGTCCCAACAGCTCAATTTGATGAGCTTTGCATTTGAGCCTAGCGAAAATTTGCGCTAGTGTAACGTAATCGTATCGTTGACGTACGGATTACAAACTATGAGTTATCTGTGCCACAGTTGTACTAGATAATTGATAGTTTGTACTGTGGCTCTACCATGAGTTGACAACGTAAATGTCATCTATAGTCGATACTCGATCTCGCCCACCTACTAGCCTAATACTAGCTTGTGATGGGCGTACTCGCTATCAATTTTCTACAGACTTCCAAAAAAAGGAGGAGGTACTAAATTTAACTGTATTTTTTTTTATGTTTGTTACCTCATAACTTTCGACTGAGTAAATCGATTCTCAAAGTTCTTTTTTTGTTTGTAAGCTGGTGCTTCCCGTGTGGCCATTTAAATTTCAACAAATTAGGTCCAGTACTTTTTGAGATACACTCCAATAACTGAATAGAATGGAAGTCTGTAAGTATACAATTTTTCAAATTGTACTTTTAGGTCTACAATTGACCGCAAGGTGACACTGTTCTTTTTTCATAAATTTTTAGCGGCAGTCGATACCGATCATCGTTTGTTTTTAATGTTGTAAACTCATGGTAGGCCTACTGTATATATCAACGATACGAAAACACCCGCACTTACGATTCGTGCTAGGCCCACAGGCAGACTAGACTTCTAGACACTAAACTGGCGACTGGATCCAAAGACAGCTGCCAGAAATCACTGTAAGCCTGTTGTTTCGTGAGAAGTTTCACTCTTTGTGGTAGCTAGCCAAGCGGGTATCTACTAAAAAGTAATCTACCATCGTGCTTTGGATTACTGTAACGAAGTAACTGTAATCGTAATCATGCTCCGAAAGCTTAAGCTGTAGGGGGTTTCACTCTGCAGTATAGCATTCCGACTCATTTTCCTGATAGGTACAATAAAAGCTCCTTATTCGCGGGGTATATGTTCCATAAACATGCCGCGAATACAGAAACCGTAAATACGGAATGGTCATTTATATGGGGTTATAGGGGATAGGTACGTTCCTAGGTGACAAAATATAAAAAAAAAACCAAACATATAAAAAACCAATTTAAATGAAGTTTTTGAACATTTTGATTAACTATTTTAAGGCTTAGGCAAAGGTTGGAAAAATTTTGTAATTTTCTCTTGCTTGGCAGTTTTTAAAAGCTCCTTCAATTCAGACTGATACGCGGCAGTCGCGCACTAGCAGTTTGCCTCAATAAGAAGAAGCAAGATAGGTAGAGACGTGGTACTCGATTCGAATGTGACGAAACAATAAAACACGCAAAGCGGCTTTTACCATAGAACGGAACAGAAACATTTAAACATATAATTTATTCATTGAGTAAATTATTTATAAAAAATAAATAATAATGAATAATAAACATTTTAAATTATTTATTGGTTGCTTTCATTCTGTTTGTTTACATTCTCAAAAACTCGGACCGCGGAAAGGCAGCTTATGTCAAAGTCCTCGGCGCAAAATACTTAAGGCAAAGTTGTAATTTTTAGTCAAATTTAATAAAGTTAGCATCTTTTGATAGCCAACACATTCACGCTATATAAGTTTTCGAATTTTAATATGTACATGTCAGAAGTTATTTTTCCCTACGGTCGTCAGAGAACTTAATGTTAAAGACTCCGGTGCATCGCACCACGTTTTTGACGTATTGAAGCTGTTTGCCTATAGAATATTTTACCTGTAGAAATAGGACGTGCGCCTTCCTTGGACACTTTCAAACAAAGTGTCAAAGCGATGTAGCTCTCGCATCACCTGCGTGCTGCATCTGCAACTTGTGTTCATTGTTATTATTATTATTTAGTATATGTCTTAGAATGTATATATTATATGTATGTATATATATTAGCTATTTAATATTTATAAATACTATATAGGTATGTATATGTACACTATTATGCCATGTTTATGTATATTTATATCTACATTAAACAGTTATCCAAATTATACTTGTTTTATCCAATAAGCTTATACCTATTTCTTTTCATAGCGATAAGACCCATTGTGACCCTTAATTATAATGTTTTCTTGTCAAAATTATCTTGTACTTAAGTATTGTTTTTTGTTATTTGTATGTACTGTGGCGCTGCAATAAAGAGTTTATCTATCTATCTATATGTAGGTTCTGCTGGTGCACCACCCGAGCGGTTTTTACGAAATGTTTCTGTAGCGTGCAAGCAGGTACGGTCGTAAGGCGTATACCACACTGCACCGGAGACCGCTCCGGTGTGCGGTGCTGCGGTTTTTCACTATGGCTGACTCTGCACTGAGATGCGGTGTCGATATGTTATACCCTGCAGTTTTTGTAAATCAAAGTTTTACATTCAAAGTTGAACCGCATCACCGTAGCGGTGTCCGGTGCAGTGTGATTTGCGCCCAAAAGCAGGCAAACTTTTATACCTTAACTTGACTTGTGAATCTTGTGATCGATAATTACATGTACGTAGTACTTTTATTTATTCTGTGGCTGTAGGCAGGGCCGGATTAACCCTATTGGGGCCCCTATGCAATGCAATTCTCGGGGCCCCTTTTCTATAACCTTTTGCTGACTTTTAAAAATATATGTTTTGGACTTGAGTCAGGATCAACTGACGGACAATGACGGATGGTGGACTATATTTGACCACTTTTGCCCGAATTACCATGGGCCTCTGGTCGGTGCAGGGCCCCTAGGCAGTAACCCTAGTAGCAGCCTAATCCGCCTTATGGATAATCCGGCCCTGGCTGGTAGGTATCGAACAGAGTCATATGACCCTCATTACATGAAACTATCATCGCTATGACCACTTTTGCGTATAATTGTGTTGTGTGCCTTTGCTTTTAATCTCGTGAAACTTATCTACTTACCTGGTTTGGGGTTTTACCTGGCCTTTCTTCAGAACGTCTCCGGTGAGGTCAGAATACGTTCGCCGCGGTCTCATCACTGTTCAATGCACGATAACCATGTAAGTATTTCATTCATACATTATGGCGCGATCCTGTACAGTTAGAAGGCAGTAGAACCATTATGTGCTCCTGGTACCAGGTTCAATCCCTGGCCAGGATAATTTATTGATTCAGGCGTTACTTTACGGAAATCCATAATCAAAAAAGAAAATTGAAGAAATATTTACTGACACTTCCGCTGGAAACAATGCTTATAGCCGAGTTGTGGACCTGAACACCGCGTGTGCATGAACATGTCTGTTTGAGCTGAGTCTGAGTGTGTATCTGTATATAAGTATGTATATCAGACATCAGGTTACCATAGTACAGGCTCTGTCTAGTTTGGGACCTGAACACCGCGTGTGCATGAACATGTCTGTTTGAGCTGTGTCTGGGTGTGTATATGTATATAAGTATATATATCGGACATCAGCTTAACATAGTACAGGCTCTGTATAGTTTGGGACCTGAACACCGCGTGTGCATGAACATGTCTGTTTGAGCTGTGTCTGGGTGTGTCTAAGCACATAAGTATATAAATCAGTCATCAGGTTAACATAGTACAGGCACTGCCTAGTTTGGGACCTGAACACCGCGTGTGCATGAACATGTCTGTTTGAGCTGTGTCTGGGTGTGTATATGTATATAAGTATATATATCGGACATCAGCTTAACATAGTACAGGCTCTGTCTAGTTTGGGACCTGAACACCGCGTGTGCATGAACATGTCTGTTTGAGCTGTGTCTGGGTGTGTCTAAGCATATAAGTATATAAATCAGTCATCAGGTTACCATAGTACAGGCTCTGTCTAGTTTGGGACCTGAACACCGCGTGTGCATGAACATGCCTGTTTGAGCTGTGTCTGGGTGTGTCTAAGCATGTAAGTATATAAATCAGTCATCAGGTTAACACAGTACAGGCTCTGCCTAGTTTGGGACCTGAACACCGCGTGTGCATGAACATGTCTGTTTGAGCTGAGTCTGAGTGTGTATCTGTATATAAGTATGTATATCAGACATCAGGTTACCATAGTACAGGCTCTGTCTAGTTTGGGACCTGAACACCGCGTGTGCATGAACATGTCTGTTTGAGCTGTGTCTGGGTGTGTATATGTATATAAGTATATATATCGGACATCAGGTTACCATAGTACAGGCTCTGTCTAGTTTGGGACCTGAAAACCGCATGTGCATGAACATGTCTGTTTGAGCTGAGTCTGAGTGTGTATCTGTATATAAGTATGTATATCAGACATCAGGTTACCATAGTACAGGCTCTGTCTAGTTTGGGACCTGAACACCGCATGTGCATGAACATGTCTGTTTGAGCTGTGTCTGGGTGTGTATATGTATATAAGTATATATATCGGAAATCAGCTTAACATAGTACAGGCTCTGTCTAGTTTGGGACCTGAACACCGCGTGTGCATGAACATGTCTGTTTCAGATGTGTCTGAGTGTGTATCTGTATATAAGTATGTATATCAGACATCAGGTTACCATAGTACAGGCTCTGTCTAGTTTGGGACCTGAACACCGCGTGTGCATGAACATGTCTGTTTGAGCTGAGTCTGAGTGTGTATCTGTATATAAGTATGTATATCAGACATCAGGTTACCATAGTACAGGGTCTGTCTAGTTTAGGACCTGAACACCGCGTGTGCATGAACATGTCTGTTTGAGCTAAGTCTGAGTGTGTATCTGTATATAAGTATGTATATCAGACATCAGGTTACCATAGTACAGGCTCTGTCTAGATTGGGACCTGAACACCGCGTGTACATGAACATGTCTGTTTGAGTTGTGTCTGGGTGTGTATATGTATACAAGTGTGTATACCAGTCATCAGGTTACCATAGTACAGGCTCTTAGTTTGGGACCTGAACACCGCGTGTGCATGAACATGTCTGTTTGAGTTGTGTCTGGGTGTGTATATGTATACAAGTGTGTATACCAGTCATCAGGTTACCATAGTACAGGCTCTTAGTTTGGGACCTGAACACCGCGTGTGCATGAACATGTCTGTTTGAGTTGTGTCTGGGTGTGTATATGTATACAAGTGTGTATACCAGTCATCAGGTTACCATAGTACAGGCTCTTAGTTTGGGACCTGAACACCGCGTGTGCATGAACATGTCTGTTTGAGCTGTGTCTGGGTGTGTATATGTATACAAGTGTGTATACCAGTCATCAGGTTACCATAGTACAGGCTCTTAGTTTGGGACCTGAACACCGCGTGTGCATGAACATGTCTGTTTGAGCTGTGTCTGGGTGTGTATATGTATATCAGACATCAGGTTACCATAGTACAGGCTCTGTCTAGTTTGGGACCTGAACACCGCGTGTGCATGAACATGTCTGTTTGAGCTGTGTCTGGGTGTGTATATGTATATAAGTATGTATATCAGTTATCAGGTTATCATAGTACAGGCTCTGTCTAGTTTGGGACCTGAACACCGCGTGTGCATGAACATGTCTGTTTGAGCTGTGTCTGGGTGTGTATATGTATATAAGTATGTATATCAGTTATCAGGTTATCATAGTACAGGCTCTGTCTAGTTTGGGACCTGAACACCGCGTGTGCATGAACATGTCTGTTTGAGCTGTGTCTGGGTGTGTATATGTATATAAGTATGTATATCAGTTATCAGGTTATCATAGTACAGGCTCTGTCTAGTTTGGGACCTGAACACCGCGTGTGCATGAACATGTCTGTTTGAGCTGTGTCTGGGTGTGTATATGTATATAAGTATGTATATCAGTTATCAGGTTATCATAGTACAGGCTCTGTCTAGTTTGGGACCTGAACACCGCGTGTGCATGAACATGTCTGTTTGAGCTGTGTCTGGGTGTGTATATGTATATAAGTATGTATATCAGTTATCAGGTTATCATAGTACAGGCTCTGTCTAGTTTGGGACCTGAACACCGCGTGTGCATGAACATGTCTGTTTGAGCTGTGTCTGGGTGTGTATATGTATATAAGTATGTATATCAGTTATCAGGTTATCATAGTACAGGCTCTGTCTAGTTTGGGACCTGAACACCGCGTGTGCATGAACATGTCTGTTTGAGCTGTGTCTGGGTGTGTAAGTGTACCTATACAAGTATATATGCCCAGAAGGATCACCACATGTGTTCGAGCCAGGGGAGGGCTTATATTAAATTGAATATAAACCTTCTATTAATAAATTGTTGATTAAGTTCAATATAAAAAATGATATCAGCTTATGCTAGTGAGCACAGGCTTTTTTATGTGTGTATACTTACCTCATATAAGAAAGAGCTGAATGCAACTTATGCAGCTCTGAGGAATGTGCTATAGTGCTGCTACATTATTCACTAATAGCCATGTCGATAAATTTACGCTACCTGGGGCGCACTAAAAGTTTCCGGGACTAATAACAATAGGTCACAATACTGAGACTAATAATATTTAGTTAACAAATCACATAAAAAAGTTAATATTGATAACAAAAACCATCACAAGGGAGTTTTATGAACAACAGGAGAGGAGATTCTTTAGCACTTCAGTTCAGAATGCGTCCAGTTCGCGCGCAATGTGTGCTTACTAAAATATGAAACTTGTAAGTAGAGAACTACCTAGGTACATAAACTCATAAAGAATACAATAGACTATAGGTACTGTAAGATCTAGGTACTCGCATTTATAAATTTATTTTACAGTCAGCATCGGAACATGAAAAAGACATCAGTGAGACTCCTACAACTTCAGGTATGTCATATAAAATCAAATAGCTTACGTATAGGTATAATATTTATTTGTAAGGATAGGTAAACAGAAAAACTAGTTGTAGTAGTGCGAACAGTAGACCTCGCGAGCACAGTCTTATCAGGGGCAAATATTCGCAGTCTGAGCTATCTAAATCAGATCTATATCAACTGTATCAGAGCGAACCAACCAAATAAATAATTATTCAAATTGGTCAAGCTGTTTTCAAGTTTTAGCGAGACTAACGCACAGCAATTGAATTTATACATAAGAAGATTAATTACTTACAAGCCCTAACAAACAGTTTCCATAGCAGTTATATACTGCAATAAGAAATATTTCAGACCTAACCTTATCCTCTCCTCGTCGCTTCAGAGCAAAGCCTCAGAGCAAGACCTCTGCGTATGGGGTACCTTACTAGCCGCAGACGACATCGGAAACACCAGAGACTTTGTCGTCCTTACATGGTTTGTTATAACATATGACGCGGGACAACGGAGCTGCAGAATATCTCGCGTACCAATCGTAAAAGGCAGTTCGTATTCGGAATACGAATCGCTGAAATCACCTTTTACGATTTGTATTTTGAATACGAATCGTAAAAGGCAAATCGATCTATTTATTAGCAAAATGTCAAATCGATCTTTTGCACTGTTTAGGAAAATGTGGGACAGTGTAAAAAAAACATTAACCTGATACTACCTTTTCCAGATGGGACATCTACCGATGACGATAAGGTTGCTATTACTGATGAAAGCCCCAGTGTTACTGATGCATATGAAAAGGGTTCGATTACCCGGAAAAATGGCCATGCGTCAATTTCATCTATTAATTTAACCACAAAAGATGATACACCAATTGATTTTACTGATAATGACCATACAAAGAAAGTAAATTATGGATCAACTGTGATTGACGAAGGATCAACAGAAGAAAATGGTGAGTCAACAACAATTTCATTTGATAAACACTCTTGAGACGATTTGGAATTCGGAAAAATACATTGAAACCAATAAAATACGTTGAAGGATGATTTCATACTAAGCGTTGCAGATATATCAATTCAATTGCTTTTGAATGAAATGTATTTTTCGTAAAAAGTTATTGTCAGTAAATATTCAAAGTATAAATTTAAAAAAAAACCGTTTGAAGTATCTAGAAATAGTCCTCATTTAGTGTAATTATATATTTACATAGAAGCTAAAAACCACACCCAAAAGTCAAAAATAAACTAATCACAAACAAAAGTTTTTCGCCAGCACTGACATACTGGTAGAAGATGCATTTCATAAGTCCGGCAGGGCTATCATATATCTCAGTTGCTAACAAATTTTGATTGAAATCGAAAAAAATGGCGGCTCTATGTCATTTTTGTCGGCTCCAGTCATAAACTTACTAACATTTTTGCTCGCTGGAGTGTCAAAACTGACACAGAGCCGCCATTTTTCAAGATTTCAATTAAAATTTGTTAGCAACTGAGATACATAATAGCCCTGCGGGTAAAATGCGCAACCGGACTACTGAGACATGAAAGTATCATTAGTTTGGTAGCAGTTCAACCAAACTAATAACGAAACAACTCATACGGCCATAAATGCAGTTTGGATGTTTGGATGGATGGAGGTTTGTCACTCAACCACGCATAAACGGCTTTACGGATTTGGATGAAACTAAGTGGGTAGATAGGTTGAAGCACTAGATTAACACATATGATACTTTCATCATCATCATACATCACCACGCGGGAAAGCCACTGGGCGCAGCGAGTATTTGTAATATTATTTATATCGGAAATTAAAGGGTATTCTTCGAGTACGTTAGTTATAGAGGTATGATATTTTCAGGCATATGTGATGGCTCAAACATGGACAGATTTGAATGTACATGTATTGATAATCCAAAAGTTTATTATCACGATACTTCATGTCTTAACTCGTGTGATGATAGTCACATTGATCAATCAAATACTGAGCTTTGTGATGAGATCGATGAAGATGACATGAAGTATAATGGTGGTTGGTGTTCGGGTGATACGACTCCGTATGACAAGAGCGATGGTGATGGTGATGAACGTGAATCTATTGTTCTAGGTAAGTCATTTTTTTATGCATATTTTTTGTTTTAAGAGAAAATCGGTACCTTAACGATTCGTATTTCGAATACGAATCGTAAAAGGCGGATCACTCTATTTCTTTGCAAAGTATCAAATCGATACATTGCTCTGTTTTGGAAAAAAGAACACTCCAATAAAACACACGTGCATAGATTTTAATCTATAATTATGGTTCGATTGAAACTTTAAGAGCAGATATCTTTGTGAACGAGTTCGTCACTGGGTTGTACTTGTACTGCCACCGTACGACCTTTATCTATAGTGAATCAGTAATGTTCGCAATACTGTGTTTTTAGGTTTGAAGGTATGGTTACCGGTTAAATTACAGGCACATGAGACTTACAAACTTAATGTCTCCGGGTTACAGGCACAGTACAGTTCTTCACTTGTGAGGAAATGAGTCTGTTCTAGGTAGGGGTCATCACTTAACATTAGGTGGGCATCGTGCATATGTATCCTTATACTTATCATTAAAAAAATAACATCTAGGTTAGTCAAGATTATATTTTAATAATATCTGTACGCGAAAGAGTCTTGATTTTCTCTTAAAACATGAATTTGATTGGCGATAGTTTCAAACGTTCTACAGGTGTTTAATTGAACGTTGAAGGTTATGTGACCTTGAAAAGTGAATTTGATAGCTAATATTTATTTAGTAAGAACCTGGGACCTTAAAGTAATCGAGGATGCCGCTTTAAAATTATATATGTAATTATAACAAAGTACAAAGTTAAGCGAGAGGAAAATGGTTAAGTCGTAATGTAAAGTTTTAGCTTCCATCGATCCAAGTGCCTTAAAATTCAAAATTACTACTGGATTTTTATCGCGTCGGGCCACATGAACATCCGTAACCGTGCCGTCCTTCAGAATATATTTCCATAATTATTTGTCTTGATAACTTTTCACAGACACACAGGTTTCACCATATGTAAAAAATTTCATATATGTGGGTTTCACAGGCGCAGATCTCATTTCAATAAGAGAGACCACTCATTTTTCCTACTTTTTTGGAAATCAGTGACGATCGGCCAACTTCGATAACGTATGTCAAACATTCGGCCATAGGGCTATTATGTATCTCAGTTTTTAACAAATTTGATTGAAATCGAATAAAATAGAGGCCCTATGTCACTTTTGTCAGCTCCAGTCATCATTTACCTAACATTTTTGCTTACTTCTCAAAACTGACGTAGAGCTGCCATTGAATTTTTCAAGATTTCAATATACATTTGTTAGCACGGAGATACATAATAGCCCTGCCGATCCAAACACTTGAAAACGAGTAAATATTGATCAATGCAACACGCCAGCAAATGTGACAGTAAAATACAACATAGACAGCTAACACTGAAATACGAACAGTTAATTTCAAAGAATATACATAAGTTTTGGATATTCTTGCACTAGGCACTAGACTGTTCTTTGCAAACACAAAAGAAATCAAGGAGATGTAAACAAGTGTGACGGTCTTGGAATACGAGTAGATATCTGTATTTTTTAAATTGTTCATCAAATTGACTCCCTCTCGCCTGATGGAAAGCGAAGATGGAATCACGAAGCGATGGCGATTAGTGCAGCCGTAAGCTGCACTAATCGCAACCCCTATGATGACCTGAGAGATGCTTTTTCACGCCCCGCTTGAAAGACTCAGGGTCATAGCTGCAAGGAAATACGTACGCCGGCAGAGCATTCCACAATTTACAACTACTTCGCGCGCTCACTCTCAGCGAGCGGACGTGTTAAAAATAATATTTATACGTGTTGTGACAGCTAAATAAGTTACTAAAATGGTGCAGCGCAAAAAATGTAAACTATTTCTATCTAAAAATAAAAGCGAAGTGATTCAGTGCAAAGGACGATACCAGTGTTACTATCACCGATCATGTGCGCAAGATATGAAGGAATTCTTGGAAACTGAGATTTGTGAAAAGTGTGCAGCTGGTTCGAAGGATGCCACTCGACATAAAATCACTATACCATGTGATGGAAGTACAAATATGGAAATCATATTATTGCAAATTAATGAAAAATTAGATATTGTTTATTCCATGAAAGAAAAGATGGACGAGTTGACCGAAGCAGTCGACTTCTTCGCAGAGAAGTACAAAGAACTCGAGCAATTTAAAATAGAATACACAGATAAATCTAAGCAGCAAGATAATAAAATATTAGACCTGAAAAACAGGAACATATATCTTGAAAAATGTACTAAGGCGTTGGAGGAGCGTATCTGTGTTCTAGAACAAAAAGAACTTGATAATAATATCGAACTTGTCAACGTACAGGACGATGACGACGAAAAAGTCATGGATGTCGTCACCAACATTTCAAAACAGCTCGGTTTAAATCCAAGAGATATTGAAAAAGCATGGAGGGTGGGCGTGAAAACAATCGAATCAAAGAAACGCCCGATCGTTGTTGTTATGCGCAGCCGGGAAGCGAGAAAGGCCTGGATAAAATGCCGTAAACAACGCCTTACTAACCAAAAAATATTTAATAACGAAAATAACACACCGATTTATATGAATGAGAATATAACTAAACATATGCGACAACTATTTTGGGAAACTAAAACTAAATTGAGAGATTCATTTAAATATATATGGATTCAAAATGCTAAGATATTAATTAAAAAGAACGACGAAAGTAAGAAGACGTATCAAATTCGCACTCTGAGTGATATTGAGAATTATATTGATATCGACAGGGAGTAATCCTATTTGTAGTACCTACCACCCACATACATACTCACACATCATCAATAAACAATGGACTTTGATGCGGATATTACAGACGAAATTCCTTGTAAAACTTACACTGACTTAACTGAATGGAGTGACACTATTACCCAACAGAGCAGCGCATTACAAATAATACACGTAAATATTCGTTCGCTTCGGAAGTACTTTAGTCAATTACTGGTTTTACTGCACAAATGTATTGATGCACTCGACGTAGTGGTACTCACGGAGACGAATATTAGTGAGGATTTCTTATCACTATATACCATACCGAACTATACAATACACGCAAATACTAGAACACATAGAAGAGGAGGAGGTATCATTATTTATGTAAAGAATAATGTTAATTACTCGGCGCAAAACTTAGACTGTACTGCATTCGAAGGCGTACATATGAAGCTATTTATAAATACCTACAAGTGTCATCTTATCGCAGCATATAGACCACCGAGCAACAACAAGATATTATTCACCGAACAATTAAATAACATATTCAGAAATATACCGTTGAAGGATACCGTAATATTGGCGGGCGACTGCAACATAAATATCCACGATTTCGACTGTTCGATGACTACACGGTACCTGGATATGCTAAGCATACATGGTCTACAGTGTGGCATACGATGCGTCACGCGCGAGGAGGTGGTTTCGGGGTGCCTGGTTGCATCCTGCATCGACCATATATTCGTACGAACTGATACGGCAGTCGAGATCGAGACGTATAAGCTTAACACCAAGCTCGCAGATCACTACTTAACCGGTTTAACGATAGGGTTCCATATACAGGATGAGTTGGAAAGCGGTAACAAAATTATACTTTGTCAGAATATGATACAAAAAAAGTTAGATAGTACGGACTGGAACGAGTTATTAAATATAGAATGTCCTATACAATTGTATAAAGAAATTTATTGTGTATTTAAGGAAATTTACGAATCATCAAAAATCGAAATTAATAACAAATCCACAAGAAATACGCAGCCGTGGGTAGACCGTACCTTACTAAATAATATAGAATACAAGGATTTATTATTTCAACAATGGAAATCACAACCGAATAATAATAATTTACGACTACGATATACAAAAGCAAGAAATAAGACTAATAAACTAATTAACAATGCAAAAAATAGGTTTAAGCGAGAGGAAATAGCACAATGTAAAGGGGATACAAGAAAAATTTGGCAAAACATAAATAAGTGGTTAGGACGTAAAAAACCTAATGTAGATGAAGTAATCACAAAGCATATGTGTAAGACTCAAAATATAGGTATAGTTTGTAACAAATTCTGTCAAACTTTCACAAATGAAATTGATACCATTAAACATCACTGTAACCGATTGTTCCTACAAAGGTCAACTTATGCGAGCGACAGTAATGTTACATTTTTATTTAAAAAAGTAAATGAAATGGATATTGCAAAAGTGATAGATAGGCTAGACAGCAACAAGTCCCCAGGTTCCGATGGTATTCGAATAAAAGATATTAAATATGTAAAGGAAAAAATTAGTCCGATTTTAGCAAAATTCATTAACTTAAGTGTGCTCAATGGTAAATATCCCGATGAATTAAAATTATCAATAATAAGACCTATCTTTAAACAAGGCAGTCATAGTGATTTTACAAATTATAGACCTATAGCAATATTAAATAGTATTAATAAGATAACGGAGAAAATTTTAGTTGGACAGATAACAACATTTCTGGAGGATAATGACATATTATGTAACAAGCAGTACGGATTTAGGAAAAATAAAAGCACAACAACGGCACTTGCATACTTTACTGAAGACGTTAATAATTATTTGAATCATAGAAAGCAGGCTGTTGCTGTGTTTATTGATTTTAAAAAAGCATTCGATACTTTGGATCATGGGGGCTTGTTGCAGGCTATGGATGAATGTGGTATTAGAGGATATGTCAAAACATGGTTCAAAGAATACTTAAATGAAAGACACATGAAGGTGGTAATAGATATGATAAGCAGCGATGTTGGCAATATCAAGTACGGAGTTCCAACCGGGTCAGTGTACGGGCCGGTCGGGTACATGATGCATGTGAATAGTATAACTAACGTGGTCAAACATTGTACCAGCTATATGTACGCAGATGACATGTGTTTATTGTACGGTGATTATGACATTAACACGATACAAAGGAAAGTACAGGAAGACTTCGATAGTATAGTAAAATGGGCTCACGATAATGGAATTATTTTAAATATAAATAAAACTAAAATCATTCGTTTATACTCTCCGTACAATAAAAACATAAAAGGTAATATACATATAACGGGTCACTCATATACCTGCCTGCATATGAATAAGAATAACTGTAAATGTAATAGCCTGGAAGAAGTACCTACAATTAAATATCTAGGATTGTCGATAGATAATAATTTTTCGTGGAAAGAACACATAAACAACGTTAACAATAAACTTAGAATAATATTATGTAAATTTTATCAGCTGTGTAATATACTAAGCCGAGGCACTCTGTATAGTGTGTACCACGCGCTAGTTGAGTCTGTTATCAGTTACGGTCTAAGTAGTTACGGACTCACCTTTCCGACGTATTTGCAACGAGTTAAAAATATTCAGTTGAGAATTCTTAAAAGATTAGTTAGTAAAAAAACAAAAGATGATTTAAATAAGGCATATTCTAAATTATTTAATATATGTCAGGTATTACCGGTGGATATTAAAGTTAACTACCTTATTTTGTTACAACAGTTTAAAAATAATAAATTTAAAGAAAAAAGAACGTTCGGCTATACTACCCGCAAAGCGGACAAGCCACAATTAGTACATAATTATAAAGCATATAACGTTTACGGAAGACGCACCAGAGAATATCTTGTGCCTCGATTAGTAAATGATTTGCCAGAAGATTTTGAAATTAAACATAGAACTAAGTACATGTATAAGAAGGCTTTAAAGAAATTGTATCTACAACAAATAAATAGTACAGTGGAAAATAGAAATGTAATTTAAATTTAAGTCTACAACTAATGTAAATGGAATTGTCTATGTCTAGTAAATGTACTTAACTAAAATTTACTATAATCGATACATTGTTTTTAAAATAGTCGTTTAGAAATTGATTTATAGCACTAGTTTAGTATCAATAAAATATTTAAGTTGGTATCTGTATAACTATGTATAAGGTTTACGCAAGTAAAAGAAAATGAGAGTAACATCTGCCGACAAACTGCCCAGCAGTTTGGCAGAAAGTAGCTTATGAAATTTGTTATGTAATGCGTTGTATAAATAAATAAAATAAAAAAAAAAAAAAAACTTACACGACAGAGGTTGGAACTGCCAAACTTTTTGGTTCTTGGTAAGAAGTTTTGAACAGTATATGGATGCAATGCTAGGCCGGAACGAGTAGTTCGTGATCGGAATGGTGAGGAATAAGATTAAAAAGCTCTTCAGAACTTTCGCCATGAAACAACGCGAAAAAAACGCTTAGAGCACGTAACGCAAACGTAAAAAACGCTTAGGGAAGCTATATTTCTACGCATTTGTATAGGGGTTCTAGTGTTGAGTGACTTCAGTGTCTCCAATAATACGGACAGCGCAATGTTGCAGTATATTGGGTATTACAAATAGTAACTTGGCTGTTCAAATTAAATCAATGGACGAACCGAAAAAAACACCATAAATCGTGTGGTCTGCCCAGCCTGTCAGCGATCTTCGAGAATGGCCCAACTACTATATCGAGTTTGACATCCCTGATGTATATGATGCCATTCGAAAATCAGTCCCCTGGGTCTTCATCTAGATATTGACATCAGTCCCATGGGTCTCGTGTTCATCTGAGTTTCTTATTACTATATGCGTTATGATAAAGTCCTCTATATAACCTAACTTATATGTGTTTTTGTACGTTACTTACAGGTATAATAACGGATATAAAAGAAAAAGTACAAGAGAAAAAAGGTAACTAAAACATGTTTTTATCTTATTGGGAGACGGTACAAGCCCAAGTTCTGGACCTGGACCTGGACCTGGACCTGGGCCTGGGCCTGGACCTGGACCTGGTCACTGGTAACCTAAGCCTGTAACACTGCGCCCGTAACCCTGAGACATTAAGTTGTTAAGTCTCATGTGCCTGTAATTCTCCAGCACCTTCCGAACCGGAACACAGTATTGCGAATATCACTGCTTCGCGGTAGAAATAAGGTATGGAAGCTGTACTTACCCGGACGGACTCATTCACAGAGTTCTACTACTACGAAAATGGATCAGATAAGTAGGGTATTATTGGGCGTCCTACTCCACCTTCCGTTTCTGAGGCTCACTCCGTTCGCCTCATCCACTCTCGGTGGAGTAGGACGCCCAATAATACTTCGAGATCGTGCAACATATGAGCTTACCTTGATTAAGATATCATCGAGTGTTTGGTCTGGGCGCTGTTCCACTGCACTACTTCACTACATCAACAAAGATTTACAATTCAACCCTATTCCACTTTTCCAGTTTTTAAACCTAACCGGATTTATATTATTTTATATATGTCGATGTAATAAATGAATCTACTCATTATTAATCAAACCATTTCAACCGGTGGCCATGAAATTTGTAAAACAATCACAATCGTTAGATTTAAACAGAATCTGCGTTGAGGCTGGAAAGTCTGATTTACGTCATGGAGAATTATTGCCTAATTCGGTTCGGTGCATTATTTGTGGACCATCAAATTGTGGAAAAACTAATTTACTGATTGGTCTTCTAATACATGAGAATGGTTTAAGATTTCAAAATGTGTATGTTTATTCAAAAACCCTGCATCAACCGAAGTATATTTTTTTAGAACGAGTTTTGCAACGTGTACCAAGCCTTTCATTTCAGAAATATTGTGAAAATGAAGAGGTATTAAGTGTTCAAGACGCAAAACCGTATTCTGTTATCATATTTGATGATGTTGCATGTGAAAATCAAAATAACATGCGTGATTATTTTGCGATGGGGAGACATAAGAACATTGATTGTATTTATGTGAATCAAACATACACTAAAATCCCGAAACAGTTAGTAAGAGACAACGCAAATGTAATCGTACTTTTTAAACAAGATGAAATAAATATGAGACACGTATATGATGAACATGTTAATACAGACATGACATGGATTGAATTTCGTGAAATGTGTTCTAAAATATGGAGGGAACCCTTTAATTATGTTGTAATTAATAAAGACTGTCCCAAGAATAAAGGTTGTTACAGAAATAAATTTGACACTTTCGTAGTCTTTGATTAGGAACATGAGTTATATATAAGACCGTTACCTGTGCGGTAATATTATTCGTCAGACAACCCCTAATCAATTGTGACCTATTTTAAAAATATGGATAAATCATTGAAAAGGCAAATTGTTGATGCAGCAGAAGCTGTGAAGAAGAAAGTACGAAAAATGAGAGATGATGAGATTAACAATAAACAAGCACTGGAATCGGTTTTCAAGCCTGTAACAGAACCTCTCAATTTAATTGCTAGCGCCAGTCAGCAAACTCCTCTCGTGCATGCTATGGAAGATGAAGAGACCGAAGTTCCATTTATTGATAAAACTTTGCACAAGGAACCTGACTATCAAAGCAGCAAGGAAGATGAAAACGAATACGAATCTGATAGCGACAGTGACATTTCATATAAATCAGTAGGTGATACGTCATCCTGGTCAGTATCTTCAGATGCGTTAACAGACATACCGTTTGGTGTTAGTGTAGAACGTGGGAACCTAATGTTAGGTTCTGCTCGCATAACTATCAATGATCAATACATCATCGTGGCAGGACGTAAATACCGTAATACGCCTGGTTTGAAGCAGTTGCTGTTAAAGAAAGACGTGGACCTGAACTTGGTTACAGATAGTGATATGCAACATTATAAATCGATGCTAATCGAAACAAATGCACATCGACGAGGCTTTGATCCAAGTAAGCCAATAAAAAGTTATAAGGGACAAAAATATTTGCAAGTAATTAAACCTCTTTTCAAACTGCGAAATACAGTTCAGGGTATCCAATCGAAAGGAAAAGGACTACCGCTGACAAAAAAATGGAAGAAAAACGTAGATTTTGTGTATTGGGATGATCCGAACGAATTAGTGGAAAGGCTAAAATTATTAATTGCATCTCGAGATGCTGGTAACACAGGTTTAGACAACGAAATAATATCTATTATTGAAGAATTACGTGAAAGTAAAGTAATAAATAAGTAAAGTATTTTTTTTATGTTTCATTTTATCATTGACCATTCATTACAATACACCCTAATCATGAATGTCGATAAGTTCGGTCATTTTATTCATAAAAGAATGCGTTTATCAGAAATATTTGACTTTAACGAAAACGCATTACTAAAATCAGAAAATGGAAATTTCAATCTGAAAAATTCTAGATTGGGAGGAATTAAACCTCCCGTAGAATTAGACGATGCTGTTAATAAGGATTATGTGGATCGATTGAATACTAAAACGATAAGAGAATTTGATAAACTGATTGGTTCATTACGATCTCGAATCATATTAGACGTACACAAGATAGCTCAGGATACTTTAAAAGCAAAGATACCTGAGGTTTTAATTCAATTGGAAGATAAGTTTTACACTAAAGCAGATGTAAATAAATTAATAAAAAAGACTCCGTAATGTCAAAACAGCAAATTGTAAATGAAATACACAAAGCAGCACGAAGAAATTTTCTTCGACGTTGTGTTATTCTTAAGGGAATTGACGACTTGTGGCAAGCAGATCTTATGGACATGCAAAACTTGAGAACGTATAATAAAGGACATAATTACGTTTTAGTAGTGATTGACTGTTTTTCAAAATACGCCTGGACAGAGCCATTAAAATCGAAAAATAAATTTGAGGTTAGTAGGGCATTTGAACGTATACTGCTTAGCACTCATCGGCATCCTGTTAATTTACAAACTGATATGGGGACAGAGTTTTATAATAGCACGTTTCAAACGCTCATGAAGACGTACAACATTAATCATTACTCATCGTTTTCCACAAAAAAAGCTTCGATCGTAGAACGACTGATTAAAACGGTTAAAAATAAATTATATAAATCTTTTAGTTTGAATGGAAACTATAAATGGTTAGGTTCAACATTAGAAGATATACTGAAGACATATAACAACACAATCCATCGAACTATTAGATGTAAACCGGTTGATGTGAATAAATCTAATGAATCAGTAATAAAAGAAAATATTAAAAAAACATACAAACATATATCCATCAAACGACTGCCTAAGTTCAAAGTTGGTGACTGTGTTCGTATCAGTAAATACAAACACAATTTCGAAAAAGGTTACACCCCCAATTGGTCAACTGAACTATTTACTATTAAGAAGATAAATAAAACCATACCAGTAACATACCACATAGAAGATCAACGAAAGAAAGATATAGTAGGAGCATTTTATGAGCAAGAACTTCAAAAATCTAATCATCCTAATGTTTATTTGATAGAAAAAGTTTTAAAAAGAAAAGGACGTAAACTGTTCGTCAAATGGTTAGGTCTAAACTATGAAGAAAACAGTTGGATTGATAAAGCTGCAATAATGAGTTAAGATATATAACTAATGCTGATGTAACATTCCTATCATTACACTTCGAGTAATGCAGGGTGGTGGACTAGTAAATAACATAATCAATAATCTACCGTTTGAAGTTCATTTGCCTGGATACAATTATTGCGGACCAGGAACTAAACTTCAAAAACGTTTATTACGAGGTGATCGAGGTGTAAATAAGCTAGATGAAGCTTGCATGCACCACGACATTGCTTACGCAAATCATACAGATCTATCCCATCGTCACAAAGCTGACTTACAATTACTCAACATGGCCAAACAAAGACTTAAATCAAAAGATGCGGGAAAAGGTGAAAAGTTAAGCTCATGGCTAGTGAGCAAGGTTATGAAAGCAAAACTGAAGTCTGGTTCCGGAGTTAAAACCTTCAGAAGCTTGGTTTCAAAAATAAGAGCAAAAATAAAAAAATTGAAGCCTAAGAATAGTAAAACTTTGATTAAAGTTGCTTATTTAGCAGCTAAAAAAATGTTTCCAGAAATTAATCGAATTCGAGTACCGCGAGTAACACCTTTGCCAAAAACTGGAGGGGTCCTGCCTTTAATCCCTATTTTCGCTGGTTTATCAGCTTTAGGCGCTTTAGCTGGTGGTGCTGCTGGTATTGCAAAAACTGTAAACGATTACAAAGCAGCTCAGCAAAATTTGCGAGAAACAGAACGACACAATAAGGCTATGGAAGGTTCGGTGCTGGGCAAGGGTTTATACATTAAACCGTACAAAAATGGTAAAGGATTGTTTATAAAATCATCAAAAAACTAGAAAGTTTGCTACCTGATCGTCCTCTGACTAATGTAGATATTCAAAAGTATGCAAGAGACATCCCATATTTCCGAGGGATCTACATGAAGGATCAGTTACCAAGAAAACCGAAGAGAATTGAATGCGCTATCGTAAACTTAGACGATTCTAAGAACGAAGGAACTCATTGGGTAGCTTATGTTAAATTATACAAGTATTGTGAATATTTTGATAGCTATGGAGATTTAAAACCTCCAGCAGAATTAATGCGATATTTTAAGAATTGTAATGTTTATTATAACTACACAAGATATCAAAGATTCAATACAGTAAATTGTGGTCACTTATGTTTAGAGTACCTGCTAACTTTTTGGAATAAAAAATTATAAAATGTATGTTTTTCTTTGAATTCAAGCATTATCACAATGTCACTCACATTGTCAATAACTGGAAATTCGTCAACGTTATCTACATACTATCCAAATACATTGCAACTAGATGGTGCTTATGAGTGTGCCTTATTGCAATTTTCAACATTTAATTCAATTCCAAATGTTGACAAAAGTAATAATAAGTTTTATTATGGCTCTAACGAAGTTATTGAAATACCGGAAGGCACTTATGAATTGCAAGATATCAGTGATTATTTAAAAACTGAAATAAATGATGCAACTATAAAACTACTGTGCAATAACAATACGTTAAAAACTACTATTTTCTGTACAAAAGACATTGATTTTAACAAAGAAGGCTCTTTCAGAAGACTGTTAGGATTTAATAAGCAGATTTTAAAAGGTAATAAATGGCATGTATCACAGTTCCCAGTCAACATTTTACCTACGACCGTGATCAGGGTTGAATGTGATATTGTTAGTGGGTCGTTTATAAACAACGAACCAAGTCACATCATTCACGAATTTGCACTCAACGTGCCACCTGGATACAGGATCATAGAAATACCGAAGAACGCAATATACTTTCCGATAAATCAAAACAATATAAGCTGTATTCACATTAAGCTATTAGATATAAGGAATCGCTTAATAAATTTACGTGGTGAAGAAGTGCAGCTGTATTTGCATCTCAGACGAAAAAATGATTGACTACAATAAATATGTACCTCAACAAGTAAAAAATATCAGTTCTACTCGAGCTATCCGCCATACAAGACCCCGCTCTAAGAAGAAAATAAAATTAACCAAAGACAATAAAGCATTCCTGAAAGCAATCGGATTACTAGAATGAATATCTTAGACGTTTTATCCACTCCGACTTACGACACCACGATAGAAGGCATAGAATTTCATTCTTACAAACCCTACGTAACAAGTTTTAATAGAAATGATGAAATACGTATACCTATCAACCAACAGGACCTGTACATATTACCGTCAGCTAGCACTTTATATTTGGAAGGAACCGTTATAGTCAGCAAAAAGGATCCGAAAGACAAAGCTACTAGTGTCCAATTCACCAACAATGCTCTACTTTACCTATTTCAAGATATTAGGTATGAGCTAAATGGAGTAGAGATAGATAAAATAAAAAATGCTGGTATAACTACAACCATGAAATCGTTAATATCAATGAATGAGAGTGAATCAAAGATGTCTAACGCCTGGGGTTGGAATATCGACGGTGTAAAAAATATTAACGAAAAAGTTTTTCTGCTTCTATCCCACTTCGCAATATCCTCGGTTTTGCGGAAGATTTTAAAAAAGTCGTTATAAATAGTAGACACGAACTGGTACTGTTACGAAGTAACACTAATTTAAACGCTGTAAAACTTAACCCTGGGGAAGTAGTGGATGACATTCACATCAACAAAATCATATGGCGTGTACCACATGTTAAAGTATCAGACAAGGAAAAAATTTCTTTGCTTAAACTGTTAGAAAAAGATCGACCGCTTCAGATGATTTACCGAAATTGGGATCTGTACGAATATCCAGCTTTACCTAAAACTACAAAGCATACATGGTCTATCAAAACTGCATCTCTAATCGAAAAACCAAGATACGTCATTATAGGCTTACAGACAAATAGGAAAAATAGTGCAAGTTCTGACATGTCTCAATTCGATCACTGCAATGTTCGTGACGTAAAAGTGTACCTTAATTCAACTTATTTTCCATATGAAAGTCTTAACGCGAATTTTGCTAATAACAGGATTGCTTTATTATACGAGCAATATATCAGATTTCAACAGTCGTATTACGGACGTTGTCCACAACCGTTGTTAAGTGAGAAACAGTTTAAAGATTTAGCACCGCTGTTTGTGGTTGATTGCTCTAGACAAGCAGAGAATCTAAAGACGGGTCCTGTTGTAGATGTAAGAGTAGAAATTGAGAGTGATTCGGAACTACCAGATCAGACAGCCGCTTATTGTCTCATTCTGAACGACTGCATTGTTGAATACAAACCATTAAGTAGCATCGTAAAGAAGATATCATGAACGTAGATACCATCATAGTTGACCTCCAAGGATTTAAAGATATTCAAAATAATTTTATCGTGAAGGAAGTGGCCATTGTAAGTCAGGAGCTTACACAAACATTCTTAGTAAAACCACCATATTCGTTTCATTATTTGTCTGATGAAGAAAAGAAGCAAGTAAGATGGTTAGAAAGAAATCGAGGAATTTACTGGAGTGAGGGTTACATAGATTATAGAGAATTTCTACGTGTTATAGTATTATATCTCGAGAATAAAAAAATAATGACAAAGGGTTTGGAAAAAATACAGTGGATTAAAGAATTGTGTACAAAGTGTGAAGTGATTGATATTGGTGAAAAGGGATGTCCTAATCTTCCAACATAAAATTTTTTTTTTTTTAAAATAAGACTGACTTTAACTGTGTGCATCATAAAATTAACTGTGCATTAAATAATGCTATATGTATTAAAAAATGGTGTTTTGATAATCACATGTATATGTTTGATTTGTTTAGAAAAAATAAAACATAATTGATATATAACTAATAGCAGTTTTATTTATTATATCATCATACCTATACACTAAACATAAAGTGTTCATATTTCATTATCATAAAACTTAATAACAAGAAATTAAATACTTATATACTTTAACTACTTACTGCATAAATTTAAACATTTTGATTACATCTAAATTCTTAATTATTTACAGTAAATGAAATTAAAATAGTAACATTTCTTATACCAACACACCTTTAATATTTACACATAACTAGAGTCTTCACATAGTTTTTTCGATATTTTGTTCACTAATCTTTCTGCCTCATCCATAATGTTGTCCACTGATTCACTCACTACGTATTGCGCACTGATCAGTATATTATTATCATCTTCACTGAGGTCTACCACTTGTATTTGAAGGAGTCTTAAGCCTTTTTTCTTTTGATTATTGATCACGTAACTATTAAGTTGCTTCCGTTTTTGAGGCTCCCGCCTCGTCCTTGATTTTTTATTGACCGGTTCGTCTTGTGGTTCAGGAATATGCCAGCTTGGATTTGGGCTCGGAAATCTTTGACCATACTGAGAGAAAATATCAGGTGAATCATTCATTATTGTTGATAATCTGAAACAATAATAGAAATTATTTATTTGTACATATAAAAGGTAATCCTATAATCATAAGATTCGTAAAATATGTATAGGTACTTACGATTTATTAAATCGATGTGATCACCACAACAAGCACCAGCTTAATGATTAATAAACTAATATTATTGTACGGCGAATGCATAGTGTAACATAAAACTTATGACACAATTTGATGTTTCCTTCCAACAAGTTTGAACTTGTTTCTCGAGCACAATGAGTGTTGGAAACACCTGACTAATATTATATTTCAAAACTTTATATGTTTTGTATGGCAGTTACTTACTGAGAAAAATTATATCATGTTTTGACAGGTTTGTAAATTATACAACAGGTTTCAACTTGTCTTTGTAAGTGATATATTTCAAAAACTTTATAACCTTATTTTATACCAGTTAATTACTGATTAACAATATCATCGTATGTCAACAGGTTAAAGCTTGTAAATCCTTCGACAAGTTTGAACTTCTTTCTATATATTTTGTATAGGTACCTACCAGTTAAACACTGAGAGACAATAATATCAACAGGTTTGAACATGAATGCCAGTTAATTACTGAAAACAATAACAGGGTACCTTTTTATTGAATGTACGACTGGCTTCTATTTGGTATAGTACATTCATAGACGTGGTAGGTAGGTATTACTTAAATGGATAAAAATAAAAGAGTCTATATATTCACACAAATGTATTTATTTTCACATAAAACTTACAATTTATTTTACTACACAGCTATTTTTAATATCTTTAAATAATATTTACGTTACATTAGCACATAGTATTCTATAACTATTTATTACTCTGTATACAGTAGAAACATTTAATTTATAACTAATAATTTAGAAATATATAGATACATTACTTTAATATAGATGCATTACCCCAAGCTAAAGTAGATACTTTATCAGGTAATAGCAAACGTTTATCGTCATTGCTAGAAAGTGCTATTTTATTAACACTCTGTGTAAATATTTCATGTTTGATTGACCTAAAGAGTAAATTTTTCTTGCGGATGACACTACAATTATACAAAACATTTTTATAATCTATCATATGTAAATTTTTCGTTACACTTTTTTTTTTTGTTCCCTTTGCTTTCTTTATTGTTTTGTCTAAAGTTTTTATACAGTATAGCTTTGAACGCAGTCCTACAAATTCTTTAATTATTTTACCTCCCATTTCGTCCTTAAAGAGCCCAGGTACTTTTTTATTAATAATTGGCAGGCCAAACTTGTTATCAGAATTGTAATTGCTAGTATCAAAATATTTAAGGAAATAATTTTTAATATCTTTGTAAAAGTCATTCATATTTACATTATAAACAAGACTATCAGTGTCAGTATAGCATAATTCAACATTATTGCCATAAAATGGTTTTATAGTAGAATAGTGAAAATCGTACATATGACTCTTTGATAATTCTAACACAGCGAAACCTATGTATATCGGTTTATTAAGAATAACACGCGAAGGTTTCATTTGTATTGCTACCAAATCATCTGAAAATACTGAAGCACTATGAAAATATGGGCTGGCGATTAGTTTTTCAGCACATGTTGATTTCTTGGTTATGGCTGGCTTATTTTTTAAATCATGCCATTTGTTTACTAACTTTAAATCAATTTTATGCTCATTGTTTTCTAGAGTTTTACCAAAAATACTGTTGTTTAGTAATTTAAAAAAATCTTGTTCAAACTGTGACTCGGCTTTTTGACGTAAATGAGTGTTAAGATCAATATATTTTTTTAAAAATTACTTTGCTTAAAAACGATAGCGCGATGGATCTTTTTCAATATTAAACCGTGACGTATGCATGTTTTTAAATGAGTATAATGAATAACATAGTGGTATTTATCATACAAGTTTGGTATTAGTTTTTTATTCTTACCACCAGGGGGCAAGCACTTTTCTGGACAAAATGGAAAGTCATTGTGTTCATTGTCATTACATTTTTTATATCAAACTCTAACCAAATGGAATGCGCGTGTGCATAGTCGTCGTCAGTGATAAGCTCATTTGTCAAGGAGTTATAAAAATTAGTTTTGCTGGGCAAACACGTATCTTCATAACGGTTCAATTGTGACATATAATCATACGGATATACTCCTTTTCGAGTAAGGAGCTCAAATTGTCTTGTATCAGGAAAATACGATTTGAGTAATTTAAACTCTTGTTTTTTCATTGTATTAACTAATTTTTCTAAACTAGTCCCTAAAAACTTGAAAGAATCTACAAAGCGAACCTTTATACTTTCTTCTTTCGAAATAGGAATGAACTTTGTGAGCGAAATATAGTTTTCTTTGTTTTAGGTATTACTTTTAAAGACCCAGGAGCTTTGCCTAATTCTTTAATGAAAAGGTGACAGTCATAACCTGATAAATTATGAAAAAACACTGGTAAAAATGTAGGCAATTTATATTGCAAGTTACAATAACTATGAGCCGTGCCGCGATATTTACCGGTCAAATGACAGTGGTCTCTCTCTCTAATGAGTAGATTCATTTATTACATCGACATATATAAAATAATATAAATCCGGTTAGGTTTAAAAACTGGAAAAGTGGAATAGGGTTGAATTGTAAATCTTTGTTGATGTAGTGAAGTAGTGCAGTGGAACAGCGCCCAGACCAAACACTCGATGATATCTTAATCAAGGTAAGCTCATATGTTGCACGATCTCGAAGTATTATTGGGCGTCCTACTCCACCGAGAGTGGATGAGGCGAACGGAGTGAGCCTCAGAAACGGAAGGTGGAGTAGGACGCCCAATAATACCCTACTCAGATAGTTTGTAACACACGTTGACGTAGTTGTTATTTGCTTTAAATGTTTATTAAGTACATTTATTTGATCAGAGTGACTATTCCAAATAGAAACACAAACCAATTTTCCCCTACTTTTCCATGCGTAACTAAGGAATCGGAACTCATTGCTTGAGTCTGTGTTTTTCCAGATTTACTACTTAGGAGTCTTGAATTCAATATTGATACATCATTGACCGCATCATCACTTAAAATCAGTGGTGGTCAAGCACAAGCCTTTAAAGTAGGTATTTAAAAAAGATTAAGGCAGGAGTAGAGTTTGTTTAGGGCAGATTCTACCATGATATTAAGCAGTAACAACTTACAGAGGGAAATCAATATGACTAATCATTATGGCTTGGCTAAACATCGGATGTGTCCGCAAGTCCTTCATATTGCTGTGCCAAGTGCCAATAGGTACCTATCCGTCGTTACATACTTATATCCCAAATTTGAAAGCTTCTATCTCTGATATCTGTAATAAAATCTATTTTAAGTTCAATAAATTATAATAATAATAATAATTATGTCATCGTCTCCTTTTTTTAAGTCGGTTAAAAAGTAAAAACAAACTATTAGTAATAACCTAGAAACCATGACGCTTTGCACTATGGCGTGGTTTAAAATGATTATATTGGTGTCCCGATCGGCTCGGAAAATCCCTACGTCGTTCCACCGAACAGCATATATAAAGACCTATGTAAATAGGGCGAATTATATAGTGCAAAATGCAAATGTACAAGTATTTTGATTTCGTTTAAGAAACATAATTTTTGCAGAAGATGTCAAAGAAAAGATCGTCGATGTAATAGAAAGAATAGGAGACAAAAAAGGTGAGCATATTTTCGTCAACCCACCCAGTGTCTACATCTTTCGGTGTCTTTCCGAACTACGCATAAAAGTTCAAAAAATACTATACTTGAATAGTTTGACCAACTAAAAGCAAGTTTATACCGATTTTGATCTGATAAAATTAGTTACAAACCAGAGGTATAAAAATGTGTATACATTAGGACCTTTATTAATAAACGTTGCGTAAACATAGATTAGGCGTAACATGCTTTGTCTTGCTTTCACGCGTGACATTTACTGCAAGCGAAAAATTGACTATTGTTGATGTTTTAACTACTCCGGGTTTACTACAAGTTTATTAATAAGGCCGTGAGTGTACGCGCAACATGCAATAGCACTTTTTTGTACGTACACATGGAGTAGGCGTGGCGTGACATGCGACGGGTTAATCTAGAGAAAAGGTTATGTATACCTAGAAAAAAATAGGAGATGAAATTTGTGACCAAACTTTTTGTTAATCAAAGGGTACCTCTTAATCCTGGGTATAATGTAACTTCGCTTAAAACTTCATCAAAATCCATCGAGCAGTTTCAACGTGAAGAAGTTAAATCGTTTGACGTCTGTACACAATCACTGACATCGTCATATTGTTACATTACTTATTGTAACACTGTTCATTTTGATTGTCGTGAAATATTTTTGTATGCACTGCATATGCCGCAATGAAAATGAAAATGAATGAAAATGAAAAATGTTTTATTACTGTAGCCAAAGTTTAACTTAACTTAAGATAGGTTGGGACCTTCTAGTAGGTATAAAAACACCTGTGTCAGAAGACCCCAATAAAATGTATGATGACGTATATATACGTAGGACCTATAGAATTAAGTATACCTACCCTAATTATAATAAGAAGACTAGCGCAAAACTTTGTCGTAGCAATTTCAATGCTTACCTCTATAGATGTTCAATAATAATGTGCTTAAATATACCATCAGAACCTTCTTGTTTTCTACCGACTTCCAAAAAGAAGGAGGTACTCAATTCGACTGTATATTTTTTTTATGTTTGTTATACCTCATAACTTTCGATCGGGTGAGCCGATTCCCAAAATTATTTTTTGTTTGAAAGCTGGTGTTTCTCGTGTGGTCCCATTTAAATTTCATCAAATTTGGTCCAGTGGTTTTAGAGTTACACTCCAATAACTGAATATAATGGAAGTCGGTATAAAATTTTTCTAATTGTACTTGTTAAATTCAATTAAGTCTAAATATTTTTCACTCTTATAGTCATTTTGAACGTGAGTTGCAGCCAAAATATAGCTATGTCCCGCGGATGATGATGATTATTATATATTTATTATTATATTGATGATTTTTATATTATTATATACACCCCTATATACAAAAATATTCAAATCGGTTAAACCCTTCTCGAGACTAACGAACATCTAATTGTTGTTTTACAGAAGCAGCAAAAGAAAAGATATCCAATGTGAAAGACAAAATAGGTAAGAAATATCAAGTTTCGGAAATCAGCAATATTTCGTGTTCTATTAAAATGTAGTCTTTTTCAGTCCTTTAATTTTATATACTAGCTGCGCTCCGCGTGGTGATGACGATGATGATGATGATGATGAATCAAAATATATAGCATATGTTTATCAGGGATAATGGCCCCGAGTTTCTTGCCGCTTCTTCTCGGTAGGCTCTATATATTTTGGAACGCGGCGGTAGAGTCTTTAAAGTACATTATAATGAATAATTGACATTCATAAGTGCGTCTTTGATGCCTAAATTGAATAAATGATTTTGACTTTGACTTTGAATGTATCAATGGTAAAAGCATTTTTCAAATCGGGTCAGTAGATAGTTTTGGAGCATATTCCATTCAGCGCCCGGAGCTTAGAGCAGGTCGCAAACGTCAACGAATCACGCTTCGGCGTACAATTTATTTTATTAGTTATCTGTGTCACATTTACCCTAGTTAAATGACAGTTTGTGCTGTTTCACGTGAACGATACGTTACGTTACACTTACACAGTTATTCGTGGTAGACCCACTGTATAGTTTGCTGCAGTGTACTTCGCTTCTCAGCCCGCGACCTTGGTTTTTGAGTCTCTTTTACCCAGTCATTTCACATGCTACAGTGCCTTTTACATAGTACTGCTTGTATTCTATTGTTTTACACCTGAATGTTTGTCGTTGCGGTGGTAACAACAGATGGTGTTGATGGTAACGCGTCTCCACAGAATAAGTCATTCTTTTATGTGACAACGTATACGATTCTTTAATAAAGTTCCCAATGTTATCCGAGATTTGCCTATTTTAAAATTAAGTTTAAAATTACTATTAAATCTAAACTCTGTCAAAAAGGTTATTACGAAATTTCGGATTACTTGGAGGATAAAACAGCTTGGGACTGATCACTCCAGGATCTACCTACTCTTGTATTAAGATGTCAAAGTGTAGCGTGTCTTGTCCTACTGATACCATTATTATGTTCTCTTTTGTAAGGCATCACACTGGAGCTAAAAATAAGCGAACATTTGTTATATCATTTAAGAAATTGGCGATACAAAAAATGAAAAAGACAAGCCCGCTGAGTTTCTTGCAGGATCTTCTCAGTCGTGGTCGCGTTCCGATCCGGTTGTAGATTTAAGAAAAAATAAATGTAAAAGGACAATTTGCAAGCACCTCCGTAGGCCTATACAGAATAAATGTTTAGAGTTAGAGTTTGAGGTGCGGATTTCACTAGACCAGCGATGGCGAACTAATGGCACGTGAATAACTCGGGCACGGTTTGCATTTTAGTTCACTGTAGGCATAGATGAAGGAAGAATCCGGAAGGAATCCTTATAATTCATATATGCTCTATTTAACAAAATTAACTGTGGAGTGTTACGAACGATAGCGACCTACTACTTTAACAACTATGTTACTCCGAAAAAAGATGGCTATATGTGTTCATGTCATATTCACCAATCTGCACTGGCCCCGCGTGGTGGATTATTTCCCAAATCCTCTCTCTGAGAGAAAGGCTCGAGTCCCAACAGTGGGAACAAAATGCGCGGTAAATGATGTGTTTATAAAATAAGACTACATACTTAAGTCGGATTTTTAGACACACGTTATTTCTAAAAAAACCATCTAAAAATCCTGCATAATGGAATAAAGTGGGCATAAAGGTGCAAGAAGATCCACCAATAGACCTTTACATGAGGTTTTAGTGGGCTCTGAGTGAGACAAAGTGGGTTTCAGCCTTGGCCGTTAACCACACAATTCGAAACATTAACACTCCATCTCTTTCCCGCCATTAGAAAGAGAGAGAGACAAAGACCAGACTTTTAGAAATATTGATTTTGAATTTGACCTCAAAGACAAACACGTTCGGAATTTCGTACAAGCTAAATAAATTATTGATTCAATAAATGTAATTTATTGAATTGATACCTCTACCTACAATGTTAATTATTTTGATTCACAATAAATAGTTATTTCAATCTATTGCTGTTTATTATTTTATCTCTTAAAGTTTCTCGGTCTTATTAAAATTGAAATTGAAATTCTCGCTGCTGAAGTGAAATGTTATGTGTGTTACACGAGAGCAAAGTTTTGGCATCTCGTGCCTTTGAATCCCTCGCCACACTCAGGATTCAAAATCAGCACTCGCAGCATAAAACGACTTTGCTCTCTTGTTGCACAAATAACTATTGTAGCACGTTTAAAGTTTTCTTAAACATTGTATTAGAAAAAATGGCACGTTGATCCATATAGGTTCGCCATCCCTGCCCTAGACGGACTCTGCAACATTTCTTCTACTACAAAGTACCATCTAGTAAATCGGGTTTTGTCGCCTAGGATACGGATGGTGACGGAGAAGATAATATTCTTTATCTCCGGACGGAAAAGATTGTTACGAGTATCTTGTCCAGGTCGCCTCACGGACTTGTTTCTCAAAAATCAGGACGCAATTTTCTCCATTTTAGGGTTCCGTACCCTAAGGGTGAAACAGGACAATATTACTAAGACTCTGATGTCCGTCCGTCTGTCTATCTGTCTGTCAAAAAGTCAAAAGTCAAAATCATTTATTCAATTTAGGCATCAAAGACGCACTTATGAACGTCAATTATTCATTATAATGTACGTACTTTAAAGACTACCGCCGCGTTCCAAAATATATAGAGCCTACCGAGAAGGAGCAGCAAGAAACTCGGGGCCATTCTTTTTATATAGATGTTTTTACTTAGGTACTACAAATATTAGCTCCAGTGTGTTGCCTTACAAAAGAGAACATAATAATCATAATAATGGTATCAGTAAGGCAAGACACGCTACACTTTGACATCTTAGAGTTGTCCGTCTTTCACCAGCTGTATCTCATGAACCGTGATAGTTAGACAGTTGATATTTTAACAGTTGATGTATTTTTGTTGCCCCAATAACAACAAATACTAAAATCTTTTTCCTTCTCTTTTTTTAGTTTTTTAATGAATGGCTTGTAATGAAATTTGGTAGATAGATGAGGACACTGGAATAACATATTGGATACTTTTTCATCAACATCATCCATCACCACGCGGGTGTAACCGCGGGGTATAATGATATATAATGATTATTATTTTTTCCAGATCTTTTCAGCTGGTTCGGCTAACATATTAACGTGCCTGTATTTACGTAATATTGTTGACGCAATAAGTTGAGTTGGTGAAATAAATACTTTAAAGGATATAAACTATTTCATACGATTTGCAGTTTTATTAACATTTACCTACTATTGGCAAGAACTTCATAAGTATATCTATAAGGCTTTTAAAAATGTAAAATTAGTAATTTTGGGCCGAATAGGTATTTTTTGTAATCGTCCCAGGGCACTGATTGAAATTAAGTGCATGTAGTATCCATAGTAGTCTTTGGCGCATGTGACACAATAGGGTAGTTGACACAGTCAAAAATGATTTACAATTTAATGTTAACTTAATAGTAGTTATGGAGCAAATAACACAATGAATTAAAAAAATATTTCACATGCATTGGATTAATTTTAGTTTTTACAAACCTCAGATTATAGAACAAAAGGCAGATGGAGCGTACCGAACACGCGAGCGTCGCCACCAAAGCGAATACAAATTCAAAAGCAAATACAAACCCGCGCTAGTGCTATACGCGACTTGTCCGAAACAACACGTTACGACTGGTTCGTAATTTTAATGTAAAAAATACCGTCTTGTGTTATTAAACACTGTAAAAGTTGTTCCCAAAAAGAAAAAAAAAGAAGATGGAATATCCTTTCACAGATAATTATTAATTATTTGGCTTATATAATTTTTAATCAACATAATAACTTTACATGTGACTCGGAACACAAAACTTCAACAGTCATTCGCTTGTGTTGCCAGTATTTATTTAAATTAGTTAGCCGTTTTATTGGTAAAACTACATTTAGAAGGTCTAGGGGTTAGTGATGTAACAAAAGTTTGTATTTTAATATCGCAAATGCGAATATTTGTTATAAGTCTCGCTCGCACGGTTTTTTTCCCAAACCTCAAGTCTTCTTAGAAAATACTTTTTATGTCAAGTTTTTAATAAAGTTGAAAATGCGAATACTTGTCTCGTTCGCACCATTTTTAGGGTTTAGCACCTCAAAAGGCAAAAACCGTGTAGACCTTGCTTTTAGCCTAAATTGACAAGTCTGGGTCAACCGGAAGTACCCTATAGGTTTTGGGTCGAAAACCCATAATATGGTAGTTCCCGTTGACCTAGAATCACTAAATTTGGCAAAAAGCTAGGTCTTATAGAACAAATAAAGGAAAAAATATATATGGCCATCCTCTAATCTCCAAAGTTTGTGAAGAGTCAAATCTGAAATAATTTGTTACCTACAAATTTGTTCGGAACCCGAGATGGGCGAGTCCGATGGAATGTTCTGTATGTTAATCTAGATTAAAAACTACCTGTGTGCCAAATTTTATCCAAATCAGTATAGTCGTTTTTGCGTGAAAGAGAAATAAACATCCATACATACGTACTTCCATTCTCACAAACTGTCGGATATGTGTGTAATAATTAGAAAAGTAGGATACTATTAAAATATTAAACTAAAACAATTAAACAATGAATTGTGATATATTTACCGAACCTTCTTTATTTATTGTAATTTCTTTAGTTATTAATAACCATTATTTTATCCATATATTACTTTAGTACTGTATGTTACAACAGAACGTTTAACTTTCCAATATTATAACAATTTGTTACAAAAATGAGGGAGTTAATTTTTCATTATCTGGTAACTGTACACGCACACAGATGCACGTGTACGTACAGTGCAGTGGCTCGTTGTCACGCACACATAACTATAAAGGTGGCGACACTCGCGACTTCGGCGCACTCCATCTGCCTTTTGTTCTATAATCTGAGGTACAAACAAAATGTGTTCAAAAGTTTCTAAAAGTCGCGTGACCAAAAACGAAGTAGGTAGCTGCGGAAAATATGTCTTAATGGCAAAAAACATGATAGTGTCGTGCCTTATCAACAAATTGGGAGTCGAGCAAGTGAAGCAAGCATCTAATATTATTGCTTTAAAAGTAAATACATACTAGGTCATAGGGCAAACTGTCGATCCACAAACACGGTTATAACCGCAACCGCAATAATAAGTTTGTTACCTATACATTTTTATATTAATTAAATACTTAAAACACTGTTTTAAACTATCACGGTTGTTCTCTAAAGTTATATGATTATTAACGGGATATTTACCGTGGTAAGTCTTCAGTCAGTCTTCCCGTGAACATGGTGCATGTAACTGCGCCGAAATATCGGGAGCTCATTCCACAACCTTACCACGGTAAATATCCCGTTAATAATCATATAACATTAAATACCTACTTAAGTTTAGAATAATATTCAATAGGTAGTAAATTCGTTTTTCTTGTTACCACTGTTGTTACACGTTTATGGATTTCAGATTTTTTCTTTTTGTAAAAAATGAAAAAGGATCTTGACAGACAGACAGACAGACAAACACACGGACAACAAAGTGATCCGATAAGGGTTGATTTGTGTTTTTGAGGTGGACAATCCTACATAGAACAAATTATGCTAACATGTAGGTTTATTTTTGTAACTGCAGAGTTATACATTTTTTCAAGTAGGTAGTCTAGAGTCTGCTCTAAGAAATAAGTCAGTTATTTAACGACTGATTTGTATAAGTCACGTGGATGCATTACTAAAACTTGCTAACACGATTGACGAAAAAAACAACAATAATGTTTTATGATTTTATACACTTAACTGACACTCGTGCACCATTGTGAACATTAACAGTTAATAATCCACCACTATTACAGGTCAAAAATTGAGAATAAACACAAAAGAAAATAAATTATTACAGTCATTGTTGGTTTTTTCCCGCCATCTGCATGTTCAAGCAAGCAACCTCCAAGCAAGCAAAACGAATTATCACTGTTTGTTTTTGCCTTAGTGGCGTCATACGACGTATAGGCCGCCATTGAATAATGTGTTAGCGCCAATTTTAAAAGTTGAAATAAAAGCATCGTTTTTTAGTTTAGAGTTCTTTAAAAAATACGTATTTCGGTGTCCTGAATAATTTTACGTACAAAAACAAAGGCTAACAACCCTTTTTCAACCAATCTTCAATCAAACAGGTCGCGTTCGGGACATAAATAAGTATTAGAAATATTTTCTCAAAAAATGTATGCATGTGGGATAGGTAACTTTCTTTTCTATAGTAACCATAGATTACTCAGACTATATCTAAAATAGTAGGTACCTAATTAGGATAAGCTTTTCTCTTTGACAGTAACCATTCACAAAAGTCCACCATGACTAAATTTTATTTTGTCTGTTTATTTGTAGTGTGTGATAGTAAAAAACATAATTAAGTAAAACCATAGATAAATACTAGGGCGTGTTCAGAACCTCGGTTAGAGCGCACTCGGAGTTCAACTTTTCGCACTAACGCCGTTCCGAACCTCAGGGTAAAGCACTCGGTTGCAATGAGATTGACTAATATATATAATATAACTCATTTAATATACTAATATAACTCAGTTTATATTAACATCATTGCTCGATTGTTCTCAACTCGAGCGTTCCGAACCTCGGAGCGTCGCAACTTTTTACTCATCAAAAGGAATTGGTAAACGGTTGCATCTGACATAACTTTGACCAATCAGACCATAACAAACTTCTTCTTCTTCTCTCTTCTCAAAGAAAATTAGATAAGGATCAAGTGATCTGTCAATGTCGAATTTGTCAGTCTGTTTGAGGTTAGTAAACAACCGTGGCCGTTCCATACCTCAGAGCGGGTTAGAAAACAACTAAACAACCGCACTCTAAGGTCCTGAACGCGCCCCTACCTATATCTTTTTCAGTGGTACGCAAGAGATGGCGGGGAAAAGCCCAAGAATGGATATCGTTGTTTTTTTTTGTTTTCCTAGATATGTGTTTCGAGTTTTGACATGTAATAGTGGTGGATTATTATCTGTTCTCTGTAAACGGTGCACTAGTGTAGGCAAGGTAAACCGAATCATCGTCATCCCCTAAAAAGTTTTAGCATCATCTTTAGATATTGTCTGATTAATCTATGGCACAGACTACTATAGAAAAAAAAAGGCGAAAGATTTATACGTGTTAAAGGGAAACCAGAGTAGACTACTATAGTATTTAGTAAAAAAGAATAAAGTACATACGAAAATAAGGAACATAGACTAAAATATATACTAGGATAAGGAATGGCAAATGCAAAAAACGTTCGAGTCTTCTGTAAAAAAGTTAAAAAAAATATACAAAATAATGAAAATAAATAAAAATCCAATAAACTATCAATATCAATAATATAATTATAAACACAAACAAAATTGATGTGAAAATGACCAGGAATGTGTCAGGAAAAATTTGCTACGAAAGTTTAGATGGTATGAAAAATAAGTAAATCGTTCAGGATGGTATTTGGGTAAGTACACCTATAATTATTAATTACCTGATAGACGTGAGTGTTTGCCGGTTTTACCATTTAACTATGAGTTCTCACGGAAGTTTTTATGACAATATATTCTTATTTGTTTTCTTCTATAAGCTCGGTGATCAATAAAGTATTATTTTGTTGTACCAGTTGCAGTGTCACCCAGAGCACAACAGAGGTCCTCTTTTTATACTTTAAAGGCTAGAGAATGACCACTATATCCCTTGATGGTCAGCGATGATGGGGTCGACGGTGGTATAACACTAGACCTAGAATAGCTCGTAGCTCTCAAGGACAGCTGCTGGAACATACTGTTAGGTGTGCAGCGACAGATGTACAAACTTGAGGGTGGTAGCTAGTCAGGCGGACACCAGAAGTGCCTTACCACCATGCTGTGGATTTCATCATAATATCACCATCACCTAAAGCTCAAATCCGGGGTTGGGGATCCATCCCGTGGCCGTCTCATCAACGGCCAACTCTTCTAACCTCTGGGCTACCATCACGTCATAATACCACACTTACCAGTTGACTTGCCACCCAAGACAAAGTAGTTTAGCTTTGAAACTTGTTTGTGTGGCTTGTCCGGCTTGCCACCATTTTGCCAACAACATAGCGCGGATAGAGAGAATATCAAACGATGAAGAATGATCGGTTAGCAGGGAGAAGGTCTTCTAATGAAACAGCGATGCTTGCACAGAACTGCTTGGAGGCAGACTATCTGGGTATGTGATGGTGCACTCAAGACTAAGTGCTGCTGTAGAGTCCTAACCCTAGATGTTAATGGTCTAATGTTCATATTATCTCTGATGGCTATTATTGTGATAAGACAAATACATCCATGTTCTTCTTCAATTTTTCTTATTTAGTGTAGGATAGTAATCATCCCTTTTCTTTTCAAATCAAATCTGAGGTTTTTTGACACGAATCATGATGATGATGATGATGAACAAACTTCCAAATGTTGTCCTAACATGACTCCACGAGAGACAGAGTTTAAGAACATTTCCTCCGCCGTCGAAATATGAATCGTAAAAGGCGAGAAACCCCGATTAACTAGGTTATAAGGTCTTAGCCCACGTACACGACTCCTCTGTCCCGCGTTCCCGCCAAAAGCGGCAGTGACGGAACACCCCGGGGTTTTGGTGGGTATACGGACTCCCACATAACCACCTACCTCCCCGTGGTAGGTGGTATCCATAAAGGATTTACCCGGGACAAAAAAAAAAAACGTACACGACTCTGCTACAACACCGCCCTAAACTAAGGCGACTGCTCGCAGTCCATGCGGTGACAGCACCCAGCTGTCAACGCGCCGACCGCTGTCGCTTTTCGCGATAGACGCAGTTCGTGATAGTTTGCATTGAAGGAACACGGCGACCGCTAGCAGTCTTAAGCTAGTAGCTTGCTTGCAATGCGTGGTAAACGAGGCGTCAACTTCCGAGCAGTTTGAAGGCAGCAAAGTTCGCTGACAGCGGTCCCTATCGGCTAATTTTTGTTACCAATGTAAAGTATATCTAAAGAGCAATACTTAAAGGTCATATTCGAATTATACGATGGGTGGGAGCGGTCATAAGTAAGTGGGCATAAGTGGGCTAAGACCTCGTGTGCAAGCGGCTGCTTTGGGTGTTACCATTGCTGTGCCAGATATTCTACTGCGAAGCAATAAGTTCGCACGCATTACTGTCAGGATATGAAACTACAGCTTTAAGACCTGGGTGGCACAGGAACCGTCATGGGCAATAGTAATCATCACGGTCAAGATTGCCACTTAATCCATACTATAATTACAAATGCGAGTTACTCTCTTTGTTTGTAAACTTTTCACGCTTATACGGCTGAACTGAAATTTGGCAAAAAGATAGATGATACCTTTGGGAAGGATATAGCACAAACATAAACATAATCAGCCCATTTTGTTCCCACTGCTGGGACTCGAGCCTTCCTCTCAGAGAGAGGAGTTGGGACACCCAGTGCGTCTTGGTAGATAGGTTAGTGGCCAACCCATGTCGAAGTTTTCAGGCCGCCCGAAGGCCTTCGACGTAGCCTAACGACTGTTGTCCTAAAACAAACAACCGGGACCGACGGCTTAACGTACCCTCCGAAGCACGGAAGCGCTCAGTTGAATAATGCCACTAGCGGTCACCCACCCAAGTCCTAACCGCAGCAAGTGTTGCTTAACTTGTTGATCGGTCCAGATCGGGAAGGACATAGCATACTTATAAACATATCCTCATTGTCATCATCCAATACCAAGCGGATGCAACAGGTAAAAAAATTACAACTGGGCCGTTATTCGCTATGACGCCTATGATCACTCAACAAGAACGCGGCGCGCTATGATATCTTCATGGAATGACCGTGAAATCAATACAAATGTTGCGATAATTCCTTGAAGATATTGTAAGTACGTCTCGCGTTACTTGTTGATTGGTCATAGCGAGGCCCTAAGGCAATTTAACGTGCCCTCCAAGCTACCACCAGCACTCACCCATTGGACTTGGTGCCACAACGAACTTTCTTAACCTTCCTCATCTGTTAGATCGACGTATTGCTAGTCTTTCTTCAATGGGAGATATGAAATTTCATTTCAGGATTCTGCTGGCTACAGGGGCATCCCTGACGGCCAGCATCCTGGTGATGCAGGTAGCTGTGCTACCGCTGGTCTTCAAATATAGCAAGACTGTGCAGAGGAAGATGGTCTTCTCCAATTTTAGTGAGCTGTAGACGTAATTCTGTAATAGAAAACAATCGGCTTATCCGTTTAAGCGAGCTAGAAACACGTATACGTACAGATACAGCATAGTGGCAGTAATGGGGCTTTGGCTTATTTTTTGGGCATATCAGCATCATCTCAGCCGTAGGAACCCTAATGCATATAATAATATATCTCCAGTTAATGTCCAAAAAACAGGTTAGAAGTGGCTCACATCCAACGTCGTCTAGTGACCTGTATCAGGTCCAGACTTGTCGGTAGACGATCTACGCTGCGTTTGCCGGTCCGTGGTGTCACTCTAGAAGCGGTAGACCTCATTGACCATCCGTTCTGTATGCTATGACCACTTTTCTTCACCTATTCGATCTCCTAGTTGGTTCAATCACGTAGAGAAACCCCGTTGCCTCGATAGCCCTCTCCATAACTCGTTATGTCAACCCTGAGTACTCGTATATAGCTCGTTGTGCTACTTTGAGCGTGTATCAGAGGCCATAAGTCAATCGTTCTTTAGGAACCCTTCAAGCATATGTATCGAAATACCACAATTTTTTTTTGTATATTATGCAAGGATCTCGACAAAACGGTAATGGTGAAATTTACATAAATTCCTGCCGAGGCATCAACTTCCAAAATTACTAGTTTGTAGCTCCAGCGAATTAAGCTCTGCTGTCCTGACGACAAGGAAGAGTATTATATAAAACGTATATATCTCGGCACGAAGATATCACCAATTTTATGCATGCAGTGACCATATTTTAGTCAGTGGAACTCACACCATCAATACGAATATAATGACGTATAATTTATCAAAATTGGTTGAGCCATTAAGTAGTTACGAGTGGACAAAGGAACGTACAAGTCAAACACATAACCCTCCTTTTGGTCGCCCCAGTCGGGTAAAAACGTAGTTAAATACCTGTGGCCACGGTAATATGAATACTACCGTGCTTTGGCTTTTGGTAAAACTTGGTCTAGTGTTTTTTGTCGAGTATCTTTTTGCAATAATTATCCGAAAGCGGTAAAACTAAAACCGTTTTGGTACTAAGTATAGTGTTTGACCTGTATGTAGGTAATGTGTAATTACGTCCGCTCGTATCTACTCACCGGCTCAACCGATTTTGATTCGACTTCATCAGATTCGTCTTAAAGCCGCGAGTGTCATTGAGTAAAAATAAAATGCCTAAAAAGCGTTTTTATTTTATTTCTATTGGATGTCTTATTGTTGTGTGGCTCTTGTTTTAAATTAATTAACTTTATTAATTATAAGGCTAATATGTTTTCAGTAAACTATCCAAGAAACCTGGACTATGACAGCCCTTCTAGTTCGAATATCGTTGGAGGCAGGAACTTCTCCATCGAGTTCGAGTCGAAGATCGACAACTGTATTATCAAGCTTGGTAGGTTACTATACAGCTGTTGGATTTTATCATACCTGAGGCCTTATTCGCTATGACCATTCAATAAGTAACGCGGTGTGTCACGGTACCTTCAAGGAATGATCGCAAATTTGTATTGATATCAGGGTAATTCCTTGAAGATACCATAGCGAGCCGCGTTACTTGTTTTAGTGGTCATACCGAATAACGACCCTGTATGTTTCATTACTAGTAGTTGGCTTCAGGCCAAACGCGAGAGTGTTACCAAGCTTGGACCATACGAGCAAACTCAATAAGTATAACTTTGCATCGATGTCCTTCAAAATAGTTGTCGCAAAAGCGAAGTCGAAGTATATCGGCAAAATTGGCGATAGATTGGCCGGCCTTCCTTCGGGAACTCGTGCGTTCTGGTCTCTTGCCAAGGCTGCCCTTGTCTTTTTTCGCATTAAACAAGGGGAGTGTTCCGAGGAATTGTTTGGTCTAACACCTGCAACTGAATTTCGCTATCAGACGTCACGACAAAACATAAAATTTCATAGAAATGGTATTGATGTCTGGAAGTCCACATCCGTGTAATTCCGGTTGCACTTGCTGCCTCACACTACCACTATGTGGAACCTTTTTGGTGCTGCCATTTAGAGTAACTCCGAACAGATACGTCTTGGGAGCCTTCAAATAAAGAGCCTATTCCTTCATTAAAGGTCGGCAACGAATCCTTGAGACCTCTGCTATTGCGGATGTCCGTGAGCGACGGTGATCACTTACCATGAGGTGAGCCGCCTGCTCTCTCACCTCAAAAAAAAACAGTAACGTTTTTGACTTTCCTCAGGTGTAAGAACAAGACAAGTAAAAGAGACTCAAAGCTCCCCTTAAATATTAAATAAAAACATTTATAAAAATGAAGTGACATTATTCATACTAGTGATAAGACAAGCGAGCTCGCCTGATGGTAAGTGTCACGCAAACCCCTCACACGCGCAGTACTGGTTCTGTGCAAATATGATGCAAATTAGTTTATTGCGCTTGTAATGTACATTACGTTTAGTGGTAACGGCCAGTAGGTTGTCTTGTTATTGTATTTACTCTCGTATAACATAGCTGTAGATTCATCATCATCATTCATCATTATCAGCCGGAAGACGTCCACTGCTGAATCAGAATCAGAATCAGAATCGTTTATTAACCTTATAACATTGTTTGTTACATTAGGCACGTCAACAAATACATTTTGAACTTAAGCATAGAGCACTGTTAAGAAATAATAATAATTAAATTACAGCTATTTTTACATTAAACATTCAAGTAATTGTATTATAATTTAAATATATTTCCTGTATTTATAAGACTTAATAAAACCATTGAATATTCGAAGCAAAAGATATTCCAAGAAATTGCAAAAATTAAAAATAATGTCATTTGAAAGATACATTAATAAGTATACATTTTGAAACCATCAATTTAGCGTGAGCAGTCAAATAGCCTATATCTACGTAGTTACTTAGCCTACCTACCTACTTAATTTTTTCTACAAAAATGAATTTTCAGTCAGACGCATGTCCATGAATTCCTTTAGGGAATATAATGGATGACATTCAAAGAACATAGGCCTTCCTGCATCCAGCGATTCCCCGCGGTTTTTATGAGGTCGTCGGTCCACCTAGCGGTGGGCCGGCCTACACTACGCCTTCCGGTGCGTGGTCGCCACTCGAGAACCTTTCTTCCCATCGGTTATCAGTTCTGCGAGCGATGTGGCCTGCCCATTGCCACTTCAACTTGCTAATTTGGCTATGATATGCGAGCTATGTCGGTGACTTTAGTTCTCCTACGGATCTCCTCATTTCGGATCTTATCACGCAGGGAAACCCAAGCATAGCCCTCTCCATTGCTCGTTGGGCGACTTCAAGCTTGTTAATGAGGACCACAGTAAGGGACCACGTCTCAGTGCCATAAGTCATCACTGGCAACACACACTGCTGCTAGATTATAGATATAAAAAACCATATCAAACAACTGAAATGGAAATGGGTATGACACCTAACAAGAAGTACCTAAGACAGAAAAGTGGACGAACGAAGTGATGGAATGGTGCTGTAGATACAAAAAGAGATATAAAGGCATGCAGCATCGACGATGGGAGGATGATATCAAGGAGGTAGCAGGACCTTGCTCGATGAGGATAGCAAGGGATAGATCGTTGTGGAGAACACTTGGGGAGGCCTATGCTAAAGAGCAAGACAATCACGAAACCGGTATCTAATACAAATAATAACATTTAATTACATCGCTTTCATTAACATGTTGTTATTAACATAAGTAGTTATAATATGAAATATAACATAATATAAGTAAATAAAGGCTGTTATTATTATTATTTTATAATTAACATAACTGTAGTATTAGTAGTCAATCGTAATCTAAAAGTAAATAGAAAATACCATGTCAAAATATCATGCTATTTGTTTATTGCAGGTATTTGGCACTTACTACCATGCAGCTCATTTAGAAGTGTGTTCGTGATAAAAGACCAGATTCCTGCTTCGACCAGGATGTGGCAAGAACTGAAAACTACGCAAAACACAGTTGTTTTGTACTGTCATGGTTAGCGTCTTCAAAAATATTATAGCAAGTAATTAGGGAGTACAATACTCTTGGGTGTGATTGCTAGTGTAACAATGAAGGCGCTACAGTTTAGTATTTTCTATGTGTATTCCTACTTTAGGGGCTTGATAAGAGATACTAATTTCAAATCGCTGTAACGACGTATCAGTTTTGAGTCTAATCAAGGCCTTCACCCATATATTGCATCCTGCAAATAATGCTGAAGCATGATTGTTTTAAAATTGTACATAATCAGCCCATTATGTTCCCACTGCTGGGATTCGTGCCTTCCTCTCAGAGAGATGAGTACGGATATAATCCTCCACGTGGGCCCAGCGCAGTTTGGTGAATAGGTTGGTTAGTGGATAACCCATGTCGAAGTTTTCAGGCCGTCCGAAGGCCTTTGACATAGCCTAACGACTGTTGTCCTAAAGACAAACAACCGGGACCGTTGGCTTAACGTGCCCTCCGAAGCCCGGATACGCTCAGTTGAATAATGCTACTAGCACACACCCATCCAACTCCTGACCGCAGCATGTCCGTTGATCGGTTAAGATCACCAAGTCAAGCTCCGCTGCGAGCGCTTTACTTATACTTGTGAAAAAACCTTAAACGATGAAACTATTTGCAGGCAATTCGAATCATCGCGCGTCGCCGCACAGACTGCAAATGTATAAAGTTTTTCAAGAGCTCAACTTTCATGTGATCACTTTTGATTATAGAGGTAAGATTTTTTCACTTTGTTACGTGTGACACAAGGGTAAAACCCTTGTGTCACACGGTAATTCGTCTCCAAACCACCTAGATCTTATCAGATCAGCTTAGTCTAATAGCGACCTGCTGTGTTATGTATAAAGTGTTGTTGTCAGATGTTGGATACTTTTTTCGTTATTTAATTTTTTTTTGTGGCTGAGTAAGTGACTATGTCAGTCCCATGAACCTAATCAAATCAAAATAAAAAATCATTATTTATTTGTTCTAGGCAATGTTACAAAAAATTTATAAATAAAACACCGGGTTCCTAAACTAGGCTCGTAAAGGCTGTGTGATAGGATCCAGGCCTCTCCCGTCGGTGAATCGATAAATCATTGTATCATAATCATTTTAAATTCTGTATCCTTATACAATTAAAATCAAAATCAACATTGAAATTAAAATAAACAGAAAATTAAAACAGCATTAAACTTCGAATTTTAAAATTAGATTTAAATGTAGAATTCAAATTAGAACTCTTTTTGACATTTAAATGTAAATATAAACTAATAACAAAATCTAAATTAAAATTAGATCATAATTAAATAAACAAACATTGCATTCCTAATATTAAACACAAAAATATTAAATTAAAATAATAACAAGTATTTAAATCCAATAAAAATAATACTATAAATAAAACCAAACTGTAGTATAATAGTAGTTTATGCAACTGTCATATAATGAAGGGTATTAAAACACGAGTGTGAGTTTATGAAACGAGCGCAGCGAGTTTCATAATAGTAACGAGTGTTTTAATTCCCGTGTTATATGCAGTTGCATACACTACTTTATCTTCACTAATGCAATTAATCAAACAACAAGAGTAAAAGGTGACAATAGTTTATTTATAATAATTGTTCAAATTTTGGATGGTACAATTTTGAAAGTTAATGTTAATTATTGATCCAGCAGCTGTAGCGGTCGCGGGGCAAGCAGTAGAGCTCGTAGACGGAGTCGGAATATTTATAATTACTTCATTCGTCTTGTTTTCTATACTGTTCAAGATCGTATTTGAGACTTGAATTTTATTCATTAAAGACTCATCAATGTAGCTTTCAGCCACAGTAGAAGACTTCCACCCCCCGTGTCGTTTCAGTGCGGTCAAATCACCACCGCTATCTATGAGAAGGGTCGCCGAGGTGCGCCGGAAGCAATGCCCCGTGTACAACGCTGGGTTAGGCAGATTCAAAAAACTTGCGATAGTTTTTCCCAGAGCACCAAATTTATTAATACCAATTCTTTGATCGACGCACTTCCCCGATCTATAGCTCAAGAAAAAGGCAGGGTTTCGACAGGGGTGGGTCGAAGTTCCATGTATTTTTTACATACGGCATAGCAGTTGCCCGTCACAACGAAAGAACGATCTATTTTCGTTTTTGTTTTCGAAACTTTCACCATGATTGTACTGTCGTCTATGTTAGAGACTTCATCGAACTGGATGTTGTATAGCTCTTGCCTTCGGCATGCCCCCATTATGCCGAAGATTAGTGCACCTGTAACAATAAACGATATAATAAGCTTGAGGTACATAGCCAAGGCAAAAACTATGATTTATGAAGTAGTAAAGTGTAGGTACCTACTACCAAATTTATACACAAAGCGCTTAAACGGAGTGTCTAGATAACTTGCGTGTGTAGTACGTAAGTACTAGGTAGATTAAATAACAGAACTAAAATACACTTACCTTTTCAAAAAGATACAAAATATCTGGTGAATCTTCCAGGAACATCTTTATTTGACCTGATGTAAACGTCAAGGACTTTTTTTCCTTGTGTCCTTCTGAACTGCGTTTCAGGAACGCTATGACCTTTGAATACTTCGTGATATCAATATTGTTGTAGATACTCAGTGTGGACTTGAGCATAGAATATTTAGCCCACATAGAAGATGGTTTGAATTTGTCGGAGAGGTATTTGAGATACGCAAGAATGACATTTTCAGAAAATGATGTAGTTTTCTTTTCGGTCTTCCATGCCAAAAAGTTATTATATTCTTTTTCATATAATTTTCTAGATTTTTCTGGCAAAAGATTGTGAGTTACTTTTGCTGCCAATTCTAGAATATCCGGAGGCGTACAAATATCATCGTCGCTATCCATTTTTAACTTTTAATTTGTATTTTAAAAACAAAACAAACATTAAATTCACGCGTATTTATTGTCACAGTGAACTTGCCGCCATTAAAATGCAGCTGCGCGCGCAGGGCCAATCAGGAGCGAGCGCGCGCTGTTCTTTTTTTATTTAATTGGCACAAGATCTTACCAAAGAGTTTTGTGTATGTAAGTTTAGTAGTTTCGACGAAGTTTTCACGTATAACCCAACTGTTTTCAAAAGCCAGCCTAATATCAAAATTTTATACAACTTGTATGAGGATTTTGAAATAAGGCTCGCCACGTTAATTGGTCGCGTTTTATTGATGTTATAATGAGATTTTACGATATCGATGTGGATATTATACCATCATGTGAAATTGCTTAAATTGAGTGTTTTGTTGTCTGTTCTATAACAGTAGTAATTATAAGTCAAGTATTGGAAACATAAGTAGAATGTTACAACATTAGTGTAGATAAAAGTAGTAATATACCAAATTAGAGTTTTTAAAATAATTGTAAAATAATTATATAAATATTATATAAATAGTTAAATCTATACTAATATTATAAAGAGAAGAGAAAGATTTGTATGTATGTTTATAACGAATTAGCTCATAAAGTACTGGACCGATTTCAAAAATTCTTTCACCATTGGAATGCTACATTCATCCTGAGTAACATAGGCTATATAAGAATCATCATCATCATCATCATCATCATCATCCTCCATCACCCGGAGGGGAAAACCGCGGAAAGCAGTACATATAAAATACAAAAATTCGGAGCTACATGAGCAAAGAGTGTGTGCAATTTAATCAGATTTAATACCAAGTGTCTGTTGTCTATGGACAGCCTGTAGTTGCCCTGATAGAGCAACCTACCTGTACCAGATGTTGGCTCAGCTAGGATGGTCTGGAGTAGTTAGTCAAACGGACGTGACATGCAGAGTTACGAAATTTTATATAAGTGTATGGATTTAACAGGTTACGGAGACTCCACCCAAGTAAGGCCAACTGAACGCGGCGTGGTAGAAGACCTTCTGCAGGTCTACTCCTGGCTGCTGGGTTCCCTTAGCGAGAGTAACAGACCTAAGGTGGTACTTTGGGGCCATTCTTTGGGTTAGTATGTTTGAAAAAGTTATGTTTGATACATAATTTGTGTTGAAATGGTCCGAGTTGGCAGCCTATATTGGTTTGGGTAATCTGTCCCTTTGTTATTCAGTAGTGACTTGGTTACATACATGGAGAAAAAGATATGAATTTTTTAATTTTGAATTGTCACACAGTTAATTCTTTAATGAATATTTCAACTAAAAAAGTTACACGAATAATTCTTGAGATAGAATTCGTATCGTAAAAACACACTCTGCTTCGTCGTAAGTGTCTATTCGTACTATATTGGTTGGCTGTGTCACAGTTGTAATAGATAAATGACAGTTTGTACCAAAATTCAATTGGTTTACAACAAAGATACGATTACGTGACACTTACGCATGTTTACGTGCTACGCCCAGTGGCGGTCAATTACCGAAAACACATGTGTTGTGCATATAAATAAGGAATGCTCTTTGACCTATCACAACAGCTTTTTAGGGCTGTTATTTAATAATCCGGCTCGAAGGACCAAAACAATGTAGAGGGTGTAAGTCCCTACACTGGAGTTAATTACTCAGAATTAGTCATTTTTGATCCTAAGCTCAGCAGTTACATAAAAACTTGTAGTAATAAATGGAGCCGACTTCAACGCTAAAAAGGGTGAAATAACTTGCTGAAATAACTTGCTGAAATGGCACCATGATACGAGTAGATCAAAAGTGCCACAATATTGTGCGCATGGTACCAACTTCGACAAGTTATTTCACCCGTTTTAGTTTTGAAGTTGGCTCCATTTTGTGCAAACATATATTTATTCACATATTTTAGAGGCCCTTGCTACTTACGGGATCGATTGTCATTCACCGTCAATGATAATATTATCAAATCATCAAAATAGGCAATATATATTTTAGTTACTGGAGTGTAACTAAAAACTGCTAAGCCGAATTTTATGAAATTTACCTTGGACCACCTTAGAAGTATACTCTACCAAACAAAAAAAGAATCATGGAAATCGGTTCATAAACAACGAAGGACTCCGCAAACATACATAAAAAAATATATACGGTCGAATTGATAAACCTCCTCCTTTTTTGAAGTGATAAAAAACTGTTATTTTTGATTTTAGGGACAGCTATAGCATCGAACATGATAGCCCATCTCTCGGTTCTTCTGAAGGAGTACAACATGACCAGCTTGCCGCTCCCAACCGCGTTGGTCTTGGAGGCGCCATTTAACAACCTGATGGAAGAGATTGAAAGTCATCCCTTTTCTAAGGTTCGAAATGTTCTTTTGCTATAACATCTGTGCAAGTCTGTTTTGTAGTTATTTTTTAACATTACTAGTTGTTAGAAGTATTCAAATTATCAACGGGATAGTTACTATGTATATTTTCTGTGAGTTTCCGATATTTCGGCACTGTTGCAAACGCCATGATCACGAAATATCGGAAACTCACAGAAAATATACATCGTAATTATCCCGTTGATAATTTGAATACTTCTAATGTTTGTGAACATGATAGTTTAAAAACTTATTACTAGTTGTAACTGTATCTAAAAGCATTATAACAGAGTTTCGAAGGAATCACATTATTACAAATTGGCCAGAGTACGTTTTTAAACTGTCATGCTCACTTACGCCACAATTAACTTTAGAAGCGGGATATTTATCATGAATTGTATTGACTGTCGTCTTCTTCTCTCGGTGCCTCTTCAATCAATGAAGGTTGGCAATCAGCTTTCCGAACTCATCTTTATCCTTGGCGAGGCGAAAAAGTTCAGCGGCACTCGCAATTTCTGTCCACTCCCTGATGTTTCGTAGCCATGATTTCTTCCTGCGACCAGATCGTCTCTTTCCCGCAACTTTTCCCATCATTATTAATTGAAGAAGGCAATATCTGTCATGTCTAAGTACATGGCCCAAATATGCTGCTTTTCTTTCTTTGACGTTTTTCAAAAGTTTGCGTTCTTGTCTAACTCGCCGCACTACTTCCACATTGGTAACTCTGTGAGTCCAGGAAATCGCCATCATGTATTGACTGTGTTTACTTGTGAACATGGCAAATGCCTGAATATAGTGCCGAAATATCGAGGGCTCAAAATAAATACATGGTAAATATCCCGTTTTTGAAGTTAATTGACCAAAGTAAGTTGTTTGTGTGTTACTTATTCTGCATAAGTACTTACTATTTGCATTATATGTGGGAGGGAGAGCGGTGCACATTGCATCTCTGTCATAAGCATTTTTCCAGTGTAAGTGTCACTAAACCAGCAGTGCAAGTACCGTTATAGTCGTTAAATTTGTCGAATCGCTAAGATCGATAAAAATCGTATCGCCCCTAGCAAGTATGGAAGTCATATCGACGACTTATACGATCGTCAAATTGTCGACAGTATGTCGATTATTACGAATTGTTTGCATTCCACAATGCGTCCTTCTATCATTTGAAGAATTCTACGAGCATTTCGCTCTTCTACGATCAAAAGAAGGCCGATGTCTATTTCTTATTGAATACAAGCTGTGCCCCGCGGTTACACCCGCATGGTGATGGATAATGACGATGTTGATGAAAATTGTTATATGTTAATTCAGCCTATGTGTTAATTCAGCGCCCCATCTACCTCGATGCCAAATTTCATCAAAATTGGGCCAGCCGTTCAAGCGTAAGAGAATAACAAACATCCATTAATCCATAAATACAAACTTTCGGGTTTATAACTAATATTAGTAAGATTTTTTAGGTTATTAGACTTTGAATATCTAGACTGCAGTACGAACATAAATCTCACGATAAACTTGTCGAGTCGACAAACTGACTTATCAGTTATCTTGTCCCTAATATGGATCTAGCAGAGATATAGTTTTATGGCGGGCTTTCTTTTATTGATATTTTATTTATTATTTATTTAATAAGAATACACACATACACTTGGTTAATGTTGTCTCAAAAACCAATGTTAGATTTATCTACAGACAAACATCAGTTCTTAATGTTAACATTTGTGGTTGTCTATTGTTTGCCCAAAGAATATAAGCAATAATACTCATATGCTCAAATTTTACTTGCCCGAATTTCATTTGCCCGAATTGTTTGATTACTATAAAAGTTATGTGATATTCTATTGTTTGCCCGTTCATTAGATTCCATAATGATACGAGTGCCATACGTATTGTTATCCATTTTATCAATTGCAGTAATATTATTTAACAGAAGAAGCCTCCCCTTTTCGAGGTTTTTAAATTCGAGGTGTAGGTTAACCTAATTCTGGCGCTTCACTGGCCGCTGCCGCGGCACGCTCGCTACGCTCGCTCGGCTCGCGCGTCGTATGGTCACCATTCAACCTCCTCCTTGCTTCGCTCGTCGTCGCACCTATTCCTCCGCACTCCGCTACTGTCCGCTACTATGAAATATATGTGTTCATGAAAACTATTGGAATTACTACAAAATATAATTATTTACGTAAACTTATGTAAAATAAAATGTCACCAAAGAATGTTAATTTATATGATAATTACGCCTTACTAGGATGACATATTATTGAAATTGACCTTATATAAAATTCAAAATGGCGATAAAAGACCGAAATGAAGAGATCGTGAAGGCTATGTTAAAAAGGATACGGCAAAGGCGTGAACCTGAGGCCAGTACTTCTGGCCAATAGCGTACACATAAGTATAAAATTAGGAAATATTGTTCACTAGCAATAGATTTATGTATTTACAAAAGAACAAAAAAATGGACTCACTTTAGTTTTTAAGCAATTTCCACCATAGCTTAAGAATGTTTATTGTGATGTTTGGAGAACGAATCTCCAAGAAAAATGTAATATAAAAAAAACAAATCTAAAAAAGGTACGGACCAAAGAGTATGTAGTGTGGAAGAATAATTAAATAAAAAAAAGTTATAAATTTAATTTCTCGTTTTAGACTAAAATGGTCTAAATATATTATATAATACGTTAATTTTATCCCATCGACAATATATGATATAACATTATCACATTGTTCCAGTGCGTTTCCTGGCTGCCGTACTACAAGGACACTTTCGTAAAGCCCTTCACGGCATCATCGGAGTACGCGTTCACTACAGACCAGTATCTCATTAAAGTTCCGGAACTGCCCATACTGATGCTACACTGTAAGGGAGACAAGATCGTGCCCTATGAATTAGCAGTTAAGGTATTTTTTTCGATATCTTTTTATAGTATTACCTTTTTAAAGCACTAAGGCCTGCTTAGCGATCTCAAACTTCGAAATTTATAGAGAAAAGTTCACATTCTCGGACGGGATTCGAACCCGCGTCTTCTGACTATCCGGTCAGACGCCATGAACAACTGGGCCACCGAGGCTCGAGATCCCTGCATTGAATTTTAACTCTTCACTCAACTCAACATGTTATTTCACACTTTTTAGTGTTGAAGTCGGTTCCATTATTTGGTAATTTTATTTTTGCACGATCAGGGTATTGCGTCGCTTACTGCTTAAGGTGTCATTCTAATTTATATTATTTCTAACAGGGATGGCTGACTTATATCACACAAGGTATATATTGCTTAATTCCAGCTCCATGAAACAGTTCAGGAGTCACGTCAGGCTGGTGGAGGTCCACTCATGTTCCACACGTTTGAGAGGGGACGAGGGTTGGGCCACAATAACCTCTGCATGGCCTCCGACTTGAAGGACATCGTCAAGTTAATATTTTTCTTCATATGTCATCAGCGTACACTCATCATCATCTTTCTTTGGTGGACCCTATTCTTTTGGAGAAGGCGCTCAATGCTGTTTCTTCTAATTCTCCACGTTTCATTCATGTTGCCACGAAATTTATCTAGCTGACATTTAAAGAAGTTATGACTTATTGCCTTAATTAGATTGTTACAGATGTTTCTATAATTAATGAGTGATCTCGAAACTCTACATTATGCACTGCCATCTTCCACTGTTTCTGTAATTGGTTTCTGCGCTATAAATATCTTAAAACACGAATATGCCTAAGGTGCTAGCTTTGAGGGCATTTGGTGGCATGGCTCTTTTGTTATAGCGTTCGTGAAGCTCAAAAACGTTATTTTTTCCACTTTCGCTACTTTTGCCCACACCCTATTCGAACGCTCAACTGAGCATAAGACCTAAAATCACATGATTATGCTGTCAAATAACAATCGCAAACAACGATGCTCCGGATGTGGGTCAAAAATTACTCTATTTTAGCTTTCCGAACGCTGAACAAAAAGAGACATAAACGATATTTTCACCCACAGATTCCCAATTCGAACGCCCTTGGGACGTTAATAGCGTTATTTTCGCTAAAAACGCTCACATTGGGTGTATTCGAACGCACTACTATCTAATCTAGTAATCCAAGGCTTCAGTTGTTTGTCAGTATTCCTGTCATGATTTTCTTTATTAGTAGTAGATTCGTAGGTACGTATTACATTTGCTATTTCTCGAGCTAAATATACCTATAAGGTTTGTTGGGGTACCTAACAGCAGATCGGGCGAATAGTTCTAATAACTCCCATACCAATTTTTGTTTTTTAACACTGGCAGCACATGCAATGACGCCATTTTGTAGTGCCTCAAAATGAAGTCGGCAGTGTTTGTCAGTTTTGTTTGTTTGTTGGCTAAGATAAGAAACAGTTAAGGCTGACAAGAGTGTGATTTGACTGGGGTTAGAGCGGAATCAAATAATTTATGAACCTTACCAATAGAGAGAATAGAATTGATATTAGGATATACTCCGCTCTTCCCCGATAGAGTCTACACATTTCCTAGTAGGTAAACAAAAACATTAACTTCTCTACTACTAAAATTAAGATACACAGATATAGAAAAATTAACGGAAATCAACGACTGCCATTGTTAGATTTTTTCCCGCCATTCTTTCCTTATTTCCCTTGTCACCATTCCATTATCTCGCACTCGTAAATAACACTTACATATACACCCGGTACGCACCACACGCACGCCTTCATACACGAGGCACACTCATTCACACCTCGCACCCTCACAAACACATCCATATACTCACCTTTAAACACACCACACACACACACACACATACTCTCGCGTGATAAAACTTAATTAAGAAGTCACTTCCTCAATATTGTTGCACAATAAGACACTCTGTATGTAATCTTAATATTAGTAGATTATTGGGAGAACTAGTCTTCATGACACAGGGAATCCTAGTATGAGGGCTAGTGGCCACTCTATTGTCCACACTGTAAAGCTGGTAATCGATGATTTGGTTATCTATTTATTTGTATCAACTTATTTTACTACTACTATGTACCATGTTAGCACAATAAAGATTAATTATCATCACCAATCCATTATCATCACCATTTCATTATTTTTTTTTAATAATAACATATATTTATTTCCTCCTCACAAAAGGTTGGTAAAAACAATTTAAAATAATTAGCGAAGAGTGACAAAATAAATTATCATTGATTATTCTATTATTTATGACCAAATTAGGAAGTAATTATTTCATTAAAGTTATAAATAGTATGTATGTAATACTAGCTGCAATCCGCGGTTTCACCCGCGTGGTGGATGATGATGATGAAAAGTATCCTATGTGTCAATCCAAAGCCTTATCTACCTCCATACCAACTTTCATCAAAATTGGCCTAGCCGTTTGAGCGTGAAAGAGCAACAAATACCCATGCATCCATCCATCTATCTAATTTTCGCATTTATAATATTAGTAGGATTAGATAGGATTGCATGCCTCATGTAAAGGCCGAATAGAGTGCATCATAAAACGTTTAATGTAAAATCTCTGCATCACCTTTATTCGCAATAAATGACTTGAATTTGAATTTGAAAATTCCTGTCAGTCACCACATCATTCACACATTTTCCATATCATTCCTCACGGAACTCATTCGTTTTTCAGTCGTATGTTTTTTCTTTTATACGAGTAGTTGTATCGCAATGGCTTCCGCAGTGAATTGAATTTTAACGATTTTTCTACCGACTTCCAAAAAAGGAGGAGGTACTCAATTCGACTGTATTTTTTTATGTTTGTTACCTCATAACTTTCGACTGGGTGCACCGATTCTCAAAATTCTTTTTTCGTTTGAAAGCTGGTGCTTTCCGTGTGGTCCCATTTAATTTTCATCAAATTCGGTCCAGTATTTTTTAGAGATACACTCCAATAACTGAATATTGGAAGTCGGTAGAAAATTTTTCAAATTGTTCTTGTTAATAACATTATTTTGGTTGTTCCCTTTTCAGGAACTTCTTAAGATTGGTGAAACAGAAAGAACAAGTGGCAACATAAACATTGTAAAATTATTTGTTATAAATAGCCTCACAATTATAAATTCGTATATTTATATATTGTAACAAACAAATAGAGGAGACAAGATTTATATTTTTATTTCAATTATTTTATATTGTCTAATGTGAGGCCTACGAAATACGGCGCTTCAGAACACACTAATTGACCGAGCGAATGCGATGCACTACGAGCGGAGCGAAGCTTCTCTGCAATAGTTTGGGCAAAAATGCTTACGTAGCGTATTATGTCCATATTATCTTATATTATATTATATTATCAATATAATATTATATAATATTATATTATCATATAATATTATATTATCATATAATATTATATAATATTATATTATCATATAATATTATATTATCTACGAGTTTAAAACAGTTACACCAATCGATGCTCGATATCGACTGCCGCAAAAAAATGTATGAAAAAAAGAACAGTGCCACCTCGCGGTCAATTGTAGAACTAAAATTGACAGCGCGTACGCCAATCACAAGCTTGATAGGTAGGTGAGATCGAGTATCGACTATCAGTACGGTCCCAATTGAGCCATAATCGCTATTAGCGCGATAACAGTCGGTCCCTTTCACCGTGAGCGTGATTACTATAACCCACGCTACGTCATCGATGACGTCTTAACTGCCGCCATATTGACGATTACATAAACCATGCTCTACACCATAATCGTCGTGAGCGTTCTGTCAAAAGTGACAGGTGTTTGTTTATTTCTACTTTTTGATGTAAAAGTTGGAAAAGTCGGTCCATCCATTCCATTATTTCTTTTTAATCCACACACCACATAGTTAACCTTCACACTGTGCACGATATTTTTATGAATTTGTTTTTCGCGCGCAAATGGTTCGTTATTGCTACAACTCTGCCACGAGCTGTCAAAATCGCGATATTTGTCTCGGACCAGCTTTGGTAGACGATAGCACTGTGAGCAAAATTATCACAAAACGGACCACGGCATATAGATGACATTTATGTTGCCAACTCATGGTAGAGCTACGGATGTCCGGCTGTTCCCCTCTACAGGTCGCATTTCTCAACCGATTCTCGTGAAATTTTGTGAGCAGCAATGCAAGCACCGAACTTACCGATCGATAAAATTCGAGTCTTGAAATTCGTCATACTTCGAATAAACTGGCTATATCGATTTTTTGTCGATCATTGCAAGTAAGTAACAAAATTAAGCGATCGGTAGACAAATTCGATAAGCTTTTACAATTATAACGAACCCTAGCATGGAACTGTTAAATTAAGTTTGTGATCGTCCATTTAATCGACTTTAACTATTGTTTTCTCAGCTTTGAAAATGACCTCGATATAGCTTATCTACAGGCGACGGGAATGGGGATATTGTTTAGTTGTGTTTGATCTTACTAATATTATAAACGCGAAAGTTTGTATTTATGGATGAATGGATGTTTGCTCAAACGGCTGGCCCAATGATGAAATTTGGCATGGGGCGCTGAATTAACACATAGGATAATTTTCATCAACATCGCCATCATCCATCATCATGAGGGTGTAACCGCGGGGCGCAGCTCGTGTTCAATAAAAAATAGACTCCTGCCTTCTTTTGATCGTAAAAGAGCTAAATGCTCGTAGAAATCTTCAAATGATAGGACGCATTCTGGAATGCAAACAATTCGTAATAATCGATATACTGTCAACAATTTGACGATCGTATAGGTCGTCGATATGACTTCCATACTTGCTAGGGGCGATACGATATTTTATCGAATTTAGCGACTCGACAAATTTAACGACTATTACGGTACTTGCACTGCAGGTTCGACAATTATACAGAATCTTTTTGTAGATTCAGTTTTTGGAAAAATTACGATTTTAAGTTATAGGGTGGGCGGTGAATATTTAGTCAGCTTGAGTTATACAAAGACTTACTCGCAAGGTCAACAGCTCGCAGAGCTACATACTAGTGAAAAATATAGTCTTAATACCACGTGTATATTATCAATAGTGTTAAGAAGCACAGCAACATTTACCTATTTATATCTTAGGCTAAGCTAGGTAGAAAATAGTTGATTAAGTTCTTAAATAAATGTAAAATCATTGTAAGAGATAGCAATATCCTCCTTCTCGGATGACCTTGAATATAACGTAGACAGGGACCGAGCATATCGCTATCTCCCTCATATAGCCGTAGTCGCGGTCAAAGTAAGGCGCTAGTTGCGCGACCTAATGCGGCTCTTAAGCAGGCTAATTTATATGAAAATCGAACAGTCCTGTGTCGCTTTTAATGCCCGTAGTGGCAAAAAGCTCTATGTCCTTCCTAAAAAAAAAAAAAAAAAAAAATGAAAATCGAAGTTTTGTGAAGTGCGATCGGATACGTTAACTGGAACCAAATACAACTGTGCAACTGTGATCTTCTTCTTTTATTCGCCCTGCGCCGGAATTATCAACAAATAGCTTAATGTAAAATTATCAATAGCTTTGTGAAGGAGGCTTTCAACATCTGCTACGAGTATCTTGAATGTATCTGTTATTATTCGAACCACTTCTCCTTTGACCTGATAGGTAAATAACTTCTGGCCACGTGGTTCGACCGCATAGTTCGATATGACAGTTTGTACTATATACGTCAACGATACGATTACGTTACACTTACCTTCACATACAATATATACACACACATATACGAATAAACAAGTTGGACAATATTCTCTTCAACGTTCCTCCAACCTAGCAAATTGAATGTATCCTGCACAATAATTTCTTCGAGCGCTGCATCTCTTGAAGAATACTGAAGGAATTTTTGGAAAAATACAATCTTGCACTTTTATTTAATTCGGCATGGTTGATACTACAGTTTGTCTAAGGCATAGGTTTTGTAACTTTCTCTTATATAATTTATACTGAAGTCAGACATGTAAGCTGCACTAAATATTGGGAGAAGACCCTGGGGCCCTACTCCCATCTCTTAAAGTAGTCATATTGCAACCTTACCATTAAATTTGGTTGACCGTTTTGTGTCGGTGGAAGTACGATAGTAAGTATGAATATTCTAAGCTTATTACAAAACGCTCCTGATTTATGATAATTTCGTAAAAGGTGGGAGTAAGTAGGCTCCCTGGTTCCGGAAATACGTTCCCAATAGTTCGAAAACCAGTAATTTCTATAACAATAAATGATTTGATAGATTGATCGAAACTTACGCAATTGTTTGTATGGATCCATGTTGTTTAGTATCTTAGTTGCTATCAAATGTTGATTGAAATAAAAAAATGGCGGCTCTATGTCACTTTTGCCAGATCCAGTCATCAAAATGTTTGATTACTGGAGTTGTCATAACTGACATAGAGCCGCCCTTTTTCAAGATTTCAATCAACATTTGATTGTAACTGACATACGTAATTACCCAGCAGGTTACCATAGTGAAGTACCTAGTTTAGGACCTAAATACTTTGTGTGGATTTTGTTCCATTAAAAAAAAGAAACATATTATACAAGTGTGAATCGAACATTATTTATTTGAATTTATTCGTTTTCCGAATTACTGACAAAAGAACGGAAATGCTTTGTCGATAGACGAGTTGGTCCTTTTTAATAGTCCGGAAATACGTCAGATTCCTAAGAAATCCTATTAAAAACTTGCCAAGATCGTGTCGAGCCACGCTTATGATAGGATTTCGTAATGGATAAATATATACTTTTTAGTTTGTTATCAAAATAGAAGGTTATTTACTAAAGTACCATCGTTTGTTAAAGTTGATGACCTTTGAACGATGAAGTTTTACGTAAGTATCTATTTTTTTGGTTTCCGTCAATAACTCGAATGCTATTAACGAATACTTTTTTGCGTAATGGTTCACAAAAATATTCAGAGCAGAATGGTAGGTACAAAAAAGATTTACAGTGGATCTGTATACGAATAAAAAGTGTCAGGGTCCCAATAAAAAATGTACCGAATTCAAGAATGTGATGAATCAGGGAAAGTAGCGAATTAACTAAAGTGTTGAATCAGGGAAAGTAGCGAATTAACTAAAGTGTTGAATCAGGGAAAGTAACGAATAAACTAAAGTATTTAATCAGGGAAAGTAACGAATTAACTAAAGTGTTGAATCAGGGAAAGTAACGAATTAACTAAAGTGTTGAATCAGGGAAAGTAACGAATTAACTAAAGTGTTTAATCAGGGAAAGTAACGAATTAACTAAAGTGTTTAATCAGGGAAAGAAACGAATTAACTAAAGTGTTGAATCAGGGAAAGTAACGAATCAACTAAAGTGTTGAATCGGGGAAAGTAGCGAATTAATAAAATTGTTGAATCAGGGAAAGTAGCGAATTAATTAAATTGTTGAATCAGAGAAAGTAGCGAATTAACTTAAGTGTTGAATCAAGGAAAGTAGCGAATTAACTAAAGTGTTGAATTAGGGAAAGTAGCGAATTATCTAAAGTGTTGAATTAGGGAAAGTAGCTAATTAACTAAAGTGTTGAATCAAGGAAAGTAGCGAATTAACTAAAGTGTTGAATCAGAGAAAGTGGCGATATAACTAAATTGTCGAATAAAGGAAAGTAGCGAATTAACTAAAGTGTTGAATCAAGGAAAGTAGCGAATTAACTAAAGTGTTGAATCAGGGAAAGTAGCGAATCAACTAAATTGTCGAATAAAGGAAAGTAGCGAATTAACTAACGTGTTGAATTAAGGAAAGTAGCGAATTAACTAAAGTGTTGAATCGGGGAAAGTGGCGATATAACTAAAATGTCAAATAAAGGAATGTAGCGAATTAACTAAAGTGTTGAATAAGGGAAAGTCGCCATTGAAAAGTAAAATTACAGAAAACTTCGACGTATTGCTGGACTAAATTTAACTATTACTTTAACTAAAAGAGAATATTTGCTAAAGTTAGTTAACGTGAAAGGTTTTAAGTTTAGGTCTGACTAAGCAGGCGTTAGTAATAATTTAAAAATCATATAATAACATTATAAGTTTCTACGTTGCATAGTTTAAAAATAGCAAGGAAAGAACATATTACCACTTTGGCGGGAAAACGTTATAATATGTATAAAACATTTTTTCATAATACATATACCTATTTAATGGTCATCTCTCAACAGGGGGTAGAGATAAAAAGGCCTTCTTATGTATGTGTGTATGTATGACATGTATGTATGTATGTATATATGTATGTACGTATGTACTTAGATATGGGTGCCACCATAAAATAGATCATCCGCCTCGGGGACACTGATGTTTGGAAGACGGACACTTCCCAGTCTTCAATCATACAGGCAGGTCGCAAAGATTAACCTCCGACGCCCTGGTCTCTTTCTGCGGATCGGGAGCTCGGATGATCAAACGCCAGCCTATGGTAACATAAAAAAAACAAGGGTAGGTGTATCTAATGAACACCTGACAGTTTATTTATTTATTTAAAATACAATTATAACCATGTTTACAGAAATGGTCTAATACAAAATGGTGTACCTAAGTAAGATTAATTACTATGAAATAAAATAAAATGAAAATTACATTAAATAAAAATCAATTCAAAATACAATAAAAATAAATCTGATTGAAATTAAAAAGATGATGAAATTAGGCCTCCATTAAAACCATAGATTGATAGCGTTATTTTATTTAAACTATTATTTTACACACTTCTTTCGCTGCTGTAGTGGAAATATTTATAAAAAACTTAAAATCACTCACACCCCCAACAATCCGAGCGTGAAGCCAAGTGAAACTCAGTAGGCCCTCAACGTTTTCGAACGCAATCTGACCACATGCGCGTCTGTCGAGCTTAGGAACGCGGGCAAATATTCATTACTGGCAGCCCCGCGGTGAAAATTGGCGCGAACGGTTTGAGCTCGCAGGATAGGGATGGGATATTGTGATCAATAACTTATCGATAGAAGAGTGATATTTATATTAGTTCACGCATGATTTTTATTTTTAGTAGCCACGGTAATATTATCTATCCAGTATTCTGTCTTCATAGAAACTGCCGAAACGCGAGTTGTATCTAAACTTCAGGTAAATATTTCTTTGCACTAAACATACTTAAATTTTCAACATGTAATGTTTCCAATATGTAAATAATCATTAAGTCTTCCAAAATAAATTTTCAAATTCTGGGCTGGTAAAAATGATAGGTATACCTACATGTTATAGTTATTTTATTAGGTAGAAGCAAAAACCATTTATATATATATATAATAATAGAAGTAACCAATCAAATTATTAGCCAATCGTAGGCCACATCATGCAATTATCATTAAATCCCATAATAACTTGCAAACACTACGGGCAGCAAAAAACTGATAAATAGGAATCTATTAATCTGAATCTATTATTTTAAACCATTAACAAGTTGATCAGTTAAACGATAAACATTATTAACATGTTGATGTGGCTAAAAGAAAACAACATCTAAACTAGACAAATTAAACCCCTAAGTAAAATATTATTAGCGAAGATAAAAAAGAGCAGTAATTAATCATTGTCCAAGAACTGCGAAAAAGTTAAAACACTAGCTGACTCTTCCGTGGCTTCGCTCGTGTAGCTTCACAGGATACACAAAATTAAAATCAAAATCAAATAATCAGCTATTTATTAGTGAAAGTCCCGTCAAAATCAGTCAAGCTGTTAGTACGTACGAGTAGATTTAGCTGGAACAGAAACAAACATATAAAAAAATATAAGTAGACACTTTCATATGCATTTAGTGAATAGCTGGTATTAGAAGCAGACACTTTGATTTTATTTATTTGTATCTAGATATAGATTAATGATTACTGTCGACATCGATATATTGTCAAACATAGTTCATCTGTACAGTGTTTTATGGGGAGGGTGGAATTTAATATTCATAATAGCGTTTGTTTTGCCATTTCGCAGTTGTGGGCCTCTTGTCTAGAGCTGTATTGTTAGCAAATGTTACGTTTGCAAATAAATACGAGTTCTTAGTGTTTCTGATACATGATATTATTAGAGTAAAAATTGCGCAACTGGCTACTGGTAGCAGTTGTAGCTGATTTATACTACTTAGTTGTTAGATGGTTGAGAATATGCTAGTACTGCAGAATAAACATTATACATTAGGAAACATCGAAAAAAACGTATTGTAAATTACAAAAACAGATGACTAAATATTGAATTTTCTGTCTGAATTTCTGCTTAAATTTAGTCCTTTGTGACCTGCGTTCAATTATCTAATACTGTAATAATTCTAAAATAGTTGTTTTTTTATAGGCAGTGCACGTAAAGGCTGAGGTGATGATGATGAGTTTTTCTTAATATGGAAGGATTTGCTGAGCTACCACAATGCCATGTACAAACCTAGTTATATATGGACAGATCACGTCGAACAAGAAGAACCCATAACCCTCGAAACCACTAAGCCGTGTATATATTTATGCAACATTACGTACATATTGACACAGTGAATAGATACGTGTTTGTCGTATTTTATTTATCAGTCATTAGAGTTAGGAGATTAAAAACTTTTTGTCAGGAATGCGAACTAATTTGTTGGGCCTGATTGCAATCTAAGGGCAGTTATCCTGTTCCATTTTATTTGGTCAATCCATGGACGTTTATAAATACGTGGTTCTATTGTGCTGTACCTTAGAGCATCATAGATGAACTCTTTGTCACACAGAAAAAATGTATCCGCATCCTTGCCAACATTAAAGCCCCAGATATCACAAAATTAGAATTTCACAAGCCAAATTTTATTAAATTTTAAACGTAGCGTCAATAGGTATATATTTTAGAAACCTGTAATTTCATAAAAAATACCGGGCATATTTCAAAAACTTTCGGATATACGCGAAAATATCCGCTCAGGTTTATGAATAAATTAGAAATACCTATATATGTGTAGACTAAAAATGCAAAGTAGTGGTCCCCATTCAATGGCAGTTAATATATATATAAAGTACCGGAAGTCCAGAAGAGTGAAAAAACGAACGTACTTTTCAACCAAAAAGTTGAAAAGTATATTAGTCGAAAAATGTTATTATAAAATAGATCAGTATCTAACTGACAAATGCCTGTAAAACAAATCGGGCCACTCCATACAATGTTGCTATATCAAAAACTAGGTAATTATGTAAATAACTTAAACATAATGTGCAATAAAAATTTTGACTGACTTTTCTCGCAATGTCTCATAAGGTTTTTTTCTGATGTTTATACCAGGTATATAGAGCGTTGGTTTACGGTACTCTTGACTTGAGCCTTCTTTAGTAGATACCTACGTAATTAATCTGATTTCACGTATTAGGTCCCTGGAGCAGAGAAGGTACAGAGATGCGCATACACCCAGCACCCTTCCCAACACCCTCTTCCTAGTACACACTCAGGAAGAAAAGGAGACCCTGACCGACCAGGGTTATGGTGGAGGCACGGGGTCGCGCATCCTTACCATCCATGAAGCACAGGGACTGACATACGAGTCGGTCATCGCCATTAAAACCAAGGGCAACATGAGTCTGCACGAGAGCGTCCCGCACGCAGTGGTTGTAGTCTCGCGGCACACCAGGACCTTCACCTACTACGCTGACGACGAAGAAGACGCCATCAGCCGTTTCGTGCGACGTGCGGTGTCTGCGTCACCAAATGCTATCCGCGACTACAACTTGCAGATGGCCATAAAAGATCGGAATGTGGATGTGACGGAGGCCCTGGGCCGGGTAGAAAAAGCCAACTTATATAAAAATTAGTTATAAAAAAAAATTAGACAAGCTTAGGCTTTTGTATTATGTATGCGTGTATACCTTGAGCATTCACGCTCACTAAAAGGCTTCTTCTCGCGGCGGCGTCGTGTGGCGGGTCGTCCTCTTCCCTCAAATATGGTTGAGGAGGGCGATGGCTGGCACACGTGTCAAGCTCGTGAACGGGCGCTGCTTGCAGGAACCGGTAAGCTCTCGGTATGTACGATATTTAGAAATTAGTTACAAGTCTATTTGTGAACAAAAAACAATTTTTATTATATAAGTTTAGTTAAGAAAAAAATGTCCTCCTGTATTCCAGTAGTAATTATAAAAAAAATATAAGTTTAAAATATAAATGTAAGCAATGCCACGGACCCATTGAGTCTGTGAACAAAAGCAATAATAAAAAAAATGAAAAATAAACTGATTTCAGAAGGTTCCCTTTCAAACAATTTCATTCACTTCGCCCAAATGTACACCCGCTGTAATATAACATCAACATTCGAATTACCTAATGACGTGTTTATTTGGCAGTTTTTATACGTCAATAAGTTATAATATTTCAAAAAGTTATTGATTTGATTAACGTAGGTAGGTTAGATGCTTAGCATTATTATAATTAATTTTCATATATATCACTTATATTTCCATCGTTCGGAGTTATTTACGGTACTATTTACTTAATTATACTAACAGGGCCAATGTCCTCAGGCACACCGTTTCATTTTCATGATGGCTCCTAGATTCGAAATGACCTCCGGCAATCCACTTTTCCATTATTACCTACAAAATACTACAGGCTAATGAAAAAGCCAAGAGTCGTGACAGTTTATTAGATGCGGGGAAAATGAAAATTATGAAAATGTTTCATTACAATTTCAACTTTCTGGATGGTTGCGCCATTTCGCATACCATGGTTTTCAATTAAATTACTTTGGATCGTAAATTTTTTTAGTAGGTATCTATTTATACTTTCATCAATTCATGTCCAAATAATATATAATCCTAAGGACACAAACTACTTGCAATTTATTTCTAATAAATTTGACAAGTAGGTATACCTTATTGTATAAATGTAGGTAATTGATGGCTACTCGTAGCATGATTTTAATAAAACACGTATTTTTTATTTATTTTAGTGTTAAATAGATAAACAAAAGCTTGCAATACTTTATAGCTTCTTTCTAATTGTACTACTTTAATTTTAAATAAAATATTTGAATTTTAATACACCTGATATTAACTGGTAACTTTTGCTTAGAACAGATGCATTTCGACACAAGTAACGAACTGCACTGCGCCCGTAAACCTGAGACATACCTACATTGTTAACCCCGTTAATTGTACCCCGTACGCACTCATTCACAAAATGTTCTACTGCTCTTAAAACGTCATGGGGCAAGGCGTAAAAAGAATTTTCAAAATAAATAAATTTCATGTTAGTAATGTATTGTTTTAAACACTTTTCATTAAATAGAAATAAAACTTAAACGTTTTTACTTATAGGTATAACTAAAGTTAGTTCCAGGCTTTGGAATTTCAATATTTGCACCTCTTTAGGGTCAAGGTGTAAATATTAATTTTATGTAGGTAAGTATAGGTATTGTTTTGTTCACCTTCTATAGGTATTAAAAAAAATAAAAAAAAATCGTATTGTTTCACTAATACTAGTGATACTTATTCATATAAGTGCCCAATAGATGAAAGGTTTCCACCCCAGCACCTCGTCGAAACCATACGAGTGGGCGCTTCACGTGACCGTAACGATTGCGGGCACGTGACTTTGGCTACATTTTTACGTACATTTTATTATCTTGAAATTATTCTTTTATCATCACAATAATCACATTTAGAACTTACAAAATCAACGGAAATGTACCTATCATGCAATTATCAAGATTTATAAGAAAATGTTTGTCTCTGTAAAGTAAGTTTACAGGCAAAAATTTAACGTAATAATGTCATATGACAAGCCGAACGCTTAGGGCGATCGTGCCTCTCGATCGCTTGTTACGCGCTCTCGCTTACACGCTCGACTCAGACGGAACGTGACAACGAGTCATAACTACTTATTGTGCGTGCAGCCGGTGTTCATCGATTTATAAGACGTTATCACGTCAAAGACTATATGCCTAATTTATGTTACAATTCGAGTGGCCGGTTGGCGTAGTTGGAAGGTAGCAACCCTGTCTTCTGAGCCACTGGTTCTGGGTTCAACCCCCGAACGATTCAAACATTTGTGTGCATGAACATGTTTGACCTGTGTATGCGTGTGTATACAGTCATCAGGTTACCATAGTACAGGCTCTGTTTAGTTTGGGACCACAACAGATGCTTCACGTTCCAATAACGGGGTCCCCAGCTTTATATCTAATTAGTAGGTACTAACTTACCTACGTAATTAATCTGATTTCAGAAGGTTCCCTTTCAAACGGTTTCATTCACTCCACCCAAATGTACACCCGCTGTAATATAATATCAAAATTCGAATTACCTAATGACGTGTTTATTTGGCAGTTTTTATACGTCAATAAGTTCTTATATTTCAAAAAGTTATTGATTTGATTAACGTAGGTAGGTTAGATGCTTAGCATTATTATAATTACTTTTCTTATATATCACTTATATTTCCATCGTTCAGAGTTATTTACGGTACTATTTACTTAATTATACTAACAGGGCCGACGTCCTCAGGCACATCATTTCATTTTCATGATGGCTCCTAGATTCGAAATGACCTCCGGCAATCCACTTACAATTCGAGTGGCCGGTTGGCGTAGTTGGAAGGTAGCAACCCTGTCTTCTGAGCCACTGGTTCTGGGTTCAACCCCCGAACGATTCAAACATTTGTGTGCATGAACATGTTTGACCTGTGTATGCGTGTGTATACAGTCATCAGGTTACCATAGTACAGGCTCTGTTTAGTTTGGGACCACAACAGATGCTTCACGTTCCAATAACGGGGTCCCCAGCTTTATATCTAATTAGTAGGTACTAACTTACCTACGTAATTAATCTGATTTCAGAAGGTTCCCTTTCAAACGGTTTCATTCACTCCACCCAAATGTACACCCGCTGTAATATAATATCAAAATTCGAATTACCTAATGACGTGTTTATTTGGCAGTTTTTATACGTCAATAAGTTCTTATATTTCAAAAAGTTATTGATTTGATTAACGTAGGTAGGTTAGATGCTTAGCATTATTATAATTACTTTTCTTATATATCACTTATATTTCCATCGTTCAGAGTTATTTACGGTACTATTTACTTAATTATACTAACAGGGCCGACGTCCTCAGGCACATCATTTCATTTTCATGATGGCTCCTAGATTCGAAATGACCTCCGGCAATCCACTTACAATTCGAGTGGCCGGTTGGCGTAGTTGGAAGGTAGCAACCCTGTCTTCTGAGCCACTGGTTCTGGGTTCAACCCCCGAACGATTCAAACATTTGTGTGCATGAACATGTTTGACCTGTGTATGCGTGTGTATACAGTCATCAGGTTACCATAGTACAGGCTCTGTCTAGTTTGGAACCACAACAGATGCTTCACGTTCTAATAACGGGGACCCCAGCTTTATATCTAATTAGTAGGTACTAACTTAAGCATTTCTCCATAATAACGTATTCTCTGATTTTTTGATAAGTATACTGTCAATATTTGTATGTGAAATTGATATTGCCACTGAACTATATTTAGCTTTTTTATAGGAAGTTACTTCTTATAAGAGGTAAGTAAATGACACTCAGATAAATAGTAATCAGGAACTTATAAAAATATTGCAAGGGCCACTAAGGTTAGTAGTAGGTAACTTACTTATCTCCTATTAGACCTATAACTACTTAATCATTAAAACTAAACAAGAGCATATTATAATCTTTGACCAAAGAAAAAATAATGTTGTTTTGGTCAAAGATTATTTCAATACTTATACTTTTTTATATTGAATTGATGTAAGTATTAGGTATACTTATACTTAGCTTTCTTGTTTCAGAGGCTAAGATACACTTTGGGTCGCTGAGCCGTAGGGGTAATTAGGTATGTATGAGTACATAGGTACCTAAAATTGCTATATAACATTTTAAAAATTCAATTATCTCATAAAATAAATGTTTGGCACTAGTGTGAAGACCCAGAGAGGAAATCGAATCAAAATTACGTTTGACAGCGAATTTGACTAACTACTTCATTACACTTATTCATTATCCGTGATATTATGGTTTCCTCTTAAATTTAGAAGCAACAGCAGACGTCCCATATCTCGATCTACCTGTACTGTAAAACATCATTACTATTAAACTTAAGACGAAGCACTCCACTATAATCTGGATATCCCTATCCCTTCTCCCCCCGCCCATAAATCATAAATACAACATTATTTATTACCGATCCAATTTCACCCACCTACGTACCTTCATTGTTTATTTCTACGCACCTATACGAGTATCTGTATAACAGAAATATTCGTTGTCGTGAATGCCGTAAAAAATACATCTCCTGGGCCCATTCGCCTTTAAATAAAACAAAAGAGACTACAAAGACACGTCGGTAAAACAATTGACTCATTGTGAAACTAAAACATCACATCATGAAAGTCTAGCTTTTTAAATTTGAGTCTTTTGAAATTCGAATAAGAATGATTTTGGTATCATTGAGGAACGTTGTGAGACAATTCAAAGCGCGGGAAACGAAAGTGGTTACATATTTATAAAATGGAATCGATTTTTAAATGAGCCAATGGTTGGGCTCATTTTGAGAGGCGGGAAATGGTAAGCTCCACCCAACGATGAATGTCAGATGAACGTCTCGCGTGCTTTTTTGCTCATTCGCTCTGCGGCCGTCGGCGTGAGCGGTCGGTTGTTAAAGCATGCAGCAATTTGTATGTTTATTTTCATTTTAAGGGGTTCATTTCAGAATGGGTATTCACAAATAGCATTCAGCAGCTCGATTTACTAGACATTTTTATAGTGCTCTCAGTTCAAGTTTAATTCTGGTTATTACTGAATGTAGATAAAAACATTATTGCGCATTTTTATAACCAATTTGAATGATCCTTTAATATTTATTCATTTAAAGTTTTGCTAGTTTTACAGGATTAAATAATATAATCAGGTAAACTAACCAAATGTTTACATTAATGAAATGATAAAAATATCTTATCTTATGAATAGTTATTATTTTGATGTAGGTACTTATTAAATTAGTAAATTATAATTAATATATAGATACATAATATTATATTTTACCGTACTCATCGACTGCTCATAAGCCCTTCAGTTTTTAATGTTAAGTACAATTTGTTTTTTTTTTTTAAATTATTTTGAGAATATAAAAAAAAAACTTAATATCTGTTATAGGAATAAGTTTAAATAATGCTAAGCTTATAGCATTATTTAAATTTACTATACGTCTGCTTGGTAAGAAACGTGTACAATTCACAGCTTTATTGACTGTCATACAATGTGACTAACAACCATTGTTTATGTTTGATCTTTATCATATTAGATATTGGGATATCGATACTTTTATCGTATATTGCGCACATCACTAACCATTTTTATAACATAACAAAATATTTGCGAGCTAAGTGCGGGCACATTAGTTTTTAAGATTCCGTACCTAAAGGGCATAACGGAACCCTATTGTCGTCACTGTGACTTATCCTTCCGACGAGACCCGTAGCCTATGCTACGGTCTCTAGATCGTATACGAAATAAGTTGTTAACATGAATATTTTTTAAAATTTTGTGCATGATATTAGACCAAACCCGTATTTATAATTTGAAATTCAATAAGTTAATATATCTATCGTTATTTATATCTCAATTATTCTCATTCCCTGCTAAATTAGCTATATCATTCTCTCAAGGCTTATAAAATATAAATTATTATCTTACATTTTTATCTTCTAAGTAAATAGGCTTCTAAGTAACAATCCGTATAAATCGTTACCTTTTTAATACTTTTGTTAAACATCCTTAGATATCTTCCCGTTAACAAGATTGTAAAAAAATACTTAGAAAACAAAATATATAATATTATAATTTACATTATAGTAAGGAATTATTTACATTATAGTAAGGAATATGGAATTACAGTACCTATGCGGTTCATAACTTTAATAATATCTACTGTTATAATGTTTATAATGTTTAACATAAAAATTATAAATATTATATTATATTATATTATCCTATTTCTAACTTGATTGTAAACTGTCTTGTGTATAAATAAATAAATTAAATAAAAAAACATTACGTATGTTACATGTTGTTGCGTTATCTAGCACGGAAACGAAGTAAATCAAATAGAGCTAGACTCGACTCGCACTTAGCCATTTTTCTAATAGATTACATCAATTAGAAATAGCTACAACAGCTATTATGCTTAACTGGTGTAACTTATGTAAGTATTATCTTGAAACAGAAATCGATTTACTTAATTTACCTTTGTTCTTATCAATTGTATTATGCCTGACTATAATTGACCTTGGCCACATACGTGATATCGGTATATTGTTTACACCTAGTTTCCAATTAATACACCTACCTAACCTATTTAAAGTCTTTACCAACACTTCTAACTAATACTTATTCTTGCTTACGATACAAATAAAACAAAACAACGTTAATTACATTAAATAAATCAAATAATCAGTGTGATGTCAAAATAATATCTATAACATGTCCTGAAATAAAACAGCTCAGCTAGTTTATAAATTAATTTCGAAGGACTATATGACAAAACTAACCAATTTATCAAATGAAAAGAAAACGTATACAAAAAACAAAATCCAGCAAAAACTGCGCGTAATTTGCATAAATAAAATGAAACGAAATAACTCTGACCAGTCATCTATAACAATCAATTCGTTTGACACACCGACTCAGGTCATAAATTATGGAAAAAGTGAAGGTATTCTAATAAAAATGATACGACGTTTATGCATAAATTAAATAAAATTTATCCACCGATCGCTTATAAAGTGTCAACTAAATGGATGGATAGACCCTATGAAGCTAAACTATCTTATAATTTTTTTATTTACCTCGTGACTGACTATGAGCAAAACTTTCTCAATGTTATTAGTAATCATTATTAATAGTTATTATATCAGACACGTGGAATTATCGCGTAAAATAAGCTCCTTATCTTTTAATTAAACATTTATCTGAGAAGAAAAGTAGCAGTTCCAATTTAATCAAATCCGTTGAGCCATTTTAGGGACAATATGTTAGTAACACATACCCACTTGCGAATTTCTTCTATAATAATATTGTCATAGCGTAGAAGATTGTAAAAATTATTTTAATATTAAAAATTGCATATTCTCCACACTGAGACTGGGTATCACGAGAGAATAGTCTTCATAGTTCTACGATCCCTAAGATGGGTCTACAAATAGCGGTCAGTACCTACATGTGTTAAGCAATGACCTTATTTGTTACTATTTTGAGTTGTCAGTTCCGCCAAACTAATATTGTGCGTGTAAGAAAAAATCTTAAACCGTGTCGTCTGCTGGAATGTCTATAGCCGGTTACTTCTTTTTTATTTTTTAAAATATTCAAATCGAATCACCCAAATTAAGTAGCCATAAACGGAATCAGCTTCCAAATTTGAATATTTCATTCGTGCCAGTGCGAGCGCGCGCTTGATTTGTGTGTAAGATACGCACATGTATGAGTGGGATTGGTCGCTGTGTGCGTGTGACAGTGATGTGTTTTATCGATGCATCTGTAAATTATAATTAGCGGATGAGTTTCAATTAAATGCAAAAAGTTTAATTTGATTTAAATGAGTTTTAATTGCAGTTCTCAGAGGTGATTAACACAAATTATATATTTGCGAAGACAATATTATAATAGATAAAATGGCGGTGTTGCAATAAAAGATCTTATAGCGTATTAATAAGTCACAATTTCCATGTCAATTTCAATATCAGTTTCAAGATAGCTTCGTTGATCGTAAATAATAAATTTGTTTAGAGAAAAGAAAGGCGAGATAAGATATGCTAAATATAATATTTAGTTCGCGAACTGAACGTGAAATCCGTTATTCAGACTTCAAATCAATCCCTTCCAAACTATACGTTATTAAAATTATCACTGCTTCTTTTATTATTCCCATGACGATAATTTTTTATCGATATCGATAATAGACACATGCATCACATCCTTACACCTTTTGTCGCAGAGCGTTGATAAGAAAACATTTTAAATTAGTAGAAGAAGAGAAAAAATATTATAAATTTTTATTTTTATTTGTATTTTATCACGAACACAAAACGGGTAGCCGCTACCAACCGAACCGATATAAATTATATCATTTTTCATTGCGACAACCCTAACGGACGTAAAAAATGACGTCCCATTCAGATCCAAGTTTAAAAGTTTTGCCGCGTTTTTTATTCGTTTCCGGACGACGGGATTCCTTATTTCGTAGTTTGATTTTCGATTATTTGAAAAGTGTGATGCTCATTGCTTGTTTTACACTCATGCTTAGGTTTCTACTTATTATCAACCAGTAATGTATGCTACTTGTAAAATAAAATAGGGCAAGGTTTACAATTAGGCTTAGGTTCGATATGACCTTTCGGCTTTTTTATGATTTTTGATTGTAGAATGTTACTGACCGTCTAGCCATTCTTAATAATATGGGAATTTATAATTGTGACGTGAAAAAAACTTTGTTCCTTTTTTCAATTCATTGATGATTCAAATCATACGTACGTTAGAGTTTTAGGGTAGGGAAGGGATTAGTCATAGTCTATTTTTGAGAAAAAGTAGCAGCTGGAAGATTTCTATTTGTTTAGAATGTTCTTTTTGAACAAACAGCTGACCCGCCCGCGGCTTCGCTCGCATGGCCTCACTGGATAATGTGAGTTTTAATTTGATTGCGCAGAATAATCTAGGATCATTCTTTTCTAGAATGAAAGTAGCCTAAGTTACTTCTTGAAAATCGGTCCAGCCGCATCGGAGAATAACGAAAAAATAGACAGACAGACTGACAGAGAAAAATCTGGAAATGTTATATTGTCATAGTCCTGTCATAAGCATTTAGTGAAAACCGTTTACTTGTACATTACAAACGCACACTTTAACTTTTTCGTATAGAGAGACTAAATTATATTAGGTATAGGTAGGAGCTACTGCTAGTAGGACCTACTAGCTGTGCCCGCATGGTGATGGATGATGATGACGATGATGATGATACCCTATATGTTAATCGAGCGCCTCATCTACCAAAATTGTCCCATTCGTTTAGGTGTGAAAGAGTAACAAACATACAAAACTTGTTAATATAAGTAGGAAGTAGGATTGAGTTTGGAAAACCGATTATACGAGTAACATTAAACTCCCTTTTCAATGTTTAAAAAAATGGTATGTTATAAAGCTTATTATTTCTCCACCAACTGCGCTAACCGGATTGGGGGCTTGGCGCTGTTGATAACCGCCCTGCCTTCTGAGGCTCTGGTCCCGGGTTCGGTCCCCGAATAGGTCACACACGTACGTTTAACCCGCGTCTGGGTGATAATTGTATTTCTAGTTTTTTATTTATATTCTAGTACCATTAATATGGTCTATTTTTAACTGACGAGGTTTCTCTAGTGTGGGAGCTAGTGCTCATAACTTAGCTTAAAAGTATAGATAAATTAAGTATAGATAAATTTACATATTGTAGGTACACCTATATCCTGAAATAAACATGATTTGATTGATTGATTGAACGAAGACGTTTCTAAATTCGACCGTATATTTTTTTTTATGTTTGTTCGCGGATAACTTCATCGTTTATGAACTGATTTTGATGATTGATTTTTTGTTTGATTGAGTATACTTCCGTGGTGGTCCCATATAAATTACATCAAATTCGGTCAAGCAGTTTTTGAGTTACACTCCAAAAACTGAAAAGTGTAGATTTATCTTGATGATATCATCATTGACGCTGAATCCCGTAGTAGCAGGGTCACTAAAAAAGGGTAAAAAAAAATTGAACTGAAAAAAAAAAGAATTTCTACACTAAAAATTGTAACATAACTTGTCGGAGTCGGTACCATGCACGCAATATTGTGATAATAGGTACTTTTGAACTATCATGGTACCGACTTCGACGAGTAATTTCACACTTTTTAGTGTAGAAGTCGGTTCTATTTTCTACAGACTTCCAAAAAGGAGGAGGTACTCAATTCGACTGTATTTTTTTATGTTTGTTAGCTTTCGACTGGGTGGACCGATTTCCAAAATTCGTTTTGTTTGAAAGCTGGTGCTTGAAAATGTAAATTTTATGTAATTCGGTCCAGTAGTTTTTGAGGTACACTCCAATAACTGATTTTTACCAAAGTAATAGAATGGAAGTCGATATAAAATTTTTCAAATTGAACTTGATTGATATTTTTTTTTAATAAGGCAACACACCGGAGCTAAAAATAAACGAAAATTTGTTATATACATTAAGAAATTGGCGGTAAAAAAATGTTAAAAGAAAAGCCCGCTGAGTTTCTTCTGCCGGATCTTCTCAGTCGTGGTTGCGTTCCGGTATACGGTTGTAGATTTAAGAAAAAATAAATGGAAAATGATGATTTGCAAGTGACCCCGTAGATACAGAATAAGTTATTAGTTTTGATTTGATTTTAAAATTAATTTTTAATTTCTCATTGGGTTTTTTAATAAAGCTGCTAGGTTAGTAGATATGACGTTAGGTCATTGATGATGTGTTGAAAGGTCAGCACAGCTAATTAATTATAAATACAACTTCAATATATTTAGTAACTTCCTTGTTGACTTTGATAGTGTATATATTCTATACTAATACTTAATATTATAAAGAAGAAAGATTTGTATGTAAGTATGTTTGTAACGAATTGGCTCAAAAAGTACTGGACCGATTTCAAAAACTCTTTCACCATTGGAAAGCTATGCATTCACCCTGAGTAACGCTATATAGGGTGTTTGGTAGAGGGATCGACAAACCAAATGAGCGTGTTCGGAGGCCCACTTGGAGAATACAAGTTGGCCAAAAAAATCCCCGACCCCCCAATTTTTTTTAACTTTTTTTTGTGAATTTTCCCTTTTTCTCCGAAATTGTACTTGTTTACCACCATAACATTGTAAAATCTGTTTTAGACCGGATGTTTAGACCTTAAAAAAAAAGCCCGTAGAAAAGCTAGCTAAAACTCTGACGAAATTGCAAAGCATTGAATGAATGAATGAATGAATGAAATACATTTAATTCGGACACACACAATATTACATAAACTTATACTTAACACAAACACATAGCTAAACACAAAAAAATACACAGGGAATTATTAACATAAATAAAAAGAAATCAATATATATATATATTAAGGCGTAGGTATACATATAATATTGTGTGTTGCCACGAATATAGGTTGGATAATAAAGGTTTATAATTATAATAAATAATATTATTTATTATTATATGATATTATATAATAGTTAATATAGGTTACTCATCATTAAACTAAGGTCTGGTTTTGTCCTTAGTCACTGATTTTCAGTCGAAACCTATATCATGAGCGTTGATAACCCATGAGTTAATATTATCGGCCGCCAATCAAGCGGTAGCTGGTTTGAATCGTCTCCCGTTGCCGTCTAGTAAAAATGGTAAAAGTAGGCTATGTATAAGCTATTGCTCCTTTTTGCTAGTTCGCGCTCTCTGTTCTATATAATAATAATAATATGGGACGACATCCACACAAAGGCCTTCAGGTCCCAAACTAGGCATAGCCTGTACTATGGTAACCTGATGACTGATATACATACTTATATACATATACACACCCAGACACAGATCAAACAGACATGTTCATGCACACAAATGTTTGACCTGTCCGGGGATCGAACCCAGGACCAGCGGCTCAGCAGGCAGGGGTGCTACCAACTGCGCCAACCGGCCTGTCAATATATATATGTATAATATATATATGTATAATATATAGGTACTTATGTATAACTAGATATATTTATCTACACTTATGTATAGGTTATAGATAAGTAGATGTATAAGACGGGGTAGAGTAAGTAGCACCTACGCGGATGCTTATACACGTTATGGCGGACCACCGACATATCACCCCGGCAAGGAGTTACGTGTTATATGGATACGGCATCTGACTAGAAATAGTTATTTCATAGACTTTCGCATTTTTACTTTAAACCGTCCAGTGTCTAGTTTTTTTCGGTTTATTTCCGAACTACGCATAAGTTATTTTGTCATAGTCAAATTAAAATACTACTCTTGAGTAGTTTGACCAACTAAAAGCCAGTTTATACCGGTGGAGTGTATTGGATCTGATAAAATTAGTTAAACTCGAGGTCTAAAAATGTGTATACAATTTGTGTACGCACGACATGGCTTAGCACTTTTTTAAACGTACCGTAGCGTAAGCGTACGCGCGACACGCCACGGGTTAAGACGCGGTCCAACCCCAATTTTAAAATAATTTACGATGCTTTACGTAAGGTTGAAAATCGCTTGTTAGATTGGACGATGTAATGCGAAAATGCGTTAATTTTGTACGTTTTCTTTATATCTTTCGATACATATTAACATTGAAAAAACTGCTGGTTACTACTTTAGTACTCTATGTTGGCTATGTATTACCTAAAAAATAATATAGTGTTATCGCTGAAAATTCTGAGAGTTTGGACGTGAAAGTTTATTTTTATGTACCTATTTAGGATTTTTTTCAGCGGAGAGCGAGTAATATTTATGAATTCTGTCCGGTTATTACTCTTTGCCTGTTCCTTTTCTAACCTAAGTTTTTTTTCATAGATTATTATCGAACTGTTTCGTTACACTCGATGTTTAAAGATTCTGATTTTTTACTATTATCAGGGTACGAACCGCGCCTTAAAATGAAATATGCTTCAAATTTGACAATTCGTCCTCACGAATATATAAAACTAGCAACGCTATTACGAGTATATATCTCAGTTGAACAAATGTTGATTTAAATCTTCAAATATGGCGGCTCTATGTCACTTTTGACAGCTCCAGTAAGCAAAAATGTTGTGCCTGCAGCTGACAAAAGTTACATAGAGCCGGCATTATTTTCGATTTCATGCAATATTTGTTAGCAACTGAGATACATGATAGCCCTATAGATGTTTGAAAACGGGTAATTGACATTATTTTTATTTGTTACTAGCGACTTGTGCTTTCGCGACGTGTTCGCGTAGCAGAATCGGACTTCAACCTCATTATAACCTTCCATTTTTTCTTAAGTTTTTTAAATGTAAGAATCTTCTACGAAGTATTAGAAAACATTTATAAAAAACATGAATGAAGTATGAAATATGGTACAGCCGTTCTCAAGTTACAGCGTGACCAGGAGAAATAGGGGTTCAGATAGATAAGTTAACAGAATATACTTTAATCGGGTATGCATGATACACAATCAAAAATATTGGCTCCATAGAAAAATATCTTAGGAAACTTTCCTGAAAAACACCATTGAGGTTGTTAACGTAGATTGAATGAATCAACGGCATTCAGTTTCTAAGGAAAACGTATTTATAATAAAAAAATGTGTGTTATCCCAACAAACATTCAAATACTTTACAACATTCAATTACTTAATAATTTGCACCTTATAATATAATCTAATAAACATTTGGAATCAATCATCCAATACGGAATGAGCGTCACATCGATAAATTTAGATTCAATAAGCGTTTATTTTCGCGATATAGCCTCAGGTGGCGAAACGGTTATATAAATTATACTAATATAAAGATACCGGCTTCACTCACCTGGTATTATAAATGTTATAATTTTAAAATTACGACGAAATTAATTATTAGGTGCTTTTGTTGTGGTGATGATTAATAAAGATGAAAGTTAACTTATTTTGCACTCTTTAGTTATTTTAGTAATGTCGTATTAGTGAACGGATACCACATCCGAAAATTTCCTAGCTCCGGATCCATTAAGGGGCATAAAATCCTCGGTGCCCTCGCATCGGCCGCCATAAGGATAAATAGCCACAAATATCATAAATTTATACTCCCCAGCACGCATTGAAAAGTAAAAAATCTCGTATTTAACATATATCTCACTTTTGTTACGCGCCGACGATACGTGACCGACAGGGATAGTGTGGATACGACTTATGAAAGTAAATAATCTAGTCTGCTAATATTACATTAGTAGAGTAGGAGAGTTTTAATACGTCACGAATTATCCCATAACAGGACAAGTGCCCTAAGATAGTAATTTCAGAATCGAGATCAGCCTAAATTTTTGTTTGCTATGCAACACTAAATCTTTATAACGTAGGTATTTATTTTAGTTCCAACTCGAAGTTTTTTATGTATAATCCAAGCATATAATGAGTTCTTAATCCTTCCTTTAATAAATATAAATGGCTATGCCGTTCTTATTAAGTAAAATAAATAAATAAATTAGTCAGCAGTTCAGAAGAATCACCAATCAGATCCAAGTTCTTACTCCTGGGGCGGAAGTCACGACTTAGATAGCGATCGCTTTACAACTGAAATCAGTCGGTAAAATGCCACAGACTGGATATTTACCTTAGCTGCGTCCATTCTCGTAACTGGCCGCACTAACGGAAAATCTTAAACTGTAACGACTAAACGACAATACTTACGGTCGCATATTCGTGCTAACACGTCGAGACTGCCGGCTCTGAGCTGGTTATTGTCAGACCCTCAAAATTATTATAGTTGAGAGCTGCAGCTACAAACTAAACATAGAAGTTTCCAACTTCAGCAGTACCCTAGATCTTTATAAAATATTCATAAAATGAAAAAGATGATGAAAATGGCTAGATATGCGATACCTTAAATGCACTACGGACACGAATATAGAAAGTCAAACTGGCGTCATCAAACTTATAAAGCTTATAACCTATCTTATACTGTTTTACAAAGTACCTCGACAGTACGTCATTAGCTTAGTTTAACTTAATATTTATAAGGACCTAGATATCCCAGCATTAGACTTATTAATTTATAATTAAGTAAACGCAATATAAGAACCATTATGACTGACTGGTTGGTGCAGTTGGTAACAATACAGCCTTCTGAGTGTTACTGGTCCCTGGTTCGATCTTCGGACAGGTCAAACATTTGTGTGCATGATCATGTTGGAGCTGGGTCTGGGTGGGTGTTTGTAAATAAGTATCAGGTTACCATAGTACAGGCTCTGCCTAGTTTGGGACCTGAACACCGCGTGTGCATGAACATGTCTGTTTGAGCTGTATCTGGGTGTGTATATGTATATAAGTATGTATACCTATCAGTCATCAGGTTACCATAGTACAGGCTCTGCCTAGTTTGGGACCTGAACACCGCGTGTGGACGTTGTCACATTCCTATATAATATACAGTGTAAGAATATGTTAAACAGTTCAATAATTGCAGAAGTGATCCCTTGCTATGGTTTCAATGTTTCAAATGGTAGATTGAATACATTGAAATATATGTAAGAGATGATCAAAATTGTGCGTGAGGCTTACTATCAGCTTTGTTACAACCATGCAAGTTCCGTGCAGTTCTTAAACCTGGCTTAAACAGTTTTGAACTAATAGATGTCATGACCCTCATTTAGGTGAACCGTTGGATTATTGTTTTCTATAAAACTGGATTTATAACAATTTACTAGAACCAAGATGACAGATGCCTACACGATTGTAAGCTGATAAACTGAGCAAGTTTCAAGTGTCACGATAACACGAGCATAAACAAACAGGTGAACGGTTTTTCTCCGGTTCTTGAATAGTAGGCCTGGCAGGCCTGCTACGAGTATAATGTCGTCATGGTACGATTAATGGGGGACCCTAATGATATATCTATCCACAGTTTACCTTACTACCGATAGAAATTTTACATAACGTCCGTACAAATAGTGTCAAATATCCTATCTCTAGTAGGGTAAACCGGCGATAGATAGATTATTGGCACCGGCCGTAAGCCGGGCAGTTTTCTAGAAGTCCTGATTCAAGAGCTTATACTAAGGCCCTTGTGCAGTTTTCGTATCCATGTTAAGATTTCCTTCATTAGCCGGACAAAACCAATGACATTTACCGTCATTACCTTCCATAACCAAAGGCATTAGGCTACAAATGTGACATAGAAATATAGTTCTAACTGGTACCAAATTAAGGGCTAAATTAAAATAGTACATTCATTGTAAATAAACCTTTGTGCCGGGTGTGAAACTTATGACATTTGAAAATGCTACGAAGTTCGATTTTCAAATTTGAATTTTTGAATATCGAACTGTCCACCGTTGTGATCTCGTAGTGAATGGTCCATTATGGAACGAAAGTTGTTATGTTGTTAACCGGTGTCAGCGTTACCAACCAACCGATGATTGCAGTGCTACTAAACGCGGTAACCGCATGCTTTGAATTGAGGCACCGAATTCTCGAGACGGCGATTGACTACCTTTAGGAAACAATAAATAATGAAGAAAAAGGTGTTTAGTGGACCAGTGTTGGTGTCCATTAAACACTCACCAGCTCCTTAAGATAAGAAGATTGCGGCAGATCTGTAATGTCTACAATCGCAAACCATGATGGAAAAGCTCGCTATTCAACAAGCAATGCTAGTCAATTGCTCCAGCACACTGCACGCCAGACGGTTGCTAATATAAAGCAGCTGCGATTGGAATGTCTTAGACACCCACCGAACACACCGCTTCAACAGATTGCTACTTTTTGGCAATGGGGAAAATTTCTTGCATGGAAAAAAACAATTCTGATGGGGATGTCTAAACTGCCTTCAAAAATATTATTGATTCTCGCTCCCACCATTTTTTTAACAATGGAATTAATGAACCACCTTTAAAATAGCGAAAGTGCATAGGACCAATAATATATAGGAATAAATAGGAATATATACACCAAATTACCTATGTACTTTAACTTAAATTTATATATTTTTTCTTTCGTTTTTTCCATATAAAACGCCAATTTCAAATTTTATCATCGTCATATCAGCGGTAGGACGTCCACATAGCCCTCCCCCGTATATTTCCAAAAGCACCGGTTGGAAGCGGCGTTCAGGCTGCATCCAATGTCGTCGACCTACGCTGCGCTTGCCGGTCCGTGGTCTCCACTCCAGAACCTTCCGGCCCCATCGGCCATCTGTTCTGCGTGCTATGTGCCCTGCCCACTGACTGGCTAACCTTCTGGGCTATGTCAGTGATTTCATTCTTCAACGAATCTCAACATTTATGATTCGACCCCGTACAGGAACCACCTAAGTTCCTAAAGTTATTTTTGTCGTTTTTCCCAAAGAACCTATTTTAACAGCACCAATATTAAACACTTTCATAATATCTAAAATAATCCAATAAAACTAAGCGCTCGGGTTTATAACTTTTATAACCTATGAATATAAATTATATTTTATGCGTTTTTTTCTCTCTAATCCCATAACGATATTGTGGCCAGTCCAGAACCAGTAGCGGGCTTTGATTTTACAGCCACTATATCAATTAGGTTGTTCAAATTACTCTGTGGTACAGAACGGGTCACTTTTTTTATCAAATTTGGGGTTAGGACGTTTCGTATACAACCTCCAACTTTAATGAATTCCGTACAATACTACGGGACCATATCTGAATTTTCTTAAAGTTTTAAAATCTTAAAGTTGTAACCTTAAGAGGATTGCATAGCTAGTACTTTCCATGCTAAAAGAGAAAACTCTTTTCGACCTCTTAACATTGTCCGATTTCAGTGATTTTTTTTTCATGGCATCATGACATTGTTTACTATGTCCGTACGTTTTGATTTTCTCAGTTTTTTTAAGTTCTAATAAAGGAAATTTACAGTACTTTGAAAAAAGCTGGTTCAAAATTGTGAACGGCACTGGACTGTTATGGGCAAGCGTGACGCTTAACATCAGCCGAGCGACTTGATACTATATCGAGCATGAGAGAGTTCATGCTCCGACTCGTACTTTGCTGATTATCGGGTGGCCTGACCACAACCTTTTTTGTGGGCTGGATCCGCGCCTGGTTGTAGATTAATATTATATATACTTAGTAGTATAACAACTTGTAAATTATTACCTGTCACAAATTAGTTTTGGGTACCTGCGTCTGTGTTGTGGATACGATCTTTTCACCATTCGTATTCTAGTGCGCCTATACATGGTACCTAAGTATCGTGGGTTCGATCTGACATTTCAGAATGTATATCACATTAATATTACATGTGAAAGTATGTCTGTTTGTAGTCAGATCAAATCTAATCAAAATCATTAATTCAATTCAGCGATCGAAAACATCGATGTTGTCTGTGAAGTACTGCGAAATATTGCCGCTGATATGACTATGTGCTCGCGAGGTCTACTGTTCTCAGAACAACTTAGTTATAACTTCATTGAAAATTTCGTAAGTATTATTATTTTTTATTTTTTATTTACTTATTCTTCCACACTACAGACTCTTTGGTCCGTACCTTAGTTTAGGTTTTTTTTTTATATTACGTTTTTCTTGGAGACTCGTTCTCCAAACATCACAATAAACATTCATAAGCTATGGTGGAAATTGCTTAAAAACTAAAGTGAGTTCATTTTTTTTTCTTTTGTAAATACATATTTTGTAGTTTTTTCGTAAGTATTACACAGAGTAATGTCATTTGACTTTTTTTTAGGTATCCTCATGGAGTACTTGCGCACCCGGCTGCGTTCGCGCTAGTACTGCGCGCAGTAGACCACGTAAGTTCATCATCATCATCATCATCATTATCAGCCGGAAGACGTCCACTGCTGAACATATGCCTCCCTAATAGAACGCCACTTGAACCGGCTCGCTTCCTGCATCCAGCAATTCCCCGCGTAAGTTAAGCCGTCAAAATAACATTAAAATACTACTAAATTACATGGATGGCAAATATCGACTAGTGGGTGGTTGGTATGGATAGTCGTTTGTTTCATAAATATCTACTTAACCGATTTGGATTAAACTTAAAAGAGGTGATTATGATCTATAATGGGATAATTTTAATATCACATTTTGTAGTAATTATCGTCTCGGGTTGGGTTACGGCATGCTTTTAGTCCTACTACTGTATGAATGTATGTGCGAAAGTTTGTGTGTTTGTACAGATGAATGTATGTCCGTTCAGTAAGTACGCTTTTATGTCAAAAAAAACTAGCGGGCAATATTTTCTTTAAAAAAATTTACATGTACAATTTGAAAAATTTGATAGCGACTTCCATTCAATTCAGTTATTGGAGTGTAACTCAAAAACTACTGGACCGGATTTGATGTAATTTCAATGGGACCACACGGGCACCAGCTTTCAAACAAAAAAAATATTTTGAGAATCGGTTTACCCAGTCGAAAGTTATGAGGTAACAAACAGTCGAATTGAGTACGTCCTCCTTTTTGGAAGTCGGTACAAAACGACTTTGTGACAGTTTATGACTAAACAATGCCCATTCTTGCAACACAAGTTTTAATCTGCATAGTATAATCCTTAATTCCCAGTCACAACTTTCCAGAAGCAAAATCACTAATCTCTTTAAAATTACACTTTGGTTTTCTACAAAACTGTCTTATCTCCACAGACGCACAGTATAGCTATTAGTACAGAAGTAAAAATAAACGTATTGAGCCTTTTTAAATCACATGACCAATCTCTTTGTTAAAATTAAATATTGTCTAAGATAATGAAAGGATAAAGCTGATGAGAAAAAAAAAGCCACCTTTTTATTGTTAGTGTAAACTTTTTAGGTTATTGTAATACGTACAGTAAAACTATTATTTTAAGAATGGCTATTGTGTTGTGGTTTCTATAAACTTTGTATCAATGACACTTTTTTTATAAATTACATAAATTATATTTCAAATAAACTTTACAAAATTATATACTTCAATTATTATATGCAGATTACTTATACAGTTTATTTATGTATCAGACAAGAATATTAGAATCTCTAAAACATTACTGAATAAAAATGATATCGATTGCCATAAAATATAAATAAACTGCAGAAATAGTTTTGCCTAGTATTGTTTACGTAGTTTAGTTATGAATTTTGTAAGCAATTCAATATTTTCAAATAAAGTGTTATAATATAATATATTATGTTTATAATAATATGGGACTACAACCACACGCGGTGTTCAGGTCCCACACTCCACAGAGCCTGTACTATGGTAACCTGATGACTAATATAGGTACATATAAAGTCATATACATATACACACCTGGACACAGCTCAAACAGACATGTTCATGCACGCAAATTTGGCCGGGAATCGATCTCGGGACCACCAGCTCAGAAGGCAGGCCCCTACCAACCCAACCTGACCTTTACTATAGTAAAGCAAAACATTATCTTCACCTTTACAATTTTTCTTAAACGTTTACACAATCTTTACAGAAGCACTACGATTCCCTATGTCCCTGAACGCATGGACACATACTCGTACCTATTAGTGTGGTTTCCAGATGACCAGCACATGGTCCTGGATGCTGAAATACTTACCTACACCAGCTAGGGGTCGTGCCACTTGCACTTTGAAGGCAGGGTCACTACTATATATATCTAGCTATAGAGGTTGACATAATAATTTATTGGTATTAAAAAAAAAATCCTACAGTTTTCCTTTTTTGTCTGAAATATGCAAGGTTGCCTGGAAGCCTACTTTTAGCGATAAGGCCGCCCATTGTGACCAAATCTTTATATTTTCTAAATTTAGGTTTTTCGTGTGATATTTTTGTGTAACAATAAAGCATTATCTGTCCGTCTATGTCGTAATTACTGTTTTCATCCATAAAACAAAATATTTGTTAAAAAAAAATAATTTTGCAAATAAAAATACCTATTTATAATAAGTACCATATTATTATCTATTTTATAATATTTACATGAAATTATTTTATTCCCAAAGACAACTGATTACTTATGATGTATAAGTATAATTTATCATGAGATATACACCCTTTAATTAAGAGAGACCCAAACACCATTAATAACAGTATTGTATATATAAAATAATGGGTATGGATAAAATTATTAAAAAAAATAAAAATTGGTCTATCATAAATCGATTAAAAAACTTAAAGCCAAGCCAAAACTGTATAATGTCTACAAAAGTGACCAAACTCCGATATAATATTCCTATAGACAACGTATGATTACCAGATAAAATATACTTATTTTATCATGAGTTACATATAGGTACTCTTAAATATTTAAGAAAGACGCAAGTAACAATAATAACTAGGTATTGTAAGTACCTATCTAAAATATTTGATCTATCATAAATCGAAAAAAAATTAAAGCTAAGCCGCAACTCTATATCTATAAAAGTGACCTAATTACAATATAAAGGACGTAATTAATTATTCTATTATATACAAATTAATTTATTAAGTAAATAATAGCACGTCCTAATTACAATATAAAGGACGTAATTATTTATTTTATTATATACAAATTACTTTATTAAGTAAATAATAGCACGTGCTTGGCGCCAATAAATAACAAAACAATCTGAAACAAAAGGTTTAATCACTTAACAATACGACGGGAGTCGAGACCACCTACCTTCCTTTGTTATATATCCATGAAAGTGTTACTAATAATTTCGTCACCAAAATAGATAATAAACAAAAAAAAAATCTCCACTTTTTACCTGAAAAATTGTTTGTGGGGTAGGGGAGGGGTAAGGGACGCGCGGGGCGACACTGCGCGGCAGTCTCGCTCCGACCTCGCGGCTGCTCGTTGCGCGCCGCCTAATCCCACGACAGAACTATACCTTGTTTACGGACAGTGTACCAACCTAACAAAATAGGCCTAATCCAACAACGAATTTAAAAACACAATTCTGACATTCCAATTTTTAAATCGCGTTCTGAAATCGTGTTAAGTAAAACAAAAGCATTTATTATTTTCTTTAATTTGTGGACTTTGAACGCGTAATTAGGAAACAAGGAGTCGACAGTATCGTGTTTTTTTTTAATCGATAAGATAGGAGAATAACGATTCAGTCGCATCGTGATCGTGTCGAGTGATTATTGAAAACGGATCAAAGATTTTTTAATCATTTTAGTGCCACGGTCGAGTTTTACAATCGTGTGCTCGGCAGGCGCTGGACAAATTGGATTTTGACATTTTTGAGGTAAGTCAATTTTGTTACCGTGAGTTACTTTTACCTAGAGTAAAGTTAAAAAAGGTACCTACAACATATTTTTAGCTATCGATCAGATGTAAAGCACAAGTACTGACGTAAAAACTGATAGTTAAACATTATTATATATTTTATCTTCGTATCGTAATTTCTAGCATCAATTTAGATATTTTAGGGTAAATAGGTATACATGAGTATACACAACTACCCTCTATTAATGATTAGTAATGAACATTGGCAAGTCTACGAGTAAGATAAGTACCTACCTAATTTTACACCGGCTAATTAGTATCTGGTCCTAAATTATAAAAAAAGAAAAAATATACTTTACTTATCTTTTGTTTTTTCTTACACTTTATACAAACATGCAAAAGCGCACGTTTCTTTTTTTTATTTTTCAATTAGTGTAACTGGTGTAAACCGTTTTAGTTAAATAAATAAATTTCCTACTTTCAATACGGAACAATATAGGTACGCTTCATTAATTATTAATAAATAGGTTTTGCCTAATTATATAATAAATACCTTTATAATTATCACTTAAATCTTTAATTAAACCTTTTTATTATTAATATAATATGTAATAATGTATCGGCTTTTATTTCTGCATTTACAACAACACTAAGATACCTAAGTATATATATATATATATATATATATTTAAGTACTTTTTTTTAAATATACTTACTGTTTTTGAATTATTTTATAATGAAAACTCTAGGGAATAGCCTAGAAGACTATACGATGGAATATTTATTTTGTTCACGGCGGACTATATAGGCCTAGATTTGTACAAATCTATACGTTTTTACAGTAACATATTTTATTTATACCTTTTGCAGATATTTTTAATACAATTATAGTGATGAAAAAAATTATAAGAAACCTTTATTGTAGTATGATGGCGATTTCTATAGATTTATCAATAGTAATTTTTTTTTATTTAAGTAACATAATCCACAGCTCTTTAAAATAACATGTTAAGCTTAAGTATGTCTATCTTACAGCCATTAATGGTATAATATTGTTAATCATTTACCGGCTAAATAGTAGCTGTTTAATATTCTACGTGTTTTTTAGTTTATCTAATTATAAGATATAACAATAATAGATTATATTTTTATTGTACTCTTTAACAGGCGATATGTGCTTCCAGAAAATCTATTGTTCCCCCGCAGAAATTTTGAATGTTTTGACAAAGCTTATCTGATACATTTTTGAGCATCTGCTATTCCTTTACTCAATTTATCCAAATTGTCTGGTGTTGGGGTTTTCCTGAAATTTTTAAGAGCAAGTGAATCACCCATAGGTCAATTGATTGCCTGGAATTGATGATCAAAGCGTTATTTACATTATAAAGTTTTAATATTTATTTCAGGTTTAATTGAGATAGGTTATCATTTTTATTCATATTTATTGTAAGTTGTTTTTCCTTTGTTAGTGAAATATTATGGTTGTGCTTACATTTACAATTTTATATGATATAACCAACCTTTTTAATATGAAAGAAGAAAATTTTATCTTCCAACACGATTTTGGATCCTTATTTAATTAACGATGTGAGGTACCAATACAAATCTAAAGAAGATTTTATTTCTTTATACTTATGTATATAGGAACGTTTACAATGGCTAAACGAATAGTCTCCGGCCGTAAATTAAAAAGAAAAAAAGGTACTTTACAATTTATAATCATACAGAAATGTACATTTACAATTTTCTACCGACTTCCAAAAACAGGAGGAGGTACTCAATTAGACTGTATTTTTTAATATGTTTGTTACCTTATAACTTTCGACTGGGAGAACCGATTCTCAAAATCATTTTTTTGTTTGGAATCTGGTGCTTCCCGTGTAGTCCAATTTAAATTACATCAAATTCGTTCAAGTAGTTTTTGAGATACACTCCAATAGAATAGAATGGAAGGCGGTATACAAATTTTCAAATTGTACTTGTATTATATTATTACACTTGGTACAATACGGGTCAATATACTCTTAATTAATTGTTATGTATAGGCTTCGTCTAATTATAAAATAAATACCAACTTTGAAAAAACCTTTGTCAAAATATAATAAACTATACCAATGACCTAAACATCGATTACTTTAATCGATGTTTATAGGTTTTGAGAAGAGAGATTACTTTCATATCTCATTTTTTTTAATATGTAGCTACAGTATAATTTTATAAATATTTATGGTTTGCATCTAGTGAGATTTTTATTTAAGAAGTCAAGTCACAATCGCGTTAATAAGAAGTCACTGTCCAGTTTGAGTTTGTCTAGTATATAATGCGGTGGATGCATTACTAAATTTTTTATGGCGATTAACGAAGATAACACAATTCCTGATTTTGTACACTGTGTCTACACTTGTGTACTGTCAGAAACACTTTACTATTATAAGCCATATCTCAAAGAAAAACAAATCTAAGAAAAGTAAACAAAACTTCACAGTATTTATTTCATCACATTTGTTTATAAATATATTCTATATAATATAATATATAAAATCTCTTATATTGTTGGTATTCATACCAGTGATATAACGACGTATATATTAGCTAATCTAATATAATAAGCTACCTCTTATTTCTGCTAATTCATCAACACTGCCCAAACCACTGAACTTACAAACTGATGTTTTGGCAGTTGACTCCTTTTATGTTGTAGGCATCGACTAAGGAAGGATTTTTTTAATGTAACTCTTGAACTCTTTCTCTACGGAACTACTTGAAATGTTTCTCCTTGCTTACTATCGCTTACTAACATTGACTTAACTTTAAAACACATAATCAATATGAACACGTTCCGGTGGCCCTACAGGTAACTATGAAACCCATTGAACAGCTGTCGGAGTATAACGAATATTGCAAGTAAAACGCATTATTAAAAGCATAACTTGTGTCTAAATAGTTAGGTATATAGTATAGATTGAAGTAAAAATTTAAAGCTAATTATAGAGCATAGAGACAAGCAATCGCTAACTAACATCTGAAAACCGCGGTTTTTGGATGTTAGTAATGTGCTAATGTCTAATTGCCTTTTGTGACTCACCCACTATAGCACACAAGTGTGGACTATGAGTGAGTGTAAAAAAATGTCATAAGCATGAACTCATGCAATATCAGTAAAATTGCCAGTCTTACTCTATCTACCAAAATTCATAGCAACATTTTTCACCTCTCTCGACGGCTATCGGCGCCCTGCACGCAAAAGGGGGGTAAGGTAGAAAGTCCATAAATTGCGCTAGGCGTGCCCGCCCCGCCCCATCCCACCCCGTCACGCCCCGTGGGGTGAGATACCCTTGAGATGTTTTATGTGTACAGGAAGCTAGGTGAATATCAAATCAGTATATTGTTAGAAATATATTACATTTTTGGCGGTATGAATGAGATTTTTTATGTTTGCTTTCATGTAAAATGGTAAAGTGAAAAGTTGCCATGTTGTATATAGTATATTCTTCATTAAAGATTGAACTCTGACATTTAAATAAGTCCATTATACAAATTTTCACTGGGTTTGAGTGATTTCCTATTATTAGCTAATAAAACCTTTCAGCAAATCTTGTTTAAAAGTATATTGTAAACTTATATTATATAATCTGAATTACGGAAACGCCTCCAACGATTTTCATGAAATGTAATATGCAGAGGGTTTCGGGGGCGATAAATCGATGTAGCTAGTTTTAATTTTTATTTCTTATTAAAAAACTGCTACGAAGCAGTTTTTTACTGACTGTTTTACCGACACAGCAACACTAAAGCTAGGTACTTGATAATAGATGGCGTTGTCATACAATTTATCAAAATATGATTTCCAATTAATACGATTTACCTACTTACATAAATGCGATTATCATTATCACTATCATTTTATAGGTAGGTATTTACAGTATTTTATTATCTGCTACAAAATTCTACGAGCTCCTGTGTGATGTGGGTTTTAGTGAAAGAAGAGAATACTTAGAAACAGTAAAGGAATTAAGAAACGGATATCTTTCTGATGAATTCTATAAATGTTTGGTTCAAATTGTTTGTGATAAAAGGCCAATGCAATTTCCGGTAAAAAGGCGTACCTACTTACGGTAAGCTGTAAGAATAAAAATGAAATGGTTTTTAGTTATTATTATTAGGAAGATTAAGAGGTGTTATTGTGGATAAAACTTTATATATCTTTGTTTTAAGCTGGTTTGTCTAGGATTTATTGGGAATAGGATTGAATAGTACTGCAACAAATAATTTTGAATGATACTGTTTCAAGTGAAGAGTGCAATGGACGTAGAGCAAAATTTTGAAGCAATGGGTTCAGCAAAGCTATTTAGATATTTAGTAATAATATCTTGTTATAGCCCTTCAAGACTCGTTATATGTTACTCGTTATATAACAATGAAATTTATATTGTGTCTGGCCGCATGATGACCAATGACCTTTGATGGAATAATAGTTATTTCAGATAATCAAAATCTAGAATACCGTTCCGTCGCTTTGTCTGATAGTAGCTGAAATATTACTACTAACTAAAATTCATAACAAAAATGTCTATTATTGACTTATGCGATTTAATAACTAATAGGTGCATTATTAGACGGGATTATCTGTGTAACCCCAACCCCCCCTCCCCCTCCCCCCACAACTGTATCAAAGCGAACAAAATAAGCCGTTTTTTAGTTGTTTTTTTTTAATTTGGAAAGTAATGTACCGCAATTGATTTATACAGATATATATGACAGACCTATATGATATAATTATTAGAATATATAATAATGACTAAAGTATGTTAGTGTAGTGATCCTAGTTCAGCGTATTATCAATTTATATTAAACTTTTTCAACCCCTTTTTAGTCCACACATATGTAAGTAAGTATATTTTGTTTATTTATACATTATATTTTTAACTATTTTTAATGTTTAATGATAAACTCTTGCCAATGGCAATTCAGCCAAACGGCTGTACCGATTTGGATAAAAAATTGTGTTGTGATGTATTGAAATCAACAATAGGTTCCCGGATGGTTTGAAATCACAATTGTACACGGTAGGTGGAGCTGCTATCGACATGTCACTGATATTGTTGATGCGAGCGAAGCCACTGGCGGGGCGACTAGTTATTATATATAATTCTTCTTTTATTTTATCAAATATAACATTGAAGAAAATTACTAAGCTAATCATCCAAAAACACTCAAATAAAAGCCCACGTCAGTCAAACCATCAAATCTCAAAAAAGATCAACCAAGCAGATCTAAAAGGGGGAAAGATTAAATTCATTTCTATAATGGCTATTTTGCACCCCTGCATTATCCAATGGGTGTAGCAACCCTTAGCACACGTGGTTATAAATTATTATTGAATGGGGGATTGGAAAATGTCAGCAGATAGGTTTCGACAAAAGGGGTATAAGTTAATACAAATGTATATTTTTGATGTCCAAATTTTAATGAATGATTTAATTTTACTTCCAGAGATTCAGAAATTTAATAAAATTATTACTGGTAATAAATGATAGGTAAGTTGATTTTGCTGCAAAAGCTATAGATAATAATGGCAATACGCTTCTATAATTATTCAATAATTAAATAAAACGATATTAAAAGGTATTTGGTGAAACTTCCGCTGGAAACAATGCTTACGGCAGAGATGCAGTGTGCACCTCCCTCCCGCACAAACTGCAAACGGGAAGTATACAGAATAAACAACACACAAAACAAGTACAATATGAAACATTTAATACGGACTTCCATCCTATTCAGTTATTGGAGTTTAACTCAAAAACTACTGGACCGAATTTGATGAAATTTAAATAAAAGCACCAGGTTTCAAACAAAAAAGAATTTTGAGAATCGGTTCACCCTATCGAAAGTTATGTGGTAACAAACATAAAAAAATACTGTTGAATTGAGTACACTCCTTTTTGGAAGTCGGTAGAAAACAAACCAATCAACGAAAAACGATTCGACACGTGTTTCGCCTCTACACGAAGCATCCTCAGGACGATGCCGACTCGTCAAGCACTAGACCGATAGATATTTATACATTTATTTTCCATTTGGGGTTGAAACTAATGGTTCTTGGAGTCCTAAAAGCCAATATTGAATTAGAAATGCAACCAAAAGATTGATCTTCCAACTACGGTGCAATTATTTAATAACTGCACTACATTTCCAACAAAAACCGGCACTTTGTAGCACAAAAACCAAAAATATCTAAACGCGGTTTTTAATATCAATCAAAAACTAAAATATAACGGACACGGTGCTATTCATGATTTATCTATATCTGCCACATGCAGATAAAAGGGCGTAACTAAGATTTCCGGATTATTGCGCACAATGATCATTAACCTGCATGCACCCTATAATAATCTCGGATTAGATGTAAAGCGATGCAAATGGCCAATTAAATCTGTTTGTCTGTTTGTTTGACGTTTGCAGTGAAGCCGTGGAGGGTCGAAACCCTTCTAACGATGTGCCTAATTAGACCCAGTTGTGCTTGATAACGAAAAAGATTTATAATTTTAGTAAATAATATAGGCATGCATTTTATTTGTTGATGCCTATTTGCTTAAATGGTGTTGGAGATGTGTACTATCCAATTTTGTTTGCGTCTTAAACATAAATAAATATTATGACTCTCCGGAAACATATGAGTTCACTAAAAAAGATGAAGAGAGCATTTTTCTTTTAGGGTAATTTCACCAATCAATGAAGTAGTTATCTATTATGTTTCACAGATACAAGAGTTTTTACGCCGCAACTGTCAGTCGTTCTACATACCTTTAGGTGCACGACTGGGTCGTCATTTTACAATACTACAAAAACACTTAGTGCATTTTGTGTTGTGAATTCCAATTTAAAATACACTTGGTATGTTTACGAAATTTTTGGTTAAATTAGCCATATATTAATTTACAATACGCGCGGTCTACAAATTAAAATACCATAAAATTAACCACTGAAAAGAGTTGCAATAAAGCATTACGTACCTATATGTAGTAGTATACGACATCCCGGTGGTAAAACTTAAATGATGGTAGAAACTAGTTATTGGGGAAATTAATTTTGGATGTCGATGTTTGGGTAATTAAGCTGGTATACACGAGCACTTGAATTAATTAGTATCTAATAAGTTGGCGGGTGAGATGAATTAAGTGAATCTATTTTGTTAATTTGGGAAAAATAAATGAATCTCTATTTGAAATCGCGCGGCGTTCATTGGGAATTTGCTGGGTTTCATTTTACTATTACAAGTATGAGTTTCTTTTTTGTATTGTAGTTATGCATCTATACATTTTACATATAATAAAAATGTAACGGATCGCAGTCTGTAACATGGAAGATATATGAGAAAAATATTATCGGGACTTTTATAAACAATACTATTATTTAAAAAATGTTAGAATCTATGTCTGTTTCTGTTTGTTTGTCTGTGCGTTTGTGCACGCTTATCTCATCAACGGCCAATTTAGATGTGATTTTCACTGATATACTGTGGTAAGCTTCACCTTAACATTTAGTGTTTGTTTCATGTCGTCGGTTCATAAATAAATAGTTATTGAAATTTTAAGAATACTCTCTCGCCACTACACCAGGCGAGCGAAGCCGCTGGCAGTCAGCTAGTATACATATATATATGGTAATATTTTTCATTAACCTAATCAAGGTTAGGGAAGCACGAAGCCCACCTGCTGTTAAGCGGTAACCTCTGCCGATGCATTTCGTCACAGTGACGATCACATTCCAAACTGTCGTATTTATTGTTATATGTATGTGCCAAACGTTTCCCCACTTTTAAAGGCCTGTAATATATATCAAAGTGTTCTGTAAATCTTAAAGAAAAACCTGAAGTATACAGCCCGCGGCTCGTATAACCCGCGGCACGTAACTCTAGCGCTGAGCGAAATGTGGAGGGGATAGCTGCGCATGGGTACAGTCGCGCACATGTGACAGAGAGAGACAAGAGACCCTCGTCTTCGATGTGACAGAGAGAGACAAGAGTCCTTCGTCCCTCTAGCCCCCCTGTGATACCCAATTTTTGACTTCTGCGCAATAACGGTCAGCGCTAGAGTTACATGCCGCGGGCTGTAACTCTAGCGCTGAGCGAAATGTGGAGGGGATAGCTGCGCATGGGTACAGTCGCGAACATGTGACAGAGAGAGACAAGATACCCTCGTCTTCGATGTGACAGAGAGAGACAAGAGTCCTTCGTCCCTCTAGCCCCCCTGTGATACCCAATTTTTGACTTCTGCGCAATAACGGTCAGCGCTAGAGTTACGTGCCGCGGGCTGTACACACTATGACAAATAATGGAATGAACATTTTACCAAAAGCAAAAAAAAAGGCAATCCTAAAAACGGTATAATAAAACACACAGATATATATCACAATAGATAAGCAAGTATCATGATTTGTATCTAAGCTTACCAACTTTTGATTGAAATGGATGTAGGTACTTACGCATAATATATGTGCAGTAATAGGAAATATTATGTCCTTGCCTTTTGAGGGCTCGAATTGTTGAAATAAGCTAAGTATTGCAGTTAATTACCACGCGCATTAGTTTTGGCGTGTGTCCGGCTGCAACAACAAAAACTGCGTGGACTGTAAGTAGCGGCGGCGAACCTTGACGCTCGGTCGGGGTTCTGACACGGGAAGTACATGCATTTGCGTTATCTATTGTACATTATATCAGTGATAAAACATGACACGAGCGGATGCATATAAATTTGACTCCATAATTCCCTTCATTATCATCATCTCAGCCATAGGACGTCCACTGCTGAACATATGCCTCCCCTTATAATCCCTTACGGAAGTAAAAAAGCAGCATCTTCAAATCACTTTCTATAACACTCGACGGTTGTTACGTCCCAGCTTCAACGTAATTGCAAAAGTTTACGCGTTTATAAGAATAATATTAACTAAGTAGTAGTTCTGCGAACAGTAGACCTCGCGAGTACAGTCTTATCAGCAGCAATATTTCGCAGCCTGAGCTTTCTGGAGACGGTACCAAATGTTCATGCCTAATATTAGGTATCAAAACCGTTCAACTTCTAAAATTACCATAACCAACCATACTTACCGTCCAGTTTTTAAACTTCACAACCTATTATCCCGGCAACCACTTGACCAATTATGCTCATGAATATTCGAAATTGCTCTTTAATTGCCTCTAATACAAGATAAAATATTCTTGCCTCCATTTTAGGAAAAGTAAGCCACTTAAAAATTTCCAACAATGGAAATATTCAATAGTAAAACATGCGTACCAAGTTTCGTCAAGATTACATATAACCTAACAAACATACGGACAGATTAAATTCAATTTGGCCAAAAACAGAGACTCTTCGCTCGCTCGGTCAATTCAATCTACTATACGCAGGCACTGTGGTTTGGTGGCCTGTATGTATCAAAATTTTTCTGACGGCATGAATTTCTCTTGGCCTTTACCATTTTCATCCTACTATTCTACTACTATCAGGACGACGTTGGATGCAGGCCGCTTCCAACCGGTCCTTTTGGAAAAATCATGGAGGTTGTAAGTATGTTCAGCAGTGGACGTCCTACGGCTGAGATGATGATGATGATCCTACTATTTCCTATGTTTTCAATCTCAAGTGTACTTATACTGTTTTCACCCCATCTTGAAATACAATAGTAAATATTCGTGTTCATAGCTTACGAAAACTTCCGTCTTGTCGGGAAATAATATCAGAAAAAGTGTTGGCTTTTCCAAACAAAGGAAAATCGTTTTACGAGTGCGACGAGTAAAATTAATCTATTGTGTATCAGTAAACACACCTTAATGCTACGAAGAAATAATATCAGGAAGAGTAACTGCCCTAAAAAAATGACCCAATAAAAGTCGTGCTAAATCAATAACATCGTTCACGCCGCTATGACTCGGCTGTCATAGTAGACGTTGCAGCACGCGCGTGGACCAATCCCTGCTTTCCTTCTGAAATTTAAACCAATCATCGAACATGTCTATTTGTGCATGTATTTCGTATTTGGAATCGTACGTCGGTTTGGTTTGAAGGACCACTTTTTGTTTGGAATTTGTTCTGAGTTATGCTTCCTGACATTATTTCTTCGTATCCTTAATGGTTTTTTTTATAATGCTTCATTGAAGTGACTCCCTCTCGCCTGATGGAAAGCGAAGATGAAATCAAAAAACGATGACCATTAGTGCAGCCGTAAGCTGCACTAATCGCCACCCCTATGATGGCTTGAGAGATGCTTTTTCACGCCCCGATGTTTTGTCTTGTGAGTAGAATAAGAACTGACCAAAACCAGCGCACTATCAAAGAGTTTTCTGGCAAGCATCTGTTTGCCGAATATTTGTGATACATTTTTTACAATGAATTTCTTACTTATATTATATGACTAATCATAATCACTCGCAATTTTTTCCGTTTCCTATCACATTAATCATAATTAATTACTTAGTTAATATTTCCAAACAAAGGAAGCATGTTTCTGTTGATAAATAATTAATTCAAGGAAGCTACATTATCCATACCTATTTAGTATTTCTTTTAATACATGGATCAGATCACTCTAGTGAATGACCAGCAGGCCTAGACAAAAGATATTTCTGTTATCGTTAGCGCCAAACAAAAACTTCAAAATGTATGGCGTCGACATTACCTGTGGAAAAGTCACGTGACGTCACGCTAAGTTCGTAGACACAACCCGGGAACGTTCTGTCTATAGCGTGTGCGGAAACACGCCTGTTTGAATTTTGTCTAGGCCTGCTGATCATGCTAGTCCTCGATCATTGGCTTCCACAGCACCAATATCACTGGAGCAGTTGTGCCAGCGTCCCAGGGTAATTCTACTCACCAAGGAGTTGGGATGGCTTAGGTAAAGGGCGGGAGAAAAGCACAATACACTCCAAGCGCGTCGTCAGTGCAGAACTTATTGTCTCCAATGTGAATAAGAAGTTAAAAATATCCTTGAAAATACAATACAATGTCACAATGATGTTTACAACAGAAAATCTAAGTAATACTAATATAAAGATACCGGCTGCACTCGCATTATGCCGGTTAAGTCCGACGACGTTGCGCGACGCGACCTCCGCGCGTGAACACTTCTTGAAGAAGAACGTCTTACACGTTCGAAACGTCGGACACAAACCGACACAATACCAAGTGAGTGAAGCCGGTATCTTTATATTAGTATAATGTGTGTAACTCACGATAGTTTTCAAACTCTAATCTAAGAAATCACGAAAACATCCACCTGGGCACTTTCAGGATGACAAACTTTTGTTAATATCCAAATTGTAATTTTCGTAAATGATTCAACGAATATTATTCAATCTTATTATACAATGTTTAAAGGAAAAGTATTATCAGTGTGTACTAACCAATACGTCCATAAGTCGTTCCCCTCAAAGATTTAGCAGAAGTGTTTAAAAGTACCCACATTTCACCTGTTATGTTTAATCTCATTAAAGGGCGAGCATTTTCTAATCTGATCCTTATCCAGCTCATAACATACTTAAGTGGATTGCATAGCTAGTACTTTCCATACTAAAAAAAAATTACTATGTTCTACCTCTTAACATTGTCTGATTTTAGTGATATTTTTTTATGTAATCATCACATTGTTTACTATGCCCGTACGTTTTGTATTTTCAGTTTTTTTTTTTAAGTTCGAATAAAGGAAATCTATATTACTTTGAAATACTGAAAAATCAAATAATACCAAGTGAGTGCAGCCGGTATCTTTATATTAGTGTATCTTAGATTTTTGTTGTCAACATCGTGTCATTGTGTATTTTCAAGGATATTTATTTAACTTCTTATTTCTTATTCAGATTGGAGACAATAAGTCCTGCACTGACGACGCGCTTGGAGTGTATTCTGATTTTCAAAAAAACAATGTGATCATCACATTGTTTTTGCCCGTACGTTTTGAAAAAAAATTTTTTTTAGTTTGTATGGCTTGGCTAAAGGCTGGGGGAGCATACCTACATGAAAAAAAAATCACTGAAATCAGACAATGTTATGAGGTAGAAAAGAGTTATTTCTTTTAGTATGGATAGTACTAGGTATGTACTCCTCTTAATACCGACTTGTGACACCCGAATACTCTTAAAATACAATACCTAGTATCTACGGTCGGAATCACGGAACCGGTCAGTTTTTTTTTTACAGTTTGCACCAAAGCGTTACCCACAGTCAAGTACAATATATATTAGCAATTGTTTACACAGTTTGTCAGAAAATAACAATATAATAATCTAACTACACAAGGTATGTATATATCATAATAAGTATTAATTGTAACAAAATTATATATTGTAATATCATCCTTCATATCATTAACATAACATTCATGACATTTGCACATGTGACTACCGGTGAACTGATCAAGTAGGTTGATCGCCGCAAGTCTAGTTTGTTTAGTATAATAACTAGTCTAACATACAACCAGAGGCCCTATATATTGCTATTGAACCGCGTCATCGAAACTCAATTGTATGAAAATTGTCGTTTTTGACAGTTTTCGTAGTCGCTCGCTGTTCGATCGCGGGCCAGCGGCTTGCTATCGATAGTTTTTGACATTTAAATTGGTATTCTGTAAACTATTGTGTTGCGGTTGCCGTACATTGGCAGTCTGTAGGCCGAGCACGAAAATCTGCTTAAGCGTAACGTAATCGTATCGTTTACGTATTCAGTACCACCTATGAGTTATCTGTGCCACTGTTGTACTAGATAAATGGCAGTTTGTACTAAATACGTTAACGATTCGATTACGTTGCATTTAAACAGATTTTCGTGCTCGGCCTACTGATCTATAAATTAAGTTTCCGTGATATATTGAAGGTTTTTAAGGAGCAAAATGATTCAATTACATGATGATACAGAAGATATACAGAATGATTTCAATCTCATTTCAGCAGCATAATTTGCAACCTATAGCACAGCAATATAACAGCAATGCGATTGCTACACAACTGCGATTGAGAACTAGATCTAACAGACTACTGAATTTGACATTAAAATCAGTTCAATAGCAGAAACATCGCTGTAGCGTGACGTTTGTCAATAGCTAAGAGACCTAGCACAAATAACTGTGTAAGTGTAACGTAACGTGTCGTTCACGTGAAACAGTACAAACTGTCATGTATCTAGGGCAACTGTGACACAGATAACTCATAGTTTGTACGTTGAGGCGTGACGCGTTACGCGTTGACGCTTTCGATACGAATACTTTTTCGCAAATTGTTTGTGCTACGGCCTCTGGGTCCCAGAGGTCCGCTTCGACAAAGATTTCTAGAAGTCAGCGCTTCAAGCGTAAAATTCAACGATTGGACAGAATAATTACGCTTGCGGAGGGGAGATAAGGCAACACTAAGTAACACATATGCGTATAAGGCTCGCTGCGCAGACCGACACGGCATATGATAGGATAAAAATAAAATAATGAATAACTTTTTGCTTTTATGAATATCGTACGTTGTAATCGAAACATTTCAAGCACTAATCTACGTCAACGATTGGACAGCCATCTTTGTTGTTTTTCCCGCCAAATTCTCGCTTTGACTTCCTATCAAGGTATTATGGTCGACAGATAAAACTCATTCATAAACTTCCATAACAATCTCATTTTCTTTTACTACAACAAGAGGCTAATCATCAGATTACAAGTACCTACTTAAAAAGAAACCTCGCGCTCAAACAAAAATATTAGTTAATAATCTAAATACCACAAAATTACACATAATTACATTTAATCTGACAATATTGCAGACTTACGCGTGTTATTCTTCAATAATTATAAAAAAATATCTCCCTGATTTGCTATATCTAAATTACTGGAGCTCTGTGATAAACTACGAATGATAAAAGTATTTATTCTGTTGCGATGTTATCGATAAATCGGCATGTCAGGATATCGATAATGTCTCGATAATATCTCGATTGATGATTTTAAAATATTAATTACAAAATTGTTTTCCGTTTCAAGTAGTCAGTTGATAACTGCGTACCTTCTTATCGATAAAATAGATGTAGGTACATGTAGCCGTAACAGGATTTCACGTGATAGATAAAATAAATAAATAAATATTCCACAATTATCACACAACGCCATCTAGTTCCAAACTAAGCAGAGCTTGTGTTATGGTTACTAGACAACTGATAAACATACTTATATATTTCTAAATACATAAATATTATAGATAAATTACACCCAGACACTATAGATAGCTAACCATTTTAATGTATTATTAAATGACGCAAGCATAATTTTATAAAACTGTCAGAAGTTATGCTTTACAGTGTATGTTAGTGTCAGATTCTTAGGATCATACTGCCCACCTAATTCTACCGTGTAGCAGTAATGTTTCAATGCTGTGTTATGGTTTGAATGGTGCCGTCGAAATTACAGGCACATGAGACTACAACTTAAGGCGTGCTCGTATCCTGATAATAGTAAAAAGAAGAATCTTTAAACATCTAATGTAATGAAACAGATCGATAATACTGTACGAAAAAAATACTTAAGTTAGAAAAGGAACAGGCAAAGAGTAATAACCGAACAGAATTCCTAAATATTACACGCTATCTTCAGAAAAAAAACCCTGAATAGTTCCATAAAAATACATTTTCACGTCCTAAATCTCCGAATTTTCAGCGATAACACTATATTTTTTTAGGTAATACATAGCCAACATATAGTACTAAATTAGTAACCAGCAGTTTTTTCAATTGTGTTAGTATATATCAAAAAATATAAAGAAAACGTTCAAAGTTAACGCATTTTCATTCATTACATTGTCCAATCTAAGCGATTTTCAACCTTAAGTAAAGCATCGTAAATTATTTTAAAATTAGGGTTGGACCGTGCCTTAATGTCTCAGAGTTATGGGCGCAGTGCGGTTCGTCACTTGTGAGGAAATGCCTCCCAGTCTTCTAATAACATAAAAAATGTACAATAGCCTTAACGGCTTAATGGATTTAGATAAATCAAGTATCATTGGATTTGTTTCATTCACACTTATGATATAGGATATATGATTTGACGTAAAAGTATATGTTGGTTGGAAACCACTGTACACAACACTAAACAACTTATAAACTTTAATAATAAATCAATTTATTGCCACTAAAATAACACTGTTAGGTACAAACAAAACAATGAACTAATTAACACTAAGGCGCGCTCGTACCCTGATTAAAGAAAAAGCTGAATTTTTAAACACCTAGTGTAACAAAACAGATCGATAGTATATTATGAAAAAAATACAAAGGCTAGAAAAGGAATAGGAAAAGAGTAATAACCGAATAGAATTCATTAATATAACTCTCTTTCAGCAGATAAAATTTCTTAATAGGTCCACAAAAATAAACTTTCACGTCCAAACTCTCAGAATTTTCAGCTATAACACTATAATTTTTTTTAGGTAATACTTAGCCAACGTATAGTACTAAAGTAATAACCAGCAGTTTTTTTAATTGTGTTAGTATATATCGAAAGATATAAAGAAAACGTACAAAATTAACGCATTTTCGTATTACATCGTCCAATCTAACAAGCGATTTTCAACTTTACGTAAAGCATCGTAAATTATTTTAAAATTGGGGTTGAACCGCGCCTTAAGTCAGAGTATGGATCTTACTTAATAAGCCTAGACAACAGTACCGTATTTAGGGCAAAAGGGGGTAGACTCTGTTTGTGTTGCGTTTACATTCGTAACGTAAGCGCAACGCTGGTTTTCAGTCCATATTCTTTACTGAGATTAACAGACAAGGACAGAGTATAGCACATTTATATTTTTTATTCCAACTACCCTGCAATTACATTATACCTGCACAACATGTCCAGCACAAAACTGCACTGTTGCTTTCATTTTCATTGACATCATTTTCTGCAGACTTCCAAAAAAGGGCGAGGTACTCAATCGACTGTATGTTTTTTTATGTTTGTTTCCTCATAACTTTCGACTGGGCGAACTGATTCTCAAAATTATTTTGTTTGAAAGCTGGTGCTTTCCGTGTGGTCCCATTTAAATTTCATCAAATTCGGTCAAGTAGTTTTTGAGATACACTCCAATAACTGAATAGAATGGAAGTCGGTATTATTTTTTTCTAATTGTAGGTACTTGTCACTGAAAAATATAAGCGAGCAAATTAAACAAACTAATATATAATAAAAATATAATATAAATGTTCCTGGAAAAAGCATTAACCCACTTTTAATATTAGTACCTAGACGACCGAGCTTTGCCTGTTAGTAAACAATAGATTTTCTTGCTCTAACCTCAAACTAAACACTCATTGGCTTAGTATTGCTTAACAACGCCATCTATTGTCAAGGAGCTTTAGTGCTGTTGTGTCAGTTTTCATTGCCTGAAAACACGGATAAAACGACGTTTTCTAGAAATGAAACCTAGCTAGATCGATTTATCGCCCCTGAAACCTCTTGCGTCCCAAATTTCATGAAAATCGTTGGAAAATCGTTATATTTACATAATATGGTTTACGAGAATTGCTCGTTTAAAAGTGTTCGATTTTACTATTATATGGAATATGAATAAAAATGTACAAATAGACAATTCTAAAAGGTGTGTAATACTTCAAAATTTAAAAGAATAAATAACACAGTGATTTATTAGATAAATTTGTAGATGACTTATTATTATAAATAGGAAAGATTTGTTCGTTTGAATGAATAGGCCCCGAAACTGCTGAACCGATTTGAAAAATGCTTTTACCATTACAATGCTACATTATCCCTGATGATTATAGGCTATATATTTTCATTCATCATCAACATCCTCCATCACCACGCCTGTGAAACCGCGGTGCGCAGCAGGTTAATAACCTGGCCAATGACCTACGTCCATTTCTTTAGTTAATATTTAAGACAGGTTACAGACAGTTAAGGTTATTAAAAAAGGTTTTATCAAACCTGATTATATTCACAGGTCTTTATTACATTTGGTACATCACATAACTGTACGCTAGTGACATCTCATAAAAAAGTTATAAAATAACTTAATAACTTAGTAATAAAATTTCTAAACTAATAATAAACCCTATTGCTAGTAAGAACTGTTAATCTAATTAACTTACTGAAGAGTTTTATTTACGTTGACGTAAAGTTATTTGACATTATAAGATTTATAATTTAAATTTAAACTTGCTTTTCTACTCTAAGTAGGTGCCTAAATAAAAACAGGTCGATAAAATTTAAATTATTTTTCGTATTTATAAGTGTGGTGCGGGCGATTGCGGGTCTAGACAAAAGATGTCGTTAACGCCAAACGACAACTCCAAAATGTATGGCGTTGACATTACCTGTGGAAAAGTCACGTGACGTCGCGCTATGTTCGTAGACACATTTTTGTCTGTAGCGTGTGCGGAAACACGCCTCTTTGAATTTTGTCTAGGCCTGCTGCATATGCACGCCAATTGTGTTAGCGTTTTTTTGTTAACTGTCAATCAAAGATAACCAATTAGTCATAATTATAAAATGTTCAATGTTTCCGTCTGGTATTATGTGATGAGGACACCTAGTGCTAGTTTTTTTACACATAATTATTGCCTGCTGTCTCTGCTATGTAACAATAAAAAAAACCATTGATCAAAACCATATTTTTTTTTATATACATATTTAAGTAACCTTACCTCGATAAATTAAAAACAATCTTTAATTTAATTTATCTCCGAAATGGTTGATTTTTGGATAAGGGCTTTCGGGGTGAAATTTATTTGTTTTGACCCCCCCCCCCCCTATAAACCACTACCAGGTCGAATTACCAGTAACCCCTATGTTATACAACAACACTAGCTAGCGATCACGCCAGCAGCTTCGATCGCTTCTTGTATATGGGAGATTTATAGATAATGGTACGGAACCCTTCGTGTGTGAGTCCGACTCGCACTTGGCCGGTTTTTTGTTTATTTTTATCCAGAGTTTTAATTAAACGCCACCCTTTTAAACTAGGTAGTGACTTTATTTGTTTGAAAGCTTTATAGGGCATTTTTTTTAGTTTTTTATAGTGGTTCATCAAAGTGACTCCCTCTCGCCTGATGGAAAGAGAATATATATAATATATCGATGAAAAAAGCTATATCAAGCTATACCTATATAGCTATAGCTTTTTTCATCGAACAACGCTATGGCATCCTGTGTATCGCAGGTTTTGTATAAAAATAAAAGTGCCTCAGGCAGGTTATTTCACTAATATTTTAAATGTGAAAGTTGGATGGAAGGATGGATGGTTAAATAGATGGATGAATGGATGTTTGTTACTCAATCACAGAACTGATTAAGAAAATAATATTGAAAATTTGTAAAGCTATAGGTATAGCTTTTTGATTTTAGATGGATGGATGGATGGATGGATAAATGGATGTTTGTTACTCAATCACAGAACTGATTAAGAAAATAATATTGAAAACTTGTACTAATCAAGCATCATTCTAAACATCAATACAGTGTTTTATAGCAAAAATACTTTAAATAATCATTTTGCTATATAAAAACTGTCAAAATTTCATTGAAACTGAGTTTTTAATACTTCTTTGCTTACTATTTAATTAAACTCACGTGTTTGTACATTTGCCATTCGTCAAGTTAAAAACAGTTATGTAATACATAATGTTGCATCAAGTGACATCCTTATTCAAGTAGTCAGAGTCAAGTCATGAATACTTCTGAAATTAGTTGGGTTCGTTGCGTTTCTGTCTCTTACCGGTATACGCTATTGACAACTCTATTTAATACTTACTCTGAGACCAATTTAATTAAATTACACTGTAGCAACACAGAGGTAGGTAACAACTCAATCGCAACTCAATAGTTTACAGAATACCATTTATGTCAAAAACCATCGATCGCAAGCCGCTGGACCGCGATCGAACCTAAATAGCGAGCAGAATACCAAAACTGTCAATAACGGCAATGTTTATACAGTTGAGTTGCGATATCACGGTTCTATAGCTAAGAGAATAGGACCCAAAAGTTTAAAACATGTACCCACTATAAAGGCTAATTACGCTTTTTGAGGTTTACGCAGCTTCAGCCGCCGCACCAGCCCTTACATTTTCTAGATTTTATATTTCTACTTATATAAGTACTAGCGGAGCCATCAGCGGCTTCTCTCGCTTGGTCTTAGTATAGTGGAGAAAGCGCCTCTTTGGAATCTCCAGGTCCTTGATTCAACGCCCGGGACGGCCCGGGAGTTATTGGGTTTTTTGGCAAATACATTGTCAATCGTAGTCCAGAGTCGAGCGAAGCGAATCTTCATGCCCACCGACCAGTCAATCCAGACCCAAGTTTTATATCAGACCTTGTAGCAAAGAGAGATCAAGCTGTCATCTTGGATTTATGCGACGGATCATGACAAAAAGTTTATAGTTGAGAGCTCCGGGATCTATTCTATTCATATATAAAATTTTATCGAATTCTGTGCGCTAGTTTTTAAGTTATGCGTGAGCATACAGACATTTTTTTTCAAAATCGTCATATTCGTGTTCAGTGGGTGTTTCGTCTTCTGACACACATACTTTTTTTACCTCTACCCCTTTATTATAAGTATAGATATGTAACTAAGTACTCGTGTTAAGTGATAAAAGTAACATTGCGTAACACACAGCTGGTTTTAAATGGACGTAACGAAACATCGCTTAATTTAACGTTAGCAGGATTAGGGCATTAGTGAAACGGCTGATTCATAGATGGCGCCCGAGGCTATCATAAAACAATCATCTGAATTGTAGAATAAACCATGGCATAGGATGAGTCAGTTTATCTTTTAAATTCTCCACCACCGAGTTTGTTCCCATAACAATTCCTTATTATAATAATATAATATAATAAGTAAATGCAGCTTAATGTATTAACTATTTAAATGGCATGGCAAATTTAACAAACGTACAAGTCTACTTAAAAACGAAAAAAGAACTACAAAAGTGGAAAACTTGAAAAAAGAATACCCACGTACACAAAAGTTGAGAACTTGAAAAGAGAATACCCACGTACAAAAGTTGAGAACTTGGCCCTCAAATACCTAGACAGGGCCATCTAAATCATAAATATCGCTAGTAATCACTAATCAATGTAAAATGGAAAACCCTGAATGTTTCTTATAAAAAACTTATTATCAGTGATAACGACAATCATGTAAGTCATTACGATAGGTGCCAATTGATAAGACTACTGTAAATTTACTAATTGTGTTGTGTAACCTGGTGAGTTTGTTGAATTTTTGTAATCACTACACAAAATATTTACTGACGTCCTTAAAGCAGAAAAGTGTGTCATCTTTTTGTAGCAGTGTAAAGAGCTGTTGAAAAAAATTACAGTCCATTTCTGTGTAAGCATAGACGTCATTAAAATATATTGAACTTTATAAAAACCTTTTTTGGGGTTGAAGCTTTAGGTCTGTGGGGGCCGTCCGCTCTCAATTTGTTTAGGGATCTGGCAAACGTTCGGTTGAGGCGACGGGCGACCGAAATGATGGCGCCAACTTTGGGCAAAATGTTAACATTGCCAGCGTTGCAATGCTGCCAGCATTTTGGCCCATTTTTCCCTAACGTAGATTAATTTTTATTTTTACTTTTAATATTTTATAAATAATTGTATCTTTATAAAATAAGTTCCCAATTTTTTTAACAAAAATTTCTTAGCTGATTTTCGACCCAGGGAAATTAATGTTCTTTAATTGGTATACGAGAGGAATGCCGGTTCCAAGGCATGTTTGGTAAACTAGCTACCTAGTTACTTTTTCAACCGTCTTCAAATAAGGAGTTTAATTCGTCTATTTTTAGTGAGTGATATACCTCATAACTTTTTATCTGGAGATTTTAATGATTTATTAAATTTGGTGAAGTAGTAGTAGGTATAGTAGTTTTTTTGATTATATTATCATCAAAATCAAATCGGATCACTGTATACATTTATTGTTAAACATAGTAGCTATATCACATGCAGTGATAATCATATTTTTCAGGGTTTATCGATTTATATATTATCATAGCAGTATCCAGAATGACAAATTTTTTTCGGATCGGATGCTACGAAGAAATATTTCTTCGTAGATCGGCTAGGCTATTATGTATCTCAGTTGCTAACAAATGTGGATTGAAATTTGAAAAAATGGCCGCTCTATGTCACTTTTGTCAGCTTCAGTGATCAACTTACTAACATTTTTGCTTACTGGAGTTGCCAAAACTGACATAGAGCCGCCATTTTTCAAGATTTCAATCAACATTTGTTAGCAACTGAGATACATAATAGCCCTGCAGATGTTTTAAATACTTGAGATATCGCCCTTGGACATAAGGTTGTTTTTCCAACGTTTCTTGTCATCTCGTCATTTGTTTCATGGATGTTGTCAAAGATGCAACGATGTTTGCGCTTAGAGAATCGCACTACTGATATGCAATATTTTATGTTACGTGTGTGTGAGTGAGCGTGTGTGGGTGTGCTAGCGTATGCCTGGTAGCAATTTTGGAAAAACTTTTTTTTTTTTTTTTAAACGCCATATATAGCCAGTAATACTTACAATAGATTTCTCGGAAATCATACCACTTTTCTAGGAATTGCGACATAGACATATTGGTTGACCGTCCCATAGTATAATTATTTCTATATATTTATAATATAATTATTTGACAGGCTGGTTGGCGCAGTTGGTAGCACCCCTGCCTTCTGAGCCGCTGGTCCCGGGTTCGATCCCCGGACAGGTCAAACATTTGTGTGCATGAACATGTCTGTTTGAGCTGTGTCTGGATGTGTATATGTATATAAGTATGTATATTAGTCATCAGGTTACCATAGTACAGGCTCTGCCTAATTGGGGATCTGAAGACCTTTGTGTGAATGTTGTCCCATATAATTTCAGATTATATATTATATTATATTATTATATTATTTCTTGAGTGTGGTCTTAATTACTATAATAAGAGAATTTATGAATCAGGGTAACCATGGTGAGATGCTGAATACCCGCTATACAGAGAAGAGAGAGATCTATATATTGTGGGCTGCAGATCTTTTCATGTTCACTATGCACTTGTAAACATTAAATCTGAAATTATATAAAAATACGTATTTAATACATTTAACTCTAACATGGCTTACGGCTGGCATTTCAACTGGTCCATTGTCTACTGCTTTTGGTATCTTTCCGAACTACGCATAATAGTTCGGATAAAAAGTACTATACTCTGGAATAGTTTGACCAACTAAAAGCAAATTACCTTTACATGACATCACGAACATCAGAACACAACTACAACATAATAAGTCCTATTAATATTATAAACGTGAAAGTTTGTATGTATGGATGTATGGATGTTTGTTACTCTTTCACGCACAAACGGGGGGGCTAATGTTGATGAAATTTGGTATGGGGGTAGATGAGGCGCTGGATTAACACATAGGATACTTTTCATCATCATCATCATCATCATCCATCACCACGCGGGTGAAACCGCGGGGCGCAGCTAGTAAGAAAATAAAATACTACATACACTATATACATTACAACTCACAATATGCACAAATATATAATAACTCACATGTATACAAATGACCTGTCCTTGATCAGTAGTCAGGGACAATAGCTACAAACGGTAAATGAATGTGACCGTTATATAATTTAGAATAAAATATAGAGAGATGGATGTACTAGTATATTCATCTCTATATATTATAAGTGCCTCTCTAACTAGTGGATGTTGGTGATCAGCGTGGTACAGTCCTTCTTGTTTTTGGTTATTTGGACCAACTCAGACGCCCCTGAAGAGATAACCTTACCCTCTAAATCTTTCATACATAATCAGTCCTGGCGTCCGCTGTGTGGTACGTAGCGCCGTCCTGCTGGAACCAGATGTCGTCCAGGTCCATATGGCTCAATTTGGGTCATAAGAAATTGGCTGTAGCGCTCGCCATTGACGGTGACCGCTTCATCAACGTCTCTAAACGACGGCCCAAAATCTTCACCAAGCGGTAAGTTTTTGAGGGTGCATTATCACCTGGGGAATCTTGCGTGGTTTGGTGTCGTCCCATGTCCCATATACGGCTCACACACACACACCCATTCATCCAAAAAATGCGCCTCGTCGCTATAGATAACTTTTCAGCCAAAATTGAGGTCGATCAAACGATGGAAGCGTAGTCAGCGAACAAACGGCGTTGTTTATGATCATGAACTTTAAGGTTCTGGATCAGTTGGATAGTGTACGGGTGCAGGCCTAAGTCCCGACGCAAAGTTCGCCAAGTTGTCAGCGAGCCGAGACATGAGTTCTTGTGCACGGCGAGCAATCAACTGCCTCTCTCGGCTGTAATTTTCACGGACCTCGGCGATGTTTTCGACCATAGAGATCTAGATAGATGCCAATCTGTGCGCTGATTACAAAAGCAGCTGTCGCAAGCAGCAGCCGCATTCCGCGATTCAACGTATTGTTAGCTTGAATAAGTTCATTACCCACTGCGGTATTCAAACTTAAGGCGCCGCGCTGTCAGCTCAGCGCTAATCTACGTTCAATTTCCTTTACTTGAAATCAAGCAACCGGATCCCGTGAAAACGTACAAAATTCATAAAAAAATGTGCACTCTTACAAAAAACCGTGAAAAAAAATGCTATTTTGTGATATGTGTTTTATGAGAAATACAATAGTGAATACAGAGAAAAACTGTTTTAAAGGTGAAATTAATATGTTTGTTAGATTTTTTTTAATGTACTCTGGTATGTTAAAATTTGTTTTTAATTCCTAAAATTAAACAGTCTTATGTGTGAAAATGTTATATCATTTTTTATAGTTTTAATTAAATCGCTGCTTATGAGATAAACTGCTTTAAAAACCCTCATTTTTATCGACATCATGATATGACAGAACCTTAACATTTGAAATTTCGTAAGTACAGAGCAAGCATTATAAACTGTTTACATACAATATCGCGACCGGCGTTCAGTTCACCGCGAGCAATGCGTTCTATTTTTGGGCATATTGCTGCGACACCGGCCCCGCCCCCTTTTCACATCTCCCTTGTTCCTGTTATCTGTCTTCTCGGCCGATCTTGCGTTCCTTGTACTCGTATGGGTGTTGGCTGATTGATTACGGAACTGGTCTCCAATTTGGCCACCTAACGTTGAAGAGTTGACTGAGCACCACGTCTACCGTAAAATTGACGCAATCCGCATTGTTGCAGAAATTCTGACGAACATTCATTTTGATAATACAATTTGATATTTTATTATTTAAACGTGCTGTTCGATTAAGTGACATGCCATGGTGATCTAGATCTAGTATGATACCACCTTCGACCGCAACATCACTCAACAATATATTACTTACAAAGAAAGAAAACTTATAGATAAAATATTAAACGAGTTTGGTTTAAATATATCTACACTAGCTGCGCTCCGCGGTTTCACCCGCGGGGTGATGGATAATGATGATGATGATGATGATGATGATGATGATGATATATAAAAATATATAACATAATTATGTTACTCAGAAATAATGATGCATTCTAATGGTGAAAGAGTTTTGAAATAGGTCTAGTAGTTTTTGAGTTTATGTTAAGTACAAATATACAAAAATTAAAATGATTTTTCTTAATAATATTATTAGTATCATGCATACATACAAATATATGATATTGAAGTATCTATTTTGTAAACAACTTTTTACTAAATGCATATGAAACTGTTTATTATTCTGTTGTCTTAATTATTCTTATTCTATGGTATAATGTCAATAGCCAAGGAATTTAAAAAAATCATTTCACCCTTATTTCACCTTTATTTAAAACTAGCTGCGATCCGTGGTTTCACCCACGTGGTGATGATGAAAAAAAAATTGCAATTGTTACTCAAGGTGAATGTAGCTTTCCAATGGTGAAAGAATTTTTGAAATGGGCCCAGTAGTTTTTGAGTTTATTCATTACAAACACACACACACACACACAAAAAACATCTTTATAATATTAGTGTAGATTAGTGTAGATATTAATCACTTTAAAAGTATCGTTTGGCGTATCCTTACAAACATACATATTTGATTGCAACAGTGGGTAGGTTCTGTACATCATTATCGGTTGTTACACAACCTCGAACCCACGTAACTCAGTAGCAGTGCAACAAAGACAACCGCTGAGTCATGGTGGCCGTCCAATTAGACATAGCTACGTGCGCGCCGAGCTTTCAATATTATGGCTACCTCCTTTGTATTCAATGTTATATTGTCCTTCATAAATAATATATATTTTCGTCCGGACATGCCCAGCTATAGTTTTAAAAATGGCAATTATATTGGTTCCAACTTTTTTATGTAGGTATTTCGACAAGTCCTACGCCTGATATTAAGCGTCACGATTGCTTAATAACAGTTCAGTGCCATTCAGAATTTTAAACTAAAAAGAATTTAAAAAAAAAACTTCAAAACTCTTCAAATCAAAATCAATGCAAGACTACACACCACATGCCTCCGCGGAATTTTTGACTTCTTTAAACATATAGCACGAAAGAGTGACAACAACACGGAGAAATTGTTGCTGACCAGCAAGGTGGAAGGAGAAAAGATCAAGGGGTCGATCCCCCATGCGATGGTCAGACCAAATTCGTACCATACTCAACACCACCGTATGTGAAGCCATTCACGCTGCCGAAGATAGATCGACGTGGCGTGATGTGGTCTACCAAAAAATACTCCATAGAGGTTACGACCCTAGGCATTGAGAATATACGACGCAAGGAGGACGAGTTCAAAACTCTTCATGGCAATACACTGCGCTTATCACCCTAAGTTAAATAAGATGTTAAATCTCTTGCCCTGTAATGTGGCTGGAAACATTGCCCTTCAAAGCAACACAGTAATGTTTGCACACTACTGTTTCAAGTTTGAATACCTGGCAAAGATGTGGTACTTCCCGAGGTAGACTCAGCAAAAGTCTTATCACTACAAAATAACAAAATTATGATATTAAAAGTATTAAAACGTCGTAATACATTCTTCGTTTGGTATAAACATTCTGTTGACTCTCAGGTTATCTATGAAAATCTAAAGTATGTCAAGAAAAACAGCCGTGCGATTCTGTAATGTTTCGACGATGCGCTCGTCGACGAGCTCACCGATGTCAAATACTTTATGAGATACCACCCTTGTACATGAGGTTGCTTTTCCAACATTTATTATCATCTCCCCATTTGTTTCATGGATGTTGTCAAAGATGCAACGTTGTTTGCTCTTAGAGAATCGCACGGCTGCCGTGCGAACAGCCGTGCGATTATCTAATGATTCGTCGATGCGCTCGTCGACGAGCTCACGGGTGTCTAATACTTTAAGAGGTATCAACCTTGTAAACAAGGTTGTTTTTCCAACGTTTCTTGTCATCTCGTCATTTGTTTCACGGATGTTGTCAAAGGTGCAACGTTGTTTGCTCTTAGAGAATCGCAAGGCAGTGCCAGGAACAGTTTTGAAAAAAGGAGTGATGCTCATTCCATCAACACGCGGAATAAGCACAAGCTATCCGTACATGTAACGCGACTCCACAGAATAAGTCATTCTTTTTTGGGACAATGTATACGATTCTATAATAAAGTTCCCAATGTTATCCGAGATTTGCCTACTAATACGAGTAAGTTTAAAACTACTATTAAAACTAAATTCTGTCAAAAAGGCTATAAGTAACAAAATTTCGGATAAGGTACGTGGAGGATAAAACAGCTTGGATAAAACAACTAAGTATATTAAATTGGTAGATATGCCTACCATAGTTTATTGATCAAAATTGCATGTTTGTTTTAAATACCAATAAGTACCTAATGCTTTATTTTGCGAGTTTAGATTCATATTTTATGCCACGCATAATATAAAAATGTTACGTGATATTTATATAGTAGGTATTTATTACGATATTATCCATTTTTACCTCAGAGTTTCACTTGACCTTATAAAAGGAAACGACTTTTGCAAAAACACATTACCTCAGTTTCTAGTAAAAATATTTTAAACCTACCCTCGTGTCTGCGAAACAATATAATATTATCTGTGATAATGGTAATACCAAGAACCACAAGCGAAGAGATTATTATTCAAACAAAGAACTGGACTTAATCTTGGGTTTAATTTCATTCATTCTTCAGTTCATTGCATTTGGTTGGCCGCAACATTAAAATCCTAGGCCTGATAACTCTTATTCTACCTGCATTATTCAGTAAAATTTCGCCCATTGACTTATATTAATATCATATCTCCCTCTCTGATCTGCTATAACTGAAACAACATTAATAAATAAACTACACAGTAAATGTAGTACAAGTAATGCGATTTAATTTGATATCCCTTTTCATGATTGATTTTATTATAAATTTCATTTCTTTTACATTCAAAACTTCACCCAATTTGGCTCGTACATCAGTAAAATTTTGCCCATTAACTTAAATTAATATCATTATATCTCTTTGCTTAAAATCTGTACTCTCTGCCCATCACAGCAAACAGCAATCGTAGGCCATAACTTTCATGACACAAAATCCTCTACCGCCATTTTTGACAGCCATAGACAATGAGTTTTTTAAACATCCCTAAAGGCAGATGTTTCAGCACACATACTGCCTAACTATGTGGCACATACACAATAAAATAATAATACGCTGTACGCCCTATTATAGCCCCCTGTGGTGTTACGAGGGCCGCCTCTTTGTTAAAAAAAACTTTTTTCCTCTACCCGTTCTGTTTGGGGTAATAATGATAATTATAAAGTAGTTTGACTGGTTTTTGCGTGCTACCGTAGATAAAAGATGCGTTTTGGGTGTTTTTGTAAACATCTGTCATCAAATGGTATTCTACCAAGCATATTATGTGAATTTATGGATATGCTGGTACTGTTTGGATTACCTACTTAATTGACCGAGCAAAACCATGTCTTGCAGTCTACTGGGACTGATTGGCGTTCATGATTGAGTATGCTTGTTGGAGACCTCACCTCAAGCTGCCACTTGAGGTGTTTCCGAACAGATAAGACTGGGGAGCCTTCAAGAAAAGAGCCTATTCCTTCCTCAAAGGTCGGCAACGCATCCTCGAGACCTCTGGTATGGCGGATGTCCGTGGGCGACGGTGATCACTCACCATCAGTAAGTAGTACTATACCATAAAAAGGAACAGTTGATTGGCCTTCATTAAAGTGCCAGAGGGGTTCTTTCACTAAGATTTTTTCAACTCTCTGTTCTTTCACAGATCTACTATCTGATCTGTGGGTTCTTCGATATAATTTTTAATTTCATCTATGAACCAATTTGGATGATGTTTTGGGCTACAATAGGGCGTAGGTACAACGTATTATTATTTTATTGTGTATGTGCCACCTAGTTAGGCAGTATGTGTGCTGAGACATCTGGCTTTAGGTATGTTTAAAAACTCATTGTCTATGGCTGTTAAAAATGGCGGGAGAGGATTTTGTGGCATGAATGTTTCGGCATATGATTGCAGTGATGGGCAGAGAGCACAGATTTTAAGCAAAGATGTATATATGATATTAATTTAAGTTAATGGGCAAAATTTTACTGATGTACTAGCCAAATTGGGCGAAGTTATGGATGTAAAAGAAATGAAGTTTATAATAAATTACATTTAAAACTGTTTATTTATGAATGTTATTTCAGTTATAGTCTCATGGTTTTTAGTTTAACACCTACAATATTAAAAAAATAATTGCTCTTCGTAAAATGGGTTTTAGTTCGTGTAGAACTAAGTACCTACTTAAAGTTTTTAAATTTATTAGGTTGCTGAAGATGGCGGAAAATATCCAAAAATAACTTCAACAAGTTTTGACGTAATAGTGGTGGATTATTGACCGTGAACTGTTTATCATGGTGTTCGAATATAGCATCAGTGTACCTATGTAGTACATTACATAGTCATGACCGTTTTTGTTTTCCACGCCATAAAAAAATATTGCAATGCATCCCGCGCTTTACTAGAACCTAGAACGGACTTAATGGCTCAGACAAAATAAAAAAGTCAAGACAGAATGTTGTGAACAGAGAAGTGAGGCCGGTTTTCTAAACTACATATGCGTGACTGTACTGTCATGGTATTTCAAATTAAATTAAAGTTATTAAAAATTAATAAATGTATATTAAATGATAATGAAAACTTTACGTGTTGCTTCCACACGCTACGATAGTTGGACTGACAAGCCAAGGCGTAGTTTCGTTGTAGGTTTTGTATGTAATTATGTATGTAGACGGCGAGACGTAGTTTCACCGGCCTCACTTCTCTGTTCACAACATTCTGTCTTGACTTTTTTATTTTGTCTGAGCTTAATGGAAGACGTATTTTTGTGACTTAACATAACTCTGTACTACTACTACTACTATAACTACTCAAATAAAAATCTGACTAAATGCACATAAGTAGTTTTACGAACAGTAGGTAGACCTCGCGAGCACATTCTTTTCAGCGGCAATACTTATTATATTTACAGTACCTACTTACTTCACAACCTAGCGCGCTATTATTATTATTTAATAATTTTTTTATTATTTATTGTAATTTATATATTTTTTTCTTGTATATGAAAAATAAATGATTATTTTTATTGTATTTTTTTTATTTATTACATATCTCGGAAACCACGGGCCCAATTATGCTCATATTCAAAATTGCTCTTTAAAGTCAGGTACCTAATGTATGTATCAAATTTTATCAATATTGGTCGCTAAATAGCACCGCAGCAAACTCCCCCTCTTTTCAGGAAAAGTACCCCCCACTCAAATTCTCCGACGACAAAAAATATACTTATTGAATAGCAGAACATGCATATTAAGTTTCGTCAAGATTGCTTGAAAAAACGCGACTTGTACAGGAAGACCAACATGCACCTTCACAAATATACGGACAGATGAAAGTCAATTTGGCCAGTTAAAAGCATAGACGCTTCGCTCGCTCGCTTGGTCAAATAATTATTGATATAACTTTAGGAATTGCCAATGTACGAAACCAAACACAAAAAAAACAATATAATCACCTCCACAGTTTTATTTTTTAATTATAGTCATATAATAGACTGACATTTAGATGTTAGCTACATTTAAATAATATACAAATATACAATACAATAGTAATAACCACTAATATACAGTACTGTTCTATTATATGCCTAAGCTGAATGTGAAACTCGCTTACCATAAAAAAATATAAATCACTAGTCTATGCGTGTGTAAAGCCCGCCCACACCGCGCAATTTAAATTCAGAACTAGGTTTTTTATCGCCGGCACAATGGCGCCACCTATTTGTTACAATCACGTACGTAGCGCATTCAAGTCGATGCGAAACTTGCACGTATAATAACTTTTGTGCTTTCCATTTTCAAACGTCACGTAGAGGAAACATTAATTAAATTGTATTCGTTATGTTGACAGCATTGTTTGTTGCCAGGTTATTAATCTACGTAGAAAAATGGGATGTATGGTATGTTATCTAAATATCAATAAACATAGGTATATTATCTATGTCTATAATCAGTTCTATAATCCTAAGCATAGAATAAATATTCTATGTTTATCCCACGAGCATAAACCTTGGTACTTTTTCTTCAATACAGCCAACAATTCTTGATTGGTGTTTTTATGATCAACCTGTTTTCCTGTATTATTATCGATTGCGGAAATAAAACTGACTCATGCATTGGAACCGTATGTATTTTTCATTTTTCTGCAACGTTTAGAATTTACAAGTAGGTACAATTTGAAAAATGTAATACCCACTTCCATTCTATTCAGTTATGGGAGTGTATCTCAAAAACTACTGGACCGAATTTGATAAAATTTTAGTGGGACCACAAGGACAGCACCAGCTTTAAACTAAAATTAAAAATTAAAAAAAATAAAGAATTTTGAGAATCGGTTTACCCAGTCGAAAGTTATGAGGTAACATACATTAAAAAAACATACATTCGAATTGAGTAGGTACCTCCTCCTTTTTCGGAAGTCTGTATATAAATGTTTATTTTTAATTTAAACTCTTAAATCATGATTGGTGCTAAATTGGGCATAGTCGGATTTTCAGGTTCTTGAGCCAAGTCAAGACTTTCACACATGTTATTATCGATTAATTGGCATGCTGTCGGTAGTTGCACTTTTAGCACGTTCGTATATTAATTCAATGGTTTAGGTAATGTCCCCCTTGTACTGTATGGTTGCATTGTAATATACGAGTAGAATTTGAATCTAAAAGAATCTGTGTCTAATAGGAATATAAAATACAAAAGTGTAGGTAGTTATAAGTAATAGACTTTAATAAAATATACCCGTCTTTTTAAATAAAAATAAGTAGAATAAAGGTACCCTAAGTAGTCCCTAGCTACCTCATCGCCCAGTTTACAAGCAGAAAACATCAAAACACGCAAGATAGTCGCAACAATTCCACAATTTAAACTACATTCCGTCCTGAAATAGCGGCAATAAGCCAAAACACTTCAGAGGCATATAAATCACTTGTTTTATTTACAGTACGGTCTAGATTTCAGAGTGAAGTTTATAAAAGTATAGTTGTCTCGCTTACGCATTTAAAAACTGTATCGAAGCCTTGTTAGGCGGGAAAGGTAAACCACGCCTTGAAACACCCTCGACTGTTGCTCTCTCTTTCTTTCGCTGTGTTTCATCTCTCTCGGCCGTCCGATATCGATTTCTTGCCAGTTTTGTTTACTCGTCCGAATTCCGGTAATATTCGTTTCGTATTCGTATGAAGATGGTAATAATGCATGTTGACTTTACGCAGTCTGGTAGGTATTCAAGGTAGGCATGTATTTTATATAGTAGATAAAATGGAATGGAGTTGGAAAAGCGTTTGAGGGGTTTAGATGTTAGATTTAAAGCCATCTGACATAGCTTTAAGCATGAATGCTATATTATTAAGTATGCTATGATGTTTGTACAAACGGAAAATATCCAGCATTGATGTTTGGGTAATCTCAATCCGTTGCCTGATTTTATAAGGTAAGCGCTTCGATTATTTATGGTAGAAACAATGTTTTACTGACGATATCCTATCTACTTACTAAATAACGTGGTTATTTAAACGGTAGTTCTTACTAGAATTACTACGGTAAATGTTGAGACTAGCTGTTGCTAATACAAATAAGCACTTTAAATGTTATTCTCGTTTATCTTCTGCTTATAAAGATTAAAGACGTATAGCTTAGTACGTATATACCTAAATAAGATTACTTGTAGCAAAACATAGCAATAAAAATTACCAGATTCATTCTATAATATCCAGATTTTTAAGGAGAATATAATTATGACACTGCATACCTTTTCTCATTACCAACATACAAAAGCCAATGTACGAAACAGTACGAATGCCCAAATTAGAAGTATCAATTGGCAACATTGATTTCCCGCACAATGCAGCGGCACGCGCCCGCCCATTGTATCGACGCGACGACACGAGGGGACAAAATTGAAATAATAAATTGAAAATATGAATCGCATTGATGGTTCCGTTTGAATACGAAGCCGTGTGGATTGCAGGAAATATAGATTATATCGCTGTTAAGTAATGATATTGGGATTAATTATTATTACTGAGCAAGTTATTGGACGCATGCGATCATCGTGCTGATAGGTACTTTCATTTAACGGTTTTTTATACTTGATCCGAAGCTTCACCAGTAAATCATGAATGCAGTCGACTCTCAGAACTGTCCTGACTTGACAGTAGATTGATAGATAGACAATTTTGTTACTGTTACACAAACCAAAATAAAAATCTCATTTAAGTTGTTACACAAAACTTTTTTATCATAAAGTGATACATTATCTACTATATAAAAATAAGTCGGGTTTTCCTTCCTGACGCTATAACTCCAGAACGCACGAACCGATTTCCACGGTTTTGCATTCGTTGGAAAGGTCTCGGGCTCCGTGAGGTTTATAGTAAAGAAAATTCAGGAAAAATTTTAAAAAGAAAAGCGGGAAAATCTTTTTTCACATACAGCGCCATCTCTGATACATAGCATGTACTACAAACCAATATTTTAGTAGATGGCGCCAAACAAAATGTTACATAAAACGAAGCCATCTGGTGGCGAAACGGAGTTCGCAGGGTTTGCTAGTAATTAAATAATAATATTAGTTGATTAGCGAAAAAATACCTACAGAGACACAAAGGCGAGGGGGAAGGAGATAAAATTGCTTAATTTGCATTAGATACAATTTATTTACATACATAACTTAATTATTATACGTATTAATTATTACCACATGTTGCAGTTCCTGGAAAGGTAGATTGATTTCTGCGAAATCTATTGTTGCCCAAATATGGCGAATCGCGAGTCAACGGGTTAACATTAACATTAATGAATTTATTTATAAAATGTTCACGTAGACTGTTACCTACACTTAATATATTTTATTTTATTACGAACTATACACTAACGAGGCCCACATGATGATAAGTGATAACCTCCGCCTAGAACAGATGCATGTCCTCACATAAGTGACGAACTGTACTACGACGGTAACCCTGAGACATTAAGTTGTTAAGTCTCATGAGTCTGTAATTTCACCGGCAACAATACCCTGCAAACCAGAACGTAGTATTGCGAACATTACTGATTCATGATAGAAAATGGTATACTGGCAATACTTCCCCAGACGAACACATTGACAAAGAGATCTAATGCATATACATAAGTTAAACGTTACATAAATTAAATAAATATTATATAATATCCATTTACAAGCCCCTTCCACAAGTCAACCAGTCTGTAGAGGCAAACTGATAAATATTTATAATTTGTGAAAATGTATTCGTAACGTCAATATAAACCGGTGAAAACACGCCTCGCTTTTTCGCATACCTATCACTCAACTGTGTGATAGTTTGTGATGAATTGCTTACGCAAATCGTCAACAGACTGCATCACAACTGCAACTATGCAGTTGCATACTTGCAGTTGCCATACAGTTACAGTTACAGCCACACTTTGTACTTTTTGTAGTTATAAAGTACAAAGTGCGTACTCCCTTAACTTATTACAAATTACAAGTGCCATCAAAACTAGATCTGGCTAGCATTTGTTGTGTGATCATTATCAGTGCACTTCCAACGCCATGTGTACCAAATAATATAACACAACTATTACCTTAGCTATTAACTCCAAAAACTAATTACTCCAAACTCTCACGCCCTCTTGACCGCATCTGTAACACTGTATTTGCCAACTTGCACCATTAGTGGATCCCCCTGGGGCTCCGCCCCTGTGGATTTATGGTACAAATATTAGACAGCAGCGACGAAATGTACGATTTTTATAAATTCTCACTTTAAACGGACACATACCGTATAAAAATATGAATTCAATTCATACCACCAATTCAGGTCTTTTTTAACCATAATACAACAGCTGTTAATTAAATTATTTAACACGTAGGAATCATATTATAATAATGCTAATTAAATTCACTAAAAATACAACACAACTAGACAAAAAGAAATTACAATTAAGTTAAGTATATACAATGCTACGTATAATAATTATGAATTTACCAGTACTCCAGGTACTCAAACATTGATTAAATCTGACTTGTCGACGGAATACCAAGCAACGTTAATCAAACGTAAATCGTAACTTATCCTATTAGATTAATTACGTAATGACATTAATATTTGCACGCATGGAGGTATCGATACATTGGATTAACATCAGAAATGTTACAATTTTGTCTGTAAATATTAATGCAAATAATATTGGTTTCAAGATTCCTTTATATCCGATGTTATTTTCGTTACAAAGTCCTTTCTAGCATGAAATACGCCATAAACCTCTCCCCTAATCCAAAATAATCATTTATACATTCATTGCACTAGTAATGAGGGTATCCGGTAACCTCCCCAGTGAGCTAACTGATTTGCTCTCAGCATTTTGTCCGCACCGCTGTTACGTCGACCCACTGTGCGTCTAATTGTTTTGTGCCCTTCTGGGACTCTCTTGGGAGTCACTCCGCGATTCTTTTGAGACCCTCTTTGATATTTTTTTGATGTAGTGTTCTTTTCACTCAATAAAAATTTCATAGGCCTTGCAAATGTAGTACCTTGAGAAATGGTTTTCCTATATCATACTATATCACTCAAATATAAATTCTTGCAGTATGACTAAAGTTTATACGTCGATCAATTATAAATTAAATTGCCATTGAAATAATATTTGTCTCGGATTCCACTATTCGATCAGATAAGCTAATGACAATCGGACAATGCACTAATTGATTTCACGGTAGGTTCGAAAAAGGAACAAAATTTAACAATTCAGTTCCTGAGTATTATAACTTTTTTGTCATGTTGTCATAATGATATGTAGTATTAGAAAGAGTTAAGTAATTAAATGGTTATAGATAAAAAATCATAACACGAAAGTAAATATTAGAAAATTACGATAAATATTTAAATATATCTAACGCTAGCGACTGCCCGCGACTTCGTTCGCGTAGTAGGTTCGGCCTTCGGCTTCGCCATAACCTCCGATTTTTTCCTGCTTTTTCTTTCATGTAATGACCAAGGGAAATAGAGATTAATAATAATAATAATAATAATAATAATAACAGGCCTCTAAGTGTTGGCCACAGTCCCACTTAAGTCTTTGCAAAGGACCGGGTGATACCCGTGAAATTGGTTTATTATTTTATTTTTATTATTATTTATATATATCTTATATATAAATAATAATATTATTATAATATTATTAATTATATATCTTTATTTAATATTAATATTATTATTAATTATATATCTTTATTTTTATTATTATTTACATATTATCGTCAATCAAAACTCGTCTACTGCTATAATATAATAAACATTTCATACACCACCTTACACAGGACAAACATACAAACAGGGTTATAAGGGTTCTTTAGCTTTCCTGTGCTCGTAACTTACCTACTGCATGAAATTTTGTAAATTCCAGTGACTAAGTTTGCCGTTCAATAGCACAGAATAATTAATATTAGGTGAATAGTTAGACTAGGTTACAGGAAATTAGTAGGTACTACTTACCTTGCCTTATTTAATATTATCGATAAGTTTCTATTTTATTGTCTCACATCTGATCGGTATGATATAGACAGGCGCATTTGTCATGGCAACATTGAAGAATTGATTCAGAAATCGAAATAGAGATGTTCCAATTTCAAATATTCATTCAAAATAGAATGCCGACGTAAAGCAAACTGTCAAGGTATACAATAGTGATGTGACCCTCGGATCCTTAACATACGTGTCCAATAACAAATTATTTTTTGTGAATAGGGAATAAAAATAAATATTGGAATGCTTCTGTTATCTGATTGTTGTGACTGTGACGAGGTATGAAAATATTTTAAATATCTTGCTAGAAAAGCTGATAAGCATAGATTGACATGTTTGACACGTCGTGACACCAAATAGTTTTGCTTATACTCAAAGGTGTTGAATCAAAACCGTCTTTCTTTCTCGTTAACAGATTATCTTCAAACAACGATAAACACTTAAACATTGAAGTATTAAGAAAATATGGTGTTTTATGACATCAACGTTATCGATCGCAACGTTATTCACTTGGATGAAATCTCTGTTAGTTTGAAACTTTACGATTTTGACGATTATAAATTTATATTTGTAATACGTATATTGCTTCGCGATTTTTTTTCGTGACTGCAGTGCGAGGTAGTAATTGAATGTTTTTGTTTTTGTTTTGTAATTGGTTGTATTTGAATTATTTGCTTAATAATAACAAAGTGGTGTTTACTAACATCCAAGGGTGCTTTGAAGCGTCTTCACAGGCGCTGAGGCCCTGCAAAGATCGATCCTAGGCCTATCGCTGGAGCGAGGTGGGTTTTAAGTGAGTCAGTCCCGTATACACTAAAAGGAAGTGCACAGCATTTCCCCCTAAAAATCACAAATAACACGGCTATATACCGTCTAGACTATCTTGAACACAAAACCAAGCCCCCATTCACATCCAAAACCGCACAAAAACTGCCGACAGACCCTCATTGTGTCGACAAATGGTTACTCAGAAATTTTGACCAAAAAAATGTATTGAAATTGTTATTAGTGTGTTACGAAGCGAGAAATTTGTCACAAAAGGACCAAACCAGCCCCACTGGGCAATTATCACGCCCGAAATTAAAGTTTTTGTCATAATATCTGTGCGAGATGTGGGATAAATATGTGGCTTGCCCCTATTTTCGTTATAGTAACTACTAACATATAACTCTTTGAAGAGAAAGAGCTATTACCTATATACATACAAGGTTTCAGACCCTAGAGCATTGTCACAGTCTGTGCACAAAGTGTGCTACAGACAGACCTGTGTTGCATAACTTAAAACCGCTACCATGCGTAATCGTGACATAGTAGAAAATCCAATTCAACAAACGCAGCGTTTTTATTTTACTGTTATCATGCGTACAGCCCTAGTATTTAATTTCTTGCCGGATTAAATTCAAGAGTGAATAGGAATCTTTTAGGCGAGCGAACCACATCTTCGACCGCAAGCATTTGTCTTTGAACACTTTACAGTTAATTGCTCCTGTGGCATCACGTATAAATCACGAGGCTCTGAGTCTTAAATGCTTAGGCTGGACATTATGGAATCCAAAATAAATGTAAAAATAACTTACAAAACTGAATAGGTCTAAAATTACAATGATTCTGGTTTTTTTTTTCTAATATATTGTCTGTAAATTCAAGGATTCGAGTTAATCGTAAAATGCCACACTACCTGTACTATTTTTCCAAATAATTAGGTATGTAAATCATGATTAGATCTATACTAACTGAAACTGCGGTGCCGTCAAAACCGATTATTGCTAATGACATACATTCTTGTGTACTTACATGCCAAGACGACAGAAACATAGATTTGAAACCGATGTTCTTTGAGAAATTGCATGTTAACGATATATAAATTTGTGATAAGTACAACAAATAGGCAAGGTAATATAATGTCCAAGGTCCTTATAATGTACAAAAAAGAAACGAAAACGTCAAACGTAGGTACGTTTTCTTATTTGAATCTGAAACCATTGATTATTTTTATCGACACTAATTTTACCTCTGCGGGGTCACCGATCTTTTACGGTGACAGCCACTGCTGCCAACTGCGCAAACATAACGAATCATTACGTCTCGTAAAGGGCGCGAAATGTTTGTTTTTCTTCGCGCAATATGGCGGCTTGTTTACATTGTGATATTATTTATGGGTTGCATTGTGACAAATAGAATTTTGGCGTTATTGACACCGTTAGGGGACCCGGGTGTTAATGTGATGCTCTTTTTGTCAGATTGTTTTGGTGTAGACAACACTAACACTGCGGTCCTAATTGGCCATAATCGATATTAGCGCGATAAAAGTCGGTCCCTTTCACCGTGAGCGTGATTACGATGGCCCACGCTACGTCATCGATGACGTCTTAACTGCCGCCATATTGACGATTACATGAACCATGCTCTACACCATAATCGTCGTGAGCGTTCTGTCAAAAGTGACAGGTGTTTGTTTATTTCTACAATGTATTTACTGGTGTCCCTTCTTTTTGATGTAAAAGTTGTATAAGTCGGTCCATCCATTCCATTATTTCTTTTTAATCCACACACTACATAGTTAACCTTCACACTATGCACACAATATTTTTATGAATTTGTTTTTCGCGCGCAAATGGTTCGTTATTGCTACAACTCTGGTCCGAATTAACAACACGCATACAGTGCCACGAGCTGTCAAAATCGCGATATTTGTTTCGGACCAGCTTTGGTAGACGATAGCACTGTGAGCAAAATTATCGCAAAACGGACCACGGCATAACCATATCAATGTTGTCATTCTGTAAGATATTTTTTCATATCAATCTTATCGGCAGTCATAGAATAAGAATACTTTCTCTACAATTAATACTTACTTAGTAAAGTGTTGCGATTTAATAACCATATCATTGAGAATCTTTAGTATGCTGCACCGTCAATTTTGTATCACAAGTCGCGCTTATTATATTTCTGTAACTACTGGATTAACACTAGGTCGATTACAATCGATCGACAATTGTTTCCGCTCCGTCCAGAAGCTTACTTCAGGATCTTCAGTATATCGCGCTGTCCCATCTCGCACCGAAGAAGGTTTCCGACGACGAATCGAATGTACGAAGCCGGTTCTATAAAATCGTGAAGCGTAAACATGTTCATATCGTTTTATTATTACTATGAAATTATTGTCGTGATTAATTGTGCCCTACTAAATATGTGTAACGTGTGAAAGTAGACAAAGCATGAGACGTTTCTTTGTTTTTATTTTAGATGGAAAAAATACATACCTACAATTAAGTTGCTATTTAATGTCTATATTCAAATTTTAAAGTTCTGATCTGAAAAACACACCCACTCGTGCTTACTCAAATAAAAATAAAAGTACCTGAGGTGAGTAAATAACAATCATGCTAATTACACGCTTATAATTAATTATATTATAATTATAATCCGTTGAAAAAGTAGTACCATCAAAAAAAATAAGACTTAGCCAGCTCAAACCCTAAGCATAATAATTATAAAGCAGTGTTATTTAAATAAGCAGAATTAATAACTTTATCTTTGATCAAATAAAATTTATGTGGGTCTAATAAAGTTGTTTTTAACATTAAAATCTGACAGCCAAAACCTTCTTTCTTACAATACAGTGTTCATTGTGCATAACAATAACACGATTTCGTCATGCCAAAAATTACCAAAAATAAGTGACGTGAAAACTTAAAGACACCGACGATTAGCAAAAAAGTATCCAAAGCCGAGTGCTTTTCGTTACACAATCGAACACCTTTCGAGGGGTTTACCGCCAAAAACGCAAAAATTTCATCAAGCGGAAATCCTTTACTCTTCTGCCATTCTTGCCAACACGCAAAAATGAACGTAAATTTAAAGGTGCATAGTTGAGTTTATAACGCGGGCAGTAGATTCTTCTTTCTTTTTTAATGGGTAGATGAAGGATAATCTTTTGTTGACAGTTCCAAGGTGCCCAAAGGAAAGTAAAAATTGGGATTCCGAGAACAGATAAGACATTTTGCGGTCGCCGAAAGTGACAAAGTGATTTTTTCTGAGTAGTGTTGTACTGATGTAAAGATTGTAATGATGATGTTAAAAGAAGATGCGTTAACTACAGATGGACTTCTGAACGTTATTGAAAGGAAAACAATAGATGCACAGTATACCACTATTAATGTAGTTTACTTCGAATTGGAATTTAAAGTACAAGTAAACATATTATTATTGTATTTGACGCATACACGTTGGCGTAGCTATTTAAGCATTAGTGCGCCCAGCCTCCCGTATTTAACCTGATGCTCATACTAGAAAAAGACAATCTACAATTCAGCCATTCGATTGTAGAATCGGAGATGAATAATTTGAAATAAACTATGTTCCCAGAGTATTGGCGGCATTGCCTCGTTGACCTGCAAGTTGCAATTGTCAGCTTTCGGGCAAAGTACGAACCTCTCAGAGCCCCCAAGACAAGGATCACTTTACTTCTATTCAACATCTACTATAAGCATTTATACTTATTAAATACGACCCAGCCTTGGTTTGTTTGTTGGCCTTCGTTTTGGTACATTTAAAGGTAATGTACCAAAACGGTACTCACTGGTAGAACAGCCAACATATACCTAGTTCGTAGCTGTATCTTGGTCTGATAACTTCATTTACGTTGTTGTAGCATGCATAAATCATTTAATGTCTCCATTAACGCGTTCCTGCTGTAGAGGTTAATCCATCTGCCCTGACTGTTGACTGGGGCAAAATTCGTAAGGCTATGTCGGAGGCATTTACGCCCTCGATCCCAGTGGAATGTCGTAGGATTTCGGTCGTGGATTATGGTCCATATGGGAGGACTATAGGCCATACCCTCCTTTTTTTAGTGGAAACCCCGTATCCAAGCAGTAAACAACAATGAGCTGAATATGCAACCTAGTCAAATGTCGCCCAACGTAGCTCTTAATAAAAAGTTATATAAAGAAAAGGGTAAAAACCTTTACACAACTAGACCCCTGCCGAATAGTTCAGAATTCAGACACAACACATCACGAACATCTAAGACTCGATAACTATTCAGTTCATTACACAACATTTTTCGCGCCCAAGGATCGAACCCGTGACCTGCTACTGTGTGCTTCGAAATCAGGGTCATTACCAACTAGGCCACATATACAAAGATACTGCATTTCTTTTAATTATGACTATTTAATAATAATATCTGCACTCACGATTACATATAGTTATTATTTTTACTAAACTGAAAGTATCAAAATATTCTAGCATCAAATTACAAGTATGTCGCCAAAATCCGAAATGAGGAGATCCGTAGGAGAGCTAAGGTCACCGACATAGCTCTCAAAATTAGTTAGTTGAAGTGGCAATGGGCAGGCCACATCGCTCGCAGAACCGATAACCGATGGAGAAGAAAGGTTCTCGAGTGTCGACCACGCACCGGAAGACGATGTGTAGGCCGGCCCTCCGCTAGGTGAAACAACGATCTCGTCTAAACCGCAGGGAATCGCTGGATTCAGGAAGCGAGCAGCCATTCCAAGTGGCGTTCTATGAGGGAGGCCTAGGTTCAGCAGTGGACCTCTTCCGGCTGATAAAGAATGAATTGCTGAAAAATCCAGTGACGGATGAAGTTGAAATTGCACAGTGAATGAGATTTTTTATTTCTTTAACGGTATCAAGTAAATAGACAGGCAAGTTGTGTACTGATGAACCACCCTTGTTAATTACAGTTACAGTGTCACCCAGACCTTAGAACTGTAATTTTGCCTGGCACTTCAGCCACCCTGAGACATTGGTATTTCAAGTTGTTAGTGGTCACGCTAATTTCACTTGCTGCAGTCTCCTACATTTTTAATAATAATAATAATAATAATAATAAATTTATTCGGCAACTAAACTTATGTGTTATAACTTAAATAACATAATTTTCATATCTCATATAAAAACTTATTTCTTATATTATTGCACTTTGGTCCCCACACTAGGATTCCCTGTATCGTGGGGACCGACATTTTCTGTTTCGTTTCTAGTTTAGCGGTATCTTCGCATCTAAATTAATTAAGTTAGTAGTTAGTTGGGTGTTATGTAATATATTAATTAAATAAATATAGTGTTATAATTAGAAGGTGTTTGTGTACGCTAAGTAATTTCAATTACATATGAGCAAAGGGGGTACAGCATCTCAACACAAGTTGCAAATTTCAACATCAGTTAAAATCATGGTCTATTGTTAATTGATGTCCTATTTATTGTTTTAATTTAAGTGTGGATGTAAGCAAGTAACGATAATGGTTTATTTAACTATATGTATTACTAATTTTCTACTCGTATTACAGGAATGGTTGTGCACTGATGCTTCATGGAGAATATATGGCATTACGATGGTACCTTTTTTCTAGATTAGCCTTTCTTTAAGATTGCCGTAGAAATATGGTGTAATCCACCAAGAAGTGTATGGAACGGTGCATACGCTTAGGCGAAGTATACAACATCATGAAGCGTTATTTTTGTGTTCTCGTGAATCGCTCTGCAAAGTTTATGTAATTCATTTACCGCTTTACATATCACTGTGACTTCTGACTACTTAAATAAAAATATAATTTGATGGTGGGAAATTAAAAAAACAATCATTGATTTTTTTATTCTGGCCGAGTAATTAGGCGACATAATCGCGAGATTTGAAGAATACCTACTTTAGCAATAAAGTGTTGGTTTTTCAACAGTTACATAATATTTCACGATTAGAAACGTATCGGATATGACGTATCTAAGATAAATACGTAATTAGTTGGATAAGTGTCAAAAGACATTAGTTGATAATATAATATATATTTATATATACATTGAAACCTCGCACAATCACAAGTTGAATAACCCAAACTGACTATTCAATTAAAAACATTGTTTAAATTTGGAACATGAGTATTTACATAACATACATAGTTATATTTAACCAGTTTCTCTCTAATACAGGTATTACAGCAATTATTTTCTACGCTGATCCCACGTATTCATTGCAAATGTCATCACTCCGATACAGCTCGTCAACTTTTTTTTCATCATAAAGGCATACGATCATAGCCCCCTCAATTTGGCAAAGGTAACTCAGGTAACAGAACAAAAAAAAATATACGTGACAAAATGTCTGTAAACATGTACCTATACACCTTTACCAACATCAGAAGAAGAAAAAATCTCTTTGAATTTTGCAATTCGAATCCTCGAAACATCCGTATCGAAAGAACGTTCTTTTATCAAATTTCGAAGGCGTTCCACGTGTTTGACTTTTGTTATTTTTTTTCTTATATTGCAGTGTTGCAATAGCGTGGAAAATTCGCCATTTATCAAGGTAATTGTAAAATAGTTAGCTATTGAAAAAGTTATGATACGACGTAGCTTATGATTTGAATGGACGTACATTTAATTGTACGATGAGATGTTATTAAACGGTGTATGAGCCGTGGATAATTGGTATATTTAAGGCCACTTACTTCGCTTGAGGCGTGAGTATTGACTTTTAAAACCGGCTACCTTAAGAGGTTCAAAACCCATTCTTAAATATGTAAAATACATTGCGAAAATATGTTAGTTTGATATTTTTGTTAAAAGTCCTCTACGTTCTATGCTAAGACCTAAAAAGTCTTAAGTTAAGTCTTAAGTTCCTTAGCCTGTTATTTTTCACGTTCATTCGACTCCGGTATTTATATTTTATTTAGTATGTGTTATTATTTATTTATTGTAAAACAAAAGAACTATCTATCATTATCCAGTACTATCGTTCTGTTTATCGTAATAATCATATTTTGCGATTACAATAGACAAAATACTTCTGTATTTCATTTAGGTAATAATCTAAGTTTACGTACCTAGGTACATTTTTTAAAGTACTAAGTTTACTATCGCAACTTATAATTTAGCCTATCATTAATAGACAAGTCTTATTGTATCTTGTATATATATGTTCATTACTAATCGCTACGCTGAAATAAACCAACCAAGGTACTAATTTTCATTTGATAAACACTGTAGTTGAATACTTTTTACTCTATTTGTTAATTAGAAGTAATGGGAATCGTTAAGAAATCTACACGCATTGGTGGATCCACGAAGACATTTTACAACGCAAAATTATTTCGAGCAGTCGACGATTATGATCTAATGTATTTACATATATTTATTGATACGTTTTAGCTTGTACTGTACCACATATGTCCGGTGCGCACTCAGTATAATGAGAATCACGAGAGCTTGAAATTCAAATTCAAATTCATTTAGTGGCTTAAACACAGGTAAAATAAGAGTTAGAAAAAAATTTTAGTCCTCTATGTTTTACTTTTCAGGCATGCTAAAATTGTAACAAAATAATACTTATATACTTAACTAAAAATTAATAACCAATTTAATACAATACATAATTTTATTCACATAAACTTATCGCTAAGATATTCATTAATAGAATAATATCCCTTATTGATGAATCATTCGTGAAGTCTTTTCTTATATACATGGACGCAATCTGAGTCTAATATGTATTTAGATAAATGACTATACAGTCTTGGGGACATACCAAAGACACTCTTATTAACACTTTTTTTTGTTTTTGTACACAAAATTTACAAGTGCTTTTTAAAAATGAAAATAGATTTAAGTTATTCCTAATAAATAATATAATTTTATAGAAATAGTTCATAGAGCTTGAAATGGCCTTTGAAATATTGATCATCATTTTAGCATTAGGACACCTACTGCTGGGAAGAGGCTTCCCCCATGGATTTCCAAACCGGTTCTAGACGGCTTACATTGTCATGACAACATGGCAACATTGTCTTTCGACCTTTGTTAGGTAATTTTCCAGTACTTAAACATGCCAGTCCATAACCTCCATTCGCAAACATTTCGGTGCCGTCAGCTATCTGTGGGACGAGCACGAAAATCTGCTTAAGTGTAACTTTATCGTATCGTTTACGTACTCAGTATAAACTATTTGTTATCTGTCCCACTATTGTACTAGATAAATGACAGTTTGTACTAAATACGTTAACGATGCGATTACGTTACACTTAAACAGATGTTCGTGCTCGGCCCACAGTCCTGCATGATATTGAAGTGCCTAAAGATCCTCACGACCATATTGGTGACTTTTGTTCGTGCTTATATCTGATTACAGATAAAGCCTGCATTGACAGCATCTCTATCTCCACAGCATATTCAAAATATTATATAATGTTGCATTATAACATCAAAATTTTCTGGTTACAGAGTCACACCCCAAAAATGTCCTCAACGTGTCTGCAGCAGGAAGCACGCCACTAACACAACGGCAACACCATGCCACGCAAGCGGCTGCATCGGTGACTACCCTCATGCGAGAGATGGCGTTGTTAACCAACTCGTCCTCCACCGGGCCGACTGCTACTGGCCCTGCAGCCCCTCAGGCCCACCATTCGTCGACGCCGCTACATCACTACTTCCATTATCTGAAGCAGCCATCGCCGTTAGCCCAGAACCCGTATGCGCATCACTCCAGTGCCCACCACATGGGGATGGGACCGGGCCCCCTGGGCGGGTTGGGACCATTCGGCCTGACGCATCATGGGTTGGAAGCCGTGGGGTTTCCACAAGGTAAGTCAATTTTTATTTAAAATCTGTTGAGTCTTTTATGTGTTTTAAGAATTGTGATTTTGGAAACACTTTTAAAAACAGTTTCGTTAGTAACTTCGTGTTTTAAGTACTATTGTGAACTATCTAAGCTACAATAACAACTTTTTTAAACTACTTAACCGGACTTTTCTGAAAAGTGTGAATTCCTATACTAAAAAAAACATTCTCTATAATGATATTTCGATAAGCAAGTATTGTCTGCTATTTAGCATTGCTCTGATGAAATTAATATTACCAAGTTAAAGGTTTACAGTATACCTGCCCTTAATACAAAAATAATAATCAAAAATAATGTATACAGTAAAGATTCTGATTGACCACGCAAACACGTACATCGATCTAGAACCTTTTATGGAAGCCAGTTAAATATAAAAGAGTGCTCGATATTTTGTATTGTCACACTTGCGCTGTTCTGACTAAATAGTCTAAATACGTATAATCCAGAAATGCAATGCTAATGCAGCAGAACTCGTTGTGAATGAGTTTGTCCGGGGGTAGTACCGCCACCATACCTGTTTCTACCGTGAAGCAGTAATGTTCGCAATACTGCGTTCTGGTTTTTAGGTATGGTTGCCAGCGAAATTACAGGCACAGGAGATTTAACAACTTAATGTCTCAGGGTTATCGACGCAGTGCAGTTCGTTACTTGTGACGAAGTGCATCTGTTTTTACCACGTAACATTAGGTGGGTCTCGTGCTTGTGTCGTCTCCTAATAGCGTAAAAACCCCCAAGCAAAATGAAAACATCTGTCTATTTCTGTTTATTGTTTGACAGGCACTATGACGTATAAAACATATGTTTAGCTTTAATTCAGGAGTTACTTAGTTACTGATGTTTATTAAATTCATGATATTAATAATCAACTGCAAAATATTCATTGAAGCTTTATTACAATTTAAAACGTCTTTATTTTCAATAAATTGAAAGTAATATTAAGTTTTAAAAATAATATCAACCATTAATCATCAATATAAATGTATCAATATAAATTACCACGGAATTACTTTTGAACATTGATCAGTAACAGCGGCGCATTCGGTGCCTCTTAGTTTTCATTATGTAGTTAATTTAACAAGTATAGTTACGTACCTAGCTACTTTTCTACTCGTAGTTTTTAATAATCACGTAGTATTTATGTAGATGTAACACACGCAATACTTAGTAAAAATTCAGAAAGGGCTAAAAGTAAAGCATATCTAATATTTTTTATGTAAAAGTTGTGTCGAAAACACAGGTTTATTTCATTAAAAGCGCAACCATTACAAATTAACCATAGATAAACAACTACCAACATGACGAGCCCAACTCGTCAGAACAACAAAGCGGAAAACGTTGCATAATTTACGTACCAAGAAGACATCCTTGGGAATAATCAAAACAGGCCCCTACCACCCGGGTAAGCGGCTTACGACCCCTCTCCTCCCTAGGGTTCAGTGTTGCCATGCTACCCCAAATGTGGGAGAAACGGAAGTCGCTCCTTGTTAGTTTGATTTAATTAGTGACTTCGGTTTTTGATGTTGGTAGCGTGCGGTTCTGATGTTTATTTTTTTAATCAAATGGACTATTATGGTTTGAGCGCTTTACAATATTATATATTACTTAAACGATACGTTTAACGATGTTTAGCAAAAATCCATATCATTTAATTATCTAAATGAGATAATTAAATGATATGGAATTTCGTTTACCATTCGCAGAATTGTATTCGTATGTACGTGAGTACAGATTACATATATTATTGTGTTTTAATTCTTAAATGCCTACATCTTTTTTATATTTTTCTTATAACAATATACTTTTTTTATAAATCTCCATGGTTAGGAAGAGGAGTATAAAAATCCACTTTATGCTAGTGATGGTCTTCACAGAAGAACATTTCGTTCGGACGTTCGTACGTGGTATCGCAGTTTCCATTAGCACTTATAACTGATATACTTACTAATGATAGTACATGTGAGAAAATAAGAAAAAAATAAGACGTAAAAATATATCATTTATCACATATATACATAGAAGAATTATATAGAAAAGCCTATATACTTAATACGTCTTTATGTTTATAAAAGAAAGTCCTGCAAAAATCAGTCACCATTTCTTTACATGATATGATAATACTAGAATACAGCATTTAATATTGAATTTACGGAGTTTTATTGTTATACTACCGCACTAATGGTGTGTCCAATTGCCCTATCACACAATGAAATCAAATACTAAATACGTGTAAGTATATCTATTATCAACTGTAGGTACATATCTGACATATAGAATACAAAGTATAATTTTACATTATTGGGTAACATCAATTTATATTTTATAAGATATGCAGAATCCTCTACTAGGCTAAAAGCTTGGGAGAGATCTGCACTCCCCACATTAATGAACTTCAAATATTTTATCACATACATAAAACCTGTTTGGTTTTATACTCTTATTGTATTGTATTTAATGGGTTGTTTTTGTTTTTTTTTCTTACTCTTATTAAATACGCTCCATGCAATCGTGTGTGACGTCACCGCCAGCCCCAACGGAAGATCACCATCAAGATGCTGGTTACTTCAACGCTACCAGCTTATGCTGAGTTGGGACTGTGTTGCAGTAAAACAATGTACTATGTAGTGTAGAAAATTAGTTTATTTTATGTATGTTTAAGACAAAATGTCATATGGTTTTTCTTCAACAAATATATTTTTCTTTGTTTCTTTCTTTCTTTCTTTCTTTCTTTCTTTTTTTCTTTCTTAAAACAACATATTTTCATAAATCGTGACGACAACATGAAAAATTGTCTTTGTTAAAACGTAAAATTTTATAATACAGTTTTTTAATTAAGTTGAATGAATTATTGCAACAGCCAAAACAAGGTATAATTTCAGGTACCTAACATCTGGGTTTTTTCGGCAAATTTTCCAAATAGATCATTTATATGACTATGCGTGTATGTGTGGGGAAGGGACAGAAACACTTTGATAAATAAAATTTGTTTATTGCGAAAATATGTAAGTTTAGATGTACCCATTAGGAAATACATATTTTTAAAGATGATTTTTCGATGAATACTTCATTAGTCGAACGACCCAGACACAATAGAAATTTCATTGTTATATTGACAATCAACTGGTGAGGGGTTAAATTTGTTGAATTTGTAATTTACGATCTTTATGCCGTACAAATAATTGGTCAGTAACAGTCCAGGGGTACTATAGTTATACCACAGAATTCGCCATGTTTACGTATTTATAGGAGCAACACATATTTTAACATAAACACAATTTTCTTATGAAATTGAAATTCAACGCTTTATATAGATACGAAAACACTCAAATGTTCCATTTTTAAAAAGGGAATAATATGCCAAGACGAGGCGTTCTCTATTCAAAAAGGAGCCGAAGAGGACGGATTAGCTTCCCCTCGCTTCTGAGAATGGATGGAGTGCGTTTGAAACCTCGGTGCGTACGGATATTGTGGCCGTTGGTTCTTTTGCTTGAAGGGCTATGAAAAGATGCGTTCTGAAGAGAATTTTGCTTGAGTTGCCACTGTTTGCATTTTGCACAAATGGCTGGAAAAATATATTTTCTTTTACAAACTGTCTTTTCTGAATGTATTTATTGTAAATTATTTAGCCAATTTATACAAGAATCCAGATATAATATTACTTTCATTATATTATATTGCATCGATCTATCATCCAATAAGTACCAGAAAATACTATTTACCTACATAATCATGATAACTAGTAGCCACATTTGCTGCCATGTTACATAATATAATGAAAATAAAGTTGTTTCTTTTATATCCAATAATAATTATGAAGCCAATTTAAATCACGTATTAGTTAATATATTTAAACTTTACAAATTTAAAACCATGCAACTGTCTTAATTAGTACTTTCTGCTTCATTTTCCTGATATATTATTTTAAACATTTTTTATTTAGTTGGGCTTACAAGACTTACTTTACAAGTACAAACTATGCAGGTAGGTCTACGTTTTTTCTCTCATGTAAGTAGATAAATAAATAACAAGCTCATACATACACAGTATAGTATTATTATAAAAAATCTTTTTTAATCTCGTAAAAGGTAGCTTTAAGTTGAAAGTAGCAATGTTTTTTGAAATAATGTAGGCCTACAATGTGATTTTGGTGCTGAAACATTTTTACGAGATATTTTGATGAGGTCTTCTTAAAATTAAACACGTTTTTTAGCTTTTCAACGGATCAGTTACCAATTTTTTGTTTATGCGAATAACCAAGTCCAATAATGCGATGACCAATGAGCAACAATAAAAACCTATAAATCTATAAACAAAATTAACGACTCTCGCCCTATTAGATTTAAAGTCCAATATGAGTTAAAACTCTAATAAAACAAAATTAATCCTCGGCCAAGTTCAATTTTAATCCGTATTTCCATCTCTATCACTCGCGCACTGGCGTTGTTACATTTTTCTCTTTTTAACAATAGAAGCGCGGCGTAACGATGGCAGCTGGGCGTTCTTTTTTTGAATATATATTTATATTTTATTGGCATCCCTTATAATTCGGTACGGCCAGTTGGTTTTTTATTTTTTTTGTCGGGAGCATGTAATTAATTTAATATTATTAATTTATATTTGCTTTTATAACGGGGTATAATCGGAAGTAGGATACAATGTAGTTTTAAATGTATTAAATACAGCGTAACACTGAGTAATTCTATAAACGTTGACGGTAACATGCGTTCTCATAGGTGAAAAATGTAGGTACCTTTATATTGGCACTAATTGCGGCTACCTCTTAGTTTGTTTTATTTGTACTATTGTATACTTCTATATTGTAAACCATACAAACCCAGACACTATATACCATGGGTTGTGTCCCTTAAAGGATCAGTAGAAGTGTGTATCCTTTTTTCACCAGACATTCTCTTGGTCTCATCAGCGATGGGAAGAACTCGTGTATTAGAAAGCGAGTCTATTGCCACTCTCACCACTTTTATCACATTTTTGTGGGAAGATAAGGTCCGATTCTAAAACCGGTAACCGTACGGCAAATATTAGGTTATCTATGCAAATAAATGAAATTGAAATGCCTGTTTGTTTGTAATTTCAGTTTAACAGTTTATTACTATATACATATGAAAGTACATAAGTACGGTATATCCAACAATATATCATTTACGTATTAGATTTTTTTTTCTTTCTGTATGTTCTGGCAATTTCCGGAGCCCCTGGATCAATTTTGAAGGGACTTTCACTGACAGATAGCTGATTTTCTTATGCATAACTAAGGCTACTTTTATTTTACAAAAATAATTAGGGTGCCGCTAAAACAAAACTCTTTATTCCGCGACCACGAGAAAATTGTAAGTTTGTCAAGAAATACCCGCAGTTCTTCATAAAAAAAATTAAATCGTAAATATCCAATAAGATCAAATTCTAAACATAAATTGATCTTACCAAACACCAAATTAGTGATGCATAGCTCTGGTCCAAACTCTATGACCGTAAAAATATATACTTAATACAATTACAAGACATTAAAAATGAGTAAAAATATAATTACATAAACCCTAATAAAAATGTACTGTTTACGAAATGCTAATATAGCCTTAATTAATACTTTGATGACAAAACAATTATTATAGAATAGATGGGCCCGTTCCGTACAATGTTACCCTATTAGGGTCATTATGAAACACACACAAAAATATGTTTAAATAAGACCAGCTGTAAAATGCATAATGCTGCAAAAAATATCTTGAGTAAAGAGTTTTAAAAATGTGAAACAGTATCCATGCAGGAATAAAATCTTACCTATGACCGTTGACACCTGGGTTATCTCTCCGTACTAAACTGGCAACACAAAAAAGTGAACACTGTAAAATGAACCAGTACAACCTAAAACTCGTTCGGGCGCTTGACTTGATGTGAGTACACCTACTATAAATATACTGTGCCCAAATACCCTCGGCGGTAATCGTTGGGCATTTCTGAGGCTTCGAAAATCGATAATTCCTTGACACAATGACCTGAATATCGATTTTCACTTTGGCTGTTAGGTATCGACATTTTGTAATGAATTCACCCGACTCCGAAAGAAAATAGCATGGTAGTTCATCTTTAGTGAATTTGGGTTTGTCGGAGACTATACTATAAATGAAGCCAATATCCTATTTTAAAATAAAACGATAGGTAATTCATAATTGTGACACTTAAAGCTCCCATATATTTAATATGACGAGAAATGCGGCACCCGCATTCCCTCCATCGCGGCAGACACAACAGCATCCAAAACCCGAAAACAAAAATCTCTGCTTGTCCCACAAATATTTGCCCTGGCAAGGAATCAACATCTGAGACAACACGCTTCGAAGACAAGGATCATACGGGTTCATGAAAAGCTTAGTAATGTTTAACAAAACTTTTATACTTACCATATAAACAAGTAGGTAGTCTGCGAACAGTAGACCTAGCAAGCACAAACTTTCTTCTATTATTATGAAAATCAACCGTTAGATGGCGCCGCAGCCAATTTCCCGTCTTTAGAGAAAATATACCTCCAATGAAAAAACGTCAATTACCAAAAAAATATATACTGGATCGTAGAACCTGATCAAGATTAGTTGAGAAATACGACCCTGTACGGGAGTAAAAACATCGGACGAAAGCCAAGCAAGTCGTTGCAGAGACTTCATAAATTTCACACAATTTTTTTCAACAACCTGTCTCATAATTAAATAACAAAACAGACACACAGTACAAGTGTACGTTTATATATTCGTGCCGACACTGACATGTTAGCAGTACGTTGGTAAGGTTTCAAGAATCAATAAGTGTCAGTTAGCTTCCTGGTAACTTAGACCGGTATGATTTGTAACGATTTTTATGTTATAAGGAAACGGTACAAGCACGAACCCACCTGATGCGGTAACCCTCAGCCTAAAACCGATGCCTTTCCTCACAAGTGACGAACTGCACTGCGAACGGACTCAGTGAGAACATAAATCCCCGTTTTCTATATCTAAAAACGGACCGTTTTGCGTACGACTCATTACTTTTTGACAGTTGTCTCATACAAAATGTGTCAAAAAGTAACGAGTCGTAAGCTAAACGGTCCGTTTTTTTAGATATAGAAAACCATCGTAAGTTGTTAACGCTCGTGTGCCTGTAATTTCGCCGACGTATACGAATATACATAAGATCAAACCAAAACAGAGTATTGCGAACATTACTTCTTCACGTTATGGTGGCGTTACCACCCCGGACAAACTCATTCACAAACAGTTCTTCTGCTCTCTATAAGTATGTCGGGCTGTACAGATCTGTACAATCAGTCGGGTGCGACGGTCGGGTGGTTTGGTCGTATGTTAGGCCCTTAATTTAATGAATCTATGGTGTTGTACTCGTCTGTCGATACTTTTAGTTATATATATTTAATTAATTTAGTATAATGTATTGTTTAGAATGTACATATTATTTTGTACTAGCTACTTACCGTGACTTCGTCTGCTTGGGATAAGTACCCCACTAGCTTAGATGGTAGTGACCCAGCCTTTTAAGCGAGGGGTCATAGGTTTCATCATCGTCGTAAGAAAAATCGCAAAAATTACATACAACACTTAGGATATAAAAAAAAATTGGTGCTGTCTTTTCTACGAAGAAATAATGTCAGGAAGCATAACTCAGAACAAATTCCACACAAAAAGTGGTCCTTCAAACCAAAGCGACGTATAATTCGTAATACGAATTACTTCCGAGGTTACAAATAGACACGTTCGGTGATTGTTTTAAACTTCAGAAGGAAAGCAGGGATTGGTCCACGCGCGTGCTGCAACGTCTACTATGACAGCTGTCATAGCGGCGTGAACGATATTATTGATTTAGCACGACTTTTATTGGTTCATTTTTTAAGGCAGTTACTCTTCCTGATTTTATTTCTTCGTAGTGTCTTTCTCTTTTCAAAATTATTGTGATTAGGGGAAAATATGCATCATGTTGTGCATTTAATGTTACTGAAACTCACGGTCATTGTAATTTTGTAATGAAACGGTTCTGTATCGCCTCAATTACGGAAAACTTACGCGTTGTCGATATAACGATCGACATTTCTTTCGATTTCATCCGGAATCCTTATTCCGGATTCCGAGTGCGGTGCTCTTGTCGTAATTGTTTCGATTTCATCCGGAATTATTATTCAGTGAAATTTATTTATTTATATAATTGGTCATCCAACAGCCTATAAACAAATTAAAATAAATATTTTTAGAAACATAGGGCCAATTATTGAGGGTGCTTGCGGCGCGCTTGTCGTTGCATCCCGTCGAGCATGGCTGAAGCCGAAACTGCATGAATTGTAGATAGAATAAAACTATCGATAACAGACAGCCCTTGACATAGCTATCGCAGCTAGATCCATACAAGAAACAAGGTAAGATAGCTGACACAAGTCATTGTATAGACACAAGTTTATCGTGCGACCCATGTTCGCACAGCAGTTATCGATATCGATAACGTGTAGTTCTTGCGTTTATCCCTATTTATCTATACTAATATGTTTGTAACGAATTGGCTCAAAAAGTACTGGACCGATTTCAAAAATTCTTTCACCATTGGAAAGCTACATTCACCTTGAGTAACATAGGCTATATAAGATTCATTATCATCATCATCATCATCCATTACTGCGCGGGTGAAACCGCGGAGAGCAGCTAGTTATTATTAAATGTTGTTTATACTGCTAATAAGTAATTATATTACCGAACAAACCATCGAAATATCATTCAAATATAATTAAATAAATCAAATGACATAAATAACGAACACCAATCATCTTCATTAAGAATAACCAACATAACAATAAAGTGAACCTGCAATCTTTACTTCCATGCTGACTCACGCCATATATCACAAAAGAAAAACTTAAGTCAATTCAAGACCAGTTGCATCGTTTATAAAACCGCGCCAGTTTCAAGGCTCCCGTGAAATCGGTGAGAATGTCATGGAGGTTATAACTGTAGTATTTTATAAACGGATGCGCTTTAGACTTCCATAGAGATGATAAAACGCGCGTAGAGATGAGAAAAATAAAAATAATTATTGCCAGATCTGTATAATTAAATGTCTGTAACTTTCTGCTACGATATATATCTTTTGCTTGGCAAAGGCACTACCGATACCGATATATTTAAGTTTTTTTTTCTTTTATCATTATCTAAAACTAGCGAACCGCTTGGCTTTGCACGGGTGTAGTTTAGAAAAAGAGACGTGTAACAGTATAAAGTATGTTTTTTTTTCTTAAAAAATTATATGACTACTAGGTTTTTCAAAGTCATAACCAGTAGGATACTTGAACTCAGACAAAGAAAAATCTGATATCTCTGTAATTTATCAAACCCTGCTAGAATTCCGCATGATAAATAATACTGTCTTGTAGATTATTGGGCTACCAAGGTAAATGCAACTATCGCTGTATTTCAAATTCAGAGGCATGATGGCTAATCAATTATAAACATACAGGCGCATAATACACTGCACCGGACACCACTGCGGTGATGTGGTTTTTAACTTTGACTGTAAAACTTAAATTTGTCTAAAAAGCCGCTGGGTATAACACACCGACACCGGGTCTTAGTGCGGAGTAAGTCATAATAAATAAGTTAAAAACTCCGGAGCAGTGTCCGGTACAGTGTGATATGCGCCTGAATTCAACTACTAACAGCGCAGAATTGGTGATAGTGACTTTTCATTTTATCCTATTATGTACCTACTTGACTTGTTGCTTGGAATAGACGTTTATTCCAAAATTATTTTTAGAGGACTCATAAAAAGGAGGATCCACACCAGCCTATTGCCAAACGCAATGAGGGTAGCTATTATGCGAAAAGGTCAACACTTATCAGTGTAACGTAGTTATAAATAACATAGAAGAAATACAACAGTTTTGGCAAGTAGAAGAATTAAATGAACCTGAAAACTATCCGGCTCGAAGGACCAAAAATATGTTCGGGATGATACTGTCCTTCAGTGAGGAGGAATGATAAAATGTTCACTGTTATAAACTCTGTACTTATATTAAAATGTCCTACATAATTAAATGTTATATGTTTATGGTATGAATGCAACCGTATGCCGTAAGTACCAAACGTGCACTGGCTTAATAAATGTATTTCCATAATTAGGTAGTTGCGACACACGGCCAAATGTACCGTATATTACCATACACCAAACAACAGTCATACGTACGTACCTAATTAAAAAACACTATGCCACCCATGACAATTGCAGTTCCGACCAGAACTTAAAACAGAAGCTCTACGATAAATATTAACGCGCTAATAATGTATACTTATTCCAAATTTACGCCGAATAACCAATCGACATAGCTCTCCGAATTTGCAAGCTGGAGGGGCAATAGGCAGACCACATAGCTCAGTGTACTGATAACCAATGGGTATGAAATGTTCTCGATTGACATTGCTAAAGTTATGGGGAACAAATGGTTGCAGTTGACAAACAGCTATTTACAATGCCATTAAAAAGCGGGAGGCATAAATTCAGCAGAGGACATCTTCCAGCTGAAGATGATATTCACCAAACTCGCATAATGCAGTGATAACCAGTCATATTATGGCTAATAATGTCTATATCGATTGTCGGCGCAACAATTGTTGCACGTTAGTTTTAATGAATGCTGTTTTAAATGGGTGATATCAAATCTCATCCATATTCTGTAACGTCATGCAGGTAAAAGAGGTTTTTGATTCCAAATAAGCAACGGGAAAGTTTTTTTCAAGTTTTTTTTCAACCTGATGTTAAGTGGTAACTTCTGCCTAGAACAGAAGCATTATTTCACAAGTGACGAACTGCACTGCGCTTGTAAACCTGAGACAATCTGTTAAGTCTAATGTGCCTGTAATTTCGCTGGCAGCCTTACCTTCAAACCAAAACATGGTATTTCGAACATTACTGATTCACGGTAGAAATAGGGTATGTTAGTATTAGTAACGATATAAGTAAATTATACCATATACTTTCAATATCAATCCACGGGCTTTAAACTCTCAGTACTGCATGCATCTTTGTTGTTAAGATTACCTTTTAAACTATGCATCAAACCTTTTCAGCAAAGTACATACTATCACAGGGGAAGCAGAATGCTACTGTATTGACGGAGAATTTGATAATCTATTATCTTCATTTTATCTATTATAATTTTTATGAAAGTGAATGCTATTAGCATAATTATCGGTACATAGTAGTAAAATATCTAAGATTTAATAAATCTTGTAATAAAATAGTAAGCACTAATAAAATTAGGACACATATCCTCCCATAAATAAAAGGGGCGTCTATGAATATTTTTACGACTTTACAGAGATACCGCTTAAATAACTCCTGCGATATTTGAATATTGTCACACTAAAAACGACACTAAATGTACGTACTATCAGCTCTTAATACATTCATATCATAATAAATATTATTAAATTTATCATTTATGAATTCCGAGTCCAGAGGTGGCTACCGGCGGTGTCTTTGAGCAACCACCATGGCCGCCATGTTTTTTCCATTAATGCGGCACTCTTGTCAGTGTCACGGGCTATCTTGAACGTCACTTTCGAATGGCGTAAAAGGTAATTTCGCTAAGGAATCGATAAGAAATTAGTGGTGATAATATAAAAATGCAGGTTATATTGTGTGTGTTGACGTAGACAGGATATTATGAACTGTTAAAGGAACTGCCATATGTTTATTTGTAAGGAAAAACATTTGAGCGCGTTAAAATATATGTGAAGTATTTTTTCAGAAAGAGCGTTGATGTTTGTAAGGCGGTTTCACACTTTTGCAGGTGTTATCGATTCTGCTGATAAGATCAAATGTATTTAATTGTATTTATTTGCCAGAATATGAGTGAACACAAAAGTTTTTATAATAGTAGATGAAAAGTACTTCACATTTCCACCTCTCAGGTATGCAAACATTATGATAGGTCTTCTTCTTCTTCTTAGTCGTATCCTCATGGCTAAGGGACGTGATTTTGGTGTGTAGTCTGTGCCACCATTTTTCTCCAGCTCTCTGTATCATGCGCCATTTGAATGGATGATTGTAAGGTGGCCCCTGTTGCCTCTTGAGTGGTGTGTGTTCATCGCGTCGGAGAGTCACCAAAAACGCTCACGCCGCGACCACAACGATCGCGATTCGAAGGTGGGTCTACGTGAGCATTGCGAGATGTCACTGTGCGAACGGCAAACCGGGGTGCGACAGTTGTGAGCGTTGACGGCGCTTGCCAGAACGTACCCTTTGGGCATGTCGAAGGCCTTTGGGCGGCGAGAAAACTTCGACAGGGGTTCACCACTACACCAAGCCACACTAAGCCCGCGTGGTGCATTACGGCCCAACTTCTCTCTCTGAGAGGAAGACTCGAGTCCCAGCAGTGGGTATATAATGGGCTGTTTATGTATAATTATGTAGGGTGTGGTCAGGGAAGGGCGCCTGTAAGAAGGTCTGACACGATTAAGAAGGCGGTGGGTGGTAGCACCGTAACACCGTGCGATTCACACAGCCTATGGCCGCACCCAATGGAGACTGATTATACGTGGTCGCGATCCTCAGCAGTGAGGGAACGAGGAGAAGAGAGAGATGTAGGGTGTATTAACAGGACCTACAATAAAATTCAAAGTACTTATCTAAAAATAATAAGAGTACTCGTTGATGTCTTTTGTATTGGTTTTCTATCTTCATATAAAAGAGTTAAACGAGATCGATATTATAAAGTTGTTATTTTAAGCTTTGTTCATGATTAGAAAATACATATTATAATAAATATACTACTAAACACACACAACGAGCTATGGAGAGGGCTATGCTCGGGGTTTCTCTACGTGATCGAATCAGAAATGTGGAGATCCGTAGAAGAACGAAAGTCACCGACATAGCTCAGAAGATAAGCCAGTTGAAGTGGCAGTGGGCAGGGCACATAGCACGCAGAACAGATGGCCGATGGGGCCGAAAGGTTCTGGAGTGAAGACCACGGACCAGCAAGCGCAGCGTAGGTCGTCCACCGACACGGTGGACAGACGACCTGATGAAAGTCGCAGGACGACGTTGGATGCAGGCCGTTTCCAACCGGTCCTTTTGGAAAATCATGGGGGAGGCGTATGTTCAGCAGTGGACGTCCTACGGCTGAGATGATGGATGATGATGACTACTAAACAATTTCTAATTGTGATTTTTTTGTAAAGTCTAACTCGATTTAGTATTTAGATTTTGAAAATTAAAACATTATTGTGTAATGGAGCGAAAAGCCATGCAACAATAATTGATTTGTTAACAACTTATTCCCACTGCTGGGACTCAATCCTTCCTCTTAGAAAGAGCAGCCCATTATGTTCCCACTGGTGGAACTTGGAGATTCCTCTTAGAGTGAGGCGTTGTGCTGAAATTCACCGCGTGAGCATTTCTTAATACGTGCACTGCGCCGGCAACCATACCTTCAAACCAAAACACAGTATTGTGAACATTACTGCTTCACGGTAGGAAAAGGTATGGCGTCAGTACCACCCCTGACGAATTCAATAACAATAAAGAGTTCTATTGCTCCAAAAAAGTCAGTACCATGATAGTTCAAAAGTACCTAGGTGGTAGTGCCACGCTGTAACCCCACAACCGAATGGGCCGGCACGACCCGGGAAGTACCACACTCCCACATAACACCGACGTGAAGTAACATAGCTTGATGTTGCGTTTCGTCGGTTTGTGGGAGGTTCCGGAGGCCCGATTGCCCCCTTTCCCATTCTCCCTCTTCTTCTACCTCCCCTTCCAACCTCACACCTTCTATCTCTTCCTACCATGCTTCCTCAAAGGCCAGCAACGCATCCTCGAGACCTCTGGTATTGAGGATGTCCGTGGGCGACGATATCACTTACCATCAGGTGAGGCGATTGCTCGTTTCCCAACCTACCCCATAAAAAAAAACTATTATCACAATACTGTGCGCATGGTGGCGACGTTTTTGTGCGCATGGTGCCGACAAGTTATTTCACATTTTGGTGTTGAAGTCGTTTCCGTATTTTTAAGAAAATAAATTTTTCAGTCTTTTTTAGTTACCCTTGCTAATTACCGTATCGATTGTCATTCACAGGCGGAACACTTTCCAGTTATTAGAGTGTAACTCAAAAACTGCTAGGTCGAGTTTGATGAGATTTAAATACGACCACCTAGGAAGTACTAGTTTACTCTGCCAAAAATAATATTAATTAGTCCACAAATGGGGAGAAATCGGTAAACATACATAAAGAACATACAATCGACCATAGAACCTCCTCCTTTTTTGAAGTCGGTTAAAAACGCATAAATTTTACTTATATCTTTATCCAAGCCTAGTTCAATACTGAGCGAAGTTAACTGATTCGTGCCTGAGGCTATCCACATTCAACGACCCACACTGATCCCGCGTGGTGGATTATGAAATATACTTCACAATTTTAGAGAGAAAAAAACTCACATCCTCGGCCAGGATTCGAACCTGCATCTTCCTACAATCTGTGTCAGACGCCATGACTACTAGGCCATCGATGCTTACCGTCCGAGCATTGAATTTGTACTCTTGAATTGAATTGTAGATTTTAATCTCATGTGGACGGAGCAACATCTATTGAATAGCTTGACAGCATTATCCAACCAAAAGAAGAGTTTTTCTGAAGATGTGAATTTGTTTCTGTGTATTTGCAATGTTTGGTCTCGCTAAGCAGGCGTTAGTGCTTAAAAAATAATTAAAAAATATCATACTATACTTCCTCTGAAAGAAAAGTCCGTGTTCCAGCAGTGGGACCGTAATAATTGTGCAATCAAATATGTTTGCGCAATCCCCACTGAAACAACAAACATTACAATTTAAACATAAAACAAACCGTGCGAAAGTCGCCACTTGCAGTTCAATAGGGAACCACCCTAGCCGTGACAACACTGACAACTGTTGCAAATTGGAAGCAACTTGAAATAGGACTATCTTTTCTGAACATAGTAACATATAAAGTCGTTTTTCGCGTCTGTATATCCGCAAACTTCTAAACCGCGCAACAGATTTTGATGCGGTTGTTGATATGCGTTCAAGATTTTTTCACGGAACGTTTATAAATAATAGAACCTATTTGAGTTTTTATCTAAGTAGAAGGTTTTTAACACGTCACGCGGGGTACGTCCGTTCTTATCTCACGCACAAAAATAATAATAATTAATCCGTTTTTATCTCGCTAAATTACACGAGTGCGTTTTTATCTCACCGCAGTCCTACGCCCCAGAATAAATAATAGTACTCCGTAACTGCACCTACCATAAAATATAATACCAATTATACGTTACTAGTACTTTTGATTATAACTCCGGTACAGATGAAAAGTAATTAGCCAAAATAATCATATCACAAATAAGAATGTTTGTGGGTGCGAAAAAAAATATAAATTATCTCAAACATTTATAATTCACAAAAATAGTAGGAAAATAATCAAAGTAAGTATGTATATAGTAAAAAAAAAGCTAAAAAAACTTTTCATATTAGGTTAATATTTACTTTATTCAAATAATCACAGATTTACTAGAACTAATATCAGTTTAATTTGTCTTGGACTGACTACGTAAGTAAAGTTTGTAATCTTCTACTATATAAAAATAAGTCGGGTTTTCCTTCCTGACGCTATAACTCCAGAACGCACGAACCGATTTCCACGGTTTTGCATTCGTTGGAAAGGTATCGGGCTCCGTAAGGTTTATAGTAAAGAAAATTCAGGAAAAAATTAAAAAGAAAAGCGGTAAAATCTTTTTTCACATACAGCGCCATCTCTGATACATAGCATGTACTACAAACCAATATTTTAAGTAGATGGCGCCAAACGAAATGTTACATAAAACGAAGCCATCTGGTGGCGAAACGGAGTTCGCAGGGTTTGCTAGTGTTAAAAAAATCACATGTATTCAGGCACCAATAAAAGGTCTGCACTAAAATTATAGTTATACATACATGACAGTACATTTTCAAAATAACTAATGGGTTATCTAAATCTAAATAACTATAGACTTTCAACCAATAATAATCAGTGAAATTGTACGGTTAAAAGTAACTTACACTAATCGTACACCATGTGTGTTGTTAAAAGAACTGCTACTTTTATAATAATAAAATACAGTGGAACCTGGTTAATTGGGATATCCAGAGACCAAGAATGTTGTACCATTTATTGAGGGTTTTCATTTATCCAGTTTTCCAATTAGGCAAGTTCAAAATTATAGTTGTCTCATTTACAGAGGCTCCCGCTTATAGAGGTCGAAATGTACGGCTATTCCATTTTTAGAGGGAGAGTAGTCCCTTGTTTTTAGGTCAAAGCCTGAGATAGTACTGACAAACAAAGCGTGTGCAAAATGCATTCTAATGTTAGTAAACAAAAGTGTCAAAACCTGTCCCAACCCGATGAATTCGTCTCATTTATAGAGGAAATTGAGTTACAGAGTCCCAATTATAAAGGTAAACATCGAATAAATCCTAGGAATCAGATCTCATTTAACCAGGTTCGATATGTCCCATTAATAGAGGTAATTCAATGAAATGTACCGGGACCTCATTGCAACTCTCAATAATAGAGTTTTCTCATTTATCCAGGTCCCATTTAACCAAGTTTCACTGTATAACAATCCTATTCAAGGTAATACTAAAAATACTAAGTAGATTTAATTTAGCTATGATATAATTACGGTTATAAGTAAAAATCTTAGTACTGTCAACACGTTTAAAACTACTACTTTTTATTGTAATAAAATGTGTGCTAGTCGCAACTGACCTGACAAAAACATAAAATTTCTAAAAGATGTAGGAACAAAAGATTTTTACAACGGAAATGCTTATTATGGCTGTCATTGGGCAATACAATAAAAGGCGGAGTTAGAACATGTGCAAAGCAAAACCTTTATGAACTGGTTAGGCATAACATTGGGTGATAGTACGTACAAAAAAGTGCTATACCATGCTGCGTATACACCTAGGCCTTTATTAATAAACGTTGCGTAAACATAGATTAGGCGTAACATGCTTTGTCTTGCTTTCACGCGTGACATTTACTGCAAGCGAAATATTTACAGATAGATGTTGTAACTACTCCGGGTGTAAACCAAGTTTATTAATAAGGCCGCTAATGTATACACATTTGTATACCTCTGGTTTGTAACTAATTTTATCAGATCAAATTCACTCCACCGGTATTAACTTGCTTGTAGTTGGTCAAACTATTCAAGTGTAGTATTTTTTATCTGAACTTTTATGCGTAGTTCGGAAAGACACCCAAAGAAGTAGACACTGGGTGGGTTAAGTAAAAGATCTTCACATATTCATCTCGCTAAATGACCAGTTTAGAATTTAAAATGCTAATTTTGTATAAATCCAGGATTTCGACGCAGTTTAAGCACATATCTGACCGCTTCCAAGACATTTCGAAAATGTAATAACTTGGTTACTTATGTGCCGATGAATGCCCAGGGTCTTAAGAGGATATAGCACAACTCGTTCCGAAAATCTTCCTTTGTGGATACTTCGGACATTTAAAGCTAGATGTCTTTTATGTAGTATTTTAGTTCGCTGCCCGAGCGAGCGAAGCGTTTTTAACTGGCTAAACTAACGTCCATCTGTCCGTATGTTCGTTAGTCTTCCTGTACATGTCATTTTTGCTGTACTGTGTGTTGCATGTACTGTGAAAAATTACCGCTTAAGACTACGCCCGCGAGGTCTACTGTTCGTAGACCTCGCGGTAACGTAACCTCGTGTAACTACTAGTAACGTGTCGATGAATGTTCAGGGTATTAAGGCGAAATGAGTGTCGATTACGACCAAATTTCATGATTCGATTTCACGAAATTTAACTTAATTTTTCGACGCTTAAACCTAATAACCAAAGTGCGAAGAAAAACGTAGTGTAAATTGAATATACGTTCTTATGAAGTATGGGAGCCAATACACGATTGAGCAAACTTGGCTCTAAAGAAAATTTTGTCAACATTCCCTAAATTTTGCAATTTTTGTGTGCTTCGTGGGAAAAAGCATTTTTATGCAATTATTGACAAATATATTTAATAGAATGTATCATATTTGAATTTCCAATAAAATTTACTAGTGAACTATGGACTCTTTTATCATTAAAGTTTTATGATTTGATTGTATTGTAAAATAAATATAAAAAGTAAAGCACGTATTTAAATTTAGAATTGGACCGCCGCCTTAAGAGAAAATAGCATCGCTTGTTTCACCCGCTTAACCACACATGTTGCAGTTCCTGGATTTGAGGAGGTTGGAGGTTGATTTATGTGAAATCTATTGTATGTTGGCCAAATATTGCGAATCGCGAGTTTACGAGTTAAGGGTGAAATTTCGAAAAATTCTTCCTTAGTGGATAATTACGACATTAGGCTTGATTTCTTTTATATTGTACTAGCTGCTCTCCGCGGTTTCACCCGCGCGGTGATGGATGATGATGATGATGATGAACCTTATATAGCTTATGTTACTCAGGGTGAATATAGCTTTCCAATGGTAAAAGAATGTTTAAATCAATACAGTACTTTTTGAGCCAATTCGTTACACACATACATACAAATCTTTCTCTTTATAATATTAGTAGGTGTGATTTTAGTTCGTAATATTACAGTGTTGGCTCTGCGTGGATGAATCAGTTTCTGGAACGTTTGTCAAAGTTAGATCAGCTAACAGACGGAATACTGACCGCTGATTGGTCACATATCGCGTCATAGAATACCATTGACCAATAAGCGTTTAGTATTTAGTTGGTCAACTAATCATGTCTTTGACAAACGTTTAGACACTGGAGGTTAACCAATCAGGACATGGAATTATTCAATTGAGTTCTGATATTTTTTTGGAGCTAAACAAGGAACGGACATCAGGCTTATTGGTATTGAAGTCGGTTCCATTTTTTGATAAAAGTATTTTACCATATTTAGTGATCCTTGCTACTTACGTGTCAATTGTCATTCACCGTCAATGATGGTGTCATCAAGGTAGATGTTACTGTTCAGTTTTTGGAGTGTAACTCAAAAACTACTTCACCAAATTTGATGAAATTGAAATGGTAACACCTCGGAAGTATACTCAGTAAGACAAGAAAAACATTCGAGTCGGTTCACAAAACTAAATGTGAGGGAAATCAGCCAACATACACAGACAAAAATACATGCACACGAACATATGGAGGTTATATATCCTTTTTTGAAGTCGATTAAAAAGTAAGTACCTACACTTCGAAACTTTACACTTAAACTATTAATTATAAAGTACCCTTCACACTCCCAGTTACATTATAACTCTATTGCATAAGTAAACACGGCAAGTGTGAAAGTTCGCAAGGGGAGACACGTGAGGGCGGCTTGTGAAAGTTTGGGTGACAAATAAAAGAAAACACTAACGGATTTTTATTACGATAAAACATACTCAAAACTAATTTATTTTTATGAACCAATATATACATAAGAATCAAAGTCCTGACTGACAGACAACGCACAGTTTAAACCGAACACATTGCTCGAGGCGGTTCGCAACTTTTCTACCGACCTCCAAAAAAGGAAGAAGTACTCAATTCGACTGTTTTTTTATGTTTGTTACCTCATAACTTTCGACTGGGTGAACCGATTCTCAAAATTCTTTTTTTTTAAGTTGATACTTCCCGTGTCCCATTTAAATTTCATCAAATTCAGTTGTAGTAGTTTTTGAGATACACTCCAATAACTGAATAGAATGGAAGTTGGTATAAAATTTTTCAAATTGGTTGTGTATTGTGCGACTGAACGCCGGTCGCGATATTGCATGTAAACAGTTTACAATGCTTGCTCTGCACTTACGAATATGCAAACGTTAAGTTTTAATACCGCAGTGGATAACGAACGGTGGCTGCTTGCGATACCAGGTTTTGTACTTGGCGCACAGATTGGCATCTCTCTAGATCTCTATGACTATTAGCAGAAGCTAACTCTAAAAACAGTATCATAACCACCACACACAAGATATAGTCAAAGTCTAACAATCAAATAAAAGCAATCCAAAGTCGATTGTGTCCCAAACTACCTGATAATTCAATTAGCGTGGAACGCATACCTACACCAACACTTGAGTTGGAGGACGCTCGAGTCCAATGGTGTGGAATGAGGTTAGTGAGAATGAAGGCACGTGTCACCGCCCGCCCGTCGGCGTTTGGTGGGTGTAGGTGTGCGATCCACTTTATATTATTTTTATACTAGTAGGTAAAGGCTCCCAAATCGTTCGCATTACGGTGAGAATTGTGACTGCCCGTGAATGTTGCAGTGCAGAACTTTTGCTACAATGCTCTTATCATTGAGTAATAGAACATGCATACCAAGTTTCGTCAAAATTAGTTGAAAAATGCGATCTGTACAGGAGGATCAACATACAACCTATCAAACATACGGACAGATAGTAATTTTTAAACTTTCGCGATTTGAACCCATATTTATATTATATTAACGGGGCTTAATCGCGTTAGTAATAGTATTTATTTACCTTGACGTTTGTGTCGGGACAATGACTTTTTATAACAACTGTTGGGGGTATATTAAAAAGTATCTCCATACTTCAAGACAATGACACCCGCCTCTTCAGTCCGCTCGTGACCACGATCAATGCAACTTGATTGAAACGTCGAGGTAAATAAATACTATTACTAACGCGATTAAGCCCCGTTAATATAATATAAATTTACGGACAGATGAAAGTCAATTTGGCCAGTTAAAGCAGACACGCTTCGCTCGCTCGGTCAATTCCCTGTATAGGTATTCAGATGCAACATTGTGCAGTTGAACCAAACAGCTACTCTTCTTCCTTTCCAAAACCACCCTGTAAGTACATCCCCCAAGGGCGCGCACTCTGCAAAAAACACAAACATTCAGTAGGACAGTAAAACATCCAATGTTGACGATACAATTAGAGGGTGCTGACTCCCTGAGGTCTCCAAATAAAGGGCGTGAAGTTGCTGAGGTGTTGTGATAATGTAGTGGAAGAAATAGGAAATAAATAGTTTGGAAAACCAATAAATCTTAACGATAGACTTTTAAAATAATCAATAACTCGGCTCCGACTTCTTCTTCTACAGGCCGGTTGGCGAAGTTGGTAGACGCCTGCCTTCTGAGCGGGTTCGATTCCCGAACAGATAAAAGACTTGTGTGCATGAACATGTCTGTTTGAGCTGTGTCTGGGTGTGTATATGTATATAAGTATGTATATCGGTCATCAGGTTACCATAGTACAGGCTCTGCCTAGTTTGGGACCTGAACACCGCGTGTGCATGAACATGTCTGTTTGAGCTGTGTATGGGTGTGTATATGTATATCAGTCATCAGGTTACCATAGTACAGGCTCTGTCTAGTTTGGGACCTGAACACCGCGTGTGCATGAACATGTCTGTTTGAGCTGTGTATGGGTGTGTATATGTATATAAGTATGTATATCAGTCATCAGGTTACCATAGTACAGGCTCTGCCTAGTTTGGGACCTGAACACCGCGTGTGCATGAACATGTCTGTTTGAGCTGTGTCTGGGTGTGTATATATATATATAAGTATGTATATCAGTCATCAGGTTACCATAGTACAGGCTCTGTCTAGTTTGGGACCTGAACACCGCGTGTGCATGAACATGTCTGTTTGAGCTGTGTCTGGGTGTGTATATGTATATCAGTCATCAGGTTACCATAGTACAGGCTCTGCCTAGTTTGGGACCTGAACACCGCGTGTGCATGAACATGTCTGTTTGAGTTGTGTCTGGATGTGTATATGTATATAAGTATGTATATCAGTCATCAGGTTACTATAGTCCAGGCTCTGCCTAGTTTGGGACCTGAACACCGCGTGTGCATGAACATGTCTGTTTGAGCTGTGTATGGGTGTGTATATGTATATAAGTATGTATATCAGTCATCAGGTTACCATAGTACAGGCTCTGTCTAGTTCGGGACCTGAACACCGCGTGTGCATGAACATGTATGTTTGAGCTGTGTCTGGGTGTGTATATATATATATAAGTATGTATATCAGTCATCAGGTTACCATAGTACAGGCTCTGTCTAGTTTGGGACCTGAACACCGCGTGTGCATGAACATGTCTGTTTGAGCTGTGTCTGGGTGTGTATATGTACCTATATAGGTATGTATGTCAGACATCAAGTTACCTTAGTACATAGTACAGGATCTGTCTAGTTTGGGACCTGAACACCGCGTGTGGATGTTGTTCCATATAATTTTTATTCTTATGCAACATATTTACAAAAAAAATAATTAGGACAACATACTCGAATTGTCAAAGTAACTAGTAACACAACATAAAATTCTATTCAGTTACTTTAAAAGTTATAAACTTTTATCATACCTTTTGCTTTTTAACTCTGCTTCTTGACGTCATACAAAACTTGAAACATACACGTAGCCAAAAAATAACTAAAACAACTGAAAATACTCGATCAAATTCTGTCCAGCCGTGCGATTCTGAATTGATTCGGCGACGAGCTCGCCGATGTCAAATACTTTATGAAATATTGCCCTTGGTTTTTTTCCAACGTTTCTTGTCATCTCTTCATTTGTTTCACGGATGTTGTCAAAGATGCAGATGTTTGCTCTTTGAGAATCGCACGGCAGTATTTCCAGAGGAAATCAGCATCTATACAAACATACCGTAATTTAAATATGAATAATTGATCAATTCCTTATATTTTATATTCTAACACACCTGATAGGTTTTTTACAATATTTGTAGTGTAAAGACTTTTTGGCTACTACATGTTTATTATAATAAAACGCCATTACTAATAAACGTTGTGTAAACATATATTATAGGCGTAACTTTCTTTGTCTTGCTCTCACGCGTGACATTTACTGTAAGCGAAAAATTGACAGATAAATATTATAACTATTCCGGGTATTGCCAAGTTTACAGGCCGTAAATAGATAGAAGAACTAGACAAGATAAAGTGACCTCAAATTTTGTATTTGTTTTACCCAATGTCCGCAACGAGCTATTCGGTTGCAATGTTATTCGGTAAGTTCTGCGGATACCAGCCGTGCGATTTTCTAATGATTCGTCGATGTGCTCGTCGACGAGCTCAAATACTTTATGAGATATCGCCCTTGTACATAAGGTTGTTTTTCCAACGTTTCTTGTCATCTCGTCATTTGTTTCACGTGTTGTCAAAGATGCAACGATGTTTGCTCTTAGAGAATCGCACGCCTGCACTATGCCTGTCAGCCCGATACATATACAAACACTCATCCATTAATTTCACTTGCTATAGTTAAATATCGTATACATACGGATCAAGTTAACGGTCGAGTTAAGGCAAAAACTCTTTGCGCGATATAATATAAACCTACCGTCATTGTTTACCTTAAGCCCCGCAGAAATATAAAGTCATCAGTTATCGTTCAACCACCGGAGCGAGCGCACGTGCCAGCCACGCGGCCAACACTTATCTATTTGCACAGCAATTCGCACTTTGTGGGTGGATAATTGTTACTGTCAATATTTACTCTTACGTTTAGATGCTAGAGGGAACCTTGGGTTTTACTCATATGCTTCGGTGAACATTGATCAAGACAAATATGTTTGATTCCTTTATAAGTGTACTCTTTCGTTTGTACATTTGCCAATTTTCAAGTTATTTAGTCAAATATTTAGTCGCATTAAGTGTGATTTTCATTCAATTAGTCAGAGTCAAGTCACACATAAACAAGTCTGTCATTAAGCCACTGTCCTGTATAAGTTTTGACTGTTTTCGTCTGGAAGAGATCGCTTTAAGCGATAAGACCGCCAATCGTTTTAAGATATATTTCTAATCTGTTTCATAGTTTATTTTGGTGTCAATAAAGTGTTATAGTATTGTACACTCGTGCACCATTACGAACACATAACGGTTAATAATCCGTATTACACGTCAAAACTCGAAGAAATACAAATCTAAGAAAATTAAACAAAATTCATAATAGCCATTGTTGAATTTATCCCCACCATTAAAAATAGTTTCCAATATAGTAGGTGCGCCCAGCAGATACACTCGCGCGGTGTTGAACGATGATGATGAAAAAGTATTCTGTGTGTTAATCAGTGCCTCATCTATCCCCAACCAAAATTTCATCAAAATGTATCGTTTTGAGTCTGAATATGTAACAAACATACAAACACACTCACAAACGTTCGCCTTCAGAATATTACTGTAGTTTATACTTTATTAATAATTAACTGCAATCGAGAGTAAAATCATCGAAATTATGAAAACCATTCAAGCAAACCACATCCTTAAATTATAATTAGTACTCACGGGATGTACACCACGATTAGGCAGGTTTTGGGGTTCCCGATATTTCGGCGCAGTTACATGCACCATGTTCACGGGTAGACTGAATATGCGGGTGGTTGTGAAAAAAGTGCATGTAACTGCGCCGAAATATAGGAAACTCCAAAACCCGCCTAATCGTGGTGTACATCCCGTGAGTACTAATTATAATTTAGTTAAAAACCGCGAAAGTCTAAAATAGTGTGTCACATCCTTAAATTCATGCAACAGCCTATCACATCATTTGTCTTACTATATATCTCCGAACATTAAACAATTGTTAAGATGTTTAGTCACGGAGCTCGAACACCCTTCCTTCACGCTATATACATATACAACCGATTACTCCAAAATATTTCTTCCCTTAAATCTGCAACACCATTAAACCCTAAACAATACCACCCCATATCACCACTGTTGCAAATAGGCAATAATTTATTAGATAAATTTCAATTCGGTTAGCACACCCCTAGCACTTAGGGCTGGCAACATTATCATTGTAATAAAATAATTTGAAGCATACTCTCCTTGTTTGTGTTTCCTGTATGCTATATTCAACCTAGTTGCATATTGAAATAAGGTTGTCAATACCGTGATGCCATTATCAAAGTTTTTGGGTAGTAGTAGTAATCTATCACAACTTGTCGTGTCACACCCCTGTTCAGGGTTGCTACAAACGCAATTTATGTGTTAACATGATTTATAGGAAGCAGCCCTTATTTCAGCGTGATAGTAATGTATATAACTATACCTTATTATGTATTTTATTACTACAGCAGGTATATTTATATAATACTTAGACAATACTTAACTGAATTACGAGTAGTAACTCCTAGTTTCGGACTTGCCAAATAAAAAAGTTCTCGTTTATACCAAACTCCGGTTAATATAAGGACCAATAAAAAGACTACGGTTAAAGAAAACTTTTCTAATTAGGTATATTAGGTATTTTTTCTATCATTTTTATTGATATTTTATATTACTAATATCTGTTTTTCTACCATTTTATTTATAAGTACTTTTTCCCTTATGAACGAAGGAGTTGAAACGAGATATATAAGGTCTTTGATAACTAGTGCACAATATTAAATTAAATATAATTAAATTAAAAATAATTTATTTCAGACACAGTCGATCCAACTCACAATAAGTACATATACGATTCAAATTACACCATATAAAAAATGAATATATATTTAAAAATTGTCTACTTAATCTAAAATAAAAAGAAATTTCAGAAATTAAGGTCATACAAAAAAAAACCAGTAGGTACAAAATAGAAATCAAATAATCTTATCTCAGTCTCTATGAGGCTTGGATCCGGAGTGCTCAATGTGCAGCCTGGTCCAGTGCCGCATGATTGGGCAGTCCAGATCCATCCTCCAGGCGAACATCTGCAGGTATTTGTTAGAGCTGCCACGCACGCGCCGCATCAGGGACGTGACTCGCTTGCGCAAAATTGAATTAATATTGGACGGGGCGATTTGGAATCGATAACTGGTCATTATATAGTGTCAGAACAAAATCGATATTTTTTATTTTTATTTATCTATATTCCAAATTAACAATATCAAACATTACAATAAAGTTGGAGAAAGAAAAAAATCACGGACGGGATTCGAACAAGCGTCTTCCGACAATCCGTGTCAGATGCCATGACCACTATGCCACGAGCGACATCTATTGAACAACTTGACAACGAAAGTAAACCTCGGAAAATTCTTTAAAAACCGGCCAAGTGCGATTCAGACTCGCGCATGAAGGGTTTTATATATATATGTTTGAAATAAGTTGTCGTAGTCGGTACCATGATAGTTCAAAAGTACCTATTATCACAATACTGTGGACATGGTACCGACTTCGAAAGTTATTTTACACTTTAGTTGAATTCGGTTCCATTTTCTACAGACTTCAAAAAAAAGAAGGAGGTACCTCCTTCTTTTTTTTGAATTTTTCAATTCAATTGTTTTTTTTGTTTCCTAAACAAGTACAATTTGAAAAATGTAATACCGACTTCCATTCTATTCAGTTATTGGAGTGTAACTCAAAAACAACTGGACCGATTTGATGAAATTTAAATGGAACCACACGGGAAGCACTAGCTTTCAAACAAAAACAGAATTTTGAGAATCGACTATCGAAAGTTATGAGGTAACAAACATAAAAAAATACAGTCGAATTGAGTACCTCCTCTTTTTTGGAAGTCGATAGAAAACTGCAAAAAATCAAGTCTGTTGTATGGGAGATAGATAGATATATATATAATGGTACAGAACCCTTCGTGCGCAAGTCCGACGCATATGGTTGGTTTTTTATTAGGTTTTAATGTACATATTTACGGCCTTTTTTCTGTAAATATGCGCTTTAAGACATTGGTTATAGCCTAATTTTACGATTCCAGGTCAACAGGAAGTATTCATATAGGTTTTGATCTTAAAATATGCGACATGAACGGGCATATATTTTGATTACGTCGACATACAAGTTTGATTTTCTACCGACTTCCAAAAAGGAGGAGGTACTCAATTCGACTGTTTTTTTTAAATGTTTGTTACCTCATAAATTTCTATAGGGTAAACCCGCTATCAAAATTTTTGTTTGAAAGCTGGTGCTTCCCGTGTGGTCCCATTTAAATTTCATCAAATTCGGTGCAGTAGTTATTGAGTTACACTCTAGTAGGTAAGTGAATAGAATGGTTAATTAAATTTTTCAAATTGTACTTGTTTACAGTCGAAGGAGACCGTCCACTTGAATATTTTAATATAAGTTTGACACCTCCTGTGTTTTCCTGAGAACTAGGGTCTTGACAGACTAACGGACTACAAAGTGGTCCTATAAGGGTTCCTTTTTCCATTTGACGTACGGAACCCTAAAAATTATAAACCATTCTAGTTATTAATTTACATACATACATACAATAAAATCACGCCTCTTTCCCGTAGGGGTAGGCAGAGACCACGGATTACCACTTACTACGATCCTGACATATCTCTTTCGCTTCATCTATACTCATCAATCCTTTCATACATAAGCGTCGGTTTAGGGTACTTTTGACCTGGCCTTTTTTCAGAACGTCTTCAATCTGATTTCGGAACGTTCGCCTAGGTCTTCCCCTTCCAACACTTCCGTTTACTTGTCCCATGTATACCTGTTTAGTCATTCTCATTTCATTCATTCTCTCCACATGTCCAAACCATATTAATTTAAATATTATATAATACTGATATATGATATATGAGACAACATCCACGCGCCGTGTTCAGGTCCCAAACTAGGCAGAGTCTGTACTATGACCTGTAACCTGATGACTGATATACATATTACATTATATATACATAATATATACTATGAGTTATTATTATTATTATTATTATACAAATACACACCCATCACTGCTATGAGTTAGTATACAATTTTCGTTTTATTTATGATATATGAAATGTCAGTACCAATCAAGTACCTAAGCTAAAAATTAATCGCAAATGTCATGGAGAAATAACATTTTTTATTTCTCCATGACACTTGAAATTAATAAAAAAAATTAGGAACTGTGATGGGTGCGTAATAATAAGAACTGATAGTATATAAAATATTACTTTTGGAAACTGTCAAAGAATATTAAATGAGATTAATGTCTATATTACTGATGGACTGTATAACCATATTTTATTTCTATATAATAATTAATATTAATAATAATTACTTAACTAATATTTTTTTCATATTAAAATTACTTACTTCTCTTCTTGTAAATGTACTTACCAACTGATTATGATAGAGAAAGAAAGAGAGAAATTTCGACCTTCGCTTGTGTCAATGTCAGTCGGCATTAGTTTTATTCCCTCTGAACACAGTCGGGCAATGTCAATTACCTACACACTTTTTTTATGCTACACATTATTTTCCTAACTCTGCAGAATTTCTCTAAAACATTACCTACACCATATTACAATGTACGTAAGTACTTACCTATATTCTACAATAAGCATTGACCGATTTAAAAATTAATCAATTTAATCAATTCACTTATTTAATTAATTCCGTACAAATTAATCAATAATTATATTAAGAACTGTGAATTTGGTAAATGATTATTCATATATATATATTTAGGGGCTTTTCCCAACATGGTATGTAGCCACAACTTGAAATAACAAAAATCATCCTCTACATAGAAGACTGTGGAGTGCCTACCCCACTTTTTTATAAAAAAAAATATTTACGATCATAGGTCTGTGTGACATGCTTAAATTGAGTGTATTTTGAATTTTAACATACCCTTAAGTAAGTAAATATTTTTAAGTATGTAATATTTAATGAGCTTGGAAAGTAAAAACTATTTACGTCTTGAAATTTCGAGGGATTTCTACGAGATCTGGGAATCTTGTCTGTTAATTAAGCTCTTACTTCCAAAAAAACTTCGATTAAGTACCCTGAATGCCATTTCAAAAATCATCTAAAAGAAAGTAGCATCCCCTCAAAACATTCTAAATCTAAAACAACAATCCGGTTTAAATCCGAACGCGCCCATTAACGGTCCCTTTGGAACTGTCAAGTTGACAGCTCACACTCCCGCCATTTTCACAATTTCCCGCCAACTTTACAAAATTCAAACCAATCTCTATGCCATAGAGTTTCTTTTCTATATTTTTTAGTGTGAGTAGCTAGATGCAACCCCTAAAAGTATTTTACACGTCATTAAAAGAGATGCGACGGGGGACGCCCACGGTCAAATGCCGTGAAAAACGGGAAAATAATTTATTTACCCAACAAGTGATGTTGTCAATGGACCGCCAATTCGTTATTCATGGGAAATTCTTAAGGCGCGCTCGCACCCTGATTAAAGAAAAAGCAGAATTTTTAAACACCTAGTGTAACGAAACAGATCAATAGTATATTATGAAAAAAAAACAAAGACCAGAAAAGTAATAAGAAAAGAGTAATAACCGAATAGAATTCATAAATATAACTCTCTTTCAGCAGAAAAAAATGCTGAATAGGTCCACAAAAATACACTTTCACGTCTAAACTCTCAGAATTTTCAGCGATAACACTATTTTTTTAGGTAATACTTAGCCAACGTATAGTACTAAAGTAATAACCAGCAGTTTTTTCAATTGTGTTAGTATATATCGAAAAATATAATGAAAACGCACAAAATTAACGCATTTTCGCATTACATCGTCCAATCTAACAAGCGATTTTCAACCTTACGTAAAGCATCGTAAATTATTTTAAAATTGGGGTTGGACCGCGTCTTAATATTATTTTTAACTATCATGTAACAGATACTGGCAAAGTTGCGACACTCAAGTCAGAGAGGCCATACACAAAGAATCTAATCTAAGTATATCTGATCCACAGCATGGTAATATTTTGTATCTAATACCGTGTCCATAGACTATATATAGTGTGTCTGCTAGGCTGGCAACATAAGGTAAGCGTTACACTGTATAACGCATGTCGTCGACTTAAAACGCGTAAACAATTTAATATTATTTATTTTTATGTATAGATTAATAAAAGTCCTGTCATTTTCTCCATCATGATGTTTATAGTCTTCGAATCTGGCCTCAAATCACGTACATCAGGTATTATATGGCATCTTGCCATCTTGGCATGACATCTTGATACACGTAGCTCTGGCCAAACGGACTCATCAGAAAGTGACCTCTACCACCATGCTGTGGATTTCATCACGATGTTACCTTCAGCATGTGCATCACAGCCCCTGTGCAGAGTTGTTCTCTTAATGCAACCTGCGCAGGGTAAGAGATACCGGGGGGTAGTTGCCCCCCGAGGTTCAGCAGAGGTAAGGAGCAAGAGCTCGAGGCCTCAACCAGCCCACAGGCTGAAGATACACGAGAGACCGTCCAGTTGATGATTTACCGATCCCTACCACAATACCCCTTGCCTATCATTGCGTTTAAATAGCATAAACTGTTTACTACTTATATTTAATCAAAGTATGCATCTCCAATTTGAATCATACTCGCTGCGGAGCTTGACTTGGTGATCTTAACCGATCAACAAGTTAAGCAACACTTGCTGCGGTCAGGAGTTGGATGGGTGTGTGCTAGTGGCATTGTTCAACTGAGCGCTTCCGTGCTTCAGAGGGTACGATAAGCCGTCAATCCCGGTTGTTTGTCTTAGGACAACAGTCGTTAGGCTACGTCGGAGGCCTTAGGCGTGAAAACTTCGACATGGGTTGGCCAGTAGCCTATCCACCAAGCCGCACTGGGTCGCGTGGTGGATTATAGCCCAACTCTTCTCTCTGAGAGGAAGGCTCGAGTCCCAACAGTGACCATAATACATAATTGGCTGATTATTTATGCATCTTTAACACCAAACCTGTCTTAATTGACCACTAAGTATTTATGATCAAGCATCGTGGCGTAATTATTCAGTGCTAATTAAAAATATTTAATTAAGTTGCACCATAAACATATGTGTTAATTAGCTCATTAGGTAGTATATATAATTACTGAATATTTTGTTAATTTTATTGATTCTTTGAGGTCGCAAATGAGAGTTAACTGACAAAATTAATTTGTATAAAATTATCCACCAATATAGGAAATGCGAAAGTGTGTTTGTTGGTTTATTTGGCCTTCTTTCATGAGTATGATGAAACTATGTACAGAGATTCCTTGTAGCCTCAAAACTTTGCTTTGCATTGGCCTTCTCCTAACTGGCATCAGTGTAATCAAATAGAAACCGCTTCCGAACAAGCTTCAAATTTCGAACACTATCGACCGATCTAACCGCCTTTCAAAATCAACGATAACACGTAACAAGATCCAACACGAATACACCATTAGCAGCCATAGACAAGCCAGACCATAAACAAGATGCAGTAGCCCTATCGAAAATCAAAGATAAAAATCGTTGCCATTAAAAAAAAGCCCGCTATGTCACGAGGATTAGCCCGCTCCATTGTCGACTATGACAATTGAAATACATCCGTCCCTGTCTGGTCCATGTCTGTCAGTTCAATAAAGAGAGAGACAGATGTCTTTCTATTTTCACTTTTCCAAATGTGACAGATCTGTATGAAATGTTTGTTTGGAATAGGCACAATGGGGACAGTTTCGAATGGGTCTTGTATTATTTTTACTGTTTTTAATCCTGAAGCGAGAGCGTGTATCGAGTTCGTTTGTTATTTTACGTTTGTAACCTCTGGTCTTCTGGTTTCGAGTAACATGTTACCACACAAACAGTATTTTTTCAGAATGTCTATAAGTTTTGTGTTTAAAGATACCCATAGACTCTGTATATATTTCTTCTCTGAATATACTCTGTATATTCTATTCTTACTACTATTTTTACTGCCGGTTTTGAGACATTAGTTATTTGCTATGCAACGCTGAAAACTTGTTTTTTGGAGTACTTGTAAAACCTGAACAAGTGAAGCATTCTAGGATCGTAGCGAAGGACTAATACTTTTCGTCTTACTACAGTGGGGAAAATGCTTAGTGCAAGAAAAACAGCTTAAATAATATAGTAAATAGTTGTTTATTTAAAAAAGACAAGATTCCTTTTCAGCATCCCGGGGTGTACAAAATTAACTGCAGCTGCGGAAGTTCGTACATAGGACAGACGAAGCGAACTGTTTCATGCCGCATCAAGGAACACATAAAGGCAGTAAAAAACAATGAAAGACACAAATCTGCCATAGCTGAGCATCTGCTGGACGCGGGTCCTAACCACTGGATTGAATTCCATAACCCTAAAATCTTGTCCACCGAATGCCATTACATACCAAGGCTAGTAAAGGAAACTATTGAGATCTCGAAATGCCAGAATTTCAATCGAGGTGATGGTTTTCAACTCGCCAGTGCGTGGAATCCAGTATTAGGTTGTTTTAAAAATAAAAGTCCGCGTTCAAAATGTGTTCAACATACTATACGCAGTGATACAGTGAGTGTGTTTTGTCGGGACTTAGGATCGAGTTCGAGTTCCAGTGATAACCGTAGCAAAAGACTAAGAAAGAGGGTAGATCGTTATGTCTGCACCTAACTTTTAAACTTTTTGACCAACCACCCGCATTCTTCAGTCTTCCCGTGAACATGGTGCATGTAACTGCGCCGAAATATCGGGAGCTCATTCCACAACCTTACCACGGTAAATATCCCGTTAATAATCATATAACTTTAGAGAACAACCGTGATAGTTTAAAACAGTTGTTTATTTATTTAAAAACAAAGTCAAAGATATTAAAGACTGTAAAGATGACTCTCATTTCAGAACAATTATAAAAAAAAGGTTGGATACGTCATAGTTCTTCACGTTCGAATTAAGATTATAATGATAAGTTTATATTTCTACTTTATTATACTTTTCTTATACTTTGAAATAAGTTAAAACATATACTTGTCACCTCACTACCTCGGAAAGGCTTCATTTATTGCTTAAAATCTGCACGCCAAAGTCAATTTTATAATAAGTTACTTAGGTATTTTTTCATGTAGGTTATATGCTATTACTAAAGTCTATAGTATAGATTTTAGCTAGAAGAACTATTAAACCGAAGTAACTTACTTGTTATCTAGACGTGCACTTCATTTCTATATTAATTTTACTCCAAAACAAGCATGTAATCCCAAACAATAAGTGTTCCAAAATTGAAAAATAAAAAAGCTCTTTACTCACATCTTGTCTATGGTATCGAACAAAAGCGCGCATTTCTCGCGGAGACACGCAGTCTGTCTTTGACCATTCATTAGACAACATCTAGACAAAATACATTTTAACACGCGTCTAAAGCATTAATCATAGAATTTCCACTCTAAATAGAGATGTACAGCTTTTTTAATGTAATTTAGCTTGAAAAATGGTTGTGTAGTTAATAATTTTTAATTTGTATAGGATTACATGGATTAGTGTGTAACCTACATACGAGTACGGTGTGCTTGTCCGTCTGTTTAGATTAATAATGGTAGACAAATTCTTAGAGCTCAATCCACTTTGAATGTGTAATTTGTCTTTTAACTTATTCTTTCATGCTTCCAATTTCTAACTAAAAGAGTTTCACTCAATTAAGGTTGACCTTTTTAGTTAGTATGAATACGTTATGTGGCCTATCAATTCATTGCAATAAAACATGTGTTATTTGTTTTTCTTTTATGAGTGGACTCGTATGCTTGTACATTTGCTATTCCTCAAGTTGATTTAGTAAACATTTGAAGTACGAGTAACACCGTGTGTGATTTTATTTAAGTAGTCAGAGTCTAGTCAGTGACTTTTTAAGTGACTGCGACTCTGCAAGGGTTCTCTAAACTAAATATCCCTAAAATATAGCAATTCTTATTATAAGAGGTATTCAAATTATCAACGGGATAATTACCATGTACATTTTCCATGAGTTTCCGATATTTCGGCACTGTTGCAAGCGTCATGATCACGGATGAACTGAGGAATTGCGGGTGGGTGAATGTTTACGAGCAGACGAAACGGTCTACCCTCTTCCGTACTCGTTTGCTATGCGAGGCACCACTACTATTGTTCGCACTGTTAGTTTTTGTATTATCCCGACACACAACACCTACCGTATCAGCTCGAACTTTGGAACTATTACGGGGAGACTATCATGGAAAATATTCATGGTAATTATCCCGTTGATAATTTGAATACCTCTTATGTTTGTGACCATGATAGTTTAAAAACTTATAGTTATTATTATGTTTAGGCTAAAATTAAAATTAGCATAACACTTCCGAATGACAGCAGTAAAATTAGATATTTCTCTTCAATTGTGGGTATATTTTAGACAGATTAGTCGTCACGTAACTTGGTGCTTCCTAAACTGACGTAAAAATACCCAAAATCGAATAGAATAATCCTATTTTCAGAAAAGTCCTTCTTAATTTTACACGAGTTTGTGTTTTAGTATTAACAGAATAATAACTACCATAATTAAACTTTAGTTCGCTAGTTTAGTTTAGTTTAGTTTAGTTTTTGAACAAGTAATCGCTACCATTATATTAGTCATGTCCTAGTAAAGTGGAAAATGCATTATTAAAACTTTCAAGGACGATTTACGAGGAGAACGCAAACACTTTTCATGGTTTTGTACACTTCGCTGACACTCGTGCATGGTTATGAACGATTAATGTTTATCCATCACTATTAGGTACACGTCAGGAATATAGAAAACATTTATCTAGGAAAAATAAGCCTTTGTCCTTATTTTATTGAGGCAAACATTTACTTTCAATAATATTTTGCCTTTACATAACATCACACACAAATTGTAGGTGTTAAAAGGAAATACAAGTACGTAAGTAAGATAGTATTGTAAGCAATTAGTGAATAAAGGACGGATTTTAAGTGAGTGCCATAGATGAATCACGAGCAAGTGAAGAGTTCTTGATCACTTGATTTGAATCCCTGCGATCGTGATTCAGTCGTTAGAATCCGAGTGAGCGAGTGATTCATGGCCCTCGAAATAAATAGTATTTGCACAAAGAGTTTGTATTTCGAGTATTCTTTGGCAAAGGAGTTTTCATCGAGTATTTTTTGCGCAAGGAGGTTGTATAAGCATTGAGATGGAGGTTGAATATATTGGTGTGTTCTAATTTCAAACACGAAATTAGTTATCTTTTTATTTACTATGTATTTTCAGTTAATAAAATAAGCTTTTTAGCGGGGGGATATAAAATCTGTTTAGAATAATATCACTGGCTGAATTTAAAAAGGTAAATATTCATTGAGTTATAAAAAGTCGAATGTTCAGTTTGTTTAGTTTCTGTGCCTGTTGATTTATTCTAAATAGTGAAACATATTTTGGTACAAATACTACTTATTAAAGAGTTTATACTATGTGCCAAATAGCATGGCAATAGAGGTCATTCACCTGGCCTTCAAAAAGAAACAGCCACAACTAGACGCATACGAAATATTCAGGAACATGGACTACCTATTACTGCCTATATAGGTATGTATATTATCCATTATTATCCTATTGTAAACAGAGCTTTACTATTTGTTCAAATAATAATATTATTATTATAAAGTAAAGATTCTTGGCACATGATATTAACATAAAATGATGAGATAATAAGTAATTTAAAAATCTCACACTTCTATGACTTCTAATAAAATATGAGCCAGTTCGCCGGTTCAAATAGTGATGGGACTATAATTCTAGTTGTCGATATTCAATTAATTACCATTAATATTTATAGCCACCAATCTGTATGTAGAAATATAATACTTAATCCGTTTTATAGATTTTACCTGTTGATGTTTAGTGTATGATTTTAAAATCTAACTCTAGTTCTTGTTTAATATTTTTCATAAATATAAATATTTGAATAGAGGGTATAAGTGAACTATTTTTTTGTTAGTTTAACATTCTTGATATTTTTTTCAAGTTATTAGTATACGGTACAATCACGAGGTTCTTCTGATGTTAAGTTATGCGAAGGCACTTGGCTCTTGAATTTTTTGGTTATCAAACTTAACTTCTCTTTTCCAATCTAATTATTATGTATCTACAACTTAGTATTACACTGCGTATTATACTGCTACGCAATCATATTAGTAATATATATAATATATGTTTATTCACTTCAGATCACAAAGTACATATCTTAACTATACCTCTAATTAAACAAAGTATGTAATTTAGATAATTAACACAAAACTGTGGTCAGTAGGTAGGTACAATTGATATTCATTGACAACTGTGCTAGGTTGTACCTGTGTTACAGCTGTCAATGTCTTCCTCCAGTATAGTAACAGTTCAAACGGTTCATTAATTTACAAAATTAAACGCCTATCCAAGTAACGCCCATCTAAATAAATACATACCAGATTTATGACTAAAATTTCTCATGCCTACCTCCATATTTTGTTGTTTTAAATTATTTTGTGATTCATTTAACCTAGGTAGGCAAAACAACAAAATTAACAACGTAAGTAGCTATTAGCTCTTAATTAACAATACCTAAACCGATACACTTATAAAGTAATACATATTTATCAGCACACGCAAAGTTTTGCCGATGTGAAATAAAATGTCATATACCTAAATGTGAAAACTTGTGATTGGCCCTGTTTATTCACGAGAACGTTGTTTTACCTATAATGTATATAGGCTGTAAGTTTTCCTATGAAAATAAAATAATGCTAATCTACACTTTTACTGAGTAATATACATACTTACACATTTTTATTAAATATTGTTACTTAAAGATTGTTTGATTAAACATTATTTGATAATTGTTTTAAGGTTTTCTTTTTGTATTATTATATTAGCAATATTACTAGCTACGAACACACACGCATGATTTATAATTTGTATAGCTGTAAGTGCATGTAGTTGGATTGCAATCCAGCTTTAAAAATAATAGAATCTATATTTTGATTGTGCTTTAAATAAAATATGACTGGCTCTCAAGGAGAGCCGCGAGAATAAACTTTTATATTGTTAACGGCAGATTTTTTACCATAAGGGTGGTCAGATGCGTGGTAAGGTGGTCATCAGACGGAGACCAGAAAGTGCCCTACCGCCATGCTGTGGCCATCATCACGATGCTACTTTCACTTAAAGCTGAAGTCCGAAGTAGATCCTCATTACCCCTGGGTTATTTTGACTTTTGGTTTATTCTATACGCGATAAAATGTTTGTCCGAGTTTCCTATTACACTGTAAGACTGAGAGAATTGTTAGGATTGCGGATGATTTTAATGTTTAGAAAAGCTTCCAGAGTAAATAGAGTTTTATTATTTATATAATTTAGGTTGTTGGAGAAGATCGCAAAAATGTCGTCAACTCGTAAAGCGTATGGTTTTATGCAACTTTAGCACCTTTTTGCGTACTAATTAATTATTTTATATAATTAAAATTGTCCTGTAATTAATTTAAGGAACATAATGTACACATTAACAAACATTTTGTTATTATAATTTCGTTATTTTATCGTGATCGAATCAAAAATGAGATCTGTAGACGAGCTACAGTCACCGACATAGCCCAGAAGAATAGCCAGTTGAAGTGGCAGTGGGCAGGGCACATAGCACGCAGACAGGTGGCCGATGAGGTCGGAACGTTCTGGAGTAGGGACCAGGGACCGGCAAGCGCAGCGTAGGTCGTTCACCGATAAGGTGGACAGACGTCCAGGGGTCTCCCACCTCTTAAACTAATTATGTTTAAACCTTACCATTAAATTTGGTACCACCACGTCAATATAGCAACCTTAAAATAATAATGGATTACGATAGACGTTCCGACGACGAAGTATCAAATAATTCACTCAATTCCCGTACTTTGGAGTGACTTTTGACCCTATGTTTCATTGTCTTAATGTCAAATTTTTGAAAATCCGTACTCTCATCTCTTAAAGTAGCCATATTGGATACCACTTAGATCGCTTACCATTAAATGTGGTTGACGTTTTGTGTCGGTGGGAGTAAGATAGTAAGTATAATTATTCTGAGCTTTTTACAAAACGCTCCTGATTTATGATAGTTTCGTAAAATGTGGGAGTAGGCCCCCAGATAAAGATGAGATGATTTTATTATTGCCACACTCAATTGTCGATTTGTAAATATCGTGAAAGATATCTTCATTACTATTCATCACGCGTGTATGATATTCTTGGTGTCACGTGATATCACAAACTCTATATATATATCATAATCACGCCTCCGGCAGCACTCCACAGTTCCACAGTGTGAGCCTGATCACAGGAACCTACTAAGATAAATGCTTTATTATAATCCTCAAGATGTAAGACTATCAAATAAAAACGGATAAATCTCCGATAGATTAGTAACGCAAATAAATTTCTAAACTCTTAAACTCTTTTCACTACACATACTTAGTCAGATGATAAAATTAATTTTAATGCGATTAAATTAGTAAATATCATATATTCGTCAAGATAAACGCCGACTATAAACAGTTTCATTACCGAACGCGTTTAGAACTAGTCATAAAAATATAAAAATGCTCTAAAAAGCTACTTCATGTATAATGTAAGTAATAAAATTTTCTCTTTCCATTATGATTCATAATTTTTAATTTTTACCGTATTTTCTTCAACTTTTTATAGCGGTCATAAATTATATTGCGGTATCGATATGTTTAATTTGATTTTTTGAGATCGATGTCACTTCACTATTAGGAAAAAATGTCGGCACCTCTTGGTAGCAAGTTATATTGGCAGTTATGTAAAATATTTGACCAGTTTTTAGACATTTCATTTAAATAGTTAATCATTTGTTTTGTTGACATTATGAGTTGTGAGTTGGACCTTGAAGTGGATAAACTAATTTATTTGTGTAATAAAAACAGTTTACGCGGCTAATTAAAAAATGCAATTTGCATATATCATGCTACCAACAAAAATATTTGATGTTCAACGTGCTGGGTAGATTTAGTAGTGTTTTAATTGCCACATTATTCTACATTACCTAGGTGATCGAGCTTTGTTCATTAGTAAACAATTGATTTTCTTGGTCTAACCTTAGACTGCAGTCGCTAGTCTATACTATACATATATAAAAATTAATCCCTATTTGAATGAAATGAATGAATGAATGAATGAATGAAATACATTTATTTTGGACACACACAATATTACATAAACGTATACTTAACACAAACGTACAGCTAAACACAAAAAAAATACACACAGGAAATTATTAACATAAATAAAAAGAAATATATATATATATATATATATATATATTTTGTTTGTCAAAACTACAATAATTGTTGATGTTCGTGAGGTCATGATATGGGTGTCGACTGATAATCAGTGACTAAGGACTAAACCAGGCCTTAGTCTAAAATACACACACACATATATATATATATATAAACTTATTTATTACTTAAACAATTTAAAATTTCTTCTAGTCACGCTCTAACTTGAAAACGGATGGAACAATCTCGCAATTTTTTTTTGTGTTAATTATTGTCAGGAGAAGGTTCTTATAAAAGAAAAGCCCAGAAAAGATGGGAGGTTATATATAGATAGGCCGAAGGCCGAGCCTACTACGCGTACGAAGTAGCCCGCTACTTCGTACGCGTAGTTTAGTATTCACGAGTAACATATAAAAACCAGTTTTTTCTTTGGTGCAGGAGTAAACCCTCGGAAACAGCGACGGGAAAGGACTACCTTCACGAGGGCACAGTTGGACGTGCTGGAGTCGCTGTTCGGGAAGACCCGGTACCCTGACATCTTCATGCGGGAGGAGGTCGCTCTCAAGATCAACCTTCCGGAGTCGAGAGTTCAGGTAAGTCAATTATAAACATACTCTTTGTATATTATGATTTGTATTTGGACATTAAAAGTTTACATACAGCAGCTAGCTTTTTCTGTGGAGTACGAATACCATAGAAACTAGTGGCTCTGTGAGCTGTCAATAAAATATTTTTTGCTTCAGAATACACATAATACAGTATCAGATCTTATGAACAATTGACGTCAATGTATTGAACCTGCAAGTAGGCGTACAATTATTCATGTTTATTTATATATTATATACATAACTTAACTTACTTATAATTATGTCCCAATAAATATTCATGCAGATATTCTTTCACGCTGTAAAAACAATTGTTCAATAACCACGTATGCAGTCTGGTTTTAAAGCTATTAACGTCTAACATTTTAATATGGTCAGGCAAATCGTTTGTAAACAGTAAAGGCCATTATATTAAAAAAAAAACTACCGACTTCCAAAAAGGAGGAGGTACTCAATTCGACTGTTTTTTTTTTGTTTGTTACCTCATAACTTTGGATAGGATGGACCGATTCTCAAAATTCTTTTTTTGTTTGAAAGCTGGTTCTTCATTTAAATTTCATCAAATTCGGTTAAGTAGTTCTTGAGTTACACTCCAATAACTGATTTTTACCAAAGTAATAGAATGGAAGTCGGTATTAAATTTTTCAAATTGCACGTGTTACTAACCCGCTACTACGGGATCGATTGTCAATGATGATATCATCAAGATAAATAAACACTTTTCAGTTTTTGGAGTGTACTCAAAAACTGCTTGTAAAAATTTTTTTTACAACACACACGGGGTCCACAGATGGGGGAGAAGTCGGCTAAAACATACACACGAACATTATAATCTTCTCCTTTTTTGAAGTCGGTTAAAAAAATGCAAAGCAGCAATGTCCGGTCAACCGTTAGCTGACCATTATAATATAGAAAAAAACACCATTCTCTTGTTACTCTGCTTGACATTACTAATGATAAACAAACAAGCTCACAAACGTATACTATTTATTATTTATGTATATTGGATTATATTTAGATTTCTTCTTTATCATTTTATTAAACTAATCAGCGAGTCGAACTAGCCACTTAAATCTGTTAAATCTCTTATTTTTATCGACCTTTTAGACGAAATCCGGTGATTACTAACTTTCAATTAACTGTTGATATCGCGTCGTCACAATTTAAATTATAATCCATCACGGAAAACCACCCAAACGCAAGCCCATTAGAATAAAATTTGATAAAACTCGATAAAAGTTCAAAGAGATCCGTCATCGGCGACAGTTGACGCTCGACTGACTCCTGATTCCTTCAAACGTTCAATTTAAACTACAAGGATGGTGCATTAGCGTACTCAATCGAATTACGCGTTCCAATTTTCGAATTTGAAAATGGAATTATTCGATTGTTTTGTGCCAACATCGCATTTAAGGAAACATGCTGAACACGTTCCATGTTTTTAAGCTTTAGAAAAGCTATACAAAACAATTTTATTATGCAGATAGTAAAATTAAGTACTACATAACACAACAATATAATTTCATAGTTTACTTTTAGCATCAGTTAACTTTTGTAGACAACATGTTCTTATGCATTTAATGCCAGTAGCAACTAGTCAGAAATAAATCCACAGGATTGAAATACGATGCTAATCTACCGACTTTAGAATGGAAGAGGTACTCAATTCTACAGTATTTTTTTTAATGTTCCTCATAACTTTCGATGGGGTGAACAGATTCTCAAAATTCTTTTATGTTTGAAAGCTGATGAAAGCTTCCCGTGTGGTCCCATTTAAATTTCATCAAATTCGCTCCAGTAGTGTCTGAGTTACACTCCAATAACTGAATAGAATGGAAATCGGTATAATTTTTTTCAAATTGTAGTTTACAAAACATATTGGGGAAGTACTAATTTCTCAAATTGCGTCTACCCTCTTCAAAACAAATCTGATACGAGATCAATATCAGATTATGTTTTCATTGAGATTAATTGGAAAGATCAGTATAAATCATTTCATAGATAGTGCATTTGTTTATCTAATTGTTTGATGGCGAGACGTGGTGCAGAATATAAATGATTATATCTTGTAATAATAATTATATCTAAATGATTATATCAAGATTGATCGTAGTGACATGGCGACAAATCCAAATTCAAATTTATTAGCTTAAACACAGGTCCAATAAGAGTTAAAAAAAAATGTTAGTTCTCTATGTTTCACCTTTTCAGACATGCTAAAATTTTAACAAAATAATACTAATATACTTCATCATCATCATCATCATCTCAGCCGTAGGACGTCCACTGCTGAACATAAGCCTCCCCCATGATTTTCCAAAAGGACCGGTTGGAAGTGGCCTGCATCCAACGTCGTCCTGCGACCTTAATCAGGTCGTCTGTCCACCGTGTCGGTGGACGACCGACGCTGCGTTTGCCGGTCCGTGGTCTCCATTCCAGAACTTTTTGGCCCCATCGGCCATCTGTTCTGCGTGCTATGTGCCCTGCCCACTAATATACCTACTTAATTAAACATAATCCAAATAATTACTAACTAACCAATTTAATACAATATAATTTTTTTTTTCACATAAACTTATCGTTTAGATATTCATGAATAGAATAATATCCCTTATTGATGAGGGATAAAGTCTTTTCTTATATATATCGACGCAATCTGAGTCTAATATGTATATGGGTAAATGATTATACTGTGTTGGGGCCATACCAAGGACACTCTTATTAAACAGCGACTTATATCGCACGGGCGAAGTGAGGCGCGGTGCAATAGTCTTGTCCTTTTACCTAACTACGAGTAGTATGCTAATAGCGTAGGTAATGTGATAAAATTGAACTGAAATATAAATGACGTTTTTTTTTTCTTCCTTTCTGAACAGGGAATGACTTTGCATAAATGACGTTTGTATTTAGAAGTACCAGCGACTTCGTTCGCGTAGTAGGCCTGCGTTCTCGCCATAACTTCCAATCTTTTCTTTATTTTTCTTTCATAGGAACCTTCTCCTGGAGATAATTAACACAACAAAAAATAATAAGCGAAATTGGTCCATCGGTTCTCATGTTTATAGCGTGAGCAGGAGAAATCAGGGTTATTTTTTATACAGTAATTTGAAAAATTCCACCTTCCGCACTTTAATAGCAACGATCTTTCTTTTGAAAACTGGAAGCACAATGTGTTATCATCATCATCATCATCAGCCTGTATCAGTCCACTGCTGGACATATGCCTCTCCTAATGTACGCCACTGAGCCCGATCTTCGACTTTTCTCATCCAGCTGCTACCAGCTACTTTGCGTATGTCGTCGCTCCACCTAGCCGGAGGACAATGTGTTATACCATTTTAGAATCTCAATAAAATAAGACATTTATTTATTTCTTAGGCACTCAAGTGATAGAATATTACATATTTTTTTTCACCACAAGGGGTTCAACTTACAATAAACAAGTGCAATTTGAAAAATGTAATACCGACTTCCATTCTATTATTCTATACTTTATTGGTAAAAATCAGTTTGTAATTTAATTGAAGCAGTTGATGTAATATAAATGGGACCACACGGGAAACACCAGCTTTAAAAAAAAGAATGTTGAGAATCGGTTCACCCAGTCGAAAGATATGAGGTAACAAACATTAAAAAAATACAGTTGAATTGAGTACCTCCTCCTTTTTTGGAAGTCTGTAGAAAATTACAAATCACAAAACTTTGAGCTAAGAAATGTTGTTAGCCAAAAATTTAACGAGGTGCACAAAAATCGTAGTTATTATTCGAAAGCACCCTTATCTGAGACCACAATTTGAAAAAAACAGATTGAAAAATTTCCTTCATTTGCAATTTTACCATCGAAAAGAGTGGCAAGAAGTAATTTTTTCACAATTTCTGAAAATGTCGATTTTCTCTAAAACTATGAGACTCTAACTAGGCACGTTTTTTAAATTTTTTTGACCATCATGATGTTCCCTATCTGTAGGTATCCATTCATTACGCTACACCCTGTATATAGATAGATTGGGCTACTTTGGAAAGTGTTGTAAATGTCTGGCAGTGACATTTGTAAAAAAAAAATTCGTTTGACTTTTTTATTTTTGTTTTATTTTCAATTCATAATAAAATAGCTACAGCGGTGACTTATTGCTAGTTTCATGTCATTTATATGTATAAATGTAAAAAAAATAAAACTGTTGTTGATTCTCACTCGACTTAAAAAAATCCGTGCCATTTTACATTTTCCACACACACTCAAACCCAAAAGAGCGTAAACATTCGCCAATAGCGCATCTGTCGCTACACCCGTTCGTTCATTCATTCATTCTTTTACAGTTATTAACATAGAGTACAATGTGGGGTCCTGTCCTAATCCGCAGTAGGTATGAAAGGGCACGGTAACTCGTCGATTGTTCTTGATACTTTGCGAGTTTGATACTGTGCTGTGAGAGTTTGATACTTTTAAATCTGGGCGATGATTAGTAGTTTTGATGGTTTTGGTGAAGATTTTAAAGAATTATTTTAAGTAGTAACTTTGACGTTGCGTGATAGAAAGAAACGTTTGCAGAATTCGTTCAATTTGAAAAAAATTACCTAATAGAAACCTACTGAAGGTAATTCTTTTTAATAAGATAAGTTAATAGATTCATTCTTTAAAATTGTGTCGTGTTTGCACCTAGATTAGCAATGTGTCTTACTGATGAAATAACTTGATTTTTATATAGATACATATATAAATTGTTTAATACAGATCACTAATATATACAATATATTAAACAAAGTCAAGAAGAAAATAAAAAGTATAATAAAATCTAATCTATTAAGCTCTATGGTGTAAAGTGGGAAACGTGTCCAGTTCCCTAAAAGTTGTTATTTTTTTTTTACTAACGTGAAGAGAAACCTGTCAAAGACTCGACCGGGCCAAAATTATGTATCCATATTTAATATCATAGTTAATTTTATTTGCTCGTTAAATACCACTACCATACAATCTTAATTAAAGATGTTCATATCGTTTACACTCAAACTGTATATGCGTCGCTTTACATTCTTTAAATACTTTTTTTATTTAAGGATTTCCATTTTAGGCGTGCTTTCCACAAACCGTTACAATACTCTGACTCCTTTATGTCTTGACTTCACCAACAGCCTGCAGCTATAAAACACCCCTACTCTAAAAACTCACTCATTCCACACTCCGGCAATAAATCACGCGTAAGTCGAATCGCAAACAAGAAGCGAGAACGCGTTGTAATTGAACTGCACACAATGTAGGTATAGACAGAGCTACACACATTGTGTGTAGAGGGGGTGGTTATGGGCTGTAATTTGTTTCCTGTGGTTGGGGTAAGTTGGCTGAAGATTTCCAGTAGTGCCCTTTGCAATACATATAATTAGGTAGGCCTCCTGTGCAAGCGGCTGTCTTGCTTGGCACCGCTGCAGTGCCAAACTGCACAGACTGCCGCAAAAGTAAGCAAGCGTTACTGTGTTAAAGCAAAGTAAGTAAATATCTATAAGTAGAACGTCTTCCCTACTAGCGTTGATTCACACAGGTTTGTCGCGAGACTTGTGTAGGGATGTCAACATCGTCACAAAACAAGTGCACATCGCATCTACGTTTTGTTGGTAGCACACCTACGCAACAGAAAACAATGACATTTGAAAACTGTCAATCCTGACCACTGGCGACACTCGCGTAATGATCGCAGGCAAGCGTCCTCCGCCCACACCGCACCGCCTCTTTCCAGTTTTATCGCCTATTTGTCGCGAAGACGTTCTATATAATCGTAATCGTAATTAAGTATTTCTAGAATAAGTGTATAAAATCATAATTATAATGTAATTATTAGGAAACTTTAACTTTGAGCCGTGTAAAGGATACATGTTAATGTCAACTTCGTGGTACGTCTACCCTGTATTCACTTGGTATCGTACGTGACGTCACCTGCCGGCCCCAACAGAATACCAGCGCTGATTGTTTACAATCAGCATTATGCTGAGTTGGGATCGATTTTGTGACAAAATTATAGGTGTGTATGTATTTAGTCTTAATTACCTGCTGTCCTGATCTTATTCATTTGTACACCGGTATTTGACATAAATAAACATTTCTGTATTTCTGTATTCTGTATTTAAGGGGGGGCCGCGCTCTACGTACTTTGGTTAGGGTGTGAAGCACTGTAGTGGAAAGACTGGGTAACTGGCCCTGACTGACTGGGACCAAGCGCAGTGCAGTACAGTGCCACACAAAACTACAGTTCTAAGTTCTGGTTAGCACTGCAATTGTTGCGGGCTAGCGTTGTGCTTACCTGCACTGCACAACTCGCCCGTGTTGTCACTTATGGGGGATCCCAATAATCTATCTATCCACAGTATTCCTTACTACCGATAGAAATTTGACATAACGTCCATACAAATAGTGTTAAATATCCTATAACGCGAAGCGCTCGCAGCGGAGCTCGACTTGGCAACCTTAACCGATCACCAAGTTAAGCAACACTTGCTGCGGATATGAGTTGGATGGGTGACGGCTAGTGGCATTATTCAACTGAGCACTTCCGTACTTCGGAGGGCATGTTAAGCCGTCGGTCCCGGTTGTTTGTCTTAGGACGACAGTCGTTAGGCTATGTCAAGGGCCTTTCTGCGGTCTGAATACTTCGACGTGGGTTGGCCACTAACCTATCCACCAATCCACACTGGGCCCGGGTGTTGGATCATGGCCCAACTCCTCTCTCTGACAGGAAGGCTCGATTCTCAGCAGTGGGAACAAAATGATGATGATGATGATTCTATCTCTAGTGAAGTTATTATTGGCATCGTCCGTTAATAGCATTAAAAATACCAAAATTCCACCTATTCTCATAACTTTTGACGTTAATTATTTCCTATCTACCACACCAAGAGCTTCTACTACTAAATCCGTTTATATGACATCGGTTAAGTTTCAGATTCTGATAAATAATATCCTTACATAATACTAAGTATAAAATAAAGTAGCTCTCCAGTCTGTCTGTATACATTCTAATTCCTTCTAAGTTACAGAGTGGAGTTTATTAATATGTAATAAAATTTTCACAATTTTCAAGATATGATTTCTAATGGTTTTTTTATTCAGCTGGATCAGCTTTAGTGATGTTTTTTTAGTTCTATGCCATTTTCGTTGTTTTCTCTTTTGTGTTTCTTCATGAATTGTGTTTTAATAGAAAAAATATTCGGTGCGTAACGTCAATGAATAGTATAAATTTATTGACCTAATGTGGACAAATTATGTTGGAGTGAATAAAATTTTAAATATCATGTTTAAATTAAAATCTTAAATGTGATTTCTTTAGTTATTTTTTACTTAGTTCCTAGTGATATAAAGATTTCATTTATTATTACTTTGAAAGGTTAGTTCCAGGCCAGTTTCGAATGTTACCTCGTAATTTCCTAGGTAATTCCCTCAATATTCAATATAAATCAATATTTGTATGTTAAAGTTGTTTAGCTGAGTTTTTTTTTATTTTTACTTAGAGTTTAAAAAATACAGTTATGTATTTTGTTTGATTGGAGCAAAGTCTTGTAACTATTGCTCATGTTTCATCAATCATTATTCAATGATTATTGTGCACGTTATCCTGATAAGTAAGTTTACATTTATATGTATGAATGACTAAATGGAAATATTAATAAGGTGATACAATCAATATAACAAATAAAATAAATCGCCGAAAGGTGCGTATGTGCATAACTTTGGAATGACTTCACCAATTTAAATAATAATCTTTGGTTTTGGGCGCTCTGATAGAGGGATGGTTTAAAAATAAAATAAACTTTTTTAACATCTCCCGTCACTATGCAGGTGAAACCACGGGATCATTAGCTAGCTAGTATTAAATATATTAAGAAGACAATAGAATCTTACATCTTGGATTATCACGAATTGCATAATGTTTTAGAATAATAGTTATACCCTGACGTTAAATTATCCGATGTAGGTAAAAGAAACTTCCAAACATATAAAAATAAAGCTGAGACAGTCTAATATTGTCCAAATAAAAATGATACCCTGGGTAAACATCCTGTTTATACTCTTAGAACTACTCCGTTAGGTCAGTTGGAGTTGGAGTCTCAGTAAAGAACCTGTCTTTGAAGCGCTGGGTCCAAGGTTCGATCCCTTTGTGTGATCCATTAGTGTGATGAACAGAAATGTACATTTTCCTAGCGCAGGATATAAGTGTGAAAACGTTATTTATTTACTTAATGTAATAACAATCCTTTTCTCTTTTGTCATCAGGTTTGGTTCAAAAACCGAAGAGCGAAATGCCGGCAGCAGCTGCAACAGCAGACCAACAGCCAGATTTCCTCAAAGTCCTCCTCCACCTCCAAAACTAGTGTATCATCCAGTAGCAATATTAAAAACTCATCGTCTTCATCAGTTTCTAAAGTGTCCAGTTCCAAGTCACTGACGAACTCTTCCAACAGTTTATCAACCCAGAACAGTTCGAGTATAACGACTACATCCCCAAACTTACCCATCACCCCTACGACATCTGTAAGTCCACCTATCAATGTAATTTGCAAGAAGGAAGCCGCTCCATCCAACTACGAAAACTCTTCGATCAATAAGAATTTATCAGTCTCCCATTACAATTCAAGCGAAGCGTTACGGCTTACCGGCAAAGAGTCTTCTCCAGATGTATCAATCCATGGCTATGGAGTCACTCCTAAGCAGGAGTTGTACAGCAGCCCAAAAAGACACGACTATTCTTCAAAGTTGGATTATTCAGATAAATCTTTTGGGAGCAACTTGGTTAAAGACCAGTACAGTTCGAGGTTGACTGGCAATCTGACTCCTTTAGGATCCAACTCCTCGATCATGACAACACCTTCCCCTCCTATCACTCCTCAGAGTCTGAACGGTCCAGGAAATGTATATCATCCGGACAGCTATAACAGTTTCCACTGGCCCGGAAGTTCGGACTATATCAGGAGCTACTCCACCTCTCATCATCACCAGGGATATGGGCAGAGCGCATACAACTCACCGTATTATCCAAGTCAGGTGGGTGTTGAATGTTTATCATTTTTAGTAGTGTAAACATTCGTTTTGTTACTGTAGTATAGTTCGAACGACTACTTAATAACGAGTGCATTGTCCCCGTCGCGAAAGCGCCAAAAACTTTATTCAAAATTTAAATTAAAGAATTTGTCAAATCTAGCCATAAAAAGTTTACCTACGTTAGCGATCACAAATCCAGTAGTTTATGTATTGTAACTTTCTGAGTACTGCCCCCTTAGCTTCAAGATTCATACGTCATTATTTGCGTCCTCGACAGTACTCGACAAGCTTGCAATAAAAGAGAGTCCATTCGTAGAAAACTTATACACCAGACAAAAGTAAAAAGTCGCAAATTCTTAAAAATTTCCGAGAACATCCGTAATATTATTTTAATTGCCTTTTGAAAACCCTCGTTATGATAGTTTTAGTACGTTTCAAGACAGCTTATAGCCGATATGCTGATTATTTCTCATGATGTCATCAGGAGAAATCAATCAATCCTACGTAGATTGCCCTGTTTATTAGCCTAGTGACCGTGTCTTCGAAGCGAGAGGTCGTGTCCAGATTGAACCCAATCGAACCCGAAGATTTATGCGAGCAATTGGATATTTGTTTAATAGTCTTTTTTTTGTTTTAAAAAACTAACGTGGTTTTCACTCATTATTAATTAGAAATACGGGATTACTCACGTAATATTTATCGGATAGGTCCGACTATAGTTTCGACCATATTCGGTGGTCTTTTTCAAGGAGTGTTCGGAACGCCCGCGTCGATGACGTCTCGCTTAGCACATAATAGTCTTTGATGTTGGTTATGTGTTAATGTGTGTCCACGCCCCCAGCGTCTTTAGACATCCCAGTACAGGGAGGAAAGGGAACAATATACCGAGTGGGCCATTTAGATGAGTCAGTATAGGCAAGTCTGAAACTATGAGATATACAAAGATAACTTCTTAGGAACCAGGTCATCGATTTTAGTGAAAATAAAATTGCTTTATAGATTAAAAACAGTCTCAGCTCAGGTTTCGAATCCGAAGTGTTGAAAAATAAAACTTAGATTATATAAATTATATTGCTTCTACATTGAAGATAAATAAAATCTACTTTTAAGATATCAAAACACCCGAATTTACATTAAATATAATTAAAAAGTGCAATAATATATACTATAGTCCCCGATACTATTGAAGACCTACAAACAACTATAGAGACATTTTTTAAAGCATACGAAATACAACGTATAGGATATAGATATTTACTGTTCAATATCGATACAGAAATAATGTAAGTTTTTTCCTTCAATACGTCGGGTTCGATTGAGTAAGTACTTGTTTTTAAACAGTTTTTCTTGTCACTAAAATCGATGATGCGGTGCCGAAGATGAGATCTTGTATGTCTTATAGTTTCAGACTTGCCCATACTGACCGTTCTTAATGACCCATACCTACTGTATAAAAATATCCATCACACAAAAACATTTCTCCGGTCAGAGATTGATCCTAGAACCCTCTCAACTGACTAGGTAGATGAAACCATCTCATAATATATAGGTATATATTTCTATTTATATCTTTAAAGTAAATATTAAATATTTATCTAGATAAAATAGAAAACTTGTTTATATTTGAAGCTAGTTTAGTCATACTACAATTTTTACTACTAATAACATTTCATCATTACATTAAATATCTATTTATAATAACTTTAATGTAATGAAACGTTGTAAAGATATCATTAACATATAAATGATGATATTTATGACTAAGAATTTTGGTGCTATGATATTGGCAAATTGCATCCGGGTGATAAATATAAGCAATTAAGAGTTCATCTTCTTATGCTTTTGAATGTACTCTGCCAGTGTCAAGTTCTAGTATATAACACAATTAAGAGATAATTAATTATAAAATAATATGATGTATACATTATACCGTTTTCAGGGAAATATAATAACTTTAAACGAGTAAATCTTGTGTATCTGAATCTCGGAAACGGCTCCGAAAATTTCCATGAAATTTAGTATGCAGGGGGTTTCGAAGGCGATAAATCGACCTGGCTAGGTTTCATTTTTATAAAACGTCATTTTATTCGTGTTTTCAGGCAACAAAAAACTGCTTTAATATCATTATGGTAACTAGGGCCATCAGCTTAAATACTAGCTAAACTATTTTACAAACACAGCAATACTAAAGCTACTTGACAATAGATGTCGTTGTTAAGCAACACTAAGCCAATTAGTGTTTGATTTGAGGTTATACCAAAACATCAATTGATTACTACGAGCAAACATTGATCATCCAGGTTTTAAAAATTAAACCGTCATTATATTATTGCTCTGCTGATATTAACCAGTCCATTTTCTTGCAGATGGAATACTTCAACGGTTCATCTGTGAACCAATCACACGGCGGCCATGGCCACAACCTGACAGCCAACGGTAACCAGCTCTACAACCAGGTTTCCTTCGGAAATCCCTCGCCCCCAGCCGCGTGGCCTTCTCACCACAACATCCTCTCTTCAGGCCCTGAGTCACCAGAGAACCAATCCCAAAACTCCCCACATTTATCGATGCTTCAGGCATCGCAAATCACGAACTTTTCTAATTCCGGGAACAGCTATTTCGCCCCAGAAAAGTATGGGATCAATATGGTCTAGTGTTTAGTTTGATTCTAGTCGTTTTGTAGTGTAAATATTGTTGAATAGTGCTGGATGGACGAGAGTTTGTCGGTTTTTGAAACTTTTTGTGTGGCAACACTGAATCATAGTATCTCCTTTTGTTTGATTGGATATAGTGACTGGCACAAAATAATGTGTCAATAAAGAAATAGAAAAAAGCTAGTGATGTGAAACAGTGTTACAATTTTGATATAGAAACGTGTTCACACTACACGTTCTGAGATCACTTTATTGTAATTTTACAATCTTTATTCTAGCTTTTATGAAAGTAAGATTATTAATTCGCAATAATTTAACGGTAAATTAACTTTAATGAAAACCTCCTCGTATTTTCTATTGCTATCAAATAGTTTAACAGCATTTGTTCGTACATATTTATTTACATTATTCTTTTATACACAAAACTGTTGATTGTTATTTGAAAGTGGCAGAAAATGCGACGTAAGTACATATCAGTAAAAAAACAAAACTGACAAATTCTCTTTTATTTAGCCTTATACTTAATTTGAATGTAATTTAATGTTCCGTTTCGAGTAAAACTTGACTTTGTATTTTGAAACACGTTTTTAGTATAAGGTATTTTTTATTTCAATTATCTACATAAATAAATAGATTTGAGTGTTCTTTGTGGACGGTGGTCTAACTTAAACTGGGACCTTAAGACGACCTCTTATTTGTATTGAACCATTTTCCAATCGACGTGTTAAAATTAAACTGTTTTTTAATTTCGTTATAACAGACCGAATGGAAACTGCTCCTCTTTTTAAGTCAATATAAGAGCTCGTGTTAAGGTCATAAGGTCATTGGCCCACTAACTGATTAAGTTGTTTTCTATTAACAACGTGTGAATCTTTTCATTATTATTATGGAATGAAAAAAAAACTCAATCTTGTCAACAGAACTCTCATAGGATAATTACAATGATGTAATACAAAAACATGCTGTTTATACAAATACATGTTCAAGCTTTGCACGAAACAGAAATCAATCATTAATTTAATGTTACGTTCCAAATTCAAACTAAACTTTGAACGAAGGGTTTTCAACGAAAGAAAAGAGCGAAAGGCCTAAATATGTATCGAAGAATGAAATCATTGCCATATATAAATTTAAAACCCCACAAACTTTAAATTAAGAATTTGTATAGATATTTTTCTTTCGTATTTGCTTTCTAATGCCTATGTAAAAACACCTGAGTCATATCAATTAAAAATGTAGGCTATGTTAGTAAATTCGCTAAATTATCAAATAAATATAGTTTTTGTGTAAATAAATATGTTTAAGGACTTTTAATTTTGTATATGTGTGTGCTGCGGATGTGAAATGTGACTTATTATTGTGTAGAATAAAGGATGATGTATTTTTTCTTATTTTTTTTTTGTAATTTTACCAGTGAAATAGAGTTGCCATAGAGAAGCATACATTTATTTTCTTATTTCTGGTATATAAGTTTCTATTCCGTAACTTTTTTTTTAATTTTTCATATACATTTCAAACCCTGATTTTTTTTGATTAAAAATTCAGCGTTTTATAGATAGCAATATTTTTATGCAATAAAAATTCTGTAGTCAAGCTTTAATCACAGATTATTCTTTTGGAAATTATTTTGTGTAATTTTCATAAGGAGAATTTTATCCGATACCAATCAGTTTTTTTTTTATCATACCAGCACTTGCTTCAACATGGTGTATAAGACTCATTGGTTAAAACATTTGATATTAAAAAGAAAAAATACCGAAATACCAGTTAGATTCTGTTAAGTGTTGCTATGTACATTATGGTTTTGCGTATGCAATTGCGAGAAATAAAATTCAATGGACAGCATATGACAGATGTCATTTTGACAAGAGCTTCTATTGGTTCCTAAAACGACGTTGCATTTTATCAAACCGTATAAGTGTTTAATTTTAAAAATCGTAAAGAGATTATTAGTTAATTTATATTTTATTTTATAAATTCTAGTATTTAATGTAACGAAATCTGTAATTTATAGTAATTTTTAAGCTTGGACATAGCTAAGTTAAAATTAGACTTAAGTACAATTCTGTATCGCGTTCGATAAAGAGTCAGTGTATTTTTTTTAAGTTAAGTTGTAATAATTAAGCGATAGCTATTGAAATATCAAATCCGAATATATGCATATAAAATACATTTTTGTGTGTTTTATTTATCGAAATTACCAAAGACTAGCTGCGCTCCGCTGTTCCACCCGCGTGATTATGTATGAAGATGATGATTTAAAATATATAGCCTATGCTTATCAGGGATAATGTATGATTCTAAAGGTGAAGGATTTTTTTTAATTGGTCCAGTAAGTAGTTTCGGAGCATTTACAATTCAAAGAAGATTCAATTCAATAAAACAAACAAATCTTTCCTTTTTATAATATTAGTATAGAAATACAAATTAGGTATAATAAAAGAATCAGGCACAATCATAAAGGATCTTATCTCGATTGACTGCACCCCGCCTCATGAAAAATGATGGTGAAAAATTCCAAGGCCTAATATAGAATAAATGTCCGTTTAGTGGAAATATAACAACAAACAACACGTACAAATACAGAGAGCTTTCGCATTTCTATATTCACTGAGAAAAGAGCGAGGAACTTAAAGATATACGATAAGCTGTGTGTACGATAGGTTTTATATTGTTAAAAAGGGATTTCATAGAATTTAGGTACCTACTTGATGATTAAAACGCGTAAATACGTCTTACGTAATTACTTCATATAATCGATAAACTAAAAAAGATATCCTGTCCTATTTTTTTACTACTGAAATCGTCCTTATTTTCTACCGACTTCCAAAAAGGAGGAGGTATTCAATTCGACCGTATGTTTTTTTTTATGTTTGTTACCTCATAGGTAACTTTCGACTGGGTAAACCGATTCTCAAACTTCTTTTTTTGTTTAAAAGCTGGTGCTTTCCGTGTGGTCCCATTTAATTTTAGATATACTTACCCAGTTAATAATAAATATGAAGGCAATTTATTTACTAAGATGTTCGTTTTATTAATGTAACCCCGACTATTGTTAATACATATTTATAATAAATATTTTTTTGTGTTTTCTCCCTTTTGGATGTTAATAAAGTTTTCTGGTAAAGGGTATTATATTGTACTATCAGTATAAATATTGATTGTAACTTCAACATTTTAATGATGACAAGCACAATTTGAAAAATTTTATACCGACTTCCATTCTTGTCAGTTATTGGAGTGTAACTCAAAAAGTACTGAACCGAATTTGATGAAATTTAAATAGGACCACACGGGAAGCACCAGCTCCAAAAAAGTTTGAGAATCGGTTCACCCAATCGAAAGCTATGATGTAACAAATATAAAAAAACAGTGAAATTGAGTACCTCCTCCTTTTTGGAAGTCGATAGAAAACACGTTACTTATTGTTTTTAATTTACCGAACGTTCCATATAATTACGAGGTTATATTTTGTTTTTAGCACAATTAAAGATATACCTACCTAGTTTAAGATGTTTTCGTCTAAATTTATTTTGGCAACATTTTTTTGTGGATACAGCAGATCTATCTGAAATACGACCAAAATATACATACATTGTTTTCGCTGTCATGAGCTTTATAGATTTGACTTATCGATCGTTAGTCATTCGCAATAGCGTATATATAAAAATAAAGATTTGAAGGGCACTGCAGCATGTGAAATTAAACAAAAGGAATTAAGTATTTTCAGTAGCATGCATACCTTTGAAACTTCAAGATCTGCCGTGCGATTCTGTAATGATTCGTCGACGAGCTCACCGATGTCAAATACTTCGCCCTTGTACATAAGATTGCTTTTCCAACGTTTCTTTCATCTCTTCATTTGTTTCACGGATGTTGTCAAAGATGCAACGATGTTTGCTTTAGAGAATCGCACGGCTGCATGGCTATAGGCTGACTTTGACATGTAACGTGACGTAACTAGGTTCCGTTGTCCACCGAGCTTTGTAGTCAACCGACATTGTTCATAATAGCATTGGTTTTGGCACGCGTTCGGAACCTCGGTTAGAGCGCAATGGAAGTGGCACTTTTCGCATTAACGCCGTTCGGAACCTCACTCGTTCGGTAGCTCGGTTTTTCCCAACTCGAACATTCGGAATCTCTGAACGTTGCAACTTTTTAACCATCAAAATCAATCTGTAAACGGTTGCAACCGCCTCTGACATAACTTTGACGTTGTCATATGACAGCATTTTAGGCAGTAAACCAGAAACATCTTCTAAAATCTTCTTCTTCTTCTCTTTATTAACGAAAACGAGGAGATTCAAATGACCTATCAATGTCTAACTGAAGTATGTTTGATGAAATTGGCACAATATGCAAGCCGCATAGTGCCATACTGAAAAAGAAGAAAAAAGATATTTGAGGTTAGGAAACAACCGCGATCGTTCGATTTCGATACTTTATGCAGTTAAAAAACAACTAAACAACTGTAGGTACTCTGAGGCTACGAATGCGGCCTTGCGTATCACAACGCCCAACGGTGACATCAAATTGACTTTTGACAGCTAAACTATGTCACAATGATCACTGTCAAATGAGATACTACGCAATAGCCTACGCAATACTGGAGTCGTTCTGTACCTCAGAGCGCGGTTGTTTAGTTGTTTTTTGATTCGCTCTGAGGTACGGAACGGCACGGTTGTTTTCTAACCTCAAACAGACTGACAAATTCGACATTGACAGATCACTTGATCCTTACCTAATTATCTTTGAGACGAGAGAAGGAGAAGAAGTTTGTTGTAGACTGATTGGTCAAAGTTATGTCAGATTCGGGTTGCAACCTTTTACCGATTGATTTTGATGGTTAAAAAGTTGCGACGCTCCGAGGTTCGGAACGCTCGAGTTAAAACAACCGAGTGCTTTACCCTGAGGTTCGGAACGGCGTTAGTGCGAAAAGTTGTACTCCGAGTGCGCTCTCACCGAGGTTCTGAACGCGGCCCTGGGCATCATCTCATACGTCACAAAACGTATCTACTATACAGTGCATATGGTAAAACCTTCATTTTTCAACTAATCTTGATGCAACTTGGTATGAATGTTGTTCAATATTTTTTTTTGTTTTCAGCGGTTTTTGCGTGGGAGTTACTATTTACTAAAAAGCGATATTTACCGAACGATTTTGATAAAATTTGGTGCACACATTAAGTACCTTATTTAAAGAGGAATTTCGAGTTTGAGCATAGTAACTTGTCAAGTGGTTGCTGAGGTAATAGGTTGTGAAGTACTGCGAATAATTGCCGCTGACATGACCGGGGGCCCTACTCCCACCTCTTAGAGTAGTCATATTTAAACATGATCATTAAATTTAGTACCATCACGTCAATATAGCAAACTTAAAGTAATAATGGATTACGACAGACATTCTGATGACGTCAAATAGTGCACTCAATTCGCGTACATTGCAACTGCGTTAGTGTTCTATTCGGGTTGGGCATTATAGGTATTGATCCTGGAACGCACCATTAGGATCGATATCACGGGGCTAAAAAGGAACACGCCGTAAATAGTATTGGAGTAATAAGTTTGACCGTTTTGTATCGGCGGGAGTACGATAGTAAGTATGATTATTCTAAGCTTATTACAAAATGCTCCTGATTTATGATAGTTTCGTAAAAAGTGGGAGTAGCCCCCCTGGTGCTCGCGAGGTCTACTGCAGAACAACTAGTTTTAATATGATTTTAAGGAAACATTCACATAATATACCTAAGTTTAAGTTCCTTACTCGAATTGTATACAGGTTGTTGACGTATGACCCGGCGCGGGTGGTGTCAATCACACAGTCGCGCTTGCCACTGGTGTCACCCTTGTAGGACGTCCGGAGCGTGCGGCTCGCTCGGGGACCCGGCGCGGGCGGGCTTCAGTCGACGAACTATCGTGTTACTTGCACCGGTGACTATACAATCCGAATAGACTTAGCACTTCATATATTACATTTTCAGTAATTTTACAAAATATACAGTATAGCTGCTCTCCGCGGTTTCACCCGCGCGGTGATGGATGATGATGAATCTTATATAGCCTATGTTACTCAGGGTGAATGTAGCTTGCCAATGGTGAAAGCATTTTTGAAATCGGTCCAGTACTTTTTGAGCCAATTCGTTACAAACATACTTACATACAAATCTTTCCTCATTATAATATTAGTATATATATAAACAATTGAGATCTACCAATGAAAAAATGTTGGGGGACGGAGGCTAAGAAATTGGTAAGTGAGATAGGACAGAGGATAAAGGAGAAAACCGGCGACTCCCGCTCCGGCTCGTTCCTGGTGCAAAGGTTAGCCATAGCCTTTGTGTGGATGTAAAAAAGAAAAAAAAAAAAAAAAAAAAAAATAGCCATCCAGCGCGGAAATGCAGCCAGCGTCATGGGCACCTTTGCATCGGGTACAGTACGGAGTGGGTTATTTAATTGATTTTATTTTTGACTGTTGTGTTTGTTTATTTATGTAATTAGTGACTTATTTATGTATATTGACATTTATGAAATAAAAAATTTAAACTACATTTATTAAAAAAAATATTAAAATCAAACTGTCAAACATTGCAGTAAGAGGTATAATGTCATGTAGATAATGACATACTTTTAATCTACTTATTTATATAGTTTATGAAACATATTGGAAATGTATATTGTGTATTAACAAGTTGGACATAATTATGTTCATTATAATCATACGAGTATAACGTTATATTAGGAACCTCAAAATACTCAAATAAATACTGTACCGGATAACATATTTTAGACAAAGCATGAATATATACAGTGCAACCTTAATATAACGTACCTCAATATAACGACTTCCTCGATTTAACAAATTCTTCGTAATCCCCTTGAATTGTCCATAAGAGTCAATATAAAATATACCTTTACATTGCGAACATTCTTTGTGTACAACCTCTTTTAACGAATTTTCAACTATCAAGAAAAAGTATTCATACCTCTAATTAACAAATTTTGCCAACCCAAAACCTTTATATAAAGTTTCCACCAATAATATAACTCTTAATCTTATAATGTGATTCATGTCTCGACATGTTTTGACACGCTTTTGTTTGTACAGTAATCATTGTTGTTTTGATGGAAAGTAATGTAAACACCTCTGCTCGTCACTATTGTTAAAGATTTAAGGTAAAATGGCTCAGGTGAATAAAACTATTCTTTTACCTCTTTATAACGAATTTTAGACCAATCTAACCTCAACATAACAAACCTCAGTTCAACGAATTACTTGATATTACGAATATTTTCTTGTTCCCCTCCGATTTGTTATAGGTATCGAGGTTGCACTGTACATGCAATTTACAGAATATAAAAAGTAAAAATTAAAACTAATCTATAAGGACTGAGGTACCATACGTGGCTATAAGCCCCAAGGCAAGGAAAATGTACCATTTAGATACGTACATCAAAAAATAAAATAAAAATATACCTACGTCGAACATACGACGGTTCCCGTCCGAGGATGTGACTTTGTTCTCTCTAAAATTGCAATACGGATGTCTTAAACTTATACCTACCTACTACAATCAAGACTTGCTTATCTAGACATTTAATTGCATTATAAAACTGACTGGGGCTTGATCAATCCCTTTGTGCTTTCGGAGAAGATAACATCGTGATGAAGTCCACAGCGTGGTGGTAGCAGGTGCGGATCGTTGTGGTCACGCCGCCCGAAAATCAGCAAAGTACGAATCGGAGCATGAACTCTCTCATGATGATATAGTATCAAGACGGTAGCCTGATGTTAAGCGTCACGCTTGCCCATAACAGTCCAGTGCCATTCAGAATGTTGAACCAGGTCATATCGTCATATCATCGCCTGTCGAATATGAAAGTGTGACGTCTGATGTCACAAGTTTTTAAGGGTTGTGGGCATGCCCACCGTGCCCACAACGGAAACACGGAAGCCCTCAATTGAATAATACTACTAGGGGTCACCCATCCAACTCCTCACCGCAGCAAGCGTTGCTTAACTTGTTGATCGGTTAAGATCGCCAAGTCAAGCTCCGTTGCGAGCGATCTTCAGTCCTATATAACATCATAACGTGGTTGAAATAATAATTCCCAAAACTAACATTTTTTGAAATTCAAGTCAGTGATGCAGAAATATAAATGATTTCTCCCTTACCATATAAAAGTATAATATTGCGTATCAAAAACTCATTCAAAAACTAGCATTCTTTAAAACTGTTTAGACGTCCCTCGCCCCACACAGTCTACATCTATAACAACGCAAACTTTACTTGTCGTATATTTCCCCGGCAAATGTATTTTTATTTTACTCTGGCAGCCCCGAATCTCTAACCCATCCCTTAAAAACAGACTAATTCCAACTTAAAACACAACGATATAAAACTCAAACTCATCTGATTCAAAATTATACTTGTTCCTTTTTGTTTGACAACACCCAGTGGTTACCAACATCGCAGCTGTATATAGAGATAGATCGCTCTCTCGTTTATACTTGTGTTGTTTGCAGATAATGTTGTCTCGCTCGGCTGCGGAGTTAAGCCGCTTATCTCCCGCCCGCACGCCGCGCCTCGCCGCCCCTGACGGCTGCTGCGCGTAAGTTGGAATATTCTGTACCAACCAAATGTGAGAATATAACAATTTACATGTAATTTAGGATAATTTACAAAACATGTTTATAGTCTACCAACTGGTTCTTACTTGTTTTTATAAAACTACTTATAGATAGATAATATTATCACTGAAAACAATATCTTCTAGAAAAATGTGTAGGTATTGTTCAAACGCGGATCCACCGTTGTGGGTAACGATGGGCATGCCCACAACCTTAAAAGATTTGTGACATCAGCGTCATACTTTCATACTCGGCAGGCCGATGATATGATGTTCTAAATCCAATGCCTTAAGGCGCGGTCCAACCCCAATTTTAAAATAATTTACGATGCTTTACGTAAGGTTGAAAATCGCTTGTTAGATTGGACAATGTAATGCGAAAATGCGTTAATTTTGGACGTTTTCTTTATATTTTTCGATATATACTAACACAATTGAAAAAAACTGCTGGTTACTAATTTAGTACTATATGTTGCTATGTATTACCTAAAAAAATATATAGTGTTATCGCTGAAAATTCGGAAATTTAGGACGGGAAAATTTATTTTTATGGACCTATTAAGGAATTTTTTTTTCTGAAGAAAGCGTGTAATATTTAGGAATTCTGTTCGGTTATTACTCTTTGTCTGTTCCTTTTCTAACCTAAGTATTTTTTTCTTACAGTATTATCGATCAGTTTCGTTACACTAGATGTTTAAAGATTCTTCTTTCTACTATTATCAGGATACGAGCGCGCCTTAATAAAATATACAAAACCTGGATATCGACGAGAAACATTTTCGCAAAAAAGCAACATAAGTTTCTTTATTTAATTCGACATCATTTGATATTCTTTGTAGTTGTTTCCAGCGAAGTTACAGAGCAAGAACATCTTATATATCCTAGTAAAAAGCGCAGTGCTTTGCCATGCACGGTTTTGAAGTGTCGTACCGAGTTCAACATTCTGAAAAGCAGTGGACTGTTATGGGCAAGCGTGACGTTTAACATCAGGCGAGCATCTTGATACTATATCGATTATGAGTTATGAGAGAGTTCATACTCCGACTCACACTTGGTTGATTTTCAGGTGGCTGTGACCACAACCTTTTTTGTTTATTGCTATAAATATAGGTAACACGAAGTCCGTGTCTACAGAGGCCGTAGCACAAACAATGTGCGCAAAACTATTCGTATCGTAAATGTGAACGCGTCACGCTTCGGCGTACAAACTATGAGTTATCTGTGTCACGTGAACGACACGTTACGTTACACTTACGCAGTTATTCGTATCTACGAGTAGGTATATATACCTGCACGGACATTAACATTATGAAAGTAATGTTTCATACATGAACATCCCATGTTTCATAGGTTCAACTTACATAAATAAAACATCATTCTATACCTACCTATCTACTCTTTCTTTTTTCTGTCATTGGGTTACAGAGTTAAATGATAAACGAAAATGAAATTACTTAAATGAAGTCCCAATTATTATTATATTCAAGACACATCACATTACTTACATATTATATACACAAGCACGAGGCCCACCTGGTGTTAGGCGGTAGCCTCTGTCTAGAACAGTGACGAGTCCTGAGACATTAATTTGCTAAATGTCATACGTGGCATTTTTCACCGAAATCCATACCCATCAAACCGAAACGCAATAATGCGAACATTATGAATCTATGATATATAAGATAATTATCCTATATGTTAATTTAGCGCCCTATCTACCTCCATGCCAAATTTTATCAAGATTGGGCCAGCCGTTTGAGCGTAAGAGAATAACAAACATCCATTCAACCATAAATACAATCTTTCGCGTTTATAATATTAGTAAGATCAAACGCAACTAAACAATATCTCCATCCCCGTCGCCTGTCGATAAGCTATATCGAGATCATTTTCAAAGGTGACCAATCAATCGTTAAAATCCATTAAATAGACGATCTCAAACGTATTTTAACAGTTCCATGCTAGGGTTATCGTTATAATCTTAAAAGCTTATCGAATTTGTCTACCGATCGCTTAATTTTGTTACTTACTTGATCGACAAAAGATCGATACAGCCAGTTTTTTCGAAGTATGACGAATTCAAAACTCAAATGTATCGATCGGCAAGTTCGGTGCTTGCACTGCCTTTTTGTTCTCTTTAGTCTTCTTACTATATCCGTGTAGTCCAGCAGTAAAACTGCCCCAACATTCACATGAAGATGAAGCCGATGCTGGTGAGCTTAGAAGAAGATAGAGAAAATATAATTGACTTAATCTTATTTTAGAAGTTACTACCAACACGACAAAATTAGCTCATAATTCTTTAAAAGCCACCATCTTCATCAAAGATATCCTTTGACTTTTTTAAAGGTTTTCGGATAGAGATCGCTCTAACCCAGCCTTTGCCAAAGTGGGCGATAACGCCCCGATGTGGGCGCTGTAGGCCTAAAGGGGGCAGTAAGAAACCCAGAAAAAAATAGGGGCGTTAGTTTTTACATTAGAATTGGTTGATTATGTTTGTTTTATTTTGTATAAAAGATAGGTACTCTGTCTGAATAATAAAAAGTTGTATTTCTATAACCATTTTCATTGGCAGGTGTAGCACGTAAGAGTTAACTTGAGACCTAAGCGCCGTTGTTTGTTTATTTTAGGTTATAGTGGTTTTTACGTAGGTGAAATGGGGGCACTAAAAATAATTTATTCTCAAAGTGGGCAGTAGACAAAATAAGTTTGAGAACCCCTGCCTAACCTAAAACAACTATCTATGTCTTGTCTATATCTTGGCTGAAACTGAAACATTTAAAAGTTACTATTAAATACAAAAGTATTTCATCAAAATATTCACATTTAACCTAAACGTCAATATTTTAATATATATATTTTATATAAATCATAACAAACAAACAACAAATCGATCTCGTGAAAATCATTTCTATTGATCGGCAAATCATTGCAAAAGACTTCAACGCGCTTCTGTAAAATTTTCTTTCTTGGGTTTATAGGTAGGTACCTAACCGACCGATACATAACCAATTGATTTTCTTGACCTCAAACCAAAGAATAATTTGTCTTAGTGTTGCTTAACAACGCCATCTATTTTCAAGTAGGCTTAGTGTTGCTGTGTGATGACCCTAGTTTGCCCTAATGATGATATTGTAGCAGTTTTTCATTGCCTGAAACACGGATAAAACGACGTTTTCTAAAAATGAAACCTAGCAAGATCGATGTATCGCCCCCGAAACCTCCCGCATACGAAATGTAATCGTTGGAGACATACCTACAAGAATTGCTCGCTTACCCAGACGACGCGTACATTTTCTGACATAACCACGCATTATTTTTAACTCGATTACCTATTATGATTATGATTGTTGTATATAATCTGTTCGTTTCTTATCATACATCATATGTATCTAAATGTTTGAACTAGCTGGGCCATCAGTGGCGCCACTTGCTTGATTTATGTGATTCGAAGCCTTATTCGGTATATCTGTAAATTTATAATGCAAAAATCCGTCTTTATGGGAAGCTTTCTGTATAAAGGCTAGCGAAGTGTCTCTGCTTTAACTGGTCAAATTGACTTTCATCTGTTCGTATGTTTGTTAGGCTGTTTGTACGTGTTCCTGTACAAGTCGCACTTTAACCAATCTTGACACAACTTGGTATGCATGTTCTACTAAGTATTTAATATTTCTTTTCGTCGTCGGTGATTTTAAGTGAGGGGGGTACTTTTCCTACGAAAGGGGGAAGTTTGCTGCGACGATATTTACGGACCGAATTCATAATTTGGTAGTACACATATTAGGTAACTGACTTTAAAAGGAATTTCGAATATGAGCAAAATTGGTCAAGTGCTTTCCGAGATAATAGGTTGTGAAGTACAGCGAAAAATTACCGCTGATAAGACTGTGCTCGCGAGGTCAACTGTCGCAGAACTACTAGTTAGTAGAAAGGCAAAGCTAAACATATTTTTGGTCATATTTTAAGCATACAAACAGCATACAAGATTCTGCGGACTACTTAGGTAGTCTTATCTTAATAGTTGTGTAACTCTCTACCAGCATTTACCGCGTCACCGGAAGGGGGCTGCTATCCTTTTTTTTATTTTTTAGATCGGACTAATGCTGTTTGCCTCTACCGGCATTTACAGCGTCACCGGACGGTTGGCGAGCGCAGATGGCACTCAGCCAGAGGCTGCTATCCGCCACTCTTACTACTTTTATAGCAATATTTTGTTGGTAGAACAACTCTCCCTCCATGATCGTCAACAATGCCACCTTGCGGTGAATTCAGAAAATTATTCATAATTATTAATATTATTCATAAAATTATAGTTTATGCGGGAGGGAGGGTGGTGCACACCCCCAAATAAGCCAAAATCATTGTTTTTTTTCAGCGGAAGTGTCACTAAATATTTTTTAATATCGTTTTATGATAATGGATTTCCGCAAAGTAACGCCTGAATCAATAAATTATCTACATTCCATTTATCTAGTAATACAACAAATTTGTCTATAATGTATGTTTTTGTCATAGTGAAATAATTATATATTGTTAACAGTTGGTTAGAGATTATTTAGATGTCTAGCAGAAGTTTGTATTATTACGAATATTTTTAATTTGTTTTTTTTCATAGGACTTGAATTCCATATTTCTTTCTTTACATAACAATACGTACAAAAATTCACACACTCACACTAGATATACAATACAAAATTGCACAACATACTGTACCTTATAGGTGTGCTGAGGATTTTTAAAGTCTTTTGCTAAAGCTAAAAAACAGTCTAAAATAACCTTTATTTGTTCGTTGCAGAATACCCCACCACAGCTATATATTACAAGAAGCGACCACTGCTGCTGTCTCCCTCTATATTTATGGCATATCTACAACCTATAGCTAGGTATATGCCATGTTTACAGCTCGAGGCTCCACAGCCTGCCAGGTTCTTGGGCGATATGCTTGTGGTATCATCACGGACGCGAGCTTGCTCGGTAAGGGGTAGTTAGTAGTTTTTAATGTCAATCACTGATGTAATGAGCAAGTCGCTCTCCTAAGGCACTGCAAGAGCAAACATTTAGATATTTGAGGGGGTGAAGCACTGGCCGTGACAGGAAGAAGCGTGCGTCTGTAAACACGATCACTTTGTCGCAGTTTTAAGGGAATTGCATAGCAAGTACATGTCCATACTAAAAGAAATAACTCTTTTCTACCTCTTAACATTGTCCGATTTCAGTGTTTTCTTTTTCATGTAATCAGCACATTGTTTACTAGGCTCGTGCGTTTTGATTTATTCCGTTTTTTAAAGTACTTAAAAGGTAACTTTATAGTACTCACAAAATCATTGAAATCGCTGAATTCGGATAATATTAAAAGTTATTTCTTTTAGTATGGACAAGTAAGCGCTATGCGTTCCTCTTAAGACAGCCGTGCGATTTTCTAATGATTCGTCGATGCGCTCGTCGACGAGCTCACCGATACTTAGTGAGATATCGCCCTTGTACATAAGGTTGTTTTTCCAACGTTTCTTATCAACTCGTAATTTGTTTCACGGATGTTGTCAAAGATGCAACGATGTTTGCTCTTATATAATCGCACGGCAGAACGTTTGTTATAGTGACAATGATCATATATCTCATATATACAAAATTTTCTCTATGGCAATGATTGCGCTTTGTTTTTAACCAACTTCAAAAAAGGAGGAGGTTTCTCAATTTGACCGATTTTTTTTTGTGTGTTCGCGTCTTCATAATTTTTGTAAAGCAATAGTCTGTCTTAAAACTTTCGTGACTCAAGTCTGCGCTCAGCCTTAAATGAGATTATAGTGCGCTATTTTAGTTTGGTGTTCTGATTCTGTTGTCGACAATTGTTGTCTTGTCTCGCCGGAACTAGATTAACTGAAGTACCTATATGTTACTAGATGTCTTCAAGCTTATGTATTTGAGTTTTAACCATCGTATGTGGGTGGATTTTAATCGTATGGTAAGCCGAGATTAGAGCGGACCTATTTTATCTTCCTAGTCCCCTTAATTTACCCCTTGCGATGGCAGAAACGACAAAAAAACGCCTATATGCCATCCCAAAGTGAGCAGGCGGGTTATAAAACAGCATCCTATTTGATATATTTTTTTATGTTACTTGTAGCGTTACGTAAAAGCACGAAACCCATCTGATGTTAAGTGATAACCTCTACCTATAACAGATGCATTTCCTGCGGGACGAACTGCACTGCGACATTATGTTGTTAAGTCTCATGTGCCTGTAATTTAACCGGCAACCATACCCTTCAAACCGGAACACAGTAATGCGAACATTACTGCTTCACGGTAGATAAAAGTATGGTGACAGTACTACCCCGGATGAACTCATTCACGAAGAGTTCTACTGCTTAAATCTTATAAAGCAATTAGCTGACCCGCCTGTCGCTCGCGTGGCCTCGCGGGATACGATTAATTTCAGTTTTTTAACAATCCCACGGGAACTCTTTAATTTACCACGATCAAAAGTATCCTATATTTTAACCAGGGATATAGACTACCATCATACAAAATATCATTTAAATAGGTCCCGTCGCTTCGGAGATAAACCCGTACAAACAAAGAAACAAAAAAAAAACAAAAAAAACATAAAAAAACATCTAAGTTCGATTTCACTCCTTACTTGACTCGATTTTAGCATTTTTTTCATTGTACAGAAAGCTGACCTCTACAGTTTTATTATTTATATAATATATTATCATACAGTTATATAATATAAGATAGAATATAGACAATAAAAAGTCTACTGATAAGAATCTTCTTTGTGAAATCACCAAGATATCAAATCATTCATGCTCCTGGCAGATTAACTCACTAAAGATAAATTTTCTGCTAATAACCAACAAATTACAAGTATCAAATTACGCAGCCCCAGATGTACATCTCGAATGAATAATAAATCCTACCACAGACAATAGCAGCATTAGGAGCGCCATAGACAAGTTCGCGAGGGGGATGTCGAACACGTCAACTCTATTATTTATGGATTCTTAAACACGTAAGAGCTATCGTATGGCTCGGTGGTGTGGGGAGAGTGAAGCGTCGCAGATTTGAACCTGTACAAACTACAAACGTTCAGAATCAGGTTAAAATTTAATTTAATTATTTTTTTATTTATTCATTTCTAGCAAAAGTATTCTACAAATCAGCCTTATCTTAATTAAATCAAAAAGTTACTATTAACTAACTATAGGTACTAATATTTACAAACATTTTTAAGTTATACCTACGAGAAAATTTTAGAGATACATTTTCTGTTAACAAAAATTTTATGAAATATTATTTTCATTAAAAACATATGCCATATATAACTAGTGATTAATGATAATCATAAAATTAGGTATTATTAGGGGCAATAATAATATTTATTTACGTTTAGGTCGGATTTTATACACGAATCCAAACACTCGTTGCCATGGGAAACTTGATCTCTTTTACGCTAAACTCCGTTTTATTGAACTCGGCCGACTGTAAAATATAACTTTGTCATCATATGCTATTTATGTATTAGGTTTAATATTTCCACCTAAGATACACTAATACATAGTACAGTTAACATTATACATTCAGAGCATACAATCATCAATTAATAACATAAATATTGAAATAAGTTTAGTAATAAATAATTTAAAAATTAGAGCTCGTGTATCGCTCCGGTCAGTTTGTGCCTATCGTAAGATAAGACTAGAGATAACTAAGAAAGTCTCTTTTGTTCAAAGCGCATCTTGGTTGGTACCACCACCGTAGACCCACATATTCTACTGCGAAGCAAGCGTTATTCTCTCTTCCTAAATCCGTGATTGTTCTATTATGTGAAGGGCATTGTAGCAAGTGAAATTACAGAGACGAATGAGACTCAAAAACCAATATCTCGGGAGGACGAACAAGGTGCAGAGTGCTACGCAAAATAACGGTTATTAGCTCTGGGCAGCTTTGTAACTCTCATGGGAAAGCATATACACTTACCATTAGACGCGCGACTTGTCCGTTCCGTATACTACAGAGGCCGTAGTACAAACTATTTGCGAAAAAGTATTTGCATCGAAAACGTCAACGCGTCACGTTTCAGCGTACAAACTATGAGTTGTCTGTGTCACAGTTGCCCTAGATACATGACAGTTTGTGCTGTTTCACGTGAGCGACACGTTACGTTACACTTACGCAGTTATTCGTGCTAGGCGCACTGTGCTACCCTGACGTTTCTGTATTGCGTCACTCAGAACAAATAAATCGGACATTTGGCAAAAGGAAGTGTTTCTTATACCCCGATGCGCATCGAGGGGGTGGTTTTATGAGTTTTTTAATGTTGGGGTTGCCCATACATAACTTCTATCAGAATTGGACATGTACTTGATGACGTTTAGGTTTACAATAAAAAAAAACAATGAGTTTGCTCCATAATAAGTGTCCCTGATTATATATTTTATTTTATTATCATTGGCAAACAAACAGCCATTTTACTTTTATACTTAATATGATTTTTAAAGCACTAACGCCTGCTTAGCGCGACCAAGTATTAAAATTTTAGAGAGTGAAATTCACATCTTAGGACGGGATTCAATCCCGCCTCTTCTGACTCTCCGTGTCAGACGCCATGACCATGTGACATCTATTGAACAGTTTGACAAGCACTTTCCAATCGAAAGAAGCACAGGCCGTAGCAATATCAATTTGCGAAAAAGTATTCGAATCGTTAGCGTGAACTCGTCACGCTTCGACGTACAAACTATAAGTTGTCTGTGTCACAGTTGCCCTAGATAAATGTCAGTTTGTACTGTTTCACGTGCTCGACACGTTACGTTACACTTCGTTATTCGTGATACAAAATGTGCACACAAAAATGCAGTTCTAAACTGTAGGTACAGCATTAATGGCGGGTATAGTTTTGACGCAAAAAATTCAGAATCTATATCGGTGATTTTTTCAACATTCATAATGAAGTAATACAGGCTACGTTGCTTATTTAGGAAAATTTCAAATTAATGATGAAATTTTCCTAAATAAGCAAGGTAGCCTTTGTAGCTTAAGCAGCCCATTTTGTTCTTACTGCTGGGACTCGAGCCTTCCTCTCAGAGAGAGGAGTTGGGCTATAACCCACCACGGGGGCCCAGTGCGGATTGGTGGATAGGTTAGTGGCAAACCCATGTCGAAGTTTTGAGGCCGCCCGAAGGCCCACGTCATAGCCTAACGACTGTTGTCCTAAGACAAACAATCGGGACCAACGGCTTAAGGTGCCCTTCGGAACACGGAAGCACTCAGTTGAATAATGCCACTAGCACACACCCATCCAACTCCAAGATCACCAAGCCAAGCTCTGCTACGAGCGTTTCTGGAAGAAAATTTACCAGATGTTTATTAAACTATAATACCAACTTAAGTATATCAATAAAATATATATTATTATTTATATAAAGTAGGTATTCAATATAAGCCGTGCTACTAAAGAAGCTGGTAAATTTTACTAAATAAACAAAGTAATATACCTATAGTATAAAATATATTTTTATTTATATTCATTTAATTAATTTATACAATTATCTGTGGGTCGAATATACGAATCTTTTTATTCATAAGTATGTATTTATAATTAATTAATTTATATTTAATTATGTTTGGCGTATACGAAGTATTCAGGGACTTGGCCAAACGTTTGGTAGAAGCGTCAGGTAACCAGAATGCTGGCTCATATTTTGCGCGATCAGCATAGCTGTTCAACGTGAAAATGCTGGCAGCATTCTGGGCACATCTCTTCAACAACTAAATTTTTAAATATTTTTTAATTATTTTGTTTACTTTATTATATTTATGAAATAAATAATGTTTTTTATTTATATTTTTCGAGTATCACCAGTCAAAAAAAAATCCGGCTTATATTTAACAAACCGCGAAAGTACGAAATTCCAAAAAAGGTTGATACAGAAAAGAAAAAATTGATGACATAAAAGGCAGTCCTACGTTGATAAGTAAAGGACTAGATCAAAGGGGATGGCTACCAATCGACATTTAGGTAGCTGCGTCAAATTTCTAAGGAAAAATGTAGTCATATGTGCGTCTGCTTGTAATAGGTTTTTTTTTTTTCATAATATAAAAAAAACATATGGACATATTATGTCCATGACTTGCTAATTATGATAAACTATCCCTGAAATTATCACAATACTGTGATAATTTCAGGGTTAAATCTTCTTTATAATAATTAATGTTCTGTACTGTTCTATTCTTCTTTATGATTCTTCGGGTCTATATTTATTTCATCTTTTTTTAATATACAAACGGAGAAACTTAATATATTGAAGATTTATTGATTCAGGCGCTACTTTGCGGAAATCCATTATTTAAAACGATATTAGAAGAAATATTTAGTGACACTTCCGCTAAAAACAATGCTTATGGCCGAGTTGCGGTGTGCACCACCCTCCCTCCCGCACATTTTTTAGATATTGATTTACATGGCAAAGTTATATAGCGGATTATACAGTAAGTTTAAAAAAAACGATATTAAAAAATATTTAGTGACACTTTCGCTGAAAAGAAAACAATGATTTTGGCCTATTTGGGGGCGTGCACCACCCTCCCTCCCGCATAAAATGCTAATAGGAAGAATACAAAATAAAAAACACAAGAAAACCCAAATAAACCAAAACCAATTCGACACGTGTTTCGCCTCTACACGAGGCATCCTCAGGAGATGTTGACTCGTCGAGCGCTAGTCCGACAGTTTTATGCGGGAGGGAGGGTGGTGCACGCCCCCAAATAGGCCAAAATCATTGTTTTCTTTTCAGCGGAAGTGTCACTAAATATTTTTTAATATCGTTTTTTGATAATGGATTTCCGCAAAGTAACGCCTGAATCAATAAATTTTCAGTAAGTTTAAACATTGAAATTTATAGAGAGAAAAATTCCATCCTCGGACGGGATTCGAACCCGTGTCTTCTGACTCTCCGTGTCAGACGCCATTGACCAACTAGGCCACCGAGGTTCGGGTCCGAGCATCGAATTTTAACTCTCTATTTGACTAACCGTCTTGCGGGGACGGAGCGACATCTATTGGACAGTTTAACAGTACCATCCAACCGAAAGAAGCATTATTTAGAAATACTTAAACTTTCGTATTGACATCGCAGCTCTTGTAATTTTTTATAGTATTACTTTTTAAAGCACTAACGCCTGCTTTAGCGATCTCAAAGATTGAAATTAATAGAGAGAAAAATTCCATCCTCGAACGGGATTTGAACCCGCGTCTTCTGACTCTCCGTGTCAGACGCCATCAACCAACTAGGCCACCGAGGTTCGGGTCCGAGCATCGAATTTTAGTACAGTGCTTTGGCACTGTAACTATTGTAGACTGAAGTTTACTATTGATAGGCGCGTTTGACCACTAAAAAAATAAACCTAACAAGCCAAGCCTCAGAATGTCGTCTAGTAATATAGACCCCGGTCGGGATGGCAGAGAGAAGTATGACAAGCGCCAAATTGAATCTTCCCGGTTTGCACGCAACGAAGCTCTTTTTGATTTAGAGAATTCAATTTCTTATTGCGGGAAATATGAATGATTTAATTTTGAAATTTTTGAAGGTACAGAGGCTATAGCACAAACAATTTGCGAAAAATGTATTCTTATCGAGAGCCTCAACGTGCCACGCTTCGTACAAACTATGAGTTATCTGTGTCACAGGTGCCCTAGATAAATGACAGTTTGTACCCTTTCCCGTGAACGTTACTTTATACTTACGCAGTTATTTGTACTAGGCACACAGATGTACGGAGAGATGATGGTTTGGAGGTAGTGAGAGCCATGTCATTTAGTCATTGTATCACAAAGAATTAGAGAAATTCTATTTGTATAGACAATAAGTATTCAACGTAGGTACCTATGTTATATATATCACAGTGTAATTTTTCTAACTAAAATTGCTAAGTTTGATCTCGGATAGCAAGCGTTAGCGCTAGCAGCGTAGTAAAAACCTATAGTTATATTGATGATGATGAAAAGTATCCTATGTGTTAATCCAGCGCCTCATCTACCTCTATACCAAATTTCATCAACATTAACCCCGCCGTTTGAGCGTGAAAGAGTAACAATCATCCACACATCCAACCATCCATACTCACAAACTTTCGCGTTTATAATATTAGTAGGATTCGAAACGACTACCTAGCATAATTCAACGATATAAATCAAATAGAGTCAAAATTGTTTTATGCTTACACCCATCAATTTGAAGTTAAAAGGGAGAGCAAATTGAAAAGTCGAGTTCCGAATGTAATTGAGGTACGTATTCGAATAATCGAATACTCGGATTCGCTCGATAGCCGGCCCCATCAAAGACAATTTTTCTCGATTTAATTCGTTCAGCGTAACAACCGGAAATGGTGTGGCCTTAACACGGAAATGTCATTTCGGTTTTTATCGGATAAATAGGTACCGAAAATTTGCAGGAGTGAATCTTTTGGAGTGTTTTATTTAGTTATACACAAGGAAAATGGTTAGATAATTCTTAGGTTAGGGTTAAAGGAATAAGTTTGAATAATGATAATAATAATACCGCAGGGGCGGCTTTGTGGCGAGCCGTCGGTGAGTGGCGACACCGTGGACCCTGACTCTCCCTGGGGCTAAATGAGACCCCTGACCCCTGGCTTGCCTTAATTGGCCGTCTGAGAGTGGAGACAAAAGAGCAAGACACAACAAGCTCCAAGGGTGGAAGTGTTAAAGGGCATAACGCCGGTAGTAGCGCTCTAGTGAAACCACACCTCTCTTGGCCACTAGCTTATCCACCAAGCCGCACTGGGCCCGCGTGGTGGATTATAGCCCAACTCCTGCCTCTGAGAGGAAGACTCAAGTCCCACCTAGCAGAAGGAAGTTAATATGCTGATTATGTTATATTAATATGTAAGTATTCGGAACTCCTAACTAGAAAATATACATCTATGTCATTTAAGGGTTATCCGTTCGAAAGTCCCTGATATTTTTGCAACGATTATAGTTTTCCGGGCCGGAGCCGACGATTAGCCACCAATCCTCTTGAATCATTCGATTTTCGAACGGCGCCATTTTAGGTCACGTGCTCGGTGTAAATAAGGCGGGAAAGACGACTAGTGGAGTTGTTATACAGAATGGCTTGCGTTTTACTAACTAGATTAAAGGTATATTTTCTACTTTCATTTTGTAGATCTATATTGAAATACCTAAAGCGGAGTAAAAAAACATTTTTATGTACTTTCAGTAATTGCGAAAAGAACTGTACTAGTTATATAATTTAAAATCAAACCCAATGCATAAAGCGGAGCCAAAGTGGAGCAAACACTTTATCTTTTGCATTAAGTACATGCGAGCTGTAGATATTTTAATATTATTTTGACGGTTTAACTTACGCGGTAGGTGTAGTCGCATATCTCGATCGGTTTCGTGACCGTCCGGGCCACTTCTTCATGGAGTACTTGTGCAGTGCGCACCCGGCTGCGTTCGCGCTAGTACTGTACGCGGCCGGGCGAGCACTGGCCAAGTACTCCATGAAAAAGTGGTCCGGACGGTCACGAAACCGATCGAGATATTCGACTATACCTACCCTCAGTTTATATAGAACATCATTGATACCTACCGCGTAAGTTAAACCGTCAAAATAACTTTAAAATGTGTAATACTTACGAAAGTTCGAAAGTTTCAATTAAGCTATAGATATACCGAAAAACTAAATATTAGAGAGCTAAACCAATTCACCAATAGTAAGCATACCTACACAATTTATAAACGCTAGTAAATTAACTGTATATTGAACAATGCTACAAAAACAATAGAAATTAACACTCACATTGCCTAGTTCTTGTTAATTTTCTCGACGGATTTCTAATTTTTGTAATTTATTATAATCTAATGTAAGGCACATTTTATATTCATATATATTTGCTGTTTGTAGTTGCGTTTAGTTTTTAATCATTATTTTCTCTTTTTAGTTTGCCTATTTAGTGAAGGGCAAAACCTCACCATGTTCGATATTTGGTAATTTAATTAAAATTATATCTACGTTCGTTAGCCTCAAAGGCCCTTTTGCCTCTGCAGCGCTCATGCATGAATGTAACTTTGGTGCGTAATAACGACATTAGGTACCATTGGAAATATACCTCAACAGGTCAAACGCATACGCTAATATTAATAAATAGGAGCATGCTGTATCCGACACTATAAAACCCGATATCGTAATTGGAGCACTCAATTTGCGCGCCACTTTCCGCCGCCGCGTGCGGGCTCGTGCTTGACGCGCGCCTCTATCTATTGTCTATGGATATCTCTGATCGAGTGTTTTGTGGTACCCTAAACGAAAACAAAAGCGCGGGAAGCTTTTAGCGGCCAGTGATGCTGATTAAAAATTCATAAATCGAATTGAATTATCTTTTGTACATATGGCTTCGTTGCAATAGAAATTTGCATACTCACAAATGTAATTATTTTCCTAATCGTAAAAACTACGTCAGAGTTTAACTATATGTACAAAATATCAACGTCAGCTTTTTAAATAACATTTTACGTTATTTCCATAGTTTAAGTATATAACATAATAAAATTACGGTGAAGAGTCTCGGTTTTATCGGAAAATCAGAATTTTAATATTATTCCTTGGGTTTTTTCTTATTAGGTTATTTATATATTAATTAGTCAACTTAATTTAGTGATTCGCGACATTGATGTGTACTTTACGTTATTTAGTATGTTTACACTAATTCAGCTAATTACAATTTAGTTAGACCAAATCTTGAATTAGTCAAATAACAAATACCTTATTTATCTCCGATAATGCCTTTAATCGATTGCAGTATCAAACACAGTTGAGTTTGAATTTTGCCGCTAAAAGTGAGATCACCTTATTGTGATTAATTTATGGCCAACTCACATGCTCCTTTATTAGTACGACTCACAAATACATATATTCATGGCATTAGTATCATTTATTACTAAAAACTCGCACAAATTAACAAAAAAATTCTGCAAAGGTTCGACGACGTAAATCCTTCGGTTGAGTTACAAAAAAATATATAAGTTCCAGTAAAAAAAAAGATGCAGAAATAAAAAAAATACAGAATCGATGGATTAACGAGCACGCTCCATTGCCGATTATAATTTTTGCTCGAGAAGAATTGGTATCATTTTTACGGACTATTTTATCTTGACAGCTTCGATTTAGAGATACATTGTAATTTAGCCTTTAAATCTACGCGGTAAGGTACAATTATAACTATGCGATAGAGTCACAGAATATTTAGCAGCGTCTTGCCTCATGCCTTGCCATAGACAAGAGCGGTACGCAATATTGAACTTTTTGTTCCTTTTTTACTTTTTTATTTTCATTGATGCCATTGACACCAGGTGTGGGCTGAATGCAATTTAATTGGAACGTCTTAGATGCAACCCTTAAAGAAGTTTCAACAAAACGAAGTACAATATCAGGCTTTATCAGTGGGGGGCTTTTAATCTCCTCTATATATGATACAGAAGTTTTCGGAAGAACATTTCTTCCGAAAACTTCTAAGACTTCACAACTTATATGTGAATGTATGAAGAGGCAAGACTTACATTTATTTTTCGAAGTGATCATAGTACCTACTAGGGGTAACTATGGTCACATCTCATGTGCCTGTAGGAAACCATACCTTCAAACCAGAACACAGTATTGCGAACATTACTGAGTCACGGTAGATAAACGTATGTTGGCAATACTGCCGCGGGCGAACTCATTTAATAGTATAAGTTCTACTGCTCTTAATAATTACCGGTAGTCCGCGTTCCTAAAAATGTCAGAGTAGGAAGCCATAAGTTTGAAAGTAATAATAATAATATAATAATATAATATGTGACAACATCCACACAAAGGTCTTCAGGTCCCAAACTAAGCATAGCCTGTACTATGGTGACCTGATGACTGATATACATACTTAAATACATATACACACCCAGACACAGTTCAAACAGACATGTTCATGCACACAAATGTTTGACCTGTCCGGGGATCGAACCCGGGACCAGCGGCTCAGAAGGCAGGGGTGCTACCAACTGCGCCAACCGGCCTGTCAAAGTAACTCCAGCAAGTGTAATTTATGGAGAATGAGACTCAAAATTTCTTTAGGTGACGAGCACTGAACTTTACACAAAACTTCGGACTAAATTTCAGACTTGCTTGTATCTTTTTTTTTATTTACTGCCAAAAATTTTACAAAAACCATTATTTAACTTAAAATTAGAAACTGCGGAAACCTGAAGGGCTTATGAGCAGTCAATGAGTTCGGTAACTTATAATATAATTATAAAATAAAAATTTACTTACATGAGAAATAGTATGATCGATCGATTTTAAGCTGCGAGCCTATTTCTATTATATTACATTGTTCGACTTGCATGTGATATGGAATAGTCTATTCTCATACCTTTGACGGATATCAGCGGAGTACCTATATTCTGCAAACGCACGGTCAAATGTCAAGGCTAATCTTTGCTATTTTCAACCTGCTTCCAAAAAAGGAGAAGGTTATGAATTCCACAGTTTTTTTATTTGAAAGTTGGTGTTTATGTGGAACAGCATTTAACCAAAAACTGACCGGTAATTAAATTGTTTTATTGAATATAATTTATCATCAAAATGGGGTATAAATGGTACTAATGATTTTGTCAAATTTTATTTCAAAATGTTATGTTGCACTGTAGTAGGTGCAGCTCTCTTCTGTAAGTGTACATCTCAGTGGTAGAATACCACTCCAATACTGATTCTGCTCCGAAGTTATCAGGTAATACCTACACACTAAGTTGCTAAGATGCAGAATAATTTGAACACATTATTATATGTCCAAATCAAAGTCGCACAACGAGCTATGGAGAGGGCTATGCTTGAGGTTTCTCTACGTGATCGAATCAGAAATGAGGAGATCCGTAGAAGAACGAAAGTCACCGACATAGCCCAGAAGATTAGCCAGTTAAAGTGGCAGTGGGCAGTGCACATAGCACGCAGAACAGATGGCCGATGGGGCCGGAAGGTTCTGGAATGGAGACCACGGACCGGCAAGCGCAGCGTAGGTCGTTCACCGACACGGTGAACAGACGACCTGATAAAGGTCGCAGAACGACGTTGGATGCAGGCCGCTTCCAACCGGTCCTTTTGGAAAATTTTGGAGGAGGTTTATGTTCAGCAGTGGATATCCTACGGCTGAGATGATGATGATGATTATACGTCGTAAATTCTTCCACAAACATATACACGCTATTATTTTCAGTTACGCGTGATTTTTACCAAGGAAATACTTATGATATCCTTATCATAACTTTTGTGCTGCAATATAAATATACATATTACATGTAATACCAATTGCGCCCCACGGTTTCACTCGTATGGTGATGGATGATGATGATGAAAAGTGTTCTACGTCCTCCCCCGGAATATGATATATCACCCTGCGAAATTCCATTACGATCCACATAGCCATTTAGGCGTGATAAGGCAACGAAATGACAGATTGACAGAGTTACAAACATGTTTATAATATTAGTAAGGATAATAATAGATAATGCCTGGTTAAGGCTAAATGTAGTATCTAGCAATAAATAGCTGCAAACAGGTAGGTAACTTAGAACCTATCAGATATCTCGTCATAAATCTCAAAATCTCACATAAAACTTAGGCATTTCCTGTTCAATCCCAAAACTGATCCATAGAGGAAGCACATCCGTTTCTTTTATTCAGACACATTAAAACGCGTTCCACGCGATTAATCCGTAAAAGAAGCTGTAACAAATTCAATTAAAAAAAAGTTTAAAAATCAAATCCGAAATCCAGACCTATAAAATACAAAGGTCACCTTCCGAACGGCCAGGAAACGTCTAAGAAAACGAACCGTAGAAAAAACATAACCTCATAATTCACAATTAAATTCGGCTACTGGTCATGACCGAAAGTATACATAATAAATTTCTTCGTAAAAGCCCCGACTGAAAAGGGCAGGATACAAGCACAAAAGGCGGGACAGGCTCGGGTACGGCGAGAAAAAAATAAAAGTTGTTTATGGTCATTTTGCCGCCAACGCTCGGCGAGTTTAATTTTAGAATGTTAACTTTTTAAAGCGAGGTAGCCACGGTCCTGCGAAGGGTCAGGATGCGTCCAGAAACCTGTATGAAATTATAATATCTCAGTTTTACCCACATTACTTAACGATCTCCAGATTTACATATTGTATTTTGTTATGAAAAATGCATGAACACATCTTATATTTTAGCAAAATCTTAAAATAAAATGTTTATTTTTATATTTAATTTTGTGGTTCAGTGTATGCATGTTCGTAAAAAGTAATAATATACATTTAAAATCTATTTACTTTATAAAGCGACACTAGAGTGTTTTTAATTACTTACTATAAATAATAATTGTCATTCATGAGTTAATATTTGATTACTATTTACTTATATACTTATTTACTTATATATTTATTTATATACGAATTTGAATGTCATTTCATATGATTCGCACTAATTTTAAAAATTCTTTAGTTTGTGAATGAGTGAGGATGTGACTGATGTGAGGGTGTACGTTTTTCACTTTTCCACGCTTCAACATCTGTTATTCTATTGGATTTGCATGAAAATTGAAATGAAAATAGTTTATACCTAGAAACATCGCCTACTTTTTACCCTGTTTCTACGGATTGTTCTCGAGGGGTTGCAATAACCTTGTTCCACGAGGAGGAAATCCCCGGGCCGATACTAGTGAAAAGCTTAAAAATAATCACACTGTGAACCTGCAACTGCACTGGGTCCTTATCTGCTATGACTGTTCATGCACCTAACGGGGCGCGTTACGATATCGAAGGAATTAAATTAAAATTCTATTGCGATTTCACGATCATTCCTTGAGACATCTTAACGCGCCGAGTTACTTGTTTAAATGTTAATAAGGTCCCTGGGATTGTCGATCGGAATTATAGATCGATGTCCGAGATAATAATTATTAATTTATAACTCAAAGAACTAAAACTCTAACGGTATCTTGATAAGGGTTTTATATTTATCCCACGTATATTAAAAAGAGCCATCAAATTCTAATAATGGTTATCGGTAAAATCTGGCATAATTACGTAAATTATGGCTACATTTTAGAACTTATCATATTTTTTTCATTCTGAAGATTTTATTGACCTCTTCATAGGTCCAATAACTTAAAACAACTTTATACGGTTCGTAAGATATGTTTTACATACTTGAACAACATGATTACCTATTAACAGTTTCATAAAGCTACAAACGTATCGAAAAAACTTCACTTGTTACAGAACACTACGTAAACAAAATGATTGATTGGGAATACAAACAGAGTACACCTGTGCATACAGATGGGAAAAAAACATTAATTCAAAAACGGAACTGAATTATGCAGGACAAAGGATGCCCCGAACCATAGACAAATTCCCACGTTACTTTTTTTCATAACGACCTATTGATGGCCACGGTAGCAAAATTTATGACAACTAGGTGCGAATAGGTGTAAAAGAAGGTTAATTGGTGTTTAAGGAAGTGATATTTTTATTTGTAGCATTAAATGTTACTTGATATGGGGCGAATCTAAAAGTAGTCAATCTTACTACGAATTCTGCTTTGCTCTTCAATAGTTACTAAAATGTGACATTAGAACTTAAGTAGAGGTACCTATGTATGTTAAGTTTTATTGAATCTGATTAAACAGAGCGACATAATGTGCCATAGCAAATAAACCCTTTAATTAAGAATAAAAGTACCTGAGCTTTGATCGTAATTAAACAACTGATTTTCTTGGTACCTCAAACCAAACACACATTGGCTTAGTTGCTTATCAACGCCATCTATTGTGAAGTAGCTTTAGTGACCGACGTAGTAGTTTTTCATTGCATGAAAACACGGATAAAACGAAGTTTTCTAAAAATGAAACCTAGCTAGATCGATTTATCACCACCAAAACAACCGCTTAAAAAAATTCATGAAAATCGTTGGAGCCGTTTCCGAGTTCAAGACTATATATATAGGTATATATATAACTATATATTATTAGGTCCTTACATATGAAATTGACGTTTTGTATGGGAGGAACAAAAAGTCGAATATTTTTTAATATAATATATTTAATTAATCAAAGTATGAACCATTATTTTCTATGCACTTTTGCCATCTCATAGGTAGTTCATTGATCCCTTTACTAAAAAAACCAGTCGGACGGGAATCAATAAAATCTTTGAAGGCGATTTGGACTGCCCCATCGGAGTTGAATTTTTTCCCTTGCAAGAAGTTATCCAAATTTCGAAAAAAATGGTAATCTGTTGGAGCAAGGTCCGGGGAGTACGGAGGATGTCTTAGACTTTCCAATTGAAGCTCTTCTAATTTAGTAGCCGTCTGTTGCGCAGTGTGGTCTAGCGTTGTCGTGAAGCAGCAGTGGCGTGGAGCGATTGACCAACCTAGGTTGTTTAGCCGCTAGCTTTTCCATCATGGTTTGCAATTGCTGACAATAGACATCAGCCGTAATAGTCTGGCCAGATTTGAGAAAACTGTAATGAACAATACCGGCACTAGTCCACCAAACGCTTACAAGTAACTTTTTTGGGGTTAATTTTCGCATGGGGCAGGATTTGGCTGGCTGGCCAGGATCCAACCATTGCGCTGAGCGCTTCCGATTATCGTAAAGAACCCATTTTTCATCACAGGTAATGATTCGGTTTAAAATACCTTCATTATTGTGCCGGTTTAGTAATGTAACGCAGCAGTCGACGCGCGTTTGCCGATTTGCTTCAGTCAATTCGTGAGGTACCCACCTTTCAAGCTTTTTAATCTTCCCAATTTGCTTCAAGTGAATTAAAACAGTTTTATCACTAACATCGAAGCCTGCAGCTAACTCGGACGTGGTTTGCGATGGATCCGCTTCCACAATAGCCCTCAACTCTTCATTATCAACTTGAGTCTCAGGCCGTCCACGGGGCTTGTTCTGCAGGTCGAAATTTCCAGAACGAAAACGTTGGAACCAAAAACGAACTGTGTTTTCTTTTGCAACACGACCGCCATACACATCATTCACCCTTCGAGTTGTTTCCGCAGCACTAGTGCCACGGCGGAACTCGTACTCGTAAATAATGCGATATTTTAAGTTTTCCATTTTGTAAAATGAGTGACGTAAACAGAAAAAAACAGAAGAAAAAAAACAAATGAATGACGATCATCGAAGCACAAATACATGAGTCTATAGCTGTACAAATTTGAATTTGGAATTCCTTACCAAAGAGGAGAAATTCGTGATTAAAGTGGCCAGTACGAAAAACGCCAATTTCATATGTAAGGACCTTATATTACGCGGGTAATTTCTGAAGCTTGTTTAATAATTGGTTGTCCAGTGGTATAATACTAGTGCGTATTCCAGTGGTATAAATACGCGCTCGCGAATTATACCACTGGAAAACCAATTATTAAACATGCTTTTGAAATTGCCCGCGCCGCCTCGCTTAGGTATCACTCAGGACACCTGCAAGTATATGTTATATACACATAATATGTGTTTAGGACGATCTATGCATGCCCCGCCCCGCAAAACACTCGATTTGGGCAGTCAGACCATGCGCAGGCATCTTTTCGTATCTGAGGTCTCATCTAAACGTCGTAAATCAGACAACAAAAGCAACACAATGCCGTCCCCTGAGACAATGGCCACACACGACCAACGTCTCTTAGATAACGTACTTTGACGTTTAGCTTCTAATCTCATCTGATTGACCTATGGGAGACATACGTTGGTACCGTAGAGAATGATGGGTCAAGACAGCCAGTATGATGAAGTGGGATACCCAACCTGCGCCCTAAGTCTAAACGGTGTAAGCACAAAATAATAGTAAGTACTTTACGACATGTAGAGGAGAACATCTGGAAAGCATTTTTGCCCAAGCTATTGAATTAAGTAAATTGTGTTTAAATTTTAGTATCTTTTGTATGCCAAATTGAAAAAAATCTAACTTAAAGTAACATTATTTATGCGCTAACTTATAAATAATAATAATAAGAGTTTAAATCTGTATACAAAAGATTAATTCGAAGATAATAAATTGCTACAAGCCATATAAAATAAAACAATGACATATAAATAATTCAGTCTGCATAGAATTATTCGTTGATTATAAGTTTAAAAGTATTTTGCTTCATCGAAAAGAGATCAACATATTTTGAGTATTTCGAATTGAAAATATTGACAGTTCGCGGGAAGAAAGAATTTTGACGATAATTAGAGATGAAGGGAGGAGTATACAACTGTAAATAATTCCTACGACTGAGTGATCTGTAGGGTGCTTTTAGTTTAACCTCCGACAGTAATGTCGACGAATCAATTATGTTAAGGGTTATATTATGAAGTAAAGTCAAGTAAAGTCGTTAAGTAAAGAGTTTTTACTTCACAATTGTATTGTTCAGAGTCACAGTTCAACAATCACATACAATAAACAGTTAATACAGAAGGAGCAAGTAAGAGTAAGCACAGATTTCACATGTAAGATGGTACGCGGACAGAACAAGAGTCAAGAACAGGTAAACAAATAATAAACACTAAGAATTGAGTTCGCAAGCGAGTAATTTGGTAAGCAGATGAAGCTAAAAGCTTCCGCTTTCCGACGCGATGGACACACAACACTTAAGAGGCAACAGGAGCTACCTTCAAGCCGCAATCATCTATTCAAATGGCGCAAGATAGAGAGAACTTGAGAAAAACGGGGGCATAGACTACACCAAAATCATCCAATCACCAAGAACAAGAAATGAAAATTCTATTTGAAGTATACTTTTGAGATGGCAAGTAGTTTGTGCTACCTTGAGCTACAACCTACAAGTGTGGTAGTAGTTTTTGCTACCTCACATAAGGTACTCTGCCTCAATCCTATACACTCGGGTTTTAAGAAATATGCTTATGGTAACCGCTGCCTGTCGTAAATCAGCTATTGCGACTGGCTCTTACGACAGGCAGGCGTAATATCTGAGTTCGGGGATAGTGGGGGAACGAACTCAAGGAATATGGTGTCACGGTGTGCTAAGTGATGCTCTGCCATCTTCATTCATCATCATCATCATCTCAGCCGTAGGACGTCCACTGCTGAACATAGGCCTCCCCCATGATTTTCCAAAAGGACCGGTTGGAAGCGGCCTGCATCCAACGTCGTCCTGCGACCTTCCTCAGGTCGTCTGTCCACCGTGTCGGTGGACGACCTACGCTGCGCTTGCCGGTACGTGGTCTCCACTCCAGAACCTTTCGGCCCCATCGGCCATCTGTTCTACGTGCTATGTGCCCTGCCCACTGCCACTTCAACTGGCTAATCTTCTGAGCTATGTCGGTGACTTTCGTTCTTCTACGGATCTCCTCATTTCTGATTCGATCACGTAGAGAAACTCCGAGCATAGCCCTCTCCATAGCTCGTTGTGCGACTTTGAGCTTATCTATGAGGCCCATAGTAAGAGACCACGTTTCAGTGTCATAAGTCATCACTGGTAACACACATTGGTCGAAGACTCTTGTCTTGAGGCACTGAGGTATTTTTGACGAGAAGACTTCGCGAAGTTTCCGTAACGCTGCCCAGCCGAGTTGGATTCGACGATTGACCTCTTTCTCGAAGTTGGACCTGCCTAGTTTGACTGTCTGTCCCAGGTACTCGTCAACAACTTCGAGAACTGAGTTCCCAACTGATATTGGGGTAGGTACAACATGGGCATTAGACATAATTTTCGTCTTGTCCATGTTCATCTTAAAACCTACCCGTTGGGAAACTCGATGGAGGCCTTCGAGCATTGTACTGAGGTCTTCCATGGATTCTGCCATGACTTCAATATCGTCGGCAAATCGAAGGTGAGTGATGTATTCGCCGTTAATATTGATGCCAAGTCCTTGCCATTCCAGAAGCTTGAAGGCGTCTTCCAATGTAGCGGTGAACAGTTTCGGAGATATAACGTCTCCCTGTCTCACGCCTCTTTGCAATGGAATTGCCTTCGAACTCTGCTCCTGTACTCGGACTGACATGTAGGCGTTTTTGTACAAACACTTCAGCACTTCAATATACCGATAGTCAATACGGCACCGCTGGAGAGACTCAAGCACTGCCCACGTCTCGATCGAATCAAAGGCTTTCTCATAGTCCACAAACGCTAGACAAAGAGGCAAGTTATACTCTTCGGTCTTCTGTATAACTTGCCGTAGCGTGTGGATGTGGTCTATGGTACTATAGCCTTTTCGGAAACCGGCTTGTTCCGGAGGCTGGAATTCATCAAACCTGCGATTGAGACGGTTCGTTATGACCTTCGAAAACAACTTATAAACATGGCTCAAAAGCGAGATGGGTCTGTAATTTTTAAGTAAAGTGTTGTCACCTTTCTTGAAGAACAGCACCACCACGCTTTTGTTGTCTTAAAAAATATTGTCAACATTTTTTAAGACCTTAAGATTTTTAAAGGTTAAAAACACACAAATGTAATGACAAAAGTTCAAAAACCTACCTGAAGCCCAACAATGTCTGATAGAAAATTAATAAACCGTATAAAATACTCCTCTTGCCATATCCCACGTAAAGGACGAAGTTTAAAAAATAATTGATAGAAAAAATAATCCAAGCCCCTTGGGGATTACACGATAAATGCATTTTGGACGTGGCCACACCGAACGGGCTTCCAAATTCAAATTTAAAAAAAGAATGTCACTGCTCCAATGGCGATGCGTACAAAATATTTTTCAATAATCGAATACCTATATTTGGGGTACCGCACGTGTAAAAATGAATCTATCCTCAGTTTCTACTCAAAGGGACCACGATATACTATTTGCAGGCTTCCAGAATGCTCTGCTGATTAGGTCCTTGTTACCGCAAGGTTGGACCATGGGAAGGAGGTCTATCTTCATATTATATATAGTATAGCAAATACATATTTGAACAGCTTCCGCTGAAATATGGATTTTATAATAATCTACGCTTGAAACAATAATACTGTCTAGATTTTATCAAACTATGTTTTTTTTATATTATTGAATTATTTCCTCCATAAGAGAAGAAACATCTCTAGACATTGATGGCAACAGAAACAATTGTGTACATATCTCTGCCGAACCCTTCAGATATGTTAACACGGGATGGTATGTAAATAAGTCCCTACCTACCTACTCAATTAGTGTACCTAATGTAACTAATTTACTGTTAAGCAGAGGTACTGCTATTCAGTAAGTAAGTACTGTTAATTAAGTGCTAATAGTATTATTAGTTAGCATTAGGTGGGGGGTCGTTAGCAATAAAATCACATAATATATAATAAAAAATACTCGACACCCAATAAGACGACGACCACCCGTACCCACATTCACTAATATTTACAAGTACAATTTGAAAAATGTAATACTGACACCCATTCTACTCAGTTATTGGAGTGTATCTAAAAAACTACTGGACCGAATTTGATGAAATTTGAATGGGACCACACGGGAAGCACCAGCTACGAACAAAAAAAAATTTTGAGAATAAGTTCATCCAGTCGAAAGTTATGAGGTAACAAACATTAAAATAAATACAGTCGAATTGAGTACCTCCTCCTTTTTTGGAAGTCGGTAGACAAACCGCCCACGTAAGCAATTGCAAATGCAAGGCATTATGTCATCTAGACATTTGAATTAGTATGAATCATCCGAGTAGATCATCTGTACTATCTATATCTATACTAATATTATAAAGAGGAAAGATTTGTATGTATGTATGTTTGTAACGAATTGGCAAAAAAGTACTGGACCGATTCTTTCACCATTGGAAAGTTACATTCACTCTGAGTAACATAGGCTATATAAGATTCATCATCATCATCATCATCCATCACCGTGCAGGTGAAACTGCAGCGAGCAGCTAGTACGCAATATTTTGCGCATGGTAAGTTTCTTATTCAACTGTTTTCATACTAATTCAAGAGTCTATTAAATCATAATGTGTTGCATACTTTGCGTACGTCGGCTCAGTTTATCTTTACCTTTAGTATTTCACAGAACATGAACTAGAGGAATCTTTGCCTAGATAATTATTTTACTAATAACATAATAAACATACATTGTCACAGAAACATTCATTCATCTCATGCGTCTTACTTCTACTGTGATAGGCAGTTGTGACGATTACCATCAGGCGATTGCCCGCCCCGAATATATAAAATAATAGTTCAAGGCAAGAGAATTTAGCTTTTCTCGGACACGTAATGACTTTCCTCTAAACGAGAAAATAAGCATATTTAATAACTAACTGCGGTTTCGATCGCGTAACGTGATGTTACATAGCCTGCCTCGATAATCGATATCGCCTCGATATCCAACTATAATATAGTTTTTAATTCGAACCAGTACTTCTCGAATTAAGCGCGTTCAAACAAACAAACAAACTCTTCAGCTATATATTAGAGTACAAAAGCTAAGCGTGTACAAAAGATATCGCCTCGATATCCAACTATAATATAGTTTTTAATTCGAACCAGTACTTCTCGAAATAAGCGCGTTCAAACAAACAAACAAACTCTTCAGCTATATAATATTAGAGTACGAATAGTATAAAAACAGATCAAAGAGTTCTAAGTAGTAAGTACCAATCTTATTTATCAGTGAAACAGATTGTTGCCTTTTACTGTGGTGTTGGAGAAAAATGCTGCGGATTCCATGGACTGCGCATAGAACCAACCAACATGGAAACCCAGGTTATCTAACACATGCCTAGGGTATTTGAGTTCTTTGGCCACGTAGCCCGTAAACTCGGCGAAAACCTCCAAAAACGAATCGTCATTGGGAAAATAGAGGGCAAGAAAAATAGAGTCCAATGCATTGGACAGATCAGATCCGCACTACTCTCAACATAAATGTCACTGAAGCGGTTCGTGCAGCTGGAAGCCGGAACAGATGGAGAAACATCTACGGGAGAGGCTAATGCCATGATGGATCACGACCCCCAGCATTGGGGAATCGACGCAAAGAGAAGGAAGGGAAACAGATTGAGAAAATTTACATACGGAACTCTTAGACTAATTTCTGGTCCCACACCTACCCGTAAAAACCGATCAAATTCTACAAGAGGTGTGATTATGAATCAAATCCCAAACGTCAGTCACAAGCTTCGCATCATGACATCACGACAAGTGCCACCTGCACACGCAGAATAAAAAAAAAAGTAACAGAGCATCCAAGTTCCAAATAGATGCATTTTTATCGTCGATCAATGATTTAGCAATAATTTCACAATGGACTTCTATGACTTGTATGCGTTTTGATAAAGGTGGAAGTTATTTTGACTATTTTCCCACGATGCATGGCATTGTAACTATCATATATGTTCGACAGAAACTATCGATAAGTACTTACTCTTTACTACTCCCGAATTCACCGAATAGTATTTTTCAACAAACTGGCTCGTAAAGTGAGTCTTATTACATAGCTTTTAGGGCCATAAACCAAGCTTTAACACACACCTGCAAAATTATAATCTAGTGCCTATTAGAATTATCCCTACAAAGTTAAATTAGTACCTTTCTGCAAGTTACAGGCGAGTAAACACAGCATTTTAAATTTGACCGGGTAATACAGGTATTTTTTACTAGCAACAAAGAGGTTTTATGCCGCTGAAAATCCATCTACATTTTTGGAATAAATTAATGTGTACGTATTTAATGAAGTGAAACAAAGATTTTTTATTATCAAGTTATTGTTTCACAACTATTTGTATAAAAATATATGCATTTTATCACTTTTAATTATAATTTGAAGTAGGCTGTATGTTAGCTCACATTGCATTTGGCGCGGGAAAACAAACTTGCGCGCCATTACCTATAATTTTCATATTTTGTTTTTATTGTTTTATCGCTGTGTGGTTAAAGCAATGTTTGTTTTTTCGTCGCAAATGTGTTGAAAAACGTCGTATGCAACTCGTCAGCTCTGCTCATTACAACCCGGTCACAATATCTGTGCACCTGACCTCGTGACGTCATATCGGCGGTCTGGGTACGGTGTGAAAAAAAGTTTTTTCGAGATATGTGGAAGTAAAAAAAAATTACTAACCTTTTCAAATCAATTTATTATTGATGAAGGGTTTGTTATTAAAAAACAATAATTTTGATTACAAAAACATTTATAATTAAACTCAGTCACTATAAATTATTAACTCTATGCCTGACATTGTATCTTCCTCACTCTCACTTTCTGAACTCTCCGAACTATCTTCCCCTAGTGATGTTAAAAGTTGTGTGATGTTGTCATCTGCTAGATGATCCTTTTCCCAGTATTCTCGCTGTAGTCTCTCCACGTGATTCACTTCTTTTTTCCAGTCATCTGGCGTAATTGGCTTAATCGCATCTTTTGTAAGTTGTTCTATTTTCTGTTCTATTTTGCAGCACAGGTTCATTTCACCACTTGTTCTACATGTATGGTGTACTGTTTATTTGCTTTCTCAGATTCAAAAAACTTGAGCACTTTCAAGATTAAATTTCTTGATTCGCTGTGTATTGTTTTTCCCATGACTTCAGTTTAACAGCTACAATGTTAATAACAACCAAACCAGTCCAAACTTACCAGTAAACAGTCTAAACTTAACAATAATTAATATTAAAAAACAAAACAACAACAAAGCGAAAATATCAAAATTATCGGGACGTGTATCGGCAACGAAGAAGCTAACCGTACTGTCGCACCGGGGAATGCGCGGAGAGGTGACAGAGGAAGCGGGAGAGGCGCCGCATTCCAGCGAGGTGCACAGATATTTGACCGGGTTGTACACACTTTTATCATTTAACTATTTAATTCATTTATCTATATATTTATTTTATCTTATACCTACTATTACCATAGCCCAAATTACGGAATCTAGACTTTGCTACTTTAACTAAGTTCTGGCAAAACTATCGATTTGACGGCACACTAAAATTTAAACACCTCAAACATCCCATAAATGAACAAAATAAAAGAGTGTTTTGCCTCACATGGAACACAACGACGTAAACTGTCTGTAAACAAACAAGTACTTCAAATTATAACAACTAATATAAAAATTTTCGCTTCCCAGATTCCGCAAAATAGTGTGCCATTTTTACAAGATATTTACATTTATTACATATGAATTAATTTTCGTATGTAATAAATAGTTCTAGTAAAAGATAGTGTTTTCTTCAAACACGCATAGAAATTTGAGCATTATTTTGACAACTGTCTTCGAGTAGTCGAGAGTCTGTCACCTGTACGAGATTAGAATGGCCTTGAAACAGCTTAAGAACAACAAGGCGCCTGGTGACGACGGTATCACATCTGAGCTTCTGAAAGCGGGTGGAACACCGGTACTTAAAGTCCTTCAGAAGCTCTTTAATACCGTCTTACTCGAAGGTTCAACGCCAGAAGCATGGAACAAAAGCGTTGTGGTGCTGTTCTTCAAGAAAGGTGACAACACTTTACTTAAAAATTACAGACCCATCTCGCTTTTGAGCCATGTCTGGCGGCAGATTTATGTTTTTAAAATTAAATAAAAAAGCAATTACTTGGCTAATCGTTTTATTGAATATATTTTTACAAAAAGTTATGCTGCGGATTTTATTTCTTAAATATAATGTCATCTAAATGCTTTCCGTCGAGTTGTAGGCACTGTTCAAAACGGAGCTTCGTGTTTTGCGCTACACGCTGCAGTAAACCCGGTTGGATGTCATTTATTTCACGGCGAATGTTTTCCTTCAGGTCTTCAATAGTTAGTGGATTGTTTTGGTAAACTTTACCTTTGAGATATCCCCATAAAAAAAAATCCAAAGGGGTCAAATCGGGTGACCTCGGTGGCCATGGGATGTCTCCAAAGCGACTGATCAATTTTCCAGGGAAAGCTTCCCGTAGCAAACTCATCGAAGCCCTGGCCGTGTGTGGGGTAGCTCCATCCTGTTGAAACCACGTGTGTGATGAGAAGGATGAATGCGCTCGCAGATTAGGCATAAAGTAATCCGCAATCATGCTTCCATAATTCTCGGCATTCACATTGATCGCTTGACCACGAGAATTTTCAAAAAAAATGGTCCAATAATTCCATGTGTGGAGAAAGCGCACCAGACCGTCACCCTAGGGCAATGTAATGGTTTTTGATGCTTGACTCGTGGGTTACGGGTTCTTGGAGCCCAATAACGACAATTTTGTTTATTAACGTTGCCGTTTAAGTGAAAATGAGCCTCATCACTCCAAAATATGGAATTCATCGTTCGAAATCTTAGCAACATCGTTTCACAGAATTGTTTTCGTAAACCAAAGTCATTTTCCTTGAGTGCTTGAACGATTTGAATTTTAAAAGGATGAAACTTCAAGTCCTTCTTCAAAATTTCATGAACAGTTGCTCTTGGAAGACCCAGTGTGGCTGCTCTTTTCCGTATCGAAAGTCTGGGATTTTCAGTTAAACTTCTTTCCACACATTGAATGTTTGCGGGGGTCCTTGAAGATCGACTAGGCCCCGGCCGAGAGATGTTGATAGCCGAAGCAGTTGTGCGGAATCTCTGCACCCATGAGCGAATTAGATTTACACTCGGTCCATCACTCAACCGTCGAATATTGAACCGTGAACAAAATTGTCGACGTGTGATAACATAAGAATCATTACTCTTGAAATATGCCTCGATAGCAAACGCGCGATGCTCTGCCGACCACGGTGGCATCGTGACTAACGAATCCGCACGATCCGTGAGTCGAATGATACCTCCCCCGCCCCGCACCATTCGTTACTTTTTAAAATATTCGAATTTCAAAACATAAATCTGCCGCCAGACACCCTGTATATAAGCTGTTTTCGAAGGTCATAACGAACCGTCTCAGTCGCAGGTTTGATGAATTCCAGCCTCCGGAACAAGCCGGTTTCCGAAAAGGCTATAGTACCATAGACCACATCCACACGCTACGGCAAGTCATACAGAAGACCGAAGAGTATAACTTGCCTCTTTGTTTAGCGTTTGTGGACTATGAGAAAGCCTTTGATTCGATTGAGACGTGGGCAGTGCTTGAGTCTCTCCAGCGGTGCCGTATTGATTATCGGTATATTGAAGTGCTGAAGTGTTTGTACAAAAACGCCTACATGTCAGTCCGAGTACAGGAGCAGAGTTCGAAGGCAATTCCATTGCAAAGAGGCGTGAGACAGGGAGACGTTATATCTCCGAAACTGTTCACCGCTACATTGGAAGACGCCTTCAAGCTTCTGGAATGGCAAGGACTTGGCATTAATATTAACGGCGAATACATCACTCACCTTCGATTTGCCGACGATATTGTAGTCATGGCAGAATCCATGGAAAACCTCAGTACAATGCTCGAAGGCCTCCATCGAGTTTCCCAACGGGTAGGTCTTAAGATGAACATGGATAAGACGAAAATTATGTCTAATGCCCATGTTGTACCTACCCCAATATCAGTTGGGAACTCAGTTCTCGAAGTTGTTGACAAGTACATCTACCTGGGACAGACAGTCAAACTAGGCAGGTCCAAATTCGAGAAAGAGGTCAATTGTCGAATCCAACGGCTGGGCAGCGTTCCGGAAACTTCGCGAAGTCTTCTCGTCAAAAATACCTCAGTGCCTCAAGACAAGAGTCTTCGACCTATGTGTGTTACCAGTGATGACTTATGGCACTGAAACGTGGTCTCTTACTATGGGCCTCATAGATAAGCTCAAAGTCGCACAACGAGCTATGGAGAGGGCTATGCTCGGGGTTTCTCTACGTGATCGAATCAGAAATGAGGAGATCCGTAGAAGAACGAAAGTCACCGACATAGCCCAGAAGATTAGCCAGTTGAAGTGGCAGTGGGCAGGGCACATACAACGCAGAACAGATGGCTGATGGGGCCGAAAGGTTCTGTAGTGGAGACCACGGACCGGCAAGCGCAGCGTAGGTCGTCCACCGACACGGTGGACAGACGACCTGATGAAGGTCGCAGGACGACGTTGGATGCGTGCCGCTTCCAACCGGTCCTTTTGGAAAATCATGGGGGAGGCCTATGTTCAGCAGTGGACGTCCTACGGCTGAGATGATGATGTCTTCGAGATAAATCGAATTTGCTGTACTGGCCGAATTGCAACATGCAAGCAGCGGCCGCCAAAAGTTATAATGAAATCCATATCAGTCGTGCGTGGTTTAATAAACTATTTATATAAATTAAACTACATAGACGTTCCGGAAAACGCCGAAATCACTTGCGGCGTTCGCACACCCATTCCGTTACAAGCCCACGATCATCGTGAGCGACTGAGCGAACACGATACGTCATCGATGACGTCACCGATAACGCTGACACCGCAACCACAACGCTCGCGGCTCGAAGCGCCCTTTGGTTGACAGTGACAGCTCGCAATGATCACATCATACCTTAAAAACCGCGAGCGTTGTGGTCGCATGTGTGTGGTTTTCGGTGACATCATCGATGTCGTATCGAACGCTGCGAGTGATTTCGGCGCTTCCCGGAGCGTACCCATAGTAAACTCATATACGTCGTGTAATTTAAAAATGGACCGATCTTTTACTACGAAACATGTGCAACCAAGGAGGTAACTTATCAAAGATTTTATTGAAATTTCTTATTGGCTAGCAAATAGAAAGCTGTTTGTTGAAAAATTTACTAAGTATTTAGATAAAAAGGTTCTGCCTAGGTATGTAATACTTAGTTTTGATTTCCGCGCATTATTTGCGAATAGTAGGTACTTACTATACAAGTTTTAATGTCCACAACGAGGCATTGATGGACTTACACGTACTTTGTCCATCGATGCCACTTTTGCTGGCCGCTGAAGTAATTTACTATTATTTCCTACATAAAGACTCGGGTCACAGGTACATAAATCTAAGGATGCTCAAGCATGATGACATGGAATATGGAGTCTTTCGGATTTTCTGTGTGACCGAAGCCACAGGGCAACAGCTGTACACTTCTATATTTTCCTAAAGGTATTTTTTGTGTGATTCAGGGCGCCTACTATATACCTACCAAAACACGAACTACGAAGGTTGACTGAAATTTCTATTTAGCTTTTTAGCCGTTCAAATATAATCGCATCACCTGTTAAAATGTTCTTCTTTTAAATTTCACTTTGTAAAAAGTTTGGATGTGCAGTGATTTTCAACCGATATTCAAAAAAATGAGGAGGTTCTCAACTCGACGTGTAGGTAAGTAGGTTTATTTTTTATGTTTGAACACGCTTAACTTTTTACAGTATCTGCCGATTTTGATTATTTTTATTTGGTAGAGTAGGTACTACTAGAGACTACTTCCGAGATGGTCCCATTCAAATTTCATCAAACTCCATCAAGCGATTTACAATCCAATAAAACTGAAAAGGGTTTTGCCTATCTTGATGATATTTTTATCAAAAAGTTTTACCTATTATCACAATATTATGCGCAAGGTACCGACTTCAACAAGTTAGTTATTTAACTTCACAATTTTCAGTGTTGAAGTCTGTTCCATTTTTAGGTGATTTTCTTTATATAACAAAATTATACGTTAGGCCAAGTACCGTGATACATACAATATAGTTATTTGTGGGCTGAACTGCGGTGCAGTTATTAGACGTTATAACTTACGTCAAAAAATAAGAACCCATTATGGTCTCCAATTACATTTTTTACTTGAGCCGACTGCACGTAAGCATGGAAATACGACGCAGGTTATTTAATCACGGCCCACGTTTAAAAGGATTATTCTGCGGCCATGACACTCGAGCGCGTCCAAAAAATAAAAATAAAAAAGTAAACAATTATTTTTCTTTTTACAATGTCGCCCGGATTAGCTGCCAGTGTCAAAGTGTTAAATATCGAACAGAGTCTAATTTGACAACTGAGACTGGGCGAGAATCTCCAGTGCCATCAGAAAAAAGAACAATTTGACAAAATGTGTCACGTTTCTGTTGTGGTTTGACGTTTTCGGTATGTTGTCCGATTTGACAGCTCGGGATGGCTTAATGTTGATAATTTTCAACAAAAATTATGATTAAATTCGATTAATAATTTGTGTTTGAGAAAAAAACTCGTTCGGGGATTAAAATGTGTGTAACTTTGTATAGCCAAATACCCGTAGACGGTGCTATACTCAAACTGACGTCATATTTTAAATTATTTAATTAAACTATGGCAACACGTTTTTCTATCTGTCTAACAGATAACAGATATATAAACTCTTTATTGCAACTAACGCAGTACAAAAGACACAAACAACATACGATAATTTTATCAACAAAAACAATAAAACACTTTAAATTGTTCAGTGTCACAATGCTTATGAATTATCGCACAAAGCAATCTCTTCCAGACATATAACGTACCTACTCACTACACAAACTGAGATGTGAGCGCGTGACGCGGTTTAATGTCTACCCTAATTACCTAGTGTCCTTGATATTTGTATGTTGAGTTGAGACTTATAGCAAAGTAAGTAAATATCTATAATAGTATAACGTCTTCCTTCCTAGCGTTGCATATCTTATTCTACTCTCTCGTTATGTTTACATATCTACATATGTAAACATAGCCACAAAAACAATTATATATCGCATCTACGTTTTGTTGGTAGCATACCTATGCAACAGAAAACAATGACATATAAAAACTGCCAACCTCGATCGCTCTGCCGGCACTCACGTAATAATTGCCGGCAAGCGTCCTCAAAGTCAAAGTGAAAATCATTTATTCAATTTAGGCATCAAAAACGCACTTATGAACATCAATTTTTCATTATAAAGTACTTTAAAAACTCTACCGCCGCGTTCCAAAATATATAGAGCCTACCGAGAAGAAGCGGCAAGAAACTCGGGACCATTCTTTTTATATAGATATTTGCAATGTTTCTACTTAGGTACTACAAATATTACATTTTATGGGTGGCAGAATGACAGCTTGCCAGAAGTGGAGTAATCCAAGAATCTTTGTCTTCTATATAATGTCGGACTTTATAAGCTTTTTTTATCAAAACGTTTTTACTTGAATTTTCTATCTGTGAGCTCAGTTATGTGTTTTGGGGTATTATTGTAAAAACTAGGTACAGCTATCCTATTTGTATTTCTATAATAGTATTATGTGGTGATCACTATTTAACTTATATTTATGTAAATGTTTACGAACATACATTATATTTTCAAATACATGTAAGGAAGGCAAAGTTAGATAGATAGATAGATAAAACATTTATTTGCATCTTCAATACACACCTACATTCGTTTATACACAATATTTAAAACATAATAACTAGTTAATTAAGAAACAGTTAAGTACAAAATTACCTTAATATTAGCAGCTTATTAAAAAGTACGTGTGTGTTGGAGCCTAAACAAATAGGTCATAGCTCAGCGAATAAAATTGCTCAAGGAGCAAACACTGATTTTCAGCTATAACCCTCGAGATGATGAGACGAAACGAGTCCATCATAAACAATGAGTGTACCCAAAATTTGTTAGAATTTACTAGATTAGTTATGAATATGAGTAACGAGAGTAGATAGGGGAGAGGGGGGCAAGACGGGGTAGCTAACGTTTGATGTGTAATAAAATGGTTACTGTTGTACTTTCTTAATACTTTTTTATTATAATAATCATCTTTGGCAATCAGTCTTTCATAATTTCAGTCATTATAGGAACACTTGTTACAAATTAGCTAATTATAGATCAATATGTGAAAAAAGTCCCATCACCCCATCTTGTCATGTACCCCTAGGGGCATGATAGGGTATTCATTCATAGAAGCATCTTATTCTTGACAAAACTCGCATATAAAGGCCTCTTCGTCTTCATCTTCTACACCAGCACAGCCACAGTGAGCCCATTTGCCGCATAAAGAACACGCAACCCATCCTTCATTTGAGTCCAAATAACGACCTTCACAAAACAAACAGGGGGTATTTTCAGTGTCACTGTCGCTGTTTTCTGGTGATGCAGGAGACTTCGCCACTTTTTTCTTCATTGTTGTTCTACTCTTTTTTACTCCAGGTTTTTTCTGAGTTTTCTTTAATTCTCTCATTTCTTTTCTTTTTTGTTTATCTTCTTCAAGACGTTTCTTTTTGTTCACCGTCTCTTCCAAATCGTTTTTGTAGGGTGACGAAGTAATGATAGCCGTTTTTCCTCGCTTTTTATTTACGCGTGAAGTTCTGCGAGTTGCTGGAAAGGGCATTACTTGCTGCGGACTAACAACAGAAAATGTTGATTGCTGTGGCGGCGTAGTAGGCCTCAAGTCTATTCCTCTATTATTAAGCCAAGTGGAACAACCAGGCTCAGAAGTCAATAAGGTGGCACGTGTTGTAGCAGCAGAGGTTATAGGATTGTTTGGCACAACGACGCAAAGCTCTGTATCTACGCCAGAAGGTGGCAAAACCACAGGATTTGTCGCAAGTGTTGTTACTGTTACAGACATATTCGACACAGGCACATCAGTTGCTTCAATTTCAGGCTCGGTGGTTGATGAACTTGGAAGCATCGTCGCTGCATCGATGGCATTGTCCTACATGTGTGTGGTGATTATAACAATTATTGCCTAAGATTCTGAGAACCAGAAAAGCCTACTTATGTGAATTGTAAAGTATGGGGGTAAGTTTATGTGCGAGTAGCCCCAATAAAAAATAAAAATCAAAGTATAGACGGCATGTTACCTATTTCTGGCAAGCGAAGTGTTTAGGAATGTCCTGTTTATGTCTTTCTAAAATATGAATTTTTAATTTAGATTTGAAATTGTGTTTTGCATTGAGATTTCTTATAGGTGGGGGTATGTAAATATAGGTAAGTTAATATATTGATTTCTTTAAATAAATCTCTCAAAGTCCTCCGCCCCCACCCACCGCCTCTTCCCACTATTATCGCCTATTTATCGCGATGACGTTCTACTTACGCGGGGCCGCGCGGTCTAAGTACTTTGCTTATACTGTCCAAAAAATCTAACTCAGATATAAGGTAAATATAGCTGATGTATAATGTTTAATAATTGAAATTGATAGAGAAAAATTCACATCCTCGGACGGATTCGATCCCGCGTCTTCAGACTCTCCGAGTCAGACGCCATTGACCAACTAGGCCTCCTAGGTTCGGGCCCGAGCTAAGAATTTTAACTCTCTGACTAACCGTCTTACGGGGACGTTTAATAGTTAATTAATAACAATAACATCTACATTCAGGGTTTTGAGAAGAAACTCGTTCATGTTAATTGAACGAGTTTCTTCTCAAAACCCTGAATGTAGTTTAGGGCTTTTCTATGTTGTTAGGAGAAGCTACAAGCACGAGGCCCACCTGATCTTACGTGGTACCCTCAGCTTATATAGAACAGACGCATTTCGTCATAAGTGACGACTGACACCGCCCGTAACCCTGAGACATTTATTTATTTATTTGGTTCACCAACGATTGTTACATTGTTTCTTATAACTAATCTATAACAGAATTATAGTAGGTACATATTGCTAAATGCACAACCAATTAAAGGTAAACACAGCATGCTAAATTAAATTTACAAAAAAGGAGTAACATTTGACATAGCTGTTGTTTAATAAGATCAAATTACAAGATACTTATTTTGGAATTTCCTTGAGCAAATGCTCGCGAAAATGATTTAAGTTAATAGAGAAAATATCCATTGGTCCGGTACCGAACCATTCATTTAACATTCTGCACAATCTAGGAATCGGAGAGTTACTGCCATAAACTGTGGAGCGAGAAGGTGGGACAAGCAGTGAAACTGGGCGACGTGGTATTCTACGGGGTATTCTAAAGTTGAACAGGTTTAATACATTAAGTTGTTAAGTCTCATTGTGCCTTTAATATCGCCGGCAATCATACCCATCAAACCAGAATACGGTATTGCGAATATTACTGAACTTCGCGGTAGTAAATTTGTCATGGCATTTGTATTGCGTATGCCCAACGGTGATTATCGAAATGAATTTGGCAATGAATTTGAAGGTTAATATGTAGTTAATTGACACTTATTCGATCATGAATTGAAAACACCGTGAATAATTCCACAGCTTCAATAATAGTACAAGCTACCTGCAATGACTAATCGCCAGCCATTCACAAAACTCCTACTTATCTATTACATTCCACTGAGACCGATACGCACTAAAACGCACAGTCACGCACAAAAACAGACACGCAACGCGTCAAACATGCTCCAAATATGATAAATATTATTGATAAATATCAGGCATCTTGTCCACAAACAATGCCATTATTAAAAAAAGAATACAACTTGAAGCTTCTTATACTTAGCTATTCCAATAGCGGTTCGATATTTGAAAAATTAAAAATAAAACCGACCTCCCCATAGATATGAAGGCGCGTTCGGGTTTTGAATAGAATTTGGAGTATTGTGATACAGGGCTGGCAAAAATATAATTTTTAATGATAGCCTTTTAATTGATACATAAGTATAATAATAAAATGTTCTCACTGCCGGTCTAGCGCTCGACGAGTCAACATCTCCTGAGGATGAAACACGTGTCGAATCGTTTTTGGTTGATTGGGTTGTTTTGTGTGTTGTTTATTCTGTATACTTCCTGTTTGCTATGGTCCACACTGCATAAGCATTGTTTTCAGCGGAAGCATCACTACATAATTACTTCTAATATCGTTTTTGATGTGTTCGTAATTACAACAGCCTTTTTTGAACTGACAGATCCATCGACTACCCTAACAAGTAAAATAGTGAAATAATTTTGAATGGGCAGTGGACTCAATCTTTAAATATTTTACACTAGCTGCTTTCCGCGGTTTCACCCGCGCGGTGATGGATGATGATGAATCTTATATAGCCTACGTTACTCAGGGTGAATGAAGCTTTCCAATGGTGCAAGAATTTTTTAATTTGAATTTTTTAAATTTTGATTTTTTTAAATATGACTATATATTAAACAAGAATACAAAATCCTGAATAAAATCCTTGATATAGAAATAATGCATTAAATAGCAATGTCCCAGAAAATCATCTCTTGTGATAAAAAGATCGTACAAATCGCTTTAGTAATATAGTAGTACCTAGTCGTAAGAGCAGTAGAACTTTTTGTGTACGAGTTTTTCCGGGGAAGTACCTAATTACCTATTAAGTACCTATTTCTACCATGAAGCAAAAATGTTCGCATTACTGATATCCGGTTTGATGGGTATGGTTGCCGTGAAATAACAGGCAAATAAGATTTAACAGCTAATTGTGCTTGGCGCAGTGCAGTTCGTTACTTGTGACGAACTGCACTGCGCCAAGCAAAAGCAGAGGTTACCGCTTATCACCAGCAGTGCAAGTATGGTACTTTGTAAATCGATGCATTCGATAATTAACATCGATAAAAGGGTTTTTAACAATTAATGTTGTAAAATATGACATTTATCTATACTAATATTATAAAGAGGAAAGATTTGTATGTATGTTTGTAACGAATTGGCTCAAAAAGTACTGGACCTAAAAAATTCTTGCACCATTGGAAAGCTACATTCACCCTGAGTAACATAGGCTATATACGATTCATCATCATCTATCACCGCGCGGGTGAATACACGGAGAGCAGCTAGTAATTAATAAAACCGATTCTGTCGACGTCATATTGTCGAATGTATCGATCAACATGTCAATATGACATTTATAATTCATAAAAGCGATTCTGTCGACGTCGCGTTGTCGAACTTATCGATCGATAAAGTGCGGTACTTGCACTGCTGGTGAGTCTCGTCAGTTTCGGAGCCAATTCAAACAAACAAACAATCAAATCTTTCTTCTTTATAATATTAGTATAGTGCATGTTTATTTCGTTCAACCCTAATCGTAAAAATGTGTCACAAAACGCACACATAATATTTTGATGTTTGACAAGTGTCATGGCGGCGGCGTGACCGTAATCTGTTCATCTATTTATTCAATAGCCGTGGCACCGGAGCGATACGGTGGCGATTTATAATTGATATTTTAGTATGTCGGTTACATTCTAGACCAGCGGTGCCCATACTTTTTCTTAAGGAGATCGACCTTGCAAAAATGTATGACTAAGAGATCGCCATTTTAATCGTATACCCTACCAAATATTTACCAGGCAAATAATTTTGCATAAGTAAAACTACTAGGTACTTCGGGTTCGGGTGCAAAGTGTCAAATCTGTATTAAACTTTTAATCATCCAATATTAAAAAAAGAAATTTAATTATTAATGATACAATATTTATAATTTAATATTATCATGATGCTGATTTGGAAGCGTGACATTGGTGGTCTCCCGCAGAATATCCTGCATTCATTTCAGGTTCTTCACTCATTTCATATTTCATTCTCATTATATATCTCTCGTATATATTCACTTCATGTTTCTAGACATTGTTTTTTTCTTTACCAAAAAGCTACAGTTTAAAGGTCGATCACTGATAACATTACCTATCCTCGGCGATCGACCTTAAAACCTCTGGCGATGGACCGTATGGGCATCTCTGTTATAGATGCAATTTTACATACAGGGTGATTGGTAGAGGGACCGACAAACCAAATGAGCCTGATCGGGGACCCACTTGGAGAATACAAGTTGGCCAAAAAAAATCCCCGACACCCCAATTTTTTTAACTTTTTTTGTGAATTTTCTCGTTTTCTCCAATATTGTACCAATTTTGATTTGCGTGGCCTGAAGGTGTATTAGAGACCAAATTCAACTAAAAACATCCGGTCTAAAACATATTTTGTAAATTTTATGGTGGTAATAGGTACAATTTCGGAGAAAAAGGGAAAAATCACAAAAAAAGTTAAACATATTGGGGGGTCAGGGATTTTTTTTGGCCAACTTGTATTCTCCAAGTGGTCCCCCGAACACGCTCATTTGGTTTGTCGGGCCCTCTACCAAACACCCTATATAAGAACAGACATTAGTTTTGTATACGTGAAAAAGCAAATTCATAATTATAGCAACACTTGATTATACGCATTCAGGAGTAGGGTTACCATCTGACTGGATAAATAAGATCATAGACCGGACTCCGCCCGGATTTCATTCGAGAACGGAATTTCGTCATGCCTATTTGTAATATTTTTTAGTATCATGGCAAATAATGACATAACGCAAACGTGGAAAGGGTTTTCTCACTTATGACTTCACAAGGGATGAAGGAAAGGAACAGATTGCCTGTTAAGTCAATAATAGCAATACTTCTCACACATTATAACTTCAAACATTTATTTATTTCTTATCCAAAATTTAGACTATAATTACAGTGAGATACTAATGCGATAGTTTAGTTATATGTATAAAATACTATTTACATTATCTCATATGGTAACACAAAATATATAGTCACTCATATAAAATCATTCATAGTAGAGGCAAATATATCTATTTGCTCCGCTATTAAATTCAATGTGCGAAACGTACGCGTCAGAGGCGCCTCCTTCAGGAGTTTAGTTCTATATAACATAATAACATAATTATTCAGTATAACATCTGACATGTGATGAATTTTACAGAGAAATTTCTACAAAATAATATTTAATTAATGCTGCTACTAGTAGACAGAATCACGAGATCAACAGTCGAACGACTAGGAATGATTTGGAAGGACAGACGCATAACCAAGAAAACAAAGGTTCGTCTAATGAGATGTCTGGTGTTTCAAATCTTTCTTTATAGCGCGGAGACATGGTCACTAAAACTACAGGATCGTTGAAAAATCGATGCACTGGAGATGTGGTGCTGGAGACGACTACTGAAAATACCGTGGATAGTGTTCCGCACCAATAATTCGATCATCAAAGAACTTCAAATACAATTTACGGCCGTTTCCAATAACCTATCTATCGCCGGTTTACCTTACTAGAGATAGATATTTGACACTATTTGTATGGACGTTATGTCAAATTTCTGTCGGTAGTAAGGAAAACCGTGGATAGACAGAATATTGAAAACGGCCGTTAGACTATCGTCTGTGCTATCGTCATGGTGCAGATGCGAATAATGAAGTTATTCGGGCATATGTCCAGGAACAAGAACTCGATGGAGAGACTAATAGTGCAAGGGCACGTGGAAGGAAAGAGAACCCGAGCTGAACTTACTCTATTAAAAAGGCCACGAAGTCTACCATTGTACATTGTGCTCGCAATGCCAGTAACCGTCAGAAATGGGGAGACATCGCGATGAGATCAACAGCCCTGGAAATGGAAACAGACAAGGATCTGCCGTTTACCGTCACCATGACCACGACCACTCTGCCAAGAGTGCCCGACTAAGAAGATAATAAAATAAGTACAAATAATATTTAAGCGAAAACTGATAAAAGTCAATTTTTCCTATTGTTTCGTCGAATCTTAACTTTGTTGATTAAGACTGTTTGTTTTCCAACATTGTAAAATAAAATAAAATAAAATAAAATATTTTAATAAGGGTTAATAGAAGGTAGTTAAAATCTACTGAGTTTTATTTTTCGCCCAAAGACCGAATTGTTTTACAGAAATCAGGTTTTTGTAACACTTGCAATCGGCTTTTTGATTTAATGTCCTGATAACCCTATTCAGGAGGCCTACTCCCAAAAAGAAATAGTGTAGGTAACGAAGTTTCGTTTGACGGATTTGACGATTTGATTACCTACTGTAAAAGTGAAAAAGCACAAATTCAGTCAAGGGTGATGAAATGTAATGACGTGATGATATGTTACTAGTGTTTTATGATGATGATATATAAAATCTAAACATGTGTAATTTGTGGAAGTTTAATTTTGTATAATAAAATCTGCTCAGTATTATGAATATCTAGGTAAATACTTTAGTCATATAGGTACCTACTTAGTAGGTCAATCAGCAACTGTCTATAAAATACCTAAATACAAATATAATTAATAATTATGAAAAAACCTATCATTACCTTTCATCGCCCTCGATTTATTTATATTAATTTTTGTAGGTATGGGTACCTACTTAAGGCGCATCCCAGAGCAAACGACGCATAAGAGTCTGGTTCTGGGCGGTAGGAGACAGTCGACTAGAGGTCGAGGCCTTAAGCCGCGCACGGACCTCGGCTGAATATTCTCATAATTTTTTTAATAATTGGTTAAAAACATATAAAAATAGATCTTTTAAAAAAAATTAAATGAAAATTATTGAATTAAAAATATTGGACATACGTTCTGAGCGTGCTGTCACACGGAAGGTACGGAAGGCATCCGTTGTGACCAAGGAATATTTAACTCTCTACCGAGAGGTTGTGACCAGAATGCCGAGCACGAAAATCTGTTTAAGTGTAACGTAATTGCATCGTTAACGTATTTAGTACAAACTGACATTTATCTAGTACAATAGTGGCACAGATAACTCATAGTTTGTACCGAATACGTAAACGATACGATAACATTACACTTAGCAGATTTTCGTGCTCGGCCCACTGAACTAGCGTGACTAAATCGAGAGTATTATCAACACTTGCGTGTTTCAATTTATATGAGAAAGCGACACTATCGCCATCTAGTTTACTTTTTAAGAACGAAACAGCACATGAATACCATCAAAAAATCCTAAATTTTGTTGCAGTTTGAGAATTTTCTTTCAAACCTACTGAATAATTTAAAAAAGTCATATTATTATCAATTCTATACACTGTGGATCTCGGAAGGTCTCGCTCACGCGTCGCACATCGTATCCTGAGATTTCCAAAATCCGGCCGCAATCCTGATAAAAGTCCAAAAATCATGAAATCTCAGGACAAATCCTGCGATCTGGTAACACTAGACGCAGTATAGTTAGGTCCCAATTGTTTCAAGCTTCTGCGTGTGTGGCTTTAGTATTACTTACTACAACTTTATGTTACACTGTATAAGAAAAAGAAGTTATATGATGTCGAATTAGGCAAATTGGCTACCAATAAGTAGGTGCCCAAATAGGGAAAATGTCAACCCGTTGCTAGCTCGATGATTTAATAATTTTAAGCGTATTAAATAACACGTATAATACGGTTCCCGCGTTCCATAGTTCTTGAGTCCCACCTTTTATGAAACTATCATAAATCAGGAGCGTTTTGTAAAGAATAATCATAATTACTATCGTACTCCCACCAACACATAACAGTCGAACATATTACTTCAATACTATTTACGGCGTATTCCTTTTTAAGCCGCAATCGATCGTAATGTTGCGTTCCAGGATCAATACCTAGAATGCCCAACCCGAATAGAACACTAACGCAGTTGCAACGTATGCGAATTGAGTGCACCATTTGTTAATACGTCATCAACACGTCTATCGTAATCCATTATTATTTTAAGCTTGCTATATTGACGTGGTGGTACCAAATTTAATGGTAAGGTAATATGACTATTTTAAGAAGTGGGAGTGTGGAAGGTGCTTCGTGGAAGTCATTTTCGTATTTTTTAAAATAACATATACCTACTAATTTCAATAATTAGTAGAAACTGCCGACGGTCGTGTAGATCGATAGTAGACGAAGCCCGAGCGAAGGGCGAAGCCATAGCAGTGCGTCATCCACACCGTCATGCGTTTGGAAGTATTGTTTGTGAACGACAAAGGAAGGTTACCTCTTGCTATTAGATAGGTATTAGCTAGATAAAAGTAATTCCCTTGTGTATGACCGCCCAGCCCCAGATCTACGATTCTAGAACCAGAGCAGAAACTTGATAGTGGCGCCCCTCTCTTTAGCGAGCCCCTTTCTTTAGCGTTTAAGATAAATTTCTTTAAAAAAACACGCTTCGTCTACCTATTCTTTATTATTCTATTATCTAATACTTTCACAAATCGATGGTGATCTTGAGTCAACCAATATAAACCATAGGTTAGGTCTACCATTACTTTACAACATTGACACCAATCGATCGATGCTCAGTATAGACTGCCGCGAAAAAATATATGAAAATAAGGAACAGTGCCACCTTGCGGTTAATTGTAGAACTAAAATTGATAGCTAGTACGCCAATCACAAGTTCAATATGTAGGCGAGATCGAGTATCGACTATAGATGACATAATACGTTGTCAACTCATGGTAGAATTACAGGCTTGCGTATGCTAGGCACTTTGTGCAGCAGGCAGAGATATTATGAAGTTTTTGATAATATATTTTGATTTTGGCACCATCTGAAACTAACGCCCGGGTGGGTGCCCCGGTTTGCTCGCACCTAGTTCCGGGGCTGAATACCATCCTAAACTAGCGAAACAAATTATAAAACACTCTACCTACACAATGGTTGCGGAACACATTAGAATGACAATACATATGATTACTCTATTCAATTGTAGGAAAAGTCTTCAAGATCTGTTAATCAGTAATCAGCGCAATTCCAACAACTACCTACTACTATTAGCTGTTTATTTACAAAAATAAAGGAAAGATAGTTTGAATGGAGCTACCTCTGCCGCATCCTACTCAAAGATCGTCGCTACACACGTAACCAAGCGCAGAAGCTTATCTAGATAACAATTATTGTCCGTACTACGTCCGAAAGCTAACAGATGGCGCTAATATTAATACTAATATACAGAGTGACGAGTCGAGCGAGTTACTGACCACACGTCTGTTTACTTGAGGATTTGTTAAAATTCGTAACTGCAGTATAAACAGCTTTGGTAGTGTAAACTATATATCAGTGTAATCCTTAAAATCATATCTATCAATTGGTGTATGTGTTGGTTTGGAATTTCAAGTGATTGTGTGTAAATTCAACGATTATTAAACAAAAACATTCGAGTTATACCCGCGTTACATGCAGTGTACATTGTTAGCAATAACCGGTAGTTCGCACCACGACTAGTGTACGACCATACGCTTTAGTTGCCTTTTTTCGCACGTATTGATAACGATCGTCTGGTGTAGCGGTGTCAGCGTTGGACTCGCTACTGTGAGCGGGTGGTTCAAACCTCACCTCCACCGAAAGTTTTGTACTGCAAACATTTAGTATCCAAGTTTCCTTAACTTTTTGCATTTGCTTTTGCCTAACTACGTTCAATGGCGAACGAAATTAAATGTACTGGTTGCCAGAACCCTATTGAGGGAAGGAAGTATCTTAAGTGCAGCAGGTGTAAACAACCTTATGACATTCAATGTGCAAATGTAAAAGACAGTCAGTTTTATTCCCTGACGAAAGAACAAAAGACTAATTGGAAGTGTGTGCTCTGTATTAGCAAGCAGCCTAAAACCGACAACACCCACACTCCGGCGCGTGCCGGTATGGAGGGCGTCAATAAAAATAGGGGTGCAGCAATGGTGAGTCCTCAAGAGGTGTTCGACGAGAGTACGGTGCACAATGTAACCGCAGAAGCAACAGATTTGCAATTGCTTATATTGGAGGTACGTCAGTTCAAGGAAGAAATGAGAGCCACACGTCTTCAAATGGAATTACTGAATAATACTATGTCCGGTTTGACGCTTAGAATCGATGAATGCGATCGTAAGATTGATAAGCTGGACACCCGGGTGGGTGGCCTTGAAAGTCGATTAGCCGAAAGGAGTGCACTGACGAGTAATGGTATGCTGTTGGATACAATCGAGCAATTAAAATGTGATCTAAATGACCGCGATCAGGAATTGTTGTGCAATGATATAGAGGTCACAAGCATCCCTGAAGAGAAGGGTGAGAATTTAGTACACGTTGTCACCACACTGGGTATGAAACTGGGTGTACAACTATCCGAGTTAGACTTAGTGAGTGCTACAAGGGTGGGAAGAATTCAGGAGCCATCAGACTCGGTATCTATGCCACGAGCGAGGCCTATTGTCGTGCGGCTTGCCAGACGCGCCCTGAAAGACCAGGTGCTGGCGGCGGCCCGTGTTCGTCGCGACATCACCACTGCAGACACCGGGTTGCCTGCTCCGCCCCGCCGGTTCTACGTCAATGAGAGGTTGACGAAACTGAACAGGCAGCTATTCCGGCGGGCACGCGAACTCGGAATTAGATTAGGATGGAGGTTCGTCTGGACAAGAGACGGCAGGATATACGCGCGAAGGCAACAGGGCGCAAACTCGCCGCGTCATCGTATACGCATGGATAGTGACCTGCGTCGGGTTTTTGGGCCTGATACAGTTGGCGTGTCTCTTATTAAAAATGACTAATCACCGTTGTCTTTACATGTATATAATATTAATAATAATTTATGTTTACGTGAGGGTGTCAAACAATATTTTACAATCAGTAACTATAGTATATAATGCTTTGTGTACCTACCTTCGACTAAACTGTATCTGCTCTTATAATGGTGATTCACCGAGCGTCTTTTTTGGATTTCTAATACTTTGGTTTACTATAGTTATCTTTGTTGAACCATTTAAAAATCATAGACGAAAATGTAATTTATTCTGTTATTTGTTGTACAACTTTATTTATGTTTTGGCGTTTTTTATAACCTTTACATCATGTTCCTTATTAACCATTCGTAATAACCAATTATGTTTGACTTACGTGTGTGTTGCAGTATTTTTAATTTTCAACTGGGTAGAAATGAAAATTCAACGCATTTTGAATTTTTCGCTATCGAATAATACTTTCATTACACTCACATACTCCCGCTCGCTTGTTTATTGGTGCTGTATTAGTATTCACTTACTTAGTGTTTTACATTTTAAAAGGTCCTGAGTCAAAGTTTATTAAGTTAGGTCTTTATAATGCGGGATCATTAGGTACGGGGCATGATGACCTCCTTATTGCTATGAATCGCTATGATGCAGATTTGGTTGCAATCAATGAAACATGGATTCCAAGCGGACAAGAAGCACGCGCACCGGCCGTACCTGGCTACCGGATGCGTGCCACCCCGCGCCCGCTGCACATGTGCAGCGGGAGGGGGGGTGGACTTGCATTTTATATTAAACGTAACGTTAATGTTCGATATTTGACTAGGCCTAACGATCAGATTGAGCAAATGTGGTTATCCACTCGCGTAAATGGTTATCGTCTAGCTATAGGGACTGCGTATCGTCCTCAATGGATGAATGTGGATACGTTTATTGACGCTCTAACTGATTCAATTAATTATGTCTCTAAGTTCGATTTTATTGTCTTGCTGGGAGATTTTAATATCAACATGCTTGTGGGTTTAAACAGTAGTACTAAAAAACTAAACCAGTTTCTCGAGTACATGAACCTCCGTCAAGTTGTGAGTGAACCGACACATTACACATCACATACTGAGACTCTGATAGATCTTATATGTACTAATGCACCAGTGCGTGATGTCGCTGTTAATAATATAAGTGGTTCCAACGGGCACCTTATGGTTAATGTGACATTATCTTTAAAAAAAGTTAAAACCCCACCAAGGACGTTTACCTACAGACCAATCAATAATATAATATTGCATGATTTTAACAAAGATTTGTATGCAATGAACTGGAACGAAGTAACTGACTTATCGACGGTAGAAATGATGGTGGATAAATTTAATTCAATGCTAACAGCTCTCTTTGATAAACATGCAGCATTAAAAACTATAACTGTGAGAAACAGTCAATCTCTACCGTGGGTAACAGATGTCTGCAAAATGATGATTGATGAGCGTAATGGGGCTCACGACGTATATCGCAGGTCAGGATTGGATGAAGACAAGAAGTATTATAAAGACTTAAAAAACTTAGTGTTAACTAGCATTGCTAGCGAGAAGCGTGCTTACCTTGATAAATTAATTAATTCTGAAGCTAATAATAGTAGAACATTTTGGAAAAATTTAAAAAGACAAATTCTAGTCGACCCCTGCATGGAAAAGTCCCTGCCAACCCATTTTAATGATCCGAATAAAATTAATGACCATTTTTTGAACGTATTGGGTGATAACGTTGTTTCTGACACTGACTTATCATTTTATGAGTGTAATAAATTTAACAACGCTAATTTTAAGTTAGTGCCTGTCAGTCTTACGGATGTGTCTAAATATATAATGGCTATAAAATCAAATGCTATTGGAAACGATACAGTTGCCAGAGATATGGTTTTGTTTTCACTTCCTTGTACTCTAGAAGCAATTACAGCTATAATAAATAAGTCAATTATTACAGGCATAGTTCCCAATAAGTGGAAAAAAGCGCTAGTGACTCCTATACCCAAAAATGACAACCCAGTTGAACTAAAAGACCTTCGGCCTATCAGCATTTTGCCATTCCTTTCAAAATTACTCGAGAAAGCGGTCTGCGATCAGCTTACAAAATTTGTAGAAATTAATAAAATCTTGTCTCCTTTACAATCCGGATTTCGCAAGGGTCGTGGAACAGCAACGGCTTTGCTTGATGTCACAGACAATGTTTTAGCAGAGCAAGATGTTGGTCGTAGTACCGTTCTAGTTCTACTAGACTATTCACGTGCCTTCGATTGCCTGAACATCCGCCTCCTACTCGCAAAACTATCATATTATGGTTTAAATGTTAATGCAGTAAAGTGGTTTCGCAATTACTTAAGTAACCGGTATCAGTCAGTGAAATTAGTCAAAAGTGATGGTTCTAGTGTTTACTCACAACCTAGGCTCATTAATCGCGGTGTTCCTCAAGGTTCAATACTTGGTCCACTTCTTTTTATCATCTACAGTGCTGATCTCCAAAATGTAATTAACCATTGTAAGTACCACTGTTATGCTGACGATGTGCAACTGTACTTGTCAGATACGCCAGATAAAATACCACAAGCCGTTAAATTGCTTAATCAGGACTTGGACACAATTGCTGACTGGTCAAAGCGTCATGCTCTTGTATTAAACCCTACTAAGACAAAGTATATGCTCATGGGTACAAATAAGCAAATTCTTAAAATATGCAGTGATCTAGATGTGAAGATCAGTGGTGTAAAAATAGATCGTGTAGATGAAGCCAAAAACCTTGGTATAATATTTGATAGTCATTTGAGATTTGAGAGTCATGTGCTAAATATGGTCAAAAACTGTTTTTACCGCCTCAAGGTTCTTTACCAAATCCGGGACCAACTATCTGAATCGTCGCGTATAACTCTTTGTGAAGCATTAGTATTGTCTAGGCTCAACTACGGGGACGTTGTTTATGGGCCTCGGTTGCTAGGAAAGACTCAGCGCTTAATACAACGCGTGCAAAACGCTTGTTGTCGGTTTTGTTTTAATGTCCCTCCCAGAAGTCACATTACTCCTTTTTTAAACAGTGCCTCCATGCTCAATATGGATTCTCGTAGAGAGCTGCATTTAGCAGGACTTCTCTTTGACGTTATAAAGTTTGAGAAACCAGAGTACTTGCACGCCAAAATTAAGTTTGTAAATCGAAACTCTAAAAAATTACTAAGGTCTATAAGGTCAGCACTTCTATATCACAATCATAAAACAGCGGCGTTTACTGGCAGTTTCCGGTATCTGGCGACGAAGTGTTGGAATAACATACCCCCACCTATAAGAAATCTCAATGCAAAACACAATTTCAAATCTAAATTAAAAATTCATATTTTAGAAAGACAAAAACAGAGCATTCCTAAATACTTCGTTTGCCAGAAATAGGTAAGATGCCGTCTATACTTTGATTTTTATTTTTTATTGGGGCTACGCGCACATAAACTTACCCCCATACTTTACAATTCACATAAGTAGGCTTTTCTGGTTCTCAGAATCTTATGCAATAATTGTTATAATCACCACACACAATCATGTATCTACTCTCGTTACTCATATTCTTAACTAATCTAGTAAATTCTAACAAATTTTGGGTACACTCATTGTTTATGATGGACTCGTTTCGTCTCATCATCTCGAGGGTTATAGCTGAAAATCAGTGTTTGCTCCTTGAGCAATTTTATTCGCTGAGCTATGACCTATTTGTTTAGGCTCCAACACACACGTACTTTTTAATAAGCTGCTAATATTAAGGTAATTTTGTACTTAACTGTTTCTTAATTAACTAGTTATTATGTTTAAAATATTGTGTATAATCGAATGTACGTGTGTATTGAAGATGCAAATAAATGTTTTATCTATCTATCTATCTATCTAATATCAAACACGGAAAACAAAGATTTAGAACGCAAAAAGTGACAATTTCATGAAATTGGGATGACGAAATTTACACGGCACATCAACCTATATAAAACCTCCAAATATGAACTAGAGGACAGCTGTCCCTGGGCAAAAAACACCTGGCTAAATGGGAAGTACTTCCCTATTGGATGGAGGCTTTTCAACGTGGATACCTACACCTAGACCTACTTCTACCCAAAGACCTTACTCAGTAAGTGTAAGGTCTTTGCTACTACCAAGCTACCTACATAATTATGTATCCATATAACCGGTCGGTTACCTCCACAGAGTGCATTGTGAAAACATTATCTTGTAAAGGTATGTTTGTGTCTATAACACAGAAATCTTACAGAGGATATGATATGAATAACGGCCGGTCCCAATAACCTATCTATCGTCGGTTTATCTCACTATACGAGTATAGAGATAGATATTTGACACTATTTGTATGGACGTTGTGTCAAATTTCTATCGGTAGTAAGGAAAACTATGGATAATTAGATTATTGGGATCCCCCATAAAGTGCATTCAGCAAAGTCACTAGGTACTTCGACGGTCTGCCACCTCCGGCTGGGTCATGCTTGTAAGCATGTTCACTTGTCCAAACTGAGGATATGTGAATGTGGTTTAGATGAAGGAAACTATGATCATATTTCTATATCTGTCCAAAAATATTCACTGTATGATATTTTTCCGGCAAAAATATCCCGTCCTATTTCATTCAAATCTCTACTATCCTTTACATTTTCTTTTTTTATTAACTGTATATTATGTAATTATGTTAGTAAAAATAAAATTAAATTATAATGTGTATTCCTTAATATTTATTTTATAAATGTTGGTGTAGTTTTTATTATGATCTGATATTGTTGTATTGTTTTTGATTTGTATTTTGTTCTTATGTTTGTTGTCATTTGTGTGTTTTAGAGTAATCACTGGAGTGGAACAGTTTCTTTGATTCTCTCTTCTAATCACCGACGAATTTCTCCAGTTTATGAAACTATCATGTAACAGATAATGGCAAAGTTGCGACACTCAAAACAAGTCGCAGAAGCCATACACAAAGAATCTAATCTCAGTAACAGTGATTTCCATCTATTTCCTTTTCACCGCACTCACTTCGTTCCTGGTGTCTTCAGTAGAGCATCATACCGTTCTAACCAACGGTGTTCACCACTGCGAACCCTCGTATCTTCAAAAGGTTTCGGACTCATCTTATTTTCAGTGAAGACAAATAGGCACGCGAAAAGAAAAACATGGCACAGAATGCGCAGGAGGTGCGTCAAGGACAAGCCGTAAACATAATCTATGACGGCGGTGGACGCGGGGTGCAAATAGAAAAGCTAATTGGTGTCGCGATCTATAACGACGTGGATTTTGTATGTAGCAAATCCTTGTTTTAGAAAGTTAATACAACGTGATTAAAGACACTGACCCGACACGTGACGAGCGAGCGCTGGCGAGAATTACCCTTTATATAATAGCATCTTTCATACATTTATAACATAAAACTTTAGTTTGTATAATGCTTAAAACGTTAGTTTCATCCCACTTTAACAAAGCGTCCTGTAAGTAATACACACATCAACATGATCTAGGGATATTTCAATTATACCTAAATAACTAAAATTCTATTAGCTTTTTGTTAAGACACCTACACATTAAAATAAACCTTATTTAATCTGAAAATAAACTTTTAGATCAAGTTAAATTTAAAAAAACTTAGAAGAAGAGGAAAAACTCAGACAATTTCAATCTTAACTTTATTTTTGAAACATCAAAACCTTAGCAAAACAACTACTTATTTATAAAAATTGTTGAAAACTTTAAATTAATAATCTGTGGATCCACCTAAAAAAAACAAAAAGTTAATAGAATTTTAGTTATTTAGGTTTAATTTTTGTTTCAGATTGCCGTAATTCCAAAAATCGTTTATTTTTTGAAATACTTCTTTTGATGTGACACTGGCAATAATGTTCTAAACGTTTGCAATAACAAAAAAAAACATCTGAAAATATAACCACAGTATAAAGATGCAACAGTATGGAAATTAAGCCTAGATGATCAAATAATTGTTTATGCCCCGTTGAAGCCATAGGGTTGTCACTTTTAATGTTTTCTTCTTTATAAGTCTATAAATAGTTAATCAATAAATTTAAGTACGAAATTATTGAACAGATTTAAGCCTAGTAATGTACTAGGAATTTCTATTTTCACAGGACTATCGGCTTCAACGCCCTTGAAAACCATGAAAACGAGACCCATGACGATAAATTTTATAATTTCGCGCAAACGCCTAATTGGATTTCTATTTTGACAGCAATATCGACTTCGACATACTCGAGAACCATAAAAACGAGATCCATGACGATAAAGTTTATAATTTCACGCAAACGCCTAATTCGTTTTCTATTTTGTCAGCACTATAGACTTCGACACCCTCGAAAACCATAAAAACGACACCCATGACGAAAAAGTTGATAATTTCGCGCAGACGCGATCTTAGATTTCGATTTTGTCAGTAGTGTCAGCTACGTCACTGTCGAAAACCGTAAAAACGACACCCAGTACTATTCATAATAATATCTATTGCAGCCGCCATCTAAGATTTGTATTGTGTGTTGTGTTTTACGAATTTATTATCATTTATGATCGATCATACAAGAACACTGTAGTGCCCTCTTGTGCACTAATACACCGATGCACTATAGACACAATAGGCCTGTACCAACACAATTACAATTTTAAAACACATAGCCGTCAGTCAAGTGTGACATTTCATATTTTAGATTATATAAAAAAGGTTATGATGTAAAAATAGTTTGTAACACTCACTACTGACGGCACCGCGAGAACCGCTTAGGTGTCTCGTCGATGCGCATGTTTATGTCAGTGGGCCGCGCCGTTTCGAACGATTGAAGGTAGTTTCCGTACTGTTCTTTATATATCTACTGTGATATAACACCAAGTTATGACACTAGCATATACGAATACTGGCAGACAGAATTGTGACAAGTTAGTCACAGAAGTCATCCAATAAGAAGAAGAAGAAGGCAAGAAATTTTCTCCATTCCATCTTCCATCTACCTATTTCTATTTACCTATATTTTTAAAGTTTGTTTTGGGAAGATTACAGGCCGAGCCAGAAATATCGGTTGTTGTGAACAGATTTAACAAAGACCTACATTATAAGATTAAATTATCTGGGCCATATATAACATTTTGGTACCTTTGGATGGATGCTATGCAAAATAATTCAAGCCAAGACTACGACGATTGTTATACTATAGTCACCGATCGATCATTTTATACAGTTTGTTGTCTGCTCTAGTCCAGGAATATCATACTCTTTATAGAGAGACTCTACCTTCGGACACAGGCAGATTTGTGCAAACCCACACACATAAGCCACTCACAAAAGAAGTTGAAGTTGGGTGACACTTTGTACGGTACGTAATGGTTTATGATACTTAGATCTCAGGTTAAGATAAATAAAAATATATCTTTCAGTACTTAAAAGTTAAAACTTTTCCCAGTCTTTATGCCATTTTGTGCCAACCAAAGCATTAACAAAACTGTATTGAACATTTTATGGAGTTTAAATATTTTATTTATGGTAAATGTGAATGTAAAATTTATAGTAAAATTATTCCCAACAATATGCTTTATGCATAAAAATACTTCTAATACATATATACCTACAGTTATTCACCCAGTGAGCAAAGCATCAAAGTTTTGAGATTGACCAAAAAATGCTATTGTTTGTGTGTCAGTCTGTCTGTCTGATCTTGCCTACAAGTTGTATTTTTTTGCAACCTATCTTGACAAAAATTGGTCACACAAGTCTTTAAGTTGATTTTTAAAATTTTGTAGTATTTTGTGAGTCAGGGGAAAAAGCTTACTGTAGCATTATTATCGACGGGTTTAAATAAAATTTGAGAGGTACAATAAGCACTTCATTCTACAAAAGATATTGCAAAAAAAAGTGGAGGTTTAAAAAGGGGGTGGGGGGGGGGGGGGTAGTTTTCTGTAGTGTTGTATATGGATAGATCACAATTGTTTTTTTATTTATTTATTCCTATGTACAATCAGACTATGCAATCCTCTCTGCCTTCATGAGATAAACCCGTCAGAGGCAGATACCAGACTCGACCTGGGAGCGAGAGGATATGAGTAATTGCTAAAACTTACTAGCTTTCGCTTTACTAAATATGCTATGCTAAAGTATGCATACTTGTAGTTAAGTGGATTGAGAAATTGAAGCTCCTGAAATCCAATTTCAAATTACACTTGCTACATTAATTTGGTTGCACACATTACTTTTTGCAATTGTATTTGCATAATAGTAATGCATATCAGCTCTACTCCCACCTCTTAAAATAGTTATATTTCAACCTTACTAATAAAGGTATTTGAGCATTTTTGCATGGAAGCTGGCATATCGACCCGCCTTCTTGTCTACACTAGTACACTAAAGTTCACTCGTACTATTCTATTGACACATGGTTTCGTGTTGGAGAACTTGTTCCATACTATATTGCAATTCAAACTGAACTGACTACAGCAGATTCCTCATCATGTATACCCAGTCATTAGAGGTCTAGAATGTATGACTTAGCCAAGAAACAAACAATAGTGGTATCTACTAGGGGTCGCAATAACGAACCATTTTTTCAAAACCAGTATTTTCTGTGCTGACCTGTGATAGATACCAATTATCCCGTATTTTCGATATTTCCGATCTATGAACCATTTTTTGTTAAATATTGAAATATCGACTATTTATAACACCAATGTAGTTCTTTAGTCTTTTGAAAGGATTTCATAGGAATAATAAAAAAATAATTAGAAGATAATAAGACTTTTAATATTTTTATACAATGAAATAAAAGTTTACAAAGTATTTTAAAAACTAAAGATTTTCTTGAAATCAAAATAAAAATGGTCTCCAACGAAAACCTACATATTTTATGCAATACCATAAGTAGTAATCTGTTATCTAGTCCCATTCAGTTAGCAGTTACACACTATTTACCTACTGTGGGTACAGAATAATAAAGTATTTTTAAATAAAGTCAGCTACAGACATTTTGTTTGCCTAGGATCTTTAAAATTAAATTTCTATTCTAATCACTTACACACAATCAACGAGAATATTGACAAAAATAAAATTCTCACTGATTAGCATCAGGACTAATAAAAATAAAACGGAAAAACAAAACTATCACTTCTAATAAAAGTGTACATTTAACACTGCTAGAGTAAAGTTTGAAATTAAAAACAATTTAATTATCAATACAGATGTAGATTACATACTTAACATATGAGATACATTCAATCTTTTTTGAGCGAGGTAATGTGATCGTAAAAATAACAATGAGTCTAAACTTTTGTCACTCAATCTCGAGCGCCAATGGTTACATAAGTATCCTGATGAAGAGAACACTCTCTCTGACTCTATACTAGTTGGAGGATGTACATCCTTAACTGTTGTAGGCCAAATCAAGATATTTTCCTCTAGAATCTAAAGGAAAATATCTTGGCTTTGATCTTTTGAGCTAGAGTCTAGATCCACCGTTTTCGTAAAGAGCCATTTTTTTTTGACTAAAGTGTCAATGTTATGTCGCGCTTGATAAGTGATCAACTGTTGCTTTTTCACCGCCAGTTCTAATTGTTTTTTCAGTGATACTGAAGGGCTGTCGTCATTCTTGTCCTCTTCTGTTGAAACACAAACACTATTTAAAGATTCTGAATCAGAATAGTTGCCGATCTTTACAACGTCTACAATCTGTTTCTTCATCTCGTAGGTAATATAATTGGAATTGTGAAAATACACGTGGTTTAATTTTATTTGAATGACTACAATGTTTTATTAAAATTGAATTTAATTTTATCAAAATTTCGAAAAAACTGAAAATCCCGATTTTTGTTAAATCCGGTATTTATAGGGTATATAAAATTTATAATATCCGGGATCCCGGTTTGCGGCCCTTAGACTATCTACCATTCATTTTGATGTAAACACGTTTTTCTAGTACAATTTATTGTCAAGGAACAATCTACCTTATGTCTTCATTTTGTTATAAGTTTTTATTGCTAGTTTGTCTTTAATTTTAAACAAGGTCATTGGTTGTTTGTAAAGGAGCCGGTAGTTATTAAGACATTCTAGAAAGTACCGACGGTGATGAACAACAATATAGGTATGTTTGTTATAGACATCGAGAATGTTCCTTAGGGCGTAACAGTATTATTATATTCAGTACCTTTATATCCAAGTAAGTTTATTAATATACTATAATAAATAAATGTTAACATCAATCATATTCCTTTTGTTTTATTTTAACCAGTAGTTAGGTAGTTCAATTATTTAGTAGATAAATAATTAATTGTAGTAGTTGTTTTTCGTCCTTATAAAGTAGTATGTAATGTACCTACTCTCTTCAAATAAAGAGAAATAATAATAATAAACCTGGGAACTATTTCAATACAATCTGATGCCTATAGACACGTAATAACTCTATATTGTAATGTGCCATGTACAATGTAACTTAATATTTTAGTTTGTCTATGTGTCCTCTATCCAGACATACCACTTAAATCGTGCGCCGCGATTTTGAACAATTAAATCAAAATGGCGGCAGGTCGATATGACAGATAGGTTCAAAGCCCTTTGGTACCACCACCTCAATATAGAAAGCTTAAAATAATTTTATTATGATAGATTTTAGATGACGTATTATCACTCAATTTGCGTATTCCGAAGTGACTTGTGACACTAGTTTTTTTTGTAAACAAATTTTCATTGTTTAACAATATGCTGTTAATTGTATTATTCCAAATATAATTACTATTATATTTGGATACTAGTGTTGAATACTAGTATTAAACATTAAAGGTGGTTAATAATATATGTATCCTTAGTAAGTCTTTGAAAAATAATTGAATCATCTTGAAGATTACAATCGCATCTGCTCTTACGCTGCTTATGTCTAGGATCTATGGTAGAAATTTTACACACATAGAACAATGCGTTGTTTATCTTTAGGAAACATATGTAATAATTTATCTTAATCTGTTTATGCTAATCGCTATATTATGTTCTATCAAACATATAAATGAGTGGATAATTGATTCAGATAGATCTCGTTTCGTAGATTCCGAATAGATAATAATATACTTATACCTAATATAAAACTCTCACCACCCTTTTAATACTAAGAATAAGAATACCATTGCACCTATTGTTAGACTTGCGAAGACTAATAAGTCGTTCCTAGGAAATTGCGTGTTTTTACAATAAAATCCCAAAACACACAACTAAGCTCACAGAGGGAAAATTCAAGTTGACTGTATAAACATTTAAAAAAGCTTGGAATACTCCACTTCTGGCAAGTTGTCATCTACCACCCATAAAATGTAATATTTGTAGTACCTAAGTAGAAACATTGTAAACATCTATATAAAAAGATTGGCCCCGAGTTTCTTGCCGCTTCTTCTCGGTAGGCTCTATATATTTTGGCACGCGGCGGTAATGTCTTTAGAGTAGATTATAATGAATAATTGACATTGATAAGTGTGTTTTTGATGCCTAAATTGATAAATTACTTATTTACTTTTGACTTTGACTCAATTTTGCAAAAAATGTCACATGCGTTGATTATATGCACTGCAGAATAGTTGTTTTGAAATTTTACAGATACCTTACGTTATGGTGTAAACAACTTTATGCATTAAACTTTAATCATTGGCTTCAGGTACTCATATGTGTGATGGCTGATTCTGAATCTGCGACGGAAAGAAAACAGGAAAAACATGCCATGATATATAGTGGTACAAAATCATACAAATGCAGTACGTGTAATTATCAATGTTCTACCTCCAGAGGCTTGAAAACTCATATTAGAAAACATACTGGAGAGAAACCTTTTAAATGTAATATGTGTGATTATGTGTGCACACGAGCAAGTATCTTACAAAGTCATATTAGAACGCATACTGGAGAAAAACCTTATAAATGTAATATGTGTGATTATGAATCTGGTCAAGCAGGTAACTTGCGAAGTCATATTAGAACGCACACTGGAGAGAAAAATTATAAATGTAACATGTGTGAGTTTGAATGTGCACAAGCAGGTCACTTACGAAGACATATTAGAGCACATACTGGAGAGAGACCTTATAAATGTAATATGTGTGATTATAAATCTGCAGTCGCGGGTAGCTTACGAATTCATATTAGAACACATACTGGAGAAAAACCTTATAAATGTAATTTGTGTGATTATGTATGTGCAGCAGCAGGTAGCTTACGATTACATATTAGAGCACATACTGGAGAAAAACCTTATAAATGCAATATGTGTGATTATGAATCTGCAAATGCAGGTCACTTACGAAGTCATATTAAAAGGCACAGTGGAGAGAAACCATATAAATGTAATATGTGTGATTATGAATCTGCACAAGCAAGTAACTTACGAAGTCATATAAGAACACATACTGGAGAGAAACCTTTTAAATGTTATATGTGTGATTATAAATGTGCAGTAGCAGGTACCTTACGTAATCATATTAGAACGCACACTGGAGAGAAACCTTTTGAATGTAATATGTGTGATTATAAATGTGCACAAGCGGATACCTTACGAAGACATATTAAAACACATACTGAAGATAAACCTTATAAATGTAATATGTGTGACTATAAATGTGTACGAGCATGTAACTTACGAAGACATATTAGAACGCACACCGGTGAGCACCCTAATGATTAATGTGAATGTATTAGGTCCTTACAATATACATAAAATCTTCTTAGTGTGACTACTGAATACATAATAATTCGCTACCTTTGGGTTAAGTATTCGGGGTGTGTCTTTGCGAAGACACAAATATAATAGTAGGGGAGCCCAAGCGGGGATTTTGGGAGTTACCTATATGAGCGAGTCAGAAAATCATATGGGGAGAAACCTTGCACCCTGTAATAATGAACCCTTAATATAGTGCGTTGAGGGCAGGCCGTCAGATTAGTAAAAAAAGGCTGTGGCATTACTCATCGGCAGATTGAACGGCATGCGTGAATACTTTGCATCTGTCACCTGGAGGCGATGCTTTTCGGGGAAAGAGATGCATCGGAGTGCGCATCTGCCATCGCTGACGAGATCGGGATTGATATGGAATATTACATACCATTTACTAATACTGTCAGCGGTGGCAAGACCAAGCCCTGGTTCGGTCGCGTATGTGCCGATGCTGTGGCTCACAAACAAGCAGCATATCGCACTTGAATCAGAGCCCGCGCCCTCAAAGATCCTAACTTAAACTCCCTTAAACAAGCCTGCGGATGCCAAACGAGTTGCTCGTGTTGGCCAAAACCTTCTTCCGCACCCCGCAGGTAGCCGCAGTTACTGGCTACTGGGCAAAACGGTCCAAGCAAACTTCTGCAAGCCTTCTCAACCTCCGCTGAGATATCCCGACGCGTCACTAGCTCATCAACCGCAAAAGAAAGCCGACTAGCTCGCTCATAATTTTTCGGTGAACTCCCTACTCGATGTCAATGGCGCGCAGCCGCCAAGAATACCCCGGTACACCAGTAACGGTACCACCATGCCCGATGTCCACATTAGACAGTGTGACGTGCGCCGAGAGCTGTTGTCACTCGACGTTAGGAAAGCATGTGGCCCTGACGGTATTCCAGACTTAGTTCTGAAAAATGTGCACCGGAGTTGTCCCGTGTGCTGACCCGACTATACGGCCTATCTTATTCGTTAGGAATTGCGCCGGCGGCTTGGAGTGAGGGAAACGTTCAACCGATCCCCAAGTAAGTGTAAGGTCTTTGCTACTACCAAGCTACCTACATAATTATGTATCCATATAACCGGTCGGTTACCTCCACAGAGTGCATTGTGAAAACATTATCTTGTAAAGGTATGTTTGTGTCTATAACACAGAAATCTTACAGAGGATATGATATGAATATGGCCGGTCCCAATAACCTATCTATCGTCGGTTTACCTCACTATACGAGTATAGAGATAGATATTTGACACTATTTGTATGGACGTTGTGTCAAATTTCTATCGGTAGTAAGGAAAACTATGGATAATTAGATTATTGGGATCCCCCATAAAGTGCATTCAGCAAAGTCACTAGGTAGGTACTTCGACGGTCTGCCACCTCCGGCTGGGTCATGCTTGTAAGCATGTTCACTTGTCCAAACTGAGGATATGTGAATGTGGTTTAGATGAAGGAAACTATGATCATATTTCTATATCTGTCCAAAAATATTCACTGTATGATATTTTTCCGGCAAAAATATCCCGTCCTATTTCATTCAAATCTCTACTATCCTTTACATTTTCTTTTTTTATTAACTGTATATTATGTATGTTAGTAAAAATAAAATTAAATTATAATGTGTATTCCTTAATTGTCAGCGACGCCTCTACTGAAATCAACACTTAGAACTTGTAAGCAAGGCGCGAGCGAGACAAAGCATTACGAGTGAGTGAAATAGCGATATGGCCCTCGCTCGCCCCTTGAAAATGTTAACTTGAAATTTAATTGTTATATTTTGAAATATCTTAAGTGCAATTCGATAGTATAGGTTACGAGGAGTTTAGAACTCCAAACTATGTTAATCTAGGTCTCTTAGTAACGAAAGTATGACGTTTTTAAGATTGTTATGAATTTTCATGTATGTTAATTTTTTACGGGAAATATATGAGACTTAGATATAGGAAAAAATAGCCAAAAGATAGGTAATTAGGTAGGGAATATTATAAAATAAAAACATTTCATATAGACTCGATCACATAGGCAGGGGAAAATGTTTTCCATTGTTTTATTACAGTCACCGCATCGTCAGAGGGCAGGCCCGCTAACATCACGGCCGACTCAGACGATGACATTGATGTCGACCCACAACCCACACCACCGGTGGAGACTGCGCGCTCATACGTAGCTGCGCTAACCACACCAGCAGCATCAAGGCCGAACTCCCCCATGGTGAGACAGGCCCCTACCGATGTACCAACACCTGCACCTGCCCCTGCACTCAAGGGGTACCCACCAATTTACGTTGAGTCACTGCCAAATTGGGTGAACGTATTTGAGCAGCTGAAACGCCAACTTGGACACGCGCTGAACGTGAAGCCCGTAGGGAGAGGCTTCCGTTTCACAGCCAAGACCACAGATGAATTCAGGGCCGTACAGAGGGCCCTGACTGAAGCAGCAGCCACCGACAAGCATGTCGCATGGCATTGTTATGCGGTAGCTGCAGATCTACCTACCAAGGTCGCCATCAAAGGACTCCCCTATGGAATCAACCCGGCGGACTTAGTCGCGGAGCTGGAGGCCAAAGGCTTCGTTACGAAATACGCCAAAGAAATACTACCACGAAGAGGCAGCAAAGGAGGGCCTACTTACTTCGTCCTCCTTGACCGGCTCAACAACGACCAGAAGAAATCGCTGTATGGGCTGTCAGAATTATTCAGCATACCGAACGTCAGAGTAGAAGGGTGGATACCGAGGGCCGGTACGGTACCTCAATGCCACCGTTGCCAGACGTTCGGCCACGCCTCAGGAGGCTGCCACCGCCCCCCGCGCTGTGTCAAGTGCGCGGGGGAACACTTCGCGGCCGACTGTACCCGCGATCCAAGCCAACCGCCGAAGTGTGCAAACTGCAGGGGTAAACACGTCGCCTGCAGCCGCACTTGCCCGCAGTATCTAAGGGAGGCACGTAAGAGGGGGATTAAAGTTCAGGGCCCCTACCCCAGAGTAGCCCCCCAAGGCCCCGTAAATCAAAATCAAGCTCAACATGCACAATTGCAGCACCAACAAAAACCGACACAAAAACAACATAAACATGAACGACAGGTGGTAGCGCCTCGTGCACAAGTACAGTCGTGCACTGAGAGCGCACCACCTCACCCTACAACATCCCTTGCACCAGCGGCCAACCTCCCAACCGGTAGAGGTGAGCCGCTACCACAGAAAAAGCGCAGGAAGCGAACCAGGCGCAACCGAGCCAAAAAACAACCAGAGGGCGGCCCGAGGGCGGCCTCAACACCCATACCGCCCAACAGGGCCGAATTTCCAGTATTATCAAAAGGGCCGGCAGAGGGCGCGCGCGGACATCATACGCCCGCGTTCGTGCCCCTACAAGTCGACAGAAGACGAGCGGCCCTAAAACAACTCGAGCAAAAACAACAGAAAACGGAAAGTCACCCTGTGCATCCGGAGACGAACAAGCCAGTACCTGCGCCCAGGCGCAGCCCAAACATTCAAAATATACAAGATGAACCAGAGGTTGGTCAAGTGGATGCATGGAAGGTCATCCTGAGTATCCTGACCGACCTACTGCTATCATTAGCGGCAGGCGCAGACCTGAAAGAGGCAGCCGGAAGAGGACTCGCGGCACTCGCTAGAGTCCAGTACGGCAACAAATGAAAATACCTACAACTCCAACGTGACTGAGACGTAGGTGTAAGTTACCTACACAGGCGAAATGCACCTACAGTCCAAGAGCGAGACAGAGCATGAGACAGAACATGCAAAAGTTACCTACAGTAGGTAACAAGCACAATCCTTCTAAGGACATGACAAAAGTAAAAGGAAACAGTAACTGGCGACTTGACGAAAGGGCGCGCAGTACCCCCCGTTAGTTGTGATGGCGAACTAGTGCCACCTCCGGGAGGAATAGCGCGCCATACAAAGTGTAAAACACAGTTTTTATGTGTATACAGTATCTGCGTAGTGATGTCACGATTGACACACTACGCAGTCAAATGAGTAACCGGGTGGTAGTGGCCACCCGAGGTCCGGCAGGGGTAAGGAGCTTAGGCTCGACACCCCCTCCAGCCCCTAGGGGTTGAAGAACACGTCAGTCAGTCAGGCGATTTATTTAACTCGTAGAGCTTCCTTTTATCATTGTCATTTAAGTGATCCAGGAGGGCATAGTATATTGGACCCCCTTTGCTTCCTCTCCTAGGGGGAATTTCTCTCACATATTTGATTGGGAAGTCCTTAGCTTCCAACTCTTTAATTATGTCAGCTGGGTCTATACCATATGATAGTCCTTTTATAGCAACCTTGGTGGGTAGGTCCTCGGCTACTGCGTAGCAGTGCCATGATACACTTTTGTCTACTGTAGCTGCTTCAGTCAGGGCGCGCTGAACTGCCCTGAACTCTTCTGGTGTGGTACATGAAAATCGAAAGCCCTTACCCATAGGTTTTACGCTTAATGGGCGGCCTAGCTCAGTTTTCAGTTTGTTGAATATTGAAATCCAGTTGGGTAGCTCTTCGACTATGATTGGCGGATAGCCCTTTAGTATTCTGCGGGTTTCTGGTGCTGGTGCAGTAGCTGTGGCTGTGGTTGGTCTTGACGGCCTGTTGGTTTGTGTGCTCGCCCTAGTGTTGGGTGGCGTCGCTAGTGCAGCCGCGTAAGCGCGTGCCGCTTCTGGTGTTGGTGACGGCGGTGATGGCATGGGTGCCGCGTCCATTGGAACCGACTCTAACGCAGCATATGACGTAGAGTCGGTGTTGAATTGCTGCAGTTGTTGCTGGTCAGTTTTATTGTTGGAATGTACTGATGCTTTAGAAGATGATGATGATTTCGATGATGATGATGCTGCCGAGCTTGAAGAGGTGCTACGGCTGCTTCTACGGGATCTTACTGCCATCCCTGACGTTGATGGTTGCGGGTCTTCTGACTGTTTGATTTTAGTAGGGGTGGGGGAGGACTTTTGTTTATGTCTCTTCTCATCACCCCCCTTCAAGTCCTCATTGGAGGAATCGCGTTTCTTTTTTGAAACGCTTCTGCCCGGAGGCCTCCGTTCAGTTTCGCCCTGGATTGGATGCTCAGATCCCCCTAGCGCGAGCCCTTGGTCGGCTGCCTTCGTGTGGCTTATGTTAATTGAAGTAGATTTAATTGCCGGCGTAGTCTTACCCTTGGAAGAACTACTTGTGCCTACAGTTGGTGATGATGCTGCACCCTGAGCGGAGGGATCGGATTCGCTCCGGACGAGGGATACATCCCCCTTCTGGGCGAGTCCCTGGCCTCCCTTAGCGGGTTTCTCTACAAACTTACGTGTTGTGGGGTTTGGATTAACATGTACTTCCTTCCCCACTAAGTACGTCGTTTTCCTGCTGTCCATTATATCTCTTGCTACGATACAGCCCTTAAATGCTTCTTTAGTAGTGGTGGTCGATCCTCGTTCGCCATCCTAATTTGGCCACTTTGGTGATCGTGGTGATGATGGTGATGATGTTGGTTACTTCCGTAATGTGTCCGTATTACTAGCTGCGCGACCCCCTAGAAGCGGTGCTTCCCCAACCAGGTTGAATCTTTTGAGGAAAGCCCAGCAGGGTGACCGCTCACGGAAGCCTCGCAACTAGTTTATACCTCAGGTAGTGTCGATATATTCGGAAAAATATTGCTAATAATGGTTCTTTGTTGGGATTTTCTGATAAAATCCCTAACCAGAGCCTGCTCTACTGTCGAGCGGTGTCTTACGTTTATTTGCTGTAAGCGCTCTAATCCAAGCACGACGTCCGTTGGCGAGCGGGGGTGAGGCACAGTGGGAGGATCACGCATACGCGGACCTACGACCACCGTGCAACCGAACACTTCCGAACGACGAGGTCGTTGGAAAAACCTCCGAGCAAGGGGAGGGGTGTCGGAAGTGTGGGGGGCGTCTCAACGCTACTGCGGAGAACGATGTCCCACCCAACCGAGCACCTGCCGAACACTTAACTCGGGAAATTTTCCCGAGGAACCCTTCAAAGACAATAGCGTATGGTCGCTGAATCGCCTCGAAGTTGGTCCTCTATGATCTATCTATATTGCGACTCAGGAACAAGCAGGGTCGAGGTATGCTTGCCCCGTCCCAACCTCCGGTTGGTACGAACACGCAAGGCTGCCACAAAGAGATATGTGGCCAGCCCTACCCAGACAACAGCAAACCCTTGCACCAGCGGCAAACTCTCCTACTGATAGAGGCGTACCGCTACCGCAAAGAAAACGAAATCGGAACAGAAGAAGAAGAAGAAGCCGAACGAAATCATCAAAACGTCCAGAGGCCCCCCCCACTGCAGCCTCAACCCCAATACCAACAGATCAAGGGGAAGAAACAGCTAAAACTCAAAAGAAAGTTACAGAGCTAGGTGAACGCAGACCCACATCAGCATTCGCACCCATCAGAGTGGAGAACAGAAGCGCCCCACGCGCCACCACTACACCAGCCCAGCCTGATCCACCAAGAACTACTGGAGTGCCGGTAAGCCAGCAGCAAATACAACCAGAACATGAGGGCTTCAGACCACCCCAGCCCAACCGAGTATGGTCAGAAGATCCCAGAAGACCAATGACTGTCTGGATGCCCTTCCCCCCACAGCAATGGGAGAGGAGACCGCAACAACAACAAGTACACATACAAGGAGGGTACTTCCCACCTCCACCACCATCATTCACACCAGCAACAGCGGCGGGAACCCTATTTTCATATTAATAGGGATCCTGACGGATCTGCTCGTCTCATTGGCCGCCGGAGCAGATCTCCAGGAAGCGGCCAGGAGAGGCCTTTCATCGCTATCCCAATTCCAGTATGGTTGTTAGCCTTCGCATACTATACTGGAATCCGGACGGCATCACCGGAAAAACAAGGGAGCTAAGAACACTCGCCCAGTCGCAGGATGTGCATATCATACTCCTGGGCGAGACCAAGCTGAAACCTTCAAGAGACTTGAAGATAGCGAATTACTACACGTATCGTCGTGACTGTATCTCACCTGCAGGCAGAGCGTACAGGGGTACCGCGGCACTGATTAGAAGAGACATCATTCACGATGAATTGGACATTCCTCAACTAAAAGACTTAATAGCCAACGGTGTACTGGTGAAGACGAATCAAGGTGAGCTTAAGATTTATGCTGCCTACCGACCACCATCACCCACGTTGAAACAAGAGGACTTCGGTGTGATATTCACTGGGAGCACTCCAACCCTGCTGATCGGCGATCTTAATGCCAAGCACACGGCTTGGGGGTCACATTCAATAAACCCAGCAGGAAGAACACTATTCAACACGGCCGAGACGCTAGACTTCGAGGTGATCGGACCAGATGAACCCACAAACATCCCGACAATAAGCCATCATAGACCTGACGTCCTGGACATTGTGACCGCCCGGGGGGTGAGAGGCATGATCAATATTGAGGTGCTGTATGACCTAGATCAGGAACACCTACCAATCTTAGTCACAGTCAGCACAAACATCAGCCCCATAGTAAGACCTCCCATCACCAGAATTAACTGGGCTGCTTACGCAAATAAACTGGAGAATCTGACAATTGGTCCAATAAGCACTAGTCAGGATGTGGAAGCCGAAACCCAGAAACTAACCTTGACCATGAAGGCGGCCAAAGAAGAGGCAACCACACTAGCACCAACCCCTCGCCGCAAAGACGAAATGCCGCTAACCCTACAAAGAGACCTACAACAAAAGCGGTATCTGCGCAAATGCTGGGCGCAGACACGTTGCCCACGCATTAAAACGAATTAAACAACCTAGCAGACAAGATCACCAAAGCAGTGGAGATCTGGCGTGGACACAACTGGGAGAAAATAATCGACCAAGTCAACGAAAACGCGACGGACCTCTACCGACTCAACAAACACCTTACTTTGTCGCCTCAACCCATATACCCGCTATGGGATGCAAACGGTGAAAGGCAGTATAATCCCAAAGTGCGAGCAGAGATCCTGGCGGAACATTTAGAAAAGCAATTTATACCGCACCCAATACGCCAGGGTACCACAGCCACAACTCTTGCCCACCACGGAGCAATAATAGAAGAGGTGGCAGAGTTCCTTGCAACTCAACAGGCGACAGGCTTGGGTGGAGACGAGTTCATGTCCCCTGCCGAAGTAGCCAAAGCAGTCAAGAGGCTTCCCAGAAGGAAGGCGGCCGGATATGATGGGCTCCCAATCGCCGCAATCCACCAATTGCCGAGAAAAGGCATCACGGCTATCACTAGGCTCTTCAACGGGATTCTGAGGACTGGTCACTTCCCGGAGTCCTGGAAGAGAGCCAAAGTGATAGTCTTACCCAAGCCAGGGAAGGACAGAAGGAAAGCTGACGCGTACAGACCTATTTCGCTCCTCCCACACCTAGCCAAACTGTTCGAGAGAATGCTTCTATGGAGGTTGAGGCCCTTTATTAAGCCCAGGGCAGAACAGTTTGGCTTTAGGACGCACCATTCTACAACCCTTCAACTTTCAAGGGTCCTGAGTCACCTAGCCACAGAGATGAATTCCAGGAAACACTCAGTAGCTGTCTTCCTGGACGTTGAAAAGGCATTCGACAGGGTATGGCACGAGGGCCTACTCTTTAAACTGACCAAGACGGAGATGCCACCGCAATATATTAACATCATCGCATCCTTCCTAAAGAACAGGACCTTCTATGTGTCCTTGGAAGGAAACGATTCAACCATAAAGAAGATAGAAGCAGGAGTGCCCCAAGGCAGTTGCCTCTCTCCCAGCCTGTACGCGCTGTACACGAATGACATTCCTACCCTGGCCGACCGCATTCGCGAGGGGGACAGGGATGTCATGCTCGCATTGTTCGCAGACGACAGTGCCTACATAGCTTCGTCAGTGAATCCTAAAGCAGCAGCAAAGAAAATCCAGAAGCTCCTATCTCTTCTGCCAGATTGGCTGGACAAGTGGAGGATGGTGGTTAACGTGGGGAAGACCGCCGCCCTGCTTGTCAGTAGAGACAGAAGAGCACCGCAACAACTCCAACTCCAAGGACAGAACATTGAATGGAGGAGTTCGGTTCGATATCTTGGAGTGGAGATTGATAAGAGACTAACTATGAGCGCACAAGCAGAGCACGTGGTTCGTATGGCGCGAACAGCCAGAGCCAAGCTCCGACCCGTGCTCAGCTCCAATCTGCAACTTCGTACCAAGCTGGGAATTTACAAATCATACATCCGAACAAGATTAACTTACGCAGCCCCAGCATGGTACCAACTATGCTCAAACAGCACCAAGAATAAGATCCAGACTCAACAAAACATAGCCTTGCGTATCGTCACTGGAGCAGGGCGCTACGTAAGGAACACCACAATAGCAAAAGACACCCATATAGAAACCGTGGAGAAGTTTGTGGTCCGTCTGTCGAGGAAAATGTTCGACGCGGCAGACAATGGGCCTCACTCTCACCTCCACGGAATTGCTCCACTCCATGCAAGACCACCGGACGTAACGAAGGCGTGGCGCGCACTGCCCCGCGAGCTCCTGTTAACTGTTGATACGGACGACTCCGGAGACAAGTAGCGCGTCGAACCACAACCAGGAACCGAAATCGGTCACAATAATATGCAAATATGAAAGCACAGAATGTGCACCACAGCCCCTGTGCAGAGTTGTTCACTAATGCAACCTGCGCAGGGTAAGAGGTACCGGGGGGTAGTTGCCCCCTGAGTTTAAGCAAGGGTAATGAGCAGATGCTCGAAACCCTCACCAGTACTTAGGGCTGAAGATACAAAAGAGAGGCGATTTATTTTGATACCGAAAGCAGGGAAGGATAGAAGGCAAGCCTCCTCCTATCGCCCCATCTCACTACTCTCTCACATTGCGAAGTTATTTGAAAGACTGTTGCTGAGGAGAATGAGACGATACATGACCCCAAGACCCGAGCAGTATGGATTTAGAAGTCAACATTCAACGACACTCCAACTGACTCGGGTATTACACTACATGGCTCACGAAATGAACCAAGGTCGGAGCACAGTGGCCGTGTTCCTTGAGGTAGAGAAGGCCTTCGACAGAGTGTGGCACGATGGCCTTCTCTTCAAGCTAATGAAGACAGAAATGCCGAAACAATACATACATATCACAGCGGCATTTCTGTCAAACAGAAGGTTCCACGTCACAGTAGAAAACATGGCATCGCAACACAGGAGGATTAAAGCTGGTGTTCCACAGGGCAGCTGCCTATCCCCAGGACTATACGCGCTGTACGCCAACGACATACCGACCCTGGCTGACCATCTTAGAGAAGGAGAGCGGGATGTCGAATTGGCATTATATGCGGATGACAGCGCGTATCTCTCTACATCTACATCACCGAAGATAGCTGCCCTGCGTATGCAGAGAATGCTAGAACTACTCCCCGAATGGCTGGATAGGTGGCGCATGGCGGTCAATATTGGAAAGACTGCCGCGCTACTTGTAAGCAAGAAGGCGCGACCCATTCCACAATTGAAGCTCCAAGGACAGGAAATAAAATGGAAATCCACAGCCCGATACCTTGGAGTGGATATAGACAAGAGGCTTACCATGACGGCTCAAGTTGAATACACCATCCGTAAAACCAGAAGCGCTAGAGCAATGTTGAGGCCAGTACTTGCCTCCAACCTCCAGCTAAGAACCAAGCTGGGAGTCTACAAGACGTACATAAGATTGAGACTTACTTACGCGACCCCAGCTTGGTTTCATCTGTGCTCAGCCACAAACAAAAAGAAGATAGAAATCCAGCAGAACATAGCCTTACGCATTATCACCGGCGCAGGGCGATATGTAAGCAATAAGACCATATCAAGAGACATCAAAATGGAATCCGTGGAGGCGTTTGTGGTCCGCATGTCAAGAAAGATGTTTGACGCAGCGGACAACGGCCCCCACACTCACCTTCACGCATTAGCACCGTTACACGCACGACCACCAGAAAGTAGACGAACATGGCGCCCGCTCCCCCGTGAGCTACTGACAGCAGGAGATGACGACACCTCCGGGGAGGAACGGGACAGCACGCAAACCTGACTAAACAGCAAAATAACAAAGAAAGCACATTGAGAGTTGTGCATCATAGCCCCTGTGCAGAGTTGTTTTCTTACTGCAACCTGCGCACGGTAAGAGATACCGGAGGGTAGTTGCCCCCTGAGGTTCAGCAGAGGCAAGGAGCAAGAGCTCGAGGCCTCAACCAGCCCAGAGGCTGAAGATACACGAGGAGGGCGATTTATGCATAATTAGGCGAGTCCTCGAAGTTGGAGGACCAACTTCGAGGCGATTCAGCGACCATACGCTATTGTCTTTGAAGGGTTCCTCGGGAAAATTTCCCGAGTTAAGTGTTCGGCAGGTGCTCGGTTGGGTGGGACATCGTTCTCCGCAGTAGCGTTGAGACGCCCCCTACACTTCCGACACCCCCTCCCCTTGCTCGGAGGTTTTTCCACGAAACCGCTGTCTCGCTCTTGCGCGGTTGCATAGTGGTCGTAGGTCCGCTCCGGCGTGATCCTCCCACTGTGCCTCACCCCTGCAATTCGGGTCTTCGTGCTCGGAATCCAGCGCTTACCATCACACGTAAGCACAGCGCTGGACTGTACCAGCAGATTCTGGCTAGGGGTTTTGTTATAAAACCTCAGCCCAGAATCAACTTTGGCTGCATACTTCGTAAAAAATAGTTGCTACTTCACGAGTACGCTAGTTGCGAGGCTTCCTTGAGCGGTCACCCTGCTGGGCTTTAATAAAAAGATTCCACCCGGTTGGGGAAGCACCGCCTCCAGGGAGTCCGTAACTGGCTTTACGGGAACTATTTGATCACCATCATCACCACATCTAAAGTGGATTCAGTATGGACAAGGATAGGCCGCCGCCTCGAAAGGGGCTAGACCCATCCATTCGCAGAGCCAAAACTCCCTTCGACAAATGTATTGTGGAGAGGAATATCTTTGACATGAGTCAGACGTTTCTGTCGTCGGAGGATACCCACGTTAACCCGAACCCGACCACACGGAAACATCAAGACAAACCTGCGACGGGTAGTGAAGGACTCGCCTCGATGGGGGATGTACCCCTCAATCGGAGCGAAACCGGTACCACCGCACAGGGCACAACATCAACCGGGCCAGGTAGCACCGCTATGCATAGGCCTCTACCGTCATCATCACTTCTGAGCCAAACGGCGGCGTCCGACCAAAGACTCGTGCTTGGCGGACCTGAGCGTCCAGTGCAAGACGAAACCGCACGGAGGCATCCGGGCAGAGGCGCCCATAAGAAGAGGCGCGACTCCTCGGATGAGGACCAGGGGGGGGACGAGAAGAGGCTGAGGCAAAAGACCTCCGTCACCCCCGATAAAGCTACATCGGATCCACAGCCGTCAACTTCCGGCCTACAACGCAGAGCGCGCAAAATCAGTCGCAGTACATCGTCAAGCTCGGCTACTTCATCAGCTCGCCGTACGTATAATGACATTGTTGAGCTGTTACACCAGGGTACGCAAACCCAGCAATTTACCACAGATGGATGCGGCACCAATGCCATCGCCGCCATCACCAACACCCGAAGCAGCACGCTCGTATGCTGCTGCACTTGCATCACCACCAGCTACAAGGCCGAGCACACCAGTGAACCAAGCCGCGAGAAGTAACCCATCTACCGCGGCCACCACACAAGCAGGTACCACATCTACTAAGAATATTAAATCTTACCCACCCATCATGGTCGAATGCTTGCCGGATTGGGTGGCCATATTTTCATTATTAAAAGCTAAGTTAGGCCATCCTCTTAGCGTGAAACCCATTGGTACTGGGTTCCGCTTTGCTTGTAAAACTGTCGATGAATTTAGGGCAGTACAACGAGCCCTAACCGAAGCTGCTGATAAAGACCGCAAAGTGTCGTGGCACTGTTATGCCATGACTGAAGACTTACCATTAAAAGTAGCCAGCAAAGGTCTAGCCTACGGCATAAACCCGGCAGAAATTCAAATAGAACTAGAGGCCAAAGGTTTTACTGTCAAATACACAAAAGAAATATTACCTAGAAGAGGTAGCAAGGGAGGGCCGACGTACTACGCCCTCCTTGAAAGACCGAACGACGAGAAGAAAAAGGAGCTCTATTCAATAAATGAGCTCCTCAATATACCTAATGTGCGCATAGAAGATGCCAGATGTTCGGCCACGCTTCGGGTGGCTGTCATCGCCCCCCACGATGCGTAAAATGTGCGGAGGAACACTTCGCATCCGATTGTACCAAAAACCCCGACGATCCGCCCAAGTGTGCGAACTGTAAGGGGAAACATGTGGCTAGTAGCAGGAAGTGCCCCCACTACCTAAGGGAGGCCAGAAGAAGGGGAGTAAAAGTACAGGGACCCTTTCCAAGAACTGCCCCTCACAACATGCACCAACAACAGCAACAACAACAACCACAGCAACGACAGGCTGAAGACCAACATATAAACTACAACCAACAGGAGCTACAAAGCCAACAGATGCCGACCCAGACGCAAGGGAGACAGGCCAGAGCTCGCACGCAGCAGCCTCAACATCTCAAACTGCCATACGAGCATACACATCAACAACAGAGACAACAACAGCAAGAAGTACCATCAGAGATTCACGTAGCTGAAGCTCGCTCATGATACGAGTGTGCGCCGCCAGCACCTGGAAGCGAGGTACATTACCGCATGCCTCAAAACGTCATGTGGCCCGCCCTACCAGTACAGCCGCTACCGTACTCAACATTAGCTCCGCGAGTGAATATGCCCGTAACTAGAGGCGAACCAGTACCCAAAAAGAAGAGGCAAAGAAGAAGAAATAGGCGCGCCAGAACACAGTCGGCTAAAAGGACCGAAGGCCAACCAACGGCAGCGTCTACGCCTATTCCTGCAGCAGGACCGACTCACCTAAGAAGTGAAAAACGCCGGCACCCTTCGCCGGCGTTTGAACCCATTCAGGTGGAGCGTAGAGGTGCTTTCGCTAGCACTGGCACACCGGTGTGCCCTGAACCGCTGAGAGCTGCTAGTGTCCCCGCAGTACCAATTCACCAGCAAATGGAGGCCGCTGAACAAAAAAGACAGACTGACCAACAGCAACAGCAACACCAAAGACAGTATCAGCAACAACCGATACATCAACAACATCAAGAGCGAAGACAAGATCACAGAGCGCAAGAACAATATCAAACGCAAAGGGGCGGGGGCTATCAACCCCGCTTCAACGTTCAAGAAGGACAAATACCGCCTCCACAAACATACCTACCAGCGGGCAGCGCCGGGAACCCCATGTTCTTACTATTGGGGGTCCTGACGGAACTGCTCGTCTCCATAGCCGCCGGAGGAGACCTCCAAGAAGCGGCGAGGAGAGGCCTAGCATTTTTGTCTCGGGTACAGTATGGATTGTAATCTTCGCATACTATACTGGAACCCGAACGGCATCGCCGGCAAAACGAGAGAACTAAGAGCACTCGCCCGGTCGCAGGATGTACATATCATTCTCCTGGGCGAGACAAAGCTAAAATCATCAAGTGACTTGAGAATATCAAATTTCTATGCGTATCGTCGTGACTGCACATCTCCTAGAGGCGTAGCGTATAGGGGGACGGCGGCCCTAGTAAGAAGAGATGTCATTCACGACGAACTGGCTATACCACAACTGCAGGACTTAATAGCCAACGGCGTACTGATCAAGACAAGCCAAGGTGAGTTGCAGGTCTATGCAGCTTACCGCCCACCAACACCTACACTGAAGCGAGTAGACTTTGGAGCGATATTCACTGGGAACACTCCAACCCTGCTGATTGGCGATCTAAACGCTAAACATACCACCTGGGGGTCGCATTCAATCAACCCAGCAGGCAGAACATTATTCAACGTAGCAGAAACGCTCGACTTTGAGGTAATCGGCCCCGACGAACCTACAAATGTCCCAGCCAGAAGCACCCATAGACCTGACGTCCTGGACATAATGACCGCCCAGGGGGTCAGAGGGATGATAAACATAGATGTGCTTTATGACCTTGATCAAGAACATCTACCGATATTAGTAACGCTTAGCACTACCTTCAGCCCAATATCAAGACCACCTGCTACCAGAACAAATTGGGCCGCGTATACCGCGAAACTGGAACATCTAACCATTGGACATGTTCGTACAGCCCAAGAGGTAGAAGACGAGACGCAAGTCCTAACCAGGACCTTAATGGCAGCCAAGGAGGAGGCAACCACCCTGGCACCAGCTCCACATCGCAGAGACGAAATGCCGCTAGCCCTGCAGAGGGATATCCAGCAGAAGCGGTACCTGCGAAAATGCTGGGCACAGACACGATGCCCATTAATTAAGACGAGACTGAATAACATCACAGCGAAAGTGTCCAACGCGGTGGAGATCTGGAGAGGTGCCAACTGGGAGAAAGTCAATGACCAGGTGGGCGAAAACATGCCAGCCCTTCACCGACTCAACAAACAGCTTACATCATCTCCGCAACCCATTTACCCGTTATGGGATAGTAACGGTGTAAGACAGTACAACCCTAAGGTTCGAGCGGAGATTCTGGCGGAACATTTGGAAAAACAATTTATACCACACCCAGTACGCCAAGAAGCCTCACGCAGTTCGCTCGCTCACCATCAAGCAGTCAAGGAAAGGATAGATGAATTCTTCCTAAATCAGCAGTTCGATGGCCTAGGAGGGGATGAGTTTATGTCTCCGTCTGAAGTGGCTAAAACAATTAGAAGACTACCCAGGAGGAAGGCTGCTGGCCACGATGACCTACCGATTGCAGCCATACATCAGTTGCCAAGGAAAGGCATCACAGCTATCACTAGGCTCTTTAACGGAATCTTGAGGACAGGTCACTTCCCAGATTACTGGAAGAGAGCCAAAGTGATAGTCATACCCAAGATGGGAAAAGACAGAAGTAGACCAGAGGCTTATAGACCGATCTCATTACTGCCACACCTAGCCAAGCTATTTGAGAGGATGCTGCACTGGAGACTAAAACCCTTCATCAAGCTCAGGGAGGAACAGTTTGGATTCAGGACACGCCACTCAACCACCCTGCAACTAACCAGAGTCCTACATCACCTGTCCACAGGAATGAACGCTGGACGTCACTCAGTCGCGGTCTTCCTGGACATAGAAAAGGCATTTGACAGGGTATGGCACGAGGGCCTACTCTTCAAACTGACCAAAACAGAAATGCCGCCACAGTATATAAACATAGTAGCTTCCTTCCTAAAGAACAGGAACTTCTATGTAACGCTGGAAGGAAGTGAATCTTCAACTAAACAAATAGAAGCAGGAGTCCCCCAGGGCAGGTGCCTTTCTCCGAGCCTGTACGCGCTATACACGGACGACATCCCCACACTGAGCGACCACCTCCGTGAAGGGGATAAGAACGTCACGCTCGCCTTATTCGCCGATGACAGCGCGTACATGGCTACATCAGTCAACCCAAAGGAGGCAGCCAGGAAGATCCAAAAAGTGTTGACATTACTACCGGAGTGGCTGGACAAATGGAAGATGGTGGTTAATGTGGGGAAGACCGCCGCCCTGTTTGTCAGCCGCAACAGACAAATCACGCATCAACTCCAGCTCCAAGGACAAGATATCGAATGGTGGAGTTCAGTCCGGTACCTTGGAGTGGAGATTGACAGGAGGTTGACGATGAACGCGCAAGTAGAGCACGTGGTTCGTATGGCTAGAACAGCCAGAGCCAAGCTCCGACCCGTGCTCAGTTCCAACCTGCAACTACGCACCAAGCTGGGTATCTACAAAACGTATATCAGAACCAGGCTAACATATGCCGCCCCAGCTTGGTTCCAATTATGCTCTGACACTAACAAAAAGAAGATCCAGACGCAACAAAAAATTGCTTTACGTATCATCACTGGAGCAGGGAGATACGTAAAAAACAACACGATCAGTAAAGATACGGAAATTGAAACAGTGGAGAAGTTCGTGGTCCGTCTGTCGAGGAAGATGTTTGACGCAGCCGACAACGGACCACACATCCACCTACAAGGGATAGCCCCACTACACGCTCGACCACCGGATGCCAAAAGGACGTGGCGCGCACTCCCCCGTGAGCTCCTGCTATCGGACGATACGGACGACTCCGGGGACAAGTAGCGCGCCAATTCAACTCAAAATCATATGCAACAAACCGAACACGGTCAGAATAGTATTAGAAAGCACATAAGTGCACAACATACCCTGCGCAGAGAGTTGCCCATTTGCAACCTGCGCAGTGGTTGAGTTACCAAGGGGTAGTTGCCCCTTGAGTTGATGCAGGAGTAATGAACGAAGCTCGAGACTCCAACCGGCCCAAGGGCCGAAGACATGCTTAGGTAGGCGATTTATGCAGTGAAAATCGGATACCTACTCGCAAATAGGAAGCTCTCTCAACTAGGAAGCTAGGAAGCCAGGAATACTAGGAAGCTAGGAAGCCAGGAATACTTGGAAGCTAGGAAGCTAGGAATACTAGGAAGCATTATAAGAAGAGCCGGGGAAATTCGTTGTTTCTTTGGACGGTCTGGGCCCCTTCAATTCGAAGAGAAGGTAGCCTTATTATTTCACCCCCCCCCGGCATCCTCGGACCCCGCAGGTCCAGGCATCACTCTTCGACACTATAACACGCACACCACGAGACGGGTGCACCAGCGCGCGCATAGGGCGAGACAGAGACGGAGCGATCATCTCTCTCCCTCGCACTCTCGATCTCGCTCAGCGCAACTACCGCCCGTCAAACAGCGGTTAGCACACGGTTTCGCCGGGAGCGCGGAGGCGTGGGGCGCCGCAACATTAATATTTATTTTGTAAATGTTGGTGTAGTTTTCTTATGATCTGATATTGTTGTAATGTTTTTGATTTGTATTTTGTTCTTATGTTTGTTGTCTTTTGTGTGTTATAGAGTAATCACTGGAGTGGAACAGTTTCTTTGATTTTCTCTTCTAATCACCGACGAATTTCTCCAGTTTATGTGTATATTAACAGATACTGGCAAAGTTGCGACACTCAAAACAAGTCGCAGAGGCCATACACAAAGAATCTAATCTCAGTAACAGTGATTTCCATCTATTTCCTTTTCACCGCACTCACTTCGTTCCTGGTGTCTTCAGTAGAGCATCATACCGTTCTAACCAACGGTGTTCACCACTGCGAACCCTCGTATCTTCAAAAGGTTCCGGACTCATCTTATTTTCAGTGAAGACAAATAGGCACGCGAAAAGAAAAACATGGCACAGAATGCGCAGGAGGTGCGTCAAGGACAAGCCGTAAACATAATCTATGACGGCGGTGGACGCGGGGTGCAAATAGAAAAGCTAATTGGTGTCGCGATCTATACGACGTGGATTTTGTATGTAGCAAATCCTTGTTTTAGAAAGTTAATACAACGTGATTAAAGACACTGACCCGACACGTGACGAGCGAGCGCTGGCGAGAATTACCCTTTATATAATAGCATCTTTCATACATTTATAACATAAAACTTTAGTTTGTATAATGCTTAAAACGTTAGTTTCATCCCACTTTAACAAAGCGTCCTGTAAGTAATACACACATCAACATGATCTAGGGATATTTCAATTATACCTAAATAACTAAAATTCTATTAGCTTTTTGTTAAGACACCTACACATTAAAATAAACCTTATTTAATCTGAAAATAAACTTTTAGATCAAGTTAAATTTAAAAAAACTTAGAAGAAGAGGAAAAACTCAGACAATTTCAATCTTAACTTTATTTTTGAAACATCAAAACCTTAGCAAAACAACTACTTATTTATAAAAATTGTTGAAAACTTTAAATTAATAATCTGTGGATCCACCTAAAAAAACAAAAAGTTAATAGAATTTTAGTTATTTAGGTTTAATTTTTGTTTCAGATTGCCGTTATTCCAAAAATCGTTTATTTTTTGAAATACTTCTTTTGATGTGACACTGGCAATAATGTTCTAAACGTTTGCAATAACAAAAAAAAACATGTGAAAATATAACCACAGTATAAAGATGCAACAGTATGGAAATTAAGCCTAGATGATCAAATAATTGTTTATGCCCCGTTGAAGCCATAGGGTTGTCACTTTTAATGTTTTCTTCTTTATAAGTCTATAAATCATCATCTCAGCCGTAGGACGTCCACTGCTGAACATAGGCCTCCCCCATGATTTTCCAAAAGGACCGGTTGGAAGCGGCCTGCATCCAACGTCGTCCTGCGACCTTTCTCAGGTCGTCTGTCCACCGTGTCGGTGGACGACCTACGCTGCGCTTGCCGGTACGTGGTCTCCACTCCAGAACCTTTCGGCCCCATCGGCCATCTGTTCTGCGTGCTATGTGCCCTGCCCACTGCCACTTCAACTGGCTAATCTTCTGAGCTATGTCGGTGACTTTCGTTCTTCTACGGATCTCCTCATTTCTGATTCGATCACGTAGAGAAACCCCGAGCATAGCCCTCTCCATAGCTCGTTGTGCGACTTTGAGCTTATCTATGAGGCCCATAGTAAGAGACCACGTTTCAGTGCCATATGTCATCACTGGTAACACACATTGGTCGAAGACTCTTGTCTTGAGGCACTGAGGTATTTTTGACGAGAAGACTTCGCGAAGTTTCCGGAACGCTGCCCAGCCGAGTTGGATTCGACGATTGACCTCTTTCTCGAAGTTGGACCTGCCTAGTTTGACTGTCTGTCCCAGGTAGATATACTCGTCAACAACTTCGAGAACTGAGTTCCCAACTGATATTGGGGTAGGTACAACATGGGCATTAGACATAATTTTCGTCTTGTCCATGTTCATCTTAAGACCTACCCGTTGGGAAACTCGATGGAGGCCTTCGAGCATTGTACTGAGGTCTTCCATGGATTCTGCCATGACTACAATATCGTCGGCAAATCCAAGGTGAGTGATGTATTCGCCGTTAATATTGATGCCAAGTCCTTGCCATTCCAGAAGCTTGAAGGCGTCTTCCAATGTAGCGGTGAACAGTTTCGGAGATATAACGTCTCCCTGTCTCACGCCTCTTTGCAATGGAATTGCCTTCGAACTCTGTACTCGACTCGAAGTCTATAAATAGTTAATCAATAAATTTAAGTACGAAATTATTGAACAGATTTAAGCCTAGTAATGTACTAGGAATTTCTATTTTCACAGGACTATCGGCTTCAACGCCCTTGAAAACCATGAAAACGAGACCCATGACGATAAATTTTATAATTTCGCGCAAACGCCTAATTGGATTTCTATTTTGACAGCATTATCGACTTCGACATACTCGAAAACCATAAAAACGAGATCCATGACGATAAAGTTTATAATTTCACGCAAACGCCTAATTCGTTTTCTATTTTGTCAGCACTATAGACTTCGACACCCTCGAAAACCATAAAAACGACACCCATGACGAAAAAGTTGATAATTTCGCGCAGACGCGATCTTAGATTTCGATTTTGTCAGCAGTGTCAGCTACGTCACTGTCGGAAACCGTAAAAACGACACCCAGACGTACTATTCATAATAATATCTATTGCAGCCGCCATCTAAGATTTGTATTGTGTGTTGTGTTTTACGAATTTATTATCATTTATGATCGATCATACAAGAACACTGTAGTGCCCTCTTGTGCACTAATACACCGATGCACTATAGACACAATAGGCCTGTACCAACACAATTACAATTTTAAAACACATAGCCGTCAGTCAAGTGTGACATTTCATATTTTAGATTATATAAAAAAGGTTATGATGTAAAAATAGTTTGTAACACTCACTACTGACGGCACCGCGAGAACCGCTTAGGTGTCTCGTCGATGCGCATGTTTATGTCAGTGGGCCGCGCCGTTTCGAACGATTGAAGGTAGTTTCCGTACTGTTCTTTATATATCTACTGTGATATAACACCAAGTTATGACACTAGCATATACGAATACTGGCAGACAGAATTGTGACAAGTTAGTCACAGAAGTCATCCAATAAGAAGAAGAAGAAGGCAAGAAATTTTCTCCATTCCATCTTCCATCTACCTATTTCTATTTACCTATATTTTTAAAGTTTGTTTTGGGAAGATTACAGGCCGAGCCAGAAATATCGGTTGTTGTGAACAGATTTAACAAAGACCTACATTATAAGATTAAATTATCTGGGCCATATATAACATTTTGGTGCCTTTGGATGGATGCTATGCAAAATAATTCAAGCCGAGACTACGACGATTGTTATACTATAGTCACCGATCGATCATTTTATACAGTTTGTTGTCTGCTCTAGTCCAGGAATATCATACTCTTTATAGAGAGACTCTACCTTCGGACACAGGCAGATTTGTGCAAACCCACACACATAAGCCACTCACAAAAGAAGTTGAAGTTGGGTGACACTTTGTACGGTACGTAATGGTTTATGATACTTAGATCTCAGGTTAAGATAAATAAAAATATATCGTTCAGTACTTAAAAGTTAAAACTTTTCCCAGTCTTTATGCCATTTTGTGCCAACCAAAGCATTAACAAAACTATCGAATATTTTAGGGAGTTTAAATATTTTATTTATGGTAAATGTGAATGTAAAATTTATAGTAAAATTATTCCCAACAATATGCTTTATGCATAAAAATACTTCTAATATATACCTACAGTTATTCACCCAGTGAGCAAAGCATCAAAGTTTTGAGATTGACCAAAAAATGCTATTGTTTGTGTGTCAGTCTGTCTGTCTGATCTTGCCTACAAGTTGTATTTTTTTGCAACCTATCTTTTGTGTGACAAAAATTGGTCACACAAGTCATTAAGTCAATTTTTAAATTTTGTAGTATTTTGTGAGACAGGGGAAAAAGCTTAATGTAGCATTATTATCGACGGGTTTAAATAAAATTTGAGAGGTACAATAAGCACTTCATTCTACAAAAGATATTCCAAAAAAAAGTGGAGGTATAAAAAGGGGGGGGGGGGGTAGTTTTCTGTAGTGTTGTATATGGATAGATCACAATTGTTTTTTTTATTTATTTATTCCTATGTACAATCAGACTATGCAATCCTCTCTGCCTTCATGAGATAAACCCGTCAGAGGCAGATACCAGACTCGACCTAGGAGCGAGAGGATATGAGTAATTGCTAAAACTTACTAGCTTTCGCTTTACTAATGTATGCATACTTGTAGTTAAGTGGATTGAGAAATTGAAGCTCCTGAAATCCAATTTCAAATTACACTTGCTACATTAATTTGGTTGCACACATTACTTTGTGGAATTGTATTTGCATAATAGTAATGCATATCAGGGGCTCTACTCCCACCTCTTAAAATAGTTATATTTCAACCTTACTATTAAAGGTATTTGAGCATATTTGCATGGAAGCTGGCATATTGACCCGCCTTCTTGTTTTTTTTTTTTCAAGGTTTATTATAAAAGTGGTATGTATGGGTAGAGGACACATAGACAAATAAAAACTAGCAAAGTAACATTGTACCCTAAAGTCGCATGTTACCAAGATATTTGGAGGTAGATATTGACATATGAGTAAAATGACAATCATTAAAATAGAGTTATTGTGCATCAGACTGTATCCAAATAATTGTTTCGAGGTTAATTTTTATAACTGTTTAATGGTAGTTTCCCTACTGTTAGGAGCACGAGAAAACACTACTATAATTAATTATTTATAGCCTGCACTTTTTCACAACCATTTGCTTTCACTATGGTTTCCAACTGAATCTTATGGGCTGACCGTGATGAAGTCCCTTCAAACCTGGTGGTACCTTGAATCCTTGAGGTGAAGGTGCTATCTCCAGCTTTGAGAATGCCCAAAGACTTTTTCACATTGGCGATTTCAGGTTCATTTCATACTTCAGAAATGTTTCGTGATGTGGACCTTATCATTTAAAGTTTCTATCCGAAAGTTGAATACAGGTCATTAATCAGGGCTACCTGGCGCCGAGTCTGCTCTTTTTTGTCCTGTCTTAGTTTTGCTACCAGCTCCTGTTGGCATCGGAACTGTTCTTTTTGATAGTGGGCCTGCTCCTAGAGCATTGCCATAAGTGCAGTAAAGTCAAGTGAACATAGATCACCCATATGTGAATGGCCACTTGATGTAGCCGTTGTGGTGTTCTCGGTTATCGACTGTTCTGCAGTGAGAACTGGCAGCTTAACTCCTCCGAACCTCCGCTGGCGGAGGTTCGGATCCCTTCCGAAGTGTCGTCCTATGGTAGCACTGGCATTATTTATCCCCGATTCTGACTCCACTGTTACGAGCTTGGGGTTCTTGATAAATAATCGGCACGATTGCACAACACTTTTATTACGAGATCCGCAGTTTGAAATACTGATACACATTGTACACAGTTTACAGCACTAATCACTTCCTTAACACTACTTAGTTATCACTGCACTAGTACACTAAAGTTCACTCGTACTATTCTATTGACACATGGTTTCGTGTTGGAGAACTTGTTCCATACTATATTGCAATTCAAACTGAACTGACTACGGTTAGCAGATTCCTCATCATGTATACCCAGTCATTAGAGGTCTAGAATGTATGACTTAGCCAAGAAACAAACAATAGTGGTATCTACTAGGGGTCGCAATATCGAACCATTTTTTCAAAACCAGTATTTTCTGTGCTGACGCACGATAAATACCAATTATCCCATATTTTCGATATTTCCGATATATGAACCATTTTTTGTTAAATATTGAAATATCGACTATTTATAACACCAATGTAGTTCTTTAGTCTTTTGAAAGGATTTCATAGGAATAATAAAAAAATAATTAGAACTAGACTTTTAATATTTTTATACAATGAAATAAAAGTTTACTAAGTATTTTAAAAACTAAAGATTTTCTTGAGATCAAAATTGAAATGGTCTCCAACGAAAACCTACATATTTTATGCAATACCATAAGTAGTAATCTGTTATCTAGTCCCATTCAGTTAGCAGTATTTACCGTGGGTACAGAATAATAAAGTATTTTTTAATAAATTCAGCTACAGACATTTTGTTTGTTTAGGATCTTTACAATTAAATTTCTATGCTAATCACGTTTAACGAGAATATTGACAAAAATAAAATACTCACTGATTAGCATCAGGACTAATAAAAATAAAACGGCAAACAAAACTATCACTTCTAATAAAAATGTACCTTTAACACTGCTAGAGTAAAGTTTAAAATTAAAAACAATTTAATAATCTATACAGATGTAGATAACATACTTAACATATGAGATACATTCAATCTTTTTTGAGCGAGGCAATGTGATCGTAAAAATAACAATAAGTCTAAACTTTTATCACTCAATCTCGAGCGCCAATGGTTACATAAGTATCCTGATGATGAGAACACTCTCTCTGACTCTATACTAGTTGGAGGATGTACATCTTAAACTGTTGTAGGCCTAATCAAGATATTTTCCTCTAGAATCTAGGCTAATATCTTGACTTTTATCTTTTGAGCTAGAGTCCACCATTTTCGTAAAGAGCCATTTCTTTTTTGACTAAAGTGTCAATGTCTGTCGCACTTGATAAGTGATCAGCAGTTTGTTATTGCCTTTTCACCGCCAGTTCCAATTGTTTTTTCAGTGATGCTGAAGGGCTGTCGTCATTCTTGTCCTCGTCTGTTGAAACACAAACACATTTTAAAGATTCTGAATCCGAATAGTTGCCGATCTTTACAACGTCTACAATCTGTTTCTTCATCTCGTAATATAATTGGAATTGTGAAAATACGCGTGGTTTTAATTTTATTTGAATGACTACAATGTTTTATTAAAATTGAATTTAATTTATCAAAATTTCGAAAAACTGAAAATCCCGATTTTTGTTAAATCAGGTATTTATAGGGTATATAAAATTTATAATATCCGGGATCCCGGTTTGCGGCCCTTAGACTATCTACCATTCATTTTGATGTAAACACGTTTTTCTAGTACAATTTATTGTCAAGGAACAATCTACCTTATGTCTTCATTTTGTTATAAGTTTTTATTGCTAGTTTTTCTTTAATTTTAAACAAGGTCATTGGTTGTTTGTAAAGGAGCCGGTAGTTATTAAGACATTCTAGAAAGTACCGACGGTGATGAACAACAATATAGGTATGTTTGTTATAGACATCGAGAATGTTCCTTAGGGCGTAACAGTATTATTATATTCAGTACCTTTATATCCAAGTAAGTTTATTAATATACTATAATAAATAAATGTTAACATCAATCATATTCCTTTTGTTTTATTTTAACCAGTAGTTAGGTAGTTCAATTATTTAGTAGATAAATAATTAATTGTAGTAGTTGTTTTTCGTCCTTATAAAGTAGTATGTAATGTACCTACTCTCTTCAAATAAAGAGAAATAATAATAATAAACCTGGGAACTATTTCAATACAATCTGATGCCTATAGACACGTAATAACTCTATAATGTAATGTGACATTTTAGGGTACAATGTAACTTAATATTTTTAGTTTGTCTATGTCCTCTATCCAGACATACCACTTAAATCGTGCGCCGCGATTTTGAACAATTAAGTAAATCAAAATGGCGGCAGGTCGATATGACAGATAGGTTCAAAGCCCTTTGGTACCACCACCTCAATATAGAAAGCTTTAAATAATTTTATTATGATAGATTTTAGATGACGTATTATCACTCAATTCGCGTATTCCGAAGTGACTTGTGACACTAGTTTTTTTTGTAAACAAATTTTCATTGTTCAACAATATGCTGTTAATTGTATTATTCCAAATATAATTACTATTATATTTGGATACTAGTGTTGAATACTAGTATTAAACATTAAAGGTGGTTAATAATATACGTATCCTTAGTAAGTCTTTGAAAAATAATTGAATCATCTTGAAGATTACAATCGCATCTGCTCTTACGCTGCTTATGTCTAGGATCTATGGTAGAAATTTTACACACATAGAACAATGCGTTGTTTATCTTTAGGAAACATAATGTAATAATTTATCTTAATCTGTTTATGCTAATCGCTATATTATGTTCTATCAAACATATAAATGAGTGGATAATTGATTCAGATAGATCAGGTTTCGTAGATTCCGAATAGATAATAATATATAATATACAACTCTCACCACCCTTTTAGTACTAGGAATAAGAATACGATAGCTGTACCTAGTTTTAGACTTGCGAAGACTAATAAGTCGTTCCTAGGAAATTGTGTGCGTTTTTACAATAAAATCCCAAAACACGTAACTAAGCTCACAGAGGGAAAATTCAAGTTGACTGTATAAACATTTTAATAAAAAAGCTTGGAATACTCCACTTCTGGCAAGTTGTCATCTGCCAGCCATAAAATGTAATATTTGTAGTACCTAAGTAGAAACATTGTAAACATCAATATATAAAGATTGGCCCCGAGTGTCTTGCCGCTTCTTCTCGGTAGGCTCTAAATATTTTGGCACGCGGCGGTAATGTCTTAGTACATTGTAATGAATAATTGACATTCATAAGTGTGGTTTTGATGCCTAAATTGATAATTTTTGACTTTTAACTTTGAATTTTGCAAAAAAATGTCACATGCGGTGTTTATATGTACTGCAGAATAGTTGTTTTGAAATTCTACAGATACCTTACGTTATGTGTAACGTTACGGTGTGTGTGAACAACTTAATGCATTAAACTTTAATCATTGGCTTCAGGTACTCATATGTGTGATGGCTGATTCTGAATCTGAGACGGAAAGAAAACAGGAAAAACATGCCATGAGATACAGTGGTACAAAATCATACAAATGCAGTACGTGTAATTATCAATGTTCTACCGGCAAAGGCTTGAAAACTCATATTAGAAAACATACTGGAGAGAAACCTTTTAAATGTAATATGTGTGATTATGTGTGCACACGAGCAAGTATCTTACAAAGTCATAATAGAACGCATACTGGAGAAAAACCATATAAATGTAATATGTGTGATTATGAATCTGGTCAAGCAGGTAACTTACGGAGACATATTAAAGCACATACTGGAGAGAGACCTTATAAATGTAATATGTGTGATTATAAATCTGCAGTCGCGGGTAACTTACGAATTCATATTAGAACACATACTGGAGAGAAACCTTATAAATGTAATTTGTGTGATTATGTATGTGCAGCACCAGGTAGCTTACGTAATCATATTAGAACGCACACTGGAGAGAAACCTTTTGAATGTAATATGTGTGATTATAAATCTGCAAATGCAGGTCACTTACGAAGTCATATTAAAACGCACAGTGGAGAGAAACCATATAAATGTAATATGTGTGATTATGAATCTGCACAAGCAAGTAACTTACGAAATCATATAAGAACACATACTGGAGAGAAACCTTTTAAATGTTATATGTGTGATTATAAATGTGCAGTAGCAGGTACCTTACGTATTCATATTAGAACGCACACTGGAGAGAAACCTTTTGAATGTAATATGTGTGATTATAAATGTGCACAAGCGGATACCTTACGAAGACATATTAAAACACATACTAAAGATAAACCTTATTAATGTAATATGTGTGACTATAAATGTGTACGAGCATGTAACTTACGAAGACATATTAGAACGCACGCCGGTGAGCACCCTAATGATTAATGTGACTACTGAATACATAATAATTCGCTACGTTTGGGTTAAGTATTCGGGGTGTGTCTTTGCGAAGACACAAATATAATAGTAGGGGAGCCCAAGCGGGGATTTTGGGAGTTACATGAGCGAGTCAGAAAATCATATGGGGATAAACCTTGCACCTTGTAATAATGAACCCTTAATATAGTGCGTTGAGGGCAGCCCGTCAGATTAGTAAAAAAAGGCTGTGGCATTACTCATCGGCAGATTGGACGGCATGCGTGAATACTTTGCATCTGTCACCTGGAGGCGACGCTTTTCGGGGAAAGAGATGCATCGGAGAGCGCATCCGCCATCGCTGACAAGATTGGGATTGGTATGGAATATTACATACCATTTACTGATACTGTCAGCGGTGTGACCTTACACAGTGAGTGTAAGGTCTTTGCTACTACCAAGCTACCTACATAATTATGTATCCATATAACCGGTCGGTTACCTCCACAGAGTGCATTGTGAAAACATTATCTTGTAAAGGTATGTTTGTGTCTATAACACAGAAATCTTACAGAGGATATGATATGAATAACGGCCGGTCCCAATAACCTATCTATCGTCAGTTTACCTCACTATACGAGTATAGAGATAGATATTTGACACTATTTGTATGGACGTTGTGTTAAATTTCTATCGGTAGTAAGGAAAACTATGGATAATTAGATTATTGGGATCCCCCATAAAGTGCATTCAGCAAAGTCACTAGGTACTTCGACGGTCTGCCACCTCCGGCTGGGTCATGCTTGTAAGCATGTACACTTGTCCAAACTGAGGATATGTGAATGTGGTTTAGATGAAGGAAACTATGATCATATTTCTATATCTGTCCAAAAATATTCACTGTATGATATTTTTCCGGCAAAAATATCCCGTCCTATTTCATTCAAATCTCTACTATCCTTTACATTTTCTTTTTTTATTAACTGTATATTATGTAATTATGTTAGTAAAAATAAAATTAAATTATAATGTGTATTCCTTAATATTTATTTTATAAATGTTGGTGTATTTTTATTATGATCTGATATTGTTGTATTGTTTTTGATTTGTATTTTGTTCTTATGTTTGTTGTCTTTTGTGTGTTTTAGAGTAATCACTGGAGTGGAACAGTTTCTTTGATTTTCTCTTCTAATCACCGACGAATTTCTCCAGTTTATGAAACTATCATGTAACAGATACTGGCAAAGTTGCGACACTCAAAACAAGTCGCAGAGGCCATACACAAAGAATCTAATCTCAGTAACAGTGATTTCCATCTATTTCCTTTTCACCGCACTCACTTCGTTCCTGGTGTCTTCAGTAGAGCACCATACCGTTCTAACCAACGGTGTTCACCACTGCGAACCCTCGTATCTTCAAAAGGTTCCGGACTCATCTTATTTTCAGTGAAGACAAATAGGCACGCGAAAAGAAAAATGGCACAGAATGCGCAGGAGGTGCGTCAAGGCCAAGCCGTAAACATAATCTATGACGGCGGTGGACGCGGGGTGCAAATAGGGTAAACATTTAGAATCGTGGCGCCTGAATTCGGGGGGGAGGGGGAGGGGGGTTCGGGTAGCGCTCGCCCGCCCCTGCCGCGGCGAAATTATTGAACAGATTTAAGCCTAGTAATGTACTAGGAATTTCTATTTTCACAGGACTATCGGCTTCAACGCCCTTGAAAACCATGAAAACGAGACCCATGACGATAAAGTTTATAATTTCACGCAAACGCCTAATTCGTTTTCTATTTTGTCAGCACTATCGACTTCGACACCCTCGAAAACCATAAAAACGACACCCATGACGAAAAAGTTGATAATTTCGCGCAGACGCGATCTTAGATTTCGATTTTGTCAGCAGTGTCAGCCACGTCACCGTGGAAAACCGTAAAAACGACACCCAGTACTATTCATAATAATATCTATTGCAGCCGCGATCTAAGATTTGTATTGTGTGTTATGTTTTACGAATTTATTATCATTTATGATCGATCATACAAGCACACTGTAGTGCCCTCTTGTGCACTAATACACCGATGCACTATAGACACAATAGGCCTGGGGCCTTACTATGAGCTCTTAAAGCAGGCCTTCTAGACAACTGCACGGTTTATTGGTACCATGACAACTTTAAAGCAGGCCTGCCCAGGCCTACTATTCAAGAACCGCAGAAAAACCGTTCATCTGTTTTTTTAGTATTGACTCTCGTTAACATGTCGCTCTAAATCCACTCAGTTTATTATCTTACAAACGTCTAGGCGTCTGTGTTAGTAATGTGTGTATACGTGACGCGCGCTCGTCAGTCGATTACACCGCTAGCTGTGAAACGCCCGTGTTGTCATTTCTACCTAACCATACCCATAGGTACCGAACAGTGGCGACGAGTCCGTACCCGAACGCGTGTTTGAATGTGTCGCGATGGCCAAAGTGTCTGTTGGAAACCTAAGCAGCTTTAACCATGAAGTTCAAGATTGGCAAATCTACAAAGATAAACTGGAGCAATGGTTCTTAGCCAACGAAATAGATGCTGATGAAAAAGGACAAATAAAGCGCAGAGCCATACTCGTAAGCAGTTTCACCGAGAACACGTACAAGTTAGTTCGTGATTTAGCTTTGCCTTTGAACATTTCGTCTTTGAAATACAGCGATGTAGTTAAATTACTGGATGGCTACTTCAAGACGACAAGATGCGGGTTCGCAGAAAGGTACCTATTTCATAGTTCGACTCAACGTGACAATGAAACCTTGACGGAATGGGCAGCTCGAGTAAGAAGTCTCGCTGCAGGATGCGATTTTCCGGCCACGATGTTAACTGAAGCACTGCGTGACCGGTTCGTGCTCGGCATGTTGACGGGACCAGAAAGAGACAAGCTATTCACGATGAACATGTCAGAATTATCGCTCAGTGATGCCATCCAAACAGCTGAAGCTATTCGCTGTGCTCGGCTTGGAGCTGCACAATCGGCAGCTGCGCCGATCACCACGTCGTTGCACAAAATGGCGGCGTCAACGTTTACACCTGTCCGCGCTTCTAACGGACCTCGTAGCTCTCATAATCCATCGCTACACTGTACTGCCTGTGGTTTCCAGGGCCACGACGTATCAACATGCAAGTTCGTCAAGTATAAGTGTACCATATGTGGGGAGAAAGGTCATTTAAGGAAAGTGTGTCCTAAAAAGTGCGTCAAACATAACTTCATTGAGTGTAGCAACAATAATGACGAGGTAGCTAGTGACGACGGTAAGTCTATAATCGCTCATATTAGAACAGTTAACGGGGAACCTATGCATGAATGTGTCCTTGTTGACGGGGTCCCAATTGACTTTGAGTTGGATTGCGGTTCACCAATTACGATTATTCCGAAGAAAATGTACCAAAGTAATTTTGTGAGGCACCAACTTTGCCCAAATAATCTCTTTTTGAGTGCTTACAATGGAACAAGTATCAAGGTATACGGTTTCATTAGATTACCCATAACCTATAAATCACAGTCTCATGACCTAAATGTTTATGTCGCTCAAACCGAAGGAGTTCCATTATTAGGACGAGATTTTTTCGCGAAATTTAATTTGCAGATTTTGTCAGTCAACTCGTGTAACGTAATGGGCGAATTCATTAAAAAATATCCCCAGCTATTTTCTGATGAGCTCGGTTGTTGTAAGATCACAAATGTTACTTTGACACTTAAACAGGATGCTAAGCCCATATTTTATAAAGCTAGACCTGTACCTTTTGCGTTACGGGCGGAGGTAGAGAAGGAGATAGACAGACTCGTAGGTATAGGTATTTTAGCGCCGGTAAATTTTTCTGAATACGCCAGCCCCATTGTTCCGGTACTGAAACACGACGGCAGTATACGACTCTGTGCAGATTTCTCAGTCACTCTCAACAAACAGCTTGTTATTGATAAATATCCTCTGCCTCGCATAGAGGAGCTTTTTGCGAAACTACACGGCGGGGAGAAATTTTCAAAATTAGACCTGTCGGAGGCCTATGCCCAGTTAAGATTAGATGAGGCATCACAAATGATAACTTGTATAAATACAAGTAAGGGGTTATATAAATTCTCTAGACTAGTGTACGGGCTTTCCAGTGCTGCAGCGATATTCCAAAAAACCATAGAAACTATTCTCTCTGGTTTAGATGGCGTCCTGATTTTTCAGGATGATATTTTAATCACAGCTCGTTCAAACGTTCTTCACAACAAGAGGCTACACGAAGTGTTCACGAGGTTGCAAAACGCGGGATTAGTTCTACAAAAAGAAAAGTGTTTCCTATTCCAAGACTCAGTGTCGTACTTAGGCTTTGTCATCGACAAGCATGGTTTACACAAATGCTCGGATAAGGTAAAGGCCATCTCGAACGCTAAAACTCCAACAAACGTGTCAGAGCTAAAATCGTTCTTAGGACTAGTCAACTATTACAGAAGCTTCGTCAAGAACGCTTCTTCCATCTTAAGTCCGTTACATAGATTATTGCAAAAAAATATCCCTTGGCACTGGGAAGCAGAACATGATAATGCAGTTGCATTTATAAAACAAGAGTTGTCTTCGGATGCAACGTTAGCTCATTTTAATCCTAACGCAAAAATAATACTCACGGTGGATGCCTCTTCCACTGGCTTGGGTTGTATTTTGTCCCAAATCGAAAACGGAACCGAAAGACCTATATCATATGCATCAAGGTCATTGACTAAAGCCGAAAAAAGCTATAGTCAAATTCAAAAGGAGGCGACCGCGATTATATTTGGAGTTCGCAAATTTCACCAGTACCTCTATGGTCGCTCCATACCATTTGTTCTAAGAACCGATCATAAGCCCCTTTTGTCTATTTTCAACCCTAACAAAGGCGTTCCAGAAGTTACAGCAAATAGGCTGCAACGCTACGCTATATACCTAAACTCGTATAATTTTATAATTGAATACGTAAGTAGCTCGATGAATTCTGCAGACTTTCTCAGTAGGTCAACTTCTAATGAAGCGTGTGAGAATGATGACTCACATATTGATAAAGCTACTTATATTAATTTTGTGTTCGGTCCATCTTCTACGCAATTCGTAAGTTTAGATAAAATTATCGAAGCGACTAAAACAGACCAGAACTTGTCAAGAGTATGTCATTACGTCCTAAAAGGCTGGCCAAACAGAGTAGTTGACAAAGATTTGCAGCCGTTCTATTCGTGTCGTCAAGAACTGGCAGTTGAAAAGTCATGTTTACTCAGAGGGCATAAATTAATAATCCCCTTTTCTTATCGTAAACTAATATTAAATGAGTTGCATTCCGGGCACATAGGTACATATAAGATGAAAGTTGAGGCGAGAAACAGGTTTTGGTGGCCACGAATGTCAGCTGATATTGATGCCTACGTAGGAGCGTGCGAGCCATGTGCGAAAGCGAGACCCACCCCGCCCCGCGCGCCCCTAGCGCCCTGGCCGTTCCCGCCGCTTCCTTGGTACCGAGTGCACCTAGATTTTCTCGGCCCGATAAACAACCGAACATATCTCATTATAGTAGATGCATACTCTAAATGGTTAGAGTGTTTTGATGTATCGTCCGGTTACAGTACACGAGTCGTCATTGAAAAACTATGTGAAGTTATGTCGAGATTTGGCCTGTTCCACACTATATGTTCAGATAATGGAACTTCTTTCGTGTCCGACGAGTTCAAACAATTTTGTAGTAAGAATAGCATCGTGCACATAACTTCACCCGCCTACAACCCCATCAGCAATGGTCAAGCCGAGGCTTTCGTTAAAGTAGCAAAACGAGCGATTCGAAATATCGTTGTATCGGGTAGCAATCAAAGGGATATGAACACCAAACTAAACGAGTTTTTATTTAATTACAGAAATTCTGTTCATAGCACAACAAACAAATCACCTGCTGAACTGGTGTTCGGTCGGAAATTACGAAGCAGATTAGATCTTATTGCTTTACAGAAACCTTCGTCATGTGATGCTACACTCGATGGGTTTGTTAAAAATAAACAGTGCTTGCAATCTAGGTATTACGTCGGTAAACGAAATGTCACTTTTAATGTAAGTGAGGTTGTATTAGTGAAAGTGTATAAAGTACAGAAACCATGCTGGGTTAAAGGTACTATCATAAAAAAACTAGGCAAAACTTTATACTTGACACAAATAAGCGAATCGGGCGCTATAACGAAGAAACACACAAACCAACTTTTGAAGTTAAAAGGGGAGAATTGGTATATTGATGAGAATGCTGAGCGGTCGATCTCAAGCGGTAACGAGACCTCCGCCGGTGACCGGGAGCCAGCTCTTCTGATGCCCGTCATACTGCAGCCGATGACTGAGCCCGCGATAACGACGGCGCCCGTGCCTCCGACGGAACCGGATCCTGTGCCTACAACGCTATCTACGGAGCCTTCTGCCACCCGTGCATCAGCACCGGACCACAGTCCGCCAAGTGAACCAGCCCCTATTCCCACAAACTCGGCTCCCCCGAAACGCGCTCGCAAGAAGATAGATTATAAGAAGTTTTTCTAGTGGGCTAACATACTTTGAGTTAATAAGCCTATTATGTTTTAAAACCTTTTATTTTTATTTGAGGTAACATTGTGTCTAAAGGTGGAGGGATGTTAGTAATGTGTGTATACGTGACGCGCGCTCGTCAGTCGATTACACCGCTAGCTGTGAAACGCCCGTGTTGTCATTTCTACCTAACCATACCCATAGGTACCGAACAGTCTGCAAAGTTGGTTATAGTAAATAATTAGAATGCCAGAGACAAAATATCCGTTCACCTTTGAGAAAACAATATTCAAACAGTTCACCTAAATAAGCGTCATGGTATGATTTCATTCAAAACTGTTTCTGACAGGTTTAAGAACTGCACGGAACTTGCATGGTTTTTACGAAGCTGATAGTAAGGCCCCTGTACTAACACAATTACAATTTTAAAACACATAGCCGTCAGTCAAGTGTGACATTTCATATTTTAGATTATATAAAAAAGGTTATGATGTAAAAATAGTTTGGGTTAAACTATAGTCGCCCGGTACCCGCGGGGAGGGGGGGAGGGGGGGCGGAGGGTGAAGCCCCCCCTGCATCCCCCCCCCGCCGGAGGCCTTTAGTTTTTGAGTAATAATTTTTTTAGTACTTAACCTCACTTTCGGCTATATCAGTATTTTTTACCTATTTTTTGTTTCACACCTAATCTATTAAGGCGGTTCGCTTCTGGCACTTCGCCGGCCGCTGCCGCGGCACGCTCGCTTCGCTCGCTCGGCTCGTGCGTTGTTTGTCATGTTCTAACCTAACCTAACCTATTTTTTGTTTCACACCTAACTTATTAAGGCGGTTCGCTTCTGGCACTTCGCCGGCCGCTGCCGCGGCACGCTCGCTTCGCTCGTGCGTTGTTTGTCATGTTCTAACCTAACCTAACCTATTTTTTGTTTCACACCTAATCTATCAAGGCGGTTCACTTAACATTGTATTATATAACAACAATAACATATCCAGTCCGTCTCAGAGTTATGTTGATAGATGAGAAAAACTTAATGTTAAAGGGCTAGGAGAGACACAATTAAACAAACATTTTAATACATTACTTGTTTATTTCATAAACATGTTTAATTGCTTTCATTAAATGTACAAAAGAGTCTCTTTTATATTTATACACGTCTCTTCGCCACAAATATTCAACAATTATATCACTAAAGTTTTCTGGGTTGTTATAATTTTGTTTTTTGAAAAACCTCTTCACTGCTCGCCACTGGGATTCTATTCTTTGGGTGTGGATTCCATCTTTACCCACAAATGGGTTCTCTGGGTCTGAATGATTCACTTTTTTGTGTATGTATCCATATTCAGACAGACAATCGTATGCCCGCCAACAATCGGTGTGGATTGTTGTTCCAGGTAAAACATGCTTTTGAATTAAAGGTATGAGAGTATCAGCATCTCTTTTATTGTCCGGGCATACTTCCAATCTTAAGTCTTCAGACCCATCTTCTATTAATCCCAGCACCCAGTGGCCTTCAATGTGACGTCCTTTGTTATATTTCCTTTTTCCAAATTTACTTTCGTCTATTTGCACTATTTTCCCACAGCCTCCAATTTTACCGCTGTAAAGATTTTGTTTTTCCAAATAAAATATCACAACTACTTCTCTGCAGTAATTAAACCAATCGGCTATAGTATTTGGGCTTAAACATTGCTTCCTTTCTTTTTTATAAGGGTCTTCGTGAATTGTTTGGTCGTAGGTCCATCCTTGTGAGTATGCATATATAAGATAGTAAACATGCATTATGTCGATAGCAATATTTTCGAAAAATGTGCCAATTCTGCGAGAGATATTGGCACCGCTGCCCGATTTAGATTTGCATGATCTTTTTGAGCACACAAATGTACCAAAACTTGTGCATCCGCATGAGTATGACACTTTCATGGATGTCCTGTGGGTTCGACACCGTTTCTCAGTTGGTATGAGACCTTGGTCTTCACTATATTTGATGCATTGGTCTTTAGTGCCCAATTTTCGCACAACGTCAGTTAAATTCCAATGATCAATCACTTCAGTGACGCAAAGTTTTCGTTTGGTTATAAGCTCGTTGTCGTCGTCGTCATTACTCGAAGAAGGTCCGGCGACAGGTTCAACGGGCAGATCAGGAGCCGAAGAAGGTCCGGCTACAGGCTCGACGGGCAGATCAGGAGCCGAAGAAGGTCCGGCAACAGGTTCGACGGGCAGATCAGGAGCCGAAACCGCGTCCGCTTCGGGTATTGTACTGTAATACTCCATTACAGCCAAGTGCAGTCCAGTTTTCAAGCCAAGTTCAAGTCGTAGAGCAATCCAAACAAATCCGGTAAGCAAGCCAAGTTTCAAGTCGTCGCGCAATCGAAGGAAGTCCAGGGAAAAAGCCAAAGTCGTAATAAAAATCGAAAAACAAGAGAGCACACATTCACGAAACTACGAGAGAAACGGAATGAATGGATGACAGTCCATCTGTCAGTAAGACAAAATGGCGCCTTTTTTTTTTCTTACGTTTAACGATAACGATACGTTTCGTTTAACTCAGTTTGACAACTTAATTTGACAACTTAATATTGTACCATTTTCTCAACATTGCGTTCCATTTCACTTTTTTTTATCAAATTTTAATTTAATCATAATTAATTAAAACTACGTTTCCGGCAAAAAAAAATTGCTGGAAGGGCTTCAGGTGGACCCCAATGATACCCCTAAACTCGCACCTTCATCAAAATCAGGTACCGGACGGCTATAGCCAACCCATAGTTTGTAACACTCACTACTGACGGCACCGCGAGAACCGCTTCGGTGTCTCGTCGATGCGCATCTTTATGTCAGTGGGCCGCGCCGTTTCGAACGATTGAAGGTAGTTTCCGTACTGTTCTCTATATATCTACTGTGATATAACCAAGTTATGACACTAGCATATACGAATACTGGCAGACAGAATTGTGACAAGTTAGTCACAGAAGTCATCCAATAAGAAGAAGAAGAAGGCAAGAAATTTTCTCCATTCCATCTTCCATCTACCTATTTCTATTTACCTATATTTTTAAAGTTTGTTTTGGGAAGATTACAGGCCGAGCCAGAAATATCGGTTGTAGTGAACAGATTTAACAAAGACCTACATTATAAGATTAAATTATCTGGGCCATATATAACATTTTGGTGCCTTTGGATGGATGCTATGCAAAATAATTCAAGCCGAGACTACGACGATTGTTATACTATAGTCACCGATCGATCATTTTATACAGTTTGTTGTCTGCTCTAGTCCAGGAATATCATACTCTTTATAGAGAGACTCTACCTTCGGACACAGGCAGATTTGTGCAAACCCACACACATAAGCCACTCACAAAAGAAGTTGAAGTTGGGTGACACTTTGTACGGTACGTAATGGTTTATGATACTTAGATCTCAGGTTAAGATAAATAAAAATATATCTTTCAGTACTTAAAAGTTAAAACTTTTCCCAGTCTTTATGCCATTTTGTGCCAACCAAAGCATTAACAAAACTATCGAATATTTTAGGGAGTTTAAATATTTTATTTATGGTAAATGTGAATGTAAAATTTATAGTAAAATTATTCCCAACAATATGCTTTATGCATAAAAATACTTCTAATATATACCTACAGTTATTCACCCAGTGAGCAAAGCATCAAAGTTTTGAGATTGACCAAAAAATGCTATTGTTTGTGTGTCAGTCTGTCTGTCTGATCTTGCCTACAAGTTGTATTTTTTTGCAACCTATCTTTTGTGTGACAAAAATTGGTCACACAAGTCATTAAGTCAATTTTTAAAATTTTGTAGTATTTTGTGAGACAGGGGAAAAAGCTTAATGTAGCATTATTATCGACGGGTTTAAATAAAATTTGAGAGGTACAATAAGCACTTCATTCTACAAAAGATATTGCAAAAAAAAGTGGAGGTTTAAAAAGGGGGTGGGGGGGGGGGGGTAGTTTTCTGTAGTGTTGTATATGGATAGATCACAATTGTTTTTTTTATTTATTTATTCCTATGTACAATCAGACTATGCAATCCTCTCTGCCTTCATGAGATAAACCCGTCAGAGGCAGATACCAGACTCGACCTAGGAGCGAGAGGATATGAGTAATTGCTAAAACTTACTAGCTTTCGCTTTACTAATGTATGCATACTTGTAGTTAAGTGGATTGAGAAATTGAAGCTCCTGAAATCCAATTTCAAATTACACTTGCTACATTAATTTGGTTGCACACATTACTTTGTGGAATTGTATTTGCATAATAGTAATGCATATCAGGGGTACTACTCCCACCTCTTAAAATAGTTATATTTCAACCTTACTATTAAAGGTATTTGAGCATATTTGCATGGAAGCTGGCATATCGACCCGCCTTCTTGTTTTTGTTTTTTCAAAATCATGGTTTATTATAAAAGTGGTATGTATGGGTAGAGGACACATAGACAAATAAAAACTAGCAAAGTAACATTGTACCCTAAAGTGGCATGTTACCAAGATATTTGGAGGTACATATCGACATATGAGTAAAATGACAATCATTAAAAATAGAGTTATTGTGCATCAGACTGTATCCAAATAATTGTTTCAAGGTTAATTATTATAACTGTTTAATGGTAGTTTCCCTACTGTTAGGAGCACGAGAAAACACTACTATAATTAATTATTTATAGCCTGCACTTTTTCATAACCATTTGCTTTCACTATGGTCTCCAACTGAATCTTATGGGCTGACCGTGATGAAGTCCCTTCAAACCTGGTGGTACCTTGAATCCTTGAGGTGAAGGTGCTATCTCCAGCTTTGAGAATGCCCAAAGACTTTTTCACATTGGCGATTTCAGGTTCATTTCATACTTCAGAAATGTTTCGTGATGTGGACCTTATCATTTAAAGTTTCTATCCGAAAGTTGAATACAGGTCATTAATCAGGGCTACCTGGCGCCGAGTCTGCTCTTTTTTGTCCTGTCTTAGTTTTGCTACCAGCTCCTGTTGGCATCGGAACTGTTCTTTTTGATGGTGGGCCTGCTCCTAGAGCATTGCCATAAGTGCAGTAAAGTCATAAGTGGCCATATGTGAATGGCCACTTGATGTAGCCGTTGTGGTATTCTCGGTTATCGACTGTTCTGCAGTGAGAACTGGCAGCTTAACTCCTCCGAACCTCCGCTGGCTCCTTGTCCGGATCCCTTCCGAAGTGTCGTCCTATGGTAGCACCGGCATTATTTATCCCCGATTCTGACTCCACTGTTACGAGCTTGGGGTTCTTGATAAATAATCGGCATGATTGCACCACACTTTTATTACGAGATCCGCAGTTTGAAATACTGATACACATTGTACACAGTTTACAGCACTAATCACTTCCTTAACACTATTTAGTTATCACTGCACTAGTACACTAAAGTTCACTCGTACTATTCTATTGACACATGGTTTCGTGTTGGAGAACTTGTTCCATACTATATTGCAATTCAAACTGAACTGACTACGGTTAGCAGATTCCTCATCATGTATACCCAGTCATTAGAGGTCTAGAATGTATGACTTAGCCAAGAAACAAACAATAGTGGTATCTACTAGGGGTCGCAATATCGAACCATTTTTTCAAAACCAGTATTTTCTGTGCTGACCTGTGATAAATACCAATTATCCCGTATTTTCGATATTTCCGATATATGAACCATTTTTTGTTAAATATTGAAATATCGACTATTTATAACACCAATGTAGTTCTTTAGTCTTTTGAAAGGATTTCATAGGAATAATAAAAAAATAATTAGAACTAGACTTTTAATATTTTTATACAATGAAATAAAAGTTTACTAAGTATTTTAAAAACTAAAGATTTTCTTGAGATCAAAATTGAAATGGTCTCCAACGAAAACCTACATATTTTATGCAATACCATAAGTAGTAATCTGTTATCTAGTCCCATTCAGTTAGCAGTATTTACCGTGGGTACAGAATAATAAAGTATTTTTTAATAAATTCAGCTACAGACATTTTGTTTGTTTAGGATCTTTACAATTAAATTTCTATGCTAATCACGTTTAACGAGAATATTGACAAAAATAAAATACTCACTGATTAGCATCAGGACTAATAAAAATAAAACTAATAAAAATTAACACTGCTAGAGTAAAGTTTAAAATTAAAAACAATTTAATAATCTATACAGATGTAGATAACATACTTAACATATGATATACATTCAATCTTGTTTGAGCGAGGTAATGTGATCGTAAAAATAACAATAAGTCTAAACTTTTGTCACTCAATCTCGAGCGCCAATGGTTACATAAGTATCCTGATGAAGAGAACACTCTCTCTGACTCTATACTAGTTGGAGGATGTACATCTTAAACTGTTGTAGGCCTAATCAAGATATTTTCCTCTAGAATCTAGGCTAATATCTTGGCTTTGATCTTTTGAGCTAGAGTCTAGATCCACCATTTTCGTAAAGAGCCATTTCTTTTTTGACTAAAGTGTCAATGTCTGTCGCACTTGATAAGTGATCAGCAGTTTGTTATTGCCTTTTCACCGCCAGTTCCAATTGTTTTTTCAGTGATACTGAAGGGCTGTCGTCATTCTTGTCCTCGTCTGTTGAAACACAAACACATTTTAAAGATTCTGAATCCGAATAGTTGCCGATCTTTACAACGTCTACAATCTGTTTCTTCATCTCGTAATATAATTGGAATCGTGAAAATACGCGTGGTTTTAATTTTATTTGAATGACTACAATGTTTTATTTAAATTGAATTTAATTTTATCAAAATTTCGAAAAAACTGAAAATCCCGATTTTTGTTAAATCAGGTATTTATAGGGTATATAAAATTTATAATATCCGGGATCCCGGTTTGCGGCCCTTAGACTATCTACCATTCATTTTGATGTAAACACGTTTTTCTAGTAGAATTTATTGTCAAGGAACAATCTACCTTATGTCTTCATTTTGTTATAAGTTTTTATTGCTAGTTTGTCTTTAATTGTAAACAAAGTCATTAGTTGTTTGTAAAGGAGCCGGTAGTTATTAAGACATTCTAGAAAGTACCGACGGTGATGAACAACAATAGATGTTTGTTATAGACATCGAGAATGTTCCTTAGGGCGTAACAGTATTATTATATTCAGTACCTTTATATCCAAGTAAGTTTATTAATGTACTATAATAAATAAATGTTAACATCAATCATTCCTTTTGTTTTATTTTAAACGGTAGTTGGGTAGTTTAATTATTTAGTAGATAAATAATTAATTGTAGTAGTTGTTTTTCGTCCTTATAAAGTAGTATGTAATGTACCTACTCTCTTCAAATAAAGAGAAATAATAATAATAAACCTGGGAACTATTTCAATACAATCTGATGCCTATAGACACGTAATAACTCTATTATATATTTATTTTATATTATTATTGTATAAACATTTTAATAAAAAAGCTTGGAATTCTCCACTTCTGGCAAGTTGTCATCTGCCAGCCATAAAATGTAATATTTGTAGTACCTAAGTAGAAACATTGTAAACATCAATATATAAAGATTGGCCCCGAGTGTCTTGCCGCTTCTTCTCGGTAGGCTCTAAATATTTTGGCACGCGGCGGTAATGTCTTAGTACATTGTAATGAATAATTGACATTCATAAGTGTGGTTTTGATGCCTAAATTGATAATTTTTGACTTTTAACTTTGAATTTTGCAAAAAAATGTCACATGCGGTGTTTATATGTACTGCAGAATAGTTGTTTTGAAATTCTACAGATACCTTACGTTATGTGTAACGTTACGGTGTGTGTGAACAACTTAATGCATTAAACTTTAATCATTGGCTTCAGGTACTCATACGTGTGATGGCCGATTCTGAATCTGAGACGGAAAGAAAACAGGAAAAACATGCCATGAGATACAGTGGTACAAAATCATACAAATGCAGTACGTGTAATTATCAATGTTCTACCGGCAAAGGCTTGAAAACTCATATTAGAAAACATACTGGAGAGAAACCTTTTAAATGTAATATGTGTGATTATGTGTGCACACGAGCAAGTATCTTACAAAGTCATAATAGAACGCATACTGGAGAAAAACCATATAAATGTAATATGTGTGATTATGAATCTGGTCAAGCAGGTAACTTACGGAGACATATTAAAGCACATACTGGAGAGAGACCTTATAAATGTAATATGTGTGATTATAAATCTGCAGTCGCGGGTAACTTACGAATTCATATTAGAACACATACTGGAGAGAAACCTTATAAATGTAATTTGTGTGATTATGTATGTGCAGCACCAGGTAGCTTACGTAATCATATTAGAACGCACACTGGAGAGAAACCTTTTGAATGTAATATGTGTGATTATAAATCTGCAAATGCAGGTCACTTACGAAGTCATATTAAAACGCACAGTGGAGAGAAACCATATAAATGTAATATGTGTGATTATGAATCTGCACAAGCAAGTAACTTACGAAGTCATATAAGAACACATACTGGAGAGAAACCTTTTAAATGTTATATGTGTGATTATAAATGTGCAGTAGCAGGTACCTTACGTATTCATATTAGAACGCACACTGGAGAGAAACCTTTTGAATGTAATATGTGTGATTATAAATGTGCACAAGCGGATACCTTACGAAGACATATTAAAACACATACTAAAGATAAACCTTATTAATGTAATATGTGTGACTATAAATGTGTACGAGCATGTAACTTACGAAGACATATTAGAACGCACGCCGGTGAGCACCCTAATGATTAATGTGACTACTGAATACATAATAATTCGCTACGTTTGGGTTAAGTATTCGGGGTGTGTCTTTGCGAAGACACAAATATAATAGTAGGGGAGCCCAAGCGGGGATTTTGGGAGTTACATGAGCGAGTCAGAAAATCATATGGGGATAAACCTTGCACCTTGTAATAATGAACCCTTAATATAGTGCGTTGAGGGCAGCCCGTCAGATTAGTAAAAAAAGGCTGTGGCATTACTCATCGGCAGATTGGACGGCATGCGTGAATACTTTGCATCTGTCACCTGGAGGCGACGCTTTTCGGGGAAAGAGATGCATCGGAGAGCGCATCCGCCATCGCTGACAAGATTGGGATTGGTATGGAATATTACATACCATTTACTGATACTGTCAGCGGTGGCAAGACCAAGCCCTGGTTCGGTCGCGTATGTGCCGATCACAAACAAGCAGCATATCAAGCTTGAATCAGAGCCCGCGCCCTCAAAGATCCTAACTTAAACTCCCTTAAACAAGCCTGCGGATGCCAAACGAGTTGCTCGTGTTGGCCAAAACCTTCTTCCGCACCCCGCAGGTAGCCGCAGTTACTGGCTACTGGGCAAAACGGTCCAAGCAAACTTCTGCAAGCCTTCTCAACCTCCGCTGAGATATCCCGATGCGTCACTAGCTCATCAACCGCAAAAGAAAGCCGACTTGCTCGCTATAATTTTTCGGTGAAGTCCCTACTCGATGGCAATGGCGCGCAGCCGCCAAGAATACCCCGGTACACCAGTAACGGTACCACCATGCCCGATGTCCGCATTAGACAGTGTGACGTGCGCCGAGAGCTGTTGTTACTCGACGTTAGGAAAGCATGTGGCCCTGACGGTATTCCAGACTTAGTTCTGAAAAATGTGCACCGGAGTTGTCCCGTGTGCTGACCCGACTATACGGCCTATCTTATTCGTCAGGAATTGTGCCGGCGGCTTGGAGTGAGGGAAACGTTCAACCGATCCCCATGAAAGGGGATCGGTCCGACCCAGCTAACTATCGTCCTATAGCTGTCACCTCAGTATTGTGTAAGGTGTTTGAACGGATCATCAATACCCAGCTAATTCGTTACCAAAGAAGAAAACTCCATCATCAACTACCGGCAATATGGCTTAACTTTAGGCCGAAACGGTCTACGGGTGATCTAGCGTACGTCGCATATCTTTGGCGTGAAGCTATAGACAAGCATGGCGAAGCGTTCTGTTATATCCCTACTATAGTATGGAGACCCTACACGCCTAAAGCAATATCAGCATTTTCTCTTTGTTTCATTTTGATTCTTAGTTCATATTTCAAGTCATTCTCAATCCGTCATCAGTTCCAAACACTTGTCTCTTTCTTTGTAAAATAAGTTATAATTATTTTAAAATCAATTAAAACTCTGTGTTCATAAAAACTGTTGTTTTTTAAAAAGACATTTCCCGAGTCCCTTATAACATTGGTGGCAGCTTAAGGGATTTTTAAAATCCTCGGATCGCCTCTTTTGGAAGAAAATTCAATAAACCGAAAAATCATACAAGAAGTCTACAAGAAATCAAGTACATAAATCATCGCAACCAGTTGCCGCATACACTGTCTATAAGAAGAAACCTATCTCGTCGTATCACTGTATCCTGCCTGTCTCAGTATCCTATCGCCGTGTTGTCTGCTCTACTCCGAGAAGTCCTGTCGTCGCATCACCGTGTCAATATTCCACGCCCGTACTTCGTCGCCGTACCTACCTTGGTATCCTGTCGCCATATCCTGTTGCCGAGTGCCGCTGTATCCTGTGAACACCTGTGAAACTCACCTGTTCTTCACCTACTAGTCCTGCCGTCGGAAGCCCATAACATCAACTACCAACTCACCTCAAGAGAAGGAGTACCTCGCCATTCCAAGATGACCAGTATCGCGCCTGCAGTCGTCACGATCCTGTAAGTCCTTAAAACAAATTATTAACTTTCGCAAACATATATATATATATCAAAGTGAACATTTGAATTTAAATATACTTGTCTGTGAAGATAATTGTGTAATCAGCATCAGTGATTTATTAAAATAATACTTACAAAGATAATTATAATATTGCAATTCACCTAAATATATTTTACGTAAGTACTAGTATTCAATAACATACATAGATCTAATCATATTGTACAACAATTGTTTAACTCAGTTACTAAGGTCCGAGTTTAGCGCAACATTCCTTTCTTATCGTGAGTCTAAGCCTCGCGTCTTACTTTGTTTTGACTAACGCCTTAGCACACTATGCCTAAAGACAGTAAGGACAATCAAACCGATCCAAACACAATGACTACGAAAGAAATCGACATGAATATTTTGTGTAAATTTATTAGTAAATTCGATGGAAATCGTGAAAAATTAAATGCTTACTTAAATAACTGTAGAAATGCGATGAGCCTCGCATCACAATCACAACAAGTCGTTCTATTAGTATATATATATATTAAGTCAATTAGAAGGCCGTGCCGATAGTGCATGTTCAATAAAAGAATTTGAAAAATGGCAACAACTAGAGGAATTTTTGAAATCGCAATTTGGAGAACGTAAACATTATGCTGCACTTCTCTCAGACCTTCAGGAAAGTCGTCAATCCAATAATGAAATAGTCAATCAATTCGCTCTTCGTGTAGAGTCTACTTTATCCAAGCTGTTGACTGAAATACCTTCAACTAAGAAAGTTGAATTACCTGGCCGTGTCGCCGCAATGCAGGACTTGGCTCTGCATACATTTACTTCAGGACTCATTCCACGTTTATCGACTGTTGTGAGATGTCGTAACAACAATTATTGTCCGTACTACGTCAGAAAGCTAACAGATGGCGCTAATATCAAACACGGAAAACAAAGATTTAGAACGCAAAAAGTGAATCGGGATGACGAAATTTACGCGGCACATCAACCTATATAAAACCTCCAAATATGAACTAGAGGACAGCTGTCCCTGGGCCAAAAACACCTGGCTAAGTGGGAAGTACTTCCCTATTGGATGGAGGCTCTTCAACGTGGATACCTACACCTAGACCTACTACTACCCAAAGACCTTACACAGTGATTGTAAGGTCTTTGCTACTACCAAGCTACATGTTATGTATCCATATAACCGGTCGGTTACCTCCACAGAGTGCATTGTGAAAACATTATCTTGTAAAGGTATGTTTGTGTCTATAACACAGAAATCTTACAGAGGATATGATATGAATAACGGCCGGTCCCAATAACCTATCTATCGTCGGTTTATCTCACTATACGAGTATAGAGATAGATATTTGACACTATTTGTATGGACGTTGTGTCAAATTTCTATCGGTAGTAAGGAAAACTATGGATAATTAGATTATTGGGATCCCCCATAAAGTGCATTCAGCAAAGTCACTAGGTACTTCGACGGTCTGCCACCTCCGGCTGGGTCATGCTTGTAAGCATGTACACTTGTCCAAACTGAGGATATGTGAATGTGGTTTAGATGAAGGAAACTATGATCATATTTCTATATCTGTCCAAAAATATTCACTGTATGATATTTTTCCGGCAAAAATATCCCGTCCTATTTCATTCAAATCTCTACTATCCTTTACATTTTCTTTTTTTATTAACTGTATATTATGTAATTATGTTAGTAAAAATAAAATTAAATTATAATGTGTATTCCTTAATATTTATTTTATAAATGTTGGTGTATTTTTATTATGATCTGATATTGTTGTATTGTTTTTGATTTGTATTTTGTTCTTATGTTTGTTGTCTTTTGTGTGTTTTAGAGTAATCACTGGAGTGGAACAGTTTCTTTGATTTTCTTTTCTAATCACCGACGAATTTCTCCAGTTTATGAAACTATCATGTAACAGATACTGGCAAAGTTGCGACACTCAAAACAAGTCGCAGAGGCCATACACAAAGAATCTAATCTCAGTAACAGTGATTTCCATCTATTTCCTTTTCACCGCACTCACTTCGTTCCTGGTGTCTTCAGTAGAGCACCATACCGTTCTAACCAACGGTGTTCACCACTGCGAACCCTCGTATCTTCAAAAGGTTCCGGACTCATCTTATTTTCAGTGAAGACAAATAGGCACGCGAAAAGAAAAATGGCACAGAATGCGCAGGAGGTGCGTCAAGGCCAAGCCGTAAACATAATCTATGACGGCGGTGGACGCGGGGTGCAAATAGGGTAAACATTTAGAATCGTGGCGCCTGAATTCGGGGGGGAGGGGGAGGGGGGTTCGGGTAGCGCTCGCCCGCCCCTGCCGCGGCGAAATTATTGAACAGATTTAAGCCTAGTAATGTACTAGGAATTTCTATTTTCACAGGACTATCGGCTTCAACGCCCTTGAAAACCATGAAAACGAGACCCATGACGATAAAGTTTATAATTTCACGCAAACGCCTAATTCGTTTTCTATTTTGTCAGCACTATCGACTTCGACACCCTCGAAAACCATAAAAACGACACCCATGACGAAAAAGTTGATAATTTCGCGCAGACGCGATCTTAGATTTCGATTTTGTCAGCAGTGTCAGCCACGTCACCGTGGAAAACCGTAAAAACGACACCCAGTACTATTCATAATAATATCTATTGCAGCCGCGATCTAAGATTTGTATTGTGTGTTATGTTTTACGAATTTATTATCATTTATGATCGATCATACAAGCACACTGTAGTGCCCTCTTGTGCACTAATACACCGATGCACTATAGACACAATAGGCCTGGGGCCTTACTATGAGCTCTTAAAGCAGGCCTTCTAGACAACTGCACGGTTTATTGGTACCATGACAACTTTAAAGCAGGCCTGCCCAGGCCTACTATTCAAGAACCGCAGAAAAACCGTTCATCTGTTTTTTTAGTATTGACTCTCGTTAACATGTCGCTCTAAATCCACTCAGTTTATTATCTTACAAACGTCTAGGCGTCTGTGTTAGTAATGTGTGTACCTATACGTGACGCGCGCTCGTCAGTCGATTACAGTCCCACCATCTTATCTGTTCAGGTGACAGCGTCGCTAGTGGATAATTTGGTATTGCAGCCTAAGAAATTCACCAAGAAAAAGGAGAATCAAAACATAGGGCAGTCTTTCAAGCTACTCTTTAATTTGCAAATTCTGCAATTATAATCCTACTAACATTATAAACGCGAAAGTTTGTTGTATACATATTATGTATATTTTAGTTCCAATTTTGCCCACCTGAACAGATAAGTTGGTGGCACTATACACCGCTAGCTGTGAAACGCCCGTGTTGTCATTTCTACCTAACCATACCCATAGGTACCGAACAGTGGCGACGAGTCCGTACCCGAACGCGTGTTTGAATGTGTCGCGATGGCCAAAGTGTCTGTTGGAAACCTAAGCAGCTTTAACCATGAAGTTCAAGATTGGCAAATCTACAAAGATAAACTGGAGCAATGGTTCTTAGCCAACGAAATAGATGCTGATGAAAAAGGACAAATAAAGCGCAGAGCCATACTCGTAAGCAGTTTCACCGAGAACACGTACAAGTTAGTTCGTGATTTAGCTTTGCCTTTGAACATTTCGTCTTTGAAATACAGCGATGTAGTTAAATTACTGGATGGCCACTTCAAGACGACAAGATGCGGGTTCGCAGAAAGGTACCTATTTCATAGTTCGACTCAACGTGACAATGAAACCTTGACGGAATGGGCAGCTCGAGTAAGAAGTCTCGCTGCAGGATGCGATTTTCCGGCCACGATGTTAACTGAAGCACTGCGTGACCGGTTCGTGCTCGGCATGTTGACGGGACCAGAAAGAGACAAGCTATTCACGATGAACATGTCAGAATTATCGCTCAGTGATGCCATCCAAACAGCTGAAGCTATTCGCTGTGCTCGGCTTGGAGCTGCACAATCGGCAGCTGCGCCGATCACCACGTCGTTGCACAAAATGGCGGCGTCAACGTTTACACCTGTCCGCGCTTCTAACGGACCTCGTAGCTCTCATAATCCATCGCTACACTGTACTGCCTGTGGTTTCCAGGGCCACGACGTATCAACATGCAAGTTCGTCAAGTATAAGTGTACCATATGTGGGGAGAAAGGTCATTTAAGGAAAGTGTGTCCTAAAAAGTGCGTCAAACATAACTTCATTGAGTGTAGCAACAATAATGACGAGGTAGCTAGTGACGACGGTAAGTCTATAATCGCTCATATTAGAACAGTTAACGGGGAACCTATGCATGAATGTGTCCTTGTTGACGGGGTCCCAATTGACTTTGAGTTGGATTGCGGTTCACCAATTACGATTATTCCGAAGAAAATGTACCAAAGTAATTTTGTGAGGCACCAACTTTGCCCAAATAATCTCTTTTTGAGTGCTTACAATGGAACAAGTATCAAGGTATACGGTTTCATTAGATTACCCATAACCTATAAATCACAGTATCATGACCTAAATGTTTATGTCGCTCAAACCGAAGGAGTTCCATTATTAGGACGAGATTTTTTCGCGAAATTTAATTTGCAGATTTTGTCAGTCAACTCGTGTAACGTAATGGGCGAATTCATTAAAAAATATCCCCAGCTATTTTCTGATGAGCTCGGTTGTTGTAAGATCACAAATGTTACTTTGACACTTAAACAGGATGCTAAGCCCATATTTTATAAAGCTAGACCTGTACCTTTTGCGTTACGGGCGGAGGTAGAGAAGGAGATAGACAGACTCGTAGGTATAGGTATTTTAGCGCCGGTAAATTTTTCTGAATACGCCAGCCCCATTGTTCCGGTACTGAAACACGACGGCAGTATACGACTCTGTGCAGATTTCTCAGTCACTCTCAACAAACAGCTTGTTATTGATAAATATCCTCTGCCTCGCATAGAGGAGCTTTTTGCGAAACTACACGGCGGGGAGAAATTTTCAAAATTAGACCTGTCGGAGGCCTATGCCCAGTTAAGATTAGATGAGGCATCACAAATGATAACTTGTATAAATACAAGTAAGGGGTTATATAAATTCTCTAGACTAGTGTACGGGCTTTCCAGTGCTGCAGCGATATTCCATAAAACCATAGAAACTATTCTCTCTGGTTTAGATGGCGTCCTGATTTTTCAGGATGATATTTTAATCACAGCTCGTTCAAACGTTCTTCACAACAAGAGGCTACACGAAGTGTTCACGAGGTTGCAAAACGCGGGATTAGTTCTACAAAAAGAAAAGTGTTTCCTATTCCAAGACTCAGTGTCGTACTTAGGCTTTGTCATCGACAAGCATGGTTTACACAAATGCTCGGATAAGGTAAAGGCCATCTCGAACGCTAAAACTCCAACAAACGTGTCAGAGCTAAAATCGTTCTTAGGACTAGTCAACTATTACAGAAGCTTCGTCAAGAACGCTTCTTCCATCTTAAGTCCGTTACATAGATTATTGCAAAAAAATATCCCTTGGCACTGGGAAGCAGAACATGATAATGCAGTTGCATTTATAAAACAAGAGTTGTCTTCGGATGCAACGTTAGCTCATTTTAATCCTAACGCAAAAATAATACTCACGGTGGATGCCTCTTCCACTGGCTTGGGTTGTATTTTGTCCCAAATCGAAAACGGAACCGAAAGACCTATATCATATGCATCAAGGTCATTGACTATAGCCGAAAAAAGCTATAGTCAAATTCAAAAGGAGGCGACCGCGATTATATTTGGAGTTCGCAAATTTCACCAGTACCTATATGGTCGCTCCATACCATTTGTTCTAAGAACCGATCATAAGCCCCTTTTGTCTATTTTCAACCCTAACAAAGGCGTTCCAGAAGTTACAGCAAATAGGCTGCAACGCTACGCTATATAACTACCTAAACTCGTATAATTTTATAATTGAATACGTAAGTAGCTCGATGAATTCTGCAGACTTTCTCAGTAGGTCAACTTCTAATGAAGCGTGTGAGAATGATGACTCACATATTGATAAAGCTACTTATATTAATTTTGTGTTCGGTCCATCTTCTACGCAATTCGTAAGTTTAGATAAAATTATCGAAGCGACTAAAACAGACCAGAACTTGTCAAGAGTATGTCATTACGTCCTAAAAGGCTGGCCAAACAGAGTAGTTGACAAAGATTTGCAGCCGTTCTATTCGTGTCGTCAAGAACTGGCAGTTGAAAAGTCATGTTTACTCAGAGGGCATAAATTAATAATCCCCTTTTCTTATCGTAAACTAATATTAAATGAGTTGCATTCCGGGCACATAGGTACATATAAGATGAAAGTTGAGGCGAGAAACAGGTTTTGGTGGCCACGAATGTCAGCTGATATTGATGCCTACGTAGGAGCGTGCGAGCCATGTGCGAAAGCGAGACCCACCCCGCCCCGCGCGCCCCTAGCGCCCTGGCCGTTCCCGCCGCTTCCTTGGTACCGAGTGCACCTAGATTTTCTCGGCCCGATAAACAACCGAACATATCTCATTATAGTAGATGCATACTCTAAATGGTTAGAGTGTTTTGATGTATCGTCCGGTTACAGTACACGAGTCGTCATTGAAAAACTATGTGAAGTTATGTCGAGATTTGGCCTGTTCCACACTATATGTTCAGATAATGGAACTTCTTTCGTGTCCGACGAGTTCAAACAATTTTGTAGTAAGAATAGCATCGTGCACATAACTTCACCCGCCTACAACCCCATCAGCAATGGTCAAGCCGAGGCTTTCGTTAAAGTAGCAAAACGAGCGATTCGAAATATCGTTGTATCGGGTAGCAATCAAAGGGATATGAACACCAAACTAAACGAGTTTTTATTTAATTACAGAAATTCTGTTCATAGCACAACAAACAAATCACCTGCTGAACTGGTGTTCGGTCGGAAATTACGAAGCAGATTAGATCTTATTGCTTTACAGAAACCTTCGTCATGTGATGCTACACTCGATGGGTTTGTTAAAAATAAACAGTGCTTGCAATCTAGGTATTACGGCGGTAAACGAAATGTCACTTTTAATGTAAGTGAGGTTGTATTAGTGAAAGTGTATAAAGTACAGAAACCATGCTGGGTTAAAGGTACTATCATAAAAAAACTAGGCAAAACTTTATACTTGACACAAATAAGCGAATCGGGCGCTATAACGAAGAAACACACAAACCAACTTTTGAAGTTAAAAGGGGAGAATTGGTATATTGATGAGAATGCTGAGCGGTCGATCTCAAGCGGTAACGAGACCTCCGCCGGTGACCGGGAGCCAGCTCTTCTGATGCCCGTCATACTGCAGCCGATGACTGAGCCCGCGATAACGACGGCGCCCGTGCCTCCGACGGAACCGGATCCTGTGCCTACAACGCTATCTACGGAGCCTTCTGCCACCCGTGCATCAGCACCGGACCACAGTCCGCCAAGTGAACCAGCCCCTATTCCCACAAACTCGGCTCCCCCGAAACGCGCTCGCAAGAAGATAGATTATAAGAAGTTTTTCTAGTGGGCTAACATACTTTGAGTTAATAAGCCTATTATGTTTTAAAACCTTTTATTTTTATTTGAGGTAACATTGTGTCTAAAGGTGGAGGGATGTTAGTAATGTGTGTATACGTGACGCGCGCTCGTCAGTCGATTACACCGCTAGCTGTGAAACGCCCGTGTTGTCATTTCTACCTAACCATACCCATAGGTACCGAACAGTCTGCAAAGTTGGTTATAGTAAATAATTAGAATGCCAGAGACAAAATATCCGTTCACCTTTGAGAAAACAATATTCAAACAGTTCACCTAAATAAGCGTCATGGTATGATTTCATTCAAAACTGTTTCTGACAGGTTTAAGAACTGCACGGAACTTGCATGGTTTTTACGAAGCTGATAGTAAGGCCCCTGTACTAACACAATTACAATTTTAAAACACATAGCCGTCAGTCAAGTGTGACATTTCATATTTTAGATTATATAAAAAAGGTTATGATGTAAAAATAGTTTGGGTTAAACTATAGTCGCCCGGTACCCGCGGGGAGGGGGGAGGGGGGGCGGAGGGTGAAGCCCCCCCTGCATCCCCCCCCGCCGGAGGCCTTTAGTTTTTGAGTAATAATTTTTTTAGTACTTAACCTCACTTTCGGCTATATCAGTATTTTTTACCTATTTTTTGTTTCACACCTAATCTATTAAGGCGGTTCGCTTCTGGCACTTCGCCGGCCGCTGCCGCGGCACGCTCGCTTCGCTCGCTCGGCTCGTGCGTTGTTTGTCATGTTCTAACCTAACCTAACCTATTTTTTGTTTCACACCTAACTTATTAAGGCGGTTCGCTTCTGGCACTTCGCCGGCCGCTGCCGCGGCACGCTCGCTTCGCTCGTGCGTTGTTTGTCATGTTCTAACCTAACCTAACCTATTTTTTGTTTCACACCTAATCTATCAAGGCGGTTCACTTAACATTGTATTATATAACAACAATAACATATCCAGTCCGTCTCAGAGTTATGTTGATAGATGAGAAAAACTTAATGTTAAAGGGCTAGGAGAGACACAATTAAACAAACATTTTAATACATTACTTGTTTATTTCATAAACATGTTTAATTGCTTTCATTAAATGTACAAAAGAGTCTCTTTTATATTTATACACGTCTCTTCGCCACAAATATTCAACAATTATATCACTAAAGTTTTCTGGGTTGTTATAATTTTGTTTTTTGAAAAACCTCTTCACTGCTCGCCACTGGGATTCTATTCTTTGGGTGTGGATTCCATCTTTACCCACAAATGGGTTCTCTGGGTCTGAATGATTCACTTTTTTGTGTATGTATCCATATTCAGACAGACAATCGTATGCCCGCCAACAATCGGTGTGGATTGTTGTTCCAGGTAAAACATGCTTTTGAATTAAAGGTATGAGAGTATCAGCATCTCTTTTATTGTCCGGGCATACTTCCAATCTTAAGTCTTCAGACCCATCTTCTATTAATCCCAGCACCCAGTGGCCTTCAATGTGACGTCCTTTGTTATATTTCCTTTTTCCAAATTTACTTTCGTCTATTTGCACTATTTTCCCACAGCCTCCAATTTTACCGCTGTAAAGATTTTGTTTTTCCAAATAAAATATCACAACTACTTCTCTGCAGTAATTAAACCAATCGGCTATAGTATTTGGGCTTAAACATTGCTTCCTTTCTTTTTTATAAGGGTCTTCGTGAATTGTTTGGTCGTAGGTCCATCCTTGTGAGTATGCATATATAAGATAGTAAACATGCATTATATCGATAGCAATATTTTCGAAAAATGTGCCAATTCTGCGAGAGATATTGGCACCGCTGCCCGATTTAGATTTGCATGATCTTTTTGAGCACACAAATGTACCAAAACTTGTGCATCCGCATGAGTATGACACTTTCATGGATGTCCTGTGGGTTCGACACCGTTTCTCAGTTGGTATGAGACCTTGGTCTTCACTATATTTGATGCATTGGTCTTTAGTGCCCAATTTTCGCACAACGTCAGTTAAATTCCAATGATCAATCACTTCAGTGACGCAAAGTTTTCGTTTGGTTATAAGCTCGTTGTCGTCGTCGTCATTACTCGAAGAAGGTCCGGCGACAGGTTCAACGGGCAGATCAGGAGCCGAAGAAGGTCCGGCTACAGGCTCGACGGGCAGATCAGGAGCCGAAGAAGGTCCGGCAACAGGTTCGACGGGCAGATCAGGAGCCGAAACCGCGTCCGCTTCGGGTATTGTACTGTAATACTCCATTACAGCCAAGTGCAGTCCAGTTTTCAAGCCAAGTTCAAGTCGTAGAGCAATCCAAACAAATCCGGTAAGCAAGCCAAGTTTCAAGTCGTCGCGCAATCGAAGGAAGTCCAGGGAAAAAGCCAAAGTCGTAATAAAAATCGAAAAACAAGAGAGCACACATTCACGAAACTACGAGAGAAACGGAATGAATGGATGACAGTCCATCTGTCAGTAAGACAAAATGGCGCCTTTTTTTTTTCTTACGTTTAACGATAACGATACGTTTCGTTTAACTCAGTTTGACAACTTAATTTGACAACTTAATTTGACAACTTAATATTGTACCATTTTCTCAACATTGCGTTCCATTTCACTTTTTTTTATCAAATTTTAATTTAATCATAATTAATTAAAACTACGTTTCCGGCAAAAAAAAATTGCTGGAAGGGCTTCAGGTGGACCCCAATGATACCCCTAAACTCGCACCTTCATCAAAATCAGGTACCGGACGGCTATAGCCAACCCATAGTTTGTAACACTCACTACTGACGGCACCGCGAGAACCGCTTCGGTGTCTCGTCGATGCGCATCTTTATGTCAGTGGGCCGCGCCGTTTCGAACGATTGAAGGTAGTTTCCGTACTGTTCTCTATATATCTACTGTGATATAACCAAGTTATGACACTAGCATATACGAATACTGGCAGACAGAATTGTGACAAGTTAGTCACAGAAGTCATCCAATAAGAAGAAGAAGAAGGCAAGAAATTTTCTCCATTCCATCTTCCATCTACCTATTTCTATTTACCTATATTTTTAAAGTTTGTTTTGGGAAGATTACAGGCCGAGCCAGAAATATCGGTTGTAGTGAACAGATTTAACAAAGACCTACATTATAAGATTAAATTATCTGGGCCATATATAACATTTTGGTGCCTTTGGATGGATGCTATGCAAAATAATTCAAGCCGAGACTACGACGATTGTTATACTATAGTCACCGATCGATCATTTTATACAGTTTGTTGTCTGCTCTAGTCCAGGAATATCATACTCTTTATAGAGAGACTCTACCTTCGGACACAGGCAGATTTGTGCAAACGCACACACATAAGCCACTCACAAAAGAAGTTGAAGTTGGGTGACACTTTGTACGGTACGTAATGGTTTATGATACTTAGATCTCAGGTTAAGATAAATAAAAATATATCTTTCAGTACTTAAAAGTTAAAACTTTTCCCAGTCTTTATGCCATTTTGTGCCAACCAAAGCATTAACAAAACTATTGAATATTTTAGGGAGTTTAAATATTTTATTTATGGTAAATGTGAATGTAAAATTTATAGTAAAATTATTCCCAACAATATGCTTTATGCATAAAAATACTTCTAATATATACCTACAGTTATTCACCCAGTGAGCAAAGCATCAAAGTTTTGAGATTGACCAAAAAATGCTATTGTTTGTGTGTCAGTCTGTCTGTCTGATCTTGCCTACAAGTTGTATTTTTTTGCAACCTATCTTTTGTGTGACAAAAATTGGTCACACAAGTCATTAAGTCAATTTTTAAAATTTTGTAGTATTTTGTGAGACAGGGGAAAAAGCTTAATGTAGCATTATTATCGACGGGTTTAAATAAAATTTGAGAGGTACAATAAGCACTTCATTCTACAAAAGATATTCCAAAAAAAAGTGGAGGTATAAAAAGGGGGGGGGGGGTAGTTTTCTGTAGTGTTGTATATGGATAGATCACAATTGTTTTTTTTATTTATTTATTCCTATGTACAATCAGACTATGCAATCCTCTCTGCCTTCATGAGATAAACCCGTCAGAGGCAGATACCAGACTCGACCTAGGAGCGAGAGGATATGAGTAATTGCTAAAACTTACTAGCTTTCGCTTTACTAATGTATGCATACTTGTAGTTAAGTGGATTGAGAAATTGAAGCTCCTGAAATCCAATTTCATATTACACTTGCTACATTAATTTGGTTGCACACATTACTTTGTGGAATTGTATTTGCATAATAGTAATGCATATCAGGGGTACTACTCCCACCTCTTAAAATAGTTATATTTCAACCTTACTATTAAAGGTATTTGAGCATATTTGCATGGAAGCTGGCATATCGACCCGCCTTCTTGTTTTTGTTTTTTCAAAATCATGGTTTATTATAAAAGTGGTATGTATGGGTAGAGGACACATAGACAAATAAAAACTAGCAAAGTAACATTGTACCCTAAAGTGGCATGTTACCAAGATATTTGGAGGTACATATCGACATATGAGTAAAATGACAATCATTAAAAATAGAGTTATTGTGCATCAGACTGTATCCAAATAATTGTTTCAAGGTTAATTATTATAACTGTTTAATGGTAGTTTCCCTACTGTTAGGAGCACGAGAAAACACTACTATAATTAATTATTTATAGCCTGCACTTTTTCATAACCATTTGCTTTCACTATGGTCTCCAACTGAATCTTATGGGCTGACCGTGATGAAGTCCCTTCAAACCTGGTGGTACCTTGAATCCTTGAGGTGAAGGTGCTATCTCCAGCTTTGAGAATGCCCAAAGACTTTTTCACATTGGCGATTTCAGGTTCATTTCATACTTCAGAAATGTTTCGTGATGTGGACCTTATCATTTAAAGTTTCTATCCGAAAGTTGAATACAGGTCATTAATCAGGGCTACCTGGCGCCGAGTCTGCTCTTTTTTGTCCTGTCTTAGTTTTGCTACCAGCTCCTGTTGGCATCGGAACTGTTCTTTTTGATGGTGGGCCTGCTCCTAGAGCATTGCCATAAGTGCAGTAAAGTCATAAGTGGCCATATGTGAATGGCCACTTGATGTAGCCGTTGTGGTATTCTCGGTTATCGACTGTTCTGCAGTGAGAACTGGCAGCTTAACTCCTCCGAACCTCCGCTGGCTCCTTGTCCGGATCCCTTCCGAAGTGTCGTCCTATGGTAGCACCGGCATTATTTATCCCCGATTCTGACTCCACTGTTACGAGCTTGGGGTTCTTGATAAATAATCGGCATGATTGCACCACACTTTTATTACGAGATCCGCAGTTTGAAATACTGATACACATTGTACACAGTTTACAGCACTAATCACTTCCTTAACACTATTTAGTTATCACTGCACTAGTACACTAAAGTTCACTCGTACTATTCTATTGACACATGGTTTCGTGTTGGAGAACTTGTTCCATACTATATTGCAATTCAAACTGAACTGACTACGGTTAGCAGATTCCTCATCATGTATACCCAGTCATTAGAGGTCTAGAATGTATGACTTAGCCAAGAAACAAACAATAGTGGTATCTACTAGGGGTCGCAATATCGAACCATTTTTTCAAAACCAGTATTTTCTGTGCTGACCTGTGATAAATACCAATTATCCCGTATTTTCGATATTTCCGATATATGAACCATTTTTTGTTAAATATTGAAATATCGACTATTTATAACACCAATGTAGTTCTTTAGTCTTTTGAAAGGATTTCATAGGAATAATAAAAAAATAATTAGAACTAGACTTTTAATATTTTTATACAATGAAATAAAAGTTTACTAAGTATTTTAAAAACTAAAGATTTTCTTGAGATCAAAATTGAAATGGTCTCCAACGAAAACCTACATATTTTATGCAATACCATAAGTAGTAATCTGTTATCTAGTCCCATTCAGTTAGCAGTATTTACCGTGGGTACAGAATAATAAAGTATTTTTTAATAAATTCAGCTACAGACATTTTGTTTGTTTAGGATCTTTACAATTAAATTTCTATGCTAATCACGTTTAACGAGAATATTGACAAAAATAAAATACTCACTGATTAGCATCAGGACTAATAAAAATAAAACTAATAAAAATTAACACTGCTAGAGTAAAGTTTAAAATTAAAAACAATTTAATAATCTATACAGATGTAGATAACATACTTAACATATGATATACATTCAATCTTGTTTGAGCGAGGTAATGTGATCGTAAAAATAACAATAAGTCTAAACTTTTGTCACTCAATCTCGAGCGCCAATGGTTACATAAGTATCCTGATGAAGAGAACACTCTCTCTGACTCTATACTAGTTGGAGGATGTACATCTTAAACTGTTGTAGGCCTAATCAAGATATTTTCCTCTAGAATCTAGGCTAATATCTTGGCTTTGATCTTTTGAGCTAGAGTCTAGATCCACCATTTTCGTAAAGAGCCATTTCTTTTTTGACTAAAGTGTCAATGTCTGTCGCACTTGATAAGTGATCAGCAGTTTGTTATTGCCTTTTCACCGCCAGTTCCAATTGTTTTTTCAGTGATACTGAAGGGCTGTCGTCATTCTTGTCCTCGTCTGTTGAAACACAAACACATTTTAAAGATTCTGAATCCGAATAGTTGCCGATCTTTACAACGTCTACAATCTGTTTCTTCATCTCGTAATATAATTGGAATCGTGAAAATACGCGTGGTTTTAATTTTATTTGAATGACTACAATGTTTTATTTAAATTGAATTTAATTTTATCAAAATTTCGAAAAAACTGAAAATCTCGATTTTTGTTAAATCAGGTATTTATAGGGTATATAAAATTTATAATATCCGGGATCCCGGTTTGCGGCCCTTAGACTATCTACCATTCATTTTGATGTAAACACGTTTTTCTAGTAGAATTTATTGTCAAGGAACAATCTACCTTATGTCTTCATTTTGTTATAAGTTTTTATTGCTAGTTTGTCTTTAATTGTAAACAAAGTCATTAGTTGTTTGTAAAGGAGCCGGTAGTTATTAAGACATTCTAGAAAGTACCGACGGTGATGAACAACAATAGATGTTTGTTATAGACATCGAGAATGTTCCTTAGGGCGTAACAGTATTATTATATTCAGTACCTTTATATCCAAGTAAGTTTATTAATGTACTATAATAAATAAATGTTAACATCAATCATTCCTTTTGTTTTATTTTAAACGGTAGTTGGGTAGTTTAATTATTTAGTAGATAAATAATTAATTGTAGTAGTTGTTTTTCGTCCTTATAAAGTAGTATGTAATGTACCTACTCTCTTCAAATAAAGAGAAATAATAATAATAAACCTGGGAACTATTTCAATACAATCTGATGCCTATAGACACGTAATAACTCTATTATATATTTATTTTATATTATTATTGTATAAACATTTTAATAAAAAAGCTTGGAATACTCCACTTCTGGCAAGTTGTCATCTGCCACCCATAAAATGTAATATTTGTAGTACCTAAGTAGAAACATTGTAAACATCTATATAAAAAGAATGGCCCCGAGTTTCTTGCCGCTTCTTCTCGGTAGGCTCTATATATTTTGGCACGCGGCGGTAATGTCTTTAGAGTACATTATAATGAATAATTGACATTCATAAGTGTGTTTTTGATGCCTAAATTGATAAATTTTTACTTTTGACTTTGACTCAATTTTGCAAAAAATGTCACATGCGGTGTTTATATGTACTGCAGAATAGTTGTTTTGAAATTTTACAGATACCTTACGTTATGTGTAACGTTACGGTGTGTGTGAACAACTTAATGCATTAAACTTTAATCATTGGCTTCAGGTACTCATATGTGTGATGGCTGATTCTGAATCTGCGACGGAAAGAAAACAGGAAAAACATGCCATGAGATACAGTGGTACAAAATCATACAAGTGCAGTACGTGTAATTATCAATGTTCTACCGGCAAAGGCTTGAAAACTCATATTAGAAAACATACTGGAGAGAAACCTTTTAAATGTAATATGTGTGATTATGTGTGCACACGAGCAAGTATCTTACAAAGTCATAATAGAACGCATACTGGAGAAAAACCATATAAATGTAATATGTGTGATTATGAATCTGGTCAAGCAGGTAACTTACGAAGACATATTAGAGCACATACTGGAGAGAGACCTTATAAATGTAATATGTGTGATTATGAATCTGGTCAAGCAAGTAACTTACGAATTCATATTAGAACACATACTGGAGAGAAACCTTATAAATGTAATTTGTGTGATTATGTATGTGCAGCAGCAGGTAGCTTACGATTACATATTAGAGCACATACTGGAGAAAAACCTTATAAATGCAATATGTGTGATTATGAATCTGCAAATGCAGGTCACTTACGAAGTCATATTAAAAAGCACAGTGGAGAGAAACCATATAAATGTAATATGTGTGATTATGAATCTGCACAAGCAAGTAACTTACGAAATCATATAAGAACACATACTGGAGCGAAACCTTTTAAATGTTATATGTGTGATTATAAATGTGCAGTAGCAGGTACCTTACGTAATCATATTAGAACGCACACTGGAGAGAAACCTTTTGAATGTAATATGTGTGATTATAAATGTACACTAGCAGGTACCTTACGTAATCATATTAGAACGCACACTGGAGAGAAACCTTTTGAATGTAATATGTGTGATTATAAATCTGCAAATGCAGGTCACTTACGAAGTCATATTAAAAGGCACAGTGGAGAGAAACCATATAAATGTAATATGTGTGATTATGAATCTGCACAAGCAAGTAACTTACGAAGTCATATTAGAACACATACTGGAGAGAAACCTTTTAAATGTTATATGTGTGATTATAAATGTGCAGTAGCAGGTACCTTACGTAATCATATTAGAACGCACACTGGAGAGAAACCTTTTAAATGTTATATGTGTGATTATAAATGTGCAGTAGCAGGTACCTTAAGTAATCATATTAGAACGCACACTAGAGAGAAATCTTTTGAATGTTATATGTGTGATTATAAATGTGCACAAGCGGATACCTTACGAAGACATATTAAAACACATACTGAAGATAAACCTTATAAATGTAATATGTGTGACTATAAATGTGTACGAGCATGTAACTTACGAAGACATATTAGAACGCACGCCGGTGAGCACCCTAATGATTAATGTGAATGTATTAGGTCCTTACAATATACATTAAATCTTCTTAGTGTGACTACTGAATACATAATAATTCGCTACGTTTGGGTTAAGTATTCGGGTATGTCTTTGCGAAGACACAAATATAAGGGAATAAAAGTAGGGGAGCCCAAGCGGGGATTTTGGGAGTTACATGAGCGAGTCAGAAAATCATATGGGGAGAAACCTTGCACCCTGTAATAATGAACCCTTAATATAGTGCGTTGAGGGCAGCCCGTCAGATTAGTAAAAAAAGGCTGTGGCATTACTCATCGGCAGATTGAACGGCATGCGTGAATACTTTGCATCTGTCACCTGGAGGCGATGCTTTTCGGGGAAAGAGATGCATCGGAGTGCGCATCCGAAATCGCTGACGAGATCGGGATTGATATGGAATATTACATACCATTTACTGATACTGTCAGCGGTGGCAAGACCAAGCCCTGGTTCGGTCGCGTATGTGCCGATGCTGTGGCTCACAAACAAGCAGCATATCGCGCTTGAATCAGAGCCCGCGCCCTCAAAGATCCTAACTTAAACTCCCTTAAACAAGCCTGCGGATGCCAAACGAGTTGCTCGTGTTGGCCAAAACCTTCTTCCGCACCCCGCAGGTAGCCGCAGTTACTGGCTACTGGGCAAAAAGGTCCAAGCAAACTTCTGCAAGCCTTCTCAACCTCCGCTGAGATATCCCGATGCGTCACTAGCTCATCAACCGCAAAAGAAAGCCGACTAGCTCGCTCATAATTTTTCGGTGAACTCTCTACTCGATGGCAATGGCGCGCAGCCGCCTGAATACCCCGGTACACCAGTAACGGTACCACCATGCCCGATGTCCACATTAGACAGTGTGACGTGCGCCGAGAGCTGTTGTCACTCGACGTTAGGAAAGCATGTGGCCCTGACGGTATTCCAGACTTAGTTCTGAAAAATGTGCACCGGAGTTGTCCCGTGTGCTGACCCGACTATACGGCCTATCTTATTCGTCAGGAATTGTGCCGGCGGCTTGGAGTGAGGGAAACGTTCAACCGATCCCCATGAAAGGGGATCGGTCCGACCCAGCTAACTATCGTCCTATAGCTGTCACCTCAGTATTGTGTAAGGTGTTTGAACGGATCATCAATACCCAGCTAATTCGTTACCAAAGAAGAAAACTCCATCATCAACTACCGGCAATATGGCTTAACTTTAGGCCGAAACGGTCTACGGGTGATCTAGCGTACGTCGCATATCTTTGGCGTGAAGCTATAGACAAGCATGGCGAAGCGTTCTGTTATATCCCTACTATAGTATGGAGACCCTACACGCCTAAAGCAATATCAGCATTTTCTCTTTGTTTCATTTTGATTCTTAGTTCATATTTCAAGTCAGTCTCAATCCGTCATCAGTTCCAAACACTTGTCTCTTTCTTTGTAAAATAAGTTATAATTATTTCAAAATCAATTAAAACTCTGTGTTCATAAAAACTGTTCTTTTTTAAAAAGACATTTCCCGAGTCCCGTATAACATTGGTGGCAGCTTAAGGGATTTTTAAAATCCTCGGATCGCCTCTTTTGGAAGAAAATTCAAGAAAACTGAAAAATCATACAAGAAGTCTACAAGAAATCAAGAACATAAATCATCGCAACCAGTCGCCGCATACACTGTCTATAAGAAGAAACCTTCTATCTCGTCGTATCACTGTATCCTGTCTCAGTATCCTATCGCCGTGTTGTCTGCTCTACTCCGAGAAGTCCTGTCGTCGCATCACCGTGTCAATATTCCACGCCCGTACTTCGTCGCCGTACCTACCTTGGTATCCTGTCGCCATATCCTGTTGCCGAGTGCCGCTGTATCCTGTGAACACCTGTGAAACTCACCTGTTCTTCACCTACTAGTCCTGCCGTCGGAAGCCCATAACATCAACTACCAACTCACCTCAAGAGAAGGAGTACCTCGCCATTCCAAGATGACCAGTATCGCGCCTGCAGTCGTCACGATCCTGTAAGTCCTTAAAACAAATTATTAACTTTCGCAAACATATATATATATCAAAGTGAACATTTGAATTTAAATATACTTGTCTGTGAAGATAATTGTGTAATCAGCATCAGTGATTTATTTAAATAATACTTACAAAGATAATTATAATATTGCAATTCACCTAAATATATTTTACGTAAGTACTAGTATTCAATAACATACATAGATCTAATCATATTGTACAACAATTGTTTAACTCAGTTACTAAGGTCCGAGTTTAGCGCAACATTCCTTTCTTATCGTGAGTCTAAGCCTCGCGTCTTACTTTGTTTTGACTAACGCCTTAGCACACTATGCCTAAAGACAGTAAGGACAATCAAACCGATCCAAACACAATGACTACGAAAGAAATCGACATGAATATTTTGTGTAAATTTATTAGTAAATTCGATGGAAATCGTGAAAAATTAAATGCTTACTTAAATAACTGTAGAAATGCGATGAGCCTCGCATCACAATCACAACAAGACGTTCTATTAGTATATATATTAAGTCAATTAGAAGGCCGTGCCGAAAGTGCATGTTCAATAAAAGAATTTGAAAAATGGCAACAACTAGAGGAATTTTTGAAATCGCAATTTGGAGAACGTAAACATTATGCTGCACTTCTCTCAGACCTTCAGGAAAGTCGTCAATCCAATAATGAAACAGTCAATCAATTCGCTCTTCGTGTAGAGTCTACTTTATCCAAGCTGTTGACTTAAATACCTTCAACTAAGAAAGTTGAATTACCTGGCCGTGTCGCCGCAATGCAGGACTTAGCTCTGCATACATTTACTTCAGGACTCATTCCACGTTTATCGACTGTTGTGAGATGTCGTGACCCCAAAACTTTAAACGATGCTATTAACTTTGCCGTTTCGGAGGAAAAAATATATCAAATTTCCTTTAAGCGGAATTCACCCTCTTCCTTTAATAATAATTCGAACTCGCCTAACTTTCAACAGCGCTCACCTCAGCGAGCATTTCAACAAAATCGAAACTTTACTCAAAATAGTGTGAATGTTCCGAACAGGTTTAATAATCAAAGACCCGCACCAATATCACCTAACTCTACTCTTCCCGTTTGTCGCTACTGCAAATCCGTAGGTCATACCATTGACGTTTGCCGTAAACGTGTGTACAATAACAGCCGTCGATTTGGAAACTCCCAAACTCAACAACCAAACCGACAAACCTTCTATCGGAATAATCAACCTATCCATACTGTTAACCCTTAATAGGGCATGGTAAAACTAAGTGTGTTAGAGGAACTTTCAGAGCAAAAACGACTCTATAAATGTATACAGATGTAGGATTGTATCTAAGGAAACCTATATCTATTTTCAGTTTTTCAGGAAAACATGTGGGAAAATAATTCCTCCTGCCCCTTTCAAACATCATCTTCGAGTGATTAGTGGGAAATTATTTTCCTACTGGTGGGAAATATATTTCATACACATATTATATAGTAGAAAAAAAAGCAGTCACAATTATTTATAATAACTAATAAAACACAATAATGAACGTTAAATTGTTTTATTCACTGTTGTGGAAATTATAAAAACAAGGAGCAGCACACAACGGCACTTTACAAATTTTACAGATGTATTTAGTCCTTTGTTCTTTTTCCCGGGTACTGCACATCCTGCATCTTCTAAACTTCGCCAATTCAGGCATGTGCGAGCCAACATCTGATATTCGAACTTCTTCAGGTACTGAGTTTGTACCACCCTTTTTGGTCTTGAAGACTGGTGCTTGGCTTTTTCTAGATGAAAAATTGTCCCCTGCCTAAACGCAAGCGAAATTCTTTGTGTGTATTTCTCCTGGCTGAATGAGATGTCATGTATACAATATATGCATTTATGACTGCAGCTTCAATCAAGAACCAAAAAAGACGGTGCCAATTCTTACGAGATTTGCGACCGAGAGGGTATGACGCCCTATAGTGATCGAAATGATCGACTCCCCCATATATTCGGTATATTTTTTTATAGCAAGTGGGCAGTACATTTGCTTTTTGTTGCCATCTTTCTGTTTTCTGTCTACTAATTCCACTGCTCGTGGATCAAATGCAGTGCTAGCTACAAAAACATCCTTGGTATCCTTCCATTTCACAACTGAGGTTGGTGCATCAAACTGGTAGGTAAATTCTCCAGGTCTCAAGATTGTTTCAGTCTTTCTTTCTCTGCTTAAATTTTTTCCTGTAATCGAATCTGGTAAGCCCTTTCGGTTCACTCGTATTGTTCCAACACTATAAATATCTTTTTCAGATAAAATCTCCATCAATGGAAGACTCGTGAAATAATTGTCAAATGCCACAAGTGTATTGCCTGGTAAACATTCACATAAGTCCAATACTACTCTAGCCCCTAAATTTTCTTCAGTTCCACTATCTACCTTTCCGGTATAAAACTGAAATTCATATAAATATCCTGTATATGAATCAGCTCGTGCCCAACATTTATAGCCACGTTTAATTGGTTTCTTTGGCATGTATTGTTTCATGTGGCTACGACCCTTAAACCTTATCATGCTCTCATCAATAGAATTAAATTCGGACACTTCGACATTTTCCTTAAATGTTTTGTTGAGATTTTCAATTGCAGGTTTAATTTTCGCCAATTTATCGTAATTTGGAGAATTTCGTGGACTTTCAGTGGTAATATTTGAAATATGGAGATTCTGTGTAATTTTTTTAAATCTCTTTATTGGCATGACTTTGGTAATGACTGGGTTTCTGAAAAATTCATCTGTTGACCAATATGTATTTATATCTGATAATGGATTTATGCTCATGAGTATAATCATGCCAAAGTATGCTTTCAGCTCATCTTTTGTAAAATCTGTCCAAACTTTAGAACATGTGTTATTTGCATAAATATTTGTGTTCTGAACAATAATATCAATCAATTGTTCTGGGAAAAAATCGATGAAATATTCAAGTGGCTGACTTCTGTTGGTGTAGCTTTTCTTTACTTTCATTTCTCTTTGAAAACTAGGCCAAGTCATGTTTTGAAGAGTAGAGGACCAATTCCTTGGTTTATTTTGCAACTGATTAAATATATGTCTACGAAAAGTCAATGTTGGTTAAGCATTATTTTGTCCATCTGGTACAGAAACATCTGATAATTGAGGAGTCCCTGCTTGGATTTCCAGCATGGTAACATCATGTGATGTTGAAGCAGTATTTATCTCTGCTTCTACTATAGAAGCATCTTGTTGAATAGGGGGAGGCATACATTCTGGTGAAGTTATATGTGATTCATCATGTATTGAAGAAAAATCTGACTCACCCAACAAAATACTATGTAATGATTCAGTAGAAAGATGTTGTACTTCATCTATTTGTTGGTCAAAATCCACCGCATAGAAGTCAGATGCAAATGAGACAATTATTTCATCATCAAGGTCTTCATCCTGCGATGAACATAGCAATGCAGATAATTGTGTTTCAATTTCAGAGTCTCGAAGATTTTTCTGAGAAAAAATACCAAAGAAGTAAATACAACAAAGTAATATCACTATCATACAGGTAGGTACAAAAAATTACGGAAACAGTTTTCCCACAACAATATTACAATATACAACATAAACGAGCAACAAGCAAATATTTCCCACACATTTTCAACACATATAATTCAGCAATTATTTGTTTCTTGACTAATAAAATACACAATAAGGTGAGCTAACTCAAAATCTAATGAAAATAATCGGAAATAACCACTTACCGGATTTTTTTTCGACATTATCACAATTACTATTCATAACCACTCGAAAAACAGCAATCCGTTGAAATTTTTTCCACACAATGAATATGACATTTCTTTTTTTTTTTGTTGCGTTCCGTTTAAGGATGTGTTTTTTGGCTTGAGCCATAGACTACATATCAAAAAATATTTTGACAGTGACATTTTGAGGGAACAGTTATCATATTGAAAACGTAGTGTGGGAATATTGTTCCTCTTGCCCAATTAAGGGATAACTTACCTGAAGAACAAGACTCACGAGACGAAGTCGATTATATAGGCCGAAATTTAAACGAGGAAACCCTTCCTCTCAACATCGTACAGGAACAATAAGGGATAAAATCGATGCTTATGCTATATCTAATACTTCAAAATTATATTCTACTGTCTGTAAATCGTCCACTAACTACACGTGTAGCCAGTCCCAAATAAATAGTGGCCATAAATTTACTACTTCTACATCCACTAACTACAAGGGTAACCAGCCCCAAATAAATAGTGGTCATATGAGATTTATTACTTCTCAATCTACTACATCCACTAACTACAAGGGTAGCCAGTCCCAAATAAATAGTGGCCATAAATTTACTACTTCTACATCCACTAACTACAAGGGTAACCAGCCCCAAATAAATAGTGGTCATATGAGATTTATTACTTCTCAACCTACTACATCCACTAACTACAAGGGTAACCAGCCCCAAATAAATAGTGGCCTTACTAAAACTTTTAATTCTAAATCTACTAAATCCACTAACTACGAGGGTAACCAACCCCAAATAAATAGTGCCCATATGAAAACTGCTAATTATATACCTGCTAACTACAAGGACAAAGAGTCTGAAACCAAAAATGAAATTTAACTTAAATCTAAACCTACCTGTGATATCGCCTTACCACCTAACAAACTGTTATCCAAGTCTTGCCCGTTCTGTACAGCATCTGTAAAAGAAGAAAACACATTAAAAACATATAATATAATATCTAACCCAGTGAAAAAATACTTACCTTTCGTAGAAGTTCAATCATCTGTCTCTAGCAAACCTTTAAAACTTCTCGTTGATAATGGAGCATCAATCAGTCTCCTGAAAGTAAATACAATCGAAAAAATGCCAAAAATCACGAACCACATTAATGGACTCATTAGGTCACATTTTGATCAATTTTAATGCAATAAGTCATCACTTTCACGTTGTACCCAATATAAATTTTCCTTACGATGGAATAATAGGTAACGACTTGCTATCCACTTTTGACTCCAAAATAGACTACACAGCAAATGCTCTTACTATCAATAACACGAGACTTACCTTGAAGTTTACCGAACCAATGTACACCATTCTGCCTCGAACCGAAACAGTGATTGAGTGCTCAGTACTGAACCCTGAAATTAGAGAAGGACTTATTGTCGATCAAAATATTATCGAACATCTATTAATAGCAAACTGTATTGTCAAAGTAAAACCAAATTCCAGAATTAATATATCCGTTGTTAACACCTCAGAATCCCCGATTAAAGTAGATTCAAATCTGAAATTAAAAATAATACCTTTAGACAAAAGTGACCAACATAACATTTTCTATACGCCTAGATCCGATGAGAACCAGATAAATGCCATGAATCGAACCGAAAAAGTCATAAATTTACTACGAGTGTCTCATCTAAATTCAGAAGAAACAGATGCATTGTACGACCTACGTACGAAAATGCTTGACGAAGGAATAATCAAACCTTCTACTTCCCCATGGTCTTCCCCTATCTGGGTCGTACCTAAAAAGACTGATGCCTCTGGCCAACGCAAATGGCGTGTCGTCATTGATTACCGTAAATTAAATGATATAACCATCGGAGATTCTTACCCTATACCTAACATATCTGAGATTTTAGATCAATTAGGCAAATGCAAATACTTCAGCACCCTTGATTTAGCTTCTGGCTTTCACCAGATCAAAATGTCAAAAGAAGACGCGCCCAAAACTGCCTTTTCTGTCCCACAAGGTCATTTCGAGTTTACTCGGATGCCTTTCGGCTTAAAAATGCCCCCGCAACATTTCAGAGACTCATGAACTCTGTTCTCTCAGGCCTACAGGGAATTCAATGTTTTGTCTATGATGATGTAGTAATTCACTCGTTTGACCTCGATACCCTCATGAAAAACCTCTCTAACGTATTCGACAGAATTCGTAATTTCAACCTAATACTCCAACCCGACAAGTGCGAATTCCTCCACAATGAAGTATCTTATCTTGGCCATATTATTACAGATCAAGGAGTAAAACCAAACCCTGAAAAGACCAAAGCCGTAGAAAACTTTCCAATTCCCACATGCCCTAAAGATATAAAATCTTTCCTGGGATTAGTGTCGTACTATCGTCGTTTCATACCAGATCTGTCCAAAATAGCTAAACTCTTGAAGAAAAACGTCCCTTTCAACTGGCAAAACGAACACCAACTCGCCTTCGAAAAGCTGAAATATGCTCTGATTTCAGCCCCTTTATTAGCCTACCCTGATTTCACAAAACCATTTATCCTCACTTGCGATGCCTCGAACTTTGCTATCTCTGCTATACTTTCCCAAGGTCCCATAGGAAACGACCGCCCTATTGCCTATGCTTCTCGAACCCTAAATAAAGCTGAAAGCAATTACAGCGTCACTGAAAAGGAATGCCTAGCCATCATCTTCGGCACAAAAACCTTTCGCCCCTATCTTTATGGTCGGCGCTTCACAATAATAACAGATCACAGACCTCTTAAATGGTTATTTAATTGTAAAGACCCTGGATCCAAACTCATAAGATGGAGGCTCAAACTCGAAGCATTCGAGTACGAAATCGAATATAAAAAAGGCAAAATCAACAGCAATGCCGACGCATTATCTCGCTTTCCAGTTCATCCAATTGTCCAAGATGAACCAAATCCACAAACATCTACTTCCAACGCACTAGACAACCCCATCAATAACCCTGTTTCAAACATGGAACCAGGATTTCCTCAAGACCTTCTCGACGACCTTGCAGACTTAGATGCTTTGGAGTTTAGTGCACCTGACGTAAACCTTCAAGACATCGACTTAAGTCTTCCTTCTATTCCTACTCAAATAGGCTCTCCTAGTGAGACTAGTGACATAACAGAACCGACTCCAACAAATATCAACAAAGACTATTCCGACTTTCTTAAAACTATGAGTAATAAAAACGAAACTTTTAATGTCCAAATTCGGGAGCATAACGAAAGCCTCCTCAAAAGCAGCTCTAAAGTTATTCTTATGCCCGTTTCTATTGACCTTGACGAATCAAATCCCTACCTTCAAGATATCCTGTCTACACTCGACGACTCAACAACCTTTATTAACGAAGAACGAGAACTCCATTCATTCCGGAGACTGCAACACAACGACAAGACCTATTACCTACTCTTTACAAAAGTGTATTATTTCGATGGTTGCACATACCCTGAGATCTTTAAAACACTGAAATCAGTACGAGACGATATCTTACTTACCGGAACCATAAATGAATTTGCTATATTCGATTTCAAAGATCTATTCCAACAGTATTCCTACGTCAAAATTTATAGTATGCTAATGTACTTATTCAACAATACTAATGTCACTGTAAATATTCACCGCAACAGCATCATTTACCTTGTACCTACTGAAATTGCTAAAATTTTAAGAGAAAATCATGACATCCCCATTGCAGGACTGTTAGGCTCTAACAAAATGTATGACCGGGTCAAAGAACGTTATTACTGGAAAAACATGCGATCAGATATTGAAAATTATGTAAAGAACTGTAAATTATGTCAATCAAACAAAGCTCTTCGTAAAATAAACAAATCTCCTATGCAAATAACGACCACTTCTACTCGTCCTTTTGAGAGAATTAGCCTTGACATCGTTGGTCCTCTTCCTGAAGCCGGATTACAAAAACTAAAATTCATACTTACCCTACAAGATGACCTTACCAAATTTTCCATAGCCTACCCAATCTCTAACGTAACTGCTGAAGAATCCTGTGAATGCTTAGTCCATTTCATATCCCTATTCGGTATTCCCAAAACTATACTAACAGATCAAGGGACAAACTTTACTGCTGATCTATTTAAAAAAACTTGTGATTTTCTTAAAATTAAGCAAATCTGGTCTACGCCTTACCATCCACAGACACAAGGAGCCCTAGAACGCAGTCATTCAACCTTAAAAGAGTACCTAAAATCATACGTGAACGAAAATCAAACTAACTGGCATAGATTCGTTTACACCGCCATGCTAACCTACAACAGCAGTGTTCATAGCACAACTCGGTTCACTCCGTATGAACTCGTTTTTGGCCATAAACCGTTTATCCCTGACTCTATCTTCGATTCTCGTCCCGATGTCACTTACCCGGAATATGTTAAAATGCTGCATCATAGACTGAAAACATCACGCGAAAAAGCACTTCAAAATATCCGCGACTCAAAAGAAAAATCAAAAACATACTACGACAAACAATCTCGCCCAGTCCAGTACAAAGTCGGTGATTATGTATATTTAAAAAATCATTTAAGACTGCGGAAAGCCCTCTCACCCCTATGGAAAGGTCCATATAAAGTCGTTAAAATTCATGGCTTTAACACTTTATCCCTCCTAATTAATCGACGCCATGTCAAACATCACTTCGACGAAGTTAAACTGGCTCATGAAAATCCTTATTTAAAATTAAAACTATATACTACTGATTGATTTTATTTTACTTTTATAACTTATACATATTTCATTCTTATTTTACGTTACAAGTTTACACTTTATAATCTCAAGTATACAAGTTATTCATCCTAGTTAAATTATCATTACAGAATCGCTGTTCAATGTAACGCCGTCTTAACCTCCGGAGACAGCAAAATAGTGGAACGTATTACCAAGAGTCCTGGCATCCTCTTTGATCCCATGGGTACTCTGAAAATTATAAATGATCGATTTGATATTGTCATCCCAGTAGATGTGACTACTTTTAAAAATCATATTGAGAATATTCAAAACGTACTCAATATAATTAAAGTCCAATGCCGCGAAAATAAAGAAATACATGATAGCAAGTGTCTGAATATTCTAGAACCATTGGAATCTCTATTTACAGATATTCTACGCGACTTTAACTCTATTTCTCATATATTAGGTCCTTACATATGAAATTGGCATTTTGTATGGGAGGAACAAAAAGTCGAATATTTTTTAATATAATATATTTAATTAATCAAAGTATGAACCATTATTTTCTATGCACTTTTGCCATCTCATAGGTAGTTCATTGATCCCTTTACTAAAAAAACCAGTCGGACGGGAATCAATAAAATCTTTGAAGGCGATTTGGACTGCCCCATCGGAGTTGAATTTTTTCCCTTGCAAGAAGTTATCCAAATTTCGAAAAAAATGGTAATCTGTTGGAGCAAGGTCCGGGGAGTACGGAGGATGTCTTAGACTTTCCAATTGAAGCTCTTCTAATTTAGTAGCCGTCTGTTGCGCAGTGTGTGGTCTAGCGTTGTCGTGAAGCAGCAGTGGCGTGGAGCGATTGACCAACCTAGGTTGTTTAGCCGCTAGCTTTTCCATCATGGTTTGCAATTGCTGACAATAGACATCAGCCGTAATAGTCTGGCCAGATTTGAGAAAACTGTAATGAACAATACCGGCACTAGTCCACCAAACGCTTACAAGTAACTTTTTTGGGGTTAATTTTCGCATGGGGCAGGATTTGGCTGGCTGGCCAGGATCCAACCATTGCGCTGAGCGCTTCCGATTATCGTAAAGAACCCATTATTTTTCATCACAGGTAATGATTCGGTTTAAAATACCTTCATTATTGTGCCGGTTTAGTAATGTAACGCAGCAGTCGACGCGCGTTTGCCGATTTGCTTCAGTCAATTCGTGAGGTACCCACCTTTCAAGCTTTTTAATCTTCCCAATTTGCTTCAAGTGAATTAAAACAGTTTTATCACTAACATCGAAGCCTGCAGCTAACTCGGACGTGGTTTGCGATGGATCCGCTTCCACAATAGCCCTCAACTCTTCATTATCAACTTGAGTCTCAGGCCGTCCACGGGGCTTGTTCTGCAGGTCGAAATTTCCAGAACGAAAACGTTGGAACCAAAAACGAACTGTGTTTTCTTTTGCAACACGACCGCCATACACATCATTCACCCTTCGAGTTGTTTCCGCAGCACTAGTGTACTCGCACTCGTAGCGGAACTCGTACTCGTAAATAATGCGATATTTTAAGTTTTCCATTTTGTAAAATGAGTGACGCAAACAGAAAAAAACAGAAGAAAAAAAACAAATGAATGACGATCATCGAAGCACAAATACATGAGTCTATAGCTGTACAAATTTGAATTTGGAATTCCTTACCAAAGAGGAGAAATTCGTGATTAAAGTGGCCAGTACGAAAAACGCCAATTTCATATGTAAGGAACTTATAGTTTCTAATAGTTTATCCAAAAGATCCGCATGGTTTGCTGGTGTTGGTAGCGTATTCAAACACATATTTGGCACCATGGATGAAGATGATGCCATACGTTATAACAAAGCCATTCAAAACTTGAATAATAACGATAAAATCCTAGCAAATGCGATAAAGAAAAGTATAATTATATATTCGTCGCTTCATTTTTCAGATATATTATAATTTTACCAGGTAGTCCCTTTAACCTACAGGCAACATCGCACGTTTTTAGAGTTTAAGAAATCGATTAATGAAATGTCAATCGATTCCTGTCATTCGGATACTACCCCGCCACTAGTGCAGCCATCTCTGCCTCATTCCTTTTTCGTGCGAGGCAACAAGTGCACGCATTTCAAAAAAAAAAAAAGAAAGGAAAATGCCTAAACGTAGTGCCGAGGAGAAGTTAGCGCACTACCAACGAAAAATAAGAAAGATACAAGATGAAGTGAAAAAGAAACGTCACATAAGACGCTTTCTGGACTCGTCAGACGACGAACATATTGAAGGTATGTTACAATTTCAAATATGGAATTAAGTGTTACATCGGGATTGACTGCGAGTCAATTACGATAACGCAGGCGAATGCGTTACTCGCTCATGTACTTACCCTCGTGTTTACAATAAAATCGGGATCGACTGCGAGTCTATCACGATAGCGAGCGTAGCTGCGAGCTACCCTCGAAAACTTTTAATGCAGTATATACGCAATATTTTACTTAATTGAGCGTTAATCCGATAATAATTGTCTGCGCGACACTTAAATTGTGTTCTGTGCATATACCCGCAATTATTTTTATAATTGCAAAGAAATAAGTTAACAAATGCTTCATCATAATCATTTGTTTCTAGAAACGATTGGCGCTGAATCCTATACGGGCGCGCCCATAATGGATGGGTCACCCGAGCCATTGGAACCAATGCCCGATGACCAGACAGAGGAAGCTCAGTCTCTGCCGGCGGTACTGACACAGGCTTCACAGCCGCCATCATCAGCTACTGCCTCCGGCCCCGATTTGGAACAGTCACACACGCAAGTAACAACGGCACCTCTTATGGAAGCGCCAACAGAACCACCCTTAGACCCAGAGCTATTATCTGCGCTGGGTACGAGTACATCAGATACTCCCGATTTTGGAGAGCGTATCCACGACAGCTTAGCCAATCTTTGGCTTCCCCTGTTACGAAAAGGGTTGCCTAAGGAAGAAAAAGACAACCTGACAAAAGAATATCTAGTACCATCAAACTGCAAGCTTTTACAAGCACCAAGGCTCAACGCGGAGATTTCAGCCGCAGTTTCGGATGTTGTCAGGGGTCGCGATAAAAAACTTACAAGTTTTCAACAAGTGCTCGGCGGAGGTATATCAGCCATAAATCGAGCTATGGATATGATGCTCAAATCTGATAATAAGGTACAAGCCCTGAAACACCTAAGCGACGGCTGTCGTCTTCTATCAGATCTGCACTACCGTTTTACTAAAGATAGAACAAAACTTATTGTACCGAGCTTAGAGAAAAAGTTTTTACATATCATTCAGGATACTGAACGCGACGACACCTTATTTGGCAACTTGCTGGCCGAAAAAATTAAAGCCTGCAAAGCGATCGAAAGGCAAGGTCTTCAGATACGAAAAGCAACTAACCTGAAGAGTACTGCGCCACAGACATCGGCCAACCGTCCCACTCATCACCAGGGAAACTGGGCGGTACCTCCTCGTTACCCGTCGAACAGGGGGGGGCGGGGAGGTCAGCGAAGACCAGCGTCAGCCCAAGCTCGCCGATTCTACCCGGCAGCCACGGCTCCAACGTCCTCGAAGAGTTCCAGCCAACCGAAATCCCGTGCCAACGTACATTAGTGCAGGTACATGCAGGTCGGCTTTCCTATTTTTACAATTGCTGGTTAAATATAACTAGCAATCGAGTAGTATTGACTTGGATACAACAGGGTTGTACGATCCCCTTTTGTGATACTGTGATCCAACCCGTAGCTCCACGATCAAAATTTAATCGTGATGAGAGTCGGGATATGAAAACGGCCATTAACAAATTAATAAAGCTAGGCGCTGTAACCGCCTGCACTCCATGCAACGACCAATATCTATCCAAGATATTCTTGGCCCCTAAATCGAATGGTGAAAAAAGATTTATACTTATCCTAAAATCGCTAAACAAATTCATTTTGCATACTCTTTTTAAAATGGAAGATTATAGGACAGCGTCCAAACTATTACCTGAGCATGGATTCTTAGCCACTATCGATTTAAAAGAGGCTTATCTCTTATTACCGATCGATGTAGTCGACCGAAAATATCTTAGATTCGAATTCCAACCTATAAACTCACCTGAACCGATTATATACGAGTTCACAGCAATGCCCTATGGACTCTCAGTAGCACCAAGGGTATTTACTAAAATAATGAAGGAAGTAATTACTTATCTTAGAAGACAGGGTCACAAGTCGGTCATATATCTAGATGACATCTTGTGCATAGGAAACAGTTTTGATGAGTGCAAAAACAACGTAGATGCAACATTAAAATTGTTACACTGTTTAGGTTTCGTAGTAAACTTTGAAAAAAGTTAATTATATCCCGAACAAACTAAAAAGTTCTTAGGATTCATATACAACTCGACGGAGTTGACTCTATCATTACCATTAGAGAAGCGCAACAACATAGCCCAATTAGTACAAAGATTTTCTTATCTACCAAGCTGTACAATTCGCGAATTCGCCAAATTGATTGGTGTTCTAATTGCGGCTTGCCCCGCAACTAAGTATGGTTTTTTATATACAAAAATCATAGAACGACAAAAATTTCTTGCCTTACTAGAATACAACAACAATTATGAAGCCAAAATAAAAATCCCGGACATAGTCCTAGAAGATTTGAACTGGTGGAGAGATAACATTTTCATAACTTTTCATAGCCTTAGAAAAAATATATATAAATATGAAATATATACAGACGCCTCCATGACAGGCTGGGGAGCGGTCTGCAATAACAATAAGGTTAATGGTAAATGGAAATCGGTAGAAAATGAACATCATATCAATTATCTAGAATTACTAGCTGCTTTTCTCGGTCTCAAAAGTTTCGTTGTCAATGAATCTAATTGTACAATATTGCTGCGGATCGATAACACCACAGCGATAAGCTATATAAATAGAATGGGTGGCATTCAATTCCCACATTTAAATAGTCTAACTAGGGATATTTGGCAATGGTGCGAAAGTCGCAATATTTGGTTGTTCGCTTCTTACGTCAACACCAAAGATAATTATGCTGACGCAGAATCTAGAAAAGTCAACCCAGATACTGAATGGGAGTTGTCTGATATGGCTTTTCAAGCAATGCCAAATGCAATGCATTTGTTTCTTGGAAACAAGAACCAGATGCCGTCGCCGTTGATGCTTTTACCATTAGTTGGAAGCCTACATATTTTTACGCCTTCCCCCCATTTTCGTTGATTTTGAAATGTTTACGGAAAATTGTTGACGATGAAGCCACCGGTATATTAATATTTCCATACTGGCCCTCACAACCGTGGTTTCCACTCTTACAAGACTTACTCGTAACTAAAATACATTTTTTCAATCCAAGTAAGTCTCTGTTGCAATCTAATTTCAGGGAGCATCATCCCTTGCACGCCAATCTTACCCTGGGTGCCGCGAAGCTCTGCGGACAGCGTTCAGACGTCGCGGCGTCCCAGAAGCCGCACTCGATTTGATGATGGCATCGCTGTCCGACAATACTCTCAAACAGTACAATGTAACGTTAAACCTTTGGTGGCAGTTTTGTATGCTCAGTAATGTTGACGTATTTAATGATTCGGTATCAGTTGTGTTGTCGTTTTTAACAGAGCAATTTAATAAAGGATGTTCATATGGCTCTCTGAACAGCCACCGGTCAGCGTTATCACTATTTTTGGGTGACACTGTTGGCTCCGATGATCGTATTAGGCGTCTCCTAAAAGGAGCTTATAAAACTAAGCCTAATTATCCTAAATATACATCGACCTGGGATCCTCAAGTGGTTCTCAACTTCATTTCTAACTGGTATCCAAACTTAGAATTAAATATCGAAAGAATTACTAAGAAATTAGTGATACTTTTAGCACTGTGTACAGCACATAGGGTTCAAACTTTTTCCTTGATCAAACTGGAGAATATCACTATTACAGAAAATGGTGTCAACATAGCTATACCGGACACAATTAAAACTACCGCGCCCGGTCGCCCGATCAACCGGTGCTTTTCTTGCCATATTTCCAAGAAAAGCCGAGTATTTGCCCTGCTTCAGTCCTCAAGGACTATATTTTTGTAACAAAAAATTTGAGAACTTCGAAAGTAGGTAAACTATTCTTGACGATAAAACCGCCACACAAGTTTGCCACAGCCCAATCGATAAGCCGCTGGATCAAAGCGATACTGTCGGAAAGCGGTGTAGATACACGCATCTTTAGCGCTCATAGTACACGCCATGCGTCCACATCCGCCGCAAGCTCCGCGGGGCTTAGCGTGGATGTCATTAGGAAAACAGCCGGCTGGACAGCTACGTCTACGAGTTTTGCTCGCTTTTATAACAGGCCTATTATTAATACTAATGAGGCTGATTTCGCTAGAACTGTTCTATTTAATCAACATTTGAATAAAAACTAATTTTGTTTATTGTTTAAGAAATGGTTGAGTTAATTATTACTTAATTATATTAATAAGAAAGAAGAAATAAAAAGTTTTGTTTGTATATAACGGTTCTATTTATTCATTGTATATGACCCTGTACCCAGAATTGTCATATAAGACAATTCACACCTAATATCAAAACAATACTTCATTCTCTAAATATCTACCTGGTAAAATTATAATATATCTGAAAAATGAAGCGACGAATATATAATATATGATCAAACGAACTTGTAAGTGAAGTTCGATCATTATTATATGAGTCGCTTCATTTGAAGATATAGTTACCCAAAACCCACCCAAAGTAGAATACAACTACAGCGTATTCCAAACCCATCTTGAAGCATTGTTTTGCAAATTTCTCTAAAAAGAATGAGGCAGAGATGGCTGCACTAGTGGCGGGGTAGTATCCGAATGACAGGAATCGATTGACATTTCATTAATCGATTTCTTAAACTCTAAAAACGTGCGATGTTGCCTGTAGGTTATAGGGACTACCTGGTAAAATTATAATATATCTTCAAATGAAGCGACTCATATAATAATGATCGAACTTCACTTACAAGTTCGTTTGATCATATATTATATCACAGTCCGCTATTTCTAACATAAACAAATCACTTCATGAATTGAATGAAAATGAAGCTAAGCTAAATAACGTCATTGATGAAGTCACCACATCTCTCAACAATATATCTCACATTGTATTAGTAGATAGTTTTAAGATTAGAATTAATACTGCATTGAACGTCTTACAAAGTAATCTATTAACCATTTCCTTCAAAATCGAAGACATCCAACTCTATGTTATTTGTAAAAAGCAACAGTATTCATCCATCTATTGTCACACCACGTCAATTATACGAAGATATTATAAGTATCCTTAAGTTAGTTGTCCTAAGTACAGAGACTTCCCAGTGAATCTCGAATTTAACAACATTCACACCTTAATGAATATTGCCGATCTAGTTTGTTATTATTAAGACGGTAAAATAGTGTTTGTAATTAGAATACCTTTAGTTAGTGCATTAGAATATAACTTGTATAAGAATGTACCTTTACCTACTCCACATTCTTCCGAAAATCCTAACTCTTATATAATGATTCTACCTACCGAAGAATATTCAGCTCTTAGTAAAGACAAATCTTCATTTACATATCTCAATAACCTGAACCTCTGTAAACATATGTTAAGTGAAACCTACCTTTGCGAAATCAGCGACATCTACAGTGTTTCAAGTAATCCATCATGTGAAATGGAAATCATTACCAAAGCCGTATCTTCTTTGCCGAATAATTGTCAGTTTAGATTCCTCTATGGAGAAATAGATATTTGCCACATGTTAAATAATGGTAAATGGATATTCGTTCAATCACACCCCACCAAAATTTCTATTGAATGTCAGAATAACGAGCTAACTGAATTAGTATTATCCGGTACGAGTGCACTTGATATTCCACTTGAATGTATAGCCTATTATAAGAACGTTAGAATATTTAAGAAAAGTTTTCCTAGAATAGATGTACCTTATGTAACCTCTGATTTTAATATTATTAATGATAGCTGTTGTAATTTAGGTCGCCTTAACGAATTAAATATTCCATTTTCTACTATTAAAAACGTTAACTTAGATAAATTAAGAAATATGAAATCTGTATCTGACCAAATCATACAAGATTTAGAGAAAGTAGAAAACTCAAATGTTTTAAGTAATCACATTAGCTTTCCAATCCTCACTATTTTATCAATAACCTTATGTATTAGTTTTATTTCTTTATACTTTTGTAAAAAGAACAAGTATTTGAAATCGTTGTTTTCCAAATCCAATGAGACTACAGTTCCTTCAGACGATAATGAAAGTATAGAATTAAATCAACCGCGCTTACGTGCAATTTGAACTTATGTATGTAAACTTACATTTTCCAGTAAGTTTCCTCTTAGCGTGGGGGTTGTTATATCCCTACTATAGTATGGAGACCCTACACGCCTAAAGCAATATCAGCATTTTCTCTTTGTTTCATTTTGATTCTTAGTTCATATTTCAAGTCAGTCTCAATCCGTCATCAGTTCCAAACACTTGTCTCTTTCTTTGTAAAATAAGTTATAATTATTTCAAAATCAATTAAAACTCTGTGTTCATAAAAACTGTTCTTTTTTAAAAAGACATTTCCCGAGTCCCGTATAACAGTTCGCTATATAAGCTTCGACATCGCCAAAGCTTCGAAATCGATCGGTAATGGCCTTCTCGCCTCTGTGACTGGATTTCTGGTCGTACGTCGCGCTCATTCCATTCCATTCAATATCGGAGTGACACAGGGGTCCGTCTTATCACCCACACTCATTCTCCTGCATATAGGTGATTCCAAAATTATTAAATCAGTATACTATTGTTTATGTCAATCTATCTTAACATACGGTATAAATATATGGGGGGGTGCTGTGGAATACCTACTTATAAACCTAGAAAGGTGTCAGAGAGCGGTTATAAAAGTAATCAACTCAAAAAACTATCGCTACCCGACATTCGATCTATATCAGGAATACGATGTATTAACAGTACGCCAACTCTATATACAATCAGTCATTTCCAAACAACATCAAAGGCCTGTTATTAATACAATTAATTTAAGATGTGAAGACCTTGTTTACAGGACTCCACTCTGTAATACGGTATTTGCACATCAATATTCCTATTTCCGTGGACCATACTTGTACAACAAAATAAGTAAAGCGATTAAAATAAAACTGTTAAATAAATATTACTTGAAGAAAACTCTATAGACTTATTTTCACAAACTTAACTATAAAGAAACAGAAAACTTACTAAAAATATTATCATAAAAAAATACTTTTCTTTTTATTCAATGTGGTAAATATAATAAATTCATACGTAAGCTATATTTATGTACACTAGTACAATCACAACATTTATACAGACACTCACAAAGATATATTGCTCTGTATCCAATATTGATGCGTTCCAGTCTGGCCCAAATTAATGAAAAATTTATCGCCCACATTGTTTAATAAAGATACTGTCAAAAATTACTATTTTACTATCTTTATTACAACATAATTGATACGTGTTTGTATTAATGTATAATGGTAGTATGCAAACATACCATTTTCAATTATTTTGAGTAAGTAAGTAGTAATAAAAATACTAAGAAAAAACAATAATTCATCTTATAACATAAATAATATTTTTAATACAAATAACTAAAATACCGAACTTTTCCAGTTGGATTTTATAATACATAAACACATGACGTAAGTCACTATTGTTATACTAGTACTATAATTATAATTACTATAGGTCTATTGTTTTTTAATTTTTTATATATTATTATGTCTATCATTATTAGGTGTTTACTCATTTACCAAGTTTAATAGTTTGTATAATGTGGTGAACACTATGTTTTATTTCATTATGTTTACTTTTGCTTCACATTTAAGCACATAGTGTTCATCTTACGTACTACATTTATGAGATTTCAAAAATCATTGTCTAATTTTTCATACAATAGATATTAAAACTATAAAGGTATAACATCTAGAAGGTTTGATCTGTAAGTTTAACATATACTGTAAAACTCAACTCTCACAATGTTCACTTCTAACCTATGCTACAATGATGACCCACACGGTAGAACAAGACAGTGTATGCAAGTGTAACAGGAAAGAGCAAGATGCACTACCCTGCCGTAATACAGTTTTACTAGCACGGAGGGTAGTTGTAAATTGTCTCCGATACTGTAATTGTTCATCACGTTCATTTGACTTTCACGAATAGTTATGATGTCAGTAAATAGTAGTGTTTATCACAAAGCAAGACAATGTGTAACAAACCATAAATTGTAAATAGTAGTGTTTATCACAAAGCAAGACAATGTGTAACAAACCATAAATTGAATGACACTGATTATACAATGTATTCAAATAATAATATTTGTAAATTAGAAGTGCATCCCCGCTTAATTCTTAATGTTTTAGTGTACCTATGTCCGCTGCGATTCACAAAGGTAGGTACCTATGCAATTTATAATCATATTAACTAAAATCTTACTTCTAATCACATTTATCTGTATTATAGTTTTTGATTTGGTTGTTTGTAAAAGTTATAAGTAATTTAATTAGGTGTATGAATAATAATATTTGTGAATTTGACAATAGTACAACAATAAGTCAATTTTAAATTAGGTATACCTAAACTTTTACAGGAAACACACCCAAAATTACTTTAAATATTTTTTTTATGACTCTTAAACTATAAACTGTTTGCTTAACTATTACGGGGACTAAAACTAACTTAACTATTACGGGTGCTCAAATAAAGATGTTAATGATATTATTAGTTATTTGAAAAGATCAAATATGATATCATTGCTTAAGATAAAAAAGTCAATGTCTACCTAAATTAGGATATAAGTTATGGAATAAAGAAATTATTATTATTATTATTATATCAACGATATGTTACTGCAAGCTGATGTTCATTGCTACGCAGATGACATTACTGTCCACCGTCGGTATTTTGGCCTATCTGGTGCGATACCGACCAAAACTGTAGAGAACAGACGGTGTGTCGTCGGTGAGCTTTCCAGGGTGCTTGCGTGTTCTCGGCAAAAACATCTCCATTTCTCTATCTCCCTTCTCTTCAGAATATAACCTTACCTGTACAGTGTAATCTTAACATCCTTAGCATGGAAAGCCGTAATGAAACCAGCGTGACTACATCGAGAGTATTATCATGTTAGCTTCCCGCAAACTTGGAGTCCTGAATAGTGCGAGGCGTTTTGTCACTCCTGATCAACGTTGCCTTCTTTATAAAACCGAGGTGCGCCCTTGTATTGATTATTGTTGCCACCTCTGGGATGGATCCGCTACGTACCTTATGGATGCTCCCGACAGACTGCAACGTCGCGCTGTCCGTATTATTAGAGACACTGAAGACACTCAACACCTAGAACCCCTACAAATGCGTAGAAGTATAACTTCTCTGAGCGTCTTTTACCGTTTGTTTCATGGCGAATGTTCTAAAGAGCTTTTTAATCTTATTCCTTCCTCATCATTCCGATCCCGAACTACTCGTTCCAGCCTAGCATTGCATACATATACTGTTCAAAACTTCTTACCACGAACCAAAAAGTTTCGCAGTTCCTATATACCTCTGTCGTGTAAGTAAATTGTGTAAATGCTCTGTCGACGTACGTGTTTCCTTGCAGCTAGCAAGTACGTCTTTCAAGCGGGGCGTGAACAGAACCCCATGGCCGCTGTTTGTGTTGGTGATGTGGTCTTGTTCAAGGCTTTCGAATCCTAGATACCAAGTTCCGGCGAGAGATATCCGCAACCTGCCCGTGCTTTATTCTTTGACTAGCTGCGCTCCGCGGTTTCACTCTGGTGATGGATGATGATGATGATGAATTAAATGCAGCGTATGTAACTCAGGCATAATGTAGCTTTGTAATTTTTGAATCGGTTTGGTAGTTTTTGTGTTTCCATTAAAAACCAACAATGAAATATTTCCTTTTTTATTATTAGGATTAAATACTAAGGTACGAATAATGTGCCTTAGTTAGTACCGGCGTTACTATTGCATATTCAAACGTGAAAAAGTAGGTATTGTGACAACTGTAATGTTGCAATTTTTTTTTGTTCAATAGATGTCGCTCCGTCCCCATAGAACGGTTAAAATCAAGTAAAAAAATTTAAGTCAAGTTAAAATTCGATGCTCGGACCACAAGTCTTGGTGGCCTAGTTGGTCATGGCGTCTGACACGGATTGTCGAAAGAAGCGGGTTCGAATCCCGTCCGAGGATGTAAACTTATCTCTCTAAAAAAAAAACAATATTTGATATCGCTAAGCAGGAGGCGTTTGTGCTTTAAAAAAGTTATACTATAACTGTAATAGTTGACATATAATAAATAAAAAAAAACCTTTATTGTCTCACAAAATCTAACATAGTTGGCTTATGTAATTGACTATTGAACTTTATTTTACACTATAATGTATCTCCTCTGCGACGTAGGCCTCCCCTAAATCTTTCCACTCTACTCTTTCTCTCGCCTTCCTCATACAGCTTTTATATTTATACTACCCTCCATAAACATTGGCCTTTTTTTCAGGTAGAAATGAGATTACTAAAAATGAAATTGAAGTAAATCAGTTATAAAGCTAAAAGCTTAACTGTGTTACATTCCAATTTTGGTAACATTACGTAAATAAGTTTGTATGTTAATATTGTTTTATCTATGCAAGTAGAGCATTGATGCTCAATAATGTTCTAATGTATGATACATACATTTGTGTACATGACTAAAAGTATATGAATACTACATATCATTCCGTTGCCTGATGTTAAATGATAGACCCATAACAATTGCAGTATGTCTCAAATCTCTAAAGCTCTGCACGATATTACACTACGTTTGTTATCCGGATTTAAGTTTTCTACCGACATCGAAAAAGGAGGAGGTACTCAATTCGACTGTATTTTTTTTATGTTTGTTACCTCATAAGTTTCAATTGGGTGGACCGATTCTCAAAATTCATTTGTTTGAAAGCTGGTGCTTCCCGTGTGGTCCCATTTAAATTTCATCAAATTCGGTACAGTAAGTTTTGAGTTACACTCCACTGATTTTTACAAGTAATAGAATGGAAATCGGTATTAAATTTTTCAAATTGCACTCGTTTAGTCTCCGCAGGGATTTCCTGTGATTTTGCCTACTACGATATCCTATACATTTAAATACTCACTGTGTTTGCATGCTACTAAAATTCTCTGTTTAGTAACTAAACAGAGGCAGAATAACTGGTATCGCAATGGTGCTCCCCACATAGTATGAGAGATGAAATACATGGCGCCATGTGTGGAGATTTATTGTAAACGTGGGTGAATATTTTTTATTACAGGATGTTATATTCTGATTTCATAGTTTTTTCAAGATCATTCAATTTTTATTCTAGAAGGTACTAGAGTTTTGTTTGATAACCTTAAGCGTTTTAAATGTATATTCAATAAATATATAATAAACAGTTGTTATCCAATTTATTGTCATTTTCTTTAATGACCGTTATTATAATGCTGTAAAATAGAAAATATTATCTTTTATTAACTGTGGTTTAATAGAACTCTCTTTTTACGATTAAAGTATTTTTTCGTGTACATGTCAATTTAAAGTACAATAATACCTTGACCACTAATTCAAGGAAATCGGTTGTTCCATGAGAAGTCCATTCGATTGGTTAAATTGGATGATTAACAATAACAATTTATCTTCTATCCAGCAAATGTATCTATTTATTGTTACCCATCTCAAAACGCAGCCTAGTGTACCTATATAAAGTGTATAATAATTATCTATTAGCGACGAATATAGTAGCGATAGTAAGGACCTACAGGTGAATCTAAAATATATATAGGTAGAGAAACTGAGCCCACGTGAGCATTACGACGTCTAGATGTAACAATGTGTTGCAGTTATTGTCTCTATATTATGTTATATTATATTATGCTAACCTATAAAAATATATATATACACATACATCTACAGCGCCATCTATGCTTGGTGATCTTGGCTTTAAATGTATATATGTATCACACAAAAGGTGTAAGATACCAGTCTTAAGTCTATTGCCTGGTATATATTTTGGTCTATGGCATTATATAATAGTAATAGTCTAAGATCCCGTTATAGAGCGACCTTCACCGAGATGCTAATTTGATTAAACGTATTTTATATTTATAGGCTGAAATGAACGTCGCTTAATTTTTTGTTACAATGGCCATCAAAGCTGGCAAACAATATGATAAAGGGCCAGGGCCTTACTATGAACTCTTAAAGCAGGACTTCTAGACAACTGCCCGGTTTATTCGGACCATGACAACTTTAAAGCAGTCCTACTATTGAAGAACCGCACAAAAACCGTTCACCTTTTTTTTTGTATGGGCTCTCGTTAACATGTCGCTATGAATCCACTCAGTTGATAAGCTTACAAACGTCTAAACGTCTGCAATGTTGGTTATAGTAAATTGTTAGAATGCCAGAGACAATATTATCCGTTCACCTTTGAGAAAACAATATTCAAACAGTTCACCTAAATGAGCGTCATGGTATGATTTTATTCAAAACTGTTTATGCCAGGTTTAAGAACTGCACGGAACTTGCATGGTTTTTAAAAAGCTGATAGGCCCCAGGCAAGTATTGGCGTAGCGTTGATTTATTTAATATTTATTCAATATTCGTGGATTAGTTGTTTGGTCATGGTCACCACATTAGAAAGGGACTCGACAAGTTGTCTAGAAGGCCTGCTTTAAGAGCTCATAGTAAGGCCCCAGGACTGAAAGTTTATTGACATATTAAATGAAATATAAAATATGTTTAATCAAATAAGCATCTCAGTGAAGGTCGTTCTATAACGGGATCCTATACTATAATTAATAAATATAAAAAAGAAATTGAAGAAGGCAACAACATTAATTGAAATTAGAAATATTATTTACTTGTAACCTGGCAACTTTCCTTATATTTAATTTTCTCTATGCAGGCAACATACGTAGTATCTTATAGTTTGTGTGGGCAACATTATTTTAAAATCGAACATGGCGCGTGTACATAGATTTCCGCAAATTTTATTAATAATCCTATATTTCTCGATATATATATCTTGTTTTACCAATGTAATTGAATGTGCGAACCGTGACCTAGATGAGGACAACTGGAAGGACATCCTCGAAGGAGAATGGATGGTGGAATTGTGAGTATTTTGATTTGCCGGCGTTAGTAAATTTTCACGAACGTGTCCAATTTTTTCTTAAAATTTTCGTATTTATACCTATGTCTCGTTCAGCTCGTTTGATTCTTTAGAAGTGATTGCAACTCTATAATTATTTCCTATAAGATGTTATATGAGTTTGTGACAATTTTGTGCTGCCTACACGATTTCTAGAGTTCAATAACCATTACAAGGTCGCTAGGGTCTCGCTCAAGTCCGTCTTAAAAACCGTGACGCACCGTCTATCTATTGTCTGTTTTCTCCGAAATATACGGGGGTCAACGGCGCACCGTCTGCCGTGTCAACTGAACTGGTTGAAAGTTATACTTAATTTTATGCTTAGCAAGTGTAAGGAAGGATGAAAAAACAAATCTGTATGATTTAGATAGGATCTTCATATTGTAAGTACCCATAGCCTGTATAATAAAAGCATGATTACATGTTACATGTTTGAAGGAGAAAAGATAAAACATGAGTGCAATAATAGTGTTTATTGTGTGTTTCGGACGACACTAATAGTGTATGACACTAATACATTTATATTAGGGAAAAATCTATTAACTCCACATGGTTAATAACACTAGCATGGACAGTACATGATGTAACAATAATTCACAGAAGCCATTAACAAAGAAATCATCCAGTTACTAAGATGCAGACCTGTTGTGCAGGAGTGTATGAGTCGGTCTTGTCGTTACCACTGCAGTAACAAATATGTACATCGAAGGAGCTATGTGAAACAGATTGGTTGAATGGCACTGTAATCGGTTAATGACACTCAAGTACCAATATTATAGGGCGATGAGTGCACTGCAGTGCAAATTTGTAATAATCTTGGCATTGGCAGGAATCATATATTTATATTATATACATCAGGAATACAGCTTCCACATCCCACCAATTTATAGTAGATACAATTATCAAAATATGAATAACTAGCTGCTCTCTGCGGTTTCACCATGCGGTGATGGACGATGATGATGATTATTAATCTTATATAGCCTATGTTACTAAGGGTGATTGTAGCTTTCCAATGGGGAAAGAATTTTTGAAATCAGTCTAGTACTTTTTGAGCCAATTTCTTACAAACATACTTACATACAAATTTTTCCTCTTTATAATATTAGTATAGATTAGGCTCTTGCTAGGTCAATAATAACTGATTACATCATATCATGATACTATAGAATGAATATTACGATATGGGCATGCTAATGGCGCTTAGTCATAAAAAGTGCATGTGTCATTTTCCTCATGGAGACTTTAGTGAATATGAAAGTAGCCAGGTGGATTTATGTCCAGTATTTTTTTATTAAATAGACTGGCTGTGACCTGCGGTTTCACCTGCATGTTAATGGATGATGAAAAGTATCCTATGTCTCTCCGGTCTCCCTTTTATGATATAAGGTGTGTGAGAAGAGTGACGAGAGTGTCTTTTTTTTGTTTTTTGTTTTATCTCCAATCGTTTTTCTCTCCTTTCAGAAGATTGTTTGTGGGTGGCTTTGTTATGTAGAGTGAGTCTTCCACTGAAGACATCTCCTCATTAGCATACAGTAGTATACATCCCTAGTCAGAGGGAAGCACTTGTTTCCTTTGTAGTCCTTTGTAGTCACGGCATATAACTATTGTTTAGTAGTTGTGATGCCAGGCTATTAGGGTGGTTACTCAATCGTTGCTGATAGGTTGTTGTTGATTTGCTGATTTCCTCCTTGACGAGAGTTACAAAAGTTTTTATATTACTGTGGATTTATAAGCTATATATATTTGTAGAGTTTTGTAGAAATACTACAAGGAAGTCTTATATAAGATTGTTCGTACAGCTATCTATCAGTTATATTCATTTACAAGTTCATAACTTCTCCAGTTGGTTAATGAAATTTTTAACTATACAGTTACAAATCTTAAAGGATGGTAAACACACATGGGAAATGGGGTTGAATTTTCTACCAACTCCCAAAAAGGAGGAGGTACTCAATTTGACTGTATTTTATTTTTTTATGTTTATTATATCTCATAACTTTCGATTGGGTGAACCAAATCTCAAAATTATTTTTTGTTTGAAAGCTGGGGCTTCCCGTGTGGTCCCACTTTAATTTTATCAAATTCGGTCCAGTAGTTTTTGAGTTACACTCCACTAACTGAGTATAATGGAAGTGGGTATAAAATTTTTCAAATTGTACTTGTTATTTCTGTTTTACCTGAAGTATGTACTATGTACACATCATATATTATGTACCGTTCACTAAAACTGCGGTCCGTTTTGCGATATTTTGCTCACAGTGCTGTCGTCTACCATAGCCGGTCCGAGACAAATATCGCGATTTTGACAGTTCGTTCACTTGTCTTGGAGCCTTTTTGTTTAGGTAATATAAAAGTATGTATATATTACATTAGCTATCAATTATTCATTATCAGCTATGAAACCCTATACTGAGCATGACTTAGAGACAATAGGTAGCATCCAAAATATCACAATAACCTTCCTTGTAGACAAAGTCACGGATAGTTTCGCGTAAACTAATGTAAGTTTTTAAACTGACAGTCATTATTGCAAGAAATGGGATATTTACCATGTATTGTATTTGTTTTGAGCTCTCGATATACCGGTACAGTTGCATGCGCCATGTTCACGAGTAAACTGAAGTATCTGCGGGTTGGCGTTGTTATAAGCAGACAAAATGGTCTGCCTTCTTTGTTACACGTTAGTCACTTGGAACTCGATTTGGGTCTCGACACACATAACTCACGGTATCGGTATGACAGCCTTTTTCGGAACTGTCGGGACTTAGGATCGAGTTCGAGTTCCAGTGATAACCGTAGCAAAAGACTAAGAAAGAGGGTAGATCGTTATGTCTGCACCTAACATTTTAACTTTTCGACCAACCACCCGCATTCTTCAGTCTTCCCGTGAACATGGTGCATGTAACTGCGCCGAAATATCGGGAGCTCATTCCACAACCTTACCACGGTAAATATCCCGTTAATAATCATATAACTTTTTCGGAACTTCTTCGGTTTTCGCAAAGATGAAATCAAGAGCTCATAATAAATACAATACATGGTAAATATCCTGTTTTAAAGTTAATTCTTGCTTAAAGTAATGGTTCCACGAAGAACATTTTACCTGCATTATGTATATAATGGATTCCAATGTTATGGATGATCTCATGTGAAGGAATGTTATCACTACAGTGTGGAGACACGAGAGCTTGTTTTGTTTATCTGCCATGTTTACATACTTAAGACAACACCAGCTTTAGTATTATCATTGTGTTGAAAGGTCAGTTAAGTATAAATAAAACTATATTTTAACTGGTCTGGTATTAAATGTACCAAGGAGCCGTCCATTAATCACGTGAGGCTCGAAATGGGAGGAGGGAGGGGGTTCGGCAAAAATCACGAAATATCACAAGGGTGAGGGGGGTGTAGTAAGATATCACGTGTATTACTTTTTTCTTCAAACGCGATGCAATAAATATCTTCATATACTATAGTACAATTTATGTTTTTCGCATGATTACACCATTCCATTAATATTAATTTTTATACCAGTCAATAACAACCTGCAACCTTACCGTCTAGACTTTTTATCATGGGCCTTAATTTTCTACATTAAAATTAGATTATACTATATATTAGTAGTAATAAATATATTTTTTTAAATTTAGGGGTTTGAAAAATGGTAAAAAAAAGCACAATACAGTTCATACACCTCCGTGTTCTGGCTAGCATCAAGGAATTTAGAGATAGAAATTGGTTTGGGCTACGTTCACAAATCCCGAACTATTTTTTCCCGAATAAGTGTTGTACTGTGAACAGAGATTTGTTTGATTATTAGGGTTCCGTACCCGTAGGTAAAACGGGTTCCTATTACTAAGGATTTGCTGTCTGTCACCAGGATGGCTGTTTCATGAACCGTGATAGACAGTCAATTTTCACAGATGATGTGTTTCTGTTGCTGCTATAAGAACAAATACTAAAAACAATAAAATAACTAATTAAGGGGGCTCCCATACAACAAACGTGATTTTTTTTTTACTGTTTTTATAGACAACGGTACGGAACTCTTCGTGCGCGAGTCCGGCTCACATTTGGTCGGTTTTTTAAGATTTATTTAACTGTACAAAATATATCTAGTAGAAAAGACATTGTTATCGCATACTTAAGTAAAGATACGATCTCGTTGGCGGTAGGGGTGCGGGGACGCGATACGTACCTAGTAGTTAATCCTACGGTATAAAAAAACTCCCTAAGTAATAACCTTATAGAAGGTAATCCCTAAGTATCTTACATTGAGATAGGTAGATTAAACAAGTACAATTTAAAAATTTAATACCGACTTTCATTCTATTCAGTTATTGGAGTGTAACTCAAAAACTACTGGACCGAATTTGATGAAATGTTATAAAATGAAATGAGAGACGGGACCACACGGGAAGCACGAGCTTTTTAACAAAAAAGAATTTTGAGAATCGGTTCACCCTATCAAAAGTTATGAGGTAACAAACATTAAAAAAATACAATCGAATTGAGTACCTCTTCCTTTTTGGGTTGTCGGTAGAAAAATATAGTACTTTTACGTACAGTATTTTTAAATCGTAGATAAAAGGCTTATTTATAATAGATCAGGGCAGAGCGTGTGGGAGTACTGCGCGCAACGCGCTATCCCGTACTGAAATATGCTCTCCTGGATCGGCCACATTAACGAGAAACGCCGTTGATTATCGCGATGTTGAACGTTAACTGTCGATGTAGCCACAACTCATCGCGATAATTTGAAAACTGCATTAAAATTGCGGTTGACTTTTGGCGCTGAATCGGATGACGGTATTTGTTAGCACATCAAAAAGATTTAGCGCGAGAATTATTACGTTGAAGTGGCCACACCAACGTTTGTCATTGTGCACCTTGATCGCCAAGGGAACGCACATGTTTGTACAAAGCCGATTATGGAGTGGATTAATAAAAAAATCATTGAGTGGCAGGAAATCTTGTAGACAGTGGACCGGAGGTGGTTGAAACTATAGTTGGAAAGATCTGACTTATTTACGTGAGTGAATATAATCTAACAATATGATTATTGTTATATATGTTTTTTTATACTCTTTTTTTCTCGGCGAACATCTTAGCCCGAGTTCAGGAATCCACTGAAAATCAGTGTTATGGTAGCTCCTTGACTGGTGTGGCCATAACTCAAACTGAGTGTATTCCTTTTGCTATAAGTTGTATATTGTTTGTAAGAAATTGTATGTCATTTATTTTATTTTCTGTAGCAATAAATTATTATTCTATTCTATTCTATTCTATTACTAAAACGATATTAAAAAATATTTAGTGACACTTCCGCTGAAAAGAAAACAAAGATTTTGGCCTATTTGGGGGCGTGCACCTCCCTCCCTCCCGCATAAAATGCTAATAGAGGAAGAATACAAAATAAAAAACACAAGAAACCCCAAATCAACCAAAACCGATTCGACACGTGTTTCGCCTCTACACGAGGCATCCTCAGGAGATGTTGACTCGTCAAGCGCTAGACCGACAGTAGGACTGTCGGTCTAGCGCTATTAGCATTTTATGCGGGAGGGAGGGTGGTGCACGCCCCCAAATAGGCCAAAATCATTGTTTTCTTTTCAGCGGAAGTGTCTCAAAATATATTTTTTATATCGTTTTTGATGATGGATTTCCGCAAAGTAACGCCTGAATCAATAAATTAATATGATTATTGATATTGTGTGTGTTATACAGTGGCGAAACTCTAGCATTATATAACAAACTAGCTACTCTCCGCGGTTTCACCCGCGCCGTGATGGATGATGATGAATCTTATATAGCCTATGTTACTCAGGGTGAATGTAGCTTTCCAATGGTGAAAGAATTTTTGAAATCGGTCCAGCACTTTCTGAGCCAATTCGTTACAAACATACATACAAAACTTCCCTCTTTATAATATTAGTATAGATTAAGTTTCTATTTTAATTCGTAAGCAGAAATCAATCCTGTATTTAAAACAATAAAATTCACACAGTCAGCAGACAAAATTTAATCAGGCGATTGGTGCCAATTCAGTTCCATTCTATTGCTGAGAGAGACGTGTGTTTTATGTTATGATTATGTTATTTATTTAATCTTTCCTTTCTTTGTCGTTCTCTCACTAATGAGGATCGTGACCATATACGATTTGTCTCCATTTGCTTCTGTCCTGCACCAGTTTAATAGATCGTTGTAGAGTTTCTCCTGTTGCCTCTTCAATACTTTAACACCATCGTGTTGGAATTCGGCCCCTGGAGCTCTCCCCTTCATCTGTCTCATGATCAATCGCTTCTCCAACTCATGCGTATGTGATCGCATTATATGTCCAAAGAAGCTTAGTTGACGTTCTCGGCATATAGGTAATGTCTTCTACTTTTTCTTCTTGTTTGTATGGCTTGTGCGGCGTAACCACAATTTTGCCAATAACAGTTCGCGCGGATAGGAAGGACAACAAACGATGGAGAATGAGAAAATCAGTAAGCAGCGAGATGATCGTTAGTTTTTGGAACATTTAACAATTTTGCGTCTGAGGATACTTTATCTGACGTGAACGTCTTTAACTTAGCTACCATACGCGGGCAATCCCAAAAACCTAATAACAAAATCGGAGGATACAGTTAGGCGTTGTAGTTTCGAATCTATCCTATACATCTAAAATTAAATTATACCACTGGATAGCTAAATGATCAAAGTCAAAGTCAAAATCATTTATTCAATTTAGGCATCAAAGACGCACTTATGAACGTCAACTTTTCATTATAATGTACTTTAAAGACTCTACCGCCGCGTTCCAAAATATATAGAACCCACCGAGAAGAAGCGGCAAGAAACTCGGGGCCATTCTTTTTATATGGATGTTTACAATGTTTCTACTTAGGTACTACAAATATTACATTTTATGGGTGGCAGAGAGACAGCTTGCCAGAAGTGGAGTATTCCAAGCATCTTTATCTTCTATATAATGTCGAACTTTATAGTAAGCTTTTTTTTATTAAAACGTTTTTTACAGTCAACTTGAATTTGCCCTCTGTGAGCTCAGTTATGTGCTTTGGGATTTTATTGTAAAAACGCACACAATTTCCTAGGAATGACTTATTAGTCTTCGCAAGTCTAAAACTAGGTACAGCTTCTAAAGAATTCATTACGATAAACGACAATAGTGACGCATAGCGTGGGGTGGAGGGGCAAGCTCCACCATTTTGAGGTTATGTTGCTGCGTATCTAGATTTGGAATTAGTATAACTCTGAGAAACGTATTCACGTACAACACACGGCCGTGTCCATGACACAGCCACACCCCATTTTTTATGTGAAGCTCTTGCATAATTGATTCGTTTGCCATCTATTATATTTAATATATCAGGTTAAATTTGTCCTCCTTCCAGCTACGCCCCCTGGTGCCCCGCATGCAACGCCCTCTCGCCGGCATGGAAGGAGCTGTCGGCCCGGGCGGACCGCAAGAGTCTCGACATGAAGACCGGCGCAGTAGACGTCACCAAGTCTCCGGGGCTGAGTGGTCGGTTCGTGGTCACAGCGCTGCCAACTATATTTCAGTAAGTTTCTTATAAATACAAAAGGGCAGTTACTCTAACCTGAGGTCGTAGCACGAACAATTTGCGAAAAAGTATTCGTATCGTAAGCGTCAACGCGTCACGCTTCAGCGTACAATCTATGAGTTATCTGTGTCACAGTTGCCCTAGATACACGACAGTTTGTACTGTTTCACGTGAATGACACGTTACGTTACACTTACGCAGTTATTCGTGTTAGGCACACTGCAGTTAAGCCAGCGAAGGACATAAGATACTTTCATCATCATCATCATCATCATCCGTGATGTATGAAACTACGGGGCGCAGAAGTGTAACGAAATCGTATCGTCAACGTATACAGTACAAACTGTTATTTATCTAGTACAACTGTGGCCCAGATAACTTATAGTTTGTACTGTATATGGTAACGATACTATTCGGCGAGAATCTTGAATTCTCATGAAATGAAGAAAAAGAATTTGAAAAATTTAATACCGACTTCCATTCTATTCAGTTATTGGAGTGTATCTCAAAAACTACTGGACCGAATTTGATGAAATGTAAATGGAATCACACGGGAAGCACCAGCTTTCCAACAAAATAAATATTTTGAGAATTGGCACACCCACCCAGTCGCAAGTTATGAGGTAACAAACATAAAAAAAACAGTCTAATTGCGTACCTCATCCTTTTTTTGGAAGTCGGTAGAAAATAAACTTACAACAACAGATTTAGTAACTCAAATAAAAACAAGTGCAATTTGAAAAATTTAATACTGACATCCATTATATTACTTTGGTAAAAATCAGTTATTGGAGTGTAACTCAAACTCTATACTGGACCGAATTTGATGAAATTTAAATGGGTCCACGGGAAGCACCAGCTTTCAAACCAAAATTTTGAGAATCGGTCCACCCAATCAAAAGTTATGAGGTAACAAATATATTTAAAAAAATGCAGTTGAATTGAGTAGCTCCTCCTTTTTTTGAAGTCGGTAGAAAAGTTCAAGTAAATCCCTTCCGCAGTCCCCGCGCCTCATAACAATGGAGTTCTTATTGTGTCTCGCATGATGTACTATTGAAGGTAAGATAGAAACAATTCTCACAATCAAAATTGAACAGTTATTTTACTAGTAGTTCTGCGAACAGTAGACCTCGCGAGCACACAGTCTTATAAACGGTAATTTTTTGCTGTAGGTACTTCGCAGGCTATTGGTAGCGACTAACTTGTTCAAAAAACTAAACTAAACTACCGAACTAAACATTTATAATGGTGTCCTTATTCTGTTAACAATAAAATCCAAAATCATTTAACACCTAGAATGACACTTCTAAAAATAGTATTATGCCATTCAATTTTGGGTTATTTTAGGTTAGTTTAGCGAGCACTGAGTTACGTAACGACTAAACTGTCTAAAGTATACCCACAGTTGAAGAGAAATGTCTAATTTTAGTGCTGTCATTCGAAAGTGTTATACTAATTTAGATTTTAGCCTAAACAAAATAAGTACTGCCATAATTTAGGCATTTTTAGTTACGAGAATGTGTACAGAATCGACACCATATCTCGTAAACCATTTGACCTATTATGCTCACATTTGAAATTCCATTTCAAAATCAGGTACCTAATGTATGTACCAAATTTTATCAAAATCGGGTCATAAATAGCGCCGCAGCAAACTTCCCCTCTTATTAGGTAAAGTACACCCCCACTCAAATCGCTGACGAAAAAAAATCAATTAAATAGTAGAACATACATACCAAGTTTCGTCATGATTGGTTGAAAATTGCGACCAGCAGGCCTAGACAAAAGATGTTTCTGTTAACGTTAACGCCAAACGACAACCCCAAAATGTATGGCGTTGACATTACCTGTGGAACAGTCACGTGACGTCGCGCTAAGTTCGTAGACACATTTTTGTCTGTAGCGTGTGCGGAAACACGCCTGTTAGAATTTTGTCTAGGCCTGCTGTACAGAAAGACCAATGAAAGCTATAGGAAGATGTATTTACAACCTAACAAACATACGGACAGATGAAAGTCAATTTGGGCAGTCGAAGCAGAGACGGTTCGCTCGCTCGGTCAATTAGGCAAACATGCCACCCTACAATCAACCTTATCTTAAGTTGTCATTAAGATAAGGAGACCGGTCTGCTCTGAATGCCGATGCAAACTCAGAAACGATAATTAAGTAATTTAACATAAAAATCCTATGTACCCTAATTAAGTATGTATTGTTGTCTCCTTTTTAATTATGATGTAATACATTTGCAAATAAATCTAAAAATTGGCATGGACTCTGAAGTCTGTTGAGGCTAGTTATAATATTAAAAAAAAAAGTTGTCATTCTACATGAATATTCCATGGTTTCAGTGTAAAAGACGGCGAATTCCGGCAGTACAAAGGCCCCCGTGACGCGGACTCGATGCTCAGCTTCGTGGAGCAGCACCGCTGGAAGCAAACAGACCCCATACCTTCTTGGAAGGCGCCTCACTCCATACAGATGACCTTGGTTGCAGAGTTCTTCAAACTTAGCCAAGCACTTAGGGTAAGGTTTCAGTGTAAACACTTAAAGTGCAAAGGTTCCTATGATGCAGACTTCGAAGCAATGATAACTATAGCTCTTTCTGCTCTTCTCAGCCGATTCGCTTTTGGCAGAGTGGTCGTGGCCGTCAGGTAGTAGTGGTATTGGGGGCAGATGTTATTCGCCTCACGACGTCCCGCCATCTGTCTCTGTTGCTGTCATCCTGGTACACTCACTTATGGGTCCATCCACTGCGTTCTCGATTTGGTCAGCCCATCGCATTGGTGGCCGACCGCGAGGTCTTGTACCGTCAACCCTGCCTTGCACAACCAGCCGTTCGATAGATGTTTCATCTCTTCGCGACAAGTGGCCAAATAACTCTTGTGTCGCCCGGTTAGACCTACATGAGGAAAAGTCCTTTCGAGGCAATTATTCATTGAAAAACTGACATGGACCTGCCATTTGTCAAAATTTCTATCAGCATTTGTTAGCAACTGAGATATATCATTGACCTGCTTGATACTATAAAGATGTACATTCAAAAATAAACTATATAATAAAAAAAATAACTCAATGTTTGCCTTTGTGGAGCAATGCCTCTGGAAGCTAACATATCCCATGCCACTTTAGAAGGCACCTCATTTCTTACAGAGTACCTTAGTTTAGTTGCAGTGTTCATATAATTAAGTCAAGTAAAGTGTTATAATGAGTTTGCAATATCAATGAGTAATATTATTAAATTAATTAACCTTAGAAATTATAGGTGACCAAAGACCTGGTGCTTACCTCGGGCATAGTATAAAGATGCAACAGTATGGAAACTAAGCCTAGTTAAGCGGAAATAAACGTGTATGCGAACACTTGTCTTGACGCGGCCTCACTACTGATAGCACCGCGACAACCGCTTAGGGCTCTCGTCGGTGCGCATGTGTGTGTGAGTGAGCCGTTTCGAACGTTTGTAGGTAGTTTCCGTACTGTTTCTCTGTATTTATACTGTGCCTCGGGCAACATACTAGCCTGGCTATTCAATAGCCAGGCTGGTATGTTGTTGATAGGTATGCATGTGATATAATGTTGCCAGCTTTTTGGGCACTCTACCCGCAGACAGTGATTAAAATGCTAGTTTACCTATAATATGTCTATAATTTTGAGATATTGTAGTTAGTTATTTTTAGTATCTAGATATATACATTTTAATTAGATTATTTAGATAGCTATTTGATATTTTGTTACAGAGCGTTCACAACATGTTAATGGAAACATACGGCCTCCCGACCTGGGGATCGTACCTCATTTTCGCTATTGCAACCATCTTTATCGGGGCCCTGCTTGGTTTGGTAAGTTCACTGTATTTGAATCCACACAATTTTACATTCATCATAATAAATATGTAAGTGCAAATATTTTGAATGTGTTTGACTGGAACAGCAGACCAGATTTTGTTGAAACTCAGTGTAATTGCTACTTGGCTGTGACATCACCCATCAATCAGCATCCTTCGGGAAGGTTGTGCCTGAAGTTGAACACCTTTGAAGCCACTCGAAATATATCACTGCTTCTAATGTAGTTTTAAAATCGTCATTAATATTTTTCTTCAATTGCGAGGGCACAAAGACAGGCAACATATTCAAATAACTGCCAAATAATTTTCACATAGTTTATAATACTATATTGCATGAACAATGGTAGAATTGTGACAAGAAATCTCAAACAGCGCAACACCCTTTTGAACCACACGCAGCTACATATTTTAAGAAATGGCTGAATGGTGTTCGATGAAATTAGAATAAAGTTAGGTTATATATTATATTATAGGAATAACGTAAGTCTATTTCGACCCCTCACCCCTCCCCTGCTCTCAATACAACGCGCAATGCCGGAGGGATCGCCTATGTGTCATATTTATATAACACTTGCTGACCCACCAGCGGCTTCGCTCGCGTGGTCTCGCAGGATACGGTTAATTACAGTTTTTTTACTATCCCACGGGAACTCTTTAATTTACCGGGATTAAACGTTTCCTAAATGTTGACCAGGGACATAAGCTACCACCATACAAAATTTCATTTAAATCGGTCCAGTCGTTTCGAGATTAGCCCGTACAAACAGACAAACAGATAAAAAATATTAAAAAAAATTGTTCTATTTCACTCCTTACATCCCCCTGAATTGGTTTTTAGCATTTGTTTCATTGTACAGTAATTCGAACTCTACAGTTTTATTATATGTATATAGATTATTAGGGTTATGTACCTCAATAAGAAAAAGAAACTGTTATAGAATCGGTCACCCTTTGCTGAGACTCTCAAGACCTTTTTTCTCAGGAATCGCGTAGAGAGGTATCAAGTTGAAACTACCAAATACTTGGGTCTATGGTCTCTTTCAGTTGTGAAAAATCAAACAAAATGTAAGGCAACGCAATAAATAGATATATATGACCGTTTATGTCTAATTTTTTAGATATTTTGCGATTTGACAAGGGCATCAAAACTTATAGAACCTTTACTTCCCGTTGACCTAGTTGCTCTCGTGTAACACTCATAACTTTTCACTTCAGCAGCGAGAACACTTTAGGAGATAAAATAATAATAAACAGGAATAGATTGAAATAACTATTTATTGTGAATCAAAATAATTATCATTGTAGGTAGAGGAACCAATTCAATAAATTACATTAAAAGACATAATTTTTTTTTTTGCGAAATTTCTTTAGTTAGTACGAAATTCCGAACGTGTTTGTCTTTGAAGTCGAATTCAAAATCGAAACTTTGAAAGGGCCGGTCTTTGTCTCTCTCTCTCTTTCTAATGGCGGGAAAGATATACGAGTGTGAATGTGTCGAATTGTATGATTAACCCAAGGCTGAATAAGATATTCGCGGCTATCTGAAAAAAAAGGTACTTTGTCTCATAGTCAGTGAGCAGTGAGCAAAATGTGATTTTGCTCACTGATTTCAGGCAGCAAAACCTACATGTTTAAGCTACTGAAGTGAAATAGTATTTTTTTCTTTTAAATGTGACAAATTAAATAGAAATAATAAGAAGAAGATTGATATGTGCTGTAACCGTAAATATGTACTTTAATGCCAGAAAAAAACTATTTTACTATTACAAACTTATTATTTGCGGTTGGTGCCGTAATCGTGTGTAGGGACCGAACGGCAAAGTTAAGTTTGTCCCTTGACCAAGTGTGTCGTTTAGTTCGGGCAATAATGTTAGATGCTTTAATGTGCGGAACTCTTGGTGCGTTAGTTCTGTTTGCACTTGACCATAATATATGTTTAATTCCAGATGTTAGTATGCGTGATCGACCTGCTGTACCCCCCGCGTCGCTCCGACAAGGTGTTCGTCCCACAATCCGAGGTGGACCGGCGCGCCAAGGGAGACCACGACGCCAAGGAGAAGTCTGATGATGATCAGGTAACGTATTTGTTTTCCATATCCAATGAAATATATACAATAAAATCTGTATATCATTGTGAAAGTACTTATTGATAGGCTACTACAATAAAATCATTCATTCAGTATAACCAATTAACCCTTTGCGTCCCAGAGACGTATATATACGTCAGTTTCATTCATAAATCTTTTGTTACATTTTTAACAATTAACATTCATAAGTACGACAGGATTAAGTCGTACTTAGTCGTTACATTTTTTTTCCTTAAATCTACAACCGTATCGGAACGCGAACGCGACTGAGAAGATCCGGCAAGAAACTCAGTGGGCTTGTCTTTTTAAATTTTTTTATGGCCAATTCAAATGTTCATTTATTTTTAGCTTCAGTGTATTGCCTTATAAATGAGACTATACTAAAGGTATCAGTAGGGCAAGACTCGCTACACTTTGGCATCGTAATACACGAGCAAGTAGATCCTGGAGTGATCAGTCCCAAGCTGTTTTTATCCTTATTGGACATCCTACAGCTGAGTTATGATGATGACAATGCTATAAAATAATACACGAACTATCTAGAACACCAATATGTCGCCATCTTCCCTCAAATATGGTTGAGGAAGGCGATGTCTGGCACATGCGTCAACTCGGGTACTGTCTGCGGAGACCGTTCTGCTCTGAATGCTGATGCAAACTCAGAAACGATATAGCCCTTAATTAAGTAGTAATACATACAAATCCTATGTCCTCTAATTAAGTATACGAGTATATTGTTGTCTCTTTTAATTGTATTTAGATTTAATAAATTTGCAAAAAAACTAAAAAATGTCACGTACCCTGGAGTCTGTGGAAGCTTGTAGTAAAAAAAGAGAACACCAATATGGTGAATTTAATTATATCTCGCCGCGTAATTAAATTTCTAGAACCGCAAAAAAAAACATCTGTCGGGTGAATGTTACTATATCAGCGCTTCAGTATACAGAAATATTTTGATTCAACAGTAAATTTGTTCTCAGGAACTCCTGAACGAGGACATAATCGACGACGCCGAAAGCCAAAATGACAGTGATGCTGAAAAAAACTCTGGTAGCGATGTAAGTTTGCCCATTTTTAAATACTCTATGGTGTTTATTGTCCATGAGACGTTGGATGGAGTAGATTATTCCCTTCGCTATCATGATAGAAATCTGATCTAACAGTTGGTAGGACTCCTGTGCAAGAGGCCGTCTTGGTATGTACCACCGCAATGCGATATTCTACTGCGAAGAACTGTATTAGGGTGTGAAGGTAACTGTAGCAAGTGAACTACTTACTTACTTGTAGCAAGTTAAATTGATAGATACACTCTTTATTGCAACACCACATTATAAAATACAACAAACAAATAAAAAACTTAAAATTAAGTGTCACAATGGGCGGTCTTATCGCTCAGAGCTATCTCTTCCAGACAACCATGCACGGAAAGAAATATGTATACAAGTAACGGTGGTGCATAAAACAAGTACAATATAGAAGAATTTTAAAATTAAGTTACAACATATATAATATATATAACATTATAGAAATAAATACACGTAAATATTACTTATATAATAATATATATACATACACGATAGAATTACTTATCGACTAACTTGCCTAAGGAGCCCTGTGGCGCCCTCGTGATTGCTCCCGAGTGTTACGACCTGCGCCCGCGTTAAAGTTTGCGCCGAGTTCGGAATAAATGGCTCTTGTGCCATACCTATAGCGAGTTAAGAGACGAAATTGTCAAAGATAGTTGAATAACCTATAAATCTGATACATAAACATTCATGTCAAATGTATTAGTAAAATGTTATGTTACACGAGGACAAACTTGACGTAGCCGATAAAATCTGAGTTGATGTGGAAAAAAATTGTAATTTAAAAATTTTACATTAATACCTATAGGTTTTTTGCGGTAATTAAATAGTAAAAACACATATCTAACTAATTACATTCAAATATTTGAATTCGTAGAAGAAATAATAATATCATAAAAAAAACTTGCAATCTGACCACAAAAATTAAGTTTTATCAATAAATAATGCTTACCAAGACAGGATTTTGATTTGATATTTATAATAAATATTTTGAATGTCTAGAACAAAATTATTTTTACCTAGTAACATATGCTTAGGTTATTAATAATTACATAAAAAATAAGAGCTACTTTGAAATTTCGGCCAATAATGTTTAACAGCTTCAACGCTAAAGGAGGAGCCAAAAAAAGTGGTGCGATGTACCGGCTATATGAACGAGACTCAAAAATCAATGTCTAGGCGTCCAAGCGCAGAACTTCAAAACTACAAGATTTTGGGGCGAGCTACAAGACAGGCGTTATTACCCTTAGGCTAACGATTTGCCCGCTCGTGAATTACTAGCATAAAAAAGAGTTTTCCTTGTTACAGTCATCCGAAGAGGAGAAATCCGAGGGTGCTTGTGCGGGGGACTCCAAGCCCGGAGCGGAGGCCGACAGCAAGCCTGCCGACCTCCGCAAGCGAAGGCCTAGGAAGGCGGACTAGTGGCCACACTACACAGCTGTCTGGACCTCATTACAATCATTAAACGACACTTGATCTGTCCGAATCAGCAAGCCTCCACTTCATTCATCAATCTTTTGTTATAACATAAACCTGATGCGGACAGATTAATCATCATACATTTTGGAAGGGAGGGGACAAAGCGGTAAGGGTTTATTTTATTGACACGGAGAATATTGAACACGATTGCGCCATTTGTTGGTAGTATTGTGAATAGTTTCAGTATAAAAGAAGTAATAGACTGGATACAACGATGTACCTACTATAGTTTTGTCACTCACCGCCCACTTCATAGTATAGCCCTTACAAAATCCTAGTGAAGATCCGTATGATAATTATCAACAGATAATTTATTGATTCAGGTGTTACTTTGCGGAAATCCATTATCAAAAACGATATTAGAAGAAACTGTGAAACATCTGTGGGTCTAGCGCTTAGTCTTCATCCCCTGAGGATGCCTCGTGTAGAGACGAAACACGTGTCGAAGCGTTTTGGTTGATTGGGTTGTTTTGTGTGTGGTTTATTTTGTATACTTCCTGTTTGCAGTTTATGCGGGAGGGAGGGTGGTGCACACTGCAACTCTGCCATAAGCATTGTTTTTAGCGGAAGTGTCACCAAATATTTCTTCTAATATCGTTTTTGATTATCAACAGAAATGTACACCTTGATAATTACGAACTATGATCAAAGATAAGATCAGTTTTCACCCATGTACAGAGATCAGGATCCACATTTGTACCTTGTTACACCGTGCATATTTCGCTCCTTATTTATTGTTTTATAATTGAACCGTTTATTCGGAAGTTTAGTCATTGAATTTTGTCATAATTGAAATGTTACAAGTTGGACCCTGATTTACGTAACTAACTTCAGTTTCCGGAATAAAAGTAACCTGATTTTGATAAGAACAAAATATGATTTATGTATCTTGCAATACGATTAGTAAAATGATTTAAAAAGTAAATCATACAAGTTTATATAATTACCTCATGCTAATGTATTACCAATATTTTGCAATATGTAACCGTGTAACAATATCGGATATATTTAAATTTTATTGATAATGTGAAAAGTTTAAAGAAACATACAAATCTTAGTGAGAATAGGGTCCAGACATGACAATGTGAGGTCATACAAAATGGGTGGTGTTCCTCGAAATCTTATCTCGTATGAGTTTGCCGTCTCAGGTGATAAACATAAAACTTAATAAATACTTGTTCGAGACTCCACCCCCAAATATACGTAGATAGATGTTAGTGTAACACAATTAGTTATTGTACCCAAATGTTACAAGCAACCGTAAATGTGGAACATGGTGTTGTGAACCCCTAAAGCGGTGATTAAACGGACAAAACCAAGTTCTAAATATTTACATGTGATGTTTTTATAACCTCTTTTAATACTTTCAAAATAAAATAACAATATGACGAGAGTTATTAAGTTTCTATAATTAAGAAGGTACGTTTTTAGGGTTCCATACTTCAAAAGGAAAAAGAATCCTTTTATATTTTTTTCTCAGGAATGCATAGAGGTATGAAGTTGAAATTTATATCAAATACTCGGGTCTACGGTCTCTATCAGCAGTGAAAAAAGCAAACTTGTTATTCAACGCGATCAAAAGATATTCCTGTTTATGTCGCATTTATTTATTCACATTTTGTGATTTCACAAAGGAATCGAAACCTGTAGGGTACTTCACGTTAACCTTTTTTTTTTTTTTTTTTTTTTTTTTTTGACGCAGAGTAATCCTTTATGGATACCACCGGCCCCGGGGGGAGCACGGTGGTTATGTGGGAGTCTCTGCCAGAAGGGCAGCATACCCACCAAACCTCTGCGGTGTTCCATCACTGCCGCTTTTGGCGGGAACGCGGGACAGATTTCGCACACGACCGCGAACCCGCCGCGGCTGTCCGTTGCCGGACCCTTCTCTCTTGCAGCACGCCAGAACACTTGGCGTGCCGCAACCGCCACGGGGGACCTAGCCCGCAAAATGGACCCCAGACTCCCCCGAGTCTGGGTGCCCTAAGTCCCCCTACGATGGGTCAGGTGAGTAGCCCCACCGCCTGCTACTTCGGCCGCAGAGGATAGGGACAGCGGCGCCTCTCAATACCGACAGTCCTCTTCCCCTGCGACCCCACCGCGTCCGCCATCTGACGGTGGCGGCCCCGTCAAGGCCGCGGAAGGCAGGGAGAGCGGCTCACCGTAACACCGTCAATCCTCTCCCGCCGCGGCCCCTAACTCTCAGCCGCGGTGCCGCCCATACGACACCGCAGCCCGCCTCAGTTGCAGTGGCGCCCATACACCACCGCAACCTACAGTGACCGCTCCCGTGTGGACTTGGAGGGCAAAGCCCATAGGAGCGGTCCCACCTCGGGCCCGCCAGCTATCGGCTATCACTGGCAGGCCCATTGGTTCCTCTTAGCTTCACCGTGGTGACCCAAGCCACGGCTACTGAGCCCCCCCGCCACGGCAAGGCGGGAACTCTCGGGGGGGTACTTCACGTTAACCTAGCATCGTGAAATTTGGCAAGACACAATGTCTTACAGCACATACAAAGGAAAAAAAATTGAAAACCGCAAACATGTAGTTTAGTTCCGAAATATATATAGAGTGTGTAGAAATCGAACGGCAAAGTAAAGTTTGTAGTTTAACCTACTTTTCTTTACTATTAGACGTTGATTGTCGTAAAGTACAGAACCCTCGGTCCGCTAGTCTGACTCGCACTTGGCGGGGTTTTATTATTGTTAACATCTATATTTATTTCTGACAACGAACATATTAATTTAACATCAATAACTTGTACATAGTACGTTCACCGCCGGACCGCTTTAGGGAACCCTTATCCATAGTTCGACTCATCGCAATCAAATAAAAATGTAGGCCTTTGATCACATTGAATCTGTATTTGTAAGACTGGCTTGGAAGAGCTCAAACAAGCATTTTTGTCTCGCTCTAAATCATTAGTTTGATATGTTGCGTTCTTGTCCAATTAGTTTTAAATGCATTTATCACCACAGTTTAGAGAGTTTTATGTTTTTGCACCAAAATTAGTTTAGGAACTCTTTCGAGGTAAATTCAACATTAAGGCTGGCTATTCATTGGCTGATTCTTCAGCAATCCGGACAGATTTGGATGTACCTAAAAACCTCGTTTGTATTATGTCCAACCGATCTACTCTTGGGCAGCGACGATGTGATGTTTTTGTAGTCATTGAATCGTTGATTTCTAAAACCCCACATGAGTTTGACTCTCACTCTGCCGGTAGAATTAATCTAAATAAAATATAACGCTATTAAATAACTTGCCTAATCATAAACTAATACAGAAAAACGAAAAATAGATTTTTTCGTTGTACTGTTATTTAAGCATATTATTATATTGTTTGCTGAAAAAAGTAACTGTATTCCATGTGGGGTTAAAAAACATTAAATTAACGTCAAAGTAATTAAAACCGACTTTGTGGTTGTGGTGAGACATTGTTCCATATTGGTGACGGTGTTCCATAATTAGGGCGGACAATGCGGACAGCAAATCTGCCAATGAATGTCCGGCCTTATCAACAGTGAGTGATATCAAGAAAGGGGTTGTAATTGTAATTAGCAACATATCCCCCAGTTTCTAGAACATTTGTCTAATCCTTGATTAGTTAACAAACTATAAATACTAAACGCTTATTGGTCAATGGTATTCTATGACGCTATATGTGACCAATCAGCGGCCAGTATTCCGTCTGATAGGTCAAACTTGAGAATGTTCCAGAAACTAGAGGTTAAGTCACTTACATTTTGGTATGTGTTTATTTTAAAAAGTATTATTTCTTATTTTACACTTATAGCTTGCTTAAGTAGCTTACCCGCAAATATGCCTAATCAGCACATTTTCAACAATTGCCCTTTTTATAATCGCGTCATATGTAAGGCATTTATTTTGAAATAAGTATGAACATAAAAAAATTTAAGGTATTATTATTATAATATGAATCATGTGTTTCTTTTCCATTTTACTACAATTTACCATCTATAAACACACATTCCTTGCGAAAGCTCAATATTATGTTTGTAAAAAGGAATCCACGTACTTACAGAGATTATTTATTAAATTAATTTATATGTTGCATGTGGCAATACTCGATATTCTGTTTCCTTAATATCAATAATTATCTATGTTGTGAAGTTCTTTTTTAGATTTAAAATCAAATTATAGTTGTTAATAAATGATGTTAACGAAAAGGTCAGTGGTAAAAGAATAGAGATTAGATTTGCGAAAATTAACAGATTTCTAATGATGAAACCATGGTGATATATTAGAATATGTAACCATTGCATAATGAGGGTACTATTAAAATACATGTGTGGGTAGGAACGAACCGAAGTTACTTAGGGCACGTTCCGGTAAGCGCCGTCAACGCTCACAACTGTCGCGGCCCGTTCCCTTTGGTTCCAATGCATAGAATCAATGATGTTGTATATAAACGGAGGTAGATACATACGCCTTACTGCTCTCGACTTGGCGACATCAACACAAACTAGTTGTGTTGAGTCAACTTAGTTCCAGCCTCTCTGGAAACGACGCAGCGCGTATTCAACATTTAGGAAAAAAATCCTTCTTGTGTGTTCAGAAACCGCAGAACATATTAGGACGTGTTAAAAAAACAAGAACGATGTATCTTTTCATTTGTAAGTTTTGTTTTTCCACTGTTATCTATCAAAAATGGAAAATCATAAATTGTATTTTAATCAAGTCCTGGGACGTTGCCGCTTCGCCACCCACGCGAACGAGACAAGTAGCTCGTTACGTTTAAAAGCGACAGAGAGAACGAGGCTGTAATTGGCGGTCGAATGGTCGGCCATAAGCGAACGTTGTTAATATGTTCATCCCTTTTTGACAAGTAGGATTAATATATCTTCGTGTTCTAATCTCGTCAGTGTAGTTAATGTCGTGAGAGTTGTGTACTATAGCTATAGGTAGGTATAGCATAAAATTTGCCATTTTTAAACTTCATATTCAAGGAGTAAAACGTCTCTATAGTTAATATTAGTCATTGCGTAGAATGCACAATTCGTATGGAACACTCACGCGGTCGCGAAACGCGCTCCAAATTTACGTCAAAAGTCGATAAATATACATTTGATGTTTTTCTCAGACGCAAAATTGTTAAATGGTCCAAAACTACCGATCATCTCGCTGATTACCGATCATTCCTCCATCGTTTGTTGTCCTTCCTATCCGCGCGAACTGTTACTGGCATTATTGTGGTTACGCCGCACAAGCCATACAAACAAGAAGATGTTTGACAGTGACAGCTCGCAACGATCACGTAACCTACCTGCGATCCTCAATCGTTGTGGTGCGGAGTGAGCGTTTTCGGTGACGTCATCGATCGACGTATCGAGCTCGCTCACGATGATCGTGGGCTTGTATGGGAATGGGTTTGCGAACGCTGCGAACTTTTTCGGCGCTTACCGGAACGTAGCCTTTTTTGAACCACATGAGCGTTTACGTGTGTTCACGTAACCATATCGTTACCGTATACAGTACATACTATGAGTTATCTGTGTCAGTTGTACTAGATAAATAACAGTTTGTATACGTCAACGATACTTACGTAAATTTTCATGCTATCCCCACAGTAACGTAGGGTGTCATTTTACTACAACTAATACTCAAGCAATAGCGTTAGAATTGCCGCCCTTGAATTCAAAGATTTTATGTTTAACCGCACATGTTTGCAGTTCCTGGAAATGTAGGTTGATTTCTGCGAAATCCAGTGTGTTATTATTGGCCAAATATGGCTAATCGCGAGTCCACGGGTTAAAGAATACTTACAGATTCGATACCATTAATGCCTACCAGAGACGTAAATTTACGTGAGTTTCATTCATAAATCTTTTGTTTTAATTATCACGGTATAGAAAGGTTTAATTGTTCTAGAATTATGATGACAAATATATAGGTAACTATAGTTAGTCTTGGAGGAATTGTTTTATGGCATCACCGCTATGTAATTAAGAGGAATACTTTTTAATATGAAATTGTTAATTTTCGCATATCGCAGAAGTGGTAACGATGTAGTTAACAAGAAAATTGCCTTGTACAAAGACTTAAGATTGTTTTAAGTGTTGCGTTTTTTATTAACTATTGACCTAGCGACTCGCTGAATAAATTGTATTTGTAATTACTATTTGTTTTGTTAAACTAACCTAAATTTGACTAGTCATGCAGTACTATCATAATCAGTCCATTTTGTTCCCACTCCTGGGACTCGAGCCTTCCGCTCAGAGGAGTGGGGCCATAATCCACCACGCGGGCCCAGTGCGGCTTGGTGGATAGGTTAGTGGCCAACCCATGTCGAATTTTCAGGCCGCCCGAAAGCCTTCGACATAGCCTAACGACTGTTGTCCTAAATCGAATAACCGAAACCGACGGCTTAACGTGCCTTCCGAAGCACGGAAGTGCTCAGTTGAATAATGCCACTAGCGGTCACCCATCCAACTCCTGACCGCAGCAAGTGTTCTTAACTTGTTGATCGGTTAAGATCGCCAAGTCAAGCTCCGCTACGAGCGCTTCCGGGCAGTACTAAACTTTTATAATTTGGATAATTGGATTTTGTGAAATCAAGAAGCGATGACCATTAGTGCAGCCGTAAGCTGCACTAATCGCCACCCCTATGATGACCTGAGAGATGCTTTTTCACGCCCCGCTTCAAAGACCCAGGGTCATAGCTGCAAGGAAATACGTACGCCGGCAAAGCATTCCACAATTTATATACACGACAGAGGCTTACTGACAAACGGTAAGAAAATTACTACAGGGACTAAAGCTGGTTCATTAGATCTAGTGACTTATGTCCGATTTCGCCATAAGTACTTCAAACCACTACCTAACTAGAGAACTCTTCGGGCAAGGATATTCATAAATTCCACCCTAACTTAAATTCATTTTTAATACAGTTACTCAAAAAGTGGCGTATTGCAGCAGGGACGTATAGCGTTCGGGATGTGGGCTATTACATACTCGTCCTTTTTTTTACCTTTCCCGTACTCGTGCGTTCTTTTTCCCAACTGTCAAAATAATGTCTTAAAAAAAAATACCAACCATGAAGTTTTTACTAAAAAAAATCATAGAAGTTTTTATGATTCATGCAAATACGTATATTTCTAAAAAGAAGCTACTAATTTGTTTCAATATCAGATTTAATAATTTGATTGAATGAGTTAGGTTAGGTTTCATTTCATTTCATCTCATTAAATTTAATTTTCATTTCATATCATAAAAAAATCTACTGAAGACTTGGCTGGTATGGGCATAGTTCCCTTTGCCTACCAGAATGGGTGAAGAAAAAAAACCTCTGCTTATATTCTACGGTTGGCGTCATTTTCCAGAAATTTTCTTTGAGAGTTTATTATTACAATGCATACCAAAGACAACTAGCGCGTGATATCAATTTGTGAAGATTAACTGTCGAATGTCTCAACAAACTCACGATAGCACCTTTGCATGACACCACACAAGGTAATCTTTGGTATCGATTACTCCGGACTTGACTTCCAGCAGACAACTGCTCGGGACAGCTACTTGGGCGGCCGCTCAGCGCAGAAGCACGGGAAGTTGCTCAGCGCAGCAGTTTGGGCAGCCGCTCAGGATACCTGCTCGGGACAGCTGAAAAACAAATGAATGTGTTAATATCTGTCGACGTACTACGATAAAATTCTGGACTCCCATCACCCGCACCACACTATGCAATCAAAACAAAGAAAAACATTCCATGCCTTACATACTTTACCAAGATCTCACTCGCATAGTTTAGTGATATTTTTCTTTATTAATGCATACCAAAGACAACTAGCGCGTAATATCAATATGTGAAGATTAACTGTCAAATGTCTCAACAAATTCACGATACCACCTTTGCATGACACCACACAAGGTAATCTTTGGTGTCGATTACTCCGGACTTGACTTCCAGCAGACAACTGCTTGGGACAGCGGCTTGGGTGGCCGCTCAGAGCAGAAGCACGGGCAGTTGCTCAGCGCAGCAGTTTGGGCAGCCGCTCAGGATACCTGCTCGGGACAGCTGAAAAACAAATGAATGTGTTAATATCTGTCGACGTACTACGATAAAATTCTGGACTTCCATCACCCGCACCACACTATGCAATCAAAACAAAGAAAAACATTCCATGCCTTACATACTTTACCAAGATCTCACTCGCATAGTTTAGTGATATTTTTCTTTATTAATGCATACCAAAGACAACTAGCGCGTGATATCAATATGTGAAGATTAACTGTCAAATGTCTCAACAAATTCACGATACCACCTTTGCATGACACCACACAAGGTAATCTTTGGTGTCGATTACTCCGGACTTGACTTCCAGCAGACAACTGCTTGGGACAGCGGCTTGGGTGGCCGCTCAGAGCAGAAGCACGGGCAGTTGCTCAGCGCAGCAGCCCAGCGCAGCAGTTTGGGCAGCCGCTCAGGATACCTGCTCGGGACAGCTGAAAAACAAATGAATGTGTTAATATCTGTCGACGTACTACGATAAAATTCTGGACTTCCATCACCCGCACCACACTATGCAATCAAAACAAAGAAAAACATTCCATGCCTCACATACTTTACCAAGATCTCACTCGCAAAGTTTAGTGAATTTGTGAAAATTAACTGTCGAATGTCTCAACAAACTCACGATACCACCTTTGCATGACACCACACAAGGTAATCTTTGGTGTCGATTACTCCGGACTTGACTTCCAGCAGACAACTGCTCGGGACAGCTACTTGGGCGGCCGCTCAGCACAGAAGCACGGGCAGTTGCTCAGCGCAGCAGCCCAGCGCAGCAATTTGGGCAGCCGCTCAGGATACCTGCTCGGGAAAGCAGAAAAACAAATGAATGTGTTAATATCTGTTGACGTACTACGATAAAATTCTGGACTTCCATCACCCGCACTTTACTATGCAATGAAAACAAAGAAAACCTTTCATGCCTTACATACTTTACCAAGATCTCACTCGCACAGTTTAGTGATATTTTTCTTTATTAATGCATACCAAAGACAACTAGCGCGTGATATCAATATGTGAAGATTAACTGTCAAATGTCTCAACAAACTCACGATACCACCTTTGCATGACACCACACAAGGTAATCTTTGGTGTCGATTACTCCAGACTTGACTTCCAGCAGACAAATGCTCGGGACTGCTACTTGGGTGGCCGCTCAGCGCAGAAGCTCGGGAAGTTGCTCAGCGCAGCAGCCCAGCGCAGCAGTTTGGGCAGCCGCTCAGGATACCTGCTCGGGACAGCTGAAAAACAAATGAATGTGTTAATATCTGATGACGTACTACGATAAAATTCTGGACTTCCATCACCCGCACTACACTATGCAATGAAAACAAAGAAAAACATTCCATGCCTCACATACTTTACCAAGATCTCACTCGCAAAGTTTAGTGAATTTGTGAAAATTAACTGTCGAATGTCTCAACAAACTCACGATACCACCTTTGCATGACACCACACAAGGTAATCTTTGGTGTCGATTACTCCGGACTTGACTTCCAGCAGACAACTGCTCGGGACAGCTACTTGGGCGGCCGCTCAGCACAGAAGCACGGGCAGTTGCTCAGCGCAGCAGCCCAGCGCAGCAATTTGGGCAGCCGCTCAGGATACCTGCTCGGGAAAGCAGAAAAACAAATGAATGTGTTAATATCTGTTGACGTACTACGATAAAATTCTGGACTTCCATCACCCGCACCTTACTATGCAATGAAAACAAAGAAAACATTCCATGCCTTACATACTTTACCAAGATCTCACTCGCACAGTTTAGTGATATTTTTCTTTATTAATGCATACCAAAGACAACTAGCGCGTGATCTCAATTTGTGAAGATTAACTGTCGAATGTCTCAACAAACTCACGATAGCACCTTTGCATGACACCACACAAGGTAATCTTTGGTGTCGATTACTCCGGACTTGACTTCCAGCAGACAACTGCTCGGGACAGCTACTTGGGCGGCCGCTCAGTACAGAAGCACGGGCAGTTGCTCAGCGCAGCAGTCCAGCGCAGCAGTCCAGCGCAGCAGTTTGGGCAGCCGCTCAGGATACCTGCTCGGGACAGCTGAAAAACAAATGAATGTGTTAATATCTGTCGACGTACTACGATAAAATTCTGGACTTCCATCACCCGCACCTTACTATGCAATGAAAACAAAGAAAACATTCCATGCCTTACATACTTTACCAAGATCTCACTCGCACAGTTTAGTGAATTTGTGAAAATTAACTGTCGAATGTCTCAACAAACTCACGATACCACCTTTGCATGACACCACACAAGGTAATCTTTGGTGTCGATTACTCCGGACTTGACTTCTAGCAGACAACTGCTCAGGACAGCGGCTTGGTCGGCCGCTCAGCGCATAAGCACGGGCAGTTGCTCAGCGTAGCAGTTTTGGCAGCTGCTCAGGATACCTGCTCGGGACAGCTGAAAAACAAATGAATGTGTTAATATCTGTCGACGTACTACGATAAAATTCTGGACTTCCATCACCCGCACCACACTATGCAATGAAAACAAAGAAATACATTCCATGCCTTACATACTTTACCAAGATCTCTTTCGCACAGTTTAGTGATATATTTCTTTATTAATGCATACCAAAGACAACTAGCGCGTGATATCAATTTGTGAAGATTAACTGTCGAATGTCTCAACAAACTCACGATAGCACCTTTGCATGACACCACACAAGGTAATCTTTGGTGTCGATTACTCCGGACTTGACTTCCAGCAGACAACTGCTCGGGACAGCGGTTTGGGCGGCCGCTCAGCGCAGAAGCACGGGCAGTTGCTCAGCGCAGCAGCCCAGCGCAGCAGTTTGGGCAGCCGCTCAGGATACCTGCTCGGGACAGCTGAAAAACAAATGAATGTGTTAATATCTGTCGACGTACTACGATAAAATTCTGGACTTCCATCACCCGCACCACACTATGCAATGAAAACAAAGAAAAACATTCCATGCCTTACATACTTTACCAAGATCTCACTCGCAAAGTTTAGTGAATTTGTGAAAATTAACTGTCGAATGTCTCAACAAACTCACGATACTACCTTTGCATGACACCACACAAGGTAATCTTTGGTGTCGATTACTCCGGACTTGACTTCCAGCAGACAACTGCTCGGGACAGCTACTTGGGCGGCCGCTCAGCACAGAAGCACGGGCAGTTGCTCAGCGCAGCAGCCCAGCGCAGCAATTTGGGCAGCCGCTCAGGATACCTGCTCGGGAAAGCAGAAAAACAAATGAATGTGTTAATATCTGTTGACGTACTACGATAAAATTCTGGACTTCCATCACCCGCACTTTACTATGCAATGAAAACAAAGAAAAACATTCCATGCCTTACATACTTTACCAAGATCTCACTCGCAAAGTTTAGTGAATTTGTGAAAATTAACTGTCGAATGTCTCAACAAACTCACGATACCACCTTTGCATGACACCACACAAGGTAATCTTTGGTGTCGATTACTCCGGACTTGACTTCCAGCAGACAACTGCTCGGGACAGCTACTTGGGCGGCCGCTCAGCACAGAAGCACGGGCAGTTGCTCAGCGCAGCAGCCCAGCGCAGCAATTTGGGCAGCCGCTCAGGATACCTGCTCGGGAAAGCAGAAAAACAAATGAATGTGTTAATATCTGTTGACGTACTACGATAAAATTCTGGACTTCCATCACCCGCACTTTACTATGCAATGAAAACAAAGAAAACCTTTCATGCCTTACATACTTTACCAAGATCTCACTCGCACAGTTTAGTGATATTTTTCTTTATTAATGCATACCAAAGACAACTAGCGCGTGATATCAATATGTGAAGATTAACTGTCGAATGTCTCAACAAACTCACGATACCACCTTTGCATGACACCACACAAGGTAATCTTAGGTGTCGATTACTCCGGACTTGACTTCCAGCACACAACTGCTTGGGACAGCGGCTTGGGTGGCCGCTCAGCGCAGAAGCACGGGCAGTTGCTCAGCCCAGCAATTTGGGCAGCCGCTCAGGATACCTGCTCGGGAAAGCAGAAAAACAAATGAATGTGTTAATATCTGTCGACGTACTACGATAAAATTCTGGACTTCCATCACCCGCACTTTACTATGCAATGAAAACAAAGAAAAACATTCCATGCCTTACATACTTTACCAAGATCTCACTCGCAAAGTTTAGTGAATTTGTGAAAATTAACTGTCGAATGTCTCAACAAACTCACAATACCACCTTTGCATGACACCACACAAGGTAATCTTTGGTGTCGATTACTCCGGACTTGACTTCCAGCAGACAACTGCTCGGGACAGCTACTTGGGCGGCCGTTTAGCACAGAAGCACGGGCAGTTGCTCAGCGCAGCAGCCCAGCGCAGCAGTTTGGGCAGCCGCTCAGGATACCTGCTCGGGAAAGCAGAAAAACAAATGAATGTGTTAATATCTGTCGACGTACTACGATAAAATTCTGGACTTCCATCACCCGCACCACACTATGCAATGAAAACAAAGAAATACATTCCATGCCTTACATACTTTACCAAGATCTCTTTCGCACAGTTTAGTGATATATTTCTTTATTAATGCATACCAAAGACAACTAGCGCGTGATATCAATTTGTGAAGATTAACTGTCGAATGTCTCAACAAACTCACGATAGCACCTTTGCATGACACCACACAAGGTAATCTTTGGTGTCGATTACTCCGGACTTGACTTCCAGCAGACAACTGCTCGGGACAGCGGCTTGGGCGGCCGCTCAGCGCAGAAGCACGGGCAGTTGCTCAGCGCAGCAGCCCAGCGCAGCAGTTTGGGCAGCCGCTCAGGATACCTGCTCGGGACAGCTGAAAAACAAATGAATGTGTTAATATCTGTCGACGTACTACGATAAAATTCTGGACTTCCATCACCCGCACCACACTATGCAATGAAAACAAAGAAAAACATTCCATGCCTTACATACTTTACCAAGATCTCACTCGCAAAGTTTAGTGAATTTGTGAAAATTAACTGTCGAATGTCTCAACAAACTCACGATACTACCTTTGCATGACACCACACAAGGTAATCTTTGGTGTCGATTAATCCGGACTTGACTTCTAGCAGACAACTGCTCAGGACAGCGGCTTGATCGGCCGCTCAGCGCATAAGCACGGGCAGTTGCTCAGCGCAGCAGTTTTGGCAGCCGCTCAGGATACCTGCTCGGGACAGCTGAAAAACAAATGAATGTGTTAATATCTGTCGACGTACTACGATAAAATTCTGGACTTCCATCACCCGCACCACACTATGCAATGAAAACAAAGAAAAACATTCCATGCCTTACATACTTTACCAAGATCTCACTCGCAAAGTTTAGTGAATTTGTGAAAATTAACTGTCGAATGTCTCAACAAACTCACAATACCACCTTTGCATGACACCACACAAGGTAATCTTTGGTGTCGATTACTCCGGACTTGACTTCCAGCAGACAACTGCTCGGGACAGCTACTTGGGCGGCCGTTTAGCACAGAAGCACGGGTAGTTGCTCAGCGCAGCAGCCCAGCGCAGCAGTTTGGGCAGCCGCTCAGGATACCTGCTCGGGAAAGCAGAAAAACAAATGAATGTGTTAATATCTGTCGACGTACTACGATAAAATTCTGGACTTCCATCACCCGCACCACACTATGCAATGAAAACAAAGAAAAACATTCCATGCCTTACATACTTTACCAAGATCTCTTTCGCACAGTTTAGTGATATTTTTCTTTATTAATGCATACCAAAGACAACTAGCGCGTGATATTAATTTGTGAAGATTAACTGTCGAATGTCTCAACAAACTCACGATACCACCTTTGCATGACACCACACAAGGTAATCTTAGGTGTCGATTACTCCGGACTTGACTTCCAGCACACAACTGCTTGGGACAGCGGCTTGGGTGGCCGCTCAGCGCAGAAGCACGGGCAGTTGCTCAGCGCAGCAGCCCAGCGCAGCAGTTTGGGCAGCCGCTCAGGATACCTGCTCGGGACAGCTGAAAAACAAATGAATGTGTTAATATCTGTCGACGTACTACGATAAAATTCTGGACTTCCATCACCCGCACCTTACTATGCAATGAAAACAAAGAAAACATTCCATGCCTTACATACTTTACCAAGATCTCACTCGCACAGTTTAGTGAATTTGTGAAAATTAACTGTCGAATGTCTCAACAAACTCACGATACTACCTTTGCATGACACCACACAAGGTAATCTTTGGTGTCGATTAATCCGGACTTGACTTCTAGCAGACAACTGCTCAGGACAGCGGCTTGATCGGCCGCTCAGCGCATAAGCACGGGCAGTTGCTCAGCGCAGCAGTTTTGGCAGCCGCTCAGGATACCTGCTCGGGACAGCTGAAAAACAAATGAATGTGTTAATATCTGTCGACGTACTACGATAAAATTCTGGACTTCCATCACCCGCACCACACTATGCAATGAAAACAAAGAAAAACATTCCATGCCTTACATACTTTACCAAGATCTCACTCGCAAAGTTTAGTGAATTTGTGAAAATTAACTGTCGAATGTCTCAACAAACTCACGATACTACCTTTGCATGACACCACATAAGGTAATCTTTGGTGTCGATTAATCTGGACTTGACTTCTAGCAGACAACTGCTCAGGACAGCGGCTTGGGCGGCCGCTCAGCGCAGAAGCACGGGCAGTTGCTCAGCGCAGCAGCCCAGCGCAGCAGTTTGGGCAGCCGCTCAGGATACCTGCTCGGGACAGCTGAAAAACAAATGAATGTGTTAATATCTGTCGACGGACTACGATAAAATTCTGGACTTCCATCACCTGCACCACACTATGCAATGAAAACAAAGAAAAACATTCCATGCCTTACATACTTTACCAAGATCTCACTCGCATAGGTTAGTGAATTTGTGAAAATTAACTGTCGAATGTCTCAACAAACTCACGATACCACCTTTGCATGACACCACACAAGGTAATCTTTGGTGTCGATTACTCCGGACTTGACTTCCAGCAGACAACTGCTTGGGTGGCCGCTCAGCGCAGAAGCACGGGCAGTTGCTCAGCGCAGCAGTTTGGGCAGCCGCTCAGGATACCTGCTCGGGAAAGCAGAAAAACAAATGAATGTGTTAATATCTGTCGACGTACTACGATACAATTCTGGACTTCCATCACCCGCACTTTACTATGCAATGAAAACAAAGAAAACATTCCATGCCTTACATACTTTACCAAGATCTCACTCTCACAGTTTAGTGATATTTTTCTTTATTAATGCATACCAAAGACAACTAGCGCGTGATATCAATTTGTGAAGATTAACTGTCGAATGTCTCAACAAACTCACGATAGCACCTTTGCATGACACCACACAAGGTAATCTTTGGTGTCGATTACTCCGGACTTGACTTCCAGCAGACAACTGCTCGGGACAGCGGCTTGGGCGGCCGCTCAGCGCAGAAGCACGGGCAGTTGCTCAGCGCAGCAGTTTGGGCAGCCGCTCAGGATACCTGCTCGGGACAGCTGAAAAACAAATGAATGTGTTAATATCTGTCGACGTACTACGATATAATTCTGGACTTCCATCACCCGCACCACACTATTCAATGAAAACAAAGAAAAACTTTCCATGCCTTACATACTTTACCAAGATCTCACTCACACAGTTTAGTGATATTTTTCTTTATTAATGCATACCAAAGACAACTAGCGCGTGATATCAATTTGTGAAAATTAACTATCGAATGTCTCAACAAACTCACAATACCACCTTTGCATGACACCACACAAGGTAATCTTTGGTGTCGATTACTCCGGACTTGACTTCCAGCAGACAACTGCTCGGGACAGCTACTTGGGCGGCCGCTTAGCACAGAAGTACGGGCAGTTGCTCAGCCCAGCGCAGCAGTTTGGGCAGCCGCTCAGAATACCTGCTCTGGAAAGCAGAAAAACAAATGAATGTGTTAATATCTGTCGACGTACTACTATAAAATTCTGGACTTCCATCACCCGCACCACACTATGCAATGAAAACAAAGAAAAACATTCCATGCCTTACATACTTTACCAAGATCTCACTCGCACAGTTTAGAGATATTTTTCTTTATTAATGCATACCAAAGACAACTAGCGCGTGATATCAATTTGTGAAGATTAACTGTCGAATGTCTCAACAAACTCACGATACCACCTTTGCATGACACCACACAAGGTAATCTTTGGTGTCGATTACTCCGGACTTGACTTCCAGCACACAACTGCTTGGGACAGCGGCTTGGGTGGCCGCTCAGCGCAGAAGCACGGGCAGTTGCTCAGCGCAGCAGTCCAGCGCAGCAGTTTGGGCAGCCGCTCAGGATACCTGCTCGGGACAGCTGAAAAACAAATGAATGTGTTAATATCTGTCGACGTACTACGATAAAATTCTGGACTTCCATCACCCGCACCACACTATGCAATGAAAACAAAGAAAAACATTCCATGCCTTACATACTTTACCAAGATCTCACTCGCACAGTTTAGTGATATTTTTCTTTATTAATGCATACCAAAGACAACTAGCGCGTGATATCAATTTGTGAAGATTAACTGTCGAATGTCTCAACAAACTCACGATACCACCTTTGCATGACACCACACAAGGTAATCTTTGGTGTCAATTACTCCGGACTTGACTTCCAGCAGACAACTGCTCGGGACTGCTACTTGGGCGGCCGCTCAGCGCAGAAGCACGGGAAGTTGCTCAGCGCAGCAGCCCAGCGCAGCAGTTTGGGCAGCCGCTCAGGATACCTGCTCGGGACAGCTGAAAAACAAATGAATGTGTTAATATCTGTTGACGTACTACGATAAAATTCTGGACTTTCATCACCCGCACTACACTATGCAATGAAAACAAAGAAAAACATTCCATGCCTTACATACTAGAATAAGAATATACATATATATATATATATATATACACATACATATATATATATATATATATATATATATACACATACATATATATATATATATACATATATATATTTATATATATATATATATATGACGGAGAAAGCACTGACGGAGTGTTTTTAAAAAGTGTGACGTCAGCATTGCTGACGTCACAATTGTTGTTTTCATGATGATCACTCATTTTTGGGTCCTCGAAGTAAAACTTCACAAGTACTTTTATAAGCTTCGTATATTCAACGAGCAGCGTAACAACGTCACAAAGAGGTCCGTACTGTACGGCGACTCGAGAGCGACTGAGACGAGCACCTACAGTGCGGCCGTATTTATAGGACTCGGCGCACGTGCACGAGTTTACAAGTTTGTTGGTAAAGTATTGAAATTACAATCATAACATTAATTTTACATCGTAATCAACTCAAAAATAATCAACTGATGATTTATAAACTATTTTTAGGGCAATCAAATGATTAAACTTAATTATTCTCGACGAACTGTTGTAGTTGCGCCGATATATATAATATACATATATATATGTATATAACTCTACGTACCACGACAAAAAAAAAATTTGTTCACATTACGTTTTATATAGGGTTCATATTGACAATTCGGTATGTAAAGTTTTTTTTTGGTATTTTTTTTATATTTTTATTTCGTAGATTAGGTCATTATAAGAAACTAATTTCAATATTTTTGTTTTATATTCAGTAGTAATTTTATAATATTTTTTTGAAAATTTGAATCCTATGACGTCACTTTTTTGCACAAATATGTAGTTGCGTTGAGGAGCCAAGAAAAGCACGCGAGTAAAAAAAAAGAAACTAGAACACTTGACAGTGACACCTACTAATTCGTAAGTCTCTATTCAATCAAAACAAAAGTGCAAAAAAGTGACGTCATTTAGAGGTCAATGAAAGTCGAATTATTTCATCGTTTTTTGTTAAAATAAATGGCATCTTATCGTTTTAAAAGGTCAGAGTAGAAAAATAAGGGTTTGTAACATAAAATCTCGAAATGGTTTCGGAATTGGCATAGGTTAATTTATTTTAGCATACCGAATTGTTTTATTTAAATCCTGAAGTACTTCCATACCACAGTGACTTGTCAATCATAGTGATCAATACCTCTCGTGTTGCATACAAGTTATACAAGACAAAGCATTGCCGTATAAAAGTATTAACACAGCGGGCAACATTAACCTTACAGTTATTTATCTCTACAAGTACCAGAACATTAATTTGATAACCGACAATCATTACGACAGTGTTTGCACTATACAAAATCACGACAAGGATTGACTCACCGCAATGACAAACTCGGAGATGTTGACTCGTCGACGGTTGAAGGCAGAGTGAGCCGCGACCGCTCTGCGCGCCGCCTTTTATACTTTTCGGTCTACTAGGCTATTTTCGTCTCCAACAATATAATATATATATATTTATATATCGGCGCGGATACAATAATTAGCCAATAATAATTATTCTATAACAATTAGATTTGTTTAATTGATTTATATAACATAGATTCATACTTTTGAAATTGTTTACAGTAAATTATTTCAATTAAAATTAATAATATAATTATTCTTAAAATGATTTAAGTTTATTACGATGTACAATTAATTATAAAACATGCCATCACTTTGTATTGCAATCTTAATGTTTAAAACGACCACGTGCAAGTACGCCGTAACCTATAAAAGCGGTCGCACAGGCGACGGGATGGCATTCGTGTTCGAGCCGCCGCACAGTACGGACCTCTCTGGGACGTCGTTACGCTACCAGTCGAATATACGAAACCTATCAGTGATTCGTGGAGTTTTATTTGGAACAGAATATAAGTGACATCAGCAGTGCTGACGTCACTTATTCTTTAAAAAAAAACATCATGAAGGTCCCAACCACATCCTCATCGACTTCGGATCAACCTGTCACGACTGGAACAGCGCAGGGCAGTACCAGGCTGATAGACCCTGTCTCATTGAACACTTCAGGAGTACCAGCAAACAACTTTAACACCGTGCAGCCCATCACAACGGGAATTACCACAGGCACGACGTATACACCAATTGCTGCGGAAATACCAGCTTCCGTACGGGTACCATTCACATCAATGGGACTCTCATCTTACAATCAAGAAGTATACCTTCCAGGGGTACCCATCGCTGCTGGATCGGTCAATACTGAATAACCTGATTGACAACAATCCAGTGGAAGGTTTTACCTTGGAAGAAGGCATACTAAAGAAGCACGTCCTAGACCCGATATTCGCCCAACAGCTGCGAACTGTAGTACCGAATTCCTTCCAATGGAGTTTAATTAACTCCTTCTACACCACACTCAAGCACCCAGGTTGGGAGAGAAACCTACTGGATCAATAAGATGAGCACCACGATCCAAAGATGTGTTGATTTCTGCATAGTATGTAGAACTTGTAGAGGCACATCTGGGTGTGCCCTACGAAATTATCAGGTTTCTTGAAAATGACCGCTACATGGTGAAAAAAAGTGGTCGGCAGAAAGGCCGCTCCAGAAAAATCGTCCACGATCAACTTCGGCGTGCCCCACAACCGGGAAAACAAAGGTGCCGTGTCGGCGGGAGATGGTCTCGATACACTGCAAAACAACGTTGCAACCGCCCCTGATTCAGTGTCGAACACGCGTCATCGGATTAAAACCGGCGAGTATAAAATTCATTGTTGTACGATATTTTCAACTAGAATCTACAAAAATAAAATGTCTGGAGAGTGATACCTCTGAGCTAAACCATGTGTTACCCTTGAGCTAGCCACGGATCCTTGATGCATCCACAAGTGACCTCTGAGATACCGTGGGGACGCCTTGTGGAACTATGGGTAGACACGTATACACCACAGATTCAAAAATGAATAAGGCAGTGCACGTCTTTGTGTACTGTAATGTTGTAGCAACAATAAACTTAATAAAAATAAGCAACATGGGTTGCTTAATGATACCTACTTGAAAGTGAAAGCATGTGTCATTGATTTATCACGTGTTAAAAATAGATTTACACATGCTAAAAGCTTTTAAAATAATTTAAAACGTTTCGATAAAAACTATTTTATTGTGCAATGATAGGTGTTTAGTTTGTTGATGCAGCTAAATAATCTTCGAGAGGTTACTAATCGCTAAGACTCCTAAGGTTACATAACAGTTGTGTTAATGTAACAAACAAGATAAAGCAACGTAAGTTGTTTATAGACTCACTACTCAGAGAATATCTCATTCTTTGCAGGACAGCGATAATTAACAGCAGTCTGCGAGAGTTAACGAGTCAACAAGGCTGGTGCAGAGCGCGCGCCACCTGTCAGTATGGCCGTATCGGCGCAGATAGAATAATTAGCCAATAATAATGTCTATAACAATTAGATTTGTTAAATTGATTTATAAAACATACTTTTGAAATTGTGTTAAATTATTCCAATTAAAATTAATAATTAATTATTCTCAAAATGATTATTGGCTATTGACGAGACTACGGTCTAGGACTACATTTAACGAAAATAAACAATACATCTACACAACGTTATTTTATTTTAATCACACCTATCCTCGCATACACTATTTTTCACAGATATACCTGAGATATGTTATATTATTTATGTATTGCTTCAGATTTTTTTAAATAATTGTTTAGTATTTAAGTATTATTCCTTTTGTACAAAGTCAGCATACATTCTATAATTATTATAACCTTCTTTTAAAAAAAATATAAAATCCATGTAAAGATCATTGGAGTAATTATAAAGGAAGGGACTGAATCTCACGACACAGGCCATCCTAGTGTGGGATTCAGTGATCATCACCCAACTTACGAGTACTATATTATAATATATAAGCCAAAAGATGTAATCTAATTTGTAAGTAATTAGCATAAGTTTTATTTCCTAATAAACGTTTCCTAGTTTCCTAATTAATTTCCTAATATATCCACCCTCAATCAGAGCCACCATCAATGGTGACAAAAGGGGCAACATTAGTGTGGATGGCTAAAGGGTGTCGAGAGGTGTGCTGCGGTTTCACTAGAGCACTACTACCGGCGTTATGCCCTTTAACACTTCCACCCTTGGAGCTTTTCGTTACTTACTTTAGTATTATTATCCTTTCTAAACCAAAACAACTTTACCTGCGTGGGTACGGGTAAAAGATTGATCACCAATAGACATTTAGATCACCAAATTTCAACCTTTTTAGGTATGCAAAAATAATTATGCTTACCTATTGTGAAACTACCAATAGTAATTATAAAGACCCAAACTTTAGATTTGGTTTACTATTAAAGTTGTTCAAGGTATAATTGACTATCTTTATTGTGTTATCCTCTAGCAATAACGATGTTTCATCTTCTTAGCATTTGCAGAGTCATTCCACTCGTACCTGTATATGTATACCATATTCCCGCTCTCCGCTTGCATAAAGATGCGTTCTAAGCGGCCTGTAAGGAAGAATCCGCCGATTGGATCACATTGAATCAAGTATATATTGTTCTGTGCATTGAATTATGAATAAAAATTATATCTATTGTATGTATGTACTGTTAGTACTTTCCTTTTTCAAGGGTTCTCATAGAAAATGCATGGCAGAACACGGCTCTTGTTTTGTACATAAAAAACATACATTGCAAGATGTGGTCTTTGTACAAATTGTTAGTCTGTGCGAACACAGACGACAATATATCTTGAGATTCGTACAAATATACAAAAAATATGGTTTTCTATAAATTCGGTACGTGATAACGTCATAAGACAAGCCGAATGCTTAGGCTGATCGTGCCTCTCTATTGCTTGTTCCGCGCTCTCGCTTGCACGCTCGGCTCAGGCGGAACGTGACAATGAGGCACAATTGTTGTTGCGACTAGCTGCCCTCCGCGGTTCCACCCGCTGATGATCAGGGTTAATGTAGGATTGTAAAGGTGACATTATATTTCAATCCAGTAGTTCCAGAGTTTATTCAATTCAAACAAACAAATCTTTCCTGTTTATAATATTAGCATAGACGAGGATGGATGTTTTAAGATAATGTATTCAGTAAACACGTTGTTTCGCATAAACGTATGGTTAGGTGCCGCATTGACATTAATGCAAACATGCAGTCACTGAAATAAATAAATCAATTATGAGTATGTAAAAGTAAAGACGCTGATGTGTTCGGATCCATATAATTGTTCACAGGTGATGCACTACACCACTATGTACTAGTAAGAAGTTAACACTCCGTTAGTTTCGGCTCAAGGTTCTGATTTGATTAGTGAAACAGAAATAGCAACTACATGTAAGATGTTTATCTCTTTTCTACTGTGGATAAATGCATATGTTTTGTTTCATCTATCAAATTGGATTCTAAATTTACACAGAACAAACGTAAATATTATGCAAGTGAAAGTTTCTCTGTATTTAACCCTTCCTATACCGTGATAATTAAAACAGAAGATTTATGAATGAAACCCAAGTAAATTAACTTCTCTGGTAGGCAAAGGGTTAATATATTGATTGCGGTTGAACGGATTTTGATGAAATTTGCTTTATTAATTTTTGATGATTTTTTAATAGTGAATTTGTGACCAGTAATTTTATCACACTGTGATATCATTGTTGGCCGCACTATCACTGACCATCAATTAATTAAAAAAATGGGGTGGGGACATGCAAACTGCCGTGTGTTATATGTGAACACGTTTCTCCGAGTCAAAAGTTATACTAATTGCAAATCTCCATACGCAGCAAAATAACCTCAAAATGGCAGCGCTTCCCAGGCAGGGGTGGAGGCACCCCTCGCGATGCGTCACTATTATCGTTTATCACAATGAATTCCTTGATCCTTTAACTATCCAGTGGTATAATTTAATTTTAGGTGTATAGGATAGATTCGAAACTACAACGCCAATTTGTATCCCACGATTTTGTTATCATTAGGTTTTTTGTATTGTCCCCGTATGGTAGCAAATTTAAAGAATTTTATCTACTCTGATACTATAATACAAAGATTATAAAACTGAACACAAAATTCTTATGACAAGCATTACGTACAGGCCAAAAATAATAAAAAAAAGTTTAATTACGATACAGGTCTTGTATGGACACCTGTAACATAATATCACTTTTTAATCATAACGATACACCTATACAACCTCCAGCTGGACAAAGGAGGTTGAACCTCTACTTTAACAAAAAAAGGTTTCAATGAACGAGTCCGCGACGACGCAACACGCATGCGCAATCGATGTTTGCGCCTTGGCGCCAACATTTGACATTTAAAAAATCTTTTTAATAGTGAAACAAAGTTTGGTTTTGTTTGTAAAATACATAGGTTTTTGTGTAAAAACATGTCTGTAGGCGGGGATAGTGGTGATTGTTCACCACCAGACATTCTGGAAGCTGCGTCAAACATGACCATGAACCTGTTGCCGGCGAAATCTAGGAGCAACTATAATAAATGTTACCACGAATTCATGGAATGGAAAATGAATAAAAATGCTACATCATTTTCAGAAAATGTGTTGTTAGCGTACTTTCAAGAGTTATCTGAAAAATATAAAGTGTCAACTATGTGGGTTAAATACTCCATGATTAAAAGTACACTCAATATTTACAACGAAGTTGACATAACTAAATATAGCAGGCTGATTGCATTTTTGAAACGAAACTCACAAGGATATAAAGGGAAAAAATCCAAGACTTTTACAGCAGAGCAGATAAATAAGTTCTTAAATGAAGCCCCCAGACACATTATATCTCTTCACAAAGGTATTTTAGTTGTTTATTAGTTAACCATGTAATTTTTTTTTGTTAATATTGAGTTAATTTACCGTAATATATATATGAGTTGTTACAGATTGCACTATTTTTTGGTATAATGGATGCTTGCCGACGGCAAGAGTTATACAACATACAATTCAAAGATGTTGAAGTCTTCGAAACTACACTATTGATCAAAATAAATAAAACTAAAACCAAGACGGACCGCTCTTTTACCATTACTGGGAAATATTATGAACAATGCAAAAAATACATAGAGTTACGACCAACTGAGTGCAGCAATCCCAGTTTTTTTCTAAACTATATTGACGGAAAATGCACGACGCAGAGAGTTGGCTTAACAAATTTGGAGCTTTAGGCAAAGTTATTGCCAGCTATCTTCAACTTACCGACCCCGAATTGTACACAGGACACTGCTTTCGCCGAACATCTGCGACCTTGCTAGTTGACGCTGGTGGAGATATAACGGCACTAAAGCGACACGGTGGTTGGAAGTTAACGACAGTTGCAGAAGGCGATATAGATGATTCAATGACTAACAAGATCGCTACATCCAATTCAATACTTAACAGTATTGAAAATAACAGAAATGAGGTCAACATTAACATACCCTCTCCGAGTACCTCCAATAACGCTTCCTGTCCGGTTCAAATTCATTTTCATATTTGTAATATTCAGAACATCAATAATTATTACAAGCAAAAATAAATTTGTTGTTATATTCAGCGTTTTATTTGCAATATTGTTTTACGTATTTTACGTATGAGAGTAGATAAAGTAGTGTATGACACTGTACATAACTTGGTTTTATAACACTCGTGTGATACTATAAAAAAACTCGCCTACGGCTCGATTTTTTAAAACACCATGTTATAAGAACCCTTATTATGCAACAGTATCATAATCTACTATAATGTTTTTGCTACGGGAACGCCACAAGCTATCTTGCCCGCAAGCAAGCCCTCACACCGACTACTCCCCTTTTCCGTTCCCTGGCCACATCTCCACTGGGGAAACGCAATCGTACCCATAGAGCACATTTGTATACTGGAGATAGAGTTGTCATTCCAGCATTATCGCACGCAGCGCCATCTAACGATTTGTTATGAAAACTTGAAACTATCAGTTATTCTGTGACTATAATATACCTTTACTATTTTTTACTTGTGTAACACCCATTACAATAAAACAATAAAACCAGATTATGCACATGTATTCCATAACTTGAAACTCAAATCTATACCAATTACATTCAACTGAATTTACAAGATGTTAACATTAGTTAAGTAACAATTACATTAAAGCCTACATAAACACCATATCAGTAACATTGGAAAGTTCTATTCGAACGTAGACAAATTTCACAAAAGTTACGTTACAGTAAGCAGATTACACAGAAATATACTTAGCTTATAATTATCAGCCTTAATACACATTTCTAAATATTTTGCCATCTGGCCGACTCTGACAACACTATCAGCGACTGACTAGCGATGTCTTCAGATGGGATTTTTCTTCTCCGCCGCCATTTTCTTGGCGGGACAATGCCATGCTCTTCATTGGCTGTTAGAGGCTACATCAAACCACGTGATGCCCTCCATCTTGGACTCACGGAAGTACTTCAGTTCACGTGGTTGCCGCCATGTTTGACTAGCGGAAATGGTGGTGTATTCTTTTATTTGTTCTTGGACTCGCGGAAGTACTTCAGTTCACGTGGTTGCCGCCATGTTTGACTAGCGGAAATGGTGGTGTATTCTTTTATTTGAAATACTCGTCCATCCTGACACCTTTGCGTCCCTGCAAAGAGTAAAAAAAATGTTTGTGTACATAAAAGGTAAACCACTTCTCTAACCTTAAAAACTTAAATTTTGTACTATAATTTTAAGGTAGCAGTTGAACCCAATAGTAACCATTAAAAGAAACTCTGTAATATGACCCGGTGTTACATTAAGGATTTTACAGGGATATCATGAAATATTTATAATAATTATTCATTAATTATTGACCATCGACATTAACATTTAGCACTAACAACCAACATTTGACAGTTACCAACATCAGTTAACATCAGCCATCATTTGACAACCGTCATTAGACAACCAACATTTGACAACCATCATTTGACAACCAACGTTAGGCAACCAAGATTAGACAACCAACATTAGGCAACCAACATTAGATAACCAATAATATACATTTATATCCATCATTTTATATTATATAAAATGTAGAATATATTTAATTAAATATTCAATATATTCCATTAAATATTCAATATTTTTCAATTTTCATTTATGTCTTATGATATCCAATATGATACATGAAAATGTCCAATAATTTGTGCAATGTCCTTGCACCCATGTGTCGTGGTGATATCATTATGTCCAAAGTAATGCACTGATATCCCCAAACATTTCATGATATCATCATGTCCAAGGTAATGCACTAATATGCCCAAAATATTTCATGATATCATCATGTCCAAAGTAATGCACTGATATCCCCAAATATTTCATGATATCATCATGTCCAAGGTAATGCACTAATATGCCCAAAATATTTCATGATATTATCATGTCCAAAGTAATGCACTAATATGCCCAAATATTTCATGATATCATCATGTCCAAAGTAATGCATTAATATGCCCAAATATTTCATGATATGTCCAAAGTAACGCACTAATATGCCCAAATATTTCATGATATCATGTCCAAAGTAACATTTTCATCATATGCATATTCTTTATCTAATCCAATATTTTACATATGAATAACTATATTCATAACAAATCTAGGCCTTCATTGGCTGTTAATTTAATCAGAGTTTAACCCAAGTTAAACCCAGTTATTGAACAATAGACTAACTAGAGTTAAAATTCTCTCAGTACATCCCTTATCTCGGACTATAAGAGAGAACATGTACCCATCATTACACATCATCTTCGCAACCCTGCAAGGTTCACTATATCTCTCCTTTAGCCACTTCCCCAAATCGACATAATTATTAACATTGCATTTCGTTCATTATAAAATACTTTCACATATGAGCAGAGGATTCATTTAAACTAACTGAAGCTTCGTTTTTCATATCTTCTACACCGCTTTCTCTATCAAAATTATTCGTTCCGAAATCTTATTGATTGACCCGCTAACGTTAATTTTTAGGGCGAGTAACTAATTTGAAAAGTTTAATGATTATTCATATCCCAAGTATTGTTGGGGATAATAGCATCCCATTCCCCTTAACCTTCAACAATAATTAAATCATTCAAACAGTCAGATTTCATCATTTGACCTGGACATTGGCACGTGAACATGCTACCGTAATGATAATGTTTTCCCAACCTTTACTCTTGAAGCAAAACCCATTATAAAAATCGAAAGCAAAACCAAATCCAAAATATCCAAGATCAGATATATTCTCTACTGGATAAAGAAACAGTATATTTTGTAACCCTATAACCTCATGGGCTTTAACTCTTGATTGACTGGAATAGCCCATGTGAACCCCAATTAAAACCGAATCAACAATATGATAACCCATGATTACTCAACCGATTCCTGAACGGCTCCTACAAAAGGGTACTCAATGATCAAGGCGCACGGCATGCATCAGCTTTGAAACCCTTCAATAGGATGGGATTTGCCTTCAGAACGACCATATTGACCATATTGACTTTTAAACAGTCCAAATAAGCGCTCACATACATGCATATGTGCAGGTCATACCAATAAACCATGGCTGATTATTTGATCGCAATGTCCCGAACCTAGATGTTCTAAGCAGTCAAGAGACCACCCCAAAATATTCTATTTAAGTACCACAAATCACTCTTCGCCGTTCCTCACTGCTTTATTCTCTCCATCTTTCTCTCGCCATCTTTTAACGTACACGTGCCCTTACTAACCTCCTGGTCATTACCCAATTGTACTTTAGTATAAGGCATACATCCAGTCTAACAATGTTTATCAACTACTAGTGCAGACTCCACTATAACCGAGGGTCATGGCCATGTTGATACATGGTCATGAGAACCACCAGGACTATAATCGGCCTCCATATAGTAAACCACCAGTAACGAAAAAAAACCATCTAGCCATACGGGCAGCAAATCCCTAGCGACAAAGTTGTATCTGACAGCTGCACAATCCGCAACACCTAAAACGATTCATCATCATCATCATCTCAGCCGTAGGACGTCCACTGCTGAACATAGGCCTCCCCCATGATTTTCCAAAAGGACCGGTTGGAAGCGGCCTGCATCCAACGTCGTCCTGCGACCTTTCTCAGGTCGTCTGTCCACCGTGTCGGTGGACGACCTACGCTGCGCTTGCCGGTACGTGGTCTCCACTCCAGAACCTTTCGGCCCCATCGGCCATCTGTTCTGCGTGCTATGTGCCCTGCCCACTGCCACTTCAACTGGCTAATCTTCTGAGCTATGTCGGTGACTTTCGTTCTTCTACGGATCTCCTCATTTCTGATTCGATCACGTAGAGAAACCCCGAGCATAGCCCTCTCCATAGCTCGTTGTGCGACTTTGACTAAAACGATTACCAAACAAATACATCCCTAACCTCTTAATAGATTCTACGATCGAACGCCTCGAGCTCATACGAGTGGTATATATATTCCCTGCTACTGAAACAAGCAATAATAATAATAATAATAAAAATAATAAAATTTATTTATTTGGAACCATAACATTATTAAGCTACTAACGTATGAGAATCGATGACATCTGCAGAAGTGTATAACTGTGTCGCAGATGTCAACGCCCTCCTCCGGAGAAATCGTACAGAAAGTTCCTTATTAAAAACAAAGTTTACAGTTAATTTAATTTCTAGTATGTATACACATAATTGAATATCTATAAATCTATAAATAAGGTTACAAAACTAAATAAAATTTTGCAAAAATATATGTTTGAATCAGAGAGGAAAGTTGTGAGTTGAAAATAAAAAGAGTGTGTTTACGCCAGGGAGTATGTGTATTCGCGCGTGTGTGTGTGTGTGTGTGTGTGTGTGTGTGTGTGTGTGTGTGTGAAGCTAATTATTTCAATACTATCAAGAGATTTTCAGTATCTTGATATGATAATGACTGAAGCCATTTTATACATTTTGATTTGCATTTATATGTAGTAAGGGGATAAATGTTCAATTCTTTATTTAATCTATTGTACAGCATCGAGCTAATACATTGATAATGTCGGCGCGCTACTGCTGTCCGTTTCTTTGTAGTGATACAGACCAAATCGTATCTGCGTTTGGTATACATGAGGGTCGGATCAAATGGTAGTTGTGTATGTTTCTTTAATACCGTATGCAGGATATAAAGTTGCCTGACAGTTAGGACTTGGCATAGCACGTACAGTTCAGTAGTTGGGAATCGAAAATGTTTTTTGGAGAGGACTTTGAGTACAGCTCTCTGTGCCCTTTCCAATAATAACATATTCGATATTCCGGTACCACCCCACGAAGTGATACAGTAAGATATAACGGATTGGGCAAGAGCATAGTAAACTGCCTTTAAGTATTGGAAGTCAACTATATCTCTGAGGTTTTTAAAAACATAAATCAATTTCCGCACTCTTGACACCATATACGTGATATGGTGCTTCCATGATATAGCACTGTCAATCATAACACCTAAGTACTTGATGGAATAGGAACGATCTAAAGAAATACAGTTGCAGATTGTAGAACTTGTGCTATTATCACACAGGTGAGCGTGTAATTCAAAGGAAGCAGTTGGTTGACCCGTCACATTGGGAGCAAAAGCAATAAAATTAGTTTTGGATAGGTTAAGAGTTAAATAGTTACAACATAACCAGTTCATAACAATCCTTAATGCATTCTCAGATAACTCCCGCACTTCTGCCCAGCTGTGGCCATGAACCAGAAGAACTGTATCGTCGGCATAAGTTATTAATTTACAATTTGGGATGGATAGGTTACATAAATCGTTTACGTAAATTAAAAACAACGTAGGTCCTAAGACGCTACCTTGTGGGACGCCATAGCTAAGTGGTTTCTCTCGGCTATGAATACCATCTATCACAACCTGCTGGGTCCGATGGCTAAGATAACTGCAAAACAGGTCTTGCACAACTCCTCTAATGCCAGCACATTCAAGTTTAGGAAGAAGAATAGGGATAGAGACAGTGTCGAATGCTTTTGAGAGATCCAGAAAGATACCAATAGTCTTCAGCTTGTTGTCAAAATTTTCAATCACCGTTTCCGAGAGTTTCAAAACAGCTTCGTCTGTGGATCTTCCACTTCTAAATCCAAATTGATTCTCGGAGAGGATTTTATTCTGTTTTAGGAATTGCACTAAGCGCTTGTTGATAATCTTTTCAAAAACCTTCGACATAACTGTTAGCACAGAGATGGGTCTATAGTTTGAGACACTGTCCCTATCACCACTCTTAAAATAGGATGAACTAAAGCTTTTTTAAATATTTGTGGGAACACGCCAGTAGTAAAGGAGAGATTGAAAATATGACATAGAATAGGAGTAAGTACCTTTTTGGTGGCTTTGATAATAGACGTTGAAATACCGTCCCAGCCAAGAGCACAATTGTCTTTTAGACTGTGTATTACATGAAGAATTTCATCATATTCAACCGTATATAATACCATAGAATTTGAAGGTGGGCAAGGCTTACCGGTAAATTGAGCAGGATTTGAGGTGTAGTTAGAAGTATTTAATTTAATTGGAGAGGGGATTTTGGAGGCCAAAATTTCTCCAATACTGGCAAAATAGGTATTCACCGAATCAACCGACAAAGATGGGTCATCGTGAATTTTTAATAGATTGTTTGCGGAACTTGGTTTTTTGTTTATATTGGCAATTTTATTAATCATACTCCACGCCTTTTTTGGATTTCCTCTAACCTTCTGAAACTCAGTTTGATGGTACTCACGTTTTATTTTTTTTTAGTAGGTTGTTACAGAAGGTACGGTAGCGAGTGTAGATTAATTTATGGGTTAAGTTACCTGGGTTCTTTTTATATTTTTTATAGAGCTTGTCTCTATTTCTAATGCATCTTAAAAGGCCTGGAGAAATCCATGGCTTAAGTAACCTTTTTTTGCTAGAAATTTTAACTAAGCGAGTATGTTTACTAATAATGTCCGATATAATGTGAACAAAAATTTCAGAAGCTATATTTGGGTTTTTAGAATATAAAATAGAAGAATAATCGAAGTTTGTCAGATCTTTGACTATTGCTGCAATGTCTAAATTTTTTGAGGTATGGCTGGAGACGCTTCTTTCCATGTGTAAATTGCAACTAAATAGAACAGGGTTGTGGTCGGTAATCACTGTATCTAGGACTAAAGTTTTGGCGTTAAAGGGAGTGCGAGCGATTACATGATCAAGGCAGTTTTCCTCTCTAGTCGGATAATTATGAGCTGGAAGGAGTGCATGTGACGCCACTAGATTAAGGTATTCTTCAACACTAGATTCAGTCATTGAAGGTATGATATTGATATTCAGATCTCCAATCATAACTACAGAGTTGAACGATTTTAAAGAGGTCAGAATGAGGTCCAAGCTGTTAAAAAAGGGGTTCAAATTTTTATATGAAGGCGATCGATATAAAGCCACAACAGCTAATTTATTCGAAAATTGGATTATTAAACAATTAGCGTCATTGAAGACTGGTTCAATAATAGTGTATATCTTATCCTTCCTAATGTAGGCTACAACGCCATCATTTTGATTCTTAAAACCAGATTGATGGGAAGCGAAACCAGGAAGTTCGGGTATATAAGGGCATTTGCTTAACCAGCATTCGGACAAAATAATGACATCAATCCTTACGCTAAGTCTATGAATTAAGATTTGAAGACTATCAAAGTTGCAGTTTATACTTCTAATATTGACATGAAGGACGTTTAAACTGTTGTTAATATTAGATATAAAATTATCAACAGCTTCTGGTGAACATATAGCAGAGTCTGAAACAGATATTTGTTCTATATCATTTATCAGGCGATTTATATCATCCATTGTAACATTGAGAAAGGAACAATTGGGCAGAAACATATGATTGCAAAGCTAAAAAGTAAATGCATTGCCAATGCTTTAAATACGAGCAGTAATTTGTTGATAAAGATTGAGCTTCAGTAGTTTTTGTGTGTATGTTAGTGTCTGTGAATGAGTTTATAAGTAGTGAGTATGTATAAAAGCGAACAAGTATTGTGAACATAAGCCTAATTAATATTTCGTAATTTATAAAATAAGGAAGGAGAGTGGTGCGAAGACACCACTTTTCTAACATACCACCACAGCCTAGTCATTTCTGAACTTGCAACTTCTCTAGGTCCAACTCACTGGTCACTCGAATTAGAGGCCCATTCTCTCTTTTACGAAGAAATATTTTTCCATGCGATACCCAGCAGAAGTTGTAATCATTAACTTTAGCATAGTCCCTGGCTAAAAAGAAAAGCCTCTTCATTTTTGCAGTAAGGTTCTCTGATACGAAGATTGGCTTCGGCGGGCCACTTATGCGGAGATGTTCCGTGGTTAATCTAAGTGTGCCTTTGTTAAAGTTTCGGTACTTATTTATTATATTTTCCTTTTGCAAGTTAGAACACAATTCCACTATAATTGTTTTTTTGGCTGGGTCTTTAGATCTAATGCGAAATATATCTTTTATATCATTCTTTTGAATGGAAACCTTAATGGCCTCTCCAACCTTAATTAAATTGTCCACAAGGGAAGATTTTGTCTCCGAAGGGGCCACTGGAACGTTTCTAATTTCCAAGCAAGATGATCTACAGCCTCGCTCTAAAGCGTCCAATCTATCTTCCAAAACTTTGATATGCTGGACGTCTGCTTGTCGTATAGCCTCCAATTCAACAATCCTGGCCTGAGCCGACTCCAGATTTTTTCCCAAGAAATCCACCGATATACGTAAGTCATCAACAGCAGCGTATAGCCTATCCGCCCTTTTGTTTTGATCTTCTTTAAAAAGCAAAAACATTGATCTCATCTCCTCCATAAAGTCATTTAACTTATATTCATCACTCTGCGCTTGTTTTTTTCTTCGAAGAGTGACATTAAGACTCGGTTCTGATGAAGAGTGTAGGAGTTGCTGGTTAAAAGGCACCGTCAGAGATGAGACGGGTGCAGAAAGCGGCGCTGGCGGCGCAGGGTCCCCCGAAGGCGTCGGCGGCGTAGCGGCGCTCAAAGTGAGCGCGGGCGATGAAGGTGGGGTGCGTCTTAGCGGCATTATAACTTGCTTGTATACGAGAAAAAAGTACCAGGCGATCAGCAACGCAAAGATGTGAACACGAGCTTAAATGCAGCGGAGGTCAAGTCAGAGTGGTGACTTTCGGCGACTCAGAGCGTAAGCAGCTGTACGTCCAATTTAAGTAGAACTCTGGCTATGTTCTTGTATGCACGGCGTATCTCACTGGTTAAAATAATATTGTACACTCACATTAGCGCATGTGTGTATATGGGTAGACACACGTTGAGTAGCCTGTAGTTGTGCCGCGTTGCCGATGTGTGCAAATGATACTTCCACGTAGCTTATGATCGCCTAATTTATGTAGTTTATTTAAATGACTATTTGTGAATAATTTTCGGCGAAAATTCGAATAGAGAGTGGTTAGACACGTCTGTACTGGTCAGAGTCCCGGAGGGAAGGCCCGAAGAATAGAAGATTAAGTTCGCCATTCCGTACCCGTAGAACAATATCAGCCAAGCCTTTACTTCTCGCGTCGATGTGAACTTGTTTAGCACCTGTTCTGCAAAACAATTTGAAGTGACGATCCCGACGCGAGTACCACCACCAGTACACCAGTACATTGAACGCCGTCAGCTGCAAACTCTTGGCCAGAGTGCACACTTTACGAGGAATACCTTAAGAATAAAATAGCTGGACAACTGCAGAAACGGCAATCTTTTTAGTTGTTGAACTCCATCGTTTCCATCTTAATCTCCACCTCACCAGTTACTCTTAGATCAACTGTGCTTGCTGAAAACCTGTGAATCCTTAAAACCACATTTAATTTTTGTGGTGTCAACGTTCCCTCCTTTCATCTGCTACACCTATACGATTTCCCGCAGAGTCTTGACTAGGAAGTAATAAACCGACGAGGGAATACGATCTCAACGCCATCCTAACACGAGCGCGACTTGACCGAGAGCACAGTCACAGGTACATCAATCCAAACACAGATGTAAGGCGACAAATACGGTAGAACGATCGTCGCTTTAGACATACACATTGCCCTTAGTATCAGTAAATGTGCCAATAGACGCGGCAAAGCAAAAGCGTATAGTATTTTCCATGCTCGAGCAACTCAACCTAAATTGTGCATTAATGATTTGGCTGGCCCATAAATATATGAAGGGTGCCAGCTATAACAAAACAACGTCCTCAGGAAGCCTGTTATACACCTCCAGACCCATGCCGCGAGTCAATCCATTCCGACCTAACTTGCGATCGATATATGACAGCTAACTTTCCTTTTCGTGGTGTTTATTAGCTGTGACAATCACTAACGTAAACAAGTCTCCATATTCGTACGTACATATACAGTCACTTGAAAGATACCTCTCGCGGTTAGCGTTAATATTTTAGCTATTCGAAGAGTTTTAATTTTCCACAGCTCATTACGTGTCTAAAGCACTGCATAGTCCTACGATGTAAAGGCAGTCGTTCTATCTATATACTCGTATCTATATGATACAAGACACGATACCTCCAGATAGTATCTCATACCTTTGTATACTATTATCTCATACTTAACATTAGTGGTAAAATTAAATGAACAATGCACACTTAGAATAGAAACAGTGCGTTCGTTTCCTTCCGTTTCCAGTATATTGGCTTTTGCCGTTACGTTACAAAAATATGGATTGATCCTACAAGATTCATTCCAGACTACTCGCTGTACAAGACTCGTTCCGGTGGTTCCGATGTCGCCGGCTGCCACGGTGCTAGAGCTGCACTCAGAGTCTCGGCCCCCGAGACTGGCCGCGGTGATCCCAATTCGGTAGACCAGGGGATCGGTTGCGACGGGTGTATCCCACTTCTGAAAATGTAACACCCATTACAATAAAATAATAAAACCAGATTATGCACATGTATTCCATAACTTGAAACTCAAATCTATACCAATTACATTCAACTGAATTTACAAGATGTTAAGTAACAATTACATTAAAGCCTACATAAACACCATATCAGTAACATTGGAAAGTTCTATTCGAACGTAGACAAATTGCACAAAAGTAACGTTACAGTAAGCAGATTACACAGAAATATACTTAGCTTATAATTATCCTTATTACACATTTCTAAGTATTTTGCCATCTGGCTGACTCTGACAAGACGATACCAGCAACTAACTCATAGCGATGTCTTCCGCTGGGATTTCCCTTCACCGCCGCCATTTTCTTGGCGGGACAATGCCACGCTCTTCATTGGCTGTTGGAGGCTACGTCAAACCACGTGATGCCCTCCATTTTGGACTCGCGGAAGTACTTCAGTTCACGTGGTTACCGCCATGTTTTACTAGCGGAAATGGTGGTGTATACTTTTATTTGTTCTTGGACTCGCGGAAGTACTTCAGTTCACGTGGTTGCCGCCATGTTTGACTAGCGGAAATGGTGGTGTATTCTTTTATTTGTCACACTAATCTATGAATAAAATATTGTTTTTACATTTATAAAGTAGACTCTTATGGTTTGTATATGTGCCTAAATATATGACTGAAAAAAGAGCCATCTTTTGATTTGTTATGCATTGATAATAGGATCTATACTTTTCTTCTAAATGATAACACCATGATCGTACCGCCGCTGGCCTCGCCGCCACCCCTGACAGAAATAGGTAATTTATCTCGTATTTTATGAGCATAAGGCAAGCCGGAGATAGTTTTCTGTATTGTTATACTGCATACACAATTCGGAGCGGTGTGAAGTAATTGTGTGTGCAGTCTTGATACTAATTCAAACAATACAGAGAAACCGTCTCCGGCATGCCTCCGCCTCTGGTGTTTGTGTGTTTTCAGTTTAGCTGACCTCCCTTGACTGTTTAAATTCATACTCATAGTTTAACTGCCACTCATATTACGAAGTAATAGATAAATATGTTTTAAACTAAGACTCATCGATTAAACTGCGGATGATGTTACGGTTAAAATAGCAAAATCAAAAAGGCTAATTTTGTGCAGTTCCATGCAGGTAATCATTACATATTCCTGCGTATTTGTAAAGATATATATCACGACATATTAAATTGCTTCATTTTTTCGCAACTGTATTAAAAATAGTCGTTCAGTACACGTGCGGAACCGTCATTGCAACTTGTTCCGACTGTCGACCCTCGCCTTCGGCCGCGCCTCGGCTCGGGTTAGATTTGTCGGAAATCTTTGCAATGACAGCCTTTCCCCACTTGTAATGAAATATACTATTTCACCGTAGTTTAAGTCTTTTTCAAATACCTTATCACATGAGACACTTCAGAAATGTTTGTTTTCAATGGTTTCACTGTGGTTTATAAATAATTCAGCTTTTGGTATGACGTCACAGGAGGTATACGTAATATTTTCTAGCCCTGTCATAAGTGACTTGCTATTTGAGAAACACTATAGTGAAGAGAGGTACAATGCCAGCCATGAAGTGCCCCGTGCCGTGAGTATGACTGCATATCAAATAGTATTTATGTTTACTTATAGTATTATCATGATTATTTTATATCTTATTGATTGATGTACACAGAAACCTACTTACTTATACTTAGTTCTCTGTCCTTAAGGTTTGCTGGAAGAAAACTATCTTTAGGGTTAAGCTCGCCTATGTACATGCTTTTATCTAATACCTCCACTGTATCTGTGTTTTGTGTACAATAAATAATATGAAAATGAGAATATAAGGAGAAAAGATTTGTTTGTAAGAATTGAATAATATAGGCTCTGAAACTACTAGACCTATTTGAAAAATCATTTCACCACTAGAATCCTACATAGGCCCTTAGCTATTAAAACCGCCATATCGCAACTCTTGTTTGCAAATTGTCATTTTTGATTTTGTCGGTCCAGCGGCTTGCATTCCGTAGTTTTTGACATAATTGGTATTCTAGAAACTATTGTGTTGTGCCTGCATTGCTACAGTGCCGTATGTTGGCAGTATGATCCATAAATTAAGTTTCCGTGATACATTGAAGGGTCAGAAAAATTATTAAAAAAGTAATTTAATTTGTTAATGTTAGAAATCCTCTTAATTGATGTTTTGACTAACGCGAGATAGTTAAGTCTGTCGGCTCTATGAATCACACGTGTCCGTTTTCTATATTATAGTTACTGATACACTGACTCAATAGACAGCTGATAAGCCCATTCGCTCCCAGGGTGTCTGATGTCCAGACTTTAGATTTAATTTAATAACAATAATAGAACATTTATTGCCTTATAAAAAAATATCTTACAGTGGTTTATCTTATAAAAATCAGAAAATGTGTGATGTACAAGGCAAAAGGGCTATCCTCGGCATTACAATACAATACAATAATACTTTATTGAACACCAAGCTTATAAAAGAAAACAAATAAGAATATTTTACAAAACAGGTTGTACAATGGGCGGCCTTATCGCTATAAGCAATTTCTTACAGGCAACCTTGGGATGGATAGAAATTTATATACATTAGAATTGGCGCATGGTGGTGTTAAATGGAAATAAATAAACAATTTTAACTTAGTGCATAGATCATTTAAAAAAATGCCTTGTTACCATATTACTTTTTAAAATATTTCGTTTGCTCAGACACAATCAAATATATACATATAAATACCACATACATACACAGATTAGGTACATATATAATAATATGATACATAAATACAATACACACATACATACAATACATATTTATTATATACTCGTATATATATTTGCATTGTGCAGCGTTTACATTCACCACGTGAACGTATGCTGCGCTGTTCTTCAGTATATCCCTACTCGGACAGATGTTTGCCGAGATACAAGTAACGAAAAATAAAGCGGATTAGAATTAAGTTAGTCTTATTAACACTTTGTGTACCAGAGACGTAAATTTACGTAAGTTTCATTCATAAATCTTATGTTTTAATTAACACGGTGTAGTAAGGGTTAAAGCTTTCGAAGGCATTAGACGTCTTAAATAAAATAAAGTTTATTTTTAAAAGCTACTCCCGCTCGCACCCGACTTCACTAAATATACAGAATGCTTTCAATCTCATTTCAGCGGCAACATTTGCAAGCCGTAGCACAGCCATACGACAACGATGCGATTGCTACACAACTGCGATTGAGAACTAGATCTAACAGACTACTGAATTTGACATTAAAAGCAGTTTAATCGCAGAAGCATCGCTGTAGCGTGACAGTGATGAACATAGGCTATATATTTGGATTCATCATCATCTATCACCCGCGGGTGAAACTGCGGAGCGCAGCTAGTCTATCTAGATAAGAGCCATCTTCCTAGCTCGTAAACCCCTTTCATCTTGACGTAAGTGGTAGTCAGACTTCCACATCGCTTATAGTCATTATGAATTGTTATCGCAATGGCTTGTGTTTCGTCCCTGTCCAGAATTAGAATAGGAAATTCTTCTTAAGACGCGCTCGTATCCTGATAATAGTAAAAAGCAGATTTTTTAAACACCTAGTGTAACGTAACAGATCGATAATATATTATGAAAACAATACAAAGAAAAGAGTAATAACCGAATATAATTCATAAATACGAGTATATTTATGAATCATATTTCATATAATATAAATATATTTATGTATTATATTATAACTCAGAATTTTCAGCGATAACACTATATTTTTTTAGGTAATACTTAGCCAACATAAAGTACTAAAGTGATAACCAGCAGTTTTTTCAATTGTGTTAGTATATATCGAAAAATATAAAGAAAACGTACAACATTTTCGCATTACATTGTCCAATCTAACAAGCGATTTTCAACCTTAAAGCATCGTAAATTATTTTAAAATTGGAGTTGGACCGCGCCTTAAATGTGTGATAGTTGAATAGTGAATATTTCAAGCGATTACTGACCAACTTTCCAAGCTGAAAAAACTTACATTTGTTTCTGTGATTGTTTCCAAAGACTCCACTGTACTATTGTACTATACAGACAGATTAATCGCTAATACATTTAATTACGATAGTTACTCGTATAATGATAGAAAAAAAATTGTGTAAACAAAAACAAATGATTGTATAAACATAATTATATATTATACAACTAAAATTGTCCTTCCTTTATTACCCTAACTACAATTAGACTACAAATTACGATTCAGTATTACAACATAATAACGACAATGGAAAAAAATATTTTGTATTGTCACCAGAAGCACCAGCAGAGATGGGAGCTTGTCTTTATTACCTGATACTATATTATTTTATACTTGTAAACGGAAGAAAATAAAAGTAAACAATAACCTAGACTTGCATAAGATACAGTAATCAACGCGCAAGTTGTCAAAAGGTGGGAGGCGCATGGGGATTATCAGTATCCTTAAACTCATTGCCAAATATACTGCACGGCAGGACTATTATGTATTTCAGTAGCTAACAAATATCAATCTTGAAAAATTGCTGCGTCAATTTTGACAACTCCAGTCATCAACTAACATTTTTGCTTACTAGAGTTCAAATTCAAATTCTTTATTAAGTCTGTGGGCCTGGGTTACAGAGTTGGTAAGTATACAGGCATTGGTTCTCCAGGTCCCGCTATGTTAGCATAAAAGCTGATAGTTGTCAAAAGTGACTAGAGATAAGATTTCAATCAACGTTTGTTAGCAACTGCGTACACAATAGCCCGGCGGAATTTACCCTCTCTATGCCAAAAAATTGCCAACTTGTTTGACGGCTATTGTACCTATCTAGTTTTACACAAATACAGCACTTGTTGTTACTTATCGATATATAAAATATATGTACACTGACAACGTGCGCCCTCCAGACCTGCAACAAAATACACAAATTTATATATTACAAATTTATTAATAAATTCAGTGATTAAAATCAAAACCGAAAAAATAAGAAACGCTGGGTGTGCATATCAACCCTTTGCGTCCCAGAACCGTAAATATATGTCAGTTTCATTCATAAATCTTTTGTTTTAATTATCACGGTATAGGAATGATTAATCAACTGTAATGTTGAAAACAATGTTAAATAATAGGAATACAAGTTAAGTTATCTATCACAATTCAAATCAACAATCAAATATTCGACATTTTCATATTGTCGGTAAAAATATAACAAAACTTGAGAGGTGTCAAGGGACACCCGGATGGAACGAAGTTCCTCATCAGAAAAAATAATGCTAAAAATACAAAACCATAGTAAATATACCAATAATAGGTTCCGATAATATAGGGTTACTTCAATAAAACTCCCTTCAGCGTATGAGGAGTGTTCAAAAATATATATTTCTCAAAATTACATATTACATCTAGTGAATGAAATGCCTCCGCGAGCTAACTTTACCTGAGTCGCCATCTAGTATAAATTTACGGAACTAAATGGCGCCACTTGCTACGATTACAACATCTGGCTTGCTTTCTATAAGAGAGAGACAGACAGACAGAGAAACATGCGACGCCGCACTTGCTTTCTATAAGAGAGAGAGAGAGACAGACAGACAGCTTACTATAGCAAAAAGTGTCGTGACAACTTTTCGTAAGAATTTTTTCCGTCTAGCCCCCTTTCACAACGCGCGATAAGGAACATCGTTCCAATAATGATTTGAAATCTAATCGATATTTATCGGCCGGTGTGACATTTAAATATTTTCTGGCGGTGTTGGCAGCACTATATAAGGTATTTGTTAATTAGTGCATAATATTGAATGTGGTGGTTTAGAGTCGATAACTGTTGATGCATAGCAACATGCACACTTATACCACTCGTTACAGGGATAGACTTGTGGGAATATCTAAAACTACTCATGTTATGGGTTCCATGGTCTACAATAATTAGGGACGCGATGTTAGACAGGGAGACATTATATCCCCAAAGCTTTTCACAATGGCCTTGGAATTTATATTCCAACAGATGGACTGGACTGAAAAGGGGTTGGTAGTTGATGGAGAGAGACTTTCGAATCTGAGGTTTGCTGATGACCTGCTTCTCATATCTGATATATGGACGATATGGTTGCTATGTTGAAAGACCTAAAGACAAAGTCTTTTCGTGCCAATCTGAAAATTAATACTAGGAAGACAAAAATCATGACCAACATCCTTGACGTCACAAGTTATCAGCTTCCTGTTGACATGGTGACTAAATATGTTTACTTGGGACATAAACTAACTCTTGTTGAACGACGAATCTCGCAAGCCTGGGACGCATTCGAAACCAACAAGGAAACTCTACGTGGCAAATTACCTCTCCATCTCAAAGTGAAAGTTTTTTGAGCAGTGTGTCATGCCCGTGCTCACATACGGTACAGAAACCATGTCACTCACAAAGAAATCAGCTGAGAAGTTCAGGGTCGCGAAGAGAGGAATGGAGAGCTCAGTATCACCATGCGCGATCGGAAACGAAATGAATGGATAAGAAGCAAGAATAGAGTGGATGACATAATGGTCGCAATAGCGAAGACAAAGTAGACATGGGCAGGACACATGGCGAGAATGGATGCGAGTCGATGGGTGAGGCGAGTTCTTGAGTGGAGACCCATGGCCGACACAAGAGGGCGAGACCGCCCACCGCAGCGCTGGGTTCACGACATCAGGCGACACGCAGGCCGGGACTGGATGCACCAGGCACAACATCGCCAGGAATGGAAAAAAAGGAACGAGGCCTACACCGAAGAATGGAACACAACGAGGCTTCCATGATGATGATTTATGTGAACTTATTAGTTTGAAGAGTGAGCTATGGACGAGACTACGGCACCTGCCAATTTCAGTGTCATCTTAAAATATTTAGGCAGGTGGTGGACTTGCCACCCACTAAACGGGCCCCCCATAAGGGCCACCATCAATAATGACAAAAGGGGCAATGTTGGTGTTGATAAATAAAGGGTGTCGAGAGGTGTGCTGCGGTTTCACTAGAGCGCTACTACCAGCGTTATGCCCTTTAACACTTCCACCCTTGAAGCTTTTTGGTACTTGCTCTTGCCTCTCCACCCCCAGACGGCCAATAAAGGCAAGCTGGGGGTCAAGGGGCTCAATGCTCAATAGATTTATTGCAACATTATAATTTTTACAATGCAGGTCTTAATTATACATATTTTGTTGTGTGTGTTTCGTAATGACCCTAAGTTGGTATGGGAACATCTCATACAGCCCCAGGGAGAATCAGATGTCGCCACGCACTGACAGCTCACCGCAAAGCCGCCCCTGCGGTATTATTATATTATCCCCGAGTGACGTTGGCTATATTTGATTTATCATGATCATCGTCCATCAGCACGCGGCTGAAACTGCGGAGCGAAGCTAGTATACAATATAACAATGAGTTAGAATACGTACTTGTTGTGATCAATCTCTGCGTTTCTTGGAGGAATGTGTATGCCTGTTGTCGTGGTCACGCTTGCGGGTGGACTTGTCAGCGCGTTTCGCCTCCGACAAGAACTGGTCGAGACCGAACGGATCGTCCGCTTCTGGCGCGTTGGCGCGGGACTGTCGACACAACATAAACAACATAAATAAAACGTGGAACAAGAAGGTGCAGTAATACTGAAACATGTGTATATGTACGTAGTTGGGATATTCACATGGCAAAGTATGAACATTTAAATAGCTTATCTATATATTTCATAAATATACTCGAAGTTTAAAAAAATTAACCGATTCTTTTGGGATATCCCTATTAGACATGCTTATTCTTTGAGTCCGGTTGGGTCAATGTGCTTTACAGTATTTTTTTTTAGAACGGACTAATGCTTTTTGCCTCTACCGGCATTTACAGCGTCACCGGACAGGTGGCGAGCGCAGATGGCATTCAGCCAGATGCGGGCGCAGAAGGCGCACCGCCTAAGGCGAGCGTTGAAGACGCTTCGCCGCAAGGAGAGGAGTAGGCGACTTACTCAACCACTAAGGTACGGACCTCGGCTTGGGCCGTCGCCAGGAGAGAGGGGAGTCGGAGAGAATCGCCCCGGTACATGAGTGTACCGCTGAAAGTAGGCTCTATGAATTTTAACTCTACGGCTATTTGGAGAGAATCTAACCAAGACATAATTTTTGCCTCGAGCTCGCCGGCGAGCTCGGTGTCTGATTGTGTATGCTTTGCAACCCAACGGCACCTATTTGTTCACCTCCCTCCCCCTGCATGCACCTTTTCTTCGCGCCGCACCCATGCCCTTACGCCCCTTGTGTACCTAGTCTACTTTTTGGAGGTCATTACCATCATTGGCCTAGTTTTTCAGGGATGAACCTGCTTGAGCATTAGAAAACCATTGGTTATTCATAACTCAGAATGTTGACTACTTCCTGTGACGCAGTAGTTAGGTGCCAAGCAAGCTTCTGCGTGTGTGGTTTAGTATTAATACACTTTTTTTTTGTATGCTGTATATATATCATATGTAAATGAAGCTCTCTTATTCTTCATTTAATTTGAATTTCTCGCGCAGTAACTTGGACTGCAATGTTATCTGTGTTGACAGCGAGCCTGCACTATATTCGGGCTGTGATTAAAAAAAACTCGCTTTGGATTGATAGAATAATATGTGAACACGTTTTTATAGAGATATTTTTCAAATATATAGAAAAACTATTGAAGCAATAGCTTTTAATGTTGTTTCTCTTTACAGGTTAGTAATTAGTAACAGTGATTTGTACTCTAATGTAAAAAATAGGTTGTGTTTATAAAAGTATGTATGTTACACACTTTGTAAAATATTTTTGTTAAAATGAATTTCTCTTGACAGAGCAATAGCTTATGCAGTTGTTTCAATAAACAACATATTACATATACTTAATTATAATCACACTATTATTACAAAGGCGAAAGTTTGCAAGTGTGTTCGATGTTTTTTACTTATTCACGCTCAAACAGCTGCACCAATTTTGATGAAATTTGGTATGGAGGTAGATGAAGTGCTGGATTAACATATGATACTTTTCATAATCATCATACATCGTTACGCGGGTGTATCCGCGGTGCGCAGCTAGTGTAATATAAAAATGAATCCCCAATTTCTTGATCACACCATAACTTGGGAACGAGTACCGATTTCGATAAAATTTTGACCAGTTTATATACCGCGGAAGGACAGAATATTTTTCATCATCATCATCATTAATCACCATACGGGTGATAGCAAGTCACGAGTTAGTAGACGCTGCTAGTCAATAATAAATAATAACATTATTTTAAAAATTGAAATTTATTGAGAGAAAAATTCACATCCTCGGACGGGATTCGAACCCACGTCTTCTGACTCTCCGTGTTAGACGCCATTGACCAATTGGGCCACAGAGGTTCGGGTCCGAGCATCGAATTTTAACTCTCTATCTGACTTTAACCGTCTTACAGAGACGGAGCGACATCTATTGAACACCTTTGACAAAACTATCCAACCGAAAGAAGCATTATTTACTGTGGTGGCCTAGTTGGTCGCTGGCGTCTGACACGGAGAGTCAGAAGACGCGGGTTCGAATCCCGTCCGAGGATGTGAATTTTTCTCTCTATAAATTTCAATGTTTGAGATCGTTAAAGCAGGCGTTAGTGCTTTAAAAAGTAATACTATAAAAACGTTAATTTTAGTTCAGTTGTAAATCTCTACTGATATGGGAAGACTATAAATGCCATATAAAATTAAGACCTGTACTCAAGGGACATCACAAATGACCATCTTTCTGATATGGCCCCCAGAATAAAAAAAAACAATATCTTATAGTGACGAGCTTATTGCAGTGCTGTGCCAAACTTCAACTTATCTATGGTTAACAGTGTGACAAGCAAAATATAAGGTCATTGTTAATTAGTGCACAATACCGAATGGGGTGGTTTGGAATCAATAACTCATTCATTATAGTGAAGGAAAAAAACATGTTTTTATTATTATTATGAACCCATATTCATTGCTCCGCAGCTAATAACCATTGCGTGACTGAACGCACGCCGCTACATCACAGAATAGACAACAGTAACTACACGAGACATACCTACCCACTTAGAATAGGTACAACGACGTACGAACCTACTTACTCGCGAATGTTTACGCAGCTGATGTCTATGCCTAAACAACAGCGAGTCCGCACGGGTCATCGTCCGCACGTTGTACCTGTTCTAAACGGGTAGGTATGTCTTGCGTAGTTACTGCTATCTATTCTGCGATGTAGCGGTGCGTGTTGGCTCGTGCCACAGTAAGATAATATTACCATGGCCGTGTGTTCACTCGCACTATGGTTCTTAGACGTGGAGCGGCGAATATGGGCTCATAATAATAAAAAAAAGATTTTTTTTTGCTTTTACTTTCATGACCAATTATCGATTCCAAACCACCCTGTTCAATATTGTGCACTAATTAACAAATACCTTATATATATATAAGGTATGTATTTGCATAGAATATGTATAGTTATATATATATATAACTGATAATAACCACACTAATATTCTAAAGGCGAAAGCTTGTGGGTGTGTTAAATTTTGACCAATATTGATAAAATTTGGTAGATGTATGGGCCGCTGGAATAACATATAGGATACTTTTCATCATAATTATCCATAAACACGAAGTTGACGCCGCAGGGCCCAGCTTGTAATATATCATTGTAAAAATGAAATATACAATTGTAACATTGATATTCATAATTGTAAAGATGAAATATATAACTGACCGGTTCGTCTCTAGTGTGCGTGTTGCGTTTGTCCGGAGCCTTCTCGAACTGCACGGGGCCCGCGCGGGTCGCGCCACTGCTGGTGCCTGCGAATTCCTTGTCAGCCACAAATCTGGAATCAAATATTCAATTATTCATCACTATAGCATTCTTAGATAACAAGAAAACGAAGTATAATAAACCCAACTACAAATCTTTAAAAAAATCCGCCCTTCCGGGCATTACGGCAGTCGGGTAATTATGTGCCCAGTGTGTAGGGATGTAATGATACCGATATATCGGCATCGCCGATTATAATACAACCGATATCCAGCAGCTCGAAAAGCACGCGAAACGAACGACGGGCACTCGGCGACGTTGCCATTCTGTCGTAGTCTCAACAGGCGAGTGGAATGGCAACGGCAGTGTTTGCCTAGCTTTGGTTGAGATATGTAATGTTATATTGTCTTTGAATTTTGTTCGATTTTGAAGTTCATCGACTTATTTTTAACACATCCCATGGCTCGACCTCAGACATAAGTAACTTTTATGCATAGTAAAGACATACAAGATGTATAATTCATTATTTATTTGTTTAATTATCTACTAAGGCGTCGATATCGGCATTGGCATCGCTATCGCCGATTATTTCCTAGAAAAATCGGTATTGGTATCGTCGATTATTTTCTACAAAAATCGGTATTGGTATCGTCGATTATTTCCTACAAAAATCGGTATTGGTATCGTCGATTATTTCCTACAAAAATCGGTATTGGTATCGTCGATTATTTCCTACAAAAATCGGTATTGGTATCGTCGATTATTTCCTACAAAAATCGGTATTGGTATCGTCGATTATGTCCTACAAAAATCGGTATTGGTATCGTCGATTATTTCCTACAAAAATCGGTATTGGTATCGTCGATTATTTCCTACAAAAATCGGTATTGGTATTGTCGATTATTTCCTACAAAAATCGGTATTGGTATCGTCGATTATTTCCTACAAAAATCGGTATTGGTATCGCCGATTATTTCCTACAAAAGTCGGTATTGGTATCGCCGATTATTTCCTACAAAAGTCGGTATTGGTATCGTCGATTATTTCCTACAAAAGTCGGTATCGTATCGGTAAAATTATGTATAATTATGTATGCACTCACGCCACCGAGACGAATTTAATTTCGTTTCTCATTTTATGTAAAGAATATTTTTAATAATGATATATTCGAACCTTTTTAGAACACTAACTCGCCATTCGACATATTTGGCCAATAATACAATAGTTTTCTCAGAAATCATACCACTTTTCCAGAAATTGCGACACGTTTGGTTAAGTCGTTATACTATATAAGTGATCATCATATTATAAAAAGGAAACGTTTGTTTGTTTGAATTGAATAGGCTCCGAAACTACAACCAATTTGAAAAAATCTTTTACAATTAGAATCCTACATTATCCCTGATGTATATAAGCTATTTTGATTCAGCATCATCATCATTAATTACCACGAGGGTAAAACCGCAGAGCGCAGCTAGAACTAAATAATTTATCTAAATTGGTTGAGCCAATTGAATTGATACAGATCAAACTCATAGCTCGATTTTTGGGCTTTGCTGCAGTCGGAAAAAAATATGGGTACAGTTGCCACTGAAACTACAGTTAAGCTAGCTAGTTCTGGGTGACCCTGCAACTGTCGTGTGCAAACGTTGTGCTAAAAATCAGGCACACAACACACCTTGTCATTTAAAATAATAAAATAATGAATCAGGGATTCCAATCCAGTTTTTGCACAATACACCCCACAAAAGCACAATACACTCCAAGAATGCAAAACACACCCCAAGAATGCACAATACACTCTAAGAATGCACAATACACCCCTAAGAATGGATAATGCACTCCAAAAATGCACAATACACCTGAAGCGGGGCGTCAGCACAGGGCTTACCCCACACATAGTAGGAATAAGACTAACCTCCTGTTATTAGCTAACGAGTCGAGGTCCCCATAGTTGTCCTTATCCTGGTTCCGCGAGGGTCGATAGATGTGAGCTCCTACATTGTCCTGGTTGCGCCACGGTTTGTCGTACACGGTGTACGCTTCATCATCTCCATAACCTGGGATATATTGACAAAGAAACAATATTAGCAGTGTTCACTTCTGTTGTTAACTCACTCTAGCCCTAATACAAGACACAGTTAATGCGTTCGAATTGAATAGTTGGCGAAAATAACGCTAAAAACGCTCATAAGGACATTCGAATTGGGAATCTGTGGGTAAAAATTTCGTTTATGGCTCTTTTTGTTCAGCGTTCGCAGAACTAAAAAAGAGTTATTTTTGCCACCATAAGTGCAATTTTTGACCCACATCCAGAGCATTGTTGTTTGTGGTCTTTTTTTGAGAATTATCTATTTGACAGCATAATCATGCGGCTTTAGGTCTTATACTCGGTGTTTGAGTAGAATGTGGTATAAGTGGCAAAAATAACGTTTTAGAGCTTTACAAACGTTTTAACAAAAGAGCCAACAATCAACAATGCCGTTGATTGTTGGCTCTTTGGTTGAATGTTCGTTTAGCTATGAAGCTAAACGAACACACCTAGTATGTATACATTTTAGCTAATAGCACAATAATAGGTTTATTGTGCTATAGCTAAAATGTATACAGTCTTCAGTGCTGAGATACATGGGCTATCTCTAAGAGAAAAGACTATGGGCTATATGAAACCACAAATGCCCAGTGCAGGTTGATGGACAGATTAGTGTCTCACAGTCATATGCTCAATTTGAGACCTCAGGAAGCTTTTGTTATACACTTTTTTTAAACAATACTCATATGATTTGCATAACCGGAATTTATCATTCTCATAATTCTTGTAATGTAAATGGTACACCTTAAATTATAATAACTAAGAACTGTGTAATTGGTATCAATATTTTTTAGCAACTAAGATACATAATAGCCCTGCAAGGCCTCTGCTAAGTGTGCTCGCTACTAAGATTTCAAACCCGTTGTACTGGTCATGATGATGGTAAACGGCGGATGCCCTCGCGATTTCGAACACATGATGATACAGTGAAGTGGTGTGACTTTTTAATCAAGTTACCTCGTAAACATGGCGCATGGCATGCATCTGTGCCGAAATATCGAAAGCTAAAGATAATCCAAATACATGTTAAATATCCCGTTTCTAAAGTTAATTCTTGCTTAACCCTTTGTATAATACCATGATAATTAAAAAAAAAGATTTATAAATGAAACGCACGTAAATATACGTCTCTGGTATGCAAAGGTCTAATCAAGACAATCTAGTGTGTTAGTGATAGCTTTGCAGGGTACTTTGCAAATTAAATTACTGAGGGGAAAAGACTGGAAAAATCATTACGATATACGAGATGTTGGATCACTCTGCATCTTTCAACACATCACATGTTTCGAGGAACTGTTCAGTTTAATACTTGCAGCTGAATTTCGCCATCGGACGTCAGGACAGAATATGAAATTTCATAGAAATGATATTGACGTCTGGGAGTCCAAAACCATGCGATTCCGACGGCACTTTCTGCCTCACTACCACTATGTAGAACTAGTTGGCATTTGAGGTATTTCCAAACCGATACGACTTGGGGGTCTTCAAGAGCATAGGTTCTTGATGATGCTAGAGGATGCATTGCCGGCCTTTAAGGAATAGTCCTTCCTAAAGGCCGGCAATGCATCCTCGACACCTAAGTATGTGTATAAGTATAGTAGATAACTGACCGCTATCCATGCCCTTGCTAGTGTTGAATAGCCGTTGGTCAAACATGGACTCTCCCCCGGCGTTGCCTTTGGCCGGCATGCCCAGGGCTATCTGTTCCGATATGTCACGTTCCCGGTTCACCAGCTTTGATCTGAAATGAAATATGAACATTAGGTCTAGATTTTAGATTCGATTGCTCAAGCATTTTACCAGGGGTTTTAACTACGCAGTTTAGGTACGTTCGGCCGGTTTTTTGGTTGTTAATTGGCGTTCGGTTCACAGTTACGAGTCAGGGGTGCCAACGTAATATGAACGCTCCTATCTCACGATAAGTGTCAATTTAGCGTGCAAGCAAGATCATGGTACATGTTCCTCAACATGTCGCTCCATTTGTTCCTTAGTGTATCCGAGGCTTATAAACATGGGATAACATGGGATGATTTTGTAACATGTTTTGAATTATATATCATTAAAGATATGTATTGTATTTTAGTAGGTATGTATCAATTATACACCCTATTTGTATAATTACCAAAAAAAAAAAATGAGCGGTACAAAAGTGTTAATAGATTAGATTGTAGATATGTAGTCAAAATTTTGTATTACTTCACAGTGAAATAATTATTAATTGTTAAAGTTTTCGAAAATTCCATCTAAAAGTATGGACACCATCTTAACAAAAATACTACATGCCTATGTACAACTAATTAATGAAAACACATGATTCGCGTCAGTGAAAAAATATCTCTCTTACTCTTTCTTACACCCCCGACCCGAGCGTTTATTGTGAAAGAGATTGTCGACTTTCGGCTTTCGTTCGTTCGTTTTCGGAAGAAACAAAGGCCGCGCGGTGGCAGGGCGGAGGGTGCGGGGTTGGTCCGGTGGCAAGGTCTAACGAGCTAGGACGCGAGTTTGCCGAATGTTATGAATGAATGATACATTTCTATGTAGGGGTGTTAAGTTTCATGCATAAACCGCGCGCAGTATATCTTAATGAATGCCTAGAATAAAATTTGTAGGTGTGAATCAATCTAGACGTTTGACCAAATATTGATGATTATGTGGGCAATTTTTTTTTCATCCCATCTATTCGAAAAGGACGACTTGGTTCGCCTTTATGTGCACCCAAAGGTGGTGTTTTCTATAAGAAAGTTTTAGCGGGCAGTAATGTGTTTTTAATCCTCTTTATAAGTGCGCCGCAATTATCTTTGCCGCGCACTTTTTGAATTTGGAACATCTTAGTGTTCAGCACCAAAGAAATCGAACGCAAATATTGTTTGAATAAAGACTGGCTGGTACGACGGCCCATAGTCACGCCGCCGGATGAATGAAAAAAAAAAACAAATTAAAAAAGCGCGAACTACAGCCCGCGTTTTCGTAAATTTTCACGGATTGTTAGAAATTCATTGTTTTGTTTTGTTTTGAAAAATGAGTTCTTCAAGTGACAGTGAAAGTATAGAATTAACACCTGAAAGCATTAGAACTGACGCAAGAAATGTGATGGATAATCTATTACCTGCAAAATCCCGGGAGAAATATATGAAAGCCTATGGTAATTTTATAGAATGGAGAAATGCAAGAAGCGCCAAGAATTTTTCAGAATCTGTGTTTTTGGCCTACTTCCAGTACTTAGCCAAAACTAAACAACCTTCCACTCTTTGGAGTACATACTCAATGCTAAAATCAACAGTCAGTTCTAATAACGATGTAAAACTGGACACATATTCGAAATTAATAGCGTACCTGAAGAGGATGTCTGATGGATTTAAACCTAAAAAATCCAAAGTGTTCTCAGTCAAAAACGTGGAGACTTTCCTTAATGAGGCACCCGACAAAGTCTTTCTTGCCGTAAAAGTAAGTAGGTAACTATGTTTACGGTGGATTAGTAAAATATAATCATAGTGTATAAAAATGCACATTTTATTGTAACCTGTACTTTGATAGATACTTGTCTTATTCACATTCGGTTTTGTTACAGGTGGCCTTAATTTTCGGATTACATGGAGCTTGTCGTGGCAATGAACTTTTAAAAATAACTGTTGATGATGTCGAAAATCACTCGGATGATTTACTGTTAGTAAAGCTGACCGATACAAAAACCAAAATTGACCGATCCTTCGTAATACGAGAATACAAAACTATTGTACAGAAATACCTGGACCTGCGTCCTGCTGCTATGAAGACCAATCGGTTTTTCATCCGTTATCAAAATGGCAAGTGCTTCAAACAAGTGATGGGAAAAAATAAAATTTCTAACATGCCACAAGAAATTGCTACTTATTTGAAGTTACCAGATATCAAACTGTATACAGGACATTGTTTTCGTCGTACTTCTGCTACCCTTTTGGCAGATACTGGAGCGGACTTAACTGTTCTCAAGCGACATGGAGGATGGAAATCGAGTGCTGTAGCAGAAGGGTATATAGAAGATTCCATTGAGAACAAGGCGAAATCATCTGAACGCATCGTGGAAAACATTAAATTGCAACCTTCAGTTAATCCATCCATACCACTGTCGCCGCGCCTATCTACATCCAAACAACGAGATTCACCGTCACATTTTCCTCAAAATGATCCAGATTCGGACATTTCAAACACGCAGAATATAAAATCTACAACAATCTCTATTCCTAATAAAACTGTAACAATAAATTTTCATAATTGCGAAAATGTCTCAAATGTAAATATAAGTTTTTAGTTGTTTTAATAAAGGATACTATTTAATTTCAATTTAGTTGTTACTCTATGTTTTATTAAATAATAATATTACAATAAAATATGAGGCGCTTTTATTTTCTCATAGTGGGTGATGAAAAGTACAGTGTATCACTCGGGCGCAAAATATATTTTTGGCTCGGGCGACGTACTTTGAATCCCTCGCTACGTTCAGGATTCTACTAAAGAATCCCTCGCTACGCTCGAGATTCTACTCTAGAATCCCTCACTTCGCTCTGGATTCAAAAAAGCGCCCTCGCCGTAAAAATATTATTTTGCTCCCTTATGATACAATCTACTATTTTAAAGTAGTTTTAAATATTCTTCCCATGTATGTATTAAATACCAGCAGCATATAGTGCTGTTTTTATTTTTTGGTAATTATACAAATTAGGTGTATAGTGCTATAATATGAACATGTACTCGTATAGTTAATGACGCATATGCGGCATACAGTTTGACAACATGTATGTTTTTGTACTTTTCTAATGTTACTTTTGGTCTCTCTTTTGACACTGCTACCGAAATATTGTGCTTTCGATTACTATCCATGCCAGGTTGTCTACAAGATATCGCTATTAACGATAAAGCCGCCCATTGTTCAACCTCGATTTAGACTACATGTTTGTATATTAGTATTCAATAAAGTAAAAATAAATTAAATCAAATTAAATGTGATTTTATGACATGATGTTAATATTTATTAATTTCAAATAATGTTTAATTTATAGTGGACTATAAGTTCAATAAAGTGTATTTGAATTTGTGAACATATTGGTGTTCAATAAAGTGTATTTGAATTTAAATAAAGTTTACCTCTTATCAGGCGCGGCCCTGGCTATATTTCTATCCCGTTGCCTCTCCTTATGCCTGTCAGCTCGTAACTTGTCTCGTTCTGCCACAGTAAGGCCGCTCTCATCTATTTCAGTGGGCAGTCCATCCTCTTCAGGTAGCCTAATGCCTGCGAAAGATTAGCTACTGTGAGATGATTGTAGTATTATAATGTCCTATTATCAATTTAACATCACTATGAAATGGAACCGTATATTCAGTTAGGTAGCCAGCACAGGTGTTGGTTTTATAAACTGCCTCTTAATCTACCTCATTTATTAATAAGATGCAACAGCAACTACCCTCAATAAATTATGACAAATATATAATAGTAATGTAGTGATATTCAGTGCAAGGGTTGGCCAACCCTTGCTTATTGCTGAGCAGAAACTCATTTCGGGCATCGTGCAACACTTATATGAAAATGATATTTAATTATCACAATAATTATTAAGTGTATGTATTTATTTAAATTGTCTTGTAGTGTTGTATATATGTCCAAAATTCGGAAACCTCGTTTCTTCCTTTCTTCTTTCTATATAGATTAGCGGCCCAAGACCATACTCTGCTATGTGAAAGATTTAGGCTGGCTTGAGTAAACGCTGGCAGGGGGAATGCACAAAACACCCCAAGTGGGACGTCAGTGCAGGCCTCGTCGCCCCCAAGACGAGTAAGAATAAGGCTATCATTATTATTATCTTTTACAATCACATAAATCAATTTGTTAAAAATTTGATGCAAGGGATTAGGTAAGCGACAATTATTTATTTGACTATTTAATTCCTGCTCTTGTAGGAGAATGAGACTGTAAAACACATGCTTATGAATATTTTTTACCGCAGTCATGTCACAAATCACTAGCCACGCCCATTTTGTGCAAGAGGCCACATTGGTAGGTACAGTCGCCTGCAATAAGATGTATACATTACACAATTTTCAAAAGTGCCTCAGCAATCAGGTTAATAAAAATGGACATCAAAATTATTCTAACATGAAGATATTTATATTATTTTACTGTTTAAAATAATAATTATCTATATTGTTATAAAATGTAGTGCTGTATCATAGTTTTGAAAATTACGGAATGTATACATCTTATTGCAGGCGACTGTACCACCGCAGTGCCAGATATTCTGCCGCGAAACAATAGTACGCAAGCATTACTGTGTTAGGGTGTGAAGGGCGCTGTAGCATGTGAAATTAAGGGCAATAGACACTCAGGGTGATGAGCGCAACGTAGCTGTCGCACTATCCACATTCTAATTGACATTAGAGTGAGAAAAAATTACCAGCCCTATGCTCTCTTTGTATTTTCATCCTTAAATACTTTTTTTGTGTCAATTTCTCGTTATCATCTAAGTCTTGGGGCCTATTTTATACATGACCTTGTATAAAAAGTAAAATTACACTGATGGTTTATATCTGATCTAAGAATAAGTGCCTTGTAATTGTATTCTTGTAGATTTATCAATAATTTTAAAAGTGTTTCTAACAAGACCTATAATATAATAAAATAATAATAATAAAAAAAATGCATTAATAAATAAGGTTTCCACATAAACTGATATACTCCTCCTGATCCTGCCTCATGGAAAAGCGTGAGCAGTGGACCAGGAGTCAGTTCTTCCTTAAGCATTGGACAATGGAAAACATTATAATATAGGTATTTAATTTCAATAGTTTACATAAAACGGTTTTTACATTACTTTCTTACGCTATGATGTAAGTATGTACGTGCGCATGTTTGGGAGGATGAGAGTGTGTGACCTATAGTTTTATAAAATAGGGTGGTCCCTGGTACATAGTTCAATTTGTCTTTGTATCTACTTGGAATACATCAGAATAAGTGAAAGCTTACCAGCCCTATGATCTCTCGCTCTCTGCGCCAACACTCTCAAATGCTCTTCCTTCTTTTCCTTTTCTCTCTGCGCCAATCTCCTCTCGAGTTGCGCTCTAGCCTCCACTGCTTCTCTCGCTTTCCTGTCCGCTATGTACAGAGCTTCAGCAAGTTTGGAGAAGTTCTCGTTTATGTGTACCTGCTGGAGGCCTCTACCGTCGGCCGCTAGACGCTTGTCCAGAGGGATGGTGTAACCTGTAACAAACACAATACTATTAAACTAGCATAGGTTTTACTTGTGCACAACTGTGATTTGAAATTATGACGTTATCATAACAATTACATTGAGAGTACGTTATCGTGCCTCGAATGCATTATTCACTATACCTGTTTTATATATTTGATGGTCATATATATGTGTATATTATTACATAAAATGTAATATTTGTAGTACCTAAATAGAAACTTTATAAACAGGCGACAGGCCGGTTGGCGCAGTTGGTAGCACCCCTGCCTTCTGAGCCGCTGGTCCCGGGTTCGATCCCCGGACTGGTCAAACATTTGTGTGCATGAACATGTCTGTTTGATCTGTGTCTGGGTGTGTATATGTATTTAAGTATGTATATCAGTCATCAGGTCACCATAGTACAGGCTATGCTTAGTTTGGGACCTGAAGACCTTTGTGTGGATGTTGTTACATATTATTATTATTATTATCTATATAAAAAGAATGGCCGCGAGTTTCTTGCCGCTTTTACTCGGTAGGCTTTATATTTTGGAATGCGGCAGTAGTCTTAAAGTACATTATAATGAAAAATTGACGTTCGTAAGTATGTCTTTGAAGCCTAAATTGAATAAATGATTTTGACTTTGACTTTTATTATATTGTGTACCTAAAATAAATTTAATAAATTTTATATATGATAGGACATATATAAAAACGGTAGATTTTTATGGGAAGTAAAAGCTTTGCTTTGCTCTACTCCACCAGCCGATGAACATGGACAAGACGAAAATGATGTCTAATGCCTATGTTGTACCTACCCCAATATCAGTTGGGAAATCAGTTTTCGAAGTTGTTGACGAGTACATCTACCTGGGACAGACAGTCAAACTAGGCAGGTCCAACTTCGAGAAAGAGGTCAATCGTCGAATCCAACTCGGCTGGGCAGCGTTCCGGAAACTTCGGGAAGTCTTCTCGTCAAAAATGCCTCAGTGCCTCAAAACAAGAGTCTTCGACCAATGTGTGTTACCAGTGATGACTTATGGCACTGAAACGTGGTCTCTTACTGTGGGCCTCATAGATAAGCTCAAGTCGCACAACGAGCTATGGAGAGGGCTATGCTCGGGGTTTCTCTACGTGATCCAATCAGAAATGAGGAGATCCGTAGAAGAACGAAAGTCACCGACATAGCTCAGAAGATTAGCCAGTTGAAGTGGCAGTGGGCAGGGCACATAACACGCAGAACAGATGGCCGATGGGGCCGAAAAGTTCTGGAGTGGAGACCACGGACCGGCAAGCGCAGCGTAGGTCGTCCACCGACACGGTGAACAGACGACCTGATGAAGGTCGCAGGACGACGTTGGATGCAGGACGCTTCCAACCGGTCCTTTTGGAAAATCATGGGGGAGGCGTATGTTCAGCAGTGGACGTGCTACGGCTGAGATGATGATGACTCCACTAGCCACCACTCCTACGACGTTTATTACGCAAATTTTTCAATAAACTTACTCAATCGGTTATAATTAGAGATACAATCAGATACCGATACCAATATATCGATACCTCGGGTTTACCGATACATCGGCATCGGCGACATTCTTACGGTACTTTTCAAATTACGCGCTTCAAAAAGAAATGAAAACGCGCGTGTTGACTCGTTCCATTCTTTGTAAACGAGTTACGAACTAACTATGCTTGGGGACTCGCGAAATCGCCTTTCTCCACAAAACTTAAGAATACAACATTAAACAAATATCTTATTAATGTTATTTTATTTCCTCTAATATTAGCTACTGTCTATATTGTATTCTATTAATTTAAAAAATAACCTCATTTGTATTTTATTTATTTTATATTTATTATTGAATTTAATAAACGTATCGGTATCGTTATCGCCGATATTTGCTTAATCGTATCGGCAAAATGGCGTATCCATGCATCCCTAGTTACCATAACATTATGCCATAAAATATGACCCTAATGGTTTTGCGAACCGTACAAACTGCACTTATACACTACCAAAGTCAAAGTCAAAACCATTTATTTAATGTAGGCATCAAAGACGCACTTAAGAACGTTAATTATTCATTATAATGTACTTTAAAGACTCTGCCGCCGCGTTTCCAAATTTATAGAGCCTGCCGACCGATAAGAAGCGGCAAGAAACTCGAGGCCATTCTTTTCATATAGATTTTTGGAATATTTTTAATTAGGTACTACTATTATTACTTTTTATTGGTGGTAGACGACGACTTGCCAAAAGTAGAGTATTCCAAGCATCTTAGTCTTCTGTATAATGTCGGACTTTATAATATGTGGTTTTTTACTAAAACATTTTTTACAGTCAACTTGAATTTTCCCTCTGTGTTTTGGGATTTAATTGTAAAAACGCACACAATTTCCTAGGACAGACTTATAAGTCTTTGCAAGTCTAAAATTAGGTAAAGCTATCCAATCATATTTATAGCATTAAAAGGGTCTTTTTATTATACCTTGATTTTTTAATTCAACAAGCGTATCGGTATCATATCGGTAAAATGGCGTATCGTTATCGTATAATCACATTGTACCCGAAAATTTGACCCTAATGGTGTGGCCGACCGTACAAATTGCACTATACATTACCTTTCGCGTTCTTCCAATGACTAACACATGGCGGAACCTTCCAGTCCCGCTGTTGTTTGACGGAGACCCTCCTGGGCGGAGAGTGCAGGACAGGCGCGGGGGGCGAAGGCGCCGCGCGCGGGATCTTTTTATTGATTTGGAACCGAGGGGGCTCCATGGGGTCCACTTGCGCTTCTACCATTCTGTAACACACAGTTTGCTCAGATCACCATAAATGGGGCCCTAATGTAAAAGCTCCGTCCGGGAGACTTAGTTCTGTGGCATACGCGAATCGTCAAGACATTTGACAGACGATTACGACTAGGTTAGTTTACTTTGCGTATTTCAACAAAAAAATGTTACACCACATATTGCTGCGGGTTAAGAAGCTGATATATCTTTATTTAGCAAAATATTTTTTTCAGCCATGTACGAAATAGTGGTTTCGGTGGTGGCTATATTTATTACTAGCTGCGCGCTGCGGTGATGGATGATGATGATGATGATGAAAAGTGTCCTTCACCAAGATGTCATCTGTCTCTGTACCCAGTTTCATTACCATCCATTCAGCCATTTAGGCGTGAAAGCGTACAACAAACAAACTTTCGCATTTATAATAGTAGTTAGGATAGAACTTGACCGTAGAGTTTTCTCTTCCAATGACTTCCCGTATAATCCAGGGCTATTCCATAGCTGCCACTGGATAGTCGCCAAAGGGAACTTTTAGAAAAGCAGGATACCTTGCAAGGTGCAAGGTATCAAAAATTGAGAGGCCCATGGTGTTTAGAGAAGGCAAAATGAAAATGGTAACTATCCAAGGACTTGCACCACACTTTACGGGGAAGGTGGAACATCCCCTGGCTGACTTATCTGACCAAAATCCCCTACTCAGCTTGATATGTACTGCCATGTAGCTGCATATTGAGGGCACAACTGAGATCTAAACAATCTTTTAAATTGAATTATTTTAACATATTAAATAGAATATAAATACCAATGTGGAAGTACTGCGGCGAGTAAGACAAGAACGCAAACTTTTGAAAACCGTCAGAGAAAGCAAAGTAGCATATTTAGGCCATGTACTTAGTAGTAGTGTATACGACAGATATTGCCTTCTTCAATTTATAATGATGGGAAAAGCTGTGCGAAAGAGACGAGCTGGTCGCAGGAAGAAATCATGGCTACGAAACATCAGGGAGTGGACAGGGGTTGCGAGTGCCGCTGAACTGTTGCGCCTCGCCAAGGATAAAGATGAGTACGGAAAGCTGATTGCCAACCTTCATTGATTGAAGAGGCACCGAGAGAAAAAGAAGATAAATAACTTTAAACAGATAGATTGCATACTTATATATAAAATAAAGGGTCTTCATTGACTTAATATAATATGGACCTCCCTCTAATTGTCATCACTTTTGCCTATAAAAAGTATAAATAAAATAAGCCATTTTACTAACCTGATTACTCGTTGTTTAGCACCGGAGTTGTAAGAAGTTCCTTGTTGGGCTGGCGTATACCTGATGTATTGTGCGGGGGCCTGCGAATACAGTGCACTATCACAGAGATTGGTAACATGTTCTGTCTTCAATGTAATATTGTAAAGAGTGAAGATTTCATTGTTTGCAAAATTGTTCATAATAGATTTTTTATTTTGTTCTATTGATATAGGAACAATAAACAACTACATTATACATATTGTTTACATCTAAGTACAAAATAAAATTATTAATAATGTAGTCCACAACATCGTCCACATATAGAAATAAATAAATGTAAGGCGGTTCAAATGAACAGCAAATAGAAATAAAAATGAAAACAATTGTATTAGTTTTTTGAAACAACATACATAACAGTATAACTATATATTATCTATATATATAACTATATATACAGTGGTGGACATATAATTAAGAACGATTTAAAGTTCATGTTTTTTAAAATATAAATCATGTCACGTATATTTATGTGTTCCTTCTTAGAAATAACTAGGTATGTTATGAAATAGCCACATGGATAGAGCAAAGGGGAATACAAATATAAAATAAAATTGCTAACATTTTTTATTTAATTATACTCTATAATAACAAATTCATATAGTAATGAAGCTGGACAAATAATTAAGAACGAATTATTAAACTGTTCAAGAGTTGTTTTATATGAAACTTAGATTAAATAAATCACATTAATATGAAGTGCGTAAAGGAAAAAAAGAACAATTTATTACATTTAAACTAAAATTAATAGTTAGTAGCATGTCCACGGCTTTTAATTACTGCTTTACACCGGCGAGGCATTGACTCTATCAATTTTTGACATTTCGCAAGAGATATAGAGTTCCATTCTTCTAAGAAAACGTCGTACAGTTCTCTTAAATTGCCACACTGTCGATCTGAAACCTTTTTCTTGACTTCGCACCAAAGATGCTCTATTGGATTTAAATCTGGGCTGTTAGCTGGCCAATCTAAGACAGAAACTGATTGCGATGTGAGAAATTCCTTAACTGTGCGTGCAGTATGCTTTGGATCATTGTCATGCTGGAATGTCCAGATAACCGGAAGCACGTCTTCAGCATAAGGTAACATTGTTTCTTCCAGTATATTTTTGTATTGGAATTGATCCATGTTTCCTTCTATCAACTTAACAGGTCCAACACCATACCCAGAAAAGCACCCCCAAATTTTCACATTTCCCCCACCATGCTTTAATGTCACTTTTGTGTATTTTGGGTCAAATGCTTTATTCGGAGGGCGTCGTACATATCGTTTTCCGTCAGAACATACCCTATTTATTTTTGTTTCGTCAGAAAAAAGAACATTTTTCCACTGACTAACTGTCCAGTTTTCATACCTTCTTGAAAATGCAAGCCGGGCTTGCCTATGGCACCGTTTCAACATGGGCACCTTCCTTGCTATCCTTCCGTGCAACTTTTCTTCTACCAAACGCCTTCGAATAGTGCGTGCCGAGATTGCTGAAGGGTTGTTTTCACCAAAATATTCTTTTCTCAGCTCATTAGACCCTTTAAAAGGATTTTGTTTTGCCAAACGAACGATATTGCGATCATCTCGACGAGATGACTTTCTCTGTTTAGGTACACGGGGAACTGTTGAAGTAGTTTGATACATGGCAAAATGCTTCACAGCGTGGAAAACCATAGTTTTTGAGCATTGCAGATGGTCGGCTATCTTTTTATATGACCAATTCTTGTCGCGAAGTTTTATTATTACTTCCCTTTTAGATTTATCACAACTTTTATTTTTCCCCATTGTTTTTATATGAAGCAATCACCTTTAAGACGTTTACAGCACTAAATGGCGCCAAAATTATACGAATAGTGCCCAAGAACCACAGAGCAACAGAGTGTTCTCTATTTAAATTTGAATAAAAAAATAAACTATTCAGCGTTCTTAATTATGTGACCAGCCAGTAAGTAGTAATACTAGGCTCAGATCTAATGTATAAAGTTTATATATGAATTTTTTAGCCAATCATGTGTATCAATGAATGTACCGCTAGTATGGAAAAGTTTTGCGATACCAAGAGAAATACAAAAAAATACATGCAATTGGTTATACTTGTTAGTTTGAAAAAATCTTCCCTTTAAATTAGCGTTCTTAATTATATGACCACCACTGTATATATATATAGATAAGATTAATTTTAAAAAAGTCGCCACGTATGTAAAGCTACATTATTACAGATTAACATGAGCTATATTTTATTATTATTTAAATCAAATCATTTATTCTGTATAGGCCTACGGGGAATACAAATTTTATCCCGCGGGATAGATGGGCCGAGACAGATAGTCTTAAGGTTAAACTGATTTCATGGGGACATCTAGTAGCTTAATAAAACTTAATAAGGCATAGTGTTATGTTAAATAAAACACTATATTTTGGTAAATACATGTAATGAGCTCTGTAGTACACAATTCCAAGAGAAAGTATGAAAATATCTAAATACCCTCCACTTAGCTAACCTTATTAACACAAAGAAGGTTGTAAGTACCCACATTGATACACGACACATAGAATAGACCCAATATATTTACAGTGGTAGAATGCGGGCTTTCCACTTAGGGAGATTAGTATGGGTCATGTATTCACCATGTGTCATGCCCGTGCTCACGTATGGTACAGAAACCAAGTCACTCACTAAGAAATCAGCTGAGAAGTTGAGCGTCGCGCAGAGAGGAATGGAGAGAGCTATGCGCGGCATCGCAATCGGAAACGTAATGAATGGATAAGAAGCAAGACTAGAGTGGGTGACATAATGATCGCAATAGCGGAGAAAAAGTGGACATGGGCAAGACACAGCGAGAATGGATACAAGTCGATGGGTGAGGCGAGTTCTTGAGCGGAGACCCAGGGTCGACACAAGAGGGCGAGGCCGCCCACCGCAGCGCTGGGTAAACTACATCAGGCGACACGCAGGCCGGGAATGGAAGATCGCCAGGAATGGAAAAAAGGGAAGAGGCCTTCATCCAAGAATGGAACACAACGAGGCTTCCTTGATGATGATGTATTCACCACCAGAGTTAGGACTTCAATGGATAAAACTGAAAAGCACTGGGGCAAGAAATTTAAGGGCATTTTTCACAATTACGTTTTTGTGATGTATTTCTTTTATTTTTATTTCATCTTATCTAGTTACATGGGTGGCAGATGTCGACTTTGCACTACTAGCATCTTTTTCTTCTAGATATTTTTTTCTAAATGAACGGCTTATTGCCTCGAAAGAACTTTTTCCACATGTAGGTCTAACCGGGCGACACATTGAATAAGAATATGAGATTTTATAATAGTTTGATATATCTTATTAAATGAATATGTCAACTCACAGCTTTCGGTGCAGCTTTGACCGGCATAGCAGCAGATATCTTCGCATTCGTCAACTTTTCCAAGGCAAGCTTGGTCTTCTCCGTGATGTCTGCTATGTCATCATCATCAGGTTTCTGGAGCGTGGGGTCTTCTTCCGTTAAAACCTCTGACGGGAGTAAGTCTGTGAGTTTTGAGTAGATTATCTGTAAAAGAAGTCATTTTGTAAATCTTTAGTATTTAATTAAATCGACTTAGTATCATCGCACATTTAAACATACTTAATAACAGACTTCCAGAAAAGAATTTAATGCTTTCCCAGATTGTGAATGGGTTTTGATGATTCTGTTTTGTGGGATAGGGATATAAACGTCGGTTGAAAAGTATTTTATGCTCAACAATTGAAAAGTTATTTGCATAATTAGATGACATCATAGTGTCAAATGTTGTTAAATAGCAAGCATTGTAGATTTCATACTAGAAGTGTTTTACGGCCGTTTTCAATAACCTATCTATCGCCGGTTTACATTACTAGAAATAGATACGATGGTCATTTGAAAAGTTCTTAGCCTAACATACTTAATGAAACCACACGATTTTGAGTTTATTTTTATTTTTCAACATACTCTCCTCCGAGCTCAAAACACTTTTTTCCATCGACCCGGTAAGGCTTCGATACCCGTTTTAAAAAAATCTTCGTCTAACTCTCAAAATAAGCGTCCACGGCGGCTATGACCTCTTCATTTGTAAAAAAATGTTTACCACCTAAAAATTTTTTCAGCTTTGGGAACAGATAAAAGTCGGACGGTGCTAAATCCGGTGAATATGGGGGAAGAGGTAACAATTCGAAGCCACATTGATGGATTTCTGCCATGGATTGCACAGAGGTGTGAACGCGCGCATTGTCCTGATGAAACAAGACTATTCTTCTCAATAAACCTGGACGTTTTTCTTTGATTTCTTCTCTCAAACGACGCAACAGGTTGCAATAGTAATCGGAGTTTATTGTTTCACCCTTTTTTAAATAATCCACGAGAATTATACCCTTTGCATCCCAAAAAACGGATGCCACGACTTTGCCCGCCGATAAAACCACCTTTGCCTTCTTTGGGGTGGGCGATCCTGCTCTTTTCCATTGTTTCGACTGTTCTTTTGTCTCGGGTGTATTGTGGTGAACCCAGGTTTCATCCATGGTTATAAATCTTTCAACAAATTCTATTGGGTCAGCTTCATATAACTCTAAACAGTCGCGAGAAGTTGTGAGTCGGTTGCGTTTTTGTTCCACTGAAAGCAGTTGCGGTACCCACCGCGCAGACACCTTAGAGAATCCAAGTTCAGTAGTAATTATATGATGTGTTCGCTCAGATGAGATGCCTACAGTCTTAGCTATCTCCTGGACAGTCAATCTTCGATCAGATAAAATTAAATCACAGATTTTTTCTTTGTTTTGATCATTGGAAGCAGTCGAAGGCCGGCCACTACGGGGCTCATCTTGAATGGTCTCACTACTACGTTTAAACTCTGCCACCCAGTTTCATTCGAAGGAAGGAACAGTCGCATACGAAGGAGCGGACTCACCCAAAGTAGCAGACATGTCTTCATGTATAGCTTTTGGAGTTAAACCTTTCAAATTCAGGTATTTTATCACTGCACGATTTTCAATTTTATCCATTTTCAAAAATAGCTCTGACTTGACTTACGGTATCACGTGTAAACGAACAATGAGTTACTGTGAATAAACTAAAGTGTGCATACTTGTTGCTAAATAATGTAACTACAAAATGAGGGTAGTTATAAAAAAACCAATGACTTTAACCATGTTAGGCTAAGAACTTTTTAAATGACCCTCGTATTTGACACTATTTGTATGGAATTTATTTCAAATTTCTATCGGCAGTAAGGAAAACCGTGGATAGGTAGAATATTGAAAACGGCCGTTAATTTTACTTGCTGCAGACTGGGTCATAAAACGTGGGAGCGGCTAAGCAAGTGTTTCGCTCTCGCTCCCACTCACGGGTCGTATCAGCGGGCGTAGTACTGCGCATTAATACGATCCATAGGCGATATCAACAGTGTATAATTTTGTTGCCATTATTTGAGAAAAACAATATGTTTACTATGCTGGGACAATACATTTCTATACTACATTTGGAACTTAATATACTTGAGATAGAAAACTATCGCGAGTTATGTGATGATTATATGACTCCCAGAAGAAGAACTTCAAATAAGTTCGTCGGAGAATATTTCCGGTAAATATTACGCGAGTCCTAGCCGGTTTTAAAGCGTAATTACTTAATATACTATACTATATTATTACTTAGCAGTAAACAGGGGAGGATAATAATGAAAACTAAATGGAACTATGTACCACCTATTATTCATTCTGTGCCTGTACACCACACTGTGCATGTGTAATTGATAACTCATTTATATCGATGGCGGCATCGTGCCCGCGTATTATGCTCACCGCCTTATCCTTACTATGATTTATAACCCAGTTCTGAACTTAAACATTAGAATATTTCTTTCTCTTCCAATCAATTCCCGGATAATCCAGGGCTATTCCATAACCCCCACTGGGTGATCGCTAAAGGGGATTTATGGAAAAGCAGGATACTAACGCTCCATAAAAGTTCCCCAGGCGCCTCTGGTGTTTGAGGATGGCAAAGAGCAACAATAGAAACAGTCCTAACGGGGAAGGTAGACTACCTGACCAGGGAGTAAAAACACTACTATACCGTAGTGGAAGATTATTTTACATTTTTTAATACTATATAAGTATTAGAATCACCTTGTCAGCACTATGCCCTTGTCTCGCGATAGCCGAATACTTGACACGTCCGGATTCGTCCAGTTGTACAGCGAGGGCGTTGGACGTGCTCTCCTTGCCGCGCGCGCCCATGCCAAGGGGGTACTGCGCCACGTGGATCTCGGGGAACGCACCGCCATCTACAAGAAATTTGCACTTTATAAAGTATACTGGTAAATGGGAGTGTAGCCACAGAATTAAACATAGTCGCATTTCGTACTCGTACGGCGCCGGCGTAATCCACATCACCACAGTTCTAAGTCAATGAGATAGAATGCGTGATTACATCTTTGTATAGAATATGGCCTCATGTTTATGAGCTTAAGCCAACAACGAGTAACGGAGGATATGCTTGGGGTTTCCCTGAGTGATAAGATCCATAATGAGGAGATCCGTAGGAGAACTAAGGTCACCGACGTAGCTCTCAACACTCGTTCGCTCGCAAACAGATAACCGATGGGGAAGTAAGGTTCTCGAGTGGCGACCACGCATCGGGATACGATGTGTAGGCCGGCCCCCGCTAGGTGGACCGACGACCTCGTCAAAACCGCGGGGAATCGCTGGATGCAGGAAGCGAGTAGCCGGTCCAATTCCGTTGGCTTTTTTATGAGCGAGGGAGGGTTCGGCAGTGGGTATAATCCGGCTGATAATGATGACAATAATATTAATAATATTTATTTATTTTGAATAAAAGGAATAATAATAATATTCTTTATTTCAGGCAATAGTACAATAAAAATACCAGCGGCCCATATCGAAAACAAATACCTTACAGACTAACATATATATTTATAGGGTTAAAATAACAAAACTATATTGTACAGCTAGGGATTCATGTTCAGTCTCGGCTCCCTGTACCGTCGGAAAACAATCCATTCAGGCCAAAAGTCTGGTGCCAGGAATGTGTCTTTCAACTTGGCTGGAAATCTGAACACATATGACTTGAAGTACGTACAATGATGATGATGATAAAATATGGATAATAGCAACATGATACATTCAATTCAGTCATGGTACATAAGGTACAAAAATGCTACTTCACAATGTGTTTCTATGAACAATCTCAGAAAAAAAAAATTATACAATTAATATTGATTTAATTTTATTCATGTTGCATATTGAGTGATGAGCATAATTCAGCAGCAGATAATCTTGCACACACATCGTATAAAATATATTAGGTAATTATTAAGAAAGAAAACATGAACCATTTTTTAAATAAATCTTATTATTATTATTTCAATGGTTCATCTCGTGATGAAAGCATTGAAATAGTCGGAGTCAATAGGTTAACTGTTGAAAGTAGGGATGTATCCGATATCTGCAATTAGGAGTATCGTATGTAACGGCATGGGTGATATTTTTATGGTCGATTTACTGTCTACAGTCAAATTTTGCGATTCAAAAACGTAATGTAAACGCGCATATAGTCACGTTTATTTCTTTGCTAACGAGGCACGAACTATGCTCGGGGAAACCCGCGCTTTATTTAGTGTCTTGTTTCGCCCATGCGAGGCCATGGATACTGGATAGAATAGATGTGTGATGCTTACACATCTATCCGGTGTTGCTAGGTTGACTGTTGTGGCGTGTAGTATTTATTTCATGCAAATAAAAATTAAGAATTTCATATCGCTATTGCACAGTGAGCTGGGACCTGGCTGGGATACTCATGTATGTCTGCATAAATGAATAAACATTCAAGGTGCGCACTTAAAAACAAAATCCTTAAAACTTAAAATCGGAAACATTTCCAAAACAGCAGTGCGAGCATGGATTGTTAATAGAATAAGATTTTACAGTAATTGTCAGTAGAAGGCAGCCCGCGATAAAGCTGTCGTGGCTACTTGTCGTGGTTCACCATTCACTTACAATTTAGTTAGTGGAAATTGTGCTCTGGTAGTTATATTAAACTTTTGAAATTCTGTCTTATCAAAAATCTAAGCTACTCTGGTGAAGGCCAATAGGTGGAATACAGCGCAAGACTGTGTATTCAAAGTCTTGCACTTTGTTCAGTATTCTGAACAAAGTCAAAGTACCCCAGTATACAGTGATAACTCTTTCCAATAACAAGCCACCCTACCAACTGAGATAGGTTACTGTTAAGATTACAATACATATTAGTAGTTTGTCTGATGCAGGTTGACTGGGCAGGTCTGTATGGATAGGCCTTTTATATGCAGGACAGTTCAAATCCCCAGGGGTTATTACGGTTATATTTAGATGCTGCAAATATATTTCAAAATAGTACAGATATGTAAAAATGTATACAATATCTTATACCCCAGTTACGAGGAAATTGAACTGTACTTGAACAAAATAAGATTAGAAAAAATAAAACAAAGAGCATAGTCAAAAAGTATAACAGAATTAATAAAACTACAAAACTGGGTATGGGCAGGACACATATTGAGAGATATCCAGGAAAAATGGAACCCGAATATATCAGAGTGGTACCCAAGAGAAGGAAAAGAAACAAAGGAAGGCAACAGATAAGATGGGAAGACTACATAAAAAAAGGATGCTGGCATAAATTGGAAACAATTAACACAAGACAGAAAGAAATGGAAGTCCTGGGAAGAGGCCTATGTTGGAAGGCAATCTGATGGGAAGATAAGGCCTAGATGATGTCAACTGATAATTTATTGTAATGTGTTTATTTTATATAATAAGCTAATTATACGAGGGTGAATCAAAAAATTCTTGGAATCAATATTAGAAAATGCAAAGATTTAAATATTATAATTTTATTTTTCTACATAATCTCCCTCCAATGCAATGCATTTAGAATAACGCGTTTCTAACTTCCTTATTCCTTGTGAAAAAAAATTATTTTCTTGACTCTCGAAAAAGTCCTCTACGGCAGCTATAACCGCGTCATTATCGTGAAATTTTGTTCCACGAATTTCCTCTTTTAATTTTGGAAATAAGTGAAAATCACTTGGGGCTAAGTCCGGAGAATATGGTGGGTGGTCAAGGAGATTGAAGCCAGCACAGCGGATTGCGTTGAGCGCAACTTCCGATCGATGAGCAGGAGCGTTATCTTGAAGGAACAACACGCCCAACGACAGTTTTCCACGACGTTTTTCTTTAACCGCTTCACGCACTTTCGGGATTAAATTTGCATATTAGGGTCCAGTAATCGTCTGGCCCTTTGGCATGTAATCAATAAAAAGGATTCCTTCACTATCCCAGAACACAGAGGCCATAACTTTGCCAGCGGTAGGAGCAACTCGAAATTTCTTAATGGATGGAGAGGATGGTCGTTTCCAAGACATGCTTTGTCTTTTAGTTTCAGGATCAAAATGGTGGACCCACGTTTCATCCATGGTGACAAGACGACGGCAAAAATTATCCGAATCACGCTGGAACATTTCGAGATTACGCTTGGAAATTTCCAAACGTCGCTTTTTGTTTTCGTCGGTTAACATTCGTGGCACCCATCTTGCAGACACTTTTTTGAACCCCAGTGAATCAATTAAAATGGATTGAACGCTACCAAAAGATATCTTTAGGATCTCAGCTATATGTTTTATAGTCATTCTTCTGTCTTCCAAAACCAGATTCTCAACCTTTTTGACATTTTCTTCTGTAACGGAGGTTGAAGGCCGCCCAGAACGCGGGTCATCTTTACAGCTTGATCTACCTCTTTTAAATTCAGCCACCCAGTACGCAACCGTAGAATAGGGTACAGCATCACCCCCTAATGTCTGCTGAATGTCCAAAAAAATTTTCTTCGTAGACATTTTTTTCAAACTGAGATATTTTATCACCGCACGTAACTCACTTTTATCCATAATTTTGACTTTTTAGCAACTCCTTGCACAAAAAAATTTATTACATGCGAACGAACTGACAAAAACAAGTGACAGTCTGCATAAATATAGTGTGATAGACACTCTTTAATTTGAATATCGAACTTGATCCAAAAAGGTTTCATATATATGCACTTCTAAGAACTTTTTGATTCACCCTCGTATATCAATTTCTTAAATATTATATAAATAAATAAAAATATCATGTATCATGTTATACCCCAGTTACAAGAAAATTGAACTGTACTGGAACATAGAATGCCCTAAAAATAACATTTTGAGTCTCTCTAGCACAGGTATACTATTCACAGAGCCTCTTCCATATTGCTACACCATCACCTCTAGTTTCACCATCACATTTTCTTTGTATTTGCATTAAAGACTAAAAAAATCTCATTTTATTTGCAAATATTAATTACATGAGACAATATCAACACAAGGTCTTCAGGTCCCAAACTAAGCAGAGCCTGTACTATGGTAACCTCATGACTGATATACATATTCACACCGACACAGGTGAAACAGAAAGGTTCAGTCATGCATGTTTTTTGGTGGTAGTGCCACGCTGTAAACCCACAGCTGAACAGGCCTTTGCCTACTTTTGGTAATAAACGGCATTTGTATTTGATTTGTCTGGGGATTGAACCCAGGAGCAGCAGCTCAGAAGGTATACAAACTGCACCAACTGGCCAATTGATATAGTTTAATATATTATTTAATTTTTATACCTAACTTTGTATGTTTAAATTTTGTATCGAAACCTTCAATAGGCAGAATAAGAATGACAATGCTAAGTGCGCAAAACCAGTGGAATAAAAACGTGTAATCAGATCTGATACCTCCAAAATCTTCCTCCGCTCGAGGCACCCATCCTTTCCTTTGACCATAGGGAGGTACACTGCTTTGAGACACAACAAGGGCACTTCCTACTCTTTTAGCTTTGAGGTCGTCATCTCTGTCCCAAACCTGCTGCGTTGGAGCAGGGAGTAAACTGAAAATAAAGAAACCTTATAGAATTTGTATTTTTTGTATTGTGCAAGGACGCCACAACTAAGACAATGCGTGAAGACGCGATAACAAACCCAACTGAGAATCTCATGTTAAGTTATAACGTTATATATATTTAAAAGTTTTGATTCGCTCGTGAATAATATTAATCGTTAGAAGATTTATATACGGTTTAGATGAGTATATTGAAAGTTAAATTGACTTTTACCGAATTTCAACTATTCCAAACAAACACGATAATATTTGAACTACCCAACTTTAATTAAACCAAATATTTTCAATTCATGGATTACAGAAGGTTAACAAATGTCGCGTATGTTAAAAAGTAGAAACAATTACATAGTGAATAATGTAATAGTAAATATAAATTAACACACCTAGACAGCGTCGCCATTTTAGAAATTCTGCACAGCACATAGATTAATCAGAATATATCTAAAGAGAGATGGCAATAATTAAGCAAACAACGGAACGTTAGCGGGAAGTTTAATTTTTTCAGTGCCATCCACTTTGACGGTTTATAGTCGTGCGCTCGTCTTCCATCAGTGCGTTCGAATAGATCACTTCTGATCGTTTTTGGCTAAAATAACGCTAAAAACGCTCACAAGGGGCGTTCGAATTGGAAATCTGTGGTTGAAAATGTCGTTCATGCCTCTTTTTGTTCAGCGTTCGGAAAGCTAAAAATGAGGAATTTTTGTCACCAAAAAGTACAATTTTTGACCCACGTCCGGAGCATGGTTGTTTGTGATCGTTATTTGACAGCTATGTATTTGACAGCATAATCATGTGATTTTAGGTCTTATGCTCAGATGAGCGTTCGAATAAGGTATGGGCAAAAGCATAAAAAACGTTTATGAGCTTTCCGAACGCTTTAACAAAAGAGCCATCAATGACAACGCTACCAATGCCCTCATAAGCTAAACGAACGCATCTCATGTGTGACATTAGTGACGTGGAACGCATTAGTGACGTGGAAGACGAGCGCGCGGGTATCGATATCGATAAATAGGGATGTGCTGTTTGATATCAAGGTAGCAATAAGCGTTCCTATCTAATCTATTAAAATATTGTTAAGTAAACCAGGGTTAATGAAATTAAAAATCAAGTTTAAGATAATTAAATCCATTTATGAAGAACACATCCTAAAATAATATAAAGATAAATTATTAAGAGTAATACATATTGTTTACCTTACAAAACACCTTACAAAACATAAGTGCTGTCAATAAAAAGCACTTATGTTTTGTGAGATGCATGATTACAATTTCTAATTAAACATTTTCGTTTTGTTATTTAGGTAAGTACCTAACTATACATTAATATGTATTAAATAACTGTAAATACGTACATTTGCATATTATTCATGATTATGTGAAACAGATATCATAAATAATATGCATAGAATTGTAATGTTTTTTAATGCATAGAACAATTGTTTACATTGATAATAAAAGAGTTTTTTCAATTTGCTTCTTATCACCTCCAAGCCACTCAGCAGGAGGCTGGCGCGGGTGCAGAAGCGGCAGCCAGAGGAAAGCACCATAAGTACGCTGCTTTGGAGTCAGCCTACGAGTTTGTGCCGTTTGCTGTGGAGATGGCTGAGCCGTGGGGCCTGGAGGCCAAGAGATTTGTTAAAGAACTCGGGCGGCGCCTGAAGGAGAGAACGCTTGATCCTCAGTCGGGCCATTATCTTGTGCAGAACATATCCCTGGCCATACAACGCGGGAATGCCGCTAGCCTGATAGGCACATTTGGGCGAGAGGGTATTGATCGTGAGAGACTTTGACAAAATCAAATGTGTTTTTATGACATGATGTTAAATTTTATTAATTTCAAATAATTTAATATATGTGTTTTAATAAATGTGTAATTAATAAATTTAAAAATGTATTTTGAGCACCTTATTTAATGTTTTTGGTATAATAAATTAAGTACCTACTTACTTTTTTAAATCATATGTATCATATACGAAATAAATAAGAGTTTTGAAGAAAATCTGGGCTAATAGGTATCAAGTAATACCTTAATACAAGAGTTAGTAATAGAACCCGGTCGTCAGAGGGCGCCACCCGCAGGCAGCAATATCATCGTAGGGGGGACCTCCATCGCTTTCAAGTCGACACTGAGGTATCTTGGCGTTGTACTTGACAGCAGATGGAGATTCAGGGCCCATCTTCAGCAGCTGGCCCCCAGACTCGTGGGTACGGCTGCTGCACTGGGCCGCTTGCTCCCGAATCTCGGGGGAGGAGGAGGTAGCTGCCACCACCTTTACATGGCGGTGGTGCACTCTATAGCCCTCTATGGCGCCCCCATATGGGCAGGGTCCCTGAACTCACAAGAGACCGCCCTGCTCTGTAAGGCCCAGAGGGCCATGGCAGTGAGAGTGTGCAGGGGCTATCGCACACTCTCACACGAGGTGGCGTGCGTTTTCACCGGGTCCCTTTCATGGGATCTGGAGGCCGAGGTTCTGTCCTCGGTCTTTTGGCGCAGAACGTGGGCGCGACAGGGTCTCCATCCTGCCCCTCGAGAATATGGGCAGTGGCGAATGGACGCCAAGGAGGCCGCCTTGGCGTCCTGGGGCAGGCGCTTGGGCGTTGTTCCGCGGAGGGGAGCTGGAGCGACCCGGTTCCTCGAAGCAGTGCGGCCAATACTTAAAGAGTGGGTCCATCGAGGGCATGGGTCGCTTACCTTCAGGATGACACAGGTCCTATCGGGCACGGATGCTTCGGGAGGTACCTGTGCAACGTTGCCCGGAGGGAAGCGACTCCTGTATGCCACCAGTGCGGCTGCGCTGAAGAAACTGCACAGCACGTGCTGGAAGCTTGCTAAGGAGCTGCCGAGGCACGGCAATAACTAATTGCAGTAGTGGGGACGGACCTCTCCCTGTCTACCATCTTAACAAAGATGGTTGACGAATAGAGGTCGTGGGAGGCGATGGTCTCTTTCTGCGAGGTCGTGTTGTTGCAGAGAGAGGCCGAGGAGCGAGAAAGAGAGATAGATCCCCTCTCTCTCCCGCTCCGGAGAGCGCGGACACGGAGGCGAGCGGATCGGGCTCGCACTCCGACTCCGCTCAGAGGACCTGGGGCGTCGGCTGTTGGGACGGCTGGTGCCCCCAATCAGGATTAGGTCCTTACGAGGTGTAGATGGCCCGCGTGTTCCGGGGCATCCCACGAGGTGGTAATGGGGAGGGCTCTTTACACACAATGAAGTTACACAACATTTGTGTATAATGTATAAACATATATTATAGAAATAGAAACACGATTATAATATATAATTTAGCTCATAGTAATTTTCACTATTGACATATGTCCGTCAATCAATAACAACTCTCAAACAAATTATGATTAGACGATATGAGATTACGCAAACTCTTTGCTCTAATAGAAATGAAGATAACGAAGCCACCGTTTAATAGAACATAGATAACTGTGGAGTTATCATGGGTGGTGGCTCAACCATAGACAACATCTTTCTAAGGCCCACAGGGCAGTACAAGTATAGTGTAAGGAAGTGAAACAGCATCTGTTCTGCTAGTCTGTGTTCTGCAAAGACAGAGTCAAAGACCAGACAGACAGACGAGACCACAGCACACACAGACTAACAGATGCTAACGCATCAGACGGGGCACTCCCATAGACCGAATTTCGACCTTAGAGTGCGCGCAAGATAACTCTGCGCGTGGTCGAAATCGGAACTATTCGCGTGCCGCCATTTTGTCGTTTATGTCTGGTGTCAAGCGTCTGTGCTGTGTTCGCAAATATTCGCCATCATCATGCCAAAAGTGATTAAAAGTGCTAGCAGGGTTATAATCTTGAAGGTCAAACGTGCTTGTGAAGAAGAACGTGATAATAACGGGCCTACAGTACCATATTCCAAAGTTAGAACCCGCGTCACATATTTGACAGGTAATTTAGGGCTGCCATAACAACAAAACTTCCCGAATTTTCAAAAAAATTACGTTTGTAGTATTCCTCGTGTCATTAATATCACGTAATAATAATGTATTTAAATCAGTTGTTATTTTGTTTTGGCGTTACCGAACGTACCGTCACCCAAATAACTCAAGAAGGTAACGTAGCAGCAGCCTCATCTTCAAAAATTGTGACCCCGGGTAAATCAAGGAACCGAAAGAAAAAAATAGACGATTTTGACAAGTGCGCTATAAGGCATATAATTCAATCGTTTTACACCGTGAAGAAGGAGATTCCTACCATAAACAAACTTTGGTTGGAACTGAAAGCTGATATTGATTTTATATACTTACGGCAGAACATCGTTGAGAAGTATTTTAAGACTATGGGCTACAAATACAAAAAGTGCCAGTCTAAACGGAAAGTATTAATAGAACGCAGTGATATTGTAGCTTAGAGAGCTAAATATATTCTAAGGCTGCGCAAGAATCTTTAGGAAGAAAATCGACCTCTCATTTATCTTGACGAAACATATATACATGCTTCATACCACCTCCAAAAATGTTGGCAATCGGAGGAACAGCCTGGTATTCTTGCGTCTGATTGCGTCGGTGCAAGATGGATTATAGCCCATGCTGGAGGTAAACCTGGGTTTGTTGAAAACCGACTGCTACTGTTCAAATCTAAATCCAAATCGAGTGACTATCATGATTATATGAATTCCACGAACTTCGTGCGGTGGATGAATGAAAAAATTAGGCCGAATCTACCATCGAATTGCATTGTAATAATGGATAATGCGTCATACCACTGCACGCAGATAAATAAGGCGCCTACAATGGGCAATACAAAAGCAGAGCTCCAAGAGTGGCTTACGAAAAATCATATCGAATTCGACGATTGTTGGACAAAAGTGCAATTATATGAATTGATCAAAGACACAAAGGGGACCCACAATATGAAATTGAACAAATGTTAAATGAAAATGGACATGAGTTTCTTCGTTTACCGCCTTACCACTGTGATTTAAATCCCATTGAAAAGATTTGGGCAATTGAGAAGAGGCGCATTGCAGAGGAAAATGTCGCACAAGCTCCTAGCGAAATAGCTGCAATTACTGAGGCGGCGTTCAGTAACCACATAAGAATGGCTCAATGTATGTCTACATGTAGAGAAAATAGAAGACAAATATTTCGAATCAGACAGGCTAATGGATATGGAAATGGACAAATTTATAATTAATGTTACAGGCGACACATCCGACTCGTCTGATGAAGAGTCTAGCATGGATTCTGATCAAGATGTTCAAATGGAAGGCATTGATCCACTGCAAGACCATCGTTACACCAAATTTATAAATACTACTATGTATTCAATAAAAGACTTACAAGGTTTTCATGGAGTTTTAATTTCCATTTTTATATTCTAATATGTTGTTGAAAATAACATGAATTAAAATCAATAAATATTTATTAAATAGGCACAAATAATGCACTTTTAAACGTCAAATACACACGGTATAAAATAATTTACTTTAATTAAACCTAGCTAATAAACTTCAGTTATATTTAGTTTGAGTAACGAAAGATATTTTTTGATTAAATGAAAGAAAACATGTTATTTAAGCTGGTAACATTAAGTACGCCATCAGTCGCGCGCAGAGTTATCTTGCGCGCACTCTACTGGCTGAGCTCACATATCATGTATGACAGCTCTATTTTTTTTAATTTATTTTTTTAATTTTCACCTTCAGCTTAAAATATATTTGCCACCTATCCGTCCCGTATATAGGTGGTATTTTTCAATAGTTTTAGTTTTTATATATATTTGGGCATTTAAAAGGATTAAGGAAATTTAGGGATTGTTATAGAAAGAAAATCACATACTTAATTATGTTTATTTTTATATTTATTAAAAGGTACTAATTGCAACTGATGCAAACTTTTATGTTGCAACCTGGAAACTGCTCATCAATCAGCTTAGAGTTAACATAAGAAAGCCATCAGCAACAACTTCTTTGTGTAGCCTGCAGAGATAGAGCTCACAGGGGGTCTTCTCTTGGTAAATAGAGGTGTGCAAATCATCTGAAAAGATAATACAAAAATTCAAATTTATGATCTGTATAATTCTTCAAATTAATAGTGTCCGTCTGGGGCTTTACTATAAGCTTTGTAAAAACCATGCAAGTTCCGTGCAGTTCTTAAACCTGGCTTGAACAGTTTTGAATTAAATCATACCATGACGCTCATTTAGGTAAACTGTTTGATCATTGATTTCTACAAAAATGAATGGATAATACTGTCTCTGGCTTTCGAACAATTTACTATAACCAACATTGCAGATGCCTAGACGTTTGTAAGCTGATAATTTGAGCGGATTTAAAGTATCATAATGACGTCAGCCCAAACAAAAAAACAGGTGAATGGTTTATTTACGGGTCTTGAACAGTAGGCCTGGGCAGGCCTGCTATAATGTTGCCATGGTATGATTAAGCAAGGCAGTTTTCTAGAAGTCCTGCTTGAAGAGCTTATATAAAGCCCCTGATCAAACTACATAACAAAGTGCAATTATCATTGTCTCACAGAGACACACAAATTGCAAAATTATTGCGTCTATAGATTTTTATTTGGAAACCAAGGCAGTAAATAAGGCCCACAAAGTGATGTCGTGTGGTACTAAGACTGATAGTTATGTGAAAGCATATTACAATACATTTGAAACGATGATAGCCCATGGGTAACAAGGGTCAGCCATCAATTACATTATGGGTTTCAATCCCTAGAGCACGGTAACAGAGTTCAGGAGCATGTAGTGCACATTTTGTGTCCACCTGGCTAGGTACCACCAGTCACTAAGCACTTAACATTGCATGCCGGCATCTTTCTTTGATAGCCAGTTCTATTCTAGGTCTAGTGTTATGCCACCTTAGACTTCTCAGTTGACTAGCCAGATCTAGACCAATAGAAAAAAAAACATACCAGTGTCGACTTATGAGTAGTTTCTCTAAAACTTCTGGTACGCAGTAGGTGCAATGGATCTTGTTGTCTTGTTGTATGTATTCATGGCTAAAGCTGAGACTACCTGAAATATTATTTATAATTTATATTATACTATAAAAATCACAAAGCACAGTAGTAACGTAACAATCATGGGGTTTAATGAATTTATAGTCTACGAGTACATTAAAAATTTCACAAAGTTTTTTTTTTAATAAATGTGTTTATAGATAGTTTTATAGAGTGTTATCGCAATTTTAGTAAATATCAACATACTTCAAAATAAAGTCACTTCTTCTATTTTTAATGGCTTTTGTAAGATGTCGCTATTCACAGTAGAAAATAAATATAAACGGAGATTGTTTGGTGGCAGGAAAAATGATCGGTGACTCTTGGATATTATATCTTTATTTGAAGGTGAAAAAATTAATCATCATAAGTATGCAGACTAACTAAGATTTGTTATGATCATTTTGAAAGCATTAATAAAGAAGATATATACTTTAATATAAAAGACTTTATAAAATCGATAATTAGCTAGCATAATAATCGTAGTTTGTTACAGATAATGACTGCCAAGTCAATATACAGTGTAGTGAAAACAAATTTGTACACATGATACATACCTGTTTTATTGGGGGTTGATAGCAGCAGATTGAGCACTACCTCACTAGCAGGAATCAATGTAGATAAGCGTCGGGTCGAAAACGAGATCTGTCCTGCTTCATGGATGGAAATCTCTTCAAATGGTTTTGTGATGCAAACTGTGTGCAAAGTTCTTCGAAGATTAGACTTCACAGCCTATCACAATTGATGCACTGTAACCACATCTCAGATTTTGGAAACATATAATAATTAACGCCCTCTCGTCTACGAGCTCAGTCTACAAAACAGCATTATCCATATTCAGGATTTGTGTGGATATGTTACGGAAGTAAATCCTTGGATAAATTCGACTTGACGTCGTTGCTTATTATGGCGCTTTTGCTTATTGCAATTCTGCCGATGTCCGTTCCATGGCACTATTAGGTATTAACTTTATGAATAATGTTTCTATGAATAAATCAACCAAAACTTTACTGGAACAAAATAAACAATAGAAAAAGCGGTTAACACAATCTAGCTGGGCTAAGCCACACCACAGGATAGAAATCTTGGCGCCAGACGAGGTAGAGTCGAAACAAGGAAGAAGAAGAGGAACTTCTGTCATTTAGGATATGTGAACCATAGACAAGAAGGTTTGGATTATATATTAGAAGATTACCTGCCATGACAGCACAGCACAGACTATGGCTACGTTCCGCGAAGCGCCGTCAACGCTCACAACTGTCGCGCCCCGGTTTAGCGTTCCGGTTAGAATGAATGCATGCAATGTTCAACCCAAGCGGAACGGTTACGCGGTCGCGAAAAGCGCGGTAACTTTTCTGTCAAAAATCGATAGAATCCTATTCATTTGATGCTTGACAGTGACAGCTCGTAAATGACCGCGAAACCCCACCTACGATCTGCGAGCGCTGTGAGCGTTTTCGAAGACGTCATCGATCATCATCGATGACTTATCGAGTTCGCTCACGATGACCGTGGGCTTTTAAGGGAATGGGTGTGCGAACGCCGCGAGTGATTTCGGTCCTTCCCAGAACGTAGCCTTTAAGTTACTACGACCACAGCCACAGACAGACCATACAAAAATTACGAACTAAAGTACTTTATTTTGTGCCACAGGCGCAGTGCTGCCAATCTGTATTGCCAAAAAAACAGTACGCCCAATACTAAAGTCTAATATGCGTGGGTTTACTTTGGAGTTTAAAACATACTCACGAAAAACAAACAGTGCACGTTGATAATGTACAAAAGTATACCTTTTATTACTCAAGCATTAAATTTGTTTAAATTTAATGCAACAACCTTTTGCCATCCACACAGCCTAATCAACAAGCTACTACAGTAATGGTTGAAGTTATAAGTCGGTTGCGGAATTTGTAAGATAGATATCATATACTCACAGATACTCTTTCTTGTATGTAATGTACGTGTAATGCGTGTGTGTTAATCACAGATAAGATAAATTATGTATGGACTTCCGTAAATATAATGATTCGGATGATGATATTTATTGAGTATGTAGCATTCACCTAATTCAGAGTCTCTATCAGTTATTGTAAAATTACCGTACTTTTTGTTGCTTTTAGGTCTGGATTTCAAATTTCCGTACATTAGTCGCACGGTAATCAACTACTGTACGGGGCATGAACATTACGGTAATTACCGAACGTTTGGCAACACTGCACAGACTTGACATACTATTCCAAACCGATTTTAGATCAGGGGCCTAACTATCGAAGCAGGACTTCTAGAAAACTGCCCAGCTTATTAGTACCATGACAACGTTTAAGCAGGCCTGCACAGGCTGACTATTCAAGAACCGCAGAAAAATCGTTCACCTGTTTTTATTGTATGGACTCTCGTTAACATGACGCTCTAAATCCACTTAGTTTAACAGCTTACAAACGTCTGGGTTTCTGCAGTGTCGAGTGTTGGCTATAGTAAATTGTTAGAACGCCAGAGACCATATTATCGGTTCGCCTTTGCGAAAACAATGTTCAAAATAGTTTACCTAAATTAGCGTCATGGTATGATTTCATTCAAAACTGTTTATGCCAGGTTTAAGAACTGCATTGAACTTGTAGTTGCATGGTTTGATGAAGCTGATAGTAAGGCCCATAAACCAAAGAGAAGCGAAATGTGTATTCTCTCTGGTCTATATTTTTTCATTTAGAAGTAGACTCGTCGTGCATTTATACATTTTTTAGTAAAGCGGTGATACATTTCTAAAACTTTCTAAGGCAATAGACAAGGAAAGCAAAAACAACATTTTAGGATTTTTCACACTCTTGCATCATATCATTAAAACGTAAAGTCAAACACATATCGTTAATCCACTAATTCTTATGTGGGATTCATAGATATATGTATAGTCTCCAGATGCATACTACGTCAAAATTATTGAAGCCAAAAATGTACCACTAGCAGGGATACTAGGATTTAAGTTGTTGAATTCTAAATCAGTCAGCAAGTGTCACTCGCTGTGGATACTGCGTATGATTAAACATCAAAAATACCGTTCTGTGCGATTAGACTGCGTAACAATTAGAGGATATGTATAATTAAGGAGGCCACGGTCTCCCTTTACGCATAAAATATAGTCACCTACATTTCTTTTGAAGTGTTTTACAAGAGATTTTTGTAATAGAATGCAAAACAGAATTAGTGATACCACTCTACTCGTTTAATTTCCCAATTGATGTTATTAGGTTTCCAAAAGATCCAGTTATAGTAACACGTTTGATCATACAAATATACTAATTTTAACTTATAAAATACTAAATTTTTTCTATTCCTTTAGAAAAAAAAACAACAAGTTTCTTTAAGAACAAGGTATAATGTAGATTGGTAACTCTTACAGACAATTCATTGTACATCAATAATATCTTAGAATGCCGTCTTTATTTTTAAACGTTGTCTAATCTATTATTAGGTACGATTTTCACATAGGTACAATAAACAGATATTTTATTCAGATTATTATCTAAAACGGCTTAAATTGTAATAAATCACAGTTTACACTAACTCATCATTTCTTAATACTTATATAAAACCTATACTTGTATAAAACCTAATCAATTTCAGCACTGTGCTATTGTACTGTCTATTGTATATCATATTCATTTTCTTTTCAAATCGAATAGCCTTAAAATGCTAACCACGATTTTTTGTTTATTTTAGATTTTCGACTCTTGGTAGTGAAAGGAAACAATTTGGAAGGCTACCTAATTCAGCTCACCCCGCGTGCTTGATGTTATATGACGCACCGTATTGCTTCTTTTCCTTTCCACATCGACGTTGATTTTCTAGGGAGTTATCCGAAGATGATTTGTAATGCGCGAAGACCGCGGCTGTTGTTGCCTTTCCGTCCGTTTAGCAATATTTTCGAGGAGAACTATGGAGATCTCGTTTGCGTGCCAGTCAGACGTCAACTCTTTTCCAAAAACTACCTTCCCAGGTTAGACAAGAATGTTGTAAGGTGATATATGGAAAATGAGGGTAGTTTGGAGAAAGGTGTAGACAGGTTGCGTTCAGATAAAATAGATAATAGGAAATATTGCGTTAAAAGATTAAGGCTCACCAATATTGTGAATATTAGCAAACATACCGCCCCCAAAGAGCTGCTAAGCTCTTTAGAAGAAAAATCTAAAGAAATATCTACAGCACTTATACTATCGAATTTTGGCTGATTTTCAAGATATAGCTTTTACATATGCTGATTCTCATTGTTGATTTTGAATGGTAATGAAAACAATGTAAGATGATTTGAAATTTAAATAAAACCTACGGTCGATTTTGAATGGGAGCCGTACAATAAAACGACCAGTGCTATCCCTAGTGAGTGGTCGTTAAAATGTTTTTCACATAGAATGTTCTCGGGATCTGGAATTGGTTGACTGGGGGCCTCTTCCACTTCCCAGAACCAAGTGAGTGCCTGGTCGAGGTTTAATGTGCTAGTCATCGCTACAGCGCTGTGAGTATGGAGTGATGCTGTAGGTGCTTTGCCCATATTAATACGCCCAAAGATAGAAGGGTAGGCAGTTGGCATATTTTCTCCAAAACTGAACCTTCTACCATCGAGTATACATGTTCATAGTTTTGCAAATTCGTAATACTCCACATTATAATTTTTCCAAGAAGTAAACTTTTCATCGATGCTCTTTAACTGCGGCTGCAATATAAATTTATCAAAGTAGTATAAATATTATACACAATACTTATACAGATTTTTTGAAGAAAAACAGTTTTTTACTATGGGCTATATAAATTATGCACTAAAGTACTTGTCTTTTATTGCAGGGCCGTCGAGTACCGCCGCGGGCGCAACCATCGACGTATCAATTTTGAAGCTGAGGGCAGAACTCAGAAAGTTAGAAGGTTCGAATTATTAAATTGGTCACCGCTAATGAAGACTTTTGTATATTTATTTAAATACTTATATAATTCATGATTTTATTGTATTTTCCAAGTTGTGTATTGTATTGAACTATGAAGATAGGTACTGATGAGACAAAGTATAAAGTAGTATTGAGCGTACTAAAATATAACACTAACTGCAAAACCGCGTTATCTGCATATTACGCTTATGCTTATTCATGGTTTAATTATGGAATGATACTTTGGGGTCATAGCACGGAGTTTAATGATCTTTTCGAAATGCAAAATAAATGCATCCGTATCCTTGTTAAACAACCTCAGAGCTGCAAACCGCTTTTCATAGAGAAAAAAATACTAAGTTTACCATGCACATTCTTCAGGTATGTATGTTTGTAAAAAAATACCGAAACTACTTCAAATCGAACAGTGAAATGGACGAAAACTACAGTAGACGAAATAGAAATAAACTCATTTTACCAAACACACACCTAAATTTTGTAGGAAAAAGCCCAAATTAGAATAATATCTATCTACAATAAAATTCCAGAATGTTTGAAAAAGGAACCAAAATATAACGTTTTCTACAAACAACTTAAACAGTACATCATTAAATCTTTTTATTATTCCATAGATGAGTTTATGACTGACAGGCAATGTAAGCGACTTCATTCAAAGACTAAATTGATAAGTTGAAGGGATTATCGACGTTATAAATAAGTGTAATATTGACATATTCACATATTGACATTGTAATATTGATATATTGACATTTAATATTAACATTAGGGATTGAAATAATTTAAGGCTTTATGTAAAATTTAATAATAGTATGTATAAATGTTAATTACCTAGATTATGTTAAGTATATAATGCAAGGAATATTTAACTCTCTACCGAGAGAAGAAGTGTAACTGCCATACAGACATAATGCGAATTACACTGATACTACTAGTGCAACAGAATCCGCACGGAATGCTAAGAAACTTACTTTAGCGTGAATTTTAAATATCCACCCTATGCTTTTCTATTTTCATTTATTTTTTACCTATCAAATTTTCGCCTCATGAAGTAGGCAGAACCTTATTAGGTGAGTAAGTAGTTACTTATGTTATAGAAATAAAACAATTTTAAAGAACATTTATTTCACAAATTTATTAAAGTTTAACTAAGTAATGGACAAAAGTTTAAAAATATCAAATGTAATAAATTATTTGTTGGAGGCCAAAGTGTCCCGAATGCTGGCTGCATTTCCACGTTGAATAGCTATGCAAATTTTCTTTGCAAAATATGAGCCAGCATTCTGTTCACCTGACGCTTCAACCAAACGTTTGGCCAAGCCCTGAAAATTTTGTACTTAGAGAAACTTTCTACCCCAAACGGCACAAATGTGTAACCTCCACCGAGATTGGCATATTTGCATCGTTTAAAGGTTTCGGCATTTTCACTGCCACACCAGCCTGAGCGTAAGTTTCTGGACTGACTTTGTTCTTTCTTGTCTGTCTGGAAGTCTGGACTGTCAGCATTTAATGCATCAAACAGCTGGACGAATTTGCTCAAAAGTGTAGCTGTGGCGAAGACTTCTGAAGGAAGTTCATCTGAAATTAAACAAAACAATAGAAGTTTAAGTACCTGCTACATATCAATTTGAATAAGCTAATATAGGGCTTTTATTTGAATTAAAGGTATTTTTATATATTTCTACATGAAACCAACAGATTAGTCTGTAGAAACAATTGTATTATTTATAAAATATTCATAGATTTGATTTTTTATTGTTTTATTTTATACACATATCTACTACTATTGCTTTACTAAAACGTAATTTAGGCAGGACAGTGACTTAATGATAGATGTGTGTACGTGACTAAGTCTTTACTCACGACTATGTCAATAAAAATCATGCATCATTGAAACTATAAATATTTACATATACATATTAACTTGTGAAATGGCAAATGTTCAACACGTACGACTACACTTATAAAGGAAAAATAAATGTGCAATATCTGTTACAAATAAGTATGAAAGATATATTTATGCTTCTGTGCCTCCACCATAGAGTTTTAAAATCTCAAACCCTTATTAGAATATTCTGTCGTTCTTTTGTTCTTTCACTTCACTTACATCTGGTCGTGTTCCTTTGAGAGCCAAAATCGATCGCGTCGTTCGCATAGCCGCCCAACCGTTACCTTTCAAACTCGCAATTATCATAACTGAGCTTGGTACATCATCGATTACGGCACAGCTCACGCTCACGCCACGACTACAGCTCTCGGGGATGGAAGGTTTTGGACTTGCGGTCGTTGTGAGCTGTTACTGTCAAAATATCAAATAGGTTTATGATTCATTCGATTTAATTGAGAGAAAATATGACGCGCTTTTTGCGACTTTGTGAGTGTTATATTTGGGTTGGGCATTATAGGTATTCATCCTAAAGGAAACACGAAACCGGGGCACGACAATCGTATGTATTGGCGGTGTTTACTGGAATGCACCATTAGGGTCGATTTCGGCTTAAAAAGGAACACGCCGTAAATAATATTGTTCAACCATTTTGTGTTGGTACGATAGTAAGTATGATTATTTTAAGCTTATTACAAGACGCTCCTGATTTATGATAGTTTCGTAAAAGGTCTAGAGTAGGCCCCGTTGTGTCATCCATCAGCCCACAAGCAATAGTAATTACATTACTGCAATCTGACTAGAGAAAGATAGGACATATGGTAGGCGAAGGTACAGGCACGTGCATAGTACCTATATGATCTTATTATAGGTATCACATGGAGATCAAGTTAAATTACATGTTTTTAACTAACTGTAATAATAATACCTACTGTAGAATTGAAAACGAGAGTAGGTATAGGTACCTACTCTCGTTCACTATGCTATCAGTTATTCAATATAAGCAAGATAAAGTATATATGAGCATAAAAATATATATGATTAACATACCGTTCAACATTCGTTTTACCAGGCTTAGGGAATCGGTGAAATGAGATCACACCAGCTTGAACAGGAGTTGCTCCACATTTTGCATATTTTCTGTACATGTCCGTAGACATACTTAGATTTTATGAGTTTTTAAACTATCACGATCACTTTTGCAAGAGACAACATTTGAAAAGGGATATTTACCGTGTAATCCATTTTATTTGAGTTCTTGATTTATATTCCCGACAACATGGATTACACGGTAAATATCCCGTTTCTAATGTTACTATTATTTTTATTTATTTATTATCAGAAATACTTAAGTTAATATACATTTATTTTTAAACCCCATTAAACCTCGCAGAGGTTTGTGTTGGAGTTAAGTTCTCTGCTATTAAACATATTTTGAACAGTGAATTGCAATGTAAGTGTTACTTCAACAGTCAGTCAACTTATAATACATAAACAACACACAAAACTCGTATGTAGACCGAGCGAGCGCCGAGCGTGTGCCGAGTGAGCTGCTACGGGCTTCGTGCCGTCAATGTAGGCACCGAGCTAAACTAAACGCACAAATTCATACATCGACATTACAGCACACTAGCGAGCTACACCGCGTGGTACGGCCTGCCGGTCGCTCAGTCACGATAACAAAATACAAGATACAGAGTGTTACAAATTAATGTGGTCGGTTAATGTAATATTGATTTAGAATTTTTTTTATATTGATTGGTGTTATTTTGTCACGAATTTCGCTCGGTAAGTTATTAATTAATCGAGGAATTAAATATTGAGAAGTACGTTTTCCATAAAAATTTCTAATGTCAGGAACAACAAGTTTTTTATTCGTCATACTTCTAGTTGTTCGTGAGGCGTGTTTAAATTCATGTAATTCTGTCTTAAAGAATAGTTCGCAAAGCACGTTATATTCTATTTTATTTTGTATGGGCATCACTTCACAGTATTTAAACAATTCCATAGAATTATTTGTGCATTTTTCTTTAATTTTACGTGGTACGATTAATTTCAGCAACCTATATTGGAGATTATATATTTGTTCTAAGTAAGTTTTAAATGTTCGGCCGTAGCTACTTAGTCCGTAAGACACTATGCTATCAACTAAAGCCCTATACATAGTGAGTAACACAGGAAAAGGAACACGACTTTTTAATATGTAAAATTTGGCCAATGCCGCTCTAAGCTTGTCACTGACTTTGCCAATATGACTAGCCCAATTGAGCCTGCTGTCAATGACGAGCCTTAAATATGTGTGCTCATTCACTTGTTGGAATTTCAGGCAGTCTTTGGTACAAGTTCTCGCCTTGGTGACCACAGATTCATGTAGGCAGTCATGACAATGAGCCAAAATTGTTATTTTCGTGATGCATGTGTTGTGGCTCGAACGTATATGTAGGAGTTTTGTCTTATCTGCATTTAGAACAAGCCCAGAGTCATGAGACCATTTGCAGATAGATGTGAAATCCTCTTGTAACTGCCTTTGTGCCTGTACTAAGTCTCTATCAGCAGCAATAAGGCATGTATCATCTGCAAACTGATACATTGTGCAATGCTTAATAATATTGTTCATATCATTGACGTATGCCAAGTAGTGCAAAGGGCCTAATACAGAGCCCTGTGCAGTGCCCTCGGTAATACAAATCTCGTCGCTGAGTTCCGTACCTACCTTCACTTTGTAACTACGGCCGTCTAGATAGTCCTTACACCAGCTCAGAAGATTTCCTCTAATACCGCTATTATCCAGTCTCCTAATCAGTAAATCGTGCCTAAGCATGTCAAACGCCTTACTGTAATCTATAAATATAAGTAGTACATGTTTTTTGTCATTTAAGCAAGAGTTTACGTAATCAGTGAATCTAGACAACAGTAGGGTGGTACTTTTTTTTGGCGCCATACTGTGTAGATGATAGAACATCGTTCTCTTGATAAAAATCCTGTATCACACCACAGATGTACTTCTCAACTATTTTGTCAATAACCGGGAGTATTGTGATTGGTCGATATTTCCTATAGTCATTTTTACTACCACCTTTATGGATGGGTCGTACAATTCCTGATTTAAGATCTTTGGGGTAAGTTCCATTTGCAATACACGCGTTTATTAGTCGCGTTATAACACTCACAATTTTTCCTGACAGCCTTTTTACATCAACAGCTCCAATTCTGTCCATTCCGGGAGCTTTATGGGTGCTGATATTATTTAAGATTCTACGGACTTTGGAATCGGTAGCTTTTTTGCAAAGCAAAGATTTATCTACCGGATTTTCGTAGTCACTTTCGCAGAAAAGTTTACTCTTACAGGTTGGAATAAGCGACCTAACATTGTCTTGAAACTCTTTTGCAAAGTTATTTGCAATTATCTTATCTGTGTCAGAATCGAACGCCCTTTAAACGACACTGTCGATAGAGGTGTTAATTCTACCTGCCATTTTGTTTATAATTTCCCATAACCGTTTTGTATCCCCTTTATGCCTGTTTATGTCCTGTTTATAGTAGTTATTTCTATATTTATGAACTATTTTATTAGTTAGATTCCTTACCTTTTTGTACTCAACTCTAGTTTTTGTATTACTAGTATCCTTAATCCAACAATTGTATAATTCATCTCGCTTTCGACATAAATTTATAATATTCTTATTTACCCACCCATAAGTATTACGTTTCGAATTTTCTTCCTTCTTTTTGCATTTATATTCTGACTGCGCATAGCAGCATTTTTAATGCTGTCTTTGATGTAATTATATATAAGGTGCGGGCAGCTCATTTCCTGCGTTATTTGCCAATTAATTTTATCTAAATTACTATTTAATTTGTGATTGTCATAGCCACATACTTGGTATCATCCTGTATATATGAGTCTCCCATTAACGTTACTGCTGTCATTCTATGATCGGCCAGTACGGTGCCCAGAGCGGCGCTGCACACGTCTCTTAAGCGGGATCGCACAAAAATGTGGTCGATACATGTTTTGGTAATTTTATTTTTTAGCTTTTCTATTCTTGTGTAATTTGTGATTCCGCATAACAGACCGTGTGAGTGCATTATGTCCATGTATGTCCTTTTGGTAGGGTTATCTTTTTTCAAGTCAATATTTATGTCACCTAGTAATACAAAGTCAGTAATAGTGATTATATCCAGTGTTTTATCCAGTTCCTTTATGAATAATTTCTTATCGGTGTCGGGAGGCCTGTAAACCGTGCAAAGAGATAGTGAATACGATGACGCCGTAAATCGTCCGGCCAGGCATTCAAAAAATTGTGTTGTTGTTTTAGTGATTGTCAATTTATATTTATTTTTAACGTATATTATGATTCCACCTCCTTTTCTACCATTTCTTAACACTGCATACATAGTATAGCCCGGTATAGTATATAAGGATTGGATATTACTGGAGATGTTCACCTCAGTCATAGCTAGAATATCTATATTTGAGCGCGAGTGACTAAATAATTGTTCTACCTTCCAAAAGTTTTTTATAATAGAACGAATGTTTACATGCAATATTGTTATATTGTGAGGCGTTTTAGGTATTTTCGCTTTATAACATATCAGATCACTACAGTTCAATATTTCTTTTATATTACTACTAGCGGTACGAGTATCTACCATATTGTTAAAAATATAATAATTAAACAAACAACACTAGTTAAAAACTAATTAGGTTTAGTTGTATATATATGTATATTTACGCTAGGAGAGCGTTAATATCTCCTTTAGACCTAATCTTAGATACCTTGGAGTTTTCGTTTTTACGAGCAAGTACATTTCCTTCCCTGAACCATACAAACTTGAACACGCCTTTGAGATCCTGCTTCGCCTGCCACAGCAAGTTCTTATTATACGGGGTCAGAGCTTCGCGGATAATTAATTTCTCTTCTGCCAAGTCACCAGTTAGGTTACGCATGATACTTCCGGCTGTTATAATATTGGTGCGGGCGGCCGTCCTCAGATGTATGCGTGATGATTCATCTCGCAGCTTAACTAAGACTGTTCCTGTTCCAGTCTTCCGCGGTCGAAGTCGTTTTACTGATGCAACCTCTTCTCTAGGCAGGTTCAGCTTTTCAGCCACATCCTTAACAAATCGCGGTAGGTCAAGATCACTGCACTCAGGTATTCCAGCGATTTCGACGTGACTAGACAATAACTGTTGATCCATCTCACGTATATTTTGTTCTAGAGCTTGTACCTTCGTTTCAAGGTATACATTTTTGTTCTTAAGCTGAATCTGTTTCCTCTCCATATCCTTCATTTTTGTGGCATAAGCATCCATTGTTTCGGCCATATCTTCTACCTTTTCACTACAAAATTGCACAGCCTTTGTGAGCGATTGCATCTCTTGCGTAATAATGCTATTCACTTCCTTTTTTATGTCTGCCAACAATTTTTTTATGTTCACTGAGGGGCTTTCTATGACAAGATCTTCCTCGTCGTCATCTTCCAGTTCTGCTAGGGTGACGAACGACTTCCTTCTCGACAAATTTTGATTGCAATCATTACAGGTCCATTCTAAGTTTTCTGCAGCTTTTAGCGCTGCTAGCTGTTTATTGCTCAATCCTGTACAAATATTAGTGGCATGCACCACTATTTGGCAACGGGAACACTCCAGTATCGACTGTTTTTTGGTAATTAATTTATTACAGCTGTTACATTTCCCCATTGTGAGGGTAGACGTCGGATAAAAATCGAAACACGCTAACACTGTGTTAACTCGTCGTCATACGAACGAGAACTGACTAATACTTGGACAGTTCTGCGGAAGCTTAAATTAAAGGAGGGTCACTATAATAACATGAAATATCTACGAAAATACGAAATATCAGCAATTTGAAACTAATTTATAAATCAATTTGCTGACATACAATTCGAGTGTTGCAAGATGAATAAAAAAATTGGAGCAAGTTATATAATATTGTTTTTAACAAAAATGTTAGCATTTTTTATGTATTTTGTACAACAAATAAAAAGGTAAAAGAATAAAACATATTATGAAACGATTGGTGGCAGTAAAATATGTATTTTATTAAAAATTGTACGGAATATTTTTTATGGAACGAATTTGCTTCCTTAAAAATGTTTATATTATATCGCTGTAGCGGTACATACAATTCCGCTGCACACATCTAAATTTTGCTCGTGTGTGCAATGGTAAAATCTCTTAGATACAGGATACCTCCCCTTGATATAATGCAAACGCCCTTACAGGGTACATGTACTACCTATTAACTTGTCCATTTTCCTTCCTATTTGACATAACAATAATATGATGGATGTACATGAATGCAAATGTAAATAAATAAACAAATAATGTCAAGTCAAAGTTATATCAATATTTATTGTTTTTTTATATAATTTTGTAAAAGTCTGAAGAGAAAATAATTGATGGTCTGTTAAAAGGAAAAACGTCACCTTAAGAATGTGCAAGTTATGTATGTACATATTTTATTTTTAGCCGAATATATAATTATGAAGTTTTTAAAATATTTTATGTCATTAGCTCAATACAAGCATAAATTCATCAGTTCCAATAGCATCCCGATTTATTTATTTATTACTAGCGACTGCCTGCGACTTCGTTCGCGAAGTAGGCTCGGCCTTCGGCCTCGCTATGACCTCGCATCTTTTCTTGGTTTTTCTTTCATAAGAACCTTTCTACAAGAGAATACAACAAAAAAAAGAATTAGCGAGATCGTTCCATCCGTGTCAAGTCATAGCGTGACCAAGAGAAATAGGTGTTCATATTATAGATTTATGTATCTAATTCTACTTGCTCGGAATAGTAAGAGTTTGTACAGTTTATAATTTAATAAACAAATAATTTTGAAAATTGCGAAATAGTAAAATTCATAATTTGGAAATTTAAGATTACGGATTACTAAAAAATCGAAAAACGTATAATGTGGAAAACTCAGAATTTGGAACTTTTCGCTGACACCTTTGAAATAATTCATTTCAGTTTACACAAATAGTGCGTTCGAATAGACCCCTTGTTATTTTCGCTAAAAACGCTCACAAGGGGCGTTCGAATTGAGAATCTGTGGGTGAAAATGTCATTCATGTCCCTTTTTGTTTAGCGTTCGGAAAGCTAAAAAAGAGCAACTGCAATCTTTGACCCACGTCCGGAGCATGGTTGTTTCTGAGCGTTTTTTTAGCAGCTATGTATTTGACAGCATAATCATGCTATTTTAGGTCTTATGCTCTGGGGCCTTACTATCAGCCTCATGAAACCATGCAAGTTCCGTGCATTTCTTAAACATGGCATAAACAATTTTGAATAAAATCATACCATGACGCTCATTTAGGTAAACTGTTTGAATGTTGTTTTCTAAAAGGTGAACTGTTAATATTGTCTTTGGCATTCTACCAATTTACTTTGAACAACATTGCAAACGGCTAAGACATTTGTAAGCTGGAACCTTACTATCAGCTTTGTAAAAACCATGCAAGTTCCGTGCAGTTCTTGAACCTGTCATAAACAGTTTTGAATGAAATCATACCATGACGCTCATTTAGGTGAACTGTTTGAATATTGTTTTCTCAAAGGTGAACGGATAATATTGTCTCTGGCATTCTAACAATTTACTTTGAACAACATTGCAGATGCCTAGACGTTAGTAAGCTAATAAACTGAGTGGATTAAGAGCGAGAGTCCATACAAAAAAAAACAGGTGAACGGTTTTTCTGCGTTTCTTGAATAGTAGGCCTGGGCAGGCCTGCTTTAAAGATATCATGATACGAATAAACCGTGCAGTTGTCTAGAAGTCCTACTTTCAGAGCTCATGGTAAGGCCCTGCAGGACTACCATAAACTTTCAGATTATTTGTCATGTTCCGAGCAGTTCAATAAAAGGATCTCAAATTGACCTGCCAAAAATCGTTCCATGAACATCATTTCACTGACATGCGTTTGAACTGTGTAACGAGCCGTCATGCGGTGCATTCCACGCATTCTGATGGGCCGGCGCACAGCGACACACGATGACGTATGGCCGCACTGAGCTGAGAGGTTGTGCGGACTGGGGTACCGATTCGCACCCTCCATCAGTAAGAAGGCAAGCAGACCAAGTCACTTCCGTGGAGCTTTGCAGCTGCAGCTCGGGGGTTACCGGGCAGCACGGTGGAATTCTGAGTAGGGATCCGCGTATCAGCGGGGACGTTGGTGCGGCTCGGGGGTTACCGAGCAGCACGACCCCTCGCCAGATAACAGACTTCACGATAGACTAGAGTACCGAAGCCCCGTCAGAGGGAGCCCTCCCCGCGTTCCGACTGTAACCTCCGTAACCTGGGGTAACCCCCCTTTATGTATAAAGTACTATTGTAAGTCAATAAAACATACGGCAAGTGGAAAGTGATCCGTATTTAACTTCACCTCCACCGCTAGGAAGCCTCCGCCCATAGCTAGCCGAGCACACCCAATCTCACGCGCAGCCGGCGCGTGGGATCCATAATGTAAGCATTGCCCTTGCAGGTTCGGTCCCCGCAAGCTGCAACATTACAACTGCTAGGGCTAAGAAGGGCCCTAAATTATTGTCTCTGACAGTTTGCGTGAAAGAGATGACGCTCTACCACTTTGTATAACGCTCTTACTCTTTCATTTATGTTGGCTTATGTTATGTTCTGAAACTAAGATTAGCCTTATATTGGTAACGATCCTATTTATAAATTAGTTCAATTATTTATAAAGTAATGGATTATATATATTCCAATATTATTCACAGGTATTGTAAAATACGTTATAATAATGAAATTGAGGGGTCCAGCAGAGTTTGTGACACTGATTTAGTGAATTAATTTCAAGTTACATTAGTTACACAAAGAACAAATATTTTGTAATGATATAAGAACACATCCAATCTAGTAAATAACGGTGAACAGTTTGAAGTGGATTCTCAGAGTAACGATCCGAATGATTATTATCTAGCTACAATATCAAGGCGGTGTTCCAAGTGTGAATTTTTATTTATTCAACTTGGAATTATGGCCGCGTCTAGTTATGCTTGCCGTCGTGTTAGTTATGCTCACTTAGAAGTAGTACTATGGGAGTTGTAAATACACATAGCAGCATAGGCTGTAGGCTAAAATAAAATAGTTCAAGCGCGTAAAAATATGAGATGACTTTTTTATATACTTTATGCAGGTTACTTTGATGGATATCTAAAGTCAAAAAACATGTCATGGTACGCTTACAGCAGGTCAATTGCAGGCCGCCCTTTGCTGGCGGGCTAGGTCACGTGGGCAATAGTTGGCTGGCCTGCTAGAGTCCGCCATGGTACGAATTTGCAGGACAGCTCAATAAAACGCTTAACTGTAAGATAGAGTACTATAAGAGGCTTATGGTAGGCCTACTGATAAACTAAGTGAATTTAAAGCATCATGTTAAAAAGAGTTCATGCAAAAAAAACAGGTCAACGGTTTTTCTGCGGTTCTTGAATCGTAGGCCTAGGCAGGACTGCTTTAACGTTGTCATGGTTTGCGGGCAGTTTTCTAGAAGCCCTGCTTTAAGAGCTCATAGTAAGGCCCCAGTCGAGTGTTTAAATAGGGTGTGGACAAAAGTGGTAAAAGTGGCAAAATAACATTTTTGAGCTTTACGAACGCTTTAACAAAAGAGCCATCAATGACAACGCCACCAATGCCCTAAAAGCTAAACGAACGCACCTAAAGTATGACACTCTTTTTGCGACCGCGGAGTATTCAAATCTGGTTAGGAATAATAAACGTATAACTCAAAGGGAGCTTTGAACGAGCACGTGAAGGCACTTTGCTGCTTACTGGTATACCAGATTTACCAGCAATCAATCATGGCCATTTACGCTGATTTTACACAAACGAGCTGTCATGTCAGTTGTGTCAGGCTGACAGATTAGCCTTTAAATGAAGAAGGCTGTGGACGTCTCCCCTTTCTAACCTCAAAAATGCGCGAGAAGTGATACTATCCAAAGCAAAACGAGCTTATTTCATCATTTAATTGGCATTAAAAGTGACCAGATTGGCAAAATGCCTTCGAAAAAAAGAAAATACAATGCCAGGTTTCCAGCAGTAAGTTGAACATGCAAGAAATCGCATCTAAACATGAAAATTTGTGAGTTGTTTTAGTCAATAACTTTGAGATTGTGATACTATGACATTGTTTGTTTGTAGGGGCGAATCAAGAAGATAATGCAGACAGACGAGGAAGTGGGGAAAGTCGCACAGGCCGTACCCATCATAATCTATATCCTTTACAATAGAGATCTCAATTTTATAATTATTGGTCGCTTGATAAACAAACCATTACCTGTGCATTGTTGTTGCTATAATTATTAGCTGCAGTGGGCACAAACTGACCACTAGTAGGTTTTATTTACCTAAGGTCACGATGTCGTGCTAAATGCCGCCATAACTTGCGTTTTATAACACTTTTAGTTACAGTTGTAAGCAAGGAACATGATTATTATCACTTGGAACACTTTAATACTTACAGTGTTTGGTAGAAAAAGCTACTTATATCTACACTTTTATTTGTCGTGAACCATAGTATATTAGTTTATTTAAAATAGATGATGACTAGTGTTTATTATTACTGAGTGTTGTAGAAATACAGGCCTAATTCTTATGCTGTGTACGTGAGAGACGGAAAGTACTGCAGAGATGTCCTGCTTGGGATGGTATTTGTGCATTTCCCTGTCTACTGCCCTTGCCATCCCAAGTTTACATAAGAGAATAGCTTTAAAATAGTGAAACAGCTGTTGCAGTCTTACAGTAAGAGATCCAAGGAGCGAGATAATACATTTTGATAATTTTTGCATATGACATTATATGCATTTAAATTATTTGATCTTTCTGATGATTGAGTGATTGATATTCGTTTAAATTACTATTTTTTAATAGCAAAGTTTTGACTTTCATCATGACAATTATATATTGGTACTAGTTGAGCGGGAGTAACACTGATGACTGGATACTCTTTATTACTTGATTTTAGGGTTTGATTTGTTTTTTCACGGCTGCAATTACATCACTAAATATCTTACAGTTAAGTATGCAATGTTTGTATTTTTATTGGAACATATTCTGCATTAGAAGAACTGCAAAAACATCAATTAGGCTTTGGTTCAAATAATGCCACAGCTGTTACAGTTACAAATATGACTATGGTGCTTTGAACTATTGAACCAACTATCTGGTGATACTGCAACCAACATGGGAAGACGTGATGCTGACCATCTGGGGAATGACCTGATCTTGACCATTATGACATTGAAAAAACTTCATAATGTATTATAGTGCACAATGATCATTTCCTAGTAGCATGTTTACATGATAAATCTATAAAAGGATGTTGTTTATCTCTTTGACAGGCCACATAAGTAATGGTCAATAGATAAGGCGCAGTTTTGGTGTCATTTGTAATTATATATTGAAACATTGTTATAACGATTTGGTGCATACTTCATTGTGATAAGGTACTTTTTCATTTCGCTTTAGTAGGTACCATATTAATATGGGTATATTCCATTTGAGTTTGACTATTAATATATTGACTGGTGACCTTTAGTTACTATCTTATCAAGGAAGGAGAATAGTTGTTAGCCTCATTTTAATTTATTCCATTCCTTATCAGATGCAATTTCACCCTAAATTTAAGATTTAAAGCTTTTTTGGGGCCGCTATGCATTCATAGTCTGTGTATGATGCTAAGAAAGTGGTTGTTGGCTTGATACCTTAATGGGGCCTTAGAACCTTTGAGTACACAGGTGTGACAAACATTGTACAATTACTGTTCACAATCAAGTAGTGAGAGAGTGCTAAACTTTTGAGGCAAGCAATCTTGAGAGCTTAATGTTGATAATAAACAAATGAACTGATCGACTTCCAGTCGGAAATTGACTGGCCGGTCGGCACAGTTGGTAGCAACCCTACCTGTTAAATTTGTCGAATCGCTAATATTGATAAATTTAATGAGTCGTATCGGGCCTTTGCAAGTTTGGAAGTCATACCGACGACTTATACAATCGTCAAAATTTCGACAGTATGTCGATTATTACGAATTGTTTGCGTTCCACAATGCATCCTTCTATTATTTGAAGATTTCTACGAGCATTTCGCTCTTCCACGATCAAAAAAAGGCCAAAAGATATTTTTTTTATTGAATACTTAGTTGCGCCCCGCGGATACACCCGTATTGTGATGGATGATGACGATGTTCATGAAAATTATACTATGTGTTAATTCAGCGCCCCATCTACCTCCATGCCAAATTTCAACAAAATTGGGCCAGCCGTTTGAGCGTAAGAGAATAACAAACTTTCGCGTTTATAATATTAGTAAGATCAAACGCAACTAAACAATATCCCCATTCCCGTCGCCTGTCGAAAAGCTATATCGAGGTTGTTTATAAAGCTGACAAAACAATCGTTAAATACGATTAAATAACGATCTTATCGACGATCGACTCAAACGTTATTTTACAGTTCCATGCTAGGGTTGCCGTTATAAGCGTAAAAACTTATCGAATTTGTCTACCGATCACTTAACTTTGTTACTTACTTGCAATGATTGACAAAAGATCGATATAGCCAGTTTTTTCGAAGTATGACGAATTCAAGATTCAAATTTATCGATTGGTAAGTTCGGTACTTGCACTGCCGGACAGCTGAAACATTGGTGTATGAACAGAACATGTTTGTTGACCTGGGTCTGGGTGTGTATAAGTATATCGTTGTGTATATCAGTCACAAGGATACCATAGTAAATAATCTGCCTAGATTGGAATCTGAAACTTAGTTTGAATTTTGTCCTATATTAGATAGATTATTTTTTATTCACTTGGTCTCTTGTAACTTGCGTCTGACAATGTTGCCAGTGTCTGTAATAGTTTCAAAACTCTATGGGGAAATTTAAATAAACTTATTAATATATTTACGTAATCATCATCATCAAACCTATCAATGAAAAATGGTTTTATTAATGGATAACTTTTATGCAGGAGCTTCTATAAGCTATATGGCCTACCAATATGCATCGAATGTCAGTAGCATTATCATTAAAATTATCCCAAATAATATGATCATGATACTCCTTAACTAGCTATGTTATCGGAATACCTCGCACCTTAGAACTATTTGTGGAGTCGCTACTGGGCAAGGCTCTGCAGGTCACATCCGCGCGAAATGCCAAAACGCTGTCTCCCTCACACGTGAAGCAATGCATCCTGGCTGAGGCGAGGTTCGATTTCCTTCGGGATTTGGTGAGTAGGCATTGTTTTTCTATGCATATCACATCTGCAGAATATTATAGCTTTCCCAATAAAATATATATGTAGCTTAGCAAAATATATAGCTTTATAATAGCTTCCCAAGAGAACCCTATCACGAAAGGTTGCTGGCCAATTTTTGGTGATCAGATATATGTATAAAAGAGTTTTGGTCTGTGTCTAGAAGTCTTTTGATTTTTGATCTTTGAGATTGCTGTTGACATTAATATGTACTTGGAAAAAATACTGCAGTCTATTCTCTGGCGGTTCTCTCAGCCAAGAGTAACGCCATCTAGTTTCAGTACACTAAAACTTGTGTGTAGAATATAAGTTTGTTTTTCTACAAAGGAAACTGAAGTATCGCCATGTCTTACCGTGTTTTAGTGTTACTGTAGGTACTTCATAGTAGTGTTATTCAGAAATTATGGACTTTAAGGCTGAAATTTTAACAAATATAGATTTCTGTAACTACTACAATGTGTATAATAAATTATGTTAAAATGTAGCAACTTAATATAAATCTGTTACAATAACTATACATAACATATATAACTATATATAACATATACAGGGTGTCCCAAAAATAGAGTCGAGCGGAAGTCCAGAGATAGATCATATTTAGAATACCTTTTGGGGTACCCGAACCATCCCCATGTATGTTCCGCGATTTTATTATAGTTTACGACATGACTTTATGAAAATTTTCGTGTCATCAACACGAATATTTTTTACATTTTACTTATTAAGAAATATTAAATAAATGTAGAATACTTGAAAATTTTATTTTACTACTGAATTGTCATGAGTTGTTATTTTATGTATAAAATAATCAGCTACGTGACTTGTGAATGAAAACTATGAAAACATTGTGTAAAGTGAAAATATTATGTTTGGTAAATTTATTTTATTATTTATTTATTTGTTTATAGACGAGCAGCAAATTGCTGATGTGTCTATATCTACACAGCATCCCAAGTTATTAATTTCACTTTGGATGTTCACTTATTAAAGTTAGTGTATTAGTTCGTAGCCAGTTATCGAGCCGGTTCTTTAAACAGTTGACAGTGTTCGCAGTCACAATTTCATTTGGTAATCTGTTCCAATTGAGTACCACTCTGTTGCTAAGGAATTAAATTAAATTAAATTAAATTATTTAATTTAATTTAATTTAATTAAATTTAATAATTGAGATAAAAACGCCTTCAAATTATTTAGACCAGATTAAAAACAAATACAATTACAAGTCATTAAATTAATTAAGGAGTCAATGGAAACTAAAATTAAAAATAATCAAATACATACCACATAAAATTATAAAATGTCAACATAAATGGTATATACAATTATAAAATGTCAAACTTCAATAATCATCATGAATCTCTACAATGTCAATCGATCTGTCCCATTGGTCGGTGAGGTTTTCACAATATGTCCTAAGAACAGATATAACAGTTTTCCAACTATCATCAATTATGTCAAAATCAGTATTGGCGGTCAGGAGCGCGTTGAAGTGGTTGCGAGCGCGAACTAACGGTGACATTGTGCGAGCCCGAGTTCGGCACTGTTCCACGTGAAACAACTTCGGCAGCCGGCCTCGCCTGTTCACCGGGACCCCGGGTCTATCCGGCACGAACAACACACACAGTAGGTCATGTAGCTCAATAGAGTCTACTGCTCCTCTGAGTACCTTGACGCATGTAGTGAGCTGGTCTAGTGTTCTCCTTACTTCTAACGAGTTATAGCCGAGCTGGCCAAGCAGAAACTTAGTCGGGTACAGGAAAGGATAGTACCCATAACGTTTTTTGTACAATGCCCTTAAGAAAGCTTTTTGGACTTTCTCAAGCAATCGCGTGTACGTAACGTGATGTGGGTTCCAGACACATGCACCCGACTCTAGCTTGCTCCAGTAGGAAGTTGTGCCCAATCTTTGTACTTGAAAGTGTTCGAGCTATTCCAGTCTGGTCTCCTCTGGTTGACCTTATTGTTTCTTTGACCACATATATTTCATGAATACATGGCAGGTTGTATTTGTGCGTGATTATCTTGTACCTATGTTTCAATGAGGTCACCACGAAGACGTCTTTCTTCTAGTGTAGTGCGGTGCAATGCGTGCAGTCTGTCCGAGTAAGATTTTCTTTTTAACGCTAAAGGTATCTTCGTGGCTTTTCTTTGCACACTTTCTAGCAAATTTATGTCCTTACGGAAGTAGGGACTCCATATCTGAATCCCATAGTCAAGCAGTGGTCTTATGTAGGTTTTGTAGATATTGCGAAATACCTCCACAGTCATTGTTTGAAATGCTTTCCGTATGACATATACAAGTGAGTTAGCTTTATTAATTAAATCTTTAGTTAGAATTATATAAATAATTCAATTTCTTTTATAATTATTGAATACATATAGTTTAAAATATTATTTTTTATGATTCCAGGTCAAGAACATACCTGACGTTTCAGCAGCAGAGGAAAAAGAATTGATGAGCGCAGAGAGTTCACCAAACTCATCACGGTAATATAATATATCTATCTAATTAATGCCTTTAAACAAACTGTAAATATATATCTATATAATAATCTAGATGGTAAAACCGGCAAACACTCACGTCTATCATCTAGTCGTTATACGCTAGACCTTAGATACTTACTTAGACCACGCTCTCCGTGAGGATGGGCAACTGTACTGCCCGAACACCGGTCGGAGTATAACGACTAGATGCTAGAGTGCGCGACTAGCGGCCCTCGCTGCTAGACCACGCTCTCCATGAGGATGGGCATCAGTACTGCCCGAACACCGGTCGGAGTATAACGACTAGATGCTAGAGTGCGCGACTAGCGGCCCTCGCTGCTAGACCACGCTCTCCATGAGGATGGGCATCAGTACTGCCCGAACACCGGTCGGAGTATAACGACTAGATGATAGAGTGCGCGACTAGCGGCCCTCGCTGCTAGACCACGCTCTCCATGAGGATGGGCATCAGTACTGCCCGAACACCGGTCGGAGTATAACGTCTAGATGCTAGAGTGCGCGACTAGCGGCCCTCGCTGCTAGAGCACGCTCTCCATGAGGATGGGCATCAGTACTGCCCGAACACCGGTCGGAGTATAACGTCTAGATGCTAGAGTGCGCGACTAGCGGCCCTCGCTGCTAGACCACGCTCTCCATGAGGATGGGCATCAGTACTGCCCGAACACCGGTCGGAGTATAACGTCTAGATGCTAGAGTGCGCGACTAGCGGCCCTCGCTGCTAGACCACGCTCTCCATGAGGATGGGCATCAGTACTGCCCGAACACCGGTCGGAGTATAACGTCTAGATGCTAGAGTGCGCGACTAGCGGCCCTCGCTGCTAGACCACGCTCTCCATGAGGATGGGCATCAGTACTGCCCGAACACCGGTCGGAGTATAACGTCTAGATGCTAGAGTGCGCGACTAGCGGCCCTCGCTGCTAGACCACGCTCTCCATGAGGATGGGCATCAGTACTGCCCGAACACCGGTCGGAGTATAACGACTAGATGATAGAGTGCGCGACTAGCGGCCCTCGCTGCTAGACCACGCTCTCCAGGAGGATGGGCATCAGTACTGCCCGAACACCTGTCGGAGTATAACGACTAGATGATAGAGTGCGCGACTAGCGGCCCTCGCTGCTAGACCACGCTCTCCATGAGGATGGGCATCAGTACTGCCCGAACACCTGTCGGAGTATAACGACTAGATGATAGAGTGCGCGACTAGCGGCCCTCGCTGCTAGACCACGCTCTCCATGAAGATGGGCATCAGTACTGCCCGAACACCAGTCGGAGTATAACGACTAGATGATAGAGTGCGCGACTAGCGGCCCTCGCTGCTAGACCACGCTCTCCATGAGGATGGGCATCAGTACTGCCCGAACACCGGTCGGAGTATAACGTCTAGATGCTAGAGTGCGCGACTAGCGGCCCTCGCTGCTAGACCACGCTCTCCATGAGGATGGGCATCAGTACTGCCCGAACACCGGTCGGAGTATAACGTCTAGATGCTAAAGTGCGCGACTAGCGGCCCTCGCTGCTAGACCACGCTCTCCAGGAGGATGGGCATCAGTACTGCCCGAACACCGGTCGGAGTATAACGTCTAGATGCTAGAGTGCGCGACTAGCGGCCCTCGCTGCTAGACCACGCTCTCCATGAGGATGGGCATCAGTACTGCCCGAACACCGGTCGGAGTATAACGTCTAGATGCTAGAGTGCGCGACTAGCGGCCCTCGCTGCTAGACCACGCTCTCCATGAGGATGGGCATCAGTACTGCCCGAACACCGGTCGGAGTATAACGTCTAGATGCTTGAGTGCGCGACTAGCGGCCCTCGCTGCTAGACCACGCTCTCCATGAGGATGGGCATCAGTACTGCCCGAACACCGGTCGGAGTATAACGACTAGATGATAGAGTGCGCGACTAGCGGCCCTCGCTGCTAGACCACGCTCTCCATGAGGATGGGCATCAGTACTGCCCGAACACCGGTCGGAGTATAACGTCTAGATGCTAGAGTGCGCGACTAGCGGCCCTCGCTGCTAGACCACGCTCTCCATGAGGATGGGCATCAGTACTGCCCGAACACCGGTCGGAGTATAACGTCTAGATGCTAGAGTGCGCGACTAGCGGCCCTCGCTGCTAGACCACGCTCTCCATGAGGATGGGCATCAGTACTGCCCGAACACCGGTCGGAGTATAACGTCTAGATGCTAGAGTGCGCGACTAGCGGCCCTCGCTGCTAGACCACGCTCACCATGAGGATGGGCATCAGTACTGCCCGAAGTCCTGTCGGAGTATAACGACTAGATGATAGAGTGCGCGACTAGCGGCCCTCGCTGCTAGACCACGCTCTCCATGAGGATTGGCATCAGTACTGCCCGAACACCGGTCGGAGTATAACGTCTAGATGCTAGAGTGCGCGACTAGCGGCCCTCGCTGCTAGACCACGCTCTCCATGAGGATGGGCATCAGTACTGCCCGAACACCGGTCGGAGTATAACGTCTAGATGCTAGAGTGCGCGACTAGCGGCCCTCGCTGCTAGACCACGCTCTCCATGAGGATGGGCATCAGTACTGCCCGAACACCGGTCGGAGTATAACGACTAGATGATAGAGTGCGCGACTAGCGGCCCTCGCTGCTAGACCACGCTCTTCATGAGGATGGGCATCAGTACTGCCCGAACACCAGTCGGAGTATAACGACTAGATGCTAGAGTGCGCGACTAGCGGCCCTCGCTGCTAGACCACGCTCTCCATGAGGATGGGCATCAGTACTGCCCGAACACCGGTCGGAGTATAACGACTAGATGCTAGAGTACGCGACTAGCGGCCCTCGCTGCTAGACCACGCTCTCCAGGAGGATGGGCATCAGTACTGCCCGAACACCGGTCGGAGTATAACGACTAGATGATAGAGTGCGCGACTAGCGGCCCTCGCTGCTAGACCACGCTCTCCAGGAGGATGGGCATCAGTACTGCCCGAACACCTGTCGGAGTATAACGACTAGATGATAGAGTGCGCGACTAGCGGCCCTCGCTGCTAGACCACGCTCTCCAGGAGGATGGGCATCAGTACTGCCCGAACACCGGTCGGAGTATAACGACTAGATGATAGAGTGCGCGACTAGCGGCCCTCGCTGCTAGACCACGCTCTCCAGGAGGATGGGCATCAGTACTGCCCGAACACCTGTCGGAGTATAACGACTAGATGATAGAGTGCGCGACTAGCGGCCCTCGCTGCTAGACCACGCTCTCCATGAGGATGGGCATCAGTACTGCCCGAACACCTGTCGGAGTATAACGACTAGATGATAGAGTGCGCGACTAGCGGCCCTCGCTGCTAGACCACGCTCTCCATGAAGATGGGCATCAGTACTGCCCGAACACCAGTCGGAGTATAACGACTAGATGCTAGAGTGCGCGACTAGCGGCCCTCGCTGCTAGACCACACTCTCCATGAGGATGGGCATCAGTACTGCCCGAACACCGGTCGGAGTATAACGACTAGATGCTAGAGTACGCGACTAGCGGCCCTCGCTGCTAGACCACGCTCTCCAGGAGGATGGGCATCAGTACTGCCCGAACACCGGTCGGAGTATAACGACTAGATGATAGAGTGCGCCACTAGCGGCCCTCGCTGCTAGACCACGCTCTCCAGGAGGATGGGCATCAGTACTGCCCGAACACCTGTCGGAGTATAACGACTAGATGATAGAGTGCGCGACTAGCGGCCCTCGCTGCTAGACCACGCTCTCCAGGAGGATGGGCATCAGTACTGCCCGAACACCGGTCGGAGTATAACGACTAGATGATAGAGTGCGCGACTAGCGGCCCTCGCTGCTAGACCACGCTCTCCAGGAGGATGGGCATCAGTACTGCCCGAACACTTGTCGGAGTATAACGACTAGATGATAGAGTGCGCGACTAGCGGCCCTCGCTGCTAGACCACGCTCTCCATGAGGATGGGCATCAGTACTGCCCGAACACCGGTCGGAGTATAACGACTAGATGCTCGAGTACGCGACTAGCGGCCCTCGCTGCTAGACCACGCTCTCCATGAGGATGGGCATCAGTACTGCCCGAACACCTGTCGGAGTATAACGACTAGATGATAGAGTGCGCGACTAGCGGCCCTCGCTGCTAGACCACGCTCTCCATGAGGATGGGCATCAGTACTGCTTGAACACCGGTCGGAGTATAACGACTAGATGCTAGAGTGCGCGACTAGCGGCCCTCGCTGCTAGACCACGCTCTCCATGAGGATGGGCATCAGTACTGCCCGAACACCGGTCGGAGTATAACGACTAGATGCTAGAGTGCGCGACTAGCGGCCCTCGCTGCTAGACCACGCTCTCCATGAGGATGGGCATCAGTACTGCCCGAACACCTGTCGGAGTATAACGACTAGATGCTAGAGTGCGCGACTAGCGTCCCTCGCTGCTAGACCACGCCCTCCATGAGGATGGGCATCAGTACTGCCCGAACACCGGTCGGAGTATAACGACTAGATGCTAGAGTACGCGTCTAGCGGCCCTCGCTGCTAGACCACGCTCTCCAGGAGGATGGGCATCAGTACTGCCCGAACACCGGTCGGAGTATAACGACTAGATGATAGAGTGCGCGACTAGCGGCCCTCGCTGCTAGACCACGCTCTCCAGGAGGATGGGCATCAGTACTGCCCGAACACCTGTCGGAGTATAACGACTAGATGATAGAGTGCGCGACTAGCGTCCCTCGCTGCTAGACCACGCCCTCCATGAGGATGGGCATCAGTACTGCCCGAACACCGGTCGGAGTATAACGACTAGATGCTAGAGTACGCGTCTAGCGGCCCTCGCTGCTAGACCACGCTCTCCAGGAGGATGGGCATCAGTACTGCCCGAACACCGGTCGGAGTATAATGACTAGATGATAGAGTGCGCGACTAGCGGCCCTCGCTGCTAGACCACGCTCACCATGAGGATGGGCATCAGTACTGCCCGAACACCTGTCGGAGTATAACGACTAGATGATAGAGTGCGCGACTAGCGGCCCTCGCTGCTAGACCACGCTCTCCATGAGGATGGGCATCAGTACTGCCCGAACACCGGTCGGAGTATAACGTCTAGATGCTAGAGTGCGCGACTAGCGGCCCTCGCTGCTAGACCACGCTCTCCATGAGGATGGGCATCAGTACTGCCCGAACACCGGTCGGAGTATAACGACTAGATGATAGAGTGCGCGACTAGCGGCCCTCGCTGCTAGACCACGCTCTCCATGAGGATGGGCATCAGTACTGCCCGAACACCAGTCGGAGTATAACGACTAGATGCTAGAGTGCGCGACTAGCGGCCCTCGCTGCTAGACCACACTCTCCATGAGGATGGGCATCAGTACTGCCCGAACACCGGTCGGAGTATAACGACTAGATGCTAGAGTACGCGACTAGCGGCCCTCGCTGCTAGACCACGCTCTCCAGGAGGATGGGCATCAGTACTGCCCGAACACCGGTCGGAGTATAACGACTAGATGATAGAGTGCGCGACTAGCGGCCCTCGCTGCTAGACCACGCTCTCCAGGAGGATGGGCATCAGTACTGCCCGAACACCTGTCGGAGTATAACGACAAGATGATAGAGTGCGCGACTAGCGGCCCTCGCTGCTAGACCACGCTCTCCAGGAGGATGGGCATCAGTACTGCCCGAACACCGGTCGGAGTATAACGACTAGATGATAGAGTGCGCGACTAGCGGCCCTCGCTGCTAGACCACGCTCTCCAGGAGGATGGGCATCAGTACTGCCCGAACACCTGTCGGAGTATAACGACTAGATGATAGAGTGCGCGACTAGCGGCCCTCGCTGCTAGACCACGCTCTCCATGAGGATGGGCATCAGTACTGCCCGAACACCGGTCGGAGTATAACGACTAGATGCTAGAGTACGCGACTAGCGGCCCTCGCTGCTAGACCACGCTCTCCATGAGGATGGGCATCAGTACTGCCCGAACACCTGTCGGAGTATAACGACTAGATGATAGAGTGCGCGACTAGCGGCCCTCGCTGCTAGACCACGCTCTCCATGAGGATGGGCACCAGTACTGCTCGAACACCGGTCGGAGTATAACGACTAGATGCTAGAGTGCGCGACTAGCGGCCCTCGCTGCGAGACCACGCTCTCCATGAGGATGGGCATCAGTACTGCCCGAACACCGGTCGGAGTATAACGACTAGATGCTAGAGTGCGCGACTAGCGGCCCTCGCTGCTAGACCACGCTCTCCATGAGGATGGGCATCAGTACTGCCCGAACACCTGTCGGAGTATAACGACTAGATGCTAGAGTGCGCGACTAGCGTCCCTCGCTGCTAGACCACGCCCTCCATGAGAATGGGCATCAGTACTGCCCGAACACCGGTCGGAGTATAACGACTAGATGCTAGAGTACGCGTCTAGCGGCCCTCGCTGCTAGACCACGCTCTCCAGGAGGATGGGCATCAGTACTGCCCGAACACCGGTCGGAGTATAACGACTAGATGATAGAGTGCGCGACTAGCGGCCCTCGCTGCTAGACCACGCTCTCCAGGAGGATGGGCATCAGTACTGCCCGAACACCTGTCGGAGTATAACGACTAGATGATAGAGTGCGCGACTAGCGGCCCTCGCTGCTAGACCACGCTCTCCAGGAGGATGGGCATCAGTACTGCCCGAATACCGGTCGGAGTATAACGACTAGATGATAGAGTGCGCGACTAGCGGCCCTCGCTGCTAGACCACGCTCTCCAGGAGGATGGGCATCAGTACTGCCCGAACACCTGTCGGAGTATAACGACTAGATGCTAGAGTGCGCGACTAGCGGCCCTCGCTGCTGAGCACGCTCTCCATGAGGATGGGCATCAGTACTGCCCGAACACCGGTCGGAGTATAACGACTAGATGCTAGAGTGCGCGACTAGCGGCCCTCGCTGCTAGACCACGCTCTCCATGAGGATGGGCATCAGTACTGCCCGAACACCGGTCGGAGTATAACGACTAGATGAAAGACGTGAGTGTTTGCTGGTTTTACCATTTAACTATGTGTTCTCACGGAAGTTTTTATGAGAATAATAATCTAAATCTCGAAAACGGCTCCAACTGTTTTCATGAAATTTAGTGTGCAGGTAGTTTCGGGGGCGGTAAATAGATATGGCTAATTTTCATCTTATTCGTTGCGCTGTTTCGTTTTATACGTGTTTTCAGGCAATGAAAAACTGCGACGACTATAGAATAGTTTATTTGCGATCGAAAACTAAATATACAACATACATACATTTAACTAACAAACAGATAATACATTATATTATGAAGTTTTCAGACACATACCGGCCTATACTCAGCATAATGCCGGCTGTTGCCAACCAGCCCTGGTCTTATAAATAGATGGCGTTGTTAAGCAATGCTATGCCAATGAGTGTTTAGTTTGAGGTTAGACCAAGCTTGGTCGTCCAGGTAATATTGATTGGTGAACTTAAATGTTACATACCTACTATACGAGCTACCGACGATTCTACTTGCCTACCTTGCTTATAAATTCGCTGCAAAGGGGTCCAAGACATATGCTAAGAAAAAAATTACATTTATTGCTTTTACCACACAGTAACACATACGATAAAACAAAATATTATGTAGATTATAGAAAATGGCGTGCAAGCCTTTTTTTCACTCTTCAACAGCAACGTGTGTAATTATACAGCCTACTTCATATTACAATTTTAAGTGATAAAATACAAATATATTAATATTTTAATATAATATATTAATAAATTAAATAAATAAATTGATATATGAAAATCAAAATGCAATCCGGCTCAATCATGTCCGATGTTCTCTACAGGCCGCATTTCTCAACCGGTTCGCGTAAACATTTGTGAGCAGGTTCCATAATCAATATCTATAAAAATAAAACCCCTATTTCTCCTGGTCAAGTTATAACTTGAGAACGGATGGAACAATCTCGCTAATTATTTTTTTGTTGTGTCAATTATTGTCAGGAGAAGGTTCTTATGAAAGAAAAACCAAGATGGAAAATTATTGCGAAATATACTACGCGAACGAAGTCGCGGGCAGTCGTTAGTCGATCTATATACATAAAAATGAACTGGTCTGAATGAATTTCTCCTGGTCACGCTATATCTTGAGAACGGCTATACTGATTGCAAACATATTTTTTTAATGATTTCTAATACTTCATAGAAGGTTCGACACATTAAAAAAAATTAAGAAAAGTTTACAGCGAGGCCGAAAGCCGAGTCTATTATGCGAACGAAGTCGCGAGCAGTCGCTAGTCTATATATGTATATAAAAATGAACCCCTATTTCTTTTGGTCACGCTATAACTTGAGGATGAATAGAACAATTTCGCTAATGCTTTTTTATTGTGCTAATTATTGTCAGGAAAAGGTTCTTGAAAGAAAAACCAAGAAAAGATGAGAAATTATAGCGAATTATACTACACGAACGATGTCGCCGGCAGTCGCTAGTCTATCTACATATATATAAAAATGAATCCCTATTTCTTTTGGTCACGCTATAACTTGTGAATAGAACAATTTCGCTAATGCTTTTTTATTGTGCTAATTATTGTCAGGAAAAAATCTGAAAGAAAAACCAAGAAAAGATGGGAAATTATAGCGAATTATACTACACGAACGATGTCGCCGGCAGTCGCTAGTCTATCTACATATATATAAAAATGAATACCTATTTCTTTTGGTCACGCTATAACTTGAGAATGAATAGAACAATTTCGCTAATGCTTTTTTATTGTGCTAATTATTGTCAGGAAAAGGTTCTTATGAAAGATAAACCAAGAAAAGATGGGAAATTATAGCGAATTATACTACACGAACGATGTCGCCGGCAGTCGCTAGTCTATCTACATATATATAAAAATGAATACCTATTTCTTTTGGTCACGCTATAACTTGAGAATGAATAGAACAATTTCGCTAATGCTTTTTTATTGTACTAATTATTGTCAGGAAAAGGTTCTTATGAAAGATAAACCAAGAAAAGATGGGAAATTATAGCGAATTATACTACACGAACGATGTCGCCGGCAGTCGCTAGTCTATCTACATATATATAAAAATGAATACCTATTTCTTTTGGTCACGCTATAACTTGAGAATGAATAGAACAATTTCGCTAATGCTTTTTTATTGTGCTAATTATTGTCAGGAAAAAATCTTATGAAAGAAAAACCAAGAAAAGATGGGAAATTATAGCGAATTATACTACACGAACGATGTCGCCGGCAGTCGCTAGTCTATCTACATATATATAAAAATGAATACCTATTTCTTTTGGTCACGCTATAACTTGAGAATGAATAGAACAATTTCGCTAATGCTTTTTTATTGTGCTAATTATTGTCAGGAAAAGGTTCTTATGAAAGATAAACCAAGAAAAGATGGGAAATTATAGCGAATTATACTACACGAACGATGTCGCCGGCAGTCGCTAGTCTATCTACATATATATAAAAATGAATACCTATTTCTTTTGGTCACGCTATAACTTGAGAATGAATAGAACAATTTCGCTAATGCTTTTTTATTGTACTAATTATTGTCAGGAAAAGGTTCTTATGAAAGATAAACCAAGAAAAGATGGGAAATTATAGCGAATTATACTACACGAACGATGTCGCCGGCAGTCGCTAGTCTATCTACATATATATAAAAATGAATACCTATTTCTTTTGGTCACGCTATAACTTGAGAATGAATAGAACAATTTCGCTAATGCTTTTTTATTGTGCTAATTATTGTCAGGAAAAAATCTTATGAAAGAAAAACCAAGAAAAGATGGGAAATTATAGCGAATTATACTACACGAACGATGTCGCCGGGAGTCGCTAGTCTATCTACATATATATAAAAATGAATACCTATTTCTTTTGGTCACGCTATAACTTGAGAATGAATAGAACAATTTCGCTAATGCTTTTTTATTGTGCTAATTATTGTCAGGAAAAGGTTCTTATGAAAGATAAACCAAGAAAAGATGGGAAATTATAGCGAATTATACTACACGAACGATGTCGCCGGCAGTCGCTAGTCTATCTACATATATATAAAAATGAATACCTATTTCTTTTGGTCACGCTATAACTTGAGAATGAATAGAACAATTTCGCTAATGCTTTTTTATTGTGCTAATTATTGTCAGGAAAAGGTTCTTATGAAAGAAAAACCAAGAAAAGATGGGAAATTATAGCGAATTATACTACACGAACGATGTCGCCGGCAGTCGCTAGTCTATCTACATATATATAAAAATGAATACCTATTTCTTTTGGTCACGCTATAACTTGAGAATGAATAGAACAATTTCGCTAATGCTTTTTTATTGTGCTAATTATTGTCAGGAAAAGGTTCTTATGAAAGATAAACCAAGAAAAGATGGGAAATTATAGCGAATTATACTACACGAACGATGTCGCCGGCAGTCGCTAGTCTATCTACATATATATAAAAATGAATACCTATTTCTTTTGGTCACGCTATAACTTGAGAATGAATAGAACAATTTCGCTAATGCTTTTTTATTGTACTAATTATTGTCAGGAAAAGGTTCTTATGAAAGATAAACCAAGAAAAGATGGGAAATTATAGCGAATTATACTACACGAACGATGTCGCCGGCAGTCGCTAGTCTATCTACATATATATAAAAATGAATACCTATTTCTTTTGGTCACGCTATAACTTGAGAATGAATAGAACAATTTCGCTAATGCTTTTTTATTGTGCTAATTATTGTCAGGAAAAAATCTTATGAAAGAAAAACCAAGAAAAGATGGGAAATTATAGCGAATTATACTACACGAACGATGTCGCCGGCAGTCGCTAGTCTATCTACATATATATAAAAATGAATACCTATTTCTTTTGGTCACGCTATAACTTGAGAATGAATAGAACAATTTCGCTAATGCTTTTTTATTGTGCTAATTATTGTCAGGAAAAGGTTCTTATGAAAGATAAACCAAGAAAAGATGGGAAATTATAGCGAATTATACTACACGAACGATGTCGCCGGCAGTCGCTAGTCTATCTACATATATATAAAAATGAATACCTATTTCTTTTGGTCACGCTATAACTTGAGAATGAATAGAACAATTTCGCTAATGCTTTTTTATTGTACTAATTATTGTCAGGAAAAGGTTCTTATGAAAGATAAACCAAGAAAAGATGGGAAATTATAGCGAATTATACTACACGAACGATGTCGCCGGCAGTCGCTAGTCTATCTACATATATATAAAAATGAATACCTATTTCTTTTGGTCACGCTATAACTTGAGAATGAATAGAACAATTTCGCTAATGCTTTTTTATTGTGCTAATTATTGTCAGGAAAAAATCTTATGAAAGAAAAACCAAGAAAAGATGGGAAATTATAGCGAATTATACTACACGAACGATGTCGCCGGGAGTCGCTAGTCTATCTACATATATATAAAAATGAATACCTATTTCTTTTGGTCACGCTATAACTTGAGAATGAATAGAACAATTTCGCTAATGCTTTTTTATTGTGCTAATTATTGTCAGGAAAAGGTTCTTATGAAAGATAAACCAAGAAAAGATGGGAAATTATAGCGAATTATACTACACGAACGATGTCGCCGGCAGTCGCTAGTCTATCTACATATATATAAAAATGAATACCTATTTCTTTTGGTCACGCTATAACTTGAGAATGAATAGAACAATTTCGCTAATGCTTTTTTATTGTGCTAATTATTGTCAGGAAAAGGTTCTTATGAAAGAAAAACCAAGAAAAGATGGGAAATTATAGCGAATTATACTACACGAACGATGTCGCCGGCAGTCGCTAGTCTATCTACATATATATAAAAATGAATACCTATTTCTTTTGGTCACGCTATAACTTGAGAATGAATAGAACAATTTCGCTAATGCTTTTTTATTGTGCTAATTATTGTCAGGAAAAAATCTTATGAAAGAAAAACCAAGAAAAGATGGGAAATTATAGCGAATTATACTACACGAACGATGTCGCCGGCAGTCGCTAGTCTATCTACATATATATAAAAATGAATACCTATTTATTTTGGTCACGCTATAACTTGAGAATGAATAGAACAATTTCGCTAATGCTTTTTTATTGTGCTAATTATTGTCAGGAAAAGGTTCTTATGAAAGATAAACCAAGAAAAGATGGGAAATTATAGCGAATTATACTACACGAACGATGTCGCCGGCAGTCGCTAGTCTATCTACATATATATAAAATGAATACCTATTTCTTTTGGTCACGCTATAACTTGAGAATGAATAGAACAATTTCGCTAATGCTTTTTTATTGTGCTAATTATTGTCAGGAAAAGGTTCTTATGAAAGATAAACCAAGAAAAGATGGGAGGTTATAGCGAATTATACTACACGAACATCTCTGCCTAGAACAGAGGCATTTCGTCACAAGTGTCGAACTACTCTGCACCCGTAACCCTGAGACATTAGCTTGTTAAGTCTCATGTACTGGTATTTTCACCGGCACTTCCACTTCAAACCAGAACGCAGTATTGCGAACATTACTGCTTCGCGATGAAATAGGTGTGGTGCCAGTATTCCCTGGACGAACTCATTCACAAAGAGTTCTACTGCACTAAAACCATAACATAAAAGATGTTTATGCAGCATAACGCTGAGCATACATATGGCTTTTAAATCTGCTCTAACTCAGTTTTCTTTCCTCCTTCTCTATTATTTCCTCGTACATTTCCAGGTTCACGGAAACCGCGGCGACCGCAACGGCGCCACCCCGTAGAATAGCCAGAGAAGACTCAAACAGTTCGAGCAGCTGCGAAATCATCAGGGTCCCCCAAGTTCCCCCCGGCATCTGCTCTTCACGAGAACAACTCAAACGTGCACTATCCTCCGAGACTGAAATATCCCACAAAACAGCCAAAACAGAACCTTCTTTACCTGGCACGTCAGCGAAAATTGAACCTAGCACCTCAGTGATACCGTCCAATTTACCTCTAACAGGTCTGACAACGCAAAGCGAGCTTTTAGCTCATTTGATAGCGCAGCCTGGTCCTTCAGTAGACACTGCTATAGATTTATCCAAGAAAGAAACGAAAACCGTCCGAACTGCCAACTTTTACCAAGAGACTTTAATCGATGACGTACCTCAAAGCAGCGTCATTAAAATCAATCCAATATATACGCCATCACAACCGTCGACGAGTTACACGAGTTTAAACTCCGGTGAGTCTATGCGTAAGGTTGAAATTTTGCCTAGTCCTACTTTTGAGAGGCATAACTCTTTGCCGCGCACTCCTCTTAAGCCGTACGCTCCAGTTATCAACATAGATTTTTCTAAAAATATAGCGAAACCAGAGATAAAAGTTCTAGATGTGCCCGTGACGCCATCTAGCGTGCCAGTCAGCAAACCTAAACACTTGAGTAGGCAAAATTCCAAATCTAAAACGGAACTGAAAAAGTTGGAAGTCAGGCCCGTTCCGCAGTTGATTCCAGTTGACATTGACAAGTTGAACTCTGGCAATTTACAAATTGACGAAGATTACGATACCTGAGTACGATATAAGTTGTGTTTTGTTTTTTTATTTAATTATTTTTTTTAAATCGCGATATCTGTTACCTAAAAGTAGCTTTCGTTTAGCGTGTAGTGATTTGAGATTCTGTTGTGTATGTTTCAACGTCTTTCTTTTTCTTTTGTTAGTTAGTATTTATTTGTTTAGTGTAACATGTATCGCGTGCGAGTCATGTTGTTTACCAATTTAGGTATAAATGCTAAGTTTATGATATTGTGTAATTATTTTTTCTTTTTGTACGCTGAAATATTAGATATTCATAAATGTAACAAAATAATAATTGTAAGACCATTGATTAGTGAACATATTTTATAGTAGATAATAGACTGTTATATCTGTTACATTCAAAACTTATCCCTTTAAAATTACCTTTGATTAGTAACATTGGTCGAAACATAACTTACTACGTGGGTTAATGAAGCGTGATGGAACCGTTTCCTCTAGCACTGGTCAGTTTCCTTGTTAGACAATTTCGCTTTGTCAATTGCCTTAATTCGTCAGTCTCGCTAATAGTCACTTTCTTTATTAAACAAGGTAGTTAATTTCTTTAGATTGTCAGTCTCGGTGATTCCTTAGCCATTTTCGCTCGGTTCCCAGTATCCTTATTCGTAAAGATCATTTCAAAGTATTGTGCAGCACAGACATTGTCATAGTAAGAAGTAAATGAATAACAATGCATGTTTAGTCGATTTTAATGACTTGGATGGGTTGACCGCTAGTGGCATTTATTACCGTGCTCCGGAGGGCACTTTAAGCCGTCAGTTCCGGTTGTTGTTTTAGGATGGCAGTCGTTATAGCATAATACTAATACATTTTTCAAATGCCGTCTAGCTAGCTTAAATATATAAGCTATTTAAGCTAGCTAGATTCATGTAGATGGAAGTGGCCAAGGAAGTCGAAAATATTTGAACACTTCTTTATTGTGGTATAAGGGCGCCATTATATTATATTAAAATGATTATAGTAAATAAAAACTTGAAAAATTGCTGTTATAAAAGATTAAACGATTTTTAAAGATAAAATTATTGATTATACATACTGACAGGTTAAGAAAATGGTGAAGTAACCAAAATTAACTATTAAGTGAAACTGATGAATAATGAAAATGACGAAAAAACAACCGACTTATTATAGAATTTGACAACTTAGTGGAAGTATCAAATAGAAAAATGGTTAAGGAAACTGACCAGTGATACGCGAAACCGTTAAAACAACAATAATACTCCATTGGTTAAGGCAACAAGACTCGTAAACACATGACCTGTGATTGGTCGATCGCAGTCTCACTGAAGCCGCTTTCCAAATTTTAATATCAAAATGACTATGACGATGTGCAATGATTCCTTAAAAATATTTAAAATTGGAACACGAAATTCGTTCGAAATATTGTTCTATGGCTACGTTCCGGGAAGCACCGTCAACGCTCACAACTGTCGCGCGTCGGTTTAGCGTTCCGGTTGGAATGAATGCTTGCAATGTTCAACCGAAATGGAACAGTTACGCGGTCGCGAAAAGCGCGCCAACTTTTCTGTCGAAAATCGATAGAATCCTATACATTTGATGTTTGACAGTGACAGCTCGCAAACGACTACGAAAACCCACCTACGATCTGCGAGCGTTGTGAGTGTTTTCGGTGACGTCATCGATGACGTATCGAGCTCGCTCACGATGATCGCGGGCTTCTAATGGAATGGGTATGCGAACGCTGCGAGTGATTTCGGCGCTTCCCGGAACGTAGCCTAAGTCAAAGCGTTACGTGTCATGATTTTAACCAATCCGGCCACATCTTTAATGGTTGTTGGTGTTAGACGGGAAATCAGTAACCATGTATTTAATGTACAAAATAAAATGTTAAGCGTTGCTAATCATACAGGTAATTTTATATGCGGAGAAGTTTTGTTTGTAGCACAATCACACATAATGTTCCTCTATTTTTGTACAACAAGCCGTGCCTCCACAGATATTTTTGCTAAAACCAGTGTTAAAATGTTGAGCTAATAATGTTGAAATTATAATGTTAGTAAGTAGGTAAGTAAAAAAGTCAGAATATTTGAACGAGTTAATGTCGTCACATGATTGCCTATTTATAACTACAAGTTAAACATTTACAAAATATTTACTTATGACGTTCTGGGCCAATTAAAAACGAATATTGTACATTGGTATAAATTTTGGTTATTTAGTATTACGGTTATTAGTAGTTATTTTAGTGTCGTTTATAATATATATTGGAGTACAAAATTATGAGGTCAAAATTCAAAAGTAGTTTTTAGCCCGCTGTTCCAAGGTTACTTGCACAACTACATTTGACAGTAAATGTGCAAGTTGGAAGCCGGCTACATGAGGCCGCAGCAAGCGACGTGTCGCAGTGACACTACTGGTTTCTATGTATTTCTATGAAATACCATTCGTAGTTTGCGACACGAAGCTAGCGACGCGCCGTCGAGCGGCAGACGACACTGTCGCCCGATCGCATATCAGTAGTGCGGCTCGCGGGTACCAATCTACCTAGTAAAACAAATGAAAAGCTTTTAAACTAAACCTTTCGTATCGCTTTTCAAACGGTTGGGGCCATCTGCAGTCGAGTTCGAAATCATGACTGCAGCGACATGAAGCGACGACGCGTCGTTTGCTGCTGCTACGTGTAGCCGGCTACTAACTCGCACCTTAAGTCGTCACTAAGCGATGATTCAAAGAAACGGTATCGTTGACGTCACACTGACGTGTAGTTATAGACGTGACGTCACCATGTGTGCTCGCTCGCACACATGTTGATTAGTGCGCGATCGGTCTTTTACATCATTTTTGCACCTGACTGCACTAAAGACAAAATTCCTTAAGACGCTGACAACATCTAATCGAGCTTCTTTAAAAAACTTTACAGCATAATAAAATTGCAATATTTCATCGTATTATATTTATTAAAATATATTGTTTTCTTGTATTAATTTAATATGGCCTTTAAATAAATCCTACGTATGTATAACAAGAGGTGGATTTACACGGTGTAACAAAACGGGGGTTTAAAAAAATTAAGGTTTTTAATTTGGAATTTTAAGACTAATTGTGTAGGGGTACAAAAGCCCACTATTGATTTTGTTTAGATAAAGCAGACCTAATATTTTGGCTGCAATTGCGAAGTTATGTCAGAAATCTGATTTAGACTAAAATTTTACCTAAGTTCAAATAATTTTGAACCACTGAATATCGCAGAACATACCGGGGGGTTAATCGATAGGTGCTGAGGTCTCCCACCCCCAGCCTCGTTGATCCACCCCTATTGTTACACCGTGTACATTAAAAACTTAAAGAGTTAGGAGATACAATTTGAAATACATTATGTGTAAAGTTAATAAGAACAACTTTTTTTATTTACTTTTTATATTTCAGAATTTCGTCTATCTCTCCCTGAATTTAGTTTTAGAATCACGCACTCGTTTTAAACCCAAATGCTACCATCCCTTTCTACATTTTAGCTGCTGTCAGCGTCTTAAGCAAAAGCTTAAAAATATTTTTCTAAGGAGTTTCGACTTTAGTACAAACGGTTTGGGGCCAGTGGGTCGATGTAAAGCGCGATTTAAACTTCAATAAGTACAGTAGCGAGTTAACTTGTGACATCGGCGAGTTAAGTTGTTATTGTCGTTTGAACGACACAAGCGAGTTAAGTAGTAAGTTGTTGATTAAGTTGAGTTGAATAGATCGCGATCCTATTTTTTGGCAAGTCCAGTGCGAAGTAGGCCCCTCTCTCACGTCTCCCGCACCCCGCCAACTTAACTGGCCGGCATGTAGACGGGCGAGTTCAGTGCAGTCCATAAGTTTGTACACTGCGGACGCAGACCCGTGTTATTTTTTGACGGTAACTTATGACTACTAAACTCGCGCTCGTTTGGACGCTACTTAGAACTTGCTACTTATCTGGGGGCCTACTCCCACCTTTTACGAAACTATCATAAACCAGGAGCGTTTTGTAATAAGCTTAGAATAACAATACTAACTATCGTACTCCCATCGACACAAAACGGCCAATCAAATTTAATGATAAGGTCATAATATGAGTACTTCAAGATACTAGTACGATTCTTAAAAAAAATGACATTGGAACAATTAAACTTAGTGTCAAAAGTCACGTCAAAGTACGTGAATTGAGTGAACTATTTGATACTACGTCATCAAAACGTCTATCGCAATCCATTATTATTTTAAGCTTGCTATATTGACGTGGTGGTACCAAATTTAATGGTAAGGTTGAAACATGACTGCTTTAAGAAGTGGGAGTACCGGGTACCGGTACCCTGACCGGTTACTTAACTCGCTACTGTATTTATTGATGTGTAAACCGGACTTAAGGGATTATACCGTACAAGCGGAGCTATTATTTGCGAAAATGTAAGTGCATAATACGGCTCGGTCCTCAATGACTTTCTAAATCACATTATTCAGTTGGTACTATTGTAGGAGTGACGTAAGTAAATAATAAATTACATATGTTTTACGTGAATCGTCTTGCTACCATTTTCTATATTTACGATTTATCGTACTGGAGATAGAAGAGCAGTAGAACTCTGTGAACAAGTTCGCCTGGGGAATTACTGACACTATACCTTTTCCTATCGTGAAGCAGTAGTGTTCGTAACACTGTGTTCCGGTTTGAAGGGTATGGGTGCCGGTGAATACAAGCACATGAGACTTAAAAACATAATGTCTCAGGGTTACAGGCATAGGCCTAGTTCGTCACTTGTGAAGAGATGCATCTGTTATAGACAGAGGTTACCGTTTAACACCAGCAGTACAAGTACCAAACTTACCGATCGATAAATTTGAGTCTTGAATTCGTCATACTTCGAAAAACGGGCGTTATCGATCTTGTGTCGATCATTGCAATTACGAGTAAGTAACGAAATTAAAGGATCGGTATACAAGTACGATAAGCTTTTATGATTATAACAATAGCCCTAGCATGGGACTGTTAAATTACGTTTGAAATCGTCTATTTAATCGATTTTAACCATTGTTTTGTCAGCTTTGAAAATGACCTCGATATAGCTTATCGACAGGCGACGGGAAAGTTAGTTACGTTTGATCTTACTAATATTATAAACGCGAAAGTTTGTATTTATTCTCTTACGCTCAAACGGATGAAATTCGGCATGGAAGTAGATGGAGCGCTGAATTAACACATAGGATAATTTTCATCAACATCGTCATCACCATGCGGGTGTAACCGCGGGGCGCAGCTAGTATTCAATAAAAAATAGACTTCGGCCTTTTGATCGTAAAAGAGCGAAATGCTCGTAGAAATCTTCAAATGATAGGACGTATTGTGGGATGCAAACAATTCGTAATAATCGATATACTGTCAACAATTTGGGGATCGTATAAGTCGTCGATGACTTCCAAACTTGCTAGGGGCGATACGATTTTTTATCGAACTTAGCGACTTGACGAATTAAACGACTATTACGGTACTTGCACTGCTGATGAGATTCGCGCTTGTTCCGTAACGTAAAATCAAAATTTACCTAATTCTTTCTTAGCCTTTGACGATTCTTATACATTGAATTAAACAACTTTAAATGGATTAAAGCGCGTATAATTTTATATTACTTTATCCCAACGTTTCGAAATCTTTTCAGTGAACATGGTCACGGGTAGACTGGATGACAGTTGTCTGTAAGAATATAGTTAAAGAAATTATTTGTATGTACCGCCTATCACATTTTATTCAAAACGTTTCCGATGCACGCAGTAGTCACTCACAATGTCCAGAGGTCACTCGCAGTATTGTGCTGGACGCGGGATTTTATTAACTTGATCACTGGATCCCACGCAGGTGGTACTTGCATTGCCTCTATTGAAATTAGGGTATTACGTTAAGTACCATTCAAAATGATTATGCAATTTAAAAACAATTGAAAACGTTCTTAATAGCAAAACGTTTTTATGACATACGAATTCTTTAAATGTTAGTTTACATAAAGACAGAAGTAAAATATTTAACTATTATTATTAACCGGCAAAACACTCGCGTTAAGGATCGAATACGTCAACCCGGGGCACTGAGTGCCCGCCGAGAACTCGCAGACGTCACACTCGCCCTGAAGACGAGCATCGGACATGCTCGAAACCCGGGTCGACGTGTTTGATCCTTAACGTGAGGGTTTTGCCGGTTAATAATAATAGTTAAATATGTGTCTAACTCACGAGAATTTCAATACAGAAATAAAATAGTTCGGTCAGCTCCTCTATATTGCTACACCCTTCCAGGGTCATATGACACCGTAAAACATAACATTTGTAAGACCAATAGTAAATTCATATGATGCAATAAATGATTCTGATAATGATGAAGTTACAAGTGTCAATTTTCTATCTCTAGTAAGGTTAATCGTCGATATTCAAAGTCAAAATCATTTTCAATTTAAGCATCAGAGACGCACTTATGAACGTAAATTTTTCATTATAATGTACTTTAAATACTACCGCCGCGTTCCAAAATATATAGACCCTACCGAGAAGAAGCGGCAAGAAACTCGGGGCCATTCTTTTTATATAGATGTTTTTACTTAGGTACTACAAATATTAGCTCTAGTGTGTTGCCTTACAAAAGAGAACATAATAATGGTATCAGTAGGACAAGACACGCTACACTTTGACATCTTAGTACACGAGTAGATAGATCCTGGAGTGATCAGTCGCAAGCTGTTTTATACTTCAAGTAATCCGATATAGAAAACGGTCATTAGAAATACTTTGTGCAAGTGGACCTTAGGACATACCTCATGTTACTTCTATAGAGATTATGGTAGTAGTTTTGTTCATGTTTATGGATATCAGTTTATGTTTGTGTCTAAGAAGTGCTAGTTTTTGTGTTGAAGATGGTGATGCTTCCAGTTTCGCAGTGAAACAGCTAAACTAACTTGCAAATTTACATCTCCAAGTAACAGACTCCGATTCGAATCGTTTTATTCCCTCGGACTGAGTTTCCAGCACTCTATCACCTTTACTAATAAACGTTGCGTAAACTTTATACTAGGCGTAACTTTCTTTGTCTTGCTCTCACGCGTGACTATTACTGTAAGCGAAAAATTGACAGATAGATACGAATAACTATTCCGGGTGTAGCGAAGTTTATTAGTAAGGCCTTATGAATTAACTCTTAGAATAGCTAAGTAGTTAAGATATGTTGGAGACTATTGGAAAATAACAGACACTAAGTTTTTTTGTAGTAAGGCCTTATGAATTAACTCTTAGAATAGCTAAGTAGTTAAGATATGTTGGAGACTATTGGAAAATAACAGACACGAAGTTTTTTGTAGTAAGGCCTTATGAATTAACTCTTAGAATAACTAAGTACTCAGTTAAGATATGTTGGAGACTAATGGAAAATAACAGACACGAAGTTTTTTGTAATAAGGCCTTATGAATTAACTCTTAGAATAACTAAGTAGTTAAGATATGTTGGAGACTATTGGAAAATAACAGACACGAAGTTTTTTAGCTCAAATAGTTACATAATTATGTATGTGGAGATATTGCCCTTCAAAATATTCGAGTGTATAGAGTCACCACTATATATAGAGACAAATAGGAACGTGACGTCATATACACTACTCTGAATTATTATATACAGTATGAGTTAACGTCGCGTTTACGATCTATCGAGATAGCCAGAATATAAAGTTTTGATCGGTCGTTGACGTCAATAGAAACGTAACTGCAGCTGAACTGTTTTACAAAGTTTAGTTATTGAGATAGGCTCGCTGATCGTCTGTCCTCTTTATTGGTGGATGATGTACGTCACACCGACGAAACTGTGGTCTCCACTCGTACAAGTACCAATATGTATACACTTTCCTAAATTCAAAAGCAGTTTTCTCGAGAAATAACGTATGGTAACATGAAGATAGGACCTTTTCAATAAAAACATGAGTATCAGAAAAATAAGTATAAGTTCGTAAAAACATGAAATTTTAATCAGCAGAGCAGGAGAAAACTGTTTGAAAAGTTGTCAAGTGTTTACATATTGGATCTCGTGTATCTTTCAACTATTATCAAAAAAGGCTAAACATGGACATGTCATTGGTCATCTACAAAATCATACAAAAATATTGGTGCTAGTGTCAAGAACCAGAGGGGAAATCGGATAATGCGTTCGTATGGACAAGACGATAAAGACGATTTCACGTATCACTGGTCAGTTTCCTTAATTGCCATTTTGACAATTTGACTGACAGGTCATCACTCTGCTTATTGGCCGTTTTCGCAGGGTTGCATGCAATAAGGAAACTGACGAACTAAAGAAATTAACTGTCTTACGGAACTGTTTAATAAAGAAACTGACGAATTAAAGAAACTGTCAGCTTTACGAAACTGACTAATATGTATACTGACGAAAAAGGAGACCGACTAGTGATACGCGATACCCTAAAGACGCACTAACTACTTAGAAAATAATCCGTGTCATCCTTGTTATAATAAATTAACTGGAAGTGTCATTATTTTATTATTGTTGAGATTGTTTAGGTGTATATGCCTAACACTTGTACGATGATGTTTATAACTAATTTATTCAGTGAATTACAAAAAGAATTGTCACATTACCTGCAAAATGTAAATTGTTTAAAAATAATTTAATAAAATTGTAAAAAAAGGCGAGAGTGGTTTGTGTTTTTGTAGATAAGGTAACCCTCTACAGGTGTTCGGACTACCTCACTGTGGTAACCGAAAGAATTTATTCTATACTAGTTGGTGCCCGCGACTACATCTGCGTAGGATTAGTACTTCGAGTAGCTTATTATTTCTCCAAAGGCATATCTATCTTTATACCAAAATGTCAAAAAATATGTACATGGTCAAACGCAATTGCTATAATAGTATTATTTGAGTACATTTAAATACTTAGTATATCAATCAGTAAACAATAATAATAAAATAAAATTAATCACCATAGAAAAAACTGTCATTACATTTCATCACCCTTGGCGGTATTTGTGTTACATTTCATCACCCTTGACGGTCGCTGAGCACGTCTAGTGTATCGAGATGTCAAATTGACTTGGCTTTTGTATATCATTACGATCTTGACGTATAGGTGGAGATCTTATTTTGTCTATGCTGTGCCCAAGCATATTACGCTTTTTCACCCGCTTGGTGATGGATGATGATGATGAAAAGTATCCTATGTGTTAAAGCAGTGCCTCATCTACCTTCATACAGAATTTCATAAAAATTGCTTCAGCCGTTTGTGCGTTAATGAGTAAAAAACATCCACACATCCATACTCACAAACTTTCGCGTTTATAATTTTAGTAGGAAGTAGGATAAACCATATCGATAAATCAAGCTATAGACAACCCTATGTTGGATGGACTGCAATGGATAGAGGTAAAAGTTGTTCTAATACATTTACTGAGTGCCTGACCCAGTGTCTCCCACATGAACTTCTCGAAAGTCGATTACATAATTAAGATAGCAACTGTTTCGAGATAGTTGTGCTGATAAAGATCTTCTATATATGTATATAGAAGATATAGGTCTGAATAGATCTTCTGTAATACTGTGATAAACATATTTATGCGTTTATACGCCTATGCCGACCCCTTCAGGGATTTTAGGAGTACTAGAGTATTTTTTTATACTTACGCTGGTACTAATCACCACTGTCTCTGAAAATAATATATTTTTCTACACTAAGGTTGTCTGGAAGAAATCCCTTTAACCCGTCGCCATATTTGGCTAATAATACAATAGATTTCGCAGAAATCAACTTACTTTTTGATTATTGAGTCTCTCGCTCAGTAATTTCACTTGCTACAGTGCCCTTCACATCCTAACACACACAATGCTTGCACTTTATTGCTTCACCGCAGATCGTCTGGTAGTTCTAGTACTGCGGCAAAGCAACCAAGATGGTTAACAAAACCTAGTAGGGTTTTCTCGCCTCTTCTGATTCGCATCTCGACGAAGAATCACGGTTTGCAATTAAGAGTTTGAAAACTATCCTATCACACATATAAAGATACTGGCTACACTATTAGTATTATGTCGTGGTTTAAGGTCCGACGACGTTTCGAACATAATTATAAGACGTTCTTCATACAGGGAGTGTTCACGCTTAGAGATCGCGTCGCGCACATAATACCAAGCGAGTGAAGCCTGTATCTTAAAATTATTCTGAAGGACCACGGGTTTTATCCATCTTTGTAATTGTGTTTCAATAAACATCTGGCCGTAAGTGTGAATGACCCGGGTTGACCTTGACCCAGTCGCTTGGGAGCTGCAGAATGGTCGGACGATAACGCAACGGTTTCAACGCCAAAACGATATTAGTAATAGTAAGTAGGTACATACCTAGGTGATATTCTTTTGTACCTACCTACCACCACTTTGTGCATAATATATAAAACTAAATCTATGAGCTGCCAACCGCACATAATGGTACGCAAAATTACCAATCTTAGCAGGTCAATAATAATAAAAAAATAGCAAAACTACAGATGATCGAGAACTACAAATGATCAGTCTAGCAGTCACCAATGCTACTCGGATCGCAAGAGGAAGTCAGAGTTTCAACCAAAGTGAATTTTATATATATATATATATGTCCCCAGGAAGGAACATTGGAGTCATAGATTAATCAGACTATATCTAAACTAAAGAAGAGCATTGCATTGGAGTAGTGTACTGTTTAATGTGTCTTAATTAATGGAAGCTGGTGCATCTTAAATGTATGTTTATGTAAGTCATTGTCATTTATATTGAAGTATTATTTTAACGGTAAACAATAAATAAATAGGTACTGTATTTTTTTTTTCAATAAGTTTTACACTCACTGGGATTCCCTATGACGCGGGAGGCATGGACACACATGACCACATCACAGCATTCAAGAACAAACTGCTCAACACGCATATTTAAGTGATACGATCGAACCTGGATTCGCGTTTCGAAGGTTTAGTTTTCGTTTCATTTTCACTACCAACTAGGCCAACGGAGCTGTCAATGCTGTTGATCCTACCGACTGCGCCAATATATGTAAAAATAAAAGATATTTTATCACCATGTACAAAAATATTTCATTTTAATGTCGTTATTTATATTAAATTACGTTACCTAATAACAAGTGCTTATATTAACTTAGGTAGTAATATATATTTTGAATTTCCTTTTCAATTAACAACAACAGTTGCCGTTTGGTGTATTTGATCAAAAACTTTAAAATATGAATTATGTTACATAACAAAGTTATAGAATCAAATAATTTGTCATTATATAGAACCGGCTGTTACAGGACACAATTGTTGTTGATACTATTGACAATTATGTAGTCTGAGAAAACCATAAGTATTTAAGATATCTTATTTTTTATGGGCTGCATTCCTACTGGGTCTACGTATGAGTATTATAAGTTTATAATAATCGTAGTAAGAATATAAAGATATATTGTATTCAATTTTCCTCCTGATAATTTAAATGTAACGAAATTGAGTTTGAAAATACTAATGAAACTTTACAAACGATAGAAGATGGCAACTGTGTTGAAATCAAATTATGCTATAGCCAAATGATGAATTAAAAACGAAACTATTATGTAGTTGATAACTATTATGTAGATGATCAACATATTTATGGCAAGACTGATCTTTTCTAGCTTATTGAAATATTTTTTATAATGAGAAGAGTAGTAATAAACAAATAGATTCCTAGCCACAGACATGGGCTCGTTCATGGTCTTCGCATAGCATACGTCAGTCTAATATATAATCATCATCTCATTATCATCACAGCCGTAGGACGTCCACTGCTGAACATAGGCCTCCCCCATATAATACAATAAACTAATATATAATATAATAAACTATTTTAATTTTTACGGATACTCGGTATATCAGTGAAATATATAATAAAAGCTTTATATAGTATAATATGCATAACTACTACGGCAATATATTTTAGAAATATCCATTGTAGGTATTTTATAAACAATGGTTGATTTCACGATTTACTTTTTAGATATTTGCATCCCATGAAGTCAATGCAGATAAGGATCTCTATTTATTTATGTACCCTCTTCAAGTTCAATATTTATGAGATTCAGTTATACATGAAAAATAACATCCAACGATGATATACTAGAATAAAAACACATTACACTAATTGGAAGTAACAAAATGGACATCTTATAATTACCTACATAACAGTCTGTTGTTGTTCTATAACTTAAAGCTAATATTTTGATAAAAAAATATTTAAAAAGATCCCGTAATAATTGTGATGTTTGTTGCTTCATAAACTTATATATTATTTAGTTTAAAATATTTATTTATTTATTTACCAGCCAAAATATGTAATTTATGCAATTGGAAAAAAAGCATTGCAATTAAATATTGTGCTGGCATTCAATGTGGTAATGATAAGTATAATTGTAAAAATATTTAGTTTTTGTGCCATGATATTAATTAAATTGTTGTGAAGAAAATCGGAATTATTGCAATAACAAATTAACATTGCATTCCATAGGAGGAAGTTTATTTTCCTCTCTAAAATTGCAAATTTAACATTATTAATTACCAAAATAAAATATAAGTTTACAAAGCTCCAGTTTGTTATTACATTTAAATCGATATAAATTAGGATATTGTATTAATACTGATTATATTTATAAACGAAATGGTAAATGATGGCATTTTTATGTACATTATTGTGGCATGAAATATAATTTAATTTAGTAAAAAAACACGATAAAAATATTAGACCCGCATTATTATAAACTCAACTATTTATGATACATGAAATATGCAGCTAAAACTAAAATAAGTTAATTCTAAAATCTATGCAACCTAAATAATTATAACCAAATGATAAAACATGATTATTATTAATTAAATTATCTACTCCATGAATTTTTAAATGTAGTTCATGTTATAATTATTTATTTTTGAGCACCTTATGTTTATTACATTATAAGGCACATATTACATTTCTTTAAACTTTACAAAATACTTCAAACCAGCGTAACCATTCAATTCTAATCAGTACTTGTAAAAAACTATGTTATAAAACGGTTTATTTGTCAATAAATAATTTAGATATTTGCAAGAAAAAAATCACCACCATATTATTAGTAATATTATTTTTTGTAACTTATTATTTTGGAAGACAGTACAGAGATAAATTTATCTTTAAGTAAAAAAATACAACCTCCATTAAAATCAATATAAATAAAACTAGTGGAAATACATTACCATATAAATAAAATAAACTAGATCTACACAATGTTTGGAATGTTAAAAATACACAAAAATTATCCATTTAACATACATGTTGTTTATTCTTATGCTAACACAATTAAAAACATCTTTAGGTAGGTTATTTAAAGGGTCATGATATAGTATACAGGTTGTAAGTTGCACCCTAAAACTATGTCCTGGACAATATAAGAAACCTAGATGACATAACTGTTGCTATAAATTGTGAACACTGTGCTAGACTAAGCATGAAGTTCACCAGAAACTTTTTATACATATACAAAAATATACAATTCTTAATTACAACCAGATCAACTGTAATATACAATAGCCTCTCAAAAGAAGACCCTTCAACGCCTAGCACAGCTATTTACAAAATAGTTAAAAACATATTTTATATGGTATAAAGTATAAACATCAACATATGGATGTGTTGCAAGGAAGGTTCAATATGAGCTTATGATGAAAATATTCAGCTAAATTCATTCCCTTCATACAAGCTTTCACACACTTCCAACAATCTCAAAACTGGACTGATATTGTATGGAAATAGAGACTTGGACACCAGTCGACTTATCTGAAGTCTCAGCCGTATCAGCACTCTCATAGTATCATCCAAACCTTGGTTACTACCTGAATCAGTTTGCTGACACGTCTCGAGAAACTTTGGCCAGTGACGTCTCACATACTTTAGAAATCTCAGCAAGTATAGTAGAAAACATGTTTCATTGCTCACTAGATAGTCAAGCAATACTTCGCTGTCATGAGAAACTACCTTCAAAAATTCAATAAATGACGATATAGGATTCAACATTGGTATCAAATCAGGATAAACCGAGTTTCTGTATACAATACCCACGGTTATATCCAACGTACAAACCATTGATTCAATCAAATAATCATCCTGCTCACTAAATAAGTGTATGAGCATCTTTGTGAATGGAGTTTCTGGATGGAACTCTAAACTGTTCCGTATAAATATATCCAGCTTTTTCAGTACGTCTCTGATTGATCTTTCTACTATTTGCATGTCTTGAATAGCATTATAGTCTGATGAGTCAATTGAGCTGTCAGACGAATCACATCTCATTTCTTTGACAGTAACAGCTACTGATTTCAAAACTAATAATGACATTCTCTGCAACATAGTCTTATCTACTTCACTTCCAGAATGAGAAGACTCATCATTTTCATCATCTCCATAACTCTGATCTACTAACTGTATTGAAGATGATAAACATGCAACTTCAGGACCCATGGCATAATCTCTTATGACTTGACAGTCATGACCTAGGAAGCCAAACCCACTCCTGCTGCTTTGAAGCCTTACATCACTCAATAGCCTGAAGTCTTTGACAAATCTTACTATTGAATGAGCTAGACCACATATCTCTTCAGGCAGGATATCTTGTAAGGCTAATGTTGAGCCATAACACAGGACTTCATTGAATAGAGTGAGTAGCTGCGTGTAAATCAGACTTGGCAGCATGGTGTTTCTCAATAAATCTACAAAGCTTTGCAGGTCAGCGTAAAACGGTTTTGTATCTATTACAGAGAGATTCGCTTTGACACTTATTATATTTTCCCATAGGGAAAAAAATGTTAGTATACAGTTTTCAGCATTAGCTAAATTCAGGTACCTTAATAATAGTAGTTTCATGTTTTTCACTAAAACAGGCCAGTGGTGCTCTAAGGTTTTTATCATGAGGCATTTTATATGTGATGTGTCAAAAGATTCAGAATCCGTTAGCAATACAGTGACACAACCATTTTCATTTACCCGTTCAATTCGTGCTTGTGAGGGTTCTGGGGATTGGGACTGCTCTATGTTTATTTGCTCTTCATTGGATAGTTTTATTACTGGCTCATGAAGTTTGAATTGTTGAGGCCTATGTTGCTCTGAGGAGGTAGACGGGCCATTGTGTGTTTGCAAATTTGAAAACGCATTGTTTAGAGAACTACTGTGCGAACTTGATGGAGCCTCTGTGCTGGCTCCATAGCCTATACTACTCCTGAATGGATTGTCTCCTTGTACTTGGACATTTCCCGATGTTCCATTATTACTGTCTTCCAGTGGATGTTGCTCAACATCTTTCCATTCAACTATCCTTTTAATAATGTCCAGACTAAAATTAATTTTCTGTACTGTTATCCTGTTTATCCTATCAAATAGATAAATGTTTTCTGCTATCTGCTGCAACCAATTTTCATCAACAGTATCTTTTGATACAATCAGAAAAGTGGCCAAAACTCTGCTTGCAACAAATGTAATAAATTTACTTTTATGGTCAGCTAATTCAACAACTTCCGTGATCCAATCATGCCTGTTACGCACTAAAATATCACATGCTAGCATTAATCTTGAGCATATTGTTCCAGAGTTATTCTGTTTAAGATATACTTCGAACATCAGTTGCATTATTGAGAGGTATGTCAAAGAACATGTTAAAGGCCATGACGATATATTCAATTGTCTGTCAAAGAGTTCATTCAAAACACCTTCATCAAATTTACACAGACACTGTCCAACAAGTGAGTCTTGAAGTATTCGGAGTTCTGCAAGTAATTTGTTGTCGTGTGAGTTCCAATGTGGGACAGAATTAGAGCAGGAGGGTATGATCTCTACACCAGAGTCATTCGGCAGACATATTATACTAGCACAATCTACAGCGTCTTCACTGACGGTGCCGCTGTCAGGCGACTCACCATTCCGAGGGAAGTCTTCGGAGGTCTCAACCGGTGTTGTTTCAGAGTCAAATAAATCAGTTAGAACTTCTTCAGTCGATCTATCACCGCCATCGTCAATGTCTGGAGCGTCGATACGCTGTTTCTTCTTAACAGGCTGATCAGAAGCCATACCTTCATCTGACTGTGGTTCACACAGCTGCCCTCGCAAAACCATTCGCGTATTTGACCGCACCAACTATGTATTCCACGGCGTTATAACGCCCCAGTCACTATTATTTCGTTACAATCATGGTTCTGGAAACAAAAAGACGAACATGAATGCATGACCTTTCCGATTAGCTACTCAATTACGCGGGCGACAAAGCTTTTAGGTTTTCAGAGTTTTACGGTATTCTGCGCCACAAAACACACATACACAAGTGAGATTACGTCAATATCTAACTGATAGTAGCTGATTTGGTCAAGAAATTACATGTTTAGAACTTATTTCAATGAACTTTCCAAAATATTTTGATGTCACACATACCATGTATAAAACGAGGTTGTTTGATCGCCTGTCTTCAACGTTACGATCCATAAATTGTAAAAAATCATTCACTGCAATCCAATGTCACACAGTAGCAACTTAATTTATGTGATATTTCTTTGAAAATACGACGAAGTAAATCAATTACAATTTATTGGCTAGAACATCGCCTCCATTACGTACGAATGACGCTCGATCAATAACAATACTTTTAACATCGGAATTTTTAAGCCGAATGATATAGTACTTCAAGAAAGTAAATCAAATCACGACAATAAATCAGGAAATATTTATTTTACTACTGTGGATATAAAGGTAATAAAAAGTAAATAATCTTACAATTAAAAGACCAAATATTGCATAGTAAATTGAGTAAAGCATCCGGTAGTCAACTTTATCCCGTTTGACGACTTCTGAATTTAGCAAACGCCCAACACATAAAATAGTACTCTGTGGCAAACACCAAATGGCACAAAGTCCACAGACTAACAGATGCTAACCTCAGAGTAAATATTAAATAGAGTTGACATTAGCATATGGTAATTGTTTTATTTTCTTCTTCTTCTTATGTAGCTTTGTGGAAAGACGTTACTCTGCCAGTGTCATGTTTTGGCGGATATTTTGCCCTTGTACTCCCCCAACCCTAAAGGAGTGACCATTGTACGGTACGGAATCAAATGAAAGTGTTCAGTATTCAATAATGTTAATAGTAAAAAGTGCATACATGGCAATAATTTTAAATTCCCGCCTAAAAAGCATTTTTTGACACTTCGAAGTGTCATACGAGTTGAACCATTGTCGTTACACAGTACAGTTCGTTTTTTCGAATCTGCTCTTTTTCGTGATAAACCTCCGCGTCATTAATCCATTAAAATTGCTCTCGAGCTCGCTTGCCTAGTCGTAGAGGAAGAGCCATCTCATATTTCCGCGCAGGACTGAAATTCCATAACTTCAGTGAGGCGCCGAATCTATCAAACTTCGGTGGCACCCGATTGTCAGCGGGCTACTACACTACACTGCATGACCGCCGCTGCTACGGGTAACGTAAGGACATATAGGTGAAAGGGCGCCCTAGTAGCTTTTCGTCTTACATCCCTAGGCAGGCTTAGAATTCCTATCGGTGAGTCTCTTTTTTCGCCATACTAATTCTCGAAAACTCTAAGTATAAGCTACAGTCCAATATAAATTTGCACATTATTTTGGTCTTCGAACCGTATCTAGTGAACAGTTCCTGTTTTTTCGTTAAATTTTCGTGTATAAGTATGTAAATTACCCTAATTACATTTACCGTAATTTTTGTAAATTCCGAGGGTGACATGCAAATCGTAACTTTTTTCTATGAAGGTCAGTCATATATTTTCTCGCAAACATTCGGTATAAATTATTCATTCATTCTATTCTTTTGTCATTTCTTTTAAGATTAATAGATAGTATAGACACCTCTCGACATCAAACTGTACTGAGTAACTGTCTTATTTGCTCTTTTGCATTCACTCATATTTTGTACACACTGGTCTGTGGAACCAGTCATATTTCTCGTCTATCGTTCGATTGTGCTCCGTTCTGGTGTATAAACAATAAACATTGCAATAACCTCAAATAATTTTCGTTGTCGTCAAGTTTGCAATTTGTTTGTGTTATAGTGTAATCAGTTATATAAATATGAGTGACTGTGAAATGCTATCGTTAGCACAAGTTGACATGAATCGCACGGCGAGAGACTATGCAATAATGCGCTTGGAATACTTTGCCGATTGCGACTGTGTTTCAATTAGCTTACAAGATTTGCATGAAATAGAAAACCAATTTCACGATGCTCAAGTCAGAATTCTTGCCCATCTCGATAAGATGTCGCGTAAGGACGAAATGTGTGTGATGCCGCTTTCGTCGCGGCACGACAACAATGACTTTGATAGCTTTTGAGATAAATTGTAATGAGATTGAGAGGCTTGCTGAAGGAGAAACTGGTAGAAAAGTAAATAGGATAGCGTACGTACCTCGGCCTTTGATCCGCCCAGTCTCGATCCCCGAAACCGTAATTTTGTCGCACACACTTGTTCACGATTGTTTTGATGATTTGATAGTGTCTTTCTGTTGGATAGTATAGAACAGCACCATTCGCAGAGAAAACTGTTTATAACATTGCGACTTTCACCGGCACACGCGTTCGCACACACTTTTTCCCTCCGGCTTCCATAAAACGCAAGATTGAATGGACAGGCGCCCTCTCGCGGCGGTAGGTTGAGTTAGTTAGTGGCGCGAAATTCAAACGGTGATTTCTTGTTCTTCTTGATGCGGTTTGGCCGAGGAGGAGTAAGGAAAAGAGTGGAAGGAAATAGCAAGCCTCAACATACCCTCCCACCTGAAATCACTAGCGGATTTTATAGAACATTATCCGAAGACACAACAGATCAAGAGTAAGACAATTGTCAAAAATGAGGGAAGGACTAGGCCTAAGTTTGATAAATAACTAAATTTAAAGTGACTGGAATATAGTGCTCAGATAACCTATCTTACAAACATAAAATTAATAAGTTGAAACGAATGCTTACTGTCTAGAGAGAATACACACTAATGCGATAAACTACTTAACTTGTATTAAGGGGTAACGGACAAAGTTTGGTAGCTGGTCGTCTAAGCGATCCGTGGCTAGTTCGAAGCGTAACGACGCGTACTACACCGTCCTCACCCGGGTGGAGGTCGGTTACTTGACCATAGCGCCACTCCAATGGAGGAAGGTTCTGCTCAACGATCATTACGACGTCTCCGATTTTTAGGTTACATTGGTTTTGAAGCCAGCATCCGCGCTGCTGCAAACAATGCAAGTAGTCGCGTTGCCAAATGTGCCAGAAGCTTTGTGTCAGCTTCTGGAGCAACTGCCATCTCTCACGCGGAGGTATATGAGTATCTTGCAGTTGGGGTTCTGGCAAAGAGACTAGCGGACCACCCGTAAGGAAATGTCCAGGTGTAAGCACATCTACCTCTCCAGGATCCGTCGAGATTACGCACAGTGGGCGGGAATTCAATACTGCCTCAATTTTCGCGAGTACTGTCGTTAGCTCCTCGTAGGTCAACACCTGGAGCCCTACTACACGTTTAAGGTGTTTTTTCATGGAACGCACTCCACTTTCAAAGATTCCACCAAAATGGCTACCCGTTGGTGGATTCAAGTGCCAAACTATTCCCCGCTTTGCTAAATCCGAAGAAATTTCTGGTTGGTTCTTCAGTAAAAACTGCTGCATATCCGTTAAATAACGTCGTGCTCCCACGAAATTTGTGCCGCAGTCAGAAATTATTAAGCGGCACATTCCTCGACGAGATACGAATCGATCGAGCGCCGCAATGAAAGCAGAAGTCGATAGATCGGACACAACGTCCAGATTTAGAGCCTTAACCGCTAAACACACCGTAACGCACACGTAAACTTTGTAGGTACGCGCATTTCGTCTACGACTTTCCTTGACAGTGAAAGGACCAGCAAAATCTACTCCGATTTTCTCAAAACATCTGGACGGTCGTACTCGAGGCGATGGTAAGTCTCCCATCATCGGTTGGCAGGGTTTGGGATTGGCCTTAAAACACGTGACACATTTTGACAAGCGAGAGCGAATCAAATTACGGATGCCTACAATCCAAAACTTACGGAGAACAAGGGACTGTAACATTCGCGGACCGCAGTGTAAATATAGTTTATGGAAATAGTCGATCAATAACAGCGATAATCGCGATCGCTTGGGTAATAATAAGGGGTGAATTGCTGTGTCTGACAGATGAGAGTTTCTCAATCGCCCTCCCACACGCAAAAGGCCACAGTTGTCCATATAAGGGTTAAGCCTTTGGATGGAACGAAGAAATGGTTTGTTGTGCTTAATCGAAATGATCTCTTCAGCAAACGACAAGCTCTGTTCATGTTCGATTAACCTGTTAAGTGAAACAGTGAGTTCCTTCACTGTCAATCCAGAAAGTACACGTTTTTCTTTAGTTCCTTTTGCATTATTGGCAAAACGCAAGCACCAAGCAAGAACTCGCTGAACTCGAGACAACGAAGAATATTGTTCCAGTAACAGTGTAATTACACTAGATGCGTCAGAGTTTGCTTCGAGACCTGCTACATGTGACGCAGCCTTTAATTCTGGTATTTCGTCAGGTGATAGGGGATCCTTTTGGATCGGCCAAGTGGAAGGATTTTCCTTTAACCACGTCGGTCCGGACCACCAGCTCGGGGTTGCAGTTAACTGGGAACAGTTTAAGCCTCTACTACATAAATCTGCAATATTGTCATGGGTAGCAACGTGACGCCAATTTTTGAAGCTCACTTCCTCAGTAATTTTGGCAACGCGGTGAGACACAAAGGTCTTAAGCTTATACGGCGGCGTCTTTAGCCAAGCTAAGACGGTGCTGCTATCTGTCAGAGCAGTAACATTAGTGATTGTAAGTCTCGATTGAATCATCTGGAAAATGTGCTTCAGTACGCGCGACAGTAGACCTGCGGCAAGGAGTTCGAGACGGTTTACAGTTAAGACCTTCAGAGGTGCCACTCGAGATTTCGCGATTAATAAATGCGAAGCTGCGGTACAGCCGTTAGAGGATCGCAAGTAAATGCAGCATCCATAACCCTTTGTGGATCCGTCGCAAAATCCGATGAGCTCAAACTGGGCGGCGTTAGGCAATACTATTTGACGAGGTATTTGGACTTGGTGTAAGGACTGTAGCTGTTGACAAAAGTTACGCCACTGCAGCTGTACCTCGTTAGGGACCACGTCATCCCAATTCAGTTGAAGTCGCCAGAGATCTTGAAGAAGCAACTTAGCTACTAGAACAACCGGCGTCAACCACCCCATCGGGTCATAGATACGGGCAATATCTGACAAAATTGCACGCTTTGTGCATTTTGAGTTAGGTTCGGTCGCAGAATAAGTAAACAAATCCTGTACAGGATCCCACTGGATTCCGAGAATCTTAAGCGTATGCTGATGATGCTCATCGCAAAATGCTTTAGGTACCTGGCAGTGCTCTGCAGGTAGTTTAGCAAGAAATTCAGGTGAGTTGCTACTCCATTTCCTTAATTCAAATTTCCCGCAGCTGAGAAGATTAACCAAATCGTCTTTTAGTTCAAGAGCCTTGCTAACAGAGGGCGCTCCTGCTATGATGTCGTCCATAAATGTATCATGTCTCAGAGTAGCAGCAGCCTGAGGCCATTGTTCTCCATGGTCACTGGCAAGCTGATGCAAAGTGCGGATTGCTAGATACGGCGAACTGCTCACGCCGTATGTGACGGTATTTAATTCGTGCTCCCGAACAGGATCAGTTAGTGTATCTCGCCATAAAATGTGTTGGTATTTTCGGTCTTCAGCTCTAAGATCGATATTTCGATACATCTTTGCAATATCAGCAGTAAACACAATACGAGGTATACGAAACTTAGTGATGATATCAACAATATCGTTCTGTAGCTTCGGCCCTGTATACACGAGGTCATTGAGTGCAGTCCCGTTCGACGTCCTTGCGCTGCAGTCAAAAACAACTCTAAGACTAGTGGTAGTACTTTGGGGCCGTAAGACACAATGATGCGGAATAATATGTGTTCCACTTGTCGCTTCTTCAACAAGTTGCATGTGACCTAAACTAGAGTACTCACGCATGAAATCGACGTAACTTTCCTTTAGCTGAGCCTGATGAGAAAGCCGCTTCTCCAGCCTTAGCAACCTAGTCAGCGAAGATTGGTACGACTCTCCAAGAATACCACAAGGTTCCTTCAGCAACAACGGTACGACATATCGGCCATCTGAATTTCGTTTTACTAAACTCGAGTACAGCTGCTCACACTTCTCGTCCTCCGGGTTTCCGATGGCAGTAGACGGTGGCTCTTCGATTTCCCAAAAACGCTTCACAACCTGGTCGAGAGCAAGCGTGGACACCAATAATGACGTGGCATTTGGTGGTGGCCGGCATGTCGAATCAAGTTTCCCGGTTATAACCCAACCGAATACGCTATGCAATGCCACCGGTAAGCCTGGGCCTAATGCTAGACGCTGCCCGTCATAAAGGTCGTGGAACAGCTCGGCTCCCAACAACAAGTCAATATCATTGGGGCGATCGAAATTCTCGTCAGCGAATGTAAGATGCTTGCAGGCATTCCGGATGGCCGATGGCAATTCGACAGAAGGCATCTGACTTGTAATCGTATCCATAACAATGGGATTGATATCGAATCTTGGACGATCAGCGTCACGCGGTTGTATAATGCATGACGTCACACCTTTTATTTGATGCACGGTATTTTGGCCGAGACCTGCGACAGCAATATTACAGCGACGCATCGGTAAACCTAGACGCCGCGCGCAGGCGGTTGTTATAAAGCAATCCTGAGCTCCGCTGTCAATAAGTGCTCGAACGGTCACCAGGCCCCCCGGAGTTCTCACTCGCACGGCGCACGTGCCGAGCACAACTAACGCACGGCTGTCTCCCACATGCGAGCTGGTACTTGCTGAGCTCATCGTAATCGCGGGATTAATCGCCGGAACCGGTTGTTCCGATTCGGCACCAAAACTACCGGCCGAGTCCGCAACGTTTCCAGGCTCATGAAGGAGCGTATGGTGGCGAGCGTGACACTTCGCGCAGCTTGACTTAGAAAGGCATTTGTCCGCACTATGATTGGGGCGTAAGCAATTAACACAAAGACTTTTGGTTTTAATAACGTTGAATCGACCCGTTAGATTATACGCATGAAATAACGGGCACTTATAAATTCCATGGTGTGAAAACCCGCAACAAGCACAATCGGGAAATTTATTTCCGTTATGGTAGGAAACTGCAGCTGAGTACGTCCCTGTAGAACATTGGTCCTCTTGTGGGTGTGAGTACGGTCCTGCATTAGAACAAACCCCCGAATCCAAAAAGGGATCCGCATCGGAAAAAGGTACCGAACCTAAGTACTGCCCTGATTCCAAGTATAGGTCTGTTTCCAAGTACGCACCAACGTCAACATCAGAATATGGCGTGACATCAAGTCGCGGTGCGTATTTGGCTTGCGGCCCTGCGCAAGTGTGCATCCCGGCGCCCGGCGATACCGTGTGATAAGCGCTTCTATACTGCGGCGTGTTGTTATTATTGCGCGGACGCGTGTCGTAAGCCCTAGCAGGCAGCGGCCGCGGCTGCTGCACTCTAAGCTGAGTCGTCGGTCGAAGAGAAACACTCGGCTCGCTAGCTTCCAATATTTTGACATAGTCCTGCAGAAACTTCAGTAATTGGTCGAAAGTAGGTATCGACTCCTTGTTTTGCGATTCAAAACGCTTACGTGTGTCAAAATCAAGAATCCGTGATGCTAAATAAAATAGCACAAATTCACCTAAATTTTCAATATTCACTGCCTTAAGGGCATTGACCGATTCATAGAGTAAACTAGTCATATTACGCAACTCATTCAAGTTACCTACCTTCATCGGAGAATAGGTACAAATCTTGTCGAGATAGTTAGTAGCTAACAAGCGCTTGTTTTGGAAACGATTCACTAGAGTGTTGAATACTACAGGGTAATTATCAGCTGTCACAGGTACCCCTTTTACTACAGACAAAGCCGCACCCGACAGACAGGAAAGTAAATAGTGAAATTTTTCTATTGGGGTCAAGTTTGCATTTCCGTGAACTAATGACAGAAATGTGTCGTAGAATGTTTGCCATAGTTCTATATTTCCGTCGTATTTACATAGTTCAAGTTTCCCCAGCCTAACTTGACCTATCGGTTTACGATGCATAACATCATCAGACGACGTATTGCCGGCGGAACAGCCGGCGCCGGTGCCGGCGGCCGGCGGTGACGACTCTAAAATCTCTTCGGCTGTGGCTTGGACGGAGTAGTACACATTATCGAATGATTCCACTGACTTGTAGTCGACCGTGTGTTTTGGATCGAGTTTAAACTGCACAACATTTATCTCATTCACTACTTCTATGAACTCAGCACGAATCGACTCGATGCGTTTGTACCTACTTTTAAACGCGCTGATTTTTGTTCTATCTTTTAAAATAGCTTTCGATAAATCATATAAAATCTGTATTTCTCGATAAATGTATTCTTTCCGAGTAGTAAGCAATGCTAATTGAACATTATCGTCTGCAACCATTGTTACTAAAAATTAGATACTTTTTCTTAGAATATAATATAATTTTTTTTTTTTTTTATTTTTTGAAGGTAGGTTTGCGTAAGTACTTGGTTAATCTGAGCACAAAAATGATAAATATCGCGTATTAAACAGAGTGAATACTTTATGACTTTATTATCCAGCTAGGACAAGATATTGTATGAAGAATAATACTGTACATTGGAGTTTTCTATTGAATTTGAACCCAAAAATTCCATAGGAATTCGCGCTCGAAAGTGACCACTAAATGATGCCGCTTTCGTCGCGGCACGACAACAATGACTTGGATAGCTTTTGAGATAAATTGTAATGAGATTGAGAGGCTTGCTGAAGGAGAAACTGGTAGAAAAGTAAATAGGATAGCGTACGTACCTCGGCCTTTGATCCGCCCAGTCTCGATCCCCGAAACCGTAATTTTGTCGCACACACTTGTTCACGATTGTTTTGATGATTTGATAGTGTCTTTCTGTTGGATAGTATAGAACAGCACCATTCGCAGAGAAAACTGTTTATAACATTGCGACTTTCACCGGCACACGCGTTCGCACACACTTTTTCCCTCCGGCTTCCATAAAACGCAAGATTGAATGGACAGGCGCCCTCTCGCGGCGGTAGGTTGAGTTAGTTAGTGGCGCGAAATTCAAACGGTGATTTCTTGTTCTTCTTGATGCGGTTTGGCCGAGGAGGAGTAAGGAAAAGAGTGGAAGGAAATAGCAAGCCTCAACAGTGTGTGACCTTTCACTTTGAAGAAACTGTTGGGAAAGTAAAAGCGCGAATATTAACAGCTGAGCCCAAATGTAAAATACCAGCGATAGACCAAGTGAAGGCACAGTTGCCAAAGATAAACATTAGACCATTTGATGGAAAATTAGAAAATTGGATATCATTCATCGGGCTGTTTAATTCACTAATTCATACAAGAAATATAAGTGAGGTAGAAAAACTGCATTATTTAATGGTAAGTTTAGAAGGTAAAGCTTTAGAATTGATAAAAATTTCCCTCTCACAGAGAAGAACTACAAGGATGCTTATGAATTGTTGCATAAACACTTTGACAATAAAAGGCACATAGCAACTAATTATTATGAAAAATTAATAAATTGCGAACCTATAAAAACAAAAAGTGCTTCAGAACTTGAGAGGTTGCATAGAGTATTTTCTGAAAATTTGGCAGTGTTAGAAAAGTATTCCCTGCCAGATGCTAACTTCATGTTATTTCATTTACTTTGGACAAAGCTAGATAGGTCAACCCGGGAAGCATTTCAACTTGATTATAATAGTGATGAAATTCCTAGGTACACTGAAGTACAAGATTTTATTGAAAAACAATATAAGGCCTTACAAATGTCAAATGTAACTGTCAATAATAAACCAGCTGTTGTTTTAAAAACTTATCAAAGTAAGTCAAAGGCATCCCTGGTAGTTGCAGATTCTACATATTGTGTTTTTTGTTCTCGCAAGCACCACAGCCTCACATCATGTGAAGGCTTTCTAAAATTAGATCCAACCTCTCGTTTCAATTTTATCAAACAAAAGGGTCTTTGTATTTTATGTTTTTCCAACTCCCATAGAGTAAAGGCTTGTAAAGCATCGTTTCGTTGCAACATGTGTAATTATTCTCATAACTCACTGCTCCATTTAGAAAAACCTACTCAGCCAATATTACCTCAGGCATGTGATAACAAAAGTGGCCAGGATAATAAAAATGTGGTGCTGACATCGGTGAGTAATGGTAGCACAATACTCTTTTCTACGGCTAAAGTGTTAGTACGTGATAGCACTGGCAAATTTCAACCAGTTAGAGCCCTTCTGGACTCTGCGAGTGCATGTAATTTCATTAGTAAGGATTGTGCTACACGGTTGGGACTCGACATCAACCAAAACTGTCAGTTGGTGAGTGGTATAGGTCACTCAGCTGCTGAACCTCTTGGGTCACTTGTATGTGAGATGAAACCTATAAATAAAAATTTATTGTCAAATTTTAAATTTGAAGCTTTAATTTTGTCATCGATTTGTGCAGACCAACCTTCTCGTTTTATAAATTCATCGAATTGGTCCCACATAAAACATCTGGATCTTGCTGACCCGGAATTTGCAAAACCAGGCCCAGTAGACATGTTGCTTGATGCAAGTATTTTCGTTTCGTGTTTGTTACCTGGGATCAAACGTGGTCGACCAGGACAACCTGTTGCATTAAACACATATCTAGGATGGGTTTTGATGGGTGCTTGTGATGGAACTGGTCCATTACAATTTTCTCGTTCTCGTGGCACTCCACAAAATTGTTTTTTTCGTTACTAATGCAACATTGGATGAATCTCTCAAGAAATTTTGGGAAATTGAAGAAGTGAATCCTAAATCAAAATTTTTGTCAAAAAAGGATGAACTTTGTGAAAAATATTTTGTCGAAAATCATTCTCGCAATGAAGATGATAGATTTGTTGTACCTCTACCTTTTGTTGAGGTGGAAAATAAACCAATTTTCCATAACTCTCGTGATATTGCTCTTAGGAGGTTTTCAGCTATCGAACGGCGTCTACAGATGAATCCTGAATATAAAGAGGCTTACATTTCGTTTATGGAAGATTATAAAGGCCGTGGTCACCTTGAAGAAGTAGAGCCCCCCTCTACTAAGGATGGAAACTTTTTTTACATACCGCATCACGGTATCCTGAGGCCTGATACGGTCAGTACTCCGCTGCGCGTGGTGTTTGACGCTAGTGCTAAGGATGCTTCAGGAATATCTCTAAATGATGTTCTGATGCCTGGACCAAAACTACAAACTAACATCTTTGATGTTTTGTTACGCTTTCGATGGCATGCGGTAGTATTTACCGGTGATATTCAACAGATGTATAGACAGATTTTGGTTCCAGATGAGGACGCACAGTACCAGCGCATAGTATGGCGTCCTACTACTACTGAGCAGGTCCATGATTACAAACTCAAGACCGTGACTTATGGCGTTTCCTCAGCTCCATTTCAGGCACTACGTACCATGGCTCAGCTTGCCATAGAGGCTGCTGAAGAATACCCAGCTGCCTCTACTGTGCTGGCTAAGGACATCTACGTCGATGATATTGTCACTGGAGCTGACTCTACTACAAGTGCTCTACAACTCAGACATGAACTGTCGAAAATATTGTCGTCTGGTGGTTTCCATCTCAGAAAGTGGACCTCCAATTGTCCAGAATTTTTAAAGGATATCTCTCCAATAGATTTGTACTCTGAGACTTTTAAAGGCTTTGAGGAACCAACTGATGTATCGGTAAAAATATTGGGACTCTTATGGCATCCTCACTCTAACACATTTGGATTTAAAGTGGCCGATAATGGTAATCGTCGTTGCACTAAACGCATAATTCTGTCAGAGATCGCTCGAATCTATGATCCTTTGGGGTTTCTCGGACCAGTGACATTCTATGCTAAGTACCTCATGCAACTTCTATGGACCATAGGTGTCGCTTGGGATGAAGATGTGCCAGATAACATCAGCTCAGAATGGTCCCGCTTTAAAGAGCAACTCTCGTCTTTAAAGTCGGTATCGATTCCTCGCCGGTTGATACGCAATTTTGTCGTGTTGCAGCTCCATGCGTTTTGCGATAGCTCGGAGCGCGGTTCATGTGCGATGTGCTACATTCGTGCAGTTGATGCAAAAGGCGCCTGCTCGGTTCATTTCTGCTGTGCAAAAACAAAGGTCGCTCCAATCCGCAAACTGTCCATCCCAAGAATGGAGCTTCAAGCAGCTGTTTTACTGGCTGACTTGATCAAAGCTGTCACCAATGCCTTGGAACCATTTTACCATTTTGATAAAATTTTCGCTTGGTCCGACTCTACCGTGGCACTATCATGGATAAAGTCTTGCCCATCGAAATGGAAAACTTTCGTCGCTAACCGCGTGAGCCACATCCAAGAAATCGTGTCTCCGGATTGCTGGGGGCATACCAGCACTCTGTCGATGCCCGCAGATGTCGGCTCTCGTGGGGCACTCCCTGCTGATCTTGTGCGATGTGACATGTGGTGGCAAGGCCCCCCATGGCTTGCAGAGTCAGAAGATCAGTGGAGTCCTTCGTTCCATGCCTCTTCCCCTCTTGCGGATTCTGAAATGCAGGAAGAGCAACGAATCTTTAGTCTTTTGTCCACTGTCGAAGTCAACATTGTTGACAATGTAATAAATAAATTCTCGTCGCTTTCGACCTTGAAGCGAGTTCTATCTTGGTGTTTTCGATTCTACCATAATGCCAAATCGCCTCTGCATAAAATTGTCGGGCCTTTAGAGGTCAAAGAAATTCAAGATAGCTTCATGTTCTTGATTAAACATGCACAACAGGTGTCATTCGCTAACGAGATTTTTAAACTCAAAAATGGCTCTGCCAACACTCTACCCAAGAGCATGCGCAAACTTTCACCCTTTCTTGATCAGGCGGGTTATCTTAGGGTGGGCGGTCACCTGGCGTTTGCCAAAGTCGACTTCAACGTGAAGCATCCGCTATTATTGTCACGTGATCATCGGTTGACGTCGTTGATCATTCAAGACTACCATGATCGCTTCATGCAGCCTGGAGCTCAAACCCTTCAGAATTTGCTTGCGCAAGATTTTTGGATACTTTCGCCAAAAAGAGCCATTCGTACCATCGTTTCTCGCTATATTAAATGTTTCCGAGCGAATCCTCAACCCGTTCCTGCACCTCTTATGGGAAACTTACCGTCTTTTCGAGTCAATCAAATCAAACCGTTTTCGTCTTCTGTTGTTGACTACGGAGGACCTTTTGATATCGCCTTGGGTCGTGGCCGAGGAGTCAAGACCTACAAGGGATATATTTGTGTGTTCGTTTGCACTTGCACGAAAGCAGTACACATCGAATTGGTCTCAGAGCTATCAACGGACGCCTTCTTAGCGGCGTTGAAAAGATTTATCGCTCGCCGTGGTCGGTGTAGTCGAATTATATCTGACCAGGGTAGAAATTTTGTTGGTGCTAATAACTACCTGAATACTCTCATGCAAGATGCTGCTTCTTCGCAAGAGATTGAATTTTCATTTAGTCCTGCTGGCAGTCCTCATTTCAACGGGTTGGCCGAGGCCGGTATACGCGCCGTTAAAACCCACCTGACTCGTGTTTTGGGAAATCAGCGATTGACCTATGAGGAGTTTTATACGGTGTTATCGCAGGTGGAAGCTATGTTGAATTCTCGCCCGCTTACTCCTATTAGTTCGGATGCGAACGATTTAACTGCCTTAACCCCTGGTCATTTTCTAACGATGGAACCATTGTCAGCTCTACCTGAGGAAAATTTCCAGGATCAGCAGATAAGTTCCCTTCAACGTTGGAAATTAATTCAAAAAATGCACCAAGATTTTTGGCATTGATGGCACAATGAGTACATCCACACGTTGCAACAGCGAGCTGAGTGGAACAAAAATCGTGATAACATTGCGATAGGCACTTTAGTGCTTATTGTAAATGAACAAACGAAACCCCTTAAGTGGGCTCTAGGAAGAATAGTAGCTCTACATCCAGGAGCAGACAAAATTTGTAGGGTTGCCACGGTAAAGACAGTGACTGGGGAGTTCAAGAGACCGGTTGTAAAACTCTGCCCCCTACCTGTCGCACTCTACAGCAACTAATACTTTGATTTATGTAATTCTCGCTATCACTAAATATTGTTTTTTTTTTGTTTATTATCTGCGAATTAGTATAATTTATAGCTTATCAATTCAAATCCAAAAATATATAATACTTTATTGTATAATCAACACAACCTTTCGTCTTTTCGTAAATACGTTGCATTTAGGTGGGCGGAATGTTCAGTATTCAATAATGTTATTAGTAAAAAGTGCATACATGGCAATATTTGTAATGGCAATAATTTTAAATTCCCGCCTAAAAAGCATTTTTTGACACTTCGAAGTGTCATACGAGTCGAACCATTGTCGTTACACAGTACAGTTCGTTTTTTCGAATCTGCCCTTTTTCGTGATAAACCTCCGCGTCATTAATCCATTAAAATTGCTCTCGAGCTCGCTTGCCTAGTCGTAGAGGAAGAGCCATCTCATATTTCCGCGCAGGACTGAAATTCCATAACTTCAGTGAGGCGCCGAATCTATCAAACTTCGGTGGCACCTGATTGTCAGCGGGCTACTACACTACACTGCATGACCGCCGCTGCTACGGGTAACGTAAGGACATATAGGTGAAAGGGCGCCCTAGTAGCTTTTCGTCTTACATCCCTAGGCAGGCTTAGAATTCCTATCGGTGAGTCTCTTTTTTCGCCATACTAATTCTCGAAAACTCTAAGTATAAGCTACAGTCCAATATAAATCTCGCACAGAAAGTAATATGAATATCAAAAGTATTAAAAACTGGTTTCGCTTTTACAAACGTATATTATTGGTTTTAATAAAATTACATAACATATAAATAAATGGTGTGAAAACAAGTGATAAAAGAGAGTTAATATCAGTAGGTCTAGCGATATCAGAATTAAGTTTATCATATAAAGAAGAACTTAACTTAGGACATGAAAAGAAAATGTGATTTAAAGTACCGTCATCTAGGCCACACTCACAAAGCGAATGATCCCTGACCCTGATTTTAGCAAGAAACACGGGAGAACAAACGTGACCTAGGCGCAAACGAATTACGGTGGAAGTGACCCATTTCTCAGCATTTTTAAACTTAAAAAACCAAGGTTTTGATTCATGTTTACGTCTGCTTCACTTTCTTACCGTAGGTATACACCGACGTTAAAGAAGAAAATGAAGTAAGGCACGTGTATTAGGCAATCGACCTTGTTAGTATGCCATGTGAACATTGACAAACGCGCAGTGGTCAGGATGACGTTCTGCGTTTGGGTACCTCTCGCGATTCAATCTGGCAGCAGCAGAGGCATTACCGCGGCATTCACCATAAATGAAATGCATCTTTGCATACTCTTTCGCTGTATACAAATATGGCATGTTTTGCGACAAAAATTGGCAATAAATGTTATGGGTAGAAAAGTTAAAACTATTGTACCTATTTATAACCTTGACTAAATTGTCCGCCTTTTCAAGTAACTTGCCTAGGGTGCTACATATCATTTTTTTACTGAACAATCAAGATTATGTGATATTATTTTTTCAACCACAACTCAAAGAAAATGCGACAATTTTAACTTTTTCTTTGATTTGTGATTGCAATTCATGGTATGTTTATTCAAGACCACGTTTGTAAAAAAAGCACTGTAAAATAGTTAATGTAATGTAATAGAATAGAAGATATTATAGGGAATCCATTTTATTGAGCCCCTATAATGTAGAGCCAATAATTCCTGACCAAACAATGTCCAAGCGTCTAAATACGCAGCCAGTATTCCGTCGAAATAGTTTCAAATTATTGGCTGTGCATTATTTGGCTGCTTTTTATCAACACGGGCTAATATTACTCGGGCAATAATTCGCAGCCAGGAAAAGGAATCCATTCAATGAACGTGAAATATCAGGCAGGCATTAACAATTTTCTATACGCTGATCAGAGTTATTCACCGTTATTCTGGCATTGTGGCATTTATTTACTTTCTTGAGAACATAGCGTAAATTAAAAAACTTTTTTTATATTGAATGTAGTTAATTATAAAGTAGTGCTCCTTCAAAAGTGTATATTGTTTTGCCATTACTTGTTCTAGCTTTGGTTTGAAACCTTTGCTTGTATCGTAAAAGTTATATTTGAGAATGCAGGTGTTGGAATGGTGTAATTTTTTATATTCATTATCTTTGTCTCATTGTGATTATTTTTAAAGATAAAAAAATTGGTATTTAATAAAAAAAAATATAATTTTATGTACATAGTAGAACTTGTATTTTAGCTAATTTTATGTTAGCAGCTCTCCTCTAAATTTCAATAATATATAGTACGTGTGGCTTTACTAGTACATTATAATTAATTTATGTATATTACTAATATATTTATATTATTCAACATACATTACGATTAACAATTATTGTCAATCGTAATTTATGTGGAATACAGCGAGCAATATTACGGAGTGAACGTAGAAGAGTAACTAATCTTATGTGCAATTGTTCAATATGGGCACTCCATGTCAAATGTGTGTCTTTATATCCGAGATTTTTCATGCTCTTTTTGTTATAAAGGAACATTGTTGATTGTTAGAGGCTCATGCAGTGGAAAATTTTTGCTTAGAGCTTTAAATATGATGAAGGATGTCTTAGAGATACCTATTAATGGTTAGTAAATTATATTGAAACCATTTGTATAAGGTGACTAGATAGTCTTGTGCTTGTGCCATTAAATCTTTTATCAATGAACCAAAGTAGAAGAGACATGTGTTGTCAGCATACAGAGCGATGTGACCCTTGAGCCCTATTTTATGTATATTGTGAATATACGGAACTATTTTTAATAACATATGTAGAGCTTTGCCAGTTATACCGATAGATTCTCAATTTTTTAAAGCAAAGTGTGACTCACGGCGTCGAAGGGTTTTTCCAAATCATTGAAAACACCCAGGACTATATTTTTTATCTATAATGAAATTTATTTTAGTAATGAGATCAACTGTGGCTGTAAGTGTGTTGCTTTATGGCCTAAGTCCATACTGCCTTTCAAAGATAAAATTAATGGAATCTAAGTATTTTATCTGGATCTCCCGGATCTGTTTTTTGTTCCGATTTATAGATAGTAGTGACTTTCGCTACCTTCAATGTGTTCGGGAATATACCATCAAGTAGCAATTGGTTAAAACATTCGTTTAGTTTCTGTAAAATTAAATATTTTATACATTTAATAACTTTAGTACTAATTCCGCCTAAACCAATGCTGCAGTCAAAATCGAGATCACTAACAATTTTCATAATTTCTGCTTCTTTGCATGGTTTAGTAGTATTTTTTCTTTTATTTTTTATATGAGGTCCCATTTTTAATAGATACCACATAAAAAACAATCTAGCCTAAAAGGCTTATAAGTAATTTAAATAAAACCTAAACTGATAAATATAGAATAGCGAAGAATGTGTCCAATAACACCTATCTTATTAGCTCTATTGGGGGAAAAGCGCTTTGTTCATGTGTACTTTTAATATAGTACTTACAGACTGCATTATTTTACACTTTCACTCCACTGCACTAATACGAAAGGTGTAGTTCTCTGAAGTCTTCTTACTATGTCCGTCTTCTTACTATGAGCGTGATTACGATGGCCCACGCTACGTCATCGATGACGTCTTAACTGCCGCCATATTGACGATTACATGAACCATGCTCTACACCATAATCGCCGTGAGCGTTCTGTCAAAAGTGACAGGTGTTTGTTTATTTCTACAATGTCTTTACTGGTGTCCCTTGTTTTTAATGTAAAAGCTGGTCCATCAATTCCATTATTTCTTTTTAATCCACACACCACATAGTTAACCTTAACACTATGCACGTTATTTATATGAATTTGTTTTCGCACGCAAATGGTTCAATGTTGCTACGTTTCTGGTCCGATTTATCAACACGCTTACAGTGCCACGAGCTGTCAAAATCGCGATATTCGTCTCGGACCGGCTTTGGTAGACGATAGCACTGTGAGCAAAAATATCGCGATACGGACCGCAGTGTTAGCGAGAATTCAGTCCAATTCAGCTCATAGATTAATCAGACAGACTATATCCAGCTATTAATTATTGGCAACACTATCAGTGTCTGTCACTGTTCTCCAGTAAAATGTCTGCTGTGTTCATCGATATCAAAAATATTGTATCAAAATGAAGCAGTAGTAAAGCGTAAATCAAGCGAACGTTGTGTAATTAAAAGGTGATAACAGTGAAATTATTACTGCTGTAAATTTCACAAAATACCGATGAGTCACCCCAATGTTTTCGCATAACAATCGATAGAAAAAATATAGGTTAAGAACTCAGGGGTATTGTATTCAGTTAGGACCGATATAAAATATGATGGACTAAAAAAAGTAACAACTGGACCATATATTCGCTGCACGCAAGTATATCTTATTGTTTATTTATAGTATCGATGCGGAAATCAGTAATATGTAATGGTAGCTCTCCTGTTCTTTTTATTGGAGTAAAAATATAGATAAATGATTGAATAGAGAGATTGCGAAAGTGCTCCGGCGTTGAGTGACACCAGCAACCTTGTAATGAGCGAATAGAAAGCATTTGTCGCTTGATTATCAGCAGACAATAGTGAAATTCGGGCTATGTTCCCTGTGTGAGAAAAATACTATCTATGTATATAAATTATAAAATAAATCATAGTACTTGAAATTCAGTAAACAGAGCAGTAAGTACCTCTGTTATGGTGTTGACCATTTTATCAGATAAGCTGTGTGATAAGCTCTTTACTTACATCAGCTGTCAGTCTTTGTTTTCTTGCCTCCAATGCCTATGGCTGAAATTACTTATATCAATTTTTCTTATACAATGTTATCATTTTGCTCTTATTTTAATTTGGAACCAAATAGCCTTCCCTCCATATTATTCAGTTTTATACAGGTTTTCTATAGTCTTCATATTCACTTAGTTTTCTCTACACATGACTAGAAAAAAAGTCAATTTTGAAAAAAACCTGCATATACCTAGCCTATATATAGCTTGAAACCAAAAGATATTAGGGTGCTTACCATTAAAATTCCTATTTCTTTTTAATGCACACTTTACATATAGCTAATTATTTTTCTTTCTTTAATAACATATAGATACTTATGTGTGTTTCACACACTACAATATTTTAATTTACATTAAAAAATATTAATACAACATAAGAGGGATATTCACTAACTTTTGTTCCTCAAAGCTATATCTAATATCCAAAGAACCACCAAAATTGCTATAACATAGCTTCTTCTCGAGTATATGTTTACTTAAAAAACAAAGGTTCTATAAATGAATCTTAAATAGTGCTCAAGGCTTTAAAGATACAGCGTGCCTACTACAAATAACTGTGTATGTGTAACGTAACATGTCGTTCACGGGAAACAGTACAAACTGTTATGTATATAAGGCAATAGTGGCAACAAATAGCTCATAGTTTGTATGCCAATGCGTATACATTGACACTTACAATTCGATTACACTTTCGCAAATTGTTTGTGCTACAGCCTCAGTAGTTTCTTTTTTGGACAATTTGCGATTCTTGATTGTCTTCCAATCATATCCCTGAGCTGTTTTAAACCTTTGACCAGTGTGTGTCCTGGCGGCCAAAGGGCAAGCCTCCCTATCTAGACAATAAAATGCTGCAATCGAAATCCATAGTCTTGCATAAATCCCATGCAGTTGTTAAACAGTGAATTTTCATAAATAAGAAACTGAGATTATGCCACCATACTAATATTATAAATGAAACTGTGTTTTTTACCCTACAGCTCTCCGAAAGAGACAGATAATAACTAATCTAATTATTACAAAATTTTATATGTAGATACCATAGTACCTTGATTATCACTTATATACCTCTGGAAAAGAAGTTTTTCAGTGGAACAGAGCAGCTGGGTATAGTTAGATTCTTACATAATCTATATTGACATCTCTATCTCATCTATATCTGACAGTGGATAGTAAGCTGGAATTTAGAATGCACTTAACCACAATTTACAAAAAGGCAAACAAAACTCTTGGTTTCGTAATCAGAGTGGCTTCCCAATTTAATGACACTAAGGTAGCTAAGGTGCTCTATAACTCGTATGTCCGAAGTATCCTCGAGTTTGGTGCGGTGGTTTGGGATCCCTATGAAGGTAAATATTTGCTTATGATTGAGAAGATCCAACGAAAGTTTGTACGATGGTTGTACAAACAAACGTATGGGTACTATCCGTTTTTATACCCCTCATTGTTTGTGTCAGGTATGGTTGGTTTAGACACGTTGGTTCTGAGGTGGAAGCTATTGATTGTGGTGCACTATTGATCAGTTCTGCACAGTACTGTGGACAATCAGGCTGCTCTGATGCAAGAAGGATGCCGCGACTTTTGACGAAACCTTCCGCGCGTACCCGTCACGCCCGTAATGCTCCAACTGTACGTGCTCGCATTTTACTCGGTGACATGCTCGTTCAGTGTAATGATGTTGACATATTTGCTGACAAATTTATTAAAATTATAAACAATGCATATGCATATTTAAATCTAGTTTACTAGAATTATTTTGTGACATTTTATATTTTATATGTGACTGTATGACATTATGGTGTCTTGGCATTAGCTGTAAGCCATTCTGTATTGAATTACATAAATAAAACATAAATAAATATGTACTTAGGATTGAATTCTCATTTTACACCATAATACTAGGATAAGCTGCATATTTTAAAGTTGTTACTTATATTTAAATTTTCTATAGCAGATTATTATCTTGATTTGTAACATAGTCCTGCATGGCAATCACTTTAATTTAAAAACTTAGATAATTGGTATCTATTGCATTTGCCACTTCCTGCAGCATATATTGGGCTACATTACAATCTCTACTTCCTGTTTTGAGCTTATGCCAATATATGTATTGTTGCTTATGGGATGAAAAAGTTTAAAAAAGTGCCTAAGCCTTCCCCTACCATTTATTAATTAAAACAAAAGATTTCATTCATAAATCGACGAATGTCTACGTCCTTGGTAGGGAAAGGGCTAATGTCAATATGTCACGTAATTGGATTTTTTCAAATACCTAATTGATAAGTTATAGGTAGATATTGGACTCTATTACGAAGTCGAAGATGGTACCAAAGAATGGCGACTATCTTTCAAGGATAATAGCCAGAAAACATTGTTGGGTTCTTCATATCTCTTAAATATTGAGGGTAACTTACCAGACAGGCATGAGGTAGTACCCTACCACCATGCTGTGAACATCCTTAGAATATGACTGTCACTGAGAGCTCAATCCTGAGACAGAATCACAACTGGCAACTGCCTGGCTGGTGTCAAACCTCAACTTGAGCTGCGATTGTCGCTTTGTTGTTGCTGTTCTTATTCTGCAAGCAATGTCACACTGCTGGAACTGGTCTCTCCAGACTCTCGGTCTGTGGTGGGATTTTAGTTGGTAGTAGTTAATTTAGCATTTTGCTCAAACAACACTATGACCGGCCCATTTTTCAATTAGACAACACCCAGTGCTCCGCCCATACACATTGTGACCCAATGAATGTTTTCCAGAATAAAATGTATCCTACATCCTTTCCTGGTTACAGGATATCTTTATTCCATCAAAGGTTGTTGGTCATTATGCGGCCAGACACGATAGAAATTTCATTGTTATAATATAACAACTCTTGAAGGGTTATTTGACTTGGGCTTATTACTATATATATATATACCCATGGTTTGTTTCCTTCTTTATCCACACGACATTGGTGACATTGCACAAAGGCCATAAAAATAAAAAAATTAAGTAAAGTGAAATACTATAAATACTATTGTCCTCTCGTTGAGCTAGGAAATTGCAAAGTCCTTTAAAGTTATGGTCAAATTAGATAGAGCTGCCTGCACACAGAAATTAAATCTCCATTTGGAAGCAATTTAACTTTTGTCACTCCCACCATGTTACCAAATCTGCTACCCTTTCTGCCTGACAACATTGAAATTGGGCTAATTTCTATAAAAAAACTATATATATAAGATACTAGCTGCTATCTGCGGTTTCACCCGCGCGGTGATGGATGTTGATGATGAATCTTATATAGCCTATGTTACTCAGGGTGAATGTAGCTTTCCAACGGTGAAAGAATTTTTGAAATCGGTCCAGTACTTTTTGAGCCAATCTGTTACAAACATACTTACATACAAATCTTTCCTCTTTATAATATTAGTAATAAAACAATCTATGCTGAAGTAGAGTATTAAAAATGTGTTTCCGTTTCAGTTCAGCTCATCATAATGGAAAACAGAATCAAGCCAGCGACCAAACACTAACACCGCCTTAGCAATAGTTTTTGTATGAATCTCATAGAGTAGTGAGAATGAAGTGATATTGGCAGTAGTTTCCATACAGTATTGAAGATGTCTGATGAAGAGGATGCCGGGACCGATGTGGCTGTGCCAAATAATATTGTGCCAGGTGAGTTAAATCTAAATGAATAACATAAAATTCACATGCTCACACCCCTGTACTACAGTTTTCTGTGTTGTGAGGCTTGGACTCACCCATTTCAGCATGTCACTAAAATCTTTACCCAAGCTATTAGGCCTTTATGTTTTAAAGGGCTGGCACTTGTGTTACTTTCCCTATTTCCTTACATGATAATAGTCAAAGTCAAAGTCAAAGTCAAAATCATTTATTCAATTTAGGCATCAAAGACGCACTTATGAACGTCATTTTTTCATTATAATGTACTTTAAAGCCTACCGCCGCGTTCCAAAATACATAGAGCCAACCGAGAAGAAGCAGCAAGAAACTCGGGGCCATTCTTTATTTTAATTTATAAAATTATTAATGTATGTGGAATCATTTTCAGAACTGCATGATGTTTTATAATCATTATAAGTTTTTAGTTTTATTTCATATCATCATCATTAGGTTAAAAGACGCCCAAAAAGACTTGAATGTCACAATGAACTGTTATTTCCAATCACATCCCTCAGGTCAATGGCATCTCATGTTTTCTACCGAATTCCAAAAAAGGAGGAGGTACTCAATTCGACTGTATTTTTTTACATTGCTCACCTCATAACTTTTGACTAAGTCAACCGATTCTCAAAATTCTTTTTTTGTTTGTAAGCTCGTGCTTCCCGTGTGGAATCCCATTTAAATTTCATCAAATTCGGTCCAGAAGTTTTTGAGATACACTCCAATAATTATTTATTCAAATTGTACTTGTTTCTAATTTATTATTAGAGAGTTCAAACAAAGAGTGACAATTTCAGTTCCATGGTACATCTAGTGTATGCATATAATGCAGTAGTTATGAAATGAAATTTATTAATTGCAGAAATCATAATGGATCTTATTAACTCTTTGAGTACCATTGACGTAACATTACGTGCCATTCATTCATACATCTATTGTTTTAATTATATCGATATATGAAGGGTTAAAAGCACAAGTGCTTGTAGAACCACATTTTGTCCATGACAGACGTACAGTATAATATTGTTAGTATTGATTTATTATTAAAAACATGTCAATAATTAAAAAATAAATGTCATTAATATTATTACTAAATTATAATATGAAATAAACATGTCAGCCTCAATGTATACTGAATAATTTATTAATGTCATAAAGGCATTTTTCTTTTAGCCACATACAAAGTTTAGTTTTAAATTGGCTGATTCGTAATTCTCTTATATCTCTAGGTATCATGTTAAATATTTTCACTGTCATAGTTGCACAGCTCTTACGAGCAAGTGCAGTTTTCCATGTGGTCATCATTTACACAGTTTTGACAGTTAAATAGCAAATAGTAACTTCGGCGCCGTTTTCTACAACACCAACTTGATGTTTAACTTGGTATAAAATAGTGCTCTATGCTAATTGCTTTCAAATAATAAGCACATACAAATGTTCATATATTAGAACAATGTCTAAGTAGGATGTTAATTACTTACTAATGTTTTTGTACCTTACCTAAGTATTTTATTTAATTATCACCATATGAATTCCTGCTGGCCACTGAGTAGGTAAGACAAAACATTGCGTTAGTGAGATACACAAAACGCTGACGACTGAAGATTAAATGTTAATCAAGCTTCGACCAAATCTAAGCAAACACGGAGCAGGAGCGAACTTGGCTTACAGCTGGTGCTTGAAGTGAATTGGTATATCTCTAAAGTTGTCCCGTGGTTGTCTGGACGAGATCGCTCTGAGAAATAAGACCACCCATTGTGACACTTAATTTTAAGTTTTTCATTACTGTGGAATGTTTTTCTATTATAATATTGTCATATTTCTTTGTTTGTTCTTTATAATGTAGTGTTGATCAATCTATCTAAATGAAAAATAACAATATATCAAAGTAAGTCAATATCTATAAGTAGAACATCTTCCCTACGAGCGTTGAATCACGCAGGTTGCGCGAGACGCGTGTAGGGATGTCGAAACTTGGATCGATCTTTTTTGTTGGTAGCATATCTACACAACAGAAAACAATAACATTTAAAAACTGCCAACCCTGACCGCTCTGCCGGCGACCACTTCTGGCCTTGGGTTATAAAAAAACAGGAGGCGTTACATATAAAAAACAGATGGAAAGAGCTGCAAGAAAAAACAGGAGACAGAAGGAAAAGGATCACTAAATTTTAAATTGTTCATATATTATTTGTATATTTATGTTTATTTAGCATGTTTTTTTTTTGTTTCAAACTCATATTATTTTTTAAAACATTTTCACAAGACAACAGAAACACAATCGCGGCCGAACAATAAGACGTTTTCTTTTATGAGTTTCGCATTATAGTAGGTACTAGATGGCTCAATGTGAATGTTTTTTTCAATTGGGTAGCATTAATACATTAAAACAATGGTATCATTACGCCCTTGCTTCGATTTTTTGTACAGAAACAAATCTTTATTTGTATAGTTATATGGTCTATATCACATAATTTGGTGGTAAGTGACTAGTGGTGACCCGAATCCCGAAAAACAGAAGATTCATGTAAATACACTTCTGTTTTTCGGTAATGTAATGTAGTAAAACAGAAGAACAGGAGACATTTCAGAAAAACAGGAAATTTCCTGTAAAATTAGGAGATCTGGCAACGCTGTCGCCGGCAAGCGTCCTCCGCCCCCTGCGCACCGCCTCTTCCCACTTTTTGTCGCCTATTTATCGCGAAGACGTTCTGCTTACTCGGGGCAGTGCGCTCCAAGTACTTACTTTGTTTTCGCTATGTATAGAAGATTTCTATTGTCAAGGTCTCCACTCCCAATTAACAAATCAAAACCGCTAACCATAATTAGCATTACTTTAATTCACTTAAAGCATGGTGATCTGATTCATGTTCGTATTTATACAGTTCGGTTTCCCTATGGCAATGAATCCTTTTTTATTTTCGAATGCATTGTACTCACGTACATCCTGGCTTTTGTTTAAGGATAATAGAGTATTAGTTATTGTTATAGAATTAAATGTTATGTAGTAAAATCAGAAAGTGTTGTGTATTCATAATTGTAGGTAGGTAGGGTATTTGATGTCGCTGTGGATTTTTTGAAAATCTAGTAATTCACCTGTAACAATTATTTATAATAATCATCATCCTGACAAAGCGGTCAACTTAGGCCGCAGGTTGAGTGACGTATTAATGGGCTGGGTTGCCCAAAAAGAAGCTAGAAAGTGGTCGACTGAGCCCGGAAGCGAAGTTGGCTCTTAGGGCGCACATTGTTAGAAGTGTCTGTTAGAACTCGGACTATTTTTCAGACACTTCGCACACTATAAGAAAGTCTAAGAAATTCCGGCGGCGATCCTACCTAGTACAAATTGTATGGAGGGCGCGTCTTCAGTCTATTGCGAATTTCTGATGGTTTGCGTGCTCTAGTATAAAATGTATGGTGCGCTTGTATCGAATATGAAATTGACTGGTCGGTTGGCGCAGTTGGTAGCAACCCTGCCTTCTGAGTCGCTGGTCCCGGGTTCGATCCCCGGACTGGTGAAACATTTGTGTGCATAAACTTGTTTGTTTGATCTGTGCGTGGGTATGAATATGTATATTAGTCATCTGAGGACAACATCCGCGCAAGGTCTTCATGTTACAAACTAGGCAGAGCCTGTACTATGGTAACCTGCAGGTCTATTAAGTATCTCAGCTCAGTTGCTAACAAATGTTAATTGGAATTTTGAAAAATGGCGCCTCTGTCACTTTTGACCACTCCAGTAAGCATAAATGTTAGCAAGTTGATGACTGGAGCTGACACAAGTGATATAGAGCCGCCATTGTTTTTCGATTTCATTTGTTTGCAACTGAGATACTTAATAGATCTGCAGGTTACCATAGTACAGGCTCTGCCTAGTTTGTAACATGAAGACCTTGCGTGGATGTTGTCCCATATCATATTATATAATCGGATTATGAGGAAATGCTAAGGAAGTAATTTGGTGATAGGCCAAATAAGCAAGAAGCCATGTTGGTTGTTACCTCTACAGTACCAGGGGGCTTACTTCCACCCACTACGAAACTATCATAATTCAGGAACGTTTTGTAACAAGCTTAGAATAATCATACTTACTATCGTACTCCCACCGACACAAAATGGTCTACCAAATTGTATGGTAAGGTTGCAATGTGACTATATTATGAGAAGGGAGTACGGATCTTCAAAAACTTGACATTGGAACAATTAAATTAAACAAACTTAGTGTCAAAAGTCACGTCAAAGTACGCGAATTGAGTGACATATTTGATACTACGAGTACGTCATCAAAACGTCTTTCATAATCCATTATTATTTTAAGCTTGCTATATTGACGTGGTGGTACCAACTTTAATGGTAAGGTTGAATCAAGAATACTTAGAAGGTGGGAGTAGAGCCTCAGATATTTTGCCACGAAGCAGTAGTGCGCACGCATAACTTATAATGCTTATTATAATAGGATGTTAACCCTTCATATACCGTGATAATTAAAACAAAAGATTTATGAATGAAACTCACGTATATTTACGTCAATGGTACTCAAAGCATTAATGGAGGTTCAAACTCATTACTCGCAATAAAACTAACTTTGCTGTCTATACATATATCGATATTTAAATTATTTACTCTACTGATAAACAACTTACTTTATCTCCAGTGCTCGGCATTAAACGCCTCAAACAGCTGGAGTCCATGTTTGCGTGCGGCCGAGGCAGCCCAGCTCGGAGTCCAGGCCTCAGTGTGGAAACATTGGTGGACGCCCTCCTCGTGTTGTACGATGAATGCTGCAACAGCAGTCTTAGAAGGGAGAAGCCTGTCGCTGACTTCATCAAGTATGGTGAGTATAGAACACGGACTTAGGAAGGGAGGGAATATGGCGCAAGGCATCTATTCTACTGATTTTCATCGCAGTTTTTCAATGATGTATCCCCACTGCACTGCACACCTATAAATGAAACAATAAACTCATAAAGTAATACATTGAACGCAACACTTTCATTAGCTGCTTACACCAACTCATTATAATGCACACTGACAAATCAACCAATGAACGCTAATAACCCCCGGCGATAGCAGCGGCTGCACTACGCGATGATGCGCGCTGAGAGTATCGTTATACGCAATACTACATAGCGGCGTTGGTTTATTGAGTTGTAAACAATTTCATAACACTACCAGCAATGCATGTCGAAATGAATATGCTACACATTGGCGCGCCGATAGCTACGATTTTAGCCAACAAGTTCTATGGAACTTTTTGCTGCGACACGTGCCACGCCTTCTTAACACATCCCCTCCCTTTCTAAAACCGTGGTATAGAAGCACTTTTGGTAGAGCTCATCAAGGGGTGCGGGGTGGTTTTATATATCGCTTGACGACGCCCGATGTCCTAATCGCTTTTATAAGCCCGTGGTGATCATTCTATGATTACCCGGAGCGCTCATTTATCTGGCTCGTTGACGAACCGGTCGCCTTACGAAATTGGTGGATGATAGTCGCTTTGACGTTTCAATTTCAAAAAAGAAGTAGGTTATATATTCGATTACATATATTTTATTTTTTTGTCTATGTACACTGATTTCTTCCCCATTTGTGGACCGATTCTCAAAATTCTTTTTTCGGTTAGTAAAATATACTTTCGAGGTGGTTCCATTAAATTTTTTGAGTTACACTCCAATAACCGAAAAGTGTTTCGCCTATTTTGCTAGGCCCTAGCACGGATAACTGCGAAAGTGTAACGTGTCGTTCTCGTGACACAGTACAAACTGTAACAGGCGCGGATCCAGCCCACAAAAAAGGTTGTGGTCACGCCACCCAAAAATCAGCAAAGTACGAATCGGAGCATGAACTCTCTCATGATGATATAGTATCAAGTCGCTCGCCTGATGTTAAGCGTCACGCTTGCCCATAACAGTCCAGTGCCATTCAGAATCTTGAATTGGGTACAACACTTCAAAACCGTGCGTGGCAAAGCACTGCGCTTTTTACTCGGAGACATAAAATGTTCTTGCTCTGTAACTTCGCTGGAAACAACTACAAAGCATATCAAATGATGTCAAATTAAATTTAAAAGAAGCTTACGTTTAATGAAAAAATAAAAAATAAAATTAAATTAAAAAAAATAGGGTCATATGTTTCCTATCATAACTGTAATATCAAATACAATGTTACATATGATTGCAATAAATAATTGAGTTAAAAATAAAATTTTTTTTTTTTTATTAATAATGTAAATATAATAAATGTAATTATTAATTAATTTTCATCAATATGAAAGTGTGACGTCTGATGTCACAAGACTTTTAGGGTTGTGATGCCCACAACGGTGGATCCGCGTTTGAACTGTAATTTATATAGTACAACTATAGCAAGTATAACCCACAGTTTGTACGCCGAAGCGTGACGCAACGCTTACGATACAGATACTTTTTCGCAAATTGTTTATGCTACGGCCTCTGAAACGCATCACACCTCATGAATACAAACTGGTTAACCACACACGTTGCAGTTCCTGGAAAAGTAGGTCGAGTTCTGCTAAATCTATTGTATTATTGGCCAAATATGGCGAATCGCGAGTCAACGGGTACGGTTCAATATCCGGAGCTGTATTTATTTAAATTGTTTTTATTTTTTTAATTATAACATTAAAAATACATTTGTTTACTAACTAGCACCTGTAAACCTCGTAAAGGTTTGTCGCAGTTCTAGGTCCTTTTAATAACACCTTTATTAATTTGTAAAAACAGAGTAAACAATTAATAAAGTATAACTACCTAAATACCTACATAATAACTAGTTATTACAGGTAGGTAAGTAGGTTACTGCATATAACGTAAAACAAAATTACTGCTAACCTTAAACAAGTAACTAATACAAATACAATTTGAAAAATTTTATACCGACTTCCATTCTATTCAGTTGTTGGAGTGTATCTCAAAATTACTGGACCGAATTTGAGGAAATTTAAATGGGACCACACGGGAAGCACCAGCTTTCAAACACAGAATGTAGAGAATTGGTTCACCCAGTCGAAAGTTATGAGGTAACAAACAAAAAAAAACATACAGTCCAATTGAGTATCTCCTCCTTTTTTGGAAGTCGGTAGAAAAGACAACTAAATAAACTATTAAAATTGCACTGTTTTAAACTATCACGGTTGTTCTCTAAAGTTATATGATTATTAACGGTAAATATCCCGTTAATAATCATATAACTTTATTAAAATTGCCACTATTTAGGTAGATGTAAAGTGCGTTCGAATTGGGAATCTGTGGGTGAAAATGTCGTTCATGTCTCTTTTTGTTCAGCGTTCGAAAAGCTAAAAAAGAGGTATTTGTGCCACGAAAAAGCGCAATTTTTGACCTACGTCCGGAGCATGGTTGTTTGTGATCGTTTTTTGACAGCTATGTATTTGACAGCATAATCATGCGATTTTAAGTCTTATGCTCAGTTGAGCGAGTAGGGTGTGGGCAAAAGTGGCAAAAATAACGTTTTTGAGCTTTACTAACGCTTTAACAAAGGAGCCATCAATGACAACGCCACCAATGCCCTAAAAGCTAAACGAACGCACCTTTTGGGACTTATAGTTGGTCGATAAGGCGGGAGCGAGCACGGCCCACTCGGTGCAATACGCAATGCAAACCTGTAGGTACCTATACTACACTATCACAACATAACCGCGCAGTGGCGGGCAGGCAATGCAGGTACATAAATACGGTGTATCCAGGATGCATGACCTAAATAGGTCCTCAGTCCAACAGGTTAATTAGAACATATACCCCAGTTAAATGTTTTGACTAGCATATCCATTACCGAACGAACACATTGTGTTTCCAGTGAAGCCCGTGGTGACATCGCTAAAGCGGCTGCGACTGTCGCGAGATGACTTCGAGCTGGTGAAAGTGATAGGGCGAGGCGCGTTTGGGGAAGTGTGCGTTGTCAGAGCTTCTTTTATGCAGGTAAGAAAAGTATACATATAATTGTAGTTTTAAGTCCGTTTCAGAGATTAGCAAGAACAAACAGACAGACAATTGTAAAAATAGATTTTTTTTATTTATGTGCTTTTGGCTTGCTTAACAGTAAATTGAGTTCATTTAAAAAAAAGAATCTTAATTGTCTGATCGCAAATATTCATTACAATAGAGAGAAAGATTCACATTCTTGGACGGGCTTCGAATCCGCTTCTTCCGAAAATTCGTGTTAGACGCCATGACCACCGAGCCTTACCGTGAGTGTAGAATTTTAACTCTCTATAAATGATTTTATCCGTCTACACCATTTATATCTATATCCATTTATATTTATGTCTAGTCCATGTCATATCTCGGGGAAGGACATAGGATACTTTCATCATCATCCATCACCACTCGGGTGAAACCGCGGGGGGCCGCTAGCTGTTAATTTTTTATGATTTTTGTGTTTTCAATATGTCATATCTCGGGGAAGGACATAGGATACTTTCATCATCATCCATCACCACTCGGGTGAAACCGGAGGGCCGCTAGCTGTAAAATTTTTATGATTTTTGTGATTTTCGATATGTCATATCTCGGGGAAGGACATATGATACTTTCATCATCATCCATCACCACTCGGGTGAAACCGCGGGGGCCCGCTAGCTGTAATTTTTTTATGATTTTTGTGATTTTCGATTTGTCATATCTCGGGGAAGGACATAGAATACTTTCATCATCATCCATCACCACTCGGGTGAAACCACGGGGGGCCGCTAGCTGTTAAATTTTTATGATTTTTGTGTTTTTCAATATGTCATATCTCGGGGAAGGACATAGGATACTTTCATCATCATCCATCACCACTCGGGTGAAACCGCGGGGGGCCGCTAGCTGTAAATTTTTTATGATTTTTGTGATTTTCGATATGTCATATCTCGGGGAAGGACATAGGATACTTTCATCATCATCCATCACCACTCGGGTGAAACCGCGGGGGGCCGCTAGCTGTATTTTTTTTATGATTTTTGTGATTTTCGATTTGTCATATCTCGGGGAAGGACATAGAATACTTTCATCATCATCCATCACCACTCGGGTGAAACCGCGGGGGGCCGGTAGCTGTAATTTTTTTATGATTTTTGTGATTTTCGATTTGTCATATCTCGGGGAAGGACATAGAATACTTTCATCATCATCCATCACCACTCGGGTGAAACCGCGGGGGGCCGCTAGCTGTAAATTTTTTATCATTTTTGTGATTTTCGATATGTTTTATCTCGGGGAAGGACATAGGATACTTTTCATTATCATCATTTCCATCACCATGCGGGTGAAACCGCGGGGTGCAGTTAGTCATACAATAAAAGCAAATATTCATATTGTAAACTTTGTCAGGGCTCAGAGAGTGGCGGCAACAATGCAGCGACCGCCGGCAGCGCGACGACGGGCGAGCGAGTTTACGCTATGAAGATACTCAACAAGTGGGAAATGCTAAAAGTAAGTTACAAACTTCTACGGTGATATTTATAAATCTACTGTGGACAGCCCACTACTTCGTTCGCGTAGTAGGCTCGGCATTCGGCCTCGCCGTAACCTCCCTTCTTTTATTCTGTTTCATTCATAAGAACCTCCTGTCAATAATTAACACAACAAAAAATAATTAGCGAATTTGTTCCATCCGTTTACGTGATACGATGTCTAAGGGAAATAGAGAGTCATTTTTAGATATATAGATAATAAATATCCTATGGAAACCATGGAAGGCTTCAGTACAATGCTCGAAGACCTCCATCGAGTTTCCCAACGGGTAGGCCTTAAGATGAACATAGACCCCTATATCAGTTGGGAACTCAGTTCTCGAAGTTGTTGACGAATACATCTACCTGGGACAGACAGTCAAACTAGGCAGGTCCAACTTCGAGAAAGAGGTCAATCGTCGAATCCAACTCGGCTGGGCAGTGTTCCGGAAACTTCGCGAAGTCTTCTCGTCAAAAATACCTCAGTGCCTCAAGACAAGAGTCTTCGACGACCAATGTGTGTTACCAGTGATGATTTATGGCACTGACACGTGGTCTCTTACTATGGGCCTCATAACTAAGCTCAACGAGCTATGGAGAGGGCTATGCTCGGGGTTTCTCTACGTGATCGAATCAGAAATGAGGAGATCCGTAGAAGAACGAAAGTCACCGGCATAGCCCAGAAGATTAGCCAGTTGAAGTGGCAGTGGGCAGGGCACATAGCACGCAGAACAGATGGCCGATGGGGCCGAAATGTTCTGGAGTGGAGACCACGGACCGGCAAGCGCAGCGTAGGTCGTCCACCGACACGGTGGACAGACGACCTGATAAAGGTCGCAGGACGACGTTGGATGCAGGCCGCTTCCAACTGGTCCTTTTGGAAAATCATGGGGGAAGCATATGTTCAGCATGATGAAACAGTAATATTTAATAATTAAATGCTCTAAGGAGCACGTTAATGTAACCGCGAAATTCGACAAAGGTTACGTATGGGTCTTTAAAAATACCCTAATCTGTGGGTATTATTAATGACCCAGTCGAACTTCCTACATAATATAATAAAAACGGAACCGCCTTGAAAATCTAAATTAATATAAAAATAAACCCCTATTTCTTCTAGTCACGCTATTACTTGATAACGGACGGAACAATCTCGCTAATTCTTTTATTGTTGTGTTAATTATTGTCAGTTGAAGTTTTTTTTTTGTTACCTTTTAACTTTCGACTGGGTGAACCGATTCACAAAATTCTTTTTTTGTTTGAAAACTGGTGCTTCCCGTGTGGTCCCATTTAACATTTCATCAAATTCGGTCCAGTAGTTTTTGAGTTACACTCCAATAACTAAATAGAATGGAAGTCGGTATTAAATTTGTCAAATTGTACTTGTTCAATTAATAACTTGTTCTTTGGCGGGAAAAACCCAAACAATGACTATCGTTGACTTTTTAGTTTTCTTAGATTTGTATTTCTTTTAGTTTTGATTTGTAATATATATATATATATATATATTACGAGTGTAGACAAAGTGTACAAAATTATGAATCGTTGTTTTTGTGTTATCCTCCTCAATCGCCTTAGACAGTTTTACTAATGCATCCACCGCATTATTAATGTGACTTAGACAAGACAGGGACTTAATGACATACATCAGAACCTCTTTAATCTGAACGCCCCGTGTCTACCCCGCTCCTTCACTCGCCGTCTCTCCACTTGCTTACCGAATGTCGAGTGGAGGTGTCGTGCGCATTTGTTTGTTGTTTATTGTTAATTAAATTAGGCATAGAGGTAGCAGATACCCTGGATTAACATATAGGTTTCTTTTTATCGTCGTCATCACCGTCGCGGGGTGCAACTGGTATGTATTATAATCCGAACGCTCCGTGAGTCCGAATGGGGGGTAAATTTTCAGTGTTCGGATTAAAAAGGTCCTACTGTACTTTTTATGTGACTTTACATTGACTATTTGAATAAATCTTGATCTTTGGTCCTTATATACATTTGATTTTACAAAAATAACTTAAGAAATGCCAAATGTACAAACATACGGCAACTTAAAAAAAATAGTTGTTCGTAAAGTCGGTTTACGGACGATAATTTTAAGTGATAACGTCATAAGACAAGCCGAACGGTTAGGCCGACCGTGCCTCTCTATCGTTTGTTTCGCGCTCTCGCTTGCACGCTCGGCCCAGGCGGAACGTGACAATGAGTCATACTTTTTCGTGCGTGCAGCCGGCGTTATCACGTCAAAAGGAAAAACATCTTATTAAACATAATATGTTGCAGAGAGCAGAAACTGCGTGTTTTCAAGAAGAAAGAGACGTCCTAGTTTTCGGTGACAGAAGATGGATAACGAACTTGCACTACGCGTTTCAAGATGAACACAATTTGGTAAGGATTTTCTGCTAACACAGCTTATATGCCTGTATTTTGTATTTTGATCAGGTATTGTAACTTTAGGCCGCTTTCAGTGCTCGACCGACCGTCGGTCCGTACGTCGGTCGCGCTTGTCATTCGTATGAATTCTCACAAGTGGTTACAGTGCTCGACCGACCGTACGCACGCGTATATTGCTACGCAATGCGTACGAGGACCGTCGCTCAAGCGCGTCTGCATGGGTACCGTCGGTCGACCGACGAGCTATAGAAACATTAACGCGTTCAGTGCTACACCGATCGGTGGACCGACCATACGGATGCGTGGTTCATCGTCAATAAAAATCGAATTTGCTAGTACAAAACTTCAATAAATTTGTTTGATTCTATCGTTACCTTTATTTATGTAACTTTGATCAAACATGGCATATATAAGGTTAGATGTTTTAAGTTGTGTTGTAATTTCACTCATAATTCATCAAAACTTTTGATCGATATTCTTAAATAATTAAATAAATTTCTTTATGTTCGCGCAGTAATGAATATAAATATACGATTGGGTGTACGTGATATCTACGTCTTCTGTTCCTTATACATTTACGAAGACAGTAAGCAGCAATTAAACAATTTGTAAACGTGTCCATTTCGTGTAAGTGTTTGTGAGTGTACCAGTCCGGCCAGTTTGGCAGATCAGGAGAGCACTGAACGGTACAAACTGACGGTCAGTTATGCGTATCGTCAGGACCGATGGTACGCGCGGACGGTCGGGCGAGCACTAAAACCGGCCTTAGTTATAATATTAGTAGTTACTGCTTCCGAAGTTCGAGGGCCCAAATCATTATTTTAATTTACTCGTATTTTAACTGTATAGTCTCGAATGTTGGATGTCTGTATTGTGTGTACAAGTGAAATTATATTTATTGCTATAGATATAAATAGATCTTATTTAGGCACTTTTAGTGCTTCAGGAACCATAGTTTGTTACAAAATGAAAATTATATAACATTAAAAATTATGTAATCAAAATAAGAAATTATATAAAACTACAAAAATTACATATCAAGTCATGTAGCTTATACTTAAAATATTAGGAATGTTTTTATAGTATTACTTTTAAAGCACAAACGCCTGCTTTAGCGATCTCAAACATTGAAATTTATAGAGAGAAAAATTCACATCCTCGGACGGGATTCAAACCCGCGTCTTCTGACTCTCCGTGTCAGACGCCAATCACAAGTGTTGCAATGTCAATACGAAAGTTTAAGTATTTCTAAATAATGCTTCTTTCGGTTGGATAGTACTATCAAAACTGTTCAATAGATGTCGCCCCGTCCCCGTAAGACAGATCCCGTGAGTCAGATAGAAAGTGAAAAAAAAATTCAATGCTCGGACCAGAACCTCGGTAGCCTAGTTGGTCAATGGCGTCTGACACGGAGAGTCAGAAGACGCGGGTTCGAATCCCGTTCGAGGATGTGAATTTTTCTCTCTATAAATTTCAATATTAGGAATGTCTCTAGGTAGGTCATTTTGAGCGTACACAAAAATATCACGTGTCTATCTAGCGAAAGTACTGTCTCAACTTCGGTCAAACTAATGCCGCTTAAGCAGCTACATCAAAAATATAAAATTATCCGAAGGCGAAGTAATGGTTTTGATGTACAATCCTTGTTCACAAGCCTACCTGTGTAAAATGGTTTTGATATAGTTAAAAGAAAGTTAAATACCTCTGGAATATGCAGAATTACTAGAACATTGCCTTACATCTTGCTACTTAATCTGGGAGAATAAATATTACATCCAAATCGACGGCGTAGCTATGGGCTCCCCTGTCTCCTCTGTTGTCGCCGATATGAAGTCTGAAACAGCGCATTTAGTTACTGCCTGTGATTTTGTCCGTATAAAATAAGATTATCGCATTATCTCCGGAACTAAATAATGAAACGTGATAAAAAGTAGCCTGAATTTCATCCAAATCCGTCCAACCGTTTCAGCGCAAAGAAGTAACGTACTCCGTTATTGGATGTAAGTGTTAATATTATATAATGTTTTAAATTATGTTAAGATCCGTGGATTTTGTGAATTAAATAAAATAAAAAGTAACATACTCTACTACTTCTTCACACAATAAATTCGCTCAAAAGCTTTCGTATTTATGATATAAGTGTGAATTGTTTTAGTGCATGACAGAAGTTTTGCTTATGTCATATAATTGTAATATAATGGTAGCGATTCACTTTTTCAAGTAACTAAACTAAACTCAGTTAACACTACGATCCAAATTCATGTAACACTTAGAATGACATGTCCATATATATAATTATTCTCTTCAATTTTGTGTATTTCTTTTTATATTATAGGGTTTTTTTTCTGTCGCTCTATATTTGAACCAAACCCGCTACAGAAAACAGGTAGAATAAAGTAGAAAGTACAAAGTCGCTTTATGTGCCACAATATGATTCTTATGCTATTATGCTGCTCCAAAAGAAGGAGAGGCTATGGACTGTAGCAGCACTTCTGCTAGTACCTTAACATACTAAGGTCAAATAGTTACCACCTGTATGCAGCCGTAACTGAGCAGTGGTAAAATGATTACCACCGAAATTTCACGTATTTGTGATTAAATATTTTTAGATTTTCATAAAAAATATTAAAAAGGGTCCTAATAAGTATATAAATAATAAACGAAAACCTGGGTTTTTAATAATTTTTACCTCAGCCCTATTAAGGGTTAAACCTGTTTTTAAAATATCTTTATACTTATTTTTGTTTTAACAGTACCTAGTAATGGACTACTACTGCGGGGGTGACTTACTGACGCTACTGTCGAAGTTTGAAGACAGACTGCCGGAGGACATGGCCAAGTTTTATATAGCGGAAATGGTTTTGGCTGTGCAGAGTGTCCACGAACTCAGATATGTACATAGGTAACTAGTTTAATTTACTTATTCTAATAGGAATGTTCACGTACAAAATTATATAGATTAGAAACTAGTAGTTCTGCGAACAGTAGACTCACGAGTCTTATCAGTGGCAATTTTTTGCAGTACTTCACAAACCTATCATCTCGGCAGCTACTTGACCAATTGTGCTCATATCCGAAATTCCTCTTTAGAGTCTAAATTCGATCTAATGTGTGTACCAAATTTTATTAAAATCGGTCGGTAAATAGTATATAGTAATATAACTTTTTAGGAAAAGTATCCCCCACTCAAAAATCGCCGATGACAAAACAACTATATTAATTAGTAGAACATACAAAGTTTCGTCAAGATTTGTTGAAAAATGCGACGCAAACAGGAGGACCAACATACAACTTACAAAAATCAGTTTGCATTGATTTAGCAAAAGCGTTTGATACGGTCTCTGTCCCCACATTTACTTGAAATCTAAAAATTGATCTTGAAATCAAATATATTTTGGGAACTTAAAAACAATAAGTTAAAATTTACTTAACTGATTTAAGTCAAGAATATGAAAACGAGGTTGATACCAGTAATGATATACCAGATTTATATGGGGTCCCACAGGGCAGCACTTTACGCCCCATACTCTTTGATAGATATCAAGTTTTTGCTCTGTTATGGTCACCAATGATACATTTTCTTGCAAATAAATGATGATTCTGCTAAGCTTTTAATACGGTATTTGTGAGCAATTTTCTAAAATGTTCTATTTTTCACAGGGATATCAAACCAGATAATGTTCTGCTGGACGCTAGTGGTCACATACGATTAGCGGATTTTGGTTCTTGCTTACGACTAGGAGATGATGGAAAGGTAAATATCCTTCCTCACTTTTATGTGTTCCGTTGCTTGACAAATATATCCCTTAATTTGTATCCACTTCTTCCATCAATTTCATTCTGTCAATCCGAAATATTTAGATACCATAGGGAAACCTTAGAAACAAAAGTATGTAGCTTATTGCGCTCTTGAAAATTTAAAAATATTGTAACAATATTGCTGCCGCCTCGGTTTAGGTGTCGTCTAATAAAGTTTTGTTTAAATCATCAATTATTATCAACTATGATCAACCGTTTACGGGTGGTGTTTCCGAGTGTTAATGAATATTAAAAAATAAAACGAGATTATGTCTCATAGTACAAAATATCAATAAAATCACGAATATAAGTTTTTAAACTGACATGGTCACTAATGCAAGAATTAACTTTAGAAACGCGATATTTACCATGTATTGTATTTATTGTGAGCTCTCGATATTTCGACAAAGTTGCATGCGCCATGTTCACGAGTAAACTGAACTATCTGCGGGTAGGTGTTGTTATGACCAGAATGAACGGTCTACCCTCTTTCTTTCACGTTTCTTGTGTTCCGTTTTATTACCAATGACACAACAGTTACTTGGTACTCGATCTAAGTCTCGACACACATAATTCACGGTATCTGCTCGCGAGCTTTTTTCGGAACTTCTTCTGTTTTTGCAAAGATGAAACACAATATCGAGAGCTCAATATAAATACAATACATCAATACTAATTGACTGGTTACATACAGGTTGATTGGTTAATCAATCAGTTAATGAAATACCTCATTGCCGTTCACGCAAACTTTATTAACCGGGGCTACCAGACGGATATTGTTTTTGTGTGTATTTTACTTTTTAAAACAATTATTGTTACTGTTTTCCAACACATGCTTAGTAGCTTTATAAGATGGGCCTTTATACTTTAAAACTTTGGATGTAAAAAAGGCTTATATCATTTGAAATCAAACGTCGATATAGAATTATATTAAAAAATAGTTAGACTGTGTCTACAGATACACAAACGCTTTTTTTTGTTTGAAAGGCTGTTTAAAAAATAATATGCGGTTGCGTTTGATTAGAGATAAAACACTTAAGCATTCAATGTTTCTTGATGATCTAAATGAAAATAAAGTCAAATTAAAACAATACTGACTAAATAATGATTCAAGATGATCAGTTCAGAATAGTCTGGAAGATATATTTTCACTTCGTCACAATATATAACGCTTCTAAAATAGTAAGGCAAAAGTTGATAAATTTATTAATAGCTGGAATAAAACAATTCCGTGGAAATTCTCAAAGCAAAAAATGTAGAGAGAATTCTCCCAACTTGCTATTCGTGATACTATCAATTCTAACTAAAGATGTTAGATAAATTGGAAATAATATATCCTAAGGACGTTGATCTGTCTGATTATTCTAATTAGAAAAAAAGAAGTAAAAATAAATATCTACCAAGAACAATACTATAAAAGAAACAATTTAACAATAAAAGCCAATATTATGCTAGTAACATATTAGTAGCATACTAATAACATAAAATAAACTATTTATCAATATACAGTCGGAATGAAATAAAACCAATAAAATACATGTAAAACGTTGAGGAAGAACCTATATCAAACTTAGTAAGCTATTTCTTACAACTCAAATGAATTGGGAAACAATATCTCAGCATTGAGCCGCATATATAGCTAGCGCCATAGATAGTCGAAGGATAGGATCTGGTGTGGCTAAAGGGGAGTGTTTGAGACTCAGTAAAGGCGCCTTAACCCTACTACAATTATTCACGGTTGCAAGTCCGTAGAAACACCAAAAGATCCCTTCCACCTATTTGAATTAGACTCAGTATACTCAGAACCTAGTGAACAGTCTAATACAATTATATTAACAAAAGCGTTTAAAAAGACAAATAGCTTTATGTTGGATATAATACAAACACCGGTCATAGAACAATAAAGTACGAAATTAAAATTATTATTTTTTGGTTTAACAGCAAAAAATTGTATATCTCCTTTGACCAATAAGACTGAAATTTAAGTCTTAACAAATCTGCATTGAAACTTAAATTTCATTAAAATTGGTCGATACGACAAATAACCACACCACACACAACAAGCGACGATAAGGCGAAAGATCACTCTCTTCACTAAAAAGATGTAGTTCAAGTCACTTATTTCGCTTTAAATTGTGGTTGCAATGAAAGATCTTATTGCTATAATGTTAAGTACAACACAACTTTTGCCTATTTGGCATGCGAAAATTAAAATCTAAATCTAAAATATATTAAGTATATTTAAGGTAATATCCATCAAAATCCTAAGTTAACTAGCAAACACAACTAATATTTTAATAATACACCACACTATAAATTTTAATGAAAAACTAAAATTATACTTTGCTATTAGGATGGGCTATATTTATGGTCATTATGTGAAAGGAAATGATTAATTTGGTAAAAGCTGCAATCAATTCTTATTTGAATTATCTGTTAAGTTTGACTTAGAATTTTGGGAGTAATCTGTAATATGTGTACTTTAATTACATGAGCAAAGACGTCCGAAGCATATCATAGCATAGTTTCAAGTTACATATTTGTTCTGTTCGCACACATTTGCTTTGCGGTATTGTGGTTGAGTCAGTTACTAGCTCGCTTACCTTACCGATTGTTGTGAAGACGAATCGTGAAGATTAAATCAGACGGACATAAATGTAATAATTAATAATATCTAGTAATCAAAGGTTTTCGGAAAATCTGTTTTAATTTCTTGAGGACTAGCGGATCAGGATCTGAGGGAAATCTTTTGTGAATTTCATAAATAATGTCTCTGAGGATACGATATTAGAATAAAAAAATAATTAGTGAAAATTTCGCTCGAATAAGTTAATAAAACCTGTTCAGGTCACAGTTATATCTACGTGTAACTCGTCGTCACCGTGCGGGGTGCGGGGAGCGCACTCACTTACATCTGTCCGTTTAACAGTAACCAGTTTTAATCGTTCTAACGGCGGCTGACCGCAACGTTGTGTACATACCTACTTTGCAATAATTTGTATCAGCCGTTCAATCATTATATCATAGCAACTGGTGAGGCAATCAGCCACCATACGCTCGGTGAAAGGGGGTGTGAGGATAAATACCTGGTCTCCAATTGGGATGTCGGATGAATCTGGAACTGGTGGGAGCTGGTGACCGTGAGTCCTCGTTGGAGGCGTCCTGCTGTGGACGTCGTGCTGAAGGGGCTGAAGAACTGTTCACTCGTAGTTTAATGTTCGTATAGTCTTATGGATGCACTGGTTCCGGCACTCGCGTTCGCGTAATTTACGTCGGTAAAATTTGGGGGCGTATCCGGGTCGTGGCGAAAACGGCGGCGGCGCAGAGCGGATTTTACGTGATTTAGCGTGCGCGCGAGCTGAATGCGTCTGACTCAGTGATAGTTATAATGTTTGTGCGTAAACACGGGCTGATTAGGCAGTCACTCGCAGCGAAGTCAATCGCGGTGACTCGGAGCTGATAATGGCGGTTGCCATGCGGTCGCTACGCGGAAGCGCAGCGGTACACGTCCGCCAGCTTCGACTCTAAAAAGGGTGACTGGTTCCGCCGCCCTTCAGCCGCCTGCTTCTAGTTATGACAGCTGCAGGACAGCGGCGGTGGGGCGCGCGGGCGCGGGTGCGCGCCTTGAGGTGACGTCACGCTTTCGCGTGAACAGCAACCAACTATATCTAATTTTATTCTACAAACCCTACAAGTGCACACGTCAACAATCCAAATACTCCAAAAACATCCATCCATCAGCGTGTACAAACCTTTTTTTATAACTCCTTGATTTTTGGTCAAATTTGCAGAAGCTTAGGTACTGGAATTACGATACTTTATATCCTGATTTAGGACGGAATTCTTGATGTATAACAAGATATCTTTGTCCAAGGAGTCAAATTACAAGGTGGATTCCAGGTTTTTTAAATATAATGTTAATTTGGTTTATTTTTCAGGTACAAAGTAACGTTGCCGTTGGCACGCCGGATTACATTTCGCCCGAGATTTTGAGGGTATGATATACTACATAGTTTATTCGTGTATTTTATGTTATCTTAAAGATATTTTCTAAAGTTTTTTATAACATTTTTAGGCGATGGAAGATGGCCAAGGTCGATATGGACCGGAATGCGACTGGTGGTCATTAGGTGAGTTTTAAAACTTGTTTAAATATTACTAATGATATATAAGAGTCTTTTAGATCTTGTTTCTTTCTTACAATCACCTATATACACTGCACCGTAAAAAAGAACGCCGGTTATAATAAATAAAACCTTTAAAATGTTTGGATATCCCAAGTAAATAAAAAGTTATCATTAAAATATAGTAAAAAGTCATTATTATGGTTCTTATTCAAATTACAAATTGTCACTAGATTTCGATAAATGTTAAACAGTATCAAATATGCAATTTTTACACATTTTTGGTATTTTTGATTGCCGGCAAACGCAGTGTAGGTCGTCCACCGACAAGGTGGACAGACGATCTGATAAAGGTCGCAAGATGTTGGATGCAGACCGCTTCCAACCGGTCTTTTTGGAAAATTATAGAGGAGGCATAAGTTCAGCAGTGGAAGTCTTACGGCTGAGATGATGATGAGATTGATGTTAGTGAGATGACGTTAAACTCGACCCGTGATGATCTGGTCTAAATTTATATTCTTTTCTAATATATTCTTCATATAAGGCCTTTAGATAATAAGTGCACAATATTAAACGGGATGGTTTAGAACCGATAACGGCGCAGGCGGGGTGCGGATGGATCTCTCTATAAATTTTGTGTAAAACACGCGCTGCCCTGGCCGCACCGGCACCTCGCCTGCGCCGCGCCGCTTATTTATGTCTCGCTTCTTATATATGTATGTTGTTGTGTAGGCGTGTGTATGTACGAGATGTTATTCGGCGAGACGCCGTTCTACGCGGAGTCGCTGGTGGAAACATACGGGAAGATAATGAACCACGCACGATCCTTCCACTGTCCCCCTTCTGACGGACAAGCCGCGCAGGTAAACACATTGTAATTGACCGAGCGAGCGAAGCGTCTCTGCTTTAACTGGCCAAATTGACTTTCACACAGGTCGCATTTTCCAAACAATCTTGATAAAACTTGGTGTGCGTGTTCTACTAATAAATATAATTGTCGTCGACGATTACCGAGTGGGTACTTTTCCTAATAAGAGGGTAAGTTTGGTCTGGCGCTATTTACCGACCGATTTTCATAAGATTTGGTACACACATTAGGTAATATGAGCATAGTTGGATAATAGGTTGTAAAGTTTAAAAACTGTACAATTTTGGTAATACTCGGCAAGAACATTTGGCACCAACAACATATACTGATAAGACTGCTCACGAGGGCTACTGTTCGTAGAACTACTAATTATAATATGGATCAACATCCAAACAAGGTACTCATGTCCTAAACTAGGCAGAGCCTGAACTATAGAAACCTGATGACTTATATAGATATACACACCCAGACTCAGCTCAAACAGACATGTTCATGCACACGCGGTGTTCAGGTCCCAAACTAGACAGAGCCTGTACTATGGTAACCTGATGACGGATATACATACTTATATACATATACACATCCAAACACAGCTCAAACAGACATGTTCATGCACACGCGGTGTTCAGGTCCCAAACTAGACAGAGCCTGTACTATGGTAACCTGATGACTGATGTGCATACTTATATACATATACACACCCAGACACAGCTCAAACAGACATGTTCATTCACACGCTGTGTTCAGGTCCCAAACTAGACAGAGCCTGTACTATGGTAACCTGATGACTGATGTGCATATTTATATACATATATACACCCAGACACAGCTCAAACAGACATGTTCATGCACACAAATGTATGACCTGTCCGGGGCCAACTGCAGCAACCGGCCAGTCCATCTATTTATCATTAAATACATACTTCATTTGTTTACTGGGAACACCGTTATACAATGAATCGTGGAGTACAATTGAGCTTTGTTTCTCAATAATCCGAAGAACCTTTTATATTGCTAAACACTATGTCAATACAACACAGAAGCAGTTGAACTCTTTATTAACTAGTTGTCCGGGGAAGTACTGCCACCATTACTGTTCCTACCGGGAGAGCAGTAATGTTCGCAATACTGTGCTTCGGTTTGATTGGTATGTGTGCCTGGAATAAGTGACAAGTGACGAACTCCATCTGTTCTAGGCAGATGTTACCGCTTAACAACAGATGGGACTCGTGCTTGTACCGTCTCCTAACCAGACAAGTACAATTAGAAAAATTTTATACCGACTTCCATTCTATTCAGTTATTGGAGTGTAACTCAAAAACTACTGGACCGAATTTGATGAAATTTAAATGGGATCACACGGGAAGCACCAGCTTTCAAACAAATAATTTTGAGAATCGGTTCAACCTATCGAAAGTTACGAGGTAACGCACATAAAAAAAACATATAGTCGAATTGAGTACCTCCTCCTTTTGGAAGTCGGTAGATAAAAGCACTTGCACTTAATTTCTTAATTTTTTTCTGATTGTTGTCACTACTTAACAACTATGATTACTAAAGAGTGTTTATGCACACACACACAAACAAAAATGGTTTAAAGTCCAAGTTTTTGTGTGCAGGTATCAGAAGAAGCCAAAGATTTAATAAGAAAACTGATATGCGCCTCGGAAACTCGACTGGGCAGGAATGGACTTCAGGATTTCAAGGTAAGTAGCTACTATGCAATAAAAAAATAACCGACGCCCAAAAAAGTTCTCAATTCGCTTTTGTTACGCGATTATTTCGCTGGTAATGGACCAATTTTAAAGCGAAATGTATTGTGTTAAATACTCACATAATAATATGTTCTATAATTATTAAACTATTTAATATTAAAAAAAATCTTGCGATTTTACAAAAAGACTGAGTTCATTAAAGTACTTGAAGGTCTGTTGGGATCACATACATTTTTTTTGTAAAAATGTATTCCATAGAAACTGAATAGTTTTCTGTATTGATTTTCATAATAGTAGCTCAGCCCCTTGCGGTTTCACCTGCGTGGTGATGGATAATGATGATGAAGAGTATCCTATGTGTTATTCCAGCGCCTCCTATATATGTACCAAAATTTTATCCAAATCCGTTCAGCCGTTTTTGCGTGATTGAGTAAAAAACATAATTAAAAGTCAAAGTCGAATCATTTATTCAATATAGACATCAAATACGCACTTATGTTATAATTATTCATTATAATGTACTTTAAAGACTAAATATCTAAGAAATTATATCAAAATAACTATATCAGTAAGATTAGTCTGTTTTTTGTTACACACACACACACACACACACACACACACACACACACACACACACACACACACACACACACACACACACACACACACGCACACGCACACATCCCTTGCTACATTAAACAAAAATTAAAATGTTTTGTTTTAGTTTACTTAAAATTATTAATTGAACCCTAAAGATTCAATAAATAATTGTACACCAAGTTATGCCAATAAATTACTTTTTACTTTTACTTTACTTTAAGTAGTTTTATTAAAAAAAAGTTTTATTTATTTATGATGGTATTCTAGAATCACGAGTGGTTCGCCGGCCTTGACTGGGACAACCTGCGTGAGATGCAAGCTCCCTTCGTGCCTGACGTGTCGAGTCCCACCGATACTTCTAACTTCGACGTCGATGACACTGACATTAGGTGAGAGCTAGCACTTTGGTCGCACCATTACCCTCACTTCGTAAAAATGTATTGAAATGTCATATTATTACTAAAATTGTAGGTTAGAAACGTATCTATCACGGTCTAGATATGCGAAATGTATCACACAAACGACACAGAATAATTTCAGAGCACAAGAAAAACAAACTTAGTAGAGGCAAAAAGGCGGCAGATGTCGAGCAACCGAAATCGGTTCGTGTACAGATCAACTTAAACAAAAGAACAGTTTATGCATGTTTACCGATTTCTCCGTCAATAATTGATATTTCAAAAATGTTTTAAAAGAATAAGCTATGGCTCTGTAGCGATATCTGTGGCACTGGCTCACAGCTCTGCTACATGCTTAACCACGCGCAGAAGCGTAGCTCACATCATCATCCGTACTACGTCAGGACGTTAATAGATGGCGCTGATATCAAGCGCTCAAAAATATACAAACTCAAAAAGTGACACGTTCATCCGTGATCATGGCGCTTGCAGCAGTGCCGAAATATCGGAAACTCATAGAAAATGTACATGGTAATTATCCCGTTGATAATTTGAATACCTCTTATTTCTGAGGTATGCTCAATAATATAAAAAAAAACCGGCCAAGTGCAAGTCTGACTCGCGCACCGACGGTTCCGTATATTAAACTATCTAACATTATTTCTGTAGTTTTTATAATATGATTTTTAAAGCACTAATGCACTAACAATTATACGAAAGTAAAGTACATAATTAAAAAATCCTTCTCTTGGTTGGATAATGCTGTGAAGTTGTTCAATAGATGTCGCTTCGTCCCCATACGACGGCTAAAATCAGAGAGTTAAAATTCGACGCTCGGACGTAGAGCCTCGGTGGCTCTTTTGTCGAAAGACGCGTGTTTGAATCCCGTTTAAAGATGTGAATTTTCTCCCTACAATGACAACTATTGCTCTAACTAAATACAAACTAGGTGAGACGACAAACTTAACTTGACCGTTCAATCATAGACACGATTATTGTACTGACCGCAAATGTATGTAAGTTTGTAATAGATTTGCTTATTTTGATAAACTGTTTATTTTATACATTATTTACTACAACTGTGAAATACACAATTGTAAGAGTGTATATTTGATATAAATTTCAACTTGATACCTTCACGCGTTCATGAGAGGACAGACGCACAAGAAAGTGATCCTATAAGGCAGGGTTTCCCAAACTTTATTTGTCTACTGCTCACTTTGAGAATAAATTATATTATAGCGCTCTAAAACCAGTATAACTTTAAATTCAATTAATTATTGAGAGCTATATTAGCGGAGAGTTTAACATTCATTCTAAACGAGACTTTTACTATAACCCGCAATAGTCAATTTGAGACCTGAGCGAGCAATACACAACGGCGCTCAGGTCTTAAGTCAACTCTTCGGGCTACATCTGCAAATGAGAATGATTATTGAAACGCAACATTATAGTATTCAAACAGAGTATCTCTTCTGTTTAATAAGTTTGTTGATATCAGGTTCCAATTTACTCAAGAACACAACACCCCAATTTTTTTTTCTCGGACTCTTACTGCCCCCCTTTAGGCCTTCAGTGCCCACGAGGGGGCGTTATCGCCCACTTTGGGAAAGGCTGCTATAAGGCGTTCCCTTTTTTGGAACGAAGTTCCTTATCGCGCGTTGTGATAGGGGGCTAGACGGAAAAAAATCTTACGAAAAGATGTCACGACACTTTTCTATAGTATGCTATGTTTCTCTGTCTGTCTCTCTCTCTCTTATAGAAAGCAAGTGCGGCGTCGCATGTTTCTCTGTCTGTCTCTCTCTCTCTCTCTCTCTCTCTCTTATAGAAAGCAAGCCAGATGTTGTAATCGTAGCAAGTGGCGCCATTTAGTTCCGTAAATTTATACTAGATGGCGACTCAGGTAAAGTTAGCTCGCGGAGGCATTTCATTCACTGGATGTAATATGTAATTTTGAGAAATATATATATTCTTCCCATACGCAGAAAGGAGTTTTATTGAAGTAACCCTATACGCGCGATTATCGGAACCTATTATTGGAATATATACCATGGTTTTGTATTTTTATTTTAGCATTATTTTTTCTGATGAGGAACTTCGTTCCATCCGGGTGTCCCTTGACACCTCTCAAGTTTTTTTCTTTTGAGGTACGGAACCTAAAAAGGTGTTGCGTATGTATAAAGGTGCCAGTTGATAGCCGGCTACACATCGCAGCTGCAGACGAACGTGTCGTCGCTTCATGTCTCTGCAGTCATGATTTAAAACCCGACTGCAGGCGGCAACTGCAGATTGCATCAACCGTTTGAAAAGCGATACGAAAGGTTTAGTTTAAAAGCTTTTCATTTGTTTTACTAGGCAGATTGGTACCCGCGAGCCGCACTACTGATGTGCGGTCGGGCGACAGTGCCGTCTGCCGCTCGACGACGCGTCGCTAGCTTCGTGTCGTTAACTACGAATGGTAAAAAAACGATATTAAAAAATATTTAGTGACACTTCCGCTAGACCGACAGTGAGAACCCATCTCACTGTCGGTCTAGCGCTCGACGAGTCAACATCTCCTGAGGATGCCTCGTGTAGAGGCGAAACACGTGTCGAATCGGTGTTGGTTTATTTGGGGTTTCTTGTGTTTTTTATTTTGTATTCTTCCTATTAGCATTTTATGCGGGAGGGAGGGTGGTGCACGCCCCCAAATAGGCCAAAATCATTGTTTTCTTTTCAGCGGAAGTGTCACTAAATATTTTTTAATATCGTTTTTTTATAATGGATTTCCGCAAAGTAACGCCTGAATCAATAAATTACGAATGGTATTTAATACAAATACATAGAAACCTGTAGTGTCGTGTCACCGCCTAAGGCGAGCGTTGAAGACGCTTCGCCGCAAGGAGAGGAGTAGGCGACTTGCTCAAGGGCACCTGCGCCACGTCGTTTGCTGCGGCTTCATGTAGCCGGCTTGCAACTCGCACCTTAATAATGATATTGTAGTCGATGTTGTATTGTTTTTTTAAATAATGACGTGTTTTGTCTCAATTGGTTTGACGATTGAAGCGATTTGCAAGAAAGACTTTTGGTTGCAGGTTTTTATTAATTAATTAAATTGGCTTTGTATATATAATTTTATTACATCTGATTGCTCACAATTTGAATATAATTATTTTTGACGTGAATACGTCTCATAAATCAATGAACGCCGGCTGCACCCACGAAAATGTATGACACAATGTCAAGGTCCACCTTAGCTGAGTGTGCAAGCGAGAGCGCGGAACAAGCGATAGAGAGGCACGGTCGGCCTAAGAGTTCGGCTTGTCTTATGACGTAATTAGGTAAAATTATAGTCCGTAAATCGACTTTGCACTCAACAACTTTTTTCTTAACTTTGATAACGACTTAATACAAAAATGTTTTCCACAGATTATCAGAAGCCGTCCCACCATCGTCAGCATCATCAGCGTTTTCCGGAGTGCACCTTCCATTCATTGGGTTCACTTTCACGGCTGGCTCCAGGCTGTCCGACCTGGGGCGGGCTGCGCCGCTGTCTCCAGCTAAAAATGCCATTAGTCAGGTAAATACTCATGATTCCAAATTATATACACCATATGTTTAATATGTTTGGTGGAACGACTGACTGGAGCTGCGCCCGGGCAATGTATCTTGCCGCGGTTCGTAACGCCCCGCAAGGCTATAACCCCGCGCCGCATCCTTCGACCGTCTCTGCGCGGTTCCAGTATAAGGGCACGGCATTTGTCTATTATTGATTTACGTGCGATTAGAATTATATCACTTTTAATATTATAGATTAAGTATTATGTTTGTGTGTAAATGTAATTAATTGTTTGTAAATATGTAATTTATTTGTATTATTAGTTAGTATTATCAAATTATAATTAGTACTCACGGGATTTACACCACAATAAGGCAGGTTTTGGAGTTCTCGACATTATATTTTATTAGTATATATGTAAGAAGGATGCCAGCAAAAGAAATTCTGACTAATTAGCTAAAACTGAAACGACAAGAATTTTTTTCGTATTACAAAACACTTTTTTTTAAACTAACTTCAAAAACACTTCTCACTATGGCGTATGTGGTTTAAAATGATTATATTGGTGTCCTTCATCAGCTCTGAAAATCAACATTGATCTACCGAACAACCTGTATATCTAGCTATAGCAATACAGATGCGAAAACATTAGTTCGGAACACCATATATAACGATGGTACCTTCGGTCTAGTTATGAGTGACATAGCCTTCCAAGCGCTGGGTCCCAGGTTCAATTGTGATGTTTACACACTAAACTTAAACATAACTCTAAAAAAACTTTTAAATTTCACTTTACTTTTTTTCTTTTCTTAATAAGAAAAACAAGTAAAGTGAAATTTATTATTAAGTGAAAGTTATTAACTTAACTTTAACTCCAAAGTGTTTCGCTTATCTTGATGATATCGTAATTGACGGTAAATGACAATCGATCGCGTAAATAGCAAAGGTCTCTAAAAATGGTATATAAGTAGGTACCGATCATCACAGTATTGTGCGCATGGTACCGACTTCAAGTTATTTCACACTTTTTGGTGTTCAAGTCGGTTACATTTTTTGGTATTTTTTTTTATGGTATTAAGAATACATTTTTACAGGCGCCATCGAACGCGGGCGATCGAGCGGCGCTGAAAGCGTTAGAGAGAGAGAACGCACTTCTCGCTCAGACCATCGCGGAGTTGAGGGCGGGCGGCGCGGCTTTAGAACCGACTACGGGTAAGTGAAACTTCTGGTATATTGTTCCTTTGTAAGTGGAGCCTGTACGTTTGTACATTTACAAGGGCAAGAAAGGATAGAGAGAACACTTGAAGAATGCTTCAAGTGTTCTCTCTATCCTTTCTTGCCCTGCTAAGGTTTTCATCTTTCTTCTGTCTTCGACCACCCCGGTGCATTATTCCGTCCACCATTTTATCTTTTTCTTTTTCTACTGACTTTGAAAAAGGATGAGCTACTCAATTATACTGTATTTTTTATGTTTGTTACCTTATAACTTTCGACTGGGTGAACCGATTCTCAAAATCATTTGAACCACGAGATTGGCACGAGAAGCAGCTGGTTAAATTTCATTAAATTCGGTCGAGTAGTTTTTTTTAAGGGATAGGTTTGCAAATGAGCAAGCGGCTCATCTGATGGTATATGATATCGTCGCCCACGGAGATCCGCAATACCAGAGGTGTCGAAGGTGCGTTGCCGATCTTTAAGGAAGGATCATAGGAAGGACGAGATGAAAGGGGTGAGGGGAGAGGGAGAATGGGGAAGGGGGCAATCGGGCCTTCGGAACCTCCCACAAACCGACGAAACGCAATAGCAAGCTATGTTACTGACGTCGGTGTTATGTGAGAGTGTGGTACTTCCCCGGTCTCACCGGCCCATGCGGCTGTGGGGTTACAGCGTGGCACTATCACCGAAGAAGTTTTTAAGTTACCCTCCAATAACTGAATAGAATGAAAGTTGGTATCATTTTTTTTTTTAATTTTACTTGTCTTACGTCTAATCAGTTTTAGTGTTGTGTCAGTAGAAGATGGTAGTTGATTTACATCACCTTCTGGCGCATCATCACTGGCCATCAACTGAGATAGGTGTTCCAACGCTAGCAAACCACGCGTGGCAGTACACAACTGTGCGATATTCCTGCATTTTCTACCTTTAATCACTACCACTTTATGGAATCGGCTGCCATCTGAAGTATTCCCGAACCGATACGAACTAGGAATCTTGAAGTAAAGATCATATTATTCCCTTCTCAAATGCCGCCAACGCAATCTCGGGACCTCTGTGGACCTAGCACGAAAATTTGCGTAATATTATAAAATAATAATAATTTATTTCATAATTTTAGCACTTACATAGTTTTAAAACTTATATAACATGTCTAGAATGTAACACAATTTTTTTTTTAAGTGTGTCGCCGAACTAGGCTCATCGCCTGTGTTTCAGCACACAGCGCTCTCCCCCTAATTTTTCTTATGAATTAGGGGGATTATTATTATTATTATTATATATGACGGAGAAGAGAACTCCATGAGGTTTCGATGGGGTCGTCCGGGTCACCCAAAATATGCCTTGAACGTCGACGGGGGGGAAGAAAGTGAGGATACTGCGTAATAGAGGGGAGGGTGAAATCGCAGAGCAGTTCGGCGTCCCGTAAGTACCACGGAGCGCCCACTGCCCTGCGCATAAAGTGATTCTGAATCACTTGAAGTTTATGGAGGTCGTGTCTCTGAGCATGGGCGAACGCTACAGATGCATAAGTCATGATGCAAAGTTTGTAGAGTCGTCTTATTTCTAAGATACATTTTACTGTCTGCCTATGAGTGGACTAAGACGACCCATAATGAAGGCCGCCCTATTGCGAACAATCTGGAAGTGTTTCGCCACCTGCGTGAATGAGATGCGGGGAGGAGAGCGTTCCCTCGGTACGATAGCTAAACGTCCGGTCCCCGAGGAAGTCTTGTAAGATGAGTACAAGACGGTCTGGCACACCCAGTTGGTACAGCTTGAATATCAAGCCTTTGTGCCAGACTTTGTCGAACGCTTTCGCTACGTCGAGGAAGGCAGCTATGGTCCCTTGGGGCTTTGGTTTCTTATTGAAACCGCCTAGGATGTGCTCCGTTACGCGGTGCACTTGTTGTACGCAAGAGTGTTTGGCTCTAAAACCAAATTGCTCATCGGGAAGGAGGTTATTGGACCTAACGTGGGACCAGAGTCGGTTCACAATGCGCCGCTCGTAAGTCTTCCCCAGAGAGCTGAGGAGACTTATGGGACGGTAGCTGGAAGGCTCGGCTGCCGGTTTGCCTGGTTTGTGAATACCAATGACAATGGCATGCTTCCAAGTGTCTGGGATTATGGGTCTTGAAGCTCTTGATCAGAGACACTACCTCGGATGATTTTACCGGTGGAAGGAGTGGGAGGTCAGAGATGGACATAGAGCTTTTACGTTCGACTTCAGAGTTCGTGTAACACTTCTATAGAGCGCAACCGGAGGGTAACGTTCTTAAGAAGTGCTATGTCAAGTATGTCTGGTCGTTGTCAACATAGGGATATCTTGTGGGCTCCAGAGGGGTGAGAATGTCAAAGTTTAAACGGCTGACCAAGCCTTCAAGGATTTTACCATTACTATTGTTGCTAGTACAGTTCCATATGACATGTTTACTGTTGAAGTCACCGATCAGAAGGACGGAGCTTCCTAGTGAGAAGAGGGCTTCCAAGTCTGTCTGTAATAGTTCTTTACCAGAGGGAAGGTAACATAAGGCTATGATGACAGCTGATGATATAATCTGCTCAAAAGCAATATATGACAATAATAACATACGCGAAATACTATTATATAACGATTATTGAATTCAATACTCATTACACTATTGTTTATTTTTTGCCTGCAATCTGCACACTAAAGCTTAAATATAAACAACATATAACCTCAACTAGCAATAACAAAATATAAACTCGGTGCCTATTACTCTAGAAATTACACAATGTTGAAAGCACGTCAATTCATAATTCATGAACCACAAGAAGTAAACTAGCCCTCACAGACTCAGGGTATCCTACCGTGAGGGCTTGTGTTACAAGATTTTTGGTACAGATGTACCAAATATGGAACTGTTATGGCTGAATAATTAAATAATTAATATGTTATTTTTACTTTGCATGCTTTTTATGATAATGTTTTATATAACAGTGTACCCCTTTTTTGAATTGAATAAATATTATTATTCCTTTATTATTATTCCAATCAATTTAACAAATCTAATTGTTATAGACTAATTATTATTGGCTAATTATTGTATCCGCGCCGATACGGCCATACTGACGGGCGGTGCGCGCTCTGCACCAGCCTTGGCAACTGTTGACTCGTTAACTCTCGCAGGCGTTAGAGTTCTCGTAGATTCTCGGAGGTTCTCGAAGATTTAGAGTTCTCGTAGATTCTCGTAGGTTCTCGAAGATTATTAGGTTCTCGGAGGTTCTAAAAGAAGTGGGCAGGACGATGCTGTGGTCTGGGCCTGAATTTGACCGTGGTCCACAGAGGCTCTGAAATGGTAATAGTGGAAGAGAACGAGAAAATAAAACATTTGTTCTAATTGGAAAGAGGAACTAACCACTAGTTTCTCTGAAAGCTTTGCTGCAGATGTATAAAGATAATCATTATATAAACGGATTGAACTGACCAGATAATTTAGGCATCCATTGTCAGAGCGTTTTGAGAGGTACATGGCAGTGGCGCAGTAGATGTCCGTAGCGGCTGAGTTGTCATCTGCTGCTGGTCTTCATCAGCGGAACCCCGGAGCGGATCCTGCTTCTTGGTTCTGGAGGAGAATACAACCGTTCGGACATCCTTGGCATCATCTCCATCATTTGCTTCATAAACTGGGGAGGGCATCCGGCTATTGGAGTAGTTGGATGCATAGTCGTGTTGGACGATCCAGCAGCGATGGGTACCTCTGGAAGGTATACTTCTTGATTGTAAGATGTGGGTCCCATTGATGTGAATGGTACCCCTAAGGAAGCTGGTATTTCCGCAGCGATTGGTGTATACGTCGTGCCTGTGGTAATTCCCGTTGTGATGGGCTGCACGGTATTAAAGTTGTTTGCTGGTACTCCTGAAGTGTTCAATGAGGCAGGGTCTATCAGCCTGGTACTGCCCTGCGCTGTTCCAGTCGTGACAGGTTGAACCGAAGTCGATGAGGATGTGGTTGGGACCAGAGCTTGTTCTGATCCCACTTCTGATGACGGAGAAGAGACCTTCATGATGTTTTTTTTTTAAATAATAAGTGACGTCACTTATATTCTGTTCCAAATAAAACTCCACAAATCACTGATAGGTTCCGTATATTCGACTGGTAGCGTAACGACGCCCCAGAGAGGTCCGTACTGTGCGGCGGCTCGAACAAGAATGCCTTCCCGTCTTTTTTTTTTTTTTAGAACGGACTAATGCTGTTTGCCTCTACCGGCATTTACAGCGTCACCGGACGGTTGGCGAGCGCAGATGGCACTCAGCCAGGGGTGCCCTCCCGTCGCCAGTGCGACCGCTTTTATAGGTTACGGCGTACTTGCACGTGGTCGTTTTAAACATTAAGATTGCAATACAAAGCGATTTATAATTAATTGTACATCGTAATAAACTTAAATCATTTTGAGAATAATTAAATTATTAATTTTAAGTGGAATAATTTACTGTAAACAATTTCAAAAGTATGAATCTATGTTTTAGAAATCAATTCAAATAATCAATATTTAGGAAATCTAATTATTATAGACTAATTATTATTGGCTAATTATTGTATCCGCGCCGATATATATAATGCTAGCCTCACTCATATACAATAACCTTAAATATTTTATCTTAAAATTAATTATTCGTCAACATGTCACGATTCGGCGTACAAACTATGAGTTATCTGTGTCACAGTTGCCTTAGATACATGACAGTTTGTACTGTTTCACCTAAACGACACGTTACATTACACTTGCCCAGTTATTCGTGCTAGGCCCCGACTTTTACCACCAGATGAGCCGCTCGTTTGCCTTCTTATATCATAAAAAATCAATTGTTTGAATATATAATATTGTATTGCAGAAGAACTACTCAACCTAAAAGAAGAACTGGGAACAATATCGAAGAGAAATGCAGATTTGGAGGCTCAAGTTCGATGTTATGAACAGCTTAGCAGTGGGGTCACGCAAACGGTGAGCGCATAAACTTTTCACTGACTGACCCGCCAGCGACTTGCTTCACCCCTTAATGGCGGAAATTTCATAAGTCCTTTCTAAGTGCTCTATAAAGTTATACCATTTTTATAACCGTCCTGCTTAATGTATATTTTGTGGTCAAACCGACTCTCGGTGTTATAATTCAACTTGTAATTTGCGATTATTCATAATCATTTGCAATTACAGGAGGTACCCGACACGCCCCAGGAGATGGCGGCGCGTATTCGCGAAATGGAAGTCATCATACAAGCGCTCAACTTGGAAAAGGAAGAAATGCTCAAGGAAAAAACTGATTCCCTTGAAAAATTGAGGCTACAAGTAAGACTTTTTTGAATTACCGCTTACAACAAATTTCCTGACCATTATTAAAACGTTAGCCGGTAATAGAAGTGCAATCTCGGTATTCCGAGATCGTGAAATACAGAGATCTTGCACCTAAAATCGCGCCTACGCTTAGCGAGATTAGACTTTTCTGTCTAGGAAATACCGAGATTTAATTTTTTGATACAAGGTTACACTCCCTAGCCGGTAATAGCTTGAAAACCAGACTGCATAAGTGACTATTAAACAATTATTTTCTCAGCATAAAATAATTCTTCATATATGGCGACTGCCCGCGACTTCGTTCGCATAGAAGGCTCGCCCTTCGGCCTCGCCATAACCAAGAACTTTCTACATAGCATTAGAAAACATTAATGAAATCGGTAAAGCCGTTCTCAAGTTACTTTGTTTAAAGCATTTGAATAATAATACATTTATTATCAACTGTACATACAACGCGGTCACATTAACTCGACGAATCGCTGGAAAGCGGATCCCCGCCCGCTTCTCCCCGCATTCCCTTTTCTCGCCCGGCAAGTGTCAGTACGGTCAGCATCTTTGTTACCGATACACGCGTCGATAATTTGGCTAAATTTTCTTGCTAAATTTGGCTTGTTTTCTGTTTTTGTTATATATTTTTTGTTTTGATTATTGTTTTGTTAAGTTTTTTGTTACTGTTGATTGTTGAATATTAACCGTTGAACTTGTTTATAGCGATGATGACTAAAAGATAATCGACTACATTCCTGTCGAAAAATGCCAAATAAATAAATATTAATTGGGTAGCCATACAACAAATAACAGGTAGACACCTTACATTTTCACAGAATATGTAGTTGTATATTACCTTTAAAAATAAATAAATATTTTTTAATCATTTAACAAACTTAATTTTTAATCAATTTTTACTCGATCTTAATAAAGGCCATTTGGCCGGTTTTTTTTGCACACCGTACTTGAGCGCCAATATGACGTCACATGGTCAAGCGTCTAGTTAATGTGACCGCGTTGTATATATGACATATAAAACACAAAATAGTATCACATTACTGGCATTCAAATAATATAAGATAGGTCTCAGAACTCTATACTAGACTAAAATTATAACATTACACATTTTCAGAACACACGACCATATCATAATAATTTGTCAATATTAAAAAACTAAATATAATAATGAAATAAAACAACAGCCAAAACAAGTACACACTATAATATAAGGTAACATCTGAAAGTAGTTTTTATTTATTGTAACACAGCACATTCAAAAAAAAATTTGAGTATATTTGTTTCGATTAAAAACAACAAGATATCTTCATCAATAAGTTTAGCGGTAAATCATTTTATTTCGAAAAAAAAAACGATATTAAAAAATATTTAGTGACACTTCCGCTGAAAAGAAAACAATGATTTTGGCCTATTTGGGGGCGTGCACCACCCTCCTTCCCGCATAAAATGCTAATAGGAAGAATACAAAATAAAAAACACAAGAAACACAAAAAACACAGACAATCTGTCGGTCTAGCGCTCGACGAGTCAACATCTCCTGAGGATGCCTCGTGTAGAGGCGAAACACGTGTCGAATCGGTTTTGGTTGATTTGGGGTTTCTTGTGTTTTTTATTTTGTATTCTTCCTATTAGCATTTTATGCGGGAGGGGTGGTGCACGCCCCCAAATAGGCCAAAATCATTGTTTTCTGTTCAGCGGAAGTGTCACTAAATATTTTTTAATATCGTTTTTTGATAATGGATTTCCGCAAAGTAACGCCTGAATCAATAAATTATCATTTTATTTCGGTATTTAGTATCAAGTCGACGGCATCTTTAGCCTAATTTGTTGTGCCCTGCCTTCAAACCGACAGGTCCCGGGTGCTATCCCTGGGTGGGGGTAAATATTTGTTAGATGAGCAAAAATGTTCGTTCTCGGGTCTTGAATGGTTGTAATGTGTTGCTTGTATCGTGTCCATGCCTCCTAACAATGAATCCTAGTGAGCGTGAGCGAGTATGTTCCAAAAAAACCAAACAAGATGGCCGACACAGAATGTCACCAAATGTACTTTCTAGAGACCTTGATGATTTGGATGGCACTGCAATTGTGATAAGGAACCTGCAAAACATAATGGGTTTTAAGATTTAAAAAAAAGTTTTCTATATGAACATCCAAAACACCAGGAAACAAATAAACATGACACCAGTGCTATCTTAATGAATGCCATTTAATTTGTGATTGTTTTTTTTTAACTTGTTTTGTGCTTTATTCATTTATTCAATCTTAATTATTTATTGTTATATTCCCTGATCGTATTCAAGAGTGCATTGTTCTCTCGTCATTAACTGTAATACATATCCAGACATAATGGAAACTTCTTACCAGTTAACTTACATATATTATTCCTACTTTATATTTTTCTGTTCTGGTAACACATATATATATTTCTTACAAATGTATTGTTGGTTTATATGCTCATCAGATACTTAGTACATAAACTCTTAGGTAATCTGTTGTAACTATGATATACCTCCGTGACGTCACAAACCGGCCCCAACGGAAGACCAGCGCTGGCTTAGAACTAGCAATGCTGAGTTGGGACCGATTGGTAACATTTGACATTGTTATTTTTCTTGATTACTTTTGTCTTTTACTTTGTTTAATATTTAGCAATGTTGTTGTTACAAATAAATACATTTTCATTTCATTTCATATGCAGGCGTGACGCTTACCATCCATCAAAAGACCTGCCGGTTTCGTCCTGTACTAGTATTGAAATTGAAACTGTTTATTTCCAGGACAAGGAACTGAAAGACGCTCTATCGCAACGAAAATTGGCCATGACCGAGTACAACGAAGTAACAGAACGATTGTCAGAATTGAGGCAACAGAAGCAAAAACTATCGCGGCAGGTAAGCTTTTATCAATATAGGGTGTTTGGTAGAGGGTCCGACAACCGAGAATTTTTTTTGACCAACTTGTATTCTTCAAGTGGGCCCCCGAACACGCTTATTTGGTTTGTCGGTCCCTCTACCAAACACCCTGTATTTAATTAATTTTAGGTAAATATCTATTCTATAATAAAATACTTATTTATATGTTTTGCTCCTCTCACCTGTCCATTGTCAATATAACAATGAAATTTCTATTGAGTGTGGGTCGTTCGACAGTTGAAGTATTAAATACTAACGACCGCTCAATGAAAGCACTTCGCAGTTTTCGGTTTAAAGAATTTATTTCTCAGCAAGAAATTACATATTCCCGCTTATACGCTTGGACATCCAAATGGCTTAATAACTTAAATAAAAAAAATAGGGAGAATCCACTTTTCAACTGACTTCTAAAATAGAAGGAGGTTCTCAATTAGTCTGTTTTTTTATGTTTGTTACCTCATAACTTTCGACAAGGTGAACCGATTTTGATGACTCTATTTTATTTAAAAGCTGGTGCTTCCCGTGTAGGTCCCAAATTTCATCAAATTTGGTCGAGCAGTTTTGGGTTACACTCCAATAACTGAAAAGTGTTTCGCCTATTTTGATGATTTGATGATCAAAATAGGCGTCATATCATCATTGACGGTGAATGACAATAGATCCCGTAATTAGTTAGGATCACAAAAACAGTTAAATTTAAAAAAAAAAAGAACATGTGCAAAATATTATGATAATAGGTACTTTTGAACTATCATGGCATCGACTTCAACAAGTTATTTCACACTTTTAAGGGTTGAAGTCGGTTCCATTTTTTTGGTTTTTTTTATCGTTTGTCTTCTTCTATCTTATAGGTCCGCGACAAGGAGGAGGAATTAGAAGTGGCCATGCAGAAGATAGACGCTCTTCGTCAGGACATTAGGAGGTCCGATAAGGGACGCCGGGAGTTAGAGGCTAGGCTAGATACTGCCATCGCTGAGGCTACTAAAGTAAGTTCAGCAATTTTTGATCGATAACATCTGTAATAACAATAATGTTTTTTTTATAAGGACTCGTACGGTTTGTTCATTTGTCATTCGTCAAGTAAAACTAAAACTGTTATCCACAGACTTCCAAAAAGGAGGTTATCAATTTGACTGTATTAGTTTTATGTATTTTACCTTTTTTTCTAAATGTATCGATTTTGTTATTTATTTTTTATTTGAAAGCTGGTGCTTCCCGTGTTACGTGTGTGTGTATTAAATTTCATCAAATTCGGTCCAGTAGTTTTTGAGATACACTCCAATAACTGAATAGAATGGAAGTCGGTATAAAATTTTTCAAATTGTACTGTTTTATTAACTGAGTTCACTGGGTAGCACTTAATACATGTGCACAGTTTACGAGAAGCGTGTTGTGGTCGCAATGATATGCGTGGGCGCAAGACAGGCTGGTTGTCGCAGTTGGTAGCACCCCTGCCTTCTGTGCCGCTGGTCCCGGGATAGATCCCCGGACAGGTCAAACATTTGTGTGCACGAACATGTCTGTTTGAGCTGTGTCTGGGTGTGCATATGTATATAAGTATGTATATCAGTCATCAGGTTATCATAGTACAGGTTCTGCCTAGTTTGGGACCTGAACACCGCGTGTGGATATTGTCCCATATTAAAAAAGTGCGGCTCGTGCAAGTGGCGACTGCCTAATATAACATATTATATCGACCGGTGATTATTAGCAGAGTTGTCAATAATGTGAAGATCGCGCGTGCAAAGATTACGTCACGCTCTGGAAAGAATAGCGGGTTATGAGTTTGTTATTATAATATTTATGTATATTGTAGGAACGTAAGCTCCGCGAGGATTCGCTCCGCTCCCAACGTGACGACGGCAGCGCCACTCCGCTTTCCGGTCCGCCCTCTGCTTCCGCTTCCGTTTGTGCCGCTGCTGACGTCGCCAGGCTGCAAGCGGAAGTCGAAACTCTAGAGGTAAGTACTCAATACTCAACATGCCACATGTAGCTGGGTAAAAAACTTTACTTAAGCAACACCTAACCTCTGCTGACTTGTTGAACAAATAACTATGGCTTCAAACTTGTACAGAAAACTAGAAAGTTGAAGCAAACTTAACGACGATATAATCATCAACACTTGGGTTTCACCGCGGGACGCAGCTAGTTATAATATTACTATATAAACATTTATAAGTTGTTTTGTTTGTCCTCAGCAACAATACAAGGAATCATTACAACAGCAACAGTCCCGGTTCAACGCGGAAGTATGTGCGCTTAACTCGCAGATACAAGAGGCAGATACTCTCAGAAACGCGCTACAGAGAGAGGTAAATACTATCGTTCTTTTTATATACTTGGTTTGATGTTATCGTCCTTTTCGTATACTTGGTTTGATATTATCGTCCTTTTCGTATACTTTGTTTGATATTATCGTCCTTTTCGTATACTTTGTTTGATATTATCGTCCTTTTCGTATACTTTGTTTCATATTATCGTCCTTTTCGTATACTTTGTTTCATATTATCGTCCTTTTCATATACTTTTGTTTGATATTATCTTCAAAGTCAAAATCATTTATTCAATTTAGGCATCAAAGTCGCACTTATGAACGTCAACTTTTCATTATAATGTACTTTAAAGACTACCGCCGCGTTCCAAAATATAAAGAGCCCACCGAGACTTCGGTTGACTTCCTTCCTCGTATACTTGGTTTGATATCGTCTTTTTCATATACATGGTTTGATATTATCGTCATCTTCATATACTTGGTTTGATATTAATCAATAATCAATTAATTGGTGAAAAGTCAGTTACACGTCAAAATTTAAATACAATATGACAACCCTATAAAGAATTGATTCAACAACAAAATAGCGATTAAAAAAAAATACAATAATATGTCAACCGAACAAAAGAAAGTAAATCAATTTACGACAAAAATATAGAAAATAAAAAGTCAGAACACATTACTTATAAGTAATATTAAGTTCTTAATAGTCGTAGACTATCAACATAGTATTATCGTCCTTTTCATATACTTAGTTTGATATTATCTTCCTTTTCGTATACTTGGTTTGATATTATCTTCCTTTTCGTATACTTGGTTTGATATTATCTTCAATTTCGTATACTTGGTTTGATATTATCTTCCTTTTCGTATACTTGGTTTGATATTATCTTCCTTTTCGTATACTTGGTTTGATATTATCTTCCTTTTCTTATACTTGGTTTGATATTATCTTCCTGTTCGTATACTTAGTTTGATATTATCTTCCTTTTCGTATACTTGGTTTGATATTATCTTCCTTTTCGTATACTTGGTTTGATATTATCTTCCTTTTCGTATACTTGGTTTGATATTATCTTCCTTTTCGTATACTTGGTTTGATATTATCTTCCTTTTCGTATACTTGGTTTGATATTATCTTCCTTTTCGTATACTTAGTTTGATATTATCTTCCTTTTCGTATACTTGGTTTGATATTATCTTCCTTTTCGTATACTTGGTTTGATATTATCTTCCTTTTCGTATACTTGGTTTGATATCTTCCATTTCGTATACTTGGTTTGATATTATCTTCCTTTTCGTATACTTGGTTTGATATTATCTTCCTTTTCGTATACTTGGTTTGATGAGCCGTTTGGAGCAGTATGTAGCAACACTGCCTTCTGAGCCGCTGGTCCCAGGTTCGATCCTCGAACAGCCAATTCTACTATTTCACAACCTTCAACAATATATCCCGCTGCAACTGCAGTTCGACTACGATTGTCGTTCGATATTTACCTCAAAAGTCAATTTTGCCTTTTCTAAAGACAAATTGTAATGTAACGTCATTTTAAGCACTACTATATATAACATATACTAACGACTGGCCGCGACTCAGTTCGCGTAGTAGGGTCGGGCTTCGGCCTCGCCATAACGTCCCATCTTTTCTTAATTTTTTTAATGTAAGAGCCTTCCACGAAGTATTAGAAAACATTTATAACAAGTGCAATTTGAAAAATTTAATACCGACTTCCATTCTATTACTTTGGTAAAAATCAGTAATTAAGGTGTAACTCAAAATCCACTGGACCGAGTTTTAAATTTACACGGGAAGCACCAGCTTCCAAATAAAAAAATAATTTTGAGATTCGGTTCACCCAGAAGTTATGAGGTAACAAACATAAAAAAATACAGTCGAATTTTCTGGAAGTCGGTAGAAAAATGAATGAAATCGGCAAAGCCGTTCTCAAGTTATAGCGTGACCAGGAGAAATAGGGGTTCATTTATATATACGATAAACGATACTAAATACGAATATAAGTTAGCGTCGCGTTCATGATCTCGAGTCATGATTTATAGAGTCTTCAAAATATGTAACGTTTTTTTATGTTCCTCACAGTTACAAACGTCAAAAGAAAAGTTGGAGAACCGTCGCCTGGAGCAACTGAACGACAGCGAGGACAAGCAGATACTGATCAACGAAAACAGGAAGTTGGCCAAAGATTTGGATGCAGTAAGTTCTCTTTGCACATATACAGGGTTATTGGTAAGTCGACCTATTCCCGTTAAGGGCGTGTAGTTTACATCGTTTCTGACCGATTTGACGATGTAACACCCTATCCTAAATCTAACTGTTATTTATATAGAGATATTTATTTGATATGTTTAGCAGAACTTGACTTGGCGATGTTTACCTATCAACAAGTTAAGCAACGCTCGCGGTCAGGAGTTGGATGGGTGTGTGCTAGTGGCATTACTCAACGGAGCGCTTCCGTGCTTCGGAGGGCATGTTAAGCCGTCGGTCCCGGTTGTTTGTCTTAGGACAACAGACGTTAGGCTATGTCGAAGGCCTTCGGGTGGCTTGAAAACTTCGACATGGGTTGGCCACTAGCTAGTGGCTTATGGCCCAACTCGTCTCTCTGATAGAAATCACCAATTCCAAACAAATAACCAAGAATAACATAACAATTTTAAATGCTCGGTACTAACGATACTAACTCAGCGTTGTTAGTTATATACCAGCGCTGGTTTCTGTTGGCGCTGTTTTGTGACGTCATAGTACAGTTTCATGCAGAACCGATTTGTACATTGTTATGTTACCTGCTGGTTATAGGTCATAGTGAATAATGCCTCTGACTGTATTAATCGAGAATACCTTTCTACTCACGAAATTTCAAAATCCATTCACTCGCAGATTCAAAATTCAAAATGCGGATTTCGTTAATTTTGCAACCACTTCAAAAAATGCCGATTATTTCAATATGGTTCAAAACTGATACATGAAATAAAAAGTAATAAACAGAATAAACTATGTTTTACTATTTGTATGTTTTGTAAAATAACATATTGAATTTCTTGCAATAAGTTATGTTTACGAAAAAAACCGTTACGATTCATATTTGAATATCATGTCCGAGAATAAACGAAATTCTTTATAATAGATATTGAAATTGCGAAAGTACATATTTTATTATGATAAAAAAAACATTTCGCTAATCTTCTTATAATTTTTCCACCTCCATTAGTTTTTGTTCAATTTATGTCAAACAATTGTTTTGGCACACTGACAGCTCCACTCATACACTAACTCTAGAGACCAACTCTGAACATAAAATTCAATTTTTTTTTATGTTCAAGGTTGTGATTTTGGATTTTGAAACAAGAACATATATTATTATATAGCTTTCTTTCTCTTATACATTTTACCGATCGTAAAAGTGAGACAACTACAATATAATGCAAAAACGAACCAAAATACTTTGGGAATAGATCAATTCCACTAATGAGTTTACTGTGTATCATTTTGGGTGATACTATTCAAGAATTTTATTATGCGGTTAACAGCGAAAATGTTTTATCCGTATAGATGGCTGAAAACGGGAGGAGATGGCAAGCGGAGCGTAGGCAAATGGAATTGGAGCTGGAGGATCTTCGAGCAAAGAAAGACACCATGCAGCATTGGGAGATGCAGGTTAGTGCAGTACAATTCTTTGTGAATGAGTTCGTACGGGCAAGTACTGCCACTACACCTATTTCTACCGTGAAGCAGTAATGTTCAGTACAGGTAGTAACTTAAGTCTCAGGGTGATGGGCGCAGTGCAGTTCGTCACTTGTGAGGAAATGCATCGGTTCTAGGCAGAAGTTTCCATACATCCAAAATTTCGCGTTTATAATATTAGTAGGATGGTAATCCTTATTCTGTTCTTCCAAATAATTATAACGCTTGCGAATGTCAGTTCTTTAAATTTAGTCGTCATTTAACTTCGTGTTTTGTAAACTGATGTAAACTGCAGGGCTATTATTGCATCAAAGGTCGCACGGCCAGACACAATAGAAATTTCATTGTTTTTTACAATTTTACTTAAAGTTTTATTTAAAGAAAGATTATGTATCTCAGTTGCTAACAAATGTTGATTCAAATCTTGAAAAATGGCGGCTCTATGTCAGTTTTGACAAATCCAGTAAGCAGAAATGTTAGTAAGTTGATGACTGGAGCTGACAAAAGTGACATAGAGCCGCCTTTTTTCGATTTCAATCAATTTCATTTGTAAGCAACTGAAGTACATAATAGCCCTACTGACCTAAAACTACCCACAATCGAATAGAATAATCATATTTTTAGGATTGTTATAAATGTTATACAAATGTAGATTTTGAGTGAGATGGGTTTGAACAGAATAAGGCCATAGTTTAGAGACTTTAGTTTGCTAGTTAAGTTTGGTGTTATGTAGAAGCGAATCGCTACCAGCAGGGCTAATATGGCTACGTTCCGGGAAGCGCCGTCAACGCTCACAACTGCTCTCGCTGCTCGCGCCCCGGTTTGCCGTTCCCTTTGGTTGACAGTGACAGCTCGCAATCATCACGTAGCCTTCCACCTTCGAACCGCGAGCGTTGTGGTCGCGGCGTGAGTTATCGGTGATGTCATCGATGACGTATCGAACGCCGTGTGTGATTTTGGCGCTTCCCGGAACTTAGCCTATGTATTTCAGTTGCAATCAATTTAGATGGAAATCGAAAAAAATGGCGGCTTTATGTCACTTCTGTCAGCTCCAGTCATCAGCTTACTTTTTGCTTATTGGAGTTGTCAAAACTGATATAGTGTTGCCATTTTTCAAGATTTCAATCAACATTTGATTGTAACTGAGATACGTAATTGCTTGTCACGTCGATAAATAGTTTTGTTAGATTTATAATACCTTTTCTCTAGTATCTAGCCGCGATAACTATATCGCGGTTCGGCCGTCTACGTAACCATAGTTCCATAACCATTTACGAATGAGTAAGAAGAAGAGTAGTAAGAGAGAGTAAAAAGAACATTTCTGTATAATAGAACCCACGGTTTTGTTAGGAATTTATTTGTATTACTCGTGGAATCGTAATATTTTATTTTAAGTTCACAATAAACTTTGTAATCTAACTTGACCACAAATACGCAGGACATACAAACGTATTTGTATACGTTTGTATATTCTAGCTGCTAATATAATATACTAACTGGTGCCCGCGACTTCGTCTGCGCAGGATTAGTACGTCGAGTAGCTTATTATCTTCTCCAAGGCCATAACTATCTTTAGACCAAATTTCATGGTCTCATGGTCAAATGAAATTGCTATAATAGTATTAGTAAATTTAAATACTTAGTAAATCAATCAGACACAAACAAACACTAATAATAAAATACAGTACCAGAAAAAAACCGTCTTTACATTTCATCACCCTTGACGGTCACCGAGCACGTCTAGTGTATCGAACTGTCAAAATGATACAGTGCTTTTGACTAAACTATCAGAAACTGACACAAACTTTGACAGAACTGTCATCATTACGATCTTGTCGTAGGCGGAGATCTTGTTATTTTGTCTATGCTGTGCCCAAGCATATTACGCTTTTTCACCCGCGTGGTGATGGATGATGATGATGATGAAAATTAGCCTAGTTGACATATATTTTCGATTTTATTTATTTAAACTATTTAACTATTTAAAAGTTTATTTTCACCAAGTTTTGAGTGAATGGTACCAGAAACATGTTGATCCATAAACATTTTCGAACTTTTCCGAGGGTACTTTTAAAAAAAAAATGAAATTCCCGTATTATTATTTATTTTCTCGTTAAGTATAATTTGATGACTGTTTCCAGAGTGATGGGTGTACAATAAATATAGAGTAAAAAAATAAAAAATATATGTATTTTGGCTGCTTTATCGACATAGTACATCTATACTCTTGCGTAACTCGTAGGTTTCGTTTACAGTTTTTTTTCTATAAGATCATTTATTTGTCTTGTCATTCGTAACTGGTTACAAAACTACAGTTACGTAGACGGCCGAAGCGCAAATTTTATTCTATCTATAATCCATACTCACACAGCAGTGTCGCATGGCTTGTGTTGCCAAATAAATAAATATCATCATCATCATCATCATTATCAGCCGGAAGACGTCCACTGCTGAACATAGGCCTCCCCCATAGAACGCCACTTGGACCGGCTACTCGCTTCCTGCATCCAGCGATTCCCCGCGGTTTTTATGAGGTCGTCGGTCCACCTAGCGGGGGGCCGGCCTACACTACGCCTTCCGGTGCGTGGTCGCCACTCGAGAACCTTTCTTCCCCATCGGTTATCAGTTCTGCGAGCGATGTGGCCTGCCCATTGCCACTTCAACTTGCTAATTTTGAGAGCTATGTCGGTGACCTTAGTTCTCCTACGGATCTCCTCATTTCGGATCTTATCACGCAGGGAAACCCCAAGCATAGCCCTCTCCATTGCTCGTTGAGCGACTTCAAGCTTGTTAATGAGGCCCACAGTAAGGGACCACGTCTCAGTGCCATAAGTCATCACTGGCAACACACACATTGGTTTTCAGGCTCTGAGGTATTGGGGACGAAAAGATGGATCGAAGCTTCCCGAACGCTGCCCATCCGAGCTGGATTCTTCGTGCGACCTCCTTGTCGAAGTTGGACCTACCTAATTGGACAGTCTGTCCCAGGTAGACGTACTCGTCTACAACTTCGAGTGTATCGTTTCCAACAATTACCGGTATAGGTGGAACATGGACATTGGACATGATTTTCGTCTTATCCATGTTCATCTTAAGACCAACCTGTTGGGAAACTCTACTGAGGTCGTTGAGCATGGTGCCGATATCCTCGAGCGACTCCGCCATTATAACTATATCATCGGCAAAACGAAGGTTAGTGATGTATTCGCCATTAATGTTGATGCCACATCCTTTCCAGTCCAAAAGTTTGAAAACATCCTCCAATGCGTTAGTGAACAGTTTCGGAGAGATGACGTCTCCCTGTCTCACACCTCTCTGCAATGGAATTTGTTCCGTACTCTGGTCCTGTAATCGGACTGACATAGTGGCCTTGCTGTATAAACACTTCAACGCTTCGATATACCTATAGTCAATTTGGCATCGCTGCAAGGACTGCAGTATGGCCCACTTCTCGATAGAATCAAAGGCTTTCTCGTAATCCACAAACGCTAGACACAGTGGCTGATTATACTCTTCGGTCTTCTGTATAATCTGCCGTAGTGTATGAATGTGGTCTACGGTGCTAAAGCCTCTTCGGAAACCGGCTTGTTCAGGAGGCTGGAACTCATCAAACCTGCGTGCGAGACGGTTCGTGATGACTCTCGAAAACAGCTTGTACACGTGGCTCAAGAGCGATATGGGCCTATAATTCTTCAATAAGGTTTTATCACCTTTTTTGAAGAACAGCACCACCACGCTCTTGTGCCACGTTTCCGGTGTTTTGCCTTCGAAGATGACAGAATTGAATAACTTCTGGAGGACTAAAAGTATCGGTCTACCACCCGCTCTCAGAAGTTCAGTCGTAATTCCGTCCTCTCCTGGCGCCTTGTTGTTCTTAAGCTGTTTGAGAGCCATTCTAATCTCGTACAGGCTGATGTCCGGGATGTCTTCGGTATAGTGTCGGACTAACTTTGCTCTGGTGTCCTGAGCTGCTTCAGTAACGGGTTCGCGCGTCGAGGTATATAACTGTCGATAGAAGCTCTCAATCTCTCTCAGAATCTCAGGCTTGGATGAAACGATACTGCCATTTTCGGTCTTCAGTTTTGTCATTTGGCTTTGCCCAATAGACGAATCTTTTGCAAACACTTTAGAGCCCTGGTTCCGCTCAATTGCTGCCGTAATACGCGCAGTATTATAAGCACGCAAGTCGTGTCGCATGGACTTCCAAATTCGTCTATTGAGTTTACCGTAATCCGACATATCAACTGCGGACTGCAGTCTCATTTCGCTCCGTTCTGCCATTAGTTTCAGAGTTTCTTTTGAGAGTTTTTGAGCTTTCCTGCGGCGTTTGGTCTCACAGAATTCGGACCCAACCGCTTGGACAGTTTCCACCAACCCGTTGTTCAACTCATCCACTGTGTCGCATTCAGCTAAGCACTGAAAACGGTTTTGAAGTTCAAGTTGAAACTTTTCGGGGTTTTTCGGGGATTTGGGCACGATTAGGTCGGAGCGTAGACTTCACCAGACGTGACCTCTCAAGCTTGACATTGATATTCAATGCGCCTCTTACGATGCGGTGATCGCTGCCGGTTTTTACCTTGCTGATCACAGAGACGTCATTGAATATGCGCTTATTGGTCGTCATGATGAAGTCTATCTCGTTCGTAGTGGAACCGTCGGGACTCATCCACGTCCACTTCCTGGATGGCCGCTTCATGTAGAAGGAGTTCATCATTAAGAGTCCCTCCTTCTCCATGAAGTCAGCCAGCCTCTGTCCCCTCGAGTTCCGCTGCCCGTATCCAAATGGCCCTACTCTCAACTCATCACGTTTCCTTGTGCCTAGCTTTGCGTTGAAGTCTCCCATTACAACAGTGAAGTAGGTTTTAGAAGTATGCATGGCCCTGGATATATCCTCGTACATACTTTCTACTTCATTGTCCGAGTGTGCCGAGGTCGGTGCGTATACCTGTATAACCTTCAGCGAATACCGTTTGGTTATTCTGAGTATAAGGAACGCTACCCTAGCCGACACACTATCGACTTTCACTACGTTGTTAACGAGAGACTTGCGGACGAGGAACCCGACACCACCCTGGGATTGTTGGTCTCCCTCCCGGTGGAAGAACAAGTTGCCGGAATTTAGAATTATCGTGTCCTGTCCCTGTCTTCGGACTTCAGATAATCCCATGACATCCCAGCGTAACTTGAGCGTCTCTTCCTCCAATTCGACCATCTTTTCGTCGGTCCTGAGCGTGCGTGTATTGTATGTTGCCAGGGCCAGGGGTCGTTTTTGGGATTGGTAGCCGGATCTCTGCCGGAGATTCTTCGCACCCCCTGCTCCACCGTTACAATGGCCGCTACCGTAGCCACGGATAGCAGAGCTGCCGGGAACTGGGGGCCGTGGTTTAATGTTAATTGTCATGGGGGGGGGGGGGGATTTGCCTTAATGCACCACGCTTGGCAGGCGTCTTGGTGATCGCAGTGGATGTTGACGCAGACTGCGGGAAATGCTGCTGCCCATTTCCCGGATATTTCTTTAGCCGCCTCTTACGGCACCCACGGGAAAAGTTAGGGGGGGTACAATTCGTAGCCGGTACCACCACGGCTTAATAAATATCAATGATGTTTTATTTAACAGATAGCAGACATCATCAGATGGGTGGCCGACGAGAAAGAGGCGCGCGGGTACTTGCAGGCCCTGGCTACTAAGATGACAGAGGAGCTGGATTATCTGAAACATGGTGAGTTATTAATAGAGAAATCATTTGCTTATTATTTATTCAAATAGAATCTAAGATGCAAGTCGTAAGACTGAAGGGAACACATATTTACCTTCTAAAAGTGCTTGGCTCTCCCCGGGTATCCATACTTATAAGAGACTTGTTATCCGGGGAGGGATCATTTCTTATCGTTCATGCAAAAAATCCTTTCATACTGCTTTATGTTTTTTCTACCGACTTCCAAAAAGGAGGAGGTACTCAATTCGACTGTTTTTTATGTTTGTTACCGCATAACTTTCGATAAGGTGAACCGATTCTCAAAATTCTTTTTTTTTAATAAATAAAAAAATCATGTTTTTTTTAAATGGTGCTTCCCGTGTGGCCCCATTCAAATTTCATCAAATTCGGTCCAGCACTTTTTGAGTTTCACTCCAAACTTTTATTTTTAGCGTTCCGTAGTATTCAAGGAAACTTTTAACAGTACAGGTTGTACAGGAAGACAAACATACAACCTAACAAACATACAGATAGAATAGAGTCCATTTGACCAGTTAAAGTAGAGACCCTTCGCTCGGTCAATAACTAGATAATATACTTCATAACAGAAGCTGCAGGGAATCAATTTCAAGGCTATAGAGGTTATAATTAGCGTAATCTTGTCATTTTCAGCCAGCGCATCGCGAAGCTCCCTCGTAGCAGCATCGTCCCCTCCAGCGGGCGGCACGGGCGGCTGGCGGAACCGACGATCGCAGAAACTCGACAAAATGGAAATACTTACACTACAGTCTTCCCTCCACTCCGAGATACAAGCTAAACAGGCTGTGGGGGAGGAGCTCAGCCGAACGCGCGCCGAGCTGTTGGCTAGTCAGAGGTCAGTACAAGTCATAGTATAAAGATGCAGCAGTATGGAAACTAAGCCTAGTTAAGCAGAAATAAACTAATACGCGAACATTCGTCTTGACGCGGCCTCACTACTGACAGCACCGCTTAGGGGTCGCGTGGATGCGCATATTTGTGTGAGTGAGCCGTTTAGAAGTGGAGTATTCCAAGCATCTTTGTCTTCTGTCGGACTTTATAATAAGCTTTTTTATTAAAACGTTTTTTACAGTCACCTTAAATTTGAAACGATAAGATAACGTTACATTTAAGCAGATTTTCGTACTCGGCCCACTGGGGTCATCCTCCGAGAAATACAAGAATGCACTTTAAGGAGCGCTGTTATCCCGATAATATTGTATGAAAAAAATACTTTGGTTAGAAAAGGAATAGGACAAAATGAGTATTAACGGAATAGATTTCATAACTATTACTCGCTTTCCGAAGAAATAAAATCTTAAATAGGCCTACAAAAAAAGCTTTCACGTCCAAATTCTCAGAATTTTTAGCGATAACAGTATATAGTTTTTAGGTATTACATAGCTAACGTATAGCATAGCCAGTAGTTTTTTAAGTGTGTTGGTATACATCGTAAAATACAATAAAATAAAAACTAGAAAACTCCAGTACCACGTCATGCGCAATGAGAAATACGATCTTCTCCAACTGAGCATGCATGTTAAATCCAAGGACGTAGACAACCAGGCAGAAGACGTACCACATGGCTCAACAATCTCCGGACGTGGTACAACATGAGCAACAGGTCGCTATTTCGGGCAGCAGCTTCTAAGATCCGAGTAGCCTAACGGCCGTTTTCAATAACCTATCTATCGCCGATTTATCTTACTAGAGATAGATATTAGGCAGTATTTGTATAGACGTTTTGTAGTAAGGAAAACTGTGGATAGAATATTGAAAACGGCCGTTAATGATAGATAAATAGATAAATTTTAGTTCACGGCTAAAAAAAAAATTATGAAAATATCATTCAAAAGAGTTCTTAAATGAATAGTGTTACTAAACTGTGTAACAAGTGTTCAAATGTGATGTACCTGTATATTTTGCCTAGGTACTGTCTCTTACGATTTCGAATTTGAGTTTTTACAAAATACTGCGCTTTTTTTTTTAACTAAAAAAAATGTATGACAGGTGCCAGAAATAATGCCGATAGACCCCTCAAAGTAGGGTCCAAAAAAAGACCATTTCAAGCCGACCCCCACATACCAAGTTTTAAAACGCTCTACCGTCACGAGACCCCCTAACCTAACCTAACCTAGCAAAAAACTGTCTTTTCATCAAAAATTCAGTTTTATTTGCGTTTTTTCAGGAAATAGGTAGGTATATGAATTTTGAACGCTCTCTTTACTCGCTTCGTCACGGCCACCGGCATTACTATCGACCGCCGTCGCGATAGCGTTAAAAATGTAATACTCTTAAATAATTCTATACAAAAATCTTCATTAGCGGTGACCAAATTAAGTATTCGGACCTTGTAACTTTTTGAGTTCTGCCCTCATCTTCACAATTGAGACGTTGTTAGTTGCGCCTCCGGTGGTACTCGACGGCCCAAAATGGTTATGAAAATGAAATATTACGAAATGGCACCGTAAGAAGAAGATATCGTAAAATATAATAAACACATACAAAATGAATCTCTTCTCGTTACCTCTTCGCATTACATCGTCCAATCTGAGAAGCAATTTTTAACCTAACGTAAAGCATCGTAAATTATTTTAAAATTGGGATTGGAGCGCGCCGTATAACGGGAAATGGGATATTTACCATCCTATAATGTTTCCTTGTGAGGTTGAGGTTTCGAAGAGTCTCTCATCTAATATCGGGATGCCAATCGTAACAGGCAAAGAAATGCTACTACAAGATGGTAGGCCTTTCTCTACCGACTTCCAAAAAGGAAGAGGCACTCAATTCGACGGTATTTTTATTTTTTATTTTATTTGTTCCCTCATAACTTTCGATAGGGTGAACCGATTCTCGAAACTCTTTTTATGTTTGAAAGCTGGTGGTTCCCGTGTGGTCCCATTTAAATTTCATCAAATTCGGTCCATTAGTTTTTGAGTTACACTCCAATAACTGAATAGAATGGAAGTCGGTATTCAATTTTTCAAATTGTACTTGTTCATTTTGACACTCGCATGTTTCACTGTTTTCACTGTTTTTGATGGGCTCGTTTCGTCTCATCATCTCGAGAAGCGTTTAAGTAGTTTTTTAGTTTAGAAATTACAATTTTACAACGTTATTATAATGTTAGTGTAGAAATTAACTTTTATTTTTAGCGTTCCGTAGTATTCAAGGGACCTTTAAACTTGATGATGAGATTGTCTTATGACAGCCTTCCGCACTGTCAATCATTGAGGGGTTTAATTGTAATATTAATTCCTTATATATTTTCTGGTCTATAACATAAATTAGTTTATATATTACAACATTACCAAGCTAAGTTTGCACCTCGATGGTATGCGGCGCCCGCCCGCTTTCCCGCTCACCTTCCCGCGATCGCCCCATCGCGTCAGTACAGTTAGCAACTTTGTCGCCGACACGCGTCATACGAGGTTTCGTCATCCTCTTTAGATCTGCTTAGAAAAAAAACATAGTTCCAGACACAGATTAGAGTTTAACCATTATAACATGGTTAATAGGAGGGAGGCTCCAAATATATATCTATCTCTCTTTTTGGTATGACATTTTATGAGATAGATATATTTTTGGAGCATTAAACAGTCTGTGACATTTAACGCGGCGCAGAAAAAGTATGCACGATGCGTTTTGTACTTAGTAATGTTGTAGAAGTGTAGTGTGGGATTTTATGTTTGTATTTAGTAATTTCAGTTTATAAATCATGTTGGATTAAAACTTTCCATTCTAAAATTAACATGGAGATTCAAAAACAATAATTTACATTTTTTTACTAAAACATTCATGTACTGTAAAAATAGAACAATGTTCAAAACTAAACGCAACTTTTTTAGTAAAAAGAAACCACTGGCGGGATTGCACATTCAATTGCGACAATTGTGTTTTAATTTACCGCGTGAACATAGATAATCCTAAAAACTGAGTTCAAGTGAATTTGATTCGGAAATAGAAGGCACTCCTCCTGATTTAAAAGCTGAAGCCGAAATAGCAAAAAAAAATTTACTTCCTCCTAAATCCAAGGAGCGATTTATGAAAACTTCTTTGATTCTAATTCTGGTCTGAAAATACCATTTTTGAGAAAAACATTATACACGCCTCAACCAGTAAGAAAGCCATCCTGGCCTCGTATATAACCGGACCTCAGCTGCGTTTAACTCATACTTGGCCAGGAAGGCTTACTTACTGGATTCTGCAGTAATGTACTATTACCTCGAGTGGATTGTTGTGGTCAACAAAAATGAAAGGAAAGATGATACATAGTGAAGGGAGAAAATTTGTATGTTAGGTGTTTTTACCTAAACGTTCAAATAACTTATAGGGTCCCAGTGGGATATCCTCCGTCCGAAATTCCTTCGGTATAATATTTCAATATATATAAAAAAAGGTATCCAGACATATTACGATTTCGGTGAGACCAAAATTTCAGAATACCTATTTTATATTATAACTTGTTCAGGAAAATGGGTCTGTTGATTATTTTATTATTCCCCTTCCATGTATGTATATATACGAACTTGCAATATTCGTAAAAGCAAATCCTCATTACTTCAAGACAGCACCTGAGATTTTTCCTCGATGTACACGCAATCCAGACAGACTGGTCTTTGATGTTCACCCCAGGACTACTCTGTATCTCAAACAAAGTCAAGCAATGTCCGTTAAGGTTTATAATACTATTCCTGATCATATAAAAGCTCTTAATATAAAAACGTTCAAACTAGAGTTACTTAATTGGTTAAGGACAAAAACCTTTTATTCTGTAAACTACCTAATAATAATTCATGATTGTATGACATCATAAATATTTGCATGCTTTAATTAAGGCTAAATGTGAATTAGAACTTATATTATTATTATTTAAGATCTCAAACTGTACCACATTTACAGCAAATAAACAAATTTCAATTTCAATAAATATTAATTCCTTTAAATATCGCTTTCCACAATGCTCCATTAAATTTAATTTTTATATCATTATGGTTATTGACAAACATTTACAGCGAATATTACTACTTAACCCTTACTATACCGTAATAATTAAAACAAAAGATTTATGAATGAAACTCACGTAAATTTACGTCTTTGGTACGTAAAGGTTTAAAGTGTATTGAAAAAAACATGGTATTTTTTAAAGTATATAATAAAATATTGCAGTGCCACATTGATTCTAGAATACTTACTAACAATGATAGGTATGGTACTCGCGGCGAATTACGGCAACAACAAATGTGGCAGCAGGCCTAGACAAAAGATGTTTCTGTTAACGCCAAACGACAACTCCAAAATGTATGGCGTTGACGTTACCTGTGGATAAGTCACGTGTCGTCACGCTAAGTTCGTAGACGCGACACGGGAACGTTATGTCTGTAGCGTGTGCGGAAAACGCCTGCTTGAATTTTGTCTAGGTTTTTACCTGCTGTGCCACATTCGTTTTTGGACGATGTATGGTATCCGTCTATATAGATATATGGAATCTAGGAACCTCAGTAAAAGACGTTTTTGTATGCGCGAAAGCTTGGACAACACTGACTTCGCGTCAGTTCTAACATAACGAATCTACCTTTTTTAATATAAGATCATTACCTATATAGCGCGCATATCTATATAACGTCTATATAGGAACCTTTCGTGCTGCCGCTATTAAACGTGATTCCAAAGTAACCACTACCAATTACTCTATTTTCCATTGTACAGAGAGCTGGTAGACACCCGGACCAGGTTGGATGCTCTCGCGCACGACATGAAACGCAAGGAGCAACACATCCGCGACATGCAGGCTCGTCTCGACGCACCACCGCATCACGCGGCCAGCTCCTGTGAGTATTCTGCTGGTTGTTACTGCACCGTGACTTACTGCGCCGTTGTGGGGGTTGGGGGGTTGGTAGGTTACCTATGGCTAAGACAAATGTAGTTAGGTTACCTATAACAAAGATAAAGGTAGTTAGGTTACCTATAGCTGAGATAAAGGTAGTAAGGTTACCTTTAGCTGAGATAAATGCAGTTAGGTTACCTATAGCTGAGATAAAGGTAGTAAGGTTACCTTTAGCTGAGATAAAGTTAGTAAGGATACCTATAACAAAGATAAAGGCAATTAGCCTAAGATAAATGTAGTTAGGTTACCTAAAGCTGAGACAAAGGTTACCTATAACAAAGATAAAGGCAGTTAGGTTACCTTAACTAAGATAAATGTACGAGTAGTTAGGTTGCTTATAGCTGAGATAAAGGTAGTAAGGTTACCTATGGCCAAGATAAATGTAGTTAGCTTACCTATAGCTGAGATAAAGGTAGTAAGATTACCTATAGCTGAGATAAAGTTAGTAAGGTTACCTATAGCTAAGATAAATGTAGTTATGTTACATATAGCTGAGATAGAGGTAGTAAGGTTACCTATAGCCAAGAGAAATGTAGTTATGTTACCTATAGCTGAGATAAAGGTAGTAAGATTACCTATAGCTGACATAGAGTTAGTAAGGTTACCTATAGCTAAGATAAATGTAGTTATGTTACATATAGCTGAGATAGAGGTAGTAAGGTTACCTATAGCCAAGATAAATGTAGTTAGGTTACCTATAGCTAAGATATAGGTAGTTAGGTTACTTATAGCTGAGATAAAGCTAGTAAAGTTATCTATAGCTGAGATAAAGGTAGTAAAATTACCTATAGCTGAGATAAAGTTAGTAAGGTTACCTATAGCTAAGATAAATGTAGTTATGTTACATATAGCTGAGATAGAGGTAGTAAGCTTACCTATAACCAAGATAAATGTAGTTAGGTTACCTATAGCTAAGATAAAGGTAGTTAGGTTACTTATAGCTGAGATAAAGCTAGTAAAGTTATCTATAGCTAAGATAAATGCAGTTAGGTTACTTATAGCTGATATAAAGCTAGTAAAGTTACCTATAGCTGAGATAAAGGTAGTAAGGTTACCTATAACAAAGATAAAGGTAGTAAGGTTACCTATAGCCAAGATAAATGTAGTTATGTTACATATAGCTGAGATAGAGGTAGTAAGGTTACCTATAGCCAAGATAAATGTAGTTAGGTTACCTATAGCTAAGATATAGGTAGTTAGGTTACTTATAGCTGAGATAAAGCTAGTAAAGTTATCTATAGCTGAGATAAAGGTAGTAAGATTACCTATAGCTGAGATAAAGTTAGTAAGGTTACCTATAGCTAAGATAAATGTAGTTATGTTACATATAGCTGAGATAGAGGTAGTAAGCTTACCTATAGCTAAGATAAAGGTAGTTAGGTTACTTATAGCTGAGATAAAGCTAGTAAAGTTATCTATAGCTAAGATAAATGCAGTTAGGTTACTTATAGCTGATATAAAGCTAGTAAAGTTACCTATAGCTGAGATAAAGGTAGTAAGGTTACCTATAACAAAGATAAAGGTAGTAAGGTTACCTATAACAAAGATAAAGGTAGTAAGGTTACCTATAGCCAAGATAAATGTAGTTATTTTCTCATATATAGTTACATTCTGTAAACTGATCAATGACCTCTATGCCGAAGAACGTGTCGAATCGTTTTTGGTTTATTTGTTTTTTTTGTGTGTTTTTTATTTTGTATTCTTCCTATTAAGCAGTTTGTGCGGGAGGAAGGGTGGTGCACACCCCCAAATAGGCCAAAATCGTTGTTTTTTTTCAGCGGAAGTGTCATTAAATATTTTTTAATATAGTTTTTTATTCAAACGGTGTATTGTAAAGGTAAATACTTGAAATTGGTGTCGATTCTGTAAATTATGGCAGTACTTATTTTGTTTAGGCTAAAATCCAAATTAGTATAACACTTTCGAACGACAGCACTAAAATTAGATATTTCTCTTCAACTGTGGGCATATTTTAGACAGTTTAGTCGTCACGTAACTTTGTGCTCGCTTAACTAACCTAAAATAACTCAAAATTTAATAGAATAATCCTATTTTTAGAAGTGTCATTCTAAGTGTTAAATGATTTTGGATTTTATTGTTAACAGAATAAGGACTGCCATAATAAATTTATAGTTCGGTAGTTTAGTTTAGTTTTCTTGAACAAGTGAATTGCAACCATTAGCGACTTATTTTAGAAAATAAAATTTATAATTGTAAAAGTTTATTATTTTATAATAGTCTTATATATATATATAGTCTTAAAAAAATAAAATTGTTTCATATATATCATATGGAAAAAGTTCCTAATGAGTTAATACCCTCAACCTCCACAATGGTTATTCTTTAATCTGTGTACACTTTTCCAGCGCACTATTTTGTAATGTATTTGATCAAATATGTTTATTTAGTGCACCATTTTTCTTTTTGTTTTCGTTACATGTTACCGCACAATCCCACCCAATACGCACACGTATATTCAACCTGTGACGTCACAATACGCACCTAAATGTCAAATGGATATATGGATACTACCCACCACAAAGTCCAACGTCGACCGCGACGGAAAAAACGAAAATAACGGATTTTTGTCTATACACCTTGTATGAAACCTATGGACGCTAATATTGTGCTAAAATTTGAAATTGGAACACTAAAACGGACTTGTAACGTTCGTGCAATATGTGCACGTGAAAAAATATTGGAACTGTGATTTGAAATTCCACGATTGGTCCGTTTCAAAAATGGAATACGTAACTATCACACACGATTCGTGATCTCTATTATTTGTCTATGGTGTAACGATCATGTATTATCTGTGGCATTTACTAATATATTTTGCGTATGACGCTGTTTTTTTGTTATACCTGCATTGTGCTTGTTGTTTCGTAATTTTGAAACTTTAGTTCGGGCATGGTTGAGGCCGTACATACCTTTGTTTATAGGAGTTACGTCATGTATATGGGGTGTAGCCATATTGGTGTACCATCATTTATACGAATGATGTTGGTTTGATTTCTATAGTCTTGGCGTTTCTTTTTTTTCAATAAAATTACTTCTTTCCTCTAAAACTGATAATTCCTTAATATGATATTTATGTTTTCATGAGGCATGTTTCTAAAACTGCTGTTATGTATGTATTCTAAAACTGATCTGATCTGTCATAATAATTTTTATCACTCTTTACGTAAACCAGACTATTTACGTTTATTTCAAAGTTGTAATTTAGTTGTTATATATTTTATACTTTTTCTCCTTTTTTTCCGTTTGATTTAGAAACTTTATGACTATAGAACTTTATCAACTATCGTATAATTAAAACGATTTAACTATTTGTTATACGTATGTGCGTTCTTGATACGTAGTTACTAGTTTCAAGAACGTTTGGTGTTGTGTTACGTAGAATAATTAGTGCTCAAAACCTAGTCTGGTTTGTCTGAAATGATTGATGAAGCTATAGGGATGAAGAAGTTTGAATAAATAGTATTGGAAACCAAATATCTCAGTTTTACATAATTCTGCAAAAAGAGAAACATATTTGTGTATTGATCGTTTATAATAAGCGATTTTTCGGAAATGGTTTTCTGAAAATAGAGAAAAATTGCGTTTGTTTCGATCCTACAGCCTGCGCCAAACCAACATGAAAAAATACATGCGTGTGTCAGTGGCATTTACTTTTTTTTAGTAAAAGTAATTGGTTTGTCGATTGTGTCAACAAATAAAAACTGTTTTGCACAAATACTGCCCTACGCGATAAAAATGTAAGATGTTCGTGTACGAAAATAACTGGCAATAGCTAACTTTATCGCTATCAGGCGCATTTAAATTCGCAACTTCGAATATAACTAGTTTTTTCAAATCAGTATAAGTTTTTATCCTATTTTTGAAACTTTTTCTTAAATCTACAAGTATGGGCTTTTCCCCAAAATAGTTAACTTTTAGTTTTGTTTATGTTCTATAGTCTGTTCACCAAGAAAAAGTAATACTACATAAGATACGATCTCGTTATTGGTAGCAGATAATTGGAAAATATGTCAGGTAGGAAAACGTATCTACTCAACCAACCTTTAATATTATTTTCTTCTTTATATTCTGGCACGAGTGTTTTTCGGTCTTAATGGAAATTATATAAAACAGGAACGAAAGATAGAACAAAGAGGAAACAGCCTCATGGTTATATATGGCTATATAAACGTAAAACTACGCTCCGACATACAAATCTTTTATTATTAAACGAAATTACTCACTCATTATTGTAGTTTTGTCTGTTTTTAGCACCCACGGGCGTCAATTGTAGTTATGTGTCCTCTTAACGCAGATGTGTTTAAGAAAGGGCGTTATATTATCATTTTCTTGTTGATAAGATTATAGTTTAACGCATAGAGATGTAGAGAGATGCCTATCCGTGCGCTAAGTATAAAACCCGGTGTCGCAAGCAGCGGCCTTATTCCGCGATTGAACATATTGTTAGCTTCAATAAGTTCATTATCAATAAGTGTATTAGCAACCGGCGTTCAGTCATCACATAATATAAAAATTGCGAACCGCCGCCGCGAGCAATGTGTTTTGTTTTTAGGCATATTGCTGCGACACCGGCCCCGCCCCCTTTTCATATCTCCCTTGTTTCTGTGATCTGTGGTTTAACGTATTTTAACCTTAATTGCAAACTTCTTCATTCGCTATACATGAACCCCCAGTATTTATAAATGTTTTATTTTCACCAAAGTGTATGTAAGTGCCTTCTAGTCGATTGGAATCTTAGTCTAGTCTAAAATATACTACATTTTTACCAAAGATATATACAGTTGTGTCGTCCTCGACCAAACGAACTAGTCACTTGTTTGATTGATATATTGGCAATTTATTTTATACATGTTTATTACAGAGGAAATTCCTTTTGACATTTTACAATTTTATAATTGAGTGCCTTCGCGCAGCTTTTTAAATTATTTACAAAAACGAACACATATTTTCTTGTCTAGAAAATAGAGTTCCGGAATTGATTGTTGATTGCGTTTTCGATTATTTTCGCTTAAAGCACAATGCAGGTTTTCCCGTGTTTATTTATTAGTTAGTGTTTAAGTTTTCTTTTAGATCAAGTGTAGAATCTCACTATACATCGTTTTGTGTAAGTATCCACTGATCCGAATTTTTTTTGGAAAAGTTTCTTTGTAGATGTTATTGCATCGGTTCCAAATTAATTCGGATCTTTCGAGGTTTGATCATGATTGTTTTGCGACTTGCGAGGCCCTAAACGTATATTAATAAACGAATCAGACCGAATTGTGGTGTTAAGGTCACAAAAGGTCATGATTGTAAAACTTTTATTTTCTTCTTCTTTTTCTCCTTCTTTTTTTTTACGGATTTTGCAATGTTGTCGCAATTTGCTCAATGTCAGCTTTTACAGCCGCACTCAGAGCCGTTAAATGATTAATTCATCATCATGGTCGGCATCTTCATTGCTGAAGGTCGTGTCTATTCTGAATGGTTGACCACTCGATGTACTATGCTTTTCCACGTGGTTCTGTCTTCGACGGTCTTAATACGAGTAGCTTTCGTAATTGAAATGACTCACTATGAAATGATGACGAATCTATGAATCTTCATTAAGTAAAGTTGAAAACTTTACTTAGTGAAAGTTAGATAGTTAGATTATGTAATCATTCAACGTCTCTGAGTGGGGCTGATCATCTTTTGGTAATGTCCTTACTCATTCTCTACTTGTTTTTCTGTGGTTTATGGAGATTTTTATTAATTTTGATATACTATTACAATAGACTCGTCTAGGAGCAAAGTACAGTCATGACCAAAACTTGTAATAGATTACTATTATTTTATTGTATACCCGTTTGTAACGTTTCGAAGTTTTTTGAATCTTGTAGGTTCAACTATGGTTTCTTTTTATTTTATTATTTGTTTTTTTTGCGTATTTTAGATTCATGTTACATCACATTTACTCTGCATTTAACATTTTTGTTATTATTAGGTAATTTTTAAACATCGCTTAGTTTATGAACGATTGTGTCAAATGAACTTTATAAATACAGTATTTATGTAAATAACTTATTAAAGTTCTGTTTAAAATTGTTCATCTTTATTTCATTCTATTAGCAATTTTATCTCACGGTACAGTGAAAAGAAAGTGGTCATATAAATAGGATTGGAGCAATATTAAATACTGACCTGCAGGGCTATTTTGTATCTTAGTTGCTAACAAATGTTGATTGAAATCTAAAAAAAATAGCGGCTCTATGTCCCTTTTGTCAGCTCCAGTCGTCATATTACTAACACTTTTGCTTATTGGAGTTGTCAAAACTGACATAGAGCCGCCAATCTTCAAGATTTCAATCAACATTTGTTAGCAACTGAGATACATATTAGCCATGCTGTTAGCAGTTTTATTTGTCGCTTCAAAAACAATGCACAGCAACGAACATATGAAATTGAGTTCTTTACTTTTTAAACAGAGCAGATCATATGCAACCCTACGAACGAATAGAACACAATAGATCTCGTCAGTTTTTTTTGAAACACTGAAAATGTAGAGTCTATAATTTGCAGAGCTTATAGAAGTGATCAGAAAATTTAAAACATTGGTTGGTTTGATTTGTTTTCAGTTATTATTTTGTATCGTTCTCTGATATAACGTAGCTTGCTGTAAATATTTTATGGTTTGCTCTAAGAGTAGATTATTGTATTTATAAAAAAAATACTAATGATATTGAGGTAAAACTACATGATATTAAATTCATAATCCATACGCAAGCAGCGAGGCAAGGATCAGCGAAATCTTCTACATACTGGAGCGGCAAAGAAGAAAATGGTTCGTTTGTTTTCTTACATTATTATTTTAAAAAAACATATATTTTAGCAGTAGTTTTACCTTATGTGATTGTGTGTCTGTTTTGTCCTGGTAATTAAGTCTGTTGTATTTTTAAAATGTATTTGTGACACTTATAAGTACAAATATAGATATTCGACTCGAAAGAGTTCAAAATTGAACAATAATCCTAAACGTGTGTTTAGTCATGTCCGGTAACACTACAAGCGCGTATGCGATAATAGATTGTATGACATCTTTAAAAATATATTTCATACAAACTATTAGCTCTTCTGTGAGCTACGAAAACGCTTTTGTCTTGTTAACGAACTTTAAAAAACCTCTTAATAAACAAATAGCAACAGATTTATTTACGCAAAGATCTCTAAAGGTGTAAGTTTTTTTATTTAATTTCTGTCCTTGTGCTGCGTCAGTAGTTTGTATTAACTTATTACCTTTTTGTATCGATCATTCCATTGTAAATACGATCAAGTGTCAAGGGAAAAATATCATTGGTTTTTGAACGCGGCAACTCACTGTTTTCTGGGATCACTCATCAAGTTCATTATAGCAACACTGTTAGTACAACGCCAATAGACTAACTGTTACTGTTATGTGGGTAGCCAGATAGGTATGTGAAAGTTACGAATATAATAAATTCACGTGCTAAAAGTTACACTACCTACACGAGATTTAAAGTTTATGGTAGAATTATTATATGGTGGTATTATAATATTTTTGGGTTTTGTCATTGAATCAACATAATAAACTTTTTATGATATTTCATACTTTATATTTCACATTCAGAATGTAACCATTTTTATTATAATTTGATATATACACAATTTGGTTATTCTATACAAAAACAAAAATGCCCAAAAACAGTGGAGGTTGCTTATCATTTGGCATTATGTATAAACGGCAGTGATTTCCTATTTTATTAGCTTTGCTTTGCTTTAGCTTTCTGCGGCGGTGTGGACAAAAAATAAAACATATAGAAGTCCGTTCAGCCCAATAACGCACTAAGCGACATGGTTTTTCCTTTAACACTTGTTTGTATAATATTTAAGCACTTGACTAATCTGTTTTATCTTTTTTTTGTAAATTACTCCTTAGTTTATAATGTCCATAGATTTTCTGTTCCAGAGGCAACACACGCACAAAAGTCTTACGCGATTGTTATATTTTCATCATTGTAACTTTATGCTAACGTTCCTTATTAATTTATGGGAAATTTTTTTTTAACTCAGTTTGATGTAATATACCCGGCGATTGATCAAGCGGCAGTTTAATCTTAATAATTTGGCCTTAATAAAAACCTCAGTTAGAACTTAAAATTAAAAAAAAACGACAAACACTCACGTCTATTATTTAGCCGTTATACTCCGACCGGTGTTCGGGCAGTAATAATGCCCATTCTCATGGAGAGCGTGGTTAAGCAGTTAGGCCGCTAGTCGCGCACTGGAAGCGAGCTTATGTAAAATTTCCACCGATTGATCCAAAACAATGGATAAATCGTTTATAGAAACCTGCCCGTTTAAATTCGCAATCATTTAAAAACCTGGGCTTTTGTCTCTTATTAGATGTGATAATCTAAATTAATAAGATGCCTATTTATTGAGATAAGAGATACATACGAGCTTACCTGACTGGTGCGAAACTTGTCCATTTGAACCTTCCGGGTAGATTTTTATATCCTTAAACTCCTTATTATGTTAATCATATTTTGACCAGGATAAAATTGATTTTCCTACTTTGCACAATTTTCTCCAAGCTCTTAGTTACCATTTATGTGCTGCTTGATCAAATTCTTATTTATTGACGCAGTAATTGATGTATATTAATCCTGGCGATGATATTGTTCTTGAACATCGATTTCAATGTCGGAATTATTTTCGACGAATACGAATTAATGTTTACGAATATCTTGTAATATTTTAAATATATTGTTTTAGGTTTTGTGCGTCTGTTGGCTACTTTAGCTGGAGGGTTTAGTTTGTACAGCGTCTTATTTGTTCACGTTCAAAGTGCATGTACCCGGTTTCATGACTAAATGTGTTCACATAATCGCATATAAAAGTGTTACAACAATAAATGTAGAACAATTATTTTCATATAAAACATTTTAACTTTGAGGCATTCAATATTGAATGGAACAAATTCTGATGTGAATATTTTTATTCAAAACACTTTTATGTCCGAGTATACCTTGAAACAAACATTATCTAATTTGTATTGTTTTATATCTTAGACTAGTTTTTGTGAACGTGGTTTCGGTTGGGATTGGTTTATGTGTTTTATTTACCTCAATTTACTTTTAATATATTACGTAATATATTTTATATATAAAATATCGTCAGGTACATGTAGCGTCCTGTTTTTTTTTTAAATTACATACAGGGTGATGAATAATAGTACATAATACCGTGAAGAATGTTTGGACAGTATCTGACCCAGTTCGTTGTTTTTTTTAAGTTAATTACGTGATCTCTAGGTCAGTGTAAGTATTGCGAACGCTTCCTCGGTACTAATATGCACTATCTTTGCATCTTCCTATATGTACATGACACTAAATACTTTTAAATGCTGTCGGTTTTGTCATAAGTTTTATGTCTGGGAAGCACGACATGTTTAACCATAAATAATGAATTGTATGTCCTCTTTTGTCGTTTTCGGGTAACTTATGATGCTTCTCATTTTTATTGTCATTTCTAACTTTTTCTGTTAGCATCCATCATGAACAATTGTCCTGCCTTCAATACTAGTCCGGTGAATTATGATATGAATTACAAGAAAATTGCCCGAAAAGCTTTTTGCAGAGAGTGTAAACTGTTCATGGTTATGGCGCGTCCCATAGCAAATACTGCACATACCCTGATGTTTAGAAGCTATTATCGCTTTATTTCCAGGACATTAAACAAAATATGTGTCATGATAATCTCCAACATTATCTCTACATATTGCACGTTAAAATATTATTTATAGTAATTATTAATTATTATTTATTATAACAAACCAGTTTATAAACAAGCACGATTTGAAAAATTTTATAATGACTTCCATTCTATTCAGTTATTGGAGTGTATCTCAAAAACTACTGGACCGAATTTGATGACATTTTAATGGGACCACACGGGAAGCACCAGCTTTCAAACAAAGAATTTTGAGGATTGATTCATCCAGTCGAAAGTTATGAGGTACCTAACAAACATTAAAAAAAATCAGTCGAATTGAGTACCTCCTCCTTTTTTTGGAAGTCGGTAGAAAACAACTAAATTGGGAAACAGCGGTGATTCCTTGCATCTCGGCATGAATTATAACTTATTTCGAAATTTTGTGTACACAAATAGATTAACCGTCTAGTAATCCTATTTTATAAAGACCTATTTTATATAGGTTTTAACAAACTATTTCTCCACACTCTTTCTACAAAAAACGATAAGAATTTTCGGCAGAGGGCCGTGCGCAGAGGTCACGCAACAGTCCCAGATTCTAAAGGTCATTTGCTCTGGGATGCGACTTAATTTGTGACGGGTGCCCGTTACTGGCGTTTTAAAAACCACCAAACTCCCTGAAAAAGCTCATAATGTAATAAGTAAACTACCAGACACCAGCAATCACACATAGCAATTTCGTTTTTTCCAAAGGGTAAAACGGGACCCTATTACTAAGACTCAGCTGTCCGTTTGTCACCAGGCTGCATCTCATGAACCGTGGTAGTTAGACAGTTGGAATTTTCACAGATGATGTATTGCTGTTGCCGCTATGACAACAAAATATAATAAAATAAATATTTAAGGCGGCTACCATACAAAAAAAAATGTTTAACGTTTTTATATATAATGGTAGGTAACTCTTTTTGCGCGAGTCCTACTGTGCGGCCGGTTTTTTAAATTATTAATACATAAAGGGGAGTCCTTTCTTAGCGATCACCTAAAAGTTTTTTTTTTATTTTGAGACTTATTTTGTGATAAATAAAACAATCGTACTGCGCTTTTTAATCGCACGGATTAAGGCAGCCTATGACAGAACCGACAGTGTTTCCCAATTTTTCCTAAACTCGATGATAATTTTTACAAAATTCCTTTTTTCAGTCCTGGATCGTCCCCCGTCTCAGATGAGCTACCTCGATCAATTCCTGAAAGAAGCGCCCACGGAGCGACACTACGACAATGTAGCTTCTATAAACGAGCAGAAGGTATGTTTTTCAACGTTAAACTTTATGTGCAGTTTATGATCATTTGCTTATCAATTTTTTTCATTGTGAACGCATTCCAAGAGTACGAGATTATTCGCAAAATACAATATGTGTAATAATAATTATAAAATTGATTTATTCCTAGGGGGCAAGGATATGTATCTTATACAATTTTTATCCATTGGATAAATTTATTATATATTTTAACATTATAACTTGTTTCGTAAGATATCTTCAAACAATAACGGTTTTATTTGGGCACATACTTGGGCATACATTTCGAGAATGACGTTCAGATCTCGGTTTGATTGGAAATTTAACTGTAAATACTGTACCAAATGTACTCAGTTCTGTAATTCAGCATAGATTCACAACTAACCATGTACAACTGTACGAATCAACTTACAAAATATAAAAAATAGATTGCGCTACCAGACCATTGAATAAATGCTTGCCTTCTCTACTTGTATTCTTTTTGTTTCCAATAGTAGAGGCGATTCAATCAACTAATTTATCTTAGCAATTTTATGAAAAACATCAAGTTCACACAATTCATTTTAGATGCGAAAATTTTATTTTATCTTTACAATTCTATGACACACATCAATTCGACACATATTTTTATTTTAGATGCGTTAGTTTTACTTTATCGTTGGAGTTCTATGAAACACATCACACGTATGTTTTTATTTTATTTTAGTGGTGATCGTTTTACTTTATCATTGCAATTCTGTGACACACATCATTATCAGCCGGAAGACGTTCACTGCTGAACATATGCCTCCCCCATAGAACGTCACTTGAACGGGCTACTCGCTTCCTGCATCCAGCGATTCCCCGCGGTTTTGACGAGGTCGTCAGTCCACCTAGTGGGGTACGGGACCAGCCTACGTCTTCCGGTGCGTTTTCGCCACTCGAGAACCTTTCTTCCCCATCGGTTGTTAGTTCTGCGAGCGATGTGGCTTGCCCATTGCCACTTCAACTTGCTTACTTTGAGAGCTATGTCGGTGATCTTGGTTCTTAGGAGAACCTCATTTTGGATCTTATCACGCAGGGAAACCCCAAGCATAGCCCTCTCCATTGCTCGTTGAGCTGACACACATTTAAATTTCATTTTATTTTATGACAATCTTCATTTTGCAAATACCAATAAAAGCTCTTGGAATGCGTTTTGCTTTAAACCATAATTTTGTGACTAATAACAAGGTGACATTGTCTTTTACGTTACGTCATACTCTGGGATTAAATAAAAAAAATTAAATTGTTTTACTATTATCATCGATAAATAAACAACAAATTACTTTAGAAACGTGATATCAACCATGTATTCACAATACATGGTAAATATCCCCTTTCCATAGTTAATTCTTGCATTAGATCATGTCAGTTTAAAAACTGACAAATGAACAGTTTAATTAATTGCCATTATGTGAGTATATGTGATTAATTGAGTAAATTTGTTCATTTAAATCTTTCTAATGTAAATTTTCCAGTATGTACATAATACCTATTATACTATATATATATATACTATATATTAAACCTATGTGATCTTTAAGACACAGTACTTAATTGAATATTTTGTTGGTTAGAGCCGTGCATTGCAGATATTCTTATCCGAATACATTATTAGTAATAACTAGCTCTATCCGCGCGGAAATCGATTATAGGGAAAGTGTTTTTTTGTGCTGAACCCTAAATCTTGACCAAAAATAAGAAGAGCCTCAGTTACTCTTTATATCATCAGCTATTTGCCACAGAAACTCCAGTCTAACGGCCGTTTTCTGTAACCTATTTATCGTCGGTTTACCTTACTAGAGATAGATATTTTGACCTTATTTGTATGGACATTATGTCAAATTTCTATCGGTAGTAAGGAAAACTATGGATAGATAGATTTTTGAAAACGATCGTAAATCGATTCTTTTTCGTAGGTAATTCAAAACAAGCAGACAATTTACGAGTACTACGGCACTTTACCAAAAAAAATTGTTTTAAGTGCCGTATTACTTTCTTATGCGTTTAGTAAAAGAACTTATTTCGACATTACAAACAGACATTTGAATTTTGTAAATTGTTATATTGACAACCAATATAATTGACAGAGTGTGACGTAAATAATTCGCGTGATGCTTTTTAACGTTTCATTTGCAATATTTGTTTATTTAATTTTCCGAACAGATGTCGCCCCAGTACCACCGATACAGAGATACACCGCATTGTTGCAATGCAAAGGTATTTTTTATTATTTTTTATTTTTGGTTTGCTTGAATCGCGCGCTTTTATTTATGTTGGTAACACTTGTTTTATGTTGCTGTCATTATTAATGTTTTAACTTACATTATTATTACAATAATTTCGTTATAAAACTAACGTGGTGGTCACTCATTTTTACTGAAAAATACGGGATTACTCACGTACCTAATACTGGTCGGATAGGTCCGAGTAAAGTTTCGACCACATTCGGTGGACTTTTTTGAAACTATAATCGGATCTATCGACGTTAGTAATCCCGTACTTTTCAGTAAAAATGTTACAACAATGTTTAACCCTCTTGACTGTAAGGCATACGCTTTCAGGAATTCTTTTCATAAGCGGGACACGCAACCCGTGAAGAAAATGATTACTCGATACAGGTTGGGTCTTCGTCTCGCTCAGGCTGAGCGGGGAAAGGGGGTCAAGGCTGTGCCCTCTGCCCCTGGCTCATCTCCGTCCATGGCGATGGACGGGTCATTTGGTTTAAAGCTTCACGGGTTTCCCATGAAATACTCGATACAGTATTTAACCTACATAAGCATTTTATGTTATATATGTCTGTCATATATACTAATTATATATTTATAACTTTCACGACGACCACTGAGTTTCTTGATATATACAACACCTGCTCTGTACTAGGTGCAAGACCTCTTGTGCATGAAACCGTCTTGATCGATAACACCACCGTGCCAAATATTCTGCTTCGAGTAGTAGTGTGTACACACTTCTAGCCTGGAAAATTATGTAGCAAATCATAGTCCAAAGTAACGGGATGTTAAACGTTAAGTAGGTCTTCGCTAAACTTTGAGCTTAAAGCTGTGGGTGTCATGGGCAGGCCTGACACTTACCATCAATCGAACGTCTTGGCCAACTGGCGCTTAATAATTGCGGCGTAGCTAAGGTATGTCTAATCTACAGCGAAAAAATGTGGTCTAATCTACCGAAATAAATCAAACCCCTACATCATTGAAAATAATTGATAAAATATATTTTACTGCTCTTAAGTGGATTGAAAGATAACATGTGATTCTGTTATCTTTCAATTCACTTAAGATGATGAAGAGAAGACATGGAAGACCTCGGTACAATGCTCGAAGGTCTCCAGTGGTTTTTGAACGGGTAGGCCTTAAGATGAACATGGACAAGACGAAAATTATGTCTAATGCCCATGTTGTGCCTACCCCAATATCAGTTGGGAACTCAGTTCTCGAAATTGTTGACAAATACATCTACCTGGGACAGACAGTCCAACTTTGAGAAAGAGGTCAATCGTCGAATCCAACTCGGCTGGGCAGCGTTCCGGAAACTTCGCGAAGTCTTCTCGTCAAAAATACCTCAGTGCCTCAAGACAAGAGTCTTCGACCAATGTGTGTTACCAGTGATGACTTATGGCAATGAAACGTCAAAGTCGCACAAAGAGCTATGGAAAGGGCTATGTTCGGGGTTTCTCTACGTAATCGAATCAGAAATGAGGAGATCCGTAGAAGAACGAAAGTCGCCGACATAGCCTAGAAGATAAGCCAGTTGAAGTGGCAGTGGGCAGGCCTCATAGCACGCAGAACAGATGGCCGATGGGGCCGAAAGGTTCTAGAGTGGAGACCACGGACTGGCAACAGGACGACTTTGGTTGCAGACCGCTTCCAACCGGTCCTTTTGGAAATTTGTGGGGGAGGCATATGTTCAGCAGTGGACGTCCTACGGCTGAGATGATGATGTGTTTCTATTGACTTGCTTTGGACTATCCATCCCTGATTTCCGATTGAAGTAAAAATCAATTTTGGAGATATTACCACTGTTCTTCATTCCAATTTAATATCGTGCTTTTGACAGGTGAGATGGGTCAGCCATTCGGGAGGAGTTAAAATCACGCTCCCGTTGCAGTGATTCGTTATATCCTTGTTACAAGATGTTTAATGAGACGGTATAGAAACAATATTATACGCCATGAAAAAACGTTTAAAACAGGCCAAAAACCTTTTGTTTTGCTGGAACGAAGAAGAGTAAACGCACGTACACATCAACGACCTGTCATTGTCGACAGAACTGCTCACGGTGATTTCAGTTCGTAGCGTGGTCATTGAAATCTCAAAATAGCATCCTAGGTGACGTAATACATGACGTCACATGGGTCTACGTTGTCGCGCTTTCGTTGATTCGGATTGACGATCACAACGCCTAAATCGTTTTTGAATTCAATCGGAAAGCTAGCATATCGTACTTATCCGACACTTTTGTACATCTAATTACAACTGTTCTTAAGAAATAAATAAATAAATATTGTGGCTACTTGTCATGGACTAAGGTTGATGTGATCCTTACAAAACTACCCTTTGAATTGTGTCATCTTCATTGCGAATCCGTTAAACAGTTTCATCGTGATAAAGTGACTATCGTGACTATCGGACCCGCCCGCGGCTTAGCTCGCGTGGTCTTGCCAGATTTGGTTCCTCAAAAACAAAATCAGCCTAAGTTACTCCTTATAAATTCCACACCAAATCGGTCCAGCTTATCCGAAACAAACATTACATACAGGCAGATAAAATTTTTAACAGTAGTTTATTTTTATATATGTACCGTATACATTTTCATATCTATTTACTATAAAAAGCTATTGTTAAGCACTTTTTCAAACTTTCACGGTTGTTTTCAATAAACATATTGTTACTAACGGGATGAAAACCGTGGTAATTATTTTAATGAGCTCCCGATATATCGACACTGTTGCAAGCGCCATGATCGCGTGACGACTGGAGAATGCGGGTGGGTGGATAAATTAACATTAAAAGCAGACATATCTGTCTACCCTCTTTCTCTGTCTTTTGCTACGCGCACTTTTGGAACTCGATCGTAATTCACGAGTCCATATTAGGCCGTTCATTGTCCTTTATTAAGTTTAACACAGAGTTCCACGTGCTTGACAATCTAAAACGATCTTCACGATTGAAATTACTGTTTTTAGTGATTTCAATTGCTCCTTTGACCAACCTTGGAATGTAATGGCGCTCTGTCGCTTGCGCTTGCAACAGTGTCGAAATATCGGGAGCTCATTAAAAGTAAATACCACGGTTTTCATCCCGTAAGTAACAATATGTTTAAAGCTATTGTTATTTCGATATTAAAACATGACAGTTTTATTTATTTGTATCAAATTAATGTGGTTATTTAATATTTAATTGTATTTCCATAGCAGCTTATGTATGGATCGCAACAGTCGACCGCGCTGAGCGGTTCTGTCGAGTCCCAGGATGAAATGGAGGGGCCCAGAGCGGCCTCGCCTGCCTCCAGCAAAAGTTCGCCGAGTGAAATGTCCACTGTCAGTGTTGTAAGTAGAGTTGTTATTAACCCTTACTGTCAAGAAGAGTATTCATGTGTAATAATCAACTTTATTTTTTATATAAAAACCAGAAAAACTAAAGAATTTTTTTAGCCTAGAGCAAGAGCATAGATTATATATTTTGTATTACTCTAAGGCACAGAACAATATGTACCCAAATAGTGCATTCATCCCAGGGTTTTTTTGTAAATTTCACATACTTAACCTAAATCGAGTTTATTACTAGATGGCAGCACAGGGTTTCTTAATGGTTATATACGAATTGATAATAACAATAAAAATATGTAGATGGCAGTAGCAGGGCCCATAAAGCTTTTATGCCGATTGGCGACACGTACTATACCGTGATGTTTACTATAAGACCTTGAAAATGTACCTATCTGTATTCTAGCAAATAAACATTTGATTGATTGATAATTAAAACAAAAGATTTATCAATAAAACTCTCGTAAAGGTCTGGTACGCAAAGGGCCATTATGAAGCTGATATTTTTAAGATAATATAGGCACGCGCGTGTCGTAATGCATCATAGATATAGACTTGTTAACTCAGTTGATGGAGATCCTGATCACAATTTTATGGAGTTCTATCTACAATCAACTGAGCTAACGAGTCTGTCAATGTATTGAAAGTTATGCTTAATTATATTTATATTATATTACTAAATTGATGTAATGAATTGGCAGGATCAGTCATTGGGCCCGGTGGTACCAGGCAAGCAGAAGCTACACCAGTTCCTCGTCAGAACGTTCAGCAGCCCCACCAAATGTAACCACTGCACTTCGCTTATGGTAAGTGTAATTAGGCAGACATTTATAGCAAGGGCTGGCCAATAGCCTTTTCGCCAACCCACACTGGTTTTACGTTGTGTATTTTTAGCTGTACTTCTCTCTCTGAGAGAAAGTTTCTTGCCCAGTGGTGCCGCGACCAGAGTTTACCCACAAACGCATGCTGGTAAATGTGGTTCGATTTACAGTACATATGTCACCGTATTAAAATATTGCATCAGGCAGTTATGATAGCCTAGTACCTTCCTTACAATTCCTTCTTTGGATTTTAAAAGTACTCTGAGAAGTTTTTTTGAATAGTGTTGCGAAAGTTTAAAAAGTACTTACTTGTAGTAATATGATTTTGTTTTGCAGATCGGTCTGACCCGCCAAGGTGTAGTATGCGAAACGTGCGGGCTAGCGGTGCACACGCGATGTTGTTCGCGAGTGGCCCCGCGCTGCCCGCTGCCGGCCGAGCGCAGTCGCCGTCCGCTCGGGATCGACCCTGCGCGGGGGCAGGGCACCGCGTACGAAGGTTATGTCAAGGTACGTATGTACAAGGCTACGTCAAGGTACGTATGTACAAGGCTACGTCAAGGTACGTATGTACAAGGCTACGTCAAGGTACGTATGCACAAGGCTACGTCAAGGTACGTATATACCAGGTTAGGTGAAACTACGTATGCACAAGGCTGCGTCAAGGTACGTGTGTACAAGGCTACGTCAAGGTACGTATGCACAAGGCTACGTCAAGGTACGTATGCACAAGGCTACGTCAAGGTACGTATATACCAGGTTAGGTGAAACTACGTATGCATAAGGTTACGTTAAGTTACGTGTATACAAGACTACGGTAAGGTATTGAAGGTACTGGGGGAAATGACTCCGATGAAAACCGAATGTGGCGGGGTGATAGCACAGTGCAGTTCCACGCATAACTTAATTTCTGAGGTTGGAGTGGCACTGTAACTGGGCAGGCTTGCCATATCCCGTCTCGTCACTGTATATAAAAAAAATAGTTGAAATGTATGATTGATATGAAATGACTTAAGTAAATGCACTAGTGTAAATCTCATTGCTTTAATTGAGTTCTGTTTAATAGTACATTACTGCAGAATCCACTAAGTAAGCCTTCCTGACCAAGTATGAGTTAACCGCAGGTGAGGTCCGGTTATATACGAGGCCAGGATGGCTTTCTTACTGGTTGAGGATTGTATAATGCTTTTCTCAAAAATTAAAGAAAGTTTTTGCTAATTTGGCCTCAGCTTTTAAATCAGGAGGAGTGCCATCTGTTTTTCTGAATCAGATTCGTTTGTACACATTTTTTGGGATTATCTACGTTCACGCGGTGAATTAAAACACAAGTGTCGCAATTGAATATGAAATCTCGCCAAAAGTTGTTTTTTTTTACTCAAAAGATTTGCGTTTAGTTTTGAACATTGTTCTATTTTTACAATAAATGATTGTTTTAGTAAAAAAATGAAAATTTTGTTTTTGATGTTCTATGTTAATTTTAGCATGGAAAGATTTAACCTTTGTCTACTGTTCACGTAAGTTTACGTGCGTTTCAATCATACATCTTTTGTTTTAATTATGACGGTATAGGAAAGGCTAATCCAACATGATTTATAAACTGGAATTACTAAATACAAACATAAAATCCCACGCTATACTTCTACAACATTACTAAGTACAAAACTCATCGTGCATACTTTTTCTGCGTCGCGTTGTGTCACAGACTATAAAATGGCTGTTTAAGGCTCCAAAAATTATGAGATAGATATATTTTTGGAGCCTCCCTCCTATAACCATGTTATAATGGCTAAACACTAATCTGTGTCTGGTACTGTTTTATTTTTCTAAGCAGATCTAAAGAGGATGACATACTGGACAGTAGGAGTTTCCAAATTTAAAATCTCGCTTCTTACTGGACAGTTGTGAACAAGTCTCCGGTAGAGTTCACTTTCTGGATACTTTTTAGAGATGTCATGGCAACATTACATACCATTTTAGAAAAAACGTATTAACTGTACATTTTTACTTTACAGGTGCCAAAACCGGGCGGTGTGAAGAAAGGTTGGATGCGACAGTTCGTGGTCGTCTGCGATTTTAAACTGTTCCTCTACGATATATCGGCCGATAGGCACGCGTTACCCGCGCTATGTGTCAGTCAAGTGTTGGATATGCGAGATCCATTATTCAGCGTCGCTTCTGTCAAGGAGAGTGACGTCATACACGCCAGTAAACGGGACATACCTTGTATATTTAGGGTAAGTAATGACAATTTTGAGAACAGTTGATAGGATGTTTTTTTAACTTGGTATTCAAGTATAGAACGGCATGGTAAAATTTGATGCTCTGCAGTGCAAGAACGGTACTTTGTCGATCGATAAATCCGACAATTCAACGTTGACTGAATCGGTTTTATTAATTACTAGCTGCTCTTCGCGGTTTCACCCGCGCGGTGATGGATGATGATGATGATGAATCTTATATAGCCTATGTTACTCAGGATGAATGTAGCTTTCAAATGGTGAAAGAATTTTCGACATAGGTCCAGTACTTTTGAGCCAATTCGTTACAAACATACTTACATACAAATCTCTCCTCTTTATAATATTAGTATAGACACGTGTCATATTTGACATGTCGATTTCTCAATCGACATGTCAAATATGACACGTGTCTATTGGACAATTTAGCGTCTACAGAATCGGTTTTAATATTTATTAATGTCATATTTGGCAATATTACTTGTTAATTAAAAACCCTTTATCGGTGCTATATATCGAATTTATCGATCGGCAAAGTAACGTACTTGCGCTGCTGGTGCTTTATATCAATCGATCAGTACGTAAATTTCCGTTAAATTTAAATACGCTCGCTTTGCTCATGACACGGGAATTTTATTTATTTTATAGAAATGTATAATTATATTTTTGACAGTAGTTTTTTAATCTAATAAGTAAAAATCAAACAATTGTTTTATCGACATGACACACTTGTTGCCAAAAGGGTGGTAAAAACGGTGACATTTTGTACAACCCGGTCACAATATCTGTGCACCTGACCTCGTGACGTCATATCGGCGGTCTGGGTACGATGAGAAAAAAAGTTTTTTCGAGAAATGTGGAGGTAAAAAATAATTACTAACCTTTTCAAATCAATTTATTATTGATGAAGGGTTTGTTATTAAAAAACAACAATTTTGATTACAAAAACATTTATTATTAAACTCAGTCACTATAAATTATTGACTCTATGCCTGACATTGTATCTTCCTCACTCTCACTTTCTGAACTCTCCGAACTGTCTTCCCCTAGTGATATTAAAAGTTGTGTGATGTTGTCATCTGCTAGATGATCCTTTTCCCAGTATTCTCGCTGTAGTCTCTCCACGTGATTTACTTCTTTTTTCCAATCAGCTGGCGTAATTGACTTAACGACTAGCTTGCCTATGGAGCCCTGTGGCGCCCTCGTGATTGCTCCCGAGTGTTACGACCTGCGCCCGCGTCAAAAGTTTGCGCCGAGTTGGGAATAAATGGCTCTTGTGCCATACCTATAGCGAGTTAAGAGACGAAATTTTTGTCAGAGATAGTTGAATAACCAAGGAATCTGATACATAAACATTCATGTCAAATGTATTAGTAAAATGTTATGTTACACGAGGACAAACTTGACGTAGCCGAAAAAATCAGAATTGATGTGGAAAAAAATTGTAATTTAAAAATTTTACATTAATACCTATAGGTTTTTTGCGGTAATTAAATAGTAAAAACACATATCTATCTAATTACATTCAAATATTTGAATTCGTAGAAGAAATAATATCATAAAAAAAACTTGCAATCTGACCACAAAAATTAAGTTTTATCAATAAATAATGCTTCCCAAGACAGGACTTTGATTTGATATTTATAAATATTTTGAATGTAAATATTATTTTTACCTAGTAACATATGCTTAGGTTATTAATAATTACATAAAAAATAAGAGCTGCTTTGGAATTTCGGCCAATAATGATTTTTTTTTCAACTTGGGGGCCCATTTTCTAGACTTATACATGGTGATTTCCAAAAATTTTTTTTTGTATGAAATATAAATTTTCTTGTTGGTTTTTTTATTTTATTGGAATTCTTATTAGAAATCCTACAAACCAAACTAGGTTTCAAAGAATAATTATATATCAGAAATATTTAAAAAAAATTACAAATTTTGAATTTTTAGTACAAGCGAATTTAACTGTCACGTGACTTCGATTTTTTATCGATCCTGACATGATATGGCGTATTTATCATATTCTGAGTGGGTGTAATTACTTGACAACATTATTTCTGTGATATTTTACAATGTAAAAGTATAATCTATTCAAAATAAAGCAAATTATAACCAATCATAACAATGAGAAATTAGCTTACCGAGTGTTGTCGGTTCGTGACAAATTTATATCGTAAAATTTTGATGTTAGAACCTAAATCACATATTTACAGTATTCCTTACACATTCACGATCATATTCATGTTTAATTTGTATCAAAATCATGAGTTTAACCCGATTAATTCACTAAAAACTATAGCACAAAACATAACCTCGCCGCCAAAACACAGATGAAAATATAAACATTGATTATATTTTTTTTTAAAGTTCACAGATAGAACATGTCCGTGTGTAGTGTTGCCATAGAAAGAAAATATATTACGCTAAAGAATTAAACTCTATGGTTAAACATTGGGATGACTTTAAAAAATAAACAAAAGAAAAACGAGCGTGACACTTACTTGCAACAATTGTTGCGCCGACACTTTGGACCTCAAAAATCCTTGCAGTTTTGTTGCGCGGGCAAACTAGTCGTTAATCGCATCTTTTGTAAGTTGTTCTATTTTCTTTTCCGATTGGTCAATGTTTTTATCTGCCACCCTTTGCTTTACCAAGTTCCATATATATTCGATAGGGTTTAGGTCACAATGATAAGGTGACAGACGCACAACTTCTTGGCCATGCTCTCGCATCAAATCGTCGACGACATATTTTTTCGGCGGCTTTGTTCTCAGTATCATCATCATCATCATCTCAGCCGTAGGACGTCCACTGCTGAACATATGCCTTCCCCATGATTTTCCAAAAGGACCGGTTGGAAGCGGCCTGCTTTAATTTTTAGCCTGCTTTACCTACTTTGTTCTCAGTATAATGGGATACAATTCCCTCTTTGTCATTAAATGGAATATTGTTTTCCCATGACTTCAGTTTAACAGCTAAAACAATTTTAATAACAACCAAACCAGTCCAAACTTAACAGTAAACAGTATAAACTTAACAATAAATATTAAAAAACAAAACAAAGCGAAAATAGCGATGTTTTACCTGCAATTAAAACATTTATTAAACATACTTACCTAATTCGAAACCTAATTATACATGAGAGTAGCGTACTCGACTTCCGTTCCGAACAAGTCATGCTGTGATTGGTCCGCCCGCTCTCCTCGCCCAATCAGCGTCGACTCCGCCCCTTCCGTTCCCCTCAAATGTCAACCATCACCCCAGGTAGTGCGCCTAGCGCAACTTGGCTTCATTGGTTTTCTCGTGTTATGCCACCAGGCAGGTATAGAAAGTGTTAGGTTTCGAATTAGGTAAGTATGTTTAATAAATGTTTTAATTGCAGGTAAAACATCGCTATTAAACAACTGTACCGTAATTCGAAACCTAATTATACATGAGAGATGTGTTTGTTATCGCCTGGTGGTGATGGTGACGCCAATGTGATAAATCTTTAATAGGTATTGAATGTTCTGACGCCCAGCGGTCCAGGTTTCATGCACAAAACTTTTGTTGTCTGCGTAAGCATGAATTCTAGGTGTAGGAAAATTAGACTACTCATTTTAGTACATGAAACGTCCATTATTTGATTTGTCTGCCAAATCACTGCGAACAAAGAGTAAATAAGGAAGGTACGCCCAATTTCTCAATGGAACTGCTTGCAGACTTGAGGCAAGGTCAATTCATCAATACGTTCCACTAATTATGAGTTTTACCAAATTAGTAACCTTGGCACGTGTTGCTGTTCAAGGTTTATTTATGTGCTGATTTCAACCCATCTTTTAACTCTCGTAATCACTCATGATGTTTTGAATGTGGGGCGGAGCCCCGAGCATTCTTGAATGAGTGTAGGCATTTAAATATATATTTAAATGCCGAGTGCAGTCAGTGTGCTGGACACATTACAACTGTCTGTTTCGTGAGAGTATCTGTTTTAAGACCATAGCAGTGCTAAAGTAGTTTGCAGTTCCGTAATTTAATTCTGGAAAAAAACTTATAAACTATTGTGACATAGAAATAACGATGGCTACTATATTCCTTGAATTAGGTAGATAAAAACTATTTTCTTCACAAATGTTCTGAATAAAATTATTGATTTATTAAGGTATCGACTTCCAGGTTGGGGGTCGCGGTCGTCTTGGCTAAAATAGTGATTTTAGCTTTAAATATTTATATTTAAGTATTTTTATAATTTCGCCTTAAAAATGCATGAGGTAAGTATTCCAGATTTGTGAATTAAGAATATACTAAGGGTCGTTTTAATAAGATTGGTTAAGAATCTTGCAAGATTAGACCACTTTGGGTTTTGTTGGTTTCCTGGGTAATTATCTCACGAAGAGTGCTATTTTTTTTCCCAAGCTAAACTTTCTCCAAGGAGCAGATAAGCCTTAACATTTTCTTGCATTATAGTCGGTTAGATTTTGATACATTCGTACATCTACGAGTACAAACCTTTTGTATCATTTCTATCGCACGCGACAATGGTTAGTCACCCATACAGGAAGCCGACCAGTCGGTCGGCATTGTTGGGACTCTGGATAGATTTGTAATCGTGAACGGGTCATCCAACGATCAATTTAACAGCGCCTTCATAAAAAAAACGATAACTAGCGGTACCAATGTTTGAAAAACATTGAACCGTTTAGAATAAAACATACCTAATAGCATCGGTAACTGAGTAATCGTGAGGTCTGCTAATGCGACGACTGTTTCTCACTGTAATTCAGCGATCAGGGAAATTCCTGTTGATTTGTTTTAAATCGGCTAGTATTTCTTATGGTATGCCGGGGGATAAACCCAACCCTACTCTAAAGTTCCAAGTCAGCCGGTGGGGCGTAACAGTGACCTTGGGAATCTAATCTGTCGATTGTGCAGAAATTGTAGGCACTCGTAAGCTTGGCGAAAGGCAAAAAGATAGGTTTCTTGTTTGTCCCACTTTACAAAAACTGTGTCTGTTAGTTTTGTAGTAGATCACTGTTTGGCAATACCACTCGGAAAAGAGCTTCCAAAATAAATAGCTTTTCCATGAGCTGTGAGCTTTGATCTTACTCTAGTTCGTAGTAGGTTTTTAAGAATAACTAATCATTTCTGTGTATATTTTGCAACGAATACGAGGATGCGTAAACGAGGTACTCGCATATATTCACGGTTAATACAATAAGGTTTTGCAGTATTAGTAGTATCTGATGCGTCAGAAGGAATTCAAATTACTATTACAATTATCCCCAGCCTTGCTCAGTGTCAGGGTTTTTGTGATGCTCGCAAGCGCACATGTTTTTGGGGCACTGAGCTAAAGAAAGATTGCAAGCAGATATTTTTGAGTCATTCGTATATAAACTAAAATAGTCTAGAAATAGTCATTGTAAATGAACTGAAGGAAACGGTGATTGTTTGAATCGACCGACAAGTGGTCCAGAGGAAGATCGACCTTGGCCATCCAGTCTACTCTTAGAGAAAGTAGCACGCAATGCTCGATCCAGTCTTCTCTTGGAGAGCTAACTAGCTAACTAGCACGCAATTATGGTTAATCAATCTGAATTTTAAGAGAGCACCGTAGGTACTTCTTCAAGTTTTTTCAGATCCCAAAAACGGTCTTGGTGTGCCGTTGCCTTTAAGTCTGAGAATATTGCTAACAGCTTGGAAAAGACTGGCTTCTCATTTTTATGATACCTCGAGTGTGCATTTCGTCAACCACTTTCATTTCAGTTTAGTTAGATATTTTGCTGTAACGGTCGCTCGACAAAAGCAATGACAATTTTGTGTATAATGGTAAATAGTAGTTACTTATTATGTTTAGAATGTCGAGCGGAGCTCCGAGCATTCTTCGATGCGTTCGGTAGCTCGACAAAAGCAATGACCGTTTCTTTTTGCACGGTATACAGTCACTTATTATGCTTAGAATGCAGAGCGGAGCTCCGAGCATTCTTCGATGCGTTCGGTAGCTCGACAAAAGCAATGACAGTTTCTTTGTGAACGGTATACAGTCACTTATTATGCTTAGAATGCAGAGCGGAGCTCTTAGCATTCTTCGATGCGTTTAGCTTTGTTACGGTAGCTCGACAAAAGCAATGACGTTTTCTTTTTGAACGGTACACAGTAATCACTTATTATGCTTAGAATGTAGAGCGGAGCTCCGAGCATTCTTCGATGTGCTTAACTTTTGTTATGGTCGCTGGATAAAAGCAATGAAGTTTTCTTTTTAAATGGTACACAGTAGTCCCTTATTATGCTTAGAATGTGAAGCGGAGCTCCAGGCATTCTTCGATGAGTTTAACTTTGCTTAATGACCCTCACGAAGGGCTGCTTATATGCATATTTTATTATATATCACCTATCACCTATCTCGATGCAAACTAAGCCTCTTGAGCTTTTTGAATGGTGTACGGAAGCCATTTATTACGTTTAGAATATAGAGCGGAGCCCCAAGACTTTTTCAACGAGTAATTTTTCTTGAGAACCAGTGATTGCAACCTTTTTTGGTAGCTGCCTGGCACGGAAGGGTTTCGAGTCAGAATCTTTTCGATTTATTTCGTTGCTTCCATATTATGATTTCCTGTCCTATCCCGATGGGATGAGGAGGAGTTATGCCTCTTGTCGGGCTGTAAAATTTGTTAGTTACACCGGCAACGCCCTCATGTTAGGGATCGAATATGTCGACCCGGGTTTCAAGCAAAACAAACTCATCTTTGGGTGTGCAGCAGCGACTGCAAACTACAGTTGGCCACTGCAGACATTGGCGTGTGCTGTGTCACTTTCTAGACTGACCTACTTTGACGTAGCAATGTGGTATCTAGGGTAGTGGCAGTTAGCCCGTGGTGTTCAGAAACTTATCTTATGATGCATAGTTTTTAGATGTGTTTCTTTGCGTTTTTTTTTTACCAGAGGTCCAGGCCAATATTTCGTATGTAGGTTGTTTAACAACTACATATAATCCAGGGACTTTACGAAGATACTAAATAACATTGAATTTTTCAGTTTTGCTACTTTACCTGGTGTGAAAGTGCATGAATATATGTAGAAGTTTTCTTTCTACATTTTCGTATTAGAATGAGCTTTAACAGATTTTAGCCAATCTGGTACATTAATCAGTCGATTGCATGTCATCTAAGAAACCATTTAAACTGTTTTAAGTCTGGTTTTGTGGAACTCTTTCACTAACGAGTGAACGACTTTGACTGGTTAAGCAAGGCGAAAAGTAAGCGTAGCGTTTGATTTCATTATGGGGATCACACCATAGCTAATGAACTCATAACATTGGAGATAGAAGCGTTTGAGTTTTATAGTATTGGACATTATTACAATATTGTTCAAAAGGTTGTGGTTCTATGAGCTGTTCTACATAACCTTTATTTTTCTGAAGCGTAAACTAAGATTATTACACGCTTTAACCATTTGAAAGTTCAGTGGTTTTAATTTGAGGTGCTCAGTAGGGCTTATCCTCGTTTGATTACCCACACATGTTTGGGTCTGCTCAAATCGCAGTACAAGTCAGAATGACTGTAGCTTGGATTGTAATTTACCCCGATTATATTATAGTTGATGAAAAATAGTAAGTGTTACTTACGGTTTGGTGATGAGCCGGAGCTAAACTACGAACCAGCACTTGAATCCGATACCGTTGGTAGGTTATCATCTTCTTTTTCCTGTTTTTATTCCGCTTCTTCCATCGTTGGGGCTGGACCAGTATAACTATCAATTTAAAGAATCTAAAATTCAACTGAAACAGTGTGAAACAGTTAAAATATTTCATTTATATCTAGAACCAGCGGTTGCACTGGCTATAAACAAAAAATAATTAGTATTGAAGCGAACGGTAACACCGTTAAAATATTTTTAGTAAGTATATATAATTGCACATGAACTTACTAGTTGGTTCAGGACTTTACCTGAACTTTCACCAGCATGACGCAGTCAGTAAAGTAAATATTTCGTACTTACGACCACTCCGGATGAAAATCCAAACGCCAATGAAGCCAAGTTGCGCTAGGCGCACTACCTGGGGTGATGGTTGACATTTGAGGGGAACGGAAGGGGCGGAGTCGACGCTGATTGGGCGAGGAGAGCGGGCGGACCAATCACAGCATGACTTGTTCGGAACGGAAGTCGAGTACGCTACTCTCATGTATAATTAGGTTTCGAATTACGGTACAGTTGTTTAATATCAAAATTATCGGGACGTGTATCGGCAACGAAGATGCTAACCGTACTGTCGCACCGGGGAGTGCGCGGAGAGGTGACTGGGGAAGCGGGAGAGGCGCCGCATTCCAGCGAGGTGCACAGATATTCTGACCGGGTTGTATATGCCTGTGGCATCAGCGAAGCGAGCATAGAAGAGGAACGCGCTGTAACTCTCCTAACAAAATCTGCAATTGCTAGGATTGTTACAAGCCTAGTATTATTGGTAGTTGATTATATCTAGAATTAGTGTCTGACCGCGACATCGTTGAAGATTGTGATAACTTAATTTCTGCCTAAAAAATTGGATTAAAATTTAATCTAAGTGTTTAATCCACTACCCAAATCTGCTGAGCTGTTTCAGCGGAAATAATAAATTTACAAACACATTGTCTTTCTGTTTGTGATAAGTACTTTTCTGCTTTCTGAATTTCTAAACAATGTACAATTTAAAAAAGAAAACATTTAAAATAACTTTTATATATATCTCATTCGATAATATTCTAATTATGAAATGAAATACAGACTTTTATTGGCATATTTTATTTACTTTATTAACTTCTTTAAGAAAATAAAAAAATTAAATTAAAGTATTATTCTCCTAACAAAACAATGCTTTAAAACATTTTTTTAATTATTAAAGTACAATGTGTCCAGGAGGTTTCAATTCAATTTAAGTACACATTATCTGTGATGAGCGCGCTGCGCGCTAGTTCCGAGCCAATAGACCAATAACAGACTTTTTCCACTGATATTGGCAAAATTGTGGTTACGCCGTACAAGCCATACAAACAAGAAGAAGAAGAAAACTTTTTCCATTTTGGCGCTATTTCGTACATACGAATTTGAGTAATATTTTGTTGGATAAAACTTTAGTAGCAAAAATGTTACGAGATTAAATAAAGTAGTGTATGCAACTGCATATAATTAGGTATAAAACACTCGTGAAATCTTATTTTGAAACTCACCTGCGGCTCGTTTCAAAAAACTACACTCATGTTTTAATACCCTCTATTATTGGACAGTTGCATAAACTACTATTATTATAATAAGCTTTTTAAAGCACTAACGCCTAACAACAATTATTTCGGATTCGGGTTTATCGGAAGCCGCGGGTTCGAATATCCTCCAAAGATTTGTATTTTACTCTCTGAAAAAAAAATGTAAAACAAAAGATTTCTTGTGTAGTAAATCGTTTAGAATATAAAACATGAAGCACAAATTTTTTTCGTTACTTCTATGACACTAATTATAAAATTGTTTTTTATTACTCATGTATACAATTTATATCATATATATTGATTTGTTTTATTTTGTAATTTGTTTTTCCAATTTCACCTCGGACAATTAATTTTTAACAGAAGGTATTGTGTTCTTGAAAAAATTTATATTAAGCTGAAGGCTTTTTTGCCTTCAGATATCAACATCACAAATAGAAGGCGGGCGACGATCTCACACGCTTATGTTGGCGGAATCAGAGTCGGAGAAAACCAAATGGGTGGTGGCGTTGAGCGAACTACATAGGATATTGAAAAAGAACAATTTGCCCGACAAATGTGTAAGTAGTACTATTAGTTTTTAATATGTTTTGTGCAATCTTTACTTGTTTAAAAAAAATAATTTAGTAGACGATCGGTATTAGATGGAATATTATGAACTGTATTGGATGAGTGTTAGTTATGGAGACAATGGTATATCAGTGTTCTCAGAATACGATAAAATCCATACTTTGTTAGTCGCATATATACTCGTATTTGACTATACGTTAGTGAGTTATGGACGAATGTGCGTTATTTAGTCCTGCCTGTAACTGTCAGGTCAGTCATAGCGAGATGTAATCATTTTTAGAACACTGTTGAAGCTTCCTTGTTGACGGTGTAGCATTTAGGCAACCTTTTATACAGGTTGGTTTTTTGAGAAGGGCTGTCATGGCCAAGTCCGAAACCACAAGAGTTAGAGAAAAAACGTGAAAGGAGACATGCCCTTGATTTATAAGAAATCAGTAACTGCATATTTAGTTTTTTGTATTCTTTTACTTTTGACGGAAATTGACCCCAATGATTTAAAAAAAAAAAGACAAATGGATTCTATTGCTGATAAAAATCAAACTTTGCAAAGAAATGTATTAGTAAAAATCAGTAACATAATCCAGTAGTTCAATAATACAAATTGTAATTATTTTTTTTGAAAAATCGCTCTGGTCGATTTCCGTCAAAAATAAAAGATTTAAATAAAACTAAATATGCAGTTGTGGTTTTTTTATAAATCGAGGGCATGTCTCATTTCACGATTTTTCTCTAACTCTCTTGGTTCCGGACTTTGCCATGACCGCCCTTCTCAAAAAACTACCCTATATATTAGAAATAACTGCCTATTGCCCTATAGTCTAATAGGAAACTTTTAAGTTTTCTAAGTTCAAATATTCGACATAACATAATTTAACGCAAGCAATTTAACTTTTAAATACATTAACCTATATTTTTAGCACTCGTAAATTTTTATTTTAAATAAAATAATAACTAGAAAATGTGTGATCAACAAATTTCACTTATAAAACCTTTTTATGTGTAATAAATTATTGATATTTTGTTGAAATAATAATTTACAATCAATTTAGAATAATGACATGCCACAAAGTTTACACTTCTAAATTGTACTTGCGGGCGATCTACGTCCCTACTTTTTACATAATAAGATCCTTTTTGGCATAAAGACTCTTAACAGTTGAAGAAGAACTTTGGTGTTATGTTGCTAACACGTCTTTTTAAATTGTATCTTGCATTTCTAAGACCAAAAGCCATAAATTAAAATTCAAAGAAGCCCAATAGTGTCGTTATAGACACTCGCAAGTTCCGACAAAGTGAAACACTTTCTGGTGAAAAGGAAGCTTACTTTAATATATTAAGTATAATCTGCCTATTGACGTTGTTGGCAAAAGTATGCTTGATTTAGTAAGCAGTAACACTCGAACCTCCTCCGCCATATATTAAGATAAGCAACTTTACATATTTTCTTTTATTTATGAGAGAATCATATTTTGTTTACACACTAGTTCGATACGCTTTAATCAGCGTTGCGTGCATGGATTGTCGATAGGATAAAATTATCGGTAAGAGACAGCCCGCGATATATCTATAGCAGTTTTATCCATACTAAAGTCAGTGTATCGACTCTACTAGTTTATTGTAAGATCCATGCTCGCACCACAAGTGTGATAAAATACAATTGTGGACAGACTATATCTCTCTCTCTCTCTCTATCTCAAAGTTTACACCACAGCAGTCGTGAGTTGGCTGTAATTTGTTAGCATAAACAGCTTCAATATTTTTTTTTATTATAACTAGGTTAGGACTTCAAGGTCCGTGACATTTTTTAGTCAATTGCGAATTTATTACATATCAAAATATAGTTAGAAAGAGACAACAATACATATTTGTTTAATATCGAAACCGACTTTACTCACGTAATTAGCGGAAGTTGTCGACCTAGGTTTCGGGCATGTCCGATGCCCATCCTCAGGGAGTTTACGCGGCAAGATCTTAATTAGGTATTTAATTAATAATAATAATCTTTATTTGGAACTTTAACAATAGATTAATAATGCTATGAAAACGATGACCTCCGCGAAAGTTTGTTGAAACTGTGTTTTATAAGGGGCCATAGGACTTTAATGTTAAATAACTTAAAGGGTTATATCATTTCTGAGTTTCAGCATTCAGAGCAGACCGGTATCCGCTAATTAATATTTAAATACGTTATTGAAACGTTACACACACCAAAAGATATTAACGGACATCTCAGACTGATGCCGGTAGTTTATCGGCAGGTGTACAGCGCATGCGTGGTAGTGGACTCTTCAGCGGCAGCGGCGCTCCGCGGCGCGCTGTGCGCATGCGTGGTGGAGCGCACGCGCGTGTGCGTGGGGGGAGAAGCGGGCCTGGTGTTGCTGGACCTGGAGCGGGGGGAGTTGACGCCGCGAAGGGCACACGCGCCTATAGCTAATGTTGTCTATGTGCCGAAGGAACAACTGTTAGGTAAGTATTGTGGGGTGTCGGTAGAATAAATGTCTGGTAATAAAGTATAATATAGTAAATACTAGCAAACCCCCGTTTCGCCACCAGATGGCTTCGTTTTATGTAACATTTCGTTTGGCGCCATCTACTTAAAATATTGGTTTGTAGTACATGCTATGTATCAGAGATGGCGCTGTATGTCAAAAAAGATTTTCCCGATTTTCTTTTTAAATTTTTCCTGAATTTTCTTTACTATAAACCTCACGGAGCCCGAGACCTTTCCAACGAATGCAAAACCGTGGAAATCGGTTCGTGCGTTCTAGAGTTATAGCGTCAGGAAGGAAAACCCGACTTATTTTTATATATATTAAAAAAAAATATAATATAATAAAGTATAATGTTGTATTTGTAAGATTTAGAGACAAGTATAGGCTACTTCTTATATAATACTAGCAAACCCTGCGAACTCCGTTTCGCCATCAGATGGCTTCGTTTTATGTAACATTTCGTTTGGCGCCATCTACTTAAAATATTGGTTTGTAGTACATGCTATGTATCAGAGATGGCGCTGTATGTGAAAAAAGGTTTTCCCGCCTTTCTTTTTAAAATTTTCCTGAAGTTTCTACTACTTACTATAAACCTCACGGAGCCCGAGACCTTTCCAACGAATGCGAAACCGTGGAAATCGGTTCGTGCGTTCTGGAGTTATAGCGTCAGGAAGGAAAACCCGACTTATTTTTATATAGTAGATGGGATCTAAATTTCATTTAAATCCTCTAAGCCAGTCAGCATGAAGAATTAAAAAAACATAACACAGGGTCGCAAAATGGTCCGTAAAGTCAGTAATGTTGACTAAGGTCAGCAAAAGTCTGGGAAAAGTCCTGATATTATTTCTTCGTAGCATACAACAGACTTTATATCTTTGCCGTTTTTTTAGATGATGGTACGGAATCCTTTGCGCGAGTCCGTCTCTCACTTGGCCGCGCTTTAGTTATTTATTTTGGTTTTCTGCCCACAGTTGTGATAGCCGGCAGAGGTAGATACGTCCGACTCGTGCCGATACGCGCGTTGGAATGTTCCGAAGTGGAGTGCGTCAAACTGAACGAAAGCAAAGGAGCGATTGCGATATGCGGCGGTCCGTTACACGCTAACTCGCACGGATTCGCGGTTTTATGCAAGAAACAAGTAAGTGAACTAAACTGGTTCTACGGAACGTTTCTTTGTTCCCAATACTTAGGCGTTCCCACTGTCGTAACGGTTAATTTATCGTCGGACGACTATCGTCACTAGCTGTTCTCATTATAACGATTATTATGGATCGTTACCATCATTTCGCTGGCTTCATTTTCAAACCTCGTATCTCCACTTGGTAAAATTTTACAGGAGGAAGAATAAACTGTTTAATTAAATAACTCCACAATATATTGCAATATATTGCGGATCGGATATGATGGAAAATATCTGTACTATATCAATTTGATGTTCAGGTGGTTCCCGTGGTTCTGTAATTCTATTATTAATTACAGATATATTAATTACAATTAATTTAATTAATTAATGTAATTCTGTGATTAATGTATATCTGCACGCACAGATTTTTAACTATTTAGCGTTCATATTCCAAGGTCAATAGTTTTTATTATAATTAATGGTAAAATGTATACCTTTTACTTTTTTTAACTTTTAACTCAAATGTTAAAATAGTAATGAAATTATATTCTGCCTGTGTTTATTACTTATTTTCTTGGGTGTGAGGTGAGGTCAGCATTTTCTTTATTGGTACAAGTTGCCGTACCTTTTTTCTATCGCTGTTTTTTTTATCCTGTAATTAAGTAGTTTTTAAATGCCCTTCACTCTATCTATAGCTTTCTATGTCTCTTAATACTAGAACGTATCACGGACGATTCCGTACAATAATATTGTATTTGTAAGTTTTTGAATTATTACGATTAAATTTGTACAAATTTATATTCAACGGATAATCCGCGTCATTACATATAATTCTGAAAACTTCTTATTTTCTACTGACTTCCAAAAAGGAGGAGGTACTACCAACCTCATAACTTTCGACTGAGTGAACCGGTTTCCAAATTTTTTTGTTTGAAAGCTAGTGCTTCCCGTGTGGTCTCTTAAATTTATCAAATTTGCTCCAGTAGTTTTTGAGTTACACTGATTTGTACCAGAGTAAAAAAAATGGAAGTCAGTATTAAATTTTTCAAATTGCACTTGTATTTTTGGGAATGGGTACATAGAGTCACACGCAATAAGATGTGTACGTTCCATATTGTCAAAACTATGATACACTACTACATTTCACAATGTAGATAAAGGTTCTTGCATTTAAAACGGTTCCTACATTATTTGGTTGCGCAATACTGGCCGTACAATATAGTGATAGTTCGAGTTGAGTTGGCTACGTTTACAGATAAACAAAGAACAATGGCAAACCTCTGTGTGCTTTGGGTACCCTACATAGACGGACCCACGAGAAAGGAAACCATGCAAAATCAGTATTCCTTAGTAAGACTAAACATATTATAAAATTGTACTATTTTTTTTTAAGTTGAGGTTTAAAAGTATCAGCATTGATATTTTTCTAGGTTAGGTTAGATAGGCTGAATTCGTTAGCTTAAAATATCTGACTGGGTTTTCATAAGAAATCTATCGTAATAGAGAAACGGGTGCTTGGCATTAGGTATCGTTATCGTAGGTATGTATGCAACTACTTATATTTAATGTGATAATATGATAAAACTAACATGAGAAATGGCAAATGTACAAAACGTACTAATCCAATAACAAAGGAAATAACTATTGGTGTCACTTTGTCATGTCATTTCCACTCTTTTGGCAGAATATACGTAGTATCAAGAAAGTTGTATAGCATCCTATAGTCTATGAACTGAATAGCGTTTCGTTATTGCCCACAAGCATCTTCTGCGTATTAATTTTAGTGTGTTACATTTAGGTTTTCTCATTTTTCCCTACTGCTAAGTAAATATAAATATATGAATTATTTGTATCTACTAATAATAAATAAATTTGGCATAGTTTCATTCTCCGTGGTTTTCATTCTCAGTAGGTACCCAGATGACCATTCTCCTTTGTGAATTGCAGAACCAATTCATAGTGAACGTATACGAGATCACTCGGACGGCGCTCCGTCGCGTGCGCATCGCGGAGTTGCGCGCGCCGAGCGCCGTGCACTCCATACAACTGCTGCACGGGAGGCTGATACTGGGGTACCGCGGGGGGTTCGCGGCGCACTGTCTACCCGACCCGCGCCGGCCCAACCACGACCAACCCGCCGTCTGTGAGTCTATCGACTGTCTATCTTCTATGTGTTCATTTGTCTTGTTTTTTTATGTCTTTATAACGGGAAATTCTATTGAAATTTATAGAGAGAAAAATTCACATCCTCGGACGGGATTCGAACCCGCGTCTTCTGACTCTCCGTGTCAGATGCCATTGACCAACTAGGTTACCCAGGTTCGGGTCCCAGTCAGAAGACGCGGGTTCGAATCCTGTGCGAGGATGTGAACTTTTCTCTCTATAAATTTCAATGTTTGAGATCGCTCAAGCAGGCGTTAGTGCTTTAAAAATAATACTATAGGAAATTCTATTTTTATTTTATACAATAGAGATGTTGGCGGATAATAAAACGTCATATTGTTACACGACTACGACAATGCAAGAGGGAAGGGTTTACTTTTTAGTTTGTAAATATCAGCTACATTTTATTTTTAGCTACCTGATTTCTATTAAATTTGAGTTTATTGAAAGGCATTATTTTCTCCGATAGCTAACAAAACGGAGCTAGTGGTGCGAGCGTGATGACGTACTTTTTTTTCCGAGCACATAATAATTACATTTTCCTTTGAGATTGGACTCGTACGGTTGTATATTTGCCATTTCTTAAGTTGTTTATGTACGAGTATATAAGGTCATTTTGTTAATTAGTGCACAATATCAAATGGGGTGGTTTGGAATCGATAACTGGTCATTATAGTGAAGGAATAAAATGCATGTTTTTTTATTATTATGAACCCATATTCATTGCTCCGCAGCTGATAATCATTGCGCGAGTGTACGCACGCCGCTACATCACAGAATAGACAACAGTAACTACACGAGACATACCTACCCACTTAGAATAGGTACAACGACGTACAAACCTACCTACTCGCGGATGTTTACGCAGCTGATATCTATGCCTAAACGACGGCGGGCCCGGGCGGGTCATCTTCCGCACGTTGTACCTATTCTAAGCGGGTAGGTATGTCTCGCGTATTTACTGTGGCCTATTCTGCGATTTAGTGCATCGGGTCGTGCGTTCAGTCGCACTATGGCTCTTAAACGTGAAGCGGCGAATATGGGTGGGTTAATAATAATAAAAAAATATATGTCATTTTTTTCTTTTACTTTCATGACCAGTTATCGACTCCAAGCCACCCCGTTCAATATTGTGCATTAATTAACAAATACCATATATATCTATAGTTGCATCTAGTAAAATGTTCATTCAAGTATTCATAGTCAAGTCACAGTCATATAAGTAGGTGTGTTTTAAAGCGCGCTCGTACCCTGATAATAGTAAAAAGCAGAATTTTTAAACGCCTAGTGTAACGAAACAGATCGATAATAGTGTGTGAAAAAATACTTAGACTAGAAAAGGAATAGGAAAAGAGTAATAACCAAATAGAATTCATAAATGTAACTCTCTTTCAGCAGAAAAAAATCCTTAATAGGTCCACAAAAATAAACTTAAACGTCCAAACTCTCAGAATTTGCAGCGATAACACTATATTATTTTTAGGCAATACTTAGCCAACGTATAGTACTAAAGTAATAACCAGCAGTTTTTTCAATTGTGTTAGTATATATCGAAAAATATGAAGAAAACGTACAAAATTAATGCATTTTTGCATTACATCGTCCAATCTAACAAGCGATTTTCAACCTTACGTAAAGCATCGTAAATTATTTTTAAATTGGGGTTGGACCGCGTCTTAACTCACGTTCCAGTAAACTGGTGTGTTGTAAGTGTATATATTACTAAAAAAATTCTAGGCCGTTGTCACAGGAAAACACAAAAACAACGTTATAAACACGTAACGGTGAATAATCCACCATTATTACACGATCCAACAAAAAAACAAACTAAAAAAATTAAAAAATGGTCTATTAAGTCGGTTTGCGACGACAATTTTACGTGTTAACGCCATAAGACAAGCAGAACAGGCCGATCGTGCCGCTCTCTCCCTTGTTTTGCGCTCTCGCTTGCACGCTTGGCTCAGGTGGAACGTGACAATTAGTCATACTTTTCGTGCGTGCAGCCGGCGTTACATACCAAATATCTACAATAGCCATTTTTGGGGGTATTTTCTCACCATCAATACTGACTTGTCCACAGCTCTAGTCCATCCCGAGAACCAAGTGAACGTGTTTCTGTCTCACTCTGGCGCCCGACCGCTGGCCGCGGCCGCCGTGCCGAACTCGCACGACACGCTGCTCGTGTTCAACACTCTCGCGTTGTACGTGGACAGGAACGGACACCGCGCGAGGGATGTCGAGCTCATGTACACGGCGCAACCGACGCATCACGGTGAGAATTACACGTTATTGTGTATGTATGAAAATATTTTAGTTAAATGAGGGTAGGCAACTTTTTTATTTTGATAGTTTTGTTTCTTTTGTTTGCCCACGTTCTCTGTGCTCATGTTAACCATACACGTTGCAGTTCCTGGAAAAGTAGGTTGATTTCTGCGACATCTATTGTATTATTGGCCAAATATGACGAATCGCGACTCAACGGGTTAAACAGACTAAAAAGAGAAATTTTGTTTAATGGTTGCTGTAGAATGGTTCTGGATCTAGAATGGTAATGGATCTGGAATTCTGGATCATTATTGAAATATTTTTTTTATTAATAACCTAGTTAGTTAGGGTCCAAGTTAGTTTTATTTAAATTTCATCACAATCGATTGTAACTTCCGGAGTTCTGATGAACAGTATAAAGAATTGAGTATGAGAATGCTACTTCTGGTAACTCTATAACTGATGGAATGACGGATGTAACAATCTCACTAATATTTTTTTTGTTGTGTTAATTATTATCAGAAGAAGGTTCTTACTAAGAAAAGTGGGAGGTTATGGCGAGCCCGAAGGCCGAGCCTACTATACTATATATAGAAACAAAGTTGCGGGCAGTTGCTTGTTTTAAAAAATATATTTATAATAATATATCAAAAAACATAAAACCTACCTAGTCATCATCATCATCAGCCCACATTCGTCCACTGCTGGACATATGCCTCTCCTAAAGTACGCCACAGAGCTCGGTCTTCAGCTCTATGCATCCAGTTACTGCCAGCCGCCTTCCGCAGGTCGTCTCTCCCCTGGCCGCAGGGCGTCCTACACTCCGTTTGCCTAAACGTGGTCTCTGGCTGCTATTTCAGCCGCCTGTAATGAAGTTATCACGTACTCTTGGAAACTGTCTATCCAATCAGAATAAAACGTTTTGTGTCAGTTCCTGGCTGGATCTCCATTCCAAATTTCATCCAGAGAGAGCCGCTTAGTGTGAAGAAATAACAAATACACTCGAGAACAATGAATCCGGGTCACTTAAAGAATGTTAAAAATCTCGGAAACTAAAAATGATAGGTTAATGCAATAAATTGTATTTAATAGACAATGTAATACTCCTTAAATGAAAGTAAAAAAAATATGAGTCACCATACATTTTATTAACACAAAATTACATAAAGAAAAAAACTGCTGATCTCTCCTTAAAACAAAAATAGGAAACATGAAATTTTTGAACTTTATTACGATTTTCTTGAATTTTAATACTTCGTATTGCCTCCTCGTGCTTCCATTACTGCGTTTACGCGGTTTGGCATGCTGTACACCAAGTTCCTTATACGATTTTGGGGAATATTCTCCCATTCCTCTGTGAGAGCAATTTTGAGCTCACGAAGCGTGATTGGGGGAGGTTTCGTTGTTTTACGCATCTGCCTAGCTCGTCCCAAGCATGCTCGATCGGGTTGATATCCGGGCTGCGCGCTGGCCACTCCATACGAGTAATGTTCATCTCTTGAAGGTAGTCATTCACAATCCTACCTGTATGAGGTCGGGCATTGTCATGCATAAATATAGCATCCTCACCTAAATTGACCATAAATGGACCAACGTGATCATTGAGGATTTCTTCCACATATCTTTCGCTAGTTAAAGAGCCGTTTTCTATGATTACCAGCTCTGTGCGACTTTCAGAAGAAATTCCGGCCCACACAAGTACAGACCCACCACCGTAGGCTACTTTTTCTTCGATGCATGCTTGCTTGAATCTTTCCCCTGGTCTTCGATACACTTTGTGTCTTCCATCGTGCTTGTAGAGCATACATTTTGATTCGTCGGAGAACATAACTTTTGACCAATCTTCAATACTCCAATTTACGTGGCTCTGGGCATATCTTAGTCTTGAAATACGATGCCCACGCTCCAGTTTAGGGCCGTTTGCAGGTCTAAGGGGTTTTAAGTTAGATTCAGCAAGCCGACGTCTTACTGTCCATGCACTTGGGTTACTTCCTCCGAGGCGTCGAAACTGATTTGTGAGTTCAGTTCCTGTGAGAAAGCCATTTCGAAGCATGGTGTTCACCAAGTATCGGTCTTCTCGTGCTGTGGTACACCTGGTTCTGCCCGTTCCTGGTCTGCGTAGGTTAGAACCAGTTTCTTCGTAACGTCGGAGAACTCTTTGTACTGTTGACAGCGACACACCGACAGTCCTGGCTGTATCGCGCTGACTCCGGCCGGTTTCCAGCATTGTAAGTATTCTGGTGCATTCTTCAGGCGTAAGCGACATAATTTCAGCTTGAATAATGAATATAGAGCACTATCAACATGTAGTTATATTATATTAACGGGGCTTAATCGCGTTAGTAATAGTATTTATTTACCTCGACGTTTCGATCAAGTTGCATTGATCGTGGTCACGAGCGGACTGAAGAGGCGGGTGTCACTGTCTTGAAGTATGGAGATACTTTTTAATATACCCCCAACAGTTGTTATAAAAAGTCATTGTCCCGACACACAACACTAACGATATCGACAGATTTTTCTGAGGATAAATCGCGACGGGAACACTTTTTAATCACTGGATTCCATGTTGCCGCCAGTTTGAAACCATCCTCCCGGTTGAAGTTACGGTGTTTTTTAATCTCAACCGCTTCACGTACCATTCTCGAGTAATAGTGACGCTCCGTAGAGAGGATTTTGGGGTCGTGAAGTTCAATCCAGTGATTAAGTCCTGACTCGAGCAGATGTTCAGCGATCGCAGATTTATTTATTTGGCGGTTCTTTACAGCTGCAATATGCTCTTTGACTCGTTCAGCAATGGTTCGCTTAGTTTGTCCAATATACGAACTACCGCAGCTGCAATCAATTCTGTACACACCCGGTGTTTGGAATGGTATCTTGTCCTTGGGTGACCTGACACATCCTGCCAACTTATATAAGGGTTTAAAAACAGTCTTTATGGAGAATTGCCGTAGTATTGCTCCAACCTTATCTGTTATCCCTTTCACATACGGTAAGAATGCCGGCTGTCTCTCGACTTCTACTCTGTTCCTTTTAAATCTGCCAGATGAACGCACTTCTCTACTTACTTTATAGCCGTTTCGTTTTAAAACCTCCTGAACATGCGTTATTTCAGAAGCTAGATGTTCAGGGTCACAGAGATCCTGAGCTCTGTTTAATAGGGACCTGGCTACTGACTGTAAGTGACGAGGGTGGTGATGAGATGCGGCGTTCAAATATCTGTCAGTGTGTGTGGGCTTCCTGAAAACAGAATGTCCTAACGAGCCATCTGGTTTTGCCATCACTTTCACGTCCAGGAAAGGCAAGCTTCTCTTCACCTCGAGTTCGTAAGTGAACTTTATGTTTGGATGGATGGAGTTCAAATGGTCCAAAAGTTGTTCTACGCTTAGTTCATTACCTCTCATGATGCAAAACACATCGTCCACGTATCGTTTCCACACCTTAACCGGCGCTGAATGTAGATCAGTGAGCTCTTCAATATGTTCCATCCAGATGTTAGCCATTACTGGTGCCACAGGACTGCCCATAGCAACACCATCCACCTGGAGGTAATGTTGGGTGCGGTATAAGAAGTAATTACCTTCTAAGCAGTTTTCAAGTAGAACTATGTAATTTTCTGAGAGGTGATTTTGCTTCAACTTGTCCCTTATAACTTCGATACACTCCTTTACTGGAACATTAGTGAAAAGCGACTCCACGTCAAAACTCACCATTATCTCGTCTGGTTCCAGTTTAAGGTTCTCGATGATTTGAACGAAATGGCGAGAATCTTTTACAAAAGACGATGTTTTTCCTACTAACGGCTGCAGCACTGAGGCAACGTGCTTAGCAAGATAATAAGTCGGAGAATCTACCTGACTTACGATAGGACGCAGGGGCACGTTGGTTTTATGTACCTTAGGTAAAACATAAAATTTCGGTGGTTGCACAACTTTAGGTTTATACAATCGTTCATATACGTCTTCTGAAAAAAGGTCTTTATAGTCTCTTATTACAGCTCGTATACGACGTGTCACTCTGGCTGTAGGGTTATAAGATACAGGTCTGTAGATGTTTCTATTATCCAATAAGATACGTAGCTTTGAATCATACTCAGCAGAGTTTAATATCACAGTGGCGTTTCCCTTATCGGCCTTCAATACTAAAACGTTGTCGTTACTACGAATACTCTCTAGTGCTAAACGCTCCTTTACGGTAATATTACTCTTCGGCAACTTAGCTTTTCTAAGAATTATAGCAACATCCTGTCTGAGCTCTTCTGCTTCACTAAACGGTACCTTGTTACGTATTATTGCCTCTTCCACGTTACTGATAATATTTTCGTACGGAATTCGTTTTGGTGTTAATGCGAAATTCAAACCCTTCGCCAAAACATATAAACAAGCCAGTCGTACCTATGATCTGTGTAGTGTGGGACATGAACAGAAGTTTGAGAAATTGCTGGTTCGCAGTGAGTATTCTAAAAACAGTGATAACACCTATACACCCTCACCTGAGAAAGACACAGTGATCAATTTATCATCGATTGCGATTGATGATGCAACACACAACATTTTGGCGAAGGGTTTGAATTTCGCATTAACACCAAAACGAATTCCGTACGAAAATATTATCAGTAACGTGGAAGAGGCAATAATACGTAACAAGGTACCGTTTAGTGAAGCAGAAGAGCTCAGACAGGATGTTGCTATAATTCTTAGAAAAGCTAAGTTGCCGAAGAGTAATATTACCGTAAAGGAGCGTTTAGCACTAGAGAGTATTCGTAGTAACGACAACGTTTTAGTATTGAAGGCCGATAAGGGAAACGCCACTGTGATATTAAACTCTGCTGAGTATGATTCAAAGCTACGTATCTTATTGGATAATAGAAACATCTACAGACCTGTATCTTATAACCCTACAGCCAGAGTGACACGTCGTATACGAGCTGTAATAAGAGACTATAAAGACCTTTTTTCAGAAGACGTATATGAACGATTGTATAAACCTAAAGTTGTGCAACCACCGAAATTTTATGTTTTACCTAAGGTACATAAAACCAACGTGCCCCTGCGTCCTATCGTAAGTCAGGTAGATTCTCCGACTTATTATCTTGCTAAGCACGTTGCCTCAGTGCTGCAGCCGTTAGTAGGAAAAACATCGTCTTTTGTAAAAGATTCTCGCCATTTCGTTCAAATCATCGAGAACCTTAAACTGGAACCAGACGAGATAATGGTGAGTTTTGACGTGGAGTCGCTTTTCACTAATGTTCCAGTAAAGGAGTGTATCGAAGTTATAAGGGACAAGTTGAAGCAAAATCACCTCTCAGAAAATTACATAGTTCTACTTGAAAACTGCTTAGAAGGTAATTACTTCTTATACCGCACCCAACATTACCTCCAGGTGGATGGTGTTGCTATGGGCAGTCCTGTGGCACCAGTAATGGCTAACATCTGGATGGAACATATTGAAGAGCTCACTGATCTACATTCAGCGCCGGTTAAGGTGTGGAAACGATACGTGGACGATGTGTTTTGCATCATGAGAGGTAATGAACTAAGCGTAGAACAACTTTTGGACCATTTGAACTCCATCCATCCAAACATAAAGTTCACTTACGAACTCGAGGTGAAGAGAAGCTTGCCTTTCCTGGACGTGAAAGTGATGGCAAAACCAGATGGCTCGTTAGGACATTCTGTTTTCAGGAAGCCCACACACACTGACAGATATTTGAACGCCGCATCTCATCACCACCCTCGTCACTTACAGTCAGTAGCCAGGTCCCTATTAAACAGAGCTCAGGATCTCTGTGACCCTGAACATCTAGCTTCTGAAATAACGCATGTTCAGGAGGTTTTAAAACGAAACGGCTATAAAGTAAGTAGAGAAGTGCGTTCATCTGGCAGATTTAAAAGGAACAGAGTAGAAGTCGAGAGACAGCCGGCATTCTTACCGTATGTGAAAGGGATAACAGATAAGGTTGGAGCAATACTACGGCAATTCTCCATAAAGACTGTTTTTAAACCCTTATATAAGTTGGCAGGATGTGTCAGGTCACCCAAGGACAAGATACCATTCCAAACACCGGGTGTGTACAGAATTGATTGCAGCTGCGGTAGTTCGTATATTGGACAAACTAAGCGAACCATTGCTGAACGAGTCAAAGAGCATATTGCAGCTGTAAAGAACCGCCAAATAAATAAATCTGCGATCGCTGAACATCTGCTCGAGTCAGGACTTAATCACTGGATTGAACTTCACGACCCCAAAATCCTCTCTACGGAGCGTCACTATTACTCGAGAATGGTACGTGAAGCGGTTGAGATTAAAAAACACCGTAACTTCAACCGGGAGGATGGTTTCAAACTGGCGGCAACATGGAATCCAGTGATTAAAAAGTGTTCCCGTCGCGATTTATCCTCAGAAAAATCTGTCGATATCGTTAGTGTTGTGTGTCGGGACAATGACTTTTTATAACAACTGTTGGGGGTATATTAAAAAGTATCTCCATACTTCAAGACAGTGACACCCGCCTCTTCAGTCCGCTCGTGACCACGATCAATGCAACTTGATCGAAACGTCGAGGTAAATAAATACTATTACTAACGCGATTAAGCCCCGTTAATATAATATAACTATGTGTTCAAATCGCGAAAGTTTAAAAATTACTATCACTATCAACATGGTTTATGTACCCACATAAATGACAGATTACAAACAAAAGCAAAACCAAATGCTGCAATTTCGTAGTTCCATCTTCGAAAGTGGCCCTTTTTCAAATTTGTTTTTTTTATGATATAACTTTACAATAACTAAGAAGTTTTAATACCTTCATTTAAGGAGTATTACATTGTCTATTAAATACAATTTATTGCATTAACCTAGCATTTTTAGTTTCCGAGATTTTTAGGATTCTTTAAGTGACCCGGATTCATTGCTCTCGAGTGTATATTACATATGATTTGAATGAAGAACGAAAATCACCGTCATAGCTCACAAGATTAGCCAGTTGCAGTGGCAGTGGGCAGGCCGATGGGGCCGGAAGGTTCTGGAATAGAGACCACGTATCGGCAAGCGCCGCGTAGGTCGCCCACCGACACGGTGGACAGACGACCTGATAAAGGTCGCAGGACGACGTTGGGTGGAGGCCGCTTCAAACCGGTTCGTTTGGAAATTTATGGGGGAGGCGCATGTTCAGCAGTGGACGTTCTACGCCTGAAATGATGATGACGATGAACATATTATTTATGTGAATGTTTATTGATAATATCAGTGTGGATGAATTGTACAATAGTTTTGTTTGGTTACAGCGATCAACGAAACCCACCTAATCATTTTCACGACTACCCACATAGACATCTACGACATTGAAACCGGCGAATGGGTGCAGACAATCAATATACGTGAGTACGCAAACTATGCTTATGTTTAACTCCGTCGGGGGTTCTGGAGTTCGAGAATATTCCCTCCGTCCGCCGTTGGGACGAGAATCGTAGCAGGCGTGGAAACCCCGCTACCCGCTAGAGTACGAGTGGCCTAGAGCCAGTGACTAAGAATCAGTCTTCGTAACACCGCAGTGCTATTCTGTCTCTAAATTTAGTTTTTCTTACCTGCAACAATGGTCAGACTATTTACTTTATATCATTCCTTCTCCAAAAAACTTATATTATTCACTGAATACATATTCAGTGAATAAAAAGAAACTTTTATCACTATTTTGGTGATTGAACACCAAAATACACCAATATCAATGGTACACAACCTACTTTTGCAAAAAAATACTCGATAGTTGCGATAGATACTGCGAGAGAGTTGTTATGTGTGATATGTTTCAGCGAACGCTCGGCCATTGGACGAGAGCGGTTGGATATGCTGCTACGGCGGAGGCAACAACGGGTTCCCGTTCGCGACCGATTCTACGCCTTTCATCATCTATCTGCGGCCGCTCATGATGCGTAAGTCTAATAATACGTTCATTCATACATTCACTCATTCATTCATTCGCTCATTCATTCATTCACTCGTTCATTCATTCATAATACAATTATATTGATATTTACGGTATGTTGCTAATTGTAAACTTAGTTTTATTATAGTAGTGTATGAAACTAGTTTGTGATGAAACGTTCCATATATTACTTTATGTACTCTCATTCGTTTATAACCTATAATTTAAAAAATCCCATGAAATTTAGTATAACAAAACGTAAAAAATGTGCCAACGCCTAGCACATCACCGCGAGTGTGCTGAAGTAACAATTGGAATCGATATTTTTATGTAATGCCCGTATATTAGTTTCATTAGAATAAATGAATAGAACCACCTTGGTGAAATTATATTTTCTTGAAATTGCCCTGTTTCGTATTTGGTAAAAAAGGTTTTATGTTGTTAAAGAAACAGTGTTACGATTATATTTTTTAATTTTTGTAATGATTATATTTTCTACTGACTTCCAAAATGGAGGAGGTAATCAATTCGACTATATTTTTCTTTATGTTTGTTACCTCATAACTTTTGACTGGGTAAACTGATTCCCAAAATTATTTGTTTGTTTTAAAGCTGGTGCTGTGGGCCCATTTAAATTTCATCAAGTTCGGTCCAGTAGTTTTTGAATTACACTACAGTAACTGAATGGAAGTCGGTATCATTTTTTTCAAATTGTGCTTATAAAATTTTTGTATCGTGTTTTATAAACTATATTAATATAAATTCGTTGTGTTTATAATTCGAATCTTACGATATGAGAGTAGATAAATACATTTATAGATCTTTAAGTAAACATTATTATGTATAACTATTATTAACAATTATATGTATAAGTTGTTTATTGTATTGCTTGAGTTATGGTCAATATTTGAGGAAGTATTTTATATTAACCACATTGCATTATTTATTGGCAGAGGGCCCCCTAAGTGTAGAACACGCGACGCAATGGGGCACGAGCAAGCGAAGATTTTCAGTTAGAGAGCAGTCGCATCAAGCGATAGAAGCGCATAACAGATTGTAAGTTTTTTAACTCTTTTTATCATATTTAGTACTACTCATTGAACGTTCAAATAGTTGCGTGGTACTTTGTAGTGCATGCCTCGCTAGCTACCACCCTCAACATTGAATTTCGGTTACTGAGCCCCGAATGGCGTAATAAAATAAATACATAAAAGCGCCATCTACCGAACAGCTTGAAAATTAATATCCGCCCGAAAAAACAGTTTTTGCAAACCCAGTGTCTATAACTTTCGGTGTCTTTTTGAACTACTCATAAAAGTTCAGGTAAAAAAACTACACTTGATAGTTTTTTGTGCATTTGACCTGATAAAATTAGTTACAAACCAGAGGTATAAAAATGTGCACACATTAGGTGTACGCGCAACATGGCATAGCACTTTTCTGTACGTACACATGGTGTACGCGCGACACGCGACGGGTTAACTGTCGTATTCATATCGCAATGACGTGACTTTGTGACTTAGGACACACTCGGTAATTGAGTCAGATGCTGATTGCCCGAAGACGCGGGTTCGAATCCCGGCCCAAAATATGTAATTATACTTCCAAAATTGCATAATTTGGCTTCGCTAAACAGGCGTTTCGTCGATTGGCATAAACGAAATAAAAATCCTGGTGCTGCCATCTATTAGTAAAGGATGTCGCTAAACTATTGATCCGGCTTGAAGGACCACATTTCAAGAAAGTCTTCATGTGTAATACAAACTTTATTTAGAAAACAGTAGTGAAAAACGATCTTACATAATGTTTAAAGACATGTATTCTGAATAAGACACATACAGAGCCTATTTGAGAACTTAACTATTTATACACATTATCATTCGCCATATCTTTTCTAAAATTACATTAATATAGAATTATATTTTGTAGCACATATCCAATACATCAGCTAGGTGCTTTTTGAATGCGCTGAATGAGTGCAAGTTTATTTTGTGTGAGGGTAGCTTATTATACAGTTGCGTTCTTTCAAACGTAGCAGTAGCTATACCATGAGTTTGCAACATAAATGTCTTCTATAGTCGATACTCGATCTCGCCTACCTATTAAGCTTGTGATTGGCGTACTCACTGTCAATTTTAGTTCTACAATTGACCGCGAGGTGGCACTTCTTTTTTTATACATTTTTTGCGGCAGTCGGTAGACCTACAGTATGAAGGCTTGATAGTAAAATATTATTTACTACCATGCCAAATGAAATATGACCATCTGTATTTTACTGTTAAATAGTTTATTTTACTATTAGATAATAGTACAAGGTTTATTGCTGTGTATGAGATAAACCCTTCCGTTATATTCCATGTTTGTTATGCTCTGTTTATGGTGATTGCTTACAAAGCGATAGATGCTTCAAAACCCATATATAATAGTAATGATATTATTGTTTTAGATCGGAAGGTCGTTCCCGGCTGATATCGGCCCCCTCTCACTTCACACACCTATCGCACATGGGCCCTGGAGATGGCATCAAGTCTCAGCGACTACTGGACCTGCCCACCACACTCGAAACTGCAGACGAACATGCACAGGTAACAGATCGGAGACTCTTGAAGGCAACAACGTGATGAAATCCACAGCATGGGCGCTCCTGGTGACCGCTTGACTAGTTACCCCACTTTCACTTAGCTCAAAAACGTTAATTTTGCCATTTTAGACACTTTTGCCCACACTCTACTCGAACGTACATAAGACCTAAAATCGCATAATTATGCTGTCAAATACATAGTTGTCAAACAACCATGCTCCGAACATGGGTCAAAAATTGAACTTTTTGGTGGCATAAATACCTAATTTTTAGCTTTGCGAACGCTGAACAAAAAAAGTCCAAACGACATTTTCAGTTTTCACTCTCAGATTCTCAATTCGAACGCCCTCGTTAGCGTTTTTAGGATTATTTTCGCCAACTTGGGGCTATTAGAACGCACTATAATTAACACAATTATAGCATACATTAACTGTTTTATTTGCATTATTGACAGATGTTCAGCAGTCGGGAGAGCAGTAAGCGAACGTCGCCGTTGACGATATCACACGGAACCGGATCCTATAATGGTAACCGTTTATACAATATCTAATACTTTTAAACGAGGTACTCTTGTATATATGTATACGGTACCAGCGATTTTCATGACATTTGGTATGCAGGGGGTTTCGGGGGCGATAAATCGATCTAGGTAGGTTCCAGTTTTAGAAAACGTTTTAACCGTGTTTTTAGGCAAAGAAAAACTGCTACAACAAACTATTTTACCGACACAGCAACATAGAGTTACTTTGATAATAGATGGCGTTGTTAAGCAACACTAAGCCAATGAGTGTTTGGTTTGGGGTTAGACCAAGAAAATTAACTTACGAGCAAAACTCTGTCATCCAGCGGCCTTATTGTCTATATTTACAGGAGAATGGGAATGGGTTTCATTATGACATTTAAATCCCATTCTGGGTGAAATCCTGGAACCATCAATGGGAATGAGAATGAAGTGACATTTAATTCTCATTCAAGTTAGACAGTAAGGCAACAGGTACTAAATAGTTATTTAAAGCACAAGAGTGCTAAGTTCTTGTCACCAGTGTCGAGTATACGAAGGATAGTAACCAAGTGGTTAGATCAAAAGTAAATAGAGATCTATCTGTCTATACTGATATTATAAAGAGGAAAGATTTGTATGATTGATAACCAATAAACTCAAAAACAACTACATATTTCAAAAAATATTACACCATTAAGAATGCTACATTATCCCTGAGTTACATCCTTCTAATATTATAAACGATAAAGTTTGTATTTATGGATGTTGGTTACTCTTTCACGCTCTTACATGGCCAATTTTGGAGAAATTTGGTATTGAGGTAGATGAGGGGCTGGATTAACACAAATTACTTTCATCACCAATATCGCCATCCATCACCATGCAGGTGTAACCGCGGGGCGCAGCTAGTTGATCATATATTTTGGGCCCATCATCATCCATCACCACGTGTGTGGAACAGCGGAGCGCAGCTAGCATATCAGTTTAGTGCATCCTGAGTAGAGATCTGAATAAATTTGGTAATGGCATTTACTATGTTATCCGTTTGTTTCGGCAGGTTCTTGGCGAAGTCAGCGGCCCAGAGAAGGTCCCCCGCCCGCGCCTGAAGCGCCCCCTTCACCTCCGCTCTCGCATCACAGAACTATGGAAAGGTATATACTGGTAGTCATTTGTGTTAGTAGGCACATCGCTGTTTTTATCGCGATCAAAGAACAGTACCACAATATGTACTTATAATAAGTATTAATACTATAAAATGTAAGTAAATGTGCTACCCACATTATTGACAACAAATCACTAAATCATCGTATATTGAGAGAAGATTTAGCAAGTAAATTATAGATAAAAGTAAAAATGGTTTAAAATCACATAGCTACATCATATTACATTATGTTATTCGTTAATCGTTTCCAGGTCTATAGGCGGCGGGTCGCAAGGCAGTGGGTCTCTACTGCTGGAAAGGTCAATAACGCCGCTCAGTTTGGGCAGTATGAGCTCTCTACACGACGTACTTAAGGTAACAATCTTTATTACATGCGTTACTCCTATCTCAACATGCTAAACTGCGCTACTTCTATTGATAGACTTTATGGTAGTTTCAGTAAACTATTATAAAGTCTAAAACGCGCCCAATACTTCTATCGTTTTAGACTTTATGGCAGTTTATTGAAACTACCATAAAGTCTAAAACGCGCCCAAATCTTCTAACGTTTTAGACTTTATGGTAGTTTCAGTAAACTATTATAAAGTCTAAAACGCGCCCAATACTTCTATCGTTTTAGACTTTATGGTAGTTTCAATAAACTGCCATAAAGTCTAAAACGCGCCCAAATCTTCTAACGTTTTAGACTTTATGGTTATTTCAATAAACGACCATAAATTCTAAAACGCGCCCAATACTCCTTTCGTTTTAGACTTTATGGTAATTTCAATAAACCACCATAAAGTCTAAAAAGCGCCCAATACTTCTTTCGTTTTAGACTTTATGTTAGTTTCAATAAACTACCATAAAGTCTAAAACGCGCCCAATACTTCTTTCGTTTTACACTTTATGGTAGTTTCAATAAACTATGTACCATAAAGTATAAAACACGCTTATTACTTCTATCGTTTTAGACGTTAGGGTAGTTTCAATAAACTAGCATAAAGTCTAAAAAGCGCCCAATACTTCTATCGTTTTAGACTTTATGGTAGTTTCAATAAACTAGCATAAAGTCTAAAAAGCGCCCAATACTTCTATCGTTTTAGATTTTATGATAGTTTCAATAAACTAGCATAAAGTCTAAAAAGCGTCCAATACGTCTATAGTTTTAGAATTTTTGGTAGTTTCACTTAACCTACCATAAAGTCTAAAACGCGCCCAATAATACTACATGCAAATATCACTTCAGTCAATGTGGCGTAATATGATCTCTCATCTATGTGTATTTATTTTATACTATTATAATGCTCATATTAAATTAACCTTCTGTTAATAAATTTTATATATAATTAATAAATATGTACATATATGTATTAATTCTTGTTATATATTGTATTATTATTAATTAGTCTCATAACCGCTGCTGAAGAGATTTAACAATACAATATAATATTCATAAAGTAAACTTTTTGTATTGCCTCCTATAGAAGAAACATCTCGTGGAGGTAAGTTAGGATTAGCTAAGCTGTTTTTTATACGTTTGGTTCTCAAGTTTATCAAAAGATTAAGCATGCGGCTGAATTAGTAGAAATTTATATTATAGTAATATTTATCTAGTATTTATTTACTTTGGTAAAAGGTTTACTACATTTTTAATTTCAAAACGATTTTCCATATTACTTAATATCAATTTAAATAACATCAAGGCTTAAACGTTTATCAACTAAATTAAATTATTGAGGAATTTCATTTTTAGTTGGATCACCCGCATATGATAAATAAAATATAGCGTATGTCACACAGGAATCATGTAGCTATTTACTAGTAAGCGAATTTTCAAAATCGGTTCAATATTTTATCCATCACAGACAAACAATCACTATTAAAAAAATCTTTATAAATATTAGCGTAGTTATAAATTAAAGCTTTTATAAATAACTAATTAGTTAATACATGTGATAATCGTGCTTCGTAATTGTATTTTTCATTTGCTCTTAAAAAGAAGTGCCTACTATAGAAACAGATTATTAATTTAGGTATATGTATTCTTTATAGTCTATTCTAACTACATGTGTTATATCTGGGGCCTACTCCCACCTTTTACGAAACTATCATAAATCAGGAGCGTTTTGTCACAAGCTTACAATAATCATACTTACTATCGTACTCCCACCAACACAAAACAGTCGAACATATTACTTAAATACTATTTATATGTTCCTCTTTTAGCCGAAATCGATCCTTATGGTACGTTCCCGGATCAATACCCATATGGCCCAACCCGAATAGAACACTAACGCAGTTGCAAAGTACGCGAATTGAGTGCACTGTTTAATAATACGTCATCAAAACGTCTATCGCAATTCATTATTATTTTAAGCTTGCTATATTGACGTGGCGGTACCAAATTTAATGGTAAGGTTTAAATATGACTACTTTAAGAAGTGGGAGTATGTAATGTATGTAAATGTAACAAATTAACACAAAATTATAAACAAAGATTAAACACGCAAAGGTTTAGTAAACATATTGTTGAAGGAAAAGTGCCCACAATGCTAGCTGCATTTCCACATTAAATAGCTATGCCAATTGTGCAAAATATGAGCCAGAATTCTGGTATATTATATACCATATTCATATACCTGTATAATATGTGTATATATAGATATATCGTCATAGGTCTATGGTTTCTTCTCCATACAAACGTCTTCAGTTGCCTTTTTGAATCTTGACAATACTGGCATTGATGGAATACAGATATTGTCCACTGACGTGACCATGTGTTTGGCTTTTATGGATTTTTCATCATAAAGGAATTTAAAACAGACAAGTTTTAAACAGTTTGTCGAGTGTTCTACCGACCTCCTATATGAAATAATAAATTCTCTTAATGCGTTCAAAGAAAAAGAGTACCTTTCTCAATAAACTGACCTCTTATTCGATATGTATGACTTACATGAAACCTACTGCTCGTATAAAAGTTCTATTTCATCAAGTGTTTGCTGGAAGAAAACTCTTTTTGGGTTAAGCTCGCCTTTGTACATATATTTACTTTATGTATACCTATACCTAATGTGTTTTATGTGCAATAAAGAAATAAGTAATGAAATAAAATAGCCCCCCCGCCCATTAAATCCCAGTTTGAAGGACAATAAGTATGCCTTGGTTTAACTGTGTATATTGTGGGACAGTTCTCCACATTCGAGCAGGTGGCGGTGGAACACGAGCCCATGCATTCCGAGGACAGTAGCTGCGGAGCCTCCCCACCTCATCCCATGGACCCCTGATGGTAAGACATCACAATACCTCGCTTATTTAATTGCCTTATTAATTTTATTGTGACTTATTTCGTTTTAGCAAACAAACGGAGGGTAGTACGTATTCAATTAGTTATAAATGTAAGAAGTATGTAGTGAAATTTAAATTGTTTATTAAAAAAATCTAAAGGGCATGTAATAAGCAGATATTTATCATGGCGTGAAACGTAACTTAACTGTGTGCGAAAGAGAGATAATTTTTGAGTAGTAGTAATGTTAGAAAAAGTGCAAGGATACTAGTAAGTATGGAACATGAGGAAGTGTTAAAGGGATAGCTAGACTAAGAAAGGTTAGGAAGGAAAGAGAAAAGTAAAACAAATAATGAAATTGAACGTCGTTGTTTTAATTAGTCGTTACTTAAAGATATAGACAAAGTTTGTTATGAGTATTTACCTTTGTAATTTGTACATTAGGATTGTGAACATTAGGTATTTTTACGATTACCAGTAATTAGAGTGGACTAAAGAACTCACTTGTGGAAACTTTAAAAAGCTAATTCTTAGCTATATGGTATTATGTATACTTACTTTATTTATAGCTGTTAGTTTTCCTATGATAATAAAAAAAAATATAAATAGGGTTAATTTTATGAATTAAGATGTGAAAAGTAGTGCTTATAATCTTGTGTGTTTAGTTCATATGACTACCCTAAAAATGTATAGTTTGTCTAATGAAAGTAGAGACTGAAAACTGCGGCAAATTGTAAACATTGGAGAATAGTAATGTCTTACCCCGATTCCGGCTTTTCCAAATTTTCGGAAAAGTATTGGAATTTACCTAAAATATATGCGTATTTTTCCGATTTAGAATTAATTATCAAAGAATTAAATAAGAGTGTATTAGAAAATATCGTGTTGTGGCAAATTACATTGGAGACAAACTAAAATAATAAATGTTATAATATATTTTATTTGCAGTTCACTAAAAAGTGAGTAACAATTCGTTAACAATTATTTCATACCTTCGAGCACACTAAATTTACCCCGTTATGGAGCATAATGCCCGGAGGTAGAAACACTTTAGTATGGCCATGTACAAGTTACGAAAAATATAGTGTGTCTACTTTTATTAAACACTCTAATTATTGAATGGCCGGCTGTACAGTTGGTAGCACCCCTGCCTTCTGAGCAGCTGGTCCCGGGTTCGATCCCTGGACACGTGAAACATTTGTATGCATGAACATGTTTAAGCTTTTTCTGGCTGTATGTATGTAAGTATGTATATCAGTCATCAGGTTACCATAGTACAGGCTCTGTCTAGTTTGTGACCTGTAGGGTAATTCCGTATTTTAGTTACAATGAAATGTATAGTCCCCCTTAGTTAAGGAAGTATGTTTGCACTGCACTTGTCACATTGGTAAATAAATGAACAACTCGCAATATATTCTCATAGTATTTAAGAAAGAAGTATTAAAGAATAAAATAAAATACATTTTTAACAACATGTAACACACAGTTGACAATAAACGATTATGATTACAACGGAAAATAAAATATGTTTTTCAATATTCCAGAAACGAAGTTCAGAACGCGTCGTGGCCGATCGACATGTCGAGATTCTACGCGTGCTTCTGTTGAACTTAAGTTGTATTCGTTACGTTCCTGACGCTACGTTACGTCACTGACGCTGCGTTACATTGCTGACGCTACGTTACGTCGCTGACGCTGCGTTACATTGCTGACGCTACGTTACGTCACTGATGGTGCGTTACATTGCCGACGCTACGTTACGTCACTGACGCTGCGTTATGTTTGTTGCGTTACGTTATTGACGCTTGCGCGAGTTTAAGCTAAGCTTTAATTGTGAAATTTATTTGGCTTTTCTGTACATTAAGTACGTGTATTTATATCTAACTGTAGGTTCGTTTGGAAAAATAGAATAAGTAAAAATAAACGTATTTCTTGAACGCATTGCTTTCCTGACATGCGAAATATTGACTATAAGAACAATTAATAAAATATTATTATATTCAGGAATATTATCAAACGACCCTATGTGTAGAGGAATTTTACCAAACGAGCCTATGTGTCATGATGTATCAAATTATCCCTAACGGATTAATTTTCCAGAAAATATTAAATAAATATTTAGCCTAATTTAGATGTCTGCGTGAAGACAAGATGACTGTCTGAAATAGAACGCGAGCTTAGCATGCTGTTGAAAATAAATGTCTATCACAAAAACGTATTTATGAAATAACAAAAGTATGCACGAATTTCTTAAATAATTCTACCGTTTATGTATTTTTAAATGTATGAATAACTATTTGCAATTGCTTTTTTTAATTACAATTTATTATTCCTTGTTACTTTTTGACTTTCATCTCATACAAAAAGTGGCAGACATAAAAACAGACTTGTCGAAAAGTCGGAATTCATTTAAAATGTTTGTTTAGTGATATCCGGGGTGAGACGCTACGCGTTTTATATAATTTACATAATTTTTTTTATATCCCTTCAAGAGTCCTTATATTATAACAATGAAATTTATATTGTCGCATGATGACCAATGACCTTTGAGGGAATATCTAGGTATCCCTGTAGCTTTAGCTATTTATACATATTTCGGATATTTCATAAATCGCTTTTGTAGCGCACAATAAAAAACACAAATATAAATATTATTTATCTCATCGATATTTGGTTCCTAAGATATTCAAAGTTTATTAAAACATATTAATTTGAAATAATACAAATACTTTTAATAAATATTTATACAAAGAAACATTATACGCACGCACGCAATATTAAACATAATATATACGGTACCTTCCAATTTATGATAATAATTATCATCATTAGTGTAAAAAGATTTTAAAATGCTATTTATAAAATAAAATTTATAAGTTACGCTAAAATAATTTGATATTCTATCAGTATAAGACAGAAATAGCAACTTATAAGAATGAACGCGAATTAGATATTTATTATACATACTCCTGTTACTGACTTAGGCAATATTTTTTTCTCGTGCTTGTTTAAAAGAATAGATATGCCATATCAAGACAGAAATCTAGTGGAAATACGCCACTATCAGGACGAATTTCAATCAGTTGGCTCCTGACCTTCCAACGCGCGCGACGTGTCAGCAACTTGTGAGATTCATTTACCGATGACAGTCATATGCGTAGGTCATGATAAATATATATAACTTTTATTAGTATAAACACAGCGCGAAAGCTTATGTACAATGAATTATAAACATTGCATGTCTCTAGAAAAGTCATTGACTATTATTTAATTTTTTTTTATTTTATTAACTTAGATTTTATACAGATATATCCCAATCGGGTATCATAGGTCAATTAGACTTCAAAAATAATATAAAATAAGATAGGTGTATACATTATTAACCAAAATTGTATTTAAATCTCTTTTAATAATACTCTGGATTGAACGCTATGTACGTTAAATGTTTTGTAAAAAAATGTTCAATATTATAATTAATAGCTTATGACGGCAAGCAGCAATTTGCAGTCGCCGTTCCACAAAACGATTGTGTTAATTGTACTGCATTTTATGCTCCGAGTGTGCATACACGTCTCTTTTACTTGTGACATACGTCACTTTTGCTTGTGACACAAAAAAGTTGTTGCGATAAATCACTGCCACAGTAATTTTTAAACATGTTACTCTCCTAGCGTATCATGTCATTGGTTAAATGCATTATAATACGAAACTTTTACTTGTGACATACGTCACTTTTGCTTGTGACACAAAAAAGTTGTTGCGATATATCACTGCCACAGTAATTTATAAACATGTTACTCTCCTAGCGTATCATGTCATTGGTTAAATGCATTATAATACGAAACTTTTACTTGTGACATACGTCACTTTTGCTTGTGACACAAAAAAGTTGTTGCGATATATCACTGCCACAGTAATTTATAAACATGTTACTCTCCTAGCGTATCGTGTCATTGGTTAAATGCATTATAATACGAAACTTTTACTTGTGACATACGTCACTTTTGCTTGTGACACAAAAAAGTTGTTGCGATATATCACTGCCACACTAATTTATAAACATGTTACTCTCCTAGCGTATCATGTCATTGGTTAAATGCATTATAATACGAAACTTTTACTTGTGACATACGCCACTTTTGTTTGTGACACAAAAAAGTTGTTGCGATATATCACTGCCACAGTAATTTATAAACATGTTACTCTCCTAGCGTATCGTGTCATTGGTTAAATGCATTATAATACGAAACTTTTACTTGTGACATACGCCACTTTTGTTTGTGACACAAAAAAGTTGTTGCGATATATCACTGCCACAGTAATTTATAAACATGTTACTCTCCTAGCGTATCATGTCATTGGTTAAATGCATTATAATACGAAACTTTTACTTGTGACATACGTCACTTTTGCTTGTGACACAAAAAAAGTTGTTGCGATATATCACTGCCACAGTAATTTATAAACATGTTACTCTCCTAGCGTATCGTGTCATTGGTTAAATGCATTATAATACGAAACTTTTACTTGTGACATACGTCACTTTTGCTTGTGACACAAAAAAGTTGTTGCGATATATCACTGCCACAGTAATTTATAAACATGTTACTCTCCTAGCGTATCGTGTCATTGGTTAAATGCATTTTAATACGACACTTTTACTTGTGACATACGTCACTTTTGCTTGTGACACAAAAAAGTTGTTGCGATAAATCACTGCCACAGTAATTTATAAACATGTTACTCTCCTAGCGTATCATGTCAATGGTTAAATGCATTATAATACGACAATTTTACTTGTGACATACGTCACTTTGACATGTGACAGTAAAAAAATGTTATTGCGGTAAATCGCTGCCACAATATTTTATAAACAACATTACATGTTACATGCATTTTTTTTTAAATACTTAATAATTTGAATCAATTAATCGTATAAAATTATTGAAAACATTAATGTAAATATTTTTAGCATGTCTAAATAACATTTAACAATTCTAAAAAACAATATAAATATTAAAATAATATATTATTATTGTATTTATTCCAATGCACAGTTGTCATAAAAAGCAAAAAGAAATATGTCACTTTTAATAACAAGGTATTTTATGATTTCAGAGGCTTATGTACTGCCGTGCGATTCTCTAATAATTCGTCGATGCGCTCTTCGACGAGCTCACCGATGGCAAATACTTTATGAGATATCGCCCTTGTTCACAAGGTTGTTTTTCCAACGTTTCTTGTCATCTCGTCATTTGTTTCACGGATGTTGTCAAAGATGCAACGATTTTTGCTCTTAGGGAATCGCACGGCTGATACTATAAAAAGAAGCTACATTGAATTTAATTGTATTGTACTTCGTTAAAAAGGACAAGTTGCAAGTCTTGACGGTATACGTCAATCCTGCTTTTGACAGTAGCAATGGCAACCAAAAGCTTTGATATTCTTTTATATTAGACCGAGCACATTTCGCGTCTAATTCGGCCAGGAGTTTCGCTACCAACAGTGTCCTTGTAAGGATTATAATAGAAAAACACACTACTGCGTAGATGGAGAATATGTAACACTGGTAGTGGTACCTACTAAGGCGGAACCTTGCAGTTGATTCGTACCACCTAGTCATTTGCTTCATTGTTTTACTTGTTTATATTATTGAATTAAAAAGACTTCAGCAGGGCTATTATGTATCTCAGTTGCTAACTAATGTTGATTGAAATCGAAAAAAATGGCGGCTTTATGTCACTTTTGTCAGCTCCCGTCATCAACTTACTAACATTTTAGCTTACTTCTTTGTCAAAATTGACATAGAGCGGCCATTTTTTTTAGATTTCAATCAACTTTTCTTAGCAACTGAGATACATAATAGCGCTGCAGACCTCTGATATATTAATTGGGGTAGCATATTCGGTTTTCCATAAAGACCCGTCAGTTCTGAATCCCGACTTGAGAGATTTGACATTTTTATACACAATTTACTCTGATCTGTACACAAGCGTAGTATTCACAAATGCATTGAGAGCATGGGTTTTCGAAAGGGTAAAAAAAATACTAATGCATTTAATTACGATAAGCTGTATCGGGCAGTCTTTTATCGATAATTACTGTTAAATTGTATTGTATGTTAAACCAGTGCTGAGCGTATTTATGTAATACGGCCCTACGTCTAAATTTTCCAGCTACACACTGCCTAAAATCAATCTATAATGTACATATTGTTGTCTATGTTCCGACAAAAGATGGCGCTATATTGACCGAAAATAAATTGATATTCGAATGTGAAATGATATTTATTATGGCGTTTTAATGCGCCTGCTTAGTTAGTTGTAATATTATCATATATGATATTATCTTTTAACCAGTTAACTGCAATTAGCGTTAAACTTAGTTCGATTGTCGTTCTGTCTCTTATCATTTTAATGCTAAAAACAGAGACAGCACGATGTTTATGATACAGCGATAAATAATATAGTGAGACAAGCCTTACGCAAGGCCTTTCTGTCTAAAAAATGTTTTGTGAATATGTATTAATAAATTAAGAGTGCTTTAAAAACTCCCTTATTCACAAACTCTTTGTAAACGTCCTATGATGGTTATTTTATTTACTGGTATCACTTTTGTTGATATTTAACGCGAAGGATGTAGATTAATTCGGAAAATTATTATTTATTTTGTAGCAAGCAAGGTTAATTATTTGATTTAATCGCGTTAGTCTCGAGTAATGATTTTTATAATAAAAAAAGATTTGTGATTAGTGCCGACGACAATGTAAACAAGTACAATTTGAAAAAAATTATACCGACTTCCACAAACAAAAGGATAAATTCAGTTATTGGAGTGTAACTCAAAAACTACTGGACCGTATTTAATTATTTTTAAATGGGACCACACGGGAAGCACCAGCTTGCAAACAAAAAATAATTTTGAAAATCGGTTCACCCTATTGAAAGTTATGAGGTTACAAACATTAAAAAAATACAGTTGAATTGAGTATCTCCTCCTTTTTGGAAGTCGGTAGAAAATACTTCAAATCACACAAATTACGTGATTGGATTGAATAATAAACCAGGATAGATACAACACCAAAACAATTTGAGTACCTCTTTAAAAATTAGAGCTTTAATGACAAGGACAGACTATACAATAAACGATCAAGAAATCAAGTAGAGAGTAAATGAATTTCACTCTGGGTTTCTACAATGCATGTCATTTTAGGTGTTAACTCTAGCTCTGTCCCTGTCTGACACCTATCAAATGACAAAAACAGCAATAGATCCTGTCATCGCAAGTGATGGCTATATCCGGCTCTCTTTATATAATAAAATATTAATTATATCTTAAGCTCTTGTCAATTTGTATGAAGTGAATAAATCTCATATTAATTTATGTTTATACTAACACTAAGCAATAATTTTTTGGAATAATATTTTTTAACAATCTAGTCTTTTTTTTGTTTTGTACGACCGTCGATGTATTATTACTATTGTGACGTATTAAGTTATTTTTAAGCGTAATGTTACTTTCTTAAGGAATGAGATTTTGTTAGTATAATTTAATATCTATTATCTACCCCCCGTATTGGTGTTTATTTGTAACTTCTTTTATATTTAAAAACTGAGATTACTCTAATCGTCCAAAGATCTGCTTACGAAAGTTAATAAGATTATCTGCTGGGGAAAAATTAATTTAACATGGCAATGAACAATTTAGTGAATATTATTGTGTAAGTAGCGACTTAGTTTATAAACAAATACGATGTATTATTATTAGCTTCTACTTATTTTATTGAATTATACTATGTATAGGAACATGATTTATTATTTAATTTTTTATATTGTAATGAGTTCAATTCACTTTAAAATCTTTCTCAACTTTAGTTGTATGGAGTGTTTTTAAATATTGACCCAATGTCGATCAACGAAAAGATTGTATTGAAAAAAATTTTGACAGATTGCTCTCGGATATACCTAAATATTTATTGCTAACAGACACACTAAACCATTGTCAATTTATATAATTAAAAAATACATAAGTATTGGCTAAAATTATTATACTCCTGCGAAAGAAACAAATGTTGATAAATATATTATTATTATGTCTAGATAATAAATTTGTATTGTTAAAATTAATACGAGAAAGTTTGTATTGAATAGTGTAGATTTTGCATTGATATTTATGAGAAAATTGCATTATGACTATTAGTATAATAATATGATATTAATATTAAGGCAAATGCTTATTTACAAAATTGGACATAATATTTCTAAAACTGATTTAAGCCTCAAAAGATGGCCAATATCTCCCCCTTTTAGACTGAAAAGAGACCGTAGCACAAACAATTTGGGAAAAAGTATTCGTATCGTAAGCGTCAACGCGTTACGCTACCACGTACAAACTATGAGTTATCTGTGTCACAGTTGTCCTAGATAAATGGCAGTTTGTACTGTTTCACGTGAACGATTCGTTAAGTTACACTTACGCAGTTGTTTGTGCTAGGCCCACAGATGACCAACATCTTTCAACCTAAATTTCTTTAGGAGTCTGATATAACTACTAGTCATAGAGGTTATGTTCATCCAATTTTAAATGAATTAAAAAAATGGCGGCTTTATGTCATTTTTGTCAGTTCCAGCCATCAACATCAACGCCGCCATGTTTCAAAGATTTCAATCAATATTTGATTGCAACTGAGATACATAATAGACCCGCCGTTCATCGATTTCCTGAGGATTAAGATTCAGTGAAAGCCGAGTTAGCCGTATTCGTTACAATCACTGTAAAAGATTGTTAAACCTTTTCGACAATATTGTAAGTTATATCTTCATCTTGTACTCGTATGTAATCATTATCACACGAAATCGCACTTTTCTCCAGCTTTTTGTACCAAATAGTTTAAACTCGGACCAAATACCCTGCATATACTACGAACATACCAAATAGGAACTTGTATGATTTAGAAAGTCAACAGAGTAAAAGATAAAACAAAAGACCACCCAAACCTTCAAATTAAAAAAGCTAGATTGTATAAAGACCTACTAAAGACGTTGAAGAGAAACTCTACCGCTAGAAATACACTTGTTAATGGCAGATGCGCAAGACGCGCAAAGCCATTCTCCCTGAACAACAGGGAAAGGAAAAAAAAAAAGCTAGATTGATGATTTAAATTGTAATACTTCTCTACTACTGGATTAAATGAATCGCACCAATAATAAAATGCCTAAAGTTTATGTGGTTGTATGTTTCTCCTTCACGCTCAAACGGTTTGACTAATTTTGATGAAGTTGATAATAAATAGATGAAGATGAAAAAAATAGATGAAGCGCTAGATTAACACATGGACATTTTTCATCATCATTATCCATTACCACGCGGATATTCCCCAGGGCGCCTCTAGTGAAAAATAAAAGGTACTTTAAATGATATATACCTTAAATATGGCCCGTTGGGTCGCCTTTTTATTGGTTCTCTCTTTCACTCTGATTCATACTATTGTCTTATATAATCTACTATGTACTGTCTTATTGCCGCTCCCCGCACTTTACCATACGCACCTAAGATGTAGTGCAGAGCTCGTGGTAAACTATAGCATTAGCTGCTGAGTATATATAGAAAATAATTATATGCTTTAATCCAGCGCGTCATCTACCTCCATATCACATTTCATTAAAATTGCACCAGCCGTTAGAGCGAGAAAAATTAAAAAAAACATACTAAAAACTTTAGCCTTTATAATATTAATAAGATACATAATGTATAACTTATAAAATAACTTCAGCATTAAACCTACCTACTCATTATTATTAGAGATTAGAAAAAAATATTTATTTGAGTACATATCAGCAATTTATTACTAGCAAGTATTTCAATTTGGCTAATAGAACAAATTGGTTATAAATCGTTTTGCTTATAGGGTGTTTGGGGAATAGTCATTTAGCTATACTCGTATGATTATTACTCATTGTTATTAACCATGTACTTTCATCTTATAATGTAGCTGTTAGTTATTCCGAAATAAATAAAATAAAATGATTATGGTTCAAACCCATCCAAACATTATTCGGAGTTCACGTAAAATAATTACGTATTTCAGAATATTTGGTTCGAGTCTATAAACACATTTTTAAAATAGGTGCCATGAAGTATCGAAATAACATTCTAGAATTAAAAAGCAGCCTGTAACGGCCTTTGCAAAACTTTGCATGCGGGAACCCTGTCCGCCGAGCTTTGTGAAGGAAATAGGCAAATGTACCATCGCAAGGCTCCATTTGCTTGATCACAAACAATATATTAATTAAAATAAATGAATTTGTTATATTAACATTCGTTTAATGTAATAATTTAAGCATAAAGTATTATATTAAGCCTACAAGCTATATCATTCTTATACTGTATACTATTTAATTTAAATTGTAAATCTAAATTATCCGAAAACTTAATTTTATGTAAATATTTAAATAAATATTTGAATGAAGATGTTTTTTTTATTATTACCCACTTCAAATCTTCATATTGAAATAATTCATTGTTGACATCAAATAATTCTGATTAAATAATATACCTGCTCGGCGCCACTTTTGCAATTGATTGTAACGTAATCAGGAGGCCCAATTCAATTCTACTATTTTACAACGTTCAACAACGATATATCCCGCTGCAACTGCAGTTCGACTCCGCTTGTCGTTCGATAATTACCCCATCAGCCTACTATTTCTATAGACAAATCGAACGTAGCGTTATCTTAAACATTGGGTTACTATATGTAGGTATATTACAGTCCTTTAAAATATATTATATTTTAAAGGACTTATAAGAATATGTGTTATCGTCGCGTTCATGATTTATCGAGTTATACAATATAAAGTATAAATCTAGAAATAATACCTAGATTGATCGTTGGCGTCAACAGAAACGTAACTGCAGCTGGACTGTTTTTCAATAGCAGAATAAGAACGTATATTTCAACGTTCAGCTACAGTTCGATTGCAATTTATTTAGTGGAATCTGCCCCTTGACTATCTGGAACATAACTTGCTTACATATGCGATATTCTACACGAACGGATGGTTGCGTAGTGAGGCCGTAGCACAAAACATTTGCGAAATAGGTATTCGTATCGTTCAACGCATCACGCCTCGATGTACCTACTATGAGTTATCTGTCACAGTTGCCCTAGATAAATGACAGTTAGTACTGTTTCGCATGAAAGACGTTACGTTTGCGCAGTTATGCGTGTTAGACCGGCAGGTCGCAGATTTTAATAATGCGGCATTCGGTATATACTTTGGTAGCAATTCGCTTGCTAAGCACACCAAACTAAACAAGTTTATATATATATTTTTAATAAATTATAGTAGTTCTTATTCTGTTTACACTAAAGTCCTTATTTGTTTAACGCTTGCGAATGACATTTCTTAAATTTTCCATTTCTGTTCAATTGTGAGTATGTTTAGTGCAAATTCAGCCATGTCAAAGCCAAAGTCATTTATTCAATTTAGGCATCAAAGACGCACTTATGAACGTCAATTTTTCATTATAATGTACTTTAAAGACTACCGTCGCGTTCCAAAATATATAGATACATACGTCATAACCTACAATGTAGTGTCGCACTCGATCGTGTGGAAAAGATTCGTGACCTCGGTTTAACCTTAGATACAAAGTTGACCTTCAACGACCACATTGTGGAGGTGTGTGGACGAGCTCACAAGTCTCTGGGTTTCGTCATGAGACAATCTAGGCGTTTTCGAGATAGAAGTACTATCGTTACCCTCTACTACGCGTTTGTACGTAGCAAGCTGGAGTACAATTCAGTCGTTTGGGACCCGCACGAAGAAAAATACAAGCTTATGGTAGAGAAGGTACAAAAGAGATTTGCTCGCTTTCTTTACAACAAGTTATACGGTTACTATCCGTACCTATATCCGTCCTTGTTCATAGCGGGTATGGTTGGTATCAACACCTTAGAGCTCAGGCGCAAACGCGCGATAATGATACATTATTACCTGTTGCTCCAAAATAAAATTGATAACCCCACCACTCTGTCGCGTCTCTCGTTAATAGTACCGAGCCGCGTGCGCCGGGCGTGTGTACGTGCGCGCCTGCTTGAGCTCGCGGCTCCGCCTCCGCGCACGAACACCACACGCTACGCTCCCTCGGCACAAGCCGTTTCACTCATCAATGATCTGGTTGCTCAGCAGATAGATTTAGACTTTTTTCATATACAATTTTTCATGTTTGTTTATATATGTACTAAATTTCTAGAATAATATTATTTTGTTAATTAATTAGGTTATATTTTTATATTCGTTATTTAGTTTATTAGGTAATATACTGGCTTGTCACACGCCTTGGCGTAGCTGTTAGTGTGTAAGCAAATTATAATAATAAATAAATAAATAAATAAATAGAGCCTACCGAGAAGAAGCGGCAAGAAACTCGGGGCCATTCTTTTTATATAGATGTTTTTTACTTAGGTACTACACATATTAGCTCCAGTGTGTTGCCTTACAAAAGAGAACATAATAATGGTATCAGTAGGACAAGACACGCTACACTTTGACATCTTAGTACACGAATAGATAGATCCTGGAGTGATCAGTCCCAAGCTGTTTTATCCTCCAAGTAATCCGAAATTTTGTAATAACCTTTTTGACAGAGTTTAGTTTTAATAGTAACTTTAAACTTATTAATAGGCAAATCTCGGATAACATTGGGAACTTTATTATAGAATCGTATACATTTTCCCATAAAAGAATGACTTATTCTGTGGAGACGCTTTACATGTACGGATAGCTTGTGCTTATTTCGCGTGTTGATGGAATGAGCATCACTCCTCTTATCAAAACTGCTATGTAACTTCATGTTCTTTAAAATAATGTCAAATTACCTACAATTGAATAGAATAATCATATTTATAGAACTGACATTCTAAGTGTTACGCGATTGTGGATTTTAGTATAAACAGAATAAAAACTACCAAAGTTTACTGTTCAGTGACTAGCACAAATAACTGCGTCAGCGTAATGTATCGTGTCGTTCACGTGAAACTGTATAGACTGTCATTTATCTACGGCAACTGTGAAGTTTGACGCGTTGACGCTTACGGTACGAATACTATTTTGTCAATAATTGTTGGTGCTACGGCCTCTGCACATAGCAACATTCTCTAATGTCCGTAGTTATTAAAAATATAAAGACTAAGCAGTAAAATAAAACAATATCTTTTTTAAATATTTTATTGATGTAACAATACTTTGTAACATACATATAATAATGCAAGATACACATAAAATAATCTTCAGAGAGTTTGTACGCTTACCCCTTGTGCTGAACAAGTAAAAAGCACATGCAAATGGTGCAGTATTATTTGGACGATACAAAAATACTCGTCTACCTACAATTATGAAAAAATTAAAAAAAATGTGATGTAACCACTGCTTTCTACAATCACAGTGTTAACAATTAAAAAAAACATCCCCCTGACAGGAATTCTGCATGTAGTTTTTACAAATACACTGTTTCATCACTTCAAGCCGCTTCGCCCCGATCAGATGCAACACAATTCTTGGAATCAAAAACAGTTATCTAGTAGGATCTGCAGATCTTTGTTATCAGATCAGTCAGGTTCCCATTTTCAATTCCTAGATCAGACAAGTCACTGGGTTTTTCTGACAAGATATTCTCAGCATTAGTCCAGATAGATCTGTACCCAATATTTGACACTAAGACGGCATGGTTTAACCACACGCGTCGCCTTTCCGTGTACGTTTTCTGAGAAAACTAATGTATTATTGGCCAAATATGACGACTGGAAAGTCGTCGAAAGGTTAACGCCTCTATTGACCCATGCAGGCGAGTACAACGTTATGGTTGACTACTGGCGTCGCTCTTCCTGGAATTGTAGGCAACGCAACTAAGCATATATTAACCCTTTGCGTACCAAAGACGTAAATTTACGTGCGTTTTAATCATAAATCTTTTGTTTTAATAATCACGGTATTATAGTAAGGGTTACTTCTGGAATTGGTAACCAGGGCTTAACAATTAATAGGCCTCCGTTACACCCTGGTGCGGAACTAGTGTCTAGGACAAGGAAATTACACGATAGATTCGTGGAAGTGAGCATTCAATCAGTGAACGCTTTAGTTGTCCATTGCCATAATCTTGGCGAGCTCAGCAGTACATATAATATTGACTTTCACAGAGTATCCTTAACCATACATGTTGCAGTTGCAGGAAGAGTAGGTTGGCTTCTGCGAAATCTATTGTATTATTGGCCAAATACGGCGAATCGCGAGTCAACAAGTTAACAGCATATTAATACTTCATCAGTCGAACGACCCAGACCCAATAGAAATTTCATTGTTATATTGACAATCAAATGATGAGGGGTCAAGTTAAGTATCCGTCAAGTTAGTTTCATTTATACTTTTGTTCTACGCGTAAGCACGATGCCGAGTCAATGACTAAAATAAATGTTCTGACGAAGACCTTCAATCGTTCTTTTCAACTTATGGCCTATGTGAATTGCCATCAATTTTGTGAACATCAAATTCGAGTTCTTTCTTGTAGTGGTTCATGGTTCGCCACTACTAAACTTTCTCCAAGGCGGACAGAGCAGGAAACAAACGATGGATCGCTGATAGGAAGCATCTATAGGACACAAGAGGTATTCTTAACCCTTCCGCGGTCCCTGCGCCTAATAAAAATGGGAGTTTTTATTGTCTCGCATGATGTACTGTAGAAGGCATTGTACAAAAGCACCAAATCCAGGGTAAACGTTCCAAACTCGACTGTCAGGGGGCAAATGCATGGTGGTACGCGTACAAATCGACAGTTTATAAGTTTTACTTATGTTTTAAGATGGTGTTCTTTAGTTTGTCGACGTTAGCGCCCGAGAACTCTTCGACTTTGTTGCCGCTCTTTACGAACACGAAGGTAGGCATAGAGTTGATGTTGTACTCTGCAGCGATGTCCTCGCACTCATCTACGTCCACCTGGAACGAAGAGAAAATCATAATTAATAAACTAGGACATACTAGACACAAAACTAAATAGACATAGGTCCAGTTTTGTTGCGGTTTGGGATTCATGTTCTTATTTTGTTTATGCTAAAGACCAAATTCTTTTAACGCTTGCGAATTACAGTTCATAACTTTACCATTCTGTCTAATTGTAGGTATAGTTCAAATTTAGTCGTTATGTAACTTAGTGCTATTTAAACTGATATACAACCCACGATTGAATAGAATAATCATATATTTATGACCATATTCTAGAAAGACACTCAGTAGTGAACCTCGACTAGGGTTACCAAGACTTTAAATCAAAAAGCCGGTTGCAAGTGTTACAAAAACACGATTTCTGTAAAAAATCCGGTCTTGGCCGTAAATAAAACTCAGTAGATTTTATCTACGTTTTATAACCCTTATTATAAACTAATTATTAACCCTTATTATTAATTTGTCCATATATTTCTGTCCGCTAACAGCTTTAAAAAAATATTTTTTAGTTGAAATGTCACGGTAAAGTTCTTCACCATGTCAGATGTTTGAAGTTATATTGTGTGAGTAGTATTGCTCTTGTTGACGCAAAAGACAAGTTCCTTTCCTTCGTCCACTGTAAAGTCATAAGTGAGAAAACCATTTCTATGTCTGCTATGTAGGTACTAGATTAGTAGGTAGGTAGATTTTATCGGTCAGGTGGTAACCCTAACCTCGACATGAGTAGAGATTTGACAGTAAATGCCATACACAATATACTCAGATCTGTACTCAAATTGAGATTCGCAACAGAGCGTCCTTTTGGAATACCAGCCTATGTTATATGATTGTGGATTATTATTAACTAAATAAGAACTAGACTAGGTACGTTTGGAGAATTTTAGTTTAGTGTTGTACACAAGCGAATGAATACCAATATATCACCTATTTTCCTTATCCAAATCTCAACTGCTAGGTATTTATCATACTTCGTCGCGACGTTAATCGGCTTATAATAGATATGATATAGTTTATATCATTAAAGCATCTGAAAGACATGCCATTAGCCGAGCTGACATTCCATGAGCACGTCGAGAACCTCACAGACGCGGCCCACCGCAGGTTAGGTTTCGTGCTACGGAACGCTGCACCGCTCTCCACAGCGGCGACACGAATACTTTACGCAGCATTAGTCCGAAGTATTCTCGAGACGAATGCGGTAGTTTGGAGTCCGTATGAGGCTAAATATATACTCAAACTGGAGCGAATCCAAAACAAGTTTTTACGTAATCTTTATAAGAAAACTTATTACTACACTTACATGTATCCCCCCACTCTCTTTATACAGGGACGATTGGGTTATGAAACGTTTAGAGATTGGAAGGTCCCTCTCATAGACCTAATTTACACTTGGACTAATCTATACTATAATATTTTAAAGAGGAAAGATTTGTATGTAAGTATGTTGGTAACGAATTGGCTCAAAAAGTACTGGAACGATTTCAAAAATTCTTTCACCATTGGAAAGCTACATTCACCCTGTGTAAGATAGGCTATATAAGATTCATCATCATCATCATCATCTATCACCTTCGGGTGAAACCGCGGAGAGCAGCTAGTATCCAATAAAATAGACAGCGTAGCTCTCGTCGAGGTCTTTTTAAGGGTGCATGTACCCAAAGCACAAACGATATCTCGGTTGCGAGTCGGACGGTCGCGCCGTGTGTACTGGCACCCGCGTCGGTGCCCCATCTACCTCCATGCCAAATTTTATCAAAATTGGTCCAGCTTGAGCGTGAAGTAGTAACTATCAAACAAACACACTCACAAACTTTCGACTTTATAATATTGTGTGAACCTTATAAAACTGCAGCTTTTTGGACTTTTGGGAGGATTCAGTTATTAGCAGGATACAGATGAAAAATATACATAATATTTTAAACATAGTCATTGTATACATATATGTATGGAATATGCTACATAACAAATCTATTGCTTTAGTGCAAAAATCCAGCAAGGAAACGGGGAAATACGTTTGTATGGGAAAAAACAGCAGTCAGTCTTATTATGAGGAACTAAAAACTAAATAATCAAGTCCAAAACTGGTTTATTTCGCTTATCGTAACCCAAACTTGTATCCGAGTAACATAATATTTCGACAATACCAGATTTCCTGAACCGGTTCGACAAAACTCCAATTTGTCCAGAATATTTACAAGTTGAATACAAAAGTACGACGAAAACGAGGAAAACAAAAATAAACATATTATTTATGTCTATTAATAACCATTCGATTAATGCCACGACGAAGTATGTAAAATACCTAATAGTGATTAGTAACTCTTGGCAACAACACCGAACGGGTTTCCCGTATGACTTTAGATTCCACAGAAGCTAGAAATGCACAAATGACGCTTGTGTTATAGATGCAGAAAGCATGCCATACACCATTCTTCATATCGTCCAATCGGCATGATGCTGCAGGCTTGATCTAATCGGCAGTTTGTCCATATACACCACACACGATCAATTTAACTATAAAATCGTCAGCGACCTTCAGTTAAAGACTTGAAGCCATGACCACGTCACCAGTGAAAGACGACGATGTTTTAGCCGTTTTGGGCATTTTACTCGTGATCAGAAATCAGTTTACTCATACAAATCTATTGAAAGAATTGAGCATTACGCCAAAAGATGATCGTAATTATTTACGAATGAATGAAGAAACTTACATGGAACTTCTATTGTTAGTGAGTCCTTTAGTAATTGAAAAGCAAGACACTTTTATGATATGAGATACGCAAAATCTTGACCCTACTGCACTGACGATCGCCGACCGCCATACACATTCCAATCTGCATGATCAAGTCAAAAGAATTTAAATTTGATTGTGCTGTCAAGTATAACTGTCATGCCAATCCACGCCCACACACGGTCAGTTATAACTGATCCAATCGACAGCGTCATAACGATTGGACGATAGGAAGGATGGTGTATGGCGGCCATAACTCTGACAGTGATTTATGCTTCAACTCGACTACTAATTGTAGCGTGAGCAAATCAAAGGAGTTACCTTAAATCCTTTTAAAAATAACAATAAAATAACTTGACAGGAAACCAAAGAAGTTGATATAGCTTCAAAAAATATAAAATAACTTGACAGGAAACCAAAGTAGTCGATATAGCTTCAAAGAATATAAAATAACTTGACAGGAAACCAAAGTAGTCGATATAGCTTCAAAGAATATAAAATAACTTGACAGGAAACCAAAGTAGTCGATATAGCTTCAAAGAATATAAAATAACTTGACAGGAAACCAAAGTAGTCGATATAGCTCAAAGAATAAGCAAACTGAAGTGGCAATGGGCTGGCCACATTTCACGAAGAACCTATAACCGCTGAAGTGGATGAATTTTTGAGTGGTGACCACGTTTAGGGAAAAGTTAGTGTAGGACGCCCTGCGGCCAGGTGGAGAGACGACCTGCGGAAGGCGGCTGGAAGTAACTGGATGCAGAGAGCTGAAGACCGAGCTCTGTGGTGTACTTTAGGAGAGGCATTTGTCCAGCAGTGGATGAATGTGAGCTGATGATAATGACTGGACTTATTGTTGAAAAAAATTACTTGATAAAAGACTTCTTAGACGATGAAAACCTAAAGTATGTAATTATGTTTGACATTAAATTTATTGACAAAAGTGACATATCAAGCAACTAAAGACCTATCCAAAATCAGGCAGTAACATTGTTATACAGTTAATTCATTAGTATTTTCATTAATGCAAGTTTAACTACTTTGCGTGAACTTATAATCAATATTAATTTTAATTAAAACATGTGCACGCCGTATAAGTAGAGTTTTCTTGGAACTGTATTATGTGCTATACAACAACTCCGCAATATTGTACCCAAAACTTTAGCAAATACATATTCGTTCATTTATTCCGTGAATTACATAAAATACCTTAATAATAATAATAACAAAACCGCAAGGGCGGGTTTGTAGCGAGCCGTCGGTGAGTGGTGACACCGTGGACCCTGATTCTCCCTAGGGCTAAATGAGACCCCTGACGACGACGACCCTGACTGACGGGGGGGGGGGGGCTTGCCTTAATTGGCCGTCTGAGGGTGGGGACGCAAGAGCAAAAAGCTCCAAGGGTGGAAGTGTTAAAGGGCATAACGTCGGTAGTAGCGCTCTATAGTGAAACCGCAGCACACCTCTCGACACACTTTAGCCATCCACACCAACGTTGCTCCTTTTGTCACCATCGATGGTGGCCCTTATGGGGGGCCCGTTTAGTGCAAGTCACCACCTGCCTAAATATTTTAAGATGAGATTGAAATTGGAAGGTGCCGTAGTCTCGTCCATAGCCCACTACCTCCCGTACCACTAATAAGTACATATCAATAACCATGCCATTTTACCCATTTTTGTAATAGATATACCATGTAACCATCCATCCAAAATGTTTCTGTTTTTATACTACATTGTATTTTAATACCAAACAGGCCTTTAAGTGTTGGCTACAGCCCCACTTATGCCTTTGTATAGGACAGCATGAAGTCCGTGATATTTGATAGTAATAAGGGACAGCATCCACACCAGGGTCCACAAAATTGTTTAGGTCTTCAGCTCCCGAAATAGGTAGAGGCTCTATCGAGCCGGTATAATGTTAACCTGATGACTTTTACACGTATTTATTTACATACATGTCAAACAGACATCATGCTTTGACCTGCCTGTGGATAGAACACGGGACATTGTTGCAAAAGTAGTTACATTTGTTTTGATTTTCTACGAACTATACTGCGGGGCTATTATCGATATTAACTAATTATTCGGCATTCTTATAAGTACCTACAGTCGCCTGCAATAAGATGTATACAACCCGGTCAGAATATCTGTGCACCTCGCTGGAATGCGGCGCCTCTCCCGCTTCCCCTGTCACCTCTCCGCACACTCCCCGGTGCGACAGTACGGTTAGCATCTTCGTTGCCGATACACGTCCCGATAATTTTGATATTTTCGCTTTGTTGTTGTTTTGTTTTTTAATATTTATTGTTAAGTTTAGACTGTTTACTGTTAAGTTTGGACTGGTTTGGTTGTTATTAAAATTGTTGTAGCTGTTAAACTGAAGTCATGGGAAAAACAATACACAGCGAATCAAGAAATTTAATCTTGAAAGTGCTCACGTTTTTTGAATCGGAGAAAGCAAATAAACAGTACACCATACCTGTAGACCAAGTGTTGAAATGAAAAATGCGATACAAAAGATGCGATTAAGTCAATTACGCCAGCTGACTGGAAAAAAGAAGTGAATCACGTGGAGAGACTACAGCGAGAATACTGGGAAAAGGATCATCTAGCAGATGACAACATCACACAACTTTTAATATCACTAGGGGAAGATAGTTCGCAGAGTTCAGAAAGCGAGAGTGAGGAAGATACAATGTCAGGCATAGAGTCAATAATTTATAGTGACTGAGTTTAATAATAAATGTTTTTGTAATCAAAATTATTGTTTTTTAATAACAAACCCTTCATCAATAATAAATTGATTTGAAAAGGTTAGTAATTTTTTTTTACCTCCACATTTCTCGAAAAAACTTTTTTTCACACCGTACCCAGACCGCCGATATGACGTCACGAGGTCAGGTGCACAGATATTGTGACCGGGTTGTACATTCCATAATTTTCAAAACTATGATACAATACTACATTGTATAACAATGTAGATAAGGATTATTCTTAACAGTACAATAATATAAATTTTTGATGTAAATTTTAATGAATATGAATGCTGAGGCACTTTTGAAAATTGTGAAAAGTACACATCTTATTGCAGTCATTGTACATCACAAAAGTCACTTTTCCATTTCAAACACACTGTATAGTAGACATTAAAATGGTGATGTCCAATCTGAACAAAGCAAAAGTGCAAATAACGTTTGTTATCACACACCCGATAAATATGCATCTAACCTATGTTTATTTACTAAGTGCTAAGTTGATACGGCGATTTTCTGGGTTGTTTGGATATTTTAGAGACAATTTGTACAGTTGCGCTCCGCTGTTTCACCCGCTTGGTGATGGATGATGATGAAAGATATCCTATGTCCTTCACCAGGATGTAATATATCTACTTGCCAAATGTTTGCCATTACGATCCGTTCCGTTAAAAGCTGATAAGGTAACAAATAGGCGGAGCGACAAAGTGGCAGGGCACAAACGTTTTTATGAAAATGAACTGTACAGGCCTACGAGGCACTTACAAATTGTCATTTTATTTCTTAAATCTACAACCGGATCGGAACGCGACCACGCCTGAGAAGATCCGGCAAGAAACTCAGCGGGCTTGTCTTTTTAAATTTTTTTGTATCGCCGATTTCTTATGTATATAACAATTGTTCGCTTATTTTTAGTTCCAGTGTGTTGCCTTACAAAAGAGAACATAATAATGGTATCAGTAGGGTAAGACACGTTACACTTTGACATGGTAATGCACGAGTCCCAAGCTGTTTTGTCCTCCAAGTAATCCAAAATTTTGAATTAACCTTTTTGATAGAGTTTAGTTTTAATATTAATTTTAAACTTATTAATATGCAAATCTCGGATAACATCTGTTTTTCAATGTTTTATAATATGTTGTGTAATATTATTTGGCCATATTTAAGATTATATTGGATATAATCACATTGTGATATACCTGTATATGTTACGTAAAACGCTGTCGGATTACCTTAATAAACAAAGAAAAAAACATTGGGAAGTTTATAATAGAATCGTATACATTATTTTTTAATTCAGTACATATGGGTTAATATTATAAAAGTAAATTTATAAATAAATAAATAAATATTCCACAACTATCACACAACGCCATCTAGTCCCAAGCTAAGCAGAGCTTGTGTTATGGATACTAGACAACTGATAAACATACTTATATATTTCTAAATACATACATATTATAGATAAATTACACCCAGACACAGAACAAATGATCGTGCTCATTACACAAACATTTGTCCTGGGTGGGAATCGAACCCACGACCTCCGGCATAGCAGTCAGGGTCACTAACCACTAGACCAACAGGCCTGTCAAAAAAAATGACAATTTGGTTGGACGTGTGTTTTATTAGTTGTTACTGTTCGTAAAAAAAATTGGCAAAGAGATTGATTATATCCCGGAGAAGGACATAGGAAACTTTTCATCATCACCACGCGGGTAAAACCGCGGGGCGCAGCTAGTACGATCATATATTTATGCTAACTAAATCATGATATATTTGTATTGCGAATTTAGCGTGATATGATGTTATAAAACTCGGTTAAGTTGCTATGAATCATAACAGATGTATTTTAGAGGTGACCTCTCTACAGACAATGAAAAGATCTATCAATATTATTTAAATCTAGAAAATTCTGTGAAATTCTTTGTCCCATAGCACAGACTGTCTCAAAGAAAACAATACTTAGGTATTTTCTACACGTACATAACAAGCATTTTTCTATGTTAACAATATTTTAGCATTGTCAGTACTTATTACTTACAAAAACATTTAAAATTATACAACAAAACACTACATTGGCCATGGTATATAACCAACAATTAATTTTAACGATTCACGCAAACAGTTATGACTATGACCACAGAATAAATGACAGCTACTACTACTGCCTATTTATATTCGATAAAGTACTAAAGTAGGGTTGCCATCTATAAAATTTGGCAAAAAGAACAAGACGCGTGAATACCCCGGATTTCAGAGAGGCCAGAACCCGGACATGCAAGTTTTTAAACATTATCAGTGTAGTAACAAATCTCATAAAAAACCTTTTTATTTATTTTCAGACTAAAACATAATTTAGTCATCTAAACGAACCTTGAACTAACTACACAGGGATATCTAGGCCTTTATTAATAAACGTTGCGTAAACATAGATTAGGCGTAACATGCTTTGTCTTGCTTTCACGCGTGACATTTACTGCAAGCGAAAAATTTACAGATAGATGTTTTAACTACTCCGGGTGTAAGTCAAGATTATTAATAAGGCCGGTAGAGTTTAGTTAGAGTATTTAACCCGTCCGATTCAGCAAGCCCCCAGTTCATTCATAAATCTTTTGTTAAAGCGTAAACCTGATGCGGACAGATTAAAACCTTTTATAATCATTTACATGAACCTAACAAAACAGAATCTTATTACAGTTTGTTACAAATTGTTTATATTTTAATAATAATCAGTTAAGATTTTATTATTTTAGGTCCAAAAATTTAAAATTTTAAACCCGCTTATTGTCTAACTTGAATGAGAATGAAATGTCACTTCATTCTCATTCCCATTGATAGTTCCAGCCAATGGCCTTGCAGGATTTCGCCCAGACTGGGGTTCAAGTGTCAAAACGAAGCCCATTTCCATTCTCCGTACAGATAGACAATAAGGCCGCCGAACTACAAATCAAACCCCGCCCGGACGCTCCCCGGATGCCCTCTAAACCAGAGGTTCCCAAACTCTTTTGTTTCAAAGACCACTTTCAAAATTTTGCTCAATCCGATGGACCCCCTGCAGTTACATTACTTACTACCAATTTCTAAATCTCTAAAAAAAGTGAATATTAGTTTTATCTATGGAAACTTGAGTTGAGGCCAGACGTCAAACCAGAATTAACAGTTTTCTAAAAATAAGTTAGAATTGATTGCTTGATAGGGTTAATTATTTGATAATAAAATTAACTTAACAAATATTCAATTCAATTTTAAAATGATTTGTTTGCAGATAATCACACAAGGAACTTTCAACACCAGAGCTCATTTCATCTCTCAAATTAATTTTCATGGACCCCCGCTTACGATTGTGGACCCCCATATTTTGTCACACCCAACGTAGACCCCTGGGGGTCCACCTGGACCACTTTGGGAACTGCTGCTCTAAACTAAGGGTAAACCCCGACGGATGGCAACCCTATACTAAAGGCACAATGACGTCACCGTTCAGAGGCCCGCTTCTAGTTGCTCAATGATTTGTAATAAGGGTATGGTGTGTACAAACAGTAACGAACCTTATAACCTTTGTGAGAAAATTGATTTTCCGATGAAGTTATCCGAATCATTGTTTGTCCTTGCCTTGACTGATTATATTTGCATTCACTCTGTGAATGCTTGATTAGGAAAACTGTGTTTTATTTGTTATTCTTTATGATTTAACTAGCTGCGTCCCGCGGTTTCACCCGCGTGATGATGGATGGTGATGATGACGGAAAATTATCATATGTGATAGTTCAGAGTCTCATCCATCTACAAACCAAATTTCATGCAAATCCGACCAGCCGTTCTGGTGCGATTGAGTAACAAACATACATTCATACAAACGTTTAGTAAAATTAACTGGTGTCAGCAGTCCAAGTACGGTGCTTTGTCGATCGATAAATTCAACAACTAGAAGTGGACAGAATCGGTTTTATTAATTATAAATCTCATATTTGACATGTCGATCGATAAATTTGACAATTCGGCGTCGACAGAATTTGTTTTATTAATTTACTAATGTCATAATACACTTCAAAAATAGCAGGAAACACTTGGGCTTGATACAAGTGCGTTATAAAATGTTGTTTTTTTGTTTTAAACTTTCATGTGAGCAGAAGAATCATATATTTTGTAGCTTATGTCATAGAAGATTGATCTTTATCAGCAACACAATTCATTAGTTCAATGATACAGAATTTTAAATAATAATTGGTTGTTGCAAATAAACTATTCTGATTGTGATATTTGACAATATGCATCGATAAAAACCCAGTTCATCGATGTTATATATCGAATTTATCGATCGACAAAGTACCGTTTCCGGTAGGTATATATATCTCGATTTCAAACAAGTTCAGACAAACCGTGGCTATGTCATAATATACCGTTATTATCTAAGGCCGTAGCCAAACAAAAAATTATTCGTATCGTAAGCGTCAACGCGTCACGCTTCGGCGTACAAGCTGTGTGTTATCTGTGTCACAGTGTGCCCTAGATACATAACACTTTCGTGTTGTTTCACGTGAACGACACGTTACGTTACACTTGCGCAGTTACTCGCGCTAGGCCCTATGTTCCCCTCCCAAATCACTGGAGGTGACGTCATCATAAAATTACAAGAACTGTCGCTGTCAGAGACCCAATTCTCACGTTGTTAAAGCACGTTGACTACGATATTAAAAAAATATGTGAGCAATCAACACGAGTCATATCGGACTAATTTGATTAAAATGATGTCATAAGAAATTAATCGATAAATCGTAGTTAGTAAACTAACTACTCGTGCAAAGTGAACTACTACTAAACTACTAATTAAAAGTGTACCGTTTATTTTCACGCGGCGACACGGGTCTTACAGTCAGGGAGGTCAGCTTGCGTCATATTTCTTGAGCAATTATCCCAAGCTTTAGAAGATGTCAGACACATTAACAGAGTGTATCAGAACATTAGACAGGTACAGGTAAATTTAAAACGGGAAAATGTGAAATTCTACTCAGGAACGAGTAACGACCAATGAATTCTATGATTATTTTGTGAATGTTTAGTCGTTTGACAGTTAATGCCACACAAAATAGTAAAACTCTAACCAGGAACGACCAATGACTTATATGATTATTTTATTGCAAGTTTAGACATTTGATAGTTAAGAGGATTGCATAGCCAGTACTTTCCATGCCAAAAGAAATAACTCTTTTCTACCTCTTAACATTGTCCGTTTTCAGTGATATTTTTTTCATGTAATTCTACACTTTGTTTACTATGTCTGTTCATTTTGATTTTTCAGTATTTCAAACTACTATAAATTTACTTCTTTAGAACCATGATTATTTTTTGCAAGTTTAGACATTTGACAGTTAATGCGACACAAAATAAGTTATATTCTACTCAGGAACGACCAATTAATTCCATGATATTTTTTTAGGTTTGTCAGTGAATGGCACACAAAATGCACTTAGATTATATATTACTCTAGTGTAGATTCACAACTGAGCATCTTTCTGCCTTAGGCTAGTATTCCACTGGTCAACCCCAATCTATTTTTAAACAAATAAATTTAGCAAGACCGATATTTGATCAAACATGACATTTCAATCAAAATGGCTGCAACAGTATATAAGCCTTATAATTATACGTACAGAAATGAAATAATACAAGACAATACTACATACAATTATACAGAAACAAGTATGTACCTTATGCATATTTAAATGGCTTGTAAATTTTACGTGCAAAACTTACACTAAGAAATATTCTAATATAAGTATAATTTACCTTAAGGACCACAATGGAGTCTGCCATCTCTCCAGCCAGCTCGTCTAGTTTGGGCCCGATCATTTTGCAAGGTCCACACCAGGTGGCCATGAAGTCGATGATCACCAGCTTGTCTCCGGCCTCGCCCAGCCTCGTCTTCAGGTCGTCGGAGTCTTTAATGTGGATCGACATTTTGTCTGTGGACAAAGATGGAAGAATTAATACAACCGCTTGGTATGATGATGATGAAAAGTATCATTATGTGCTTCTCCGGGATATAATCTATAACCTTGCCAAATTTGATTACGATCCGTTCAGCTGGTCAGCGTGATAAGGTGACAGACAGAGTAACAAGATATTCAATATATATGTTTTTCTCAAATAGAAGTAGTCTACGTTTTTCCTAACATCAGCTATCTGCCAGTGAAAGTCCCATTAAAATCGGTCCAGCCGTTTCAGAGATTAGCCGGAAAAAGAGAAGGGCAAAAATTTGTATGACACTTCAATTATATTCATCTGTATAGATGTAATCGTTAATTCAAAGTTATGATAAACTCAGAGGTAAGTGAAAGTTGGTTGTCTACTGGCCATCGCTGTCAGAAATCTTTCTGGCTCTTTCAGGCGTTGAAAGTAACTATCGTGAAATATGTAGGGTGTATTTGTCGGTGACCACCGCACACTATTCATTGTTATATTTCTCCCAATTTTCTATGGAAAACAAGTATTGTGATGACCTAATATGATTTTTAAAATGAGTACGTTTTGCGATAAAAATTGCCAATAAATGTTATGGGTAGAAAAGTTAAAAGTATTGTACCATTTTGAAATCTTGAATAATGGGCCATCTTTTGAAGTAACATGCCTAGGGCGGTACCATATCTTTTTTTTACTGAAGCATCAAAGTTAGGCGATATTATTTTTTCAATCACATCTCAAAGAAATGCGATAATTTTAACAAACCTAGCAACTCTTGTTTGATTTGTGATTGCAATTGGCAGCATGTTTATTAAAGAGCACGTTAGTAAAAAAAAAACACTGTAAAATAGTAAACTTTGAAGTCAGAATAACTAAAGATATGAATAAAGGTGTCGATTTTCCTCATTATGAACCCCCTCTTGCCCCGTGCCCGCTTGACGTTGAGTTCTGGGACACCCTGTATAGGTTAACAGTGTCAAACAGTCAAAAACACCTTTTTATCAGTTTATTTAAAACAATCGTACCTATTTATTAGTGTGGTGCAAATGCCGTCAAGGTCTCGGGCCGCGTAGTGACCAGACCGTATCGATTTCTGTGAAGCCTTGACTCGGACATAGGTAATATCGGTTATGGAGTATACAAGATATTTTACATCTCTCATATTCGGTAAATAGGTCCTTATTACCCCCAAATGGGGCTTGTAGGTGACTAATTAGCGCTCTAGGGTAATAATGTAGCTAGAAAAGCCCTAGGGCGGTAAGTAATTTAAACAAAAAACACAATTGTCCTTGTAGGTGACCAACTAGTGTTCTAAGGTAATAATGTAGCTAGAAAAGCCCTAGGGCGGAAAGTAATTTAAAAAAACACTTCACAGTATCAAATTTTTGACGACTGCGTCAAAAATTTGATACTGTGAAGTGTTTTTTCATGATATACTTTACTTACTTTTTCATGACTTTAGACACTAAGTTTCAATGTTCCAATGTCATATTTTTGAAGATTCGTACTCCCATATCTAAAGTAGTCATATTGTTAAACGTTACCTTTAAATTTGGTTGACCGTTTTGTGTCTGTGGGAGTACGATAGTAAGTATGATTATTCTAATCTTATTACAAAACGCTCCTGATTTGAGTTTCGTAAAAGGTCTTATTACAAAACGCTCCTGATTTTTGATAGTTTCGTAAAAGGTGGGAGTAGGCCCCCTGATTTTATGGTAAGGTTGAAACATGACTGCTTTAAGAGGTGGGAGTAGGGCCCCAGGTATGGTGGTAGTACTACCCCGGACGAACTCATTCACAAAGAGTTCTACTGCTATAACATTAATGTTGTATGACTGCTTTCGGCTTCCTACTTATTAAATTAGAATGAGACGGCATCAAGTTCACACAACCATGGTTCTTGGTAGGACTTTTGCACAGTCCGCCTTGAGAAGTACCACTAGGAGGGTGAGAATGTTTCCAGCGAAATTACAGGACAAGAGATTGAACATCTTGTATCTCAGGGTGACGAGCGCAGTGCAATTCATGCAGGTTTTTATTTTTGTTTTATTTAATTATTCTTTCACACTACAGACTCTTTGGTCCGTACCTTTTTAGATTTGTGTTTTTTTTTTTAAATATTAAATTTTCATGGAGATTCGTTCTCTAAACATCACAATAAACATTCTTAAGGTGAGGTGGAAATTTCTTAAAAACTAAAGTAAGTCAGTTTTTTTGTGAATACATAAATCTAATTGCTAGTGATATTTCTTAATTTTATACTTATGTGTACGCTATTGGCCAGAAGTACTGGCCTCAGGTTCACGCCTTTGCCGTGTCCTTTGTAACATAGCCTTCACGATCTCTTCATTTCGGTCTTTCATCGCCATTTTCATGTAGGGTTTCGAACTTTTGCAGTTTAAAATTCTGAATGGCGCTGAACTGTTATGGGAAATCGTTACACTTAACACCAGGCAAACATATTAGCAAAAAATTTGAATATAATATAAAGTAAGACTGGCCAGTTGGCGCAGTTACTAGCAACCCTGGATTCTAAGCCACCGGTCCGGGTTCAATCCCCAGACAGGTCACATAAAAATAATACTGTATTGACAGTATTCCTAGTACTTAACCGAACACGTTGCAGTTCCTAGAAAAGTAGGTCTATTTCTGCGAAATCTATTGTATTATTCGCCTAATATGGCGAATCGCTACAGGTAAAGCAAAAAACAGGAATGAAATTATTAAAACCATTAAATTATAACATTTAAAAACACATTTCATAATATGCCTGTAAATATAAGTATGTACTTATATGAAGTTAGTACATTTACGATTGTATGTTATCTGATAAGTAAATTAGTTATCAATTCTTGTATCAATGTATGTCTATATTATGTAGGTAGAACCAACGAGTTTGAAATTTATTCTATAGACATGCTAGAACGGTATTACTTCATGATCAAAATTCGACCGATAGAGATAACGACGAACGAAAAATATTACAAATGCGAAAGTAGATATAAATGTGTGACTGGATGTTTATTTTATGTTTGTTTAATCATAGATGACGGCTACACACAATGACTTTACAAACATACAATACGAAACTTACGACTTCAGTAGAAATGTGACAGTAATTTACTCAGATACTGAGTGTGTGTGAGAGTACTGAGGAAGTGAATTAAGTATAATATATAGGGACCGTTTTGATTAAAATATGATGGAGATACATGAAAATAATTTCCATAACTTTATAACAGACAACTGCCATCCAATCTACACTTGACCATGTTCACTGAAAAGTGGTCGAAACGTCGTCGGGATAAATAATATAAAATTATATACAATTCAATCCGTTTTAAGTTGTTTAATGTCACTGTATATGAATCGCGATTATTACAGAGGGTACTTATGGAATACGGCCCTTAATTTCGGAAAACTGTCCCAGTCAATAGTCTAATTCGAGCGAGCGGCGACGCGTGGCATACCTTGTTCACTTATGAAGCATCGTTTATACACGCTTTGCGGCAGAATATACCAGCAGTGGTGAAACCCAATACGACGTTCTGACGCCGTACACAAACAATTTGCGAAAAATTATCGTATCGTAAGCATCAACGCGTCACGCTTCGCCATACAAACTATGAGTTATCTGTGTCACACTTGCCCTAGACAAATGACAGTTTGTACTGTTTCGCGTGAACGACGTTACGTTACACTAACGCAGTTATTCGTGCCCACTGTACAAGATACCTACCTATTTAGTATTACTGTAAGACGTCCCAATTGGAACGTATTTGCGACACGAATTTTGTGCTTACATGACATATCTATACTTTTTTAAATTATTGATGTACACCCAATGATTAGCACATTGATAAGGATAAGATTATTTGCTTGGCAAATATTGCAATAGTTACACAAGCATGTTATCGTCGAGTATAAAATCATTGCAAAAACTTAAGTCATATACCTAACCTACCAACGAATGACAAAAACTAAAGTTAAGATTAAGTTAGTAGCAAAAACTACTTGCCAAACTTGTTTGTAATCATTTAGCTCGACGACTGTTACATTTCATCATCATCATCATCTCAGCCGCAGGGACGTTCACTGATGAACATAAGCCTCCACCAGTTACAAGAGTGGGCTAATGAACTACGTGATACTGGAAGCGACGTCATGACCAAGAGTTGAGTTATGACCAACAACAGAAAAAAATTGCTACTCAGTAAATAGAAGTTCATATGATATCCAATAATAATAAATAAAATTAAAAAACATCAAAATTATCCCAAATTTTGAATGTTTTGAGTGTTTTCTTGACAAATATTATCAAATATTTCTTCATATATCATCTAGGAACAATTTGAATTAACAGGACGGTTTCAAGTAATGCTTGCATACTTTTTTATATAAAAATGTATTAAAATATTGATTCAGAAATGGTGGTATCGTGCAAGCCAGTCTCTACATAGTGTGTGCAAAGTCTTTGGTTTTGATAAGCCTGAATAAAAAATAAAATTATCACTGTCAATAGTGATATTTTTTTTTCAGGTGTTTCTATTGTAAGCATTCGTGGAGGAAAAATATTTTCGTATGGTTTGTAAGATTGTTTAACTAGATGCTTTAACAAGAGAACGATTGCTGATTCAGTCTTCAAAACCGGTTATTTACAAGCACTGGTATTCGGAATTTATTAAGAACTTGATATCATAATAAAACCTTGTAGAACTTCGCTCTTGCTACAAAAAAGTAAGTACTGTTTGATTTAAATGTTAGAGAAGTAAAGTTTTCCAATTTAATACATTTTGACTGTTTTCTACCGACTTCCAAAAAGGAGGAGGTACTCAATTTGAGTCTATTTTTATGTTTGTTACCTCATAACTTTCGATTGTGTGAACCGAAGCTCAAAAAAACTTATTTTGTTTGAAAGCTAGTGCTTCCCATGTGGTCCCATTTAAAGTTCATCAAATTCGATCCAGTACTTTTTGAGTTACACTCCAATAACCGAATGGAATGGAAGTCGGTAATACATTTTTCAAACTGTACTTGTATATCGTCATGTCAAAGCGACACGGCAAAGCCGACTAAAGGATAAGAGGGCAATAAGCTCGCTCCCAATTGCATGTGACAGTTCTCATCTTCTGTGATACATCAGTGGTGAAATGTGGTTTAAACTTTAGTTTATATGGATACCTGTGCTGACCCCATTATAACAGCGTGGTGGCGTTGGGGTAAATTAATTTTATGTATAACTTGTAACGTATTTTTGTCACCGACTCGAAGTAAAGTATTTTAAATTATTTTTTGCAATTCTAGATTAAAATCACAAAAAGCAGCAGCAAATATATCCATAAACGCAACAAAACAAGATACTTACATAAATAATACGCTAAATCTTAACAAAATAATATCACAGTGAAAACACAGGCACTAAAATACAGCCAATGCACACACGTCCGCTACGTTTGACTTCCTGCTTCGAACTAATCATAATCCAACCAGTTTATAAAGGCAAATACATTTTATTCCGTAGCTTGGGTAATTTCGCATGAGTCATAACGCGTATTAGCATCTCTTTCTCACGCCTAGAAAATGTGCTAACAGGAAAAGGATGGATTGCACACGAGACTAGGGCGATTGGCTAGCCACTTCCCTAAATACTTGGCTAGTAGTGATGACGTCATGTCGCATAGCCTTGGTATCTAATAGCTAATAGGATAGGACTACGTTCTGCGTTGTCATTCATAGCCAGCGAGTTTAGTGTTCAATATAAAATATGATTAATTTCATGATGTCGAAGATTTCTATAGAATTAAAGCGATCTAAAGTGCTCCATGACTAAGCAGACATGTTTCGAATTCTCATGATTTTTCTTCTATATCATCATACTATAACTAACAATGTAGCGTGGTAGAAAAGGCAACGGCAACGCCTTCTTGAAAACTGTTCCTAAAAAGAAATTATAGCCTTACGTAATAGAAATGTAGGTACTAGAACTGCAGTTACTATTTATATATGCGAACAGCAGAGCTCGCGAGCAATTAGTCATAATTTTACCGGCCATTTTCGCAGTACTTCCAACCTCTCGAAAACCACTTGACTTGACCAATTATGCTCATATGCTAAATTCCTCTTTAAAGTCAGGTACCTAATGCGTGTACCAAATATTATCAAAATCGGTCGGTGAATAGCGCAGCAGCAATTTCTTCTCTTTTTAGGAAAATACCCCCCTCTCGATTTCGCCGACGACGAAAAAAATATATTAAATAGTAGAACATTCATTAAGATACGTCAAGATTGGTTGAAAAATGCGACCTGTAGGCTGAGCACGAAAATCTGCTTAAGTGTAACATTATCGTATCGTTTATTTATTCAGTACAAACTATGAGTTACATGTGCCGCTATTGTACTAGATAAGTGATAGTTTGTACTAAATACGTTCACGATGCGATTACGTTACACTTAAACAGATTTTCGTGCTCGGCCCACTGTACAGGAAGACATACATGCAGCCTAACAAACATAAGGGCAGATAAAAATCAATTTGGCCAGTTAAAACAGAGGCTTCGCTCGCTCGGTCAACGATGTCTTACAGTAAAGGCAAATAGCATTGCCAGCAGAGCAGTCTTTTACGAGTCATCGTTGCAAATTAACAAAGGACAGCGTCTCAAGAGCAAATTTGGGTCATTTCCATGTTCCTCCTATAGTCAGCCACCATTGGGGGCACATAGGATTTTTGCAGTGTGTCAGGACGCGGACGGGAATAAAACTTTCCCATCTTGACATTAAATTGTATGAAATCACTTTTATTAGGGACACGCACAACACTTGAAAAATAATTCTTTAATCCAGATGGTCTTACACAAGAGTTAAAATGGAATCCAAAAGTGTTTAGGTTGATAGTATTGCATGATTATGGAAGTAATCCAAGCCATCTTAACACTGGTAAATAAGAAAACACTTTTATAGACAGACAACTATGGCGAGTAACAATCATTTAAAATTGAAATTTCATTTTAATTATACAAAAGACATGGTCAAATAATATATAAACATCCGTGATCATGGCGCTTGCAACAGTGCCGAAATATCGGAAACTCATAGAAAATATACATGGTAATTATTCCGTTGATAATTTGAATACCTCTTAATATATAAATGAAATCTATCTATACCACCATCTATTTATCTTCCCGAAAGGGATCATCCAGATAAACATAACGTTAAAACATTTATTATGCGCAGTATATACTTTAATTAAATCTGTTTTGAAAAATAATCTAATATCAAAGGTTTTCTTATTTTTTTTTGTAATGTGGCTTTATTTCTATCACATGCAATGCAATGTAATCAATCGAAACACTTTCGGATACCATTTCAACCGTCGTGCATGACGGTCTGAAGCATTATTTATGTGGGATTAAGATAAGAAAGCTATATTCCCATTCGCCCCAGGTACACGGAAAAACGGCTTTCACTTGGAAAATAGAGGGACCACACGGGAATAACCCGCCAGTTTATGCAGGTCGATACAAATGATGGAAGTATTATTGAATTAGATTTTTTTACTCTGGGTAAAGATCATGTTACGTCACAATTTTAAATAGAGTTTTATGGAGTGGTTGGGTACTGTGGTACTGGGGGTGCTTCTTAGAATATTTATAGAATTTTAGCAGAAAGAATATATTATTATTTATTAATTATAGAAATTTTAGCTTCTTAGAATCTTAGATATTTTTAAGTTAAGTAAGTCAGATAGTAATTCGTCATCGACTAGTACCAGGTTTCACAGTATGAGGAGATGGCTTGCAGCATGGTACAACTATTTTTGTTTTAGCAAGTATTATGTAATTATATCTCAATAATGTCTTTAGTATTTGGGACTCTGTGGTGGTGGCAATGAAATCTATACCTTTCAGGGGCCTTATTCGCCATGACCATATATTAAGTAACACGGCGCGTTACGATATCTCCAAGGAATGATCGCACATTAGTATTGATTTCACGGTCAATTCTTTATGATATTAACCGTGGGACTGTGACGTCTACATCTCTGTCTACAGTTACCCTAGAATCTAGGGCAACCATCCGCGTAATATTGTGATAATATGTACTTTTGAACTATCATGGTACCGATTTCAATAAGTTATTTCAGACTTTTTGGTTTTGAAGTCGGTTCCATTTTTCTACCAAGGAATTCATTTTCCAAAAGGAGGACTCAATACGACTGTATTTTCTTTTATGTTTGTTACCTCATAACTTTCGATTGGGTGGACCGATTCTCAGAATTCTTTTGTTTGAAAGCTGGTGCTTCCCGTGTGGTCCCATTTAAATTTCATCAAATTCAGTCCAGTAGGGTTTGAGTTACACTCCAATAACTGATTTTCACCAAAGTAATAGAATAAAGGTCGGTATTAAATTTTCAAAATGCACTTGTTGGTTTAAAAAATGTGTTACCATTACTCTTGTAAGTGGTTCATCATGTACTTCTGTTGAAAGTAGGTACGGTAAGTTTTTTACGGTGTCAATTAGGTAAAAGATATTCATATATCGTTATATATATGAAATGAAATGAAAATATATGAAATGAATGAAATATGTTTATGCGGAAACACACAATATTATATAAAACCATAACATAGAAACAAAATACAAAATTTTAATATAGTAGAACATAACACATGAGGTATATATATTTTGTTGTAAAAACTAACGTGGTTTTCAATCATTATTAATTAAAAATACGGGATTACTCACGTAATGTTTATCGGATAGGTCCGACTATAGTTTCGACCACATTCGGTGGCCTTTTTCAAGGAGTGTTCGGGACGCCCGCGTCGATGATCAGTGCTAAGCGAGACGTCATCGACGCGGGCGATAACACTGAAACTATAGTCGGACCTATCCGATAAACATTACGTGAGTAATCCCGTATTTTTAATTAATAAGGTATATATATACAAAACACATACATACATTCCATTGTAGGTATTTATACAATATTGCGTGCTGTCACGAATATAGGTCCCAACTCAGCATTTAACTAAGATCTAACTTAGATCCTAGTTACTGATTTTCAGCCGGAACCCTTATTCATGACATCACGAACATCAGCAGCTTTTATTACAACATTCTTTTATTTTGTTTTTTTATTACTTACAGGTAAGGTCGTTGTGTGATCGTGACCTGTACAAGTTTTAATTGCCATCCAAACCTCATGTGAATACGATAATTAACTTATAGACAAACAAGGCCAGACATACTGTGGGGAAATTTACGATAAATGTACTCTTTCGAGGTTAATGAGATATTGCTTATTGATATTAATGTCTACTGTTGTCATGCTGACGACGATGAGGATATACATGAATGGTAGACTTATACAAATCATACACGCATAATAACTACAAACTTATATTAAATTTAAAAACTACATGAATGTTAATAAAAAATACTTGATACTTTTTGTTGGTTTGACTTGATTTTTCAATAATATACATATAATATAAGTATATATTAGTAGCGATTCACTGATTCAAAAAACTAAACTGGCGAATTAAACATCAATTATTGTAGTCCTTATTTTGTAAACATTGAAATTCAAATTCATGTAAGTAAAACTTAGAATGACATTCTAGAAATAGGATTATTCTATTCAATTTTGGGTATTTGTACGTTAGTTTAGCGAGCACCACGTTACGTGACGACTAATCTGTCTAAAATATACCCACAATTGAAGTGAAATGTTTATTGAATTTTATCCCAAACTTTTTTATTTTATTTTCAGCAGTGCAAGTACCGTAATAGTCGTTAAATTTGTAGAGTCGCTAAGATCGATAAAAAATCGTATCGTCCCTAGAAAGTATGGAAGTCATATCGACGACTTATACGATCGTCAAAATGTCGACAGTATATCGATTATTACGAATTGTTTGCATTCCACAATTCGTCCTTCCATCATATGAAGATTTTTACGAGCATTTCGCTCTTCTATGATCAAAAGAAGGCCGAAGTCTATTGATGAAAATTACCCCTTTCTACCTCCATGCCAAATATCATCGAAATTGGGCTAGCCGTTTGAGTGTAAGAGAATAACCACCATACATCCATAAATACAAAGTTTCTCGTTTATAACATTAGTAAGATCAAACGCAACTAATCAATATCCTCATTCCCGTCGCCTGACGATAAGCTATATAGAGGTTATTTTCAAAGATGACAAACAATCGTTGAAATCGAGTAAACAGACGATCTCAAACGTATTTTAAGCCTGCACCGAGGCGGCGATACGTAATTGTGAAATACTTGCGTTCGTTTGATCCCTGCTGTATTTTTATTTCTTAACTTTGGGTTTTGCAATTAACATGTGTGATACTTAAGGATTCATTCTATAAATCATACACTTTAGAAACACGATTACTTATAGTTTCTCTGATAGAAAAAAAATCCAAAGTTATATCTAAAAAACTAAATAAACCCTTCGTACGGCGTAAATATTTCACAGAAAGTCATCAGTTTTTGAATAATAAAAAAACAACGTGTTTTCTATAACGTATACACGTTACATTTTTCAAAAAGGTATTATTTTTATAATATGAAGGAAATACCTAAATTCACGCACGTTTCGCCCATTTTAGCCAGAGCCGCGACGCTTCCTCCCTGTCCGCTTTAGTACCGCTTCGGCCGTCGGACGGGGAACCCGCGTCGCTTGGGCTCACGCACGATTTTAAAAAAAATATTTGAATTTAGGTCACGATTTTGGTGACTTACAATGGGGAACAAATCAAAGAAGTGAAGGGGTTGGCGAAAAATTAATGCTATACACTTGCATGAAAAAATAAAGTAAGTAAAACTCATATATTAGTTCCTATTTTTTCATAAATTTATTTTTAACACATTATTTACACATGCGTTTATTTTAAAAACAAACTGGATGGTTTCAAACACAATCAAATTTATTATTCTAGAACAGGACACCTCCGCAGGCCGAGAATTTTGAAAACAAAGAGAATATACTCTTGCTTCGTAAGTATAGGTACTCAAGAGGTAACTTACTTTAACAGCGTAGGTAGTTTAAAACTAGTATTTTCGTTATTTCAGCAATACTTACCTGCAAACTCGGACGGACAAAAAAGACCTGCAAAGTACATTTGAATCATGTGATGACGCGATGAAACGAATATCACTACAGGCAGAAACTTTTGAAGATTAAGAAAATTCTGTGCCTTCGTTAGTATTTATACAATTATATTATACATTCCAAGTGTGGGAAAAGTCTGATCAAAAATGAAAAATCTGATCTTTTTTTGGTAAAAAGTCTATTTATAGGGTGAATGTACCAAATGTTGGCATTTCACTGCAAAATACATATTTTGATTCATGTGATGACACGATGAGAGAAATACCACTACATACAGAAATTTTTGAACGCAAAGATAATTCTGTACCTACGTAAGTATAATAAATATACAATAATAATATGCTTCATATGTCAAGTGTTGGCTCGAGCTGTATTATTACTATATTACTGTTCTAATGGTTGTCGATTTTGTACGTAGCATACATAATTAAAAATAATATAATAAAAACTATTTGACAAAATATCAAACTGACTTCCTAAGTACGAGTATGACATAACATGTAGAGGTCGGTACCATAAACGCAAAAGTATTGATTCCAGATATTCTAAGCACCACGGTACTGACTTCAATAATTAAATTCACATTTTTTTGTATATGGAAGTTGGTTCTATTATTTACCCGACTGCCAAGTAATCTCTACATTTTGTCCTACTTATAGGTGTATAAGTCAAATACACAGTTTTTGTTCATTACAGTGTGCCGGGACACTACAAAGTCATTACAATGAATTATAAAAAAAATAATTCTATTATAATTTATTGTCTTGCTTCCGTCTTTTTAATCGACTTCCAAAAAGGGGACGTTATATGTTCGTCTGTATGTTTTTTTGTGTATGTTCATCGATTGATTCGCCAATTGTGAACCGGTTCGAAAAATTTTTTTTTTTGTTCGAAAGAGTATTTTCCCGAGGTGATCCCATTTAAATTTCATTGATTCAGTCGAGCTGTTTTTGAGTTACACTCCAATAACTGTTTTTTTTTTATTCTAACTTGATGATTTAGTAGCTGGCAGTGAATGACAATAGATCCCGTAGGTAGCAAGGATCACTTAAAAAGGTGAAAATAAAAAATTGTCCATTTCTTGGAAAATATTTTTTTTTAATTACTTTTAAATTATCTTTTTTGTTTTTAAATTGTCTTTAGGGTAATAATATAATAAATTTCTATCAATTGCTAGTTTACCAAACCATCTTAATATTTTCTAATTTCCAGGGTCTTGGATGACAGTGATTGTAAAATTTACCACACTCTAGAATTGTAAGTAACCAGTTTTTGTAATGGAATTAATTTATCAAATAAAAATTAGAAATTTCCTTAAAAACTATTTAGTTGATATATATAAATTAAATTATCTGATTCATTACAGGGTACCAATTACACCAGCACAAAATTTTTGTCTTTCAGTGGAAGATGAAATAGACAGTATCATGAATTACTCACGCAAAGAAAATAATAATCATCATCATCATCATCATCATCAGCCTGTAGCAGTCCACTGCTGGACATAGGCCTCTCCAATTGCACGCCACTTAGGTCTATCTTGGGCTTCTCGCATCCAGTTTTTGCCAGCCGTCTTGCGCAGATCGTCACTCCACCGTGCCTCAGGACGTCCTACACTACGTTTGCCGAGACGCGGTCTCCACTAAAGAAAATAATGCCACGAAGTAAGTCCGATATTTATTATGATGGTTTTGTGTGTCCTGATAAAATTGTTCAATGATATATCAGTGTACATGTATAATACTTAAAAAAATTACGTCTAAACCTGTGATTGGTGGTTACTTTGATTGCTCTGAGATGTTTTTCTGTGTTTTAATGTACATTTCAAAAAACATAATTATAAATATAATTTTAATTTCCAATACGTAGCAAAATAACAAAACATATATAATTAATATAAATCTTATATATATTCATTTTAGACTTCCGTTTGATGAAATACAGAAACCGCAGAGACTTGCTGATATAACCAGGACGCAAGATAGCCCCATTGTAAGTTGTACAATTATGAATTTAAATAAAACAAGGTATCCTTAACCATGTTGTTAGATAAATAACAAAATAAAAAGTGTTTGATTTAATTGTACAATTGGTTTACCGTTTAGGTTTCTACGCATCAGTTGCCAGATGATAACGCATTGTCGGGTGCTGTGGTAGTTATTGGTTACAGAACAAAAACAGTCCTTTATATGGCACTTAAAAACAAATGATGTATGATTGTATGTGCACGGTCAGAGAACAAAAACAAAATACCCCCTGAGCACACGTGTTTTAAAAATTACGAAGGGTCCTCAAGTGGAATGGAATCCGTTGCAATAGTTGAAGGGTTTAAACATTCTTTACCAAATCAGGGCTTGACTTACTCTAAGTTAATTGCTGATGGGGACTGCAGTACATATAAGAGCCTAATATGCTCTTATATGTACTGCTCTTATAAGCAAAACCTTAACCAAAAACACTTGCTATCCTATTAGATATCGCAAAGTTCTTGGACAAAATATACTGCGATTGCGTAGAGCAGTAAAAGGAGCTGTCAAACATATCAATTTAAAAGATTTAATTTTCACTCAAAAAGTAATTGAACTAAAACAAGATCTAATAAATGCACCAAATCACGTGTTCGGAAATCACAAACTATGCAAACCTTAATTTTGCCAAAATATTGATCAAATGAACCTACACAAGATTTTGTTGCTGAAATGAAGTCTAATAATATTTTTGCTGCTATCATGAAAATCATGTCTAGATTAGTAAATAATGCTAAAAGCCTAATACATGATGTAAATAGTAACATAGCAGAAGTATTCAACAGCGTTATCGCAAAATTTGTGGGCGGTAAACGAATAAATTATTCAAGTCGACAGTCTTATACAGCTCGCTGTGCTGGCTCAGTTGTGTCATTTAACGCTAAAGAACCGCAATCGTACATTAGCAAAAAGATTTTAATGCGAAGTCCTAATCCTATTGTTAGACGCTTAGAGATTAAACGCAATAAAAAAAGAATTTCAGATTTATAACGGAGATTATCAAAATCTTTTGCGAAATAAAAGTGCACAAACAATACAAATGACAAATATTATGGCGATTCTTGTCAAAAGCCAGATTTAGAACAAGCTGACTTTGATTTCGCTAAATCAGAACATGTGAAAAAAATTAATCTTTCTGATGAGGATCGCCAGTCACTTGAAAAAAGAACTGTTTTGCAGGCAGATTCGATTGAATGACACCAAGAGAGAAAGTTACGCCTGACTACGTCTGCTTTTGGAAAGGTATGCAAAAGAGGCCTTATAAAATGTGCACCTCTAGTAAAAAGTCTACTGAATGTAACCGGTGATTTAAGTCACGTAAAATCCGTTCGTTATGGCAAAGAACACGAACATATTGCATTAGAACAATTAGCTGAAGTACTCAAACTCGACAAAAAGGTTATTGAAGTTATTGAAGTTATTAGCGAATTTAAAATGTGGCTTATTTGTCGATTCTGAACTGCCATATTTGGCAGCAAGTCCAGACGGATTCATAGATGATAAAATCATTGAAATCAAGTGTCCGTATTCGGCTAAGGACAAAACAGTCGAAGAAGGCATAGCACAAAAAAAATAATTCTGGAAACAGGAGAGAAACGTAAAGTTGACAATAAATAAACAACATGATTGGTTCTACCAGGTGCAAGGTCAGCTTCACATTACAAGGAAAGCAGTGGGTTTATTTGTAGTGTGGACAGAAAAGATATAAAAATTGAGACAGTAAAAAGAGATGACGAATTCTGGGAAAAGAATATGGAAACAAAATAACAAACATTTTGCTTTGATTGTCGGCAACCAGAAATTATTGATTCAAGACTGGACAGAAAAATGGAAAATCGTGAGCCACAATATATTTTAGACGCAATAAACAAAAAAAAACTTAGAAAAACGTAGAAAAGCAATTCCTTCCGCGATTGTTATGCCAGAAGCAAAGCGGAAAAAAACTTAGTTATTTTTTTCTCTGACTTTCATGTTCCTTGCCATAACTAACCAAATACCTGAAGTCAACTTCATTATCAGAAATTTAATCGAACCTCCCTGCAAACACTTACTAATATACTACATACTAGATTATTAATTGACTGATATAGACAAGTCTTTTAACAGTTATGTCTTACTTATGAATGCTTTGAAGCTAACTAAACCAAATAATAATAATAATAATAATAATCTACGCAGAATATCAATCTCAACGCACACGTTCACCGTTTTTACTTTGACTATTTTGATACTTTTATACATTGAAACGAAAATGTGTCAACTGTAATAAAGCATTTAAATATTGAAAATCATATCATCTCACTAACAATTACTCAAAGAATTCGGTTTTAAGTTTATAAAGATCTCTACTGTTACTAAAAACACAGATGTATACTATATATTTTATGCTGACTGCCACCATAATTGTGCAACTTATCCGTCGAACGTCAAATTGCTCTACTAATATATATATGTTCAATAAATAAATTGTGCCAGCTTACTAAATATTTGTCAATTTCTTATTTAGCAGAATTTTAAAGTAAGTGTCCACATCTACGCAAATGTCCCAAGATTTCTGCGGATGTAGTAAGAGTACAGGTAGATGATTGATTTGGTGCAACTCAAAAACCTACTAGGGGATGGACTATCTAAACATCGGATATTCTAGGTTGATTATACGTGGTCACATATAATATATGTAATATATATATATACACTTTATAGAAATCGGTTACGTCTAGTTTGAGAATTTGAGAAGGGCCGACCACTGGGATTTTACCCTATTTATTTACCATATGTATATACTAACGTGCCGATAAGTCATAAATAAAAAAAAATAGAACGTGGAAAAAGGTTTTTTTACCTGAATATATTCAATAACAGTATTTGAAATTTGTTGCTTTATTTTGTATATAAATACAAGTAGCATCCTAGCTAGTCAATTCAAAATCCGTTACGTCTACTTTGAGAAGTGAATAATGTAAATTTGAAAAGGGCCGACCACTGGAATTTTTACTCTAGTGAACTTACTGAAGTGCCGATAAGTCATAAACAAAGGCTTTTTAACCGACTTCCAAAAAGGAGGAGGTTCTCAATTCGACGGGTTTTTTTTTATGTTTGTTACCTCAGATTTTTCGAGTAGGTGAACCGATTTTGATGATTATTTTTTTATTTGTAAGCTGATGCTTCCTGTTTGGTCCCATTTCAATTTCATTAAAATCGGTCAAGCCTACTAATAACTGAAAAGTGTTCAAACTTCAACAAGTTATTTCACACTTTTGTGTGTTTTAGTCGATTCCATTTATTGTAAGAAAAGTAGCATGAATATACTAATTTAATAAAAGTATTTGAAAATTGTTGTTTTGCTTTGTAAATAAATATTAGTAGCACCCTAGCTAGTCGATTGGCGCAGCGCGGCGGCTCAGCGCATAGCTATTTAGTCGCTCGATCTTGGTGGCGGCAGCGAAGCGGCGGGCAGCGTGTATTACTCACGCACACATACGCGGAGCGCATAGATACATAAAATCGCTTACCGCCAGAAGCTCGGTGCGCCCTTAACAGTTCCATTCCATGCTAGGTTTATTGTTATAATAGTAAAAGTTTATCGAATTTGTCTATCCGATCGCTTAATTTTGTTACTTACTTGCAATGATCAACAAAATATCGATACAGCCAGTTTTTTAAAAGTATGACGAATTCAAGACTCAAATTTATCGATCACCAAGACAAAAAGACACCATTATCTTCTAAAACAAATTTCATAGGTCAGACAAAAGGTACATACTTGCAATGATTGCGCATAATTACTTTTTATAGACAAGACGGTTAATAGTAAAAAAAAATTAAGCCCCTTGTTACAGGGGTAGAAACTGATTCCATGGTGAACAAGTACAATTTGAAAACCTTTATACCGACTTCCATTCTATTCATTTATTGGAGTGTAACTCAAAAACTACTGGATCGAATTTTATGAAATCTTAATGGGACACACGTGAAGCACCAGCTTTCATACAAAAAATAATTTTGAGAATCGGTTCACCCAGTCGAAAGTTATGAGGTAACAAACATAAAAAAATATACAGTCGAAGTGAGTACCTCCTCCTTTTTTGGAAGTCGGTAGATAATACCATTTACTGACCGAACCTCGAGAGTTACTGACCCTTCATCGACCAATTTACCATAAGTATGTATGTGTTTGTTGCTGTTAGTTATATATGTATGCTTTTAATTCTATTAAACATTCACAAGGTTGTAAGTTATAAATATATATATATATATATATATACAGTAGAACCTCGTTAAGTCGAACCTCGATAAGTCAAAAACCTCCAAATCTCGAAAAAATGTTTTGTTCCCTTCCCTTCAAACACCAAAACCTCCATTACTTGAAATCTTGACCCTCTGTTAGTCGAAATAATCACAAAGTCCCTCCAAGCCATTTTGGTACATATTTTCACTCTATAACTCGAAAAATTAAATTTGACCTCTGTATCTCGAACATAGCAACGTTTTATTTTACAACCTTTACAACTTGATCATTTGGAATTTATTACCTCTATTGTTCGAACAAAAATAAGTTACCGACTTTAAGAACTTGCCGACAATGTGAGTACATTATTGTTTCTTAGAAAACATTTTAGGAGTATACGATAATAAATTTATGACTCACGTAAACACGTGTTTTCTTGCTTGGTGTCAGGTGTTCAATTTTGATTTCCTTTGAAATTTAGCCGATGTCGAAACAAAATCCGCCTAAGTCGAAATCCTCCATAAGTTGAAAACTCTATAACTCGAATTTTTTGGCGTCTCCCTTGATGTTCGACTTATAGAGGTTCTACTGTATATATATATGTTTGGTCCCTTTTTTAAAGAGAGAAAAAGAATGTTAAATTAGTAGCGAGGGGCGTCCCAAAAATCTTCAATAAAATGAGCCCTCACTTTATTTTCTTCACACACTTCTAACTTCACTTCAATCTACAAAAACCACCACTTTTATGGAAACATGGCTTTGAAATACTGACTTTACTGATCAGAGTAAAAAAAAACTGATTTCTACTGACTTTACTGACCATTTTCGACCCCTGCTGTTAATATGAATGAAGACTTATTTTTATATATTTACATGATATTTTATACACATTGACACACACTTTCATATGGGCTTGATATGCATAATCCCATCTCAGCTTAAATCCAAAAGAAATTGCCCTTTGAAGACTACTACTATCAACTTAATACCTTCTGTAACACAATAAAGCAAAGTAAAATAAAAAAATATGCAAACTTAACATACTATTTAAGTAACTTTTCATGCATATACCGTGAAACTACAAATATACTGACAATGATTTTAAAATTTTGAAAACAGTTACTTATTAGTTACATATTATTATTATTAATAATAAATAATGGTCATGATTTTATGTTAATATGATACGGTACAAGCACGGGCCCCACCTGGTTTTAATCTATAGTATAAAAATGAATCACTGAATGAGTTGCTAAGCGCAAATCTCGAGAGCAGCTGAACCGATTTTGTTAATTCCTTTTTTAGAATATTCCTTGAAGTACGAGGATGGTTCTTACGGAGAGAAAATTATAAGTAAATCGCCTGAAAGGTCTAAAAACAACACTTTTCTATATTCCCATACAATCGTCTCGTACTAATACTTAAGTCAATATGAACTTTAATACCATACTATAAAGTTTAAGTGTTAGTGGAGAGGTTCCGGGACGGCAAAACCGTGAACTGGTTAATAATAAGTGACGTTAGTATCGTATAAATATTAATGTCAATATTTGTCCATATGGTAAAATGTCACTTGAAATGTAAACTTCTATTTGCCAAGGTGTTTTATCATTTTTATTTTTTGACATAATGTAATTGTTGACTTGTAACTTTATATTTTATTTTTTATATTACTAACTGACCCGGGGCGTCCCGAATAGCAGAATAAGAAATAATAATAAATATAAAAATTAAAGAATAGACGGTTAGGCGGTATGAAGTTCGCCGGGTCAGCTAGTTATTGATACAATTCATTCAATTTTCTTCCCTTTACGCCTACAGTATAAGGTTCTGTTTGTAATGTACTTTAGTTGCTTCAGCATAAATACTAGGGCTTGCAAATATTCGAAAATTTTGATATTCGAATTTTTTTCGGGTACTATTCGAATTATTCGAATAACAGAAAAGAACTATGTTTTTATTAAAATCACCTCTGCTTTTATTATTTTAACTGTTATTTGCATAAACAAAATAAAATATCAAATTGAAATAAAAATAATAAAAGGTGGTGTCGGTGTCGCCGTAACGAGGCATTTGGCATTGGCGATTTACAGTCATAATCAATCAACCAAAGATTCTTTTAATAAAAAAAGGTCTTCAAAATCTAGGTGAGTAGGTATTTTAACTATATCTATAATAAAATTTTACACAATAACAAGTAAATAAACACTATAAGTAACTGTAACACGGTAGTAAGTAGATACTAGACTAAGTAAGTAGGTACACTAGGTACACAAACATTCTTAACAGGTCTTACTCGTATACATCAAGCAATCATAATTAAGTTAGTAATTGGTTCTATAACTTTGTCTCGTTTCTGTGAGATCTTATAAATCTCTCGAGCTTCTAGAGTTAGTTACATACACCAAGTACGGCCTAAATCTAACTTGATTTTAATCGAATATTCGAATATTGCTAATTTCAGTATTTGAATATTCGAACTAATATAATATTCGAATTATTCGAATGCAAGCCCTGATAAATAAATAATAATGTTGATGGCATGACTATGAATGTACTATGTACATTACGACCACATACATAGAACAACCGTTATTACTAGACGACCTTCGTAGAAGAACTTAATTTCTCGGTATATGCTTGTTAAATTTAAAAAGCCTGTGGTAGTCATGGAAAAAGCCTATTTTTGAGCGTCCCAACTACCCGAGACAAAGAATCTCTACGATTTTTGCAATTCTTTGTGGTAGTGCCACGCTGCAACCCCACAGCCGAATTGGCCGGCTCGACCGGAGAAGTACCACACTCCTACATAACACCGATGTGAAGTAACATAGCGTTTCGTCGGTTTGTGTTAGGTTCACGAGGCCCGATTCCCCCTTCTTCCTCTCCTTTGCCCTCCCCCTTACATCATCCTTCCTCAAAGGTCGGTAACGCATCCTCGAGACCTCGGGTATTGCGGTCCGTGGGCGACAGTATCACTTACGATTAGTGGGCCGAGCACGAAAATCTGCTTAAGTGTAACGTTATCGTGGCGTTTAATTATGCTTGTACTGCATAATTAAACGACACGATAACGTTACACTATGAGTTATCTGTACCACTATTGTACTAGATATGACAAATGACAGTTTGTATTAAATACGTTAACGACGCGATTACTTAAACAGATTTTCGTGCTCGGCCCACAGGTGAGCCGCTCGCTCGTTTGCCAACCTATCCCATAAAAAAAGAAAAATACAAACTACGAAAATTAATTTTGGTTTGAGTCACCAATCTCCAGCATCTGTTGCACATGCGAGTCGTAATGGTTTGGGGTTCCGTCAACGATTTAGATGTCGAAATGGATAAAAAAAATGTAAGTGTCAGTTTTCACTAAATGGAAATGAAAGTATATAGGTATGGTATGTACTTAAAAAATATTTTTTTAAATTGTTGTAAGTCTGTTTGTTCCGGCTAATCCCCTAAATGTCTGAATGGATCGTAACCGTAACCAACAAGTACTATAATCCGCCGTTTTTTTTACTGTAGATTTATTTATTTACTACAATGAAATTACTACTATTATTACTTGACTGTCCTAATGCAATAGCGTAAGTACTACTCTATGTCTTCTTATTCATATAACACAATTGAAATAACATTGATTGTTTAAATCCTGCCACCGAGCACACAAATAAATCAATTTTTTAATTTTGAGATTGGTCTTGATTAAGACGCGGTCCAACCACAATTTTAAAATAATTTACGATGCTTTACGTAAGGTTGAAAATGGCTTGTTAGATTGGACGATGTAATGCGAAAATACGTTAATTTTGTACGTTTTCTTTATATCTTTCGATATATACTAACACAATTGAAAAAACTGCTGGTTACTACTTTAGTACTATGTTGGCTATGTATTACATAAAAAATAATATAGTGTTATCGATGATAATTCTGAGAGTTTGGACGTGAAAGTTTATTTTTATGGACCTATTTAGGATTTTTTTCTGCAGAGAGCGAGTAATATTTATGAATTCCGTTCGGTTATTACTCTTTGCCTGTTCCTTTTCTAACCTAAGTTTTTTTTCCATATATTATTATCGAACTGTTTCGTTACACTCGATGTTTAAAGATTCTTTTTTGTTACTATTTTCAGGGTACGACCGCGCCTTAAACTCTGTAATCAACCGGACAACTCATCAGACGAAGAAGTCATGTTTCATGCTGTTAGCACTGTTAAATCTGAAGATGCCTAAAGAGAATCATCATCATCATCATCTCAGCCGTAGGACGTCCACTGCTGAACATAGGCCTCCCCCATGATTTTCCAAAAGGACCGGTTGGAAGCGGCCTGCACCATGCCATAAGTCCCAAAGAAAATAGTAATAAAATATATAATAAAAATATAATAAAATATCCAATGCATCAAACTAAAGAGAATGAAGAAGATGAATAGCATAGATATTTGTTTTAACCCTTTGCGTACCTATAACCTTTTTAAATATCACAGTATAGGAAGGGTTAATGGGTCCCAAGAAAATAGGAAAGTCCATAGTCATGCGATATGGTTGCAAATTTATGTAAAATGCACGATGAAGTTATCAAGAAGATATATTATAGTAAAAACAACCATATTAGACATTATATTTATTAGAAAGTATAATGTATGTTCATAACAATTTACATAAATACAAGTTAAATAGCCCCCCCCCCCCCCTCACCAGTCGATTGTCAATATAACAATTAAATTTCTATTGTGTCTGGGTTGTTCAACTGATGAAGTTATAGTGATCACCACCCTTTTAATACTACAAATACAAATAGGATAGCTGTACCTAGTTTTAGACTTGCCAAGACTAATAAGTCATTCCTAGTAAATTATGTGCGTTTTTACAATAACAAAACACATAACTGAGCTCACAGAGGGAAAATTAAAGTTGACTGTAAAAAACGTTTTAATAAAAAAAGCTTATTACAAAGTCCGATATTATATAGAAGACAAAGATGCTTGGAATACTCCACTTCTGGCAAGCTGTCACTCTGCCACCCGTAAAATGTTTATTTATTTATTTATTATTAATGGACGAGCAGCAATAAGCTGATATGTCCATATCATTGCAGTGTTGGATTTATAGTTTCAGAAGAGATTTCTTTTCTGTAGATAGCCATTTGTCCAGTTTATTTTTAAAATTGTTTATTGATGTGGCTGACACAACATGTTCTGGTAGTTTATTCCAGTTATGCACTACTCTGTTACTCAGGAAATGGTGTGCAGGCTAAATGTAATATTAGTAGTACCTAAGTAGAAACATTGTAACCATCTATATAAAAATGGCACCGAGTTTCTTGCCGCTTCTTCTCGGTAGGCTCTATATATTTTGGAATGTGGTGAAGTGCGTCTTTGATGCTCTAAATTGAATAAATGGTTTTGACTTCGACTTTAAAATTCTTTTTTCTTTCAGAATTGAGTACCAGCAGCAGATACACCTGTCTCTTTTATTCTGGTAATTTAAAAATAGTGGTATAAATTACTTACTTAGCACCTACCTTAGTTCTTACTTGTTCTAGGTTAATGTTGACATCTTTCGTAGCTAATTATAAAAAATAGTTATGTAAATGGACCAAAGGATTCTTTTGGTTTCCACTCTAGTGCAGTGGGTGTACGGGTAAATATGAATTAGCCATCCACCCCCATGGAAATTCCAAAGGGTGGATCAGGCACACACATATACATACCAGACATCCATAAAGACCAATTATCACTGTAGAGCTTATTTCATCAAAGTTTATATAGCAGGGACCATCATTAAAGATTACCTAAATTTAGTAGGTTTTCCCTCGCCGAGTTTTAAAAACTTTTTATATACAAGAAATTTTATAAACTTTTTATTACTATAATGAAACATCATCAATCCATGTTTTTAAAAATGATAACAGAATTCAAAAAGTTAGCTTTTTTGATAAAGAAAGTGCCATCTCCCAATTTTACTGAGTGTGGGGTTGTTAGGGATGTGCAGCATATCACGATGGAGTGTTGTGCGGGATGAAAGCTATAGAGGATCATGCTTCAATACAGCAAGGAGGTTGGACACAGCAACAGTATTCTAGCAAGTTTTTTATGTATTGAATATTTTTTAAATCTATATTTAATATAAGGATGTTTCTCTTTTGTTAATCTTTTGACAGTGAGTTCTATCATAAGCTTATTCCACATTATCTAGCTCACATTTTATAAATTCGAATTGCATCCTCAGATGCAGATTCTGTTAGGTGCTAGTATTTACTCATATATTAGCAGTATCTAAACATCCGTCGAGTTGGGGGTTGATATTTTTTTTACAGAAAGGTTACATTATTATAAGCACACATGCCAAGTTTCAACATGCAGACTGCAAAGATTTTATGAAAAACATTATAGAAAATCAATTAGTTTTGCTATATTTACGTCAATACCTACCACAAATCATATAGAATTCTTGCCATTGAAAGTTTCGTTTTACGTAAGGTTAAGTTGTCATACGTTCTGCAACATTTTATTTTACATAAAAATACGGAAATAATTATATTTTGTAGTAATTTCAATACTTTTCATGCACACCACATATATTTCACAGTAGCAGAGTATATAGTCAGAGCAAAGCCACAATAGGTGCGACGATGAGCGAAGCGAGGAGGTGCAATAGGCTGAATGGTGAACACACAACGCGCAAACCGAGCACAGCGAGCGTGCCGCGGCAGCGGCCGGCGAAGCGCCATAATTAGGCTAACTTACACCTCAATAAGAATATATAACTTTTTCAGAATTAATAATTTTAAAATCTCGAAAAGGGGGGGGCTCCGCAATTTTTCCTTTGAAGCGGGGGGGGGGAGTAGTACCATTCCCCCAGGATTGTATTGCTATTTATAAATTTTGATACATACAGTAGGCCAATAGCTTGCTTGTATCGGATCTGTGGTCTTATTTAAAGCCTTTAAAATTGCAAGATACTAAATTTGAATTTGTTTTACTCATGAACAGAAACATTTCTGCCATTTGCTAGTTTAAACAATAATTGTAGCTGTGACACCATCACTCAACGATTCAAAGAACCTTTTAAATTTATTGCAGAGTTACCTCAAAAGAAACCTCAAAAAAAGGTAAAGTAAATTATTTGTAGTTGCCATAATTAATGTCTAGTGATTTTCCTGTGCTTTACAAAGCAGAGCACCACCAAAAACCATTGTGATGACGATCACAAACAATCATGCTCCGGACGTGGGTCAAAAATTGCACTTTTTGGTGTTAAAAATTCCTCTTTTTAATTTGCATTCCGAACGCTGAATAAAAAGAGACAAACGACATTTTCACCCACAGATTACCAATTTGAATGCCCGTTGTGAGCGTTTTTAGCATTATTTTCGCTAAAAACGCTCATAAGGTGCCTATTGGAACGCACTAATAATGAATAGGATAGGTATACATGTAGGTATGTAATACAATATGTTGCATTAACAATATATATATACTTTGCATTTATTTTTTGGGCTCTTTTCTTTTTCATTTGGGTTTAAAGGTGCATTTGCCTGCAGTGCTCTTTTGCCATAGCACCTTTAATCAATCAACAAAGTTTGGCATGCACCTTGGATAACCTAGGGTAGAAACAGATAATTTGCCAAATTACAATAAAAGTGCCTTTGTCACTACTGATAAAGTTTGAGGCCTATCACCTAAACAACTAGAAATGTAGAAAACCCATCAAACCAAGTGTAACACGAGTAATTAACAAGTAAAAGGCAAAAACATTTATTACGTTACTGATATGAACAAGAAAAATCAATCGTAGGACCTAGGTTCGCAGTTTGACAAAGTCATCGAATTTTGTTTTATGGGACGCAGCAATTTGGTTATTTATGATCGGTAGCATAAAATATGTTAGAATACAGGCAAATAAACAATGAATAGGTACTCACAGTTATCGAAGATTATTCTATAAAAATATTCAAAACCGGCAGGGCACGCGGTAACACGAAAGGCACAAAACGAAAAAAGTGACGTTTAAATTTACAGGGTTGCCATGCCACTTGCGCACAGACCATAGATTAATCAGAATATATCTAATGAGAGATGGTAATCACTAAAGCAAAGAACGGGACGTTAGCGGGAAGTTTATTTTTTTAAGTGCCTTCCTTTTTGACGGATCATTGTCGCACGCTCGTTTTCCATGGCAACGTTCCGAGAAGTGCCGAAATGACTCGCGGTGCTCGATAGAGTCTGGCCAACGAAAGCTGTCCACGTATTATTTTCAGAAGTTTTGATATGGCAATAATTTAAGACTGTCAAAATTGACACTTTGACGTTTCGTACTTGAGTCATCTTCTGTTTACGTTGGTTTATGTGCATCATATTTTCATTGATTTTGTTTAAAATAATGCCGAGAACAATTAAAAGTTCGACGAAGAAGCTTCTATTTACTATGATTGACAAATATAAAGACATAAAAAATGATTTAAATCAGAAATCTGCAGAGAAAATACTAAGACTGGATTCAATCCTTTCACTTTCAGGTTAGTTTATTGAATTTCTAATGAAACATTTTGATACTTTTAGACTATTTAAGACAAATCACAATATTTTTCATGGTGTATCTACTTTTCAGGAAGTATTAACAACTAGGAGACAAAACTTAAAATTGTGGAAGCAGTAAAGAAATTGAAAAATCTCAAAAAAAATGAAATGGCGACTTCTGAAACACATTATTTAGAAAAGATATCTTCAATGACAGGTATTACTTTAGAAATTATAGATTTTAACAGTTACTTCGAAGAGTTATATAAATTTATGACAATGTATGGATGGCTAAATTAAATAATATAATATTATGGTTTTGTAATAATGTCTTTGTATATTATTATGGTTTTTACTTTAATGACTGATAATTAATAATATACTGTTACATACATAATTTATTGTATTTGTTATCTTCAGATGTCAGTGTGAAGACTCTAAGAAGAATTAAAATTGAAGGGTCTAAAAATCAAGGACAGTGGAATACTCAGGGGAAAAATCGTCCACATTTAGCAACAGTTTCCAATTTGGATAATTTTGACATTTCAGCTATAAGAAACAAAATAAACGAATTTTATGGAGTTAGAAAACAAGTCCCAACACTGAGAAGCCTGCATAATGAGCTGAGGGAAGCAATTGAATTTAAGGGATGCCGTGAAACCCTTAGAAAATTTTTACACAAGAACGGGTTTGAGTTTCAAAACAATAAAAATGAACGGGCTTTACTTACAGAAAAATATGAAAATGCGGCATGGAGACATAGATTCTTGAGGACAATACATAAAAAGAGGCTAGAAGATTATTTACCTTGATGGGACATATGTACATCAGAACTATAAAGTTAAAAAATCATGGCAAGGACCTTCAACAAGCGGTGTCACTACTAATATATCATCAGGAAAAAGACATATTATTGTGCATGCCGGATCGAAAGAAGGGTTTGTGCCAGGTGCATTATTGGTATTCAGCACAAAATCCAAATCAGCTGACTACCATGATAATATAAATGCTACCAACTTTATGAAATGGTTTGAGGAAATGTTGATACCTAATCTCACTAAACCTAGTGTAATCGTGATGGACAATGCAAGTTACCATGTGAAACAAGTAAACAAACCCCCTACTATGTCTGATTCTAAAGCTAATCTCCGAATATGGCTTCAAGAAAATAATACTCATTTTGAAGAATATCACACCAAAGCTGAATTAATGTGTTTGGTAAAAGATAATAAACCTGCCGTTGTTTACAAAGCAGAAGTGCTTCTAAAAAAACACAGTCATATCCACAATCACGAAATTTTGTTGCTGCCACCGTATCATCGCGACCTCAATGCTATTGAGCTTGTATGGAGTCAAGCGAAGAGAAAAGTAGCAAGCAAAAATATAGGAATACCAGGGTCTGAAATGCAAAATTTAATAAAATAATGTTTTCTATCCATAACTGCTGATGACCGGAAGAAGTACACTGATCATGTACTAAATGTGGAAAATCAGTACAAATTAAGGGACCGTATTACTGAAAACGAACTTGAACCATTCATAATACATGTTGGGGACAGTAGGAGTAGCAGCGAAGAAAGCAATGAAGCTGATTCAATATGAGGTGTAGAGTTTTTGGAATCCGATTTTAACTATGACTCATAGCTCCTATATTTGTACGGCTCCTCGGGGTCCTCAACTCTACATAAATAATGGATTATTTGAAAATAATAAAAAGACAGAATTAAATGTAATCTTTTATTTGATATTCTTCATAATACATTCGAAAATTTCAACAACAGTTGCTAACAAAACAAAATTTTTACAACTCGAAAAAAATGTACTTGCTGAAAAATAAATAGTATCAACTCCGTTTATGCAGTGTATAGCCAGGGTTAACAGGTCTTGATTTTTTAAAATTCCCGTCTTTTTTCTTGGACAGCTTTCGTTGGCCAGACTCTACGTCATCGATGACGTCACCGAAAACGCTCACGCCACGACCACAACGCCCGCGGTTCGTTGGTGGGTCAACGTGATCATTGCGAGCTGTCACTGTCAACCAAAGGGAACGGCAAACCGGGGCGCGAGCAGCGAGAGCAGTTGTGAGCGTTGACGGCGCTTCCCAGAACGTAACCCTAGTGTAACACTAGTGACGTGGAACGCATTAGTGACGTTGAAGACAACCGCGCCGGTATCGATAAATAGGGGAGTGCTGTTTGTTAATTTTGCATCAGCATTCAGAGCAGACCGGTCTCCGCAGACAGCACGCGTTCATGAGTTGACGCATGTGGCAGCCATCGCCTTCCTCAACCATATTTGATGGAAGATGGCGACCCACCACACGACGCCACTGCTTGCCAACACCTTTTCGTGAGCGTATCTGCTCTGTATGGTCATACTTACTCCTTGTCAAATACAGCTTAACTTAATTATCTACTAATATTAACTTATTCACTTAGGTACCCGTATCGCACTGAAGCAGGGCTTCAATTACTACTCCGTTTCGATCCTTGATTGCCATTTTGAGGTTGTATACCTTAAATTTTGAAAGCACTTATGTTTTGTGAGATGACGATTCAAAACATGCATGATTACAATTTATAATTAAATATTTTCATATTTTTATTTTGTTATTTAGGTAAGTACCTAACAATAAAGTAATATGCATTAACTAACTGTAAATACGTACATATAAGTCATAATTAATGGAACCAATACCACCATAGAACCAATGGAACGGCCATAACTACGAAAAAAACGTGCATACCTACGCAGCTAAACATGGCGGCTTAGTGTTGTTACTACCACAGCACACTTATCGATTGCACCGTACCTATCGATAAAACTATCGACACTAAATCAATATAGACCGAGTCAAACTTAATAGCGTCTTTGAAGTTTATATGTGCAAATCCCTACTTCTTTCGCCGCTAACACATGAATAAATTGCTACTACTTAATTGATATCATCGATCAAAGAGTACTTATGTCTTCGAAATGCATTGCGTCACAGCGGGGATACTCCCTTATGGTACCCTACTACGCGCACCAATGCAACGAGGACATTTAGAACAGGTCGATTTTTGTTGGAGGATTCAGTCTAACGGTTAATCTACTATCTTATCCTGTCTAACTCTACTAATATCTAACTATTATAATACAAATTATTGCTACGGTTTGGTTCATCTCGCATTTGGCCGAATTAAACGTGGTCGTGCCCATAACCTTATTTGAGGTTTGGATCCACGCCTGATTCAAAATGCTGATGATGATATGATGATTTTTTATGTTATCCCTAAAATGATTAACCATGATCATTTGGGGAACTGCTAACATAAAACAATATTCGTACATATTCGTATTTGTTTATATATGTTAATAGGCTTTTGCACTATTTATTTCTGAAAAGAACTATTTTAATATTTTTTGTTAACCGTTCCACCTTTCGACCTACCTTTCACCTATCCACCTTTTTATAGGCAATATGGGAATGGCCAATGTTAAAATTCAAAAGCGGATACAGTGTAAGGGCGATGATGACGCCAATGACGTCATGCGAAGTTTCGCTTAATCTACTATTTCCTGTTAACACGAATAACTGCACCCCCGCTTTACATGTGTATATGTACAACTCCAAAAAATTAAAGACATTAAAGTATCAATGCACTTTAATCTGATCATATAATTACTTATCAACTGATAACTTATGGTTAACGACAGCTTAAGTGCAGAACACTGGATGTTCTGCCCCTAAGCTGTCGTTAACCAGGAAAACAATGGTCTATCTATTGTGTCTGGTTCAACGACAGCTGAAGAAATCTTCATCAAAATGCAATGAACATAATTTTATGACACAACATGACAGTCCACCCGCGCACTCTCAGCGAGCGGACGTGTTGATCTGTTGAACGCACCTAGTAGGTCATTTCAAATATACGGGTACAAAATGCCGCAGTGTGTAAAGTGCAAGCTGTTTGTGGCAAAAAATAAAAGTGATGTGGTACAGTGTAAGGGACAGTGTCAGGCGTATTATCATAAAACTTTTCTTCAGGATTTAAAAACATTTATCAAGGCAGAGATTTGTGATAAGTGTGAGGCAGTGCCGGTTCTGGTGCCGCAAAATGAATCAAAAGTCACATGTGATGCGAATACCACCGTGGAAAATCTTCTCGTACAGTTGAATAATAAATTAGAAGTGATACATAGCATGAAACAGAAGATCGATGATTTGTCGGAACTGGTTGACTATTACGCAGAAAATTACCAAGAATTGGACAAATTTAGAAAAGACTCTAGTGAGAAGATAAAGAAAAATGAAAATAAAATTATGGATTTAACACAAAAAAATATATATCTAGAGAAGAGTAAGAAGGCGCTAGAAGAGCGTATTTGTGTGTTAGAACAGAAGGAGTTAGATAAAAACATTGAACTTGTAAATGTACAAGAAGAAGAAAAGGAGAAGACCATGGAGGTTGTTACTAAAATATCAAAACAATTAAGATTAAACCCGGCCGATATCGAAAAACTTTGCAGCGTAGGCGGTAAAAAAGATGCGCTGAAACAACGGCCCATAATTGTTAGACTACGTACACGCGAGACCCGCACCCAATGGCTTCAAGGTCGAAAACAACGTATAAACAACAAGGACGTATTCCAAAATGGCGATGATACTCCCATTTATATCAATGAAAATATCACGAAACACCTTCGGCAACTATTCTGGGACGCCAAAACAAAATTAAAAAGTGAATTTAAATACATATGGATACAAAACTCTAAAATATTAATTAAAAAGGACGATAATACAAAAATACAGCAAATTCGTTGTGAAAACGACATCAACAAGTACATATCTGGAGGCGAGTAATAGCAAATACCTACTTATTGGTTGTTTGAATACTTAACTACCTATACCCACTACATATTTACCCAATATCAACCTCTATACATTTTAAATCTACTATTTAAATGGATCCCAATATCGAAGACTTAAACGAGATAAACTTTGAGATATATAATGATTTGAATATTTGGAGTCAAGGCATAAACGAGCAGAGTACGTCGTTGCAAATTATACATGTTAATATTTGTTCGCTGAGAAAATATTTTAACCAATTATTCCTGTTACTACATAACTGTATTGATGCCCTAGACGTAATAATACTCACAGAAATTAATATTCAAGAAGAATACGTATCATTATATAACATACCTAACTTTACGATGCATTCCAACCCAAGAGTCAATAAAAAAGGAGGTGGTATTCTAGTGTATACAAAAGAATATATCACATATTCAGCGACAAATATAAATAATACGGCGTTTGAAGGTGTGCAAATGTATCTATGCATAAATAACTACAGCTTCCAACTCATTGCAACATCAAGTGTTTTTGGAAAAAGAACTAATCGCTACGTCGCAAAATCAACTATAGTAAGAACTACTTTCGCTAGGCGCCAGTTTGTAAAACTAAGTGTTTATCTATATAACTAAATCAACGCCATTTTAAATATTTATCCTAACACTGTATATGAATGCAAATACATGGTTCAAAATTGGATCATGACATTGGATTATTCTGAAGTAGAATATATGCTAAATTTTATTGATTAGCAATTACACAAAATACCTTAATACATATTTGAATAAAATATATCTATGTACCTATATGCATTTGTAATATAATATAATCAACACAAGTAAAATTAAAGAAATCTAACTAAATGCAAAAAATAAAATTAAAATCAAAACTAAACAAAAAATTAATAATTAAATTAAATTATTGAACCTTGTCACTTGTACCACATACCACTCCGTCAACCTATTCTGTACCTACTTTAGTTTGCGCTTACACACTGAATTTGTATGTAATCCATGATTATCTTCTATTTTTGTATACAAAATATTTGTATTAATTAATTAATGTTTAAATAGATGTAGCTTGTAAACCAATATTTTAAATAAAAAGGTGCTTTGGTTAAAAAATCATTAAATATACTAACTAAATGGCAAAATTAGTCAATGTTTTAGTAGATACCTATATACCTTTGGTTTATTTTGTTAGTTGTTAGGTTGTTAATTATAAGATTGTTTCTGTATAAATCGTTACTTAAATATTAAACTACTAATATGTATACTTCATATTTTTAAGATAAGGAAGAGCGGGCCTGGCACAGGTATTTCACTATACCTAAAAGGTAGTCCCCACCTCATTTTGTAAAATGCTCAGAAATGAAATAAACGATTTATTATTATTATTATTATAATTATATTGCAGTGTATAGGCCACCAAGTAAAAATAAGTTGCTATTTATTGAAGGAATCAATAATATATTAGAACTGATTCCTAAGAAAAAAGATGTGATACTCGCAGGGGATTGCAATATCGACATACAGGATTTAAACTGCACTTCAACTACGAGGTATTTGAACGTTTTGAAGAAACATGGACTACAGTGCGGCATAAGATCAGCGACGCGGGATGTGGTGTTGATGGGTCGTCGAGTCGCGTCCTGCATAGACCATATGTTCGCGCGGATTGGCGGGGCGGCCGAGCTCGCGGCGTACACGCTCACTACGAAGATCGCGGACCACTATCTTAGCGGTTTGACTATTGCATACGATATACAGATACAATTGAATCAAGTTAATAAAGTCATAATATGCCAAAAATTTGTAAATGAGAAGTTAGACGAGTATAATTGGATGAAGTTGCTTGATATATAATGTTCTATTAGTTTGTATAAGGAGATATGCAATGTGTTTGATAACATATATTCCATGTCAAAAATTGAAGTTGCTGCTAAAAGTAAAAGGATTAGTCAAACCTGGATAGACAAGAGTTTACTTTCTGTGATAGAAAAAAAAGATGACTTATTTAGAATCTGGAAGGCACAACCAAATAATATGAATTTACGACTGAAATACACAAAAGCTAGAAATAAAGCTAATAAATTAATCAATAGTGCGAAAAATAAATACAAACGTGAACAAACAAATGGTTGTCAAGGTGATTTAAGAAAAATATGGGAAACTATTAATAGTTGGTTTGGCAGGAAAAAACAAAGCATAGATAAAACGATTATTAAATACATGTGCAAAGATACTGATATGTATAAGGTATGTGATCAATTTTGTCGAACATTTACGAATGAAATAGTCAATATTAAGCACCAATTTAATCGCACATTCTTGGATAGGTCAAGCTATGTGAAAGACAGCAATGTAACGTTTTTGTATAAGAAAGTGAACTCGAATGACATTATTAAAATTATACACCAACTGCACATCAGTAAGTCACCGGGGTCAGATGGTATCTGAGCATAAGACATAAAATATATTAAAGATCAAATAAGCCCCATTTTAGCAAAATTTATAAATTTAAGTATTGTGAATGGAAAATACCCACTTGAACTAAAACTTTCAATTATAAGGCCAATATTTAAGCATGGAGATCATAAAGAGTACAAAAACTATAGACCAATTGCAATATTGAACACTATAAATAAAATAACAGAAAAAGTAATTGTTGGGCAAATTTCTAACTTTTTAGAACGTAATAATTTATTATCAGATAAACAACATGGATTTAGACGAAACAGAAGTATAACAACTGCTCTTGAAAGGTTTACTGATGATGTTAACAATTATCTAAATAATAGAAACCAGGTGGTCGCGGTCTTTATAGATTTTAAAAAGGCATTTGATACTCTTGATCACGGTGGCTTATTGAGAGCTATCGAGGAGTGTGGAATCAGAGGATATGTAAATGACTGGTTTCGAGAATACCTAAACGAGCGACACATGAAAGTACTGATCGATAGGCATAGCAGTGACACAGGCAGCATTAAATACGGAGTACCGACTGGGTCGGTGTATGGACCCACCGGGTATATTATGCATGTCAATAGTGTAACAAACATTATTAAGCACTGTAACAGTTATATGTATGCGGATGATATGTGTTTGTTGTATGGAGATAAAGATATCAATATAATTGAAAGTAAAATTCAAGAGGATTTTGATAGTATCATAAAATGGTCACATGACAACGGAATTATAATAAATACAGATAAAACTAAAATAATTAGATTATACTCACCATACAATAAAACCACACAAGAAAATGCAATAAAAATAATTGGTCATTCCTACATATGTCTACATGCGGATTTAAACTTATGTATATTATAGAGAATAGCATGCAAAAACATAAATTGTAATGAGAGTGTATCTGCCGACAAACTGGGGCCTTACTATGAGCTCTTAAAGCAGGACTTCACGACAACTGCCCGGTTTATTCGTACCATGACAACTTTAAAGCAGGCCTGCCCACGCCTACTATTCAAGAACCGCAGAAAAACCGTTCACCTGTTTTTTTTGTATGCACTGTCGTTGACATGTCGCTCTAAATCCGCTCGGCTTATTAGTTTACAAACGTCTAGGCGTCTGCAATGTTGCTTAAAGTAAATTGTTAGAATGCCAGAGACAATATTATCCGTTTAACTTTGAGGAAACAATATTCAAACAGTTCACCTAAATGAGCATCATGGTATAGTTTCATTCAAAACTGTTTAGGTCAGGTTTAAGAACTGCACGGAACTCGCATGGTTATTACAAAGCTGATAGTAAGGCCCCAGTTCTGCAGTTTGGCAGAATTTAGATTAAGGTAATAAAAATGTATGCTTATTGAAAAAAAAAATGTTACTGTTCTTAAAATATGAACTTAAATTTACCTTTCCCTCTCTCATTAAATTTTTTTGCTATGGTAACTGGTTTGGTCTAAAAACAAAAAAAAACTTGATATTTTAACAAATATGATCAGTTTTATTTTTCTAAGACGTTGGTTCCATATTTAAAACTTTTATATGCATCCCCTGCAAGTGCACTTGTGACTAAGCGATCATTGATTAGCAGAGTGTGTGAATTAAATCTAAATATATCAAAGTAAAGAAGCAGTTCCGTGAATTTCCGATATAGAATCAAAAGACTAGCTACAATATTGGGGTTTGACGCAGAAAACATCGATAAATAAATATGACAAGAACATCACTATTGTCTAAACAAATAAAAATTAAATTATATCAAACAAACTGGCCGGACTGGTACAGTTACAAACACGTACACGAAATCGACGAATTTACAAATTTATTAATTGCTGTTTACTATCTTCGTAAACGTATTAGGAACAGAATACGTAGATATCACGTACCAAATTATCGCCCAAATAGCACTTCAAGGGGAATTTACTACTGAATAGTCATTATTGCGCGAAAATGAAGAAATTTATTGAATTACATAAGAGTATCGATTGAAAGTTTTGATGAATTATCAGTGAAATTACAAGACAACTTCGAACATCTAAACTTATACGTATGCTAATTTTGATACATATAAAATCAAATAAATTTATTGAAGTTTTGTACTAATAGGATTCGATTTTGATTGACGATGATACACGCATCCGTACGGTTGGTCCACCGATCGGTGTAGCACTGGAAGCGTTAATATGTTTCTATAGCGCGTCGGTCGACCGACGGTACGCATGCGGACGGGCTTGACTGACGGTCCTCGTGCGCATTGCGTACAACAGCAATACACCTACGCGTGCGTACGGTCGGTCGAGCACTGTAACCACTTGTGAGTTTTCATTTAAATGACAAACGCGACTGACGTACGGACCGACTATCGGTCGAGCGCTGAAAACGGCCTTAGGAAAAAATGTAATTAGAATTGTTTTTCTATTTTATATATCAAAAATGGAAAATCAAAAATTATATTTTAATCTAAATTAACTTCGGCGACGTTGCCACTTCGCCACCTACGCGACAAGTAGCGAGCGACAGAGAGAACTAGGCTGTCATTGGCGGTCGAATGGTTGGCCACAGGCGTACATCGATAATAATATGTTGATCTCTTTCTGACAAATGGGATTAATATATCTTCTTTTTCTTTTAATCTTGTCAGTGTAGTTAATGTCGTTGTGCGATTTGTGTACTAGCTAGTACACAACTCGCACTAGTTAATGTCGTTGTGCGAATTGTGTACTAGCTAGTAGGTAGGTATAGCATAAAATTTGACATTTTTAACTTCATATGCAAGGAGTAAAACGTCTTTTTAGTAAATCTCATTGCTTATTTCAGCGTCATAATATGGCGGACAAGGCACACGTCTGACGTCATAACTAAGTATCTATATGTTTTAGTAACATTTCCATAGGTTTCCTTTTTCAGAGGTGAATCTAACATCCCTGGGTTGAAGATTCCTGTTGTGTCACTGTCAAAAACTTGAAAAAGTTAATTTTGCCGTGGCCCGACCTGACGGAAGATTTGATGCCACAAGCCATATAAATAAAAAAAAAGATTTGAAAAGTAGATCCAACCGTTTATCCTCTTTTTGACAGATCTAATTTGTCAGTTAAAGTGTTGTGACCAAGTGATTATAGTGGACACGATTTCGATTCATTTTTCTATCGAGTCTGTGCGGAAAGAGAATAGTCCTAGGAATGGCGCCATGACCATGGCTATTGGCCATCTAGAAATACGTCAGCCAATGGGGAATGTTGAAAGGGCGTGGACAGGCCGTCATGGCATGGCCATCTAGAAACGCATCAGCCAATGGGAAATGCTGACGCATTTCTAGATGGCCATGCCCAGATGGCGAGGCCACGCCGTCCGGTTACACCCGTGTAGTTTCCAAGGTAAGCTATCAAATTCTGAGTTATAAGTTTTCACTTCTATCGGCAATTCCTATGACTGCCAATTTTTTTGTCTATGGGTAAGCAGTAGTATTTTATCAAGGTAGTAAAACTCAATGGTCCACCGCCGTTTTGTATTTGTCACTGTCACTCGCAACAAGACGCCCGTGCTAGTAATTATTTGCTGAGTTTTATATTGGAACTATAAAATGCCGAAAGGATCAGTGCTGAAAGGACAGACGAGAGAAATGGTGATCAAGCTTCGTAATTACTTTGAAGCAGAGTATCAAAATGGCGGCCCGCTTTTACCATTGTCGCAAGTGAGAGAGCGCGTTGCGGCCGCGTTAGGTATTAGTGCATCTACGATTACAAAAATTACTACCGAAGCCTACGGAACAAGCGGCATGCAGGAGAATAAGCTTCGTACGCCGAAGAAAAAACGCCAACCACGTCGTGTGACTTCGGTTGACAACTTTGACGCAGACGCTATACGCCGTCATATATATAACTATTACTTACGTAAAGAAGTTCCAACACTTAAAAAACTTGTTGCTTCTTTGCGTGAATGTGATTTGTTCCGAGGTCAAAAATCGTCATTGGTAAAGGTCTTGAATGAAATTGGATTTACTTATAAAAAATCGGACAAACGCAAAATATTGATGGAGCGTCGCGACGTAGCTTTTGCTCGTTGCGAATTTTTGAGCGAAGCCAAAAAAATTACAGATTGGTCAAATGTTGTTTTCACTGACGAAACTTGGCTGAATGCGAACCACACAGTGTCTAAGAGCTGGACTGATGACACCGCTGCTTCCACTACCTCAGTACCGATGGGAAAAGGAGAACGTCTAATCATTTGCCATGCAGGGTCTGTGAAAGGATTCATGCCAGATGCTTTGTTGGCCTTTAAATCCAAAAAAACAGTTGAGTACCACGAAGAAATGAATTCTGAGGTTTACGAAAGTTGGTTTAAGGAAATGGTACAATCATTGGAAGAACCGTCAGTTATTATTATGGATAACGCATCCTATCACTCACGCCAAATTGATAAAATGCCGACCCAGGCCGACAAAAAACAAGTAATCATTGACTGGCTTCAACGACATGGTGAAAATGTTGATAACTCCTTACTAAAAGTACAATTACTAAATATATTACGAACAAAAAAACACTTCCCAAAACGATATGTGATCGACGAAATAGCTGCAGAACATGGTCATTGGGTTCTTAGACTTCCACCCTATCATTGTCAATACAATGCCATTGAATTAATATGGGCTCAAGTTAAAGGACACGCTGCTAGAAATAACACAAAACCCCCATTCACGGCAAACAAAATGGTAAATTTATTAAAAAATGCATGTGTGAAAGTAACTGCGGAAAGCTGGCAAAATGTAATTCAAAAAACACAAGAAACTATAATGGCAGATTGGGATAAACACGTGGCGATAGATTATATGAGTCAACAATTAATTATAAATGTCGGCAATAGCTCGAGTGACAGCAACGATGAATCTGATTTTGATTAATAAATAAATAAAAATAAAAGATTAGATTTCGTTTGCTTAAATTGGAATTGGGGTTGCTCAAACTTTACTATTTTCTGGAACCAAACGGCAGACTTTAATGTCTGCCATCCCCAGCGAGCAACACGGAAGGGAGTAGCCTTAGCTAAAAAATATTGTTCAAATCTTTCTGTCATTTCTTGCGGGAGGGGAAGTTGCACACTAGCGCAAAGCCGCACTATTACATACAAAACATACCTGTACCGATCCATTGCCGATCATACTCACACAACCAAATCACTAACACATAAAAAATAAAGCACCATTCACAAATCTAGCCCCGCCCTCACCCCACAGTATATTATCAAACTCCATGGTCCATGCGGACTTGTACTTTGACAGAGGGGAAACGCTGTGTATGCCTACTCCCTTCCGTGTTGCTCGCTGGCCATCCCAGATTTAACCGGTAACAGCTTCGTCAAGTATGACTTGTACTTGTAATCATCATAGTCATCATAACCTTGTTCTTTTTTGGATATACACCAGGAGATAAACACGTCTTCAAATAATGCTGTATGTTTTCCTGAGGCGCATCAATATAACGGTTTTACATAAAAATAAATCCGATATTATGTGCCGAGAACGGAAAACACCCGTGTAAAAATAGTTCATAAACAATATCGATATCTCAATCGTAACTTCGTAACATCACTATGTTGATAGCCATAGAACGTAATTTTTTAAAAACGTTTGTTATTTTATGGAATTTATAAAAAAACTACTGCACTTATGGACTCATTTTGTGAAAGATGATTATTATACGGGATCAAGGAGCAAATTTAAGCAGTTGTCATATTTTTAAAACCTCGCATTTATAAGTTAACTTTTGCGTAACATCGTCATGTTACGTTCTATTGGTGCTGTCAAAAAGAGGATAAACGGTTGGATCTACTTTTATAGTTCGCGAAAATGTCTACCGATATAAGCCAAATAGGTGTTCAAAAAGTAAAAAGCGTTGCCAACGGAGAGGTAAGCTAATACGTACAACACATTTTCAATTCAAAAGATTTCATGAAGAACGAAACGATATTAATGTATGCACCGTGTTTTCATAACTTTCGAGATTGATATTTGATGAGATCTAAGTAAATGAATGCTCTAGTTTTTCATGTAGGTATTTTTTACTCTTATATTTCTAATGTAGATAGGTACTTACCAAAATATATCTATTTGTCTTAGCTGTCGTAATATCATCTACCTTCTGGATAACGAATGAAGTGTGAATTTCATCAATCTATTCCCTTTCGGATATTTCGTAGTTATATTAATACATACTAAACTTCTTTTTATTTTGATTGGGTTTAGTAATTTTTCCCCACCTGTTAAAATAAAACACAACTCTAATCAAGACATCCATGTAGAAAATTGTGTTGAACAAACAAAATCGTTTTTTAAACTAATTAGTATAGTATCTAGGTAGATACTAAACTAATACATCTAAAATATGGACAGGTATCCATAAGGTCGTTTGAATATCCCCAAGTTTGCGAAAATAACGCTAAAAATGCTCATAAGGGCATTCATATTCGGAATATGTGGGTGAAAATGTTGTTTAAGGCTCTTTTTGTTCAGCGTTTGAAAAGCTAAAAAAGATTTAATTTTCCACCAAAAAGTGAAATTTATGACCCATGTCTGGAGCATGTTATTTGTAATTGTTTTTTTGACAACTATCTATCATAATCACGCAATTTTGGGTTTTATGCTCGGTTTAGCGTTCGAGTAGGGTGTTGGCAAAAGTGGTAAAAGTAATGTGTTTGAACTTTACAAATGTTTTAAAAGTCATTTTTACTCTTTTTTATATTGTTGCATAATAATTAAAGTAATAAAAGACTAAACAGTGTGACAATTTTATGCAACATTGAATATTGATTTAGGTATCCACTCTCATAATGGCAGCCTTTAAAATATATTATTTATGCTTATTGAAAAATTTAAAATTGCCTAAATATTCAAATACTCTAGGTATAATAATGCAATATCTAGGCTGTCAATTTAACTTTGTATAATATTACTAGACAAATTTATGCTTAAACAAGCTCAGTCTTCAAGGAAAAGATATAAAAATAATTAAAGCAAATTCAAACTTAAAAGTTTGAAATGTTACCTTTCAATACATTTATCCACAGAGATAAAGCAGAAAGAAACTTGGATATCATATTTGTCCAATTATGTTATATTATGCTTGAATCATGCAATATAATATTGCAATAAATATCGAGTTGTTTAGGTCAGGGTAAAGCACTCGGTTGTTCTAACTTGAGTGTGTCGAACCTCTGAGCGTCGCAACTTTTTAACCATCAAAATCGATCGGTAAACGGTTGCAACCCGCATATGATATAACTTTGAGGAATCAGACTACAAAAAACTTCTTCTTCTTTACTCTTCTCAAAGAAAATAAGTTAAGGGGCAAGTGATCTGTCAATGTTGAATTGGTCAAAGTCTGTTTGTGGTTAGAAAACAACTGTGGCGTCCGTACCTGAGTGAATTAGAAAACAACTAAACAACCACACTCTGAGGTTCTGAACCCCCAATGGGTCTAGCACGAAGTATTGTTGACGCATACAGAACTCACTATGGTTTATCTGTGCCACAGCTGTACTATATAAATTATATTTTGTACTGTATACGGCAACGATACGATAACGTTAGAGTTACGCAAATTTTTGTGCTAGGCCCATCTTACTCCCCGTTAACAGTTGAAGTCGCCCAGTGTTTATGTGCCAGACGTGGACGCTCGCTTTTTGCACTTGCGCCTTGCTAACCTGTTAGTAGAAGTTGTTAGTTAACAATTACAAATTGAAAAATTTAATACCGACTCCCATTCTATTCAGTTATTTGAGTGTAACTCAAAAACTACTAGGCCGAATTTGATGAAATTTTAATAGGAAGCACCAGCTTTTAAACAAAAAAAGAATTTTGAGAATCGGTTCACCGTCGTTCATCGGTATCGAAAGTTATAAGGTAACAGACATAAAAATAAAAGTTTGAAGTAATTTATTGAAATTTCACTCAAATATTTGATGAAATGATATCTTAGCAATAAAAATGGAAAAAGGCCGATAATTTGGATCATAAATTAGGGAAATAATGAAAAAAAACATAAGTACTTATTGTTATATTATTTTACTGATCTGAAAATGTGTAATATAGTTATAAAAAATTCAATAAAAAATAAAAAGAAATAAAATTGAACCAAAGTTAGAAAAAAAAAAATTTTTTATTGACACTTGCCTAAAATATCTGGAAATAATTAATAGTATTATTAAAAATTTAAGAAAATACTAAAATAATATAAAAAATTAGAGAAATAATGAAAAAAGAAAGTATTGATTTGACTTAAATATCTGAAATTTGTCAATAAGTAATATTATTTAGGTACATAATAATATGTAGTTGACATCGTATACAAGAGACTATCTTGGTCAGTACCATCTTAGTGCCATATCTGGCACTGGCGAAGCAGTAGTATGTAAGCACCGTGTGGTCACATTTAAATTTCATCAAATTCGGTCTAGTACTTTTTGAGTTACACTCCAATAACTGAATAGAATGGAAGTCGTTATTAAATTTTTCAAATTGTACTTGCTGTCCAAGCTATTGCAGGGACGCTTCACTCGCCCAGCCAATAAACATTCTCATATAAAACAAATCAATTAGTTTTCAATATCATTGCATACGTGTTTTAGTGAATTGAACCTTTGGATTCTAAATATATAATCTAATAATTTTATCAGTCTAATGTGTGTGAATGATAAATTAGCCAGGCACTTGGAGACTGGTATTATTTAGCGTATGTAGGAAGAGATTTTATCTATACTAATCGTTACTATATCTGTACTATTATTACGAGTATAAAGAGAAAATATTTGTAAGTATGTTTATAACGAATTGGCTTAAAAAAGTACTGGACCGATTTCAAAAATTATTTCACCGTTGGAAACCTACATTCACCCTGAGTAACATAGACTATATAAGATTTATCATCATCATCCATCACCGCGCGGGTGAAACCGCGGAGAGCAGCTAGTCATATTATAAAGAGGAAAGATTTGTTCGTTAGAATTGAATAGGCTTCGAAACTACTGGACCAATTTGAAAATTATTTCACTCCTAGAATCCTACATTATCCTATTATCATTATTCCAGCTAACTGTGACACTTAAGCTTCTTGGAAGACGTTGCACCCTTTTTATGTCACTGCGTGGAGGTTTTCTGGACTCAAGTTCACAATAACAAACCCAAGTCTACGAAGGAAATTAAACGGTTTTTTGGAGCATGTCATATCAGTAGTACTCGTACTAATAGTTGTGTTCATGATGATTAACATTACCTATGTTAACATGGGCATTGAAGATCATTGACATTTTGAAATAAAGTACGCGAAAGCTTGGCCTTCGACCTCGCCATGAAAGGCTTCTATTTCCTCGTGGGCTCAAAACGCGACCGCGTTACGCTTAGAAGCACAACATATAGGCATAACATACATTTTTATTTTTATTCATTACCATCGATCACCATCCAGGTGAAACCGCGTAGTGCAGCTAATGTAGATTATTATCAGTAGGGTCATGTAACGTAGCTAGGACATCAACATCTATACTAGGTATATAGGTAATTTTCTAAAGTGGAAATATTTGTATGTAAGTATGTTTGTAAAGAATTGGCTCACAAACTACTGAACAGATTTCAAAAATTCTTTCACCATTGGAAAGCTACATTCACCCTGAGTAACATAGGCTATATAAGATTCATCATCCTCATCATCATCCATCACCGCGCGGGTGAAACCGCGGAGAGCAGCTAGTATTTTATAAACTGGATACACATCCACGCGATTATTCTTGCATCTGTGAGTCATCATGAGTATCAAAGAAAAACGAAAGTGTAACTTTCCCAATCAACAACCTCTTTCTAGTTCATGACCGCCTGGTATTCTTATCTATAGGTACTAATATTTACTAAGAGGAAAGATTTGTATATATGTATTTTTGTATGTAAACGAATACACGTTGCAGTTCCTGGAAAAGTAGGTAGATTTTTGCGAAATCTATTGTAGGTATTATTGGCCAAATATGGCGAATTGCCATTCAACGGGTTAAAAACTACTGAACCGATTTCTAAAACTCTTTTGCCGTTAGAAAGCTACATTATCACTGAGTAACATAGGCTATAAATTATTTTCAAAAAAATTAGGGTTCCGTATGGAAACTTCGATAATGTAGGGTGTGAACAGAATACCAAATATCCTTACATCGCGTACGCTGCTGAAACTATTGACAATAGAACAATGTAATGTACTACAGTTTTATAGAAAATATCAATATCTGGAATAAAGTCTGGGATACCATATTATGTCTTACTATTACAGTTATGTCACAATAACTACTTTTTCATGTTAAAATATTAAATAGTAACGGCGAAAAATCTTTATATCGTGTACACTGCGGACACTATTGACAATAGATCAAAGTGGTGTTCTATAGTTCTATAAAGGACATCAATGTCTACAAATAAGTATGCAATACCATATGCATATCTATTACAGTTATGTCACAATAACTACTTTTCCGTGTTAAAATATGCAATATTAACGCCAGAACAAAATATAGGCCACATTATTCGTAGCTACAAAGTTAATCCTTATCTACTCTAATAATTAGTAGTTTGATTTTGTTTTCTTTTTTTTGTAGATTTGGTAAATTGTTTTTGTAACGGATAAACGCAAAAATTACATAACCGGTTTGAAAAAGTATTTCAACAGTAGAATGCTATTATTATGCTTGAGTAACATAACGCTATATTTGATTCATCATTATCATAATCCATCACCACGCGGGTGAAACCGCGGAGCGCGTCTAGTTCTTAGATAATCGTAGATTGTTGCACCAAGCAGAAAGTAAGTTATAGCACCGAGTCATCATCATTATCAGCCGGAAGACGTCCACTGCTGAACATAGGCCTCCCCCATAGAACGCCACTTGGACCGGCTACTCGCTTCCTGCATCCAGCGATTCCCCGCGGTTTTTATGAGGTCGTCGGTCCACCTAGCGGGGGGCCGACCTACACTACGCCTTCCGGTGCGTGGTCGCACTCGAGAACCTTTCTTCCCCATCGGTTATCAGTTCTGCGAGCGATGTGGCACCGAGTGCTTATTTGTAATTCTTAAAACCACTAGTGCAATATAAATGATTGCGAGGTGCATAATCTGCATTTGTTTCAACTACTGCAAGGAAATCATGCGAAAAAGAAAACTGAAAAATAAATTAGAATAGTTTAATTATTAGAATTCTGGAAATATTTTTACAATATTATTATTATAGTAAGGTTTATGCTTTTACCAGGAACATATATATTATAATTTGTTTATGCACACTCATAATTTCGCAACGCTTAGACGTTTGTAAGCTAATAAGCTAAGTAGATTTAGAGCGACATATTGACGAATTTTTAAAGGCTAAATTATAAACAGATAGGTAGAAAATGCTTTTAAAAAAAATGGTTTATTGACATTATCAAATTTGTAACTTTTATTATATTCTGACATTTGAAATTGACAATATTAGAATATGGTATATAAACATTTTGACTTGTTATTAATAATATTTTCGATTCTAAATTTGATAAAGATGGACGCCATTTATATGTTATTTTATTTGAAGCTAATATTGTAATTATATTTAAATTGACTTTTCTCATTTAAGTAATTATTCTTTATGGAGTTGTGTGATTAAATGGTTAAACGTTAGTGTCATTATAAATATTTTTTTTAAATTGTAATTTAATTTTCTTATGTCCATGTTATATGGTAGAATGTCAAAGAACCTATATAACCTGTAACATCACACATTTGTCTGTAGATAAATTGTTAACTACATTCTGCAAATAAATCATTTGAATTTGAATTTGACATGTTAGCGAGAGTCCATACAAAAAAACGGGTGAATGGTTTTTTACGGTTCGTGAATAGTAGGCCTGGGCAGGCCTGCTTTAACCTGTCCGCATCAGGACAAAAAATAACAATGGATTTATGAATGAACCTTGCCTCTAAAGAGGGTTGCTGATCCCAACAGATTTAAAGTTGTCATGGTACGCATAAACCGGGCAGTTGTCTAGAAGTCCTGCTTTAAGAGCTTATAGTAATGCCCCAGGCACCAACCGAAAATAACTTGTAATATTGAATTCGCTGTTTAATTAATCTACATATTTATGGTTTACAGATTGTTAATTTTATATGGGGCTGTAAGACATTGTTTCTTGCCAAATTTCATGATTCTAGGTCAACGGTAGTTTCTTATAAGTTTTAATTCCCTTGCAAAATCGCAAAATTGTCGAAAACATGCGACATGAACGGTCATATCCTTTGATCGCGTTGACTTACAGTCAAGTCACTTACGAGTTAGATTTTTTCACTGCTGAAAGAGACCGCAGACCCCGAGTATTTGATATACTCGTATGATTGAATATACACTACGCGTTCCTGAGAAAACGGTTTTTGACAGGCAGACAGACGGACAGACGCACAACAAAGTAGACATAAATATGGTGTAAATTTCTATTATTTCTCGTAAGACAATCCGGTATGTATAACTTAAAAACTGTGTAATAAAGTCCTTTAAGAATTGCAGCTTTATTGGGCACCAAAATGGAGCTCAGCAGGGCTATAATGTATCTCAGTTGCATGTGCAAAGTGATATCTAAATAAAAATTTACCAAAATATGGAACCGATTTTTAATTAGAGATTGTCATTACCGTCTACAAAGATATCACCAAGATAGGCGAAACAGTTTTCAGTTATTGGAGTGTAACTCAAAAACTACTACCTCAGAAGTATACTCTACCAAAAAAAAAAATATTAATCCAAATCGGACTACTTTGTCAAAAGTTATGCGTGATCATACAAATAAAATATATACGCTTCGATTCGAGATTTCCTTTTGAAAATCGGTTGAAAAATGGCGACTTTATGTCACTTTTGTCAGCTCCAGTTCTTTAGCAACTTTACTAACATTTCTACTCACAGGCGTGCGATTCTCTAAGAGCAAACATCGTTGCATCTTTGACAACATCCGTCAAACAAATGACGAGATGACAAGAAACGTTGAAAAAATAACCTTATATACAAGGACGATATCTCATAAAGTATTTGACATCGGTGAGTTCGTCAACGAGCGCAACGACGAATCATAAGAGAATCGCACGGCTGGAGATGTCAGAACTGACATAGAGCCGCCATTTGTCAAGATTACAATCAATATTTTATTGTAACTGAGGCCTGCATGTTTTGTTTTGTTTTCAGGTAGTGGAGCTGAAGAGTTTCTGGGAGAACCAGAATGTGGCCATCATCTTCTTCCGCCGCTGGGGCTGCATGCTGTGCAGGTTATGGGCAAAAGAGGTAATATGATGTTGATGCTATTATTTCACAAAACCGTGACGTTCACCTGATGATAAGCGCTACATGTGCCCTTATAAGGCCTAAATCCATACTTAATATCGTAAATAATTCTGTTTGTTTGTGACTTATCCGAGATTTGCCTATTAATAAGTTTAAAATTACTATTAAAACTAAACTCTGTCAAAAAGGTTATTACAAAGTTTCGAATTACATGGAGGATAAAACAGCTTGGGACTGATCACTCCAGGATCTATCTACTCCCCCCCCGAAGGGTTCTCGCATTGACGTGGCGGGGGGGCTCAGTAATCGTGGCTAGGTACACCACGGTGAAGCCAAGAGGAACCCAGGGGCCGCGCCGGCGTTGGGGTGCGCTGGCCGGCTCAGGCGGGCCGCTCCTATGGGCTTTGGCCGCCAAGTCCACATAGGAGTGGCGGGGTCCGGGCGCTTTGGCGCAGACTCGAGGAGGTGGGGCCCGGGCGCTTTGGCGCAGGCTCGAGGAGGTGGGGCCCGGGCGCTTTGGCGCAGGCTCGAGGAGGTGGGGCCCGGGCACTTTGGTGCAGGCTCGAGGAGGTGGGGTCCGGGCGCTCGGCGCAGACTCGAGGAGGTGGGGTCGCGGGGGGACTATCCCTTGTGGCTGACGTAGCAGGCGGTGGGGCTACGTATCCGACCCACCGCAAGGAGACCACGGGCGACCAGACACGGGGAAGTCTGGCGCCCATTGTTGGCGAGTTTGGTCTCCGAGGCAGTTGCGGCGCGCCATGTGTTCTGGCGTGCCGCGAAGAGAAGGGTCCGGCAACGGACAGCCACGGCGGGTTCGCGGTCGTGTGAAAAATCTGTCCCGCGTTCCCGCCGAGGGCGGCAGTGACGGAACACCCCGGGGTTTTGGTGGGTATACGGACTCCCACATAACCACCTCCCTCCCCGTGGTGGGTGGTATCCATAAAGGATTTCCCCGGGACAAAAAAAAAAAAAAAAAAAAGGATCTATCTACTCGTGTACTAAGATGTCAAAGTGTAGCGTGTCTTGGCCCTACTGATACCAGGCAAGACACTGGAGCTAAAAATAAACGAACATTTGTTAAATATATTAAGAAATTGGCGGTAAAACTATGTAAATTAGACAAGCCCGTTGAGTTTCTTGTCGGATCTTCTCAGTCGTGGTCGCGATCCGATCCGCTTGTCGATTTAAGAAATAATAAATGTAATATGACCATTTTGTAAGTGCCCCCGTAGGCATAGTATAAAGATGCAACAGTATGGAAACTAAGATTAGTTAAGTGGAAATAAATTTATACGTGACCACTTGTCTTGATGCGGCCTCACTACTGACAGCACCGCGACAACCGCTTAGGGCTCTCGTCGATGTGCATGTTTGGCTGAGTGAGCCATTTCGAACGTTTGTAGGTAGTTTCCGTACTGCAGGCTTATTCTCATTCACTTGGAATCGATTCGGAGACGGAAACGGTCTATCCGTCTCTGTCATCCTAAATGTAGATGACAGAGACGGATAGACAGCCTGATTGAGCCATTTCGAACGTTTGTAGGTAGTTTCCGTACTGCAGGCTTATTCTCATTCACTCGGAAACGATTCGGAGACGGAAACGGTCTATCCGTCTCTGTCATCCTAAATGTAGATGACAGAGACGGATAGACAGTCTGAGTGAGCCATTTTGAATGTTTGTAGGTAAATTCCGTACTGCAGGCTTATTCTCATTCGCTCGGAAACGATTCGGAGACGAAAACGGTCTATCCGTCTCTGTCATCCTAAATGTAGATGACAGAGACGGATAGACAGTCTGAGTGAGCCATTTCGAACGTTTGTAGGTAGTTTCCGCACTGCAGTCTTATTCTCATTCTCTCGGAAACGATTCGGAGACGGAAACGGTCTATCATCCTAAATGTAGATGACAGAGACGGATAGACAGTCTGAGTGAGCCATTTCGAACGTTTGTAGGTAGTTTCCGTACTGCAGGCTTATTCTCATTCACTCCGAAACGATCGGAGACGGAAACGGTCTATCCGTCTCTGTCATCCTAAATGTAGATGACAGAGACGGATAGACAGTCTGAGGAACGTTTGTAGGTAGTTTCCGTACTGCAGGCTTATTCTCATTCACTCGGAAACGATTCGGAGACGGAAACGGTCTATCCGTCTCTGTCATCCTAAATGTAGATGACAGAGACGGATAGACAGCCTGATTGAGCCATTTCGAACGTTTGTAGGTAGTTTCCGTACTGCAGGCTTATTCTCATTCACTCGGAAACGATTCGGAGACGGAAACGGTCTATCCGTCTCTGTCATCCTAAATGTAGATGACAGAGACGGATACACAGTCTGAGGAACGTTTGTAGGTAGTTTCCGTACTGCAGGCTTATTCTCATTCACTCGGAAACGATTCGGAGACGGAAACTGTCTATCCGTCTCTGTAATCTACATTTAGGATGACAGACCGTTTCCGTCTCCGAATCGTTTCCGAGTGAATGAGAATAAGCCTACTGATCTCCATATTTATACTGTGCCGTAGGCCTATACAGAATAAACGATTTCATTTCATTTTATTTCACTTAACAGCTGATTTGATTTTAATAACAATGAAATTTGGCAAATATCATATCACGATATTAGCAAGATATTATATCACGATGAAATACATAAGATACATTTCATCATCTGATTACATCACTCATCGGAGTGGATACATTCGAGCTCAGACGAAAATGACTATTTATTAGTTGTACACTACATATTTCCATAAATATACTTCGCAATAGGGTTGCAACGGTGTTGGGTGCACTTGCACAAATTGTAGTCACAGCAGACGTCCGCATCAGTTTTTCCTACGCTCCATATCGAGGACACGCCACGCAATGCTGCATACGCAGCGGACGATGCTACTGCTTATCTTTCTTGAGCATTGTAGAATGATTTGCTATTCTATGACGCCATGTTACTAGCACTAAATGATTCTTAAGCCAGTATTCCACATAACACCGACGTGAATTAACATAGCTATTGCGTTTCGTCGGTTTGTGCGAGGTTCCGGAGGCCCTTCCCCGTTCTCCCTCTCCTTCTCCCTCCCCACCACCCTCCCCCTTCTATCTCTTCCTTCCTATCATCCTTCCTCAAAGGTCGGCAACGCATCCTCGAGACCTCTGGTATTGCGGATGTTCCGCTCGCTCGTTTGCCAACCTATCCATAAAAAAAATTGAGGTAGTTGGCGCTTTGGCCATATTGCTTCGCGGCGGAATATCGCACTTCACTGGTACCGACCAAGATGGCCCCCGGCACAAAAGGCCTACCATCTAGTAGGTCTAGTTTCCTTACCTCTTACGATTCGCATGATTCATGACATTGGAACTGTTACAGTAACTTTCAACCAAATTGTGAAAGCAACTTCCATTATTATACCCGCTGGGCTATTTTGTATCTCAGTTGCTAACAAATGTTGATTGAAAAATTGATGTTGATAATAAATTATTAACAAAGAAACTACGGGTCAGATCTGGAATAAATTTAAATGGGACCACATGAGAAGCACCAGCTTTTCAATAAAAAAAATATAATCAAAATCAGATCACTATGGGTACGTTCCGGCAAGCGCTCTCAACGCTCACAACTGTCGCGCCCTGGTTTCCGTTCCCTTTGCTTGACAGTGACAGCTCATAATGATCACCTTCGAACCGCGACAGTTGTGGTCGCGGTGTGAGCGTTTTCGGTGACGTCATCGATGACGTATCGAGCGCCGCGAGTGATTTCGGCGCTTCCCGGAACGTAGCCTATGTAAGAAGTTATAATAATTATATATAAGGTCACAGACGTTAAAAAACAGACGAATTGAGAATCTCCGCGTTTTTTGTAAGTCAGTTGATAAATACTCGGGGTGCATCGATACGCCATTTTGCGGATACGATATCGATACTCTAATAAAAATATCGCCCATACCGATACTGATACGGTTATTGAATTCTAAAATGAAAGTAAAATAAATAAAACAAATCATGTTATTTTTAAATATTTTATAAAAAAAATATAAACATGTTGAAATTAGTCATGGTTCTAGTAATTAAAATAAACATTAATAAGGTATTTGTTTACAAGTGCAATTTCAAAATTTTAATACAAAATTCCATTCAATACTTTAGTAAAACTCAGTCCTATTTACACTCCAATATAGAGTTACACTACAATAACTGATAAAATGACGGTCCACCCTATCGAAAGTTATGAGGTAACAAACATTAAAAAAAAATATTGTCGAATTGAGTACCTCCCCCTTTTTTTGGAAGTCTGTAGAATAATCAAAGTATTCTTAAGTTTTGTGGAGATGGCGATTTCATACGTCCCCAAGCATAGTTAGTTCGTACCTGATTTGCAACGAAAGAAATGAGACAACGCGTTTAAATTGCTTTTTGAAGCGCGAAATTTGTTAAGTATCGTATTTATCGTAAACATATTGCCGATGCCGATGTATCGACAAACCCGAAGTATCGACGATACATCGGTATCGGATGCATCCCTTATGCTAACAAACAACCTTTCAGATAGGTGAAATAGCACCGGTTCTGCAGAAGAACAACATCAAGCTGATCGGCATCGGGGTGGAGGAGGTCGGCTCCGAGGAGTTTGTCAAGAGGAAGTTCTTTGATGGAGGTGAGCATTCTATTTATATCCTGACCTTACCATATAACTAGGACCAAAGTAGTTAGAGAGCGCGGCCCCGGGTAAGTAGAACGTCATCGCAAAAATTGGCGACAAAAGTGGGATGAGGCGGTGTGTGGGGGCGGAGGCCGTTTGCCGGCGATCATTACGCGAGTGCCGGCAGAGAGGTCGGGGTTGGCACGTCATGCGATTCACGCGCATCAAATCAAATTTAAAATTTAAGCAGGAGCCCCACATACCCCCTTCTGACACCCCCTTGGCGGAAGTAAAGTGCACAGCATCCTTCCCTCAAAAGAAAAAAAAGTTTTGAAGTCGGTTCCGTATTTTGGTAAAAAACATTTTCACACTTTTATCGACCGTCATTCACCGTCAATGATGATATCATCAAGTCTTCAAAATAGGAGAAATACTTCTCAGTTATTGGAGGGTAATTAAAAAACTGCTAGTCCGAATTTGATTGAACTTAAATGGGACAACACGGAAAACACCACTTTTGAAATAAAAAAAGTATCATCAGAATCGGTTCACTCAGAAGATTCGCCAATCCTTTTACGGGGTCAATTACATAAGTTTGATTGACTTAAATAATACTTTCAATTACCTTTGCATAAAAACTCAAGAAAGTACGCCGGACTTACATTCATGGGAAAAACTTATACTTTTGATAAGTATAAGTTTTTCCCATTGAGTAAGTCGAAAGTTGAGGTAACAAACATAAAATAAATAAAATACCGTCGAATTTAAAACCTTCTCCTATTTTGAAGTCGTTTAAAAATAATTCTTTCTACTGAATGTAGTCTGTAATCATTACAAACGAACAACCAAATCTTTCCTCATTATAATATTAGTCTAGACTATGTATGGATATTGATTTTAATTTTATCATTGTGAATGTTGTACCGTGATTGTGCCTAATTACCTAATTACTGAGTTTATGTGAGCGATAAATACTGATAGGTCTCGAAATAACCGTCCTTGAAATCTGTAAATTACTTATGATGAGGTGCTATGTAGTTAGCTGACCACTAATAATGAGTTATGTAGTTTAGTTTAGTTTAACCCTTTGCGTCCCAGAGACGTACATATACGTCAGTTTCATTCATAAATCTTTTGTTTTAATTATCACGGTAAAGGAAGGATTAATTATACATTATTAGGCTTCTATAACCAATATGACAAGTCTGAAACTAATTATACTTTAAAACCGGCAGCCTTATTGTCTATCTGTGCGGAGAATGGGAATGGGCTTCATTTTGACGTTTGAATCTCATTCTGTGCGACCCTGCAAGCCTATTGGCTGGAACCATCAATGGGAATGAGAATGAAGTCACATTTCATTCTCATTCAATTTGGACGATAAGGCGGCGGCTAGGACTCCCGTGTTTTTTTATCATCATTTTATGCCTCATTGTTCAAAGTCAAAAAATCATTTATTCAATTAAGGCATCAAAGACGCACTTATGAACGTCAACTTTTCATTATAATGTACTTTAAAGACTCTACCGCCGCGTTCCGAAATATATAGAGCCCACCGAGAAGAAGCGGCAAGAAACTCGGGGCCACTATTTTTATTTATTATTAAAATTATTTAAAATTTATTATTATTAAATTATATATTATATTATTATTTATTATTATATAATTATATATTATATAATTATGTATTATATAATTATTTATTATTATATAATTATGTATTATATAATTATTTATTATTATATAATTATATATTATATAATTATGTATTATATAATTATTTATTATTATATAATTATGTATTATATAATTATTTATTATTATATAATTATGTATTATATAATTATTTATTATTATATAATTATATATTATATAATTATTTATTATTATATATTTATTATTATATAATTATTTAATATTTTTAAAATTATTATTTTCAAAATGTTTACTATGTTTCTACTTCGGTACTACAAATATTACATTTTATGGGTGTCAGAGTGACAGCTTGCCAGAAGTGGAGTATTCCAAGCATCTTTATCTTCTATATAATGTCGAACTTTGTAGTAAGCTTTTTTTATTAAAACATTTTTTACAGTCAACTTGAATTTGCCCTCTGTGAGCTCAGTTGTGTTTTGGGATTTTATTGTAAAAACGCACACAATTTCCTAGGAATGACTTATTAGTCTTCGCAAGTCTAAAACTAGGTACAGCTATCCTATAGTATATATATGTATATAATAGTTCCTAATTGTATGTTAATAAATAAATAAGTACATAATTGATAACTTGCATACGATACAAATTAGAATTCCCACCTCGGGGCCAACACTATTTTCAGTTCGAGTGACGAATTTTGAATCCCTCGCTACGTTCGGGGCTTTACTTTATAATCCTTCGCTTCGCTTTGTTCTGAATTCAAAAAACACTCCCGCTTTTAAATAGTAGTTTGCTCTGTAGGCAAAAATCTATTATTTTACTATGAGTATACCCAGAACTCAAGTCAGTTCGAGGAACAATAAAATAAAATCGATACCAGTTGGCTAAGTTATTATTTGGCAAATTAATGAAAAAGAGGAAAATCGACACTTTTATTCATATCTTTAGTTATTCTGACCTCAAAGTGAACTATTCTACAGTGTTTTTTTTACTAATATAATATTTAATAAACATGCTATCAATTGCAATCACAAATCAAACAATAAGACTTGCTAGTTTTGTTAAAATTATCGTATTTTCTTTTAGTTGGTTAAAAAAATAATATCACCTAGCAGAAGGTTCAGTAAAAAAAAGATATGGTACCACCCTAGGCAAGCTACTTCAAACGATGGCCCATTTAGTCAAGATTTCAAAATGGTACAATACTTTTAACTTTTCTACCCATAACATTTATTGCCAATTTTTGTAACATACCCATTTTAATAATCAAATTAGGTCATCACAATACTTGTTTACAATAGAAAATTCGGAGAAATAGAACAATAAATAGTGAGCGGGGGTCACAGACAAGTACACCGTATGCATTCAGTAAAACTTGTTATTTTAACATTATAAACACACCTACATTTTATCGATTTGTTTATATCGTTGCGGTTTACAAACAGAAAGTATTTTTATTATTCTGTAATCAACGAGACGGGTCAAACAACAAAGTTAAGGTCACTTTTAAAATCAAGTACATATCTACATATCAATAGCATTGTTTTCGCAGTAGCGCCGTCGTTGTTCGAAGGGCAAAAGAAATAAGTATATATTTTATTTTCTCTGTACTATATAATAGTAGATTGGTAGCCAAGGGCTGTAAGGCATCAATTGCAGCCCGAGATATTTAGTTTATAGTTCGAGGGTGCAATTGATGCTTACACCCGAGCTAACTACTCTGATTTACATCTCGATTGTGAGGTAAGTAGAAAAAAAACCGGCATTACAAAAATAAAATTGATGATAATTATACTCATACGAAGACAAGGCTGAATAGCGAAGCGACCTCTTTTGTCATTGGGCTGAATGCATGATGTCTATTACCAGTATGATGGTTAGATGTACGCGAACTTTTTGAAAGATTGAAGTGTTTTTTTAATTACTTACCGCCCTAGGCCTTTTCTAGCTACATTATTACCCTAGAACACTAATTGGTCACCTACAAGGCCCATTTGGGGGTAATAAGGACCTACTTACCGAATATGAGAGATGTAAATAATATTATTTGAATTAATGTGAAGCGCTCGTAGCAGAGCTCGACTTGGCGATCCTAACCGATCAACAAGTTAGGCAACACTTGCTGCGGTCAGGACTTGGATGGGTGACCGCTAGTGGCATTATTCAACTGTCGAGGGCACGTTAAGCCGTCGGTCCCGTTTGTTTGTCTTAGGTCAACAGTCGTTAGGCTATGTCGAGGGCCTTCGGGCGGCCTGAAAACTTCGACATGGGTTGGCCACTAACCTATCCACCAAGCCGCGCTGGGTGCGTGATGGATTATGGCCCAACTCCTCTCTCTCAGAGGAAGGCTCGAGTCCCAGCAGTGGGAACAAAATGGGCTGATTATGATTTATGATATAATATTATAGAGAGGAAAGATTTGTTTGTTTTTTATTATTATTTTTATTATTTATTAAGTTCTTTACACTAATGAACAAATCATACATAGACATTTATAGAGAGAAAAATTCCATCCTCGGACGGGATAAAGCAAGCGTTAGTGCTTTAAAAAGTAATACTATAAAAAATCATACATAGTATATTGTACCATCGAAACCATAATTGGTTTGAGGAGGTACTCACATTCGCGCGTGCACTTCGTTAATTAATTATTTTACCTACAAACTAGCAATATTTTGATATTAAATACAAAAGATCTTATAGATTATAGATCTTATTTGTACCCATATTCATGCAAATAAAGTATTTGAATTTGAAAAGAATCGAGACCACAAGTATAGCTTTAAATAAACACTCAAAGAATCTCTTCAATGTCTTTGAACACACTATCGCCAACGTCATAGAACGCTCACCGTCGACCGCCACTATCCACTATGCACGCCAAACCCTTGTTTGAATTGAATATGCTCCGAAACTACCTAAACTTGTACCTATTTGAGAAATCATAATATAATCTACCGTAACACAAAAGATTTCGATTTTTCAAAGTGATCGCAAACTTGTTTGATGAGTGTAAATAGGTACAAGCATTGCTCGTAAGGTTATGCAAAAAACAAACGAACTTTCACATTTGTATTACATTACAAATGTGAAGTTTTTGAAGCGATGAACTATCGTCAACAGCAGTAGATTAGATGGCCACGGGCTCGATGCCTTTTCGGGCTCAATTTTTCGGCAAGGTAACATCGTGATGAAACCCACAGCATGGTGGTAGGGCACTTCTGGTGTCCGCCTGACTAGCTACCACCCTCATGTTCGTCTGTCGCTAAGCAGGTGTTCTTGAGAGTCATGTATATAAGAATCAAGAATACATAAGGTATAAAGCACTTTCACGGTTGTTTTCAATAAACATATTGCTATATAAAAAATTAAAAAATTGTATGTAGTTAGTTATTGGTGTCGATTCTGTTACTTTTATTGAACAAGTAGATCGATACAGATAGCTATTGTAGAACTAAGTATGCAGTTGTAGTGTTAATTTGTTTTAATAATTTAAGCTGTTGTAGTATAAATCCACCGTGACGTCACAGACTGGCTCCAACGGAAGACCAGCGCTGGTTTAAACCAGCATTATGCTGAGTTGGGGACCATTTTATGACATAGCAGTAAATTGTAATTCTACTTTCTTACTTTTATCAATCAATGTTATATGCTGCCGTCATAAATAAATTATATTTCATTTCATTTCATTTCATATACTTACGGGATGAAAACCGTGGTATATTTTTTAATGAGCTCCCGATATTTCGACACTGTTGCAAGCGCCATGATGACGACTGGCGAATTCGGGTGGGTGAATGAATATATAATAACATTAAGAGCAGACATATCTGTCTATCTCTTTCTCTGTCTTTTGCTACGCGCACTGTTGGAACTCGATCGTAATTCACGACAGAACACGCTCACTGTGTCAGGGGCCTTACTATCAGCTTCGTAAAAACCATGCAAGTTCCGTGCAGTTCTTAAACCTGACATAAACAGTTTTGAATGAAATCATACCATGACGCTCAATTAGGTGAACTGTTTGAATATTGTTTTCTCAAAGGTGAACGGATAATGTTGTCTCTGGCATTCTAACAATTTGCTTTAACCAACATCGCAGACGCCTAGACGTTTGTAAGCTAATAAACTGAGTGGATTTAGACCAACATGTTAACGAGAGTTCATACAAAAAAACAGGTGAACGGTTTTTCTGCGGTTCTTCAGTAGTACGCCTGGGCCTGCTATAAAGTTGTCATAGTACGAATAAACCGGGCAGTTGTCTAGAAGGCCTGCTTTAAGAGCTCATAGTGAAGCCCCAGTACGCTTTACCGAGTCCATATTAGGCCGTTTATTGTCTTTTATTAAGTTTACCACGGGGTTCCACGTGCTTGACAATCTAAAACCATCTTCACGATTGAAATTACTGTGTTCAGTGATTTTAATCGCTTCTTTGACCAACCTTGGAATGTGATGGTGCTCTGTCGATAGGATACACGGCTTATAAAACTCAATCCAATGGTTCGGGCCCGATTCCAGCAGATGTTCGGCTATGGCAGATTTGTCAACATCATTGTTTTTCACAGCTTTGATATGCTCTTTGATGCGGCAGGAGATAGTCCATTTTTAGTCTAATAAATTCTAATAGGTATGAGAATAGGTCGTAAAGTGCTTTTCATCACCATCATAAGCCTCCATCACCACGCGGGTGAAACTGCGGAGCGCAACTAGTATTACATAAAAGAATCGGACTGTTATCATGTGCTGCGGCATTTAAACAACTAGTTAGAATCATGGTATTATAGGAAATTTTCCTTAGAATATAATTGCTCTGAGAACATGTCATGAACTGCGCGTCATTATTATTAAATATACACGTGCACTAACTTTGTACTTAGAACCTTGCCTTGAGTGTATTATGTGCCCTGCAGTATCAAGTGTTATAGTGGACCTAGCACGAATAACTGCACAAGTGTAACGTAACGTGTCGTTCACGTGAAACAGTACAAACTGTCATTTATCTAGGGCAACTGTGACACAGAAAATTCATAGTTTGTACGCCGTGTAAAGCGTGACGTGTTGACGTTAACGATACGAATACTTTTTCGAAAATTGTTTGTGATATGGCCTCAGGACGAAAGAGACCCAAAAATTAATGCCTCGAGTTGACGAACGCACTGTCGTACCAAATCTATAGATCTAAGTAGCACTTCAACTGTCACAGGCAATCTTAGTGTTGCCATTTAGACGCATGACTAGGTACCACTACCATAGATAGATAGATAGATAGATAGATAGATAGATATATAGATAGATAGATAGATAGATAGATAGATAGATATATAGATAGATAACACTTTATTGAGACACCACATAAATCCAAGTACAATTTGAAACACTTAATACCGACTTCCATTCTATTAGTTATTGGAAGGTAAAATTTTGAGAATCGGTTCACTCTATCGAGAGTTATGAGGTAGCAGACATAAAACAGTCGAATTGAGTACCTCCTCCTTTTTGGAAGTCGGTAGAAAATCAAAAAAACAATGCTAAAAACTAGGTGCAACAATGGGCGGTCTTATCGCTCAGAGATCTCTTCCAGACGGATTACTCTATTTAAAAAAAGAGACAAATCCCAAAAAGGAGTACATTTTTATATCGGTATAGTCACATAAATAACTATTAGAATTTATGACCATGATCTACAATGAAATCCATGTATTTAATTGTTTTTTTTTGTCTTCGGAGCATACAACTATTAAGGCGAGATTGTTTCTTTGAATCCAGAGCGAAGCGAAAGATTCCAGAGTAGAATCCCAAGCACAGCGAGGGATTCTAAACTAAAACCCTGAACGTAGCGAGGGATTCAAAATAAACTCTCTTCTCGTGGAAATGACTTTTTCCCTCAATGAGAAAATAAGTACCTAAATGCAACTTATTAATATGATTAGAACGTTTATTTATTTACATACAATTAGGAACAATGAGACATAAAATAGAAATAATTAGAGTCTAATGTGTATATATAATATTTGAACAACTATGGAAATGTATGAAAATAGTAACAATTTTATTTTACTCTCATTACTTGAGGAAGACACTTATTTTTTGTAAAAGTACAAATACGAGTAACTGAAGTTCGACTTTTATATTATATGCTTTGAGCAAGCAATTACTATGCGAACGAAGGCGAAATGTATTTCGCCCCGTTTTTAAATCTTCACAAACACACTTTAGTTTTTACAACTTAACCGTGTTTTATTGGGCGCGCGGTTTCTTTACTACTATTGAGCTTACTTAATTGAACTTACTCTACTTGAGCTCATACGATGTTATAGATTGATTTCTTTGGTGATTAAAATATTTACTTCATCATCATCATCATCATCTCAGCCGTAGGACGTCCACTGCTGAACATAGGCCTCCCCCATGATTTTCCAAAAGGACCGGTTGGAAGCGGCCTGCATCCAACGTCGTCCTGCGACCTTTCTCAGGTCGTCTGTCCACCGTGTCGGTGGACGACCTACGCTGCGCTTGCCGGTACGTGGTCTCCACTCCAGAACCTTTCGGCCCCATCGGCCATCTGTTCTGCGTGCTATGTGCCCTGCCCACTGCCACTTCAACTGGCTAATCTTCTGAGCTATGTCGGTGACTTTCGTTCTTCTACGGATCTCCTCATTTCTGATTCGATCACGTAGAGAAACCCCGAGCATAGCCCTCTCCATAGCTCGTTGTGCGACTTTGAGCTTATCTATGAGGCCCATAGTAAGAGACCACGTTTCAGTGCCATAAGTCATCACTGGTAACACACATTGGTCGAAGACTCTTGTCTTGAGGCACTGAGGTATTTTTGACGAGAAGACTTCGCGAAGTTTCCGGAACGCTGCCCAGCCGAGTTGGATTCGACGATTGACCTCTTTCTCGAAGTTGGACCTGCCTAGTTTGACTGTCTGTCCCAGGTAGATATACTCGTCAACAACTTCGAGAACTGAGTTCCCAACTGATATTGGGGTAGGTACAACATGGGCATTAGACATAATTTTCGTCTTGTCCATGTTCATCTTAAGACCTACCCGTTGGGAAACTCGATGGAGGCCTTCGAGCATTGTACTGAGGTCTTCCATGGATTCTGCCATGACTACAATATCGTCGGCAAATCGAAGGTGAGTGATGTATTCGCCGTTAATATTGATGCCAAGTCCTTGCCATTCCAGAAGCTTGAAGGCGTCTTCCAATGTAGCGGTGAACAGTTTCGGAGATATAACGTCTCCCTGTCTCACGCCTCTTTGCAATGGAATTGCCTTCGAACTCTGCTCCTGTACTCGGACTGACATGTAGGCGTTTTTGTACAAACACTTCAGCACTTCAATATACCGATAGTCAATACGGCACCGCTGGAGAGACTCAAGCACTGCCCACGTCTCGATCGAATCAAAGGCTTTCTCATAGTCCACAAACGCTAGACAAAGAGGCAAGTTATACTCTTCGGTCTTCTGTATAACTTGCCGTAGCGTGTGGATGTGGTCTATGGTACTATAGCCTTTTCGGAAACCGGCTTGTTCCGGAGGCTGGAATTCATCAAACCTGCGACTGAGACGGTTCGTTATGACCTTCGAAAACAGCTTATAAACATGGCTCAAAAGCGAGATGGGTCTGTAATTTTTAAGTAAAGTGTTGTCACCTTTCTTGAAGAACAGCACCACCACGCTTTTGTTCCATGCTTCTGGCGTTGAACCTTCGAGTAAGACGGTATTAAAGAGCTTCTGAAGGACTTTAAGTACCGGTGTTCCACCCGCTTTCAGAAGCTCAGATGTGATACCGTCGTCACCAGGCGCCTTGTTGTTCTTAAGCTGTTTCAAGGCCATTCTAATCTCGTACAGGCTGATGTCCGGGATATCTTCGGTATAATGTCGGGTCAGCTTGGCTCTTGGGTCTTTGGCCGAGCTGCTAACAGGTTTAGCGACCGAGGTGTATAACTGTCCGTAGAAACTCTCGACCTCTCCTAACACTTCCGCTTTGGTCGACGCTACACTGCCGTCTCCTCTCTTCAGCTTCGTCAACTGGCTTTGCCCAATAGACATGTCTCTTGCAAACACTTTGGAGCCTTTTTTCCGCTCTATCGTCTCTTTAATACGGTTTGTATTAAAGATCCGAATGTCGTGTCGCAAGGACTTCCATATTCGTCTATTGAGCAGCCTATATGCTTCAGCATCATCCGAAGACTGCAGTTTCAATGAGCGTCGTTCAGCCATGAGGTTGAGGGTATTGTTGGAGAGTTTCTGTGGCCTATCTGTACGGTGGGGTTTAAAGTACTTGGAACCCACTGTATGGACAGTTTCTACTAACCTGTTATTGATCTCGTCCACTGAAGCGATGTTCTCAAGGCAATCGAAGCGATTGGATAGCTCATGTTGAAAGCTCTCGGGGTCTTGAATATGGGCACGAGTAGGTCGGAGCGTAGACTTCATCAGACGAGACCTCTCCAGTTTGACATTAATATTCACCGTGCCTCTTACCATTCGGTGATCACTACCGGTTTTAACCCTGTTGATCACGGAGACATCAGTGAATATTTGCCTTTTGGTGGTCATAATGAAGTCAATCTCATTTCTCGTGAAACCATCGGGACTCAGCCAGGTCCATTTCCTGTGAGGTGGCTTCTGAAAGAAAGAGTTCATCATAAAGAGTCCCTCTTTCTCCAGGAAGTCGGCCAACCTCTGTCCCCTACGGTTCCGTTGTCCATAGCCAAATTGCCCCACTTTCGACTCATCCTCGCTTCTCTTACCCAACTTCGTTGAAGTCCCCCATAACAACTAGAAAGTGCGTTTCAGAGGTATGTATGGCCCGACTAATGTCCTCATACATATCCTCCACCTCATCATCCGGGTGCGACTTCGTCGGTGCGTATACCTGAATGACCTTCAGCGAATATCGTTTGGATACTCTGAGTATTAGGTATACGACCCTATTGGAAACGCTATCGATCTTAACTATGTTGTTAGTAAGGGACTTGTGGACGAGAAACCCGACACCACCTTGGGACTGTTGGTCGCCCTCCCGGTGGTAGAGTAGGTTACCTGATTTTAGGGTTATCGTGTCCTCACCCGCTCTACGGACTTCAGATATCCCCACAATGTCCCAGCGTAGCTTACTCATTTCTTCTTCCAGCTCATATATCTTCTCGTCTGTCCTCATCGTGCGTATGTTGTGTGTTACCAGGGCCAGTCGTCGTCGTTGGGGGTGGTAGCCGGGCGTCTGCCGGGGATTCTTAGCACCCCCTGCCCCACCGTTACCGTGGCCGCTACCGTAGCCAGGAATAGCGGGGCTGCCGGGGACTGGGGGCCTGGTTCTTTTTGTCCAATCCATTGAGGGGTTTTTGCCAATACTCGCCACGCTTGGCAGGCGGGTTGGCGAGCGCAGTTTGTGTGTGTTTGACTGGGAAGGTGCTGCTGCCCACCTTCTGATTTGTTATCCCTTAGCCGGCTTCTACGGCACCCACGGGTAGAGTTGGGGGGGTGCTATTCTAAGCCGGCACCGCCACGGCAAACATATTTACTTATAAATGATAATTTATTTGTACTATCAACATTCCAAATTTAAATCACTTTTAGTCCCGAGTGATTAAAAAGCTATTTTGTTCCCTCTTTGCCAAGAACAAACTAGCCCTTTTCGAATAGATGTGATAAAATAGTATATTAGGCAATTAGTGAAAGGACGGATTAAATCCTTTCCATACCGTGATAATTAAAACAAATGATTTATGAATGAAACTGACGTATATATACGTCTCTGGGACGCAAAGGGTTAAAGCGAGGGCCATATTTAAATCACGAGTAAGTGATTCTAACGACTGAATCACGACCGCAGGGAGTCTCTCTCTCTGAGATGAAGGCTCGAGTCCCAGCAGTGGGAACAGAATGGGCTGATTATGATTCACTGTTTTCAGTGAATAAAATAAGCTTTTTAGAATGGAAATGGTATAAAAATAATTGTCTGCTTTGACTAACTGACCGCTGAGGTTACAAACTTGAAATTTTGGCAGTTGATGCTTTTAGGGTTTCGTAAATTAAAAGGAAAAAGGAACCCTTATAGGAACACTTTATTGGCCGTCTTCCTGTCTGTCACGAACTCGTAGAGGTATCAAATTGAAATTTATATCAAATACTCGGATCTACGGTCTCTTTCAGCTGTGAAAAAAATCAAACTTGTAAGTCGCATCAAACGCAGCATTAACGCGATCAAAAGATATAACAGTTTAATCTTTCCTATACTGTGATAATTAATGAATGAAACTGACGTATATTTGCTTATCTTGGACGCAAATGGTTAAATCGCATATTTTCGTATTTTTGTTTGCAATTTCAAAAGGGGATTAAATACCTATAGGAGTAGGGTACCCCCCGTTGACCTAGAATCATGCAAGCAAAAAGCTGTCTTAAAACACATATAAAGGGAGTAATCTGAAAACCATATATTATACGTAATTTATTTTTTTTTAATAATTTTACTAAATAAACTTATTATTTGCGGTTAGTGCAAAAATCGTGTCTAAGGATCGAACCGCAAAGTTACGTTGGTCTTTTAACTAGAATAATAAAGTAGGATGCTTTCTTTATGTGCGGAACCCTCGGTCCAACTCGCACTTAGACAGTTTTTATGTTGTAATCACCCACTAAGAAAAAAATATAGGAAAATGCGCAGCCGCTGGCTAGTAATATATACAATAAAATAAGTATTTTTTTTTAACAATTACTGAAACCGACTTCAACACTAAAATGTGTGAAATAATTTGTTAGTTTACAACTTTTTTGTACCTGCTACTTTGAGATCGATTGTCATTCACCGTCAATGATGATATTATCAAGACTGGCTTAACACTTTTCAGTTATTGGAGTGTTACTCAAAAACAGATTTAACGATTTTAATTAAATTGCCACCTCGAAAGTACTCTTTCAAATAAAAAAAACATTTTGAGAATCGGTCCACAAATGGGGGAGAAATAGGTGTATATACACAAAAAAATACATACGAGTACATACAATCAAACATATAACCTCCTTTTTAAAGGCGGAAATACATACCTATGCCTTACAACCTTATTCTAGATTGTTCTTCTGTTAACATTTCAGATCTGTACTACGTGGAAAATATCTCCACGTATCAGCAGCTCGGCTTCAAGCGGTTCAACGTGGTCAGCATCATCACCTCTCTGTTTTGGAAGCAGTCGAGGGACGCCATTTTCAAGGGCCGCGGAATGGGTATGTATCATCTCTTCTTACCCCTATATCGTTAAATATTACTCAAAGCATCCGTCACTCGAACGAGTCAAGGGCCTGGTATCACGTCAGTAATTCAAGGAAAATATGATTAAGCCGGCGAAGGAAAGACATAGAAGCGTTCGTAAAGCTTGAAAATAGCCCAATGCCAATTACACTGCGATGGGCCGGACATACCAATCACGCTGCGACCGACTTTAAGGCCAATTCAGACCTGGGCGTTATTCGCTACCGCGAGCGATAGAGAAATCCGAAAGGGTATGCGTTAATTTCCCTGTTCACACCAAAGCGGATAACTCTACCGCGCGCGGTAGAGTTATCCGTTGGCAACGGTTAGCGGGGCGAGGGCAGGAAGCATGTCGCTTTCGTTCCTTGCTCCCGCGTCGCCCGGCGGAACTAGTTTCGCCAAACAAGAGAAAATACCGTTTCACCAGGCGGTACAAGTTTCGCTGCAGTTATGGAACTTCATACTATTTACCCATCGGGATCCGCGTGGTATTTTTCGCTACCCACAGCGGAAGCGAACAACGCTCAGGTCTGAATAGGCCTTTAGGTTTTCCGTAGCCGGTAATATGGCCGTCTTATTATTTGCTTTGCATCATATGCACAAATCATCTCAGGTGAAGCAGTGACAGCAAGCGAGAAAGCGATACGACCAATAATATCACACGACTTATTCAGCTTCATTGTGTATAGAAATAAGGCTCACTTTTAACTGATAGACAATAAACTGTGTTAGAGTGCTTCCGAGTAGTTCTGACGACGTGCTAGTTTGTTCGGAACTTTGGGGGTAAGATTCACGAACATATCACTTGAACGAATGATTATATGTTTTTTCCTTCGCCGTATCAAGTATACGTGAAATGCCCTGGAGTCGAGTTCGAGTGACGGATGTTTGAGGTAATATTTAACGACTAGCTGACCCGCCAGCGGCTTCGCTCGCGTGGCCTCGCGGGATACGGTAATTACATATTTCAATGGGTTAGATTTCATATAGGGGTCGAATTTCACAAAATATCGTCTTAGTAAGTACATAGGTCCAAAAAATAACCCCCATGCAAAATTTAAAACTTTTAAATCTCGCAGTAACGAAGTTTCATACAAACTATCAACCCCAAAAAAACCCTTAGGGATTGAATTTCATAAAATACCGTCTTAGTGAGCGTAAAAGAACCCGCATGCAATATTTAAAACTCCTAGCACTTGTAGTTTCTGAGATTTCGTGATGAGTGAGTGAGTGACCTTTCGCTTTTATATATATAGATATAGGGGTTAGTCGGGCACTCTTGGCAGAGCTGTCATGGCCATTATGATGGTAAACGGTGGATCCTCGTCGGTTTCTATTACTACATTCGTCGACTACATAATATTACTGACCGAGTAAGCGAAGCGTCTCCGCTTTAACTGGCCAAATTGACTTTCATCTGTCCGTAAGTTTGTTGGTCTTCCTGTACATGTCGCATTTTTCAACCAATCTTGACGAACTTTGTTTTGCATGTTCAATATAGTTTATTTTCGTCGTAGTTTTTGAATGTTGGGAGTAATTTTCCTAAAAAGGGCGGAAGTTCGCTAGTTACCGACTGAATTTGATAGAGACACACACATTAGGTGCCTGAAGAGATCTTTGCATATAGTATAGTTTCAGACTTGCCCATACTGACCCATCTAAATGGCCCATCCTATATACGCCTTCTGTTGTTTTAGTTATAATACCTGTATAACCGAGCTTTGATCGTACGTAAACAATTGATTTTCTTAGTCTAACCTCAAACCAAACACTCATCGGCTTAGTGTTGCTTAACAACGCCATCTATTGTCAAGTAGCTTTAGTGTTGTGTCGGTAAAACAGTTTAGTTGTTTTTAAAATGATGGCCCTTGTTGCCATAATAATATTAATAATGTAGCAGTTTTTACAAACACGGATAACACGACGTTTTCTAAAAATGAAACTTAGCTAGATCGATTTATCGCCCCTGAAACCCTCTGCATACCAAAATTTCATGAAAATCGTTGCAGTCGTTTTACAAGATTCAGATTATATAATATATAATGTTATATGAAGGGTGTAGAAGAAGCAAAGGTGACTCTGCCCAAAAATAACTTTTTTTAAATACTGATACCAATTTTTGCATCTTGTTTATGACTTTTTGTTTGTCAAATTAGTTCTTTGCAAAAAAATTTCGATCCACCATAAATCGGTGAAATAAATGGTTCGGAAGCAAATCTGCTACTGTCCATACTTTTCTTATATGCAAACATTACTCTGTCCATTTCAACAAATCAGCGCGCGTTTTTTGACTCGGATCAGATGGCGATTTCATAATTTGTGCTAAATTGTGCTTATAGTTTTATTTTAATTAATACGTTTTCATTTAAAAAATAAGAGAAAATGTGCAGCCAACACGGTTTACTTTTTTGTTTTTATAATTATTATAAATAAATTACTCGTTTAAAGGTATAAGATAAATTTCTATGACAACAGGATTAGAAATGGACACGATTGGTGATGGACTCCAAAATGGCGGCATGGTCGTCGTTAAAAATGGCGGGAAATTGTCATTGCATTTCGTACAAATCGGACCGGCTGATCGATTGTCCAACACTGAGATTCTTGAGGTTATTATTGTATTTAATAGTTGGTAGAAAAAAATAGTATAACTATTTCGTAACTGACTTAGTTTTTGCAAAAAATATTTAGTCAGTAGGATTTCAGTACTACAACGTAATTGTAGATCTATTTTAGCCGTTCAGAACTTTGCATTCTTGGTAGAAGGTAGACAGAAGAAAACGGCGATCTTTAACAAGATTTGAGCCTCTATTCACTGGATTTGCCGGACCAGCCGTGCGAGCATGGATCTCACAATAAACATGTAGAGTCGATAAACTGACTTTTACAGCTATCTCACCTTGTCTTTAGTATGGACCTAGCTGCGATAGCTATATCGGGGATTGTCTTCGACCGATCATTTTCGATCATTTTATTCTATCGACAATCCACGCTCGCACCGCAGTTACGGTATCAATACGGGAGTTAAAGAAATCAAACGAATCTATATCAATTACTGTGTCGATGGATGACGTATCATCCCTATTACGGCCGTTTTCAATAACCTATCTATCGTCGGTTTACCTTACTAGAGATAGATATTTGACACTGTTTGTATGGACGTTATGTCAAATTTCTGTCGGTAGTAAGCTCATTGACGCTCATATAGGTGAACTGTTTGATCATTGTTTGCTACAAAAATTAATGGATAATGCTGTCTCTGACTGTCTTACAATTTACTATAACCAACATTACAGATGCATAGACGTTTCTAGGCTGATAATCTGAGCGGATTTAAAGAATCATGATGATGTCAGACTGACATCATCATCAAGGGCGTACCCAGGATTTCAGCTAGGAGGGGGCAGGGGGCTCCTTATACCTGTTTCGAAAAGATCGTCTGTCGGGTATATTGAAACAAAAAATCATGAAAATTGACTTTTATTCATTAATTTTGATGATGACACAAAACAAAATATTATACATAATTATACCATACATTATGTATAATATATATTATTATATTATGTATGTATATATTAATTTAACAGTAATCTTCTCGGATTTGCCGCAAATTTGTCTATGACAGTCTTTTCAATAAACTCACTGTTGTCTTTTAAATAGTTGCGATGTACGCTCATCAGACATAAACCCGTAAGCCTTTCTTCACCCATGGTGCTTCTAAGCCACGTTTTAACTCTTCGCAGCGTACTGAAGGACCGTTCTACGGTCGCCGTGGTGCATGGGATAGTGCTTAAAATAATTAATGCCTTTCTGACAGCAGGGTAAAAAATGTTGGCTTCGTTGAACAGATCAATTACTTCTATGTCCCTTAATTGATCATCTGATAAAGCCTTCGTCACCCATAAATTATGCCAAAGGTTCAGTTCTCCGGTGATATCCAGGTTATAAAATTCTTGGAATGATTCTGCGTTTTTGTGTAGGTCTGTAATGCTGGTTTTTGTCATATACAAGGGATGTAGCCTGCTTAAAGCAAACGCCGGAGTATTTTCTTGGGAGAATCGAATATTCAGTGATGAAATGAGTGAATCAATGTATGGGATTATCAGGGAACGCCGCCAATATTCGTTATCATTGTCTGATGGCGGATTACTTCTATGTGTTTGCTTATGAGCAAGACGTGGAACCGAAATTTCTATGTTCAAATCCATTGCAACAGCTCGTGCTTTTTGAAGTATTTCATTACTTATTCTATCAGGAAACTCGCGGTCATTTCTGAGAATGTCCTTGATATTTTTGATGTGTTCCCCTACCGAGATCATGTCGATCGCTGAATATTTGGCTATTGTTTGTAGAGTAACAATAAACACTGGTTTTGTAACGGCTGAATGCAACTGATATGCAGATTTTCTGGTGGCATAATTTCCTTCTACGGATAACGTTTCTAGTGATTTCACAATCTCTGAAAAATGTTGAGAAAACTTTCTGATTGATTTTTATTTTTCTGACCATCTCGTCTCACATAATCGTGATAGGTTTGGAGCGTAGTTTCGACGTGTAGTCGATTCCCTGAAAAACGTTATAACATCCTTTACAGTGGCGACAGTATTTCTAATTTCTGGCACTGCGTTCGCATCATTCACAACAAGGTTGAGTTTGTGACTTGAGCAATGAAAATATAAAGCACGAGGATATTTTTTTCTCAAAATGGCTTGTACGCCACCCTCTTTCCCTGCCATTGTAGAACAGCCATCGAATCCAAAACCTACGCAATCTTCGGTTGAGAGGTTAGAACTAATTAAGAAATTGTCAATTGCTTCGGCAATTGCGGAAGCATTTTGTGCTTTTAGTTCAACGAACCCTACAAATTCTTCTCTGATTTTCCTTTTGCTTTCGTCGTAGAACCGCACGCCTATTGACAGCTGTTCTTTCCCAGATACGTCTGCTGTTTCATCAGCTAAGACTGCGTAAGCCATGGTCTTCTGAACCTCACTAATTATATTCTCCTTAATAACTTCGCCACATAAATTTATCAATTCGTTTTGTATTTTTGGTGATGTGTAAACTGCATTGCGACGGCACTTTTCCAGGTGACTCTTTAATCTGTCGTCCCCTGAATTGATTCTCAACTTCAATAAATCTAATAAAACACCCACATCTGCTTGTTTGCCCCTAAGAGGCATATCATGTGTGCCGCAAAATACTATACAAGAAATAATTGATGACAATATTTGTCTGTTTTCATCGATTTCTTTTTGGTGTCCACTTTGCAGTTGGATGTCTACAGGAACATTTTCAAGAAAAATTTTTGCAGCATTTGTCGCCGTTTGGTGAAGGTTGGTCGTTGCATGCTTTCGGCAGTCTTCATGCATATTTTTGAACTTTATATATGGCCTGACCATAAACGATCCCAAAATTCCTCTCACAGTGCTAATGGGCGGAGGGAACAAAACACAATGCTTACAAAGAGCACCTTTTAGTCGCTTGGAATATACTAGCCATGTTGAATATTGATCCAACCAAGCATGGTTAAATTTTCTTTTTAAATGGCTTGCATCACTTTCAAAATCGTAATTTCTGGGCGGGATCCAAGGATTTTGTAACAACTCCCTCTTCTTTTCCGTCGATAGCTGGGTAGCCAACCCAACATAACGTCCCAGATCATTTTCATGACAGCCATCGTCCACTATAATTTCAGGATCGACGTTGACGTCATAAGTTTGTTGGGATGTCGATGGAGAAGAATAGTCGGCAACAGATATATTAACAGGTTCTACAGGAGAATTTGACGCTTGTCCAATGTTAGCATGCAATGATCTTGGCATTACATGAGTGGTTTTATCATGGTTGTCATTTTCATCGCTTCCACTGCTACTTTCCCGAGCTTTTTTTCTTTTTTCGCGTGTCCTCCTTAAAAAATGGATACACAAAAATACTCTTACAGTGTTTAGGCGGGTTGTATAAGACGAAAATAAAGATCAAGTTTCACATTCTAATATATATGGTTTGAACGCCAAATAAGCATTACTAGGTAATTTGAAATAATACACTTGTTGTGACGTTAGAGAAAAGGGACTTTGTTGTCGGTATGGACTTATTAATAAATCCAAAATATTGCAAGGATCTTTCTTTTATGTTTTTTTTTTACTTTTTAATCACAAAATATTCACAAATGTTATTTTAGCTATTATAACAAAACCACGTCTTGTAATTAATAAATTTAAATATTGTAAGTAATGCTTAAGATATACACTTACAAGAGAGTCAAAGCCCCCCATTAAATCAAATAATCATATTAGGTACCTACTTAAGTGTTTTGTTTTGACTCACCTCTTTCAAAGAATTTCCTGATATCCATTTGACGGAGTAATATTTCCAGTTGTTGCACAGTAAACGTAAATCTCGTGTCGCCGCAACGAAACTATAAGACACTATGTCGTATGAAATATTCGCTCGTATTACACTCCGAACTGAATTGTATTCGAACTAAATTGACGTGCTCTGCCTCACGCTTCCGCTTATATATTGAAATATTCTTGCTCCCGAAATATGTAGAAAATACTCGACTCTATTTCCATCCTTGTCTTATACTTGCTATCACTGTCTTTTCTTTCCAGAATAGTCCATGCTAGAACGTTCTTCGCGGTATTGCTATTCAATACAAGATGTCGCTATTGACCGTATAAATTGATCCTATTTCTTTTTACTGGAAAAAGTACTGCCGTCCGAAACTAGATGGCGCTAGATGTTGTTTTCTCCCAATTATATTCGGCTTTAATCCTAGATGGCTCTCTGATTGTCTCGGCGGAACCGGAAACTACGAGATGCGACGGTTTTGCGGGAGATTTAAATTATATTGCATCGCTAACAGTATACTAGAATTACTAGAGTCTGTCTAGTGAGCCGCGGCACAGATAAAACCGCAGCAAAAATCTTTTAGTTGTAAACACTGAATATACTATGAAATTTGAATTTGATACTTTCACTATTTTATTTTATAAACACTAAGAATCTTAAACTAAATCTGTACAGATATATACTACTTAAAATAATATGCAACATATTGAATATTACTTTATTTTAGCATTGAAAACAAATTAATATAATAAATAAAACCAAACTTGCATCAAAACCTTACTTAGTTTTTATTTATTCTGTCGCGTAATCAAAATCAGATTCCAGAAATTAAATTCTCGACTATGAATCGTTACTGTCACTTTCATTATCACAAAAAAATAATAAAAACGAAATAAAGAAATAAATAAAGTGTATCAAAACTTGATCAAAACATTTTGCGTTTCGTTTGACGGCGGCTGAAAGTCACTATATCAAATATTCTAATAAATACGTTGCGGCACGACCGACACGACTCACTATACATAGACTCTATATCGAATATTGTAGAATATTTAACTATAGAAAAAAAAATCTGGCTGAAAAGATATTTTGTTTCCAACACTTCATTTTGCGCAGAGTAGGTAATACGTTTTTAATTTCTATTTGCCAAAAAAATATTACATTTATTTAATCTTCTAGGGGGGGGCAGCTGCCCCCCCCTGCCCCTACCTGGGTACGCCCTTGATGTCAGTCCATACAAAAACTAGGTACTAGGTAACTAGGAATGGTTTATCTTCGGGTTTTAGTAGGCTTGGGCAGGCCTGCTGTAACGTTGTCATGGTATGATTAAGCCGGCAGTTTTCTAGAAGTCCTGCTTTAAGAGCTTTTCGTAAGGGCCCTGTACTGAATTGGATGAAATTTGTAAAATAGCTAGTTCCCGGATAAATTACACTGTAAGATAGTCAATTCTAAGCAAGTAATGAAATAAGACAGTCATGTAGATAGATTATTGAAAAGGGCCGTAAGACTATTAAAGATAGCTAAATTATTAGATAGATAACTTCACCGTTACATCATCCCGGTAGCTTAGTTGACTAGAGCATCTGTAGGGCTATTATGTAACTCCGTTGCTAACAAATGTTGCTTGAAACTAGAAAAATAGCGAGTCCACGTCACGTTTGTCAGCTCCAGCCAGCAACTTACTAACATTTTTGCCCCCATTTTTCAAGACTTTGATGTCTTGACTTGACTCTATGTCAGTTTTCACAACTCCAGTAAGCAAAAATGTTAGTAAGTTGCTGGCTGGAGCTGGCAAATGTGACGTGGACTCGCCATTTTTCTAGATTTCAAGCAACATTTGTTAGCAACGGAGTTACATAATAGCCGTACAGATGCTCTAGTCAACTAAGCTACCGGGATGATGTAACGGTGAAGTTATCTATCTAATAATTTAGCTATCTTTAATAGCCTTAAGGCCGTTTTCAATATTCTATCTATCCATAATTTTCCTTACTACGCGATAGAAATTTGACATAACGTCCATACAAACAGTGTCAAATATCTATCTCTCAACATTTGTTAGCAACTGAAATACATAATAGCTTTGCCGGTCTGGCAAATCTAGAGGATGCGAGTTTGAATCCTGTCCGATGCTTTTGTATTTTGATGCTGCCGTTGATTGTTCCTGTCTAAATTGAAAAAAGATTGTTTTTTTCCTTAGCAGACGTTAGTGTTTAGTAAATTTGTAATTAAAATTAGACTGGTTATTGACATTCAGACCAAGTTGTTAGCTCACAAGATTCCAAATTTTATTGACATAAATTAGCCGGTTCGATGACGAATTGAATAATTGAAATCTGTGGGCCTAGCACGAATAACTACACAAGTGTAACGTAACGTGTCGTTCACGTGAAACAGTACAAACTGTCATTTATCTAGGGCAAATGTGACACAGATAACTCATAGTTTGTACGTGGGACCGTGACACGTTGACGTATACGTTACGAATACTTTTTCGCAAATTGGTTGTGCTACGGCCTCTGTTGACCACGTAAAATTGCGTAAGTGTAACGTTATCGTATCGTCGATGTTTACAATACAAACTATCATTTATCTAGTACAACTGTGGCACAGATAACTCATAGTTTGTACTGTTTACGTCAATACGATTGTTTTATGTTACACTTGCGCACGCTTTCGTGCTAAGCCACCGTTAAATCTTATATTCTAAATACTCTCATATAAATTATCAAGTGTTTACTGCACTCATGATTATAATAATAAACTTAGTTTATGACAAAGTTATCTGTGCATGCGGATGTCAAGAGAACTAAAATAAAATGTCCAGAGTTTGACAGATTTTCTAAGCAAACAGCGCCTCTATGACTCGCGCTTTGTAAGATACTGTTGAGTAATTAGGTACTAATTATGTGAATTTCATCACCGTTATATTTTATCGCCGTTCGTGTTTTTGGTCTGAATGTTAATTGTGCTTGTAAAATGTAGACCTAGGCGGGGATCTCAAGGGTGACTGGGTGCAAACCGGCGGCGCCATCTTGGTTCAAAAGGGCGGGAACATTCTCCGCCATTTTGTTCAAAACGGACCCGGAGATCATTTGTCGAATGCTGACATTTTGAAGGTATTTATATTTTTTTAATATTTTTCTTTTCCGACACTTCCTAGACTTACGAAGCAGCATAATTTTAGCACCCATGGGTGAATTCAATTGCATTAATATTTTAACTAAATACCTAAAAGTCCAGGGGGCCTACTCCCACCTTTTACGAACCTATCATAAATCAGCAGCGTTTTGTAATAAGCTTAGAACAATCATACTTACTATCGTACTCCCACCGACACAAAACGGTCAACCAAATTTAATGGTAAGGTTGCAATATGACTACCTCATGAGATGTGTGCACGGACCTTCAAAAATTTGACATTGGAACAATGAAACTAAGTGTCAAAAGTCACGAAAAACTACGCGAATTGAGTGAAATATTTGATACTACGTCATCAAGACGTCTATCGTAATCCATTATTATTTTAAGCTTGCTATATTGACGTGGTGGTACCAAATTTAATGGTAATGTTGAAAAATGACTGCTTTAAGAGGTGGGAGTAAGGCCCCTGGTACCCTGTCCTGTAAACCTGTCTAAAAGTTTAAAAAATGGCGGCTTAATCTGTCCGAATCAGCAAGACTCATTCGAGTTAAGTTTCATTCATAAATCTATTGTTATTTTTTGCGCTGATGCGGACGGGTTAATGTCAGTTTTAACAACTCCAGTTAGGACTAAGCTACACTGCAATCGTTCTATCTAAACAATATTTTATTTATTTCTATTTATTGATTTTTTCATAGACAAAAAATTAAGTGCATAAATTATACGTCTGGTTTGAAGAGGTCTTAGTAAACTTTATATGAATATGTAAAAATAAAAGCATACATTTTACTTCCAACAATATGTTTTAATTTTGCCACTAGATATGTCCACTTAGCTATAACTAGCTTCGCCCTCTTCAGTTCTTCCTATAGGTGACTAATCTATCGGATTATTGATCTGGGATAAAAAGAGTTTAATTGTCCTACATATGAGCAGTGTCTCAATTTCAAACCAAATTCGTTAGTATGTAAAAATAAATGTATCAACTTAAGAATCTTTTTCTTTTTGAACGCAGTTTAAGAAAATACTTCAAGTTCTAGCAGAAGTATTATCGACAGAACTGAAATATATCGGAGCACTGATATATTAAATACTATTTATTTTTTATTTAATACTTACATGAACTAAATGTATCAACTTTAGAACCTATTCATTTGTTGAACGCCGTTTAAGAAAATACTTCAAGTTCTTACAGAAATATTACCGACAGAACTGAAATATATCGGAGCACTGATATATTAAATACGAGTACTATTTATTTTTTATTTAATACTTACATGAACTAAATGTATCAACTTTAGAACCTATTCATTTGTTGAACGCCGTTTAAGAAAATACTTCAAGTTCTTACAGAAATATTACCGACAGAACTGAAATATATCGGAGCACTGATATATTAAATACGAGTACTATTTATTTTTTATTTAATACTTACATGAACTAAATGTATCAACTTTAGAACCTATTCATTTGTTGAACGCCGTTTAAGAAATTACTTCAAGTTCTTACAGAAATATTACCGACAGAACTGAAATATGCCGGAGCACTGATATATTAAAAAGTGTGTATTTTTATTTAATACATAAATGAACTAAACGTAGCAACTTAAGAATCTATTCCTTTTTTGAACACCGTTTAACAAAACACTTGAAAATACTTCAAGTGTCAGAAATATTATCGACAGAACTGAAATATGTAGGAGCACTAATATATAAAAAAGTATGTTTTTTAATTTAATACATTATTGAACTAAACATATCAACTTAAGAATCCGTTCCCTTTTTGAACGCCGTTCAAGAAAATACTTGAAAATACTTCAAGTTTTGTCAACAATATTATCGACAGAACTAAAATATGTCGGGGCACTGATATATTAAAAAGTATTTAATTTTTATTTAATACATAAGTAAACTAAACGTAGCAACTTAAGAATTTATTCCTTTTTTGAACGCCGTTTATGCAAATACCTGAAAATACTTCAAGTACCGTCAGAAATATTATCGACAGAATTGAAATATGTCGGAGCACTGATATATTAAAAAGTATTTAATTATTATTTATTTATTTAAATTTAGTCTTGGAAGCGCGATCTATTTTTTGTTGTTGTGTAGTAGGTATTTTTAGAGATCCGCATATGTATCAGGAGGCTGGATTAATCTTCAAGAGTCCGTGACATGGTGAGGTGATCAGGCGAACCACTTGACAGTCTCGCAGTTACTAGAATAAAAAAAAAAAAAGCATTTGGCGATCAATTTTTTAACGCGTCTCTTCATTTCTGTTCCAGCATTTCGGTCTGGAGCACGAATACAACCCTGAAACAATGGCGAATAAGAACCGCGAGGAAGCCCAATGCACTGTACGTATATGATAATCTATTTTCTAAGTGGCGTGGGCTGAAGCGATCGCAGTAGTGCTTGACTCGACGATCTTAACCGATCAACAATGTTAAGCAACGCTTGCTGCGGACAGTAGTTGGATGGGTGTGTGCTAGTGGCATTATTAAACTGAGTGCTCCCGTGCTTCGGAGGGCACGTTAAGCCGTCGGTCCCGGTTGTTTGTCTTAGGACAACAGTCGTTAGGATATAACGAAGGCCTTCGGGCGGCCTGAAAACTTCGACATAAGTTGGCCACTAGATAGATTAGAATATTATTTTATTGGCTTCAAATGTGAGTATATGATAGATGTTTACAAAATAAAAACATAGAAGAGCATAAGATTAGATTAGATAGATTTATAGATACATTTCGCCAAAATAATAGCATGCGAAAATTATGATTATAACCTAAATCTAATACATGAAATACATTTATAGAACAAACAAGCAAAAAAACACAACGTAAAACTAATGGGTAATTATACAAAAACTTTTTAATTGGATGCTACGTATTCATTTACAGAGTAATTAAACTAGTCTATCCACCAAGCCGCACTGGGCGTGGTGGATTACGGCCCAACTTTTCTCTCTGAAATAAAGCCTTGAGTCCCACCAGTGGAAACATAATAGTCTGATTATGTACGAGCCGCTTTTGCAGGAATCTATTTCTAAGCACTAAGGTTTGCTGCTTGGAGGAAGCTGACTTTAGCAAATATATGTCTAGTCGGAGTTTCTTTCAAGGTTTTCTGCATGCTGGTTTGCTTGGGCTCAGCCATTGTGTTTTTCGTTTTATCGTAGACCATCCGCTTTTCAACTCAATTCTGTACAAAATTCCTTAATTTCTTAGCGTACTTATCAAATCAGGTTAAGCTGATCTGGCAAGTGATCTGACATGTAATTTGCCGCTAGCATCAACATTCAAAGCAATTGTATGGAGTAGCGCCCATTCGCGTGACGTAGCGTGACACGAACCTGGCGTGCGATTCTCTAAGAGAAAACATCGTCGCATCTTTGACAACATCCGTGAAACAAATGAGATGACAAAAACGTTGAAAAAACAACCTTATGTACAAGGGCGATACCTCATAAAGTATTTGACATCGGTGAGCTCGTCGACGAGCGCATCGACGAATCATTAGAGAATCGCACGGCTGACATGTAATTTGCCGCTAGCATCAACATTCAAAGCAATTGTATGGAGTAGCGCCCATTCGTTTTTATGTATCGTGACACGATATGACGTGCCATTCAGCGTGCTACTAGTAACGCAATAAAGTGACGCGTGACACGAAATTCGTAGTGACTTGTTGATGAAATGAAAGAAGATGTACCATTTAATATAAATTTATTCCTTTATGCCTGGTTCTCTAAATCTGGTCCACTGTTTAAATAAATAAGGACAAAATTTTTCGAATATCATAAACTAAGTTTCTATTTTCATTTTATAAAATGTCTTAAACCTATGAGTTAACATATATTTATTTCCTTAATAACTACATACGTGTCACCAGTTTTACTGCCATTCTACATGGGATACACCTAGAAGTGCCTGCGTCCATTTTGATTATTTTAAATGTGTAAAGCAAGAGCATCTTGCTCTTCATCAGACGACGACATAGTCCTAAATGCCTTTGTACTCTGACATGTTTCTGGCATGTCACTCTGGTGTCTTCATCAGACGACGACATAGTCTTGAATGCCTTTGTACTCTGACATGTTTCTGGCATGTCACTCTGGTTTCTTCATCAGACGACGACATAGTCTTGAATGCTTTTGTACTCTGACATGTTACTGGCATGTCACTCTGGTGGGTAAGGTGCTGTGCGCACCTAAACAACGCGACAGAAACGTTATTATCCTTTGGCATGTGGCATGACTCTGGCACGATATTCGATGGAAAACATACAATGTCTTAAATCTACGAGAATATCTATTTTATTCCTTCATAACCACGTATGCGCCACCAGAAACGGCTTCGTCCATTTTGAATACCTATTTTAAAGAAGAATGGCAAACCTCTGTGTGTTTTTGGTACCCTAAATAGACGGTCCCACGAGAAAGAGAACCATACAAATCCAGTAGTCTTTAGTAAGATATTATAAAATTGTACTATATTTTTTTATGTTGGGGTTTTAAAGTTTTCAGCATTGATATTTTTTTTAGGTTTAGGTTAGGTTAAATAGGCAGAATTCTTTAGCTTAAAAAACCTGACTGGGATTTTCAAAAGAAATCTATCGTAATAGAGAATTGGATGCTTGGCATTAGCTACCGTTATCGTAGATATGGATGCAACTACTTATATTTTATGTGATAACATGATAAAACTAACTTGAGAAATGGCAAATGTACAAAACATACGAGTCCAACAACAAAAGAAATAACTATTGGTGTCACTTTGTCATGTCATTTCCACTCTTTTGGCAGAATATACGTTGTATCGAGAAAGTTGTATAGTATCCTATAGTCTATGAACTGAATAGCGTTTCGTTATTTCCCACAAGCATCTTTTGCGTATTAACTTTATTGTTATTATATTTAGTTTTTCTCATTTCTCCCAACTGCTAATTAAATATAAATATATGAATTATTTGCATCTACTAATAATAAGTAAATTTGGCATAGTTTCATTCTCCGTGGTTTTCATTCTCAGTGGGTACCCAGATTACCAATCTTCTTTGTAAATAAGAAAGAGCATCTCGATCTTCATCAGACGACGACATAGTTGTACTCTGATAAGTTTCTGGCATGCACTCTGGCCATCGAATGTCGTGCCAGAGTCATGCTACATGCCACAGGATAATCACGTATCTGTCGCGTTGCTTAGGTGGGCACAGCGCCTTAGTCGAATACTATGCAAACGTATTGATATTGCGAGCTGTTGTGCTGCGTTAGAACCACGTTCCTAATACTCGTATTCGAAAGTTTTTCTAATGGAATATGTTTGAGACATACATTTTTTACTTCTTTTTTATGTGGACTCGTACGGATTGTACATTTTCCATTCGTCAATTTACTAAATCTATAGTTGTATCGATTGTGATTTGTATTCAAGTAGTCAGAGTCAAGTAGCAGTCATTTAGAAGTCTTGTCAGTATTTCACTGACCCAAGTCACGCTCTAGTAAAGCGGTATATGCATTACTAAAACTTTCTATGGCGATTGATGATGTGAACACAAAATTCACATGTACACTTTGCCTTAACTTATAACTCGACTTGCTGCTCTCCGTGGTTTCACCCACTCGGTGATGGATGATGATGAATTATATATAGCCTATGTTACTCAGGGTGAATGTAGCTTTCCAATGGTGAAAGAACATATACACATACAAACATACTTACATACAATTCTTTCCTCTTTATAATATTAGTATAGATTTAAACTCGAGGAAACAAAAGTAAAACAATAGAAGGTCACACATTTTTTAATTTAGGAACCATTCCGGTTTAATTTAAGTCAAAAGTGACCACTTATACGCAACATGAAACTTTAACCTCTATTACTAGCAAGATAAGGTATACGGTAGTTAGAACCAAACCAGCCATTTAATCTCCATCACTTCCCCCTTTTCAGCCAGAAGCCAAGCCCTAAATGGAAGGAGGTCGTCAAGCACCGATCCATGGCTCCCATTCATACAATATGGACGGAGCGTCGTTGTAAGCACACTAAGGTTTAGTATTCAATCTTTTGATAGTCATAGTCTAAAAACATTGGATTCTTCCAAAGAGTTAAGAAACTCAAGATGAAATTAATTGTGATTAAAACTCCATTCTTAACAGTACCTCAGGCCGGAACAAATAGCGGTGAGGTGTATTTTATCACTGTAATGTAAATGGCATTAGAAAATATCTAATCCAAGAATGGCCGAATAATGGACTGCACGCGTAAAAACATTACGTAAAATGATATTTGAAAACTATTATAACAAAAAAATATATAGAAATGTTATTCTGTAGAATGTAATGTCTGATTTAGGATCAGACCTAGGATGAGTAGTCTGACCACGTTACCCGTAGTCGAGCCCAAACATAAAAACCTTAAAAATTAAATTATGTATCAGCAGTTTTTTGTCAAATATGGAGTAACATGTACACAAAAAAATATACATGACATAGGAAGCAAAGAGTTTCCAAATTTTTTTGGTTATTATAAATGTCATGAGGAAATATATTATGTACAATAAATATGTCCTATTTTTAGTTGTAATAGTCTCACTCCTTATTTTTTATTTCTGGTCAAATCATTCATCATCATCATCTCAGCTGTAGGACGTCCACTGCTGAACATATGCCTCTGCCATAATTTTCCAAAAGGACCGCTAGGAAGCGGCCCGCCCTGCGACCTTTATATATTTAAATAATATCAAATCATTATTAAAAGAAAATAACGTATTTTGAAATTAATTTTATTTGATATTATATAAAAATAAAATGCATTTAATTGTCGATCAAAATAAGGTGATGTTGCAATCCAGCCTCACACAGTACCAGCAAAGTCCTTAACACGGCGCCGAGTCATGAAACTGAATAAAAACACCGACCTAGCAACTTGAGTTAACGTCACAACAGTTAAACAAATTGGATAATATTCTATCTTTAGGCAAAATGTAGGCACAAGAGTGCTGGCCTTCTCTTTAGTTGTAAACTAAAACAATGAGTGATTGACACTCCTTTAACGTTTAAAGAGATAATTTTATCCTGGTCGTTGGTGCATACCAATGCCCAATTGACCAAAGTCTTCCAATTAATAATTAAAATATGTTGCAAAACAATAGCAGTTGCACAGTTAGTTTGTAAAATGGTGGATAGTGGCGGTATTGATGACGATAATATTTGACTGATATATAAATACTTTAGACTCATTGCCAAACAGATTATAGGTTAGTTAGACGAGGCAACTAATTTATAATTTAATAAAAAGTTAGTACGAAATGTGGCCGATAGTGGCGGTAGCGTCAGCAATATTTGACAGATCATTCAATAATGTTAAAGACTGTTTACCTAAAGAAATTTAAAAGAGAAGACTATCAAGGGATTGAATATTATATTTTAAATTAATGTAATTGCATTGTATAAGCTAAACTTAGTATTTCTTTCGTTTTAGTATTTAATCGTGTTATAACTTAAAAGACTGGCGTGTATTTCATAAAAGTAGTTGATTTTTTATATGATCAAATTTGTATTTCTTTATTTTTTTATATATATAAAAAAATACTTGATTAAAGATATATAGAGTTGTTAAATTATAGTATGGTCGTTAAATAGTCTTGGAATTAGAAACCAACATGTCAAAAGACTTGTTTATTTGGATACAACCGTGTAATTTTATTTTTCATAGACACATCATTGCTTGATTAATATAAAATAATTGGTGATTATGTGTAAAAGGTATAGAATTATATAAAATCGTTTTAAAATTATTAGGTATATAACTATGAGACTTAATGGTATCAAAGAGCCAACACAAATACTTATAATAATATTTTTAGTATATAATATTGAAAGTTATATAAGTACCTATCTTCCACCGGTTTTGTGTCTATGTTTACTAAAGCTTGATTTTTAAATCATAATGAGATTTAAATTAAGTTTTATATATATATATTGTTACATTCCAGTTTATTACTATATATTGAAGTTTCATATCAATTTATCCATATAAACATTTATTAATATTACAATGTTATACAATTGTACTTGAATTATTAAACAACTTGAATACTTGATGCCTGATGTTGCCAACTTTACCTAGAATATAAGGATGTGTCGAAATTGATCTCGAACCTGATTGTGTTAGTTGTAGGCCTACAGATCCCAGATTCTTAATTGAATTGTCAAACAAATCAGACGTCTGATTTGTTTGACAATTCAACAGTCAAATTAACAGGTGATACAAATGTACTTCTTTTTTTACTTTTTAATGAGCCAAATAACTGGAACTAGTACCAACATTTTGTTGTAATTGACACATCGATTTTTGACGTGATTGCGTCTTACGAGTATAAATCGATGAACGCCGGCTGCACGCACGAAAAAGTATGACTAATTGTCACGTTCCGCCTGAGCAAATGTAAGCGAGAGCAAGGAATAAGCGATAGAGAGGCACGATCGGCCTAAGCGTTCGGCTTGTCTTATGACGTTATTACGTAAAATTATCGTTTGTAAACCGACTGCTGAATTTTTTTTAATATTAATTATATAAAAAACAAGAGTTTGAGTATTTTTAATTAGATCTTCAATCATATTGGTTACTGATCTTCGACACTTGTAGACCAAAAAAGATTTAATTAAAAAGGCAGAGCTGTAAGAATTGTACCTATTACCCTGAGCGTAGGAAACTCATTTGTGAGTCAATGTCTCGGCTCAGTGACGCATTAGGTGAAACTTGTCTCTAAGCAGCTAACAGTGTGTTCCGACGGCTTTCCTGGAGAGCCTGCTTCGGCCGCATCATCACTCATCATCAACCCTGAAAGTATTCTAATAATAGTTTATAACAAAAATTTACATAATTTTGGTTTTGAGGTTTTGTGAAATATTTTTGTTTCGAATTGGACTTCAAGGAATTGTTTGTAAAATCAGGCATCATAACGGCTTTTACTGGTTTTTAATATTTGTTGGTGAACGGTTTACTGTTTTGTCATTGCATTAAATGTTTTGTTGTATGTTAGTCAAAATATGCTCAAACAAAATTGATTGGAAATAAAAATATGACATGTTATATTTGGTCGTTGGTTGAAATGTATGTTATATTGAAAATATGTTAAAACACAAAAAAAGTTTGTAATAATTATGTTGACAAAATAAAAAATGTATCAGAGTAAAGTTTAAAAAAAGGTCTAAAAATTGTAATATAAATATTGGCTATTAAAGTTATTTAAATGTAATTGACGTTTTATGTAATTTTTCAATAAAAGAATTTTAAGTCATTGTAATGTTTTTTTTGACGTTTCCTATTGTATACTAGCAACTGCCGCAACTTCGTTCGCGTAGTAGGTTCAGCCTTCGACCTCGCTATAACCTATCTTTCCTCTAACTAGGTTCTTCTCCTTACAATAATTAACACAACAAAAAAGAATTAGCGAGATTGTTCCATCCGTTCTCAAGTTATAGCTGTATATATATATATATATATATATATGTATATATATATATATATATATATATATATATATATATACAGCTATAACTTGAGAACGGATGGAACAATCTCGCTAATTCTTATTTGTTGTGTTAATTATTGTACAAGAATTTACCTAGCAATATATATATATATATATATATATATATACATATATATTGCTAGGTAAATTCTTGTAATTAAAACTCTGACATATGAACACATACACATCTGTGGGCTAGTAAAATATTTAATTATTATAATAACTAGTACAGGTATGGTACTTCCCCAGGCGCACTATTACTACAAAGTATGGTTTTACTGGCCCCGTCGGCTTAGTTGGTCGCGTGGTCATACCATTTCATGCGTTCAAAGCTACGGGTCCCAAGTTCGATCCCTGGGCGGGATAAACATTTGTGTAACAATATGAGCAAAATCTAATGACTCGGATGTTGGTTGTGTATACCCATGTTTAATTATGAAATCGCTCGGGATAATCTGCCTGGGTTCGTAAAACACAAAATCTCTAAGAAAATATAATACCTATTCTAATATCATAACTAGCTGTGGCCCGCAGTTTCACTCGCGTGGTGATGGTTGATGATGATGAATGTATCCTATGTCGTTCCCCGTGATATGACACATCGAAAACACAAAAGTAAAAATTGGTCCAGCCGTCCTTGAGTTATAAATGGTGTTACTAACACGATTTTGTTTTATATAAGGTCATTGTCAATTGGTGCACAATATTGAACGGGGTTGTTTGGAATCGATAACTGGTCATGAAAGTAAAAAAAAAACATTACGTATTTTTGTATTATTATTATGTACCTATATTAACCGCTCAACCATAGCATAAAGATGGAACAGTATGGAAACTAAGCCTTGTTAAGCGGAAATAAACTTAGATTAGATTCTTTGTGTATGGCCCCTGCGACTTGTTTGAGTGTCGCAACTTTGCCAGTATCTGTTACATGATAGTTTCATAAACTGCAGGAGAAATTAAAGTAAACTTTTAGAATATGGTCGGTGATTAGAAGAGAGAATCAAACAAACTGTTCCACTCCAGTGATTACTCTAAAACACACAAACACAACATAAATAAGAACGAAATTCAAATCAAAAACAATAAAAGAATATCATATCATTAATAATAAAAATTAAAATTATAATAAAACCGCAGGGGCGGCCTTGTGGCGAGCCGTCGGTGAGTGGCGACACCGTGGACCCTGATTCTCCCTGGGGCTAAATGAGACCCCTGACCCCCGGCTTGCCTTAATTGGCCGTCTGGGGGTGGAGACGCAAGAGCAAGAAACAAAAAGCTCCAAGGGTGGAAGTGTTAAAGGGCATAACGCCGGTAGTAGCGCTCTAGTGAAACCGCAGCACACCTCTCAACACCCTTCAGCCATCCACACCAACGTTGCCCTTTTTGTCACCATTGATGGTGGCTCTTTTGGGGGGCCCGTTTAGTGGGTGGCAAGTCACCACCAGCCTAAATATTTTAAATGAGACTGAAATTGGCAGGTGCCGTAGTCTCGTCCATAGCCCACTATCTCCCGTACCACTGATAAGTTCATATCAATAGCCATGCCATTTTACCCATTTTTGTAATAGATATACCATGTTACCCTTCATCCAAAATGTCTGTTTTTTTTATACTACATTGTATTTTGATACCAAACGAGCCTCTAAGTGTTGGCTACAGCCCCACTTATGCCTATGTAAAGGACCGGGTGAAACCCGTGAAATTGTTTAAATAAAAATAATAATAATAAAAAATCATACAATTATAAAATAATTATTAAGGAATATATTATGATTTAATTTTATTTCTACTAATGTAATTACATAATATACAGTTAATTAAAGAAGAAAAAGTAAGGGACAGGAGTTTTGAATGAAATAGGACGAGATATTTTTTGTGGAAGAAAATCATATAGTGAATATTTCAAATTTGCACAGCTAAAGAAAATATAATCAGGAAATAAACTTAAACGTGAGCATCTGTCTTGACGCGGTCTCACTACTGACAGCACCGCGACAACCGCGTAGGGGTCTCGTCGATGCGCATGTTTGTGTGAGTGAGCCCTTTCGAACGTTTGTTGGTAGTTTCCGTATATTAATACTGTGGCTCGGCGGCTATGAGCCATTCCGATCACGGTGTAGGCTCCGGCCGAGGTAATGACTGTGGGCGAGGTACACAAAGTTATGATTTAGTGGTAAACACAGTCAAACACCGAGCTCGCCGGCGAGCTCGAGGCAAACATTATGTCTTGGTTAGATTCTCTCCAAATAGTCGTAGAGTTAAAATTCATAGGGCCCACTTTCAACGGTACACTTATGTACCGGGGCGATTCTCTCCTACTCCCCTCTCTCCTGGCGACGGCCCTTAGTGGTGCCCTTGAGCAAGTCGCCTACTCCTCTCCTTGCGGCGAAGCGTCTTCAACGCTCGCCTTAGGCGGTGCGCCCTCTGCGCCCGCATCTGGCTGAGTGCCATCTGCGCTCGCCAACCGTCCGGTGACGCTGTAAATGCCGGTAGAGGCAAACAGCATTAGTAGCAAAAAAATAAATAAGGTATAGCCATAGTGCCACTGAACGCACGACTCGACGCACCGTTACATCACAGAATAGAGAGCAGTAACTACGTGAGACATACCTACCCAGTTATAATAGGTACAACGTGCGGAGGATGACCCGCCCGGGCCCGCCGTCGTTCGTAGGCATTGACATCAGCTGCGTAATTATTCGCGAGTAGGTAGGTTCGTACGTCGTTGTACCTATTCTAAGTGGGAAGGTATGTCGCCCGTAGTTACTGTTGTATATTCTGTGATGTAGCGGCGTGCGTTTAGTCGCGCAATGGTTATTAGCGGCGGAATAATGAATATTTTTTTTCCTTCACTATAATGACCAGTAATCGATTTCAAACCACTCCATTCGATATTGTGCACTAATTAACAAATACCTTATATATATAATACCTGGATATATTTGTTGGCTTTGGCTGTATTATTGATTAAGATAGTCAGAAGAATAAGTCAGTTTTTTGACTAAGGTCAGTAAAGTAATTTTTTTTCGTAAAATTGTAAAGTATGTTTTATAAGGGCACGGGTCCATAAAAGTGGCGGTTTTTGTACGAGTAGATTGAAGTTGTTGGAAGTTGTGTTGTGTATAAATAATTATTAAAACAATTTAAAGTTAAAGTATTGTTTTCTAAAATAAATTGAAGTTTTTTGGTTCGCTTTGCTTGTCCAACCTTTTTGTCCCTCTTCAAAAGGCGCTTGACGCGGATTGTCGAAATACGCGGGTTCGAATCCCGTCCGAAGATGGAGTTTTCTCATTAAAATTCCAAAGAATTAATAAACTGAAGTAGCAATGGGCTGGTCACATCAGTCGTAGAACCGATAACCGAAAGGAATAGACAGGTTCTCGAATGGAGCCCTGTACGTCTACCATGAGTTCAACATTGACACCAATCGATGCTAAATATCGACTGCCGCAAAAAAATGTATGAAAAAAAACAGTGCCACCTCGCGGCCAATTGTAAAACTAAAATTGACAGCGAGTACGCCAATCACAAGCATAATAGGTAGGCGAGACTGGAGCCGAAGATCGGGCTCATTGGCGCGCTTTGGGAGAGGCGTATGTCCAGCAGTGGACTGTTACAGGCTGATGATGATGATGGGTAAGAAGACATTATCACCAATAACAAACATTACACGCACTGCAACTTATGGGCTGAGGTGACCACAGAAACGCTGAGCCTGTCTTGTAGAATTTATTTTCAACCGTCCGACTATTTGTTTTGTGGGCGTGTTATTACTTATATCTACTTTAAACAAGTCTTAGTATAGAACGTGTAATAGTAGAATTAAAACGAGACTGTACGTTTGTGTCTGTATAATAGATGCTCATAGTTACTGAACAGACGGAGTCGGTCGCTCTTACATAGTAAAAACATTTTTTTACCAAAAAGTTACCGACTTCTTTAAAAAGTGTGAAATAACTTGTTGAAGTCAGAACCATGATAATTGAAAAGTACCTATTAGCACAACATTGTGCACGTGGTACCGACTTCGACAAGTCATTTCACGCTTTTTAGTGTTGAAGTCGGTTCCATTTTTAGGTAAAAAAAATTCTTCACCCTTTTTAGTGGCCTTTGCTACTTAAGCCCATCACACACGACTAAGATAATATATATTATAGCAATGATTGTAAAAGTTATGTTATCTTAACCCACCACACATGGCGCAGATACTATAATATATAGCAAGCGTACATTCTATCGGAATCCGTCTCGGGAGCCGCACGTCTCGATCGTTCACACTGTAATATACAGAGTGTTCATATTCTTGATCTTGCGATGCAGTGTATTTTGTTGCTAGACTAGTTGGACAGTTCCTCAGATGATGATTGGGACTGTGAATATGATATAACCGTCATATTAGCTAAAAGTAAAAATGAAGGATCTGGTTAGAAAAACACAGGAAACACCGTGGTGAATTTAAACTTTACAAAGGTCTTTCAGAAACAAAAACAGCTTTGTCTAACATTCATATGGTTAATTGCACAATACCTACCAGTTTTTAAACGGTTTGGTCTCTATAATCCGGGTAATTTCTGAAAAAGCTGGATCAATTTTGATGGGGTTTATACTGAAAGCATTAATTAAAGAGCCACGCGAACGAAGACGCGGCTGCAATATTCTAATAATATAACATAGCCTAATTTCATCAAGAATACTAACATCGATTTAGTAGTTACCTACCTAATTTGATTGATCTATACGTAGTACCTACAATCTAGAAAAACCTAGGAGGTTAAGTCCATAGATTTTTTTTTAAAGTTCTAATAAGATAACTTTGTCATACCGCTAGTTCGGTCAGTACGAGAGATAAAAAGTCTCACTTTTTCGATGATTTCCATTGTTTGACCAAGTTGATTCGTGTAAGTCAGAAGTAAGTTTCATTTTAATTTACAAAGAATATGTCTACAGGTTCGAAACAAAATCGGTACCTAAGATAATATGACGCTTTATTAGATTTTGTTGTGAAAATATAAATTTGTTCTGTAACTGAAGACCAGCAGGCTATTATGTATCTCAGTTGCAACACAGTTAACAAATTGCACAGTTAACAAATGTTGATTGAAGTCTTGAAAAATGGCCGCTCTATGTCAGTTTTGGCAACTCCAGTAAGCAAAAATGCTAGTAAATTGATGACTGGAGCCGACAAAACTGACATATACAGCCGCCATTTTTCAAGATTTCAATCAACATTTGTTAGCAACTGAGATACATAATAGCCCTGCAGACGTCCATTTACTGCAACGGTTTTGTCTACAACCTGTATATGATCTTAAGATCAGTACACTATCTTAAGATGTCTTCATTATCTGCATTAGTCTTAGCGTATCTTAACATGCCTTTCGAATATCGGTAGCATCTTAAGCTACTCTAAGGTAAAATATTATAGTATATTCACCGTGTGTGGTTGCTCATTGAATTATATGGCGAGCGATATGTCCGAATCTGCTCTAAGATAATATATATTTTTTATAGTATCTTCATCGTGTTTATGGTGATGGGCTTTACGGGATCGATTGTCATTCACAGGCAAAAAGGATATCGTCAAGATATGCGAAACACTTTTCAGTTAATTGGAGTGTAACTCAAAAACTGCTTGGGCGAATTTGGTGAAATTTAAATGGGACCATACTTTGTCTAATATTAAAAAAAAATTAAGTGTCGGTCCACAAATGGGAGTGGAATCAGTGAACATACACAAAAAATACATACAGTCGGACATAGAACCTCCTCCTTTTTTGAAGTCGGTTGATAAAATTAAGTCGCTTTCTGCGTATGTCCATATTTATCAACTAACTCATAAACCACAAAACTGATTTTAATGCGGTTTTCGCCATAAGTTTGAGAATTTAGTATTTTAGTTTATATAAAAAATAACCTAATTATGTTTTTATGAAAGTAAAAAAACTTAACATGTTTCTCTTCTTTTTCTACAGACTTCCAATAAGGAGAAGGTACCTACTCAATTCGACGGTTTTACATTTTTTTTAGCGTTTAATACAAAACTTAGAATACTTTAATTTTTCTACCGACTTCCACAAAAAGGAGGAGGTACTGAATTCGACTGTATTTTCTACCGACTTCCAAAAAGGAGGAGGTACTTGAATACCTCCTCCTTTTTGGAAGTCGGTATCAATTCGTAATGTATGTTTTTTTTATGTTTGTTCACTCACAACTTTCGATAGGGTAAACTGATTCTCTAAATTCTTTTTGTTTGAAAGCTGGTGCTTCCCGTGTGGTCCCATTTAAATTTCAACAAATTCGGTCTAGTACTTTTTGAGTTACACTGCAATAACTGAATAGAATGGAAGTCGGTATTAAATTTTTCAAACTGCACTTGTTTGTTAACTACACCAGTGCGGAAGTTGTGTCGCTAGTTTACGTATATATGTAATTTGTAATTGTATGTTTTGATGAAAACTAATGTAGGAAATATTCCAAAACAAACAGATATTCCTTGAATCAAATCAAAATAACATTGTGGTAACCTTTGCCTCGACACTAGGGGCTATCTGGATACCTACGTTCTATCATATTATTTAATTTGACACAGTAGTGTTGCCAACTCGGTTGATTTGCCACTAAATCTGGTAGTAAAGGGTCCCTTTTATTGGGCAGAAATTATACGTTAGTGGTTGGCAAATACTTCTATATGAACTGAATCTGACGGTTAGTGATTTTTTGGTGGCAAGTCTGTGGTATGTTTCTACTCAATGCATAGAATATATAGAATTTAAGCTTGGTTGTAAAATAAGAATAAAGAATAAAGTTTATTAACTTAATAAGTAGGTACAGAAGTAGGTAGTAGGTAGGTCTCCAAATTGAAATATCTAAACATCAATACCCGCGTACATTGAGTTTTCAGAGTTTGCAGGTTAAATTTACATATTTATTATATTTAGGTACATAAACGGCCTAAGGTGGTTTACAATTGTAAGCCATTTTCTTTTATTTTTTAATCCTACTATAGTTTTACTAATAGGTATTGTAAATGGTTAATGATTTTGCAAGAGTACTTTAATAAAGTATAATGAAATAGGTACCTTCATAAGTACTTAATTTCAAACGATGATTTTCTTCCATTTGTCGATAAAGAAAGATAAAATTAGCTATAATTTTATTAGACATGTTTATATCTCTCTATGTGGTCGTTCCCTCAAGACTGAGGATCATGGTCATCGGTGGATGTGGATGGTGTACACCGATATCGTATGATCTGCTTCCATCGGTGCCTATCCATCGCGTCTATTGTATAACAACCGAGGAGAAGGTAAGGTTTTAAAAAATAAAAACTGCTTTATTTTAGGCGAAAGTACTGGTGTTCTAGACCAGGTATTTTCTAGGTCAAAACTAAGGTTCATTTATTTCTTCTGTTGACACTTCCACATTGAAATGCGGATGTTGAGAAATTACCAAGTACTATGATAGCCATACAAACGATACAACGGGATGAAGTTAAATAGGCTGACATGATAGATAGATAGATAGATAGAAAGATAGATAGATTCACTCTTTATTGAAACACCACATTACAAATATAATGTTACAAATAAAGAAATAAAAATACAATCAAAAATATTTCACAATGAAATACTTAAAATTAAAAGTATCACAATGGGCGGTCTCATCGCTCAGAGCGATGTCTTCCAGACAACCATGCACGGAAAGAAATGGGCATAAACTTATAAAGGCGGTGGTGTATAAAACAAGTGTACTAAACACTACATATAGCAAAAATAATATAGCTAGAAAAAATACTTATAATATATACAAACTATACTTATATAATTATACTAAGTATACATATATACTACAAAATATATACATAACTATACATATATACCATGGATATTGTATTCTGGATTGGTGATTGCAGTAAAATGCTGCCATAATTATAATAGACTTAGGTACCCCACAAAGATTTACAGCATAATGGAAGCAAATCCAGTATGGAAGACCAGACCACCTCCAATTTTGGATCCGACTCTTCAGAAGACGATTAATTATATGAATGCAATTATAGTTTATGTAAATGGTGGGTATGTGCCATATTTTCTATCTTAAATCGATTTCTTGATACTTTATAGGTAGGCACCTGCCTATATTTTTACGAATAGGTACCTACATCATTTTTGTATTTTATTATTCCTAAACAAAAAAAAATTAGTATCTGGTGATTACTTTACTCATTTTAAGAAACCAATAATTATAGTGATTTCACTGGGCAGATTTGGTGGGCTCCCATTTAAGTCGTTGGCAACACTGAGTACTTGGTCATTGCGGCAATCGGCAGAAACAGTCAGTGGTGCCTCATTTTTTCATGTCACGCTTTTGCGAGAACAAACTAAATCAATTTATTGCATTGTTTATTGTATATTTTTTTGCGTTAGTTATTTAGGTAAGTGAAACAATCTGTTTTTTCTTGGTTTAGCTATTTCAGTTGTCCCATTCAGGGGCCTTACTATGAGCTCTTAAAGCAGGACTTCTAGACAACTGCCCTGTTTATTCGTACCATGACAGCTTTAAAGCAGGCCTGCCCAGGCCTACTATTCAAGAACCGCAGACAAACCGTTCACCTGTTTTTTTCGTATGGACTCTCGTTAACATGTCGCTCAAAATCCACTCAGTTTATTAGCTTACAAACATCTAGGGGTCTGCTTTGTTGGTTTTAGTAAATTGTTAAAATTCCAGAGACAATATTATCCGTTCACCTTTGAGAAAACAATATTCAAACAGTTCACCGAAACGAGCGTCATGGTATGATTTCATTCAAAACTGTTTATGTCAGGTTTAAGAACTGCACGGAACTTGCATGGTTTTTACGAAGCTGATAGTAAGGCCCCTGGCCCATACTCACGTAAGTGATATACCATAGGTATAATTAATTAATTATAATATCTATTTTTAGACATTGATTTGTCAATATTTAAATCAGAGCCAATGACGTTTTATATATGATTAGCTCTAAACGTAATGCTTTGAGGCATAGCGGTGGATTTCATTTATACAATTATATATTTACGTACTTACCTATAACATACGCACATCAAAAAGTTTGCGATCACTTTGAAAAATCGAAATTTGATCCCGTATCGAGACTTCATGACAGCAGACATGTATAGAGCAGTTGCTATTGATGGAATTGTCAGACCATTCCGAGTAAACCATGGGCTCCAATTTGTACTGATCGATGATAATGCGCCCGCCCATCGAGCTCAACGAGTCAATGCTGCTCTCCGAGAATACGACATAAGGTTAGACTGCCCTGCCGGCTCGCCTGACTTAAACTCAATAGAGCACGCGTGGGATGCTCTTAAGCGAGCTGTTTGGAACCGTCAGCCAAGTCCCCAGACAGTGCCAAAGCTCAGGGAAGCCGCTATTCAAGAATGGGACAGGTTACCCCAAGAAATGCTGGATAACTTGATTCTCATCATGCCCAGGAGGATCACCGCATGTGTTCGAGCCGAGGGAGGAGTTATTGATAAATTTACTTTTATTAATAAATTGTTGATTAAGTTCAATTTAAAAAATAATACCAGCTTATGCTAGTGATCACGAACCTTTTTTGATAAGTGTATGTATCTATCGTAGCTATTATACAATACAAGTAAACACAAATAAAACGTTTTATATGTCCTTTATAAGTGTACGTACGTTTAATACTTACATAAAATCAGTGAACTTACATAAAGGTATTTCCTGATAACCTGTCATATCGACAACAGATAATGTAGGTACTCTTTAGACAACACTATTGTAACAAGCTATTATCGATTTATGTGTTTTTATTAGGTACTTACCTATATATACTTTTATATAATTAAGTTAGGCGAGTACTTACTTAAAATATTTAAACGTTTATTTAATACTTCAAGTAAGTTTAGGTTAATAAAAAGTAGATAACTGATTTTGTTTCCATTTACTAGCATACCTATATACAGTGTGTCCTAGAAATTGAACATACACCTGCAGCTTTACTATGAGCTCTTAAAGCAGGACTTCTAGACAACTGCCCGGTATATTCATACCATGACAACTCTAAAGCAGGCCTGCCCAGGCGTACTATTCAAATAAAAAACGTTCACCTGTTTTTATTGTATGGACTCTCGTCTAAATCCACTTAGTTTATTAGCTTACAAACGTCTAGGCGTCTGCATACGTTGTTCATTGTAAATTGTTAGAATGCCAGAGACAATACCCTTGTCTCGTTAAAAACATGCCGTTCGCCTTTGAGAAAACAATATTCAAACAGTTCATCTAAATGAGCGTCATGGTATGATTTAATTCAAAACTGTTGTCAGGTTTAAGAACTGCACGGAACTTGCATGGTTTTTACGAAGCTGATAGTAAGGCCCTAATATTAGCTTTTACTTTTGAAGCCTTATAAAATCTCAGCAGGTAATCAATTTCCAATTTATATCAATTCAAATGGAATTGGATGTCATGAAACTAAAAATTAGTAAAAAAATAAAAATAGTAAAGTAGGTAGATACTAAAGTATATATTTTTAATCAGTTTTTTTATTTGCAGAATGATAGAACATTTAATTGTACTGGCTTCCCTTTCGGGATTAGTATCATCTTCAAACGACTGCCAGGCCTGTCTGGAAGGCATCTGCTACTCCAAAACTCCCATCTTAGAGGGCCACCGCTTTTCTGGTCAGCTAGCCGTCGACAGAACAGAAAACATCCTATACTTCCACTATGAAGACGCTCAAGCAATCGATTATACGGCAGCATATAATTTAGACGACATTCGGTTCAATATCGTACCGGGTATCGATTTCTCCTTTGCCAGAGCAGTCGATCAGTCAAGCCACGATGTCTACTTCGGAGGTGGCAGAGGAATCTACATATACAACCCTAGCTCGATTAACACAATTCAATATGGATTACACAATCAAACTATCTGGCGTATGCAATACAAAAACAAACTCTACTACACAGTCTTTCAAACAAAAGGACTTTACACGTTCGAAAATAAACAATCGAAAAGCTTTTCTCTTCTATCGAATTACTCGATCGATGATTTTGTAATCGATAATCGAGAAGATGTTTACTTTTTGAGCCTATTATGTTTGTATAGATTGAAAAAAGGCGCGAAACAGGTGACTGTCATTGCAGATGACGTTTATTCACTCTCCATAGACAAGTTTGGAGATGTTCATTTTTTTCACAGCGGAAAAAGAGGTTTGTATAAATTGGACTCGCAAACTGATGAATTGATATTATTAGGTGCTTTCGAAAGTAATCTTCCATTGCAATCTGCGTTCGACAACAATAATAATATCATTTTCCACGAGAATAGCAAGAAATTGTATTATTTAATGCCTAATTACGGAAGATGCGTGGTGTCGAGCCGGTCTCACACGAAACCTAAGAAAATTAGCCAAAATGAGAAAGCATTATCAGAGTTGTTAATTCATCGATTGAATAGAAGAAATATTGTATAGGTACAATGATTTCTATATATGAAAATACATGAAGAAAAACTTTAAAATATTTTTTTCCTGTTTCCATCCTCTTTTTGTTTTATAATTAATACGCCTTGGGAGCAAAACGTTCTACTAACGAAACACCTTGTAAGTAAGTACTGATGCAGTCGTGACTCAGGCGCGTGGTCTTGTAATATCAATATAAAATACAAGGATACACATGGTTACAGCCCGTTCTGGTCTAGATTACTTATTTTGTAGAGGACAACCAGATTATTTTTTATCAGTAAAACCAGAGTTTCCTTACATGAACACTTGATTTTTAAATGTGCTGTCAGACAAACAGCCTCTTGTAGCCTGCTAAAGTATACAATACTATACTACTGGTCACTCACAATCGCTAAATAAAGGTCAAGTGTATTTTAATGTTAAAATGTATTTTGAAGCCTCAAGTAGTTGAAATAATAATTACAAAATACATCGGCGTCAGGTATTTGAAATACGGATTACAAATTACATATAAATAAAATATTAAATACGTGTTTGTATTTTAATTACAAGTAATTCACTTCCTAACCCTGTTTAACTGGCCAAATAGACTTTCATCTGTCCGTATGTTTGTTAGGTTGTTCGTTTGTTTTCCTGTACGGGTCGCGTTTTTAAACTAATCTTGGTGAAACTTTGTATGCATGTTCTACTATATATAGTTGAAATATATATTATATATATAGTATAAATAAAAATTAAAATATATTTAAATAAAAAAGTCAAGACAGAATGTTGTGAACAGAGAAGTGAGGCCGGTTTTCTAAACTAAGTACATGTGCGTGACTCGGTACTGTCATGGTAATTCAAATTATATTAAAGTTATTAAAAAAATATCAATAATTAATAAATTTAAATTAAACGTTAATTGAAACTTTACGTGTTGTTTCCACGCGCCGCGATAGTTCGACTGACGCGCCAAGGCGTTGATTCGTTGTAGGTTTTGTATGTAAATATATATGTACACGGCGAGGCGTAGTTTCACCCGGCCTCACTTCTCTGTTCACAACATTCTGTCTTGACTTTTTTATTTTGTCTGAGATTTTAGTGCTGTCATTTGAAAGTGTATTATTTTTTTTTGGATTTTAGCATAAACAAAATAAGTACCTACTGCCATAATTTAGAGATTTTTAGTTAAGAGAATGATTACAGAATCGAGACCATTATATCACGCGAACACATAGTCTTATAAGCGGCAGTTTTTCGCAGTAGGTACTTCACAACCTATTATCTCGGAAACCACTTAACCACATAAATATGCTCAGATTCGAAATTCCTCTTTAAAGTCAGGTACCTAATGTATGTAACAAATTTCATGATAATCGGCCGAAGTAGTAGAACCATCATACCAAGTTTTGTCAAAATTGGTTGCAAAATGGGACCTGTAGATATACAGGAAGACCAACGAACACCCTAACAATCATACGGACAGATGAATGTCAATTTGGCCAGTTAAGGCAGAGACGCATCGCCCGCTCGGTCAATCAGTAAGATTGCCAATTTCCACTCTTACTACAATTTGTTATTATTATGGTTATGCTCTAGGTTACTCGTTTGCACTTGACATTGTTCCTAACCTGAGATAATTTAGCGCCGCCTACAGCGGTCATGACACTCGTTTAAATCAGTGCCATGACCGCTGTAGCCTGTATACGAGTACATCTATCTATCTAATACTTTTAAACGAGCAATTCTTGTGTCATCATCTCATCCTCTCAGCAGTAACACGTCCACTGCTGAACATAGGCCTCCCCCATGATTTTCCAAAAGGACCTGTTGGAAGCGGCCTGCATCCAACGTCATCCTGCGACCTTTATCAGGTCGTCTGTCCACCGTGTCGGACGACCTACGCTGCGCTCGCCGGTCCGTGGTCTCCTCTCCAGAACCTTTCGGCCCCATCGGCCATCTGTTCTGCGTGCTATGTGCCCTGCCCACTGCCACTTCAACTGGCTAATCTTCTGGGCTATGTCGGTGACTTTCGTTCTTCTCTCATTTCTGATTTGATCACGTAGAGTAGAGAAACCCCTAAAAATTGTTGTGTATCTAACTATATGGACGATGGATAGATGGATGGATGGATGGATGGATGGATGGATGGATGGATGGATGGATAGATGGATGGATGGATGGATGGATGGATGAATGGATGGATGGATGGATGGATGGATGGATAGATGGATGGATGGATAGATGGATGGATGGATGGATGATTTTAATGGATGTTTGTTACTCAATAACGGCAGAACGGCTGAGCGGATCTGGTTGAAATTTGGCACAGAGATAGATTATAGCCTGGAATAGCAAATAGGCTACTTTTCATCATCATCATCATTATCATCCATCACCACACGGGTGAAAAAGCGTCTTATTCTTGGGCACAGCTTGGACAAAATAACAAGATCTCGACCTACGTTAAGTTTGTGTCAGTTTCTGATAGATAAGTCAAAAGCACGCTATCATGTGGCAGCTCGATACACTAGACGTGCTCGGCGACTGTCAAGGATGATGCAATGTAATGACAGTTTTTTCCATGGTCATTAACTATTGGTAATGTATTTTAATATTAGAGTTTACTGAATGATTTACTAAGTACCTACTTAAATTTACTCATATAACCATGTACATATTTTATGACATTTTGGTATAAAGATAGATATGGCTTTGGAGAAGACAATAAGCTACTCGAAGTACTAATCCTGCGCAGACGTAGTCGCGGGCACCAGCTAGTATGTTTATATACCTAATCTGAATCTCGAAACGACTCCAACGATTTTCATAAAATTTGTATGTAGGGGTTAGGGTTAGGGCTAGGTTTAATTTTAGAAACGTCGTTTTATCCGTGTTTTCAGGCAATGAAAAGCCGGAACAGTAACATTAAAGCTACTTGACAATAGATGGCGTTGTTAAGCCACACTAAGCCAAGTGTTTGATTTGAGGTTAGACCAAGAAAACCAATTGTTTACTTACGGGCAGAGCTAGGTCATACAGGTATTAGATACTAAACTATTGCTACGTTTCTATTGTTGTATAGCGTAGGATGAATAAAGTAATTTATACCATTCCCACTCTAAAAATGACATTTTATTAAAATGGCCTTTTAATCACTGTTTCGGTGTTTGAATTTAGAACATACCAATACATTAGATCTCCATCCACGGAGCTGATACAAAGCTTTGTATCAGCTCCGTGTCTCCATCTCAATGCTTATACATCTTCCTTACGCAAAGAATAGTCGACATACAAACTCTTTTTGTGCAAGTAACTTCTCGAGATTTGATTGGTCGATATTTGCGACAAGGAGTTTAGCATTAGAATAAAAACTGTATTGTGGTCTTTGCTGTGATTATAGAAAAAAATAAATAAAATTTTAATGTGCTTTTTAATTAATTTAACCTTTCTTTTTTCTTTACATGTCGTTATTTTCGCTCAAATTATTTATTTTTCTCGCGGTCATGGTATAAAGTATAGTATGCAACTCTTGAATAAAACGGATTTATATCGAGGGCCATGAACCACTCAAATCGCTCAGGATTTTAACACTTGAATAACTCGCTACGCTCGTGATTCAATGTTCACGAATCACTCCCTGCGGTCGTGATTCAGTCGTTAGAATCCTTCGCTTACTCGTGATTCATCTATGGCCCTTGCATTAAATCCGTCCTTTATTCACTAGTTGCATAATATACTATTAACAATACTTAAGTGTTAAATTACCTACTTTATTTATACCATTCCCACATATTCACTGAACACAGTGAATAAAAAGGCCTTGTAATCACTATTTTGGTGTTTGAATTTAGAACACACCAATATATTCAATCTCCATCACAACCTACGAATAAATAATAAGTTTTATTATTTATACCTACTTACGCAACTTCCTTGCGCCAAGAATACTCGACATATTTGTGTAAATAACTCGAGATTTGATTTCGTCGACATTTGCGACAAGGAGTTTAGCATTACAATAAAATCTGTATTACGTTCTTTGCTGCCATTGCAGAAAATAATATATAAGTAATAATAATAAGAAAATTACTCTTATTATTAGTAATTGTTCCAATTTTAATGTGCATTTTAATTAATTTAACCTTGTTTTTCTTCATTTAATGTCTATTATTGCTTAGATTATTTCCTTTTCTCGTAGTCTTAGTATAAAGTAGCTATAGTATGCAACTCTTAAATAATCCATCAAAGGTCGTTGGTCATCATGTGGCCAGACACAATAGAAATTTAATTGTTATAATATAACGACTCTTGAAGGGTTAAAACGGATTTATATCGAGGGCCATGAATCACTCGCATCGCTCAGGATTCTAACACTTGAATAACTCGTTACGCTTGTGACTCAATCATCACGAATCACTCCCGCGCTCGTGATTCAGTCGTTAGAATCCTTCACTTACTCGTTGTTATTAGGTATATGACTCTCGCTTTAAATCCGCTTTAAATTCACTAATTGCATAATTACTATTTATACTGGTTAGGTACCTATTTAATCAATTTTATTAAAGAGGTACCGAAATTGTATCTTTTTTACATGTAAGTAATCTGTATTGTGAATAAATGAATATGACTATGAATATTCAATGACTGCCGCGTATTAACCAAAATAAATAGAACTTCTACCGAGAAGAACGGGCATGTAACTCGGGGCCATTTATCATGGTCATGTGCACCAGATTCAAATATATTTTTTACCAAAAAACGGTACTTTTTTCACCCTTGTACCTTTGGTACCATGATAGTTCAAAGGTACCTATTATCACAATATTGTGAGCATGGTACTGACTTCGACAAGTTATAATCACTCTTTTTGGTATTGAAGTCGGTTCCATTTTTTGAAAAACATTTATCACCATTTTTAGTGACCCTTGCTACTTACGGGATCGATTGTCATTCACTGTCAATGATATCATCAAGATAGGCGTAAGACTTTTCAGTTTTTGAAGTGTAACTCAAAAACTGCTGGACCGAATTTGATGAAATTTAAATGGGACCGTCTCGAAAGTATACTCTTCCAAACAAAAAAGAATATTGAGAATCAGTTCACAAACGGGAGAGTAATCGGCTAACATACACACAAAAAAATATGTACACACGAACATATAACCTCGTCCTGTTTTGAAGTCGGTTAAAAATTTAAATGGTACCTTTTCAAATAAAAAAGAGTCATCAAAATCGGTTCCCTTGGGGTGCGTTCCGGGAAGCGCCGTCAACGCTCAGAACTGCTCTCGCTGCTCGCGCCCCGGTTTGTCGTTCCCTTTGGTTGACAGTAACAGCTCGCAATGATCACGTAGACCCACCTTAGATCCGCGAGCGTTGTGAGCGCGGCGTGAGCGTTTTCGGTGACGTCATGGCGTATCGAGCGCCGCGAGTGATTTCGGTCCTTCCCGGAACGTAGCCTTGGTCGAAAATTCTGAGGTAACAAACACAAAAAAATACGAATTAAGAACCTTTTCCTTTTAGAAGTTGGTTAAAAATAAGACATGAATGTTTGCATTTATCTGAAGTCCACGAGTCATAACATTTGTTTTATAAAAATTACAATACAATGGAACTCGCTGACATTGATTGTTTAATATATTATAAGTATTGTCTGGCGAGCGTAAACTGAGACTAAAAAGAAACGCTAAGTTAAATAGACTACCGATAAAAAAATCTAATAAGCTTAGAGAACGTATTACTATATTTATAATAAAATAATCATTACATATAATAAAACTGTAGAGGTCGAATTTCTGTACAATGCAAAAAATGCTAAAAACCGAGTCAGGGGGATGTAAAGAGTCAAATCGAACTATATTTTTTTTAAATTTTTATTTCTCTCTTTGTTTGTCTGTCTGTCTATTTGTTTGTACGAGCTAATCCCCGAAACGACCGATTTAAATGAAATTTTGTATGGTGGTAGCTTATATCCCTGGTCAACCTATAGTATACGTTAAATTAAAGAGTTCCCGTGGGAAAGTTAAAAGAATGTTATTAACCGTATCGTGCAAAGCCACGCGAGCGAAGCCGCTGGCGGGTCAGCTAGTTATATATACCTAGACTCTTAGCCACGTTTACTCTACAAACTTTTTAGCTTAATGGACCAGACGGATTGTTCTTCAAAGCCCGAAGGACCAAGATCTAATAAGTTAATCACATCTATCAATATAGCATCTACAGTAATTAATAATTTAAGTAGGTAGGTGAATATATATTGAGAATTGAATTTCGATATCTATATCGGAGCTATAGCCCGGCAACGCCGTGCGCGACCGTCCTACGGGGTAACAGACGGTGGTGGGGATGGCGGGGATCCAGCATACGACTTCACACGGGGAGAAGTGTACCCTTCCCCGCTACCCCACCCGCTAACGATAAGTTCTTTAGTACCTCGTCTCCGCCACCGTCTGTGACCCCATAGGACTGTCGAAAAAGACTTTGCCGGACTGTAGCCAGCAAGTTATTCTAATAATTGAAACAAAGTCGTAGTGACAACCCTGCGATTTTTCAAGATCAAGTGAGGGTAGGAGAACAAAACGCCCGCTCTTCTCGCCGGACTCACCCGCAGTTTTCAGTCAGCTCGTGACCACGGCCATTGTAACATTGTCGAAACGTCGAGCGAAAGGTACATATTTTTACCTATATTAAATAATACGTGATAAGTCCCGATAAACATTTAAAACAATTGAAACAAGTACATTTATTGCACAACTGCGGGTGATGTCATTAAAGCGTCACAGCATAAATTAAAAGGCTATTAATTAAAATGTTAAGGGGAAATGAGTTCCAAATTTCATGATTCGACTTCGCGAAAACTTAGTTTTTCGACGCTTTAACCTAATAACCGAAGTTCGAAAAAAAACATAGTGTAAATTGAATATATTATGTCCTTATGAAGTATGGGATTAAATACACGATAAAACAAACTTGGCTCGATAGAAAAAAAACGGCAACATTCCCTAAATTTTGCAATTTTTGTTACGTGCTTCGCGGGAAAAAGCATTTTTATTCAATTATGGACAAATATATTTCAATGAATGTATCATATTCGAATTTCCAATGAAATTTACTAGTGAACTATGGACTCCTTTATCATTAAAATTTATTCATTAAAGTACGAAATAAATATAAAAAGTATTAGCACGTATTCAATTTAATTTTCGCATTACATCGTCCATTCTGGTAAGCAATTCTCAACCTTATGTAAGCATCGTAAATTGTTTTAAAATTTGGATTGGACCGCGCCCGAAATAAGTAATTTAATTATTAATACCTGGATGACCTGGTTTATTTTTAGAGACACCTGACCTGTTTTTTGCTTAGTGTTGCTTAACAACGACATCTATTGTCAAGTAGCTTAAGGCGCGGGACATACATAAGCGGCGCGTCGCGGCTTAGTGTTGTTCTCTCCGACTCCCCTCTCTCTCTCCGACTCCCCGATCTCCATCTCTCCGACTCCCCTCTCTCCTCTCTCCGACTCGCCTCTCTCCTGGCGACGGCCCAAGCCGAGGTCCGTACCTTAGTGGTGCCCTTGAGCAAGTCGCCTACTCCTCTCCTTGCAGCGAAGCGTCTTCAACGCTCGCCTTAGGCGGTGCACCCTCTGCGCCCACATCTGGCTGAGTGCCATCTGCGCTCGCCACCCGTCCGGTGACGCTGTAAATGACGGTGGTAGAGGCAAACAGCATTAGACCGTTCTAAAAAAAAGAAAAAAAAAACAAACTTAGTGTTGCTGAACAGTAAAAAGTTTGTTGTACCAATTTTTCATGGAAAACACGGTAAAACGACGTTTTCTAAAAAATATATTTTTAATATATTATATAGATTCAGAATATATACCTACTCTCCATATTTTATATGGAATATTGATATTTTAATTATTGATGATGCATGATTGTTTTGATATTTGATGTTACCTTAAGTTTCTAAAAATCTTTATTCTTAAGTCTTTTGAATTGGATGCAGGTCGCTTCCAACCGGTTCTTTTGGAATAATTATGGGGGAGGCATATGTTCAGCAGTGGACGTCTTACGACTGAGATGATGATGATATATACAAGATATGCTCGCAGTCAGGATTTGACTCCTGGGCCGTAGTTTGGAGACGCTAGCTCTAAACTTATAAAGCTAAACAAATCTAGGTACGAACTAAGACCTACCTTTTAATTTATAGCTCCCCGCATCGAGGTCAAGCTACGGGGTCGTGTCAACCTCATTTGTAATTCAAGCGATACTCTGTGGTCAAGAACAACTCGTGTTTTGACTGTTTAAATAGAAATATAGTGCTTTTTAAAGTTACGAAGGCGTACGAGGTTTGTGAATAAAATTGGCGATAATGGCAAGGACCTTAGGCTTCTGAGGTGATGTCCAAAAAATTGAATGTCGATAATTTCTGTAAACAATAATTGTAAATGTTGACATCATATTAATTTTACAATGATTGTATTGACATTATGATGATGACACTTTAATTTCAATTTCATTTTAAAATGTACGTATTTGTATGACATAATAACTTCCTATAATTGTATGAATTAAGTTTGAATCGAATTAATGTTGAAGGATTCAGTTGTGTATGGCTATTGGATACAAATTATGTTGTAAGGGTGACGAAGGAGACGAGCGAATGAATGATGAATGATTGATATTGTAACTGACTTGTAAATGAAAGTGTTTCAACTTAAATAATATCATAAATTATATGTAAAAAACCAAAAGAAGCTAGATATATGGAATTTCTAATACTATTATATGTAAATGACTTGCCTTGTGTAACGTCCACTGTTATAATATGGCCAATAAATGATTTGATTTGAATTGAGTTGTTTAGAACCTAGTTAGTTTAAACACCATATATACCTAATCAAAGTTTGAAGATGGGTTTTCGCTATTTATTTATTACACATGAAAAATATCAAGGAAAATAATAGTTAGTAACCCGCCTACAAAACCAATTGGCCCACACCTAAAATATAATATCCGCCATTTACATTTGTGAAAGCATACTAGCCGCGCCCCGAGGTTTCATTCGCGTGGTGGATGATGATCATAAAACGTATGCAATGTCATTACTTTGGATATAATCCAAGTCATTTAATTAAACAATTTCATTCTCAAGTTATGGCGTGACCAAGGGAAATAGGGATTCATTTTCTACCGATTTAAAAAAAAAGGATGTGGTACAATTTGACTTTATACATATATATATTATTTTTAAATTTGTTACCTCTTAACGTTCGACTGGATGAACCGATTCTCAAAATTCTTTTTTTGTTTGAAAGCCGGTGCTTTCCGTGTGGTCCCATTTAAAATTCATCAAATTCGGTCCAGTAGTATATACACTCCAATTACTGAAGAGAGTAGAAGTCGGTATTAAATTTTTAAAATTGTACTTGTTATATATAGAGATTAATAATAGTAGGTATAAATATGTTTTACTGGCTTGGGCTAAGTGGCGGGAGGTTACAGGTGTCACTTGTGACCCTAAAATGCCGGTTAAGCTAAAAGGACAGGTCTACAAATCCATCATTAGGCCTGTCCTTCTATACGGCAGTGAAACGTGGCCAGTGCTTGAACGACACAAGCAGGAGCTGCGTGCCACGGAGATGAAGATGCTGCTCTGGATGTGTGCAGTTACTCGGAATAATCGAGTCAGGAACTCCCGCATCCGCGGCAGCGTTCATGTCCGAGACATTGAAGACTAATTGCAGGAGAGTCGCCTACGCTGGTATGGTCACGTTTTACGGAAACCAGCTGGATACGTGGGAAGAAATGTCTTGCCATACCGCCTCCGCCCGGGCCCGGTAGACTGGGTAGACCCAGGAAGTGCTGGCTTGATGCAGAAGACCGTGCAAAGCGGAGGGAAAAAAGCAGGAAAGCAGACCTCTGGCTTCTTGGCGGTAATTAAGAATCCAACCAGGAAATTGCTAGGATGAAAAAGATGAAGAAGAAGACACTTGAGTTACACACATTGAGTTACACTCCAATAACTGAATAGAATGGAAGTCGGTATTAAATTTTTCAAATTGTATATTATATTATATTATATTATATTAGTTTTGTTTTCTCGACTTTTGTCGGTCTTTCATAAATACCCCGTCCCGTAACCCACAGGAAAAAAGGTATTTATGTCCCACTTATTGTATCCTTGTTGTTCCTCTCCTTCGTCTTAGCTGCCTGGTTTGTCGTGTGTTTGTTGATTGCTGTGAATTTGGTGTAATAGTTGCGTTAAGTGTATCTGGTGTGTTTGACGAATCTTGTGTGTTTGTTGAGTCTGGTATGTTTGTTGACTGCTGTGTGCCTAGTGTGTTAATTTGGTTTTGCGTATTGTGAACGAACACGGTATCTCCTAGCACTTTACTTAGTATTGTGGATGTATGAATGGCTGCTTGTTTTTGTAGAATGCTGATATCTATGGTAGTTTCCAGTTTATTGAGATGTTTGCTTAAGCTTTTTGCTACTATGCCAGTTGCGCCTATCACTATGGGAATGACAGTCGTTTGTGTATTCCACAGACGACTGAGTTCGGTTTTGAGGAGGTGGTATTTGCTCAGTTTTTCTATTTCCTTCGCGCCTATGTTGTAATCAGAAGGTACTGTAACGTCTATGAGATATGTTTTATTATTTGTTTTGTCTACGTATATCAAGTCGGGTCTATTGTGTGTTACGGTTACATCGGTTTGGACGGGTATTTCCCAAAATATTTTAGCGAAATCGTTTTCTTTTACATGTGGCTGGCTGAGTGTTTCTTTCCACCAAAGGTCCGAAACAGCTATTGCATGCTTTTTGGCAAGATACCAGTAGACGTACTGGACGAGGTTATTATGTCGTTTGACATAGTAGGTCCCCGCCAGTTTGTCGCATCCGGATATGATGTGCTGCGTGGTCTCATCTTTGCTGGCACATAGGCGGCATTTTCCATCCACTGCCTCTTTCAAGATGTCTCGTTGGTGTTGCCGGGTCATTACAGCTTGGCCTTGTATAGCAAATATGGAAGACTCTATGCTTGGTGTTATCTGTTGTTTTTTGATCCATTTAAATGAGAGTACCGTATCAATATTGGCCTGATCTAAAACTTTTTTAGGAAACTGTCCGTGCAATTGCTTGCTTCTCCATACATTATTCTGCTTTTTGACTATAGATTTTTTTTTTCTGTATCTGTGTGTTTGTTGCCATGTGGTAAGTTAAGTTCAGTTTCAATTTCTTGTGCTTCTTTGACTATTGAGTATTTGTCTCTGTTAACATCATGTTGTACTATTGCTTTGATGAGGTCGTCACTTTTTGCTTCTAAATATTGATTGTATTTGACTATTTGTGTTTTGTACATGTACTCTACATTTTGAAGCCCTCTTCCTCCTTGTGCGACGGGTAAGTATAATCTGTCTACTTCTGCCTTTTGCTGATGAGCCTTGTTTATTGCTAGCAACTTTCTGGTTTTCGTGTCTATTTTCTTAAGATCACTGTTTTTGAAATTGATTATACCGAATGAGTAGAGTAATACGGGAATGGCGTAGGTGTTGATTCCTTTTATGAGATTGCGTGAATTGAGATGGGTGTTGAGTAGTTTCTTTATCCTTTTGAAATATTCTTTACAGATTTGCTCCCTAATGATACTGTGTTCTAATTTACCTGACTCGTGAATCCCTAAATATTTATTAATTATATTATATTATATTATATTATATTATATTATATTATATTATATTATATTATATTATATTATATTATATTATATTATATTATATTATATTATATTATATTATATTATATTATATTATATTATATTATATTATATTATATTATATTATATTATATTATATTATATTATATTTGTACGGAGAGTCATACAAGTGCGCGCACTGCGGTGAAATAAACGCACGGGCATGCAGTAAAATTCACCGCAGCAAATTTGCGGTGAGTCTACCGCACAATATTTTGTATCGCATAGATGTATGTAGAAGGGATGCACCCAACACCGTTTAGGTACCCTTTTTTACGTCATAATTAATATATTCAGATACTTAGCGACTCTTGTATGGTAGAGTGGTGACGTATGTAGTACGATGTGGTATAGGGCATATAGCTGTAACCTGAATAACAAAACGTGCGTTTTTTCGCCACAGTGCGCGCTAGTCATTATAGTGTGATGTCTGAATCCCGCGATAGTTTACATGATAGGTACATCTGTCATTACATGACAGTTAGGTGTATATTAAGCCTTACCAATATATGGCAATACTACTCGTGTATTGTTCGGCCTTTCTGTCTTTCAGGGTTACCTATATTTCATGTAACGTCGCAGTAATCCCAAATCGTGGGAACTCTTGCCAATAGTTTCACATGCTTATGAAGCATCTTTTTATATTGGGGCTTCTTATTATACTTTCATACAGTATAGTGGTGTTCAAACTAAGAATCAAATAAGCCTTGAGCCATAAATCGCGCACACCATCTATCACTGAAACTCTTTTTTAGGGTGTTACCACACTGGTTGATCGATCGTCGATATAATGATCGATTGATGCTAGAATGGATTAGTTCTACAATACCGATTGATAGATCGAACTTCGATTAACGTTGCTTGATGGCACCGATCGACGATCGATCGATTGGTGTGGTAGCACCCTAAAAAAGAGTCTCAGCGATAGTTGGTGTGCGCGATTTATGGCTCAAGGCTTATATGATTCTTAGTTTGAACACCACTATACTGTATGAAAGTATAATAAGAAGCCCAATATAAAAAGATGCTTATTTAGATAGATTAACTCTTTGAGTAACTTTGGCGATAATTTACGGGCGTTTCATTCATGAATCTTTTGTTTTAATTATCACGGTATATGAAGGGTTAAACTAACTGCACGGCTTCACGCGCGTGGAATGTTACTATAACTCAGAAATCAATTCAAAAATGTGTTTATTTCTGTAACCAAGAAATGTTTACATATACTTTGTATAAGGCCTGCTTTTAAGTATAAAATTACTTGTGCCAGAGGCCCCATAACAAACCACCGGAACCGCCGGCTTTACATGCCCTCAAGCGCTCAATTGAACAATGCCACTATAGCGGTCACCCATCCAACTCCTGACCGCAGCAAGCGTTGCTTAACTTGTTGATCGGTCCAGATCACTAAGTTAAGCTCCGCTGAAAGCGCTTCATCTGCTTATTTGTATAGATCGAACGAATATTATACATTCCTTTACTTGGTAAGGAATGCATACCTACTGAGGCCTACTCTAAGAATAGAACGAATTATGCAAAGACAATGTCTGGTGCCAACTTGTGTTGCAAACGAATTGTCCAGTCTACTGGCGAGTTATTGGCACAGGATTGTTTTCATCAAAGTGAAATAAAGACGTAGCTAAGCTTCCTAGCTGTATTTTTAGGGTTCAAAAAGAAAAAGGAACCCTTATAGGATCACCTTGTTGTCCGTCTGTCTGCCTGTCAAGACCCTTTTTCTCCGGAAGGCGTAGAGGAAATTTATATCGAAAACTCGGCTACTATGGCTTGTTTCAGCTGAAAAAAAAAGCTAGCAAATCAACACGATCAGAAAATATGATCGTTACTTATATCGCATTTTCATATATTTTGCGAGTTTACTAGGAAATCAAAAGCTATACTTTTTCCCGTTAACCTTGAATCATTAAACTCGGCAATAAGCAATGTCTTACAGTACAACACGTGTGAAGGTATCTGAAACCCGTAAACATGTACCTACTTAGTTTATTAACAAGTACAATTGGTAATATAAAATACCGACTACCAATATCTATTCAGTTATTGGAGTGTATCTCAAAAACTACTGGACCGAATTCGATAAAATTTAAATGGGACCACACGGGAAGCAGTCGAATTAAGTACCTCCTCCTTTTTTTGGATGTCAGTAGAAAATATAAAACGAATTTCCTAATACAAACGTATTATTTGCAGTTGGTATAATAACCCTGATTAACGACCGAACGGCAAAGTTGAGTTTGTCCTATAACCTATAGTCTGTCTTTTAGTTAGAGCAAGGATCATCATATATCTGGACATTGGCGAACAGACGCCAAGGAGGCCGCCTTGGCATCCTGGAGCAGGCGCTTGGCCGTCGGTCCGCGAAGAGGAGCGGGAGCAACCCGGTTCCTGGAAGCAGTGCGGCCAATACTAAAAGAGTGGATCCATCGAGGGCAAGGGTCGCTTACCTTCAGGATGACACAGGTCCTCTCGGGGCACGGATGCTTCGGGAGGTACCTGTGCAACGTTGCCCAGAGGGAAGCGACTCCTGTGAGCCACCAGTGCGGCTGCGCGGAAGAAACTGCGCAGCACATGCTGGAAGTTTGCAAAGGAGCTGTCGAGGCACGGCAATCCCTAGTTGAAGTAGTGGGGGCGGACCTCTCCCTGTCTACCATCTTAACAAAGATGGTCGACGATGAGAGGTCGTGGGAGGCAATGGTCTTTTTCTGCGAGGTCGTGATGTTGCAGAGACAGGTCGAGGAGCGAAAAAGAGAGATAGATCCCCTCTCTCTCCTGCTCCGGAGAGCGCGGACACGGAGGCGAGCCGATCGGGCTCACACTCCGACTTCGCTTAGAGGACCTGGGGCGTCAGCTGTGGGGACGGCTGGTGCCTCCAATTAGGGTTAGGTCCTTACTAGGTGTGGATGGCCCGCGTGTTCCGGGGCATCCCACGTGGTGGTAATGGGGAGGGCTCTTTACACCCTCCCCAGAGGCAGGGCCTGCCTAAGTGGGCAGCGACGTCGGTGGGGGCTTTGGCTGAATAACGCAAGCGGTCCAACGCCCCCCGCCAATTCAAAATCATTTATTCAATTTAGGCATCAAAGACGCAAAAAAAAGACAATAGTCGATGAGGATTGAACAACGCAGAGTTTTGGTGGGTATGTCGCCCTTCTGGCGTAGACTCCCACAGGCGCACCAGCTTTCCCTGGAGCTGGTGATCAGGGTATAAAATCTTTCTCTGCGAAAAAATATATACCTACTTATCTCTACTCTTAAGTTAACTCTACTGTAGGTATATATTTAGATCATATTTTAGATCACATTAATATTAATACCTACTTTTTTAAATTTTGTTATAAAAACTAACGTGGCATTCACTCATTTTTAATTAAAAATACGGGGTTACTCACGTAACATTTATCGGATACGTCCGACTATAGTTTCATCATATATACCTGATATTCCTTGGTTAGAGCAATGATAGATGTTTTCTTAATGTACGGAACCGTCAGTACGTGAGACCAAGTCGCACTTTTTCTTGCCGATTTTTTCTTGTTTTACACTACACTACACTGGTAGGCTAGTGTTTGACCACAATCTTACATGATGGCCAGTGATGATGCGGTCGGAGGCGGTATCACACTAGACCTAGAATAGTTCGTGGTTCTCAAGCACAGCTGCTGGAAGACACTGTTACGTGCTTTGCGACATATTTTCAAACTTGATGATGATAGTTAGCGGAGCGCGAGCCAGGCCGACGCTGGAAGTGGCCTACAACCATAATTCATTATACAGGGTGTTTGGTAGAGGGACCGACAACCCAAATGAATTTTTAGACCAACTTGTATTCTTCAAGTGGGCTCCCGAACACGCTCATTTGGTTTGTCGGACCCTCTACCAAACACCCTATATATATATAGAAATCGCTATATGCGGTAAAACCGCCCATTGTACTACCCTAAATTAAGATTATATTTTGATAAGTTACTTTTGTATGTTTCTTCTTCTTTAAGTGCCTCTCCATTACTGAAGATTGGCAGTCAGCTTCTTAAATTTTTCTTTTACCATCGCCAATCTGAACAATTGCTCCACGGTCTTAATCCCGGTCCACTCCTTGATATTTCGGAGCCAATACATCTTTCGTGTACCGATTGACGCTTCCCGGGTACATTTCACATCATGATGGTCTGCAGGAGAGAATACCGATCATGCCGTAGAACATGTCCGAGGGAGGAGACCTTGCTCTGCTTGACAGTCCGGATCAGTTCCACATTCTTTCTCATTCGACGCAAAACTTCTACGTTTGTGACTTTATCCGTCCAACTGATGCGAAGCATGCGACGGTAAGACCACATTTCAAAAGCTTTTACTTTTTTACGGAGCTCTGCTTTCATGGTCCACGCTTCACACCCATACAAGACCACTGGCCAGATGTAGCATTGAAGGAGCCTGGTTATCGATTCGATGGAGAGTTAACGAATGCACAGGACTTTCTGCATGTTTGTGAATGCAGCACGGGCTATTTCGATGCGCGCACGAATTTCAGTATCGCTTTCCCAAGTGTCAGTTTTGTATGTTTGGTTATGTGCAATAAAGAATTATTGTATTGTATTGTATATACAATACAATACAATAATTCTTTATTATAGACCGGCTTTAGAAAATCAAAAATCATAGGATAACAGATCACAAATATCCAAGACCCGAGGACATAGCTATATTTATATAGTCATCACGAAAATAATTTTCCTGGGCAGGAATTGAACATGGGACCCTTGGCTTCCTTAGCAGAGTCACTATACGAACAAGGTTATAGATACCGTGTATATTAAACCCATAATGCAGTTGATATTTATCCACGATTCATGGTGTTGCAGCACGGGTGTCAAAATGTAACAATGGACTCCTTTCGATCTGCGCCAGGAATTTTATGTTATTGTGTCGATGACGTTTTAACTATAGACATGTTTTTTAATGTTACTAGGAAACAGCAGATGCACGAGGCCCAGTTGATGTTGAGTGGTAACCTCAGCCACAGTATCAGTACGAAAACTACCTACAAACGTTCGAAACGGCTCACTCACTCTAACATGCGCATCGACGAGAGCCCTAAACGGTTGTCGCGGTGCTGACAGTAGAGAGGCCGCGTCAAGACGAGTGGTCACGTATAAGTTTATTTCCGTTTAAATAGACTTAGTTTCCATACTATTGCATCTTTATAATATCCCTCGGCCTAGAAGGCTAGACCAGATGCATTTCCTGCGCCCGTTGGCTTCGCTCACTCGGTCAATGATTTTAAAGAAACTTGTAGTTTTTTTCTATGGTTTTGTCATAGGTTATCAGGGTTTTCATATGAACGTATAATAATAATGATGCTTGATATTTAATTACTTATTAAATCAGCTGATGTTATAATTACTCCTTATAACATCAGCTATCGGCCAGTGAAAGTCCCGTTGAAAAATCGGTCCAGCCGTTTCAGAGATTAGCCGGAACAAACAGACAGACAGACAGACAAACAGACAGATTGGCAAAAAATGTAAATATTGATTTCTTTATTTAAAGACCGCATATACCTATCTACTTTTATATGCATTTAATGAAATGTTGTTAATTTGGAATTACAGACACTGTAATTTTATTAATCTTAATAGAAATTGAAATTTATCGAGAGAAAAATTCACATCCTCGGACGGGATTCGAACCCGCGTCTTCTGACTCTCCGTGTCAGACGCCATTGACCAACTAGGCCACCGAGATTCGGGTCAGAGGATCAAATTTTAACTCTCTATCTGACTAACCGTCTAACGACAGCTTTGACAGTACTATCCAACCGAAAGAAGCATTATTTAGAAATACATCGCAGCCCTTGTAATTTTTATAGTATTACTTTTTAAAGCACTAACGCCTGCTTTAGCGATCTCAAACATTGAAATTTAGAGATCACTTAAGCAGGCGTTAGTGCTTTAAAAAGTAATACTATAGAAATCTTAATAGATATACTTAAGTATAACATTTTTCTCGGCTCCCATACATCCCACTTTAAAGCAATTACTGATTCAATATTAAGTTTTGGATCAACGTCTTATAACAAATCTCGAAATTTCAAATCTCAAGTCTGTAACTGTAACATTCAGTTTACATATTCCATAACCCAATGACATAAAGAACAAGATCGAGATCCATGCAGACAGAGTGTCAGCAAAACAATATAGCTCTGTTTTGCCATTTAGTAACGAAACTCTAAAACCTTGTGACCTCCATCAAAAACCTAGTAAGTACTTGCTGTATAAATCTCTCTATAAAAATTCCCAACGTACTCTCTAACTCAAGATGTTATCTTTCCGGAAGTGCTGTTTTTCAAGGATAAAATATAGCAGGTTATCCCGGATACCTTTATCTTCCCGCTTCCTAAAATACATCGATGTATGAGCACATTACAATGACTATGTCTGAGGAAGAATTTTCTCTTTTATTTGCGTTTGCAGAACAGAAGCTGACGTAACTTCTTTATATACATACTAGAATTAACTTTAGAAACGGTATATTTACCATGTTATTGTATTTACTTTGATTTCTCGATAATTTGGCACAGTTGTATGTGTCATGTTCATAACTAAACATGGCGAATGACAGACTCGTGAACGCGAGTTAGAACGAGTAGTTTACTCGTGAACATGGCGAATGACAGACTCGTGAACGTGAGTTAGAACGAGTAGTTTACTCGTGAACATGGCGAATGACAGACTCGTGAACGCGAGTTAGAATGAGTAGTTTACTCGTGAACATGGCGAATGACAGACTCGTGAACGCGAGTTAGAACGAGTAGTTTACTCGTGAACATGGCGAATGACAGACTCGTGAACGCGAGTTAGAACGAGTAGTTTACTCGTGAACATGGCGAATGACAGACTCGTGAACGTGAGTTAGAACGAGTAGTTTACTCGTGAACATGGCGAAGGACAGACTCATGATCGCGAGTTAGAATGAATAGTTTACTCGTGAACATGGCGAATGACAGACTCGTGAACGCAAGTTAGAACGAGTAGTTTACTCGTGAACATGGCAAATGATAGACTCGTGAACGCGAGATAGAACGAGTAGTTTACTCCTGAACATGGCGATAGACAGACTTGTGAACGAAAGTTAGAACGAGTAGTTTACTCGTGAACATGTCGAATGACAGACTCGTGAACGCGAGTTAGAACGAGTAGTTTACTCGTGAACATGGCGAATGACAGACTCGTGAACGCGAGTCAGAACGAGTAGTTTACTCGTGAACATGGCGAATGACAGACTCGTGAACGCGAGTTAGAACGAGTAGTTTACTCGTGAACATGGCGAATGACAGACTCGTGAACGCGAGATAGAACGAGTAGTTTACTCGTGAACATGGCGAATGACAGACTCGTGAACGCGAGCTAGAACGAGTAGTTTACTCGTGAACATGGTGCATCCTTGACATCGAGATTTAAAAACGTTCTTACACTAAAACCCGACTACTTAAAAAGCACGCTCTTAAAAGCATGAAACAAGAAAATAGTCTTATCTGAAATTGTTATGTGCAAAATTGTCGATGTATATCGTGTATTAAATAAAGAACTTACTTGTATATATTGTATTTCATACATATTCATAGTGGTGTTCAGATGATAATCGTGGTCGTATGCGCCTTTGCAGAATGTTTTGTTACGGTAGAAGGTCGTGCATTAAAAAGTAGGTACCTATAAATACCATATCATTCGTAAATGTTTTATAAAGAAACTATAATATTTAGTAATGGTTTGATATAATTTGAAGGAGCAAATACAACTTAAAAATTAGGGGGATCTGATGAATTTTTTCCTCATGTGTTTATAATGAACCACATTTCTATGCCATGTAGAATAGTAGGTACCTAGGCGTATACCTACTTTCTTGAAAACTTACTATTGTCGAGCTAAAGTCTTACTCGCTACTTAAATATAAGAGTACCTTAGGACCAGGAGTATTCCAGACTGCAGTGACTTGCCTATATATTATTTACAAGTTTGTATTATATTATTTTAGTTAATATTACTATTTTATTTTTACGGATTTCATCCGGTCAAAGGCTTTTGTGGGCAACACTTAAAGGCATGTTTGGTGTAAAAATACAATTCTAAAAACAGAAACATTTTGAATGGACGGTGACATAGTGTATCTATTACAAATAAGGCTAAAATAGCAAGGCTATTCATATGTACTTATTAGTGTTAAGGGAGATGTAGGTTATGGACGAGACTACGGCCCCTGCCAATTTCTTAATATTACTAATATTATTAGACTTACATGAAAATTACTAAAATAAATAGACATATTTATCTTGAATTATTCTTCCTTCTTATCTATTTTTAACCGACTTCAAAAAAGGAGGCGGTTATATGTTCGTGTGCATTATTTTTTTATGTGTATGTTAATCGATTTCTCGCCCATTTGTGGACCGATTCTTAAAGTTATTTATTTGTTACGTAGAGTATACTTCCGAGGTGGTCCCATTTAAATTTCATCAAATTCGGTCAAGCAGTTTTCGAGTTACACTCCAAAAACTGAAAATTGTTACGCCTATCTTGATGATATCATCATTGACGGTGAATGACAATCGATTCCGTAAGTAGCACAGGTCACTAACCTGGTGAAACAATTTTTTTACCAAAAAATGGAACCGACTTCAACACCAAAAAGTGTGAAATAACTTCTCGAAGTCAGTACCATGTGCACAATATTGTGATAAAAGGTACTTATGAACTATCATACTCGTAGTACCGACTTCAACAAGTTATTACACACTTTTTTGGTATTTAAGTCGGTTCCATTTTTTGGTATTTTTTTCTTTAAGTATATCATTATCATTACATAACGCTCACTCCCGTGTTGTGAAGATTTTGGTTTGATCTTCTCCTTGTTTGGTATCAAATTATAAGGGCATACTCCTACATTACGAAGCAATCCTAAAAATCAACGTATACGTAAACAGTGTAGCCAACCCTTAGGTAGTTACAATCTCCATTTAGTAACCAATTTGCTTCATCTTAATAGGTCACCCTTTCCCAAGCAATTTCAAGTTATTAACTGACAAGTACCACCCCCAGATGCCTTTGGAACGCCAAAATCGCTGCGAAATGGCGGACTATGGCGTAGAAATGGCGGAATATGGCGTAGAAATGGCGGAATATGCCGGAGATATGGCGTAATGGCGTTGGAGTAGCGCTATCGGTGTTTTCAAAGGAGGGACTATTTCAACTGTCGGTAGAGATAGCACTAATTTTATCAAAATTGAATCTAACCGAACCGTCTTAGGTAGGGATGCGGTATCTTTGGTGTGAAGTTATCGATGTTTTATAATCTATTACCTTTAAACGAGCAATTCTTGTATACATACACATATATAATCTGAATCTCGGAAACGTTTGCAGCGATTTTCATGAAATTTAATATGCAGGAGGTTTCGGGGGCCATAATCTACCTAAGTTTAATTTATAGAAACGTCGTTTTATTCGTGTTTTCAGGCAATGAAAAACAGCTACAATACCATAAAAACTAAACAGCTTCACCGGCACAGCAATACTAAAGCTACTTGACAATAGATGGCTTTGTTAACCAACACTAGCTAATGTGTGTTTAGTTTGAGTTTAGATCAAGAAAATCAATTGTTTACTTACGAGAAAAGCTGAGTTAAGGCCTATTCAGACCTGAGCGCTATTCGCTACCGCTGTGGGTAGCGAAAAATACCACGCGGAGCTCGATGGGTAAATAGTATGAAGTTCCATAACTGCAGCGAAACTTGTACCGTAGAGTGAGGCGGTATTTTCTCTTGTTATTCTCTTGTAGCAGAGCGACATGCTTCCATGCCAAAGGATATCTCTACTGCGCGTGGTAGCTATAACCGCTCTGGTGTGAACAGCTAAATTAACGCATAACCTTTCGGATTTCTCTATCGCTCGCGGTAGCGAATAACGCCCGGGTCTGAATAGGCTTTAATCCAGGTACTAAGATTGAAATATGTAGAGACTGTATTTTGGTAGGCATTGTTAAGACGTAGTAGTAGTATTGTTTAATATACAGTTTGACATCATACTAGTGGTGTTGGTTATGTCAAGCATTTAATTTTAGCATTAGAAATACTTGGTTAAGTCCTTATATGTTTATACTTTATTTACATTTGGCGTTACTGCACTTAGCAGGAAGCTACAATGTTAAGTTGCGGGTTCCGGTTGCAACACCGCAGTGCGAGATATTCTTTGTCGAAGCTGTAGTGTAAAAGCACTATTGTATTAAGGTTGAAGAGAACTGTAGGAAGTAAAACAGCTGGGCGAATTGGAAACAACACAAGTTCCGTAGCTGTGTCCGTTCAGCAGTGTGCGCTAAATTTTGAATCTTAAAGTGAATTATTTAATAAATGGTCTCTCTACAGACTCCGGTCCAGTACAGTGCTTATATCTTTTAACTGTTTCATACTACAGCGTAGCATACAAAGGGAAGAGGCAGGGACACAAAAACTTAAAGATTGGCCGTTCACTGTACACACACTGTATACAACTTAGTTGTATGTTTGGCTAAAACTGCACTGTTGTACTCACACGTCTCACAGGCCAATTGAAAAAACTAAATATACATAGTATTTAAATACATAGAGATTTTTCTATCGACTTCCAAAAATAAGGAGGAGGTACTCAATTCGACTGTTATTTTTAAATGTTTGTTACCTCATAACTTTTGACTGGGTGAACAGATTCTCAAAATTCTTGTAAGCTGGTGCTTGCCGTGTGGTCCCATTTAAATTTCATCAAATTCGGTCCAGTAGTTTTTGAGATACACACACATAACTGAATAGAATGGAAGCCAGTATTACATTTTTCAACTTGTACATGTTACTAACACTATAATTCTGTAACTGTTCAGTATTTTCGGAATGTTGTCTGTTTATTTGTATTTACGTGTACTACTTAAAATAACTTCAATACATACCTATGAACAATGACCCTGATAGCGTAGGAATCATATAGCGAAACCGTTTCATGTTTGGATTAGGATTATGGTTGGAGAAAAAAACATGCGGGGTAAACAAAAGTATTTGGGGATTGCCGATAGAAGTTTTTTTTTAACCTGGGATACATACAAATATTATGCACCCTATTGATATTACAATCTAGCCTAAAAAGCCTAATAAGTAATTTTATTGTATTCTATCCTAAACTGCTGTATTCACTATACGTAAGAATGTGTCCAGTAACACTTTTCTTATTGTCTCTATTTAAGGTGAAGACACGAAGTTTATATGTTCTTTGAAGCAGTACTTACATTAACTACATATCACTAATACACAAGCACGGATCACTAAACTAACTCGAACGGTTTTGTTCTCTTTAGTCTTCTTACTATATCCGTGTGGTCGAGCAGTAAAACTGCCTCAACATTCACATGACGATGAAGCCGATGTTGGTGAGCTTCTGCATAGTTTTGTATCGATTCGATGGATTCGAAATTTCTTGAAAAAATTTATGTTCGGCTGTCAAATGTCGTTCCAATACCAGGATGATCCGTACTCTTGTATCGTATCGACTATCGATAACCACTAACAACAAACTTCCAGAAGTTTGTTGTTAGTGGTTATCGATAGTCGATACGATACAAGAGTACGGATCATCACTAGTATTGCTAAAGTTTGGCACTAACTGGTGTGGGTTCGCGCCGTCCGACATGATTTGGTCCGATAATATCAAGTGACTGCCTCGAGAGGAACTATTGAAGATAGTTGGGTATAGATCTACGATTTTCGGATAAGCTGTCTTATGTATTCGTAGACATAACGCGAAGCCGTGGTTTTTTGTTATTATTATGGCAACCAGCCGTGCGATTCTCTAAGAGCAAACATCGTTGCATCTTTGACAACAACCGTGAAACAAATGAAGAGAGGACAAGAAACGTTGGAAAAGCAACTTTATGTACAAGGGCGAAGTTTTTGAAATCGGTGAGCTCGTCGGCGAGCTCGTCGACGAATCATTACAGAATCGCACGGCTGTTTGAGAACACTTATAACGACATATGAATAAGAAGCGCTCGTCGCGTAGCTTGGCGATCCAATCCTAATTTTAAAACAATATACGATGCCCTACATAAGGTTGAGAATTACTTACCAGATTGGACGATGTAACGTGAAAATGCAATTGATAACGTGCTAATACTTTGTATTAGTTCACTAGTAAATTTCATTGGGAGTTCGAATGTAATGCATTGAAATATATTTGCCCAAAATTTAATAAAAATGCTTTTATCACGAAACACGTTAGAAAAACTGCAATATTTAGGGAATGTTGCTGATTTTTTTCTATCGAGCCACGTTTGCTAAATCGTGTATCGGCTCCCATAGTTCATAAGAACGTATATTCAATTAACACTACGACTTTTTTCTAACTTCGATTAATAGGTTTAAGCGTCGAAAAACTAAGTTTTCGCGAAGTTGGATCATGGAATTTGGTCGTAATCTACACTCAATTCGCCTTAACTATTAACAAGTTAAGCAACGCTTGCTGCGGTAACGAGTTGGATGGGTGTGTGGTAGTGGCATTAGTCAACTGAGAGCTTCTCTCTTTAAGCCGTCGGTCCCGGTTGTTTGTCTTCGGGGCAACAGGCGTTAGGCTATGTCGAAGACCTTCGGGCCTAAAAACTTCGACATGGGTTGGCCACTAGCCTATCCAACAAGTCGCACCAGGTCCTTGTGGTAGATTATGGCTCAACTCCTCTGTCTGAGAGTACCTTACAGTGAATTTCCTATCTGAAATTAGCTTAAACCATGGCGTAGACTCAAGACTAGCTTTAGCCTTTAGTCCACGTTTATAAGGCGGTACGTTTTTATCGGAATGTAATTGTAAGCTCGCCACTTCGAGCGGGAACAGCAACAGCTGAATACGAGTGTGGACGCATGTTTTACTTGTTCATGAAAGATGGAGATAGTGTGGAACGATTTATATTAATTCATTGAAATATTTGTTATTTATTTTATTTTCAATATTCTATTGCTGCAGCACTCAAAAACACTACCTCTTCGAGCTATACATTGTAAACAACTGATGATGTAGACGGCCGTTTCCGAAACATAGGTCAAACATTTACGTGATATTTGAACTGAATAGGCTCCGAAACTACTAAACCGATATAAAAAAAATATTTCACCGTTAGAATCCTAATTAAAGCAAAGACGAAAATACAAATATTACAATTTTAGTTTGAAATAAAAATTGCTAGTTATGTATACCTAAGGCATATCAGCATTATTATATCATTCATATTATTCATTATTATTCATTATACATTTATTATGTAACTAGCTGCGCTCTGCGGTGGTGATGCGGATTATGATGATGATGATGAATCGGATATAAAGTAGGTATGTTACAAAAGCGCAAACGTTATGCAAGCGCTTTAAATTTTTTTGTGTTATCCATTGTAAACAAACAATCAAATCTTTATTATTAGAGTAGATAAGGATCAATACAAAGATACGAATAGTGTGGCCTAGTTTGTACCGGCGGCGAGACTATTGCATATTTTAAAATGAAAAAGTATTGTGACATAACTGTAATAGTTAGACTTATGGTAATGTGGACTTCTTTGTAGATATTGACGTCTTCTATAAAACTGTAGTACGTCACTTTGCTCTATAATTGTCAATATAGTTTCCGCAGCGTACGCGATATAAGGATTTTTTGTAAGTTTTCCACACCTTGGGTTACATTATCGAAGTTTTCACACGGATCTCTAACTTCTTTGAAAATATTATATAGCCTATGTTCATCAGGGATAATGTGAGATTCTAATGGTAAAATGTTTTTTCAATCGGTTCTGTAGCTTCAGAGCCTATTCAAACAAACAAACAAACAAATCTCTCCTCTTTATATTAGTGTAGATGTGCATGTAGATGTAGAAGATTGAAAATTTTGTTGGTTATTTTCCCGAAATATAAGTTGAAAAGAACGTTTGAGGTAAATGACACATTATTTGACCGTGTCAAGTGATGTATCGTCTCACGTCTCCACAAAACCTTACCCCGAATTTGTCCCTACGTATTGACTATAATAATTTATCACTTGCGAAAATGAATAGCAAACTTTACGTTCAATGAAATAAGGCTCAGTTTTAAACATTTCTTGCGCGGCAAGGTGTAGGAAAACATAATAGGGTTGTCGTTTTTTTTCAACACTTCTAACGCTTCTTTTAGATTTGATATTACGTATCAGTCGAACCCACTCGATCCATTTTTAGTTGAGAAGTACTTATTTGTCCGAATTTTTATATTAGAAAGCCCGTTCGATAAACTATTTCTTTTGTTGCTTTGTAACTTTTCAGTATATTCCACTTCGTCTTTAGTTTATTATAATAAAAAATACACTTTTAAAATTGTAATAAGCAATTCGCTTGTTCAAAACATCATACTAAACTAGCGAACAAAATGTATTTCTTAGTAAATTATGTTAGTTCTTATTTTCTACCGACTTCCAAAAAAAGGAGGAGGTACTCAAGTCGACTGTATTTTTATAATTTTTTTTTGTGTCCTCATACCTTTCGTCTGGGTGAACCGATTCTCAAAATTATTTTTTGTTTGAAAGCTAGTACTTCGCGTATCATCATCATCATCTCAGCCATAGGACGTCCACTGCTGAACATAGGCCTCCCCCATGATTTTCCAAAAGGACCGGTTGGAAGCGGCCTGCATCCAACGTCGTCCTGCGACCTTTCTCAGGCCGTCTGTCCACCGTGTCGGTGGACGACCTACGCTGCGCTTGCCGGTACGTGGTCTCCACTCCAGAACCTTTCGGCCCCATCGGCCATCTGTTCTGCGTGCTATGTGCCCTGCCCACTGCCACTTCAACTGGCTAATCTTCTGAGCTATGTCGGTGACTTTCGTTCTTCTACGGATCTCCTCATTTCTGATTCGATCACGTAGAGAAACCCCGAGCATAGCCCTCTCCATAGCTCGTTGTGCGACTTTGAGCTTATCTATGAGGCCCATAGTAAGAGACCACGTTTCAGTGCCATAAGTCATCACTGGTAACACACATTGGTCGAAGACTCTTGTCTTGAGGCACTGAGGTATTTTTGACGAGAAGACTTCGCGAAGTTTCCGGAACGCTGCCCAGCCGAGTTGGATTCGACGATTGACCTCTTTCTCGAAGTTGGACCTGCCTAGTTTGACTGTCTGTCCCAGGTAGATATACTCGTCAACAACTTCGAGAACTGAGTTCCCAACTGATATTGGGGTAGGTACAACATGGGCATTAGACATAATTTTCGTCTTGTCCATGTTCATCTTAAGACCTACCCGTTGGGAAACTCGATGGAGGCCTTCGAGCATTGTACTGAGGTCTTCCATGGATTCTGCCATGACTACAATATCGTCGGCAAATCGAAGGTGAGTGATGTATTCGCCGTTAATATTGATGCCAAGTCCTTGCCATTCCAGAAGCTTGAAGGCGTCTTCCAATGTAGCGGTGAACAGTTTCGGAGATATAACGTCTCCCTGTCTCACGCCTCTTTGCAATGGAATTGCCTTCGAACTCTGCTCCTGTACTCGGACTGACATGTAGGCGTTTTTGTACAAACACTTCAGCACTTCAATATACCGATAGTCAATACGGCACCGCTGGAGAGACTCAAGCACTGCCCACGTCTCGATCGAATCAAAGGCTTTCTCATAGTCCACAAACGCTAGGCAAAGAGGCAAGTTATACTCTTCGGTCTTCTGTATAACTTGCCGTAGCGTGTGGATGTGGTCTATGGTACTATAGCCTTTTCGGAAACCGGCTTGTTCCGGAGGCTGGAATTCATCAAACCTGCGACTGAGACGGTTCGTTATGACCTTCGAAAACAGCTTATAAACATGGCTCAAAAGCGAGATGGGTCTGTAATTTTTAAGTAAAGTGTTGTCACCTTTCTTGAAGAACAGCACCACCACGCTTTTGTTCCATGCTTCTGGCGTTGAAACTTCGAGTAAGACGGTATTAAAGAGCTTCTGAAGGGCTTTAAGTACCGGTGTTCCACCCGCTTTCAGAAGCTCAGATGTGATACCGTCGTCACCAGGCGCCTTGTTGTTCTTAAGCTGTTTCAAGGCCATTCTAATCTCGTACAGGCTGATGTCCGGGATATCTTCGGTATAATGTCGGGTCAGCTTGGCTCTTGGGTCTTTGGCCGAGCTGCTAACAGGTTTAGCGACCGAGGTGTATAACTGTCCGTAGAAACTCTCGACCTCTCCTAACACTTCCGCTTTGGTCGACGCTACACTGCCGTCTCCTCTCTTCAGCTTCGTCAACTGGCTTTGCCCAATAGACATGTCTCTTGCAAACACTTTGGAGCCTTTTTTCCGCTCTATCGTCTCTTTAATACGGTTTGTATTAAAGATCCGGATGTCGTGTCGCAAGGACTTCCATATTCGTCTATATACATATCTAAGCCGGCACCGCCACGGCGGTGCCGGCTTCGGCACTGCCGGCTTTTTCAGCTTCGCGTATGGTACCATTTAATTTCAACAAATTCGGTCTAGTAGTTTTTGAGACACACTCCAACTACTGAATAGAATGGATGTCGGTATTAATTTTTTCCAATTGTACCTACTTGTGTTCTTTCTAGAGACGAAATTTGTTTATCGTTTGTAAATGACATTTCCTAAATTTGCCATATCTGTTCAATTAATAATAGTAATAATATTCTTTATTGAACTACGAGGTTCTCGTAATTCTGCCTTTTGTTTTAGTAAAACTGTGGGTATGTTAATGCAAATTTGATCGTCATGTAACTTCGTGCTCATTAAACTGATGTAAAGCAATAAATAATATAACTACATTAAGCTACCCACAATGGAATAGAATAATAATATTTTTGGAATTGTATTTCTAAGTGCTACACGAATGTGGATTTACGTATTAACAGAATAAGAACTACCATAGTTTACAGAATTTTAGTTTAGTGTTCTCAACCGAATTGCTACCAATAATAATAAATATTGCTGATAATAGTGCTATTAATAGTAATGAAACATTATAGGTTACGGATTTACGTATTAACAGAATAAGAACTACCATAGTTTACAGAATTTTAGTTTAGTGTTCTCAACCGAATTGCTACCAATAATAATATATAATGCTGATAATAGTGCTATTAATAGTAATGAAACATTATAGGTTACGGATTTACGTATTAACAGAATAAGAACTACCATAGTTTACAGAATTTTAGTTTAGTGTTCTCAACCGAATTGCTACCAATAATAATATATAATGCTGATAATAGTGCTATTAATAGCAATGAAACATAGGTTATGGGTGCCGGGTCAACCGCAACAGATAGTTACAGGTTCAATAGTTCCTAAATTCGCCATGAGCTTTTGCAGGTAACATAATAACAGGATGGATGATGATGACGATGAAAAGGTATCTTATATATTGAAATTTATAGAGAGAAAAATTCACATCCTCGGACGGGATTCGAACCCGCGTCTTCTGACTCTCCGTGTCAGACGCCATTGACCAACTAGGCCACCGAGAATCTGGTCCGAGCATCGAGTTTTAACTCTCTATTTGACTAATCGTCTTGCGGAGACGGAGCGACATCTATTGGACAGTTAACAGTACCATCCAACCGAAAGAAGCATTATTTAGAAATACTTGAACTTTCGCATTGACATCGCGACCCTTGTGATTTTTATAGTATTACTTTTCAAAGCACTAACGCCTGCTTTAGTGATCTCAAAGACGCGGGTTTGGATCCCGTCCGAGGATGTGAATTTTTCTCTATAAATTTCAATGTTTGAGATCGCTAAAGTAGGCGTTAGTGCTTTGAAAAGTAATACTATAGGTATCTTATATGTTATTCCAGCGCCTTATCTATCTATACGTAAAAGGATTTGAAAATTTCGTGAGAGGGTAACAAACAATTAAAGGATTTGGCACACTGGATGCGGTCTGCGGTCTGCGGTCTGCGGTCTGCGGTCTGCGGTCTGCGGTCTGCGGTCTGCGGTCAAGTCAAATTGAACGCAGCCCGCATTATGTATGAACAACATTGTCGGTTGAAAAATCGATCAGCGATCGACGCAAGGCAATCGGTCAGCAGTCCGAGCAGGGAATCCAGTCAGCGATCCATCCTGCCCGTACGCGTCCTTCCGTTCCTTCCCCGTGCCCGCACGGTCTAGTCCCATAGGTACGAGTATCTATACAAGATATATAGAGACCGACAATGTTGTTTATACATAGAACCGGCTGCGTTCAATTTGACCTAACCGCAGACCGCGTCTAGTGTGGCAAATTCTTTAGGAACAAGGATTAATAAACAAACAAGTCCAGTTGGTACCTACTGTTTTTGTTGCGTTTTGCATAATGCGAAAATACGATACATTTTGTTTAGTCTGGTTTTAATGAATTTTAATAAAAAGAAATGGTTGTAACCATTGGCTACTGGAAAACACTGAAAATTTGGGTAGATGTTGAGGATGTTTCACGTTTTTTTGCTAAACATTCTAGAACATAACTAATTTTTCTGACGTGAAAGAATGACACCAATAATTGCAGCTTAAATATTTAAAATAATATTAAAAAAAGTGTTGTAGTAGTACAACTAGTTTCGAAGTTATGTAAAATTTTGCATTCCGCCTTTAACAATCAATGGGAAACGTAGATAAGCGTTTCTTAATTGAATGCGAGTTAAAAAACTAAACACATTGTTTATCAATCATGCTAAGTAGGAAAAAGTTCCCGAACATACCTAACACGTGTGTTTTGACAATAAATTAAAATCTTAATTAAGAATGTCCCCATTGTTCAGTTTAAATGGGCAAATATGTTTCACACCATGTAACGAGACTGGGAAGTCACGTTGTTTTATGGTAACCGCTGAGCCAGTCTGTTATGGTTACGGTGAGCTCCTCATAGATTATTTTTGATTCGTGAGGATTTTCGTACCATAAGTTTTGAGATAGTTTAGACAAAATACACAGAAATGTACAGGATATATTGCCGACACTGACCGGAAAGTTAGACGTGCTTAATTTATGTTCGAGAATATAATATATTTCGCGTCTACAAATATAAGAAGCGCATATACGATGTGAAGTTAGCGACATAATGTTAGCGAGTTTTTATAATGCGACCAATTTAAGAATTTCGTAATAATAGTCAATAACATACTAATACTTTACCAGCAATAAAAAATCAAAAGGTCATTGAAATGGGAAGGACTGCAGGTCATGCAGAAATTTAAAAAATCCTAAGGCATTAAGGAATTTAGGAAGAAAATAGTCTATTTAGTATACGATCAATTGTACAGAATATTCATTAGCATTAGTCAGTCAGTCAGTTAGATAATATTTATATAGCATTAGTCAAGACATCTCTAATGTATTATTCAAAAATCACTAATACCTTTAGAAACGGCCGAGAATTAAACATTCTTACCAAGAACTAAGAAACCAACTATTAAACTGCAAATTTTAGTGACAAAATGTATCAAAATGCGATTAACAGCGCATCTACCCTATGAGTAACAATAATCAAGACTTTTAAAATGCTAAGAGGATTGCATAGTACTTGTTCACACTAAAGGAAAAAAACTCTTTTCTACCTCATAACATTGCATGAAAAAAAATCATTGAAATCGGACAATGGTAACAGGTAGAAAAGAGTTTTTTCTTTTAGTGTGGACAAGTACTCGCTATGCAATCCTCTTAAATCACTAAACTCCCATAGAAGTGGCTGAAATTTAAAAATTATAAGCTGCAAGGCAAATTCCATCAATAAATTCCTCAATATTATAGAACCAGTATCAATGCGTTACTGCAACTTTCTGTTTTATTTTGCGTTATTGCCACAATTAATAAAATCAATGCATAAATCAGCCAAAAATGTATGTCACAAGGAAAAAACCAGCAGCTCGAACATTGATTATCAATCAGTTGACACCCCTACGCGTCCTTAAGGTCGGATAAATCGCGCTTTGCATGATAATGTCCAATCGCTATTGTCTATAAAAGCATTGCGCGTGCGCAGGACATCAAGCGAAAGTGAACGAAAATGAAGGTGATCACACGTTTTTTATTAGTTCTTCAATTTTTTTTATTGTGATGTGGTGTTTGTGTTGGTGATATTTGTTTAACATGGGGCAGTTTAACTTACGATTTTGAGGATATTTTCAATTGATATTTTATACTGTATAATAGATATTTTTGTTTGAAAGCTGGTGCTTCCCGTGTGGTCCCATTTAAATTTCACTAAATTCGGTCAAGTGGTTTTTGAGATACACTCCAATAACTGAATAGAATATAATGGAATAGAATGGAAGTCGGTATTAAATTTTTCAAATTGACTTGATATATGTACTGCGCGTAATAGATATTTTATACCATTTCGAATTACTTATTTTACTATGTGTTTAACTGTATTCTTCTACCGACTTCCAAAAATAGGAGGAGGTACTCAAATCGACATTTTTTTATGTTTGTAACCTCATAACTTTCGACTGGGTAAACCGATACTCAAAATTATTTTTTGTTTGAAGCTGGTGCTTCCCGTGTGGTCCCATTTAAATTTCACTAAATTCGGTCAAGTGGTTTTTGAGATACACTCCAATAACTGAATAGAATATAATGGAATAGAATGGAAGTCGGTATTATCTTTTTCAAATTGACTTGATATAGTACTGCGCGTAATAGATATTTTATACTGCTTCGAATTACATACTTTACTATGTGTATAACTGTATTCTTCTACCGACTTCCAAAAATAGGAGGAGGTACTCAAATCGACATTTTTTTTTATATTTGTTACCTCATAACTTTCGACTGGGTAAACCGATACTCAAAATTCATTTTTTGTTTGAAGCTGGTGCTTCCCGTGTGGTCCTGTTTAAATTTTATCAAACTCGGTGCAGTAGTTTTTTAGTTACAGTCCAATAACTTAATAGAATGGAAGTCGGTATAAAATTTTTCAAATTGTACTTGTTGTATAAGTGTATCAGCCCGGTTGTAGATCACAGTTTTTTTTTCTATTTATTAATAGATTTTTTTGAAAGTTGCTAAAAGGGTTTCTTGGAATACGTTACCTTGTGATACTACTGACTAAGTTAATAATAAATTATAAAAGCATCGTTTCAGTTTTAAAGCTTCTTTTATGACTGTATATTTAGTGAATATATTTTTTACAGTTTCACATATACATCAGGGTAAAACTTGTAACCAACTTAAAAAAAAAGATCTTTAAAATGCCGTTCTCAGGCGTTTTTGTATCAAGTTCAATCATAACTTTACACAAACAAATTCCTTTTCGTATTTATAACACTTATAGTGCAGATATCCGACAACAGTCAGATGAGAGTCAAAAAAAGTCATGCATACGGTATGATTGTGACCTGCCGTGCGATTCTCTAATGATTCAAGCTCACCGATGTCAAACTTGTTTTTCAACGTTTCTTATCATCTCGTCATTTGTTTCACGGATGTTGTTAAAGATGCAACGATGTTTGCTCTTATGGAGGATCCCAATAATCTATCTATCCACGGTTTTCCTTACTACCGATAGAAATGTGACATCCGTACAAAAAGTATCAAATATCTATCTCTAGTAAGGTAAACCGACGATAGATAGATTATTGGGACCGGCCGTTAGAGAATCGCACGGCTGGTTACGGTATATTACGTACCCGTTTTCAACTACATTTTCAAAACATCCAAATTGCAAATGGTCACTATTGCGTAATTTTTTCAAATTGTCATTCTTGTGATTTGTGTATTTTCAACCGACTTCCAAAAAAGGAGGAGGTTCTCAAGCCGACGCGTATATTTTTATTTTTCATGTTGATCACGCATAACTTTTTAAAGAGTAGTCCGATCCTGATATTTATTTTGTTTGGTAGAGTATACTTTCCAATATAGTTTCATCAAACTTGGTCAAGTGGTTTTTGAGTTACAAACCAATAACTGAAAAGTGTTTCGCCTATCTTTATGATATCTTTATTGACGGTAGGGTCGCTAACAAGTACAATTTGAAAAGTGTAATACTGACTTCCATTCTATTCAGTTATTGGAGTGTATTTCAAAAACTACGAAACTGAATTTGATGAAATTAAATGGATGGAATGGACACGGGAAGCACCAGCTTTCAAACAAAAAAATAATTTTAAGAATCGGTTCATCCAGTCGAAAGTTATGAGGTAACTAACATAAAAAAATACAGTCGAATTGAGTACCTGCCCTTTTTTGGAAGTCGGTAGAAAAGGGTGACATTTTTTTTGATTACAACTCATCTTACAATTCTAAATCAACTACTTACTTTAATCAATTCAAATGCACAATAATAATTACAAATTAATGAATTTAAAAAAAATCTTCCTCTTTTTACAAATTCAGTGTAGGTATATCTTAATGATTAAAATAACAGACATTGCTTCTTTTATTCGAAATAAATTAAAAGTATATAATTAAGTACCTAACATAAAGTCTAATTATATATATTAACTTAATACCTATTTAAACGCAATAACAATACTTAATAATGAAAACTATTCTCAAATGATATATAATCATACTAGATGCATTTTTGCACTTTAATACCCAAAAGTAATTAAGTTGATTTTCACTATTTAATTCCACAGTTGGATATAACATATAACATGAATAAAAAACTCATTATCCCAAGGGAATATCGACTTTATGCGCTTGGACGATTCCCGCCGATTTGGGATATGATCACGATTTTTCCATCATAAAGTTTGTAAAAGTTGTGAAGGTAGATTTACGCTCGTAATATATTCGGTCGGCGCTCCACGGGATACCACGTGCGGTGATGGATGCTCATGATGATGAATCTAATATAGCGTATGTTACTCAGGCATAATATACGAGTAGCTTTCTACTAATGAAATCATTTTTTCAACCGGTATCATCGTCGTCATTGACATCATTTTTCCGCGAATCGTGCAGTTAGTTTCTTGTATTTAGAGATGACTAGCTGCGCTCCGTGGTTTCTCTCGCGTGGTGATGGATGATGATGATGATGAATCTAATATAGCGTATGTTACTCAGGCATAATATACGAGTAGCTTTCTACTAATGAAATAATTTTTTCAACCGGTATCATCGTCGTCATTGACATCATTTTTCCGCGAATCGTGCAGTTAGTTTCTTGTATTTAGAGATGACTAGCTGCGCTCCGTGGTTTCTCTCGCGTGGTGATGGATGATGATGATGATGAATCTAATATAGCGTATGTTACTCAGGCATAATATACGAGTAGCTTTCTACTAATGAAATCATTTTTTCAACCGGTATCATCGTCGTCATTGACATCATTTTTCCGCGAATCGTGCAGTTAGTTTCTTGTATTTAGAGATGACTAGCTGCGCTCCGTGGTTTCTCTCGCGCGCTGATGGATGATGATGATGATGAATCAAATATAACCTATGTTACTCAGGCATAATATACGAGTAGCTTTCTACTAATGAAATCATTTTTTCAACCGGTATCATCGTCGTCATTGACATCATTTTTCCGCGAATCGTGCAGTTAGTTTCTTGTATTTAGAGATGACTAGCTGCGCTCCGTGGTTTCTCTCGCGTGGTGATGGATGATGATGATGATGAATCAAATATAGCGTATGTTACTCGGGCATAATAGAGCTTTCTACTGGTGAAAGAATTTTTTGAACCGGTTATGCAGTTTTGTTTATTTACAAACTATGTATCAAAACTTACCTCTTTAGGCTGGAGTTCACCAACACATGTTTAAACTGTAAACGGACGTTTAATTCTTAAATGACCGTTTAGCAATATTTTTCTGTTCACCAAGCAGTAACCATTGATTAAGTTTCGTAATCGGATATTTAAGTTAAACGATGTCTGCGACCTTGTTTAACCATTGGTTATTGTTTACGTGAAAATGTCAGAAGCTCTGAATTATATCTTTGAAGAAGATAACGTGTTAGGTAGATGATTTTGAAGATATTGAGAGAATTTTACGCGCACCCCGTGTTTTCCAAAGTGGATACAATTAAGTATTTAGAAGAAACTGACGTAAAAGCATTCGTTACAAGATTTCGTTTATACAAACATAGTGCCTTGGAATTATTTGATTTAATTGATGAAAGTTGTAATATAATATCATCTATAATCACTTCAATAAAACTCACTTGAATTTTTAATTTCAATCACCACAAAATAACTCTGACGCCAACAAAACAAACACATAGAACTTCGAATCGAACTTTGATATTACCATAAAAAAGGTGCTGAATTAGAAATACATACAACTTGTGAACATACCATTGACTTGTCACGCATTACATTTTGTAGTATATTAATATTACCTTACCATATTTGAACGCAGCTCGGGTAAATGTAGATGATACAAAATACGCTACCATCTTTTCAAAGTAGTATTATACCATTCTTTCATTTACGACTCATTCCTCCAAAAACGCTCGATTACTTAAAAGTTCGCTTTAAAAAGATGGTGAACACAAAAAAAACGTGACATGTTTAAACAACTGTTTAAGTTTAAGGGGGCGATTAGGTAATCAATGGTTAAGTTCTAGTTGGTGAACTCCAGCCTTAGTATTAGATTGGATAAGGATTAACACCAAGATAAGAAAAGTGTGGCCTAGTTTGTACCGGCGCTAATATTGCATATTTTAACACGAAAAAGTAGTTATTGTGTATAACAGCCGTGCGATTCTCTAAAAGAAAACATCGTTGTCGTTTGACAACATCTGTGAAACAAATGCCGAGATGACAAGAAACGTTGTAAAAACAACCTTGTGTACAAGGGAGATCTCTCCTAAAGTATTTGACATCGGTGAGCTCGTCGACGAGCGCATCGACGAATCATTACAGAATCGCACGGCTGTAATAGACATATTATGGTACAGCATATGTTTTTGTTGACATTGATGTCGTCTATAAAGCTATGGTACATCCCTTTGCTCTATTGTCAATAGTTTCCGCAGTGTACGCTACCTATATAAGGATTTATCGGCGTTACTATTGCATATTTTAAAATGAAAAAGTAGTTATTGTGGCGGACCTATCCTACATGAATGACAGCTGAGATGAAATCATTTGTAATTGTTACCGGGCATAACCTCAAAAAAAAAAAACTATCCGAATCGCCAAACACCTGAACATTAAGCATTACTCAGCACAATTTGTTGATTTCCCAGGAGCTGGTAGCTATATTTCTGCTTGTAAGCGGGGCGGTGGCGGAGCCCCCGGCGCCTTACCCTCCAAGTGGGTGGAGGCCTAGCGGACCCTCATTCGAACTGCCACAAAGCGGACAGCAGCAGGTCAGTTTCATTTTGATAGCTAACGATTTACTCTACTTAACGCCGTATAAATACGGATTTGGTGGAAAAGAAAGATTAAAATGGCGGCCATTTTTTCTTTGATTTTCCAAGGTTATTGTGTTTAGTAGGCCTAACATGAATAACTGCGTAATTGAAATGTAACGTGTCACGTAAAACAGCACAAACTGTCATAATTAGGGTAATTACTACTACTACTGGGGTAACTACGGCACAGAGAACTCATAGTTTGTACACCGAAGCGTGACGCGTTGACGTTTATCATACGAATGCCTTTTCGCAAATTGTTTGTGCTACGGCCTTTGTTTATGTTTGTGATTACGCACCACTCGTGCATTATCACCCTACACTCTATGGCATAGGCCCTAGAGTGATAATGCACGAGTGGTACCACTATAGTGGAAGGTTGTGATTCTAGGCAAAGTGTATAAAACATCATAAAATGTTGTTTTTATGTTTTCGTCGTCATTCGCTCTAGAAAGTATTTTTTGATATATTTAGGAAACGTTACAAACACGAGGCCCACCTGATGTGTTTACCTCTGCCTAGAACAGATGCGTTTTGTATGTGACGAACTGCATCTGTTCGTAACCCTGAGACACAGTTAAGTCTCATGTGTCTATAATTTCGCTGTCAACTACACCTTTAAACCAAATCGCAGTATTGTGGACATTACTGCTTCACGGTATACATAGGTGTGGTGGCAGTACCCCGAACGAACTCATTCACAAAGAGTTCTACTGCTCTTTGAGATTTAGTAATGGATCTATCACTTTACTAGAATATGACTTACGGCCGGTGTCAATAATCTATCTATCGTCGGTTTCTCCTACTAGAGATAGATATTTGACACTATTTGTATGGACGTTATGTCAAATATCTATCGGTAGTAAGGAAAACTATGGGTAGATAGATTATTGGGATCCCCATAAGACAGGACAGTGACATATAGACGAACTTATTTATGTAAGCACCTAAAGAAAAAATCTCACTTGATGGAACTACAAATAAATAACTTGAAATTTGGCAAATATAGGTACAACCGAACGAATGCACTTAAAAAAAATATACAATTAAGTGCAGTCGTTTTCAAATTATGGGTGTTCGTGTTTATATTATATATCCAGTTTATTTATTTATATTATATGTTTGATTGTATGTATTTTTTGTTTAAGTTTACCGATTTCTCCCCCATTTGTTGACCGATTCTCAAAATTCTTTTTGTTTGGTAGAGTTATACTTCCGAGGTGATCCCATTTAAATTTGATCAAATTCGGTCTAGCAGTTTTTGAGTTACACTCCAATAACTGAAAAGTCTTACGTCTATCTTGACGGTGAATGACAATCGATCCCGTAAGTAGTAAGGGTCAATAAAAATGGTGTAATTTTTTTTCCAAATATTAAAAACTCCCAAAAGAGTTAAATAACTTGTTAAAGTCGCTACCATGATAGTTCAAATGTACGTTATAAGAATATTTTGCGCATGGTAACGACTTCAACAAGTTATTTCACACTCTTTGGTGTTGAAGTCGTTTCCATTAATCGATATTTTTGTTTAAATATATACTTCTATATACCTACAAGAAAAATATATAAACACAAAATTGTTTCTCCGCAGCCACCTCAAAAACAACAGTACCTACCACCTGTAGACTCTCGCAACCCTCTCCCGCCATCAACAAACTACGGCTTCCCTGAAGAAGACGTCTCCGTCCAAGGTCTTCCACCCCCACAGGAGCAGCGGCCTCTCTTCCAGTCCTCGCCCATCAGCGGCCAGCAGTATGCTGGACCTGCCTTCAATACTGACTTGAAAAACCTAGATGAGAGATTTAAGCAATCACAGGTAGGTCATGTAGATATTTGAGGTTTATTGTAATACAATTTCATTATTTCAAGCTCACTATACAATTTCATTATTTCAAGGTTATTAAACTATTTCATTATTTCAAGTTCATTATTGGCTTTGCCAATGTCACTAAGCTGACACTTATAACAGCTAATTAACATTAATTATATTAATTTTTTTTTTTGTGAATTATTTGATGACCCATTAAGAACGTCTGCTAAACAGAATCCAATTCTAACCCAAAAAGTAGTTTTGACCATAGAGTAGCTTCTTTTGACGTTCTGAGACAACCTATATCTGGAGACTTGACTTCAACAAAAAGTATTCCTTTCATTACAGTATCAGCAACAACAAGAAAGATATCGTGAATACCAGCGACAGAAACAGCTTGAAGCCGCTCAAAATGCTCCCAATGGTAACCGACTACCATTCCCCCAAGACCCTCGCCAGTTCGCCAGAACAACCACCACTACCACTACTACTACGGAAGCATCCACTACCCCTGTAGCTTCTACTACTGAACTTGACTTAAACCAAGAAGAAGTACGTAGTGATGATGGCGATAAGACAGCAAATCTAAAGAATTCTAAGACCTCAGTAGAAGTCACGAAACAGAATGTACAAGAGTATCCAGGAGAATTCTTCCTCGGTTCTTTAGCTCAAATTCAATTACAACCTCAGTTTGTGCCACTTCAGCAGCTGTCAGGCGTGTACTTAGGACCTCAAACGTCTCAAAAACAAGTAGCAGGTTTTGATGCCGCTACTCACTTCTCAGCTTTCCCGTCTGTATTAGCCCAACAGCGGAGTCAAAATCTTCAGCCACAGTACCAAAACCCAGCGTTGCCAGTACCAAATGATCAGCAAACTGTGTTAGTTCAGCAGTCATACCAGCCAAGCTACCAACCTCAAGTACAGACGCAGTTGCAACCGGAACCTGTGATTTTACAGGCACCAGCTCAATTCCAGCCAAATGTGTACGCACAGCCCAACCCTGATGCTATAGCTGTTCAGCAACCAGTTCAGTATCAGCCTGTGAATTCTTATCAACCTGCAGTACAGTCAAACCCTGAAGCAGTTGCCATTCAACCCCAATATCAACCAGTGCCTCAACCTCAGGGTTTCCAGTTGCAAGCACAACCAGTCGTCTATCAACCTCAACCAAACCAGTTCGTTCAACCTGGTCAATATGCTCAACCAGGGCAAGTTCCATCTCAATACCCTTCAAAGGAAACAGAAAACGATGATGATGAAAGTCAAGACCGGGATAAAGAAGAACAGGAAAACCAAAACAATCAGCAGCAATTGTACCAGCAGCCAATCGTAGTTCAACCACAAACTCAATATCAACCTCAAGCTCAATATCAACCTCAGCAATTCCCAGCTCAACTAATCCAAGGCCAGGACCAAGCTCAGTTCTATCAACCTCAAACACAATATCTTCAACCACAGACACAATATCTTCAACCTCAGGGCCAGTTCGTTCAACCTCAGGGACAGTTTGCTCAACCTCAAGGCCAGTTCGTTCAACCTCAGGGACAGTTTGCCCAACCTCAGGGTCAATTCGCTCAACCTGAAACTCAGTTCATTCAACCTCAAAGCCAATACGCCCAACCTCAATTCCAGTCACAAGGTCAATTTATCCAACCGCAAAGCCAATTTCAACCACAACAAGGTCAATTCCAACCTCAAGAGCAATACCTACAACCTCAAGATCAATTCCTGCAACCTCAGGGTCAGTTCATACAGCCTCAAGGTCAATACGCTCAGCAACAGTTCCAAGGCCAAGATTCTCTCCAAAGCGGTCTGGACATCAACCAAGAAGGCAACGGCATCGACCAGAACGAAGAGAAGGAAACGAACGAGCCAGAAGGTGCGACTGCTGTAGCCACGGCTTTTGGTACAAGGTCAGTTAAGACGTTTCATGAATTTTAATTCGGTTAGGAAATAAGATCGATGATTAGAATATTGATCTGAATTTGAAGGCGTTTTCCTTTTCAAGAAGCATATCAATGAGAAATTATAGATATTATTATGTGTATTTATAGGTTCCAAGCTCAAATCTCCTTTAACTAGTTAGCATGAATTTAAATGATCTGGAAACTTCCACAGTTCCCACAGTGCATATTTAATTATAAGGAATAAGTTATTCCTTCCATATAGATAGGTTTACAGGCCATTTGAATATACATAGTACAGTTCACTGTAGAACAACAGGCGTTATGCTCTGTCAGTAGCTCTGCCATGAGGTTGGCAACATAAATGTTATCTATAGTCGATACACGATCTCGCCTACCTATTAAGGCGAAATGAGTTCCAAATTTCATGATTCGACTTCGCGAAAACTTAGTTTTTGACGCTTAAACCTAATAACCGAAGTTTGGAAAAAAAACGTAGTGTAAATTGAATATATGTCCTTATGAAGTATGGGAGCCAATACACGATTGAGCAAACTTGGCTCGATAGAAAAAAATCAGCAACATTCCCTAAATTTTGCAATTTTTCTTATGTGCTTCGTGGGAAAAAGCATTTTTATTCAATTATGGGCAAATATATTTCAATTAATGTATCATATTCGATTTCTTAATGAAATTTACTAGTGAACTATGGACTCCTTTATCATTAAAATTAAAATCATTTGATTGTACGAAATAAATATAAAAAGTATGAGAACGTATTCAATTGAATTTTCGCTTACATCGTCCAATCTGGTAAGCAATTCTCAACCTTATGTAAAGCATTGAAAATTGTTTTAAAATTAGGATTGGACCGCGCCTTAAGCTTGTGTTTGGCGTACTCGCTGTCAATTTTAGTTGTAAAATTGACCGCAAGGTGGCACTGCTCTTTTTTCTTAAATTTTTTTGCGTCAGTCGATACCGAGCATCTATTGATGTCAATGTTGTAAACACAAGGTAGGCCTACAGATGCCTTTAGGCATGAAAACTGGCTGATACTGAGACTCGCCACTAGCTTATTGGGCACCCTGGGCTGGACTGGTGGATTACGAGCCATACTATTTTCTCTGACAGGGAAACACAGCTCTGGAACTGTGATGGGCTGATTATGTGGCCACACGTAAAATAAAAAGAAAATTAAAACATTATCACACCAGTGAGATGCTCCTTGCAATAAATATACTATAAGAACCACTTTTTTGGATCGACCTCAAACGTTACTAATGCTAAAAAATCTTAAACCTTATGCTTTCTCTGATAAATGCAGAAATGTGTCCATTTATACATAACTATATAAAATCTAGCTGAGCCCTGCGGAATCACTCACTACACAAACGTTAGATAGCCTTATTATTCCTTAATAATCTGGGTCATCATCATCATCATCTCAGCCGTAGGACATCCACTGCTGAACATGCGCCTCCCCCATGATTTTCCAAAAGGACCGGTTGGAAGCGGCCTCCATCCAACGTCACCCTGCGACCTTTATCAGGTCGTCTGTCCACCGTGTCGGTGGACGACCTACGCTGCGCTTGCCGGTCCGTGGTCTCCACTCCAGAATCTTCCGGCTCCATCGGCCATCTGTTCTGCGTGCTCTGCCCTGCCCACTGCCACTTCAACTGGCTAATCTTTTGGGCTATGTGGGTGACTTTCGTTCTTCTACGGATCTCCTCATTTCTGATTCGATCGCGTAGGTAGAGAAACTCCGAGCATAGCCCTCTCCATAGCTCGTTGTGCAACTTTGAGCTTAGTTATGAGGCCCATAGTAAGATACCACGTTTCAGTGCCATAACACACATTGGTCGAAGACTCTTGTCTTGAGAATAATCTGGGTATCAACTAAAAATATTTTTCTTATTGAACTGGTAGTTCTGGATATTACTGCGTTTACAAACACGCATTTTTTTCGTTATAATATATTAGTAAGTATAGATGTATCCATAAGGTCGTGTTTGTACCTGTAAGAAAACAGGCAAAACATTTTCATTGGTACTTCATACAGGAAGGTATTAAGTTTTTGTACATTTCTCATCTAACTAGAATAATAATTCTGTTTTAATAGCACATCACGCAAAAACTACTGGATGGATTTTGTTACTGTTTTACTGTCATGCTTTCAGTTTAAATGTTATTGTTTTTAACCGACTTCATAATAGGTTCGATTGTATGTATTTTTTGTGTATGTTCACCGATTTTCCCCCATTTGTGTACCGATTCTCAAAATACTTTTTTTGACTATCAGAGTATACTTCCGAGGCCCATTAAAATTTCATCAAATTTGGTCACGCAGTTTTTGAGTTACAATCATATAACTGAAAAGTGTTACGCTTGATGATATCATCATTGTCGGTGAATGACAGTCGATCTCGTAAGTAGCAAGGTAAAATAAGAATGGTAAAAAAAAATTACACAAAATTAAACCGACTTCAACACCAAAAAGTGTGAAATAACTTGTCGAAGTTGGTACAATGCGCACTTTATTGTGATAATAGGTTGTTTTTAACTATTATGGTACCGACTTCAATAAGTTATTTCACACATTTTGGTGTTGAAGTCGGTTCTGTTTGTTCTGTCTGTCTGTGTTCTGTGTGGTTTTGTAAAAAAATTGTTTTATTAAACACAGTTCATTTTGTCCAAGCTTCCCGCAATTCAGTGAATCCTAGTGCAAGGGTATGACCGTTAACTATTAACTATTATATAGCATGTCTGACCATTTTAGGGCAAGGCCACATCACGGCATGCAGTAGAGAATTACAATCATGGAACCTTATTAGTAAAGCTGAGCAGTATATGTAAATATCAGACGTAACAATAGAACATTGCCCTGTTTTGGTTGTTGAATTTTGATGTGATATTTTGATGTATTCTGCGTGAGTCAGGTAGGGTTGGGAAATCGGTTTTTCAGGGCATATATTAAGGCTAGTATTTGGTAATTTCATCAATTTTAATAGTACTTATGCAAATTTTATTATATCTGTTATTAGTTTTAATACAAGCATAATTGTTGATATTAAAAAAACTAGTATTTTCTACGAAACGAATACGACTTCTAAAAAAGGAGGAGGTAGGTACTCAATTCGACTGTATTTTTTAATGTTTGTTACCTCATATCTTTCGACTGGGTAAACTGATTCTCAAAATTCTTTTTTTGTTTGCAAGCTGCCCATTTAAATTAAGCCCAAAGAAAGCCCATTTAAATTTCTTTAAATTCGGTCTATTCGTTTTTGAGATAAGTACACTTCAATAACTGAATAGAATGGAAGTCGGTATTAAATTTTTCAAATTGTACTTGTTGAATACATACATATTTTCTTAAATTATTTTCAGGACACAGCCGAGAGTTCAGCCTAAATACGGAGTTCCGTTCCCAGCACCCAGGGTGCAAGCCAGTCCAAGTTCTACCACGGAATCTGCTGTTGAGGTGAGTTCCACTCATCATCATCTTAATCAGCCGGAAGACGTCCACTGCTGGAAATACATACACCTCCCTTGAACAGCCCAATGAACAGCTGTAAATGAACTTGCCTTTGGATATCAGCTCAAACTATATAATTTCGTAGCCATATATGTCTTCTATTCCACTGTTGAGTGAAACTGTACTATAGTATGCATTACACTACAATGCCGTGTTTTTACGCAATGTTGGTCAGTTAGACACCGAGCTCGCCGGCGAGTTTGAGGCAAAGATTAAATCTTGGTTAGATTCTCTCCAAATATTCATGCAGTAAAAATTCATAGGGCCCACTTTCAACGGTACACTCAGGTACCGGGGCGATTCTCTCCGACTCCCCTCTCTACCTGGCGACGGCCCAAGCCGAGGTCCGTACCTTAGTGGTGCCCTTGAGCAAGTCGTCTACTCCTCTCCTTGCGGCGAAGCGTCTTCAACGATCGCCTTAGGCGGTGCGCCTTCTGCGCACGCCATCCGTCCGGTGACGCTGTAAATGCCGTTAGAGGCAAACAGCATTGCGCCCGTTCGAAAAAAAAACAATGTAGACGAATTGCGATGTACATGCGACGTTTTCTGAAAAGTAAGCATTTTACGATCTACTATTGAAGGATGTAACTTTTCTATATATATATATGAGAGCTTATGAGTGCTGATAATAAATTGGAGTATTTTAATAGCTATTGAAATAATTCTTAGACTTGTAGCAGGTGTAAAAAAAGAAATAGTAAAAAACAGTACGAAATGAAAGTACAAAATACCAGCTATTTTCGGCGTTCTTTGTGAATTACAAAACCCCTCAGTAAAAGTTGAGGACTATCCAATCTATTATTTACGTTCTGTGGACTATTTGCAATCCCTAACGAGACGTCCCTAACTTGCCTACAAAAACATGACAAATTTAAAATATATGTTCAGTACATTTACATGAGTCGTAAAGGTAAGTCGCTTTGAAGATAATCTAATTTATACATTTCTCAGTTACATATACTTTAGTAATATTTTCTTAGAAGCTATACCACTTCAAGATGCCATTTTACTATTTCAAAACGTTCAACAATCTATCCTACTGCAACTGCAGTTCGACAAGTTCAACTCCTGTTGTCGTTCGGTCACTACCCAAAAAGCCATTCTACTATTTCTAGAGGCAAGTTGGAATGTACCGTCATCTTAAACACTACTATATAAATTAAAAGTACATTAAACGCTACTATATACGAATACGAGTGAGCGACGCGTTTATGATCTACCTCTCTATCGAGTTAGCAGAATATAATGCGTTGATCGATCGCTGACGTCAACAGAAACGTAACTGCTGGGCTTTTGTATAATAGCAGAATAAGGAAACGTATAAAACTCATCGTTCAGCTGCGGTTAACAATTATTTATTTAGTGGAAGCGGTTCCCAGAAAACTTTGACATAAATGTGAGAAGATACAAGCTGTCAACAAAGACTTGTCTCTTTGAAGACCAGGGTAGTGTCCTGCCCAAGTTAGGCACGACGGTTTTAGTACACTTTTATGTACGAGTTCAGTTTTGGCACCCCATAGTTTGTGATGAGTAGAATGCTATATTAAACTAGCTACTGCACGCGTTTTCGTCAGCTTGGATTGAGATTATCCCAATCCCTCAGGAATTAACGTAAATGGGGATAAACAAATATTATTTCTGGGCTATATCAATTTCAAATTTCATCGAAATTATTTGAGTATTTATAGCGTCAAGAAGTAACAGCGGACACACTCCATTAATTTTTGCATTTATGCAAAAGCAAGAGCTGGTCTTATCGTTAATAAGCGATCTTTTCCAGACAACTTTTGTATGGAGAGGAATTCCTAAACTACAATACGGTGGTACGGTGGACGGTGGTGTACCTACTAAGAATAGATAGCTTAGTATCAATAGTCCGATTATTTAATCCGATGGTCGGACTGATGAGCCTTTGTCTCAGTAGTTCGATGATTAAAAAATCGGACAGAGACATGTTGTCCGATATTAACACAAGTCGATTGTTGAAAGAAAAATGCGATAATATGAAAATATTCCTTTATTTTTTTAAAATGCTTCGTACAACGCAATTTATATAAAAAATTGGAATTCCAGCGAAGACTTTTTTTATTGGCATCAATAAAATTTAAGGCTAGTAACAATGGGTAATCATTGGTAATAGGAACGTAAATGCGTAAATGATAGGCAGTGACAACAACTGATAGGGTGATATAGGGTTATCCCTAACTATAGCAGCCTATAGGTTACAAATAACCCTAGGTTAGTTACTATAGTAACTTTAGATTATCCTTTCTGTGTGATCATAGTACAAACATTCAAAACTCTTACTCATGACCATTACGCTAAACATTTAACCAGATTTGGCGTCCTTTCGGTACGTGGTACTAGGAAATCATAGTGTGATAGGTATGTGTCTACGAAATCTTTAGAGTTTGTATAATTTCAGGAAGTAACGGAGGATGGTCCCGCTGTGGCCCAAGCTACTGCCGTCGCCGATGGAGAGAGGAGGAAGAGTGCCAGACTACGGTACGAATCCTAATAATATAACCTACTAGCTGCTCTCCGCGGTGATGGATGATGATGATAATGAATCTTATATAGCCTATGTTACTCAGGGTGAATGTAGCTTTCCAATGGTGAAAGAATTTTTGAGCCAATTCGTTACAAACATACATACAAATCTTTCCTCTATGTTAGTATTGATACGAGTACATATAAACGCGAAAGTTTATATGTTGATAGATAGAAAACATATTAATCATAAATTTTAAAAAGTACAGTTCTTAAACCTAGGTGTAACAATGGGCGGTCTTATCGCTCAGAGCGATCTCTTCCAGACAACTCATTCTCAGAGGAGAATCAAATATAACATGGACGGTAACAATACAAAATCACTAAATACCTACACTATAAATATCTACATATATATACTGAATAAACTAATAATAATATTAAATATATGTATTCATAAATAATATACTTGTATAATAAATACGTAAATATGTATGGGTGTTTGGGCCAAGCTCTATGAAATTTGGTATGGAGGTAGATGACGCGCTGGATTACAATATAGGATACTTTTCATCATCCATCACCACGCGGGTGAAACCGTGGGGCACAGCAAGCACATTAATTATATTTTTGAGTTACAGAAGACAGTATGGCGTAGAAAGGTACCATTCAGTAACCTCCTCGGACTGGGCCCGTCAATCTGGTGATTTAGTAGGCCCGTAGGTGGTAACTTAACTCATGAAGTTACATCACTTCCTATTGCCATCTTCTTAGGCAATAACCTAGAAGTGACGCAATGGAAAAGACGCCAGAGGCCGTAGCACAAACAATTAGCGGAAAAGTATTCGTATCGTAAGCGTCAACGCGTCACGCTTCAGCGTACAAACTATGAGTTATGTGTGTCACAATTGCCCTAGATACATGACAGTTTGTGCTGTTTCATGTGAGTGACGCGTTATACTTTTGCAGTTATTGGTGCAAGAGATTTTACATCTTATATCGCAAGGCGACCAAACAGTATACATTACTTTGCAGGGTTGTAGTTTAAAACTCTGTATGACAATGGACTGTTATGGGCGTGACACTTAACATCAAGCAAGCGACTTGTTCGTCAATGATTTAAAAAAATACCTTGTGAAGTGTACAGAAACTTCTCGTGTTCTCTCAATACATTTTGTAGCAGTTGTATCTGCCCTAGAATCCCGCCCGCCCTACATAGCATTCAGGGCGGGCAGTGCTGGACGTGATTGATCTAACTGCCAGGCATATTATTATATGCCACATTTGGCATGGAGAGCACGGACATTTGGCGTTTGACAATAGAGGAAAACAATTATTATTTAGGTCACTATTTAGGATACGAGATAGGAAATAATATTAGTCGTCCGAGCGAAGCGTCTCTGTTTTAACTGGCCAAATTGACTTTCATCTGTCCGTATGCTTGTTAGGTTGTACTCGTATGTACGTCTTCCTTTCGCATTTTTCAACCAATCTTTGAGCCGATTTTTAAAAACGGTTATTTTTTCTAAAAAAAGGGGGGGGGGGGGGTAGTTAAACGGCGTTATTTACCGATTTTTATACTGCGGCGCTATTTATCGACTGATTTTGATAAAATTTGGTGCCCACACACATTAGGTGACACACCTGAATTTAGAGAGGAATTCCAATATGATAAGATAATAATATATTTTAATCAGTCATTCCCCGCTGCACTACCAAGCTGCACTACTGGTAGTGAAGAAGGGAATTTATATGCAATTGGTTGTTAAGTTTAACAAAAACCAGCCAAGTGCGAATCGGACTCACGCACGAATTTTCGGTACCTATAAATCCCCCATATATACTTACAAAAGAAATGATTTTGTTGCCGTTTTTATAAAATAATGGTTTGGTGTGTGTGTAAGTACCCTTCGTGCGCGAGTCCAACTCGCACTTGGCCGGTTTCTGTGAAAATTTCAACTGTCTAACTATTACGGTTCATAAGATACAGCCTGGTTACAGACCGACAGACAGACAGACGAACGGGCAGCGAAGTATTAGTAATAGGGTCCCGGTTTTTCTGGGGGATTACAGCTATTATAACAACATAATTATTAATATAACTTCGGAAGATAATAACCTTCACAATTAACCAAGAAGTAGGTATAACAACACTAATCTCTATTATACTTATAACAATTTATATACTCAACGAACATCCAGGAAAGCGGCGTAGGCCCAGATAAAGATGTGCTTTAATAAGTGGAGTGTACACGTACACGCAAATCGATGCGTTTAGGGCCCTAGGCTCAACTGCGAAGCTCAACCACAGCATAAATGATGAACGCATTAACCCTTCATATACCGTGATAATTAAAACAAAAGGTTTATGAATGAAACGCACGTCAATTTGCGTCAATGGTCTCAAAGGGTTAACGGTGCTACCACACCAATCGATCGATCGTCGATCGATGCCATCGAGCAACGTTAATTGAAATTCGAACTATCAATCAGTATTGTAGAACTAATCCAAGCATAAATCGATCATTATATCGACAATCGATCAATCAGTCTGGTAACACCCTAAAGAGTTTCAGCGATAGGTGGTGTGCGTGATTTTGGCCCACTTGCACGTTTGCTCGGGTTGAATAAATAAGTCTACGAGTTTGTAAACTTGCGTTAGTCATATCAATTTTTAACTCTCATTTTGTCTTGCACGTCTATAAAAGATCACCGGTTTTGCTAAACTGACATTTGTAATCTTTCGATGGGAACATTGAATTGTCTATGCGCTTATATTGTAACCTGACCAATAATGAATGAATCGGAAAAAAAGTGAAACTTATAACTATAACTTTGGCACTACAGTACAATGTATATCGACTTTCATGTTTATCCTTTGTTGTATAAAATTTTTCGACTTTTTATTCTATACGTATTGTCTCGTGTCATTTCGTCCAAAGAGTACATTATACAGCAGAATGTAACCTCAATTTCTTTTGACACAAAACTTCACTACCCTAGTTAAAGACTTAACCCTCCCACATTGCTGGGTTAAATATTTCAATAAATAACCTTAGATTTACTCCTAACCTTTAATGGTGCAAGATAAATTAATTATAAAACCCCGTTTTAGCAGTTGACTCTGAGTTATTGAAGCTAACTCTGGAACGTGCAAGTGGGCCTTATGGCTTAAGGCTTATATGGTTCTTAGTTTTAATACCTTTATATTGTATGACAGTATAATAAGAAAACCAAATATAAAAAGATGCTTCATGAGCATGTGAAGCTATTGCCCAGAATTCCTACGATTTGGGATTACCGCGACGCTACATAAAATATAGGTAACCCTGAAAGACTGAAAGGCATACCTATGTATTGCCATATCATTGTTCTGATTAATAAATTGAAGGACTTTGGATAGTAAAAGTTGAAAACGATATTATAAAAAACATTAAGTAATACTTCCTGGAATTAAATTGCTGGAAAAATGCTTATGGCAGAGATGCAGTATTCCTTCTTCGCTAGACCGACCGAGCGGGTCGCTCTAGCACTCGGCGAGTCACTATCTCCTGAGGATGCCTAGTGTAGAGGCGAAACACGTCTCGAAGAGGTTTTTGATTGTGTTGCATATGCTGTACTTATCTACTATGCTTCCTTAAACACAATATACTTTCTTAAACACTGTGACGTAATTAAAAGATCTTGCCGATACGCAAAGACGAAGTTGTACGCTCCACCACAAAGTTTCCGTCTAAACAGTCAAAATGTCAATTGTATGGCAATTCGAGTTTATAATAAATTACCTGATAAAATCAAAGACGATGGCTTAAATTTATTCAAGATAAAACTATTTGATTTGTTACTAGATAAATGTTTTTACTCTATTAAGTATTATTTGAACTGTAATGATTTTAATTAATTCAATCTTATTAATATTATTATTTCTATTTAGTCAATCGATATTTTGACATTTCATGTATTCTTCTTCTTCTTCTCAATCGTTTCCTCATGACTGAGGGTCGTGACCACCATAATGGCCTTCTGGACAAGGTTTCTCCAGGTGTTGCGGCACTCGGCTTGTCTTATGGCCGTGGCTATATTTGTCCTCGTTGTCTCTTTGACAACATCAGTCCACCTAGTTGGAGATCTTCCTCGACTCCGCTTTCCTTCCACGTGACCCACAACAATGAGCTTTTCTAGGTTGTTAGTGTCTCTTCTGGCCACGTGTCCGAAGTATTGCAGGAGACGCTGCAGGCATGTACTGGAGAGCCGAGTTTCAATTTTAAGTTCTTTTAGAATAGACGCATTTGTGCGGCGCGCTGTCCAGGAGATTCCCAACATTTTGCGCCAGCACCACATTTCAAATGCGTCTATCCTAGTACGTATTCGGGCTTTAAGTGTCCAAGTCTCTCATGTATTATTATTGTTTAGGTATTAATTTTAGGTTTTCATATAATAATAGGTTTGGTAATAATCTATTCTAAAATTGTATTCTAATATTTGCACGCCAATGTAGGCAGAATTTTGTTGGGAATTATATTATGTACCTTTATAATATGCTGTAGTACGAGCATCTTCGCTATTTTGTACCCAAAATTCATGCAAATGAATTTATGATTTATTATTTCCTATTTGCATGTTATGCGGGAGGGAGGGTGGTGCACACTGCATCTCAGCCATACCATAGCATTTTACCAGCGAAAGAAGCACTATATTTTTTTTATAATATCTTTTTTAAAACAGATTTCCGCCAAGTAAAACCCGAACCAATAAATTATATTAATAAAGTTGTTTTTTTTTCAGGAGTCGTCGTATACGTCCCGTGTACGCTATCGATAGATCCGGTCGTCTGGTCTTTGCTGAGGCTTGATAATTGAGGAATAGAACCAAATTGAACCAAAATAATGCATTGGCCTTACAAATACATTAATAACCTTTATCTGTCTTCGTTTCAGTTTCAGTATTTTACAGTTTATTGGAAGCACCTTGTAGAAGTATAAACATCTTTTACTCAACCAATCTAAATATATTTACACCGTATATGTATCTATGTAGGAACACTACGTTCACACTGATTGATTATGCAATGTATATTATACATTGCATAAGTGCAATTTGAAAAAAATTATACCGACTTCCATTCTTTGGTGAAAATCAGTTATTATAGAGCGCAACTCCAAAAAGTAATGGACTGAATTTGATAAAACTTACGGGACCACACGGGAAGCACCAGCTTTCAAACAAAAATAGAATTTTAGAAATCGGTTTACCCAATCGAAACTTATGAGGTAAAAAACATAAATAAAACATACAGTCGAATTGAGTACCTCCTCCTTTTTGGAAGTCAGTAGAAAATCTAGCGACTTCCACAAAAAGGAGGAGATACTAAATTCGATCTGTTCTTTTAAGTTTGTTACCACCTCATTACTTTCGACTGGTGAACCGATTCTCAATATATTTTTTTTGTTTGAAAGCTGGTGCTTCTCGTAAATTCGGTCTAGTAGTTTTTGAGTTCTACTCCAATAACTGAATTGAATGGAAGTCAGTTACAAATTGTTCAAATTGTACTTGCTTTAAACTATTTTATATACTACGCATAGCGACATAGCGACACATGTGTGTAGCATGAAATATATATAGCTATATTCTCTTAAATACTTTCGCATGTTCACATACTTGTTAATTATATAAAATATGTATTGATCTCGATTCTGTAACCATTCTCTAAATGGAAATTCGCAAAAATATGGCAGTTCTCATTTTGTTTAGGCTAAAATCCAAATTAGTATAACACTTCCGAATGACAGCACTAAAATTAGATATTACTCTTCAATTGTGGGCATATTGTAGACACATTAGTCGTCACGTAACTTGGTGCTCGATAACCTGGATCACCCGAAAATGGAATAGAATAATCCTATTTTTAGAAATGTCCTTTCCCCGAGTTTCTTGAATGTTTGTCAATGCATTGATTAGTTGACCAAGTAAATACTAAACGCTCATTGGTCAAAGCTATTTTATGACGCGATATGTGACCAATCAGCGGTCAGTATTCCGTCTGTTAGCTGATCACACTTTGAAAGACGTTCCAGAAACAAGAGGTAAGTGTTAAATGAGTTTAGATTTTAGTGTTAACAGAATAAGAAGTACCAATTAAATTTTAGTTCCCTAGTTTTTTGAACAAGTAAATCGCTACTATAGTCTACGTGCCTATTTATCTGTAATCGATGGATATTCAGTTCGTAAAATAGTGACACACATTTTTATAGGTTAAAAAATGTAAAATCCTTCAAAATCTTGATGCTTGCAAAGATGGTTAGAGTCAAAAGACATCAACTACCAACATTTCAAGTTAGTATCCACAGCGGTTTCGGCACTACGTTGATTAATCAGTCAGTCCAGTCAGTCATTCAGTCAGTCAGTTAGTCAGTCAGTAGTCAGTCAGTCAATCAGTCAGTCAGTCAGTTAAGTTTGTCAGTCAATTAGTCAGGAAAAGTAATTGTATATGTAATATACAGTTAACCATTGTTCTTTATATGTGTATTTATTATTATAACTATTACAAGAGTGCTTTCTTTTTCATCTACTTTTATGAACCGTTCTATAAACCTTACTTCGTTTTTGAATGTGGTCAAATTATATATTTATTGTTTTGTATAAATTCAAAAATAACAACTTATCAAAAATATTGTGTTCGGAAGAACTGAAGAGCTCACACGAGTTTATCTATGTGATATTAAATATAATTATTTAATGTATGACCTTGTTGTTTTATTTTATCCATATATATAATTTTAAAACGAACAATTCTTTCAAAATTCAAAAACCGGTCAAAACCACTTTTGACTGCAAAATCAAACAAAAGTGTCTAATGTTGTAAGTAATCAATTCGACTGTATTTTTTTATGTTTGTTACCTCATAAATTTTGAGAGAGTGAACCGATTTTCAAAATTATTTTGTTTGAAAGCTGGTGATTCCCGTGTGGTCCCATTTATATGTCATCAAATTCGGTCTAGTAGTTTTTGAGTTACACTTCAATACTGATGGGGCTGCCACCGTGGTGTAGCGCGTCAGGGATGTTTGCAGATGCGCATATAGACGGTTTCTCTGCGATCATGCGCAAGTGAGTCGCCTCCCTGATGCGTCGCCTGCGGGCCAGCTCCAACGGCTACCTGCAGCTGGAGCCTGGAGGATGGATCTTGACTTCCAAATAATGCAGCACTGGACCAAGATGGCACTCTGGATCCAAACCTAAATTTAGATTAAGATGACAGTTGTATTTTTTAGTTGATTTATTTTTTGTGACATTTGCTTTTTTTAATGTGTTTGTGTTTTATGTGTAATTTATTAATTGTATGGATGTAATTTGCAGGATGGAGTTAAACTAGCTAAAACAGAAGAAAGATTATTTATTCTTTCTGTATATAGGTAGGTCCGTTCGGTACAATGGTCGCAGTCGTAAGAGAACCCCTCGACATTCACAGATAGTTTTATGGATCAGGGTGCCTTCGTCGCAGCGGATTCGATCGGAACTATTGAAATGCTAAGTAAAATATGCATTTAATTAGTTATGTGTTTATGTCAGAGATGGCGCATTTAACAATGGAATCTGAAATAAATGATTTTGATTCACTGATTGAATAACTGAATAGAATGGAAGTCGGTATTAATTTTCTCAAATTGTACTTGTTCTAAGCCTTAATTTAAACTCCTATTTACTAAAAGCACAAGATACCTAGACCACCTCCATATCAAAAGGATTTTGTATCTTGTTAAATACGTTCACAGGGAGCCAAACCAAAACGAGTTCATCTAGGTACCAAGAGTACATTTTCATCTCAAAGTAGGATCAAAACTTGAAATTGGTTCGAATGTTTTGCCAACGGTAATTTGGCAAGAACACTTTAACTTGCTATTTATGTGACATCCCAGGAAATTGTAGAGAAGGAGGGAATTCGAAAATAAAACTTAAACCTAGAATGTTATTCAACATTCATACTAGTTACGACCCGATAGATGATGACGATGATGAAAATGTATCTCCTTGCCAAAGTTCATTCACACAAATTTACTTTTGTATATATAATATTAAGTTTGAATTAAAAGCAATAGTTGCAAGTCACTTGTAGGTACATATACAAAAGGGGTCCGGTTGTTTATGCCTACAATGCAAAAAACCTATGTAGTAAATAATCCACATCTCATATTCTCTACTTCGGATTATGACTAGGTACATCGCATAATGACATAGTAGCAAAATGCCTACTTTTTCAAAGTTACAGTCGAGATAAAAAACCACTAGGACAGATAAAATTTATTCATACTTCTAAGTTTCTTCATTCATTCATTCTAATCTACATACCACGTTAAATACTAAACTAAAATACTACATGCAGTTAAAACCCTTGGCGAATAATTCACGATTCTACTTTTCGTAATATATATTTCGTAAATAAATTTATCCTGTTGAGGAATTCGTTAAGGCGTCTACGCCAGCTCTCCATACCGTTGTTAGGTTTGTGTGGTAGGTGCCTCTCTGACGTAAAACAGATAAGTGAAAAAAACTTCGTCCATTGTCGTTCAAAACAGTTTATAAACTTTTTGGCATCTTATGGAATGTCATCTTATTAACTATTTGTTCTATTATAGATTTCTAACCTATGTGTTTTTAAGTGGTTAGTGTGTTAATAGTTTTGTATCTGACTGTACCTAGTTTCAAAAAGTAGGCATTTTGCTACTATGTCAATATGCGATGTAGACATAATGCGAAGTAGAGAATATGAGATGTGGATTATTTACTGCATAGGTTTTTTGCATTGTAGGTATTAACAATCGGACCCTACAAAAGTAAACTAGCGACCCAACAATCTAATTGGCGAATTTTCAAGTTATCTTCCATCTGTTGAGAAAAGCAACCCTACTATAAAGTTTTTTTTTTAAAATTTTGATTCAATAGTTATTTACATCAATTATTGTGACGATTTGAAGACCACGGTCTCATAAATGCTGCTTATGAATGAGATTATTTTGTACTGCGCACAGCGGATAGTGCTAAATGACATTATTTTAATTCACTTATTATATTATATACTATTAATTACACCCGTTGACTCGCGATTCGCCATATTTGGCCAATAATACAATAGATTTCACAGAAATCAACCTACTTTTCTAGAACCTGCAACGTGTGTGGTTAAAGATCGTAAGGAGTAACGTAACGTAATGAGGACGTAAGGATCAACATAAGGATAACCCCGGTCGGCGGTCCTACGTACAGCTGGAGCGATAAAGTTGGGAAAGACCTACGCAAACTCCAAGTCGATGATTGGCAGGAGATGGCACAACACAGACTAAAATGGCAGACTTTAACGTCTGAGGCCAAAACTCAGTTTGGATCCCGCGCGTAATGAATGAACTATAAGTAAGGCTGCTAAGAGTTTTACATAATGACTAGTGTATTTAAAATGGTAAATGAAACAAAAATCAGTCACCAAAATTTACCACGGCTTCAATAGTAACAACATACATACGTATAAACACAACAAAATAACAAAGAACGCCGGTACGCTAGTAATAACAAACACGTTCTCTTTGACAAATTTTATCGGACCTAAAAAAGTTTTTCTGAACCATTTTAATCGATACCTTTCAATGATTGAAGTAGAGAGCGTCACTGTGTCAGCTTCATCATACGAAACTTGAGGGGTTACAAGTGACGGTGGCTTCAAAACTTCAACGTAATCTCTAAGCAATTTAGGCTTCTTTAGTTTCTGTATCGATTTCCCTGATAGCCTCGGCTCGATAATCTTAGGCCCTTGTGTGCTAAGTTTCAGCATAATTTGATCAATAAACTTGTTTTGAACTAAATTACACTGAAGACTTTCATCGGCTCCTTCCTTTTTTAACTTTTGTGTCGAAATCACACTGCTGGACACTGGTGGCTCTATCATACCTCCATTTTCTAAGTCAAGCTCTGGTATAGGTTTTAATTGAACCTTCAGAGTAGCAATAGATTCTTTCAGTTCTCTTACTATTTTCTCAGTGATTGACTCTTCAAGCCTCTTAAGTGTTACATCGAGAACTAATAACAGTCTATCCCACATATCTGTGATATTTGTGGGGTATAGACCAGGTTCTTTACCATATTTTCTTTGTTGCATTTCCTTGTCATCAAGCATTGCCTTAATTTGAACTTCATTTGGTAGATTCACATTTTTACTAGTAGGTGAAATTGCACTCTGCTTAAACTGTTTTTTCAATATACATGGATCTACTTCATTATTGATAATATCTCCTTTATTTTTAATATTCGTTGGATAGTTTTGATTCATATGTCTAGTGACTACAACATCATTCAAAGTTACACTAGAACTAGTAGTTTGTGTAACTTCTGGATAAAATCCTAAATTGATAACAGTCTCTAGTATGTTCTGTTTTTTATTTATTTCTCCAGATACATTATTATCGGAATTTTCAAAATCAATATTATCGGTGTATGCAGAGTTATTCGTTAAGGTAAAAGTGGAGTCGTTATTTGATTGATTTAAATCAGAACTTGTTAGAGCCATATCATATGTATCGTCTTCACTGCTTGGCCTAAGACTTGATTTTATATTCACTAATGTTGCATCACTTACTTTTGCATCCTGCTCATGTGCTATATTCGTTATAACAAACTCAGGTGCCGTTTTAGATGTTAGTGGAATCGTATCTATAGGTAACAATTCGGAGCAGCTAGTCAGGTTTCTTGTGTGCATACATTTCTCGATATTAGATTCTACCAGTTCATCTGCATTAATAACAAAAGACTTCTTATACGTGACTGCTATGGACGCGTTAATAATATCAGTTTTGTATGGAGCAGTCAGTTGTGATGATGTTTCAATAGCTGATTTCACTGTACCAATACTGCATTCGTCTTCTTTTGTGGAAGATGTTGTACTTGATTCTTGAGTTAATGTATTTCCACTCGAATTGCTGATAAAAGACTTATTTTGTGCAGTAGATGGGTGTGAAGAAAGTGCTTGTTCTTCGTTTATATCCAATGAATGTTTTGATATTGATATCAATTCAGTTTCTTCTTCTAATAAATTTTCTTTAGCGTACACTTTTTTCAAAACTGTTAATCTAGAAATTACTGTTGAAATATTAGAAAATCTCTTTTGGATTTGTCCAGAGTTAGAAGAGTTTCGTTTTGCTTTCATACAGTTCTTTTCAAAGTGGTAACTTATAGTAACTTTTTGAGTTTTGCGTTTGAATTTGTTAAATTTTGGCTTATAGTTTTTGTGAGTCTTAGACTTTCTTTGGAGTTTGTTGTCATTGCATCTTTGACCATTGTTAATATAATTAAATATAACTTCGGGCTGATTTATTCCTTTGTTGTATAAAACATTTTCCGGCGAGTTTTTTGCTGTTACATCAAGTTCACTTATGTTTGCACTTTTTATTTCTAAATCATTAAACCCAGCACTATTTGAATCACTATTTTGAACGTTTTCTTTTTCTTCTATGATGTTTGGTATAGGTGCATCTAAATTTTGGTCTGATTTTACAGCTTGTTCACATTCAAATATTTTTAAGGAATTAGTAGGAGTTAACGAATTTGTACTTTCTTGTGGGCTTCGTTTATTACAGATCATTTGCTGGGCTGTTACTAAATTATCATAAGTTTCTCTTAGAGCAAATGCCACTACATAAGTTGGTGTTTTCTGTGGATATTGTGTAATATATTTTTCTTTACTTTTCTTTACAGTTGATAAAGTTTCATTTTCTTCAGCTGATTGCATTTTTTGTAGCTTGTTCAGTATATCTAAAACAATTTAGTTATTAATAAACAAAATATAGAAAACATGAGAAACATTAATAATGAAAAAAAAAAGCGGTTTCAATATTAATTTTAGCGTGTAAATGTCACTCTAACAAATCAAAATACACAATTAGTTGAATATTTCCGTCCTAGTGCCATTCAATTCATTTCGGTTTGAGAAGCTCATCATGCCTTGAAACTGTAAAATAATATAGGAATCTTGGGAAGGATGTTATTACTGCGGAAGCTTTAACTACACGATCACGTACTTGATTGCAATAATGTACCAAATAAGTTAACGGTATACTTCGGATATGCCTAAAGTTGAAAGAGAAATATATATATATATATATATATATATAGTACCCTTACAAGAAGTAGCCTGGAGTCGCCATATCTACAAAATTCCTCGTAAATATTTAAAACAGAATAGACCTATTAAAAATTATAAATTGTTTTAAACCCATTATCTCTAAATATAAACTGCAGCTAACTCTCAGTATGCCCAACCTTAAATTTCGGAAGTATAACTTACAATGAAACGATCAAATACCTAGATGATGACTTGGTAGTTGACCGGAATTCGTAGCATTGTATCGTCGAATATATTATCTAATACTTGAGCCAGCTTGTTTGCTGACAAAATGCATTTATTGAACGCCTACAGACCCTGTGATAAAGTCTGCTATCCCGTTGACCAGTATTTTTTAATAAATATGAATAAAATACTTAACATTAAAGCTTATATTTTTCCATTATCCATTACAGAGTTTTTGACGTTGTTATTACAATAAAATTATTCCACACGGTCTTTTGTGGCATACTGATATCATAGAGAGATGAAACATGGATTAGAATTTAAGTTAACCGTCCAGCTGCTAAATACAGAAAATAGCATAAAACTGTCAATATCTTCATAACTGTGTATTATAAACGACGGGTACAAATCTATTACACACTTGATATATCAATTTTATTTAATTTTACTACTACGACTAAGTAATTGTTAAGTATCAATAAAATTTTGATTATGATTGTAGTTGTTTTTAACATTATAATGCTTAGTCGTTTAATAGTAGATTATGCATCGAGGGAGTAAAGCAGTGTCTTACGTCACGGCCGGTATATTGAACCCTGAGTGTAACGGTGACTTTTGAGTTAAAATTTAATTCCCGAGCGAGGCGAGGGAGTTATGTCCTGAGTGAAGTGAGGTGTTAAAGCCGCCCAAGACGAAGGCAGGTTTCAGCTTCGAGGTGCATACTCTACTTTTCATAACATATAATAGTTAAATTATTAAAACATTTGTCCAGTTATAGAGGGACAGAGTCATATTTTAAAGAACATTTTATTGAAAAGACTCTTTTTAGACTTTGGCGGTTGTTAACTAAGTTATAATTAGTGCTCACGAGATCATTGACCACGATTGCTTATGCATATTTCCTGATATTTCGGTACAGTTACATGCACTATGTTCAAAATTATAACATTTTATGGAAGTTGCTAAAATAATACCAAACACCAGAGCGCGGCACGTAACTTAAACTAAACCTTGAATGCGCAGAGAGGGGCGTATCCCATAGCAACGCGGCGCGCAACAATCACGCTCACTATAGTATAATCACGCATTTTTTTTCTATATGCTGTCTCCGTACTAACAGCTTTCCTATAACTAACTTTCCAAATCCAAATCACTTTACGCCCATGGGAGTTTCATACAACTTTACATCCCCGGGGATGTAATGCCTAGCTTTATGTTGATATGAAATGAAATCTTTTATTCTGTATAGGCCTACGGGGGCACTTACAAATTGTCATTTTACATTTATTATTAAATCGGCAACCAGAGCGGAACGCGACCACAACTGAGAAGATCCGGCAAGACAGTCAGCAGGCTTGTCTATTTACATTTTTTTATAGCCAATTTCTTAATGTAAATAACAAATATTCATTTATTTTTAGTTCCAGTGTGTTGCCTTACAAAAAAGACCATAATAATGGTATCAATAAGGCAAGACACGCTACACTTCGACATGGTAATACACGAGTAGATAGATCCTGGAGTGATCAGTCCCAAAATATTGCGTGATATGGATGGAATTGGACATTTTCGAGCTGCCACCGTATGAATAAACGTTTCGATGCTTTGACATTATGCTTTTTAGGCCAAAAGCCATTAATTATTTGACACGATGCTAATCGGTTTCGGGTCCAATTTGCCTATTTGGTCATTTTGCTTAGCAATCACAAAATTTTTGTCAGTAGCTATTTCAACTTTAATATCTCTGTCATTTTTCTAAAGTACCAAAACGTTATCTTTTGTAAATATATAGGGTAAAAGGAAAAGATGAGCCATGTCCAGCAGTATATAAATAATGTCAATACCTAAATAAACAGATACTTATTAGAAATAAAAATATATTCATCAAAAATAAATTACATTATTCCAAAAGACAATAATAATAATCTTTAGAACCCTAAATCAGATAGTTTGACATAATACTTCGATTCATTAGAACTACGTGCTAACATACTCCCACTTCTGCCGACTACTGTATTATTCGGATAAACTACATCTATAAGAACATAGCGGCAGAATATAAAGAATAATATTGTCACTGGAATCCAAAGCAATAAACAATAAATGAAGCCTTCTCCGAATCCCATACCCTTACGACAATCCCTGTGACACGCAAGAGGCAGCCCCTTTTCCTCATCATCATTTTCATCGACATCAATATTATTAATGCAGGGTGGTGGTTCCGCTTCTTCAGTAAATTTACCACAGCACGGCTGTATAAAACTGACTGGCTGACTTGCTTGTCTTGTGTCTAAAAATAGGGGGAGATACAAGGTGGGTTGGGATTTTTTTTTGTTCTTTTTGTATCCTTTGTTCCACCCTTTTGGGCATTTAACCTGACCTAAAGGATCTTCGGAAGGAAACCCGTATACAAAATTATTTTGACCTTGACATTCATCGCAATAATAAGTAAAATATTTTTTGTTATTATCAGTAGATATTTCAATCAGTGATTTAGATGTAGGTAAAACGTTCTTTATCTTTTTGCAAGAATTTGCGTTTGAAGACATATCCGTTATTTTTATAATAGACTCGCTGTCTATGACAATATATGAAGCGCTTTTTCGCATAATGCGATCGTAAAATTCAGATGCATTTTTTCTGGGTCCTTTCGATAATTTGATACCAGAGAGTACTAGGTGCTTACTTTGTTCATTTGTAAATTGAACTCCTTTTGAAGGATTACCTAGCGTACATGTGGTCTTATTAGTACCCTTACTTTTTTTTGTCGCCCTCTTAACATACTCTTTTACAAAAGATTCAGCGGCATTCGTCAATTCTCTAATAATAGATTTAAGCTCTTGAACATCTTTGATTAGCTCATCGTCAGTAATGGTACTGACATCTATGGTAGTAAGTTTATCAGGTTTAGCTATGACACTTTCACTCCTAAAAATATAGTTCGCTTGACTCGCGGCACCGTCTAATATAGGTATAATGTCTTCATGATTTTCAGAACTATTTGTAGTCACTAAACACTCTTCTTTATATGTTACATTGGAAACATCCTTCTCAAGATTTTCTAAATTATAAACAAAAGTACAGTTTTTGTCTTCTTCACAATTGTTAACGTTATGCTTGCTCATTATAGTGAATTTGTCTTGATTATTTTCAGAACAATTTGTAGCTACTAAACACTCTTCTTTATATGTTACATTGGAGATATCCTTCTCAAGATTTTTTAAATTATAAACAAAAGTGCAGTTTTTGTCTTTTTCACAATTGTTAACGTTATGTTCGCTCATTGCAGTGAATGTGTCTACATTCTTTTTATCGTTATTTGGAAATACTTTGATTTCTACGTCAAATTTTATATTTGTATCATCTTTATAATCGGCGAAATACTTTATTATATGTTGAAAGTGACCTAAGAAGGTTTCAGTATCTAAGGACTTTTTAATATTACCCGCTGGGTTATACTGAAACTTTAGACGCCTGTTACCACGTCTGTGTGATTTTGAAACTTTATGTCGCAGTTTGGGCTTATTCCTTCTAATATTTTTGGTTATCACGTCCATTTCATGTGTTTGTTTTGATGAAATACAATTTTGTCTCACAGGTTGTTTCTTATGTGAGTTATTTGTGTCATTTACGTAATTATTATTCTGTGATGTGCGTCTTATTTCAAATGTTTTGTTGATTTCACTGCCGGTACGCTGTATACTGTTCTTCAATGAACGTTTTTCTTTTGATGGCATATTTAAATCAGTCATGGTGCCATTGTCATTTGTAAAGAAATGTATATTTGTACTCCTAGTATTTACGGGATCATCAGAAAATAAGCTATTTACTAAACTATGCATTCGGTTTACTTTTTTTTTCTTCTTAAAACTTTCGTTGAAGACTTTATTATTCATACTTTCCTCAAAATCTAACGAAGAGTTGGTCACACTTTTGTATGTAGGTTTAGGTAAAAATACTATGTGACGATGGTTATTTTTATTTCTCATAGCTTCTGAATGGAACTTTGCGCATCTTTTTGTAAACGAATTCGTAGATATTGTGAGTAAATTGATATTAGAAATAAATTGGCTTGACTTCTTAGTGGAAAGAACTAAATTTGTATGTTTTTTAGTTTTTTGTGTTTTAAATGTTTCATTTCTCAATGTAGATTTCGTAGGAATGTTTCTTGGAACGCTCAAGGTGGATATTATTCTATTACGTATATGTGCATTAGGCGTAGAGTAAAACGAAGAGTCCCTGTGAATATTTTTGCTATCTGTTGTCTTTTTTGAAGATCCATTTTTGTAACGTTGACAAAGTTTTGATGTTGTTGCTACTTTCTTATTTTTTACTTCTCGACTATAAGACCCTCGGTTCAAAACGTATGTGGATCTAGATGAGGAAGTGTTTGTTCTATCACTATCACCTTTATGTAGTAACGAATATAAGAAAGCCTCTAATTTGGATTTAGTTTCACGATTATCAAAATGTTTGATATTTATCCAGTCATTCAGTAAGTGTTTAAAGTTATCTAACATAAATTTGGTGATATCAAGCTGGAGATAGTTAGTTGCTTCAGTGTTCTCACTGTCACCACAACCACTAGTATCCGGTTGAAACTCGTCAACAGTATCCATTTCCTTATCGCATTCTATACTCGCAGAATATTTCGATTTTGTAGAGCTTTGTATTGAAAGTCTATTCTTTTTATTTTTGTAATATCTTCTGAGTATACATATATCTGTTTCTATACTTAAATCTCTTTTAACTTTGCCTCCATCTGTTACGAGATTTTGTGTTTGTGACAACTTCTTTTTTATCTGAAGGATTCCACTCCTTGAGTAGAGTTCCGACGTTCCTGAGCACGTTCTGGACTGTAGGACGGCATGATTCGATGTTTTGTACAGAACTTTTGTGTCAGCTTCTTTCGTAGAGTTTTGTTTTCCCATTTCGCTTTCTTCGATATAGTCATTCGGTTGTCTTCTGCAAGCAACAATATTAGTATTCTGTTCATCTTTGTCAAGTATCTTATCTTCAAGTTTGGAATTGTAATAAAATCACACCGTGGACACTTTGAAATAAAGTTGCACTGTGTTCAGAGTTCTTAAGTTTTTATTCCACTTACAAAGAAGGAATTTATCGTTCAATTATCAAAAATGAGGTGGGTAACATTTTATCAAGAAATCAGCTGGAAATAATTTTACTGATGATAACCGCAATGACTGGCTGTGTGCTCCTGAAGTTTATAAAGTCTACACCTTACCGAATGGCACTAATCTCGAAAGTCCAATGTCGTTTAAAACCTGCATGGATCAATTTAAAATACTTCCTAATAACGCTTAAGTCAGTCCCCAAAATGTCTGTGTACTTTTGGCATACTTTGAGGACTAACTCAAACTTATGCACACGAGTAAAATCTCGGACAAAAAGTACGCCAGGTACAGTCTATCCTGTGCGTTGACCTGTAACGAGTGCAACACATCTCCCCTAATGAAATTAGCACTGAGTGAAATTTAAAGATCGCTTATATGTTTTTTGTAACGCTGAAGATGAATAGTGCGTCTTTACAAGCAACTACTTTATCAATAACCATTTATAATGTGTAACAAACATAGTTATTAAAATGTATACTCTAACTAAATAATGAAAATATTCATGGGTCAAGGAGCGGCTAATGAGTTTTCAATTCGTACCACTGAGGTAGATATTGTAACACTGTTAATAAGTCGAACTCGTATATCCCGTATGTTCCTCGGACACACTCTGTGCCAAAGTATGCTAACGCGGCATTTGAACGTAAAATCTTTTCATATGATCTTACGGTACGACGCGGCAGTAAATCACACACACAATGATGTTTCACTTTCGATATTTGTGTGACCGAGTCCTTTTTTGTTGTTTGTTATGGGAAATCTAATACTTTCGCGGTCAAACTATGAAGTTATTAATTTGTATGGGTATGTATACTATTAGCTATCAAGTTACCATAGCATAGGCCAAGCCTAGTTTGGGACTTGAAGACTTTGTGTGTGGATATTGTCCCCTTTATTATTATTAATGAAGGAATGAAACTTACCTTGTATTTAAATTGATTCATGTTATGATAGAAAGATTTTGCTTGGATTTTATTCAAATACTTTGAAATAGAGATATCAATGTGAAAAAATAAATTATTCACGCAGCGAATTTTTGCAATTTTGATATAGTTTGACATTTAGTATTTATCTATTTATCTATGCGTTTGACGTTCATGTAATGATTCTTCTAGTACGTCAGCTCATGCCACAATTTACGGGGAGTCTGTGAGCAAAGAAGTTGTAATTTAGTTGTGTTAGGTAGCATAATATAATAAATAAGTACCTAGTTCCTATATCTTTCTATTCCAGACCACAGACTAGGCTCGGCCTTAGGTCTTTCCATCTTTTCTTGATTTTTTAACGTAAGAACCTTCTACAAAGTATTAGAAAACATTTTAAACAAAGATGAATGAAATCGGTAAAGTCGGTCTCAAGTTATAGCGTGACCAGGAGATATAGGGGTTCATTTTAATATATCTACTAGTGACTACTCGCGACTTCGTTCGCGTATTAGGCTCGATTTTCGGCCTCGCCATAACCTCCCATCTTTTCTTATCCTTTTTTAATGTAAGAACCTTCTACAAAGTATTAGAAAACATTTAAAACAAAGATCAATGAAATCGGTAAAGCCGGTCTTAAGTTATAGCGTGACCAGGAAAAATAAATACAAAAAAATAAAACCACTATTTCTCTTGGTCACGCTATAACTTGACAACGGATGGAACAATCTCAATAATTCTTTTCTGTTGTGGTAATTACTGTAAGGAGAAGGGTCTTATGAAAGAGAAACCAAGAAAAGACGGCTGGCAATGGCGAGGCCGAAGTCCGAGCCTACGACGCGAAAATGTCGCGGGCAGTCGTTAGTCGTTTTTTATAAATTTAATCCATGAAGGGATGGGTTAAATATTCCTTCCACCTAGCAATTTTAGAGATTAAAATCACATCCTCGGATGGAATTCGGATCCGCGTCTTTCGACAATTCGTGTCAAACGCCATGACCACTAGGCCACCAAGGCATACCGTCCGAGCATCGAATTTTTAACTCTCTATTTGATTTTAACCAACGTGTGGACGAAGGGACTTTATTCTCTAAATTTGTAAAGTTTGGACTCGCTTAGCAGGCGTTAGTGCTAAAAAACAAAAGAAATAAAAAAAAACCAAACACTCAAGTAGCAGTAGAACTCACGGTAAATGACTTAATTTGGAGTAGTACTGCGTCTATACCTTTTTATACCGTGAAGCAGTAATGTTTGCAATTCTGCGTTTTGGTTTGAAGTTATATTGTTGCCGGCGAAATTACAGGCACATTCGACTTAACAACTTAAGACGCGGTCCAACCCCAATTTTAAAATAATTTACGATGCTTTACGTAAGGTTGAAAATCGCTTGTTAGAATGAACGATGTAATGCGAAAATGCGTTAATTTTGTACGTTTTCTTTATATCTTTCGATATATATTAACACAATTGAAAAAACTGCTGGTTTTTTGTACTATACTTTTGTACTATATGTTGGCTATGTATTACCTAAAAAATAATATAGTGTTATCGCTGAAAATTCTGAGAGTTTATTTTTATGCACCTATTTAGGATTTTATTCTGCAGAGAGCGAGTAATATTTATGAATTCTGTTCGGTTATTACTCTTTGCCTGTTCCTTTTCTAACCTAAGTTTTTTTTTCATATATTATTATCGCCTTGTTTCATTACACTTGATGTTTAAAGATTCTGCTTTTTACTATTATCAGGGTACGACCGCGCCTTAATGTCTCAGGGTTACGGGTGCAGTACAGTTCGTCGGGTGGGCGTCATGCTTGTACAATACTTACACTACCTAACACCAATAGAAAAAAAAACATAGGCTGGTCCAATGATAATCTCGGAAGAGCTTGCTTCAATAAATATTTAATTCAGTAAAGGTACCGAATACAGACATGGCTTTGAAGACTTAGGCAAAGCTTCACATGGATAAAGGAAATCTTAGTTTGTTTAAGATTTCCACCCCAAGCAGCATATTTTAAACGAAAACCGCGGTCTAGATTTTTCATATATTGTCCCACCTGTTTAAGGTTTGGCAATTCCTATGGGATTTTTCCATATACATACTCATATCTATGCCGATGTCCCAATAAGGGATTCTGTAAAAACCTGAAAATCCTTAATGAAATGTGTTTTTGTGTAAATTGACGAGGAGTAGCTTGAAATGGACTGAAAACACGATTCACGTACGTACCTACACTTAGCGGCTAGTATCTAACTTAGCCAAAACTTTCATTATAGATTACCTTCTGTAACATGTTGAAATGTGGATCAGAACTCCATTTATATTGAAAGCTATGTCAAAGGGCCAATAAGGGGTTCCGAAAAAGCCTGAAAATCCTTAATGAAAATGTGTTTTTTTTGTGTTCATTGACGAGGAGTAGCTTGAAATGGACTGAAAACACGATTCACGTACGTACCTACACTTAGCGGCTAGTATCTAACTTAGCCAAAACTTTCATTAAAGATTACCTTCTGTAACATGTTGAAATGTGGATCAGAACTCCATTTATATTGAAAGCTATGTCAAAGGGCCAATAAGGGATTCTGAAAAAGCCTGAAAATCCTTAATGAAAATGTGTTTTTTTGTGTTCATTGACAAGGAGTAGCTTGAAATGGACTGAAAACACGATTCACGTACGTACCTACACTTAGCGGCTAGTATCTAACTTAGCCAAAACTTTCATTAAATATTACCTTCTGTAACATGTTGAAATGTGGATCAGAACTTCATTTATATTGAAAGATATGTCAAAGGGCCAATAAGAGATTCTGAATAAGCCTGAAAATCCTTAATGAAAATGTGTTTTTTTTTGTGTTCATTGACGAGGAGTAGCTTGAAATGGACTGAAAACACGATTCACGTACGTACCTACACTTAGCGGCTAGTATCTAACTTAGCCAAAACTTTCATTAAAGATTACCTTCTGTAACATGTTGAAATGTGGATCAGAACTCCATTTATACTGAAAGCTAGGTCAAATGGCCAATAAGGGTTCTGTAAAAGCCTGAAAATCCTTAATGAAATGTGTTTTTTGTGTTCATTGACGAGGAGTAGTTTGAAATGGACTGAAAACACGATTCACGTACGTACCTACACTTAGCGGCTAGTATCTAACTTAGCCAAAACTTTCATTAAAGATTACCTTCTGTAACATGTTGAAATGTGGATCAGAACTTCATTTATATTGAAAGCAATGTCAAAGGGCCAATAAGGGATTCTGAAAAAGCCTGAAAATCCTTAATGAAAATGTGTTTTTTTTTGTGTTCATTGACGAGGAGTAGCTTGAAATGGACTGAAAACACGATTCACGTACGTACCTACACTTAGCGGCTAGTATCTAACTTAGCCAAAACTTTCATTAAAGATTACCTTCTGTAACATGTTGAAATGTGGATCAGAACTTCATTTATATTGAAAGCTATGTCAAAGGGCCAATAAGGGATTCTGAAAAAGCCTGAAAATCCTTAATGAAAATGTGTTTTTTTTGTGTTCATTGACGAGGAGTAGCTTGAAATGGACTGAAAACACGATTCACGTACGTACCTACACTTAGCGGCTAGTATCTAACTTAGCCAAAACTTTCATTAAATATTACCTTCTGTAACATGTTGAAATGTGGATCAGAACTCCATTTATACTAAAAGCTATGTCAAAGAGCCAATAAGGGATTCTGAAAACGCCGGAAAATTTATCTTTTTGTGTTCATTGACGAGACGTAGCTTGAAATGGACTGAAAATACGTTTTAGGTAAGTGCACTTAGCTAAAACTTTCATAAACCAGGAAGTTAAAGATCATCTTCTGTAACATGTTGAAATGTGGATCAGAACTCCATTTATATTGAAAGCTATGTCAAAGGGCCAATAAGGGATCTGAAAACACCTGAAAATGCGTAATGAAAATGTATTTTTTGTGTTTATTGACTAGAAGTAGCCTGATTTGTTTGGCTTGACTTGGTGAGCCGGATTTGATTGGACTGAAAACACGTTTCAGGTGCATGCCATTAACGGCAACTTAGCTAATATTTCGATAAACTTGGAGGTTAAAGATCACCTTCTAAAACATATTGAAATATGGTTCAGCCTGCTGATAAATTTCAAAACTTTAGAAAATTAACTTATATTAGTAGCTAGGCGTCAGCGTAACAATGAATACATTGTATATACTCGTACATATAATTAGGTACATTGGTATAATAAACAAGTACTAATTTGAAAAAAATAATACAGACTTCTATTCTATGCAGCTATTGGAGTGTATCTCAAAAACTACTAGACCGAATGCGATGAAATTAAACACCAGCTTTCAAACAAATAAAGAATTGTAAGAATCGATTCACCCAGTCGAAAGTTATGAGGTAACAAACATAAAAAATACAGTCGAATTGAGTACCTCCTCCTTTTTTGGAATTCGGTAGAAAATGTAACGGAGCGCTGTCTGTACATGGAAGATATATGAGAAAATATATTATTGGGACATTAAAAAACGAAAATAGATTGAAAAAAAAATTATATTAGAATAGTATATGTTTGTCTGTGCGTTTGTGCACGCTAATCTCAGAAACGGCAAATCCGATTTAAATGTTTCACTAATATATTGTAGTAAGCTTCACTTAAGGCGCGCTCGTATCCTGATAATAGTAAAAAACAGAATCTTTAAACATCTAGTGTAACGAAACAGATCGATAATAGTGTATGAAAAAAATACTTATGTTAGAAAAGGAACAGACAAAGAGTAATAACCGAATAGAACTCATAAATATTACTCACTCTCTGCAGAAAAAAATACTGAATAGGTCCACAAAAATAAACTTTCACGTCCAAACTCTCAGAATTTTCAGCCATAACACTATAATATTTTTTATTAGGTAATACACAGCCAACATATAGTACTAAAGTAGTAACCAGCAGTTTTTTCAATTGTGTTAGTATATATCGAAATATATTAAGAAAACGTACAAAGTTAATGCATTTTCGCATGACATTGTTCAATATAACATGCGATTTTCAACCTTACGTAAAGCATCGTAAATTATTTTGTAAATTGGGGTTGGACCGCGTCTTAACATTTAGTGTTTTTTCATGTCAATAGCTTCATAAATAAAAAGTTATTGAAATTTAAAGAATAACTGTCTCGCCACTACACCAAGATCAGGCGAGCGAAGCCGCTGGCGGGTCAACTAGTGGTACTTAAAGTAATCTCGAGACAAAAAAAAATTGTACTGAGTAAAATGGGTTAGCAAAAATCGGGTTACTCAAGGTTTTTATTTTGTTACTTATATTTTTTAGTATGAAACTAGCAAATATTGTACCATTTTACCATCCTGATTAAATGCGCGAACTTTTAATGGCACTTGCCAAGGCACTTTAGTACTTTTTTAAAGGGGTTTTCAAAGTCGACAAATTTTAAAAGTTTTGAAATTCATAGGATAACAAATAGCCTTAATTCTAGAAAACTTGGGGCAGTTGTGTCGTCATTTTTGACTGTGGTTCTAGAAATGTTATTTAGAGTTACGGTTCCAAAGTTTAAATGAACAAAAAATAGTAAAAATTTACCACAACAACCGAAAAATTGTTACAGTTTGACCAAATTTCTAGGATTTTCTTAAATGCCCATAATTTCCAAACTGCATGGGATAATTTTTTTTTTCTGATTTTCCTCATGATGGTTACAATCACCCAGTTTCGGCTTGACGTTGAGTTCTGGGACTTAGTGAATACCAAGTGGCTTATTCCTAATATCAGTCGAATCTGCCACCTTACCTGGTCCTTAGATACAGTTTAATTGAATGATGGAAACTTCCTAATTTGGAGGCGGAGTAAGTCTTTGTGAAAACAAATTTGATTCAAATCTAATTAGTGTTAAGGTGAGGTAAGACTCGGTTCTCAAATTCGGATTTGGTTTACAAACCAGTTTCGTTCGAACACCATTAAATATTCCATACAATATATGTTACCTATGATACCTTTATTGGGTTAAATATTTAAAACTTTGAATTGTAACATCTTTATACGAGTTAAATGGCATTATTCTTATCAAACCCAATTTTATATTGTTTTTTTTATTATTTTTATATTCATACCCGACTTTTAAATTAAACAACTTTATACGAGTAAAATTGCATATCACTTTAATACCTATTTTTGGCAATTAATTGAGATGACGGGCAAGTCGATCACCCGATGTTAAGCACTACGCTTGCCCATTACAGTTGCAGTGACACCCAGAACTTAGAACTGTAGTTTTGATTAGCACTGCACTGTGCTCGTCACCCCGAGACATTGGTTTTTAAATCTCTTTCGCTTAATAACTTAACTAACTATATACACCGTAACACAGTAATACTTGCGTACTATTGCTTCGCGGCAGAATATTATTAGATTGCGGTGGTACCTACCAAGACAGCCTTTTGCACAAGAGACCTAATACCTAGTACCACCACACCACACGCTCCAAAAACCCCTGTCTTTGAACTCTAACCCTGGGTAGACCCACTGAGCTTACGTTGTCGTTTTTGTTCCCAAAATGTTACCTAACAAGTTTAACCACACACGTTGCAGTTCCTGGAAAAGTAGGTAGATTTCTGAGAAATCTATTGTATTATTGGCCAAATATGGCGAATCGCCATTCAAATGGTTAAGCTATGGGTATAAAAGTAAACCTTGTATATATTTTTTTCAGTATCAAGACAACGACACGGTGAAAACCCGAACGGTGAACACAAATTGTCAAATAGTGGCGGTATTTCCGTTTCCGGCGTACCGGAAATGACGCTCAAAGGACGCGGGAGAAACGCTTCCGGCGAAATATTTCAAATACCGACAATTTGCAGATCTTTGAAAAATATATTCTTATATGTATTAAGATGCTGAATTGTATAGTGAAATACTTATCCAGTTGCTCTTACTTATGTATATGTAGATTTTACGAGTCGATTCTATTAATGTGGTCAAGTCTTTCAGGTCTATGAATAATTAGGTAATCAAATTAATAGCATAAAAAATATGTAGTCGTATGTAGTATAAAATATATGTAGTATAAGTAACTAATAGAGACTAATATCCTATGCAGACAGATTATTATTTCATTATGGAACTGTGCATTTGTGTAGTTACATCCCAAAGATATAAACTATTGGGTGATCAGGTTTGTTGTGGGGTGATCAGAGCTCAAGGAGAGAAAGTTCACGTTATCTGTTAAAATCAATATTATATTATTATTAAATCATTAAGCGCCGAAGCGGAGCTTTACTAAAGTGCTCGCAGCGGAGCTTGACCGATGCGCTCGCAGCGGAGAGCTTGACTGAAGTGCTCGCAGCGGAGTTTGTCTGAAACGCCCGCAGCGGAGCTTGACCGATGCGCTCGCAGCGGAGAGCTTGACTGAAGCGCTCACAGCGGACTTTGACTTGCCGATCTGTAAGTTAGTCAACGCTTGTTGCGGTCAGGAGTTAGATAGGTGTGCGCTAGTGGTATCTTTCAACTGAGCGCTTCCGTGCTTCGGAGCAAGGTAAGCCGTCGGTCCCGGTTGTTTGTCTTAGGACAACAGTCGTTAGGCTATGTCGCAGGCCTTCGGGCAGCCTGAAAACTTAGACATGGGTTGGTCACTACCCTATCCACCAATCCGCACTGGGCCCGTGTGGTGGATTATCACTAAACTCCTCTCTCTGAAAGGAAAGCTCGAGTCCCAGCAGTGGGATACGGGCTGATTATGTTTATGTTAAAGCACTATAACGCCTGCTTAGCGAGACCAAACATTGCAATTTTTGGAGAAACATTCACATCCTCGAACAGGATTCGAACCCGCGTCTTCCGAAAATTTAAATAAAATGATTGTACTGTTGTGTATACATTGTTTAATTCAAAATTATAACAATCACAAACAACTAAGAAATTTCTATTCCATATAGGTATTTTATCCGAAAGAACATAAAGCATAGGTTAAATAGTATGCGGTGACTTCAATATTGATATTTTGGTAGATTCAACTGATAAAACTAATCTTATCTCTTTGTTTAAATCTTTTAATTTGAATTTTTTGTTCAGTGAGCCAACTAGAGTAACCGACTCTTCATCCACCTGCATTGATAATATTTTTTCAAACTGTAAGACTACAGAAAAATCAGTAATGGTGGGAGTTAGATCAGACCACAATGGCCTCGCTATCAAATTCGAAATCGGGAGAACTAAGAAAAATACCATTATCGAACATAGGCCGCTAACAAAAGGTAAACTAGAAAAGCTTAAACAAAACATAGAGTTGAAACTTAGTCTGGTGGAATTCACTTCTGAAGATCCACATGACATTTATAGTACATTATTTTCATTAGTAAGTACAGAATTTAATTAAATCTGTCCGAAGAAAAAACTGCAGCTCAACGGTAGGTTACAATTTGGTGACTGGTCAACTAGAGGTATTCGAAAAAGTAGAGACATAATGTTTGAGTTATATCACAAAAAATCTTTAAGTTCTAGTAAAGATTTTCATGATTACGTAAGAAATTACTCAAAAGTTTTTAAGTCAGTATGCAAACGCGCAAAAGCTTTGTTTATAAGGGATAAAATTCGAAAATCTAATGACAAAATTAAAACAGTTTGGAAAACTATTAATACAGAGACCGGCAAAAGTAAATCTTTTAATTCAGAATATGTGCTAGAAATAGATAACCAAAAAGTTTCAGACCCAAGTCATGTTGCGAATTCATTTGAAAATTTCTTTTCTAACATACCACTAGAAGTCACCAAATCTCTTGATTCTTGCCCTTGTGTTGCAGTGGGCTTTCTGAAAGACAACTTCCCGCTCCAAATTCCTGAGTTTAGGTTCCGACATATATCTACTTTTGAAATAATAAAAACATTTAAAAGTTTAAACGTTAAAGCAACAGAGGATTTATGGGGATTATCCGTAAAAATGCTAGAGTCAATAATAGAAGTTATAGCGCCACATTTGATGATCATATTTAATTTATGTATTGATAGAGGTACATTTCCTGACCTAATGAAAATGAGTAAAATCACCCCTATTTTTAAATCAGGTAGTAAGGCCGACCCCTCAAATTATAGACCGGTCTCTGTGCTTCCGGCTTTGAGCAAAATATTCGAAAAGATAATGCTTCAACAACTCTTGTCTCATTTTAATGAACATAGGATTTTACACGAAAATCAGTTCGGTTTCACGAAAAGCAGATCAACAACAGATGCAGGAGTCCAGTTAGTCAAGCATGTGCTGGAGGCTTGGGAGAGCTCACAGGATGCCATTGGCGTATTTTGTAACTCCGCACTCTAATTTATAAGCTACACCACTATGGAATTCGTGGAGCTGCTCTGAATCTTGTAGAATCATACTTATCTGATAGGCAGCAAAAAGTTGGCATTAATGGCGTGACATCTTCTAGATCTTTGGTCAGAATGGGGGTTCCACAGGGGTCGATCTTGGGTCCGTTCTTATTCTTAGCATATATCAATGACTTACCACATATGGTTGAGGGCCTTGCTGACATAGTTTTTTTTGCGGATGATACTTCTCTGATTTTTAAAGTAGATAGGAAAGATGGAGAACTAGTTCAAGTCAACAACGCGTTAACTATTGTTTCAAATTGGTTCGCCGCAAACAACCTTCTTCTCAACGCAAAGAAAACGAAATGTTTAAAATTTTCCATGCCTAATGTAAGACATATAGAGCCAAACGTATTACTCGACGGAAATAAATTGAAAATTGACAAGGCAATAGTCTTTCTAGGTATTAGCATAGACTCTAAATTACAATGGGGTCCTCATATTGATGCACTATCTGGAAGACTGAGCTCAGCTGCATATGCGGTTCATAAAATTAGGCAATTGACAGATATAGCTACTGCTCGACTGGTCTACTTTGCTTACTTCCACAGCATAATGTCATATGGTATCCTGCTGTGGGGGTCAGCGGCGGACATAGAGACAGTTTTTATATTGCAAAAGCGGGCAGTTCGAGCCATCTACGAAATGGGTCCCCGCGAATCCTTAAGACAAATGTTCAAAGAAATTAATATATTAACTCTTCCATCTTTGTATATCCTAGAAAATATAATGTACGTTCGTAAAAATATAAAGAAGTTTAGAATAAATAGTGATATGCATAATATTAATACTAGAAATAAGGATAGGATAGCTGTATCTAAATTTAGACTCACGAAAACTAAAAATAAGTCCTTCTTAGGCAATTGTGTACGTTTCTATAATGAAATCCCAAAAGACATTACTGAGCTCACTGAAGGGAAATTCAAGTTACGTGTCAAAAATATACTAATGAAAAAAGCCTATTATAAATTGAGTCACTACTTAGAAGACAAAGATGCCTGGAAGCTTTCCACTTCTGCCTAGTAGCCAACTATTGAATAAATTTGTTATTTTAATACTACTCATATGTAACCTCAATGTACAAAGACTTGAAAAAATAATGGCCCACGAGTTTCTTGCTGCTTCTTCTCGGCGGTGGTTCTTTTCCGAAGACAGCGGTAGAATCATTTAAAAATTTTTGACGTTCATAAGAGTGTCTATGATGCCTAAACTGAATAAATAATTTTTGAATTTGAATTTGAATTTGAATAGGTACCTCCTAACATCTACAACCATCAACACAAACAAAGCATCTCTCAGATCATCATACGGGTGGCGATTAGTACAGCTTACGGCTGCACTAATGGTCATCGTGTCTTGATTTCGTCTTCGCTTTTCGTCAGGCGAGAGGGAGTCACTTTGATGAACCATTATAAAAAAACCAACCACTGAATACTCGCGCCGATTGGGAACTTCAGTGTTCTGCAGCAATGACACTAAATATTAACTTAACACGTTACCCGTGCCTCGTAATGACTAGTATCGGCAAATTTTTACAGTCTTGTGTCCATTTTCCATAAAAGACTGCCGTGGATCGACACGAACTTTAGGTGTCTACACTCTCTCGCGTTACAACTAGTGTTGGAAGTTGTTTGCTCATTTGTCTTTGTGCCAGGCAAAGCCGAAGAGTCAGGGTTGAAGAGATGAATACTGAGGTCACAGATGCATCTATGCTGAGGTGTAGGGAGGGTCGGCTGCTGATCAAGGTGTCGCGGGCTTAATCCCTATCTCTCACGTGAGCTTTCGTGAAGGTATCTTTACTAACTTAATCTTCCAAGCTATATTCAAGTTTATTTTATAATTTACTAGTAATCTGCTCGAGATTGTTTTTGCGTTTGGAATAAGGCTATGTACGATCCCTCAGGAGCTACACGTTGAATCGGCATAAAACATAGTTTACATAATAATCCAGGGCTTAAGCTATTCACGTCTTCACCCTCCTCCGTAGTGGGGTCACTTGCGGACCGTTGGGGGACTCTTTGCCGGCTTGTACAGCCCTACACAACTCCACACAGGCGCTGAAGCCCGGTTAAGATCAATCCGGGACTCCGGGATGAGTGCGTCTTTGATGCCTAAATTAATTAAATGATTTAGACTTTTTTTGATTTTTGACTGCTGGGGCGAGATTGTGAATGCCAGCGCGACCCCATCTCGCCCTACCTTGGCGGAGGAATTCTCACGGGGAGTTTTAGTGGGTCTGAACCCCACATACCCCTTTCCGTCACCCTCGTGGCGGAAGGGAAGTGGACAGCATTTCCCGCCTTAAAAAAAGGGCTTCAGCTATTGCCATTCTCATCCACATCCATTTTAGGGTGAATATCAGAATATCAGTTGAAATGTGGGGTAAGGCGGGGTGGTTTATATAACTGACACTTGAAGGGAACGTAGGGCGATGGCAGTGAGGTGAAATATGATGCTGTAGAAGCTGCCGCGTTTATTTAACGCATCAGGAATATATCCGCAGATGTGCGAACTGATGACTTCTATGAAATCATGCGAGATAGAGTTGCATCCCTGATGCGCTTCACCTTGTGGCCTAGGATATAATGTAAAAACTCAACTTTCATGAAACACTGGGTTGACGATGCTTAATGCGAAGAACTGTTAAGCCACCAAGCATGTGATAGGCCTTCACATGCTTGGTGGCTTAACAGTTCTTTAGGAATATGTGATGTTTTATATTATTTAAATTGGTTTTAACAACATAGTTATGAGTATTATGTATTAATATAAGAATCTATTTTATGCTAGTAAATAAAAAAAGCTGAAAATATTGCTGCTTATTTACTGTGTATCCCACTAATATTATAAATGTGAAAATTTAGATGGATGGATGGATATACGTTTGTTGCTGTTTCACGCTCAAACGACGGGGCCAATTTTGATGAAAGTTGGTTTGGAGGTAGATGAGGCACTGGATTGACACATAGGATACTTGCCATCATCGGCATCATCACCAACAACAACAACATCCATCACCAAGAAGGTGAAACCGCGGGGCGGTAACATCAGTCTAGCGGTCTTGAGTGAATTCATACTCTCGCCTATATATCCCCGAAGGCATAAGCAGCGGTGTTTTAAGAGAATTGCATAGCTAGTACTTTCCATGCTAAAAGAGAAAACTCTTTTCTACCTCTTAACATTGTCCGATTTCAGTGTTTTTTTTTCATGGATCAAGACATTGTTTACTATGCCCGTACGTTTTGATTTTTTCAGTTTTTTGAAGTTCTAAAAAAGGAAATGTATAGTATGAAAAAAAACCGTCGTGGCTTTAAGCTAAGCCACGACGGTTTTTTTTTCTTTTTACATTCAGTGCGGTCCCAATCAAGCCATAATCGATATTAGCGCGATAACAGTCGGTCCCTTTCACCGTGAGCGTGATTACGATGCTACGTCATCGATGACGTCTTAACTGCCGCCATATTGACGATTACATGAACCATGCTCTACACCAAAATCGTCTGTAGCGTTCTGTCAAAAGTGACACGTGTGTGTTCATTTCTACAAGGTCCCTACTGTTTTCTCGCTTGTTTTGATGTTAAAGTTGTAAAAGTCGGTCCATCTATTATTTGTGTTTAATCCACACACACCACACAGTTAACCTTCACACTATGCACGTTATTTTTACGCATTTGTTTTTCGCGCGCAAATGGTTGTTCGTTATTGCTACAACTCTGGTCCGATTGTTCTTCTTCTTCTTATTGGATGGCTTCTTGCTGGTCCGATTGGTCAACACGCTTACAGTGCCACGAGCTGTCAAAATCGCGATATTTGTCTCGGACCGGCTTTGGTAGACGATAGCGCTGAGAGCAAAAATATCGCGATACGGACCGCAGTCATAGACCGCAGTCTAGTCTGGGATGGACGTGTTTTGAGATATTTTAATCTTCACTTCTTCCCGCACAATCTTGCACTAAGCAGTAATAATGTGACTTTGGTCTTTTATCCAGTCCTGTGATTCCCAACCCTGCGCTACTTCCACGTAATATTCGAGCGCGTAATTATCGAAAGTTTAAACAATTACGGTGCATTTTACCTACACGGGCGAGATAATGCTCTTAAGTAGTTTTGTAGTTTGCGCACAACTTTCTACAACAATGGACGTTACTGGTTTACTTTATACTGTATCAGTGTGTTCTTAATGCTACAATAACTGTTAGAACAATGTCCAGAACCTGTTATAATATCTGATCTCTTTTATGGCGTTCTCTGCTACACAAGACGGTGAAGTTTTTCACCAGATGGGCTTTACGCCTGACTAGCACTTAGCCTCTTTTTTGATTTGGTTTTATACCTGATTAAGTCAGTATCCTACAAATCCTACTTATTATTATAAATGTGAAAGTTTGTGAGGATGGATGTATGGATGTATGGATGTGTGGATGTTTGTTACTCTTTCACGATCAAACGGCCCGTCCAATTTTGATAAAGTTTGGTATGGAGGTAGATGAGGTACTGGATTACTACATAGGATACTTTTCATAATCACCATCATTATCATCATCATCCATTAAAATTATTAAACTCAGTTTAGCTAATCGACCAGTGATATACCAATGAAATTAGGAGAAGGGTTTAATCCGTAGATTAAATTTAAGTGTCGTTTAGTTAAACTCTAAGATAAGCGGCCATTGATATTACGGGCCTTAGCATACTTGCCACCAAAACAAACTATTTCCCGGTATATCGGTCAGAGCTAAGATATGTATAAGTGCAACGACGACGCCTAACAAAAAATTTGAATATTCTATTATGACATGAGTGAGAAAACCACGTGGGAGAAAAAGCGTAAAAGTCTTGGGCACAGCATAGACAAAGTAATAAGATTTCAGCCTACGTTAAGATCGTAATGAGGACAGTTCTGTCAAAGTTTGTGTCAGTTTCTGATAGCTTAGTCAAAAGCATGCTATATTTTGACAGCTCGATATATGTACTAGACGTGCTCGGCGACCGTCAAGGGTGATGAAATGTAATGACAGTTTTTTTCCATGGTGATAAGTTTTATATTTGTATGTACGTAGGTACTGTATTTTATTATTAGTGTTTACTGATTGGTTTGCTAAAGCCCGTTCCCAATATTCAATCTATCTTTCGATTTGCTCTACTAACGATAAGAAACGTTATCTATCTGTCAAGTTTTTGTCCCAATAATCTTACCAACGATAGCCAATCCTTCCAGTAATTTCTATCTATCGACGGGAGGACCGATAGCTTACTATCGCTTAAACAATATATGAAAATGACAGTTTTGACGTCCGTATAATGTTTTAAGTGCTTACTGTCAGTAACCTCGGCTATCGACAGTAAGCTGTACCGGTAACCTAGAAAATCGGGGGATAGAAGTCAAATAGGAGCAGTTATTTTTGTAATTTCATCACTGAAAACACGAAACGACGAATCTGGCACGATGGCCAGGATCTACCCACGATGCCACAATATTTAACAATGCGGAGTTACGAGGTACAACTACATTTCAATTAACTAAATTACATATAAGCTTGATTATAAACTGAGTTGATATATTAAAAGAAGGTTAATTTATTTTCAGCTCAATGTGGGGCTGATGTGTTTGGCAATAGGTGGCTTCTTGGTGACAGTGCATATCCATGCAAACCCTACCTCCTAACTCCATTACTCAGTACCCAAACAAATAGTGAAATCAATTATAACCGAGCTCATATAAAAACCAGGAATTGTATTGAAAGGTACGAAAAGAAGTAACTAAATACTTTTCTACTCTATTCATGTTATTATAATTTGAGTGAACTTTATTTATTTTCTAGATGTTTTGGAGTTTGGAAGCGGAGATTTCCAGTAATTTCACTGAAAATAAGGCTTGCTATGAAAACTACACAGGCTGTTATCATTGCTACAGCCGTACTACATAACATTTGCACACAAATTAATTTGGCGGAAGTGGAGCCTGAAATCGATATACCAAATCATAACATATCTTTTAGCTCAGAAAATATTCCAGAGTCTCATACTGTTAATCATTTTCGAGAACGCCAATATTTGATCGATTATTATTTTAGATAGTATTTCTTTGTTAAACTGGCTTTAGCTCCAAAATCTTTTGTGTACTCTATTGTATTGTATGAGAAATCGTATGTATTCGAACCCGTATTTTAAAACATGGGATACCAGAAAATAATAAGAGACAAACTCGTCTGTTCCCTGTTAAATAGTAAGAAAATCTCTATCCATAAATGTAACTAACATGGAAATATACTTATTGTGAAAAGTATTACATAAGTTGAAAAGTACTGCATACTTATTACAAATCATATACGAGTGCATAATATATATATAGTTTGATTCATAGCAAGATGCAGTGCTGGATTTAGATTTTTTATGAGTGTAGGCCACTTTTTTTCCGTCGCCCCATGTACTACTCTAAAATTATAGTTTTCCATTGCGATTACATTCACTCACGCAGTAATCTATCCTTTTTAATATAGTACTCGTAGTAGAGGCCATAAGGTTTGTACTTGGAAGAAAAATAAAAAAGTGGGTCAGAAGACGTAAAATTACCATCTGAACAAAAACCAATATGACGTTTTTGAAGAAAAAAATGTATTTAATTACGCTTTAAAACCGTAGTATTTACCGGAAATATTCTCCGACCAGTTTCGAAATTATTTGAAGTTCTTCTTCTGGGAGTTACTCTTGTGCACAGCGGCGAGCGCGGGCCATAAGTACCGCGGTAATTATTACGCGAGTCCTAGCCGGCTAAATCTAAATGGTGGATGAACCATCAGAGCGATTACCACGCAAAACAAAATTTAGACTGCCAGTGACCTTTTCCAAGGAATTCTGAAGAAAAATTGCCTTTTTTCTTTAATTTTTTCCAGGCTTTCAATTTATCGAACGAGCGTCCTCTAAAATCTGCCGCCCCTAGGACGCCGCCGCCCCTAGGCCGCGGCCTATACGGCCTATTGACAAATCCAGGACTGGCAAGATGTGGCGTTTCATTGCGTAGACCAGCCATTTGAATTTCTGTCATTCGACTTCAAATCTACTAAAGGGAATATTTGTGCAGAGTTAACTTTTATTAAATTTCTCTGCCCATCCACAGTATATTCCTCACCAAGAATCCTACCACCTATGTGAGCTTGAGCTTGTAAGGTTTTGGTTTAAAAAAAATTTAAACAAATAAATATTTTGAAAACATATTTAATAAGCTTTGTTTGATGTAGGTACATACTTAGTATTAGCACAAAATAAATCATATAATTAGTAGTGCCATATGTAATGAGGTAATGCACGGGAGATTTTATGACACATGTTTAGTCAGCCAATAGGAATAGTAGTGCCACGCGGTAGTGTCACGGGCAACGAACGTTTTATTTCATAGCAAGATGTGGGCGTTTCATTGCGTAAACAGCCACCTTTTTGAGCACCTCATCTGGTGGTATAAAATCTGGTTTTCCTCCTTCAGTCTGAAAACAAATAAGCAGTCAAACAATAAGAATAATTAACATCCTCCTCTTTATTTTTTGGTTAATATGAATTTCTACCTTGAGATTATTCATTCTGATTTTGGTATTTCTCTTGCAAGCAGCCTTTTTTAAATTTTGCCACTTTCCTCTCAACTGCTCTAACTTTCGAGGGTGTGTAGCAACAGTGGCATTGAATGCATCCGTGATTTTGTTCCAAGCCATTTCTTTCAACTGGTTATTACTAGCGTTTGTCGCCTTGCTGAAAATGACAGGATTACTGTCCACTAATTGCACCAGGACCATCATTTCTTCCTTCGTAATGGGGACACCTTATTGCTGCAAAAAATAGCATGAATATTAAGATATTACTGTTGAAGTATGATATGTTTAGATTTTGTTAATATTGAAGTACTTTCAGACTTACTTCACTCATTTTAATAGCAGATAGATAGTCCCTAGATATAGATCCAGATAGTCCCTAGTCTGGTGTGTTTCCAGGCGGCTATGTACGCCAGAGACCATCCAGAGGAATATTCGCACTTTGGAGACACGCGCGCGGACTACGACTTGGCGCCGCGACATGCGCACCGCATACGCTACGTGCCCGTCCGACTCGCTAAGACATCTAAACTAGTGCATGCGACTGCGCCGATCATTTACAATCGGCTGCCGCATGAAGTGCGAGAGTCCCCCACAAGGGCTGCGTTTAAGCGCAAGCTAAAAAATTGGCTTATCGAGCAGGCTTTCTACAAGTTCGATGACATGACTAAACTGAAGATGACGTAAATTTTTTGTATACAATTCTTTGTACGGTCTATTGACTTGGCATTTTAATTATTTGTACTTTATTTTATTGACATACTATTTTAATTTTAATTATTTTTACTTTATTTTATTGACATCCTACTATTTTAATTAGTTTTCACTTTTTTATTGACAATTTATGTTTTCGTTATATTTCGGCATGAAATAATTATTAATATATTTGACAAGTATTCATTAATATGATATAATATTTTGGCTGTTACATCTGTGATGTACATTGTGAATTAGTGATCGACGTGTAAATATTTTTTACCAATAAATGAATATGAATATGAATATGAATATGAATATGATAGGTACTATCACTAAAGAATAAAATATGCTCTACACTCACTAACCGTTTTGTTTAAAATTTAGATGAAATGGCGAAAATTATGCGAGTACCATTGAACATAAATCAAAGAAAATTTTCCTAGTATATATTTTAGTCTATGGAAAATACATCCTAAAGTAGTAGTGACATTCAAGTCACTTTTTCATTTTGACAGTAACGTTCTGTTCCTATCTTGTGAACAAAAATGTCGTTGTTGATTAACATCAATTCAAATTCTTTAGCATTTTCCGTGCTGAAACTGCAAAAATCTAAAGAAATATATTTTAAACTATATTTGTTTTATAAAATTCATTTCAAAGTTATAAAATAATGTTATGATGTTAAAACTTATTTGACAGGCCCTCTGGCAATATACGTATAACCGGAACGTAAAAGAGGGCTTGCTTATCTACTAATAACCACAGTTTACAGATAGCTATCTTCGAAATTGGGACAGGTTTTAATGATAGATAAAAACTTACCAACGGTTAGGGATAGCTATCTATCGGTAACTGGAGGTTGATTATTGGGAATGGCCGTAAGTAGGTAGGTAGGTACTTAAATTTATTCATATAACCATGTAAATATTTTATGACATTTTGGTATAAAGATAGATATGGCTTTGGAGAACATAATAAGCTACTCGAAGTACTATTCTGCGCAGATGACGTCACGGGCGGCTAGTTTTAAATATATTAGATACTTATATTATTAATTCTATGTAAGTATAAATATGGTTTTTGTATATATGTATAGTGTGTTTAGGTCTCTATCGTTTAGTAATTTCACATGCTACAGCGCCCTTCACACCCTAACACAGTCGCTCACTATTGCGTCGTGGAATATCTAGCACTGCAGTGGTACCAACAAAGACGACCTCTTGCAGAAGAGGCCAAGTCAACCAAAGTCTCCTAAATTATGTTTATTATCATTTTAATCTTAATCCATTTATGTTCACGGATTTAACCCGGCCCTTTACAAAGGCATAAGTGGGGCTGTAGCCAACATTTAGAGGCCTGTTTGGTATAACAAATACAATGTAGTATAAAAACAAAAACATTTTGGATGGATGGTAACATGGTAGATATACCTATTACAAAAATGGGTAAAATGGCTAAAATATTGATATGAACTTATTAGTTGTAAGAGAGATAGTGGGCTATAGACGAGACTACGGCACCTGCCAATTTCAGTTTCATTTTAAAATATTTAGGCAGTTGGTGACTTGCCACCGACTAAACAGGCCCCTATATGGGGCATCATCAATGTTGACAAAAGGGGCGATGTTGGTGTGGATAACTAAAAGTGTCGAGAGGTGTGCTGCGGCTACTACCGGCTTTATGCACTATAACACTTCCACCATTGGAGCTTTTTGTTTCTTGCTCTTGCGTCTTCATCCCCAAGGCGGCCAATCAAGGCAAGCCGGGGGTCAGGGGTCTCTTTTAGCCCCAGGGAGAATCAGGGTCCACATTGTCGCTACTCACCGACGGCTCGCCGCAAAGCCGCCCCTGCGGTCATGTATTATTGTTTATTATTTTTATTAATTGTAAAAACGTACAAATCTACAAATTTTTGAGTACAATGTATAAACTTAAAACTTCCTAGAATAACAGGTTTTTCCAAAGAGTATACATTCCACTGCGAAATAAATCATAGGTCGCGTCAAACGTGCCCATATCTCAGGGCGAGTGACGTCATGTGGCACCGGGTGCCGGGTGCCCGAGAGTACAGAATTTTGGATGCGTTACTTACAAACCCGCTAACTTTATGTTAGTACAAGTATATTAACACTGTGTTAAGTGGTTCTATATGTATGTCAAAAAAAGTATCAAAAACCTGTTTTAGTCATAAATTTTAATAATGAAATTATACATATGTTTCAATTGCTATATTGCTTGTCACACCAAAACGCCAATCTTATAGTTTTTTTTATTACTATACCACATTATATTTTATTCGCCTGGTTTCCACTATAACTTACAAACACAAATACATATACCCTTAGGCCTTTATAAATAAACGTTGTGTAAATCTATATTAGGCGTAACATGCTTTGTCTTGCTTTCACGCGTGACATTTACTGCAAGCGAAAAATTGACAGATAGATGTTTTAACTACTCCGGGTGTAAGCCAAGTTTATTAATAAGGCCCTGGGCCGGGTGGAGAAAGCCGACTTATATTAAAATTAGTTATAAAAAAAAAAATTAGACAAGCTTAGGCTTTTGTATTATGTATGCGTGTACACCTTGAGCATTCACGCTCACTAAAAAGCTTCTTCTCGCGGCGGCGTCGTGTGGCGGGTCGTCCTCTTCCCTCAAATATGGTTGAGGAGGGCGATGGCTGGCACACGTGTCAAGCTCGAGAACGGTCGCTGCTTGCGGGAGCCGGTATGTTCTCGGTATGTATGATATTTAGAAATTAGTTAAAAGTCTATTTGTGTACAAAAAATGTATTATGTAAGTTTAGTTAAGAAAAAAAAATGTCCTCCTGTATTCCGTTACTAATTATAAAAAAAAATATAGAAGTTTAAAATATAAATGTAAACAATGCCACGGACCCATTGAGTCTGTGAACAAAAGCAATAATAAAAAAAAAGCCAAGTTTATTAATACCTTTAGAGTATACATATCTATAGAGCGCCTTAGTAAGTATGAACCGTGAGCACAAGTATGAACAGCGCAGTCGCTCAACAATACCAGTAATATTGAGATGTGACGGTGAAATGTGCGGCGTCAGGGTGTAAACACGATACCTGAAAGCACAATAAAAGGAGTTGAAACTTATTTTCATCGGTAAGTAGTATAAATCATATAATAAAGCGCTACACAATAAACATGTATGTATATAACATCTGCTTAAGATCGGCACAAACGGGCCGGAGCGATACGCGCGCTCTATAGGTTATGTATACTCTATGCATATACCTAACAGGTACAATTTGAAAAATTGAATGTAGACTTCCATTCTATTCAGTTATTGGAGTACATCTCAAAAACTACTGGACCGAATTTGATGAAATTTATATGAATATTAAATTTATATTATACCGGCGTCTTCCATTCTACTACAGTTATTGAAGTAGGTATAACTTAAAAAACTGCTAAACCAAATTTTATGAAATTCACCGGGAAAGCACCAGCTTTCAAACAAAAAAAAAAGAATTTTAAGAATCGGTGCACCCAGTTATGAGGTAACAAACATAAAAAAAAACATACAGTGGAATTGAGCGCCTCCTCCTTTTTTGGAAGTCGGTAGATAAAAATGTAACGGATCGCTGTCTCTACATGGAAGATAAAGTGGGAAAATCAAGTTTAAATAAGAGGAGGACTTCTCCAAAGAAAATTTCGTAGATCAGCGTAACTTTACCGCTGTGCCAAGAATACGCAAAGAGTCAGGCGAAAATTCAATTTCGCAATGCGTTTAAACTAAAAAACAACAGGTTCCGCGCATCTTCAATTCTTTTGATAAAATGTTTGTGGATATGTACATGGGTAAACAAACGATTTATATTGATGTCTGTGGGTGTTTCTTGTTAAACAAACCGATAAAATATTACACATTTAGATTGTAGTTCTCTTGTGCAACAGACCGTCTTGGTTCGTATCACGTCGTCAAGATGTTCCATCGCGAAGAATTGACAATTGATTTTATCTATTTTGTATTCCGAACCGGAGCTTGACTTGGCAATCTTAACCGATCAACAAGTTAAGCAACACTTGCTGCGGTCAGGAGTTGGATGGGTGACCGCTAGTGGCATTATTCAACTGAGCGCTTCCGTGCTTCGGAGGGCACGTTAAGCCGTCGGTCCCGGTTGTTTGTCTTAGGGCAACAGTCGTTAGGCTATGTCGAAGGCCTTTGTGCGGCCTGAAAACTTCGACATGGGTTGGCCACTAACCTATCCACCAAGCCGCACTGGGCCCGCGTGGTAGATTATGGCCATACTCCTCTCTCTGAGAGGAAGGCTCGAGTCCCAACAGTGGGAACAAAGGGGGCTGATTATGAATGAATTATGATTTTGTATTTGGAAAACTAAGAGCTATACTAATTTGTTTAACAACTACTAACGAAACGAAAAGCCAATGACAGGTTTTCACAGATAAAAACTTTAAATAAATAATATTATGCGAACACGAAATAGTTCACCAATCGAATACAAAACCTATAAAAGGTAAACACTGTTTTCAGATTAATAAAAATATTAAATCTACCTTAGTATCAACGAAGTTAAGGGTAAGCAAGAATCAAGAATGTCCAATAATTTAGAAAATGTATGTACTCGTAAGTTTAACTCATCATCATCATCTTAGCTGTAGAACGTCCACTGCTGAACATATGCCTCATAATAATAATTTATATTAATATAAATGATAATTTTATTATATATTAATAATTTTAATAATATAATATTATTTATATATATATAAATAATATATTTTTTATATAATTATATAGAATATATTAAATATTTTTTATATAATATTAATATATAATTATATAGTTTTCATATTTCGAATGTGGAACCCCAAAAACCCTCCGATACCGATTTTGAGCCGGATCGGACCAACTTTCAATTCGGCCGCCATTTTGAATCCGTAATTTTTTGACAATAAACTAATTTTTCGTTTTCATTTTCATTTTCAAATAAAATGTAATGTGGAATAGTAATAAAAAAATCTTTAATATATATTTTACCTTCCCCATAATTTTCCAAAAGGACCGATTGGTTTTCGCACAATAATAGTATATTATGCAATTAGTGAATAAAGGACGGGTTTAAAGTGAGGGCCACAGATAAATCACAAGTTAGTGAAGGGTTCTAACGACTCAATCACGACCGCAGGGTTGATTCGTAATTATTGAGATGAGGCACTGAGATTGGAGGTCGACTAAATTAGTGTGTTCTAAATTCAATTCTCAATTCTCAATTGTTTATTGCAACATATGTAGCTACATGCAGGTCTTATTTAACATGTTTGTGTGTGTTATACATATGACCCTATAAGGGTATGGCAATGGTAGGAACGGAACGATCTATTTATATATCATTGAATTTATCATTGAAGAATTCGTCTAAGGTATAGTAACATTTAGATTCAAGTAAAGATTTTAGGTTTTTTATGAAACATTCTACCTTTTCAATGTCTTTTAGCGTACTAGGCAGCTTATTATATACAGGGTTATTGGTAATTAGACCGGATCCTTTTAAGGGGTGGTAGGGAATGCCATTTGCATCAATATGACTGTACATTGTGATATCCGGAAATGAATCATTTCTGTGATATTCTTTTTTTTTATTTTTTTTTGGAAAATCCAGTTTTACTACTTCAAAATTCAATAAAAAAAAAAGTAATCAACCGATTTCAATTCTGTTCGCAGTTTTAGAGAAACCTTGTTACAGCTCTTAATAATAAACAATAATATCGTACTAATGTAGATCCATCCAAAAACTAGAGGCTTTTTCATAATTTTTATTTGATAATTTTTGTAAGATGCTTTACAAAAACCTTTATTTTCTCTACAAAAACGATAGTAAATTAAGTCTGCATTTAATTTAAAAAACATCTACAAGTCTTTAGCTATCCAACGAGGTAAAAAAATTAGCACTTTATTACACAGTTGCAGAAATAATGCGATTACAAAAGGCCGAGAAAGGAATGAGAATAGTCCATGAGAAGTAGCTATGGAAGAAATACTTTCTTAAGGTAACTTAATTTCTTTTAAAGAAATAAAAGAGTAGATGTAATTAGTCTGTATTTATTATTTTTACAGTTCGTTCTCAAAATGTGAGCCAGAATTTTGAATGCAGAGACGCATACGTCTGGGTAAATTGCTTTTAACAACACTTGTATTTAAATTAATTTTCATTTTTTCTGCTGCATTTATTATGCGCTGTTTCAGTTCTTCGATGGTTGCCACAGGTCCAAGAGTATCGTCGTACACCAAGCTTTTCATGTGACCCCATACGTAATAGTCGACGGGAGTCAAGTCGGGACTTCTGGCCGGCCACGGAATGGGTCCTCCTCTGCCAATCCACTTATTGGGATACTGACGATTGAGCCACTCACGGACGCTCAAACTAAAATGTGCGGGGCAACCATCATGTTGGTAAATCATGTTTCTGCGGGTTTCAAGGGGTACTTCACTGAGTAGCTCATAAAGTTCGTTTCTCAAAAAAAATTCATACGCTTCACCATTGAGGTTGTTGGGCAGAAAGAAAGGGCCGATCAATTCATTCTTAATAATGCCCATCCACACATTAACGGAAAACCATCTTTGTGATCCTTGTAATCTTTTCTTGTTTGGGTTACCGTCATCTTTCGGGGCCCAATAATGAATATTATGATAATTTGATATTCCATCCTGATCAAATTTGGATTCGTCGGTCCATAAGATTTTTAATAAAAAATTGGCATCTTCCATATCGGTGTTCAACATGAATCTGCAAAATTCGACTCTACGTGCAGGATCTCCGTCTTGGATAACTTGTACCGGAGTCAAATGATACGGGTAGAGTCTTGAGCGGTGCACTGTGTTCCATACTTTCCATTGCGACATGCCAAGAAGAAGATTAAGTCGAGAGTGAATCGGTATCTTCTAGGTAAGCGCGCTCCATCGTAGATCACAACTACGCTTAACATCAGGCGAGTTGTGGTCAAGCGCTAACCTATTTTAAATAAAAAAAAAAAAAAAAAAAAAAAAAAGACGTCGTGCAATGATGTTTGTTGAAGTCGTAGGATCTTGCTCAAACATGCGAATTATCTGTTCGTCTTCATCCGAATGATAAATACGAGATCGTCCAGCATCACTTTGTCGTCTTTGAACTTGACCAGTTTCTCGTAGTCGCCGGTACACTCCGTCAAATACACTCACATGGGGTAAACGGCGCTGTGGAAATCGAGATTGATACTCCGTTCAAGCATGTGTAGCGACGCCGTTGGCAAAACCATAGCAAAACAGTATGTCCGCATACTCTTCGTTTGTGGACTCTCGAAGCCGAGGTAGATGGTCGTGGGATTCCGCAGTCATGATCAGATCCTTTAGTACAAGCCAAGTCGTCGGGTAAGCAATCAATCAAAAAGTCCAGTTCACTAGCCGAATCACAGAAAAAGAAGTAACACAAGTCCAATAACGTTATCAAGGTCGATATTTAATCGTAATAAAGGGTTGCCAAAGAGCGTCTGAACAGTACGATGCGCTTGAGCAAACTGGGTTCTCATTGCTCGTTCAACAAACAAAAGCGAGAGGGAGACGGCGCATTCAACATGGATACCGTTGTCTAAAACCCTTTCTCGGAATGTCTCTACCTGAGTCTTTGTTATCGCATTATTTCTGCAATTGTGCAATAAAGTGCTAATTTTTTTACCTCGTTGGATAGCTAAAGACTTGTAGATGTTTTTTAAATAACATGCAGACTTAATTTACTATCGTTTTTGTAGAGAAAATAAAGGTTTTTGTAAAGCATCTTACAAAAATTATCAAATAAAAATTATGAAAAAGCCTCTAGTTTTTGGATGGATCTACATTAGTACGATATTATTGTTTATTATTAAGAGCTGTAACAAGGTTTCTCTAAAACTGCGAACAGAATTGAAATCGGTTGATTTTTTGTTTTTTTATTGAATTTTATAGTAGTAAAACTGGATTTTCCAAAAAAAATAAAAAAAAAGAATATCACAGATATGATTCATTTCCGGATATCGCAATGTACAGTCATATTGTTGCAAATGGCATTCCCTACCACCCCTTAAAAGGATCCGGTCTAATTACCAATAACCCTGTATATCTATAGCCATTGAATTAGGGCCGGATCTGTACATTTCTAGATTGGACTTTGGTTTTATCAATTTATGCCTATATTGAGATCGAATATCACGTCGTTGATCGGTATATTTTTGGAATAATGATGGGTATTTTTTTACAAATTTGCAAATTTCTAGAATATAAATAGATACTAAGGATAGAATTTTAAATTTAATAAAATATGGTTTGTGAAAATTTGGTATATTGATGTTAGGTGATTTGGTATATTGATGTTAGGTGTTCAATTCAAACACGAAAGTAATGATTAAAAAGCCTTTGTCAATTCAGTAGCTGAAACTTGTAGGTTTTGCCGTCTGAAATCAGAAAGCAAATTGCGATTTTGCTCACTGAGTGAGACAAAGTAACTTTTTAATTATTTTTTTCAGATAGCCGCGAATATCTTATTCAGCCTTGGGTTAATCATACAAATCGAAACATTCACACTCTATCTCTTTCCCGCCATTAGAAAGAGAGAGAGACAAAGACCAGCCCTTTCGAAGTTCCGATTTTGGATTCGACCTCAAAGAACACGTTCGGAATTCATACTAACTAAAGAAATTTTGCAAAAAGATAACATAACTGTGACTTTTAATGTAGTTTATTGAATTTTTAACTTATTGTTGTATTTAAACGAAATACAAATAACAACAATAAATCAAACTGAACTGAATGCAACTATAACGTTGCCAAATAAATCTGTTACTTTTAATATGCAGAATTGCAGTAATTTTACTTTTAACTTTTAAAATGTTACATTTTATTGAATTGGTACCTACAATGTTAATTATTTTGATTCACAATAAATAGTTATTTCAGTCTATTCCTGTTTATTATTTTATCTCCTAAAGTGTTCTCGCTGCTGTAGTGAAAAGTTATGTGTGTTACACGAGAGCAAAGTTTTTTGCATCTCGTGCCTTTGAATCCCTCCCCACACTCAGGATTCAAAATCAGCACTCGCAGCATAAAACGACTTTGCTCTCTTGTTGCACAAATGACTATTTATTCACTGTTTTCAGTGAATAAAATAAACTTTTTAGAGTGGGAATGTTACTATGGGACAGGCGGGATTCTCAGCATGCCCAGCAGGATCATATAAACATTTTATTAATAAATTGTTGATTAAGTTTAATATAAAAAAAATATCAGCTTATGCTAGTGATCACAAACATTTTTGATGTGTGCACCTGCTACCTAGTGTGTGGCGACATAAGGATCAGGTGTGATTGACAGCATCCGGGGGAATAAGAAATATCTTCCTACAAGATTCAGTATTCTAGGAGAACGGATAATAAACGAGATGAAAATTAGTGCACGTACCCATTAAAAAGTTTCACAAAACTCTCGTCCATTATTATCACAAAAGGAACAATCAAACAATAATATGAAACGGGAAAATTCAATTTCAACTGGCAGCGTTTTTAATGAAATATCAACTCGTCGGAAGTGGAATAAATTATATATGTATGTAAAGCAATGATATTTTGTATGTATGTTTAATATAGATATGGTGTGTTCATGTTTGATAGCGATACAAGCATTGAAGATATGGGTTTGGGTTTAAAGAATTTATTTCTCATAAAGAACAAGGTTCACTTAAAATGAGATTTAACACTAAAACTTATAACTAATTAAAGTGATTAGTCAAGTATAACATATTTGTTCAGCAATCTTAGGTTATTTTATTATAAATATATATTTTAAGTTTACTTTTAAAAACAGAAATCTGACAATCTTTAATATCGTTAGGTAACTTATTATAAAATGCTGCACCCTCATACAGAATATTATGTTTACCATACATGGTGTGCTTGTAATTTGTTCACATTTTCATAAATTATATTGAAATGTTCTATTAGTAAATTTAATTTCTGTATTTTTATTTTATTTTTTGCAATAGTACTTTCTTGATCAGAACGCATGTAGTATAAATGTATAGTTGTTTTTAAATTAGATATTTTATATTAATATGAAGAATTTATACAAGGATACGTTATATTTTCGTGCGGTAATTCTCAGGATTTTGAAGCAATTTTTTTAAGCGTTTCATCCACATACGACAGCTAAGTACAGAGTAATAGTTATTAAAAAGTATAATTAATGAATGAATGCATGAATGAATGATTTATTTGCTATAAGTATTGGTACAATTTAGATCTTATGTATAATATAAACAATGGTCCATAATACTTAATCAGAAGTGTGACATGCAAATAATATATTATTCCTTAATTTAAATAATTACGCTTATCTGTATGGAAGCATATTAAGTAACCTATTAAATTAGATTATAATTATACATTTTAATTGAAATATAGAATAATTGTAGTATTTAAATAGTCAAATTTTTTAAATTATCACTATTATAAGTTGTGCTTACAAAAAAGGTCAGTTACAGAATAAAAAGTTTTGTTAGCTACCCCACAATTTGAGTTTCAATAAAAATGTTCTTTTCGGTAGTTCTTTAAGATCATTGGGCAAAGCGTATATAATCTTTTTATATTGTTCTTTGACACTTTTAAAACGCTTCGTTCTGACCTTAAAACTCAGTCTTAATATCTAAGTCTGTCTTCCCAAAAATCACGCTACAAATTCGCTGTGTGCTGTGTTAACATGACTCGTCACGCACACACATGCAAACATTATAATCTCTGGTAAAATGTTTTTCCATAAAACTTGGATGGTGATTGGAAAAAATGTATTCTATATCGATTTAAAAGTGCACATAAATAAAATATTTAAAAGTACAAAGACCTCGCGATATAATTTATCACATAAAAAGTCGTATACTGCTGTACCGACGGTGCAAGCAAAGTGAGCCTTGTATTTAACTTAACTTTAACTTACTAACTTACTTGTTTAACCTTATTTAACTACTTAACTTAATTAAACTTACTTTTAATTAACCTACATATAAGGCGCTGTGCCCACCTAACTCTAAAATCACGTATTTAGTTTCTAGAGTAGTTTCTAGTTATTCTAAGTATCCGATGATAGGAACTTCAAATTTAGATGGTCGCTTTCTATGATTAAGTAATCCCTTGAACCCCTATGGCACAGGCCACATATAAATGTCGTCGGGCGCGGACATGGCACGGGCGGCTTCCTATCTCATCCAAATTTCATACAAAATGCATTAAAATAAAGCGCAGTTTAGAACGCACGGTATGTCGTTGCTCGGACGTGGTTATTTCTTCTAAAATGCGCTTTATTTCCATGCATTTTGTATTAAATTTGAATGGACTATGAAGCCGCCCGTGCCATATCCGTGCCCGACGCCATTTATATGTGGCCTGCGCTTAAAAAGTTGAAAATTGGTGTTAAAGATATAATGTATGATATATGAAGAAAGATTTTGATTTGATGCTACCATGACGTATTTGCACATATACCTACTACTTTTCTATACTAATATTATAAAGAGAAAAGATTTGTAGTAAGTATGTTTGTGACGAATTGGCTCAAAAAGTAATCGACCGATTTAAAAAAATATTTCACCATTGGAAAGCTACATTTACCCTGAGTAACATAGGCTTAAGATTCTTCACCATCATCCTTCACCGTGCGGGTGAAACCGCGAAGAGCAGCTAGTCCTATATAACGCAAATGGCATAATCTATGACCAGTTGTTTATAATGATTTTAAACTTTGGTATTGGCTTTATTAGTAAATTGATTATAATTATAATTAATGAGTATTCCATAGAATCAAAAATCGTAATAACCATCAATATATATATATTAAAAAAACGCTTAACCCTAAAAGCACCTCCTAAATCACTGAAGATTGTATAATAAAATAAATTGCTTTCGACGTTTCGGACGGAATGTTACATTTCATCCTAACCCAGGGACAGTACATGAGAATCAATTATTCTTCTTTAACCATAAGACTTCAAAGGTTAGACATTGGTACCAACAATTACAAGTACAATGTTGTCGATACCAGCATTTTCTAAATTGAACTCTCTAAATTTTGATAGTTGTTATTCTGTTGAGGCTAAAATCAAAATTAGTGTAACACTTCAGAGTGGCAGCACAATAATTATAAAGTATATTTCTCTTCAATTGCAGGTACATTTTAGAGTTAGACAGTTAGTCGTCACGTAACTTGGAGCTCGCTAAGGCCCACTTGCACGTTTGCTCAGGTTGAATAAATAAGTCTACGAGTTTGTAACCTTGCGTTAGTCATATCAATTTTTAACTTCCATTTTGCCTTGCACGGCTATTAAACATCACCGGTTTTGATAAACTGACATTTGTAATCTTTAGATGGGAACTTTGAATTGTCTATGCGCTTATATTGTAACCTGACCAATAATGAATGAATCGAAAAAATAGTGAAACTTATATCTATCTCTTTGGCACTACAGTACAATGCATATAGACTTTCTTGTTTATCCTTTGTTGTATGAAATTTGATGACTTTTTATTCTATACGTATTGTCTCGTGTCATCTCGGCCAAAGAGTACATTATACAGCAGAATGTAACCTCAATTTCTTTTGACACAAAACTTCACTACCCTAGTTAAAGACTTAACCCTCCCATATTGCTGGGTGAAATATCAATAAATAACCTTAAATTTACTTCTAACCTTTAATGCGAAATAAATTAATTATAAAACCCCGTTTTAGCAGTTGACTCTGAGTTATTGAAGCTAACTCTGGAACGTGCAAGTGGGCCTTAACTTAAAAATACCCAAAGTTTAATTGAATAATTCTGTTTTTACAAATGTCATTCTAAATGTTACCTTTAGTTGGATTTTAGTGTTTACAGAATAAGGAATAGGTACCTTAAGTCTTAGTTCGCGAGTTTAGTTTTTTTTTAACAATTGAATAGCTACCAACGTATACAATTTGAAGCTAAAAACCCACAATTATTAGTACAATGCAACAAGCCGTGCGATTCTCTAAGAGAAAACATCGTTGCATCTTTGACAACATCTGTGAAAGAGATGACGAGATGACAAGAAACGTTGAAAAGCAACCTTGTGTACAAGGGCGATATCTCATAAAGTATTTGACATTGGTGAGTTTGTCGACGAGCGCATTGACGAATCATTAGAGAATCGCACGGCAGGTTCCACGTAAGTCAACATTTTGACACAATATATAAGAGTATATATTTTGTGGTTTTAGCGTCCCACACATTTACAATTATGGCAACATACCGTCCTTTTCTCATTACGTAACAGGTCCACGAGAGTGTGGCCGTAAAAACTGGCGTAGTGCCGTATATACCCCGTAATATACGGCCGCGTCAGATGTCGGCCGAATGAAAGCCCATCGTAAAATATATACGGCAAATATGTAGTTTAACGTCTACAGGAAAACTGTGTAAGGCATATTTTCGAAATTATTTGATAGATTAAATCTTTATTGAAACATATCAGTACAAATCAGTATGTTTTAGACCGGATGTTTTTAGTTTTTACAAATTTTACAAATGTTATGGTGGTAAATAGGTACAATTTCGGAGAAAAGGGGAAAAGTCACAAAAAAAAGTTAAACATATTGGGGGTACGGGGATTTTTTTTTGGCCAAATTGTATTCTCCAAGTGGTCCCCCGAACACGTTCATTTGGTTTGTCGGTCCCTCTAACAAACATCCTATATACACACACATATTTTATAACAATTAAATGATTAATTAATAGTGTCGGATCAAGTCAAATAATTTAGTCTGTACTAGCGACTGCCCACGATAGTAGGCTTGACCTTCGGCCTCAACATAACCTCCCATCTTTTCTTGGTTTTTCTTTCATAGGACAATAATAACACAACAAAAAAAGAATTAGCAAGATTGTTCGATCCGTTTTGAAGTTATAGCGTGACCAGGAGAATTAGGGGTTCATTTTTATATAAGTAAATAAAATAGGCCTACGGGGCACTTACAAATTGTCATTTTAACTAACTTAAGTAGAAGTTTTAAGAAGAGTTAACAATAGGAGCGGGATATTTGTTTGCGGGCATTGATTTAAACCCTACGATTACAAGTAAATACAACTCAGGAACTCAGACAAATAGGATATCAGGATAAATATCTCGTTACTAATGTTAACTCTAAAAAATACCTTTATACTATTTGATACTATATACGATATTCTACTAACTGACAAGGATGATGTTTACTAATATCCAGTTTCAAATTCTCATTTGTCAACAGTTTACCATACAAGAGATTTAAATTGAAACTACGAGTATTTATGGCGTTAACGGTAAATATCCGATAATAACGTAAATACTCGGTAAATATCCGGTTTATATGTTAACGCTTGCAAATGTGACTGTGACAGTTAAAAACTATATATTTATATGGAAGTAATGTCTGACTTTTTACCGACTTCCAAATAGGAGGAGGTACTCAATTCGACTGTATTATTATTTTTATGTTTGTTACCTCATAACTTTTGATAGGGTAATCCGATTCTCAAAATTCTTTTTTTTTAAAAGCTGGTGTTTCCCGCGTGGTCCCATTTAAATTTCATCAAATTCGGTCCGGTAGTTTTTGAGATACACTCCAATAACTGAATATAATGGAAATTGGTGTTAGTAAATTTTTCAAATTGTACTTGTTCTATTATATTTCTGTTATATTCTCGATGGATAGAGTATAGGATCATAGGTGTATCGTCATATCGTATTTTTCAAATCTTGCCGCTCAATCGTTTCAACCATTAGACTGTGTCACCGAAAGGCAATGGCCAATTACAAGCGCAGTAAAGAGCTGCGCCAACAGGCTTGTAACAATCTAACACAATCAACTAAAACATCCGCGCCGTGCGAAAAACTACCTCATCACTAGCACAGCGCCATTCAAGTTCTAACTGCGAAAACCCACAAGTGCTCTGACAATAATATTAACATTTACCAAAAAAGAACCACGTAGTGTGCCGTGTACGAAGGATTATATTGTTCTCCATCAGTGCAAGGACGTCCTGATTTCATCAGCGAGGAAAATCGAGGTAAGCCTGTTCATATTGTTTTTGGTTTGCCTAGTACGAGATTTTCAGTCTAATTAAAAACGTTTGGGAAGACCTCCCATCCCCTGAAGCCCCTTCTTGCTTCATTTTATGGTGCCGAAACCCGGGAATAAGTTTCTTAATCACATATAATCGTAATTTGCAAAAAACATTTTATGTGAACTTTGCAAATCTCATGATAATGGCGGTCGCCATATCGAAACTGCATTCCAAACAAACTTCATCGAATTGCATCTCGTAAACTATTGAATATTTTCCTATCGTATGTGAACAACAAATTAGTAACAAGTACATAGATCTTATTGGAATACATATTTCTTCATCTGGGCTGCGCAGTCGCATAATTCGAGTGCCTAAATTAAATAGTTTTATTGTCAGATTCAAATTCAGAATTGTTGATTCGGACGATTTAGTACATGTAAATTATCGTTTTATTTTGTTCAGTACATGTATTAAAGCGTTAAATTTATACGTTACAACAATTAAGCTAGTATTAAGTGATACCTAGCTATTCGCAGTCGCATAATTAGAGTGCCTAAATTAAATAGTTTTGTTGTCAGATTCAAATTCAGAATTGTTGATTCGGACGATTTAGTACATGTAAATTATCGTTTTATTTTGTTCAGTACATGTATTAAAGCGTTAAATTTATACGTTACAACAATTAAGCTAGTATTAAGTGATACCTAGCTATTCGAAGTCGCATAATATTCGCAGATATTCGTAAATTCAAATCGTAATCATAGATAGTACCGATTCATCTACCATATTTTATTCAATCGTAACCGTAAATAAGTAGGTAGGTTGAACTTGAACAAAATTAGCACGAACTGCAGTACGTAAACAGAACATTTTTCTTATACGATTAGTGATGTTTATTGGATAAGATATTTTTGTTTATAATTTTCTTCGAATAATATTTTATTTTATTATCGTTTCGAATACTTTGCATTGTTAACATGGCTTTGTCTCGATCATTATCTAAAGATACCAGTAACCTTTCGCCTACGGATTTGCCCGTTTTACGACGTAAACGCACTATTGCTTTTAATAGGTTGCGGAAAGTGTTGGAAGTTGCCATAGCTGCTAAAACGGATTCTTCTCGTTTAGGAGAATTTCTCGTCTACTACTCTTCGATACAAAAACACGTAGATTATTTCGAGCATGCTCATATAGACATTCTGAGCGTTGTGACCGATGAGGAAGCTGAGAAGGAAGACATATTTCGGTCTGAATTTGATAAAGTATATTATCAAGTGCTTACTATTCATCACGCGCTAGTATCCCCACCTACTTCTGCTACGTCCACTATGCAATCGAAATCTGCTGTTAAGCTGCCGAAGTTAGATCTTCCTAAATTCTCGGGCAATATAAAAGAGTGGTCAATGTTCTTTGATGCGTTCAATTCGCTCATTCATTTGAATGAATCTCTTTCGGACTCGGACCGAATGCAATACCTTCGGGCGAGTTTATTCGGGGACGCATTAGGGCTCATACGTACGTTTCCTATTCAAGGCGCATACTACCAAGAAGCATACCAAACGCTAATCAATCGTTATCGTGACAAACGCGAACTTGCATTTACATGTTGGCGCGAAATGCTAAACATTACACTGAAAGTAAACTCACCGACCGAGTTCAGACGTGTGTTAGATCTTTTTAACGAAAACCTGCTTATTCTAAAGGGTCTTAAGCTACCGACTGACCAATGGGACTTTGTACTGTGCTATCATTTATTATCGAAGTTAGACTCCAAGACGCGTTGTGCTTTCGAAAAGGACCACCCGTCTTCGGAACTACCTAGCTACACCGCTCTCAAGGAATTTCTTGAATCGCAATGTGAAGCGCTCGTTCGAGATACCCACTTCTCAGGTAATCGTGATACTCAACCGTCTACTACTACCAGTAGTAGTATCAAAAATGTTGTCAAGTCAACCAACAACAGTTACAACAAGAAAATTACGTCTTCGTTGTTATCTGATTCAGAAAAAACTACAGTTCAACCGGAACAATCGAAATTGACTCCGACTGCTAGTGCGACAACTGCTGCGCCGGGAACAACTTCTAACAAGTGTCCTTTCTGTTCAGAGCTTCATTCGATTGCTCATTGCAAATCATTTGCTACAAAAACAGTTCAAGAACGACATGACTTCGCGAAACAAAATCGTTGGTGTTTTAACTGCCTAAAACCCTCTCACATTATTCGGGACTGTCGTTCAGTTTTTACCTGTTTGAGATGTCGCCAGAAACATCACACGCTCCTTCATCAAGATAGTAACGCGAATTCTTCTGAAAGAAAGGATCCGGCATGTGCACCCGTGCGTGCATTGACAAATATAGGTGAAAACTCTGTAGTTCTTCTATCTACTGCCGTTATACAAATTCGTGATACGTCGGGCTGTTACCAGTCATTCCGTGCCATCATCGACACTGGTAGCCAAGCTCATTTCATTTCAGAGCGTGCAGTTAATCAACTAGGACTTGACAAACATGTGACCTCACGCCAAGTTCGTGGTGTAGGGCAATCGTCAGCTTCCATTTCTGGAACTGTTCAACTTCAGATAGGTATTAACGGTCAAGAGGCGTTCAGCCTGGATGCATTGACAATACCTAACATTTGCGGAAATATGCCGAGTGTAAAGCTTAACAAATCGTCTTGGCTTCATATTCGTGGTCTCAATTTCGCTGATCCGGATTGGGACAAACCGGCTCCGATCGATGTTCTTCTTGGTGCGGAGATTTTCCCCTCTCTAATTCTACCTGGAAGTGTGAGTGGAGGACCGAAGCAACCTACTGCGTTGAATTCTGTGTTCGGCTGGCTTCTTATGGGAAGTGTTGGCGATAACCAAGCAGATGACAACATTAACTCGTTCTTCGTATCGGATGACCAACTTTTTCAGGAAGTCAAGAAGTTCTGGGAGTTAGATAACCTTCCAGACGCTACAATGCTGACAGCGGCAGATCAGAGATGCGAGCAAATCTATCGTGATACGACAACTCGGGACAACAACGGGAGATATTGTGTAGCCTTGCCATTCAAAGACGATGTTTTACCTTTATTTCCAGGTTCTAGAGAGTCGGCTCTTCGTCGTTTTCATTCCTTGGAACGCAAACTTTCCTCAGATTCGGTTGTTCAACAACAATATTCTGGTTTCATGGCCGAATACCTTCAGTTGGGTCACATGAGCCTTGTGCCCACTAACGAAGTGTGTCAAGGAAAGTATTACATTCCGCATCACTGTGTCCTTCGACCTGACAGTGTTAGTACGAAGCTGCGCGTTGTCTTCGACGCATCAAATCGTGACGCTATTGCTGGCGTATCGTTGAACGAAACTTTACTTACCGGTCCAAAGTTACAGGCTAACATTTTGGAAATTCTTTTGAGGTTTCGTGTTCATTCGGTAGTGTTTTCTGCTGATGTGTGCAAAATGTACCGTCAAATGCTCATAAAATATGAGCATCGTGATTATCAAAGAATCTTTTGGAGATTTCATCCATCTCAACCGATCGTAGAATATCGACTGAATACCGTTACTTACGGTGTTTCATCCGCTCCATTTTTGGCTTGTCGTACAATCAAACAAATCGCAGACGACGAAGGTGGTGATTTACTTCTCGGTAAAGCTATCTTAACGCAAGATGTGTTCGTTGACGATGTCGTGACTGGGAGTTCAGACCTTGAGCAAGCCATGCGCATGAAAACCGAGCTTATCGAAATTTTGAAACGCGGTGGCATGGAGCTACGCAAATGGGCAAGCAATGTCCCGTCACTGCTCGAAGATCTGCCTTCGGAGCACTGTCTCACTGAGAATGTTTCGATGGAAGTAGAGAAGTCTGATATTCTGAAAATTCTAGGGTTGAAATGGGAACCTCGTTCCGATCATTTTCTCTTCGAAGTTAAACCTCTGGATCGCGTTTGTACCAAGCGTAATATTCTAAGCGAACTCGCTAGAATTTACGACCCTATCGGTTTTTTGTCACCTCTAACTTTCTTCGCGAAGTATCTTGTACAGCGGCTGTGGGTCCTGGGTGTAGCGTGGGATGAGGATCCTCCGGAAGAGATAAAGGTGCAGTGGAGTCGTTATATCGAAGAACTTCCCTTGATTCAAAACCTAAAAATACCGAGACACCTTACTCCATCTCAAATCAAATCGTGTGAGCTCCATGGGTTCGCAGATAGTAGCATGCGTGGATTTGGAGCTGTTGTGTATCTTCGTGTCCGTGACCTTCATGACAACATCAAGGTTTTCTTTGTTATGTCAAAAGCAAGAGTTGCCCCTATCAAGGTGGTTTCTCTCCCAAGACTTGAGCTATGTGCTGCTGTACTTGCGGCAGACTTACTCAAATTTGTGAAGGAGATTTACCAATCCCTTCTTCCCATTTCAGACGTTTTTGCGTGGTCAGACTCGACTGTCACGCTCGCGTGGATCCGGTCGCCTTCCGTTCGATGGAAGACGTTCGTAGCAAATCGAGTTAGCCATATTCAAGATGCGATTCCTGGCGCGCGCTGGTTAAAAGTTCCTACGGCTGAGAATCCTGGAGACGTTCCTTCGAGAGGACAAACACCAGCTGAGCTTGTCAACAATTCGTTATGGTGGGCGGGGCCTAGTTGGCTCTCTGATGACGTTCAGTCTTGGCCTTGCTCAACTTCAGATCCTTCAAAGGAAGAACTTTGTGCTGAAGAAAAGGTACAAGTTCTCCTTTCAAGTGATGATACCTCGCATCCGATCGATGATTTGCTCATACGGTTTTCTTCTGTTCGTAAAATTCAACGTATCATCGGCTTGTGTCTTCGTTTCAGTCACAATTTGCGTTGTAAACTTAATCGCCGTTCTGAGCCTTTCCTGAATCGTGCAGAACTTCATGACGCGCTGTTGGTCATTGTAAAACACACTCAGTTTCTTCACTTTCAGGAAGATATCAATCGTTTGAAAGAACGCAAAGTTCTTTCAAAACCAATGCGAAAGCTCAATCCGTTCATCGACAACTTGGGGATTCTCAGAGTAGGAGGTAGACTTTCGAGATCCGGTTTGGAATATACTCAAAAGCACCCTGCTTTGCTCCCTAGACAGGCTCCGTTGACATATATGATTATCGACGCATTTCATCGTGAAAATTGTCACCCTGGAATCAATACGCTACACTACTTAGTTAGCCAACAATTTTGGGTTTTATCGGCAAAACGTGCTATTCGACATCAAGTTTCGAAATGTCTGAGGTGTTTCAAAACACACCCTATCCCTCTCGAACCTTTTATGAGTGATCTACCGGCGGTTCGTGTCAATCAAGTTAAGCCTTTCAGTATCGTAGGCGTAGATTATGCAGGAGCGTTCCGAGTTAAGTCAGGCAAACATCGTGGTGCTAAGATAAGCAAGGTTTACCTCGTTTTATTTGTATGCCTCAGCACTAAATGTGTTTTTCTGGACGTAGCGACGGATTTGACGAGTGAGGCTTTCATTGCTGCTCTGCGACGCTTCGTGGGTCGTAGAGGCCGAGTTAGTGTCATTTACTCTGACCGCGGAACGAATTTCGTTGGGGCTCAACGAGAACTCGTCATATATGCAAGATGCTGCTCGTAGTGAAGGAATAGCGTTCAGAATGAATCCTCCTTCCAGCCCCCATTGGGGAGGGGTGTGGGAAATACAAGTAAAAGCAACAAAATCACTTCTTTATCGTGTTGTTGGCAACCAATCGTTGACGTTAGAAGAACTCTTCACGTTATTCGTTCAAATAGAATCTGTTTTAAATTCGAGACCACTTTACCCGTTAAGCTCAGATCCTAATGACTTCGCGGTGCTTACTCCTGGTCATTTCTTAACGTTAGAGCCCTTAACGACTGTACCCGATGAAGATCTTACTTCGGTCAATATAACGCGTCTCAAACGATGGCAACTCATCCAACGCTTTCAACAAGACTTTTGGAAGCGGTGGAAAAATGAATATCTTCAATCGTTAACTCAACGTGCAAAGTGGACGAAACATTCAAAACCATTGGATGTTGGGTCCGTGGTTATAATTAAATCAGAAACACCTCCATTGCAGTGGCCTATCGCCCGCGTAGAACGCTTACATGCTGGCCCGGATGGAGTGATACGTGTCGCTACCTTGCGTCTGCCAAATGGGTCTTTCCTAACGCGTCCATTGGTAAAGATCTGCCCTTTGCCTAATCAAACCGACTAAATCGCGAAAGACCTATTTCTCTAGTTATAAGTTACGTAAAATCAACTAGCTATAGTTTATTATTACTTAAATTTCACCGTTGTTCACATACGTAGGAAGCAATCTCGCTTTATAATCGTCTATTCACGACTTGGGCATAGTTTTTACGCCTTCTGCATTTGTTATCATGTCCAAGTGTAAAGCCATTATGCAGTATTCGAATATTTTTCGAAAATACAACTAACGTGTATTTTGGTGGGCGGTAATGTATCGTCATATCGTATTTTTCAAATCTTGCCGCTCAATCGTTTCAACCATTAGACTGTGTCACCGAAAGGCAATGGCCAATTACAAGCGCAGTAAAGAGCTGCGCCAACAGGCTTGTAACAATCTAACACAATCAACTAAAACATCCGCGCCGTGCGAAAAACTACCTCATCACTAGCACAGCGCCATTCAAGTTCTAACTGCGAAAACCCACAAGTGCTCTGACAATAATATTAACATTTACCAAAAAAGAACCACGTAGTGTGCCGTGTACGAAGGATTATATTGTTCTCCATCAGTGCAAGGACGTCCTGATTTCATCAGCGAGGAAAATCGAGGTAAGCCTGTTCATATTGTTTTTGGTTTGCCTAGTACGAGATTTTCAGTCTAATTAAAAACGTTTGGGAAGACCTCCCATCCCCTGAAGCCCCTTCTTGCTTCAATAGGTCTTATTTCTAAAAGTGTTTCAGATCTAGATTTAGCAACTATTCTGTCCGCCAAGCTGCACTGGACCCGTTTACAGTGCCTAGCGACAAATCTCTCTTTCTTCTCTTCTTTCTCTTTAATGTCTTCACCACCTTCAACTATTCTAGATATCTAGGCTATCAAGGATAGTTACCTGACTACACTGTTAAGTGCTTAGCAACAGATTTTCAATCTCAAGGGTAGCTAGCAAGGTGGACACCAGAAGTGTTGATTTCAACACGATGTTACTTTCAACGAAAGTTAAAGCCCGAGATGGGGAGAGATCCCGGGGCCGTTTAATCGACGGCCGACTCTTGTTACCTCTAGGTTATCATTGCTTCAAAACCACCACGCAGGCTTCATGTTTAGTGGTTAACGGTTTCCAGTCAGAGTATGAGGTGAAAGTATGAGAAACACAAACGGATTTAAAGGACATTTAACCACACACGTGGCAGTTCCTGGAAAATTAGGTTGATTTCTGCGAAATCTATTGTATTATTGGCCAAATATGGCGAATCGCGTGTCACCGGGTTAAGAACGTAGTTGGCTTTAATTGGTTTATTAACAATAGCAGAGTATTTTATCATGGTATCCTACTAATATTATAAACGCGAAAGTTTGTGAGTATGGATGTGTGAATCTTTGTAACTCTTTCACGCTCAAACAGCGGGGCCATTTTGCTGAAATTTGGCATGGAGGTAGATGAGGTGTATGATTAACATATAGGATACTTTTCGTCATCATTATCATCAGCGTCCAACCCTACGCGGGTGAAAAAGCGTTATATTCTTGGGCACAGGGCTGCGTTCCAGCAAGCTTTAGACCAAATATTGTTCGGACAAGATTGATCGGCCGTTGCTAGAACGTCTTTTACCATTATCTGGCAAAAACTAGTTTGACATATATAACTTAGGTGTTAGATTTATTGATTTCAAACTAATGCGAGGATATTAATTATTCTCCACCGGTCAAGAATATATAATTAAGCACTTCGAGTATTGTACACATAAATAAACCTGTCCATTCGTCGTGAAAATGCAACAAAATACTTTGTCACTATCAACACTCTGTCACTTTTGACAGCCGACCAAGATTTGGCTCTCTCAAAAGGTAGAAAATTTTTGGCCAGTCGGGACAAAATTTGTTCTGACAGGTTTCGTGAACCGGGCGTGATCAAAACTTAATCCGTGCAAATTTTGGGCTATAGGCGTCGTGGACCGGCAGTTTTGCCAAATTTTGGCTTGTCCTGTGGCTTGCTGGAACGCTGCCCAGTATAGACAAAATAACAAGATCTCGGGATACATCAAGATCGTAATCTTGACAATTCTGTCAAAGTTTATGTCAGTTTCTGATAGCTAAGTCAAAAGCATTTTGACAGCTCGATACACTAGACGTACTCGGCGATCGTCAAGGGTGATGAAATGTAATGACAGTTTTTTGCATAATGATTAATTTTATATTTGTATGTACGTAGGTACTGCAGTATTTTATTATTAGTGTTTATTAATTGATAGACAACAAGACAAGAGTTTTCGACCAATGTGTTTTACCAGTGATGACTTATGGCACTGAAACGTGGTCTCTTACTATGGGCCTCATAAATAAGCTCAAAGTCGCACAACGAGCTATGGAGAGAGCTATGCTAGGAGCTTTTCTATGTGATCGAATCAGAAATGAGGAGATCCGTAGAAGAACGAAAGTCACTGACATAGCCCAGAAGATTAGCCAGTTAAAGTGGCAGTGGGCAGGGCACATAGCAAGCAGAACAGATGGCCGATGGGGCCGGAAGGTTCTGGAATGGAGACCACGGACCGGCAAGCGCAGCGTAGGTCGTCCACGGTGGACAGACGACCACATTTATCAGGTCGTTGGATGCAGGCCGCTTCCAACCGGTCCTTTTGGATAATTAAGGGCATATGATCAGCAGTGGTCATCCTACGGCTGAGATGATGATGATGCTGATGATGAATTGATTTACTAAGTACTTAAATTTACTCATGTAAATAATTAATGACATTTTGGTATAAAGATAGATATGGCCTTGGAGAAGATAACAAGCTACTCAAAGTACTAATCCTGCGTAGACGACGTCGCGGGCACAAGCTAGTATGTATATAAGAATAGAAAAAAAAACCGGAAAAAATAATCTCGAAGAAATAGCCCCAATCTTTTTAACAAAATATAGCAAAATCATTATAATTATGTGTACATGTTCATAATTTCATACTACTAAATTCGTAAATTGAGAATAGAATTAGTAGTAATTATACCTTTTAAATATATACAAACATTTTACAATATGCATGATTTACGAGTATAAAGGAAAATAGTAGTAGACGTATAAAATATACGGTGAGGTCTGGTCAAATTACCAATCAAATTAAGTAGTATTACATAATTAATTATAAAAAAAAACCAAGATGAATATCGCGCTCTGACTGTAAAGGGCACTTTAGCAAAGAAATACTACCTATACCTACTCATATATATTACTAGGCGATAAAAAGGCCCGACAGAAGTAATAACTTACGTTAGAGTGAGAGAGGATGCGTGAGAGAAATGGAAGCCAGACAGACTGGCGATGTAACGCGTTACGTAACGAATCTGTTTACCCTCCCTTAAGAAGTTACCACTTTAAAAATCGCTAAACTAACTACTAGCGACTTTAAAACCAATGCTTTTGGGTGACGGCACAAACCAAATTTGTTTTGTGAGGGCATCTACAGTGCCCAAAAACTGCAGTTCTGAACTTTAGGTGGCACTGCAACTGCGCTAGTCTCTAGTTCTCGACATTACGCGCACTTATGTCTATCTCGACATTTTTGACACAGATAGAATAAAAAATCCTTACGTAGAGTTACACAGTTTGCCCGACGGCCGTCGATCGTCACACGTCGATACGTTGACGGCGGATATTTACGGCAGGTGTAGCGTTCGGTGACATTTTTGTAATGGTACTTTAACTCTTTTTTTATAACGCTGGACTTATGTTGTCGAAAATTTATTAGAAAGGGTGAGAATTCATAAAAATATTCTTGAAGCCTTCCAATATTATTATAATAAACGTTATATTAACGGCTTTTCTGGCCTGGCTTACACCACGGCTTCGATTCAGACCCATTTTATTTTAGGGTTACTAACTTTAAACGAAATTGAATACATTATCTAAATTAAACTTATCTTCTCTAAAATTGTTGAATGCAGTAGCACAAGACATAGACAATTTTAATTGCAGTCTGGCGAAGTTTACAGAAACGGCGCATAAGATCTGTGAAAACATGACCTAATTTTACATTTGTACTAATTTTAATTGAAATATAATAAGTAAATAATTACCTACGAATCTAATATTGTATATTCTAAATCTTTATTTCTAATGTACATAATACTCGTAATATTTAGTGTAGCACCGCTTTGGTTAATAAACTGTAAAGGTGTATATTACTATTGTAAATAAATAAATAAATCTTATAAGTATTTGAATGTATAAGTAACACGGTTTCATCAGCGTGGTGATGGTTGATGATGATGATGAAAAGTATAATGTACCTATATCTCATTTGTAAACCCGTTTGAAGCCAAGCGTCATAACGTGAACAAGCAATAAACATAATACACAAGATTTTTCCCAATTAGTTGTATTATAGTATTAGATTGCAGAGCGCATTGATTCCAACGAACTCCAAGAATACGCATAGGGTTGTCTAGAAAAAATCCGATTTTTTTTGTATATAAAATTATAAGCAATTGTAATTTTGATACTTTGCGTATTAAATTATTAATTATTAATGCCTTTTAGTATTAAGCTGCGATTTACACTTCGATAAGTACAGTAGCGAGTTAACTTGAACATCGACGAGTTAAGTTGTTACTGTCGTTTAAACGACACAAGCAAGTTAAGTAGTAAGTTGTTGATTAAGTTGCGTTGAATAGATCGCGATCCTATTTTTGGCAAGTCCAGTGCGAAGTAGGCCCCTCTCTCGCGTCTCCCGCACCCCGCCAACTTAACTGGCCGGCATGTAGACGGGCGAGATTAGTACAGTCCATAGATTTGTAGACAAGTAGTAAGTAGTAAAACAAACAACTGACGCGACTAGTCTTCTTGTCGAAATGGTAACTTATGACTACTTACTCGCCTACGTTTGGACGCTACTTACAACTTACTACTTGCTACTTAACTGACTGGTTTCTTAACTAGCTACTGTACTTATTGATGTGTAAATCGAGCTTTACTACACCTTTACACGCTAAATATACCTGCCCACATATCGGACTATCAACAAAGACGAAATCCCTGAAACAGGCATAGAATTTCCCGTAGAATTGTCTCCAGGCACTAAATCCCTGTCACAAACATAGTATGACATTATTTATCGCCTTCAATACCGCAAGGGCTGACGCAGATGTGAACAGGCTTCATTCTAGGATACTGGAATGACATTTGATGCCAACGGTTTTAACAAACAAGAAATTTTATGGGGTGGATGCAAAAATCGAAGGCAGTTTATTAGAACTAACTGATTAACAGACGTTGTCCAGAGCCATAGAAAAATAGTCTTATGGAATTTTTCTAAATTTCCCGGCTGTTTTTTAATGTTTGCATCTAATTTTCAAATGAAAACTATTACAATCGGTCCAGTCGTTCTCAAGTAATACGTTGACCAAGGAACAGCATTTAATGTTAATATAATATAAAGTAAAAAAATATAAGGATTCATAGAATAGAATAGTTTTATTTGCGACTGAAAACTAAATACATACATGCATTTAACTAACACACAGATAATAAATTATATTATGAAGTTTTCAGACACAAACCGACCTATACTCAGCATTATGCTGGTTGTTACCAACCAGCGTTGGTATTCCGGATAGACCGGCAAGTGACGTCACACACGACTAACAACACAAGTACACGAATTTCATAGAGATAATGACCACCGGAAGTGGTCGAAACTATAGTCTGATCTATCCGACAAGTATTACATGATAGTTCCATATTTCTCAGTAACATATTTATATAAAAAATATAATAAAGTTATATCTATTTAAACCAAAATATTCAAAATTATAGGTATGTCATAGATAAACAAAAACAGCATTTATATTACATTTTCAACGTTACCTCGTTGAAAAGCCACGCGGATACCCGAGGTAAGCACCAGCTCTTTTGGCTTTTGTAGTTTTTTTAAGGACATCTCCTACACTAAATGACATGTACCTGGACCTGTAGTTTGAACCCCAAACAGAGAGGAATATTTCTAGTTATGAAATGTAAGTTTCCCAAACTTAAACCCGACGTCTGAAAACTCACGCTCTAAAATGTGAAAAACAAGAAAATATTCTCATCTGAAATTGTTTTGCTGTAGCTAATCAATATTTATCTGTTAAATAAAGGAAATCCCACGTGCCACAAATCAAGTATATCTATATTTGTTATCTATATTATAAAAATGAATCTCTATTTCCCTTGGCCATCGCATCACGCGTGAACGGATGGAACAATTACGCTAATTGTTTATTGTTGTATTAATTATTATTAGGAAATGGTTCTGATTAAAGAAAAAATCAAGAAAAGATGGGAGGTTATGGCGAGGCCAATAGTCGAGTTTACTACGCGAACGAAGTCGCGGGCAGTCGCTAGTATTTAGTAAATATATTCACGGTGATGTTTAGTGGATAGATAAGAAGAGTTTCAGCAGTGCGATTCTCTAATGGTTCATCGATGCGGTCGTCGACGAGCTCACCGATGTCAAATACTTTATGAGATATCGTCCTTGTACACAAGGTTGCTTTTTCTAACGTTTCTTGTCATCTCGTCATTTGTTTAATGGCTATTGTCAAAGATGCAACGATGTTTGCTCTTAGAATCTCGCGGCTGATATGAGACATGACATGACATGAGTTCGGCTGGGCTATTATGTATTTCAGTTGCTAACAAATTTGGATTGAAATCTGAAAAAATGGCCGCTCTATGTCACTTTTGTCAGCTTCAGTGATCAACCTACTAACATTTTTGCTTACTGGAGTTGCCAAAACTGACATAGAGCAGCCATTTTTCAAGATTTCAATCAACTTTTGTTAGCAACTGAGATACATAATAGCCCTGCGGGTAAAAAGAGTGATAGATTCCTTTCCAAATCCGCGCGCTACTATGTGGCTGATAGCACTGTGCATCTCGTTTGAAAATGCAAGATCCGATCAATTAATTATTAAAAGGAAAAGAGGAACACGTGAGTTGAATCTTTATAATATTTCTATAAACAACATCAGATGATTATTTCAATTAAGCCATTACTTTAATTTGTTTCACTGTAAAAATACGTATGTTTAAATCCTTAACATTATAATAAATAAAACAATATGGATATTGCTTGTAATTTATTTATTATTTTATTTATCAACCGATTAGAATTTTATTTTAAACAGATAGGGAATACTGAACTATTTTTGTACACAAATCCCCATTACAAATACTTTCAGATGTTAATGGGGATTAGTGAAAGAAAAGTTCACAAATCCCCATTGATGGGGATTGTCAATGGGGTTTTGTGGAATGACCCGTCTTTTACAAGAGTGCAGAACTCTCGCTCTTGCGTCTCACTCCGCAGCATGTTAAATGTTTCCTTTTCATCTACGTTCATAACTAGAAATCCAGCTACGAAAAGCTGGCTAGCTAAAAGATATTGTCCACTGTTTCACCAGTTATTAAAACATGTTTTTTTATTCATTTTATAATTTTTTACTTAGTACTTCGTTTCCATGACTTTTTTTACCGTCATCGAAAGCACAGCCCGGGTATGGGAATCGATCCAGCGACTCTCAGACGGCCAATCTTCACCATCATCACTACCAAATTATTAGATGGATCTGTCGTAAGTCCTGCCGGTTGGTATTTGCGCCATATAGTAAAAGATATTTCTTTATATTTCGCCATTACTCTTCCGTATTGATTGTTACCTTTCGATTAAAGATTATCTGTAGTAGATGGAGAAATTTATTGATATATGGGAACATTCGTTACTAAAGATAAGCTAGGAACTCTTCGATACTTAGTATTTGTAGTATCTAGACAATACGTACTTGTTAGGTACTGGATAATATATCCAGCGCTGAGAGATTGCGCTTAATCGCTTGGTCACCTACCGCTGCTGTAGTGCGGAAACCGTGCGTCACGCAATTAGGCTGCGGGACACAGGACGGTTTAATTACTAAAAGTTTATTCTACCTCAGTGCCAGCTGTCCATAAATGACCACACCTGCATGTCCACAGCCTCAGGCAAGAGGGCTCGTGGCTACACTATTGATGATGACTGAAGGTTAAATAATTTGGAGACATTTTTGCAGCTTGCAACTAAGATAATCTGAGGGTCGTGGGTGGAAGCACTCTCCTTCAGCGAGAAGGTAATGGGGAACAAAGAGCAGGAAATATTGTATTATGATAACCTGATGACTAGTATACGTACCTACGTATACCCATGCTTAACCCTTCAAGAGTCGTTATATTATAACAATGAAATTTCTATTGTGTCTGGCCGCATGATGACCAATGACCTTTGATGATTAAATAGCATCATATACACACCCAGACATGACCCATGTTTGACCTGTTCAGAGAGCGGACCCCGGAGTAGCGGACCAGTTGGTTATTACCAACTGCACCAACCAGCCTGTCATTTGATTCGTAATAACGTGCAACAGCGGCTCCCAACCTACTATGATCTATACTTTTCTGGGTACAATTTCTGTTATGTAATCTCACGCTGAATAATAATTTGCCTGTATTGTATAGCTGAAATAATTGTACATGATTTGTAATTGCACGTCCTATAGACGCGCAGGTTACCATATTTGCCCAATAATAAAATAGTTTTCTCAGAAAACATATTACTACGATTCCAGGAAAACAGCGTGTGTGGTTAAAATAAATAGCTTTCTGTCCTTGCGTCTCATCATCTTCATCACATGATGAAATAGCACAGGCTGAATTATATTTTCTTAATATTATAGAATTTTATTTTCTTATTTACTTCTATAGTAGTACAACTCTTTGTAGTACTACTACTTTGTAAGTACTGCCTCCATATCATTTCTACCGCCAAGTAGTAATGCTCATAGTACTGTGTTCCGGTTTGAAGAGTATGGGTACCGGTCTAATTCTAATTCTAATTTAATTCTAATTCGAATTTCTAATTCCAATTAATCTAATTCTAATTCCACTTCACAACTCTATATCTTGGAGTGATGGGTGCAGTGCAGTTCGTCACTTTTGTGCTACGAAGAAATAATATCAGGAAGCATAACTCAGAACAAATTCCACACAAAAAGTGGTCCTTCAAACCAAAACGACGTATGATTCCAAATACGAATTACTTCCGAGGTTACAAATAGACATGTTCGGTGATTGGTTTAAATTTCAGAAGGAATGCAGTGATTGGTCCACGCACGTCACGTGCGTGCAAAGTCTACTAAGACAGCTGAGTCATAGCGGCGTAAACGATGTTATTGATTTAGCACGACTTATATATTGGGTAATTTTTTTAAGGCAGTTTCTCTTCCTGATATTATTTCTTCGTAGCTTTTGTGACGGAAATCGGAATGCATCTCTCATAGGCAGAGGTTATGAGATACGGGCTATGGTATATACAGATGTGGGTATGGGCCCTGTTTGTTCCGTAACCTATTCACGTAAGGAATTCTGATGAATCTATTAAACTAAAATGATGATGGAGGTGTAGATGGCAACCTGTATCACTTTATACCATCATGCTATAGGTTTACCTTCTCATGTTTGTCGATCACTAGATATATCCCTTTACCGAATGGCACTGAATTGGAGATGAGGAATTTAATGAATTAATGAATAAAAAATTAATGCACTGCACTGATGAAAGCTAGCTGACGTGCCATTGGCTTCGCCAGCTTCACCCCCTTAGCACTGAATTTTTCAAAATTCCTTTATGGACCATAAAAAATTTAAGTTTGTAGCCTCAGTGGCTTAGGCTAGGTAATTATTACTATAATGATAACCATTATTATTAATATTCTATTATATATATAAATTATTATTATCTAAACTTTTTCACGGCTTTGTTATCCGGTTCTTTACAAAGGCATAAGTGTGGCCAACACTTAGAGGCCTGTTTGGTATAAAATATACAAAAGTGTATAAAAACAGAATTTGACGGTGACATGGATTATCTATTACAAGAAAGGGTAAAATTATTATTATTATATTCCCTTTATTTAATTTTTATCATGGATTTCATTCGGTCCTTTACAAAGGCATAAGTGGGGCTATAGCCAACACTTAGAGGCCTGTTTGGTATAACAAATACAATGTAGTATAAAAAAACAGAAACATTTTAGTGGATGGTGACATGGTATATTCATTATAAAAATGGGTAAAATCGAAAGGCTATTGATATGAACTAATTAGTGATAAGGAAGATAGTGGGCTATTGAAGAGACTATGGCACCTGCCAATTTCAGTTTCTTTCATTTATTATTTAGTACCTATTGGTAAACTTCGATGAATCAGTCAGTCAGCCTGGATATATAATTATATACTTAAATTACCTACTTATAAGGATTTATAAAACCTACAAAAGCAGGCTGCTGAAGAAACTTTTGATGAACACTCGGGCGTGTTACTGCAACTCTCAAGGTTGACCACATCATTACCTGTGGAATCATACGAGTATATAGTTGACCTGTAAGTTCTATTGGGGAACCGCTGCTCTTACTGTTTATAGGGCAGTGCCCTCAGAACAGCTACCTACTGCAAGAACGAAAACGAAATAACGTCAAGTATTAGAGCATGATAGCGCAGAGCAGTCCCGTGTTGTTTTGGCACCACATATATTTATATAGGCCTTAGATTAATGATCAGTCGCAGCACGCGCGCGAAGCGAGAGCGAGACCAATGATTAATCTAAGATATAGGCTTTAAACTTATAATTGCAAAGTCAGCAAATAAGTCTTGACGATCTTGTTACAAATACTTAACAAATAATTTGTACAAATGCCCATACTGTCTCTCTGAAGCTACAAAGAAAACACTTTGCTATAAAAGTAAACGGCTATGCCTCATCTCTAGACGCCCTGCCCTTTGCAGTGATTATCTCGGAATTGTGTACAGAAATAATGTAATTTGTAAATATTTCCGTAATATTTCAATTACAAGTTGGCAGGCTCCCTTGGCGATGCACTCGGATACTCCAATCTCTAGCCGAGGCAATTCGTCAAAAGTTATTGTACACTGTACTACAGTATCGTAGATATTTTGTTTTGTGACATACACATCGATATATTTGTTCTGCGTTAAACACGTACGGCTGAAATCGAGGATACGAAAAAAAAAACAGAAATTATTTAGAAGTAATATTATAAATATTCAAATTATCAACGGGATAGTTATCATGTATATTTTCTATAAGTTTCCGTTATTTCAGCACTGTTGCAAGCGCCATGATCACGGATGAACTCATAATGAAATATCGGATACTCACAGAAAATATTAATGGTAACTATCCCGTTGATAATTTAAATATTATGTAATGTTTGTGACCATGATAGTTTAAACACTTATAGAAGTAATATAGTTATATTAAACACTAGCTGAGTTCCGCGGTTTCACCAGCGTGGTGATGGCTGATGATGATAATGAAAAGTATCTTATGTGTTAATCCAACGCCTCATCTACCTCCATACCAACTTTCATCAAAATTGGCCCATCCGTTTGAGCGTGAAAGAGCAACAAACATCCATCCATCTATCCATCCATACATCTAAACTTTCACATAGGTATATAATATTACCACCACATTATTTTTATGGTTATGGATGGATGATGATGATAATGATAATGATGAAGAGTATCCTATGTAGTAATCCAGCACCTCATCTACCTCCATACCAAGTTAAATTTAAATTGGCCTAGCCGTTTGAGCGTTAAAGAGCAACAAACATCCATGCATCCTCTATTCACCCATCCATCCATCTAAACTTTCACATTTATAATATTAGTGGGGTTACATTTATTTTATAAGTAAAAGACAGGATCGATTCGATGTAAGAATTAAGAGTGAGTACTAATTGCTACAATGGTACAAGTTAACAATGACAAATGATGCTGAGACCATGATTCCATGATCAGCGGTGGTCTAATTCCGGGTAGCACTTGGTAGGAATGAACGCGCGCGCTCACTCTCAGCGAGCGGACGTGTTAAAAATAATATTTATACGTGTTGTGACAGCTAAATAAGTTACTAAAATGGTGCAGTGCAAAAAATGTAAACTATTTCTATCTAAAAATAAAAGCGAAGTGATTCAGTGCAAAGGACGATGCCAGTGTTACTATCACCGATCATGTGCGCAAGATATGAAGGAATTCTTGGAAACTGAGATTTGTGAAAAGTGTGCAGCTGGTTCGAAGGATGCCACTCGACATAAAATCACTATACCATGTGATGGAAGTACAAATATGGAAATCATATTATTGCAAATTAATGAAAAATTAGATATTGTTTATTCCATGAAAGAAAAGATGGACGAGTTGACCGAAGCAGTCGACTTCTTCGCAGAGAAGTACAAAGAACTCGAGCAATTTAAAATAGAATACACAGATAAATCTAAGCAGCAAGATAATAAAATATTAGACCTGAAAAACAGGAACATATATCTTGAAAAATGTACTAAGGCGTTGGAGGAGCGTATCTGTGTTCTAGAACAAAAAGAACTTGATAATAATATCGAACTTGTCAACGTACAGGACGATGACGACGAAAAAGTCATGGATGTCGTCACCAACATTTCAAAACAGCTCGGTTTAAATCCAAGAGATATTGAAAAAGCATGGAGGGTGGGCGTGAAAACAATCGAATCAAAGAAACGCCCGATCGTTGTTGTTATGCGCAGCCGGGAAGCGAGAAAGGCCTGGATAAAATGCCGTAAACAACGCCTTACTAACCAAAAAATATTTAATAACGAAAATAACACACCGATTTATATAAATGAGAATATAACTAAACATATGCGACAACTATTTTGGGAAACTAAAACTAAATTGAGAGATTCATTTAAATATATATGGATTCAAAATGCTAAGATATTAATTAAAAAGAACGACGAAAGTAAGAAGACGTATCAAATTCGCACTCTGAGTGATATTGAGAATTATATTGATATCGACAGGGAGTAATCCTATTTGTAGTACCTACCACCCACATACTCACACATCATCAATAAACAATGGACTTTGGTGCGGATATTACAGACGAAATTCCTTGTAAAACTTACACTGACTTAACTGAATGGAGTGACACTATTACCCAACAGAGCAGCGCATTACAAATAATACACGTAAATATTCGTTCGCTTCGGAAGTACTTTAGTCAATTACTGGTTTTACTGCACAAATGTATTGATGCACTCGACGTAGTGGTACTCACGGAGACGAATATTAGTGAGGATTTCTTATCACTATATACCATACCGAACTATACAATACACGCAAATACTAGAACACATAGAAGAGGAGGAGGTATCATTATTTATGTAAAGAATAATGTTAATTACTCGGCGCAAAACTTAGACTGTACTGCATTCGAAGGCGTACATATGAAGCTATTTATAAATACCTACAAGTGTCATCTTATCGCAGCATATAGACCACCGAGCAACAACAAGATATTATTCACCGAACAATTAAATAACATATTCAGAAATATACCGTTGAAGGATACCGTAATATTGGCGGGCGACTGCAACATAAATATCCACGATTTCGACTGTTCGATGACTACACGGTACCTGGATATGCTAAGCATACATGGTCTACAGTGTGGCATACGATGCGTCACGCGCGAGGAGGTGGTTTCGGGGTGCCTGGTTGCATCCTGCATCGACCATTTATTCGTACGAACTGATACGGCAGTCGAGATCGAGACGTATAAGCTTAACACCAAGCTCGCAGATCACTACTTAACCGGTTTAACGATAGGGTTCCATATACAGGTGAGTTGGAAAGCGGTAACAAAATTATACTTTGTCAGAATATGATACAAAAAAAGTTAGATAGTACGGACTGGAACGAGTTATTAAATATAGAATGTCCTATACAATTGTATAAAGAAATTTATTGTGTATTTAAGGAAATTTACGAATCATCAAAAATCGAAATTAATAACAAATCCACAAGAAATACGCAGCCGTGGGTAGACTGTACCTTACTAAATAATATAGAATACAAGGATTTATTATTTCAACAATGGAAATCACAACCGAATAATAATAATTTACGACTACGATATACAAAAGCAAGAAATAAGACTAATAAACTAATTAACAATGCAAAAAATAGGTTTAAGCGAGAGGAAATAGCACAATGTAAAGGGGATACAAGAAAAATTTGGCAAAACATAAATAAGTGGTTAGGACGTAAAAAACCTAATGTAGATGAAGTAATCACAAAGCATATGTGTAAGACTCAAAATATAGGTATAGTTTGTAACAAATTCTGTCAAATTTTCACAAATGAAATTGATACCATTAAACATCACTGTAACCGATTGTTCCTACAAAGGTCAACTTATGCGAGCGACAGTAATGTTACATTTTTATTTAAAAAAGTAAATGAAATGGATATTGCAAAAGTGATAGATAGGCTAGACAGCAACAAGTCCCCAGGTTCCGATGGTATTCGAATAAAAGATATTAAATATGTAAAGGAAAAAATTAGTCCGATTTTAGCAAAATTCATTAACTTAAGTGTGCTCAATGGTAAATATCCCGATGAATTAAAATTATCAATAATAAGACCTATCTTTAAACAAGGCAGTCATAGTGATTTTACAAATTATAGACCTATAGCAATATTAAATAGTATTAATAAGATAACGGAGAAAATTTTAGTTGGACAGATAACAACATTTCTGGAGGATAATGACATATTATGTAACAAGCAGTACGGATTTAGGAAAAATAAAAGCACAACAACGGCACTTGCACACTTTACTGAAGACGTTAATAATTATTTGAATCATAGAAAGCAGGCTGTTGCTGTGTTTATTGATTTTAAAAAAGCATTCGATACTTTGGATCATGGGGGCTTGTTGCAGGCTATGGATGAATGTGGTATTAGAGGATATGTCAAAACATGGTTCAAAGAATACTTAAATGAAAGACACATGAAGGTGGTAATAGATATGATAAGCAGCGATGTTGGCAATATCAAGTACGGAGTTCCAACCGGGTCAGTGTACGGGCCGGTCGGGTACATGATGCATGTGAATAGTATAACTAACGTGGTCAAACATTGTACCAGCTATATGTACGCAGATGACATGTGTTTATTGTACGGTGATTATGACATTAACACGATACAAAGGAAAGTACAGGAAGACTTCGATAGTATAGTAAAATGGGCTCACGATAATGGAATTATTTTAAATATAAATAAAACTAAAATCATTCGTTTATACTCTCCGTACAATAAAAACATAAAAGGTATTATACATATAACGGGTCACTCATATACCTGCCTGCATATGAATAAGAATAACTGTAAATGTAATAGCCTGGAAGAAGTACCTACAATTAAATATCTAGGCTTGTCGATAGATAATAATTTTTCGTGGAAAGAACACATAAACAACGTTAACAATAAACTTAGAATAATATTATGTAAATTTTATCAGCTGTGTAATATACTAAGCCGAGGCACTCTGTATAGTGTGTACCACGCGCTCGTTGAGTCTGTTATCAGTTACGGTCTAAGTAGTTACGGACTCACCTTTCCGACGTATTTGCAACGAGTTAAAAATATTCAGTTGAGAATTCTTAAAAGATTAGTTAGTAAAAAAACAAAAGATGATTTAAATAAGGCATATTCTAAATTATTTAATATATGTCAGGTATTACCGGTGGATATTAAAGTTAACTACCTTATTTTGTTACAACAGTTTAAAAATAATAAATTTAAAGAAAAAAGAACGTTCGGCTATGCTACCCGCAAAGCGGAGAAGCCACAATTAGTACATAATTATAAAGCATATAACGTTTACGGAAGACGCACCAGAGAATATCTTGTGCCTCGATTAGTAAATGATTTGCCAGAAGATTTTGAAATTAAACATAGAACTAAGTACATGTATAAGAAGGCTTTAAAGAAATTGTATCTACAACAAATAAATAGTACAGTGGAAAATAGAAATGTAATTTAAATTTAAGTCTACAACTAATGTAAATGGAATTGTCTATGTCTAGTAAATGTACTTAACTAAAATTTACTATAATCGATACATTGTTTTTAAAATAGTCGTTTAGAAATTGATTTATAGCACTAGTTTAGTATCAATAAAATATTTAAGTTGGTATCTGTATAACTATGTATAAGGTTTACGTAAGTAAAAGAAAATGAGAGTAACATCTGCCGACAAACTGCCCAGCAGTTTGGCAGAAAGTAGCTTATGAAATTTGTTATGTAATGCGTTGTATAAATAAATAAATAAAAAAAAAAAAAAAAAAAATGCCGTTGCTTGATTGCGAAACTGCAGAATCGTTCAAACGTAAATTTGTAATGTGGAAATTCGTCATCGGTTTCCAGGTCATCACGTTTATAAACACCCTACGAAAAGGGCAATCAATAACATTACGTCCACAAAAGTCATTTTTGCCGTACGTAGCAACCCTAGATCTTAGAATGCTCTGTTGCAGTGGTAGGACCTTGGCTGAGTCCGCCTGGGGAACTACACCTTTGCCAGCTATTCAACCGTGCAGCAGTAGTGTGCAACCATTACTGTGTTTTTGGTTTGAAGGTCAAAGTTTCCAGTAAAATCACAGGGCAAGCGAATTAACTTATTTATATCTCGGGGTCGAAGCGCTCGTAGCGGAGCTTGACTTGGCGATCTTAACCGATCAACAAGTTAAGCAACACACTGCGGTCAGGACTTGGATGGGTGACCGCTAGTGGCATTATTCAACTGAGCGCTTCCGTGCTTCAGAGGGCACGTTAAGCCGTCGGTCCCGGTTGTTTGCCTGAGGACAACAGTCATTAGGCCTGAAAATTTCGACATGGGTTGGCCACTAACCTATCCACCAAGCCGCACTGGGCCTGCGTGGATTCCAGGAAGGCCCAACTATTCTCTTTAAGAGGAAGGCTCGAGTCCCAGCAGTGGAAACAAAATGGGCTGCATATGATTATGATAACTTGGGATGATGATCGCTGAGCATTATTAATGATTCGGTGGACTAATGTTCGACTACTAACTTAATGGACAGTGGTGATGCGGTCGAAGGTGACACTAGACGTATAGAAGATAGAATAACGTCTGGCTCTCAAGAGCTGCCGGAACATACCATTAGCATAGGGACTGGCGTCACGGACGGCCTTACAACAGTATACCTCCGCATACATTTACGTTCATAAAAATACATAACCGCGTTAGATTGTTGTGACAGTGCTATAAGTGTGTACTAATAGGCCTAAAGTAGCTGTACAAGTGTTCGCATGCACTACCGTGCTCGGGATAGTGCATAAATTAACAATTTAGATACGTGAATTCAATATTACTAACTTCTACTTAATTGAGGGTGGTTAGAAATTCACATCTATACCCGCCTAGATAATACTGACTGCATCAATTTTATAATTTAGTGTGTGTACCTACATCTCTTCCGTGTCATAAAATTAACGATGGCTAAGTGCTCGACTTGTGGCAAGTTTCTGAAGCCGTCTACGGGTGCCGCTACGTGTACGACATGTTCATGTATGTTCCATAAGGGATGTGTAGCTATTCCCGAGGGCGCAACTATAGCTAAGGATTGGGCTTGCCCCGAGTGCAAAAAAAAACATCGCAAGTCTGATAACGGTGGTACTTCCGTGGAGGGCATCTGCCGTGCTCCCTCTTTTGCTCCGGATCACGGGACTGTCTCGCACCTCAGTTCACCTCCTGCGGATACAACTCGGGTACTTCCCCATGTATCATGCAGGGATACGGATATCCGGGACTTACGAAACGAATTAGCTGATTACATGGCTGAACAACGCGAGTTTCGTAAAGAAATCCGTGCTTCGATTGCGGGCATTGTGCAGCGGATGGATGCATTCGAACAGCGGCTCGAAGTGATCGAGCAAAAAGAAATGTCATCCGGATCGGGAGAGGTTGCTGAACTGCAACAGTCAGTCGCACATCTCAAACAGGAACTTAACGATCGGGATCAGGATTCGTTGTTGGCTGACTTAGACATAGGACACCTTCCGGAGGAGCAAGGGGAAAATCTCTCACACACTGTAACGGTCCTAGCTGCTAAGCTGGGAATCACCCTAGACGTTCATTCGGGACATCGTATTCGCGGAGCGTGTCGGAGCGCTTGACTCGAGCGATGGTCGAGAGGCAGGTGGGCGCTCGCGTCGCGTCGTTGTGAGACTCGCGCGTCGCCATCTCCGGGACGACCTATTACGTGCCGCACGAGTGCGCCGTAGCTTTACGATTGCAGATATCGGCCTAGCGGGAACGCCGCGTAGGGTTTACGTCAATGAACGACTCACAAGAACAAACCGTCAACTGTTTCATCGAGTCCGTGAAGAATCTCGTAAACGACAGTGGCGGTACTCTTGGACTAAGAGAGGCCGCATTTTCACACGACAGGCCGATGGAAAACAGGTCCATGCCATACGTTCGGATGCTGACGTCAAACGTGCTTTTGAAATCGAATCTGTTTGGTGCTCATATAACGGGAGATAACTATTATTACACTTTATTGTTATATTACATTTTAATAAGTTACTCGTATAGTATATTATATAAATATTTCTTGGTGTTGATGTGTGTTTATGCTAGTGATATTTTGGTTATAGCTTTCTTATCATATAAGTATAGTTTTTACAGAGAAAAAAATGTTGACTATTTATTTACAGAAACACAAAAACAAACATTTATTAACAATTTCTTATTTTTCTATACACGATATCTGAGAAAATATAAAATTACATACTTCATATATTCTGTTGACAATATTACTTGTACGGTTCTGGTAATTCTGGTATTACTTTATTATATATATGGTGCTCTGTTTCCGTTATTCTTTTCTGGGACGTTAACGAGACTTGATAATGGATAACAAATTATTTAAAATAGGTTTGTTTAATGCAGGTTCCCTCGGTACAAATCATGATGACTTCATAGCTGCAGTCACTCGGAACGACGTTGACTTACTAGCCATAAATGAGACCTGGCTAAGAGTGGGAGAGGAGGGTCGCGCCCCTACGCTTTCTGGCTACCGGTTTCGCCACATAGCTCGACGACAAGAGTATCGGTCGCGGGGGGGTGGCGTGGGTTTTTATATGAAATGGAATGTTAGCGTACGCACCTTGTCTCACCCGGTAGACCCTCTACACAAATGCGTTGAGCAGATGTGGCTCACTATGACTCTCAACGGAAGAAAGATTGTGATCGGCACCGCATACCGTCCTCGGTGGGTTAATGTAGATTTATTTTTTGATGCGATTACGGACTCGATCACATCCTTTACTAACTACGACAGTTTAATTTTGATGGGAGATTTTAACATTAACATATTGCAAAAAGATGACATCAAAACAAGGAAATTTATTACATTCTTATCTTCTCTCAATCTGTCTCAATTAGTGAAAGAGCCAACTCACTTTACGGACACTAGCCAGACTCTAATTGACGTTATCTGTACTGATATGCGTATTAGCAAAGTAACTTTAGACCACGTAGGGAGTCTTTTTGGACACTGCCTTGTAGTTTGCGATATAAATGTAAAGCGTGAGAAGCCTAAGCCTTGTATTATAACATATAGACCCACTAAACATATTGTGTTAGAACATTTTAGCAATGATCTAAGAGGTGTACCATGGGAATTAATACTGACACTTGGTGACGTTAACGAAATGGTTCACGTCTTCAACCATAGTGTGATGACTATTTTTAATCTCCATGCACCCTTAAAAAAAGTTGTCATTAAAACTCACTCCTACCCGTGGATAACTGAAACAATTAAACTCATGATGCGGTTACGCGACGAAGCATCCGCGGCTTATCATAAAACGGGGACCGACAGTAAAAAGATATATTACAAGACTTTGAAATCTACTGTCAATCAAGCGCTCTTTCATGAAAAATCAGCGTTATTTAAATATAATATTAACTGTAACATTAAAAACCCAAAATTATTATGGAAAAATCTTAAAAATACCTTGTTGCCTAAAAATAACACTGAATTACCTGCATTGTTTAATGATCCAAACATAATAAATAATCATTTTTTAAATGTACCTGGCTCTTCTGATGTAACTATATCCCAGCTGACGTTTTTTGAGTATCATAAATTTTGTAACGCAATATTTCACATAGAACCCATTAGTTTAGACAGAATGATGCAAATAATTAATAGTTTAAAATCCAATGCAGAAGGTTCTAATCAACTAAGTTTAAATATGCTGCTTATGACGTTTCCTCATACAACAGACAGTGTAAGAGATTTGATAAATGAGTCTATTTGCACTTCAACGTTTCCTGAACTTTGGAAACTTGCAATAGTGCGTCCTTTACCTAAAAATCCACATCCGGTTGGCTTGAAAGATCTAAGACCTATTAGCATTTTACCATGTTGGTCAAAGATTTTGGAAAAAGCTGTCTGTACACAGTTGACTGATTTTCTTGACACAAATAATATCTTGCCTGAGGTACAGTCTGGCTTTAGGAAAGGACGCAGCACAGTGACTGCCTTACTTGATGTAACCGATAACATACTTTGCTCCCAAGATAAGGGTATGTGTACGCTGTTAGTACTATTAGGCTTTTCTAGGGCATTTGATTCCATAAATATTAACCTATTAATGTCAAAATTGAGTTTTTATGGATTTGACTGTAAGGCTCTAAAATGGTTTAACAGCTATCTTAGTGATCGCTTTCAATATGTAAAGTTCTGTCAAAATGACGGTATCACGCTGGAGTCTGACAAAGTGAGCGTCAAGAGAGGAGTGCCCCAGGGATCTATTCTGGGACCGATCTTGTTTATTTTGTATTCTGCGGATGTTAACATGCATATAAAGCATTGTAAATATCATATTTACGCGGACGATATACAATTATATATATCCTGTCTTCCATCTGAAATAGACAGCGCGATTAACGATCTCAATGAAGATCTTTTAAGTATAGCTGCTTGGGCTACGAGAAATTGCCTTCTGCTTAACCCCAGTAAAACTAAATACATGGTATTCGGTAGTAAACATCAATTAAGAAGTTTAAATCCTTCAGTAAGTGTCAAGCTTATTGATGAACCCATTGAACGAGTGTACGAAGCACGCAATCTGGGTTTGCAAATGGATTGTGACATGAGGTACGAGAAGCATATTAGAAATGCGGTTAAAAATTGCTTTTATAAGTTGAAGGTATTGTACAGAATGAGACCCTTTATAAACGAACGTTTGCGTACACAGCTGGTGGAGTCGCTTGTTTTATCTACATTAAATTATATGGATGTGGTTTTTGGTCCCCGTCTCCTAGCTAGAACACAAAAACTTATCCAACGTGTTCAGAATGCGTGTGCTCGATTCTGCTTTGACATTCCATTTAGGGCTCATGTAAGTCCATATCTCAATAGACACAACATTTTAAAAATGAAACATCGACGCAAACTTCACCTAGCTAATCTTCTTTTTGGCGTGATAAAACACAAAGTTCCGTCTTATTTGTTTGAGAAATTGTCCTGGGTCGCGAGTCAGAGAACATTTGGGTCCCGGCAAGACAACTCTCGACACATCGGCATAGCTCTGCCGCGTTTCGAGGTAGTTTCCGTTACGCTGCAGCCAAATGTTGGAATAATATTCCACCACCGATAAGGAACCTGCAAAACATCATGGGTTTTAAGATTAAAATAAAATGTTTTCTATACGAACATCAAAAACACCAGGAAACACATAAACATGACACCAGTGCTATCTAAATGTATGCTAATTAATATGTGCTCGATTTGTAGCTTGTTTTGTGCATTATTCTTTTATTATATCTTAATTAATTGTTATATTACCTGATCGTATTCAAAAGTGCATTGTTCTCTCGTCATTAACTGTAATACATATCCAGACATAATGGAATCATGTTACCAGTATACTTACTAAAATTATTCGTACTTTATTTTTATGTTTTTGTTCTGGAAACATATATATATATGTATTGTTGGTTTTTATGGTCATCAAATACTTAGTACTTAAATTCTTAGGGAAACTGTTGTAATTATAATATACCTCCGTGACGTCACAAACCGGCCCCAACGGAAGACCAGCGCTGGCTTAGAACTAGCAATGCTGAGTTGGGACCGATTTGTAACATTTGACATTGTTATTTTTCTTGATTACTTTTGTCTTTTACTTTGTTTTATATTTAGCAATGTTGCTGTTACAAATAAATATATTTTCATTTCATTTCATTTCATTTCATTTCATTAGGTGCAGCGATAGGTTTTTTCAATCAGGGTGGTAGCTAGTGTAGCAGCTAGCTGTTATCAATTCGGTACAGTGGACAAGCGCACCGATACACGCCGCTAGGATGACGCAATCGCGACCGGCCGCTGCCCAGGCGAGCGCGGGACGCGGCGCGACGTGAGGTGTGCGGAGGTATAACGGTACTCCGCCGCATGCGCTGCGAGCCGCGCCCGACACACAGCCTACGAGCGCCCGCGCAGAGTGGACACGTACTAGCTTGCCGCGCACACGACGCTTATAATTACGCGATTTCATATCTTTCTGTTTCAATACTGTTTCTTCTGTATCGTTTCATACTTCCTATCGCTTGTAACATCTTTTCAACCTTTAGTAAACACCGTATCATCTTCTTTGCTGTTTTCATATCGCCGCCGCTACCTATCTGCTATTAGCTGACTACTCATAGGCATCCCGCCTTCTACAGTGGTGACCCTTGGACTGTGAACATGAAGAATTCTGATGAAGAACGTGGCTTATGTCGAGTGGGAGTGCGGATGCCGCCATTTTGGCCTGAGGAACCGGCAGTGTGGTTTGCCCAGATCGAAGGTCAGTTCGTAATTTCAAATATAACGTCAGATCATACCAAATTTTATTACGTGGTCGGTCAGTTAGAACCTCAATATGCAGCGGAGGTAAAAAATATTATATTGAGCCCACCAGAAAGCGGTAAATACGATAAACTCAAAACCGAACTCATTAAACGGCTGTCCGCTTCACAAGAACGTAAATTACAACAATTATTGACGCACGAAGAATTAGGGGATCGTAAGCCTTCGCAATTCATGCGTCATTTACAAAACTTAGCGGGCCCCACAGTACCTGAACACCTCATTCGGCAAATATGGTCTAATAGATTACCAACTAACATTCAAACTATTATCGCATCACAGACAAGCAGTTCCCTCGAAGTGGTGGCCGAGTTGGCGGACAAGATCAACGACATTGCTTCACCGACGTACCAAGTAGCGAGTACATCATCATCAGAGCTGCCAGGTACCGTGTCTGCGCTGGAAAATATCGCTAGAAAGGTCGACGAACTGACAAAGCAGGTACAAAATTTACGCACTAATAGTAGATCACGCAGTAGAAGCAACACTAGAAATGCGCGTTCCCATTATCGTACGGGAAGTCGATCAAAATCACGTGAGAGACCTGATGACCACCCACACTGTTGGTATCATTTTCAATATGGTGCTAGGGCAAAGAAATGCAGAGAACCATGTACATTTAAATCGGGAAACTTCAACGGCAGTCACTAATGGCGGTAGCTGACTGTCCGGTATCTGCAGGCCGCTTGTTCATTACTGACCGCAAATCAAAAGCTCAATTTCTGGTCGATACAGGATCAGATCTGTGCGTGTTTCCAAGGTCAGCTGTACGGGAGCCACGATCGAAAACAAAATATGAACTGTATGCCGCGAATGGTACACTAATTTCTACATATGGTCATTTACAACTTAACTTAGATTTTGGATTACGTCGTGCATTCAGCTGGCGTTTTACGGTTGCTGACGTAACTAAACCCATAATCGGTGTGGATTTTTTGAGTTTCTACCACCTTTTAGTAGATTGCAGACAGCAACGCCTGATCGACGGAGTGACGATGCTCGGTATACACACGCCGCAGCCGCAAGAGAATACACCCGACATTTTTTCAATCCGTACAATATCTAATGATTCTATCTACCACAAGTTGCTCCGGGAGTACCCAGATATCACCAGACCCGCTGGTAAGCCAAATATACCTAAACATACTACAGTCCACCATATACGAACAACGCCAGGACCTCCAGTCTCTAGTCGCCCTCGTCGCTTGGATCCTGAGAGACTGAAAATCGCGAAGCAGGTGTTCGATGAAATGCTGCAAAATGGTACAGCCAGAAGATCAGAAAGCGCCTGGTCGTCTCCACTACACCTGGCACGAAAGAAAAATGATGGCTGGCGACCATGCGGGGACTATCGAGCCCTGAACGCACGAACCATACCTGACCAGTATCCAGTACGTCACATACAGGACTTTACTCACCAGCTGGCAGGCAAATCCAGGTACTCAACGATTGATTTAGTACGGGCCTATAACCAATTGCCAATATTTGAGGAGGATATACCGAAATCTGCCATCACTACCCCTTTCGGAATGTTTGAGTTTCCTTACATGAGTTTTGGATTACGCAACGCAGCACAAACATTCCAAAGGTTTATGGACGAAGTGCTGAGAGGCTTGGACTTTGCGTACGGGTATCTTGACGACATAATTTTATTCTCAGAGACCGAGCAGCTGCACCTGGAACATCTAAAAACGCTGTTTGAGCGATTACAGAAGTATGGCGTATTAATCAACACTTCGAAGTGTGTTTTCGGTCAATCTAAAGTCACTTTCCTAGGATACAACGTATCGGCCGAAGGAATCAGCCCTCTGGAGTCGGAGACACAGGCAATCCTGGAGTTTCCAGTACCTAAGACCACGAAGGAGTTAAGAAGATTCTTAGGTACCCTAAATTTTTACCGCAGATTTATTCCAGAGGCTGCAACTACACAGGCGCCACTCAACGCGATGTTGGCTGGAAGCGACAGAAAGACGAAACCAATTGACTTCACATCTGAACAGCTGGAAGCCTTCAATGAATGTAAGAGAAGTATCTCTCAAGCAGCCCTGTTGGCACATCCAGATCCAAAAGCTGAGCTTGCCGTACAAACCGACGCTTCAGACGTATCAATTGGAGCAGTTTTACAATAGCGTAAAGGTAACCAATGGCAACCATTGGCATTTTTTTCGAGAAAGCTTAGCGCTCCTCAAAGGAAGTATAGCCCATACGATCGAGAGCTGTTGGCGATATACGAGGCCATCAAATACTTCAGATATATGGTTGAAGCAAGGTCATTCATAATACTCACCGATCACAAACCAATTACTTTTGCCTTTACCACCCGCAGGGACAAATGTTCGCCGCGCCAATTTAGATATTTGGATTATATATCTCAGTTTTCAACTGATATTCGTTTTGTCCCAGGGAAACAGAACATCGTTCCTGACATGCTGTCTCGCATCGAAGAGATTACGACGCCCCTAGATTACCAGACCCTTGCCCGTGACCAAGAAACAGATGACGAACTTCAAAACTTACTGCTGGAAGGATCGAGTTTACAGCTAAGAAAGGTTTCCTTACCTGACGCCAAAACGCAAGTATACTGCGATACTTCTTCTACGAATCCTCGACCATTTATTACGACCACTTTTCGCCGTCAAGTTTTTGAATCGATGCATAGCCTAAGTCATCCCGGCGCTAAGGCTACTGTACGTCTGGTCACATCTAGATTTGTATGGCCGGGTATAAGGCGTGACTATCGACAATGGGTTAAGGAATGTCAACAATGCCAGCGAAGTAAAATTACAAGGCATACATCGGCACCTCTCTCAGACTTCAAAACACCTTCAGCCCGATTTCGACATATTCATATGGATATAATAGGTCCCTTACCTTTGTCTGCTTCCCACAGGTACTGCCTCACAATAGTCGACCGCTTCACTCGTTGGCCTGAGGCGTATCCACTTCCTGACATCACAGCCGACACCTGCGCATCAGCCTTCATTTCTGGTTGAATCGCGCGCTTTGGTTGTCCAGAACATGTAACCACAGACCGTGGCACATAGTTTACGTCGCGTCTCTTCAAATCCATCGCTGCTATGGTTGGAGCCGTTCATCATACAACGACGGCCTATCACCCTGCTGCCAACGGCCTGGTGGAACGACTTCACCGCCAGCTCAAGGCTGCTATCTCCTGCCATACCTCATCTCAATGGACTGAAGCGCTTCCACTGGTCCTTCTGGGTATCCGCAGCGCGTGGAAAGAAGATATCAATTCATCTGCCGCTGAATTAGTCTACGGCGAACCACTACGGTTGCCTGGACAGTTCTTCACGCCAAATCTCGACAGAGATATCAATGTCACTGACTTCGCCGACCGCCTTCGCAACCAGATGAGTAAACTCGCCCCTCAACCAACCGCATGGCATCAATCGTCTCGTCCTTTCTACATACCACGTGACCTGAGTTCTGCTACGCATGTTTTCCTTCGCGAAGGTCCTATACGACGACCACTCCAGCCGCCATACGCCGGTCCGTACAAAGTCATCCGGCGAGGATCGAAAACGTTTGACGTAAAAGTACACAACAAAATACTTACTGTTACCATCGACCGGTTGAAGCCGGCGTACACATCAAACGACAGTGAAACTCGTACCGCAACTACTCCATCTTCCGCTCCAGACGAAACACTCACTCAACCTACTGCAATTCCTGCTCCTGCGGACGTACCTGAAAGGAAAACTAGAAGCGGGCGGACCGTGCGGTTTCCTAATTACTATCGATCGTAGTCACGATCTCGGCAGGGGAGTACTGTAGCAGCTAGCTGTTATCAATTCGGTACAGTGGACAAGCGCACCGATACACGCCGCTAGGATGACGCAATCGCGACCGGCCGCTGCCCAGGCGAGCGCGGGACGCGGCGCGACGTGAGGTGTGCGGAGGTATAACGGTACTCCGCCGCATGCGCTGCGAGCCGCGCCCGACACACAGCCTACGAGCGCCCGCGCAGAGTGGACACGTACTAGCTTGCCGCGCACACGACGCTTATAATTACGCGATTTCATATCTTTCTGTTTCAATACTGTTTCTTCTGTATCGTTTCATACTTCCTATCGCTTGTAACATCTTTTCAACCTTTAGTAAACACCGTATCATCTTCTTTGCTGTTTTCATATCGCCGCCGCTACCTATCTGCTATTAGCTGACTACTCATAGGTATCCCGCCTTCTACACTAGCCTTTAGGGCTTCAGAAAGTGCCCTCTACCACCACGATGTTGGTTTCATCGCGATGCAAGGTAGGAGCCAACTGGAATCTAGCGCTCGAGTTAGGGATCGATGCCATCGGCATGGCGACCGCCGCTTATTAACCCAGCGCTTAAAGCCTCACTTCACTAGGTCCATCCGCGCAGTTAAACTATTAATATTGACTTGAAGTACTGTCATAAAAAGTATAGCACTATTATGCGGTAGCCTTGTCTTGGTCGGGTCAATCTATAATTTGCAACCCCAAGATAATCAACTTGAAACATTTGAGTTTTTCGGTAGAAAGCATTATATAAATAAAATAATTACCTTTTGTGAAATTAAAAGCATAAATTAATTTAATTTTTATCACGCGTCTTGGACTTTTGGTCTGTGAAAAATGTCAGCAATTGTAACGTCTAAGTTACGTTTCGTTTGTTGTTAACTTATTAAAGTTTAGTAAAAATAAATACTTGAGATATGTAAATTTGTCAGTAGTCTATACTAATATTATGAAAAGAAAAGATGTGTTTATTTTTGTTGGAATTGAATAGGCTCCGAAACTACTGGGCCGATTTGGAAAATTCATTCACCATAAAAATTCTACATTATTCTTGATTAACATTTTTTGTTGTATGAATTGAATAGGTTCCGAAACTATTGGACCGATTTGGAAAATTCTTTTACTATTACAATGCTAAATTATCCCTGATAAACATAGGCTATATATTTTCATTCGTCATCATCATCCATAACCACGTGCGGGTGAAACCTCGGAGCGGAGCTATTGTCGTTATAGTATTACGAGTACATCTCGATAAAAAATTACGTAATCGGTAACCAGCAGACCAGTAATCCGCTGGCGTGATGATAAGCGTCACGCTTGCCTAACAGATCAGTATATTGCAAGCGGACAAAATCCTGCATGGCAATGGACTGCGCTCGCCACACTGACATATAATATAATCTATCTTTATAGGTAGGTATATAAAATGAGCCCCTATGTCTCCTGGTCACGCTATAACTTGAGAACGGATAGAACAATCTCGCTAATTCTATTTTTGTTGTGTTAATTATTGTCAGGAGAAGGTTTTTATGAAAGAAAAATCAAGAAAAGATGGGAGGTTATGGCGACCCCGAAGACCGAGCCTACTACTCGAACGAATTGGCAGGCAGTCGCTATTAAAATTGTTTTCGCTGGAAATATTGATCTTCAGACTTAAACACAGTAATGTTTGCACACTACTGCTTCCCGGTTAGACTTGATAGTTATCAAAAGTGTGGTACTTACCTAGGCGGACTTAAAAAGGAGCCTTACCACTACAAAACAAGTTAAAAGCATATATATATATCGTACGTCAATGACTTACAATGGCTCCACCGTTGATTCAGGGATCGACATATGTAATGCGTTTGCGAATTTCTTCAATTCCAACTACTTACCACCGTCCCTTCAACCACCTTCGTGTTCCTCGTATCATACAAGCTCGTTGGATCCCGTGGCTGACGTGAGTACGGTTGCTGTAGTTCCCTCTGTTGTACTGAAGCTTTTACGATCACTTGATTGCAATAAATCTGCTGGGCCAGATGGACTGCACCCAACTCTCATTCAAAATTGTGCTAAAAGCCTGACTCTTCCTATTACAATACTCTTTAATTAATCTATTTCTGAAGGTACAGTGCCTATTATATGGTAAGCAGCTTCAGTTACTCCAACCCATAAAAAGGGACCGAAACAGGATATTTCTAATTACAGGCCCATCTCAAAGCTCTGTATCTTTGAAATCTGCCCAAAGTCTTTGAGAAAATAATCATACGCCGCTCTTAAGCTTTATTTTTCACTGCAGCAACATGGGTTTATGAAGGGCAGATCGACTTGTACCAACTTAGTCTCTTTTATCGATGTGGTGATTGACTGCTGGCATGGAAGGCACGGGACAAGTTGATGCCATATACACCGACTAATGGAAGGCATATGACCGGATCGACCATATTATTCTGCTTGATAAGTTATACTTAGCAGGTATAAGAGGTGACCTGCTCAGGTGGTTCAGCTCTTATGTTACAAACCGGTGCCAAGCTGTGGTCCTGAATGGATATTCGTCTGCTTTGTATCCTAACCATTCAGGCGTTCCGCAGGGATCAATATTAGGTTTTCTCCTATTTAACATCTTTATCAACGATATTGGTCAATGTTTTCAGCACTTCACTACCAATCTTTTCACTGACGACATGAAAATCTTCAAAAGCATAAATAATAAAGATGGTCTCATGCTTTTACAATCTGATCTCGACAACCTCTACAGTTATTGTGTTCGTAACAAGCTTGACCTTAACATTAGCAAAAGCTGCTGCATCACTTTCAGTAGATCCACCAGGACCCTGAAAAATATCTACTCGATAAACGGGCTAGCACTTAACAGACTTCATTTGGTTGTTGATCTTGGTGTCACCTTGGATTCGAAACTACTATTCGACATACACATAGAGATCATAGTAGCTAAATCTTTGAGAACACTCGGGTTCTTGATAAGAGTATCAAAAGAATTTAAGATAATTGAAACCCTAAAGATTATATCTTCTGTTCGTTGGTCCGTAGCCAACTGGAGTACTGCTCCCAAGTCTGGAACCCGAGATATAATGAATACATCACATTACTCAAAAAACCGCAACGCAAATTCCTCGGGCTTATTAACTCCAAAGCGAGAATCTCAAACGCAAACTTTGATTACAAAACTACCTGCAAACATCACTACTTATTACCCCTATACAAGAGAAGAGAGGCTGCTGACCTAACATTCATGCACAATATCCTCTCTAGTAAGGTAAATTTTTCCTCTTTATTGTCTGAATTTAAAATTGTCACTCCGTCTTGCTCTTGTCCCAGAAGAAACCACCTACACTTCTCTGTTCCCCGCTGTCGCACCAATTACAGACAGAATTCGTACATTCCACGCACAATTCATTATTTCAATAAGAGTTATACCAAACTTGTCGACATATTCAACATGAGGCAAAACTATTTTTATTCAATCATTAATAAAAACTTTTTTCCAAAAAAGTAACTCATATGGCTTTGATTGATTGTTTTAGATATTTTTATGATTTTAATTAAGTTTAAAGTGTATTCTACTCATTTGGTACGTAGGTATTCTAAATTTGTTTATGTACAAAATAACTGTGTTTTTAGAAGTGATGTAAGTAAGGCCAGGTGTTGTTGGTCTCCTCTACATAGTTATTTAAATATATTGGCTGTTTGTTCGTCCAATTAAATATAAATAAGATAAAAAATAAATATCTATCTAATATATAAAAATGAACCCCTCATTTTTCTGGTCACGCTATAACTTGAGAACGGCTTTACCTATTTCGCTAATTCTTGTTAGTTGTGTTAATTATTGTCAGGAGAAGGTTCTTATGAAAGAAAAATCCAGAAAAGATTGACGGATGTACAGGCTGTCTGTAAGCAAATCCAGTTTATTTCCATACTTTCTATAATGAATATACAGCGTGTATCAAAAAGGTGTAGTAATACTGTAATATGTGCATATGTACCTAGTCAGCATTCAGATGGTAAAGTATTTAAATTTAAATTGCTTAGAATGTATTTTCAAAGTTAGTAGAATATCCGAAATTTTTTTGGACAGCCCTATTAGACATGCTATTCTTGGAGTTCGTTGGGGGCATTGTGGTCTACAACCTCTACACCACCTACTTATTCATTTACCTCTGTCTGTCGACCTGTCCCCGCACCGCACCCAAGCCCAGGCCCCGCTTAGGCCCCTCGTTGATCTAGTCGGTGTTACCGTCTTTGGCCTAGTTTTTCAGAGATGAATCTGCTTGATTATTAGAAAAACGTTGGTTACTCATAACTCGGAATGTTTACTACTTCCTGGGACGCACTAGTTCCAATTGTATTCAAGCTTCTGCGTGTGTGGTTAAGTATTACTACACTTTTTGTTACATGCTGTATATTATTTAGAAGGCTTTGTTGCCAATACGTTCCGGAGCGGGCACGTGTATAAAGGACATTATATTTTTCACCGCCGTGTTGGTGCAAGGAAAACGAAGCGTTTCCATATCAGCCCGGGTGCCGATGCAGCGGCTTGGTAGCGGCGTCAGTCATGAGCGGGGCGAGTTTTTATAAAGTGTAGTCTAGCAAAAATATAGATACCATGTAATTTTTATATGTTGATAATGATAATTTCAAGTGTAGCAAGTTTTAACATTTTCCATACTTAAGAATGGGTAAAAGATTATTGTACCAATAAATTGTAATTTAAAAGCTAACGCACACACTTACTTTATAGTTGACGTGTGATTTAAATACGAGTAGTAATAACACAAAGAAGTAATTTTACAGTAATGTCACCTTGCTAATATATTAAATAAAAACATTTTAATATTACATAAAATGAAAATGCTACAGTAGGCTTACGGTGAATCGGTTTTATCAAAAACACATGCTTGTGAGTGGTATAAAGGGTTCAAAAGCGATCAATATGTGATGGAAGTTGTGCTTCGCTTTTGTAGGCCATTAACGAAACTTCTCACTGACTTCTTCAACTGAAGTTCATATCGCAAAAGTGAAGGAAATAGTGACTGAAAATTATCATTCAAGTTCGAGAGAGATAGCTGCTGCTGTTCTGTGTCTCACGATTCGATTTCGATTCTCACTTGGGTATACGATATTGTAGTCATGGCAGAATCCATGGAAAACCTCAGTACAATGCTCGAAGGCCTCCATCGAGTTTCCCAACGGGTAGGTCTTAAGATGAACATGGATAAGACGAAAATTATGTCTAATGCCCATGTTGTACCTACCCCAATATCAGTTGGGAACTCAGTTCTCGAAGTTGTTGACGAGTACATCTACCTGGGACAGACAGTCAAACTAGGCAGGTCCAAATTCGAGAAAGAGGTCAATCGTCGAATCCAACTCGGCTGGGCAGCGTTCCGGAAACTTCGCGAAGTCTTCTCGTCAAAAATACCTCAGTGCCTCAAGACAAGAGTCTTCGACCAATGTGTGTTACCAGTGATGACTTATGGCACTGAAACGTGGTCTCTTACTATGGGCCTCATAGAAAAGCTCAAAGTAGCACAACGAGCTATGGAGAGGGCTATGCTCGGGGTTTCTCTACGTGATCGAATCAGAAATGAGGAGATCCGTAGAAGAACGAAAGTCACCGACATAGCCCAGAAGATTAGCCAGTTGAAGTGGCAGTGGGCAGGGCACATAGCACGCAGAACAGATGGCCGATGGAGCCGAAAGGTTCTGGAGTGAAGACCACGGACCGGCAAGCGCAGCGAAGGTCGTCGACCGACACGGTGGACAGACGACCTGATGAAGGTCGCAGGACGACGTTGGATGCAGGCCGCTTCCAACCGGTCCTTTTGGAAAATCATTGGGGAGGCCTATGTTCAGCAGTGGACGTCCTACGGCTGAGATGATGATGATGATGATTGTGTATGCAACATGTTTCTGCTTGGTTAATAAGATATAAGTTAATTAATAAGTTAACTCTCGCATAAGATTCTAGCTCACAAATCCACGGTTTCGCTCTATTCTTCAGATCTAGCTTTCAGCGACTTTTATCTTTTTCCTCGGCTTAAAACAGAGCTTAATGGCAAGAATATCAACGACAAAAGTGAGGTAATGGCCGCCGTAGAAGTTTTTTGCGAGAGTCAAGACAAAGTTTTTTTTCTAAAGGGATTCTCGCTCTAGAGTCCATGGACTGTTTTCAGCAGACTACGTTGAAAAATAAATTAATGATCTTTCATCTTTAGAGTCATAAATAATGTATTTAATTTCGATTCTTTATGACTTTTGGACCAGCCCTAGTATAGTGTGATTCGGCATAATAAACCTCTTCGGTCTCTTAGCTTAGACCACAGTCTGTGTGTCACGGACGCACTAGAGAAGCGCGCCGTCCCGTGAATACTAAAGTGGTGCATTTTGGCACAAACGTGCAATTCCTTGTTGTTTGACAATAGGGTTTGCACATTTATCAACGAGGTTGTATACTTCCTAGAGTGACAAAGTTATGGAACTTGCTCCCGTTGTTGTGAGGAGAATCTTAAAAGGGCAGGATTATGGAAGGAAATTATGGAGGAGCCATAAACTCAGCTATGGACATCCTACGGCTAAAATGATGACGAAATTGAAAGTTCCCATAAACTACCGCTGAATTGAGCTGCGTATGAGTATATATTTACACACATCAACATGGTCTAGGGATATTTCAATTAAACCTAAATAACTAAAATTCTATCAACTTTTTGTTAAGACACCTACACATTTAAATAAACCTTGTTTAATAGCCTATCTAATCTGACAATAAACTTTTAAATAAAGTTAAATTTTAAAAAAAAACTTAGAAGAAGAGGAAAAACTCAGACAAAATGTTTATCTTAACTTTATTATTGAAACATCAAAACCTAAACAAAACAACTATTTTTTATAAAAATTGTTGAAAACTTATAATTAATAATCCGTGGATCCACCTAATGCTTAACACCTAATACCACATAACTTAATGTGTGTATATAGTAGCTAGCTATATTGATAGGCCGGTTGGCGCAATCCCCGGACAGGTCAAACATTTGTGTGCATGGACATGTCTGTTTTATCTGTGTCTGGGTGTGTATACGTAATCAGTATGTATATATCAGTTATCGGGGCAGTCACTCATATCATAGCACAGGCTCTGCCTAGCTTGGGACCTTCAAATAATTATAATTAAAAAAATAATATATATTATGGAGATTAGAGATGAGCGGAGTTCAGTGCCGCACAGAACATATATTCGGGTAGCACAGTGGGCCTAGCACGAATAACTGCGTAAGTGCAACGTAACGTGTCGTTCACGTGAAACAGTTCAAACTGTTATTTATCTAGGCCAACTGTCACACAGATAACTCTTAGTTTGTACGCCGAAGCGTGACGCGGTGACGCTACGACGATGATTTGTTACAGCGTCCCTGAGCAATATGTAGCATGAAGTAGTTGGCATGGCTGGGGTAGATGGCGGGGAATTTCCCAATACACCCCATGCGGGACGTCAGTGCAGAACTTATCGCCCCCAATCAGAATAAGAATAGGCTGACTACTAACCAATTCACCAAGCATCTCTGGGCCCACGTGGTGGATTATGGTCCATACTCCTATTTTCCAGCAAAGAGCAAACAAAAGTCTGATTATGCTTATATGTATTACGAAAATGTACAAAATAATATAAGTGATGTGACAAATTGCCACAAAGCTAGAAGTCACATAATCTTGGCTGCCGTTCTTGAGATTGGATACTGTCCAAGTTATAGGCGGCAAGCGAGAGATTTACATGGCAGGCCTATTTTGTAAGATTCCGTCTTGCAGGGCTATTATGTATCTCAGTTGCAATCAAAAGTTTATTAAAATCTATAAAAACGGCGGCTTTATGTCACTTTTGTCAGCTCCAGGCATCAACTTACTAACATTTTTGCTTACTAGAGTTGTCAAAACTGACATAGAGCGTGGCCGCTCTTTTTTTCTTTTTCAAAATTTCAATCAACATTTGATTGTAACTAAGATTCATAATAAGCTGCAATTTACATCGTTTAGTCTTTGAAAACCATATTAATAATATGTATATATTAATAATATATACGTAGCATGTGAATTTACTGGGCGAACGATTAAAATGAGTCATGGACGAATGACACTCAAAACCAATATCGCTCACTGAGCTAAGAGCAATGCAATTTCAAGCAAACTTTGATGAGATGAGCCTTTGCTATTCTTCCCCTTAGTCAAATAAAACTTCCATGTGAGAGGGAATGGAACAGAACTGCTTTTCTGAAGCCAGGATGTTTAATAACACAATATTGAAAATAAAAACTGTTATTAATGTTTTTAAATATACATGCATTTAAATAGATAAACTCGAGCGGCAAAGCAGAGTCACAAGAAAATCAAATCAAATGAAAAACATTAAGGACGCACATGTGAAGGTAGTTACAAATACTCTGATAGGCCTTTATTAATAAACGTTGCGTAAACATAGATTGGGCGTAACATGCTTTGTCTTGCTTTCACGCGTGACATTTACTGCAAGATAAAAATTGACAGATAGATGTTTTAACTATTCCGGGTTTACTACAAGTTTATTAATAAGGCCGATAATGTGTATTTTCTCTCTAAAATAGCATAGTTTGGTCTCGCTAAGCAGGCTTTAGCGCTTTAAAAAAGATAGAGCGTTTACCGAGAGAATAAGCCCAAAAATCGCCTATGCCTTATACCACAACCCTTTTTCAAAGAAGGCCAAGTGCTTCGCTTCACGATGCTTTAGTGTCGACTCGGCATTTTGCTTATTCACGTAGGTGTAGCATTTAAGGTCCTGCGCAGAATATATAAGCAACATATACTCAACCACAACTGATATAACATAAACCATATTGCAAAACTATGACGTTAGCTTATACAAAGATTGACGGCCTTACCTAAAAACGCTGCTTAGCTTTAAATATTTAGTACTGCGCAAAGGAGAGATTTTCTGCGCCGTACTAAATGACGTTACCTATTTAAATTTAAGCAACGTTTATAAGTAAAGCCGATTATGTACATAGCCCTACCGAGAATTCCCTGCAGGCAGTCACGGACACAATTAAAAAGACCTACAATTTCTTGGACTTTACTTTGTGCCAAAGTACCTAAGAGGTAGTAGATACTGGTAGTAATTAGTTTGTGCAGAACACCAATCTAAACTAGCGACTCTTTTAAGATCACATTGTGTTTCGTATGTCTGTCTGTCAAGACAGTTTTTCTCAGGAACGCGTGAAGGTATCAAGTTGAAATTCATAACAAATACTCGGGTTTGCGGTCTCTTTAAGCTGTGAAAAAAATCAAACTTGTAAGTCAACGCGATCAAAAGCTGTGACCGTTATCGCATATTTTGCGATTTCACAAGGACGTCAAAACCTATATGGTACTTCCTGTTATAGAATCATGACATTTGGCATGATAACATGTCTTACAGCACACATAATAAAGGTAAATTTAATAACCATAAATATGTATTAGGTATAATAACAAAAAATCGAATTTACTACTACAAACTTCAAATTTTTTTCTTTGTTTTATATCATCATCATTATCATCATCTCAGCGGTAGGACGTCCACTGCTGAACATATGCCTCCCCATAATTTTCCAAAAGGACCGGTTGGAAGCGGCCTGCATCCAACGTCGTGCTGCGACCTTTATCAGGTCATCTGTTCACCATGTCGGTGGACGACCTACATTGCGCTTGCCGGTCCGTTGAAGGTTCTGGAATGGATTGTCCCCATGATGTTGGCCCCATCGGCCATCTGTTCTGCGTGCAATGTGCCCTGCCCACTGCTACTTTAACTAGCTAATCTTCTGGGATATGTCGGTGACTTTCGTTCTTCTACGGATCTCCTCATTTCTGATTCGATCGTGTAGAGAAACCCCGAGCATAGCCCTCTCCATAGCTCGTTATGCGACTTTGAGCTTATCTGTGAGGCCCATAGTGCCACCTTTATAACTAAGCATGTATGTACCTACATATATCTTAAACTGCTGGGGATCTACATTTGAGAGCTGTATGGTACACATCGAACAACGCTCCGGCATCCTGTGACTCAGGGTCCGACAACACAATGTTGCAGCCCCCCACTTGCCACAGGACATGCTCACTGTTGAAGATGCAATAAACGTGTTAAGATTGTCTTTTAACCTAGTTTGTCTTCAGTTAGAGCAATTTTAATGTACGGATCCTTCGGTGCGCGAGTCCTACTTGCACTTAGCCTGTTTCCATATAGATTTACGAGCTAATTCAAACCCTGCTTCATGTAAGAGTCGTGGCACCAAAATCTCAACCTTGCTATTTTCACCATTATTACGTTTATTAACCTAGTGAGCCGGCCGCTGCGTTGATCGGCAGAATATATATAGTAATCTTTGGTCGAAGATAATAATGTAGACCTAATTAGCAATTAAAATTGTTGAATAATAATTGAATAAGTTTTTTTATATATAACTAGCAAACCCTGCGAACTCCGTTTCGCCACCTTCGTTTTATGTAACATTTCGTTTGGCGCCATCTACTTAAAATATTGGTTTGTAGTACATGCTATGTATCAGAGATGGCGCTGTATGTGAAAAAAGATTTTCCCGCTTATCTTTTTAAATTTTTCCTGAATTTTCTTTACTATAAACCTCACGGAGCCCGAGACCTTTCCAACGAATGCAAAACCGTGGAAATCGGTTCGTGCGTTCTGGAGTTATAGCGTCAGGAAGGAAAACCCGACTTATTTTTATATAGTAGAGATGACATGACATAATTGAATGCTAGTGAATTACTCAGACCATTAGTACATAATATATATCACCAAGCAGTCAATCCGGTCGTTCACCGCTAACTAAACTAAGTTAGTTTGCGAGATAGCTGAGTCAGTTTTTCATACATGTGCATCCACCGCAAGCTACACCTGGTAAGCTACGTAAAAAGCCGATCATCCACCACCAACTAAACTAAGGTAGTTTACCTAAGCTCGCATATTTGAGAGTATAAACTATTTTAGCTGCGGTTTATGGGCGTGGTTTGTGGTGGACGCACATGTATGAAAACTTGGCTCAACTATGGCCTTGATTGCAAGCGACCCGGATGTTGATCTGTTTTTTATGCGATGCGACAAATTTATTTATTATTGTATTAAGTTTATGAGTTTAGAGTGTTGTTTTTATTTAAGAATGTATGTATTTTTGGCTTGCTGCACGGCTTGGTATTAACTGTAAGTGCAACAAGCATCTGAACTAAAATAAATAAATCGTGAGCTAATTCGAACTAAATTAGTTGGCGGTGGCAGATCTTTATGTTGCGACTTTAGATTCCCTTTCGCCGCGCTGTTGGTAGGTTCAGGCGATGGAAACCTGACAAAACTTGGTGGTGGGCCACTTCTGCGTGATTGTGCTGTGGTTGGAGCCGTCGCGCAGCACTGATCGCATGACTCATGACTCATCGCACTGACTGGTACTACCCGCCATGTTGTTTACTTACTTAATATAAGTACATCTGTTCAAAAATGCCGACATCTCGCAAACGAATCTACTGTAGTATCTTTGGGTAGCTCAACAACTCTTTGAATCCAGAATTGTTATGCTTTACAATAGACGCACGACAAGTGTCCGCTACGAATATTTATTTTTTGAAAATAGGGAAAATGTATTTTCTACAGACTTCTAAAAAGGAGGAAGTACTCAATTCGACTGTATTTTTTTAATGTTTGTTACTTTATAACTTTCGATAGGATAAACCGATACTCAAAATTCTTTTTTGTTTGAAAGCTGCTTTCAAACAAATTGCCCATTTAAATTTTATCAAATTCGGTCGACAAGTTTTTGAGTAACACTCCAATAACTGAATAGAATGTAAGTCGGTATTACATTTTTCAAATTGTACTTGTAAAAGAATGTAATAGTCTTCTAGAATGTGTATTTATAGTCTTCGGTAATTATTAATTATCTTAATAATCGTATCTGTGGATAGTTATAGCTACGTATTGCGTTGGTTTAAATATGAAATTGCCCATTTAACAAGTAAAAGTAATTACTTAAGCAACGATTTTAATTCTATAGACGAGAATTTGCCTGAAGTTGAACTATCAAAAGCCAAGTTAAAAGAGCCGTTTTGAGTGCGAGATTTGCCTTTCGAGTTTAGAGATTACTACGGAATTGTTATCAATTCCGTAAGCTTATATTCTTTAAACTAAGGTACCTAACCTTAGTTTAAAGAATATGAGCATAATTGGTCACGTGTTTTCCGAGATAATAGGTTGTGAACACACACCAATATATTGGTCTGTGGTTGTGAAGTACTCCGAAAAATTCTCATTGATAAGACTACGAGCTCGCGAGTTCTACTTTCTCAAACCTTAGCTCTTAATATACTAATGCCCGTTTTCACCAACATTTTGGTGACACCTAAGCCAAGTTAGGTGACATTATTGTACTACTAAGTATTACCTAACTGGTAACCTAACTTGGGTGTTACCTAAAATGCTGGTGATAATGGGTATTAACAACTAGGTACTTATAAAAAATAAAGAGATAAAGACAACCCAGCCTATGCAGGCTAGAGTAGGCATTTAAATCTCCTACAGGCTGCCAGATAACGTTCCTACTCTCTGGTTATTTATCCCTTTGCCAATTCGAAGACGTCGCTTCTACCCCAACGTGACCTCAAAGGACGTTCGGCAACGGTGACTTTTCGATACTTCAAATCAATTTCCCAAGAGTTCATTGACTCGCCCAAGTGTTTTCTTCAACACAATCTGTTTGAGAATGTTGGGGGAGAAAAATCGCAACACTCGTTATATCGATGCTTTCATTAATTTCTGACACGCCATTTCCCCTTGTGGTTGGCGAGAAGTTTTTTTAGGCTAGGAGATAGAATTAAACTTGTACACATAAGCTGTTGCATACATTGCTAAATAGCTTGGGCAAGTAGGTAGGCTTCTTAGATTGTACTTGTGTTATGATTGTGAGGTACAACTAAACCGTGGTTAAACCAGAAGAGTAAGTACGCTACCTAGCGGCCCGTGGGATATACGAAGGTCTACTCTAGACTTTGTACGCAGGGTTTTTTTATCTCTAAGTTTTTAAATATCTATGAAATTAAAATTCGCAATCATAAAGAAGAATTCTCTATTAAACCACTTTAATTGTAACTTGACTTTACAAAGCAACAGAAAGTAAAACGCTAGAAAAGAAAGCCGTGCATTACACCTAATGGCTATACATGGAACTATATTTTTATAAAAGCAACGAGACTTTCCTTCTGCATGTGACACATACATTTATATATCTCACCAGCTGTGCCCCACGTTTCCACCCGCGTGGTGGTGATGGTGATGAAAAAGTATCCTATTTGTTATTCCAGTGTCTTATCTTAACATACCAAATTTCATTAAAATCCATTCCGTAGTTTTAGCGTGAAAGAGTAACAAACAGCCATACATACAAACTTTCGCGTATATAGTATCAGTAGGATGTATATAATTCTGACACGTATCTACCCACAGTTACAGAGGGATAACATTTTAATTAAGTTGAGTATCAAAAGAACCGACTTTACTTCAAAACAGTTTTGCTATTTTCATTTAGGCCTCGCCGTTTTTTTTAACCTAATACATATACTAAAAAAAAACGATATTAAAAAATATTTAGTGACACTTCAAAATCACTCGTCGACGAGTCAACATCTGAGGATGCCTCGTGTAGAGGCGAAACACAAATTCAAATTCATTTATTAGCTTACACGTGTCGAATCGGTTTTGGTTTATTGGGGTTTCTTGTGTTTTGTATTTTGTATTCTTCCTATTAGGATTTTATGCGGGAGGGAGGGTGGTGCACGCCCCCAAATAGGCCAAAAGCGTTGTTTTCTTTTCAGCGGAAGTGTCACTAAATATTTTTTAATATCGTTTTTTTGATAATGGATTTCCGCAAAGTAACGCCTGAATCAATAAAACATATACCTACTAAATCAAATGATTTCATTATGCGCAAGTTATTTTACGCATTTGATTGAATTTGAAGTTTTAAATACTACTAGCGACTGCCCGCGACTTCGTTAAAGTAGTAGGCCCGGCCTTCATCCTCGCTATAACCTGTCCCATCTTTTCATGGTTATTTATATGAACCTTCTCTTCTTCATTCAACCACAACAAAAAAGGAATTAGCGAGATTGTTCCATCCGCTCTCAAGTTATAGCGTGACCAGGAGAAATAGGGGTTAATTTTATTTATGTACAATAGATAGATGACATGTTGAGGTCGTAACACGCAAGGGGCGTAACCACTAGTATGATTCTTAAACAACTTCGCTTGCTCATCTGCTAGCTCCCACACTACGATTCTTCCGGCATATTCTGAATGTAACAAATGACACTCGTTCATAAGATTTCCTCGTAAATGGATACTTACAAACCACGATAGTATTGCTACATATTTTATACATTACCGGAATTATGGGATTATAGTGCGGACCAAGGAATCTGGAGCACGGGGCGATATTGTTCATAGTCAGAGATCGCTAACAAGGAACATGGTGGTATATTGAGTATAGTATAGTATACATAATACGTAGTATATTGGTATAGTGAGGGTATACTCGGAGTATGTTTTTCCTGACATAGCATAAAAGTTTTATAATAGAGTTTATTTATATAATTAATGGTCATCATTCATTTCAATGTCAAAATATTTTACATGTCAATTTAATTTATATAATATGTATAATAAAAAAAGTGCAAATGTCTAATAAATAAAGCAACACCACCGTATTAATTATATAACTAATCAGTTTTACAAACTTGATCAATTTTATTTAACTTTATTTTAATAAATCATGAATAGAATAGAAGCCACTGTCCACGTATGTAGTTAAATAACATACAAATAACAATGCTTACGAAAAAGTAACCTATTTTAATAAAATATTAACCGTAAAAATATGTTTATATGTTACGTAATTTTCGTACAGAACAAACATGAAAACACAAACAAAAAGTGACATAAATATTCCAAAATAGATCACCGACGACAAACCGACATTTCCATCCATAGCGGGGAATTCCGGAGAATCTAGACCGTACCGGAAATCCGCAAGGCGTTCAAAACAATATGCTTGGAGTGAACAAAAAGGTCGACTTTGGTATTGGCTTCCGTAACTTATATTGCGGGGCCTGTGGCGGTTGGGGGCTGGCGTAAGCAATCAACGAGAAGAGGGCCACCAAATTCTAGGCACCAGTATTCTAAGATGAATAGTTTCAGAGTTAAGGCGCTGTCAGCTCAGCGCTTGGCTACGTTCAATTTTCTTTACTTGAAATCAAGCAAGCGCATAGCGTAAAAATGTCAAAAATACAAAAAAAAGTATGTGCATTCATTAATAAAAAAAATATCCATCAATGTATGTGTATTAAAAATTGCTATTTTATGATACGTATTACATGACTAGACGTGTAAGTAAATAATGAGAAAAACTGTTTTAAAGGTGAAGTTAAGTGGTATGTTTGAATTTATTTTTAATGTACTCTAGTATGTTAAAATACGTTTTTAATTCCATCTATGTGTACTTAGAAGTCTTTCAAATGTCATGTTATTTTTTTATAGTTAATTAAATAGCTGCTTATGAGATAAACTGCTTTAAAAACTTTCTTTATCATGATATGACAGCACCTTAAGGCAGTTTCAAATTTGACAGCTGTCATCCGAAATTATGATCTCGACGATCTCTATCATTCCTCTTTGCAAACTAGTAGTATATCGTCAATAATTTACGAGTTATATGAGTTTGAAAGTTTGAAAGCTGCCATTAGACTGTCATTTAATATTAGGCAGCATTTCGGATAAATAATGATTTTGACGAGGTCTATAATGTTTCTAATACTCTGTGATCAATAGTTTCATAGTTATGGCGGTTTTCAGTTTGATAGCTATAATCTGAAATGAAAATATTGACGAGGTTAGTAATTACTATAAACAGTACTTTTGGATCAGGCTTCGTCTTTGTTCGGGTTCGACTCTGAAAAAAGATAATCAGACTTAAATAACCTAATCAAGTGAGGGCCTAAGTTAGCTGAAATAACCAGCATAAACTGATCATGGAAGCTGTAAAGTTTTTAGTTTCAAAGGTCATTTTAACTGGAACATTTGCATTTGTTTTGCTTAGTTCAATCCCCTTCCCTGTTGACGTAAGCGCACGTTGTTCTAAGTAAACTAGAAGGTTAGGTTTCTTGTTATATTTATGAATATGGCCTTCACTTAGCGCTACAACCCGTGAGTAACGAGATCAGACTCAACTACCCTCTCTGCTTGATGGCGTAAGAACATAATATCAGTGAAAAGCAAGTTGCATTCGTAATTTTTTAGAGTATGTACACCACTTTGCGCTGCAATCCTTGAGTCACGAGATATTAAATTTTGATTGATGACAAAAGCGTTTCACTGTCGATTCAATGAAAGCCATTTAAAGGTGTTTTTATGTCAAAATGCACTAGTGTCTAGCAGGTCTTGCACGAATAACTAGGGCAACTGTTACACAGATAACTCACGGCCTTACTTATAAACACTGCTTAAATTTAAATGACGTTATTTAGTACTGCGCAAAGGAAAAATGTTCTGCGTCGTACTAACGGCCGTTTTCAATATTCTATCTATCCATAGTTTGCCTTACTACCGATTGAAATTTGACATAACGTCCATACAAACAGTGTCAAATATCTATCTCTAGTAAGGTAACCCGACGATAGATAGATTATTGAAAACGGGGCGTAAGTGACATTATTTAAATTTAAGCAACGTGCATAAATAGGCCTTCATAGTTTAAATAAAATACAGTTAAAAATCGATGCTCAGACCAGATTCTCGGTGGCCTAGTTAGTCAATGGCGTCTGACACGGAGAGTCAAAAGACGCGGGTTCGAATCCCGTCCGAGGATGGAATTTTTCTCTCTATAAATTTCAAGTTTGTACTGTTTTACGTGAAAGATGCGATATGTTACACTTACCTACGCAGTTATTCGTGCTAGACCCAAATCATAACAAAGATCCAGAGAGGCCATCGGGGAACATAATGTACATATAGAGATAAAGTATTAGACATACATACTAACTAGCCTTGCTTTCCGAGTCGCGTCAAAATCACTTTTAGCGCTGTAATTGCCATTCCAAATCAACGAAAGCGCGACAACGTAGACCTGTGACATCATGGGTTACGTCACCAAGGACGCCATTTTGCGATTTAAATGACCACGCTACAAACTGAAATCACATTGAGCAGTCCGTCAAAAATGACAGTTTGTTGATGTGTGTGTGTATTCCATGCCGTGAGGCCCTTAAGCGAAGTGAGCGTAATTTCAAACCATTCCGAATGGCTGACAGATCTTATCTGTCAAAACTGCGATGTGCTCAAGTGTCAAGAGCTGTGTGCTCAGAATACGTTCTTTCTGTATTCTGAGGCTGTGTGACTATGACAGTAAAAATATTTAACAAGATACCTAAAGATATCAGGGAATTACCAATTAGACAATTTAAAACTAAACTTTGTAAGTGGCTAAAAGAAAAATGCTTTTATCACATTCATGAATTTGGTATACATTGAGGCTGACATGTTTATTTCATATTATAATTAAGTAATTATATTAATGACATTTATTTTTTAATTATTGACATGTTCTTAGTAATAAATCAATACTAACAATATTATATTTTATGTCTGTCACGGACAAACTGTGGTTCTACAAGCACTTGTGCGTTTAATAAGATCTATTATGTATACGGTTTCTGCAATTAATAAATTTTAATTTCAATTTCAAAAAACATTTCAATTTCGACATTGAATTGGAATCGAAAATATTGAATGATATTGAAGTAATAATGGTAGCGATTCACTTGTTCAAAAAAACTAAACTAAACTACCGAACTAAAATGTATTATGGTGGTCCTTATTCTGTTAATAATAAAATCCAAAATCATTTAATACTTAGAATAACACTTAAAAATTTATTTTATTAAATTTTAGGTAATTTTTAGTTTAGTGAGCACCAAGTTACGTGACGACTAAACTGTCTAAAATATGCCCACAATTGAAGAGAAATTTCTAATTTTAGTGTTGTCATTCGAAAGTGTTATATTGGATTTTAGCCTAAACAAAATAAGTACTGCCATAATTTAGAGAATTCTTACAGAATCGACACCATATCGCTAAAATTAGAGTTGTCGAGACTCAGAAAATAAGTTAGGGTTTACTCTACCCGCTATAATCCTGTAGCTTGGACTTTTGAATTTAAAAGTTGTGAAAATATAGAGATCCAAGATCCGCATTTTAAATATTTAGTGTGAATAAACTAAATGATTTATTTTCATGTATATCTTGACTTTCGCGAATTTTGTGTCTGTGCTTTGATTATGCCATTCAGTCAAGATCACTTTTTTAGAAAAAGCAACTCCTATTTCTCATCCTCCTCCAAGGGGGACTGTCCCCCTATCCCCTGTCCTAGTAAAGTTTGTCACAACACTTTTAATTCGATTATTTAAAATTATCTGGAAATTTTGAATCACTATTTAAATTAATAATTTAATAATCACCTTAACATACTCCCACATTCATTCCCTGAGTCGCGAGGGGCATGAACACTCTTTCTTCGGTCGTTTCCTCATGACTGAGGATCATGATCATCACGGCAGCTCTTCGGATTAGTTTTCGTACTTATACATGATGATTTTCTTGGGAATATAATGCAGTGGTTTCCCGTTGCACTCTGCATCAGACGTTTTCAGTAACGTCATCAATGACGTATCGAGTTCATTCAGACGCTCTCGATGATCGTGGGCTTGCAAGGGAATGGGTGTGCGAACGCCGCGAGTGATTTCGGCGCTTTCCGGAACGTAGCCATAGTTTGGACATGGGTGTAAATAATAATATAGAAAAAGCAATAAAACATATTTTATTGCTTTTTCTAAAAAAGTGATCTTGACTGCATGGCATAATCAAAGCACAGACACAAAATTCGCGAAAGTCAAGATATACATGAAAATAAATCATTTAGTTTATTCACACTAAATATTTAAAATGCGGATCTTGGATCTCTATATTTTCACAACTTTTAAATTCAAAAGTCCAAGCTACAGGATTATAGCGGGTAGAGTGAACCCTAACTTATTTTCCGAGTCGCGACAACACTAATTTTAGCGATATGGTATCGATTCTGTAAGAATTCTCTTAACTGAAAATCTCTAAATTATGGCAGTACTTATTTTGTTTAGGCTAAAATCCAATATAACACTTTCGAATGACAGTACTAAAATTAGACATTTCTCGTCAATTGTGGGCATATTTTAGACAGTTTAGTCGTCACGTAACATGGTGCTCACTAAACTAAAAATTACCTAAAATTTAATAAAATATTTTTTATAAGTGTTATTCTAAGTAATAAATGTTTTTGGATTTTATAGTTAACAGAATAAGGACCACCATAATACATTTTTAGTTCGGTAGTTTAGTTTAGTTTTTTTGAACAAGAGAATCGCTACCAATATTACTTCAATATCATTCAATATTTTCGATTCCAATTCAATGTCGAGATTGAAATGTTTTTTGAAATTGAATTTAAAATTTATTAATTGCAGGAACCGTATACATAATAGATCTTATTAAAAGCACAAGTGCTTGTAGAACCACAGTTTGTCCGTGACAGACATAAAATATAATATTGTTAGTATTGATTTATTACTAAGAACATGTCAATAATTAAAAAATAAATGTCATTAATATTATTACTAAATTATAATATGAAATAAACATGCCAGCCTCAATGTATACCATATTCATTAATGTGATAAAAGCATTTTTCTTTTAGCCACTTACAAAGTTTAGTTTTAAATTATCCAATTGGTAATTCCCTGATATCTCTAGGTATCTTGTTAAATATTTTTACTGTCATAGTCACACAGCTCTTGACACTTGAGCACATCGCGCTTTTGACAGATAAGATCTGTCAGCCATTCGGAATGGTTTGAAATTACGCTTGCGTCGCTCACGGGCCTCACTCACGGCATGGAATACACGCACACATCAACAAACTGTCATTTTTGACGGACTCTCCACGGTGATATCATTGTAGCGTGGTCATTGAAATCGCAAAATGGCGTCCTTGGTGACGTAACCCATGATGTCACAGGTCTACGTTGTCGCGCTTTCGTTGATTTGGAATGGCAATCACAGCACCAAACTGGCCTCGTGTCACCCGGGTATAGTTCTGTCTTTACGAAGCCAGAAGTACTACCTTGCTAGCTTACTGACACTAGCTTGATATCCTGGCTTGAAAAACTGGCCTTGTGTAACACGCGCATATGTGTAACATATCACATCGTTCACGTGAAACAGTACAAACTGTATTTTGTTTGTACTGTTGTACTTGTTTATCTAAACTATGAGCTATATGTGTAACAGTTACCCTAGTTATTCCTGCTAGACCTACTGGACACTAGTGCATTTTGACAAAAAACACCTTTACATCTCCCATATTCGGTAAGTAGGTCCTTATTACCCCCAAATGGGGCTTGTAGGTGACCAATTAGCCCTCTAGGGTAATAATGTAGCTAGAAAAGCCTTAGGGCGGTTTACATCTCTCATATTCGGTAAGTAGGTCCTTATTACCCCCAAATGGGGCTTGTAGGTGACCAATTAGCGCTCTAGAGTAATAATGTAGCTAGAAAAGCCCTAGAGCGGTAAGTAATTTAAAAAAAACATCTCGGCATGCAATTGATGCCTTACATCCCTTGGCTACTAATCTACTATTAATCTGTTGGAATCAGCAACCCTCATTCGAGGCAAGTTTCATTTATAAATCTATTGTTATTGTTTGTCCTGATGCGGACGAGTATGGCTTTCATTGAATCGACAGTGAAACGCTTTTGTCATCACTCAAAACTTAATATCTCGTGACTCAAGGATTGCAGCGCAAAGTGGTGTACATACTCTAAAAAGATGACGAATGCAACTTGCTTTTCATTGTGTGTGATGGTGCTATTGTGCTCTTACGTCATCAAGCAGAGAGGGTAACTGAGAAAGCCCAATTTGGGTGGCTAACGATTAGTCTAACTCTCGTTACTCACGGGATGTAGCGCAAAGCGAAGACCATATTCTAAAAATAGAAGAATAAACCTATCCTTCAAGGGTATGTTCCGGGAAGCGCCGTCAACGCTCACAACTGCTCTCGCTGCTCGCGCCCCGGTTTGCCGTTCCCTTTGGTTGACAGTGACAGCTCGCAATGATCACGTAAACCCACCTTTGAACCGCAAGCATTGTGGTCGCGGCGTGAGCGTTTTTGATGACGTCATCGATGACGTTTCACACACTGCGAGTGATTTCGGTGCTTTCCGGAACGTAGCCCTAGTGTACTTAGAACAACGTGCGCTTACGTCAACAGGGAAGGGGATTGAACTAAGAAAAACAAATACAAATGTTCCAGTACCTATAAAATGACCTTTTAAAACTAAAATTTTTACAGCTGCCAAGATCAGTTTATGCTGGTTATTTCAGCTAACTTAGGCGCTTACATGATTATGGCACTAGGTCAGATCACCCTTTTTCCGAGTCGATCCCGAACAGAGACGAATCCTGATCCAAAAGTACTGTTTATAGTAAATACTAACCTCGTAGATATCTTCATTTCCGATGACAGCTGTCAAACTGAAAACCGCCATAAGTATGAAACTATTGATGACAGTAGCGTACCTACTAGTTTCTATAGAAAATTATAGACCTCTTCAAAATAATAATTTTGGAAGACAGCTGTCAAACCTAAAACTCATATAACTCGTAAACTATTGACCTTAGAATACTAGTTTACAAAGAAGCATGATAGACATCGTCGAAATCATCATTTCGGACGACAGCTGTCAAACTTAAAACTCATATAACTCGTAAACTATTGACCTTAGAATACTAGTTTACAAAGAAGCATGATAGACATCGTCGAAATCATCATTTCGGACGACAGCTGTCAAACTTAAAACTGATATAACTCGTAAACTATTGACCTTAGACTACTAGTTTACAAAGAAGCATGATAGACATCGTCGAAATCATCATTTCGGACGACAGCTGTCAAACTTAAAACTGATATAACTCGTAAACTATTGACCTTAGAATACTAGTTTACAAAGAAGCATGATAGACATCGTCGAAATCATCATTTCGGACGACAGCTGTCAAACTTAAAACTCATATAACTCGTAAACTATTGACCTTAGAATACTAGTTTACAAAGAAGCATGATAGACATCGTCGAAATCATCATTTCGGACGACAGCTGTCAAACTTAAAACTGATATAACTCGTAAACTATTGACCTTAGAATACTAGTTTACAAAGAAGCATGATAGACATCGTCGAAATCATCATTTCGGACGACAGCTGTCAAACTTAAAACTGATATAACTCGTAAACTATTGACCTTAGAATACTAGTTTACAAAGAAGCATGATAGACATCGTCGAAATCATCATTTCGGACGACAGCTGTCAAACTTAAAACTGATATAACTCGTAAACTATTGACCTTAGAATACTAGTTTACAAAGAAGCATGATAGACATCGTCGAAATCATCATTTCGGACGACAGCTGTCAAACTTAAAACTGATATAACTCGTAAACTATTGACCTTAGAATACTAGTTTACAAAGAAGCATGATAGACATCGTCGAAATCATCATTTCGGACGACAGCTGTCAAACTTAAAACTCATATAACTCGTAAACTATTGACCTTAGAATACTAGTTTACAAAGAAGCATGATAGACATCGTCGAAATCATCATTTCGGACGACAGCTGTCAAACTTTAAACTGATATAACTCGTAAACTATTGACCTTAGAATACTAGTTTACAAAGAAGCATGATAGACATCGTCGAAATCATCATTTCGGACGACAGCTGTCAAACTTAAAACTCATATAACTCGTAAACTATTGACCTTAGAATACTAGTTTACAAAGAAGCATGATAGACATCGTCGAAATCATCATTTCGGACGACAGCTGTCAAACTTAAAACTGATATAACTCGTAAACTATTGACCTTAGAATACTAGTTTACAAAGAAGCATGATAGACATCGTCGAAATCATCATTTCGGACGACAGCTGTCAAACTTAAAACTGATATAACTCGTAAACTATTGACCTTAGAATACTAGTTTACAAAGAAGCAGGTTAAACTATAGTCGCCCGGTACCCGCGGGGAGGGGGGGAGGGGGGGGCGGAGGGGGGAGGGGGAGGGGGAGGGGGTGAAGCCCCCCCTGCATCCCCCCCCCCCCGCCGGAGGCCTTTAGTTTTTGAGTAATAATTTTTTTAGTACTTAACCTCACTTTCGGCTATATCAGTATTTTTTACCTATTTTTTGTTTCACACCTAATCTATTAAGGCGGTTCGCTTCTGGCACTTCGCCGGCCGCTGCCGCGGCACGCTCGCTTCGCTCGCTCGGCTCGTGCGTTGTTTGTCATGTTCTAACCTAACCTAACCTATTTTTTGTTTCACACCTAACTTATTAAGGCGGTTCGCTTCTGGCACTTCGCCGGCCGCTGCCGCGGCACGCTTCGTCATTACTCGAAGAAGGTCCGGCGACAGGTTCAACGGGCAGATCAGGAGCCGAAGAAGGTCCGGCTACAGGCTCGACGGGCAGATCAGGAGCCGAAGAAGATCCGGCAACAGGTTCGACGGGCAGATCAGGAGCCGAAACCGCGTCCGCTTCGGGTATTGTACTGTAATACTCCATTACAGCCAAGTGCAGTCCAGTTTTCAAGCCAAGTTCAAGTCGTAGAGCAATCCAAACAAATCCGGTAAGCAAGCCAAGTTTCAAGTCGTCGCGCAATCGAAGGAAGTCCAGGGAAAAAGCCAAAGTCGTAATAAAAATCGAAAAACAAGAGAGCACACATTCACGAAACTACGAGAGAAACGGAATGAATGGATGACAGTCCATCTGTCAGTATAAGACAAAATGGCGCCTTTTTTTTTTCTTACGTTTAACGATAACGATACGTTTCGTTTAACTCAGTTTGACAACTTAATTTGACAACTTAATATTGTACCATTTTCTCAACATTGCGTTCCATTTCACTTTTTTTTATCAAATTTTAATTTAATCATAATTAATTTAAACTACGTTTCCGGCAAAAAAAAATTGCTGGAAGGGCTTCAGGTGGACCCCAATGATACCCCTAAACTCGCACCTTCATCAAAATCAGGTACCGGACGGCTATAGCCAACCCCTACTGACCTTAGAATACTATTTTACAAAGAGGAATGATAGACATCGTCATTATTATCATTTCGGATAACAGCTGTCAAACTTGAAACTGCCAAGGTGCTGTCATATTAAGATGTCGATAAAAATGAGGCTTTTTAAAGCAGTTTATCTCATAAGCAGCGATTTAATTAACTACAAAAAATTACATGACATATCAACTGACTACTAAGTACACATAGACGGAATTAAAAACATATTTTAACATACAGTACATTAAAAATAAATTCAAACATACCACTTAATTTCACCTTTAAAACAGTTTTTTCTCATTATTCACTTACACGTCTAGTCATGAAATACGTAACATAAAATAGCAATTTTTAATACACATTCATTGATGGATTAGTTTTTTATTTAAGAATGCACATAATTTTTTTATTAATTTTTGACATTTTTACGCTATGCGCTTGCTTGATTTCAAGTAAAGAAAATTGAACGTAGCCAAGCGCTGAGCTGACAACTCTGAAACTATTCATCTTAGAATACTGGTGCCTAGAATTTGGTGGCCCTCTTCTCGTTGATCGCTTACGCCAGCCCCCAACCGCCACAGGCCCCGCAATATAAGTTACGGAAGCCAATACCAAAGTCGACCTTTTTGTTCACTCCAAGCATATTGTTTTGAACGCCTTGCGGATTTCCGGTACGGTCTAGATTCTCCGGAATTCCCCGCTATGGATGGAAATGTCGGTTTGTCGTCGGTGATCTATTTTGGAATATTTATGTCACTTTTTGTTTGGGTTTTCATGTTTGTTCTGTACGAAAATTCATATTTTTACGGTTAATATTTTATTAAAATAGGTTACTTTTTCGTAAGCATTGTTATTTGTATGTTATTTAACTACATACGTGGACAGTGGCTTCTATTCTATTCATGATTTATTAAAATAAAGTTAAATAAAATTGATCAAGTTTGTAAAACTGATTAGTTATACAATAAATACGGTCGTGTTGCTTTATTTATTAGACATTTGCACTTTTTTTATTATACATATTATATAAATTAAATTGACATGTAAAATATTTTGACATTGAAATGAATTATGACCATTAACTATATAAATAAATTTTATTATAAAACTTTTATGATTAGGAAAAACATGTTCGGACTATATGTTACCCACATAACATCTGTATAATATGTACTTACCATGTTTTGAGGCAAATAAATGTTTATGATTATTTATTTATTACGTCACAGCCAATTTACTTAGAAAACAATAAGAGTTAAAAAGGGTTACCTCATTAAACTAGTAAGTGAAGGGTTCGGAAAATTATTTGCCTGGGTTGCCAACTTCATGCCTGCAGTTGACAGTTGCAGTGTTACCCAGATGTAATGCCTTGAGGTTTCGATAATCTTCATTTCTCTTATAGATTTTTATTATATTATATCTTCGTTAATCTTTGTTATCTACGTAAATCCGTTCTCTACCTTCAAAAGCTCTGCTCAGCACTGCACTGTGTTTGTCACTATTAGACGTTAGTCCAGCAATTTTACTTACTACAGTGCCCTTCAGCCTAAACACAGAAGTGGTCACACTTCGACTTCGAGGCAGAAAAACTGGCGTTTCTATAATACCCACCAAATTAAAACTTGCAGGAGAGCACTATCGCCTTATAGAATTAGCACTAACCGTCTGAGAGCTACGCTACACAATGCTGTTCAATTGAACATTGTACTAGTAAGCTCATTAATTAAACAGATCTGTTCTCGAGATCTTGTAGTTCGTTTTTGCATTATATTGTTGTTGTCTTGCTTTTTCGATCCGTAAAATGTTATGAGACGAAGAGAGCTAGATATATGTTCTTCCTATGAAATCCAAAATCCCAAACCAGAACATGAAAAACAATTTTAATTTTGTGTTCCAAGTAGAAGGCTAAATAATTTATTCCAGTGGCATATAATCACACGAAATATTCCCAACTCGGCATAATGCTTGTATAAGACCAGCGCTGGTCTTCCGTTGGAGCCAGCCTGTGACGTCACGGTGGATTTATACAGCAACAGCAAAAAAGTTAAAAACAAAACAACACCATACCACAATTTATTTAATCTATACTTTTTTTAGTCAAAAAAAAACTTATGCTCAAATAACATTTTATAACTTCTAGTTGATGACTACAGAATCGAATAATTAAGTTTTCTCGTACCATGTTTACTAAAACTTTCTTAGGCAGATACTGAAATAATATTCCTTAAAGTTAACGCAATAAAGTCGTTTATATAAAACCATAAATGAGAAAAAAACACTGAAACTAAGTCAATTTAAAGTTTTCCGTCGACGCCGCGGCGATAAGATCATATTTTTGCTATTAGCAGACATCTGGCCTCATCAGAAACTTTGTTTCATTAAAAACTTGTTGAAGCTTGTTTGTGTATTTTAAGTAGGTTGTAAGATTCGTTCATTATTATTTGGCAGTTGAGCTCCTTTTGAGAATTAGGTAATCACGTTACATTATTTGGAATTGTCAATCAGATAATATTATGTAACATAACGTCTTTACATCTCTTGAGATTTAATTGAAACTGATATTTGATTTTAATTGAACTTTAAACGCAGGCAAAAATACCTCAGTGCTTCAAGACAAAAGTTTGTGATCAGTTGGACAGTGATGACATATGGCGGAAGACAATCAATAGTTTATAGTAAATAATTAATTTGTTAATTTATTGATTCAGGCGTTACTTTGCGGAAATCCATTATCAAAAAAACGATATTAAAAAATATTTAGTGACACTTCCGCTGAAAAGAAAACAATGATTTTGGCCTATTTGGGGGCGTGCACCACCCTCCCTCCCGCATAAAATGCTAATAGGAAGAATAGAAAATAAAAAACACAAGAAACCCCGAATAAACCAAAACCGATTCGACACGTGTTTCGCCTCTACACGAGGCATCCTCAGGAGATGTTGACTCGTCGAGGTTTATTTGGGGTTTCTTGTGTTTTTTATTTTGTATTCTTCCTATTAGCATTTTATGCGGGAGGGAGGGTGGTGCACGCCCCCAAATAGGCCAAAATCATTGTTTTCTTTTCAGCGGAAATGTCACTAAATATTTTTTAATATCGTTTTTTTTTAAATTAATTTGTTATAGGAAATTGCCATTTTTATTACATTAAACTTTAATTAATTTAAATTAATAAATTTATTTACGATTTTCAGATTTTTCCTCTATGACACATTGTGTCTCTCCATGTAGTTTCATGATTCTGGGTCAACGAGAAGTACACTTTAGGTTTTGATTCTCTTGTGAATTTTGCGAAATATGCAACAGACAAATTTTCACAGCTGCAAGAGATAATTGATATAAATTTCATCTTGGTACCTCAACGTATTCGTGAGATAGAAGGTCTTGATATGGGTAACAAAGTGATCCTAAAAGGGTTCCTTTTTCCTTTTAAGAGTACCCCAAAAACGGGACTAGGCAACGCGTGGCGCTTACAGTTTCTTACTTCAAATAATATAAACTCAAATTTTATGTATGTCTATTTTACTGAGATCTTTCCCACTAAGATTACTGATCCAATTTGGCTGAAATTTGTAAGTTTTAAGTTAAGTCCATCGATGAGAATATTGTGCCTACCTGTATATTAGTCCCGACTGCAATCAAAATAACACAAGCGCGCTGCTATAATATTAGATAGTTTATATTAGTGTAGTTAAAAAATAAGATTTTATGACCGTGGAATCTTACTATATTAGTACCTACCACGTATACTATAAAACTGCTTTTATAAAACATATAAAAGCATGACAATAAAGAAATCTGGCGCTATGACACTAGTATTTATTCTGTGATACGGCGTCATTAAACCACAACATTTTACATAACATTTCCCGTAGTAACGTTTATAGACACTAAGGAGAATATCGTCATAAAATGCGTTCGGGTAGGCTGAAGCTGCATTGCAGAAATTCTAGCTAACTAGCTGACGGCTTCGACCGTTTCGTCTTCGTTCGTTTGGCCTCGTATTTTGTAAGGAACTCTAATTCTTTTTCTATACTAGTAGTTCTGCAAACAGACTTCGCGAGCACAGTCTTATCAGCGGCAACTTTCGCAGTTTGAGATATTAAAATCGCGCAGTTTTAAACTTCAGAACCTATTATCTCAACAACCACTTCATCCATTATGCTCATATTTGAAATTCCTCTTTAAAGTCAGCAACCTAATGTGTGTACCAAACTTTTAAAATCGGTCTGTAAATAGCACCGCAGCTAACTTTCCCTTTTTTGTAGGAAAAGTACCGCCCCAGTCAAAAATCGTCACCGAGGACAAAAACATTTTAATAGTAGAACATGCGTACTGAGTTTCATCAAGATTGGTTAAAAAATGCGACCTGAATAGGAAGATGTACATACAACCTAACAGACACACGGACAGGTGAAAGTTAATTTTGCTAGTTAAAGCATAGACACTTAGCTCGCTCGGTTAATTATGATTTTCGTTCTATTTTTGTTTCTTAAATTTATCTCTGTAATTGTAGAGAGGAAGCTGACATCTTCGGGGAACTCCCTCTTCTCACCAACCATGTCAAACGCCGTGACCTCTGCGCCTGCTTTAGCAGGTCACGGCAAAACACAAAAGGAGGCAAACCCCCCTTTTGTGACGCCCATTTTAAACTACCTTTGGACTACTATTCCTCCTAGTCCTCCTTGCGTCGTTTTCGTCAATGCTGAGGATCGTGACCCCCACCACGGAACATCTTCTCTTTGATGTCCATATGCCATCTGGTCCTATTCTCGGCGTCGTAAATGGCTTCGTGTACTTTTCTGTTGAGCGTAGTACGGATTTGATCAGACCACCGTGATGGACTTCGCCTATTACTACTATTCGCCTCTTGGTCTATTACCCTAAACTTTACCAGTGACGCAAGGTTTCCCAAGATTGTCACTCTTCCTAGATCGTGGCCGAAATACTCAAGAAGTTGCTGAAGGCAGATGCATAACAGCCTCATGGTTATTTTGAGCTCTTTGAGTATCGACATGTTCGTTGACACTTCTGGCTGTCCATGGGATACGCAACGTTCTGTTCCAGCAGCACATCTCAAAGGCATGCACGCGCATACGGTCGCTTACTTCGAGAGTCCAGGTCTCTGCGCCATACAGGAATATGGAGAACACCAGACTTCTAACCAGTCTTATCTTAGTTTTAATTTTTTTCGTTTCTATCTTTCCATATTCCTTCGCTGGCTTCGGACAACTGTTAGTTAATACTATTAGTTTATATAGCCCTGGGTATGGGAAATGAGAAGCTAATCACATCAGGGTAGTAGCACCTTAAGGATCACTTTGGGGGCGGTACAGACTACATAACTCTGTATTAAAATGTTCACCAGTCCCAGCTCCATGTTAATTTTTTAACGTTTAAAAAACCATCAATCCTTTTTGCAGGCCGCCACGATATCATTATGTTGGGGTGACCATAAATTGTTATATTGAAAAATATAGTTGCCAAAATTGGGATTAAATAATTCCCTGGCGCATCGCCAGCACTCTGGTTTGTGGGAGGCGTTACGTTCATTATGACTAATAAATAACTTAAGTTTTAAGGGAAAATATGCTTTTATCTTTTGCTTTAATAAATTAGAGAGCATTGGGAATATTATAGAGGTATAAAGTAGTAAAATTTTACCTAGATACAAACAGTTCCCTCCAATGATCGTTATTCTCATTATTGAGGGTCGTGACGTCCTCCACCAAGCATTCGATTTTTTATAATTAAGCGCTATCTCGATCTTTTGTCGGTGGTTTGTAGAGCCTCGTGTACTGGAATCTCGAGTGTGGAGCGTATCTGGTTAAACCAGTGCATTGGAGCAACCCCGAGATCTTTTTCCTTCTATTTTGCCAGTGACCATCAACTTTTCCAGATTGTCACCATATTATTCGGCTTTACGAATGAAGTACTCAAGAATTATCATTAGGCATGTCGATGTCTAACTTTGTGCAGTTGAGAATGGAGATGTTAATCCGATGCGCACAGCACACACAACACTAATTAGAATAAAAGCCAATAAATTAAAAAAGTATTTAATAATAGTGTTCGAGTGAGACAGATATAAACGCTGGTGCATATTATTGATAAACGGTCAGTAACGATGTGATCTAAAATGTGGCACACTAAACCTAGAATGGAGACTGCCTTTTAAGGACAGCTGCTAAAATGCACCGTTATGTTATAAGTATGAACTCACATCATCAAAAAATAAATGTAGGGCATCATCTACACTTCTACACTAACTAAGCCATGATTTGTATCAGCACCTACACCACGATTTAGAAACTCATGTAATAGATAAATAAAATTGAAGTGTCTATTAGTAATTCCAAATTAACAGCTTTCCACTAAATGCATATGAAAGTATATCAGGTACTTACATAAAAAAACATTTTTAAAATTTTTATTTTTCTGTCTGTCTGTTTGTTCCGGCTAATCTCTGAAATAGCTGAACCGATTTTAACGAGACTCATGCACTGGCAGATAGCTGATTGAACGAGCGCGAGAAGCGAGCGAAGCGTCTTTGCTTTAACTGGCCAAATTGATTTCATCTGTCTGTATGTTTGTTAGGTTGTTCGTTACTGTTCCTGTACAGGTCGAATTTTTCAACCAATCTTAACGAATCTTGGTGTGCTTGTTCTACTATTTATTTGTTTTTTGTCGTCGGCGATTTTTGACTGGGGTGTACTTTTTCTAAAAAGGGGGAAGTTTGCTGCGGCGCTATTTAGGACCGGTTTAGCAAAATTTTGGGATACCCATTATGTACCTGACTTTAAAGAGGAATTTCTAAAATCGGTTGTGAAGAACTGCGAAAAATTGCCAATAAAATATGTGCTCAAAGCGTGTCTGCTTGTGTGCACACCCAGGCAGAGTCCAAACAGACATGTTCATACACACCAATGTTTGATCTATCTGGGGATCGAATTCGAGACCAGCAGTTCAGAGTGCAGGGTTGCTACGAACTTTGCCAACCATCCAGCCATCAATTAAGCCTACGCCATCTTAAGTTTCGTTTGTGTCTATTATTCCATTATAATAATTTTACAATTATAATAATTTTACAATTATAATACATTATACGAAAATTAGAATATAATTATTGAACTTAAAATATATTATAATATTACAAAAACCCGTTTAGACGTTTCAACGTAAAGTAACTAATATTCACAAACGTTAGCGATAACAATATTACGAGCGTTATCATGGACACCCTAAGCCTAAGGGGAAGACGAGTCATTACCCGCTAATTCACGCGTTTTCCCTCGCCACTTTTATTGATTTAAATTACACACCGCGTTCAGTTATGACTGCCCCTTAAGTAGGTAACTGATTCTGAACGAGGTTTTATTACATGCTGCATTATTCACACGACTTTGATGGTACAACGACCAGTTATTTAGATACTAGCTAGTGCTCATGACTTCATCTTTTCTTTTTTCTTTTCTCTTACACTTGATAGGCTAGTGTTTGACCACTATCATATTACTTGAAGGTCAGTGATGATGTATTCGAAGGTGGGTATCACACTAGACCTAGAATAGCTCGTGGCTCTCAAGGACAGCTGTCGGAACACACTGTTAGTAGCTTAGAGACCGATTTTAATTATTTTAACCGACTTCAACAAAAGGAGGAGGTTTCTCAATTTGGCCGTATATCTTTTTTTACATATTCCATATTCCTTTTCAATATTGTGCACTAATTAACAAATACCTTATATATAATTATTTTTTTGTGTGTTCGCGGATAACTTCGATATTTATGAACCGATTTAGATTTTTTGTTTGATAAAGTAAACTTCCGTGGTGGTCCCATATAAATTTCATCAAATTCGGTCAAGCCGTTTTTGAGTTATACTTCAATAACTAAAAAGTGTTTCACCTATCTTGATGATATCATCATTGACGGTGTATCCCGTAAGTAGGGTCACTAAAACGGGTGATTTTTTTTTATCAAAATATAGAACCGACTTCTAGACTCTAAAGTGTGAAATAACTTGTTGAAGTCGGTACCATGCACGTAGTATTGTGATAATAGGTACTTTCGAACTGTCATGGTACCGACTCCAACAAGTTATTTCACACTTTATAGTGTAGACGTCGGTTAATTTTTTTGATATATTTTTTTATACTAAGTACCTATACAAAAGATTGTATCATGAAGAAATATCAATTGTCGTACGGTATGCTATTTTAAATGGAAACAAAAAAAGTATGACATCACTTTCTGGATTTTTTCTATTAAAGGCACTACAATATTAATAATTATATAGCTGTAAATGTACCATTTTGACCGCGCGCCTGCTGAAGGCCGCTAAGCAAGTACACACGGGCGCTACAATGACCTAGGGCCTTAAGGCGAAATGAGTTCCAAATTTCATGATTCGACTTCGCGAAAACTTAGTTTTTCGACGCTTAAACCTAATAACCGAAGTTCGAAAAAAAACGTAGTGTACATTGAATATAGGTCCTTATGAAGTATGGAAGCCAATACACGATTGAGCAAACTCTATAGAAAAAAAATCGGCAACATTCCCTAAATTTAGCAATTTTTCTTACGTGCTTCGTGGGAAAAAAGCATTTTTATTCAATTATGGGCAAATATATTTTAATGTATCATATTCGAATTCCCAATGAAATTTACTAGTGAACTATGGACTCCTTTATCATCAAAGTTTAATCATTTGATTGTACGAAATAAATATAAAAAGTATTAACACGTATTCAATTGAATTTTCGCATTACGTCGTCCATTCTGGTAAGCAATTCTCAACCTTATGTAAAGCATCGAAAATTGTTTTAAAATTAAGATTGGACCGCGCCTTACTTATAAACGCTGCTTAACTTTAGATGACTTTATTTAGTACTGCGCAAAGGAAATATGTGCTGCGCCGTACTAAGTGACGTTATTTAAATTTAAGCAACGTTTATAAGTAAGGCCTTTAGAGTCTAATTGATGTTAGAGGCAGAAGCACATGAGTAAATTATTTACTCATGTGGCATTAGGATGATTCGTAATAGGACATTGGGTAAAGGATAAACAATGTTTTATAATAATTATGTTTTTTATATATACGAGTTTAAATAAATTGCATAATTCATTTAAAGAGATGACAATAAATATTATAAACAAACTTTATGGCTACTTGACAGTTTTTACACGTTAAATGATTTTATGACATTCAAAGTTTGTACACGATAATTACATAGATTTTAATTTGAGCATTACAAGTGTAACATTAGGTATTTTGATAGATAATATGTAACATAATAACTTTTTATATTATTATTATCTGCAATTTAAACATCGGGTCGATGTCATTATAAGAATGAAATTTCTATTGTGTCTGGCCGCATCAAAGGTCGCACCTTTGATGCAATATATAATTCTATAGTATAAGTCTTAATACTTTGCACACCATTGTTTATTGTACAATGTTATGGAAATATTATAATATATTTAAAGCGCTACATCTGCTGTATATGTACAACATTCTAGTGAGTTTTTTTAATATGAAAAACGGGATTCACTCACGTAAAAAAGTCAGATCTTTCCGACTATAGTTATATACAAACCGCGTTAATTTTCATAATAAAATTCTAGTGAATAATAGATTTAAATTTGAATTAGAATTATCTTTATATCACAGGGTATACTGGCATCAAGCAGCAGCTGTAGGCTATCATTATTTGATTGCAAACTCATTAATGCAAAATGAAACTTTGAAAAGAAAAACTATGTGCAACCGTTCAATTAGGCATATTTTGCAAATTGAGGTGCACGTATGCATATATTAGCAGTAACGTATTATCTTATTATAGGCCTCATAAGTAAGCTCAAAATCGCACAACGAACAATGGCTATGCTCGGGGTTTCTCTACGTAATCGAATCAGATATGAGGAGATCCGTTGAATAACGAAAGTCACAGACATAGCCCAGAAGATTAGCCAGTAAAAGTGGCAGGGGCAGGGCACATAGCACGTGGAACAGATGGCCGATGAGGCTGAAAGGCTCTAGAGTGGAGACCATGATGGTGGTTGATGATGATGATTATGATTTTAACCGTCGTATGTGGACGGACGTTAGTGCTTTTAAAATGCACAATAAAATAAGAGAGAGGCTGCGAAGTACTGCAAAAAATTGTCGCGGGTAAGACAGTGCTCGCGTGGTCTACTGTTCGCAGAACTACTAGTACCCAAGTACTTTTAATAATTATTGTAAAGTGTAAAAGTAAGGAACAATTAAAAGACACAGTATATAAAAAATGTTAACTAGGTTCCAACTCCCAACTCCAACCCCAAGCCCAGAAGATTAGCCAGTTAAAGTGGCAGTGGGCAGGGCACATAGCACGCAGAACAGATGGCCTATGGGGCCGGAAAGTTCTGGAGTGGAGACGGCACGGACCGGCAAGCGCAGCGTAGATCGTCCGGTGGACAGACGACCTGATAAAGGTAGCAGGACGACGTTGGATGCAGGCCGCTTCCAACTGGTCCTTGTCGAAAATTATGGGGGAGGCTTTATGTTCAGCAGTGGACGTTCTACGGCTGAGATGATGATGATTATCGCTTCAAAAGTTAAATAGAGTAAAACATACTTACAAAATTCTGTTTTACTTCTAGCGAATACGCATAAATATAGTAAAAAATACAAACAATTAGTGCCTTTATTGTTACAGCTAACATCACACAATCTACATTTTTATTAATAATTTTCCCCAATTAATTCAAAGTGTTAATAATTACTAAGTCTTATTTGAATAAGTTTTCCCCTCAAATACCCTGCATCCTAATATGGATCACTCCATCGATAAATATTGGGCTAAGAAGAAAACAAGCAGATATAGAAAGCCCCATACATCTTCAGAGGCAAACCTAAGTAAATATCCTATATCAAAGGCAAAGCGTTTAATATAGGCGAGCAAGCGACGCTATTGGCAGGGAGCACAGAATGTATACGGTATCTTGCAGTACGTGAACTTGGTGCGAAACGCTTGTTTATAACAATCGTTTCACACCAATAACTTCATCTTCAAACAATTTTAAATACAACATAGACTGTCTGTACAGATACGAATCTTCGGCCATTACTACAGGAACAAGAACTCACGAAGAATACGAAGAAGAAAATTAAAGGTGGCGGATAAAACTCAACGGCTATAGTAAACTTTTAGTAACGTATCCCCCGCGTTACTAGGACGTGGCTTAGAGAATAGAGTGACTGAACCCTTCCTATACCGTAATAATTAAAACAAAAGATTTATGAATGAAAGGCACGTAAATTTACGTCTCTGGTAGGCAAAGGGTTAATGACATACTTATTTTATGTGACTGTGACATGAATCTGACTACTTGATTAGAAATCCCACTTGATGCAAGATGAGTATTATTAAAATTAGTATTATTAAAAATAGTACTTAAGTAGATTTAAACGTAAGTTGAAATAAACTAATCTAAACTGATAAGTTAGATTTAAGAGAAAATCTAGAATCAATATTACCGCGATTTATGGAATTTGTAGCCAGGTAGAGGAAAGGGCCTGCTTTCCCGGGTAACTTGGTGCCCCAGACATGCCACTGAGCGTGGAAACCCCAGGAAAGGACAATCTGAAATTATTAAATCCGGTCGTTCAATAATTTCGACCACATGGATACTTTAGTTGCAGACTCAGAGTCAGCCAACTCACTTATGGCTGGAGATAAATGATTTGAAAACTAATTTTGTATAAGGGTGCATGCAGGCGCGGATCCAGCCCACAAAAAGAGGTTATGTTCACAGCCACCCGAAAATCAGCCAAGTGCGAGTCGGAGTATGAACTCTCTCATGATCGTTATAGTATCAAGATGCTCGCCTGATGTTAAGCGTCACGCTTGCCCATAATTGTCCAGTGCCATTCAGATTTTTGAACTAGGTAAAACACTTCAAAACCCTGCATGGCAAGGTAATTACACTGCGCTTTTTACTCTGAGATAAGATGTTCTAGCTCTGTAATTTCGCTGGAAACAACATACAACAAAGGATATCATATGTTTTCAAATGTATTTTCGTATACTTATTACATAAAATGATTTTATTTAGGTGATTACTTCAATTACAAATGCAAGCTTACGTTTCTTTTTCGCGAAAACGTTAATAACTTCATCGATATGCAGGTTTTGTATATTAAGGCATTGGATATATTCGTAAAAGGCCATATCATCAGCCTGTCAAATATGGAAGTGTGACGTCTAATGTCACAAGTCTTAGGGTTATGGGCATGCCCATAGTGCGCACAACGGTGGATCCGCGCTTGGCTGCATGGCCTCTAGTAACGACAAAAACCTGGCTACGCATATCCGCAAGCCAACTTATTCTTTCTTTTAACAGTATCTAATGGTCATTGTGCAGTGAACGAGGGATTTGCTAATGATGACTCCCGAAAGGTAAGTAGTCGTACTATGGGAAGTAAGGTTACTTTTGAGGGCTTAAATATTAAAGTATATTTTTTTATAACTTATAAAAACGGAAGATTGTTCACTGTCCGATACAATCCACATATAACATATGCATAACCACAATGAGATTTATTAGAATACATTCTGAAGAATCAGTCTCATAAAGAAAGAAGTGATAATGATTCTAAGAACGTGGTTTTTGTATAGTAGAGTAGAAGGGTTTATAAGTAGGTAGGATTTAAGTGCAGAAGGCTTAAATTAAGTGCGCTTTTAGCAAGTGAGATCCTCAGTATATACCTACGCTGAGTTGAATCTTGACTGGCAGTTGATTAAAATGAGTACTATTGGCGCAAGTAAAGTGAACAAATAGTATAGAACATCCAAAGATTATTACAAAATTTCGGATTACTTGGAGGATAAAACAGTTTGGGGCTGATTACTCCAGGATCTACCTACTCGTGTATTAAGATGTCAAAGTGTAGCGTGTATTGCCCTACTGATACCATTATTATGTTCTATTTTGTAAGGCAACACACTGGAGCTAATAATAAGCGAACATTGTTATATCATTTAAAAATTGGCGATACAAAAAAGAAAAAAAAGACAAGCCCGCTGAGTTTCTTGCCGGATCATCTCAGTCGTGGTCGCATTCCGATCCGGTTGTAGATTTAAGAAAAAATAAATGTAAAATGACAATTTGTAAGTGCCCTATACAGAACAAATGTTTTGAGTTTTGATATAGGTACCTAAAACACAGAAGTTCCTGTACCGTGCTTGAATGAAGTGATCTGATTCTGATATTCTTTATATAAAATGGGTAAATAAAGCAACATACGAACCTTTACCATTCACCTGCGGGCCAAGTCCCTTAGCTATTGAACCACGTTATCACAACTCGATAGCAAGAAAATATTAGTCTTTGACAGCTTTTGTATTCTGCCGTGCGAGGAAACATAGTTGTATCTTTGACAACATCCGTGAAACAAATGACGAGATGACAAGAAACGTTGGAAAAACAACCTCATGTACACAAGAACGATAAAGTATTTTACATCGGTGAGGAGACAACGATGAGGTTCGTCAACGAGACGAACGCAACGACGAATCATTAGAGAATCGCAAGGCTGCTCGCTATTTAGGTTCGATCGCAAGTCAGCGGCTTGCTATCCATAGTTTTTGACTTATTTGGTATGCTAAAAGATACTATTGAGTTGCGATTCTGATGCTACAGAGGCATACATCGGTAGTTCGGGACGTTTGTTAATATAAATATAAAACAGATAAGGTGGATATTATATTTATTACGACAAATAAATAGATTAACAATTGTAAGTAACAAGGTATTCAAAATAAAAAATAATTAAATTTTACAGATAAGTATATAATAATACGAACGTGCGTGTTTAGTTTTCTTTTCTACCGACTTCCAAAAAGGAGGAGATACATAATTCGATTGGGTGAACCGATTCTCAAAATTTCTTCTTCTTTTTGTTTGAAAGCTGGTGCTTCCCGTGTGGTGCCATTTAAATTTCATAATTTTTTTTACAGTACTTTTTGAGTTACACTCCAATAACTGAATAGAATTGAAGTATTAAATTTTTCAAATTGTACTTGTCATTTAAGTATTAAAATCTCAGTTTCGGTGTTATTTTGAAAATATTTAGATAGCAACATGATAAAAGTATATATATTTACTGTGTATTTGCTAGAAAACCTCTATATCGATGTTTGGACTGATGCTTGATGGGTAGAAGTTTTAAATTTTGTTATAATGGCAACATTCGCAAGCCGTAGCACAATCATACGACAACGATGCGATTGCTATATAACTGCTATTAAGAGATAAAGACCAGCCAAGTCCGAGTTGTACTCACGCACGAAGGTTTCCGTACTATCTATAAATCTCCCATACAACAGACTTGATTTTTTTGCCGTTTTTATAGATAATGGTGCGGAACCCTTTGGTCACGAGCCTGACTCGCACTCACGGTCTATGAGATACAGCCTGGTGACAGACGGACAGACAGACAGACGGTCGGACAGTGGAGTCTTAGTAATATATTCCCGTTTTACCATTTGGGTACGGAACCCTAAAAAGTGCTAAGAACATGGACACAGATGGATCAGTCATGGTAGATGCAACACATGCAGTACATGGTCAAGATACGAGCTGTTTCATGAAGTTGTACAAGGTTGGTCTTTTCAAAGGAGAACTTTCTGATGCAGTGAAAAGTACGTGAAGCTATTAGAGATCGACCGTAACCGATATTTTAACCGGAACCATGGATATACTTTGGCACCAGCGTGGAAACCTATTCTTCATAAATATTCTTCATATTCTTATTTGACAGGCGTTGATAGATCCCTGCCTTCTGAGACGCTGGACCCGGGTCCGATCTTCAGATATCATTAGTGTGCTGTATGAACATGTCAGTTTGACCCGAGGCTGGGAGCGTATCACACTATATTAGTAAGGCGAAAGTTTGTAAGTGTGTTTGTTGTTACTTCTTCAAGCTCAAACGGCTGGACAAATTTAAATGGCATTATCATCATCATCATTATCATCATCCATCACCGCAAGTATGTATATCAGTCATCAGGTTACACAGTTATCAGGCACAGGCCCTGCTTATAGTTTGGGACCAGCCTTTGTGATCAGTAAGTACCAATGACGTAGAAACGCATAGCTCATCAGCGCCGGTAACATCAGCCAAGGTTCGACGCTACTGCCAGTGTGACCAGCAGGCCTAGACAAAATTCAAGCAGGCATTTTTGCGCACACGCTACAGACAGAAAGTTCCCGGGTCCCCTCTACGGACTTAGCGCGACGTCACCTTTCCTTTAGTTATCCAACTTATCTCATAAGCAGCGATTTAACTTAAACTACAAACAATAGTTTGAGATTTTTTAAGACTTCTACACAGTGACGGAATTAAAAACATATTTTGACATACCTACTAGATTACAATAAAAAATTCAAACATACCACTAAATTTCACCTTTAAAGCAGTTTTTCTCTTTATTCACTATTGTATTTGTTATGAAACACATACTTATCATAAAATAGCAACTTTTAATTCACATACATTGACTTTTTTTTTATTTAAAAGCGCACATTATTTTTTGTGATGTTTTAACGTTTTAAAATTTGGTTTATGAAGTGAGCCTCGGTGGCCTAGATGGTGATGACGTCTGACACGGATAGTCAGAAGACGCAGTTTCGAATCCCGTCCGAGGATGTGCATTTTTCTCTCTATAAATTTCAATGTTTGAGATCGCTAAGCAGGTGTTAGTGCTTTAACAAAGTTATACTATAAAAATAGTGTGTAATCATTACTTCATCAGAAAAAAAAATACACGGAGAAATTAAAAACGCTTTGCCTCCGACTCGGTTTGCTTTTTCTGTTTACAGAGTGACGATTCCGCTTCGCTTTCGACACTTCGAACCAAACCGAAATTTGGTTCGGTTCGTGAGTTTTGAGTTTGAGAAGACTTGCCCGATGAGAATCGAGATAGACGTGCAGTGAACGCCTAATAATATAAGCGATGGAGTGATGTCACGAGCCTCAAATGCGTTAAAGTGTTAATGTTCAATCAATCAATCTGTATTTATTATATGATAAGGTGGAACCGCAGGGCACAGCTGGTTACATATAAAATGAATACTTATAACATTAAGATTTAAAACCATACTGACTTGAAATCGGTTCAGCGAACACGTAAAGATACCCTTTTTCAACCAAAATAATTTCAAGAGCTTTTCGAATCCTTTTTGCAACAAATAACAGCCGAAAATGATCACTATATATGAAGCTCTAAGAAAGTCAAGGTTTCTTAAGTGAGGGACCGCGTTGTATATTGAATGGTTTTGGAAGTAACAGCACCAGATCGTAAGCCGGGAGGCTCAGTCTGCCACGAATTAAAGAAGTAAAGGTCTGAAATATTATGAAATATTCGTATGCTGTGATGATGATGACAAGGATGATGATAAATTCATACTTAAAATAACGTTTAGGAATTCTACCTTATGGTTCTGAATGCATTAAGCTGAATTTAATAAATTAAGCTGAAACTTTTAATTTTATATAATACTAGCTGACCTGTTCGCGGCTTCGCTCGCCTGGCATCACACAAGATACGGCTCTATAATAAAAGAATGTGTATCTAATAAGTAGTATATTATATCAGCTACCGGCCGTTTTGGAGATTAAAGAGAACAAACAGACAGACCGACAGACAAACATTTTAAAAATAGTTTTTGATATTAGTACCATAATATATCCTCTCATATTTTAAAGTAAATACCTCTTCATTTTTAGTTTTAATTATTTGAAAGAACAGATATAGAGTCGTTATCATCATCATCTCAGCCATATGACGTCCACTGGTGAACAAAAGCCTCCTCATAAATTTCCCAAGGAACTAGTCAAAGGTTGCATCCAACGTAGCCCTGCGACTTTTATCAGATCGTCTGTTCACCTTTTCGGTAGACGACCTACGCTGCGCTTGCCAGTCCGTGGTTTACACTCCAGAAACTTCCTCCCCCATTAGCCATCTGTTCTGCGTGCTATGTGCCCTTTTTTTTTTTTTGACGTGGCGAAATGCTGTTACGCATTGCCGTATGCGGGGGGGCATACGGAGTATGACGGACTCGGCTAAAGGCGCCCATACCGTCTAAATACCCCACGGTGTTCCAGCGTCTTCGACTGATGACGGGGGGCGTGGGACCGAATTATTCTACCACAGCCCCCGTCGACGCCGCTGCCCGCTGTAAAGTGGCGGGCCCTCCTCGGTGAGGGGTGTCAATGGGAACATCCCTCCACCTCGTGTGATGCTCCCGAACACGGAGGGGGCATCAACATCGCGAAAGGACCTATCTCTGAAGGGTGCCGGATGCCCCCGCATCCGACGGCCCAGGCCCTCTCAGCGGAGACGGAGTGCGGGCTCGGACCCGTGCCTTAGCCCGCACCCGTGTCCGCGCTCTCCGGAGCCGAAGAGAGAGAGGGTCTCTCTCCCTCTCACGCTCCGCCGCCTCCCTCCGCGAGACAATAATCTCGCAGAAGGAGGCTACTGCCTCCCAACATCTCTCATCGGCGACCATCCTGGCTAGGATGGTCGGCAATGAGAGATCCGTCCCAATGACCGCGACCAGAGTCTGTCGCGGTTCGTCCTCTCCAGGGCACGCCTCCAGCGCGTGCTGGGGTGCTATGTGCCCTGCCCGCTGCCACTTCAACTAATTTATCTTCTGGGCTATGTCGGTGAGATTCATTCGTATCGTCTGATATAGATTATCAAATTCAAATTGCTTTATTATACCAAAAATATAAACAAAACCATAATCAGGAGCTTGAAATACCTTTCCATTTATCATTGTAATGTTCAAGTTATGAAACAATATTTCTTTAGTACTTAGTACAAACTTACGTTATTATTTTTAACAAATTATTTTATTTTATTTTTATTTTATATTCATGAAATCAAACGACCCTTGGTACGTAATTCTTATAGAATTTAATTGTAAAGAATATTATATTTCATAATAAGAAATTAGCCTTTAATTATACATTTATTGTTCTTTATTAACTGTTTTCATTCTGTTATATAATTTGAATAGCGGGCTGCATATATTATAGCGGGCCGTAGCTTGACCACAGTTGCTGTAATTCCATTGTGGTGGTTACGCATGTTAGACATTTTGGCCTCTAATAAATAGTTCATAGTCTAGCGATTCTGACTCTGGCACTGTAACAAGAAACAATAGTATTCGTGTTTCTCGTTATTTATCTTGTTTCTCGATTTTTCTTTTATAAACAAGTACAATTTGAAAAATTTAATACCGACTTCCATTCTACTCAGTTATTGGAGTGTAACTCAAAAAGTACTCGACTGAATTTAATGAAAAGGTGGATTAAAGATATCCCCGAGTTTAAACCATGGTTCAAGACGAAATATGCTTCTGACACGAAAATTAGTCCTCACGAATATTTAAAACTAGACCTTTAATAATGACATTATTTTTATGTATGATTATAATGTTCACAAAATACTTTATTCGGATATGTTAACCGATACACGATTAAATAAATTTAACTCTATAGAAAACAAGTGCAATTTGAAAAGTTTAATACCGACGTCCATTCTATTACTTTGGTAATAATCAGTTAATGGAGTGTAACTCAAAAACTACTGGACCAAACTTGATGAAATTTAAATGGGACCACACGGGAAGCACCAGCTTTCAAACAAAAAAGAAGAAATAATTTTGAGAATCGGTCCACCCAATCGAAAGTTATGAGGTAACAAACACGAAAAAAATACAGTCGATTGAGTTCCTCCTCCTTTTTGGAAGTCGGTAGAAAATTTAATACCGACTTCCATTCTATTCAGTTGTTGGAGTGTAACTCAAAAAGTACTCGACTGAATTTAATGAAATTTAAATGGGACCACACGGGAAGCACCAGCTTTCAAACAAGAATTTTGAGAATCGGTTCATCCTATCGATAGTTATGAGGTAAAAAATACATTCTAATTCTAATTGAGTACCTCCTCCTTTTTGGAAGTCGGTAGAAAACTAGGTGTTTTCGACGGTGCACCCGCGTGGTGAAAGATGATGATGATGATGACAAGTATCCTATGTTTTAATCCACTGCAGCACTGCTTCATTTACCTCCATACTTCCATATTCATCAATATTGGTTCAGCCGTTTGAGAGTGAAGAAGTAACAAACACACTCACAAACTTCCGATTGTATAATATACTAGCTGTGCGCCGCGGTTACACCCGCGTGATGGATGATGATAAAAAAGTATCCTATATATTATTCCAGCTCCATCTATTTGCATAACAAATTTCATTAAAATCCATTCAGTAGCTTTTGCTTGAAAGAGTAACAAACACTCATACATCCATACATACAAACTATCGCGCTTACAATATTAGTAGGATATTACGAGCCGCGTGGTGATGGATGATGATGATGCTGGATTTACACATCCTATATGTTAATCCAGCGTCCATCCTATACAAAGTAGCAGTTTATTTGTAACTCGCGAATGATATGTCTATTGAATAATTATAATAAAAAGATCAAAAAAACTTTTTATATTTTTGTATTATAATTTTATATGTATAATTATTAATTATTAATTAAATAAACTCGGCAAACGTCGTCTAGGCCGTCCTGAGGCACGGTGGAGTGACGATCTGCGCAAGACGGCTGGCAAAAACTGGATGCGAGAAGCCCAAGATAGACCTAAGTGGCGTGCAATTGGAGAGGCCTATGTCCAGCAGTGGACTGCTACAGGCTGATGATGATGATGTATAATTATTAAGTATTGTTTAGGAAATAATCGTCATTTTAATACTAAGAATTATTTCTTATGAGTGTATAAGTGAGTTTTTTTCCCCTTTCGGTTGACAAGCTCTGAATTGTGTGCTACTATAATACAATACAATACAATACAATAAAAAGGGAAAATGTAATTTTTCCTGCAGTAATTTTGAGGATATGTGTTAAGTGTATGACAGTTTTGGACAAAAATTTGCGTTACTTCAACGTAATCGTATCGTTGTCGTATAACTACAATATAAAACTATGTAAACTAAGTACTAACAACTATGAGTTATCTGTGCCACAGTTGTACTAGATACTGCCCGAGATATTTATCCTCGGTATACGAGGAATCCTAATATAATTGTTTTACCACGTGTTAAGCAACGACCCACAATGGAAACCGATGACGCAGATCCACATCACCAACTCACGAGGACGGTATTGCAGTTTCGCAATCAAGCTACCCGCATTCAACCTACCGAGCGCTCCCCGGAATCGGACCGCCGCGCATCGTGGAACCATCAGCATTTCGAAATTGTTACTTGCGGACCATTGTATCGATGAACACTCACTTCTTATTCTCATATCGAGTAGATTGTCGTGTCTTTTAATTGTAATATAAATGTAATATTTTTAATTAATTAAGGCGCGGTCCAACCCCAATTTTAAAATAATTTACAATGCTGTACGTAAGGTTGAAAATGGCTTGTTAGATTGAACGATGTAATGCGAAAATGCGTTAATTTTGTACGTTTTCTTTATATGTTTCGATATATACTAACAGAATCGAAAAACTGCTGGTTATTACTTTAGTACTATACGTTGGCTATGTATTATCTGAAAAAAATATAGTGTTATCGTTGAAAATTCTGAGAGTTTGGACGTGAAAGTTTATTTTTGTGGATATTTTCAGGATTTTTTTCTGCAGAAAAAGAGTTATATTTATGAATTCTATTCGGTTATTACTCTTTTCCTATTCCTTTTCTAACCTTAGTATTTTTTTCATAATATTATTATCGATCTGTTTCGTTACACTAGGTATTTAAAAATTCTACTTTTTAGTATTATCAGGACAGGAGCGCGTCTTAAATAACAATAAAATAACTTCGTTTTTTTGCATCCTCGACTTCAGCCGTTCGTATTTCACGTGTACCGAAAACTACAATGTATTCCAGGAATTGTTATGCAAAGTCGGATATATAATGCGATCCCGGAAGATATCAAACAATTGCCGGTTAGTAGATTTAAGCGAAGCCTCAGAATCTGGCTTTCAGAAAAATGTTTCTATTCTCTCTCCGATTTATTTAAACCGCGACTGACATATTTGTTAATTTTGACACGTGACATTTGTAGTTAAATATTGTATACCCATAATTATAGGACAAAGTAATTATTAATACTTGTATAATGAAATTATATATAATACTAATATGACACATAAATACAGTATAACTAGCAATTTTAATTTTAATTTTGAATTAATTTTGTTATTTTTAAATTTGAATCATGTATGCAATAAAATTTGCACGTCTTAGATAGGCAAAGTACAGTTCTATATTCATATTAACATCTGTTTTGTACCTGTATTTTATGCAAATAAAAAATCTGTGATCTTGAATCTAGATAATTAATAGCTTGTAGGTACTGTCATCCACTGACGAGGTGGACTGACGACCTGATATAGGTAGCAGGACGACGTTGGATTCAGGCCGCTTCCAACCGGACCTTTTGGAAGCTTGCGGGGAGGCCTATGTTCAGCAGTGGACGTCCTACGGCTGAGATCATGATGATGACGAGGTACTGTAGGTATACGTCGACGATCCGAATACGCAAATTTTCGTGTTATGCCCACAAACGCTCAGTACGAGCATTTATATTCTCATATACGTGATTGTAAATTTACGTGAGTAAGTCCCGTTTTTCATATAAAAAAAATGTTCACCATTACTCATACATATACAATCACGACATACATACATACATATACATACATTATGTATGTATATCTATGTATGTCGTGATTGTATATGTATGAGTAATGGTGAACATTTTTTTATATGAAAAACGTGATTTACTCACGTAAAAGATCTGACTTTTTTCGTGAGTTCATCCCGTTTTTCATATTTAAGCCACGTTAGTTTTCATAATAAGATAAAGCAAACCTTATCTATTCCAATATATTAGCAAAGCCGTAGCTTCAGGCTAGTGCTAAAATATAATAATACTCATAAAATACAGTAATACAATTGATAAATCGGTTTTGTTTAGCCAACTTGGAACATTAAACTTGTTTAACTGACCAGTAGAAGAACTTACTGTCTCAAACAAGAAACGACTTAATTTAATCTATTGTTATGCAGAAAGCGGAGTGGTTGTGAAACGAGTTTATAGGAGTGTTTAGAATGATTTCAGATATATAAACAAATACAATTTGAAAAATTAATACCGAATTCCATACTATTCAGTTATTGGAGTGTATCTCAAAAATTACTAGAACGAATTGGATGAAATTTAAATGAAACTACACGGGAAGCATCAGCTTTCAAACATAAAAAGAATTTTGAGAATCGGTTTATCCAGTCGAAAGTTATGAAGTCATTTCAATCATCAATTACTCCGTAGAAGGTTCTTACATTAAAAAATAAATATTAGAGATGGGAGGTTATGACAAGTCTGAAAGCCGAGCTTACTACGCGAACGAAGGCGCGGGCAGTCGCTAGTTATTAATAAATCCAGTCCCAGGAGCATTTTGAGATAATACCGGACCGCCAATCTATTAGTTACTTTGTGATAGCTACTCCTATCTGGGCCAGAAGCCCGTCGGAAGGCTGAGAGCCTGGTTCGGCAAAGAACCGCACTTACTCCCACCAAAACTTTACATTTATCGCAAGCAACTATGTCCGCTGGCCCCACGTACGGCTTTCAGCGAGCTTGTAAACGAAGGGGCCGATTCCATTTCACCACGTTCAACAATGTATCTCGCTCCAACTGCAGTTCGACTCAGGTTGTCGTTCGATCATTACCCAAATACTATTTCTATAAAGAAATCAGAACGTAACGTCATCGTAAACGCTACTATTAAACATCATCATCATATAAGCCGTAGGACGTCCACTGCCTCCCCATATGTTTCCAAAAGGACCGGTTGGAAGTGGCTTGCATCCGACGTCGTCCTGCGAACTTTATCAGGTCGTCTGTCCACCGTGTCGGTGAACGATCTACACTGCGCTTGCCGGTCCGTGGTCTCCATTCCAGAACATTCCGACCCCATCGGCCATCTATCTGCGTGCTATGTGGCTTGCCCACTGCCATTTCAACTGGCTTATCTTCTGGGCTATGTCTGTGACCTTCATTCGTCTATGGATGTCCTAATTTCTTACTCGATCGCGTAGAGAAACCCCGAGCATAGCCATCTCCATAGCTCGTGCGATTTTGAGCTGCGTGCCATATTAAGTGTCATCACTGGTAACTCACATCAAAGACTTTTGTCTTTAGGCACACTTTAATAAATATACTCAATCTTACACTTTAATAAATATATTAAAATATGATCAGGTATGCATGAATACCTATATGCAATAATGTGTTGAATGGTTGCAATCATTGTCTTACCAGGATACAGAGGACCTCCTTGTTGTTTTAAAATAACGTCACAGCACACCTCATCTGATCACACAAACACACTACACCAGTCCACACAACCACACCTATAACAAAACACCCTTACCGAACAAATACACCCCCCCCCCACACACACACACACACGCACACATACACACAACACACATTTCAACTACTCTCACCTACTCACCCAAACCTAAATAGCTCTATAATTTATAAGCAACATAAATTTATAACAATATTTCACAGTTAGTTTATTATTTAGTTATTATTATTTATTATTTATTTTATTAGTTAGTTTTAGTTTTCTCGTAGGTATTTACATAATATGTTATATAGTTGTACCTTGTTTGTTACTAAGGAACTATGTTATTAGCTGACTTTCGGAGGAGGGCGTTGACATCTGCGACACAGTTAATACTTCTGCAGGTGTCATCGAATCCTATATGTTTGTAACTAATCGTGTTATGGTTCCAAATAAATAAAATTATTATTATTAATTATTATTAAAATATATTACTATAAAAGCATGTGTTTATGCGCGTATAAGTAAGTTAGTATTTGTGCCGTGCTTATGTTTTATTATGTGTTTGTGTGTTGTTTTTGCATAATTATGTAGTACGTAGGAAGATTGTATTTAATAATAATAGATCTATTTGCTACAAGCTTTTGGAAGTCGTTTGGCAGCGTAACACAGGTTAAACGTAGTACGCTGCTGAAATGATATTGCATATTTTGTGTCTCTTTCTTAAAGCTATATAAATCTTTGGAATTAATAATATAGGTACCTGTATAATAGGAGTTATCATATAAATTGTAAAACATTTAGTAAATGTATCTATGTTAAATAAATAAATCAAAATAAATAAATTTATTAAGCGCTACAATACGAATATAAGTTAGTGCCGCGTTTATGATCTATTAAGTGAGAATATAAAGTATTGATCGATGGCTGGCGTCAACAGAAACGTAACTGCAACTGGACTGTTTTATGGGGGATCCTGCTATCTATCCACAGTTTTCCTTACTAGACTTCTTATAGAAATTTGACTTAACGTCCATACAAATAGTGTCAAATATCTAACTCTAGTAAGGTAAACCGGCGATAGATAGATTATTGGGACGGGCCGTTAGTTGCAGAATATCAATCTTATCAAAAGTAACCGTTCAGCTACGGTTAGATTGCAACTTAGTGGAATAGATCCCCTGTTCGGTTACTCGTTTACTACACTTGCGGTGTAAGTACATCAGTAATTATGATGTTACTAGCCCCGTTTGTATCGGAAACATCCAGCACAGATGACACTTTGCCAAGATTCTAGTGTCAGGCGTCAGCGTGCAGCGATTAAAGTTATTTGTTCTACATGAATAAATTGGTTTATTTTTAAGCCGAGTTTTTAAGTGTTCTTTTAATACCGACCCAAATGAAGGTTGGTATTTAATACCAACTCACACACATATTTCTATTATTATTGTGTTGTCAAATTTTTCAATAGAATTAACTAATTTACTCTGTGTACACATAATTTATCAGCTTACAGATTACTATGATATGAATATTTAGGTGATTCTATGTGTAATTACCTACTTTAGCTTGACTAAATAATAAACAACATGTTTACTTTTCATAAACTAAGTTTTACATGAATAAATATTATCTTTTTTTAATTTATGTTAGAATCAACAAACAGTACACAACAATAAATAGTACAAAGGAATAGTAAAAAAAAATTGCTGGTTAGTGTACCAACCACGTTGACCGCAGATTTATCTTATACTTAGTTTTAAACTTGAACAGAACAAGGTAATAAAGTTACATTATGTAATGTTTACTTACAACGATTAATTACTAATTATTAGGTTAATACTCCGTGGCCTTTATTAATAAACGTTGCGTAAACATAGATTAGGCGTAACATGCTTTGTCTTGCTTTCACGCGTGACATTTACTGTAAGCGAAAAATTGACAGATAGATGTTTTAACTACTCCGGGTCTAAGCCAAGTTTATTAATAAGGCCACGTGAGTTTTAGTATACCAAAGAGAGATCTTATCTTAATATGTTTATTTATTCGTTAGGTGCAGCCCTGGATTTGTCAATAGGCCGTATAGGCCAGGGCCTAGGGGCGGCGGCGTCCTAAGGGCGGCAGATTTTAGGACGCTCGCCCAATCGATTTCAGAGGATAAATAGCCCAGTCGAATTAGGATTTGCCTGGAATACTGGTGAATACGATATACTACGTGAGTGAATGTAATCGCAAAGGAAAAATATTATTTTAGAAAAGTACATGGGGCGGTGGAAATAAAATGGCCTACACTCATTAATAATATAAATCCGGCACTGGTTAGGTGCATGAGGTGACCTAAACAATTAAGAGAGAGTCAACGGGTTAAATAAACTAAAGTAAATGTATAAAAACATGAATCAAAATTTGACATTAATTTAAACGTGCTAGAGACAATAGATTCACTGTCCGACATATACGTTGTATAAAACGGCACTTACGGGGCATCAGATTCTGAAGGATAACCTTCAGGGAAACTTTATAGCTCCGCGGTGTTGCCAATAAGGAAAGTATGGAAATTCAAATTTAAATTAATACGTAAGTAAAATAATGAAAATTAATACTTATAAATTACGTAGGATCTAAAAAAACCAAAAGTTTTTATACTAACTTTAATTAAAATAAAAGATTTTACAATATAATTTCCTATTCTAAGTACACGTATGAATGCTACCGATATTAGGTTAACAATGTACAAATTAATTCTTATGTAAAAAATTAAGGTTCCACGAGTAAGCTGACTCCGCGCTTCATGTTGCCGGTGGCCTACGTGACCGGTGCCATGTAAGTTCGAGAATGCTGACTCCGCGCCTCGTGTTGCAACCGCGTGATAGTTGCGATGCACGATGTACGTAGCCATGTGGTTCTGAGTCAGCGATTTTGTATATGGGTTACTATGTAACATATATAACAACAAAACAACGTAAAGAAAGATAGTTATGGCAATGATTACATTGATCTTTTTATGTGGGCTCGTACGTTTATAAATTTACCATTCCTCAAATGCCGGTATTCCAAAAAGACAATATAAACATTTTTCGAAAAAGAGTGGCTAAGCGAGACGTCATCGACACTCCTTGTAAAGGCCACCGAATGTGGTCGAAACTATAGTCGGACCCATCCGATAAATATTACGTGAGTAATCCCGTATTTCTAATTAAAAATGAGTGAAAACCACGTTAGTTTTTATAACAATATTTTTCGAAAAAGTAAAATTTTTACAGTGTTTTTTTAATAATGCAATCTCAAATAACAGTGCTATTGACCCTTTGCGTCCCAGAGACGTAAATATACGTCAGTTTCATTCAGAAATCTTTTGTTTAACGGTATAGGAAGGATTAATCGCAACCACAAATCAAAGTAATAAACATTGCTACGAGTAACTAAGTAAAATAAATTATGTTTTGACGAGTTGTTTACAAAATTATTGTCAGTGAATTTTGATACTCCATGTTGGAAAAAAAAGTTTTTTTTCTTATTTTTTATAGCTATACCTTGTCTTCTCGCCCGGTACCAGGTTATCGTTGAGTTTCGAGACATCTGTATATTCCGAAGGATTTGAGCATTATTAGTTAATTTTAGCGCTCAGGCTACCTCTTCTTCATTTTCTTTGCTTAGTTATTTTACGAGATTTCATGCCAAACCTAAACAGGCAGTATTATTTTTCTCACATTGCTTTTCAAATGCTCCAACTGATAAAATCGAGGTCTTAAAGGAAACCAGGTGTCCTCAACAATTCGGCTAAAACCAAGAATTTAATCGTTATAAATTGTTGCTACAATTTATCTTATAACAGTGAGGTTGTTCGGGTAGCGTTTAAAACGCTTTGCAATTTAGCCCGGGGTTCAAGGTAAAATGGAAACTTTCGGTAAGTTTGGTTGAGGCTAGTGCCAGCCTATTTTTTTCGGATAAAATTTGGCCGGATGTGTGTTTGTTTTATTTATTTTTTTAATCCACACCAACAGTGCCACGAATTGATAGGCCCAGAGAATACATATATTAAATAATTTTAGGAGTAGCATGTATTCTATATGTTTCTGTTACATACACCTTTTATGGTGCTTATAAGATTACCGTAGTATTTAGTAATACTTTAATAATATTTTTTTTAACCAAGCGTCCCGTGTGTACCTCTCTCACTTAGATCAGATTCTTAAGATATAAGATTAACAACGGACCAAAATTAATAATATATTAATAATTGTTTATTCAGAGAAATTGCAAATATAATATTTCTTCTGGTTAGATATAATGTAGATATTTAACACAATTATATCGGGGGGCTAAGGAAATTTCTACTTTTTAAGCTAGAGTATCTGCTGCTGTACTAGGCTCATCACCTGTATTTCAGCATACAGCGCTCCTCCCCTTATATCAGACTGCTACTAGCTTTTACTTTAGTATTTTAAATTAATACTACTATAAAATAAAACTCATACAAGTGATTTCTTAAACTACTTACTGATAAAAAAAATATACAAAAAAAAAACTTAATAAATTGATATGTTGGTATTGGTAAAATTTACAAAGTCCAAGTTTACTGAATAAAAATTCACTGGCTTTTCAATTAGATTATGATATTTACACTAACTTAGAGGTATATTGATTCATGCCAAGCATACGCGGTAAATGCAATCAAAATGTTGAATGTAGAAGATATTGTTAAACGTGAAGTTTTTAAATAAAAATGAATCTGTGGGCATTTAAGCCACAAAATTGGCAAAAATACTAAAATATTAGAAAAAACGAGGCAGCCTTAGCAATAAAATATGGGCCAAAAACTATGGCTAAAAATAAATTCATTAATTTAGTAATAATTATGACCAATAAATTAAGAAAAACATTGAAATCGGTAAAATTAATGGGTTTGAAAAGAGTAGGCGTTTGTACCTACCTATTAATTGAACAGCTGTGCTGTGATGTGATTTTCTTATGTACAAGATCCACTGTGTTTCATATTAAGTCGCCAGTCATTCCCTTATGCGATTTAAGCCGAATAGTGGCCGGATGCGACAAAAATAGCCAGATGTGTAACATCACTGTTTTAGAGTTTAGACCATTGAAATGTGCCTCTGAACTCTGACAATACCTACGCTGTTTTTAATGGCTTTTATGTTATGGGTCTGGTAATGGGAGATAAAAATTAAGTGTTTATGATTAGGTCGAGTGGGCGTATGTCTAGTATTGATCTCAATATTTAAACTTCAATATTGGCGAGATTATATTTTTATTATATTTTTTTATTTCGTTGTTTTTTAATCTGTAATATTTACCTTTAGATGTAAGAGTAGGTACACATTTGTAAGCAAATTATACAAAAATAAGAAACGTCATTTTGTATTCTCCAAAGTTCATTCAAAAAAAATTAAATGCATCCACCGCCTTACTTGACACTTGGCTTGCATATGACTTTACTTTCACCATTTAATCTATATGATAAAAAACGTTCTCTATATATTTCTATTTCCCTTGGTCATCGCATTGCGCGTGAACGGATGGAATAATTTCGCTAATTCTTTTTTTGTTGTGTTAATTATAGTAAGGAGAAGACAGAAAATTAAAAAAAACAGTTGCGGGAATATGGCGAGGCCGCATGCAAAGTCGTGGGCAATCGCTAGTTTCCAATATAACGAAGTGGTTAACCACGCAGTTCCTTTCTAGGAAGTAGGTCAAATATGGCGAGTCGCACGTCAACGGGTTAAAATATTTATTTATTATCTTTATTATTCTATAACTCATTACTTATATAACTCATTACAGTAGTTTCACTAACTACAGTGTCCCAAAGCTTGCACACTACTGCTACTAAGCTATTTGTCACTTTGGTGATACTAAACAAGACATTATACTAATGCCTTGGTTAGTGGTACCTTCAATGCCTTAGAATTCATTTAAGTCAGACAAGTTCTTCGAGAATTTGCAAGTGAAGAAGTAGCGACTAGTAGAGTTCGTCAATGTAGTCTAACAAGTACATCTGCCGACCCTTCCACGATGTAGGTACAGGCGTTATGTTATCTTATTTTATAACGGTGTTATTTGGATAATGTAGCGAAATATCTGTCAATGTCACGGTAAAGTAATGATACATGTAGACGAGGAGGTGAGGTCAGTTTTCATCACCGTTGAACCTCACTTGTGGTGAAAACTATATGTAAATTATTGTTGCTTGGAATGTTTTTTTGTTTTGTTTTAAGCTCTTTAAGCTTAAATGGGCCTATGTATATGCCTCAGGTAAGATTATTTACTTGCGGATATGAGTGGATACAAAGTAACTGTTTCGCCTAGCCCATTGACCTAAGAACTTTTTTATTCAATCAAGTCAAAGTCATGCAAATCGTGTAATTTGTTGGTAAGTAGTACTCTTGTCCACGCCAGAACTTAGAGTACTAACCTTAAGACTGTAAAAAAACATAAATGTGACATGTGTCACAGTACAGTACAGTGTACAGTTTTAGAGTACTCTAATGCTAGCAAACTACTATTAAAAGCCAGAAGATGTGGAATCCAGTAGAGGACAACTGTGGGCCGAGCACGAACATCTTTTGAAGTGTAACGTAATCTCATTGTTAACGTATTTAGTACAAACTGTCATTTATCTAGTACAATATTGGCACAGATAACTCATAGTTTGTACTGAATACGTAAACAATGCGATAACGTTACACTTAAGCAGACGTTCGTGCTCGGCCCACTGGTATGTAAATCAATCTACTGTAAGTATAATTTACTTATACATATACTTAGAACTGGACCCTAATAAAACGACTTCTTCTATTCAGAAATTGAATAGTTTTACCAAGATTAGCAAGCGTTTTAAGACTTTTTTATTTTTTGCTACTTATTGGTTGTTGTGGCCAGCAACTTGGTCAATGTATAAAGTGACGAAATTATGTTTTATTATAATGCACAATAATAGAGCGTAACCGGTAAGTTTTGATAGATCTCGACAATGATCTTAAAAGGCATCTTGCTACGTATAGTTAATACAGTTTTTTGTTACTAATATTAAAGTGCATGATTGAGAAAGGTCTTAAAATTTACATCTCATCGAAGCGTGGTTGGTCCTTATCGTGGGTAAATTAACCAGTGTCTTACTGCCTATAGGTATGTGATGAACGATAGGTGCTTGTTAGTGACAGCGCGTTATCATAATGACAGCGTCATGTGTCACGCAGTCTCATGTCACGTCGTCACGTGTAATGTGTTGATACATTTATAACAAGACTTACATTTTATGCGAATGATAGGGTCTACGCACTGGCGACCATGGCCGCGGCGTCACGTTCGCGGCGTGACCGCCTAGTGCGTATGTAGCCGCGATATGTCGAGCGGCCAAAACTTGCTGTCGTCTACCAAGGCTGAGTCAAAATTGACGCGCAGAAGATAATCACACTATCTGAGCTTGTGTATTGACAATGAAAACGGAAGATTTCTCGTAAAAACTGTTTTTTGTGCATCCATTACTTTGTGAGAGAAAGACTAAAGGATTATATTTTATTTATTTTTTGGTTTAAAAAATATATTAAAAAAATAATTAAATTACTTAACATTACAACTGCCGCCTAACATAATTATTGGAATAATCATCTGATGATAAATCCCATAAACCTTTTCTACTCTCAACTTCGACTATGAAACTTTCCGCTTCGAAATGATTGGCTATTGTGAAATAATACACTCTGCAGCGAGCGAGCCGCAGCCGATGCGGTACGGTACCACTAATAGTAATATATTATAAATAGAAGTGATGCTCTCGACGGCCACGGCTGGTAGCTGGTCGCGCGGAATTCAAATGGACGCCGCGGCCAATTGACTCATTGTTTTATCACGTTGCGCCTGAGACGAGCGTGCAAGCGAGAGCGGGGAACAAGCGATAGAGAGGCACGATCGCGCTAAGCACTCGGCTTGTCTTATGTCTATCACCTAAAATGATCGTTCGTAAACTGACTTTACAAACTTTTTTTATTATTTAATATGAGCCAGTATAACTTATTTGGACACATAAATATTTATGTTGTAATTAAAATAGCCTGTAGGTAAGTACTGTTATTTGGAACAATATTGTACATGTATAATTTCGTCGAATGTAAAAAAAATTTATCATGGCAGTCGGTAGCATGCGCACAATAAAGTGATAATAGGTATTATTGAACTATCATGGTACCGACTTCAACAAGTATGTCGCACTTTTTAGTGTTGAAGTCGGTTCCATTTTTGGTAAGAGTTATTTTCACCATTTTTAGTGACCGTTGCTACTTACGGGACGTTTGCTGCGGCTTCATGTAGCCGGATACCAACTCACACCTTTATTCATCGTCAATTACGCTATCACAGAGATAGGCGAAACACTATTCAGTTATTGGAATGTAACTCAAAAACCACTTGACAGAATTTGATGAAATTTAAATTTGACCACTTTAGAAGTATCTATCAAACTAAAAATAATTATCAAAATCTGACTAGGTACTCTGTAAAAAGTTATGCCCAATCATAAATAAAAAAAAGCGTCGACTTGAGAACCCTCCTCTTTTTGTTTTGGAAGTCGGTTGATAACATGTTCTGACTGACTGATTCAAAAACTCAACTCCTAAAAATTCAGAACCTTGAAATTTTTATATTATATTAAATATTCCAGGCCTTTTATGCTGTAAGCGCGTCCGCTTAGAAAGGATTTTCTACCGACTTCCAAAAAGGAGGAGGTACGCAAACGACTGTATTTTTTTATATTTGTTACCTTATAACTTTCGATAGGGTTAATCGATTCTCAAAATTCTTCTTTTTGTTTGAAAGCTGGTGCTTCCCGTGTGATACCATTTAAATTTCATTAAATTCGGTTTAGTAGTTTTTGAGATACACTCCAATAACTGAATAGAATGGAAGCCTATATAAAAATTTTCAAATTGTATTTGTTTGGCTTCGTATCCTCCAGGTCGGCTACTTATGGATAAAAAGTACCTGATACGAATACAAAATAGCAACACATGTTCTGTGAGAATCTTGTCACCACGCTTCAAGATTTTGCAATGCGACTGTTACGCCATCTAGTTTGAACGCGACGAACAAACTGTTGCTTTTCGTTTCCTGAAAACGCGGACAAAACGACGTTTTCTAAAAATGAACCGAGTTTTATCGATTTATCGCCCCCGAAACCCCCTATACATACAAAAATTCGTTGCAGCCGTATCCGAGATTCAGATTATATTTTATATAAAAAAAACAAGAATTGCTCGTTCAACGTATTACATAGCACATGAATAAAAACTGGTAACAATTATGATCTACCAGCGATTCGTTATTTCTACTAACGAAACAGCCAGCCCCGAGTATTGTAAAGTACTGTACAGGCATAGCTCTATAAATTTCAATATAACTTTGTTCGTTTTAGGAATTCAATAGGATAACTCTACCTACAGTTTTAACTGTTTGATGTACAAAGAAAACAACTGGCCAGTCGCGTCATAGGGTAGTTTACCACTTAAAGATATCACAGTGAAAGGTTGAAGGCAGGTACTTTGCCGCCAAAGGTAAATAGGGTATTTTTTATGCGATATGTTGGCAAACGAGCGGCTCACCTGATCGATGGATTTTACCTTACAGATGGGAAGTGATACCGTCGCCCACGGACATCCGCAATACCAGAGGTCTTAAGGATGCGTTGCCGGCGTTTGAGGAAGGATGATAGGAAGAGTGAGGGTGGAGAGGAAGGGGGAAGGAGAAGAAGAATGGGGAAGGGGGAATCGGGCCTCTGGAACCTCCCATAAACCGACGAAATGCAATAGCAAGCTATGTTACTTCACGTCGTTGCTATGTGGGCGATCGCCTGTACTGTAAATGCGCACGTTGTAACCTCGTCCATTTACTGCGTATCTACAAGCATTTCTTAGAGAAATTCTTGCCGATCGCTCCCGTGGCCACGGCTGCGGAGGGGATACTTTGCCCCACGACTGCCGGAGTGAGTACTATGCTTGCATAATACTCGCTCCAGTACTCGCGCACAGTACACTCGCCCAGCCGCCGTCATGGATTGCGGCGACCCTAAAAAAGGTCCTTCTAAGGGCCACCCACCGCCGACAGGGGAACTAACCACTCCCCCGACGCAAAAAGGCCCTTTTAAGGGCCACGTAACCCGACCACGAGCTACTCAGAGTAGCGACAGTGACTCCTCCGATTACGAGGGTGGTAACCCCCACGTATCGGATGACAGCGTGAAGCGCACGGAGCGCGCAACCACGTCAGCATTATCGCCGAGGGGGCGACACGAGCGTGATATCATCACACTCGCTCGGCTTATCGAAGCCGAGGCCCTCTCCGAGGGAATGCTGAATTGGATGGGCATCTACGTGCGCATCGAAGAAGCCGAACTCGAGGGACGTGACATGTCGGACGCTGATCGCAAAGTCCTTGCACTTGCGCAACGTTCTTTAATTACATTGCCACCTACTAAGCCATTGGCTTTCAATGCGCGGAGGCGCAAATTGACTAGCCCACTAAAGCCTGTAGACGACCCAAAGAAGCCGCGGATTGCCAGATCACAATCTGCAAACCCACCTGCGAAGGAGAGAGAGGGACAGACTGATGCCGTCCCAGTACATGAGGGAAAGGGACAGCAGGATATGCGTCCGGCGGGAGTGCAAGCGAGACAGCAAGCACCCCGCGAAACCGCTCAAGCGGCAGTACGTCCACCCGTACACACGGGTGCACGTTCAAATGTCAAGACGACAATGCGTCCGCCTGCCCAAGCGGCCACCCGCCCGCCCAGCAAGGATACCGCACGCCCGTCGACATCGATGGCCAGTACAAGCGCTGAGCCAAAGCCGCAAAGGCCGAAGCGCAAGACCGCCGAAGAACATTCGGAATCGGACTTCGACACACAGAAGCCCTCGTTTGCGCGTGTAGCGCAAGCCGGAACACAGGGCGGTACAAAGGTCCCCCCGCGCGCCGCACCTAAGCAGCCGCCGAGACAAATGCCTACCGCGAGACAAATGCCTACCGCTAGAGCGGAACAGCAAGAGGTGAAGGACGGACAAACGCCCTCACCCCCTGAAACTGCAAGTGGGAAAGAGAAAGGTCCCCGCTATTCTCCACTAATTGTGGAAAGAATTGAAAATTGGACATTCCATTTCAAACAGATAGCGGCTATTCTAGGGAGGCCACCTAATGGAAGACCGTTCGGGCAAGGAATTCGTTTCATGTCCACAGACGAAACTGAATACCGGGCTATCCAGGCTTACCTCACACAACTCGAAAAAGAGGAAAACATAAGCTGGTTTAGTTACTCATTACCCGCAGAGCGAAGCCTAAAAGTTGCCCTCGGGGGGTTGCCGGCGGACACAGACCCCGAAGAAATCAAAGAGGCGCTCACCGAAAAGGGTTTCGAGCCCGAGTACGTAAAAAACATACAAGCCAGGCAAGGGTGCCCTGGCAGTCTTTTCTACGTGCAACTCAGGAAGAACGCACAAACCATACCGGCCATCTATGATGTGGATGAATTGCTTCTGATGCCGGGCGTAATCATCGAAGCTTGGCGCGGCAAGAAAGGCCCCGCACAGTGCCACCGCTGCCAAAAGTTCCGCCACAGCTCGCACAACTGCCATCGAGCCCAGGCATGTGTACGCTGTGGCGAAGAGCACTCAGCAAAAGAATGCCCCCGCCCCAGAGAAGAGCCGGCAACCTGTGCAAACTGCCAGGGTATGCACCCCGCCAACTTTAAAGCCTGTCCGGTCTTCAGGAAGGAGATCAGAAACAAATCGGCGGGGACTGTTGCTGCTACCCAGACGATACGTCGAGGTGTTGCTCCGATAGTCCCAGCAACTATCGAAGAAACTGCGGAGGCCACGCTAATGGCACCGGCGAACCTGCCAAAGGGTACCGGGCCTAAGACAAAGAAACCCAAGAAAAAGGCAAAAGCAACAAAGCAGCCGCAGCAACAGCAACAGCAACAGCAACAACAACAGAAGGACGCCCCCCGCCGTGACTCCCTAGGGCAGACCATCGGCGTTCTGAAAGAAATCCTGGAGGCGGTGCAACAAGGCACCGACCCCGAAACGGCCACTTTACAGGGCCTAATGCGCATACTGAACACTAACAATGGATCACGGGCTTAGGATCGTCCACTGGAATGCCCATTCGCTCGCGGGGAAGAAATTACTGCTGACCATCTTCCTCCGCGAGCATAACATAGATATATTGTTGGTCAGTGAGACGTTCCTAAAACCAGGAAAAACTTTTAAAGTGCCCAATTATCACGTCTATAGAAAGGACGAGGTGACGGAAACTGGGCACGCTTGTCGCGGCCTTGCAGTGTTGGTCCACCGGAGAATCATACACCAACTGATCCCGATAGAAGAGTTCCAGACAATACAAGCCCTGGGTGTGCTTGTCAGCATCGCCGGCGAAAAACGGCGTTTGTTCGCGGCATATAAGCCACCGCACTCTTTATTGAACCCAGGCGATATAAGAAAACTATTAAACGCCAAAGAGCCCACAATCATAGCCGGAGACCTCAATTCCAAGCACACCCACTGGAACTCGACTAAGACAAACCGAAACGGTAGAGTCTTATTTCAAGATTCGGTGGACCACAACTACGATGTCATTGGACCAGACGAGCCAACCCACTACCATTATACAGATGACGGTGACATCCTTGACGTCACCATATATAAGGGTTTCAGAACGCCGCCCACACAGACTGTACTGCCGGACCTTCCTTCAGATCACCGCCCGGTACTCCTGACGCTGACGGAACTCCCAAGCAGGGTCGCTGCCCCCGCCCGAAGGCGGAAGATATGCTGGGAGACTTTCCAGCGAGAAACGCAGGAGCGAACCACGACGAGGCCTATCAATAATGAGGAAGATTTAGAAACGGCCACCGAAGAACTGACCACAGCCATCCAATCCTCCCTCGAGACAGCGTCGCACACCACCACGCCGGTAGAGAGGGTACCCCCCTCCCGGCTTGGATTAGGAATCTTATTAGCGAAAAAAGGGAGACGAGGAAGCTGTGGCAGCAAACTAGATGCCCGCGACTAAAGAGTAAGGTGAACGCGCTGGTGGAGCGCGTGAAGACCGCTCTACAGGACCATGCCACGCATACTTGGACTCTGTGGCCACAGAGTTTCCGTCAGTCCACAGACTTTGCAACCAACTATCGCGCACCCCGAAGCCGACCAGACCACTGATCGGGAGGGACGGCCAATTGAAATTCGAAGCCACAGACCGAGCTGAGATCTTTGCAGACCACTTGGAGGCGCAATTTCAACCCAACCCGGTCAGTGACACCACCCAGACTGACACCATAAGCAGGCAGGTAGAACAATACCTGTCTGCGCCACCGGACGTGACCGAAGAGGAGGAGGCGCACATCATCTTCTCACCGGGCAGAGTGCAGAGGATGATTAGGCGCCTACCCAACAAGAAAGCCCCAGGGCTCGACAAGATATCAAATGAAACTTTGAAACACTTGCCGCACAGAGCCCTGGCCGCCCTTACAAGGATCTACAATGGGATAGTGCGCTGTGGCCATTTCCCGAAGACTTGGAAGACGGGCGTCGTAATAATGCTCCCCAAACCTGGAAAAGACCCAAAGAGACCGGATAGCTACCGTCCAATCACGCTGCTTAGTACCCTCTCGAAGACTTTCGAGAGGCTACTATTAACTCACCTAACGCCGCACATCACACCTCGGGAAGAGCAGTACGGGTTTAGGGCAGAACATTCCACCACACTCCAATTGACGCGCGTCATTAATGAAATGGCCACAAGCCACAACAAGAAGGAGTACGTTGTGGCCGCACTACTTGATATGGAGAAGGCCTTCGACCGTGTATGGCATGAGGGCCTCCTGTTCAAGCTGCTGAAGAGCCCCATGCCTAGAAGAACGGTCGAAATCATTAAGTCTTTCCTGACGGACCGACGTATCGTCGTCCGAATCGAGGAAACACTCTCAACAGAGAAACCAGTGAAAGCCGGAGTACCACAGGGGAGCTGTCTCTCCCCAATCCTCTATGCGTGGTACACGAATGACATCCCGCTGGTGGGCCGCGCAAAGCTCGCCCTCTACGCCGACGACGCCGCATACTATGTTTCCTCGATGCGGACGAAAATCGCCGTCAGAATAATCCAGGAAAATCTAGACGCCCTTCCCGAATGGTTAGCGAAGTGGAGGATGAAAATGAACGTTGGCAAGACTCAGGCCTTTGTCACGGGCAGAACCAACCTCCCCGCGCCGCTGAAAATACTGGATGAAGAGATCCCATGGGCCCCGGTGGTGAAATACCTCGGGGTCAAAATCGATCGAAATTTGACATTTGCTCAGCATGTCAAAATGGTCGTAGGAAAGGCGAAAGGCGCCCGAGCACGCCTTATGCCGGTCCTACGATCAAGGCTGAAATTACTAGTCTACAAGACGTACATCCGGCCGATAATCACGTACGCCGCCCCGGCGTGGTATGCGCAAGCAGCCTACAACACAGACTCCAAGCTCAAGAAAACATCACACTACGCGCTATCGTCGAGGCTCCGCGATACGTCCGCAACTCGACGATAGCAAGAGACCTCCAACAAGAGAATATCCAAAAATTCATCGAACGCCTCACCACGAACATGTTCGCAAAGGCGGACACTTCGCGACTACCACACCTAAGAGGCATAGCGCCACTACATGCAAGACCCCCCGAAGCTCGCGGAATCAGAAGACTGAAACCGTCGTCACGTGAACTCATTCCATTAGAGACCGAAGACGAAGAAGAAGAAGAGGAAGATGCGAGGGTGGATCCGCCGGTGGTTGCTATCGCGGTCGCCGATCAGCTCGCTGGGCTTCCCCTAGGGCCACTAGGGGTCTCACCCGGTGTGCTTGACTCGCCCCGACATCAGTGACCACCGGTTGGAAAAACCCGTGAAGCCGACCATCCAAGGACCCGTTCATTTTAATGAACGGAGACGAGCCAGGGGCAGAGGGCATAGCCCTGACCCCCTTTCCCCGCTCAAACCGCACTTTGAGCGAGACGAAGACCCGACGTGCTATGTGGGAGTGTGGCACTTCCCCGGTCGTGCCGTATAAAGTATAATTTGCTGCGCTGCCTTGCCCGTTTGGAAAATAACTACCTACCTATTTCAAGGGATCCTCATTCCAGAATAAAAAAATAGACTGTTTTTTTCTGTTAATTTAAAGCGCGTATAGCATAAATGTAGCATAGCATCCACTGTCAACACACCTTTTTAACCCTGATTCGGCGTAGCGAAAAATCAAGCTTTTATTTTCTGTTCTTTGTTCCATTGTAGGCCGGAGAGCAATTTAAATTTTTCGTGATTAAACAGTATTTACGGAAATGTTTGTCTATATTTGCTCCGTTACACGATTGTGCTAAACAAAATTGTTGTGCGGTTCAGGTGCTAATATTGTTCGGTATACGGCACTGTAGCAAATAAAATTACATAGCAAAGGCCATTTAAAAATCAATGTGACTCAAGTGATCAGAACAGTGCAGTGTCATGCGAAGCTTTGGCTTAAAGCTCTGGGTACTACAACTATCATAGTTACTTGAATAGGTAGAAGCTCTTACCATCAAAAATGAAATGAAATGAAATTAAAAAGAACAATACATAAGATATTTTATAGAAGTCGAGAGTCTTCGACCAATGTGTGTTACCAGTGATTACTTATGGCACTGAAACGTGGTCTCTTACTATGGGCCTCATAAGTAAGCTCAAAGTCGCACAACGAAACAACCAATTAAGTGGCTTTTATCTTAAAAAGTAATCGTAAAGAGCAGACTGCCGATAATATTAAAAACTATTCGAATTATTTTTAAGACACACAATCAACAAAAATAGGTTGTCATGGAAACCATTATCGCAACTAAGGAAGTTTTCACTTCAAAACTACATTATCTATGACAAAGCGGCTGGTGACAGTGACGATGACGCGACTTCCTTGATTTTCGTTCCCCCAAAAAGCGTTGCATTTTGTGATAATGACGCGAATTCCTTGATTTTTGTTCCCCCAAAAAGCGTTGCGTTTTGTGATAATGACGCGGATTTCTTGATTTTTGTTCCCCCAAAAAGCGTTGCGTTTGGTGATAATGACGCGAATTGGTTAATTTTTGTTCCCCCAAAAAGCGTTGCGTTTTGTGATAATGGCGCGAATTCCTTGATTTTTGTCCCCCAAAAAGCGTTGCGTTTGGTGATAATGACGTGAATCCTTGATTTTGTTCCCCCAAAAAGCGTTGCGTTTGGTGATAATGACGCCAATTCCTTGATTTTTGTTCACCCAAAAAGCGTTGCGTTTTGTGATAATGACGCAAATTCCTTGATTTTTGTTCACCCAAAAAGCGTTGCGTTTTGTGATAAAGGCGCGAATTCCTTGATTTTCGTTCCCCTAAAAAGCGTTGCGTTTGGTGATAGTGGCGGGAATACCTTGTTTATTCTTCACCCAAAAAGCCGATGACGATGATACGAGTTCCATGATTTTTGTTCACCCAAAAAGTGCTCAACGCGTTTAAACAAAATCTCACTTTAAAAACAAAACCTAATTACTGACTGACCTAATTTATGAAACTGTACGTACACCAGCCGTATAGTATGGTCTAGTATTAGTTAGCGAGCATCGCACAACACGGCTGGTAATTATCGTACGAATCCCGGAGGCGATATTAGTGCAGAGAAATATGAAATTTAGGTATGTGTTTATTGCCTGCGTGGTGCATGTCTGTATGAGCTTGTTTGAGTAAAGTGGTAGATGTATTTCTGATATAATAAATTAAAATAATGAGGTATATCCAAATCTTATCAATATTATTATAAAAAAAATATTATTACTATATTTAATGTTTAGTACGGATTTCATCCGGTCCTTTACAAAGGCATAAGTGGGGCTGTAGCCAACACTTAGATGCCTGTTTGGTATAAATAAATACTACTGTAAAAAACCCAATTTGAGATGACGGTGACATGGATTATCTATTAGAAAAATGGGTTAAATAACAAGGCTATTGATATGAACTTATACATGTAAGGAAAATAAATGGCTATGGATGAGACTACGGCACCTGCCAATTTCAGTTTCATTTCAAAATATTTAGGCAGGTGGTGATTTGCCATCCACTAAACGGGCCCCTATAAGGGCCACCATCAATGGTGACAAAAGGAGTAATGTTGGTGTGGATGACTAAAGGGTGTCGAGAGATGTGCTGCGGTTTCACTAGAGCGCTACTACCGGCGTTATGTCCTTTAACACTTCCACCCTTGGAGCTTTTTGTTATTGCTCTTGCGTCTCCACTCCAAGACGACCAATTAAGGCAAGCCGGGGGTCAGGGGTCTCATTTAGCCCCAGGGAGAATCAGGGTTCGCGGTGTCGCCACTCACCGACGGCTCGCCACAAAGCCGCCCCTGCGGTATTATTATTATTATATTCCATTTATTTCACGGTTTACGTCCGGACCTTTGCAGAGGCATAAGTGGAGCTGTGGCCAACACTTAGAGGTCCGTTTGATATAAAAATACAATGCAGTATAAAAACAGAAATATTTTGCATGGATGGTTACATGGTATATCTATTACAAAAATGGGTAAAATGGCATGGCTATTGATATGTACTTATTAGTGGTACGGGAGATAGTGGGCTATGGACGAGACTACGGCATCTGCCAATTTCAGTCTCATTTAAAATATTTAGGCAGCTCGTGTCTTGCCACCCACTAAACAGGCCCCCCATAAGAGCCACCATCAATGGTGAAAAAAGGGGCAACGTTGGTGTAGATTATTATTATTATTATATTTATTTTCCTGGCTGATTCCTCATAGAGTTTAAATAGCTAAGGATACAAGCATAAAATGTTTGCAGTTGATAAGAGATCACTTGCAAAACGCGCACACCGACTGATCGAAAATAATGATACATAGGTATAAGTATGTTTAATTATATGTTACTAGCAACTGACCGCGACTTCGTTCACGTAGTAGGCTCGGCCTTCGACCTCGCCACAATCCCCCTTCTTTCTTGTTTTTTATTGGGTCCTTCTGCAGACAATAATTAAAACAACAAAAAATAATTATCGAAATTGTTCCATACGTTCTCAAGTTATAGCGTGAACATAATAAACTGGGGTTCATTTATGTATATAGCGTTCGTAGCGAAGCTTGACCTGACCGCAGCAAGTGTTGCTGCGGTCAGGACTTGGATGGGTGACCGCTAGTGGCATTATTCAACTGAGCGCTTCCGTGCTTCGGAGGGCACGTTAAGCCGCCGGTCCCGGTTGTTTGGTTTAGGACAACAGCCGTTAGGCTATGTCGAAGGCCTTCGAGCGGCCTGAAAACTTCGAAATGGGTTGGCCACTAACATATCCACTAACTAGGCCCGCGTGGTGGGTTATGGCCCAACTCCTCTCTCTGAGAGGAAGGCTCGAGTCCCAGCAGTGGGAACAAAGTGAGCTGATTATGATTATGATATTATAGATAGATGATCTGATTATGACCAATATCAGATCGATATAATTAGATCACTATGTTATTATGACTGTATCATTCGTAAAAGGCACTTTACAAGATGGAAAAAAATTACAACGCATGTTAATATTTCGAAGCAACTTCTAACTTTATCTTAGGAACATTCTGGAACACGCGTGCAACTGGCCTAACTTTTATCATCATCAGACAAATGTTGTATAAACCCGTAAAGTGAAACAACACGTATAATTTGATATATTATTAAATATCATAGCTACTTACTCTGAATTCATACTCCTCTTTTCTAACAATACTCGACGAAGCGTAAAAATGATCTATATATATAAATTTTTCCATTCCATGAAAACAGGCTCAAAGAAAAGTTCTAATAACAGAAATACTCGTAGGCACAGTTTTCGCTTTGCTAAGCTGCCGAGTTTCCCTAAGAACGAAAAAACAGATGGAGTGTCAATATCCGATCAAATCCTACATCAATGCCAACACCAAAATACATCGGAGACTCAACAGAGCAAGAAACGTCTAAAAATATCAAGTAATATTCAAGGATTAGACCAAAATAAAAGACGGGCTGTCTGGTGAATCGAAGTAAGTCAAAATTGGACCACTGGGCCTATGCAAAATAAGTATCCAATAAAAAATAAGTTATGAGTGAATACACATTTTATAATAAATAATGTGATTACTTAGTACACACTATTCGGCATTTGCAATTCGGATGAATAAAATAGCAAGGAGCTGACACCCAGCTCCGAAGTTATCTGGGTTGAAGAAACACTTCGTCAACTAAAATAACACGCTTTCCTGTGTACGCTTGGCTAGCTACTTTCAAGTTTAAACACCTACCACAAAGCATCTTACCGATGTGCCCAGGCAGCTGAGAGCCAGTGGCTATTCTAGACATAGTCTATCCTCTACGAGTGCCTCGGCACTGACCATCAAGTAAAATATTCATCAGACACTTTAACGACATTCATAAAATACCATTTTGATTTTTCAGATATTCAGCACATCCAGCTAACTCCACCAATTTATGTTTGACGTGTTTTGCGATACTGGGCATCTTTAGGCAAGCGCGGATCCACCGTTGTGGGCACGATGGGCATGTCCACAAACCTAAAACACTTGTGACATCAGACGTCACAATTTCATATTCGACAGGCTGATGACATGACGTTTTGATATAACATCCAATGCAAAACTGGATATCCATTGGAGAAATTATTAACGTTTTCGCGAAAAAGAAATCTTCTTTTGGATTTAATTTGATATCATTTCATATCCTTTGTACATATTTGTTTCCAGCGAATTTACATAGCAAGAAGATCTTATATCTCCGAGTAAAAAGCGCAGTGCTTTGCCATACACGTTTTGAAGTGTTGTACCCAGTTCAAGATTCTGAATGGCACTGGACTGTTATGGTCAAGCGTGACGCTTAACATCAGGCGAGCGTCTTGATACTATATCGATCATGAGACAGTTCATGCTCCGACTCACACTTGGCTGATTTTTGGATGGCTGTGACCACAACCTTTTTTGAGGGCTGGATCCGCGCCGGTCTTTAGGAGATGTTTGAGCTGTTCATCCCTGGATCGAAATCCATGCTGAACTCAATCGAGTTTCCTAACAGGTGAGCTGTATGTATGAAAAATATGGACGAGACGAAGATAGCAAACAGTTTCTTAGTCAACGTCTTGTTTTAGGTATAATGCTGTCATGGGCATCCATCTTTTCAGGTAATTCGATCATAATCCGATTAAAGCAAGCTCAACGTATCTCGTCAACCAAAAAGGTGGAGAGACGAACTGAAAGAGGTAGCAAGATGACGTTAGATGCAGGCCGCTACTAACCGGTCCTTTGGAACCGCGAATGTGGTATTAGAATGTGGGATGACTGTGGTCAACCAGTGATTCTAGAACCAGGGCGTTCTACGGCTGAAATGTTGATGATAATACCATTGTAAAGCAATATTCCATTAAAGGTTGGACATAGAGCCACAATTTATAATGCTTAATGATCATATGTTTCGTCGTAGATAATATCCAATAATTAAGTTAAAAGAATAATACAGTTAGATTTTTTAAACGTACAGATTAAAGGTTAAATAATATCTTGGCGTATTCAAAACAGAGGCGCAAACTCTCGGTAAAAATTCAGAAACCCTCGGTCCAATCTCATCGTATAATTGTCGAAAATATTAACTCGAAGTATGACTGCGTCTCCCTTTCCTTCATCACAGGTCCCAGAAGAGCAATTTACTCTCCAGCCTAAGTTCGCAAAGTAAAATGTAAAAAATGGGCTAGACGTCTTACCAGAGGCAGAGACCCGATAAAAGATCATTTCTCATTGAATCCCTAAATACAGTTTTTATTGGGATCTAATTTTGGCCGACAGAGGCGACAAGTATTGGATAGTGTTGGGAAACAATCTTGGTCTTGGAAGTTAGTCTTGAGTTTTATCACTCAATATATAAAAGTATTAAGTACAAGATCTGTTGTATGTTTTATAGATGTACGCATTGGTCTAAAAAGCACTTCAGTACAGCATATTACTGTTATCATTCTCCACAATGTTAAGTACTAAATCTCGATCGTCAAGATCTAGTAAGATTTTACATTGAACAGTAATAAAATCTATAGTTGTCAACTTCGTGTACCAAAGTACCTATTAGATCTGAATACAATTATTGTATTATATTACATACAAGAAGTGTCGGTGATGCCCTAGTAGCCAATACCCTACGTGTCAAGTCAATGTATATTGTAAAGTGCAAAATTTCTATTATTTTATTTTACAAGACGTGTTAATAAAAACAAAGTCTGTGATTAGTAGGCCCAAGAAAAGAAAAGTAAATATGTAAAATCGTACATGCAAACTGTGTATTGACAATTTTTGAACTGAAAGAAATAATATTTGTAGCTTTTAACTATATTTCAAATAGGTTCTATTAAAAAGAAGTAATAATTACTACATAATTACATAATGTTTACCACACTCTAAGCGTTAAACTAAAAACATCCAACGACCAGTGGCAGTGCAAACATGAGTGACTTTCTATTTATTAATTATCAAAACAGATTTTTATTAAATTGAATCGCCTCACTTTGGCTCTCATGACATGGTCCTATTTCACATAAAACTTATCAGATCAGATTAGAAAAAAACACTCTGTGTCTTTTGTTATAAATTTATCAAAGCTCATGTCTTATTATTTTTGTAAATTTTACTGTCAGCATTTTTCTCAAGACCAAGACGTACCTTTTCGGTTCTATTTGACCCCATCCCTATTTATCGCGAAGAGGATCGGCAGTCGATCCATCAATGTTTCTTATGCCGTGCTGAACCCAAGTAATTTAAACTTTTTACCCCGCATTTTTCAGGTTCCACAGGGGCTATAGCTTGTCGCGTTCATGAACTTCCGGCATTCGGGGTCATCCACGCCTCCCTTAAATGGTATTCAAGTTGAATTTGGTACAGAAAGAGGTAATATCGATTTATAGGCATTAGTAGTTATTGCTTAGGAACAACTTAGATAGTAGGGAGGCTAGGGCTAGGGAGTATTGAGGCCGACCACAAATGACCACTTTTAATCAGTCATCGAACTATGTCCATTTTGGTCGATAATATCGTAGTAGATTATGCACCGAGGGAGTAAAGCAGTGATTTACGTCACGGTTTGTTTATTGAACCCTCTTTGGGGACTCTTGAGTTAACCCCTGAGCGCAGCGAGGGGATTTAGATTTAATTCTCGAGCGAAGTGAGCGAGTTATGTAGAGTCCTGAGTGAAGCGAGGGGTTAAAGCCGCCCAAGACGAAGACAGGCTTTATCCTCGAGGTGCATACTCTACTTTTCATAACTACGCGAGACAATAAAAACTAAGAGCTTTAAAATAGCAGTGATTTAGTTAAAAGTAAAATTAATTTATTAATCTATTGGACACATTTGTCCCGTTATAGAGGGACCGAGTAATAATTTTGGAAGGATCAAATTTATGGAAAACACTGTTTTAGAGTTTTGCGGTTGTTAACTAAGTTATAAGAAGTACTCACGAGATGTAGACCACGATTTAGTTGCTTTTGGAGCACCCGATATTTCGGTACAGTTACATGCACCACGTTCAAAATCATAACATTTTATGGAAGTTGTTAAAATAATACCGAACACCGTATATTGTTCCAAACAATCACACTCCCTAAAGAACAATGACGCCTTTTCTATTTTTTTTCTGTGTGCTGTTTCCGTACTAAGAGTTTTCCTACAACTAAGGTTTGAAATCCAAATCACGTTACGCCCATAGGACTTTCCTACAACACCGACTTACATACAGCCCCGGGGATGTAACGCCTTACGCCGAGATTGAGTGATATGTAATTGTAAATTTTCATAAAAATATATTTTACGGCTCCGTTGGCTCAATTGGAAGCGCAAATGACTTCAAAGCGCTGATTCACAAGTCCGATTCTAGTTAAAGCAAATATTTGCGGATGAGCTATATGTGTGCTGTGTGTGAGAAATATGTGTGCTCGGGTCTTGAATGTTGTAATGTTTTATTGTGTGTGTGTCCGTGTCTCCCACGGCTTGTTTTTTTTATTCGTTTTGGGGATGCCTGCACTGACGTGCCGCTTGGGATATGCACTCCCCTTTGCCATTTAACTTCTCAAGCCAGACTAACTCCTCAAACCAGCCTAATTCCTCAAGCCAGCCTTACTCCTTCAAGCCAGCCTAACTCGTCCCGCGGCATTAGTAAACGTTTTTTCATGCTGATTGAAATTTCTCTAAACCCTCTCGAAATCATGAAAATTGGCCTCATTCCTCCCTCATTAGCTTGGAAGCGCCGTTCTTGATAGATTTATTTGCGTGGTTTTGGACTACTGTGACAAAATGCCATTCCCCTGTAGAATGTTATTTCTTATCGCCTTTTTCTTATGTCATCTTATCGGATGAGTACCTAGAGGAGAGTAGGATGAAACCCATGTCAATTTCCAAAGTGAAAGTAATTTTCCAAAGTCCTTGTGAGAACTGGCTGAACCTAGATTGACTCTGGACACAGGATAATGCAGCCACGTGTCTTATTCATCGCTTTATCTATCCATATATGAGCGTTGAAATACCATCCCAAATTGTCTATAGTCTAAGGAAAATAGTCATCAGTAAGGCTATTATGTATCTCCAGTTGCTAACAAATGTTTATTAAAATCTAAAAAATGGCAGCTCTATGTCACTTTTGTCAGCTCCAGACATCAACTTACTAACATTTTTACTTACTGTAGTTGTCAAAACTTCCATTGCAAGCCGCCATTTTTCAAGATTTCAATCAACTTTTGTTAGCAACTGAGTTACATAATAACCCTGTCTGACATGAAGATTAAAAAAAGAATTTAAAGGAACTCCGTTCAATGTTATATAAGTGGAAACGCAGTCGCTGATCAAGCGTAATTTATCATCTCTTTCTTTCAATGGTTAAAAAAAGTTCTGTTCAATCAACGCTGTCAAGCGCAATTTGCCAACGATGTTGATTGGCTATCACGGATGCCTCTGAGGATTTGCAGACTAGCTTTGAGTATTTTCCTTTGTACAGACCGGTACAGCTTTGATAAAATCGATTGGTGCTCTGTCAGAAAATATAAACTTAACTAAGGTGCCCGAGGCGAAATATAGTCTAGACTCTAGAGTACAATAACTCCTATTCAAAAAAATAATGAACATGTTTTTTTTTTATATTTTATGTTCAACATTTATTTAATAGATAAAAAGGTACAGCCAATTTTAGTCTAGTAACTTTACTTAGATATTTTTTATCATGTCAGACGCCATTGACCAACTAGGCCACCGAGGTTCGGTTAAAAAAATATGGCGTGCATTTTGAACTATTGTAAAACATTGCCACTTCATATTTATTATTAAGCAAGAAACATTAAAAAAATGGATATTGACAGCCAGAGTGATATGTTGTCAACTCCGGAAAGTATAAAAACAGCTGGAAATTAAATTGTTCTAACCTTTTGCCGCAATGTTGCGGGTTTTTCTACCGACTTCCAATAAGGAGGAGGTGCTCAACTCGGCTATTTTTTAATGTTTGTTACCTCATAACTTTCGACTGGGTGAAACGTTTCTCAAAGTTTTCTATTTTGGTTTGAAAGCTGGTGCTTCCCGTGTGGTCCAATTTAAATTTTATCAATTTCGTCCCCGTAGTTTTTGAGTTACACTCCAATAACTGAATAGAATGGAAGTCGGTTTCAAATTGTTCTTGTATTTTATAGGTAGATTAGTAGTTGAAAGAAAAGTAGATTACGCACCTCGCAAAACGGTGTAATTAATGCACTCGTGCTAATTTAGTGCACCAACATAACACTCGTGCCTCATCTCACTTTGCACTCGACGCAACTATTAATTATGATATAAAGGTAAACTCGGTTCAAGCATTTTGAAAAAGAAACACTTTACTTCACTTTTTAACATAATATCAGCTAATATATCCTGTGGCAAGACGACAGCGAGACAATAACTTGCGAACAACTTTATACATTCGGGCGGGGATGCATTTACACCGTTACATCACTGCAATAGATATTGACGTAATATAGCTTGTTAATGTCCTCACTTCTACTTAATGTAAGGACGTGGAAACGAACTGCATCCCGCTTAGTTGACTATATTTTAATTTAATAGTAATTTCAATTGTTTAAAAATTTCTTAATTACATAAATTGATATAGAAGAATATAATCAAGACAGTCAAGTAATTACATCAAGCGTAGGTTATTTTATGACTCGTCAGGCTAACAACGCCTTTTTAAGTCTTATGACAAAATATGAATTTATGTTAATAGCATACTTTATATATCATATTAGTTTAAATAATGTTGAACAATAAAATTATTGTATATGTGTATATTATTTATATATTAGTTATCATTATATATTAATATATATTAATATACATATAACTTTTTTTTAATTTAACTATAAACTTAAAAATTTAATAATAAACAGAGTAAAAACTATACGTGACTTAGGTGTAACTTTCGATCATAAGCTACTATTTGATGATCACATTAATCATATCATCAACAAGGCATCTAGGGCCCTAGGTTTCATATTACGAATGTCAGCAGATTTCAATACTATCAAGACTTTTAAAATTCTTTACTGTGCTTATGTACGCAGTAATTTAGAGTATGCTTCACAAGTCTGGAACCCGTTATATAACGTTTACAGCACGCGCATCGAGGGCATTCAGAAGAGATTTCTACGCTATCTCCAATTCAGGGTTAAGACCTATTGGTCTGGTTATATTAACCGATGTCGTAAATTTCATTTGTTACCGTTGTATGAAAGGAGGCGTATTGCGGATTTTACTTATCTGCTTAAAATTGCAAATGGCACAGCTGACAGTCCGCCATTATTAGAGCGTATCGGTATACGAGTATCCTTTGCTTCGTCGCGGAGACCCTGTGACTTGTATGTGCCGGGAGTGCAAACTAATTACAGGAGGAATTCCTATTTACTGAGGGTAGGCAGCAGTTTCAATAAGCTCTGCAAAGATCTTGATGTCGACCTCTTCAACACTTCAGTTGAGCAGTTACGTCGGCTATTGAGCGACAAATTCTTCAACTGATTCAGTACCTGGATTAGATATATATTATACATTATAATATTCTTTTATTACGTGTGCACTCGCCTTTATTACTCTTATATAATGTTACATAGATATATATATATATATATATAAGTATTGAAATAAAGTATTGAATTATATATATATATATATATATATATATATATATACTACTATTACTACTCATATCATTTCTACTACTATTATATTTACTCAAATTATTCTGTATATTCATGATATAACTTATTGGTGAAAACTTTTAATTGGCCTTCTGTACTTTATTCATATATATATATATATATATATATATATATATATATACAGACTGACTGGTTGAACACTTTACATAAACAAGGACATGATAATTCATGGTCACATGAAACGTTTAAAAAAATAAAATTAAAAAATACCGTTAAACTACAGAGGAAACCTTCATTCTATGAATGTGCTATAACTCGAAAATTATGGACACCGTCCGAACGGGGTTAATGACCCAAAGCACCGCGCCGCGTTCAAAGGAATCAAGCTGCGTCCGAACGGGGTTAATGACCCAAAGGGCCGCGCCGCCCGCGCCGCGTTCACAGGAATCAAAGGATGCCGCGATCGTCGGCCGCCCGCCCGGCCGCGCCGCGCCGGTGTAAACAAACAAGTACTTACCTTGCCGCGCTAAGGCAAATTTTATTACTACACGCGCGCCGCGAGTGACCATGTTTATTGTTTTGAGTAGACAACTAAAGTTAAATTAGGTAAATATTAGGCACCTATTTTTTTTTCTTAATTAGAACGAGAATCGAGTACTGAGCACTATATATCAATATGTAAAGTGTTCAACCAGTCAGCCTGTATATATATATATATGACGGAGAAAGCACCTCCGGAGTGTTTTTAAAAAGTGTTTTTTTCATTGTTGTTTTCATGATGATCACTCATTTTTGGGTCCTCGAAGTAAAACTTCACAAGTGCTTTTATAAGCTTCGTATATTCAACGAGCAGCGTAACAACGTCACAAAGAGGTCCGTACTGTACGGCGACTCGAGAGCGACTGAGACGAGTGCCTTTTTTTTTTTTTTAGAACGGACTAATGCTGTTTGCCTCTACCGGCATTTACAGCGTCACCGGACGGTTGGCGAGCGCAGATGGCACTCAGCCAGATGCGGGCGCAGAGGGCGCACCGCCTAAGGCGAGCGTTGAAGACGCTTCGCCGCAAGGAGAGGAGTAGGCGACTTGCTCAAGGGCACCACTACGGTACGGACCTCGGCTTGGGCCGTCGCCAGGAGGAGACGAGCGCCTACAGTGCGGCCGTACTTATAGGACTCGGCGCACGTGCACGAGTTTACAAGTTTGTTGGTAAAGTATTGAAATTACAATCATAACATTAATTTTACATCGTAATCAACTCAAAAATAATCAACTGATGATTTATAAACTATTTTTAGGGCAATCAAATGATTAAACTTAATTATTCTCGACGAACTGTTGTAGTTGCGCCGATATATATATATAATTATATATTTAATTAAGAAGTATGTTTATGTAAGATTTCTTTTAAAGTTATATATATTTCCAAAATTATTTATTTTCCATTATGTACACTACCGTCCTAGTGTTAGTAGTTAAATGACTTATTAATCCTTCTCATACCGTGATAATTAAAACAAAAGGTTTATGAATGAAGCTGACGTATATTTACGTCTATTGAACAGCTACAGTTCCAGTACGACATCTTATAATGTTATATTTTAAGCAGTGTCTTATCATAGGGTTCTTTCAATGAACACACCTTACTTTACCTACAGTTTGTAGACCAAATAATAATAAAAACGTATAATAACATTCACACACTCAGACCCCGCACTTGGATATCTTGTGTCGCGGGACGCATGGACATATATACACATCACAACATGAAAGATCCGAGAGCAAATATTTCTGGTTACCACACAGTTCCCCTTAGCCTCAAACGTGGGAATCAGCATTCGCAGGCAGCGTCATTACCACAGGGTCATCAATGAATAAGATTTATTTTCGATCGTTTCGGCCGATATGATTCAATTTAAAAACTGCAAATTGAACACATTTAAAATTTAAATATGAAAGATCCGAGTTTGAGTCGAAATCAAATTTAACTTGCTTAGTATAAACAACCTCCAAAAGTTTATAAACTTTGAACGGACACTGGCTGAACTGCAATAAGCAGTCGCGCCATAAACAAATAAGTCAAGTCAATTTGGTGGGCTCAGTGTAAGATAATTTACCTGAAAACAGGAATTGTTATAAACTTGACAAAATGCAGAGTAACTTTAAGTGAGATTTTTGTAAATTTACCCAATTTTACTACTCAAAGTGTTAATAATAACAGAATTTAACTTTTTTTAAATGACATTTATTCAAATTCAAATTTCAAATTCAAATGTATTTATTGGCACAGTAAAATATTTACAAAGTAAGTAGCCAAAGACAGTCGAACTAGTATAATAATAATACTGTGTTTCGGAAACCAATGGCTTCTCTCAATTATACAGAATACAGTTTATACTGCGTCAAAAAATAAGTGTAAAATATTGAATCTATACAAAAATACCTAGTTATTGTTATAAAAAAATGTTTTGTTACTTTTCGAAAAATAATAATAACCTTAAATAAATAAGTAATTACAATTTAAAAAGTAAAATGTGGTATGTGTCTTGTGTGTGTTGTGTTTAGTGTGAATTGTGTGTAGATATATGTTTTGAGTCGTGATGACGCCTAAATACTAAATTGGGGGATGCCTATGTTCAGCATTGGACGTCCTACGGCTGAGATGATGATGATGATGTAGAAATACGAATAGCTTAGCTTTGCTGTTGTTATAATTTCAATTAGGAATCACGGTTTAAAATACAAATAAAACTTTTCAAGGAAACCGCGGAATAGGTTTATTTGGTGAAGATACCAAAGACGTTCTACTACATACTGATCCCTGATATCTCTTATGATTAGGCGTACGATTTGGCCGACTCGATCCTTGATCGTAGCGTGCAACATGAAACATTCAGTTAAACTAAATATTGTTCGCTCGAACTCTTCGGTGTAATTGAAGTCTTGGTTATGCTTAAGCAATTTTACATTCTCTAAGTGAAAAATGCGCGTTACGCGACCCACCCCAGGGCACTTTGATATTTATTATGGCTAACTTTTGTGCTGCTGGCTCTTCCAGCTAACTTTGACAATTTAAGCTATAACCATTTTGAGGTTTTTATTACTATTTGATGGACGCGTTATTACAGCGATTGTAACTGTTTGTAAATACTTTCTATGCAAAATAATTTGATCACTTATATCAAAATAAAAGCTTTGTAATAAATGCCCATGAAAGTGTAATACGATAGTTATAAAAAAATAAAACTACTTTAAATTTTATTTTGCGTATATGTCTGTTTGTTCTTATAAGTTAGTTCTTATATGTTCTTATAGCTTATAAGTTAAGTAATTAAAGGTTCTGATTACAAATTATATTTATAGGTCATAGTTTTTTTTCCTTGCGCTGTAGCCGCGAATGCAGGTAGTTCTAGCTGCGCCCCGCGGTTTCACTCACGTTGTGGTGGATGATGATGAGAAATATCATAATGTACGTTCCGGAGCCGGAACATACAGACAGATAGATAAAAAATATAAAATATCTTTTTATGTAAATACCGTATATACTTTTATATGAATTTAGTGAAAAGCTGTCAATTAGGAATTACAAGCAGACACTTCAATTTTATCTACCGACTTCCAAAAAAGAGGAGGTACTCAATCCGTTTTATGTTTGTTACCTCATAACTTTCGATAAGGTAAACCGCTTCTCAAAATTCTTTTGTTTGAAAGCTGGTGCTTCTCGTGAGGTCCTATTTAAATTTCATCAATTTCGGTCCTGTAGTTTTTGAGTTACACTCCAATAACTGAATAGAATGGAAGTCGGTATTACATTTTTCAAATTGTACTTGTTTATCTGTATAGATTACTACGCTTGGATGATAATGATCATGATGATGAAAGTATCCTATGACCTTCGACGAGATTTAATCTATCGTTTCGTCAAAGTTCATTACAATCCGTTCAGACGTTTAGGCGTGAGCGGTGGAAGCGCAAGCAAACTCACTTGCGCTTTTCTACCGACCTCCAAAAAGGAGGAGGTACTCAATTCGACCATATTTTTATGTTTGTTACCTCATAACTTTCGATTGCGTGAACCGATTCTCATAATTATTTTTATTTAAATTTCATCAAATTCGGTTCGGTAGTTTTTGAGTTACACTCCAATAACTGAATACAATGGAAGTCGGTATAACCTTTTTTAAATTGCACTTGTCTTATACAAGTTAGCGTTAAATATATCCCACCATCTTGTCATGAGAGAGCCACAGCACTAAAACTGAAGTGTCATTTATGATCCATAAGAAAATACGGTTCACATAATATATTAAAGTTAGGGTTGCCATAAACTTGGTAGTATTTTTTATCGGGTTCTTATCCTAAGGTTACACGTTGCAATCTTGTTCTCTTTTTATGAAGAAGAAAAGGGAAATGGAGCAAGTGGGGAGTGCTCAATGTAATTACGTAGTAATATTTTATTTCAGTCCCATACTGGGGCCTTACTATGAGCTCTTAAAGCAGGACTGCTAGAAATAATAATAATAATAGGAATAATAATAATAATAATATAATTTACCGCAGCGGCGGCTTTGTAGCGAGCCGTCGGTGAGTGGCGACACTGTGGACCCTGATTCTCCCTAGGGCTAAATGAGATCCCTGAACCCCGGCTTGCCTTAATTGACCGTCTGCGAGTGGAGACGCAAGAGCAAGAAACAAAAAGCTCCAAGGGTGGAAGTGTTAAAGGGCATATCGCTGGTAGTAGCGCTCTAGTGAAACCGCATCACACCTCTCAACACCCTTCAGCCATCCACACCAACGTTGCCCTTTTTGTCACCCTTTATGGTGGCCCTTATGGGGCCTAATGCCTAAATATTTTAATATGAGACTAAAATTGGCAGGTGCCCTAGTCTCGTCAATAGCCATTTCCTTTATCAATTAAGAGTTCATGTCAATAGCCCTACTATGTTACCAATTTCTGCAATAGCTATACCATTTCACATTCATACCAAATGCTGTTTATGTACTACATTGTATTTTTATACCAAACAGGCCTCTAAGTATTGGCTACAGCCCCACTTATACCTTTGTAAAGGACCGGATAAAATCCGTGATAAAAATTAAATAAAAGAAATAATAATAATACATTTTTATTCACCATAATTCTAGGTACACTATCAACTTAGGCACTATAGGTAATAACTAGCTTTATAAGAGGAAACAAAATATAGGAACGAGTGTTACGTGCTATCTTTGTAGCTGACCACAGTTTTTAAACTAGTCAGGTATTATGTTGTACATAGGTAATACTAGATCCCACACTAGGATTCCCTGTGTTGTGGGATGCTAGTCTCTTTCTGTTATTACAAGAACTGTGATGTAGGTGCCACAGTCACCCAGATACAAAAAAGCAATTTAAAATTCCGCTATCTAGTTAAAAATAAAAAAGATATAAAACAATTATCAAAGTAAAAAAACTAAATTATCTCCTGTAGTATACGTTATCTACCTTCAGTTATTTTAAAGTAAGTTGATGCATCACTCATCAATTCAATTCTTCAAGGCAAAACTGCCCTGCTTATTCGTACCATGACAATATTAAAGCAGGGCGGCCCAGGCCTACTATTCAAGAACCGCAGAAAAACCGTTCACCTGTTTTTTTTTGTATGGACTCTCGTTAAAATGTCGCTCTAAATCCACTTAGTTTGTCAGCTTAAAAACGTCTAAGCGTCTGCAATGCTGTTTATAGTAAATTGTTATATATTATCCGTTAACCTTTGAGAAAACAATATTTAAACAGTTCACCTAAATGAGCGTCATGATTTCATTCAAAACTGTTTATGCCAGGATTAAGAAATGCACGGAACTTGCATGCTTTTTATGAAGCTGATAGTAAGGCCCCTGGTATGTGGTTAATATTTGTCATATATTTTTTTTTTCATTTATTAGGCTTCTCAAGGGTAATTACATCACATTTTATACTAGGATACATGTAAGTATATATTATTCGCTAAATGTATTACCTATTTAAGAGAAACACCGCATGTATAAACATTAATAACATTAAAAAAGGAGTAGGTAACCGAGATATATGACATGCACATAATTATTACTTAGTAGTCATTACAAAATTTAAAAATATACGTAATTTATAGATATCAGTAATTTAAGTAGAACAGTCAGAGAGAGTTGTTGACCGTAACGGTCCTAAGTGAGTAATTTTAAATTAATTTAAGCCCACTTGCACGTTTCAGAGTTAGCTTCAATAACTCAAAGTCAACTGCTAAAACGGGGTTTTATAATTAATTTATCTTGCACCATTGAAGGTTAGGAGTAATTCTAGGGTTATTTATTGATATTTAACCCAGCAATGTGGGAGGGTTAAGTCTTTAACTAGGTTTAGTGAAGTTTTGTGTCAAAGAAAATTGAGGTTACATTCTGCTGCATAATGAACTCTTTGGACGAAATGACGCGAGACAATACGTATAGAATAAAAAGTCGTCAAAATTTCATACAACAAAGGATAAACAAGAAAGTCTATATACATTCAATACATTGTACTGTAGTGCCAAAGAGATAGAAATAAGTTTCACTTTTTCTTCGATTCATTCATTATTGATCAGGTTACAATATAAGCGCATAGACAATTCAATGTTCCTATCTAAAGATGAGAAATGTCAATTTAGCAGAACCGGTGATCTGTTATAGTCGTGCAAAGCAAAATGAGAGTTAAAAATTGATATGACTAACGCAAGTTTATAAACTCGCAGACTTATTTATTCAACCCGAGCAAACGTGCAAGTGGGCCTTAGTATAACAAATGTGAAAATTTTGATGTATGTATGTCTGTTACTCATTCACGTAAAAATTACTGGACGGATTTGGATGAAATTGGAGTGGAGATGGTTTACATCCGGAACTAACACTATGCTAATTCAACGGGTGATCCTGAATTATCGCTAAAATATTATGCCATGCGGACTAAGTCACGCGCTTAACCTAGTTGAGACATAAAAGCCTGAACATTGTATATTATTGTGCAAAATTGAATTATTCTACTCAATTTAAAGCTTTATTGTCAACACTCATTTAGGATAGTTTCAAAAAGCTGCTTAAGAGCTGACGTGCTTTTTAAATCAGGTCTTTCGAGATCGTAATATTCTTTATAAAGAAGAACATTGGAAAATCAATAATGCGAGAGATTTGCAATAAATTATTACTTGAAAACAATTCTTAATCGATACAATCAATACAATCTTCGATAATTTCTTATTACCAGCTGTGTGTGTGTGTTAAGACACATAAACGACCTTTAAAACTTTTCTGCATCGTAAGTGCTTGATGTCGTTGATTAATTTATGCACTTTAAAGTAAGGTAGCTTATGTTGATCTTTGTTATTACCTATAAAAGTCATATACATGTATAAAGTCATTCGAAAAGATTCAAATTTTTGGTTAAAAAAGAAATGTATTAAGTTGTCAGATTTATTAACAGCAAATTTTAGATGGCTTTTGTTTTGATTCAATTGGTTTTTTTTATTTGAATGCTATTTATACCTTTATTTTTATTTTAACATATTTTCCCCAATGTTAATAAATCTAACGTTGACTATAATACTTAGAAAGTGATCGGAACGTCAAATAATTAACACTAAATATACGCAATCAATCCAGTGTTATTAAATCCTTCATTACGAAAAACAGAACGCATTAATTAGTATCATTCCGTGACAGTCATTTCTTTCTCTGTAAGTTTAAGATGTTAAAGGATGTACTTTATTATTCAATTAAACCGTGGTAATTGTTATATTGTTCAGTCATAATCAGCCCATTATGTTCCCACTGCTGGGAGTCGAGCTTTCCTCTCAGAGAGAGGAGTTGCACCGTAATCCATACGGCCCCGGTGCAGCTTGGTGGATAGGCTAGTAGCCAACCCATGTCAAAGTTTTCAGGCCGCCCGAAGGCCTTTGACATAGCCTAACGACTGTTGTCCTAAGACAAACAACCGGGACCGACGGCTTAAAACGTGCCCTTCGAAGCAACGAAGCGCTCAGTTGAATAATGCCACTAGCACGTACCCATCCAAGTCCTGACCACAACAAGCGTTGCATTACTTGTTGATCGGTTAAGATCGCCAAGTCAAGCTCCGTTGCGAGAGCTTCAGTAACAAGCCAATATAAGTAAATAAGTTGTGTTTAACGCCACAAAATAACCTAAACGTAATACTTACAAAATCATTACATATCTGGGAACATCTTATATAAAGCGTTTAACAGCTCTTCAACTAGCACACAGAGAGCAACTGTAAATCGAATTGTGACATTCAAGCATTTCGCCGCTAAAAGCACTGTTCATTCAATTCAATTGCACTTTCCATTTATCTTTTTATTCTTATAATAAATATTAAAAGGTATTTTGTGAATAGCATTTATTTTAAACTTACATGTCTACACATCCCTTGCATGGTTGAGATACAGTCGTAGGGTAGTTTTTATACCTGAAATGCAGTGGTGTTTTTGTGCGTTACTTTAATAATAGGCCGTTCATCATCATCTCAGCCGTAGGACGTCCACTGCTGAACATAGGCCTCCCCCATAATAGGCATTTTACCTAGAAAAAATAAGTCAGGAACGGTTACTGCGTCAAAAAATAACCCAACAAAGTCGTGCACAAGTAGGCGGGAGCGAGATGGTCAATACTATGCAAAATAAAGTCAGTCTATTTTAGATTTTCTTCCTAGGCCTTCCTAGGCTATGTAATTGGAGATTCTATAACCAGCATTTTCAGATCTAATTATATGTGGAATGGTGATTCTCCCTGGGGCTCAATGTGACCCTGACCCCCGGCTTGCCTTAATTGGCCGTCAGGGGATGGAGACGCAAGAGCAAGTAACAAAAAGCTCTAAGGGTGGAAGTGTTAAAGGGCATAACGCCGGTAGTAGCGCTCTAGTGAAACCGCAGCACACCTTTCGACACTCTTTAGCAATCCACATCAACGTTGCCCCTTTTGCCACCATTGATGGTGGCTCTTATGGGGGGCCCGTTTAGTGGGTGGCAAGTTACCACCTGCCTAAATATTTTAAGATGAGACTGAAATTGGCAGGTGCCGTAGTCTCGTCCATAGCCCACTATCTCCCGTACCACTAATAAGTACATATCAATAGCCATGCCATTTTAACCACTTTTTTAATAGATATACCATGTAACCATCCATCCAAAATGTTTCTGTTTTTATACTACATTGTATTTTTATACGAAACGCTAAGTGTTAGCTACAGCCCTACTTATGCCTATGTAAAGGACCGGGTGAAACCCGTGAAATTGTTTGAATAAAAAATAATAGTAATAATAAAACCGCAGGGGCAGCCTTGTGGCGAGCCGTCGGTGTGTGGCGACACCGTTGACCCTGATTCTCCCTGGGGCTAAATGAGACCCCTGACCCCCGGCTTGCCTTAATTGCCCGTCCGGGGGTGGAGACGCAAGAGCAAGTAACAAAAAGCTCCAAGGGTGGAAGTGTTAAAGGGGAAAACGCCGGTAGTATCGCTTTAGTGAAACCGCAGAACACCTCTCGACACCCATTAGCAATCCACACCAACGTTGCCCCTTTTGTCACCATTGAAGGTGGCTCGTTATTTTAAGTTTATAGGGGGCACGTTTAGTGGGTGGCAAGTCACCTCCTGCCTAAATATTTTAATATGAGACAGAAATTGGCAGGTGCCGTAGTCTCGTCCATAGTCTTATATATCCCTTATCATTTATAAGTTCCTAACAATAGCCTTGTCATTTTACCCATTGTTCTACCGACTTCCCAAAAAGGAGGAGGTACTCAATTACTCTGTATTTTTTTATGTCTGTTACCTCATAACATTCGACTGGGTGAATTGATTTTCAAAATTCTTTTTTCGTTTGAAAGCTGGTGCTTCCTGTGTAGTCCCATTTAAATTACATCAAATTCGGTCCAGTAGTTTTGAGATACACTCCAATAACTGAATAGAAGTCGGTATAAAATTTTTCAAATTGTACTTGTAATAGATAATCCATGACACCGTCATCCCAAATACTTACAAAATTAGCAGTTTTGATAAAAGGAGTGATGCTCATTCCATCAACACGCGAAATAAGCACAAGCTATCCGTAAATGTAACGCGTCTCCACAGAATAAGTCATTCTTTTATGGGACAATGTATACGATTCTATAATAAAGTTCCCAATGTTATCCGAGATTTGCCTATTAATAAGTTTAAAATTACTATTAAAACTAAACTCTGTCAAAAAGGTTATTACAAAATTTCAGATTACTTGGAGGATAAAACAGCTTGGGACTGATCACTCCAGGATCTATCTACTCGTGTACTAAGATGTCAAAGTGTAGCGTGTCTTGCCCTACTGATACCATCATTATGTTCTCTTTTGTAAGGCAACACACTGGAGCTAATATTTGTAGTACCTAAGTAAAAACATTGTAAAAACATCTATATAAAAAGAATGGCCCCGAGTTTCTTGCCACTTCTTCTCGGTAGGCTCTATATATTTTGGAACGCGGCGGTAGTCTTTAAAGTACATTATAATGAAAAATTGACACTCATAAGTGCGTCTTTGATGCCTAAATTGAATAAATGATTTTGACTTTGACTTTGACTGTTTTAATACACTTTTGTATGTTTTACGCCTAACAGGCCTCTGAGTGGGCTATAGCCCCACTTATGCCGTTGTAAAGGACCGAATAACAAAGCCGTGAAAAAGTTTAAATAAAAGAATAATAATAATAAGAATAATAAATATAAATAAGTGGATGCCACACGAACTAAGCGACCAACAACGAGACTTACGCGATTCACTACTGAATCGGCACAGAAGCGAGGGAATCCTAAATCGAATCGTTACCTGCGATCTAAAGTGGATCCTATACGATACGACAACCGTAAGCGTTCGTCTCAGTGGGCGGACCCTGGTACAGCACCTAATCAGTGCGCTTAAAAACTATAACTCATAGGAAGATGATGGTGACTGTCTGGTGGAGCAGTGCTGGACACATGACATAAGAGGTATTCAAATTATCAACGGGATAATTACCATGTATATTTTCTGAGAGTTTCCGATATATCGGCACTGTTGCAAGCGCCATGATCACGGATGAACTGCATATACATGGTAATTATCCCGTTGATAATTTGAATACCTCTTGTGACCATAAAAGTTTAAAAACTTATATCTTATACATGACAGCTTCTTACCGAACGGCACAATAGTGACGGCAGGTCTATTGCCAAGAATCGCAAACAATGATGGAGAAGATCGCAATTCAACAACCCAGACTGGTAAATCACCCTTTCTCATTGGTTCTCCAAGACAACGCGTGAGCTCACCCTTCACGAAACTGTCGCAAAACTACAAGTGTTGCAGCTGGAAGCTCTCCGTCACCCACTGTACTCACCGGACCTATAGTCACCGCGTTTCCAACTGAGTCGTGCCGCCATAAATCATTTCACTATGTCTATCTCGCTCGCACTTGTGGGTCTTATGGAGCCGCATAGTGATGTGCGTAAGATAGTTATAGGCGCATATCGATAAGAAAAAAAACAGATAGAAACATAGCAGATAGTATTGTGGCCCTGAAAAGGGCCGTTTGTAATGAATGTTAAATAAATAACGTTTATTCTTCCTCATCGGAATGTTCGTCCTCTGTATTGTCCTGTAGATTGATTATGAATGGTGCTTGATCTCTTATAATGGCTTTCTGTAAGTCAGTGTTTATATAGTTCCTCGGCCTGCCTCACACACTTGACCCAATCTTCCTGTGTAACATTATCAATAGTTTTGTGAAGGAGGCCTACGACTCAGTTGGTAACGCGATGGCGGCCCCAACAGATTTCTACTTTATTCAAAATTTAGACAATTTTTTGATACAACACCCGAGAGGCAGTATATGCAAAACGCTTTCGCTGACTTAATTCCCTCCTGTCCGTTAGAATTCTACGAGTACAGCAAAAGGATAAACTAACTGCCATCAAAATGGCAAAACTGTAAAGATAAATTGGGTTAGTGCTTATACACTAAAATAAAAAAAATAAGTACCTACAATTTTTATATATTAACATTGTCATATAAATCTCCAGTTTTATAGGTTTTCAATGAAAGGCTTTTCGCCACTACGGCAAAAGATATGGTGACAATTTTGCTTTGTATTGTTAATTAACGTGTAATTGCATATAATAAATAAATTTAATCTAAGTACAAAAGTTATTAATTAATAATAATTAATAATTAATTACAATTTTATTTCATACTCTTAATATTTTATTACTTTACTGTACTCTTATTATTCTACCTAATTATTATACCCTTCGCGTGTCACGCCTACACCATGTATACGTTTAAAAAAGTGCTAAGCCATGTCGCGCATACACATTTTCTACCGACGTCCAAAAAAGAGGAGATCTCTCACTCAATTCGACTGTTTTTTTTATGTTTGTTACCTCATAACTTTCGATAGGTCGAACCGATTCTCAAATAAAGGCCTATTCAAACCTGGGCGTTATTCGCTACCGCGAGCGATAGAGAAATCCGAAAGGTTTGCGTTAATTTCGCTGTTCACACCAGAGCCGATATCGCTACCGCGCGCGGTAGAGTTATCCGTTGGCAACGGTTAGCGGGGCGGCGGAACTAGTTTCGCCAAACAAGAGAAAATACCGCCTCACTAGGCGGTACAAGTTTCGCTGCAGTTATGGAACTTCATACTATTTACCCATCGAGTTCCGCGTGGTATCTATCGCTACCCACAGCGGTAGCTAATAACGCACAGGTCTGAATAGGCCTTCATTTTATTTTATTTTATATTTATCCTAGTATTTGAAAGCTGGTGCTTCCCGTGTGGTCCCATTTAAATTTCATCAAATTCGGTCCAGTAGTTTTTGAGTTACACTCCAATAACTAAATAGAATTGAAGTCGGTATTAAATTTTTCAAATTGTACTTGTTAGACCTCGAGTTTGTAACTAATTTTATCAGATCCAATACACTCTACCGGTATAAACTTGCATTGAGTTGGTCAAACTATTCAAGAGAAGTATTTTTTATTTGAACGTTTATGCGTAGTTCGGAAAATAAACAGAAACAACTAGACATTGGACGTGTTAAAAAACTACGTTTACACTAAAATTATAAAAGCGCCAGTTTATGCGTGTATATTATATTATAATCGCACAAACGACACAGCGTTCTCTTTAAGACTAGAAATAATCCGTCTGATTTTGATACGTACGAATATAAACTAGTAAATATACAATATAGACTAACCTTTAATTCTACTATAATCAACTAGCTGCTCTCCGCGGTTTATATAGCCTTATATAGCCTATGTTACTCAGGGTGAATGTAGCTTTCCAATGGTGAAAAAATTTTTGAAATCAGTCCATTACTTTTTGAGCCATTTCGTTACAAACATATTTACAAACAAATCTTTCCTCCTTATAATATTAGTATAGATGACAACCTAAAAGGCTGGTATTCCGCTCGTCAAATATCTTGGTCCAATGCACGTTTAATTAAATAAATTGGATGATTTCATCCAATTTATTTGAGCAAGCAATTAGAAAGAGGATTTTTGTTTATTTATCGATATTGCGTTTCAAGTTCATTCAACCTTCAGTAAAAAAGTCGTTTATGAAACTTCTGAGTGCCTATATTAAAAAAAAACGTATTCCTAAGTTGAAGAACCCTTTTCCATTCATTCAAACTATTCAGCCTTAGATTGCTAGAGAGAGTTAAAAAGGTTTTTTTAAGAATACACAAAACAAAAAATACATAACATTTTTAAGAAAAAAATCTACACGTTTTTGTCCCCAAATTTTTACCAACTAAAAGTCTTATTTATCTATCACACGGGCAATTTATCACGAGATTTTTTTTATTCGTCCGTCACCCTTTCACTAAGAACAATGGATAGTGCGACAATTGCTTGCAATTGTTCGCCAGACGCTGTGAGTGATTGTACAATCGCGAGTGAGAGAGGGGGGGTACTATTGGTTGTCGAAGTGTTGGTGGAAAGAAAGAAAGAAAGAAAATAATTCTATTCAACAATTCAATTCAACATAACATACAAAAATACTGACAAAATAGAACAACAATCATGATAATGTTGCGTAATGCCATGAAAGAGCCCCGACTCAGCATACGCCAGGGTAAACCCAAGCACTGATTTTCAGTCGGCGCTCCTCACTGACATCACGAACGTAACTCGTGACACAACGTGGCTAGGTGATATGTTTTAAAGCTTAATGCAAAAGAGAATGTTCAGGTTTTTGTATGTTTTAGGACAATAATTATATGACGGACTAATCAAAACCGATAGTGTTTACAGAAGATGGTTGAACTATTAATGAGTTACATAAAGTCACTGATAAACTTGTCCCATTTTATCACAGACCATTTATTAGTCTGTGCATTTTATACTAGAAGATCTGCGAACAGTAGACCTCGCGAGCACAAAGTCTTGATAGCGGTAATTTTTCAAAACAATTGATCAATTATGCTAATATTCGAAATTCGTCCTTAAAATCAGGTTCTGTGTGCACTAAATTTTATCAAAATCGGTCAGCAAATAGCGCCGCAGCGAACTTCCCCTCCTATTTATGAAAAGTACCCCACTTAAAATTACCAAAAAGTATAATAAATAGTTGAAAATGCATACCAAGTTCCGTCAAGATTGGTTGAATAATGCGACCTGTACAAAAAGAGCAACATACAACCTAACAAACATACGGATATATGAATGAAAGTCAATTGGGGCAGTTAAGACGCGGTCCAATCCTAATTTTAAAACAATTTACCAGAATGGACGATGCTATGCGAAAATTCTATTGAATACGTGCTAATACTTTTTATATTTATTTCGAACAATCAAATGATTAAATTTTAATGTTAAAGGAATCCATAGTTCACTAGAAAATTTCATTGGGAATTCGAATTTGATACGTTCATTGAAACATATTTGCCCATAATTGAATAAATATGTTTTTTTCCCACGAAGCGCGTAAGAAAAATTACAAAATTTAGGGAATGTTGCCGATTTTTTTCTATCGAGCCAAGTTTGCTCAATCGTGTATTGGCTCCCATACTTCATAAGGACGTATATTTAATTGACACTACGTTTATTTTCGAACTTCGGTTATTAGGTTTAAGCCTTGAAAAACTAAGTTTTCGCGAAGTCGAATCATGAAATTTGGAACTCATTTCGCCTTAAAGCAGAAACGCTTCGCTCGCTCGGCCAATTATTTTATTGTTTACGATCATTATTAATTGTTGATGAAATTACAAAAGTAGAAAATAAAAATGCTTTATCAATAGATGAGCACCTTCAATGACATTATAAAATGTAGATAGTCAAGATTGGGAACCGCAATAATTGCTTTTTAAAATGAACGAAATTAATATAAAATCATTTGTCACTTGTCTGTCACTTGTGTTTATCATATGTCTGTAGACATGTCTGTTTAAACATAATATAATTGTTTTAATGTATAATTAATTTAGTTTCATATATTATTAAGGATGTAATAATGTATTAAGAGAATTCACATATTCAAAATATTAATACCTATTTGTAGAATTCTAAAGGTGGAACTTGTATTCGGGTTTGTCCATAAATACTATATCCATAATACTAAACTTTGATCCTGTAACTTATCCTTTGCAAATAAATGTCGTTATATTCCATTTCTTCTTGCTTATTCATTCATTTCTTCTTACGAACTATAAATAAAATCAACACTTTATAAAGTAGTTCATGTTAAAGCTTTACGTTGTATTAATAAAAAATAAAAAAAACGATATTAAAAAATATTTAGTGACACTTCCGCTGAAAATAAAACAATTATTTTGCCCTATTTGGGGGCGTGCACCACCCTCCCTCCCGCATAAAATGCTAATAGGAAGAATACAAAATAAAAAACACAATAAACCCCAAATAAACCAACACCGATTCGACACGTGTTTCGCCTCTACACGAGGCATCCTCAGGAGATGTTGACTCGTCGAGCGGTAGACCGACAGTTAGACAACACGCCCCCAAATAGGCCAAAATCATTGTTTTCTTTTCAGCGGAAGTGTCACTAAATATTTTTTAATATCGATTTTTTTGATAATGGATTTCCGCAAAGTAACGCCTGAATCAATAAATTAAATAAAAAATAAAACAGATTAAAGTAGATAATCTTCAATATTTGTAAAAACTGAAGCTTCGTTTTCCGAACGCGTTTAGAACATAAAAACGCTTGAGAAGCAAAGTGATTACATATAAACTGAACTTAAACTAGCTTACAAGATACATGGTTCGTCTCGTTATCAGTTATGCTTTGCGGCCGAGTCATGAGAAGCCAGACGTAACTCAGCACTTTACTGTCTACGTCTGTATGGATACAAGGTTGCCAGAATGCATAACTAGATATACCTACTTATAATAAATAATCGTATTAAAGGAATAAAATATGAATAATAATTAAAAATATTATATTTTTTACATTGTAAATTTTTAGCTTGTATACATGAATATGGACCTTTAGTTTGTAATAATCAATTATAAATTAATATTATAATTATTTTTATTATTGAGGCTATGTCACTATTTTTTTTTATATAAGACTACTTTATATGAGACTACCATTCAACGTGGTACCGTTAATAAGTGCGAAGTTTCCGGGGCCGGTTGTAAGTTACAAGACAGAAAAGTCGTGAAAAATCGCCTGTTGGTAAACACTATTTTTCCCCATGACAGTTGCACCGCCACCCAGAGCTTACAACTGTTTTACGCTCTGCACTGCACTCACCACCCCAAGACAATGTTCAATTCTCCTACTCCCAGTGATATCACTTGCTACAGATTGACAGTTGACAATTGATTGACATTTCAACATGCTTTTTGGGGAAGGGGAATCGGTGATCAATATTTTAATATTTTTTTTAAAAGACGATGCCGATCAGTGATCCGCAATGTTTTGAATTTTTTTTGAAACTGATGAAGTTTGGTACTTTACAATTAAATATCTCAAAATGTTTAATAAAATAATTAAAATGTAGTATTAATTTAAAGAAAAAACAATACAATTTATTAAAAGAATATAAATTAATTGAAAAAAAAACCATTAAAATATCTATTGCAATTTCATCAGAATATCTTAAAAATGTATAAAATAATTGAAAAATACTAAAAAATATGACACTAATGGCATTAATTTATCTATTAAATAAAGCCAGTAAGTATAATATAAATTAAACATTAATTGATCATTTAATTTGATTTATATCATTTTGAATTTGTATACCTCTAAAATGAGTTGACGCAGGCTTGGCGCTTTAAATCAGGTGAGTGACTAGCCAATCTTACCACAGGATAGTAATTTTTTTTTAATAATAATATAGCATATTAACATTAATGTAAGTTTTAATGGTACCCCCCTTAGTACACAGAGGTCCTTGTCAACGTAAAGGTCGCCCCGTCTTGTTCGCAGACCTTGTTTGTAGACTTTGTGCGCGTTTATTGGTGTAAAGTACAGTCAGTTGCAAAAAAATTTAAACAGTCAATGCAATATTCTACCGACTTAAAAAAAAAGGAGGAGGTACTCAATTTGCCTGTTTTTTAGGTTTGTTACCTTATTACTTTCGCCTGGGTAAACCGATTATCAAAATTCTTTTTTTGTTTGAAAGCCGGTGCTTTCCGTGTGGTCCCATTTAAATTTCATCAAATTCCTGACATTATTTCTGCGTAGGTGTGAACACTGCTTTATTGCTAGGTTTAGAACTAGACTCGCATGTAAATTGGAAAATACATGTTAAAAAAATTCAATTAAAATGATCAAGTTTTATGTATGGACTAAGGGAACTGCGGCGAGCAGCTGGTCTTTGTGCCGCTATGACCACTTATTACGCATATGCATACTCATGCTTAAGATATGGCATCATACTATAAGAAGTAGTGTAAACGTAGTTAACCTTTTCATCGCACAAAAGAAATGCCTACGAATACTTGCAAACATCGAATCTCCAGATTTAACAATACATCATTTTCATAAACCATATTTTATCAAATATCAAATGCTGACCCTCACCTCCATCTACATCTTGGAAATGTGCATGTTTATTCGAAAATATCCTCAATACTTTTTAAAAGCATGTGAACAGACAAAAAATTATCCCCTTAGACCAACACGGAAACATACACTTTTAGTACCTACTTCTAGACTGAAAATGCACAGTTCCGGTACCAAGGCAATGGCAGTTAAAATTTATAATACCTAACAAAATAAAAGACGAAAATAAAATGAATCACGTATTCAAATTTACACTTAAAAATTACTTTTGCAGAAGTGTTATAATATTGACGAATTTTTCAATGATAATACGTTAAAATAGACTGGTCCTCTCTGCACAATTGCAACACCCCCAGAGGGTAACATGTAACATGTACTTACTTATTGTGAACCTTTGGCGACAACACCTGCATTGTATGTTAACTTGGCACATAAGCAATAAATGATTTGAGTTTGAGATGTTCTTTGTGAAGAGAAGTCTGTCTTGAGCCGAAATTGGTCTGTATTATTGTTTAGCTTTTAACAAATACTTTTTTACAGCTTCCTACAGCGGCAGCCAGAGAAGACTCTAAGGTCTTCGCACATACAGCCCACATTGCTCTAAACCTTAGTCTCTCAGTGTTTTCTTCTTATCTTATCTTATCGAATCTAAGGCTTACAGCTTGCCATGAGCTTAAAATGATGCTTTTTGTGCGAAAAACGGCATCACAGAATTTAAAAATAATACAAAAAATTTGTACCCACTTCAACAATTAAAAGTTTAGTTGTTGAAGTCGGTAATTTAATAATGCGCATAATATTGGGATAATAGATAATTTTGAATTGTCATGGTACCGACTTCAACGAGTTATTTCACACTTGTGTTGCTTCCACTTGGTTAAAACAATTGTCACCCTCGATCGATTGTCATTCAGCGTCAATTACGATATAATCAAAATAGGCGAAACACTTTTCAGTTGTTGTACGAGTATTGTAACTCAAAAACCGCTTGATCGAGTTTGATGAAATTTAAATGGATGGTCCTCGGAAGTATACACTACACTGTAAAAAGTTATACATGCTCATACAAAAAAAAATACGCGTCTGAGCCACCTCCTCCTTTTTTAAGAAAGTCGGTTGATAACTTTAAATTGAATATTGTAATAAGAGAATAAGAATATTGAATAGGCGAAGGACACTGCTCGCAATATGCAGTCTTAAGGCAGGCTCAACGTTACCAAATTTGTATTTCCTACTTGTCTTAGCACCCCGATCGAGTCCGTTTCGTGCCCGATCCGCGTATTCATGAATTCATTGGGTTGCTGACGGCGGCAGACACAAAGTCTTCCCAGGGGCCGATTCAACCAACTAAACTTTGCTCCAACTGCAATCTAACCGTAGCTGAACTATGGCATTAACGTTTTCTTATTCTGCTACGGAAAAAGAATCCAGCTGCAGTTACGGTTCTGTTGACGTCAGCGATCGATCTAAACTTTATAATACTGCTAACTCGATAGATCATCAGTACGACGCTAACTTATATTCGTATATAGTAGTGTTTAATATAATATACGAACTACATATAAAGTAGCGTGTATGATAGAGCTGATCAATTTGTCTATAAGCCCGATTTACACATCAATAAGTACAGTAGTGAGTTAAGAAATCCGTCAGTTAAGCAGCAAGTAGTAAGTTGTAAGTAACGTCCAAACGTAGGCGAGTAACTAGTCATAATTCACCGTTTCGAGAAGACTAGTACGTCAGTTGTTTGTTTTACTACTTACTACTTGTCTACAAATCTATGGACTTTACTAAACTGGCTCGTCTTCATGCCGGCCAGTTAAGTTGGCGGGGTGCGGGAGACGCGAGAGACGGGCCTACTTCGCACTGGACTGGCCAATACATAGGATCGCGATCTATTCAACTCAACTTAATCAACAACTTACTACTTAACTCGCTTGTGTCGTTTAAACGACAATCAAACAACTTAACTCGCCGATGTCATAAGTTAACTCGCTACTGCCGTGCGATTCTCTAAGAGCAAACATCGTTGCATCTTTGACAACATCCGTGAAACAAATGAATAGATGACAATAAACGTTGGAAAAGCTACCTTATGTACAAGGGTGATATCTCAAAGAATTTGACACCGGTGAGCTCGTCGACGAGCGCATCGACGAATCATTAGAGAATCGCACGGCTGTACTTATCGAAGTGTAAATCGCGCTATAGAAATAGTTGAATGGTTTGCCTCCGGTTGTCGATCAATAATTACCTAAAAAGCTATTCTACTATTTCTTTAGATAAATTGAAACGTAACTTCATCTTATACACTAATCGCCTTACTTATAAACGCTGCTTAAATTTAAATAACGTCATTTAGTACAGCGCAGAACATATTTTTTTTACATCCATACAAAAGTGTACAGGTCCCAAACTAGGCAGAGCCTGTACTATGGTAACCTGATGACTGATATACATACTTAAATACATATACACACCCAGACTCAGATCAAACATGTTCATGCACACACAAAAGCCGGGACCAGCGGCTCAGAAGGCGGTGGTGCTACCAACTGCGCCAACCGGCCTGTCACATTTTTCCTTTGATCACTACTAAGAAACGTCATTTAAAGTTAAGGAGCGTTTATAAGTAAGGCTCTTACGGCCTTACTAATAAACGCTGCCTAAACTTAAATAACGTCATTTAGTACGGCGCATAATAATTTTCCTTTGCGCACTACTAAGTAACGTCATTTGAAGTTAAGCAGCGTTTATAAGTAAGGCTGTAAGGAATTACATCTTATATCAAACGCTACTACTTATATACGCATATGAGATATGAGTTACGAGTCATGTTCTATTGAGTTAGCGGAATATAAAGTTAAAATTGATCGCTGGCGTCAACAGAAACGTAACTGCAACTGGATTGTTTTTCAATAGCAGAATAAGTAAACGTATAAAAGTCACCGTTCAGCTACGGTTCGATTGCAATTTAATTAGTGGAATAGGCCTCCAGCTGGGTAATTCTAATTCACACGGAAACGATTCAGAGACAGAAACGGCCTATCCGTCTCTGTCATCTACATTCAGGATGACAGAGACGGATATGCCGTTTCAGTCTCCGAATCGTTTCCGAATGAATTAGAATACCGGGCCAGGTGTCTTCGTCAGCGGAACGAGCTGGGCGTAGCCCTAGTCCATTTCTGCGCCAGTACATGATTATTTAAAAATGCCATCCATATAATCCAAAACGAATATATAATCCTGGTTAATATGTTTACAAAGACTAATCTGTCAGTTAGTGCATGATGTAGCTACAGACTTGTACAGTTTCCTCGGTAACGAATATGAACTCAAAGAAACTAAAATACAAGACACACAGAGCACAGACAGCCTGTCGAGTGTCTGGTAGCTTGAAGTCCTAGCGAAGGTTCTACTGTGAAAGTGTTCAACAAGCTTTTATTTCAATATTTATTATATTTAACCTGTAGGCGTAACGTCACCATTCGTCATATTTGGCCAATAATACAAAAGATTTTTCAGAAATCGTACTACTTTACCAGGAGTTGAGACATTTGTAGTTAAAAATTAAAGATTTCAATGCGCTTGTACATGGACCTGCAGAAGTATTTAAGTATATTATTCCACAAACAAATACAATTTAAAAAAAAATATACCGACTTCCATTCTATTCAGTTATTGGAGTGTAACTCAAAAACTACTGGACCGAATTTGGTAAAATTTAAAAAGGGACCACACGGGAAGCACCCACCAGCTTTCACAAAAAAAAAATAATTTTAAGAATCGGTTTACCCTATCGAAAGTTATGAGGTAACAAACATTAAAAAAAATTGAGTACCTCCTCCTTTTTGTCGGTAGATGAGCAGACCTCACGAGTTTCTTACGACGTTTTTGACACACTTGCGAGGAAAAGAAAAATATATGCTGCTTTTACCGCTTTGTTAATTTATGATTTAATGAGAAACTAGAATCACTCACGTGTATAAGTGAGATTAAGTACTACCGGGTATAGTTGAAACTATAGTTGGAAAACGCTGACTTATTTACGTGAGTGATTCCCAATTCTCATATTAAAAAAGTCTCAGAACTACTGTTAGATAAACGATATAAGTTTTAATAAAAAAAAGTAATATTATTATTACTCTTTTTATGAAAACTTACATTACACTTACCGCGTTGTTAGTGTAGTATCATTTTATTATTATTAATAAAATTATACTATACTAACAAAGCGGTAAAAGCAGTATATATTTGTCTTTTCCTCGCAAGTGTGTCAAAAACGTCGTGGCTAGTTGGCTACTAACCTCGTGCTTGCTAAAAAAATGCCCATGTCAGAGTATTACAGTAGATGTCCTTGAACTGTCGGTATTCTATTCTATCACTATCTGACCTACAAGCGACTTCGCTCACAGCCATAGAATTAAATTCAATTGAATAACTTTAGGGTAAAATTTGAAAAGGCAACACACTGGAGCTAATATTTGTAGTACCTAAATAAAAACATCTATGTAAAAAGAATGGCCCCGAGATTCTTGCCGCTTCTACTCGGTAGGCTCTATATATTTTGGAACGCGGCGGTAGCCTAAAGTACAATATCATGAAAAAATGACGTGCATAAGTGCGTCTTTGATGCTTAAATTGAATAAATGATTTTGACTTTGACAACTTTTTCGTAGTAGAGGCTTACAGCATAAAAGGTAACAACTTCTAAAATATCAAGTTTGTTGCCTTAACGGTTTGGGTATTGCCTTGATAAACCAGTCAGTTACAGTATACATGCCTTAAGATTATATCTATTGTAGACTACGTGCCTTCGTTCACCACCTAAAAACATATAAAAGGTTAAATTATTAAAAAAGGAATAACGAATAGCGGTTGTTGAAACATTGTACGTATTTTGAGAAAATTATGAGTTTGTATAAGTACCTGCACTTTATTCAATAAAATTAACGCCCGCGCGTCTGGCGAGCTACGATTGGTACTTCAGTCGTCGCGAGCACCTTCGGCACATGACACACGCACGCGCTCCCTTTTCTACCGACTTCCAAAAATGAGGAGGTACTCAATTCAATTGTATTTTTTTAATTATGTTGAAACATGTACAATTTGATAAATTTAATACTGACTTCCATTCTATTCAGTTATTGGAGTGTATCTCAAAAACTACTAGACTGAATTTGATGAAATTTAAATAGAAGAACAAAAAAAGCACCAGCTTTCAAACAAAAAAAGAATTTTGAGAATCAGTTCGCCTAGTCGAAAGTTATGAGGTAACAAACATAAAAAAATACAGTCTAGTTGAGAAATCTGTATATTCTATCGCCACTTTACGCGAACTGTATTACCTAAATTCCTGATCAAAGATCACGGACTCTCAACCAAGAAAGTGTTTACTCACTAGCCTATCGTAATATTTGTAAATACAAGCGTGTCCTCCATCAGTCGAAAGACCAGAATCTATTTAAATTTTCGTTTTCATCCTTAACTTTCTTCTGCCAATGGAATCTCTTTAATTGTCAAATTTAACACATCCGCTGGACAATTCCAAGATGAAGTTCAATACGAAAATACATAAACATATATCAAAAACAGGTTAAAATGGAAAGCGAAGGTTTATATGAAAAAAAAATAAAGAAAATATGAAACGATACGGCGAGGCCGAAGGCCGAGCCTACTACGCGAACGAACTCGCTGGCAGTCGCTAGTCTATTATAAAATAGAAATAACCTTTGCACTTTTACATTTTTGAACGAAAACGATACACATTGTAGACGTTTTCACAGTAGCCCATCCCTATTTCCGGCACCAATGTTAACATTTCTCGGAGTGTTGGGTTCGTATTTTTCATTTGAAACTTTGTCCTTTTTCGCTTCATATTTTTTTCTTTTTTTAATAAGATTTGACAAATTGTTGGCGATGTCTAGAAGGAGCTTGAATAATTTAACTTTTGTTTGTATAAAACTTGAAGTGGGTGATTTATTTATATTGATGTCTTTGTTTTGTAATAAGAATTTCTAAGTTATTATCCAAAATAAAGGCTATTTGAATTTGAATTGTTTAAATTCAGTTGTGACTTGATAAACTATATTAATTTCATTATAGTCATTTCTGATCGCACTATTATACATAGTTCTTCAATAATATTGACATTAAATTTACGTCATTATTTTTAAATGAAAATTAAATAAATATAATAAAAATATAATGCATGAATTTAAACAATACTTCACCATTAAGAAGATGCCTTTTCAAGTTAGCCTTGAAATGCCACGCGCTCACCCTTCAAGACGACAAATATTCTTCGATTGGATCTAAATTTAAGTTTGACTGACAAATTACTTCGGTCCGTTTACTTTTCCAGCCCACCAATCAGATAATAATTTATCAAACAAACATTTAATTTTATCATAAAAGATTTGAAATCCTTAACAGCAGAAAAAACATAAGCTTGGTTTGGCGAGAATAGCTGTTACATTTTATGCAAGACTGCAAATTTGTTTTTTTGTGCGTGTACTTGTATTGAAACCTGAGCCAGCGAAGGATTCTAGGAGCGAAGCATCTCTGCTAACTGGCCAAATCAACTTTCATCTGTCCATATGTTAGGTTATGTTGGTCTTTCGTTTACAAGTCGCTTATACCAATCTTGACGAAACTTGGTATGAGTGTTAAATTTTTTTGTCGTCGTGATCTTCGAGTGAGGGGGGTACTCTTCCTGAAAAGAGGAGAAGTGTGCTGCGATGCTAGTTATTGACCGATTTTAATCAAATATGGTACACATAGGTAACGGTTAAGCAGCTGAACTTAAAGATAAATTTTGAAGTATAGTTAGGCAAATGGTTATGAAGTTTTAAACTTTACTATTTTGGTTATTTTAATTTAAATTTTAATGATAAAGGAGTCCATAGTTAACTAGTAAACTTCATTGGGAATTTGAAAATGATAGATTCATTGAAATATCATCATCATTATCTCAGCCGTAGGACGTCCACTGCTGAACATAGCCTCCCCCATGATTTTCCAAAAGGACCGGTTGGAAGTGGTCTGCATCCAACGTCGTCCTGCGACCTTCATCAGGTCGTCTGTCCACCGTGTCGGTGGACGACCTACGCTGCGCTTGGCGGTCCGTGGTCTCCACTCCAGAACCTTTCGGCCCCATCGGCCATGCTATGTGCCCTGCCCACTACCACTTCAACTGGCTAATCTTCTGGGCTATGTCGGTGACTTTCGTTCTTCTACGGATCTCCTCATTTCTGATTCGATCACGTAGAGAAACCCCGAGCATAGCCCTCTCCATAGCTCGTTGTGCGACTTTGAGTCTGGGCTATGTCGGAGACTTGATATTGAAATATATTTGCCCATAATTTAATGAAAATGCTTCATACCACGAGCACGCAAGAAAATGCAAAATTTAGGGAATTTTGCCGATTTTTTTCTATCAAGCCAAGTTTGCTCAATCGAGTATTGGCCCCCATAGTTCATCAGAGCGTGTTCAGGTACCAGCCAATATATGACCGCAATTAAATTCAAAGATGATCAAGTTTTAAAAATTTTAATAAGACTGGATTCTAACAAGGGTGCAGGATCTGATGGTATCCCAGCTGTATTCGTAGCTAAGTACGCTTCAGCCTTAACTAAACCTTTGAGGCTTATTTTTAACAAATCACTCAGCACCAGTATATTTCCGTCCAAATGGAAGGTAGCTTTAGTGGTGCCTTTATTTAAGAACGGGTCAAAAGAGTTGGTCAAAATTTATAGACCCATTTCTATTCTACCAGTATTTGCAAAAGCTTTTGAACAACTACTGTGCCCTTTATTGACTTGGCATCTTAAGCAGCTCATAAATCCTTATCAGCACGGATTTGTGAAGGCCAGATCTACCGTAACTAACCTTACTTCGTTCATCAACGATGTGTCTCTGATGGTAGACAGTCGTTCTTCCGTGGACGCGATCTATACAGACTTCAGCAAAGCTTTTGACAGAGTGAACCATCGTGTGCTGCTTGATAAACTCGCAGATCACGGTATATCTGGAAGCCTTCTCAAGTGGTGCGGATCGTATCTCTCAGATCGGAAGTTTAAGGTCGTGGTTAATGGTTTTTCTTCAGACCCATTCTTGGTACGGTCAGGGGTACCACAAGGGTCTCACTTGGGTCCTTTGCTATTTAACGTATTATTATTAACGACGTTGGCGACTGCTTTCATCACTCCAGCTATTATTTATTTGCCGACGAATTGAAGTTTTTTAGAATTTCAAACATACATTCAGATGCTTATCTCCTCCAAGAAGACTTGAATCGCTTGGTTCATTGGTGTGATAAAAATGGTATGAATCTGAACGCTTCAAAATGTTATTTTACAAGATTCTCTAGAAAAATAACTACGTTTGATTGTGATTACAAAATAAAGCTAGACACCATAGAGCGAGTCAACGAAGTCAAAGACTTGGGAGTCTTAATAGACAGTAAACTACAACTCAAGTCTCACATAGAGAATATTTGTGCCCGGGGTTTTAAGAATCTTGGTTTTATTCTTCAAAATTGTAAGGACTTCAAATCCCCTTCAACCAAAATTTTATTATTTAACGCATTTGTTCGTAGTGGTCTTGAGTACTGCAGTGTCGCCTGGAATCCCTTCTATGACATATATACTAAAAGAATAGAGAGTGTGCAAAAGAAGTTTATGTGGCACTTAGCGTACTCAATGTATTTGGAAAAATCAATTAATTCGTACAATGAACGATTGATTTATTTCAATATAACTTCAATGACGAGTCGAAGACGCATGCTGGACGCTTTATTTCTTTATAAAGTATTGAATGGTATTCTGGATACGCCAGAGCTGCTATCCTCCGTTTCAATCTCCACACCTTTGCGGCTTCCACGAACCTCAAAACAATATGCCTTATTACACCCTCAGCCCTCGAGGTCTAATTTGGGTAAGAACGCTCCGCTTAATAGATTATCGAGGGAATTTAACAAAATCGTTAAAACTCATGACATAGACCTATTTGAAACGAACCTTTGTAAATTTAGAAGATGTCTCCGTGATATACATTATAATTTTTCGTAGTTTAAGTTTGTGATATTTTTATTTGAATTTAATTTTACAGGGTAGAATAATTATTACATGTCGTCATAGTAAGCATATATATTTTATATGCTTACTTATAATAATTACTATAAAAAATTATGCTTAATATGTTGCTAAAACTAGCTTTTATTTAGAATGTAGTCTTCGCCTATAATTGTGATGGCACTAAGTTTGTATACCTACTATGTCGTTATTTTTATGAGTGTAACAGTGTACATTATGTTGGCGATCAATAAAAATAAATAAATAAGTATATTCGATTTACACTACATTTATTTTCGAACTTCGGTTATTAGGTTTAAGCATCGAAAAATTTAGTTTTCACGAAGTGGAATCATACAATTTGGCCGATTTGGCCAATTAAAAACTAATTTAACATTTTATTTAAGGCGAAATGAGTCGCCTTAAATAAAATGTTAAATTAGTTTTTATTTAAATCCATCTCGGCTGGGCAACGTTCCAGAAACTTCGCGAAGTCTTCTTGTCCAAAATGCATCAATGATCAATACTTTGACGAGTGAGTGTTACCAGTGATGACTCATGGCACTGAAACGTGGTATCTTACTATGGGCCTCATAAATAAGCTCAAAGTCGCTTAACGAACTATGGAGATGAATATGCTCGAGGTTTCTCTCCGTGATATAATCAGAAAGAGGAGATCCGTAGACGAATAAAAGTCACCGACGTAGCCCAGAAGACTAGCCCGTCAAAGTGGCAGTGGGCAGGGTACATGGCACGCAGAACAGATGGCCGATGCGCCCGAAAGGTTCTGGAGTGCGCAGAGTAAGTCATCCACTGACATGGTGGACAAGATGTGACGTTCTGATAATGTTGCAGGACGATGGTGGATGCTGGCCGCTTTCAACCGTTTTTTTGGAAAACATGAGGGAGACCTATGGTCAGCAGTGGAGGTCCTACGGCTGAGGTGATGATGATGAATCTTTAATGCCTTTTAAAAACTAAATTACTACTATTAGTAATATATAAAAAATTTTTAGGAACTGTTATGCTTGTGTTTGTAACTTGTGTAGGTACTAAGTAAATTATTACGTAAATTTTCGTGAAGCAAAAAAGGTTAGATAGTTCATAGTTCCTCACGATCCATTTTCAAACAACTTTTCGGGGTAGTGGATGTAGGATACCAGATCAAATGGTTCTGCAGACTACTACGCGCAGTGGAAGGAAGAATAGTAATTTGGTCTGCAGACGGCTGGCTGTCATATCCTACGATGTCCTCGGTAACAAGGAGCTGAACCAAACAATATTCCTAACAAGATATTCTCTACAATACAACTACCTAACCTACACGGATGGAGTAATATACTTAGGAGTACTTACAGCAATCCCGTTGCGTCGAGCGTAGCATCCGTAAGTATGTTCTTTTAGGGAAAGGAGAGAATAGGCGTTAGGCAGGAAACAAGGATGGGAAAACCAACCAAACACATCATCCCCGGGTCCTTCCACGTGAGTTCCAGGCTTCATCTGCTGCAGTCCACTGAATGTTCCAACTTACAGGTAGATCCAATCCGGTCCAATATACCACTCTAACACTAAACACGCAACAGTGAACTACAGTGATTGCCTAGTTTAACTAAATTAATTACATTTTAATCCAAACATTTTCCAAAGTCAAACTAGCTCGTCAGCCATTTTTACAAGAAGACCGTAATATCTCTCTAAGCCCAAAGTGTGCGCATAACAAGTCAATACAAAGTCCAAGTGACGTTACGAGTGGCGCCCTCTAGTGTTAGAGTTCGGGACCAAACAGTGGATAAAATGGACTATTGTGTGCTGATTTTAGAAAATGCTATTTTGATCGGACTTGACACAGTCTCAGATGCTTTGACCACCACATGGTGACAGAGCTGACAACATGTGAAGATTTATCCAGAATCTCTGCCTAGAACAGATGCATTTCGTCACACGAACTATGCCCGTAACTCCGAGACAGTTGAGACAGTGACAGAGACAAGTCTCATGTGCTTGTAATTTTGCCAGCGACCACCATTCCAACCAGAACACACGATTGTGGTTATTACTGGTTCGCGGTAGAAACAGGCATGTATGATGGTAGTACTTCCCCGGAAGAACTCATTAAGAATGAGTTGTTCTGCGATTAAATTTGCAATTGTAGCAACTTTATTAAATGATTTTAAAGCATACAAAATATTTTATTATCTAAAATAGCCATCAATAACAAAAACGCGATAATTCCCCTATAATTTCATTGTGGAATGGGCCCCCAGACGCGGGTTAAACACCGGCACAGATAAGATAATACAAATGTTATTTATATTTCCACTGCGGGTAGATGCGAATTCGTACTCAAGGAAATGTACAGTAAGGGAACTTAGTACCTATACTTGGTTTTTATTCAGGCTTTTCTACGTCATGGCAGTAGCAATTGCATTAGGTTTGTCATTGCAGGTTGCACTTTGAAAAGCTTTGACCAGTAGAAATCTACATTATTCTCGAGTAACATAGACTATATTTGATTCATCATCCATCACCATGCGGGTGGATCCGCGGAACGCAGGAAGTCTACATTTACATCTACACTAATAATAAATAGGAAAGATTTGATTGTTTGTTTGTTAGTTTGTAATAGATATATAGCGTCTTTCAGCTTTGGTGCAATCGCGGATCCTCGCATTTTTCGGACACGTTTCGAGGCGGGACAGCCAGTCTATAGAGCGGCTTGTCGTTCAGGGCAAAGTAGAAGGCAGTAGACCGCGCGGGAGGTCACCCATGCGATGGACTGATCAGATCAAATCTGCGTTGGGAGGTCCCTTGCATGAGTGCACCAGGATGACTGCGAATAGAGGGGGATGGCGTGACATCGTGAGGCGCATTACATCTGCTTCCACCACAACTACATGACGACCACGACCGCTCTGTCAAGAGCGAAACGACTGAGGAGAAGAATAGATATACTCAAAAACAACGTAACTGATAAAAACAGTCCTTTACTTTTAGAAAGTTACACTATTCCTGTTAAAATATAGGCTATATATTTGATTCGTCATAATCATTATCTATTAAACCGCGGAACGCAGTTAGCGTACTAAAATTGGAAAGTATAAACAAAACTACAATGTCTAACACTCGTATTTATAAACAAGTAATTACTTGTTGCTAAGTAATTTCTCAATGAAGTAAGCACTTGACGATAGAATACTTCAATATAAAATCTTATTCGAGCAATTAACGTTATTGCTAAAGTAAATGCTTAAGTGAGTAATGACATAACCCTATCAAAATTGAATGTTTTATTACACTTGTATTAGGTTGTTGTCATGGGTTTTTAATTTTTACAGCATAATAAATCCTTCACAGTTCAGACTTATGTGCGAATGTCGTTTTTATACAGCTTCACTTTTGCAATAAGAACGAAAAACTGACGTGTTCCCATTGCTAAGTAAATGAAATGGTGACTATTACTCGGCTAAGAATTCTAGCCTTTGTTAGTTCTAACTTCAGGCAAATATTAGTATAAAAGAATTAAAATCGTTGCTTAAGTAATTACTTTTGCTGAATTAATTACTTTTACTTGTTTATAAATCTCAAATTCGGGCATATTTAATAACAGTTTTGTTGTGTCACCAACGTTTGCAACGTTACGTTGTTTTGATCCTTACTCCAAAATTATATATTATTAATTAATATATATTAATTATTAAATAATTAGTTAAATCGACCTAGTGATAGGCATTTTGTCAATTTATTTGCTGGGATAACATAACTTTCTTCTAACTTATATTACCACTACGCGTAACTCCAAGCTATTTGATTTATTTTTTTACTATAGTTTGTATGGTAATACGAGTAGGTGACCTCTAACTAAAATAGATGCATTTTCACAAATGACGAACTGCATCTTACAGTCTCAATATTTTAAAACTTACAGTCTTACATCTATTCTGTTTTATCGTCAGTATATAGTTAACGTGTCCAAGAACTCCTACTGCGTACAACATTGTACTGTAGCTGCTGCAGTTTCGCTATTGTTCCTGAAATCTAAGCTCGGCGTAATTGATGATTCGTATAGTGGTTTTTGTTGAATTGTTTGCGAAACTCTAAAAGTAAAGGATTGCTTTTTGGAAACCTTGCTTTCTATTTTTAAGTGGGTTTAATTAATTAAACAACTTGTTTAACGATGTAGTTAGGTAAAATGCTGATGTGGGAACCTTTTGCATCTGTCGTGATCTCAAGCGGGAAATTATAGGTGTCAGCTGGACGCTTTGAACCATAAATGAAAAAAGGCTATTAAACAAACTTGTTCTCACGTCACTCATTTTCTGAGAATGTAAAAAAAAATACCAAAAAATGAAACTTGTACTTTTTTTCACCCTTTTTAGCGACCATTGCTACTTACGGGATCGATTATCATCCACCGTCAATAAGGATATCATCAAGATAGACAGACCAAACACATTTAAATTATTGGAGGGTAACTCAAAAACCACTTGACCGAATTTAATGAAATTTAAAATGAATTATACTCTTACAAACAAAGACAAGAATTTTGTGATACGGTCCACACACAATCCAATATGGAACCTCCTCGTCCTCGTTTCTTGAAAGACAGAATGGAGGAGATACTCAATTCGACTGTATTATTTTATGATTGTTACCTCATAACTTTCGACTAGGTGAACCGATTCCCAAAATTCTTTCTATTTGTTTAAAAGCTGGTGCTTCCCGTGTGGTCCTATGTAAATTTTATCAAGTTCAGTAGTTTGATGAGTTAAACTCCAATAACTGATTTTTACCAAAGTAATAGAATGGAAATCGGTATAAAATTTTTCAAATTGCACTTGAATTACTAACGTTTAATAATTTACTAAATATATATCATAATATAATAATCAAAATTAATTTAAAAAAGTTGAATAAGATACTTGAAAATTTATTAAACCATTGGAACCAATAAAATAAACTAAAAACAAAACAAATTTAACAAATAAAATAAAATTAAACACTATTTATTATTTGCTTATTTAGTGTAGGTACTACTATTGATGATAGTAATGTAATGTTAAGGCGCGGTCCAACTCTAATTTTAAAACAATTTACATAAGGTTGAGAATTGCTTCTCAGATTGGACGCATTACATGCGAAAATGCAATTGAAAACGTGCTAATATACTTTTTATATTCAGTTCGTACAATCAAATGATTAACTTTTAATGGTAAAGGAGTCCATAGTTCACTAGTAAATTTCATTGGGGAAATTCGAATGTGAAACCTTCATTGAAATATATTTGCCCATAATTGAGTAAAAATGCTTTTTTCCCACGAAGCACGTAAGGAAAATTGCAAAATATAGGGAATGTTGCCGATTTTTTTTTCTATCGAGCCAAGTTTGCTTAATCGTGTATCGGCTCCCATAGTTCATAAGAACGTATATTCAATTTACACTACTTTTTTTTCGAACTTTTTAATTATTAGGTTAATGCGTAGAAAAACTAAGTTTTCGCAAAAACGAATCATGAAATTTAGTCGTAATCTACACTCATTTCGCGTTTAGTGTAACATTAAAACGTACTTTCCGGAAAAAAATTATAAAATCCACTTACCTGTACGTACTACCTCGAATATTATAACGTGTCGTACGAATAAAATAAATTTAAGTGATAATTCAGCTTATATACAGGGTGTTTGGTAGAGGGACCGACATACCAAATGAGCGTGTTCGGGGGCCCACTTGGAGAATACAAGTTGGCCAAAAAAAATCCCAGACCCCCCAAATTTTTTTAAACTTTTTTTTTGTGAATTTTCCCTTTTTCTCCGAAATTGTACCTATTTACCACCATAAAATTTGTAAAATCTGTTTTAGACAGGAGGTTTTTAGTTGAATTTGTCTCTATACACCTTCAGGCCAAGCAAAGCAAAATTGGATACCTGGATTTTGAATTGGATTGGCCTGAAGGTGTATAGAGACCAAATTCAACTAAAAACATCCTGTCTGTAACAGATTTTACAAATGTTATGGTGGTAAATAGGTACAATTTCGGAGAAAAAGCGAAAAATTCACAAAAAAAAGTGAAAAAAAATTAGGGGGTCTGGGATTTTTTTTGGCCAACTTGTATTCTCCAAGTGGGCCCCCGAACACGCTCATTTGGTATGTCGGTCCCTCTACCAAACACCCCATATATTCCATACAGGTGTGTATAATCCCTCGATATAAAATTACGCAGAAATCTGGTAAAATTACTCCAAATTACTATGTAATTCACACAAAGTGGCCACGTAAAATCTTGTTAAAGTCGATCGATAATTTTTACGATGATCATTTTCATAATTTGCCATCAAACATGGGTCAATTCTGTACTTACAGTGTTTTTCAAGTGAAAAGCATGACATACACTCATTATGAACTTTATACATACATTAATACAATAGATACAACATATCATAAAAACATTGTAGACTTTACACTATTTTGTAAATATTTTATTTAAGGAATAATAAATAAATATATAATTTAAAATTGTCTTTAATCCAGTATCGAGACTTCAAGCTGCAACTGCAAAGTAAACTACAGTATTCTACGTAGACACATACACGAAACCGCTCGAGCAGTTGCATTGCTTCGGGCGGTTGGCTGTCAAGCAGTCGCCAGGCATACACGAACTGCTCGAGCTGCACTCGCGTAGTTACCTCCGCCCGCGCTCTTCATTCCACGTCGCGCGCGCTTGCCACCCTTGAATGGAAATTGTGGCTTGTTGTGCAATGAATACCAACTGCTCCGACAGTTATAAATGGCAGCTCCAAGCTGTTGACTATGACTGCAAGAGCGGTCCGTGTATGTTGATCACTGGCTCGAGCATTCCGTGTATATCGGCTCTCAGACATTCTTTTTCAGGCAGTGTTCACGATCTTGCCACGCACGAAAGTGAGTGCAGGCGGTATTTTTATATACGAGTAATTATAATGTGTGATACTCTCGATAGTTTACAAACTCTAATCACATTTTATTTTTCAATATGTCAATTCATGTCAGTTTATAATTTGAGGTAAACATTCTTCGCTCAAGGACCGTTCGTAGAAATATCAAAGGTGACTCTGAAAACCAATTATGGTTCAATATTTAAGTAGAATTGACCCAGAGTTTTTCATGTTTAAAGTTCAAACCGAGAGATATCGTAAAGTCGGCGTAAATTGAAGTAGAAATTGGATTGCTGGCTAAGGCGTAAAGTTTGGAATACATTGGTAGAACGTACTAACGATTATTTTTAAAATTGTGGATAAAACACGTAGTGTTACGTATGCACTATTCTCCGCGTTTATTATAACAGCTAAATCTCATGATATTTCCAAAAATTAGTAATGAAAATAACAACTAAATACCTTAGGGCCACTTAGCATAAGCCAACGTACCTGTATGACCGATCTAAGCCCGGTTTTTTTAAAACCTGACCTGTTTTGGCTTAGTGTTGCTTAACAACGCCATCTATTGTCACGTAGCAACACTAAATGTTGCTGTATCAGTAAAACAGCTTGTTGTAGCAGCCAGAAAAACGGATAAAACGACGTTTTCTAAAAATGAAACCTAAATAGGTATTAGATTTCGTAAGAGAGGCTTTCTTTTCTTTAAGGAAGTTATAAACAAGAAAACAAGCGAATAGTTTAATATAGAAATTACCCCGCGGACATTTTTTTATAATTTTACCCAGTGACACTTACGCCATTAAGAGTCTAATCACATATTTATCAAAATGCAAACACATTGCCGTTCTTTTGGGCTTCGGCGCAGTCGGGTAGATAAAATTTGATCCATTGTGACCCCAACTTTAATTCAGAAACCATTGAAATATCATAGCAGTTTTCGATATATAAATTGGCTTATACGCCAATAATATCGGTTTTTAAGCCGTAGGTATCTCGTTAAATTGGGTTATTAGTTATTTATTAAAAATATATCTTTTGATGAAATACCTTTAAGTTGATGGAGAAAATAAAATATTGCTTGTTTTGTAAATTTCAAAGGCTCACAGTTTTTATTAGATGCTTTTGAATTATTACAATAAATTATTATATTATCATAAATATAAATCATAACCAAGGCTTGTCAATACGAATTTTAGAAACAGCCATGCTCCAACAAATATGATTTAATTTGTCTGTCTTATTTATTTTATTTTACTGTTAATATGTTTCTAAGAAATTTTTTCGTTAGTGTTCGCTGACCTTGTGTTTATGAGACGAATGTCAAAAGTACAGATGTTTCGTGGAAGGTCTCGCCAACCGAACAACTTAGTATGGGTCGATGCGAATGTTGAAGGAATTGTCATTGAAATTACGTTAATTAATTGGAATCGATTTCAACAAATCTATTGCTCTGGGTTGCAAAGTACAGGTACAAGGTTATCCATAGCTAGTCGAAATATTAAGAGTAATACTAATTTTCACATTTTTGAATATGAAATTAAGTAAATATCTAAGCATGGAGCTTGAAATAAGGACTTAGGCTGCTTGACCATTGACTCGGAGCGAGGCAGCGGTGCGGAGCGAGCGAGTACTACGGAGCGGAGTTGCGGACTGTGTCTGTCCATTGACGCGGAGCGAGACAGCGGAGCGGAGCGAGCAAGTATAGCGAAGCGGGGGTGCCGGCTGTGAAGGGCTAGGCCGAGTTCACGCAACGAGTAATGGAGGGCGGCGGGTGGACAGTAATGTTACTAATTATAAATTGATTTCAACATACTATGTCAGTACTTATCGTTTAGTGCACGGTGAATATGATACATTTTTCCGAACTGCTGATGAACACTTTCGAAAATTCTTATAGAGTTTCGCAATCTACTTTTCATGAGCTGCACTCTCTGGTTCAACCATAGACTCGGAAACATGACTCAAGCCGCCTCGTTCCGCGACCTCGCTCCGCTTCCGAAAATGAATGAGTTTTAAACTAGCTCACAATCCTTGTCCACTGGAGCTGAGCGGAGATTTTATGCAATCCTGTTGGTTAATTATTCTCCGATTCTCCGCTCCGGAGTCTCGCTCCGCTTCAGTGGACAGGCAGCCTTAGTTTGCTTTATTTAGTATGGACATGGCCAGTGGTAAGACTATACTGTCAAAAATATATACTATTGTTGACTTATTTAATTTTCCTAGATTTGTGTTTCTTGGAGTTTTGTCGTGAAATAGAGGTGGGTTACGCAACGGTCGACGTTAGTTCCATTCATACATATTTTGTTCTAAGTGAAAACAGGATTCCAAGTAACTTACCGTTAAGTGTTCTTAATGGAGCATGAGTGTAGGCAAAGTGAATAAAATCATGAAATGTTTTAGAGTTTTCCTCTTCAATCACATTGGAAAGTTTTAGTAACGCATCCAATACATTACGTGACTTGGACAGGACAGTGTATTAATGGCTAACTATTTACGGGACTGTGACTTGTGTCTGAGTAATTGAATAAACATGTTAAGAAAATGCCTCGGTTTCTTAGAAAGGGGTATTTGCCAGCGTAACTTAAAAAAGTGCGCCATTTGCACGACGCGAGCTTGTCGGTGTAGAATAGTTCTAGAACGTTTTTCTTGATAGCGGTGACAAAAAAAAACACCGCTTGATTTATGCCTAAATAATTAATTATAATTAACTAGGCAAAAATCAAGCGGTGTTTTTAAACGCTACAGACAGAACGTTCCCGTGTCCCGTGAACGAACTTAGCGTGACGTCACGTGACTTTTCCACAAGTAATGTCAACGCCATACATTTAGAAGTTGTCCTTTGGCGTTAACGTTAACAGAAACATCTTTTATCTAGGCCTGCAGAAAGACAATTACGGATCTCAGTTACAATCAAATGTTGATAGCAATCTAGAAAAAGGCGGTTCTATGTCAGTTTTGACAACTTCAGTAACAAAAATGTTAGTAAGTTGGAGCTGACAATAGTGACATAAAGCCGCCATTTTGTAGATTTCAGTCAACATTTAATTGCTACTGAGACACATTATTATGCAGATCAGACAGGCTATTATTTATCTCAGTTGCTGACAAATGTTGATTGAAATCGAAAAAAATGGCGACTCTATGTCACTTGTGTCAGCTCCCATCATCAACTAACATTTATGCTTACTGGAGTCGTCAAAAGTGACATAGCCGCTATTTTTCAAGAAATGAAATATAGGGGAAATTCCCTATGTATACACGATAAATCGATCTAGTTAGGTTTCATTGTTTAGAAAACGTAGCTAACCGTGTTATTTAGGAAATGAAAAACAACAGTTTGTTCGTTGCGTTCAAACTAGATGGCGTAACAGTCGTATTGCAAAATCCTGAATCGCGGTGACAAGATTCTCACGGAACATGTGTTGGTACTTAGTTTTAAGTAATTCGTACCTATATAATCGTATAATATTACTAAGCAACAACGTCCATATCCTTACGTACAATATTATGTGCCTGACTCTAACACCTATCGCTTGTATAGAAACCGTGACACGTATTGACAAACCATTATGTCGACGTGTCTTCGTGTTTGTATGGAAGATGACGACCTTTTCCCATAACTCTAATGTAAACCTGACGTGACCTTTCTCAAACATTTTAACTTCAATAGGTAATCGATATACGTTGCCACATATTGTCTATCGAAAAAACTAAAATGAGCTACTTTGATCGTACTTCTTCTTATATAACATGTACAATTTGAAAAAATTAATACCGACTTCCATTCTATTCAGTTATCGGAGTGTATCTCAAAAACTACTGGACCGAATTTGATGAAATTTAAATGGGTGCGTGACTGTTATTCGAAATTCATTTTACAAATTTTTATTTGTAAAATGAATAACAAAAACCCTACACTGGATATAAAAGACTTTTGCCGTAAGGGACAGTTGATATAATTTTTTTGATATACGTTATAGTTGTTATATAATTTAAAATCTATACCAGCACGTGATATATCGAACAACTGTAATACTATAATTTTATAATATATACTGCTAATATTACATACTCTTCAAGTATCACATTTTTTTCGATGTAACAATGACTTGACATACTATAAGTTTTGGTATAATTCCGTGAACAAAATGATGTATGTTTAAGGCGCGGTCGTATCCTGATAATAGTAAAAAGCCGAATCTTTAAACACCTAGTGTAACGAAACTGATCGATAATAATCTATGAAAAAAATACTTAGGTTAGAAAAGGAACAGGCAAAGAGTAATAACCGAACAGAATTCATAAATATTACTCGCTCTCTGCAGTAAAAAAACCTAAATAGGTCCATAAAAATAAACTTTCACGTCCAAACTCTCTGAATTTTCAGCGATAACACTATATTATTTTTTAGGTAATACATAGCCAACATATAGTACTAAAGTAGTAACCAGCAGTTTTTTGTATTGTGTTAGTATATATCGAAAAATATTAAGAAAACGTACAAAATTAACGCATTTTCGCATTACATCGTCCAATCTAACAAGCGATTTTCAACCTTACGTAAAGCATCGTAAATTATTTTAAAATTGGGGTTTGACCGCGTCTTAATGGTATTCAGTTAGCGAGTGTAGCGAGCGTGCCGCGGCAGCGGCCGGCGAAGCGCCAGAATTAGGTTATCAATCTTAGTCAGGCATTTTTGTTTACTTTTGAAATATAATAATAGGTTTCGACGTTTCATTACATATAGATGTTTATTAAAATTCGACTAAAAAAGAATTTTGTGCAGTGATTATATTTTTTATAATAGTTATTTAAATTGCTAAGTACTCGTATATAACATGAATTTATAGTTTATGAATGGTTTTCTTTTATTGTTATTTGTTTTGAATTTCGATCAAAGGTTTATTATATTATATAAGAAATAAATGGTATGTCATAAGTTTATTTTTCTTTTTTAAATATGTATTTTATGAATAGAACATATATTACTTACCCAATTTAAATGGGACCACACGGGAAGCACCAGCTTTCAAACAAAAAAAATTGAGAATCGGTTCATCCAGTCGAAAGTTATGAGGTAACAAGCATGAGAAGAAGAAAAAACAGTAAACTGAGTACCTCCTTTTTTTTAAGTCGGTAGAAAAAACCAGAAAATGGAACCGACTTCAACACCAATAAGTAAATACTCGTAACTTGTTGATGATACCGTGTTATTTCACAAGTACCTATTATGACATTACTATTATCACATTAAGATTGTATGTTGAAAATCTATTGTCAAGTAATAAGTTCTCGCATTTATAAACAAGTAGTCACTTGTTTATAAATGCGAGAATTAATTATATTATATTTTATTATTAATTATATTATAATTATATATATATTATAGAGAATAGCATGCAAAAACACAAGTTGTAATGAGAGTGTATCTGCTGACAAACTGTTCTGCAGTTTGGCAGAATTTAGAATAAGATAATAAAAATGTATGCTTATTAAAAAAAAATAAAAAAAAAAAAATATTACAATATTGTGCGCAGGTAGGTACCGATTTCAACCAGTTTCACACTATTTGGTGTTGAAGACGGTTGCATTTTTGGGTAAACTTTTAACCTTTAGTGACCCTTGCTACTTACGGGATCGATTGTCATTCACCGTCAATGATGATGTCAAGATAAGTGTAACACTTTTCAGTTAATGGAGTGTACCTCAAAAACTGACCGAATGTGAAGAAATTTAAATGGGACCACCTCGGAAGTCAAACAAAAAAATAGTTTTGAGAATCGGTCAGCAAATGGGGGAGAAGTCGGTGAACATACATTAAATATTAAAAAATAAAGAGAAAATACATTAAATATAACATCCTCCTTTTTTTGATGTCGCTTAATTTAAGGCGCGGTCCAACCCCAATTTCTATATAATTTACGATGCTTTACGTAAGGTTGAAAATCGCTTCTTAGATTGGACGATGTAATGCGAAAATGCATTAATTTTGTACGTTTTCTTTATATTTTTCGATATATACTAACACAATTGAAAAAACTGCTGGTTACTACTTTAGTACTATATGTTGGCTACGTATTACCTAAAAAATATATAGTGTTATCGCTGAAAATTCTGAGAGTTTGGTATTTTAGAGAGTTTTTTATCAACATATTTAGGATTTTTTTCTGCAGAGAGCGAGTAATATTTATAAATTCTGTTCGGTTATTACTTTTTGCCTGTTCCTTTTCTAGCCTAAGTATTTTTTTCATAGATTATTAACGATCTGTTTCGTTACACTAGGTGTTTAAAGATTCTGCTTTTTACTATTATCAGGATACGACCGCGCCTTAAGTACTGTTCGTTTGCTCGCTAAAACATAACAAGTGCAATTTGAAAAAATTTATACCAACTTCCATTCTATTACTTTGGTAAAATCAGTTATTGAAGTGTAACTCAAAAAATACTGGATCGAATTTGATGAAATTTAAATAGGGAGCACCACACAGGAAGCACCAGCTTTCAAACAAAAGAAAGAATTTTGAGAATCAGTTCACCCTATCGTAAGTTATGAGGTAACAAACGTTAAAAAAAATACAGTAGAATTGAGTACCTTTTTTTGGAAGTCGATAGAAAATTGCTTGGTCGATTTGGATAATTATGTCGTTTTTTTACCTTCTTGACTTATCTTGTCCTGGAGTCTCATAACGATAGTTTCAAAATGAAGTAGGTTAATTACCTAAAGGTTCACTTTAAAAGTTTTAACCCGGTCGAATTAGGATTAGACCCGGAAAAAAATATAAGTTACAATTTTCCTTCGGAATTCGTTGGGGAAGGTCACAGGCAGTCTAGATTTTGTATTGTGTGGTAATCGATCCGTTGCGTCATCCGCCATCTTGATTATATTTTTTTGTTTATTGAATAACTCGTTTATTATCAATTTTACACAATAAGTACTTTATTTTTGTAAAATTGTTTAGAATTTTTTTTTTACAATTGACGGATAACGCGACGCAACGATCACCACGCAAAACAAAATTTAGACTGCCATGTTTAGATTTCATAGGTAAAGCAGTTATTATTATTTTTAGGCTAAAACCCGTTTTTTATAGTGGTTCATCAAAGTGACTTCCTCTCGCCCGATGGAAAGCGAAGATGGAATCAAGAAGCAATGCCCATTAGTGCAGCCGTAAGCTGCACTAATGGGCACCCCTATGATGACCTGACAGTTGTTTTTTCAGTAGGTATAACACTTTCAAATAACAACACTAAAATTAGATATTTATCTTTAAATCTGGGCATATTTTAGACAGTTTAGTCGTCACGTATTTTGGTGCTCGCTAAACTAACCTAAAATAACCCAAAATTGAATAGAATAATCCAATTTATAGAAGTGTCTTTCTAAGTGTTAAACTATTTTGGATTTTATCGTTAACAGAATAAGAACCACCCTAATAAGTGTTTAGTTCGGTAGTTTAGTTTTTTTTAACAAGTGAATCGCTATCAATGGCGACTTCGTTCCTCAACAAATTCCGAAGCAAAATTGCTACTTATAATTATTTCCGGGTTTGGCCCTTTGTAAGCTCATTCGAGAGGTCAAAGGATGGTGGGTAAATACCCACCATCCTTTGACCTCTCACTTCATCAGTGATGCACATACTTTACCTATGATAGTGACAGCTCTCAAGGAGAGCTGCCGGAACAACGTTAGGTGTTTATTGATATTTTGGGTAATAGAGATAACTAGTCAGTGACTTACTACCATGTTGTGAATGTCTTTACGCTTTTACCTTTCACAAAAGATCAAGCCAGTGGTCGTAGAACTACGAAGAAATAATATCAGGAAGAAAAACTGCCTTAAAAAATTACCAAATAAAGTTCGTGCTAAATCAATAACATCGTCTACGCCACTATGACTCAGCTGTCATAGTAGACGTTGCAGCACGTGCGTGGACCAATCCCTGCTTTCTTTCTGAAATTTAAACCAATCACCGAACATGTCTATTTGTAACTTTGGAATCATAATTCTATATACGAAAACAAAAACGTCGTTTTGGTTTGAATGACCACTTTTTGTTATGAGTTATGCTTCCTGACATTATTTCTTCTTAGCCGTAGAACAATTAATTTGCGAAAAAGTATTCGTATAGTAAACGTCAACGTGTCAAGATTCGGCGTACAAACTGTGAGTTGTCTGTGCCACTGTTGCCCTAGATGAATGACAGTTTGTACTGTTTCTCGTGAACGGCACAGTACGTTACATTTACGCAGTTATTCGTGCTTGGCCTACAGAGGTAGGATTTAAACTTGCGAAAGCCTGGGGTCTTAGTCTTACTTACCATAAAATTTGGTACCACCACGTCAATATAGCCAGCTTAAAATAATATAGGATTACGATAGACGTGTTGATGACGTAGTATCAAATATTTCACGCAATTCGCATAGTTTTTCGTGACTTTAGACACTAAGTTTCATTGTTCCAATGTCAAATTTTTGAAGATCCGTGCACCCATCTTATAAGGTAGGTACCTAATCATATTGCAACTTACCATTAAATTTGGTTGACCGTTTTGTGTCGATGGGAGTACGATAGTAAGTATGATTATTCTAAGCTAATTACAAAACGCTTCTGATTTATGATAGTTTCGTAAAGGGAGTAGGCCCCAGATCGCTGATTATGCTCCGCTTTGAAACTGTTGAGTACTTTTACTCCATGAGCCGGGAAGGAATTAAATAATAATCCCTCCGCAGTTGGGCTACGAATAGTAATATGCAATGAAACTCGACTTACTAGGTGATATACAACAGAATTAATAATTAACGTTAGAAAAGGGATATTTACCATGTATTGCATTTATTGTGAGCGCTCAATATTTCGGCACAGTTACATGCGCCATGTTCACGAGTAAACTGGTTTCTAAAGTAATTCTCGCATTAGTGACAATGTCAGTTTAAAAACTGATACAACAGATATGTTTGCCTCTTATGCAAGATACCGCCTTGTTGGGTACACCGCAAAGGTATAGTGCGCGTTACTGTGTTCAGGTTGTGAATGAGAGCCAAAATGCATTGAAGCACGGTACAGTCTTGAAAATCAAATCTACATAATTAAATAACTTTAAATATAATTCATACTTAAGATACACTTTTCGAAACTGGCTTCAGGTGCGCTTGTACCCTAATTAAAGAAAAAGCAGAATTTTTAAACACCTAGTGTAACGAAACAGATCGATAGTATATTATGAAAAAAATACAAAGGTTAGAAAAGGAATAGGAAAAGAGTAATAATCGAATAGAATTCATAAATATAACTCTCTTTCAGCAGAAAAAAATCCTGAATAGGCCCACATAAATAAACTTTCACTCTCCAAAAAAGTCCAAACTCTCAGAATTTTCAGATAACACTATATTTTTTTTCAGGTTAGCCAACGTATAGTACTAAAGTAATAACCAACAGTTTTTTCAATTGTGTTAGTATATATCGAAAAATATAAAGAAAACGTACAAAATGAACGCATTTTCGCGTTACATCGTCCAATCTAACAAGCGATTTTCAACCTTACGTAAAGCATCGTAAATTATTTTAAAATTGGGGTTGGACCGCGTCTTAAAATACACTTTTCGTAACTGGCAGCCGTAAATGAAACCAACAGTTCAAGTTAAAAATCCACATTTAATATTTAAAAATGAATTTTACATCACGGAACAGACCGCTCTCAAATGCTCCATTGTTATAATAAAAAAGAAATAAAATAAAAACTAAAGCTCGTTGTACAAACAAGAACAGTCGCTGACAAAAGTGTTGAGGAACTTTATAGAAAGTAGTAAACAACTTTATAGCTTCGTCTCTTTCACACACGAGACGTATTCTAAACACGCGCTTCTCGTATCATAAAATAAATAAATTATGATCGTATACTATGACAGCAAATTTACCATACTTAAACAATTTTTATTCTGTATCAAATGGTGGAAGTAGGCTAACTAATGAAACAATTAAAGATCAAATATAATAATATTCAGATTAATTATCAATTAATTATCGCTCTCGTTTATCTGGTACTAGCAGTGTGTCTTTGTACTTTTTTCCAGTCAAAATTTTTTAAGAGTGAAGATAGACCAGATAAAATATAACTAAACTGTACTCGTATAATACTCATTTGTCTTTCTAGGGTGGTTTTTATGATATTTTGTAAATAATATTAAAATATTCCCATGGTTTTTAAAAAAAATGGAGGATTGCATTTGCAAATATTATTATAGTATTGTAATCAGTTCCTTACATTTTATCAGCAACTGTTCGTTTTTGTTATGAGAAATATTCCAGTAGATATATATTGGTTTGCTCATCGCTTGCGTGTTAAATAAACGAATCCTTTTGGGTAGCTTTAGCTTTTGACATTAAACGCATAAACTAAAACAAAACTAACCTCGTAACTAAAACGGATCCTTTGTCCTTTAACATGAACCTGTCATTAATGTCATTGACAGAATTTGGTAGTAGTAGGTATAACCATATATATAATTAATAATTTAACAAAACATACGAAACATCGAAATAATTCACGCTCACAACAATATTACCTTATCTCTATTCATGACGTATTTTTTCTGAATTTAATCTGTAATCGCAGTCAAAATTACAATTTTATATATACCTACTGGAAATCGTAACAACTCTATCAAAATCTAGTCATTGCATTTTAAATATGTAGTTGTTTATTTAAATGGTAAATAAAAAACATGAAAACGACAAGGTTATCGCAACTTGGTGTGACTAACCACAGCTAAAACTAAAGTCTAAACTAAACATAGTTACAAGAGTATAAAATCAATTTTGGTAGGTAGTTCTTCCTATTAATAAGACTAATTCTGTCTCACTGCTAATGGTTAAATAAGCTAAACTTCCAAAAGCAGTTAGGTTCTAAATATAATATCAAAATCATGTTGATTTTTGATTCGTTCAGACATGAAAGGAAATAAAATTATGAACAAGTTTGTAAGCAGTCTCATATTTTAGATAAATGCCATCCAACTTATAGACCTTGATAAATACTTTGTCTCTCGAATAAAATGTTTAACTTAATGTTAAATTTATGATTGGTAATGTAATAATAATAATTTGTGTTTGCAACTCAAATACTTCTTACCAGTTAAAAACTTGGATAGAAATCTGGAATGATGTAATGCAATTCCATATGTACAGTCGCGAATAAAACTTCAAACATTTTAGGCCGTAATTAGTTAATTTTGATAATTTATAAACATAAAACATGTTGTTATCACATTCGAAAATTAATATTATAAAGTATTTTAAATCCTTACAGTTAATATAATTTACATTTACACAACATTGCCTAAGAATTTAGCGTACTATCGAAATTAAAAATATTTATTAACTTATACACTTATCATTACGCGTACAATAGCTTACAGAGCCAGACGTTGGCTTTTGCGGTATAAACTAATTAAATCACATAAAACCAATTAAAATAGGTACCAGAAGTATAGGGTTAGAAAAGCGTGTCAATCGCAGATTATTTGTTATAAACGCACCATCCCACCAATACTTCAATTCGTAACAACGTGTAAAAAATAATAATACTATTAAAAGGAAATAAACAAGTGATTATTATTTCGATAGTATGCCAAAACTTACTATATATATATATATATTATATATAAAGAAAGCTATTTTCCAAAACATTTTATTAACTTTTCATCCACCCTTTATAGATATTATAGTTTTTTGACATAACATTTAAAACGCATCATCCACTTTTAAAGTGTCAACTTTTTTGCAGAGTTAGAGATAGAGTAAACATTCTCTTTTATCTTATATCTCTTTCTACTTTGCTCATAATTAAATATTTGTACATAATTTATTTTCAGCATAAATTTATAAGTTTTTTTTTATCCTTTCTTGAAATGAAAAATCAATCTGCAAGTCACCAACCTCAAATAATTATATCATTTATTTTCAAGGGAATAAATTATACATAATTACCCTCAACCTTTATCAACACAAAGCTCGTAATTTCACAATTAAAATTATATTATTATTTAGCAGATACATTTAAATCTTATTACTAATCTATATTAAGTATGGCAACTTCGTACAATATACTTAAATGTTATATTTACATTATTCACATCTTCGACATTAAGTTTAGTATTACTGACAAACTGTTCGTATGATTATTTTCACTTATTATTATTACATATATTACATACATTAGCCGCCGATAGAGGGATCGAAGAAACGCCAGCTAAACTGGCGCCAGATTAGTGTTGCAGGGTAAATTTCTCCATCACCAACGATGTGAAATATTAATGTTAAAACATTTAGTTTTGTTAGCATTACGTAAATTATAAAAAATGGAAATAATATAAAAACAAGAAAGAATGTAAACAATTTTAAGAATAAGTGAGCCTAAGATTATTTTGGCTTTAATGCATTATATAGAAAATAATTATATGCATATCATCTTGCATTTACATACTCAAATATACGTCATCGGCGCGGGCGTCCCGAACACTCCTTGAAAAAGACCATCGAATGGTGTCGAAACTATAGTCTAACTAACTATATATCCGATAAATATTACGTGAGTAATCCCGTGTTACTAATTGAAAAAAAAAACTCAAATAGGTTAGCTGAAATGTATTAACACCCACGTTTCACTTGGCATATACATTATTTCTTGTTGTAGTTTATTTCACAAAGCCAACAGAGAAACTCTTTTAAGTTCTTCTAAGTCTTAAGTTCTTTTAAAATAGGTATTTCTCTTAAGTTTAAATGCTTGTACCTTCAATATTGACGTGCAGAACTAATAGTAAGAAATATAGAATATGTGGCAGTGTGTGTAGAAAACTTTATTACATCACGATTTAAAATATTGTTCACTTTATGAAGTCCGTGTACCGTGTAATAGTATAACTTGCACAGAAAAATGTGTAAATACATAGAAATTGTAAACTCAATGTTAATGTTAATATAATGGGGTATCTATTTTTTTAAATTTCCATAAAAATAATCATACAACAGATAATCATCATACGTTATTTGACGCTTCATAATTTACACATTCTCAGTCTTATACACCTTTACAAAGATGTGCTGAACTATTTAACAACGGAGGGCAACTTTACGAATATTTAACAATTTCTCGAATTGTGTATTCAAATTTTAAGGTGCCAATTAGTGTTTTTTAACTGAAATTGAGGAACTCTTTATAATTATTTTAGATTATTTTATTAGTAAGAAATGTGGAAATTGTTAATATATTCGTAAACTGCGTAACATCCGCCTAACAAATTGACATTTACCAAATACACCAATTTCTTTAACTTTTCCTAGAATAGTGTGAATATTTATTTATATGTTTTGAAAGTGTTGTCAAATACTAGCAAAATTTATGTAGGTAGTATTGTTATAAAAATTAAATGAAATCCAATTTCGGTTAAATGATAAATATTATTAATCTACAATTAAAATTATTTATTCACAAAACTGTTACATCATAATTTATTATGTGCACAGTACTTTGTCTTCACTCATGACGTGTGTTCTATGGTTTAAAAGGATACAATACACAAAAAATAGTGAAAAAATATCGGCTAATTGGATGTTCACTCTCTGTTTTGTTTGTAGACAATACAACAAGCCCATAAAGAATCTTTAACTTAATCGCCATGACAAGGTACGACAAACAAAGTAATATTTTGGATGACAAAATGAGATCTTATTTAAGACTCTTATCTTTCAATATTATTTAAAAAAATGCAGATAGTACGGTTACTAAACAGGAGATATTTATTTAAAAAATTAAAGAAAAATGTTTCAAAATAAAAACTATTTAATTAACAATTATTTTCGTTAATTTTGTTTCGGACGGTCCAAATTATGCTTTTTTTAACCCACGCACTATCTATGTAATGTACATACACTATCTACTTGTGTCTTTTCACTTTTAGTTTATACATAAAGATTGTTTCATTAACACTGATTTTTATGCTCGTTGGTTTCTGTAGATTTATTTACACTTTGTTTCGTTTCACTCGCCATTTGTGCTTGAGAATTACCTGAAACAAATATTCATAGGTTAAGCTTAATAAATACTTATATATTATATAAGAAATTCGTATATTCTAAAGTAAATAAAGAAAATCTTTAACACTTTTCTGCCCAACTATACGGGAGCAGATGAAAATGTCATAGACAAAAAAATCAAGCAAGTTTTGTTGTTCTACTTTCGTTGACTACTTCGAAAAGCCTTGGACTATCATGGTTATTTTTAGCTAAAGGAAATGCTGGTATATTTTAATAGCCCAATATAACCAATATTTATTTAATGCAAGCGATTCTAGACGAGTTTGTCTAGTCTTATTTAGGTTATTATCTTAGTATAATGCAGACAGAGCGTTTTTTCTACCGACTTCCAAAAAAAGGAGGAGGTACCCAATACGACCGTTTTTTATGTTTGTTACCTCATAACTTACGATAGGGTGAACCGATACTCAAAATTCTTAGATTGAAAGCTGGTGCTTCGCGTGTGGTCCCATTTAAATGTCATAAAATTCGGTCAAGTAGTTTTTGAGTAACACTTCAATGACTGATATTTACCAAAGTAATAGAATGGAAGTCGGTATAAAATTTTTCAAATTGCACTTGTTTAAAGTTAAGTAACAAAGACGAGCAAGTCGTGCGCCTGATGGTAAGCATTACGCTGGCCCATGACAGTTGCAACCCGGTGCTTGTAGTTTAGCGTAGCACTGTACCATACTCGTCACCCTGAGTGACATTTGTTTTTTAGTCTCTTTAGCCTAGTAATTTCACCAGTGCCCTTCTCTTCGTAGGTCTTAGTAGTCGTAGGTAGGTATGCCTTCCACTTAGTAGGTCGGGTTTCATCGTCTCTTACGATTCGCAGCCCAGCGGCGGAGGAAGTATTCTCTAACTCCATCTCCTGACAAAACTTACTGGTGTCGATTCTGTGCATTCTCTAAACTAAAGTTCTCTAAAATATGGCAGTTCTTATCCTGTTTAGACTAAAATGCAAAATAGTATAACACTTCCGAAGGGCTAAAATGAGATATTTCTCTTCAATTGAGGGTATGGGAATCTGGTCATAGGGAATAAGGCCCCTGGCCGAAAACGACCACATTTACTGCTGCCATCTTTCCGCATGGTATTTCAAAATCAAAATAAAATCATTTATATTCTGTATACTGTATATTCTGTATATATATTTATACGGCCTACGGGGATAGATTGTCATTATAAATTTATTATTTCTTAAATCTACAACCGGATCGGAACGCGACCACGACTGAGAAGATCCGCAAGAAACTCAGCGGGCTTGTCTACTTATATATTTTTTTTTCAAAGTAAGTATTTTGTCAAAGTATTGATCCCCCATCGAATGAAATTGGTTTAATTTATATACTAGCTAATCTGTCAACGGTTTCGCTCGCTTCTCCCTCTTAGGGATGAAATTTCCTAAAACGCATTCTCAGTAGATGCTTATAACATAAAAGGCAACTGGAAACATTTCAAGTGTCCCGAGCGGTTTAGGTTGGATCCCCGGACAAGTCAAACGTTTGTGTGCATGAACACATATGTTTGGCCTGTGTCTGGGTGTGTATATGTATATAAGTATGTATATCAGTCATCAGGTTACCATAGTACATGCTATGTCTAGTTTGGGACCTGAACACCGCGTGTGCATGAACATGTCTGTTTGACCTGTGTTTTTATATGTTTATATGTATGAGATAATTTTAAGAAGTTACTCAGTTTCGTCAAAAAGATAATGTTATTAGATTTAGGCAAGTTGACTCATTTTGTGTTACTACCACTTTGTTTGTAGATTGATGAAATTTTCTTTACTTACCATTTAACCTGTTCTTCAAATGTGGTAGCGTGTTAGTGGGCCTCTCCATCATACTTTTGCTGAAGTAGACCGAATTGTCCGTGTTGAACCTGACCGGAGGAGAGTTGGAACAGCTCCGGGAGTCCGGCATGGTGAGCCTTGGTTCCAGGTGGTACCTGAGTGCAAAAAGTTCTGTTAAGAAGACTATTGATTCTACCTGAACTAATCTCGCGGATGAAGCACCGCTTTTTTAAAGAACATAAACATACATAAACAGTCCATTATGTTCTCACTGCTGCGACCCAACCTTTCTCTCAGAGAGAGAAGTTGGGCCATAATACGCCACGCAGGCTCAGTGCGGTTTGGTGGATTGGCTAGTGGCCAACACAAGTTTTCAGGCCGCCCGAAGGCCTTCGACATAGCCGACTGTTGACACGACTGTTGTCCTAAGACAAACAACCGGGACGGACGGCTTAACGTGCCCTCTGAAGCACCGAAACGCTCAATTGAATAATGCCAATAGCACACACCCATCTAACGCTGCTAACCTGACGTTGCTTAACTTGTTAATCGGTAGAGTTCGCCAAGTAAAGCTCCGCTGCGAGCGCTTTAAATACATTTAAATCTAAAATACTTATACAGTTTTAAAATTCGTCTTTTTTGCCTTTATGGTGCTAGTAGACAAACACAATTTCAATCTTCCCTTTTTGTAACCCAATGTCACATCCCCAACTGGTTTCTTGTACGAAATTTCTTTCAAAGACGAACTATATTCCTTGCTGTGAATTCCGAAGCAAATCGTTTATGGCTTACACTGGTAAGTAATATTAAATGGTTGAATACACAATATTTTGGTTGTATTCGGCAATTTGGCAAGCAAAATCAAATCATATTATGTACATAAATGTAAAAAAAATCTTATATAAAAACTGTATGTAACTGTAAAATATGTTCTGTATAAAAATATGATGATGATCCATTGATGTCAAAAAAAACCTTATATTCATATTATGAAAACTAACGTGGTTTGTACACATTTTTAATATGAAAAACGGGATTCACTCACGTAAAAAAGTCAGATCTTTTCGACTATAGTTTCAACCACATCCGGTGGTCTTTTTCAAGGAGAGTGTAGAACGCTCGCGGTTGCGTCTAGCCTCGCACATGGTTGAAACTATAGTCGGAAAGATCTGACTTTTTTACGTGAGTGGAAACCCGTTTTTCTTATATTAATAATTACAACTTTGGAGAGAAAAAATCACACCCTCGGACGGGATTCGAACCCGCGTCTTCCGACAATCCGTTTCAGACGCCATGACCACTAGGTCACAGATGCTTACCTTCAAAGCATTGAATTTAAACTCTTTATATAATTTTAAGCGTCGTATTGGGACGGACGTTAGTGCTTTTAAAATGTATAATAATAAAAGAGGAAGGCTGCGAAGTACAGCAAAAAAATTACCGCTGATAAGACAGTGCTCGCGTGGTCTACTGTTCGCAGAACTACTAGTACCCAAGTACTTTTAATAATTGTAAAGTGTAAAAGTAAGGACCAATTAAAAGACACAGTATATAAAAATGTTACCTAGGTTCCAACTCCGGCATTTGCGCTAGGTTAAGCGGGTTGCGGTTGGGGTTGCTGTACAGTGACGCTGGTGGGGGCGTCGCGTACATATCTGGCGGCATCAGCTGTTCTGCTGGGAGCTGCACAACAAGCACGATTTAAAACTAACATTCATTTTAATATAGATTAAACGGCAATAGTGTTTCGGCTTCGTCCGGATGCCTTCTTCAGGATTTTGGGGCCGATTCAACTTAATAAATTACTATCGAACCGTAGCTGAACGGTAACTTTTATGCTTTTTTTTTATTTTGATTGTCGATCATGATGTCTACAACGCAAGTCTTACAATAATCCCTTTTAATGTGTCAATTATGGCTATGACTTTCAATCTATGGCTCTCGCTTATGTCTATCTCTCTCTCTCCTTCGCTTATCCGTCCTTCATTCACTAATGGCATAACTATTTTATATCGTTTTAAAACCTAATTTTATTGTACCTATTATTTTTATGTGAGTTTGTTTTACGTGAGTAATATACCTATTATTTTTATGTGAGTAAAAAAACTTCACATTTTTACACCAATTTTTTTTAAATTACGCTGATGGTCTGAGCGGATCTCCAGTTATATAATAGTAGCTGCACTGCGGTATCACCCACGTGGTAATAAATGATGATGAGGATTCAAAATATATAGCCTATGTTCATCAGGGATAATGTAGGATTCTAATGGTGAAACAATTTTTCATATCGGTCCAGTAGTTACGCATCTAAATAAATAAAACGTTTCCTCTTTACAACATTGTATTACCTGTGTGAAGTTGGCAGCCAAACTCAGCAGCCATTATAAACCGACCAAATTAAGATGTCGCGTGTGGCGGGTGGGTTATTCCGGTGGATTTGACCATGTTCCAGAACTTGTTTTGCAATGAATCATACCTCGTTAGAAAGCTACTGAAACGATCTTTCAGACGTAGTATTCAGAAATTACTCGCGACATTTCAGAAACTCGCAAATCAGAAATAACTACTGCAATAGTTTGGCTGCCGGCTTATTACGGTTGTTTTGACCATGTTCCGGGACCTGTTTTGGAATGAATCATACCTCGTTAGAAAGCTACTGAAACGATCTTTCAGACGTAGTATTCAGAAATTACTCGCGACATTTCAGAAACTCGCAAATCAGAAATAACTTCTGCAAGAGGTTTGGCTGCGGGCTTATTACGGTTGTTTTGACCATGTTCCGGGACCTGTTTTGGAATGAATCATACCTCGTTAGAAAGCTACTGAAACGATCTTTCAGACGTAGTATTCAGAAATAACTCGCGACATTTCAGAAACTCGCAAATAAGAAATAACTACTGCAATAGTTTGGCTGCTGGCTTATTACGGTTGTTTTGACCATGTTCCGGGACCTGTTTTGGAATGAATGATACCTCGTTAGAAAGGTACTGAAACGATCTTTCAGACGTAGTCTTCGGAAATTACTCGTGACATTTCAGAAACTCGCAAATCAGAAATAACTACTGCAATAGTTTGGCTGCTGGCTTATTACGGTTGTTTTGACCATGTTCCGGGACCTGTTTTGGAATGAATCATATCTCGTTAGAAAGCTACTGAAACGATCTTTCAGACGTAGTATTCAGAAATTACTCGCGACATTTCAGAAACTCGCAAATCAGAAATAACTACTGCAATAGTTTGGCTGCTGGCTTATTACCGTTGTTTTGACCATGTTCCGGGACTTGTTTTGGAATGAATCTTATCTCGTTAGATAGCTACTGAAACGATCTTTCAGACGTAGTATTCAGAAATTACTCGCGACATTTCAGAAACTCGCAAATCAGAAATAACTACTGCAATAGTTTGGCTGCTGGCTTATTACGGTTGTTTTGACCATGTTCCGGGACCTGTTTTGGAATGAATCATACCTCGTTAGAAAGCTACTGAAACGATCTTTCAGACGTAGTATTCAGAAATTACTCGCGACATTTCAGAAACTCGCAAATAAGAAATAACTTTTGCGAGAGGTTTGGCTGCGGGCTTATTACGGTTGTTTTGACCATGTTCCGGGACTTGTTTTGGAATGAATCTTATCTCGTTAGATAGCTACTGAAACGATCTTTCAGACGTAGTATTCAGAAATTACTCGCGACATTTCAGAAACTCGCAAATCAGAAATAACTACTGCAATAGTTTGGCTGCTGGCTTATTACGGTTGTTTTGACCATGTTCCGGGACCTGTTTTGGAATGAATCATACCTCGTTAGAAAGCTACTGAAACGATCTTTCAGACGTAGTATTCAGAAATTACTCGCGACATTTCAGAAACTCGCAAATCAGAAATAACTTCTGCGAGAGGTTTGGCTGCGGGCTTATTACGGTTGTTTTGACCATGTTCCGGGACTTGTTTTGGAATGAATCTTATCTCGTTAGATAGCTACTGAAACGATCTTTCAGACGTAGTATTCAGAAATTACTCGCGACATTTCAGAAACTCGCAAATCAGAAATAACTACTGCAATAGTTTGGCTGCTGGCTTATTACGGTTGTTTTGACCATGTTCCGGGACCTGTTTTGGAATGAATCATACCTCGTTAGAAAGCTACTGAAACGATCTTTCAGACGTAGTATTCAGAAATTACTCGCGACATTTCAGAAACTCGCAAATCAGAAATAACTTCTGCGAGAGGTTTGGCTGCGGGCTTATTACGGTTGTTTTGACCATGTTCCGGGACTTGTTTTGGAATGAATCTTACCTCGTTAGATAGCTGCTGAAACGATCTTTCAGACGTAGTATTCAGAAATTACTCGCGACATTTCAGAAACTCGCAAATCAGAAATAACTACTGCAATAGTTTGGCTGCCGGGTTAATCCGGTTCTTTTGACCATGTTCCGGGAGCTGTTTTGGAATGAATCATACCTCGTTAGAAAGCTACTGAAACGATAACCGCAAATCTTGTAAACTTTACAGTAGGTATTGTTCCAATAGATACCGAATTATAAAAGTTGGTATCAGTTGTCTTGGATTTCAAAAAGAATATTATTTTCGTGATCGGCACCCCTGCTAACCTTGAAAACGTCACCCATGTGACCCATGTCCATAGTCAGCGTCTACTCAACTAGGTACCTACCTATATACCTACTAATCGATTAACCAGTGCTAGATATTCCATGCTTAGAACTTTAGGTAGTATTACGTGGCACTGGACTGCGCTCATCACCCCGAGCTGAGTCATTGATGTTTGATTTGAACCTTCACCTAGTAATTAAAACGCCGTGCCAATAAGTGCCGACAGTCGGCGCATCGTTTGTCGGAACTTATCAAAGACCACTAGAAGACACGTGTAAGGGCTAGCGCGCACTGCCTTGAGGTTCGTAATGAACACAGACACGGGCCCACGCACTGCGTTGAAATAAACGCACACACATGCGGTGAATGATGTTATATCGACATCTGCATCGAACAAGGTTGTAACATTAGTTTAGTATTTTTCTAGAAGTAACCAAAAAGTGATAGTTTGGGTTTGAATTTTATTTTCAAAAAAAATATCATGTTTGACGAAAAGTTAAACCGTACATGAATTTTACAACTCTAAATACGTAATTTTGATACATGTGTATCTTAAAATAAACTGTTTGAAGCTGAGATAGCAACAGTTACATACAAGCCAAGGTTTTTGACTACTTCAACAGTAATAAGGTTGTATCTAGCAAGTTACTACCTTGTCAGTGTTGAAAGGTATTACTTATACAGGAAGTAAGTAATGATGCATGAAAAATTAATCTCAATCTAAATATATAAACATGTTTATATATTTTTTATTGACATAACCACTAATTCTTATTCTAATAATACTTCTAATTCTTCATTTAATTAAACAGTATTCTAAGTCAGTTAAATCTAACTAAAATTGTATTTTACCAATATCCATCTTATCACATTTTCTAAAAATTTCCAATACCTATTACGATAATTTCCTACTCCCTCGCGTCAACAACCACTGTATGCTAAAATGCGCCTAAATGCTCAAGCGTACAGCAGTGATTGCTTCGCACCGCGCGATTCCACAGTAATCGCAGGGCTGCCTCTTCGATAAAATTAAATTAACATAACTTTTTATCTATGTTATTGAGAACTGTGAATATGTTCTGACTTTTATGTGGCAGTTAAATATACATTTATAAAATATTTAACCAACTTAAAAAAAAAGGAGGTGATCAGACATACAGGCCAAACTGAGATGTTTGACTTGTATGGTTTGTAGGTATGTATGTTTGTGCGCGATAATCTCGCGTTTGGCTAAACCGATATCGATGCGGTTTTCAGAAAAGGATTTGTTACATTTAGGAGAACGTTTTAAGTATAAGTATAATACTTCTTAGTTTGATGATGATCTTCGGAGATGTTCACTAGAAATGAAAAAAAAAGCCTTAAAAAAGAGAACCGACTTCAAATAAAGCACTAAGCCGTAAGTTATTTTATTAACGAGTGTAACACTCTCACACAAAAATACATAAACACTGCAGTTTTCGAAAGTTTTCACGCGAAAAGTCGATGGCCTTCAAAATAAAAAAATATATCTAGTTCCTAGTTGTACATATCTAATCTAGGTGTATTGTACTACTACCAATGATCACGAATCAAATTTATTAAGATTAATAAATTTGATTCGTTTTCTCGCAACAAGTAACCTTACAACAGACGCGGCTTGTTCAAAGGTTTTCATCGGGCGTAAGAAAAAGAACTCTCGCTACACAGACTTAAAGCGCATTTTGATTCGTTACGAGCGCGTCAAGGACTTGTAGGCACATTTTTTGAAGGTCACGTCCGTGCTTTGCAATGTTTTATGAACATTATTGCAGTTGTTAGTTTAGCAGTTTATATTCGAATGTTTTCTTTCGAAGAGTGCATCTTCTGTACCTTGTACTATTAATTATTCTGTGGTATAACGTTTCTATGTAACAAAATTATGTAAATCTGTGTCTGAAAGGCAAGATAATGCTTAGTATATACCCATTAAACTGTCAAATTCTAAGTGGATACCGGTGTCCGCACACCTACTGTCTTTTAATTATGTCTCTAATGACGGTATGTGAATGAAAAAAAATGAAAATTTATTACTTACCTTTCTTCATTGACAGGTAAATGGAAAAATGTTAGGTGTTTATCCCTTCTTTTGCTTGATTTACACCCATCTACAGCACATAAGGCACCACACGGCATCGTAATACGCGTACGAACGAACAGCACTATTAAAATTGAACGGCGTGCGCGCGCTTCGCTTGCGAAAACCGCACTGAATTTGATCCGCCGGCGGACCGAGACCGCTCGGCTGGGCGGTAGGCACTTATAGCGCGCAAGTACATGGAGTGACGGAGGCCTGACATTAGTAACTAGCTGTGATTAGTTGTCAGTCGTCATCAGTGTTGTCATATCTACCTACTTATAGGTAGATCTACCTATTTTAGCTTAAGTCTACCTATCTACCACCCGAAGCCCTAAATCTACCTATTTTCGATACCACGTCTTATTGAAAATAATTTTGACATTAAACTTAGTTATGCGTGTAACAGAACCAGTAACGTCCACGTCTTTGGTTTCTACTTTCTGCGCAGGATGCGAGCAAAGTAAAAACCAAAGACGCGGACGTGAGCATTCACTAAAAATAAAGAACATTAACAGCTCGTGACAATCTCACGAAACGAAGGTGTCACTGTCAACATTGTCAACTGCTCATGGTATGTGCATGGAAATTTGACTACAATTTCGTTGGTTTACTTGATTCTGTTTATGTCATTCGTTGATAATGACGCTGATCATTGTTCCATAACCGACCAATCTTAGCTTATTTTCTAATCTATATACGTGGTACTGGCGGCATTGCGGCAATCCCACAGAGGTAATTTATTTGAAAATGTTAAAGTTGAATCTACTATTTTACGTGGGATTTTATTTTGTTTTGTTGTGTTGTGACTTTTAATAAAAATGTACATTTTAGAACTTTAATTTGAATATACTAAACAGTAATAACTAAATAGAGGCGAATTACATGATAATGGCGGAAACGAAACACGGAGTCAAAGTGTTCGATCCCTAACGTGAGTTATGCCGGTTAATAATAATAGTTTAACGGTGTCAACGGTCAGTAGATACTCGTATTATTAGTAACCGGCAAAAGACTCTGAGATTAGCTCAGCTCTAGCTAGTAGGATAATTGTGCAGGAAATGTAAAACCAAGAACGGGGAACCCAGCTCGGAACACTTGAACATTTTATAAAAGCATGTATAAATATTAAATAACATTTTGTTTAATTTTGATAAATCTTTTGTTTTACGTTGTTATATATATATATATATATATATATATATATATAATTATATCAATTATAAATAAAACTTTAGAGGTAGATCTACCGTTTTTCCCATGACATTCTACCAACTTCTACCGATTTTTAGGACTTAATCTACCAATTTTCCAAAATGTGGGTTGACAACACTGGTCGTCATGTTCTCTATATTTTTACACAACATGCGATAAAACCACGATAATTTTGCAGTAAATATAGGATATTTCTTAGACTACGGATCTGGCAACACTGCTCAAGAACATCACAGGCGCCGACAAAGATACGCCGAGTCTGCGTGTCTTTGTCGCCACGCTTTTCTAAATGCCGATCCACGTGCAAGTGCAGGGGGTCTAGCACGAATAACTGCGTATGAACTGCAATTTATCTAGGGCAACTGTGACAAAGACACCTCATAGTTTGTACGCCGAAGCGTGACGTAGGTAGGTATTGACGTTTACAGTACGAATACTTTTTCAGAAAATTGCTTGTGCTATGGACTCAGGTAGGACTTTCTGTAATCTGTGGTGCACTACAAATGTCTATAAAAATGCGTTGATACTGGTAAAGTGAGAAGTGTGTAGGTGAAAATTCAATAACCCACTAACATTTACTTACCTAGGTACCTAAATTTAGAATCCCATCGCGGTACCTAGGCCGTAGAAAACTTAAGTACCTACCTATTAACTAGGACGAGTACCTAAGTTGTTATATGCAATTAGGTAATTGACGATACTGGCAAGTCGCGCACCTGATGATAAACAGTAGGTACGTTTCATGATAGTTGCAAACAATAATGCTCAAACATTACTGTATTAGGGTTTAGGGTGTGATAGCCGCTGTAGCAAGTGGAATTACCTACTAGATAAAGGTTCACTTTACTTGACTCGGGGTGATGAGCGAAGTTCAGTGCCACGTAATAGTACCTACCTACAGTTCTAAGCCATGGATGGAACTGAATATCTCTGGCACTGCGGTGGTGCCAACCAAGACGGCCTCATGCACAAGAATCCTACCGCCTAGCAGGTACATATCTACCTGAGTCAGCCTTCTTCGGCTCGTATATACCTAAATAAAAATCGATTAGTAGGTATACCTAGTTGAGTAGACGCTAACTATGTACATGGATCACATGGGTGACGTTTTCTAGGTTAGCAGGGGTGCCGATCACGAAAATAATATTCTTTTTGAAATCCAAGACAACTGATACCAACTGTTATAATTCGGTATCTATTGGAACAATACCTACTGTAAAGTTTACAAGATTTGCGGCTGTCTGAAATGTCGCGAGTAATTTCTGAATACTACGTCTGAAAGATCGTTTCAGTAGCTTTCTAACGAGGTATGATTCATTCCAAAACAGCTCCCGGAACATGGTCAAAACAACCGTAATAAGCCAGCAGCCAAACTATTGCAGTAGTTATTTCTGATTTGCGAGTTTCTGAAATGTCGCGAGTAATTTCTGAATACTACGTCTGAAAGATCGTTTCAGTAGCTTTCTAACGAGGTATGATTCATTCCAAAACAGCTCCCGAAACATGGTCAAAACAACCGTAATAAGCCAGCAGCCAAACTATTGCAGTAGTTATTTCTGATTTGCAAGTTTCTGAAATGTCGCGAGTAATTTCTGAATACTACGTCTGAAAGATCGTTTCAGTAGCTTTCTAACGAAGTATGATTCATTCCAAAACAGCTCCCGAAACATGGTCAAAACAACCGTAATAATCCCGCAGCCAAACCTCTCGCAGAAGTTATTTCTGATTTGCGAGTTTCTGAAATGTCGAAAGTAATTTCTGAATACTACGTCTGAAAGATCGTTTCAGTAGCTTTCTAACGAGGTATGATTCATTCCAAAACAGGTCCCGGAACATGGTCAAAACAACCGTAATAAGCCAGCAGCCAAACTATTGCAGTAGTTATTTCTGATTTGCGAGTTTCTGAAATGTCACGAGTAATTTCTGAAGACTACGTCTGAAAGATCGTTTCAGTACCTTTCTAACGAGGTATCATTCATTCCAAAACAGGTCCCGGAACATGGTCAAAACAACCGTAATAAGCCAGCAGCCAAACTATTGCAGTAGTTATTTCTGATTTGCGAGTTTCTGAAATGTCGCGAGTAATTTCTGAAGACTACGTCTAAAAGATCGTTTCAGTACCTTTCTAACGAGGTATCATTCATTCCAAAACAGGTCCCGGAACATGGTCAAAACAACCGTAATAAGCCAGCAGCCAAATTATTGCAGTAGTTATTTCTGATTTGCGAGTTTCTGAAATGTCGCGAGTAATTTCTGAATACTACGTCTGAAAGATCGTTTCAGTAGCTTTCTAACGAGGTATGATTCATTCCAAAACAGGTCCCGGAACATGGTCAAAACAACCGTAATAAGCCCGCAGCCAAACCTCTCGCAGAAGTTATTTCTAATTTGCGAGTTTCTGAAATGTCGCGAGTAATTTCTGAATACTACGTCTGAAAGATCGTTTCAGTAGCTTTCTAACGAGGTATGATTCATTCCAAAACAAGTCCCGGAACATGGTCAAAACAACCGTAATAAGCCAGCAGCCAAACTATTGCAGTAGTTATTTCTGATTTGCGAGTTTCTGAAATGTCGCGAGTAATTTCTGAATACTACGTCTGAAAGATCGTTTCAGTAGCTTTCTAACGAGGTATGATTCATTCCAAAACAGGTCCCGGAACATGGTCAAAACAATCGTAATAAGCCAGCAGCCAAACTATTGCAGTAGTTATTTCTGATTTGCGAGTTTCTGAAATGTCGCGAGTAATTTCTGAAGACTACGTCTGAAAGATCGTTTCAGTAGCTTTCTAACGAGGTATCATTCATTCCAAAACAGGTCCCGGAACATGGTCAAAACAACCGTAATAAGCCAGCAGCCAAACTATTGCAGTAGTTATTTCTGATTTGCGAGTTTCTGAAATGTCGCGAGTAATTTCTGAATACTACGTCTGAAAGATCGTTTCAGTAGCTTTCTAACGAGGTATGATTCATTCCAAAACAGGTCCCGGAACATGGTCAAAACAACCGTAATAAGCCAGCAGCCAAACTATTGCAGTAGTTATTTCTGATTTGCGAGTTTCTGAAATGTCGCGAGTAATTTCTGAATACTACGTCTGAAAGATCGTTTCAGTAGCTTTCTAACGAGGTATGATTCATTCCAAAACAGCTCCCGAAACATGGTCAAAACAACCGTAATAAGCCAGCAGCCAAACTATTGCAGTAGTTATTTCTGATTTGCGAGTTTCTGAAATGTCGCGAGTAATTTCTGAATACTACGTCTGAAAGATCGTTTCAGTAGCTTTCTAACGAGGTAAGATTCATTCCAAAACAAGTCCCGGAACATGGTCAAAACAACCGTAATAAGCCCGCAGCCAAACCTCTCGCAGAAGTTATTTCTGATTTGCGAGTTTCTGAAATGTCGCGAGTAATTTCTGAATACTACGTCTGAAAGATCGTTTCAGTAGCTTTCTAACGAGGTATGATTCATTCCAAAACAGGTCCCGGAACATGGTCAAAACAACCGTAATAAGCCAGCAGCCAAACTATTGCAGTAGTTATTTCTGATTTGCGAGTTTCTGAAACGTCGCGAGTAATTTCTGAATACTAAGTCTGAAAGATCGTTTCAGTAGCTTTCTAACGAGGTATGATTCATTCCAAAACAAGTTCCGGAACATGGTCAAATCCACCGGAATAACCCACCCGCCACACGCGACATCTTAATTTGGTCGGTTTATAATGGCTGCTGAGTTTGGCTGCCAACTTCACACAGGTATTGTATTAGTAAATTTAAAACTTACCAAACCACTAGTGTTCAAGGGCAGTGCATTTTTATACTTCAACCAATCTTCGTAAACTTTGTCGTACTGTCTGTGGCACTCGTTCGAGATGTTGGGCATGTGCAGACTGCTCATAGGCCCCAGGCTTTGTATACTCGGACCTGGAGTAAAGTTTATTTCATCAACACCACAGATAACAAACACCAGAAACAAATGAGAGGCAAAGCGAGATAGTTTCGAGAAAAGAAACGGAATCATAAAAAAGATGAACTTAAGAGTGAGGCCCCAATTGGTACGTTACGTTGCGTCGCGACGTTTTACATATATGTTTTACGACATGCCCCCATTAGTGCGTTGCGTCGTCGCACGCGACGTTTCAACGGAGCGACGGACAAGAGACGAGGCGGGTGCTAGGGTGAGGCGCTGCGCTGTCGGAGCTCTGGCTGGTGCGACGTCGGACAGTGTTCCACTGCTAGAGGAGTAAACGATTGCTTCTAATTTTGGTTCGGCGGTGGCGTAGTAGCAACAAAAGAACACGTTTGTATCGATCCATTGTGAAGTCTGTACTGAGAAGCCTCGCCGCGACTGTGACGGCGTGCCTACCCTCTTACCTCTAAACGCAATGCAGCTGTGGCAAACAATGCGTTGAACCGTTGCGACGACGCGACGCAACGCACTAAGGGGGCATCACTCAAAGCAGAATCTACCACTTGTGTTCATTGATACGGCGAATTTGAAGAATTTAAGACATCACATCTTTATTATAACTTTTGCATAAGAAATGAGTTAAGTAGATACATGTCAAAGTTTAATAAATATTATTAAACATTTAATTTTATACCGATGTATTTTAAGTATCTGAACTTTTTTTTGTAATTTAAGTATATAATTAAAGAATTATAGTTAATATGCTGTTCATTTAGGGCTTATTGATATAGGTATATCAATAAGCCTTAATTGTGTTTCTTCCTTTAGATTTCATTAAGCACGCATCAGTGCTACAAAAATCATATAATAAACATAACCATAACCATATATAAAAATAAAAGAAATACGCACCTAAATTCGGCATAGGTCCCAAACTCGGCGCATACGTGGGTCTCCTATAGTCCATCTGCCGTACTTGAATATATTGGTTGCAGGGGTCGATGTTGTGGTCGTAATATCGTTCGCAATTCGGAGGTATGTCGTATTTGTCCGGTGTTTTGGAAATCAGAGGGCGGATGGAACTGTAGTCTGTAGTTGAGGACTTGTTCGAACAGCTGTCACTAATCTTGCCGTCTAAAGGAATTATGTCCGGGTTTTTGTCTGTAAAAATAAAAATATAGGACAATATCCACACAAGGTATTCAGGTCTTAAAACTAAGCAGAGCCTGTACTATGGTTACCTGTAGGGCTATTATGTATCTCAGTTGTTAACACATGTTGATTGAAATCGAAAAAATGGCGCCTCTATTTTAATAATTAATAATTTATTTTTTGCGTATAACCAAAGTAGCTTTCGTAAGTATTACACATTTTAATGTTACATACAATACAAATAACTTATAACCAAAGTGTAACTGAAACTTTGAACCGTCCGCGAAATTGAATTTAATTTTAATGGAACTAGCTGAGTTTTTTTTCATCAAGCTACATGTACTTGCTCGGATAAGGAATCTCTATGCAGCACCTAAATTTGAGATAAAGATAGTAAAATTTTGTGAAAGTGTTAATTTGAGAAACTGATGCCCGTTTTCACCAACATTTTAGGTAACACCTAAGCCAAGTTAGGTGACATTTATGTACTACTAAGTGTTACCTAACTGGCTTAGGAGTTACCTAAAATGTTGATGAAAACGGGCATCAGTTTCTCAAATTAACACTTTCACAAAATTTACTGCACGTCATTATATTCTGATGGATGTTATAAAACATGCGAGATTTTCATCTTTCGAGTGCTATTTTTGATGCAACATCACAACACAATTTATGTCACAGTCAAAATGCTTCAAACATGCTTCGGAACATAGTAAATTTTTCGTTGAAATGAAGGTAGTATTTTTACATCATGTCCCACTGTGTATTGGCATGTACGGTTTGTACATTTGCCATACTTCAAGTTTATTTAATGGTGAATCGATTGCGATATATAATTTTTTTTTTATATTTGCCTACATAAAGTACATAATAATATCCTTTAACTGCATAATTATTTAAACTGCAGCATTTTTTATTAAACGACGTTATAAAGATATAGCATACTAATCAGGTGTTGCTAGCGTCTTAAAATTAAATAGTTTGATTACTTGTACTTAAGACGTTAGCATCGTAAGTGTTAGTGTTGCTAGCATCTTAAAAATAAAATGGTTACTTTTATTTTTAAGACGCTAGCAACACCTGATCCGACTTCTAAGTCTTTATAACACTGACTTATTGGTTACATATTACACCTCTCTTTTGATGAATATTAAACTTCAAGTAATAGGAATGTAGTAATAATTGTTTGAATTATATAATGATCCGTGGCTTTCGTGAAATAAATAAATAAAATAAACAAATAGTACGTCTGACACGGAGAGTCAGAAGACGCGGGTTCGAATCCCGTCCGAGGATGTGGATTTTTCTCTCTATAAATTTCAATGTTTGAGATCGCTTAAGCAAGCGTTAGTGCTTTGAAAAGTAATACTATAAAAATCACAAGGGTTGCGAAGTCAATACGAAAGTTTAAGTATGTCTAAATAATGCTTCTTTCGGTTGGATAGTACTGTCAAAACCGTGCAATAGATGTCGCTCCGTCCCTGTAAGACGGTTAGTCAGATAGAGAGTTAAAATTCGATGCTCGGACCAGAACCTCGGTGGCCTAGTTGGTCAATGGCGTCTGACACGGAGAGTCAGAAGACGCGGGTTCGAATCCCATACGAGGATGTGATATTTTCTCTCTATAAATTTCAATGTTTGAGATCGCTTAAGCAGGCGTTAGTCCTTTGAAAAGTAATACTATAAATAAATAGTACATTAATGCTACGCCTGATAATTTCACTCTATTTATCCCATTTATCTTTGATATGGTAACAATAATGAGAAAATGTCTGGCTGGATTTTTGTCCCAATTTTTGAATCTTATCTATAAGTGAAGATCAGGGGTTTAGGGCAGAATAAGATTCTGAAGAGGGTTGATTAAGATTAATTAAGGAAAAAGCGATGTTTGGGGGTTGTTTCCAACAACGAAAGGAAAAAATGGAATTAGCTACGGACTAAAATATATTTGTTTAAATGTTTTTTCGGTAATTTCGTTTAATTTAGAAGGCCCTCTAAGTAATTAAGAGAGTATAAGTGAGATAAAAAATGGGAAAAAACTTAAGCATGTTTTTTAATGAGTACACACCTCTTCTTTGTTCTATTTGCCAAACCATTAGTAACCAATTATTATATTTTAATATTCCAAATGTAATTTACTGGAAAACGTTATAGGTACTTAAAGAAAAGCTACATTCAAAGTTTCATTACATGGTACATACTACCGTACTAAATTGTAAGTACATATTTTTTATAAATTTAAGGGGCATAGATAACGAGCTTTATTTCATTTTTTTTATTATGTCAACATATTGTGCGTTCGTTTAATAGACCCCTTGTGAGGGTTTTTTAGCGAAGATAACACTAAAAACGCTCATAAGGGGCGTTCTGGCGAATCTGTAGGTGAAAATGTCGTTCATGTCTCTTTTTGTTCAGCGTTTGGAAAGCTAAACAGGAGGTATTTTTGCCACCAAAAATTTTTGACCCACGTCTGGAGCATGGTTGTTTGTCATCCTTTTTTTACAGCTATGTATTTGACAGCATAATCATGCGATTTTAGGTCTTATGCTCAGTTGAGCGTTCGAATAGGGTGTGGAAAAAAGTGGCAACAATAACGTTTTTGAGCTTTACGAACGCTTTAACAAAAGATCCATCAATGACAATGCCACCAATGCCCTAAAAACTAAACGAACGCACCTATAAAGTACTTACACAACCTTAACTTTACTGCATATTTATTTATTTACTTACATACTGAAACATTTTTGAGATAGGAAAAGATCATTAGCACGCAGTTAGAGCAGGTATTCTAGAAATATTTCTAGTTAAGTTATCCTACCTCCTAGTTACTTAGAAAAGTGGTTGTTAAGGGGAAAGAAGTTATGCCCAGCGGTGGGTCTCACTTACCAAGGCTATCCACGCTCTCTGATTCTTTTGTACCCGTTAGTGGTATGTTGGATGTTTCATCTTGCTGTCGTTTGTCTTTCTCGATTTTATCTGAAAGAAGGAATATGTGTAAACAATCATGTATATAGAAATCATGCTGTAATATTTTTCACGTCTGCTGTAGTTAACTATAGCTACAAGCTCCGCGTCCATTACAGCTGTATAGCTACAAACTATCCTTATTACTACAGTCACAAGCTCTAATATTCGGTTTAGCTATACCTACAAACTATCCTGTCCGTTGAAGTTGTAGCTACAAGCTATCCTGTCCGTTACTTAAAGCTGTAACCCATTGTAGCTACAAGCTATCCCGTTCGTTATAGCTGTAGCTCGTTGTAGCTACAAGCTGTCCCGTTCGTTATAGCTGTAGCCCATTGTAGCTACGAGCTATCCCGTCCGTTATAGTTGTAGCCTATTGTAGCTACAAGCTGTCCCGTTCGTTATAGCTGTAGCCCATTGTAGCTACAAGCTATCCCGTTCGTTATAGTTGTAGCCCATTGTAGCTACAAGCTATTCCGTGCGTAATAGCTGTAGCCCGTTGTAGCTATAAGCTTCCCTTTACGTTATACTGTACTGCAATTTACACGCGTGCACGTTCATATTGCAGAACAGGTAATAATAGTAGTAATAAGTAACGTAACTGGCAAGTTATTCACCTGATGGTAAACGTTACGACGTTACATTTTGCGTGATACTTCCGTACTCTGTGATAATTTTATTGCCCTGAGGGATAACTGATGAGTTCCATTCAGTAATTTCAATATTAGCCCTTCGAATCTTATTACAGTAATACTGACATATACTTGAAGATGAAGAGTACAAAGGTACCAACTAGGTATATCACCAGATCTGCACAACTCGTAGGTCACGTGACCATTCGCCGAAGGGAATCTATGAATACAGGAAGTATGAATCGTCAAGGACGTGGATACCTGGACCCTCTAAAACTTTGGTACTTAAAATCATTCTGATAGGTACTCACTCTCTCTTTTGTTGCAGTACCGACAGCAGAAAACGGTAGCGGACACAGCCGTCATCGCTGCTATGACTCCCACTGTTGCCAGTACTATCATTAGTACCGTGGTCAGTTCTACCTTTACGGGGACTTGAGCTGTGAACGAAAAATGAATCTTGAGTAGTACTATAAGGATGATATATACAGCTTCTTTAGGACTACAGGTATTTAATGTATAATATACTAGCTGCTCTCCACGGTTTCAACCGCGCGGTGATGAATCTTATATAGCCTATGTTAATCAGGGTGAATGTACCTTTGCAATGGTGAAAGAATTTTGAAATCAGTCCAATACTTTATGAGCCAATTCGTTACAAACATACAAATCTTTCCTATTTATAATATTAAGTATGATTATGTATAATAAAGAGTATTCTCTCTACAGGCAAACTGCAGCGATATTCGAGGAAACACAAATAGAATGAAATTTTCATATAATAATCAACGATAGCTATGAGCTTTTTTCCCCGGCATCTCAATTCAATTATATTTGTACATCGTTGTATTCTCTTTGGTTGCATCTCCACACATGATTATTTTTAAAATAGCACCTGTAAAAAGGTAAGTACTCATGCAATAATAACAGTGCAGTAGAACTCTTTGTGAATGATTTCGTCCGGGGAAGTACTTGTAGTATCAGCACACCATGTTCTACCCTGAAAAAGTTATTTTCGCAATACTGCGTTCTGGTTGAAGGTATGGTTGCCAGTGAAATTACAGGCACGTGAGACTTAGCAACTTATGACATTACTTATAAGCGCTGCTTAAATTTGAGTGGCGTCGTTTGGAAGGGCGCCGAACAATTTTGCCAACTCGGGACAAATAATTGAGGGCAGCGTTTATAAGTAAGGTCTTAAATGTCTCAGGGTTACGGATGCAGGAGTGTAGATATCTCTGAACTTCGACAAGTTCAATTCTTCGACATGTTCCTTACTTCGAAAAAACATAGTTTGGCAAATCATTGCTTCCACAGGAAATATATTAAACAAGATTTTTATCCCAAAAATGTTGCGTGCGGCTGTTGCCGGGGCACGCTCGCCACGCTCGCTCGGCTCGCGCGTTAAAGTCAAAGAATATTTATTGCAGAATTACATGTGTAGAAAGATGTTATAGTTATATTATAGATCCAATGCAATCTACCTTTTAAGGGCGTGCAATATTTATCTGAACAAAATTAAATGTCAAATTAAAGATAAAATTAGAATTACAATTACATTACGAAGTACATATAAAACAGGTCATTATGAATAGATTAAATTAAACATAGAAATTGCTATTTTGAAGAGAAAGTATTTTTTTTTATTAATACATAACGCCACCTATCGTGACTTTGCTCTAAATAGATACTCTGATACGTTCTGCGGGAGTAATTTTTGTCGAATATATGTTCTGTCGAAGCAATGACTTGTCGAAGTTCAGAGGTACACCGCGAACGTAGAGCTGTTCGTCACTTAACGGAATGCATCTGTTCGGGGCAGAGGACACCACTCAACAACAGGTGGGCCACGTGCTCGTAACGTCTCATAATAACATAAAACTGAAGTAATGCCATAGTAATAAAACATGAATTATGTAAACATTGATTCGTGTACAGTCCATCGCTACTGATACCAAACCAATGATATATGCTCGTATTTACGAGTACAATAGATAACGCAAATTCTTGTACTTCCCATATCCGAACCCCGACCAAGCTTCAAAGTTGGCCGCCGCTACTTAAAGTCCGCGCGCTTCCGTTGCGTGATAATTAACTGCTCGGCCAAAGACCCAAGAGCCAAGCTGACCCGAAATTATACCGAAGATATCTCGGACATCAGCCTGTACGAAATAAGAATGGCCTTGAAACAGCTTAAGAACAACAAGGCGCCGGGTGACGACGGTATCACATTGGAGCTTCTGAAAGCGGGTGAAACACCGGTACTTAAAGTCCTTCAGAAGCTCTTTAATACCGGCTTACTCGAAGGTCAACGCCAGAAGCATGGAACAAAAGCGTGGTGGTGCTGTTCTTCAAGAAAGGTGACAACACTTTACTTAAGAATTACAGACTCATCTCGCTTTTGAGCCATGTTTATAAGCTGTTTTCGAAAGCTAAGCTGCTGTCTCAGTCGCAGGTTTGATGAATTCCAGCCTCCGGAACAAGCCAGTTTCCGAAAAGACTATTGTACCATAGACCACATCCACACGCTACGGCAAGTTATACAGAAGATCGAAGAGTATAACGTGCCTCTTTGTTTAGCGTTTGTGGACTATGAGAAAACCTTTGATTCAATCGAGACGTGGGCAGCGCTGAGTCTCTCCAGTGGTGCCGTATTGACTATCGGTATATTGAAGTGCTGAAGTGTTTGTACAAAAACGCAAACATGCCAGTCCGAGTACAGGAGCAGAGTTCGAAGGCAATTCCACTGCAAAGAGGCGTGAGACAGGGAGACGTAATATCTCCGAAACTGTTCACCACTGCCTTGGAAGACGCCTTCAAGCTCTTGGAATGGCAAGAACTTGGCATCAATATCAACGGCGAGTACATCACTCACCTTCGATATGCCGACGATATTGTAGTCATGGCAGAATACAATGCTCGAAGGCCTCCATCGAGTTTCCCTACGGGTAGGCCTTAAGATGAACATGGACATGACGAAAATTATGTCAAATGCCCATGTTGTGCCTACCCCAATATCAGTTGGAAACTCAGTTCTCGAAGTTGTTGACGAATACATCCACCTGGGACAAACAGTCAAACTAGGCAGATCCAAATTCGAGAAAGAGGTCAATCGTCGAATCCAACTCGGCTGAGCAGCGTTCCGGAAATTACGCCAAGTCTTCTCGTTTAAAATACCTCAGTGCCTCAAGACAAGAGTCTTCGACCAATGTGTGTTACCAGTGATGACTTATGGCACTGAAACGTGGTCTCTTACTATGGGCCTCATAGATAAGCTCAAAGTCGCACAACGAGCTATGGAGAGGGCTATGCTCGGGGTTTCTCTACGTGATCGAATCAGAAATGAGGAGATCCGTATAAGAACGAAAGTCAGCGACATAGCCCAGAAGATTAGCCAATTAAAGTGGCAGTGGGCAGGGCACATAACACGCAGAACAGTTGGCCGATGGGGCCGGAAGGTTCTTGAATGGAGACCACGGACCGGCAAGCGCAGTGTAGGTCGTCCACCGACACGGTGGACAGACGACTTGATAAAGGTCACAGGACGACGTTGGATGCAGGCCGCTTCCAACCGGTCCTTTTGGAAAATTATGGGGGAGGCGTATGTTCAGCAGTGACCTACGACTGAGATGATGATGATGATGATAACTGAAATAGGCCAAATATTTGGAGCCCGTAAACGCAAGCCATGTTTCCTATCACAGGTAAGTTATTTTAATATTATATTATGCGTAAATTCACGTAATACAAATTCAATAAAAAGTCGGCACGCTTGGTTTCTGTACAAACGTGATACTTGCGTTATCTAATATATCTGTGTACTAAACTGACCTGTGTGCCTCTGCGGGTACTTCAAAAGATTAGACGTGAGTGTCAGGGGTTCGCTGGCCCCTTTCCTGTTGAACGCTCTCACAGACACTCCGAGAGCGTTGCTCGCTGACAGCCCTGACACTTCGAACTCTGGCTCGTCGTTCGAAATGTTGCGGAGTAACAACCCTGTTGCCATGTCGAATATCTGGATAGGGACAGAAAATAATCAGTATAATGCTAAGAGCTTATAAAAAGAAACATATAATTTGGTGTTGTTTTCGTTACAATTTCTTCCACCTCCACTTTTATTTTCCCTGGTGCCTTTTAAACTTAAAAACTAATATGGATTAAAACATATGGAATTTTTTTTAAATGTAGAAACGTTTTGTTGGGAAAGTTTATAAAGCTTGTGTCACCGGGACTATTAATATCTCATTCATCAAAATCAGTTCAGTAGTTTGGGCGCTACAGTCAATCACGCGCAAATACAAACATTCATGATCAGCCCATTATGTTCCCACTGCTGGGACATGAACCTTCCTCTCAGAGAGAGGAGTTGGGCCATAATCCACCACGCGGCCAGAGTGCGGCTTGGTGGATAGGCTAGTAGCCAACCCATGTCGAAGTTTTCAGGCCGCCCGAAGACCTTCGACATAGCCTAATGACTGTTGTCCAAAGACAAACAACTGGGGCCGACGGCTTAACATGCCCTCCAAAGCACGGACGCGCTCAGTTGAATTGCCACTAGCACACACCCATCCGAGTCCTGACCGCAGCAAGCGTTGCTTAACTTGTAACAAGCTCCGCTGCGAGCGACATACATACTTAGACTGCTAAAATCATAACCATTTCTTTTGACTTTGTCGTAGTCGAGTCAAAGTTAAGACAATTAAAGGGGTTACTTTTTCAAATTTACTAGTTGTCCTATAATTATACAGGTTGAAATTTTCAAGTGGGCGTGGATGGCCAAAACAGAAACTATAACGAATATCAAAAAGTACTCAAAGAAGTCTCGGTATTTTGATGGTTTTTGAAAAATAAATATTTCTATTATTTTCATTGACATTTTCAAATGTACACTTATGAAATACCTGATTGAGAAGACATATTATAGATGAATATTTTATTAATAATGACATAAACTAGCATCAATAATATTAACATGTAATTGTGTGAATGCTTCTTATCTCGTCAAATTTGTAAAACTAATATATTATTGTAAAAAAATTGTGCATGCCAAAGCGGCTAAAACATGGTGATATAATATGCTATTATAATCACTACATTCGCTGTCGCTGTCTGTCCGTCCCTATGTATGCTTAAATCTTCAAAACTACGGAACGGATTTTGAAGCGCTTTTTTAATAGATAGAGTGATTCAAGGGGAAGGTTTATATGTATGATACATGCATAATATTGTAGAGAAACACTGATGAATTTACAGGTTTCTAATGTGATGTCGTAAATAAACACATTTTTTATCCACTACATTTTACGGGAAAAAATGGCTTATTTAGGAAGTTATTTTAAGCAATACAGCATTACTCCTTATCCAATTAAGTAAATACATTGTGCATTCAATATGGTCCTTTACAGGATGTAATTTAAATGAATATTTCCGAAGATATTATAGATTTAAAATGCAGGGACATAGCGGTGCGGCGGTTAGATTTGAGCGTTGAGTGTTTTTCTCATGGTCAATTATATGTCGCTTTTTCAAGAGTAACTTCTAAACAAAATATGTTTGTATTGTCTAATGACAAAAAAGCTGTAAACGTTGTTTATAAGGACATTCTGTAGTAGGTAGGTATATTATTTAGTGTCAGCATTACACCCGTGCAAAGCCGGGGCGGGTCGCTAGTACGTAATAACTATAAATGTAATGTTATATGTTTTGAAAAATAAACTATTTGAATTTGAAAGAATTTTTAATTCCATAGCACACAAAGTCAAAGTCAAAATCATTTATTCAATTTATGCATCAAAGACGCACTTATAAAACGTCAATTTATCATCATAATGTACTTTAAAGACTCTACCTCCGCGTTCCAAAATATATAGAGCCTACCGAGAAGAAGCAGCAAGAAACTCGGGGCCATTCTTTTTATATAGATAATTTTACAATGTTTTTACTTAGGTACTACAAATATTAGCTCCAGTGTGTTGCCTTACAAAAGAGAACATAATAATGGTATCAGTAGGGCAAGACACGCTACACTTTGACATCTTAGTACACGAGTAGATAGATCCTGGAGTGATCAGTCCCAAGCTGTTTTATCCTCCAAGTAATCCGAAATTTTGTTATAACCTTCTTGACAGAGTTTAGTTTTAATAGTATTTTTAAACTTATTAATAGGCAAATCTCGGATAACATTGGGAACTTTATTATAGAATCGTATACATTGTCCCATATAAGAATGACTTATTCTGTGGAGACGCGATACATTTACAGATAGCTTGTGCTTATTTCGCGTGTTGATGGAATGAGCATCACTCCTTTTATCAAAACTGCTAATGTTTTTCTTGACATACATTAGATTTTCATAGATAAACTGAGTTTGAGAACAACAGTTAGAATGTCTTTAAACTTAAGGGCGAAAAAACACGCTAGCAGAATCATTAAAATCTTACCTGCAGTAAAAACGACTGCCTTATGCCACCGTCGTGTCCGGGCGTGCAGTTCAGCGTCAGAGAGTCGTAAGTGACGTTGGTGATCTCGCACGCTTTCACCGCAGACGGTTTATCTACATAAACATTAAACATTGCTAATTATCAGAGAAATACTAAGTAATGCGTAGGGACCTAGAACTGACAGATAACTTTTTATACCTAATAATAATAATTACGCAGGGGGCGGCTTTGTGGCGAGCCGTGGGCTAAATGAGATCCCTGACCCCCAGCTTGCCAGTCACCACCTGCTTAAATATTTTGAAATGAAACTGAAATTGGCAGGTGCCGTAGTCTCATCCATAGCCATCTATTTTCCTTACATGTATAAGTTCATATCAATAGCCTTGTTATTTAACCCATTTTTCTGATAGATAATCCATGTCACCGTCATCTCAAAATCTGTTTTTTTATACTACTTTGTATTTTTTAATACCAAACAGGTCAAGTGTTGGCTACAGCCCCATTTATGCCTCTGTAAAGGACTGGATGAAATCTGTGATTTTTTTTGAATAAAAGGAATACTAATAATAAAATAATAAAAAACTAAGTTCTTTACTCACCATAATTTAGTTATATTATCTACTTAGGCACTATAGGTAATAACTAGCTATATCAGAGGAAACAAAATATAGGTACGAGTGTTACGTGCTATCTTTGTAGCTGACTACAGTTTTTAAACTAGTCAGGTATTATGTTGTACATAGGTAATCTTCAATTCCTACCTACTTTTTTATGTTATTAGAAGACGGTACGCACGAGGCCCATCTGGTGTTAAATGGTAATCTCTGCCTAGAACAGACGCATTTCCTCACAAGTGACGAACTACACTGCGCCCGTAACCCGGAGTCATTAAATTGTCAAGGTACATGTGCTTGTAATTTCGCCGTGCTGCTTCTACGCATGAAGCTATAATAATAACAATAATAATACGAGTACCATCTTCATACGCGACACCTTTTTTATAGTTGAGGATAAGAAGAAGTTTTCAACGAACTATAATGAACTTAAAAAAAAATATGAAAAAAATAGGATCAACTCGAATTAATATCTTATTCAACAAAACATATTTTCAAATCCATCCACTATTGACGGAGAAATCGCCGAACATACATGTATTAAGGCAAGAAAACAAACTAAAATAACACACAGTCACACCCCATTCTTTGTATATTAAATCCTTCTATAGAAACTGAATGGAGTTGATTCATTCCATCGACGGCAACGTCTTCAAGGGTGTTTTTTGGGGAACTTCTGACTATTTTTTTCTATCGAGCAATGTATTTTGTAAACATTTATTATACATAAAAATAGACTTTTAACAATTAACTATTATTAAAGGTCTAGTTTTAAATATTTTCGTAAGGACGAATTTTCAAATTTGAAGCATATTTCGTCTTAAACTCGGTTTAAACTCGGGACTATATTTAATCCACGTTTTGTAATAAGGCGGTGTTCAATAAACCTCATCCATTTCGAAGTCAGTTTTAAAATACCAGGAATAGTTACAAACAAAAATATTTCTGGATTATTTTAATGGACATTTTATTTACATAAAGTCAAATACTCTGCATTCGTTTCAGTCAGGCATGCAGTTCACCGACGTCGCATTGATGGGTTCGCTTGCCTTCATGCTGTCAGAATGCACTAACAATGTTGGATGACTACGTGAAATAAATGGTAAAACATTTTCACAGAAAACATTTTCCGTTACCTATAGGTAATACCAGATTCTTTTTGATTCAAACGTATTAACCAATGAAGCTTCCTACGATAATTAAATTTACGAACCAGTGTTTGCAAAAACCCCACAACATTCCGACATTTAAAAAAAAGCGCTCGGTCGCTAATTTAATTGTAGTAAAATAACTATTGAAGATATTTTGTATCTGTAAACGGCATAAAGTAACACTAAGTATCCAGTACATCCTCTTTGATTGTAAGAACAAGTCATCTGTTCCCTTTTAGTCCAACCATAGATGTAAAAACAACCAGATAACTCAACGACGAGACGACATAGGGTAAAAATAAACAAAAATAAAAAAATCGACACAGACTATAAAAATCTCTAGATCACATGTAAAATAAGCATATATTAAGATTCAATGATATTTAGGACTTTGAAAACAATCAAAAAAAATTCCAATAAAAGTAGTACTAATTTTCATATAAGTATGAACTTTATCAAATTGCAAATAGAGGTCATAATCGTTCTCACACTTGTAATAAAAACAAAATGGCCGCTGTCTATAAAAACATATTTTAGCAGGATCATAATACTTTTCTTAGATGTTTTACTCGAAATCGCAATAATACTAATACTTTATTTACCCGATGCGACTAGAGATCGAAGCTGGGGTTCCATACTTCAAAATCAAGGTCACTAGGTTGTTGTCATTGACCAGGATAACAATATTTTTTCTATTGCGTCTGGTTACTCATACAGCTGAAGGCTAGGTACGTTTACCTTCAATAACCTCGAGCAAAGCAACACCTTCAATTGTTATTACCTTCAATAACCTCAAGCAAAGCAACACCTTCAATTGTTATTACCTTCAATAACCTCAAGCAAAGAAACACCTTCAATTGTTATTACCTTCAATAACCTCAAGCAAAGCAACACCTTCAATTGTTATTACCTTCAATAACCTCAAGCAAAGCAACACCTTCAATTGTTATTACCTTCAATAACCTCAAGCATAGCAACACCTTCAATTGTTATTACCTTCAATAACCTCGAGCAAAGCAACACCTTCAATTGTTATTACCTTCAATAACCTCGAGCAAAGCAACACATTCCTACAATTGTTATTACCTTCAATAACCTCAAGCAAAGCAACACCTTCAATTATTATTACCTTCAATAACCTCGAGCAAAGCAACACCTTCATTTGTTATTACCTTCAATAACCTCAAGCAAAGCAACACCTTCAATTGTTATTACCTTCAATAACCTCGAGCAAAGCAACACCTTCAATTGTAATTACCTTCAATAACCTCGAGCAAAGCAACACCTTCAATAACCTCAAACAAAGCAACGCCTTTTTTTATTAAAAATACATTTTTTATTATTATAAGCTCATATTCGCCGGTCCACGTCTAAGAGCCATAGTGCGAGTGAACGAACCCGACGCTCGCTATACGCTACATCGCAGAATAGAAAGCAGTAAATACGCGAGACATACCTACCAGCTTAGAATAGGTACAACGTGCGGACGATGACCCGCCCGAGCCCGCCGTCGTTTAGACATAGACATCAGCTGCGTAAACATTCGCGAGTAGGTAGGTTCCTACGTCGTTGTACCTATTCTAAGTGGGTAGGTATGTCTCGCGTAGTCACTGTTTCTATTCTGTGATGTAGCGGCACTAGCGGCGTGCGTTCAGTCGCGCAATGGTTATTAGCTGCGGTGCAATCAATATGGGTTCATAATAATAAAAAAACATGTATTTTTTCCTTCACTATAATGAATAGTTATCGATTCCAAACCATCCCATATAATATTGTGCACTAATTAACAATGTCCTTGAATATATACTGCAATTATATATTACAGGCAAAAATAATTTAGTTGGCCTAAAGTCGCGCAGTGTAAACACGACATGATTTTCTTGATTTACGAATTGCAGGTTCACGGTGGGCTCTTAAAAGTTTAGAACAGTAATAAAGCCTACACATTCCATGTCAGATGTTCAAAATTTGACATGGCAACGCGAGCGCAAAATGACTTGCGGAGTACAGTACACTCACATACGTCCATATTAAAATTTGTCAGTATAACCTTATCTTTGTACTAAAAATGTTATAAAAACTTAAGACTGAACATTTTGAGACTGTACAATTTAGGAATTCGACAATTTGTAAATCCACATTGAGGGAATTAGACATTTTGTAAATCCGCATTTTGGGAATTCAACTGTGTGTACCTGAAGGAACATTTTCACTTCACATTGTTTGTTTTAATGACTTGTCCTTCCGACATTTAAAATAAAATTATTCGCATTCCCATAGGTGGAGGGAGTCTTTAACTCCGCCCCTTCACGGAAACCTTGGTAGCATATTGACAGATGCATTTAATCTTAAACCGACTTCAACAAAATGAGGAAGTTCTCATTTCCTTATATGTTTTTGATGTGATAACTTCTTTAGGCGCGTTGAGCAATTTTTGGGTGAACAAAAATCATGGAACTCACGTTATCGCCACTGAACGCTTGATCACTTTTTGGGTAACCAAAATTCATGGAACTCGCGTCATCGCCACTGAACGCTTGATCACTTTTTGGCTAACCAAAATTCATGGAACTCGCGTCATCGCCACTAAACGCTTGATCACTTTTTGAGTAACCAAAATTCATGGAACTCGCATCAGCGTCACTGAGCGCTTAAGCACTTTTTAGGTAACCATAATTCATGGAACTCGCGTCATCGCCACTGAACGCTTGATCAGTTTTTGGGTAACCAAAATTCATGGAACTCGCGTCATCGTCACTGAACGCTTAAGCACTTTTTAGGTAACCATAATTTATGGAACTCGCGTCATCGCCACTGAGCGCTTGATCACTTTTTGGGTAACCAAAATTCATGGAACTCGCGTCATCGTCACTGAACGCTTAAGCACTTTTTAGGTAACCATAATACATGGAACTCGCGTCATCGCCACTGAACGCTTGATCACTTTTTGGGTAACCAAAATTCATGGTGCTCGCGTCATCGTCACTTTTGGGTGAACAAAAAGCGTGAAACTCGCGTCATCATCACGGAACGCTCCAGTTAGTTTTCACTTCTATTGGCAGTCCCCTAAGACTGTCCCACATGTTTTTTTGTATCTCTGTTACACGATCATTAGGCCAATAACGAATCTATTTTGATGATCCTTTTTTGTTTTGGTAGATCATACTTCAGATGTGGCCCCATAAACATTTTGTCAAATTTGAGTTAGCGCTTTTTAAGAGTCTCAACCAAAAACAAAATATAATAATAATACAATAATAACATAATGTTTTAGTTTGTAGTTCTCTTCGGCAAAACATTTTTCTTGGTAATAATTCCGACACCGGTGTCTTTCTGTGCTTACAGCCGCTCCACAAAAGAATTGATGGAGTCGCAAATAGAGAAGCGACCTAGGAATTGAGGTTGCGCCTGTGCTAATTTGCTGTTTTAATGCTAGTAAATAAACATGCTGAATAATATTGCTACGAATTTATTTTTTTATAGTTTTATCGAGTCAAAGTTCACACTGTACAGTTGCGTGACCGACAGATAATAGCTAGATAAGGCTGCAACATAAAAATCGGAATCTTAGTTTACCGTAACGCCAAGACGGTGCTATTTTTGCACATACTCTACTAAAGTGAAACACTAATCCCCAGTTTCTGGAAAATTTCTCAAAGCCTTCATTACTTGACCTACTAAAATTTATATTAGCGTTTACTATTTAATAGTAAACGCTTATTGGTCAATGGTATTTTATGACGCGATATGTGACCAATCAGCGGTCAGTCTTCCGTCTGTTAGCTGATCAAACTTTGACAAAAGTTCCAGAAACTAGAGGTAAATGTTCATAATTATAATCTCTCAAGTGAACAATAAAGTGGTTGACTGCAGTGTGTAGTGTTGTATTTTCGTTTTAGAACTTCGTCAAGGCGTAACAGGCCTTTTTTGCCTGCAAAAATCGTACCGTGCGAACTGGGCCTTAAAGTATACACTTATACAGTCAGTGCCGCCGAATCGAAGTCCCCGATAGAGATCAGTCATTTCTCTAAACGAAACCAGTAAATCTTAATGGAATCGGTATTTGTTCGGTATCTCGGAGTACAGTGAAATAACAGCGTTTAGACGCTCGTTTCAGTCATTAGGGGAGTTTATTATGATTTGATGCAAAATCTTGGGCAGTAAGGGATTGTGACATACGGGAGCATATTACACACGGGAATGCCAAGCGTGCGCTTATACGCTCATCTCGCACCTTAAAGCACATACCTAATCAATTATAAAATTATATCTGTCACAGATTGGTGTTTGCTAAAATTTCAATTCTATTTTTGACACTTATTATAATTATTATATATGTTCTTATATTGTATTATATTAGGCTTGTAGTTTATATGTATTATTATATATAAATGTGTATTTTGTCTATTTTATTTTAATTAGGCAGTATGTATACTATATTATACTATGTAGGTATTTATGTATAATTACATGTTTTTTTATCAGTTTAGGTGCATGTACCTAATCAATATTGTCTATACTTACGCTGATACTATTCACCACTGACCCTGAAAATACTATTCTTTCTACCCAAAGATTGTCTGGAAGAAATCGCTTTAAGCGATAAGACCGCCTTTTGTACAACTATGTTGTATTTTTTTTATCGTATGTTTTTCTCTTTTATATTTTACTATAGTGTACAAATAAAGAGTTTTTTATCTATCTGTATATCTAATCGTATGTACTGTATGAATAGACAAGTCTTACCCATGACAGTTGCAGTGCCATCCATAGCTTAGAACTGTAGTTTTGCATAGTACCCCGAGGCATAGGTTTGGGAGTCTTATTCGCCCCAAAGTTTCCCTTACTACGGTGCCCTTCACACACTATTGCTTTGCGGCAGAACATCTGGCACTGCGGTGGTACCGACCAAGACGGCCTATCATATGCAGGAATATGGTAAAAGGAGTTGGCAAAGCAAGTATACACGGTGCTAGTGAATGGAACGTATAGTGTGTGTGAAGAATGTGCCGAGACTGAAGGAAGCAAGAGAGATATGCCATGATTGTTACAAATGGAACTCTGTGGTCTCTGCCTACCCCTTGCGGGAAACAGGCTTGAAGTTTTATTTATTTATTTACAATAGTAATATACACCTTTATAGTTTATTAACCAAAGCGGTGCTACACCAAATATTACGAGTATTATGTACATTAGAAATAAAGATTAAGTTAAGTAAGTTATTATTTAATTAAGTTATGTATTGCTGATTCATGTAACTTAACATCGACCGTATTATCAAATCAGTAGACCAGTGGTGTAACACGGGTAATCCCGATAGTAGTTTAAGTGATTGAATCAATATTATTTTTATATTGATTATTATTGTTATTGTTTTCTTTGTGTAATTTACCCCACTGACTATTAATTTAGAAGATTAGCCAGTTGAAGTGGCAGTGGGCAGAGCACATAGCACGCAGAACAGATGGTCGATGGGGCCGAAAGGTTCTGGAGTGGAGACCACGGACCGGCAAGCGCAGCGTAGGTCGTCCACCGACACGCTGGACAGACGACCTGATGAAGGTCGCAGGACGACGTTGGATGTAGGCCGCTTCCAACCGGTCCTTTTGGAAAATCATGGGGGAGGCATATGTTCAGCAGTGGACGTCCTACGGCTGAGATGATAAGATGATGATGACTATTAATTTTATAGATATTTTATTTTATTTTGACATTGTATTCTGTTTAATAAGTAATTAAATAATTTATTAAATGCCTCTAGAAGTAGGATAAACTGTATGTGATAATTGTAACTGGTCGTAAATCGTTTTCATCACAACTAATAAACAAATAATAGTATATTATGCAACTAGTGAATAAAGGACGGATTTAATGCGAGGGCCATAGATGCAGCACGAGTAAGTGAAGGATTCTAACCACGAGTGTAGCGAGTTATTCAAGTGTTAGAATCCTGAGCGATGCGAGTGATTCATGGCCCTCGATATAAATCCGTTTTATTCAAGAGTTGCATACTATACTTTATACCATGACTGCGAGAAAAAGAAATAATTTAAGCGAAAATAGACATTGAATGAAGAAAAAGGAAGGTTAAATTAATTTAAATGCACATTAAAATTAGAACAATTACTAAACATAAGAGTAATTTATTTATTATTATATATTTTTTTCTATAATCGCAGCAAAGAACACAATACAATTTTTATTCTACTCCTTGTCTCAAATATCGACCAATCAAATCTCGAGGAGTTACTTGCACAAAGAGTTTGTATGTCGACTATTATTTGCGTAAGGAAGATGTATAAGCACTGAGATGGAGATCGAATATTAAGTCGCAGGACCTAGCTACGAAAACAAAGCTTTTAGCTGTACACATTTTGGGTGCCATTAAACCAAGTAAAACAATTAGTAGATGGTCGGAAACAAATTTTAGTCTCTTAACTGTTCCTGAAAGTAAGACCCGTGTCACCCATGAGCTAGCAGTGGGACCATAGGTGTTGTTATGTTGATGAATTAAAATTGTATATTCAAATAGTTGGTTTAATGCGGTGTGTTCGAAGTTCAAACACCAAAACAGTGATTAAAAGGCCGTTTTCAGTGAATAAAATAAGCTTTTTAGAGTAGGAATGGTATAAATAAATAAATCAACGTACGTAAATACATTAATAGTAGTACCTGAAGGACCGAGCTTTGTTCGTAAGCAAACAATTGATTTTCTTGGTCTAACTTCAAAGTAAACACTCATTAGCTTAGCAACGCCATCTATTGTCAAGTAGCTTTAGTGTTGATGTGTCGGTAAAACAGTTTAGTTGTTTAATTTGATGGCCTTGCATAATGTTATTGTAGCAGTTTTTAATTGCCAGAAAACACGGATAAAACGATGTTTTTAAAAATGAAATCTAGCTAGATCGATTTATAGCCCCCGAAACCCCTGCATACTAAATTTCTTGAAAATCGGAGCCATTTCCGAGATTCAGGTTATATCGGAAACAAACGCATATAATTATACAAGAATAGATCATTTAAAGCGCGCTCGTATCCTGATAATAGTAAAAAGCAGAATCTTTAAACATCTATTGTAACGAAACAGATCGATAACATTGTATGAAATAAATACTTAGGTTAGAAAAGGAACAGGCAAAGAGTAATAACCGAACATAAAACATAAATATTACTCGCTCTCAGCAGAAAAAAATCTTAAATAGCTCCATAAAAATAAACTTTCACGTCCAAACTCTCAGAATTTTCAGCGATAACACTATATATTTTTTAGGTAATACATAGCCAACATATAGTACTAAATTAGTGACCAGCAGTTTTTTCAATTGTGTTCTTATATATCGAAAAATATAAAGAAAACTTACAACATTAATGCATTTTCGCATTACATCGTCCAATCTAACTAAAAAAATAATCTAATCGTAAATTATTTTAAAATTGGGGTTGGACCGCGTCTTAAAGGTATGTACAGATATAAGTATGTGTCAAAATTTGCACTGAACATTAGGTAGGTACTCGTGATTCTTAGAAACTCTTTACCGACTTAACCGAAGTTGTGAGAAAATCGACTCAAAGGCTGAAACGTTTTGCTTTCAAACTTTTTGTTAGTATTCTGTTTGTCAATTGGGGATTACTCGAGTACCGGGGGAAATGTTTTCCTGCTCTTCTGTTTATAAAGTTAAATAAAGCCAATTTTTATATTCAATAATAATAATATATATGGCTAGTCTTTGCAATTTTAATGAGATACGAGTATATTGATTCAGAATCTTGTTTACGCTTATAACAACATACTTATAAATAAATAAAAATTACTAATAAATAGAACCGACTTCAACATTAAATAGTGTGAAATAACTTGTTATAGTATATAATAAGCCGGTAGGTACCATGATAGTTCAATAGTACCTTTTAACACAATATTGTGCGCATGGTACCGACCTCGACAAGTTATTTCATATTGTTTAATGTTGAGATCGGTTCCATATTTTCGTATTTTTTGCACCCTTTTCAATGACCATTGCTTTCTTACAGGATCGAGTGTCACCGTCAATTACAATATCATCAATAGGCGTAACACTTTCCAGTTATTGGATTGTAACTCAAAAACACGGGAAGCGCCAACTTTCAACTAAAATAGAGTTATCAAAATCGGTTCAGCCTGTTGAAAGTTCTGAGGTAACAAACATAAAAAAATACAGACGCACTGAGAACCTCTTTGTTCTCTTTTTTTTGAAGTCTGTTAAAAACTGACGTCTACGAATGCGTTAGGGTTAAGGCCTATTCAGACCTGAGCGTTATTCGCTACCGCTCTGGGTAGCGAAAAATACCACGCGGAACTCGATGGGTAAATAGTATGAAGTTCCCTAACAGCAGCGAAACTTGTACCGCCTACTGAGGCGGTATCTTCTCTTGTTAGCGAAACTAGTTCCGCCGCCCCGCTAACCGTTGCCAACGAATATCTCTACCGCGCGCTTTGATGTGAACAGTGAAATTAACGCATACCCTTTTGGATTTCTCTATCGCTCGCAGTAACGAATAACGCCCAGGTTTAAATAGCCCTTTAATCCTTTGGATCCATGTCTACTTACTAACCGTGTCAGACGCCACGACCACTAGACCACCGAAGCACCAGAGTGCCCTAATTAAGTACCATTCAATTTGACTTGCTACAACCTTCCACGTTAACATAGAAGTGAATCCATACTATTTACACACACCGTAATAAGCCGACGTTATCGACCTAGATTTGAGGGATGAAGAGCATCGAATATGCCCAACACCTGAGTCGATAACATTTGCTAATAACGTGAGTAAGTAAAGCTGGTTTTAACCGATTTGTAAAAAGAAGGAGGTAATAATTTCACCTGTATGTATTTTTTGTGTATGTTCACCGATTTCTCCCCCATTCGTGGACTGATTCTCAAACTTCTTGTTTTGTTTGGTAGAGTATATGTCCGTGGTTAAATGGGACCCCATTTAAATTTCATCGAATTCGCTCCAGCAGTTTTTGAATTACACTGCAGTATCTGATAAACATTTCGCCTGTTTTGATATCATCATTGACGGTGAGGACAATCGATCCTGTAAGTGGCAAAAGAGTGAAAAAAATATTACCAAAAAAACTGAACCGACTTTAATACCAAAAGTGCGAAATAACTTTTCGAAGCCGGTACCATGCGCACAATATTGTGATAATAGATACTTTTGAACTATCATGGTACCGGTAGTTAGTTCACACTTTTCTACCGTCTTACAAAAAGGATGAGGTACTCAATTCGACTGTTTTTTTATTGTTTTTTTTTATGTTTGTTACCTCATAACTTTCGATTGGGTGGACCGATTCTCAAAATTCTTTTTTTGGTTTGAAAGCAGGTGCTTCCCGTGTGGTCCATTTAAATTTCATCAAATTCGGTTCAGTAGTTTTTGAGTTACACTCCAATAACTGATTTTTACCAAAGTAATAGAATGGAAGTCGGTATTAAATTTTTCAAATTGCAATTGTTGGTGTAAAAGTCGGTTCTATTTTTGGTAAAAAAAATATGTTTATTAAACGTTTTCCATCTTATTTCAATGAAGTCTTGCCTTTAGATTGTGATACAAATCCAGCTGGCTAATGGATATGATGACAGTACTAATACGCTGTCACGTGAGATAGGTAACTCTTCTAGTGATTGGATCAAGAATATAACACTGTCAACCTGTTCAAAGCGGTTTTGTCCAGTTGTTTTGGCACAGGCCGTAAAAAGTGACACAACTTACCTGCAGGCAGGATATGAAATAGGCATGGCTTTGTCTGCCTCCCCACTGTGTTGGTCCCGGAGCACTGCACCCAGCCGTAGTCAGCTGATGTATTCACCATGTATAGGAATGTGCCTGAAGCAAAATATATTCTTAAGCCCACTTGCGCCAACCAATTAATCCGAGTGTAACTAATCCTCGATTAGATACAATAAGAAACACAGGTACAATAAGAGTTAGAAAAAAAATGTCTTGCACCAACACAAATCCATGATAAACTAGTGTTTCATCTGTCATTTTGATAGCTGTCACTTCACAATCATCTATAATAAGCTACAATATAATAAAACCATAGCGTTTAACAAACACATCGGATCGAAATCAACACGGAACCCTTTAAACGAGTTGAATATTTATGAAATGATGTTTGGTAGTGCAGCGGGGAGCGGCAATGTATGAAGATTTTAAATTCCCCACGGCACTACCAGCTGGTAGAGCAGTGGGGAATAAAATGTCCTTCTGCACTACCAGTAGTGCAGCTTAGTAGTGCAGGGGGGAATGACTGTTATCTTCCGTGTTATCAAAGTTAATCTTCAATCAAAGGCGAAAGTCTCTAATCAAGAATCAAAGCAGTGCAGCTATATATTTATATTTTAACGAGTGAGTAGAGTTAGTGTTTTTAAATTACAATGCGCACAACAGTAGTCGTGCCTAGCGTAATAAATGAGTACGAAAGAGGGTAGACTAACACGTCGGAAACATTCACCCACCCACAATACCTCAGTTTATCCGTGATCATGGCACTTGCAACATTGCTGAAATATCGGAAACTCAAACCAAATATATTAAATATTGTATTATAAAACGTTTTAATAAAAAAAGGATATTATAAAGTCAGACATTATATAAAAGAAAAAGACGCTTAGAATATTCTACTTCTGGCAAGTTGTCATATGCCACCCATAAAATGTAATAATGTAGTAGTACCTAAGCAGAAACGTACAAATCTATATGAAAAGAATGGCCCTGAGTTTTTTGCCGCTTTTTCTTGGTAGGCTCTATTCTTCTATTCATAAGGGCGTCTTTGATGTTTTAATTGAATAAATGATTTTGACTTTGTCTTTCAATTATGCATGGTAACTATCCCGTTGAATATTTATTTTACTATCTTCGGCCGACATCGTCAAATATCTCTAAAGTCGCCATGACGAAAGTCGAGTCAAATGAAAAATACCAAGAACTGCGAAGTTTTAAAAAGACAGACCTATTACTTTCACATGCCTAAAAAGATTCAAATAACAAATCATTTCAAAATTTGACGGCTTTACTATTGTGCACTTGTCTCTGTCATTTATAATTCACAGGCTTTTGTTTAATTCGAATTGCATTCTCGTTGCTGCAATACGAAATTCGATAATCCGTAATTAGAGTTTGATCAGGATTTCGTTACACGAGGATTAGCATAGTTAATTCGTAATTTGGTGCAACAGGCCCTTAGTACAGGTCGCGTCATGTAAAAAGAACGCTGGCGGTTAGGATGCGCAGTATGCGATTTATAGGTCTATTTGGTGGCATGAGGTGCAGCACGGGGCGGGCGGGTCACGCGCCGCATGCTTGCCGGAGCGCTATTGGTTCGTCAGTCGACCTTTCAGTGTACCCATGCGCAAACACAACCCCTCCCATTTCTTCCAGCGTTATTTTTACATCACGCGACCTGTACATAAGAGAAAGTGTCAGAGACCAGGGATAACTATCTAGTCCGTCCGTCTTTATCATCTTCTCCATACAAACATATTCCGATATTTTCTCTATGACTTGACAATGCCCATTATTTTTTGGTGACACATATATTTTAAAAAAACTAGTCTAATAAACCGTGGGCAACTTTCCCAAAATGCTGGCAGCATTGCGCAAGGTAAATGCCAGTATTCTGGTCATTATTTGTTGAATGTACTGTATTTACAGAATAGCTTTTTTTCACATTATTGTTTAGGTAAGTACTTACTTGGCATATTCTGAGCAGGGATGAGTGAAGATGAAGTGGTCAGTTCATGCTTGCTGTGCGCGGAGCTGTTGAACCACCAGTGGTATTGCATTGATTCCTGTAGACAACACATATAATATTATATATTATATGTATATTATATGTATATTATATAGATGTAATATTATAAGGAAAAATAAATAACTAATCTATAAGCCCCGTGGTAGGGGAAAACGTGGCCTAAATGCTGGCAGCTTTGCCACGCTCTGGATGGCAATGCTAGCTTTTTACCCAAAGTAGGCCAGCATTCCGGTTATCCGTCGCCTCAACCAAACGTTTGGCCAAATATAAACGTTAGTATCTCTCACGTTTCATTATTAGAGCAATGAAAGGTTAGAGGAATTTAAATATTTTTTCATTTGATGTATCAAAGTTGACAGTAAAATTCTTTCATCTGTAATCAGTAACAAAATTACCTAACCAGTTCCTAGACTCTTACAAGATTGAGTGTAATGTATGGCTCTCATATGTACCCTTTAATGACAATCAGTGACAAGACGAGTAAGTTATACCAGTTTAAGGTCATTCAGAATTATAACCTAAAAGTTCTGAAACTCTGAGAAAGATATATAAGATATAAAATCTATTGCACTGTAATTTTCTGGAAATACTGCCCTTCAACGAAACATAGTAATGTTTGCACACTACTGCTTCACGGTTGAATAACTGGCAAAGGTTTGGTACTTCCTCAGACGGAAACATCGTACTGTATATACGAGTAGTTAGTATATATACATATATAAATAATTATTTGGTTCACTTCACACCATGTACAGTCGCCTGCAATAAGATGTATTCATTTCACAATTTTCAAAAGTTCCTAAGCATTCAATTTCGTAAAAATGTAAATTAAAAATAGTCTAAAATGAAGTTATTTATGACATTTGACTATTTAAAATTATCCTTATCTACATAATTGTAAAATGTAGTGCTGTAATCATAGTTTAGAAAATTACGGAATATATACATCTTATTGCAGGCGACTGTACGACAATCTGACGTCGATCTCTCATAAAACATGGGAAGAAGTAAAGAATACCAGGGAAGAAACCAATGGCAAAATTGGCCATATAGTAAAGGCAAAAAACTAAGTAAACAAGTTGTCATTTATAGATATGTTTCTTGGTTCCAACATAACTTGCTTCTAAAATAGCCGGAAAATAGCTTACTGTATAGAAAAAGTTATATTTCGCATGTCAATCTCTCATACCTACAGCATGAGAAGAAGTTAGAAAAACTAGGAGAGAAGCTAGTGCCAAAATTGGCCTTATAGAAAAGGCCAAAAAATACTAAGTGACCTAGAAGTAATTTATGGATATCTTTCCCGGTTCCAACATAACTTTTCTCTAGAATGGCCAGCAAACAGCCTATTGTATAGAAAAAGTACATTTTTCAAAGGTACTCCACTACATTACGGGGTATTTTCATCCCCCATTTCCCACAACCCCAGAAGACGCATGTATTTCATGAATAACATAATAACCTTGTGTTTGTTACAATACGTATTTACAGTATGGGCACTCTGTATAAAGTAGCCTGCTTTACACGCGAGTACATATTTTTTGTAACAGTAACTATGAGATGGTTACAAAGCGATTACTGGCCGCAGAACCCCACTACCTAAAGTTTGTATTATTATCACCTTCCACGGAGTCACTGAAAGGTACCCATGGACCTAATTTATTTATTGAAATTAGCACCTTTTTTGTATCTTTAGTTCCAGGCATTGGTAAGTAGTATACTAAGTATACTAACTAAGCTAGCCTCACACAGTAAACTTCGTTGAGCAGTCTGTATATATGAATGGTAAATATAACTGGCTAACTGCTCGAGCAGTTCGTGTATATCGGCTCTTAAGTTAACGTGAACGCATCAAGAAATAACCAATCATCTGCAAAATGTGGAGTAGTTTAACCACACACGTTGCAGTTCCTGGAAAATAGGTTGATTTCTACAAAATCTTAATCTACTAAATGTTGTATTATTGGCCAAATATGGCGAGTCGCGATGGGTTACGTTACTGTTTATACTGCTACCCTCTTGTTACCCGCGGGGGTAAATGTTTGTGTGATTTATTTGTTTTATTTTCATAAATATCGCTGTGGCCGATAAATTACGTTTTCCGGTTATTTGTGTATTTTCTGTATCTCGGTTTGTTTCCGTGATTTTTTTGAATATTATGAAGAGACGAATGATTTATGACGAATAGAAATGTTACCTTGAATTTTGTGTTTATGAGATTTATATGTTTTTTTTGTTCTGAGCATGATTAAGAAGTAGGTAGTAGATGGATAACCGACCTTTGCCCGTAAGTAAACAATTGATTTTCTTGGTCTAATCTCAAACCAAACACTTATTTAATATATTTAAATGGCTTAATGTTGCCTAACAACGCCATCTATTATCAAGTAGCGTTAGTGTTGCTGTCTCGGTAAAACAGTAGATGGCCCTAGTTGCCATAATGATATTCTAGCAGTTTTTCATTGCCTGAAAACATCAATAAAACGAACAGAAATAACATTTTTCTAAAAATGAAACCTATCTAGATCAATTGAATCAAATGAAAACCGTAGGAGCCGTTTTCGAGATTTAAATTATATAATTATACAATATACAAGAATGTAACCTAAGCTACTAAAGTAAGGCCGCTTTCAGTGCTCGACCGACCGTCAGTGCGTACGTCTGTCACGCTTGTCATTTGTATGAAAACTCACAAGCTGTTACAGTGCTCGACCGACCGTACGCACGCGTATACCGTACGATCGGTTATGCGTATCGTCAGGACCGACGGTACGCGCGGACGGTCGGTCGAGCACTAAAATCGGCCTTAGTCATATTTTTCACACATCAACGGTGTAAATTTTAAGCTCAGATTACTCCTTGAGGAGTTAAAGATTTTACCCTCCACTTTGGGATGGAAACCATTACGAGCCTATCCGACCTACTAGGTGGTAGGCCTCTTGTACAAGATGCCGTCTTGGTAGGTATCACCGCAGTGCCAGACATTCTATCGCGACAACAGTGCGCAAGCATTAATGCAGTATTAATTTTAACAGGTTTATCATTGTTTATATACAGGAAAAAAAAATTAAAACCGGTCCCAAAAGAATACCAGCGTTGATTGTTTACAATCAATATTATTTCTTTATTTCTTTATTTCTTTTTATCAATTTATACATGTAACTTACAGACTAAAATCCAAGACATTACATGGCGCAATTAAACTAGGTCAGAAAACCTGAATCTGCCTACCGTATCATGGAATATATACAGATCTGGATTTTGAGTTTAAATCTTATTAATATAAGTGATAGCTCTCGGGGTAGGTGCATTGTGTGCTCGTATAGTGTGAAGGCCGGGGGGCAGTGCCAACAGGCGGATTATGCTGAGTTGGGATCGATTGTGTGACAAAATTATAGGTGTGTTACTGTCCTTAGTTTTAATTACCTACTGTCCTGATTTTATTCCTTTGTACACCTACCAGAAATAAACATTTATGTATTTCTGTAAAACATTCTGTTTCACTATTATATTTAGTACTAAAGAATACGATATTTCGGATATTGATTACGCGGGTTAACTAGCATCAAAATGTTCCAACATTCCCTGTATGCACTCTGGTTTCAACACTACGCATTTTAATTGTCCGCCCATTACTCGCCATTCCGGCGAACCGGCTGCATTCGTAACACTATTTTTGTAAAGCAGTAATGGAGCTCACACTATTTCATAATTGTCATTATAACGGCCGAAATCACCAACCATGTGGCATAACCTTGCCTGTCAAAGCCTCCTTCAAATATTTCCTGGTACAGTTTTTGACGTGATATTTCCAGACTTATTACTAATTGGATAGAAATCAGAGCGTAAATTAAATCTTATCAGCCCCTATAATCTTCCAAAACTTTATTGCTTTGTAAAGCTTGCAAAAGAGGGGATGCAGTCCCCCCCAAGTGGTATGGAAATTGTATGGCAAGGCAAGATATTCCCACTTTCAACGGAGGTATAAGTAGTAGTAGGGAAGTACCACGCCTTTGCCAGTTATTCAACCGCAAAGCAGTAGTTTGCAAACTTACTTTATTTCGTTGAAGGCAAATATTTCACTGTACTGTCATGGGCAAGCGTGAGCTTCACACAGGCGAACGACTTGCTCGTCTCGTCACCGCTTGTCATAAAAAAAGTGTTACCATATCATCAACCGTAGTGTCATTTAAGTGAGGTTATACGCTAGCTTATCAATTACAAATACGTATTAATCATAATCGTAAGTCTTCAGTCACTGCTTTCCACAACAACCTCATTACGGTCGGAAACGCGAGCTATTTCTGTACAGACCTACCAGTTATTGTATTCTTGATTATTTCAATTTGGACTTAACGCGGTGGGCTATTTGGGCGGGATACTTTTGCGGAAACGGGTTGTATCCTATTGCATTAATGGAAATACACTTTTTGATGGTTCCTGTTATGTCAAATCCGACTTCATTGTCCGGTTGTTTCGATGTTACGAAATGGTACAGAAGAAGGCATATTTATTTTAGTGATACTAAAAGTTATGAAAAGAGGTAAGTTTGGAATTCGGAGGTAAGCGCCCCGCACTTGCCAACTAAAACTGCAGTGGGATGCTATATTATAAAAAAAATCTTGGTAATGTTTGACCGATTGAGTTGTGCTGGTCACATGGACAAATACAAATAATTTATTTATAGCTCCATTGGAACACGTCATCATGTTAACATAAATGGTTAACAACATAAATTAATAGTAACATAATAATAATAATAAATTAGATGAATTGAATTTAACAAATAATATACATATTATAATTATTAAATTATATAACACTATACCAATTTAATAATACAATCAATTAAATTATAATGTCTAATTTTAAGTATTCATCAAAGTCATAAAACAGTTTCTCCTGTAACCAGGTTCTTAATCTATTTTTAAAAGTCACGGTGGAACAGCTACAGGTATGCGGTTGTATACAGCTGGGCCTAACACGTAGACTGATCTGTTGGACTTGGCGAGGCGGTGCGCCGGCGTCACCCATTGAGACATAGATAGATAGATAGATAGATAGATAGATAGATACATACATAAATAGATAGAGAACTCTTTCTTTGTACACTACGGAAAACATGAAATATAAAAAAGAACACATAAAATAACAAAAGCATAGTAGTACAAAGAGCGGTCTTATCGCTTAAAGCGATTTCTTCCAGACAACCTTTGGTTAGGAAGAATATTATTTTCAGAGACAGTGGTGAATAGTATCAGCGTAAGTTTAAAAATGTGACTAGGCACCTAAATGTACCTAAGTATTGAACACAAAAAAAAAAAAAAAACCTACTTTAATTAGATATACTTGAAATACTTGAAATCTATCTATATATCTATACTTGAAATCTTTAGTCAGGTATAGAGGCAAGTAAGAACATTTATTCGCAGAATCATATAACAACAAAAATCTGAATGAACCTTCCGCCGAGGTTTTCCCTCTGCGCTATAATATGGAGTTGTTTAAAAATCGTCATTAAAGTTCTTCGAGGTTGGCAGCGCGTTGGTAACGCCCTTGGTGTTGCAAAAGTCTATAGGCGACGGTGACCACTTTCTATCAGCCGTGGGATTCTCTAAGAGCATCTTCGTTGCATTTTTATCAAAACCCGTGAAACAAATGAAGAGATGACAAGAAACGTTGGAAAAGCAACTTTATGTACAAGGGCGAAGTATTTGACATCGGTGAGCTCATTACTGAATCGCACGGCTGGTGGGCCACCTGCTTGTCTGCCTACTTTTGGCAATAAAAAAATACATTGTGGTGGCATTGGCTGGTTGATTATCTTATATAATTCATTATAAAATGCTTAAACTATTTAATTTCCCAGTTGTATTAGGTTACGAACTAAATTAGCAGGGTAATTTGAAATGAAATTAAACCATAGTACCGTATATTTATGGTCGGTGATGTTTTGCCGTTTGGGTATTCAAAAAGCAAACACGTCCATATTCTTAAGTTTATTTTAATTTCTTCATATAGTTATAATAAAACTAACGTGTAATATACACTGTAAAAATTGCCACACTCAATGCGCGTGTCAAAGAATCATCAATTAGACAAAAAACACCAATTGCTGCGATGCTATCTAAGTATATCCTACCTTCTGTAACTAGCTACCAAAATCGAAAGACTAATATACAAAATACTTTAAGTAGAATATTGACTCCAAAACCGAAGCAAAAACTAAATGGTTCAAAACAAGTAAAAAAGCATTTTCACGTTAAGACGCGCTCGTATCCTGATAATAGTAAAAAGCAGAATTTTTAAACACCTAGTGTAACGAAACAGATCGATAATATATTATGAAAAAAATACTAATGTTAGAAAAGGGATAGGAAAAAAGTAATAACCGAATAGAATTCATAAATATAACTCTCTTTCTGCAGAAAAAAAACCTGAATAGGTCCACAAAAATAAACTTTCTCGTCGAAACTCTCTGAATTTTCAGCGATAACACAATTTTTTTTTAGGTAATACATAGCCAACGTATAGTACTAAAGTTATAACCAGCAGTTTTTTCGATTCTGATAGTATATATCGAAAAATATAAAGAAAACGTACAAAATTAACGCATTTTCGCATTACACCGTCCAATCTTTACAAGCGATTTTCAACCTTACGTAAAGCATCGTAGATTATTTTAAAATTGGGGTTGGACCGCGTCTTAATAGAAATGTAGATACCGACTCATATGTTTATGTAAACGAATGCGTATTATTTTCATAAAACCAACAGTATTGTTTTTCGAAATCGGCTAAAGTCATGTCAATCAAATATATTCAGAATTTACCTATTTCGACATTTCATAATGCTACTGATGTTTCTGGATCTACTAAACTGATCATAATTCTAAACTGATTGATAGTTGATCCAGTTGTAAATGTTTTGACTGAACAATTTCAAAATATTGATGCTGTAACGCAACCTATCGAACTGATGATCTGATGACCTAGTTTTTAACTAGATTTGTATTTTAGTCCGTCACAAGTCTGAGCAAATTTTTGTTTACGTTACGTTTTCTGTGCTATATCAACTAACAAGTTCGCCCTGTTTAGTACGCCAGGTATTTCAGTCAGTCTTGGTAACTTTGCAGGTCAAGGGACCCGAGTCTAAAATCAATGAAATCACTGAGTATCTGTCTTTGTTGAAGTTATTAAAGCAAAGTGAAAAAACATTTTGAATTGTCTAAAGAATTTATGGTTTTCATTTTCGCAGTAGGATATGCGAAATCTGTCAAAATAAACTTTGTAGTTCGTTTTTTGGAGTAGGCGTCCTGAACCTGTGTGGAACGCTAGGCCAATGTTGATATCAAAAAATCATTTGTACCAAAACAGTACCAATACTACGACAGTATACGAGTACGCCATTAAGCTGCTACTGACATTATCGGTCCTAAATTAAGAAAAAGTCTAAGCAAATTCAAGATTGTAAATATTAAGAACACCTAGGTACTTCATTTTAGTATTAAGGTCGTAGGACACATAGTACTACTAGTCAACCCTGCAGTGCAAGTACCGAACTTACCGATCCATAAATTTGAATCTTGAATTCGTCATACTTCCAAAAAACTGGCTATATCGATCTTGTGTCGATCATTACAAGTAAGTAACAAAATTAAGCGGTCGGTGGACAAATTCGATAAGTTTTTACGATTATAACGGTAACCCTAGCATGGAACTGTTAAATTACGTTTGATATCGTCTATTTAATCGATTCTAACGATTGTTTTGCCAGCTTTGAAAACGACCTCGTTATAGATTTCGACGGCGACGGGAATGGGCATATTGTTTATTTGCGTTTGATCTTACTAATATTATAAACGGGAAAGGTTGTATTTCTGGATGAATGGATGTTTGTTATTATCTTATGCTCAAACGGCTGGCCTAATTTTGATAAAACTTGGCATGGAGGTAGATGGGTCGCTGAATTAACACATGGGATAATTTTCATCAATACAATACTAGCTGTCATCAATAAAAAAATAGACGTCGGCCTTCTTTTTTTCAAAGTCAAAGTCAAAGTCAAAATCATTTATTCAATTTAGGCATCAAAGACGCACTTATGAACGTCAACTTTTCATTATAATGTACTTTAAAGACTACCGCCGCGTTCCAAAATATATAGAACCCACCGAGAAGAAGCGGCAAGAAACTCGGGGCCATTCTTTTTATATGGATGTTTACAATGTTTCTACTTAGGTACTACAAATATTACATATGTCGAACTTTATAGTAAGCTTTTTTTATTAAAACGTTTTTTACAGTCAACTTGAATTTGCCCTCTGTGAGCTCAGTTATGTGCTTTGGGATTTTATTGTAAAAACGCACACAATTTCCTAGGAATGACTTATTAGTCTTCGCAAGTCTAAAACTAGGTACAGCTATCCCATTTGTATTTCTGGTATTAAAAGTGTGGTGATCACTGTTTAACTTATATTTATGTAAATTTTTACGAACATACATTATATTTTCAAATACATATAAGGAAGGCAACGTTAATATATTGATTTCTTTAAATAAATCTCTCAAAGATCCACGGGGACCCATTTCGTATATAGCTCTAATAGCACGTTTCTGAAGGATAAATATGGTCTCTATATCAGCCGCTGAACCCCATAGCAATATCCCATATGACATTACGCTGTGGAAATATGCAAAATACACTAACCGCGCCGTAGAAACATCTGTTAGCTCTCTTATTTTACGTACTGCATATGCAGCAGAACTGAGTCTCCCAGACAGGGCATTTATATGAGGACCCCATTGTAATTTTGCGTCAATTTTAATGCCTAGAAAGACTGTTTCCTTGTCCATTACGAGTTTAACGCCCTCAAGCGTAACGTTGGACTCCAAATATGGAACAGTAAGCAAAGAAAACTTCAAACATTTTGTCTTTTTTGAATTCAGAAGTAAATTATTAGTTGAGAACCATTTAGAGATACTAGATAGAGCGTTGTTTACTTGAATTAGTGTGCTATCTTTCCTATCTACTTTAAAAATCAGAGATGTGTCATCCGCAAATAAAACAATATCACAAAGATCCTTGGCCATAAGTGGCAAGTCGTTAATGTAAACTAAGAACAAAAAAGGCCCTAAAATGGACCCTTGTGGAACACCCATTTTAATTATAGATCCTGAAGATGTTACACCATTTATGCCAACCTTTTGCATCCTGTTAGATAAATATGACTCGATGACATCAAGCGCAGCTCCACGAATACCATAATGGAAAAGCTTTCGAATCAGTATACGGTGTTCCACACAATCAAATGCTTTAGAGAGATCACAAAAAACACCAATAGCATCATGTGAGCTCTCCCAAGCCTTTAAGACATACGTCATTAACTTCACACCGGCATCCTTAGTTGATCTTGTTTTCGTGAAGCCGAACTGATTTTCGTACTTTTGATCGTAGAAGAGCGAAATGTTCGTAGAAATCTTCAAATGATAGCATTGTGGAATGCAAACAATTCCTAATAATGGATATAGTGTCGACAATTTGACGATCGTATAAGTCGTCGATACGATTCTTAAAATTTATCGAATTTGGCGATTCGACAAATTTAACGATAGTACTTGCACTGCTGCATATTTAACGTATTCGATCCCTAACGTGAGGGTTATGCCGGTTAATTAATAGTATAACTTAAATAATTATTTTAAGTTTTATTTTTTTAGTAGTAGAAGGTTATTTTTAGTTTACAGGCGCTCGCAGAGGAGCTTGAATTTGCAATCTCAATCGATATTGCTAACTCAACAAAGACAAACAACGCTTGCTGCGGTCAGAAGTTGGATGTTGCCGCTAGTGGCATTATTCAACTGAGCGCTTCCGTGCTTCGGAGGGCGGTTGTTTGTCTTATGACAACAGTCGTTAGGCTATGTCGAAGGCCTTCGGGCGGTCTAAATAATTCGACATGGGTTGACCAGTAGCCTATTTACAAAGCCCGCGTGGCGGATAATGGGCCGATTACGAGCATGATAGCTGATTATGCCGATATCATATTGTAAATAGATCACAGGCCAAAAGTATTTAGCATTTTTTACTTCACTAGATGATATAAAAACTATACTATATATTATGGTGATTGTCAAAATCAGCCTTTAAGGGCAGAGCGTGTTGCCACAATCAATCCATAATGCCCTGTTAGTTTCCACAATAGTCATAAAGATAATACAATACGGACATTTGCACTAAACTACATAAAGCTTCATTTTTCAATACTATACGCCCTAATACCGTTTTACTGAATTAATACCTTTTCTAGCGACTTCCAAAAAAAGGAGGAGGTACTCAATTCGACTGTTTTTTTGTATGTTTGTTACCTCATAACTTTCGACTGGGTTAATCGATTCTCAAAATTCCTTTTTTGGTTTGAAAGCTGGTGCTTCCTGTGTGGTCCCGTTTCATCAAATTCGGTCCAGTATTTTTTGAGATACACTGCAATAACTGAATAGAATGGAAGTCGGTATTAAATTTTTCAAATTGTACTTGTTTAAACTAAACTTTTCCTATTTTTTAGGAACTGTAACGTGTGTGGTAAAATTTTGTTTTTTACTAAATTGATATTAACAGTATGCTTATAATTATTGTTTATAATTTTTCAAAATGTAATCTGATAGTGAAAGATTTTATATAATGATGAAGCCTGAAGTACTTGTTATTAATTGTGAAGTTGTGCAATCGTGCGAGCAACAGAAAGTTTTTTTCCAAAACATTCCTTTTAACAATGTGGCGATTTTATCAAAACAGCATGCGGGTCCTATATCTCGACAAGCTTTTTAGCTTCCATTAGTTCAAAGAATATGTATAAACAGATTTCCTCCACGGTAAATGTTCTCTCTGAAAAGATTTCCCAAAACACATCTAACGATTGCACACCGCAGTCAACGAAAAACCGATTTTACGCTTTTCTAGTTAAAATACATTTTCCATTCAAGTTTTATGTGCAATGTTGTTGAGACAGTACAACGGAGAATCTACGTAAACACATACAAATTAAGGTCTACTATTGTACACACGTTTTTAAATTTAATATTAAACAAATTAGCACATGTCCTGCAGTGAGGTTGCGAATAAAAACCACTTTTGTGAAACTTTTAATAGAAACTCGCAGTTTAAATAGTTTGAAATATTTGAGGACGGTCTTTTCTTTGTTTTCAGCTCTTAAAGCTTTAATAAACAGTACATTATGATATACGAATGAGTTAACTTGGAGAGTACGTTAATGACCATTGCTCAATCGTTATGCGGGACGTAGGTTTTAGAAACTAATATAAATAAAATGTTTACCGTTTTAAAAAAAGTCAATAGCTAACTAGGGCAGAAAAATAAAGCAAAAGCAAGTTTAACTTTTTAGAGGATTGCATAGCTAGTACTTTCCATACTAAAAGAAAAAACTCTTTTCTACCTCTTAAAATTGTCCGACTTCAGTGATTTTTTTTCATGGAATCATCACATTGTTTACTATGCCCGTAAGTTTTGATTTTTTCAGTATTTCAAAGTACTATAAATTTCTTTTTTTGGAACTTAAAAAACTGAAAACATCAAAACGTACGGGCATAGTAAACAATGTGATGATTCCATGAAAAAAAATCACTGAAATCGGACAATGTTAAGAGGTAGAAAAGAGTTTTTTTTTATTTTCTCCCCTCACCAGTCGATTGTCAATATAACAATGAAATTTCTATTGTGTCTGGGTTGTTCGACTGATGAAGTATTAGTATAGAAAGTACTAGCTATGCAATCCTCTTAGCTTTTTAAGCTGTTACTAAATTACATTACAGCTTACACATTATTTATTGCACTAAGTACAATAATCATTTATTGCACTTTAACCAAATTACTTGGGTGACCAAGCTTTGCTAGATTTAGATACGAATACAAAATATCAATTCAAGCTCCGTGAGAATATTGTCACCGCGATTCAAGATTTTGCAATGCGACTGTTACGCCATCTAGTTTGAACGCAACGAAAATGTTGTTTTTCGTTGCCTGAAACCCGGATTGAACGACATTTATTAAAAATAAAACCTAGCTAGATCGATTATCGCCCCCGAAACCCCCTGCATACTAAATTTCATGAAAATCGCTGTAGCCGTTTCCGAGATCCAGAAAAAATTATATAAGTACATTATAATAACAAGAATTGTTTTTTTTTAGTTTTCGTTTATAGTATTAGATAAATATAAAAAAGTTACTTAAATATGAAAATAAAGCTTATAAAACATTAAGTTGTTTGTACACGATGGAAGTTATCAAACATTCATCAACTGACACTTCGTCAGTTGCCTAAAGATTAGAAGTTTCCGCAACAAAATTAACTTTGCACTCAAATTCTGAAAGACTTAATGATAATTTAATGGCGTAAGATTTAGCTGTTGGGCGACATAATTTTAAATTCTTACTTTAATTTAAGGTAGGTAGTATATGTTGAAAGAATTTCATCAATGTATGTAGGTACGTGTGTAACGTGGTCTCCTACTGGGCCTCTTAAGCAAGTTCAAAGTCGCACAACGAGCTATGGAGACGGCTATGCTCGGGGTTTCTCTACGTGATCGAATCAGAAATGAGGTAGACGAACTAAAGTCATCGACATAGCCCAGAATATAAGCTAGTTAGTTGAAGTGGCAGTGGGCATGCAGACCACATAGCACCCAGAACATCGCCTTTGGACCGGAAGGTTCTGGAGTGGAGACCTCGGGCTTGCGACAGGGGGCAGGTGGGCTTCTATAGTGGACTTATATTTACCGCGCATTGTAATTAATGACCTCATTAATCTTATCGTCCAACATACATGCTCTTTACGTTACATACATAATTATATTTATATACATACATAATATTACGTTACGTTTGTCAGATCAGTGGCATAATAACGGACTTCTGACAGCTCTGACTTGTTTCAGGGCTATTCTGGTGAAATCTATATTTCATCAGAATATTCTGATGAAATATAGGGGTAAGTAATATATGTTCGATTCAATAAATACATGTAGACAAAATAAATATAAACTTATGCCATACCATTGTCGTATATAATACATTCGTTTGATCGAAATTCAAAACGATTAACAAAAGAAAACCATTCATATACTATAAATCCATGTGATATACTTAGCAATTCAAATAACTATTATAAAAAATATATTCACCGCACATACTTCTTTTATAGTTGAACTTTAATAAAAATTTATAATGAAACGTCGAAACCTATTAATATATTTCAAAAGTGAACAAAAATGCCTGACTAAGATTGATAACCTAATTCTGGCGCTTAGGCGGCCGCTGCCGCGGCACGCTCGCTACACTCGCTCGGCTCGCGCGTTGTGTGGTCATAATTCAACCTAACGCTCCTCCTCGCTTCGCCCGTCGTCGCTTTGCCTTTAACCAGTCATGAAAACTGAATACCTTTTAATATACTTACATCATTTTGTTCATGGAATTATACCAAAATGTATAGTATGTCAAGTCATTGTTATATCGTGAAAATATGATACTTGAAGAATATGTAATATTAGTAGTATATAAAAGTATAGTATTACAGTTGATCGACACATCAAGTGCTGGTATAGATTCTAAATTACATAACAACTATAACGTATATCAAATAAAATTATATCAACTGTCCGTTATGTCAAAAGTCTTTTATATCAAGTGGAGGGTATTCAAATAAAAATCTGTAAAATGAATTTAGAACAATAGTCACGCACTTTAAATATAGACACGCACTAAACTACACACACACATAGACTACACTATACTCTATATTTGATCAAATAAGGCTCGACGGAACTATTACATTTTACTTGGCAAATGGCAAATGAGCAAATTACTATTCGTGCATTTGCCATCTGCAAGTACAACGTTAAACTAACCGGTAAAAAAAGCACTTGGCGCGAACAGACGGAATGCGACTGAAAATTACATTGCGAAGTTTTAATTGTTCTGTTTTTTTAAATAGATTCTTCCTGTGAGAGTGAGATTGTATTGCCAGAGGAACAAAAAACGAGACGTAAACCGTAATTATTTTGACCCAAGTTCTTTATATACATTTTTCTCATTATTGTTTAAAAATGCAGATTATTAGTATTGTTTAGCGTTAGTTAGTATAATGTTGCACTTGTGTTTTTAGAGGTTTCACTGACGCTCGGTTTAAAATTAGGTATGATAAGTAACAAAGATGCCATAATATATACAATTCTACTAATCATGCTAATATCATAAAGTGGAAAGATTTGTATGTATGTTTGTAAAGAATTGGCTCAAAAAGTACTGGACCGATTTCAAAAATTCTTTCACCACTGGAAAGCTACATTCACCCTGAGTAACATAGGCTATATAAGATTCATCATCGTCCATCACCGCGCGGGTGAAACCGCGGAGAGCAGCTAGTGATAAATACGCGAAAGTTTGTGACTATAGACGCATGGATGTTTGTTACTCTTTAACGCTCAAATGGCTGGGTCAATTTTGATGAACTTTGGTATGGAGCTAGATGAGGCGCTGGATTAACACACAGGATACTTTTCATCAACATCGTCCACCACCACGCGGGTGAACTGGACCAATTTTGATGAACTTTGGTATGGAGCTAGATAAGGCGCTGGGTTAACACATAGGATACTTTTAATCAACGTCGTCCACCACCACACGGGTAAACTGGACCAATTTTGATGAACTTTGGTATGGAGCTAGATGAAGTGCTGGATTAACACATAGGATACTTTTAATCAACGTCGTCCACCACCACGCGGGTGAACTGGACCAATTTTGATGAACTTTGGTATGGAGCTAGATGAGGCGCTGCGTTAACACATAGGATACTTTCATCAACGTCGTCCACCACCACACGGGTGAACTGGACCAATTTTGATGAACTTTGGTATGGAGCTAGATGAGGTGCTGGATTAACACATAGGATACTTTTAATCAACGTCGTCCACCACCACACGGGTGAACTGGACCAATTTTGATGAACTTTGGTATGGAGCTAGATGAGGCGCTGGGTTAACACATAGGATACTATTCTTCTTCATCATCATACACCGCCTTGCGGGTGAAACCGCGGGCCGCAATTTCTTCATTATATTTACTATATTAATATGATTCAATATCTTACCTTAGGGTTGGCATCTAAATCGCATTCAATCTCAACCACTTCGCCTCTTGCAGCCCTCATGACTAAGGGTTGTGACGATCTGCACGTCGGAGAAACTACGAAGAGAAATAGATTTCATTATAGATACTACATATTAACTAGGTACCTAATTGTTAATATGATATATTAACAATTAGGTACCTAGCTAAACATTATTTACGAAGAAACCACGCCAATTGACCACGGACTTTGGAAAAGAAAGGACGGAGCCAAAGTTTTTTTTGAAGGTTTTCAAGGAAGCGGTTGGTTAATAGAGGATACCTTTAGCAAAAAGGTTTAGCGATCTCCTCGGATCAGCTGTGCTATTCTGTAATGATTCGTCGACAAGCTCGTCGACGAATTCACCGATGTCAACTCCTCTACGAGATATCGCCCTTGTACACAAGGTTGCTTTTCCAACGGTTCCTGTCATCTCGTCATTTGTTTCACGGATGTTGTCAAAGATGCAACCATGTTTGCTCTTAGAGAATCGCACGGCAGGACAAAAGTCAGCTCATTGTGTACAATAAAAAAAATGTTTTATTTTAATGAATCGACATTACCTACAATGATGCTGTAACTATTCTGACATGTGCCATTCGATAACTTACATTTTATTATAATATTTTATTGACATTTTGTTTTGTAGTAATTTCCATTGTAATTGACCGTATTTGACTTTAGTTTTAAATATCTATTTAATTTTATTTATAATATTTCGCTCTGTAGCCTAACCAATTATAAAATAAATTAATTACTTAAGAGGATTGCATAGCTAGTACTTTCCACACTAAAAGAAATAACTCTTTTCTACCTCTTAACATTATTCGATTTCAGTGATTTTTTTTTTCATGTTATCACCACATTGTTTACTATGCCCGAACGTTTTGATTTTTTCAGTATTTCAAAGTAATATAAATTTCTTAAAACTTAAAATAGCATAGTAAACAATGTGATGATTACATGAAAAAAAAACACTGAAATCGGACAATGTTAAGAGGTAGAGAAGAGTTATTTCTTTTAGTATAGAAAGTACTAGCTATGCAATCTTCTTAATACCTAGATATTGACTAAGTATCGATATTCAAACTGACATCCAAATCTTTTAAGAAGTAACAAAATAGAAAAAGTAACAGACATACTCCCACACTTACTCTTACACATCTAAAAAAAAGGTAAAATATTAAAAATTCTTACACTTTACATCCAGCACTAAACTTGTGCTGGACCCCTCTCCCAAGCTGTTCCGAGCTGAACAGACGTAAGAACCGGCAGCTTTTCGAGATACCTTCTGAAGAACTAGGCTCTGATTCGCCAGAAGAACACCTGGTCCAGGTTTCACTGTCACGCCCTGGAAGCAAGGAAAAGGTAAAAAACATGCACGAAAGTATATATTTAATTCCAGAAGTCCATGAAAGGTTCAGTAATAGTATATTATATGATACAAATGTGGGATGCTAATCATTACTAGGGTTCCCATCCGTCCGGGTTTCCCCGGATTTGTTCTAGTTTAGAGGGCATCCGGAGAGGGTCCGAGCAGAGTTTTATTTGTAGTCCGAGTTTTAAATTTAAATTCTGGGCCTAAAATATAAAAAAATGCAATTTATTTTTATTTGTTAATGATTATTAACACAATTTGTAAGAAATTGTAATATGATTCTGTTTTGTTAGGTGCAAAGATAAAAGCTGACTAAAATTAATTTTAATGTCTGAAAATTACTAATAACCACTAAAACTAAAGGGGATTTATGACATTTTTTATTACACTATGTTTAATAAACCTGTCGACATGTCTGGGGTCTGGGCTCTAAAATCCGGGGTTTTCACGCGTCTTATTCTGGTTGCCAAATATTAGAAATGGCAACCCTAATCATTACACACGAGGCGATATAGCGATAAGGGAGCCGAATGTGTGATGATCAACATCCCACACGCGTGTCATACGAAGTTGTTCATCATACATGAAAGAACAGACTTGTATTATTATCGTAACCTTTTAATTAAGAAATATAAAAAAGCGAATATTTTCATATTTATTGCATAATTTATTGTGAATTATGAACAAGTTGATAAAATATAATAATTTTTTTTTATTGGCAGTTTTACATATGTGACATTAGGATCACAAATTTTAATTTCACATTACTGGATACTGGCATTCAAATAATATAAGATAGGCCTCAGAACTGTATACTAGGCTAGAAGCCTGTGTTATAGGGATCTGCGCTCCCTACATTACTGAACTTGAAAAAGTTGGTAACATATATATGACACATTTTCAATAATCATGACCATATCATAATAGTTTCTCAATATCAAAACATCTTAAATATAATTATAGTACTTATACGTTAAATGAAATATGTTTATTCATAGTTAATAAAATTTTATTTATTTATCGAAAATGTGTACTATTTTTAGCTTTGCACATAAAATCTCTCTGTTAATCATAAGAAGTCAAGCAAAATAAAGGCGTTTTTAATAATAAAGTATTACCCGGGTTAAAATAAGATTGCTTCATTTACAATAACTTGCAACGGGACAAAATTAATTTATTCGGGATACTTCTATAGCGTACTTGTGCGGTAATGGTACAATAAAATGCACACGTGTTTAAAATCTTGGATTCCGGGCCTAAAGACAATGTAATAAGAGCCACTTAACGAGCATAGTGATGAAAAACAAATTTACGAAGTAGTAATGTAAACACATAAGATGTGTAAATCCTTTTTACATCACTGCTACTGATTATGTAGGACCTTTTTACATTGAATATTTCTGATTTTTATATTGCGAGACGTATTTATACTATTACGGCGCACATTGGAGTCACGACAGTTTTATGACAGACTTTCCTCACATAGACAAGTCTGTCTTAAAACTAAAACCGAATTGTTTTGCCTATGACACGTCGCACATCTAATATGTAGGTAGGAAAGTATTTTATTTTAGACGTCGTGTAATTATGCCGCAAAATTAAATATATACAGACAAATAGGAATCACGTATGTTTATCGATTAAAAAATATATACAGAAATTTCAAGTCAAGGTAAAAAAAGCACTTACGTTATGAGTAAAGTATACATGATTATGCCACGGGTTCGCTCGCACTCTGCAGTCAAGGTATACGTCTGATCCTTCAATCACCTTGCTGGCATCCAGGTTGGCTCCAAGCTCCAGTTTCACCACGGGGAGATCTGATAAAGAAGAGAAACTCATCATAATTATCTCAGCCGTCGGACGTCCACTGCTAAGCACAGGCCTTCTCCATATATTTCCGGTTGGAAGCGAAGTAATTCCAGCGTAGTCCTGCGAGCCTTATCAGGTCGTTTTTCCACTTTGTCGGCTAATGACCTATGTTACGCTTGCCGCATAGAATGGCCAACCCTATGTCGGTGTTTTCACACAATCTGTAAGCCTCCAGCATAGCCTAACGTCTGTTGTCTTAGAACTATACAAATGAGACAGACGACGGCAATATGCCTTTCGAAATATGGAAACGTAAATTCAAATACGTTTTTAATACTGGTAAGTGAGGAGCTTGAAAGCACATTAGTGCTTTTACATGGAAGCTTGGAGGAAGAATATTAGTCCCTGCAGGGACGTTACAAAGTGGACACTTGAAGAAATGTCATCATGTAAATTAAATGTAACTTTTCTCACACTGGACCTGGTATGAATGTTTTTGTTTTATTAGTATAGAGAGTGAAGACACTGGAAATACATCTACCTGGGCCCCAAGTCTCTTAGCTACTGACAAACACCACAGCGATACTTCTGCGATTAAACTGCTTTTAATGTCAAATTCATCAGTCTGTAGTTGTATAGCAATAGCATCGCTGGCATATGGCTATGCAACGGCTTGCGAATGTTGCCGCTGAAATAAGATTGAAAACGTCATCTGTCTTGCGCCAGTCAAAACATCAATACAGTGATCATAATACAGCTTTCTTACAAAAACACAGGAAATGAATACTTTTTAAATCATTTTGCCACCACACAACTTTAAAAAAATATCACTGAAACTAAATTTATGGAATACACCACTGAAGCAACGCAATATAAACATAATAGTTTACAGCATACCAATTAGGTCAAATCTACTGATAGCAAGCCGCTGGACCACGATCGAACCTAGATAGCGAGCAGACTACGAAAACTGTCAACAACGACAATTTTCTTGCAATGGAATACCGATAACGCAGTTCAATAGCTATGAGACAGGCCCCTGATGGTAAACCCCATTAACCATTTAGCCAGAAGGACATAATATACAAAACTCACGTTGAATCTCCATCTTCCATCCATCTTCATGAGTAGAATGCGGAATGGTCGGCTGGACTGCTCTGCATGACATGACCCTGCCAGCGTCGTCTATCGCTGGCACGAACGTCAGTATGCTGCTCGTCATGTTGCCATCTGTAGATTGCTGTTAAAAAAAACACTTATATATTAAACTTTTTTACGATGGTTAAAATCTAAAAAAAAATATTGAGGTAAATTTGATGCTCGGACGGATTGCCCTGGTAACTGTAATGGCATGACACGGATTGAGGAAGACGCGGATTTGAATGGATGTGTAATTTGTCTCTCTACAATTGCAATGATAGGTCTCACTAAGCAGGAGCTAGTTAGTTAGCTAGCTTTAATACTCATGTAATAAAAACTTACATATTACAGTAGAACCTGGTTAATTGGGATCTCAAGGGACCAAGAATGTTGTACTATTTATTGAGGGTTTCCATTAATCCAGTTTTCCAATTAGGCAGGTTTAAAATTATAGTTGTCTCATTTACGAGGCTCCCGCTTATAGAGTTCGAAACGTACGGCTATTCCATTTTTAGAGGGAGAGTAGTCCCTTGTTTTTAGGTCAAAACCTGAGATAGTACTGACAAACAAAGCGTGTGCGACATTCTAATGTAGACATTGTAAACAAAAGTGTCAAAACCTGTCCCAACCCGATTAATTCGTCTCATTTATAGAGGGAATTGAGTTACATAGTCCCAATTATAAAGTAAACATCGAATAAATCCTAGAAATCAGATCTCATTTACCCCATTTAAAAGTCCCATTAATAGAGGTAATTCAATAAATAGTACCGGGACCTCATTGCAACTCTCAATAATAGAGGTTTCTCATTTATCCAGGTCCCATTTAACCAAGTTTCACTGTAATTGTACAGCCAGTTGTGGAATGTTAAAGAAAACGAACCACACTAACGAAGAATGTCTAGTCTAGACAGTAGACTAGACAGTCGGCGTAGTAATAGGGTCTTGTAGTTCTATATAGGGTGTTTGGTAGAGGGACCGACAAACCAAATGAGCGTGTTCGGGGGACCACTTGGAGAATACAAGTTGGCCAAAAAAAATCCCTGACCCCCCAATATGTTTAACTTTTTTTGTGTTTTTTCCCTTTTTCTCCGAAATTGTACCTATTTACCACCATAACATTTGTAAAATCTATTTTAGACCGGATGTTTTTAGTTGAATTTGGTCTCTAATACACCTTCAGGCCACGCAAAGCAAAATTGGATACAAAACAGAGCTAACTAACTGATTTAGTTTAAAAAAATTGGGGTGTCGGGGATTTTTTTTTTGGCAAACTTGTATTCTCCAAGTGGGCCCCCGAACACGCTCATTTGGTTTGTCGGTCCCTCTACCAAACATCCTGTATACTCGTATATGTAGTCTAAAAATGGAGTAGACAGACGATAGAACAAAGCATCAAAACTCACTAACGAAGCTTCGACTACCATCGATGTAAAACTTATATAGATACGTCGACGCCGCAACAACTTCCAAACTGCAGAGAAGTTCTCACGCTACTCAAATATTTAAGCGTTTACAGTTTGTACACGCCGTTTTGTTGATACCATCGACATCCTAATACGACTATAATTCCGGATTTTTCTGGAATATTCAAATTGTCTCTTAAAACAGCTTTTTTCAACTTTTTTTTAAAAGAAAGTATGGACAAGTAGGTTTTTTTAATTTATTTCCCTAAGCATAAATTTTTATTACATTAATCTAAATTCTGCCAAACTGCAGAACAGTTTGTCGGCAGATACACTCTGATTACAATTTATGATCTTGCATGCTATTCTCTATATAAATAATTCTCTTTCCTTAGTTAAAGGCTAACACTCGCATTTATAAACAAGTGACTACTTGTTGTTAAGTAATTTCTCAATAAAGCAATTATTACTTGACAATAGATAACTTTAAACTAACATAAAATCTTATTCTATAGTCGAGCAATGAACGGTACTTACTAAGTAAATGCTTAGGTACGCAATGACACAACCCTGTCAACATTGGATGTATCTTTTTATTAGGTTATTGTCATGGGTTTTCAATTTTTGCAGCATAATAGATAGGTAAATAAGCATTAAGGGCGAGACAATGACGTAGTGTTATTCTAAAGACTTGTTCAGATAAACTTAAACTATAAGCCTATTAAGTAAGCCAGTTGCTAACAAATGTTGACTGAAATTTTAAAAATGGCGGCACTAGTCACTTTTGTCAGCTCCAGTCATTCATTTACTAACATTTTTCCTTACTGGAGTTGTCAAAACTGACAGAGTCGCAATTTAAATAAATAATTATAAAATAATGCGTCCTTTGAAATAATCAAATAAACATAGCCGTGGGCAGAATTTTGCAATTTTATATCGTAACTCTCCGTGATATTTATTTTATATGGTCACCCTGTCGTCGCCGCGTGTTCTCAGTATCGATTGTACATCAACAAATCTATCTGCATGCATTTACGTAATGACAGGGCACTATTGTAATGTCAGCCAACAAGCAGAATAGGCACTGGTAGTTAGGGCTATCGGAGTAACCACAAAAGGTTCTTCAAACAGATTAGAGGGTAGCTACTAAGACACAAATGGTATAGATTAGGAAGTAGTTCAAATTACAAAGACTGAAAAGGCTGTATTGGCGTAATTAGAGGATGATGCCGATGAGGAAATGAATGGCATGCATATTAGAGGTTTGTTTAGAATGGCGTAAGAAATAATTGAAAGGCAATTGTAGCAACGACGCCATGTAAATAGCAGGGGGCCTACTCCCACCTTTGAGGAACCTATCATAAATCAGGAGCGTTTTGTAATAAGCTTAGAATAATCATACTTACCATCGTACTCCCACTGACTCAAAACGGTCGAACATATTACTTCAATACTATTTACGGCGTGTTCCTTTTTTAGCCAAATCGATCCTAATGGTGCGTTCCAGGATAAATACCTATAATGCCCAACCCGAACAGAACACTGACGCAGTTGCAAAGTACGCGAATTGAGTGTACTATTTGATAATATGCTGCATCGAAATGCTGGAATTATATTCCGCCGCCGATAAGGAACCTGCGTAATTTGCAAAACTTCCGCAATAAACTTAAGAGCTTTATATTCGATCACCAAAAAAGTGAAGCCATTTTGGTTAATGACACCAGTGCAATATAAAATTATAATAATAATAGTATATAAATTTGTGTATTTCTATTTACTTGTTACTAGATAGTTATTTCTATTACTTTGTATTTTTTAATTTTATTATTTCCATTACGAAGTCTTTGTAGGTACATCCGGACATTCGTACAATGCTTGCCTATTTGTTTTTATATACTATTGTATTCAGTATTTAAAGTGTTGTGTTTGTTTTGTTTTGTGTTCTTATAAAATGCGCTCGATGCAGTCGTGTGTGACGTCACCGCCAGCCCCAACGGAAGACCAGCGCTCAGCGCTGGTTGCTTAAACGCAATCAGCTTTATGCTGAGTTGGGGCTGTGTTGTAGTGAAACAATAGATTGTGTAGTGTAGAAAATTATTCAATAATTTTATGTATATTTTAGGCAAAATGTCATATTGTTTTTCAGCAACAAATATATTTTCTTTCTTTCTTTCTTTCTTTCTTTCTTTCTTTCTTTCTTTCTAATACGTCATAAAAACGTCTATCGTGATCCATTATTATTTTAAGCTTGGTGTATTGACGTGGTGGTACCAAATTTAATGGTAAGGTTTGAATATGACTACTTTAAGAGAGGGGAGTAGGGCCCAGTTTGTGGTATACTAATAAAAATGTGGTGAATCTCTTTATATGAAACGTATTTGTACGACACTTTTGTATTTTGCTCTGTTATTGCATTACAGTTATCAATCTTAGTGTGATTATATTAAATAATGTCAAGCTAAATAACAAACTGTCTAAGTGCAAGTCACGTAAAAAATCTAAATAAATTTTACATCTCTCATATTCGGTAGTAGGTCCTTATTACCCCCAAATGGGGCTTGTAGGTGACCAATTAGCGCTCTAGGGTAATAATGTAGCTAGAAAAGCCCTAGGGCGGTAAGTAATTAAAAGAAAACACTTTACTGTTTCAAAAAGTTCGCGTACATCTAACCATCATACTGGCAATAGACATCATGCATTCAGCCCAATGACAAAAGAGGTCGCTTCGCTATTCAGCCTTGTTTTCGTATGAGTATAATAGTCATCAATTTTATTTTTGTATTGCCGGTTTTTTTCTACTTACCTCACAATCGAGATGTAAAGCAGAGTAGTTAGCTCGGGTGTAAGCATCAATTGCCTTACAGCCCTTGGCTACTAATCTACTATAAGAAACACATTAATTTCTTAAATATGTAATACAAACTATATTACACTAGCTGCTCTCCGCGGTTTCACCCTCGCGGTGATGGATAATGATGATGATGATGAATCTTATATAGCCTATGTTACTCAGGGTGAATGGAGTTTTGCAATGGTGAAAGAATTTTTGAAATCGGTCCAGCACTTTTTGAGCCAATTCGTTACAAACATACATACATACAAATCTTTCCTCTTTATAATATTATGGTATAGATTAAATTAAATAATTTCAAGCAAAATAACTTATCAAACTGTCTAAGTGCAAGTCGCGTAATAAATCTAAATAATTTTAAGAAACACATTTATTTCTTAAATGTGTAACACAAGATATATTACATTACAAAGATACAATCTAGAAACAGAAAAAATATTTGAGTATAAATATAAGCACTATATTTATTAAGCCAGTAAAAATAGAATTTAACCTCGCATTAAATTTCCGATTGTTTTTTTTTATTAAGGTATATAGTCACTTACTGAGCCTAAAGTTACAAAATGCTGAGAGAGAGAGAAAAGGTGGAGCTTTAAACGCCACCTTGAAAAAAGTTATTAGCCGATATCTCGGAAACTATGAACTTTAGGGCAGAAGTTATTAAGACCATAGTTAGAGAAAAAAAATCGCATCTATTTCCTGTAAACTTTTATTGAAGCTTGAAGCTTGAAGCTTAAAGCTCCACCTGGATCTGTCAGCATTTTGTGATTTTATGCTCAGTAAGTGACCCTAAACCATACAAACAAAATTGGACCGGAAATTTAGCGCGAGGTTGAAAAACCGGCTATTTTTACTGACCTATAACTATTCTGATTTGTATATATTCGATACAAAAACACACGTTTATCAATTGCGCGGTAAACAGAGTTCAACTGTATCAATTAGAATTAAAACAAGTACAAATTGAAAAATGTAATACCGACTTCCATTCTATTCAGTTATTGGAGTTTATCTCACCACACGGGAAGCACCACCTTTTAAAAAAAATAATTTTGTGAATCGGTCCACCCAATCGAAAGTTATGAGGTAACAAACATAAAAAATACAGTCGAATTCAGTACCTCCTTCTTTTTGGAAGTCTGTAGAAAATTACTACTTTTTACTGGCGTATAACTATTCTGATTTATATCTATTCGGTACAAAATCACACGTTCATTCATTGCGCGGTAAACCGAGTTCAACTGTACCAACTTAAAAAAAATTGAATCGCGATTGTCATACTTATTCGGTTTTGTCGATTGTAAATCAGCTGCTTCCAAACGCTTTCTACCTGCAACATCTGTTTACGCTCCTGCACGCCAGATGGCGTTAATAACAACAAACAACAGAACAATGACGATCGTAAACTATTTACGACACCTCCTAAGAAATCTGTTTTTAGGAAACAATGTCGATGGAACTGGAGCAATCGTTTTTCAATATACATCTAAGTTTGTATTTTTTTCATGTACTTCTTTTTTTATCTATAACCTTGTCAAATTTGATTACGATCCGTTTAGCCGTTTATGCGTGATACGTTAACAAACAGAGTTTTTTTTTCTATTATAAAGGTAGACTAAGTTACTGCTTAAAACATCAGCTATCTGCCAGTGAAAGTCCCATTACGATCGGTCCAGCCGTTTCAAAGATTAGCCGGAACAAACAGACAGACAGACAAAAATTTCAATAATTGTTTTTATGCAAGTACCGTATATACTTTCATATGCATTTTTTTTTTTGGAAACTTAAACAGACATTTTAATTTTATTTATATATAGATAATATATGTATAGATATGAATATATTATTTATTTTTTCACCTCCATCCGCATCTTCAGTCTACTCGTGAACATGGCGCATGTATGCCGAAATATCGGGAACTCCAAAATCGAATAAATCATGGTCTACATCCCGTGAGTACTAAAAATACCATATTTATTCTTAATTATGCGTCAAACGAATGAATGGAATGAATGAATGATATCACCAGCAGTGCTTATTAATTCGGTCTTTTGTTCGGGTATTACAGGCAGATTTATTATTAATTAAAGGCAGTATTTTGTTTTCAGTATTTAATTATGAGTTGCAGTGTTGGCAGTAACACATGCTTGGTACGTTAAAGCCGTAGCGCAGTTGGTAGTGACACTTTTTTTGAAGGTTCGATCCTGCAGTGCAAGTTCCGTAATAGTCGTTTAATTTGTCGAGTCGCTAAGATCGATAAAAAATTGTATCGCCCCTAGCAATTATGGAAGTCATATCGACGACTTATACGATCGCCAAATTGTCGACAGTATTTCGATTATTACGAATTGTTTGCATTCCACAATGCGTCCTTCTATCATTTAAAGATTTCTACGAGCATTTCGCTCTTCTACGATCAAAAGAAGGCCGAAGTCTATTCTTTTATTGAATACTAGCTGCGCGTAGCGGTTACACCCGCATGGTGATGGATGATTACGATGTTAATGAAAATTATCCTATGTGTTATTTCAGAGCCAAAATAGAGTCAAAATTGGGCCAGCCAAGAGCGTAAGAGAATAACAAACACCCATCCATCCATAAATACAAACTTACGCGTTTATAATATCAGTAAGATCAAACGCAACTAAAGAATATCTTCGTTCGATAAGCTACTCGTATATCGAGGTCATTTTCAAAGCTGACAAAACAATCGTTAAAATGGATTAAATATACGAACTCAAAAGTAATTTAACAGTTCCATGCTAGGGTTAGCGTTATAATCGTAAAAGATCTAAAAGTCTTATCGAATTTGTCTACTGAACGCTTAATATTGTTACTTACTTGCAATAGTATTACTTTTTAAAGCCTGCTTTAGCGATCTCAAACTTACTTGCAATGATCGACAAAAGATCGATATAGCCAGTTTTTTCGAAATATGACAAATTCAAGATTCAAATTTATCGATCGGTAAGTTCGGTACTTGCACTGCTGGTATCATAAGCAGAGATATTTAAGAGTTCTCTTAGAAAAGTTTTTGATGATTTCTACCATTTCTATTACTTTCAGACCTCAGTTGGCCTCATATAGTCTTGATCCTTACACGAAGGATAATTCCTTCGCTAGCTTTATTAGCTTCTAGCTACTCCCCGTGGTTCCACTTGCGTGATGACCCGCGACTACGTTTGCATAATAGGCTCGGCCTTCGGCCTCGTCATGACCTTCCATCTTATCTTGGTTTTACTTTCATAACCTTCTCCGGGCAATATTTACACAAAAAAAGAATTAGCGAGATTGTTCCATCCGTTCTCAAGTTATAGCGTGACCAGGAGTAGGGGTACATTTTTATATATCACTACTAGCGTCTGCCCGCGTCTCCGTTCGCATAGTAGGCTTGGCCTTCAGCCTCGCCATAGCTTTTATTATTTTTTTATTATTTTTCTCCCAGCTTTTTTTTTTTAATGTATGTACTTTCTACAAACAATTAGAAAACATTTAAAAAATGATGATGTAATCGGTAAAGCCATTCTCAAGTTATAGCGTGACCAGGAGAAATAAGGGTTCATTTTTATATAAATACAGACATTTAAATAGCATTTTTTCGCTGACAGCACGTTTTTCCAAAATCTGTGTATGCAGTTCAGAGTATATCACAAAGTTTTGGAAGTTGTTGTAGGACAGTTTTCCTACTATGGCACCTGTCCTTACTGTTCAAAAAATATATTATACAGGATAATATTGGAAGTTATGCTACTGCTCGTATTTAAATATTGTGTACATTTTGTGTCATTACAGTATTTTAATTAATTCCGTATGTTCCTTTGTGATACTTCTATTAAATTAACCACGTCAAGCAAGTACAGGAGCGGCTGTCATGTTTAATCACTACAACTCAAACTCAGTTTTTATTATCAGACAACATTGATCCATTTGGGTTTAAAAAATCTTAAAATTGTATCTATACTTATAATTACTTATAATATTATAAAGAGGAAAGATTTGTTTGTTTGTAATGAATAGGCTCCAAAACTACTGGACCGATTAGAAAAAATCTTTCACCATTAGAATCCTCTATTTTCCCTTATGAACATAGGCTATATAATATTTTCGAAAAATTTATGGATCCGTATGAAAACTTCGATAATGTAACCCAAGGTGTGAAAAAATACCAAAAAAGCCCTTATATCGCGTACGCTGCTCAAACTATTGACCATATAATATTTTTATATGCTTTTGACATTAAAGCAAAAAGATGTAGGGACTACAGGGGCAATTCCACTTACTAAATTTGTTCCAACTGCAATCGAAAAATGCTGATTTACACCCATATTCTTATTCTATTAAAAAACGGTGCAGCTACAGTTACGAGTACGTTTCTATTGACGCCAGCGATCGAATAACATTTTATTATACAGTAACTCGATAGATCATGAACACGACGAGCTATAGAGTTGAACTACAGTTGAAACGGGGTGGATAGTTCAAAGTTATGAAATAGCAGAATTGACAGTGCGGCTTACACTGGGGTCTAGTGCGGCGTGGCTCATGGCTTAACTCCTCTCCCTGAGAGGAAGGCTCGAGTCACAGCATTGGGAATATAATTGGCTCATTATGTTAGCGTATTTTTGAATATTTACCTGAAACTAAAACAAGCAAAAACCAGGCTTTATCTTTAATCACAATTATTCTATCCGTGATTGTTTCATGTGTGAGCTCTCGACCTACACGTCAATCATTATTACCATTTCAGTTCCCCTAATACGATACAGATGGTGGTCATTTACTGACCCAGTAATGAACGTAAAGTACATTTGGTAGATTAATGACAATTATACACCGATATGTTTGTATTTTTTGAGCCCCCGACACATTTTTGATATTCGTTCGAACGTTCGTAATATTTTTTTGTACATTCAGTGATATTAATAACTAAAATGTAATATGCTCATTATGTTTGATGGGGTCTTTGTGGGGCCCGATGTTGGGGTCTTCACCCCACCACCAGTTGACTGTTGTAGTTAACCCAAAGAAGACACAATGTACCGACGTCAAATGATGATGAACGACGGACACCAGAAATTTATAAGCTGAGTAGCGTAAGTAAGCGTAAGTAAGTAAACAGAACAACGATAAACAATTGGCAGGGTCAGTTACCCTGCCAATTTCATATGATGGGGTATTCATGTTTGTCTTTGTGGAGCCTGATCCTTCACCCCAACATCGACTGTTGTAGTGAACTCTGTGACAGGATGTCGTTAAAAACTATTCCCATGGACGTAGAGCTGGGAATCGTATGAAGCGAGGAAACCAGACTTGCTAGGTCATAGGCCTCTTATGTTAAACGCCTTCTTGATTAGTACCACCACAGAGCCAGATATTCTACCGCGAAGCAATAATGCTCAAGCATTACTGTGAGAGGGCACTGTAGCAAGTGAAATTACGACTCGAAAAAAATTTCAAAACAATGTTTCAGGCTGATGAGCGCAGTGCTGTGCAAATCTACAGTTCTAAACTCTGGGTAGTACTGCAACTGTCATGGGCAAGCTTAATGCTTACCATCAGGCGTACGACTTGCCTGTCTCGTCGCAAAATCGCCAATAACTAGTTATCAAACAAAAATTTGAACCGACATCCATTCTATGCCGGATGATATATTTATAATCAAAAAACCACTGGTCAGATCTTCATAAAATATAAATGGTACCTATGAGTCGATAATGGGGGATATGAGCAGCACTAGCTTTCAATTACATTACAATCATGAAATCGGTTTACTTAATATGTAATTGTTAATGATGATAGATATGAAGATGAATGATAGTTCGAAGTACCTATTGTCACAATAGATTCAATTTACAATTGCATGATACCGATTTCAACAAGTTATTTTACAATTTTTGGTGTTGAAGTCGGTTCCATTTTTTGGTATAACAATTTTTTTCACCATTTTTAGTCACCCTTGCTACTTACGGGATCGATTCACATTCACAATCAATGATAATATCGTCAAGATAGACGTACCACTTTTCAGTTTTTTGGAGTGCTCAAAAACTGCTGGACCGAATTTGATAAAATTTAAACCAACTCGGAAGTATACTCAACAAAACAAAAAAATTATGAGAATCGGTCAAAAATGCGGGAGAAATAGGCTTACATACACAAAATACATATAATCGAACATTTAACCTCCTCCTTTTTTGAAGGAAGTTAAAAAGAAAAAAGACAGATAAAGGTAAAAATAGAAAATAACTCACTGTTTCTCGAACGGTCTTCAGCCTAGTCCCTCCTTTCCACCAGGATATCGTCGGCTTTGGTCTGGCGCCGACCACTTGGCAGACGAGCTCGGTGCTCTGTCCAGCCACTAGTGGTCTCTTGCCGCCTTGCAGCCGTACCCAAAGGGGTCTCACTGTGAAAAAAAATGTTTAGGGTAAATAGACTTTTGACTTCTAAGCACGCTCAAAGTCATCAAACAGCGTTTTGTCGTATCATTGTTTGCTATCTGATAAAGGTAGAATGACGTTTAAAGTACACTGTCTTCACACTTTTATGAGCAGCCTGAATGTGTCTCATAAGGCACGACTGGCTACTAAGGACTGACGATTAAGAGGATTGCATAGCTAGTACTTTCTATGCTAAAAGAGAAAACTCTTTTCTACCTCTTAACATTGTCCGTCCGATTTCAGTGATTTTTTTCATAGTATCATGACATTGTTTACTATGCCCGTACGTTTTAATTTTTTCAGTTTTTTTAAGGTCTTGAAAAGGAAATTTATAGTACTTTGAAATACTGAAAAAATCAAAACGTTCGGGCATAGTAAACAATGTCATGATACCATGAAAAAAAATCACTGAAATCGGACAATGTTAAGAGGTAGAAAAGAGTTTTCTCTTTTAGCATAGAAAGTACTAGCTATGCAATCCTCTTAAGTACCGACACTGAGGATAGTAGTGAGAGTTGGGCCGTACATAGAGGACTTTTAGTACCGACACTGAGGTATAGTAGTGAAAGCAAGAGAAGAAGCATCAAAGTAGAATTTGAGATAAGTAAGTGGTGTGACTTTGAGAGATAGAATTAGGAACAGCGGTATAAGAGAGCCGTTTGGAGTGAATGAAGATAGTTTGAGCGTGTATACAGTATTGATGAGAGAAGACCGACAAAACAAGTGTACACGGCGAGCGGGGATGGAGTGGAAGGAAGAAGTAAACCTCGGCGAACGTATTCCGATCAAATCGGAGATGTTCGAAAGAAAGCCAGGTCAAGATGGATTCTCTTGATCTGGCTTTCTTTGGAACTTATGTATGAACAGTGTGATGCGAGAGGATGAAGGAAAATAGTATGTCGGGATCGTAACCAATGGAAAACTGTGGGCTCAGCATTCCCTCCTGGAAACAGGCGTTATATATGCGTTTAGTCAATTTATGCATTATGAAAAAAAAGTTAGGGCTGGTACCTATTTGTTAGTCCCGCCAAAAATTTGAGACTTAGGTTATACAACATCAAAAAGCCTTTAATGTTACTCGGGCTGGAGTAGGACAGGGCGAGCCATCCTCTTTTCTTTTTGTGTCCGCCAAAATGAGTTAACCAAAGTGCTATGAGTTTACCATGTCCTAAAACTTGACAATGGTAGCTCTTATTTTGTTTACAATAAAATCCACAATCTGGTAACACTTAGAATGACAGTTCTAAATATTATGACTATTCTATTCAGTTGTGGGTATTAAATACATCAGTTTGAATAATTTAGAGAGCTCGAGAAGAACATGACTGACACATTTTAGAACTGTCATTTGCAAATGATAAATGAATTTGAACTTAGTCTGAACAGAATAATACCATAATTTACTAAAAATAGATTTTCGTTCGCTGGTTCATTTGGTGTTCAGAGCAAGCGAATTGCTACCGTTGGCATAGGACCGTTTTTCAATGTTAAAAAGCCAAAGAAGAAGAACAAAAAAGTGCCACAACGCAAAATAGTCATTACAATGACCCGTATACAAAATTAAATAACAAAAACAGCGCCATCTATTGTCAAGTAGCTTTAGTGTTGCTGTCTGCTGTTTTATTGCCTGAACACACGGATAAAACGACGTTTTCTAGCCTAACCTAGCTAGATCAATTTATCGCCCCCCTATTTAAAGCCCCTGTATACGAAATACATGAAAATAGTTGGAGCCGTTCCCGAATATCAGATTATATATATATATATACACGGCTCATGTATATATATATATAATATCAGATTATATATATATATATATATATATATATATATATACAAGAATTGTTCGTTTCGAGGTATTAGCTATATGTTTGCCCCCACAAGGCGTTAAAAGACTTTGACCCGCGCTTCGAAGACCTTACTCTTTTCCATGATTTTACGTTTAAGGAAACTACCATAAAGGTTTTATGTACTACTTAGTGTCAAATGCATTAATCGCCAATTTTTTTATTGCGTTGAATTATTAGAAACATGATTTTTACACCTTCATCGTGGCCCTAAGTATTTGAGATTCATTTTAAGATGATAACTACACGCGTTCCTGATAAAAACTGTACACAAACAGATATACAGACAAACGGACAACGGAGTTCTTGAATCCTATGTTTGTTGATCCTACACGAAGATATACTTTACAGACGAATACACGATACACGAAGGTATAGCTTTACGCAGGCTCTTCTAGCTTTAAGCAGTGTTATAGTACATTACTGCAGAATCCAGTAAGTAAGCCTTCCTGGCCAAGTATAAGTTATATCAGCGGTTATATACGAGGCCAGGATGGTTGAGGCTTGTAGAATGCTTTTCTCATAAATGCTATTTTCAGAACAACTGTTGGCTTGTTTTTTTGCCTTCCACTTCATAAATTTTTCATATATCACTGCTTGGATTTTGGAAAAAGCAAATTGGTTTTTGCTAATTCGGCCTCAGCTATTAATCCGGAGGAATTCCATCTATTTCCGAATCAAATTCGTTTGAACTCATTTTTGGGATTATTTATGTTCACGCGGTAAATTAAAACACAATTGTCGCAATTGAATGTGAAATCCCGCCAGTCGGTTTTTTTACTAAAAAGTTTGCGTTTAGTTTGGAACATTGTTCTATTTTACATTACATTAATGTTTTAGGTAAATAATAATTATTGTTTTTGAATCTCCATTTTAAATTTAGAATGGAAAGTTTAAATACAACATAATTTATAAACTGTACTAAATACAAACATAAAATCCCACACTATACTTCTACAACATTACCTACTAAGTACAAAACGCATCGTGCATACTTTTTCAATGTCAAACAATAAGTGTCAATGTTTAAGGCTCCAAAAATATATCTATCTCATTAAATGTCATACCGAAAAGAAAGATATATATATATTTGGAGCCTCCTTCCTATAACCATGTTATAATCGCCAAACTCTAATCTGTGTCTGGTAATATGTTTTTTCTAAGCAGATCTAAAGAGGATGATCTACTGTCCAGTAAGTAAATTACATACTTACTTACTGGACAGTAGAAGATTCCAAATATAAAATCTCGCTTCTTACTGGACATTTGAATAAGTCTTCGGTAGAGTTCACTTTCTGGATACTTTTTAGAGATGTTATGGCAACATTACATACCATTTTTGGGAAAAATAATTTACACCCCAGATGTGAAGTGCTGTAATAAAATAGAGTCCTATAGCATAACAGGGCTATTTTTTCCCCTTGAGGTAATGAAAAGGAAACCAAAAAATACAATCGCAGGGGAACCTTTTCTTTTATTGAAAGTTATACAAAATGTATAAAAGTGAAACGAATAAATAAGTGCGTTGCTGTTTGGTGTTCATTGGTTTCGATTTGCCAGCTGCAAGCTAACTTCAAAAAGTCGTATACATCGCATTTATAGCTGCAACTCACTCATAACCATATCACACCTTGGCTGCGATAAAATCTAAACAAATCCACTTGGCCTCAATTCCACTACTTTGATCATTACAACTTTGCAATGACAGTGAGTTCTAGAAGGAGGAGGTTCTCAAGTCGACGCGTATATTTTTTAATATATGTCCACGCATAACTTTTTAAAATGTAAGTAAGTCAGATTTCGATAATTCTGTTTTTGTTTGGTAGAGTATACTTCCGATGTGGTTCCATTTAAATTGCATCAAATTTTGCGGTTTTTGAGTTACACTCCAATAACTAAAAAGTGTTTCGCCTATCTTCATGATATCTTTATTCTCCGTCAAATGACAATTAATCCCGTAAGAAGCAACGGTTACTAAAAAGGCTGAAAAATGTTTGACCAAAAAATGGAACCGACTTCAACAATAAAATGTGTGCAATAACTTGTCGAATCGGTCCCATGCGCACAATATTGTGATAATAAGTGTAGTAATCGGGAACGAGGTAAATGATACAGCCGGTCTCAATGTAATGACAACTGGTTTTATTTCAATACCCACATAATACCTATATATAACTAAGTGTATCGAGAACTACCTACGAGTACATACAACAATAAGTAAAATTTTGAACTATCATGGTACCATTTGATTTTATCATGGAACCAACTTTCGTAAGTTGAACACATTTAACATGCGTTGCAATTTTTACATGCGTCAAGGTACTCAGAGGAGCAGTAGACTCTATTGAGCTACTTGACCTACTGTGTGTGTTGTTCGTGCCGGATAGACCCGGGGTCCCGGTGAACAGGCGAGGCCGGCTGCCGAAGTTGTTTCACGTGGAACAGTGCCGAACTCGGGCTCGCACAATGTCACCGTTAATTCGCGCTCGCAACCACTTCAACGCGCTCCTGACTGCCAATACTGATTTTGACATAATTGTTGATAGTTGAAAAACTGTTATTTCTGTTCTTAGGACATATTGTGAAAACCTCACCGACCAATGGGACAGATCGATTGACATTGTAGAGATTCTTGATGATTATTGAAGTTTGACATTTTATATACCATTTATGTTGACATTTTATAATTTTATGTGGTATGTATTTGATTATTTTTAATTTTAGTTTCTATTGACTTCTTAATTAATTTAATGACTTGTAATTGTATTTGTTTTTAATCTGGTCTAATTAATGTGAGATGAATGTAAATGTTTTTGAAGGCGTTTTTATCTCAATAAAATAATTTAATTTAATTTAATTCAATAAAATAATTTAATTTAATTTAAAGCGAGCAGTGCATGCGCGGACGCGGTCGTGAGCACACGTATTCCGTGAAGAAGCGGCTCTGAACGTCACGAAATTGGTCGAGCCTATTTTACATACTCGGCTTATTGCGTAAGTTAAAATCGGTTACTAATCGCTTTAAAATATCATGGTATCAACTTCAACAAGTTATAAAACTATCACGGTGACAAACATTAGAAATGTTCACTCTCTGCAAATATTTCCATAATGTAACCATGTAAACATTCACCCTATTCCTCAATATCGGAAACTTAAAACAAATGTTCATGGTAACTGTCCTCTTAACAAACATTTGCAATGAGATGTTTGCTGATTAAATATTTCATGATTCGTAGTTGTGAGGACATACACGGTAGTTTACTGATACTTCTTCATATTAGTATAATTCAATTAACTTAAAAAGGATTCGAACCCGCAACATCTTAACTTGTCGGAGATGATTTTGCCTATTAAGCTACTGAGAACCTGCTCCGAGCATCGAACTTAGCTATCTAATTATATTTATTTTATCTGTCTGAGACAGATCATCATTAATTTGACATAACCAAAGTCATTAGAAAAAGAAAAAAAGAGCATTAGAATATTACTCTTTCTAGCATTACAATGTTACTATGGCTATACACCGGCGGCCTTTACTGCTTCAGAATAGTTCTTAGTCAGATTAATGTGCTTCTTAAAACTCCTCACTATGTCTGTTTTTGGAATTACAACACTCCTGTGTCCGCCGAAACTCATTCAATAAATAACATAAAAACATATAATTTATAATATAGTAATATCATAATCACCATCATAATCAGCTAATTTTAATCCCACTGCTGGGACTCAAATCATCCCCTCAGAGAGAGGAGTTGGGCCATAACCCACCACGCGAGCCCAGTGAGGATTGGTGGATAGATTAGTGGCCAACCCATGTCGAAGTCTTCAGGCCGCCCGAAGGCCTTCGACATAGCCTAACGACTGTTGTCCTAAGACAAACAACCGGGACTAACGGTTTAACGTGCCCTTCGAAATACGGAAGTGCTCAGTTGAATAATGCCACTAGCGGTCACCCATCCAAGTACTGCCCGCAGCAAGCTTAACTTGTTGATCGGTTAAGATCGTCAAGTCGAGCTCCGCTACGAGCGCTTCAATTGCCATCGTCCTTTTAGTCGGCATTTATAACAATGGTATACATAATTATGAGAGGATATAAATCAGGGCTACTTATTAAGCCTACTTAGTAGTCTTAGTACTTACTTCTTAGCTTCTTGGGACTACTATGAGTCGTGGTGTGGATATGCCACAATTATGATATCATTATGACCCTATTTAAATTGCAGAATTGTCCCCAGGACCAATTCGTATCAACAAAATAAAATCAACTATTCACACTCTTCAATTGTTTAGAATAAAAGCCTTTTTATTTTCTATTATTTGACTGTGTGACCCATTGAGAACCTATATGCCCTACTTGTTGCAAACAAAAGCCCCGCGATACAACTCAAAGGGTTTCGGAACCCCTTTTTTGTACCCTTTATGTGTACCCACTTAAGACAATTAACCGGAGTTTTTTTTGTTTAAGGTACCCTTTTTAGGGTTCCGTCGACTTAAATTGGAACCGGAAGTGAGAATTAATGTTGTTTTAAGAAGTTCAAACCGAGTATTTCCCCGAAGTTTTGGGGTGTTTTGCATTTTGTTTAATGAGTTTTTTGTCTGCAATGTAGGGGCTTTGATCGACATTTTTGTTGGTTATGGTAGTTTATCGTAGCGGGAGAGGGCAATTCAAAGTTTAAATGGATTTTTGTTTATACTGATTGACTATTATATCTACACGTACAGCCGCCTTCAAAAGTACAGTGGCATACTAAGAATCGTTTTCCTTTGTAATAAAGCATATTTTATTGTTTTATATGCTATACTGATGCGCAAAACGTAATAACAATAATAATTTACTGCTACTCGTATGAAGAAAAACTACACGTGCTGGCAATTCGACGGCCTCGTTAGTGCGGTTCGTAGTGATCCTGCTTTTGAAGCGCAGGGTTCGATCCCTGGCTAGGACAAATGTGTGTGTGATGAGTAGACATGTTTGATCTCGGGTCTTATATATTTGTAATGTATTAACCCTCTGCGTCCCAGAGACGTTCATATACGTCAGTTTCATTCATAAATCTTTTGTTTTAATGATCACGGTATAGGAAGGATTAATGTGTGACTCTATACCTCGCGATACAAGGAATCACACATCCTCGAACAGGATGGGAACCCTCGTCTTCTGACAGTCCGTGTCAGACGCCATGACTAATAGGCGATGCGATCCGTCCAAGCATCGAATTATACTCTCTAGTTTTAACCGTCGTACGGAGCAATATCTATTGCGTGGCTTGACAACGCACTTATGTGTAATGTTGAACTTTCAGCCCAAGTGCCGAATAAAAACGACGATGATCGAGTAAATTAAAAGACGACGAAAAAAAGTTAATGAAGATAGAAATATTTAAGGTCTACTTTACTATAATGTATTATCATATATATTGGTTAATACATAAACAAATATTATGTTTTAATATATTCTAGCTCTTCTTATGTGGCTATAAGCTGACTACAATACACACATTACAGTATGCACTGCAACAACAGTTAAGAAACCCAACAACTGTTGCAAGCCTATACAATCACATCATACTTATTATATATGCGAAAATGAGTGAGTATATATGTTAAATGCGTGAGTGAACATGTTTGTTACTTCTTCACGCTGATACTTTTGACGAAGTTGTATGAAGCTAGCTTTTGTATAACTCTATAGGGTTAACTTATAAAACATTTTTATCCCAATTGAAAGGTTCGATCGAGATAACCCTGTCATGCGCGAGTGAAACCGCAAGCTTGTACAATATTATACCTCAGATATTCCGCTAGCTGTATTTCGGCAGCGTAATGTAATGTAACAATAATGTAATAAAATAATCACCGGATCATTTAATAAGAATATAAACCACACGGAATAATTTAAACAATGATTAAGTCCGGATATATTTACACGCGCGTTACGCTTAATCTATCTGCAAATAACTCGCCTACCAATATTGTTATTATGAAATAAATAATTAAATTGTACGGAACCGTAACATTTAAAATTGGCTGTCGACTTAACTATTTAATTAATAATTTACACCACAATCAAACAAATATAATTATTATGTTTATTCCAATAGCGTCCAAAGCTGACTGCTATGGAAATATTTCATAAAGTTATTGAATTCAAATTTTCTAAAGTGTGAGAAGTGCTTAAAAACGAGTGCGAAATAAAAACGGGAATTTTGATTTATTTCTAAAGGGTCAATTAATTAAAGTGATCTGTTGAAATGAACTAGCTATTTTCTACCGATTTCCCAAAAAGGAGGAGGTACTCAATTCGACTGTATTTTTTTGTTTAATTTTGTTACCTCATAACTTCCGACAGGGTGAACCGATTCTTAAAATTATTTTTTTGTAGAAAGCTGGTGCTTCCCGTGTGGTCCCATTTATGTGTACAATAAGTGATTATGTGTTCTACTTGTTCGTTTTTAGAAATAAATGTTTTGCCTACTTTCGCTGCTTACTAAGCTTAAAACTCATTTTATAAAGCACGCGAGTATGAACGCATCAAACAGTGAAATGAAATTTGGAATGGATCTATTCAGGATAAAAGGCTGCTTTGTGTGTCCCGATTAAACGAACAGGACTATTATATATCTCAGTTGCTAACAATTGTGATTTGCCTAAAAAATGGCAGCTCTATGTCACTTTTGACAACTCCAGTAAGCAAAAATGTTAGCAAGTTGCTGACTGGTAGATCTATTATGTATCTCAGTTGCTAACAAATGTTGATTGAAATAGAATAAAATGGCGGCTCTATTTTACTCTTGTCAGCTCCAGTCATAAACTTACTAACATTTTTGCTTACTGGTGTCATATCTGACATTTTTCAGGATTTCAATCAACATTTGTTAGCAACTGAGAAACATAATAGCCCTGCAGAGCTGACAAAAGTGACAGAGGAGCCGCCATTATTCAAGATTTCAAACAAACATTTGTGAGTAGCTGAGATACATAATAGCCCTGCAGTTCCCAAAGCATAACTTTCTTCTACGCAAAGTTGCGGGCAGATAGAATTTCATAAAATCGGTCAACAATCCTAATCATAAATTACGACGAAAACATCTTGCGCGTGTTTTTAGGGATATCGAGTAAAACCACAGGCAGGCGGTAGTGAACAATGAATGAAATATGGATCAAGTTTGGAGAAGTTTCTTCGGCGATGAAACTAGTGATGCGAAAATGAACTGAGAAAAGGGACTGTATTATTTAAAACAAGACTGAGATAAACTAATCCAACCTCAACTTAAACACGTGGTTCGAGTACCGTTGGACAAAAAAATGACAGTCTCTTCATTAGTTAATTTTTGAACGTTAGGGTACATAACAAGTTTCAAAGAAAAATCAAACTCAATAGCAATAACGTAGAAATGGAAACCAGTTGTGAAAATTAATGTTTCTTAAAATGAGTTATTGGAGAAAATTGTTATGAAGCGAGACATTCATCATGAGTTTTTATTACTAACACCAAGTTTTCTTCTAAACTGCCAGTCCCGTGACCACGGCACCTGCAACGGAGTTGAAATTTCAAAATGAATGATAAATTCGGATGAAAAGTATGTGTTCAGCCAGCGCCTCATTTATACAAATTTCATACCAAACTTTATCTAAATTCATTCTCAGTTGCGGCGTGTTTGAGCAACAAACATCCATCCATCCAAACATTTACATTTATACTTAATATTAGTAAGACAACAGTGCCTAAGAATAAACAGCATATATATATAACATAAGTAATATTTTAAATACTCTTGAGTCTTGAAACGGGACTTTCAAAATGGCCGTGTTAAATTTCCCATCCCTTTTATGAGAGGGGAATCAGGCGGACATGGATCATATTTCATGTTGTAAACGTTAACAAGTTTCAGATCTTCAGCCCGATTTACCCCAACGTTGAAATTGGATGATTTTCGGGGTACTATAGCTTGGTAAGGAGTTATGGTTTTTGGCAGGATTTTCTGTCATAAGTAATTAAAATTGTTTAAAACAATTGATTCAGGCGTTACTTTGCTAGAATCCATATTTAAAGACATTCTCACAAAAACGACTCTAAGTCGTTCTAGAGTTTGACGAGTCAACATCTCCTGAGGATGCCTCGTGTGTTTCATAACAGAAAATTTAATATGAACATTTAAGTTGGCTATTAATTAAACCACTGAATAAAAATAACCAGGTAATACCAACATATGTACCATAAGATCGTTACCTAAAACCGTAAAAAACCATGTCATAAGACTGTTTACGCAAAAGGGGTTATTACGTTTTGCTTCTTAATTATTTTCTTCTTAATTTCAGTAATAAGTCTTACAAAATAAGTATTTACACGCTTTTATACAAATAATGGTACACAGCTAACATGAGAGAAGTATTTTAATATGGTATTTTCCACGTTTTAATTAATAACTCGTATCAAATACTCTTCCTTGTCTTTATAACATAACATTTACATTGGTCTCATTAGGGGTAAATTAAATATGGGCAATAAATGGAATATTATAAAGGCATGATAATATATATATAATAACATTTAAGTGTCTATAATGTTGAAATAACAGCTTATTGATAAATGTATTTTTTATGGAATAGGTTTATGGTGATACCGTCGCCCACGGACTACCGCAATACCAGAGGTGTCGAGGATGCGTTGCGGACCTTTGAAGAAGGATGATAGAAAGGAAGAAATAAAAGGGGTGAGGGTGGACGGGGAGGGGGAAGGAGAGGGAGAATGGGGAAGGGGAGAATCGGGCCTCAGGCACCTTCCATAAACCGACGAAACGCAATAGCAAGCTATGTTACTTCACGTCGGTGTTATGTGGGAGTGTGGTACTTCCCCGATCGAAACGGCCCATTCGGCTGTGGGGTTACAGCGTGGCACTACCACCGAAAATCAATGAAAGTATACACGGTATATATGAATATTATGGTTATGTTTATTGAAGTTTATTGTAGTTTATAAAGAGGACCAGCTTGAGGAAGGTTGAACAAGATATGTCAGTGAACTACAACTATATCCTACTTCCTATTATTAATCTATATTTATCAAAAAGCGAAAGGTCACTCACTCACATATTCACTCATCACGAAATCTCACAAACTACAAGTGCTAGGAGTTTCAAATTTTGCATGCGGGTTCATTTTAGGACGTAGGTGCTCTCTAAGACGGGATTTTATGAAATTCAACCCCTAAGGAGGTCAGAAGGGGTGAAAATGTTTGTATGAAACTCCTTTGTTTTTGAACTAATTACGTTAACGGCAGTTCTTAGACCATTAATCTGCTCTAAGCGGTAGAAAATCGAAAACAAACGAAATTATTTTATATATTTAATTAATTAAAAAGAATATAACTAATTTACAATTATTCTATAGGTTATTCTACAGGTCTATTATGTACGAGTATAGGTCATTCAAAATAAAAAATGTTGGCGTAATTTTTTGGATAGTGGTGGTTTAAGAGTGTTTTTACATGGAGGGGTGAAAGTTTGTAATGAACATACAGTGGTGAAAACTAGCATTTGGACAGTTTAAAATGATGATTTCAATATTTATTGACAGGGATGACTTAGGGGGGTAAAACTAGGATTTATTTTTTTCAAAAATTCTTTGTAATGGAGCTACAGTGATGAAAATTGGTAACTGGATAGGTAATATAAAATAAATAGTGATGCTTTCAATATTTTTCTCAGGGATGACTTAAGGGCGTAAAACGAGGGATGGGAAAACTTCTACATATTATAAACTGTAGAGGTCGAATTTCTGTAACATGAAAACTATACTAAAAACCGAGTCAGGAGATGTAAGGAGTGAAAAACAAGTTCAAATTGTTATACGGGTTGTTGTACGGGCTAATCTCCGAAACGACTAGACTGATTTAAATGAAATTTCGTATAGTGGTAGCTTATATCCCTGATCAACATATATGATATTTTTGATCCCGGTAAATTAAAGAGTTCCCGTGGGGTAATTAAAAATCTGTAATTACTATATCCCGCGAGACCAAGCGAGCGCAGCCGCTGGCGGGTCAGCTAGTAATAAATAATGTTATTATGAATATTTATCACATATGTTTTTTGGTTCCACTATTCGGCATTTGCAATTTAGATGACTAAAATAGGAAGGAGCTGATGCTCGACACCCAGCTCCGATGTTGTACGGGTTGAAGAAACAGACAAGATTTGTAAGTATATATTACGAAAGTTTGTAAGCACACTTACTTACCTACACATAAACTTTCGTATTTATATTAGTGTGACCAGCGGCTTAGCTCGTTTGGTCTTGGTGTAGCGCCGCTTTGGAATCTTGAGATCTTGGGTTTGATACCCAGGTCTGACAGATATTGGGTTTTAATTGGGAACTAAAGAGACAAGCGTGATATTTCAAAAAGTCATTAAAAGTTCTGGTATTCATCGATAGATGCCAAATCAACTTATGCAATTATAATTATTTAACCAATGCCATCTAGAGGCGAGTTGCTGAACTAAAGAGACAAGCGTGATATTTCAAAAAGCCATTAAAAATTCTGCTATTCATCGATAGATGGAGTCGGAGTGGGAGGTGTTAGGTTATTTTCGTTACGGAATTTCTGGATTCGGTCTTCACGCTCAAGGCCCGCGATAGAAGCTATGCAATAGCTTAATAAGCAAACTACACGGGCAAGTCATTTACCTGGCAGTAAAATGCTTGCCCATGATTGTTGCAATGTCATCCACAGCGTGAAATCTAATACTACCGCACGGTAGCGATTCTCTGTTTTGTAGACAGATTTGTATGTTTATTCATATAAAATAAGTTCACCATCCTTAACACATCGCGTGTCGCGCGTACACCATGTGTAGATGTGTACGTACAAAAAAGTGCTGAGCCATATCGCGCGTACGCCTAATTAATGTATACACATTTTTATACCTCTGGTTTGTAACTAATTTAATCAGATCAAATGCACTCCATTGGTATAAACTTGCTTTTAGTTGGTAAAACTATTCAAGTGTAGTATTTTTATCTGTACTTTTATGCGTAGTTCGGAAAGACACCGAAAGATGTAGACACTGGACGGGTTAAATATAAAAGATTACATATTAAATAAGTACAATAAAGAAACAAAATAAAATATGTCGTATTTATTCAAAAACAGCCGCCTTCATTCACCGGGAACAACCCAGAACAAAAGTATATCAAACTGTCAATTAGGAGACCTCTAGATTATCATCTGGCGGGTTATGTATGTGATGATTGTATCACTGATGAGATGGGACTAGTGATGGGGTAAACTGTCTTGCTAAATTTCGATATTTATATAATTAATAATAGCATCCGCAATCTGCGATCCACTACACTGTTTATATTTTGTACTCATCATCATCTCAGCCGTAGGACGTCCAATGCTGAACATAAGCCTCCCTCCATATTTTTTACTAATATTTATTTGTTTATTTATTAATATGAACGCATTTGCAATTATACATATTATCAGTGTTTAAAACAAAGTCCTAACTAATGTACTTACTTACTTAAAATAAACATATTCAATATCGAGAGCATCAAAGCAAACGTTCTGATAAAAAGTAAATTCCTACCTAATGATGATGAAATATTATACGAAGACTTGGGAGGATTGATATCTTAAGCACAGGGCAACTGAATTAAGAGTTAGAGCTCATCTATATAGTACAAACCCAAAACATTAAATGATGGATTTATTTAAACAAAAACACCCAATTAATTAAACCATTTGTCGTGTGTTAGGCTTATTTCACTCATAAGTAACTCATTAACACATACATACTAGCAAGCATTCTATATAAACTTTAATAAGTTGTAATATAATTTCATATGACATCATATCTCATTTCATAAATCCTTATTTGTATATTATATTAAAAACTGTTTGACTGACCAGCAATATGGAGATTTAAAAAAATAAAAATTAAATTTGTAAATGACACAGAAGATGTGGAGACAGATAATTTTGTATTTGATTTGGAGGAGAGAAGACGGATTCCTGGGAGAAAATAAATTATGTTGGAAAGAAGATGAAGATTGGAGCAGAGAGGGATTCCGACTTCTGCTGAGTTATACTAATTCACACGGAAACGATTCGGAGACAGAAACGGCCTATCCGTCTCTGTCATCTACATTCAGGATGACAGAGACGGATATGCAGTTCAGTCTCCGAATCGTTTCCGATTTAATTAGAATAACGGTCCAGATCTAATAACAGAGATTTCAATTTGAGATCTAAAAATTTATAAAAAGAGAGAATAGTGGATTTGGATCGAAGGAATCGCCCACCAAACTTACAGTCTGTTATATTCCTGCAGTCGATCCTGGATATGATTTCTCTAAAGTCTAAATTGATACTCTCGCCCTGATGATACAATCAAAGCGCGTAAGGCATACAATGGATTCCTAATATAGAACAAGACCATGAAAGGGTCCCACACGCTTTTAACCCAGAGCTGATGCCTCCCCTCAAAGCCAGAAGCTAACTGGAATCTTTGGTGGAACGTGTGTGTATGGACTTAGAGTGAAATGTGATTCGGCCAGGTCATGTATTCTTTATTATTATAACTTTATTTCTAATGTTCGTTTTGATTTACTAGTTAACCAGCTAGGCCTTCTTCTAGATAATCTTCTAAGTGTAAGTACCTACGTTACAAAGTTCCTAAATTCTAATCTTAAAAACTAACAGCTGCATCGGTACATTGTCAAAAGTTTATCAAAAAATATCACCGCTTTTCTGAGCTGAATAAAAGGCAATCTCTGATAAAATGCCAACGAATGCTTTTTCTATTTTTTTAGAGCTGTGACTGTGTCGAATATAAACACGAGTTGTAACAGTGCTAGTTTTAGCGGATAAATCAACACATCGTGTTTCTCTATTCAACAGAGTCAGTTCTGTCGAAATGTTTATGGCAAAGAATGATTTATATGCAGATGGGCTGCTCTTTGGCAGTGTTTCAAACAAATTGGTAACGAAATTATCTGCACGGGATACAAAAACGGTTGTTTTGTTTTAAATATTCTAAACAAAAAAAACACAGAAGAAATTAACAAAGAATCACAACTAAAGCCTAATTTGGATGCAGGCCGCTTCTAACATTTAATTTTTGGATCCATCTAGTCCACTGGCCAACCCACCACCTTCAAAATATTTTGGATGAGACAATGATGACGACAATGAAGTAAATTACACATCACTTAAGACAGACAAATACTGGACTTGAACTGTTTTTTAAGTTTCTGTGGATACAGGTACTGGTCCTAAATCTATCGTGGAGGATGGAGATCGAACTCAATAATTGGCTGTATTACAAGTTTACGATTATCGACAATAGGGTCTTCCAGATCTGCTGAACATTTTGTGCTGAGATAGGCCTTTTCAGCAACTACTAACTATTAGATTAGAAATAAGTACTCTCAGATTTAATGTTTTATTTTTATTTTTAGTTCCTATTTTAAGTATTTTTTAATTTATTATATATTTTTATTGTGTAGTTATTAAGCTGAATAAATGTATTTTCTTTCTTCTTTCTTCTTTCTTCCACTCAATCTGTTAAGACTGAGTCAGTTTGTAATCAGATAGAAATATAAATGTATACACGTACGAATATGATTGATTTAGTTTGTTATTTTCTACATACTTCCAAAAACAGGAGGAGTTACTCAATTCGACTGTATTTTTTATTATGTTTGTTACCTCATAACTTTCGATAGAATGATCCGATTTTCAAAATTCTTTTTTTTGTTTGAAAGCTGGTGCTTCCCGTGTGGTTTCATCAAATTCGGTCGAATCGTTTTTGAGTTACGCTCCAATAACTGATTTTTACCAAAGTAATAGAACGGAAGTCGTTATAAAATTAGTCAAATTGCACTTGTGTTATATCGATATCGATACATCTGTTTAGATACACGAGATACCCCGTCACTATACGTAGGCTTTTCGGCGCGCTTTAGAGATTTATGTACGCGTCCAATTTTGCGGTAATCTGTTGAAAGTCAAGCGCTGGCGCTCTCTATGGTTTTATTTCTTTGTTTTTGTACGGAACCATGAATAATACTAACGAAGCTAGCTTGTTCGTATGGAAGTGCTTTGTGGTTGATGAAGCTAGCTGGCAAGAGAAAAATATTTTTGAGAAGCTTGATGTTTCCATATTTGCGTTATGGAAATGAACAAGCGCGGTTTCTATGTAATAAGTATATATGATATGTTTGGCTCGAAGTTATAAAACATATTAGTTTATTGGGCGTAGAGTCTGAGCAAAAACAGAACCGTCGTGGATCTACATTGAACAAAAATTTTGGAAAAACGAAGACGTTTCAACTATTGATTGAACACATATTGGCCAGTAGTAATATGGGTAATGAACATTCCTCTATGTTACTACTAGATCAGTTATTTGTAACACGGGTAAAAGAAATATCCGTCTTACTACTGGTAGTAAGACTGGTAGTAATATAGGTAACGGAACTAACATTCACATTTTTTATATAGTAGCCCATTCCATCTATTATCTGTCGTTCAAGCAGCTTTCAAGGTGTAAACTTCGACTCACTAAAACTATAAAACAATATGAAACCAATCTTTACCTTTTTTTAGTAGGATTAACTGAACTTTGCACACGCGCGACTTTATTTCCTAGGGCCGCTTATACTCCGTACTTAGGAGATAGTTTATACCCGGGGAAGGACATAGGATCATTTTCATCTTTAGAATCCATCACCACGCGGGTGAAACCGCGGTGCTAAGCTAGTAATTAATAAATTAGTTTAAGTTATTAATCTATTAATACTAGGTTGACTATTGAATATCTCACTTGATGGCATAACTTTAGTTTTGGACAAAATAGAATGTACATAAATCTTAAACTGCTGACGATCTACTTTTGAGAGCTGTATGGTACACATCGAACAACGCTCCGGCATCCTGTGACTCGGGGTCAGACACACTGTTGCAGCCCCCCACTTGCCACAGGACATGCTCACTATTGAATCGTTGACGGCGCAATGCTTCTTTCCGGGCACACTCTATTAACATGTGGTACACATCTTCATAAATAGAATCTTAAAAAGAACAACTGAGCGTAGACCTTTTTTTTATAGTATTACTTATAGTACCTATAGTACGCCTGCTTAAGCGATCTCAAACATTGAAATTTATAGAGAGAAAAATTCCATCCTCGGACGGGATTCGAACCCGCGTCTCTTGTTCGATGCTCGGACCAGATTCTCGGTGGCCTAGTTGGTCAATGGCGTCTGACACGGAGAGTCAGAAGACGCGGGTTCGAATCCCGTCCGAGGATGGAATTTTTCTCTCTATAAATTTTAATGTTTGAGCGTAGACCTTTTCAGTGACACTTTTGTATGGGGGCAGATAACCTGTAAGGGTACTACAATACAACACAACGAACGCAAAACTAACCGCGTTAACGTGTGAACCCGATCTCTGTCTGATAGCACCCTAAGGATTCCAAGCTCTGGGCGGCACTGCAACTGTCATAGGCACTTGAATATCTAGACTGTACTCGAAAAAGAAAGGTACTGTCACCACCATAAATCATAACACCTACAATTTATCTTACGACTACACACCTACCTACATACCTATACACATCATTATAAAACGATATCAGAAATTCATCTTGCTACATGATAATCCCATCAGAAGCATTAGAAAGGGACGGAGGTAGTATTGTTGAAGAGTGACAGAGACGGCCAAGTGCAAGTCATGCACAAAATAAATCTCTAGTAATGATACGTCCATCAGGCAGATGAGCGGTGATATTTTTAATGTTATAAAGGTATGAATATAAAAAGAATTTAATATGTATGTATAGATTTACCGACATAGTCCAGAAGATAAGCTAGTTGAAGTGGCAGTGGGCATTTAGGACGCAGAACTGATGGCCGATGGGGCCGGATGGAACAGTACACGAAATATCTAATACCTTTTATATATATATATATATATATATAGAAGAAATATATTTTTGGGAAACTTCCGCTTTTTGGCGGCTAAAAAGCGTAAGTCACTAGATATTTCTTCTAATATCGTTTTTGATAATGGATTTCCGCAAAGTAACGCCTGAATCAGTAAATTATCTAGTATGCAGGGGGTTTCGGGGGCGACAAATCGATCTAGCTAGGTTTTAGAAAACGTCGTTTTATCCGTGTTTTCAGGCAATAAAAAACTGCTATACTAAACTATTTTACCGACACAACAACACTAAAGCTACTTGACAATAGATGGCGTTGTGAAGCAACACTAAGTCAACGTGTTTGGTTTAAGGTTAGACCAAGAACATCAATTGTTTACTTACAAAGCTCTGTCATCCAGGTGCAATTTTTTCATGTCAATCGATGACGAGACGTGCGATTCTCTAATAATGCGTCGATGCACTCGTCTACGAGCTCACCGATGTCAAACACTTTATGAGATATCGCCCTTGTACATAAGGTTGTTTTTCCAACGTTTCTTGTCATCTCGTCATTTGTTTCACGGTTGTTGTCAAAGATGCAACGATGTTTGCTCTTAGAGAATCGCAGTGCCAAATCCGAATTGTGAACTAGAACAGTTCAAAACCCTGCATGGCAATGCACTGCAAAAGCATGAGATATAAGATGTTCAATCTCTTGCACTGGCCCCTTATTCGCAACGACCACTCATACAAGTAACGCGGCGCGCTATGAGATCTTCAAGGAATGACCGTGAAATCAATACAATTTCGCTATCATTCCTTGAAGATATCGTAACGCGGCACGTTATTTGTTGAATGGTCATAACGAATATATAGAAAATAAGCCCCTGTAATTTCGCTGGTAACATTGCTCTTTAACGAAACACAGTAATGTTTGCACACTACTGCTTCAGTTGAACAACTGTCAACGGTGTGGTACTTCTTCAGGTATACTCTGCAATATTCTTACCACTATAATAAGTCCCTACCACAGATCACAGAATCTATGGTCCCTACAGTTTTAATTAGAAAAAGCTAATACACCAATTGACAATTTAAGCTAATAGAACAACGAAGCAGCAAACAGACAAACTAACAAACACAGTTTTATATATTACCATTGTTTTCATCATCTCAGCCGTAGGACGTCCAATGCTTAACATATGCCTCTCCTACAAATTTCCAAAAGGACCGGTTGGAAGCGGCCTGCATCCAACGTCGTCCTGCTACCTTTATCAGGTCGTCAGCCCACCTTGTCGGTCGACGACCTACGCTGCGCTTGCCGATCCGTGATTTCCAATCTAGAACCTTTCGGCCCCATCGGCCATTTGTTCTGCGTCCTATGTCCCCTGCCCACTGCCACTTCAACTGGCATATCTTCTGGGCTATGTCGGTGACTTTAGTTCGTCTACGGATCTCCTCATTTCTGATTGGATCACGTAGAGAAACCCCGAGCATAGCCATCTCCATAGCTCGTTGTACGACTTTGAGCTTGCTTACGAGACCCATAGCGAGAGACCACGTTTCAGTGCCATAAGTCATCGCCATTGTTTTATTATTATTTTATTGTATTTTTTTATATTGTAATTTATAATCAAATAAATGAAATGTCGCCGAAGCTTCCTTTAACTAAGTTACAGTTAAGTCAAGTCAAGTTACATACAATCAGAACGTCGCCAAGTTAAGTAAGTTGTACTTTCTCAATTTGTACAGGAAGAGTGAGGATTTGTGTAAGCTTGTTAAAGTTATAAAGTTGAAATGAACCAAGTTAGAAAAGGTACCGGGAGGGAATGAAATAAAGTATTTTCCGTCTTCATTAAAGCGAAACAGGAAATAAGGCTTAGTTCAAAGCTATATTTAGTAATAGCATTACCAGTATAATTAAATAAATAAAATAAAGTACCTAAATATCAATGGTTTAAAAGCCAGACGCTCCAATTAGGTAAAAACAACTCTGAGAAGGAAACTGACAGAAGAATACAGCTAGGCTGGGCAGCATTTAGAAAACTTCGTCGAGTCTTCTCGTCGCGAATTCCACAATGTCTGAAGACATGTGCGTCCTACACGTTATGACATACGGAGCCGAGACGTGGACACTCACGGTACGAGTGGTCCACCAATTTAAGGTTGCTCAGCGAGCTATGGAGAGGGCTATGCTTGGAGTTTCTCTGAAAGATCGTATCAGAAATGAAGTGATCCGACAGAGAACCAAGGTAACCGACATTGTCCCATGAATTAGCAAACTGAAGTGGCAGTAGGCTGGTCATATTAGCCGAAGAACCGATAACCGTTGGGGTAGACGCGTTCTTGAGTGGAGACCGCGACTCGGCAAACGTAGTGTAGGACGTACTCCGGCTAGGTGGAGCGACGACATACGCAAAGTGGCTGGTAGCAGCTGGATGAGAAAAGCCGAAGATCGGGCTCAGTGGCGTGCATTAGGAGAGGCATATGTCCAGCAGTGGACTGATACTGGCCGATGATGATGAATGGTTTAAAAAAAATATAGATAAGCCATAGAAGCACATAATTTATTTTTTATCACATCTATTCGAAAATGGCTACTTTGTTCCTCGTAAACTAGGGAACAAATGTTTATCCCTAGGGACTAAAAGTGATTTGAATTTGGAATGTGGATATTAGTAAATGTGCCAATCACAAAAGAAATCAATCACTTACATTGTATGAAAGCAAGTAGGTAACTGGCAGTAAAGAAACCACGCGCTGAGTAAAAAGATAAAGTTTGTGAAGAAATATAAAAACGCGTGAATTTTTTTTCATTGGTCTCATTAGGGGTAATTTAAGTATAGGCAATAAATGGAATATTATAAAGGCATGATAATATATATTATAACATTTATGTGTCTATATAATGTTGAAATAACAGCTTATTGATAAATGTATTTTTTATGGAATAGGTTGGCTAACGAGCAAGCGGCTCACCTGATGGTAGGTGATACCGTCGCTCACTGACATCCGCAATACCAGAGGTCTCGAGGAAGGAAGAGATAAAAGTGGTGAGGGTAGAGGGGGAAGGAGAAGGAGAATGGGGAAGGGGGAATCGGGCTACCGAAACCTCCCAAAAACCGAGGAAATGCAATAGCAAGCTATGTTACTTCACGTCGGTGTTATGTGGGAGTGTGGCACTTCCCCGGCCGTGCCGGCCCATTGCATGTTACTTCACATGATTACTCAAATTTGAACTTTAGTTCTGTACTTTTATAAACATGAATGTATCTTCCTCAAGTAATAAGAATGAAATAAAATTGTGACGATGCATTTCCATAATTGTTCTATTACAAACATTAGTCTTTAATTATATCTATTTAAGCCTCATTGTTTCTAATTGTATGTATTGTATGTAAATAAATAAACGTACTGTTCATATTGAGAAGTTGCACTTATTTTCTCATAGAGGGCGATAATAAGTAGAGTTTCCACCTCGGGAGCTACACCATTTTTTAAGCTCGAGCGACCTATTTGGAATCTATCGCTGCACTCAGGAGACACACTTAAAAACAGGTGTTTGCTCCCTAGGCAAAAAATTTACTATTGTACTTAGTTGTAGGACTTTTGTACAGTGCGCACCAAACCTTTATAATCTATATATATAAAAGCGAAAGGTCACTCACTCACTCAACACGAAATCTCAGAAACAGTGCTAGGAGTTTAAAATTTTGCATGCGGGTTCTATTTAGGACGTAGGTGCTCACTAAGACGGGATTTTATGAAATTCAACCCCTAATTGAAATCTGACCCATTGAAATCTGTAATTACCGTATCCCGCGAGGCCACGCGAGCGAAGCCGCTGGCGGGTCAGCTAGTAATATAATAATAATAATAAGTTATAAAGGGGTATGTTAACAATTTACAGGTTTACGACTACCTATTTGATATAGTAAAGTATGCACCTTAATGTAAATAGTATTGTTTATGGTAGGAACTGATGACACCTGAACTAGTAATTAAAGTACGAGTATTTCAGACGCCAAAGCCCTCCGTTTTATGGAAACTAAAAAGTAGGTACTTAAAAGTAGTGCATTCTAATAACATCTTGGGTCCCACGGTCAGATATTTCAATTTAAAAGATTTTTTCCTAAGAGCTCTAAGTTTGTTAAAAGTGATGCCACCATGAAGCAGTAGTGTGCAAACATTACTGTGTTTAGTTAAATAGCAATGTTTGAATTGAATTTACAGGCATGAGAATGGAGGCTTGTTTATTATTACAAGCGATGCTACTAGGTCTAAGTGCTGGGCAGGCAGTGTAGAACGGAAAAATCCCCACTCAACAGCACCGGTAGTGCAGTTTGTTAGTGTGGTGATAAAGGTAGTCTTGTTAGTTTATTCTAAAAAGCATGAACTCCAATTACATAAACTATAATCAAAACAAAAACTATACAACAAAAACAGAAAACAAGCCAAATTTATCAAGAAAATTAGCCATATTATCGACGCGTGTATCGGTAACAAAGATGCTGACCGTACTGACACTTTCCGGGCGAGAGAAAAACACGAACTATAAGTTTATTAAGCCGACAACGGAAATATAAAGCCCGTACATTCAAGCGCATAAAACCCACCATTTTTAAGCATATTATGTAGCAACAGCACAGAAACACCATCGTGTCATCAAGACGAATATGATGTCGTATCATTCATAAAAATCGGTTGGGCCATTGAATAGTTACGAGCAAACATAGGTACATACCAGTAAAACATATAACCTTCTTTATTGATTGATTGTTATTAAGTTGTCAGCCGTGCGATTCTCTGATCCATCGATGCGCTCGTCGACGAGCTCACCGATGTCAAATACTTTATGAGATATCGCCCTTGTACATAAGGTTGTTTTTCCAACGTTTCTTGTCATCTCGTCACTCGTTTCGCGTATGTTGTCAAGGATGCAACGATGTTTGCTCTTAGAGAATCGCACGGCTGTTTTGTTTAACTATTAACCTATAAGCCCGCGCCGGTACACCGGTGGCCAAATCTATACATTGCATAAAGCGGCGCTGGAACACCGGTGTACCGCAGTCAAAACCCATATCAGTATGTCTACAGATCGCGCGGCGAGAGTTTGACTTTGACCTTCGGGTGGAGGGGATTACTGCGCATGGGTACAGTCGCGCACATGTGACAGAGAGAGACAAGAGTCCCTCGTCTTCGATGTGGCAGAGAGAGACAAGAGTCCTTCGTCCCTCTAGCCTCCCTGTGATACCCAATTTCTGATTTCTGCGCAATAACGGTCAAAGCCAAACTCTCGCCGCGCGATCTGTACCATGAGTTTACAACATTGACACCAATCGATGCTCGCTATCGACTGCCGCAACAAAATGTATGAGAAAATGAACAGTGCCACCTCGCGGTCAATTGTAGAACTAAAATTGATAGCGAGTACGCCAATCACAAGTTTAATAGGTAGGCGAGATCGAGTATCGACTATAGATGACAGTTATGTTGCCAACTCATGGTAGAGCTACAGGACTGAACATAAACGTTAACTGTTAAAATATAGAATACATTTCGGTTTACTCGTAATAGATGTTTTTTTTAATACTAATAAGCACCTAGAAATCATTTTTACATAGAAAATATAAATTATTTAGGTTATCAGTAGGCTAGTAAAAAAACAATGGGCGTCGATACCATATCTCTTAAACTTTCGCAGGTGTGCATATGCTAGTGTATTGTTTTCGTGAATAAGCTTCGAGGTAAAAACCTAAGAAATAGCTTATAATCCTCTTATATTATGGTTTTGTGAGCAATTCCCGTAATTTGATAAAGGCAGCCGCCATATTGTTTTGATAACGAGTGGGACTACGATTTTGAGATCTATTTGGTTAGCGTTAGAGTATATGTTTGTATGACAATTTGCGGATTTATTATGGATAATTTATAAAATAGGTAGTATAGGTTTTCAAAGTCTATTATACCGTTGTGATTGTATGTTTACTCCTTTTACACCTGCTTGAGAGATAAATATGGTCTTTGTAGAAGATATTTCATTTGTAATTTTTTTGTTGCGGTTCAAGTTTTTATGTATTTTTCGGTTGACTTTACCTCTATAATTTGACTAAAAAGAAACGGATAACATAATAATAGAATAAAAGAAGATGTACTGGGTAACCCGTGTAAATTTAATAGTGAATTTTCGCGCGCTCTTTCCTTTCGATTAGGCGCCAATTTTTTTTATTTTTAATTTACTTCAAGGGTTAATACCTGGATGACAGAGCTTTGTTCATAAGTACCTAAACAGTTGATTTTCTTGGTCTAACCGCAAACCAAAAACTCATTGGATTAGTGCTGCTTAACAATGCCATCTATTGACAAGTATTTCTAGTGTTGCAATGTCAGTAAGCCAGTTTAGTGTAGCAGTTTTTCATTGCCTGAAAACAAGGATAAAACGACGTTTTCTAAAAATGAAACCTAGCTAGATCGATTTATCGCCCCCGGAACCCCCTGCATACATAAATATCATGAAAATTGTTGTAGCCGTTTCCGAGATAAGATTATATATACACATGTATACAATAATTGCTCGTTTGCACATGTATACAATAATTAAAGTTATATGATTATTAACGGGATATTTACCGTGGTAAGGTTGTGGAATGAGCTCCCGATATTTCGGCGCAGTTACATGCACCATGTTCACGGGAAGACTGAAGAATGCGGGTGGTTGGTCAAAAAGTTTAAAAGTTAGGTGCAGACATAACGATCTACCCTCTTTATTAGTCTTTTGCTACGGTTATCACTGGAACTCGAACTCGAACTCGATCCTAAGTCCCGACAAAACACACTCACTGTATCACTGCGTATAGTATTTTGAACACATTTTGAACGCGGACTTTTATTTTTAAAACAACCTAATACTGGATTCCACGCACTGGCGAGTTGAAAACCATCACCTCGATTGAAATTCTGGCATTTCGAGACTTCTCAATAGTTTCCTTTACTAGCCTTGGTATGTAATGGCGTTCGGTGGACAAGATTTAAGGGTTATGGAATTCAATCCAGTGGTTAGGACCCGCGTCCAGCAGATGCTCAGCTATGGCAGATTTGTGTCTTTCATTGTTTTTTACTGCCTTTATGTGTTCCTTGATGCGGCATGAAACAGTTCGCTTCGTCTGTCCTATGTACGAACTTCCGCAGCTGCAGTTAATTTTGTACACCCCGGGATGCTGAAAAGGAATCTTGTCCTTAGGGGAACGCAGACAATGCGCAATCTTCTGATGAGGAGTAAATATGGTCTTGATAGCATATTTGTCAAGAATTCGACCTATTTTGTCTGTGACTCCTTTAACATATGGCAAAAAGGTCGGCTGTCGTTCCACCTTCGGTTTCATCAGTTTCTTCCTTGGCTTGGTTAAACCGACCTGAGCCTTATAACCATTCCTGCGTAACACCATCTGTACGTGGGATAGTTCCTCTTCAAGGTGTTCTGTATCGCACAGATCATAGGCCCGATTTGTCAGTGAACTGCTGACCACAGAATTAAGATGCCGGGGATGATGGTGAGAGGTGGCATGCAAGTACAGGTCTGTGTGTGTCGGTTTTTTGTACACTGTGTGGCTCAGAGACCCGTCTTCCCTCGCTGTTATTCGAACATCCAGGAACGGCAACACTCGATCTTTCTCAATCTCAGCCGTAAACCGCATAGCGTGATGAACACTGTTTAAATGTTCCAGGCATTTGCTCACTTCTGTTTCACCGCCCTTAAGTATGCAGAAGATATCATCCACAAATCTCTTCCAGCAATTGATTTCTACGGGACAGGTGGATATAGCCCGGTCTTCAAAGTGTTCCATCCACAGATTAGCAACCACAGGGGCCACTGGACTACCCATTGCTACTCCATCTATCTGCAGGTAAAACTGGCCTCTGTATAAGAAATAACTGGAAGATAAACAGTGTTCCAGCAGTTTGGCGTATTCTATCGAAATGTTGTCAGACAGTTTCTTCTTTATTACCTCTAAGCATTCCAGTACCGGTACCTTCGTAAATAGAGATTCGACGTCAAAACTGACCATGATCTCATCACTTTCAACCCTTTCTGCTTCAAAAGGCTCACCATATGTCTAGAGTCTTTTACAAAAGATGGCGTCTGACTTGTCAGTCCCTGAAGTACACGTGAGACTTGTCGCGCCAGGTCACAAGTTGGGGAATCAATTTGGTTGACTATTGGCCGCAGTGGCACATCTCTTTTGTGGATTTTGGGTAAACCATACATTTTCGGTGGCTGTGGAGTTCTGGGTCGTAGGAGCTTTTTCAGAACGTCATCAGAGAAGACCTCGTGACATTCTCTTATCAAATGAATGGTCTGCCGAGAGACTCTCGCTGTAGGGTTGTACTTCACTGGTTTATATGTTGCACTATCACTGAGTAGACCCTCCATCTTACGATCATACTCGGACACATCGAGTACAACAGTCGCGTTACCTTTGTCAGCTTTTAATACCAAGATGTCCTCATCTTCGCGTAACTCACGTAGTGCTGCCCGTTCCTCCGGCGTGATGTTGCTACACGGTAGTTTCGCATGACGTAACACTGTCGCGACATCTTGCCTTAATGCGTCGGCGTCATTGGTTGGCACCTTGTTTTTAACGATGGTTTCTTCTATGCAGCCAATGACATCTTCGAAAGGTATGCGTGATGGTGTAGGTGCAAAGTTCAACCCTTTCCTTAGGCGTCAATAGTAACCTCATTCAATAACTTACTAGATCGATTAACCACAGTCTGAACTGCACAGTTATTGTCATCTTCACGATTCGAGTTATGTTTCCGTAGTAGGGCCTCAAACTTGCGCTGTTGTTTCAAAACACTCAATTCGCAAGAACGTTGTGCTTGTAGGTATGTAAGATGGTCACATTGCCCAAAATCATCCTTTGACAACACCGAACTCAACCATATATGTAGTTTATATAACTCGCACTGATGTTTGTCAAATAGGAAACGGTTATGCCGAATGAGTTTCCGTAGCAATTTTTCACTCGCATTGTGTAGAACGTTTGCGGAGCCAGGAATGTTAAGTCGCGGTTTAATACGTACACAGACGGGTATCAAGTCATTATCGCGGCACTTAATTAAAAACACCAACGATTCCCGTATACACTCACACTTTTTCCGTAAACGCTCAAGATCTCGTATTTGTTTATATAATTCTGGCCCGTACCCGTTAATAAATAAATATCCCGTTAATAATCATATAACTTTAGAGAACAACCGTGATAGTTTAAAACAGTGTTTTATACAATAATTGATATGGATTAAAGGTTCTGGTTAAAAACAGGCGCTGTAGGTACGCCTGCAGCATCATGCTGAGCCATAACCCTTTTGGACGGGACTGCACACGACAGTGATCTATCTGTTTTCGTAAATGTAATTTTTAAGGTTATGTACTCAATTTAACTTAATTTGTTGTACTTGATAGTAATTTTTAGGGTTCCGTACCCATAGTGTAAAACAGGACCCTATTACTAAGACTCCGCTGTCCGTCCGTCTGTCAACAGACTGTATCTAATGAATCGTGATAGTGAGACAGTTGAAATTTTCACAGATATTGTATTTCTGTTGCCGCTATAACAACAAATACTAAAAATCTAAATAAAATGAATAGGTATTTAAGGGGGCTCCCATACAACAAACGTGATTTAATTGCTTGTTTTTATAGATGAGTGAGAATGGTATGGAAACTTTCGTGCGCGATTCCAACTCTCACTTTACCAGTTTTTTTATGTTGTTGTGATCAGAGCTGTTCAAATAAATCTTCTTCTTCTTCATCGCTACGCTCTTGACAGAGCGGTCGTGGTCATCACTTCAGGTTGTGTAACGCGCCGTACAATGCGTCGCCATTCCTCCCTGTCTGCAGCCTTCCTCGTGCACTCGTGTAGAGGACTGTTTATGGCTGCTCGTATCTGATCCTGGTTATTTGAACCGATGCGATGGACCGCATCGGTTCAAATAAATCATCATCATCATCATCTCAGCCGTAGGACGTCCACTGCTGAACATAGGCCTCCCCCATGATTTTCCAAAAGGACCGGTTGGAAGCGGCCTGCATCCAACGTCGTCCTGTGACCTTCATCAGGTCGTCTGTCCACTTATAGTAAATAAATACCTTTTCTTTCTTTCTTTTTTTCTTTTAGGCTTCGTCGCAGTCGTACAAAAAGAAAATTGGGTACTTACAGTTGACGTCGATGGATATGTTCTCAGTGACAGGAGCTATGGAGGGATCGGTGACAGCTTGACAGGACACGTCAGTTCCGTAGTCAGACCGCTGCAGCTTGAAGGAGACCGTGGCTCGAGCTTCGGAGTTCGCGAGCAGAGAGTGGGCTTTCCACCACGACACGCGAGCTGTCGGTCGACCTAAACATAAAGGAATAAAATTGAAATACATTTTTTATACATTTCTAACTTCAATAACTTTAAAATTTTGCTTATTAATATGTTAGATGCAGCTAAGTAACACAGATAACGATGAATTCAAAAGGAAATATTAGGGAATTCATTTGTTACGACTTTATTTTAAACCGGGGGCAAATGCTGCACACTGTCCTTTAGCGACGAGGGTGAAGGAAGGGGGTGTGTGAACTCAAACTCCCAAAATTATTTATCTGTAAGTATATATACTAGCTGCGATCCGCAGTTTTACTCGCGTGGTGATGATGATGATGATGATGCTGATGATGATGATGATGGTGATAAGTATGATATGCCCTTCCCCTGGATATAATCTATCTCCTTGCCAAATTTGACTGAAATCGTTAAAGTATTTTTCAAGTTATGGCCAAGTTATTACCAAGGGAAATAGAGATTTATATTTATTTATTTTAGCAGGGATTGTGTAGTATTTTAATGGTGAAAGAATTATCCAAATCAGTTCAGTAGTTACGAAGTCTATTCACTTATTGATAATAATATATATTTTTTTAATTTTATAACAATAATACTTAATAATTTATTGGAAAATTATAATGTGACATAAACTATTGATTAAATAACTTAAAATCTAGATCTAATTCAAACAAACAAATAAATCTATCCCCTTTATAATTATAATATTAATATAGAGTACCTCGATGACCGACCTTTGCTCAATTTAGATACGAATACAAAGTAGCAACACAAACACATGTTCCTTAAGAATCTTGTCACCGCTATTCAGGATTTTGCAACGCGACTGTTATGCCATCTAGTCTGAACGCAACGAACAAACTTATTCCCAGAAAACACGGATAAAACGAGTTGTTTTTTTTTAAATAAAACTTAGCTAGATCGATTTATCGCCACCGAACCCCCAACGGTGTGAGCACGGATAGAACAATTTCGCTAATTCTTATTATTGTGTTTATTGTCAGGAGAAGGTTCTTATGAAAGAAAAAGCATGGAAAGACGGGAGGTTATGGCGAGATCGAAGGCCTACTACGCAAACGAATCCACGTGCAGTTACCAGTACCTATATACAAAAAAAACAAATAGTTGAGTATATACACATACCTACATACAAAAAACTGAAACCTGAATACGAGCTTTCAACTCGTATATAACCGTTTTTATTAAACGCATTCCCAGCAATATTCGTAAATGCCTAAATGTGATTCGAATTGTGTGAAAAATATATTCGTTTGGAGAATTCTCATAAAGTATGAAAAAATAATAGAAGCTCGGAAACGATGACAGCGCTCATATTAAACGCTCGTGTCGCAAATGGCAACCAACATCGTTTGATTGGGATCAACCATCCTAGTAACCATAGAATTATTACCTATAGAAACCGAGTTCGCGCGCAAAATGTAAGCCGTCAAGTGAAGCCAGAAATGGCTTCACACGACAGCTGCGCTGTCAGAGCTCTCATTCAGATGACAGAGAATACAGCTCGGTAAAAAACAAAGAGACGATTTGTGCTTTGAAATTGTGCCACAACACTTCAGAAAAGCTGCATAAGAGTTCTGGTATGACATTTCACAGCTAAGCCATTGATTTTAATGCTGAAATCGTCTAAAATACAAAAAAAAATGTGAATTCAAATTACTCACTCTTAGTTAGGACGAAATGTTGCCAGCTATGTATTAATTTATTCGATAGTAGTATATTATATATTTGAAATTATATTTGATAGTAGTTGCGTCGACCGCAAGCGTTCTGGACCAAAGACTACAATGAATACTGGGTTTTCTGGACTCTCCTTGAAAAAAACCAAAAAACCACCAGATGTGGTGTTTTTCTACACTAATATTATAAAGAGGAAAATTTTGTTTGTTTGTTTGTATTGAATAGGCTTCGAAACTTCTGGACCGATTGGAACAATTCTTTCACCATTAGAATCCTACATTATCCCTGATGAACATAGGTTAATAGGATATTTTCATAAATTTAGGGATCTGTGTGAAAACTTTGATAATGTAACCCAAGGTGTGAAAATAAGCCCAAAAAATCCTTATATCACAACTAGATAATAGAGCAAAGTCATGTACAAACCTTTTTATAGAAGACATCAATGTCTACAAATATGTCTGCAATACCATGGGTTCCTTCCGATTGAAGTCATAATCGATTTTAGCGCTGCGATCGCCATTCCGAATGGACAAAACCACGACAACGTAGACCCATGTAACGTCATGGATTACGTCGACAAGGACGCCATTTGACAGTTCGTTGATGTGCGCGTGATGCGCTAGCTATCATATGTCTGTGTGTAGTGTGTACGTGTATTCTATGCCGTGAGCAAGGTGAGCTTGGTTTCCACCCATTCCGAATGGCTGATAGATCTCACCTGTCAAAAGCGCGATATTGAATCGGAATGGAAAATAGGGATATATCGCCAAAATCAGTTTTGACGCCACTCGGAAATCACCACACTTATATGTCTGAATTTTAAGTTATGTCAAAATAAATACTTTTTCATATTAAAATACGTAATTTTATCGCCGAAAAGGCCTTATACCGCGTACGCTGCAGAAATTATCGACAATAGAGCCAGTCACGTAGGTAGGTACGAGTACTATAGTTTTATAGAGGACATTAATATCTACAAAACAATCTGCAGTGCCATATGTCTAACTATTACAGTTATGTCACAATAACTACTTTTTCACGTTAAAATATGCAATTGGTATTTAATCCTAATAATAGTGAAGACAGATTTCATTGTTTGTTTATTTGTAATGGAAATGCAAAAATTACTCAACCGATTCAAACAATTGTTTCAGCTGTAGAAATCTACATTATGCCCGAGTAACATACGCTATATATGATTCATCATCATCATCATCCATCACCACGCGTGTGAAACCTCGGAGCGCAGCTAGTAACATATAATTTACTACTAATTATTGCGCGCGACGTGATCCGCGTGGAATCGGGATAAATAGTAGTATTAGATATTGCTGTTAGATGTCGCTGACATCAAGCCAATAAATTTAATACAAACTATCATTTATAGCACTACTATGGCATATATATACTCGTATTATAATTTCTACGACAAAGCGCACAATTTTTATTGATTTCGATTTCGAATAATTGTAATTTATAGAGAGAAAAATTCATACATCCTCGTACGGGATTCGAACCCGCGCCTACCGACAATCCGTGTCGGACGCCACCAACTAGGCCAACGAGGCTCGAGGTCCGAGCATCGAATTTCAACTCTCTATCTGATTTTAACCGTCGTATAGGGATGGAGCGACATCTATTGAACAGCTTTGACAGCGAATCGAATGTTTCGAAAATAATCATTGTAACTTCTATTATTTATTCTGTGTTACCTCAGTACACAAGTGAAAACATCTTGTAGATCTCCCGAGAAATCCGCCCGAGACTTCCTAGCCCTGTGTATGAAGGCCCTTTGGTATTGTTTCGCGGTCAAAAAACAACAAAAATGGGTACCTATAAAATACTAACAACGGTTTGAATGAGAACAAAAACGTGTTAAAACAAAGGGTGCCCGCGGGATAGCGACCCTTGTCACGGAGGGTTGGCTGCGGTCCAAGGCATACGCTGAAGCGGGAGGTAAGACCAGAAAGAGAACGCATTACAAAAGTTCATAATCAGAATTAAAATCGTTATAATTATAGACACTCACCTACTTGTACACCTAAAGAGTTAGAGACAAGCTTTGGAGTGAGTGAGAAAACAATTTTAAATCACTGGAAATAAATTGACAAGGTGAAAAAGCTCGAGAAATGGGTACCGCATGAATTAAGTGAAGCACACCAACAGACACGCATTGAGTACTGCATTACGTTGCAAAACCGTCACAATAACGAGTGAATTTTGAATCGTATTGTTACTTGTGATGAACAATGGATCCTTTACGACAAGCAGAAACGTTCATCACAGCGGTTGAACCCAGGAGAACCGGCTAAATCCGGCTAGTGAGTGTTTAGTGGACTTGCCCTGCAGGCCAAGACAAAATTCAAGCAGGAGTTTTTTCGCCCGCGCTACTGACAGAACGTTCCCGGCTGGCCTAGACATAAGTCAAACAGACGTGTTTCCGCACACGCTACAGACAAAAATGTATCTACGAACTTAGTGTGACGTCACGTGACTTTTCCACAGGTAATGTAAACGCCATACATTTTGGAGTTGTCGTTTGGCGTTAACGATAACGGAAACATCTTTTTTGTAGGCCTGCAGTGCTGTTATCTACACTACAGCTTCTTAAAATCTGGCCAGAAGGCTACGGCAGATCTTGTCAACAATTGCAAACCATGATAAAAAGCTGGCTGTTCAAAAATCGAGACTGGTCAATAGCTCTAGCCCACTGCTGCTTCAGGATAGACCACGCAATACACGACAGGCAGTCGCTAAATGTTATGTACCGCAATTGTAAATGTATAAATCTATATAAAATTCAATTGACTATGAACAATTCATTAATTTTATCTAACTTTTTTAATATATAATAATAACTTTTGACTATTTTACTAAATTTGACATATACAGTAATTAAAATTAAGTTTTAAAAATAAAGATATTTTATTTTAAATTAAACTGGAACTAATTAATTGAAATGCAAGTTACGATTTGGCCATTTATAATTACTAATATTAATGAATGCACCACTACGCCAGTGCAACGCCCTAACAGGGTACATATATTTAGCTATAAGACCTATAACACCTGTCTGTAATAAATAATATATGTATGCATGAATAAATTAATTGAAATTAAATAAGAGGAGCTGCGATAAGAATGTCTCCGACACCCACCATGCTCGCCAGACCTTGCTCCAACAGATTACCACTTTATTAGTTTTTTCGTATTGTATGTACGGAAAAAATGGTTGTCTGTAAAGTCGGTTTACGGACGATAACTTTACGTGATAACGTCATAAGACAAGCCGAACGATTAGGCCGATTGTGCCTCTCTATCGCTTATCCGCGCTCTTGCTTGCACGGTCAGCTCAGGCAGAACGTGACAATTAATCATACTTTTCGTGAGTGCAGCCGGCTTTCACCGATTTATAAGACATTATCACGTCACAAAATCTATTGCAATAGGGGTCCGAACCGCCATCAAAGATTGTATTTTGTCGCCCCCGCAATTTTTTCGCCAATGGAATCAATAAACTACCTATATAATAGTGAAAAAAAAATTATGCTTCGATTAATCTACACTAATATTATAAAGAGGAAAGATTTGTTTGTTTGTTTGATATGAATAGGCTCCGAAACTACTGGACCAATTAGAAAAAATCTTTTACCATTAGAATCCTACATTTTCCCTGATGAACATAGGCTGTATAATATTTAATTTCGATAATGTAACCCAAGGTGTGGAAAAAATAACAACAAAGTCCTTAAGTTACTTAAGTCTATGGTATTGACAATATAGCAAAGTTACGTACTACAGTTTTATAGTAAACGTCAATATCTTTAAAGAAGTCTACATAACTGTTATATAGGTATACATGCGTAACGCGCAGCTGCGTCTGCGCGCTCCCTTTCGTTGAAATAAATGTCAGTGCGTTACCAGCTATCGTTTGTATCACTTGTCCTTGTCACAATACGCAACAGTGGCGACGAGTACCCTCGCGATAAATAAAAAATAAAAAATGTCGAGCTCTAATTTCGGAATTCTGAATAGTTTCGATCACAGCTTGCAAACATGGAAGACTTGGAGGTGTAGGCTCACGCAATGGTTCATCGCGAACGACATCGACGCGGTGAACGATCCAGCGGGAGTCAAAAGACGAGCGATTTTGCTTAGCGCACTCAGCGAAGCCACGTACAAACTAGCATCGGACTTGGCGCTGCCTAAGGAGCTACAGACAGTGCCGTTTGAGGACATTTTGTCTGTTCTTGACGATCATTTTACGCCGAAGTCAACAGGGTTCAGCGAGCGTCACAATTTCTATGCCGCTACCCAGTTCCCGACGGAGTCTGCGTCACAGTGGGCGGCCAGACTACGCGGTCTCACTGCAGCCTGCCGTTTTAGCAACATAGAAGAGGCATTGCGAGACCGATTTATTATGGGGATGCAATCAGGGATCGAAAAAGAAAAGTTATACATGCAGGAGTTGTCTGGTATGACATTGACCAAGGCCGTCGAAATGGTGGATAACCTGCGAAGTGCAAGAGCGGCGGCCGCCAGCGCAAGCCCGGGCGGCGGCGGCGGCCACGTCACGTCACCCGCAGACTCTGATCAAGTGTTCAAGATAGGGAAGAACGAAAAAGCTAAGTGTTACGTGTGTGGTTATTCTAATCACAAAGCTGCAGAGTGTCGGTTCGCTAATTACACCTGCAAAAAGTGCAATGTGAAAGGTCACTTGCGACGAATGTGTAAAAAAGTGAATTACGTTGGAACGGATGAGGTAGATGATGCCAATGACGACGACGGTAAGTTATTTAATATACGTTCTATTAGAGGCGAACCACTGATTGAGACCGTGTGTACCTATTAATGATATAAGTTTAAAATTTGAAATTGATAGTGGCTCAGCTGTGACTGTCATGTCCGAGAAACTATTTAAAATTTATTTCAAATGCGTCCCATTATTAAGCACAAAAAAGAAATTATTGAGTTATACCGGGGAGGTGTTAGGTTGTGTCGGTTGCGCGCGGATGCCAGTCCAGTGGCAGGGCCGTACTAAGGAGCTAGATGTGTACGTGGTACCCGGAGGCGGTCCCCCGTTGTTGGGAAGAGATTTTATATCACAGTTTGAGTTAGAGCTAGCTTCTATTTATCAATGTCATACACCTAATGATATTGTTAATTCATTGTGCATACAATACCCTACTGTGTTTTCTGAATCTTTGGGGTGCTTCAATAAATATAATGTAAGGTTGACACTGAAAGAAAATGTGCATCCAGTTTTTTCAAGCCACGACCAGTAGCTTTCGCTTTAAAAGATAAAGTCGAAATGGAAATCATTCGTTTAGTTGATTTAGGTGTACTGAGGCCCGTCGAGCATTCGGAATATGCATCGCCGATCGTACCTGTTCTCAAACGAGATGGTTCAGTGCGTATCTGTGCAGATTACTCGGTGAGCATCAACAAACAACTTGTAGTTGAACATTATCCGTTGCCTACCATAAATGAATTATTTTCCAAGATACATGGAGGTCAGAAATTTAGTAAATTAGATTTATCAATGGCCTATAACCAATTTGTTCTGGACGATGAGTCACAGAAGGTAACCTGCATCAATACGCATCGTGGATTATTCGCATATACGCGCCTAGGGTTTGGGTTGACAAGCGCGCCATCGATTTTCCAGCGCGCGATGGAAACTGTGCTCGCTGGCCTGGACGGCACTCTGTGCCTGCTCGATGACGTACTGGTCACTGGCCGCGATGACGTGGAGCACCTGCAACGGTTGCACCAGGTGCTACAGCGTTTACAGGACGCGGGGCTCACGTTGCATCAGAATAAATGTAGGTTTTTCCAGGACGAAATATGTTATCTAGGATACATTATAAATAAGGACGGTTTAAAAAAGTCACCCGAGAAAGTTGACGCAATGTTAAATGCCCCAATTCCCACTAACGTTAGCCAGTTACAATCGTTTTTAGGATTAGTTAACTATTATAGAAGTTTTGTAGCTTCAGCATCAACTATTTTAAGCCCTTTGTATGATTTGCTTAAAAAAAGTACTAAGTGGTGTTGGACAAGCCGTGAAAACAATGCATTCTGCAAAATAAAAGAGTTGTTAGGATCCGACCAAGTACTGGCGCATTACAACAACAGCGCGCAGTTGATTGTAACTGTGGATGCATCCCCGACGGGTTTAGGTGCCATTCTCTCGCAAATCGATATCGATGGTCAAGAAAGACCAATTTCGTTTGTATCACGAACATTAAACAGCGCTGAGAAAAAATATTCACAAATACAAAAGGAAGCAACCGCTATTATATTTGGCGTACGTCGGTTTCATCAATATTTGTACGGAAGATCGATTCCTTTTACCCTAAGAACCGACCACAAACCGCTATTATCAATATTTGGCCCAAATAAAGGAATTCCGGAAGTGTCAGCCAACAGATTACAAAGATATGCGTTGTTCCTAAGCGGGTATAACTACGTTATTGAGTATGTTAAAAGTGCAGATAACAGCGCGGATTACCTGTCGCGAGCGAGCCTACCCGAAGTCGCGAGCGCAGCGGGCGCGGGCGCGGGCGGGGAGGCTCGGCTGGGTCCGGTTGATCACGCCGCGTATGTGTGCTTTGTAGTGGAGGGGGCGTTACCTATCACAGTAGATGAGTTGCGAGAAGCGACCGATAAGGATAGCACATTACGTACTATTGCATATTATATTAGGAACGGTTGGCCAAAAAGAACTTCTGACATAAGTATTAAGCCTTACTATTTATGCAGATTTCAGCTATCGGTTGAGAACGAATGTATTATGAGGGGTCATAAAGTGGTGATTCCCGAATCTCTTCGCCACCGCGTCTTATCAGAGTTGCATTCATCGCATCTAGGCATTGTAAAAACAAAAGCGGAAGCCCGTTCACGATTTTGGTTTCCAGGCATAGATGACTCGTTAGAATGTATGATTGCAAGTTGCGAGGTGTGTATTCAACTAATATCGTCACCTCCGCGAGCGCCCATCTCCCCCTGGAAGTACCCCCCGCGACCCTTCCACCGAGTACATCTAGACTTCCTAGGCCCTATCAATAATCGTATGTATTTGGTAATTATAGACGCGTATACCAAATGGGTTGAAGTATACGATATGAGCACTTCAACTAGTGTGGCAGTTATTGAGAAAATGTATGAATATATGTCTAGGTATGGCCTACCACACACATTAGTGACTGATAATGGGACGTATTTTACTTCGCAGGAGTTCGTTAATTTTTGTAAATTAAATGGTATCTTGCATTGGACGTCACCGGCACACCCGGCCAGCAACGGTCAAGCTGAGTCCTACGTTAAAGTTATAAAAAAGGGTATTCGCTCCAGTCTCATCGGCAGTACCACTATAAAAGATTGTAAATTAAAATTATATAAATATATTTTCGATTATAGGAACTCAGTGCACAGCACAACAGGTGTGTCACCGGCTCAATTAGTGTTTGGTCGCAAACTTAGATCTCGACTCGATATCATGAGTCCATTACCCTCGGCGTCGATGCCATCATCTACCTCACTCACTAAACATGTCGAATCAAAACAGTGTTTGCAAACTGAAGCCAAGGGTGGGAAATCTAAAGACTTTTTACCAGGTCAATATATTATGTATAAAAAGTTCATAAACAATAATAAGTTTATTTGGTGTAAAGGTATAATCGTAAAACGAATAGGCAAAAATGTCTATATCATCAGTGATTGCATCACTTCAACAAAGTCAAAAAAACATAGTAATCAAATTGTTTTACGGCGAAATAATAATAGGCAACCCTGGGTCAGTCAAAGTACCGCGACTGCTACGTCACATAGTACACCTCAACCCCGGAGCCGGCCACAATCAGCGACGTCATTAATAGATGACGTAATCACCAGTTTTGATCTCAGTGAAGAGAGAGGAAATAGTATCGATGCAACGTTATCAACGAGCACCTCTGCACTGGTTACTCCCCACAGCGGTCTGCAGCCAGATGTAGTCACACCAACGCCCTCCAAGGTTACGGTGACACGAGGAGTTCAGCGTCGCGTGCCCGTGCAGTTAGATGACGTCGATGTCAGTGATATACAGTCCGGTAGTCCCTCGCCTTCACCATCCAGAGTAACGGTGACACGAGGTGCACGGCAACGGCAGGCCGTGCAGTCGGATGATGAAGATTTTTACGATGTTGATTAAAAGGAGAAGATTAACTGTTCCAGGGTTAGTTTAAGTGTCTTAGCTATTAGGGGAGAATTGTTATATAGGTATACATGCGTAACGCGCAGCTGCGTCTGCGCGCTCCCTTTCGTTGAAATAAATGTCAGTGCGTTACCAGCTATCGTTTGTATCACTTGTCCTTGTCACAATACGCAACAATAACCATAATGTCTAACTATTATATATTGAATACATTTTCACCTTGAAATATGCAATAGTAACACAATCCAGGCCACATAATTCATAGGTTCCTTGGTATTAATCCTTATCTATTCTAATAATATCTTTATTATATATATGATCGTTTGTTTGTTTGTAATGGATGTATCCATTACTAACTAGTAAAACTACTAAATCGATTCAAACAATTATTTCACGAGTTTAGAGCTAAATTATGCCTGAGTAACATACGCTATATTTGTTTCATCCTCATCGTCATCCATTACCACGTGGGTGAAACGGTGGAGCACACATACTATATACTTTTTTCATATAAAAGCCAAGTTTATTGTATATGATACTAGCAAACCCTGCGAACTCCGTTTCGCCACCAGATGGCTTCATTTTATGTAACATTTCGTTTGGCGCCATCTACTTAAAATATTGGTTTGTAGTACATGCTACATATGTATCAGAGATGGCGCTGTATGTGAAAAAAGATGTTCCCGCTTTTCTTTTTAAATTTTTCCTGAATTTTCTGTACTATAAACCTCACGGAGCCCGAGACCTTTCCAACGAATGCAAAACCGTGGAAATCGGTTCGTGCGTTCTGGAGTTATAGCGTCAGGAAGGAAAACCCGACTTATTTTTATATAGTAGAAGATTAGCTCCTTACATACATAATATCTTTCATATTCCATTTATCGCTTCCTCCTCTACCTTACCCCACTCTTAATACGCGCGTGAGTACCACATTTTTCGCTAAACACCCCGCAGGAATGAGGCCTGTTGAAACTCCGTATGACGCGGGTAAACGTTCCAGTACCTACCCGCGGTGCTCAACTGATTTAATGAAATCACGACGTCACGAACACTGGTCATTGAAATCAACGTATGTTGAAAAATGTGCACATTTGAACGCTTAAAGAATTCCACACAGTATTACGGGCGGTTTTGATAAACTATCTATCGTCGGCTTACCCTACTAGAGATATTTTAGACTATATTGTCGTCATATTATGTTAATTTGTATTCGTAAGGAGAACAAGGAAAACTGATTTCTGATCCAATTTTCTACCGACTTCCAAAAAGGACTCAATTCGACTGTTTTTTTTTTTATTTTATTTTGGTAATTTATTGAGTCAGGCGTTACATTGCGGAAATCCATTATCAAATAACGATACTGTCGGTCTAGCGCTCGACGTGTCAACATCTCCTGAGGATGCCTCGTGTAGAGGCGAAACACGTGTCGAATCGGTTTTGGTTTATTTGGGGTTTCTTGTGTTTTTTATTTTGTATTCTTCCTATTAGCATTTTATGCGGGAGGGAGGGTGGTGCACGCCCCCAAATAGGCCAAAATAATTGTTTTCTTTTCAGCGGAAGTGTCACTAAATATTTTTTAATATCGTTTTTTTAAATTTTATTTTATTTTGATTTTACAAGGATTCCTAACAGCCTTCTTACATAATTTAACAAAACTTTATAGGTACACTAAGGCCAATAAAGGTAATCACATGTAGAACTTGCCTAAGTTAGTGATACAGTAGATAAATTGGTTAAAAGCGTCAAAGCCATATAAATATTTTTATGTAAGTATAAAATTATCTAAATTAAGTATCGAAAAACCGCATACATATAAATTTTTGAAATGTATTAAACTGCTACGTAAATAGATCAACATACGGAGAATAATTTGAGAAGTTTCTAAACGTGCGTTGAATTCTGCCTATAGTTGGTGCGACAGCGGTTAATGTTTGTTACCTCATATAACTTTCGATAGGGTGAACCGATTGCCAAAATTCTTTTTATGTTTGAAAGCTGGTGTTTCCCATGTTGTTCCATTAAAATTTCATCAAATTCCGTCTAGTAGTTTTTGAGTAACACTCCAATAACTGAATAGAATGGGAGTCGGTATTAAATTTTTCAAATTGTACTTGTTTGTTTATAACGGCATTACTTACAACTGTTTACCACTGCATAGTGAGATACTAAGAAACGTGAAATCAAATTGTAGACAAATATGGCATGAATATTTGGTATCAGACAATACAATGCCAGCCTCCCCGCTATCCATGGTTTGACCACTATCGCTGTTAAGACTTCGCTCTGGACACATTCCGTCAAACAAGTTCAAATATTTAATGGGTATGGTGAATTCACCTAATTGCCCGGAGTGTGGAATAGTTGAGGACGTCCATCACATGTTGATGGAGTGTGTTCGGAACGAAGCCCGACGACAGAATATGAGTTTTAAGTTTAATAATAATGTAGGTATTTGTAACAGCATTTTGGCGTTTCCTCTATCAGAGGAGGCCAAAATGCTATTGCAACTTTATTTAAGTATTGTGTATAATTAAGTATTGTTGATAGTAATAAGATAATTGTGAACCTATGGGGGTGACATAGTAAATTTATGACAAAACCCCCTTTAAAAAAAAGATAATAAAAAAAAAATGTATAACATTTAGGGTAGGCATAAAATCAAAAATGCTGACAGATCCCGGTGACATCAAACGCCATCATGAAAAAAGTTATTGGCCAATAGATCTCGGAAATTATGCACTTTAGGGCAACGTTATTGAGACCATTATTGTAGAGAATAAAATTTCGCTAATTGGAAACGGGGTTCAAATTTTCTATTAGTTTATCGTGCGGTACTCAATAGTACTCGTAACATAATCCTCTATCATAGCATACTACAAGTTCCCAATTTGCAATAACATGGTGTACGCTTATTAAACGTACACCATGTTTGAAGAGATGAGATCGATTAATGTAACCCAAACTGAACTGCCACTTTGACTCTCGAAGGGTCCAAGTTTGGCAAGAATTCACGGAGGAAATTGTGTGCTACAAGCATTATTTTGACTGGCTGAGTGCCATCTGCGCTCGCCACCCGTCCGGTGACGCTGTAAATGCAAACAGCATTCTTCCGTTAAAAAAATAATTGAGCTTACCTCCAACAGCTACGCAGGTGAGGTTGACCTCAGTTCCCTCGTCGTAAGGCCCGAGGACTCCACCGTTGACCTCGTTGTTCTCCTGGTTTAGGATGATCAGACGTTCAGGGGGTACTGTAGTCCAAACAAAACAAAACATAAATACAATGCTTTTTAAAATTTTTACTCATTAAAAAACCCTGTAGTGCAAGTACCGAACTTACCGATCGATAAATTTGTTTGTGGAATTCCTCATATTGGTTATATCGAACTTTTGTCGATCATTGCAAGTAAGTAAAAAAATTAAGCGAACGGTAGACAAATTAGATAAGCATTTACAATTACAACGGGGTTATCGTTATAATTATGGATTATACCATGGAACTGTTAAATTACGTTTGAGATCGTCTATTTAATGGATTTTAAAGATTGTTTTGTCGGCTATGAAAATGACCTCGTTATAGCTTATCGGCAGGCGACGGGAATGGGGATATTGTTTTTCGTTTGATCTTACTAATATTATAAACGAAAAAGTTTGTATTTATGGATGAATGGATGTTTGTTATTCTCTTATGCTCAAACGGCTGGACCAATTTTGTTGAAATTTGGCATGGAGATGGGGCGCTGAATTAACACATATAATTTTTATCAACATCATCATCATCCATCACCATGCGGGTATAACCGCAGGACGAAGTTATCATTCAATAAAAAAAATAGACTTTGGACTTCTTTTGATCGTAAAAAAAGCGAAATGCTCGTAGAAATCTTCAAATGATAGAAGGACGCATTGTGGAATGCAAACAATTCGTTATAATCAATATACTGTCGACAATTTGACGATCGTATACGTCGTCGATATGACTTCCATACTAGCTAAGGCCAATACGATTCGTTAAATTTATCGATCTTAACGACTATTACGGTACTTGCACTGCTGTTGTATAAAAAAAACTATTAAAAGATTTCCAGGAGTGTTCGGGATGCGCGCGGTGACATGACCTGTCTAAATGAAATCTAATAGTGTTAAATATTGGATGTGACTGGTCCGCATTTTACCCCGATATCTAAACTCAGTATTTTATTTAGTATTTTAATTTCATGTCAACCACAACACCATACAGCATAGCCACAGATACACACAAATATTCAAGAAATGAATCTTTACGAACGAACGAATCGTTCATTGCTCATTCAATTTTGTCAATATTCGTTCAACTGCGCCCGTCTCTATTTACGAGGGGTGACGTCACTATCGTATTGGTATCGAGTTCACGTTACTCAGCGAAAATGCTTCGTGCTGTCAACTATCGCCATCCTGCGTAAGTGTACACGCGATACGTTTACGAGGCGAAAGTCCGAAATATTCATGCTCGGGCTACTGCACTATGAGTGCTAAACTAAGCGAGACGTCATCGACGCGCGCGTCCCGAACACTCCTTGATAATGACCACCGAATGTGGTCGAAACTATAGTCGGACCTATCCAATAAATATTACGTGAGTAATCCCGTATTTTTCAGTAAAATATAGTGAAAACACCGTTATTTAGATGATTAAAACTCAACTACTTCTTCTTCTTCTTCTTCTTCTTCTTGTTTGTATGGCTTGTGCGGCGTAACCACAATTTTTCCAATAACAGTTCGCGCGGATAGGAAGGGAAAACTCAACTAATAACATGTGATAACTATAATATAGATCACCAATAAAAATAATAGGCCGTATTGCACGACGTTCATTAAATATATTTGAACCGTACTTGACAAGTCGTTCCGTCTCTATCGGTTTTTAAACAAAAGACAGGAGTAGAATGATTTAAATCTGTTTAGCGTTGAACGTATTTAGTGCAGTGACACTGGGCTACTCGTATCTATGTCAAATAATTTATTTGTTAGAACACATGTACAAAGTCGAGATCTTATAAAATACAGGTCAATATTTTTAAGATAAGGAAGAGCCTGGCACAGGTATTTCACTATACCTAAAAGATAGTCCCCACCTCATTTTGTAAAATGCTCAGAAATGAAATAAACGATTTATTATTATTATTATTATTCCTTTTATTCAAAATAAATCACGGATTTCATCCGGTCCTTTACATAGGCATAAGTGGGGCTGTAGCCAACACTTAGAGGCCCGTTTGGTATAAAAATACAAAGTAGTATAAAAAACAGAAACTTTTGGATGGATGGTGACATGGTATATCTATTATAAAAATGGGTAAAATGACAAGGCTATTGAAATGATTATATTAGTGATAAAAAGATAGTGGGCTATGGAAGAGACTACGGCACCTGCCAAATTCAGTCTCATTTTAAAATTTTTGGGCAGGTGGTGACTTGCCACCCACTAAACGGGCCCCCCATAGGAGCCACCATCAATGGTGACAAAAGGGGCAACGTTGGTGTGGATGGCTAAAGGGTGTCGAGAGGTGTGCTGCGGTTTCACTAGAGCGCTACTACCGGCGTTATGCCCTTTAACACTTCCACCCTTGGAGCTTTTTGTTACTTGCTCTTACGTCTCCACCCCCAGACGGCCAATTAAGGCAAGCTGGGGGTCAGGGGTTTCATTTAGCCCCAGGGAGAATCAGGGTCCGCGGTGTCGCCACTCACCGACGGCTCGCCACAAAGCCGCCCCTGCGGTTTTATTTATTATTATTATTATTATTCAAAAAGTTTCACGGATTTCATCCGGTCCTTTACAAAGGCATAAGTGGGGCTGTAGCCAACACTTAGAGGCCCGTTTGGTATAAAAATACAATGTAGTATAAAAACAGAAACATTTTGGATGGATGGTTACATGGTATATCTATTATAAAAATGGGTAAAATGGCAAGGCTATTGGTATGATCTTATTAATGATAAGGGTAATAGTAGGCTATGGACGAGACTACGGCACCTGCCAATTTCAGTCTCATTTAAAATATTTAGGCAGGTGGTGACTTGCCACCCACTAAACGGGCCCCCCATAGGAGCCACCATCAATGGTGACAAAAGGGGCAACGTTGGTGTGGATGGCTAAAGGGTGTCGAGAGGTGTGCTGCGGTTTCACTAGAGCGCTACTACCGGCGTTATGCCCTTTAACACTTCCACCCTTGGAGCTTTTTGTTACTTGCTCTTACGTCTCCACCCCCAGACGGCCAATTAAGGCAAGCTGGGGGTCAGGGGTCTCATTTAGCCCCAGGGAGAATCAGGGTCCGCGGTGTCGCCGTTATTATTATTATTATTATACAGGGGGCAGAAACTACGTATCAAAAAAAATGTATGGCGATCGTTGCATTTTTATTTCAATTTTTATTTCCAAATCCATTTACATTCAATATTACAATTTCAAATACGTTTATCGATATCGACGAACGGTTAGGTACAACACTAATATCGGCAATCGTTATCGATATTTTTTCTACTAATACTTCACAGAACTATGGTTATGTACCATTTTGACACATCCGGTTTGTTGGTTGCCCAAATATTGCAATTGTTAGCATTCAAGTCGACATTTCTAAGTTCCGCCTCTTCTAGCGTAGCGTTATATTCTCTTTGGGTCAATATGTATTCTGTCTGCTGGCAGACGAGCAAATTTTCTATATCTAATACTGTTTATATATTCAAAAAAGTCGATCACAATAATCCTGAAATTCCTGTACATTATAAAAACAATTAGAAAGAAGCCAATCTGATAATTTACTTTTAAACAAATTTCCATCCAAGGCCTTAATTTCATCTGGTAAATAATTATATAGAGTTATGTATATATTGTACACATTCCTTTTATATAAATCCTTACGGGCAGGTGGTTGACAAATTACATTTAAAAAAATTCACTCTTTTTGGCGGGTCAAAATTTGTCCAAGTTTTTTAAAAAAAAGATACAGTTAGTAAAGATATAAAAGACTTATTGTATAAACGCACAAAATTTCCTTGGAACGACTTATTAGTCTTCGCAAGTATAAAAGAAGGTATCCTTTTCTTATTCCTAGTATTCAAAGTCAAAGTCAAAATCATTTATTCAATTTAGGCATCAAAGACGCACTTATAATAATAATAATAATAAACCCGCAGGGGCGGCCTTGTGGCGAGCCGTCGGTGAGTGGCGACACCGTGGACCCTGATTCTCCCTGGGGCTAAATGAGACCCCTGACCCCCGGCTTGCCTTAATTGACCGTCCGGGGGTGGAGACGCAAGAGCAAGTAACAAAAAGCTCCAAGGGTGGAAGTGTTAAAGGGCATAACGCCGGTAGTAGCGCTCTAGTGAAACCGCAGCACACCTCTCGACACCCTTTAGCCATCCACACCAACGTTGCCCCTTTTGTCACCACTCATGGTGGCCTATATGGGTGGCCCGTTTAGTGGATGGCAAGTCACCACCTGCCTAAATATTTTAACATGAGACTAAAATTGGCAAGTGCCGTAGTCTCTTCCATAGCCCACTATCTTCCTTATCACTAATAAGTTCATATCAATAGCCTGGCCATTTTACCCATTTTTGTAATAGTTATAAGTACCATGTTACCCTTCATCCAACATTCTTTCTGTTTTTGATACTCTGCATTTTTATACCAAACAGGCCTCTAAGTGTTGGCTACAGCTCCACTTATGCCTTTGTAAAGGACCGGATGAAATCCGTGAAACTTTTTGAACAAATAATAATAATAATAATATGGGACAACACTCACACAAAGGTCTTCAGGTCCCAAACTAGGCAGAGCCTGTACTATGTTAACCTGATGACTGATATTACATACTTATATATGATATTAAATACTTATATAAATATAAACACCCATGAATTAATTATGAACGTCAACTTTTCATTATAATGTACTTTAAAGACTCTACCGCCGCGTTCCAAAATATACAGAGCCCACCGAGAAGAAGCGGCAAGAATCTCGGGGCCATTCTTTTTATATAGATGTTTACAATGTTTCTACTTAGGTACTACAAATATTACATTTTATGGGTGGCAGAGAGACAGCTTGCCAGAAGTGGAGTATTCCAAGCATCTTTATCTTCTATATAATGTCGAACTTTATAGTAAGCTTTTTTTATTAAAACGTTTTTTACAGTCAACTTGAATTTGCCCTCTTTGAGGTCAGTTATTAAAAGGGTGGTGATCACTATTATCTTATTTATGTAATTTATTACGAACATACATTCTATTTGCAAAAACATGCACTGAGAATAACGTCATTTTGAGATAACCTTAAAATATCGTGACGTTGATCTAAAATTGGTGCATTTTCTTTTATTATGGTGATAATAGGTCAAAATGAAACTATAATAGAAAGGTGTAAGGATGTAATTAAATTGAATAGGTAAATAACATAGACGCGAAAAAAAACCATCCTTAAAAATTGGTCACTTAAGACGCGGTCCAACCCCAATTTTAAAATAATTTACGCTGCTTTACGTAAGGTTGAAATCGCTTGTTAGATTGGACGATGTAATGCGAAAATGCGTTAATTTTATACGTTTTCTTTATATTTTTCAATATATACCAACAAAATTGAAAAAACTGCTGGTTATAACTTTAGTACTATACGTTGGCTAAGTATTACCTAAAAAGAAATATAGTGTTATCGCTGAAAATTCTGAGAGTTTGGACGTGAAAGTTTATTTTTGTGGACCTATTCAGGATTTTTTTCTGCTAACAGAGAGTTATATTTATGAATTCTATTCGGGTATTACTCTTTTCCTATTCCTTTTCTGACCTTTGTATTTTTTTCATAATATACTATCGATCTGTTTCGTTACACTAGGTGTTTAAAAATTATGCTTTTTCTTTAACCAGGGTACGAGTGCGCCTTAAAATAATATTACTTTCTTCATAAATTAATATTATGTAATAGTAAATAATCCGCTCTCTTATAAAGTCGAATGGTCGTAACACTATTTAATAGGAAATAAATAATGTGCCAATCACATTTCAGGGTATGTGCATCGAATTTTTATATAAATTTTCATGTTAATTTATGTGAAACCAATCAAATACCATTACAGAAACATCTCATTATAGAGTAAGCATTAAAGTGATAATGATGAAAAATAAAATGACATAACTTGAGGTATGAGAAAAGAAAACTAAAATAGTAGGAAACGTATTTAATTAAGTCCATGCTCATCCTACTAAAGCCATGGTGACGTGTCATGTCAAATACCGTTATAATCAGCAACAGCAACATCGTACATTTTGGCACATCATCCCTACTATAAGTGAATTCATCATACTTTAAGACGCGCTCGTATCCGGATAATAGTAAAAAGCAGAATTTTTAAACACCTAGTGTAACGAAACAGATCGATATTATATTATGAAAAAAAAATAATAAGGTTAGAAATGGGATAGGAAAAAAGTAGTAACCGAATAGAATTCATAAATATAACTCTCTTTTTGCAGAAAAAAATCCTGAATAGGTCCACAAAAATAAACTTTCACGTCGAAACTCTCAGAATTTTCAGCGATATCACTATATTTTTTTTTAGGTAATACATAGCCAACATGTAGTACTAAATTAGTAACCAGCAGTTTTTTTCAATTGTGTTAGTATATATCGAAATATATTAAGAAAACGTACAAAATTAATGCTATTTCGCATGAAATCGTCCAATATAACGTGCGATTTTCAACCTTACGTAAAGCATCGTAAATTATTTTAAAATTGGGGTTGGACCGCGTCTTAAATTCCGTTATAATCAGCAACAGCAACATCGTACATTTTGGCACATCATCCCTACTATAAGTGAATTCATCATACTTTAAGCCGAATTCACGTCATTTATGATTGCCATTTTTCTCAGTGTATAGAAGGCAAGGTTAATTTATTGGTTTCTTTAAATAAATCTGTCTAAGTACCTCTTAATAACTAACACCTGTGCTGTACTTACTGAGAACAGTTAGATTAAGCCTGGTATTCTTCGTCGGCGACTTGATGAAGTCTACTCTGCATCTGTACTGCCCACTGTCTTCAGGCCTGTAAAAACGTAATTATTTGAATAACAAGAAAACTACATTCAATAACCCCACTGGAATCCGTGGAAAAAGAGTTGCTCGTATGATAATTTACTGTTTTAATGCTAGTAAATAGTTGTACAGCGAACAGTAGACCTCATGAGCACGGTCTTATCAGCGGCACCTCTTTTCACAATAATTAAATCATTTATAAAATAAAACCTAATTATATTTTTAGGACATAATCAGCCCATTACTTTCCAACTACTGGGAATCGAGCCTTCTCTCAGAGAGACGAGTTGGGCTATAATCCACCACGCGGGCCCAGTGAGGCTTGGTGGATAGGCAAGTGGTAAACTCATGTCGAAGTTTTCAGCCCGCCCGAAAGTCTTCGACATAGCCTAACGCTGTCCTAAGACAAACAAACGGGACAGACGGATTAACGTGCCCTCCGAAACACGGAAGCGCTCAGTTGAACAATGCCACTAGCACACACCCATCCAACTCCTGACCGCAGCAAGCGTTGCTTAACTTGTTGATCGGTTAAGATCGTCAGGTCAAGCTCCACTGCGAGCTGTTCATTTAATACTATTTTGTTATGTAAGTAGAAATAAAACAAGTTGCACCTTTTTGATCTCTTTTTACTAAATTACACCCATTCGAAGCCGGAGCGGGTCACTACTATAGCAGATATTAAAAAAAAACCTTTGGAGTGTTGTGCAAAAAGTGACAGAGATAGCAATATCTAAGTTCAGACTAAAATTGTGTAAAAGTGAACCTGACAACCAAACAAAAAATTTTTTTGTCGGGACTTAGGATCGAGTTCGAGTTCCAGTGATAACCGTAGCAAAAGACTAAGAAAGAGGGTAGATCGTTATGTCTGCACCTAACTTTTAAACTTTTTGACCAACCACCCGCATTCTTCAGTCTTCCCGTGAACATGGTGCATGTAACTGCGCCGAAATATCGGGAGCTCACTCCACAACCTTACCACGGTAAATATCCCGTTAATAATCATATAACTTTAGAGAACAACCGTGATAGTTTAAAACAGTGTCAAACAAAAAATGTCCTTTTTCTTTCAGTCCGGTCATTTTCCACGAGGCCAGTATTCAAACCATACAAGACATGACACCCCTACCGTACCCTTTTACTCGTGAAGAAAGGGTTCATTTTTCTCATCCCTAATCTAAGGAATAGATAAAACCTGGTAGATCCTACTCAACGAGTTAACACAAAAGGATTCAATAGATATGTAAAGTTCTATGTGACTTCGGAGATTCACACCTTTTTATTCGTAGACAAGGCGTCGCATTTATATACCGACGTGGTGAAAGTTTTAAGGCCCATTAATTACATAAAATTCGGTCCAGCCGTTTTTGAGTTACACTCCAATAACTAAAAAGTGTTTCGCCTATTTCTATGATTTGATGATATCATCATAGACGATAATGACAATCGATCTCGTAATTAACAAAGGTCACTCAAAAGGGTGAAAAATGTTTTTACCAAAAAACGGAACCGACTTCAACACCAAAAAGTGTGAAAAAACTTGTCGAAGTCGGTACCATGCACATAATATGATAAAGGTACTTTTGGACTATCATGTTACCGACTTCAACAAGTTATTTCACACTTTTTAGTGTTGAAGACGGACCGTATTTAAAAAAAATAAAATTAAGATTTCAATCAACATTTGATTGCACGATAATGACAATCGACCCTGCAATTAGCAAGGGTCACTCAAAAGGTTGAAAAAATGTTTTTACTAAAAAACGGAACCTTATCCTTATCCCACCACTCAAAGCAGTCATGTTTCTACCTTACCATTAAATCTGGTACCACCACGTCAATATAGCAAGCTTAAAATAAAATTGGATTACGATAGACGTTTTGATGACGCAGTATTAAATATTTCACGCAATTCGCATACTTTTTCATGACTTTAGACAGGAAGTTTCACTGTTCCAATGCAATTTTTTTGAAAATTCGTACGCCCATATCAAGTAGTCATACTGCAACGTTACCATTAAATTTGGTTGACCGTTTTGTGTCGATGGGAGTACGATATTGTCGCGGCTCAAATTTCCCGCTTCAATACGCTACAAAGACGAACATGCCAGCAGACGTAAGACCGTATAAACATTTTCTACTACTACCGACGGAATGCTACCCACAATTAATCATAGTTATGTTGTATAGACTAAAAAGTGAACTCTAACTTCATTCAAGATGTCATGTCTAACCTTTGCGTTAATAATATGAAATGTGAAGAAATACAATATTTTAACAACATTCTCGGGTTTCATTACAATCATAGAAACTCGCAGTGTCTCGCGAAGACAGATATTAAGTATGATTTAGGTATTATATTCATCTATGGTATGATTATTCTAAGCTTATTACAAAACGCTCCTGATTTATGATAGTTTCGCAAAAGATGGGAGTAGGCCCCCAGATCTTTTACTGAATAAATACTCCAATAAATCACTTTTCTAATAACTTACTTATAGTTTCTAGACATCTTACTTGTGCCATACAAGCCCTAGTGCTGGTCCTGGTGCAAGCCATGCCGCACTGTGCATAACAATTATAACACTTCATGTCGGTCATCGCATTTCAACCAATTAAGGGGATTGCATAGCTAGTACTAGCTATGCAATCCTCTTAAGGCCTTTCTCAGGTGACTTTCGCATCGCGCCGGTTTACATTTGCGACGTCTTTAATCCAAACAGTCTAAGAAAAAAAGCTGTATTTCCGTACAACTGTCTACGGTTACGTTATTAACGAGCAACGGGGTGAGGTATTCGATATCTCTGTCGTAGATTACATGGGGATGAAAAAATGGGGGCTGTGTGAGACGCAGTTGAGGATAGAAGGTTCTGTATAAAAATACATAATAACAAGTGCAATTTGAAAAATTTAATACCGGCTTCCATTCTATAACTTCGGTAAAAATCAGTGTGTAACTCAAAAACTACTGTACTGAATTTTATAAAATTTACATGGGACCACAGGTTGGTGGGTTTGTGGAAGTCGGTAGAAAAGAACATACGATCATTAGATAATAATATAGAGCCTAACACCTTCACCAATTATTTTTTTTAGAACGGACTAATGTTGTTTGCCTCTACCGGCATTTACAGCGTCACCGGACGGTTGGCGAGCGCAGATGGCACTCAGTCAGTACAGATGGCACTCAGCCAGCGCAGATGGCACTCAGCCAGACCTTTACTAATAAACGTTGCGTAAACTTTATACTAGGCGTAACTTTCTTTGTCTTGCTCTCACGCGTGACTGTAAGCGAAAAATTTACAGATAGATATGTTATACGATAACTATTCCGGGAATAGTGAAGTTTATTAGTAAGGCCGTAAATGTTTAAACAGGGAGAATTATGTGCCACAGATGACATTTCGGTTTGTGGTTCCGGCTTAACACAGCAGGGCTATTATGTATCTCAGTTGCTAACAGATGTTGATTTCAATCATGAAAATGGCCGCTCTATGTCAGTTTTGACAACACTAGTAAGCAAAAATGTTAGTGAGTTGATGACTGGAGCTGACAAAAGTGACATAGAGCCGCCATTTTTTTCGATTTCAATCAACATTAAATAGTCCGACGGGTGTAATTTTGAAAATAAAATAGGAAAAAAACGGGAATTTGTTGTTTTTAATAACATAAAAACTTAATTAGGTCGAGCATGTCACTCCTTTTACATCTGCTTGAGAGATAAAATTGGTCTTGGTAGTATTTTTTTTTTCACAGCGCGGTGGAGATGGCCACAGACCGGAGCCGATGGAGACAGTTCGTTAGAACCAAAGTGCTGCCATGATGATCACGATCCTCAGTCACGAGGGAACGACCGAAGAGAGAGTATTTATTTCATTTGTTATTTTTCAGTCGTGTGTCGAGTTTTTATGTATCTTTCGGTTGACTTTACCTCTATAATTTGCCTAAAAAGAAACAGATAACATATTAATTGACCCGTGTAAATTTCCGCCATTTACAGATATAAAATAGAACAAATAGGTGTTTTACTACGATTTACTTCCTGCAACCGCGCTCGGCGAGCGCCCTTTTTTTAAATAGTGATTTTTCGCGCGCTTTTTCCGTCGTTTTGGCGCCAATATATTTTTATTTATAAGCTACTGCAAGGGTTTAATAGTCCTACGGGTGTAATTAAGATAATAAAATAGGGAAAAAAACGGAAATTTATTGTTTTTAATTACATAAAAACCTCTAATTTCAGTTTCAATCCGGTTGTATATATATTATATACATATTTACTATTGTATAAGCCGCATCAATATCCGTTGAATGGTTTAGGTGTAATTAGCGGATATACAGTCAGACGCAGAAAAAGATTTTATTTTATACTATGTATTTAATATATAAATAATTTTATGTAAGGCGGACCATATTTAAGTCATATCAAAAATCATAATATCAGATCTACAATATTTATTGCCAATAGTTTTGTATCTTTTTATACGGGACCCAAACACGTGAATCTGATCTCCCTTTATTTATAGCCCAGGAAATATTCATGGGTTCCGTAAAGGCTCTCTAAAAACAATAAATCTTTTAATAAACAATGAGTTCTGTCGATTATTTTTGTTTTTATATTGAATTAATGGATCGGGATTCGGATATTCTCTTTGATATAAAATCAAAACAGGTTTTCAAGATTGTACTTTATGAATGGAGTTATATAATATAATATGGGACAAAATCCATACAAAGGTCTTCAGGTCCCAAACTAGGCAGAGCCTGTACTATGGTAACCTGATGACTGAGGCACATACTTATATACATATACACACCCAGACACAGCTCAAACAGACATGTTCATGCACACGCGGTGTTAAGGTCTCTAACTAGGCAGAGCCTGTACTATGGTAACCTGATGACTGATATACATTTATTTACATATACACACACAGACACAGCTCAAACAGCCATGTTCATGCACACGCGGTGTTCAGGTCCCTAACTAGGCATAGCCTGTACTATGGTAACCTGATGACTGATATACATTTATTTACATATACACACACAGACACAGCTCAAACAGACATGTTCATGCACACGCGGTGTTCCAAATTAGGCAGAGCCTGTACTACGGCTCAGAATGCAAGGTGCTACCAACTGCTCCAACGGGCAGTCAAAAAAGTATTTATTAGTATTTATGCAACGAAGGAGTATTCTATGACTATTAAGGTGCTAGTTGGTAGCCGGCTACATGAAGCCGCAGCAGACGACGTGTTGCAGCGACACTACTGGTTTCTATGTATTTCTATGAAATACCATTCGTAGTTAGCGACACGAAGCTAGCGTCGCCTCGTCGAGCGGAGACGACACTGTCGCCCGACCGCAGATCAGCCGTGCGATTCTCTAATGATTTGTCGATGTGCTCGTTGACGAGCTAAACGATGTCAAATGCTTTATGAGAAATCGCCTTGTACTTAAGGTTTTTTTTTCAACGTTTCTTGTCATCTCGTCATTTGTTTCACGGATATTGTCAAAGATGCAACGATGTTTGCTCTTAGAGAATCGCATGGCTGTAGTGCTGCTCGCGAGTTCAAATCTACCTAGTAAAACAACTGAAAAGCTTTTAAACGAAACCTTTTGTATCGCTTTTCAAATGGTTTATGTCATCTGCAGTCGCGTTCGAAATCATAACTGCAGCGACATGAAACGACGACGTGTCGCGGCGACATGAAGCGATGGCACGTCGTTTGTTGCTGCTACGTGTAGCCGGCTACCAACTTGCACCTTTAGATGAAGGGTGTTTAACTAGATACATTTATTATTAATTAAATAAACGTAGTTATCAAAAATACCAGCTGGGCTAATGGAGTCGTCCGGATTTGGTAGAGATTGAAGGAGTAAATACGTATTAAAGCACTACGCTCGCGACTCGTCAAGGGTTGGTAACTGGTGGCAACTGGTTGGCAATGGTGTGATTTTAATATAACACGAGGAACTAGTATAATATATAGGTAGGTACTAGCGACACGCCCGGTTTCGCCTTCGCTTAGCTTCGCTTGTAATCAAGAGAAAAAAGAGGTGAAATATGTGAGGTTTGTTTTTACACTTATAAAAGTTAATTTAGGTTATTTTTATAGGGTTATTGGTTAGTCTATTTTAGTAGGTTTATTCGACCTATTCCCGTTAAGGGCGAGCAGTTTACATTGTTTCTGACTGATTTGACTTTGTACCACCCTATCCTGAATCTAACCGTTTTCGAGATTTTTCAATTTTATTGCAATGTGTAAGTAATATATAAAACAATAAAATTGAAATATCTCGAAAACGGTTACATTAAGGATAGGGTGTTACATAGTGAAATCAGTCAGAAACGATGTAAACTACACGCCCTTAACGGGAATGGGTCGATTTACCAATGACCCTGTATACACCTTCCGTTGAAAATGATCTAATCATCAAAATCCGTTGCATGTTTTTTTTTTTAGGAAGGACATAGAGCTTTTTGCCACTACGGGCATTAAAAGCGACACAGGACTGTTGGTGAGTGCACGCAGCACTCAACCGAGGGACCGTTGCATGGTTTCAGAAGAGTTGGTGGATATACGGACAGTTACGGAGAGCGGCTTTATTTTACTACACTAGCTACGCCCCGCGGTTTCATACGCGTAGTTACGGATGATGTTGATGACGAACTATCTCTATACAAATAAATAAAATTGAAGTATTTGTTTGTAATACCAAATTAACAGCTTTTCACTAAATGCATATGAAAGTAGGCACGGTACTTACTTTAATCCAGTGTCTAATTCTTTCGGTGTCTTTCCGAACTACGCATAAAAGTTCAGATAAAAAATACTACACTTGAAGTGGCCAACTACAAGCAAGTTTATATCGATGGAGTGCATTTGATCTGATAAAATGAGTTACAAACCAGAGGTATAAAAATGTGTACACATTAGCGAGAAGCAAGACAAAGCATGTTACGCCTAATCTATGTTTACGCAACGTTTATTAATAAAGGCCTAGGTGTACGCGCAACATAGCCTATCACTTTTTTGTACGCGCGACACGCGATGGGTTAAAAAAATATTTATATATATTTTTAAATATTTGATATTTATTTGTATGTCCCTTTGTCAAGTGTCCGGCTAATCTCTGAAACGGCTGGGCCGATTTTATTGGGACTTTTACAGATACAGATACAGATATTTACGTCAAAGTTTACATTAAAGTAATAACAAAAATATTCATTAAGCTTAGAACTAAGCCTAAGTAATATTTAAACACAATTTATCATTGAAGAATTCTTCAATGAAGTAATACGCCTTTCTTATTGATAGCATCTTCAATTTACGCATAAAGCTGTTATAAGACGAAACATTCATTATGCACTCAGGTTATATAGTTTTGGACCACTCACGATTACAGACTTTTTTGAATTTGTATAAAGTGTGAGCTGGTGTTCGCAATCTGCTTTAGTACCTGGTCCCGTAGTTATGCATTGCTCCAATGTTTTCGAATCTGTGTGGGTTTAATCGAACAAATATACACATCTGGTAAAACAGGATAGAGGGCACCGTCATTATACCCAAACTGACAAAGAACAGCCTGACAGATACTTCCCGTTTCACTGTAACTATTGCGCGAATAGCTCTTATTTGCATTAGCACGCTCAGACTCCGCTGCATCTCCCACAGCTCCGTTCCGTACATAAGTATGGAGTGGATCGTAGCGAAGTAGCAGCTAATTACTGGCAGACGTCGCGAGGCGGCATAAGGCGAAGCAGGCTTGAACTAGACGGCCTCATATCACATCTATGTGTATATTCTATTTCAATGCGCAATCCACATGAAAGCCTAGCAGTTTCACTGACTGGACCTGTTCAAGATCTGTACCTTGTACAGTTACTGCCAGAGCTTCCTGCGGTCTATTTACTGCTGATATAAGGAGTAACATAAGCTACTTTTATTTTAGAAATAAATAATTACCTATATTAGACTCTGTCTCTCTGTTTGTTATCTTATCACGCCTAAACGGCTGAACGGGTCGTAATCAAATTTGGCAATGTTATAGATTATATCTTGGCGAAGCTCATAGGATACTTTCCATCATCATCATCATCATCCATCACGAGGGTGTAACCGTGGGGCGCAGCTAGTTTTAAATAAAGTATTCAAACCGCTCAAGCTGTATTTGAGTTTTAGCGAGACTAACCAACAGCAACTATTGTTCTATACCTAAAAAAAGATATGTATGTATGTAAAAAATATAGTAAAATATTTTACCTTAATTTAGTTAGAATCAGTACAGCAGGTCGCGTCTCGCTCCGGAAGCTGGCCCTCATCCCAAGGGTTGCGGGGTCGGACCAGTGTGACGTCACGCCTTCTCGAGAGTCCAACCTGGTGACAAATAGTACACATATTATTATTTCAAAGTACTATAAATTTCCTTTTTTAGAACTTAAAAAAACTGAAAAAATCAAAACGTACGGGCATAGTAAACCATGTCATGATACCATGAAAAAAAAAATCACTGAAATCGGACAATGTTAAGAGGTAGAAAATAATTTTCTCTTTTACTCGTAGCATGGAAAGTACTGGCTATGCAATCCTCTTAAGCGTCCTTAGATCCTAGCCTTAACTAGTTTCTTACAGTTGAACAAAGTGGCAGTAGCAGTTACTACAACTGCAGATGGCAATAGGCTCGTCTTCTATTACGTGGGACCAGACATATAAGTATAAAATATGGGTAAAATACGGAAAAATGTGAGTGTTAGCGGACAAGAAAAAAATCATTATATATCTAATTAATAGTTCTGCGAGTAGTAGACCTCACGAGCACAAATTTTCTTGCTATGGTAATAGCGGTCGACGTGTCGGCGGCTGTACATGTACAACGCGGTCACATTAACTCGACGCATCGCTGGAATGCGGGTCCCCGCCCGCTTCCCCCCGCATTCCCTTTTCTCGCCCGGTAAGTGTCAGTACGGTCAGCATCTTTGTTACCGATACACGCGTCGATAATTTGGCTAATTTTCTTCCTAAATTTGGCTTGTTTTCTGTTTTTGTTTTGATTATTGTTTTGTTAAGGTTTTTGTTACTGTTGATTGTTGAATATTAACTGTTGAATTGTGTTCAAACCAGAATAACATGGGGAAAGTTATACACAGTGAAGGGAGAAATCTCGTGTTAAAAGTGCCTACGAAGTCAGTTTTAATGGCAACTTTCAATCCATTGTTTATAGCGATGATGACTAAAAGATAATCGACTAATCGACTACATTCCTGTCGAAAAATTCCAAATAAATAAATATTAATTGGGTAGCCATACAACAAATGTGTGTTTTTCCTATTTTTATGCTCAATATTAATAACGGTAACAGGTAGAACCCTTAAATTTTCACAGAATATGCAGTTGTATATTATCTTTCAAAATATTTTTTTTATTCATTTAACAAAATTAATTTTTAATCAATTTTTACTCGATCTTAATAAAGGCCACTTGGCCGGTTTTTTTTGCACACCGTACTTGAGCGCCAAAATGACGTCACATGATCATGCGTCTAGTTAATGTGACCGCGTTGTACACAACTACGAGAACCCTTATAAAGAAAAAATCTCGTGTATTACTCTTCTTAGTGATTTTGTAATATCTTACATCATAAACCATTACAGCCATATAATATGTCTGTTAGAAAAATGTCAATAGATTTTCCCACATATTCAAATTAACATAATTTATTTGACTAACAAAATTGAACGTCGGTCAAATACATAAACAACAGCCTAGTATCGTATTACAAAATCATTAAAGCGAACATTTTCGTAAATAAATCGTATGTCTTTTGTTAAAAAAACCATTCATATTTTCTCTATCGACTTTCTATTGTAGGCTAAAAACTTAAAGCTCAATGCAATACCATTTATTGATCTGAAAGCAAATAAGAAGCTTTGGGTATTATTAATTTTATGACAGTCGTAAAACTGGCTATCTGTAAGCGCTTTTTACTTACGATCTATGACCTTGTTGCTTTTGTACAGAAAATCGGCTGACGCGTTCGAAAAACTCGGCGTCACTTAATATAGCATAAATTTTAACATAGTTGTCTGATTTTGATATTTTTTTTTGGTCTATAGAGTATACTTCCGAGATGGTCCCATTCAAACTTCATCAATTTCAGTCAAACAGTGTTTGAGTTACTCTCCAATAACTGGAAAGTGTTTCACCTATCTTGATTATATCGTCCTGTAAGTAGCAAGGGCCACTAAAAAGAGTATCATTTTTTTTCAAAAAAATAGAATCGACTTCAACAAGTTAATTCATACTTTTTAGTGTTGAAGTCGGTTCCATTTTTAGGCAAAAAAATGTTTATTTATTTTGGCGAGACGGGCAAATCGTGTGCCTGTAATACGCTTGCCTAATGCCAGATGCTCGCAGTGGAGCTCGGCTTGGCGATCTTAACCGATCAACAAGTTAAGCATCACTTGCTGCGGTCAGGAGTTGGATGGGTGATCGCTAGTGGCATTATTCAACTGAGCGCTTCCGTGCTTCGGAGGGGAAGTTGAGCCGTCGGTCCCGGTTGTTTGTCTTAGGACAACGGTCGTTAGGCTATGTCGAGGGCCTTAGGGCGGCCTGAAAACTTTGACATGGGTTGGCCACTAACCTAGAGAGGGACCTCTCTGAGAGGAAGTCTCGAGTCCCAGCAGTGGGAACAAAATGGGCTGATTATGATTATGAATGCCAGTTGCAGTGCCACCTAGAGTACTGCATTGTGCTCGTCAACCCGAGATATTAGTTAGTGTATCTTTCGTCCAGCAATGAACTATTGCTTTGCGATAGAGTACCTATCTGGCATTGCAGTACCAAGAGGACCTATTTATTGCACTAGAGACCTACTACCATCTAGTAATTGATACTGAAGTCACTCAACACTTAGAACCCCTACAAATGCGTAGAACTATAGCTTCGCTAAGCGTTTTCTACCGTTTGTTTTATGGCGAATGTTCTGAAGAGCTTTTTAATCTTATTTCCTTCCTCGCTATTCCGATCCCGAACTACTCGTTCCGGCCCAGCATTGCGTCCATATACTGTTTAAAACTTCTTACCACGAACCAAAAAGTTTGGCAGTTCCTACCTCTGTCGTGTAAGTAAATTGTGGAATGCTTTGCCGGCGTACGTATTTCCTTGCAGCTATGACCCTGGGTCTTTCAAGCGGGGCGTGAATACGCATCTGTCAGGTCATTATAGGGGTGGCGATTAGTACAGCTTACGGATTTACTAATGGTCATTGCTTCTTGATTCCATCTTCGCTTTCCATAAGGCGAAAGGAAGTCACTTTGATGAATAATTATTAAAAAAAAAAGATAACGGGTTCCCTAGCGTTATAGGCACGATTCGCACAAAGGCAGAGGCAATATATATGTATGTTGTTTAATTTTAAGCCGCGTTTATATAAGTAAGTCCATTTATCTCCCTCCTTTTATTACGAAGTAAATGATAATCAGTGTGTGTAAACATGAATTATTTTCTTAACTATGCTAACTAAGAGATCCTAACATTTTATAAAAACTGTTTTCCAGTAATATAATTTAAAATTTCCTTATTACTAAACTTATTTCAATATTGATTCTATTAATTGATGATTGTATGCTCTGAATGTATAATGTTAACTGTACTATGTATTAATGTACCTTAGGTGGAAATATTAAACCTAATACATAAATAGCATATAAACAAAAATTCTTTAACTCCACCCCTAATGGAGTATACATTAAAAATAACTCTTATGTACAATTTGTGTTCTAGCCAAATAATAACTTTATTACATATTTCCGACTAGCTGACCCGCCAGCGGCTTCGCTCGCGTGGCTTCGCGGGATACGGTTAATTACAATTTTAACTATGCCACGGGAACTCTTTAATTTACCGGGATTAAATGTATCCTATATGTTGAACAGGGATATAAGCTACCACCATACAAAATTCCATTTGAATCGGTCAAGTCGTTTCGGAGATTAGCCCATACAAACAGACAAACAAAGAATTTGAAAAAAAAAATTAGTTCGATTTCACTCCTTACATCCCCCTGACTCGGTTTTTAGCATTTTTTTTCATTGTGCAGAAATTCGACACCTACAGTTTTATTATATGTAGTGAAGTGATAATCTCGAGCGCGTAACCCTTATCATCCGTATCTTCGGTGCAGCAAGTTGCGACTTGTTTAGTAAAGGGTTCCGTACTATTTTGCAGTCGAAGAACAACTTAGGAGCAGATGAACCACGGATGTCATGTCCAAACAAAACCACTCAACAAAGGCGACCGGACTTTGAAGATCACGTCGGCCAACTTAGCGGACACTACATAAAGAGAACTGTCTAATGTAAAGCTTATTATGCAAATTTAAAATGTCTATAAATACATCGCCACAAGATATTATTGTATTAGAAACTTGACTAAGCTTTCAAGTATCATTTAGCAAGCAATATCTTTTTTATGAAGCGCTCGCAGCGGAGCTTGACTTGGCGATCTTAACAGATCAACAAAATAAGCAACGCTTACTGCGGTCAGGAGTTGGATGGGTGTGTGCTAGTAGCATTATTCAACTGAGCGTGCTTCAGAAGGCACGTTAAGCCGTCGGTCCCGGTTGTTTGTCTTAAGACAAAAGTCGTTAGGCTATGTCGAAAACCTACTAGCGGCCTGAAAACTTCGATATGTGTGGGCGTAATGGATTATGACCTAACTCCTCTCTCTGAGAGGAAGGCTCGAGTCCCAGCAGTAGGAGCACTATGGGCTGATTTTCCGTGTCCCTATGATATTTTTTTATGATTATGTTTATTTATAGAAAGTCCAGTACAAAAGAGGTAGTTGCCAGAGTTTGCAAAGGCTTATTTTTTTATACTGCCTATAAAAACTAAGTAGTAAAAAAACATACGAGGCAGACATAATATTAGCAATAGTGTCAACACCCAAAGAGTAAATTGAAGAATACGTTTTAGACTTTTGCGGTTGTTAACTACATTATAATTAGAACTCACGGGATGTACACCACGATTAGGCGGGTTTTGGAGTTCCCGATATTTCGGCGCAGTTACATGCACCATGTTCACGGGTAGACTGAATATGCGGGTGGATGTGAAAAAAGTTTGAAGTTTTAAGAGCAGACAAAACGGTCTACCCTCTTTCTCACTCTTTTACTACGGATACCACTGGCCCTCGAACTCTATTGTAAGTCTCGACAATACACACTAACTGTATCTCTGGGAATGTTGGGGGAACTCCAAAACCTGCCTAATCGTGGTGTACATCCCGTGAGTACTAATTATAATGAAGAATACGTGTTGATGAAGAAGACGCCGAAAATGTAGGTACTAACTAGGAATTAATCTGTGATCTGTATACATTAATTTAAATGTTACACCAGTGTCTGTATAGGCCAGTATACTCGTATATAGAACTTGACCTCGCACTGCGATCCAATTCATAAGTTTTTTTATTCTACAACACTACAGAATCTTTGGTCCGTCGTACCTTTTATAGAAGAGTCCGTGTCAAACACAGGGAAATGGTGAGGCTGGGTTCTAAGAGCCATTCTAATTCTTAACCCTAATTTTGAAGCAATGAGCTATTGAGGAATAATAATTGAGAACACGAGGTGAGATGCGTCAGCGCCACTATTTGAGGAATAATCCGGTGTCGCCCGGTTAGACCTACACGTGGAAAAGTCCTTTCGAGGCAATTAAGCAGTTCATTGAAAACGTATAGATTTTTTTAAAAGATGTTACATTTTAATGGAGATTCGTTCTCCACACATCACAATGAATATTCTTAAGCTATGGTGGAAATTGCTTAAAACTAAAGCGAGTCCATTTTTTTAATACGTGAGTATATATGTTCTTTTTAACATTTTAAAATCTTATTGCTAGTGAACAAAATTTGTTAATTTTATACTTATGTGTATGCTATTGGCCAGAAGTACAGTTTACAAGTACAAGTAGTTTTATAATGTTTAGGGTCACTTACTGAACATATACCACAAAATGCTGACAGATCCAGGTGGAGCTGCAATCGCCAGCTTGAAAAAAGTTTTGGCTGATATCTCAAAAACTACGCACTTTAGGGCAAAAGTTATTGAGCTCATTATTGTAGAAAATACAATTTCGCATCTTTTATATCCCGTAAACTTTTTTGTAAAAGTTACTGTTTACGGTTTATGAGAATTAGAATATATTTTCTTTACTTTATAAATGTACTATTATAAGTAGCACTGATCGGTTAAGTATTTAATCGTTATATAAATGTTTAAACTGACATGGTCACTAATGCAAGAATGCATGCATCTGTGCCGAAATATCGAGAGCTCACAATAAATACAATTCATGGTAAATATCCCGTTTCTAAAGTTAATTATTAGTAAATCGTTATCTACCTACTTAGGTAACATTACACATTCCTAAACAGAAATGGATGTACCAACCAACGAAGAAACAAATCTCTACATCACGACACGAGAATCATTCTAAGCCGCGATTAGACAAAAAAGGATAAAACTCTTGTAAACTGACAGCCGACGGAAACGAAACTCCGATTGACGTATTACTTACGCACTATCTCTGGGCTTGTGGGAATGGATACGGTTAAGTAGCGATTTAAGATTTTTTTTTTTACTGTTCATTTATAATTTTAATCTTTAGAGTTCCGTGACAATTTCACGGGTTTCACCCGGTCCTTTACATAATTATACATAAGTGGGGCTGTAGCTAACACTTAGAGGCCCGTTTGGTATTAAAATACAATGTAGTATAAAAAAAACAGACATTTTGGATGAAGGGTAACATGGTAGATCTATTACAAAAATTGGTAAAATGGCATGGCTATTGATATGTACTTATTAGTGGTGTGGGAGATAGTGGGCTATGGAACGAGACTACGGCACCTGCCAATTTCAGTCTCATTTAAAATATTTAGGCAGGTGGTGACTTGCCGACCACTAAATGGGCCCCCCATAAGAGCCACCATCAATGGTGACAAAAGGGGCAACGTTGGTGTGGATGGCTGAAGGGTGTTGAGAGGTGTGCTGCGGTTTCACTAGAGCGCTACTACCGGCGTTATGCCCTTTAACACTTCCACCCTTGGAGCTTTTTGTGTCTTGCTCTTGCGTCTCTACCCCCAGACGGCCAATTAAGGCAAGCCAGGGGTCTCACTTAGCCCTAGGGAGAATCAGGGTCCACGGTGTCGCCACTCACCGACGGCTCGCCACAAAGCCGCCCCTGCGGTATTATTATTTTATATTATTATTATGTTTTTTTACCAAAAAATGCAACCGACTTAAACTCTAAAAAGTGTAAAATAACTTGTCGAAATTGGTACCTTGCGCACAATATTGTGATGTACTTTTGAACTATCATGATGCTGACTACTACAAGTTATTTCACACTTTTTAGAACTCAAGTTTCATTTTCTACCGTCTTCCAAAAAAAAGAGGAGGTACTCAATTCGACTGTATTTTTTTTATGTTTGTTACCTCATAACTTTCGACTGGGTGAACCGATTCTCAAAATTCTTGAAAGCTTCTTCTTTGATAGCTGGTGTTTCCCAGTATGTTAAATATCATCAAATTCGGTCTAGTAGTTTTTGAGATACACTCCAAATACAGAATAGAATGGAAGTCGGTATTAAATTTTTCAAATTGTACTTGTTAGTTTAAAAAAATGCTCGCCGTCACTAAACCGTTACTAAAAAGTGACGGTTGCTAATTACGGGATCGATTGTCATTCACCGCCGTCCATAACGATATCATCACTATAGGCGAAACACTTGAGTTATTGGAATGTACCTAAGTTAAAAACCGCTTGACCGATTTTGATAAAATTTAAATGGGACCAAACTCTACCAAACAAAAAAATAATTTTGATAATCGGTCGACAAATAGGGGATAAATCGGGGAAAATACATAAAAAAATACAAACAGTCGGACATAAAATCTCCTCCTTGTTTGATGTCGGTTAAATATATAAACTCTTATAAATTCACTTCGTTGACCGTCTGTCTGTCTGACTCTTTATCAGGAACGTATAGAGGCACCATGTTGAAGTTAATATCAAATACAACCCATTGAAGTCTTCTCGTCTAAAATACCTCAGTGCCTCAATACAAGAGTATTCGACCAATGTGTTACCAGTGATGACTTATGGTACTGAAACGTGGTCTCTCACTGTGGGCCTCATAACTAAGCTCTACGTGATCGAATCAGAAATGAGGAGATCCGCAGAAGACCTAAAGTCACCGACATGGCCCAAAAGATTAGCCAGTTAAACTGGCAGTGGGCAGGGCACATAGCACGCTAAACAGATGGCCGATGGGGCCGGAAGGTTCTGGAACGGAGACCACAGACCGGCAAGCGCAGCGTAGGTTGTCCACCGACACGGTGGGCAGACGACCTGATAAAAGTCGCAGGAAGACGTTGGATGCAGGCCGCTTCAAAACGGTCCTTTTGGAATATTATGGGGAGGGATATGTTCAGCAGTGGACGTCCTACGGCTGAGATGATGATGATGATGATTATTAATATTGTAAAATACTTCAAATATGTACGTACTCGTAAGGCCATTGTTACAAAGTAAACAAAACATCAATTTTGACTAATTTATCCCACCCCAGGTAAGTTAAAACTTTTAACTCGATAAAAATAAATACGAAACCCAGTCGAAGGAACATCCCGTTTGTAAAACATGCACAGTAAAGGCTGCTTGTTTCGTCTTTATGTATAAACTTTTTTATACTACCGTGTACAAGTTTTCAATTCCCTTTGAAGGCGAGGAGACAGCGGCTGCCATTTCAATGTCATTTTAACATAAATACTTTTGAATGACAGTGGTTAAGACGAGTACTGTAATTTGGTACTCATACCTAATCGTATTGCATTTTAGCCATAATAATATGGTTTACTCTGACAAGTACAAAAACATATTTTTTTATCTTTTCTACCGACTTCAAAAAAAGGAGGAGGTACTCAATGCGACTATTTTTTGCTTTTGTTTGTTGTTTTATTATTATTATTATATTATTGTTTGGTTGCCTTTTTTTGTTGCCTAATGTTTGTTACCTCATAATTTTCGACTGGGTGAACCGATTCTCAAAATTATTTTTTTGTTTGAAAGCTGGTGCTTCCTGTGTGTACCCATTTAAATTTCATCAATATTTCGATTTACCATACGATGACGATATGCTGATGTGGTCTTGAAGCTAACCACATGCTTGAGCTTCCGAGAAGCACCGTGAAGAAATTCACAGCACTTTGGTAGTTCACTTTTTAATGCTTCTATGTAACACCCTTAAGTCTTATGAGAATATGTCCTCGACTTTGTCCAGTAAGGTAACCTTCTCTCACGAACTTGCCCATAGGATTAGTACAAAAAACATGTGTCCCAAATTCATCAGTTTCCAGACATTTTTGCAGTTTACAAACGTACACACTTACCAAATTTATAATACTATTGTAACTGTACTTGCTTTTATTATATTTTTTTTATAGTAATACCTATTATAATCGGAGGATTTGGTAATTGGTTAATCCCTTTAATATTTTACATACGCGTCTATAATATTCGTTGGATATAAGATAGTTACTAATAAAGATATAATCGCTTACCAGAGCTTATTACCAAAGCAACTAGTATAGGATCCTTTTAAAGGTAAGTTAAAATCATGGCTCATCGAGAAGGCGTTCTATGATGTCAATGAATACATCAGCAAAACATTTTGAATTTGTGATGATGATATAAATATTTAATGAATTAATTATTTAAATGTATCATACTGATTATGATTTTGATGTATTATTTTATTATTATTCCCTTTATTCAAAAAGTTTCACGGATTTCATCCGGTCTTTTACAAAGGCATAAGTGGGGCTGTAGCCACCATTAAGAGGCCTGTTTGGTATAAAGATACAAAGTAGTATAAAAAACAGAAACTTTTGGATGGATGGTGTATCATGGTATATCTATTATAAAAATGGGTAAAATGGCAAGGAAGGCTACTGATATGATTTTATTAGTGATAAGAAGATAGTGGGCTATGGAAGAGACTACGGCACCTGTCAATTTCAGCCCATTTTTGGGCAGGTGGTGACTTGCCACCCACTGAACGGGCCCCCCATAAAGGTCACCATGAATGGTGACAGAAGGGGCAAAGTTGGTGTGGATGGCTAAAGGGTGTCGAGAGGTGTGCAGCGGTTTCACTAGAGCGCTACTACCGGCGTTATGCCCTTTAACACTGCGTCTCCACCCCCAGACAGCCAATAACGGCAAGCCGGGGGTCAGGGGTCTCATTTAGCCCCAGGGAGAATCAGGGTCCACAGTGTCGCCACTCATCGACGGATCGCCACAAAGCCGCCCCTGCGATTTTTTTCTTATTTTTTTATTTAAACAATTTCACGGGTTTCACCCGGTCCTTTACATAGGCATAAGTGGGGCTGTAGCCAATACTTATAGGCCCGTTTGGTATAAAAATACATAAATTATTATTATTTATTATTATTACTATATTATTTAATTTTGATTATTATTTTAAAATTAGATTAATATTTTTATCTAATTTAACTATAATTTATGACAGGTAAATTGTATCTACTAATAAATTGATTATACTGATGAAAAAAATGTGTATAAATTTAGGTCTTAGCGACACCAGCAGGTGTTAGTGCTTTAAAATTATATTTTTATAATATAAACTATGAAGGGTTGCGATACCAATACGAAAGTGTTCGAAAAACTTTCATTTCGGTTGGATAATGCTGTGAAGCTGTTCAATAGATGTCGCTCCGTCCCCATACGACGGACAAGAGCAAATAGAGTTAAAAGTCGATGCTCGGACGTCGTGCCTTTGTGGTCTATTGGTGATAGCGTCTGACACGGATTGCCTTAAGGCGCGGGTACGAATCCCGTCTGACGTGTATTTTACTTTCTTAAGTTGCAAAGTTTGGTCTCGCTAAGCAGGCGTTACTTTAAAATCATATAATGAAAATTTGGGGTTTTCAGAGTAGGTTCAAGAATGTTAAGTCTGCGTAAAAATAGAAGCATTTTAGGAATTGGAGTCGAGCGTGTAATTTACTATATTTAATGCAGCAAAAAATATATTTTTTTCTATAAACTAATGATAATTAATAGATAATAGTAATTAATAGACGGGCCAATTTACTGTTTTATAGTTTTATTAAGTTATCGTTATATAGTTTTATCGAGTCGAAGTTCACACTTGATAGTTGAGTGACGGATAGATAACAGCCGTGCGATTCTCTAAGAGCAAACATCGTTACATCTTTGACAACATCCGTGAAACAAACGAGGTGGATGGTGGTAGAGCGAAAAGATGAGGTCACAATTAGGAACGTTGGAAAAACAACCTTATGTACAAGGGCGATATCTCATAAAGTATTCCACATCGGTGAGCTCGACGAGCGCATCAACGAATCATTCGCACAATCGCACGGCTGCTGGATTGGGCTGTCGTAAAAACATCTGAATGTTAGTTCACCGTAACGCTAAGTCGGTTCTCTTTTTGTACAGAACATAACAGATTTAATAATTGTATCAAACAAAATCACATGAATTTCTACGTTGTTAGCTTCTGAACTATTGTTTATATCAAAATGATTTTATGGTGTCATATAATCCTTGTGCTTTTGGCGAAACTCTTTTATTGTAGGTTGTATTGTATTTTTATAGTGTACTGCGAATCGTAAAAAATAGCTTGGAGAACGATCATACTAAAATCTTTCTTTACATATTTCTTTTATAAACTTATATATAAGAGAATATTTAAAAAAAATGGGAAATATATATATTTTACTCGTATTATGGTAAGGTTGGCAAACGAGCAAGCGGCTCACCTAATGGTAAGTGATCACCGTCCCCCACCGGCATCCGCAATACCAGAGGTCTCGAGGATCCTTTTATGAAGGATGATAGGAAGGTAGAGATAGAAGGGGTGAGGGTGGAGAGGGAGGGGGAAGGAGAAGGAGAATGGGGAAGGGGGGAATCAGGCCTCCGGAACCTCCCACAAACCGACGAAACGCAATAGCAAGCTATGTTACTTCACGTCGGTGTTATGTGGGAGTGTGGTACTTCCCCGGTCGTGCCGGCCCATTCGGCTTTGGGGTTACAGTGTGGCACTACCACCGAAATGTTATCAGATACCCGGACACTATGGGGACCATTCGGGTCCTTTTCCTTTCCGCGAAACTCCCTCGGTGGCCTTTCTCGTTGTCTTACAGATGGCCCCGGGATCTTCTGAGGAACGCACCAGGATTATCCTGACATATGGACTTACATATATGACATATACCCTTTGGCTCCTGAGATCGCATCTCCTTCTTCTAAAGCTTTGGAGATGGTACGGCGTCAATTGCCACATCATAACGCCGTCTTCCTCGAGCTCGTTGATGAGATAGTAAGGACCCCATCCCCAACTATACTCGAGCTCTTAGTGTCCACTAAGACAGGACAGGAACGAAAAAAATTACACTTGATAAGCTAGTCTCACTTGATGATCAGTGATGATGCGGTCGAAGGTGGCATCACACTAGACTTGGAATACCTAGCTCGTGGCTCTCAAGGACAGCTGCCGGAACACACTGTTAGGTGTCCAGCGACAGGTTTTCTAACTTAGGGGAGGTAGCAGGCCAGGCGGACACCTGAAGTACCCTACCAACATGCTGTGGGTTTCATCACGACGTTACCTTCATCGGAAGGTCAGGCTCTGGCCATGGGAATCGATCCCGTGGCCTGGCCTTTTCTACGACGCAAGACATGTAATATACATATATAAAGCATGTATATATTTTATTAATTATAATTGTTTTAAACAATAACCAGGGCCTTTGAGTAGAATAATTACAGATAGAAGAATATGTACAGATGTTTCATATTAAAAAGGCGGTTTTTGTATTAATTTTTTATATGTAAGCCAACAGCTATACAAATTTCTTTAGCAAATAGTAACGAAACGGAAAGCCAATTTCAGGTTTTCACAGACATAAACTTAATAAATAATATTATGCGAACACTGAACAATTCACCAAGTTTTTACAGAACCAACAAAAATTTAATAGTATTGTAAGATTATTAAAAATATATTAAACTACCTAAGTATTAAAGAAGTTCAGGGTTAAGCACCGCCTTGCCCTCGGAATACTGATAAATAATGGATCAATTTCCATTAATTTTGAGAAAGTATTGATAATTTTAACTCGCTCTGACAATAAATGAATTTTGTCTATAGTTAGATACTAAAAATATATTTATATAATTACAAAAGACTCTATTAAAAGCTTACGTTAAAGAAATCAATCAAGGATTATTGTACTTCGTGAAGCCTAAACAAGCTCACTGTCAATTCAAAATCAACTAAAACAATCCTAACTCGATCTAATTAAGACACATTTTTGTATGGAAACCATTTTAACAGATCACGTCTAGTTATTCCTTCTATAACTACCCACAATCAGCAGTGAAATAATCTGTATTTCGGTACCATAAGGCTTATTTTTGGATGTAAATTGTTGACAGATGTTAAGAGTACTTTAACGCCATCTTTGATCTGTATTAGCCCTCATCGACCTAATTTGAAGATCAGAAACGCCGAGAGATGACGTTTCACGCTTGACGGCGCACTTATTTGTTTTAATAATGGGTTTGTTTCCATTCGACAACACGAGTTAATTGAATACGAGTTTATTAATGTGTATACACTACTTGTGAAGTTTGACTTCAATAAATTGGTTTTATTTACAGACTTAAAGAGCTCAGAAACACAAACAGAAGTCTCTTGCAATGCAATATCTTAAATAAAATATACATTTATATATAATTTAGAGAAGATGGAAGTATAAAATTGGTTAAAAAAATATCATTCCAGCCTGAATTTTTAAAGTAGCTCTTCATTTTTTTATAAATATCTATAGCCTAAGCTTAGGCTTCTAGGTAAAATGTAATTCTATAAGGGTTATGATAATAATAATAATATTTCTTTATTTCAGACAACAGAGTCCATATCACACTTCGTATACAAAAAAATAATATTACTAACAAAAAAATCCAAAAAAAATTAAATTTAAAATTGAATATACATAAGTATATATTTATAGCAAATTAAAATACAAAAAAACAATAGTTAAGCATTGTAAAGTAAAAAAATAAATAGGCAAGCTACTGTTAATATTTTTGTTTTGTTTTAAAATGTAATATTATATGCACATTATTTGTATGTACATTTAACATAAAATGTATATATGTAACGGATTCATAGTTTATTCAAAATGTCGTCTCGTAAGTCGTTCAGTAGGTATAGGTGTTTTAAAGCAGTTAGTCCGCTTATTGGGGGCATAGGTACCTTATAAGTAAAAATGCAAATGGTTGCTTAAATTAATTCAACGAATTCTCTCTTCCAGAATTTGTTTAAATTGGACAACCAAACCCTTGACGTCAAAATGACGTTGCAAACAAAACAATGGAAACATCCAACCAAAATATTACGAACATCTTTCATCTCTCAATAAATTGACCGTAAATTCAAAACTAAATAACCGACTCTTATTAACTTTAACCAATTTCTCGAGTAACAAAAGAACATAACAACATCTTATTCTGCAGTTTAGTTATGAACATTTAATAGTCAAGTATTTTTGATGCCTATTCCAAAAATGTGTGTACCTACTTCTTGAAATGTGAAAATAAGTAGGTACTCTTCTGATAGATAGATAGATAAAACATTTATTTGCATCTTCAATACACACGTACATTCGTTTATACACAATATTTAAAACATAATAACTAGTTAATTAAGAAACAGTTAAGTACAAAATTACCTTAATATTAGCAGCTTATTAAAAAGTACGTGTGTGTTGGAGCCTAAACAAATAGGTCATAGCTCAACTAATAAAATTGCTCAAGGAGCAAACACTGATTTTCAGCTATAACCCTCGAGATGATGAGACGAAACGAGTCCATCATAAACAATGAGTGTACCCAAAATTTGTTAGAATTCACTAGATTAGTTATGAATATGAGTAACGAGAGTAGATACATGTGTGTGGTGATTAAAACAATTATTGCCTAAGATTCTGAGAACCAGAAAAGCCTACTTATGTGAATTGTAAAGTATGGGGGTAAGTTTATGTGCGAGTAGCCCCAATAAAAAATAAAAATCAAAGTATAGTTAAAATTCTGTAACATTTTGTTTTTATTTTAATATGTACTTTTATTTTTAAATACGTACCCATTTAAGGCTGAGGACAATATGTTTGCTCCGCCCATGAGTCCCAAAACGTACTCATGTGATATAGTACTCATGTAGTATAGATTAGTTTATAATACCGCGACTTCGTTCGCGTTGTAAGCATGGATTTCGGTTTGCCATCTTCTCTTGGTTTTTATTTCATAAGAACCTTCTCCTGACAATTAGCACAACAAAAAAAGAATTAGCTAAATTATTGTACTATCCGTTTTCAAGTTATATATAGATATAGATAGACACGTCAAGCGCTATTATATACAAATATTAGTTAGCGTCGCACTTATGATTTAGCAAGAGCAGAATATCGGATCCAGGGGCCTTACTGTGAGCTCTTAAAGCAGGACTTCTAGACAACTGCCCGGTTTATTCGTACCATGACAACTTTAAAGCAACTATTCTAAGGCTTACTATTCAAGAACCGCAGAAAACCCGTTCACCTGATTTCTTTTGTATGGACTCTCGTTAACATGTCGCTCTAAATCCACTCAGTTTATTAGCTTACAAACGTCTAGGCGTCTGCAATGTTGGTTATAGTAAATTGTTAGAATGCCAAAGACAATATTATCCGTTCACTTTTGAGAAAACAATATTCAAACAGTTCACCTAAATGAGCGTCATGGTTATTCAGTAATCTGTGGTCATGGTATGACTTCATTCAAAACTGTTTATGTCAGGTTTAAGAACCGACGAAGCTGATAGTAAGGCCCCTGGTCTTAAGTGGTAACTTCTGCCAGTAACAGACGCCTTTCGACACGCTGCAGCACTGCAGGGTTATAGACGCAGGCTCATAATCCTGAGATATTACGGTATTAAGTCTCATGTTCCTGTAAATTCGCCGGCAACCATACGCTGCAACCAGAAATGCGAACATTACTGACTGACAGTAGAAAAAGGTATGTTGGCAGTACTTCCCTGGACGAACTCATTCACAAAGAGTTCTGCTGCTAAATTAATATAAAAAACTAGCTAGTGCCCGCGACTACGTCTGCTCAGGGTTAGTACTTTGAGTAACTTATTATTTCTCCAAGGGCATATCTATCTCAATACCAAAATGTCTAAAAAAATATACATGGTCAAACGCAATTGCTATAATACATAGTATATATTTTGTTCGGGTAGTGCCCCCCCGCAAACCCCACCCGCCGGAGACCATTAGTTTTCGAGTTATGTTTGTTTAAGTAATTTGAGGTTAAGTACTGCATTTCGATCTACTACCACCCCTGCGTCGGCTCTGCAATCCGACAAGACTGCTTGAAATCGGGGTGCTATGAGTCGGTTCTGTCACTGACTTCGACCTATTCTAACTAACTATAACTAACCTATAGGTATGTCAGTGACAAGTGACTTTGCCAATTCATTAGATAGCTACTGATATACTATTGTGCACAAATTTGGAACAAAAGTAGTTTGATGAAGCGCTCGCCGGCCGCTGCCGCGGCACGCTCGCTACGCTCGCTCGGCTCGCGCCTGGTGGGTCACAGTTCAAACCTAACCTAACCTATAGGTTTGTCACAGACAAGTGACATTGCCAATTCATTAGGTGCTAATATACTATTGTGCACACATTCCTACTAGTATGGGTCTGATAATTAAAATAGCAAAATCGGAGTCCAAAATCGTAGCAAAGTCGTTGAGATATCAAAAGAAAGCGCAGAAAAACAGGAGAAAACATTCACGTACACTCGGAAGTAACGGAATGACGCGAGTATTCCGACAGTGACATTACGCTATCTTCGATGTTTGCGTTCCGTTTCAAGAACTTACATACAACGTACATGTCAAAAAAGGCTAAAAGTTACCTAGAAACGTTTCGTTTTACGCATTAATGTCATCTATGTCACCTGTCACTATCAAAATTACGGTGTTTTATTGAAACTTTAAAAAACTATTTAGACTATTTTGGCGTGTCTCCGGCAGCTAAAATGTTGTAAATACGCTTTATACAAACCCCTTCAACCCACCCACAGTTTTTGTTTCACCAAATTCAGGGGTCACGATTCTAAAGCCAACCCGACGATGATGATGAAAAGTATCCTATATGTTAAACCACAGCCTCATCTACCTTCATACCACATTTCATCAAAATTGCCCCTGCCGTTTGTTGTTTAATGAGTAACAAAGATCCACACTTCTTATTCTTATTAGTTTTGGGGGCGATAAGGGCTGCACTGACGTCCCGCTTGGGTTGTTTTGTGCATTCCACCCTGCCAACATTTACTCAAGCCAGCCTAACTCCTTCACATAGCGGAGTATGGCCTTGGGTCGCTGGCACAACTGCTCCAGTGTAGTTTGAGATGTTGTATGAACAAACGTCAATGATGCTGATGATGCATCTTGCGTTCTGGAGTTGACCTCCAGTAATCCTGTTTTTGCTCTAATATCTTCCGTAGCCCTGCAGTGCAGCAACACATGCTCCACAGTCTCGTCTTTCTGCAGACAGCCATCCACACATCCATACATCCATACTCACACTCTTTCGCGTTTATAATATTATATAGTAGGAAGTAGGATGGGATAGGTAGGAAGTAGGCCGTACTCGTAAGTACGGTTAAAAAAATATCTGAAGTTGTTCAATAACCTTCGTCCATGATCGTACTACAGTACCTCTATGCATATTTAGAAAACACAGATAGATACGAGTGTATAGCTCAAACATGCAAACGTACAGGGGCCTTACTATCAGCTTCGTAAAAACCATGGAAGTTTCGTGCAGTTCTTAAACCTGACATAAACAGTTTTTAATGAAATCATACCATGACGCTTATTTAGGTGAACTGTTTGAATATTGTTTTCTCAAAGGTGAACGGATAATATTGTCTCTGGCATTCTAACAATTTTCTATAACCAACATTGCAGACGTCTAGACGTTTGTAAGCTAATACACTGAGTGGATTTAGAGCGACATGTTAACGGCAGTCCATACAAAAACAACAGGTGAACGGTTTTTCTGCGGTTCTCGAATAGTAGGCCTGGGCAGGCCTGCTTTAAAGTTGTCATGGTACGAATAAACCGGGCAGTTGCCTAGAAGTCTTGCTATAAGAGCTCATAGTAAGGCCCCAGGCACGACAGACTAATAATATTCTCCGACCGTACATCAATCGGTATTCATCAAACGTGCACTGTACATAAGGTAATTGCTTACATCTGGCGTTCAACGTTGTCTCCGAAATATCACTCACGTAATCGTGTTGCAGAATAATGTACGAGTACTCGTAAGTGTGGAGTGACGATCTGCGCAAGACGGCTGGCAAAAACTGGATGCGAAAAGCCCAAGATAGACCTAAGTGGCGTGCAATTGGAGAGGCATATGTCCAGCAGTGGACTGCTACAGGCTGATGATGATGATGATGACCCGTAATACATTTCACAATCAATATATATATTGGTAAAAAGTTCATTGTACACCGAGGGGAGAAATATATCATTTTCTCCCGAGTGATACACAGTGCTTTATACTACACCTACGAGGATAATAAAATAGTTACCTTCATCATCATCTCAGCCGTAGGACGTCCACTGCTGAACATATGCCTCCCCCATGATTTTTCAAAAGGACCGGTTGGAAGCGGCCTGCATCAAACGTCGTACTGCGATCTTTATCAGGTCGTCTGTCCACCTTATCGATGGACGACCTAAGCTGCGCTTGCCGGTCCGTGGTCTCCAATCCAGAACCTTCCGGCCCCATCGGCCATCTGTTCTGCGTGCTAAGTGCCAGTTACCTTCATTAGTAAATAATTGTTGTCTGGAGAATTATGTAAGAAATCAAAGACATCTATTTTCTGGTGGCTTCATCATTATATAAAATCGTCACTTTCACTATCAGATTACATTTTGGAAAATTATATACAATAATTATAAGCATACTGTAAATATCAATTTAGTAAAAAACAAAATTTAACCACACACGTTACAGTTCCTAAAAAATAGGAAAAGTTTAGTTTAAACAAGTACAATTTGAAAAAAATTAATACCGACTTCCATTCTATTCAGTTTTTGGAGTGTAACTCAAAAACTACTACGCCGAATTTGATATAACTTAAATTAGACCACACAGGAAGCACCAGCTTTCAAACAAAAAAGAATTATGAGAATCCGTTCACCCTATCGAAAGTTAAGAGGTAACTAACATAAAAAAAATACAGTCGAGTTGAGTACCTCCTCCTTTTTGGAAGTCGGTAGAAAAGTTTAGAAAAGTAGTTTGATTTCTGCGAAATCTATTGTATATTGACCAAATACGGCGAATCGCGAGTCAACGGGTCAATACGTTACAACGTAGAGCGAAAAAACTGTTGCTAGGCTCATTTCATTGAAAATCGAGTACAATAAAATAATTCCCACCTCGTTTTTCTAATTATTGGATATAACATCTTTTTGAGATTTGGCCTTTGTATTATTTTAATGTTCGCAGCTAAAAGACAAAAGAACGCTACCAGGGAAGCAATGGAAAAACAAAAGAACGCTAGGTCAGATATGAAATTGCATATAACTTTCCCCGCCGCACATTTATAACCCTTCAAGAGTCGATGTCATTATAACAATGAAATTTCTATTGTGTCTGGCCGTGCGACCTTTGATGCATTATGGGAGATATGATGAAATTTGTAACCCGTTTATGAAGGAGCCATGAGACACTTTCTGAGTGGGTGTGGTATAAAAAAATGTTTTAAACTATCACGGTTGTTCTCTAAAGTTATATGATTATTAACGGGATATTTACCGGAGGTCATTCCACAACCTTACCTCGGTAAATATCCCGTTAATAATCATATAACTACTTGTACTTATTATTCTGTGATATAACTTTAAAAAAAAATTTTATATAATACCATATCGACTCAACACAAACTCAGCTCACCTCGGAGTCAGCTACTGCTGCTGACTCCGAGAGACTGCTTTTAACATGAATACATATTGTTCATTTGAGTTTGAATGTCAGTATCATCATCATCATCATCATCACCATCATCAGTCCTACGCGGTTAAAGTACGAAACTGAACCAATGTTAAGCTGAGTACCGATAAGAATTTTTTTTTTTAGTGGACTCATAAAGTTTGAACAATTGCCATTTCTCATTGTTTTTTCATGTTTTGTGTTTTGTTTGTTCAAGTCAAGTTTTTTGGGCAAAATATATAGCTGTATATTCCAGCAGTCAGAGTCATGTCATATGCACATAAATAAGTCTGTCATGATGTCACTGCCCTGTCTAGGTCACCTTCTATATGTATAGTAAAGCGGTGGATACATTGTAAAAATTTCTAAGGCGATTGACACAAAAATTGGAGGAAAACACAAAAACAACGGTTCACGATTGTGTACACTTTGCCTACACTCGTGCAAGAACAGTTAACGGTTAACAAGTTACCCTTATTACCCGTCAAAACTAGATTGAACACAAATATATAGGAATATTAAACAATATCCATCACAGCGATTGTTAGACTTTTTTCCCGTCGAATTGTTGGAGTTGAGACAGTCTTTCAGCCGTATTTATCATCATCAGCCTGTAGCAGTCCACTGCTGGACATAGGCCTCTCCAATTGCACGCCACTTAGGTCTATCTTGGGCTTCTCGCATCGCCGTATTTATAAACAAGCAAAAGTAATTACTTAAGGAAAATTAATTACTTAAGCAACGGTTTTAATTCTATAGACTAGAATTTACCTGAAGTTAGAACTATCAAAGGCTAGAAATATTAGCCGAGTAATAGTCACTATGCAATGAGAACACGTAAATTGTTCGTTCTTATTGCAAAAGTGAAGTTTTATAAAAATTACATTTGAACACAAGTTTGAACTGTGAAGGATCTATTATGCTGTGAAAATTTAAATCCCATGACAACTGTTAACAAGTGTTAAAAGATACATCCAATTTTGATAGGGTTATGTCATGCATTTACAAGTAACATTCATTGCTCGACTATACGAGTAAAATAAGATTTTATGTTGAAGTATTCTATCAAGTGCTTACTTCATTGAGAAATGTATACGATTCTATAATAAAGTTCCCAATGTTATCCGAGATTTGCCTATTAATAAGTTTAAAATTACTATTAAAACTAAACTCTGTCAAAAAGGTTATAACAAAATTTCGGATTACTTGGAGGATGAAACAGCTTGGGACTGATCACTCCAGGATCTATCTACTCGTGTACTAAGATGTCAAAGTGTAGCGTGTCTTGCCCTACTGATACCATTATTACTCGTATGTTCTCTTTTGTAAGGCAACACACTGGAGCTAATATTTGTAGTACCTAAGTAAAAACACCTATATAAAAAGAATGACCCCTAGTTTCTTGCCACTTCTTCTCGGTAGGCTCTATATATTTTGGAACGCGGCGATTGTCTTTAAAATACATTATGATGAAAAATTGACGTTCATCACTGCGTCTTTGATGCCTAAATTGAATAAATGATTTTGATTTTGATTTTGACTTTGACTTTGAATTTGACGTTGACGTTGACGTTGACTTTGACTTTGACTTTGACTTTGACTTTGACTTTGACTTTGACTTTGACTTTGACTTTGACTTTGACTTTGACTTTGACTTTGACTTTGACTTTGACTTCGACTTTGATACAAAAAATGTTAAAAGACAAGCCCGCTGAGTTTCTTGCCGGATTTTCTCAGTCGTGGTCGCGTTCCGATCAGGTTGTCGATTTAAGAAATAATAAATGCAATATGACAATTTGTAAGTGCCCCCGTAGACCTATACAGAATAAACGATTTCATTTCATTTCATTACTTAGCAACAAGAAATTACTTGTTTATAAATACGGCTGTTTGAATCGGTATTGTGTTAAGGCGCGCTCGTACCCTGATTAAAGAAAAAGCAGAATTTTTAAACACCAAGTGTAACGAAACAGATCGATAGTATATTATGTAAAACCAAACGCTGCTGTCACGCCGTGGTGTTTATTTGGTGTTTATTTGTTGATCTATGTATATTTATGGCAATATTGAAAAGTTTGTTGTACCTTGACTATTTCTATTGATTTTTTTAAACTCTCAAGTTTTTCCATTCTTTTACTATGTTTTATATCTATTTTCATTAATGTAATTATTAATTCTTGCACATACACATTGAAACACATACAATCACGCCATATAATATCTATTGAAACTTGAATTATTATCATTATAAGCATATCACTATATAATCTAAATATATTTTAATTATTAGGTATTTTGTGCCCGTGTGTCACTAACGGTCAGCTGAAAACCAGCGCTGTTGGACATTCCACAGCATTATGCTTGGTACCTTTTCTGGCAGCACTGCATATGACAGCAGTCCGAATACATGTGCACATGTTACATTATGTTAATACATTTAAGATTTTGTTATTTATTTCTTTAAGAGATTTGTACTTTGTTTAATGTTGTTGTGTGCAGTTCTGTCGCGAATAAATTATTTTCTTTCTTTCTTTCTTTCAAAAAAATACAAATGTCTGAAAAGGAATAGGAAAAGAGTAATAACCAAATAGAATAATATATAATTAATAATATATAATTCATAAATATAACTCTCTTTCAGCAGAAAAAAATCCTGAATAGGTCCACAAAAATAAACTTTCACGTCCAAACTCTCAGAATTTTCAGCGGTAACACTATATTTTTTTTAGGTAATACTTAGCCAACGTATAGTACTAAAGTTATAACCAGCAGTTTATTCAATTTTGTTAGTATATATCGAAAAATATAAAGAAAACGTACAAAATTAACGCATTGTCGCATTACATCATCCAATCTAACAAGCTATTTTATACCTTACGTAAACCATCGTAAATTATTTAAAAATTGGGGTTGGACCGCGTCTTAAATAGCTTTTTCTAAATAAAGGCATGACCAAAATTATTCTTTTTCTTCCATAGACAGTAAATGTATGTCTGTAACCAAGTACATTTCCACATTTCATTTTATTAATCGGAGAATTTTCTTACCATCAAAATACGATATCATTATCTCCACCTGGTGCTTAATACCAGTACCGCCTGAAAACCGAAATAAATATCCATAAAGAACGAATAAAATTATACCATTCGTTTATCGTTAAAAATATTCGGCATTTGTAAAGGATTTTAGCTTTCGTTTATTGTGGGGGGCAGGGTAATACATCATCATAATCATAATCAGTCCATTTTGTTTCCACTGCTGAGACTCGAGCCTTCCTCTCAGAGATAGGTGTTCGGCCATTATCCACCACGAGAGCCCAGTGCGTATTGGTAGCACGGAGCGCGGAGCACGGAAGCGCTCAGTTGAATAATGCTACTAGCGGTCGCCCATCTAAGACCTGACCGCAGCAAGTGTTGCTTAACTTGTTGATCGGTTAATATCGCCAAGTCGAGCTCCGCTGCAAGGGCTTCAATATATGTACATGTTTTTTTTTAAATTAGGCCTAAATGGCTTAATATGAAACTATGGGGAATAGCACAATGAATATCTAAAATGAACGTCTGGCTGGATTTTGATGAGGTATATAGGATACACCTCTCCGACCCTTTCGGGGTGGTTAAAGCGTGATGGCATGTATCTCCGTTTTTCGTATAATATCAAGTAACGGGATGAGCAAGCGGAATTTCCGGAGTCGCTACACCGAAAGAAAACACCAAAACTGTTGGGATTACTGGACTTTAAACATGCAAAATCCATGTTTCCAATCCTTAACAAATTACCAAGAACAAATTACTACAATACAACGGCAGGACCTTCGCCTGATGGTGGCCATTATCACTGGTCACTCTAATCTTAATTTAAAAAAAAAAACGACATTAAAAAATATTTAGTGACAGCGCTAGACCGACAGAAAGTATGTCGGTCTAGCGCTCGACGAGTCAACATCTCCTGAGGATGCCTCGTGTAGAGGCGAAACACGTGTCGAATCGGTTTTGGTTTATTTGGAGTTTCTTGTGTTTTTTATTTTGTATTCTTCCTATTAGCATTTTATGCGGGAGGGAGGGTGGTGCACGCCCCCAAATAGGCCAAAATCATTGTTTTCTTTTTAGCGGAAGTGTCACAAAATATTTTTTAATATCGTTTTTTTGATAATGGATTTCCGCAAAATTTAACGCCTGAATCAATAAACTAATCTTAATTACCAGTCACACAAGATTGGAGTAACGGACAGCCCTCTATGTAGAGACTGTCTGCGGAAGGACGAGACTGTGGAGCATGTGTTGCTGCACTGCAGGGATAACGAAGAAATTAAAGCAAAAACAGCATGAAGCATCATCAGCATCATCGACTATTATTTATCCAACATCTCAAACAACTGCCAGCGACTCAAGGCCATACTCTGCTACATAAATGAGTTAGGCTGGCTGGAGTAAATGCTGGCAGGGGGAATGCACAAAACACCCCAAGCGGGACGTCAATGCAGGCCTCATCGCCTCCCAAACGAATAAGATATAAGGGAAGAGCAAGTCGTGATGTAAAGTAGTTACTACGCTTGCCCATGATTCCCATAGCAGTTGCTGTGTCATTCAGAGATTTCAGCTATACTTTTGCGAGGTGCTACACGCTGCCGCATTGGTTTTTAAATTTTAGTATAATAATAACAACCCCAAACTTACATAAATAATAGTGGTTAATAACTTAATTTAGTCGTTAATATCTACCATTAATGTATGTGGACAATAATAAAAGGAAACATAAAAAATATACAAAGATAAGCGAATTAATAAAATAAAGATAAAACCCGTGGGTCAATCCATAATGGCAGCCGCAGCTGGTCCCAACCCGTAATTGGTCTTAATTATAAAACATTAATTTCAATCTTTAAATACACTGATAAATTATTCAACATGTTTTATTGATGATAGCATCAATTCTAAATTTCAAGTTACAAAACATATTTTTCAAGTTTGTCCCAAAACGCTTTAATATTTTCCATCTCAGTATTTATTATTTTCTAGTTTTGTATCTCAATTCTGATAGAAGTTATAAATGCATTGACCAGCCGTGCGATTCTCTAATGTTAAGTCGATGCACTCGTCGACGAGCTCACCGATGTCAAATACTTTATGAGATATCGCCCTTTTATAAAAGGTTGTTTTTCCAACGTTCCTTGTCTACTCGTCTTTTGTTTTACGGATGTTGTCAAAGATACAACGATGTTTGCTCTTAGAGAATCGCACGGCAGTGATGCGATTCTCTAAGGAATACTTCGTAGCTGCGATCTTCGTCGAACTCACCGAATATCAAATAAGTGATATAGCTCGTGTCGACAAGGTTGTTTTTTTTCAATTACTATTTTGTCAGATGCAACGATGTTTGCTCTTAGAGAATCGCACTGCTGTCCCGTAGACTCTCCACTCGCCATATTTGGCCAATAATACTTACAATAGTTTCCTTAGAAACCATAATACGATTCCAGGAATTCCTACGTGTGTGGTTACGAAAGTCGTCACCATAATAGTTGCAGTGCTTAAGTAATAAATTACCTAAGTATTGCTCACTGCAATGTGCTCAGCCCGAGACTTTGCTTTTGTGTCTTACTCGCCTCACTTGCTACATGCCTTTACATTGCTGCACGGCAGAATATCTGGCATTGCCGTGGTACCAACCAAGAAGAGCATCGGCACGAGAAGCCCGCCACCTATAGTATGTCGGTTTTCCTGGGCCCTTACAATTCGCGTTGAAATGGCGAAGTCCTCAACTCCCATCACGAAGTAAAAATTAAGTATCCTAATTAATGTCATTTAAAGTGTTCGTAACTTAATTCGTTATCGTATTGGGGCATTACGATGTATTCATCATACGTTTTGGTATGGTAAATGCCGTATCGTTGCATCCCTAAGAATTGCTTAGCTCATTCACGTGGTTATATCATTATTTTTAAGAAAGACGTCCATTGCTGAACATAGGCCTCCCCTATAATTTTCCAAAAGGACCGGTTAGAAGCGGCCTGCATCCAACGTCGTCCTGCGACCTTTATCAGGTCGTCTGTCCACCGTGTCGGTGGATGACCTACGCTGCGCTTGCCGGTCCGTGGTCTCCATTCCAGAAACTTCCGGCCCCATAAGCCATCTGCTCTGCGTGCTATGTGCCCTGCCCACTGCCACTTTAACTGGCTATTCTTCTGGGCTATGTCGGTGACTTTAGTTCGTCTACGGATCTCCTCATTTCTTATTCGATCACGTAGAGAAACCCCGAGCATAGCCCTCTCTATAGCTCGTTGTGCTACTTTGAGCTTACTTTTGAGGCCCATAGTAAGAGACCACGTTTTAGTCCCATAAGTCATCACTGGTAACACACATTGGTTGAAGACTGTTGTCTTGAGGCACTGAGGTATTTTTGACGAGAAGTCTTCGCGAAGTTTCCGGAACGCTGCCCAGCCGAGTTGGATTCGGCGATTGACCTCTTGTTCGAAGTTGGACCTGCCTAGTTTGACTGTCTGTCCCAGGTAGATATATTCGTTGAACTGAGTTGCCAACTGATATTGGGGTAGGCACAACATGGGCATTTGACATAGTTTTCGTCTTGACCATGTTCATCTTAAGACCTAGCCGTTGGGAAACTCAATGGAGCCCTTCGAGCATTGTACTGAGGTCTTCCATGGATTCTGCTATGACTACAATATCGTCGGCAAATCGACGGTGAGTGATGTACTCGCCGTTAATATATATGCCAAGTCCGGTATGTCCAATGCAGCGGTGAACAGTTTCGGAGATATAACGTCTCCCTGTCTCACGCCTCTTTGCAATGGAATTGCCTTCGAACTCTGCTCCTGTACTCGGACTGACATGTTGGCGTTTTTTTACAAACACTTTAGCACTTCAATATACCGATAGCCAATACGGCACTGCTGGAGAGATTCAAGTACTGCCCACGTCTCGATTGAATCAAATGCCTTCTCATAGTCCACAAACGCTAAACAATATTGTAAATCTACTATATAAAAATAAGTTGGGTTTTCCTTCCTGACGCTATAACTCCAGAACGCACGAACCGATTTCCACGGTTTTGCATTCGTTGGAAAGGTCTCGGGCTCCGTGAGGTTTATAGTAAAGAACATTTAGGAAAAATTTAAAAAGAAAAGCGGGCAAATCTTTTTTCACATACAGCGCCATCTCTGATACATAGCATGTACTACAAACCAATATTTTAAGTAGATGGCGCCAAACGAAATGTTACATAAAACGAAGCCATCTGGTGGCGAAACGGAGTTCGCAGGGTTTGCTAGTTATTACTAAAAAGACGAGCTCTTGAAACCAAGTCATTTTATTGGCACCATCTGGCACCACAAATAGAAGGGTATCCTTCTATCCACGTACGTGGCACCACAGATATATAATAATATATAACGCTAATGCGTGAACTATCCGTGTCCGAACCCCGACCAAGCGTCAAGGTTGGCCGCCACTAATTACAGTCCGCGTGCGTCCGTGGTTACAGCCGGACACACGCGAAAACTAAATTGCGTGCGTTAACTGCAAAAGCCCAAATTTCTAGCTCCCAAAGGCAAGAACATATTTCCTATCACAGGTACGTTATTTTAAAATTATATTATGAGTAAATTCTCGTTATTCAAATTCATGCTTGGTTTCAGTACAAATCGTGATTGCGTTATCTATTGTACATATATACGTGACACAGTCCCAAAAACAACGCTATTTAGTAACACGATAATTTCTCATTTGAATAGTACATGACACTCCACGGCACACACGCGTCTTGCGAGATAAATTGAATTAATCGTCATGACTCTACTATATAAATTATAATTAATTGTCGGGAACAGAACAGGTAACCTGGCAACACCGAAATTTACTTCGCTTTGTGCTCGAGGGATGTCGGAAACACAAGGTTACCGCCACCGTATTTGGGTGTTTGACGTTAATTGTTATATAATTACATGTTGAATTTGTCCACGTTAGTTTGAATTCCTCGGGAACTTACTAAATAGGGAATGCCTACAGTGGCGTAGGGTAATGCAGTAAAGTTGGAGCAGAAATAATTGCCTGAGCGAGCGAAGCGTCTCTGCTTTAACTGGCCAAATTGACTTTAATCTGTCCGTATGTTTGTTAGGCTGTATGTTGGTTATGTACAGGTCGCATTTTCAACCAATTTTGACGAAACTTGGTATGTATGTTCTACTATTCAATCAGTTTTTAGTCGCCGGCGATTTGTGTGGGGTATATTTCCTAAAAATGGTGAAGTCTGCTGCGCAGCTATTCACCGCCTGATTTTGATAAAATTTGGTACACACATTAGGTAATTGAATTTAAGGAGGAATTGTGTATGTGAGCATAATTGGTAAAGTGGTTGCCGAGATAAGGTTGCGAAGTTTAAGAAATGGACGCTTTTAGTAAGTAAGTTAGTATTCGGTAAGAGTAGGGCGTTAAGGTCCATGGGTTAAGGCGTGGCACTACCACTCTAATACAATTCGAATGTGCTGGCACGATTAGGGAAGTACCATACTCCCACATAACACCGACGTAAAGTAACATAGCTTACTATGCATTTCAGTCGGTCTGTGGGAGGTTCCGGAGGACCTATCCTCCCTTCTTCTCTCCTCCCGCTTCTATTCCTTCCTCAAAGGTCGGAGACGTATCTTCGAGATCTCTGGTATTGTGAATGTTCGTGGGCGATGGTGATCACTTACCATCAGGTTAGCCGACTGCTCGTTTGCCAACCTATCCTATAAAAAGTAGGTCTTCACGACTAGCCTTGAAATTTTACGTAATGTAAGTGCGAATAGTACCAACATAGCTAAATAATGTTTAGTAGGTCAATATCAAAAACGACAAGAATTATATTGGGTGTTTGGTAGAGGGGCCGACAAACCAAATGAGCGTGTTCATGGGATGTCGGGAATTTTTTTTTGGCCAACTTGTATTCTCCAAGTGGGCCCCCGAAGACGCTCATTTGGTTTGTCGGTCTCTCTACCAAACACCCTGTTTATATTCAAAGAATTTCACTCAGCAGCTATCTAGCCGATGCCAGAGAATCCGCCGCCTGCCTTTCAAATGGCACAGACAGACAGACAGTAGTATGTATCATACACAGCATATTATATATAGTACTAGGTGCGCTCCGCGGTTTCACCCGCGTGGTGATGGATGATGTTCATGATGAATCAAAAAATATAGCCTATTTTCATTAGGGATAACGTATAATTCTAATGGTAAAAGAATTTTTCAAATAGGTCCAGTAGTTTCAGAGCCTATTCAATTCAAACAAACACATCTTTACTTTTACAATATTATAGTATAGAAGTATACATATAACTATTTACGTACTAATATGCTAAAAGGTCACGTCACAAACTAATTCCCAGAGACAAGTCGCATACATTACCATTATAATGCTGACTCGCAACTGGGTTGCCATGCGCACATTAAAATAACTAACAATTTCAATTTTATTCCGGTCTAGCTAGATGCGATCTTCTTCTTAGTTCTAATTACAATACTGGCTAGTTTAGTACAACTATTGTTATTAATAAGCATATTATTAAATATCATCCATATATCTAGGATTATGATTTTGAATGGCAGCCGTTTTTCTAAATATTGTTCGACCTTGTTATGAAATCTCACCACTTTATTATTAAACGTGGACTAAACCTAATCCCGAATTTAAACCATGGTTCAAGGGTATCCTTTAGAAAATATGTCTTGTGCCGCAGGTTCACTACTACCTATGTAAGCTTTTTTTATACTTACATATGCCTGAGGTAAAATTCAACCCGTTTTTCTTCTAACTTCTCCTTATATGCAGCCATCCATTCTTACCACTGACAACTATCATATTAAATTTAAAATATCAACCTTAATCTTAACCAATTCCTAGTAGCCTTAACTGTATTAAAAATATAGTCTACGTTTCATTCTATGTTTATGAAGGTTAAATAAAGACTTTATTTTGAAATCTTACCACAATTTCTCGGGTACTTTTCTACCTATGGTAACACTAAATATAGACTTAGTAATGGATTTCAAATTAACGCGGCAGACCAATTGGATTAAGTAGATACTTAACCCTTCGTTATCATATTTCAAATGATAATGAAAATGGTTAGAGACACAGAACACCGAATTAGAGAAGAAGGGTTGTTAAGACGTTCTATCTAAATCGGTTGTTGTGGGTATGATCAGGTCATATGCAGGCGTTGCGAGTTTCTGAAGAATAGTCAATAGTCAAGTCAATAATCGAGCCTGGTGGTTTTTGACCGAGAGCGAAGCGTCTCTTTTTTAACTGGCCAAATCAACTTTCATCTGTCTGTTTGTATAAGTATAAGTATGTATAAGTACTGTTTAACCAATCTTGACGAAACTTGGTATGCATGTTCTACTATTATTAAAAATATTTTGTGTTGTGATTTTTAAGTATGCGGTTACTTTTTCTAAAAAGGGGGGGAAGTTTGCTGTGGCGCTATTTACGGACCCATTTTAATACAATATGGTACACACATTAGGTTCCTGACTATTAATAGGATTTTTTAATATGAGCATAAATGGTCAAGTGGTTGTCGAGATAATAGGTTGTGGACGATATTGGTAATATTTCAACTGCAGATAGCTCAGACTGCGAAAATTTGTCGCTGATAGAACTCTGCTCGCGAGGTTCTACTGTTCGCAGAACTACTAGTTTATTACAATTTATGTTAACAGGTGATAAAGACGGATAAGCAAAGTGCCTGATGGTAAGCGCATCCACGACAGTTGCTGTACCATCCAGAGATATAACTGCACTTTTACGTCGCACTGCACTCCTCTTTCGAAAACATTGTCTTTTTAGTATTTTGCGTCCATTACTTTAACTTGCTACAATGCCCTTCACACACACAGTAATGCTTGCACACTTGCGACATACATTGCTTTGCGGCATAATATCTGGCATATTCTTAGCTACCCACATAATAAAGTAAAGTTTATTTTTCGCTCAGTGTTCGTTTATTTGAAAATGTTAAAATTGTATAGGTACCTGATAAACTGAAATGTTATTTTTTATAAGAGCAACTGTTTTGTTATAAAAACAAACGTGGTTTTCACTCATTTTTACAGAGCAATACGGAATTATTCATGTTATACTTGTAGATGACGTCATCGAACCAGGTATACCGACCACTCCTTAAAAAAGACAACCGGATGTGGTCGAAACTATATTCGGATCTATTCGACAAGTATTACGTGAGTAATTCGGATTTTCTCAGAAAAATACACTTTTTTAACGACAAATTCGCGAGCAAAGTGTGTTTGTATATAAATGAAAGTACCTCGATGACCGCACTTTGCTCGATTAAGATACATATACAAAATAGCAGCACGTGTTCCGTGAGAATCTTGACACTGCGATTCAGGATTTTACAATACGACTGTTACGCCATCTAGTTTGAACGCAAAGCAACACGTTTCATGAGAATCTTGTCATCGCGATTCATGATTTTATAATGCGACTGTTACTCAATCTAGTTTAAACGCAACGCACAAACTGTTGCTTTTTATTACCTGAAAACACGGATAAAATGACGTTTTCTAAAAATGAAGTCTTGCTAGATCGATTCATATAATATATTTCAATCGATATATATATATATAAAAGAATTCCTCGTTGAAAGGTATTACATATTTACATTAACTTCAGCAAATATACAATAGAGTGGGTTAATTACAGATGGTTGTTCCATTTATTTCATTATTCCATAGCTGATGGGTTATGGAGAAATGGTGTCAAGTTATATTAATTGGATGGAGATACATGATGCTTGTCAAGATGATAATATGAGCGAAATTGCTATTGTGCTTGTTAATGAAACATGAATTTAATTATACAATACATCTATATACAACACATACATAAATAAAATGTATCAGAAACTCAACCAGGCAGCAAATAAACAAATCATAAAATATACAAAATTGTGGCTGAATAAATATTATGTTTCTGTTTCAAATAACAAAATGCCAGATTTAATACATTGTTTAGGAGCTACAGACTTGAAAGGACTCGTGACATTCGTAGTGCGTTCGAATAGGCTCTTTGTGATCGTTTTTAGCGAAAATAATGCTAAAAACGCTCACAAGGGGCGTTCGAATTGGGAATCTGTGAGTAAAAATGTCGTTCATGTCTCTTTGTTCAGCGTTCGGATAGTTAAAAAAGCAAATTTTTGACCCACGTCCGGAGCATGGTTGTTTGTGATCGTTTTTTGACAGCTATGTATTTGACAGCACAATCATGCGATTTTAGGTCTTATGCTCAGTTGAGCGTTCGAATAGGGTGTGGGTAAAAGTGGCAAAAGTGGAAAAAATAACGTTTTTGAGCTTTACGTACGCTTTAACAAAAGAGCCATCAATGACAACGCCACTAATTCCCTAAAAGCTAAACGAACGCACCTTCGGACGAACTGCAGAGTGACAGCATAGAGAGCATAGAGCTTGGATTTGCATTTCAAATATTATTTAAAAAGTGTAAAACTGACATCAGTCAGTACCTGAAGTAGTAAAAGCGTGGAATCTACGAAGAAATATTATTTCTTCGTAGCGTGGAATATATGCTATTCATTTGCGCTTGGCACTAAAATAGTATCTTTGCCGACATTTTTTCTCTTATCTACCGACTTCAAGAAAGGAGGAAGTACTCAATTCGACTATATTTTTTTATGTTTGTTGCCTCGTTTTTGTCACTTTCGATGTCAGTTTCAAATCGTACTTGTTTTGAATCAAGGAATATCTTACTCTCTACCGATAGTTTTGAATCCTCAATGGTTTTATATTGACTTTGATGAAATTTTAATATTATCCCAAGATCAACTTCTAAGTTTCTGGGCCATGTAGGCGGCCTTTTTCTTTCTTTTAATTAATCGATTAATTTAAATCGATTTACACTGTCGAACGCATCAAATCGTAGCAATATACACAAAAAATAATCAAATTGAGAACTTCCTCATTTAGAAATCATTAATAAATATATCAATTTGCTGAACACATAACTTTTAGTTTTTAATATGTTTGTATATTTTATTATATATATTTTAATTATTTCAAAATGTTTAATGTTTAACATTAAAATATTTTTAATTGGTAGATGTAATGTGACATGATTTAGATGAATTAATTATTTGGATATTAATTGAATGATATTTTTTATAGAAACTTATTAAAATTATTTCAAATATATTTTTATTTCAGAATCAATTCCAGAACCTTTTCTCTAAGAAGTCATTAAATATTTTGTAAACTTATTATCTGGAGACTTTATATATTAGTTTTTGTTAAACTATATTATTATATAATATACAAACTTTTATATATTTTAACCAACTTAAAAAAAAGGAAGGAGATTTCTCAATTGGACTGTATAGATAGTTACCGGTTTATAAACCGATTTTCAAAATAATTTTTGTTGGTAGAGTATACTTCCGAGGTTCTATTTAAATTTTATCAAATTCAGTCCAGCAGTTTATGAGTTACACTCAAATAACTGTGTTTCGCCTATTTTGGTGATTTTATGACGTTGAAGTCGGTTCCGTATTTTGGTATTTTTTTTATACGATAAACCTAATAAATATTAGAATTGTGTAGTGTATGTACTTACGAGTAAATAGGCGTGTCATGCCCCTGCTTGTACCAGATCACCAGGCCCATCTCGTCGCCTGGCAACGCCGGGGTGACGTCACAAGGCAGTTCCACAGTGCCCAGGGTTGGTGCGTGGAGCGACTCAATTTGAGCTGTAACAAAAAGAGATAAGAATCAATCTTAGAGTACTACGTTTATCACGCTTTTTAATAAGAAAAACATTGAAATATAATAATAATAATAATAATAGCGCAGGGGCGGCTTTGTGGCGAGCCGTCGGTGAGTGGCGACACCGTGGACCCTGATTCTCTCTGGGGCTAAATGAGACCCTGACCCCCGGCTTGCCTTCATTGGCCGTCTGGGGGTGGAGACGCAAGAGCAAGAAACAAAAAGCTCCAAGGGTGGAAAGGCATAAAGCCGGTAGTAGCGCTCAAGTAAAACCGCAGCCCACCTCTCGACACCCTTTAGCCATCCACACCAACGTTGCCCCTTTTGTCACCATTGATGGTGGCTCTTACGGGGGGCCCGTTTAGTGCGTGGCAAGTCACCGCCTAAATATTTTAAATGAGACTGAAAATGGCAGGTGCCGTAGTCTCTTCCATAGTCCACTATCTTCCTTATCACTAATAAGTACATATCAATAGCCATGCCATTTTACCCATTTTTGTAATAGATATACCATGTAACCATCCATCCAAAATGTTTCTGTTTTTATACATTGTATTTTTATACCAAACGGGCCTCTAAGTGTTGGCTACAGCCCCACTTATGCCTATGTAAAGGACAGGGTGAAACCCGTGAAATATGTCAAATAAAAGGAATAATAATAATAATATTTATTTCCATAAAATATACAAGCTTACAATTAACTTAAATTATCCTTAATATGTAAGTTATTAAATGGCTTGTAAAAACATTTAAATACAATTACAGCTAAACCTACACTAAGATTTCTCTTGTGCCGTAGGTTTGCTATCTCTTCCAGGGTCACAATATCAGCCATCTACATTAAAGAGATATTACGTAAAAGAGTGTGTGTAACTTTAATACTTATAAACATGTTTTCTTATACAAATTAATATTACTTATACAATGGTCTAGTGCCCGTGTGTGGTGTATGCAAGCGCGCGCGCGCTTGTGTGTGTGTGTGTTTGTTAAATGGCTTACGATAGACGTTTTGATGACGTATTATCAAATAGTGCACTCAATTCGCGTACTTTGCAACTGTTAGTGTTCTATTCGGATTGGGCATAGGTATTGATCCTGGATGGTGCGTACCATTAGGATGGATTTCCGCTAAAATAATAGTATTGAAGTAATATGTTCGACCGTTTCATGTCGGTGGGAGTACGATTATTTTAAGCTTATAATAACTATCGTACTCCAATGGTTTCATAGCTCCGAAAAGTACAGGAAGCCTACTCCCACCTTTTACGAAACTATCATAAAGCAGGAGCGTTTTGTAATAACAAAACACTCCTGCTTTATGTACTTTTACACCTGTACTTTTCGATGCTATGAAACCAAAGACAGTCCAAAACCGCCATCAACGTATAACACTTTTGGGATGCTGCAACAGAGGCCCTAGCATAGATAATTTGCGAAAATATATTCGTATCGTAAACTAAAACAATCAAAAAACAGGCGGAAATATTGGAGCCCTCGGAGCGGAGCTTGACTTTGGCGATCAACCCCAACTGCGGTCAGGAGTTAGATGGGTGTGTGCTAGTGGCATTATTTAGTTGAGCGCTTCCCTGCTTCGGAGGGCACGTTAAGCTGTCGGACCCGGTTGTTTGTCTTAGGACAACAGTCGTCAGACTATGTCTAAGGCCTTCGGGCGGCCTGAAAACTTTCGACGTGGGTTGGCCACTAGCTTATCCAACAAGCCGCACAGGGCTTGGTGGAGGGCCTGGCTTGGTGAATAGGTGGATATCCTCTCAGAAGGCGAAGAAGGAGGAGAAAAAGATTATGGCAAATGCTCTTGCACCAATTAATCGGCACTGTTGCAAGCCAGTTTACTTGTGATCATGGCGCTTGCAACGGTGCCGAAATATCGGGAACTCGAACAAAATGTATTACACGGTAAATTTCCCGTTTCTGATGTTTACTCTTACAAAAGTGACCGTGATAGTTTAAAAACCAAATCTTCTTTTTGAGAGTCCCAGCAGTGCGAATTTATAGTGCTGATTATGCAAGCTTACTTATTACTCTTAAGTTAAGCCTAATAGGATAAATCCGAGCTGACCGCTAGCCTGGTGAATGTTATAGCGACCATGCCTCGCCTCAGCTTGGCAGAGGACTATTCAAAAGGCTTTTAGTGGGTTTAAGCTCCACACACCCATGGGCGGACGAGAACCGCACAACATTTTCCCCTCATAAATAAAGGTCACAGCTACATACAAAGTAGGAGCCGACATGTTTTGGACTAGTTTTTAAAGTATATAAAACTTTGGTAATAGATCTCCGTAGTTATGGCACTTTAGGTAGGTACTAAAAACTAAAGCGCGCTTTACGTATACCGTACTTTTAGCTGCAGTGTTTTCGACTGTATCCCCGTAGGTAATTGCATTTTATATTCAGCGCGCGCGGTATAACGCTTTGTTGTAAACTGGCTTTGTGGAGACTCGAGCTTAACATTTATGGCCGTAAAGCAACTATGTTTAGAACTTGTGAAAGTAGAGTAGGTAAACTGGGTATCCTATACTTCCTACTAATATTATAAACGCGAAAGTTTGTGAGTATGGATGTATGGATCTTTGTTACGCACAAATGGCTGGGGCAATTTTGATGAAATTTGGTATGGAGGTAGATGAGGCACTGGTTTAACACATAGGATTTTCATCATCATTATCCATCACCAAGCGGGTGAAAGCGTATTATGCTTGGACACAGCATAGACAAAATAATAAGATCTCCGTCTACGTCAAGATTGTAATGATGACAATTGTGTCAAAGTTTAGCTTGGTCAAAAGCCAAGTCAATTTGACAGCTCGATACACTGGACGTGTTCGGCGACCGTCAAGGGTGATGAAATGTAATACCGCCAAGGGTGATGAAATGTAAGGACAGTTTTTTTTCCATGGTGATTAATTTTATTTTATTATTATTGTTTACTGATTGATATACTAAGTATTTAAATGTACTCAAATAATACTATTATAGCAATTGCATTTGACCATTTTCATATTTTTTGACATTATGGTATAAAAATAGAATATGCCCTTGGAGAAGCTAATAAGCTACTCGAAGTACTAATCCTGCGCAGAGTAGTTGCGGGCACCGGCTAGTGTACAATATTTCTGCTTAAAACACTGGGGTAACAAAGATCGACTGTCGATTAGACTGCCACGGGATCGATCTCCTACCTAGCTTGAGTTTTCCGTGAAGGTAACATCGTGATGAAACCCACAGCATGGTGTTAGGGCACTTCTGGTGTCCGCCGGACTAGCAACCACCCTCAAGTTAGCAAATCTGTCCCTGCACACCTAACAGTATGTTCCGGCACCTATCCTTGAGAGCCACGATCTATTCTAGGTCTAGTGTGGTACTACCTTCGACCGCATCACCACTGACCATCAAGTGATCAAACATATCCTATCAAGACAAGTGTAAAACAAAAGTACTAGGAGCTCATAAATGTAAGAATGTATCCTTGAGAGCCATGAGCTATTCTAGGTCTAGTGTGATACCACCTTCGATCGCATCATCACCGACTTCGACATCCGTGAAAGAACGGAGTTAAGTCCCTTCGCCGTCGGGATGCGAATCGTAAGAGGCGAGGATACCCGACTTACAAGTTGTAGGCCTCTTGTGTAAGATTCCGTCCGTGACAAATATTCTGTTGTAAAGCAATCGCAAGTGAAATGACAGGGCAATAGAGACTCTAAAACCAATCTCTCGGGGTGACGAGCACAGTGCAGAGCCATGCAAAAGAACAGTCTTAAGCTCTGGGTAGCACTGCAACTATCATGGGCAAGAGTTATGCTTCCCATCCGGCGCACGACTTGCCCCTCTCGTCACTTATAAGTATTCAGTATTCACCAAGGTAAAGATCACTACCATCGGTAGTGATAGTCATACGGAATCCGTGTGGTGTGTATGTGTACCTACTTCATAAATCTACCAATCACCCATCCCATCTACCAAAAACAAGCATTCTTATAAAATAGACGTAACTAACTATATTACTACAACAACACTTATAAGTACAGAGGCCTTAGCCTTAGTATCGTAAGCGTCAACGCGTCACGCTTCGGCGTACAAACTATGAGCTATCTGTGTCACAGTTGCGCTAGATACATGACAGTTTGTAATTCACGTGAATGACACGACGCTGACTAAAGATACTAGGGCCTTACTCTCAGCTTCGCAAAAACCATGCAAGTTCCGTGCAGTTCTTAAACCTGACAAACAGTTTTGAATGAAATCATACCATGACGCTCATTTAGGTGAACTGTTTGAATATTGTTTTCTCAATGGTGAACGGATAATATTGTCTCTGACATTCTAACAATTTACTATAACATTGCAGACGCCTAGACGTTTGTAAGCTAATAAACTGAGAAAATTTAGAGCGACATGTTAACGAGAGTCCAAACAAAAAAAAAGGTGAACAGTTTTTCTGCGGTTTTTGAATAGTAGGCAGGCCTGTGTTAAAGTTGTCATGGTACGAATAAACTGGGCAGTAGGCTAGAAGTCTTGCTTTAAGAGCTCATAGTAAGGCCCCTGATGACTTAACTGTGAACTCAAAACAAGATAGGCCAATCAGTGCGGAACTGCGCTCAACCGTGTCAACTGCCTGAGCCATCAAACATTTCCAATACAAACTACCATCTTCAGTTTAATAACTGCTCTTTATTCTGTGGCACAGTAACAAGGGACCAACGACGATAATTTAAATAATCATCTGCTCCAGCCTTGTAATTTTAACTCCTATATCTTCACTGCCTTTCGGCTACTTGATTTTCTTACAGCAGCTGTGTTTTATATAAGGCGCTACGCACACGGAGACAACAAAAAGTTTAAATAAAAAAGTTTTTAAAAGTCTAAATGAAGAACAAATGTTGTAAATCAAAATCAACACAACTTAGTTTATAAAGAAGTCTTAGATGATACGCACTGATTGTGAAATAATAACTGTTATATTTTTAGGGGATGTAAGGGGCGAGCCAACATCTTTTGACCCAAGTCAACCTCACCTGCACGCGGTACATCCTGCTGATCGACGAACGAGGCTCTGACAACCGACCGATGGCGGTATACCCATCCCAACAGGCGTCGCTAAATGCAACAGGCCGGTGACGGGCAGCAGCTTCACTGGTGCGAGAAGCTACGCCCTGCGATCGCCAACCCGCCTGCCCAGCGTGGCGATTACGGGCAATATCCTCCAATGCAGGACAACAAAAAGCCACGGCCCCTAGTTCCCGGCGGCCCCGCTATTCCTGGTCATGGTGGCGACCATGGTAACGGCGGGGCGAGGGGTGCTAAGAATCTCCGGGCTACGGAAGGCCACCACAAACAACTGACCCTGGCGACGTATAACGGACGCACGCTAAGGCTTGACTCGCATCTGGCGCAACTCGAGGTGGAACTTGGGAAAATTAGGTGGCACATACTGGGGTTGAGTGAAGTCCGAAGAGAGGGGGAGGACACCTTAACCCTAGAATCGGGCAACCTTATGTACTTCCGAGAGGGAGACCAACAATCCCAAGGTGGCGTTGGGTTTCTGGTAAACAAGTCCCTTTCTGACAACGTTGTGGAAGTGTCCAGTGTGTCGAACAGGGTAGCGTACCTTATTGTGAAGCTCACCGAGAGGTATAGCCTTAAGGTGGTGCAAGTGTACGCACCGACCTCAACACACTCGGACGATGAAGTGGAGGATATGTTCGATGACATATCGAGGGCCCTCCACTTCACTACAAAGACCCAGTACACCGTTGTCATGGGGGACTTTAACGCTAAAGTGGGAGTACAGAATTTCAGCGAATCGGTAGTAGGATGCCATGGCTTTGGAAGCAGAAACCATAGGGGGCAAATGCTCGTCAACTTCCTCGAACGGGAGGGGCTCTTCTTGATGAACTCCTTCTTTAAGAAACAGCCCCAAAGGAAGTGGACGTGGCTAAGCCCCGACACTAGGACTAAAAATGAGATTGACTTCATCATGACGAATAAAAGGCACATATTTAGAGATGTCTCCGTGATCAACAGGTTCAATACCGGTAGCGATCACCGACTTGTCCGAGGCTCTCTGAATATCAACTTCAAGGCGCAACGTGTCCGTCTGATGAAGTCCAGGCTCCGACCAACACTGCTCCAAACCATTGCAGGATCTGAAACATTCCAGCTAAACCTGGAGAACCAATTCGCTGCCGTGGAAACCACCACAGACGTAAACCAGAACCTCGAAAATGTGACTCGGGTCCTCAGGGAAGAAGGTACGAGATTTTGTTACATGCAGCGTAAGGGCAAGAAGTCCAAGCTTTCAGAAGAGACTTTGGGGCTAATGAAGGAACGACGTGAAAACCCACCCATCACTTCGTCAGAAAAGCGGACTCTAAACCGAGAGATCAACAAGAACGTACGACACGACCTCCGGTGCTTCAATACTCTTTCGATCGAAAGAGCGATCGAGCAGAATCGAGGGTCAAAGGTGTTCGTACAATCTCTTGGAAGAAGCCACCTGACGAAGTTGACCACAGCTAGTGGAGAAGTCGTTGCTTCGAAGCCGGCAGTCTTTTCGGAAGTGGAGGACTTCTATGGCCGATTATACGCATCGCATGCATCTCGACCTGATCCCGAAAATGATCCTAGAGCCACGTTAACACGCCATTTCACCGAAGACTTGCCAGAAGTCAGTATTGGCGAAATCGAGATCGCTCTTAGGCAGCTTAAAAATGGAAAAGCCCCTGGAGAGGATGGCGTTACAACAGAGCTACTAAAAGCAGGAGGTAAACCCGTACTGAGGGAGCTCCAGAAGCTTTTTAACGCTGTCCTGTTCGAAGGGAGAACTCCAGAGGCGTGGAGTAGGAGTGTGGTCGTCCTGTTCTTCAAAAAAGGAGATAAGACCCTGCTGAAGAACTATCGACCCATATCCCTTCTAAGCCACGTCTATAAGCTGTTTTCAAGAGTGATCACGAACCGTCTTGCGCGTAGACTCGACGAATTCCAACCACCAGAACAGGCTGGGTTTCGGAGCGGATACGGCACCATAGACCACATTCACACAGTGCGGCAGATTATACAGAAGACCGAAGAGTATAATCAGCCCCTGTGTCTAGCATTCGTGGACTATGAGAAGGCCTTTGACTCGGTTGAAATCTGGTCTGTTCTGGAGTCCCTGCAGCGTTGCCAGATAGATTGGCGATACATCCAAGTGATGAGATGTCTTTACGAAACCGCCACCATGTCCGTCCAAGTACAGAATCAGCAAACAAGTCCCATACCGTTGCATCGAGGAGTGAGACAAGGGGACGTTATCTCCCCGAAATTGTTTTCAAATGCAATGGAGGATATGTTCAAGACGCTGAACTGGAAAGGACGTGGCATTAATATCAACGGCGAATACATCTCTCACTTGCGATTTGCTGACGATATCGTCATCGTGGCAGAGACGCTGCAGGACCTGCAACAGATGCTGAATGACCTGGCTGACTCTTCTATACGCATCGGCCTACGGATGAACTTGGACAAAACCAAGGTCATGTTCAACGAACATGTTCTACCGGAACCGATTGCGATACACGGCGCCGTTCTCGAAGTTGTTCAAAAATATGTGTACCTCGGGCAGACATTGCAGTTGGGAAAAAACAACTTTGAGAACGAGGTGAATAGAAGAATTCGGCTGGGCTGGGCAGCGTTTGGGAAACTACGTCGAGTCCTTACTTCGCCGATTCCACAGTGCCTGAAGACGAAAGTCTTCAATCAGTGCGTCCTACCCGTCATGACATACGGAGCCGAAACGTGGACACTGACGGCTCGAATGGTCCACAAGCTCAAAGTCGCTCAGCGGGCTATGGAAAGGGCTATGCTCGGTGTTTCTCTGAGGGATCGCATCAGAAATGAAGTGATCCGTCAGAGAACCAAGGTCATCGACATAGCCCACCGGATCAGCAAGCTGAAGTGGCAGTGGGCTGGCCATATTAGCCGTAGAACCGACAACCGTTGGGGTAAACGAGTTCTAGAGTGGAGACCGCGTCTCGGCAAACGTAGTGTAGGACGTCCTGAGGCACGGTGGAGTGACGATCTGCGCAAGACGGCTGGCAAAAACTGGATGCGAGAAGCCCAAGATAGACCTAAGTGGCGTGCAATTGGAGAGGCCTATGTCCAGCAGTGGACTGCTACAGGCTGATGATGAACTGTTATATTTTAACGTACAAGCTTTTTTTCTACCGAGTTCCAAATAGGAGGAGGTACTCAACTCGACTGTATGATTTTTTAATGTTTGTTATCTCATAACTTTCGACTGTGTGAACCGATTTACAAAATTTCTTTTTTTGTTTGGAAGCTGGTGCCATTAGACTGGTGACTGGTAAGAGGTGACTGGTGGTCCCATTAAATTTCATCAAATTCGGTCCAGTAGTTTTTGAGATACACTCCAATAACTGAATAAAATGGAAGTCGGTATTCAATTTTTCAAATTGTACTTGTTGACAACAAACTACATTAGCTAAATTTTTACCCGTGCTCAGAAAGAGAATACAGACAACAACAGATTAACTCAAAAACATATTATTAAAATTATTATATTGAAATTAATTAATAAGTGTGAAGTATTAAGTTACGTACTTACTGTAATTTATTGAATAAACTGAACCCCAATATGGCCTTTGAGTAATACTATTTCATGACAGGTAACAGACGTTCCTAAAAATACCAATATGTAACACAGTTAAACGGTAGAAACTAAAATTACACTACAATAAACTAAAATTCAGTTTATAACATGCATTTAGCGTTGCTAAATAAAGAATGTTACGTTAGTTTGACTCTCTAAAGTTTACATGCAATCTTTTTTTAAATGATTTAATTTATTTAGAGTATTATTGACCTAGTTTGCCACGGCGCTATTTATTGACGAATTTTGATAAAATTTAGTTTACACATTAGGTACCTGACTATAAAAAGGAAGTTCAAATATGAGAATAATTGGTTGTGAAGTACTGCGAATTGCCGCTGGTAAGACGGTGCTCGCGAGGTCTACTTTGCGCAGAACTATTAGTAAACTTTAAAACAAAAACATGTTTTATTATATGTAAATAATTGTCATGTTTTCAAAACACACGTTATGCGCATTTATTACCAAACGAGACTGAGACGGAGCATCGTACTGACTTATTTGCAAGTTTATCTCAGTGTGCGTCAAGCCTAAAACTTTATTCTGTTAACATTTATATATTATATTTTTGTGAAGCTCCAGGCAGATTCCTTACGATAATCATTTCAATTGGCCAATTCACACATGATTTAAGACATGATGATATCTAAGACAGGATCTTGGATGGTCTGCCGCTGCAGTAATTTTTATCAAGTCGGTGGGCCGAAGAGATAACAACAAAGATTTATGACGAAACGTTTAAGAATTGATTCAAAATATGTAGCTGAATTTAAAAAAGAAGTCTATAATCAAAGAAAGAGTTAAAATAAATGCATTCGTAAATATGTAGTGTAGTTTCTCTTCACAGTTATTAAAAAAGTACATACCAAAAGGATGACTTATGGCACTAAAACGTGGTCCCTTACTATAGGCCTCATAAGCAAGCTCAAAGTCGGGCAACGAGCTATGGAGAGGGCTATGCTCGGGGTTTCTCTACGTGATCGAATCAGAAATGAGGAGATCCGTAGAAGAACGAAAGTCACCGACATAGCCCAGAAGATTAGCCAGTTAAAGTGGCAGTGGGTACATAGCACGCAGAACAGATGGCCTATCGGGCCGGAAGGTTTTGGAATGGAGACCACGGACCGGCAAGTGCAGCGTAGATCGTCCACCGTGATAAAAGTCGCAGGACGGCGTTGGATGCAGGCCGCTTCCAACCGATCGTTTTGGAAAATTATGGGGGATGCATATGTTCAGCAGTGGACGTCCTACGGCTGAGATGATGATGATGATAAAAGTACTAGTACTTTTATCATCATCTTTTACCTGTGTATGGAATTGTTTCGTGTTCATATTCTATTTAATTAGGGATAGAATCCTTATATGGTATATACATACATATATGTATATATAGGTGTATATATATTATAAACAACCCGACTGCGCCATAAAATATGTATTAATGTCTATATATTTGAAAATACATTTTCATTTACTTAGGCGACATGATGACTATTAATAAGTTTTTTACTCATAACTCGAGGTGTTATATATCTCATCTCAGACTGCATATATTAAAAAATCGTTCATACATTATTTTTAGTGTTAATTTTCCCAACCTCTCAAAGTTTCAACGATGGCCGTGGAAAAAAATAAATGCGCCACTTCCCATAGTGATTTGTTCATTGTCCTTTGACTTGTTCTTTACGCTCTGCTTTCTCTGGTTCACATTCTGTCATAAACCTGCAATTTTTAATTCGTACTAGCGTTTACCTACACTACACGTGACTCAAACTATCGACACAAATAAACAAGTAGTCAAAGTGCATGTACTAGGTAGCTCTATTCGGCAATCAGTGACCAGTCAGGCTTTGATTTCTTCAGATAGAAATCCTTTACGTTCTTACTAATAAACTTCGCTATACCTGGAATAGTTATTCTGTCAATGTTTCGCTTACAGTAATAGTCACGCGTGAGAGCAACACAAAGAAAGTTACAACGCTGTCACATTAACTCGACGCATCGCTGGAATGCGGGTCCCCGCCCGCTTCCCCCCGGATTCCCTTTTTTCGCCCGTCAAGTGTCAGTACGGTCAGCATCTTTGTTGCCGATACACGCTTCGATAATTTGGCTTTATGCTAATATTAATAACGGTAACAGGTAGACACCTTAAATTTTCACAGAATATGTAGTTGTATATTACCTTTCAAAATAAATAAATATTTTTTATTAATTTAACAAACTTAATTTTTAATCAATTTTTACTCGTTCTTAATAAAGGCCACTTGGCCGGTTTTTTTGCACACCGTACTTGAGCGCCAAAATGACGTCACATGGTCAAGCGTTTAGTTAATGTGACCGCGTTGTACGCCTAGGATAAAGTTTACGCAACGTTTATTAGTAAAGGTGTTAGTGAAACGTCATCAAGTTTGATAAATTTGTGGGAATGGGAGAAGATCAGATATATGATATTTATTCATATCTGGCAATAAAATTGTGGTCTCTTTTAGTTTACTGTAAACGCAAATATAAAAAAATACGATGTCAACTTCACTACTGACGTGCCTGCAACTATATCTACGAAGCCTCAACTATCTACTAACTCAGGAGTTTTCAACCGATTTTGATGAAATGCGACCAACTTGAAGCCAGCTTATTTAACACAAAAATAATTTTCAAAATTAATTCACAATTGACATAGTAATCGGTTAGCAAACATAAAAACCAACATGTAACCTTCTCCTTTTTTAAAGTTGGTTAAAAAACAATAAATAAGTCATCAAAGTGCAAGTGGGTTGCGCTTTACTGCTCTTTATCCGGCAACTTCATAACTACCAGTGGCCAATGGCTAGTCAGGCTCAGGTTGTTTAGACAGGGAGCCAATGATTAGTTTTATCATCGCTGACTAAACGTTACCAAGTTCGATAATTTAAGTGTGTTGAGAGAAGAGATGGAACAAGTAGTAAAAAATAATTTAATTGCAAGTTGAGCCGCTGGTCCCTGGTTCGATCTCGGGTTAAACATTTTTGTACATGGACAGAATGTGATCTCTGTTTGAATGTATGGGTGTGTATATGTATATATATCAGTCATCAGATTACCATAGTACAGTCTCTGCCTAGTTTGGGACCTGTTGAACTTATGTGGGTTATACCATATTATTATTATTCATTCCCATTTACACTTTAGTGTCTATAGAAAAATCAAACGAGGTTGGGCGAACTAAGATACGAGTACCAATGACTGAAATAATGATTATTGAGAAAAAGAAGCGAATAAAAGATAATGAATTTTGTGTTAAATCGTTACACAGGTGCGTAGTTTTATGTGTTACATCAGGTAAAAAATATTATTTATCACTGGTGGATTTTCTTTGGATTGAGTCTTTACTAAACAGTTCTATGTAACAAGTGCGACGAGTTATTCAAACGTTGTCGAGAGTGGATGTACCGTCAACCACCTTTTCGCATATAATTTGTGTTATGCCCACGGCGGACTCAATACACGAATTTTAACGTAGTAAAGCCATAAAACGTAACTTTTCCGCGATGTTCTTAAAATTGTACTTTATAAAGTGTATTATAATACATTTGCAGTATATATATATATGTTTTGGAGATCAAGAATACGTTTTCATCGTAAATAATAAAAAATATACACAATTTAATCCGTTTAGTAATTTTAAATTTCAGTGTTTAATAGTAGAGAAATACTAAGAAATCATTAAGAGTTTCAATGAAACATCCACCATTAAAACATCAGTAATCAAACCTGCCCGCAGCTCTTACTTCTCTGCGATCGTGTCGAATTTAAACTCAAAGCACCACCTACTCACCAGAACATAAGTGCAAATGTGCACTCTATATTGATGGCAATAAGGCCAAAAGTGGGTACTTCACGTAAGCACCAATTTGCATCGCAATCGTTTGGAATCAACTCGATTACCACCACAGTGGCATACGCAGTAGGCTACCTAAAGTTATTCGCGTATGTGCTGATCAGTGACTCAAGAGATTTGAAAATAGTGCCTACTCTTGGTGGAAATGGCTGAACGTATGCTCTTATGTTATCCGCTTCTTCGTGCATGTAGTATTTACCAAAAACTATTTTGCGCGGAACCGTTATTATATCTCAATAATAAAATAATTTAATTTAATAATATATTATAAAATCAGCTATAGCAGCCATTGATAGTCCCGTTAAAACCGGTCGAGTCGTTTCAGACATATACCGGAACAAACAGACAAACATATAATCAAAAATCTTAAGAAATTGTTTCTAAGAACCCTATGCATTTAGTATAAAACTGTTTTGATTGAAATTTGACGTTATAAACAGACATTTATATTTTATTTCTTTTTATTGATGTATAGATAATCCGCCCATAAAGTTCTCACAGCTCGGGAGAAGAGTACAAGCCATAATCCACTACGGGAGCCCAGTGCCAGTTAGGAGATAAGCTTCCGAGATAGACAGAGACAGACTGCTAGCAACGACGTAGATTAAGAGGCGTCTATTTCTAGAAAATTCTAGACATAGGCGTTTCCTAATACACAGAGCTTCGGTCTTCAGACCTCTGCATCAATTGACTGCCAGTCGGTTTTGTGCTGCTTCTTTGTTGTTATCCAGAGAAAATTACGAGCCATAATCCACTACGGGAGCTCAGTGCCAGTTTGTAGATATGCTTTCGATACAGAAAGAGACGGACTGCTAGCAATGAGGTACATTAGGAGGCGTCTATTTCTAGACAATTCTAAACATAGGCGCTTCCAAATACACAGAGCTTCGGTCTTCGAACCTCTGCATCAATTGACTGCCAGTCGGTTTTGTGCTGCTTCTTTGTTGTTATCGAGAGAAAATTACGAGCCATAATCCACTACGGGAGCTCAGTGCCAGTTTGTAGTTAAGCTTTCGATACAGAAAGAGACAGACTGCTAGCAATGAGTTACATTAGGAGGCGTCTATTTCTAGACAATTCCAAACATAGGCGCTTCCAAATACACAGAGCTTCGGTCTTCAGACTTCTTCATCAATTGACTGCCAGTCGGTTTTGTGCGGTTTCTCTGTTGCTATACTAGGTGAAGTAGTATCTTCCAATGATTCTAATATAAAATATTTATGAAAGATAATATTTTGTTTTTATTTCAGTCACATTTTTCTGTGGCACAGGCTTACAAGGCTCGTCTTCACTGATGCGGGATTAATGGTGTAATAATGGTTTTTATTGTACCACCGCGATGCCGATGCTGTGTTTATTCGTAAAGCTTTCTTTGTTTTATTTATAGTAAAGGGTAAAGCGTTCGTCTGACGTTGTGTGTGTTATTTGTAGTGAATTTGAGATTTTCTTAAACCGTAAACCTGTAACCTTAGTGTGTATTTTTTTAAATAACGTCCATATACATGCGATACAAACAACTTAAGTAGGTTACAAAGTAGCGGTTACGCCTAGTGTATGGTGTTGTGGTAACTTTAAATGTATAAGAATCCATATCCGACTCCAAACTTATGTATTGCGGTTTTCATAAACCTTTAGGGTCAAAGTACACGGGCGGTTCTCCTGCCGCGGGAATCCGCTCGACAAAGCTGCCGCAGACCATCACGGGACGCGGTTTATCGCTGTCTTTTGTTCAACATGGATTCGCCAATGATAATTGCGCTTGCAGCCCTTTAATATAATGATTAATATAATATTATGACCCTTATATGAGAAAAATTGAATTTAACGGTCAGGCATTTTGACCACGGGACCAAAGAGTTACAAAAACACAGATGAATGCGGAGACGGGGGGCGCTGATTACAGTCGCTAGTCCGTCGAGTGATAGACCACACTGTCAGGCGCTTTTGAAGACGTGGAACACCCAGCATTTATCCCATAAACTATTTTAACCCCAAGTAAGTAAAGTATCTGTTTAATTTAGAAATGTACCAAAATAAGTGTTTAATTTACACAGCAGCCCAAAATTAAGTAGTTCATTCAATTTCGCATTTATAATTGTAATGTTATATGTAAGGTAATGTTTGGGTTAGAGTATCCTGAATTTTATTCTATTACTAGCGACTGCCCGCGACTTCGTTTGCGTAGTAGGCTCGGCCTTCGACCTCGCCATAGTCTCCCACCTTTTCTTGGTTTGCTTTCATAAGAACCATCTCCTGACAATAATAACCACAACAAAAAAGATATTGTTCCATCAAAGTCAAAGTCAAAGCCAAAAATCATTTATTCAATTTAGGCATCAAAGCACTCATGAACGTAAATTTTTCATTATAATGTACTTTAAAGACTCTACCGCCGCGTTCCGAAATATATGGAGCCTACCGAGAAGAAGCGTCCGTTCTCTAGTTATAGCGTGACCAGGAGAAAAAGGGGTTCATTTTTATATATCTAAATTGATTTCTCTACTAGTTCTATTATTATTTTTATTTAGGAAACGGCCAGGACTCGCGTGATATTTACCGAAAAATTTCTCCGATCAGATTCGAATTTAATGAAAAGGTAAGGTTGTTAAGGTGGTAATAAAGATTATGATGAATCTGATTTCACACTTGTGACCTAACCCTCAATATAATATGTCTAAGGCCTAAGGAATGGTTGACCATCTTATGTAGGTATCTAATAGCACAGAATTCGCCCTATTTACATAGGTCTCTATATCTAGCCTAGTAGTTGTCAGTACTCTTTGTTAGCAGTAACTCAACTTAATATTCAAATAATCGATTTTACTAAAGGAACTAATTTTTTCAGCTGCTGAGTATTACAATTATTATACATAAATGCTGATTATATGGATACTACAAGTATGAAATACAATACACTTTGTAGTCTAATAGACGGGTGGCACAGGGATGTACTAATTATTTTAAAACATTATAATTCCCAAACGACAGTAAACCAATATTTTGATATTTTAAGATTTATATTACATCACTTGTCATGTGCGGTATAATCATAAAAATACGGTAACTCGTTTAAATACTAAGTAAATAAATATAATAATTTTTATTTATATTTTAAATTAAAGAAAAACGAAAAGAAAATGCTTAAGACTTTTACTACTAGTTTTTGTTATTTCGTAATACGAATTTTATTTATTTACCTATAGTATATACTTATCGAAGTTTTTACTTATCTATGTATTTTTATATTTTAATAATGCAGTTACCTTGTTTGTAAGGCACGGTACCCGGTGTTACTTGAACGGACAAGTTGCCCTACTGCTACTATTCATACAACCCTTCTCAGAATTCATATTCGCATATTCAGCAAGTTTTTTCCTCAAGGAACCAAACATCAATGTATTGTAATTTGCAACGGTTATAGAATAGAAGTTTAAATGGTTAAAGGCGAAACTGTATCGTTTTTTTAAACACCCACGACGAAAGGCATTTTTAATTTATTGATGTAAGAATAGTGGATGTGGCATTTGTACTAATTTTATAAAACTTTTTTTTCAGTTTTAAGTGTTCACTCCGTCCACTTTTGGATAGGTGACCGCTATTGGCATTTTTGACAGAATAAGAATAAGAAAAAAATATTTGCTAAATTACATTTGCATTGGTTATTTAGAGAATTAGTATATAATATTAGCACATGTTATTTAGAGAATGCTCGTAAAAATATAAAGCCATTGTTAATAGCTTGCATGCAGACGTATATATAAAAAAATTGCTGAAGTTTACAAATTAATTGATAATATAAAAAAAAATGTTTCAAGCCATTCACCTAAAATTTTCTATAATTTGAAGCTTCCGAATACTTAAACATCCATGAACTTGTTTAAATATGTAGATTACACATATTAAAAAAAAATATGCTTAATGTCTTTGTGATAAGGACGTAGATAAATAACATTCGCAGATTTCTTTTTTGCCAATACGTTTCTTAAACGTTTCTTAAAATAATCTTAAAATAATTTCCATGTTTCGGAGAACATTGTTGTCGACTTGGAGAACAGTCCTCAGCAGTGGGCACGTATGGAGGTGACGTTATTGTGGTTACTGATTCTAGTCCGTTTACTAAATTTATATATCACTCAAACGCATGCGCACTAAAACTAGGGTTCCTTGTGTCTCGTAAGGCTGTGAGCCTTACACAAAATAGGAATCGTTGTAAATTACAAGTAATAGTTTGCTATTCCTTGTTTCTTTACGAAATATACAAAAGACCTAATTAGCGATATTAATAAAAAAATAATAGACGACCAGTCATCTTTATTTTCTAAACAACGCTCCACGAAGCATATAATTAACAATTGTTAAAGAGTTACTTTAAAACCATTCGCTCGATTTCCTACGTCGACTGAACTAAGTGGCCATTATAAATAGCCATTCAAGCGTCTGCACAGTTCGCCAATAGATGTCGCTACGAAGCCTAGTGTATCTTTCAATTTATCGTTTGTTCAATTAACTGATTAAAAAAAGAACATAACTTTTTTATGGTTCTGTAGTACTTGTGTAGTAGTTGCGATCTTTTCTAATAGTATATAATAATATAGTACATTTTGACGTGATAGTCAAAAATGTAACGACAGTATGTTTAATAAATGCCACATCCATATTTGAAATATCCACGTAGAAGCGTAAAGTACCTGAACGATTTGTGCATACGTGTTGCCTATTCAAGAATTAAGCTTTCTTATGGAATTCTTTTGTAGTAGTTTTTACGATCGAACGCTTTTATTGAGTAGGGAGTTAGGGATGTGACTTACGAAGGTTGGTAATTGTTATCCGGTTTTATATTACGAGTGAGTGGAAATTGGTTGGCGATGTTAGTTTTTAATATGTTTATGCAATTTTATATATAGTCAGTTTTATGAGGCAGTGAGTTTATTCTGATGCATTTTTAGAATTTATTGGTAAAGTGTATTATTAATTAACAATGTTTTAAATTTTCAAGGAAAGAAATATACGGTAAAATATATTCTCTTAACACCGATACATATTAAATTGTTTTATCACATAATAATTCACATATTTTTGCTGACATTGAAAACAACTTAAATTCTTTTCGTTTTATTACAACCCCATTTATTTTAGCCTCAGACGCTAATCACATCAATTTAAAACAAACTCCGATCTGATATCGATATACGCAACATTTGTTCAAAATCACAAAAATATGCAAATTAATCGATAACAGTTTACATATTTTATCGATACACCGGGCGGCACTAAATCTCGCGAACGATCACCAGGTGTTCTCGTGTTCAAAATCTTCGATCCTTCGTAGATTAAACACTAGTTACTCCTATTAACAAAAGCGGACCGCGCTTGGTAATCTAAGAATCGTTCTTAGAACCAGATAATCGGGCGTTATTTTTTTCCCATCATTATTTTTAGGAATAATAATGAGACGCCATTGACGCCTGCCGCTAAAAAAAGAAAACAAAGATGGCCGCCTGTCAAACGCATATGAGTTTACGTGAATAGGTCGCTCGTTTTCTGGTTTTTTGGATATAAATGACTTGATTGTGTCGGAGATATTCGAATGGGTTTATTGAGAATTGTTTGTAATCCTGTAGAATGCAGATAATATGAATAGGTGTGTGATGATATATCATCTTATAACAGTACGTAGTGCAGATACCAGCCCTAGATCAGATGGCCTAGTCGGGATCGGATTCGGAATGCTAGGTAGGTATTATATTCATCTATGATTCGGAAAATTATTGTCTATTGAAATTAAAATTAAACTACGTGTTTAAAAAATATACTAAGTTACCTTTAATGGCGTTTTTGTTTCGTATTTAAGAGGGATGCATAGCTAGTACTTTTCATAATAAAAGAAAAAACTCTTTTTTACCTCTTAACCAGTATTTTTTAAGTTCTAAAAAAGGAAATTTATAGTACTTTGAAATACTGAAAAAATCAAAACGTACGGGCATAGTAGAAAATGTGATGATTCCATGAAAAAAAAAATTACTGAAATCGGACAATGTTAAGAGGTAGAGTTTTTTTTTAGTATAGAAAATACTAGCTATGCAATCCTCATAAGACTTTGCATCGGGTAAAAGTTTTACCTGCTCCTGCTTACCTGGTTTTACCGTAAAACCAGGCAAAAGCAAATCTAGCGATTTTCTAAAAGATTAGTTAAGTACGTATCAGACATATCTCAAAACTCAGTTTTGCCTGAAAAACGTAGGGTCTGTTTTCGTTCTTATATTTTCATACTTTGTTGTTGAAACAACAGACTTTCTTGTCTTTACTTTGATAATTGCAATCACAAAATAGCCTAATACATTCGCAATATTATTAAAACGTAAGATATTAAAATGGGTGCCGTGGGGTACCGGCTTAGAATAGTACCCCCCCAACTCTACCCGTGGGTGCGTAAAAATCTGCTAAGGGATAACAATCGGAAGGTGGGCAGCAGCACCTTCCCAGTATTAAAACCCCAAAACTGCGCTCGCCAACCCGCCTGCCAAGCGTGGCGAGTATTGGCAAAATCCCCCCAATGACGGACACATTAGGAACCAGGCCCCCAGTCCCCGGCAGCCCCGCTATTCCTGGCTACGGTAGCGGCCACGGTAACGGTGGGGCAGGGGGTGCTAAGAATCCCCGGCAGACGCCCGGCTACCACCCCCAACGACGACGACTGGCCCTGGTGACACACAACATACGCACAATGAGGACAGACGAGAAGATATATGAGCTGGAAGAAGAAATGAGTAAGTTACACTGGGACATAGTAGGGTTATCTGAAGTCCGTAGAGCGGGTGAGGACACGATAACCCTGAAATCAGGTAACCTACTCTACTACCGGGAGGGCGACCAACAGTCCCAAGGTGGTGTCGGTTTTCTCGTCCACAAGTCCCTTACTAACAACATAGTTAAGATCGATAGCGTTTCCAATAGGGTCGTATACCTAATACTCAGAGTATCCAAACGATATTCGCTGAAGGTCATTCAGGTATACGCACCGACGAAGTCGCACCCGGATGATGAGGTGGAGGATATGTATGAGGACATTAGTCGGGCCATACATACCTCTGAAACGCACTTTCTAGTTGTTATGGGGGACTTCAACGCGAAGTTGGGTAAGAGAAGCGAGGATGAGTTGAAAGTGGGGCAATTTGGATATGGACAACGGAACCGTAGGGGACAGAGGTTGGCCGACTTCCTGGAGAAAGAGGGACTCTTTATGATGAACTCTTTCTTTCAGAAGCCACCTCACAGGAAATGGACCTGGCTGAGTCCCGATGGTTTCACGAGAAATGAGATTGACTTCATTATGACCACCAAAAGGCAAATATTCACTGATGTCTCCGTGATCAACAGGGTTAAAACCGGTAGTGATCACCGAATGGTAAGAGGCACGGTGAATATTAATGTCAAACTGGAGAGGTCTCGTCTGATGAAGTCTACGCTCCGACCCACTCGTGCCCGTATTCAAGACCCCGAGAGCTTTCAACTTGAGCTATCCAATCGCTTCGATTGCCTTGAGAACATCGCTTCAGTGGACGAGATCAATAACAGGTTAGTAGAAACTGTCCATACAGTGGGTTCCAAGTACTTTAAACCCCACCGTACAGATAGGCCACAAAAACTCTCCAACGATACCCTCAACCTCATGGCTGAACGACGCTCATTGAAACTGCAGTCTTCGGATGATGCTGAAGCATATAGGCTGCTCAATAAACGAATATGGAAGTCCTTGCGACACGACATCCGGATCTTTAATACAAACCGTATTAAAGAGACGATAGAGCGGAAAAAAGGCTCCAAAGTGTTTGCAAGAGACATGTCTATTGGGCAAAGCCAGTTGACGAAGCTGAAGAGAGAAGACGGCAGTGTAGCGTCGACCAAAGCGGAAGTATTAGAAGAGGTAGAGAGTTTCTACGGACAGCTATACACCTCGGTCGCTAAACCTGTTAGCAGCTCGGCCAAAGACCCAAGAGCCAAGCTGACCCGACATTATACCGAAGATATCCCGGACATCAGCCTGTACGAGATTAGAATGGCTTTGAAACAGCTTAAGAACAACAAGGCGCCTGGTGACGACGGTATCACATCTGAACTTCTGAAAGCGGGTGGAACACCGGTACTTAAAGTCCTTCAGAAGCTCTTTAATACCGTCTTACTTGAAGGTTCAACGCCAGAAGCATGGAACAAAAGCGTGGTGGTGCTGTTCTTCAAGAAAGGTGACAACACTTTACTTAAAAATTACAGACCCATCTCGCTTTTGAGCCATGTTTATAAGCTGTTTTCGAAGGTCATAACGAACCGTCTCAGTCGCAGGTTTGATGAATTCCAGCCTCCGGAACAAGCCGGTTTCCGAAAAGGCTATAGTACCATAGACCACATCCACACGCTACGGCAAGTTATACAGAAGACCGAAGAGTATAACTTGCCTCTTTGTTTAGCGTTTGTGGACTATGAGAAAGCCTTTGATTCGATCGAGACGTGGGCAGTGCTTGAGTCTCTCCAGCGGTGCCGTATTGACTATCGGTATATTGAAGTGCTGAAGTGTTTGTACAAAAACGCCTACATGTCAGTCCGAGTACAGGAGCAGAGTTCGAAGGCAATTCCATTGCAAAGAGGCGTGAGACAGGGAGACGTTATATCTCCGAAACTGTTCACCGCTACATTGGAAGACGCCTTCAAGCTTCTGGAATGGCAAGGACTTGGCATTAATATTAACGGCGAATACATCACTCACCTTCGATTTGCCGACGATATTGTAGTCATGGCAGAATCCATGGAAGACCTCAGTACAATGCTCGAAGGCCTCCATCGAGTTTCCCAACGGGTAGGTCTTAAGATGAACATGGATAAGACGAAAATTATGTCTAATGCCCATGTTGTACCTACCCCAATATCAGTTGGGAACTCAGTTCTCGAAGTTGTTGACGAGTACATCTACCTGGGACAGACAGTCAAACTAGGCAGGTCCAACTTCGAGAAAGAGGTCAATCGTCGAATCCAACTCGGCTGGGCAGCGTTCCGGAAACTTCGCGAAGTCTTCTCGTCAAAAATACCTCAGTGCCTCAAGACAAGAGTCTTCGACCAGTGTGTGTTACCAGTGATGACTTATGGCACTGAAACGTGGTCTCTTACTATGGGCCTCATAGACAAGCTCAAAGTCGCACAACGAGCTATGGAGAGGGCTATGCTCGGGGTTTCTCTACGTGATCGAATCAGAAATGAGGAGATCCGTAGAAGAACGAAAGTCACCGACATAGCCCAGAAGATCAGCCAGTTGAAGTGGCAGTGGGCAGGGCACATAGCACGCAGAACAGATGGCCGATGGGGCCGAAAGGTTCTGGAGTGGAGACCACGGACCGGCAAGCGCAGCGTAGGTCGTCCACCGACACGGTGGACAGACGACCTGAGGAAGGTCGCAGGACGACGTTGGATGCAGGCCGCTTCCAACCGGTCCTTTTGGAAAATCATGGGGGAGGCCTATGTTCAGCAGTGGACGTCCTACGGCTGAGATGATGATGATGAAGATATTAAAATAGTTATTTAGGGAAAGTGTAATGCAATCACTCATTGTCGAATCCAAGCTTGCAGTATATAAAATGAATTAAGTACGAACTCATCTTCTTTCTCACACTCATTCATAAATTGGATGAACCACTGGGGTGGTAAAACATTAACTAGGGAATCCTTACCTGGCTTATCGTAGCCAGATTTGGTGCTGATGATTTATTGTCAAAAGAGTAAGGTGGTCTTCTATCTTTGTAGCTCTTCCGTTTATTAGGCAAACAACGAACGCCTAGTTATTTCAGGAGCCAGCTGTCTCTATTACTCTTTTTTGTCCGCATATTTTTGATCTTCTTTTAACCGGTATGCGTGATTTATCACCGCTATTTGGGTATGCGTATGACAGGGATAGTTGTAGAGAGATAGGTACATATGTAACCGATGCACGAACTAAAGGACTGATGCCGGTTATCACCAACATTTTAGGTAACACCTAAGCCATGTTATGTGCAATTTTATACTACTAAGTGTTACCTAACTGGCTTAGGTGTGTTACCTAACTGGCTTAAGTGTGTTATTTAACTGGCTTAGGTGCGATACCTAACTGGCTTAGGTGTGTTACCTAACTGGCTTAGGTGTGTTACCTTACTGGCTTAGATGTGTTACCTAACTGGCTTAGGTGTTATCTAAGATAATGGTGAAACAGGGCATGAATGTCATAGAGAGATCATGGTTGACCGAATAAACTTGACAGTTAATGACGTGTCTGATTGCTGATAATAACTTAGAAGAGATTATTTGCAGAATAATCTCCTATGTGGGTGAGTCGGCTTCTTTCAAAAAACTAGCTAAACTCGGTTTCGGGTAGCAATTCTTTTGTGCAGAACACCAAACTAAACTAGCGAACTAAAATATTGTTTAGTACCTACGTATATTATGATAGTTCTTATTGTGTTCACGCTATAGTCCAGATTTGTATAAAACGCTTGCAAAACAGTTCTTTAATTTTAAATTTCTGGTTAATTGTGGGTATGTTTAGCGCAAATTTAGTCATGTAACTTTTTCATATAAGTTTACAAAACTGCCTGTATCGCATCACTATTTTAAACTTTTTGACAGTACATTCTTATTCACAGCGACCAACTACTAAATGTAAACACAACATACTTAAATAAGTTTTTTAATTATTTAAATAAAAACAAAATTGAAACATAATAAATATATGTAGGTACAAGTGAAAAAGCATGTAGTTTTTTGATACATAAATTAAAATAAATAAAATTTGTTTTCAGCTATATGACAGTTAGGAAAGTCCTAGCTTTAAATTAAATCTTTTCTTTATAATATAAATCGATGATATCTAATTCATTGCTAATTTTGTTCAAGCTAAGCACACACGTGGTCTCTTAACTTAACTAGTATACGGTTATCCACAATTGATTTGAATAATCATAATTATGTTTAGAATTGTCCTTATAAGTGTTACAATTTGGACTTTAGCATGAACAAATAAGAACTGCAATACGAGAAGTTTAGAAAATTTCAGATTTTAGTTCGCTGGGTTTAGCTTGGTATTCTGCACAAGCGAAATGCTACCAATGATTTACACTGACTACATTTTAAGCGAAAGGTCTTGTTTTTTGTGTAAAAATGTCTAAGTTTGGTCTCTTTATAAACATGCGTTAGTGCTTTAAGAACCAAACAAGTACAATTTGAAAAATTTAATACCGACTTCCATTATATTCAGTTATCGGAGTGTATCTCAAGCTTTCAAACAAAAAAGAATTTTGAGAATCGGCTCACCCTATCGAAAGTTATGAGGTAACAAACAAAAAAAACCAGTCGAATTGAGTACCTCCTCATTTGTTTGGAAGTCGGTAGATAATAAAAAAAGAACGCAAATCTTCCGCCTTAAAATTTACAGCGTCGGTTTTATTTTTAGACAAAGTGCTATAAAGTACTAAATTAAAAAGATTGCTCCTCTGAGGGTAGTCAACGGCTTTCCGTGCCTCATTTCAAGCAATAGTTCTTTAATAACTTTATAATTAAAGATCCGAGAACTTGAAGAATGATCTTAAAATTAACGAGAAGTCAAGTTATTATTTTAATGAAACGACTAAGGGTCCTTTTAAAAATGTGATAGGGTGGTGAGAAGTCATTTAGGTAGAAAGGACTTATAATTATGAATCTGAATAGCACTCGAAGGGATAAGGAAGGTATAGTTTGGATATATATCCATATGTCAAAGTCAAAGTATTCTATTTTTGCATGAATATGGGTACAAATATAGATAGTTCCAAATAACTTTAAAGTTCTCCACATTCCACCATTATGGTATACAAAATAATTTTATAGTAAAGTTAACATACATCATCATAGCGCATTATCAGAAAATAAAAAACTCTTAAAACTAAACTCAGTAAACTTTAAGTAAATCAGTTGCCTTAATATCCATCAATTTACACAAAGAAAATAACTGCAAATTACAATAATAAATGTCAACAAGAAAATTAATAACTATTACATGCGAGTAATTATGATTTAATGTCCGATTGATTACCTTTTAGCAAAATTATAGGGACCTGTCATTTAAATACTCATTTATGTTATAGTAACATTTATTTACTAGTAAATTATACAATTCTCTTTTGAAATTAATATTACTCTCTAATTCTAGTAGTGATTTCGGTAGGCGATTGTATAATCTAGGGGCCATTCCAAACACACTCTTATCAAATAAAGCTATTTTATGTACAGGCATACAGATTTTATTTTTGTGTCGTTTGCGTCTGAAATTTTCAAAAAGATTTATGATATGGATTATTATTAACTGAGACCACACTTAAAAAACAAATTAACTCAACTAGTTTTGTTATATTAAAATAAGCTACCAGCAAACAAACTGTGTTTAAATAACAGCACCTGATTCAGTGATTTCCAACAAAACGGGTTGTGTTAAATAGAGTTTAGTTAATGATAAACGTATTTTTATGTACAGGTAACAAAACATCAGTTTAGCTACAAGCTACAAAACCGAATTCAATAAATAATAATCGAAATATTTGCTTATACTTTACTTAAATAGTTGGCTTACTAGTAACAAACATTGAATTACCAAAAATATTAGATAGATAGATAGATAGATAATTCTTTATTGTTACACCACTTAATATACAAAAATAACATAAAAGTAAAAGAAAGCTTAAAATAAAGTGTTACAATGGGCGGCCTTATCACTAATAGTGATCTCTTCCAGGCAACCTTAGGATGGAGAGGAAATACAGGAATAACAAGACGGGGCGTAATATAAAGATAAAGGTACAATCAAATCAAGACAATAATACATTACTAAATCAAATTAATAATAAATTATAAACAAGAAAAGAAAAATATCTACTAATACATAAAAATACACTAATACATATTGAAATATATATAAACATATAATTAATTCATTGATATACTTACATAATATATATATATATATATATATATACATACATAATATACATAATATTAGTTGTAAATAGACTTTTAGTTGTTTACCTAAATCACAATCACATGTTTATTATTTATCACATTATTCACTTCACACACGATTAGTTGTTAACAAAACATACGACGCTGCTTATAACATAACATTCACTATTATTTATATAACTATTTAGTTATAATTTAATCAAAACTTGGCTGCGTGTTTTTTTTTTTTTTTGTATTGGAACTGGAAGCCATGTTAGTTTATGTTCGTGGTATGGTTCGAACTAGAACTCATCGCAAAATTGACAAAATAATAACCTTAAACTTACATATATACATATTTCATTGATATTATGTGAATTATACATAATAGTGGACTCTCAACAGTGCATGTGTGCATATTATAAGTAAGTGTGTACAAAACTACATAAAGACGAATATGGATCAGCAGACGGCGACAGAACTGGTGTTTCTTCCTATTAGGACCGCGAGTGCATAAAAACAATCGGTGGAACTATGAGGAACGAGTGCTTAATATAATGTTTAGGAACACAACGAAAAATATGTTTTAGTTGTACTTAAGTAGATTTTATTATATTTAGTTACTGTGAATTAAAAAAACACAAACATTTCAAAAATAGTCAACATATTATGTAATTAGTAGACTACATTACATAATATGATCATGAATATAGCGTGCTTTTGGGACATACCTAAAGCAAATTATTATAAGCCATAGAAATGAATAAATAGTTATTTAAAGAGTGAGCTATATTTTAAATAAATTTCCACAAGCTGTAGTTGATGTCTGTTTATCCGTCCCCAGTAGGAAACGTAGAGAATTAATAATGTCATAGAGGGATACATAAATTCACATATTCTTTTAATTATGATATTTTATACTTAGCATGCTCAGGACATACAGAGTCGCTGTTCCTAATTGGTCATACTATTGTCAACAATACAAATTAATTAAACTTAATTGTAACAATTAAACTTCTGTCTTTGTTTTCATATGTTAACCTAACATAGTTTTATTATCGTGCTTATACCCTAGGTGCAATTAACTTAACAAATTAGCTACTAATAACTTCCTAATGAGGCGTCACTTAATAGGTAACTAAATAGTTGTGTTACCAATAACACATCATCAGGTAAGGTACACATAAAAGTAATCAAACAGTTGAGTTACCAGTAACACTGCACGAGGTAATGTACACTGGTTATTTGTAACAAAACAATTGAGTTACTAATAACGCTTGGTCAAGTAACATGCGCACGAAACTTACTAAATAGTCTTGCTATACCGACTTCGACAAATTATTTCACACTTTTTGGTGTTGAAGTCGGTTCCATTTTTTGGTAAAAACCATTTTTAGTGACCCTGCTACTTACGGGCTCGATTTTCAATGTTGATATCATCAAGATAAATCTACACTTTTTCAGTTTTTGGAGTGTAACTCAAAAACTACTTAACCGAATTTATTGAAATTCTAATGAAACCACCTATATACTCTCCCAAACAATAAAAGTTTTTTGAAAATCGGTCCACAGATGAGAAAATCGGCTAACATACACATAAATATTATAACAATGAAATTTCTATTGTGTCTGGCCCTATGATGAGCAACGACCTTTAATGGAATAAAATCTTACACACGAACATAATAACCTCCTCCTTTTTAGAAGCCGGTTAAAAATTAGTTACGTTTACAAATGCAAAAAGGAATGTAAAACTTCAACCTTTTCCTTAAAACGACACGGTACCAAATACAACCTGGGACTGCCCACTTATGCGGCCTTAGCATAATGAACCAGAAATTCATACGAATACCTTAAGCCCGTCCCTAAAGGCCGAAATGGTTACAAAGATTCGCTTTATGGTCCCAGGTTATGGTACTCAAGGGAGTCTCCTGTCCTATAAATAACTAAAAAGAGGGTCATCATTTAAGAAAACGTTTAGTTTGGTAAGATGTATTTATTGAGGTGTACATCAGCATGTGCGGGACAGGAAAATGTGATCGCTACAATGGGTCCAGATTTTTGAAGTATCTTTATTCTTTCAATTAAGTATCTTCATATCTATGAAGCGCAGCGTAGGTCACGGTGGAAAGACGACCTGGTAAAAGGTCGCAGGACGACGTTGGATGCAGGACGCTTCGTCCTTTTGGAAAATTAGTGAGGGAGGCCTTTGTTCAGCAGTGTACGACGTCTTTTGGCTGAGATGATGATGATGATGATATCTATATAGATAAATTTAATTGAATTGTCTGTTTGTAGATCAAAAAATGACAGCTTTTCGCTAAATGCATATACGGTACTTACATACAAAATATCAATTTTTAATATTGTTCTGGCTAATTTCTGAAATGACTTTTATCGGGACTTTTACTGGCAGCTGATGTTATTATAAGGAGCAACTTAGGCTATTTTTATTTGAAAACAATAATTTTACCTGCGGTGGGGATAACCCAACGTAGGAAGTAAATTTAATCATTGTCTCACTGCGGTGACTACCTATTCACTAAATTTACTACAGTTTATAGGTTTTTTAAACGGGCCCAGTGGGATTTTGTGGAAACGCTAGCGGCCCAGCCCCAGTGTCGGGGTTTGTAGTTCGCGTAAAGGTCTCTAACGTTCTTTCTTCTTGATCGATTCCTCATGACTGAGGTTCGTGACCACCACGAACAGCCTTCTGGAGTATGTTCGTCCAAGTATTGCGGCAATCGGTTTGTCTCCAACATTAACTCCCGTATATTTACGACTGTCGTCCTAAAATAAGACGCGGGATCGGCGACTTAACGATTTGCCCTGTCAAAAACGAAAGCGCTCAGTTCAAAATGAAATTAGCGGTCACTTGTCCAAGTATATAGTGACCGCAGCAAGGTGAATTCGGAATTATTAGGGTCGCTTTGCTTGCTTGAGTAGGTACTTCTTAATTCCGCAGCAAAATATTCCAGTAGATACTAAAATCGTAAATGCCACCTCTTATCGGACTTGAATCGGTACAGCTATAATATAATAAATCTTATAGTACGCGGGATGTACGAAATCGTATTGGTAATTTAGCGAACATTTTAAATCAGCGTGCAGGACATGATATAATTAAATAGCCTCATGTAAAACTAGACAAATATTGGTGTCATCACATGTGTTAGTTTGTACTGAATGTTGATCATCATCTTCGATGTAATGAACAGCGGTTTAAATTCATCAATCATTACTAAAATTATAAACGGAACCGATTCAACACTAAAAAGTGTGAAATAACTTGTTGAAGCTGGTACCATGATAGTTCACAAGTAAAATTTAATACCGACTTCCATTCTATTCAGTTATTGGAGTGTAACTCAAAAAGTACAGTGGCCCGAGCACGAACATTTGTTAAACTGTAACGTAATCGTATCGTTTACGTATTCAGTACGAACTATGAGTTATCTGTGCCACAGTTGTACTAGATAAATGATAGTTTGTACTGAATACGTCAACGATACGATAACGCTACACTTTATCAAATGTTCGGGCCACAGAACGGAATTTGATGAAATTTTAATGGGACCACACGGGAAGCACCAGCTTTCTAACAAAGAAAGAATTTTGAGAGTCGGTTCACTCTATCGAAAGTTATGAGGAAACGAACATAAAAAACATACATTCGAATTGAGTACCTCCTCCTTTTTGGAAGTCGGCAGAAAAGTACCTATTATCACAATATTGTGTGCATGCCAACCATGCTGCCAAACAAAAAAGAATCATCAAAATTGGTGCATATACGACGAAATTATCCGCGAACACACATAAAAAATAATATTCCTCCTTTTTAGAAGACGGTTAAAAACTCCATCTCTCTGGCTGTTTGTCACCTTATCACGCTGACCAGCTGAACGGATCGTTATCAAATTTGGCAAGGTTATAGATTATATCCTGGGGAATTATATTATGCTTCTTTTCATCATCATGATCATCATCCATGACAACGCGGGTGAAACCTAAGGGAGCAGCTAGTCAATTAATTATGAACTTTGCAATTTTAGAGAGAACATACCAAGCAAGCGCCATGACCGCTTGGCTAAGCGGTAGAGGGACCGACAAACCAAATTAGCGTGTTCAGGGGACCACTTGGAGAATACAAGTTGGCCAAAAAAAATCCCCGACCCCCCAATATGTTTAACTTTTTTTTGTGATTTTTCCCTTTTTCTCCGAAATTGTACCTATTTACCACCATAACATTTGTAAAATCTGTTTTAGACCGGATGTTTTTAGTTTAATTTGGTCTCTAATACACCTTCAGGCCACGCAAAGCCAAATTGGATACAAAACAGAGCTAACTAACTGATTTAGTTTAAAAAAATTGGAGTGTCGGGGATTTTTTTTGGCCAACTTGTATTCTCCAAGTCACGAAGCCCCCGAACACGCTGATTTGGTTTGTCGGTCCCTCTACCAAACACCCTGTATATTATGTACTTTGCTATTTTAGAGAGAACATACCAAGCAAGCGCCCTGACCGCTTGGCTAAGCTATATATTATGAATTCTGCAATTTTAGAGAGAACATACCAAGCAAGCGCCATGGCCGCTTGGCTAAGCTATATATTATGAACTATGCAATTTTAGAGAGAACATACCAAGCAAGCGCCATGGCCGCTTAGCTAAGCTATATATTATGAACTTTGCAATTTTAGAGAGAACATACCAAGCAAGCGCCATGACCGCTTGGCTAAGCTATATATTATGAACTTTGCAATTTTAGAGAGAACATACCAAGCAAGTGCCATGGCCGCTTGGCTAAGCTATATATTATGAACTTTGCAATTTTAGAGATAACATACCAAGCAAGCGCCATGACCGCTTGGCTAAGCTATATATTATGAACTTTGCAATTTTAGAGAGAACATACCAAGCAAGCGCCATGGCCGCTTGGCTAAGCTATATATTATGTACTTTGCAATTTTAGAGAGAACATACCAAGCAAGCGCCATGACCGCTTGGCTAAGCTATATATTATGAACATTGCAATTTTAGAGAGAACAAACCAAGCAAGCGTCATGACCGCTTGGCTAAGCTATATATTATGAACTTTGCAATTTTAGAGAGAACATACCAAGCAAGCGCCATGACCGCTTGGCTAAGCTATATATTATGAACTCTGCAATTTTAGAGAGAACATACCAAGCAAGCGTCATGACCGCTTGGCTAAGCTATTTACGCGATATATCAACTCTGGCTTCTGCGAAAAAACTATCGTGGTAGTGGCACTCGTAACTATAGTTGTTTGAAAATATGTAGAACGGAAATAAAAACCAATAATAACTAGAGTGTAATGGCTTGCTCTTGTAATAAATTACATATTGATTGTATTTTTTATACAAATGCATAAATAACGATTGTCAGAATAAAAAGGATTGATAATTATCATTTTTTCATTTATCATCATCTCAGCCATAGGACGTCCACTGCTGAACTCCCCCATAATTTTCCAAAAGGACCTGTTGGAAGCGGCCTACATCTAACGTCGTCCTGCGACCTTTATCAGGTCTGTCCACCGTGTCGGTGGACGACCTACGCTGCGCTTGCCGGTCCGTGGTCTCTATTCCAGAACCTTCGGGCCCCATCGGCCATCTGTTCTGCGTGCTATGTGCCCTGCCCACTGCCACTTTAACTGGCTAATCTTCTGGTCTATGTCGGTGACTTTCATTCTTCTACGGATCTTCTCATTTCTGATTCGATCACGTAGAGAAACCCCGAGCATAGCCCTTTCCATAGCTCGTTGTGCGACTTTGAGCTTATATATGAGGCCCATAGTAAGAGACCACGCTTCAGAGCCATAAGTCATCACTGGTAACACACATTGGTCGAAGACTCTTGTCTTGAGGCACTGGGGTATTTTAGACGAGAAGACTTCGCGAAATTTCCGGAACGCTGCTTTTCATTTATAATATATTCAAATTAGCTTTTTGGAATTAAATATTTTTTTTATCAATATTTATTGTTTTTATTTTCAATTCTCCTGTTGTTTTTTCACTTGTATCTTTAAGTAGTAAAGTATATTTAATCATAAAAATCAACTGGATATTCTCACTAAAACAATCGTTATAATGATACGAGTATCAAAGCATGTGTTCAGTTCATTTACTAGATGTCTAAGGGGTGTAAAACAAAAATGGACCATTATGGCTCCTGGCAACATTCAGAACCATAATCTGCATGCTTCTCCGAGTTCAAAACCATACACCGAATGCGGTCCTCACATTTTGCATACTCAACTCCATCCAGCACCTGGACTAAAATCAATGTCATTGCTTCCTAATTAGCAACAAAGAAATGAACAGCCGTTCTAGCGCACGAATCTTTTCAGAACGCATTTTTTAAGGAAATCATAGAAAAACAAATATATAATATATAAATTATTTCAAGCTTGAAACAAGCTTTCCAATGCTATAAGTTGCTAGTCTCTACGATCTATAGTGCAATTGCTGCCAGTCGGAGATGGACACTCAAGGGTCATCGTCGCTTGGCACCATAGAGGAAGTTACCACTATGCGTGGCATATAAATTGTATAAGTGTTACAAGGGCACAAACTCATGTTCGCTTTTTCGGCGCGCAGCAAGTGATGGGCGATGCTTACCTACGTACGGTTCTGTGTTACGTTAACATACAAGACAATAAATACTATATAACTCTCTGATAAACTGATTGCCTTAAAGTAGAAGTAAGTACTAGTACCAGTAGAGTTTTAATATCCATCAACTGTTAAAATACATTTTTTGCTCCATCTTTGTAAAAAAATATCACAAAGCGTGTCTGAAGCGGAAGGCACTCGCTGTCGTACTGTTCCCAACCGTTCCGAGATATCGTGTCCGTGATATGTGTGCGTTGCTCGAGCGCGCGTTGTATGTAGCTTTACTTCTGTAGTGTTGTGTTGTATTGTGCTCGTTACTTATTAGCATAAAAAAATAATTCAATCCCAAATCATAGCCAGCAGATATTATTAAAAATAATTAATACTCTCGGAATTTAATAAAACAAAAATATTCTATTGTTTTTAATCAGGCATATGAACTAACCTAAAAATGTCAGAAGATCGCGTCTTTAAATTAAAATACGTAGAGCCCACACGCCCTAGGCGATGCGATGTTTGAAAAGCTTTGGAATATTTTACCCTTGTATCAAAATTACTCCTACGATCTTTATTAAAACCATACGTCGGGGTTGCCGCCCCCTTCTGCTGGCATTAAAATTAAATCAAGCTCTATTTTGTCGGAACTGTACATTTTCAAGGTAATTTGCATGAGGTTAGTAGATGGATTAAACACTGGTGTGACCTCTGGAATGAGGAAATTTATCTGTTACTTTGTATATATTTATCTGTTCATAATAAAGGAGAAAGTCATTCTTTGTAAATATGTTTGATTCAGTATATATGTTCCTACATATTAATTTGATTAAGTTTGTATATTTTTATTGCCATGTGTAGGTAGATGGCCGGCGGCCCACCTGATGGAAAGTGGTCACTGTCGCCTATAGACGTTTGCAACACCAAGGCGTTGCCAACGCGCTGCCAACCTCTAAGAAGAATAGAAGGGGTGAGGGTGGAGGGGGAAGGACGGGGAGAAGGAGAGAGTAAGGGGGGGAGAGGACAGGGGAAGGAGGGTATTGAGCCTCCGGAACCTCCCACAGACCGACTGAAACGCAGTAGCAAACTATATTACTTCACGTCGGTGTTATGTGGGACTGTGGTACTTCCCCGGTCGTGCCGGCCCATTCGGCTGTAACCCATACATTTACAGCGTGGAACTATCAAAAAACAAAATCTAAAAATCTTGCTATCCTTATCCTAAGTCATTAGACTTTACTTACGTCTTATAATACAATATTCCAGTAACTGTGCTACTCCCAACGATTCACAAGACGTTGAAGTATGAGAGCGCGCGTCTAATTATCGAAAGGCAAGGCGCTGTAATCTAATGAAATATCTAATTCAGACTCCTCTTTGGTGCGTGTAAATTTGTTGCTGAAGAAACCTTGATAAATTACTTCTCATTCAGATATTTCATAAATTAATCGGTAGGCTCGTGCTTCCAAGATTTGCTCTGTTTCATGGGCCACGCGACCCACGGAACTGTGATTCATTAGAAGCGGTGTCCAAGAAATATTTAAGATATTCATCAAAAACTAGCTGGCTAATTAAGGGTTAGGCGACTTAGGCCTAAAATGATAATCATCAAGGTATAATAATGTCAAATTCGAAGTATATAAATGTGTCTAATAATGTCATATGACAAATTGCCAAAATGTCCAAACATAAAAAAAACGAAGTATAAAAATGACAATGTATACAAACAACATATTATTTATATAAATTCAGTGTTCTGATATTAATGAAAAGAATGGCGGGAAAAAACATGAAAAAAATCTATGATTTTATTAAATTTTCATAGATTTGTGTTTCTTCTAGTTTTGAAGTGCATCATTATTATTAAGTGTTCGTTACGGTGCACGAGTGTCAACAAAGTGTACACAAACATGAAACGATGATGATGAGTATCTTTGCTGGGGTTCGTGAGGTCATGACTATGGGTTGCGACTGAAAAAACGTGTTTTGTTGCATAAAATGTATGTGTAAGATTTTTTTTATTCTGTATGTCTGCAATATGTAATGTGATGTTGTGCGTGTCTTTTTTATTTTATTGCATTATTTTCAAACGTTTTTTTGTGTTTCTCTCGACAATCGCCATAGAAAGTTTTAGTTGGTAACACATTCATCGCTTTACTAGAACGTAAGTTTAGACAGAACAGTGACCTAATGACTTATTAATGTCCCTGTGACTTTATGTACTCATATGCAACTTTAATTATACTAATGAGCACACATAATTAATGCGAGGAATGGCATACCAATATAAGAGTCCACTTATAAAGAAAAACATTTTTTTTAATAATTACTATGGTGTGGCTAGACGGTCAAATAGTGAGACTAACGGTTAGTAAGGGTCTGCCAACGACAGGCTTCTAGTGGAAGTGTCACGCTATAAATCTACGAGCTACAGCCGAATGGGCCCATTCAGCTGTAGCACGACCAGGGAAGTATCACTCTCACATAACACCAACGTTAAGTAATATAGCTTCCTATTGCGTTTCAGTCTGTCTGCGGGAGGTTCCGGAGGCCCAATCCTCTCTCCTTCCCACGTCTGTTCACCCTGCCCCCTTCTATTCCTTTTAGAGGTCGGCAGCGCGTTGACAACGCGGCAATAAAAAAAATGAAAGTATCAATGTCACCCAGAGCTTAGTAATTAAGTTTTGCATATACAAGTGGGCTTATCACACTTAATTATTGGTTTTTCAGTTGTATTTAACCAGTAATTTCACGTGGTTGCGGCCATAATCCACAGCGAATGCCCAGTGCGGGTAGGTATAGCCGAGTATGGTCCACGTGATCATACGACCATACCTGAGTTTTTTAGACCACTTTAAGGCTTTTCCAGCTTGGACTAACGACTGTTGTCCCCGACACAGACGGCTTAGTGGTCCGAAGCACGGACACCGCTCAGTTGTATATGCCAATAGCGGTCACCCATCCAAGTAGCACCCGCAACAAGATTAGCTTAATAATTCAGCTTAAACTTTACGCTAAGAACAAAAGATTTATAAATGAATCTAACGTCGACTGATGCTTACGGGCTAACCTTATTGATCGATACAGAACGCATAGAAGCGAAACTATATTAGAATCACTAACATAGTTTCCTCTAGCATCTGGTATCTTTATATTAGCATTACCTTGGTATTATATAGTTTCCCTTCGTTACTGTACATATACCTACATAACAAAATTGTATTATATCTACGTCACGCGTCTGCTCTTTGGCAACCACATGTGGACAAGACACGGGAAAAAGATGGAACGGCCTTGTGCTAAGCACTGGCGTCGTGATTTCTATTATAAGAAGAAGTGAAGGGTCGGGTTATGCTAGCAAGTTCTGTGCCTTACAATAGTGAAATTCAAATAGTACAAAAGTATTAGTGCTACAAATATTCCAAATTGAAAGTTTTATGAGTGTACGATCGCAATACAGTTTAGTCATCTTATCGAGATATTTACATAAATATTACTCTTTACTGTTGTCTCCGCGTGGGTAGTGTAAACACACACCTCACCTTAAAGAATCCAAAAAAGTGCAATGTTTTTGTGATCACAGTCAATGCAAACCTGGTAAACAAGTCGAGTATTCTCGACTATTAAAATTATATTTTGTTAATGATATGTAAAAATACAAAGCCGATATTTCTTCACTGGAGAATTATAATAGTACTATACGTTTAGAGTAATCACTCTTTGCTCCGCGCTTTCTGCGTTCCTACAGCAGAAATGTGGAAGCTCATTTTGCTCATGTTTAATTAAATTTTTTATCGCAACTTTCCGTAGGTAAGCCAAACACTGTCCCAAATCGTCAGTGATTGTGGATGAATAAGATTACGTTATGTCATTATTTTTAATCGATTTTGTTTCATGATCTCTGAGGAATGCGTTTCCCACTATCTCCAGACAGGGTGTAACACTAACATTGTAATATTCAAACCTTACTAGGTTGACTGTTGTTTTAAAACATTACCCCTATCCAGATTCATTGTATTTTACACTCAACTAGTAAGTCATTATAACCGGATAAAATATACACAAACATCATCACAACGTCCGATCCACTAGGCCATTCTATTAAGTACTATATCGTTCTGTGGTTTACACAAATTAGGATTTCGTGTAACGCAACCGCACAGCGGTAGTTACGTACTATTTGCTTTTCCAAGACTGGTACATATTGTGGCGGGATGGTGACATATTTTGCTGCATTTTATGCACGTTTGCACATTTGTGTTCCATATTTGTGCAACTTTTTTATGCAATGTTTTGTGCAAAGTGTTCCCGAAAATTTAATACGAAACATTAAACGTAGTAATATATTGCATGTTGCTTGCTATTCTGCGAAGTCACGTGAAGCCTTGACAATACATTAAATTTTGGTACATTTCTGCACGGATTTATTGTTTGTTCTTTCGTAGTTTTTATAACTATTGTGATCCTCAAATTAAATTCGATTCGAGTATGAGGACATTTTTTGGAGTTCTATCATTAAGATTTAATAAGCTCCAATTCTATCTTGGTCAGTGCACCGCAATGCGTGTACTGCAGCGAAATAATAGTATATACGGTAAAAGCATGGTAATAAAATAAATTATTGATTGAAAACGTAAAACTATATTATAATCGTGACGACGTAGATAATTTAAACCCATGGGTAACATTTCTCACTTGTTTTTAAAATAAGTTCACAGATAGTTATCGTGAGTTATGTGTGTCGAGACCCAGATCGAGTTCCAAGTGACTTTTGTTTCAGTGGTAATAAGACGGAACGCAAGAAACGTGTGCGGAAGAGGGTGGACCGTTTCGTCTGCTCATAACAACACCTACCCGCAGATACTTCAGTTTACTCGTGAACATGTACAATTGTGCCGAAATATCGAGAGCTGACAATAAATACAATACATGGTAAATATCGATTTCTACAGTTAATTCTAACATTTCTCACTGCTGCACTTGACATGATAGGAAAAACAACAGTGGTTAGGCATATTCGTTCAGTTTGTCTACAATATCCTTTGATGAACAAAACCAGACATATCTGGTCGGCGCAATAAATACGTGTCGGTAAATAAGAGCGCACTCGACGGCGTAAGGTCGTTTTGTTTAGTTCGTTTGAAAAACAGATATATTAGTTCGTAAGGTAACAGCGGGGAAAACTTTATTTCCTGATCATTAGGGTTGATTTTACAATAAAGGCTATTCAACCTCTCTTTTGTTTTTTTAGTGACAAATGTCCTTGTATGTATTCACGTCTCGATAAATAAGAGTGCACTCGGTGGCGTAAACTCGTTTTGTTTAGTTCGTTTGAAAAACAGATATATTAGTTCGTAAGGTAACAGCGGGGAAAACTTTATTTCTTGATCATTAGGGTTGATTTTACAATAAAGGCTATTCAACCTCTCTTTTGGTTTTTGAGTGACAAATGTCCTTGTATTGTATGTATTCACGCAGACAGCATTTGGCTTTGATTTTCTACCGACTTCCAAAAAAAGGAAGAGGTACTCAATTCGAATGTATTTTTTTTTCTAACAAAATTTTTAGGAAGTACCAAGTTATTTTTTTGGAAGTACCAGCTTACAGACAAAAAAAACCTTTTTTTCTGAAAGCTGGTACTTACCGTGTAATCCCGTGTAAATTTTATAGAATTCGCTCCAGTAGTTTTTGAGTTACACTCCAATAACTGAGTTTTACCAAAGTAATTGAAAGGAAGTCATTTTTAATTAGAAATACAGGATTACTCACGTAATATTTATCGGATAGGTCCGACTTGCTAAGCATTCAATGCTAAGCGAGACGTCATCGACGCGGGCGTCCCGAACACTCTTTGAAACCTTCCACCGAATGTGGCCGAAACTATAGTCGGACCTATCCGACAAATATTACGTGAGTAATACCGTATTTCTAATTAAAAATGAGTGAAAACCACGTTAGTTTTTATAACAACAGAAAGGAAGTCGGTTATTAAAATTGTACTTGTGTAAGTGACCCGTCATCGATTTTAGTACTAGTATTGTTGATCGAAGAGCAAAATTGTCAATTACTTATATAGGTAAAACAATTAATTGTATATCTCAATAGGAGGACGCCCATGGACATAAAGTTAAAGTTTCATGATAATACATGCCTATAATTTTACTGACACCCCGTTACACACACACAAAAGTTACATAGGATGTGCCCGTATTATCTATGCGAGCAATACAGGCGACGGAAATACGTACGATGGCAATTTGTGGACAATACTTCTCTAAACGAAACTTTACACCCATACCTGAATAGTAATAAAAAATACCAAAAATTGAAACCACTTCAACACTAAAAAGTGTGAAATAACTTGTTGAAGTCGGTACCAGGAAAGTTCTAAGGTCCCTATTATCATATTGTACGCATGGTGCCGGCTTCGACAAGTTATTTCAAACTTTTAAGCGTTGAAGACGGTTACATTTTTTGGTAAAAAGAATATGTTCACCCTTTTTAGTGACCGTTGCTACTTACGGGATCAATAATTATTGTATTGATGAAATTTAAATGGGTCCACCTCGAAAGTATACTTTACCGAACAAAACAAAGAATTACGAAAATCGAAAAACTCTGTACATTTAAAATATATACACGTCGCCTTGAGAACCTCCTCCTTTTGGAAGTCGGTTGAAAATGAATTCCGCTATCTGTGAAATGGAACGACTGCTTTCTCAATACTCAAAATAGCCTACTTCGCTGTCTACTACAGTCCAACTGCTACAAACTAAGATGAACTTGTTTTGACCGAAGGTCCTTTAAAAAATCAGTTGACGCCGGACTAATTGCAGCCAATCTGTTCGCAATATGGCCGCCAATAAACAAGAGGTCGCAGTAACGATGAAAACATTTCAAAAGTGATGTATAGGACTGGAATGGTAAAGATAAAGTAACATGTAACAATTAACTATGCATGTGCACTAATCAGACCGCTCCATAGAAATGTAGTTCAAATCGAGTTGCTACCCTATAAATGTGATGAGTTATCTCAAGCCATATATTGGACACTAGAATCGACGATTGTTACTAGGATAACATAAATATATAGGATGGAACTTGCATGAAAGACCTAGTGTATAATATCTTATACGTTCAGGCTAAGATGAAACAGGGGACACACGCCGCACACTAAAGTGCGGGGTGAATTCCACTTGTATGAGTTTGCAGCCGCCTCAACCTTACTTAATCTGAGAATACAGGCGAAGATAAGGAAGGTTTTTAAAGCATGTTAAATTTAAGTTAGATTAAAAAAAAATACATTTAATGCTTGGTTTAAGTATTAAAAATAAAAATGAAAATTTTACCCTAAAAATCTCAAGGATAGGTAGCTCAAGGACCGGAGTATTGCGTGCGTCCCGGACAAGAAAAAGACAGTAGCTATGTAGTGCAGTCTATTAAAAACGTTTTATAACCAAAATAATGTATTAAGATGACGGCGTCGGCCGTCTATTGTGACGGGGCATGCGCAACGGGCGAACGATTGAGTCGACGCGCACCCGCCACCACAGTCACCTATAAAAGGGCTGCGCTTGGCAACCAGAACTCCGGTTGAGTGCTGCGTGCACTCACCAACAGTCCTGTGTCGCTTTTAATGCCCGTAGTGGCAAAAAGCTCTATGTCCTTACTAATAAAAATAAAACCAGTGCTCAGTTTGCTGCGAGCGCTCGCCGCGTGCGCACGTCTTGTTTTGTTATAATTCGAAGTATACAGTTAGAAACCGACATTACGTGTTTTCTTCATACCTGGTCATAACTTCATGTGCCGGTGCTGGATGGTCTCAGTCGATAAAGATATGTTTTAAGAAAAAGCAAGCCATTTTCTACCTAGATTTTGGCTTTTGAGTAGTTTCCTTTAGTGTGAATGACAGATAAAAGCTATGTATGTAGGACACATACATAGTTTATGTCTGTCATTTTTTCATATGTTAAGTATAAGTTACTGGAGCTCGAAGATTTGTAGTTGTAAGACTTTTGCAGAGTTCGCCTGGGAAACAACCACACCTTTTCCATTATCACAACCGCCAAGCAGAAGCCTAGCTTCGGAATGCGAAATGTCCCGTCAAAGTATTTTTAATACCAAAATCTAAGAAGGATACATTCAATATTAAACATCACAAAACCAAAATCGGACGAATGCCATTATATGCTTTATTTGAACAGATAGAAGGAGAATATTCAAAAAAGGTTTTTATTATGTACTTTTATTGGGCCCTGTAAAGGTCGGGTGAAATCAAATCAACAGGATAGGTATTTTGGTGCAAGATAAAAGCTAGTAGAGATTTTTGATGTTCCATATTTAATGTAACATATCTTTAATAAAGCGCCATCTATTTTGAACGGTGGCGTCTGTCTATCATATAGAGGAGTTTGATTAAATTTGTCCTATAGAATTTTCCTTTAGACTTCTATGTTACAAATAATTTGTTAAGTGTTTTAGATATATGATATTATAAACTAGTTGTTAGCCGTGACTTCGTGCGCATGGACTGCAACTTTTATTTTGCTCGAAACTAAATTATATATTTAATATGAAAGTTACGTTACTCTTAGCATCAGCACTCTGCAAGTGAAAATTCCGTCAAAGTCAGAACACCTAGCTAGAAAAAAAAGTTTTTGTTTTAAGTGTTACCGTATAAACTTCCGTAAAAAAAAAAATATGAATACAGTAAAAAAACTGTAATTTTTAACATAACAGACAATATTATATTTAAAAAAATCTACTGAGACTGATTGCTTATTTCTATCTCCGTTGAAATGCATAGCTAGTACTTTTTATACTTAAAGAAATAACTCTTTTCTACCTCTTAACATTGTCCGATTTCAGTGATTTACTTTCATATAATCGTCACATGATTTTCTACGCCCGTACGATTTGATTTGTTCAGATTTGTTAAGTTTTATAAAAGTAAATGTATAGTACTTTGAAATACTGAAAAAATCAAAACGTACGGGCATAGTAAACAATGTGACGATTATATGAAAGTAAATCACTGAAATCGGACAATGTTAAAAGGTAGAAAGGAGTTATTTCTTTTAGTATGGAAAGTACTAGCTATGCAATCCTCTTAAGGTATACGCTTCTTCTCCCAACTTGGACCGTATAAAGAATGTCACTGGACGTCTCAGTAATAAGAAGATAATCCCTACATCCTTATATGCCCTTTATTAAATAAACAGCCTGTGGATTACAACTTCCTACAAAAGACAGTTAATTACACATTTCCAAGCTTTATTACAAGACAAGAGTCTTCGACCAATGTGTGTTACCAGTGATGAATTATGGTACTGAAACGTGTTCTCTTACTATGGGCCTCATAGATAAGCTCAAAGTCGCACAACGAGCTATGGAGAGGGCTATGCTCGGGGTTTGACTACGTGATCGAATCAGAAATGAGGAGATCCGTAAAAGAACAAAAGTCACCGACATAGCCCAGAAGATTAGCCAGTTAAAGTGCCAGTGGGCAGGGCACATAGCACGCAGAACAGATGGCCGATGGGGCCGGTTTTGGAGTGGAGAGCACGGACCGGCAAGCGCAGCGTAGGTCGTCCACCGACACGGTTGATAGACGACCTGATAAAGGTCGCAGGACGACAGTTGGGTGGAGGCCGCTTCCAACCGGTCCTTTTGGAAACTTATAGGGGAGGCTTTGTTCAGAGCAGTAGACGTCCTACGGCTGAGATGATGATGAAGCTTTATTATTAGCTTTATCTTTAGTTTATCTAGTCTTTTCAACAGACTTGCAAAAGAAGGAGGTTCTCAAGTCGACGCATAACTTTTAACAGAGTAGTGCGATTTTGATAATATTTTTTTTGTTTGGTAGAGTATACTTCCAAGGTGGTCCCATTTAAGTTTCATCAAATTCGGTCAAGCGGTTTTTTAGTTACACTCCAATAACTGAAAAGTGTTTCTTCTATCTTGAGGATATCGTAATTAGCAAAGGTTACTAAAAAATGTTGACTTCAACTTTAGTTATTTTACACTTTTAGTGTTGAAGTTGGTTCCATTTTTTTTTGTAATTGTTCTTATATCTATTTTATAGAATGATGTCATTCTAGATCGATTTTTTTTTAAATAAAAAAACTATACTACTATATTAAGCTTATGACAGTGGCAGTGTCACCCGATTTTGCAATTATTAAAAAAAATCAATGTTTGAGATCGCTAAAGCAGGCGTTAGTGTTTTAAATAGTAATACTATAAAAATTACAAGGGCTGCGATGTCAATACGAAGGTTTAAGTATTTCTAAATAATGCTTCTTTCGGTTGGATGGTACTGTTAAACTGTCCAATAGATGTCGCTCCATCCCCGCAAAACGGTTAGTCAAATAGAGAGTTAAAAATTCGATGCTCGGACCAGAACCTCGGTGGCCTAGTTGGTCAATGGCGTCTGACACGGAGAGTCAGAAGACGCGGGTTCGAAACCCGTCCGAGGATGTGAATTTTTCTCTCTATAAATGTCAATGTTTGAGATCGCTAAAGCAGGCGTTAGTGCTTTAAAAAGTAATACTATATAACAACTCGGTCATTTATTTCTCTTATAATAAATCAAACACGCCGACATTAAATCCAACCATCCATCCCCTAAGCCCGTCACATTAGGGGCTGGTATTCAATAGAGCGTCGAGTGCCGTGAGAGTGTGTGGAATTGACGAGTTTGAGTGTACCTACCTCTGTACGACAACGGGGTTCGGCAAAAAGCGATATCTACTGCGGCAGTAGTTGTTAGGCACATAGATTTGACCCAACTTGTTAACATTTTAGTAAATACCTGCATAAATATACTACACTGTGTATATTAAAACCTATACACATTAGGAGTAGTTTTCATCGCCTAAATCTGTGTTTCCCCATACATACAATCTGGGAGTCTTCAAGTCGCGAGTGAATAGTTATCTTCTAGGTAGGCGTGATACATCGTAGACCGCAACATCACTTAACAGCAGGTGAGATAGCGGCCAAACGCCAGCCTATCGTAACATAACAAGTACAATTTGAAAAAAAATTAATACCGACTTCGATTCTATTCAGTTATTGGAGTGTAACTCAAAAACCGAAGTTTGATGAAATTTAAATGGGACCACACGGGAAGCACCAGCCTTCAAACAAAAAAAGAATTTTGAGAATTGGTTTACCCTATCGAAAGTTAGGAGGTAACAAACATAAAAAAAAAAAAAAAAATACAGTCGAATTGAGTACCTCCTCCTTTTTTGGAAGTCGGTAGAAAAACACACTTGCACACTACTGCTGAATCCGGCAGGTACCCGTATAGAAGGAGTCCTGAACAAGAGAGTATTTATTTATCGTGAAAACAATGCCTGAAGTAGGTACATTACAGTCAAGCATTATTAAAGATTCTTACACACGCGCAACCAGCATCAAGCATTATTATTGATGGTAATAAATTCTCGTAACGTTCCATATTTGCATACGAGGAGCATTTATGTAGGCAAACGTCTTACGGTCGTTAAGCTTGGTGCAGACGGAGCGACATAATGTGGAAAAATACGTAGCAACTTATTCTTCTTTATATACTACTACTAGCTGCGCCCTGCGATTTCACCCACGTGGTGATGGATGATGATGATGACGATCAATCAAATAGCTATAGTGTATGTTACTCAGACATAATGTAGCTTTTTACTTGTGAAAGAATTGTTTGAATCGATTAAGTAATTTTACGTGTATCTATTACAAACAAACAAACGATCATATATATTTCTTCTTTATTATGAGAGTAGATAAGGATTAATACCAAGGTGCGAATGTGGCCTGGGTGCCGATTCCACTAATTAAACTGCAATCGAACCGCAGCTGAACGGCGACTTTTGTGCGTTTTCTTATTCTGCTATTGAACAACAGTCCAGCTGCAGTTACGTTTCTGTAGACGCAAGCGATCGATCAAAACTGTATGTTCTGCTAACTCGATAGATCCTGCAGGCGTTGTTAACTCATATTCGTATATAGTAGTGTCAATTATATATTTATTAAAAAGTAGTGTTTATGTTATGTTTATGTGACGCTACAATCCAATTTGTCTACAGAAATAGTAGAATGGCTTTTTGCCAAAGTATCGAACGACAACCGGAGTTGAACTGCAGTTGCAGCGGTATAGATTGTTGAACGTTGTGAAATAACAGAATTGGCGTCCTGGTTTGTATCGCCGCGCCGTTACTATTGCATATTTCAAAATGAAGAAGTATTTATTATGATATAACTGTAATAGTTAGACATATGGTAATGTGGACTTCTGCGTAGTATACGTCTATAAAACTGCAGTACGTCTCTTTGCTCTACAATTGTCAATAATTTCCGCACCGTACGCGATATAAGGACTTTTATTAATTTTTTTTCAATCCCTCGGTTACATTATCCTTAACTTTTTTGAAAATATTATATTGCCTATGTTGATCACGGATAATGTCGGATTCTAATGGTGAAAGATTTTTCTAATGGCCCCAGTAGTTTCGGAGCCTATTCAATTTAAACAAACAAGCAAATCTTTCCTCTTTATAATATTGGTGTAGATGTAGATATTTATTATACAGCGTGTAGCTGAGAAGAAAAGATGTAGTGATACTGAAAAGTGTGCATATTCGCTGGCAGGTCGGCTAGTATTAATTAAATACACATATTGTCCTTTATCTGACCGACCATTATATTGATTGGCGAGTTCATCGACTGTTTGCCACTTGTCGCAGCCACTTATCGCTCTAAAACTTTGTAGCTCCGTCTACACTCAGCATGTAACCATTAGGGCGTCGCTATTTCATGCCTTAATGAAATTTTTCATAGTCGCATTTTATATTATAAGTATGTGTAAACTATACTTATCTGTTCGTCTTTTACAATCAATGTGTTTAATATAACAATGTAGGTAGGTATTTATGTGTTTTATTTGTTCATAGCACGGATCACAAAAACAAGGGTTCATAGATATGTGAAATTGACTACATATGTCACTCTTTTTCTATATGTGTTATTTTTGTGCCAACCTTAGATTTTGGATATCATTATGCAGATTGTGCACCACACGGCTCTCCACTATCTGCCGACAAAGAGTCCTCAGCTTCTTTGGACATATTATGCGGTCTTCAAAGCATTGTCTGGAGAAAGCCATTATTTTAGGAAAAATTAACGGTAGACGTGGTCAGGGAAGGGCGCCTATAAGATGGTCTGACACGATTAAGAAGGCGGTGGGTGGTAGCATACACCGTGCGGTTCACACAGCCTATGACCGCACCCAATGGAGACTGATTATACGTGGTCGCGATCCTCAGCAGTGAGGGAACGAGGAGAAGAGAAGAGAGATGCAGATTGTATACCTACAACTTTCTTCTTTTATTTTAAACTAGCTGCTCCCCGCGGTTTTGTCCGCGTGGTTCTGGATGATCATATGTCCTTACCAGGGATATAATCTATCTCCTTGCCAAATCTCAACAAAATCGATTCAGTCGTTCAAATTATTATTTATAATATAAGTATAGATTAGCTTGCGTTCGACCAACATAATCACCTGTTACTTAAGCAATGATGCGGTTTTAATCGTAAGACGCTAGAAGAAACTTATCAGACACAAATTTTAAAAAAATCCACGATTGTAGAACACAGGTTTTGGCAAAGACAACTCCGTTGGCGCAGTCGGCAGGGATCGTGCCTTTAAGCCAATGCGACCCGTGATTGTCCTAGCTACTTGGTTATGCCAGTTTATTATTTTTACTTCTCCTATTCCATCCATCAGCTTTCATAAAGACACCCTTAATTACAACCGCCGTATCCCTCCTTATAACATGCCCAAAAAGTTTCTTATATCAACACCAAGGCAAACATTCTGTTTTCAACTTATACTGTGTTGCTTTCAACCTTCCTTTAATACTCTTTTATTATTTTATCCACTCCCCTCACTCTTGTCACACTCGTATCAATTTTATCATTTGCTGCAAGAATCTTTGATCATTTTTCACTGTCCCGCATTCTGATCCATGCACTGCGACAGGTATGGATTTAAACATTTTGCTGCATTTTGAGAGGTATCCGTGATCACATGAACGTGACCTGTCGCTATTTCATCCAACCTGAATTAATCCGTCCGGACAATCCGGAAAAAAGAACAATTAAACAGTTTAATACAAAGAGAATGAAAACGAGTTAGTCATGTAGTTCAAAATATGCCTAGAGCAAGGGGGCATCGTAGAATATTCCTTCCTCGGTCTGCCTCGAATGCAAATTGTAAGAGGCGACGAAACCCGACTTATTAGGTGGTAGGCCAATTGTGCAAGACGCCGTCTTGTTCGGTACCACCGCAGTGCCAAATATTCTGCCGCGAAGGAAAAGTGCATTACTGTTTTAGGGTGTGAAGAGCAAGTTACTGTGCGAAAAAGACTCAAAAACCAATGTCTCGGGGTACGAGCACAAGTTACAGTTCGTATCTCTGGGTGGTACTGCAACTGTCTGCACTTTTGCACGTCTTGTTGTCAGTTGCATTAAAAAAACTTGGTATAGCCCATAGTTAGATGGGAACCAAAATGATAGAAGCGTCTGCAGTGAAATTTGTCTTGTAAATTATTTATTTAGTTATGTTTTTTTTTTCGTCTATCGTGTTAGCAAGTTTTAGTAATGCATCCACGTGACTTATACAAAACTGTAGTTAAATAACTGACCTATTTCTTAGAGCAGACTCTAACTACCTACTTGAAAAAAATTATTACTCTGCAGTTACAAAAATAAATCTACATATTAGCCGTATCGTTTGTTCTATGTAGGATTGTCCACCTCAAAAATAATTGACCGTCTGTTCGTCTGTCTGTCTGTCAAGATGCTTTTTCTTTCATAAAAATTAAAAATGCTGAAATCCATAAAAATGTGTAAATACAGAGATAACAAGAAAAACGAATTTACTATTGAATGTTATAAACTTATGAATTTAAATAATATAAAAAATGTATGACAAACTTATTATTTGCAGTTATAACCGTGTTTATGGATCGACAGTTTGTCCTTTGACCTGGTATGTATTTAGTTTTAAAGCAATAATATTAGATGCTTGCTTCACTTGCTTGATTCTCAATCTGTTGGTAAGGCACGACACTATCATACCAGACGTTTGTTTTTGCCCTTATGACATCATTTCCGCCGCTACTTCCGTTCGAGGTCTCGTGACTTTTAGAAACTTTTGTACACATTCTGTATATTTAACATAAAGTTAATCAGCATATTAAATACTTTTTTTAAATTCATTGATTTATTCGCTCCAACTACTATTAATTTAACATTACATTGTAATTTATTTTTGACTGTGTCAACTACCCTATTCTTGCTACACTCATCCAAGCCATGAGGGCTTGGATGAGTGACCATTATCAACACAAGCACTTTAGAGAGCGTTTGCTGTCAGTCTCGATTGTTTGTCAGAGGAATTCTAGAGCAGCAGTGTCTCTCAGGTCATCATAGGGGTGGCGATTGACGCAGCTTACGGCTGCACTAATGGTCACCGCTTCTTGATTCCATCTTCGCTTTCCATCAGGCGAGAGGGAGTCACTTTGATGAACCATTACAAAGTTAAAAAAATATACAAACATTTTGTGATTAGGTAGGTTTTTCGGTTGCAATGAATTCTACTAATTAGTGTTTTAATTTTGGTGATAATTTTACGTTTTGTTTAGTATGAAGCATTTATTTGAAGTTATTATGCTAAATTTGCTGATATTTATGTTAAACACGAGTCTAATATAATGGCGATACTCAAATTAAGCCGTATATCTAATAGAAAACTAAGATGTCAACTAACTGACTGAATAGATAAGATAGCAGGGCAATCAACCTATTCTATAGAGAAGCCGATTTTAGCTTCAGAAGTCTTTGACCGCGATATTTTATTTGGCAATCCCCTATGTAAAGTCCGTTGACATTTATTATATTGTGATTATTTCGTATTTACTCGACTGAGGCAAAGCCCAAAAGGATAGTAATGTGTTCGACTTGAATGTATGTCCGTTCCTGTGTCTGCTCGTAACTACTTAACGGCGGAATCGTTTTTGATTAATGATACATAATTAGATTTGTCTTAATGGCGCGAGAGTCACTAAGTTACCAGTGTGCCTAGCACGAATAACTGCGTAAGTGTAACGTAACGTGTCGTTCACGGGGAACAGTTCCAACTGTCATGTATCTAGGGCAACTGTGACACAGATAGTTCATAGTTTGTACGCGGAAGCGTGACGCGTTGACGCTTACGATACGAATACTTTTTCGCAAATTGTTTGTGCTACGGTCTCAGTCATGTCACTTATAATCTATATATATAAAATGAACCACTATTAAAATTTAAATTCAAATTCATTTATTAATTGCTCATATGGGTACACAAGACAATATACAGATGGAGAAGTATACACCTATTTACCCTGGGGCCTTACTGTCAGCTTCGTAAAAACCATGCAAATTCCGTGCAGTTCTTAAACCTGACATAAACAGTTTTGAATGAAATCGTACCATGAAGCTCATTTAGGTAAACTGTTTGAATATTGTTTTCTCAAAGGTGAACGCATAATATTGTCTGGCATTCTAACAATTTACTAGAACCAACATTGCAGACGCCTAGACGTTTGTAAGCTGATAAACTGAGTGGATTTAGAGCGACATGTTATCGAGAGTCCATACAAAAAACAGGTGAACGGTTATTAACGGTACGGTAACGGTTCTTAAATAGTATGCCTGAGCAGGCCTGCTTTAAAGTTGTCATAGTAAGAATAAACCGGGCAGTTGTCTAGAAGTCCTGCTTTAGGAGCTTATAGTAAGGCCCCTGGGTCACGCTATAACTTGAGAACGGATGAAACGATCTCGCAAATTTTTTTTTGTTATGTTAATTACTGCCAGGAGTAGGTTCTTATGAAAGAAAAACCAACTAAAAATGGGAGATAAGGCGAGGCCGAAGTCCGAGCCTACTACCTGAAGGAAGTCGCGGGCAGGCGCTAGAGTTTGATAAAATTTAGTTTTGTTTGTTTTTGTGTTTCTCATAATTTATGACAAATTATAAATGTTCATTATATTAAAAGGAAATATTTAGTGACAGCTAAAACACTGCTTATGGCAGAGATGCAGTGTGCACCGCCCTTCCCCCCTGCCACGTAAGATGCACGCAGGAAGTATAAAAAACTAGCTGACCCGCCAGCGGCTTCGCTCGCGTGGCCTCGCGGGATACGGTAATTACAGATTTTAATGGATCAGATTTCAATTAGGGGTTGATTTTCACAAAATCCCGTCTTAGTGAGTACATAGGTCCAAAAAAGAACCCCCATGCAAAATTTTAAACTTTTAGAACTCGCAGTAACGAAGTTTCATACAAACTATCAACCCCAAAAAAACCCTTAGGGGTTGAATTTCAATAAATCCCGTCTTAGTGAGCACCTACGTCCTAAAAATAACCCGCATGCAAAAATTTAAAACTCCTAGCACTTGTAGTTTCTGAGATTTCGTGATGAGTGAGTGACCTTTCGCTTTTATATATATATATATATAGATACAATAGGTACGAGTATATATTTTCTTTTCCAAGTCACACTTTAGGACTGTTTTTTTAAATGAGAATTGAATGAGTCGTAAGAAAAATGCTTACGCAGTAATGTAAAGTTATAGCAAAGGGTCTAGCACGAATATCTGCGTAAGAGTATCGTAACGTGTCGTTCACGTGAAACTATAAAAACTGCCATTTATCTAGGGCAACGGTGACACAGACACCTCATAGTTTGTACGCCGAAGCGTGACGTATTGACGCATAAGTACAAAGCGAATACTTTTTCGGAATTGTTTGTGCTATGGCCTCTGGTGTAAAATCGATTTAAGGGCCGTAACACGTAAATTACGCATCGAATGGACATGACTATAAAGTGAAGATATAGTTGACCGGGCAAAACGGTCACCTTAACGTAAATTAATAGAAAATTTATTACTTTGACCGGTTAGAATGCTTGTTCGATAAATACAAGGAAAATGGCCATGGAGAGGTACAGTCGCCGATAAGTAGGATTTTATAGACGTTAAAGGTTACATTGACTAGGACTCCTTGTGCAGTTGTAGGCATTGGCACACATACACACATCAACATCGTTTAGGGATATTTTTATAAAGTTCTTAAATTCAAAAAATACTGGCCAGTTTTAAATTCTTTTGAAGAAAACTTATTTTGTAAACCTTATTGAACGATGCCAAATTTGAATTTAAAAAATAGATTTAAAACAAGATTTACGCAGCATAATAATATTTTTTTCTTATTTTTAACTTTTTCTTGACAAACACATTCATTGTTAGTTTGACAATTATTTCACGTTTTTTCATGAATAAAAACTGTTTACGCAAAAATTAAGTTTTCTTTTATTCTGGAATGTAGTCTGATAAATGGGCTTTATAAAAATATATCCATGTTGTATGGTATTTTTAATAAATTTAAGTAATTTGAGTAAATCCATAATATCCCTAGACAGTGTATCAACACACAGTGTGACAATAAACACATCAGTGTTTGTTAGTGTGTGTTGTTTGTAGTTATTGAGTCTTGGGTGTTGACCCAAGACTCAATAACAAAATATGTTCATATAGGCTGTCCGACAAATGATGGATAACCTTGCAGGTACTTTTACTACTTTACTAGTAACTACGTATGGAGGGTGTAGTGGCTATTCAGGAAAAAAAATGCTGCAGTCTAGAGAATAAAACACTTTTTGAAATAGTACGAAATTTGACACTTTCATCGCGTTGTTGGGTACTAAAACTACAAATTTATTAAAAACCAATTGACTTTCTCTGCCAATAGTCGTGAATGTTTGATCTTGGTAAAAAGTTACAAAACAGTTTAGCCGCAAGAGTTTTTATTTTATAGACACATAAAAATAAAAGCTGGAGTTTTAGATTTTTCAATGATTAAGTTTGGGCACCTGTGGTAAAAAGAAACTATCAATATTATGCTCTCGACAAATAACTTTTTTGCATTTATTGCACGTTGCTTTTGCCTTACGCCGTGTTTTGAGGGGCAAAACAAGCAGTATATACAATTTTTGGCATGGGCATCTTCTGAATTGTCTCCTGAGGCATCAGGAATGTCTTTTTGCAAGATGCTGGAAATATTCTCCCGCAAATATATCTTCAGAGTAGGTGTTTCCAGCTGCTTGCTCATGAATGGTGATGTCAGGGCTAGGCTAAGGTTTTTCATGAATTGTTTTCAACTGAGAGCCTTTTTCTCTTGGTTGACATGTAGTTACAAATAATATATGCATTAATGCAGGCAATATTTATCATTCCATAGAATAAAGCCATATACCATCGAGCCGTCTTTCTGTTACATGTTGTTAGAGAGTACATTTGGTTTCCACCGGCAGGCGGGTCTTCAGGTATTTCCTCATCTACGAAGGCTTCTTCGCCGTTGCTCGATACGTCATCATCAACATCGTGGCGTTCAATTACGATATCTGAGCCGTTACAGGTATGCTCGTCATGACTATGTAAAAGAGCAGTGAGTGTATGCTCTTCGTTTATAATTCGACTTCCCATCATAACATTGTTAGATCAAAATGTCTAGAATAACATAAAAATATATATTATCTACTCAAAAACTAGATAACAACCACTTATAAATCAAAAACAACACGATTTCTCGTCTACGTTATAATCGTAAAAGTCACGTAAAAGATAATCATGCGTATTTTTTACTCCGCTGACGTTATATTTCAAAATTGGTGGTACTTACCTCAGCGCCAGGTCCACCATACGCAAGCTCAGAGTGACGTGAGAGATAACCGAACCGCTGGGCGCCCAATACGCGCAAATAACAAAAAGAGAGCGATATTTTAATCGCGTATGCGTAATTTTTACGCAGATTATCTTTCTAGGCTTAATTTATGTATTTAATTAATTTATGTATTTACTTAATTACATAATTTAATTAATTTATGAATGTAATTGATTTAATTATTTAATGAATCAATTAATTTAAATAATTATTTTATATATTAATTATTTTATTTATTTATTAGTTTATTTATTAATTATTTTATTTATTATTTTTTGTTTATGAATATTTTTTGAAAATAAATTCATTTAATTAATGTTATTAATAATTAAATAATTAAATAACTTATTTTAATTAGTAAATTAAATTGATGAAACACAAATCTAGAAAAATTAAACAAAATCAACGATAGCCATTTTTGGGGATATTTCCCGCCTGTGTTTTATTTTACTACTTATTACTTACCCCTTTGTTCCTTACTAAGTAGCCGACACACAAACATTGAATTTTGTTTCTTACCAACTGCGTCTTATACATTCAACTCGTACTTACCTGAAATAGAAAAACAAATATAAGACTTAATAGACATTGATGTAGAGTCTTTAAACATTATCTCAACTAAAATTAAGCAGCTCTTATTATGTCTGCTCTAAAATTCAAATTAGTATAACACTTCCGAATGACAGCACTAAAATTAGATATTTCTCTTCAATTTTATGTATATTTGCAACTGACTTCCAAATGGAGGTTCTCAAGTCGACGCCCATATTTTTTATGTGCATAACTTTTTGTAGAGTAATCCGATTACGATAGATATTTTTTGTTTGGTAGAGTATGCTTCCTTTTCTCTTTACCTAAAGAGTGTTTCTCTTATTTTGATAATATTCTATTTCTGGTATAAAAAGCTACTCTATGATATAAATATTGACGGTGAATGACAATCGATCCCTTAAGTAACAAGGGTCACTCAAAAAAGGGTGTTTTTTTTATAATAGTTAGAATTAGTATGTATAGATTACAAAGCACACTCGCCGAAATGTATCCACAAGAAAGCCCACAGACTAAACTATCCTATTCTTACTAATATTATATAGTGAAAGTTTGTGAGTATGGATGTATGGATGTGTGGATCTTTGTTGTTCTTTCACGTTCAAACGGCGCAAGCAATTTTGATAACATTTGGTATGGAGGTAGATGAGGCGCTGGATTAACACATAGGATACTTTTCATCATCATCATCCATCACCACGCGGGTGAAAAAGAGTAATATGCTTGGGCACAGCATAGACAAAATAATAAGATCTCCGCCTACGTCAAGATGAAGATGAAGACCTTAATGACAGTTCTGTCAATGTTTGTGTCAGTTTCTGATAGCTAAGTCAAAAGCCACGTCAATTTGACAGCTCGATACACTAGACGTGCTCGGCGACTGTCAAGGGTGATAAAATGTAATGACAGTTTTTTCCCAAGGTGATTAATTTTATATTTGTATGTACGTAAGTCCTGTATTTTATTATTAATGTTTACTGATTGATATACTAAGTATTTAAATGTACTCATTTAATACTAATAAAGCAATTGCATTTGACCATGTACATATTTTATAACATTTTGGTATAAAGATTGATATGCCCTTGGAGAAGATAAGAGCTATATAAAGTTATATATAAGAATATAAAGCTACTCAAAGTACTAATTCTGCACAGACGTAGTCGCGTGCACGATCTTCACAAAAAACATCGACAAAGAAGGCAGTATTCTACCCGAAAACCTCATTTGTTTTGCATTCGTGTAGTATTATTACATGTTAAAGCCTACCCCTAACGTCCTACTTTATATTAATTCCGCGCAGTTTTCCCTCCATAACTGGTGTGAATTATTATCCGCCCCAGTTCTTTTAAAGGCCTCTCCCAGCATTTCGAGCTGCAAAAATGCGTTCCGCCTTACGCTGTTTAAATGGTTAGGGAAGGCGCCATTTTGTTGGTTAATCTTGGTGTGTTGCTTGTAAAAAGGAATTACGTTTTGTTTAGATTATATTATTCAAAGAATTGTACATCGATTCGGTGGAAGTAACGGTCAAGTGGTGGCCCTGACTGCTGCTAGATGGAGCTGCATGCGACCCTTACTTACCTTACTTTACTTACGTCATCCTGACATGTGAATCTTGATAAGTTAGTCAGGATACTTCGCGTAGTCTTCTCGTCAAAAATACCTCAGTGCCTCAAGACAATAGTCTTCGACCAATGTGTGTTACCAGTGATGACTTATGGCACTGAAACGTGGTCTCTTACTATGGGCCTCATAAGTAAACTCAGTCGTACAATGAGCTATGGAGAGGGCTATGCTCGGGGTTTCTCTACGTGATCGAACCAGAAATGAAGAGATCCGTAGAAGAACGAAAGTCACCGACACAGCCCAGAAGATTAGCCAGTTAAAGCGGCAGTGGGCAGGGCTTATATCACGCAGAACAGATGGCCGATGGGGCCGGAAAGTTCTGGAGTGGAGACCACGGACCGGCAAGCGCAGCCTAGGTCGTCCACCGACACGGTGGACAGACGATCTGATAAAGGTCGCAGGACGACGTTGGATGCAGGCGCTTCCAACCGGTCCTTTTGGAAAATTATGGGGGAGGCATATGTTCAGCAGTGAACGTTCTACGGCTGAGATGGTGACGATGATGAGTCAAGATACATATGGCAATGGGTCAAAATTACACTCTATATTACTATACACTCTATATTAGATACATATCTATTACAAAATTATATAATTGTTGTTACACAAACTTATAATATTAGCCGATTTTTTTGGACAGCCCTAATGGATCTGCACATTTTATGAGTTTGTAGGTATTGATGCATTCTGCTATCCCCACGCCATCTATTCTTTCACATCCGTCCCCCTATTTTGTATACAAGACACTGACCAGGCCTCGCTTAGGCCCCTTGATTACCAAATCTACGTTCTGGAGGTTATTACCGTCTTTGGCCTAGTTTTTAGTATTAGTAGCCTAGTATTAGAAAAGCTTTGGTTACTCATAACTCGGAATGTTTACTACTTCCCGTGACGCAGTAGTTAGGTCCCAATAGTATGCAAGCTTCTTCGTGTGTGGTTTTAGTATTACTGCACTTTTTTGTTCCCCGCTGTATTTTGTTGGGTTATTACAGGTTTTATTTTAGTATGTTTTAGATTAGTATGCGGTCGGGTTGTTATAAATATGATGTGTTTTGCTATTGATCGTAATAAGTGTGTATATTTAACAACAAATGTTCACTGTAAACTAATACGTCGACGTCTATAAACATAGCCTAAGAGCGCTGGACGGACGGGTATTATTATTAATTTCATCAAGCGCAAACAACCAACGCCACAGTGTAAATATTTTATGCAGAATGGAATGTTCGACGTTTATAGTAGCTGTGTCTAAACACACTATACCGAAGGTACGCGACTGAAGTTCGGCATGATTACACCTTGCTATACGAAATACTGACGACACACTATGCCAAAATAACGTTGCGTAGCGTACAGCGTAACTTCGGTCGGGCGAAAGTTCAGCGGCAGCTTATTCTGTAACTTGTTCTGTAAGTTCGGCACTAATGGTGTGCCATATCAGCCGAATACGTCGGATCGTAAAATCAACCGAACATCGGTCGCGTACCTTCGGCATAGTGTGTTTAGACACTAACTATCCAATATAGAGCAAATGATTTGATAATAAGGCAGCATAATAAGAGTGCCTTACGTTGAATGTCATCAGTAATTTTGCTTTTTTTTGCTTTGTGTTTTCTTGATATGTGTTAGTGTGTGTGTACAGTGTACGCAAAGTTTACAAAACCATGCAACGATGTGTTTTGTGTTTTCCCCGTCAATAGCCCTAGAAAGTTTAATGCATTCGCCGCATTACTGAAACCTGACTGCCACTACTGGAGACAGGGAAATGGCAGACTTAGTGACAAAAAACACTTCAGTCTTCAAAAGTCGGTAATAATTTTTTCAAATTGTACATGTGTTTGTTACCTCGGAGGAGTTCATGTTTGTTACGTCATAACTTTCGACTGGATGAACCGATTCTCAAAATTATTTTTTGTTTGAAAGCTGGTGCTTCCCGTGTGGTCCCATTTGTATTTCATCAAATTCGGTCCAGTAGTTTTCGAGTTACACTTCAAAAACTGAATACCTAGAATGGAAGTCAGTATTAAATTTTTCAAATTGTGCTTGTGTTTGTTACCTCGGAGGAGTTCATGTTTGTTACGTCATAACTTTCGACTGGATGAACCGATTCTTATAATTCTTTTTTGTTTGAAAGCTGGTGCTTCCCGTGTGGTCCCATTTGTATTTCATCAAATTCGGTCCAGTAGTTTTCGAGTTACACTTCAAAAACTGAATACCTAGAATGGAAGTCAGTATTAAATTTTTCAAATTGTGCTTGTGTTTGTTACCTCGGAGGAGTTCATGTTTGTTACGTCATAACTTTCGACTGGATGAACCGATTCTTATAATTCATTTTGTTTGAAAGCTGGTGCTTCCCGTGTATTTCCATTTGAATTTCATCAAAGTCGGTTTAGTAGTTTTAGAATTATACTCCATTATCTGAATTGAATGGGAGTCGGTTTCAAATTTTTCAAATTGTACTTGTTTATTGTAGATTGCCATTCGGATCTAAGCTCGCACGGTTACGAATGAGCAGTTTCCAACGGAATAAGAACGTTCATACCTCACAATAAGTTTCAATTTTGCAAGCAGGAACGGTCGTAAGAGTAGGCTAATTTTTATAACTACCCAAACTTGACTATTACTCGAGAGTGACGATTCTGTACTTAGTACTATTATTTATTCTGTGGTTTAACTGTAACCTTACGAAAAATAAACATAATGAAACTTTAATTTGGTTTTTATTTTGAACGGATTGCTCAAATACTTTATAACTAGCTGGTGCTCGCGACTACGTCTACGCAAGATTAGTACTTCGAATAGCTTATTATTTCTCCAAGGGCATATCTATCTTTATACCAGAACGTCAAAAATATGTTCATTGTCAAACGCAATTGCTATAATAGTATTATTTGAGTACATTTAAATATTTAGTATGTCAACCAGTAAACATTAATAATAGAATAAAATTAATCACCATGGAAATAAACTGTCATTACATTTCATCACCCTTGACGGTCGCCGAACACGTCTAGTGTATTGTATCGAGCTGTCAAATTGACTTGGCTTTTGACTAAGCTATCAGAAACTGACACAAACTTTGACAGAACTGTCATCATTACGATCTTGACGTAGACGGAGATCTTATTATTTTGTTTATGCTGTGCCCAAGCATATTACGCTTTTTCACCCGCTTAGTGATGGATGATGATGATGATGAAAAGTATCCTATGTGTTAAACCAGTGCCTCATCTACCTCCATACCAAATTTCATTAAAATTGCCGCAGCCGTTTGTGCGCTAATGAGTAACAGACCCACACATCCATAGATCCATACTCACAAACTTTAGCGTTTATAATATTAGTAGGAAGTAGGATATTTACATATACTTACCTTTTTTTAACCGATCTACTTTCAGCTAGTGTATAAGAGACAAAATTATACTTTTGAAAGCTAAGCTTGAACTAGTGTACCAGGATACCAGGAACATAAAGTAACCTCTAACATAAAAATAGAATGTATATAAGAAGTCCTACTGCTTTATTTCTCCTTCCACTCAGTGTCCCGTAAGAGCCACTGAGCAGTGAAGGATCTGTCCAGTTAATAAAGAAGGAAATGTTGACTGGAGTGGACAGGAAACCAATATGCTGTCCTCTAAGCCGTTGTGATCCGATATGTTTGGTATCTGCGCACTTTTGATTGAATTTTCATGAAATACCTACGTCTCCTTTAATCTTATATACGCTTTTAATATACACAGAATGGTTTTTTGAGAAGGTCATGGCCAAGTCCGGAACCACGAGAGTTAGAGAAAAATCGTGAAAGGAGATATGCCCTCGATTTATAATAAAACAATAACTGCAGATTTAGTTTTTCTTTAAGGCGCCGTCCAATCCTAATTTTAAAACAATTTACGGTGCTTTACATAAGGTTGATAATTGCTTACCAGACTGGAAGATTTAATGCGAAAATTCAATTGAATACGCGCTAATACTTTTTATATTTACTTTGTATAATCAAATGATTAAATTTTAATGATAAAGGAGTCCATAGTTCACTAGTGAAATTCAAAGGGAGATCGAATATTATACATTCATTGAAATATATTTGCCCATAATTGAATAAAAATGCTTTATCCCACGAAGCACGTAAGAAAAATTGCAAAATTTAGGGAATGTTGCCGATTTTTTTTTATCGCACCAACTTTGCTCAATCGTGTATTGGCTCCCATACTTCATAAGAACGTATATTCAATTTATACTAAGTTATTTTTTCGAACGTCGGTTAGTAGGTTTAAGCGTCGAAAAACTAAGTTTTCGCGAAGTCTAATCATGAAATTTGGAACATATTTCGCCTTAATCTTTTATTTTTACGGAAATTGACCCGAATCGCTTTTAAAAAAAACATCCTGTATTATTGAACTAATGGATTCTCTTGCTGATAAAAATCAATCTTGCAAAGAAATGTATTACTGAAAATGAAAAGGAAATAGTATTTTTTTACAAATTTCGAGCTTGAAAAATCTTTCGGGTCGATTTCCGTCAAAAGTAAAAGATTTAAAAAAATACTTTAGAGGGTACGTTCCGGCAAGCGCCGTCAAAGCTCACAAATGTCGCGTCCCGGTTTGCAGCCGTGCGATTCTCTAAGAGCAAACATCGTTGCATCTTTGACTACATCCGTGAAACAAATGACGAGATGATAAGAAACGTTGGAAAAACAACCTTATCTACAAGGGCGATATCTCATAAAGTATTTGACATCGGTGAGCTCGTCGAATCATTACACAGTTCCCTTTGGATGACAGTGACAGCTCGCAATGATCACCTTCGAACCGCGAGCGTTGTGGTCGCGGCGTGAACATTTTAGTATCGAACGCCGCGAGTGATTTCGGCGCTTTCCGGAACGTAGCCTAAGTCTTTACGTCACGGACGAACGCAATACTTCAAGACAAACTTTAGCTAAATGCTCTGGGTGGCAGAGCTTCTGTTATGGGCAACGTGGTGCAAGCTTAACTTACCCGTCTTGTTGCCAGATAAACAAACAAATCGGCAATACAAACTGAGGTAACGAACCGTAATTGTAAAACTGTGAACAACAACATACAATATTTGCATAATTGGTTTTGAGAGTCAACAAAAGTAGGGGTAAGGTATTGTTTAAGTAACTAATTTTTACGTCAGATATTATTTTAATTTATGTACCTTAATTTTTATCTTGTAGGATATATACCTATGGATGTATATGGTTATGTATGAATATATGAGTTATGTGGAAGAGATCGTTCCGAGCGATAAAACCGCCCGTTGTTACACATAGGTTTTAGAATTGTTATTTTTAGTATTAAGTGATTAATATGGTATCTCAATAAAGTGTTGTATGGGATGTAAGGGGCGACCCAACATCTTTTGACCCAAGTCAACCTCACCTGCACGCGGTGCATCCTGCTGATCGACGAACGAGGCTCTGACAACCGACCGATGGCGGTATATCCATCCCAAAAGGCGTCGTTAAATGCAACAGGCCGGTGACGGGCAGCAGCGTCACCGGTGCGAGAAGCTACGCCCTGCGACCGCCAACCCGCCTGCCCAGCGTGGCGATTACGGGCAAATTCCTCTTATGCAGAACAACAAAAAGCCACGGCCCTAGTTCCCGGCGGCCCTGCTATTCCTGGTCATGGTGGCGACCATGGTAACGGCGGGGCGAGGGGTGCTAAGAATCTCCGGGCTACGGGAGGCCACCACAAACAACTGACCCTGGCGACGTATAACGGACGCACGCTACGGCTTGACTCGCATCTGGCGCAACTCGAGGTGGAACTTGGGAAAATTAGGTGGCACATACTGGGGTTGAGTGAAGTCCGAAGAGAGGGGGAGGAAACCTTAACCCTAGAATCGGGCCACCTAATGTACTTCCGAGAGGGAGACCAACAATCCCATGGTGGCGTTGGGTTTCTGGTAAACAAGTCCCTTTCTGACAACGTTGTGGAAGTGTCCAGTGTGTCAAACAGGGTAGCGTACTTTATTGTAAAGCTCACCGAGAGGTATAGCCTCAAGGTGGTGCAAGTGTACGCACCGACCTCGACACACTCGGACGATGAAGTGGAGGATATGTTCGATGACATATCGAGGGCCCTCCACTTCACTACAAAGACCCAGTACACCGTTGTCATGGGGAACTTTAACGCTAAAGTGGGAGTACAGAATTTCGGCGAATCGGTAGTAGGATGCCATGGCTTTGGACGCAGAAATCATAGGGGGCAAATGCTCGTCAACTTCCTCGAACGGGAGGGGCTCTTCTTGATGAACTCCTTTAAGAAACAGCCCCAAAGGAAGTGGACTTGGCTAAGCCCCGACACTAAGACTAAAAATGAGATTGACTTCATCATGACGAATAAAAGGCACATATTTAGAGATGTCTCCGTGATCAACAGGTTCAATACCGGTAGCGATCACCGACTTGTCCGAGGCTCTCTGAATATCAACTTCAAGGCGCAACGTGTCCGTTTGATGAAGTCCAGGCTCCGACCAACACTGCTCCAAACCATGGCAGGATCTGAAACATTCCAGTTAAACCTGGAGAACCAATTCGCTGCCGTGGAAACCACCACAGACGTAAACCAGAACCTCGAAAATGTGACTCGAGTCCTCAGGGAAGAAGGTACGAGATTTTGTTACATGCAGCGTAAGGGCAAGAAGTCCAAGCTTTCAGAAGAGACTTTGGGGCTAATGAAGGAACGACGTGAAAACCCACCCATCACTTCGTCAGAAAAGCGGACTCTAAACCGAGAGATCAACAAGAACGTACGAAACGACCTCCGGTGCTTCAATACTCTTTCGATCGAAAGAGCGATCGAGCAGAATCGGGGGTCAAAGGTGTTCGTACAATCTCTTGGAAGAAGCCACCTGACGAAGTTGACCACAGCTAGTGGAGAAGTCGTTGCTTCGAAGCCAGCAGTCCTTTCGGAAGTGGAGGACTTTTATGGCCGATTATACGCATCGCATGCATCTCGACCTGATCCCGAAAATGATCCTAGAGCCACGTTAACACGCCATTTCACCGAAGACTTGCCAGAAGTCAGTATAGGCGAAATAGAGATCGCTCTTGGACAGCTTAAAAATGGAAAAGCCCCTGGAGAGGATGGCGTTACAACAGAGCTACTAAAAGCAGGAGGTAAACCCGTACTGAGGGAGCTCCAGAAGCTTTTTAACGCTGTCCTGTTCGAAGGGAGAACTCCAGAGGCGTGGAGTAGGAGTGTGGTCGTCCTGTTCTTCAAAAAGGGAGATAAGACCCTGCTGAAGAACTATCGACCCATATTCCTTCTAAGCCACGTCTATAAGCTGTTTTCAAGAGTGATCACGAACCGTCTTGCGCGTAGACTCGACGAATTCCACCCACCGGAACAGGCTGAGTTTCGGAGCGGATACGGCACAATAGACCACATTCACACAGTGCGGCAGATTATACAGAAGACCGAAGAGTATAATCAGCCCATGTGCCTAGCATTCGTGGACTATGAGAAGGCCTTTGACTCGGTTGAAATCTGGTGTCCCTGCAGCGTTGCCAGACAGATTGGCGATACATCCAAGTGATGAGATGTCTTTACGAAACCGCCAAGAATCAGCAAACAAGTACCGTTGCATCGAGGAGTGAGACAAGGGGACGTTATTTCCCCGAAATTGTTTTCAAATGCAATGGAGGATATGTTCAAGACGCTGAACTGGAAAGGACGTGGCATTAATATCAACGGCGAATACATCTCTCACTTGCGATTTGCTGACGATATCGTCATCGTGGCAGAGACGCTGCAGGACCTGCAACAGATGCTGAATGACCTGGCTGACTCTTCTATACGCATCGGCCTACGGATGAACTTGGACAAAACCAAGGTCATGTTCAACGAACATGTTCTACCGGAACCGATTGCGATACACGTCGCCGTTCTCGAAGTTGTTCAAAAATATGTGTACCTCGGGCAGACATTGCAGTTGGGAAAAAACAACTTTGAGAACGAGGTGAATAGAAGAATTCGGCTGGGCTGGGCAGCGTTTGGGAAGCTACGTCGAGTCCTTACTTCGCCGATTCCACAGTGCCTGAAGACGAAAGTCTTCAATCAGTGCGTCCTACCCGTCATGACATACGGAGCCGAAACGTGGACACTGACGGCTCGAATGGTCCACAAGGTCAAGGTCGCTCAGCGGGCTATGGAAAGGGCTATGCTCGGTGTTTCTCTGAGGGATCGCATCAGAAATGAAGTGATCCGTCAGAGAACCAAGGTCATCGACATAGCCCACCGGATCAGCAAGCTGAAGTGGCAGTGGGCTGGCCATATTAGGCGTAGAACCGACAACCGTTGGGGTAAACGAGTTCTAGAGTGGAGACCGCGTCTCGGCAAACGTAGTGTAGGACGTCCTGAGGCACGGTGGAGTGACGATCTGCGCAAGACGGCTGGCAAAAACTGGATGCGAGAAGCCCAAGATAGACCTAAGTGGCGTGCAATTGGAGAGGCCTATGTCCAGCAGTGGACTGCTACAGGCTGATGATGATGGTAAAGTGTTATCTATCTATCTATCTATCTATCTATATAACCCTGTCTTAGTTCTTAAGGTGTGGTTTAGTCGTTATCGTTATATAGATATAGATTCATTATAGTTAATATGGATTTTCGAAAAGTAACGCCTAAATATTTTAGAGATGTTTCATGAATATTTTAAATCACCACACGCCTGTTCTTACACCTCTCGTATTAACCAAAGCATTGCCATATCAACCACCAGTTCCGCCAGAAATTACTTTAAAACAATTAATCTCGCATTTCATCTGGATCGCTATAAATTACGACTCAAATTAAAGCCACCCGTCAATATGACAGTTTCGACAATAAATCAACGATGACCATAATTATCTGGACACATGGGCCTATATTGGTCCATGTGGGCCACTATTTTAATGGACCAGCCGTCTGGGACATTAATAAATGGGTGTTATTGAACAATTAATCATTCGATTAGGTTGAAAATTATAGCGAAATTACATTACTTTGATAATAGGACATTTCGGCTTTCAGACCGTTCGTGCAGTCTTTGGATATATTACAAGTATAGAGTTCTAACGAAAAAGTTATCACGGCCGCAAACTGTACAATACAATACAATACAAAAATTCTTTATTGATTTGAATTGATATGAAGGATGATGAAATTTCATACTGACTTCCATTCTATTCAGTTATTGGAGTGTAACTCAAAAACTACTGGACCAGATTTGATAAAATTTGTATGGGACGACACGGGAAGCACCAGCTTTCAAACAAGAATTTTGAGAATCGGTTCACCCTATCGAAAGTTATGAGGTAACAAATATAAAAAAAATACAATCGAATTGAGTACCTCCTCCTCTTTGGAAGTCGGTATAAAATATAATACAGTAAAAAAGCGTAAGAGTAATTGGACTATTGGCGGTTTTATCGCTATAACAATTTCTTACAGGCATACAGTGGGCCTAGCACGAAAATTTGCGTAAGTGTAACGTAACGTGTCGTTCACGTGAAACAACACGAAACTATCATGTATAGTTTGTACGCCGAAGCTTGACACGTTGACGTATACGAATACTTTTGTGCTACGTCATCTGTGGCACAGATAACTCATAGTTTGTATAATATAGGTCAACTTACACAAAGTTTCGTGCTCGGCCCGAAGTCCCGAGTAAAGAAGGCCCGAGTCATTGCAGATGATAAATTTTGATATCTTAAAAAAGTGTCAAAATTATTACCCCAAAACGTGGATGTGTGTTACGTTCGATGGTATAAAATTCCACGGACTGTTTTGGAAATATTATGGTTTCATGAATATCTTATGTGTGCGTATTATCAATCCTTGTATTGATATTGAGAGAAAATATTAGATACACAGATTAGTATCCAGTTACGTACCAGTAGGTATAGGTATGTATTAATAGTAGATTATGCATACATCAGTGTCTTATTGGAATAATATCCCACCACCGGTGAGGAACCTGCAAACTGTACTTAGTTTTAGACTTCATTTAAAGAAGTATATTACTACACACCAGAGTAAGGAGGAAACGCTCAAACACGATACGAGTGCAATTTGAGTCAAAGCAACTTGAAATACTGAAGTATTTAAAGTTGTGTATTGTATTAAATGCATTATTGTAGTTGTATTGTTATATGTTATTGTATTAAAAAGTAAGAGACGATAAAGGGGAATGTACTGTATAGCTTAATTATTTATATTCATTTTGTTTTCTGTTTCATTTTAGGAGGTTATTTTAGATTCATTTTTTCTTTTTTGATTTTATAATTTGTTTTTAAATAATATTATATTCTGTACTATGTGCATGCCGGTCCGTGATTTCACCAAATGGCTCCAACGGAAGATCAGCGCTGGCGAACGGCTGGTATTATGCTGAGTTGGTGCCAATTTGTGACTATTGCATGTTTTGTGCTATTTTCTTCTTGTAATACATATACATTGTAATGTCGCAAATTGGACGCTGAGCGCAACGAGGGACACTTAATTTAAATGTTCTAGATTTAATTTTGTATGTTTTTATAAAGAGTCCTGAGTGAAACAAGAAGTTCAAGCCGCATAAGACGAAGACAGGCTTTATCCTCGAGGTGAATACTCTACTTTTCATATCTACTGCGAGACAATAAAAACACAGGGCTTCATAAAAAAAGCATTTATTTAGTTTATTACATTACTTATTTAAAGTAACGAGGGTTTCTTCGTTAATCGAACTGGCCACCGTGCCAATGCTAAGAGGTTTCCTACAAATTTTAACTTTTTTAGAAGCCAAATCACTTTAATCCTCATTAACAATAGTATAAAACTGCATTACTTCCCTTGGGATGTAAAGCCTCGCTTTCCGTCGAGATTGCGTGTTATGTAATTGGACATTGTCGAGCAAGTGGTATGAAAAGTATTATTACTAAGCGGCAAGGCGATTCGACGTTTTCCTCGATTTCCCTTCTAGACCTTGACATAAGTAAATATAGCATGTCATAAATATATAAGGTACTTGTTAATTAGTGCACAATATTGAACAGGGTGGTTTGGAATCGACAACTGGTCGTCAAAGTAAAAGAAAAAAAATACGTATATCATGTATTATTCAGTCATGGTTTGGTTTTTGGAAGGGTTTTAGCTATAATCACCACGTCAGCCACGACGGGTTGGTGCTCGCAGTGCTGCAGCCGGTTATGATGGTTTCCAACGTCGCCCACAGCTCACGTCTAAGCGGCCGTTCTTCTCCATGCGAGATCCGCGCCCCTAAATATTGGCAGGCTGCTTCCCTCTGCCAGGGCTGGATGCACCGGGCACAAGATCGCCAGGAATGGTAAAAAAGGGAAGAGGCCTACATCCAAGAATGGAACACAACAATGCCTCCATTATGATGATGATTATATATTCGCCGCTTATATATTCGTCTTAGAATCATAGTGCGCTTGAACGCACGACCCGACGCACCGCTACATAGCAGAATAGACAGCAGTAAATACGCGAGACATACCTACCCGCTTAGAATAGGTACAACGTGCGGACGATGACACGCCCGGGCCCGCCGTCATTTAGGCATAGACATCTGCGTAAGCATTCGCGAGTAAGTAGTTTCGCACGTCGTTGTACCTATTCTATGTGGGTAGGTATGTCTCGTGTAGTCACTGTTGTCTATTCCGTTATATAGCGGCGTGCGTTCAGTCGGCCAATTAATAACAATGACCAAATTAACAATTATACACTGAATATATATAACAGGTTTTTCGATAAGGCACTTCTTATAGAATATGCAACAATAATAAAGTACATCATAATTTCAGTAATTTCCATAAATACTTTATCAGTCCACAAGTAACATATCAATGAAAAGGAAGCCAAATGAATCAATCATTATAATCAGCAGTCGATGACGTTATAGCCATTGAACCAATCAGAGCCAATCACCGTCGATTGTTTGCTTTATCGAAGCCATATCCAATATTAACTGTTACGGAGGAAAACTCCAGAAGTTTTGCCAAGTAATTGGTCTAGATTGAATAGAAAGGTCATGATCTGCTTATATACTCGTAGTCTACAAATAGAATGGCTTGGTTTTTTTATTAGATAGGTTGGCAAATGAGCAGGCGGCCCAGCTTATGGAAAGTGATCACCGTCGGCCACGGACATCTGCAATACCAGAGGTCTCGAGGATGCGTTGCCGGCCGTTCAGAAAGGAAAAGGGTCTCTTCTTGAAGATTCCCCAGTCGTATCGGTTCGGAAATACCTCAAAATGTAGCTGGTTCCTCATAGTGGTAGTGTGAGGCAGAAACTGACTTCGGAATCGTACGATTGTGAACTCCCAGACGTCAACAAGTCTCTACAAATAGAATGATTTGCTGTGAACGAAGCTGTCACTCAAATTGAGAAAGGTATGTTAAGATGATTTGGTCATGTAGAAAGAATGAATGAAAGGAGACTAACTAAACAGGTGTATGTGGGTCGAGTGAATGAAATCGTTGGGAGGGGAAGGCCTTCAATGGCAGACAATTTTGCGTTTCTATACGAGTTCTTTAACTCTATTTATGGTAAGACATTGGATGGGCGCGCGTACAGGTTAAGGCACATAATTTCGTCAGCCCAAAGGTGAGCCAATGGAATATAGAAGGAAGTCGAATTGAAATTACTTTCATCCAACAACACAGACTGCCTGATGCCTATACACCTGCCCGTGACCCAGTGCCACCCAGGGCTACAAACTGAAGCTTTACGTAGCACTGCCTGTTCTAGTCATCTCCAGGATATTGGTTTTTAAGGCTCTCACTCAATAATTTGACATGCTACAGTGCCCTTCACATCCTAACACACTAAGCAGTAGAATATTTGGTGTTGAACATGCCAGCATATTGCATAAAAGACCACCTCGTTGAACTCTTTACACTAAGCAGTACTTCGCAGTAGAATATTTGGTGTTGAACAAGCCAGCATGTTGCACAAAAGACCACCTCGTTGAACTCTTTACTCTCAATTCGCGTTTAACCCTTTGAGGATTGCGTGATTTAGAATAGTATCTGACTTATATGCGAATACAAAATAGCAACATATGTTCCGTGAGATCTTGTCACCGCGATTCAGGATTTTGCAATGCGACTGTTGCGCCATCTAGTTTGAACGCAAAGCAACACATGTTCCGTAAGAATGTTGTTACCGCAATTCAGGATTTTGCAATGTGACTGTTACGCCATCTAGTTTAAACGCAGAGCAACACATGTTCCGTGAGAATGTTGTCACCGCGATTCAGGATTTTGCAACGCGACTGTTACGCCATCTAGTTTGACAACGAACAAACTGTTGTTTTTCAAAAACACGGATAAAACGCCGTTTTCTAAATATGTAACCTAGCTAGATCGATTTATCGCCCCCGAACGCCTGCATACTAAATTTCATGAACATCTCATGAAAATCGGTTGCAGTTGGCATCTATTTAACCTATTTTATATATGTATACAGCGTAAATTTACACTCTTTACCTAATACCAGTTTATTCATTATACGGTAATTACGTCACAAATAAAAGATATCACTGCTTTCACAGCCCCTGTCGTGATAAATAATAAATAATAAAAACAACGAAGTCGTGAACTTATAGCGAATAAATTTTAAAAGTAATTAATGTTAAACAAAACATTTTATCGCGGTAATTTCGGGCAGTATACTCGTTAATGGTTGTAATGGATAACTTAGGTTGTTGGTATAATTTATTGGTATTGTTTTTACGACAAATAAGGGGGGCTAGGTCTAAAGTTGGCAAGTTATACGACAGTTGCACAAAGGAGTTATAAATAAACAAATACATAAATAGAGGTCAATAGACGTTTGTAAACACTTTTTACCAGTTATGTTTATATTTTTTTCATGATGATTCAAGAGTTAGAATCCTGAGCGATGCGAGTAGTTCATGGCCCTCGATAGTGCATACTATACTTTATACCATGAGAAAAATAAATATTTAAACGAAAATACGACATTGAGCGAACAAAAGGAAGGTTCATCATTATCATCTCAGCCGTAGGACGTCCGCTGCTGAACATATGCCTCCCCCACAATTTTCCAAAAGGACCGGTTGGAAGCGGCCTGAAGGGCTATTATGTATCTCAGTTGCTAACAATTGTTGATTGAAATCTGGAAAAATGGCGGCTCTACGTCAGTTTTGTCAGCTCCAGTCATCAACCTACTAACATTTTTGCTTACTGGAGTTGTCAAAACTGACATAAAGCCGCCATTTTTCTAGATTTCAATCAACATTTGTTAGCAACTGAGATACATAATAGTCCTGCTGCATCCAACGTCGTCCTGTGACCTTTATCAGGTCGTCAGCCCACCGTGTCGGTGGACGACCTACGCTGCGCTTGCCGGTCCTTGGTCTGCACTCCAGAACCTTTTGGCCCAATCCGCCATCTGTTTTGCGTGCTATGTGCCCTGCCCACTGCCACTTTAACTGGCTAATTTTCTGGGCCATGTCGGTGACTTTCGTTCTTCTACGGATCTCCTCATTTCTGATTCGATCACGTAGAGAAACCCCGAGCATAGCCCTCTCCATAGCTCGTTGTGCGACTTTGAGCTTATCAATGAGGCCCATAGTAAGAGACCACGTTCGAAAGGAAGGTTAAGTTAATTAAAATGCACATTAAAATTGGAGCGATTACTAATATGAAAAGTTTTTTTCTTATAATTATTTTGATAGGATGGCCAACCTTTTGAACAAGGACTTTATAATTATTTAGAGTATTCTGTGAACAATGAGTTTGTATGACGAGTATTCCATGCGCAAAGAGGTTGTATAGCATGGGAGGTTGATTATATTGGTGTGTTCTAAATTCAACTCCAAAATAGTGATTTGAAGTGCTTTTTATTCACTATTTTCAGTGATTTAAATCAACGACTACAATGAATTGAATTAAATAAGCTTTTTAGAGGGCGATGATTTTTAATACAGATTAAATTATATAAAATAATCTTCTCATTTCTGTAATTGCCCGTAGCTAAGTTTGTCGCAGACCGTACTTGTAATCTAAGTGAAATTAAAAGAACTTACACAACCTACTGCGTAATGAAGATCTGTATAAAACTAAGTAAGTTCATGTTAACGACCACAAAACGTGGCTATAACACTTTACAAACAATTAGTTACTCAGATGTTTTTAATTAATATACACAAACAAAAATTTAATTGGGTGTTGAAATTCTCTAACTACTAACAGTTATTTTGTTTACACGCGAGGTTTATTATAGTACCAAAAAATTATTAATCTGATGTTTATTGTAGCGATCATTTTTATAATTTCTACAAAATGTTAGCTGCGCCCCGTGGCTTCTCCAGCGTGGTAATGTTTCGTGGTGATAAGTGCCCCGGAAACGATCATTCGCAATTGTCAATTTTTACGTCATAAAGCAATTGAAGCCATTCGCGACTACGTGATTGAAGGCGGAATGATGGAAGTTTTGATTCAAGTCCATTGACAAACGCGAATGACGTAATCAATTGAACGTCTCGCTTTGCAATTGACAGATTTCGGCCATTCGCTCTCTAGTCGAGAAACATGTCTGACATGTCGCGTCACAGTTCCGACCCGAGTCCAACTGAGTCCGTTCCGATCGCGGAACGAGAGTTTGTTTTGCTTCTTATATCTTTATACCGTGACTTTCCCGAGTTATGAAAAGTGAAATCTAAGAATTAATTAAACAAAAATAAAAGGAGTCTGGCAATACAAAAAATACTTAAAGTATTAAAATGTATAAACCCGAATTCAATGAGGAGACACTTAAAAAAAATAATACGTTACGCACAAATTTCAACTAAGAGTGCCAGAAAATCGACCAAAAGAGAAAATCTGGTACATCCACTGATGGGGTACCGGAACCCTCGCTATAGTATTTTAATGAACTTACTTTTATAAAAGATCAAGCGGAAATAGCGGATACTGAAAGTTCTGAGGTAAGTTAACAAAATAAAAATCCAGTTTAGGCCTAATTATTTTAATAACATATTATTTTACCACTTTATTTTATTGAGGACTACTTCGTGCAAAAGACGATGGTAGGCACGAGGCGAAGCGCTAAGGCATCAAAAGTGTCCCCTTTTCACACACTGCAAACACCTAACAATAGGGAAAAAAAATCCAAATCAGAATTCGACATCATCGTTCGTCAACTTTCGTACTGGCCAGAAAGTAAATGTGGGCAATTGACGCATCGTATGAAGCTCCATCATTCGCACCTTCAATTGAAACGGTCAATGACGTAAAAATTGACAATTGCGAATGATTGTCTCCGGGGCACTATACACGTGGGACATATAATATCTCCTTGCCAAATTTATTTACGATCCATTCAACCTTTTAGGGGAAAAAAAGGTAACAAACAGACAGACAGACATAGTCACAGAGTGACTGAGTTACAAGCGTTTTTATAATACTTTACCTAAAAAGCGGGGGAGGTTTACTGCGGCGTTATATACCGACCGATATTGATAAAATTTTGTACACTCATTAGGTAGGTACCGGACTTTGAAGAGGTATTTAGAATATGAGGACAATTGATCAAGTGGTTTCCGAGATAATATGTTGTGAAGTACTGCGAAAAATTGCCGCTGATAAGACTATGTGCTCGCGAGGTCTACTGTTCACAGAACTACTAGTATATATTTGATTAGAAATATAATGTATCTTTTACGAGTGTTCCCTGATTACTCGAAGACCCATTTAAATATGATCAAATTCTGACTAGTTTTTTTAAATAATTTATTATCAACATGTATCAAAGGCATATAAAGGTTGTCTGGAAGAAATCTCTATAAGCGATAAGACCGCCTTTTGTACTGCTATGCTTTTGTTATTTTATATGTACTTCATGTTTTCCGTAATTTACAAATAAAGAGTTTTCTGTCTATTTATCTATTTATCAAAGTATGTTTAAATTTTAAGGTAGTTATAAATTCATGCTGTTACGTTGCGACCTCCTCAGATCACATTAGTGTGATAAGGACAGCAACAGCGTTATCAGATACAATAATTTGCATATATTTTGTCCTAAAATTCTTCTTTATGGGTAAAACGTTTCTCTCATAATAAGCAGTTTATTTTTAAAATAACAATGTCTTATATTTTTATTAATGAATAAAATAACGTTTACATGTTTTTGTATGTTTAAAATTCATTGCTTTTTTATATACAACTAGCTGCGCCCCGCGGTTACACCCGCACGGTCATGGATGATGATGAAAAGTATCATATCTGTCCAGCGCCTTATCTACCTCCATACCACATTTAATCAAATTTAGCCCAGCCGTTTGAGCGAGAAAAGTAACAAATATCCATACATACAAACTTTCGCGTTTATAATACTAGCAGGATGAAAACTAACAAGGAAGTTTTCTGATAAAAATTCGGTTATTATTAACTATACATCCGACGAATTGAGAACCTCTTCCTTCGCCAGCGAGCGATTTTATGCAGTCCGATGCAAATATCTAAGGAAGATTTCGCTCATGTAGCAGACGACATCGACCTATATGTTTTAAGAAGGAATGTTTAAAAAATTTAATAAATAATCTTACATAAATAAATTAAATGTTAATTTTAATAAAGTTAGTTTTTATATTATAACAATATTTTATAACTACTAACTAACTACGAGTACTATTTTATAGCTACTAACACTAGCTGCGCTCCGCGGTTTCACCTGCATGATGATGGATGATGTTGATGGTGATATTTCTTTTTATTTTACACCAAGCCCCTGTGCACACTATCAAAATAAAAAAAATAGAATCGGCCTAGCCTTTTTCGAGTTTTAGCAAGACTAACGAACAGCAATTGATTTTTATATAATATGTATAAGATAAGATAGGATAGTAATTACAGTTAAAGTTACTAAAACTACTAAAGATTTGCAACAAACTATAATCTATGAATATTTGCAATCAAACTACTAAATAAACTAATTTAGCATTGGCCTTTATCGTAGGCATTTAGTTCATAACTTTATTATCAGTAAGCCATCTTAAGACGAGCTCATCGCGTTTATACCCATCGTAAATAAGTTAATTTATACGCCACTTACCCAGAACTGTAGCAGTTAGGGTTGCCAGATCTGAGAAAGTTACCATTTCTCAAGGATCAAATAATTAATTTTGACTGTATAACTTAAATGTTATTCATTGACTAGGTGCGCTCAGTGGTTTCACCCGCGTGGTGATGGATGATGATGATGATGAAATAAAAGTAGTCTCAGTTACTTGTGAAGGTCTATCTAATAAGTGAAGGTCCCGTTAAAATCGGTCCATCCGTTTCAGAGATTAGCCGAAACAAATAGACATACAGACAAAAATCTATTTTATTTTATTTGTATAAATATCGATTTACTAAATTACGCTCTGGCTGTAATATTGTCAGCATAACTTTTTTCACGATATGGTCAGTTGTTTTTTTAATATAATAAAAAAATTTATGTAGAACTGGCTGAACATTCATTATTAATTGCTTAGTTAAGCGTTTGATTTACCTATTAATGACGCTCAATAAAATTCTTGTCAATCAAAATTTACTAAATTAATCTATGTGTATTTACTATTTGCTCTGGCTGTCTACTGATTTATCTATATTGTTCATGTAGAGTAATAAAAATAAATAATTATTAAAACATTTAGTAACAACATCGGAAAAGATTTTTATTTTGTCGGGATTCCGAACGTCACATGAAAATTTCGATGTCAGACAACCCTAGTGGCAGTAGCAATAACAACAGTATAAATTGGGGAACATTCCTATCTGTAATTACTATGTACTGTCATAGTGACAGTACAGTAGTCAGCAGTATACAAAGTCGACAGTTCTTGAAATGCTACCGGGTTTATTGCATCCAATCATGTGTAGTAAATTATAGTGTTGTAAAAACAATCGGAGTAAACAGTATATGAAGTCACCAGTTGAGAGGAAATGTTATATCGACCTATAAAATCAATAACTTATTGGTATTATGAAAGCTAACGTGGTTTGTACACATTTTTAATATGAAAAACGGGATTCACTCACGTAAATAAGTCGGATCTTTCCGACTATAGAATAGAATAGATGCAACCAACCGCGAGCGTTCTGCACTCTCCTTGAAAAAGAAACTATAGTTGGAAATATCTGACTTTTTTACGTGAGTAAATCCCGTTTTCATATTTAAAAAAAAACTTCTTGGTAAGTTGAGATCGCGATAAGGACACTAAAAAGTGAAAAAATAAATGTTTTATTAAATAGTTTAAAAACATATTATATAAATATACTGTAACAGTTGGTAAAATGAAACATTCAAGACAATCTAGCAATCACACGACGAATAACATACTTTGGTCAAAGTAAGTAAATAGTAGAATGTCTTCTACTACTAGCGTTGATTCACACAGGTTTGGCGTGAAACGCGTTTAGCGATGTCAACATCGCCACAAAACAAGTGCACATCGCATCTCCGTTTTATTGGTAGCATAATACATAAGCATAATCGCAACAGAAAACAATGACATTTAAAAACTGCCAACCCCGACCGCTCTGCCGGCAATTATTCCGCGAGTGCCGGCAGTTAGGTCAGGGTTCGTCCTCCGCCCCTACCCACCGCCTCTTCCCACTTTACCGCGATAACGGTCTACTTACTCGGGGCCTAAGTGCTTTACTTTGGTAGACAAGTTTTTAAGCCATGCTCAATAATACAAAAAAAGGATGTTGTATATGAAAATTATATTATAGTTTTAAGCATTCGAGTGACATGTAATAATAATTCACTACTGCAAAGGCCGCGATCTAGGCAATTGTCTTTCTCGTATTAGTGAAGTCCTCGCCGTCGTTTAATTACATACGAGTACACTTGAAATTTCATTTATTCGTATTTTATAGATAGAAGATAGTGACAGAATTTAGTGCAACAGTATATACTGGAACAGTTGGTAAACTGAATCGTTTTCAAGACATTTAAAGTGAACGAGTCATGAAGGAATATATTGCCATTTGGCACGACTTCTAAACACGTACGCGAGAACATTGAGCTGATGGCATGAGAATTGAGCCGTCTTACGGACCAGATGGCGATTATATCAATAAGTGCAAATTGGTAGAGTCAAAGCAAACACATTCTTGTGCTTGGATTCAAGCCAGAAAGGAAACTAATCCTGTAAGAAATCCATGGAAAACAAATCGACTGAGCATCTTTAATGGTGTCTTGCCAGCCAACAAAACTATTGTTTTTTTACAAACTTTACGTCGGAACTTGAAAAGCATTATTTTTTTTGCTTCTTATTCATCCACTTCGTTTGCTTTAAATGACCGATGGGACCGGACGGTTCTGGAGTGAAGACCACGCAAGGTGGACAAGAGCTGGTAGAGGTCGCAGGACGACATTGGATGTAGGCCGCGTCCAAGCGGTAATATTAGTAATCTATCATCATCATCATCCACATCATCTCAGCCGTAGGACGTCCACTGCTAAACATATGCCTCCCCCATAGTTTTCCAAAAGGACCGGTTGGAAGCGGCCTGCATCCACCGTCGTGCTGCGACCTTCCTCAGGTCGTCTGTCCACCGTGTCGGTAGACGACCTACGCTGCGCTTGCCGGTCCGTGGTCTCCATTCCAGAACCTTCCGGCCCCATCGGCCATCTGTTCTGCGTGCTATGTGGCCTGCCCACTGCCACTTATCTTCTGGGCTATGTCGGTGACTTTAGTTCGGATCTCCTCATTTCTGATTCGATCACGTAGAGAAACCCCGAGCATAGCCCTCTCCATAGCTCGTTGTGCGACTTTGAGCTTATTTATGAGGCCCATGGTAAGAGACCACGTTTCAGTACCATAAGTCATCACTGGTAACACACATTGATTGAAGACTCTTGTCTTGAGGCACTGAGGTATTTTTGACGAGAAGACTTCACGAAGCTTCCGGAAAGCTGCCCAGCCGAGTTGGATTCGACGATTAATCTCTTACTCGAAGTTGGACCTAGTAATGTATAGGAGATGCTTATACTCAGAATTGCACCTACGTTGCACTCGCCGCGGTTTCCACTCCAGAACCTTCCTGCCTCAAATAAGTAACTAGTAGTTTTGCGAGCTGTAGATCTCGCGTGCCGTCAGATCAGCGGTAGTTTTTCGCAGTCACAATCTTTTATCCCGAAAACCAGTTTCAATTATGCTCATATTCGAAATTCCTCTTTAAGTCAGGTACCAAATGTGTGTACCAAATATTATTAAAATTGGTAGGTAAATAGCGCCGCAGCAATTTCCCCCCTTCTTAAGAAACTCTCCTACCCTCCCACTCAACAATCACCGACTATCAAAAAGTTACATTAACAAAAATCATGCTTAAGATTGGTTGAAAAATGCGACCTGTACTGGAAGACCAACATATAACCTAATTAACATACGGACAGATTAAAGTCAACGTGGACAGATAAAGCAGAGACGCTTTGCTCGATTCATTCGCTTGGTCAATTAAAGTACTATATTTTCAAGCTAATAAATGAAAACCTACAAGTTGCCCAACGTTTCCATGTCAATATTACAACTTCAAGCTTTTGTGCGAAGTTTACCTACTGCTCTACGGCCACATGTCACCCACATGAGACGGTGGGTATTTCATTAAAACCAAAACGCGGCATTCGGACACTTTCCGTAATTTTGGGGCACTTTTATTGGTATTTGACCCTTCAATTGTGATGATATATTATTGACAGATTTATTGGTAACCAAGCTTCGCAATTAGAGCTTGTACAATCAATGACAAAAGTTTGATGATTATTCTGAATTTCCAAATTAAAATCTAAACAAAACAGTTCATTTGGAGAGCCGAGTAACTCACGTCCATGAGTTTTTTTTTCTTTTTAATATTATCCTAAGGATATCTGCGGTGCCAATGCGGTAGTACACAAGATGATAGGACTATTTCGTACGCGTACTGTTTTGGTAGGTACAAATCACAGATCGCAGAAACGGGGCGGGGCCGGTGTCGCAGCAATATGCCCAAAAACAGAACACATTGCTCGCAGCATTTGTATTATGTGACTGAACGTCGGTCGCGATATTGCATGTAAACAGTTTACAATGCTTGCCATGTACTTACGAATATCTAACGTTGTTTTAATACCGCAGTGGATACTGAACTTATTGAAGCTAACAGAAAACGTTGAATCGCGGAATACGGCTGCTGCTTGAGACACCAGATTTTGTTATCAGTCCACTGATTGGTATCTCTCTTGATCTCTATGGTACAAACGCTTGCCAGAAGTTTTTTTCAAAGCTATATGAAAGCGTGATTGTCTGAAGGTTGAAGGGCATTGTAGCAAGTATAGTTAAAGGTGGGGTCACTGGTGAAGAGTCGAGGGACTTCGCATTACATCTTCCAATCTGATAAGCAATTTTCAACCTTATGTAAAGCATCGTAAATTGTTTTAAAATTAGGATTGGACCGCGCCTTAACGCATCGCGGCACAGCGATGCGGTATTAGAAAGTACCTTATAAAAACGCATCGCTACGAACGGTTACGTTCAATAGTTACTGAGTCATACAAAATTAATACATGATTATAATTCAATAATACAGTTCAATAAAATGTTTATCAACTTTTGTCAATGACTGTACTAAGGGACGGACATACGATTTTGTGGTGTGGACGGATATCAAATTCTTTTATAAAATTTTGTTGATGATATTTAGAGAAATTTACTTAAGTTTATCGAAGTATTTATACCGTCGATAATGGATTGAGTCCACATCTCTATCATATCATTTCACACTAATCTATACATATAATGAAAATGTAACCTTTGTCTGTACATGGAAGATACATAAGAAAAAATACTATTGGGACTTTTAGGCTGAGCGCAGACTTGAGTAACGATAGTTTTAAGACAGACTATTGCTTTACAAAAATTATGAAGACGCGCACACTTCAAACAAAATATCTCATAGACAAAATTGTCTAATAGTCAAACACAAAACAGCTTCGTTTTCGATGGGCGACGTGTCATAGGCAAAACAATTTGGTTTTAGTTTGAAGACAGACTTGTCTATGTAAGGAAAGTCTGTCATAAAACTGTCGTGACTCCAATGTGCGCTCAGCCTTATAAACTAAACAAAAGGAAATATAATGAAAAAAAGTTAGAATTTTTGTCTGTTTATTAATCTCAGAAACTGCTTATCCGATTTAGATCTGGTAATCGCTAATACTGTAGGAAGCTTCACTTAACATTTAGTGTTTGTTCCATATCAATCGGTTTATAACTAAAAAAGTTATTGAAATTTAAAGAATAACTCTCGCCACTACACCAAGATCAAGCGAGCGAAGCCGCTGGCGTGTCAACTAGTTCATAAGTAAACTTTTAAGTTTGTGAATGTGTGAGTGTATATTATGATGTTGTAACTTCTTTAAATAGAAATGATCAATCGCATATAGAAGTTCGCAAGTAGTGGTACAGCATCTAACGAATCTTTTTAGAAATCTATGGTACAAAGATCGTCCATCAGCAAGGTATATGAGGCATGGGACTCATATATAAGCTCAAAGTCACACAACGAGCTATGGAGAGGGCTATGCTCGGGGTTTCTCTACGCGATCGAATCAGAAATGAGGAGATCCGTAGAAGAACGAAAGTCACCGACATAGCCCAGAAGATTAGCCAGTTGAAGTGGCAGTGGGCAGGGCACATAGCACGCAGAACAGATGGCCGATGGGGCCGGAAGGTTCTGGAATGGAGACCACGGACCGGCAAGCGCAGCGTAGGTCGTCCACCGACACGGTGGACAGACGACCTGATAAAGGTCGCGGACGTTGGATGCAGGCCTCTTTCAACGCGTCCTTTTGGAAATTTGTGGGCGAGGCATATGTTCAGCAGTGGACGTCCTACGGTTGAGATGAATAATGATAATGATAATGATGACATAAAATGGTCCAGTTACAACCATTTCAATATCAATAATCACCAAAGCAGCATAAGACATTTATTGCTTAGTATCTGCGCCCCGCGGTTTCACCCGCGTGGTGATGGATGATGATGGTGATGATGTAAAGTATGTGCTTCCCCGGGATAGAATATATAACCTTGCCAAATTTGATTACGATCCGTTCAGCCGTTTAGGTGTGATAAAGTAACAAATGGCCAGAGTCAGAGTTTTATTTAAAACTGGCTGCTCTCCGCGGTTTCACCCGCGCGGCGATGGATGATGATGATGATGATGAATCTTATATAACCTTTGTTACTCAGGGTGAATGTAGCTTTCCAATGGTGAAATAATTTTTGAAATAGGTCCAGTACTTTTTGAGCCAATTCATTACACACATACTTACATACAAATCTTTCCTCTTTATAATATTATTAGTGTTAGTATATTAGTACAGACAAGTACAATTTGAAAATTTTAATACCGACTTCCATTCTATTCAATTATTGGAGTGTAACTCAAAAGACCGAATTCAATGAAATTTAAATGGGACCACACGGGAAGCACCAGCTTTCAAACAAAAAGAATTTTGAGATTCGGTTCAATTGTTAACCGGGAAAGTTATGAGGTAACAAACATACGAGTAAAAAACAGTCGAATTGAGTACCTCCTCCTTTTCGGAAGTTGGTAGAAAATTACTAAAATAAAAGCCTAAATTACTCATTATAACATCACCTACAAGCCTGTGAAAGTCCCGTTAAAATCGGTCCAGCCGTTTCAGATATTAGCCGAAACAAACAGACAGACAAATTTATAAAATTGTTTTTTTTTTATGTAAATGACGTACTTATATATACTTTCATATGCATTTAGTGAAAGCTGTTAATTTGGAATTACAAACAGACCCTTGAATTTTATTTATCTGCCGTGCGATTCTCTAATGATTCGTCGTTGCGCTTGTCGACGAGCTCACCGATGTAAAATATTTTATGAGATATCGCCCTTGTACATAAGGTAGTATTTCCAACGCTTTTTGGCATCAAAGGATGTTGTCAAAGATGCAACGATGTTTGGCTCTTAGAGAATCTTACGGCTGTATAGATTTAACCTGTTTGAAATAACATGCTTCTTCTACTAATTATATAGTAATTTAAAAGTTATTAGCCACTTCTACTTTATAAGTAATTCTTATAAACTTCCCAACATCGAGGTTTCCACATAATCTACTTCATACCGGAAAAATCACGCAATTTCGTGGATTAAACAAGGTCACTCACACATACAATACACACACAGCTTTACTTCTATTAGATTAGTTTATATAAAATACAGGATGTTTCAACTATGCATATAAATATCAAATAATAAAATATGACTTTTTGTACTAGAGTGTTACGCAAGGGTAACATACGGAAACCGATGAGTTAGCAGTGACCCAAAACAACAGCCCAGCGGACACGAGGAGCGGTGTCAGCATTTGACCATTGACGTCAATCGCCACACCGCATGGGAATATTTAACTAGTTTTAAGTCATTCTTTGTTCATACTTCGAGCAAGCTTCATTTATTGTAATTAATTCTAGTATTTTTCTGTAATTAAATCTTTAGCAAATAAAATTATATTTTTTTAAAAGCATCCCTCTGGGCTGGAGCACTTAATTGGCGCAGTCTCACGGATCTTGTAAGAAGATTTATCTCAAATCTATCAAGAAAAAGAACCTTAAAAGTGTTAAAAGACAAGTGCCACTCGGAGGAAGAATCCAGAAATCGATTCGACGATGCTACTGTAAGTCCTTGAATCTTTCAAGTCCTTGCTTTCCTTACCGATATATCCTTATATATAAATTAACCTCTATAATTTCATTTTAATTTTTTAAATTTATTGTGTGTTAGCTTTAGTCTTTTCGTATATTTCACGTGTATTGTGTACTTGATTGAATTTCAGCGTGTTTTAGCTTAGTATTTCAACATTTTTCACCCACGCGAATCGAGTAGACGTAGTAGGTGTAGCGATAGCAATAGAGTAGGTAATAGACTTAGCGTAATTGACGAACGAAGAGAGCTAAGCCCATTGAAAGAGCTTTCCGACATGTCTGACGCGGTAGACACGATTTTTAAGTCCCTCAGACTTTTGCCCGAATTTGATGGAAACCCTCATGTTCTGACGCGTTTTATAAATTTATGTGATCAACTAGTACTAACCTATTTTAAACCTGGGGCCGACAATGAGCTAGCGAACTTAGCGCTGTTCAACGGCATCTTAAATAAAGTCACAGGACCCGCGGCTAGACTTATCAATACGAATGGGATCCCTAATAACTGGGAAGGAATTCGTAACGCACTAATAAATAATTTCGCAGACCATCGTGACGAGACCGCCCTATACAATGACCTTTCCCTATTATCTCAAGGGTCAGGTACCCCACAGGAGTACTATGAACGTTGTCAAAATTTATTCAGTACCATAATGACGTATGTCTCGCTTCACGAGACTGTAAGTACTACGATAGAGGCCAAACGCACTCTCTACCAAAAATTAACACTGCAATCTTACTTACGGGGCCTTAGAGACCCACTGGGTTCTAGAATTCGGTGCATGCGCCCCGAAAGCATGGAAAAAGCCTTGCAGTTCGTGCAGGAGGAGCTTAACACCCTTTATATACAAAACCGTAATGAAGGTGGTTCGAATAAAAGAGATTCGCAACCGCCAAGTTCCGCTAGTAATTTTAAAATGCCGTTTGGTACCATCCCTATGATGAGGGCTCCTATTTATAACTTACCTGGCCCGTCCGCGTCGGTGCAACCAATCTACAATCAATCACATGGTGCATCACACCAGCAGCTCATGCCTTCACAACCCGCGCAAGGGTGGAGACCTAGCCCTAACCAAATGCAAACGTTCCGTGGACCCACGCGGACCCAACAAATGTTCCGCGCACCCCCACCGAATTATAATCCTCAAGGAAACGGTTTTAGAATGCCCAGCAGACCTCAAAATCAAACTTTCAGCACCCCGCGCCCCATGAGCGGTGTTAGTCATTTTGTACCCCGGCAATTGCCACCCACGGGTCATGATTGGAGGAAGCACGGTAACCCGCCTCCAAGCAACTATTTTAAAACGCGAGAATTAAATTTCAACGAGTCAGGTTACGATTACAATATACAGTATGACCGTGATAATAGCTATTTGGATTGTGACGAGTATAATTATTATACGTATGATCAGTGTCCCGATTATTACGATAATAGCGGTTATGCATACTCTTATCCCGAGGATGCAGTGGTAGAAGAAATACCGAACCCGATCCCTGAACAAGAAAATTTTCAGAAGGATTCGAACCCAAACAAGCAAAAATAGAAATAAATTTGCAAACTCAAAGGCAGCTTATGTACGTTCAGATTTATGACCCACCGTTAAAAATATTAATAGACACCGGTGCGAATCAATCTTTCTTGAGCCCTCGAGCTGTTCAAACTTATTTCCATCACGTGCCCTTAAACTATGAACCTTTCGAAGTCACGAATTCTAATATTACTAGTACACATCAGCATTCCATTACTTTGCCCTGTTTCTCAGAATACCGTGAAAAAGGCGATATGACTCTGTACGTGTATGATTTCCACCAATATTTCGATGGCTTATTAGGATTGGACTTGCTAACCGCTTGGGAATCTAATATAGATCTCAAGAACAAAGTACTGACGACGAGGAACGCTAAAATCCCGTTACAACTGTATAACTCGCGCAATGTTAACCTATACGAAGACATATTACCGGCACACACCTCTAAGTTAATTCGCTTGCCTATCAACAGCCCGGATGGTGACGTTTTCGTAACAAGTCAGACAATGTGCAACTGTACGATAACCGACTGCTTAACAGAGGTTAAAAATAGTCGCGGTTGGGTCGAGGTTACAAACGATTCACCTAACGACGTTATTTTTTCAATGGATCGACCGGTATCGGCCGACGTGTTCAATTTAGAGTGCGAACGCACTGAACACGTGTCGGATCGCGCCACTGAGGTACTATCACGACTTAGAACCGACCATTTAAATCCCGAAGAGCTTGCTAATCTACAAGCCCTGTGTTCACGGTACGCAGATGTCTTCTACATCGACAGTGAAGCTTTGACGTTCACAAATAAAATTAAACATAGAATTAAAACAACGGATGAAGTTCCTGTATACACAAAAAGCTATAGATACCCGTACGTCCACCGACAAGAAGTAAAGGATCAGATAACCAAAATGCTTGATCAAAATATCATCAGGCCGTCTGATTCTGCCTGGAGCTCACCGATTTGGGTGGTTCCCAAAAAAGCAGATGCGTCTGGCAAACCCAAATGGCGCCTTGTCGTGGACTTTCGGAAAGTTAACGAGAAGACGATTGACGACAAGTACCCTATCCCTAACATTTCTGATGTATTAGACAAGTTAGGGAAATGTCAGTACTTCACGACCTTGGATTTGGCAAGTGGGTTCTACCAGGTCGAGATGGACCCCGATGATGTACACAAAACGGCTTTCACTGTGGAGAACGGGCATTATGAGTACCTAAGAATGCCCATGGGACTCAAAAATTCTCCATCAACCTTTCAAAGGGTGATGGATAATGTTCTCCAAGGGCTACAAAATAACATATGTCTAGTCTATCTCGATGATATTATAGTTTATAGTACATCGCTGCAAGAAATGATGGTTAACCTGGAGAAAGTCTTTATGAGGTTACGTGAATCTAACTTCAAGATTCAGATGGACAAGTCCGAATTCTTGAAGTTAGAAACCGATTTCTTGGGACATGTTATATGTAGAGACGGTGTTAAACCAAATCCAGATAAAATCAAGGCCATCGAGAAGTACCCGATACCAAAGACTACCACCGAAATCAAACGTTTTCTCGGACTTCTCGGGTACTACAGGAAGTTCATACCCGACTTCGCTCGAATAACGAAACCGTTAACACAATGCTTAAAAAAGGGATCTAAAATATCACTTGATCAACGCTACATTAACTGCTTCGAACACTGTAAGACCCTATTAACAAATGACCCAATACTACAGTACCCGGATTTTACGAAGGATTTTATATTAACGACTGACGCATCCAATGTAGCCATAGGAGCCGTGCTATCTCAGGGCACGGTGGGTTCCGATAAGCCTATCGCTTACGCCTCAAGAACTCTTAATTCTAGCGAGCTTAACTATAGCACAATAGAAAAAGAGTTACTTGCCATTGTATGGGCTACCAAGTACTTTCGACCTTATTTATTCGGTCGAAAATTTAAGATCTTAACGGACCATAAGCCTCTGCAATGGGTAATGAATTTAAAGGAGCCGAACTCGCGACTTACGAGATGGCGGTTGAAGTTAAGCGAGTACGACTTTACAGTCATTTATAAACAAGGAAAGTATAATACTAACGCCGATGCACTTTCCAGGATAGAGATAAATAATGAAGAGATTAGCTCTATTGTAGTTAATCCATCCATAGATGCTTTAGATGATTCGAGAACTATTACAGCTTCAGAAGGCGCTGACGATTCCAGGACTATCACTGTTCACACAAGCGTTGAAAATCCCATCTTGGAGATTCCTATAACAGACGAGCCCTTAAACAAATTCACGAAACAGTTAGTTCTTACGATAGTTGGTGATATTAAAGGCAAACCTCACGTTACCAAGCCATTCGAAACTCACACCCGCACCGTGGTCCAACTGTCAGAATCGAATCTCGAGCATGATGTAATTAACGCTATTAGAGAGTATGTACATCCAAAGATTAAAACTGGCCTGCTTATTAACCCTTTTACAGCTATGTATAAAATAATACCTATTATACAAAGTACTTTTAAAAGTTCCGCTATGAACCTCATGTTAGTAAAAACGGAATTAGAGAATGTTAGGGAATATTTACAGCAACAAGAAATCATTAGTAAATACCACGACGGTAAAACTAACCACCGCGGTATTAACGAATGTTTCCTGGCACTATCTCGTAAGTACTATTGGCCTAAAATGAGAGAGCATATTACTAAGTTAATAAGTGAATGTACGATCTGTGGTCAAGCTAAGTACGATCGAAACCCGATCAAGCAGCAGCTTCGAGTCGTGCCGCCTCCTAGTAAGCCTTTCGAGTTAGTGAACATGGATTTACTGACTATACAGGGCGAGAAGTTCTTGACTATTGTCGATGCATTCTCAAAGTATGCTCAGGCATATTACTTACGCGATGGAACTGCAGTAAGTGTCGTTCAGGCGTTACTTAAATTTTGCACGCATCACGGAATGCCTGCTACTATCGTAACTGATAACGGAACTGAGTTTATTAACCAACTGATGACCGAATTCCTCAAGCTACATAAAATACAACATCATAGAGTAGCACCTCACACGCCAAATGAAAACGGCATCGTAGAAAGGTTTCATTCGACCATACTAGAGCACTTGCGTATTCTCAAACTCGAACAAAAGGGTGAAGCGACTATCAACCTCATGCCGTACGCCCTTCTGGCATATAACAATTCAATTCACAGTTTCACAAAGTGTAAACCTATCGAAGTAATAACAGGCCATTTTGACCCTCGCGATCCATTCGATATTGACCTAACATCTCATTTATTGCAGCAGTATATTGTGGACCATAAAAATAGAATGTGTAAAGCCTACCACCTTATTCACGACTCGTGTACTACCCTCCGTCAAAATTTGACAGACAACCGTAACACTAACCGTGAACCCGAAGTAGAGTATTCCCCCGAACAGCAGATTTTCATCAAAAATCCGTTTGCTTCAAGACAGAAACTTGCTCCACGATACACACACGATACAGTTATGGCTGACTTACCGATTCATATATATACAAAGAAAAAACGAGGGCCTGTCGCTAAATCCCGATTAAAAAGAGTACCCAAAACCGCTCAATTGTTACAGGATCCTTCTGCTAGTACTTCATCTTCTCCTGAGATCAGCTCTCATGCAGGAGATAAAACTTGAAAGCCTCAACGATGGACCCGGTATTCTACCCTTTAAACTAGGTTCAGCTAAAATCGTCTCTCACCACCACTCCTTCCTACAATACGTCGATCTCCAGGAATTGCAGGCTAAGGTCAATTCCGTCAATAATCAATTAGATAGTTTTAGTTCTCAACTTAACAACAAAACTAATTCTTTATTTGAGCCCCATTTAATCTATCTGAAAAGTAAGATTGCTGGCGTACTAGAACAATTGGAAACCTTTGAAACAAACCGCGTTAAACGCGGACTCGTGGATGGTCTCGGATCAATAGTAAAAAGTATAACCGGAAACTTGGACTATACCGACGCGTTACATTATAATCAAGTTATAAAAAGTTTAGAACAAAATGAAAACAAATTAGTTACGGAATTAAATAACCATATTACCTTAACACAAAACTGGACTAATCAATTTACGGTAATTTTAGACAACATCGCGGATAACCAGAATAAGATGAATACTCTAGCGGATAGAATATATCAAGTAGAAGCTACTAGAGACTATGACTTGCTAAAGTACGTGCACTTAGCTCAAGTACTTATTATTCTAACGGATAACATCGACTCTATCTCTCAAGAGCTTAATAAATTACAAAATGTCCTAGCATTTGTTAAAGCCTCCACGACTCATCATTCGGCTTTAACTGTGTTTGCCATTCGCGACATAGTTCGCAAATTGAACACGCTATATGGCAGCGATAAAGTAGTAGATTTAGACTATAGGGAGTACTTTGATATAATTAAATTAGGTTCTTATTATGTAGGCAACAAAGTAGTTATAGTATACAAATTTCCCATCGTGTTCCCATCCACTTACGATTTATATAAATTATCTATCATCCCTAACAAACACCACGAAATCCTCATACCCCCATATCCCTTCCTTGCAATTGACAAGAAAGACTTCAAGTACATCGAAGGCGAATGCCCGAGGACGAGCAAATGGCACCTCTGCGAAGAACACTTGGGTCTACAAAATCACCCACTAGATGACTGTATCCAACATCTCATCTCCACTCAACAACGGAACGAAAAATGCAACCCTACAACAGTCGCACTTGAGACACCTGCATACGAAGAGCTCGACGAGAAGCACTACACGATCATCTTTCCCAATCCCACGAAGACTCACCTTTCCTGCAGTCAAGAACTTTACAGCACGCTTCAAGGCAGTTACCTTGCTATAATACCAAAGGATTGCTACCTGGAAACGCAAGAGTTTAAGATCTATAACAGCAAAGATCGACTAAAAGGTCAAGCACTGAAATTAATGGAGGTACCTACGAACGATAATTCAACTCTATCTTCGGCCTCAGCATTCAAACTGAATTCAATAGACTTGCAGCACCTACATACAATTAATAAGAAAATTACTTTGCAATCACCGCTGAGACTCGAACACGCCGTTAACTACAGCATATACCATACAACAATCCCCTTGTACGTGGTAATAGCCAGTGTATGTGCACTCAGCAGTGGACTGCTCTACAAGAAATACCGATCAAGATCACACGAAACTATGCTCAACTCTCCCAAAGAAAATCAAGCTGAAGTGACGACCTTATACGCACTACCAACAGCTACACGAAGGGTTGACGCTAATCAACCCCCAGCTCAATTTACGACAAGCTTCAATTAGTCGCTGTTCTTCGGGGGGAGGTGTTACGCAAGGGTAACATACGGAAACCGATGAGTTAGCAGTGACCCAAAACAACAGCCCAGCGGACACGAGGAGCGGTGTCAGCATTTGACCATTGACGTCAATCGCCACACCGCATGGGAATATTTAACTAGTTTTAAGTCATTCTTTGTTCATACTTCGAGCAAGCTTCATTTATTGTAATTAATTCTAGTATTTTTCTGTAATTAAATCTTTAGCAAATAAAATTATATTTTTTTAAAAGCATCCCTCTGGGCTGGAGCACTTAATTAGAGCAATAACTTTAATACGTTTTGAAGGCGTTTTTCTGATGATGGCACAAGTTAGCCTCACATCTACCCATAATAGTTACGACTGATACCTGAGATCGATGGAATCCAAAATGTTAAATTATTTTGTGCACTGGGGCCGATTCTAGTATTTGACAACGTTCAACAATCTGGCTTATTCCAGAAATCACTTTAACAGATCCACCCTGCGAAGGGTGTTTCTAGACTTGTTGTCCAAAAATCCCCTGTGCGTCGTCTTATGGTGTCAAAAGGGGATAATTGGCCAATAAGTCTATAAAACCCCTTAACCATTCAATTGGACATTATGACCGGCTATCCCCTTAACCAGTTCTTTGAAATAAAATTAAATAATCAAGTACAATATATCTAAATACATACTTTGTAAAAACAATAAACCTTTATAATTTTAATAATATTAATAAAAACTAAGAATTTTCACCAGGATATTTGCACTTCCATAAAATCTCATATATTTAAAAATAGTATAACGAATCTCAAAATATCACAGAAAAAGGCATTTTTACATTAATTCTCCTACAAAGAAGGTCTATAATCACAGATTATATAAACAATAGTATTTTGATTGCCTGTATAAACAAAACAAACTATATTACTACTAAATTATACTCTGATAATTGTGTTACAGAACAATGACTTACAATAATTATTGTCTTTGTACTCGTACTATAAAAAACACTCAGTGTAGACATTATGTCTACACTAGATATATTTGCCAAGTTAAAGCAAAATAATTAAACTACTAGTGCTGCGCACTTTCCTGGGACTCTGAATATAGAACTAACATCGCCAGAAACAGGGGATGTTATGGACAAAAAGTCCAGAAATCCCTTTCGCAGGGGATCTGTTAAGGGATTTCTGGAATAAGCCTCACAATCTATCCCGCTGCAACTGCAGTTCGACTCGTTAAACTCCTGTTCTCTTTCGATAATTTACCCAAACAGCCATTCTACTATTTCTATAGACAAATTGGAACGTAAAGTCATTTCAAACACTACTTTAAATTAAATCTATATTATAAATATTAACCCCTATTTCTCTTGGTCACGCTATAACTTGAGAACGGATGGAACAGTCTCGCTAATTCTTTTTTTAGTTGTGTTAATTATTGTCAGGAGAAGGTTCTTATGAAAGAAAAACCAAGAAAAGATGGTAGGTAATGGCGAGGCCGAAGGCCGATCCTACTACGTGAACGAAGTCGCGGGCAGTCGCTAGTGTACAAGAAATGCTACTGTATATGAATATGAAATAGCGTCGCGTTCATGATCTATCGAGTTAGCAGAATATAAAGTATTGATCGATTGCTGGCGTCAACAGAAATGTAACTGTAGCTTGACTGTTGTGATAGCAGAATAAGAAAACTTATAAAATTCAACGTTCACTTACGGTTCGATTACGATTTATTTAGTGGAATCGGCCCTAGCTCTCCGGTTGACGGCTCCTCCTGCGCAACGTGGCCTGAGTTAAGAGGATTGCATAGCTAGTACTTTCCGTGCTAAAAGAGAAAACTCTTTTCTACCTCTTAACATTGTCCGATTTCAGGGTTTTTTTTTCATGGAATCATGACATGGTTGACTATGCCCGTACGTATTGGGTTTTTCAGGATTTTTATGTTCTAAAAAAGGAAATTTATAGTACTTTGTAATACTGAAAAAAATAAAACGTACGGGCATAGTAAACAATGCCATGATTCCATGAAAAAAAATCACTGAAATCGGACAATGTTAAGAGGTAGAAAAGAGTTTTCTCTTTTTGCATGGAAAGTACTAGCTATGCAATCCTCTTAAGTCCCACACCTGGGACAGAATCTCCCACGCTCTCTCAATCTATCACGCTCCCACCTACCCTGAACCTGAGATTTTTATTATACGATGAAGTATACGCACTAAGCACAATTTTTTATTTCTAGCCCAAGTAGGCAGTAGGCTCAGGCAATCAAACTTCATTGGCGTAAATATAAATTTATAAGGAAAAGTTGATATTTTAACATCCTGTAGCATATCCATAGAGTATGTACTAATTTCGTAATACGCATAACCTATATAAAGGAAGCCAATCGATGCGTGATACAAACAAGCAAAAGCTATTACGATTATTTGAGTTGCTTACTCGATTCGCCGATATCGATATCTTGATGAACGTCTCTTTACTCTAGTCGATTCGATTCTAAACATATTTCATTATTATATATATATATATATATATATATATATATACATATATATATATATATATATATATATATAATAATGAAATATGTTTAGAATCCAGACGCCAGCAATCGATCAATACTTTATATTCTGCTAACTCGATAGATCATGAACGCGACGCTATTTCATATTCATATACAGTAGCATTTCTTGTACACTAGCGACTGCCCGCGACTTCGTTCACGTAGTAGGCTCGGCCTTCGGCCTCGCCATTACCTACCATCTTTCTTGGTTTTTCTTTCATAAGAACCTTCTCCTGACAATAATTAACACAACTAAAAAAAGAATTAGCGAGACTGTTCCATCCGTTCTCAAGTTATAGCGTGACCAAGAGAAATAGGGGTTAATATTTATAATATAGATTTAATTTAAAGTAGTGTTTGAAATGACTACGTTCCGATTTGTCTATAGAAATAGTAGAATGGCTGTTTGGGTAAATTATCGAAAGAGAACAGGAGTTTAACGAGTCGAACTGCAGTTGCAGCGGGATAGATTGTGAGGCTTATTCCAGAAATCCCTTAACAGATCCCCTGCGAAAGGGATTTCTGGACTTTTTGTCCATAAAATCCCCTGTTTCTGGCGATGTTAGTTCTATATTCAGAGCCCCAGGAAAGTGCGCAGCACTAGTAGTTTAATTATTTTGCTATAACTTGGCAAATATATCTAGTGTAAAAGACATAATGTCTACACTGAGTGTTTTTTACAGTACGAGTACTAATATATATATATATATATTATCCTATGTATTTTTTATTAAAATATGCGTGTACAAAAGGAAGACAGGAGATGAACTAGGACAGTAACAGAATGTTTTCCATCCAGAGATACTAGACTACGGCACCTGCCAATTTCAGTCTCATTTTAAAAGATTATTATTATATTATATTGTTATTATATTATATATTATTATTATTATTATTCACATTATTTATTTCCTTTTCTTAAAAATACATTTTTTACAATATTTCTATATACAATAAAAATATTATTATTATTATTATTTTGAAACAATTCGTATTACAATTACAAAGTAAATTGTATACAAATTGTCTCAAACTGTCGTAAGGCAAACCGTATGTACTATGTGTGTTACCGAACTCATTGACTGCTCATAAGCCCTTCAGGCTTCCGCAGTCTCTAATTTAAAGTAAAATTATTGTTCTTGTACAAAACTTTGTACAATATATAATAAATAAATAAACTACAGGTCTAAGTGTGGTTTTACAGTAACGCTTTCACCAGCACGGACGGTAAGCGCCGCAAGCCACGAGCTTTGCGTCTCTAGGATCGTTACATACCAACACGCGCGGATGACCCGCGCTGACGGCAGTAATTCGGCCGCGCTTACCATCCGAGCGAACGGTAAGCGTCACTGTAAGGCTGAGCACAGACTTGAGTCACGATAGTTTTAAAACAGACTATTGCTTTACAAAAGTTATAAAGACGCGCAAACTTCAAACAAAACGTCTCATAGACAAAACTGTCTAATACCTACAAGAACTGCACGGCGACCTGACTAACGACTGTCGGCTTCCCTTTTGTATGTATGCGGGCGCGCACATTAGAGACAAACCAGTCAATTGAAGTAACCCCCTCTTGTTTAGTCGTGTTAATTAAAATTTGTATCTTGATATGTAATGTAAGGCTCTATCAATTTTAGTAAATTATCAAAAGTTGACACGTTCATTCGGAAATACTTGAAAAAGTTCCGGGGGTGTTGTCTTAATTTACTATAAGGTGTATAAAATTTCCCTTTAATCAGTCTTTCACTATAAATGGCATGCACCCAATATTTACGTCTGCATCGTTTTGCAAGTGAACGCGTAACTAGGACGCTTAATACAACAGTATCAATGAAGTCTATTTTGATACTGAAAAAGAATTGACTGAAACGGTGCGCGTCGTCGTAGCAGACAAAACAGTTTCGTTTTAGATGTGCGACATGTCATAGGCAAAACAATTTGGTTTTAGTTTTAAGACAGACTTGTCTATGTGAGGAAAGTCCGTCTTAAAACTGTCGTGACTCCAATGTGCGCTCAGCGCTAAGATCTGGGTAACACTTCATCTGTCATATGCAAGCGTAGTAGTGTGTAGCTTATGGTCAGATGTCCGCATAAAAAATATATCGTGTGTTGTAAACGTCACAGCCGGTTATTACACAGCGCGGGCCCTGCTCACCGTGAGTTGAATGTCAAGTGGGGAAATCTCAGACGGATATTGTGCCCGAGCGATAACGTCGGATCAGATTTATTTTGAGAAAATATTGTATAAATGAAATGTTTCCTCGTGTTTCAGCTGTACGTGATACGGTCCTTCTATTTTCAATTTCTTGTTTCTAGATTAAACCCTGTACATTTCATTCGGAGTCATCAAAAACTCGGAACTATGATAATAGGCTCTCCATGAGGATGGGCATCAGTACTGTCCGAACACCGGTCGGAGTATAACGACTAGATGATAGACGTGAGTGTTTGCCGGTTTTACCATTTAACTATGAGTTCTCACGGAAGTTTTTATGACAATATAGGATACTGTTTAAAATATTATATTGATTTCTTTTGATCTCAATGATTCCATTTAAACTCATTATCAGAAGATTTTAGAGTGAAGCTTTAGATGCTCTACCGACTAGCTTGCCTAAGGAGCCCTGTGGCGCCCTCGTGATTGCTCCCGAGTGTTACGACCTGCGCCCGCGTCAAAAGTTTGCGCCGAGTTGGGAATAAATGGCTCTTGTGGCATACCTATAGCGAGTTAAGAGACGAAATTTTTGTCAGAGATAGTTGAATAACCAAGAAATCTGATACATAAACATTAATGTCATATGTATTAGTAAAATGTTATGTTACACGAGGACAAACTTGACGTAGCCGAAAAAATCAGAATTGATGTGGAAAAAAATTGTAAATTAAAAATTTTACATTAATACCTATAGGTTTTTTGCGGTAATTAAATAGTAAAAACACATATCTATCTAATTACATTCAAATATTTGAATTCGTAGAAGAAATAATATCATAAAAAAACTTGCAATCTGACCACAAAAATTAAGTTTTATCAATAAATAATGCTTACCAAGATAGGATTTTGATTTGATATTTATAAATATTTTGAATGTCTAGAACAGAAATATTATTTTTACCTAGTAACATATGCTTAGGTTATTAATAATTACATAAAAAATAAGAGCTACTTGAAATTTCGGCCAATAATGATTTTTTTTTCAACTTGGGGGCCCATTTTCTAGACTAGGACATGGTGATTTCCAAAAAAATATTTTTTTATGAAATATAAATTTTCATGTTGGTTTTTTTATTTTATTGGAATTCTTATTAGAAATTCTACAAACCAAACTAGGTTTCAAAGAATAATTATATATCAGAAATATTTTAAAAAAATTTAAAATTTTGAATTTTTAGTACAAGCGAATTTAACTGTCACGTGACTTTGATTTTTTATCGATCCTGACATGATATGGCGTATTTATCATATTCTGAGTGGGTGTAATTACTTGACAACATTATTTCTGTGATATTTTACAATGTAAAAGTATAACCTATTCAAAATAAAGCAAATTATAACCAATCATAACAATGAGAAATTAGCTTACCGAGTGTTGTCGATTCGTGACAAATTTATATCGTGTAAATTTTGATGTCAGAACTTAAATCACTATTTACAGTATTCCTTACACATTCACGATGATATTCATGTTTAATTTGTATCAAAACCATGAGTTTAACCAGATTAATTCACTAAAAACTATAGCACAAAACGTAACCTCACCGCCAAACACAGATGAAAATATAAACATTGATTATATTTTTTTTTAAAGTTCACAGATAGAACATGTCCGTCTGTAGTGTTGCCATAGAAAGAAAATATATTACGCTAAAGAATTAAACTCTATGGTTAAACATTGGGATGACTTTAAAAAATAAACAAAAGAAAAACGCGCGTGACCCTTACTTGCAACAATTGTTGCGCCGACACTTTGGACCTCAAAAATCCTTGCAGTTTTGTGGCGCGGGCAAACTAGTCGCTATAGAAGAAACATCGCGAATAAAAGTGGAACCACAAGGGCGGTTTATTGGCATATGCAGTAGTCTCGTCCATAACTGGCTTATCTACCTAATCACTTATAATTGCATTCAAGCTTTGCCTAATACCCATTTTTGTAGTAGATAAGTATCATGTCACCCCAAAATGTTTCTGTTTTTCTACCGACTTTCAAAAAGGAGGAGGTACTCTATTCGACTGTATGTTTTTTTATGTTTGTTACTTCATAACTTTCGAGTGGGTGGACCGATTCTCAAAATTCTTTTGTTTGAAAGCTGGTGCTTCCCGTGTAGTCCCATTTTTTGTTTCCAATTTCATCAAATTCGGTCCAGTAGTTTTTAGTTACACTCCATTTGATGCATTTGATTTTGATGAAAAATTTAATACCGACTTCCATAAAAATCAGTAATTACTGATTTTTACCAAAGTAATCAAATGGAAGTCGGTATTAAATTTTTCAAATTGCACTCGTACACTAGCGAGTGCCCGAAACTTAGTTCGCGCAGTAAGCTCGGCTTTTGACCTCGCCATTGCATCCCACCTTTTCCCGATTTTTTTAATGTAAGAAGTTAAGAACCTTTTACGAAGTATTAGAAAACATTAAAAAAGATGAATGAAATCGGTAAAGCCGTTGTCAAGTTATAGATTGACCAAGATAAATAAGGGTTCATTTATATATATATAGACTAGCGGCTGCCCGCGACTTAGTTCGCGCAGTAAGCTCGGCCTTCGGCCTCACCATAACCTTCCACCTTTTCCTGCTTTGCCTTTCATAACCTTCTCCTAACAATAATGAACATAACAAAAAAAGAAACTCTTCCATCCGTTCTCAAGTTATAGCGAGACCAGGAAAAATAGGGGTTCATTTTTATATAATATAGATTGTATATTTTATACCAACCAGGCCTCTAAGTGTTGGCTACAGCCCCATTTATGCCTTTATAAAGGATCTGATGTAATCCGTGAAATAAATTGAATAAGATAATAATAATAATCTTCTTTTGGCTAAATGAGACCCCTGATGTCTGGCTTGCCTTGATTGGGCATCTATTGGTGGAGACGTAAGTACCAAAACAGCGCCAAGGGTGGAAGTGTGTAATATAATTTCATGATCATAATTCATTGCATTGAATCCTTATTGTGTGTATTTAAAAACTATTTCTTTATTGACCTGCAACGTGACAAACGATGATGGAATGACACAATGGATTTTAGGAATCACTATATACGCTAAATTGCAATGGGGTCCCCACATAAAAAAAATTGTTTAGTAGGCTCAGTTCAGCGGCTTATGCTGTTAAAAAAATTTGACTATTAACTGATGTAGACACAGCTAGAATAGTTTATTTTAGTTATTTCCATAGCGTTATGACTTATGGCATACTGCTCTGGGGATGTTCTGCAGATATTAATTCCATTTTTATACTGCAAAAACGGGCTATACGAGCGATCTACAGTTTAGCTCCCAGAGTTTCCCTTAGACAGAAGTTTAAAGACAAACATTCTAACTGTTGTCTCTCAGTTTATCTATGAAAATCTAATGTATGTAAAGAAAAACATTAGCAGTTTTGATAAAAGGAGTGATGCTCATTCCATCAACACGCGAAAGAAGCACAAGCTATCCGTACATGTAACGCGTCTCCACAGAATAAGTCATTCTTTTATGGGACAATGTATACGATTCTATAATAAAGTTCCCAATGTTATCCGAGATTTGCCTATTAATAAGTTTAAAATTACTCTGTCAAAAAGGTTATTACAAAATTTCGGATTACTTGGAGGATAAAACAGCTTGGGACTGATCACTCCAGGATCTATCTACTCGTGTACTAAGATGTCAAAGTGTAGCGTGTCTTGCCCTACTGATACCATTATTATGTTCTCTTTTGTAAGGCAACACACTGGAGCTAATATTTGTAGTACCTAAGTAAAAACATTGTAAAACATCTATATAAAAAGAATGGCCCCGAGTTTCTTGCCGCTTCTTCTCGGTAGGCTCTATATATTTTGGAACGCGGCGGTAGTCTTTAAAGTACATTATAATGAAAAATTGACGTTCATAAGTGCGTCTTTGATGCCTAAATTGAATAAATGATTTTGACTTTGACTTTGAAATGGAGACGTCATGGATTTTTTAATTTGGGATTTTGAGGATAGAGGATTCCTAAAAGATTTATTATTTTGATGGTTGGATTGATATTATAAAATAATAAAGACACTTATCACAATATATCGTACATTCCATAGAAGAAAGGATAATTGGAAATCGATATACTTGGCGAAGGTCCCATTAACCATTAAGCTATTGGGCCTGAGAAAAACTGGCTCGATGTCATTAAGCCATTAATAAAGAAGAATTAGATACTAACCATTATAAAGGAAGCTGTGTCTTTTATATAGTTTCTTGCCTCGTGAGAAGAAGGAGGGACACCATAAAGTGAAACTGTTCAAGTCATATTATAAAAAGAAAGACTCCATATGTGAAAGTTTGTCAGGTCACGTTATCTATTATTATATATTTATATTTCTAATATTTCCTTTGATTTATTAGCTAGTGTAGGCACTCTCTTATAATGTAAGTAATCATATCATTTCATTACAAGTGTTAAAAGGCATAACGCCAAAATTAGCGCTTTAGTAAAACCGCAGCACACCTCTCGACACGCTATCCACAGCGACGTTGCCCATTTCGTGGCCAATGATGGCGGCTCGTGTAGTAGTGGAGAGAGCCCACCTGCATTAATATTTTGAGATTGGCAGGTGCTGTAGTTGTACTATAGCCAGGATGTGAACCATCAAGATATTCAAAGTCAATAACCCAATTCCCGATGACATCTAGCAATAGTAAAAATTTCCACCTTCCCTTTCCAAAATTAATTTCTACATAAAAATGGCCTTTAAAGTTGAGTTACACCAAAGTTCACGTTAAAGTTACCGTCAATTCGCCAAAACTGAGGCGTAAGTAGCGTTGATTTGACGGTTACTTTAAGGTACGTTATGGTGCAACTCACCCAAGTGTTAGTTTCGGCTTCATTGACATCTATCAAAGGTCCGGAAGTTAACCCGAGATTTTAAACATTTATAACATCTCCAGGACGTCTAAGAAGTACCTAAAATTGTATTGACTCCCGCATACATATAATTATAATCTTATAGTTTAGTATTGACAATTGAAAATAAACTATAATTTGTTGCTCTGTAAACAAAGTTATTATTGATTATTAGTGTCACTTTACATATCAAACTATTTACCCACATGAAAACACTATTTTCTAAAACTTACCTGTAAACAAAGAAACCACATTCAAAGCTTATTATCTACAATGCCAATTCCGTGTCACTTCTTAATATTAACTTTCTAAAATACTATATTGGCAATTAACAGGATTCTCTTCACTTACCACAATCTTGAATTTTTCATATCTGCTGTACCTACATCTGATTACCACTGAGCCGACATTAAGTTCTATTCTAACGCTTTTATCGACGTCGCAAAGCGCGGCAAAATTCAAAATTATGTAAATACATTTTTCTTTCCATGAGTTTGAGACATTATCCGTTGTGATCAGAATCTCATGCTAAATATGCTAAATATGCTCGTGAGATAAAGGTTGAGCCAAAAACGGTATCATCGGCAAACAAGAGGCTTCAGATCAGATCTTTGTGATCAGGATATGGTTGGCAATAGCATATCTATTCTGATCCATTCAGGTTGCAGAAACGCGCCGTCCGAGTAATGTGCAATTTCAAATGGGACCATCCTGCACGCGAATTGTTTAGGATGCAAAAGGTCCTCACATTACCTAGCTTAGTTATTTTTGAAGTTGCTAAGTATGTGAGATCGAATCTTGGACGGTTTACGACGCGGGATGGTGCACATGACTATAATACAAGAAACCGACATAGTCTTAAACTTCCCCAAAAACGACTAAGCGAATCGCAGAAACACATAGACTTTTTTGATGTCAAGGTGTATAATGCATTGCCTAGAAGTATCGTGACTGCCAAAAGTTATAACACATTTATATCAAAACTAAAAGCGCTGCTGGTCGAAAAAGCGTATTACACATATGACGAATTTATATCCGACAAGTCACTCGCTGATCAGTCCTAAAAAGTCGACTGTACAATATACAATAGATATGTACTAATTTTAACAAAGTACATCAACTTAGCTAACATTTATTTATATCATAGTGAAATAACTATGTAGCATGGACATGGCCTTTGTTCTGGTAATAGAAGGGCAGATATACTAGCTAAAGAAGGAGCCAAAAAGCAAGGTAGCATTGAGGAAATGGAACTCTGCAGACCATCAGCAATGGAAGTGCGGAATCTCCTGAGTCGCTACACCGAGAGAAAACACCAAAACTGTTGGGATGACAGAAAGGACTGTAAACATGCGAAATTCATGTCCAATCCTAAACAAAAATACTACGAACAAATTACTACGATTACAACGGCAGGACCTTCGCCTAATGGTGGGCATTATCACTGGTCACTGTAATCTAAATTACCAGTCATAAGATTGGAGTAACGGACAGCCCTCTATGTAGAGGTTGTCTGCAGGAAAACGAGACTGTGGAGCATGTGTTGCTGCACTGTAGTGCTACGGAAGAAATCAGATCAAAAACAGGATTACTGGAGCTCCACTCCAGACCGCATGAGGCATCACTAGCATCATCGACAGTTGTTCATACAACATCTCAAACAACACTGGAGCAGTTGTGCCAGCGACCCAAGGCCATACTCCGCTATGTAAAGGAGTTAGGCTGGCTTGAGTAAATGCTGGCAGGGGGGAATGCACAAAACACCCCAAGCGGGACGTCAGTGCAGGCCTCATCGCCCCCAAAGAAGAATAAGAATAAGAATAAGAACTATGTAGCAATTAATTTAATAAGTTACTTTTAAGTATATAGATATAGGCAACTGTAATGGTATATGTATAATACCTACAATGAATATATGACGTATAAGATATATTTATCTTATATATAATAAATAAATAAAAAAAAAAAGATTACTTGTCCTCATAATCAGACATACGGTTTCCCATCTCGACACTTCCAATTCCGATTCCGATTTCGATTCGAATTAAGACACCATGTTTTAAAGGTGGTTAAAACTGCTGCAATATTTTATCAGTAGGTTTACACGCTTTATCACAATTAACACAATGTACTTTCGTTATAATAATATGAAACCTAAAGACAATACTTGTTATAGAGTTAAAGTTGAAGTTAGCAAACGAAACTTTTAACAGCTTCGTTTAAAGTTGATAACTTAGCCTCAATATTGGGTTACAGTAAACTATTTTCAAAGTGCAGTTTCTTAGGAACAAACTGAAGTCTAGAAAGAGTGTATCTATTAGGTTTCTTTGGTTGTTAAAGAAGAACGAGTTCAGTTTAAAATAAACCATAGAAGTTTTCTGGTTCACATGAAATATTACGGTTTCATTTCAGCCACATTCGAAACAAAAATTCCAAACCAGTTTCTAAATCAGAATATTTCTTTTTTCGAAATTGGATTTGATAAAAGAATATTTCTTTTTCCAAAGTGGGTTTCGGTAAAATTATGTTAACAAATTTCTTATATCAAAACTCGTCTTTCGAAACTATTTTGTACATTTGATAGTTCCATCCAGTCAGATCACTGTTGGAATGGTAAAAAAAACAATACAAGGTCACATCAAAAAGGAGTCCACTCGTCAAATTTCTTGTTCCTATTTATATGTTCAACATTTTGTTCTCTTTCACGGATGATGCCCATTCGACTCGTCAAATACCTTTGTCCAAGTTTTCGTTGTAATTTGCAAAGTAAGAATACCTATCTAATTTTTTTCTGTCTGTTACTACGTCCGCAACTAATTTATTTTTTCTTCAAGTATTTTTTCAGTACACTGAATTTCAAATGGTTCATAAATTCGTCCTGCTATAGTTGCTTAAGCCTCTAAACGTTTCGTTTTATTTTTACAGTATTTGTGCCTCTCTTATTTTTTATTGTGCCTCGTATTAGAAACATATTAATTGCATTCCTAAGAGTTTAATAAAACTTACGTCATTGTAATTGTCCACGAAATTTTATTTGCAGCCATTTTGATTAAAATTGAATTGGATGGACCTACGAATAATAATAAGTCAGGAACAGTAACTGCGTTAAAAAAATTACCCAACAAAAGTCGTGTTTAAGTAGGCGGGGCTTAAAAGTCGTGTTCAGTACGTCATCAGTCGGACATTTTTCTTGCAAGTGAGCACACGTGAAATCTTCACATACATTTTAATTTATATCATTGTGAACTACAGCTGTGAATCATCATGCCAGCATGTGTTGTGAAGTGGTGCAGGATCCATACAAGATTAAAATGTCCAGTAATCACTTTTATTAGTACGTAGTAGAAAAAATATATTTATATTCAAAGATGTTCAAATACGTATACAAACCGAGATGGTCAATACTATGCAAAATAAAGTCAGTCTATTTTTGTTTAATGTATTTTTTTTACAGAACTGAATATTGAAATGCAACAGCAATGTATTTTGCTTATTTTGTTTTATTTTCATTTACTTGCCGATCCAATGCAGTAAAATAAATGCCTCTCTGCACTTAAGCTAGAAAGACAAAAGTATGACTAGATGCCTGTGAAAACCAGCATTATATACTTACTCCGTTCATTATGAAGAAAAAAAAGAAAAGTAAATTGAAAGATATTGTATATGTACCATGTTACACAAAACTGCAGATCCTCCCAGTTTGTACAGTAAGTACTACTGGTTTTTTTAGTTATATTATTATGTATATCAAATCTTATATTAAGCATTTTAACGCTGATGATTAGTCCCGAAAAAAATCAACATCTCTAAAAAATACTACAGAAAATGAACAATTAACAGTAATAACCGATTACCTACAGTTGCATAATATAGCATTAAAAAATAGTTTAGTGTTTGGTTGAATTACGTAAGTACGTTTAATTTTTCAAGCTAATGTAAATTCACCCTCTGCAAATTTTGAAGTGGTTTACTTGAGTTGCTCATAAATCTGTCAGTAATATCAACACAATGCTTTTCTAAAATAATTGATAATGAAGGTATTCTGCGACCACTGAAAAACGTCCACCAGGCAAATAACGAATATCCTATCCTACTGCCTACTTATATCCCACTAATATCATAAATGTGAAAGTGTGGATGGATGGATGATTTTAATGAATGTTTGTTACTCAATCACAGCAGAACGGCTAAACGGATCTGATTGAAATTTGTCACAGAGATAGAATATAGCCTGGAATAGCATATAGGCTAATTTTCATCATCATTATCATCACCCACGCGGGTGAAACGGCCTAATATTCTTGGGTACAGCATAGACAAAATAACAAGATCTCCACCGACGCCAAGATCGTAATGATGACTTACTTTCTGTCAATAGAGTTCTGTCAAAGTTGTGTCAGTTTCTGATAGATTATATAGTGCGTTCGAATAGCCCCAAGTTGACGAAAATAACGCTAAAACGCTCACAATGGCGTTCGAATTGGAAATTTGTGGATGAAAATGTCGTTTAGGGCTCTTTTTGTCCACCGTCCGCAAAGCTAAAAAAGGGTTATTTATGCCACCGAAAAGTACAATTATTAACCCACGTCCGGAGCTGCGGTTGTTTTTGATCATTTTTTGACACAACCATCTATTTGACAGCACAATCGTGCGATTTTAGGTCTTATGCACGGCTTAGTGTGTGTGATTGATACACTTAGTATTTATTTTTTCTCTTGGATTTCTATTATAACAATGGCGTTTGACCATGTACATATTTTATGATATTTTGATATTTTTAGATGGATGTCTGGTCAGGGTGAGGCCTTGGAGAAGATAATAAGCTACTCGAAGTACTAACCCTGCGCAGACGTAGTCGCGGGCGACAGCTAGTTAAATATATTTTTGGTTATTTAATCTCACTTTACTACATTGCGGAAAAAGAGTCTCTTCTAATTACTTCTAGACGAAAACTTAATATTATGCGGGACATAAAGTTCACTGAATTTTAAAAAGTAACCGATATAAAAAAACAAATAAAAAACATTGTGTATATTATTGGTCCAATCCACTTGTTTCATTACATCGTCCACGCCGCTACGACTCAGTTGTCATAGTAGACGTTGCAGCACGCGCGTAAGCCAATCACTGCTTTCCTTCTGAATTTAAACCAATCACCGAACATGTCTATTTGTAACCTCGGAAGTAATTCGTATTTGGAATCATACGTCGTTTTGGTTTGAAGGGCCACTTTTTGTGTGGAATTTGCTCTGAATTATGCTTCCTGACTTATTATTATTCGTAGGGATGGACCAACATTCGACCAATAAATTTGAGGAGTGGAATAATAGCCTAAGTTACTGTTATGTCCATGTCGTGTCTTAGGCAAGAGTTGATTGTATTATACTAAATCTTACGGTGAGAAAAGAGAAACTTTTTTTGTACACTTTCTTCCCGCTCTGAATAATCCCGCATGAAATAAAACCTGTCTATGCACACCTAACAGCGTGTTCCGGCAGCTGTCCTTGAGAGCCACGAGCTATTATAGGTCTAGTGTGGTACCACCTTCGACCGCATCACCACTGACCATCAAGTGATCAAACATATCCTATTAAGACAATTAAAACAAAAGTACTAGGAGCTGATAAATGTAAGAATGTATCCTTGAGAGCCACGAGCTATTCTAGGTCTATTGTGATACCACCTTCGACCGCATCACCACTGACCATCAAGTGATCAAACATATCCTATTAAGACAATTAAAACAAAAGTACTAGGAGCTGATAAATGTAAGAATGTATCCTTGAGAGCCACGAGCTATTCTAGGTCTATTGTGATACCACCTTCGACCGCATCACCACTGACCATCAAGTGATCAAACATATCCTATTAAGACAATTAAAACAAAAGTACTAGGAGCTCATAAATGTAAGAATGTATCCTTGAGAGCCATGAGCTATTCTAGGTCTAGTGTGATACCACCTTCGACCGCATCACCACTGACCATCAAGTGATCAAACATATCCTATCAAGACAAGTGTAAAACAAAAGTACTAGGAGCTGATAAATGTAAGAATATATCCTTGAGAGCCACGAGCTATTCTAGGTCTAGTGTGATACCACCTTCGACTGCATCACCACTGATCATCAATTGAGATCATGTAGTTGTCAAACAGTCTAGATATTGTTTAAAGCCACCGATAATTTTCCTTTCGGGGAGCTCTTTTATATAGCTTGGCTTTGAGTATTTATTCATATGCCAAAAGTTATGGTTACAAAAATACAACTTAATACTAGACCCTGCCCGCGACTTCGCTCGCGTGGTATAAGGTAATCGCGATCTCTCAGGACCTACCCGCGTTTAAGCTAAATATTTAGTATCTTGCATGTATTAATGTGAGTACCTCGATGACCGAGATTTGCTCGTAAACAATTGATTTTTTTGGTCTAACCTCAAAGCAGACACTCATTGTTTTAATGTTGATTAACAACGCCATCTATTGTCAAGTAGCTTTAGTGTTGCTGTGTCGGTATTGTTTTTAATTTCCCGAAAACACGGATATAACGACGTTTTCTAAAAATGATCCCTAGCTAGATCGATTTATCGCCCTCGAAACCCGCATACTAAATTTCATGAAAATTGTTTGAGCCGCTTCCGAGAGTCAGATTTTATACACATCAAAAAAGTTTGTGATCACTCGTATAATCTGATATATTGTTTTCAATTAAACTTAATCAACAATTTATTAATAAAAGATTTATATTCAATATAATATAACTCCTCCCCTGGCTCTAACACATGCGGTGATCTCCTGGGCATGCTGATTATCAAGTCATCCAGCATTTCTTGGGGTAACCTGTCCCATTCTTGAATAGCGGCTGCCCTGAGCTCTTGCACTATCTGGGAACGTGGCTGGCGGTTCCAAACAGCTCATATTCGGTTTAAGTCAGGCGAGCCGGCAAACCTTGTGATGTCGTATTCTGGGAGAGCAGCATTGACTCGTTGAGCTCGATGGACGGGCGCATTATCATCGAACAGTACAAATTGGTGCCCATGGTTTACTTGGAATGGTCTGACAATTCCATCAATAGCAACTAAAAAGACGAAGAAATCATAATTTATGTAATCTACTGTGACAAAAGAGATTTCAATTTTTAAATGTTTTTCGGAAACTTTTTTGACGTGTGTATAAATTTGAATAAAAAAATTACTCATTTGAAGGTATTAAATAAATAATGAAGGTTTGGTTTTATTCCATTTCAAAATATTTCAACTAAAATCTTTGACAACAAAAACATTCCTGTCTGTATGTCATTACATTGCAGTTATCAGATATTAAACTCACGTGATTATTCAAAGTACATACGTTATTCAATTGGATCGTATTGATACAGGCCATTATAAAACTTGTCAATGATGATTTATTCAACGCAGGAATACGGTGTAGATTACTTGTGGGGCTGTAGAGTTAGCGATTTGTGGCGTATGATGTCGACAACCTTTTTCTTAATTTAATTTGCGGCGATTTGTATGGCCTGTGTCTGGGGCCGATACAAATATTGAACTTATGAAGCATTGATAGCGCAGGAGTAGTTAACATGGGCCATGAAACCAGCGTGCACTAGCACGATGGAAATAAAAGAGACTATAACCTTATAGTCTGTAACAAGTACTCAATCGAAGACAATGGTGGACTACTAACAAGCATATAAGAGCAAATGTATACAGCTGTAAAAAGGCAGTAATACTAAAACCACACACGCAGAATCTCGCATACAATTGGGCCTAACTACTGCGTCACGGGAGTAAACATTCCGAGTTATGAGTAACCAAAGTTTGTTTAATACTCAAGCAGGTGCATCGAGTAATGAGTATTTGAGCATCCCTAATAAAAAAACATGTTCACTTTGATTTAATATTATATTATAACAACGTTGTGCGTCACCAAGGTGTAGGCTGAACTTCAGCGCTGTAAGTCTTCTTGCAGCATCATGCTGAGCCTACACCATTTTAGGCAGCACTGTGCATGACAGCGATCTAAGTATTTATTGTAAGGTGTTTTTATTTATCTTTACTTTTTACTTTTGTTTTTGTATGCATTGTAATATTTAATTTATGTTAAGCTGTTGTGACCAGAGTGTCTAAATAAACGATTCATTCATTAGTTCACAATAAACTAGGTCAAAGACGGCAATAACTTCCAGAACGTTGACTAGGTAAACATAGGGCTTAAGCTGGGTCTGAGCTGGTCGAGCCGCGGGAGAGGGAGCATGCAAGGGGGAAGGGCGTGGTAGGGCCTTTCCGTTGCCCAACTATGTTACCTACTGTGACAACGCTGCCAATAAGTCACAATAAAATAAAATATATATATAAAAATTAACCCCTGTTTCTTCTGGTCTCGCTATAACTTGAGCACGGCTTTACCGATTTCATTAATCTTTTGTTAAATGTTTTCTAACACTTCGAAGAAGGTTCTTACATAAAAAAAAATAGACGCCGAGCATACTACGCGAACGAAGTCGCGGGCAGTTGCTAGTATAAAATAACTATGGCTGAAATGTAGTTACATGATTCCGTTAATATCTTCACAATATTTATAATTGTATTATTTTGGTAAATAAGTTGCTTGAACTAATTGTTTTTCTATTCATTTCATATTCAGAAAAGAATACAATTAGAATAGAATACAATTAGAATAGAATACATCTAGAATAGAATACAACTAGAATAGAATACAATTTATCTGTCACAGAAAACACATTACGGTACATAATAAACTTACTATACATTAAAATACCTACCTAATTAATAAGTTTTCTGTCACAAACCGGTTCCAACTCAGCATAATGCTGGTTGTAATCAACTTGGATCTTCCGTTGGGACCGGCAAGTGACGTCACGCACGCCACAGTCCACAGAGTACAATCACAACAACAAAACACAAAAATACAAAAGATATAAAAAAAAGACGTGTGGTACTCGGAGACTGCCGCGGTAAAGCTATTACATAGCTGTTTTTATCAACTTATGCAATTATATTTATTTAACCAATGCCATCTAGAGGCGAGTTGCTGAACTAAAGAGACAAGCGTGATATTTCAAAAAGTCATTAAAAGTTCTGCTATTCATCGATAGATGGAGTCGGAGTCGGGGGTGTTAGGTTATTTTCGTTACGTGACTGTAGCAGGTCAAACATTGGAAAGAGTAGGTACGCAAGTACAAGTACACGTGGGACACTGGGGCACGTGGTTGCCTGAAGAGTGGGACGGTGATACTGAAATTAAAACCCGCATAAAGATTGCCCGTAGTGCCTTTGGGAACATGAAGATTGAACGATGCAATCGCAGACTAAAGACTCACTTCATCGTTATATCTGGCCGATACTTCTATACGGATGCGAGACTTGGACTATAAAAGAGCAACTCAAAAAACGTATAGAAGCATTTGAGATGTGGGCCTATAGGCGCATGATGGCGACTTCCTGGACCCACAGAGTTACCAATGTGGAATTACTGCGGCGAGTTAGACAAGTACGAAAACTTTTGAAAACCGTCACAGAAACAAAAGTAGCATATTTGGGCCATGTACTTAACCTGACAGATATTGCCTTCTTCAATTATTAATGATGGGAAAAGTTGCGGGAAAGAGACTGTGTCGCAGGAAGAAATCACCTCTACGAAACATCAGGGAGTGGATAGGGGTTGCGAGTGCCGCTGAGCTTTTTCGCCTCGCCAAGGATAGAGATGAGTTCGGAAAGCTGAAGCCAACCTTCATTGATTGAAGAGGCAACGAGAGAAGAAGATTCATTTATGTTTGACTAATTATTTAGATTGAACTATTGTTTTTGAAATGGCAAACGGTAGCACCGAGTAGTATATGATCGAATCTCGTCACTTAATTGCGTATAAACAGTGGATGCCGAGCGCAGTACCTACAATACCACATACGACTTGCCGTAGCTTGATTATATACATACTGTTTGCTACTTCCATTTATTTACAATGTCTTGCGGAGGTCTGCACTCCACGCTACGGCGGCTTGTGTTCGAAAGACTCGCTTTTTTTGAATTGTCTAAAAGGTGTTTGCCTCTACCGTCATTTAGTCACCGGATGGGTCAGAGTGACTCGCTTTACACCACTTACAATACAAGTACAATTTGCAAAATGTAATACCGACTTCCATTCTATTCTGTTATTGGCATGTATCTCAAAAACTACTGGACCGAATTTGATGAAATTCTAATGGGACCACAAGGTGGGCACCAGATTTCAAACAAAAAAATATGAGAATTTTGGGAATCGTTCACCCAGTCGAATGTTATGAGGTAACTAAACAAAAAAACATTCGAATTGAGTACCAGGAGGTACTCAATTCGAATGTTTTTTTTTTTTAGGAAGTCGGTAGAAAATTATTGTGTATTACTCAACAGTTAGACAATAATGATTCATTATTATCGTTTTGAACCTACGAAGAAATAATGTCAGGAAACATAACTCGGAACAAATTCCGAGGTTACAAATAGACATGTTCGGTGATTGGTTTCAATTTCAGAAGGAAAGCAGGGATTGGTCCACGCGCGTGCTTCAACGTCTACTATGCCAGCTGAGCCATAGCGGGAACGATGTTATTGATTTAGCACGACTTTTATTGGACCATTTTTTTAGGCAGTTACTCTTCCTGATATTATTTCTTCGTAGTTTTGAACACTACTTATGCATCAGAATAGAGACAGTATTCGTTTGACAGTTAAAGTTATCTTTGAGTTGCAGCTTGAGATATCTTGGCGCCGACATACATACGAGTACATCGGCTTTACTAATAAACTTCGCTATACCCGGAATAGTTATTCGTATCTATCTGTCAATTTTTCGCTTACAGTAATAGTCACGCGTGAGAGCAAGACAAAGAAAGTTACGCCTAGTATAAAGTTTACGCAACGTTTATTAGTAAAGGTGATGGAGTATACACGCTCTCTCTATGGCCCCAACAGCGATACCCGATACGCAATTATTAGTTCTATATCGGTCTGAATGAACTCTAGTGCAGTTTGTAATTGCTTCGTATGTACACATTTGAACAAAACACTTGGATGAGCAGAACCATCCAGAACACAAATACCGCTGTAGGTACATTTGTTAGGTACACATATTCTGTTTGCTATCTGTACTGTACATAATTATTATGATGAGCTGAGTCTGGTTTTTTGGTGATTCATTTTTGTTTTCGCATGTACCGATGCTATAAGAAGTTTATCACAATGTAGCAAATGGAATTCAGTATATACAGGGTGTTTGGTAGAGGGACCGACAAACTAAATGAGCGTGTTCGGGGGCCCACTTGGAGAATACAAGTTGGCCAAAAAAAATCCCCGACACCCCAATTTTTTTTAACTTTTTTTTGTGAATTTTCTCGTTTTCTTCAATATTGTACCAATTTTGCTTTGTGTGGCCTGAAGGTGTATTAGAGACCAAATTCAACTAAAAACATCCGGTCTAAAACAGATTTTACAAATGTTATGGTGGTAAATAGGTACAATTTCGGAGAAAAAGGGAAAAATCACAAAAAAAAGTTAAACATATTGGGAGGTCGGGGATTTTTTTTGGCCAACTTGTATTCTCCATGTGGTCCCCCGAACACGCTCATTTGGTTTGTCGGTCCCTCTACCAAACACCTATATATTCTTATGTTTAATGTTAAAAATGCTCGCAGCGGAGCTTAAATTGGCGATCTTAACCGATCAACAAGTTAAGCAACGCTTGCTGCGGTCAGGAATTCGATGGGTGTGTGCTAGTGGCATTGTTCAACTGAGCGTGCGTACTTCGAAACGGCTCCGGGATTAAACTATGTCGAATTACTTCGGGCGGCCCGAAAACTTCGACAAGGGTTAACCACTAGCCTATCCACCAAGCCGCACCTGGTACGCGTGGTGGATTATGGCCCAACTCCTCTCTCTGAGAGGAAGGTTCGAGTCTCAGCAGTTGGTTCATAATAGGCTGATTGTAAAGGTTAGGGTTATTTAATGGTTTTTAATAATGATATGGGATAACATCTACATCGTCGGCAACAGGCGGACCGAATGGTTGGATTTTGATCCGACATATATATATGTATTATTACCTAAGAGAACGTTTCTCTCTGCTCTCCTCGCATGTACGCTCTATGCGCTCTTTAAATCGCCTTCCACTTGGGTTTCCACAACATTACTCCACTTTTTACACTTACTCTTTTACAGTCATCCATCCATGCCATCTGCAGTTGCCGTCTGCAGTTGTGTTCGAAATCATGACTGCAGCGACATGAAGCGACGGCACGTCGTCTGCTGCTGCTACGTGTAGCCGGCTACCAACTTGCACCTTAAGAGTTTTTTCTGGTATTCGATAGAACTTTTCAATACTATCCGCCCATCCCATTCAAAATTACTTGCCGACCCCTGTTCTAAATTATGTTTTCAAATCCCAAACTAGGCAGACGCTGTACTTTGGCAACCTGTTTATTGATATACATCATTATATAGATATACAAACCCAGACACATGTCACACAGACATGTTCATGTACCTACACAAATGTTTGACCTGTCCGAGGATCGAGCCCGGGACCAGCTGTTCATAGGGCATAATAAACCTTTTCTATAGACTTCCAAAAAAAGGAGGAGGTACTCAATTTGAATGGTTTTTTTTAGTTATCTCATAACATTCGACTTGGTGAACCGATTCTCAAAATTCTTGTTCTCTTCTTTTGTTTGAAAGCTGGTGTTTTTGTCGTGTGGTCCCATTTAAATTACATCAAATTCGGTCTAGTAGTTTTTGAGATACACTCCAATATCTGAATAGAATGGAAGTCGGTATTCAATTTTTCAAATTGTACTTGTTAGACTATAGAATACGTAAATAATTAAATCTAAGTACAAAGTTACTGATATAAAATAAATCTATTTATTACAATAAAACTAATTCAATAAAATATTTCTAAATTATAGTAATATCATAGATAAAAAACAGCATTTAAGTCCCTGTCTACGGGTAGAGTGCTCAAAAAGCTGGCAACGTAGATTATATGTATATATCATATACGAAGATTGTAAAAATTGACAAAAAACTAAACTAAGGGTCACTTTTGTAAAGCATTGTGTAATCCTCTCACTAAAGTAATTAATTTCGCACTTGACGTCTTACAAAATATGTTTAGAGCGTCAAATAAGACTCGTACGTTTACATTTGTCATTTCTCAAGTTATTCAGGTAAATATATAAAAAATTAAACGAAATATTCATGGTAACAATGTGTAAAAAATGTGTGTAATTCAAATAATTATAATTGCATCAAATGAGATTTTTATTTAAGTAGTCAACTAGCCGATATACACGGACTGCTTGAGCAGTTAGCCAGTGGTCAACATACACGGACTGCTCTTGCAGTCATAGTCAACAGCGTGAAGCTGCTTTAGGACCCGTCTGGTAGCTAACCGACAGTTCCTGCCTATACGGTAGATTAGGCCCTGCGTTTAGGTTACGCGTTACGGTTAGGTGCCTATTGGAGGTTACTACTTAGTGAGTTACAAACACAAGTGACGCAATACAATTGTACGCTGTATGTAGACCGCTACACTGCCATTGATAACTGATCAAGCAGTTGATATTAACTGCTCAACAAGTCACAATTTCAACTCAAGGGAAAGGAAGCGCGCGCGACGTTTAATGAAGAGCGCGGGCGGAGGTAACTGCGCGAGAGAATTCGACAGCTCGAGCAGTCCGAGTATGCCTGGCGACTGCTAGAACGCCAACCGCCCGAAGCTGTTGCAACTGCTGGAGCAGTTTCGTGTATGTGCTGTAGAAGACTGTAGTTCACTGTGCAGTCACAGCTTGAAGCAGTCCATGCTGACTGCTTCAAGCTGCTCGTGTATCTGGGCGCTTAGTCACTTAGGAGATGAATGAATTACTAATACTTTCTAACGCGATTAATCGCGGAGAACACAAAAACAACTTTAAAATATTTTGTGCACTTTGTCTACATTTAAATAACAACTTTACAGGATTTACTTTGTCTACACTTAAATAACAACTTTACAGGATTTACTTTGTCTACACTTAATCTGTCCGAATCAGCAAGACCCATTAGAGGCAAGTTTCATTCATAAATCTATTGTTATTTTGTGTCCTGATGCGGACGGGTTAAACAACAACTTTACAGGATTTACTTTGTCTACACTTAAATAACAACTTTACAGGATTTACTTTGTCTACACTTAAATAACAACTTTACAGGATTTACTTTGTCTACACTTAAACAACAACTTTACAGGATTTACTTTGTCTACACTTAAATAACAACTTTACAGGATTTACTTTGTCTACACTTAAATAACAACTTTACAGGATTTACTTTGTAAATAAATATAAATAAATAAATATAAAATATAAAATATAAAAAAAACAACAACTTTACAGGATTTTGTAGACTTTGTCTACATTTAAATAACAACTTTACAGGATTTTGTACATGCATCACTACGAACACTTAACCATTAGGTAATAATCCACCTCAATATTCAAATACACGCAAATCTAGGAACATTAAACAAAATCAATGTCAGTCATTGTTGCGGATTTTGCCCGTAGGCAAAATGTAGGTGTGACGCATCAACAGAAGATCGACTTGTTCATCTGTTCATGTACTAGATATTTATTAGGACAAATAAATAGATTTATTTACAAGGTATTAAAAATATACTAATCTATAAGCCCCATGGTGGGGGGAAAAGTGGCGAAAACGCTAGCGGCATTGCCACGCTGGATGGCGATGCTAAGTTTTTGCCCAAAGTAGGCGCCAGCATTTCGGTCACCCGTCGCCTCAACCAAACGTTTCGCCGGATCCCTAAACAAGTTGAGAGCGGACGGCCCCCATGGGCCTAAAGTTTCGACTCCAAACGGCACAAACATGTACATTCTGTCTAAATACACATATTTATGACGTTTGAGATCTTCCGCTTTAGACGCGGCAGCGCCAGCCCGATCAATCGGCCCAGGGAGATGAGACGGCGCCAGTGTGTCCACACATGTAGAATCCCAAACCAGGGTCCGTCCCATTTTCCATGGGACGATAGTCATTCCATCTGGTATGACTATCGTCCTACTATATGTATATGTATATATCATGTACTAAATAGTGATAACCCTGACCCCAAGCCGAAATGATCCATCCTGAATTACAGGCCTACATTGATCACGTAAATGAAAGTGGATCAGCCGGAACGTGAGAACAAAAAGTGACCCAATTTGATTGTGTTGCGATCCGCTACTGACCCTATTTGATCGTATTGCTGTCCGTAATGTTCCAAGTTAGTTTCCAACTTAAGGTGTACTGGAGCTCGATGGGCCCCAAATTTTTGCTAAACTTCGTATTAAGTTCTAGTTGCTTAACTTTGCAGGAGATTTAATAGGTAGTAAGAATGTTCCTATCCAAGGGAATGTAAGTTAACTTTTCAGCGGAAGTGTCACTAAATATTTTTAATATCGTTTTTTTGATAATGGATTTCCGCAAAGTAACGCCTGAATCAATAAATTATCTATAATGTAAGTTAAGTAAATTTTAAAATTTAAAAATAATTTAGGTACATTTGTAAAATTTAAGGGCATGCAATGTAGAGGAACGCATCTAAAAAAAATTTAATAAATATCGATTCAACTTGTCACATAGGTTATCGGCCAGCGCTGCGAGCATGGACTGTCGATAGGATAGGATAAAATTATCGAAAATAAATAATAAGAAATAGCTATCGCATCTAATATCTAGATCCATACTAATACTACATAATGACTCGACAAGTTTATCGTGAGATCCATGCTTGCACGGTTTTACCTATGTACCGGTGCGGCTAGATCCATGCTAGAGACAAGGTAAGATAGCTGTGAAAGACTCGACAAGTTTATCGTGAGATCCATGCTTGCACGGTTTTACTTATGTACCGGTGCGGCTAGATCCATGCTAGAGACAAGGTAAGATAGCTGTGAAAGTCTCGACAAGTTTATCGTGAGATCCATGCTTGCACGGTTTTACTTATGTACCGGTGCGGCTAGATCCATTCTAGAGACAAGGTAAGATAGCTGTGAAAGTCTCGACAAGTTTATCGTGAGATCCATGCGCGCACGGTTTTACCTATGTACCGGTGCGGCTAGATCCATGCTAGAGACAAGGAAAGATAGCTGTGAAAGTCTCGACAAGTTTATCGTGAGATCCATGCTTGCACGGTTTTACCTATGTACCGGTGCGGCTAGATCCATGCTAGAGACAAGGTAAGATAGCTGTGAAAGTCTCGACAAGTTTATCGTGAGATCCATGCTTGCACGGTTTTACCTATGTATCGGTGCGGCTAGATCCATGCTAGAGACAAGGTAAGATAGCTGTGAAAGTCTCGACAAGTTTATCGTGAGATCCATGCTTGCACGGTTTTACCTATGTACCGGTGCGGCTAGATCCATGCTAGAGACAAGGTAAGATAGCTGTGAAAGTCTCGACAAGTTTATCGTGAGATCCATGCTTGCACGGTTTTACCTATGTACCGGTGCGGCTAGATCCATGCTAGAGACAAGGTAAGATAGCTGTGAAAGTCTCGACAAGTTTATCGTGAGATCCATGCGCGCACGGTTTTACCTATGTACCGGTGCGGCTAGATCCATGCTAGAGACAAGGTAAGATAGCTGTGAAAGTCTCGACAAGTTTATCGTGAGATCCATGCGCGCACGGTTTTACCTATGTACCGGTGCGGCTAGATCCATGCTAGAGACAAGGTAAGATAGCTGTGAAAGTCTCGACAAGTTTATCGTGAGATCCATGCGCGCACGGTTTTACCTATGTAACGGTGCGGCAAGATATATGCTAGAGACAAGGAAAGATAGCTGTGAAAGTCTCGACAAGTTTATCGTGAGATCCATGCGCGCACGGTTTCAATAGGTAACCTATCTCTCCAGTATATACTCTAATCTATGAACATATCTATCGTCGGTTTACCCTACTAGAGATAGATATTTGACATTATTTGTACAGACTTTATATAAGTCAGATTTATATCTGTAGTAGAAAAACTGTGGATAGATAGATTTTAGAAACCGGCCGTAAGAAGAATTTAAAAAAAAACATTCTTACGTGAATCTCGATATCGAACTAATGTAGTTTTTTTCACACTTTATGAAAAGGTCAAAATCATACATACAAATTCAAATCTATTTTTTACTCTAGAACAGGGATGGTGAACCTTTTTGACTCAACGTGCCATTTCTTCTAAACAAAATGGCCTTTATTAATAAACGTTGCGTAAACCTATATTAGGGGTAACATGCTTTGTCTTGCTTTCACGCGTGACATTTACTGCAAGCGAAAAATTGACAGATAGATGTTTTAACTACTCCGGGTGTAAGCCAAGTTTATTAATAAGGCCGAATATGTTCAATGAGGCCTTAGATGAGTCAAATAATTTAGTACTGTATAAAACAGGTATGGTTTAAGCTATCGCCAATTTAATTCGTTTAGATAGTCCACAAGGTCCACAAGTCGGATTTGCTCTGATTGAGCAATCGGGTTTTGGGTTGTTATGATTAAATTTAGGTGAGATAGCTACTGCTTTTTTTTCTTTAGTCGCTGCTAGGTCCACAGACATAAGGTACGTGCCTTTGGTAATACAAGATTTGATTATTTTTTGTAACTTTAAATTTATTAATTAATATAATATACATATTTGTTTATTATTATAATATTAAATTATTTTTTAAGTGCTAGACAAGATTGTATACTATTCCAAATAGGTTACCAAGTGATTTTATTTTCATTAATGGGCGACTCCTTATTAACTTCTTACAAATACCTAATATCTAAACTTATTTAGTACAAAAACTTATAATTAAAAGTAAAAATGTTAGTGTTATTTTTTACCTGTTTTTTTGCTCTTTTTCCCATTTATCAAGTTTCTTTTTTTATCCTTTTTTACAATTTTATCTTATTTCTAATTAAATAAATTTACAAATCAAATCTATTAAGGAGTCGTCCAGCAGCTCCAATCAATCTCATACATAGCTACTACTTTAATCCTTTGAGTACCATTGACGTATATGTACGTTCGTTTCATTCATAAATCTTTTGATTTAATTATCACGGTATATGAAGAGTTAAACATACGGTTTCTTATAGTATTACTTTTTAAAGCACTAACGCCTGCTTAAGCGGGTTCGAATACCGTCCGAGGATGGAATTTTTCTCTCTATAAATTTCAATACGGTTTCTTCATTTGACACCTTCTATTTGAACCATACACTACCTCGCCTACATCTTGATAATAACAATATAAGAAAGTTGTGTAAGCTTCGTAGAAACTGAGTGAAAAAGTTTTGCAACGTGCTCCGCTTGCTCTTTCAATTAACTGGAGTTCAGATTCGTAGACAAGTGTTGCACTGTTATAGTAAACTGTTCTATTATTCGTATCGCACTGTATGGATATCAACCGCACACGTTGCAGTTCCTGGAAAAGTAGGTTGATTTCTGCGACATCTATTGTATTATTGTCCAAATATGGCGAATCGCAAGTCAACGGGTTAACGAGGGGTTTAGTTATATGTATCATTATCATAATCAGCCCATTTTGTTCCCACTGCTTGGACTCGAGCCTTCCTCTCAAAGAGAGGAGTTGGACCATAATCCACCACGCGGGCCCAGTGCGGCTTGGTGGATAGGCTAGTGGCCAACCCATGTCGAAGTTTTCAGGCCACCCGAAGGCCTTCGACATCTGTTGGCTTAAGACTAATAACCGGGACCGACGCCTTAACGTGCCCTCCGGAGCACTGAAACGCTCAGTTGAAAAATGCCACTAGCGGTGGCATCCAAGTCCTGACCGCAGCAAGTGTTGCTTAACTTGTTGATCGTTTAAGATCGCTAAGTCGAGCTCCGCTACGTGCGCTTTATTATGCTTACGTCATTATATTTATTTGTGTAGTTTGTCCACTGATAAGGACAAACGTTGGATGCAGGCCTCTTCCAACTGATCCTTTTGGAAAATGACGGGAGAGGTCTAAGGAGCCTAAGCCACTGAACAGACTTTTTATGTTGTAACCTACGAAGAAATAATATCAGGAAGAGTAACTGCCTTAAAAAAATGACCCAATAAAAGTCGTGCTAAATCAATAACATCGTTCACGCCCCTATGACTCAACTGTCATAGTAGACGTTGCAGCACGCGCGTGGACCAATGCCTGCTTTTCTTCTGAAGTTTAAAACAATCACCGAACGTGTCTATTTGTAACCTCGGAAGTAATTTGTATTTGGAATCATACATCGTTTTGGTTTGAAGGGCCACTTTTTGTGTGGAATTTGTTCTGAGTTTATGCTTCCTGACATTATTTCTTCGTAGGTTGTAACCTTTCAACTAAGGAAAAACTTTTGAAATTTCACTGCTGGAGGGGAGATCAAATCAAATCTCAATCAAAACTATTGAACAATCAAACAATAAAAAAAGAAACTTCCGTAAAACTTTCATCTAAGACAATATAAACTATTTACAACCACGGGCACCATAAACATCATTTCAATCACCCCCCAATCAACACAACAATTTTTATGAAAACACTAAACCCAAATTTCAAATACGAACAACAAATTGCCTTTATGACCCACATTGTATTACTGTATGTTTTTATTGCACATAGCAATCGGAATAATACATCAATGTGGGGTAACCATGTTTCGTAGTTTGATAGGATTATCATTAGACTGGACGTTTGGTTGGTAACAACCCTGCTCTCTGAGCCGCTGCTACCGGATTGGAATTCCGGACAGGTCAAAGATTTGTGTGCATTCCATGAACATGTATGTTTGGGCTGTGTCTTGATGTGTATATCAGTCATTAGGTAACTATAGTACAGGATCTGCCCAGTTAGGGACCTGAAGACATCGTGTGGATGCTTTTACATCCTCCTTTCATCGTATTCTCACTGATGATGGTCGTGAACTCCATGAATCACCTTTTCGTAAACTATCTTCCGTAATCTCACTCTGTCTTCTGCAGCGTGGATTGCCTCTGAGACTGAGGTATCTAGGTTGGATCAGACTTGGTCGGTCCAACACATTGGACTTAGTCCTCTTGATCTCCACATTACCAGTCAACATGAATTTTTCGAGGTTGTCACCTTTTTTCCTGGCAATGTATCCGAAATATTTGATTATCCTATCTCTTTCCCGTGAGGGTTGATGGATATTCTCTCCACCGTCAGGATGCGAATCGGAGGCGGCGAGGAACCCAGACTTACTAGATGGTAAGCTTCTTGAGCAAGGATAATGTCTTGGTTGGTACGAACGCATTGCCAGATATATACTACGAAGCAAGAAAAATGTAATTACTTAAAGAGACACAAATACCAATGGCTTGTTGTGACGGATGGTAAGCACAATGGCACTAAAGCTGTCATGGGCAATCGTAATACTTACCATGAGGCTTACCATCCAGACTTGTCACTTAACTCGATATAAAATTGTAGCATGGTAGCACAGTCACTCACATCCTTAGGATGGTAACCTACAGCGTATTTCTAGATGGTCTATGGATGGATGGATGGATGGTTTCGAATCCCGTCCGAGGATGTGAATTTTTCTCTCAATAAATTTCAATGTTTGGGATCGCTAAGCAAGCGTTAGTGCTTTAAAAAATTAATACTCTAAAAAAAGCATATTTTCGGTTGGATAGTACTGTCAAAACTGTTCAAAAGATGTCATATAAATTTCAATGTTTGAGATCGCTAAGCAGGCGTTAGTGCTTTAAAAAAGTAATCCTGTAAAAAAATCATATTTATATACATGCTTTCTGGCTGATGATATGTACGTATACAGGTAAGACTAAAAAGTTTAAAGTAATTTCTTAAATACTTGAGCGTTATAAAACAAAAACTAGGAGCGCATAGAATAGAGATTTCATTTATTCCAATCAATCAATTCGTATTCCCACAACCACGAACGACCCATGAGGATACTGACTGTTCCAGCCAGGGTGCGTTTTCAGACACCTTTGTATGCTAGAGACTACCTGCAGGAATTCTCCTGACTAGGCGACGGGCAGAGTTATGGGACGCGGAAAGTGCACCTGCTGCGCGCTGAGTCGCAACCTCTTGCGAAAACTGCGACCCTGGTACATGTGATGGCATCGGCGTATACAACCGGCTGCCCGATGACGTACGTGGCTCAACTTCAAGGGACTTATCATCATCATCATCATCATCTCAGCCGCAGAACGTCCTTTGCTGAACATTATGCCTCTCCCACAAATTTTCAATGGAACTGGTTGGAAGCGGCCAGCACCAAACGTCCAAAGTCAAGACGAGGGACTTATAAAAGGTTTAATTATAAAAGTAAGTCAAAAGACAATATCTAGTAAGAAAAAAACAGCTATTCAGGAAAATAACACTGCTAATTCTGTGTGGGTCTCACTCAAGATATTTAACAACCCAGAAGATTCTAAACTCTCGTGTTTTGTATCTACAACTTTGATCCTCAAAACGTCCGGGATATACAAGGATAATGGTAATCCTAATTCACATCAACGCGTATTACCCGCCCGTCGCTCACTTTATGGCCACACATGGAATTGTGTACAGTCGCGCGTAAAATATTTACGCTAATAAAAGTCAGCTAAACCGTAATAGATGCCGCGGGATATGAGATATACGTGAAAAATGGCTGTTCCGCCGTTTTTATGATTGATTTTGCGAATTTGCCGTATTCATAAATTACTTTGTAATGTGTCGCAAACGCTGTTTATGGTACATTACTGGAGCGGCCAGCGAAAGAAAGTGTAAACAAATACATAAGTCCATCAATGCCTTGTTCTTATTTATTATATTTTTTTTTATTATTCTTTCTTATTTTCTCAAATAAAGCGCGGAAATTAAAACTAGGTAGTGCTTAGGCAGAAGTTTACTTTTCAAAATCATTGACGAACAACGAACACAAATATTTTTTACCCCGTTCAACTGTTCATTTGTTTTTTTTTTCAATTGATAGCATTCTATTTGGAAGTTAGTTCGAATTTTAAATAAAACCATTGATAAGTTACCTCCTTGGTTGCCATGTTTTGGAAATCGTAAAGATCGTTCTATTTTTAAATTATACGGCAGATATGAGTTTACTATCTATGGTAATTTATTTGACCGCAAAACCACGACCGATATAGATTTTCAAACAACTGTTAATCGCATGAATTTGGCCAGTACAGCTTTTTCTATTTATCTTGAAGAAGTTTGTCAAAATAATGCTCAAATATCCAAGCGTGTTTGAGAAAAACCATATTGCCACTTATGTTCACCATGTTTATACAGTTGGATTTGTAATTAAGTCAATTCCTTTATATCACATTCCAACAGAGTAAGGTCGCTGATAAAGGTCGCAGGACGACGTTGGATGCAGGCCGCTTCCAACCGGTCTTTTTGGAAAATATGTGGGAGGCCTATGTTCAGCAGTGGACATCCTACGGCTGAGATGATGATGATGAACAGAGTAAGTATTTAATCTCACTGTGGGACTAGTCCACAAATTTAAGGTCGCTCAGCCAGCTATAGAGAGAGCTATGCTCGGGGTTTCTCTGAAGGATAAAATTCTTAATGAAATTATCCGACAGAGAACCAAAATAGTCGACATAGCTCAAAGAATAAGCAAGCTGAAGTGGTAATGGGCTGGCCACATTTCACGAAGAACCGATAACCGCTCGAGTTTATGTAGAGAGTAGAGAGATCTAGTTTAGGCAAACGGAGTGTAGGACGCCCTACGGCCAGGTGGACGACCTGCGGAAGGCGGCTGACTGGATGCAGAGAGCTGAAGACCGAGCTCTGTGGCGTACTTTAGGAGAGGCGTATGTCCAGCAGTGGACGAATGTGGGCTGATGATGAAGTATTCAAAAGTTGGCAAGGTAATTGTGATGCACTCAGGGTGTTATAGAATTCCATAGGCGAAGGCGACGGTGATAGTTCGAAGCATTGTTGGTTGTGTGAGTTGCATGTGTGATGCAAGCATTGTATACTGCTGATGCAACTGAATTTCTGTGATAAGCTTTTCCCATCAAATGAAAACCAAATTTTGACAAAACACCTGGTCTATGACGCCCAACTCGCCAAAACTGATCAACCTTTTGAGAGAGCAAAATCTTGGTCAGCTGTCAAATTAAATGTCTATCTATTTGTACCCAACTCGAAGTACATTTCCTTGACCGGCGGACAGTTATTAAATCCTCAAACTAGTTTGTAACCACCATTTAAAATAAATTTACATCAAGCCGAAAAAAAACAAAACAAAGCTAAGTTCTAAGTAATTTATATCAAACTAATTTTTGACAGATAAAGACAGGTTTGACAAGTACAATTTGAAAATTTTAATACCGCCTTCCATTATATTCCGTTATTGGAGTATATCTCAAAAAGTACTGGACCGAATTTGATAAAAGTTAAATGGGACCACACGGGAAGCACCAGCTTTAAAAAAAAGAATTTTAGAATCGGTTCACCCAGTCAAAAGTTATTAACAAACGTAAAAAAAAAACAGTCGAATTGAGTACCTTCTCCTTTTTATGGAAGTCGGTAGAAACGTTCCAGTAACGCTTGGTCAAATCTAGGCCAAACATTGTTTGGTCTAAGGCTTGGTGGTACTCAGCCCTGAATCAATACATAAATGAATACATATATTATTAATACTACATTTAAGGCGCGCTCGTACCGTGAATAAAGAAAAAGCAGAATTTTTAAACACCCAGTGTAACGAAACAGATCGATAGTATATTATGAAAAAAATACAAAGGTTAGAAAAGGAATAGGAGAAGAGTAATAACCGAATAGAATTCATAAATACAACTCTCTTTCAGCAGAAAAAAACCTGAATAGGTCCACAAAAATAAACTTTCACGTCCAAACTCTCAGAATTTTCAGCGATAACACTATAATTTTTTTTAGGTCATACTTAGCCAACGTATAGTACTAAAGTAATAACCAGCAGTTTTTTCAATTCAAAGTATGTATCGAAAATAAAGAAAACGTACAAAATTAACGCATTTTCGCATTACATCGTCCAATCTAACAAGCGATTTCAACCTTACGTAAAGCATCATAAATTATTTTAAAATTGGGGTTGGACCGCGTCTTAAATTCAAAACTCCCTGCTTACGATTTATCACCCAAGGCGAGACAAATGCCTTCAAAACCAGTTAATCAATGTTAAATTATTATCACAGTCAACTTGAAATCAATAATAAAAATTATAAATCATTAGTTCTAGCTTTAAAGTATTGTACACAAACTTGTATTATATTATATTCACTTTGTATTTGTAGACTGAGTGACGTACATTACGTAGTACCTATAGTTGTCTGTGGACTACACTACACTACATAGCGGTTGCTTGTAGACGTGGCGGTACGTGGCACGCATAGATAAAATAGAATCCGTTGGTGGCATGGCGCCACGTCATGGTGTTACCATAATAATTTGATATTTTTGGCCAGCCCGAAACACGCCAATAGTGCTAATCGACGCTTGGCTGTCGGCAACGCGCGAAGTGTCTCGGAATGCACCATCTTGTTTGTTTTTGTTTTCTTGACTGTATTTTTGACTGTAATTATAATAATTATCTTTGTTTCTTAATACTATGTATCTTTGTTTATTTGTTTCTGTTGTGTCACGAGTTACGTTCGTGGTGTCAGTGAGGAGCGCCGACTGAAAATCAGTGCTTGGGTTTACCCTAGCGTATGCTGAGTCGGGGCTCTTTCATGGCATTACGCAACATTATTATTATGATGGTTGTCCTATTATGTCAGTATTTTTGTATGTTATGTTGTGTGATGTCCTGAATAAATCTATTTTCTTTCTTTCTTTCTTTCGTCAATGTGGATATACTTACCTAAAATTGAATGAAGAATGACAATTCAAAGAAATAAAAGAATACACGACAACTCCATCAAACAAAGCCCGTAAATATCTGAAAGCTTTCTGTTACCACGACTCCCATATCGATACAAAATAAATAACGATAAAATGGAAGAAATTTAACGATACCGGTATTAAAGGGGGATTAGCCGCGGGGTGATTGGGTCCCGCTTCATAACAAAGTTTTCGAGGAAAAGCGGTATTCTTTCTATATTAAGGAAAAAATTGATAAAACACGATCGAAGTTAAAAGGAAATTTAGTGACAGGGAAATTTTGGCGTGACATCTTATCCTTAATTTTCCTTCCTGTCTTTCTTTTTTACCGACTTCCAAAAAAAGGAGGAAGTACTCAATTCAACTGCAAGTTTTTAAGATATTGCATAGCTTCTATCGCGGGCCTTGAGCGTGGAGACCGAATCCAGAAATTCCGTAACGAAAATAACCTAACACCCCCCACTCCGACTCCATCTATCGATGAATAGCAGAACTTTTAATGACTTTTTGAAATATCACGCTTGTCTCTTTAGTTCAGCAACTCGCCTCTAGATGGCATTGGTTAAATAATTATAATTGCATAAGTTGATAAAAACAGCTATGCAATAGCGTTACCGCAGCAGTCTCCCAGTGCCACACGTTTTTTTTTTTATGTTTGTTACCTCATAACTTTCGACTGGGTAAACCGATTGTCAAATAATTTTTTTTAAAGCCCGTGTTTCCCATTTAAATTTCATCAATCATTTTTGATATACACTCCAATAACTGAATAGAATGTAAGTCGGTATAAAATTTTTCAAATTGTACTTGTTTTAATACCAGCTGCGCCCTGTGGTTTCACCCACGTGGTGTTGGATGATGATGATGATGATGATAATGAAACTTATTTGACAATTGGCTTCCGAGGATAGCAGAAGCAAGATTCGATTTTGTTCGCATACCGTTGTTGGTCCATTGAAATGTAGAAGGCTATTCCCCGTTTGCAAAGCAGGTCAGAGCAGGTTTTTTGACGTGCCTTTCACGAATCGATACTTTGTGTTTGGGCGGCAAATACTGAACTACTCGCTACGCTCAGGCTTCAAAATAACGCCTTTACCACAAAAAATTGCTTTGCCTTCTAGTAACACAAATAACTTTGGCTGTTCTAATAGCATAACAATCTTCGCCTAACTACTAATAATATTTTAACATTTCATTAACGTTAAAAAACTTTAATCTAACATATCTAACTAGGACAGACAGTCAAACTTTGAGAACGAGGTCAATCGTCGAATCCAACTCGGCTGGGCAACGTTCCGGAAACTTCGCGAAGTCTACTCGCCTGAAATACCTCAGTGCCTCAAGACAACAGTCTTCGACCAATGTGTGTTACCAGTTATGACATGTGCCAATGAAGCGTGGTCGCTAACTATGGGTCTTATAAGTAAGCTCAAAGTTGCACAACGAGCAATGGAGAGGGCTATGCTCGGGGTTTCTCTACGTGATCGAATCAGAAATAAGGAGATCCGTAGAAGAACGAAAGTCACCGACATAGCCCAGAAGATTAGCCAGTTAGAGTGGCAGTGGGCAGGGCACATAGCACGCAGAATAGATGGCCGATGGGGCCGAAAGGTTTTAGAGTGAGACCACGGACCGGCAAGCGCAGCGTAGGTCGTCCACCGACATGGTGGTCAGACGACCAGATGAAGGTCGCAAAACGACGTTGGATGCACGCCGCTTCCAACCGGTCCTTTTGGAAAGTTGTAGGATGCATATGTTCAGCAGTAGACGTTCTACGGCTGAGATGGCTAATCGTTAATTTTGTTTAATTTTCATTTTGATACTTCTAGTTTTGACGTGTAATAGTGATGGATTATTAACCGTTAAGTGTTCGTAATGGTGCACGAGTGTAGGCAAAGTGTAATCATGAAACATTTTTGCGTTTCCCTAGTCAACTGCCTTAGAAAATTTCAGTAATGTAACGATTGATATGACTTAGACAAGACAGTGACTAAACGACAAACATGGCCAGACTTTACTCTAAGTACTTGAATGTAAATCCCACTTGAAGCAACTATAAATATTTACATAAAAGACTTGAGGAATGGCAAATGTACAAACGTACGAGTCCACATATAGCAAATACAATTTGAAAAATTGAATACCGACTTCCATTCTATTCAGTTATTGGAGTGTAACTCAAAAACTACTAGACTTGATGAAATTTGACCACACGGGAAGCACCAGCTTTCAAACAAAAAACTAATTTTGAGAAAGTCGAAAGTTATGAGGTAACAAACATAAAAAAAGTCAAATTGAGTACCTCCTCCTTTTCTTGGAAGTCGGTAGAAAATGAAGTACTATATTGACGACAATTTCAGTACAACCACAAGCTTAAATGTCAAGGGCGGTCATTAAACCAATATATACTTATAATAAAGTCAAAGAGTAAAAGGTCAAAAAGTCTGTATTTAGGGAAGAAAATAAAAAAAAGTTTGGTCAGAAGACGTACGTAATTTACCTACGGAACAAGAAACGAAGTTTATGAAAAAGTTTTTGTTTGTCTGTATGCTGACGAATAACTTAAAAACTACCGCACAGATGGATAGAATAGAGACCGGAGCTCCCAACTTTTTTTTTTATTTTGATCTGTCACATAAATCCAAGATGGCATCTTGATCTCTCTATGCTACACAGTCTGATATAAAACTGGGGTCTGGATTGACTGGTTAGCACGCATGAACTTCTATATTACGGCTAAACCCCGTAATAATTGAGAATGTAAAACCTCTTCTATATTTTTTTGCAAATATACCCACAAGTTTAGAAATTATTACTTATAGCAAAAAATATTTCTGTTGCAATTCACTCAAAATTTATTAAAAATAAATTTAAACAAACATAATGAAATACATGTTATTTTAAACACAAGATAACAAGTCGTCACACCTATTACCATCGAAGGGGTAAACATCTGCGTTTTGTCCATGTAATAGGGGGCGATCCTATTGCCATATACGGGGCATTGTTCCAGATTGCTATTAAGTATTTCTTTGTCAGCAAATCCCAAGAGATTCCAAAGCGGCGAATCCACCACAACACCAAGACCAAGCGAGTGAAGTCAGCGGGTCAGCTAGTTTATAACAAATCGACATCCTATTCACAACACGAAAGCCACCAAGCCCATTGTTAAACAAACATTACAATTATTAGAGTCCATTAAACGAAACAATCGCTCAAACAGCATAAACTATTGTTATTTCAGTCGTATTGTCAGTTTACTAGCTATAAAATACTATACTACGTATATTAGTACATACTATTATTTATTCTGTGACACTAGTCTACATTACGCACGTCATTCTGTTCTGTTTCATGTCGCGTTTTATAACCACACACAAAATAAGAGTGAACGCACACTCGAATTTTTTTCTGTTTATCACCACAAGTTGCTGGCGTATTTTCTAATCCTTCCTGGATTAGAAAATACGTCATATTAACAGTGGAAAACATAGTTAAGTGTCATTGAGAGCTACATTAAAAATTAGTTTAGTCTATAACAAGCATAGACATGTGATGATAAATTATTGAAAGTTATTTTTGTTTAAATAAGCGATAATAAAAAAAAACGTGGTACGCATTCTATACTATAGATGTAGATGACATTACTTATGATTCAAGACTGACACTTGTAAAAAATATTTGGACATGCTACGCAGTACGCATAAACTCTATCACGCATATAATTCAACCGCCACCCGCGGTGAAAACGACCACAGCCTAAGAATTTGTTACATGTTTAATGCGAAATACCAACAGATCGGCGTCTTGACATCAAAGATGTTGGCACTGATTCGCTTGTATGCGTACACTAAACTAAAATTCTCTAAACCATGGTAGCTCTTATTCTATAATATACTAAAATCTACATTCGAGTAACACTTAGAATGATAATTCTAAATATATGATTATTCTATTGAATTGTGGGTAGTCTTACATCAGTTTAGACTAGTTTAGAGAGCACCAACTTGGATGACGATTAAATTTGCGCTAAACATACTCACAATTAAACAGAAACGGCAAATTTAAGAATTGTCACTTGCAAGCATTTTACGAATTTGGACTTAAGCGTGAACAGAATAAGAACTACCACATATTTACTAAAAATAGATTTTAGTTCGCTAGTTTAGTTTGGTGTTCTGAACAAGCGAATTACTGCCGTTATAGCTATTATTATCATCAGGTTTAAAACAAAATTTATTGCAACAAAGGTTCTCATATTAAAACATCCTATTTTGAAGGATATTCTTTCCCATTCCTTTTGAAATAAATTTTGCAGCAGCTACAAATCGCCATACAAATTGTAGCTAGTGTGTAGGAAACGTTTCCACGCACATTGTAGCGACACAATAAAAATATCCGATTATATATTGTAGGACGTAAATTATTTTTGTAATATACACGTAGGAATAGGGTTCGTATTGGCAATAGAATTTGTAGCGGTTATATTGATGGAGGCAAATAAAAATAACAGTTTTATTGATGTGTTGTCCCTTGTTATTACGTTTACAAGCTTATATTTTATTCAGATAGGTTTGTGTTAGATATGGTGTTCAAAATCCGGCTTGAATTCAGGACAGTTTCGTTGACCGAGCGAGCGAAGTGAGCGAAGCGTGTCTGCTTTAACTTTCATTGACTTTCATCTGTCCATATGTTTGTTAGGTTGTAGGTATGTTGGTCCATTGTACAGGTCGCATTTTTCGATCAATCTTGACGAAGCTTGGAATGCGTGGTCTACTATTCATGTTTTTTTTAGTCATCGGCCATCTTTGAAATTTTACTAAATTTATTTCAACCTTGTTTTGCTTTTCTTAAAAAGTGGGACGTTTGCTGCGGCTCTATTTATCGATCAATTTTGATAAAATTTGATACAGGAGGTACTAACCTGACTTAAAGAGGAATTGCGATTATGGTCAAATGGTTCTATGTCGGCCCATCGTATAATAAAAAACTACACCTATGGATGATTGTAAATAAGAGGTGAATTTATTTTAATTTATTACTAGCTGCCCTCCGCGGTTTCACCCGCGTGGTGATGCATGATGATGATGATGAATGAAAATATATGTTCATCAGGGAACATTTAGGATTCTAATGGTGAAAGAATTATTCAAATCTGTTTTTATATGATGTTTTCTACCGACTTCCAAAAAAAGGAGGAGGTACTCAATTCAACTGATTTTTTTTCTATTTATGTTTTTTACCTCATAACTTTCGATAGGGTGAAACGAATCTCAAAATGCTTTTATTGTTTGAAAGCTGGCGCTTCCCATTTAAATTTCATCAAATTCGGTTCAGCAGTTTTTGAGTTACACTCCAATAACTGATTTTTACCAAAGTAATAGAATGGAAGTCTGTATTAATTTTTTCTAATTCAACTTGTTTATATCACCTTGTCGGTGGAGGACCCACTGCTGCGATTGCTGGTCCATAGTCTCCACTTCAGAACCTTCCGGCCCCATTGGGCATCATGCCGTCTTAGAATAGTACCCCCATAACTCTTCTCGTGGGTGTCTTAAAAGGCAGCTAAGGGATACTAAATCAGAAGGGCCCCAGGCCCTAGCTCCGAGTAAAATACTAAAAAACTGCGTTCGAATAATGAAGTACCACAAATCTAAGAAAATTAAATAACATCAACGAATGTCGGGTATTTTTTCCGCCATTTACAAGATTTTTTATCTACAAAGTAGGTAAGTAAAGTAGACCAGCCAACTTCCGTCCAAACTAAACTGACCAGGTCAAAAGCCTTAATTTCTCACGTCGTTGTAGAGCAGGCATATAGTTTTGAATAAATCGACTGCGATTACAGGTAGTTTGAATAAAATGTCGTAATTTAAATAAGGGTAGGCAGAGTGCTCGTAAATCCATGTCCGGATTTAATGGACTATAGTTACTACTGCTTTAGAGGGATACTATTGGTTCTCGAAAGGAAAAAACATTGGTTCTCGAAAGTTTATAATGTCAGTGAAGAAATATGTGTAATTAATGCATTATACATTTTTTGTTTGTTTTCTCTCCAATCAGTTTTTCTCTACTTTCAGCATTAAAACAAGTGCGATTTGAAAAATTTAATACCGACTTCCATTCTATTACTTTGGTAAAAATCAGTTATTGGAGTGTAACTCAAAAACTACTGGACCTAATTTGATAATTTAAATGGGACCACACGGGAAGCACCAGCTTTCAAACAAAAAAGAATTTTGAGAATCGGTTCACCCTCTCGAAAGTTATGAGGTAACAAACATAAAAAAAATATAGTCGAATTGAGTACCTCCTCCTTTTTTTGGAAGTCGGTAGAAAAATGGTTATTTAAACGGTTGCTGATGATATTATGAGTCATTATACTCATTATATACAAATGCCAAAATATGAAACGACTATATTTAATTATATATAGAAGAAAATTAATATAGAAACTATTAAAGTAAAAACTTATAAAAACTATTGCGATTTTTCAATGTATTTATTATCAATGAAAATTAACTTCGGCAAAAAACTTACGTAAAAAAAAGTAAAAAACTTTCAAACTTTATTATTAGGGAAAACTTATTGTTAGAATAGAAACATACATAATAAAAGTAATAGGTATTTTAATATAAGTAATTCATTCATTTATTTTCAATGATAAATAACTTCGGCAGCAGTGAAATACTTTTGTAACAGTGAAAACGTTATAAGGAGGGAAAACAGAATAAATCTCACTAATATTATAAATGTGGAAGTTTAGATGGATGGATGGATGGATAAATCATATAGTATATTTGTTACTCTTTCACGCAAAAAATACTGAAATTTGGTATGTAGATAGATGACGCTGAATTAACATATAGGATACATTTTCATCATCATCATCATCATCATTCATCACTACGCGGGTGAAACTGCGTGGCGCAGCTAGTAGATAATAAAAGTTTAATTAATGGTAATAAATACAATAGTGTAATACAACATAGTAATGATGTATGTTGGTTTATTGGATTGTCCTTCTTCCACGCAGCAATGGTTATTCAAACAATAATAGTGATTTTTGCATAGATGTAGTTAAAAAGCTAAATGTTTTATGATTTTTCATTCTGATCAAACACAAATCTCCGAAATAATCCCGAACGAAGTCAGAAGGATGTGGCAACTGTTTATTACAGCGATAATACTTTTTTTTTTGTCATAAATCCTAATCATGAAAAAAAGCATCGAAATACAACTTCTTTTACTCCATGATGTTTTCCAGAATATGGTTATCGTTTATGTTAACAATGTTGGATGAGGAAATTATATTATTTTATTTAAAAAAATTAAATGAATTTATTGTTAATTATTTCTGTGCTATATATAATTTATAGCGATCGTTTACTAAGTTTCATTGATTGACATTCACAGAGCAGTTGGATAACATTCATATTTTTAGAAACCGGCTAAGATTTTGGTATTACTCGGAAATACCTAACTTGCAGTGCAAGTACCGTAATAATCGTTAAATTTGTCTAATCGTTAAGATCGATAAATTTAAAGAGTCATATCGACGACTTATACGATCGTCAAATTGTCGACACTATATCGATTATTACGAATTGTTTGCATTCCACAATGCGTCCTATCATTTGAAGATTTCTACGAGCATTTCGCTCTTCTACGATCAAAAGAAGGCCGAAGGATCTATTTTTTTTATTGCTTACTAGTTGCGCCCTGCAGTTATACCCGCCTGGTGATAGATGAGGACGATGTTGATGAAAATTATCCTATGTGTTAATTCAGCGCCTCATATACCTCCATGCCAAATTTAATCAAAATTGGGCCAGCCGTTTGAGCGTAAGACAATAACAAACATCCATAAATACAAAATTTCGCGTGTATAATATTATTAATAAGATCAAACGCAACTAAACAACATCCCCATTCCCGTCGTCTGTCGATAAGCTATATTGAGGTCGTTTTAAAAGCTGACAAAATCGTTGAAATCGATTAAATAGACGATCTCAAACGTAATTTAACAGTTCCATGCTAGGGTTACCGTTATAATCGTAATCTTAGTTTTGTTACTTACTTGCAATGATAGACAAAAGATCGATATAGCCAGTTTTTTCGAAGTATGACGAATTCAAGATTTAAATTTATAGAATAGAAATTATTTTATTGCCAAAAAATACACACAAAAAAACATAAAGAACTATTACAAAAACATATTAATGTCTAACAATGATATCAACTAACATAATGATTAAAAACAAACTTATTTTTAGCAAACGGAGTTAAGCTCAGCACTGGCTGCGTAAACACGAGTGTCTACGCGAGGCTGGTTTTCAGCTTACCCCTATGATCGAGCTAAGGTGTTAACTCTCTGACGCTTAAGTAATGTTTTGAATTTAAGTTTAAAAAGATCAAAATTAACTTTTTTCCTCATAGGAGGTGGCACATTATTCCATATTTTAGTGGCGCTATACTTGAAGCAACCTTTAAAGCTAATGGTCCTATGCTTGGGTATGGAAAGTTTTAGCAGAGATTGTGCACGAGTGCTGGCCGAGTGAATGTCTTTAATCCACGTAAGTTTACCAAACAGATACTCAGGTTTTTTATTCCATATCACTTTTTGCGTTATGCATGCTAGGTGAATCTGTCTCCTAGTTTTCATATTTAAAATCTTATATTTTACGAGAAATTATCGATCGGTAAGTTCGGTACTTGCACTGCTGATGGCTGGAAGACCACCAATAGCTATTGTTGAGTTTGTTTTTTTGTCCCAAATTTGTATATGTTCTAGTTTCGACATGTAATAGTGGTGTATTATTAGTATAGGCAAAGTATATAAAACTCATGAATCTTAGTTCTTTATATTTTCCTCGTCTATAACATTCGAAAATTTAAGTAATGTATCCACCGCTTTACTTAAACGTGAACAAGACAGGACAGTGACTAGATAACATAGTTTGAATGGCAAATGTACGAGTTTACATACAAAGAAAAAACCTAGTCAGTGTGCCGAGCACGAAAATCTGTTTAAGTGTAACGTAATCGCATCGTTACCTTATTTAGTACAAACTATAATTTATCTAGTACAATAGTGGCACAGATAACTCATAGTTTGTACTGAATACGTAAACCATACGATAACGTTACACTTAAGCAGATTTTCGTGCTCGACCCACAGTTTGTCCTACTATCCTACTTTTCCTAATATAATGTTAGAAACGCGAAAGTTTGTGAGTATGGATGTATGGATGTGTGGATATTTGTTACTCATTAACGCACAAACACCTGGGCCAATTTTGATGAAATTCGGTATGGAGGTAGAGGAGGCACTGGTTTAAAACATAGGATACTTTCATCATCATCATCATCCATCACCAAGCGGGTGAAAAAGCGTAATATGCTTGGGCACAGCATAGATAAAATAATAAGATCTCCGCCTATGTCAAGATCGTAATGATGACAGTTCTGTCAAAGTTTGTGTCAGTTTCTGATGGCTAGTCAAAAGCCAAGTCAATTTGACAGCTCGATACACTAGACGTGTTCGGCGACCGTCAAGGGTGATGAAATGTATAATACCGCCAAGGGTGATGAAATGTAATGACAGTTTTTTCAATGGTGATTAATTGTATTTTATTATTATTGTTTACCGATTGATAAACTAAGTATTTAAATGTACTCAAATAATACTATTATAGCAATTGCGTTTGACCATGTACATATTTTTTGACATTTTGGTATAAAGATAGATATGCCCTTGGAGAAATAATAAGCTACTCGAAGTAGTAATCCGGCCCACACAAAGTCGCGGGCACCAGCTAGTAAGTAATAATTATAGACAAAACTCGCGACGGTTTTTTAACACAGATACCAATTCGAATTCGAGAACCGGTGGTACCGCTCTCCAACCACTACAACATTTTATGTTATAATTTCCCAATAAACCAGCGTGGACAGCCCCATCAAGGGTCCCCATCCATGGGGTCACATACTTAAGGGTTTTATAGCCTCCTCTTGGCCCTCAAAGATATTATGGTCAGATAAAACTGAGATATTTGATTTTATGAGGTACCCCCACGATACTCCTTATTGTTTGGACCCCGCAGGGTCAAATCATAATTATTTTTGTTGGCTATGATTTATTGTTAATTGTTACGATCGGTGTGTAGTTTTGTTTTACAAAAACATGTTTTTTATAAAAAGTTGTTTGGATAGTGGGATGATATTATGAATGAACATAGACTTACGAAAAACATGCACATGTCTTTATGGGTATTATTTCATTATTACTTGATATACAAGTGCAATTTGAAAAATTTAATACCGACTTCCATTTTATTACTGTGGTAAAAATCAGTTATTGGAGTGTAACTCAAAAACTACTAAACCAAATTTGATAAATTTATATGGGACCACACGGGAGGCACCAGCTTTTAAGCCAAGAATTTTGAGAATTGGTTCACCCTATCGAAAGTTATGAGGTAACAAACATAAAAAAAACACAGTTGTATTGAGTACCTCCTCCCTTTTTTTGGAAGTCGGTAGAAAAATAATGTTCTTTTCATTTAAGGTACATCTACAATGTAGTTATACCTTGTTAAGTTACTAGTTGATAAAATAAGAGTAATAATCTTCAACCAGATACCGTCTTGGTGGGTACCACATATTACTGCCATAATATATATTGTTGCTATATATATTGTCAGTTCATCTTTGCTAAAACAGAAGAAGTTCCGATAAAAGCTTTAAGCTTCAGTTTACTCGTGATCATGGCGCATGCAACTGTGCCTAAATATCGATAGCTCACAATAAATACCATGGTAAATATCCCGTTTCTAACGTTAATACTTGCATTAGTGACTGTCAGTTTAAAAACAAATATTAAGCGTATACATTATTTTTGCGCTATGTATGCTCTTTAAGAGTCTGTTGCATTTCCCCATATCATAACCCCATAACTTTAAATCGAGCACACGTGGCTACGATATATCTACGGTTACAACAATCTCTGTGTTTGTTATAATTTTTTTTCTTATCGGCGATCCCAAAAAAAAATTAGAAGTAATTAAATAATACGCAATTATAAAATTTGGTGAGCCCACCCAAACCAGCATTGAAATGATTTAGTCAGCATACAAAGATTTTGTCTGCAATAATAAAAATCAGGCAGCAATCTTTGTTCCGCAGATAATTTTGATAATGGTCAAAAATTTAATCATTAATAGGCAGCATAACAATACCATGAGTTTGCATAATAAACATTCGGTCCGCAAAATAACTACTTGGTCAGCAAGATTTTATGATTGATCAGCAGAGAAAACATGTCTATATGTTCCATATGTAATTATACTAGTCTAGGGCAAAGTCGTATATAGGTACGACGACGAGCGTAGCGAGGAGGAGTGTTAGGTTACTTGTGACTACAACGCGCGAGCCGAGCGAGCGAAGCGAGCGTGCAGCGGCAGCGGCCGGCGACTGAGTGCTTACCCAAATATTATAAAACAGGAACAGCTTCTGGCTGCTTATATAATTTATATGCAGTACAAAAATAGTTACAGCCATCCAGAATGACATAAATTGCTGATTGATTTTGAAATGTTTGCTGGCCATGAGTTGCTGACCAATTAGCTATTTCTGCTGACAGATAATATTTTTCTACTTTCAAAAATACTAATACTATGCTAACCATTTAAATAACACCCAAAAAAATCTATACACAGTTTTCCTTACTACCGATAGAAATTTGACATAAAGTCCATACAAATAGTGTCTACTATTGTATCTATAAGGTTAACCGACGGTAGATAGGTTGTTGGCACCTGCCGTTAGTGCAAATATGAATTTTAAATTCTTCTATTTCGCTGTTCTTGCGGATCCTCCAACTGCCGTCCTCTCGTCTTTTTTTTTTTTTTTAATAACTAAAATACACAATAACAATTAATTACTAAAAAGCCATGGCTTGTGTTGCGTCTATTAGCTTAGTCTGCTGTCGCACAGAACCTACACTAAGAAATGATTTCTTGTGTTGTAGATTCTGAATACCCTTCAAGTGTTACAGTAGGATGTTATAACATTTTTACCGTGAGATACATGACTATTAAACTCTGTCTAACTGGTCCTTTTCAATCTTTCTTCTTTCTGCGAAAAATGTTAAGAATCTTTCTTAACATTTTTCGCTCTGTGACTAAAAGTTTATTTTCCTAACCTTACCTACCTAGTCAGCATTCACAGTACAATAGATCATGTCATCACCTTACAATAGGTAAGTACTATAGTATTCCACGGTAACTATCCCGATGCACGATGCGAATAAAATAAAAAAAATTTTCATGGAAAACCACATAACGATACTTTTAACGATCTCAAAGATAGCTCAAATGTGAAATATTAAATTAAATTTCTACGATACGAAATTAATATTGGGTAGGTATTTTATAATTGGAGACTTTTTCAAAGTTTTAATTAAAATGTCCATTCAAATCCAATCTGTGAATAGAGGCGCATTAATTAAGTAAAAATTAAATATCTAAGGGTAATAAATTAGTAAGGTAATATTAACCGACTTCAAAACAAGAGAAGATTTCTCAATTCGACGGTAGATTTTTTTTATGTGTGCACGGATAACTTCGTTGTGTGTGAACCGATTTTGATCATTATTGATTGTTTGTTAGAGTATACTTCCGTAAATTTAATTAAGTACACTCCAATAACTGAAAAGTGTTTCGCTTATTTTGATGATTTCATAATATTATCATTGACGGTGAATGAATCGATCCCGTAAGTAGCAAGGGTCGGTAAAAGGGAGTTTTTTTTAAACCAAAAATTGGTACCGACCTTAACTTTAAAAAGGGTGAAATAACTTGTCGAAGTGTGGCAATTTTGACCGATCATAGTACCGACTTTAATAAGTTGTTTCACCCTTTTTAAAGTTCAAGTCGGTTCTACTTTTTAGTAAAAAAAAAATGTATCCTGCTAAACGTTGAGACGATCGTTGATTATTACGTTTCAAATCCCCATTTGGAAAAAAAATCTTTCCAAACTAGACTAGACCCACTTCACTTTTAACCGCACACATTGTAGTTCCTGGAAAAGTAGGTTGATTTTTGCGACATCTATAATCGAATCTATTGTATTATTAGCCAAATATGGCGAATCGCGAGTCAACGGGTAAACCAACAAAATCAAATTCAAAAGAAAAATAATGAGTTAGTGGAAAATAATAAATAGCAAACAATACATAATAATAATAATAATAATGTTTATTTTTCAAAAGACTTAATTTATGCATAGTTTACTTAAGTGTAGTTCTTAGACATTAATTTCAGTCATACTGATTCTCAGCGGACCCCAAACTAAGCACAAGGCCTGTATCTTGGCATCCGAGTGCGATTTTATCTTAACTAAGTATACGACTACAACATCGCGTTACAACGTAAATTAATTACCAAGTTAGTAATACTTGAATAAAGTTTTAGTTTTTTACAATTTAATATTATTACATATAAATGCATATATTTTAAAATGGATTTAATGTAATATATTTATAAGTGTGAAGGTTTGTTGTGATAATGCTATTAATCCAAAGGTATCTGAAGAGAAAGATAGCCAAGAGAATATGTCTACTAATCTCGAAACTAGTTATTTAAATGGAGTCGAGAAAAACATTATTTTGTCGTTCAAATTTTTATGATATGATTTTTTTTGTAATATTATGAACTAGATTTATCCTATAAATAATTTATTGATTCAGGCGTTACTATTTCTGAAATCCATTATCTAAAACGATATTAGAAGAAATATTTTGTGACACTTCCGCTGGAAACAATGCTTATAGCCGAGTTGCGGTGTGCATCACCCTCCTGCACAAACTGCAAATAGGAAGTATACAGAATAAACAACAGGCGAAACACGTGTCGAATCGTTTTTGGTTGATTGGGTTGTTTTGTGTGTGGTTTATTCTGTATACTTCCTGTTTGCAGTTTGTGCGGCGGGCGGGTGGTGCACACCGCAACTCGGCCATAAGCATTGTTTTTAGCAGAAGTGTCACTAAATATTTCTTCGAATATCGTTTTTTATCCTATAATATAACATACTTACATAAAAATATAAAGGTAAAAGAAGTAATAATAAAACTAGTATATAAGCCTCATGCACGGTGGGAGCAAAACTGGCCAAAATTCTGGCAGCATTAGCACGCTGGCAATGCTAACTTTTTGCCCAAAGTGGGCACCATCATCATAATTCAACCACACGTTTGGCCAGATACCCTCACAAGTTGAGAGCGGACGGCTCCCACGGTATTATATAGAATCTATAATTATGATGATAAAAAGAAATCATAAGAAAACTAAGAGAAAATGAGTTTTGTTTTTTACAAACAGCATATATTTTCCAACTCGTACTTACCTGAAAAAGAAAAGAAAAACATTCGATTGGAATTGTTTAAAAATTGGCGAGAAAAGGCTTATTTTTCTTATAATGGTCTTTCATCTAGATTTGACGTAGAACAATGCTTAAGTAGTTAGTGTTTGTGACAGTGCACGAGTGTAGAAAAAGTGTTCGAAATCATAAAGTGTTGTTTTTGTGTATAAAGCGGCGTTTGTCAGTTGCCTTAAAAAGTGTTCAAAATCATAAAGTGCTGTTTTTGTGTATAAAGCAGCGTTTGTCAGTTGCCTTAAAAAGTGTTCAAAATCATAGTGTTGTTTTTGTGTATAAAGCGGCGTTTGTCAGTTGCCTTAAAAAGTGTTCAAAATCATAAAGTATTGTTTTTGTGTATAAAGCGGCGTTTGTCAGTTGCCTTTAAAAGTGTTCAAAATCATAAAGTGTTGTTTTTGTGTATAAAGCGGCGTTTGTCAGTTGCCTTAAAAAGTGTTCAAAATCATACAGTGTTGTTTTTGTGTATAAAGCGTGTTTGTCAGTTGCCTCAAAAAGTGTTCAAAATCATAAAGTGTTGTTTTTGTGTATAAAGCGTGTTTGTCAGTTGCCTTAAAAAGTGTTCAAAATCATAAAGTGTTGTTTTTGTGTATAAAGAGGTGTTTGTCAGTCGCCTTAGAGAGTTTTAGTAATGCATCCACGGCTAAAACTTAACTTAGACATGGCAGTGACTTAATGACAGACTTTTATATAAGGGACTTCAATATGTTTTATCAATTTTTACTTTTTTAACTTACTAACCAAATGAGCGTGTTCGGGGGACCACTTGGAGAATACAAGTTGGCCAAAAAAAAATCCCTGACCCCCCAATATGTTTAACTTTTTTTTGTGATTTTTCCCTTTTTCTCCGAAATTGTACCTATTTACCACCATAACATTTGTAAAATTTGTAAAAACTAAAAACATCCGGTCTAAAACATACTTTACAAATGTTATGGTGGTAAATAGGTACAATATTGATATATATATATAATAGGAACACGCTCATTTGGTTTGTCGGTCCCTCTACCAAACACCCTATATATAACTATAAATGTATTTAACTTGAGAAATAGAAATGTACCTACGAGTGCCCTTACAAAGGAAAATAAAATTAGAACTCGCATAGATTATTACTACATAATACAATACAAATACACTTTATTGACATTGTCTTTATCGTAGAAACCCGAATTAGGTACCTTTAGCAAAGTAAATAAATATCTATAAGAAGAACATCTTCCCTACCAGCGTTGATTCAGGAAGGTTTGGCGCGAGACGCGTGTAAGGATGTCAACATCGCCAGAAAACAAGTGCACATCGCATCTATATTGTGATGGTAGCACGCCTACGAAACAGAAAACAATGACATTTCAAAACTGCCAACTCCGACCGCTCTGCCGGCAGGCGTCCTCCGTCCTCACCCACCAGCTCTTCCCACTTTTATCGCCTATTTTTCGCGATGACGTTCTACTTACTTACTTACTCATGGCCGCGCGCTCTAAGTACTTCGCCTTTAGAAACGCATTATCTATCGTGTAAGTAGTAATCTTGCGTCATTCGATATTTTCACATGTTGTGTGTCATCTTCACTAACTAGTACTTAGGTAGGTATTCATAGATAAGTATAGGTCTTATATGAATTATAAACATTAGCGTGTATTGCTGTTATTTATGTTTTTATAACCATTCTTCTTATTTGTCCTATCGATGACCAGGGGGCCTACTCCCAACTTTTACGAAACTATCATAAATCAGTTTTGTAATATGCTTAGAATAATCATACTTACTATCGTACTCACACCGACACAAAACGGTCGAACATATTTACGGGTTGTTCCCTTTTTAGCCGAAATCGATCCTAATGGTGCATTCTATGATCAATACCTATAATGCCCAAACCGAATAGAGCACTAACGCAATTGCAAAGTTTGATAATAGGTCATCAAAACGTCTTTCGTAATCCATTATTATTTTAAGCTTGCTTTATTGACGTGGTGGTACCAAATTTAATGGTAAGGTTTAAATATGACTACTTTAAGAGGTGGGAGTAGGGCCCCAGATACTAAACTTCTTCCGTTATACCACACCCACATAAATATTAAACCAAACTACCCTCATAATTATCATATTCGTAACAGATAAAACTTACAAACTTATCTCTACCTTGTTAGTAAAACATTAGGGCAGGTAACCGACTATATGTTACATAATTAGCTCTGCTCCCCTTTATGCAATTTATTTATAAATTTAGTAAACCTGACCTGAGTTAACTAAGTTTTAACAGAAACAGTGACTTAGCTCTATATAAATTCATTAATTATTTACGAGAGACGCTGGGTACATTGGAATCACCGACCTATAAGAATATCACAGACCAAAACACTAGAAAAAAATGGTTGTCTGTAAAGTCGGTTTACGGACAACTTTACGTGATAACGTCATAAGATAAGCCGAACGCTTAGGCCGATCGTATCTCTCTATCGGTTGTTCCGCGCTCTCGTTTTCACGCTCGGCTCAGGCGGAACGTGACAATGAAACATACTTTTTTGTGCGTGCAGCCGGCGTTCATCGATTTATAAGACGTTATCACGTCAAAAACCTTCAACTGGTAGGGGAAAAAATCCTCGAGTGACTATGCTCCGTAAGACGTGCCGTAGTACCACTTTAGAACAGTGGTCTTTAACCGGTGGTCGGGGAACCACTGCTGGTCTTTGGAAGCACCCGAAGTAGTCCACGATGTCATCAGAATTAGTAGATAATTTCGAATCTGGACCTAGTCTTGAAGATTTTGAGACAAAAAGCAAAGTCTTTCCTAAAATTTAAGAAATAATGATTTTAAGAACATAACCAAGGATTAAATTAGTAAAGTAGCGAGTATGCAGTCACAAAATCGCATCAAAACAATATACATACCAATTCATCTCTGTAATATAAAATGTTCGTCAAATATTTAAATGCTGTTGATTTTGAACTTTATATACATATTTTATTTATAAATTAAACACACTCTTTATCTGTTCAAATTTACAGTATACTCAAAATCATTGGTGATCTTTGGCAAGACAAAAATTTTGTAAAATAGTCCCTTGTCAAACAAGTTCAGATGGACCAACAGCATCGTCATAGTCGTGGAGGACCGATGCAATTGGCAAAAAGCCATAATTCTGGTGTTCAAAGTACAAAAACCTTGACAGTACAGATGCTGATTAAAAATGCATAAGCTTCGACACGGTCACACAAGTAAACTGCGTACCGACCTCTGGACATTTAACTTTTATACTCAAAAAGTTTATAATTTGCCCGAATTACAGAGAGGTCTCTAACTTTCCCTTTAAATAAATAGGAGGGTAGACACGAATGTGCGAACCTTTTTGTGAATTATTCGATCTGTTTAGTTTCGGGTTTTGGTTACATTTTGTGGGAAAAAAGAGATATCGGAATCTAGTTTGATAACATATTAAAGTTGTATAAATGTTGTTAATGTATTGTAAAGGTACTATTTCAGACAGATATAGTTTTTGGTGCTGGCAATGTGAAGTGTAATTTTCAAGCTTAGTTATAGAGAAATAAGTTATTGTTAAGCGAAGCGTACAAAGCCTCTGTACGCTCGACAAATTTGCTTTCATACAGTGTTGGTACACGCGTACAGCTCGTATTATTCAACTAATCTTGAAGAAATTTGGTATATAGTCTCTGCGATCCCGTAGATTTTTTTTTGGTGATCGGCGTTTTTAATTGATGAGGATAACTTTAGTATTAGGTAACTACGTTTAACATTATCAAAAGACTTAGTTTATATGTTTTATAAGGAATTGTTCAAAAATCATTGAGAATTTTCGAAAGAAGGTGAAATAATTTTTAAGGGGCCGTGCGGGGAGGTCACTTGGCTGGCAGCAGTCTCCAATCACTCAGAAGTCTCAGAACCATCAGTCGTGCGATTCTCTAAGAGCAAACATCGTTGCATCTTTGACAACATCCGTGAAACAAATGACGAGATGACAAGAAACGTTGGAAAAACAACCTTGTGTACAAGGGCGATGTCTCATAAAGTATTTGACATCGGTAAGCTCGTCGCCGAGCGCGCAACGACGGATCATTAGAAAATCGCCTCGGAACAATAACAGGCCATGGAAGCCGGGCTAAAATTAGAAATGAAATGCATATGCCTATCTTTTTTTACTTACGATGTTAATAGTGCGTAGGAAAGAGACATATAATACCGTTTTGTTTCGTTATCATGCAGGTTGTCACAAGTTAACTTATGGATAGTGACGATCCATCCTCATTTTCTTTTCTCGAACTATGAGATTAACATAAAACTACAAAATTAAGTTGATAGCCGACTTAAGACGCGGTCCAACCCCAATTTTAAAATAATTTACGATGCTTTACGTAAGGTTGAAGATCGCATGTTATATTGGACGATGTCATGCGAAAATGCATTAATTTAGTACGTTTTCTTAATATATTTCGATATATACTAACACAATTGAAAAAACTGCTGGTTACTAATTTAGTACTATATGTTGGCTATGTATCACTTAATAAAAAATATAGTGTTATCGCTGAAAATTCTGAGAGTTTGGACGTCAAAGTTTATTTTTATGGACCTATTCAGGATTTTTTTCTGCAGAGAGCGAGTATTCTGTTCGGTTATTACTCTTTGCCTGTTCCTTGTCTAACCTGAGTATTTTTATTGATACAGTACTATCGATCTGTTTCGTTACACTAGATGTTTCAAGATTCTGCTTTTTACTATTATCAGGATACGAGCGCGCCTTAAAGTGTTTTGACGTATTCGATAGAACTTTTGTATTTGTTAGCATTATAAGATGACCAAAGGTAACCATTTGACATTCATTTTTTGCTTGTGACACGTTCAAAAATAATTAATACAAACAGCCATGTTTTGTTTCGCTCACACCTTAGGGCATGCTATTCGACAAATTAATAAACTATACAGTACTCGGTTTTGTTTTAGCCCGGATTCCACACCCTGTTAATCGGACGGCTGATTCTAAATGTCATTTACTCTGGGATGCGCCTGGTATTTATAGGAAATCGATGCAACGAACATAGTTTCTCAATTTCTAGAGAGAAACTTGCTGATTATAATCGCCACGTTTATTACTGATTTCAATTACGCATATAATAACTATATGTAATTACATCTCTGATTGAGTCTATTAAAATCTTTAGTTACCAACATAATCCAAAGATTTAAGGCTTCTTCAAACGCGCTCGCGGCATACTATCTAGAAATACGTATATATATTATACGGCTGAATTATAATTATACTATATCTTCCTATGGATCCTTGCCAAATTACATTACGATCCGTTCAGCCGTTTAGGTGTGAAAGCGTAAGAAGCAAACAAACAAACTAACTTTTGCATTTATAATATCAGTTAGGATACTAATGTTATATAAATCGTAAAATGAAATTTCAATAAACATTTCTTGGCATAAAATATCGCCGAAACAACCACTAACATGGTTGTATGGAAGAGATCGCTCTGAGCGATAAGACCGCCCATTGTGACACTTGATTTTAAGTTTTTCTATTGTTTGTTGTACTTTATAATGTGTAGCAATAAAGAGTTTATATATCTATCTAACATACATTTTTCATCTCTAAAATACTTCTTTATTCAATCAAGACGAGCAAGTCGAGCATCTGATGGTAAACGCTTGCCCATGATAGTTGCAGTGCTACCCAGAGCTTCGAAATGTAGTTTTGAAACTCTTTCTGAGCGAAAGGTCCATTAATGTCACTTGCAATACAGCACCTTTCACACCCTAACACAGGAATGCTTGCGCACTATTGCAGAATATCTGGCACTGCGGTGATACCCACCAAGACGGCTTCTTGTACAAGAGGCCTACCACCTAGTAAATCGGGTTTCCTCGCCTTGTACGATTCGTGTTATTATTGCGGAGGGGATATTCCACTCTGCCCTCTGCTTTATTATATCTATACTATGATACTTATCTCTACCACTAAGTACCTAGTTACTAGTAGTATGTTACAAGATTTATTGCTAAACCATGTTACAGGGTAATGATCGAGCGCAACACTGTACCATCCAGAACAAAAGGCCCACGCATCGTTAACGTAAAACAATTGAAATACAAACTATAATCTATCCAGCACCAGCTTCGCCGCACAGATACGCGCGCGATTATATATATATATATATATATATATATATAATAGTGTCGGAAGGCCTACTCCAAAAAACGAACAGTTGGGTAAAAATAGCTTTCCAAATTTTACTTTAACTTAACTGACTTATTACATAGTATTACTTTTCAAAGCACTAACGCCTGCTTCAATTTCACCTGTTTCAATTTTCTGGTCAATGGCATCTGACACGGAGAGTCACAAGACGCGGGTTCGAATCCCGTCCGAGCATGTGAATTTTTCTCTATAAATTTCAATGACTTATTATAAATTCGATTAATAATCCAACTTCAGTATACTGTACCAGTGTGTAGTAAGCTTTAAGCTTATACGCATTAAGAGCTTTAACCTCATAAGCATTAAGTTTAGCGTTCACTTTCACGCTGAGGTTTAAGTTAGAATCGATTAGAGGATTAGACCATTACTATTCGCGACAAAGTCCCTGATATCCAATTATAATAGCACAGAAAGTATAGTAGGTGAATTTAAGATATATATTAAAACTAGCTGACCCGCCAGCGGCTTCGCTCGCTTGGTCTTGGTATAGAGGTAAGAGTGCCGTTTTGGAACCTCGAGGGGTTGATCCCCAGGTTGGACAGTGAAGGAATGCCCCTATAGTTTGCAATAGACTCGCCTCTTAGGTCCAAAAAAGGTCCATGCAAAATTTTAAACTTTTAGCACTCGCAGTAACGAAGTTTCATACAAACTATCAACCCCAAAAAACCCTTAGGGGTTGAATTTCATAAAATCCGATCTTAGTGAGCACCTACGTCCTAAAAAGAACCCCCATGCAAAATTTTAAACTTTTAGCACTCGCAGTAACGCAGTTTCATACAACAAACTACCAACCCCAAAAAAACCCTTAGGGGTAGAATTTCATAAAATCCCGTCTTAGTGAGCATCTACGTCCTAAAAAGAACCCCCATGCAAAATGTTTAACCTTTAGCACTCGCAGTAACGAAGTTTCATACAAACTATCAACCCCAAAAAACCCTTAGGGGTTGAATTTAATAAAATCCGGTCTTAGTGAGCACCTACGTCCTAAAAAGAATCTCCATGCAAAATTTTAAACTCCTGGCACTTGTAGTTTCTGAGATTTCGTGATGAGTGAGTGACCTTTCGCTTTTATATATATAGATTATTATTACGTGATGATATGAATAATTTGTAATTCTTGCCGGCCTGGGGGGCAATTCCACTATTTCACAAATTTCAACAATCCACCCGCTGCAACTGCAGTTCGACTCCGGTTGCCGTTCGATAATTACCCAAAATGCCATTCTACTATTTCTGTAGACAAATCGGAACGAAACGTATCGTAAGCGCTACTATATAATAGTTAAATATTCAACACTAATATGAGTTAGCGGCGTGTTCATGATCGAGTTACTATATAGTAAAAAATATTATTCAATCGCTGACGTCAATAGAAACGCTGCAGCTGGACTGTTTTCTAATTGCAGAATAAGAATGAGTGCAAATTAATGGAATCGCCCCCTGTTTTTTTTACGCAGAGGAAGATTTTATATCCTGATCACCAGCCCAGGGGGTAGAACTGGAGCGCGTGTGGGAGTCTCCGCCAGAAGGGCAGAATATCCACCAAACCTCTGCGGTGTTCCATCGTCATCGACTGGTGGCGGGAACCGTGGGACCATTCGTATTCACCACAGCCCCCACCGACGTTGCTGTCCGCCTACGCAGGCCCAGCCTCTGGGGAGGGTATAAAGAGCCCTCCCCATTACCACCCCGTGGGCTGCCCCGGAACACGCGGGCCAATTATTAATAATAATTGCAATAGAACCTTAGCTGAACGTTGACTTTTATACGTTTTCTTATTCTGCTATTGAGCAACAGTCCAGCTGCAGTTACGTTTCGGTTGACGTCAGTAGTCGGTCTAAACTTTATATTCTACTAACTCGATAGATAATAAACGCGACTCTAACTCTTATTCGTAAATAATAGCGTTTAATGTATGTTTAATACGTATTATAGTAGTGTTTAAGATAACGTTAAGTTCAATTTGTATCAAGAAATACTAGAATTTCTTTTTGTTAATTGATCGAACTACAACCGAGTCGAACTGCAGTTGCAGCGAAATAGATTGTTGAACGTTGTGAAATAGTAGAATTTCCCCCAGGTAAGACACCGATCGAACGGCATCCTATCGTAAAAATATATCTTTAAAAAGCTACCTATCTTAAGGCGCGTCCCATAGCAAATGCTGCAAAGAACCTTTAAGGCTTTGCGTTATTTCAAGGACATAATACAAAATAAAAAAATCTTTACAATTTCCTACATTTTCTTTACATATTTTACGTTTTAATATTATTTATAGTAACTATTGTCTATGCAATCGATTTCTAAAAAACGACACACTAACTCCAACTTGTTTCGAAATTTGGTGTACTCTAATGGATTAACCCTTTTAAAAAAATGATTTATTTTACATACATTAAAAATTTTCATAGGACCTATTTTTATATATTTTAATGTGTTCAATTTGTATCAAGAAATACTAGTATGTCTTTTTGGTGATTGATCGTAAAGATAAGATACCGATCAATCGCCAGCCTATCGTAAAAATATATCTTTAAGAAGCTACCTATCTTAAGGCGCGTCCCGTAGCAAATGCTGCGAAAAACCTTTAAGGAGCTTTGCTTTATTTCAAGCACATTAAACAAAATAAAAATATCATTACAATTTCCATCATTTTCTTTACATATTTTACGTTTAAATATTATTTACAGTAACTATTGTCTATGCAATCGATTTCTAAAAAACGACAGAAGTTGGGAATATACGCTGATTCCTTGCATCTCCACACGCACCAACTTTTTTGATATTTGGTGTACACTAATGGATTAACCCTTTTAAAAAAAAATTGTTTTACATACGTTAAAAAAATTTCGGCAGCAGGCCGTGCGCAGAGGTCACGCGTCTGTCGGCCAGGATCAGACTCTAAAGCTCATTTGCTCTGGGATGCGCCTTAAGAGCGGTCTGAATAAATAATATAACGTTTATTTCAGAAAAAAATACATTGTAGGTAAGAAAATACAATGTTTCAATAAAAACTTACAGTACTAAAATACATTTTATGTAGCATATTTTGCAGAGGTATTCATGCGCATCCCAGGCCATACCGCTAATAGAAGCCCCACGTCCCTGAACTAAGACTGACATTGTAAATGTATGAATGCGGCGCCATTGTAGCATCATCCTTATAACATCTGTCAGTGAAAGTCCGGTTAAAATCGTTCCAGCCGTTTCTGAGATAAGCCGGAGCAGACAGACAAAAAAATAAAAGGAAAATTCGAAAAAAATTAATACCGACTTCCATTCTATTCAGTTATTGGAGTGTAACTCAAAAACTACTGGACCGAATTAGGTGAAATGTAAATGGGACCACACGGGAAGCACCAGCTTTCAACAAAAAAAAGAATGTTGAGAATCGGTTCACCCAGTCGAAAGTAGAGGTAACAAAAATAAAAATAACAGTCGAATTGAGTACCTCCTCCTTTTTGGAAGTCGATAGAAAATGTAATACCGACTTCCATTCTATTCAGTTATTGGAGTGTATCTCGAAAACTACTGAACCTAATTTGGTGAAATTTAAATGGGACCACACGGGAAGCACCAGCTATGAACAAAAAAGAATTTTGAGAATCGGTTCACCCAGTCAAAAGTTATGAAGTAATAAACAAAAAAAAAACAGTCGAATTGAGTACCTCCTCCTTTTTTTGGAAGTCGCTAGAAAATATTGTCATGTAAGCACTGTATATACTTTCGTATGCATTTAGTGATGTCTGTTAATTTGGAATTACTAGCAGACACTTCAATTTTACTTTATAAAATATATTTATGTTAAACATGAGTAGATATAGCTATATAGATATAGCTATATATAATAATATTATTTTTTTACAAATAATACAATTTTACATAATATAAGCACTGGCAGCTTAAAATAGCTGTAGCTGGGCGATAAGCGCCAGTTACGACTTGTAGTAGTTAGTTTCTAACATTATTAAATTTGTATTATCAAAGTGAATGATTGTGAAATAATGTGAAGTGTGTGTGTGCGTGTGTGTGTGTGTGTGTGTGTGTGTGTGTGTGTGTGTGTGTGTGTGTGTGTGCTCGTGTGTGTGTGTATGTGTGTGTGTACATACATACATAAATCCGTACGTAGTCTCTGCCTGCCTTCCCCTCCAGGGTTCAGGCGGTGCTTTATGTAAGTGTATTTATGTTTCATCTTTGTTCCACTTTGTTTATTAATTTGTTATATGTCGGCTCTGTGTTCTGTATAAGTTTAAATACCTAATAAAAATGTTTCTTTCTTTCTTTCTATACATTACAAATATATACTTTTGTCTGCAAATGCCCGTCGTTCACTATTGAATATCAGCACTAAGCATCAAACCTCAACAGCGGCAGTTAGCCTTCTGTAACTATTTTGTTTTCTGTGTTCTCTAGGGACAAATGCAATTTTCATATCTTTGACGTTAAGTTAATAGGATCGCTGAATATAATATAAATATTGTGTTGTTAAAAATTCTTGGGTGATATTGTTATACTAGCTATTGTCGCTGACTTTGTCACGAATAAGGTTATTGAAATCCCTTGGGAACTATCCGTTGAATATGTATGAAAAAAAATATGATATTTTTTTTATTATAATCATGTAATGTAAACTATATCTATTTCAAATTTCATTATTGTCGATAGATAAAGTTTGACAGTGATTATCTATATATTTTTAATAAATAAAAAAATAACCGACTTTATACCCGATGTCGTTGATAAACTGTTATAAGCATTTATTGTCGATATATATAGTTAAACAATAATTACCGATATAATAATTTTTTTTAATAAAAAATATTTAACGACTCCATATCCGATGTTGTTGATAAACTATAATGAAAAATACCGATCTTGATCAAATTTAAACAAGGCCACATGAAAAGTACCAGCTTTCAAATAAAAAAAAGCTTAAAAAATATTCACTAGGTAAACAGTTAGGAGGTTCATACAACAAGTACAATTTGAAAAATGTTATACAGACTTCCATTCTATTCTGTTACTGGAGTGTAACTCAAAAACTACTGGATGGAATTTGATGAAATTATAATGGAACCACACGGGAAGCACCAGCTTTTAAACAAAAAAATTTGACAATCGGTTCACCCTATCAAAAGTTATGAGGTAACAAACATAAAAAAACAGTCGAATTGAGTACCTCTTCCTTTTTGGAAGTCGGTAGAAAATACAGAAGAAATAAGGACCTTCTCTTTTAATGGAATTCGGTTGAAAAGACGGCCAGCGATATAGCTGTCGAGGCTAGATCCATGCTAGAGACAACATAAGATAGATAAAATTAGTTTATCGACGCGACAAGTTTATCGCGGATAGACCCATGTTCGCACTCATACATACGTACTCGTAGATACACAGTTTTGCATTTAAATAGTTTAGTATTGATATGATATGGAGATGCGCCTCAAATCTGTTGTAGGATATATTAATACTTACTAATTTATAATATAGATATATAATATAGTAAAAGTAATAACGAGTACTTTAGCAACGAGTTTAATCCTATAGACTAGTAATTGCCTGAAATTAGAACTATCAAAGGCTAGAATTCTTAGCCGAGTAATAGTCACCATTTTGATTTACTTAAAAGCATTGAGAACATGTATATTTTTCGGTGTTATTGCAAAAGTGAAGTTGTATAAAAATTATATACGCGCACAAGTCTGAACTGTAAAGGATCTATTATGCTGCAAAAATTGAAAACCCATGACAACAACCTAATACAAGTGTAAAAAGATACATCCAATGTTGACAGGGTTATGTTATTACTTACTTAAGCATTTACTTTAGTAAGTAACGTTCATTGCTCGACTATAGAATAAGATTGTATGTTGAAGTAATCTATTGTCAATTGCTTCATTGAGAAATTACTTAGCAACAAGTAGTCACTTGTTTATAAATGCTAGAATTAATTATATTATATAGAATAACATGCAAAAACATAAATTGTAATAGGAGTGTATCTGCCGACAAACTGTTATGCAGTTTGGCAGGATTTCGATTAATGTAATAATGGATTTAGATAAATGAATGCTTATTAAAAATAAACAAAGATAATTTTTAATAAAGGTATTTTTATAATTTTATAAAAAAAAATGTCAGTCATAAGAAAACACAGTCTCAAATTAGGATCAAAAAGTAACGTAGGTAACCTACCCCGTAACACGTACGGCACTAGAATTAAAATATAGTCAAACCCATGTTAAGTAAATCCAGCTAGAATTAAATCCAGTTGGATTGGGCCCAACAAAACGTAGTTCGTTACGACCGGAATTAGTGATGAGATCATACAATTGATTAGTTATCGATAGAGTTCATTGTATTCATGATAATTGCAAGTTATTTTAATTATGTAGTTTTCGTTGCTAATTTAATCAAATAGAGATTCAAATGAATTTTCTTTAAAATAACTTTTATGTGTATGTTGAATAATGGGTACCAGAGTAACGTGGTTAAGTGGGCTGACGCACAATCTGAAAAATATGGGTTGTAATGCGGTGTGAGGCAAGGGGGGTTTTCCTCACCGAAGCTTTTTAACCTCTACATAGATGGCCTGATTGGTGAGCTCAGCAGTGCAATGGTGGGTTGCTCTGTTGATGGGAAGATTATAAACAACATTAGTTATGCCGATATGGCCTATGATATGGTGTTGCTTAGCCCATCAATCAGCGGTCTTCGGAAACTGGTGGCTATCTGCAAGCGTTATGCGGGGCACATGGCCTCAAGTATAATGCTATTAAAAGTGAGTTAATGGCTTTCAAGGCGGGCACAAAACATTACCCATGTGTACCAGAGGTGACGCTGTCCGGTACCACGCTCAAACTGGTATCTTATTTTAAATACCTGGGACACTGGGTCACTGGCACGCTCCATGATGACATGAACATCGAGAGGAAGCGTAAGGCGCTTACAGTTAGGAGTAACATGTTGATCCGTAGGTTTGCAGGATGTTCAAGAGATGTTAAGCTGACGCTATTCAGAGCATACTGTCAAGTGTTTTACACCTGCAGCCTGTGGATTAATTGTACTCAAAAGGCTTTGAGCGCCCTCCGCGTTCAATATAATAATGCGTTCAGAATGATGTTGAGGTTGCCGCGGTTCTGCAGCGCATCAGGTATGTTTGCAGAAGCACACATCGATGCTTTCTCAGCCATCATGCGTAAGAGTGTGGCTTCCCTGATGCGGCGGGTGCGTGACAGCAGTAACAGTTGCCTGAGCGTGGTGGCGGATGGGTAGATGGGCCCATCCTTAACCACATGATCAAGATGCATGTGCTACCATTCCGCCGTTGCGCCAAATAAATTATGTGAACTATTTGGATGGGCACATTTAATTTCATTTAATTTTTCATTGTTTTGACATGTTTTAATTGATATAGATAGAATTTTATTTTATTTATTTTATTATGTTATGATTTAGTTTAAATTCATTTATTTTGGTTTGATTTAACATTTTACGCAATTTAATGATTAATTAAATAATTGACTATTTAATTTATGATGTTTTTATTTATAATTAGTTGTAAGAAATGGATTTTAATCCGAAATAAATAATTGATTGATTGATTGATATTATTGTAAGGTGTGTTATTATGGGTTAATGTATCATTTATTTGTCATTAATTGATGTATCCTTGTATTTTTGTTTCTTATCTTCATCTGCTGGAAAACTTTAACTGCTAAATATGTATGCCTCCCCCAATATTTTTTTTGTCCAACAGTTTTAGTTATTCGTTTAAAGGTTAAATTTCATTCTGAAACACTTGAGCACCTTATAATAGACATTACACGGTCAGGAGCGCTACGAATGATATGTCCAAATTCGGTGACAAAAGTGTTTACTATATTAGTATTTGATAAACACAATCGGCGTATAATTTAGCATTTATTAACCTAATTCAAAATCACAGGCTGGTTGGCGCAGTTGGTAGCACCCCTGCCTTCTGAGCCGCTGGTCCCGGGTTCGATCCCCGGACAGGTCAAACATTTGTGTGCATGAACATGTCTGTTTGATCTGTGTCTGGGTGTGTATATGTATTTAAGTATGTATCAGTCATCGGGTCACCATAGTACAGGCTCTGCCTAGTTTGGGACCTGAAGACCTTTGTGTGGATGTTGTCCTATATTATATTATTATTACTTATTTTTTAAACCATACGTATTGATACCATAAAATACTTTTATTGATATAGATAGATTAATTGACTGACTCATTTGGCTTTGTTGCAATAGTGTGGTTTCACAACGATCTCTTGAATCTTTACAACATAAAATATCACTATAGTACACGCTGATTATCCGTATTGGAATCGCATTGTGTACATTTTAGCTTGCAATCAAAAGACCACGTAAGATGAACAAACTGTAGTTGGTAGGAAAGTCGCTAAAAGTTATCGACATCTAAAGTTATCTATATTTTTTGCACATCACTAGCACACATACACCCACTCGCTCGTACGTAGTATTTACAAGGCCTAAATTACAATGCTTAAGCCTTTGTGATTTTGGTTGGGCCATGCATATGGTAATGGTAGGTATTTCAAAGGTATGAATTTTAATGCATAAATTTAAAGAGTCGGTTATTAAGCAGCTTTTGAATTAGTATTTTCTTTGATGTTATGTATAAAAACAAAGCATTGGTGATTGAGACATTCAAGACAAACATTAAGATTTTGGTAGTAGGCCTCCAGAGACGGATCGTCAGAAGACGTGGGTTCGAAACCCGTCTGAGGTCATGCAATTTAATTTCACTTGCAGGATTTTGCTCAGAATGGGATTCAAATGTCAAATGAAGCCCATTCCATTCGCTGGCAAGATAGACAATAAGGCCGCGGATCATGCTTAGAGTTCAAAATCACCACTGATGTGTCATGATGATTATGAAAATGACGTCATAAATAAAACATGACTCGACAGGCTGAAAGTTTAATGACTCAGTAAATGAAATATATGACGTCACAAATTAAACTTAACTAGGGGTGAGTTCCCGTAAGCGCCGCCAATGCTCGCGTCTGTCGCGCCTCAGTTTGCCGTTCTCTTTGGTTCCAACGCTTATAAGGCCACCGCAAATGGAACGCCCATGCAGTTGAGAATTATATTGAATGAATCATATTAAACATGTTTGATATTTTGACATTGATAGCAACGTCCGCAAAAACCCACCTTCCATCCGCGAGCGTTGTGGTCGCGACGTGAGCGTTATCGGCTAGCTTAGGGCTTGAAAGGGAACGGGTGCGCGAAAGACGCGATTGATTTTGGCTCATAAAGGAACACGACCTAAGTTCGATGACTTAGCATTATTAAGTAAGTCAAATACATTAATTTAGCTTAGTCAAGTTAAATTTGTATATATTATTAGCTTTTAGTATAAGTTTGGTCAGCTTGCAGCTTCTGGACTATGTTTTGTTTAAAGTGCCGTACAACTATGCACGGTCTAATCTAAAGTTATCATTATTCAGTTGTGTCACAGTCTCTTGAACAACACAGTAAGGAAAGTCGAACTGTTTCAGCGGTGATTTTAGACTTGCATTTTTAATATAATTACGACTAAACTAAACTAAAACAGTAGTAGTAGTAAGTCGTAGTAAAGTAGTAGTTTAACATAAAAATCCTTTGTCCTCTTTTTAATTGTACTTAGATTTGATAAATTTACGAAACGTGGAGTCTCTGGAGACAAGTACTTAAATAAAATAAAAAATTATAATTACGACTGTAATTTATTTGTCTTTCACGGAAAAAATATAGTCCTATTGGAAAAATGTCCAACGGTGAATAATTGTGTTAAGAAAGTTACAAATGTAAGCAATAATTATAAAATTATTTGCAAATCCACAAGTCACACTGTAAGTAAATCTAATACTTGTCTTTTGTATCTTAATGTGAAGGTGCTGAAACATACATTTTGTGTAGCTAGTTATACATCGTTGTAGTGATACTTAAACAACACACACAGAAGCTTATGTACAAATATGACCTAGCTACTGTGTCCCGGGAAATAGTAACATTCCGGGTTATGAATAACCAAAGCTTTTCTAACACTCAAGCAGGTTTATCAGTAATCAACTAGGCCAAAGCCAACATGCCACCAGTGCGGCTGTGTCGAAAACACCGCCCAGCACGCACTGAAGTCATGCCCAGGAGAAGCGGGACCGCGGCGATCCCTGATCTCGGTTGTAGGATCTGATCTCTCCTTGTCGGCCATTATTATGAAGATGGTTGGTGACGAGAGACCGTGGAAAGGAGTGGCCTCATTTCCGCCTCCCTCTGCGAAATTATTGTTTCGCAGAGGGAGGCGGAGGAGCGGGAGAGGGAGAGAAACCCTGTCTCATCCACTCCAGAGGGCGCGGGCACGGAGGCGAGCCAATCGAGCTCGCACTCCGTCTCCGCTCCGAGGATCTGGGGCATCGGCTGCGGGGACGGCCGGTGGATGAATGCGCGAGGCCCGCGTCCCCTGCCACCAGTCTACGACGGAAGAACACCGCAGAGGTTTGGTGGGTAGGTCGCCCTTCTGGCGCAGACTACTACACGCGCACCAGCACTCCCCAGATGGTGATCAGGGTATAAAATCTTCCCCTACGTAAATAAAAAGGCTAAAGATGGCAATAACATCTAGAACATAGACTAGGTACTCAAGGGGCTTTTAAGCGGATCTTGGGCTGCGGTGCGGCGCGGATAGAGGGATTTATATTGAAAATTTTCAAAAACTGAATCCAAAAAAGAAACTATATAGTTATCGAATTTGCTCACAAAATTTCACGAGAATCAGTTGAGAAATACGACCTGTAGAGGAGAACATACGGATATACGAAAGCATGTTTTGCCCAAACTATTGCAAAGACGCTTCGCACCCGCTCGGTCAATTATAACCATACATTTAAAACAACCTCATAATTTCTACAAAAATTTAGTAACACTCCATAACCTCCTCCTTTCCCATTCCTTCCTTTTCTTCTTCTTTCTTTTTCTTTCATTCCCTCTTTCCTTTTCCGTGTACATATCGAATACAAGCGATAGATTTCCTACTTTCGTTTCTCTACTGTGATACATACACAGAATTTAACGGTGGCAAAAGTTAACCGTCCGGATGCAGTTTAGTTTCGAATTTCAGGTCAGTTTTAACCTCTCTTCGCACACCAGGAGGATTTCAAGCACAATTGGAATGATATATTGTTTATTAAAGTTATTTCTGTGTGCGGACATTTTAATTGAGCTTGACGAGTTGCCAAGTGGTATATTATTGTTTGGTGAAATATTAGTGAAATTTAATGTAGTATGCTTTGTATTACTCTATTTGTCCTACAAAGGACATATAGAGAGGTTGGAAAAACTTCAATCTAGATTTTTGTACCATCTTTCATACTCAAAAAATCTCTGTCGCAAACTTGATAGTTATGACTCAAGATTGGCACATTTCAATATGTCTCCGCTCCAACAGCGAAGAGATATTGCGGATATAATGTTTCTACATAAACTAGTTAACGGATTTATCGATAGTTCTCTGTTGCTGGAACATATAAAATTAGCTATTCCACGTTCTTGTAGCCGTCTCCGAAATAGAAAAACGTTCAGCCTACCTAGAACTCGCACAAACTATGGTCAGCATTCATCGCTGTATCGCATTTGTAATTCGTATAATACCATATGTCAGGACTTGGACATATTTGACTTCTCGGTACCTAGTTTCAAAAAGAAACTTCAAGAATTAGTGAATTCTTGGGATAGGGCCCGAGAGGCTGATATACTAAGTCATCCTAATTTATAAATTTATTAAGTGTGATTTAATTCAAGTTTCTCACTAAAGTACTTTAAAATTTTGCATGCTGTGTCCACTTCGAGAAGGTGACACTCGCTCTACACATGTTTTTGTTTTTGTTTCTCTTGTTAAGCATTAAGAGTGTATCCAGTTTTGTGGACCAAATAAAAAAAAAAAATAAAAAAAAAAAAAAAAATTTTATAGGTGTATGTATAGGGCTATTTAATGTAATGTCTGTCGGTCTAGCGCTCGACGAGTCAACATCTCCTGAGGATGCCTTGTGTAGAGGCGAAACACGTGTCGAATCGGTTTTGGTTTATTTGGGGTTTTTTGTGTTTTTTATTTTGTATTCTTCCTATTAGCAATTTATGCGGGAGGGAGGGTGGTGCACACCCCCAAATAGGCCAAAATCATTGTTTTCTTTTCAGCGGAAGTGTCACTAAATATTTTTTAATATCGTTTTTTTTTCTTTTTTCTATTTAATGTAACTAGCATGTATACGACTTTGTTCGCACGGTATTATGGGTATCACGTGTGCGCATCAATGCGCTTGTTACGCGTTACCTTCAAAAACTAAATGTACGTGTTTGTATGTCAAATGAATACCTATACATATTACCAGTTAAGGTCTCAGCACACATATGGGATCGGAAAGGGATCGTAACCGTAACGCCTTTCACCTCGCTGTCAACCAGGCGTCCACCTACCGTATGCACGTAACGAAAGCGTATCAGCAGCGCCTGTACGTCAACTCGGCTACGGCTAGGCGACACCGCGCTTACGCCTCGCCGCCCGCTGGCTGACCTGGTTGGCACCAGATCAGTTTGAATCCAAACGTTAAGTGTAGCGCACGGTTATGTCTAGGTTTACAATACGTGAGTTGGCTATCATAGCCATAATACTTGATGAAGAGGAAAAAGAAAATAGCAAGAAAAAAAGGAAAAGATATTGGGTACACAAAATGAATAAAGCAAGGAGTACTGAAGGGGAATTTCGGACTATAAAAAAACATTTGATGGATGATGAAGAGAAATTTTATATTTATTTTCATATGCCGAAATATCTCTTTTATAACATATTGCAGTCTATAGATGAATGTATAAGGAAGAAGAATACAACATTCAGAGAAACAATATCGCCCGAAGAAAAACTAGCTGTAACGTTAAGGTGAGAAATTGCATTAATTGTTTTTGGAATTTTTAATCTGGTCTACAAAAATATTTGTACAGACGCCAGCACATCAAGCTACCCGAAACTGTCAAATTTTCCCAATCAACTTTGAACCTAATGCTTTAGCGATAAAGTTGAAAATCTATTAAAGAATTTTGACAGATTGTAGTAGGTTGATGTGCTGGCGTCTGTACTATAAAGTGTGTGTGCGTAAGTATTCTTTGTTAGTATTCTATTCTATTCTATTCTATTCTATTCTATTGAATAGAATAGAATAGAATATACTTTATTGTACACCAAAATTATAATAACTATTTTACAATATTCAAAACGTATGGGTTAGTAACTGCAACTTTTTTTTAGTTTAGGTAAAAAAAAACTCATAAATCACATATTTATTTATCATTCTAAAAGATATTATAAAATAAAAAATTATAGCAATTTAACAAAAATAGCGCTACAACAAAAATACAATCATTGTATTAATTAAAGAATGTTTGAAGTATTAAGATCGTCAGCATTTGACGTGCCATTTTCTTCTAAGTTTGACATATTAAAATCATCAATGTTTGAAGCGCCAGATGTTGATTGTATCTCGTGGCTAGTGTTATTTAGAGTGGTATTATAACCTCGAGGCATGTCATCTTCTCTTTGGGGTATGTAAGGGTTGCGATAACTATAATAGCTTTGTTTCTCTGCGATTTCTTTTAACTCCATTTCCGAAACTGCGTTATATATTTTACTTTTTATAACCGCTTGGTTATATTCAGAAAATTTTTTAACCGTTGCCGCAATGCTCTTAAAAAATGTTTCTATCTCATCTTCTTTTTTGGTTTCGTTGTGATTTAATAAATATTTCATTAAAGTTTGTGACGCTGAATTGCTTTCACCTTTTTTTTTTGAAGTTTTGGATGTAACTGAAGATGCAGAAGACTTAGGACGCGGCGAAAGTGCAGAAGTTTCCGGTTGTGAGTGTTCTGGAGACTGAATTATGTTTATTGAGTTCTGTGAATCATCATTACCCAAGAAACTGCTAACATCTGAATCGTCATCATAATCAACCGAAGAGATCGTATTTCTTTCTTTGTAATGAGGTACTAAAAAACTCATTTCATCTTCAAAGGTCCACTTTTTCGTCGTCGGGGCTGCCTGACCACTCTTAGTTTTACGCTTCTTCATAGCTCGTCGGTGAGACTCTCTAAGATTTAACCAAGTTTTCTTGCATTCAGATTCTGAAATAAAATAAATCATGGTTAACTATGTCAAGCGCATGTAGTTACATAATGTAGGTATGTGTGAAAGGGAGTACGTACACACACACATTCACATAAAGATATACACGTATTATATAAATATACATTTATTGTTGCAGGTACTTCATAACTGGATCTACATTTACTAATTTATCATCGAGCTTCCGTTTAGGAGAATCAACTATTCGTTCGATATTAATAGATGTGTGCAATGCAATAATAAATAAATTAATGCCAATTCATATACCTCAACCAACTACAGCCGCATGGCAAGGAATCGAAGAAGGATTTAAAAATAAATGGAACTTTCCGAATTGCATAGGCGCCATTGACGGCAAACATGTAAATATAATTGTGTTCAATGAGGCAGGGCCTCATTGAACACTTCAGGAGTACCAGCAAACAACTTTAATACCATGCAGCCCATCACAACGGGAATTACCACAGACATGACGTCCACACCAATCGCTGCGGGAGATGATCTCGATACACTGCAAAACAACGCTGCAATCGCCCCTGATTCAGTGTCATCCACATCTCAAGCTGGCCAGTCAGTCCGGATAACTCACAACGACGAACACGCATCAACGGATTAAAACCGGCGAGTATAAAATTCATTATGTTTCACGATATTTTCAACTAGAATCTACAAGAATAAAATGTCTGAAGAGTGATACCTCTGAGCTAAACCATGTGTTACCCTTGAGCTAACCACGGATCCTTGATGCATCCACAAGTGAACCCTGAGATACCGTGGGGACGCCTTGTGGAACTATGGGTAGACACGTATACACCACAGATTCTAAATCAATAAGGCAGTGCACGATGTCTTTGTGTACTGTTTACTAATCAAAAGACTCCTAAGGTTACATAACAGTTGTGTTAATGTAACAAACAAGATAAAGCAACGTAAGTTGTTTACAGACTCACTACTCAGAGAATATCTCATTCTTTGCAGGCCAGCCATAATTAACAGCAGTCTGCGAGAGTTAACGAGTCAACAAGGCTGGTGCAGAGCGCGCACCGCCTGTCAGTATGGCCGTATCGACGCGGATACAAAAATTAGCCAACAATAATTAGTCAACGTGTAAAACGACAACATGCTGTTGCCTTTATGAGCATGAGAACCACGGAAGCCGAGAGTCGGTACCACTCCTACGAGTTGGAGACACTGGCAGTGGTACGAGCCATAAAACACTTTCGCCAGTATCTATATGGGTGAAAATTCACCGTGATAACGGATTGCAACGCATTAAAAGTTAATAAAAAAACATTTTCTATTGTTTTGTTAGCTATAGTTGATCCTGAATACAGATTCATAGCGGTTGATGTCGGAGCCTATGGAAAAAACAGCGATGGCGGAATCTATTCGTCATCTACATTTGGAAAAGCACTTGAAAGAAACACATTAAATATTCCATGTGACAAACCATTACCAGGTACTAATCATGCAATGCCACATGTATTTGTGGGAGACGAGGCATTTCCATTGAAGACATATTTATTAAGACCATATCCTCGCTCAAATACACGGAGACTATCAGATCCTGAACGGCAATATAATTACCGCTTATCACGAGCTAGAAGAGTTGTTGAAAACGCTTTTGGAATTTTATATCAAAAATTTGCGATTTACAACAAAAATATTAAATTGCATCCAAAGTTTGTAGATAAAGTGGTATTAACAACTTGCATTTTACACAACATGATGAGAACATATAACATTGAAATGAATTTACAGGAACCGAACAGAACAGAACATGAAATTACAGTTGAATTCGGCGAAGACCGATTGTTAAGTCAATTACCAAATATTAGTGGTGCCCATATGGCTACTGCTTTTAATGTACGTAAAATGTTCAAAACATATTTTCAAACTTCTACCGGACGAGTACCATGGCAGAATTGTAGCTTTTAGCTATATTAATGTTAATTCTTAATGGATATTACAGTTAAATTTTACATTATAATAATCACATAAATTATATTAATCACCACTGTTTTATTTCCCATACATACCTACATACGCGAAAAACATCAGATAAAAAATTAAATAGGAGTAGGTACTTACCAGATTGCTTTGAAGTAATACTTATTTGTTTCCAAGCCTCGTCCTTTTTTATACTATTACTGTATTTAGCGTCACTTAAGTCATATAAATATGGATATTTTCTCACTTCTTCAATAAGTTTCTCCCTTTGCATCGTTATTTTGTGTTTGAATCTAACTTAAAATTTTAAATAAAACATACGCGCAACACAAATGAAATACGCCTTGCGAATGGCAGGAAGGATGGCGGGCGGCGGCACGCAAGTCGCAGGAGAGGGGACAGGGGACGGAGAGACGTAAGCGCGGGGACGATGAGCCGTAAGCGCGGGAATTGCAAGTTCGGAGCCTGTTCTGAGGGGAGGCGATCACGGTACGATTCCGATTAGTGTGCGTTGCAGTAGGGAGTTTCATACAAACCATTCTGAACGACTCGAGGCGATACGGTTACGATCCCTTTCCGATCCCATATATGTGCTGAGACCCTTAACCGTGTTATAAGTGAGACCTTGATTACACTGGGAGTTACTGCCACAGACCTTCAATTAAAAAACCAATTTCAGTAGATGTTTTATTTTAAGACTAGCTGACACGCCAGCGGTTTCGCTCGCGTGGTCTCGCGGGATACCGTAATTACAGATTTTTTTATTATCCCACGGGAACTCTGTAATTTACCGGGATCAAAAGTATCCTATATGTTGATCAGGGATATAAGCTACCACCATACGAAATTTTATTTAAATCGGTCCAGTCGTTTCGGAGATTAGCCCATACAAACAGACAGACAAACATACAGAGAAACAAACAATTTGAACTTATTTTTTAATTCTTACATCCCCTGATTAAGTTTTTAGCATATTTGTCATTGTACAGAAATTTGACCTTTTCAGTTTATAATATGTAGTAGTTTTTACATCCCTCGTTTTACCCCCTTAAGTCATCCCTGACAAAAATATTGAAGGATATCTATTTATTTTTAATTACCTATCCAGTTATCAATTTATGACCTATCCAGATACAAATTTTCACAACTGTAAGTTCAAAACAAAGGAGTTTCATACAAACGTTTTCACCCCTGTTGAGGTAGAATTTCGAAAAATCGATTCTTAGTACACCTCTACGCATCAAGGACAATACACCCTCCAAATATCAAGTCTCTACAATCAGTGGTTTAGGCTGTGCGTTGTCTGTCAGTCAGGATATCTTCTTTTATATATATATAGATAGATAGATAAACCCTCTATGAACACAAACACTAGCCGGTCAGTTCGCAGTAACTCACCGAATTTCGATCATTCATCTCTCTCTTTCACACACAAAATCTCTTAAATGCAACTTTCATGCTACATACGAGTATGTACCTACAAACGTATAACAATTACCACGTAATATCTTTTCATCTATTTATATCAACTTTAAGGAAATCTTTCTTCTTTTAGCATACCTTCACGTTGCAAAAGAAACATAGAAATCAAGTTTGTATGGAACTCAATTTCTCATACAAACTAAACCTCATTATAAAAAGTAAACTGGAATTATGTGCTAAGCTGTTCTATGAAATTATCTAGTGGACAATTTTTAAAAATTTCATTGCAGGGGTAAAATTTCCAAAAGTTATTTTTAGTGGATATTCCTTACATAATAACTGACAAACTGCCGGTTTCCTCGATGAATCAGTGAGTCGCTGAGTGACCAGGTAATTCTATATGTACATATATAGATAAAATATAAATCATGTTTTGCTTCAACATGTAACATGCAGTGAGCAGAGCTATATAAAATGTTTCAATGCACAGCTTGCATTTGCATATTGGACGCCACACAGAAACCCTGTGGGAAATACACTCAGTAACAGCGTAGTCGGGTAAACTGAATTCAAGAACCGAAATATACCGGATTGTACCTACATATACAATATGGTGTATTTGTAGAAACTACTTTTACTATTTTTAGGGGTCTATAGTCATCCACGTTCATAGGTTACCCTTAAGGGAATTCCTGCACGCCATGAGGTATACCATGTTAGACTATTTTGCAAGTGTTCGTCATTTACATAGGGCTGTTAGATGGCAACCCAGGAATTGTGACATCGGCTTGTCAAAATCATGGTACCTTAGAAAAAACTATGGTACGGTTTTTATGAAAGTCAATATTGGTCTGGGACAATAATCACTGTGTGTTGTGTACCAGGATTTTCTACCGACTTCCAAAAAAGAGGAGGTACTCAATTTGACTGTATATTTTTTTTCTTATGTTTGTTACCTCATAACTTGCGATTGGGTGGACCGATTCTCAAAATTTTATTTTTTTATAATTTGTTATAAAGCTGGTCCTTTCCGTTTGGTCCCAATTAAATTTCATCAAATTCGGTCTAGTAGTTTTTGAGTTACACTCCTATAACTGATTTTTACCAAAGTAATAGAATGGAAGTCGGTATTAATTTTCTTTAATTGTACTTGTTATAGATAACTGTTTCTTGCACATTATATTATTCCTTAATTATACTATAACGCATGAAAGCATACTTGATTTTATAGGTTTTAATTATACAATACATAAAATCCTTAAGAATATAATTATATTGGACAGGCCCGTTGGTCTAGTGGTTAGTGACCCTGACTGCTATGCCGGAGGTCGTGGGTTCGATTCCCACCCAGGACAAATGTTTGTGTAATAAGCACGATCATTTGTTCTGTGTCTGGGTGTAATTTATCTATAATATTTATGTATTTAGAAATATATAAGTATGTTTATCGGTTGTCTAGTACCCATAACACAAGCTCTGCTTAGCTTGGGACTAGATGGCGTTGTGTGATAGTTGCGGAATATTTATTTATTTTTTATTTTTCTTGCTTACCAGATAAAATACAGTAATACAAATATTATTAATAAATAAATATTTCCGAGTACCAAACATTGCAAATGATCACCAAAATTAATACAATATTTGCAAAAAACAGCAAAAATATTTATTACTAACACTATAGGTAAAACTCGTTCGTTCAGGTACTACTACTAACTACTACTACTACTACTACTACTACTACTAATACTAGTACGCGTAACCATTATTTGATCCGTGATCGGCACCCATCGGATCACACGTTGAGGCTCCAGAAATAACCACATGCTAGGAATGGATAGTGAAATATATAAAATTTTATATACACTGCAACCTACGATAGCGATTCGTATGCATACAAATTTTAGCACACAGCAATCTAGGTCTTACTTCTATGACCGTAATGTTCAGTTTAGCATATAAATATGCATGAAAACTTTATTACGCTGTGTGTTTATTCTGTGGCGTGGGAATGAGTTTATGCCAAATGCAAAATCGGTTTGAACAGAAATAGTCTTAAATAAGTTGAATTCTATTTCATAACTGCCTTTAGTCATAGTATAAAGATACAACAGTATGGAAACTATGCCTAGTTAAGCGGAAATAAACTTATACGTGACCAATCGTCTTGACGCGGCCTCACTACTGACAGCACCGCGACAACCGCTTAGGGCTCTCGTCGATGCGCATGTGTGTGTGAGTGAGCCGTTTCGAACGTTTGTAGGTAGTTTCCGTACTGTTTTGCTTATACTGTACTTTAGTGTGGTATATATTGAAGAGAACTTGAAGCTTAAATGTTAGGGTTATTGTAGAGATAAAAACAATCGTGGCGGCAAGCGCTTTCGGAAATAAGCTGAGATCGTAACAGGCAGTGGTAACTTTTGACCCGTTCTGGCGAATGTGGTGAACTAGAACGACACTAGAGGCCGTAGCACAAACAATTTAGACCAGTAACAAGAAATATTTGAAAAAAAAATACGACTGACAAAAATGTATATTATATTAGAATTGCAACAATGTAAGAAATAATTGATCACACTCACTGGCAAACGCCCGGCGAGCTAGTTTCTTAGTTGTGCCTAGAACTCGTACAAATTATGGTAAAAAAACTATCACGTATGAAGGAGCAAAACTATAAGTCAAAGTCAAAGTCAAAATCATTTTATTCAATTTAGGCATCAAAGACGCACTTATGAACGTCAACTTTTCATTATAATGTACTTTAAAGACTACCGCCGCGTTCCAAAATATATAGAGCCCACCGAGAAGAAGCGGCAAGAAACTCGGGGCCATTATATAATAAATTACCTTCAAATATAAAAAATATACCCTCTTTTAATATATTCTAAACTAAGTTGTATGAACATATCATTTAAGAAACCATTTGCATTGTGTTAGATGAGTGATCACCTGAATTATTTATTTTTTTATAACATTGGAACGACGCATTTTGTAAATTTTAACTATTAATTATTGTTCTCATGTAAGTGACCTTGGTCTTTTTTGAGAATAAATATCTTTCAACCTAAACCTTAACACCCTTGCAGGGTGCATGTACTTTCTTATCTTACCATACGAACTTTGGAAATATGAATGTACTTGTACATGTATGCTATAAATAAATAAATAAATCTAAACAATACCTGACTGACTTTGTAGAATGCAATACAATAGAAATTGAAACTTTTTCCACAGAAAAGTGCAGAATCATTCCAAGAAAGCCCCAATGCCTAAATTAATGATGAATTATAAATACATTCCAAACATAACGACTAAAATTATCTCGCAACGTTTACAAGAGCTTCGAATCAAGTGTTATCGAATTGAATTAATTTTAAACTTAAATTACATTATAATAAACCTCTCAGATATGAAAGTGCTTGAAATTCACCTCTATTTTGGGTACATGCACTTCAGGATTAAACACTGTTCTGGAACACTGTAGCAGTTAATTAGCTTTATGAAAATTACTAGAAGTCTACTTTGGTTCAATTCAGATGGAATCACCGGAGACTGGAGTGGTCTTGCCTGCCAACGTATACGAGAGCCAAGTGTAGGGTAGGGTATAAGGGTTATAATAGGGTTGTCATCATCATCATGTCAGACGTAGGGCGTCCACTGTTGAACGTAGACCTCCCCCCTATATTACAGATAATTTATTGATTCAGGCGTTACCCTATATTACCAAAAAGGGCACACATTGCACATTTATTATATTACTACCTGGGCTCCGCGGTTTCACCCGCGTGGTGATGCATGATGATAGTTATGATAAAAAGTGCGCCTCATCTAACTCCATACCAAATTTCATCAAAAAAAAACGATATTAAAAAATATTTAGTGACACTTCCGCTGAAAAGAAAACAATGATTTTGGACTATTTGGGGGCGTGCACCACCCTCCCTCCCGCATAAAATGCTAATAGGAAGAATACAAAATAAAAAACACAAGAAACCCCAAATAAACCAACACCGATTCGATACGTGTTTCGCCTCTACACGAGGCATCCTCAGGAGATGTTGACTCGTCGAGCGCTAGACCGACAGGTCTACATCTCCTGAGGATGCCTCGTTTTGCCTTTTCAGCGGAAGTGTCACTAAATATTTTTTAATATCGTTTTTTTGATAATGGATTTCCGCAAAGTAACGCCTGAATCAATAAATTATTCAAATTTCATCAAAATTGCCCCAGCCGTTCCAAGGTGAAACAGTATCAAACATCCATACTCACAAACTTTCGCGTTTATATTACTTGGAGTTACTCACGGATAATGCAGCATCCGAATGGTGAAAGAATTTTTGAATACGGTCCAGTAGTTTTTGATTTTATTCGTTACAAACACAAAATAAAAATGTATTTCCTCATTATAATATTGTTTTAATTAATGAATTAGTACTAATATAGAAATATTCATATGCGTGTAGGTTATTTTAACATATTTTAAACTAATCAAATAGGAACCGACCATTTTGGAAGCATTGTTCGTTTTATTTATCAAGATAGCTGAGAAGTCAAGTAAATTTTGAAGCTGCACAACTATAATGTATACTAAAGACTACAGTACATTACTTCAGTACTAAGAACCAAGTCTTGAATATTAATTAAACTGAATAATTAAACAGCGAACTAACTCTGTTCAAACAAGGTTGCAGTGTTTGAAGTTTTAAGTTGAAACTTTACATTAATCTAACCTAGGTTTAAGGCTGTGTGAGGTAGAATTCGACTTAATGAGAAAGTCTCTTTATAAGTTGAACCTAATTTCACTAAAGTTTAGAATAGATTTGATGTATATATTTAACTTTACCATAATGTAAACAGTTAGTTTGTAAAACGTTTGCCTTTACCGGATGTAATCTATCATTTTTTGGTGGTAGTCACGCTGTAACCCCACAGCCAAATGGGCCAGCACGACCGGGGAAGTACCACACTCCCACATAACACCGACGTGAAGTAACATAGCTTGCTATTGTGTTTCAGTCGGTCTGTGAGAGGTTCCGGAGGCTCAATTCCCCCTTCCCCGTTCTCCCTCTCCTTCTCTCTCACCACCCTCACCTTTCCTATCTCATTCTTCCTATCGTCCTTCCTCAAAGGTCGGCAACGCATCCTCGAGACCTCTGGTATTGCGGATGTCCGTGGGCGACGTGGTACATATGGCCAGTTGCACTCTATGGTTGTGAATCTTGGACAATCAAGGAAGATCTCCGTAAAAAACTAGAGGCATTGGAAATGTGTGCATACCGACGCATGCTACGTATTAGCTGGACAGAGAAGGTTAGAAACATCGATGTCCTTAAACGAGTGCGACTTGAAAAGACTAAACTTGTCAGGACAAACAGAGAAAAGTTGCGTACTTAGGTCTTGTTTTACGACACAACCGGTATCAACTGCTGCAAACTATAATGATGGGCAATATTGCAGGCAAACGGAATGTTGAAAGAAGGACACTGTCGTGGCTCCGCAACATCCGACAATGGACCGGAATAAGACGGGCTGAAGATCTGTTCAGGCTTGCCCTGAACAAAGAGGAGTTTAGAAGGATGACGGCCAACCTCCAGTTGTGGAGAGGCACCCAAAGAAGAAGAAGAAGTGGGAGACGGTACCACTCACCATAAGATGAGCCGCTTGCTCGTTTGCCTACCTATCCCATAAAAAAATGGGATGATAATGACAAAGAGTTTAAATTTTCGAAGCGATACGTTTGTCGGGCATTAAAAATTGTGGTAAGGAGTTGTATAAAATAAAGTTTCTTTGGTTTATTTTAGTAGATTATTAACCGCTAAGTATTGGGAATGGTGTGTATGAGTGTTAATTAAGTATAAGCTGATATCACGACAATTATTTTTTATTTTCCTCTATTGCCCTACTAAAGTTCCGCAGATCTGATGGGTTTTTATATTATAAAACCGTTTATTGAGATTGTCATAGTCATATTTTAAAGTCTCAACACCCCTAAAATAGGTTCAAAAATGTATAAGTTAACCCAGAGTTAAGATTTCCAAGAAAACATGCTACGATGTAAAGAAATGCAACGTGTGTGGTATTTTTAAGCGACTTCTAAAAGGAGGCGGTTATATGTTCATGTGTATGTATTTTTTTAAATCTGTATTTAACATTTTCTTCCCCATTTGTGGACCGATTCTAAAAATTATTTTTTGTTAAGTAGAGTAAACTTACGAGGTGGTCCGTGGTCCCATTTAATTATCAAACTCGGTATAGCAGTTTTTGAGTTACACTCCAAAAACTGAACATTTTTACAACTTGATGATATCATCATTGACGGTGAATGACAATCGATTCCGTAAAGTAGCAAGGGTCACTAAAAATTGATTTTTTTTTGTATTAAAAATAGAACCAACTTCAATACTATAGAAAGTGCGAAATAACTTGTCAAAGTCGCATACCATGCGGAAAATATTGTAATAACCTACATTTGATTTATAATGGTACTGCCTTCAACAAGTTATTTCACCCTTTTTGGTATTGAAGTCGGTTCTACTTATGGGTAATTTTGTTTTGATAATTATGATGACGTAGATGGATGATTATTGATTTGTAACTAAGTAGCATAGTTTGTAGTAAGCGCAGCTAATATTAGAAACGGGAAAGTTTGGATGATGTTTATTACTCAACCAAGCAAAAACGGCCGAAAGGATTTGGATGAAGTTTGGAGTGAAGATGATTCAAACAAGGAATTAACACATAGGCTACTTTTTATCCAATTGTAATTATCCTTCATAAACGGATAGTTCTTTGATTTGAATGTAGATTTTCTTCCCTTAAATTGCCAGCTTACCTTTATTTGTTTAATTATTAGGAGTCATATCGATATGAAAAATAAAAAATAAAGTCTTACACATAACTATACATATTTATACGAGTAATATTCTATATTAACGCTACCTGTGGGTGCTGCCAGTTGGCAGCCATTATTATTTTTAAATACCACTTATTTAAATATATTTCATCACTTCGCGATCGCTTAATATTTTATCAATGCAAACAAGTCCATTACATCATTAGCAGAAAAGATCAACCTTTCCTTTTATGAAATGTTGGCCAGCCCATCACATTAATACAACTTTTGATATCCAATCAGTAGCCAGTTCGTAAAATAAAAGATTTCATAAGCTACTATCGACCAATGAGAGTGCATTCAATTATGTAAATGTCGTAATACATCGCCTTATTTGCCCGTAAATGGCAAATCCAGTATGTCTTGCATTGTCATTACATTACTATCAGAAAAGGTCAACCTTTCCTTTTATGAATGTATATGAATGACTATTATTATGTTGGCTGGCCTATCACAGAGACAAGACCATTTTGGTAGCCAATTAGAAGTGGTTTTAGTGGCAAATTGAAGTATTAGGCACCTGCATTCGACCAATGATAATGCAATTGTTAACAAGCTAATGACATCACCTTTTTTACCGTAAATGGTAAACCCTGTCGATAATCAATCGCTAACCTTAAAGAAAACATTACATTTTATTAAGATTTTCAATTTTCATGGCCAGGGGCCTAACGGTTTAACCTTGATTCCGTGGAGTCATGGGAAGCCGCTGGTGTGGGACGCAACTTGTGCTGACACACTTGCGCCTTTCGAGCAGACTTCACGGACGGCAGGTGCTGCTGCAGAATCTGCAGAAAACCTCAAACGGAGAAAATATGCTTGTCTTGGAGATAATTATACTTTTCCTCCGTTTGGGGTTGAAACTATGGGTTCTTGGGGTCCAGATGCACGGCGTTTAGTAAAGAAGCTGTCCAGAAGCCTCAAAGAAACTACAGGTGACCAAAGAGCTGGTACTTACCTCGGACAACGTATCAGCTTGGCTATTCAACGAGGTAACGTTGCCAGCTTTTTGGGCACTCTATCCGTAAACAGGTGTTAAATGCTGTTTTTTATCTACTCGTATAATATATCTATAATTTAGAAATATTTTAGTGCATTAGTTTTATTGTGATAGGTAGATTTATTTTATATCAGTAACTTTGTACTTAGACTTAAATTTATTAAGTATAATATATGAAAAGATTTTCAAACCTTTTTATTTTATGGCAATGACTGCCCACTACGAAATAATATGCTTGTAATAATTTCCTATATATAAGTGGCCTCCTTATGATTGTACCATTTTCCATTCCTCAAGATGTCTAAATGTGATTTTAATCAAAGTAGTCAGAGTAACGTCATAGTCACTCTTACGATTGATAAGCAATTAGCCATCGTTCTACTTCAATTTAAACTTCATTTATATCAATTTCGTGCACAACAGATGACCTCTAAACAGATGAAGCCCGAAAGCTTTTAACTAAAATGTTTTATTCATAGCATTAACCTACAATATTGGAGAAAAAAGCAAAACGAAATACTCGACGTCTCATTTCCTATTTTAACCCCGAAATGAGGCCTGAATAACCTAAAATATAAAATAAAACCTAAAATAACCTAAAAATATATACCTAAGTATCAATAAGTTCAAAACACATAGATTATATAGTGCAGCAGTAGATACCGTGGATGGAAAATATACGCTACAAATCCTTACAAACCGATAAAAATTCACAGAGAGATTTAGACAGAAGTATTTATATAACTTCCCCCAATTATCGTTTATTTGGTACACCGGACTGCTCTAAAATACCAATTAGTTTGGCATCTAAAAGAACACCAAGAATTTGGGTTTCAATTCTCAAAGGTTCATAATTAAAAATAAATGTTGGCTAATATTTGTCACTTAGTAATATTATGAACACAAAAAATATATGTCATAAACCGTTTAATTAAAAAAATACAATAAAATACTTGTAAATTTAATGTCTGTGATATATTTAAAATATGTAACACACTGTTCATTTTATATTCCTTTACGTAGTTATTCTTTTATTTCATCAATATGTTTTCACAATATGATGAAATAGATACTAAACAAATAAAAAATATAGAGTACTTTTAATTTGCAGAAAATAAGTATCACTTGACTGCACTTCATATCATTGCATTAAATATGATGAGATTTATGTTTGTTAATTAAATTGTATTAAAAGAATTACACCAAAAAACAATATTTAAAATAAAAAAAACAAAGCGTAATACAAAATTATAAATATAACGGTATAAGTAAAATTACCACTACATATCTAGCACCCACATTGTTTAAATATATCTATTACCAAATAAATACCGTTTACTATACTGTTTTCAGTCCTTACTTCCCTGTACCCAAAGTCATAAAATTTCAATTCTAGCTAATGATTCAATAACGCTGCTTACTGTCTCCTTAATTTTAAATAAAACTGTCGAATTTGCATAAAGTTACGTTCGGTATAAGGCCGGTTATAGATGAACGACTTTTTTACAGTGCACTAATGAAACAGTATGAAAGATTTAGTTTGACTTCGAAAATAGGTACTCCCGCGCTTATGTATATGCAATAACAAGCATATATCCATACCGCAATGTATTGTTTTTTACATACAATTTTAGTTACTGTAAATTTCAACGTGTCATGCTAGTCTTTACTAGCTACGGATTAGACGATGCCTTTTCCAGTAGAAAACTGCAAGTAAACTGTTTAGCAACAATGGATTTGTTTCCTATTTCGTCTCGATAACACGTGGGTCAATAATCTGAACATATTATGAAATAATTTCATACTTTAGCTATGATAAAGTATTCGTTACTCAAATGGAAATATATAAGTAACAAGTACAATTTAAAAAAATTAATACCGACTTCAATTCTATTCAGTTATTAAAGTGTAACTTAATAGCCACTTACATGGGACACAGGAAGCACCAGCTTTCAAATAAAAAAAGAATTTTGAGAATCGGTCACCCTATCGAAAGTTATGAGGTAACAAACATTAAAAAAACAGTCGAATTGAGTACCTCATCCTTTTTTTGAAAGTCGGTAGAAAATTGTTTGAATTTCGCATTCTTTAAACATAACAGCCAGCAAATAATCGTAACACGCGTTTTTCCATGTTAAGTACGAAGATAAAACTAAACGTTTTACTTTTCATATTAAATTGAAACCTTTGCAACGGATATGGAAATATATTGTGTCAATCGTAACAACTCTGAATTGAAACGTGATTAAGTTATCTCGCATGCAGTGTTAGGGTGTAATAGAATAAAATTAATTATTCGAAGCGTGATCTTTTAAAGCTAGTTGCGTGTTTCATGATTAAAAGCGGGTCATAAAATTAAAACACCACATAATTATGTGGGAATGGATCCTAAACGCTATAGGGGATCATCTCTGTGTTTAATTGGAATTTTATTTACTGTTGAATGAAAGAACATAAATTATCAGTATCTTAATATCTATTTACAGAAGTTTTGAATGGGAAAAAAATTTGATAACGGATTTAGAATTAACTTCATATTTTACGCTGCCAAGAAATAAATTTTTATTAAAAATGAGAAAAACTAAATTAAACTAAGAATATTAATTATTAATAATTTAAAAATTAATATTAATTAATATAATTAATAATTAATAATAATAATTTATAATAATAATTATTAATAATTAATAATAATAAATATTAATAAAAATTGATAATATAATAATATTATTAATAATATTAATTAATATTATTAATAATATTATAATAATTAATATTTATTTTTATTAATAATATTAATTAATATTATTAATAAAAAATTATATTAATTATTATTAATATTAATATTAACACAACTAAATTACCAATATGTAAGTGTACATATAAAAAAGTATACACACCTTCGCACTTAGTAAACAAAACCATAAACTTTCATAACTTAAATCGTCCGTGCCCGGTGCCATCTTCTGTTTGATAATAGTCAAACCAATGCATTTTATATATTAGTTAAATACTTTTTTACTATTTATTACTTATATATTATTATTTTACACATTCTATAAATTATATAGAATATCTAACGGTAACCATGGTAACGTTTATATTTTGGTAACACAAACAAAACAACTGCCCATCTGACTGTTAAACTATAGTAGAACTCTACATAGGCTATAAACTATTTAGTTAAAAGTCCCTAAATAAAGTTGAATACAAACTTACTAAAGCATAAAGTCGCAACTCTGTAGCCGGCCTTATACCGTAGGAGGCACTAACCCGACTTTACGATCTGTTGTCTCTATAAAATAAGAGTAAAAAGCAAGCTTTGTGAATAAAATCACTATTTAAAAAACGATATCGTACGGAGACGTCCGACATTGTTGTAAGTGTATGGACTGCCTACAGAGAAGGCGTGTTAAATTAATTTAAAGTTGTCTTTTGGTCTTAGTGTTGGGAAAGTATATTTTATAATAAAGATTTTCAAATTAAGGCCGGTTTCAGTGCTCGACCGACCGTCGGTGCGTACCATCGGTATTGACGATACGCATAACCGATCGTCAATTTGCACCGTTCAGTGGTCCCTAATCTACCAAACTAGCCAGACTGGCACAATCACAAACACGTATACGAAATGGACGCGTTTACTAATTGTTTTGCTGCTTACTACCAATTTTTTTTACGATGATACACACATCCGTACGGTGTCCACCCATCGGTATAGTAATGAACGCGTTAATATGTTTCCATAGTGCGTCGGCCGACTAAAGGTACGCATGCGGACGCGCTTGACCGACGGTCCTCGTACGCAGTGCGTAGCAATATACGCGTGCGTACGGTCGGTCGAGCACTGTAACCACTTGTGAGAATTCATACAAATGACAAGCGCGACCGACGTACGCACTGACGGTCGGTCGAGCACTGAAAACGGCCTTAGGTCAGTTTTTATTATATGTACTTTAAGGCACTATAACGTCTGCTTAGCGAAAATTGCTAATTAATTATTATACTCGCAAAAGAAATTTTTTATGTTTTAATAACAAAACTTTATTTAAATTGGTCCAGTCGTTATGGAGATTAGCCCGTACAAACAGACAAACAAAGATACAAAATATTTGAAAAAAATCTAAATTAGCGCAATTTTACTCCTTACATATCCCCCTGACTCAGTTTAAATTTTTTTTTTCATTGTATAGAAATTCGACCTCTACAGTTTTATTATATGTATAGATTAAACCAATTTCATTATCATCATCATCTCAGCCGTAGGACGTCCACTGCTGAACATAGGCCTCCCCCATGACTTTCCAAAAGGACCGTTTGGTAGAAATAAACCACTTTAAACGGATTAAATTGCGTATAATTTTATAAGAACCCTAAAGTATGCAAAAACTTGCCAACATAAAAATAACGCAGAAAACGATTTATCAATGATGACTGGCAATGAAGGTTTCTTGAAATCTGTAACTATACTTAAATCCTTTTTATTTTTATTGTTATGGTCAAAGTCATGAACAAATGACGCAGTTTATATTACCAACACGCCGTAAAGATATAATGTTTTTGATTCAAGTTCGCATCACGAAATGATTCTAAACATGGATTGATTGTTTTTCAATGCTAAAAAGTGCATTGATATCGTAAGAAATGTCTATTATTGATTCCATTCGCGAGTCTGTATGTTTGAAGGAAGGTTACCTGTGTGTACAGCCCGCGGCACGTAACTCTAGCGCTGACCGTTATTGCGCAGAAGTCAAAAATTGGGTATCACAGGGGGGCTAGAAAGACGAAGGACTCTTGTCTCTCTCTGTCACATCGAAGACGAAGGACTCTTGTCTCTCTCTGTCACATGTGCGCAACTGTACCCATGCGCAGCTATCCCCTCCACATTTCCCTCAGCGCTAGAGTTACGTGCCGCGGGTTATACAATACATTTTTGAACAAACTTCAAATAAAAAAGATTTAATGTGCTATTATATAAAAATATGAGGTGAAAAATTTACTAATAGTAGTTTTTTTTCTACTTATACAAAAAAATATAGGTTTCATTATTATATATCTAGAAACCTTTTGTGAAAAATTAATAATGAAAACCGCATTGTTATGTGGCTTAGTAGGAATTAGCGGATAAAGATACATAGCTAACTAGATAGATAGATACAATTTTATAATAAATAAATATTACATGGGAAACTTAAAAATTACTATTAATAATATACAGACACTTTGACGCGGAAAGTAACTTTATCCTACGAAAGGATGTAGGGAAGAATGTAAATATGTAACTGATTTGACTCGAGTGCAGTAAAAATTTAGTATTATCTTAGATCTTCATAAATTGATTTAACTAAGTATTGAATTTATAAAGTATAAAAATAAATTGCATAAAGTGGCTATGCGCGTGTTAGACTCGAGCTAAAGATAAAACAAATATATTATGCGTTGATATGGCAGTACGGAACCATCGGTATATGAGCATGACTCGCACTTTGGCCGTTTTTTTAACAGACTGATTTGTGTTGAATTTCCTTTTGCCTCATTTTTAATTGATGGTTCCTAGGAATTACCCGTAATAAATTTATACCTAATATTCGCAACACTAATTGATGACATAATATTCATTCTAACAAGTACATTTTGAAAAATTTTATACCGACTTCCATTCTATTCAGTTATTGGAGTGTAACTCGAAAACTACAGGACCGAATTTGATGAAATTAGAACGGGACCACACGGGAAGCACCAGCTTTCAAACAAAAAGAAATGATCTCAAGAATTTTGAGAATCGGTTCATCCAGTCGAAAGTTATGAGGTAACAAACATAAAAAAATACAGACATGTTGAGTACCTCTTCCTTTTTGGAAGTCGGTAGAAAAAACGGGTCTTTTACTTTTCTAGGAGTGTTTGTAACTGAGAAAAGTTAATATTTTTTACGTAGACTTTGCTAACGTTCAACTGATCTCTACTGATGGGAAGTGATGATGCGGTCGAAAGATAAACATGGTATCTAGGTAATGATGTTAACAAATGGGTGATGGTTCACATGTGCAAAAACAGAAATTTACATAAATATCGGGTGGTCGGTCTAACTATCGACATAATGAAATATTCACAAATAAAATTACTAAGTAATGTTTGTCTGACTGTCACATCACTATTCCCACGCTCTTAAATACATTACAGTTTGTCCCGAGCAGATAATATTGTCCTCTTTGACATTCATTGTAAGTTTTATTATACTTTCGCAATGTTCCATACAAACAGAATATATAAATACAAATATATGGTTGTATCAACAGTAAGAGCTCTGAGGAGTAGTAACACAACAATTCAGATATAAAATATTTTAGGTTTATGAAAGTATATTATATAATAGTATTTAGATAAAAAAAAAGGTAAGAAGGCAACAATTACATTATGTCAAAAAATAAAAATGATAAAACTTAGATTTAGTAATATTATAGATGCACAGCAAATAGACGTTTACATTTCAAGTGACATTTTACCATAATGCCATTTATATTTATACGATACTAACGTCACTCAATTCTTCTGCCTTCCCGGAACCTCTGTACTAACACTTAAACTTTATGGTAAGGTAATAAAGTTCAAATTGACTTTTAAGTATTATTACGAATCGATTGTATGGGAGTATAGAAAAGTGTTGTTTTTAGACCTTTTCGGGCGATTTTTTAAAAATTTTCTCTCCGTAAGAACCATCCTCGTACTTCAAGGAATATTCTGTAAAAAGAATTTTTCTGCAAAATCGGTTCAGCTGCTCTCGAGATTTGCGCTTAGCAACTCATTCAGTGATTCATTTTTATATTATAGAAGAAGATAGATAAGAGCTGCAGCTCTACTAAACTGTTTAGTCGCCGACTGTAATTAATAAAAATAAAAATTTTATTTTAACAACACGTCATGGTTAAACAAATTACAGATTAAACAAGAGTGATAAAGTGATAAAGTTGATAAAGATCAACTTTATCACTTCATCACTCTTGTATCACAGCCTTGTGCGTGCGAATGTGAATGTATATGTAGGTACGTTGCGCAGGGTAGCGATCCAAAAAAAATATACGAGTCTTGTCAACGTCTTGTGTTTGATTGAGCTCTGACACCTAAACATAATATTGTTTAGATACATACTATAAACAAATTATTTTGTAGAACCACCTTGGCCATCTTGCCTGTCGCTAATTCATTTTGATAATTATTGTTAGCGGCAAAGCCGTCTCCAGTCGGTTAAGAGTTATATAATATCTTGACCCTAGAAACCAAGTATTTCTTATGTCGACCCCTGATGCATGATTTCTGTCTTGTGGCATATCGTTGGAAAGGGTAATAACTAAAGAACATTTTAAAAGGAAGCTAAATTCAAAATGGCTTTTTTGCAAAGAATTTAATATTAGTCACTTTTCATAACATTTACACAGATTTCCCACTTTGAAAGCTCAGAACTTTTTTTATATTAATTGTATCAAATAGTAATTTATTTAGAATAAGGATAAAGGAAAACTAGCGCATTACCCCCCTCTTCCAACCTCCCAAATATCCTGTCGGTGCATGTACCAAAAAATGTAGAATAGCTAGCACTCTTGTATCCGAGTAATTCGTATTTTTTTCCCGCTGTTATGTCAGAATTAGATAACTGCTCACTTTTATTTTACTTAATCTTTTTTCATTATTTAAATAAATGAAAAAAACAATAGCCGTTCATGTTTTTATAACGGACTAGAAGGTATTAAATTATTACTTAAACACTATTAAAGTAGTAACTAAACTCGTGGTGCACATCAATCAAATATAAAACAAAACCATAAATATATTTTAAAAACAAATTACAAAATTTTGCTCCAAACACTCAGACAATCAACAGTCAGACAAGAAAGCGTCTCAATGAGTAGGCTCGCATTTCTTCGAGACCTACAACTAATCCACTTACTTGTTTTTTTTTCAAAAAGGGGCTTATATCATGCTATGCACTGCCCATCCACGTACCTGTGGCCCTTACATTTGGAACCACCACGTCAATATAGCAAGCTTAAAATAATAATGGACAACGATAGACGTTTTGATGACCAAGTATCAAATACTTCACGCAATTCGCATACTTTTTCATGACTTTAGACACTAAGTTTCATTGTTCCAATGTAAAATTTTTGAGGATTCATACTCCCATATCTTAAAGTAGTCATATTGTAACATTTACCATTAAATTTGGTTGACCGTTTTGCGTCGGTGGGAGTACGATAGTAAGTATGATTATTCTAAGCTTATTACAAAACTCCTACTGGGAGTAGGCCCCCTGAGCCTTGTCAGCCTTTTTATTTCTTCATTCTCTCTCCGACAATGTCCATACTGCTATATAACTATACTGTTCCATACAAATAAGATTGTTAAACTTTGTTTTCTTAATAAAATGTCTGAATAAATTGACATTTGTATTGATAATGCGAGTTACTAGTTATGTAGATAAGATCCTAGGACCGTACCTATAGGTGGTGGGTGGTTCTGTAATTTTGTAGGTGTTTTTGGAGAAAGAGAAGTCAGTTCTAATGATAATTTGAAAAGTAGAATGTATTGTACTGGGACTATATCTATACAGAAATACAGGCGTTAGCGTGTACTTGTACCACACGTAGATATTCTATAGCAAGCGTTACTGTGTTACGGCCTGAAGGGCACTGTAGCAAGTAAAATTACAGGGTGGAAGAGACTCAAAAACCAATGTTTCGGTTAATGAGCAGTGCTACACAAAACTACAGTTCTATGTCTCTCATGGGCAAGTGTACCACTTACCATCCAGCACACGACTAGCTTGTCTCTTAGCATAACTGGATTCGTGCTTCATAGACACGAAAGGCCGAGGCGTATAATACGAGTATGTAACACATCTATCTTTCTCATATCATAATCATAATCAGTCCATTTTGTTCCCACTGCTGGGACTCGAGCCTTCCTCTCAGAGAGAGGAGTTTGGGCCATAATCCACCACGCGGGCCCAGTGCGAATTGGTGGATACTCGTAGGTTAGTAGCCAACCCATGTCGAAATTTCAGGCCGCCCAAAGGCCTTCGACATAGCCTAACGACTGTTGTCCTAAGACAAACAACTGGGACCGACGGCTTAACGTGCCCTCCGAAGCACGGAAACGCTCAGTTGAATAATGCCACTAGCGGTCACCCATCCAAGTCCTGACCGCAGCAAGCGTTGCTTAACTTGTTGATCGGTTAAGATCGCCAAGTCGAGCTCCGCTACGAGCGTGTCTATCTATAGATACAAAAATGAACCCCTATTACTACTGGTCACGACTTGAAAACGGATTGAATAATTTCGCTTATTCTTTTTTGTTGTGCTAATTATTTTCAGGAGAAGGTTCTTACGACAGAAAAACGAAGAAAATATGGGAGGTTATGGCGAGGCCGAAGGCCAACCTACTACGCGAACGAAGTCGCGGGCAGTTGCAAGTTTATGATACAATATATTTTTGGGGTTTCTATTATTTAACAGTACCTAATTAATCACCTCGTAATAATAGTTATGTGGGGTTGCGACATCAATACGAAAATGAAGTGTTCGGAAAAACTCTTCTTTCGGTTGGATAATGTTGTCAAGCTGAGCAATAGATGTCACTTCGTCCCCAAACGACGGTTTAAACCAAATAGAGTTAAAGTCGATGCTCGCACGGCGTGCCTCGGTGGCCTAGTGGTCATGGCATCTGACACTGATTGTCGGAAAACGCGGGTTCGAACCCCGTCCGAGCATGTGTATTCTTCTCAATAAAATTGCAAGGTTCGGTCGCGCTAAGCAGGCCTTAGTGCTTTACAAACATATAATTAAAAAGTATCTAATTAACTAACATACGGGTAATACATTATCATATCATGCCGTTACATTCCCATTATTGTAATGAAAGTGTAATAGAATAATTGCTTATGTTATAGGAGAGCTAAATGTAACGAAATCAATGTAATAGTTCTAAGTATATCGTTCTAATTTGGACTGTCTCATACCCTCACAAAATGATATCGTGAAACCCGACAACGGGATATTACGGCAAAGACATAAGTTTTTAAACTATCATGGGGTCACAAACATTAGAAAATTTTACATTATCCACGGGGTAGTTACCGTGAGATACTTATATACCCTGCTTTCCGAGTGGAATCAACACCGATTTTTGGCTATTTTACTGTTCTTCATTCTGATTCAATATCGCACTTTTGACAGATGATATTTGTCAGCCAATCGGAATGGGTTGAAATCAAGTTCGCGTTGCTCACGACATGGCTGACAGAGCAGTGTTTCGTTATATGCTTCTTACAAAATATTTATTAACATCTCCATGAAATACCATGAAAATATGTTTAAAACAAAAACTTTTGTTTTTCGGAACGATACAAGGAAACATCCGCACAGATGCTAGCGTATCACGCACACATCAACGAACTGTCATTTTTACAGAACTCCTCATGGTAATTTCAGTTCGTAGCGTGGTCGTTGAAATCGCAAAATGGCGTCCTTGGTAACGTAATCCATAACGTCACATGGGTATACGTTGTCGCGCTTTCGTTGAATGACGATCGGAGCCCTAAAATTAATTTTGACTTCAATCGGAAAGCAGGGATAGATTCAAAGGCAACTGTGAATATGTGGGTACTTGTGCACATGTATCCAAAGAACCATTAATAAGGCCATTACAAGCATCATCATCATCATCATCATCTCAGCCGTAGGACGTCCACTGCTGAACATAGGCCTCCCCCATGATTTTCCAAAAGGACCGGTTGGAAGCGGCCTGCATCCAACGTCGTCCTGCGACCTTTCTCAGGTCGTCTGTCCACCGTGTCGGTGGACGACCTACGCTGCGCTTGCCGGTACGTGGTCTCCACTCCAGAACCTTTCGGCCCCATCGGCCATCTGTTCTGCGTGCTATGTGCCCTGCCCACTGCCACTTCAACTGGCTAATCTTCTGAGCTATGTCGGTGACTTTCGTTCTTCTACGGATCTCCTCATTTCTGATTCGATCACGTAGAGAAACCCCGAGCATAGCCCTCTCCATAGCTCGTTGTGCGACTTTGAGCTTATCTATGAGGCCCATAGTAAGAGACCACGTTTCAGTGCCATAAGTCATCACTGGTAACACACATTGGTCGAAGACTCTTGTCTTGAGGCACTGAGGTATTTTTGACGAGAAGACTTCGCGAAGTTTCCGGAACGCTGCCCAGCCGAGTTGGATTCGACGATTGACCTCTTTCTCGAAGTTGGACCTGCCTAGTTTGACTGTCTGTCCCAGGTAGATATACTCGTCAACAACTTCGAGAACTGAGTTCCCAACTGATATTGGGGTAGGTACAACATGGGCATTAGACATAATTTTCGTCTTGTCCATGTTCATCTTAAGACCTACCCGTTGGGAAACTCGATGGAGGCCTTCGAGCATTGTACTGAGGTCTTCCATGGATTCTGCCATGACTACAATATCGTCGGCAAATCGAAGGTGAGTGATGTATTCGCCGTTAATATTGATGCCAAGTCCTTGCCATTCCAGAAGCTTGAAGGCGTCTTCCAATGTAGCGGTGAACAGTTTCGGAGATATAACGTCTCCCTGTCTCACGCCTCTTTGCAATGGAATTGCCTTCGAACTCTGCTCCTGTACTCGGACTGACATGTAGGCGTTTTTGTACAAACACTTCAGCACTTCAATATACCGATAGTCAATACGGCACCGCTGGAGAGACTCAAGCACTGCCCACGTCTCGATCGAATCAAAGGCTTTCTCATAGTCCACAAACGCTAGACAAAGAGGCAAGTTATACTCTTCGGTCTTCTGTATAACTTGCCGTAGCGTGTGGATGTGGTCTATGGTACTATAGCCTTTTCGGAAACCGGCTTGTTCCGGAGGCTGGAATTCATCAAACCTGCGACTGAGGCGGTTCGTTATGACCTTCGAAAACAGCTTATAAACATGGCTCAAAAGCGAGATGGGTCTGTAATTTTTAAGTAAAGTGTTGTCACCTTTCTTGAAGAACAGCACCACCACGCTTTTGTTCCATGCTTCTGGCGTTGAACCTTCGAGTAAGACGGTATTAAAGAGCTTCTGAAGGACTTTAAGTACCGGTGTTCCACCCGCTTTCAGAAGCTCAGATGTGATACCGTCGTCACCAGGCGCCTTGTTGTTCTTAAGCTGTTTCAAGGCCATTCTAATCTCGTACAGGCTGATGTCCGGGATATCTTCGGTATAATGTCGGGTCAGCTTGGCTCTTGGGTCTTTGGCCGAGCTGCTAACAGGTTTAGCGACCGAGGTGTATAACTGTCCGTAGAAACTCTCGACCTCTTCTAACACTTCCGCTTTGGTCGACGCTACACTGCCGTCTCCTCTCTTCAGCTTCGTCAACTGGCTTTGCCCAATAGACATGTCTCTTGCAAACACTTTGGAGCCTTTTTTCCGCTCTATCGTCTCTTTAATACGGTTTGTATTAAAGATCCGAATGTCGTGTCGCAAGGACTTCCATATTCGTCTATTGAGCAGCCTATATGCTTCAGCATCATCCGAAGACTGCAGTTTCAATGAGCGTCGTTCAGCCATGAGGTTGAGGGTATCGTTGGAGAGTTTCTGTGGCCTATCTGTACGGTGGGGTTTAAAGTACTTGGAACCCACTGTATGGACAGTTTCTACTAACCTGTTATTGATCTCGTCCACTGAAGCGATGTTCTCAAGGCAATCGAAGCGATTGGATAGCTCAAGTTGAAAGCTCTCGGGGTCTTGAATATGGGCACGAGTAGGTCGGAGCGTAGACTTCATCAGACGAGACCTCTCCAGTTTGACATTAATATTCACCGTGCCTCTTACCATTCGGTGATCACTACCGGTTTTAACCCTGTTGATCACGGAGACATCAGTGAATATTTGCCTTTTGGTGGTCATAATGAAGTCAATCTCATTTCTCGTGGAACCATCGGGACTCAGCCAGGTCCATTTCCTGTGAGGTGGCTTCTGAAAGAAAGAGTTCATCATAAAGAGTCCCTCTTTCTCCAGGAAGTCGGCCAACCTCTGTCCCCTACGGTTCCGTTGTCCATAGCCAAATTGCCCCACTTTCGACTCATCCTCGCTTCTCTTACCCAACTTCGCGTTGAAGTCCCCCATAACAACTAGAAAGTGCGTTTCAGAGGTATGTATGGCCCGACTAATGTCCTCATACATATCCTCCACCTCATCATCCGGGTGCGACTTCGTCGGTGCGTATACCTGAATGACCTTCAGCGAATATCGTTTGGATACTCTGAGTATTAGGTATACGACCCTATTGGAAACGCTATCGATCTTAACTATGTTGTTAGTAAGGGACTTGTGGACGAGAAACCCGACACCACCTTGGGACTGTTGGTCGCCCTCCCGGTGGTAGAGTAGGTTACCTGATTTTAGGGTTATCGTGTCCTCACCCGCTCTACGGACTTCAGATAACCCCACAATGTCCCAGCGTAGCTTACTCATTTCTTCTTCCAGCTCATATATCTTCTCGTCTGTCCTCATCGTGCGTATGTTGTGTGTTACCAGGGCCAGTCGTCGTCGTTGGGGGTGGTAGCCGGGCGTCTGCCGGGGATTCTTAGCACCCCCTGCCCCACCGTTACCGTGGCCGCTACCGTAGCCAGGAATAGCGGGGCTGCCGGGGACTGGGGGCCTGGTTCTTTTTGTCCAATCCATTGAGGGGTTTTTGCCAATACTCGCCACGCTTGGCAGGCGGGTTGGCGAGCGCAGTTTGTGTGTGTTTGACTGGGAAGGTGCTGCTGCCCACCTTCTGATTTGTTATCCCTTAGCCGGCTTCTACGGCACCCACGGGTAGAGTTGGGGGGGGTGCTATTCTAAGCCGGCACCGCCACGGCATTCAACACAAGCATCATATAAGATCCTAAACAAATTGATGTGTATGCGCGCTATTATATATATACCTACATGTATGTATCTACCCGGATGGCAAACTGTTATCGATGTCGAGTCGACTGTCAAGTGTCCTCTCAGTAATGTAGTTAGTAATGCAGTAGTGGAGTGATGGTTTAGGGAGGTTTAATAAATTTAAAGTAACGTTAACGCTTAAAGAAAATGCAAAACCAAATTTTTTTTAAGCTAGACCAGTACCCTTTGCACTTAAGACCAAAGTCGATGCGGAAATAGAAAGATTGACATCTTTAGGTATATTTATTCCTGTCAATCACTCTGACTACGCGACTCCAATCGTTTCCGTCTTAAAAGATAACGGTAATGTAAAAATCGCAGGCGATTACTCATTAACCTTAAACAAGGATCTACACATAGATAAGTGCCGCGCATAGAAGAGGTCTTTGCAAAGCTCGGGGGGAGGCGAGGTATACACAAAAATAGATTTAAGTAATGCCTATAATCAATTTCTTTTAGATGATGAGTCACAACTACTAACTACAATCAACACAAATCGAGGTCTATATAGGTATACAAGATTAGTATATGGCTTGGCGAATGCTCCCGCAATATTTCAAAAGGCTATGGAGACTTTACTGTCTGGTATCGAAGGGGCTAACCCTATCGCTAACTACGATATTTGGAGGTATTAAGCAGTCAAAATATGTCACTCTCTAAAATTTAAATGCTAAGCAGGCGTTAGTTCTTTAAAAATCATATTATATAAATTATGTTGTTTGACTTGAGTTTAGATATGGGTTTTAATTAGAGGCATATTTTGCACGCTTACTCTTCTAGGTAGGTACTTCTTTGCAATTGTGTCAATGTAAGCCTAACGCTATAATAAATGATAAATGCATTTAATTCTACTTTTTTAAAACCGAGTAAGCTCAGTGTTAATAACTGAAAAAAACCTTAATAATAATAATATTTTGATTCACTGTAATTATGCTGTAATTTATAATAACCAAACACTGTAATTTCATTTTTCCAATCTGGAAACACTGCTTGTCAGTAATAAACAAGCCGTGCAGTTGAACGTGTGTGTGTTTTACTTTTACTTCGCTTCCCAAGTAACTGCGGATACTACACAAATTCCCTTAAACCTTTCAAGTTCAAGCATTTCCTTTACACGCCTTTTAAGGTCGCCGCCCCTTACAGGCTCCATTTTCGGAAATTAACCAAGTAATTGGTACAACTGAATTATAGATTAAGAGCTGGTGGGTCTAGTACGAACACTCATGTGAGTATGTTACCGAACCGTATGGTTGACGTTCACAAAAAGGTTTTTAATTTTGATATTTTAGTGGACTCGTACGTTTGCCCATTTGCCATTCCTCCAATTCCTTTAAATACTAAATAAATAATACACAAAATTGCATTATACACATGTCAGCTTTGGATAAAGTACACCAGTAGGGCTATTATGTATATCAGTTGCTCACACATGTTGGTTGAAATCGAAAAATATGGCGGCTCTATCACTTTTGTCAGTTCTAGTCATCAACTTACTAACATTATTGCTTACTGGAGTGGTCAAAACTGACATAGAGCCGCCATTTTTCAAGATTTCAATGAACATTTATTAGCAACTGAGATACAATAGCCCTGCGGATCAGCATACGGCACCATAAGGGCGTAATATAATAACGCATTTCGCATCCTTATGAAAAAATAAGATTTTGCAGCGTGTAGGCCATGTTCTCTGAGGCACGGGTTCCTGATTTCTTCGCAGTTATTCGATCTCGTATTGCGTCCTTTTGGGGTAGGATAGTCGCCGTGGCGGTGCCGGCTTAGAATAGCACCCCCCCAACTCTACCCGTGGGTGCCGTAGAAGCCGGCTAAGGGATAACAAATCAGAAGGTGGGCAGCAGCACCTTCCCAGTCAAACACACAGAAACTGCGCTCGCCAACCCGCCTGCCAAGCGTGGCGAGTATTGGCAAAAACCCCTCAATGGATTGGACAAAAAGAACCAGGCCCCCAGTCCCCGGCAGCCCCGCTATTCCTGGCTACGGTAGCGGCCACGGTAACGGTGGGGCAGGGGGTGCTAAGAATCCCCGGCAGACGCCCGGCTACCACCCCCAACGACGACGACTGGCCCTGGTAACACACAACATACGCACGATGAGGACAGACGAGAAGATATATGAGCTGGAAGAAGAAATGAGTAAGCTACGCTGGGACATTGTGGGGTTATCTGAAGTCCGTAGAGCGGGTGAGGACACGATAACCCTAAAATCAGGTAACCTACTCTACCACCGGGAGGGCGACCAACAGTCCCAAGGTGGTGTCGGGTTTCTCGTCCACAAGTCCCTTACTAACAACATAGTTAAGATCGATAGCGTTTCCAATAGGGTCGTATACCTAATACTCAGAGTATCCAAACGATATTCGCTGAAGGTCATTCAGGTATACGCACCGACGAAGTCGCACCCGGATGATGAGGTGGAGGATATGTATGAGGACATTAGTCGGGCCATACATACCTCTGAAACGCACTTTCTAGTTGTTATGGGGGACTTCAACGCGAAGTTGGGTAAGAGAAGCGAGGATGAGTCGAAAGTGGGGCTATTTGGCTATGGACAACGGAACCGTAGGGGACAGAGGTTGGCCGACTTCCTGGAGAAAGAGGGACACTTTATGATGAACTCTTTCTTTCAGAAGCCACCTCACAGGAAATGGACCTGGATGAGTCCCGATGGTTCCACGAGAAATGAGATTGACTTCATTATGACCACCAAAAGGCAAATATTCACTGATGTCTCCGTGATCAACAGGGTTAAAACCGGTAGTGATCACCGAATGGTAAGAGGCACGGTGAATATTAATGTCAAACTGGAGAGGTCTCGTCTGATGAAGTCTACGCTCCGACCTACTCGTGCCCATATTCAAGACCCCGAGAGCTTTCAACTTGAGCTATCCAATCGCTTCGATTGCCTTGAGAACATCGCTTCAGTGGACGAGATCAATAACAGGTTAGTAGAAACTGTCCATACAGTGGGTTCCAAGTACTTTAAACCCCACCGTACAGATAGGCCACAGAAACTCTCCAACGATACCCTCAACCTCATGGCTGAACGACGCTCATTGAAACTGCAGTCTTCGGATGATGCTGAAGCATATAGGCTGCTCAATAGACGAATATGGAAGTCCTTGCGACACGACATTCGGATCTTTAATACAAACCGTATTAAAGAGACGATAGAGCGGAAAAAAGGCTCCAAAGTGTTTGCAAGAGACATGTCTATTGGGCAAAGCCAGTTGACGAAGCTGAAGAGAGGAGACGGCAGTGTAGCGTCGACCAAAGCGGAAGTGTTAGGAGAGGTCGAGAGTTTCTACGGACAGTTATACACCTCGGTCGCTAAACCTGTTAGCAGCTCGGCCAAAGACCCAAGAGCCAAGCTGACCCGACATTATACCGAAGATATCCCGGACATCAGCCTGTACGAGATTAGAATGGCCTTGAAACAGCTTAAGAACAACAAGGCGCCTGGTGACGACGGTATCACATCTGAGCTTCTGAAAGCGGGTGGAACACCGGTACTTAAAGTCCTTCAGAAGCTCTTTAATACCGTCTTACTCGAAGGTTCAACGCCAGAAGCATGGAACAAAAGCGTGGTGGTGCTGTTCTTCAAGAAAGGTGACAACACTTTACTTAAAAATTACAGACCCATCTCGCTTTTGAGCCATGTTTATAAGCTGTTTTCGAAGGTCATAACGAACCGTCTCAGTCGCAGGTTTGATGAATTCCAGCCTCCGGAACAAGCCGGTTTCCGAAAAGGCTATAGTACCATAGACCACATCCACACGCTACGGCAAGTTATACAGAAGACCGAAGAGTATAACTTGCCTCTTTGTCTAGCGTTTGTGGACTATGAGAAAGCCTTTGATTCGATCGAGACGTGGGCAGTGCTTGAGTCTCTCCAGCGGTGCCGTATTGACTATCGGTATATTGAAGTGCTGAAGTGTTTGTACAAAAACGCCTACATGTCAGTCCGAGTACAGGAGCAGAGTTCGAAGGCAATTCCATTGCAAAGAGGCGTGAGACAGGGAGACGTTATATCTCCGAAACTGTTCACCGCTACATTGGAAGACGCCTTCAAGCTTCTGGAATGGCAAGGACTTGGCATCAATATTAACGGCGAATACATCACTCACCTTCGATTTGCCGACGATATTGTAGTCATGGCAGAATCCATGGAAAACCTCAGTACAATGCTCGAAGGCCTCCATCGAGTTTCCCAACGGGTAGGTCTTAAGATGAACATGGACAAGACGAAAATTATGTCTAATGCCCATGTTGTACCTACCCCAATATCAGTTGGGAACTCAGTTCTCGAAGTTGTTGACGAGTATATCTACCTGGGACAGACAGTCAAACTAGGCAGGTCCAACTTCGAGAAAGAGGTCAATCGTCGAATCCAACTCGGCTGGGCAGCGTTCCGGAAACTTCGCGAAGTCTTCTCGTCAAAAATACCTCAGTGCCTCAAGACAAGAGTCTTCGACCAATGTGTGTTACCAGTGATGACTTATGGCACTGAAACGTGGTCTCTTACTATGGGCCTCATAGATAAGCTCAAAGTCGCACAACGAGCTATGGAGAGGGCTATGCTCGGGGTTTCTCTACGTGATCGAATCAGAAATGAGGAGATCCGTAGAAGAACGAAAGTCACCGACATAGCTCAGAAGATTAGCCAGTTGAAGTGGCAGTGGGCAGGGCACATAGCACGCAGAACAGATGGCCGATGGGGCCGAAAGGTTCTGGAGTGGAGACCACGTACCGGCAAGCGCAGCGTAGGTCGTCCACCGACACGGTGGACAGACGACCTGAGAAAGGTCGCAGGACGACGTTGGATGCAGGCCGCTTCCAACCGGTCCTTTTGGAAAATCATGGGGGAGGCCTATGTTCAGCAGTGGACGTCCTACGGCTGAGATGATGATGATGATGGGGTAGGATACGAAGATCGAATAATAGTATACTGCAATGCATGTCTGATAATGTATACTGTCCAATTTACAGATTCTGGATATCTGTCCATCAGAGCTATAACAGGAAGTGAAATGACGTATAAAAAAACATCCACAGGCATCCTCAGGAGATGTTGGATATCCTGAGGATGCCGTGTAGGTGTGTACGTGTAGAGGCGAAACACGTGTCGAATCGTTTTTGGTTTATTTGGGTTTTCTTGTGTGTTTTTTATTTTGTATTCTCTTATTTTGTATCCTATTAGCAGTTTATGCGGGGAGGGAGGGTGGTGCACACCTCCAAATAAGCCAAAATCATTGGTTCTTTTTCAGCGGAAGTGTCACTAAATATTTTTTAATATCGATTTTTGATAATGGATTTCCGCAAAGTAACGCCTGAATCAATAAATTATCTGCCTATAACAGTATGTGCATTTATAATTAAATGCCTTAGTTATTAATAATATGACATCTAAAATGTAACAACAACATTGCAACGAACATAACTATAAAAAACTGTACAAGGTTGCAGACTATATTATGCAAAAGCTAATACCCTATTCACTTGCACTCTAAAAAAAGCGGGTCAGTCTTTGGAGACTGTCGCTAGAAATGAAAACTAAGTAACTTGTGAATACATATATACAATAGCAGTATACAATAGCTCATGGGAAGCGTTCGGGGACGATGACGCGAGTTTCACGCTTTTTGTTCACTCAAAAGGTGCTCAACGCGCCTTAAGAAGTTTTCACTGAAATGTACACTATATAGGGTGTTTGGTAGAGGGACCGACAAACCAAATGAGCGTGTTCGGGGGACCACTTGGAGAATACAAGTTGGCCACGCCAAAAAAATTGGGGTGTCGGGGATTTTTTTTGGCCAACTTGTATTCTCCAAGTGGGCCCCCGAACACGCTCATTCGGTGTGTGGTAAGCTTACCACACACCTGAACGCAGTGCACAAGAGGATTTCTTTCACGGTTGAGGAAGAGATGGGAGGAGTTCTTCCATTTTTAGATGTAAAGGTCATCCGGGGACCTGACGGGAAATTAACGCATACCGTACATAGGAAACCAACACACACAGACCGCTATTTAAGAGCTGACTCGCATCATCACCCATCTCATTTGTCTTCTGTACCGAGAGCGCTGATTAACCGCGCATTAAGTCTCTGCGATCTTCAGTACATCGATGCTGAACTTGAACACGTTCGGGGGGTGCTAGAGAGCAACGGTTTTAAGTGGCGTCAAAGTCTTCGACTTGTGAGTGGAAATGAGCGTATGCGACCCGCAATAGTCGAAAGAGTACCTATGTACCTGCCTTTTGTCAAAGGAGTAACGGATAAAATCAGATACCTAATGCAAAGGAGGTATAGCATCAGGACGGTTTTTCGATCACAAGGCCAGCTTCGTCAAATGCTACGCTCTTCTAAAGACAGAGAACCACTTGCTGGACCTGGAGTATACAAGATACCTTGTGACTGTGGCAAAAGCTATATTGGGGAAACACGACGGAACATTGCTACGAGACTGAAGGAGCATATTCGGTGCATTAAGAACCTCGAAAAACAAAAATCCGCCATTGCCGAGCACGCCCTGATTGAAGGGACCAAACATTTCATTCGGTTTGGCAAAGTAGCCGTACTTGCGAGAGAGAGGTTTTTTGTGCCACGAAAAGTACGTGAAGCCATTGAAATTAATCGTCACCCGAACTTTAACAGGGACGGGGGTTGGAATCTACCATCTGCATGGAAACCCGTTCTTAATGTTGCTCCGACCAGTGAGGTACGACCATTTGTTCGCGAGATGGATACGGTTGGAGTAGTGTGCGACGACCCTACGGTAATACACAGTGATGATGACTCACGCGCTCCCAGTGTGCCGGCACCGCCACCACCTACGTCCCCCGCACCCGCACCGCAAGTTTCACAGAGAGCGTTGCGTGCGGCAGCCCGCAGTGCGCGACTAGCGGCCTTCGCTGCTAGACCACGCTCTCCATGAGGATGGGCATCAGTATTGCCCGAACACCGGTCGGAACATAACGACTAGATGATAAACGTGAGAGTTTGCCGGTTTTACCATTTAACTATGAGTTCTCACGGAAGTTTTTATGACAATCGTTCACATCGCTATGACTCTCAGCTGTCATAGTAGACGTTGCAGCACGCGCGTGAACCAATCCCTGCTTACCTTCTGAAATTTAAACCAATCACCGAACATGTCTATTTGTAACCTCGGAAGTAATTCGTATTTGGAATCATACGTCGTTTTGGTTTGAAGGACCACTTTTTGTGTGGAATTTGTTCTGAGTTATGCTTCCTGAGGTTATTTCTTCGTAGACATTAACACAATAATAAGACTCCTACTCTGACGAAACTACTACAACAGTTCACGGCCGCGCGACCTTGGTGACGCACGCGTCCTTGTTTACGCTGCGGAGTGATAATTAAAATAGTCATGTCGAGTGCAAAGTGCAACACCTGCAATGTTGTTATTTGTGAAGTTTTGTCATATATACAAAACAAAATAGAAGTTATCGATGAAATCAGTTTAGTGCGAATATGTTTGAGCTTGTTCACAGCGGATGATATAACGGACGCGAAAAACATAATGTACGAGTGTGTTCCGTCTTCGACGAAGAAAAGATCTCAACGAAAAGGAGATGGAAAGATGCAACGGGACCTTGAGGATATTGTGACATTATTTCGGGAACTAGATTTGACATTTTGCCAATATTTGTATCTAAAAATCTTAATAAGCTGCCCCCTATTACTTTCGATCATGTGGACGTAACGAGGGTATTAAAAGATTTACTTATTTTGCAAAAGGAAATGATTGATGTGAAGCAGAATTATGCAACAAATGAAGAATTAAGATTATTAAAAAATGAGGTCTCTATGTTGAAAACGGCCTCAATTGTAAATAACTTTGAATTGGCGAATGTGAATACCCAACAGAGGACAACGAATTTAAATATTACCGATAATTGTTCCAGTGGACCTATTGGTATAATACACATTCCAGATCCTGTGCCAGAATATCGGCCGGTAGGGAATAGTTCACCCTTGCAAAGTACACAAAACACTACTCAGTTTCCAGAAACTTGTCCGCCTCCAACTCGCAGCCCGGAGATAGTAATCTGCCCCGCTGCAAACCGCGGATCCGCTCAAACCAAAGGTACTTCTGCACCATCGGCTACGATAATAAAACCGAGTTGTGACACTCCAGCGCAGCGAAAGTCATTCGCTCAGCTAGCCAGAGAAGAAAGAGAATGGAAGGATAAGCAGCTGACGGAAGATTGGAAATTAGTGCAGAGGAAAAGATACAGAAATAGATTCATGAGCTTGAAAGGTGAAGCGGCAATCGAGCCTGAATTTAAATTTAGATCAGCTGACATTAAAGTACCGTTATTTATCAATAATGTGGCTAAAGGTACGTCGGCGCACGACATATCTGATTTTATTATGCATAAAACTAAGATTCAAGTTACTTTGGAACGTATTGTACCGAGGCAACCGAGAGATTATGACTCGTTTAAAATGTTGGTACCTAAATCGAAGTTACCAATATTCATGGACGCCAAGCTATGGCCGGACGGCATCGCCTTCAGGCGCTTCGTCAGTTTTTATCGCCGCGACGAAGCCGGGTCGAGTGAACTTAATAAAATATAAATATGGATTTATGTAAACTAATTACTTTCAACTGTAAATCTGTCAAGAGGTCAGCTATGAATGTCAGACACCTATGTGACACGGCGGACGTTGTAGCTCTTCAGGAGACGTGGCTATTGAACGAGGATCTTGGTTTCCTGGGTCGTATTCATGAAGAGTTCGAGTACAGTGGCAAATCAGCTGTTGACACATCACAGGGTGTCCTCCGAGGGAGACCATACGGTGGAGTGGCATTGTTATGGCGAAAAAATATATTCACTTCAATAAAAGTACTCGACTGTACTAGTAACCGAATATCAGCTGTGCAGTTCGAAATAGAAAACCGGTTTTTTATAGTGTTTAGTGTATACATGCCTACCCAGTGTATCGACAATCTACCCGAGTTCGTAGCGTGTCTTAGCGAAATAAGTGCCATAGTGGAAAGTGCTGCAGTAGAATCTATATATATACTAGGTGATTATAATGCACACCCAAGCGAATTATTTTGTAACGAACTAGAAAGTTTTTGCTCCGACGAATCGTGGCTATGTGCGGACTTAATTAAGCTAGGTAAACAATCTAGTGAGTATACGTTTGTGAGTGACGCGCACGGTTCCCGGCGGTGGTTGGACCACTGTGTGGTTACCCAGTCGGCCTTGGATACAGTTAGAGACATTAAAGTAAGATACGATGTTATGTGGTCAGACCATTTCCCGATGGAAATTTACTGTAATATCAAAGTAATTCGGAAAAAGATATTACCTGTGAATATCAATGTTGACAACTCCGTTGTGTGGGGCGAACGTAACAGAGAACAGATTTGTAATTATTTTAAATTGTGTAATGAAAAATTAAAATTAATTGACTTTCCGGAAACATTGTCATTGTGTGCCGATAAATCGTGTGATGACATCACGCATACGGCTGTTTTAGACAAAATGTATAATGTTATTGTAAATATTTTAAGAGGTGCAGCTAAAATGTCATTCATTCCATATAGGAATAAGAAAGGTAGGAATTTAATCCGCTGGAACAAACATGTGTGTGGCGCTTATCTGAAGGCAAAACGCGAGTTTCAAACATGGATGGATGCAGGTAAGCCGCAGAGCGGTGAATATTATACTAATATGTGTAATAGCCGCAAAGTGTTCAAGGCAAAAGTAAAATGGTGTCGGAAACACCAAGACCAGATAAAGATGGACATAATTGCTAGCCATAGGTCGGCAAAAAAATTCTCACAGTTTTGGAATAATGTAAATAAATTAAACTTAAAGTCTAGCTTACCTGCGAGTGTATCGGGTGTATCTGATCCAAAAGAAATAGCAAATGTATTTAAAGATTATTTCAGAGTTGAACCTCGTTTTTGTCAGCAGAACGCACCTAAGCTGGTCGATGCTGAGGTGTGTGGTGACAGGGGAAGTATCCGTATATCTGCTCAAGAAGTTACTGCAGCACTTTCCACTATGGCACTTATTTCGCTAAGACACGCTACGAACTCGGGTAGATTGTCGATACACTGGGTAGGCATGTAGCCTACCCAGTGTATCGACAATCTACCCGAGTTCGTAGCGTGTCTTAGCGAAATAAGTGCCATAGTGGAAAGTGCTGCAGTAGAATCTATATATATACTAGGTGATTATAATGCACACCCAAGCGAATTATTTTGTAACGAACTAGAAAGTTTTTGCTCCGACGAATCGTGGCTATGTGCGGACTTAATTAAGCTAGGTAAACAATCTAGTGAGTATACGTTTGTGAGTGACGCGCACGGTTCCCGGCGGTGGTTGGACCACTGTGTGGTTACCCAGTCGGCCTTGGATACAGTTAGAGACATTAAAGTAAGATACGATGTTATGTGGTCAGACCATTTCCCGATGGAAATTTACTGTAATATCAAAGTAATTCGGAAAAAGATATTACCTGTGAATATCAATGTTGACAACTCCGTTGTGTGGGGCGAACGTAACAGAGAACAGATTTGTAATTATTTTAAATTGTGTAATGAAAAATTAAAATTAATTGACTTTCCGGAAACATTGTCATTGTGTGCCGATAAATCGTGTGATGACATCACGCATACGGCTGTTTTAGACAAAATGTATAATGTTATTGTAAATATTTTAAGAGGTGCAGCTAAAATGTCATTCATTCCATATAGGAATAAGAAAGGTAGGAATTTAATCCGCTGGAACAAACATGTGTGTGGCGCTTATCTGAAGGCAAAACGCGAGTTTCAAACATGGATGGATGCAGGTAAGCCGCAGAGCGGTGAATATTATACTAATATGTGTAATAGCCGCAAAGTGTTCAAGGCAAAAGTAAAATGGTTTCGGAAACACCAAGACCAGATAAAGATGGACATAATTGCTAGCCATAGGTCGGCAAAAAAATTCTCACAGTTTTGGAATAATGTAAATAAATTAAACTTAAAGTCTAGCTTACCTGCGAGTGTATCGGGTGTATCTGATCCAAAAGAAATAGCAAATGTATTTAAAGATTATTTCAGAGTTGAACCTCGTTTTTGTCAGCAGAACGCACCTAAGCTGGTCGATGCTGAGGTGTGTGGTGACAGGGGAAGTATCCGTATATCTGCTCAAGAAGTTAAAGCAGTGATACAAAACATGAGTAGAGGTAAATCCCCGGGTCATGATTCGCTGAGCATCGAGCACCTGCAGTGCGCGGGGCCACATTTGCCTGGAGTGTTATCTATGTTTTATTCATTGTGTATAAGTCACTCGTATCTGCCTGAGGACTTAATGAAATCTATAGTAGTGCCAATAGTCAAGAATAGAACAGGGAACATAGCTGATGAGGCCAATTACAGGCCGATATCGTTGGCTACCGTGATCGCCAAAGTTTTAGATCGGCTTCTGGATAGGCACATATCTAAACACATACATCTACACGATGGACAGTTTGGGTTCAGGCCCGGTCTGTCCACTGAGAGTGCCATATACAGTCTGAAGCACACAATTAGGTATTATGTGGATAGAAGGACACCGGTCTACGCGTGCTTCCTCGACCTGTCAAAAGCGTTTGACACGGTTCGGTATGACGTGTTGTGGAGGAAGCTGCGCGACGCGGAGGTGCCCACGGAGATATGTTCTATTTTTGAGTATTGGTACGCGCATCAGATTAACTACGTGAAGTGGGCCGGTACGCTTTCTGACTCGTATGGGTTGAGCTGCGGGGTTAGGCAGGGTGGGACAACCTCGCCCCAGCTGTTCAGCTTGTATGTGAATGAACTGATAGAGAAGCTCAGCAGTCAACCTGTCGGATGCTACATTGATGGCGTTTGTGTGAACAACATCAGTTATGCTGACGACATGGTGCTGCTGGCGCCCTCTATCAGTGCTCTCAGAAAGCTGCTGTGTATTTGCGAGGAGTATGCTGCCAGTCACGGGTTGCAATACAACGTTAAGAAGTCGGAATACATGATGTTTGTTCCACGCGGTATACCTTCTTTCGAGGCACCACCGATTGTTCTTAATGGCAAGCACTGAATAGGGTTAGTAGTTTTAAATACTTAGGACATATTGTTTTAGAAAATTTGAGTGATGAGGCAGATATGGAGCGGGAGCGCAGGGCGCTGATGGTGAGGGCTAATATGTTGGCTCGTAGGTTTGCTCGTTGCTCTAAAGAGGTAAAGATTACATTATTCAAATCTTACTGTCAAACCTTCTACACGAGCAGCCTGTGGACTTCATATACCCAGAGAGCCCTCAGCGTGCTGCGCGTCCACTACAACAATGCCTTCAGGATGATGTTGAGGTTGCCGCCATACTGCAGCGCGTCTAGCATGTTTGCTGAGGCACGCACAGATGGCTTTGCTGCAATACAGCGGAAAAAAGTCGCCTCGCTTCTGAGCAGAGTGCGCGGCAGCACCAACAGCATCCTAAAGACCATAGCCGATAAGTATGACTGTCCAATGTTCAAGCACTGTGTTCAAGTGCTGATTGCATGAACGCCACGTCTAGTGCCCAAGGCTTGTGAACGCGGTGATTGAGTATGGTGACTATTATTAATTTGACATTAATTTTTTGACTGATTTTATGATATTATGTAATTTATCTAAATAATGTAATTAATTAAATTTCTACTGCCCTAACCAAATAACTTTCTAATCTGTGTTTAATAACAAATTTGGATCTCATGCTGTGCGTGCCTCAGCAAACATGCCAGACGCCCTGCAGTATGGCGGCAACCTCAACATCATCCTGAAGGCATTGTTGTAGTGGACGCGCAGCACGCTGAGGGCTCTCTGGGTATATGAAGTCCACAGGCTGCTCGTGTAGAAGGTTTGACAGTACGATTTGAATAATGTAATCTTTACCTCTTAGGCAGCATACTCCTCGCAAATACACAGCAGCTTTCTGAGAGCACTGATAGAGGGCGCCAGCAGCACCATGTCGTCAGCATAACTGATGTTGTTCACACAAACGCCATCAATGTAGCATCCGACAGGTTGACTGCTGAGCTTCTCTATCAGTTCATTCACATACAAGCTGAACAGCTGGGGCGAGGTTGTCCCACCCTGCCTAACCCCGCAGCTCAACCCATACGAGTCAGAAAGCGTACCGGCCCACTTCACGTAGTTAATCTGATGCGCGTACCAATACTCAAAAATAGAACAGATCTCCGTGGGCACCTCCGCGTCGCGCAGCTTCCTCCACAACACGTCATACCGAACCGTGTCAAACGCTTTTGACAGGTCGAGGAAGCACGCGTAGACCGGTGTCCTTCTATCCACATAATACCTAATTGTGTGCTTCAGACTGTATATGACACTCTCAGTGGACAGACCGGGCCTGAACCCAAACTGTCCATCGTGTAGATGTATGTGTTTAGATATGTGCCTATCCAGAAACCGATCTAAAACTTTGGCGATCACGGTAGCCAACGATATCGGCCTGTAATTGGCCTCATCAGCTATGTTCCCTGTTCTATTCTTGACTATTGGCACTACTATAGATTTCATTAAGTCCTCAGGCAGATACGAGTGACTTATACACAATGAATAAAACATAGATAACACTCCAGGCAAATGTGGCCCCGCGCACTGCAGGTGCTCGATGCTCAGCGAATCATGACCCGGGGATTTACCTCTACTCATGTTTTGTATCACTGCTTTAACTTCTTGAGCAGATATACGGATACTTCCCCTGTCACCACACACCTCAGCATCGACCAGCTTAGGTGCGTTCTGCTGACAAAAACGAGGTTCAACTCTGAAATAATCTTTAAATACATTTGCTATTTCTTTTGGATCAGATACACCCGATACACTCGCAGGTAAGCTAGACTTTAAGTTTAATTTATTTACATTATTCCAAAACTGTGAGAATTTTTTTGCCGACCTATGGCTAGCAATTATGTCCATCTTTATCTGGTCTTGGTGTTTCCGACACCATTTTACTTTTGCCTTGAACACTTTGCGGCTATTACACATATTAGTATAATATTCACCGCTCTGCGGCTTACCTGCATCCATCCATGTTTGAAACTCGCGTTTTGCCTTCAGATAAGCGCCACACACATGTTTGTTCCAGCGGATTAAATTCCTACCTTTCTTATTCCTATATGGAATGAATGACATTTTAGCTGCACCTCTTAAAATATTTACAATAACATTATACATTTTGTCTAAAACAGCCGTATGCGTGATGTCATCACACGATTTATCGGCACACAATGACAATGTTTCCGGAAAGTCAATTAATTTTAATTTTTCATTACACAATTTAAAATAATTACAAATCTGTTCTCTGTTACGTTCGCCCCACACAACGGAGTTGTCAACATTGATATTCACAGGTAATATCTTTTTCCGAATTACTTTGATATTACAGTAAATTTCCATCGGGAAATGGTCTGACCACATAACATCGTATCTTACTTTAATGTCTCTAACTGTATCCAAGGCCGACTGGGTAACCACACAGTGGTCCAACCACCGCCGGGAACCGTGCGCGTCACTCACAAACGTATACTCACTAGATTGTTTACCTAGCTTAATTAAGTCCGCACATAGCCACGATTCGTCGGAGCAAAAACTTTCTAGTTCGTTACAAAATAATTCGCTTGGGTGTGCATTATAATCACCTAGTATATATATAGATTCTACTGCAGCACTTTCCACTATGGCACTTATTTCGCTAAGACACGCTACGAACTCGGGTAGATTGTCGATACACTGGGTAGGCATGTATACACTAAACACTATAAAAAACCGGTTTTCTATTTCGAACTGCACAGCTGATATTCGGTTACTAGTACAGTCGAGTACTTTTATTGAAGTGAATATATTTTTTCGCCATAACAATGCCACTCCACCGTATGGTCTCCCTCGGAGGACACCCTGTGATGTGTCAACAGCTGATTTGCCACTGTACTCGAACTCTTCATGAATACGACCCAGGAAACCAAGATCCTCGTTCAATAGCCACGTCTCCTGAAGAGCTACAACGTCCGCCGTGTCACATAGGTGTCTGACATTCATAGCTGACCTCTTGACAGATTTACAGTTGAAAGTAATTAGTTTACATAAATCCATATTTATATTTTATTAAGTTCACTCGACCCGGCTTCGTCGCGGCGATAAAAACTGACGAAGCGCCTGAAGGCGATGCCGTCCGGCCATAGCTTGGCGTCCATGAATATTGGTAACTTCGATTTAAGAATAAATGATATTATTATATTATTATTATTATTATATTCAATAAAGACGCAAAATTAACGTTAAAATTATTAAGCGCTTCGTAGCGAGGTTACGAAAGTTAGGTGCTGCGAATAGTTGCTAGCTCCCAGTCTATTTTCCGAGTGCTTAAGTAATTCCGCTTTGGTAAAGAGGCTTTAATGTACGCAAATTGAATATACGTAGGTGTAGCTATATTAGGAAATATGATTACGTCCTATGAGGTATCACTTTTCCTCTTTAGAATTTTCATGTACAAAAGAGATTGTTGTGATGTAAATACTGCTTTGTAAACGTTCAAACTGCTTTAACAAATTCTGTTAAAATGTAAATGGCGGGAAAAAGACGAAAATGGATGTCATTGGTTTTGTTTATTTTTACCGGGTTTGTGTTTTCTCCACTTTTCTTTCTGAGAGGAAGGCTCGAGTCCCAGCGGTGGGCGTTTCCACTTCTGGGACTCTAGCCATTCTAATAATGAGCTGATGATGTATCTACGCTAATATTATAAAGAAGAAAGATTTGTTTCTTTGTTTGAATCGAATATGCTCCGAAACTACTGGACCGAATAAAAAAATCTTTCACCATTAGAATCCTACATTTTCGCCGATGAACAAAGGACTAAAAAAACGTATTTGGGATCCGTATGAAAACTTCGATAATGTAACCCACGATGTGAAAAAAATACCAATAAAGTCCTTAAATCGTGTACGCTGCGGAAACCATTGACCATGTAATATTAGTCTATGCTATTGACAATAAAGCAAAGTGACGTACTACAGTCTTATAGAAGACGTCAATAACTATGGCCAAAAAGGCCGAAGGGAAAAAAAAAACAATATCTACAAAGAAGTCCACATTATCATTTGTCTAACTATTACAGTTATGTCATAATAAATACTTTTTCATTTTGAAATATGCAATAGTAACGCCGGTACAAACCAGGCCACAATATTCGTACCTTAGTATTAATCCTATCTTTTCTAATAATAAATAAAGAAAAGAAAGATATATAAGTGTTTGTTTGTTTGTAATGGATACACGTAAAACTACTTAACCGATTCAAACAATTCTTCCACGAGTTTAGAGCTACGTTGTGCCTGAGAAACATTTGCTATATTTGATTCATCCTCATCATCATCCATCAACACGCGGGTGAAACCGCAGAGCGCAGCTAGTTATGTATATGTTTCCACGTGCTCTGACGTGTAATAAGTTATTAGGACGGATCAAAGTCCAACAATGCCTATCGTTAGTTTTGTTTATATTTCCTAGATTTGTGTTTCTTCTAGTTTTGACTACAGTCACCGCGTTACCAACTGAGTCGTGCGGCCATAAACCATTTCACTATGTCTATCTCGCTTGCACTTGTGGGTCTTATGGAGCCGCATAGTGATGTGCGTAAGATGGTTATATATTATTTTATATATATTATTTTTATTATTTATTTTTATCATCATCATCTCAGCCGTAGGATGTCCACTGCTGACTCCCCATAATTTTCCAAAAGAACCGGTTGGAAGCGGCCTGCATCCAACGTCGTCCTGCGACATTTATCAGGTCGTCTGTCCACCATGCTGCACTTGTCGGTCCGTGGTCTCCATTCCAGAACCTTCCGGCCCCATCGGCCATCTGTTCTGCGTGTTATGTGCCCACTGCCACTTTAACTGGCTAATCTCCTGGGCTATGTCGGCTATAGTATAGTATGACTTTCGTTTTTCTACGGATCTCCTCATTTCTGATTCGATCACGTAGAGATCACGTAGTATTATTTTTATAGTGGTAGATTATTAGATAACCGTTAAATGTCGTAATGGAGCCCGAGTGTAGGCAAAGTGAACAAAATCATTAAACGATGTTTTGTGTTTTCGTCATCAATCGCCTCATAAAGTTCTAGTACTGCTTCCACCGCTTTTCTATAACTTGATTTAGACAGGACAGTGACTTTCATCATCATCATCATCCGTCAGTATCAGTCCACTGCTGGATATAAGCCTCTCCTAATGCTCGCCACTGAGCCTGATCTTCGACTTTTCTCATCCAGCTACTACCAGCCACTTTGCGTATGTCGTCGCTCCACCTAGCCGGAGGACGTCCTACACTGCGTTTGCCGAGTCGCGGTCTCCACTCAAGAACGCGTCTACCCCAACGGTTATCGGTTCTTCAGCTAATATGACCAGCCCACTGCCACTTCAGTTTGCTAATTCTTTGGGCTATGTCGGTTACCTTGGTTCTCTGTCGAATCGCTTCATTTCTGATACGATCCTTCAGAGAAACTCCAAGCATAGCCCTCTCCGTAGCTCGCTGAGCAACCTTATATCGGTGGACCAGTCGTACCGTGAGTGTCCACGTCTCGGCTCCGTATGTCATAACTGGTGACTTTATTACTTTTGTATTTTTTATACTATTACTTTTTATTGTGTGACTTTGACTTGATTCTGACGACTTGATTAAAAAACTCATAACATAAAGCCGCCTTGGCATACCTGTATGCTAAACAAAACTTTCGTAAAGCCGCATTGGCATACAGGTGTGCCAAGGCCAAATCAAATAAGGATTCAATTAGAAATGTTAACTCTTCAAATATACAATAGATTTCAGATAATTCGTTTTTATGAGGCCATAGCTGTAGGTAAATTTATATAGAAAGGCAAAGTAAAAGCACTTTTTTAAACTTTCACGGTTGTTTTCAATAAACATATTGTTACTTACGGGATGAAAACCGTGGTATCATTTATAAATATCGGGAGCTCATTATAAAAAATATTAAAAAATAATTTGCCCCGACTTGTCAATAAATCGTCAAATGTACAGTGCCTCATGAGAGATATATTTATTAGCATAGTTATTTATGTGATCACGACTTGACTCTGAATATTTGAATTAAAACGCACGCCTTGTAATATTTAGCTTAAATAATCACTTACTAGTTTCTTTCTCCCAACTAACGTGAAAATAAATTGATTTTCATCAACCATTCCTAATTTCTCTGTACCGGGCAACCCACGCTTCTTTCGTTTCAATTAATTGAAGCCTTGAGAAGTAAATAATCAATTATGCCCCAAACTTCCAGCAACTAAGTACAGTTTCTTACAATTTCTATCCTAATTGCTAACTAAGTACGTGACTTAATTATAGGACGGTAAGAAAAAGAGCGCTTTAATTGCTTTATGATTTTACGTGCCTCTTTGAATTTTTTCTTATGTTTTTCTTCGCAGGACGTTCTTAGTTTTTAGTAGCTTTGCTTATCTGGACGGTAATTGTCAATTTCCGCCCATGTCTTTAATTCACTTCCTTGTTAGAAACATTATAGTGGTGTGAGTGATGTGTTCTTCGTATTTCATATTCTAACCAGCCAGCGGCTTCACTTACTCTTAACCGCGCTCGTATCCTGATAATAGTAAAAAGCAAAATCTTCAAACATCTAGTGTAACGAAACAGATCGACAATACTGTATTAATATATATAATACTCAGGTTAGACAAGGAACAGGCAAAGAGAGTAATAACCGAACAGAATTCATAAATATTACTCGCTCTCTGCAGAAAAAAATCCTGAATAAGTCAATAAAAATAAACTTTCACGTCCAAACTCTCTGAATTTTCAGCGATAACACTATATTTTTTAGGTAATACATAGCCAACATATAGTACTAAAGTAGTAACCAGCAGTTTTTTCAATTGTGTTAGTATATATCGGAATATATTAAGAAAACCTACATAACTAATGCATTTTCGCATCCACTACGTCTAATATAACGAGCGATTTTCAACCTTACGTAAAGCATCATAAATTATTTTAAAATTGGGGTTGGACCGCGCTTTAAGGGTACAATTTCTTCTGTAGTAAATGCTTGCAACATAAATGACATCAACTGCCAAAACATCAAGTTTTCAGGCGTAACAGTAATTTAAAAAAAATTGATACCAAATAAATGGCACCGACTTCAAGACTAAAATGTGTGAAAAACCTTGTTGAAGTCGGTACCATGATAGTACAAAAGTACCTATTATCACAATATTGTGTGCATGGTGCCGACTTCGACAAGTTATTTCACACTTTATAGTGTTGAAGGCGGTTTCGTATATTTTTGTAAAAAAAAATTTCATCCTTTTTAGTGACCATTCCTACTTATGGGATCGATTGTCATTCACCGTCAATAAGGATAGCATTAAGATATGCGAAACATCTTTCAGTTATTGGGTGTAACTTAAAAACCGCTTGACCGAATTATATGAAATTTAAATGGGACCACCTCGGAAGTAAACCACCCAAAAAATTATAATCAAAATCGGACTACTCTGTAAAAAGATATGGCGGACGCGTCGGCTTGAGAACCTCCTTCTTTTGGAAGCTGGTTGAAAAGGGGCCAACCCTGCATTACAGTACGTATGGCTGAAAGCTGCGCGCTCACCGCCCTCTATCGCAAAAACGGTGCAAATTTTTTTTTGTAAATAATCTTTAAAAAAAAATGTATGTTCTACAATTTTGTAATAGATGTTAACATCAGTGTAGCAATAGAAAGCGAGATATACGTGAAATAAGATTTGATTTTCTACAGACTACCAAAAAAGAGGAGGTACTCGATTCGACTGTATATTTTTTTTTCTTTATGTTTGTTACCTCATAACTTTCGATAGGGTGAACCGATTCTCAAAATTCTTTTTTGTTTAAAAGCTGGTGCTTCCCATTAATTTAATCAAATTCGGTCCCTTAGTTTTTGAGATACACTCGAATAACTGAATAGAATGGAAGTCGGTATAAAATTTTTCAAATTGTACTTGTTACCTACCCTAAAACTTACGACACAGACACGAGATTTTAAGAGACTTTCTTATTATCTCCTCTGCTGCGTCCCGCGGTTTCACCCTCGTGGTGATGTACGATGATGAAGATGAAAAGTATATAATGTCCTTCCCAGAAATATGACAAATCGAAAAACACAAAGATTATAAAAATTGGTCCAGCCATTCTTGAGTTATAAATGAAACTAACACGACTTTGTTTTATCTTATACCTATCTATAAATATATGTATATAAAATAAACCCCTTTTATAATAATTCAATTCATTTATTTTATTTATTTCAACCATCAGTCATATTAGCATGTTAAATAATATATAATATTACATAATCTTAAAAAATTAAATTACACAAAATTAAATTCAAACATCATCATATTAACATAAATCATATAAAGTTAGAAAAAAAAAATAAAAATAAAAAGTCAATAATTAGTATGTCCACTTAATGATAATGATTAGCCTGCCTCTGTGTCATTTGTTTGTTCGTCAGTGCATGCACCATTAAACAATGGTTTATGTACTGACAATCAAACCTATTCATATATAATAATAATATATTTTATTGGCAATTGTACATATATGACACAAAGAATACTAATTTTCATTTCACATTACTGGTTACTGGCATTCAAATAATATAAGAAAGGCCTCAGGCAGGACTCTATACTAGGCTAGAAGCTTGTGTTATAGGGATCTGCGCTCCTATTTCTCTTGGTCACCCTATAACTTGAGAACAGATGGAAAAATCTTGCTAATTCTTTTTTGTTGTGTTAATTATTGTCAGGAGAAGGTTCTTCTAAAAGAAAAACCATGAAAAGACGGGAGGCTATGGCGAGGCCGAAGGCCGAGCCGAACGACGTCGTGGGCAGTCGCTAGTAATATATAGATTACGAGGTTGATCGCTAATCAGACAGTCTATAATATATATAAAGAGACGTGCAAGTCAAACGCCTGATTGTAAGCCAAATGCTTCCCTAAAAACGACTCTTAAAAACTCGTCCGACTGAACCAGAACATTTTATCATTATTAAACCAAACGTGCATTCCATCCTTTGTCACGTTTTTATTTGAAATGTACCCTCAATAATAAATGATTAATTAATGTAGTTCGTACCCGTGTTCTGACCCAGTGGGATAACTAAACATAACAAATATTGTAACAAGATCAAACCTCATTTGCATAACAAAGGCGATGTTGATTCTCAAAGAGTATTTGAAATTGGTATTAAGATGGTGTTCCATAGATCACAGAAACAAGGGAGATATGAAAAGGGGGCGGGGCCGGTATCGCAGCAATATGCCTAAAAACAGAACACATTGCTCGCGGCGGTTCGCAACTTTTATTTTATTTTATTTATATTGGTACAGATACAGATTCGAAGCTTAAAACTTTTCGTAAGTAACTTAGGCATAGTAACTATATAAACTTAGAGTCCGATAACAAACTGTACTCATCACTATAGTATAAAAAAAAACACACGAAAGTTAAAATAAATAAATGATGTAATACAGAGGTTAAAATTAACAAGATGAGGTTAAACTACTTGATAAAAACATTTAACGACAACTTAAACGATGGGTAGCTAGACGAAAATACCCTTAAGACCTTTTGTATTATGTGACTGAACGCCGGTCGCGATATTTCATGTAAACAGTTTACAATGCTTGCTCTGTACTTACGAATATTCAAACGTTAAGTTTTAATACCGCGGTGGATAATGAACTTATTGAAGCTAACAATATGTTGAATCGCGGAATATGGCCGCTGCTTGGGACATCAGGTTTTGTACTCAGTGCACGGATTGGCATCTCTCTAGATAGATCTCTCTCTTGGGTATTCCCTGTATGCATCTGTTAGTAATATTATTGACGAAATAATTTTTTGAGCTCGAGGTGGTATAAATTTGGCAGTAATACTATTTTATTGATTACGCAAAATCCACACCCCGTATTACAAAATAACATTTTCTCACTTACCTTACAGCCAATACCTAAAGGGTTATCTATCGACTTTCAAAAAGGAGGAGGTACTCAATTCGACTGTATATTTTTTGTTTTTTTTAAGTTTGTTATCTCATAACTTTCGACTGGGTGCACCAATTCTCAAATATATTTTATTGTTTGTAAGCTGGTGCTTCCCGTGTGGTCCCAATTAAATTTCATTAAATTCGGTACAGTAGTTTTTGAGTTACACTCCAATATATGAATAGAATGGAAAACTTTTCAAATTGTAATTGTTATGCAATATATTTTTTTAATTATACAAAGTTATTACATAAGCTTACAAAATTTAAGAATTTTAAAGTACCCTTTTTTTTCTTCGTGTAATATCTTTGTATCTGTTTATCTACAGATAAATAAAATTGAAAGATCTGTTTGTCATTCCAAATTAATAGCTTTTCACTAACTGCATACAAAAGTACATAATATGATAAGTACTTTTTTAAATTTTGTCTGTCTGTTTGTTCCGGCTAATCTCTGAAACGGCTGGACCTATTTTAACGGGAATTTCACTCGCAGATAGCTGATAATATAAGGAGTGACTTGGTTTACTTAAAATTTAAAAAAAATCTCCATTGCTCTGTTTGTTTCCATATCTTGCCTAAACGTCTGAACGGGTCGAATTTGGTAAGATTATAATCCGTGCTTATTATTTTTGTTATCTGATCAATAAAATTATTATTATTATATTATTTAGAAAGCACGTTAAGCCGTCGGTCTTTGTTGTTGCCTTAGAACAACAGTCGTTAGGCTCTGTCGAAGGCCTTCGGGCGGCCTAAAAACTTCGACATGTTTTGGCCACTAAGCCACCCACCAAACCGCACTGGGCCTACGTGGTGGATTATGGCCTAGAGTACTAGCAGTGGGAACATACTGGGCTGATTATGATATCCTGGGGATGCATATATGATACTTTTCATCATCATCCATCATCACGCGGGTGAAACCGCGGGGCGTAGCTAGTTTGTAATATATTTGTACGGTGTTTCAATACAGAGTTAATCTAATGTAATTTTGTATGTAATGTAAAGTGGCCTTGGAAAATCTGAACCTACGAATATTATTATTATTCCTAGATCTGAACCTATTAAATGGCTTCAATTTATAGAGTAAGTACACAAATCAAAAAAGTTTGATTTATTTTGAAAAATCAAAATATTTTTGTTACGGTAAATTATATTATTATTGCTTCGTCTTTTTAGTTGCTATTGATTGAATTGTCAGACCATTTCGCGTAAACCATGGACACCAATTTGTACTGGTCGATGATAATGCGCCCGCCCATCGAGCTCAACGAGTCAATGCTGCTCTCCGAGAATACGACATAGGTTAGACTGGCCTGCCGGCTCGCCTGACTTAAACCCAATAGAGCACGCGTGGGATGCTCTTAAGCGAGCTGTTTGGAACCATCAGCCACGTCCCCAGACAGTGCCAGAGTTTAAAGAAGCCGCTATTGAATGGGACAGGTTACCCCAAGAAATGCTGGATAACTTGATTCTCAGCATGCCTAGAAGGATCACCGCATGTATTCGACTCAGGGGAGGAGTTATAATATGTTGAATATAAGCCTTTTATTAATAAATTGTTGATTAAGTTCAATTTAAAATATTGTCAGCTTATGCTAGTGAATACAAACTTTTGTGTGTGTACTTAACAATCCCACTAATATTACGAGTATAAAACACTGTTTTAAACTATCACGGTTGTTCTCTAAAGTTATATGATTATTAACGGGATATTTACCGTGGTAAGGTTGTGGAGTGAGCTCCCGATATTTCGGCGCAGTTAGTTACATGCACCATGTTCACGGGAAGACCGTCTCTTACCACGGTAAATATCCCGTTAATAATCATATAACTTACGAGTATAAATGTGAAAGTTTAGAAGGATGGATGGATGGATGGATAAATTAGGTATATGTTTGTTACTCTTTCACGCAAAGATTCCTGAATGGATTTCAATGAAATTTGGTATGTAGATAGGTGAGACGCTGAAATAACATATAGGATACTTTTTTATCAACATCATCATCATCCATCACCACGCGGGTGAAACTGCGTGGCGCATCTAGTAATATATACATCACACTTTTAATAAAATTATAGGTTCTAAAAGCCAGTTACATCAATTACTGTATTCTTAGTAAAATAGCGGTTGGGTACTAAATATTAGCGTTAGGGAAAGTGCCGGAAGTTGGGTCACAGATTAACCAGCAGTAGCAGTTTTAGGCGAGTTGCCAAAATCGAAGTGCTTGTAGGCCAAGAAGAAATCGCTTCATTGCAATCCGCTTTTAGACTCAAGTAACCAAGCATTTATGTTAAATGCAACAGCCAATATTAACGTATCCGTTAGCTCAGTTGGTAGTGATGCCGCCTTCGAAGTACGGGGTCCCAGGATCAATTGGGTCGAGAGTAGATTTTATGTTATGAGAAAATTTTTGTTCTTGGGTTTTGGTTGGCATTGTGTGTGTCTGCCTGCTGTGACATAAGAAATCCTAATGCGATGGGATGTGAGTTTAAGTATAAACATTTACGAGACCACAACATAACGCAACAAATGCGACTTGCTGGCTTGTAGTTGAATGAATGAATGAATGAATGAATGAATGAATCAATGAATCAATGAATGAATGAAAGAATGCATAAATGAATGAAAGAATAAATGAACTAATGCATTAATGAATAAATGAAGGTATTTATTTAGACATACTGCTCACAACAGTTTAAACACTGCAGTGTTGTGTTTTTCCTTACCGCTGGATGATGAGGGTCAAGGACAATGCATTGTAGAATTATTTTTTGGGTGCGAATAGCATCAATATAAAAAAAGTTGTTCATTTTATAAAGTTAGAAAATATACATGGTAATTATCCCGTTGATAATTTGAATACTTCTAATGTTTGTGACCATGATAGTTTAAAAACTTATATCATTTTATAACGGTCAACAAGAATCACGAAATGTTTTGGAAACTCGCTGTGAAGTTTATTTAAGCTGACTCAGAAATTCAGACACCCAGTTTGTTCTTTTATACTACCGAGTGAGGATATGGTTAAGTCGTGCGCCTGATGAACAGTTGCAGTACCACACAGTTTACTTTTTGTGTGGCACTGAACTATGCTTGTCACCCTAAGATCTTGTTTTTTTAAGTATTTTTTGCTCAGTGATTGCTCTTGCTACAGTGTCCTTCACACTCTAACCCAGTTCTAGGAGCGTACTGTTCCTACGCGGCAGAATATCTGGCACAGCGGTGGTACCAATCAAGATGGCCTCTTGCTTAAAGTCGTATACCGCTGTACCGGGGGTGCAAGCAAAATGAGCCATATATGACTTACATTTAGCGCATGTACTTAGTTTCTATAGGTAGTTATTATAAGGTTTTAACACTTTATATTTATCTACCGACTTCCAAAAAGGATGAGGTACTCAATTCGACTGTATTTTCTACCGACTTTCAAAAAAAGGAGGTGGTACTCATAACATTCTACTGGGTGAACCGATTCTCAATTTTTTTTCTTTGATAGATGGTGCTTCCCGTGTAGTCCAATTTAAATTTCATCAAATTCAGTCCAGTAGTTTTTGAGATACACTCCAATAACTGAACATGCTGAAGTCGGTATTAAATTTTTGAAATTGTACTTGTTTTAAAGACGATGTTCTCTGCTTTAGCCATGCCGTATGCAAACTTTTTGACTGTCGTATAGTTATTAAGACTATAATTTAATTATTTTACTTACAAAAGATCACTACATTTTTAATAATTTTTAGTAAAAGGTTCAAGAAAATCGCCTATGCATCTTGCCACAAAATTCGCACCATCCTGACAGTTTAATATTTTTTTAGTCGGCTGACGTATATTATGACGTCAAAGTCAAAATCATTTATTCAATTTAGGCATCAAAGACGCACTTATGAACGTCAATTTTTCATTATAATGTACTTTAAAGACTACCGCCGCGTTCCAAAATATATAGAGCCTACCGAAAAGAAGCGGCAAGAAACTCGGGGCCATTCTTTTTATATACATATTTTTATATGATCAAACGAACTTCAGCGATGTGAAGTTCGATCATTATTGTACGAGACGCTTCATTCGAAGATATGATTTGATTTCCAACTGTAGTACCTCTACTTACTAGGCAACTTCCGCACATATTTTAAAGACTAAAAACGATTTAGTGACTTTTAAACGTATTTCCGCTCAATCGCTCCTACTACCGGCCCTCCTGTGGCTGGCTCATTCTTTTTAGAGCCCTGAGTCTTATTGCACAAAACTTTCTATACGCGGGTTTCAGGGGGGGGAGGGTGATCATATCTTCGAATGAAGCGTCTCGTACAATAATGATCGAACTTCACATCGCTGAAGTTCGTTTGATCATATATTGTACATTCGCCGCTTCATTCTTCAGATATGATTTGATTTCCAACTGTAGATGTTAAGAGCAGAAAGTTTTGGAAATAAAAGCACTATAAAATAGTGTTTTTTCTTGGTTTTATTATCTTAATTCTAACAACAAATTAAGGCTACTTTATGTAGTAATGTTTATGAATAACATACACTTCTTGATCATTACGGATACAATTTTACTTATGAACTTATCAAACAAAAATAACCCTTGTTTTACTATTATTATATAATCAGCTACAATGATTCATTAAACTACATTATCTTACAGTTGAATATAATTTTCTGTTAGATAGTAGAATGCCTCGACCCCGACGGTAGGCACACGGATCGGGCAAATTCCCCCTCGTTAAGAATGGCCCGGTGGTAAAAGCGGGCAAATGAATTAGAGGCGCTAGTCCAACCGGCGGTTTTGCGTATGGTTTCTATGCTGACCCCGGCAGAGCTTGCCGCCGAGGTGGATGCGTGCCGCGTGCTGTGTCCGTGGAACACGTTTACGTCGACACCGCTCTCAGACAACACCTGCTTCAGCCATCGACTGATGGACTGTGTTGTTGCAGGTTTGTGTGGTCGTTTGTATGTTAACAAAAGTCGACCTGTACTCTCGGTTCGTATGTTTCTAGTCATAGAAATGTAGTCCGAAAGGGCGGTGGCTGGGCAAACGTTCGTATTTTCTCTGAAGTAAGGAAGGAATAGCATCGGTTGCTCTCTACCGGGTGCAGATGTTTTATAATATCAGTAATAATGATTTTTGCACCGCTATCAGAAAATTATATATTCTCTAGTTTAATAACAGAAAGCGTTTGGACTCTGTGAGCAGTGCAAATTGCTAATAGGATGGCCAGTTTCTTAGTTATCTTTTCTAAAGATAAGTCATTGTTAGGAAACCATGTTGAAATGTGGTTTAGAACTAACTGGGGGTCCCAGGTACTAGAGTACTTGGGTCTCGTTGGTTTCGATTTGTAGGCACCCTTAAGGAGGCGCTTCACGCATTCATCTGAACCTATATTGTTACCTATTATAGCGGACAAAGCGGAACGGTGTGAATTTAAACTGCCGTATGAACAACCGCTATTGAACTGTGCCGTCAGAAAGGTAAGTACTGATGTCTTCATTGGTTTGAATACATCTTCGTTATTAATTTTACAAAACGCCCACCATAGCTTAAGTGAAGTATTGTATTGTTTAATGGTGGCCTCTGAAAAGGATGACAACATTAATGTCGTGGAGCCTGTGCAGGCGCCTCGCCGGATGAATGACTGCCGCAGAGTCTCGCGGCACCCAAGGTAAGACTCTTGTGCAAGGGATGATGATCCCTGAAATGAGATTGTAAAAGATACTTCTCAGGGTTGAAATAAATTACGTCAGAAACTATTAGGTTCTGCAACAATGGAAACCATGGCTGCGTTGGCCAGTAAGGGTAAACTAGAATACCGTTCGCTTTATCATCAACAATTTTTCTAAGACATTTTAATATTAGAGAAAATGGCGGGAAAGCGTAGAAATAGGTCGACTGCCAGTTCAAAGTGAATGCGTCTACGTATTCTGCGTCAGGGTCCTGCTTCCATGAGACGAATCTGTTACATTTCGCGTTATCTCGTGAAGCGAATAAATCTATGTCTGGTTGACCGAATTGGCAAACGATATTTTGAAACGCCTTATCAGAAAGGGTCCATTCGGTATCCGGATTAACAATTCTAGATGAGTCATCTGCGCGGTTGTCTTTGGTATTTACGTATGACGCAAATATCCAAAGACTGCGCTTTTCACACCATTGCCAGATGGTCCTGGCCAAGTCGTTTAAATGAGGGTATTGTATGCCACCCATGCGATTCACATAACTGATTGCAGTGGTGTTATCGATACGAAGCAATATAGCGCAGTTGGTTACCTCGTTAGCAAATGACTTCAGTCCTAGAAAAGCAGCCATCAATTCTAAGTAGTTGATGTGTCTAGCCTTTTCTATGTCTTTCCATTTGCCGTTGACCTTTTTGCTATTGCAGACTGCGCCCCAGCCAGTCCTGCAAGCATCTGTATATATCTCCAGGTCAAAAGGTGGTTGTGTCATAAAGTTGAACGTGGTTTTGATATTTGACGACCACCAGTTCAAATCATGTAATATTATGCTTGGAAGGGTAATTTTGGCTTCATAATTATCTGTATTCATAAAAGCAAGGTACTTTTGTCGCTCTAAGATCTTGGTGTAGATCCACCCATATTTAGCGGCTGGGCAAGCGGCAACCAGAACTCCAATAAGCTGAGAAAAATTTCGTATAGAGCAAGACGGTAGTTTTGCAAACTTGGTTACCAATTGTGCTATTTTGCTTCTTTTATCTGGGGGTAGACTGATAGTAAGACTCCCCGAATGAAACTCGAATCCTAGATATCTGCAGGATTGTTGCGGCTTTAAATTACTTTTATTGTAGTTGACTACGAAACCGAGGTAATTAAGTAAATTTAACGTTTCGTTAACGTTGTTCTCGCACTCTCGGTAACTATCGCCTATACATAATATGTCATCCAAATAAAAGACGGATTTGTGGCCGCGGGCTCTTAAGTAGCCCATGACTTCTCTCATTACCTTTGTGAACACTCGTGGAGCGACGGATAAACCGAACGGCAATACATTGAATTCAAATGTCGTTGTTTCGGTTGAGTTATTTAGATGAAACTGAAATCTTAAGTACTTCCGGTCTGAAGGTCGGATAGGCAGAAGAAAAAAAAGCATCTTTTAAATCGATGGTCGCTAGGTATCCATCGTGTGATATTAATTTGCATGCCGTTCGATAGTCCTCCATCTTAAAATGTTCATTAAAAACAAACTTGTTTAGTGGTTTTAAATTAAGTATGAACCGCTTGCCTCCGTTAGGTTTCAGCGTAAGAAATATCCTAGATATAAACTGATCGTAAGTAGGCTTGCACTTAGAAACAGCCCCTATGGTTACTAATTCAGTGATGGATTCTAACATATCTTGTTTTTCAGACCTCGAAAAACTATTATGTGGTATATATGATTGGTTAACCGACTGTTTAAATGGTATAGTAAATCCATTTTTAATCCAGTCAAGTATTACATTATTGTTGGTTATTGTCAACCAATGATCATAAAAGTGGGTAAGTCTACCCGCGTGTACCTGTGCTAGTGGCGAGTCTGTGCTGATGGCCGGGATTTGTCCTGGTAGGCGGGGCGCGGCGGTTGCTGCGCTGGCGCTGAGTACGGGCGGCGGGCTCCCGACGGTGCTGGCTTCCTGTACGTTCCCCGCCCCCTGTTCGTTTGGTATCGAGGGGGCGCAGGCCAGTTTCCCTGGTTCGACGTGGAAGGCCTAGAGATAGGCTGAGAAGCGGCAGGCTTTGGATTTCTGTTCGGCTTTTTTATCAGCAAACCTTGCTTTTCGATGGCTTTTGCCGCCTTAATTTTGTCGGACAGCGACGAACCGAACAAGGTTTCATCTCTTTCGACGTCGTTTATCATGTGTAAGACAGATTTATCCAGACTGGGTGTGACAAGCTTTACGCGGTTTTGCGTAACTAAGTGATGGGAGTCACAAAGTATTCTGCAACCGTTGCTGAGATGCTTCATGGCTTGGACCTTGTCGTCGGTTTTCAAGAGCGTGTCTATACCTCTATTTATGGCTGTGATTCCCGCACCGAGCTGTTGTTGTGATGTTGCGATAATCTTATCTCGATTACGTACCATGTCCGGCACCGCTGCAGAGATTTCCGCGTTCAATGTTGGCGCTTGTAAGAGCTTACAATTTTCGGGAATCGGATAATCTTTGAGGATCATGTCCTTTCCTTTAGTTATACCTTTCTTTAGTAAAGGTAGCCACAATTTAGCTAAATTGTCATGTATCTTGTCGCCATAGTCAGGGGTTTCGGACATAGATTCTCCGAGAGCAGACAAAATTTCTGGATCCAAAACCAGATCAGAAGTTACTGGATTTTCGATTTGAAGGGCGGGCCCTGGCCTGTCTTCAACTTGAGGCAACAGGTCGATTGACTCCGAACCAGCTTCTTGTATGGAGTCAGGCGGAGTTGGTTCCGGGGTCGTAATGTCTGGTCCCACAGGTGGTCCGTTATCTTCGTTACCTATAATTACAAATTTGCAATTTAGGTCATGAAGCTTTTTTTTTTTTTTTTTGACGGTATTTTATAAATAAATAAAATTCTCTTATCGTCTTTATGATTGTATGAAGTGCATAGGAACGTTGCACCTATTTCAGGCTGTACGTATTTTATGCTTATAGTCATCGTTGAAAACTCGCAGTCAACTACGATGCTAAACATTTATAATGTTGATATTTGAAAGTTTAGTTTTGAAAAACGTCTATGTTATTGACTCGCAGTCGATCCCATGCGTATCAAAACTATAATTATCACTGTTAAAAATCACTTTTTCACCAAATGAAGTGTATTTAGCTTACCCTCATCGTCCGATGATGAATATGGAATTCTCCGACATTTTTCTTGAATCCTTCTAATTTTCCTTTCGTATCGTTCGATTTTTGATTGTGCGCTTCTTTTCGGCATGGTGAAGTATGAGACGTGCGAAAGTCACCGCGCACAGTAAAGGAATGAGCCAGCCACAGGAGGGCCGGTAGTAGGAGCGATTGAGCGGAAATACGTTTAAAAGTCACTAAATCGTTTTTAGTCTTTAAAATATGTGCGGAAGTTGCCTAGTAAGTAGAGGTACTACAGTTGGAAATCAAATCATATCTGAAGAATGAAGCGGCGAATGTACAATACAATGTTTTTACTTAGGTACTACAAATATTAGCTCCAGTGTGTTGCCTTACAAAAGAGAACATAATAATGGTATCAGTAGGGCAAGACACGCTACACTTTGACATCTTAGTACACGAGTAGATAGATCCTGGAGTGATCAGTCCCAAGCTGTTTCATCCTCCAAGTAATCCGAAATTTTGTAATAACCTTTTTGACAGAGTTTAGTTTTAATAGTAACTTTAAACTTATTAATAGGCAAATCTCGGATAACATTGGGAACTTTATTATAGAATCGTATACATTGTCCCATAAAAGAATGACTTATTCTGTGGAGACGCGTTACATGTACGGATAGCTTGTGCTTATTTCGCGTGTTGATGGAATGAGCATCACTCCTTTTATCAAAGCTGCTAATGTTTTTCTTTACATACATTAGATTTTCATAGATAAACTGAGAGACTGTTGTAGAATGATTGTCTTTAAACTTCTGTCTAAGGGAAACTCTGGGAGCTAAACTGTAGATCGCTCGTATAACCCTTTTTTGCAGTATAAAAATAGAATTAATTTCTGCAGAACATCTCCAGAGCAGTGTGCCATAAGTCATAACGCTATGGAAATAACTAAAATAAACTATTCTAGCTGTGTCTACATCGGTTAATAGTCTGATTTTTTAACAGCATAAGCCGCTGAACTAAGCCTACTAGACATTTTTTTTTGCAATTTAGCGTCTATAGTAATTCCTAAAAAGACCGTTGACTCCACAAGGTCCATTCTTTACTTTTCCAGGACGTATTATCTACGTACAGAAAGAAGCGCGTTTTAGCTTGTAGCAAGCGATTGTTTCGTGGCCCCTTGTTTTGCTTAGTTCAAAGATATACCAAGGTCAACGGATTAGTAGGCTAATAAGGTCAGATGTTTTGAAGATGTTATAGTTCAATAAAACGCCAAAGTATGTACTTTTATGTATTTACTTGAATATGCTAGGTAGCCGAAAACGAACTGACAATCGAGGTTGGTAGATGATTAATATAATAATGCAAGCGAGAGTATAATTGTACAAAAGTACCTACGCAGTCACAATATACAACAGAAGATAAATCACTTTTAAACATTATTTTGGAAGTAGGTAAATTCTACACGAACGTACATCCCAAAAAAAAAACTTATTTTATCTATTTACTGTTTTCTGATGTTGCTCAATTTCAAGCGAGTTGTTTATTTACTTATTATATTAATTACTTATTCGCCAGCGAGTTTGCTTGATCAATGGGATATGACGTCACAGACTTAACCGACTTAAAAGAGGAGGAGGTTCTCAATTCGACGGGTATGTTTTTTGTATGTTTGTTACGCGATTACTCCGCTAATTATTAATAGATTTTTGTATTCACCTTGTCAGGGTTGTCCAAAAACTCTTCGTAAATACATGCTTACCAACGTAAAATGCACCAAGTATTTAAAATTTAGGCTATGCTATGAATCACTCAGTCAGGACAAGTAAAATAATTAAATATACTTGATTACATAAACAGGCCCATAATTATTAATATATGATTTTAAAGCCTGCGAAACTAAACGCTGGAATTTTAGAGAGAAAAATACATATCCTCGGACGAAATTCGATATAATGTTTCCACCGCTGGGGCAAGAGGGCTAAAGCTGCGTATTCACTAGGAGACATGTCGCCCAACATTCACGTGGCGACTCTTTGCGACTTCGTGGGACAATGTCGCTCGACATTTGTTTTGTACACACTAGCCAATGGTGAACAATATGTCGCCCGAGGAGGTAGTGATGTTCAGTGCGGCTTATATAAGTATTCAGAAGACTATTTCAAAACGTTAAAAATGGGTGGTGGGACAGAGAATATTCGCCACAGAACTTTGGTCAGAACTTGTCCATGGGAAAAGAAAAGAGTAAAAGCAAACTTCAAAAGCAAGCTCATGTTATCACAGCACCACAATTTTTTATTTGACAGCAATTAAAAACCTGTAAAATTCACCCGACTTATCTGAACTGAGCTGCTCGTAAACAAAAAAGAAGTTATGTAACCCAACGTGTGGAAAATAATACCAAAAAACATCGTGATATCGCGTAAGTACGCTGCAGTAACTATTGACAATAGAGCAATCTACAAAAAGTCTGCGAAACCATATGTGTATCTAACATTTAAACTATTAAAAGTTATGTTAGAATAACTATACCTACATTTTCGTGTAAAATATGCAATAGTAACGCCGGTACAAAATAGACCACATTATTCGTCCCATGGTAATAATCCTTATACGAGTATAATAAAGAGCAAAGATTTGATTGTTTGTTTATTTGTAATGGATAAACGCCAAAAACTACTAAACCAATTCAAAAATTTATTTCACTAGTAGAAGGCTATATTGTGCATGAGTAACATACGCTATATTATTATGAGCGCAACTAGTATTACATATTATATAGGACGGCCGGACGGACGGACATGACGAAACTAAATAATAAGGGGTCCGTGTTTGATATCGTATTTGAACAATGAACCTTATGTCGTATTCAAATCTATAGATAAATAGTAGTAGGTAGTCGCGACAGATTCCCATGCATCATATTTTTCATAATCACGATGAGTATTCCACAATAATTGAAAACTTCGATAAGGGTCAATACGTCCATCGGACCACACTATTGCCGTTTCGGAACATAAAGCGACACACGTCCTCACTATTCAAAACTTGTCGAGCGACAGTCGAGGGACACGGATGTCGCGCGTGTGTGAATAGGCGGCTTTAGTGTAACTTAGCGAATAGGTTGGTGGCCAGCATTAGTATCGAAGTTTTCAGACCGCTCGAAGACCTCCGATATGGTCTAACGGCCTGAATTTGTGTGAATCACCTTTCACACCAATTAACCACTGAGAGCTTTAAAAAAAGCGGTCTACCATCCTAGTAGTGACAGTAACAAGGCTAGTTAAACCGTTTGGATGTTTGTTTGTGTAAAACTAAAATTAAAAATTAATATTGCCTCCGGGAATACTATCAAACTAATACTGTTTCACACACCACGTAAGCCATTGTTGACGAATGAAAGAGACAGGTATAATTTCTTCACATGCGACTACAAGGAATGTCCGTTCTTCACATGACTCTATTAGTTTGTACCGTGACCCGTATCACCCAAACTAAAACAGATTACGGAACCACGTCGAGCATAAAATTAGGGTACTTCCGGCCTCCATAGATTAAACAAACTGCGAGGGCCGATAAAACTATCAATAATAAATTTATTAGGATTTATGGCAACCAACGTCCATTTATTGGCTTTATTAGATTATGATGTTGCCAGTTATCGCTTTTTAATTAAGGGTTAGATGCAAGTTTGAGCGGTTTATAATTAGTCTAAAGTTTATCTTGTATGTTGATACAAGACTTGCTTTAGATTGTGTGGCCATGTGCGAAGGTTTAGTTTAAAAAAAAAAAATTAAATATGTATTTGAAAATAATTGAAAATCATTTCTAACGAAATTCCAAAAAGAAACCGGATACACCTACTGCAAAGTAAGTAAATATCTTGGGGCCGCGCGCTCCAAGTACTTTGACTATACTGACAAAATGATTTTCGACTGTATGTATTTTTTTTGTATGTTCGCAGATCTCTCCCCCATTTGTGAACCAATTCAAACTCGGTAGAGTATACTTCCTATTTAAATTTCACTCCAATAACTAAAAAAATGGAAGTCGGTTTCAAATCTTTAATTATCTTCAAATTGAACCACACGGGAAGCTCCGCTTTCAAACAAAAAAAATGAGAATTGGTTCACCCAGCCAAAAGTAAAGAGGTAAAAAACATAAAAAAATAAGAATAAAAATACAATCAATTGAGTACCTCCTCCTTTTTTTGAAAGTCTGTAGAAGATGAACCCCTATTACTCCTGGTCACGCTAAAACTTGAGAACGGAGGGAACAATCTCGCTAATTCTTTTTTGTTGTGTTAATTATTGTCAGGAAAAAGTTTTTGTGCAAGAAAAGATGGGAGGTACTACGCGAACGAAGTCGCGGGCAGTCGCTAATACACTATATAAATACATACAACGTCAAAACATGAATTGAGTATAACAAGGAAAATATGTTTAAAATTAAATTAACTATAATCCGTACTTATCGTTCAAATAGTAATAGAAATAGAGTAAAACATTTCGTTCTAATTTAATTATATTAGAACCTAAAATCTCTATTTAGAGATTCTATCCAAACTTTATTTGATATGGCAGCATAAATTAAAGATTAATTTCCGAAAATAAAAAAGGAAGATTGATTATTTTAAGCAGTTCAACAAACTTTTACCTTTCCTCTCCAAAATTAAGATTAACGTAATAAAAGGCAAGTATTAAACCTAACAAAGGTTTTTACAAAGGAACTTACTTAATGGGTGATTAGAATATTAAAATTAAGGAGAAGATTCGGAGTAATTATTTGCATTTCAATTTTGTATTGTATCCTTGCGACCCTGTGCTCCTGTTCATTAATTTCCGAGGTTTAGGAAATATTGGCCGACGTCCACTGCTGAACATGGACCTCCCCTAGAATTTTCTAAAAGGACCGATTGGAACCTGCGTGCTAAAACGCTGTCCTGCGATATTTATCATGCCGTCTGTCCACCTTGTCGATGGACGACCTACGCTGCGTTTGCCGGCCCATGGTCTGCACGCCAGAACCTTCAGGCTCTCTCGGCTCTGCGTGCTATGTGGCTGTCCACTGCCTTTTCAACTGGCTAATCGTCTGGGCTATGTCGATGACTTTCGTTCTTCTACGGATCTCCTCATTTTAGATTCGATCACGTAGAGAAATCCCGAGCATAGCCCTCTCCATAGCTCGTTGTGCGACTGAGCTGACATAAGGCCCATAGTGAGCGACCAGGTTTTAGTGCCATAAAGCATCATTGGTAACACTGATCAAAAACGTTTGCCTTGAGGCTCTGTCCAGTACAGCACAAGGATTCCTTATACCGTGGGCATAAACATTTCCACTCAGCACACACATATTTGTCAAGGCTATGGATGGCACTGTACAGCTTATTCGTAGTGACTGACGAACTGATCCAACGTAGCCGTCGTATGAAGAGAGGAATACATTTTTTAAAGCTGTTATTACTTATTACATTACGGGTCGCGTCTTAATGGAGTATTTTTGGAAGGTTTCCGAGTTCTAAGCTTGGAGGCCTTTAGCGAAGCGAGCGACCAGTCTGCACCTGTTTGTATGCTCGTTAGATTGTATGTACGTCTTCCTGTACAGGTCATATTTTTCACTCATCTTGGCAAAACTAGGCAATGTTCTACTATTGTTTTTTTTGTCTTCGGTGTTTTTGAGTCACTTTTCCTAAAAAGGGGAGAAGTGTGCTGCGGAGATTTTGATAAAATTTGGTATACACATTAAGTAGGTTCCTAACTTTAATGAGGAATTTCGAATATGAGCATAATTGGTCAAGTGGTTTCATAGATAATAGGTTGTGAAGTACTGCGAAAAATTGCAGCTGATAAGACTGTGCTCGCGAGGTCTATCGCGAGCACAGTCTTATCAGCGGAACAGTAGACTGTTCGCAGAACTTGGCATGGCATGGAAGTAATAAAATGCCCGCATACATATCGTGAACAAGTCTATTTGCAGAAAGGCTACAAACAGTTTTGGAATCACTTTATATCCAACAAAATGTTGAAGTTAAGATTTTCCTTAAGATTATCCTAACTAAGCTCAATCGTTCATTCTATAGCCCTACGTATATTAACTTTCTCGAAGTTTGCTTCTGTCTGAACACCAACTTTTCCATATCTATGTTAATGGTTCTTAAGCTGTAGAACTTTGGATATAGTTCAGAAGGATTTAAATCCTGTGTTACAATCCAAAGTTAAATTTTGGAACGACGTTATATAAAATTTTATTATCAGACATGCCAGTATTCCACCAGGATAGCATAAAAATATAAGTAAAACACTTCTTCTTATTTTTATATGCACAACATTAGCTATATACAGTTCTGCTAGGCGTATGTAAAACTTCACTCTGTCTCTATTATCTTTCAAATAAAAAATAGAAATAGCATGATGTCGTAACTTTGTATCGCAATAAACGTAGGTATACCTATTTGCTTAACTTTCTGCTCTTAAACCAGGTAAATATATAGGCTGTCCAAACTCAACGATAACTTTTGGCCGAGAGGCAGTATACCAGTTTTGAAAATAGGTTTTTTTTTCAATATGGAGTGTCAAAGTTAACTAGCAATCATTTTATACACCATAACTCGTAAAAACTTAATTTATTTTACTTAGTTAACAATGTTAATTACTTTGATTTTTGGTTGCGTTGCGATTAATACCACAAAAATTTGATATTACATATTTAAAAAAGTCAATCAAAAAAAATTCAACTTTTTCAAAAAATTCTATTATCGCTTGGCAAAGTGAAATGAATTTATTTCTTATTATTTTCATAACCTGGCCTAAAAAATAGGTTTTTTTTTCAATATGGAGTGTCAAAGTTAAATAGCAATCATTTTATACACCATAACTCGTAAAAATTTAATTTATTTTACTTAGTTAACAATGTTTATTACTTTGATTCTTGGTTGCGTTGCGATGAATACCACAAAAATTTGATATTACATATTTAAAATAGTCAATCAAAAAAATTTCAACTTTTTCGAAAAATTCTATTATCGCTTGGCAAAGTGAAATGGATTTATTTCTTATTATTTTCATAACTTGGCCTAAAAAATAGGTTTTTTTTTCAATATGGAGTGTCAAAGTTAACTAGCAATCATTTTATACACCATAACTCGTAAAAACTTAATTTATTTTACTTAGTTAACAATGTTTATTACTTTGATTCTTGGTTGCGTTGCGATTAATACCACAAAAATTTGATGTTACATATTTAAAAACGTCAACCAAAAAATTTTCAACTTTTTCGAAAAATATCTATTATCGCTTGGCAAAGTGAAATGGATTTATTTCTTATTATTTTCATAACTTGGCCTAAAAATTAGGTTTTTTATTTCAATATGGAGTGTCAAAGTTAACTAGCAATCATTTTATACACCATAACTCGTAAAAACTTAATTTATTTTACTTAGTTAACAATGTTTATTACTTTGATTCTTGGTTGCGTTGCGATTAGTACCACTGAAATTTGATATTACATATTTAAAAAAGTCAATCAAAAAATTTTCAACTTTTTCGAAAAATTTCTATTATCGCTTGGCTAAGTGAAATGGATTTATTTCTTATTATTTTCATAACTAGAATACCTTGGCCTTTCGCCCGGTACCAGGTTATCGTCGAGTTTGGGGACACTCGATATATGTAGCCTCTTTTTTTGACGTGATAACCTCTTATAAATCGATGAACGCAGGCTGCACGCACCAAAAAGTATGACTCATTGTCACGTTCCGCCTTAGCCGTGCGTGCAAGCGAGAGCGCGGAACAAGCGATAGAGAGGCAAGATCGTCCTAAGCGTTCGGCTTATCTTATGACGTTATCACGTAAAATTATCGTCCGTAAACCGACTTTACAGCCAACCATTATTTAGTTAAGATCATATAGCAACTGGGTGATATCTGCTAGAAGGTGGTTAATCTTCACAGACATGCAATTTGAATTCGCTTAAATATTATCAGGAGGGTATCACTCCAAAGTTTAGGTAAACGTTAAAAAAAATGGCGTCTGACACGGAGAGTCAGAAGACGCGGGTTTGAATACCGTCCGAGGATGCGAATTTTTCTTTCTATAAATTTCAATGTTTGAGATCGCTTAAGCAGGCGTTAGTGCTTTGAAAAGTAATACTATAAAAATAACAAAGGTTGCGATGTCAATGCGTAAGTTCAAGTATTTCTACATAATGCTTCTTTCGGTTGGATGATACTGTTAACTGTCCAATAGATGTCGCTCCGTCCTCGCAAGACGGTTAGTCAAATAGAGAGTCAAAATTCGATGCTCGGACCAGATTCTCGGTGGCCTAGTTGGTCAATGGCGTCTGACACGGAGAGTCAGAAGACGCGGGTTCGAATCCCGTTCGAGGAAGTGAATTTTTCTCTCTATAAATTTCAATGTTAAAAAAAACTTAAAAAATTGGTACTTTTCTTTACTTACTACGTTACCTACTTAGGTATCCAGGTTGTGGGTACCAATTTGTATACCTAAACTTGACTTTTGTTCTAGAGTGGAGCTTCTACCCACTTCTATTCTGTGATATTATCAAGAGGCGGTGAAACAGCCTCGAAACAAAACAGAGAAGGATTAATTGAGAACTTTGCATGTGTAAGTTTACGTAACACATGATTAAGCTCGAAAAGTACTTTAAGGTCTTAATGTTAAAGTTATCCCCAAGTTTTGACTAAAGCATGTCTGGTTTAAGTTTGTTGTATTTGAATTTTGGGATTATACTACTTACTCGTTTAATCAACTTGAGAATGTGAATTCTGTAAAATTAACTGTCGATGCGGGTAGGTACAAAAGCCAAGACTAAACGTCATTGGAATATTAGCCTATATTACCTTCGTATTAGCGCGCACTTCAGCGTGGCTGATACACTTATTATACCGTTTAAATATTTTATTCAGGCCAACGATTTTAAAATAATATAGATATAGCACATAATATAGTGTCGCATAGTTGAAACGAATTATTTTGCCTACCTGTCCTCTCGAGCAATTTTAGCGGCTTCATCATCATCATCATCATCATCTCAGCCGTAGGACGATTTGATGATTTTCCAAAAGGACCAGTTGGAAGCGGCCTGCATCCAACGTCGTCCTGCGACCTTCCTCAGGTCGTCTGTCCACCGTGTCGGTGGACGACCTACGCTGCGCTTGCCGGTCCGTGGTCTCCACTCTAGAACGTTTCGGCCCCATCGGACATCTGTTCTGCGTGCTATGTGCCCTGCCCACTGCCACTTCAACTGGCTAATCTTCTGAGCTATGTCGGTGACTTTCGTTCTTCTACGGATCTCCTCATTTCTGATTCGATCACGTAGAGAAACCCCGACCATAGCCCTCTCCATGGCAAGTAGTGCGACTTTGAGCTTATCTATAAGGCCCATAGTAAGAGACCACGTTTCGTGCCATAAGTCATCACCGGTAACACACATTGGTCGAAGACTCTTGTCTTGCGGCTTATTTCAATGCTAAATCGTTTATACATCTCTCTTTTGCTGTCGCGTATTTTTTCACTTTTAACATAGTACTACTATTCTTCTACGTTGGCATTAGCGAGAAATCACACATAGGATATCTTTATTTTATAAGTATACTAGTTGCTCTCCGCGGTTTCACCCGCGCGATGATGGATGATGATGATGATGAATATTGCACAGCCATATTACTCAGGGTGAATGTAGCTTTCCAATGGTGAAAGAATTTTTGAAATCGGTCCAGTACTTTTTGAGCCAATTCGTTACATACTTACATACAAATCTTTCCTCTTATAATATTAGTATAGAAAATTCCTATTAACATTGCTTGCCGCTTGACCGAATTCCGAACATTGAAGGTAAGGTACTTACGCGACATGTCTATAAATGTAATGTCATTGATTCATGCAATGTCCCGGAGGGCTGCCCACGTGATAAAATGATTATTCGACTGCCTAGTGTATATACAAACTCTTAGAAATTATTTTTGAAACACATGTACCTAAGCCATCATTGCAAAGATAAAAAATGTGTGGCTGTGTCATGGACACGGCCGTGTGTTGTGAATACGTTTCTCCGTGTAAAATAACAAAATGGCGGCGCTGCCCCTTCCACCCATGTTGCATCACTGTTCTCGTTTCTCGTACTGAATTCTTTGATCATTTAGCTTCCCAGTGGTATAATTAAATTTTGGATGTATAGGATAGATACGAAACTACAACGCCAAACTGTATCCCCCGATTTTGTTATCAGTAGGATTTTGGATTACCCCCGTGTGGTAGCAAATTTAAAGACGTTCACGTATTCAAGGCAAAACAGCCTACACCTAATACACACACGTGCATACCGCCTGATAAATAATTTCCTAGTCTCTTACGGCTTAGACAAAAAAGTCAAGACAGAATGTTGTGAACAAGGAAGTGAAGCCGGTTATCTAAACTACATGTGCGTGACTCGGTACTGTCATGGTAATTCAAATTCAATTAAAGTTATTAAAAATTTATCAATAATGAATAAGTTTAAATTAACTTATAATTAAAACTTTACGTGTTGCTTCCACGCGCCGCGATAGTTCAACTGACGAACTAAAGCGTAGTTTCGTTGTAGGTTTTGTATGTAAAAATGTATGGACACGCCGAGGCGTAGTTTCAACCGGGCTCACTTCTCTGTTCACAACATTCTGTCTTAACTTTTTATTTTGTCTGAGTCTTACGGTTTGCATCCCAACGGTGAAGGAAATATTACTTATAAGTTTTTAAACTGACATGATCACTAATGCAAGAATTAACGTTAGAAACGGGATATTTACCGTGTATTGTATTTAAGACGCGGTCCAACCCCAATTTTAAAATATTTTACGATGCTTTACGTAAGGTTGAAAATCGCTTGTTAGATTGGACGATGTAATGCGAAAATGCGTTCATTTTGTACGTTTTCTTTATATTTTTCGATATATACTAACACAATTGAAAAAACTGCTGGTTATTACTTTAGTACTATACGTTGGCTATGTATTACCTAAAAAAAATATAGTGTTATCGCTGAAAATTCTGAGAGTTTGGACGTGAAATTTTATTTTTGTGGACCTATTCAAGATTTTTTTCTGCTGAAAGAGAGTTATATTTATGAATTCTATTCGGTTATTACTCTTTTCCTATTCCTTTAACCTTTGTATTTTTTTCATAATATACTATCTATCTGTTTCGTTACACTAGGTGTTTAAAAATTCTGCTTTTTCTTTAATCAGGGTACGAGCGCGCCTTAATGTGAGCGCTGGATATTTCGGCACAGTTGCATGCGTCATGTTCACGAGTTAACTAAAGTATCTGCGGGTAGGTATTGTTATGAGCAGACGAAACGGTCTACCCTCTTCCTTTCACTAAATATCGAGAGCTCACAATAAATACAATACATGGTAAATATCCCGTTTCTAACGATAATTCTTTAGAACGTTACTTACTTAAGGTGCTGTCATATAATGATGTCGATAAAAATGCGGACTTTTAAAGCAGTTTATCTCATAAGCAGCGGTTTAATTAAAACTACAGAAAATAGTGTGATATTTCTAAGACTTTTAAGTAAACATTGACGGAATTAAAAACATATTTTAACATACTAGAGGACATAAAAAAATCAAACATACTACTTAATTTCACCTTTAAAACAGTTTTTCTCTTTATTCACTATTGTATTTGTCATGAAACACATATCCTAAAATAGCAATTACAAACAGGATATTTTTTTTATTTAAGAGTGCACATTATTTTTGAATTTTGTACTTTTCTACCGACTTCCAAAAAGGAGGAGGTACTCAAATCGACTGTATTTTTTTATGTTTTTTACCTCATAACTTTCAATTGGGTGAAACTATTCTCAAAAAAATTTTGTTTGAAAGCTGGAGCTTCCCGTGTGGTAACATTTAAATTTCATTAAATTCGGTCCAGTAGTTTTTGAGTTACACTCCAATAACTGAATAGAATGGAAGTCGGTATTAAATTTTTCAAATTGTATTTGTTACGAGATGCGCTTGCTTGACTTCAAGTAAAGGAAATTGAACGTAGCGAAGCGCTGAGTTGACAGCGCCTTAACTCCGTTCTCTAATTTTATTGCTAGCTATCTTAGTGTAACATTTCATTTAACATTATCGCTGTAATAAGCATACTTGTTATTAATTAAGGTATTTTAAATAAGACAGAGCATTCACTTGTTATTTCACATTTTATTCAATAATTTACTAATCACTATACTTCGCATTCAAAACTATTTCTGTCTGTTCAACAATGTTAAACCGCAATTATAAATTATTCTAATAATTTATTTAAAGTATAACAACATATCCTTTTAAATAAAGATTTTAGTCAACTTGTGCTTAGATTTTATATTTGTTTAGGACATTATGTTTAAGGTCACATTGTATGTAAGGACATAGAAATTCTTTTTGCCACTACGGGCATTAAAAGCGACACCGGACTGTAGCCGCTATCCGTCACGCTTACTACTTTTATAACAATATTTTGGCGGTAGAACAACTCTCCCCCCATGCTCGTCAACAATGCCACCTTGCGGTGAATTCAGAAAACTTCTGCGAGTCAAATACATTCCATTTATCTAAAAATACAAAAATTTTGCTAATTTTAATCTACTGCAAATAATTTGTCTATAATGTATGTTTTTGTTATGGCGAAATAAGTATATATTGTTAACATTAGGGACTATCCTAACATATTTATGCTAGCGTCGAACCAACACATAGCTTGACGCCAAGCGTCATTTGAGAGTGCCGTGTCAGACTGCAATTGACATTTCGCAATGGAAATTCCGACCGTCTCGTATCCAAGCTTCAGTAATCCACTACATTTGAGAGACGCGAAACCATTTTCCATTTAAATCCAGCTGTAGTGTACCATTTTGAATTAATAAGCTGTGCCAAGTAAATGCAGTCTGGTGCTATTCGGATTGCAATTGGATAGGGATGTTTTTAAGAGCTATTCCTGATACTAGAATTTCTTATTTTTGTGCAATAGACACGTTACTACATTACGTTACGTTTAAGAGAGGCCATAGGAATTAAAACAAATCCTTGTTTCAATAGAGATGATGGTTGGCAAGTACCACTTGCTTTGGATCCGGTGAACAAGCTAATGAAAATCCCGCGTCCAGCACAATACTGCAAGATCTCGGACAATGTGAGTGACTACTGCGTGCATCGGGAACATTTCGATTAAAATATGATAGGCGGTACGTAACAATAATTTCTTTAACTATATTCTTACAGACAACTGTCATCCAGTCTACCCGTGACCATGTTCACTGAAAAGATTTCGAAACGTTGGGATATACCACTAATATTATAAATGTAAAAGTTTGGATGGATATATGGATATTTGTTACTCAAAAAACGGCGGAACGGCTAAACGGATTTGGATGGAACTTGGCACAGAGATAAATTATAGTCTGGAATACCACATAGGCTACTTTTCATCATCATCATCATCCATCACTATGTGGGTAAAAAAGCGTAGCGTAATATTCTTGGGCACAGCAAAGACAAAATAACAAGATCTCCGCCTACGACAATATCGTAATGATGACAGTTCTGTCAAAGTTTGTGTCAGTTTCTGAGAGTTTAGTCAAAACCACACTATCATTTTGACAGCTCGATACACTAGACGTGCTCGATGATCGTCAAGGGTGATGATACGTAATGACAGTTTTTTTTTCATAGTGATTAATTTTGTATTTCTTTTTACGTAGGTACTGTATTTTATTATTAGTGTTTACTGTTTGATTTACTAAGTATTTAAATTTACTAATATTATACTATTATAGCAATTGCGTTTGACCATGTAAAAATTTTACGACACTTTGTTATAAAGATAGATATGGCCTTGGAGAAGATAATAAGCTACACGAAGTAATAATCCTGCGCAGACGAAATCGCGGGCACCAACTAGTAATAAAATAAAACCAAGGACCAGTGTCAAGAACCCATGAAAGACCTCAATACAATGCTCAAAGGCCTCTATCGAGTTTCCCAACGGGTAGGTCTGAAGGATGAACATAAACGAAAAGAATGTCCTCCACTGGCCCAGTAGTTGTTGCGTCGTGTAGTCATGTAGTAGTAGTTTTTTTTTTTTTCTTTTTTTTTCGCAGAGGAAGGTTTATGTAGTAGTAGTACCTAGTAAACGTGGAAAAATAATGGATTGTTTTGCAACGCTATACAATCTTACACGCCATAATCACTTTCATTTTCAACTTACTGCACTAATAATTAAATAAATACTCATTAAACACTTGACTACCTACCTACTCACTCTTCCTACTCAATCTTCTCAATCTTGCATGCATCCCTTACCACGTACCCAATACCACCTTTTAGAGAAATACTGGTACCGATACTAGACTCAGCATTTGACTAAATCCTTACAGCAATACTAGTGTAAATTCAATCCATCTTCGAGAGTTGAGTCTTCGAACTCTTCGAAGTCTGTATGTCACTACTATATATCCTGCTGAGTAATAAGATCTCACTATAGACGGAGGCATGAAGCAATTTATGCAAGTTTCGCGAACGTATACACTATACATAGAGACAGTAACTCAAATTTTGACAGCAAGCACTTAAGGTACAGCCAGACTTCGATAGGTAGTGATTATGTACCAACTTGGGTTGTAGTATAAGCAAAGTACTTCAAGCGTGCGGCCCCGAGTAAGTAGAACGATTTCATGATAAATAGGCGACAAAAGTGGGAAGAGGAGGTACGGTGGGGGCGGAAGACGCTTGCCGGCGATCATAACACGAGTGCCGGCAGAGCAGTCGGGGTTGGCAGTTTTTAAATGTCATTGTTTACTGTTGTGTATATAATGCTACGAACAAAAATTATCGATCGGAAATTTGTTAGTAGATGCGATGTTGACATCCCTACACGCATCTCGCGCTATACCTACGCGAATCAACGCTAGTAGGAAAGACGTACAAAATATAGATATTTATTTACTTTGGTATAAGTAGTAAGTTAAAGGTAGCACTCTTTTTTAGGACATTGCGCGATAAGAAGAGTAATTTGCTCACCTGATGTGAAGCGTCACGCTTGCGCATAACAGTTTGGTGCCATTTACAATTACAATAAACTACAACAGTTCCAAAACCTGCATGGCATTGCGCTCTTTACTTTAAGATGTTAAATGTCTTGCTCTGTAATTTATCTAGAAACATTGCCCTTCAAACCGAAACACAGTAATGTTTGCACACTACTGCTTTGAATAACTGGCAAAGGTATTGTACTTCCCCAGAAGGATTCTGCTAACGTCCTACTAATACAAAAACTGCCCATCGACATCGATCTACCAACGCTAATCGATTCGACGACACTGATTGTCATTGGAGCTGGTCTCAGCATATTTGGCGTGTCGTAGCCGTAGTCCACTGTGGACCACACAATACTATACGGGTACTTATTGGATATTTATTTGTCGAAAAATCATAAAAAGATCGTCGAAAAAACAGTTCGGCGAAACTAATCACTGTTTTACGAAAGCATCTACTCCCAGAAAATAAAGCTCTCCGAATACTGTAAGTGGAGGCGAAATACTCTTCACGTAAAGGTGATATGTAAGTTCACTATAGAATGAAGAGGAAGACTGGGAGGGAGGGAGTATCTGTGTTTTCTATTGCATGTTTGCTGTATTTGGCAAATATATGTGACTGATGATAATATATGACGTACATGCAAACATGCAAATAGAGGCAAATACGACCATTCACACTTGGCAGACTTTCATCTCTTGCTTATTTGATCCAAAGTCAAAATCATTTATTCTTTTTAGGCATCAAAGATGCACTTATGAACGTAAATTTTTCATTATCATGTACTTTAAAGACTCTACTGCCGCGTTCCAAAATATATAGAGCCCATCGAGAAGAAGCGGCAAGAAACTCGATTTCTTGCATTCTTTTTATATAGATGTTTACAATGTTTCTACTTAGGTACGAGTACTACAAATATTACATTTTATGGGTGGCAGAGTGACAGCTTGCCAGAAGTGGAGTATTCCAAGCATCGTTCCTCCAAGCAGAAACGTTTTGTATAGTCAACTTGAATTTGCCCTCTGTGAGCTCAGTTATGTGATCCCTTTGATGTGCCTCGAAAAACCGACAAGCGCATGGTAACGCGTTTTTGGGGTATTGGTCTTATATGACAAATAGGAAAATAAGTCAAATAAACTGTACACACATGGTAATTGTTTACCAAATATGCCAAATACATAAATACACATATGTGTGTGTGCTATGTGAAGTGGCATTTTGTGTGTGTACATATCTACCGCGATATAGGGTATCTTAGTGTGTTAACTTTATTATGCCTAATATGTCTTCACAAAATTGAGTTACTGTAACGTACCTGTATAACTAGATTAATCTAGTGTAACTACTGGTTTGGTACTCATTTAGCTCTATTCAATATCAGAGTACGTTACTGAATACCGGATTAATGAGTTTTCGGGTTTACCATCCATTTGGTGTATCCATTTCAGGAATGGGAAGATTGTCGACTTACCTGTAACAAAAGAAAAACGTTGTTAATATAATTTCGTATGGTCTTTTTAACAAATCAATTACCTAACTTTATGTAGACTTTAAAAACTTTTTTTAATTTAATAGATCGACGTTTGGCCACGACCTCGCCTGATGTGATTTTGGTATTTAATTTTATAATAATATTACACATATTACAGGTTTTCATGACAAACACTTTGAAATAAAAAGGTGGATAAAATAGAAAACCTAAAAGGCACTAATTCAGCTTTTAAGCTACTTTACTTAGCTGAGGTAGACCCGTGGGGAATTATGTACTCTAATACCTACTTAGGTCCAGATTACTCTTTCAATTATCTTAATCTAAACCTAAAAGGGGATTAACTTATGCTATTTTAAGTTAAAATCATTGATCGATTTGAAATGGAATTCATATATTATTTTTGATACTGAGCTAGGTTTCTGACAAGTTTGTCTATGCAGATTATTTCAGACTAGCAACTGCTTGCGAATTCGTTCGCGTAGTATCAGTTCACCAGCCTCAATCTATCATAATCTATACAGATAAAAAAGACATTTTGTAATTCCAATTTGAAAAGCTGTTAATCTGTAATTACTAACAGGCACTTCAATTTTATTTGTCTGTATAGATTGTATATTTTATACAAAACAGGTATCTAAGTGCTACCCATTTATGCCATTGTAAAGGAATAATAATTTTTATTTTTATTTTATTGATTTCGGAATAACTAACAGCTACATTATACACTATAAGATAAAAGTACATGGTTAATAACAATAAGTAATAATGCAGCCAACGGCGTTATTCACAAATTGACATTATGAGACTTAATTAAGAAGATGCAGCTAGAGAACATAGTATATAAGTAATAAACAAATAGCTAATGTGTGCAGATTAGTTACGTATAAAGAGCTGAAGATATAATAGAATTATAAAATTCAAGTGACTAAAGTTAATGTGAACATAGATATATAAATAATAAATAAATATTAATTAAATAGTATTTTCGGAGCACACATTTCACGATGCTTACATATTTTTGCACTCAATAAAGTCACTGTTTTAAATAAAATTATCTAAATAAAGTACATTGAAAGATACTAATAAAGTACAATAAATATAGGACCGGATAATAAATCCATGAAACAAATGGAATTAATGGAATATAATGTACTATACATCAACTCCAATAAATCTCGGTTGGCGATGTTTTGCACTTTAAGACACCTTGTACCTTTTCTTTATGGGTCCTCTTAAAACCATTCAAGCCTACCGACATGGCAATATAAAGAAAGCACCAAATAATGTGAACATCAAGCTGACTTTATATATTTCACTACATTTTAAGGATCTTAAGGTAAAACATCACAACTATTTAGTTTACAAAATGTAAAATATATTATTAAGTTAACTGTCATCTGCCACCAGCAAATATCGTATTACTGTAAAAAAGTTATATGCTAAAGTTTTCGAGTTTAACCGTATAAAGATAACCATATGGCCATAGGCCTATCTGAAAATCAGCGTTCAGATCTGCTGAACATTTTGTGCTGAGAGAGGCCTTTTCAGCAACTACTAACTATTAGATTAGAAATAAGTACTCTCAGATTTAATGTTTTATTTTTATTTTTAGTTCCTATTTTAAGTATTTTTTAATTTATTATATATTTTTATTGTGTAGTTATTAAGCTGAATAAATGTATTTTCTTTCTTCTTTCTTCTTCCTCTTTCCATATTCTAACTTACATATAAGATAAAAATGCGCTCTTGACGCGCCACGGTATTCAAATGATTATAATTTAATTATCAAGCAAGATTCTATGATTTGATTTTATGATTTAAATGGTATACACATTTAGATAAATGAAATAACAGTGTACTTTAAATTAGTTTATTATTAATAATTGAAACCATATGAGCAGACCTCTAAAAAAGTAACGAAAATCAAGCATATCACTCAACTAGCATAAAATAATATGTATAGTTTAAGTCTAATATAAGTATTAAGTCTAGGAAAAATAATCAGTAACCTAGTATTTTTTTTCTAGACCGTCACATAATCGATCTTGAAGATAACCATACGCCTCAGGAGCGCATCAACTTGTCTTAACTCCAAAACAATAATACTTACCGCACAAAAACTGTTGGCACTCAACGCGGTTGACCGACGACTGAGTTGGCTGAGAAGCTCAGATGTATACCGGTTTCAGTTTAAAAGATATAGCAATATTTAAGTCCTGCGGGCCCCTCTAAGACGAAGGTTATCTTTCTAGGGTTAAGACAAATGTGTGAGAGCTACAAAATACCTTCGAGGAACGGATAGTACTTAATCAATCTTTTTAGAACGAAACTTCTTCTTCTTTCTAACACATGACTGGAATTTGCTATTTTTACACAATATTATGTAACGCAAGAGGTTTTGTTGTATTTGTACATGCGATAGTTTTGTGGTACGATGGTTCCAATACTAATTAAATGGTATACAACAAGTAACGCTTGTAATATAATTTCATATCACATCACATCTCATTTCATTGAATTCTCATTGTTAAGTTTATATTAAAACCTACTTCGATACTGACCAACAATGTAGGAAATTTAAAAATAAAATGAGGTGATGACATAGAAGACGTCAAAAGAAAAAGATGATTTTTTGGACAGACAGAGAGAGATTCCAATGAATATAGAATAATTATCCAGGATTCCAAAAGAGAGTAAATAAAGGAATTTTGGAGTAGAGGGAGAGATTCCGACCCAGAAAAATATACGATACTACGTGGCTGACCGATATAGAAGGATTGATGTTTCGGAGAATAGATTTGGGCTTAAGATTTACCTGATATATATTTGAATTTTTTTTATATAGAAACACCAACAGTATACATATTAAATAAAAACTATGAGTTAAGACTTACAATTACATAACTGTTCTGATATGTACACCTTTAACAGGCGTTTACAGCTTTTACAATTTAACAGTGATAGGAGATAAAAAGTTACATTAAAGTTAACTAAATTTTATATGTACATAAAATATTTACAACTAAGACAAAAATGTCGGAAACAGAAAATTCAATTTCATTGCAATTAGTTAATGTTGTGAAATAGTATTGTTATTTTATTTTTGAATGTGTTTAAAGGGTCATGAAAGATATCAAGATCATTTACGGAAGCATTATATTCATTATATGTACGACATATGCTTATTAGAGGAGAGTTATAAGCTAAGTTCGTTCTAGCATGTGTAATATGAAGAATATTTTGGATTCTATGGCGCGGATAGTGGCAAGGAACTTTTAAGGAGATGTGATTTAAAAGTGACGGACAATCGATTAAGCTGTGGATTTTTTTATATTGAAACGATAGGTCACGAATACGTCTCAAAAGAAAACTAGTGACAATACATTGAAGCGCGGGCCGTATTGAGTACGGCTTGCCTGGTGTTGGAAAAGTCATTTTGAAACAATTAAGCAGTTCTATAAAAACTCATTTGGGCTTGGGACTCTGTGTTTACACAGAACATGGAAAGAGTGATTAAAGAAGAATGATTTGGACCTAAAAGTGAAGTGAATTCCCAGGTCACATTATTTTGCTATTATATTCATATTTCTAATGTTCCTATTTATTTCTCATTAGTTTGCCAGGCCTACTAGGGATATTTGCTATTCTTGATAGTGTAGGTATGTATATTCTCCTCTTCTGTAGTATTCTCAATAATAAAAATCCAATAAAACAATATTATAAGAGATGTTTCATCATTACAAGTATTATATACTTTTAAAGTGACTAACTATAACAAACGTGTTTAAATATTTAAGGTGCTGTTCTACCTTAAAGTGAAGTGTTGATTTTTATTTATTTGGCCAAGTTTTAAGTTGTTGCAGCTTGTAACCATTAAAACTGCGAATCAATATAAATCGAATAAACAATTTAAGGAAAAATACATTGAATTTATTTTGAAAATATCTAGGGTAAGTGTCCACCATTATCGAAGCGCAGTCGGTCTACCATGAGGTTATCCTTTTGGCCAGTAGTATCTGTCTCAATACCCACTGCGGTGCGAAATATTCAAAGACAAAGTCAAAATCATTGATTCAATTTAAGCTTCAAAGACGCACTTATGAACGTCCATTTTTCATTATAATGTACTTTAGACTCTACCGCAGCGTTCTAAAATATATAGAGCCTACCGAGAAGAAGCGGCAAGAAACTCGGGGCCATTCTTTTTATATAGATGTTTACAATGTTTTCTACTTAGGTCTACAAATATTACAATTTATGAGTGGCAGAGTGACAGCTTGCCAGAAGTGGAGTATTCCAAGCCTCTTTGTCTTCTATATAATGTCGGACTTTATAATAAGTTTTTTTTTATAAAAACGTGTTTTACAGTAAGCTTGAATTTGCCCTCTGTGAGCTCAGTTATATGTTTTGGGATTTTATTGTAAAAACGCACAGAATTTCCTAGGAATGACTTATTAGTCTTCGCAAGTCTAAAACTAGGTACAGCTATCCTATTTGTATTTCTAGTATTAAAAGGGTGGTGATCGCTATTTATCTTATATTTATGTAAATTTTTACGAACGTACATTATTATATAATTATTATAGGTATTATAGTTGCAAACAAAAGTAGAACGCAGAACAGATGGCCGATGGGGCCGGAAGGTTCTGGAGTGGCCACGGACCAGCAAGCGCAGCGTAGGTTATCCACTGACATGGTGAACAGACGAACTTGGATTAATGTTTTATGCAAGCCGCTTCCATCCGGTCCTTTTGGAAATGTATGGGGGAAACCAATGCTAAGCAGTGGACGTCTTACGGCTGAGATAATGATGATGGTGAAACAGTATGGAAGCAAACTGAATGCACTACCACACTGCACCAAAGTGGCTACCAGAATTCACTAGAAAGTGACAAAGACACAGTATAAATACAGGAAAACAGTACGGAAACTACATACATTGAAACGGCTCACTCACACAAGCATGCGCATCGACGAGAGCCCTAAGCGGTTGTCGCGGTGCTGTCAGTAGTGAGGCCGAGACGAGTGATCACGTATAAGTTTAGTTCCGCTTAACTTCCATACTGTAGGCTTAGTTTCCATTCTGTTTCATCTTTATACTATAACAAAGGGCAGGCCAAATCGCTCCACGAACTGATAATATATTAACGTATCAAATGTCACTTAGATGGCCACATTTCACGATATATGTATAGCGAGTTGTTTTTTTTTCTGTTTTATTATTAAGTATAATATAGATCGAAATCGGACCATTATTTTCGGAGCTACGATGCCACAGCCATACAAATTTACCTCCACTTTTTATTACCACCCTTTGGTGGAAAATAAACATGTATGTATGCAATTACGCCAAAATATATATTTAAGACGCGCTCGTATCTTGCTAATAGTAAAAAGCAGAATTTTCAAACACCTAATGTAACGAAACAGACCGATAATATATTATGAAAAAAATACTAAGGTTAGAAAACGAAAAGGAAAAGAGTAATAACCGAATAGAATTCATAAATATAACTCACTTTCTGCAGAAAAAAAACCTAAATAGGTTCACAAAAATAAACTTTCACGTCGAAACTCTCAGAATGTTCAGCGATAACACTATATTTTTTTAAGGTTTTTCGGTTCTGTTAGTATATATCGAAAAATATAAAGAAAACGTACAAAATTAACGCATTTTCGAATTACATCGTCCAATCTAACAAGCGATTTGCAACCTTACGTAAAGCATCGTAAATTATTTTAAAATTGGGGTTGGACCACGTCTTAACTAATATAGAAAAAAAATATATTTCCTTTCAGCTAGATATCGATGCCGACATCACATTACTATTAGCCGGTGGTGCTGTTTAACTTAAGACCCACTAGCGTTATGGCCAGGGGTACGCTGGGTCTGTCATAAAACAACGCATCGGGGGTAATACAAGTACAATTTGAAAAATTTAATACCGACTTTCATTCTATTCAGTTATTGGAGTGTATCTCAAAAAGTACTGGACTGAATTTGATGAAATTTAAATGGGACCACACGAGAAGCACCAGCTTTCAAACAATTTTGAGAATCGGTTCACCCAGTCGAAAGTTATGAGGTAACAAACATATAAACAGTCGCATTGAGTACCTCCTCCTTTTTATGGAGGTCGGTAGAAAATTAAAACTAGTCTTCGTCCCGGTGCGTTAAAAGCTTCTTTAATTTATCCACGTCACTTTGTTGCCTTTTAAAGTACACAAAGATATTAAACTAATTGAAACTTGTAGGTGCGGCGTTAAAAGTATATTTATGAACGAGAAAAACTTATTTACAACTTACTACTGTTATGGGGAATATTAATTATTGCTATTAAAATAGTGATGGGTAGTTTCCGTCCGTTTAATGTTTGGATCTTGAAAATAGTCGGCAACAGCAAGGTAAATACACTACTGCGCACACCCGTGCGTATTGCGGATGTTCAAAATCCGGTCAAGTACAAGTCGGATCCGAAAGTTACGTAACTAAGCCTATGCTATTATTATATATATATTTAGATGCACACTATGTATGCTCCAAAGAACAATGGCAAACCTCTGTGTGTTTTGGGTACCGTACATAGACGGACCCACGAGAAAGGAAACCATGCAAAACCAGTAGTCCTTAGTAAGGCTAAGATATTATAAAATTGTACCATATTTATTTAAGTTGGGTTTTTTTCAAGTTATCAGCATTGATATTTTTTCTAGGTTAGGTTAGAGGTTAGGTTATAGGCAGAATTCGTTAGCTTAAAGCTAAAATATCTGAATGGGGTTTTCAAAAGAAATCTATCGTAATAGAGAAACGGGTGCTTGGCATTAGGTATCGTTGTCGTAGATATGGATGCAACTACTTATATTTTATGTGATAACATGATAAAACTAAACTTGCGAAATGGCAAATGAACATAACGTACGAGTCCAACAAAGGAAATAACTATTGGTGTCACTTTGTCATGTCATTTCCTCTCTTTTGGCAAAATATACGTAGTATCAAGAGAGTTGTATAGCATCCTATAGTCTATGAACTGAATAGCGTTTCGTTATTGCCCACAAGCATCATCTGCGTATGAATTTTATTGTTTTACATTTAAGTTTTCTCATGTTTCCCAACTGCTAATTAAATATAAATATAAGATTTATTTGCATCTACTAATAATAAATACATTTGGCATAGTTTCATTCTCCGTGGGTACCCAGATGACCGACCTTCTTTCATCTTTACGTATCTTAGTTGCTAACAAATGTCGATTGCAATCTTGGAAAATGGCGGCTGTATGACAGTTTTAACAAACTACAGTAAGCAAAGATGTTAGCAACGTACTTGGAGCACGCGGCGCCGAGTAAGTAGAACTTCTTCGCGATAAATAGGTGACGAAAGTGGGAAGAGACGGTGTGGTGGGGGCTGAGAACGCTCACCGGCGATTATTACGCGAGTGCCGGCAGAGCGGTTGGCAGTTTTTAAATGTCATTGTTTTCTGTTGTGTATGTAGGCTATCAACAAAAAAACATCGATCGAAGATGCGATGTTGACATCCCTACACGCGTCTCGCGCTAAACCTGAATCAACTCTAGTAAGAAAGACGTTCTACATATACCGCTAACACGAGTGACATGAAGCCGCCATTTTTTTTAGATTGCAATAAAAATTATGATTGCAACTGAGATACAAAATAGCTCTGTATTTATAAAGTTCTGTATTAACAGATACCTACAATATGAAACTAAACATTTTAAAAATTCTGTAAGTATACTATTCCGCCTGTAAGTCGCGGCTATTTTCTTCCGACTTCCAAAAAAAGGAGGATGTACTCAACTCGACTATATTGTTTTTATGTTTGTTGCCTCATAACTTTTGACTGGGTGAACCGATTCTCAAAATTCTTTTTTTGTGTGGACGGTGGTGCTTCCCGTGTAGTTACAATTAAATTTCCTTAAATTCAGTCCAGTAGTTTTGTAGATACACTTCAATACCTAAATAGAATGGAAGTCGTTGTTAAATTTTTCAAATTCTACTTGTCTTAGATTGCAATTAACATTTTGATTGCAACTGAGATACAAAATAACCCTATACTATATATATATACGGTTCCGTATAGATAACACATACATTTTCGAACCTAAAAAATATTTTTTATTTCTGTGTTTCTGTAAGTACACCATTCCGACTGTAAGTCGCAATGAGGCTATTTTACTATATAATTATCGCTAGCAACAATCGCCCTGACATAATTAGTCGATTTCATATCGTTCATTTAATAAAATAGGACCACCAAACTTGAGTGTTTCCCCTCTCTACATTAAACCCGCTAAATAAGGTAAAAGGCATTAATGGGCTCACGTGGGCAGTACAGTTCACCGCAGAGACTCGTTCATAATCTCTAGGTGTAAACTGTACCGAGAACGAAGAGATAAACATTTGTCATATTTATATCTATACTAACATTATAAACGCGAAGTTTGTAAGTTTGGTTGTATGGATGTTTGTTACTCTTTCACGCTCAAACGGCGGGGCCAATTTTAATGAAATTTGGTATAGAGGTAGATAACGCACTGGATTAACACATATTCTATACACTTACACATTCATCGTCATCATTCATCACCACGTGGGTGAATAAGCGTAATACACTTGGGCACAACATAGACAAAATAATAAGATCTCCGCCTACTTTAAGATCGTAATGATGACAGTTCGGTTAAAGTTTGTGTCAGTTTCTGATAGCTTAGTCAAAAGCACGCTATCATTTTGACAGCTCGATACACTAGACGTGCTCGGCAACCGTCAAAGGTGATGAAATGTAATGACCACAGATCACAGAAACAAGGGTAATGACAGTTTTTTCTTAATTTTATATTTGTATTTTTTATATTTTAAATACTTATTTATAAATACGTATTTTGTTATCAGTGTTTACTGATTATTTTACTAAGTATTTTAATTTACTCATACAATATTATTACAGCAATTGCGTTTGACCATGTACATATTTTTCATACATTTTGGTATAAAGATAGATATGGCCTTGGAGAAGATAATAAGCTACTCAAAGTATCCTGCGCAGGCGAAGTCGCGGGCACCAGCTAGTATGCAATAAATAAATAACGTTTACACATTCATACTCCCGTACTAGGGCATGTATTGCGGGAGGTATGGATATAATATACATCACCATTTTTTTTAGAGCAGAGTTAGCCTTTATGGATACCACCGGCCCCGGGGGAAGCATGGTGGTTATGTGGGAGTCTCCGCCAGAAGGGCAGCATACCCACCAAACCTCTGCGGTGTTCCGTCACTACCGCTTTTGGCGGGAACGCGGGACAGATTTCGCACACGACCGCGAACCCGCCGCGGCTGCCCGTTGCCGGACCCTTCTCTCTTGCATCACGCTAGAACACTTGGCGTGCCACAACCGCCTCAGGGGACCAAACCCGCAAATGGACGCTAGACTCCCCCGAGTCTGGGCGCCCTAAGTCCCCCTACGATGGGTCAGGTGAGTAGCCCCACCGCCTGCTACTTCGGCCGCAGAGGATAGGGACAGCAGCGCCTCTCAATACCGACAATCCTCTTCCCCGGCGACCCCACCGCGTCCGCCATCAGTGACACGGAAGTGTATCTCCTAGTGTGATGTTACTAACCTGTACATAGATCACTAGCTTTAGTTAGAAGGTCTGTCATCTTACGGTGACGGCCCCGTCAAGGCCGCGGAAAGCAGGAAGAGCGGCTCACCGTAATTCCAGTACTCCTCTCCCGCCGCGGCCTCTAACTCTCAGCCACGGTGCCGCCCATACGACACCGCAGCCTACCTCAGTTGCAGTGGCGCCATACCCCACCGCTACATACATTGACCGCTCATGTGGACTTAGACGGCAAAGTCCATAGGAGCGGTCCCACCTCGAGCCCGCCAGCTATCGGCTGTCACTGGCAGGCCAAAAAAAAATGTCCTCCTGTATTCCGTTACTAATTATAAAAAAATTTATTATAAGTTTAAAATATAAATGTAAACAATGCCACGGACCCATTGAGTCTGTGAACAAAAGCAATAATCAAAAAAAAAATAAAAAAAACCATAACACAGTATCGCGAACAATACTGTTTCACGATCGTACTTGGAGTATTAACACGTTTGTGAGAAACTCAGTCCACGATACTCCAAGCATTTCCCTCCAGCACCACCCAGCTTCTAGTATTAGTTATTTGTAATAAACTCTGTTGAATTCCAATTTCGCACACTGAAGTAAACTTACCGACATTATGAAGACATAGGTCAAGAAGCACGACCGTAACCACAGATTAAATATGAGTTAGTACCACTAAGACCGCCCACAGCGATTCAATTCCCATAGAACTCTCAAGTGTGTTTACTAAATGCTATGCAAATATGATGTCACAATTTATTTGCGTTTTTATGAGGGTATTTAATATTTTTTAATATTGCTTATGTTGATTGCAACCAGCAAAAATAATATAATATTACAAATGTAAATTGGACGTTCAGATGTGGTAGGTAAATAGGACATTGAAATATTACGTTTTTTTTATTTCCACCAAATTATAGGCAAAACTTTAAGACTAACGCCATTTTGACTTTGTTCTATGAAGCGTTATTCCATCTTACCCGACTGCGCCGACACCCAAAAGGAGGATTATGTGTTTGGCCAGTATATATTGTATGTACCTACGTCCGTTAATACGCTATGTGCTTATTATATCCGTGGTCGGGTAAGGTTTAGTGAAATTGAATACAAGTCAAGATTCAGTATCTTAATATTTTTTTCTTAATAATATAAGGTCTTTGTTAATTAGTGCACAATATTGAATGGAATTTATAATCGATAACTGGGCATTAAAGTGAAAGAAAAAAATACATGTTTTTTTTATTATTCATTGCTCCGCAGCCAATGGTAGCGATTCACTTGTTCATAAACTAAACTACCGAACTAAACATTTTATATGTTGGTCCTTATTCTTTTGACACTAAAAATAGGATTATTCTATTCAGTTTTGGGTTATTTTAGGTTAGTTTAGCGAGCACCAAGTCACGTGAAGACTAAACTGTCTAAACCACAACCATTGAAGAGATAATATCTAATTTTAGTGCTGTCATTCGAAAGTGTTATACTAATTTGGATTTTAGCTTTAACAAAATAAGTACTGCCATTAGTTAAGAGAAAGCTTACAGAATCGATACCAATAATCATTACGCGACTGTACCGCACACCGCTACATCACAGAACAGACAACAGTGACTTAGCAAGACATACCTACCCACTTAGAATAGGTACAACGACGTACGAACCTACCTACTCGCGAATGTTTATACAGCTGATGTCTATGCATCTATATATATATCAGTGGTGTTACTAATTCACGTTATACCTATTTGTGTACATTGAACATTTTAGGTGTTTTATGACCTGTTTATATTTATTTATTTGTTGATTCTGGCCTTCATTGGTCAGAACTCATACGGCCAGCCTATAACTCATATGGCTCATATTATAAGGTGCGCCTTATCAGGACCGATACTGATCCCAGGGTATTAAAGTATCAACTGGAAAAGGATTAGAGAATGGCGGAATGATGCACGATTTCTCCATTATTTATATCTCGATTATAACTTCACATTTTCATCGTATCTATTCCATTCCGAAACTCCTTTCCGTCACGATTACAGTACCAAAAAAATGTGTTACACCACTAAAAAGCGCAATAAAAATCCTACTCATAAAATCCAGAACATTTTAATTTAATCTTAACTGTCAACCTTAACGGCAATTTAATTCTATAGAATTCGAAAATAGAACAGATGTAAACCTTATCCTTCAACGGCGGGAAAAAATAAAAAGGTAAATTCTTTTTCTGTGGCCATGGGTTGATATTCATTCTGCCTAACCGCGAGTACAAAAGAGGTTGCACTGCGGGAGGTCGCTACAATAAATGTGTGCCTTGCTCTAATGTGCCAGGTTTATCTTAAAAAAAAATGGATTCGATAGAACAATAAAGGCATTCTCTGAGACCTCTCCTTTTGAAGAACTTATACACAGATTATCATATTAGTTGCTGCATGAATACGTAGGTGTTGATTTATGGCGTTTGCAAGTTTTATCTTTGTCATATTTCGAAGGTGGCATAATTTTGACGTTTGTTGTCCGACTTGGGTGTAGGGTGACGTCTTATTCGAGCTTTAGTTGTAGGCAGTGACGTCATTCCATTGATGTATACCTCGATCGAGTATCAGCAGATCGCATTCCTATGGAAAGGACTAAGGTGATATTTATTATATGTATTTGAAAATATAATGTATGTTCGTAAAAAATTACATAAATATAAGTTAAATAGTGATCACCACACTTTTAATACCAGAAATACAAATAGGATATCTGTACCTAGTTTTAGACTTGCGAAGACTAATAAGTCATTCCTAGGAAATTGTGTGCGTTTTTACAATAAAATCCCAAAGCACATAACTGAGCTCACAGAGGGCAAATTCAAGTTGACTGTAAAAAACGTTTTAATAAACAAAGCTTACTATAAAGTTCGACATTATATAGAAGATAAAGATGCTTGGAATACTCCACTTCTGGCAAGCTGTCTCAATTCCACCCATAAAATGTAATATTTGTAGTACCTAAGTAAGAAACATTGTAAACATCTATATAAAAAGAATGGCCCCGAGTTTCTTGCCGCTGCTTCTCGGTGGGCTCTATATATTTTGGAACGCGGCGGTAGAGTCTTTAAAGTACATTATAATGAAAAGTTGACGTTCATAAGTGCGTCTTGGATGCATAAATTGAATAAATGATTTTGACTTTGACTTTGATTTAAAAATGTTGGTATTAATGACTTTTGTGCGTATTGGTGCACATTAGGCATACGATAGGGCACTTATGACCCGAGAGGTAAAGAGTATACTAAGCACGAGGATGTTCAAAAGAGCTGGCGTCAAACAGGCGGTCGGATAGAAAACTAAAACTTTAAACGAATTAAAGCGCACATTATTTTATATTATTTATGTAGCGACGTTAGCATTATTGCCGACCACGCAGTAGTTACTCACAGTGTCCAGAGGTCTTGCACTGTGCTGGACGCGGGATTGTATTAGCTTGGTCACTGAAGCCCAAGAAATGGTTACCAATCATCATCCCTGTTAAAATTAGGGTGTTTTTTAATTTTTATGGCCTCAGCTAGAATGTTTGAGTTATAGAACCGGATTATAGTGGTTGGGCTTATCTAGAACATAATACTGCAGACCTGATCAAGCGTCTGTTCTTCATGTCAGATATATGTTTTTTAATGCGGACACCAATGTTTTTCTTTGTTGGCACAATTTATGATTGACCACACTCACAATCAAGCTTGTAAACACCTGAAGCTCGTAAGGGAATATTTGTTATAATAGGTCTTAGTAATTGGCTAATCTTCTTGTGTGACTTGAAGTACGACTTTATTGGAGCTCGTCTTAATTCGAAATGAGTGTAGATAACGACCAAATTTCATGATTCAACTACGGGAAAACTTAGTTTTTCGACGCTTAAACCTAATAACCGAAGTTCGAATAAACGGAGAGTCAAATTGAATATACGTTCTTATGAAGTATGGTAGCCAATACAAGATTGAGCAAACTTGATATATAATAGAAAAAAAAGTGGCTCATTCCCTAAATTTTGAAATTTTTCTTACGCGCTTCGTGGGAAAAAGTGTTTTTATTCAATTATGGGCAAATATATATCAATGAATGTATCATATTCGAATTTTACCAAAGAAATTTACTAGTGAACTATGGACTCCTTTATCATTAAAATTTAATTATTTGATTGTACGAACTAAATATAAAAAAGTATTAGCACGTATTTAATTGCATCTGCCATAACATCGTCCAATCTGATAAGCGATTCTCAACCTTATGTTCGCATATTTTTTTTTTATTAGTATCGGACCGCGTCTTAAGATAATGCCAATTTTGTCAGTGTCACTTGATGTATGATGTGATAGCAGGCTGATGTTCAACTGTGAAACGTAAAATATAACATTATTTATTTCTTAAAGCAATGTTGGAATAAAAATAATATAAAATGTACGAGATTCTATCTGTGAAGTTGTTTAATTTCATTAAAATGCCAAAATCATTAATATGTGCATGTGTGTTTACCGAAGGAGATATTGTACCGACCCTCAACAGTGTGATAAGGTTATTGTAAGACAACCCTTCTTCTTCTTCTTCTTCTTCTTCTTCTTCTTCTTATGTGGCTTTTTAATGTGGAAAGAAGTTACTCTGCCAGTGTCATTCTTATTCTGTATCTGTATACAACTATAATACTCTTGTATCTAGTAACCAGCATCTGTGGACGTTGTCCGTGGTCTATGGTAGCAAGTTCAGTGATTGGGACAAACGTGGGTTTTACAGGCACAGACAACCACAGATACTCGTTACTGTGCTGGCCACATTCTGATCTGTGTGACTGTGACCATTCTCTGTGGTGGATAGGATTTGACTCACTTGTCATCGAGCTGTTATACGGAACGCTGTATTGGATTTGAAGAGGAATTAAACCCAAAAATATCATTGCAATCCTAGTTTTATTTCTGAGTTGAAATTTTATTCTTACATTATGAACAGTAGGATTACACAATATCTCCTAATTCCAGTGCTCAACTGGTCACCCACAGCACAACTAACTTAATTCCATAACACGTGATATTAATTCAATCTCGTTTCCAATATTATTCCAATTAACTTCACAAAGACGTATGGTATTGTACCCCAGCGGAAATAAACCAGTAGGTTATCTAGAATTACTTTTAAGTAGGTACATACCTGGATGATAAGTAAATAATTGATTTTCTTGGTCTAACCTCAAACCATCACATTCGTTGGCTTAGTGTTGCTTAAAAACGCCCCCCTCCTTAACCGTTCCCTCATTACTAAGGATCGTGACTCCTCTGTTGCAGTTTGTTTACTGTTTCTCTCCATCGAGTTCTGTTGCTGGCCTGATGAAGAGCTGTGCTGATATATCCAGCTGTTCCGGTACCTGATCCGTCCATCGCTTAGGGCTTCGTCCTCTTGGTCTTTTACCCTCAATTTTGCCCGTTTCTATAAGACGCTCAAGGTGGTCAGAGCTTCTACGCGCAATATGACCGAAGTGCTGTAATACTCGGTGTAAGCATATTGCAGAGTCTTTGGGAACGTTCTAAATTTAGCTCTTCTTAGACAGATACATTTGTGCGGCGAGCTGTCCATGGTATCCGTAGAAGACGGCGCCAGACCCACATCTCAAAAGCGTCTATCCTTTGTCTGGCAGCTGCCTTCAGAGTCCAAGATTCAGCGCCATACATTAACAACGCCAACTATTGTCAAATAGTGTCAATAGCTGCGTCGGTAAAACACCGACGCAGCAATACTAAAGCTATTGATTAGTGTAGCAGTTTTTCATTGCCTGAAAACACGGATAAAACGACGTTTTCTAAAAACTTTACCTAGCTAGATCGATTTATCGCATACAACAATGTATCGTATACAAATCACCAATCAATCACTCTAAATTCTTATATCCGTACATTTTCAAAACTAACCCACACCATATCATTAATGTCAAAACAAAATCCACATTCACATAGCAATTAAAATGCAAAAAATAATGAAAAGCAAAACTCGGGCGTTTTATTTCAGGATTGCCAGGGCTACAGTATCAGCGCAATATATACCAATTTTTATCCTTTGAAATGCAAAAACGCCCGGTTAAGCCCGAATCATGAAAATGTATTGCGCGGAATTGGTATACAGCCTGGTATTTTATCATCAACCTATATATCGACGGTAATATCTCTTTGCTGAAAAGTAGCAATGTCTGTTACGTCTTCTTGTAATTTGTAAGCAAAGTAAAAAGACCTCAGGGTTAGAATGCTGGGTGCAGCAAATATTTGTTTGAACCTCGGGCGTTCGTAAAATATGGTGGCTCGGATTGCTCACTATGTATGTATACATTTAACCTGATGATAAGTGATGATGCGTAAGGTAAGAAATCATCTAGTAAAGCCATCTAGTATAAATTTACGGAACTAAATGGCGACACATGCTACGATTACAACATCTGGCTTGCTTTCTATAAGAGAGAGAGAGACAGACAGAGAAACATGCGACGCCGCACTTGCTTTCTATAAGAGAGAGAGAGACAGACAGACAGCTTACTATAGCAAAAAGTGTCGTGACAACTTTTCGTAAGAATTTTTTCCGTCTAGCCCCCTTTCACAACGCGCGATAAGGAACTTCGTTCCAATAAAAAATAATACTGTCCTTATACACTATTACATAAAAATAACGTCTAATATGTAATCCGACTAATATTATAAATGTGAAAGTTTAGATGGATGGATGCATGTGTGGGTCCTCTTATGTCCATAATTTGATCCAGCTCTATCACTTATGGAATGAAAATCACTGAATATAATATAAATATGATTTTTAATGTCCAAACATTAACGTAATTACAATTTTAGTGTGCAGTGTAACTGCTCTGAGATACTGGAGACGACTGACGGCGGAGGGGGACGCTCGGCAGTCGCTCTACAATAATGCATAATTGCAACTTGTGTCATTACACATGCATGAATGTTTATTGCTCTTTCACGCTTAAAATTTTGATAAAAGTTGGTATGGAGATACATGAGGCTTTGGATTGACACATAGGATACTTTTCATCATCATCGTCCATCACCATGCGGGTGTAACCGCAGGGCGCAGCTAGTATATTATATGTAAAAAATCTTCAGGAAAAGAGGGTAGACGCAATCCTAGATGATAGATGATGATACTTTCGGATTTGAATACTCCTAAATTATATCTTTTAATAATATTAATTATGCGACTTATTTTTCTCCTTGGCAATGCGCATAATGGAAGTGGTAGCAAAACACTTCGTATGTAAATGACGCGATGATGCATTGCTGTCTGTACGTTTGGTCGTTTGATGATGATAATCGTAATAATGGAATTAACTCACCACTTCACTATCACTATCATCACTATCACTAAATAGTATAAAACAAAGTCGCTGTCGCTGTCTGTCCGTCCCTATGTGCGCTTATGTCTTCAAAACTACGGAACGGATTTTAAAGCGCTTTTTTTAATAGATAGAGTGATTCAAGAGGAAGGTTTATATGTATGATACATGCATAATATTGTAGAGAAACACTGATTTACAGGTTTCTAATGTGATGTCGTAAATAAAAACATTTTTTTGCGCTTACGTTGCAAACGCTGACTGAACTCAACGAGATAAATCAAAATAATGTACTACGGTATACAAAAAAATAATATACTAAAAACACCTTATAAATACACCTTAAAAAGGTCAACAAAAAGTCCGCGATGGTATATGTCTATCTCTTAAGGCTAACCCACAATAACCATTTTTTATCCTTTACATTTTACGTGAAAAAATGGCTTATTTAAGAAGTTATTTTAAGCAATACAGCATAAATCCTTATCCAATTAAGTACCTTGAATACATTGTCTATTCAATATAGATCAATATGGCCCTTTACAGCATATAATTAAAATGAATATTCCCGAAGATATTACAGATTTAAAATGCAGGGACATAGCGGTGCGGCTTTGAGCGTTGAGTGTTTTTCTCATGGTCAATTATATGTCGCTCTTTCAAGAGTAACTTCTATACAAAATATGTTTGTATTGTCTAATGACAAAAAAGATGTGAACGTTGTTTATAAGGACATTCTGTAGTAGGTAGGTATATTATTTAGTATCAGCATTGCACCCGTGCGAAGCCAGGGCGGGTCGCTAGTTTGATTATAATGCACTTTTGCTGAAATGTATACGACAGAAAACCGTTCTCCGGGTGGTCCCAACCTGGTGGTAAACATGATGATGGGAGTCTTTTAGATCTGGAAGCTGGGATAAAACTGTCTTGTTCAAGTGAAAGTGAAATTACGGAGTAAATGAGCCTAAGCAGCTACCGGGAAGCAAGGTATGAAGGGGACTGTAGCAAATTGAAATTAGGGGGCGAAAGCCGGACTCAAAAACCAATGTCTTGGGATGTCAAGCACAGTGCAATGCTGCTCAAATCTCCACGTCTATAAGCCCTGGGTAACACTTAAACTGTAATGGGCTAACATAATGCTTGCTAAACGACTTGCTCGTCTCGTGCTTTAAACACACACGATGCAGTTCCTGGAAAAGTAGGTGATTTCTGCGAAATCTATTGTATTATTGGCCAAATATGGCGAGTCAACGGGTTATTGCATAAAAAAGCTATGTTTCGTGAGTGACGCGAGCAATGCAATGCTGCGCAGAATATTTAAGCTTAAAGAGATAAATAAATAAATAAATAAATAAATAATAAATCTTTATTCATTACCTTAGAGCTAAGATGGACATCATGTTCCTAATTCTAATCCAATCTAGTTATATATTACACTATGCCTGAACTAGGTAAACCTGTGTCTCAGGCGAAAAATGCTTACACATGTTTTGACCAATAAACAAATTAACACAATAATGAGTGAACAGATTACAACTTATAATATAAATAAATGTAATACTAATTTAAATAAATTATGGCTACGTGGTATTTTTAAATATATCTACATGAGTCATTTATCTAGGCCACTAAACACACAGCTTATAACTATTACATAGGTACAATTAATAACTCCTCGGTTTCCTCGTAAGTCATGTTGGCTAGGGCACTCAAGATGGTTTTCTTACAATTTATGAGATTCATTTCGTATATATATAAATTGCGATTAAGTTTATTGTATAGATATGGCCCTAAGAACATAAAAAACCTAGTTGCGAAAGCATGCTTATTAGTTGCTGTGTTGGTACAGACAATGTCTTTGCGTCTTTTGTTAGTAACTTCAGTACTATAGGAAAGTGCTCTGTGTTGTTTTAAGACTGTGTATAGTATAAATAGCTGTCGAACTGTTAAAACTTTACAGGACTTATATAATAGGTTGGTTGGGTAGAGAAAGGGACGGAACGTGGACACCTTTAGGATCGCTCTTTGCGCTCTTTCTGCGGCTAGTATAAATGTTTTACAGGCTCCGCCCCAAGATGTTATACAATAAGTGATGATTGACTGACATAAAGCAAGATATATTTGCTTAACTAAATTCGTGTCAGCAATATAGCGCAGCTTCTTGAACACATATATTAATTTTCGTAGTCTATTACTCATAACTTCAATATGTTGATTAAACGATAATGTTTCGTCTATTATTACGCCAAGATATTTAATGTGGTTAGTAAATGAGATGTTAGGGCATTGACATACATTATCGCATTTAAGGTAATTGCAAGCGTGTGCATATATAAGTGGGTTAGTAAAAATGGCTGATCGCTGTTTTCGCATCGTGAATTTTAGGTATTTTGTTTTCTCAGCATTCAGCGTTAAAAGGTGACCTCGAAGCCAGCTGTTTACAATATTGAAGCCGTGTTGTGCCAGTTCATACAGCTGTGAATCATTACCTGCTGAGAAAAGTAGAGCAGTGTCGTCAGCATAGGATATTATCTTGCCGTTGGCAAGTTGAAGGTTGCATAAGTCATTAATGTAGATCAAAAACAGTGTAGGTCCCAGAATGCTCCCTTGTGGAATTCCAAAAGAAGCATTTTTTAAGTCAGAACTGACCACACTGTCTATTCTTACGTATTGACACCGATCACTTAGATAGCTGGTAAGAAGTTTAAGCTGGTTATCACGTACACCAATGTTTTCTAATTTTTTAAGTAAGATAGGGGTAGGTACGGTGTCGAATGCTTTTGCAAGGTCAAGGAATATCCCTATTGTTTTGTTCCCTTTATCAAGTTCATGTGTGACGAAATCAGTAAGTTCGTGTACAGCGTCCGCAGTAGATAGTTTTGGCCTGAAGCCAAACTGGTTCTTTGATAGAAGGGCTTTGTTTTCTAAATAATTAACTAATCTGTTGTTAATAATCTTTTCAAAAATTTTAGAAATGGGTGAAAGTAGAGATATAGGCCTATAGTTAGTTATATTTTCCTTGCTTCCTGACTTATGAATTGGGACAACAACAGCTTTTTTCAAACATGTAGGAAAAACACCCTCTTGCAAACATTTTTGGAAAGCAAGAGTTAACGGTCGTGCAAGGATGTGCTTGTACTTCTTAAGTATTTTGGTAGGAATATTATCCCAGCCAGTAGCACAGTCGTCCTTTAACCCCATTATAATTCTTTCCACTTCCGTACAGTCAATATCCAAAAAAACAAAAGATTGTAGCTGAGGCTGAGTGATTTCTATTGTAGGCGCAAACAATTGGTTTTGAATCTGCTCTGCTAAAATTTTCCCAATGTTAGTAAAAAATTCGTTACAACTATTAGCAGCTACTTCTGGTGAGGCATGTGATTTTAACAAACTCGAGGACGATTCACGTTGTTTTGCTGTGTATGTAACATTTTTTATGATTTTCCATATTTTTTTGGTGTTATGGCCAGCACCTTCTAATAAGTTTTTGTCGTACTTTATCTTAATATTTTTTTGAGAAGGCTGTTACAGAAGTTACGATATCTCTTGTATGTTAGTTGTAAAATAGAGTTATTTGGACAAGATTTAGCCTTCATGTGAAGCTTATCGCGATTTCTCATGCAGCGAATGAGTCCCGGAGTGATCCACGGCTTAATATTTAAGTTTTTTCTGCTTATTTTCACTTTTACAGTGTGTTTTCGTATAATTTGCTGAATTTCGCTTATTAGGTGTGACATACAAGATTCCGCGCTTGCTGAGTCATAAGTAGAAATGAGGTCAATGTTACATAAATCGTCTTCCAAGTTGTTGTGATTTAGTTTGAAGGTGCATGTTTCATTTTTTAGTTTAGGCTCCTCACGGCTAAGTATAAGTAAAACGGCTTTGTGGTCAGTCACAGATGAATTTGTTACAAGGGTGATTGCAGGCAAGCTAGACTTAAGCATTACGTGGTCCAAGCATGAGCCACTTTGAAAAGTTGGTAGTGTGTGTGCTGGGAGTAAGCCATTGAATGAGCATCGATTTAAGTACTCCTGTGCTGGCCCATCACAACACCCAGGGAGGATGTTAATATTTATGTCACCTACAAGTGCAATATTTTTAAATGATAGTCTTTGAAGGTGAGAGTGCATTGACTCAAGAAAAGTGTCTACACTAAGATGAGGTCTATATACGGCTAAAATAGCAATAGTAGTTTCCACTTTCACTAATAGGCAGCTGCAATCCCGAACGATTAACTCTTCGACAGATATATTTAGATAATTTCTAGCATAAACTACTACTCCATCGTTTTGATTATGACATGTCTTAGTATAATAAGCTGTGTAACCTTCCATACAAGGCAGGTTGCAATTGTGGGAAGAAAGCCAGCATTCTGTAAGGATTATTACGTCACAATCAAAATTAAGCCGTTGTAAGAAAGTGCTGAAATTATTAATATTTTTGTGAATACTGCGAATATTTTGTGTTAATATAGTTAATGCGTTAGAATAAGCAGATATGTGTTGTATACAATTTTCAACATCGCAGGACGTAGACTCGGAAACTGAGAAAGTATCAAGATCGTTAACTATTCTATGAGACATAGTTGTTTAATATTAAGGCTAGACTTATAGTGAACGCGGCGCTCTTAGGCGCCTTCATAATCTGTCGAGTTAATGTACCTTTGTTCGGCTATTTTCTTGGCGGGGCAATCTGGGTCACCTGTCTTGTGATCGCTTGGCTTTTTGTAGCGCAGACAAGTTGCACATTTCGATGCTTGTTCTTTCTTAGTGCACTCAGATGATTGATGACCTAGATCGCCGCAGTGTCCGCAGGTGTATACATCCGCTCTGCAAGTCTTTGCTGCATGTCCATATTGTTGGCACTTAAAACATCTGGTCACAAAAGTAAAGTCTCTCACGGGACAGGAACACCAATTCACAAAGACTCTATCTTGAGTGATGAGGGCTTTACGAATAGTAGGAGAAACCTCTATTATGTAGTTGCACGACTCAGCACCCTTTCTTCCTGATTTGTGGCTCAGTTTGATGGCAGCAAGAAACTGATCTCGGGACATGTCTATTAATTTGTCGCACAGATTTTGTTCGTACATACATTTGTAGACCTCTCGCTCCTGCATGCTTGATGGTACTCCAATTACCACTATTCTTGGTCTGCGTCTTTTTGGTTCGTCGATAGTAAGCGCTGATGAGGACAGGTGAACTGAGTTTTTTAGTTTCTCAATGTCATCTTTGGTGTCTGTACTAATGATGACACCTCCATTTATGGTCTTCCGAAGTCCCCTTACATGTAACTTCATTTCTTCAGGGCTGATAATTTTCTGTACTAAGCTTTTAGTCTCCTCACTGGATTTAAGTTTATCCTTGGGATAAATCGCGACAGAGCTAAGTTGTGTAGGGCGGATGTAATTATTTGTGCTCTTTTTAACCATGTCGGCAAACGATGCTTTACTTGATGGTAATGAGGACTCTTCAATACTTTGTCGCAGGTCATGCAGGCGCTCGGATAGATTTTGCCTATCTTTGAGGGCTTGTATATGTGCATGCGCTTGAATGGTCTTTTGCTTCAAAGCTTGGTATTCAACGGCCATTTGGGATGTACCATGGCCTACCTTTCTGCACAAGTTATTGATTTTAAGTTTTTGGTCTGAGTTGAGTTTGCCATCGGAGGCAATAGAGCATACTTCATTCAGGCATTGTTCAATGGTGTCCATCCAGTTCTGAATCTCCACCGTTTTCACGGCCTCAATGGGCACATCAATCCTGGGCGGGGGCGGCACCGGGGGCTGCTCGGCTCGGGGGGTGGGCGGTGGACTGCGTACTATTTTACTACTTCGCCCAAAAGGGCTATCCATGATGTTGTTTTGATGTAGATATAAGATCAAAACATTTCAACGACACAGTTTACAATTACACTGTTGGCATAACTTTTGCTGACTCTGAACTAGGTCAGATTGTGAATTTATTTATTAATTTGTGCAATTATTATACCGATACGTCCGTTCTCACCGAGAGTCGAGAGATCGATCGATATCGAGATGAAAGTCACACAGCAACTGCCATGGCTAGATGTACATAAGTATAAGAAGTTTGTGTAAAACCAGTAGGCTAACACTTTGTTGCCGGATCAATAATATTACGGTTGCCAAGTTAATCATAATCAGCCCTTTTTGTTCCCACTGCTGGGACTCGAGCCTTCCTCTCAGAGAGAGGAGTTGGGCCGTAATCCACTATGCGGGCCCAGTGCATTTGGTGGATAGGTTAGTTGCTAACCCATGTCGAAGAGTTCAGGCCGCCTAAAGGCCTTCGACATAGCCTAACGACTGTTTGTCCTAAGACAAACTGGGACCGACGGCTTAACGTGCCCTCCGGAGCACGGAAGCGCTCAGTTGAATAATGCCACTAGCGGTCACCCATCCAAGTCCTGACCGCAGCAAGCGTTGCTTAACTTGTTGATCGGTTACGATCGCCGTCAACCTCCGCTACGAGCGCTTCTGTCAAGTTAAGTCAAGATAAGGTTAACTCTAATTTTTAAGTTCTCAATTACAAATTTACATAGTGCGAAATTGTTTGTGTCAGAATGCAATAATTAACCAGCCGCGTAGGCTCCACAGCAGCTACGACCAGGGGATAGAATTCGGTCGGAAATCCACATTAAATCCCTCTTTAATTAGTTTCCCGGGCAACGAAGCTTGGTATATGCAGTAGGGGCAATGGCAGCTAACCTGAGTAATTCTAAAAAGAGCCACTAGTAGGGCGCTGCAGTCAGTGGAGACCGGTCTAGTATTATGTAAATTTAATCTAATTGTAGATACATAATATAATATAAATTAATTATTAATACATTTAATATGTAATTAATTAATTAGATAAATATATGCCCAAAATATCCACAAAACACTTTTGATTCGACAGGTCTCCGTAAATCGCAGCGCCACCAAGCGTGATAAATGGCGAGCATTCATGGCATTGTTGAAATATACGTCTTATTAAATATAATTTAAACTACGGTAGCATTCCAAAACAAATAAATCTGAGAAGAACGGGCAAGACTATTGTGACCATTATTTTCAATAATGTTTTGACAATGGTGGTAATTCGCTTGTGCAGAGCACCGAACTAAACTAGCCAACTAAAATTCTCTAAACTATGATAGTTCTTATTCTGGTCATAAGTCACATTCGTGTAACACTTACAATGACAATACTAAAAACTGAAAATATGATTATCATATTCAATTATGGGTAGTTTTACATAATTTTAAAGAGCACGAAGTTACATGACGACACTAAACATACCCACAATTGAACAGAAATGTCAAATTTAACCTGTCTAAATTTGTTTTTCTTCTAGTTTTGATGTTTTATGAGAGGCTTATTTATGTAACTGTAACTTACTCTTGACAATCATCTCACATGATGCAACTATAAGTATTAACATAATTAATTTAAGGAATGGCTAATTTACAAATAAAAGAGGCCATTTATAAAAAAGTGACTAGCCAAGATTCCGAGCCGGTGAGTGTATTATGAATTGCCGATAACTACCTTATCTATCTCGTAGTTTGAATCTATTATTGGCACTCTACTCATGCATACATTATTCAGAATATGAATGTGAAATGTGTTGACTTGGTATACTGTGGCTATACTGTACTGTGACTATGGGTCATCAGATATTCAAGTATCAACATTGTGATGCAGGTCGTGTCGATTTCCGAACGAACGCGCCCGTTTCGGAGTACGGTTTTTAATCTCATCTGTGGCATTGTGTAATACGAATTGAGGATTAACGTAGGCCAGGTAAAGGTGCTTTTGTCTTTTTGTCCTTTCTTATCTCGAAATTTCAAAATCCATTTACTCGCAGACTCAAAATTCAAAATGGCGGATTACGTTTTTTTTGCAACCACTTCACAATAAAGCCGATTATTTCAATATGGTTCAAAACTGATACATGAAATAAAAAGTAATAAACAGAATAAACTATGTTTAACATTATTATACTGCACTATTTGTTTTGTAAGATAACATATTGAATTTCTTGCAATAAGTTATTTTTATGAAAAAAACCGTTACGATTCATATTTGAATATCCTGTCCGAGAATAAACAAAATCCTTTATAATAGTCTAGCTGATCCGCCAGCGGCTACGCTCGCATGGCCTCGCGGGATACGGTAATTACAGATTTTTAATTATCCCACGGGAACTCTTTAATTTGCCGGGATCAAAAATATCCTATAGTTTGATACGAAATTTCATTTAAATTGAAACTTGATTTATCACCCACACATCATACTCACACGAATGATACTTTACTAGATCTAATAATAACATCCCATGAACATCTTGTTGCCACTCATGGACAATTACTCGCACCAGCCTTTTCTCATCACGATTTAATTTACGTCTCGTTGAAAATTAAAATTCCTAAACCTAAGCCAGTTATTTTAAACCAACGTTGTTTTAGTCGGATAAATACAACTAGCTTAGAATCGGATGCTTCTCTGATAAATTGGATGAATGTGGAAGGTCTCTCGTCGGTTGACAGTAAAGTGGACTTTGTGTGCAAATCTATCCTCAACCTTTTTGACCAGCATGCTCCCATTCGCCCTGTCAAGATGAAACATCGGCCCACTCCGTGGTTTAACGATGGTATTCGCAAAGCAAGAACTCGAAGAGACCGGGCTTTCCGAACTTACAAGCGAAACAGGACTGATGAAAACTGGGCAATATATAAAAAATTTAGGAACCGTTGCAACCTTCTTTGCCGAATCGCCAAAAGACAGTACATATCAGAGCAAATTAGAGCGTGTTCTCCAGCTGGGGTATGGAAGTTTTTGAAATCTCTTGGATTAGGTAGCTCTAATGTTCATGACACCATACTACCCCTTGATGCAAATGTTCTTAACAAACATTTCACTTCCTATACCAAAATGGACCAAGCTTGCTTAGACCTTACAGTAACAGAAATTCGAAACATGCGATTTTCCGATGATACTGGTCCTTTTGAGTTCGCGTTGGTTAGTGAAGACACCGTTAAAAAAGCAGTTTTATCCCTTAAATCTAAGACCATAGGTAGTGATGAGGTTGGTCGGGTTATGATCTCGCGTATATTGGTCTACGTCCTTCCTGCCCTAACCCATATTGTTAATCATTCTTTAGCCTCAGGGCAGTTTCCTGATCAATGGCGTAAAGCTCATGTCATCCCCCTACCTAAAGTTTCCAATCCTTCACTTCCTAATCATTTTCGACCAATTTCGATTCTACCATTCCTCTCTAAAGTTATTGAAACTATTGTTCATAAACAGACCACTGATTATCTTTCCAAATTTGCTCTCCTTAACCCATTCCAGTCAGGATTTAGACTAGGGCACAGTACCACAACTGCATTGCTCAAAGTTACTGAAGACATTAGGAAGAGTATGGAAAACTCCCAAGTTACCATACTCGTACTAATTGACTTTAGTAATGCGTTCAATGCAGTAAATCATGACTTGTTGCTTGCTGTGATATCACACCTGAATTTTAGCTCAACAGCTATTGCTTGGTTTTCCTCCTACCTAAGGGAACGCCAACAGGCGATTCGAACAGGAGGGAGTCTCTCTGACTGGTGTGAACTGGAAGCTGGTGTCCCTCAAGGTGGAATACTGTCACCCTTACTGTTTTCTATATTTATCAACATTTTGTCCCGTTATCTAAGAAACAGCTATCACTTCTACGCAGATGACTTGCAAATATACTGTCATGCCAGTGTTGACAATCTATCTGCTGCAATATCTTCCATTAATAATGATCTTTCACACCTGCTTTCTTGGTCGAAACGGTATGGAATACTGGTGAACCCCAGTAAATGCCAAGCTATAATCATTGGAAGCAGGCAGCAGCTCATCAAAATAGACCATTCTAATTTGCCTCCTTTACGCTTCAATGATTGTTCTATCCCTTTTACCGAAACCGTAAAGAACCTTGGTATTTTAATGGACGCTAATCTAAACTGGACTCCTCATGTTACAGAAGTCTCAAAGAAATTTTTTGGGTCTCTACATTCTTTACTACGACTTAAAAACTTCCTACCGATTAAAACAAAAATTTCTTTAGTCAACTCCCTTCTTATGCCAATTCTGGACTACGCTGACATCTGCTGTGTGAATCTTAATGAAGACCTCCTCAACAAGCTTGATCGGTTACTAAATTCTGGTATTCGGTTTATCTATGATCTTAAAAAATATGATCACATTTCCCAGTACAGATTGAAACTTAAATGGCTTCCCATTAGGGAAAGGAGGTATTGCAGGATTCTAGGTCTCTTATACAATATTTTAAATGATCCTTCCTCTCCCTGCTACCTGAAAGAAGAGTTCCACTTCCTGGCAGATACACATAGCCTGAACCTGCGATCTAAAAAATCTCTAGTACTTGCAACTCCGCTCCACAGAACATCGTTTGTAGATAACTCCTTTGTAGTTACTGCGGTACGTTTGTGGAACGAGCTTCCATCTAACATTAAAACGGCCCCATCTAAGTTTGCTTTCAAAAAATTAATCCGTGCCTATTATCTTCAAAAAATTGCTAAGCCGTTATCATGAGGGTCACGTAAACATATTGCATTATAGTTTATTAGTTAGGACATATGAATATTTATTGGTATCTATTATATATATATTGTATATCATGATATTTATATATTTATTTATGGATATATATATTTATATATATTGATATGTATATATTACATATATATGTATTGTATATCTATATATATAATTATGTATAGTATACAAAGTATTAGTTTTATTACGACTGTTTTCTTTTTGTTATGTATATTTCATACCTCTCTAATATTACCCCTCATTGATGCACACAACCGTTTTCTTTTCCGCTGCTGGATGACTGGTAGATAATGCCCTAGCATTAAGTCCTCCTTTTGTACATTTTACTGTGCAATAAAGAATTAAATAAATAAATAAAAATAAATCGGTCCAGTCATTTCGGAGATTAGCCCGTACAACAACCCGTATAACAATTTGAACTTATTTCTCACCCCTTAAATCCCCTGACACGGTTTTTAACATAGTTTTCATTTTTTCATACTTCAACATAAAATTTTATTAACTACTCGAGTAATGAACGTTACTTACTTAAGTATAAATGTTACTTACTTAAGTAAACAATGACATGACCCTATCAAAATTGTATGTATCTTTTTACACTTGTATTAGGTCGTTGTCTTGGGATTTTAATTTTTACAGCATAATAGATCCTTCACAGTTCAGACTTGTGTACGAATGTCAAGTTTAAACAACTTCACTTATGCTCTAAAAAGAAAAATTGACGTGTTTCAAATGCGTAAAGGAACGGTAACTATTACTCGGCTAAGAATTTTAACCTTTGATAGTTCTCAATTCAGGTAAATACTAATATAGAATTAAAATTGTTGCATAACCCTTTGTTTACCAAAGACTTAAATTTACGTGCGTTTCATTCATAAATCTTTTGTTTTAATTATAACGGTATACACAGGGTTAAGTAATTACTTTTACTTAAGTAATTACTTTAACTTGATTATGCATATGGTTGATACTACTAGGATTTCATGCATCGTGGGAGGTATGACACACAATATAACATCACTTCCTTCAAGACTCGCGGACAAATATTTTTAAATAGATCTAATAGTAGATCTTTCTTGAGAGATCGAAACTAAGACCCCGCGTTTCGAACTCAAGGCCACCAACTGGTTCTGACGGGGCCGATATCGTTCTTGTTGACCGATTATTTACAATTCAGGTAAGCATTATCAGCTCCATGCTCACAGATAGAACACGGAATCTTTATAGGGAGATTGTTATGTTTATGATCTATACTTCTTTTTCCAGATATTATTGACCATGGACTTTTAAGTGAAAGGCCAGACAATAATGATTATGAAATTACTTAGTTTTGGACCCGTTGACTCGCGATTCACCAAATTTGGCCAATTGTACAATAGATTTCGCAGAAATCAACCTTCTTTTTCAGGAACTGCAACGTGTGTGGTTATACTCGTAGTTAAGTCAAGGAGTTTAGTAGATGTTTTATTTGTAATGCATGTTGTGTTTAAATAATTTAACATTTACATTAAACATTACATGGAACTATATTATGATTCGAAGTTAAAGGTTGGATTTAAAGTTTTAGTTAAAAGGTTCATTTATGTTAGATTATTTCCTTCTATGTTTCTATGTAAGGATCTGTGATCTATAATTGAATAAATATGTTTATCTCTTGTTCTGAAGTATGGATCCACCACGTTGGCTCATGACAGGCTTAATGACTTGGAGCCTTATTATTCAAACACGTAAAGCAATGCGCTACGATACCTTCAAGGAATGATCGTGATTTTGATACAATTTTACGGTCATTCTTTGAAGATATCGTGATGCACCACGTTACGTGTTAGAATGGTCATAGCGAATAAGGCCCCAGTAGTGTCGGAGTTATCAGACCACCTCAATCTCTTTGAGTGCTCCGCTAATTCACCGAGCGATTTAATTGGCAAATTTACTTTCATCTGTCTGTATGTTTGTTACGTTGTGTGTTGGTCCTCCTGTACAGGTCGCATTTTACAAAGAAACTTGCTATGTATATTCTACTATTCAATATTTTCTATTGACGTCGGCGACTTTTGAGTGGGATGGTACTTTTCCTAAAAAGGGGGTAAGTTTGCTGCGGTGGTTACCTACCGATTTTGATAATATTTGGTACAAGCTTTAGGTACCTAATTGACTTTAGATGAATTTCGAATGAGAGCATAATTGGTCAAGTGGGTTCCGAGATAAGAATAATAAAGAATAGGTTGTTAAGAATTTACTGCAAAAAATCACCGCTGATAATACTTTCCTCACGAGGTCTACTGTTTGCAGAACTACTAGTTATTCCAAGGTTTAAAACCGCAAAAATGTTTTATGCGGTTTTAAACCTTACACCCAAACCTTACACCCAAACCTTACACCCAAACCTTACCACCCAAACCTTACACCCAAACCTTACACCCAAACCTTACACCCAAACCTTACACCCAAACCTTACACCCAAACCTTACATCCAAACCTTACTCCCAAACCTTGCACCCAAACCTTACACCCAAACGTTACACCCAAACGTTACACCCAAACCTTACACCCAAACTTTACACCCAAACCTTGCACCCAAACCTTCCACCCAAACCTTCCACCCAAACCTTACACCCAAACCTTACACGCAAACCTAACACTCAAACCTTAAAGATTTAGAATTATGTATCTGAACATTTTGCTTATTTGTTACAGAATAAGTTGAATTTCTACACGACTTTTTGAAACATTTTCTTCTAAACATGTTTTTCCTCAGCCCTCAGCTTGAGGTCGCGTACATTAGGATACATTGGGGTCCGTAGATTATTCTCAATTCTGTTGCGTACAAGGGAACCCACTTGAGGAGAGACCACTAAGGGGTTTACATGTCACTTTTGTATACGGTCATCTGTAGGGGTTGCGAGATGGAGAATTTGTTGAGAAAAATCTTAGAACGTAAGTTAAGAGGATTGCATAGCTAGTACTTTCCATGCTAAAATAGAAAACTCTTTTCTACCTCTTAACATTGTCCGATTTCAGTGTTTTTTTTTCATGACGTTGTTTACTATGCCCGTACGTTTTGATTTTGTCAGTTTTATAGTTCTGAAAAAGGAAATTTATAGTATAAAAATTATAATATCCTCTTAAGGCTTTATGCATCTACAAAACAATGTACTCGTAAATGGTGGAAAATTTCGTGATATACTGATTAAAATGATGAACAGTCTTAGTTAAGAAAAAAGTGGTTAAAGGTGGTCGGAGAGAGAAAGAGGTAAATTGCTAATATCTTTGGAATATGTAGGTATTATATTTATGGGCTCGAATCAAGAGAAATATCAGCTACTTACTTGAAACCTAAAAATAAATTAACCAAAAAATTCATCCGCCTTCAACAACTAAAAATGTGAAATAACTTGAGTCGGTACCATGATAGTTTAAACCTATTATCACAATATTGTAAGCATCGTACCGATTTCGACAAGTTCACATTTTTGGTGTTGAAATTCGTTCCATTTTTAGGTAAAACGTTTGTATCCACCATTTTAGTGACACTTGCTACATACGGGATGGATTGTCATTCACCGTCAATGATGACATCATCAAGATAGGCGAAACACTTTTTTTCAGTTATTAGAGTGTGACTCAAAAACTGGGAGACCGAATTTGATGAAATTTAAATGGGACCACCTCAGAAGTATACTCTACCAAACAAAACAAGAATTAAAAAAATCGGTCCACAAATGGGGGAGAAATCGGTGAACATACACAAAAAAATACAATCGAACATAACCTCCTCCTATTTTGAAGTCGTTTAAAAACTTAATAATGCTTTCCCCTTTGATATAAGCTAGCGAATTCTGGATCAAAAATCCAAATGAAAATAAAAGAAGTTAAAAAATTTATAAAATTTGTAATTTTCTTTCCTCCTCCTCATTAAACTAATAACTCATTTTGCTTCTCGAGAGAGGGGCTAAACGAAATAACGCAAAAAAAACTGTAAAGTCAACTGGAACACGGTAATTTTTCTAAGGTGTTACTTCAGGATTTGACCCAGTTTCATACCTCGGAAAAAGACATTATCAAGACTCAAAGGTCACAAGTTAAACTAATAACCTCTGTAATACCATTACGTTAAAGTGCACAATTGTGTGGCCGACACAGTTAAATGCCTGTAAACATACAAACTAATAAGCAGTACAATTCTTTGTGAATGAGTTCGTCCGGGGAAGTACTGCCATCATACCTATTTTTACCACGAAGCAAAACCCTGAGTCAAGTCTCATACGTCTGTAATTTCACCAGCATCCATATCCTTCAAACTAGAACACGTTCTTGCAAACTTTTCTGTTTCACGGTAAAAAAATGTGTAGTGGCATTACTTACACATTTACTTCAATACTTAGTTACAGCCCGCGGCACGTAACTCTAGTGCTGACCGTTATTGTGCAGTAGTCAAAAATTGAGTATCACAGGGGAGCCCCCCGAGAGGGACGAAGGACTCTTGTCTCTCTCTGTCACATGTACCCATGCATAGCTATCCCCTACACATTTCGCTCAGCGCTAGAGTTACGTGCCGCTGGCTGTACTGCTACTTGCATTATTGACCGAGCGAGGGAAGCGATCGAAGTGTCTACTCTCTGCTTTAAACTGGCCAAATTGACTTTCATCTGTCCGTATGTTCGTTTGGCGGTATGTTGGTGTTCCTGTACAGGTCGTATTTTTCAACTAATCTTGATGAAACTTTGTATGCATGTTCTAATATTCAATATATTATTTATCGTCAGCGATTTTTAAGTGAAGGGGGTATTCTTAAAAGGGGGGAAGTTTGTTGCAGCGCCATTTACTGACCGATTTTGATATAGACATTATAGACACATTAGGCACCTGACTTTAAAGAGGAATTGCAAATATAAGCATAATTGGTTAAGTGGTTGCCGAGATAATAGGTTCGAACTTTAGAAACTGGACGATTTTTGACAGCTCAGACTGTGAAAAATTGTGAAAAAGTGTCTATTCTGCGATTCTGCTAGAATAACATCATTCAGCTGCATCGATAATATTTACGCGAACTGTAAGACTTAGGAACGTATTCCAGAAGTACCTACGCTTAATCAAGTGAATCCAGGCTTGAGTGCAGATCTGGGTAAACTTTGTTTGCAAATACTGTCTAATCGTCATTTAAGTCATGATTCAGATCTGAGCGTCTTTCTCAAACACTGGCTTAAATATTCTAAAGAGCTAAATCATCAAATATTAGATTTTCTGCCTAGAGAGAAACAACTACTTTTAAGGCGCGAGTGTTTCTTTGAACCCAAAGCGATACGAAAGATTCCTGAGCAGAATTTTTTAATATTTGAAAAATTCTAAAGTAGAATCGTGACCGTCCGTACCGAGGGATATAAAATTCCGTCACTCGAGCTCAAAATACTGTTGCTGGAGGTGGAAACTCTACTTTTTATTACCCTCTATGAGAAGACAAAAGCCACTTATTAATATGAATAGCACGTTTATTTATTTACACCCATTAATAGATTTATTTATTTACATTGGTACAAAATTCTAATTTGAGTATGCAATTACGAACGAACGAAGGCAGAATGTATTTCGCGCGCATTTTACTTCTTCGCAAACTTTTTTTTTAATTCGGCGCGCGGTTATATTGTGCTTGTCACCTACTTGCGTTCATACAATGTTATATAGTGGTTGATTTCTTTAATGATTGGAATATTTACAAACAATATCCACATTTCAAATTCAAACCACTTAGGAACTTAAAGATGTTTGTTCCCTGTTTACGAGGAAAAAAGCAGCCCTTTATAAAGAGATATTTAATTAATAAACAGTGAAGAGTCAATACTGTCTTCCGATAAACTGTGCTCACTTGAAGCGTTTGTGTGACGTAATTAATTGGGTGAAATGGATCTTACGCCCAGAGCTTGATGGATGTCTATCCATCTTCAAAGAAAACTCTTTTGATTGTATCCCAGTAATTATCGTTCAGGATCGGCAGGCGTCGCTTATTTGATCTTTTGACGTCATCGCCTTTGTTATGCCAGAAATGGCGCACAGGATTTTGTGCTGTATATTTAAAGGCACTGTAGTAAATAAAGTTACATAATCCCGTACTAGTTTCGTGTTATAGTAGCATTATAAAAGTGAGTTAGGTTAGGATCAGGATTTACGATGTAAGTTCAGCGAAAAATCCACTTTAGTATGCATCTCAATTGCTAACAAATGTTGATTGAAATCTTGAAAAATCGCGGCGCTATGTCACTTTTGTCAGCTCCAGTCAGCAACTTACTAACATTTTTGCTTACTGAAGGTGTCAAATCTTACATAGAGCGACCATTTTTCAAGATTTCAATCAAAATTTGTTAGCAACTGAGATACATAATAGCTGTGCAGGTATTAAACATTCATTGAGTCGTTTATTTGTTCATTTGTTTCTTTCTCTCAATAATCCATTCTTTTGTCAATCTTTTTTCTTTTATATTTGGGCTCGTACGTTCGTACATTTGCCAGTCGTCAAGTAATTTATGATACTACTTTTTACATCAAGTGAGATTGTTATTCAATTATTCAGAGTCAAGTTACAGTCACATATACACCCTATTTGTATAATTACCAAAAAAAAAATGGGCGGTACAAAAGTGTTAATACATTGTAGATATGTAGTCAAAATTTTTTATTACTTCACAGTGAAATAATTATTAATTGATAAAGTTTTCGAAAATTCCATCTAAAAGTATGGACACCATCTTAACAAAAATACTACATGCCTATGTACAACTTATTAATGAAAACACATGATTCGCGTCAGTGAAAATATATCTCTCTTACTCTTTCTTACACCCCCCACCCGAGCGGTCGGTGTGAAAGAGATTGTCGACTTTCGGCTTTCGTTCGTTCGTTTTCGGAAGAAACAAAGGCCGCGCGGTGGCCGGGTGGAGGGTGCGGGGTTGGTCCGGTGGCCAGGTCTAACGAGCTACGACGCGAGTTTGCCGAATGTTATGATTATGAATGATACATTTCTATGTAGGGGTGTTAAGTTTCATGCATAAACCGCGCGCATGTAGTATATCTTAATGAATAGTGGAAATGCCTAGAATAAAATTTGTAGGTGTGAATCAATCTAGACGTTTGACCAAATATTGATGATTATGTGGGATTTTTTTTAAAGTAGTTTTAAATATTCTTCCCATGTATGTATTAAGTACCAGCAGCATATAGTGCTGTTTTTTTTTTTGGTAATTATACAAATTAGGTGTATAAGTTCGGCAATTAGTCACTGTTACGTCTAGGCCACGTTCTAGTAAAGCGGTGGATGGATTCCTAAAAATTTCTAAGGCGACGAGGAAAACACAAAAACAATGTTTCGCGATTTTGTACACTTTGCCTACACTCGTGCACCATTACGAACACTTAACGGTTAAAAATCCACCACTATTACACGTCAAAACTAGAAGAAGCAAATGTAGGAAAACTAACAAAATCAACGATAGCTATTGTTGGGTATTTTCCATTCATTCACTTGTTTGTTACAAATAATAATTAGTAAGTAGTTTATTTAATTAATATGTACTAACTTACGTATAGTAGGAATAAATAGTTTAATAATAATATGTAAATTAATTTAAAGTTTTAGACTTAATTTATTTCACAGTGAAAAACATAAGTATTAATAGGTAAGTTATAATAAGTTATTATTCAACAACAGTACAAGTACAATTTGAAATAAAAAAATTAAAACCGACTTCCATTATATTCAGTCATTGGAGCGTAACTCAAAAACTACTGGACCGAATTTGATGAAATTTGAATGGGACCATACGGGAAGCGTTCAAATAAAAAAATAGTTTTGAGAATAGGTTCACCCTATCGAAAGTTATGAGGTAACAAAGATAAAAAACAGTCGAATTGAGTATCTCCTCCTTTTTGGAAGTCGGTAGAAAACATGTACCTACAAGTTAAGTATTTCTAATTTCAAAAGCAATAGATAACCTCCAAATTATTGTTAGGGAATTCTTTGGAAACGCCGAAGTAACCTACCGTTAAATATTTATCACCGAAACTTCTGATATCTTTATATCTGGTATCCCTATAAGTGTTGCCAACTAAGTTTTTTCGTGGTAAAAGTTTCGCTTGTTTATTTTTCGAAACTGCCTCGGTATTTTCCACGTGCCAAATGTGGTACGTGGCAATATTTGTTAGATTTGTGCTGTTCTAGGAAATGGAGCCTCATTTTTTGGGTATTATTATTTATTATGACCTCGAATAACTAAGTAGGTATACGTATACTATTCCATAAACATAAAAGGTTTACGTTGGATCGGATGGCACAGTTAAAGGAAAAGAACTTTTTTTTTACTATGATACAAATCAAGGAGCATTCTCCTCTCTACCCAGAGCTTGGAGCTGTCCCTTCTATCAGCACCATCATCGGACTCTGCTTGGTCTTCCACTTGGAGCTATGTCCTCCATCAGCCCAACCAAAATCATTTCTTTTTCTTTTCAACCAACTTCCAAAACAAAAGAAGAAATATTTCATCAAAATCAGTCCAACAGTTTTCTACCGACTTCCAAAAAGGAGGAGATACTCAATTCGACTGTATTTTTGTACATATGTTTGTTACCTCATAACTTTCGATAGGGTGAACCGATTCTCAAAATTCGAATTGATGATAGAAAAACTCTCTTTAAATACACTTTTTATTTTTGATTATACGATTTTATTCAATTAAAAAAAATCAGGACTTTAATGTTTTGATGTGGCGATTGCAGTACCCTATACAACTCTACAATGCAGGCTTAAGTACAGTGAGTACAGTTGTCTTTAGCAAGCCATCTCAAAGACTACCGTTCCTGATCTTCAAGCACAAGGTGGTTTTAAATTGCAGCCGAAACTGTTCTTTCATAGCTTCTTCAAGCGAATAGTTTTGCTGAATGTCTAACAACTACAGAGACGTTTAATAAAGTAGAGAGTCCAGGACTAGGTGGACCGACGACCTCGTCTAAACCGCAGGGAATCGCTGGATGCAGAAAGGGAGTAGCCGGTCCAAGTGGCGTTCTATGGGGGAGGCATATGTTCAGCCGTGGACGTCATCCGGTTGATAATGATGAGAGACAACCTTTGAAATCTTTACGATATATTAGCTGAGCTCTGCGGTTTCACCCGCGAGGTGATGGATGATGATGATGATAACGAAGACTCAAAATATATAGCCTATATTACTCAGGGATAATGTAGCATTCTAATAGTGAAATATTTTTTGAAATCGTTCGAGGAGTTTCGGACCCTATTCAATTCAAACAAATATATGTCGATAGAACAGATAAAAATAGCCCTCCCAAAGTCAAACTTAAAAATATGCAGTTCAGGCACCCATATCAGGACCATAGAAATATATAATCATATCCCGAAACATCTATAAGATATTGGAAAAGGTTCGATTTTTTCGAATAAAGGGAAAAAGGATAAAATAAGAGATAATAAGGGAAAATAAAAAAGAGATAAATTTAAAGGATATCTTATTAAAAATGTACTTCTCTACAGATAAGACTCAGTAGCTAAGAATATGTCATTTCGGTCACTTTTGAACTAATTTTAACTAACCCGTCCAATGTCTACTTCTTTCGGTGTCTTTCCGAACTACGCATAAAAGTTCAGATAAAAATACTACACTTCAACAGTTTGACCAACTAAAAGCAAGTTAATACCGATGGAGTGCATTTGATCTGATAAAATTAGCTACAAAGCAGATGTATAAACATATGTATGCGCATATGTATATGATACGAGTACATAAGGTATACGCGCGACATGGGTTACCTTAGCACTTTTTTGTACGTTCACATGGTGTACGCGCGACACGCGACGGGTTAAGACGCGGTCAAACCCCAAACAGCTGGTGCTTCCCGTGTGGTCCCATTTAAATTTCATCAAATTTAGTCCAGTACTTTTAGAGATACACTCCAATAACTGAATAGAATGAAAGTCGGTATTAAATTTTTCAAATTGTACTTGTAATATGCGATGCATTGTTTTATGACAGACCCATTAGTGGGTCTTAAGTTAAACAGCACCACCGGCTAATAGCAATGTGATGTCGGCATCGATATCTAGCTGAAAGTAACTATTTTTTTTTCTATATTAGTTAAGACGTGGTCCAACCCCAATTTTAAAATAATTTACGATGCTTTACATAAGGTTGAAAATCGCTTGTTAGATTGGATGATGTCATGCGAAAATGCGTTAGTTTTGTACGTTTTTTTTATTTTTTCGATTTATACGAACACAATTGAAAAAACTGCTGGTTATTACTTTAGTACTATACGTTAGCTATGTATTACCTAAAAAAAATATAGTGTTATCGCTGAAAATTCAGAGAGTTTGGACGTGAAAGTTTATTTTGGTGGACCTATTTAGGATTTTTTTCTGTTGAAAGAGAGTTATATTTATGAATTTCTATTCGGTTATTACTCTTTTCCTATTCCTTTTCGAACCTTTGTATTTTTTTCATAATATATTATCTATCTGTTTCGTTACACTGGGTGTTTAAAAATTCTGCTTTTTCTTTAATCAGGGTACGAGCGCGCCTTAAGATAAAGTTAATACCAAGAGTCCAATAAACTGAGTTTCATGTTCAACCAGGGTTTCATGTTGTCAGTACATATTAAATTATTTAAGGTCTATTTATTGCACACATGAATATGGAAAAATAAATGATTATGATAAAAACATAATTAAGATAAGGGAAGCGATAAAAATTATAAATAGATCGTGTTCTGAATAAAAATGTCCTATTGAATATGAAAGACAGTAAAATATTCAAAACGGTACTAGTGTAATTACAGTGCCGTGCATAGAATTGTATTTGAATAGTAATTAAGCCTGAGTGTTGAAGTAAAGAGGCTTTGTTGGACTTTTATGGATTGCTGGTGATGTAGGTAGAAAATTGAATAAAAAGCTATTGACCGAGCGAGTGCGAAACCTCTCTGCAAAGCTTAGCAAAATTGATGCTTTTGCGTATTTCCGGATTTGTCGATTCAAGTTTTGTAGTTTTCAGTTCAAAACGAATTTCATAACTAAGAGAAGGAAACTTCAATCAATTTTATAATGTTTTCTCCAACCCCGGCAGTAATGTATCCAAATGGTTGCGGCGGTAATTTACAGTATAGCTCGTCACATTGATTTTGACAATTTCAATATGGACGAGCAGCTACGCCCCGTAGTTTCACCCGCATGGTGACGGATGATGGTGATGATGATGAAATAAAAGTTCTACTAAGCCTAAGTTCTACCATCAGCTATCTGCCAGTGAAAGTCCCGTTAAAATCGGTCTAGTCATTTCAGATATTAACCGGAAAAAACAGACAGACCGACAAAAATTTAAACATCGACTTTTTTATGTAAGTACCAAGTATACTTATAACAGACACTAAAATTTTATTTATCTGTATAGATATATAAATAACATCCGGCGATGCCTACAATAGATCTTTTCGTTTTAGTAGATATTTTTAATGTTGTTTTCAGGTGCACGGTGAATATTTATTCAGTTAAGTTATGCAAAAACTTAAGGATTACAGCTCTCAGACCTACTAGTAAATATATTCTAGAACGTGATTGGAACTTTCTTTCATCTATAATTAACTGCGACATGACCGCTAGACCACCGAGTTACTAATCCAAGGATCAAATTGAAAAGTACAATTTGTTCTTTTGCGTCCTTAAAATTCTAAAGTGTAACAAAATTTAGTTTGTTTTACACTACACTTTTAGTCCGTGAGGGGATTGAGTTAACACTTGGTTGGTATCACCGCATTTCTACTGCGAATAGGGCTTGCAAATATTCGAAAATTTTGATATTCGAATATTCGAATTTTTTTCGGGTACTATTCGAATTATTCGAATAATAGAAAAAAAACCATGTTTTTATTAAAATCACCTCTGTTTTTATTCTTTTAAGTGTTATTTGCATAAACAAAATAAAATATCAAAGTGAAATAAAAATAATAAAAGGTGGTGTCGGTGTCGCCGTAACGAGGCATTTGGCATTGGCGATTTACAGTCATAATCAATCAACCAAAGATTCTTTTAATAAAAAAAGGTCTTCAAAATCTAGGTGAGTAGGTATTTTAACAATATCTATAATAAAATTTTACACAATAACAAGTAAATAAACACTATAAGTAACTGTAACACGGTAGTAAGTAGATACTAGACTAAGTAAGTAAGTACACAAACATTCTTAACAGGTCTTACTCGTATACATCAAGCAATCATAATTAAGTTAGTAATTGGTTCTATAACTTTATCTCGTTTCTGTGAGATCTTATAAATCTATCTTCTAGAGTTAGTTACATACACCAAGTACTGCCTAAAACTAACTTGATTTTAATCGAATATTCGAATATTGCGAATTTCAGTATTCGAATATTCGAACTAATATAATATTCGAATTATTCGAATATTCGAATGCAAGCCCTAACTGCGAAGCTATGTTCAGAAGGTCGCTGTGGCAAGTTAAAAGCGGAGCGAATGAGATACAGAAAACTTTATTGTAGAGGTCACGCAAAACTACGAGTACAATTCTATGCTCTGAGTGATGTTATAACTGTCAGGGGCAAGCATAGTGCTTACGCACTAGGCGCATGGCATGGCCTTCACTTAACGTTAAATAAAATAAATACAATCTGAAAAATTTAATACCGACTTCCATTCTATCCAGTTATTTGAGTGTAACTCAAAAACTAGTGGATTAAATTTGATGAAAATTCCCACACGGGAAGCACCAGCTTTCAAACAAAAAGATAATTTTGAGAATCGGTTTACCCAGTCGAAAGTTATGAGGTAACAAACATAAACAAAAATAACAGTCGAATTGAGTAACTCATCCTTTTTGGAAGTAGGTAGATAAAAAGATTTTCGAGGAAAAATGTACGATTTAAGAAGCGCAATAAAAGCATCGCTTTCCAGTCCAGGTTAAAACCCTATTTACTCTTCGCGCCTTGTTCTTGAATCCCAGACCACAATCAAGCAAATTAAAAACATAACCTTAAACAAACAAACAGCGAATCCAATAACCCAATCCAAGTGTCATTGACCTCACGCAGTTAATAAACGATTTCTCACTCGCAACACAGATTACATTACAGTAACGATTGACATCCTGAATCAGGGCACACACTTGACAGTTTTCGATATATCCTTACTATTATACCCGTCTCCCATGCACATACGTTTACAGTACAGAGAGGGAAAGAGATAAATGTTACTACTAATGTTTTTAGGCGTGGGTGATACGTGAAGATCTTTGAAATTCGATATTCGTGTAACGATTGGTTAAGTGATGCAGTAGTGTTGGGCTTTTTAAACCATTAATATCGATACTTTAGAGTAACAACTATACTGTTTCTACGAGTAAGTACATAATGCTCTGTGTGTAGCTCCTAGTTGTAGAAAGGTTAAATATAATATAATATAATATAATATAATATAATATAATATAATATAATATAATATAATATAATATAATATAATATAATATAATATAATATAATATAATATAATATAATATAATATAATATAATATAATATAATATAATATAATATAATATAATATAATATAATATAATATAATATAATATAATATAATATAATATAATATAATATAATATAATATAATATAATATAATATAATATAATATAATATAGTAGGAGCCACTGGAGTTGTAGCTAAAAGCCTACACAGATACTGCGATAAACTGGACTCAAATATAAATACACACATCATCCAAAAACAGGCAGCAATACACACAGTTACAATAATCAGCAAGGTGTTAGGCGACACAGTATTTGTTAGCGGGGGAACTGAGCCACCCTTTCCCTGATGGCTTCAGGGCGGGAGCTCAGTAAACCGAGCCACAAGCTCGAGTAGAGGAAAACCTCAAAAAAGAACATAATATAATATAATATAATATAATATAATATAATATAATATATGGGACAACACCACAACATTCAGGTCCCAATTAGGCAGAGCCTGTACTATGGTAACCTGATGACTGATATACATACTTAAATACATATTACACACCCAAAAACAGATCAAACAGACATGTTCACGCACACAAATGTTTGACCTGTCCGGGGATCGAACCCGGGACCAGCGGCTCAGAAGGCAGGGGTGCTACCAACTGCGCCAACCGGCCTGTCAAAAGTTTAAAAGTTTACAACTTTGTAAGTTTGGCATGAAAAAAGTACTTACCATTTTAGCGACATGGCAGGCGGAGCCATGAAGACGCACTTTCTTTTGTTCTAAAATAATTGAGATCGGATTATACAGGCTGATTCTGGTATGTACCAACGTAGGTATCTAAGCCGACCAAATCGATACCTTCTCGATAATTAAACCGATAATATCGACTTCACTCATACGTCACATCAATCCCTAATTCCTATGACATCTCAATCTAAAACGACACGGCTTTTGACACTTGTTTACAGTAACAAGATATTTGTGCCATATATGGCCTTAACGTATGTCTTAGCACCTTGTCACTTTCAAACTATTTGGGATTAATATGTAATCGATAGAGAGATGTTGTTTTGTTGTTGCGACAAAGTTCGTGATTGTATTTGGTCGGGTCATATATGGCACAAAAAGCTGTGTTGGGATTAAAGCGGAGCGTTTGATATTTGATAGTTTGTTTTGTTACCCGGGAGAAATGACAAAGTCGGATAGTTTGTCGAACTAAGCTTCCGCTTACGGTTCCGCTTCTGCGGTTTCGACATATCACGTTATGTTGAAACAAGTATACCTAATATAATATCATTATGTTTTTTATGTGTTACCGTTAAGTGAAGATCGCAGAACTACTCTATAACTGCGCATAACAGTTGCAGTGTTAACCGGATCTTAAAGCTCTACCCTTAAAACCACTCAAATTTAGTCTAATTTACCGTTAGGTTGCTACACAATATTTTAAGTACTTATTTTTTTATTTATTAATTTATATAACTAAAACGGTTTACATCAATTACATTAATTGATTAAAGTTAATCTTAATACCTACATATTAGAACATATATTACGTAATTATATATATAGTAATATATATACAACTTACTTAACTCAAGCTTTCTAATACTTTAAAGTCAACATATGACTCCTCGATAGAAGCAATCCTATCAAGACAAACTCTAGTTACTGGTTAGTAACCAAATACACAATCCATCAAGAGTCAAACGGCCAGACACAATAGAAATTTCATTGTTATAATGACATCGACACATGAGGGGATACATAACATTGTTTTAAAAAGTATTTCATAAATATCAACAGGGTACAAATTGTATATAACCAAGTTCGTATGGTCAAGTTTTTACAGAAGGTATAATATCCATAGTTTTCGTTTAAATAACAATGTAGACTTGGTTTCATTATAATTTACAAGCAAGTAATAGGTCTACTAATATAATATCTATTCTACTCCTACTAATATTATAAACGCGACAGTTTGTGAGTATGTTTTTTTTTTTTTTTTAATCTTTATTAAAGAGCTTAATCACATTAATTTATAGCGATTATGTCGCTCTAATTATGCTAGATCCAGAAACCATTACACATCATTACACTAATTAACAAAATATTATTTACTTAATTATTATCTAGTCGGACTGATCTGAAGAGAAAATTATGTTGTACAGCTTAATTAATAATTGCACTTCATTTGAATGAGGATTTGATAAAATAATATTGCAGTCAGCAAAGTCTTTTAAAATATCAGAACACTTGGCAATGCGAAAGGCGGCGTTGCGGACACACTCCATCAAGACGTGCATTAAGTCCTCGGGAACACCGCATTGGTGACAGTTCGGTGAAGGGACTTTACCCATGAGAAAAGCAAACTTTCTAGATGGGATGTGTCCAGAACGGAGCCTCATGATCACTACTGCATCTTTTCTAGATAATTTGTGATTGTCAATCCATGGAATTCTAAGGGGTTGAGGCTGGACAGTTTTATACCAAATACCTTTTTCTCTAGAACGTAAATCAAAATATTCCTTCCACAATTTGTAACATTGCTTTTTAATCAAACAAATACAATCTGAATAATAGGGAAGTATGTTATATTCAATGCCATCAGAAATAGCTTGTCTAGCCATGAGATCTACTCGTTCATTACATTCAACACCACTGTGTGACGGAATCCACTGCAACTTAATAGATTTAGAACTAGATGTTAGCCCGGATATACAGTCCAGAACTGTATAGGCTATCGGTGTGCCTCGGAGACCCAAGGTACACCTAGTCAAATGCTGGAGCGCGCTTTTCGAATCTGTGAAAATAACAATGCTATTTTGTGCTAATGTCACCGCGTAAGAAAGTGCTTCGCATATCGCAATAAGTTCCGCTTCCATAATACATATGTCAGTATCTATTTTGAATTGCAAACCAAGGTTACACTGTGGATCAAAAAATGCTGAGCCAGTTCCCTCTCTATCTTTGGACCCATCGGTAAATAATTTATAGTACGTTCCATACTGCCGGTTAATGAAATCTAAACATGTTAACTTTAAAGTAGAAGTCTCATAATGTCGTTTAGCTCTGGACAAATTGGGAATATTTAAATTAGCTATATTACTTAAATCTATGCTGCTAATCCAAGTATTCATAGCAAACATGCCTAATTGCCGACTACAATGAATACGAATGTCAGACAGGTGTTCATACATAGTTAACAATAACGGCATCTTCTTGTTACGCCAGTATCTATTATCTTTAAACTGTAGTAGTTCATGGATTAAAGTAATCGTAATATTATTTTCTTGCGACTTAGCCTTTAACAAAAATTTACCTCCTAAATAAGTTCTTCGTACGTGCAATGGAGGGAGACAGAGTTCACTTTCCATTGCGTGTATGGGAGTTGTTTTAATAAATCCTCCAATCACCCTTAGCGCCTGATTTTGTAGTTTATCTAGTTTATTAATATACTTTTGACAGCTGGTGTTGTATAAAAAACTTCCATAATCAAGTCTGCTTCTTATAATAGCAATATACAATCTTCTCAAATGTTTGGGATGGATTCCCCAGCTTGAGCCCGCTAGAATTTTAAAAATATTCATAAATCTAGAAATCTTACTTAATAATTCAGCAATGTGCTTATTCCATTTTAATGAACTGTCCAGCCACATTCCCAAGTACTTCACTGAACTTACAACATCTATTATACCACCATTAATATTACGCGATATTGGTTGTCTATTGATACCTTTCTTAAAGATACATACTTTAGTTTTAGAAAGCGAAATCTCCAAACCTAAATCAATAAGCATACTATGTATTTTGTCTAAAGCTAATTGCAATTCATTGGAGGCATTATTGACGTTTTTACTAGTTATATATAAAGCATAATCATCAGCGTACTGAGTGATTACTACATTAGGTATTTGTTTACAAATATTAAGAGTTGCAATATTGAACAATAAAGGAGACAGAGGGTCTCCTTGGGCTATCCCCTGACCTGTAGATCTGGATAAAATGATTTTATCAACTTGTACACTTAAATATCTTTCCTTCAAAAATGTCCATAAATACTTACATACTTTTGCACCAACACCTAATCGATCTAAATTTAATAATAATGCTGTAATATCTAAATTATTGTAAGCATTTTCAATGTCTATAAAGCATCCAAGAGTAATTTGATTCTTCGAAAAACCTAGCTGTATTCTAGTGGTCAAGTTACTAAGGTTATCAAGACAAGATTTGGTTTTCCTAAACCCAGTAGTCTCATCATAGAAAAAGTTGCCTTTTTCAACCAACCACTCTAACCTGTTTGTCAACATATTGTGGAAGATTTTACAGAAGCAGGACATCAGAGAAATAGGACGCAAAGCTGATATTGACGAGGGGTCACGACCTGGCTTTGGGATTGGTACGATTCTAATCTCACGCCATTGAGAAGGCACAAAACTGAGAGTATAAAATAGATTAAAAAGATTGAGTAAAATAGTGAAGGCACTATCTGGCAAATGTTTAATCATTGAGTAAGAAACATTGTCAACACCTGGAGAAGTGTCTTTATTTTTAACGCATATTTTTAGTTCACATAGCGAAAAAGGAGATTCAATTTTAATATTGTGGGATGAAAAAATAGGAAATTTCGGGCAAACAAAGTCTGGAGTTATACTGTGTAAAAGCTTGCTAGCCATAGATTCGTCAACATAGCTGCTGAATGACCTGTAGCCTTTCAGCCACTTCATTCTACGCCACATCTCATGTACAGATGTAGTCTCATCAATTGAAGAACAGAAATTAGAAAATGATTTTTTTCTAGCCTTTCTAGTGAGTAATTGTGAATTTCTGATTTTGTCTTTTAACTTATCTAAATTATTAGGAGTTGGGTTCTTTCTAAATATAGTGAGAGCTAGGCGTCTTTCCGCAACTATTTTAGACAACTCAGTACTCCAATAAGGTTTGGGTGAAAAATGTTGAGAGGGGTCTTGACTAATTCTATAAAAAGGAATATGAGCGTCAGCAGCTTCATTAATTGTGCTAAGAAATAAATCGTAACTTATCTGCGGCTCATCATTAATTAAATGGAAATTAGAGAATTTAAGCTCAATATATTTACGGTATTCTTCCCAATCGGCCTTTTTGTAGTTTCTTTTCTTAATAAAATGAGGATTGTTAGTATAATAAGAAATGTGAATCTTTATAATCAAGTGGTCACTGCCCAACGACTCATTGGTGACTTTCCAATCCAAATGTAACGCTAAATCAGATGAAGCAGCAGATATATCAGGGGAAGACTCTTGTAACAGTCCATTGACATATTTAACGCGAGTAGCTCGGCCGTCATTTAACGATACAAAATTATTTTCTATCAAAGAGTCAAAAATGTTGTTACCTCTCAGATCAGTCTTACAAGACCAGCTCGGGTGATGCCCGTTAAAATCACCGAGAACTAGTGTTTTATTAGTTTGAAAGGAAAAAATCTCATCCCAATCACTCTGAGAAGTTCGTACGGTTGGTGGACAATAGATAGACATAACATAATGAATATATTTACAGTTAAAAACTTTGATACAAATTACTTCAATGCCAGAATTAGAAAATTGAACTGATACTAATTGAGACTTTATAGATTTGTGAGCAAAAATAGCGACCCCACCGTACGAATCTTCTCGATCATGACGATAAATATTGTAACCACTCAATCTACAATTTATCTCGCTATTTAACCACGTCTCACATATCGCAGCTATGTGAACCTTTTCACTACTTAACAACTGTTCAAATTCTACAAGTTTTGGCCTGACACTTTGTGAATTCCACTGGAAAATGTTTAATTTGTAATTAAAACCCATTATAGTCCGAACATACTTTTAAAAGGCAGATCCCAGATGTACTGCCCCATGGTCGATACTAACCATTCAATAGATAGTGACACTCCTTGAATTATTTTGCTCTTTAAATCTTCCTGAGAGTTAGAAAATAATGCATACAATTTAGAAATCAACTGCCTAAAATTCAAATTAGATTTATATTTCTCTCTTCTCTCTTTTCTCTCATTTAACAAGTGTATCTCACTTTCAGGCTCATTAACAACGTCATTCATCATCGCTTCTGATTCTGAAGATATATCCCAGTTGAACACTTCATCTTCGTTTAGTTTCTTTTTCTTAATTTTCTTCTTCTTTTTCGATTTTTCCTGTAAAGGATGGGAAACATCCATTGGGCACGGCTGTGAAGATGATGGCGCTTGAGGATCGTGGGCTTGGGCTTTATCAAAGCGCGGCGCGGGAGCTGTCCTGGCAACGCTTGCATAGGATATCACGTTTTGTGAATGTCTAGGCTCAGGTACGGACTCAGGCAGCTTGCACGGGGGTTCATTTAAAGTTAGAGGAGGCTGTTCTACACACGTTGTAGGGGGATCAGGGGGAACATACATTTGTACAGCCTTTCTGTAAGAGCAATTAAACTCAGCCATCAAATCCCGAAGGCGCTTCTCTTTTTTAAAAGCAGGGCATGATCTATCCAGCGATATATGATTCCCAGTACAATTAATACACTTAAAAACTGTGGCCTCACAGTTAATATGGCCTTTGCCACACTTGGGACACACAACCTTTTTGTGGGGCAAACACGCAGGGAGTGCCCGAATCTCCAGCACCTCGAACATTGGGTGACCGGAAATACATACGGATCAACATTAATCTTCATACCGTAAATATATACCCACGCTGGTAAAGAGGGGCCCCTGAAGCCTAGACGCACCGATTCACTTTCTTCCCATCCAGTACTATCCTTATTTCGGCGTTTTAGGCGCTTTACAGCAATTAGGTCAAAAGTGCTTGAGATTACGTCTAACATATCTTTCTCACTCAAATCCAATTCTACGTCCTTAATAACACCATAAGAAATAACAACCTCCATTGGTTTCTGACACCTCCACCCTAAATCTTGCAAAGGTTTACAATTAATTAGTTGTTCAGCGCTGTCTGCACATTCAAACTGTATAAACACTTTATAAGAATTTATATATTTTACACGGCAAACATTCATAATATTATTCGACTTCAATAATTTTGCAAGTTCAAACTGTTTAGGCAACTTCTCGGAACTACTAATGTATAGATCAACTTTCTGCGCCACTCTCTTTCCATTTCTTCCAACCATTATCCACCTTTCTTCTTCATTCATCTCGCGGGGTCTCTTACTACGAACAGCAATAGGCCTAGTTTCTTCGAGAATCATTTCCTCAGGTTGAGTGGTATTCTCTTGTAAACAAGTTTCCGCCTCCTCAATATTACTGCATTCAATTAAAACATTATTCAACGCATCTTCTTCCTGAATCAAATCTTGCTCCATATTAAATAAAAGCCGCGGCACAGCGCGTGCCAGTAGGTACGCGACGATAAGAACGCGCGGCGATTAGATCAGCACGTCTGTTTCGAACAGAGGCTCACACTGAACTCGTGAGTATGGATGGATGTATGGAATAGTATGGAGGTGTGGATCTTTGTTACTCTTTCACGGCGGGCCCAATTTTGATGAAGTTTGGTATGGAGGTAGATGAGGCGCTGGATTAACATATAGAATACTTTTCATCATCATCATCATCATCCATCACCACGCGGGTGAAAAAGCGTAATATGCTTGGGCACAGCATAGGCAAAATAATAAGATCTCCGCCTACGTCAAGATCGTAAAGATGACAGTTCTGTCAAAGTTTGTGTCAGTTTCTAATAGCTTAGTCAAAAGCCAAGTCAGTTTGACAGCTCGATACACTAGACGTGTTCGGTGACCGTCAAGGGTGATAATAGTTATCACCAATTTAATATGTATGTGTACGTAAGTCCTGTATTTTATTATTTATGTTTGCTGATTGATTTACTAAGTATTTAAATTTACTCATATAATACTATTATAGCAATTGCGTTTGACCATGTACATATTTTATGACATTTTGGTATAAAGATAGATATGCCCTTGGAGAAGATAATAAGCTACTCGAAGTACTAATCCTGCGCAGACGTAGTCGCTAGGACCAGCTAGTTTAAATACAAATTATTGAAAATCTTAGCTTTTATTTGTTCCAATTCATTGTTAAAAATAAATCTAATTAGGCATACGATTACAAAACACGGGGATTTCAGCGATGTAAGCTCTTATTCCTAAGACCTAACTTTTTTACGGACAATGTTAATACAGCTTAATATTATTCTTAATATAATTGAATCTCCTATTGTAAAATGGCTCATAAGTATATGAGACACGGTTGCTTGCCTATTATTTGTTGAGCGGTTAATGGCCGCTAAGACCATGACACTCAAAGGCTTGAAGCGGTATTTTTGTTATGGACACTCTAGCTAGATGCCCTGAAGTAACAAAGCAATTCCATTTCAGTCATGAGTCAGACTTTAATAGGTTAGCAATGGTTTTTGTGCAAATCCCTTGAATCTATTTCAGAAAAAAATATTTAGTAAGACAATGATAAACGTAACTGTTTGTTCGACAGTACTGACCTGCAAATTGTTTTATCTACAGACTTCCAAAAAGGAGGAGGTACTCAATTCGACTGTATGTTTTTTTTATGTTTGTAACCTCATAACTTACGATAGGGTGAACCGATTCTCAACCAATTCTTTTTTGTCTGAAAGCTGATGCTTCCCGTGTGGTCCCATATAATTCGGTTCATTTCATCAAACTCGGTCCAGAAGTTTTTGAGTTACATTCCAATAACTGAATAGAATAGAAGTCGGTATTGCACCTTTCAAATTGTACTTGTTTTCTGAGCACTGAGGAAACATTATCCAGTGAAATTGCATACTGATTCAACACGACACAGGTAACAGAGAATTAATTCCTCAGGGTGGAGAACGAACTGAAGTGCTGCGTATAAAATAAAGTTAAAAGCTTTCAGAGACTTAGATCTTACTGTGCGCCGAAGTACTGCTCAAACCTATAACTCAAATGTAGCGGTCAATTCCCACGCTACCAAATTCAATTTTATCTTTTCAAAATCAACAATGATACGCGTTTCCATGGTGCATCCTTTCATTGTAAATATTTCAATAAAAAGAGTATCAGAACGTTCTGCGAAAACAACATTATAATTACATACAATAAAAACAAAGTTCGCTTTTATTGCAACAATACAAAGTTTAGTTTAGTTTATTCTGGTTGTAAAAAGTTTTGGCCACGATTGACCGATTTTATGTGAATTGTGTACTTTTATTACTTATAAGGTTGGTTTTGTTAAGTTCGTGTAGGTGATGTTACAGATTTGGTAATAGTTACTTTGTGGTGTTCCATATTTGGAACACAACCGAGCCGTTTATAGGTTTATGTACGAAGGTTCGTATTTGGTCAACTTTTATTAGACGATCTGATCGATGACTATTGAAACTATTTCTGGGCTACAGAGTAAAACTGTCCGTAAAGCACAAATGTATAGACAAATATACGTACCACAAATGTCTTCATTAGCATAGATGGTACTGATCCTGTCTTCGAAACGCGTGGCTTCGATCCGTAACAGTGCAAGTACCGAACTTACCGATCGATAAATTTGAGTCTTGAATTCGTCATACTTCGAAAAACTAGCTATATCGATCATTGCAAGTAAGTAACAAAATTAAGCAATCGGTAGACAAATTCGATAAGCTATTACGATTATAACGATTACTCTAGCAGGGAACTGTTAAATTACGTTTGAGATCGTCTATTTAAGATTTTAACGATTGTTTTGTCAACATTGAAAATGCCCTCGATATAGCTTATAGACAGGCGACGGGAATGGGGATATTGTTTAGTTGCGTTTGATCTTACTAATATTATAAACGCGAAAGATTGTATTTATGGATGAATGGATATTTGTTATTCTCTTACGCTCAAACGGCTGGCCAAATTTTGATGAAATTTGGCATGGAGGCAGATGGGGCGCTGAACACATAGGATAATTTTCATTAACATCGTCATCATCCATCACCATGCGGGTGTAACCGCGGGGCGCAGCTAGTAATCAATAAAAAATAGACTTCAGCCTTCTTTTGATCGTAGAAGAGCGAAATGCTCGTAGAAATCTTCAAATGATAGAAGGACGCATTGTGAAATGCAAACAATTCGTAATAATCGATATACTGTCGACAGTTTGACGATCGTATAAGTCGTCGATATTACTTCCAAACTTGCTAGGGGCGATACGATTTTTTATTGATCTTAGCGACTCGACAAATTTAACGACTTTTACGGTACTTGCACTGCAGCAGCGAATATTTGAGTGATGATATTATGCTTATTATCGGGTTTCGCATATTGTGATATGTTACTATGTGTGTCCATGCAACGTTATATCGTTGGAACAAGCTTCTTATCGATAACTGTTTATACGTTAATAAGCTCCCTTCGTTCGTTACTAATCAATCAGATTAAACAACCTTAGCTACGGTCAGTACTCAGATAGGTGACCGCTAGGGGAATTTTCAACAAAGCGTTTCCGTGCTTCTGAGGTCACGGTCAATCAAAACTGTCGATCTCGGTTGTTGTGTTACGACAACAGTCGTAACACAACGATCGAGATCGACATATCGTGGTACCATGTAAAATGTGTGTACCGTTGTAACCATGGAGATCTGAAAACTCTGACGCTATAAAACTGGTTACTAATTTATCATCCCACCCGCACTAGCCCTGCGTAGTAGATTATGGGTTTATTTATTTTAGATGCCCACGTTCCAGCAGGTTGTGGTGCATACTTATCTTAGAAGCCCACGTTCCAGCAGATTATAGTCCGTACTTATTTTTCTGAGAAACAAACCCGCGTTCCAGCAGATTATAGTCCGTACTTTTATTTTTCTGAGAAACAAACCCGCGTTCCACCAGATTATAGTCCGTACTTATTTTTCTGAGAAACAAACCCGCGTTCCAGCAGATTATAGTCCGTACTTTTATTTTTCTGAGAAACAAACCCGCGTTCCAGCAGATTATAGTCCGTACTTTTATTTTTCTGAGAAACAAACCCGCGTTCCACCAGATTATAGTCCGTACTTATTTTTCTGAGAAACAAACCCGCGTTCCAGCAGATTATAGTCCGTACTTTTATTTTTCTGAGAAACAAACCCGCGTTCCAGCAGATTATAGTCCGTACTTTTATTTTTCTGAGAAACAAACCCGCGTTCCAGCAGATTATAGTCCGTACTTTTATTTTTCTGAGAAACAAACCCGCGTTCCAGCAGATTATAGTCCGTACTTTTATTTTTCTGAGAAACAAACCCGCGTTCCAGCAGATTATAGTCCGTACTTTTATTTTTTGAGAAACAAACCCGCGTTCCAGCAGATTATAGTCCGTACTTATTTTTCTGAGAAACAAACCCGCGTTCCAGCAGATTATAGTCCGTACTTTTATTTTTCTGAGAAACAAACCCGCGTTCCAGCAGATTATAGTCCGTACTTATTTTTCTGAGAAACAAACCCGCGTTCCAGCAGATTATAGTCCGTACTTTTATTTTTCTGAGAAACAAACCCGCGTTCCAGCAGATTATAGTCCGTACTTATTTTTCTGAGAAACAAACCCGCGTTCCAGCAGATTATAGTCCGTACTTTTATTTTTCTGAGAAACAAACCCGCGTTCCAGCAGATTATAGTCCGTACTTTTATTTTTCTGAGAAACAAACCCGCGTTCCAGCAGATTATAGTCCGTACTTATTTTTCTGAGAAACAAACCCGCGTTCCAGCAGATTATAGTCCGTACTTTTATTTTTCTGAGAAACAAACCCGCGTTCCAGCAGATTATAGTCCGTACTTATTTTTCTGAGAAACAAACCCGCGTTCCAGCAGATTATAGTCCGTACTTTTATTTTTCTGAGAAACAAACCCGCGTTCCACCAGATTATAGTCCGTACTTATTTTTCTGAGAAACAAGCCCACGTTCCAGCAGTAAATGCGTAACGGGTGGCTTATATTATATGCTCCACTTACAGGCATTATGTTTGTATTTAAAACATTACTACGAGTAGCTGATCCGCCAGCGGCTTCGCTCGCACGGTCTATGGGACATGAAGCGACAGAAATTAAAAAAAGTCACAGGAGATGTGGACAATCCTACGTATAACATCTATAATTAACTTTGCTGAACCTTGTTAGACGTGACTAAATGACTAATGTCTTACGCCCCCTCATGGGAAAAGGGCCTTTTCTGACTAAACGACTAATGTCGTCCTTCACTTACGCCCTCATGGGAAAAGGGTCTTTTCTTGTTTTACCTTAATCACGTCCAAACATAGGTCCTTATTCCTTATCCTTACCAGAAAAGTAAATTATAGTATCCTTACGTAGTATAACATAAAATCGCTTTCTGCGTCTGTCTATCCGGTGATGCTGTTAATGCCGGTAATGGAAGACAGCATTTAGCGCGTTGGATAAAAAAAGCGCCTATCTGACTGTATATCCGCTTCCACCTAAACCAAGCAACGGATACTGATGCCGGTTTCATTATATCAATTATATATTTTTTCCGGGAAAGTGTATTATAATAAAACCAAATTAAGTTTTTATATAAAAATACCGTTTTTTTTCATATTTTTTGCCCTAAATTGTATAGATAGATAGATTAACTCTTTATTATAAAATACCACAATACTGACACATTTTCGTTTTATTTTTTATATTTTTTGCCCTAAATTGGATAGATAGACAGATAGATTAACTTTTTATTATAATACCACAATACTGCGACACATTTCCGTTTTATTTTTCATATGTTTTGCCCTAAATTGGATAGATAGATAGATTAACTCTTTATTATAAAATACCACAATAAGACACATTTCCGTTTTATTTTTCATATTTTTTGCCCTAAATTGGATAGATAGATAGATAGATTAACTTTTTATTATAATAGAACAATACTACGACACATTTCCGTTTTTTTTCATATTTTTTGCCCTAAATTGGATAGATAGATAGATTAACTCTTTATTATAAAATACCACAATACTACGACACATTTCCGTTTTATTTTTCATATTTTTTTTCCTAAATTGGATAGATAGATAGAATAACTCTTTATTATAAAATACCACAATAAGACACATTTCCGTTTTATTTTTCATATTTTTTGCCCTTAATTGGATAGATAGATAGATAGATTAACTTTTTATTATAATAGAACAATACTACGACACATTTCCGTTTTTTTTCATATTTTTTGCCCTAAATTGGATAGATAGATAGATTAACTCTTTATTATAAAATACCACAATACTGACACATTTTCGTTTTATTTTTTATATTTTTTGCCCTAAATTGGATAGATAGACAGATAGATTAACTTTTTATTATAATACCACAATACTGCGACACATTTCCGTTTTATTTTTCATATTTTTTGCCCTAAATTGGATAGATAGATAGATAGATTAACTTTTTATTATAATAGAACAATACTACGACACATTTCCGTTTTTTTTCATATTTTTTGCCCTAAATTGGATAGATAGATAGATTAACTCTTTATTATAAAATACCACAATACTACGACACATTTCCGTTTTATTTTTCATATTTTTTTTCCTAAATTGGATAGATAGATAGAATAACTCTTTATTATAAAATACCACAATAAGACACATTTCCGTTTTATTTTTCATATTTTTTGCCCTAAATTGGATAGATAGATAGATAGATTAACTTTTTATTATAATAGAACAATACTACGACACATTTCCGTTTTTTTTCATATTTTTTGCCCTAAATTGGATAGATAGATAGATTAACTTTTTATTATAATAGAACAATACTACGACACATTTCCGTTTTTTTTCATATTTTTTGCCCTAAATTGGATAGATAGATAGATTAACTCTTTATTATAAAATACCACAATACTACGACACATTTCCGTTTTATTTTTCATATTTTTTTTCCTAAATTGGATAGATAGATAGATTAACTCTTTATTATAAAATACCACAATACTACGACACATTTCCGTTTTATTTTTCATATTTTTTTTCCTAAATTGGATAGATAGATAGATTAACTCTTTATTATAAAATACCACAATACTACGACACATTTCCGTTTTATTTTTCATATTTTTTTTCCTAAATTGGATAGATAGATAGATTAACTCTTTATTATAAAATACCACAATACTACGACACATTTCCGTTTTATTTTTCATATTTTTTTTCCTAAATTGGATAGATAGATAGATTAACTCTTTATTATAAAATACCACAATACTACGACACATTTCCGTTTTATTTTTCATATTTTTTTTCCTAAATTGGATAGATAGATAGATTAACTCTTTATTATAAAATACCACAATACTACGACACATTTTCGTTTTATTTTTCATATTTTTTTTCCTAAATTGGATAGATAGATAGATTAACTCTTTATTATAAAATACCACAATACTACGACACATTTCCGTTTTATTTTTCATATTTTTTTTCCTAAATTGGATAGATAGATAGATTAACTCTTTATTAAAATACCACAGTACTAAGACATTACAAACGAAGAAGAACGAAGAAATTGTATACAGACATATTTTACTATAATTAAATGTATAGTGTCACAATGGGCTGTCTTATCGCTCAGAGCGTCTCTTCTAGACAACCATGAATTACACCTGTGCAAAGCCGGAGCGGGTAGCTAGTTTAATATAAGAACGATTTTATGGTACTTGTATCAAATCGAACTGGGTCACAGGATAAAAGGGGACTTTAGGGGGATAAGGCAGCACTATTACGAACGCCCACCTACCTACGTTCAACGATTTGTATACGCAACATCTAGGCTATTCATAATATGAATAATATTAACAAGAAAAATTAAATTAAAAAGAACACTGACAAAATAATAATGAAAGTTTGTAATGTGATAGAATACCTACATAAAGAAGAAGGCCTAGCTGGTTAATAGTAAATAATAAGTAAGATTAGAAATGTAAATATATTAGTTAGATAACATGACCTTGAATTCACTTCACTGTAGGTTCTAAAATCACTCTTCTTCAATCTGTCTTGCTTTTTTTAATGTGGATACACAGTCCCAAAGGAGATTTTATAGAATTGCTTAATTGGTTCGAAAGGACCTTTGAACATCGGACACAAGCCTTATTCGCATTACCGGGAGATACCGAATTCATCAGAAGGCCAAGATGCCAAACCACTTTCTTTTCAAATATATTTGGGCCATTTTTCAGGTCCGTTTACTTTCTTTTAACTTCTATATTCGAGAAACGTAGTCCGTATTCTTTTGGGGTCCAGAAAATCCTCTTAATTTTAATCAAGAAAATCTTAAAAATTAAAATAGTTTCTCTCAGGAATCCATCCTCTGTCCTCAAAATCAAAATTGTTTCTCTCCAACGTCTTCTGCATCGTTCCATCATTTTGTTTTAAATTTTTTAAAGTTTTTATTGCTGGTCAGTATTAAAACAGTTTTTAATATAAAATACAAATAAGGATTAATGAAATGATATATTATGATGTCATATGACAGTATATTAAAGTTTTTCATAGTGTATAATATCTTTAGTAGTAATTAAGTATAAAGATCTTTCATTTGATACCCATATTGAGGGAGTGGTGAAAAACATGCGTTAATGTTACTCGTATGTGGAATGGATCGTAGTTTTGCACTTGCAAATTTTTTTGTTTATATACTACTTAATACTAATACTTAATTTATTAATATTACAATAATTTATTATCTTTTTACAAAAAAAAGAAGACAAAAGATCCTGTAACGGAACGTTGTCCGCCATTTTGTGACCGTCAATAGAATTGACGTCAACTTTATTTCAATTCAGTCAACTATGTATGTATGTGTTACTACGACTATGTTTAAGCCAACTCTCCTTGTTTGTTGTGTTTGTTGCCGTTTCACGAATAAACAGCTGAACGGATCGATATGAAATTTGGCAAGGAGATAGTTTATATACCGGAAAAGATAAAGAATACTTTTTGTTATCATCGTCATCATCATCATCATTATTATCAATCACCACGCAGGTGAAACTGCGGGACTCAGCTAGTAAGATATACCATAAAAATGGCATCGTAGTTTCGAGAAGCAATTTTTAATTTTTTTTTCGCAATGTATTTTAAGGCCTTCCTTTATTGTGCCCTTCCTTGCTACTACGGTATTACTATAAAAGGTTACCATTAATAAGTCTCAAATAGGCCGACTAAAGACTTACACCATCCCACGGGATCATTTCGTTCCTCCTCTGACACACGCTCAGTTGCGCTTCAGTATAATTAAGGAACTACGATTGCTCCCTTCATGCTTTGTTTGCTTCGTTCTAGCGGGTAGATCAGACTGTGAATTTTATTGTTTAATTATGATTTCAAAATTCAAAAAAATATTAAAAATAGAACCGACTTCTACACTAAAAAGTGTGAAATAACTTGTTGAAGTCGGTACCATGATAGTTCGAAAGTAACTATTATCACAATATTGCATGCATGGTACCGTTTTCGACAAGTTATTTCACACTTTTAAGCGTAAAAGTCGGTCCTATTTTTTAATAAAAAAAAATTCACCCGTTTTAGTGACCTTGCTACTTACGGGATACACCCCGCCAAATATATTATCATCAAGATAAATTAACACTTTTCAGTTTTTGGAGTGGTATTTAAACAATGCTTGACTTGGTGAAATTTCAGAATCAGAATCAGAATCAGAAAAAAATATTTGCAACAATCTAGTATCAATTTAAACAAAACAATACAATAAATATTATTAAAGAAAATTAATTTGTAGCAAACCGGCCTCAACTCAGCGTTGTGCTGGTCGATCGACCAGCGCTGATCTTCCGTTGAAGCCGTTTGGGTGACTTCACAGACAAAATTAAAAAAAAGAACTTAATAATCTACTTTAACATAATTATCTTAATGTGCTTTCCTAAAATGTTATATACAAAATAAAATAATATGCAAATGTTCGTATATAAAATAATGCTTGCTAAAATTATGTATAAATAAAGGTAAAATAATATACATATACAGGCACACACATACCTAACACATTCACACAATTTATATGAGACCACCACAGAAGTATACTCTATCAAACAAAAAATTATCAAAATCGGTTCATAAGTGATGAAGTTATCAGCCAACTCACACAAAAAAACATAGATATGGTGGAATTGAGAAACCTCCTTTTTTGAAGTTGGTTGACAAACCAAACACAACATTTTTACTTTATTTGTAACGAGCTGGCATAGCGTGATATTGTATAGCCTATCCTCGATAAATAGGCTATGAAACACTTAAATATTATTTAATTGGAACCTGAGATTGGTTCCTGAGATAAGCGCATTCAATCAAACAAACAATCTCTTCACTTTTATATCTAATATTATTATAAGTTGTATAGATGTAAACTCAAAAATTACAAACTGAAACAAGACATGATATACTAGCAACAAATTTACATAATTTTATATGATAAAACAAAAGATTATATATTTAATGCATAACTAGTCTCAAATAAGCCAACGAAAGTCTTACCCTATTATATCTATGCCTTACTAAGGGTTCATTTCGTTTCTCTGACACACGTTCAGTTGCGCTTCAGTATAATTAAGGAACTGCGAATGCTCCCTTCATGCTTTGTTTGCTACGTTCTAGTGAATTGAGTATATTGTAAAAAATATATATAGTATAGTATAGTAATATGTATACTATATTATATCGAAGGAGATGCCTTCAGCCGTTTCAATTCAAACGTTTAAGTACGGCTTTTGTATTAGGAATGCGTGTATACCTTGAGCATTCACGCTCACCGAAAGGCTTCTTCTCGCGGCGGCGTCTTGTGGCGGGTCGTCCTCTTCCCTCAAACATGGTTGAGGAGGGCGATGGCTGGCACACGTGTCAAGCTCGTGAACGGGCGCTGTTCGCGGGAGCCGGTCTGCTCTCGGTATGTAGGATATTTAGAAATTAGTTAAAAGTCTGTTTGTGTAAAAAAAATTGCAAAAAATGCCCTTCTGGCCTCTTCTTAAATTGTATTTGCCCCTCTGGCTGAGAAATAAATAAATTTGCCCTACACTCCCTTATCGTATGTGTGCCCTTCAGGCCTTCACAAATGTATTATGTAAGTCTAGTTAAGTAAAAAAAAGTCCTCCTGTATTCCTTTAGAAATTATTAAAAAAAAGAAAATTTTTAAATATAATATATATAAACAATGCCACGGTCACACAAATTGATGTCTGTGAACCAAAGCATTATGAATAAAAATATATATATTGTATATATGTAAAAAAGCAATCCAATCACTCAATTGTTACTTCATTTGTAATGAGAGCTTATAAATAATTAAAACAAGTTCTTTAATAGTTGAGGCATATTCCAATTGTAGCATAGATTAGGCTCTTATTCACAACGTAGTTGGCTTATTGTAGGCGGGAACGTAAATTTCAAAACTCAATCACACGCGGTTTTTGAACTAGAGTTCTTAAGCAAAATATATAAAAATCAAGCGTTATTCGACAAAAACCTCTTAAACTTTCAAGCAATTTCCAAAAGGAGGAGGTACTCAAGTCAATGCGTATATTTTTTTATATATGAAAACACATAACTTTTACAGAGTACTCCAATCTTGATAATTCTTTTGTTTTGTTTGGTAAAGTATACGTCCGAGGAGGTCCCATTTACATTTCATCCAAGCGGTTGAGTTGAGGTTGAGTTACAAACCAATAACTGAAATGTGTTTCGCCTATCTTGATGATATCGTAATTGACAGTGAATGACAATCGATCCCGTAAGTAGCAAGGGTTACATAAAACTGTGAAAAAAATATATATATATTTACCAAAAAATTAACCGACAGCAACACTAAAAAGTGTAAAATAAGTTATTGGAGCTACAACAACTTATTTCACATTTTTTAGTGTTGAAGTCACTTCCATTTATTTGAAAAAAAAAATTAAGTTGGTATGTCTGCGCTATCTGCAGATTAAAAATACATTTGCTCGTCTACTACATCTGACACTTCATTTGATGATGTACAATAATTGTACTCTCAGATATTTGTCAGTGAAACACATTTATTTGTCTCACATACTATCTTCCATTTCAAGTAACTTGTACAACCCACTATCCCAATACCAACTGACCTAATGAACAAACTAATTTGGTGGGTTCCATCACAAAATGTCATGGGATTTCTAAAATACCGTGAAGCCATAGAATCAAGACTAGTTAGTTATAGAGGTAGGTGACGTATCAAAGGGCGCGGCCCGCAAAACAAGGCCCGGGCCTTTCTGCCTAATGCTAATATTGACATGGGATGGCCCTTTCGTACGCATTCTGACTGGTAAGGTTGGACAGATTAAATGAAATTATTAGAGGTAATAAGTAAAATGACTTTTTAACCGACTTCAAAAAAGGAGGTGATGTGTTCGACTGTATGTATTTTTTTGTGTATGTTCTCGATTTCACCCTCATTCGTGGACTGATTCTTAACATTATTTTTTTGTCTAGTAGAGTATGTACCTATATAGTAGAGTATATCCGAGAATGTCCCATTTAAATTTCATCATTCGGTCCAGCAGTAGTTGAGCAGTTTCCTGCAACTATACGATAGTGGGAAAGGGTGTATTTTTAGGTACCTGGGTTCCGTGGGGTATGTCGGGAGGCTCTGGATCTGACGGGGGCTGGTGACCGTGAGTCCTCGTTGGAGGCGTCCTGCTGTGGACGTCGTGCTGAAGAACTGTTGTTCACTTGTAATTATAGTTTGTATTGTCTTATTGATGCACTGGTTCACGCACTCGCGTACGCGTATTTTACGTCGGTAAAATTTGGGGGCGTATCCGGGTCGTAGCGAAATGCGGCGGCGCAGAGCGGATTTAGCGGGATTTAGCGTGCGCGCGAGCTGATTGCGTCTCGGTCACTGGTAGTTATAATGTTTGTGCGTAAACACGGGCTGATTTAGGAGGTGGTGTGTGGCCGTGCCCAACACACCCTAAAGGTCACTCTGGGCTGACGCGGGGCTGATAATGGCGGTTGCCGAGCGGTCGCGACGCGGGAGCGTAGCGGTATACGTCCGCTAGCTTCGACTCTAAAAGGGTGACTGGTTGGCGGGCGAGAGCCGCCTCGCTCCCGTTTACCCCTTGCCCGGCCGACGATCGTCTTATCGCGCGGGGGCGGCGAGGTGCGCGCGGGAGGTGAAGTGACGTCACGCTTTCGCGTGAACAAGCAGTTTTGAGTTACACACCACAATGTCATACAGCCAAATGTGTGTGTGAGTGTGTGTTGCCAGGACAACCAATTTTTTTAATAACATTTAATAGTTCGTTGTACGGAAACTTCTACAGATGAATACTTGTTGTCAAATTGTAAAAAATTATAAAATATGTATCTAAATTCTCACGCAACCTCTAATAAACTACAGCTAAGAACAATCTCGATCACGTCAGCTTTCAACCAAAAAAATCGCATCATAATCGGTTAATTCTTGCGAACTACGATGCATGCATGCACAGACATACACATAAAACTTATAGCAAACCCTCTTTCTTCGTCGGGGGTTAAAAATAATGTTAAAAGAAGAAAAATCCATTATTTGTAGTTTTTTCATCTTATATTTCTCTTACATTAATTTGGTCTTGTTACAGAGTTGTTCCTTTACAAGCAATATGATCAGCGAAATTACGTATAATAAGCTTAATTTGTTTACTTCAGCCTCAAGGTTGCCCAATCAAAATTATTTTGTCTGTTACGATATTATTCGTGTAAATAATATTACTAAATTTATATACATAGATACTGAAAAAACGATATTATAAAATATTTAGTGACACTTCCGCTGAAAAGAAAACAATGATTTTGGCCTATTTGGGGGCGTGCACCACCCTCCCTCCCACATAAAATACTAATAGGAAGAATACAAAATAAAAAACACAAGAAACCCTCTTCTTGTGTTTTTAAGGTGGGGTGGTGCACGCCCCCAAATAGGCCAAAATCATTGTTTTTTTTCAGCGGAAGTGTCACTAAATATTTTTTAATATCGTTTTTTGATAATGGATTTCCGCAAAGTAACGCCTGAATCATTAAATTAACATAGATACTGCTTTACAATTTTTTTAATAAATTATGTATTTTTATTTGAAATGGCCGTGGGTTTGACACATAGAGATCTAGAGAGATACGTCTGCAGGGTTGCGTTCCAGCAAGCTTTAGACAAAATAATGCTCGGCCAAAATGTGATCGAGCGTTGCTAGAATAGAACGACTTTTACCATTATCTGTCAAAAACGAGTTTGACATATATAACTTAGGTGTTAGCTTTGTTGGTTTCAAACTAATTTGAGGATATTAATTACTATCCACCGGTCAAGAATATTTATTTAGGCACTTCGAGTTTAGAACAAATAAATAAACCTGTCAAAAAAAATGCAACAAAATACTTTGTCACTATCAACACTCTGTCACTTTTGACAGCCGACCAAGATTTGGCTCTCTCAAAAGGTAGACAATTGGAGTTTTGGGGCGAACGCGGAAAAAAAAAAGTCAACGTTATTGCATTGTATTATTCATCAAAACTTATGCTTTTTTTCAGTGTTAATGATTAAAATTGGTGGCGTCTTACTCATTAAGTGCTGTTTTACGTGCATGAGTGTGGGCAAGTGATATAATGTGGTGAATCGTGTTTTTCCGTGTTGTTTCCAAAACTCCAAAGAAGCTGATGGTAAAGTTGCCACCACTTTACTAAAGCATGACTTAGGCTGACTGGACCATGACTGACTGACATTTTGGACTCTGACTGACTACGACTAATATCCCCAGAATATTCTACTAAAACTTTGTAATACAAATAACTTGACACTGGCAAATGCACGAGAAGTGCGGGACCATAACCCTCCAAGGAGGGAAAATAAAAAAAAAAGGTAGACAAATTTTGGCCAGTCTGGACAAAATTTGTTCTGACAGGTTTCGTGAAACGGGCGTGATCAATCTTAATCCGTGCAAATTTTGGCCTATAGGCGTCGTGGGCTGGCAGTTTTGGCTTGTCCTGTGGCTTACTGGAACGAAGCCCTGAGTACAATACCTAGTGTCGCAAGCAGCAGCCGTATTCCGCGATTCAACGTAATGTTAGCTTCAGTAACTTCATTATCCACTGCGGTATTAAAACTTAACGTTTGAATATTCGTAAGTACAGAGCAAGCATTGTAAACTGTTTACATGCAATATCGTTCCCGCCGTTTGGTCCTGCCGGTTGACCGTGAAGAACTAACAAACATACAAACACACTCATAAACTTTCGCCTTTGTAATATTAGTGTAATTTTTGACCAAGCTAGTGAAGCGTCTCTGCATTAACTGGCCAAATTGACTTTAACTGTCCGTTTGTTTATGAGGTTGTGTGTTGGTCTCCCTGTACTTGGCGCATTTTTCAACCAATCTTGACAATACTTGGTATGCAATCCTAACAAGTACAATTTGAAAAATTTCATACGGACTTCCATTATATTCAGTTATTGGAGTGTATCTCAAAACTTACTAGACCAAATTTGATGAAATTTGGACCACACGGGAATCATCAGCTTTCAAACAAAAAATAATTTTGAGAATCGGTTCACCCAGTCAAAAGTTATGAGTAAACAAATATAAAAAAACACATACAGTCGAGTTGAGTACCTCCTCCATTTTTTGGAGGTCGGTAGAAAAGGGGGGAAGTTTGCTGCGGCGCTATTTACCGACCGCTTTGATAAAATTTGGTACACACCTGCGTTAATGGAGGGATTGGTCAAGTGGTTTCCGAGATAATAGGTTGTGAAGTACTGCGAAATATTGCCGCTGATGACTATGTGCTTGCGTTTACTGTTTGCAGAACAACTAGTTTATTTAGAGCCAAAACATTTACGTTAGGGATCGCACGTCAATTTCAAGTATAAAAAATGGTTTGACAACGCAGTTCAGTAGTTTTGGCATGGATAAGTATACCCTCTGCCTCCTCCTTGCGTCGATTCCTCAATGGTGGGGGTCGTGACCCATCATGGCATTAGCCTCTCCCGTACGATGTTTCTCCATCTATTCCGGCTTCCAGCTGCACGAACCGCTTCAGTGACATTTAAGTTGAGATTAGTGCTGATCTGATCTGTCCAACGCATTGGACTCCTTCCTCTCGGTCTCTTGCCCTTTATTTTCCCAGTGACAATAGTTTTGGAGGTTGTCGCCGGGTTTACGGGCTATGTGGCCAAAGAACACAAATACCCTTCGCAGGCATGTGTTAGATAGCCTTGGGTTCTTGTCCAGTTTGAGTTCGTTGAAAACCGATTGGTGGGTTTTATGCGCAATCCATGGAATCCGAAAAACAGATACATAATTCCTTATTTACAATAACAATGCGATACGATACTTAAAACCACTTTTACTCGAACCTTATCACAAAATCCCATCGTTGATTCAGACAGGTTCGGAGTCTGACAAACAAATTTCACAAAGGGAATTAACTTACCGCACGCTTCCAAAATAGCCACGACACGTAATAACTATTGCTTATTCTATGATCACTGTGCGCAGTAACTTTAAATTATTCTGGGACCAGTCCATGGTTATTATTATTTAATCTATGCTGCGGTCCAGAAAAGGTACTTGATTGTTAATTCATTCGTATAGTTAGTATTTGCTGTTTCGTTACGGGAATGGGACGAAATAAGGTCTCGAATTATTTATTTAAGGTGAGTTTTTGAGTATTTGTGGAACACCAGTTTTAAACAAGGAACTAGTAGATAATTTGGTTATGAATCCTAGCTATTTTAGACATTTATCAGAACAATTAATTCACAACAAGACACAATTTACTAGAAACTTTTAGTAGCACGTGAAACAGTCAGAAGCGCTCGTAGTGGCGATTGACTTGATTTGACGATCTTAACCGATCAACAAGTTAAGCAACACTTGCTGCGGTCAGGAGTTGGATGGTTGTTTTTTTTATACATACAGTGGTTCATCAAAGTGACTCCCTCTCGCCTGATGGAAAGCGAAGATGGAATCAAGAAGCAATGACCATTAGCGCAGCCGTAAGCTGCACTAATACACAAAGAATGAAAAAAAAGACAAATGCTTTTTCACGCCCCGCTTTTAAAGACCCAGGGTCATAGCTGCAATGAAATATGTACGCCGGCAAAGCATTCCACAATTGACTTACACGACAGAGGCAGGAACTGCCAAACTTTTTTTGGTTCGTGGTAAGAAGTTTTGAACAGTATATGGATGCAATGCTAGGCCGGAACGAGTAGTTCGGGATCGGAATGGTGAGGAAAGAATAAGATTAAAAAGCTCTTCTGAACATTCGCCATGAAACAACCGGTAAAAAAACGCTTAGAGAAGATATAGTTCTACGCATATGTAGAGGTTCTAAGGGTTGAGTGACTTCAGTGTATCCAATAATACGGACAGCGCGACGTTGCAGTCTATGCAGAGCATCCATAAGGTACTTAGCGGAACCATCCCAGAGGTGGCAACAATATTAAATACGTGGGCGCACCTGAGTTTTATAAAGAAGGCACCAGAAGAAAGGACGAGCTCACCGATGTCAAATACTTGAGAGAGATCGCCCTTGTACATAAGGTTGTTTTTCCAACGTTCCTTGAGACTATTTATGTAGTTTTGACAAAAACCGTTGTTCTTAAAAACAAAAGCTATGCCGAAAGCGAGTCAGACGCTTAAGACTTTTTGTGTTGTTTCAAGTTCGTAACAAATCAAATTTGTTTTATCAGATTATAATAACAGTAAGCTAACTGCGCAAACGTGGATTAATTATAGGTCACTTCATTTAGTTTATCATTTGTTTCGCCAACGGTATAACTCATGGATCAGATCATTTCTTTTATTAAATATCATTTGCTTCGTTTCTTCAGATTTGAAGAATCGAAGATTCCACTTCGTCAGTGGCGAAGTCAAAGAATATACCTACTGTCCTCCATTGGGATGCAATGTGCGGAGGAAAGACTTACTAGGTGGCTTATTAAGTGGTAGGTATATACTTCTTGGTTGTCAGTGTCGCACATCAGATCAAGCAGTCTGTGCGTGACAGCCGGCTCAGAGCTCCCATAAATTGTTGTCAGGTAATTCCATGTCACTATAGTAATTTAAGTATATAAATATTAAATAACGAATGGATAGCAATTAAATAAGTTAATGTTGCACGATAAATTATGTGATTGTGTCTCTATTTTTACATACAGTTAAATATTAAATCAATATAATTATTTTTGGTTGTCATCAATATATAACTATATTGATGACATTTTTGATAATGATTTCCTCATTGGAATGAATTTTGTTACCGAGTGTATTATACGTCGTTAACTCGCTACAACCACGTGACGAAAACGTTGCGTATGCCACGAGTCCACGACGTCCTCGCTGTGTAGCCGCGGCGTGTTCGCAACGCATTCGCTGCGCGCCCGCTCCGCCCCGCACGCAAACCGCTAGTATGATAACGCCCTTACTGCCAACAGCACTGTAAGGTACCGTCACGATTCTTTGCGGTTACGTGTTGACGCAAATAAGATGTCTCGTACAATCCACACGCCGACGTCTTGTTAGGTGTACAAATAAAGTTTATTTAGAAGTTAACATGAAATATGACAGACTTTTGTGATATGTTTGAAGATCGGGGAGAATTGGAGTAAAATCAGATGTTATACATGACAAGTTCGTTAATATTTGATGACGTACCTTCAACGTAACCAATTCAACTTTATATTTTATACAGTTCGCGGCTCTAAGTAAAATTATGACGTATCTGTACCACAATTGTACTACTAGAAAATGTATTCTGTAATCATCATTATCATCTCAGCTGTAGAACGTCCACTGCTGAACACTAGCCTCCCCCATAATATCCGGAAAAAGGACGGAAGGTTGGAAGCGGCCTGCATCCAACCTCTTCCTGCGACCTTTATCAGGTCGCCTGTCCACCGTGTCGGTGGACGACCTACGCTGCGCTGGCCGGTCCGTGGTCTCCACTCCAGAACCTTCCGGCCCCATTGGCCATCTGTTCTGAGTGCTATGTGCCCTGCCCACTGCCACTTTAACTGGCTAATCTTCAGGGCTGATTTGATCACGTAGAGAAACCCCGAGCATAGCCCTCTCCATAGCTCGTTGTGCGACTTTGAGCTTACTTATGAGGCCCATAGTAAGAGACCACGTTTCAGTGCCATAAGTCATCACTGATAACACACATTGGTCGAAGACTCTTGTCTTGAGGCATTGAGGTATTTTTGACGACAAGACTGTAATGATTTTTAAATAAATGTTTAGTGACACCGTAAGACTGGCAGAAATGCAGTGTGCACCCTCCCTCCCGCATAAAATGCTAGTAGAGAGATGCACTCCTCTTCTTTGGCACCATATCATCATCGCCTCAATCCGAGCCATTCAGTATTCTGTTGAACTTCATACTTCAATGTAAACTAGTCAACTCCGTTCTGGCTCCGCCTCGGAGTTGCGGACGGACGACGACGCGAGGCGGTGAGGGGGGACAGGGTGCTGGGTTGATTTGTGTGCTTAAGACCTTAAGTTACCCTACCACTATATATATACAAACCTATCAGCAACTTTCTTCTGATTACTTTAAAGAAAGGCTCGCTCTGAAAACTAAGATAGATAGAACTACATGATATTTGGCGTCATTAATTAACTGAGCATTGCAGATAGATAATTGGTTATTATACTGATTAATTACCAATACGGAAATTAATTAGTTTGGTTTAATTAATTCGAAATTGATCTCGTATAGTTCCTTTACATGTCAGATGTCTTATGAAATCGATATGCAGGGTTAACTCATAATACCTACTAAAGTCGTGGTTTAAAAATATATGAATTAATTTATAAACAAAACTGATTAAAACGTTAAAAATTAAGGCTATTTATTTAATATTAAACCCGACTTTACGAACGTAATTAGCCGATAATCTCGACCTAGGTTTCGGGCATGTCCGATGCCCATCCTCAGGGAGTTTACGCTGCAAGATCGCGGCGACCACTTTGTTAAGGCACACATTTGTTAATGCTGTTTAGTATACAAAAGTGTAATTTAAATATATAATTTATTGGTTGAAATAGTATATTTCATTACAAGTGGGGAAAGGCTGACATTGCAAAGAGTTCCGACAAATGACAGTTGACAGTCGGAATACGGACGGTTCCGCACGTGTACTGAACGACTATTTTTAATACAGTTGCGATTAAAAAAAAAAAACTCGCAAAGAAAATTTCTGGAAAATGGCGCCAACCGTAGAATATAAGCAGAGATTTTTTTTTCTTCACCCATTCTGGTAGGCAAAGGGAACTATGCCCATACAGCCAAGTCTTCAGTAGAATTTTTTTATTGAAATGAAATGAAACCTAACCTAACTCAAATCATTAAATCTGATATTGAAACAAATTAGTGGCTTCTTTTCAGAAATATACGTATTTGCATGAATCATAAAAACATAAAAATGTTTTTTTTTTAGTAAGAACTTCATGGTTGGTTTTTCTTTTTAATAGACATTATTTTGACAGTCGGGAAAGAGAACGCACGAGTGCGAGAAAGATAAAAAAAGCACGAGTATGTAATAGCCCACACCCCGAACGCTATACGTACCTGCAATACGCCACTTTTTGAGCAACTGTATTAAAAAATAGTATTTTTTTTTTATACCGAACTGGGTAGCACTTGACCACTATCTCACCTGATGCTAAGTGATGATGCGATCGATGATGGAGCGCGCTTACCCAGAAGATACCTATGCACTCGTGTTTTGAAGACCCCCATATCGTACTTAACCGGAAACACCGACTCAGGGAGGGTGTTCCATTCCCTAGCGGTTCGTATGATAAACGAAGAAGTGAATCGCTTCGTCCGGGTAAATGGATTGTACATTCGCCGCTTCATTCTTCAGATATGATTTGATTTCCGACTGTAGTACCTCTACTTACTAGGCAACTTCCGCACATATTTTAAAGACTAAAAACGATTTAGTGACTTTTAAACGTATTTCCGCTCAATCGCTCCTACTACCGCCCTCCTGTGGCTGGCTCATTCCTTTACTGTGCGCGGTGACTTTCGCACGTCTCATACTTCACCATGCCGAAAAGAAGCGCACAATCAAAAATCGAACGATACGAAAGGAAAATTAGAAGGATTCAAGAAAAATGTCGGAGAATTCCATATTCATCATCGGACGATGAGGGTAAGCTAAATACACTTCATTTGGTGAAAAAGTGATTTTTAACAGTGATAATTATAGTTTTGATACGCATGGGATCGACTGCGAGTCAATAACATAGACGTTTTTCAAAACTACACTTTCAAATATCAACATTATAAATGTTTAGCATCGGAGTTGACTGCGAGTTTTCAACGATGACTATAAGCATAAAATACGTACAGCCTGAAATAGGTGTAACGTTCCTATGCACTTCATACAATCATAAAGACGATAAGAGAATTTTATTTATTTATAAAATACCGTCAAAAAAAAAAAAAAGCTTCATGACATAAATTGCAAATTTGTAATTATAGGTAACGAAGATAACGGACCACCTGTGGGACCAGACATTACGACCCCGGAACCAACTCCGCCTGACTCCATACAAGAAGCTGGTTCGGAGTCAATCGACCTGTTGCCTCAAGTTGAAGACAGGCCAGGGCCCGCCCTTCAAATCGAAAATCCAGTAACTTCTGATCTGGTTTTGGATCCGGAAATTTTGTCTGCTCTCGGAGAATCTATGTCCGAAACCCCTGACTATGGCGACAAGATACATGACAATTTAGCTAAATTGTGGCTACCTTTACTAAAGAAAGGTATAACTAAAGGAAAGGACATGATCCTCAAAGATTATCCGATTCCCGAAAATTGTAAGCTCTTACAAGCGCCAACATTGAACGCGGAAATCTCTGCAGCGGTGCCGGACATGGTACGTAATCGAGATAAGATTATCGCAACATCACAACAACAGCTCGGTGCGGGAATCACAGCCATAAATAGAGGTATAGACACGCTCTTGAAAACCGACGACAAGGTCCAAGCCATGAAGCATCTCAGCAACGGTTGCAGAATACTTTGTGACTCCCATCACTTAGTTACGCAAAACCGCGTAAAGCTTGTCACACCCAGTCTGGATAAATCTGTCTTACACATGATAAACGACGTCGAAAGAGATGAAACCTTGTTCGGTTCGTCGCTGTCCGACAAAATTAAGGCGGCAAAAGCCATCGAAAAGCAAGGTTTGCTGATAAAAAAGCCGAACAGAAATCCAAAGCCTGCCGCTTCTCAGCCTATCTCTAGGCCTTCCACGTCGAACCAGGGAAACTGGCCTGCGCCCCCTCGATACCAAACGAACAGGGGGCGGGGAACGTACAGGAAGCCAGCACCGTCGGGAGCCCGCCGCCCGTACTCAGCGCCAGCGCAGCAACCGCCGCGCCCCGCCTACCAGGACAAATCCCGGCCATCAGCACAGACTCGCCACTAGCACAGGTACACGCGGGTAGACTTACCCACTTTTATGATCATTGGTTGACAATAACCAACAATAATGTAATACTTGACTGGATTAAAAATGGATTTACTATACCATTTAAACAGTCGGTTAACCAATCATATATACCACATAATAGTTTTTCGAGGTCTGAAAAACAAGATATGTTAGAATCCATCACTGAATTAGTAACCATAGGGGCTGTTTCTAAGTGCAAGCCTACTTACGATCAGTTTATATCTAGGATATTTCTTACGCTGAAACCTAACGGAGGCAAGCGGTTCATACTTAATTTAAAACCACTAAACAAGTTTGTTTTTAATGAACATTTTAAGATGGAGGACTATCGAACGGCATGCAAATTAATATCACGCGATGGATACCTAGCGACCATCGATTTAAAAGATGCTTTTTTTCTTCTGCCTATCCGACCTTCAGACCGGAAGTACTTAAGATTTCAGTTTCATCTAAATAACTCAACCGAAACAACGACATTTGAATTCAATGTATTGCCGTTCGGTTTATCCGTCGCTCCACGAGTGTTCACAAAGGTAATGAGAGAAGTCATGGGCTACTTAAGAGCCCGCGGCCACAAATCCGTCTTTTATTTGGATGACATATTATGTATAGGCGATAGTTACCGAGAGTGCGAGAACAACGTTAACGAAACGTTAAATTTACTTAATTACCTCGGTTTCGTAGTCAACTACAATAAAAGTAATTTAAAGCCGCAACAATCCTGCAGATATCTAGGATTCGAGTTTCATTCGGGGAGTCTTACTATCAGTCTACCCCCAGATAAAAGAAGCAAAATAGCACAATTGGTAACCAAGTTTGCAAAACTACCGTCTTGCTCTATACGAAATTTTTCTCAGCTTATTGGAGTTCTGGTTGCCGCTTGCCCAGCCGCTAAATATGGGTGGATCTACACCAAGATCTTAGAGCGACAAAAGTACCTTGCTTTTATGAATACAGATAATTATGAAGCCAAAATTACCCTTCCAAGCATAATATTACATGATTTGAACTGGTGGTCGTCAAATATCAAAACCACGTTCAACTTTATGACACAACCACCTTTTGACCTGGAGATATATACAGATGCTTGCAGGACTGGCTGGGGCGCAGTCTGCAATAGCAAAAAGGTCAACGGCAAATGGAAAGACATAGAAAAGGCTAGACACATCAACTACTTAGAATTGATGGCTGCTTTTCTAGGACTGAAGTCATTTGCTAACGAGGTAACCAACTGCGCTATATTGCTTCGTATCGATAACACCACTGCAATCAGTTATGTGAATCGCATGGGTGGCATACAATACCCTCATTTAAACGACTTGGCCAGGACCATCTGGCAATGGTGTGAAAAGCGCAGTCTTTGGATATTTGCGTCATACGTAAATACCAAAGACAACCGCGCAGATGACTCATCTAGAATTGTTAATCCGGATACCGAATGGACCCTTTCTGATAAGGCGTTTCAAAATATCGTTTGCCAATTCGGTCAACCAGACATAGATTTATTCGCTTCACGAGATAACGCGAAATGTAACAGATTCGTCTCATGGAAGCAGGACCCTGACGCAGAATACGTAGACGCATTCACTTTGAACTGGCAGTCGACCTATTTCTACGCTTTCCCGCCATTTTCTCTAATATTAAAATGTCTTAGAAAAATTGTTGATGATAAAGCGAACGGTATTCTAGTTTACCCTTACTGGCCAACGCAGCCATGGTTTCCATTGTTGCAGAACCTAATAGTTTCTGACGTAATTTATTTCAACCCTGAGAAGTATCTTTTACAATCTCATTTCAGGGATCATCATCCCTTGCACAAGAGTCTTACCCTGGGTGCCGCGAGACTCTGCGGCAGTCATTCATCCGGCGAGGCGCCTGCACAGGCTCCACGACATTAATGTTGTCATCCTTCTCAGAGGCCACCATTAAACAATACAATACTTCACTTAAGCTATGGTGGGCGTTTTGTAAAATTAATAACGAAGATGTATTCAAACCAATGAAGACATCAGTACTTACCTTTCTGACGGCACAGTTCAATAGCGGTTGTTCATACGGCAGTTTAAATTCACACCGTTCCGCTTTGTCCGCTATAATAGGTAACAATATAGGTTCAGATGAATGCGTGAAGCGCCTCCTTAAGGGTGCCTACAAATCGAAACCAACGAGACCCAAGTACTCTAGTACCTGGGACCCCCAGTTAGTTCTAAACCACATTTCGACATGGTTTCCTAACAATGACTTATCTTTAGAAAAGATAACTAAGAAACTGGCCATCCTATTAGCAATTTGCACTGCTCACAGAGTCCAAACGCTTTCTGTTATTAAACTAGAGAATATATCATTTTCTGATAGCGGCGCAAAAATCATTATTACTGATATTATAAAAACATCTGCACCCGGTAGAGAGCAACCGGTGCTATTCCTTCCTTACTTCAGAGAAAATACGAACGTTTGCCCAGCCACCGCCCTTTCGGACTACATTTCTATGACTAGAAACATACGAACCGAGAGTACAGGTCGACTTTTGTTAACATACAAACGACCACACAAACCTGCAACAACACAGTCCATCAGTCGATGGCTGAAGCAGGTGTTGTCTGAGAGCGGTGTCGACGTAAACGTGTTCCACGGACACAGCACGCGGCACGCATCCACCTCGGCGGCAAGCTCTGCCGGGGTCAGCATAGAAACCATACGCAAAACCGCCGGTTGGACTAGCGCCTCTAATTCATTTGCCCGCTTTTACCACCGGGCCATTCTTAACGAGGGGGAATTTGCCCGATCCGTGTGCCTACCGTCGGGGTCGAGGCATTCTACTATCTAACAGAAAATTATAATCAACTGTAAGATAATATAGTTTAATGAATCATTGTAGCTGATTATATAATAATAGTAAAACAAGGGTTATTTTTATTTGATAAGTTCATAAGTAAAATTGTATCCGTAATGATCAAGAAGTGTATGTTATTCATAAACATTACTACATAAAGTAGCCTTAATTTGTTGTTAGAATTAAGATAATAAAACCAAGAAAAACACTATTTTATAGTGCTTTTATTTCCAAAACTTTCTGCTCTTAACATCTACAGTCGGAAATCAAATCATATCTGAAGAATGAAGCGGCGAATGTACAATATATGATCAAACGAACTTCAGCGATGTGAAGTTCGATCATTATTGTACGAGACGCTTCATTCGAAGATATGATCACCCTCCCCCCCTGAAACCCGCGTATAGAAAGTTTTGTGCAATAAGACTCAGAGCTCTAAAAAGAATGAGCCAGCCACAGGAGGGCAGGTAGTAGGAGCGATTGAGCGGAAATACGTTTAAAAGTCACTAAATCGTTTTTAGTCTTTAAAATATGTGCGGAAGTTGCCTAGTAAGTAGAGGTACTACAGTCGGAAATCAAATCATATCTTCGAATGAAGCGTCTCGTACAATAATGATCGAACTTCACATCGCTGAAGTTCGTTTGATCATATAATATCCACCATAAAGCGTATTTGTTCCGTGTATATTTTCACAGCTGTTTTTTGATATTACAAACATAGCTACATTTTTTGCTTTTTAAAACACATTTGCCTTCTTACTTTGAAAGGGAAAAAAATCTATATATATGACGGAGAAAGCACCTCCGGAGTGTTTTTAAAAAGTGTGACGTCACAATTGTTGTTTTCATGATGATCACTCATTTTTGGGTCCTCGAAGTAAAACTTCACAAGTACTTTTATAAGCTTCGTATATTCAACGAGCAGCGTAACAACGTCACAAAGAGGTCCGTACTGTACGGCGACTCGAGAGCGACTGAGACGAGCGCCTTTTTTTTTTTTTTTTTTTTTTTTTTTTTTTTTTAGAACGGACTAATGCTGTTTGCCTCTACCGGCATTTACAGCGTCACCGGACGGTTGGCGAGCGCAGATGGCACTCAGCCAGATGCGGGCGCAGAGGGCGCACCGCCTAAGGCGAGCGTTGAAGACGCTTCGCCGCAAGGAGAGGAGTAGGCGACTTGCTCAAGGGCACCACTAGGGTACGGACCTCGGCTTGGGCCGTCGCCAGGAGAGAGGGGAGTAGGAGAGAATCGCCCCGGTACATAAGGGTACCGTTGAAAGTGGGCCCTATGAATTTTAACTCTACGACTATTTGGAGAGAATCTAACCAAGACATAACTTTTGCCTCGAGCTCGCCGGCGAGCTCGGTGTTTGACTGTGTTTACCACTAAATCATAACCTTGTGTACCTCGCCTCCTCCCATTTCCGCGACATGGGTCCACACCGCGACCAGGATCGTCGCGTTGTGCACTCATGACTGTACTTTGGGTGGGGCTACAATAAGAAAGTGTAATACCTCGCCCACAGCCATGGTGGCTGGGACTACTTAGAAAACCAGTGTTACCTCGTCCGCAGCCATTTGCTGGGCCGGAGGATACATCGCGACCGGGGCCGCGGTGTATACTCCCACCCGCACCGTGGCTGGGACTACAATCGTGTGAGTGTGAATTACCTCGACTGCGACTGGGGCTGCGAAGAAGATCTCGGCCGGAGCCTACAATGCGATCGGGATCACAGCCCTGGTCGGGTCTACAACCATTACCGGGGTTCCCTTGGGACGACGCTAAAGCTGCCGAAGTAACGGCTGCGATGGGGTCGTCCGGGTCACCCAAAATATGCCTTGGACGGCGACGGGGGGGAAGGAAGTGGGGATCGGTTATGTCAGTGGAGTAGTTCGCCGCTTCGACCACGAGGGGATTCGAGTGGTGGGGAGCTTTGTCGAAGTGGCGGCGGGAGCAGTCTTTCATATACTGCGTAATAGAGGGGAGGGTGAAATCGCAGTGCAGTTCGGCGTTCCGCAAGTACCACGGAGCGCCCACTGCCCTGCGCATAAAGCGATTCTGAATCACTTGAAGTTTGTGGAGGTCGTGTTTCTGAGCATGGGCGAACGCTACAGATGCGTAAGTCATGATTGGGCGGATGCAAAGTTTGTAAAGAGTCGTCTTATTTCTAAGAGACATTTTACTGTTTTTGCCTATGAGGGGATTAAGACGACCCATAATGAAGGCCGCCCTATTGCGAACAATCTGGATGTGTTTCGCGAAAGTGAGTTGGCAATCAAGGGTGACGCCCAGGTATTTGGCAGATTTAGCCCAAGGGATGGGTTCGCCGAATAGGACTATGGGTGACGGCATGAGATTTCGCCGGGTCTCAGTGAAGTACACTGCTGCACTTTTGCTAGGATTTACTGCAATCCGCCATTTACGAAACCATGCACCGATTACGGTGATGGCTCGTTGGATGGCGCATCTCTGCCTGACCTTGAACCAGCCAGTAGAGTAGATTGCAGTATCATCCGCAAACTGAGCGATCTGAACATTAGGTTCAGATCGTGGGATGTCGCTGGTGTACAGCGAGAAGAGAATGGGTGAGAGTACAGAGCCCTGAGGGACACCTGCGTGTGGGATGAGGGAATGAGAGCGTTCCCTCGGTGCGATAGCTAAACGTTCGATCCCTGAGAAAGTCTTGTAAGATGAGTACAAGACGGTCTGGCACACCCAGTTGGTACAGCTTGAATATCAAGCCGTTGTGCCAGACTTTGTCGAACGCTTTCGCTACGTCGAGGAAGACAGCTATGGTCCCTTGGGGCTTTGGTTTCTTATTGAAACCGCCTAGGATGTGCTCCGTTACGCGGTGCACTTGTTGGACGCAAGAGTGTTTGGCTCTAAAACCAAATTGCTCATCGGGAAGGAGGTTATTGGACCTAACGTGGGACCAGAGTCGGTTCACAATGAGCCGCTCGTAAATCTTCCCCAGAGAGCTGAGGAGACTTATGGGACGGTAGCTGGAGGGCTCGGCTGCCGGTTTGCCTGGTTTGTGAATACCAATGACAATGGCATGCTTCCAAGTGTCTGGGAAGGAGCAGTTGCTCATAGCCGCATTGAAGATGCTAACTAAGAGATGGACTAGTGGGACTGAGAAGTGTTTAATCACCTTGTTGCTGATACCATCAGCACCAGGGGATTTACGGGTCTTGAGGCTCTTGATCAGAGACACAACCTCGGATGATTTTACCGGTGGGAGGAGTGGGAGGTCAGAGATGGACATAGAGCTTTTACGTTCGACTTCAGATTCCACCGAATCGAGGTGTTTCTGGTCGACGTGATCTACATTTAGAGTACACTGAGCCTCAAGGCTATCAGCTAAACACTCGGCTTTGTCTTCGTCAAGGAACGCTATGGAGAGGGGAGGTGGCCTAATGAGTGGAGGCATTGTCTGTTGTCCGTCAGATTTCAGAGTTCGAGCCAACTGCCAGTATGCCTGGTGAGTTGGCTCAATCTCTGACAGTTTGTCGTCCCACCTTTGATCACGCAGCTCACTCATGCGTTTCCTTACAGCACGCTGTAAATAGCGCATGGTGGCTTTGTTCTCTGGGGTTGGCATCGAGTCATATGCCCTAGTGGCGGCGTTCTTAGCTGTCAGTAACCTCCTCGCACCCTCGGGCAGTTCAAAGCGGCGACCATCCGCCACTTGGACCTGCTTTGAGGATTCACCTACTGCGGTGCGGAGGTGGTCACTGAGAGCCTCGATCGCAATTGACACGTCTTCTACTGTCTGTATGTCATCGGGGATTCTATCGAGAGCGGGTGAACTGATAGCTTGGAGGGATTCCCCCAGTTGCTTCCAGTTCACTACCGTTCTTGTGATAGGGGTTATGTCCGTCGGGTCGGGGCCTAATTTCAACAATACAGGGCGGTGGTCTGAAGTCAGTTCGTGTAACACTTCTATAGAGCGCAACCGGAGGGTGACGTTCTTGAGAAGTGCTATGTCAAGTATGTCTGGTCGTTGGTTGTCAACATAGGGATATCTTGTGGGCTCCAGAGGGGAGAGAATATCAAAGTTTAAGTGGCTGACCAAGCCTTCAAGGATTTTACCATTACTATTGTTACTAGTACAGTTCCATATGACATGTTTACTGTTGAAGTCACCGATCAGAAGGACGGAGCTTCCTAGAGAGAAGAGGGCTTCCAAGTCTGTCTGTAATAGTTCTTTACCAGAGGGGAGGTAACATGAGGCTATGATGACAGGTTGATGACCTGACATCGCTAGAAAGCAAACAGAGGCTTCTAGTATTCTAAGTGGTGGAGTAACAATTGGGATACAGTGCAGAGCTCTTTTGTAATAGATGAGAGTGCCACCTTTTGGGGTGGCCACTCTATCATTACGAACCAAACGGTAATTTGCAAACCTAGGGTTCGCTGTACCTGGTTTCAGAAAGGTCTCCTGCACGCATAGGATATCGACCTGATGGGTCTTACAAAATTCGTGAACTTCGTCCTTTTGACTAGAGAGGCCGTCAGCGTTGAAAGTCGCTACGGTGACTGAGTGGGGCTTAATTCGTTTCGGTGTACTATCCATATTGGATGATACCTAAGAAACGCTGGGGAGGGCGTAGCGCCTCACTGCGCTGATTAGACCCGCGTGTGTGAGCGTGGCTCGCAAGCGGTCTTGGTCGTTTGTGGCAGTACGAAGTTTGTGCGCGAATGCACGTACTTCGTCCACGTCTATGACCATCGCGTAGTCCATGACAAGGGCTATGTCGGCCGCCAGGTCAGATTGACCTGGGGCGTCCATGAGCCCAGCCATTGGAGGCCTAGAGAGCGGCGGTTTGGGCTTAGGAGCCGGCGCGCTGGCAGAGGCCGGCGGGCGGGCGGGGGTGAGGGGGGCGCTTGCTTGTACCATGCTCAAGGGCTTGGACCAAGCGTTGCGTGCGGGCGCGGGCGCGGGAACAACAGGTGTTGCCTGCGGTGCGGGTGTAAGGTTAGGCTTAGGGCCGTTCCCTTGTGAGCGGGTAGTGACCGGGCGAGGAGGGGGAATAGGCCTCCTAGCCGGCCCACTGGGTGCGCGGGGTGCCTTAGGGCAACCGCGGTAGTTGGCGGTATGTCCCTGTGTGCCGCAGAGGACACAACTAGGCGGGTCTGATGAGTCCCTAGTGCGAGAACACTGGGCTGTCCCGTGATCCCCTAGGCACTTGACGCACCTCGGGCGGGCGAAACAGAATCGGGCGGCATGCCCGTACAATTGGCAGTTATGACACTGGCCAGGTGCTCGGTTTCGGAATGGGGGTTGAACGGTGATCCCCGAGAGGTTCACAACCGTTTTAATATTGAAAATCGCTTTGCCCTCTGGCGTGCGACTGAGGATGACCAAAAGTAGGTCATAGGGTTTGCGGTCCTTGCCACTGTACATGCGGTGGCATTCGCGGACGGGGTAGCCTTGCGCCTTCAAGTCGGCGAGGACACTATCGGTCTGTACCTCTTTAGGTACGCCGCGTATGACAACTCGTAATACCTTCTCTTCCTCGAGAGCATAAGTGTGAAAACTTATGCTCTCGTTTTTGAGAAGTCGAGTAAGCGCCCTATGGTCGCTTGGGGTAGGCACCTGGACTTTAATACCCAGTTGGGTTGAGCGGGCGCTAGTATATTGGATCTTACGATCCGTCAAAAGTCGTGAGACCATGTCCCACTTCGCCTTGTCCTGAAGGAACAGAGGCGGCGGCGGTTTCTCGCGTCTAACTGACGCTCCTTGAGAGGAGACGTCGCGTTGAGACGCGGCGATGCTTGCGGGAGCATCGGAGTGAGCGAGAGGGTCGCGGGAGGCGGGAGCGAGAGAGCCTGATGGCTTCGCTCCCGGGGCGGTGCAGGCCGCTTTGGGTGGCGGGGAGGGAGCCTCTGAGGCGGCTTTGGGGACGCGCTTTCTCTTTCCGACGGTAGTGAACCCGTCGTTGGAGATGTTGCCCATAGAGTTAGCGCGGGAGCGGGAGAACTCTACATCCATCTCATTCTCCGAGTTGGATGCCGAGTCGTAGGCGCGTTCGTACTCAATCCGAAGGACTGGAGAACGATCGCGGGGTGGTAGAGATGCGCGGGGAGCGCGGGGCGCATAGGGCGCAGGGTCGGGGGAGAGAGGGCTATCTAACGGCTTGAACGCCGAAGAACCGAAGGGCGCCCTCGGAGGGAGGGAGCCGGAGGAGGGAATTTGAGAGTCCGTGAAGCGGGGTCTCTCTTTAAAGTCCCTATTGGACTGGAGATACTCGGACAGCATGTCCGGGTAGCAATTTGACACCCACGAGGCGAACGCCTGAGGCGAAACGCCTTGCGGGAGGCTCATAGCGGGGGAGGGAGATAGTAAAGACATCTCGAGGGGAATACTCGAGATGCGAGTGAGGGGTGAATGCCACTCCCGCCGGGTACAGGCGGGAGAGTGAGTGCCTAGGTGTCCCTACTGTGTGCCCTCTGCCAGTCTTATTGTGCAGAGGGATGTGTGCCTAAACGCGAGGCCCTAGCTGCTCCGGGGGCGAGGAGAGAAGACCGAGTAAAACCCGGCTTCCAACCAAACACTTGCCCAGAGAATAGGAGAGTAGGATAGGGTAGGGTGGGAAGGAGATACCTGCCGTCGGCGAGGGGAGACCCCAAGGCCGGTGAAGGCAGGCCCGTCCGGTTTTAGCCGTTCCCTCCCACGCTCAGGAGGGAAAGGCTTGACGCACCGGGTCCGCGCCCAGAGACGAGCGCCTACAGTGCGGCCGTACTTATAGGACTCGGCGCACGTGCACGAGTTTACAAGTTTGTTGGTAAAGTATTGATATTACAATCATAACATTAATTTTACATCGTAATCAACTCAAAAATAATCAAGTGATGATTTATAAACTATTTTTAGGGCAATCAAATGATTAAACTTAATTATTCTCGACGAACTGTTGTAGTTGCGCCGATACGGCCATACTGACAGGCGGTGCGCGCTCTGCACCAGCCTCGTTGGTTCTCGTAGATTGTTATGGATTCTCGTAGATTATTTGGATTCTCGTAGACCATTTATTCTGATGGGTCATCTTGGTTCGAGTCGTGGTTTGGCTGTACTTGCAGCCCTTCTCGTGAGGTCGACGGAATGGGCTCATTTGATTCTGCAGTGGGATCTCGTTGAATAGGTGATTCGTTTCCCGCCGATACGGTTAACTGATCCCCAGGTTGCGGAGCGCGGCGCAGCTGATCATGGGCAATCTTGCGAGGTCGTCCTCTACCGACAACTTTCTTTACCAGATATCGGTCATTATCCAGTATTCTACAAACTTCATATGGTTCGCTGTATTTAAGGTCAAGCGAGGTTTGGTTTCGAGGATTATTTTTCACCAATATGTAGTCTCCTCTTTGAAAATGATGGATTTTGGCCTTGTGTAGGTTGAAGCGTTGTCTGTCTTGTTCGCTACAACGAATTATTTTCTGTTGCACCTGTTGAGTGAGCGCTTTAATATCAATCATATTCGCCCATATAGATACTGGCGAAAGTGTTTTATGGCTCGTACCACTGCCAGTGTCTCCAACTCGTAGGAGTGGTACCGACTCTCGGCTTCCGTGGTTCTCATGCTCATAAAGGCAACAGCATGTTGTCGTTTTAAACGTTGACTAATTATTGTTGGCTAATTATTGTATCCGCGTCGATATATATAATAAAAATAAATACTAGCATAGAAATAAATGTATTAAACTTTCTAAAACGAATGACAAGGAAAACACAAAAGCAATGTTGCATGATTTGGTACACATTAACTTCACTCGTGCGTCGTTAAAAAGGTTTTTTAAATCCACCATTATTTTACACGTAAAAGCTCCAGCAAACAGAAATCTGGGTAAATTAACCAAAATGAATTCCAAAATTACTATTGATGGTTTTTAGGATTCCGTACCTTAAAAGGAAAAAGGAACCCTTAAGGTGCAAGTTGGTTGACGGCTACTCGTAACAGCAGCAGACGAAGTGTCGTCGCTTCATGTCGCCGCGACACGTCGTCGCTTCATGTCGCTGCAGTCGTGTTTTCGAACCCGACTGCAGACGGCAACTGCAGATGGCATCAACCATTTATAAAGCGCTACGAATGGTTTATTTTAAAAGCTTTTCAATTGTTTAACTAGGTAGATTGGTACCCGCGAGCGGCAATACTGATCTGCGATCGGGCGACATGTCGTTTGCCGCTTGACGACGCGTCGCTAGCTTCGTGTCGCTAACTACGAATGGTATTTCATAGAAATACATAGAAACCAGATCGCTGCGACATGTCGTTTGCTGCGGCTTCATGTAGCCGGCTACCAACTTGCACCTTTAAAGGATAACTTTTCCGTTCGTCTGTCTGTCAAGACTCTTTTTCTCATAGGAACAAGTACCAAGTTGAAATTAATATCGAACACTCTGGAACAGTCTCTTTCAGCTGTGAACAAAATAAAATTGTAGGTCAACGCGATATGACCGTTTATGTCGCAATTTTTCGTAAATTTTGCGAACCCATAGGGTGTATATTTTTTCCGTTAACCTAGAATCATGAAATTTGGCAAGATACAATGTTTTACAACACTTATAATGTAAACATCTGGAAATCGTAAATATGTAAATAGTCAAACTATTTTAACAAGATTTTACTATTACAAACTTATGAATTGCGGTCGGTGGAATAATCGTGTCCTGGCCCGAGCACGAACGTTTGCTAAAGTGTAATGTAATCGTATCGTTGACGTATTCAGAACAAATTAGTCTAGTATAAATGCACAGATTACTCATAGTAGTCTGATTTTAGAAGTAGATTCATTCATAAAATCAAATCCGCATTATTTTCCCTTATTTTCTGAGAAAGTTCAGCGTAACAGAGGGGACAACTATAAACTCAGCATGTACACGGCAAAAAAGGCTCTTATGTGTAATAGCATTTTTGTATGGGACCCGCTATTTATAATAGAATACCGAATTCTATAAAGGACTTGCAATCAAAATTATTTAAAACGAACCTTAAGAAAATATTACTGTAAAATGTTATTATAGTGTAAGTGATTTTTTAGCTGATAAGAATTTTTACTGAGCACCTAGTATTTGTGAAACTATGACACTCCATGAATTGAAATTACACTATACTATGAATTATGACTGTTTTACTTCCTGACATTCTAATGTATTAATAAAAATATGTATTATTAATTGACTTGTATTTATAGTTTTTCTTGTATTGGTTTGTTTTCCATTTCTCAACAAATTTATTACGCCTATATGGGCACAACATGACGAGCTTTAATTTAGTATAAACCATGTGTGTGTATAAAACTCACGTTTTCTGCAAATAAACTTTTGCCTTTAACATGTCTTTTAGTTAGAGCAATAATATTAGGTAATTTCTTAATGTACGGAACTCTCGTTGCGCGAGTCCATCTTGCAATTGGCCGTTTTTTTCATAATCTACGTTCTTCCTTATTCCTAGTGAAGTCGCGGTCATGAACTAGTCAGAGTTTACGTCAATCTCAATATGCTTAAGGTAAAGTAGTTAAAGCGGCGGCCTCGAGTAAGTAGCCCGTCATCGCGAGAAATTGGCAATAAAAGTGGGAAGAGACGGTGCGTTGGAGGCGGAAGACGCTGCCCGGCGATCATTACTTGAGGGCCAGGTCTGCTAACATAGCAATCGGAGTTGACACGTTATGCAATTCACGCGCTTCAAATCTCAAATTTCTGTTTTGTATGATGGCTACCAACAACTAAGTTCGATCGAAGACTTGTTCGTAGATTGCTGTTGACATCCCTACATGCATCTTGCGCCAAACCTGCGTCAATCAACGCTAGTAGGGTAAATGTTCTACTTATAGATGCTTACTTACTTTACCCAAGGCCAAAATAGCACAAACCTTTTCGGCTGCTTCTTGATTATAGAAAGTAAATGCTGCAGATGTAATAACTCACGTCCTCTTTGTCCCACGAGAGGGAACAATAAAAGCATAGAAATCCAAACATAGCGACCGGAAAGCTGTATAACTGATTTATAACGTCTAAATACGTGCGTAAAACCACAGTGTAAAATATAAGTGGGATAAGTACAGACTGCTTTGGGACAATCTGTAGTTTACTTTTGCGCACACTGTGTATTTACTCACACGTGTACGACACACAAAATTAATTCGTGTGCGTTTATAAAGGATATACCTAAGTCAGTTTATAATATTTTATTAAAATTTTGCACACTGTGTATTTACTCACTCGTATACGACACACAAAATTAATTCATGTGCGCTTATATAGGATACAAGACACTTTATAATTTTGTATCATGTTGCTATTAAAAAAATGTGCAGAGTTCAACTCAAAATACACAATTAGTACATAGCTTTTAAAACTGTGCAAATATTTAAACATTAAATACTTTTTTGTTTTGGAACTCTCATGAGTTGTTCATATGATTGTAACCCGGGTCGACGTATTTGATCCCTAACGTGAGTTATTAATAGGTTAATATCAAATACCTTGTATATATTTTTTCTTAAAGATAATAATTTCTACTGCATGGTAAGACAATCCTAGCATCTTACAATAACCTCGAAAAAATCTAACAAGTTTCTATATATTATGGCATTATATATAGTGTTATTATAGTAGTATTCTACATATTCTGTAATAATTGTTGACTGCCATAATCCTAGATAACAGCTAAAATTGGTTGCATATCTTAACTGAACCTACTGTGAGAGTTGCACTGTGGCAAAATGTAACGCAGTAATTCATCTTAGATTTTGTGTGACCGTAAATCTTGTAGGAATTATACATACGTATATTAAAAATGTACTTTCGCCTACATTTTTGGAGTTATTGAAATATTTATATCTCGAAGCGGAAACGTGGTATTATTTTCTACAGACTTCCAAAAAAAGGAAGAGGTACTGAATTCGACTGTATTTTTATTTATTTTTTGTGTTTGTTACCTCATAACTTTCGACTGAGTGAACCGATTCTCAAAACTCTGTTTTTGTTTGAAAGCTGGTTTGTTGAAAGCCATTTAAATTTCATCAAATTCGGTCCGGTAGTTTTTGAGATACACTCTAATAACTGAATATAATGTAAGTCGGTATTAAATTTTTCAAATATTTCGAAGTACCTACATGCTTATAGATAAAATACTTGGTACTAATTATCATATTTGTAAAACAAATAGATTATATTAGAGTTATATTGTTTTACAAACTGCCAAAAACAATAATGTACTATACGTGACGATGTTTTTGGATCGCATAATAAAACGTTTTTTTTTGCTCATTAAATGAGTCTTATTACATCGCTATTAAGGTCGTAAAGCGAACTATAACACTCACGTTCATAACAAAATTAACACTTAATGCATAATAGAATTATCCCTATAAAGTTAAATAAGTATACCTTACCGCAATAGGCGAGTAAACAGAGCATTTTGAATTTAACCGGGTAATACTATTTTTTTTGTAACTACAAAGAGGTTTTTTGCCACTGAACATCCATATAGATTTTGAGAATAAATAAATGTGTACGTCCTTAATTAAGTTAAACATATTTTTTTATTTGAAATAGAAAACTATCGCTAGTTATGTTCATAATTACGCTTTAAAACCGGCTAGGACTCTTGTAATATTTACCGGAAATATTCTCCGACCGGAGTCACTCACGCACAGCGGCGAGCACGGGCCCAGAAGAAGAACTTCAAATAAGTTCGAAACTGGTTGGAGAATATTTCCGGTAAATATTACAAAAGTCCTAGCCGGTTTTAAAGCATAAACATTGTTTATTATCACATTATTTGCAATCTGTACCTTAATTGTTATAAAATAAACATTTGCATTTTCTACAGACTTCCGAAAAGGAGGAGGTACTCAACTCGACTGTTTTTTTTAATGTTTGTTATCTCATAACTTTCGATAGCGTGAACCGATTCTCAAAATTCTTTTTTTGTTTGAAAGCTAGTGCTTCTCGTGTGGTCCCATTTAAATTCATCAAATTCGGTTAAGTAGTTTTTGAGTTTTACACTCCACTAACGGAACTGGTAGATAGAATGGAAGTCGGTATACAATTTTTCAAATTGTACTTTTATCACTAAAAAATATAATTTTTGAGTAGGCTGTATGTTCTAGTCACTCACCTTGCATTTGTCGCGTGAAAAAAACTTGCGCAGGATTTCTCATGTATTGTTTTTATCGTATTTGTCGCTGTGTGGTAAAAGCAATATAAGTTAGCTTTTTCCTCACTGTGTTGAAACGTCGTATAAAACTCTTGAGCTTTTGAGTTTGTATTATAATCTACTTAATCATACGGTTCTGAAGATATTTATTTCCGTTGAATAGGTATATATTTTTGTTTCCAAATGATTTGAAATGATTAGATTTGACTATGAGTTCAATAAAATATATATATTCGCTTATGGAGATTGGCTGAGACGTTACTTTAGCACGATAATATGAAGTGTTTTTAATAGAGAACATCTTTCAGGTTATAGCAGCCTGGTATCTTTTGCACTTCTATGTGATATATATATGTGTGACAACAGTGGTGCTGATTCTGTAAGCCTTCTCTAAACTAAAAATGTAAACTACAGCAGCTTTTATTCTGTTTCGGCTGAAATCCAAAAAAGTACAACACTTTCATTATGAAAGTGTTGACAGGACTAAAATTTGATATTTCTCTTCAATTGTGGGTATATTTTAGACAGATCAGTCGTCACATGACTTGGTGCTCGCTAAACTAACATAAAAATTTCAATAGAATAATCATATTTTAAGAAAACGCTGTGGTTTCAAGTGTTACATAAACTTAGATTTTAGGCAAAATAAGGAGTAAATTAAATTTTAGTTCGCAAGTTTAGTTTATAGAACAAATGAATTGCTATCATTGTCATTTAAAAAGACTGCTTTAAAAATAACGGCTCGTACTTTTCGGTAGTGTATCTATTTATTTTGAAACGTAGCTTTAGATGCACTTATAAATAACAAATAAAACTGCTTTTCATACTGATTAAAACTAGATTTTGAATTGTAAATGTAAAGAAGAAAATTGGTGTTTATAACCAATTGATCCGAGCGTGATGCCTATAGATGTACTACCATCATTTTTATCGCAGTAAGTAATAAAAGTGTTTACTAAAGGCAAAATTCTGTAAGGAGCTTGAATATAAGTCCCTGGTATTAAGACGCGGTCCAACCCCAATTTTAAAATAATTTACGATGCATTACGTAAGGTTGAAAATCGCTCGTTAGATTGGACGATGTCATGCGAAAATGCGTTAATTTTGTACGGGTTCTTTATATTTTTCGATATATACTAACACAATTGAAAAAACTGCTGGTTATAACTTTAGTACTATACGATAGCTATGTATTACCTAAAAAAAATATAGTGTTATCGCTGAAAATTCTGAGAGTTTGGACGTGAAAGTTTATTTTTGTGGACCTATTCAGGATTTTTTTCTGCTGAAAGAGAGTTATATTTATGAATTCTATTCGGTTATTACTCTTTTCCTATTCCTTTTGTAACCTTTGTATTTTTTTATAATGTACTATCGATCTGTTTCGTTACACTAGATGTTTAAAAATTCTGCTTTTTCTTTAATCAAGGTACGAGCGCGCCTTAAAGTTTATAGAATAAGTCAAAGCATTTATAGTTTTCCGTTTGAAAACTGTTCACTGCGGTCAAAGCCACTGCGGACAAAATGAAAGTTCTACTTCCAACGAGTGGATGTGGTGGGGCTTGGGTGGAAATAGGAACGTGAATAAATTCAGTTTAAATGCGTTTTCTAAATGTTAATAGAAACCTATATGGAGTTGCTGAAGTGGATATTATTTTTTTTTGCTTTAAATATTGTCAGAAGGTTGCTTTGAAAGAGACACTAAGGAAGCATGGGAGGTTATAGCAAGGCCAAAGGCTTAGCCTACTACGCAAACGAAGTCCAGTGCAGTCGCTATTTGTTTTCTACCGACTTCCAAAAAAAGGAGGAGGTACTCAATTCGACCTTACGTAATTTTTTTATGTTTGTTACCTCATAACTTTCGACTGGGTGAACCGATTCACAAAATTCTTTTTTTGTTGGCTGGTGCTAATAGTTATTAAATAAATGTCATATAATTCAGTCCAGTAGTGTTTGAGATACACTCTAATAACTGAATAGAATGGAAGACAGTATTAAATTTTTAAATTGAACTGAAATCTTAATTAATTACAAGAATGGCAGATCCAACCATTTTACAAAAATGCTTGGATCTCCTAAAAGTAAATAATGTATGTTTTTTTTCATTTCAAATTTGTTAAAATGAACATGAATTATATTTCCGTGAGTCTCTTTAAAACTTTTGGGATTTCCTACCGACTTCCAAAAAAAGGAGAAGGTACTCAATTCGACTGTTTTTTTTATGTTTGTTCCCTCACAACTTTCGATAGGGTGAACCGATTCTCAAAATTCTTTTTTTGTTTAAAAGCTGATGCTTCCCGTGTGGTCCTTGGTCTAGTAGTTTTTGAGATACACTCCAATAACTGAATAGAATGAAAGTTGGTATTAAATTTTTCAAATTGTACTTGTATGAGTAAATAATGTATGTCTTTTTTCATTTAAAATTTGTTAAAGTCAATATCAGTTATGTTTCCGTGAGTCTCGTTAGATCTTTTGGGATTTTATTGTTCCGAGAAGTCGAAGTAATGCTTGCGCATTGTCATGTCACAATAGGATATTTGGTACTGCGGTGGTACCAACCAAGACGGCCTCTTGCACAAGAGGCCTACTGCCTAATAGGTCGGTTTCATCCCTTTTTACGATTCGCATCCCGACAGTGGAGATTCTAGTCCGTCCCCTCACGACGAACTTTGAAGAGTGCTGCCAAGAATAAGCATGAAGTAAAGTCTTGTTTGAAGAAGTAGAGTCTTGTTATTAACTAACTAGCTGCTCTCCGCGGTTACATCCGCGCGGTGATGGATGATGATGATGATGAATGTTATATATCCTATGTTACTCAGGGTGAATGTAGCTTTCCAATGGTGAAAGAATTTTTGCAATCAGTCCAGTACTTTTTGAACCAATTCGTTACAAACATACATACAAATCTTTCCTCTTTATAATATTAGTATAGATATTTCCTATCTCCATACAAACAGTGACCTAATTGTTTCTGTCTATTGTCAAACGCCAAACGTCTGTGCTCTCCATGCCAAATGTGGCATATAATAATATGCCGGGCAGTTAGATCAATCACGTCAAGCACTGCCCGCCCTGAATGCTATGTAGGGCGGGCGGGATTCTAGAGCAGATATAACTGCCACAAAATGTATTGAGAGAACACAAGAAGTTTCTGTAAACATCAGAAGGTTTTTTTATGTAAATCGGTAACGAACCAGTCGCTTGATGTTTAGTCGAGGTTCCCTTCCTATTACGATTTGCACCTTGAAGTTGCAGTGAAACTTCTATGACTCGGTCCGGGGGGTAAGATATGAATAAGGTGCAAGTATCATCATAATTATATAAAAAATAATCGGGTGTATCTGATCCAAAAAAAATAGCAAATGTATTTAAAGATTTACGCCTCGCTTCTGAGCAGAGTGCGCGGCAGCACCAACAGCATCCTAAAGACCATAGCCGATAAGTATGACTGTCCAATGTTCAAGCACTGTGTTCGAGTGCTGATTGCATGAACGCCACGTCTAGTGCCCAAGGCTTGTGAACGCGGTGATTGAGTATGGTGACTATTATTGATTTGACATTAATTTTTTGACTGATTTTATGATATTATGTAATTTATCTAAATAATGTAATTAATTAAATTTCTACTGCACTAACCAAATAACTGTCTAATCTGTGTTTACTAACAAATTTGGATCTCATGTTGTCTGAAGAATAAATTATATTATTATTATTATTATAATTATTATAATTATATTACTAACTGCACCCCCCGGTTGCTTCGCGTGGTGATGGATGATGATGGTGATGAAATAAAAGCAACTTAGGCTAAGTCACTCATTATACGAGTAAAATCAGCTATCTGCCCGCCGGAACAAACAGATAAACAAAAATATTTAAAATTGTTTTTTCATGTAAGTACTAAAGTACCTACCGTATATATTTTCAAATAAATTTAGTGAAAACCTGTTTAATTTCGACAAACAGTTTAATTTTATTTATTTAAATAGAAGTATAGATAAAAAGGTTATAGAATTATATAAGGTTAAAGAAAGAAAAAAATGGAGCTTGAATTAATACCATCATCAAGTTCAAACAAAGAAGATTATCTACATAAACTACGATAGCAGAATAAACTTTATAATTATTTCTGCACCTTAGATTAACTAAATTTGTCCCCATTGCACATACTGCCACAACTGTTTCCTTAGTTTTAGACCAAAACGTAAAATTTGGCATTCAACGTCCGCAACTTAAAATATATTCCAAACAACGCGACACGGCACAAAGTTTGGTAAAACTTGCTTAGTAGTTTAGTTCGCAACTCTTAGCAACCAGGCTTAGCTGGCATATTGTTAACGATCTCTGTAATCGGAAGAAATTGTAGTTGTTATGAAAAACTTTTGAAGTCTGTAAGTTTTGGGGGTAGAGTAACTTCTCCTAAAACCTACTCGACGTCGCCGCGATCTTGCAGCGTGTATTCCCTGAGGATGGGCAGCGGGCTTACCCGAAATGTTTATAGGTGAAGTGTCTACTAAGTTATATGAATGCGATATTATTATTGCAAATAATCTACAGTCGTGTGTCGCGCGCATTATGTGTAAGTACAAAAAGATGCTTAGCCATGTTGCGCTTACAGCTAATGTATACATGCATATGTTTATACATCTGCTTTGTAACTAATTGAATCAGATCAAATGCACTCCATCGGTAAAAACTTGCTTTTATTTGGTCAATCTATTCAAGTGTACTATTTTTTATCTGAACTTTTATGCGTAGTCCGGAAAAACACCGAAAGACGTAGACACAGTACGGATTAAGTTTAATAAAATTAGCTACAGCATCATATACAAACAAGAAGGTATTTTCCTTTTTCATTTATGAAGTTAGTTTTTGATAAAATGTTATAACTTGAAAATATTAAATCGCTTTTCGATAGATTTTAAAAAAATGTGACTTTGACTGCCTCCCGCGAGATATCCAATTTTAGCGTGTAAAAGCGGAATGTACATAGCTGAAATCGGGGTATCAGGATTATTTATAAAGTATAAGTAAATCTGCAAGGTGGTGAAATTAAGCGCTCGCAGCAGGGCTGGTATTGGTAATCGTAACGATCAACAAGTTAAGCAACGCTTGCTGCGGTCAGGAGTTGGATGGGTGCGTGCTAGTGGCATTATGCAACTGAGAGCTTCCGTGCTTCGGAGGACAGGTTAAGCCGTCGGTCCCTTTTGTTTGTCTTAGGACAACAGTCTTTAGGCTATGTCGAGGGCCTTCGGGGGGCTTTGAAACTGCGACATGGGCTGGCCACTACCCTATTCACCAAGCTGCACTGGGCCCGCGTGGTGGATTATGGTCCAACTCCTCTCTCCGAGAGAAAGGCTCGAGTCCCAGCAGTGGGAACATAATGGGCTGATTATGTAAGTTGTACATTATAACTTCTATAAAGTACTATTGTATGCCATTTTCACAGTTTTTGCTGCTTCTTTTTTCTGGAAGATAATAATATATATTTAATTAATATTGAACGTTAGAAACCCCAAGTACTCAAGTCAATCTTGCTCTAATAATAACAAAAATATATGATAAAAGTAGGTAGTATAGACATATACTTAAAATATCGTTTGCGGGTCCAGAGGCCAAAGTTTAGGTTCGTAGTGAACTACCTGCTCTCCGCGGTTTCACCCGCGCAGTGATGGATGATGATGATAATGATGAATCTTATATAGCCTATGGTACTCAGGGTGAATGTAGCTTTCTAATGGTGAAATAATTTTTGAAATCAGTCCAGTACTTTTTGAGCCAATTCGTTACAAACATACATACAAATCTTTCCTCTTTATATTTTTTTTTTATAATAATAATAATATTTATTCATTTAAACAGAGTTTCATAGTTACATTAAGGATACTTATAAACTAACATGCAAGGTGGAACAAATAAGGTGGAGAAGTAGTAAATTAACAGTTCAAATATTCTCGTAAAAATGAGTAGTTAGTTGTAACGTTAGTGTCGTCCTAGCCCTCACGGTAGGATACCCTGAGTCTGTGAGGGCTTAGTTTACTTCTAGAGGGTTTAAGAATTGACGTGCTACGATCGCTGTGTTATTTGTAGATGGGATTTGTTTATGTGTGTTGTTATATACATGTGTCTTGCTGGGCTCATGTTATAGTACGACGTACTATAACAATTATATATATTATAATATATATATATATATATTAGGCTTTCGTTTGTTGTGGAAGGTGAAATACTGTAAATAAGATATAGATGGGGTGGTTAGTGAACATGTAGTATCTTTGAATTACTGTAGCTTTAGTTAGCATTAATAGTTATAGAAAAGATTACTGCAGTATATATATTATATAGTATAAAGTACATACGTATTGGTTAAATATGGTATTCTATACGCATTATTACTTGTCCATATGTACATTTTCTTGTTTTCCATTTAAGTAGGTAATTATTAAATGAACGAATGAAACACACACGGTGACCTAACTGGTTATTTATGATTTAACCTAAACAATACACTTTGCCACTTTGTATTTACAGTCAAAAAGTAAACACAACATAATGAACAAACCATGTGACATTTGCTAGACCTTACCTAATCTTGCACAGTTACCGTTTCCAACCAATTTCAACTCCTTTAGGAATAGAAATTAGAGTTAATGAGGAATTCTCAGAACGCGAGTTAGCACAAAGCTATTTGTTTTAGATTTGCCAAATACAGTTTGAGTAACTATGCTATGCCTGACTATAATTAAATCCGAAATACCTTAAAAGATTAATAATATAAGTAAGTATAAATGTATATAAATAAATAAATAAATAAAATTAAGTTTGTTACTTGTCTGTAAGTCAACCTAATAGCTATACAGTAGAACTCCAATTATCCGAACTCCGACTATCCGAATCGCCGATTATCCGAATCACAAAAAACCTGACCTGGCTGCCCGAAAACGGTTGAAGACCGCAAAACAGCTTACATTGACGGAGATGTTTAAAAAACAATGATTTTTATTTCTAAACTTGTACATAAGTACATTTTATTTATATTTAAAACATGTGAAAATTTCATGTTTCTTTCATTTAATTCAATAAAAAAATAGTGCAATATCAAAACGTAGCTTTTATTCTCTCCAATGGCAATTTAAAAAAAAAAATCCGATTATCCGAATATTTGATTATCCGAATGGGTCCCGGTCCCCATTAATTCGGATAATTGGAGTTCTACTGTATATCCAAATGCATATGAAAGTATATACGGTACTTATAACAGAAAAACTCTTTCTTTATATTTTGTCTGTTTGTCTGTCTCTTTGTTCCGACTAATCTCCAAAACAACTAGACCTATTTTGACGGGATTTTCACTAGGAGATAGTTGATGTTATAAAGAGCAACGTCCACAGCTGAACATAGGCTTCCCCCATAGAGCGCCACTTGGCACGGCTACTTGCTTCCTGCATCCAGCGATTCCCCGCAGGTTTGACGAGGTCGTCGTTCCACCTAGCGGGGGGCCGGCCTACACTACATCTTCCGGTGCGTGGTCGCCACTCGAGAACCTTTCTTCCCCATCGGTTATCGGCTCTGCAAGCGATGTGGATGGCCCACCCGCCCCTGTGGCTTGCCACTTCAACATGCTAATTTTGAGAGCAAAATTCAAAATTCAAAATTCAAAAATTATTTATTCAGTTTAGGCATCATAGACACTCTTATGAACGTCAAAATTTTTAAATGATTCTACCGCTGTCTTCGGAAAAGAACCACCGCCGAGAAGAAGCAGCAAGAAACTCGTGGGCCATTATTTTTTCAAGTCTTTGTACATTGAGGTTACATATGAGTAGTATTAAAATAACGAATTTATTCAATAGTTGGCTACTAGGCAGAAGTGGAAAGCTTCCAGGCATCTTTGTCTTCTAAGTAGTGACTCAATTTATAATAGGCTTTTTTCATTAGTATATTTTTGACACGTAACTTGAATTTCCCTTCAGTGAGCTCAGTAATGTCTTTCGGGATTTTATTATAGAAACGTACACAATTGCCTAAGAAGGACTTATTTTTAGTTTTCGTGAGTCTAAATTTAGATACAGCTATCCTATCCTTATTTCTAGTATTAATATTATGCATATCACTATTTATTCTAAACTTCTTTATATTTTTACGAACGTACATTATATTTTCTAGGATATACAAAGATGGAAGAGTTAATATATTAATTTCTTTGAACATTTGTCTTAAGGATTCGCGGGGACCCATTTCGTAGATGGCTCGAACTGCCCGCTTTTGCAATATAAAAACTGTCTCTATGTCCGCCGCTGACCCCCACAGCAGGATACCATATGACATTATGCTGTGGAAGTAAGCAAAGTAGACCAGTCGAGCAGTAGCTATATCTGTCAATTGCCTAATTTTATGAACCGCATATGCAGCTGAGCTCAGTCTTCCAGATAGTGCATCAATATGAGGACCCCATTGTAATTTAGAGTCTATGCTAATACCTAGAAAGACTATTGCCTTGTCAATTTTCAATTTATTTCCGTCGAGTAATACGTTTGGCTCTATATGTCTTACATTAGGCATGGAAAATTTTAAACATTTCGTTTTCTTTGCGTTGAGAAGCAGGTTGTTTGCGACGAACCAATTTGAAACAATAGTTAACGCGTTGTTGACTTGAACTAGTTCTCTATCTTTCCTATCTACTTTAAAAATCAGAGAAGTATCATCCGCAAAAAGAACTATGTCAGCAAGGCCCTCAACCATATGTGGTAAGTCATTGATATATGCTAAGAATAAGAACGGACCCAAGATCGACCCCTGTGGAACCCCCATTCTAACCAAAGATCCAGAAGATGTCACGCCATTAATGCCAACTTTTTGCTGCCTATCAGATAAGTATGATTCTACAAGATTCAGAGCAGCTCCACGAATTCCATAGTGGTGTAGCTTATAAATTAGAGTGCGGTGCTCTACACAGTCAAAAGCTTTGGAGAGATCACAAAATACGCCAATGGCATCCTGTGAGCTCTCCCAAGCCTCCAGCACATGCTTGACTAACTGGACTCCTGCATCTGTTGTTGATCTGCTTTTCGTGAAACCGAACTGATTTTCGTGTAAAATCCTATGTTCATTAAAATGAGACAAGAGTTGTTGAAGCATTATCTTTTCGAATATTTTGCTCAAAGCCGGAAGCACAGAGACCGGTCTATAATTTGAGGGGTCGGCCTTACTACCTGATTTAAAAATAGGGGTGATTTTACTCATTTTCATTAGATCAGGAAATGTACCTCTATCAATACATAAATTAAATATGATCATCAAATGTGGCGCAATAACTTCTATTATTGACTCTAGCATTTTTACGGATAATCCCCATAAATCCTCTGTTGCTTTAACGTTTAAACTTTTAAATGTTTTTATTATTTCAAAAGTAGATATATGTCGGAACCTAAACTCAGGAATTTGGAGCGGGAAGTTGTCTTTCAGAAAGCCCACTGCAACACAAGGGCAAGAATCAAGAGATTTGGTGACTTCTAGTGGTATGTTAGAAAAGAAATTTTCAAATGAATTCGCAACATGACTTGGGTCTGAAACTGAGAGCTGCGTCGGTGACCTTAGTTCTCCTACAGATCTCCTTATTTCGGGTTAAGGATCTCCTTATTTAAGCTTTGAATAAAGCCAACAGTAAGTAACTTAAGCTACTTTTATTTCTAAAAAAAATATTTAGGGTTCAGCATTTTTTGTATGGGATAGGTTGGCAAACAAGCAAGCGGCTAACCTAATGGTACGTGATACCGTCGCCCACGGACATCCGCAATACCAGAGGTCTCGAGGATGCGTTTCCGACCTTTGAGGAAGGAAGATAGGAAAGAAGAGATAGAAGGGGTGAGGGTGGAGGGGGAAAGGGGAAGGTTATGGGGAAGGGGGGAGAGGGGAATTGGGCTTCCGGAAACTGACCGACTGAAACGCAAGCTGTGTTATGTGCGAGTGGTGGTACTTCCGCGTACTTGGCCGTGCCGGCCCATTCGGCCGTGGGGTTACAGCGTGGCACTACCACCAAAAGAAATATTTCTTGTTCAATTATATGCGAAATACATGAGGTTAGTATATAATATGCGACCAGTTAGTATATAACCAGTAAAATAAAGCGTGTTCAAAAGGTAGTTCCTAAAGACTCGATAAGTTCCTTCTACGCGTTCCAAGTCGCAGCCAGTAGCTAGCTACTAAGGTTGTAAAAATCCAGCTATTTTTCAACTTACAATGTAAGCTTAGCAAACGTATATAAAACCTTTACTATGTAATCTAAAGCTTATCCAACACAGTTTTATGATGGGTCTTAAGGATTAACTTGTTTTCAAAGAGTTCATGTTCAGCATCCTATTTGCATTTAGAATAAAATTAACCCTAAAAGACATCACCAAGATCACGAAAAGCTGGGTGTAAAATGTTTAATAATATGTCATAATCAGACCATTATGGTCCCACTGCTGGAACTCGAACCTTCTTTTGAGAGAGGAGTTGCGCCATAATCCACCACGCGGGCCCAGTTCGGCTTGGTGGATAGGCTAGTGGCCAACTCATGCCGAAGTTTTCAGGCCGCCCGAAGGCCCTCGACATAGCCTAACGACTGTTGTCCTAAGACAAACAACCGGGACCGACAGCTTAACGTGCCCTCCGAAGCACGGAAGCGCTCAGTTGAATAGCTACTAGCGGTCACCCATTCAAGTCCTGACCGCAGCAAGTGTTGCTTAACTTGTTGATCGGTTAAGATCGCCAAGTCGAGCTCCGTTACTTTTTTTATTTTTTATTAGTAGTCTATTTACTTTGGAACGCTGGCTGTAGATATTTTTAAATAAATTTATTAATAATCTTATTATAGTTCATAGATACCGTTTTGGATAATGATTCATTTTATTTATAGATATAGACACATGGAATTCAAATACATAATCAATGTAAAAATTATTTGTTAATAATTAAATCGTCATCATCTCAGCCACAGGACGTGCACTGCTAATCATGTGCCTCCCAAACATATTTCTAAAAAGGACCGGTTGGAAGCGGCCTGCATCCAACGTCTGTCCACCCTGTCGATGGGCGACCTACGCTGCGCTTGCCAGTCCGTGGTCTCCACTCCGGAACGTTCCCAATCCATCGGCCATCTGTTGTGCGTGCTATGTGCCCTGCCACTTCAACTGGCTAATCTTCTGGGTTTTGTCGGTGACTTTCGTTCTTCTACGGATCTCCTCATTTCTGATTCGTAGACAAACCCCGAGCATAGCCCTCTCCATAGACCGTTGTGCGACTTTAAGCTTGCTTATGAGGCCCATATATATATAAGTATAGCCTTTATATCATTCTACTTCATCTTATAAAATGAAATTTGGCAAAGTAACGCTGGTCTTCTGAGATACAGTCTTACCTATTCGTTAATAGTTAGACATAATTACAGTCAGACAAGTCAAATTTACCTCAGAAACCAACCATCAGACTATTATGTGTTCGTTTCAACTTCGGTAATCTCCGGAAAGCCGAAAACTACCGAACGTCATAACACGGATGTGTGTGCACGGTAAGTCGGGCGTAAAATTGTAACAATGACGTAAGGGTTGACGTCACAGCTTTATTTAGTAATAAGGTTGATGGAAAGCTGTTACTCGGATCCGTACTTTTATATTTTCGTATTTTCTTTGTATTTTACCATGATTGGCTTGCACCATATCACAAACAAATATATAAAAAGGATCGGTGGAAAGAAATTAGGAATCGCAGATTTGGTGATGATAATGTAGATTACCTACACTTTTTTTTCCAAATTATGTGTTTCATCATCTTATGATGGTGCATATAAACCTTTAAATATACGTAAAAATGCGCGCACGAGAAAAGCAAAGTGCCATAAATTAAAAAAAAATAGATGTTTCATGTTATCATTGTAAACACCTTAAAAGCAGATATATATACATATATATACGAAAAATTTACCAGTTGATCTGAAATTTTCGTTTAGCATTTGACTGTGGCTTGATTTCGACTCTTGAATATACGAAGGAGATTGACAAAAAAAGAGATAAGATAAGATTTTTGCTTACTGGAGTTGTCAAAATTAACATAAAGCCGCCATTTTTTCTTAATTTCAATCAATATTTAATTGTAATTGTGAAATTTACTACTTAGTTACTTTACTAAGTAGTTATTTGCCAGTGCAACACCCGCTAATCAGTCCAGATGTTTCATAAATTAATCGGAACCAACATTGTAAACATTACTTTTTGTTATTTTACCGTACGTATATATGCATTTAGATAAAATGCTGCTACTTTGACATTAAAAACAAACACACCAATTTTATTTAACGTACAGATTTTGACAAAAGCCAAAGAAATTCACACATATCTGGCACGAGTTTTGCAGTCGTTTAACAATGATTTTCCAATGGAAAATTGCCGTTATGAAATGACTCTCGTTGCAAATTAAGACTATGTACTCACATGACTCCTCGATAAGCACCTCCTGCAAAGTCTCGGCGCACCACTGCAGCAGCAGGCCCAACAGTGCGCCGCACAGCACGCGCATTCTGGCGCACTACCGGAACATCACTAGCTAGCCGAGCGCATCACTAGCGCGGGTCCTGGAACAACGAAAGGATAAGCCATACGTTAGTTACTGTCATGCTTAGGCTTACCAGATGATAAAATCAAAATTCCGGAGAAAAAGCCTGATTTCCATTGACAAATCCTGCGAGATTTGGTTGCAGTTTGATAATTTTCTCTCAAACGTAGCATTTTATAATTCAACAATTAAAAAATAGTATATTACGCAATTAGTGAATAAAGGTCGGATTTAGCGAGGGCCAAAGATAAATCACGAGTAAGTGAAGGATTCTAACGACTGAATCACGACCGCAGGGAGGCAGTGATTCGTGATGATTGAATCACGAGCGTAGCGAGTTATTCATGTGTTAGAATCCTGAGCGATGCAAGTGATTCATGGCCCTCGATATAAATCCGTTTTATTCAAGAGTTGCATACTATACTTTATACCATGACTACGAGAAAAAGAAATAATTTAAGCGTAAATAGACGTTTAATGACGAAAAAAAGAAAGGTTAAATTACCTAATTCAAATGCACATAAAAATTGGAACAATTACTAAACATAAGAGTAATTTTCTTATTTTTATACATTTTTTCTGTAATGGCAGCAAAGAACACAATACAGTTTTAATTCTAATGCTAAACTCCTTGTCGTAATATCGACCAATCAAATCCCGAGGAGTTATTAGCACAAAGAGTTTGTATGTCAGGCATTCTATAGGCATATTTGCGCAAGGAGTTTGTATCGAGTATTTTTTGCGCAAGGAAGTTGTATAAGCATTGAGATGGAGGTCCAATATATTGGTGTGTTCTAAATTCAAACACCAAAACAGTGAATTAGGCCTTTTTATTTATATTTATTATTTTTTATTTTTTTATTTTTTTTATTTTAGGTGTTTAAAGATTCTGCTTTGTACTATTATCAGGACACCAGCTCGCCTATATATACCCGAGAATAACAATGTCGTACTAGAGTATTTATTTAAGTATGTATATTTATTTCAACTGATAAACATAATCTGTGAAGCACATTTTTAAACTGTCACGACTTAGAAACTTAGAATAAATACCTATAGGAGTACAAGGGCAAAATATCCGCCAAAAACTTTTGGAGTGCAAGAACATGACACTGGCAGAGTAACGTCTTCCCACGTTATAAAGCCACATAAGAAGAAGAAGAAGACGATGAAGTACCTATAGAAACCGAGTAAAGTGGGCCATCAAGTCATTTATCTAGTAAAATAGTGGCACAGATAACTGATAGTTTGTACTGAATACGTAAACGATACGATAACGTTGCACTTAGCAGATACTCGTGCTCGGCCCACAGCGCTAAAATGTAAGCCGTCAGTACAGCAGTATATATTTTTTAAATTTGATAAATACCAAAAACATATAAATAGTTATAAATGTAAATAGTAATAAATAAAATAAAAAATACTAAAAATAAATAAATTATCTATATAAATAGTTTTGTTATAAAAACTAACGTGGTTTTCACTCATTACTCACGTAATATTTATCGGATAGGTCCGACTATAGTTTCGACCACATTCGGTGGTCTTTTTCAAGGAATGTTCGGGACGCCCGCCTCGATGCCGTGCTAGGCGAGACGTCATCGACGCGGGCGTCATTCACAGGTTGAAAGAAGAATTTTGTATTTGTTCTGATTCCCTAAACCTAGGGTCCAGAACGTATGTATTATCATTGGTCAATTCTCAACTTAATTTGAATATAACCAAAGCTCATAATTACACAACTGACTTCAACTTTGATTCGAAGCCCAGCATAATTAAACGTCGTTTTGACGCGAATTTAATCAGGCACTGTCACGCTGAATGATCAATTTTTAAACAGCAATAAAGGACCGAACCAGGCCACTGTAATTGCAGTGCTGTTCCAATGACAAGTTAATGAATACGTCATTATTGGAAATAAATCAACCGTTCTGAAACTTGTTAATACGTCAAATAGTACACAATACTTAATCTGTACAAATAAACTGTGTTAAACTTAAACAACAATCGTTTTTTAGAAATCAGCATTTAATAAAACTTTTAGGTTAGACATCACAATTATAAGAGACATAGACAGGTCAGAGAGAAGTTACCATACCAATTTATATCAGAAGCGTTATATTACTCCAAATTTACTTATTTTACAACATAAACTACAAATCTGTGCGCTTCTCTAACGACTCGTCGTTGCGCTCGTCGACGAGCTCACCAATGTCAAATACTTTGAGATATCGCCCTTGTACACAAGGTGTTTTTCCAACTTTTCTTGTCATCTCGTCATTCGTTTCACGGATGTTGTCAAAGATGCAACGATGTTTGCTCTTATGAGGGATCCCAATAATCTATCTATCCACAATTTACCTTATTACCGATAGAAGTTTGACATAACGTCCATACAAGTAGTGTCAAAAATCTATCTCTAGTAAGGTAAACCGACGACAGATAGATTATTGGGACCGGCCGAATAATAGAATAGAGAATATGAGAATAGATAATAATAAGAATAATTATAATAATAAATAAATTAATAATAATAATAAGATAATAGCACGGGTGTATATCTCACGAGTACATAGTTATATCAGCGGCAATTTTTCGTAATACTTCATATCCTATTATCTCGGAAAGCACTTGATCAATTATGCTCATATTCGAAATTCCTCTTTAAAGTAAGGTACCTAATGTGTGTAACATATTTTATCAAAACTGTTTGCTAAATAACGCCGCAATAACCTCCCCCTTTTTAGCAATATTACCCACTCAAAATCACCGACCGGACCTCGAGCCTCGGTGGCCCAGATGTCATGTCGTCTGACACGGATTGTCGGAAGACGCGGGTTCGTATCCCGTCCGAGGATGTGAATTTGTCTCTATAAATTTAAATATTTTAATAATAATTGTCATAATATTATCTTTTAAAAGTAATAATTGTCAAAATTTTATTTGGGGGAGCACAGAACCCTATAACACAGGCGTCTTGGCTTAGCATAGGGTACCGAGGCTTATCGTTTTATAGGAATATCGATATTTTAATTATTAAAAAAGAGTTATATAATAAAGAGGAAAGATTTGTACTTATGTATGTAATAAATAAACGTAAAAGATCCCAATTTCAAAAATTAAGTTTTAAGTTAGTAAGCTACGTTATCACCGAGTAATATAGGCTATATAATAATTTCATATAAGTTAGGGATCCGTATGAAAACATCGATAATGTAAACCAAGGTGTGAAAATAATACAAAAAACCCTCTTTATATCGCTTACACGGCGAGAACTATTGACAATAGAGCAAAGTGATGTTCTATAGTTTTGTAAAAAAGTATGTAATAACATAATGTCTATCTATTACAGTTATGTCACAATAACTACTTTTCTGTGAGAACTCATCATCATCATCATCTCAGCCGTAGGACGTCCACTGCTGAACATATGCCTCCCCCATGATTTTCCATAAGGACCGGTTGGAAGCGGCCTGCATCCAACGTCGTCCTGCGACCTTTATCAGGTCGTCTGTCCACCGTGTCGGTGGACGACCTACGCTGCGCTTGCCGGTCCGTGGTCTCCACTCCAGAACCTTTCGGCCCCATCGCCATCTGTTCTGCGTGCTATGTGCCCTGCCCACTGCCACTTCAACTGGCTAATCTTCTGGGCTATGTCGGTGACTTTCGTTCTTCTACGGATCTCCTCATTTCTGATTCGATCACGTAGAGAAACCCCGAGCATAGCCCTCTCCATAGCTCGTTGTGCGAATTTGAGCTTTTCTATGAGGCCCATAGTAAGAGACCACGTTTCAGTGCCATAAGTCATCACTGGTAACACACATTGGTCGAAGACTCTTGTCTTGAGGCACTGAGGTATTTTTGACGAGAAGACTTGAAGTTTCCGGAACGCTGCCCAGCCGAGTTGGATAACTCATAGTTAAATGATAAAACCTGCCTAAAGACCGGTCGGAGTATATCGACTAGATGATAAACGTGTGTGTTTGCCGGTTTTACCATTTAACTACTTGTCCGAGTTAAAATATGCAATATATTCGTACCTTGGTGTTAATCCTTATCTACTCTAATAATAATGAAGCTAGATTTGATAGTTTGTTTGTAACGGATAAACGCAAAAACTACATAACCGGTTCAAAAAACAATTTCACCAGTAGAAAGCTATATTATGCCTAAGTAACATCTGTATTTGATTCATCGTCATCATCTCACCGCACGAGTTAAGCCGCGGAGCACAGCTAGTAAGTCTATAATGGGGAAAAAACATTCCATAGTTAAGGTAAATAAATAAAAAAGCCAGCTCAGGAACGAAGGGAATCCCTTTGTTCCTGTTTAAAAATTGATAATTCCGTGACAGGTCGCAATAACACCGAATCGCATCTTCCAGGATCTGTCTCCTCCCTCCCCTTTGCCCCTTTTCCCTAATTTATCAACTCTCTTTAATAATGAAGCGCCATTTGGCCTTACTTTTGGCTGACGCGCCGTTTTATGGGTAGTTATGTTGTTGGCGATGACGTCGGTGTTTATGAAAGTATTTTATGGCTTGCGTCGTCTTGGTAGCAAAACGATGAGCATATGACATAAGGTAAGTTCATGTAATACGTCACAAGTACATTTTTACGATTCCGTACATTGGACCATGAAATACACCAATACCCCCTTTAATAAAGATAAAATAAAGTCTTATATTATAATTTTGGTGTCCGTTATCCGCCTGTCTGTGTTTCTGTCTGTCAAGGCCCGTTTTTCATCTTGTTCATCCAAATCATAATCAGCACATTATGTTCTCACTGCTGGGACTCGAACCTTCCTCTCAGAGAGAGGAGTTGGACAATAATCTACCACGGGAGCCTAGTGCGGCTTGGGGGATAGTCTAGTGGCCAACCCATGTCGAAGCTTTCAGGCCGCCCGAAGGCCTTCGACATAGTATAAACGACTGTTGTTTAAAAACAAACAATCGGGACCGACGGCTTAACGTGCCCTCCGAAGCACGGAACCGCTCAGTTGAAAAAACGCCACTAATGGGTAACCATGCAACTCCTGACCGCAGTAAGCTTTTTTTTACGCAGAGTAATCCTTTATGGATACCACCGGCCCCGGGGGGATCAAGGTGGTTATGTGGGAGTTTCTGCCAGAAGGCAGCATACCCACCAAACCTCTGCGGTGTTCCGTCACTGCCGCTTTTGGCGGGAACGCGGGACAGATTTCGCACACGACCGCGAACCCGCCGCGGCTGTCCGTTGCCGGACCTTTCTCTCTTGCAGCACGCCAGAACACTTGGCGTGCCGCAACCGCCTCAGGGGACCAAACCAGCAAATGGAGTCCCCCGAGTTTGGGCGCCCTAAGTCCCCCTACGATGGGACAAGTGAGGGGGGGGGGGGTGCTCTGCAAGCCTTACTTAACATTGTTGATCGGTTAAAATCGCCGAGTCAAGCTCCGGTACGAGCGCTTCATCTACATGCAGTCCTGATATTAATTTAGTTATTAATAAAGCATCACTTTTTTATATGGTACACCCTATTGTAAAACACAGTTCGACCAAGAATCGTAAGTCAAGACAAGAATATTAAGGTCTTTCTAAGTCTTTCAAATTGGCGACTGAGTATCATTCATAAATCTTGTTAAGAATTTAAATCAGCCGAGTTCCGAAAAAAGGTCATGTATTTTTTTATTATTTTTTGCCGACGGTACAAGCACAAGGGCCACCTGATGATAAGTGGTTCCTCTCTACCTAGAACACATGCATTGTCACAAGTGCCGAACTGCTCTACGCCTGTAACCCTGAGACTTTAAGTTGTTAAGTCTCATGTGCCTGTAATTTCAAACCAAAACACATTACTGATTCACGATAGGAAAAGGTATGGCGACAGTACTACCCCGGACGAACTCATTCATAGAAAGTTTTACTACAGGTGTGACGTCATAGGATGAATACGGTACAACCCATTTTGTCGTTTATGTAAACACGTCCTCAAAAAGTTAGCTATTTCAACAACAATAACGTCCAAAAGTCTTATAGGATGAATACGGAACCACCCATTTTGTCGTTTATGTAAACACGTCCTCAAGAAGTTAGCTATTTCAACAACAATAACGCCCAAAAGTCTTATAGGATGAATACGGAACCACCCATTTTGTCGTTTATGTAAACACGTCCTCAAGAAGTTAGCTATTTCAACAACAATAACGTCCAAAAGTCTTATAGGATGAATACGGAACCACGCATTTTGTCGTTTATGTAAACACGTCCTCAATAAGTTAGCTATTTCAACAACAATAACGTCCAAAAGTCTTATAGGATGAATACGGAACCACCCATTTTGTCGTTTATGTAAACACGTCCTCAAGAAGTTAGCTATTTCAACAACAATAACGTCCAAAAGTCTTATAGGATGAATACGGAACCACCCATTTTGTCGTTTATGTAAACACGTCCTCAAGAAGTTAGCTATTTCAACAACAATAACGTCCAAAAGTCTTATAGGATGAATACGGAACCACGCATTTTGTCGTTTATGTAAACACGTCCTCGAGAAGTTAACTATTTCAACAACAATAACGTCCAAAAGTCTTATAGGATGAATACGGAACCACCCATTTTGTCGTTTATGTAAACACGTCCTCAAGAAGTTAGCTATTTCAACAACAATAACGTCCAAAAGTCTTATAGGATGAATACGGAACCACGCATTTTGTCGTTCATGTAAACACGTCCTCAAGAAGTTAGCTATTTCAACAACAATAACGTCCAAAAGTCTTATAGGATGAATACGGAACCACCCATTTTGTCGTTTATGTAAACACGTCCTCAATAAGTTAGCTATTTCAACAACAATAACGTCCAAAAGTCTTATAGGATGAATACGGAACCACGCATTTTGTCGTTTATGTAAACACGTCCTCAAGAAGTTAGCTATTTCAACAACAATAACAACCTAAAGTCTTATAGGATGAATACGGAACCACGCATTTTGTCGTTTATGTAAACACGTCCTCGAGAAGTTAACTATTTCAACAACAATAACGTCCAAAAGTCTTATAGGATGAATACGGAACCAAGCATTTTGTCGTTTATGTAAACACGTCCTCAAGAAGTTAGCTATTTCAACAACAATAACGTCCAAAAGTCTTATAGGATGAATACGGAACCACCCATTTTGTCGTTTATGTAAACACGTCCTCAAGAAGTTAGCTATTTCAACAACAATAACGTCCTAAAGTCTTATAGGATGAATACGGAACCACGCATTTTGTCGTTTATGTAAACACGTCCTCGAGAAGTTAACTATTTCAACAACAATAACGTCCAAAAGTCTTATAGGATGAATACGGAACAACCCATTTTGTCGTTTATGTAAACACGTTCTCAAGAAGTTAGCTATATCAACAACAATAACGTCCAAAAGTTTTTCAATGACAGCCAATTTTCAAGATAGATGGACACTTTAGATTTGATTAAAATCTTATATTCTCCAAGGTGAAAAGGAAAAATTATAAAACGGCAATATTTCGTCTAAACTCTGTAATTAGTCCCAAGCGATGGTTTCTGGGATTATATCTCGAAAAGGCGCTCGACTTGTCAGCTTATTTGCAATTTTAATCTTATCCTGTACCTCCAATTGTTATTCAGGATTACACTGAATACACGCAGAGGGCTTTCGTTGTTTATTATTCGTGTTATTTTAATTAAATTGCTTTATATTACGGTGAAATATAGCTTTGTGGACTCATATACTCTGATAAAAGCTTCAATGTACAGCAAAAATATATAATTACAAAAATACCGACACAAAAAATCAAAAACAATAGGCACACTTATCGCTTAGAACGATCTTCTGTAGTCATTTTCAAACTGTCAATATTGAAAAAATGCCTCGAAGCGTTTTTCATAATTTTTTTTCATAAGTCTTTTACCACTTGGTCGACTATATTTTGAGTAGCCATTCAGTTTTTAAATACCATAAAACTCTATTGTACACCATAAATATGTATTCAAAAATTAAAAATTTAATAAATAATGAAAAATAGGCGCTCTTATTAATAAAACAATCTCCTTCAGATGTTATCAAACAGGCCACGTCACTATCATTAGGTACATAGTATCGAACAAAGTCCCCTGCGTTTTCTTTTACGACTGTATATTCCACGACTATACACGCTTTTATCTCAAAACTAAAAATCAGCATTTGATTTCCACCAATAGGAAGACTGAAATTCTCGTGAGTTTGATACATACTAAACTATTACAATTTACCGACAAAACACTCACGTTAGGGATCGAATACGTCGACCCGGGTTTCGAGCGTGTCCGATGTCTTTAGGGCGAGTGCGCAGTGGCGTCTGCGAGCTCCCGGCGGAACCAAAATTAATCAAAATTGACCCAGCTGTTTGAGTGTGAAAGAGTAACAACAAACTTTCATGTTTACAACATTAGTAAGATATGCGATACTTACACGCGTTTTAGGGTTAACAACTCAAACAACAGATTCTGGACACTATAAAAACATGCAAAGAAATAATTTAACTTGAACTTATGATTTTGTATGGTTTTTGTTATTTGCGGTGAGCAGAGTAGCTTATCTATTCCAGTGCGGCAAGAAACCAATGGAAATTCTACGATCGCTACAGAATACTATTTGCATAATCAACAGAACGCGAGTCACAGTTAAGGAGCAGTAGGTAAACTTGGGCATCGGACGTATAGGTCGATATATAAGCTTGCTTCATGTTTTAGTAATGATGAATGAAGAAATTACATGTCTCATTAAACCTATTATCATTTCGCATTACTATGTTTAAAATCTTAAGCGTGTATGTTTTTAACTTGCATTTGGCTGATTGATTTGGTATAAACTAGTTTTTAATTCACTTTATGTGGATCATACCATTCCAATTTGAAACAGAAAAATAGAAAAACACCTCCAAAGTGCATTTAGCCGCTTGATCTGTTGTGTTTGTTACTGATCGATTTTGATAAAATTTTGTAACACACACATTAGGTACATGACTGTAAAGAGGAATTCCAAATATGAGCATATATGGTCAAATGGTTCCGACATAATAGGTTGTGATGTACAGCGAAAAATTGCCGCTGATGACTATGTGCTGGCGAGGTTTGCTGATCGCAGAGTTCGCTAGTATAATTAGTTTTCCTGATTTTTGTCACCTAAAGGGGTCAGCCACTAATTAAAATAAAGAATTTCACTGCGGTAGATATAAATCATGGTCGAAATAGTTTGAAAGTTACCCTACGGTTTATTTACTGTGAACCGTACGTGCTCAAGCCTCGGCGTATAATGTACTGGGGTACATCCTTATTACTAGGTTGTTATTAGAATATGGTTACTTTATTTAGATAGGGTTTGTAAATGTAAAGTTTCCGGTTATACAAAACGGTACAGATTGGATTAGACTGTATCACAGCTGGACGGCGGGATGTTATCGGAATGATATTGTAATGGTTGCAAAGTAATTGCAATAGAAATTGTATCGTATTAGCTTCATCTCGCGACTCTAGATAAATAGGTAGATATATTTGTGACACCTGCTCACGGGCTGGCTAGGTCCGAAAGGTCTGTCTACGTCGGAGGGCCCGCCATATATCATTCGTGAGAAATGCACCTTCGGTCGTGGCCTTTCGAAATGAGTTAAAATCCTAGCTATTACATAATTTGTATTATGATATGATTATTTAAAATACCTGACTCTTAATTATAATTTCACTGTTATGTATTTAAATGATAAATATAATATATATGTCAATATATCAATTATATATAAATTTAATGTGAAATGAATCATGCCAATTCTTATGAAAATTGTCTAAATGATATCAAAACTAAAATTATCTAAATGATATATATCCAATTGATTTATCTAAATGATAAATATAATATATATGTCAATATATCAATTATATATAAATTTAATGTGAAATGAATTATGCCAATTCTTATGAAAATTGTCTAAATGATATCAAAACTAAAATTATCTAAATGATATCCAATTGATTTATCGAAATGATAAATATAATATATATGTCAATATATAAATTTAATGTGAAATGAATTATGCCAATTCTTATGAAAATTGTCTAAATGATATCAAAACTAAAATTATCTAAATGATATCCAATTGATTTATCTAAATGATAAATATAATATATGTGTCAATATATCAATTATATATAAAATTAATGTGAAATGAATTATGCCAATTCTTATGAAAATTGTCTAAATGATATCAAAATTAAAATTATCTAAATGATATCCAATTGATTTATCTAAATGATAAATATAATATATATGTCAATATATCAATTATATATAAATTTAATGTGAATTGAATTATGCCAATTCTTATTATAATTATTATTTTATTGTATTATTTAAAATGATTTTATGTTACAGAACGCTAATGTCAATAACATATTTTAGACATCAATTTATTATTTTATGTCTGGATGTTTTGTACCTACCAATACAATTCTTTGTATTCGTTTAATTTAAAAATCGTTTGACATAAGACATTGGTCAACTTGGTTGAGTCACCAGTTCAGTGAGTTTATATGGGATAAAAAAGCAATGTTAAGTAGGTGTAACAATGGGTGGTCTTATAAAAACAAGATTATTCTATTCAATCCTGGGTATTTTTACGTTAGTTTAACGAGTGCCAAGTTACGTGACGTACCAATTTGATGTTTCTCTTCACTTGTGGATATGATTTAGTAAAATTAAATTTAATAAGAGAAATATCTAATTATTTAATGTAATTATAAAACTATTTGTGCAGTTTCATAACTGAATGGATCATCGAAAGCGTAAACTTTAATATGACTAATAAAGTTGAATATACATAGGGTTGCCATCCGACTGGGTTTCCCTGGTTTTGTCCTAGTTTGAAGGGCATCCGGGGAGCGTCCGGGTGGGATATGAATCCCACCCGGACTACAAATGATTGTAGTCCGGGTTTAAAAATTTAAAGTCTTGAGCCTAAAATAAAAAAAAATCTAACAGATTATTAACATAGGTAATTTGTAACAAACTGTGATAAAATTCCGTTTTGTTAGGTACATTTAAAATTATAATACAATTTTAAGGTCAGAAAACAAACAAAAATCTTGGACGCTATGTTTAAAAACTTATTGACATGCCCGGGTTCTGGACTCTAAAATCCGGGGTTTTCACGCGTCTTGTTCTGGTTTCCAAATTTTAGAGATGGCAACCCTGAATACATAACATAACAATCTCTACAAATAAGGCCAGATTTTTTCTCATTCCGACAAGAACTCGCAATGATATTATGCTAACATCGCGCGCCATATTTTGAAAAGTGCCAAAAATCCTAATATAATTTGTGTAACATGGAAAACTTTGGCTCTGAAAATTTCAGCAAATGTGAAAAGTTTTTAAGAAATATTGATATTAGTCGTATGCACAAACAATGTTCAACTTCGGAAGTTCCCGAATTACATTACTGGGGTCTTAGATATTTATAGTTCGCTTTAATACCGATAGAAGGAAATTTAAAAAGAAAAGTTTGAAATTAAAACTTGGGAAATTCGAAAATAGAATTGGACAATTTTAATATTATCTGTCAAACATACTTATGGATGGAAGGTGGAAAAAATACCCAACAAAAGCTACCGATGATTTTGTTTTTTTTCCCTTAATTATTCTTTCTTTGAGTTTTGACGAGTAAGAGGAGATTATTAACCGGGTCCAATCCCAATTTTAAAACAATTTACGATGCTCTACATAAGGTTGAGAATTGCTTATCAGATTGGACGATGTAATGCGAAGATGCAATTGAATACGTGCTAATACTTCTTATACTTATTTCTTACAATCAAATGATTAAATTTAATAGTAAAGGAGTCCATAGTTTACTAGTTGGGAATTCGAATATGATACATCAGTTGAAATATATCTGCCCATAATTGAATAAAAATGCTTTTTCCCACGAAAAACGTAAGAAAAATAGCTAAATTTAGGGAATGTTGCCGATTTTTTTCTATCGAGCCAAATTTGCTCAATCGTGTATTGGCTCCCATACTTCATAAGAACGTATATTCAATTTACACTACGTTTTTTTTCGAACTTCGGTTATTAGGTTTAAGCGTCGAAAAATTGGTTTTGGCGAAATCGAATCATGGAATTTGGTCGTAATCTACACTCATTTCGCCTTAAGTGTTCGTTACGGTGCCTGAGTGTAGGCAAAGTGAACACAAACATAAAACGTTGTTTTGTGTTTTCTTAGTTAATCGTCCTAGAATGTTTTAGTGATGCATCCACTGCATTACCAGAATGGACAGGACAGTGACTGTGACTGACTTATATAATATGTGACTGTTACTTGACTCTGAGTGCTTGAAAGGAAATCGGCAAATGTACAGAAGTACGAGACCAAATGTGAAGTAAAAAAACATTAAGAAGTAACGATAACTGCGACTAGAATTATGTATTTTAACCCGTTGACTCGGGATTCGCCATATTTGGCCAATAATACAATAGATTTCGCGGAAATCAACCTACTGTTCCAGGAACTGCAACGTGTGTGGTTAATTAAGAGGATTGCATAGCTAGTACTTTCCATACTAAAAGAAATAGCTTTTTTCTACCTCTTAACATTGTCCGATGCTTTCAACATTCTTTTCTTCACAACATTCTTTGAACATTCTTTGCGTACAACCTCTTTATAACGAATTTTCAACTATCAAGAAAAAGTATTCATACCTCTAATTAACGAATTTTGCCAACCCAAAACCTTTATATAAAGTTTCCACCAATAATATAACTCTTAATCTTATAATGTGATTCATGTCTCGACATGTTTCGACACGCTTTTGTATGTACAGTAATCATTGTTGTTTTGATGGAAAGTAATGTAAACACCTCTGCTCGTCACTATTGTTAAAGATTTAAGTTAAAATGGCTCAGGTGAATAAAACTATTCTTTTACCTCTTTATAACGAATTTTAGACCAATCTAAACTCAACATAACAAACCTCAGTTCAACGAATTACTTGATATTACGAATATTTTCTTGTTCCCCTCCGATTTGTTATATCGAGGTTGCACTGTATTTAACTTATATATTTATATTTTAAAAAGGAAATTCTCATTAAGACGTAGATGACTGCTTACCCACATCCCATTTCAGCAGGGCCTCCATCACCACGCTATTTCTATCTCGGATGGCCATCCTAATAAATATCTATTAGGATTCCTACCTTCCTATATTGCTTGCTAATTTCTCTTAAACATCAATGTTTCAACGGTAAACCTTTATCACCATTCATCACTGAATCAACTTCCTACCCGGAACCGGAAATCGCTGCACACAAACACGCCAAAAAGGTCCTTTATCATGCAAACTCAATATACAAATAAGGGTGGCAAATTCAACAAATCATCGCGTCCAAAAACGACTGAATAAAGGCCCCATAAAAGGCATTATTGAAGCCATGTTGATAATAAAAATGTCGGGTCTATTGTTGCGCAAATATGTCCGTTAGACTTTAATTCTTTGATGAGTGTTAAAAAGAAGACGCGTCTCTTAATACATTCTATGCGTCTATTAATATATGTATTTGAAAATATAATGTACATGTATGTTCGTACAAATTTACATAAATATAAGTTAAATAGTGATCACCACACTTTTAATACTAGAAATACAAATATGATAGCTGTACCTAGTTTTAGACTTGCGAAGACTAATAAGTCATTCCTAGGAAATTGTGTGCGCTTTTACAATAAAATCCCAAAACACATAACTGAGCTCACAGAGGGTAAATTCATTCAATGTAATATTTGTGGCACCTAAGTAGAAACATTGTAAACATCTATATAAAAAGAATGGCCCCGAGTTTCTTGCCGCTTCTTCTCGGTGGGCTCTATATATTTTGGAACGCGGCGGTAGAGCCTTTAAAGTACATTATAATGAAAAGTTAACGTTCATAAGTGCGTCTTTGATGCCGAAATTGAATAAATGATTTTTGACTTTGACTTTGACATTTGATGGTGTCCATGGCGTGGCGGTCGAGTTAATGAACTTGATGTTGTCATTTTCAGTTACAATCCGGATAAACAACAAAGATAAGAAAAAACTATTTTATATGGTTCGGCTTTTGTGGGGCCATATGGTCTTCTAAGTTATCGAAATAGATACAAGTAAGATACGGTACATGATACATACGATGAGTAAGGGGTGTGATCTAAGTGATCTGGTGTGATTGAGCGTATTCTTTTATTTAAATGTGGAAACGTGCGTTTGTACATTTACCACTCCTCACGTTAATAATGATGATGAATTACCTTAATTAACAAAAAAAATGTAAATACTTAAAGTAGCATTAATGACTCGGCATCCTAGTTCAGGCTTAGAACATAATATTTCGACGTCAATGTACGTCGATGGATGCGGACGGGACAATTAAGGGAGATTTGTATAGTATTCAGAGTCGGGTCACAGTCTCATAAATAAGTATATCAGTTACTATCCTGTCCAAGTCACATTCTAGTAAAGAGGTGGAATTAAAGTTAAAACTTTTTGACGAGGAAAACACAAAAATAAAACCTACTTTGTACACTGGGCTTACAAAAGTGCACTGTTTTAAACACTTAACGGTTAATAGTCCATCATTATTTAACGTCCAATCTCGAATAAATACAAACCTAGAAAGATTAAACAAAAGCTAAGTTTCTTGGGCTTTTTCTCGCCTTTCCATCTATAAGTATGTTTGTAAGGTTAAATTTTAAAATATCCAATTCTTCTATTTTCGAATTTCCCCAGTTTTAATTTCACAGTTTTCTATTTAAACTTCCTTCTATCGGTGTTAACACGAACTACAAATTCTAAGACTCCAGTATTGCTCTATATGTAAATTTAGGAAAGCTAAACAAAACTAATGCCCAACAAAACAGCCATTTTGGGGTTTTTCCCGCCATCCTTTAACAGTTCGAGGACGTGTCTATGTTTTAGATGTATCCAAGCTTAATCTCAGTTTATTGTGTTCATCACAGAGCAGCAAAAACTCGTTTATCTGTGGCGTACATTGATGGATGCGCGGGGCTTCACTTTTACGACTTTGTGGGACTTTTTATTTGGATCTATGCGATCATTGGCGTCATTTTGAAAGCGTTGTACCTACTGATGTATACAGTTCTGAACTTACGGATTGGTCTTTTTTTAATGAGTTTGCTTCCACATGGATTTGTTAAAGTCGTCTAAGGGGTCAGATAGCAATATTCTTCTTGAACGTCCTAAATAGTTCAAAGTAAAGTATCAGCCCATTAGGTTGCACAAGCTGGGACTGAGTACTTGCTCTCAAACAGATATATATCTAAAAAAGGTTCAGGTAATTTATTTTCTAAGTACACTGTTTATCAGTTACATCTATTAGTTAATGGATGTGGTGATTGATGATGATGATGATGAAAACTATTCTATGCCCTTCCCTGATATATGACAAATCGAAAAAGACAAAAATCATAAAAAATTAACGGCAAGCTACGCTCCGCGGTTTCACCCTCGTGGTGATGGATGATGTAAAAAATATCCTATGTCCTTCCCCGATATATGACAAATGGAAAAACACAAAAACCATAAATATTGGTCCAGCCGTCCTAGATTTATAAATAGTGTAACTAAAACGACTTTGTTATATATAATGTATACATATATATATTTATGACTTGCATTTTTACCTAATTCATAATAGCATATTTATGAGATTGTACGTAAATAAAAAAAAACAAATAATGCCTAACGATATTCTTGTATTTGGAATATCATTTAATATTGTCGTTATTTTTATTTATAGAATACACACAACAAAGGCGGTAGTATTATAATTATGCTCTATAGCAGAACAAAGGATGTATTATGCTATACGAACTCACATGAGCAGTAGTTAAGTTTAACTCAATCTCTTAACATACTCAGTGCTGGAGTTGGTTTATATAAAAATATGCCGGATAGACTAGCCGGATCGCATAAGTGACAATGATAACATAGCTGCTATAAGCCACGTATCATTATCACAGCTGCTCTCACTGCTGAACATAGGCTCCCACACAAATTTCCAAAAGGACCGGTTGGAAGCGGCCTGCATCCAACGTCGTCCTGCTACCTTTATCAGGTTATCAGTTAGCCACGTATGTTGTCTATTTTTACACAGTATAGTAATTTAGTGTTTTGGCTCCACGAACATATTATTTTACAAAAAAACATTTTTAAAGCGCGGCGTCTCAGGTCAGCACACAAATATATTTTATATTATTTATCTTAATTAAGTAGGAATATATGTTCTCGTATCTTAGATGTTGTCATGTATTATTGAGTGTGTACATGTCTGTCGTGATATAGGGAATCCCAGTGGGTATTATTATAATTATTAGCAATTCCTTTTATTGATTAAAGCTTACCGAGTAAATATTAATAAAAAATGAAATGTTTAATTCGTGTTTAAATAAGTCACAATGTAAATGTTTGAAGCTCTGTCTAATGTTTTAGTATATATTGTGTTGCAGTAGGCAGTGTGTTACTCAAAAATAAGCACAGTTACCATTATATAACCTTATAAACAGTGTTCAAAAAACTATTTAACAAAACATTTGTTTGCTTTTAAATGTTTACAATAAAAATGTATCAATATGCAGCTTGTATGTGTTGTTTTTAATATGTTGTACAATATAATAAGCTTACCTAAGTATTTAGATTTCTCTATTAGTTTCGAGTTTATTCGATTCACTTCCTCATGGAACTATTATTCTCGTACATTTACAAGGATAGTAGCCCACATGACGTGTGCAAGTAAAACTGTATTTTATCACTATATCATTGTTTTTTTTAAATTTTGAATATAAATTTAATATAAATACATTAACGCCCCGATTATTCTATAACATACAGAGTATCATTATTGTTGTACAATGTGATACTCTATATTAATAAACATAAAAAAGAATAATTTACAAAGTTATGTAATAACTATAACTTACTTATTATTGCAAAACCGTGCTTCAGAATCAGAATCAGAATCAGAATATATTTATTGCAAGAACTGTGTACAAAAGATGTTCATAATAACTAGAGTATCAACAGTTTACCCATTTCGGGCGTGCAATTTTTTGTATGAAATTATATAAAGCTAACGAAAAACTGTATAAAACTAACTAATAATAATTACACATATAGCATTTACATTACACCCAAAACGAAATAATAATTATACAAAAGAGTAAGTATTTACATTTGCTTGGCTTAACTTGTTATAATTCAATAAGACTAAATATTTAGTTATCATCTAAGTATTCTTTAAGACTATAATAAGTTTTTATTATAAGCCAGGCTTTTAATTTAATTTTAAACTGTGGTAATTCTAATGACTTCAATTCTGTAGGCAAATGATTATAAATTTTAATGGCAGTATAGAAAGAACTATTGTAGAACATGGAATTATTTACTTGAAGAATGCATATGTTGTATTTTTGTTTACATCGCAATATGTCAGCACGGCTTGAGTGAATGTTATAGAAGTAAGTTCCATTATTCTTTATAAATAAGCATAGTTCTAATATATAAATTCCTGTAACGGTGAGAAAGTTATTTTCTTTAAATACATTTCGTAATGTATCAGTACTTTCTAAATTATAAATAATACGGAGGCATTTCATCTGTAAAATAAAAGTAGATACTACTTCAACCGAGTTCCCCCAAAATATAATGCCGTAACTCAAGTGAGGGTATACATTGCTTCTCAGGGAAGACACTGCCTTTTGTACCACAGTTATGTTAACCAAAACAAAAGGCAGAGTACTGACACCATATGTACCTACTTTAATTTTGCAATAAAGATATTTGTATTTGTATATATTTTCTTAAAATTTGTAACTTGCCCTCATTACACAAGGAATCCTAGTATAAGAGCTAATATAGCCTCGCTATAGCCCACACAGCAATGCTGGTAATCAATGAATTGATACCCATTTGTATTATTTATTTCAATCTTACATAATTTTACGTACTCGTACACTGTGAACATTATAAAGAATCTATTTGAACCACATCACAAATTTATGCCGGGCAACGGATTTCCGGAGAACTAGTACCTACATCCCTATTTCGATTCTACACAATATAATAGTTCCTTTGACTTTACAACCTTGTACAGTTATATGCGGGCTCATAAAGGAGTCCGCGAGAACTAGAACAAGTACGTAGTTCAAAAGTTTTATACGTGGAGTCAGGTCTGTTTTCCGAAGCGAAAGGAAACAACCACGAATTTCTACTTGCTACAATCCTGCATGGCATACAACTTTTCTTAGTTCACGTCTATGAATTTCTCCATCCATGCTTGTCGGTTTAAGGCGCGGCCCAACGACAAAATCCGTAAAACGCTCTTTTACGTCGCACAGTTTAGACATATTAGTTAAGGATACTGTCCCGCTGTTTCACCCACGTGGTGATGGATGATGATGATGATGATGAACAGTATCCTATGTCCTTCCCCGATATAGACAAATGGAAAAACACAAAAACCATAAAAATTGGTCCAGCCGTCCTAGATTTAAAAATAGTGTAACTAAAACGACTTTGTTATATATAATGTAACTTGAAAAAAATACAGTGCATACTTAAGAGTATAATAAAAAGTCTTATATAATAATATTGAACACTATCTATCTGGCTTCTTGAAAAAAAAAAGCAAATTAAACGACAGAAAACATCTTTCGTATTGCATTTTTCAATATTTTGAGCGACAAATTCTATTTTTTTTTACTAAAATAAGGTAATGTATGAACTGTCTTAATTTTTTTACCATTGCGGCTTCTTTTAATTTTAAACACTTTAAAACTGCGAAAAAGTTATTGTGTTTACAATCGCGCGCTTGTTCCTGTCACGGCCAATGCTTTTCCCATCTCCCTAATACCTAAAAGTTTGCTCTTGCAGCGCCTTAAGGCGAAATGAGTTCCAAATTTCATGATTCGACTTCGCGAAAACTTAGTTTTTCGACGCTTAAACCTACTAACCGAAGTTCAAAAAAAAACGTAGTGTAAATTGAATATACGTCCTTATGAAGTATGGGAGCCAATACACGATTGAGCAAACTTGGCTCGCTAGAAAAAAATCGGCAACATTCCCTAATTTTTACAATTTTTCTTACGTGCTTCGTGGGAAAAAGCATTTTTATTCAATTATGGGCAATATATATTTCAATGAATGTATCATATTCGAATTCCCAATGAAATTATACTACTATATACTAGTGAACTATGGACTCCTTTATCATTAAAATGTAATCATTTGATTGTACGAAATAAATATAAAAAGTATTAGCGTGTATTCAATTGAATTTTCGCATTAAATCGTCCATTCTGGTAAGCTATTCCCAACCTTATGTAAAGCACCGTAAATTGTTTTAAAATTAGGATTGGACCACGCCTTAAGATATGCAGACCTTTTAAACACTACTATACTTACAAGTTTAAAACCACTTCAATTTCAAAAGGAGACTTGTAGAGGTTAACATTCCAATAACACACAAACTTAATTCTATTAATCCTGTAGTTTGTAACTTCAAGGGATAGTTAAACCCCGTCAAAGCACTTAGGGACTATTAATTTGATTTGGGCCATGTATCCAACTGCCATCTGTCAACTAAGTACAGATATGACAGTCTGAAACTTAAATCAAAGGGGATATACGACCTATTTTCCGACTGGTGTACGTGCTTTAAGTGGATTGAAATCAGAACTTTAAGATTAACTACTTTGCCCACAGAAGTTCATATTCTCTCAAAACAGCCAATGTCGCAAGTGTTCTGGTAACTCTTTTGCATGGTGGTGATCTTGACCATTTTTTGTAGAATCTGAGAATTTGGGGTATACAAAATGTAAACCACGAGTGGGTTTATGGGAGGAGTCAAAGGTGTGTCAAATATTGTAATATCTGTGTAGTTAATTCTACACGTGTCATGTTCATTCCAAATAGTCTTCACAATATCATCATCTCAGCCGTAGGACGTCCACTGCTGAACATAGGCCTCCCCCATGATTTTCCAAAAGGACCGGTTGGAAGCGGCCTGCATCCAACGTCGTCCTGCGACCTTCCTCAGGTCGTTTGTCCACCGTGTCGGTGGACGACTTACGCTGCGCTTGCCGGTCCGTGGTCTCCACTCCAGAACCTTTCGGCCCCATCGGCCATCTGTTCTGCGTGCTATGTGCCCTGCCCACTGCCACTTCAACTGGCTAATCTTCTGAGCTATGTCGGTGACTTTCGTTCTTCTACGGATCTCCTCATTTCTGATTCGATCACGTAGAGTAACCCCGAGCATAGCCCTCTCCATAGCTCGTTGTGCGACTTTGAGCTTATCAATGAGGCCCATAGTAAGAGACCACGTTTCAGTGCCATAAGTCATCACTGGTAACACACATTGGTCGAAGACTCTTGTCTTGAGGTCTTCACAATATACTAGATTACAATATTTTACAAAGTTGGCGATGTGGCAAGTTTGTAAATGTGGAGTATTACCAAGGAAAAACACATTAAAACAATAATTTATTGATTCAGGCGTTACTTTGCGGAAATCCATTATCAAAAAAAAACGATATTAAAAAATATTTAGTGACACTTGCGCTGAAAAGAAAACAATGATTTTGGCCTTTTTGATGATTTGGTTTATTTGGGGTTTCTTGTGTTTTTTATTTTGTATTCTTCCTATAAGCATTTTATGCGGGAGGGAGGGTGGTGCACGCCCCCAAATAGGCCAAAATCATTGTTTTCTTTTCAGCGGAAGTGTCACTAAATATGTTTTAATATCGTTTTTTTTTTATTATTTATTACAATCTTTATTTTTAATATAGGTAGATTTTTTTATATAGAACTCTAACTTGAAGTTTTATTCCGTATTAACTGGACATTGGCTTCTAATAGCCGGCGGATTTTTCAATCTCCCTCGAATTATGTAAGTTTTTAAAATATCAGTTACCAACATTCTAGTAGGATCAGTTACGACAGAATGCACAGACTTTCAATATTTAGTATTAACATATAGAGCGCCTTTATCTGGGTCAAATTTGTGAAGATCTGGCGCATTCCAGTCGAATGTGGTTTTCTTCAACAAATGTAGGGCATCGAGCTTTGTATGCTTGAGTCGTAAATGCATGCTGAGATGCATAGAATTTTGAATATACTGGAGGTATACAACAGTACAGTCTTTGTCATCTTCGATCATTTTTGAAATCGATCTGTTACAGTCCAATATACAGTAAAAGAGCATAAATGAAGTAACAGATAAATTGTGGCTCGTAAGGCATGCGATTCGAGCTAACACGCGCCTAATTTCAAAAGGTTTTATATCACAACCAGACGATACCTACAATCGTCAGAGACAGTGAATATATTTTTGAAAAAACTTAATTGTTTAAGCGTAGAAAATAACGTTTGTTTTGCGGATGGCGAAGTGACCAATAAAGGGTTTGGTTTGAAACAATGATCAAGGCTGAACACAGAGCTGCGGAAAAACAAGATAAACGCAATGATTTCTGACTTTCGCAATTCTACTAATATTATAAACGCGACAGTTTGGGTGTATGGATGTATGGGTGGATGTTTGTTACTCTATCACGCTCAAACGGCTCGGGAAATTTCGATGAAATTTGGCATGGAGGTGGATGAGACGCTGGACTAACACATTGGATACTTTTTATAATAATAATCATCATCATCATCATCTATCACCATGCGGGAGTAACCGCAGAAAATTGGTATGGAGGAAGATGAGGCGCTGGATTAACACATTGTATACTTTTCATTATCATCATCATCATCATCATCACCACGCGGGTGAATTGAGCCAATTTAGATGAAATTTGGGACGGAGGTAGATGAGGCGCTGGATTTACACATTGTATACTTTTCATTATCATCATCATCATCATCATCATCACCACGCGGGTGAATTGAGCCAATTTAGATGAAATTTGGTATGGAGGAAGATGAGGCGCTGGATTAACACATTGTATACTTTTCATTATCATCATCATCATCATCCAACACCACGCGGGTGAACAGAGTCAATTTAGATGAAATTTGGGACGGAGGTAGATGAGGCGCTGGATTTACACGTTGTATACTTTTCATTGCCATTACCACGCGGGTGAATTGAGCCAATTTAGATGAAATTTGGTATGGAGGAAGATGAGGCGCTGGATTAACACATTGTATACTTTTCATTATCATCATCATCATCATCATAATCATCATCACCACGCGGGTGAATTGAGCCAATTTAGATGAAATTTGGGACGGAGGTAGATGAGGCGCTGGATTTACACATTGTATACTTTTCATTATCATCATCATCATCATCATCATCACCACGCGGGTGAATTGAGCCAATTTAGATGAAATTTGGTATGGAGGAAGATGAGGCGCTGGATTAACACATTGTATACTTTTCATTATCATCATCATCATCATCCAACACCACGCGGGTGAACAGAGTCAATTTAGATGAAATTTGGGACGGAGGTAGATGAGGCGCTGGATTTACACGTTGTATACTTTTCATTGCCATTACCACGCGGGTGAATTGAGCCAATTTAGATGAAATTTGGTATGGAGGAAGATGAGGCGCTGGATTAACACATTGTATACTTTTCATTATCATCATCATCATCATCATAATCATCATCACCACGCGGGTGAATTGAGCCAATTTAGATGAAATTTGGGACGGAGGTAGATGAGGCGCTGGATTTACACATTGTATACTTTTCATTATCATCATCATCATCATCATCATCACCACGCGGGTGAATTGAGCCAATTTAGATGAAATTTGGTATGGAGGAAGATGAGGCGCTGGATTAACACATTGTATACTTTTCATTATCATCATCATCATCATCCAACACCACGCGGGTGAACAGAGTCAATTTAGATGAAATTTGGGACGGAGGTAGATGAGGCGCTGGATTTACACGTTGTATACTTTTCATTGCCATTACCACGCGGGTGAAACCGCAGGGCACCAGTAGTTCTTAAATATTGAAATTAAACTTTAAACGGATTTAATCGTGCTTATTTATATTATTTGAATCCTGACGTTTCGAATACTTCTTACTGCCGTGCGATTCTCTAAAAGCAAACATGGTTGCATCTTTGACAACATCCGTGAAACATATGAAGAGATGATAAGAAACGTTGGAAAAACTACCTTGTGTACAAGGGCGATATCTCATAAAGTATTTGACATCGGTGAGCTCGTCGACGAGCCCGTCGAATCATTAGAGAATCGCACGGCTGAGCAATATGTCATCTTGAATGTTACAGCTTTTTCTCGACGAGGTTAGCCTCTGTACTAGCGATTTCCATAAATTCCGCTTTTTACATTAAATTAAAAAAAATAAGGCAGTAAGCACACCGACACGACAATGAGTTTCCTAAAGAATTCAGTGAATAGACTGCATAAGCCCTTTACTATTCTTGCAAAGTAAGTAAAAACCCTGCTTTCTATTGTTTACAAAACGTGCCAAATCCACGTTCCTCCCGATTGTACTTTTATAAAATGCCGCATAATAAGCCCTATTCTGCACGATCCAATTGGCTAAAAAACATTACACAAATAAAAATTTTGTAACAGTAAGGTTTATACAAGTAGAGCGACGAATATCCATTAACCAGTAGCCAGGTTTGTTAAAAGGTAAATATCACCGCAGCAAATTTACCGCCTTTTAAAGAAAAGTAGCCACTCAAAAATTGCCGTCATCAAACATATTATAATAAATAGTAGAACATGCATACCAAGTTTCGTCAGGATTGGTTGAAAATGCGACCTGAACAGGAAGACCAACGTACAACCTAACAAACATACGGACACATGAAAGTCAATTTCGCTCGCTTGGTCAGTTAATTTTAAGTCTCATTTATCTTGAAACTACACTTGATACAGTGTTCAACAAACCCAGACTAATTCTTTACACAATCACACTATTGTGCAATTAATTGCAATTAAAAGACTTGTTATACTGTCTTTACTGAACTTCCCTTCTCTTTAAGGTTGAAACAGTACAAAGTTATTTGATCTTTGGACCGGGCTCATTAAATAATGGGAGAGAGCGTTGATCCTACCTACCCATTTTTAAATAGGGTGGGCGAAAGTCTAATAACTTTAACAAGACGAGATTAAAACATTTTTTTTATAACATGTAGGCATGAATTAAATCTGAAAAGGATTCTTCAGATTAAGATTATTTATTTGCCTTATAACAATGAACGTTATATTAGGTATGTTATTTTACAATAGATTCTTATTATTAATAATGTCATTAATTAATATAGTTACAAAATTTATAGAATAATACAGAATTATACATTGAATTAAAATAAGTAATTAGGTATATCAGCATAATCATTCTTTAAATAAGTATGTCAAGTAGGTAATTTAAATTGATAAAAGAATAAATATTAAATATAAAATTATTAAATTATACATTAAATTAAGATAAGTATGTACATCAGTATCATCCAATTATAATTTAAAAAATATTTCAAGTACTTAGTTAGGCAATTATAATCCATCGTAACATTATTAAAATATTGTACCCATATAATTAAAATGTATTTTATTAGTCAATGTTTATAAAAGAGGGAACAGCTTCATCTTTTAAAGAAATGTATTTCGGAAAATTCACCAAGTCCCAAAAATACCCCAGTGCCTCAAGACAAGAGTATTTAAGTAGTGTGTATCACCAGTGATGACATATTATGAAACCCACTGAAACGTGGTCTCTTACTATGGGCCTCATAAGTAAGTTACACGCTAGGGGTTTCTCTACGTAATCGAATCAGAAATGAGAACATCCGTAGACGAAGGAATGCCTCCGACAGAATCCAGAAGATTAGCCAGTTGAAGTGTCAGTGGGTAATGCACATAGCACGCAAAACAGATGGGGCTGAAAAGTTCTGGAGTGGAGACCACAGACGGGCAAGCGCAACGTAGGTCGTCCACCACCGACATGGTGGACAGACGTTCTGATACTTAAAGGTCACAGAACGACGTTGGATGCAAGCCGCTGGCCTGGAAGCAGTAGACGTCCTACGGCTGAAATGATGATGATGGTTCTCTAGATTGCAATAGAAAATGAAAAATGGTGTATAAAAAGTCTGCGTTAATCTGTCCGAATCAGCAAAACTCATTCGAGTTAAGTTTCATTCATAAATCTATTGTTATTTTTTGCGCTGATGCGGACGGGTTAAGTTATGCTTCTATCAGTGGTAAAACTTCTAGATAAAAAAGTACAGTGGGGGTATAACACGGAAATTTGCGTAAGTGTAACGTAATTCGTCTCTGACGTAATACGAGTTGTCAGTGTGACAATTGCACTAGATACGTGATAGTTTCTACCGTAAGCGTCAGCGATACGATTACGTACATTTTCGTGATAGACACACTGCACAATACCTTCGCATACCATGCGATTATGTAATGATTATGAGAAATTTTTCAAATTCTAATACTTTATGAGATATCGCCCTTGTACATAAGGTTGATTTACCAACGTTTCTTGTCATCCCGTCATTTGTTTCACGAATGTTGTCAAAGATACAACGATGTTTGCTCTTAGAGAATCGCACGGCAGTTTCCAAACACGCCTCTAGAACTGCTATTACACACTACGACAAATATAAAGAAGTTTTATTATTCTGTGTGAGGGTGAGGCATTTAATAAATATTACCAGTTTTACCGCGGTTACACACGCGTGGTGATGGAGGATGATGAACGTATACTGTGTTAATCCAGCGCCTTATCTGATTCCATACCGAATTTCATTAAAATTAGTCCCGCAGTGTACAACATACAAACACACAACAACAAACTTTCGCCGTTATAATATTAGTGTGATCTGCGGTTCTCACAGTTCCCACTCCGACGACAATTAGTTTTTATTTTTTTATTTTCCCTCCTTAGAGGGTTATGGTCCCGCACTTCTCGTGCATTTGCCAGTGTCAAGTTATTTGTATTACAAAGCTTTAGAGAATATTCTGGTGACATTAGTCGTAGTCAGTCAGAGTCCAAAATGTCAGTCAGTCATGGTCCATTCAGTCTAAGTCATGCTTTAGTAAAGTGGTGGCAACTTTACCATCAGCTTCTATGGAGTTTTGGAAACAACACGGAAAAACACGTTTCACCACATTATATCACTTGCCCACACTCATGCACGCAAAACAGCACTTAATGAGTAAAACGCTACCAATTTTACACATTAACACTGAAAAAAAGCATAAGTTTTGATAAATAATACAATGCAAAAACGTTGACTTTTCCGCGTTCGCGCCAAAACTCCGACAATTAGTTATTGTCAATAACGCGTATTGATAGCGTAAACAAATTTATTTTTCAAGCAGGTGCATACGTTCTGGGTTCACGGAGTCTTGTTTTTAGTCAACTATTGGAACCTCGAACGAAACTCGTGAAAACAAAAATGCTGGAACAAAAATGCTGGAAAATGGAGGTTAAAACTTTCTTGCCACCAAGCTAGGCTAATTATCTTTTAATCATATATGTAAGATCTGTATACTTTTAACCTGTGACAATGCAATAAAGTTATTTGATTTGATTATTATTAATACAGGCAATAGGCTACAAGGCATATAGGTTGACAGATGAACAGCCAGATGTATACTATTCTAGTCAAATGAAATATCAATCAGCGTAGGTCGTCCACCGACAAGGTGGTCTGACGACCTGATAAAGGTAGCAGGACGACGTTGGATGCAGGCCGCTTCCAACCGGTCCTTTTTGAAATTTATGGGGGAAGCATATGTTCAGCAGTGGACGCGTTACGGCTGAGATGATGATGGTGATTGAAATATCAAATTTTCTGTCATCTCAACCAAAATTTCAAGGACTTCACCAAGACCAAGCGTCCATTTTAATTTTTTGCCATCACTACGTACTCAAATACCATCGGAAAAAAAGGAAATCTTTAATAATCATTGTTTTACACAACGGAATTTATATTTGTGTTCCGTTTATATAAACATTTAGGGAAGACTTATTTGACAATGTCGTTGGCAAATTGTTGTGATAATCATCATCATAGCCGGCATTTTCATTGCTAAATTTCGTGTCTAGTCTGAATGGTTGACCGCTCGATGTATTATGCTTTTCCACGTGGTTCTGTCTTCGGCGGTCTTAATAGCTTTCTACTACGGTCTTAATAGCTATCGACGATTCGACTGTATTTTTTTAATGTTTGTTACGTCATAACTTTCGACTGGGTAGACATATTCTCACAACTGCTGGTGCTTGCCGTGTGGTCCTTTCAATGTTATCAAATTCGGTCCAGTAGTTTTGGAGTTACACTGCAATAACTGAAAAGCGTTTCACCGATTTTGATGATTTGATGATATCGGTTGATGACGGTGAATGAGTAATTAGCACGGATCCCTAAAAAGAGTTTCGATTTTTTCAAATTACTCTTTAATAATTTGATTTTTTGTTTGATACCGCCGTCTCTATGACCATATTCGTCTATAGTTCCGTCGTGGTACTAACGCAGCACACTGCTCGTGCCCCACTACTACAAATTAAAATAGCTTCAAGCAGGCTAGTGGCCAATTTAACCCATGTCGAAGTTTTCAGGCCGCCCAAAGGCCTTCGACATAGCCTAACGGCCGTTGTTCTAAGACAAACATACGCAACAAACGGCCGGAAATGCTCAGCCGTGCGATTCTCTAAAGATTCGTCGAAGACGAGCTCACCGATGTCAAATACTTTGAGATATCACCCTTGTACATAAGGTTACTTTTCCAACGTTCCTTGTCATCTCGTCATTTGTTTCACAGATGTTGTCAAATATGCAACGATGTTTGCTCTTAAAGAATCGCACGACAGTTGAATAATGCTACTGCAGTCACCCATCCGACTCTGACCGCAGCGAGCGTTGCTTGTCGATCTGTTAAGATGTTGTTATATCAAGATGTCGTTAAACAAAATTAAGGTTTTAAAGCAGTTTGTCTCATAAACAGCGATGCAGTTAATACTACAAAACAATAATATGACGTATCTAAGACTTCTAGTACACATTAAAACATATTTTAACATACTAGAGTACATTCAAAACTCAAACATACGCACTTAATTTCACCTTTAAAACAGTTTTTCTCTTTATTCACTACTGTATTTGTTATGAAACACATATCATGAAATAGCAAATTTTAATACACATACATTGTCGGATTATTTTTTTATTTAAGAGTGCACATTATGTTTATTATGAATTTTGTACGTTTTTACGAGATGCGCTTGCTTGATTTCAAGTGAAGGAAATTTATCGTAGACAAGCGCTGAGCTGACAGCGCCTTAAGATCGCCAAGTCAAGCTACGCTGCGAGCGCTTTAATTCATTAATAAGTTATTAAGTATTATCAATTTGGACCCTTTTCATGACACAAACTCAAACAAGCTAGGTACGAGTAACTTTCGGGAGCGCGGAAGTATGTTTTTAAAAATAAAACTATTTTATTTTACGAGAGGAACAAGAGTTTATTGTTCACCACTCGGAGCTAACTTACAGACTGATTCACATAAAGCATCACATCATCCGCTACAATTATAATTAACAATTAAAAATGCTTAGCTAGTGTCTGGGATGCCACCCACGTACGAGTGCAAGCAGCGGTGGAATTCTGGTATACCTATACAATATTGGTCTATGGGTGGAATGCTATGTCAGCGCTTTAGCCATATCGCAGCATAGACAAGGGAATATAACGAGCATCACAATATAAGCATCAGCGCCGCTTTCATCTTTGTTACAAATTCAAAAGTGTCGCCAATTCAAATTGGCCAATCCCCTAAAACCGAATTACAAGCAAATACATTGACGTTAAAAGGTAGCATTTTCGGTACGGAAGGCAAAAAATAATAGGAATAAATTATGGCCGTATTTGGTAGGTAATCCACCTTAAATCGTCTTGCGGGTTGTCAGAGACTTATTGACGATATTTTGATTGAAGTTACTTACAAACTTCTTTATGAGTAAAAACGAGAACGTGCATGATTCTGAGCATTTATTACAAGTTCGTTGATATATTGAAAACTACCTACTTGATGCTTCACCATGCCGAGCTTCTTTACCAAACTAAATATATAAGTACTCGTTATTTATCATTTCACATTAATGGGATATGTCTTTTTTATTTATATATTATAAATAAATGCATAAATTATATAAGTTAGAAACTAATGTAAAATCTATAAATAAACTAAAATATGTCTAATTAAAATATACTTATATATTATTATATATTTGTTAATTCTTCACGCTCAAACAGCTGGACCAATTTTAATAAAATTTGGTATGTAGGTGTATATATATGACTAGTATGAAGCCTTAAGTTATATCTTTGAAAATGTGAATAATTTGTCGTTTTAGCGGGAAATTCAAATTCGGCAATTAAGTAGATTTTGTTAGTGAGCGACTGAAATTTCAGTTTTGGTTAAGGCCAGTTCGGCCATAAAATTTCGCTTTAGTTTCGATTGCGGCCATAATAACTTTCGGCCGAAACCGAAATCGAAACTTTCGGCGCCGCCGAAACTCGAGCGTTCGCGAATTTTCGTGCGTCGTTCAATATATTATTTAAAAAAAATTGTTACTACTTTAATGATTGTATTTTATTTAACACTATTTAACTGTCTATGTATCATCATCATCATCATCTCAGCAGTAGGACGTCCACTGCTGAACATATGCCTCCCCCATAATTTTCCAAAAGGACCGGTGTTGGAAGCGGCGTGCATCCAACGTCGTCCTGCGACCTTTATCAGGTCGTCTGTCCACCGTGTCGGTGGACGACCTACGCTGCGCTTGCCGGTCCGTGGTCTCCATTCCAGAACCTTCCGGCCCCATCGGCCATCTGTTCTGCGTGCCCTGCCCACTGCCACTTTAACTGACTAATCTTCTTTCGGTGACTTTCGTTCTTCTACGGATCTCCACTCCTCATTTCTGATTCGATCAAGTAGAGAAACCCCGTGCATAGCCCTCTCCAGTCTATGTATATATATATTCAAATAAATTTAAAAAAAACAGTAAATTTCAGTAAATAATTATAGTTTTAAATAATTTTTAATAAGTTTCGGTTTCGGTTTCAGCTGAAAACCCAGTTTCGATCGGATACTATTTTGTAGCTTAGGGTGGCCACCATTCCACCTTAAAATTTTCGATTCGCGATTCTACCAATATTTTTAACGAATAGCTTTTTATCGGAGATATTCAAAACTGTTATAAAAATAAAACTAAATATTAAAAATTAACTTTGGAATAGACAGAGATATTTATCTTTTCAAACGTCAGAATGAACGATTGTATGATAATTTAAATATTTGCCGTTTCTTAGAAATTTGAGTTCAATTCTCTAAGGTACGTTCGAGCAAAAGTGGTGGTCTGTCAATTTGTGGATTAAAAAACGTCATCCACCAACCGCTAGAGAATTCACACGGTGTTGCCAACAAGTTCTTTATACGAATAAAATATTATGAAGCTGACAAATGAAAATAAAACATGTCGGCCGTAACATTCCACACAATTTATTTATTAATGAGACCAAAAATCCCCAGGCGCTTGTGAACATCAAAAGTCGAGCGCGACACAAATTTATTATAAAATTGTAATTAATAGGAAAAGGTTTGATGTTATTTATAATCTATTGATTATTAATTTTTGGTGTTTTATATAATTGGGATAACTAATGTATTGTAAGTTTTATCTTGTTGTGTAGTGCAAACTATTAGAGAAAGAGGTTTCCAGAAGTAGTTGTTTATCTGTCTGTTTAAATATTTTTATTTTTATTTGATGTTCATTTGAACCGCCTTTATTATTATATTTTATTATTTAAATTATTATTATTTTAATTATATATTTATTTAATAATGTGGACAATGTTGTGGACTACATTATTAATCATTTTATATTTACTGATTTGAGAATTTCATTTAAACATTACATTGCTAGTAATTAAAAATTAAAAAAAAAAAACTTTCCAATCTATAAGCCCCATGGTGGGGGGGAAAATGGCCAAAACGCTGGCGGCATTGCCACGCTGAATGCTAAGTTTTTGCCCAAAATAGGCGCCAGCATTTCGGTCACCCGACGCCTCAACCAAACGTTTCGCCAGATCCCTAAACAAGTTGAGAGCGGACGGCCCCCATGGGCCTAAAGTTTCGACCCCAAACGGCACAAACATGTACATTCTGTCTAAATACACATATTTATGACGTTTGAGGTCTTCCGCTTTAGACGCGGCAGCGCCAGCCCGAACAATCGTCCCAGGGAGATGAGACGGCGCCAGTGTGTCCACACATGTAGCATCCCATACCAGGGGCTGTCCCATCTTTCATCTTTACTTAGATGTAAATAATATGTTTATAGTTGTTTATTGTTCCTATATCAACAAAATAAAATAAAATCATTATTGATAACAAAAACATAAAAGAAGTCGCGGTAGTCCTGCGAACAGTAGACCCTGCGAGCACAGTCATATCAGCGGCAATTTTTAACAGCTTGAGTCATCTGCAGGGTAATAGAAACTCAGAAAAAAATTACAAATATTTATGTTTACAAGACTTGGGCCAATTCTATATGTTTTTACGAATATTACGGAAATCGTCCAGTTTTTAAACATTACAACCATTATCTCGGCAGCCACTTGACCCATCATGCTCACGTTCAAAATTCCTCTTTAAAGTCACGTACCTTGAGAGTGTACCAATTTTTTTCAAAATCGCTCGTTAAATAGCGCTGCAGCAAACTTCCCCCTTTTTAGGAAAAGTACCGCCCCTCCCCTGACTCAAAAATAGCCGACTATATAAAATATATATTTCAATACACTTACTGCTATTTAAATACTCATATCTTATTTTCTACTATATAAAAATAAGTCGGGTTTTCCTTCCTGACGCTATAACTCCAGAACGCACGAACTGATTTCCACGGTTTTGCATTCGTTGGAAAGGTCTCGGGCTCCGTGAGGTTTATAGTAAAGAAAATTCAGGAAAAATTTAAAAAGAAAAGCGGGAAAATCTTTTTTCACATACAGCGCCATCTCTGATACATAGCATGTACTACAAACCAATATTTTAAGTAGATGGCGCCAAACAAATTGTTACATAAAACGAAGTCATCTGGTGGCGAAACGGAGTTCGCAGGGTTTGCTAGTTATTTATATATTCATAGTAAAATAGGCATAATTTCGTCAAGGGCGGTCGAGAAATGCGATCTGTGAATGAACCAACATACAACCTAACAAACATACGGACAGGAGAAATTCGCTTCGATCGGCAAGGTGAGTCTATATTATTTTAAACCTAAATAATTGTTCTACTGCTTTCTTAACCGACCTGATTTCTTGACCTCCACCCTGGTTCTGGTGACTTGGTACTGTACTGGTGGCATTGCCTTGAAAAGCGGGCTTGCGGGCGGGCCAAAAATTTGGGTGTGAGCAGAAATATTTGCTCTCGGGTTTAAGATGATGGTGTGACTCTAATATATGAGTGTATAACATTAACTAAACTTTAAAACAAAAAGGCGAATCACTGTATTAATAGAGCGAAAAGCCCGCTTCCTCTCATAATTTCAACCACAAATCTACACTGTGAACCACACTAGTTAGTAAAACATAAATAAATCAGTAAAACTATTTGCATTAGACTACGGAATACTAAATATTGAAAAAACACGTGTTGTTTGTAAAGGTGCCGCCTCCCACACCACGTAGAACAAATCTATTAAAGGTGGGGTTTCATTACATGTATTTGAGAAGGAATGTTCGGTTTGAATGCGAGCATTCAGTTCAAATACTTTGATTATTTTATTGGATACGTTTAGTAAGGCACCCGATGAGTATGGTTCCGGTTTCACATCTGAATCGCGAGGTCTCGGGTTCTTATCCGAGGTCAGAATAAGTGTTATTAAAATTTATGGGCAAATATTTTCTATAGTAATCGGAATAATAAATGAAAAAGAAACTATATCTATCGTGTAAGTCAAGCCCACATTAAGACTGACGGTCTTGACTGACGACTTACTCATCGGACAAGCTTTATACTGGATTCTCTCGACATACATAATATTCACGATAGAATTTATCGCTTACTAAGACTAAGTAAATTGTCCACGGTTCGTACGACTATCGTAACAAATATCGCCCGTTGTGCACAGTCTATCTATACTAATATTATAAAGAGGAAAGATTTGTATGTATGTTTGTAACGAATTGGCTCAAAAAGTACTGGACCGAGTTCAAACATTCTTTCACCATTAGAAAGCTATATTCACTATGAGTTACATAGGCTATATAAGATTAATCATTATCATCATCATCCATCACCGCGCGGGTGAAACCGCGGAGAGCAGCTAGTCGTATATATAGATAAAGTTTCTGTAGTCTTATAAAACACGGTTTCTGCAAAAACTATAGTTTCATTTCATTTCATTTCAAACACACTATTAAATTAATTATTAACATCTGAATTGCAATTTAATGAGAAGCATTTTTTTCAGCAGCTTTAATCTAATGATAATAAAATCTATCTGTCAATGTTAGAGTATAAGGATGAATCATTCACAAGAATAAACATTATAACCCAAAACACATACAACATTTCAAATATTTGGTGTCTACAAAAATACAGATGTCATGAGTCAAAACGCACCTTAACACATCGTTTGAATCAATTTCCGTTCTGCCAGCGCAACGATAAAATATCTTATCGATATGTCAAATCAATTCGGATTCCTAATCGATTAACTAGTTTCCCGTGATTTCGGTCTAGAAGCGGAATTTCCAATTTAATTGGAATAAGAATCCGTTACGAAAACATTTCGAAATAATTGATATTTTCCGCTAATTTGCGTTTTAATGGTCATACTACTTTTTGTATAATAAGCTTAAAGGTATTTATGTTTTATAGCCGCTGCATTTAGACGACGTTTTATTATAGTTTATAGGCTTTAGGCCCACTTGCACGTTTACTCGGGTTGAATAAATAAGCCTACGAGTTTGTAAACTTGCGTTAGTCATATCAATTTTTAACTCTCATTTTGCCTTACACGACTACAAAAGATCACCGGTTTTGCTAAACTGACATTTGTAATCTTTAGATGGGAACATTGAATTCTATGCGCTTATATTGTTACCTGACCATTAAAGAATGAATCGAAAAAAAGTGAAACTTATATCTATCTCTTTGGCACTACAGTACAATGTATATAGACTTTCTTGTTAATCCTTTTTTGTATGAAATTTGACGACTTTTTATTCTATACGTATTGTCGAAAATGTAACCTCCAATTCTTTTGACACAAAAGTTCACTAACCCTAGTTAAAGACTTAACCCTCCCACATTCCTGGGTTACATATCAATAAATAACCTTAGATTTACTCCTAACCTTTAATGGTGCAAGATAAATTAATTATAAAACCCCGTTTTAGCAGTTGACTCTGAGTTATTGAAGCTAACTCTGGAACGTGCAAGTGGGCCTTAGTAACACAATGCTATTTATAATGATTACTATCACTCTACGAAGAAATAATATCAGAGTAACTGCCTTAAAAAAATACCCAATAAAAGTCGTACTAAATCAATAACATCGTTCACGCCGCTATGACTCAGCTGTCATAGTAGACGTTGCAGCACGCGCGTGGACCAACCCCTGCTTTCCTTCTGAAATTTTAAACCAATCACCGAACATGTCTATTTGTAACCTCGGAAGTAATTCGTATTTGGAATCATACGTCGTTTTGGTTTGAAGGACCACTTTTTGTGTGGAATTTGCTCTGAGTTATGCTTCCTGACATTATTTCTTCGTAGCTATCACTTGATGTGGAGATAGTATAGTAAGACAGAAGATAGTATGTAAGAGAGAGAAGAATGGTCATAGTAACAATTATAGGGTCGTGTTCCTTTATGAGACGAAATTAATCGCTTCCATCGCACACCTATTCCCTTACAAGCCCACGATCATCATGAGCAAGCTCGATGACGTCACCGATATTAACGCTTACGTCGCGACCATAACCACGGTAATATATAATTCTAATAACGAACGCGGATGGTTTTTACGAACGTTGCCAGCTGTCACTTTCAAAACCTTTTTTTTTATGGGATAGGTTGGCGCAAGCGGCTCACCTGCTGTCGCCCACTGACATCCGCGATACCCGAGGTCTCGAGGATACGTTGCCGACCTTTGAGGAAGGATTATAGGAAGGAAGAGATAAAAGGGGTGAGAGTGGAGAGGGAGGGGGAAGGAGAGGGAGAATGGGGAAGGGGGAAATCGGGCCTCCAATTTAGCGCGGAAACATTTGGCGTGCATTTTGCAACCGCGTTAGTGTTCCATTTGGGTTGGGCATTAAAAGCATTGGCACCAAGGGGAACGGCAAACCGGGGCGCGACAGTTGTGAGCGTTGACGGCGCTTACCGGAACGCACCCTAGATGTGTAGACACTTTCAATCTTGTAGGTATTGTGTGTGTAGTATCCTACAGGCATGTTGTGGATTTTCTCGAGACGTTTTCCTTATTCGTGATTTATTCGTGATCACCATAAATGTAGGGTACGTGTTTGTATATATAGATATGTTATCCGGTAATATTATGGTGACAGTAAATAGCGAGTTCGCGAAGTTTGGGTAGCGGTAACTATATAACTGTAAACGTCGCATCAGCGGTGCGAGCATGGCTTGTATGTGGATACATTATCGATAAAAGAAATACCGCGATATACCTATCGCAGCGATATTCTTACTAGAGCCAAGGTAAGACTTGACCGCACATGTGTGCGAGGCGAGGCCCAATCGGATGTGGTTGAAACTATAGTAAATCCCGTTTTTCATATTAAAAATGTGTACAAACCACGTTAGTTTTCATAATAAAATTGACCTGACCGCAGACCGCAGACCGCAGACCGCATCCAGTAAGCCAAATCTTTTGCCCTCAATAAGTCTGGGCTCTCATTGCTTCATAAGCAACATGTTAATTCTAGAGATCCTAAATAAACTGAGTTTATTTCTTCTCATGTCCAGCTATCTATACTTTCCAAATATTTTAGGGGCCCTAATTAGCATGAATATTGTACGGTATGTTTTTGTAAGCTCAAGTTCGTTAAAGCTGGGATATTTACTGTTTCTATATAATAACCTAATAACAACCACGTGTTTTCAATGGTATGAGATACGGTACCGTATTAATAAAGGCTACGTTGGCGGTGTCTGTCTGCCTTTTATACCTTAAAATGGCTGTATCTTTCGAATCATAGTTATTTGTGCATTAGCATATTAAAACTAAACAAACAACAAAGTAAAAATCTACACCACGCATCGTGATTTGTATTATTTTGTATCCCATAACAAATTATCACTTATTACCCAATGGCACTGAAACGTGGTCTCTTACTATGGGCCCCATAACTAAGCTCAAAGTCGCACAACGAGCTATGGAGAGGGCTATCCTCGGGGTTTCTCTACGTGGTCTAATCCGAGATCCGTAGAAGAACGAAAGTCACCGACATACCACAGAAGATTAGCCAGTTGAAGTGGCTGTGGGCAGGACATATAGCACGCAGAACATATGGCCGATGGGACCGAAAGGTTCTGGAGTGGAGACCACGGACCGGCAAGCGTAGCAGGCGCAGCGTAGGTCGTCCACCGACACGGTGGACAGACGGCCTGATAAAGGTCGCAGGGATGCCGCTTCAAACCGGTGCTTTTGGGAAATCATGGGGGAGGCATATGTTCAGCACTTGACGTCCTACGGCTGAGAAGATGATGATGAACAAGTTATCAATTAACTTCTATTCTAATTTATTACTCTACATTTTTATAAACGAATAAACATATGCACTTGATTCCACTTCCTAATTCGTACTTATATTCTCTTTGGTTCGTACTGATTATCTATGCGTACCAGTGCTGCCAGATCGAAAATTGGATTGCGCACTAAAACTTTGTAAAAAGCGCTAGATTCTCGAAATTTTACAAGTAAAAAGCATTAGATTAAGCACTAAACAATTAAACATATTTATATTATAATTATAAAAAATAACAATGAAATTAAAACATAAGTTTAATCAATGGAAAATTTATAAAATCAACAAGAGAAATAGTATACAGGATTGCTGGTAATCAATTAGCATCCTAGTAAGGGTCATCTATACATCAAAACAAACAAGGTGATGATTGCATGAAAAAAAGTCACTAAAATCGGACAATTTTAAGAGGTAGAATAGAGTTATTTCTTTTAGTATAGAAAGTACTAGCTATGCAATCCGCTGTAGTTCTTACTTCATGTACCTGTAATTTCAATACTAATACCAGAACATGGTAATACGAATATTACTGTTTGCGGCAAAAATAGGGTATGGCGGCAGTACTTCCGCGGCCGAAGTACTTCACAGCTACTAATTTTCAAAATTTATCTTCATTCTATTTCATTTTCTAAATGCATCTTCATTCATTTTTTATTAATTTTTATTTTCAATAACAGGATGAATCAATATGACCTAATAACATAAAAGAGCAAGCTTATGAAATGAGTAACCATGGCAGCGGCGGAGCTTATAAAATAACCAAATTTTATAAGCCACAATCAATTTCAAAATGGCGTCAATGCGCGCCACTTGGCGCGAAAAATTAATTAATATTATTACAACTTTCCTCATTCATTTCAATCTTTAGGGTTAAAATGTGGTATTTCGGGTTTATTTTAAATTTACATGTTTTCGGTTTGTTGAATTTTGTGGTAAGTAGAATAATTAAACGGGCGAAAAGTTTGTGGACCAAAAATTTTGGAATCAAAGAAACGTTTTGTTTGTAGACGTTTAAGTAAGCATTATAAGGGATATAATTAATTAAGTCTTAAATTACATGCTTGACTTATCATACAAACACTAGAAGTAGGTATTTCGTTTTATACAACATTAACTTAAGTTTAACAAGGCACGCCTTTTATTTTCAATATTATTTAATAGTGAGGTGTGCCTAGCATGAATAACTGCGTATGTTTAACTTAACGTAACCTAATGTTTGCGCCACAACCACACATCCCCACTTTTTAGGAAAGGTAGAAAGGAAAAAAATTGTATTGCATATAAAAAATGCGGCCTGTTCAAGAAGACCAACATACAACCTAACAAACATACGGACAGATGCAAGTCAATTTGGGCAGTTAACCGAGGAATAAGGCCGAGTAAACCGGAAGTGGTAGGAAGACGAAAATTAGGATATAAGATTCTTTTTAACTCGGAAAATCGCTGGAAACTGTGGAAAATTTGTGGCAATATATATCTACTGCCCATACCAAAGTGGTGGTGTTGCTGTAAATTCCAGTGATTTTCAATAAATTTCTTATGAATTATAGCTTTTTATTATAGCTTATAAATTTTGAGACAATAAATAAAACAGTTCATATTACACAACACGAATATACATATTTTTTAAATGAAATAAAAAATAAATAAAAATGACAAATAAAAAACAAAAGAAATATTTTTTATTACAAATTTTTACACTTTCGCGCAATGGCTGACACAAGCTTGACAGCTTCCAACTATCTGTCAATGTCACAATTGTCTTTCGCGTAAAATATATCAGTGTTACCATCAGTGAAAATAAACAGTATAGCACAAAACAGACATGAATAAAAATATTTTTTATTGTGGCTTGTATATTGCCACTGCCTTAAAAATTTACCTTTAATTTCTTTTTTGTTTCCAGAACTTTTCTTATTTAAATTACAAAACACAGTTATTTTTTCCAAAAGTTCACTTGCGAAGTATTTACCTAGTTTACATTAATATTTCACCGATATAAAAATAACTTCGTGACAAGTGTAACCACCCAGACACAAAACGCGGAGGACGTAAATTATAAAGTTACGGGTCTACTACTAAACGTGTTTGTATATCGTTATTAAATTTAGAATAACGCAGGCTTATATAACATAAGTGTGATTACATGAGATTTTATCGGGTTCCGCATATTATTATGCAATTATAGAATTAATTCTCTACTATAGTAATAATAGTACACAAGCATAGTAATGCTTGCGTACTACTGTGTCAGTGTGTGAAGGGCTCTGTAGCATGTGAAATTACTGGACGATAGAGAATCAAAAAAGTAATTGGGTCTAGCACAAATAACTACGTAAGAGTAACGTAACGAGTCGTGCACGTGACAGTACAAACTGTTTTTGTTATAAAAACTAACGTGGTTGTCACTCATTACTCACGTAATATTTATCGGATAGGTCCGACTATAGTTTCGACAACATTCGGTGGTCTTTTTCAAGGAGTGTTCGGGACGCCCGCGTCGATGACGTCTTGCTTAGCGCTGCGGGCGGCAGCTCGTAGCGCTCGTGATGTTGAAGGTTGGTGCGGAGGGCGGGATACACTACAACTGAGTTAGAACCAACTGTCATGTATCTAGGGCATCTGCGACATATAAAACACATAGTTTGTACGCCCAAGCGTGATGCGTTGACGTTTACGATACGAATATTTTTCGCAAATAGTTTGTGCTACGGCCCCTGATAACTCATACTTATACTGTATAAGTCGATACGATTACGTAAAATTTACGTAAAAATTTACGCAAATTTTCTTACTAAGCCCACTAAGGCACCTTAAAAACAGTCTTATTAAAAACCTCCATTTTAGAAGTCGGTTGAACAAAATAAGTCATCATAAAAAAAAAACCGAAAGTTTCCTTTCTCAGACCACGGATCTCCAAAATAACTTGCTCCATATCGTTAGTAAGACATTTAGATTTTATTTATGGCTCTACTTTGGATGTAGGCGTGAAAAAATACGGAAATATCTATATTGTGTACACCTACATACGAAAGGTATAAACTTGGCTTATCTTGAACTTAAACGAAATATATGGTTGTTATTAGAAAAATATTGTGAATTTTGTGTGAATGCTTACATATTGAATTAATGTAGGAGAACACGAGTGTTTGTTATAAAACTTCTGAATAAGAGTCTATAAGAGACTAATATTTAATTAGCTGAGCAGCCAGCGGCTTCTCTTGGTCTCTGTTTTCTACCGACTTCCAAAATGGAGGAGGTATTCAATTCGACTGTATTTTTTTTATGTTTGTTACCTCATAGCTTTCGACTATGTCAACCGATTCTCAAAATTCTTTTTTGTTCTAAGGCTGGTGCTTCTAGTGTGGTCCCATTTAAATTTCATCAAATTCTGTCCAGTAGTTTTTGAGATACACTCCAATAACTGAAAAGAATGGAAGTCGGTATTAAATTTTTCAAATTGTACTTGTTTTTGTGAATTGGTAAACGAGCAGGCGGCTTACCTGAAGGTAACACCGTCGCCCACGAACATCCGCAATACCAGAGGTCTCGAGGATGCGTCGTCGGCCTTTGAGGAAGGAATAAGTTCTCTTCTTATAGGTTATTAAGTCTTATCGATTTGGAACTACTTTAAATTGCAAAAAAAACTGAATAGGCATTCTAGTTGCGTTGCAGTCCATGAAGTGGTACGATCGCCTAGAAGATACATCATCATCATCTCAGCCGCAGGACGTCCACTGCTGAACATAGGCCCCCCCATAATTTTCCAAAAGGACCGGTTGGAAGCGGCATTAGAAGATACATATGCATCTTAACTTGAAGACTCCCAAACTTTCTCTCTCTAGAAACACAGACGCATGCAAGGTTTTCCAACAGCAGTATATAAATATTAAATATAGAAGCAAAGAAACCGCTACCTAACAGGTTTCTTACTCCTTATATGATTATGTTTCAACGGAAAAACATTATACATACTAAGAAATTGAACCGACTTCAACACCAAAAAGTGTGTAATATCTTGTTGATGGTAGGTACCATGACAATTCTAAAGTACCTATTATCAAAGTATTGTGCATACGGGATTGTCATTCACCGTCAATAAGGATATCATCAAGATAGGCGAAACACTTTTCAGTTATTGGAGTGTTACTCAAAAACTGCTTGACCGAATTTGATGAAATTTAAAGATAAAAATCTTTAAAGATAAAGATAAAGACATTATTTACTAGACAAATACATTTATTTGTCAGCAAAGCATGTGTTACAAACAATACCGCTAAATAACCGGCATGCCATAAATTGACAGGCCTGTTGGTCTAGTGGTTAGTGACCCTGACTGCTATGCCGGAGGTCGTGGGTTCGATTCCCACCCAGGACAAATGTTTGTGTAATGAGCACGATCATTTGTTCTGTGTCTGGGTGTAATTTATCTATAATATGTATGTATTTAGAAATATATAAGTATGTTTATCAGTTGTCTAGTACCCATAACACAAGCTCTGCTTAGCTTGGGACTAGATGGCGTTGTGTGATAGTTGTGGAATATTTATTTATTTATTTATTTATGCCATAGATGTCAAAATACTACAAAATTATGTCAACATGTTTTGCCCTAAGGACGTACAAATAGTAGTGAGATAGCTACTTCTTCAATTATTCATTTTAAATTAATCTTCTAAAAACATAGAAAAATAATAATCAATTTTGGGACAAAACTTACATCGTGGTCAAATTTCTTTCAAATCAAAAAATAATTTTTGAATCGGTGCACAAATGGGGGACAAATTGAAACATTCTAAAAAAATACATGATGTCGAACATAGAACCTCCTCCTTAATTGAAGTTGGTTAGAAACTGATTTATATTTTATTTATATTTTTTTTAAATTTTTATTCTTTACGATAACATTACATTTAGAACATGATCATACCACAGTCATATACATAACATAAACATTTCTTGGAATTTACGACCCTTACCCGAAACTATTATATTCTGAAACGGGATACAGTAATAATCATCATGAAACCTCCCTCCATATAATTTTGAGCGTCTCTGGAATTTATCTTTTACATTGTGTTCTAGTCAAGGACTGAATAACCTTATTTTTGGAGAAAATTTTATTCTGAGTACTTTTTCAACTAAACTTTATCTAATTTATTGATTCAGGCGTTACTTTGCAGAAATCCATAACCAAAAAACGATATTTAAAAATATTTTCCGCTTTTTCAGCGGAAGTGTCGCTAAATATTATTTCATTTAGTTTTTTTTAAACTTTATCTACTATAGTTATATCCGCATAATAATATTCATCTTCTTCCCCCTTATCTCTCGTATCCCCCCTTATCTCACGTATGTGGAAACCGGTACAAGATATTGTCTCTACGAGAGAAAGAACGCCATCTAATAACATATTGTATTAAGACTTTAGTTTCGTTGGCTTGTGCCTACCTTTTTTGAGAATGCCTTTATTTAGATGGTTAAGAGCCCTACTGTGAATCTTATATGCATAAAATCCTACTGAATATCGACGTAAGTAATGACATAGTGCTCTTTCGGTGCTCCCTAGTAGCACTGCACTGTATAAAGCGTCTACAATTGCAACTAGTTTTGTTTAATATAATATATTCGGTAGTATGATTATTAGTTTTATAATAATATTTTAGAGATTAAAGTAATAATTAAAGAGATATTTTTTTATTATTACTTATATTATATATTCGATATTTTATAATCATACAAACATGATTAATCTCAGGTTGAAATAGTAGGTTTCTTCATTTTATTAGAAACTTCTAATGAAAATGTGACGAGATATAAATATATCTCCGTATAAACAAAATTAAGTTGTTACTTATGTCATGGTATCCTAAAAATGTTAGGCAATAAATTCCGGTATTTTATACCGGTATATTAAACGACCGTCAGATTTAGTCAACGTTCAGTCCTTATATAAGGCAGTGTTGCCAAGTTGAAGTGTCATAACTTTCTACTGTTATTATGTTATACGTTAAAAGCTTCCAGTTTCATGAAAATAAATATTCCAGACATATAATACAAAAGTAGATCGTTGTCGTCGAAGTAGAATTTGATTAAATCGCAAACCTCGGGAACTATGTTTTATTAAAATTGTTCCTAAATACACTTTTCGGATTTTCAAATATCTACATTAAAAAAACATGCGGGTATTTGAGGACTGCCGAAAGAAGTGATAACTAAGTAACTTGAAGCGTTCGGTGACGATGACGCGAGTTCCGTGATTTTTGAACATCCCAAAAGTGCTAAACTCGCCGGAAATTTTCACTTCGAAAACATTTTGTTCTGATGCCGTCTTACTGCGTGAAATAAGACAACCTTGCAAACAAAAACATTATTGCACGGCGCCTTTGTCTTTATCTCTGAAAATCACGTACACCGGGCAGGCGACCGACATTTAAACAGAGGTAAGTTTGTCATCCAGGATAATTTGTGCAACACGCTAATGTCTCCTCCATACTTTACAAAAGCGAAAACTGCGCGGCTTCAGGCCTAGCACGAATAACTGCGTAAGTGTAAAGTAACTTTCACGTACAACGTACGGAACAGTACAAACTGTCATGTATCTAGGACAACTGTGACACAGATAACTCATAGTTTGTACGCCGAAGCGTGACGCGTCGACGCTTACGATGCGAATACTTTTACGCAAATTGTTGTGCTACGGTTCTGTACGGCAGCTCTTTCGATCCAAGGGCCTTAAAAGTAACATTCGCTAAGCCTGGTATTCCACTCGTCAAATATCTTTGATCAATGAACATTTGATCAAATTGAATAACTTCATCCAATTCACAAACAACACCTATATTTGATCAAAGATTTTGACATGTCAATCGAAACGAATGCGGATACAAATTTAAGGACAATTTCAATGTTAATATTTTTCTTTGATATAAAAATATGCTTATAAAAGCAATCAACTACGCAAATTACAAATAAGGCCATTTCCTGATTTGTCGGTAAGGCATGGGCCTTACCGACAAATCAGGAGTAACGTAGGTACCTGCAGTAACGTAGGCTCGCATTTTCTACCGACTTCCAAAAAAAGGAGGAGGTACTCAATTCAACTGTATGTTTTTTTTAGGTTTGTTACCTCATAACTTTCGACTGGGTGAACCGATTCTCAAAATTATTTTTTTGTTTGCAAGCTGGTGCTTCCCGTTTGGAACTAACTAACTGAATAGAATGAAAGTCGGTATTATATTTTTATATTTGTACTTGTATCATCTGACGACGACATTATTGTGCGACGCCACAATCGTTTCAGCCGTTTCACGAATGAAGATTTTACTGTTCTATACAGAAAGCATACTGACAGTATACCGCCTAGTAAAGAGATCTGACCGACATTATTAGCTTGCGCTAACGTATACCGCCAAATCAGGAAGCAGCCATAGTCTTGGACAAATAATATTTGACGAGAGGAATGAGCATCAAAGAAATTAGATCAAATGTTCACATTTGAAGAATGGTCATCTGGGTATCCACTGAAAATGAAAACCACGGACAATGAAATCATGCCAAATTTATTTATTATAAGTAGATGCAAATAATTCATATATTTATATTTAATTAGCAGTTGGGAAAAATGAGAATAACTAAATGTAAAACAATAAAATTAATACGCTGAAGATGCTTGTGGGCAATAACGAAACGCTATTCAGTTCCTAGACTATAGAAAACTATACAACTGTCTTGATACTACGTATATTCTGCCAAAAGCGTGGAAATGACATGACAAAGTGACACCAATAGTTATTTCCTTCGTTTTTGGATTCGTACGTTTTCTACATTTGCCATTTCTCAAGTTTAGTTTTATCATGTTATCACATTAAATATAAGTAGTTGCATCCATATCTACGATAACGATACCTAATGCCAAGCATCCGTTTCTCTATTACGATAGATTTCTTATGAAATACCCAGTCAGATATTTTAAGCTATTTTAAGCTAACGAATTCTGCCTATCTAACCTAACCTACAAAAAATATCAATGCTGATAACTTTTAAACCCCAACTTCAAAAAATATGGTACAATTTTATAATATCTTAGCCTTACTAAGGACGACTGGTTTTGCATGGTTTCCTTTCTCGTGGGTCCGTCTATGTAGGGTACCCAAAACACACAGAGGTTTGCCATTCTTCTTTGATGACACCATCAGGGGCAGTGAACAGTCGGCTGTGATACAGGCGGTTGCTGCCGATTGGAATTCTACCGAACCCTCAACTACATCATCAGGTCACTGATTATCAAGTAAGATAGTGAGCATGCCTTAGGTGTGACAATTTACAGTCAAAATACAATAGAACCAGTACAAAGCTTCACCAATCATAATATCTGAACATAATCTACTTTAAGTTAATTAAAAAATGGATTCAACCAAAGAATAACATCGTGAATGCAAAATTCATATTAATTTAATATTAAACTGTCGCGCACACTCTGCTTTCATACTCATTTGCAATTACCATCCAGCACACTGCATTCGTAGTTAGGTGGAAACATACGGGAACTAAAGTTAGACGGCGCCGCAGAAATGTTCGACCTAGGTTGTTTAAAACATGTACTTATTTATTTATTTAATTGGTCATCCAACAGCCTATTAACAAATTTAAATAAATATTTTAATATAATATTTAGTGCCAATTATAGGACAACACGTATAACAATAGAATAATTTTAACCATGATCACTTAATTATTAGTTGTTAAGAACATACACTATCAACTCCAGAAAACAGTTACTCACAAACTTATTTACAAGGTATAAAAAATACAAAATAGAAAATTAAGTCTAATTCTTATATAAAACATTTTAAGCAAAAAACTCGCTACTAAGCCGCTGCCACACCGATGCGATGTTCGAACAGAATAAATCTATGTCTAATCGTTTATCCGCCATATTGAAGCTTCTACTCACTCGAACTAGGTACGCGTTTGCACTATAGTTCGTATGCACTAATGGGGTATATAATAAGGGATTAAACCTAGCCTGCCGTGAAGAACAGTTTAACTATATTCTCTCGACAAGTTCCGGGCAATAGACCTGGTTCGTGGTTATTTTTAGTAAAAATAGTAAATCCGCGACTTCCCTTCTTGAGTTCAGGGGCAGAAGGTGAAATTTTTTGCAAAGATTCAAATATAACTCTGATTTGTACGAAATTGAGACGATAACATATATATTTAATAAATCGCATCTGAATACGTCCTATACGGGAGATGTATTCATCATAGCGTGGGTTCCATACCTGAGACGCATACTCTAAAATGCTACGAACAAATGAGCAGTAAAGTATTTTAAACGTTTTAGCCTTTCTAAAATTTGCAGAGGTACGCATCACAAAACCGAGTATCCTGGACGCTTTTTTAACTATGTGATCGATGTGTTCATCGAACATTAACTTTGAATCATGGATTACCCCCAGATCACGCATGCTTGAATTTCTTACTAGCGGTTGATTCTCCAGCTTGTACTCGGCCTGAATTACTTTGAATTTGCGAATGAATGTAACTACCGAGCATTTGGAAGGATTTAGGTAAGCTTATTAGAACGACAGTAATTATCTAGTCGTGTCAAGTCTGCCTGCAAGCTTTCTGAGTCTTCAACACAGCCAATCGCCCTAAATATCTTCATGTCATCTGCGAAACAAAGTAGTTTGGAGTTATGGAAACACGTAGAGATATCATTGATAAAAATAGCAAAAAGCAATGGCCCAAGCAATGATCCTTAAGGAACGCCACTGGGTATCGTAACCCAGCTAGAAATATAGTTACTAACCACTACTGCCTGAGTTCTCCGGTCTATGTACGACGAGAACCACCTAAATAGATCCCCAGCCACTCCCGATTGTCTCAGCTTCGTTAGAAGGATCCCATGGTCTATTCTGTCGAAAGCTTTATGGTGGCGTGCGAAGAGGTGTTGGAAGCGGTGAATGAAGTAAGCCAGGAAAGTAAGTAGGTACAATCCAGAAACAGAGGCATATAGTTCACACACACAGTTTATTACACTGCCACACAAGAAAGATAGAAGGAGAATGACAAGTAGATAGTTTGGAAATAACAGCAATGCACTAAAGAGAAGAATACAGTCATATACAGCAACAGACAAAATGTAAACAAACAAATACTAGATCGCGTAAGCGCAAGGTACGTGCGGAAGGCGTCGAGCGATACGGGCCTCACGTCAAGTGCATAGAACTGACTGGCGAGCGGCGGCGAGTCGCGAGTCGGCGAGCGTCGCCTGCGCAGGGCGTGGAATGTGGTTACCCCGCGACCCCGCGCCTGCGGCCGCCCGGACGTTGTTATTAACGCGAGTTTCCATTGCGCGATCGCAAACGCTCCCGGGTTTGCTTGACGTATTATGTATGTCTAGTATTATATAAAATTATTTGTGATTTATATTATATATTGTGTATGGGAATGAATAATTAATTATTGATGATACTATATTTATGGTAGGTATATAAGTATGTGATATTAATATTAATGTAGCTTATCAGTAAGTATGTATGTGTGTTCTGTGCGGTAAATTAACTATATAAAATAAATAAATAGTAAGTTAATATTAAGTATTTTATATATGTTGATTGAAATAGATATAATATACATTTTATATATTTATAGGAATGAGTGTTATATAAATATTTATGTTTTATGTATTTGTTTAATTAATGTAAGTGAGTAGGCCACATCACTCCCCTCCAGAGACCAGGTTATGGGCGATAATAGTCCGGGAACTGAGCTTGGCGTCCGGAACTAGTGGTCCTTATTACAGGAGTTGGGGTTGGTAAAAGTGGACGACTAGGAATGTCACCATTGGGTGAAGAAGTAGTAGGTGAGTGGGCGTCATTGAAAGCTTTTGAAGGAGGGTCATTTGAAGAGTGTGACAGTATGTAGGCTGGTTTTAATCTGTCTACGGATACTGTCACCTCTTTGCCCTTGACGCGAATTTTAAAAACTTTCGTGCCTCTTTCGATCACCTCATGGGGTCCGGTATATGCCGGTTGAAGTGCTCGTCTCACCGCGTCCTCCCTGAGGAAAACGTGTGAGCAATTGGACAAATCTTTATAAATAAAGATTTTATTAGAAGAGTGGTGCGATGTTGGTACTGGCTGCAAGGTGTTGGCAAATGCTCTGATACGTGCTGAAAAATCGGTAATATCAGTCGTGCAATTGACAACTTTATGGCCGAAAAATTCGCCTGGTAATCGCAGCGGCTCTCCATAGACTAAATCGGCTGAAGACGCTTGAAGATCTTCCTTGAAAGCGCTTCGTATGCCTAGTAGTACTAAGGGAAGTGCTTCGGTCCAGGTGCTATCGGCGTGGCACATAATTGCAGTTTTAAGCTGCCGATGAAATCGCTCCACGAGACCGTTGCACTGTGGGTGATAGGCGGTTGTCATACGATGTCTGAAGCCAATCGATTTTGACAACTCCTTAAACAGCGCGGATTGAAACTGCGCTCCTCGGTCCGTAACTATATCGGTCGGACAACCAAATCTAGCTACCCAGCCGAGTAGGAACGCTTTGGCTACAGATTCCGCTGTGATATCGGTGATAGGTACAGCCTCAGCCCATCGCGTGAAGCGATCAACTGCTGTCAGACAGTACCGGTATCCACAAGACGGAGGTAATGGTCCGATGAGGTCTACGTGGACATATTTGAATCGCGCGGTAGGTAAATCGAGGGTACCGAAAGGCGTTGAAACGTGTCGATTTACCTTTGTGCGCTGGCAAGCCAAACATGTCCTAGACCACTCGCGACAGTCTTTCCTCATCTGTGGCCAAACGTAGCGTTCAGCTACGAGTTTTGCGCTCGCATTTGCACCTGGGTGGCTGAGCGAGTGCAAGCTGTCAAAGATTTGCTTGCGCAAAGGTTTAGGTATGACGGGCCTGGCTGTCGTTGTACTAACATCGCAGTACAGTTGTGAGCGACTGCCGGGTATACTCAACCTTTTGATGCGCAGAGAGGATTCATTGTTAAGTAGGTGTTCTACCTCGGGATCTGATTCTTGAGCTCTAGCTAAAGTTTCTAGATCTACAGGTCTCGCCAGTTCATCGATACGGAGTAGGCCACAGCTTTGCTGTAATCGGTGTAAACTACATCTACTTGACAGCGCGTATCCATAGTTTTGGTCATATAGTCATTGAGCAACACTAAGTTACTGACTGTAGATCTGCCTCTGAGGAAGCCATGCTCTGAGGTATGAAACGTACTTATAACGACTCTGTTATTGTTGTAATCAATAAATTCATATATAAATATTTTGCAATAGTATTTAAGAATATTGTATCTTTAAAATGTTTACGTTATAGAGCTAACAAGCTAGGAGGTGGCTAGTAAACTGGAGTGGTTGTGCCAGCCACACCCAGGGCCGTATTCCGTTACATTATGGAGTTGGGATGCCTTGGATAAAGGCTAGCGAGGGAAATGCACAATACACCCCAGGCGGTGTGGCAGTGCAAGACTTACCGCTCTTAATCTTAATAAGAATTCTTTATACACGAATCTGAATAAGAATAATTTATACAAGCAATCACAAAACGACTATTATGTACCGTATCAATTGCAGTCCAATACAACACTTATTCTACTAAAACTCAATTACAAAACATATACAACCATACATTTTTAAATTAAGAGACATACGCCTAGGTCGGTACTCGAATTAGGATTCTCAAAGGCTTGTTGAAAATCTAAATACCTCACCCAAATTCGACTAAGCGTCCATTTTTCCATGCTTTCTGGGTGGTACATGTAAGAGCTATCGCGGACAAAAAACGCGAGTACTTCGCTTTACAACGCGGCGTGAAAAGGTTTAATAAAGGGGACTAAATTCAAACACTAAAAATTACATTCATGCATAATTCATATGAATTAAATATTGAATGTTTTTACTCGCACAGTTTTTATTCACTCCTTCGTCCATAACTATTAGGTAAATTAGGTAGAAACATAAAAGTAAACAAAATAAAGAAGACACGTCATGTTTTATACATTTTCAAGTCCAGATTTTCGAAGATGTTTACATAATACTTCGCTGAAAATTTCATCAGATAAGCTTCTTGTTCACGGGCCTTACTATGAGCTCTTAAAGCAAGACTTCTAGGCAACTGCCCGGTTTATTCGTACCATGACAACTTTAAAGCAGGCCTGCCCAGGTCTACTATTCAAGAACCGCAGAAAAACCGGTCACCTGTTTTTTTTTGTATGGACTCTCGTTAACATGTCGCTCTAAATCCACTCATTTTATTAGCTTACAAACGTCTAGGCGTCTGCAATGTTGGTTATAGTAAATTATTAGAATGCCAGAGACAATATTATCCGTTCACCTTTGAGAAAACAATATTCAAACAGTTCACCTAAATGAGAGTCATGGTATAGTTTTATTAAAAACTGTTTATGTCAGTTTTAAGAACTGCACGGAACTTGCCTAGTTTTTACGAAGCTGATAGTAAGGCCCCAGTAGTCCTATTTTACGCCACCATAGTTCCAAGTAAACTTTCTAGTTAAATAAGGGTTGAAATTAACTACCGTCTTCGTTGGTATTGTTAGACTAGAAGAGTTCTATATCAGCGATAATTTTGACCTTTGTACTATAGCCTTAGGTTGGTTTATGTACTATAAATAATTTTAGTATTACATTGTCGTCAGGGAAACGAGTGCAGTGTTTCGGACTGACACTTTCATGAAAAACCGTGCGATTCTCTAAGAGCAAACATCGTTGCATCTTTGACAACATCCGTGAAACAAATGATAAGATGACAAAAAACGTTGGAAAAAAACAACCTTGTGTACAAGGCCGATATCTTATAAAGTATTTGACATCGGTGAGCTCGTCGACGAGCGCATCGACGAATCATTAGATGATCGCATGGCTGGAGTAAACATTAACGGCCGTTTTCAATAACCTATCTATCGCTGGTTTACCTTACTAGAGATAGATATTTGACACTATTTGTATGGACGTTATGTCAAATTTCTATCGGTAGTGAGGTAAACTGTGGATAGATAGAATATTGAAAACGGCCGTTATAATGGGATGAGTAAGACTTACAGAAATCCGTCAGTTTTGATTCAGACTTCCTCTAGCATCGACGATGATTACCTGCAAAAATTTAAAGCAACAGTTAGAATTTAAAGTGTTAATATTAAACTATATAAGGTATTTGTTAATTAGTGCACAGTATTGAACGGGAAGGTTTAGAACCAATAACCGGTCATGAAAGTTTAAGATAAGTTAAATATATAATATTTTTATATATAATATTTTTTTAAATTATTATGGGCCCATAATCACCGCTCCGCGAAATAACCATAATGCGACTCGATGCGACTGAACGCAAGTTATAAAAGACCGCGCCGCTACATCACAGCTCACCGATGTAAAATAATCGCCCTTGTACATAAGGTCCTTTTTCCAATGTTTCTTAACATCACAACAACACGGCTGCCGTGCGATTCTCTAAGAGCACACATCGTTGCATCTTTGAAAACATTCATGAAACAAATGACGAGATGACAAGAAACATTGTACAAACAATCTTATGTACAAGGGCGATATCTCATAAAGTATCTGACATAGGTGAGCTCTTCGACGAGCGCAACGACGAATCATTAGATAATCGCACGGCTGATAATAGTAACTACGTCAGACATACCTACCAACTTTAAAAGGACCATAACAAGTAACAATAAAAAAATTGCTGCCCTACAAAAACCAATGTACTAAATTATAATAAACCTATTTAAAATATACATATTACAATATAAACTAATTAACTAAGACACTATATAACTAGTAGTTCTGCGAACTGTAGACCTCGCGAGCACATACATAGTCTTATCAGCGACAATAATTTTTCGCAGTACAGTAATGATATCCTGATTGACAGTAAATGACCATCAATCCCGTAAGTAGCAAGGGTCACTAAAATGGGTGACAAAATATTTTGTACTGAAAAATCGAACCGAATTCAACGCTAAAATTTCGGAAACCACTTTACCAATTATGCTTATATTCGAAATTCCTCTTTAAAGTCAGGTACCTAATGTGTGTACCAAATTTTACCAATATCGGTCAGTAAATAGCGCCGCAGCAAACTTCCCTTTTCAAGGAAAAGTACACCTCCCTGCCACTCAAAATTGCCGACGACAAAAATATAATTAATAGTAGAAAATGCGTACCCAGTTACGTCAAGATTGGTTGAAAAATGCAACCTGTACTGAATGACGTACTTGCGACCTAATAGAAGGATACGGACAGATGAAAATCAATTTGGCCAGTTAAAGCAGAGACGCTTCGCTCGCTCGGTCAATAAAGATATATAAACGTTCGAATTCATTCCTACACACGCGTGCACTATAAATTGGTGAGCAATGATGTTCCGTATATTTCAGGCAATGCTTTAGTTGCATCTGCGACTCCGTATCTCTTGCCCCAACACACAAGCGGCTACATAACTACACATCTTAAAAGATACATGGTTTAGAGATGTACCGGAGTTTCTGGTCGGAAACTAGGTCGGCCGTATCCGGACAATTTTGCGGCGTTCGACTAAAACAAAACTAAAGTCATCCAAGTGGACGTCTTGCGTTATAGTTCATTTTTCTTCAAATAATACGTGGTATTGGTAATGGGAAATATATTAGTAATGATGTCAAATATACACGAATTAATCATGTCACGTCCATAGTAATACCGACCACGTACCTACCATACGGCTACACGTTATTCAGTTTTTCGTAATCCTAGATATAATGTAATTATTTTTCCTGTTAGCTTAGTCCATTCTTTTCTATTTACGGTCGCATTGTTTTTTTTTAAATAGTTATTTGTTTAATTATTAGCGTTTTAAATTTTATTATTTGCTTCTGCAAGTAGAGCTGACCTGCTGAGGAGACGTGCGTCACCAAGACATCTAGCACCGAGTTATTAGTTACCGCAGTCACGTGGTGTGTTTTACTAACGCGAGATTTAAATTGCATAGGTCATGTGCCGTGCCAATGGGATAATAGGGATTTGTCTGCCAAACTTACTCGACAACACGTCCATTGTCCGTGCTTGTAAACCTGGCGTAAGCCAGATTGGCAGAGTCGTAAACATTAGCGATTATACTTAGAATTATATCAAGCCGTATCTATGTCAGATTATAATTATAAAAAAGATTTATCTATAACACATTATAGTAACGTTACGTGTAATTACATTGATTTTAGTTGAATTGTATTAAGCTAAATATTTATCTATGTTAGGCTACCAATTATGTTATATTAATTGGTTTTAATCGTAATTTGCCACGATTTAGTTCTCTGTAAGAAATCTTCGCGTTTGATAATATTTTATTTTATTCAAATATCTATAAACAATGTAGTAAAATGCCACGTTTTAGACAAGTATATTTCATCTACTTAGATTTTTCTTCTTAATTCAGTTTAACCTGTTAATTCCTATTTCACAGCTTAGAAGTGTAAAGGAAATTTATAATATAAAAGCAACAACTTAATAAATACTGTTGTGACCACCGTGCATATGTAGAGTCCCATCGTAAATAAATAAATCTAAATTAGTCAAACTAGAGCCAGAAAGTGGCCGGAACAGCATGGTCATCTCTAGTGAAGTATTGTAGATAAACAAGAGAACATTTCAGCCACTGAGGCCGGGTCTTCGCTGGCCATATATATGTGTACAAAGCTAGGTTTATCCGGGTTTACTTACCAAAGTATTACGAGTATAGTCCGACTTTATATTCGGAAATTTGAATTCGGAATTTACCCCTAGGTTTACCCAACGTTGACTGAATAGTTAAAAAATATATTAAGGCGTGATCCAATTCCAAGTTTAAAACAATTTACGATGCTTTACATAAAGTTGAGAATTGCTTACCAGAATGGACGATGTAATGCGAAGATGCAATTGAATACGTGCGAAAACTTTTTATATTTATTTCGTACAATCAAATGATTAAGTTTTAATGATAAACGAGTCCATAGTACACTAGTAAATTTCATTGGGAATTTGAATATGATACATTCATTGAAATACATTTGTCAATAATTGAATAAAAGTAGGTACTTTTTCCCACGAAGCACGTAAGAAAAATTGCAAAATTTAGAGAATGTTGCCGATTTTTTTCTGTTGAACCAAGTTTGCTCAATCGTGTATTATTTATTAGTATACGTTACACTACGTTTTTTTCGAACTTCGGTTATTAGAAAAACTAAGTTTTCGCGAAGTCGAATCATGAAATTTGGCCGTAATCTACACTCATTTCGCCTTAAGATTGAAATTAAACACCTTTATGGAGGATCCCAATAATCGATCTATCCACGGTTTTCCTTACTACCGATAGAAATTTGACATAACGTCCATACAAATAGTGTCAAATATCTATCTCTAGTAAGGTAAATCGGCGATAGATAGATTATTGGGACCGGCCGAAAAACGAATTACATCGCGAATATATTAGATATTTTTTATACCTTAATTTTCGACTACTTTAACTATCATGGTTACGTTTAAACTGTTTGAAGTAGTTCAAATTCGATATGAAAAATCACGAAAGTTTAAGAAATTATAAATTAATGTTAATTAGTGGATTGAAAATCAATACAGATTAATAGATTTTATGACATTTTTGTGACCAAAAATATTGACGGCTTTACTTATAAACGTTGCTTAAATTTAAATAACGTCACTTAGTACGGCGCAAACAATTTTGTAGTGCGCAGTACTAAATAACGTCATTTAAAGTTAAGCAGCGTTTATAAGTAAGTCTTAAGTTTTGACGTTAATACGTCTTTTGTTACCGTTCGGGGGTAATCCAAAAAACCTAATGATAACAAAATGGGGGATACAGTTTGGCGTTGTAGTTTCGAATCTGTCCTATACATCCAAAATTAAATTATGCTGGATATAAAAGGATCAAAGAATTCATTACAATAAACGAGAACAGTGACGCATCGCGCGGGGTGGAGAGGAAAGCGCCTTTATTTTGAGGTTATTTTGCTGCGTATCGAGATTTGCAATTAGCATAACTTTTGACTCTGAGAAACTTTTTTACGTACAACAATCAATCAATCAATCAATCAATCATATCATTTATTCGCCAGAATACAGTCATTAAGGTCTTAAATAATATAAATGTGGCAAATTGTACTCAATCTGCAAGCAGACGTGCGAATTCTTGAACTCCAAAAATTAAGGTTGTATATAATATTAAAGTAAATGTCAAGTTAAATAGAAAAAAAAAGTGGTATTAGAATAAAAATAGATAAATGTCAAAATAAAGAAATAAATAGCATTAAAATCAAATTATTAACAAATCATTACAATTTTGAGTCTCTAAACTCCTTAACACTATAAAAACTCTTGTCCAGCAAATAATTAGTCAATTTTCGTCTAAAGTTATTGCCATTTAATATTTTAATGTCATTTGGTATTTTATTGACTATTACTATGCACATATTATAAACATTCCTTCTGTACAAATCCTTCCGTGCTGGGGGTTGGTACAGAAGGTTGTCAAACCTTGCTCGCGCTTGCCGGGTAAGAGCTTCACAGCGTTTTTTGAAATACTCTGGATGATTTTTCACAAAAATACAAATTTCCAGGATGTACATACATGGTAGAGGAAGTATGTTACATGCTTTGAATAGCGGTCTGCAGCTGTCCAAGAACCAAGCTTTATTTATAATTCTAATACATCTCTTTTGAATCTTGAACACCCTGTCTACGTCGACCGAGTCACCCCACATTATAACACACGGCCGTGTCCATAAAACAGCCACACCTAATTTACTTTACTCAATTCTCTTCCCCTCCACCCCCCTCTTCTCCGTACGAGACCTGATTCTAGTGTAAGAGTTTATCTTGGTTTCTGCCTCGAAGCAGTGAGCAGATGCTAACGTGTTAATGAAGGACACTGTAGCAAATGAAATAAATAGATATACAGGCTGTTTGGTAGAGGGACCGACAAACCAAATGAGCGTGTTCGGGGGCCCACTTGGAGAATACAAGTTGGCCAACAAAAAATCCCCGACACCCTCTACCAAACACCCTATATATGACTAAAGTGTAACCAAGACCAGTAGGGTTATTATGTATCTCAGTTGCTTACAAAAGTTGATTGAAATCTTGAAAAATGGCGGCTGTATGTCAGTTATGACAACTCCAGTAAGCAAAAATGTTAGTAAGTTGATTACTGGAGCTGACAAAAGTGACACAGAGCCGCCATTTATTTCGATTTCTATCAACATTTGTTAGCAACTGAGATACATAATAGCCCTACATATCTTGAGTTTATTAGCCCAGTGCAGTAGAATTAAAGACAATAGCTGCGTTTAAAAAGAGATTATTTGTTATATTACTATTAAAGGTAAAATAGTAGAAACACAAAAACCAGTGTCTAGAATGCAATGTAATGTCACAACTAAGTAAAACTTGAATATAATAATAATAATTATAATAATACCGCAGGAGCGGCTTTGTGGCGAGCCGTCGGTGAGTGGCGACACCGCGGACCCTGATTCTCCCTGGGGCTAAATGAGACCCCTGACCCCCGGCTTGCCTTAATTGGTCGTCTGGGGGTGGAGACGCAAGAGCAAGAAACAAAAAGCTCCAAGGGTGGAAGTGTTAAAGGGCATAACGCCGGTAGTAGCGCTCTAGTGAAACCGCAGCACACCTCTCAATACCCTTCAGATATCCACACCAACGTTGCCCCTTTTGTCACCATTGATGGTGGCTCTTATGGGGGGCCCGTTTTGTGGGTGGCAAGTCACCACCTGCCTAAATATTTTAAGTTGAGACTGAAATTGGCAGGTGCCGTAGTCTCGTCCATAGCCCACTATCTCCCGTACCACTAATAAGTACATATCAATAGCCATGCCCATTTTACCCATTTTTGTAATAGGTATACCATGTAACCATCCATCCAAATGTTTCTGTTTTTATACTACATTGTATTTTTATACCAAACAGTCCTCTAAGTGTTGGCTATAGCCCCACTTATGCCTTTGTAAAGGACCGGGTGAAACCCGAGATTTGGTTTTGAATAAAAGAAATAATAATAATACGTTTATTGTGCAATAATAATGTTACAAAACTCAGTGGAACATTGCCTCGCATACTAGGATATGAACCTGTATCATGAGAGGCAGCGTCTTCCCATATTGCTGTCTAAGATTTGACATATATCAATATATATTTGCGTTCCCTGTAAACAGAAGTATTTTGAAGTAGTTTTATTTTAGTGGTTAGAAGTAGGCACATTACAATGAGTAGAATGATAAACGATTAAGTATAATTAAATTAATGTTAGAAAATAAAACGGAAAATAGGGTTAACATGTAACATACATAACAGTGGTATGTAAACAGCGGCGAGAATTAATTATATTATAGAGAAAAGCATGCAAGAAATTGTAATGAGAATGTATCTGCCGACAAACTGTTCTGCAGTTTGGCAGAATTTAGATAAAGGTAATTAAAATGTATATACATATATTGCAATATATTCATACAGCTGTCCCCTTAGACGCAAAACTTGACAAAAAGCCTTTGAACTACAGAACATAATGATGTAACAAACACAAAGCTAACACATTTATGTTCTTGCTTCATTTCAGAATACTCTATTTCACACTCAGATACATAGAGATACGGACGAAAACAAAAAATGACGTACTTATCCTTAGGGTAAAGAACCACTGAACACAAATATTGATAGAGTCATCTCTGACAGATTTCCAAAAAAAATAGATATAACTCAGCAGTTGCTCTCCGCGGTTTTACCCGCGCGGTGATGGATGATGATGATGTGATGAATTTTATATAGCCTATGTTACTCAGGGTGAATGTAGCTTTCCAATGGTGAAAGAGTTTTTGAAATCGGTCCAGTACTTTTTGAGCCAATTCGTTAGAAACATACAAACATATCATTCCTCTTTATAATATTAGTATAGGTTAGTATAGATAACTGGTTAACACTTTTGGGGCGTACACGTAGACACAATAGCATATCAAAAAGATCCAAGACCCGAAAAAACCACGTCACCACGCAAATATTTGCCCTGGCCAGAGATATACCCTGGGACTTCTCGCTTCTATAAGGTAGTGTCACTGCCACCTTAGCTAAGGAGATCGACGAAGTGTGTTACGTGCGTATATATATGCGTGTGTATATATATGAACAATAAATCACGATTTGTATTGAACGTGCCGATTTTTCTACCGACTTCCAAAAAGGAGGAGGTACTCAATTTTTTATGTTACCTCATAACTTTCGATAGGGTGAACCGATGCTCAAAATGTTTGAAAGCTGGTGCTTCGCGTGTGGTCCCACATAAATATTCATCAAATTCGGTCCAGGACTTTTTGAGTTACAATCCAATAACTGAATATAATGGAAATCGGTATTAAATTTTTCAAATTGTACTTGTTAATGAATTGAATTTCGTGAATTTACGCATAATATAATTTTTAAATAACTTACTGTGATAGGAAATATATCCTTGCCTTTGGGGACACGAAATGTTTGGGCTATTGCAGTTAATTATCACGCAATTAAGCTTTGGCGTGTGTCCGGCTGTAACAATAGACGCGTGCGGACTGAAAGTAGCGGCGGCCAACCTTGACGCTTGGTCGGGGTTCGGACACGGGAGTACACGCATTTGCGTTATCTATTGTACATATATGTCTGTGGTCACGTGATTGTGCACATCCGAGAATGTCTCTCGATATTCTGAAGGCTACGTTCTTCGGTCGTTTGTGACTGCTCCAAGTGGTTTTGACATTTTATTAAATTAAAAGTCGGAGCTTTGATCTTTTAACAGGCAAATATATTATTTTTCAGTCAAATATTCCAGCTCTGCTGACAACGTGGCAACGTAATCAAAAAACAAAATTGTAATTTTATAAAAGGTTCTTTACTAAGACCGCCATGAATTCAAACATCATCTTGCATCATGGAATGTGATGGATGATGATGATGATCATGAAATTGTATTTTATGTGTTATTCCAGCGCTTCATCTATCTAGATACCGAATTTCATAGAAAACGTTTCAATCGTTCTAGCGTGATTGATTACCAACCTCCATCCATTCACGCATTGTTTTTATTTTTCAAAATAATTTACAGTAAATGCGGGTTACTTTAGCTTTTTTGATATACTCGTATTTTAGTGATGTGTCACTACTAACGATGATGCTGAATTTGTTACTGTTTTAATGGTTTTATTCGATAGATAAAGATATAAGCTAATAAACAGTAGTACCTAATATTTTCCTAAAAATATAGCTGAATATATTTATTTATTTTTTACTTATGAGCCAAAGTTGTAGTAGTAATAGGGTTACTTTGACCAGCATATAGTTTCGATACAAAAACTATAATTCATAACTGTATTAAGCCAATCTAAGACTTGTTGAATAATAGATAGTAATAATACCAATGGTTACATGTGAAAAGAAACTTTATTTTCAGAAAAAAAAAAACAAAACACTGAACATTTTTTCGATTTTAACCTAAGCCATCTTTTTTAATATTTACGAAAATGAGTAAAAATTATAACTCAATAAAGAAATTATTTATAATAATCAACAGTTATCTTATTACAAGAACAAGTTTACTAACATAAAATTAAAAATACATATATGAAATAAATTTTACAAAACAAAAACACCGTCTACATCACCAGTGTGGAAGGGTTCCTAGAACACTGGCCGCATTGCCTCGTTGAATTGCCAGGCTCAACCTTTGGGCAAAGTACACACCTGCTTTTAGATCTCCTGAGGCAAGGACCGGTCTTTTACATATTTCTTTGTAAAACTTGTTTGTGTCTGATGACCACAGACCTAGAGTATCGACAGCCAGCGCTGTATACTATTTATATATATATATATATATATATAAAACTCGTAGTGTGCACTAAGCTGTGAATATTTGTTTATTTTTGAAATTATCATTACAGCTATCTTCTATATATCAATAATTGAGATATTGGAACAAGTATATTTCACACAAGTCGAACTACAACATTTACTGTCATTGTTAAGAAGAGGCGTTAGTTTAAACTTTTTTCTGTTTTGAGCCAAAGTTACCCTAGAGCTAAAGAAACCCGACATACACTCAATTAATACATTCAGAAGGGAGCTGTCAGCTTTCAACTTGTACAGGGATCTGCTGGGCTATTATGTATCTCTGTTTCAATCAAATTAAGATTGAAATCATTAGAAATCGCTGTTTTGCGATTATGTAACCACAATCTGACAGTTTCCAATTGCAATCAATGCTTATTGCAATTGAAACCGTTTTTGACGTAAAGTATTCCAATCGATAACAATATTTAGTAGGAAAGAGCGATTACGTAAACCGATTTCAATTAAAATGACATCATAAGTTAGCAATAAGTTTGTTGTTTTTAGAAACACAGCTAACCTTGTTTCAATGAACGAAAATTGTTATAAATAATATTGTAAAATCGATCTCCATTGATAATCCGAAGTCCATAGCCTGCCTAGGGTCGAGTTTTTGTTTGATTGTCTAACAAAGTACCTAGATATTACTTTAAATACTAACATAACAAAAAACATGTCTCGAGCTATTTTGCTGGCCTGTGCGGATGAAGAGCGTCGCAAAAACCATTACGCTTTACTCCTAACTGTGAATTCAATCTAATAATATATTGTACATACATACCACATTTTATTTGTTTACTTACTTCACAAAATTTTAATTTATTTTCCTTGATACAGAAAATATCTCAAATTCGCGCCAGTTTCGATTGTGCTTCTTTCTTCTTCTTCTTATGTGGCTTTGTTTCGTTGCGATTACAAATTTCAATCAGCGTCCATAGATAAACGAGGCGATATTATACGGCCGATTTAAAATGGTCAGTTGGTGTATTCGCTATGCGTAACATAAGCTAACATTCTAAATTGATTGGGTTATCCAAACTCATACCTAACTTCACATTGCAATTTTATCGATGAAAATCCATAGAAATCAGTACAAGAAATGTTACGTAATGCCAATATTTCGATAGGCACTGTAACCTGTTAGCATCAAATGTTTGATTGCAACAGAGATACATAATAGCCCAGCTGGCCAAACGTTTGGTTGAGGCGACAGGTGACACAAAGTGGTGGCGCCCACTGTGGTAAATAAGTTAGCATTGCCATCCAGAGCGTGGCAATGCTGCCAGCATTATGGCCACATTCCCCATACCATGGGGCTAATAGATTAGTTTATATTTGTACTATTATTATTCTAAAAATATATGTATAGTACATTTTTTTTTCACTTTAAGTATACCGAAATTATTATTAGTAAATATGTTTATTCAGTGTTTTATTACAATGATAATATCAACCTAGTTCATAATAATATTAAAACAAAAACACCGTCTAAATCAGCAGCATAGGAAAGGGTTCCCGCAGAATCCAGGCAGCATTGCCGCGTTCAATTCATCGCCATGCAACTTTTGGGTAACGTGCGCACCCACCCGCTCTCAGATCCCCCGAGGCAAGGACCGGTATTTTTGGTTTTGGACGACCACGGACCCAGAGTTTGACAGTCAGTGCAAATTTATTTAATGTATTTACGCATTTAGGGTAAATATGAACGCCAATTTTTATTATGTATACTTTAAAAGACTCTACCAGCTACACTAGAGTTACTATGGAGAAGACGCGCCAAGGAACCAAAGGGTTATTCTTACCAAATAGTGTTTTTTGGATTTTATTATTTTTAATAATAATAATTGTTGCTTATTTAAATTATTTTTCGTGGATTTTAGATAACAGCAGAAGTGGCACTTTCACGCATCTTTGTCTTTTACAAAATGTCTCTTACTTCACAATATAATTCCTTCATTGCATTTGAGTTTTTTTACCATAAGCCACATAATAAATAATAGTTGACATGAGCTCTGATACCTTTTAGGATTTTATTTTCTACCGACTTCCAAAAAAAGGAGGAGGTACTCAATTCGACTGCATTTGTTTTTTTTTATGTTTGTTACCTCACAACTTTCGACTGGGTGAATCGATTCTCAAAACTGTTTTTTTGTTTAAAGCTGGAGCTTCCCGTGTGGTCCCATTCCAATTTCATCAAGTTCGGTCCAGTTATTTTTGATACTCCAATAACTGAATAGAATGCAAGTCAGTATTAAATTTTTCAAATTATATAAACTTTTCGATTAGCTTATTCGGCTTCGTTTATTCTTCATAATATTATTATATTATATTAATATTATTTAGTTCCTAAGTATTAAAAATGAGAGAACCAAGTGAAAATCTAGAATAATATAAAAAATTGTTTGAAAAAAAATGGTCATACTATCGCAACAAACCAGCCACTCGATCTTTTCAATACCAGGTAGTGATATGACGTTCTTTTTTGAAATGTCACTTTCATTTTCACCCTCGGTGGTTATTCATCCTTCGCGTTTCCACGCTCATGTAATATGTTATTCAAAATAGCAAAAAAACGCAAATGCGACCTTATTTTTACGACTCTCAGGGTTCACATTGCATCAATCAGAAAACGTATAAAACGTTAAGTTAATAGCACCATTTTCCACTTGTTTTCCTCTAGTGGTGTTATGTCATCCGCAGCAATAGTACGGTACATTTGTATGGAAATGCGGGGACTGAACCCGCGCGTAAATTCTGAATAGGGACGTGCGCGCTTTTATCGAATATTCATGTTAGTGTGCTGATGGCTACCAAGAAATAATGTCAGGAAGCATAACTCAGAACAAATTCCACACAAAAAGTGGTCCTTCAAACCAAAACGACGTATGATTCCAAATACGAATTACTTCCGAGGTTACAAATAGACATGTTCGGTGATTGGTTTAAATTTCAAAAGGAAAGCAGGGATTGGTCCACGCGCGTGCTGCAACGTCCACTATGACAGCTGAGTCATAACGACGTGAACGATGTTATTGATTTAGCACGACTTTTATTGGGTAATTTTTTTAAGGCAGTTACTCTTCCTGATATTATTTCTTCGTAGGCTGATGGATACACATTAACCATTAAACCCGTCCAGTGTCTACTTCTTGCGGTGTCTTTCCGAACTACGCATAAAAGTTCGGATAAAAAAATACTACATTTGAATAGTTTGACCAACTAAAAGCAAGTTTATACCGGTGGAGTGCATTTGATCTGATAAAATTAGTTACAAACCATAGTTATAAAAATGTGTATACATTAGGTGTACGCGCGACATTGCTTAGCACTTCTTTGTACGTACACATGGTGTACGCTTGATACGCGACGGGCTAAGGAAGCGTGACAGAACTCGTACCTTGTTATATGAGCCGTTTGTAAGATTTTTAATAAATACTTACGCATCAAACACCTTATATGATTTGTTTAAAGAGAACAGTTCTTGCTATCTCTTTTCCACATTTGTAGGATAGTGAAAGAGACAGACAACAACCATCTGATATCCATAACCTATGATAGTTATCAGATACACCTAAAGAAACCCCTTTCTTAATGTTAACTCTTTTAAAGGCGATCGTAATAATTTAAAAACTTGTATCAAGTAATAATGCGTTACGCAGTTTCCTTTCTTGTCCACATTTGTAGGATTGTGAGACAGGCAACTGCTGTCTGTCATCTGTGGGTGTTAACAATTTCAAAAAATAACATGCGCTTACATGGTGTACGTTTTTATATTTTTGTTCATAAAAATCTATTATCGATGTCCGAATGTGTCGTTACAACCGGCCATATCGATATACAACACCCGTCTCTAAAAACTTAGGGCCAAATTACACTGCGTAGAGGCACTGTGGAGTTCAGCCAAACGTACTCGTAAAGAACGATGGCATAAAGAGAGTTTTGTATAGTATAGGACTTATTGTCATGTTTTATCACTAACTAACATACTTAGCTGATTATAAGTTAATATACAAAAAAATACTTTAAAAAAATCTGGTGTCAATGACGCACTTATGAGAAATGATTACTTTATAAGTAAAAATAGTAACGTCAAATTGATAACGACTTTTACCGTTTATCTGATAAATTTATCAGTAAAAATATCGAAACCATGCCAATTTGACAATAGCCACACCCATCAAAAATATCAGGTAAATCTTTCCACTATATAAGTATCTGGTGAAATGAATGTTTGTAGACAGCCAAAATGTTTATTGCTAGTTCTCTCTACTGCTTGACCAGAAGGTTTACAATTTATGAATTATTTAAAGAAATAATTAAAGGCACAGTCTTAAGAGACATTGACCAAAACGTATTCTTCGGATAAAATCTTTTATTTACCTTTAACATTTAGCCTGTTTTATTTGGTAGTACTAGTAAGTATATTTCATAAGACCCTCACAATTAATATTATATTTTTAACGTTATATTTATAAAGATTTTTTAACATCTTAATTTTTTTGTAATAGGTAACTAAATCGTCCACCGTCTCTCAAACATGGAATCCAGCGAAACGTGCGAAGGTCGTTGTTGGCGCCATGGGGATGTATGGTGCCGGACACCTTGCCAAGATTTTTATGGTGGTCGTAACCCATTCCTAAAAATCGGTGGGGACATCGTATAAACGTGCCCTATTAAGAAATAACGGGCTACTTAGGGATTCGGGGTGTAAAATGGTTCAATGTGAAAAAGGTAGGCAGTTTTTTTATTGTACGGCATTGCAGTTGTCTTTTTTATTTATACGTGGACTCGTAAGTATATACATTTGCCAGTCCTCGAGTTAATTACTTATGTTAAAACGTATAGTCATCAAGTGAGATTTCTACTTATGTAGCCAAAGTCAAGTCACAATCACCTTAATAAGTGTTTCCTTAACAGCCGTATTTAAAAACAAGGAAAAGTAACAACTTAAGCAAAAGATTTTAATTCTATAGACTAGAATTTGCTTGAAGTTAGAACTATCAAAGGCTAGAATTCCTAGCCTAGTAATAGTCACCATTTACTTTGCTTAAGCAATGAGAACACGTCAACTTTTTTTTATTTCAAAAGTGAAGTTGTATATAAATGACATTCGCACACAATTCTGAACTGTGAAGGATCTATTATGCTGTAAAAAATAAAATCCCATGAAAACAACCTAATACAAGTGTACAAAGATTCATCCGATTTTGATAGGGTTATGTCATGTATTTACTTAAGTAAGTAACGTTCATTGCTCGACTATAGAATAAGATTTTATGTTGAAAACGGAATTATTCCGTCGTGAAGTAATTACTTCATTGAGAAATTGCTTAGTAACAAGTCATTACATGCTTATAAATACGAGTGATATGGTGCAAGTTGGTAGCCGGCTACACGTAGCAGCAGCAGACGACGTGTCGTCGCTTCATGTCGCCGCGACACGTCGTCGCTTCATGTCGCTGCAGTCATGATTTCGAACCCGACTGCAGACGGAAACTGCAGATGGCATCAACCATTTGAAAAGCGATACGAAAGGTTTAGTTTAAAAGCTTTTCAGTTGTTTTACTAGGTAGATTGGTACCCGCGGCGGCACTAGTGATCTGCGGTCGGGCGACAGTGACATCTGCCGTTCGACGACGCATCGCTAGCTTCTTGTCGCTTACTAAGAATTTCATAGAAATACATAGAAACCAGTAGTGTCGCTGCGACACGTCGTTTGCTGCAGCTTCATGTAGCCGGCTCCCAACTTGCACCTTTAGTCACTATCCTGTCCCAGTCGCGTTCTAGTAAGCGGTGGATACATTACTAAAACTTTCAAAGGCGATTGACGAAAAAAACACAAAAACAACGTTTCACGACTTTGTACACTTTGCCTACACTTGAACTGTCAAGAACATTTAACGGTTCATAATCCACAGCTATTACACGTCTAAACTAGAAGAAACACAAATTCAGCCGTGCGATTCTCTAATAATTCGTCATTGCGGTCGTCGACGAGCTCTCCGATGTCAAATACTTTATGAGATATCGCCCTTGTATACATAAGGTTGTTTCTCCAACGGTTCTTGCCATCTCGTCGTTGTTTTACGGATGTTGTCAAAGATGCAACGATGTTTGCTTTTAGAGAATCGCACGGCAAGAAAATTAAAACAAATTAACGATTGCCATTGTTGGGTTTTTTTAATATACTTCTCCTTCTCCTAGATTTGTGTTTATTCTAGTTTTAACGTGTAATAGTGGTGGATTATTAACCGTTAAGTGTTCGTAATGGTGCACGAGTGTATACACACGTGATGGGACGGAGTATAATATTTTCTCCAATGTCGGATTTCGAATTCGGGACGCGGAACCTGACCTACAAGGTGGTCTCTTGTGCAAGAGGCCGTCTTGTTCGGTACCACCTACATGCCAAATATTGTGGGACGAAGCAATAGTGCGCAAGCATTACTGTGTGAAAGTCGCACAACGAGCTATGGAGAGGGTTATGCTCGGGGTTTCTCTACGTGATCGAATCAGAAATGAGGAGATCCGTAGAAGAACGAAAGTCACCGACATAGCTCAGAAGATAGCCAGTTGAAGTGGCAGTGGGCAGGGCACATAGCACGCAGAACAGATGGCCGATGGGGCCGAAAGGTTCTGGAGTGGAGACCACGGACCGGCAAGCGCAGCGTAGGTCGTCCACCGACACGGTGGACAGACGACCTGAGGAAGGTCGCAGGACGACGTTGGATGCAGGCCGCTTCCAACCGGTCCTTTTGGAAAATCATGGGGGAGGCCTATGTTCAGCAGTGGACGTCCTACGGCTGAGATGATGATGATGATTACTGTGTAGGGAGTGAAGGGCGCAGAAGCAAGAGAAATTACGGGGCGAACGAGCCTCAGAATACAATTTCTCGGGGTGACAAGCGCAGTGCAGTATCACGCTAAAATATAGCTTTAAGCTCTGGGTGGCACTGCAACTGTCATAAGCAATTAAAGTGCTTAATATCAGTCACACGATAAAAAAGTCAATAGTACCAATTTCTTCGTTATAAGAAATACATTTCCTCAAGGTTCCGTAAAGGACAATCAGTACCAATTATCATTTTATAACCTTGTCATAATACAGATTAACTCGAATGAATACCTTAATGGAAACGTCTTGGTCCCTGATAACAACATTAGAACAAGCCTTGAGCCTTAAATGCCAAAATATTCTACATCAAAGTAAATACTAATTTGCCTCTCAATAATACAGATAGAATCATAATTACGTTTATATAAATCCTTATCTAAGGAATTCTGAAGACAAGTACTGCCTTAAAAGGGTTCAACCAGAGGTTCTCAAGCTTGCCTTTTTGTAAAGATCAATCCCTGTAATTTCCCTCACTTATATGCTTAACACACCATAAAGACGCATGAGAAGAGGTTAAGGTGCGTTACTGAAGAGTTTCTCGTGGGCGACCCGACACCAAGCCCTCGTGCGGTATTTTAACGTCAACTTGAGATCAAAAATCAATAATTGGTACCGGCCCTACACTCTCTTCACTGCAAAAGTATGGCCAGTTGAGTTAAAATTAAAATATTTTAGTATATTCTGTTTTTAGTTTTTTAGTTCGACTACAACTCACCTGATTAAAAGTGATAATGAGTGATAATATTACCAAGATGTTACATGCTTATTAAGAAACAAAATACTTTCTAAGAGATTCCATATATTTATTTACCAATATCACATTAATATATTGAATTTAAAACACAAATTTTACTAAAAAGTACGGAATTACACACGCAATATTTGTCAGATAGATCCGACTATAGTTACCAACACATTTAATGGTCGTTTTCAAAGTGTTCGGGACGTGGTTGTTTTGAAATGACCACCGGCAAAAGACCACCATATCTAGAAGAAACTGCATTCGGATCTATGCGACAATTGTTACTTTAGTAATCCCGTATTTTGCCATAAGATGTCTGTTTGGGACCAAATGTAGCTATAGAGGGCACCGCTTGTAACGTCACTTGATTTTAATTAGAATATATTTTATTTATAATTATAATCCCGATATATTGTCGCAAGTAGGATTATGCGTGCCGGATGGATACGTGTGGCGGCGGCGACGGCCTCCTCTCCTGTGGGTGCCGCCCGCTAGAACTAAACTCCTGAAGGAGGCGCCTCTGACGCGTACGTTTCGCACATTAAATTTAATAGCGGAGCAAATAGATATATTTGACTCTACTCTGAATGAATTTACAAGAGTGACTTTATATATTTTGTGTTACCATATAAGATAATGTAAATAGTATTATATAGGTACATATAGCTAAACTATCGCATTAGTATCTCACTGTAATGATAGTCTCTGTTTTGGATAATAAATAAATAAATTTTGTATTGACTTTGTTATGCTCTCTCTATGGGCAGATGCTAGATCATCTGTAGTATGTAATTGACTAGCTGTTAACCACGAACTCCGTTTCGCTTTAAAATATGTTTGTCTCAGCCCGTCTATCCTGCAGGATACAATGTTCGATCATAATAAAACATAGGTCGTGTTACTCCGGAATAATGTAGCTTTCCAAAGGGGAAAGATTTTTTAATCGGTTGAGTAGTTTTTAAATTATTCTATTTCAAACAATTTTACGAAAAATAAGATCTTTCCTATTAATTATAAATTAGTGTAAATATAACATGGCAGGGCTTCGATGCAAAAACTTTGAGCACTTCTGACCTACACCTTAATAAAGATAATCTCAACTAGATTAACGTTACCATTACGTAAGACCTCTCATTTGATTAGAACTGATACAAATATAAAGGTCATCTTGCCAATGGAGGGGTCTAGTTGTGTTAGTTAATAGCTCATTAACGAAACAGCTATTGACAGCCTATTTTTACCTGAATGTAGTGAAATCATAAAGGATGGTTATGTGTTTGTCTGTTCGTAAGTACTCAACGGCTCGACCGATATTGATAAATGATGCATCATTAGATGCGTCTTAACCCTATGTGTCCCAGAGACGTATATATACTTCAGTTTCATTCATAAATCTTTTGTTTTAACCCTATGCGTTCCAGAGACGTAAATATAAGTCAGATTCATTCATAAATCTTTTGTTTTAATTATCACGGTTGTAGAAGGGATTAATAGCGAGAATATTATATAAAAACAAAATGGCGGATTTTATGCTATTCAATGTGCAAGCTAAATATTTCCGTGGTCGGTTTATACTAAACTTTTAGTTTGTTTTCGTGTTGATTGAAATTACTGTTAATTCAAATATTAAAATCAAAGATATTGTTTCAATGTCTTTGTTAATATTATCAATGAATTGAAGTATTTGTTAGCTATCTCTTTTTCTCTTATGCTTCTTATTCACTTATACTCATTATTAAGATGATACTATATTATGATAGATACAAGTCATTTTGTTAGTAAACTAGCGACTTGCCCAGGCTTCTTACAGGGTAATGACAAAAAGGTGAAAAGAGTAAAGTTTGCTTATTTTCTACTTACTTCTTCTTTGGGTGCCTCTCCACTACTGGAGGTTGGCCGTCATCCTTCTAAATTCATCTTTGTTCAGGGCAAGCCTGAACAGATCTTCAGCCCTTCTTATCCCGGTCCATTGTGGGATGTTACTACTTACATAACAACTTAATTAGGATGTATGATATATAATATACATAACATTTTGAAAAGAATTATCTAACTGATGGCGAAAACCATATCAAAATCGGTTGCGTCGTTAAGGAGGAGTTAGCGGAAACACAGACAGACATACAGAAACGGAAAGCGACTTTATTTTATATATAATAATGAAGGAAATGATGCAATAAATTTGTTAACAAAAACGTAAGTGAAAATTGTAACCCGCCGTGCGATTCTATAAGAGCAAACATCGTTGCATCTTTGACAACATTCGTGAAACAAATGACGAGATGACGTTGGAAAAATAACCTTGTGTACAAGGGCGATATCTCATAAAGTATTTGACATCGGTGAGCTCGTCGACGAATCATTAGAGAATCGCACGGCAGCTGCGTATTACTATTCTGTAATCTGTGGTATTACTACCCTTTAAACGTAGAACTGCCAGAGAGAAAAATACCATAGCCTTTTTTCCATTAAAAGAGAACTGGTACGTTTAAATATTTACTTCACGTTAATTCTTATAATAATCCTCTCGAGAGGAAAGCTCGAGTCCCAACAGTGGGAACAAAATGGGCTTATGAATTCTTATAATTGCAACGCTTGCGATTATTTTCAAGTATTCAGTGTCGAGACACAGTCACGTAAACTAGCCACAGTTAATGTCCTATCTAAGTCACGTGCTATGAATAACTGCGTAAGTGTAACGTAACGTGTCGTTCACGTAAACCGTACTAACTGTAATATCTAGGGCAACTGTGACACAGATAACACATAGTTTGTACGCTGAAGCGTGACGTGTTGACGTTTGCGATACGAATACTTTTTCGCAATTGGTATGTGCTACGCCCTCTAGTAAAGGATTACTATAGATGGAAGAGGAAAACACAAAAACAACTTCACTTCATTTTGTGCACTTTGTCTACCTAAACTCGGGCACTATAACGAACGCATTAACGGTTAATTCGCCACTTTTACACGTCAAAACTCAAAGACAATATCAACGATAGCCATTTTTGAGGTTTTCCCCCCATCCCCCAACGTAGCCTAGGTATGTATAGCACAACAAACTGCCAGATCACGTCTCTGCAGCTGCCAGCCTGCAGTGCTTTAAAGCCAGGCTAAAGTGTTGGTTCATCGAACAATCTTTTTATAGTTTTCCCTCCCCCCACCATGGAGGCTTATAGATTAGTTTTTTTAATACCTTGTAAATAAATAAAATAAAAGTTATGACGAAATTTTAAAACTAAAATAATTAGTGTAGCTGATATTTAAGTACGGAATGGAATTATGTATTATCATTGTGATTTTTGACATGCTTTATTTTAAGCATATTTTTTTATATTATTTTGGTACGTCCAGTTCACGTTTTGTGATTATTGGTATAATTATGAATCCATTTATTTACTTCACTTTTATTTCATTTGTCGGCGCATAGTTTTAACCGATGTTATTATTTAGTCAAGCGCCACCTAGTTTAGTTTTGGTGGCCTAGAGATGCAAAAAAATGGCGCCATCTCAGGAATAACTCTGGTAACGAGCGTTGTTCGCTGATTGGTCGGTCGGTCGGTCTTTAAGAGCCAATTACCGTTGAGTACTTAGTTATCGTCCGACAGAGGCGTTGCTCGGAGGCTCGGAGGAGCTTATTTTAAGTTTGGTCGTGGCGTGGCAGCGTTTGCCAATAAGTGGAATACCTTGTCCCCAAGTTAATTCAAGTTGATCTCTAAACTTTATGGCCTTTATTAATAAACGTTGCGTAAACCTATATTTAGGCGTAACATGCTTTGTCTTGCTTTCACGCGGGACATTTACTGCAAGCGAAAAATTGACAGATAGATGTTTTAACTACTCCGGGTTTATTAATAAGGCCGTATGTGCTGTAGAAATAAATCTCAGTGTGACGTAATAAAAGCAGACTCATTGTGCGTATCTTATTATGCGATGACATGCGATATCTTATTCTCCTCGCCCGCTTAAACCACGCCTAGCCACGAAATTGGAGCATGCCCTCCTATAAAGATCCTGATATCCCCATGTGCCTTTAAATTATTTAATTTTTATTATAATTAGGTATTATTATTTATTTATTGTGTTGTTGATACAAATATCAAGACGTTAATTTGCCTATGTATTATGTAAATATTTCTTTGACATATAAATTGAATATTTATGAATAAATGCATATGAATATAATAGGTATAAAACACTGTTCACATTATGTGACTACAGAGTAAAAAAGTTTGTAAACTATACGAAACTACCTACACATTCTTTTGAAATAGCTTTTTCTACATTTCAAAGTCGCCGTTAGCTAGAGTAGAGTTTCTCCTGTATGGAGTTTCTTATTTAATGGATTTCACTCGAAATTGTTTGAAAGTAACATTTCTCTCGCATTCAGGTGGCGGAAGTGGCGTAGTGACTATTATTTAATCTGTCCCGGAAGTCAAGACAGTTTCTTTGTTACAAGTTCTATTTGTTAGCCCTTTTGTTGGACGGATCTTGAATGTTTGAAGCCCTATTTATGAAGGAGCCGAGTGGAAACATTTCTGACTTTCGATTTTGCTCTGGGAGAATTCTAATTTTACAAAAGTTCTATTGTAAACGGAAACTTGTGCGGTGTTGTATTGTTATTGAATTGAAATAATATATTTGAGGTACAGTGATAAATTCTGAATGTGTAATTCGTAATTACTTTATACAAATATTTTTTTTTTATTTAGGATACCTACAACTATTATGCACCCTATTGATATTACAATCTAGTCTAAAAAGGCTAATAAGTAATTGTATTCTATCCTAAACTGCTTTATTCACTATACGTAAGAATGTGTCCAGTAACACTTTTCTTATTGTCTCTATTTAAGGTGAAGACACTATGTTTATGTGTTCTTTGAAGCAGTACTTACATTAACTACATGACACTAATACACTAGCACTGATCACTAAACTAACTCTAACGGTTCTGTTCTCTTTAGTCTTCTTACTATATCTGTGTGGTCGAGCAGTACAACTGCCTCAACATTCACATGATGATGAAGCCGATGTTGGTGAGCTTCTGCATAGTTTTGTATCACTTTATCGACGAACTCTACTATAAGGTCCCGATGGAGATCGTCGTTCCTTATGTACCAAGGTGCGTCCACTATTCCCCTTAGTACCTTATTCTGAAACTGACTGAACTGATAACTTCAGCAATAAAAAAATGCTTATAAGCATATGCCTACCCCATATATTTCCAAAAGGACCGGATGGAAGCGGCCTGCATCGAACGTCGTCCTGCGATCCTTATAAGGGAGTCTGTCCACTTTGCTGGTGGACAACCTACACTGCGCTTGCCAGCTTACCTTGCGACCCCACAGCTATCAGTTCTGCGTGCTATGTGCCCTGCCCACTGCCATTTTAACGGACGTATCTTCTGGGATATGAGGTGACTTTCGTTCGTCTACGGACCCCTTAATTTTTCTACAGACTTCCAAAAATGAGGAGGTACTAATTTCAACCGTTTTTTTAAATGTTTGTTACCTCATAATGTTTGACTGGGTGAACCGATTCTCAAAATTATTTTTTGTTTAAAATTGGTGCTTTCCGTGTGGTCCCATTTGAATTTCATCAAATTCGGTCCAGTAGTTTTTGAGTTACACTCCAATAACTGAATAGAATGGAAGTCAGTTTCACATTTTTCATGTTGTACTTGTTTATAGGATAGGTTGGCAAACTAGCAAGCGGCTCACCTGATAGTAAGTGCAACCGTCGCCCACGGACATCCAAAATAATAATATTAATAAAATCTATTTATTTTTCTCTACAAAGGTTCTTATTGATTAAGTAAACCCTAATATTTTGACTTAGGTAAACCTGCTTTGTGAGAGACTGGTAGATAGAAGATAGGCCTGAAGTAGGTTTGTGAAAACCTGTATTACAAGTCACCAGGGCCTCACTCCACGAATTAAGCTTTCTTTGGCAGTTTTAGGGTGTTGTAATATCAATGAAAGTGCTCATAAATGTTTCAGATTAGGCAACAGATACATAATTACATTACATTACATTTTACTAGAACTTAGCGGATCATTACCGTTAAGTATCACAGATAGATCAATACGAGTGCCAAGGTTGTGTATGAAGTGATTAATTATATGTGGAGGTGTGTGTACGATCGTACGTATCAGGCCTCCGGAACCTTTTTTTATGTTTTGTCCCACCGTTTTCGTTGTATACTTACTTATTTTCTTCTCAGATACAGGATTGACAGATGTGCCATAACACACACAGAGTGGGTGGATAGATTATTGAGCAGTCCCACTGTCAAACACTTCAGACCGCTCGAAAGCCTCCAACTTGGTCTAAAAATGGTGGGCCTAGCACGAAAATTTGCGCAAAAGTAATCGTGTCGATGACGTATATTTACCACAGTGTAAACATAGTATAGTATAGAATTCGCTTTTGAAATTACGCGAAATGCCGCTTTTGTGTAGGCATTCGGCATTTCTGTAGGGTTGTCACAATATTTTTTTTGTTGAATTTGTTCAATAGTTGTGTATGTGTATGTAGAGTAAAAGTACTAAAGTGAAAAATAATATATATGATAGAATTATATATACGACGAGATTTATTATAATCAAATAGAAAAAAATACAAATTAACTAAGTTAGGTGGTACAACTATAACTAAATTTAGACGCCCTTTTAATAATATGGTCAGGATACCAAAATAAAACCAATATATTTATAAAATCGCGTCCGCCATCTTGAATCTCGAAATATATATGATATTCATAATCGACACCCCCGAAAACCATGGAAACGCAATCTAGCAACGTAACTTCAGAGCATGGAAACTGATAAAAAATCAAATTCTTATACATAGCACAAGTAGTATCATCATTATCAGCCGGAAGACGTCCACTGCTGAACATACGCCTCCCCCATGGAACGTGTCTTGGGCAACTAGTATAAACCATTATAAATAATTACAACTCAAACAAAACACAACAATAAAAAAATTAAAAAGTGCCAACCCGTACTAACGAGTCCCAAACGAGTGTATGGCAGTTTAGGCTCGCTACCGTCCCTCTCGCACCCCGCGAACCCCGCACGATTGCTCTCTCTAGACGTGTTCGTTGGCCGACTGTAAGTAACATTGACTGTGGTTTGCACTGTATACGTCAACGATACGATTACGTTACACCTCAACAAATTAACAGGCTAGGTCCAGTGGTCAGACAATCATGATTTCCAACGCACGTAAGCTCAGATAAAAAAATCACTCTAGGTCAATTATCACAGCAATGTTTTTTGTTACCTAGCTGATTGGTACGAACCATAACAAGCTTCGTTTAGTTTTTTTTTCAGGTATCCAGGTAGATACTGTAGATAGCTCACAAACTTAACTAGGCACGTTCCTTTGACTTGTAACCCAAATAAAGCGTGCCGTGGAATAAAAAGGACACTGGAGCACTCCTGTACACGTTTTATATTCATACAGCGTGCAAATAACGCTGGAGTTTGTTTGTCAATGACTTGTGAAAGTCAAGAGGTGTTGCTTCGATTTCAATTTGTTATATGAAGTATGGATACAGCGCGTACTGCGCCCGTATTGGGGTCTTTCATTAAGGTGCTGTCAACTCATGATGTCGATGAAAATGAGAGTTTTTACAGCAGTTTATCTCAATAGCAGCGATTTAATTAAATAAAATGATGTGACATTTCTGAGACTTTTAAGGACACATTAACGATATTAAAAATGTATTTTAACATACTTAGAGTACATTAAAAAAAAAACTTACCTTTAAAACAGTTTTTCTCTTTATTCACAATAAAATTGTATTTGTCATGAAACACAGTACCATAAAATAGCAATTTTTAATACATATACGAGTACATTGACGGATTATGTTGTGTTTAATAGTGAACATTAATTTTTCAATGAATTTTGTATATTTTTACGAGATGCGTTTGCTTGATTTTTTGCCTTATTAGAGGTTTTGGGCTGAAAAACTTCTTTAGCGATTTTTGTTCCAAAGAATGATCCCCAATGATGAAGGCATTACTGACAAGACACTCTACATACGTGTCCAATACCGTATGATAAGTATAGTCGTTCTTGGCATTAAAATTCATGCCGTTACATATTTACTAAGCAGGTCTTCTTACATGGATACAATATACATTTCCCTTAGAAATACTTTCCTAAGTAATATTTGGCAAAGTGTTCGCCCCATGCCACTTCCAAAAGTACTTTTGGGAATCACTGTTTACATTTGATCCTAACGGAGTTACGCTAAAGTTGTACAACGACAAAGGCCTTAAATGTTTACTGTTCACACGCCTCGTATAGTTTTATGGAACTCTTTCGTTGTAATCGTGTATCGTACAGTTGGTGGCATATGGAACGTGGGAATCTGGTTTAATTCATTCAATAAGAAAGAAGAAGTTTTAAAAGCGACTAGCTGTCTCTTCCACGAGTTTTTTCCCGCATACCCTCATTATTTTTCTAAAATAAAAGTAGCCTAAGTTACTCCTTATATCAGCTATTTGCCAATAAAAGGTGGTCCAATAAGTTTGGAGATTAGCTGGAACAATCATATAGAAAAAATTAAAATAATTATTTTTTTATAACTAAGTATAGTTTATACTTTCACATGCATTTAGTAGAAACGGAAGCGCTCGTAGCGGAGTTTGACTTGGCAATCTTAACCGATCAACAAGTTAAGCAACACTTGCTGCGGCCAGGAGTTGGATGGGTGATCGTTAGTGGCATTCTTCAACTGAGCGCTTCCGTGCTTCGGAGGGCACGTTAAACCGTTGGTGCCGGTTGTTTGTCTTAGGACAACAGCCGTTAGGCTATGTCGATGTCCTTCGACGGGCTGAAAACTTCGACATGAGTTGGCCACTAACTATCCACCAAGCCGCACCGACCCGCGTGGATTACTGCCCAACTCCTCTCTATGAGAGGAAGGCTCGAGTCCCAGCGGTGGAAAGGTAAAGGGCTGATTATGATGCAATTATTAAGAAACTGTTATTATGAAATTACAAATAGACACTTCCATTTTATTTATTTTTCTACCGACTTCCAAAATAAAGGAGGAGGTACTCAATTCGATAGTTTTTTTTGTTTGTTACCTCATAACTTTGGACTGGGTGAACCGATTCTCAAAATTTTTTGTTTTAAAGCTGGCGCTTTCCGTGTGGTCCCATTTAAATTTCATCAAATTAGGTCTTGTAGTTTTTGGGTTACACTTAAATACCTGTATAGAATGGAAGTTGGTATTAAATGTTTCAAATTGTACTTGTCTTTCATAAGAACCTTCTCCTGACAATAATTAAACACAAAGAATTAGGGAAATTGTTCACGCGTGATGCGATGGCCAAGAGAAATAGGGGTTCATTTTTATATATTAGATATAGAAGATAGAGATTAAATTTGACTACGTGGAAAGGTCGTTGTGCAGACTGGTTTGGTTGAAAAATCAGTTTCAGATATTCAAAAGAGTCCTATGTTTATATCAGATCAGGTCCCATTACAAGATACAACCTTTATGATAACCCCTACGTAGACACTTTGCAGGGGCATTTAGAGTTAGTCTTATTTGCATATCTGATAATTCCCACGACTACCTTCCCATTCGTTGGATGGACAATACTGTACTATCCACAATCTAGACCTGCCAGTTGCGTCATTCTGTTAAAGCTGGCTAGTTTAAGCTCCTCCAATAGTCGTATCTCTGTTTGGACAGACGGTAGTAGTGCGCGAAGCTCTCTAGGGCCGCTCGTGTCGGCTAGAGGTGAATGGTTAGGGAACCTGTTATAAGCAGGGATCGGAATATCGAAGAACGGAGGTCACTACAGGTGGTTTTGAAATATTTTTGGCATTTTTTTTAAATTTAATTCACAAAATCCACGGATCTTAACATAATTTAAACCATTATATATTAGCACTTTCATCCAATAACGGATTTATTTTCTACAAATAACAATTTTAAAGAGAGCAGAATATACTACCAACAAAGTGTACTGGAAAGATAGACATTTATATTTTGATAACTTATATCTAAAAACATTTTGAAACTTTATGGAAGCTTCTTAACATTGATACATATCTTATACTACACTAAAAATGTAAATTTAATTAATTATGATATATATTTATATATATATTATTATAAAAATTCTAGTACTAGAAACTTATAGGATATGGGAGAAAACATTTAGTCAATTTACTTGGGGCGTGTGTGTGTGGTTGCGTGTGTATGTGTGTGTGTGTGTGTGTGTGTGTGTGTGTGTGTGTGTGTGTGTGTGTGTGCGTGTGTGCGTGTGTGTGTGGGTGTGTGTGTGGGTGTGTGGCATTCATTTATGATATTCATAAATTAAAACTTTCAATGTATTTTTATATTGCACGGTGTTTGGTCTCGCTAAGCAAGCGTCAGTACTCTAAAAATGAAATATTAAAACATTATAAAGGGTGGCGACTTTCGGCTGGATACGCTATCAAGCTGTTCAATAGATGTCGCTCCGTCCCCATACGACGGTTAAATTAGAACTAAACATTTAAAATTAGACAAATAGAGAGTTAATATTTGATGCTCGGTGGCCTCGGTGACCTCTTGGTCATGGCGTCTGACACGGATTGTCGAAAGACGCGGGTGCGAACCCCGTCCGAAATTGTGTCTAAAATTGAAATGTTTGGTATCGCTTAGCAGGCGTTAGTGCTTCAAAATGTATTGAAATATTTTTAAAAGTAAACTAATAACTATTCTTTTCATTGTGATTTTTTTTTTCTATTTAAACATCATCATATTTCAATCTTATTATTTATTTTAAAAGCCTGAATCAACTCTTTATTACGATAGTTCTAAACAAAACTTAAAAATAGCTGTCAATTATTTTCAGTCATAAAGTCAATTCAATATTTGATGCCAGTGATATGAGATACATGGCATATATTTTTTTTCTTTAAATAGAGATAAAGTATTATATAATTATAGAAGGCGCCAATTATTTTGGCCAGCACTGAACTATTGTATTCGTGCATAAAGATACACAGAAGCGGCTCGAACTTCACCAGTTTTTGCCTCGAATTTAGCGAACTTTTGTCCTCCCTCCTTCGAACTTTAGTTTTCTTATCTCTTAATGACTTGAGCTACGGAATGTATACCTTACTAGCAGTATGGACACTATTTATTTATTTCTTATCAGGAAGGCCTACAGCCATTTAATATGTAATAGTTACAAAATAGAAACAAAGGGTCAATTACAGTTTCTCACGGATATAAACATAATGGATTACAATGTGAACTTCGCCTGGAAACATAATGTGAACTATACAAACCAAAATAAAATATAATGTAATTAATTAATTGCTATATAATGTTATACGGGTAAGGTCTTGAATCGAGTCGCCTGAATTTAGGGGGGGAGGGGGAGGGGGTGGGGGGAGGGAGGGGAACCCCCCCCCACCATTTTTCCCTGCCGGAATCGCGTAGTTTTTTTTTAAATTTAATATCAAAGATCAATTTTTCTACTCTATTTAAACACTTTAACACTTAACTTTGGGGGAGGGGGAGTGGGTAGGAGGGGGGTTGGGGGCAGGGAACCCCCTACCATTTCCCCCTGCCGGAACCGCGTAGTTTTTTTTAAAATGTAATATCAAAGATAATTTTGTCTACTCTACTAACACTTTTACACCTTAATTTAGGGGGGGGGGGGGGGGGGGGGGAGAGAGGGGGGGGTCAGAGTTGGATTTGTCACTAATTTCGACCTAACCGGTCTGACTTGGACTCCGGGTGGGCTCCCGCCAGAAGCTCTAGCGGTCGCCCCTGAACGTTGCTTCGCCGCATGAAGTCGAGTTGAGCGAAGGGGGGAGCTGGCGAGCGAAGCGAGCCGGCGACCTCCGTAGTGAAACGAACGTTCAGGACCTCCCTTGAGCTTCTGGCTCCCGCATTATTTATAAACACTCTAGGGGTAGTAGCCACAAGAATAGGTGGAGTCGGGGTGCTCTGTGTCTGTGCGGGTAAGGGAGGAAAATAATTTTCACAAAACTATGTAGGAGTATTTATTTTATTTTGTAAACATAGTTAATTACATTGATCAACTCGACAAAGGAATCTTTTTTCTGCTTGAATAGATCTCGCCTCCACAAATATTCAACTATAGCATCACTAAAATCACACGGATTATTATAATTGTCTTTTTTAAAAAACCTTTTCACTGCTCTCCATTGAGATTCGATTCTCTGGGTATGGACCCCATCTGGGGCCACAAATGGATTATCTGGGTCCGAATGGTTGACTTTCTTATGGATGTACCCATGGTCAGCTAGGCAGTCATAAGCCTTCCAGCAATCGGTGTGTATAATGGTGCCTTTTTCTATATATTTTTTTAAACGTCACATACGTCAAACACCACAAACCTCAAAAATAGCGATCAAAACGTTTCGTTTCACGAACATAAACATAGCAAACGTTCAAATTTATGCAATATTTCCTGATATTGCGTTCCGTTTCACGCATCCGCATGTTTTTCGTGTGAAATTACAGAAACTTTAAATATTAATTTAAAATACTTTCGCGTAACTCCGGCAGCCAAAATCGAATTGGGAGGGTCAAGACAAAGCCCCTTGACCATTCCACAGTAGCAGAATCCTCAAATTCAGGCGACTCGATTCAAGACCCGACCCTGTTATACCTTTAACAATATAGAAAAACAATAATATGAGGTATGTGAAGATGTTAAGTGACCGAGATTATTCAAAGAACTCTCTGCTCATCAGCTGTCTAGCCGATCCGATACTTGTACAGAATAGATCTAGATCAAAGCGCTTACTGTGTAAGCGCTACGGAAGTACTGCTCTCCCTGTCACAATCCTGACAGAAAATTGCTACGCACATGCGGATGCTCGAGTATAGAAATCAGAGATCACTAAGTTCATTTTGGTCGGTTTTTAACTAGCATCAATGAATAATAAATCGTTGAACGCCGGCTGCACCCACGAAAAAGCATGACTCATTGTCACGTTACGTCTGAGCCTAGGCCGATCGTGCCTCTCTATCGCTTTCTTTTCGGCTTGTCTAATGACGCTATGACGTAAAATTAACGGCCTTAAACCGACTTTACAGACAACCAGTGAGTATTTTTATAAAGTTTCTAAGTGTGTTTTTTCATACCATTCAGAACCATTAAGTTCCTCATACAAGAATTTAAATATCCTCCTAATCATAATCATCTTAAGTCCCATCAATTTTCTCTATAAACCTCTAAGTTACATGATTGAAATGGCAACACGAGTTTGTTATTTTTGGAAGTTGCAGCGTGCGTACGTGCGGAGTGGCCAATCGTGTCCATCAGCGATGTTTGGGTTCTTGACCCCCTCGAGGCCACTCCTCACCACACCCAAAGAAGGAAGGTGGAAAAACGATCATGACGAGCTACCTGAGACAAAGGTTGTATCGCTAGCCGTAGCTACTTATAACAACAAACCTCATTCTTCGTTAGCACCATTGCTACGAGTTTCATTGTGTATTCGGTGTTTGAATGACAGTATTGGCATTTCACTTTTACTCCATGAAGGGGTCAGGATTCGAATAAGACTAGGAAATCTGACTTTCTCCCCAAACTCGGGAGTCCTGAACAGAGTGAGGCGTTTCTTCATAAAACATGCATGCTTTCTTTATAAAACTAAGGTGCGCCCTTGTATTGAATATTGTTGCCACCTCTGGGATAGATCTAAATACCTTATGGATGCTCTCGACAGACTGCAACGTCGCGCTGTCCGTATTATTGGAGACACTGAAGTCATTCAACACCTAGAGCCCCTGGGTCGTACAAGCGGGGCATGAAAAAACATCTCTCAAGTCATTATAGGGGTGGCGATTAGTTACGGCTGCACTAATGATCATCGCTTCTTTTCATCTTCGCTTTCCATCAGGCGAGAGGGAGTCACTTTGATGAACCATTATAAAAAAGAGAAAAAAAAACACTATGTGACAGGACTCTTTGAGAGGCCGTCTTGGGTGGTACCTCTGCAGTACCAAATATTCTACAGCGATGCAATATTGAGCCAGTATTGTATTAGGAGCCGAAGAGCACTAAAGCAAGTTTACTGCACGACTCAAAAACCAATGTTTCAGGGTGACGAGCACAGTGCTTAAACTACAGTTCTAAGTTCTCGATGAATGAACTGTTATGGACAAGAGTAATGGTTACCATTGGTAGTAGTATTAGTAGTGCGATTGATCGCACGACTCGACGCATCGCTACATCACAGAATCGGTCGCAGTAACTTCGCGAGACATACCTACCCGCTTAAAATAGGTACAACGTGCGAACGTAGACCCGCCCGGGCCCGCCGCCGTATAGGCAGTAGGTTTAGGCATAGAGATCGGCTGCGTAAACATTCGCGCGTAGATAGGTCTATACATGTTGTTTATTCTGTGATGGAGCGGCGCCGTCGTGCTTCAGTCGCGCCTTGGTTATTAGAATAAGGGTTCACAATAATAAAAAAAAAAATTCTTTCACTATAATGACCAGTTATCGATGCCAAACCACCCTATTCAATACTGTGCACTAATTAACAAAGACCTTATATATAAATACCTATGTACGTATGTATGTCAGTTATCAGCTTACCATAGTACAGGCTCTGCCTAGTTTAGGAACTGAAGACCTTATGTTGATGTTGTCCGAAAAAAAGTAAAAGTAAAGTAGTTTGGCACTATACTATACCCCGTAGGACACGCGAGAGAAGCCGCTTGACAGCTAGTATAACTAAATTGAATAAGGAGAAATGAAATATAAAATGAAATGAAATGAAATATAATTTATTTATGACAGCAGCATATAACATTGATTTATAAAAGTAAGAAAGTAAAATTACAATTTACTGCTATGTCATAAAATGGTCCCCAACTCAACATAATGCTGGTTTAGACCAGCGCTGGTCTTCCGTTGGAGCCAGTCTGTGACGTCACGGTGGATTTATACTACAACACCTTAAATTATTAAAACAAATTAACACTACAACTGCATACTTAGTTCTACAATAGCTATCTGTATCGATCTACTTGTTCAATAAAAGTAACAGAATCGACACCAATAACTAGCATACAAATATTTTTTTATATAAAATTTAAATTATGATATGTAACAGAATCGACACAAATAACTAGCATACATTTTTTTTTTTAAATAAAACTTAAATTATGACTATACATACAGATATAAACAAGAAAGTTATTATCGGGTAAGTACATACCTACTCATTAGTCATATTAGTTACATTACTATATGGCACTGGTGTCATGTCTTTGATTTGGGTCGGGTCTTGAATCGAGTCGCCTGAATTTGAGGATTCTGCTACTGTGGAATGGTCAAGGGGCTTTGTCTTGACCCTCCCAATTCGATTTTGGCTGCCGGAGTTACGCGAAAGTATTTTAAATTAATATTTAAAGTTTCTGTAATTTCACACGAAAAACATGCGGATGCGTGAAACGGAACGCAATATCAGGAAATATTGGATAAATTTGAACGTCTGCTATGTTTATGTTCGTGAAACGAAACGTTTTGATCGCTATTTTTGAGGTTTGTGGTGTTTGACGTATGTGACGTTGAGTGAAAAGGTTTTTTAAAAAAGACAATTATAATAATCCGTGTGATTTTACTGATGCTATAGTTGAATATTTGTGGAGGCGAGATCTATTCAAGCAGAAAAAAGATCCCTTTGTCGAGTTGATCAATGTAATTAACTATGTTTACAAAATAAAATAAATACTCCTACATAGTTTTGTGAAAATTATTTTCCTCCCTTACCCACCCAGAGACCAACTCAGACCGGTTAGGTTGAAAGTAGTCAGAAAACCGACACAGAGCACCCCGACTCCACCTATTCTTGTGGCTACTACCCCTAGAGTGTTTATAAATAATGCGGGAGCCAGAAGCTCAAGGGAGGCTCCTTTCGCTACGGAGGTCGCCGGCTCGCTTCGCTCGCCAGCTCCCCCCTTCGCTCAACTCGACTTCATGCGGCGAAGCAACGTTCAGGGGCGACCGCTAGAGCTTCTGGCGGGAGCCCACCCGGAGTCCAAGTCAGACCGGTTAGGTCGAAATTAGTGACAAATCCAACTCTGACCCCCCCCCCTCTCTCCCCCCCCCCCTAAATTTAGGTGTAAAAGTGTTAGTAGAGTAGACAAAATTATCTTTGATATAAATTTTTTTAAAAAACTACGCGGTTCCGGCAGGGGGAAATGGTAGGGGGGGGTTCCCTGCCCCCAACCCCCCTCCTACCCACTCCCCCTCCCCCAAAGTTAAGTGTAAAAGTGTTTAAATAGAGTAGAAAAATTGATCTTTGATATTATTTAAAAAAAAAACTACGCGATTCCGGCAGGGAAAAATGGTGGGGGGAGGGGATTCCCTCCCTTCCCCCCACTCCCCTCCCCCATCCCCCCCTAAATTCAGGCGACTCGATTCAAGACCTTCCCTTCCTTCCCTTTGATTTTCCTGGCGTTTTTGATGTGTGAAGATAAATTGTCTTAGTTTCATTTTAAATATACTAATGTTTTGAAGGTTCCTAATCGGTTGTGGAATATTATTCCAACACTTGGACGCAGCGTAGCGGAAACTCCCCCTAAAAGCAGCAGAGCCATGCTGAGCTGTGGAGAGTTGCATCGCGCACTGCCGCGATCCAAATGGACATATCTTACTGTAAATACGTATAAGATTAGAATCTTCGAAAGCATAGTTGATTCTATAGATAACAAGCTGTTAAGTTAGGCAGGAGTGAGGTTGAATTTGAAGTTCCGTTACTAGCAGACTGCTCTTGGAATAAATAAGTATTTTGTGTAGGCTTTTTGTTCATTATTGAGGGTAGACGAAGATCTATCTATATCTATACTATAAAAATATTATAAAGAGTCATAGTATGTATTTCTGTATGTTTGGAAGGAGTAAACTCATAAACAAGTGCACCGAATTTAAAAAAAACTGTTCCGCCATTAGAATGCTACAATCTCTGAGTAACAAAGGCAATATTTTTTATTAGATAGGTTGGCAAACGAGCAGGTGACTCACCTGCAGGTAACTGATCACCGTCTAGGTTTTGAGGATGCTTTGCCGGCCTTTGAGGAAGGATTAAGCTATCTTCTTGAAGGCTCCCAAGTCGTATTGGTTCGGAAATACTTGAAATAGTAGATAGTTCCACATAGTGGTAGTGTGAGGCAGAAAGTGCCGTCGGAATCCTACGGTTGTGGACTTCCACTCTTACACAGGATATATATTTTGATACATAATCCATCACCACGCAGGTGAAACCGTGGGGCGCAGGTAGTGTATTATACAGTAATTGATTTCACGTAGATTCATTTTGTAGGAATCGCATAGTTTTTATTATTACTATTACAACAATAAAAACAGAGTTTTTACCAGGATCAATCTCTGGCCAGGGCCGGTCGGGCCGGGGGTAAATTTTATGAACTTTTGCGAATATATGGGGACATATGCCAATTTAAATTTGTACACCATTATGTTCAGCAATAGACGTTCTGCGGCTGATATGACAAATAATAAAAGAAATCTCCTTATATATTAATATTAGCATAGAAGATTAATCTTTAAAATAGTAGATTCTTATGATTCAAAGCTATGGTTGGTACTCGTATTTCAAGAGCTAAGCGAAATTAAATAAAGTTACCACGCTTTTACAAACCCAAAAATATATTTGATCGATCTTTGTTTCCTGGAACCAGGCAGCCCACGTTTCGACTGCAGGCTTTCCTAGTCTATTTCAATTCATAACCCGACGCAAGAAGCGAGTTTTTTAACTCTATAATTGGCGTAAAAGTTCTTAAACATTTTCTCATTTGCGAGACGTCTCCCATAAAACATCGCGCTCATTAAAAGTTTCCATCATACCAGGCGTGTGTGTGCTTAAACCAGAAAATGTATACATAGCCTTACTTAAAATAAAAGAAAAAGAAAAATATTATTATGTGTAGTTTTTAATATTAACTTTTTACTGTCTTTCATAATGAAGCATACGTTTTGCGTATATACGAGTAGCTCTTTAGGTCTGGAATGAATTTTATAAAACATTTTCATTAAACATGTGCTGATATTTTGTAAGGAAAATAAATGGCAGACAAGGTTCTATCTTTATAATATACTTTGTTTTATTGAATAACCTATTTTAAAAAAATAAAAAAATAAAAATAATGACTTTCACAAATACATGGGTTCAATTTAAATTTGTACACCATTATTTTCTCATCATCCTTTTTAAACTGCTTAAAACAAATCAATATTTAATATTTAAAAAACTAGAAATAAAACAGACGAAAACTTAAACTCTTACTACCGCTGAAACATCACAAGTGTTCAAACAGTTCGCTCATACAAGTGCAATTTGAAAAATTTAATACCGACTTCCATTGTATTACTTTGGTAAAAATCAGTTATTGGAGTGTAACTCAAAAACTACTGGACCGAATTTGATGAAATAAATGGAACCACACGGGAAGCACCAGCTTTCAAACAAAAAAGAATTCTGAGAATCGGTCCACCCAATCGAAAGGTGTAGGTAACAAACATAAAAAAAATCTCCTCCTTTTTGGAAGTCTGTAGATAACACCTTAATTTAAAACTATCTCGCAGTCCTCGTCAGTCCCCAGTCTTGTAAAACTCATGTAACAAAACGTAAAGCCCTAGTTCCAATCCCAAACATGACGTCACAAGCTGACACATTCACCAATCAAGGGTTCTGATGCTGAATGTATGCGGTCTACAGTGCGAGCGCAAATTGCTAAGTCGGTCTAACAAGTAACCCACCATGTAGAATGCAAGACTAGCGAACGGGTAGCCAGGAATATTGAAAATTAAAACAAGTTTTTAAATTCGTTAATTTTACATTTAGTAACAGTTTAGTATCTACATCGACAAGATTCTTACTCTTAAATTATAATATGTAATAATAAATATTTTTCTGACTTCACCTGCGGTTCGGTCCGGTTAACTCATACTTGGCCAGGAAGGCTTACTTACTGGATTCTGCAGTAATGTACTATTTCTTACTGCCATTTTACATTGAACTGTACAAAATTATAACTCAAAAGTTGCATCTGTGACTAAGTTGCTTCTAGACTAGTCAGATGTTATATTTGAATTATATTTCGTGGCTCCTGCGATACAGGTTCGCCTAGTGCAGGACTCTCAAGCAATCTATTAACCTTTACATGTAGTTCTTATATTATTTAAGATATTGGTTTAAATCCAGTTTATTTTATTAAGGTTAAAATTTTTTTTCTTTTGGTAATCTTTTGTATTTTCTCGGTGTATTCTTTGATAATAAAAAATATTATTATTATTATTATTATTATTTTATTACTAGAATATTAACAATAAAAACACACACAAATGTTAATAAAAAATACACAAAAAAAAATTATATCGTGAGTCTGTATTTTATTTATTTATACAAAAAATGTTATCATCTATTTCAAAAGCAAACCACGCCTCTCGTAAATGTAGTTTTATATTTTATATAATTACTAGCGACTGCCCGCGACTTCGTTCGCGTAGAAGGCTCAGTCTTCGGCCTCGCCATAACCTCTCGTCTCTTCTCTGTTTTTTTTTCATAAGAAGCTTTTCCTGACAATAATTAACACAACAAAAAAGGAATAGCGAGATTGTTCTATCCGTTCTCAAGTTATAGCGTGACCAGGACAAATAGGGGTTCATTTTTATATCATCATCATAGTCATAATCAGCCCATTTTGTTCCCACTGCTGAGACTCGAGCCTTCCTCTCAGAGAGAGGAGTTGGGCCATAATCCACCACGCGGGCCCAGTGCGGATTGGTGGAAGTCGAGCTCCGCTACGAGCGCTTCTTTATATATATATATATATATATATGACGGAGAAAGAACCTCCGGAGTGTTTTTAAAAAGTGTGACGTCAGCATTGCTGACGTCACAATTGTTGTTCTCATGATGATCACTCATTTTTGGGTCCTCGAAGTAAAACTTCACAAGTACTTTTATAAGCTTCGTATATTCAACGAGCAGCGTAACAACGTCACAAAGAGGTCCGTACTGTACGGCGACTCGAGAGCGACTGAGTCGAGCGCCTACAGTGCGGCCGTATTTATAGGACTCGGCGCACGTGCACGAGTTTACAAGTTTGTTGGTAAAGTATTGAAATTACAATCATAACATTAATTTTACATCGTAATCAACTCAAAAATAATCAACTGATGATTTATAAACTATTTTTAGGGCAATCAAATGATTAAACTTAATTATTCTCGACGAACTGTTGTAGTTGCGCCGATACGGCCATACTGACAGGCGGTGCGCGCTCTGCACCAGCCTCGTTGGTTCTCGTAGATTGTTATGGATTCTCGTAGATTATTTGGATTCTCGTAGACCTGAAAGAAATGAGATATTCTCTGAGTAGTGAGTCTGTAAACAACTTACGTTGCTTTATTTTGTTTATTACATTAACACAACTGTTATGTAAACTTAGGAGTTTTTCTTTCAAGTAGGTATCAGTAAGCAACCCATGTTGCTTATTTTTATTAAGTTTATTGTTGCTACAACAGAACACAAAGACATCGTGCACTGCCTTATTAATTTAGAATCTGTGGTGTATACGTGTCTACCCATAGTTCCACAAGGCGTCCCCACGGTATCTCAGGGTTCACTTGTGGATGCATCAAGGATCCGTGGTTAGCTCAAGGGTAACACATGGTTAGCTCAGAGGTATCACTCTCCAGACATTTTATTTTTGTAGATTACGACAGTACACTAAGACATCTCAAGTGCACTGCCTTATTAATTTAGAATCTGTGGTGTATACGTGTCTACCCACAGTTCCACAAGGCTTCCCCACGGTATCTCAGGGTTCACTTGTGGATGCATCAAGGATCCGTGGTTAGCTCAAGGGTAACACATGGTTAGCTCAGAGGTATCACTCTCCAGACATTTTATTTTTGTAGATTACAACAGTACACTAAGACATCTTAAGTGCACTGCCTTATTAATTTAGAATCTGTGGTGTATACGTGTCTACCCATAGTTCCACAAGGCGTCCCCACGGTATCTCAGGGTTCACTTGTGGATGCATCAAGGATCCGTGGTTAGCTCAAGGGTAACACATGGTTTAGCTCAGAGGTATCACTCTCCAGAAATTTTTGTAGATTACAACAGTACACTAAGACATCTTAAGTGCACTGCCTTATTAATTTAGAATCTGTGGTGTATACGTGTCTACCCATAGTTCCACAAGGCGTCCCCACGGTATCTCAGGGTTCACTTGTGGATGCATCAAGGATCCGTGGTTAGCTCAAGGGTAACACATGGTTTAGCTCAGAGGTATCACTCTCCAGACATTTTATTCTTGTAGATTCTAGTTGAAAATATCGTGAAACATAATGAATTTTATACTCGCCGGTTTTAATCCGTTGATGCGTGCGTCGTTGTGAGTTATCCGGACTGACTGGCCAGCTTGAGATGTGGATGACACTGAATCAGGGGCGATTGCAGCGTTGTTTTGCAGTGTATCGAGATCATCTCCCGCAGCGATTGGTGTGGACGTCATGTCTGTGGTAATTCCCGTTGTGATGGGCTGCATGGTATTAAAGTTGTTTGCTGGTACTCCTGAAGTGTTCAATGAGGCAGGGCCTATCAGCCTGGTACTGCCCTGCGCTGTTCCAGTCGTGACAGGTTGAACCGAAGTCGATGAGGATGTGGTTGGGACCAGAGCTTGTTCTGATCCCACTTCTGATGACGGAGAAAGAACCTCAGGAGTGTTTTTAAAAAGTGTGACGTCAGCATTGCTGACGTCACAATTGTTGTTCTCATGATGATCACTCATTTTTGGGTCCTCGAAGTAAAACTTCACAAGTACTTTTATAAGCTTCGTATATTCAACGAGCAGCGTAACAACGTCACAAAGAGGTCCGTACTGTACGGCGACTCGAGAGCGACTGAGTCGAGCGCCTACAGTGCGGCCGTATTTATAGGACTCGGCGCACGTGCACGAGTTTACAAGTTTGTTGGTAAAGTATTGAAATTACAATCATAACATTAATTTTACATCGTAATCAACTCAAAAATAATCAACTGATGATTTATAAACTATTTTTAGGGCAATCAAATGATTAAACTTAATTATTCTCGACGAACTGTTGTAGTTGCGCCGATATATATTATATTTCAAAATGTATTATAAGCGTAAGGATTCTTATAAATTATGTTATCATGAAAATCCATTTGTAGGTACTACGCCATATATATGTATGCAGGTGTAAATCTATTAGTTGTAACTTTTGTTTAATTGATATTTGGATTTGCAATAAATCAATATATACAATAAAAATACATTTATTCAGTTTTGACATTAAATACATCACACATTATTATTCAATTTACGTAGTTTATGATATTTTATAATTACATTACAATGTAATTTATTACAATACATTATTATGTTTAGAAATTTCTGAGATAGGAATAATACGTTGTTGTCATCATTATTACTGTGTTTGGTACTGAAATATTTTACAACGTTGAGTTAATCCAAACTTGAGTGAATCTGTTTTCAGACGCTCGAGTTCCCGCAATTCTATCCAATTAAAAGCTAAGCGTAACTAAGCATACCGCTTACAATCTACGCCCGGCTTACTTCTCTCGTTGCAAAAGACAGACTGTTATTTTTCGTACCAACGTTGATTTACATCACTGACTCTCGCAGATCTCCAAACTCGTTAATCTTACGAGTGCAGAACATAAACAAATGCACAAAGCCGGAAGTTAAATCCTGCTTACAACTATATAGACAGGGACGTACCTAAGGTGTGGTCGTGGGGCGTTTAGGGGCTAAATAACAATATTATCGACCGCACTCACTATTTACTTGGCTTGAAGATTCAGACAAACTAGCCTGTATACGCAATAATTTCACGACAAGGACCAGCGATCATGAATTGCGAGTAAGCGTCACATATTACAAATTATGTGTCTGCCTCAACATATACAATCTTAAAAAAAAACTAAAATTTTAATGAGATATCGTGAAAGTTTATCATATAGCACAAGCGTGAGACGCACGGTTTACCGGTGCTGCATGTTAAGTTCAACAACACAAGCATTTATGCGTTGTACATACACACTAACATAATAAATAGTCACACAATTGCAACAGTCTTCTTTATATGTATTGCTTTCATGCCAATCGACTGAATATCTACGCGATTTGGTACCTTAGACCTTGGAATAGGATATATAATCCCTGTCATCGGCATGATCATATTTTTTATGATGAGGGTACATAAATCCAGCTCGGATAGGCAGCGTTCGAATGGAAGCTTCGATCCATCTTTTCGTCCCCTATACCTCAGAGCCTGAAAACCAAGGTTTTCAACCAGTGTGTGTTGCCAGTGATGACTTATAGCACTGAGATGTGGTCCCTTTCTGTGGGCCTCATTAACAAGCTTGAAGTCGCTCAACGAGCAATGGATAGGGCTATGCTTGGGGTTTCTCTGCGTGATAAGATCCGAATTGAGGAGATCCGTAGGAGAACTAAGGTCACCGACATAGCTCTCAAAATTAGCAAGTTGAAGTGGCAATGGGCAGGCCACATCGCTCGCAGAACTGATAACCGATGGGGAAGAAAGGTTCTCGAGTGGCGACCACGCACCGGAAGGCGTAGTGTAGGCCGGCCCCCCGCTAGGTGGACCGACGACCTCATAAAAACCGCGGGGAATCGCTGGATGCAGGAAGCGAGTAGCCGGTCCAAGTGGCATTCTATGGGGGAGGCATATGTTCAGCAGTGGACATCTTCCGGCTGATAATGATGATGATAATGATGAGTACATAGATCTAACATAAAACACCTCAATCGATATATCTATTCAATACCTTTAAACGTGCAATTCTTGTATATTTACATAAATATAATCTGAGTCTCGGAAACGGCTCCAACGATTTTCATGAAATTTGTATGCAGGGGGTTTCGGGGGCGATAAATCGATCTAGCTAGGTTTTATTTTTAGTAAACGTCATTAAAACCGTGTTTTCAGGCAATGAAAAACTGTTTTCCCGGCACAGCAACACTAAAACTACTTGACAATAGATGGCGTTGTTAAGCAACACTAAGCCAATGAATGTTTGGTTTCAGGTTAGACCAAGAAAATCTATTGTTTACTTACTAGCAAAGCTCAATCATCCAGAAATGTTTATTTTAGACACTTCAAGATGACGTAGTTTTAAACGATGCCCCAGCCCCGCTACGCCTTAAATTTGTCCCCCCGCTACGCCTTAAATTTGTCCCAGGCACCTAAAGCTCAACGTACACTGGCGAGCGAGTTCAGTGGATCAAGTGCTCTCTTGACATGTCGCACTGAGGTCGACGATAATCTTGCACTAGTTTTCGAGAATCTTTTACTTTATTTTTACTGCTTTCTAGAAGTGTGTGGAAAGCTTTATATTGTGAGTATGGTCTTAACAGGCGTCTGTAACTAAACTTAAATTTAAGGCTATCTTTCTTACATTATTGTTATATTTTTGGCTTGTATATGTTGTATAATCGAAATAATGTTTCATGAGCTGTTTAATTTTTAGTAAATGTAAATTCCCCTGCGGGCTCGTGTATTTCCATGACTCGGTTAATATTTTTTTATTGTTAATAGCAAACAAATTCCAACAAAACAACAATACCAAGAACAAAAATGTCACGCAATATCGGGGATTACATCAGATGGCCTGCTCTCCAAGCAAATTACAATCAGAGCTATAGTATATATATATAATACTAGTTGCTCTCTGCGGTTTCACCCGCGCGGTGATGGATGATGATGAATCTTATTTAGCCTATGTTACTCAGAGTGAATGTAGCTTTCCAATGGTGAAAGAGTTTTTTAAATCGGTCAAGTACTTTTTGAGCCAATTCGTTACAAAAATAATTATAAATCTTTCCTCTTTATAATATTATAGTATGATTTAGGTAAAGATTGAACACTTACAAATGTTACTTACAAAAACATACTTAACAAATGTTATGGTAAATAGGTACAATATTGGAGAATACGAGAAAATTCACAAAAGAAAGTAAAAAAAAAATTTGGGGTGTCGGGGATTTTTTTTGGCTAACTTGTATTCTCCCGAACACGCTCATTTGGTTTGTTGGTCCCTCTACCAAACACTCTGTATTATTTTTATATTTTTATCTACATCTATACAAACCTAACTACCTATAATTATACTACAAAAGGAATAACCTGAATTATCTAAGTAATATATTCTTTTACACAACCTTGAGAGTATTGTACTGATCTAATCAGCCTTTATATAAAACATCTCTGGCCTTCAACTGCTACAAAGTTTTCGAGAAGGAGGCAGGTTGAAAAGATTCTGCTAACAAGTAATGAGACAGGCAATTAGGTAAGTAGTCTCCTCGGCTTCAATAATGGCGCCGAAGATAACTATAAAACAAATATTTCTTTTGCGTGGCACCTAGCATGTTTTAAACATGAAAAAAAATGCACCGACTTCAACACTAAGTAAGAAAAAACTTGTTGAAGTCGATACCATGATAGTTCAAAGTTACCTATTATCTTATTATTATATACAATATTGTGCGCATGGTACTAACTTCGACAAGTTATTTCACACTTTTTAGTTTTGAAGTCGGTTCCATTTTTTGGTATTCTTTTTACTATTTTTAGACCCTTGACCCTTGCTACTGTCGAAATCAATTTCATTCACCGTCAATGATGATATCAAGATAGGTGTAAGAATTTTTAGAGTGTAACTCAAAAACAGCTTGATTTAATTTGATGATATTTAAATGAGACCAACTCGGAAGTATACACTACCAAACAATCGAGAAAAATAATTTTAAGAAGCGGTCCACAAATGGCGGAGAAATCGATACCATACACATAAAAAAACATTAATACGAACATATCACCGCCTCCATTTTTGAAGTCGGTTAAAAAGCACTTTCACTTTTTCCCTATTCCTATATGGCGATAATTAAAAAACATCGACTATTTAAAATATGAAATGGGAACAAACTGCATGACCATCAGAAACTATGAACCACTATACTAGAACTAGTCAAATTGACGTAGGCACTATTGCTACCTAAACACATTTTCCCGGCATTCCGATTGAAGACAAAATTGAATTTGGCGCTGTGATCGTGATTCCAAATCAACGAAACCGCGCGAACGTAGACCCATGTGACGTCATGGATCACGTCACCAAGGACGCCATTTGCCGTTTCAACGTCAACGCTACGAACTTCAATCACCGTGAACAGTTCTGTCAAAAGTGAAAAAAGCTAGCATCTATTACTCTATGTGTGCGTGTGTTTACATTTATATTTAAAAAAATGTTTGTGTGATTTAAACATATTTTCATGGTTATTGTTTCCATACTGTCTTGCCTCATATCTTGTAAGAAGCGTATAACAAATCACTGCACTGTCAGCCGCCACGTCACATGCCGTGAAGAACGTGAGCGTGATTTAAACCCATTCCGAATGACTGACAGATCTCACCTGTTAAAAGCGTGATATAGAATGGGAATGTTGAACAATGAAACAGTCTGAAACAGTTTCGCCAAAATCGGCTTTGAATCCACTCGGAAAGCAGGGGTTTTCCCGAAGTGTCTGTCAGGGCAAAGGCAGGTGCGATGCGTGCGAAGCGAGAAAAGGCGTTAGGTTATTACTGGTGACTACCACCACACGCAAGCCGAGCGAAGATGATTAATTTGGTGTTTTTTTGATAATGATTTAGTTTTTATTTGTCTTTATATATTCCTATATTTGATGATAAGTGAAATCGAAGCCATAAGAAATTATTCACTGTTATCACCAACGAATTACACATCATTTAAGTGTCAGACGCCATGACCATCTAGGCCACCGAGGCTCGAGGTCCGAACATCGAATTTTAACTCTCTATCTGACTAACCGTCTTACGGGGACGGAGTGACATCTATTGAACAGCTTTGACAGCACTATCTAACAAAAGAATCATTTTTAGAAATACTTAAACTTTCGTATTGACATCGCAACCCTTTATAATTATTATGGTATTACTTTTATAAATCACTAACGCCTGCTTAGCGACCTCTAAATTTGAAATTTATAGAGAGAAATAAAATCCCGTCCGTGGATGTGAATTTTTCTCTCTATAAATTTCAAAGTTTGAGATCGCTAAGCAGGCGTTGGTGCTTTACAAAAGTGATGCTATAAAGATCATTATAATAATATAATAATAATAATATAATAATAATATGGGACAACATCCACACAAATGTCTTAAGGTCCCAAATTAGGCAGAGCCTGTACTATGGTAACCTGATGACTGATATACATACTTAAATACATATACACACCCAGACACAGATCAAACAGACATGTTCATGCACACAAATGTTTGACCTGTCCGGGGATCGAACCCGGGACCAGCGGCTCAGAAGGCAGGGGTGCTACCAACTGCGCCAACCGGCCTGTCAAAGCGTTAAAGCATTCAAGCGTTTATTTATATTATTATGCTAACTAATATTACAAAAGTGAAGGTGACTTTGTTTGATGGTAACGCTTTCACGCCTAAGCGGCGGAACGGATTGTAATAAAATTTCAATCAAAACATGGAGAAACTCATCACCATCATCATCAAAATTATAAATCATTAGTTCTAGTTTTACAGTATTGTACACAAACTTGTATTATATTCTCTTTGTATTTGTAGACTGAGTGAGACTACATTACGTAGTACCTATAGTTGTCTGTGGACTACACTACATAGACGTGGCGGTACGTGGCACGCATAGATAAACTAGAATCCGTTGGTGGCATGGCGCCACGTCAATGTGTTACCATAATAATTTTATTTTTGGCCAGCCCGAAACACGCTAATAGTGCTAATCGACGCTTGGCTGTCGGCAACGCGCGAAGTGTCTCGGAATGCACCATCTTGTTTGTTTTTGTTTTTTGACTGTAATTATAATAATTATCTTTGTTTCTTAATACTATGTATCTTTATTTATTTCTTATTGTTTATTTGTTTCTGTTGTGTCACTAGTTACGTTCGTGATGTCAGTGAGGAGCGCCGACTGAAAATCAGTGCTTGGGTTTACCCTAGCGTATGCTGAGTCGGGGCTCTTTCATGGCATTACGCAACATTATTATGATGGTTGTCCTATTTTGTCAGTATTTTTGTATGTTATGTTGTGTGATGTCCTGAATAAAATTATTTTCTTTTTTTTTCTTTTTTCTTTCATCATCCATCACCAGTAATCACGCGAGTGAAATCTCTAGACGCAGCTAGTATAATATAAACAGGAGAAGAGCACAAAACACAATTCCAATATAAAATTAGTGTCATCCTATTGAAGATAAGGTAATATATCACATCAGGCAATGATATACGGAAACAGGATGTTTGATATCAGAAAGATTAATGTGGGAAGATATTACGAGTTTTGCGTTTGAAATGGATCGGAGGTTTATAAGGTTTTATTGCACTGACCCGATGAGATATTGTGATCCGCGTTTTTAGACGGTTTTTCCAGTTGACACTTATCTTTACTACCGACTTCCAAAAATAGGAGGAGGAACTCAATTCGACTGTATGTTTTTTTTGCTTTTATTTTTGTTTTTATGTTTGTTACCTCATAACTTTCGACTGGGTGAACCGATTCTCAAAATTCTTTGTTTGGAAGCTGGTGCTTCCCGTGTGGTTCCATTTAAATTTCATCAAATTCGGTCTAGTAGTTTTTGAGATACACTCCAATAATTGAACAGAATGGAAGTCGATAAAAAAAATTCAAATTGTACTTGTATCGATTTTTATTGTAATAGTTATTTGTTATGCAAGACTGCAAAGTTGGTGCGAGTAACCTGACAAAGCGAAGGATTCCAGGAGGTTCAAATATAGGACGGTACGGTAGGTACGAGATGCAAAATAACTTTGCTGCCGAGAGGAAAACGCTAGGTGCAAAAAACAGCTTAGTTATTAAGTTAATGTTTATTCATTTTACAAATTAACATTACTGCAATTGGCAATATAGGTGGTATAATTTTTTTGGAACTGTTATACTTGTGTTTGTCACTTGTGTACTATTACTAGATAATAGTATACTTTATTATAAGTGGGGAAAGGCTGTCATTGCAATGAGTTCCGACAAATGTCTACCCGAGCCGAGGCGCAGCCGAAGGCGAGGGTTGACAGTCGGAACAAGCTGCAATGACGGTTACGCACGTGTACTGAACGTCTATTTTTAATACAGTTGCGAAAAAGTGAAGCAATTTAATAAAATAAACTCTCAAAGAAAATTTCTGGTAAATGGCGCCAACCGTAGAATATAAGCAGAGATTTTTTTTTCTTTACCCATTCTGGTAGGCAAAGGGAACTATGCCCATACAGCCAAGTCTTCAGTAGAACTTTTTTATTGATATGAAATGAAAATGAAATTTAATGAGATGAAATGAAATGAAACCTAACCTAACTCATTAAATCGAATCATTAAATCTGATATTGAAACAAATTCGTAGCTTCTTTTTAGAAATATACGTATTTGCATGAATCATAAAAACTCCTATGAATTTTTTTTGTAAAAACTTCATGGTTGGTTTTTCTTTTTAATAGACATTATTTTGACAATTGGGAAAGAGAACACACGAGTTCGGGAAAGGTAAAAAAGCAGGAGTATGTAATAGCCCACATCCCGAACGCTACACGTCCCTGCAATACGCCACTTTTTGAGCAACTGTATTAAAAAAATTTTTTCATTCAGTCTAGTGCTGCCACCTGTGGCTGGTCAGTGCGATTATTCAAAGAAATGAGGTTGGCTTACATGAAATAAGTACATATATGCATTCTCAGTGACCTTGCTTTCTAGAAAAGTATGGAATAGAAAGATTCGAATTTTAAAAACTCTTTCCACGCTAGCGGAGAAAATGCACTTTTGCACTCAGATTACGAATGACAAACATAATATTTCCGAGGTTGTGAAGTAAAAACAATATTGTTGAGTTTATGTGATTAACTGTTAGAAGTATTTATAATAAAGCAGAAAAAATAAATAAGGTAATAAATAGAGAATTTAACATGTACCAGGTACCTATTTGCCTAATAATTTTGCAATGCCGTTAGTTCTTTGATCATTTACAACAGATACCAATTATGAATATAAAACTGAAAATAACTATTTCTCGGAATTCAAGATTTTAAACACATGTGCATTTAACATTACCGCACAAGTATGTTTTAGAATTATCCCTATTAATTAAATTGGTGTCTCGTTACAAGTTATATGCATGCAAATGAAGCAATCTTAATTTATGCGGGTAATACTTTTTTTTTAAACGACTTCATTTAGCTTGACTTATTAATACTAAAGAAGAGTTTTATGTAAATGCACATTTTAATAAATAAATTAAATAGTACTTATTATGAATAAAAATATTTATTATTATCAAATTGTTCATAATATATCTATTATATAAAATTGAACCCCTATTTTCCCGCTATAACTTGAGAACAGCTTTACCGATTTCATTCATCTTTTTTTTTATTTTTTTTTACTTCGTAGTAGGTTCTTACATTTAAAAAAAATTAAGAATATATATAATAAAATAAATTTCTCCTGGTCACGCTATATATTAAGAACGGCTTTACCGATTTCATTCATCTTTTTTTTAAATGTTTTTACTTCGTAGTAGGTTCTTACATTTAAAAAAAATTAAGAAAAGATATTATAAAATAAATTTCTCCTGGTCACACTATATATTAAGAACGGCTTTACCGATTTCATTCATCTTTTTTTTAAATGTTTTTACTTCGTAGTAGGTTCAACATTTAAAAAAAATTAAGAAAATATATTATAAAATAAATTTCTCCTGGTCACGCTATATATTAAGAACGGCTTTACCGATTTCATTCATCTTTTTTTTAAATGTTTTTACTTCGTAGTAGGTTCAACATTTAAAAAAAATTAAGAAAATATATTATAAAATAAATTTCTCCTGGTCACGCTATATATTAAGAACGGCTTTACCGATTTCATTCATTTTTTTACTTCGTAGTAGGTTCTTACATTTAAAAAAAAATAAGAAAATATATGGTAAAATAAATTTCTCCTGGTCACGCTATATATTAAGAACGGCTTTACCGATTTCATTCATCTTTTTTTTAAATGTTTTTACTTCGTAGAAGGTTCTTACAATAAAAAAAGAAAAGGTTGAAGGTTATGGCGAGGATGAAGGTCGAGCCTACTACGCGAACGAAGTCGCGGGCAGTCACTAGTATATCTGAATTGCTGATTTGGGCCGACCGGTGTACGCAGGGCTGTCGTTTAAAAAAACGACTAGGCTAGTTCTACTATAGGTGCTTCGCGTGAATATATGGTGGATATTTGATATTAAACTTAGGTTGTATTTATATTGTAGAACTGATCCGCTGACGTCAGCGGCATTTTTTTCAACTGTGCTAGGATATCAAGACAAATTTGCTTAATAATATAACGAATTTCCTCATTACTTCACCAGTCCTGCTTCTGTTTCTCGATATATGGACGAATGCATGAAATGAAAAGCAGATTTTTTATGTCGGGTAGTTTTAACGTGCGAAGGCTTTATGCACGGAAACACACGAAAGTAAGACGACCTATCATTGAGAATTAAGGTTTAAGATTGGGCTGCCATTTAAATACAAGTACTCTTTACACAGTTGACTCGCGATTCGCCATATTTAGCCAATAATACAATAGATTTCGCAGAAATCAACCTACTCTTCCAGGAACTGCAACGTGTGTGGTTAAACAAACCATGCAAGGATCAGTGAAGGCTGGACTACAATATGTAAACAAAATCATGTTGAATGAAGACCACAGAAGCAACCACAGATTTGATATTATATATTCAGTATAATATCAAATCTGTGGTTGCAGTTCCATTATCTTCAAACTAGTATTGATTTTGTTCAGAACATGTAGACTAATACTCATAGACATGTTCTTTGACAAAATCAACCTTCTAGAACGCCACCAATTGTCATCAAATCTCGGCATAAAACTCAAAATCGTCGTAAACTTGCAAGATATAAAATCGGCGATAAAATTTTAGACTAACAAGAAAGCTCTAAAACTCCGGGATCGGTAACCATTTAACGGTACCGCAAAATGGCGGTGACATGCGGGCGTTTTAAAACCGCTGCGCTGGGACATGGAGGTTTAGTGCGACGTCAGCGGAATTGTTACAAACTGGAACGTACGAAACTTGTAGTAACGTAGGACTTTGAGTCTAACGAACTTTTACCGCCGAAATTTGAAATGAATGTGGATTTATACAACTGTTACCATCATATTGTTTTTCAACGTTTTTTTTTATATTGTGCACATACGATTTTACGCTTAGGTCTAGGTAAGGACACTTTGGATGGAAGATCTAGATACTGTCAATATGAAAAATAAACTTATGATATTATATATATATATTATACAATATTATGAAAAATATGAATAATATATATAGTAGGATTTATTTAAATTTTAAACATCTCTATTCTCATCTTTAGAATGAGGCCCATCATTAATCATCATTAAATCGAAAATGTTGGTAAAATACGGGCGTTTTAAAACCGCTACAAAATGCCGATCGTAGCGAATTATCAGTAACTTACCAAACTAAAATGTAAAGACGTGAAAGACATAATGTTTTCTGAAATAAATGCTAGCAATGTAACACACCTACTATAACCCGCGGCATATAACTCTAGCTCTGACCGTTATTGGGCAGATGTCAAAAATTGGGACGAAGGACTCTTGTCTCTCTCTGTCACATCGAAGACGAGGGACTGTTGTCTCTCTCTATCTGCGCAGCTATCCCTTCCACATTTCGCTCAGAGCTAGAGTTATATGCCGCGGGTTATACAAAACAAACCATTCGAACCTCGAACTGTACATATTTTCGCTTACATCTTGCAGCCTTAATCTTATTTCCTAATCCAGAGGTTACCAACTATTTTGTATATTATATATTCTATCAAAAAAACGTACGCGGACTGAAATAATGTACAACATCTTCGAAGTGTACAAATAAAGCCGTCATTTGACACTCACTTGACCTAATCAAAAGTTTCAATCTTTTACCATCAACTGCCGAACTAAAATATATGGGCTAAAAAAAAGAAAATTTATTTGGCTTATATACAATACTACTCTTACGCCAAACTTCATAAAAATCAGAACTCTTCCTCCAATCTTCATAAATATCCGATCAACCAAACAAATAACAAACAAACATACAAACAGCGCCAGGTTTGTTTGTCCAATAGACTCGTGAGACTTAGCTTGGCCAATAAACAGAACTCTGCAATACGTAAATTTTATAAAGATTAAACATGATTGTATTACAAATAATAGTCGTTAACTGTCTAATAATAGGGGTTATTAAAACACGAGTGTTTTGATAACCACGCGCCAATAAATTATAAAGTAAAAGTGTGCTATAAAAATGTATAATATGTTTTATCATCTAGTTGTTTGAAAATAGAAAGAAAATGTTGCACTGTAATGTTCTTTTTTAATCTAACCTATCCTCAAAAAAAAGTGCGTCTTTAAACAATCTTTTTTTAAATTCATATTTGGAACATTACTTTGTGAATGTAGATAAAGAGGTTTTTATGTAATTTCATACCTACGTAACAAGCACGGAAGATGCCACAAAATGTTGTTAAACTCTGACAATTATAAGCCACTGCCGTAATTGAGATTTCAGCTAGTACACATGGGAAACTTTTGATCACCAAGTTGAAAGGGCCGCCCCTTACGTCTAATAAGTTATTTCTTCTAATATCTACCTTTTCTTGCCAATTTCGGTACAGTCAGAATCATCAATTGGGAATGAGCAATTAGGATGGGGTTTTTTTTATAATGGTTCATCAAAGTGACTCCCTCTCGCCTGATGGAAAGCGAAGATTGAGTCAAGAAGCAATGCTTTTTCCTGAATGACCATTCATGAAGCATAGTCGCCTCCCCTTTTTTTTTTTTTTTTATCTTGGGGAAATGCTGTTACGCATTGCCGTATGCGGGGGGGCATACGGGGTATGACGGACTCGGCTAAAGGCGCCCATACCGTCTAAATACCCCACGGTGTTCCAGCGTCTTCGACTGATGACGGGGGGCGTGGGACCGAATTATTCTACCACAGCCCCCGTCGACGCCGCTGCCCGCTGTAAAGTGGCGGGCCCTCCTCGGTGAGGGGTGTCAATGGGAACACCCCTCCACCTCGTGTGATGCCCCCCGAACACGGAGGGGGCATCAACATCGCGAAAGGACCTATCTCTGAAGGGTGCCGGATGCCCCCGCATCCGACGGCCCAGGCCCTCTCAGCGGAGACGGAGTGCGGGCTCGGTTAGCCTGCACCCGTGTCCGCGCTCTCCGGAGCGGAAGAGAGAGAGGGTCTCTCTCCCTCTCACACTCCAACATAGTCGCCACCCCTATGATGATCTGAGTTATGCTTTTGCACTTTGAAAGACCCAGGGTCATAGCTGTAAGAAAACACGTACGCCTGCAGAGCATTCCACAATTTACTTACACGACAGAGGTTGGAACTGCCAAACTTTTTGGTTCGTGGTAAGAAGTTTTGAATAGTATATGGATGCAATGCTAGGCCGGAACCAGTAATTCGGGATCGGAATGGTGAGGAAGGAAAAGATTAAAAAGATCTTTGGAACATTCGCCATGAAACAACCGGTAAAAAACGCTTAAAGCTATAGTTCTACGCTGGGTACTGTAAATTGTCAGAGCTAATCATAAGGGCTGATCCTTTCCCTGATCCTAAATCAATAGATTGTTATTATGATTGGAAGGCCCTTGATAAAGTTATACATTTAAAGTTCTAAGATCAATTTTCATGTTCGCATCTGTCAGCCCTACACTGTTCAACAATTGTGCCGATCTAGTGTCTTCCTTAGTTTATATCACCTTTGCTCACTGCTCGCCATTTCGACCTCTAAAGCAATGACTTTAAAGGTGAAAATGGAATAGAGGGAAATTGCTTAGGTGTGAATTTTATCCGCGCCTTTTAAGTCGTTTTGTTAAGTATTTGCTTAGTATTTTTGCGGTGTAGTAGGTTTGGTTAGAGTTTTTTGCAGAGCTATTTGTTTGTTTAATGATATAAAGTGCACGTAACAAAATAGCTGGGTTTTGTGTGTTTAAAGGAGAGTCTCTTGCGCGTGTTTTGATCTACATCTATACAAAACATATATTGTTTATATATCGACGTATGAAAACGTATTTGCTGTAAGTAGTAAGAATGGCGTAATTAGACTGAATACACAGCTAGATTCAGAAAAATATCTGCGTCGAATGGCCTGGGTCTCATATCGCTACGATAAAAATTTTGAAAATAGGGTATATTTTTGAATAGTTTCCGTGTTCAATTGGCTGTAGTCACTAAACTAAAATATGTAGTATTTTAACACCCTTTTAATTACAGCAAAAGTGTGGTTTATTATTAAACATCTGATATAACTTACAGCATTCTTTACATATTAAGTGGTATCAGCAATTTTTTTGAGTTAGTCTTCTTCTCTTTACATCACTTTAATATTACGTAATTTATTGATATTTCAAGTATCAGCATTTTAAATATCTGGAAATATCCAGAACACTAAACTACTTACGACGTTCTACATGTCTTTAAAATAAAACGTCAATTGCTGTAAGTACTGAAAAGCCCTCTTGTAGCTTTAAGAAAAATAGTTTTATTGCTGTTCATGAGTAGTATTTTGCCAAAACTGTATTCCAAAAATCATGTTTCTGTCAAAGGTAGTTAAAATGACATGATTTTTTTCTAAGTTTTTAAAAGTTTTCTGTCTCTGGTCAACAGTTACTTACAGCAAATAAGTTTTCTTGCGTCGATATGTACATTTCGCATCTTCTGCTGTTTCATTTGAACACATTAAAACGTGTAAATTTACTTTTGCTTAGGCGTAGATGTGCTTTCCGTTATAGAACTTTGATAACATGGTTAATATCAACATAAAATATAATATCTACCTACATGTTCCCCCCACTAGGGGCTTGTAGATTAGCTTTTTTCTTTAATCTGTAACGTTGTATATAAAATTGTATTGAGTGGTTGTTTTTATGTGTAAATACAAAACTGAAACTGAATCTATCTATTTATATGTCAGTTATAGGCACCAATATCTTGGTAACAACATATATATTAGACAACTTCTAGAGCCAGACCATATATAACAGTGCGAAAGCACACGGCGTGGTCGGGTACTTTTCAAGGTTCGTACAGTGTGTTTAATTGGAATAGAAAAACTCTAGAAGATCCCGTCATATTGTGGAGTTCTTCTTGAAGTTACCGTTATTCTTTACCGTTAAGCCTAAGGCTTAGAAACCGCTACCGCCAGATCAGCGTCCACCCCCCCGAAGGGTTCTCGCATTGACGTGGCGGGGGGGCTCAGTAGCAGTGGCTTGGACCACCACGGTGAAGCCAAGAGGAACCCAGGGGCCGCGCCGGCGTTGGGGTGCGCTGGCCGGCTCAGGCGGGGCCGCTCCTATGGGCTTTGGCCGCCAAGTCCACTTAGGAGTGGCTGGGTCCGGGCGCTTTGGCGCAGACTCGAGGAGGTGGGGCCCGGGCACTTCGGTGCAGGATCGAGGAGGTGGGGTCCGGGCGCTCGGCGCAGACTCGAGGAGGTGGAGTCGCGGGGGGGCTATCCCGGGGATACGTAGCCCCACCGCCTGCTACGTCAGCCACAGGGGATAGTATCCCCTGTGGCTGACGTAGCAGGCGGTGGGGCTACGTATCCGACCCACCGCAGGGAGACCACGGGCGTCCAGACACGGGGAAGTCTGGCGCCCATTGTTGGCGGGTTTGGTCTCCGAGGCAGTTGCGGCGCGCCATGTGTTCTGGCGTGCCGCGAAGAGAAGGGTCTGGCAACGGACAGCCGCGGCGGGTTCGCGGTCGAGTGCAAAATCTGTCCCGCGTTCCCGCCAAAAGCGGCAGTGACGGAACACCCCGGGGTTTTGGTGGGTATACGGACTCCCACATAACCACCTACCTCCCCGTGGTGTGTGGTATCCATAAAGGATTTCCCCGGGACAACAAAAAAAAAAAGGTCATCGTCCAACCCTAACGAACCCTAAGCTATTGTCGCTCTACACTTATTGAACATAGATCAGTAACAACACAGTTTTTATAAGGCAACACACTCCAGCTAAAAATAAATTAACATTTGTTAAATATATTAAATGGCGATAAAAAAAAATTAAAAATACAAGCCCACTGAGTTTTTGATCTTCTCAGTCGTGGTTGCGTTCCGATCCGGTTGTAGATTTAAGAAATAATAAATGTAATATGACAATTTGTAAGTGCCCCCGTAGACCTATACAGAATAAATGATTTGTCGAACGTCCACTCCTAAACACAGCGCTCCCCATAATTTTCCAAAAGGACTGGTTGGAAGTGGCCTGCATCCAACGTCGTCCTGTGATCAAGGTCCACCGTGTCGGTGGACGACCTACGCTGCGCTAACCGGTCCGTAGTCTCCACTCCAGAACCTTCCGGCCTCATCGGCAATCTGTTCTAAGTGCTATGTGCCCTGCCCACTGCCAGTTTAACTGGAACTTCTACGGATCTCCTCATTTCTGATTCGATCACGTGGAGAAACCCCGAGCATCGCCCTCTCCATAGCTCGTCGTGCAACTTTGAGCTTACTTACGAGGCCCATAGTAAGAGACCTGGTCATCACTGGTAACACACATTGGTCGAAAACTCTTGTCTTGAGGCACTGACGTATATAGTTAGTATTTTTTTTATTAGATAGTTCGTCAAGCGGCTCACCTGATGGTAAGTGATAAGGTCGCCCATGGACATCCGCAATAGCAGAGGTCTCGAGGATGCGTTGCCGACCTTTGAGGAAGGACGGGAAGGTGTGAGGGTGGAGGGGGGATAGGGAAGGGGAAGGAGAGGGGGAGAATCGGGCCTACAGAACCTCCCACAGACCGACTGAAACGTACTAGCAAGATAAATTACTTCACGTCGGTGTTATGTGGGAGTGTGTAACTTCCCCGGTCGTGCCGGCCCATTCGGCTGTGGGGTTACAGCGTGGCACTACCATCAACAAAAAAATAGATAATGCAAATAGATATATAGACGAGAGACAAAGACCACGGATGTCTACTTGCTTAGTGGATTGGTGCCTCTGTCATAGTATAAAGATGCAACAGTAGGGAAACTAAGACTAGTTAAGCGGGAAAAGCACTTATACGTGACCACTCGTCTTGACGCGGCCTCTCTACTGACAGCACCGCGACAACCGCTTAGGGCTCTCGTTGATGCACATGTTTGTGTGAGTGAGCCGTTTCGAACGTTTGTAGGTAGTTTACGTACTGTTTCTCTTTATTTATACTGTGCATCTGTGACCTAGCACAGATGCTGGTATCCTGTCCGAGGATATAAAGTTTCTTCCTAAAATTGAAAAGTTTAAAGTTCTATTTTTGTATGAAAGCTCTCTTAAAGCTGTAGTTTTAATATCGTGAAATTTACGTTATGATATAAACAAGCATGCTTAATAGTACAATTTGTATAATATGCATTAAAATGTATATAATATGACATAGATTACATACTTTTGAAATTTAAAATACAAATCTGAACACCTAATTCTCTTAGTTGTTATGGAGGTTCACTTTTATATTTTTTTGTAATTAATTTATTTAAATGATTTTTCATAAATATTAGTTAATATAATTATTAACTAATTTATTTATTTCTATTAACTAATTATATAGTTAGATTCCACTTTTTTCAATTTCGTTTTATTTAATTAATGACAGTTGTGCACGTTCAAGATAAATAGTAAGTTAGTGTTTTTATAGCTTAGCACATATACGTTCCACTGTGTTAAATAACTCACAATACCCGTAAAACCATAATTAACATGGTACTATTGATTTGATATTGTTTCTTGTCATTTTTCACTTTTGCCATTCTTATTTTTTTATTATAACTCCATTTCCACCTTGCTATTTAACGCGTTAGTTTTAATATATTAGGTGCAAGCTGTGTTTGCCTGTAAGAGGTGTTACATGTTACTTAAGTTTTCCTACCATAAGATTCTAGACTAGTAAACATGTAATTAATTGGCAGACCAAATAAATAAAAAAAAATGTGTGTAGAAATCATTGTAATTGGTGATTTGTTTTCCAACTTCACTATCTTTATTCTCTTAATTACATTCTCATTTACCTGTTCATTCTCTTTTTGAATTCCCAGATCGTCTAAAAGTAAAATAAAGACGGTCAGTACGTGGCAGGATATCCTTAAAACACTGAAGAGATAAAAAACTGTATCGATTCGCACAAATATTTAATTTGGCTAAGCTAATTAGAAACAACTGTCGCGTCGTATTACATTAATATTCCGTCAGCATACAAAGCCGACAACAAAATGTTGTAAACGTCTACCGACCACATAATGTTGTTTATATTACGCACATAATTTACCCCAGTTCTTTATTTTGCGCGTGAACCCTGATACGCGTTTGTTAGATATAGTACGACTTCACTAAGTATTTGTATTAATAATCCGAATTAAAAAAGTACAATTTAAAAATTTTTATATAAATAATAATAATAATCATTTATTTATCAGACACGAGATCCATGGTACAAGAAAAAGAATATTATAAATTAAAATAAATAATAAAAATAAAAATTAAATTAAATTAAATAAAACTATTTAGGTGGCTATAGCCAATAATAATAATACCGACTTCCATTCTATACTGTTATTTGAGCGTAACTCAAAAACTACTAGACCGAATTTGATGAAACTGGGACCAGACAGGAAGCACCAGTTCTTTATTTTGCGCGTGAACTTCGATACGCGTTTGTTAGATATAGTGTGACTTCGCTAAGTATTTGAATGAATAATTCGAATTAATAAAATATAAATAACTAATCTTTATAGATTTAACGTGGTGCATATACGCTTAAAAATCTACTGAATGTAACTACTAGGCATATATTGAGTTCATTATGCCTAAGTGTGCCTGTGAATACGGAACAAACAATCAGATCAAACAAACAAACACCAGAGTCCATTGCACAAGTAATATTAAAAAAATTGAAAGGTGGCGCGCTTTTGCGTATGAGTTATCTTTAACACAGTTGTACTAGATAAACGATAGTTTGTACTTAATTACCTAGTTTAGTTAGTTGCTTAAGTAGTTTAGTTAAATTAGTTTAGTTTGTTACATAGTTTAGTTACTAGGCCAGGGTTGGCACACGACACAATATTTCGAGCAAGGTTTGCATTTTAGTTCACTGTAGGCAACAAAATTAACTGTGGAGTATACGAACGAAAGCGAACTACTGAAAACAACTACGCTACTACGAAAAATGATAGCTATATGTGTTCATAAAATGCATATTAGACATAAGTCGCATTTTTAGACTCACGTTACTTCTTAAAAAAACACTTTGCTAAAAATCCTGGATAATGGAATAAAGTGGACATAAAGGTGCAAGAAAATCCATCAATGGATCTTTACATTGGATTTTAGTGGACCGAGGGACATTTATCCCACTAATCCTACTAATATTATAAATGCGAAAGTTTGAATGGATGGATGGATGGATAAATGGATGTTTGTTACTCAAAAACGGCAGAACGGCTGAACGGATTCGATGAAATTTGGCAGAGATAGATTATAGTCTGGAATAGCACATAGGCTACTTTTCATCATCATCATCATCATCCATTACCACGCGGATGAAGAAACGTAATATTCTTGGGCACAGCATAGACACAATAACAAGATCTCCGACTACGACAAGATCGTAGTGATGACAGTTCTGTCAAAGTTTGTCTCAGTTTCTGATAGTTTAGTCAAAAGCACGCTTTCATTTTGACAGCTCAATACACTAGACGTGCTCGATGGCCGTCAAGGGTAATGAAATGTAACACAAATATCGTCAAGAGTGATGAAATGTAATGACAGTTTTTTTCCATTGTGATTAATTTTATATTTGTATTGTATGTAGGTTAGGTACTGTATGTTATTATTAGTGTATACTGATTAATTTACTAAGTAATTAAATTTTATAATACTATTTTAGCAATTGCATTTAACCATGTAAATATTTTATGACATTTTGGTATATAGTTATGGCCTTGGAGAAGATAATAAGCTACACAAAGTACTAATCCTGCGCAGACGTAGTCGCGGGCACCAACTAGTAATAATATACCGTGAAATTTTTTTTTGGTATCTAGTAGACGAATAGTCAAAATTACTTTTAGCTACGTCTATGGACTTACACTGTAAAAAATGGTACGTTGATCGCCAAAGGATTACCATCCCTATACTAGGCTATCACCGCGTCAACGTATGATCGTTCACTAGGTTTCTATCAGAATCTTATGCCCGTTTTCACCAACATTTAAGGTAACCCCTAACCCCAGTTAGGTAATACTTAGTAGTACAAAACTGTCACCTAACTTGGCTTAGGTGTTACCTAAAATGTATATCTATATTATCATAATAAATACAAAATGTACTAATTTAATCGTCTCAGCATGAGCATACTCAAATTTCGTCGTAACAGTATTCAGGGTTGTCTCACTTGATTTATTCGTGAAAACGAGGAATTTAAATTGAAGCAGGGTTTCCTTTCAACGGGGCTGCATATTTTGTACCTACTCCTGTTTACGCGAAGTAACGGGGTGATGTATGATGGGACAGATCTTTTGTGGAATTTAAAAGGGATGGTGTGTTTATTAGGGGCACACTATATTTATCATGTCATCAACGCGGAAGTGGAAGGGGGCCTTACGAAACATCCTAATAATATTATAAACGCGAAAGTTTGTATGTTTGGATGTATGGATGTTTGTTACTCTTTGACGCTCAAACTTTGTTTGTTGGGCCAATTTTTATGAAAGTTGGTAAGGAGGTAGATGAGGTGCTGTATTAACACCTACGGTACTTTTCATCATCATCATCATATATCACAATGCGGATGTAGCCGCGGGGCGCAACTAGTACATATACAGGTGTCCCGAAACTCATCGATAACCTGGTATACCGGGCGAGAGGCCAAGGTATACCAGTTATAAAAAAATAAGAAAATATCCATGTCACTCAAGCGATAATAGACATTTTTCTGGATCAGTGTATAGAGACAGAAAATATAAATATAATAATGGTTTCCTGGATAGAAATCGTAAGAGGCAGGAACTCGACTTATGAGGCGGTAGGACTCTTAAGAGACTGTCTTACTTGGTAACACAAATATTCTGCCGTAACGTAATAGTGCGCAAGCATTATAACGGCAAAGTACTTAGACCGCGCGGAGGACGGCTGCCGGCAATTCAAATTCAAATAATGTATTTTCCAGAATACAAGCATTAAATATAACATTTTAAGCTGTTGTACAAATGTGCTCCGTCTGTATTCAGCCTGCAAAGCAAATTATTGGTCTGAAGTCGCACTAATTAAAACTACAAATTTAACATTATCTTAATGAATGCCCGGAAAATCTAAATATTCTTTAACACTATAAAAGCAATTATCTAACATTATAATTAGTACTCACGGGATGTACACCACGATTAGGCAGGTTTTGGAGTTCCCGATATTTCGGCGCAGTTACATGCACCATGTTCACGGGTAGACTGAATATGCGGGTGGATGTGGAAAAAGTACGAAGTTAATAAGAGCAGACAAAACGGTCTACCCTCTTTCTCACTCTTTTACTACGGATACCACTGGCCCTCGAACTCGATTGTAAGTCTCGACAATACACACTAACTGTATCACTGCGAATGTTGGTTTGATCACATTTTGGACGATTGTTAATCCTTTTTAAAGAACCTACCACTGGATTCCACCCACTGGCAAGTCTTAATAACTACGAACTTTTTTCACATATTCAGTCTACCCGTGAACATGGTGCATGTAACTGCGCCGAAATATCGGGAACTCTAAAACCCGCCTAATCGTGGTGTACACCCGTGAGTATTAATTATAATGTAGTTAATAACCGCGAAAGTCTAAAACAATTATCTAACAGCCACTGAGTAAGCCTCTTTCTAAAGATTTGTCCATCTAACTGTTTCAAATCATCCGGTAACTTATCATTTAATTTTATATACTTATTATACTTATAATTATGATGTGAGTGCCGGCAGAGCGGTCGGGGTTGGCAGTTTTTAAATGTCATTGTTTTCTGTTGCGTAGGTATACTAGGTATGCTACCAACAAAACGTAGATGCGATGTGCACTTGTTTTGTGGCGATGTTGACATCCCTACACGCGTCTCGCGACAAACCTGCGTGAATCAACGCTAGTAGGGTAGACGTTCTACTTATAGATATTTAATAACTTTGATAAGGGTATGGAAAACGTTGTGGCAAGTGAGATGAAAGAGATTGGTGAATAGTTATGCTCAAAAATCACACTTTACGCAAAATCTAGCTACGCAATGTCATAAAATGTTTAATAAGCTTCTTCAAGATTTTAAATGAATGTCCTTACCTTTATTTAAAAAGCGCTGACGGTGTGGTTGCTGGATCAGTTTTGTTTTGTTTGTTTTTATTTTCTAAAGAATTATTTAGAATAAGTTTTCTTCAATATTATAATTTCTTTTTCTATATTCCACACATACTAATTATTTTGAAAACTCCATTGTGTGTCGCAACAAACACACATACTGCACGCACACTGTGGTTGTTGTAGTCTTTTTGCTCAACAGTTTTATTTGTAAATGTAACACATTAAATTTTCTGCTCTCTTTTACCTTTTTCTTTTTATATAAAGTAAATCCATAATTGGATGTGAGACTTATTAATAAGTTAATTTAACTATGCTTAAGATCTGTGGATTTTATATAATAAATAAATAAATATTTTTTAACTAGGATTTTAATTAAATGCCGCCCTTATAGCTAAACAACTTATTAAATTATTTTTGTATATCTTATTTTAATGCGCCTAATGTATGAAGCATGATAAAAATAACTAATTAGGTAGTATTATTATAAAGTATAGTATATAGTATTTTGCATGCTATTTCATTAGCAAGGTGTGTAAGATCTCATTATATTTTATATTGATTTTTTTATATATATTTTAATTTCATTTTTATACATATTTATTATTGTACTCGCATTTGATGCAAATAAATGTTATTCTATTCTATTTTAAGTCAATTAACTGGTAACAAAGTCTCGAGGTGCGAGCGCAGAGCAGTGCCATGAAAACTTCAGTTGTGGTACTGCAACAGTCATGATTATGCGTAGTGCTTACCATCAGGCAAGAAACTTGCACGTCTTGTTACTTGATTGCATTTACGACAAGACTTACAGAATTGCGTCAGTTTTGATGGAAACTTGCATCGATGAAAATTACCTGCAAAAATAAAAAAAATACTATTAGTTTTGGAAGTGTTGACAATTAAACTATTAAGTACAATTTGAAAAATTTAATACCGACTTCCATTCTATTCAGTTATTGGAGTGTATCTCGAAAACTACTGGACCGAATTTGATGAAATTTAAATGGGAACCACACAAGAAGCACACAGCTTTCAAACAAAAAATAATAGTTAGTAAGATTATTTATAAGTATATAAAAACACTACAAAAACCTTTATTTATTTAACCGACTGCAAAAAAAGAGGTTTCTCAATTCCACCGTATATATTTATATACATTGTTTATGAACCGATTTTGATGGTTTTTTGTTATTTTACCATAAAACGGAACCGACCACAACATCAAAAAGTGTGAAATAACATTTTGAAGTCGGTACCATGGTAGTTCAAAACTACCTACACAAGTTATTTCACCCTTTTTAGTGACTTGCTACTTCCGGGACGTTCACAGAAACTGTCATGTATCTAGGGCAACTGTGACACAGATAACTCATAGTTTATACGAACACATTTTCGCAAATTGTTTGTGCTACGACCTCTTGACCGTAGTTATTTACGTTATATAAAAAAAAAACCTAAAACTTATCATACTTCATCATACTATTATAAAGAGGAAAGATTTGTATGCATGTTTGTAACGAATGGGCTCAAAAAGTACTAGACCGATTTCCAAAAATTATTTCACCATTGGAAAGCTACATTGACCCTGAGTAACATAGCCTATATAAGATTCATCATCATCACCATCATCCATCACCGCGCGGGTGAAACCGCGGAAAGCAGCTAGTAAAATATAAAAGCCAAAAAGGTACATTGCGGTGGAGACCGCCAACAATCACAATGTTGCCATCAACAAAAGTTCTAATCCGAAGTAGAAATCGAACTTACTACCCGCAAGGGGACTGATTTTCACTGCCTCTAAAACGGCCAGTCCTTCACCCCTTCAAAAACAATAAAAGCATCGCGAACAAAAGAAAGATTGTGATTTTGACATCCTTTGGTTTCTCTTACCATACCAATCACACTTTTAATAAACGCGGAACCTGTGAAAATTGAATTAAATATTATAAAAAGCCCTCAAGGTACGCCTAAAGGTGTTTCCGTAAAGTAGCAATTAATATTAATTATGGAAGAGTGTTCCAATTTTAGCCCTCGATCGCCAACGGGCATGTGTTTTTACCCCTTTTACCTTTAAATTTACTTTATTATTTATTTATGTTTCGCTAGAGATAGAAAAATTTGATTTAGCCGGATAACGGACATATTTGTCTCCGGCTGAATTGCCAAGAGAAAATCATTGACACGTGAACTCTTGGTAAATGGCCTATTGGTAAAGCCAAGGTAGGCGTCATACCGGACGTGTTAACAAAGATCTATCATAGATTATCATTTTTTTCTTGTCCCACCAAACACTCTCTGGAAGCGCATGATGACCGGTTAAAACAATGTAATTCCTCCAGTTCCGTATAAGAACGAAAGTCACCGACATAGCTCAGAAGATTAGCTAGTTGAAGTGGCAGTGGGCAGGGCACATAGCACGCAGAACAGATGGCCGATGGGGCCGAAAGGTTCTGGAGTGGAGACCACGTACCGGCAAGCGCAGCGTAGGTCGTCCACCGACACGGTGGACAGACGACCTGAGGAAGGTCGCAGGACGACGTTGGATGCAGGCCGCTTTCAACCGGTCCTTTTGGAAATACATGGAGGAGGCATATGTTCAGCAGTGGACGTCCTACGGCTGAGATGATGGTGAATTCTTCCAAATCTTCGTAGTCATCGTAATCTGAAAAGGCTGACACTAGGCCTGGCCTATCCATCTACCGGGCCCGTCGTGTGATGAACTAGAGTACTCTTTCTAATATTATAACCCGGGTCTCAGCACCACGTGTGGTGTGTATAAAGATGTGTATTTTCTGATGGATGTGAGAGTTCAGAGTGCATCTCTGAGGGATGACCTATATAAGCTCCGTAATGTGACTTGCTTTGTTGTGGGACTCAGGGCATCTTATCTGCTGGAACATCTGGATCGCAGATGCTCTATCATACCACATGCTCAAGGATAGAGTATAAATTGACTTGATATATATTTTCGAATAATATAAGGGTCTCATTATAATTGTTAAAATCCTGTAAATTAAAAAATAATTACTAACACGGTGAGAACGTAATGATTATTATACCTCTGTTATTCTGTAAACACTGTACTTGTCTTTTATAATATTGTTTTTGGTGCCTAAATTTTAAATATGAGTTCCATTTATTTAATTTATTTAGTATTACATAATGTAGTAATCGTTATTTATCTAACACAAGCTGCACAACAGGAAAATCCGGAAATTTCGGTGTTTCATCTGTAGACACCAATTTATGCCGGACCAATTCATATTTCTAATGTTAACCTTTTAGCTTTATATTTTAGGGCCAGTTTTTACATAATTACGGGACCGTAGTGGTCTTAAAGGCTTTTAACAAGATAATTAAGGTTGTAAAAGGCTAAGTACTAGGAGTGTTCAAATTAATATTTTTTATTAAAAGGTGTGTTGTTGTAAATTGTTAGATTAATTTAAGTTATGTATTTTATGACACAATAGAAGAAATCATGAAGCACGTCAAAATACTGTTATTATTTATCTATACTTTATAATAATATTATATAGAGGAAAGATTTGTATGTATGTTTATAACGAATTGGCTCAAAAAGTAGTGGACCGATTTCAAAAATTCTTTCACCATTGGAAAGCTACATTCACCCTGAGTAACATACGCTATATAAGATTCATCATCATCATCATCATCCTTCACCGCGCGGGTGAAACCGCGGAGAGCAGCTATATGTTACTATATGTTACTTTTCAGGCTCAAACGGCTGGACCAATTTTGATGAAATTTGGTGCTGAAAAAAATGGATTCTGGATTAACACTTAGGGTACTTCTCATAATCATCAACATCATGAAAAATGCTGTTATCCAAGAAGTAGTGTGCTCTTCCCTTTCTCCCGCAAATATAATTTATGTATATGAATATTTATATGTACCAGTAAAGTACAATATTTTGGTCCTTCTGGAAATCTATGGGAGAGGCTTATGTTAGCAGTGGACTATGTGCCTTAAGATGATGAACATGATGATGACAATGTTTTGGCTTACAGCAACATAAAGGGTAGGTACATACTACCACAAAATAAATAATGTAACTACGTACAGAAGCACTCATAGATAACCTCAAAGTCGCACAACGAGCTATGGTGAGGGCTATGCTCGGGGTTTCTCTACGTGATCGAATCAGAAATGAGGAGATCCGTAGAAGAACGAAAGTCACCGACATAGCCCAGAAGATTAGCCAGTTAAAGTGGCAGTGGGCAGGGCACATAGCACGCAGAACAGATGGCCGATGGGGCCGGAACGTTCTGGAATAGAGACCACGGACTGGCAAGCGCAGCGTAGGTCGTCCACCGACACGGTGGACAGACGACCTGATAAAGGTCGCAGGACGACGTTGGATGCAGGCCGCTTCCAACCGGTCCTTTTGGAAAATTATGGGGGAGGCATATGTTCAGCAGTGGACGTCCTACGGCTGAGATAATGATGATGATGATGACAGAAGCACTACTCTCGAACTGAAGTTGAATTTGAATTTAAGAGTCAAGTTTAGGTACAAAACGGGCTGGTTATGTTAGCTATAAAATTAGCCTACTATTACAACTGTTCCTGCTTGCACGCTAAATTGAAACTTATCGTGATATACGAGCGTTTATATTCACTACAGTAGCAATAGATGACAAAATGTTGACCCATTACGTAATCTTTTTTTAGCAAAATAAAGTTGAATGACTGACTTCATAAACAGTGAAATAAGGTCACTCGGACATTAAAACCATCAAAATGAATATTATCAGAACCGATTTAGCCTACCTAAAGTATGCTTTTGCAATTTTGCATTGGTGTTTGATGCAATTAAGCTGCTTATGAATGAATCAGTCAGTGTTTTTCAGCCATAACTGAATTTTATCGTGCATTGAATGAAATTGGTAAATTTAATTGAAGTACAATTTTAAGACGATAAGTTTTATTTCTTTCTGCCGTGGTGTTCGTTCTGTAGTGGATCTATTGGTTTGGTAACCTAGGTGGTTTTTCAATATAAATACAGGTCGTCCCTTGACTATGCGACATGAAGGGATTTGTAGATAGGATATTTAGCTGAAAAGAGACTTTATTTCATTTTTAATAGTTAGTAATACTGCATACAAACAAAAAAAACGAGTGACGCGACACGAAGCGGATGACACGACAAGTGTCAAAACCAAAGGTGTTGCCCTATCCAAATTACGGCACTTGTGATACTAGTACAAACGTTATATGATTATTAACGGGATATTTACCGTGGTAAGGTTGTGGAATGTCTTCCCGTGAACATGGTGCATGTAACTGCGCCGAAATATCGGGAGCTCACTCCACAACCTTACCACGGTAAATATCCCGTTAATAATCATATAACTTTAGAGAACAACCGTGATAGTTTAAAACAGTGTTTTAGTACAAACGTTTTGGGCCAAAACAGGACTTTTCATCATTACTCATGACCACGAGGATGAAACCGTGGGCCGCAGTTGGCTCATTGATGCTCTGAATGATCTGATAGTTTTAAACATCTAAATAATCTATATACTTGTATCTATCTATATAAATACGAGTATATATATATATGAAGCTCTAATAATGAACCCCTACTTCTCTTGGTCACGCTATAACTTGAGAACAGATAAAACAATCTCGGTAATTCATTTTTCATTTTTTGTTGTGTTAATTATTTACAGGAGCTTCTTATGAACCACCAACCAACCAAAGAAAAACCAATAAAAGATGGGAGGTTATGGCAAGGCCGATGGCCGAGTCTACTACGCGAATGAAGAGTCGCGGGCAGTCGCTAGTATATATATAAATGAATCTCTATTTCCCTTGGCTACCGCATCACGCGTGAGCGGATGGAGCAATCTCGCAATTTTTTTTTGTTGTGTTGATTTTGTCAAGAGAAGGTTCTCATAAAGCAAATTCAAGAAAAGAGAGACTGTGTCTACTACGCGTACAGTCCCACCATCTTATCTGTTCAGGTGACAGCGTCGCTAGTGGATAATTTGGTATTGCAGCCTAAGAAATTCACCAAGAAAAAGGAGAATCAAAACATAGGGCAGTCTTTCAAGCTACTCTTTAATTTGCAAATTCTGCAATTATAATCCTACTAACATTATAAACGCGAAAGTTTGTTGTATACATATTATGTATATTTTAGTTCCAATTTTGCCCACCTGAACAGATAAGTTGGTGGCACTATACGAAAGTGTTAAAACATTGCTACTCTAATATTTATGTAGTTTTGAAAAATACTTGTGTTATAAAGAACAGACAGAGGAAAAATCGATCATGGTAATCACTCATTCTCAAAGGTTCAATTAACCCTCGAAAATGTTCAAAGTGATGAAAAGTTAATTAGTTAAGAAGCGAATAAATCTTGTCTTTAAAATCTGTCCGGAAAGGGCACACTATAGTGACGCTTTACAACTTTTTGTCTTCAATAGCTCACAGTATAGTTAGAGAAGTATGACTCTTAGAACTATTAAGGCGAAATGAGTGCAGATTACGACCAAATTTCATGATTCGTCATCGCGAAAACTTAGTTTTCTACCGACTTCCAAAAAAAGAGGAGGTACTCAATTCGACTGTATTTTTTTATGTTTTACCTCATAACTTTCGGTAGGGTGAACCGATTCTCAAAAGTCTTTTTTGTTTGAAAGCTGGTGATTCCCGTGTGGTCCCATTTAAATTTCATCAAATTCGGTCCAGTATTTTTTGAGTTACACTACAATAACTGATTTTTATTTTACCAAAGTTATCGAATGGAAGTCGGTATTAAATTATTCAAATTGCACTTGGTCGAAGTTTAAACCTATTAACCGAAGTTCGAAAAAAAACGTGGTGTAAATTGAATAAACGTTCTTATGAAGTATGGACCCATGTGGTTTATTAATATGTTTGTGGCTTAATTTTCCTTCACCCGTCGACGAGTCAACATCTCCGAGGTTTTAGGGTTGTAATAATAGTGGTGACATCATTTTTTATTTTATTTTATTTATTTAGTTACATACAGCGTTACAATAACATTAAAATAATAATAAAATAGTATTTGTTCAAATGAGTAGGTATAATATGCCATTATCCGTACTGTATCATTAATTATGAAGTACGCATTGCAATGTATTGTTTTTGTTTGTTTGTGAGTGTGTGTGTGTGTGTGTATGTGTGAGTATTGATTCTTTTAATTTAAGTATTCTTATGTATGTCCCTAATGTGGTATTTGAGAGAACTTTTCGATAAGTGAAACAGATCTAATTCCGCATAGTGTTTACTGAAATTGCGGGCTGCACGGCAAAGCACCGAGTTCTTGGCATAATTAGTACTGAGATAGGGTACTGTTCCTAGTGCGCATAGAAGGTACCCGAAGCGACGTTAGCAAGTGACTCTGTACAATCTATATTTGCATTCATAATATCATATAACAATGTGACGTCATCTCTGCTCTAATGTATCGATATTATACCTAAAAGCCTCTCCATATGAGCCAAATAACTTGTGGTTTTTAAAACTTAAATATATAATTATTTGTTTCTGTATAGATTCTACCTTTGAATATGTACAACGTAGCGTGGGGACCAAATACTTGCTAGTCGATATCGTGAACATTGGGGACGTTATATTATAGTCCTGTGTTACTAAACTAATGTTCTGGTACTTGTAAAAATAAATAAGTGTTCAGTGAATGTTACCGTTAAAAGAAACCTCAATACTTATGATTTCACAAAATAATTTTTCAAAATGTTATCTGATAGTGAACGTGACGATTTTATAATGATGGAGCCACCAGAACAAAGATGACTTTGATTTCTTACAAAATGCTCCATACAACAATTATTTACTTATTAAAGGTAGTATAAAGCACTATGTATCACTCGGGAGAAAGTTCTACTTCTGTTCTCGAGTTTCCATGAATACTGCTGCGCATACTTAAGGCGCGGTCGTATCCTGATAATAGTAAAAAGCAGAATCTTTAAACATCGAGTGTAACGAAACAGTTTGATAATAATCTGTGAAAAAAAAAAACTTAGGTTAGAAAAGGAACAGGCAAAGAGTAATAACCGAACAGAATTCATAAATATTACTCGCTCTCTGCAGAAAAAAATCCTAAATAGGTGCATAAAAATAAACTTTCACGTCCAAACTCTCAGAATTTTCAGTGATAACACTATATTATTTTTTTAGGTAATACATAGCCAACATATAGTACTAAAGTAGTAACCAGCAGTTTTTTCAATTGTGTTAGTATATAACGCAAAATATAAAGAAAACGTTCAAAATTAACGCATTTTCGCATTACATCGTCCAATCTAACAAGCGATTTTCAACCTTACGTAAAGCATCGTAAATTATTTTAAAATTGGGGCTAGACCGCGTCTTAAACATACTCTCGAACAGTAATAGCACATTGCATCTATATACTGTGGTAATAGGTCGTTTTCTCCCTTCGGTGTACAATGAACTATTAACTCCGTCCCCTGGAGGAATTAACAAATATACAATGCAATAACACATTATTGACACCAAAATAAACTAAAAAACAGAGAGGTAGAAATATATCTTAAAGGTAGGTACAATGGGCGGTATAAATATAGTTAGGTAGAAATAAATTTAGCTACGGTAATGAATCGAATAAAGCAAATCTATTTCGTTCTGTTAAGTGTCTAGTTGTAACAACACGTCTGCCGATCGTCTATCAGTTTTAACACTTTTTCCAAACTTCACCTAGCTTAATTATTACGTATACTATGTCTTGGACCCTTCGAAGTGCCCGAACTTCAGTTTGAACCCTTAAGTTGGAAACTTTCAAAGAAAACAGAACGATGAGCGTTCAGCCTTCACCCTTGGACATAATTGCGGGTGTCAGATTGTATTTGAGAAAGTATTTCAAAGGAATCAGTTGATAGACCCCAGTCAGTTTACGGAAGTTATTTGAGAGGTAATAAAAGTTCAGAGGTGTAACTCAATTAATAATCTATACATCTATTCAAATAAATAAAATTCAAGCCATCATCATCATCTAAGACGTAGGACGTCCACTGCTGAACATAGCCTCCCCCATAATTTTCCAAAGGGCCGGTAGGAAGCGGCCTGCATCCAACGTCGTCCTGCGACCTTTATCAGGTCGTCTGTCCACCGTGTCGGTGGACGACCTACGCTGCCCTTGCCTGTCCGTGGTCTCCATTTCAGAACCTTCCGGCCCCATCGGCCATCTGTTCTGCGTGCTACTCGTATGTGCCCTGCCCACTGCTACTTTAACTGGTTGCGGTGAACAGTTTCGGAGATATAACGTCTCCCTTCAAATTCAAGTGTTTGGTTGTAATTCAATATTAACAGCTTTTCACTAAATGCATATGTAAGTTCTTACATAAAAATCAATTTTAAAATTTTTTGTCTATATATCTATAGATCTATATTTTTGCCTTTTTTTAATGTTTCGGCTAATGGCTGGACCGATTTTAACTGGACTTTCACTAGCAGATAGCTGATATAAGGAGTAACTTAGGCTACTTTTATTTCATCGTTATAATTGTCATCCATCACCACGCGGGTGAAACCGGGCGCTGTTAGTTATATATGTTTTTTGTTACATGTCTTGACTGACTGGTTCCTCAACGCAGGGCCTAAGTCGCTGGGGATACAAACTTGAAATGTTGCCAGTATCAACTGGCACTTTTATAATATAAGCATACACTAAGGAAGGTTTTTGGAAATTTAACACTTAAAAGCTAAATTAAGCGAAGGTCAGGTAATTATTTACAGACAGGAAGATACGGTCGTTATGTCCGCCTTCCTCTACATATGTCTCCCTGTAAAAATATTTAAAGTTAATTTAATGATTTCGGCATTACTTTGCTTAGTTTCCTTAGCACTCCCGCATAAAATGCATGCATGAAGGATACAGAATATCAACACAGCCAGACCACTAAACCAACTTCTTCGACAGAACACAAATAATACAAATACAAAAATTTATCCCAGTAAACTAAACTTAAGATACATTTCATAGGTTCCAGCTCTAGGCTATAGACTCTGTCGTAGTACACGTTATTTAAAATAAGTAAGTACACAATCTCTGCTTGTAAAAGTTTCCAAATTAAGTAACTTAAGTTAAGTTGCGTAAGTTAAGGAACCTATGTTAAATACAAAGGTTAAGTTAGATTATTAATACGAGTATATGTTTTGGCGCAAGTTTATATGTAAAGTGTCAGTGTGTGTGTGTGCTCCTGATTAGCAGTATTTCAGGATCACCTATAGAAAGGTGTGAGTGATTGTATGTGTGTGTGGAAGTGAGCGACACGTTTTCCGTCTCTACACGAGCCATTCTCAGGAGATGTTCACTCACCGAGCGATGAAACGAGAGGATATCTCGATCTAGCGCTCCGTTCGGTAGTATCAATATCGTGTAATGCGCGATTTACATTTCAATAAGTACAGTAGCGAGTTAACTTGCGACATCAGCGAGTTAAGTTGTTGTCTTCGTTTGAACGACAAAAACGAGTTAAGTAGTAAGTTGTTGATTAAGTGAGGTTTATAGATCGCAATCCTATTTTTGGCAAGTCCAGTGCGAAGTAGGCCCCTCTCTCGCGTCATCCGCACCCCGCCAAATTAACTGGCCGGCATGTAGACGGGCGAGTTTACTACAGTTCATAGATTTGTAGACAAGTAGTCAGTAGTAAACAAAATAGCCGACGCAACTAGTCTTTTTCTCGAAGCGACAACTTATGACTACTTACTCGCCTACGTTTGGACGCTACTTACAACTTACTACTTGCTACTTGGCTGACTGATTTCTTAACTCACTACTGTACTTATTGAAGTTTGAATCGGGCTTTAGTTTATATTTAAGTAGCATGATTATCCGAATACTACTTTTTATAGAATTCTACAGAAAAAAAATATATTCTAGGATAGCATTCGGATCTGCGTTTTCTAACTATCATAGACGCCATGGCTGCAAGGTCTCCGAGCCACCTATTCGAGCACAAATACCCCATGCCCAAGCATCGAATACTCGAATATCTTAGTAAGAATTCTCCTTATTGAATACTCCTCCTCATATTTGATTTATCATAAACAATAACCTAAAACAGATATGGTGTTATTTGGGTCCCGTACTCAAAGGGTAAAACGGGATCCTATTTTTAAGATCCGTCGAATCCTACAAGGTTTGGTCTCGCCAAGCAGGCTTTTAACATCAAGTATTAAAAATTATGAAGGGTTGTGGCATCAGTACGAAAGTTAAGTTGTTGTAAAAAAATGTTATTTCGGTTATATATTTCTGTCACACTGTTTAATAGATGTCGCTCCGTCACCATACGACGGTTAAAATCAAATAGAGAGGTAAACTTTGATGATCGGACGGTGATCCTCGGAGGTCTAGTGGTCGTGGCGTCTAACACGGATTGTCGGAAGACGCAGGTTCGAATCCCGTCTGAGGTGCATTTCTCTCTAAAATTGCAATTATTGTTCCTATATTTTCCCTTTTTCGTCTTGAAATACGAAATCGATGATCAGTCAATATTATAAACGTTTTTAATGATATCTCATAACGAACAGCGTAGAAGTACAATACAATGAGAGGCTATATGGAGATCACGTTAGCTCAGGACATCGAGTCTCTCAAAATTACTATAGTATTATATTCATATCTGTTGTATATAAAAATGAACCCTTATTTCTCCTGGTCACGCTATAACTTGAGAACGGATGAACCATTTTTGCTCTTTTTTTGTTATGTTAATTATTGTGCAGGAGAAGATTATTATGAAAGAAAAACCAAGAAAAGATGGGAAGTTATGGCGAGGCCGAAGGCCTTTCGCGGGTGTTAACTACATTATAATTAGTACTCACGGGATGTACACCACGTTAAGGCAGGTTTTGGAGTTCCCGATATTTCGGCGCAGTTACATGCTCCATGTTTAAAGGGTAAACTGAATATGCGGGGGGATGTGAAAAAAGTAGTTCGTTCGCAGTGATACAGTAAGTGTGTATTGTCGAGACTTACAATCGAGTTCGAGGACCAGTGGTATCCGTAGTAAAAGAGTGAGAAAGAGGGTAGAACGTTTTGTCTGCTCTTAATATCTTCGAACTTTTTTCACATCCACCCGCATATTCAGTCTACCCGTGAACATGGTGCATGTTACTGCGCCGAAATATCGGGAACTCCAAAACCCGCCTAATCGTGGTGTACATCCCGTGAGTACTAATTATAACGGATGGGACAGTGGCTAGTATATAATATTAAAATATCAGTGGAAAAGGTAAACAGTAGAAAGCATATTGCTTTAACCGGCCAGCATGTATTTCAGTAATGAAAGATCACCGCTTTTCAGTAAAGCACCGTTTCATCCGATGAATGAGCGCATAATTTTTGGGTTAATGTAATATAACGAAATGGTATACATTAAAACAGTGACTGAGCTTTGGAAGAATCCATAATACTTAGCTGGTTAGAAACATTCAGCTACGAAGGGCTTGAAAACTAGGTTGTCACTTTAATTTTTTAACAGACTTAAAAAAAGTAGGTTCTATGTTCGATTGCATGGTTTTTTTTGTATGTTAGCCGATTTCTCCCTCATTTGTAGACCGATTCTAAAAATCTTTTTTTGGTTTAATAGAGTATTGTTCCTAGATGGTCCCATTTAAATTTCATCACAATCGGTGAAGCCGTTTTAGAGTTAGACTCCAAATCTGAAAAGTGTTACGCCTATCTTGATGATATCATCGTTGACGTTGAATAACAATCGATCCCGTGACAGTGTGAAATAACTTGTCAAAGTCGGTGCCATGCACACAATGTTGTGATATAGGTACATACTTTTGAACTGTCGTGGTACCGACTTCAACAAGTTATTTCACACTTGTTGGTGTTGAAGTCGGTTCCATTTTTCGGTAAATATTTTTAATACTAATCAAATCAATATACATACAAAATCCTTACACATACATAATTACCCACACATAACCATAAGAATAAATAATGTGTATTCTTATGATAAAAAATATTATTCTTATGAGTTAACCCTAACAGGGAAGTTGTTAAAATTGCGTGCCTACTACGTTCTACTTCCTATATATTAAATTTAAATTCTAATTTTAATTTTATTTTTTTATTTGCTGACTTGTTGAACTAATAACTATTACAGTCAACTATCACCTTGTTACAAAACACACCGGTGGGTACTTAGCGACACTAGCGTACAATACGACATGCCTTACCACCATACTTGTGTGCAAGAGATCGCTCTAAACGATTTCATTGTTGAGTAATAATTTTCTATTAGAATAGAATAGAATAGAAATTATTTTATTGCCAAAAATACACACAAAAACACAAAGAACTATTACAAAAACATATTAATGTCTAACAATTATAACAACTAACATAATGATTAAAAACAAACTTATTTTTAGCAAACGGAGTTAGGCTCAGCACTGGCTGCGTAAACACGAGTGTCTACGCAAGGCTGGTTTTCAGCTTACCCCTATGATCGAGCTAAGGTGTTAAGTACTCGAGTAGCTGCGTGAAGCGGATAGTTTTACTCATTATTTTTCTTCAGTTCACTAAAAACAGTTGATTTGTTATGTTTATATATACTAGGTGTGTGTGTGTAGTGTGTGTGGAGTGCATGTGAGTGTATGGTTGAGCATGTGTGTAATATTTATTATTTGGTTTTAAAGGTTGCCTCAAAATTATCTCTCTGACGCTTAAGTAATAATGTTTTGAATTTAAGTTTAAAAAGATCAAAATTAACTTTTTTCTTCATAAGAGGTGGCAAATTATTCCATATTTTCGTGGCGCTATACTTGAAGCAACCTATAAAGCTAATGTTCCTATGCTTGGGTATGGAAAGTTTTAGCAGAGATTGTGTACGAGTGCTGGCCGAGTGAATATTATATATTATATTATCCTATTTCTTTGTTTGTTATAATTTATAATGTGGTGTTACAATAAACAGTTTATATCTACCATGTTAAATAGCGTTGCACATAATCTACTGTGTTATACCTACATTGTGCTTATACAGCGTCAGCGACATAAAATATTAATATACCACTGAAAGCAAACAGTTTTTGACGTTTACAAGCCTGCCACCGGCGAAATAATGATTATGGAGTTGTAAATAACGAATGTGGATGTGCTGAATCGAGCGAGGATTATGTATTGTTACTTATACATCATTACTGTATAATAATACGAATTATTATGAACAAGACCACACATTTTGATTTAATTTAATTGTTAAACGCTATTATATATATTTTTAATGCAGTTGCTGAAAAAGTGGGGTATTGCAGGGACGTATAGCGTTCGGGATGTGGGCTATTACATACTCGTGCTTTTTTTTTACCTTTCCCGAACTCGTGCGTTCTCTTTCTCAACTGTCAAAATAATGTCTATTAAAAAGAAAAACCAACCATGAAGTTTTTATGATTTGCATAAATCATAAAAACTTTTATGATTTTTTTTTTCGTATATTTCTAAAAAGAAGCTACTAATTTGTTTCAATATCAGATTTAATTATTTGATTGAATGAGTTAGGTTAGGTTTCATTTCATCTCATTAAATTTCATTTTCATTTCATATCAATAAAAAAAAATCTACTGAAGACTTGGCTGTATGGGCATAGTTCCCTTTGCCTACCAGAATGGGTGAAGAAAAAAAAATCTCTGCTTATATTCTACGGTTGGCGCCATTTTCCGGAAATTTTCTTTGCGAGTTTATTTTATTAAATTGCTTAATTTTTTCGCAACTGTATTAAAAATAGTCGTTCAGTACACGTGCGGAACCGTCATTGCAACTTGTTCCGACTGTCAACCCTCGCCTTCAGCTGCGCCTCGGCTCGGGTAGACATTTGTCGGAACTCTTTGCAATGACAGCCTTTCCCCACTTGTAATGAAATATACTATTTAAGAGTAGTATACATTTTTGTGAATGAGTCCGCCCGGGGTAGTACTGCCAACATACTTACATACCAACATACCTGTTTCTACCGCGATACAGTAATGTTCCCAATACTGTTGGTATGAAGGTAACGTTACCGGCGAAATAACAGGCACATGAGACTTAATGTCTTAGAGTTAAGGGCGCAGTGCAGTTCGTCACTTGTGAAGAGATGCATCTGTTATAGGCAGAGGTTACCACTATCAGGTGGGCCTCGTGCTTGTGCCGTTTCCTGATAACATACTATATATATTATATTCCATATACTTATTTGCCGCGGGTTGTCCGCTTAGAATAGGACCCCCCCCCCCCCCCCCCAACTCTAGCCGTGGGTGCTGTAGAAGGCGGCAACTTCCCAGTAAAACACCCCCAAACTACGCTCGCCAACCCGCCTGCCAAGCGTGGCGGGTATTGGCAAAACCCTCCTATGAATTTCACATAAATAACCAGGCCCCCAGTCCCCGGCAGCCCCGATATTCCTGGCTACGGTAGCGGCTACGGTAACGGTGGGGCAAGGGGTGCTAAGAATCCCCGGCAGACGCCCGGCTACCGACCCAAACGACGACGACTGGCCCTGGTAACACACAACATACACACGATGAGGACAGACGAGAACATTTATGAGCTAGAAGAAGAAATGAGTAAGTTACATTGGGACATTGTGGGGTTATCTGAAGTCCGTAGAGCGGGTGAGGACACGATAACCTTGAAATCAGGTAACCTGCTCTACTACCGGGAGTGCGACCAACAGTCCCAAGGTGGTGTCGGGTTTCTCGTCCACAAGTCCCCCATTAACAACATAGCGACAATCAACAGCATTTCTAACAGGGTCGTATACCTAATACTCAGAATATCTAGAAGATATTCGCTGAAGGTCATTCAGGTACACGCACCGACAAAGTCGCACCAGGATGATGAGGTGGAGGATATAATATGAGGACATTAGTCGGGCCATACATACCTCTGATACGCACTTCCTTGTAGTTATGGGGGACTTCAACGCGAAGTTGGATAAAAGAAGTAATGATGAGTTGAAGGTGGAGCAATTTGGTTATGGGCAACGGAACCGTAGGGGATAGAGGTTGGCCGACTTCCTGGAGAAAGAGGGACTCTTTATGATGAACTCTTTCTTTCAGAAGCCAACTAACAGGAAATGGACCTGGCTGAGTTCCGATGGTTCCACGAGAAATGAGATTGACTTTATTATGACCACCAAGAGACTAATATTCACTGATGTCTCAGTAATCAACAAGGTTAAAACCGGTAGTGATCACCGAAAGGTAACGTTGTGAAATAGTAGAACAGGCCTGCTGGATATTAGGTAATATACCGGATCTTCCGAATATGCGTCAAGTCTTTCAATCAAAGGTTTAGAAAGAAATAATATATATTTATTTGTGACTGTAGCATTATACTCACACTAACTTACAGAACAATAGATAAATAATACAGAACATGTTATAACATAGGTCACACTAAAAGTTTCCGGAATTGGCCACTTACATAAACAATATTTAAAAAGTTATCACTACATTTGAAAATAGGACTCTTTAGCCGTGGAATAAAATTTGTTTCATCTGATTGTCAATTGTTTTCACATTGTGGCGTCATTTTAAAAATTGGTTCATTCGTATGAAAGAATGATTGACGCATAGGGAGACTATTTTGAGAAACAATAAATTCTTTTTTGACAGTTAATAGTATTTTTTATTATTGAAACTTGTGCGCCCCACGTATATCACAAATCGGTCCCAACTCAGCATAATACTGGTTGTTAGCCATTGCTGGTCTTCCCCTGAGGCCAGTTTGTGACACCACGAAGCGGTTACTAATACAACAGCAAGATAATCAAATATTGATATTATGACCGTAACAACAAAAAAATATTAGACAGATCGAGTTATTTCTACTTTTAACGTACTTCAAAAAAGGTTTCTCAATTCGACCGTGTATTTTATTTATGTGTGTTCGCGGATAACTTCGTCGTTTATGAACCAATTTTGATGTTTTTTTCTGTTTGATAGCGTATACTTCCGTGGTGGTCCCATATAAATTTCATCAATATCGGTCAAGCAAGTTTTTGAGTTACACTCCAAAAACTGAAAAGTGTTGATTCATCTTGATAATATCATTAACGGTGTATCTCGTCTCGTGTACTCGAACACTAAAAAAAGCGAAATTATTTATAATATATATTTATTTTAATTATTTTATAATTTGCGTTGAATTGACTATTGACGAAATGCTACTATAGCCTTCTCTTCTTCTTCTTCTTTGATGACAAATCAATTATTATAGAATGGATCGGCCAGCTCCGCACAATGTTGCCATACTTTAAGGGTCAATATGAAACACATACACAAATATTTAGATATATTTAAAACCTTAATATGTAAAATGTTGCAATAAATATATTAAGTATTGTATTTTTAACTAGCTGTCTAGCGCAATACGGTGTCTTTAAAATAAAGGTGGCCTAAATTATCTTTTCTACCGACTTCCAAAATAAGGAGGAGGTACTCAATTCGCCTGTTTTTTTCTTATGTTTGTTACCCAGTAACTTTCGACTGGTTGATTCTCAAAACTCTTTTTTTGTTTGAAAGCTGGTGCTTCCCGTGTGATCCCATTTAAATTTCATCAAATTCGGTCCATTAGTTTTTGAGATACACTCCAATAACTGAATAGAATGGAAGTCGGTTGTTTTAAAAAACTGCTGGTGTAAGTGTCGTCGAAATCGGTCCAGCCATATCGGAGATAAGTCGGAATAGACAGACAGAATAAAAAAGATTTGTTATAAGTGCATTACAGTTACATTACAAACAATTTAATTTTTTTTTTATATTTATAGATATACTCTTCTCTGATTTGTTGTTTCGTGATTATAGTGATAGTGATTTCGTTGTTGAAATTTAGTAAGCATTTTTATACCATTATACCATTGTGAAGTGCAGTTGCATCTACCTCACTAGAGGTAAATCCAACATAGCTTACATACTGCACAAACCACACCAAACTTTGCGCACCACGCTTGCATCTATCAGAAATTCCGACAACAAACATTCAGGCAAACATTTGCCCTAAGTTCAGCCAACGTGTTCCAATCACGCACGAGGATTGAATTATGGACCACAACCCGCTTACTGCAAGATATTGTGGGGAATAGTTCGGGAGTTGTTGACAGATTTTATAACTTTAGTCACATTCACGGCAATTTATAGTAGAACTCAATTAGAAATCGTGACTTACCGTGATAGTTTACAATAATTCATTACCTTATACTAGGTACTATTAACTAGTATTTCTGCAAACAGTTTATGCAATACCAACCTCCCAAGCATATATAAAACATAATTTTATCAAGGTTAGTAAATAGCGCCGCAACAAATTTCCTCCCATTTCCCATTAGGCGAAAACAAAAATTACATTAAACAGTAGAACACCAAGTTTTGTCAAGATCGGTAGAAAAATGCGACCTGTACTACATACAACCTAACAAATATACGGATAGAAAGTCAATTTGGCCAGTTAAAGCAGAGACGCTTCGCTCGCTCGTTCCATAATGCTATCACGTTGATACAGTGTTACCGCGACCCTACAACTGATCTCTAACATTGATTCTACAGCTGCGGCGTGGGTTGTGAGTATTAGCGCCAGCTAGTGTTGTCGGCATGCGAACGTCGCCTGTGTTACGAGTACGTAGAATAAGAAATCTAGAAAAAGATTGTTGTTTGACTCCGAAGCGATAGAAAAGCCTAGTTGTTCATAACTGTTTAATTACTGTATACTATGCCGTGATGGGTGGCAGTTGAAAGAGTCAAGTCTGAAGTCAAGCATTCAAAAAAGAATACAGGGATTCTCTTTACGAATGCTATTCACATCTAGACTGAGAAATATGGGAAAACACTGGCCATTTCTCTGGACATAAAAAGTGCTTCAACAATATTGGTATATAGAATGTCCCGAAACTCAACGATAACCTGGAGGCCAAGATGTCCCAGTTATGAAACAAGTACAATTTGAAGAATTTAATACAGACTTCCATTCTATTCAGTTTTTAGAGTGTATCTCAAAAACTACTGGACTGAATTTGATGAAATTTAAATGGGACTACAGGGGAAGTACCAGCTTTCAAACAAAAAATTTGAGAATCGGTTTACCCAGTCCAAAGTTATGAAGTAACAAACATAAAAATAAAACTTAAAAAAAACAGTCAATTTAAGTACCTCCTCCTTTTTTGGAAGTGGGTAGAAAAACACAACTAAATGGTTATCTTTTGAAATAACTTTCTAAGGGTAGCGAGGTAAATTTATTTTTCAACATGGAGGGTCAAAGTTAACTGACAATTATTTTATAAACCATAAGTCGTAATTTATTTTACTTAGTTAACAATGTTACTTACTTTGATTTGTGATTGCGATTTATAGAACTGTAATTTGACATTTTTAAAAAACACTGTAAAATTTTAAAAAACTTTTCGAAAAATGACTAAGTGACATGGATTATATTTTTTATTTTTCATAACTGGTATACCTTGGCCTCTCGCCAGGTTATCGTTGAGTTTAGGGACAACCTGTGTATCAACCTTATTTATCCTTTTTAGAGATACTACTATCTCTGTCCCCAATTTCATCAAAATCATTTTATTACTTTATGCGTGAAAAAATGGAAAGCAATTGACAAACCAGTAAACACACTTTCGCAATTATATTTTGGTTACTGATTACTTACGAAGTATCTATATTTAGATGTCTTCTTGCAGTAAAATAATTTTATGCGCGTTTTTATTCCGGACGTAAATATGAACGCCAGTAGCTTCTGAACTAAGCCATTGCAAGTTGTATACCGATGGGCTTACGTGGCGAAGGTAAATGGAAACTCCAAGATAAATCTCAGTTTCAGATGGTTGATGACATTGCTTGATGGCCACTCCAGGTGAAATAATAGTACGCTCTGTACTATATGTACTGTAAATGTATGTGTTTATTTTTAGGGTTCTGTAACTCAAAAAAGAAAAGAAAGCCAAGATAACTTTGTTGTCCGTCTGCCTGTCTGTCAAGACCCTTTTTTCGCAGGAACGCGTAAAGGTATCAAGTTGAAATTTTTTAAAAATACGCCGAAATAGGTCAACGGTCTCTTTCAATTGTGAAAAAGTAAGCTAATAAGTCGATTGCCATTGAAAGGTATGACCTGAACGGTCATATTGCAGTTGCAAAAAAGTTAGAAAATTTGTAGTACTTCCTGTTGACCAAGATTTATGAAATTTCGCACAAAGCAATGTCTCACAGAGCACATAAAAAAGGTAATCATCCGATTATAATATAAACCGTAAATATGTAATTATATATAACGAAAACCGGCCAAGGTCGCACGAAAGGTTCCGTACCATGATCTATAAATCTCACATACAACAGACATGATTTTTAAGCCGTTTTTATAGATAACAGAACCATTAGTGTCCGACTCGCACTTGGTTGGTTGTTAAGTATTTGCTGTTATAGCGGCAAACATCATCTGTGAATATTTCAACTGTCTAACTATCACGCTTCCTGAGATACAGCCTGGTGACAGACAGATAGACAGACAGACGGACGGACAGACAGCGGAGTCTTATTAATAGGGTCCCGTTTTACCTTTTGAGTACAGAACCCTAAAAAGTGAATTACTATTACAAACTTATTATTTGCGGATGTTGCGATAATCGTGTCTAGGGATCGAGCTGCAAAGTTAAGTTTGTCTTAAGTTATATCAATAATGTTATGCACCACTTTGCCGGTTTTTTAATAATTGAAAATGATAAGACGGTCGTCCTCCTGATGATTAGCGTAACGTCTACCTGTGACAGTCGCAACGCAGAGCAGATCTTTAAGGTTCTTCGCGGCTACCCTCGTCTCCCCGTGATTTTTGAGCTTTTTAGTCTCATTCGCTCATCTTCGACTTCTTTCGACTTACAGTATCAACGGCGCTGCCCAAAGACAAAAATCCGTAAAACTCTATGTTTTTCTTGGCACCGTTTAGACATTATACAATAATACAATAGTTACCGATGCAAGCTCGAAAAATATACAGTGTATAGTTGAAAATTAAAATAAATATAATAATATTGCACACACAATATGTCTATCTGGCATCTTTAAGACAAATAATAATATAATGATAATTGGAAATAAAACGACCAGAAAAATTCTTTCGTATCGCATTTCTAATATTTTGAGCGACAATTACTATATTTTTCGTAAGCAGAAAAAAAAACATTAAATTAAAGAACCATCTTTATTATTGTTACCCTTGTGGCTTCTCATATTTTTAAATAAATTAAAACTGCGATACGGTTATCGTGTTTACAGACGCACGCTTTGTCCTGTCACATGCCAGTGCTTCACGTCCTCAAATACCTAAAAGTTTGCTCATGCAGCGCCTTAATACGCTAAGCGAAAACGCTACGGTGTAGCACCCACGAAGACATTGCCAGATATTTTGCTAAGACAGACACTTAAATAGAATCCTGTCACGCGCAGTGCGATTCTCTAATGATTCGTGCGACGAGCTCACCGATGTCAAATACTTTATGAGATATCACCCTTGTAATAAGGTTGCTTTTGCATCGTTTCTTGTCATCACATCATTTGTTTCACGGATGTTGTTAAAGTTGCAACGATGTTTGCTCTTAGAGAATTGCACGGCTGATTGCACTAACTGGTGGTCATTGGTGGTCACTTGCAGAGTTCATGCTGTCAAAGGGTTCTACAGACGGTGGTACTTTTTAAACAAAACGTGAAAACACGAAAGGGTTTGTACTATACAATTTTAAATCACCTGATTGGTGAAGTCAAAATTGGAAAGGTTAAATTTTGGACTTGGACAGATTTTGGACGGAATAAGAACGCGCGTCTTTTGACTTACTGTGTCAGACGCCATTACTGGTAAGCTACCGAGGCACCAATCCAAGAACGCAATTTATAACGTAAGTACTTTTTTCTATCGAATTGTTCCAAGCTTTAATAGACCGACAGAAAAGTTTTACAAAAACTTTCGTATTGATGCAGCAACCTTTTTCAATGTTACTTCAAAGACTTCTAAAGCACTAACGCATGTTTAGACAAATGTTTTATTTTTCAAAGTTTCTGTATATCAAGGGCAGTACTTGCACGTAATGTCTTGATATTATAATAAAACTTGTTTAAAAAATTTTTATTATACGCGGGGTGTAAACACACACGTGATGATGGATGATGATGATCATAAAAAGTGTCCTATGGCTCCAGCGCCCATCCAGCGCCTCATCTACCTCCATACCAATTTTCATCAAAATGGGTATAGCCGTTTGAGCTTAAAGAAGTTAGAAGTCGGTGGCCTAGTTGGTCTGACACGGAGAGTCAGAAGACGCGGGTTCGAATCCCGTCCGAGGATGTGAATTTTTATCTCTATAAATTTCAATGTTTGAGAACGCTTAAGCAGGCGTTAGTGCTTTAAAAAGTAATACTATAAAAATCACAAGGGTTGCGATGTCAATGCGAAAGTTAAAGTATTTCTAAATAATGCTTCTTTCGGTTGGATGGTACTGTTAACTGTCCAATAGATGTCGCTCCGTCCCCGCAAGACGGTTAGTCAAATAGAGAGTTAAAATTCGATGCTTGTACCAGATTCTCGGTGGCCTAGTTGGGCAATGGCGTCTGACACGGAGAGTCAGAAGACGCGGGTTCGAATCCCGTCTGAGGATGTGAATTTTTCTCTCTATAAATTTCAATGTTAAAGAAGTTACTTACACAAAACAGACTAACAAAGTTTCGCTTTTATCATATTAGTCTAATTATGTTCTATGAAGACAAAAATAACGGACAATAGCTAACTATTTGTAATAAATACGCATGATAAAAAAAACAAGAAGAAATAGGTCCTTTAACTTTAACTAAGTTTATTTAAGACCCTCTTCTTTAAATAGAACAGAATCGATCTATTTAAAAGCTATAAACATAAATTCTCGTACTAATTAAAATACATGCAAACCGTAATTTATCTAGTACTAGCTGCGCTCCGCGGTTTCACCCGCGCGATGATGGATAATGATGATGATGATGAATCGTATATAGCCTATGTCATTTAGGGTGAATGTAGCTTTTCAATGGTGGAAGAATTTTTGAAATCAACCCAGTATTTTTGAGCCAATTCGTTATAAACATACATACAAATCTTTCCTCTTTATAATATTAGTATAGATAACTGTGACAAAGATAACTCATAGTTTATGCTGTAAACGTCAACGATACGATTACATTACAGTTACGGAAATGTTGGTGCTAAGCCCACAGTTGTCCACTAGTAACATTGGAAGACAGTAAACCATGAAACTGGCAACACAGTACTATTACTGTGAGAGAATACGGCAGAGAATATTCTTACTATAGAGTTCGATTTACTACGTCGTAAAACGGCAGGGACCCTCGATATTCCATTTGCAAAGTGATATGTAGGAGCGTCAAGAGATACCTCCAATATACTTGGCTAGATGTACAGATAGGGACATATTTTAACTAGTGACGCGATTCCCGGGGTTCGTTTGTTTCTAGGGCTGCGCGGCTTACAGATCAAATGGATTCCGATAAAGTGGTCAAAGAACAGTTCATGCTCATACCAAAGTAAGTATATATCTATAATGGGCGATCACAATAATCTATCTATCCAGTTTACCTTACTGCCGATATAAATTTGACATAGCGTCCATCCAACTATCTCTATATTAAGTAAGGAAACCGACGATAGATAAGTTATTGAAAACGGCCGTAAGTATCGTACGTCTTTCCTACAAGCGTTGATTCACGCAGGTTAGCGCGAGACGCGTGCGGGATGTCAACATCGCAATCTACGAACAAATCTTCGATCGATCTTTTTTTGTTCGTAGACTACGTACACAACAGAAAACAATGACATTTGAAAACTGCCAACCTCGACCGCTATGCCGGCAAGCGTCCTCCGCCCCAGCGAAGAAGTTCTACTTACTGGGGGCCGCGCGCACCAAGTACTTTGCTCATATAAACTATGTAGGGCTGACTTACATCAATCAGATACATTTCATTAATAATATAGCCCACCCGCTGCGGCACATGATCGTTCTTAATTCCACAGATTTCGAGATAAAACGTACTCAAGTTCTCGGAAGTAATTTGTTTCATAACCTGCGCGGTTTATGATACAATTGGTGGTTGAATCTTAGCCGCGCGATTCTCTAATGGTTCGTCGTTGCGATCGTAGACGAGCTCACCGATGCCAAATACTTAAGATATATCGCTTTTGTACACAAGGTCGTTTTTACAAATTTTACGATTATGAGTTTTTAATAGTAAAACCAATTGTAATTATATCATATTATAATCAGCTTAACTTATGTACTTAATGAAACGTCTTCACTCTACCGATGCTCAGACCAAAATGCTAGCTACCAAACAAAATACAAATCATCATAGCTACTCCTACCCGAAATACAAGTGGAAGTCAGTTTAGAGACTACTTAGAAAATCGGATATGGAACTAATAAATACTTGACTAGATATCGTAACAATCGCAGAGTGGCGGTCAATACGATTACTGTTATTAACCGAAATGATTTGAATTATTATTAAAATTCTTGAGTTATAAATATTATACACAATAGATCATACCTAATTATATTAATAGCTAACACAACGTTTCTTGTCATCTCGTCATTTATTTCGCGGATGTTGTCAAAGATGGAACGATGTTTGCTCTTAGAGAATCGCACGGCAGGATAATATGCTAAGTGTTTTAATGAAGTAGTAAGCAAAGAGTATACATACCTATAGAGCGCGGCTTAGTAAGTATGAACCGAGAGCACAAGTATGAACAGCACAGTCGCTCAACAATACGAGTAATATTGAGATGTGACGGTGAAATGTGCAGCGTCAGGGTGTAAAAACGATACCTGAAAGCACAATAAAAGGAGTTGTAGCTTATTATCATCAGTAAGTAGTATAATCATATAATAAAGCGATACACAATAAACATGTATGTATATAACATCTGCTTAAGATCGGCACAAACGGGCCGGAGCGATACGCGCGCTCTATAGGTTATATATACTCTATGGTAGTAAGTTACTTGAAACTAATTTTGAAAAAAGCAGCCAAGTACGAGTTGGACTCATGCATCGAGAGTACCGTACATTAAAAGAGCATGTCACTTTATTGCTGTATGACAAAATAGGTTAAAGGACAAACTTAACTTTACTATTCGATTCCTTATTATTGCACCAACCCCAAATAATAAGTTTGTAATTCGCTTATTTTGGTAATATACTACATATTTTCCAGCATGTTTCTTCTGTAACTGCTGTAAGAATTTGCTTTTTTACATATGTCATGGTTCTAGGTCAACGGGAAGTACGATGCGACATAAACGGTCCTTCATATCTTGTGATTGCGGACACTTAAAAGTTTGATTGTTTCACAGCTGAAAGAGACCGAACACCCGAGTATTTGATATACATTTCAATTTGATAGCTCTACGCGCTCCTAAAAAAGGGTCTCGTCAAACAGATGGACAGACGGACAACAAACTGGTCGTATAAGGGTTCCTTTTTCCCGTTGAGGCGCCGAACTCTAAGTGTCAAAACCAAACTAAAGTTATGAGTATTTTTATCTCATGTTTTTATGAAGTAAACCAAATTAATTAATTAATTGAATAAACTAAATCGCTTTGTACGTCATGTTAATTATAATTTTTCTTACACTTATATTTATTCTACCCTGAAAACCTACTTCTTTGTTTAATTTGCCAATTAATTTCATTTGTCAGTGGATCTGTCAAACAAAAAACCGTTAAATTTGTGTAAAAAAACTGACGTATGTGGTCATAGTGCAACCGTCGGTATACAAGATTTAACGCGACCTCTGCCGTGCGATTCACTAAGAGCAAACATCGTTGCATCTTTGACAACATCCGTGAACCAAATGAAGATATGACAAAAAACGTTGGAAAAGCAAACTTATGTACAAGAGCTATATCTCATAAAGTATTTGACATCGGTGAGCTCGTCGACGAGCTCGTCGATGAGTCATTACAGAATCGCACGGCTAAAGGTTAGAATCGCAAGCTGATAATCCTTAGCACCCATCCAAATCGCTACTACAGCACGCTTCACTGAACTGAGCTATACAGTTAAAAAAGCGAAAGCGAAAAACCATCAACTAAACATTTTTCATCTTAAGATTTTCATTTTAATTAGAACGAATATAAAGTCAGCCAAAAACGTTAATTCTCCTAAAATATATCATATATCTTAAAATTAACGCTAATGAGACCACACACCTACTTAAATAACCTCGTCAAGCTTGTTATACTGAAAATCAGGACAAGAGTTAAAAATAAACAGATTGTAACTCCTTAAATATTTGTTTACAAAATTATTTCATACCTATTAAAGGTTTATAATCATCATAATCATAATCGGCTGATTATGATTATGATGAATACATAACATTTTGTTCCCACTGTTGGGACTCGAGCCTTCCTTTCAGAGAGAGGAGTTGGGCCATAATCCACCAGTGGCTTGGTGGATTGGTTAGTGGCCAACCCATGTTGAAGTTTTCAGGCCGCCCGAAGGCCTTTGACATAGCCTAACGACTGTTGTCCTAAGACAAACAACCGGGACGGGACCGACGGCTTAACGTGCACTCAGTTGAATAATGCCACTAGCGGTCACCCATCCAAGTCCTGGCCGCAGCAAGCGTTGCTTAACTTGTTGATCGGTTAAGATCGCCAAGGCAAGCTCCGCTACAAGCGCTTCACAGCTCCGCTACGAGCGCTTTACAGCTCCGCTGCGAGCACTTCATTAAAGGTTAAATTAAGGTGAAACCGTACGTATTAATTAATATAACAAAATATAAGTGCTAAAAAATATCTACTGCGGTATAGACTTTGTTTGTGAATTGGTAGACATAGAGCTAAAGGCAAATATAATTACCGTATAGTTAGTTACACATATGGATGTTAAAACAATTTTAAAATAATTTGAGGTTCTTTGACTTATTTCGTGCCGTAGTACTTTGCATATTTAATCCAAACAATTTAAATTAAATTAATACTAAAGTGTCAGTCAGCCATTGCACTCGGATTTTGAGGTTATTTTTTCATATATTTTGTACCAGTTATAGAAGTGAGCTACTAGTGTAATGAGCAACGTTGTATTAAAGGTAAACTACCAGTTACTTTAATGTTACCCCACGTCCCTCCAAAATGCATATATACACTCTCTAGCATCAGAAAAGCAATATGAATGGCAATTATTTTGTAGATCGGAGTTTTAGTCTAACTAATATAAATGCGAAAGTATGAGACTGAGTACGTGTACATGTTTATTACTTCTTCACGCTGAAACGGCTCAAAAGATGCAATTGAAATGAAAAAAGGAGATAGCTTCCTAATAGGCTTATTTATACGCTAACTTTTAATCCCCATTCAAAGGGTAGTAGTTCTTGAGAGTTCACTATAACCTTAATTGCACGTTAAATGAATCGCGGGCAGGAGCTGATTTTGTAATTTATCCTACTACTTATACTAAAAGTAAACAGTATTCTGTTTTATGTAATATATATTAAGTAAAACTGAATGCTGTGTCTATTTTCAACCAAGTCTCAAAAAATAAGAGGTTCTCATTACAACCATTTTTTTCATAGTGTGTTACGTCAAACTTTTTCTAAGTAAACCGATTTCAATTATTATTTTTAATTTGAAAGTTCTTGTTTCTTAATGTTATACTTTATAAATTTGGTCAACATCTGACTAGTAGTTTTAGATAATGACTTATCATCAACAACAAGTTTAATACTATTGGAAGTAGGTTTCAAATTTTGTTAAAAAAAGTTATATTCTTTAGTAATTATTTTTAACATTCCCTCCCGACCTAAAAGCTTTTTCAAACACAAACTACATTACTCTTGATTGCACACTTCAAGTGAACACAAAAGGCAAGTACAGAACAAACACAGTGTTAATTTGGTATCACATTGTTCCACAGTTACGTTTCGTAAAAGTAAAATTTCATTTAGGAGAACATAAAACGTGAAATCTGTGTTTTACGTGCGTCGCAATCAGACTGTCTAATTAGGGAGTTGAACTGTGAAATGGTTAATGTTTAGGAGTCGAGATAAATCAAGGAGTTCAAAGTTTTGAGAACAAATACATGATGTATTTCGCTACTAATGTTTCTGTTACGTCTTTAGTACTAGTAAACTAAGTAGGTACTAGTAAAAACAAAATGAAATCGCTACAACAAGAGTTCTTATAAACCCGCAACACTTAGGTTGTGTTCCTTTATGAGCAAACACGCACATGATCATCGTGAGCGAGCTCTAGCGATAACACTCAAGTCGCGACCACAACGCTCGCCGATGGAAGGTGGGTTTTTGCGGTCGTTGCAAGCTGCGCTGTCAAAACATCAAATACCTAAGCATTCTTTCAAACAGGCGGCAAACCGGGGTGCGACAGTAGTGAGCGTTGACGGAGTTTGTCTGACACGGATAGCTGTAAGACGCGGGTTCGAGTTACGTCCGAGAATGTGTTAGGTATTTTCTCTTAAAAATTGCAAGGTAGTAAGACTTTTCCGTAACAGTCCGACTTGATGAGTACCACCACACGTATTTTGCATCGAAGCAGTGGTATGCAAGCATTGCACACTGGTTTAATTTTGAAGGGCACTTTTAACAAGTGCAGTTATGGCTTATGTAATGGCGCCGAGTTTGTCTCCGCTGAAACTTTGAAAACCACTGATACTTGGACTTCTGAGTTCAACTCCGGTTTTAAGTCTGATACGTCAAACTTGAGCACTGTTGACTTGTGAGGACGTACTTAAAACTTTCGCAGAATCATAAGGTAGATTTAGGTAGATAGAGGTAGGTAGACGCAGGTAGAGTTTGTTAGTCGATCGTGAGCAAAAAGTCCTAGTAGGGTTCAATAAAAGTACTCCCAAAGAAACCTTCATAGGATCATTCTATAATGCTTTACAGCTAACATCTACAGCTATTAAATGTAAAAGAACAGGATGGTCTTTATCAAAACTCATAAATTTATCTTCTTGATACAAAATGATTTAATCCACAAGTACTCACAATATCACTAAAATAAAGCTCCGAAAAGTAAGTTAATCATCCTTAATATTTAAATCAACTTTGACTAGTTTCGAAAACACTTTGATTGCATTGGTTCGTCGCAGACACTGCGCTGCCTTCTCGATCCAAAGTGAATACTAAAGATGGCTGCCTCGCTACAATAGACGCGAGGCTCTGCTATAATGACAGTGACAGGTCACTCTTGACATTGATAGTTTGAGTTTGCCGCCGGCGCGTCGTCAAATGGATATTAAACGGATAATGGTGGATCACATTTTCTTTAGCCTTTAGTTCTAAACTTCGTCTCTCTTTATATGATATTCTTCCACCTAATATTCCCCGTCCAACTTCCTTTAAATGCCTACTATCCCTTACCTTTTCCTTTGATATTAATTATATACTCTGTAAATATATGGCTATAAATAAAAAAAAAACTGTTTATGTTTTTATAACATGATACTGAAACAATCATATAATTATTGTGATCTAATGTGTGTTAGTCTATATGGTATAATCCTTTTTTGTGTTGTCTTTTGTTTTAGATAGTCACCATGGGGGCGTAAATTCTGTTTGATTTTCTTTTATTGAATCACCGATCATATTCTTATATTACAACCTACAAACTCCTCACGGTTTATGACACTAGCATGTACGAATACTGGTAGAATTATGACAATTTAGTCACAGAAGACATCCAGTAAGAAGAAGAAGAAGGATATTGTTAAACGAAACTTTATATACGTCTCAATTTTAAAAGAATAATGGCATCGTAATTATATAGGTGTTCCACCCGTACATGTAAAAATAAGTTGAAAAAATTACTAAATACCTTATGGGAGGTTTAACAATGAATAGTAGTACAGTTAAGGTAATGTCATTATGGGCCCCCAAATTGACTTTTTATGTGTCCCACGTTCATGTACTCCGCCCTTGCTGTTGATTTGCAAGATGCATACTACAAGGGTTACAGGAGACGATGATAACGGGACATTCTATTGCCAACCTATGTTACTGTCTTCGTTTCTATATCAATTGACCATAACTACGTAAATAGACGAAACACATCAATCGTCGGGCATTTATCAAGCGTCAGAAGGCACACAAACAATATTTTCAGTTATAAATCAGCTTTGACTTGTTTGTTTTTATTTATTTTAGAGGCCATTGGAGGGTTAAAGTATAGGTCGATGTATATATTTTGTTTGTGTTTAAGTTTGTTTGTAGTTAGAACAAACAAGCTATAAAAAGATCAATTTTGAGGGTATATACCTACACTAAACTTTGCATTTTAGGAAAAACACACTTTCTTGGACGGGATTAGAACCAGTGTCTCCGACCATATTTTTTTATAATGGTTCATCAAAGTGACTCCCTCTCGCCTGATAGAAAGCGAAGATGGAATCAAGAAGCAATTACTATTAGTGCAGCCGTAAGCTGCACGCACATCACAAAACGCGTGGCTGAAGCGGAACGCACTCGCTCTCGGACTGTTCCCAACCGTTCCGAGATATCGTGTCCGTGAGACATGTCTATGTGTGCGTTCCTCGAGCGCGCGTTAGCTTCACTTCTGACGATATCTGTATTCTGTACCCAAACTTAAGCAAAAAATAAAATAGAAAAATACTAATTACATTATAGTAGAGGTCAAGATGACACTAATCATTTTTGATAGTCTAACAGCTGTCCAAATGCGATGTACATATAAAAATAATATTTCAGGGGATTAGCAACATTAGTTATAGAGATATCGACCTTATTACACAGGCGATAGCACTTTAATTATTATTTTCCAAAGTCGAGGGATATTTTATGTAAATTTTTCTGATTAAGATCTTTATCATTTAGGATTAATGCTTCGAGGTTTATTTGAACGTCTCTTAGAAGTACTATTATATAAGTAGTGATGTGCTGGATATCCGTATTCGTATCCGCGGATATCCGAGAGAGAAGAAAGATCCGTATCTATTAGTTTTTGGCGGATCTTTCACGGATCTTTTACCTTATTAGTTTTGAATTCATAGATGACATTTTATATTTAAAGGTGATTAGGGAACAATGAAAAATTAAATTATTTTTATTTCTTAAAATCGTATCCCTAACCTTTATATATTGAAAACATAATACCATACCAATAGTACATAATTCAAAAATTACTAATCAACTATCTTTATAATGAGATCAATTACAAATGTTTGTAATAAGCTTCTTAAAATGATGATATATTTAAACTTTTATTATAGGAAGTTTTTATAAAACATTAAGAAAAACATCTCTATAATGAGGTATTTTGTGTTAAACTAATTAAACAAACAAGTATCTTAAAAAGTTATGAGATCACTTTTATGAGAGAAAACTTATTAAATTAAGTTAAGATCCGTATCCGTATTCGCAGATCTTGAGACCGAATAATCGTACTCAGATCCATATCTGCGGATATACATTTTTAACGATCCGGCACAACACTAATACACAGGAAAACCAAAACTTACAAAGTGCATGTACTTACTGGTACAATGTCAATTAAAACAAATACAATTCTTATAAATACAAATCTAGAAATTGTTGGTAATAAAATAAAGAAATACCCCTCTTCCACTACTTTTTTATTTCTTTTTAAATGAGTGCACCCATACATATACTTTAAGTATACAAAAAAATATATTAATATAGGGCATGTTGCCATCTAGCGTGGCAATGCTGCCAGAATTTTGGCCACTTTTCCCCCACCATGAGGCTTGTAGATTAGTCAGAAGTGCTCTCAGTGGAACTTACTTGGCGATCATAACCGATCAACAAGTTAAGCAACGCTTGCTGCGGTCAGCAGTTGGATGGGTGTGTGCTAGTGACATTGTTCAACTGAGCGATTCCGTGCTTCGGAGGGCACGTTAAACCGTCGGTCCCGGTTGTTTGTCCTAGGACAACAGTCGTTAGGCTATGTCGAATGCCTTCGGGCGGCCCGAAAACTTCGACATGGGTTGGCCTTATCCACCAAGCCACAATGGGCCCGCGTGGTGTATTATAGCCTAACTGCTCTCTCTGAGAGGAAGAGGAAGGAAGTTCCAACGGTGGGAACACAAAAGCTAATTATGTATAGATTAGATTATTTTTCTTTTAATATGTATTTCAGTTTTGTTCATTCCTTTATGATTGTAATAAAAAACAGTATTACGAAATGCCTACCTACGTTTTTGAGTTGCTAGTAATAATTACTACAATTATTGTAGAAAAACTAATTTATTTAAATGCTTCGTTAACAAACAATGTGTTTCTTGATTCTTACGATTTTCAAGGCGCTGTCAGCTCAGCGCTTGTCTACAATTTCTTATCAAGCAAGAGCATCTCGTAAAAACGTACAAAATACATAAAAAAATAATGTGCACTCTTAAATATAAAAGTAATCCATCAATATATGTGTATTATAAATAACTATTTTATGATACGTGTTTCATGACAAATACAATAGTGAATAAAGAGATAAACTGTTTTAAAGATGAAATTAAGTGGTATGGTTATATAATGTTTAATGATCTCTAGTATGTTAAGGCGAAATGAGTTCCAAATTTCATGATTCGACTTCTCGAAAACTTAGTTTTTCGATGCTTAAACTTAATAACCGAAGTTCGAATAAAAACGTAGTGTAAATTGAATATACGTCCTTATGAAGTATGGGAGCCAATACACGATTGAGCAAACTTGGCTCGATAGAAAAAAATCGGCAACATTCCCTAAATTTTCCAATTTTTCTTACGTACTTCGTGGGAGAAAGCATTTTTATTCAATTATGGGCAAATATATTTCAATGAATGTATCATATACGAATTCCCAATGAAATTTATTGGTGAACTATGGACTCCTTTATCATTTAAATTGAATCATTTGATTGTACAAAATAAATATAAAAAGTATTAGCACGTTTTCAATTGAATCATCGCATTACATCGTCCAATCTGGTAAGCAATTCTCAAAGCACCGTAAATTGTTTTAAAATTAGGATTGGACCGCGCCTTAAAATATGATTTTAATTCCGTCAATGTGTACTTAGAAGTCTTAAAATGTCATATTAATTTTGTAGTTTTAATTAAAAAAATAAATGGGATAAACTGCTTTAAAAACCCTCATTTTTAATCGACATCATTATATGACAGCACCTTAAATAGTAAGCCCATAACACAATACGTCAAATTTGCAAAATAAACTATTGGTCATTACGCATACACACGAAATGACGTATACACTAAGCAACCAATACTATCAATCTGATCAAGACCAATGACCTAATTGACCAATCATTTAGCATGTAACGTCTGATTCACATGACGAATATTACTCTTATTAATCAATACCTAAAACCTGAAAATGTTCTACATCTTCCTTCACGATTTATCACTTAACCCCTCACCAGTCGATTGTCAATATAACAATGAAATTTCTATTGTGTCTGGGTTGTTCGACTGATTAAGTATTATAGTGTTAACAAATGAATAATATTTATTTGTTATACAAGACTGCAAAGTTGCTTTTAACCGCGTGCTCAATTTTGATGACCGAGAAAGCGATGGATACTAAAATTGAATCACGAGCGCAGCGAGAGATCCAAAAATTAGAATCCTGAGCGTGAGCGAGGGAATCAAAGAACACGAGGTGAAAAATCTTTGCACTCGAGTGCAACACGTAACTTTTCATCCCACTTCAGCGAGGAAATAACTAAATGCAAAAAAAAAATACAATCACAAGATACTTTTATTTCAGTTTACGGATTAACTACTACATTATGAGAGGTAAGTATTTTAATATAATCTTTAAATTATAACAAATAATACTTAACACATAACTAGTTTTTAACCTAAGGATTTAACAATAAGACGTGAAAATAAAATGGCGCGCGCAAAGCTAATTAAAAAAGTACACCAAGAAGGCTCCGAGTCTGAGTTTTTAACAAATTAAGAAAGGTTGTATGATAAATTCGGCACCATGGAGGTAGAATTAAATAGGTTTAATGATGTTTTGAATTGACAAACTTTGTGCACGCGATTTTCTAAATTCAGTTTACTTTATGCTCTAGCGGATAAAAACGGCTTTTGCACTTCTGAGTGCAAAAGCCGTGTTCGATATCTGTATCGAAGAGCAAAAATACTCTTTCCGAGATGTGGGGATGAAAAAACTGTTTCTAATGTTAAAATAATAACTTTTTACTATGAAAATGAATACGTTGGATTGCAAAAATAAAACCGTCGTCGCGTTACAATTAACTAAAATTCAGTTTTTATCAGTCCAATCCATCATGTAAGTACGGTACTTTGTTGATCGATAAATTCGACAATTAGACAGAATCGGTGTTATTAATTATAAATGTCATATTTGACAATATTAATCGTTTCATCATCATCATCATCATCTCAGCCGTAGGACGTCCACTGCTGAACATATGCCTCCCCCATGATTTTCTAAAAGGACCGGTTGGAAGCGGCCTGCATCCAACGTCGTCCTGCGACCTTCATCAGGTCGTCTGTCCACCGTGTCGGTGGATGACCTACGCTGCGCTTGCCGGTCCGTGGTCTCCACTCCAGAACCTTTCGGCCCCATCGGCCATCTGTTCTGCGTGCTATGTGCCCTGCCCACTGCCACTTCAACTGGCTAATCTTCTGGGCTATGTCGGTGACTTTCGTTCTTCTACGGATCTCCTCATTTCTGATTCGATCACGTAGAGAAACCCCGAGCATAGCCCTCTCCATAGCTCGTTGTGCGACTTTGAGCTTTTCTATGAGGCCCATAGTAAGAGACCACGTTTCAGTGCCATAAGTCATCACTGGTAACACACATTGGTCGAAGACTCTTGTCTTGAGGCACTGAGGTATTTTTGACGAGAAGACTTCGCGAAGTTTCCGGAACGCTGCCCAGCCGAGTTGGATTCGACGATTGACCTCTTTCTCGAAGTTGGACCTGCCTAGTTTGATTGTCTGTCCCAGGTAGATGTACTCGTCAACAACTTCGAGAACTGAGTTCCCAACTGATATTGGGGTAGGTACAACATGGGCATTAGACTAATTTATAGATTAGATTAGATTAATCGTTTAAATCCCTTTTATCGATGTTTTATATCGAATTACTGTTCGTCACGCAACTGTCAAGTGTGACTTCGACTTCGAACTTCGACATAAAACAGTAAATTAGCAAAATTTTTTTTTTGATTTAGCTTTTTTATTTACTACAGCATTAAAAGAGTGAATTAGCACAAGCACGACCTGAATTCCTATGACGTTTCTCATTTTTGGACAGAAATCAATTACAAATACAACTTTTAAATATTTATGTCTGACAGTATGTTTGTTCTTATTATATACAGTATCTCCTACGCGGCTGGGACGATTTTGACGGTGTTTTTACTGGCAGATAGCTACTAATAACATGTGACTATAATTTAGTACGTAGCCTTGTCATAATATAAAATTATTTTCTACCGACTTCCAAAAAGGAGGAGGTACTCAACTCAACTGCATTTTTTTGGGTTAGGGGGCAACTGGTCCACGTCTGAAACTCGTCCAATGGACCAGTTCCACCTTTTGAAATTTTGTAATGATCAACTGGGCCCACATCGGTTTAGATACACGGACGATTTGTCCTACATGCTTGTTACCTCATAACTTTCGATAGTGTGAATCAATTCTCAAAACTATTTCCTTTTGTTTGAAAGCTGGTGCCCGTGTAGTTATCCCCATAAGTGCCCATTTAAATTTCATCAAATTCGGTTCAGTAGTTTTTGAGGTACATTCCGATAACTGAAAAGAATAGAAGTCGGTATTAAATTCTTCAAATTGCACTTAATAATATTTCAAGTTACGGGTAAAATAAAGAGATCAACTTATCAACTTAACCTCTAGCGTTTCGATCAACAGATCATCAATCATTTACTGTGCGCTAGGCATGTCATAGTGTAGCTAGAGTATTGTTTACCCTTTATAATTTTATTGGAATCGTGCGTTTATATATTTAATAGTTGCATCAAGTTACTAGTATGAAACAAAATCAATGAACGCCATTATTTGGTTTGTCGCCCGCGCATATTAAGGTGCGGTCCAATCCTAATTTTAAAACAATTTACGAAGCTTTATATAAGGTTGAGAATTGCTTACCAGAATGGACGATGTAATGCTAAAATTCAATTGAATACGTGCTGATACTTTTTATATTTATTTCGTACAATCAAATGATAAAATTTTATTCATAAAAGAGTCCATAGTTCACTAGTAAGTTTCATTGAAAATTCGAATATGATACATTCATTGAAATATATTTGCCCATAATTGAATAAAAATGCTTTTTCCCACGAAGCACGTAAGAAAAATTGCAAAATTTAGGGAATCTAGCTGATTTTTTTTCTATCGAGCCAAGTTTGCTCAATCGTGTATTGGCACCCATACTTCATAAGGACGTATATTCAATTAACACTCTGTTTTTTTTCGTACTTCGGTTATTAGGTTTAAGTGTCGAAAAACACAGTTTTCGCGAAGTCGAATCATGAAATTTGGGACTCATTTCGCCTTAACTCTAAACATTTATTACAGTAAGGGTCCCTAAGTGAAACACATGTGTGCGTGTATTTATTTATGAGACTGCTTTTGGATGTGACTGTACTTTATTTTCTACCGACTTCCACAAAAAGGAGGAGGTACTCAATTCGACTGTTTTTTTAAATGTTTGTTACCTCATAACTTTAGTCGGGGTGAACCGTTTCCGGTCCCATTTAAATTTCATCAAATTCGGTCGAGTAGTTTTTGAGATACACTCCAATAACTGAATTGAATGGAAGTCAGTATAAAATTTTTCAAATTGCACTTGTTATACTCAGTGATAAAAATACCTATTTTGGATATCATATTTTTATAAACTAGGCATAATTATAAATATAACTTATATCATATCAACGGAGTCACTTTGTTAGGGCGATATTTGAGTGTGATACGGTATGGACACACGTTAGACATATTATTATTATAGATACATTAGTATCGCAGGAATAAATACAACAATCGAATAGACAACCTTGAAAGGCCGACTGGGGGTCTTCGGTAGCTATATTTCAGGTCTATTTCTGTTTAAGCTAACTTTTATCATACCAAAATAACTACCAGGATGACCAAGCATTGTCCGTACGTAAACAATTAATTTGTTGTTGTTCTAACCTCAAACCAAACACTAATAGGCTTAGTGTTGCTTAACAACGCCATCTAATGTCAATTAGCTTTAGTGTTGCTGTGTCGGTAAAGCAGTTTAGTTGTTGTTCAAGCTGATGGCCCTATTTGCCATATACTATACAAAATTTCATGAAAATCGTTGGTGCTACGAGAAATATACATATAAATATCAGTATATAAATAGATAATAAATTGATTGATGAATAAATGAATTGATTCATAATGAATATAGATAAATTGATTGTTTAAAGGTATTAGATAGATATAACAAAAATAATAAATATCTTTTACACACTCGCTCATATCCCTCTCTAGAAAATAACCTGTATCGCATGAACACACACACATATGAACAAAATGTTTTGCTAATCATACAAATATTAGCTCCAGTCAGGGATCGAACTTCGATCCCAGCGCTTTTATGGCAGGATCACCAACTAAGCCAACAGGGCTGTCGAAAGCTTATTATCCCTCATCGATAGTCAAGGATACCTTTATAGCTAGTATAAATACCTATCGTACTCGGTTCTGATATACTTAATACTGGTATCAATACCAGGTATATTACTGATTGTAATACATTGATACTATCACTATAATATTACCAGTTACCACTATTGAATACCAGTATTAAGTATATCAGAACCGAGTACGATCACCGAATTGCAAATGCACATGTCGTGCAACGCCATATTCTTCAACGGGGTTGAGTTGAGGGGAAAAAAAAAACCACCGAATAAACTATAATTAATCTTTTACTTGGGAGTGTGTTGATATAGCTATGTTGATATAACGCCATAATAACAAAGTCTACATAATAAAATCTAAGCTTGGTTAAAACAAATATATACAATTTAAAAAAAAAATACCGACTTCCATTCTATACAGTTATTGGTGTGTAACTCACACTCCACTGCATACAAGTCTGAACTGTGAAGGATCTATTACGCTGTAAAAATCAAAATTCCAAGACAACAACCTAATACCAGTGTAAAAAAGATACATCCAATTTTGATAGAGTTATGTCATTACTTAGGCATTAACTTTATTAAGTAACGTTCATTACTCGACTTTAGAATAAGATTTTATGTTGAAGTATTCTATCGTCAAGTTATTTCTTCATTGAGAAACTACTTAGCAACAAGTGATTACTTGTTTATAAATACAAGTTAAATTGAAGTAACAGGTAACCAGTAAACTTTCCTTTAGTAGAGCATCCAGTAGCAATCAGTCAAATCCATCCATCTCCATCCCGAGTGGTGACGTCACGGATTGATGACGTCATTTGTCTATCTCGATCTCTCTGAGGAAAGTGGGAAGTTAATGTGGTTTCTTTGTACGAGTGCGAAAAAGAAATAGTTTCTTTTTATTTAACAGAGTACTTTTGTTTAAGTAGCATCACTATTTCTCTATATTTAAAAGGGTAGCCGACACAGTCAAAAATAAATTACAGTGTAATGTTAACTTAATAGTAGTTGGAGTTCGGTACACAATACGGTTTCAACACAAAACATAATAGGCAGTGCAGGGGTACCCATACCAAGACCGTTACTCTCAGAACTTATAAACCATCTAGCAATAGATAAATTACATTTGAGACTAAAATTTCGGACACTAGAGACGTTAACTTATCTGCGAAGATGGTATTAGTAAAGTAACGATTACACACTCATCATCACCGCACTCCCTGTGTCGAGGCACATGTTTCAGCCAGGAATCGATCCAGGGACCACGGCATTCGAGACAGGACACTACTAATTGACCTACCGGAGCCGTTTAACCCGCGTAGTAGACTACGAGCACTAAGGCGCAGGCCACAGATAAATGACGTCGGGCGCGGACATGGCGCGTGCTGTTTCAAAATCCATTCCAATTACATACAAAATGCATGGAAATAAAGCGCAATTTAGAACACACGGTATGTCGTTGCTCGGACGTAGTTATGACGCGCCATTTCGGCGCCCGCACCTGATAGGCAGCTTCTAAATTGCGCTTTATTTATAAATAAATAAATATTCCACAACTATCACACAACGCCATCTAGTCCCAAGCTAAGCAGAGCTTGTGTTATGGGTAATAGACAACTGTTAAACATACTTATATATTTCTAAATACATACATATTATAGATAAATTACACCCAGACACAGAACAAAATGATCGTGCTCATTACACAAACATTTGCCTGGGTGGGAATCGAACCCACGACCTCCGGCATAGCAGTCAAGGTCACTAACCACTAGACCAACAGGCCTGTCATTTCCATGCATTTTGTATGAATTTTTAATGGATTATGAAGCGGTCTGCGCCATGTCCGCGCCCAACGTCATTTATATATGGCCTGCGCCTATGAGCGGTAGAACTCTTCGTGAATGAGTTCGTCCAGGGAAGTACTGCCACAACATAGAAAAATCTATTGAGTATCTGACTGCTCAAAACGAAGAGTATAAGAAGAAGATTCAATTTTTGGAGAATCAGGCTAAAGAAGACAAAAAGAACATCACAATACTTGAGGATAAAATTGAAGACTTACAGATAGGGAGCCGAAAAACTAATTTTGAAATAAAGAACGTGCCAAAAAAGAATAATGAATCCAAAGACGAATTAATTGAAATGGTTTTACGCCTTTCCAAAAACATAGACTGTACGGTGAATAAATCTGATATTAAAGACATATATAGAATTCGTGGGAAGAACAGTGAAAAACAAAGTACACCTATTATTGTAGAAACCAGTTCCACATTGCTTAAGACCAATTTTCTGAAACTGGCAAAAGTTTTTAACACAAGGCACAAAACTAAGCTATGCTGCAAGCATTTAGGATTTAAAACTCAAGAAGATCATCCAGTTTTTATTGGAGAGCACCTAACTGTGAAGGGGGCTCGGCTATATTTCCTTGCGCGCGACCTTGCCAAATCTATGGTATATAAATTTTGGTGGACTGCCTATGGAAAATTGTATGTAAGAAAAGACGAGAATTCACAGATTATCAGAATTAGAAGTGAAGAACAAGTTCATCAACTAATGCAAAAAATGTGACTATTTATTATAAACCACTTAAGATTGTTTTGGTTAACTTTTGTAAAAAATACTCATACATTTATCATTATACTTATCTACACACTAAATAACAAAAATATAACACACCTTATAGCTAGTACACACATCTTGAAAAATCATTTACGTCATATATTTAATATCGTTCTAAATTTAAATTCTTCAAACTACAGCGTAATAACTATACACCTAATAAAAAGTAATTTAATATTTTTGAAATACAAAACAAACTCTGAAATGACAACAATAATTTCATTTATAAATCATGGGTGACATAATACAAACCCTTCACGAAATAGACAACATTAAAATTGCACGTACTTTGGAATGTGATGACTCAGAGTTGGCAAGATTGATTCATGTAAGTAAAAGTGATTTCACTATTATATCTCAGAATATTCGGAGCATTTACTGTAATATTGATGATTTTGTGCTTACTCTGGCCAATTTTAAATTTGAGGCTGATATAATTATTCTTACAGAATGCAGACTTAACGTTAATAAACCTATACCACAACTTGATAACTATTGTTCTTACATCACTGCTTGTCAACATAACCAGAATGACGGAGTGACAGTATATATTAAAAATAAACTTAACCATAAAGTCAAAGAAATTAAACTAGCACAGGCATCCTGTTTACAACTGGAAGTATTGAATAGAACAGTTTCATGTATCTATCGATCCCCTTCTAATACTAATACAGATAGTTTTACTGAATCACTTAGTACTCATCTTGAGACTTTGACTTCTCAGAAAGACATTATTTTGGCTGGGGACATAAATATTAATCTTAATCCTAAAGAAGCGGAAGTTCCGTATCAATATAGAAACAGATTAAGTTATCTTAATGTACTGACAACATATGGTATTCTACCAGGGCATACATTACCAACTAGGGATAAATCATGTCTTGATCATTTTATGCTCAAAATAATAAAAAGAAAGTATCAGCATTAATAGCTATCCTACACACATCTGTCACTGACCATTTTACTACACTACTAAAATTATCTAAAGTTAACCATAATCAGCATCTTAATAAAATTAAAACCTCCATAAATTTTGAAAGGGCGCTTAAATATTTACAAGATCAGAACTTGTATCAACTACTCTTCTGTCATGACCCTAACTTAATAACAAACCAACTTATAAATACTTTGTCTGAATCTATAAAATTAAATACTAATATCATAACTAGTACAAGTAGTAAACGGATACTCAAACCTTGGATCACACCTAGTATTCTGCGCTGTATAAAAAATAGAAATAAACTTCAAAATAACTGCACTAAAGATCCACACAATGATATCCTAAAAATCACTTACAAAAGGTACAGAAACTACTGCAACAATCTCATCAAAAAACTTAAACGTAAATATGATAGAGAATTACTAGCAAACTCTATGAAAGATAATAAGTTACTATGGAAAAATATCAAAAATATTACCTATTCTAAAAAAAACAACAATCATAACTACGAATTGCTCAATACTAAGCCTTCACATACTGAATCAGTTAATTACATAAATGACTATTTCGTTAATATTGGTAAAAATATTGCTCTAAAAATTAAACATAATGCTGATAATAACTTTGGTGACTTGTCGAATTTAATAAAACAGCCGAATTCCATGGTACTTTTAAATACTGATGTTGAGGAGGTAGATAGAATATTAATGAATCTTAAATCAAATAGTGCACCAGGGTGGGATGATATATCTACGAGATATTTAAAATATGTAAGATTTAGCATTGTTCCCATTATAACTCATCTTGCAAACGAATGTATCAATAAGGGCATTTTCCCAGACCTCTTAAAGAGATCTGTAATTACTCCAGTGCATAAGGGTGGAGATAGAGACGATGTCAACAATTATAGGCCCATATCTGTCTTGCCAGCTATTTCAAAAATACTGGAGAAGTTACTGAATAGCAGGCTTGTTGATTATCTCAATAAATTTGAAATTCTATCCCCATTTCAATTTGGTTTTAGACGAGGGAAATCAACCGAAGATGCAGTTACTTCCCTGACCTCTTTGGTAACAGAACTTTTGGACAGTGGAAAAAAGTGTATAACAGTGTTTTTAGACCTAAAAAAAGCCTTTGACACCGTGTCTATGCCAATCCTTATGCATAAGCTGGAAACAATCGGAATAAGAGGAATCCCACAGAAAATTTTTCCTCACAAATAGAATGCAAAGAGTAAGGGTGGGAGAATCTGTTAGTGATTATGCAGGGGTGTCGTATGGAGTGCCCCAAGGCAGTGTCCTGGGTCCAACCCTATTTCTTATATATATGAACGATCTTTGCAATATGGAAATTAAAAACGCCCAGATATTTTCGTATGCTAATGACACTGCCGTAGTCTTCTCTGGTAACACATGGGATGAAGTTGAGAAATATGCTGAAGATGGAATTACCAAGATTGGTAATTGGCTTACTTTGAACTTACTTACCCTAAGCACAGAAAAAACAAGTTATATGTGCTTTAGCATTTACAATCATACTCAGTCTAAAGAAATTAAAATTAGAGTTCACACATGTAACGAAACGAACAGAGAAACTTGTAAATGCGTAAGTTTAAATAAGGTCACAAACACTAAATACTTAGGTATAATACTGGATCAAAGACTGACCTGGTACTCCCATCTTGAGCCAGTCACTGGCAGAATTGGAAAGTTGAAATGGATTTTCAGAACTTTAAGACACGTTGTCCCAAAGTATGCGACTAGTCACACACAAAACCAAGACCATCCAAAGAATCTCTTGAATGAAATATATGTTGCATTAGCTCAGTCGATTTTAAGTTATTGTATTACTATTTGGGGAGGTGCGGCTAAGACAAAATTTATAGAACTTGAACGAGCCCAACGAGCATTAATAAAGATAATGTATTTTAAAAAAATGAGATTTCCTACTCAAAGGCTTTATCAGATCAGTAACTTATTATCTGTGAGAAAATTATATATCTTACAGACGGTGCTAAACAAACATAATTCATCACCTTACAATGACCTTGTAGAGAAAAGAAGAAACAAAAAAAGTGTTTTGCAAATTCCCTATGTTAAAACTAAATTTGCAAGCTGGCAGTACAATTCACGCTCAGTACAACTATATAATAAAATAAATAAAGAACTCAAAATTTACAACAAATCGTATTATGAATGTAAAAAAATTATAAGTAATTGGATTAGAACTATTGATTACAAGGAGACAGAAACACTTTTGCAACAACTTACATAAAAAACACAAATTATATACGATATTCTATGAACTAAATAGTAACTTAAAACAAACATACATACGCGCACACAAACTCTCACACACACACACACACACACACACACACACTCACACACACATGTATACACTCAACATTAATCTATTATCGATTAAAAGGTTTTTGAAGCATTTATGTTTACACACAATGTTACTAGTATGTACTGGATACGGAAGAGCGGAGGGTCCTACTACAGGCATTTTATGCTTAAAAGGAGACTCCTGACACTTGCTTTATGTAACATTAATCTTTGAAATGAAATAAATAATTTTTGTATTTTTTTTTTTGTATTTGTATAACACCTTTTTCTACCGTGAACCAGTAATGTTCGCAATACTGTGTTCTGGTTTGATTGGTGCATTACAGGCACATGAGATTAAACTACTTAATATCTAAGGGTTAAGGGCGCAGTGCAGTTCGTGACTAGTGAGGAAACGTATCTGTTATAGGCAGAGGTTTCCGCTTATCTTCACGTTGGTCTCGTGCTTGCCGCGTAACCAAATAACATTAAAAAAATGGCTGTCTGTAAAGCCGGTTTATGGAGGATAATTTTACGTGATAACTTCATAAAACAAGTCGAGCGCTTAGTCTGCCGTGCGATTCCTAATGATTCGTCGATGCGCTCTCGACGAGCTCACCGACGTCAAATACTTTATGAGATATCGCCCTTGTACATAAGTTTGTTTTTCCATCGTTTCTTGTCATCCCGTCATGTGTTTCACGGATGTTGTCAAAGATGCAACGATTTTTGGTCTAAGAGAATCGCTCGGCTGATCGTATCTCTTCATCGCTTGTCCCGCGGACGTCAGGCTGAACGTGACAATGAGTCATACTTTTTCGTGCGTGCACCCGGCGTTCATCGATTCATAAGACGTTATCACGTCAAAATATATTAAAAATAATACCATAAAATGGAACCGACTTCAACGCTATAAAGTGTGAAGTAACTTCTGTGATAATTCAAAACTACCCATTATCACAATATTGTTCGCATGGTACCGGTTTTGTAAGTTATTTCACACTTTTTAGCATTGAAGTCGGTTCCATTCTAGTGATAATAAAATTCATCCTTTTTAGTGACTCTTGCAACTTACTGGATCGAATGTCATTCTTTGTCAATTACGATATCATCAATATACATGCGAAACACATTTATTTTTATTGGATTGGAACTCAAAACCGCTTGATCGAATTTAATGAAATTAAAATGGGACCACCTCGGAAGTATGCTCTACCAAATAAAAAACGAATTATCTAGATCGGAATATTCTCTAAAAAGTTATGCGTGATCAGACATACAAAAAAAACGCGTCGGCTTGTCCCCCTCCCCCTTTTTTTAGGAAGTCGCTTGAAAATACCTTGTGAATAAATCCGTCAAAGTAGTAAAACTTAAATACCTTTATAAGAAAATTTATCACCTTTACAAAAGTTTACAATAAAGTTGGGACTTTAAGTTAACAATAAAATAGGGGACTTCAAACAGGCCCCATTGTAATGCGGAGCGGCCGGGCCCCTAATGAAGTTCCCCACTGTTTGAGACCTTTTCTCCTGAACATTTCTTAAATCAATTCTGAATTTCGTAATGTGGACGCATGTAGGGTTGCTCTTTTATATATACTTGAAGCTTTAAAAGATTATTTATATGGATATATCATCAATAATAAAAATCTAAGTCTATTGTTATTATGATAGCGGTAGCTTAAGTTATTTTTTATAATCGGGAACCATTTCGGAGATTAAGATAATAAATATAATGTTTCATATGCATTTAGTAAACAAGTACAAAAATACAATTTGAAACCGACTTACATTCTGTTCAGTTATTGGAGTGTAACTCAAAAACTACTGGAACGACTTTGATGAAATTTAAATGGGACCACACGGGAAGCACCAGCTTTCAAACAAGAATTTTGTGAATTAGTGAGAAGTCGAAAGTTATGAGGCAACAAACATAAAAAATACAGTAGAATTGAGTACCTCCTCCTTTTTGGAAGTCGGTAGAAAACTCTTACTCTCATTACAGACACTTTTATTTTATTACTTGTTAACAGTACAGATAGTAAATGCATTGAAATAACTGTAATGGAGAATAGTGATCACAAGTGCAATTTGAAAAATTCATACCGACTTCCATTCTATTAAATTGATAAAAATCAGTTATTGTAGTGAAACTCAAAACATACTGGACTGAATTTGATAAAATCGCACGACACGGAAAGCACCAGTTTTCTAACAAAAAATAATTTTGGAAATCGGTTCACCCAGTGGAAAGTTATGAGGTAACAAATATAAAAAATACAGTCGAATTGAGTACCTCCTCCTTTTTTTGGAAAGTTATTATTCCATACAATGTACCATGCGGGAGGGAGAGAGAGAGAGCAGATTTTAAAATCTAGTGTTTCTACTTAACGAATGTTACCCGTATTTTTAAAATTATGCCTAAAAATATATACATAATTTATCAGCTAGAAATATGTAGTTTTTGCGAACAGAAAGGTTACATATCCTAATGTATTCCTGATATTACATAATTTTTGTTACATGTTTATCTAATGAAACACTACTTTACCAAGATGTGGACTGTGTTCGCTTGAAGATGCTTACCACCTTCTCATGCAATTCTTGACTAATAGTAGAGAAAGGGAAGATGTTTTAAATAATTTTAGGATAATATTTAAGTCCACATTAAAGCTTTTTATGAAATAGTTATTAACTCTACATATTATAATAATGATATTAATATTTATGTCCTCATGTTTTAGAATTACATGCTGCTTAATGGATCACATGCATTGAATTCCTGCTTATGACCTCTTATAGAATCAAAATAGAAATAATATAAGATTTTTTCTTTAATAAGACTGGATTTGAGTCCCGAACTTCGTACATTTTTTTAAATCTAGGAATGCAGTTTTGTAACTAAAACCTTTGGCATGGTTCCTAAGAAGAGAGCTTTGTGTGTCTTATTGTTTCAGACTTGCCCATACTGACGAATGTTGTTTAATCATAATTCATAATTCATAATTCATAATTGTTTATTTCTCAAGAAAAAACACTGACAAAATACAATTTAGTAAATTATGTTTCTTAACTAAGTAAGTCTATAAATATAATTTGACATAAAATAATTATTTACTAAATTAGTGACTTGCAAAGCCCACACTAAGAAAAAGATCTTGTGTCGTGGGCGTCTGCTTCCTTCGAGGTCTCAGTATTAATTACAATGGATATTAATTACAGTGCAATTTTTTTTTTTTTTTTTTTTTTTTTTTTTTTCTTCCTTCAAAAAGAATACAATATTGAAATATAGAAATTGAAGGTGATTAGTACTGTGTTAATAAGGGTGTGATTTTTGTGTCGTGGAGGGTGTGAGGTGAGTGTGTTTGCGTATGTGCGTGTAAGACTGTGTGTGTGAGTAGAGTGTGTGTATGTGTGAAATATATAAAGATAGAGGGTGTATCATGTAAGTAAATATGGGAGTATATATTTGAAAGATATTATTATGATAGAACATGAAGTAAATTTTCAGTTTCCTCATAACTCAGTGTCTTTAACCAAGTTGTAATAGAGAACTTTGCTTGTCTAACTGTATACGTTCTTAAGTTGGGTATTACTTTGCTTACTTTATTATACAAAAATGTAGTAAGAAAACATTGTTGATGTTTGGTAGTTTTTTTTATATTTACGACTATGAAATACTATATCTTTTCTTCGTTTATTAGCGGATATTAATCTTTCTCTTAAAGTGGATTGCTTTTGTTTGAATATAAGAATGTTCAAAATAAATAGTTGACGAACTGTTAACACGTCACACTCTTTGTACAAGTCAACGGTTGGAAACAGACGTGGTTTGGAAGTTGCTACTTTTAATAGTGCTCTCTGAGCACGTTCTAAAGTCCGCATAAAAGTAGGACATGCTCCACCCCAGGATGTATTACAGTAGGAAAGTAATGATTTGCAAAGCACGTTATATACATTTATAATTAATTTTCGGTCGGCCACTTCACGTAGATGTTTAAAAATAAAAATTAGTTTTCGGACTCTGCCACTGAGATTAACTATGTGGGTTCTCCAGCTCAGTCGACGATCTATATGGACTCCCAAATATTTTATGGCGCTAACACACTCTAGCTTTGGGCAGTCACAGTTAAGGGCTTGGCAACTCGAATGTACTGCGATCTCTATAGGGGATACCGTTTTACGTTCATAAGTAAATGTCACAAATTTAGTTTTTTCGGTATTTAGAGAAAGTAAATTGTTGCGTAGCCACCGAGTTACTGTTTCCAAACCTTTTTCTGCACGATTTTGGACTTCCTCCCAGGTTTTACCCACAAATATTAAAGCCGTATCGTCAGCGTACGCAAACACTCTACCATGTTCTAGGTTAAGATTGCATAAATCATTTATATATATGGAAAACAAAGTAGGACCCAATACACTTCCCTGTGGGACTCCAAATGTGATTGACTCTTCATCACTTATCACATTACCAACCTTTGTCCTCTGAGTTCGACCTCTCAAATAATCATCCATTAGGCGTAGAGCTTTGTCTCGTATTCCGATTCTTTCTAACTTATTTATGAGTTTGGGAATAGCGACAGTGTCGAACGCCTTGGCAAGGTCTATAAATATACCCACCACTTTTTTGCGATCGTCTAACTGATTCGCTATGTGATTTGTTAAATCAGTAACTGCATTTTCAGTAGACCGTCCTGTTCTAAATCCGTACTGATTTGATGAAAGTATTTTATATTTTTCTAGGTACATTTTCAAGCGTTTATTGATAACTTTTTCTAAAATTTTTGAGGCGCATGGTAAAATAGAGATAGGCCTATAGTTTTCGACGCAATCTCTATTCCCACTTTTATAAATTGGTGTTATAATGGAGGTTTTAAAAATATTTGGGAAGGTACCTGATGCAAGGCTGAGGTTGCATATGTGTGTGATAATAGGTATTAGTATTGGGGCTGATTCTTTGATTATTTTCGATGAAATACCATCTACTCCTACTGCACAATCAGTTTTCAATCCCTTGATAATATTATCAATTTCACAAATATCTGTTTCTAACAAAACTATAGAGTTAAATTGAACTGGTGTGATGTTCAATCGACAATTCAATACGTCATTAGTGTTGTTTGATAAACTATTATGTTACTCGCGTTTGTAAGACGCAAATGCAATGAGACATTTTTTTATCAAAACTCATTAACCCGTTTACATTACAGTACGATTCTAAGAATCTTACATACATACATACACCTTAAATACTACCCTCAAACTAGTACAAAAAAATCAAACATGCCAACATTGGCAACCCTAATGAGTCGCGATACGACTAAATTGTCCCTATAGGTAAGAAGTATAAACGAAAATACTGTTCGATCAACTTAATCAAGAGTTTATTGTACCTATTATGTTTTTGGATTCAGTTGGATCCATTTAATTCCAGCTCGTTTGAACTGGAGGTCTACTATTGCACAATGTTCAACAATCTATCCCGCGGCAACTGCAGTTCGACTCGTTCAGCTCTTGTTGTCCCTCTATCACTACCCAAAAAGCCTGTATCATATACTATTTCTAGAGGCAAATCGGAACGTAACGTCGTTACTATATTAAACATACTTATTTTGTGAGCTTTATAGAAAGTAAAATAACATATCGGGTACCACCACAATTCCCTATAAGTGATATGTTTATAACTATTGAATTAATTAGTTTTACAACTATATATAAACACAGATATATTTTTTCTTTAATAGATCTCGCTCCGTCCCTATACGAGCGACGGTTAAATCAAATAGAGAGTTAAATTTCGATACTTGGAACTCCGTATGCCTCCGTGGTCTGGTGGTCATGGTTTCTAACACGGATTGTTGGAAGGCACAGATTAGAATTCCATCCGTGTATGTGTATTATCATCTCAAAATTTACAAAACAGATATATTTAATATAAGTTGCTTAACTCGGTTCACCTCCTTAGGAGTGATTTTTTAAAATATTAAGATGACCTTTCAACGAAGTCAAAATTATTTATTCAATTTAGGCATCAAAGACGCACTTATGAACGTCAATTATTCATTATAATGTACTTTTTGACTTTACCGCCTACCGAGAAGAAGCGGCAAGAAACTCGGGGCCATTATTTTTACATAGATGTTTACAATATTTCTACTTAGGTACTAGAAATATTACATTTTATGGGTGGCAGAGTGACAACTTGCCAGAAGTGGAATATTCCAAGCATCTTTGTCTTCTATATACATAATGTGGGACTTTATAATATCCTTTTTATAGTAAAATGTTTTTTACAGTCAACTTCAATTTTCCCTCTGTGAGCTCAATTGTGTTTTAGGATTTTATTGTAAAAACGCACACAATTTCCTAAGAATGACTTACTCGTATTAGCCTTCGCAAGTCTAAAACTAGGTATAGCTATCCTATTTGTATTTCTAGTATTAAAAGGGTAGTGATCACTATTTAACTAATATTTATGTATTTTTACGAACACACATACAACATACAATGAACATACGAACATATTTGCAAATACGTACATATAAGGAAGGCAAAGTTAATATATTGATTTCTCTCAAAGATTCGCGGGGGATTCCCATCATGTTATTCATCAACTGTAAAAATCTTAAGATTGTGCAGCCTTGCGATTCTCTAAGAGCAAACATCGTTTCATCTTTGGCAACAACCGTGAAACAAATGACGTGATGACAAGAAACGTTGTAAAAACCACCTTGTGTACAAGAGCAATATCTCATAAGTATTTGACATCGGTGAGCTCGTCAACGATCATTAGAGAATCGCACGGCAGTTTAGGCAAGGTGTTGATGATTCCGTCAGTCAGAACTAGTGATAAAATGAATAATATAAAACATTTTGGCTGTAATCGTGTTCAGTGAGCTTATACAAGTGGTCTTTATTGAGGCTCGAGTAAATAACGTTGAAATTAAACAAAATTACTTCAAAACTTAATTAAATATAATGTTAGAAGGCTCATATTTTCATATTTATATTTGTGCAAATTATAATTACTAGAAAATATGATTAAAATTAAATACTGAAAACCAAGTTATACTAGACTGAACATTGTATTTTATTAAATTCTATTTACGTTGTAAAAACAAGATACTTGTGAAAAACATGTTTTACGTAATTAAGTTTCGTGTTGTTAAGTCGGATTCATAACGTGGAGATTCGAGAGCTAATTGGAGTGACCCTGCTTTGGAAGTAAAGGCTCCCGGATTCGATTCCTAGCCGGGGACATATTATGTTTGATGAACAGAATTATATGTGTGATGAATATTTAAAAAAAAGAACTAATTGTTAAAATTGATGTTCACTTTTTTGCGTTTCTTCTCCGTACTGTCTCCGTAGCCTTATGTCTATTTCGGTACAATACATTCCTTAAAAGTAAATGATTTAATAACTATTATTTGTAAAGCATCCTTCATTGTCTAACCCGCCCCTAGACAGCCGTGCAATTCTCTAATGAATCGTCGATGCGCTCGTCGACGAGCTCACGAATGTCAAATACTTTATGAGATATCGCCCTTGTACACAAGGTTGTTTTTCCAACGTTTCCTCTCGTCATTTGTTTCGCGGATGTTGTCAAAGTTGCAAAGATGTTTGACTGAAACTTGCGTTAGTCATATCAATTTTTAACTCGCATGGTGCCTTGCACGACTATAAAAGATCACCGGTTTTGCTAAACTGACATTTTTAATCTTTTGATGGGAACATTGAATTGTCTATGCGCTTATATTGTAACCTGACCAATAATCAATGAATCGAAAAAAAAGTGAAACTTATATCTATCTCTTTGGCACTACAGTACAATATATATAGACTTTCTTGTTTATCCTTTGTTGTATGACATTTGACGACTTTTTATTCTATACGTATTGTCTCGTGTCATTTCGTCCAAAGAGTACATTATACAGCAGAATGTAACCTCAATTTCTTTTGACACAAAGCTTCACTAACCCTAGTTAAAGACTTAATCCTCCCACATTGCTGGGTTAAATATTTTAATAAATAAGCTTAGATTTACTCCTAACCTTTATTGGTGCAAGATAAATTAATTATAAAACCCCGTTTTAGCAGTTGACTCAGAGTTATTGAAGCTAACTCTGGAACGTGCAAGTGGGCCTTAGAGAATCTCACGGCTGAATTAAATTAATAGTTTTGTCTTTTTCATTCTAATCAAATAGCTGGCATATTAGACCACCGCTATGACTCAACCATAAATATAAAGCAGTTGGATTGATAGATATATGATTTACATCCTATTATCAGTTATTTATTGATTTAGGCGTTACTTTGCGGAAATCCGTAGTAAAATAATATTACTACGAATATTTATGACACTTCCGCTAGACAAATGCTTATCTCCCTTCCGCTTAAAATACACGTAGTATACAGAATCAAAACATACATGTGACTCACTCAACCAAAAACTCTTCGGCACGTGTGTCACCTCTACAATAGTCTTGTAGATAAACGAGGCAAATTAGCAATATCTGTTTAGATTAACAATAGACAGTCTCTTTAAATAAACACATCGGTCATTATATAAAACAAGTGCAATTTGAAAAATTTTATACTGATTTCCATTCTATTACTTTGGTAAAAACCAGTTATTGGAGTGTAACTCTTTTTGAGTTACACTCCAATACTACTTGACCGAATTTTATGAAATTTAAATGAGACCACACAGAAGGCATAAGCATTCAAAAAAAAAAGAATTTTGAGAATCGGTTCACCCAGTCGCAAGTTATGAAGTAACAAATATAAAATAAAATAAAAAAAAAACATCAGTCGAATTGAGTACCTCCTCTTTTTTGGAAGTCGTTAGATAAGTATATTGTGTTAAGAATTTTGAGAATCGGTTCACCCAGTCGCAAGTTATGAAGTAACAAATATAAAAAAAACATACAGTCGAATTGAGTACCTCCTCCTTTTTTGAAGTCGGTAGATAAGTGTATCTCTACCAAACAACCATTTCTCGCGAATTAGTTTTCGTACATCAAAAGATTTCAATCAAACACGTAAGACCAATGTTATTAAATTTCCTTGATAACGGTTTGATGTCGTAAACTAAGCAAATACCTTGTTAAACTCGTAACGGATAGTTAAACTGTTAACGTCGCTATCAGCCGATCTTGACGTCAAGTATTTATGGTAAAACTTAGAGTAGTTGCGTCACGATCTTTAGAATTGCATAACTATCTAGTTTAATACTGCTTGGCTTTATATTTTATGGCGTTAGTAAAAGGAGAGTCAATTTTGCAGTTTAAGCCATTTAAAAATATCAACAAGAGCAATATCCAGTATATATTTTAAGTTTGCACGAGTTTTATAAAGAGGTGGAATATGCAGCATTCATATTTATAATGGATTGCAGTATGCAATGGTAGCCATTCACTTGTTCAAAAAATTAAACTAAACTAGGTAACAAACTAAAAAAAAAAATATGGTGGTATTTATAGTGTTAACAATAAAATCCAAAATCATTTAACACTTAGAATGACAATTTATTTTCTTCAATTTTGGGTAATTTTACGTTAGTTTAGCGAGCACCAAGTTACGTGACGACTAAACTGTCTAAAATATGCCCACAATTGAAGAGAAGTGTCTAATTTTAGTGCTGTCATTCGGAAGTGTTATACTAATTTGGATTTTAGCCTTAACAAAATAAGTACTGTGATAATTTTGAGATTTTTAGTTAAGAGAATCCTTACAGAATCGACGCCATTATATTTCTTGTATATACAATATAGTTAGAATAGTTATTACAAAAGTTGTTTAGAATTAAATTATTTACAGATTTGGTTCATATGATATTTTTTTCCTAGGATCAATATTTTCTGATTTATACCTAATAGAGGGGGTGATTTTTTGTTTGATTAACAACTCGTTTATATTCAATTTTACATGAAAAATTGTTATAAACAAAGCTGTTTAAAACTAAATTTCCCACAACTTTGGTTGTGATCGATTTTTTGTAGGATCAATACTTTTTGATTTATACCAAAAATGAGGTAAGCGTAAAATCTCATCACGTTTATTTTAATGTTTACTTTGATATTAAGTAAGTCCCAGTACAGTCCCAGTGTATGCGAGTGATACTATTAAAGCCTCGTATACGGCTCGATTTAAAAAAAAGGTATTATAACACCCTTCATTTTTCAACAATTTTACAAACTATTCTTATGTACCAAATATTTGCACATTATCGCTACACAACTTCGGAAACTTTTTAAAAGAACGAATACAGCAAACACATGTTTACCATTCTGTTACTACCAAACGCTTTCAAACTTTCAAATACATGGAATGAAAAATTCTGAAAATTCCTTAGCAAACGAAGCGTGCACGTCGTAGCCACGTAGAGCTTCTACGTCGTAGATCCGTAGCGCCGTAGGTGATGCAGGATTTATAAATCGTTAGACATTTACTCGTAGCTGTGATATACGAATATCGAAATATTCGTTAGCACACGATATCGGGTGTATTTTTCATTTTAGATTTGGAACTTTGGGTTTGGCTTTTAACTTTCTGAAATTTCTTTTAATATTGTTGTGTGTCCCATTTCAATATATTTCAAATTACGATTTACTAGCTGCGTCCTGCGGGATTGTCCACATTTCATGATAATGATGATGATAAAAAGTACCTATCATATGCTCTTGCCCGGGATATAATTTATCTCCTTACCAAATGTCATTATACGACACGTTCAGCCGTTTAGGCGTGATATAAGGTAACAAACATACGGAGTGACAGAATAACAGATTTGCGAACGAGAACTTTTTTACAATATCAGAATGGATATAGTGAATAAACGATTTATTTACTATACTATTAACAATACAATATTGAGTAAGCTTGAGTCACTTATAGATACGCTTGATCTATGTAATGTAGCTGATTAACCTCTGTTTGTAAAACCAGTATCGAACTAAACAACACGTTACAATTGTAGTGCGTTCGAATAGGCCCTTTGTGAGAGTTTTTAGCGAAAATAACACTAAAAACGCTCACAAGGGGCGTTCGAATTGGGAATCTTTGGGTGAAAATGTCGTTCATGTCTCTTTTTGTTCAGCGTTCGGAAAGGTAAAAAAGAGGAGTTTTTGACCCACTCCTTGTTTGTGATCGTTTTTTTGACAGCTATGCATATGACAGCATAATCATGCGATTTTAGGTCTTAAGCTCAGTTGAGCGTTCGAATAGGGTATGGGCATAAGTGGCAAAAATAACGTTTTTGAGCTTTACGAACGCTTTAACAAAAGAACCACCAATGACAACGCCACTAATGCCCTCATAATCTAAACGCACCTTTGAATCTTGTGAAACTACCCTCATATACAAAACGTTTGCATCGTACGACCACAAATGTGTAAGGCTCGGTCAGCAACAGGCGGACCGTGGTCCGCATCCGGACTGCGAATGATTGAAAATTGGACCGCCAAATATATGTGATTCTACATGACCAACAAAGAATCTTGATTAGTTAATTTAGCACAAGTAGACGCCTTTGAGTATGTACTCGTACCTACCTAGCTAAAGCAGACGCATAACTGTTGCTATGCTGCACACAGTAGTGTGGCGCAAGAGTGTTGGATTGCTGGGGTACCTACCTAGCTAAAGTAGACGCATAACTGTGGCTATGCTGCACACAGTAGTGTGGCGCAAGAGTGTTGGATTGCTGGGATACCTACCTAGCTAAAGTAGACGCATAACTGTGGCTATGCTGCACACAGTAGTGTGGCGCAAGAGTGTTGGATTGCTGGGGTACCTACCTAGCTAAAGTAGACGCATAACTGTGGCTATGCTGCACACAGTAGTGTGGCGCAAGAGTGTTGGATTGCTGGGGTACCTACCTAGCTAAAGTAGACGCATAACTGTGGCTATGCTGCACACAGTAGTGTGGCGCAAGAGTGTTGGATTGCTGGGGTACCTACCTAGCTAAAGTAGACGCATAACTGTGGCTATGCTGCACACAGTAGTGTGGCGCAAGAGTGTTGGATTGCTGGGGTACCTACCTAGCTAAAGTAGACGCATAACTGTTGCTATGCTGCACACAGTAGTGTGGCGCAAGAGTGTTGGATTGCTGGGGTACCTACCTAGCTAAAGTAGACGCATAACTGTTGCTATGCTGCACACAGTAGTGTGGCGCAAGAGTGTTGGATTGCTGGGGTACCTACCTAGCTAAAGCAGACGCATAACTGTTGCTATGCTGCACACAGTAGTGTGGCGCAAGAGTGTTGGATTGCTGGGGTACCTACCTAGCTAAAGCAGACGCATAACTGTTGCTATGCTGCACACAGTAGTGTGGCGCAAGAGTGTTGGATTGCTGGGGTACCTACCTAGCTAAAGCAGACGCATAACTGTTGCTATGCTGCACACAGTAGTGTGGCGCAAGAGTGTTGGATTGCTGGGGTACCTACCTAGCTAAAGTAGACGCATAACTGTGGCTATGCTGCACACAGTAGTGTGGCGCAAGAGTGTTGGATTGCTGGGGTACCTACCTAGCTAAAGCAGACGCATAACTGTTGCTATGCTGCACACAGTAGTGTGGCGCAAGAGTGTTGGATTGCTGGGGTACCTACCTAGCTAAAGTAGACGCATAACTGTTGCTATGCTGCACACAGTAGTGTGGCGCAAGAGTGTTGGATTGCTGGGGTACCTACCTAGCTAAAGCAGACGCATAACTGTTGCTATGCTGCACACAGTAGTGTGGCGCAAGAGTGTTGGATTGCTGGGGTACCTACCTAGCTAAAGCAGACGCGTAACTGTTGCTATGCTGCACACAGTAGTGTGGCGCAAGAGTGTTGGATTGCTGGGGTACCTACCTAGCTAAAGCAGACGCATAACTGTTGCTATGCTGCACACAGTAGTGTGGCGCAAGAGTGTTGGATTGCTGGGGTACCTACCTAGCTAAAGTAGACGCATAACTGTTGCTATGCTGCACACAGTAGTGTGGCGCAAGAGTGTTGGATTGCTGGGGTACCTACCTAGCTAAAGTAGACGCATAACTGTTGCTATGCTGCACACAGTAGTGTGGCGCAAGAGTGTTGGATTGCTGGGGTACCTACCTAGCTAAAGCAGACGCATAACTGTTGCTATGCTGCACACAGTAGTGTGGCGCAAGAGTGTTGGATTGCTGGGGTACCTACCTAGCTAAAGTAGACGCATAACTGTTGCTATGCTGCACACAGTAGTGTGGCGCAAGAGTGTTGGATTGCTGGGGTACCTACCTAGCTAAAGCAGACGCATAACTGTTGCTATGCTGCACACAGTAGTGTGGCGCAAGAGTGTTGGATTGCTGGGGTACCTACCTAGCTAAAGTAGACGCATAACTGTTGCTATGCTGCACACAGCAGTATGGCGCAAGAGTGTTGGATTGCTGGGGTACCTACCTAGCTAAAGTAGACGCATAACTGTTGCTATGCTGCACACAGCAGTATGGCGCAAGAGTGTTGCATTGCTGGGGTACCTACCTAGCTAAAGCAGACGCATAACTGTTGCTATGCTGCACACAGTAGTGTGGCGCAAGAGTGTTGGATTGCTGGGGTACCTACCTAGCTAAAGTAGACGCATAACTGTTGCTATGCTGCACACAGCAGTATGGCATAAGAGTGTTGCATTGCTGGGGTACCTACCTAGCTAAAGCAGACGCATAACTGTTGCTATGCTGCACACAGTAGTGTGGCGCAAGAGTGTTGGATTGCTGGGGTACCTACCTAGCTAAAGTAGACGCATAACTGTTGCTATGCTGCACACAGTAGTGTGGCGCAAGAGTGTTGGATTGCTGGGGTACCTACCTAGCTAAAGTAGACGCATAACTGTTGCTATGCTGCACACAGTAGTGTGGCGCAAGAGTGTTGGATTGCTGGGGTACCTACCTAGCTAAAGTAGACGCATAACTATTGCTATGCTGCACACAGCAGTATGGCGCAAGAGTGTTGCATTGCTGGGGTACCTACCTAGCTAAAGCAGACGCATAACTGTTGCTATGCTGCACACAGTAGTGTGGCGCAAGAGTGTTGGATTGCTGGGGTACCTACCTAGCTAAAGTAGACGCATAACTGTTGCTATGCTGCACACAGTAGTGTGGCGCAAGAGTGTTGGATTGCTGGGGTACCTACCTAGCTAAAGTAGACGCATAACTGTTGCTATGCTGCACACAGCAGTATGGCGCAAGAGTGTTGCATTGCTGGGGTACCTACCTAGCTAAAGCAGACGCATAACTGTTGCTATGCTGCACACAGTAGTGTGGCGCAAGAGTGTTGGATTGCTGGGGTACCTACCTAGCTAAAGTAGACGCATAACTGTTGCTATGCTGCACACAGCAGTATGGCGCAAGAGTGTTGCATTGCTGGGGTACCTACCTAGCTAAAGCAGACGCATAACTGTTGCTATGCTGCACACAGTAGTGTGGCGCAAGAGTGTTGGATTGCTGGGGTACCTACCTAGCTAAAGTAGACGCATAACTGTTGCTATGCTGCACACAGTAGTGTGGCGCAAGAGTGTTGGATTGCTGGGGTACCTACCTAGCTAAAGTAGACGCATAACTGTTGCTATGCTGCACACAGTAGTGTGGCGCAAGAGTGTTGGATTGCTGGGGTACCTACCTAGCTAAAGTAGACGCATAACTGTTGCTATGCTGCACACAGCAGTATGGCGCAAGAGTGTTGCATTGCTGGGGTACCTACCTAGCTAAAGCAGACGCATAACTGTTGCTATGCTGCACACAGTAGTGTGGCGCAAGAGTGTTGGATTGCTGGGGTACCTACCTAGCTAAAGTAGACGCATAACTGTTGCTATGCTGCACACAGTAGTGTGGCGCAAGAGTGTTGGATTGCTGGGGTACCTACCTAGCTAAAGCAGACGCATAACTGTTGCTATGCTGCACACAGTAGTGTGGCGCAAGAGTGTTGGATTGCTGGGGTACCTACCTAGCTAAAGTAGACGCATAACTGTTGCTATGCTGCACACAGTAGTGTGGCGCAAGAGTGTTGGATTGCTGGGGTACCTACCTAGCTAAAGTAGACGCATAACTGTTGCTATGCTGCACACAGTAGTGTGGCGCAAGAGTGTTGGATTGCTGGGGTACCTACCTAGCTAAAGTAGACGCATAACTGTTGCTATGCTGCACACAGTAGTGTGGCGCAAGAGTGTTGGATTGCTGGGGTACCTACCTAGCTAAAGCAGACGCATAACTGTTGCTATGCTGCACACAGTAGTGTGGCGCAAGAGTGTTGGATTGCTGGGGTACCTACCTAGCTAAAGTAGACGCAAAACTGTTGCTATGCTGCACACAGTAGTGTGGCGCAAGCGTGTTGGATTGCTGGGGTACCTACCTAGCTAAAGTAGACGCATAACTGTTGCTATGCTGCACACAGTAGTGTGGCGCAAGAGTGTTGGATTGCTGGGGTACCTACCTAGCTAAAGCAGACGCATAACTGTTGCTATGCTGCACACAGTAGTGTGGCGCAAGAGTGTTGGATTGCTGGGGTTCCTACCTAGCTAAAGTAGACGCATAACTGTTGCTATGCTGCACACAGTAGTGTGGCGCAAGAGTGTTGGATTGCTGGGGTACCTACCTAGCTAAAGCAGACGCATAACTGTTGCTATGCTGCACACAGTAGTGTGGCGCAAGAGTGTTGGATTGCTGGGGTACCTACCTAGCTAAAGTAGACGCATAACTGTTGCTATGCTGCACACAGCAGTATGGCGCAAGAGTGTTGGATTGCTGGGGTACCTACCTAGCTAAAGTAGACGCATAACTGTTGCTATGCTGCACACAGCAGTATGGCGCAAGAGTGTTGCATTGCTGGGGTACCTACCTAGCTAAAGCAGACGCATAACTGTTGCTATGCTGCACACAGTAGTGTGGCGCAAGAGTGTTGGATTGCTGGGGTACCTACCTAGCTAAAGCAGACGCATAACTGTTGCTATGCTGCACACAGTAGTGTGGCGCAAGAGTGTTGGATTGCTGGGGTACCTACCTAGCTAAAGTAGACGCATAACTGTTGCTATGCTGCACACAGTAGTGTGGCACAAGAGTGTTGGATTGCTGGGGTACCTACCTAGCTAAAGCAGACGCATAACTGTTGCTATGCTGCACACAGTAGTGTGGCGCAAGAGTGTTGGATTGCTGGGGTACCTACCTAGCTAAAGTAGACGCATAACTGTTGCTATGCTGCACACAGCAGTATGGCGCAAGAGTGTTGCATTGCTGGGGTACCTACCTAGCTAAAGCAGACGCATAACTGTTGCTATGCTGCACACAGTAGTGTGGCGCAAGAGTGTTGGATTGCTGGGGTACCTACCTAGCTAAAGCAGACGCATAACTGTTGCTATGCTGCACACAGTAGTGTGGCGCAAGAGTGTTGGATTGCTGGGGTACCTACCTAGCTAAAGTAGACGCATAACTGTTGCTATGCTGCACACAGTAGTGTGGCGCAAGAGTGTTGGATTGCTGGGGTACCTACCTAGCTAAAGTAGACGCATAACTGTTGCTATGCTGCACACAGTAGTGTGGCGCAAGAGTGTTGGATTGCTGGGGTACCTACCTAGCTAAAGTAGACGCATAACTGTTGCTATGCTGCACACAGTAGTGTGGCGCAAGAGTGTTGGATTGCTGGGGTACCTACCTAGCTAAAGTAGACGCATAACTGTTGCTATGCTGCACACAGCAGTATGGCGCAAGAGTGTTGCATTGCTGGGGTACCTACCTAGCTAAAGTAGACGCATAACTGTTGCTATGCTGCACACAGCAGTATGGCGCAAGAGTGTTGCATTGCTGGGATACCTACCTAGCTAAAGTAGACGCATAACTGTTGCTATGCTGCACACAGTAGTGTGGCGCAAGAGTGTTGGATTGCTGGGGTACCTACCTAGCTAAAGTAGACGCATAACTGTGGCTATGCTGCACACAGCAGTATGGCGCAAGAGTGTTGCATTGCTGGGATACCTACCTAGCTAAAGTAGACGCATAACTGTTGCTATGCTGCACACAGTAGTGTGGCGCAAGAGTGTTGGATTGCTGGGGTACCTACCTAGCTAAAGTAGACGCATAACTGTTGCTATGCTGCACACAGCAGTATGGCGCAAGAGTGTTGCATTGCTGGGGTACCTACCTAGCTAAAGTAGACGCATAACTGTTGCTATGCTGCACACAGCAGTATGGCGCAAGAGTGTTGCATTGCTGGGATACCTACCTAGCTAAAGTAGACGCATAACTGTTGCTATGCTGCACACAGTAGTGTGGCGCAAGAGTGTTGCATTGCTGGGGTACCTACCTAGCTAAAGTAGACGCATAACTGTTGCTATGCTGCACACAGCAGTATGGCGCAAGAGTGTTGCATTGCTGGGATACCTACCTAGCTAAAGTAGACGCATAACTGTTGCTATGCTGCACACAGTAGTGTGGCGCAAGAGTGTTGGATTGCTGGGGTACCTACCTAGCTAAAGTAGACGCATAACTGTGGCTATGCTGCACACAGCAGTATGGCGCAAGAGTGTTGCATTGCTGGGATACCTACCTAGCTAAAGTAGACGCATAACTGTTGCTATGCTGCACACAGTAGTGTGGCGCAAGAGTGTTGGATTGCTGGGGTACCTACCTAGCTAAAGTAGACGCATAACTGTTGCTATGCTGCACACAGTAGTGTGGCGCAAGAGTGTTGGATTGCTGGGGTACCTACCTAGCTAAAGTAGACGCATAACTGTTGCTATGCTGCACACAGTAGTGTGGCGCAAGAGTGTTGGATTGCTGGGGTACCTACCTAGCTAAAGCAGACGCATAACTGTTGCTATGCTGCACACAGTAGTGTGGCGCAAGAGTGTTGGATTGCTGGGGTACCTACCTAGCTAAAGTAGACGCATAACTGTTGCTATGCTGCACACAGTAGTGTGGCGCAAGAGTGTTGGATTGCTGGGGTACCTACCTAGCTAAAGTAGACGCATAACTGTTGCTATGCTGCACACAGTAGTGTGGCGCAAGAGTGTTGGATTGCTGGGGTACCTACCTAGCTAAAGTAGACGCATAACTGTTGCTATGCTGCACACAGTAGTGTGGCGCAAGAGTGTTGGATTGCTGGGGTACCTACCTAGCTAAAGTAGACGCATAACTGTTGCTATGCTGCACACAGCAGTATGGCGCAAGAGTGTTGCATTGCTGGGGTACCTACCTAGCTAAAGTAGACGCATAACTGTTGCTATGCTGCACACAGCAGTATGGCGCAAGAGTGTTGCATTGCTGGGATACCTACCTAGCTAAAGTAGACGCATAACTGTTGCTATGCTGCACACAGTAGTGTGGCGCAAGAGTGTTGGATTGCTGGGGTACCTACCTAACTAAAGTAGACGCATAACTGTGGCTATGCTGCACACAGCAGTATGGCGCAAGAGTGTTGCATTGCTGGGATACCTACCTAGCTAAAGTAGACGCATAACTGTTGCTATGCTGCACACAGTAGTGTGGCGCAAGAGTGTTGGATTGCTGGGATACCTACCTAGCTAAAGTAGACGCATAACTGTTGCTATGCTGCACACAGCAGTGTGGCGCAAGAGTGTTGCATTGCTGGGATACCTACCTAGCTAAAGTAGACGCATAACTGTTGCTATGCTGCACACAGTAGTGTGGCGCAAGAGTGTTGGATTGCTGGGATACCTACCTAGCTAAAGTAGACGCATAACTGTTGCTATGCTGCACACAGCAGTGTGGCGCAAGAGTGTTGCATTGCTGGGGTACCTACCTAGCTAAAGTAGACGCATAACTGTTGCTATGCTGCACACAGCAGTATGGCGCAAAAGTGTTGCATTGCTGGGATACCTACCTAGCTAAAGTAGACGCATAACTGTTGCTATGCTGCACACAGTAGTGTGGCGCAAGAGTGTTGGATTGCTGGGATACCTACCTAGCTAAAGTAGACGCATAACTGTTGCTATGCTGCACACAGCAGTGTGGCGCAAGAGTGTTGCATTGCTGGGATACCTACCTAGCTAAAGTAGACGCATAACTGTTGCTATGCTGCACACAGCAGTGTGGCGCAAGAGTGTTGCATTGCTGGGATACCTACCTAGCTAAAGTAGACGCATAACTGTTGCTATGCTGCACACAGCAGTGTGGCGCAAGAGTGTTGCATTGCTGGGATACCTACCTAGCTAAAGTAGACGCATAACTGTTGCTATGCTGCACACAGCAGTATGGCGCAAGAGTGTTGCATTGCTGGGATACCTACCTAGCTAAAGTAGACGCATAACTGTTGCTATGCTGCACACAGCAGTATGGCGCAAGAGTGTTGGATTGCTGGGGTACCTACCTAGTATTGATACTCATTACTAGTAAACACAACACAAAATTCTGGACCTTGACAAAAATCTTCAATACTATCCGGCCGCCTTATTGTCTAACTTGAATGAGAATAAAATTTCACTTCATTCTCATTCTCATTGATGGTGCCAGCCAATGAGCTTGCAGGATTTCGCCAAGAGAGGGATTCAAATGTCAAAATGAAACCCAATCCCGTTCTACGTAAAGATAGATAGTAAGGCAGCCGAACTCCTTTCAAAATTACTTGCCGACCCCTTCACTTACATGAGAATAGCTTATAGTATAAGCTATTCTCATGTAAGTGAAATATGTTCTTATGAGAAATAAAGATATTGCAACCCATTAAACCATAACTGTGCCCTGCGGTTTTACTCGCATAGCGATATTACTAATCTAAAATAAAGTTGCTTTCTGAGTCTGTTTGTGTATCCGCTAACTCCTCATAACATTATTTGAATTTGAAAAATATATATTATTTTATTTAATACAGGTTTTTTAAATTTTGTTTTTCACCATCTGTTAGACAATATATGTAGTATAATTAAGCCTAATTAAGGTTTAATGCATGTAAAAAAAATTACACAAATTCCACGTTATTTTGTTTTCGCATGCGAATCTCGTTAGTACTCGTATAAAAGCTTTATTTTTTAATTTAACATTTTCGTGTGTATCATGCCATCCCTTAGGGAGTAACTGTCTCTCACTGTTAAGAGGATCGTTTCAGCACAAACTAATATCCACCTTATTAAATTTCAAATTAATTATATATTTGTACGCTGCTTATTTTGGCAGACTACTGACTTTTAAAAGCCTTTCGTAGTAGCTGTAGAACTGATTGACGCCAGCCTGACGAGCTCACCGATGTCAAATGCTTGATGAGATATCGCCCTTGTACATAAGGTTGCTATTCCAACGTTTCTTGTCATCTCTTCATTTGTTTCACGAATGATGTCAATGTTGCAACGATGTTTGCTCTTAGAGAATCGCACGGCTGTATAGATTCGTCGACGAGCTCACCGATGTCACATACTTTATGAGATATCGCCTTTGTAAATAAAGTTGCTTTTCCAACGTTTCTTGTCATCTCGTCATTTGTTTCACGGATGTTGTCAAAGATGCAACGATATTTGCTCTTAGAGAATCGCACGGCAGAACACTGTAATGTTGCATAGGTGGGCACAGCGCCTAAGATGTGTAATCTCTTGCCCTATAATTTCCTTTCAAAGCGAAAGACAGTAATATTTGCACACTACTGCTTCACAGTTGAATCATTAGTAAAGGTATTTACTTCTCCAGGCGACTCTGCATAAGTCCTAAGAAGTTTTTTTTGGATTAAAATACTTACTAAACTTTAATCGTTTTTCTTTTAGACCGAATTAAAACCATATTACTCAAGTGTGAATAGATAGTGAATGGATTGTGGATCGCTCCATTAGTTTCAAATAGATGCTTTATGTCTTTTGATGGTGCATTATCCTTGTTTTTGCTGACAGCTTTTATTTTGTACTGAAAGGAAATATTTGCACAATGTCTAAGTCTGTTTTTGTATGTCTTATGGCAAAGACATAAGTAGTATAATATATAGTAGTATGTATAATAAGTACCTAATATAAGACATATGTAGTATAAAATAACACATAGGTTTTAAGCAGCAGGGCTGCACCAAGTTGATTTTAGTCACAGTATGCGAGGTAACCCCCCGTGGCGGAAGGCAAGAGCACAACATTTCCCCTCTCAAAAAAAAGTCACGATTTAAATCACGATTTTAATTACATGACTTTTTTAATAAAAATCGTTGATTGAAATGAAAATCTGAATTGTTTAAACGCTAGGAGTGCATATTAATCAACTGTAATGTTGGAAACAATGTAAATACAAAGTACGATAGATGCAAGCTAGATATTAAAAACTAGGTAATAAAAATCAGCAATCAAATATACTCGTATGTAATTGATTTTTCTTTGTGTCAGTAATAATATAACAATCATGATTGTCAAATATTTTTTTCTAGTCGATGATTAGTGTGACATTTTAATATCTTTTTGGCGGTGCTGACAGCACAGTATACCAACTCTACCTAATTTAAGAATATTGCCCACAAGAAAAACAAGGGGAATGATTCCAAAAAGTACTAAAAATGAATTAATATAAAAAAAAACATGATTGTTTTTCAACCCTGATATTAAGTAGACATAAGTACTCTTTAATCTGGGTGGCGCATACGTGAGACATCGCAAAATAAAACCGCATACTTCATATGTATGACATCTGAATGCTTATCCTTTAAATCATTGCTAACCGAGTAGTTTTATCAGATCGTTCAATTATGATACGAAGTCTAATGTAAATAACATGAATAGTCTCTCCGCTACTCGATATTTACAATCGATATAATTATTTTAGATTATTTATCTAATGCTTTTAGTACGAAAAATCTCTGTTTTCAGATAAAATGTGCGCATGCAAAATTAAAGCTGGTATAAAAGGTGGCTTGGAAGCGAGCCAGGGATGATTATCGCCTACGTAGGTAAGAAGTGGCAAATTTTCAATGTTAAAAACAAGTTTATTAGAATGAGGATACTAAAGAATTGAATAAAAATTTTAAATATTTCAAATGGTTTTTTTAAATGTTATCAGGAGACGGTTCAAGTACGAGGCTCACCTGGTGTTAAGCGGTAACCTCTGCCTAGAACAGATGGATTTCGTCACAAGTGACGAGTAAAGGAAACATTACAAGTTCACTGTGGAAATAGACATGGCGAGCTCGTCGACGAGCTCACCGATGTCAAATACTTTATGAGATGTCGCCTTGTACAGAAGGTTACTTTTCCAAAGTTTCTTCTCATCTCGTAATTTGTTTCACGGATGTTGTCAAAGATGCAACGATATTTGGTTTTTGAGAATCACACGGCTGTCATGACGTGACGCGTGACGTTTAACATCAGCCGTGCGATTCTCTAAGAGCAAACATCGTTGCATCTTTGACAACATCCGTGAAATAAATGAATAGATGACAAGAAACGTTGGAAAAGCAACCTTATGTACAAGGGCGATATCTCATAAAGTATTTGACATCGGTGAACTCGTCAACGAATCATTACAGAATTGCACACCGTGACGCGTGACGTTTAACATCAGGCGAGCGATTTACAGTTTTGTCATCTATTGAAGTACAAAAAGTATTTATTGCCATTTCACTAAAGAATTGTGTAAACCTGTTGTAACTCACCCCGGGGTTCCACCCGCGCATGGAGATACTCCACATACATTTCCCCGGGTTAAAAATATTCCATGTCCTTTTCTAGCTAAGGGCTCTCCATTGTCAAATTTCATCAAAATCGGTTCAGTTAAACGTAAAGTGTCTTTCACGTGAAACAGTACCGTCTTGTTATAAAAACAAACGTGGTTTTCACTAATTTTTACATAGACATACGGGATTACTCACGTAATATTTATCGGATAGGTCCGACTATAGTTTCGACCACATTCGGTGGTATTTTTCAAGGAGTGTTCGGGATGCCCGCGTCGATGACGTCTCGCTTAGCACTGCTGCTAACAGTATGCCTAAGTAAAATGAGTACAAACTGTTATTTATCTAGGACAACTGTGACACAGATAACTCATAGTTTGTGCGCGAAGGGTGACGCGTTGACGCTTACGATATGAATACTACTTAATAATTGTTCGTGAAGTCTTTTGAAGTGTGGACCATCCGTCGACTAAGGGTTATAACCCTCTGAACTAAAACACAATTTTCCGTTACCGATCAATTTAGTGTATCTCAGACTTCAACCTAAAATATCCACACGATATTGACACTTATTATAAAAGGATTTTCATGCTTTTGCTGAAATATGGTAATACCTGCGAATCTTGCACGCGTGAGGATGGAAGTGACGGCCTTTGTGATCTGTACGTTTGAAATTCACTTGTGAGACTTACCTGAAATGAAAAAAAACATTATAATTTTTTACATTAAAATATTCAGGACATGAAACAGTTATATTTTTCACGTATTAGTTATGAATGCATCATCATCATCATCATTATCAGCGGGAAGACGTCCACTGCTGAACATATGACTCCCCCATGGAACGCCACTTGGACCGGTTACTAGCTTTCTGCATCCAGCGATTCCCCAGCGGTTCTGACGAGGTCGTCGGTACACCTAGCGGGGGCCGGCCTACACATCATCTTCCGTTGCGTGGTCGCCACTCGAGAACCTTTTGAATGAATGGATGTTTTTATTTTCAATACGTCTCCAGGCAATTAAAATACTTGAATAGTGCTATAATGGAATCATCGTAACATACATAGTTTATGCATATTGAAACGATATCTATCACCATTGTATTTTTTTTTAAATTTTACTAGCTGCTCTCCACGGTTTCACCCGCGCGATGACGGAAGATGATGATGAATCCTATATAGCTTATGTTACTCAAGGTGATTGTAGCTTTCCAATGGTGAAATAATTTTTGAAATCGGTCCATTACTTTTTGAGCCAATTCGTTACAAACATACTTACATACATATCTTTCCTTTTTAAAATATTAGTATCTACGAAGAAATAATATCAGGAAAAGTAACTGCCTTAAAAAAATGACCGAATAAAAGTCGTGTACTAATACAATATGTATAAATAACATCGTTCACGCCGCTATGACTCAGCTGTCATAGGAGACGTTGCAGCACGCGCGTGGACCAATCCCTGCTTTCCTTCTGAAATTTAAACCAATCACCGAACATGTCTATTGGTAAACTCGGAAGTAATTCGTATTTGGTATCATACGTCGTCTTGGTTTGAAGGACCACTTTTTGTGTGGAATTTGTTCTGAGTTATGCTTCCTGACATTATTTCTTCGTAGATTAGTATATATTTATTATGGGATATAATTATTATTTAATTATTTATTATGATTTATAATTTAACCATAACTCACGATATTAATTGTATATAAAACAATTTTTTTCAGAGAATTATTTATCATTGAAAATATGGACCATGGGCAAAGTAAGAAAAAAATCTACAAATAGACGTCTTCCCTACTAGCATTGATCGATGCAAATGTGTGGCGCGAGATGCGAGTAGGGATGTCAAGATCGCAATCTGCGAAGATATCTTCGATCGATCTTATGTGTTGGAAGCATACATACACAACAGAAAACAATGACATTTAAAAATAAATTAAAAGTAATTTGAAGCGCGTGAATCGCATGACGTGTCAACCCCGAATGCTTACTCACGTAGGTAATGATCGCCGGGAAGCGTCCTCCGCCCCCACCGCACCGCCTCTTCCCACTTTTATCGCCTATTTATCGCGTTGACGTTCTACTTACTCGGGGCCGTGTGCTCCAACTAATTTGCCGTGAGATAGAGCTATGCCACCGAAACCGTGGTAAGCATTTGGCCAATATTTTATTTCACACATAACTGTCATAAATCCTTCTATCAAAATAAAAAAAATCTCTTATAACTTTTTGTTTTATTTACAACTAATATCGTAGTCATCACGGGGCTGAAATGGTCGCAAAGCGACAAAAGTCCCTAATAAATAAAGATAATAAAACAAAAACTTATATCGTGTGCTATGGTTGGCCAATTCTGTCAAAAAATGGTCCAGTTAAAAAATAGTGTTACACTATTATCTCACTCGACGATTAGTGATGATGCGGTCGAAGATGATATCACAATAGTCGAACTGTATTTTACAAAAAATACATTCTTTTCTTTTTAACACCTCCACTGACTACCTACGCAAGATAATATTAAAACCTAAAACCAAGTCATAGAATATTAAATTAACTTTTGCGCAGAATTGCCTAATCCATCAAGCCTGACCTAATTTCACGAACGAAGCCTGAAAACCAGTTTAATCTGCATATTTCTAGCTTTGCAATAATACGTTGGCGGAAATTGTGTTCATTTGTCAATGAAGGTTTATATGCATTGATACTATTTCGAAACCTATTAAGATAATATTTGAAAAATTACAGATGTTGTGTAATTTTTTTTTATTAACCGACTTCAACACTAAAAAGTCTTAAATAACTTGCCCATGACAGTACCATGCGCACAATATTGTGATAATATATACTTGTATACTATCACGGTACTGACTTCTACAAGTTGTTTCACATGCTTTAGTGCTTAAAAAATTGTAGCCCTTTTTAGTGACCATTGCTACTTACGGGTTCGATTTTCATTAACCGTCAATAATACTCAGGGATAATGTAGCTTTCTATAGGTGAATATTCTTTTTAATAGAGGTATTATGGTATTCTATTAGTTTTTGAGTTTATCCGTTATAAACAATCAAACAATCAAATCTTTCCTCTTTATTGTTAGAGTAGATATAGATTATAAATGTGAAAACATATTTATATTATATTAAAGGGGCTTAATCGCGTTATTTGGATACAGAAAAAATAAAAAATTCGTTACTCTATTGCGTCAAATGCCAAAAAAGGAGAAGGGGTTTATGCGTTTGAATTGCATGTATGATTCTAATAAATGAAATCATTTATCAGAATCATACATGCAATTCATTCAATCAAAGTCATTATATTAATCTTGGGGGCGCGAGTGTCACTAGGTACATAACTACTCAAACGAAGCCTACGGCTTTAAAAAATAATAATGTAATATAATATTATTAAAGAAAGGCAGATTTTGTTTAGTTTGTCTTGTATTAGTATGTCAACTACAACAACTCATATTCTGTAACAAAGTTAACAGTCGTATTACGGTTATAAAGCTACAGCCCTCTTCATACGGGACAGTTAGACGAATGGCGTAGACTTATACAGCTTGTAGTTTCGCAAGAAACCCTAAAACCACTCGTTGTGGACCTATGATCCTATAGGCCACTACTTTAGGACACGTCTGGTCTCCAACATAATAATCCTAGTATCCGCTCGCAACTTTATTCGCGTTGAAGTAGATAAAAGCGATCCCTCGGGAACTACTCGTTGAATCGGGTTAAATAGTAGTCTAGGTTTCGATCCCGGATACAAAGCATCTTCATTCCAATTTTCGTTCAAATGTTTTCAGCCGATTTTGCGTGATTTGAAGAAAAAATAAACATAACTTTTATAAAAAACATCCCACATCCAAACTTTCACATTTATTAACGGACGATAGACTGCGGACTGAAGAGGCGGGTGTCATTGTCTAGCTCAAGACAATGACACCCGCCTCTTCAGTCCGCTCGTGACCACGATCAATGCAACTTGATCGAAACGTCGAGCTAAATAAATACTATTACTAACGCGATTAAGCCCCGTTAATATAATATAAATGTGAAAGTTTGGATGTGGGATGTTTTTTATAAAAGTTATGTTTATTTTTTCTTCAAATCACGCAAAATCGGCTGAAAACATTTGAACGAAAATTGGAATGAAGATGCTTTGTATCCGGGATCGAAACCTAGACTACTATTTAACCCGATTCAACGAGTAGTTCCCGAGGGATCGCTTTTATCTACTTCAACGCGAATAAAGTTGCGAGCGGATACTAGGATTATTATGTTGGAGACCAGACGTGTCCTAAAGTAGTGGCCTATAGGATCATAGGTCCACAACGAGTGGTTTTAGGGTTTCTTGCGAAACTACAAGCTGTATAAGTCTACGCCATTCGTCTAACTGTCCCGTATGAAGAGGGCTGTAGCTTTATAACCGTAATACGACTGTTAACTTTGTTACAGAATATGAGTTGTTGTAGTTGACATACTAATACAAGACAAACTAAACAAAATCTGCACTTCTTTAATAATATTATATTACATTATTATTTTTTAAAGCCGTAGGCTTCGTTTGAGTAGTTATGTACCTAGTGACACTCGCGCCCCGAAGATTAATATAATGACAAATCATTTATCAGAATCATACATGCAGTTCAAACGCATAAACCCCTTCTCCTTTTTTGGCATTTGAAGCAATAGAGTAACAACATTTATATATTTTTTCTGTATCTAAATATCTAATACAAATGCGAAATTTAGCGAGTGTGATATTTTGGATAAGTAATTCGAGCCAATTTGAAGTATATCGGGTGTCCTGAAACTCAACGAACCTGGTACCGAAAGAAAGGCCAAGTATACCAGTTATTAGCAAAGCGATAAAAGACATTTTTATAAAAAGTAGAAATTTTTATATAGTGATTTTTTTTTATAATGTAATCTCAAATAACAGAGAAATCAAATCATCAAAACAACAAATCAAAGTAATAAACATTCTTAACTAAGTAAAATAAATTAAGTTTAGACAAGTTATGGTTTACAAAATTATTGTCAGTTAACTTTGACACTCTATGTTGGAAAGTGTAATGGTTTTATTCTTATTTTTTTCATAACTAGTATACCTTGGCATTTCGCCCGGTAACAGGCTATCGTTGAGTTTAAAGATACCCTGTATATATACTACGGGTCCTTCAAAGAGAACTATCTTCTTACGGTGCCATCTCCTACCGGAGGTTGGCTTTATTAAGGCTATTCAGACCTTAGAAGCTGCCGCCCGAAATGTGAACCTGTTGCTCATGTTGAACCACGTCCGGAGATTATTGAGCCATGAGGTACGTCTTCTGCCTGGTCGTCTACGTCCTTGGTTTTTACCCTGCATGATCAGTTGGAGAAGATCGTATTTCTCATTCCGCATGACGTGACCCAGGTACTGGAGTTTTCTATAAGTACATTTAATCTACAAACTTATAATCGAGATATAATAAATCAGGTTCCCAATAGCAGGTTTTGTAATTCAAGAAGAGGTTTCAATAATTATTATATGCCCAAGAACCATGATTTATTATTCAAGTTTGGTCTGAATAATTCACAAAAGTCAAATAATCTTAAATCCTAAGCTGTTTGGATAGTGAGGGACAGGCGACAATATGGAACAGTAGCTGAACTTTCCTAAATTTTTACCCTACTATATAGAAAGAGGGTTCTGTTTGAGCTTTGAGGGTTGTAGGTGCTTATGCATAATACAAAAAGTTATATCCGACATATTCAATCCGATCCGATATATTTCATTATTTCAATGACACAAAAATAATTCTAGAATATATCGAGTGTAGTTATTTATACGATTTCTAAAGCACTAACGCATGCTCAGCGAGATCAGACTGTGTAGATTTAGACAGAAAAATCCACATCTTCGGATGGGATTCGGACCCCCTTAATCCGTGTCAGGCGGCACTAGGCTTACCGTCCGAGAACCGAAATTTAACTCTCTATTCGATTTTAACAGTCGTGTGGGGACGTAGCGACATCTATTGAACAGCTTCATAGCATAAAATCATACAATAAAAATTATAAACGCTTGCGACACCGTTAACTTTTTAAAATGTTAATTGTATTTTAATGTGTTGACGTTAGTAAAAAAAAATATCTTCTTTTTGATGGATAATTCTATCAAACTGCTAGTAGATGTCGCTCCGTCCCCAACGACAGTTAAAATCATATAGATAATATTTTTTGTTACGGTAGATACCATTATGATTTCTTCGTCGTTTTAGGTGCTAATGATGGAATTGTCAGACCATACTGAGTAAAAGAGCATCAATTTGTACTGGTAGTTGATAGTGAGCTCGCCCATCGAGCTCAACGAGTCAATGCTGCTCTCCGAGAATACGACATCATAAGGTTAGACTGGCCTGCCGGCTCGCCTGACTTAAACCCAATGAAGCACGCGTGGGATGCTCTTAAGCGAGCTGTTTGGAAACATCAGCCACGTCCCAAGACAGTGCCTGAGCTCAGGGAAGTCGCTTTTCAAGAATGGGACAGGTTACCCCAAGAAATGCTGGATAACTTGATTCTGAGCATGGGCATGCTGGATCACCGCATGTGTTTGAGCCAGAGAAGTTATGTTATATTGAATATAAACCTTTTATTAATTTAAATGTTGAATAAATTCAATTTAAAAAATATAAGCTATATAAATATTCAGTATCATGATATGGTACAAACTTGTATGGTAGTATTCCATTGGAATACTCCGTCCACACATAAGTTACTGTTACAATCTATATTGTGGTCATGTCTACGTCCACTGACTAGGTGTGGTGTCGTAAATTTTGCCTTAATTACAAAATCTATGGCTGGCACAGTGGAGGGAGCGATTTGTGCCACGGTTTACGGGAAATCGTAGTATTTCGTAGTTTCATAATAGAGATTGAGGGTAGTTTCGCATTTCATGATTAAAACAAATGTGTGTTATTATGGAATCAAATTATAATACATATATTTATAACAGTAATACTAACACTAAGCAAAAAAATATGGACAAAGTTACCAAGAATAATGTAACTATGTTAAATGTTCAGCCCCAACTCAGCGCTGGTCTTCCGTTGGGACCAGTTTGTGACGTCACTGAGGAATATGTGTAGTTACAATAGTTACCCAAGAATATAAGTACATACTGTTTGATTATAATGAACAATAGTGAACTATAATAACTAATGAAAAGGTAAGTTGGAAAAAAATGTTGTCTGTAAAGTCGGTTTACGGACGATAATTTTACGTGATGTCATAAAAAACCAAATGCTTAAAGGCCGATCTCTATCGCTTGTTCCGCACTCTCGCTTGCACTCTCGCTTGCACTCTCGGCTCAGGCGGAACGTGACAATGAGTCGTACATATTCGTGCGTGCGTTATCACGTCAAAAAATAATACGTTAGCGGATCAGAAGGAACAGAAATATTAAAACAATTAACAATATTAGTGCAAATTTTAAAATAAAAAATGTTATCAGAAAATGCGAAGCGATAAGGGTTTTAACCCGTAGACTCGCCATTCGGCCATTCATATTTGTCCAATAATACAATAGATTTCGCAGAAATCAACCTACTTTTCCAGGAACTGCAATGTGTGTGGTTAAGGCGAAGAAAAAACATAAGGTCACACCACAGAATTCGCCCTATTTACAGGAGACTATATATCTATGGGTTACACATTGTTATGTGGCTATGGAAAGGGCTATGCTCGGTGTTTCTCTGAGGGATCGCATCAGAAATGAAGTGATCCGTCAGAGAACCAAGGTCATCGACATAGCCCACCGGATCAGCAAGCTGAAGTGGCAGTGGGCTGGCCATATTAGCCGTAGAACCGACAACCGTTGGGGTAAACGAGTTCTAGAGTGGAGACCGCGTCTCGGCAAACGTAGTGTAGGACGTCCATAGGCACGGTGGAGTGACGATCTGCGCAAGACGGCTGGCAAAAACTGGATGCGAGAAGCCCAAGATAGACCTAAGTGGCGTGCAATTGGAGAGGCATATGTCCAGCAGTGGCTGATGATGATGATGATGATGATGACACATTGTTGCCAATATGACATTTGAAATTCTGAATTGTCAAAGTGTTTTGAAGTGTCAAAGTGCTTTTAAAGCCTCAAAAATATTAATTATGATGTAGGACTTGTAGAACGATATAATAAAAATTCAAACAAAGAATAGGGATGATAATTTGCTTCTGAATTAGTATTCAGTTTAACTAAGGGTTGACAAAGCTCGTTTATTGCCAGTGTTATGCCGCAGTACTATTACAATGCTGGGTTTCTTTTGTATAATTATTATTAAACAAACTTTTTATATAAAAGTATAAGTACCTATAGCTTTGTACAACCTTCGCAAACTAATATAAAATAAACGTCTATTCAATAGTGGTTAGTTTTAAATCAGCCGTTCTATTATCTAATGGTTAGTCGATGCGCTCGTCGACGAGCTCACCGATGTCTAATACTTTATGAGATATCGCCCTTGTACGAGTACATAAGGTTGGTTTTCCAACGTTTCTTGTCATATCGTCATTTGTTTCACGGATGTGGTCAAAGATGCAACGAGTTTGCTCGTAGAGAAGCGCACGGCTGAGCAAAGACCACGAAGTAACATATCGACTAAATCACCGTAAACATACCCACAATTGTACAGAAATATCAAGTTTAAGTACTGACAGTCCTTTCCAGACAGTTGCGAATGATGTCGCAACTTTTGCAAGGGTCACATCACAGTCACAGGTATTTGGATTTTAGTACGAGCATTAGAAACTAATTGACTAAAATTTGGCTTTAGTTCGTTAGTTTAGTTTTGTTTTTGCACAGGCGAATTGCTACCACTATTATATAAGCCGATCACGTAGTAACTACAGGAAAATACTGGCCACCACGCTGGCCCAGTGAGGCTAGGCTCGTACGGTAGTAACTCCTTATATCTGTTTGTTTGATGAGCTTTCAGACCGCCCGAATGCTTACGACATCGCCTGACAATTGTTATCGTGAAACAGTCACAGATAACAACAACACATATTACAGAAAAGATTAGACTTCATGTCTAATGAAGCATAATACAATCTATTCATATTACAACTAGCTGCTCTCCACGGTTTCACCCGCGCGGTGATAGATGATGATGAATCTTATATAGCCTATGTTACTCAGTGTGAATGTAGCTTTCCAATGGTTAAATAATTTTTGAAATCGGTTCAGTACTTTTTGAGCCATTTCGTTACAACATACATACAAATCTGTCCTGTTCAAAATATTAGTATAGATGTATTTGTACTAAAAATATGCATTGTAAAATTGCCATTCAGTTTCAAGCGTGGTAATGGAAGATGATCAAAGTATCCTATCACGCTCAAAGTCAAAGTCATCTATGTATCATACATCACCTCAACTATCAACGTCGAAATCCTTCGAAATTGAGTCAGAATCTGACATAACCGTATGCCATCAAAAATACGCAGTTTCCGTTCACAATAGTATTAATGTATTATAGCATATTTTCGACCCGTTTTCATCCCTCTACAATGGTATTATCATAATATTATAATACACAAAATGCCCGTCCATCGAGGCTGCACACCTGTGGTTTTACCCTTTCAAAGCGAGGGTAGAATACAATTTACAAAATATGAGGAACCTGCACAACAAAAGCTTCGTACCGGAAATAGTTCAGTAACTGTTTAATTAGGTTAAATAAACCTTGCTGTGGTCAGAAGCTGAAGCACGAGTGAGTTGCTAAAAAATGGCTGGAAACAAAAATACATACAAGTTTTGTATGTTAGACCCGAGACCTGCTTTCAATGGGTATGTAAAAGCAGAGTCGTCTACTGGGGCTGGTCTGCAAGTGGGGTACAAAGGGACCCTCGGCAACGACGAGCATATAATTAATAAATATTTTTTATTCACAAGTCTACGACGGCTCCAAGTTGGAACAAACTAAGCAACTATATATACCTGCCTAAATCCTCAAACAATTCGGACACATTGTTCGAAAAGAAAACTCCATGGAATCACTCGTAGTCCAGGGGCAAGTACAAGGCAAGCGGTCACGTGGTCGATCACCTACGCGTTGGACAGACCTCATAAAAGCTGCAACACAAATGTCCGTAGTCCAAAGCACCCGAAACGCAGACGACCGCAATGGATGGAGGCGCATCGCGAGGGCATTATTTAAAGAAAAGGCATCGTCTTCAACCACGACCACTCTGTCAAGAGTGAACGACTAAGGAGAGAGACCTGCCTAACAGTGCACTGATGGAAAGTTTAAGCTACTTATCATTTTTCTTCATAAGACTCCGGGTCCTGCATTAGATTTCCATTGGTGTGGTCCAAAAACGCCAACAATCGCTACCACAATCAAGCCACTTCACTTTTACGTTTTGTCCAAATTCCAACATACAATTACGAATTAACAGTAGCCAGCTCAGCTGTTCAAAAGTAGTGTATTTCAACAATAATTAATTCAATCAAAGCAAATTACAAAATTTGCTATGATTTAAAAAAAAATGTGATATTTTTCAAGAACTTTTTTCGCAAACCAAGCCTTTTAAGTGTAAAGAGCAAATGCCAAAGACTTTCAATTTAACTGTGATCATAGAGAACTTCTTTTTATGGACTCAAACAATACCCAAATTGCGTTCCTGTTTCGAACACATACTAAAAGATTAATAACCCGACTACGGCAACCATTGAGAGGCAATCCTCTTAATGGTTGCCGTAGTCGGTCTATGCAATCATGGCTAGTACTTTCCATGCTAAAAGAGAAAACTCTTTTCTACCTCTTAACATTGTCCGATTTCAGTGAATTTTTTTTATGGAATCATGGCATTGTTTACTATGCGTACGTTTTGAATTTTTCAGTTTTTTAAGTTCTAAAAAAGGAAATTTATAGTACTTTGAAATACTGAAAAATCTAAACGTACGGGCATAGTAAACAATGTGATGGTAACATGAAAAAAAAATCACTGAAATCGGACAATGTTAAGAGGTAGAAAAGAGTTTTCTCTTTTAGCATGGAAAGTACTAGCTATGCAATCCACTTAAAAAGAGGTGTTGGATACTGTTTTTGCGTGAAGGGCGACCGTGGTCTCCTTTATATTACATATAATCTAATTTTTACGCAATCTAATCGCTCTAAATGTTTTTTTTGATTTTTCATCATACTCAGTATCCACAGCGAGTGACACTTGTCGACTGATTTTGAATTTGAAAAGTGAGAACCAAGTATCCCTGCTAGGGTTACATTATTTTGCTTCATGAATTTTGACGTATTAGGCATCTGGAGACTATAATATCTATGCTAAAAGATTAATAACCCGATTACGACAACCATTAAATCGCATGAGATTTTTTTTACTGCAATAGTACGTTTAGGTTTGCCGCAGGCGGATAATTGGTATTGAGTCATCAAGACGAATTTAATGACATTAATTATCAAAATCGGTTGAGCCGTTGATTAGTTACGACTGGGCATAGGAACGGACATACATGCGGAACAAACAAATAACCTTACTTTTAGGCAACGTAAAACAAAAAAAAAACATGAAAAGTTGTTTTTGTCTTTTCCTCTTCAATCTATTTAAAGTTTTATTAATAATGCATCCACCGCTTTACTAGAACGTGACTTGGACGGAACAGTCACATTTAAGACTTAAGACGTTGAATCCAAAACTCATGTTAACATAATAAGCCTACGAATTTCTCACAGTTGCGACGCCTCCTTTTTTTCTAGACATTTTCTTTTCAGATGAGTGTCAGCCATAATTTGCGCGGGTCAATGCTAGGCAGATTCACTAATGGTAAGCTAGTGTCGGAGTGTTCAGACAGCCCGAAGCCCCCGACATGTCAGCACGATTATGGAAGCACGTAGCTGGGAAGCAGTCAGTGGAAAACGCCACTAGATGTCGCCTAAATCGATCTAAAGAAGTGACAGTCAGCTTTGTTTGACCTAGTTAAACAATTATGAGCGCTTCGAGTAACTGTACAAACATATATCTATTATGTTTATGCTAGCAGACTCGCGGCTTCGCTAGCTTGGTATACGAGATACGAAGCCACAAAAGCGATTTATTTAAATTTTTATTAAGATTGCATCAATATCCAGAAATTATCCGGCTTGAAGGACCAAATTTCAGTGACTACAACAAAATTTCTAGGATGGGTAGCTCCTAAATTTGAAACCAGTGAGGGGATTTTTTAGGATTAAAGTTAATGTCTACGTACAAATAAATCAAATTGAAGTATAATATGTTTGTGGTCAGTAATGCAGCCATTTACTGAACATATCAAATTATTTACGGTTCTATCACAAAAAACTACTTTCTTTTTCTTTGTCTGGCTGTTTGTTCCGCTGAATCTCCGATTGAATCTGAGATTGTCAATGTCAATATTGGTCTAGCCGCTAGACCAATATTGACATGTCTTTCACAGACAGATTACTGATGATATATAACGAGTCACTTACGCTACTTTTATTCTAGAGGTGCAGTATTCTGCGGGACAATACGAACGAAGCCGAGGACGGGCCAGCTAGTATTAAACAACATTGCAAATATTACCCTTGCAGTGGCCTTACCAAAGAATAATTTTCATCTTGGATTATAAGTACCGGAGTTCCGGTCATAAAACATGAAATTTTAATCTATACTACGTAATATGTTCATGTGTCCAACACACGATGTAAACACGGCACTAGCGTCAAAGCTGACTGCTGAATCTTTAAACAAAACCGCGGAAGTTGGAATTTGAATTTCAAATTGGCAGTGACCATTAATCGTCGGAACGCCGGGGCGCGGTCAATCGGTACATAAGTTAGGTGGCGAGCTCAGTGGCCGGCAGTGGGCATGGTGCTTTATATTGAGCGAAACTCGGACAGAGCGAAACTCGAACAGAGCGCAGCGAGCGGTTTATGGCGCTACTTGTTTTCTAGCGGTTTCAGTAAAGAGCTTTTGCATGTATAAATCCTTTTTATTGATTCAAATACTTCATAGTAAGTCGATTTACATAAGTTTGTTTAATCCAGTATCTTAAACGAGCTGCCGTGCGATTATCTAAGAGCAAACATCGTTGCATCTTTGACAACATCCGTGAAACAAATGACGAGATGACAAGAAACGTTGGAAAAACAACCCTATGTACAAAGGCAATATCTCATAAAGTATTTCACATCGGTGAGCTCGTCGACGAATCATTACAGAATCGCATGGCAGTTCTTGTATATATATATATATACTAGATATACTAGCGACTGCCCGCGACTTCGTTGGCGTAGTAGGCTCGGCCTTCCGCCTCGCTATAACCTCCCATCTTTTCTTATTTTTCTTAATGTTAAAACCTTCTTCGAAGTATAAGAAAACATTTAAAAAAAATCAATTAAATTGTTTAAGCCGTTCTCAAGTTATAGTGTGACCAGGAGAAATAGGGGTTCATTTTTATATAATAGATAATCTGGATCTCGGAAACGGCTCCAGCAATTTACATTAAATTTCGTATGGAGGGGGTTTTGGGGAACGATAAATCGATTGAGCTAGGGTCGATTTTCAGAATACGTCGTTTTTGTTTGTTTTTTCAGGCAATAAAAAACAACAGTTTTTTGCATTGCAAAATCCTGAATCGCGGTGACAATATTCTCACGGAACATGTGTTGCGTTGCGTTTAAACTAGATGGCGTAACAGTCGCATTGCAAAATGCTGAATCGCGGTGACAAGATTCTCAAGGAACATTTTTGCTATTTTGTATTCGTATCTGAATTGAGCAAAGCAAGCTCCAGCTAGGTCATCCAGGTACGTGAACACAGGACAAAGATTGAAATAAGAATATATACGTTTTTATATTTGAGTGCGTAAAGTTGCCGTGGGCCAATTTGTGCATTAGTAAAATAGAGCGAGAATAGGGGTCGTGAATAATTTGTTTTCGTGCGAAAGCGGAGCACAGATATGGACAGTTTATGGCATGATGGAAATTACGAGCGTTTAAATACGGTACTCAGTTTCGTTAATTTACTATTAATCATAATCATGTCGACAAACTAAATAACCTGCCTTATGTATAAAGAGATTTGTATTTTTTGCATATTTTTTAGTTTTTTAGACTGCGAGACATTATAGTTGTCTTAATATGAATATTAATTAGTTAAGTTACCTAACAGCTATAATAGAGCCGTTTACTGAAATCCGGCATTGAAAACAAGACTGCTATTATCGCGTGAAGCAAAAAAATAATAGCTTCTACGAAATGAATATAATTATGTATCAAATACCTATGCAAATAGCTTGTACATGACGTATACATTTCTTGCAAGAAAACAGCTTTTTCATCATTAACGAACATATTTTCAGGCATAAATTACGGACGGCCTTTTTGTCGTTCGTGTGCACACATCCTAGCCCTATGTCCTACGCGGGTGAATTAATATTAGTGGTGAGATGCAATGCGATGCTACGCGATGCGAATGTGCTGTTACTGCGTGGATTGGAGGGTTTCACTCCGCAGTTTAGGTATATTTAGCTCTCTCCTCGATCGGTTACGAGTCAGCGGCGCCTAACTGAATATAAACGCTCGGTCTCACGATAAGTTTCAATTTAGCGTGCAAGCAGGAACGGTCGTTAGAGTAGGCTAATTTTTATACCTCAACTTGACTTTTGCTCAAGAGTGATCCTTCTGTACGTGGTACTGTTATTTATGTGGAGCGAAATTAAATACAGTTAAAAGTATAATAAAAGGATAGAATCAAAGTATCATGGCCGTGCGCCTGATAGTAAGCACTGCGCTTGCCTAGCCCATAACACTTCCAGTGCCACTCAGTGCCTATAACTATAATTTTCAGTGGAGCTGCACCGTGCTCTTTAGCCCAAGACACTGGTTTTTAAGCTTCATTCGAGCAGTTATTTTATTTGCTACAGTGCCCTTCATACCTTGACACAGTAATGTGCACTATTGCCTCGCAGCAGAATATCTGGCACTGTGGTGGTACCGACCAAGACGGCATGTTGCACAAGAGACCTACCTAGTAGGGTGGGTTTTCTCGCCACTCACAATTTGCATCCAGGCTGACGAAAATTTTATAAATATTTTTTTGATGTAATTACCGTATAATATATGCATTTAGTGAAAAGTTGTTAATATGGAATTACAAACAGAAATTTCAATTTTATTTAACTGTATACATGTACACTATTCTTTATTTATAGATTACTTGTTATGCTAAATACTACGTAGGACACACACGCCGTATCGCATCACGTTGCATCGCTTCAGGTCGTATCGCATCGCTTCGCGACGATATCCCGTTTGGGCATGTAGGACGATGCGTACGGCTGGTTTATAGTATCCATCTCCATTCCAATTAGCGGACTACGGTACTTAGTATTCAGCTTTTGAAACCGGAACTTGAAATGATTGAGCTCTTCCGGCACAAAGGATAGTTAGGTACTTGAGGTATCGGTTCCCGTGTATCATAGTTAATAGTTTCAAGGTAACTTTCAAAGAGACTGATTTGCTCGAGATTAATTATATAAAACTAATAATTTTGTTCATTAATTTTTATGTAAGCTCAAAGTAGCACAACGAGCTAAGGAAAGGGCTATGCTCGGGGGTCATCATGATCGATTCAGAAATGAGAAGATTCGTAGAAGAACTCAAGTCACCGACATAACGCCAAGCCAGTTGAAGAGGCAGTGGGCAGGGCCCAGAGCACGCAGAACAGATGGCCGATGAGGCCTACATTTCTGGAGTAGAGACCACGGACGGCAAGCGCAGCATTGGCCGTCTACCGATAAGGTGGACGCCTGACAAAGATCGTAGTACGACGTTGGATGCAGGACGCTTCTAACCAGGACTCCTCCTCCTTCCGTATATGTATTTGAAAATATAATGTATGTTCGTAAACATTTACATAAATATAAGTTAAATAGTGATCACCACACTTTTAATACTAGAAATACAAATAGCATAGCTGTACCTAGTTTTAGACTTGCGAAGACTAATAAGTCATTCCTAGGAAATTGTGTGCGTTTTTACAATAAAATCCCAAAACACATAACTGAGCTCAGAGGGCAAAGTCAAGTTGACTGTAAAAAACGTTTTAATAAAAAAAGCTTACTATAAAGTTCGACATTATATAGAAGAAAAATATGCTTGGAATACTCCACTTCTGGCAAGCTGTCTCTCTGCCACCCATAAAATGTAATATTTGTAGTACCTAGTTTCTTGCCGCTTCTTCTCGGTGGGCTCTATATATTTTGGAACGCGGCGGTAGAGTCTTTAAAGTACATTATAATGAAAAGTTGACGTTCATAAGTGCGTCTTTGATGCCTAAGTTGAATAAATGATTTTGACTTTGACTTTGACTTATAGCCTTCAACAATTAACGTCCTACGGCTGATGATGATGATAATTCATTTATAAATATTTATTGGGTAAGTGTACAAAGAGAGGACTTAAACTGTTTAAATTGTTCTAGATTTCCTAAATTAGAATCTTCATTCAAATTCTAGAATTTCAAGTCTTATAACATTATATATAGTCAATTATATCATTATTATATTATAATTTTATGCTGCTTATGCTTACCAAATGTTCTTGGCGAATATAACCAAAATCGTTCTAAACCTCACATATCTCGGCGACCACTTGACCAATTATACTTTTGTTCTAAATTCCTCTCTAAAGTCAGGTACCTAACTCGTGTACCAAATTTTATCTAAATCGATCGGTAAATAGCGCCACAGTAAAAAAGTACCACTCAAAAATCACCGAAAACTAAAACGAAAAAAGATAAAATATTGAATAGTAGAACATGCATACCAAGTTTCGTCAAGATTGGTTGAAAAATACGACCTGTACATACAGGAAGAGCAACATACACCCTAATAAACATACGGACAGATAAATCACAGACGCCAGTCAATTTGGTCAGTTAAAGCAGAGACGCTTCGGTCACCCGGTCAGTTACTGCAATCTGTCAAATAGAAAAATACGTATTTGATTCGCATTACGGCAGCGTTGTCCATCTAAGGAAACTCCTGGTAATGAAGATCTAATAATTAAAAAATAATTTATTGATTCAGGCGTTACTTTGCGGAAATCCATTATCAAGTCAAAGACGATATTAAAAAAATATTTAGTGACACTTCCGCTGAAAAAAAAACAATGTAATTATTTCATTAAAAATGCCAACATCATAAGCGTATAAGGCAGGTAAACAACAAAAGCTAGTGCAGTGCTGCATTCTAGCAAACAAACAACATTGTTTCTGCTGGCACTCGCTCGTTACTCCGCCACAAAGCGGTTGAGACGTCTCGAGTAGACGGCATTATACCTGCATCCCCTATTTAACTACAGTGCTGGAACAATGTGTACACCCTCTTTAGAGCTCGGCCACGCAAAAATCGCTGCGAGCGATTCCGCTGGAAGCGATGGTAATTGCAAGAGGTTTTTATATGGTAGAAATATATATATATATTTATGTATGATTTTGAAGCCTATGCTTAGTGAAATAAAATATTAGAATAGAGACACAAAATTACATATCTTCGAAATAGATTCAATCCCGAGCCTTCCGCCAATTCGTATCAGCAGTGCAAGTACCGATCGATAAATTTGAGTCTTGAATTCGACATACTTGGAAAAAACTGGCTATATCGATCTTGTGTCGATCATAGCAATTAAGTAACAAAATTAAGCGATCGGTAGATAAATTCAATAAGTTTCTACGATTATAACGATACTGCAGCTACGAACGATAGCATGGAACTGTTAAATTACCATTTGAGATCATCTAATCGATTTTAACGATTGTTTTGTCAGCTTTGAAAATGACCTCGATATAGCTTATCGACAGGCGACGGGAATGGGGATATTGTTTAGTTGCGTTTGATCTTACTAATTATTATAAACGCGAAAGTTTGTATTTATGGATGAATGGATGTTCGTTATTATCTAACGCTCAAACGGCTGGCCCAATTTTAATGAAATTTGGTATGGAGGTAGATGGGGCGCTGAATTAACACATAGGATCATTTTCATCATCATCGTCATGATCCATCACCATGCGGGTGTAACTTCGGAGCGCGGCTAGTATTCAATATAAAATAGACTTCGGCCTTCTTTTGCTCGTAGAAGAGCGAAATGCTCGTAGAAATCTTCAAATGATAGAAGGACGTATTGTGGAATGCAAACGATTCGTAACAATAGATATACTGTCGACAATTTGACGATCAAATAAGTCGTCTATATGCCTTCCATACTTGATGGGGGCGATACGATTTTTTATCGATCTTAGCGAATCGACAAATCTAACGATTAACTCGGTTACTCGCGGTTATTGTCGGACTATATCGCGTATAGTAATTTTATGTTATTATATGCGTGTACCGAGTACCGTGATCATATTCACTGATAAGTGTTCTAAAAGTCGATATAAAATAATATCAAATTATACGCGATGTAATCATTTTAAAGTTAATTAATTTCAATGTATAAGAAGTTTTCTCTTACTGTAATTATAACTAGTTTCTGTCCACGTTTACGTTCGCGAGGAAGGGTATCATTGACAATGAGTTTCACACATACCTAAAAGTATTAATAGGAGTTTTCTTCCATGTAAAAATAAACGCCTAGTCAAAAATTTTAAATTTCATTGCTAGAAAGACTTGCCCGGCGATCATTACGCGAGTGCCGGCAGAACAGTCGGGGTGGGCACGTCATGCGATTCACGCGCTTCACATGACAAATCAAATGACAAATTTATTTTCAAATGTCATTGATTTCAGCCGCGCGATTCTGTAATGATTCGTCGATGCGCTCGTCGACGAGCTCACGGATGTTAGATACTTTATGAGATATCGCCATTGTACACAAGGTTGTTTTTCCATCGTTTCTTGTCATCTCGTCATTTGTTTCACGGATGTTGTCAAAGATGCAACCATGTTTGCTCTTAGAGAATTGCACGGATAAAGTATGTATCTGACATCGGTGAGCTCGTCGACGAGCGCATCGACGAATTATTAGAATCGCACGGCAGTCGGGGTTGGCATGACATGCGATTCACGCGCTTCACATCAAATGTCAAATTTATGTTTAAATGTCATTGATTTTGGTTGAGTATGTAGGCTACCAATAAATAAGGCCGATCGAAGATTTATTCGTAGATGTTCGCGATGTTGACATCCCTACACGCGTCTCGCACCAAACCTGCGTTAATCAACGCTAGTAGGGAAGACGTTTTACTTATACATTTTTACTTACTTTGACAGAAGCTAGCTGGCTGTTCTTGAGAATCAGTCGCCACTGTATTACTACTCGCTATCATGAGATAGTGACCCGCGGCCTTATTGTGTATCTCTACGGAGAATGGGCTTCATTTTGACATTGGAACCCCATTTTGGGCGAAACCGTGCAAGCCTATTGGCTGGAACCATCAATCACTTAATTCTCATTCAAGTAGATACAAAAACAGGTATTTTTTCGTGGCCCGACTGTTACAATTTAGTTTGTAGTTTAATATGCTATAAAACTAACTGTATTTTGTTAGTACGCGTAGTTAGTGCATCAAGGATTTACGGATCAATTAAAAGTTCAAACATTTGCACTACTCGTTGGTTTTCTTGTTCTTCTTTTTCTTTTAATCTTAGTAGACAAAGTAACAGTAATAAGGTACCAATACGCAGAGAATTCTAGTGTGGGATCGAATCCTACTTCCTACTAATATTATATAAGTGAAACTTTGGAAGTTTGTTATCAATCACGCAAAACGTCTGCACGGATTTTGATGAAATTTGTAAGTAGAAAGATGTCACTGGATAAGACAGGATATTTTACATCGAAATCCATCACCACGCGGGTTAAATCGCGGGGCGCAGCTAGTATAGTTAAGTATAGCCACGGAAACTAGTTTTCGTTGAACTACTTTTTATTTATTTACTACTTCATTCGCGTAGTATAGGCTCGGCCTCCGGCCTCGCCATAATATTTTCTTGGTTTTTCTTTCAATGAACCTTCCCCTGACAATAATTAACTGTTCTATCCGTTCTCAAGGTGTAGCATGACCAGGAGAAATAGGGGTTCATGTTTTTCATACCTTCATTTACTGAAAAACTATTAAGTACATAATTTTATTATTGTTAAACTCAAAGAAAACATTTTTATTGCATGTTGTTCTCACTTTGCACTTCCGTTTCCAGTACGTCTGTAGGCGCAAAGGCCTCCTCAAGTTTTTTTCCATTCTGGGAGATCCTGTTCTGGGAGATTCTTGTTCATAATGGTCCGGCCGTTTTATTAATTTCGTCGATCCATCTCCTTACCAGCCTTCCTCTTTTCCTTTTTTGTTTTTGCCTCGGAATCCATTCTGTTATTATTTTTGTCCACTTGTTTGTTTTTCTCTAATCATGTGACCTGTCCATTTCCATTTTTTAGTTTTGATCTTAAGCAATTATTAATTTTTTTACTTTTGTCTTTTTTCTAATATTTATGGTAATCTTATCTTAGAGTTGTAGATAAAATTGCTCTCAGACTTGTGCTTCTTTCCATACTTCGTTGGCATGATCTTTTTTTTTCATATTTTTCTGTGACATGGCCCATATTTGGCACCCGTAAGTTAGGCATGGAAGAAAGCAAGTATCAAAGAGCTTTCGTTTGGCATAAATGTGGTAGCTTTTGTTTTTCATTACTTCCTTTAGAGACCAGTAACTTTTGCAGGAGTTGGCTACTCTGATATCTATCTCTTGATCCATTTGGTCCGTGAATGATATAATCTGGCCAAGATAGACGTAAGAGTTAACGTAGTCAATACAAGTGCCTTCAATTGTTACTGTTTTAGGTTCTCTATTTGTAGTCTACTTGTTTTCGTTTTATTCATGTGAGACCGAACTGCTTGCTAGTTCTGCCTAGATCGTTTAGCATTTTTTGGAGCTTGTCGGTATCGTTTATTACCAAATCATCGGCAAACCTAAGCTGGCTTAGAATAGTTCCGTCTATGTTGATTCCTAGTTCCTCCCAATCCATTTGTCTAAATAATTCTTCCAGTACAGCTGAAAATAATATTGGAGATAATGGATCGCCTTGTCTAACTCCTCTTTTTATTGGAAATTGTCGACTAGTAGATTCAAGCTTGATTTGTGCTGGGCTATCATTGTATATATTTTTAATTATATTGATATAATTATTTTCAATACCCTGTTTTTTTAATGCTTGCCATGTTTCGTTATGGAATAGTGAATCGAATGCTTTATTGCAGTCAACGAATTAAGAATAAAATAAAATAAATAAATAAATAACGAAGGCAAGGTGTTAAGAAAATCTATGAAAAGATTGAGAGATCATGGCGAGGCCGAAGGCCGAGCCTACTACGTGAACGAAATCGCGGGCAGTCGCTAGTATTTAGTATCAGAACTAAAAACATCAGTTCACGGTAAACAGATCATTAATAGATAATCGCCAGCCAATATCCAGTTAGTTATGGATGTACAGAGCTAACCCGATGACGTGTTCAGCGATCTGCATTATAATCGGTGCGTAAATTATCGCACGTATGTATGGCTCAGTTTAATTTCTATAAATCCACTGCAATATCATATGAGGTGTTGTTGGGTTTCTGATGTAGATAAAATGTTCAGAACATTCGTGATGTTCAAGCTTTGTATACAAAATGCTACATTGGTAGCAATTAGCTTGTTAACTAAACTAACAACATAAATTCAATTTTAGTCAATTACGGTAGTTCTTATTCTGTTCATGCTAACGTTACGCGTAAATTTTTTTAATCTATTACTATTAACTGGCAAAACATTCACGTTTTGGATCGAATACGTCAACCCGCGTTTCGAGCATTTCAGATGTTCATCTTCATGGCGAGTCAGCGTCTACGAGCTCCCGGCGAGTACTGAAGCGCGTTCAGAACCTCGGTGAAAGCGCACTCGGAGTGCACTCGGAGTGCAACTATTCGCGCTAACGCCAATCCGAACCTCAGGGTAAAGCACTCGGTTGTTCTAACTCGAGCGTTCCGAACCTCGGAGCGTCGCATTTTTTAACCATCAAAATCGATCGGTAAACGGTTGCAACCCGCATCTGACATAACTTTGACTACAACAAACATCTTCTTCTTCTCCCTTCTCAAAGAAAATGAGGTAAGGATAAAGTCAGCTGTCAATGTCGAATTTGTCAAAGTCTGTTTCAGGTTAGAAAACAACCGTATCGTTCCGTAGCTCAGAGCGAGTTAGAAAACAACTAAACAACCGCACTCTAAGGTTCTGAACTGCGGAGCGCAGTGCGTGCGGCTCGGCGCGTCACCGGCGGCAGTGGGGGGTGGGACGAGCTCGGCGCTACCGGAGCCAAATGACGAGGGCCGAGCGTACCTGGCCAAAGATGGTGAAACTGCCTCGTCGTACTCACAATGCTGACTGCTTCGCCTTCTAGACTATCTCACCTTCCGCTTGTTTATTTTTTCTGTCATTATAATATTTGACAAAAGACAGTTCTAAATTTGCCATTTCTGTTCAATCGTAGGTATGTTTAGTGCACATTTAGTCGTCATGTAACTTCTTGCTCTATAAACTGGCGTAAAACTACCCACAATTGAATAGAATAATCATATTTTTAGATTTGTCATTATAAGTGTTACACGAATGAGGATTCTAGTGTAAACAGAATAAGAACTATCATATATTAAAGAATTTTAGTTTAGTGTTCTACTTAAGCATATTTCTGCCACTATTATATTTCATTTTTTTATCGAAATCATAAAAGGAGAAGGTTATATTTGCGACTGTATGTATTTTTTGTGTCTGTTCGCCGATTTCATCCCCATTTGTGGACGGATAACCAAAATTCTTTGTTTGGTACAGTATACTTCCGAGGTGACCCCTTCTAAATTTCATCAAATTTGGTCTAGCAGTTATTGAGTTACACTCCAATAACTGAAAAGTATTTCGCCTATTTATGATTTGATGAATATCATTGACGGTGAATGACCATCGATCCCGTAATTAGCAAGAGTCGATAAAAAGGGTGAGAAAAATACTTACTTACCAAAAACGGAACCGTCTTCAACACCAAAAAGTGTGAATAAATTGTTGAAGTCGGTTCCACGCAAAAAATAATGTGATAATAGGTACTTTTGAACTATCATGGTACCGACTTCCACAAGTTATTTCACACGTGTTGAAGTCTGTTCCATGTATTGGTAAAAAAAATAATCTACAGCGCACTTTATGTAACTCACGACCTATAACACAATAGTGCTTTACACCTGGATACTACGTCTCAAACTAAAGGCATTACATAAATATACACGTCTATAAATATATTGTATTAAGTCAACATTAGAGCTCTCTGTCGCAATAACAAAAGTTAACAATATCTTTTAATCCGAAAGGAAGTGTCAAAATACTTAACGTGACAAGGTAGTTAAACTAACATTGTGGTTTATGTATGCTCATCGACGAAACAGTCTTAGACGAGAAATATTAGCGCGAGAGAGATCAATGAGTCGAAAAATTTTTTTGGTCGTGGGGAAAATGCTTTTACGCATACCCGCTCGCTGGGGAAAGCGCGCGGGTTATGTCGGACTCTCACTACCGACTAAAAACCCCACGATGTCCTTCGGCAACGACTGCAAACAAGGCCACGGGTCCGTTTGCGCACTCTCCGCAGCCCTGTCTTGCCGACGTCCGCCCATCGATGTTTCAGGGCAGACACACCTCGGAGGAGGGACAGAACGCCCTCCTCATACGGCTCCAGCGACGTACTGGGACATCCAGCGCGTCGCCGCCTCGGAAGGACCTCATGGTTGAGGGGTGCCAGACGTCCCCACGTCCGACGCCCCAGGCCCTCCTAGCGGAGACGGTGTGCGAGCTCTAATAGCTCGCCTCCGTGTCCGCGCCCTCCGGAGCGGGAGAGAAAGAGGATTAATCTCTCTCTCGCGCTCTTCGGTCTCCCTCTGCGACATCACGTCCTCGCAGAAAGAGACCATCGCCTCCCATGACATCTCGTCATCGACCATCCTGGCTAAGATGGTCGGTAAGGAGATGTCTCCCCCCCACCACTGCGATCAAGGATCGCCTTGATTCCGCCGCCCCCGGGCACGCCTCCAGTACGTGTTGCGCGGTTTCTTCCACGCAGCCGCATTGGTGGCACACTGGGGTTACCTCCCTCCGGGCCACATTGCACAAGTACCTCCCGAAGCATCCATGCCCCGAGAGGACCTGTGTTAGCCGGAAGGTAAGCGACCCTTGGCGTCGATGGACCCACGTTTCGAGTACGGGCCGCACTGCCTCAAGAAACCTTGTAGCTCCAGCTCCCCTCCGTGAGTCCACGGCTAGCCTACTACTCCAGGATGCCATGGCGGCCTCCCTCGCATCGGTGCGCCACTGTGCCACCTCCCGTGGGGCCGGGCAAAGATCATCCTGTCGCGCCCGCGTTCTTAACCAGAAGACCGAGGACAGAACCTCAGCCTCTAGGTCCCACGGGAGGGATCCAGCCAGGACACTTGCTACCTCGTGTGAAAGGGTGCGGTAGCCCCTGCATACTCTCACCGCCATGACCCTCTGAGCCCTACGGAGCAGGGCAGCCTCTTGAGAGTTCAGGGACCCTGCCCATATGGGAGCGCCATAGAGGACCATGGAGCGCACCACTCCCATATAAAGGTGCCGGCAGCTTCTGTTTCCCTCTCCAAGGTTCGGAAGTAAGCGACCCAGGGCAGTAGCCGTTGCAACAAGCCTGGGGGACAGCTGCTGAAGGTGGGCTCTGAATCTCCACCTGCTGTCAAGTACGATGCCGAGATACTTCAGCGTCGACTTGACAGCGATGGAGGTCCGCCACCATAATATTGCTGCCTGGAGGCGGCAACCTCAGAGGTCCGTGAAAGCATATAGCCTCAGATTTATGTAGCGCCACCTCAAGACCCAACCGCCGGATCCTGGCCACTACCGCTGCAACTCCGGCAGTAGCCAAATTTGACGCCTCTCGGACCGTTCCCCCCTGGGCGGTAACCAAGGTATCGTCGGCGTAACACACGATACTGACGCCCCCAAGGCTGGTACCCCGCAAGACCCAATCGTATCCAATGTTCCACAGAAGTGGTCCAAGAACCGACCCCTGTGGAACGCCACATGTAACGGAGTTCCGTCCCCCGCCCTCTCTCGTAGGATAGACCACCTCTCTCTCCGAGAGGTAGTTGCCAACGATACGTTGTAGGTACTGGGGTACGCCATAATATTCCAGCGACGCTAGGATTGTGCTCCACGGCAGGCTATTGAAGGCATTGGCAATATCCAGTGATACCGCCAACATAACCCCGCCGTTAGAGCACACCTCCTCAGAGAGGTCGTGGACACGAGCTATCGCATGCAGTGTCGAGCGACCTCTCCGGAATCCATACTGGTTATCAGATAAATCGGGGCCGACGTTCGTGAGGTGCTTGACGAGGCGGGCGGCGACGATACGCTCTAGAAGCTTGCCAGCCTCGTCAAGCAGCACTATAGGGCGATACCCAGTTGGCTCATTTGCGGGACGTCCCTCCTTCCGCAAAAGGACAAGCCGGCCTCTCTTCCGCTGCTTCGGGAACTTCCCTTCTCGCATACAGCGGTCAAAGAGGGCTGTTATTCTAGGCTCCAAGGCATCAAGAGCAAGAGCCCACGCGCGTCCGTGTATCCCGTCGGGTCCCGGTGCCGTATTCTTGGCCCTCATCTTAAGCACGGTTGCGCCTAACTCCCCTCTAGAAGTCTCGGGCACAACCTCCTCCTCGTCACTTCTCTGAGGTGCCGACGTAATGTGTGATGTGGGCATTGTACCCGGACTACTGGGGAACAATCCTTCAACAACTCGCTGGAGGACAGGAACCTGCAGCGCGCTGGTAACAGGGGGAGCCCAAGGGCGGAGCTTCTGTCTCGCCAACATGTACGGCCGCCCCCATGGGTCTCGTTCCAACGATTCCAGCAGCTGACGCCAGGCCTCTGCTTTGGCTTCGGTGATGGCCATGCGGAGAGTTTTGGATGCCTCTCTGTAGGCTGCATAGAGGACATCCGACTCAGCTGTCTCCTGTCGCCTCCGTCTGCGGTAGCGTTGGTATTGCCGACGCCTCGACACACAACGGCGGCGGAGCCCAGTAATCTCCTCCGACCACCAGTAGACCTGGCGCCTGGACTGTGGGGCTCTTGCGCGAGGCATGGCATTATCACAAATGTTCGTCATCGCCTCGCATAGTTTCTTAGCCTCCGTATCCAGGTCCACTGGCTCCGGGAGGGCGGCATTCCACGCCTGGACAAGGGCTGCTTCCTGCAGCAGCGCAATGTCCAGACGCTTAAGAACCCATCTCGGACCAACAGAGCGAAGCGTCTCTGCTTTAACTGGCCAAATTGACTTCCATCTGTCCGTATGTTTGTTAAGTTGTATGTATGTCTTCCTGTACAGATCGCATTTTTCAACCAATCTTTACAAAACTTGGTATGCATGTTTAACTATTCAATATAATAACTTTGCAGTCGGCGATATTTGAGAGGCGGGGGGAGGTAGGTGGAGGTTTATTTTCATAAAAAGGAGGTAAGTTTGTAAGTTTTTAACAGCTTAAAAACCAGATTGCATAGGTACGTAGTCAATGAACAATTGTTTAAACAGCATGCAAGAATATCTGCTTTTATAATCTATTGTGATGTAAGTGAATTTTAAATTATCTAATTTAGAAATAAACAAGTATACTTTTAAGCCTGCTTGCAGGTTAAATATATTGACATGAAAGTAATCATAACATCGGAACATGTGAATGTGTAGGTATTCTGACAAATACATTTAAATATGATTGATAATCAGCGAAGTTAACTAATCGTACGATTCAATTTCTTAATGATACTTTTTTGATGATTTAACCTGAAATAACATAACATAACATAACATAACATAACATAACATAACATAACATAACATAACATAACATAACATAACATAACATAACATAACATAACATCACAAACATCCAAGACTCTAGAACAAAATTGTCTGCTCATCACAAAAATATTTGCCCCTGTCTAGAGTAGAACCTGCGATCCGTGGTTTCAAACACCGGGTGACACCAACCGAACTAACAGGGTCGTAGTTAGAATGTAAGCAACGTGTCTACAGTGAAAATCGTTTCCTAAATGATTCGCTAAAATACTTAAAAACCTAATAACAAAATATTACAGTACAATACAACAAACGTTTCGTACGTACAATTCATTTCAAAAACTTGTTACTCGTATTTCGAAAATTATTTATTTTACAAAAATCGTTTCGAATACAGCTCGTTTCAAAAACATCTAATTTCATAAATGTTTTGTTTTACAAGCAAGCACATTACAAGTAAACCTTTCGCAAACGTAATCTTGTAAAATGTCTCTAGTTATATTTTGTTTTTGTTATTTTTTTAATTCAAACATTTTTTCTTTTACATTTTACAAAGTGTCCCACAAAAACTGCCTATTTTAAACGAATACGTCAAGTAGTTTGTGGGTTTTATTATTTGTTGAAAAATAAACCGTTTGCTTAATCTTTACTTTGATTGTTGATTTAACAATTCATTTAACAAATTTTAGTTGTGAAGCGAAAATTTATAAATTAAGTGCGTGAAAATCACTACCCTAAACTGATACCGTAACACATGCACTGGTACCCACATAAGTGAAATTGAACTAATATGCCGTCAAAGATTGGCCATCGATTACTCCTCTATAGCCAATGTGCTGCCAGTATAAACAGTTTACCAAAGCAGGTCACAGCGTTACGTGTTCGCGTAAACTTTTAATCCCCGATTAGGCGCTAAGCAAGTCACTATTAATCCTGTTTAGTTGGTCGTTTTAAGCTAATTCTGTTAACTAATGCCTACGTATTTTGTAGCTAAATTATGACTATTCACAGGCTGTCACGTTGTTTTAAAACTAGGGGTGTAGGTAGCTAGGTATATTAATATATTTATTGAAAACAAGTGCAATTTGAAAAATGTAATACAGACTTCCATTCTTTTACTTTAGTAAAAAATTGTTATTGGAGTGTAACTCAAAAACTACTGAACCGATTTTGATGAAATTTACATGGAACCACACGGAAAGCCCCAGCTTGCCGTGTAAATAATTTAGAAAATCAGTTCACCCAGTCGAAAGTTATGAGGTAACGAACATAAAAATTGTCAAATTGAGTACCTCCTGTTTGGAAGTCGGTAGATAATAATTTGGAAGTCATTAATAAAAATTTCGGATACAAACGTTTCAACAAAACCAAATTATATATAAATATATTGTAGTTTTTTTAATTTTATAACAAGAGCCTACACTATTTTAGTTGATCCACATACTGAATATGTAACTCGTATAAAAAAAGTTAACAAGTACAATTTGAAAAATTTAATGCCGACCTCCATTCTATTTTTCAGTCGAAAGTTATGAGGTAACAAACATAAAAAAAAACATACAGTCGAATTGAGTACCTTCTCCTTTTTTTAGAATTCGGTAGGAAAATCTGAGGCTGATCAAAGCACTTTCAATTCTTTCCTCAAATCATTGACACAGACGCAGTGATTTAAAATTATTAAACCAATAAAATGTTATTATTCTTTAAGAATTTTCTGTCCGCTTGTATATAAATATTTTAGTATATAACTGGGACAGTTGAATAAAATCCGTAAAATTGAAACGAGGCAATTCGACCATTCGGATGAGACCCTTGCGGTCGAGTTGGCCACCTAACTCGATTGGTATTGACAAGATGAATTTTTGGCAATATAGGTATTGAAGGATTTTCTAATAGAGTCTGCGCAAAACTAGAATCGTCGTGGCGTTACAGTTAACTAATAATACATTTATTATAGTTGTAAGTGTTCCGAACATTTATATTAATAATTACGCTTTAAAACCGGCTAGAACTCGCGTAATATTTACCGGAAATATTCTCCGACCAGTTTCGAACTTAATTGAAGTTCTTCTTCTGTTAGTCACTCTGGTGCACAGCGGCGAGCGCGGGCCACAGCACGTAACTCGTCGTAACTGGTCGGAGAATATTTCCGGAAAATATTAAACGAGTCCTAGCCGGTTTAAAGCATAATTATGAACATTTATATTAATGTTTAGCTCTATGCGAATTTGTGTAGCTTCACTACTGTTTTAGGTCTAATTTGATCGGGTTCTAATTAAGTTTAGAGAATTTACATCATCCGGGCACCTTATGTAGAACAAAACGTGTTTGGTTATTTAGTCAGCATATTGCGATGAATACATTTTGCAACTTTCATAGAGAGGCTTACCGTAACGGATAGGGCCTTCTGTCAATAGATTAAAATTATAAAAACACAGCTATCCTAAGATATACTTTTAAAATACAGTAGCCTATCAAATGCATAGTGCAGTAAGGAACACGATGTATAGATAGATTATTGAAAACCTCCAATCCTCCCTCCAAGAACAAAGCATCGTCGATAACACTGGTATTTCCCCAAGAGTAAATCTTTATAAAAACAATGTATTTCTAAAGTATACATATGTATATATCTATCGCAGCGTTCCGGAAACTTCCCGAAGTCTTCTCGTCAAAAATACCTCAGTGCCACAAGACAAGACTCTTCGACCAATGTGTGTTACCAGTAATGACTTATGGCACTGAAACGTGGTCTCTTACTATGGGCCTCATTGAAAAGCTCAAAGTCGCACAACGAGCTATGGAGAGGGCTATGCTCGGGGTTTCTCTACGTGATCGAATCAGAAATGAGGAGATCCGTAGAAGAACGAAAGTCACCGAGATAGCCTAGAAGATTAGCCAGTTAGTGGCAGTGGGCAGGGCACATAGCACGCAGAACAGACGACCTAATACAGGTCACAGGACGACGTTGGATGCAGGCCGCTTCCAACCAGTCCTTTTGGAAAATCACGGGGGAGCCCTATGTTCAGCAGTGGACGTCCTACGGCTGAGATGATGATGATGATGATGATATATTTATTATCGTTTTTTAATTTATTTTTAGTCAACCTTTGTTAAAACATTTACGGCCTTACTTATAAACGTTGCTTAAATTAAAAAAAACATCATTTTGTACGGCGCAGAACATTTTTGCTGAGCGCAGTATTTAGTTAAGCAGTATTTATAAGTAAAGAAACAAAGAAAGAAAGAAACATTTTTATTAGGTACTTAAACATATACAGAACACAGAGCCGATATATAACAAATTAATAAACAAAGTGGAACAAACATGAAACATAAAGACACTTACATAACGCACCGCCTGAACCCTGAAGGGGAAGTCAGGCAGAGACTACGGATTTACGTACACTACGTAGTAAGGCCCTTATTATATGAATAGTTTAAAAACAGCTTTTGGAATTTTAGGCAAAACCGGTTTCGATTGTTTTATGTTAACCTACACTCGCACTATGAAAAACTTTAAAAATATATTTATTCATGCAGTTTTATACCAGTGTTAAAAAGTTGAAAAATAAAATTTAAACGAAGCGTATAAAATAAACTTGGCAACTCCCGTTCGCACGAAAACAATTGTGTCACATGAGTGCATGAATATAAAAATACATGTTTTTTTTATTTTTATGTAGCGGTAGAAAGCTTTATTAAAAAAATATTATTTGCGGCTTATCATTTTATATGGAATATTGATATTTAATTATTGATGATGCATGTTTTGATATTTGATGTTACCTTAAGTTTCTAAATATCTTTATTCTTAAGTCTTTTGAATTTATGCTAATAAAAATTTGAATTTAATTAAACTTTTTATTGAAGACTCACTGTTACCCGCGACTTCGTCTTATACATCGGTATAGGTATTTCATGGCTGTCAGATTCGTCAACGCAGTAGCAGTCTGCGTTGAGCTACAAACTTGAAATTTTGGCAGTAGATTGTAGCAATTTGGCTTACTAATAATGAAATTTTAGTATATTAAGATAGTTTTTATTTTGTTCACACAAGTCCAAATTCGTTTAACGTGGATATGTTTAATGCAGATTTAGTCGTCATGTAACTTCGTTCTCTCTATAGCATTGGTTCTTAAACTTTTAGTCATGAGGGACCATTTCACAAAATGGCTTTCTTGCCGTGGACCAGCATTTGTGTTTACATGCTGTTTACATACATATTACATTACGTTATACATTAAATATAAAATAATAAATTATATACACAATATATAATACATAAATTTGTTCGATGTCAACAGTATTTCAATATTTGATGAACATTTCATATTAAGTACAGGGATGTTTATTAACTCCTGAATCCTGGGTTCAGTTCTCAGTATCAGTATTTCTCGATTTTTTGTGAAAGAAAATTGCCTTTTGGATTCAAGAATCTTCATGATTTATTCCTGTTTCGAATGTGTCATTCAATTCGGATGGCTTCGCGGACCACTTCAGGTTCTTTCAGGGACCCCGAGTGGTCCGTGGACCACCGGTTTAGAACCACTGCTCTATAGTGATTTAAAATTACCCACAATATAACCAATAGAAAAATAAGTTGTAGAACTTCATTTTAAGTTTACACGAGTTTTAATTTTATTGTGAACAAAATAAGAACTACCATAATATATAAATAAAATTTATTTTAGTTACTAGTTTAGTTTGGTGATCTGCACAAGCGAATTGCTACAAATGCCTTTTATACCGTAAACATCCACTAATGTAGAATTTTCAGAAATTTTCCTAAGGGGGTGAAACGAGCGAAGCCACTAGCGGGTGGGTTAACATTTAATAAAGTAGGTACTGATCAATACTTCAAAATCAATTCAATAATAATATTCAATATTCAAAAGAGAAAAGACTGTGTTTGTTTGTTTGAATTGAATAGCTCCGAAATTACTGGACCGATTTGAAAAAGTCTTTACTATTAGAATCCTACATTATTGTATATATGATGAACATAAAACATATATTATGATTCATCATCATCATCCATCACCATAAAGAATAAACTCAAAAAAATATGGACCGATTTAAAAAAAATATATATTTCCATTAGAATGCTACATTTTCTCCGAGTAACATATATTTGAATTCATCATCATCTATCACCATGCTGGTGAAACCGCAGAGCGCAGCTAGTATTTAATATAAATATAATGTAAAAACAAAGAAAAAAACAATTCGCCATCTCCTGACAGTTGATCATCATCATCATCTCATACGTAAGACGTCCACTGCTGAACATAACTTTACAAAACTCCCCCATAATTTTCCAAAAGGACCGGTTGAAAGCGGCCTGCATCCAACGTCGTCCTGCGACCTTTATGAGGTCGTCTGTCCACCGTGTCGATGGACGACCTACGCTGCGCTTGCCGGTTCGTGGTCTCCACTCCAGAACCTTCCGGCCCCATCGGCCATCTGTTCTGCGTGCTATGTGCCCTGCCCACTGTCACTTCGACTGGTTTATCTTCTGGGCTATGTCGGTGACTTTAGTTCGTCTACGGATCGCCTCATTTCTGATTCGATCACGTAAAGAAACCCCGAGCATAGTCTTCCTGACAGTTACAAAGTTAGATTTGGACGTGAAATAATTTCTCGTAGTTAATTTCACGAAGTAGGTTCTCCAAATTAACGTTATAATCAAGATAACACTTCCAAAGAGCGCGGAAATTGTGGCTTGATTTGAATACCACAAAGCACGCACTGCATTCATTGATTTTGTATATATTTGTATACAACTAGTCGCGCAGACTTTTAAGTGTGCCATGGACTGCGCGTTGAACATAAAATATACATCGAAGTGCTCAAGGAGACGCAACGACGAGCGCACCGCACTCAAGATCCTGAAGAAGGATCGCCGCTTCTTCTCGGTAGGCTCTATATATTTTGGAACGCGGCGGTAGAGTCTTTAAAGTACATTATAATGAAAAATTGACGTTCATAAGTGCGTCTTTAATGCCTAAATTGAACAAATGATTTTGACTTTTACATTGAAGGCTTCTGGATGAAGCCGAAGCTTCGATCGTGATATCGACAACGCGTAAGTCTCGCGTTGATCCTGTTTTATTATTACAAATCTATATTAAACGTGGTGGTGTAATCAAATCAAATCAAATCAAATCAAATCAAATCAAATCAAATCAAATCAAATCAAATCAAATCAAATCAAATAAATATATATTTATTTGCAAGAACATAGGTCATTTTAATTGCAGTTGGCATCGCAATACCTAGGAACTCCATGTTCTGCCTTTTAAGGCATGCACAAACAAAACTACATTACAACAATCAATGGTAGTAATTCGCTTATTCAGAACACCAAACTTAACTAGCGAACTAAAATCAATTTTTTTGTAAATCATGGTAGTTCTTATTCTGTTCATGATTAAGTCCAAATTCGTATAATACATGCAGGTGACAATTCTTAAATTTGCCGTTTCTGTGCATTTGTGGGTATATTTAGTGCAAATTTAATCGTCATGTAAGTAGGTGCTCTCTAAACTAAACGAAAGTCATATAAAACTACCCACATTTGAATAGAATAATCATATCTTTAGAATTATCATTCTCAGTGTTACACGAATGTGGATCTTAGTATTAACATAATAAGAACTACCGTAGTTTAAAGGATTTAAGTTTAGTGTACACACAAGCGAATGAGTACAAATTATTATGTAAATTAAATTAAAGTGACACTCTAATTTAACAATGGCTGTCACAATGATAACATACTAGCTGCTCTCCGCGGTTTCACCCGCGCGGTGATGTATGATGATGATGAAACGTATATAGCCTATGTTACTCAGGGTGAATGTAGCTTTCCAATAGTGAAAGAATTTTTGAAATCGGTCCAGTATACTTTTTGAGCCAATTCGTTACAAACATACAAATCTTTTCTCTTTATAATATTAGTATAGATTAGGGAATAGAAACAGAAACATATTATACAATTAAAATTAAATATATCAGTGCATCAATATATTTTAGGTAAGTACCTAACAACCCAATTAATCTACACTATCGTCAAAATTTAGAAATCGTATGTATACTGACAATCATTATTATCTACAATAATTCAATGCATATAATATAAACCTAACATTAAAATTTAATCCAATATGTTACATTTTAAACATTGCCATTACAATACATTGATATTATTAACCCTAGAAAGATAACCTACGCTTCAGAGGCGCCCGCACGAATTAAATAGTACTATATCTTTTAATACGAAACCCGTGTATATCTGTGCTTCTCAGCCAACTCAGTCGTCGGTCAACCGCGTCGAGGGCCAGCTGTTTTTGTGCGGTAAGTATTATTGTTTTGGAGTTATGACGAGTTGAACGAGTTGATGCGCTCCTGAGGCGTATGGTTATCTTCAAGATCGACGTATGTATGACTGTCTAAAAAAAATGTTATAAGGTACTGATTAGCTTTCCTAGACTTTATACTTATATTTGACTTATACTATTCATATTAATAGTAAAATACAATATTTTATGATAGTTAAGCGATATTCGTGATTTTTGTTAGTTTTTTAGAGGTCTACTCATTTGGTTTCAATTATTAATAATAAACAAATATAAAGTACAATATTTTTCGTTTATAAAAATGTGTCACCTATAATACCATTTAAATAGTAAAATCAAATCACACAAATCTTGCTAAATAATTTAAATATAAGCATTTGAATACCGTGGCGTCTCCGAAGCGCATGGTTATCTTTTATGTACGATAGAATATGGTTATCTTTCTAGGGTAAAATAAAAAATATGCATTTGAATTGTTAGAAAATTAAAATACCATTTCATTCATTGTGTAAAAGGCCTATATGTTAAATAGGTCGAAGACCGGTTGGTCGCCCCAGGCAGATAGGGTGATGTGGTGAACGCAGATCTGAACGAACTTTGTGCATGGCTGGTGAGAAACTCTTAAAGACCAGAAGCAGTGGCGTGTTTTCATATCGGCCAAGACTCACTTTAGGTCGCTAAACCAGCGGAGTAAGTAAGGTATAATGAACGTAAGTTTTCTACCGTTACTCTCAGGTACTCAATTATTTTTCTTTTATTTTTGTTACCTCATACCTTTCAACGGGGTGAACTGATTCTCAAAATTCTTTTTTTTTTTGAAGCTGGTGCTCCCCTGGTGGTTTTTTTATTTTTTATTTTCCATTTTCCATATTATCCATTTAATATGTATATATAAATTTCATCAAATTCGGTCCAGTAATTTTTGAGTAACACTCCAATTACTAAATAGAATGGAAGTCGATATTAAATTAAAAAAGAGATAACCTATCAAGTTATCTTCTGCAGTTAAGTTCAACTTTTAACCATACATGTCGCAATTCCTAAAAAAGTGGTATGATTTCCGAGAACGGTATTGTATTACTGGCCAAATATGGTGACTGGCGACTGGGGTTAAGTGTAACGTAACGTATCGTACACGTGAAACAGTACAAACTGTCACTTATCTAGGCAACTGTGACGACACAGATAAGACATAGTTTGTACGCCATAGTATGACGCGTTGACGCTTACGATACGAATACTTATTACTTAATACTTCGCAATGTTTTTGTGCTTAGGCGGAAAGACAATGTGTAACAAAAACATAAATACTCTAAGGACGTATTTATTTTCATTAGTTTTAATTTCGAAGCGCTCGAAGCGGAGCTTGACTTGGTGATCTGAACCGATCAACTAGATGAGCAATGCTTGCTGTGGTCAGGAGTTGGATGGGTCACCGCTAGTGGCATCATTCAACTGAGCGCTTCCGTGCTTTGGATGGCACGTTAAGTCGTTGGGCTCGGTTGTTTATCTTAGAACAACAGTCGTTAGGCTATGTCGAAGCCTTCGGACGGCCTGAAAACTTCGGCATGGATTGGCCTTTGCACCAAGCCGCACTGGACCCAGGTGGTGGATTATGGCCTAACTCCTCTCTCAAGGCTTGAGACCCATGGGAACATAATGTTTCCACTGCTGAGACTCGACTGAGTAATGACGAGAGACTGGGCTGATTATGTGCTTTAATTTATTTTCGTAAATCAATCACATGAAGTTAATTTACCTATTGATTATTAAAGTTAAGATCAAAAGTATCGGAAAGAAGAAAAAGCGAAATTGCAGAGCAGTGCATTTCTTGCAGCACCCTCCATTTCCTCATTCGACCGCAAACTTTCTTTTTTCCCACTATGCCTTCGTTAGGTAGAATCTATTTATCGGTTTGCTGCTCCTTTTTTCCTGACCACGGATATTGGTTAACGAAGAACGGTTTTATTGCTTCCACTTGAAATTGGAGAATTTCAAGCTGAGAATTCCAGATATCTAATTAACAATCTGCTATGGTCACAGAAGGTATTTTTCATACTGGCGATGGTATAGTTATATGAACATGATGGCGAGTCCGTGTCTACACAGGGAAATAGTGAGGCTGGGTTCTAAGAGCCATTCTAATTCTTAACCCTAATGTTGAAGCAATGAAGCTATTGAGGAATAATAAGCAATTGTGAATACACGAGGTGTGGTGCGTCAGCGCCCCTATTTGATGAATAACTCGGTGACGCACGGTTAGACCTACATGTGGAAAAGTCCTTTCGAGGCAAATAAGCAGTTCATTGAGAAAACACAAATAAATGCTAAGCGATATTATTGTTATAATACTAGATGTGTCCTACGGTTTCATCCACGTGGTGATGAAAAGATGATGATGAAAGTGTCCTATGTGTTATTCCAGTGCTTCATATATCTCCAGCCGTTAGAGGTGACGAATTACCAAACATACAAACACTCTCACAAACTTTCACCTTTATAGTTAGTTACGACTCGTAGTTACATAATAATGTGTATGATTATATAGGCGTTTGAAATACACTTCTAGTATGTCAATTATTATTATCACAAGTACAATTTGAAAAATTTTATACCGACTTCCATTCTATTCAGTTATTGGAGTGTAACTCAAAAACTACTTGACCGAATTTGATGAAATTTAAACGGGACCACACGGGAAGCAGCTGTCAAACAAAAAAAAGAATTTTGAGAATCGGTTCACCCATTTGAAAGTTATGAGGTAACAAACATAAAAAAAATACATATATAATACCTCCTCCTTTTTTCGGAAGTCGGTAGAAAAATGCTGGGGTAATTGATTCAGGTCGATGTCAATGATAATGACGATTAACAGGCTCAGCATCCACTCGGCCCTCCACTATTCATCTACCGATTAAGTACAATTTGTTCAGTCAGGCAAAAATAAGGTTATTCATAATATCATAGCTAAATCCTTAGGATTACTAGCTCATGAAAAAACTACTGAATACGTGAATGTTGGAGTTTAGTTTTTTTGCTAGTGAAAGATGTGGAAGATGGCCGTCTTTAAATTAGATGCACAAAAGGGCTATTAGTCGTCTTTATACCCTGACTCCCGAAAGGTAGCGGGTATAGGTTGGTGTTATGCAGGCAGTCGGCACTAAACCGAAGCCTATACTTTAACAATTATGTCAAACGTACTCAATAATCAGGTTTTCATTCAGAACTAGTAGATTTAAGGGTACATCTATTCTACATTTAGAGATTTCTCTCTCTTTACCTCACTTCCTAATTATTTTTTTGCCTCTGAACAGCTGGAGTGTTTTCTGATTGGGAACTGAAATGTCGGTAGCTTTTGGTTTAAAAACTAAGCTCTGAAATAGAATTATAAAGCATTGTTGTCTTGGAAAGGAGAAAATTAGCCGATAGCGTGACTTGAACACAATGCTTTCTGTGATTTTACCGTTTCTTTACTCAATTTGAAGTAGTTATTAGAAACTAAACTAACTAAAAGATGATTAAATACTAGCTGCGCTTCACGGTTTCACCCACGTGGTGATGTATTATGATGGTGATGAATCAAAATAACATATACATGTACATATACATATGTTTTAATATATATTATGTTGATCAGGGATAGTGCTCAATTCTAATGGTGAAAGAAATAGAAGACTAACTGGGCCAAGAAAGCAAAAAAATATTAAAAAGTACGTTCTGTATCCCGATTAGCATGAAAATGTAGTCATGGATGGTACTCAGTGAAATATGCAATTGGAGGGGTCTATGACCAGCAGTTGAATGTGGTATTGGACGAATCAAGAATTTGAACAAAAAGGAATGCTGATGATGAGACTACATTTAAACTTAAGGATGTCGTCATCGATAGAGCCAGTCTTATTCGATTCTGAGTTCATGAGTAGTATTCAAAAAGTAAGCACAGTGAAAACACCGAAATCACTATCTAACAAACAATCTCGACACTGTTTACATTAAACTTAGTAAAATCCCAATGTTCGCAGAATAAATAAGAGTGAGTTCACTGTGGGTGACAACGACAAACTTCGGTAAAGTTCGACAAACTTCGTACCATTGTTGAGCAAGTTTGGCTCATTGTCCACTCGAGCGTCACGTTACGTCAACAACACTAGCGTTGAAAAAAGAAGCTCACAGAAACACTCGTCTTAATTCTGTTAGAATGCCTACAGAGCTTTGTTAAACTTTTGGAAGTACAATAGGCGGAAGTGTTCTGTTATTCCAAGTAAAAAGCTTTTGTTCTGATATGATTTGATGAAACACTTTTATATAGCTATCTTTTGTAAAATTTGTAATTGGTTTAATGCAACAGGTAAATATTAATAATGAGGAAGTATCGAGGTATAAAATGGTCGTTTTAAACATTTCGTATTTCAACACATTGTGTACACATGTGATGTGACTTGGGGATCGCGTCTCCTCCAAGTTCGATCCCTAGCCCCAGAAAATATACGTGTGATGAACTGAAATGCTTGGATGTTTGTAATGTGCTATATATGTAACCATATCTCCTGCGACATCGGGAAAAGAGCAGTAGTAGAAGTATGTAAACGCACTATATGTATTGTAAATAACTTTACAATACATAATGTGCGCATTATAGTATTACACCTGTAATTAGGAAAACTAATTTTTAATACGATAAACTGGAATCCCTCATGGTGCGAGGCGAGACGGAAATGCGAGCGTTCTGCACTCTCTTTGAAAAATACCACCGGATGTGATTGGAGCTCTAGCCGCAAAGTTTATTAGTACTCGTAGTATAGTATTTAGTAGTAGTGGTAGTTGATTCCCGTTTCTCTTTTATTAAAAAAGGTGTGCACCTTCTAGTGCCTGCCTAGGTCAGCTACCACCCTCAAGATTGATAAACTGTGGCCGAAGGCCTAAATGTATGGTCTAGCAGCTCCCTTTGAGAGCTAGTTGACATTCCAGGACTAATGTACAGCCACATTCGACCGTATCATAACTGAACACCAAACACGTGTGGCCTACTCACTGTAAGTCTGAACTATATGCTTTTTTTTCTGAACTTTACTTACTTTACTGGTTATTATTCATAAACCGCTTGAAACACCCATCACGCGCCCCCATACACTTACCAATTGAATTTGAAAAATCACTAATATTGATAAATTTTAAATATATCAATTTGTCTGCTTGGCATTACTAAATATAAATATACCACTAACAATAAAATACGTAATTAGAAGATGTAATGAATCAACGTTTTTACTTTGAATCTCAGTATAATAGTAATAAAATTGTAAATTAAGAAATATTAAAATCAGTTTAGAAATTTTCTCTCTAAAGGTTCTAGGTTTTTAGACGTTCTGATGACTTATTATTATTTTGACAAGATAATCTCTTGAAATTTCTGTCAGATGAACTCCGAGCCTGCATACTTTCGAGGGAGTAAAAATTGAGAATATCAACTTCGTTCCTATGACCAACTAATGCGTAATCATGAAACATAGCAGAAAACAGAGATCCACTTTACAGTCCCTGCCAGTGAAGGGTCTCAAACTTTATAAACTTAGACCTCGTGTCCGCTCGACTGTGTTACGTCAGCAACACTAGTTGATTCAACTGATGTTACTTTGTTGTTAACTTGTTAATGAGAAGGACTGTCCGCATTTACAGCTCTTCAACTTCGTAGGATATATGTCAGCGCGATGGAGCGAGTAATATAGGTTACATAGCACGATACTAGATATTCACCTTAGTACGATGTGAAATGGGTTACTCTATTTATCATAAAGCCTGACGTAAATACATATATAAAACTGTAAATTAATACAAGAGGTTATATATTTATACTTAAGGCGTTGCAAGATCAAACTTTTAGGTATTTGATGGAGTGAAGCACTGCCGTGCGATTCGTCGATGCGCTCGTCGACCGATGTCAAATACTTTGAGATATCGCGCTTGTACAAAAGGTAGATTTTCCAACGTTTCTTGTCATATCGTCATTTGTTTCACGGATGTTTGCTCTTAGAGAATCGCATGATGGGCATGACAGGATGCAATGGACATGACATGATTGTGTAAACACGATAACTTTTCGCAGTTTTGATTTATTAAAAAACATTAGAAGCCACAATGTAAAAAAATATGGATACCTAGTTCTATAAATTACATGTTTACTGATTACAAAAAAAAATATAGTAGCTGTCGCTCAGAATATTGAGAAGTGAGATACGAAAGATTTTTTCTGTCGATTTATTTGCGATTATTTTCTTCAAGATTCCAGATTGATATTGTGCAATATGTTTGAATAAGCCTTTGTTTGTATACTATAATATATAATAATATACTATAACTATGCACTGTATAGACATTTTTTTCAAGTTTGTATCAGTAACTAGTATGTCTAAATTGTGCGACGAAAAACATTGCGTTTTACGGGTTTTGTATTTGGGTAGCGCCTTAATAGCCTATGTTCTTCAAAGTCACTTCATCTTGCCTAATTGAAAGCGAAGATAGAACCAAAAAGTGATGACCATTAATGAAGCAGATAGCTTCGCAAACCGCCATCCCTGTGATGACCAGAGAGATGCTTTTTCACGCCCTACTTATATAACGAGCTATGGAGAGGGCTATGCTCTGGGTTTCTCTACGTGATCGAATCAGAAATGAGGAGATCCGTAGAAGAACGAAAGTCACCGACATAGCCCAGAAGATTAGCCAGTTAAAGTGGCAGTGGGCAGGGCACATAGCACGCAGATCAGATGGCCGATGGGGCCGGAAGGTTCTGGAATGGAGACCACGGACCGGCAAGCGCAGCGTAGGTCGTCCACCGACACGGTGGACAGACAACCTGATAAAGGTCGCAGGACGACGTTGGATGCAGGCCAGCGGTCTTTTTGGAAAATTATGAGGGAGGCCTATGTTCAGCAGTGGACGTCCTACGGCTGAGATGATGGTGATGACTTATATAACACCCAGGGTCATAGCTGCAAGGAAAAACATACACCGGCAGAGCGAAAATTTGCACCTTATTTGTTATTAGGAGAATGTACATACATTAAACCACCTGTGAGCCGAGCACGAAAATCTGCTTAAGCGTAACGTTATCTTATCGTTTACGTATTCAGTACAAACTATGAGTTATCTGTGCCACTATTGTACTAGATAAACGACTGTACTAAATACAACGCGGTCACATTAATCGACAAATCGCTGGAATGCGGGTGCTCGCCCGCTTCCCCCCCGCATTCCCTTTTCTCGCCCGGCAAGTGTCAGTACGATCAGCATCTTTGTTACCGATACACGCGTCGATAATTTGGCTTTATGCTCAATATTAATAACGGTAACAGGTAGACACCTTAAATTTTCACTGAATATGTAATTGTATATTACCTTTCCAAATAAATAAATATTTTTTATTCATTTAACAAACTTAATTTTTAATCAATTTTTACTCGATCTTAATAAAGGCCAATTGGCCGGCTTTTTTTGCACACCGTACTTGAGCGCCAAAATGCGTCTAGTTAATGTGACCGCGTTGTACGTTTACGTTAGACCGATTTTCGTGTTCAGCCCACTGATGTTTAGTGGTGTCCTAGAACAGATGCATTTCCTCACAAGTGACGCACTGCAATGGGTCCATAACTCTGAGACATTAAGTTGTGAAGTCTCATGTGCCTGTGATTTCACCGGCACCACCACCATGCATTAACCCCCACAAAGAAGAGGGTTGTAAGTATTGATATTGCTAGATTGGTATCACTTTGGGGAAATCAATATTAATACAATATTGATACACAAGCATACTCGTAGTACAATTCCGCAGGGAATTTGCTTCTGGCCAAATTGCAGACACAACGCTATTTTGTCAAAAATACTTACAGGATGTAATACACAGAACAATAAGTATAAGTTAAGAGCGATAAGTCCCATTAAGTAAATAGCCCCAAAACAGAGTAAAAGATGAGAGTTTTGACAGTTACGATTGGAGATAAAATGAATGAATCTCAAGAGTGAGTCTCAATTACAGTGTGACAACATGACGTGAACAAAGATGTAGTGACCAACATTGAGGAAGGTAATTTATTGATTCAGGCGTTACTTTGCGGAAATCCATTATCAAAAAACGATATTAATAAATATTTAGTGACACTTCCGCTGAAAAAAATTTAACTTAATAAATAACACACAAGAAAACCCAAATAAACCAAAAACGATTCGACACGTGTTTCGCCTCTACACGAGGCATCATCAGGAGATGTTGACTCGTCGAGCGCTAGACCGACAGTGAGTCACACTGTCGGTCTAGTTATTATTTATTAATTATTTGGGTTTTCTTGTGTGTTTTTTATTTTGTATTCTTCCTATTAAGCAGTTTGTGCGGGAGGGAGGTGCACACCCCAAATAGGCCAAAATCATTGTTTTTTTCAGCGGAAGTGTCACTTAATATTTTTTAACATCGTTTTTTGATTGAGGAAGGTATTTTAAGATTGTTTGGTGATGTAGAATGAATGAATGAAAGGATACTCTAAACGGATGAACATGTAACGGAAGTACCTTGTTTGTCCATCCTTATTTAAGAGTTAAGCCTGTTCAATGATAGATAGATAGATAGACAACACTTTATTGAGGCACCACATTTATGACTTTATATTAGACAATAAAATTAAAAAACAATGCTTAAAACCAGGTGCAACAATGGGCGGTCTTATCGCTCAGAGCGATCTTTTCCAGACAACTCAATGCCTTTGTAGAAAGACTAAAATGGTTAACCTTTAGGAATTATTGGATGTAATATGGTATGAAGGGCAATAGGATGCGGCCAGGGGAAACTAAGCCTTATAGGTATTGTTTAATTATACACACCTACTATACTTAGTACCCTAGTACCTTTTATAATTATGTTCTGCACTTTTTTGGCAATATATAAATTGCTAGTACTTACAATACATAGGAAGTACGTAGTACAGGCAACACACGAGGCGTCGTCAGGAGATGGAGAGCCAAGCGCTGGAATGAGCTAGTTCTAGCGGTTGACAATTCTACTTTTTGTAGATCTGGATTTTAACTGAGCATGAAGACGGTGCACACATCGTCTCGCACAGAAGTAAATCTTATTCCAATTGTCACTGACGTTAATAAATGGAGAAAATGCAAATACATTAAGAAAATTAGTGGTGGTATTACATTTTTGCATAAAGAATACAAAAAATAAATACTCATCATTCCTACTTAATGTAAAACAACTTGCCGAGTGTAGCCTGGTTGTAATGGACAATGAAGATGTCTGATTCTTGTTCCGATTCATGTAGTTAACTATTATAGTAAAAATAAATTTATTATAGTAAAAGAACATTTGTGTTGGTATTACATTTTTGAATTCGCTATAGTTAACTACATGAATCGGAACAAGAATCAGACATCTTCATTGTCCATTACAACCAGCCGTGTGATTCTGTAATGATTCTTCGATGCGCTCGTCGACGAGCTCACCGATGTCAAATACTTTACGAGATATCGCCCTTGTACATAAGGTTGCTTTTCCAACGTTTCTTGTCATCTCTTCATTCGTTTCACGGATGTTGTCAAAGATGTAACGATGTTTGCTCTTACAGAATCGCACGGCTGGCTACACTCGGCAAGTTGTTTTACATTAAGTAGGAATTAATGGAAATAATATTTTTTTTTTATTCTGAAAATTATGATAAAACAACTTAATAAATTCTGCATAATGATTATGAATTGCATTGTCACAGAGATTTTTATAAAAAATATAGAGATTAATGTGAATTATACATAATACAAATTCTGATGACGTCATAATATTTATAATATCGTATTCATATTGGAAAAATTACTCTTATAAAATAAATCTAGCATGTCATAAATTCAATAATGTAAAGGACCTTCCTGTAGTTCTATCTGGAACAAATCTTGCATGTCCAAAATGTTCACTAGACAGTATAACAAATTAGAATATTTTTGGTCCCAACAGTTACATCATCGATTTCCTAATATGACAAGATAAAGTTATATGATTATTAACGGGATATTTACCGTGGTAAGGTTGTGGAATTTCAATCGAGGTCATGGTTTTCAACTCGCCAGTGCGTGGAATCCAGTATTAGGTTGTTTTAAAAATAAAAGTCCGCGTTCAAAATGTGTTCAAAATACTATACGCAGTGATACAGTGAGTGTGTTTTGTCGGGACTTAGGATCGAGTTCGAGTTCCAGTGATAACCGTAGCAAAAGACTAAGAAAGAGGGTAGATCGTTATGTCTGCACCTAACTTTTAAACTTTTTGACCAACCACCCGCATTCTTCAGTCTTCCCGTGAACATGGTGCATGTAACTGCGCCGAAATATCGAGAGCTCATTTCACAACCTTACCACGGTAAATATCCCGTTAATAATCATATAACTTTAGAGAACAACCGTGATAGTTTAAAACAGTGTTTTATGACAAGATAAAATAAACCAAATAATGTGTATTTGGATATTGTATTAGAGTTATAAGTATTATTCAACGCAGTTTCTTTTTATTTGATGCCGAGTTTGGCTAGACGATGTTCAGCTATATTTGATTAAAATCAGGGCAGCTATAATGATCTTAAAGCTTACGTTCATATAGCTCTTATATATAACACTCAAAGAGTAGAGGCACTGCAATTGTCATGGGTCGACGTTATTCTAAACATTAGATGCACGGCTTGCTCGTCTCGAAATTTAATAGAATATAAATATAAAAAAAGAAATATTGCGAAAACATTTAATCTGACACAAATGAAATATTAAAATAGACAAAATCAAACAATTCAAACAAAGAAAAGAAAACTTACCAACTTAATTGGAAATAAGGCACACAATCAGATTTACTTTCTTTTCTCGCGGTCTCAGTAGACAATAAAAGCGTAGCAAATGGTTTAGCTCTTAGTAGTGTTCGTAGCACGTGCTACGTTTTACGTGTTACGATGTAGCACGTAGCCGCGAAGCCACGTAGACGCGTAGACATTCTTAATGCCACTGTAGGCATTGTAGCTTATACAATTCTAAGTGTTACTGACATAAGAACAGTTTATTTCATACTGTAACTTTTAAAGCGATGGTAGGCCAGGGGTTATGAGGGTAGCCAATCCGACTGCCACTGGATATATATCCAGAGATCGCCCTGTCTCGGGCTTGACCTTAAGGTGAAAATAAGATCGTGATGAAATTCACAGCACGGTAGTATGGACCTTTAGTCTTTTCTGGTATCCACCTGACTAGCTACGACCCTCAACATACAAAACCTGTCGCTATAAGCCCCTAACGGTTTGTAACGGCATTTTGGCGGTGTACCGTTTGCAATATATGTATTGACATATTTTGCATTTTGCATTCATACACCGTTATGAGTAGATGCAAATAGTTGTGTTCACTAAATTATACAAGATTGGGCTTTGGTTATTATGATCAGCCGTCTATTTGAATTATTACACTGATATTTTAAAACGCAAATATTTTGTACGAGTTTATGTAGCTTTTTCTTTTCTTATTTTTACTTCTTTATCGCTCACTCAAAAATTTTCGAATTTATATTACGTTATATAGTGATACGTGTGATATTTTCATTTATTTTTATTCAATCCTCGTGTTACATGAATAATATTAACTCAGTGAAAGAACAGAGTTACATAATATTTCTGCCACCGTCGACATGTAATTCGGAAGAGGCGAGGCAAACTGACTTAACAGTCTTCTTGAGCCCCTTGCAAGACGCCACCTCTTGAGCAAGGGACCATAATTGGTATGCATCGAAAGCAATAGTCTAAGTAGCAGTATTGGCAGTAGTTAATTTACTGTGTTTAGATATAAAGGGCAATGTAACAAGCCAAATTGCTGGATGAAACTCAAAAACCAACATCTCGGACGAGACCAGTGCAGTACCATGTAAAACTACAAAAAGTACAAGCGTAGTGCTTACAATTAGGTGCACAGCTTGCCCGTTTCGGGCCTTTATTGCATAAAAAAAGAATAATTCTCCATCACCTCCGTTCCCCGTAACATACGAAGTAGTGGCGTAACTTGACGTGTAACACTCACCGCGCTTGACGTTTGAATGATGAGTCTAGCCCTCACAACCACTTTCAGGACCGGAAAATGTACGAGAGTATTCCGTAAGTATAGTTTATGGTACGGCGAGAATAAGGAAAAAGTAATGCCACTATTCACGATACCTTTTTTGTGGGAATTTGTATTTTCAATAAGTTTTTTGCAGCGAAATAGTTTATTCAAGCTTTTAGTACCTGGATGACAGAGTTTTACTCGAAAGTAAACAATGTTCTTAACCTTATCTCAAAACAAACACTCATTGGCTTAGTATTGCTTAACAACGCCATCTATTGTCAAGTAGTTTTAGATATGCTGTGTCGGTAAAACAGTTTAGCTGTTGTTTAAGCTGATGGCCCTAGTTGCCATAATGATATTGTAGCAGTATTTCATTGCCTGAAAACACGGATGAAACGACGTTTTCTAAAAATGAAACCTAGCTAGATCGATTTATCACCCCCCAAACTAAATTTTATGAAAAGTCGTTGAGCCGTTTCCGAGATTCAGATTATATCTCGAAACAATAACAGGGCATGGAATCCGGGCTAAAACACAACCGAGTACTCTATAGTTTATTCATTTATGTCGAATAGCATGTCCTAAGGTGTGAGTGAAACAAAACATGGCTGTTTGTTTTAATTATTTTTGAACGTGTCACAAGCAAATAATGAGAAATGTCAAATGGAAAATGTTAAATGGTTACATTTGGTCATCTTATAATGCTAACAAAAACAAATACAAAAGTTCTATCGAATACGTCAAAATACTTTAAGTCGACTATCAACTTAATTTTGTAGTTTTATGTTAATCCCATAGTTCGAGAAAAGAAAATGAGGATGGATCGTCACTATCCATAAATTAACTTGTGACAACCTGCATGATAACGAAACAAAACGGTATTATATGTCTCTTTCCTACGCACTATTAACATCCTATGTAAAATAAGATAGGCATATGCATTTCATTTCTGATTTATGCCGGCTTCCATGCCCTGTTATTTTTCCGAGGATTATATATATGTACATATACATGGTGTACCAAGAGGGATGGATCAACAGTGGCTGGCGGGTGGGAGACATCAGTGGGCCGAGCACGAAAATCTGTTTAAGTGAAACGTAATTGTATCGTTACGTATTTAGTACAAACTGACATTTATTTAGTACAATACAGCGCCATCGCACCCTGCTGCACCGCGCCTTTAAATTTGACGCAAGAGCGTATGTATATAGCGAGCCAGAAACTCCAAATTTTTTTATGTCTACCTGCTCACATATAATATTGTAAATTTAAGTACTATACTAATTATAACAATAAAATAGTCAAATGTGTGTTACATGTGAGATAATTTAATATACTACGCTAAGTACATTAAGCTTACCGGCATTCATATTTTAATGCAAAATTGTGTTTCTCAGAAAGTTAATTTTTGAAAATTTTATGAGAAATTAAATTCTATATCCGTAACAATAGTGGCACAGATAGCTCATAGTTTGTACTGTATACGTCAGTGATGCAATAACGTTACACTAAAGCAGATTTTCGTGATCGGCCCACTGTAACTATCCATTTAACCCTCCGGTATGTTTTGCGATATTTAGTGGTTCAAAAGTTATTTGGACTTATGTAAAATTTTAGTCAAATTCGGATTTCTGCTATAACTTCACAATTGCAGCCAAAATATTACGTCTGCGACTCTGCTTTTTTTTAAACAAGGACAATAGTGAGCTTTAAATTTTTAAACTAAGTTTAAAAAATTAAAACTAAAGTGAATTTTTTTTAAATTAAATTAAACTAAAGTGAACCTGTCAAGCATCTGTCTATATGTATTATATTTGTTTGTATTTTTAAAATGTGTACTTTATTGCCGTGTGACTGGAGGTAGAATATTGTATTGTTTCTAATCTATTCACCTACAAGGCTTCGCCTGAAAATCAGCGTCAGATGTCACAGATCACGGACATCTGACATATGTGCTGAGGTAGGGCCTGTTTGACACATTGCTATTACTGTTGCTTACATTACTGTTTTTAAACTGTGTGTCAAATAAATGATTTTTCTTCTTTTCTTTATTTCCTTTTGTACCCCGACACCAAAAGAGTCTCAGTTTATTAACCACACACGTTGCAGTTCCTGGAAAAGTAGTTTTCTGCGAAATCATTGTATTATTGGCCAAATATAGCGAATCGCGAGTCAACGGGTAATTATAAGTTAGCAACACTACGCTACACATGTGGGACGTAAACGTAAAACTTCCGCAGTAAAATGTCACGCAGCACTGTAAAATGTCACACTTTAATGGCACTGCAACTTTTGCGACTACAGCGAAACAAAATATAGTTCCCTCGTAAAAAACACTGCACTTTTCACCTCTTCGTACTCGTATTTATTTTACTTACTGCTTGTCAGCCAAATTTTACAGTAATACGTGCACATTAATAGTAATAGTCATTATTATATTAGAATATGCTGTACCAGTCCGGAATCCGTATTACAAGAAATACATAATCGCAATCGAGAAGGTTCAACGAAAGTACCCGCGCGCTATGAATTTCAAATGTTTCCGTTCCTATTCCACTTACTCAAAACTACTCAATAAGTATAATTTGCTATCCCTTGATTCGCGACGTAGGTATCCAGAAGCTGTTACGTTATATGTTATATAACGTTGTTAATAACAATTTTGATTGTACAGATCTAGTTAAAAAAGTATCCCAAGTAAAGTGTCCCAAGATCAATCAACCAAAGAGGAACCCGTGATAAAACACTTTTCGCACTGGATGCCTGTCGCACTAACTCAGGACTTCGTGTACCTATACGGCGTATGTTTGAGTCTTACAATAAATCATTTCAAAGTATAGACATTTTTGCTTGTTCCTTATATAAATTCAAAAAGCTGCTCTTTGCATCACTTCTAAAGACGACCTTGCACTGTGCTCGTCAACATAATAATTGTAGCTTGTCAGTTATACTGTTATGTATGTTGTTTCAAAAAACTAATACAATTGTTTTCATTTTTATTTTTATTTGCTGTTCATTTGAACCGCCTTACACTTATTTATTTCAATATGTGGACGATGTTGTGGACTACATTATTAATAATTTTATTTTGTACTTAGATGTAAACAATATGTATAATGTAGTTGTTTATTGTTCCTATATCAATAAAATAAAAATAAAATTATACTATTAATATTATAAAGAGAAAAGATTTGTATGTATGTTTGTAACGAATTGGCTCAAAAAGTAATGGACCGATTTCAAAAATTCTTTCACTATTGGAAAGCTACATTCACCCTGAGTAACATAGGCTATATAAAATTCATCATCATCATCATCATCATCCACCGCGCGGGTGAAACCGCGGAGAGCAGCTAGTATTTAATAACTTAAAATAGGAATAAAACTAGCTCTATCCGCAGCTTCACAAAAATACTATTACTATTTACATAAAGATTATTTTTTGCCCGTAACCCTAATTACTTTCTAAAAAAAATAGTAGCCTAATTTCTCTAAAAATCTCAATCTTTAATTATCTACCAGTGAAAGTTCCACAGAAATTCAAAATCAGTTCAGCCATATTAGAAATTTTAATGAACAAACATACGGGCATACAGAGAGATTATTTATTAAACATACCGTATATACTTTCATATTACGTAGTTATTAAAAAAATACTTAAACATTACGAACAGACATTACAAATTTATTTTATTGTATAGATACATTATTTAAATTTTAATTAAATTTCAAATTATGCTTGGCGCAAAAATATCTCTGTCTTTCTGTCTGTTTGTTACCTTTTCACGACTAGAGGGATATTCATAAGTAAATACCTCAATTCCTGAAGTAGTCCGCATAAGTGAATCCACAAAGCACAAGTAGTATACTTATCTCAGTTTATATATCTAAACTAAAGCGAACTAGCGTCTACACGTTACAAGAACAACACAACTCTTAAGTCATAAGTCTTTATAAACATTTTCCAACAATATCCACGTTGAAACACTGCTACCTGTACAAAGCAAAACTTTTACAACCTCCAACTTGTTAATAAGTTTGCAATTGTACAAAAAGGCGCGCGTAAAAACTTCGCTCAAAACTGGGCCAGATTTTGCGACGCTATAAAAAAGGATATAAAGAAGTGTAATTTTTCTTAGAAGGTTAGGGTTCCGCATATAATATTCATGTTAGTTTATGACCAATAGCTTTTTTTTATTATTATTATTTAACACGACACAGAAAACACATAAGTTAATTATAGCGTCTTAAATGTTTAAGTAAAATTTCTCTAGACGTATAAGCAATTAAGTATTATTTAATTTGAACTTATTTTACTTTATGACTGAATACAATACATAAATGTTAAATAGATGCTTTTAGTTTACTTCCTGACACGCTAGCGTCTTAGCTGTCTTGAATTCACGAGAACAGCCACATAATTTAATGCAATTTACTAAAAGTTTTTAAAAGAGATAAAAAATAATAAAACTTAGTAAAAGAATAAAATCTTCCTTAGCATATGCTTAAAACATAATAGGCGTCTATAGATGACAAGACTCTATATTTTTTTCCAAATTATAGAAAGTAGGAAGGTCGGACTGGAATCGAACGTAGTCAAAACAAAGACCCTAACCAATCGTGAACCTTACGATGTACTCGTAATTGTGGATGATACTAAAATTGAGTACGTAAACGTACGTACGTAATTATTTACCTCGTGCATCTGGTTCGAAGACTGCGCGACAAAAGAGATAACAAGAATAATTCTTTTAGCTTGGAAAATGTATTGGCGGCTCAAGAAAATTCTGAAGAATAATGACATAAAAATTGGTGTAAAAAAAGAAAGTTTATGAAACAGCAATACTACCATGCATGACATATGGGTGCTAAGCGTGGTCACTAAGGAAAAAGTATGAGGAAAAATTTGCAATATATCAAAGGAAGATGGAGAGAAGCATACTGGGTATCAAAATATCCGACAAAATAAGTAACAAAATTATAAGAAGTAAAACTAAAATACCGGACGTAACAGAGAGGATACGACTTCTAAAATGGAAATGGGCGGGTCATATATGTCGGCTCGAAAATACAAGATGGACAAAAAGAGTCACAGAATGGATTCCGAGAAACGGTAAAAAAAGTCAGGGAAGACCAAAGAAAAGATGGAGAGATATATTCACTGAAAGATGTGGACCAGTTTGGATGACGAAGGCGAGAGAGAGAGACGAGTGGAAAGTCTTAGGGAAGGCCTACGCCGCAGAGGTAACTTCTACAAATAATTAGGTTATTTTTATACAGAAATATATGTTGCTCATTTGTAAATTTATAGTAGCAATAAAGGCTTTTGGAAAAAAATATCCAAATTATAAAGCAAGAGAAACGAAAGTACATAATATTTTAAATTTCGTCTGTAGGCCTTTATCTAACTTTTCTAGCGACTTCCAAAAAGGAGGAGGTACTCAATTCGACTGTTTTTTATGTTTGTTACCTCATAACTTTCGATAGAGTGAACGGATTCTCAAAACCCCGTATCTTTCCATTCAAATTTCATCAAATTCAGTTCTGTAGTTTTTGAGTTAGAAGTCGGTATTAAATTTTTCAAATTGCACTTGTTAAAATATCTGCTAATTATTCAACATGCTAGAGATACAAATCGTTAATTCAGTTAAATGAAATCATCCAAAACGATTCTACCAAAATTTAATTCAATTGATTTCGATCCGGTCGCTGATTTATCGCGCGGAACCCCAGAAAGAGGAGAGATGGCATCTGACGGGAAACGGTGATCGATAGGACTGAGCCAGGTGCGACGAAGCACTTTCTTTTGTACGACAAATGAGTTGGAAGGATACTGAATGTTACTTTAATTGTGAATCTGAAACTGGCGAAAAGTTAAAGTAGAAACTCATTTTGAAAAAAAAGTAAAAATTAAAGAAAAAAAAAGTTTTTAATAGTAAGCATTCAATTTTATAAATATTTGGTATCTAAATTATTCTTAAATGAAGTTAGTATGTAAAATGTTATAAAATGTAGTACTGTATCATAGTTTTAAAAATAATGCAATGTATTACATCGTATTGCAGACGACTGTACATCACATTTTTTTTTAAATATTGTAGTAAGTACATTGAAAAAATAATGATTATCGAAAGGTGTCGGTATTTAAAAAAACGCTTCTAAACATATTTTTCTGAATGAGGTATGAGACGGGTAGGTACTAGGATCCGATGATTCAATAGGAGATGAACAACAATCATTACCTTTGGGTTAATAACAGATGTTATTAATAGCTGTGCCCCGCGGTTTTACCCACGTGGTGATGGATGATTATGATGATGATGAACAAATAGTCTCAGTTACTCCTTATAACATCAGCTATCTGCCAGTGAAAGTCCCGATAAAATAGTTCCAGCTATTTTAGAGATTAGCCGGAACAAATAAACAAAAACTTTACAAATTGTTTTTTGTATGTAAGTAGGTACCGTATATACTTTCAAATGCATTTCGTTAGCTGTTTATTTGGAATAACATACAGAATTCTATTTTATTTATCTGTCATCATCATTTCAGCTGTAGGACGTCCAATGCTGAACATATGCCCCCCCCAGAGATTTCCAATAGGACCGGTTGGAAGCGGTTTTATCTGTATATAAGGTGTGCGTCTTATTGTATTCCTGAATGTTGATGTCAATATAATTTTAACTTTAACTTATATTTCATGTTCATTTTCACGGTCAGAAGCATTTTTCTCTTTATTTGAAAGTTTGGGATCATTTGTGAAGTGTTCTTGATTGGCTTTTTATGATTCTATATTCTATGTCAATCATAAAGTGAGTAATCCAATGACACGCCATTTATCAAAACCCATCAAGCGGTTCAGACTACCTATTACTATTTACGCAAAAGGGCACTTTCTAGACAGTCGGATAATGAACGGATTGAAGAGATTTCATAAGAGTTTTATATATATTTGTTTTTTCAGGCCGCTTAATTGATTTCAAATCAAGTATTCGACAAATTATTCAATAATAAAATATGTCTAAAATCTCTTCAAAATATTATTATTATTCATTTATCTCTACAGTAAAATTATTATTATGTTCAATTACAATTATTAAATAATTCAAATTTCACAATACATTTTCATGATTGTATAAATTCTCATCTCATTCAAATGTTAAACTGTTGTCTAAAGGCCGGTTCCAATAATCTATCTATCGTCAGTTTACCTTACTAGAAATAGATATTTGACACTATTTGTCAAATATCTACTTTTTGTCACGTTATGTCACATTTCTATCGTTAGTAAGGAAAACCGTGGATAGATAGATTATTGGGATCCCCCTTAAGTGTATACCTGGCTTGTTGTTTTATACATATAATTGAAGTGCCACTTTTCATGTGTAAACTTTTAAAATTATTTTTGATAATTATTGTCTTAGTGGGTACTTTGTTGGTGTATCAATAAATAAATAAATAAATAAATAAATAAAATTAAAATATCGGACGTAATATATTTTTGGGGCATGGGGAGACATATGTTCAGCAGTGGACATCCTACAGCTGAGATGATGATGATGATGAAAATATATGTGTCGGGCAGCCAGAATTTCCTAGATCAGACAGACAGGCGATATGATCGTGTAATAAACAAGAAACAAACTAAAGACATTACATGTAAATGCTACTTAACTTTAAAATATTCTGAGCCGTATAAACGCTGCTTAAATTTAAATCACATAATGTATTATGTTATTTAAATTTAAGCAGCGTTTATATGAAAGGCCGGAAGTTGATAAGTCTCATGTGCATGTAATTCAAGGGCCCGTTTAATCAGAATATTAATAATAATCATAAATCTTTATTCATTACATTAGAGCTAAAATGGTCATCATGGACCTAATTCTAATCCAACTAATGATAAATTACACTATATAAATTAACACAATAATATAGAAAAATGCTTACACATGTATCGAACTAATAAACAAATTAACACAATAATATACAAATAAACGATAAGTTGACAAATTACAACTAATAATATAATACAAATTTAAATAAATTATGTCTACGTAGTATTTTTAAACATATCTACAAGAGGCATTTATCTAGGTCCCTAAACACACAGCTTTTAACTATTACATAGGTACCATTAATAACTCCTCGGTTTCCTCGAAAGTCATGTTGGCTAGGGCACTCAAGATGGTTTTCTTAGAATTTATGAGATTCATTTCATATATATATATATAAACTACGATTAAGTTTATTGTATATACAGTAGCATATGTTTTAATCCCAGTTACAAACCATCTCTACTCCAAATTTCATACAAATCGGTTCAGCCTTGATTGAGTAACCAACCATACAAACTTCCACGTTTAAAATATAAGTAGAATTAATTTAATATCTATTTGGAAAGTATTTGCCAAGCAGCTTCCCGTGCGTTTACTTTAAAGCATCAAACTCAGATTTCTTATCGTAAAGCTAGTGCACACTACTCCATTTTCAAACACCACGCTCAAAGGAAATCAAATCAACAGTACACCTTTGTAAACCGTAGAAGCTTGAAATTGAACCCTAATGTTGTTGAGTTGAAGCCTTTCTCAAAGGAATAGATGATATTTAGAAATTCATTAAAAACATACACTTACTTTGGTACCCCCTGTATCTAATGAGCCATGGACACAGACATTAAGACGTCCCAAACATCTACTCGTATAATCCGAGAGCAAACAATTTTGTTCAACACAAAAATTTTTGCCTCAGCGAGGGATCGAACCATGGACATCGCACTTCAAAGGTAGGCTCACTAACAACTTAGCCAACATAGAGCCGTGCATATAGAGACACTTTTTACTTATTATTGTAACATTTCAATAACATTATCGCTGTAATAAGCATACTTGGAAATAAGAAAGGTATTCCTCAATAAGATATTTTAAATAAGACAGAGCATTCACTTATTTATTTTACTTTCAATAATTTACTAATCACTATACTTCGCATTTAATACTTTTTCTCTCTGTTCAACAATGTTAAACAACATGTATAAATTATTCTAATTATTTATTTAAAGTATAACAACATATCCATTTAAATAAAGATGTAAGTCAACTTGTGCTTAGATTTTATAGTTGTTCCGACATTAATTCGACGATCAACGTTTCCTAGCGTTCACTCGGCTAACGAGAACAAACTGGATTTGTATTATATTTATTTAGTACTATGGTTTACATATTATAGGGGAGGCTTATGTTCAGCAATTGACGTCTTACGGCAGAGATGATAATGATGATGAATACTAGTTGAGCCCCATCTACCTCCATACCTAATTTCACCAAAATTGACCCAGCCGTTTGAGCGTGAAAGATCAACAACCATCCATACATACAAACTTTCGCGTTTATAATATTACGAGTAGTAGGTTCAATACCGACATTACTCACGTAATTAGCCGACGTTATCGATCTAGGTTTCGGGCATGCCCGATGCTCATCCTCAGGGAGTTAACGCTGCAAGATCGCAGCGACCACTGCAGCCCGCAGTCAGTTTTAATATTAAATAAATATTGCCATAATGATTAAAATTTTGCTAATTAAAAAAATACTTTTAACAGCCATAGTGCCTACCTCATTATGCTAATTAGGCGTTTACCGGTTACATTGAGCTTTCAGTTTAAATAACACCGTGATGAAAACTTAAAAAAGTATTTAAGATTTTAGATAAAAACAAACTGTTGTAACACCTTCCAGAATTAATACCTATCACGAAGTACCTAATGGTGTGTTCTAGCAGCTGTCAGCTTAGGCGCGGGACATACATAAGCGGCGACGAAGAGGTATATAAAAGCCTTATGTGACGCAGAAGTATTCAAACGTGGCCGAAAACGCGAGGCGATTAAGGTGGTATAGGACAATTTTGCGTTTTATATCGACGCATCAACATCTGACTGAATATTTAGTAGCTCTATAGGATTAGCGAATTTGCCTTACATTAGAAGATAACCTGCCAACTAGCTTTTCGTGATTATACATAAAAAATATTATACTTCATAGCTTGATAAAATACTCCTGTTTTTTGGAGTTGGTTGAAAAATACTTAGTAAGAAGGTAGATTATAATACTTTAACCCTTTTATAATACTTTAATCTTTAAGATTAGCCAGTTGAAGTGGCAGTGGGCAGGGCACATAGCACGCAGAACAGATGGCCGATGGGGCCGAAAGGTTCTGGAGTGGAGACCACGGACCGGCAAGCGCAACGTAGGTTGTCCTAACTGCCCTAGGACAGACGACATGATAAAGGTCGCAGGACGATGTTGGATGCAGGCCGCTTCCAACCGGTGCTTTTGAAAAATCATGGATAGGCTTATGTCCAGCAGTGGACGTACTACGGCTGAGTTGATGATGATGAACCCTTTGCGTCCCAGAGACGTAAATATACGTCAGCTTCATTCATGCATCTTTTGTTTCAATAATCACGGTATAGGAAACATTAATTAGTATAAAAATATAGCAATCACCACTCTTTCCTGAATGAAGTGAAAATGAAAATGAAATTTATTCTGTATAGGCCTACAAATTGTCATATTACATAACTTTTTTCTTAAATCGGAACGCGACTACGACTGAGAAGATCCGGCAAGAACCTCAGCGGGCTTGTCTTTTAAAATGTTTTTGTATCGCCAATTTCTTAATGTATATTTAAGTTATGCAATTTCAAAGTTTTTACTCGATGAACAGTTAAGTTTCATAGGGATTGAGTTAGGCATGATTCTTAAAGCATATTAAACCATAATAAAATAAAAACCCACAGTCGCGAATTATTTCCACTCTTTTTCAAAATATCGGCTAATTTGACTGGATTAAACTGTGGGCGGGCGAAAAGCGGCGCGCGAGTGAGATCCGCGCATCGCCGCTTCTATACATTTGTACGAAACACGCCCGTCGCCGCTTGTGTATGTCCCGCGCCTTATCAACCTGTCTCTCTAGGTCTAGATAAAAGTGTATGCGACAGCATTATCACTGAATATCTTTTAAAAATATTTTTACACACTCAAATCTCATTACTAAAATTGTTTCTTTAGCGAAGGCATGATCACACGCAATTATGTATCACAACATCCATACTCAAGACCAGGGATTCAATTTAGGACCCTGCGCTTCCATAAAACACACGAGTATAGACGTGTGACACACACAGAGTTACTGTAGGAGTCTATGTAATAAATAGAACCTCAAGCAAAGTACACGAAAACACCCTCTATTTTTGGGGAGAGTGCTAAAAACAAAACAATCTGGCACCCCAAAAAATCAGTCAAAACAAACCCTGAAGATTCAGATTTCAGGACTCTCGTTTCGTGAGACACCTTGTTATTGCCGTCCGAAATATTGAAGCCGAAAGTTACGATTACGGCCGAATTTCGGCTAGCCGTAATGATAGCCTCAGGCGTACGAAGTTTTCTGATTTAGTGGATCAAAATTGGTACTCGTTTACAAATGTTACAAGCCCTATTATAGTTTATTTTGCACGATATTTATCATGTCCATGTAGGTTTGTTATCTATCAACTTTTTCAACGTTGTTTGATATTACATACATTTTCAGATAATTTCTTCTTTAGTTTCATTCACCTTGATTTTTGACTTAAGTACGAGTAAGTATATAACAAGTACAATTTGAAAATTTTTAAACCGACTTCCATTCTATTCAGTTATTATAGTGTAACTCAAAAACTACTGAACCGAATATGATGGATTAAATGGAACCACACGGGAAGCACCAGCTTTCAAACAAAACAAGAATTTTGAGAATCGGTTCACCCAGTCGAAAGTTATAAGATAACAAACATAAAAAAACATACAGTCAAATTGAGTACCTCCTTCTTTTTGGAAGTCGGAAAATTATGTTACAATACGAAAGCATAGGGTTGTTCCTACGACGAAATAAAATATTTCTTCGTAGGGTTGTTCATATAACGATCAGTATTCCTCCATTGATGTTTAAGTAAGTAGTTTCTAAGTCAAGCTACATTTAGTAAAAAATATAATTTATACGATCAAACAAATATGTATGATCTTGTGCAATTTTTCTCACAGATTATAGAAAAAAAAATTCGCAAAAAATCAAATCAAGTCATACACAAACCTTTTCTAAAAAACTTTTGAAAACCTTAGAAAATTAAAAATTAAAAATCGTGTGTTCGTCACTGAGTCTATGTGATCGTGCCTTTATTAACAATTATGCGAATAATCACAAATAAACGTCACCGAAATCTAAATAGAATCTGAAGACAAACCGAAATTGCTGAAACAGAGCCGAAAATTCGGCTTTACCCTAATTCCGTCGCCATTCTGTAAATTAATCTCCAAAGGGATTTTTAAAGGAACAGGAATATCATTGTTTGTTTTTGTTAAAGAGAAATTTAAATACGTATTTGGAATAAAGCCTTTTATTGCTGTGCTTTGTCAATAATTCTCCAGGGCTTGCAGGTGTAGACGATTGATTTAAAAATTCATTGTAATAAGTATTTGGGTAAAAGAAATATCTCTGTTTATTATTTGGGCTGTGAATCAAAGCATACGACTTTCTACTGTGTCACAAATTTAGGGACACTAGATATATTTCTATATAGATAATATAGATTCAAGCATATGCGGCATCGTGGAAAATGTCTGTTTACATTACTACCAAAGCTTTTAAGCTCGCAGGTTCATATCATGACAGGAGCAAACATACATAAATTTATATGTGTGACAAGCACAATGTTTGTTATCGAGTTTTTGATGTTTGTGGTGCGTCTATATTATGTATATATATATATATATATATATATATATATATATATATATAAGCGAAAGGTCACTCACTCATCACGAAATCTCAGAAACTACAAGTGCTAGGAGTTTCAAATTTTGCATGCGGGTTCTTTTTAGGACGTAGGTGCTTACTAAGGCGGTCAAAAGGGGTGAAAACATTTGTATGAAACTTCTTTGTTTTTGAAGTTATACGAGTAGTTGTAAAAATTTGTATTTGGTTAGGTCATTCAAAATAAAAAATGTTGGCCTAATTTTTTTTTGATAGTGGTGGTTTAAGAGGTTAAAATGTAGGGGTGAAAGTTTGTATGGAAAGTTTTGTTTTCGAACATACAGAGGTGAAAATTAGCATTTGGACAGTTTGAAATGATGATTTCAATATTTATTGATAGGGATGACTTAAGGGGGTGAAACGGGGTATATTTTTTTTTCTTCTCGTTCTTTGTTTTTGGAGCTACAGTTATGAAAATTGATAGCTGAATAGGTAATTCAAAATAGTGATGCTTTCAATATTTTTGTTAGGGATGACTTAAGGGAGGTAAAATTTCTGTACAATGAAAACTATGGTAAAAACCAGTCAGGGAATGTAAGGAGTCAAAAATAAGTTCAAATTGTTTGTTTGTCTGTTTGTACGAGCTAATCTCAGAAACGACTGGGCCGATTTAAATGAAATTTCGTATGGTGGTAGCTTATATCCCTGACCAACATATAGGATATTTTTGATCCCGGTAAATTAAAGAGCTCCCGTGGGATAATTAAAAATCTGTAATTACCGTATCCCGCGAGGCCACGCGAGCGTAGCCGCTGGCGGGTCAGCTAGTTTTATGTATATTCTAAACTTTCAACAGTATATAAGTATGTACATCAGTCATCCAGATTAGCATAGTACAGGCTCTGCCTAGCTTGGAACATAATACATTGTATGAATGTTTTCCCACATATTACTATTATTCAGACAATGTATTGTCAAGCTGTGTTAAATACTTTGGGTTCTTTAATTATAAATTGTCTCAACAGATACGTCCATATGACCATATGAACGTGAATGTAAAATATTCAGGTACAATCATCATCATACTCTCAGCCGTAAGACGTCCACTGCTGAACATATGCCTCCCCATAATTTTCCAAAAGGACCGGTTGGAAGCGGCCTGCATCCAACGTCGTCCTGCAATCTTTATCAGGTCGTCTGTCCACCGTGTCGGTGGACGGCCTATGCTGCGCTTGCCAGTCCGTGGTCTCCATTCCAGAACCTTCCGGTCCAATCGGCCATCTGTTCTGCGTGTTATGTGCCCTGCCCACTGCCACTTTAACTGGCTAATCTTCTGGGCTATGTCGGTAATTTTCGTTCTTCTACGGATCATTTCTGATTCGATCACGAAGAGAAACCCCGAGCATAGCCCTCTCCATAGCTCCTTGTGCGACTTTAAGCTTACTTATGAGGCCCGTAGTAAGAGACCACGTTTCAGTGCCATAAGTCATCACTGGTAACACACATTGGTCGAAGACTCTTGTCTTGAGGCACTGGGGTATTTTTGATGAGAAGACTTCGCGAAGAACACTGGGCAGCGTACCGAAAACTTCGCAGGTACAATACTCACATACAATTTATTGATACATTATTAATAATGAGATAATTATTCACATTTTTCAAGTAGATAATTATTAATTTACTATGTCAGGTTAGTTAACCGCATACATTTAAAATGATAAATGTAATAATAAAGTCTTATTTGATTTTAGTTTTATTATGTGAATTTACAATGTAAACATCGCTCAATTTATCATTCAAAACTTCGCTTATTATGTAGTTATCGTGTCAAGTGGCTCTCTATGGGAAGGTATATGATCAGCAGTGGACGTCTTCAGACTGACGATGATGATAGTAACCTTCCAATATAAATAGATTAAACATTTTACTTGAATATAGTCACACTCTCCGATTCAAGTATTTATGGTAAATACCACACACGCCTTTTCTAAGACATGCCGTTCTGTAACGAGGCATATTAGTTTTATTTTTGTATCACTCAATTTTTCGGAATCAGACATATTAAGACGAAAAGTAAAGAGTCGATGGTAGCCCTCTTTGAATTTATCTAATTTTATCCGCTCGAAACTTACGTATGACTATACTGTCTACCCAAACCAAGGAGACTGTGTTAGGTCTTCTCTTCTGAGCCGAGAATCTGTAGTATGACGAACAAACGAAATTCAAGAAAACATTCACAAGGGCAACCCTGAAGAATATGGGCTTGAATATGGAATTCAAGTGCAGGGGTTTAAATGCGTAGTTTCATATACGCAGAGACTGAAACGTTAGCAGAATAGCGACTGCTTACAGTGCATCAGTTAAAAGCTTTAGTCGCACGTGTAAGTAGCGACTTCTCCCTGTAAGGATAATGCAGCAGACGACACGGCTGTCTATTGTTTAAGACAACTGCGAAACGAAAAACAAAAGAAGTCGACTACATGAAGGCAAACATTTGTATTTTGTGGGACAGAGTTATTTTACCTTCGGCGATGTCGAGATGCCAACCGTAAAAAGGGAGATCACCTGACTGAGAACCTGTATCTAACCAGGTGCTTAAACCTAATGCCTCGAGTTGACGAGCTCTGTGCAATGCCATACAAATCTTTATACTGCGTGTGGAAACGAAATAAACATCGCATTTTCGTGTTTATTGTTCGTGACGTTTACCACCAAGCGCACGACTTACCTATCTCCTTACTGATAGTATTAAGTAAAAGTTCTTTTATGTTATGATGATAAGTGGTTACCTCTGCCTAGAACAGACGCCTCCTCACGCCCGTAACCCTGAGACAGTAAGCATCATGAGCCTGTAATTTCGTCGGCAACCATACCTTTAAACCAAAACGCAATATTGCGCACTTTATCGCTTCGCGGTAGAAGAAGGTATGATGGCAGAACGCACCCATTCACAAAGACATCTACTGCTTTTAAAAGTGTGTGCTTATTACCTACTTTTTACGGCGACGATCTGGGTAAAGTACCTGTAAAAAGAAGAGATTATTTATATTTATTAGTCGAATTGCTAATTTAGAAATAAATGTTGAGTAGATAAACATGTTGATTACAAAGGAAAGGAATATAGAATACAGCACCAATATGTTTGTGATGCATAAACGTCCTGAATTTAGCGTTTGATTTCCAATACAATCAATTTATTATTAATAAAATTCCAAACTTGAATTCCATCCATCTACAAAATGAAATAATCCTTTGTATTAATACATTATGTTCTCATGAAAAGCGTAAAACGGAACGTACACTCAATAAATTCGCCCACCCAAAGCGCTATGAAAAATTCACTCCGAACACGTGTTCACGATTGTTCTGGATGGAACACTTGCTTGATTTAATGCTTCCCTCGTTTGAGCTTTTGTTTGAATTGGAACGTATCAATTAATTTATTGTATTAAATGAGGGGAAATGGTCGTACGTGTTTTTTGCTTGATGTTAATGTTACTTATATATGAACGGGTGGATACAACGATTTGGTTCGAGCGTACCCGCAGTGCCTATAGTTCTAAGTCAAAGTCAAATTCAAAATCATTTATTCCATTAAGGCATCAAAGACGCACTTGTGAACGTCAGCTATTCATTATAACGTACTTTAAAGACTCTACCGCCGCTTTACAAAATATATAGAGCCTACAGAGAAGAAGCGGCATGAAACTCGGGGCCATCCTTTCATATAGATTTTTACATTGTTTCTACTTAGGTACTACTAATATTATATTTTATGGGTGGCAGATGACAACTTGCCAGAAGTGGAGTATTTCAAGAATCTTTGTCTCTTCTATATAATGTCGGACTTTTTAACGTGCTTTTTTTATTTAAACGTTTTTTACAGTCAACTTGAATCTTTAGTTGTAATATAACGACTTGGCTCGAACTAACCTGTTGTGTTAATTATTGTAAGTATATATTAAATAACTATTCAATTTTTTTATGCAAAATATTTGTCAGCCGCGTGAAGAGTTTGGCGATAAATGAATGAGGGAACTGATGAATAATTCACTTCGGATAAATTATCATGATTGTTTTGAATACAACACTTACTTGATGTAATGATTTAGACGATTAAATAATTTAATCAAAAGTTTTGTTTGTTGGAATGTATTAAATAATGTATGGTCAAAAACGAGGGGAAAATATACACGTGTATATACTTTTAGTGTCAAGAAATTGAAGATACATTTAACACATCAATAAACATAATATATAAAATAAAACAACTGACATTACACATGAAATTTGTTGTTAAATAACTCGTGGTTTTTCTCAAAGATTTGAGATGGAAAGAAGCTTTAGAAATAGTTTCAAATATGATACTTATCTATGTATTTGTTTATTTATTCAATTTAAGTAATATCGAAGAATATATTATACTACCCACCGATTAGTAAATAGGGGTGCGGTTGTTAATACCTACAATGTAAATAACCTATGAAGTAAATCATCCACATCTCATATTCTCTACTTCGCATTATTCTTCTTCTTTAAGTGCCTCTCCATTACTGACGCTTGGCAGTCAGCTTCTTAAATTGTTCTTTGTCAATCGCCAATCTGAACAATTGCTCCACGGTCTTTATCCCGGTCCACTCCCGGATATTACGGATCCAAGAAGAGATCTTTCGTCTACCCGATTTACGCTTCCCGGGTACATTTCCCATCACGATGGTCTGCAGGAGAGAGTACCGATCATGCCGTAGAACATGTCCTAGGGAGGCGACCTTTCTCTGCTTGACAGTCCGGATCAGTTCGACATTCTTTCCCATTTCTACATAATGACATAGTAGCAAAATGTCAACTTTTTCAAAGTTTCAGTCGAGAACAAAAACCACTCGGACAGATGAAATTTATTTACATACTTAGAAATCAACATACGACAAGAATCCATCATCAGAGCTATTTCATTATCTCCATGATGTAATGCACAAATGGGAGAACTTTGTGAATAATCTTCTCTATATTTCCATCCATAGTCACTGTCGTTTGACATTTATTCTAATTGACACATCTCCGTAGGCTTCCGAGTTCAATTCGATCTCGTGGTCATGACTTCTTGGGATTCTCACCACTTGAACCACCACTTGAAATATGTAAGTAAAGTAGATATAGCAATGACCTATAGGATACAACGTAAAAGGAAATGTTATCAGGGTTTACAGATTATTATATACAATATAAAAGTATTCCCTGATTCCCTCTCTGGATCTTGACACTGAATTGAAATGAACTTTTTATATAAATTAGATAGTGACCAGTAGGATGTCATTCCGCTTGATGAATTTGGCGATGCGATGAGGGAACTGATGAATAATTCACTTCGGAATATACCACGTTCGTTCTAAATATAACACTCACTTGATATAATGATTTCCACAATTAAATAATGAAATCAAAGTTTCAGTCCTGTTTGTTTATTTATTGATGTAGATCTTTACCACATTTCACAGGAGATCGGAGTCAGGCACAACCCATGCAGCATCCCAGCAAGAAATACCATCTTCCACGCATCATTATATGAATGTGAGGAGGGTCGTATTTCCAATTAGAACTAACTAATCAAGAAAAAACTAAAAAGGAGGACATGCTAGTCACATTTCACGCTAATATAAAGTCCAAAAGTAGTAGTTGCCGTACCGTGTGGATATGGTCTATGGTACTATAACCTTTTCGGAAACCGGCTTGTTCCGGAGTCTGGAATTCATCAAACCTGCGACTGAGGCGGATCGTAATGACCTTCGAAAGGTTGTGAGAGAAACTGAAAATGCTCTTCCGAAATATATCTCGTCTGTTTCTTTGGACAGTGTCGGACAACCTGGGAACAATTGAATAACAGACAAAGATGTGGTACTTCCGCAAAGGATTCTGCAAACGGCATACCACTACAAAATGTGATTAAGGTGGGCTGAGCACGATTAACTGCGTAAGTGTAAATTAATGTCTCGTTCACATGAAACAATACAAACTGTCATTTATCTAGCGCAACTGTGACATAGATAACTCATAGTTTGTACGCCGAAGCATGGCGAGTTGTCGCTTACGATACGAATACTTTTTCGCTAATTGTTTGTGCTACGGCCTGCGCAAACATGTTTGCATGGAGAAGACGACAAAACACGTACTAACTAGGAACTATTCTGTGGTCATTGGTATTCCCACACACATTAACACAAATTAAAGATAAATAAATGACAACTTGTGGTCAATCTGTGCGAGTACCGCAACCGCACTAATTTGGGCTTCATTAATTCAATTAGTAGGGGCTCGTATTCGTAATTGGAACACACAGGCAAAGTGCACTCCATTTGGACTCATTAAAACATTCGCGACGAGTTACCGCCATCTATTAACAGTTTTTACAACTTTTCATTAAGCGAGTTCAAAGAACGCAATACGGTTATCCTTGTCTTTTGTGGGCGACGAATATAGAGATCATCGAATCTAAAATGGATTCCAAATATTTTTATATGGCTTTTAAAGCACTAACGCCTGCTTAGCGATACCAAACATTGCAATTTTAGAGAAAAAATATACATCCTCGGACGCAACTGGCAACTGACACGGATTATCTGAAGACACGGGTTAGAATTAGAATTAATGAAGTGAATTTTTCTCTCTATAATTGTAATACGAGTACATAGTATATTCCACCATGTCTACAACTACGAACGCGTGGATTAGGGTTAACTTATCACGGTCTTTCTGGAACTATCCGATAAATAAGGATAAAAAGTAGCTTTCGTTTTAATCCTAAGAAGCTATTTCAACGCAAAATTTCAACATATTTTAAGGGGGGAAATGCTGTCCATTTCCGTTCCGCTACGGAAAAATGGTACATCCGTCAAGCCTATCTATGTACTATCAACTTTATCTATACTTTTTAAAGATAGCACTGTATCTGTCATTTTCAGCCATGGCTCTCACCATCTTCACTTACCAAGAACCTTAGACTTCGAGTAGCTTCTTATTTCTCCAAGGGCATATCTACCTTTATACCAAAATGTCATAAAATATGTACATATGGTCAAACGCAATTGCTATAATAGTATTATATGAGTAAATTTATATACTTAGTATATCAATCAATTAATAATGAAATACAGGACTTACGTAGGTACATACACATATAAAATTTATCACCATTGGAAAAAAAACTGTCTTTACATTTCATCACCCTTGACCATAGAAATAATGTTTCTTTTCCTGTCAAATTGACTTGGCTTTTGACTAAGCTTTCAGAAACTGACACAAACTTTGACGGACCTGCCATCCATACGATCTTGACATAGGCGGAGATCATATTGTCTATGCTGTACCCAAGCATATTACGCTTTATCATCCACTTGATGATGGATGATGATGAAAAGTATCCTATGTGTTAATCCAGCGTCTCATCTACCTCCATACCAAATTTCATAAAAATTGCCCCCGCCGTTTGTGCGTGAAAGAGTAACAAAGATCCACACATCCACACATCCATACAATACTCACAAGCTTTCTCGTTTATAATATTAGTAGGATTAAAGAATTTTAAACGCATTAAATCGCGTATATTATTTTATACCGACGTTTCGAACAATTTTTAGTGAACATGGTCAAGGTCACGTATATGAGAACGTTCTGGTCAAGCCAGTTACATCCGGTTCGATAACCCACAAATTCTAGCTAGGGAGAACCGCTATGTGCCGAGAATTTTAGGAGAGGCCATAGAAGCCCTAATTTCAATAGAGATGATGGTTGGCCAGAAGGTGCCTCCCGTGCTTGGCATCTAGTGATCAGCTAACAAAATCCTACAACCAGCACAATACTGCAAGACCTCTGGACACTGTGAGTGACTACTGCGTGCATCGGGATCGTTTTGATTAAAATATGATACATAATAACAATTTCCTTTCTACTTATACTTTACATACAACTGTCAACACGTCTACCAGCGACCATGATCACTGAAAAGTGTTCGAAACTTTGGGGTAAGATAATAAAGTATACGCGATGTGCGATTCTCTAAGAGCAAACATCGTTGCATCACAACATCCGTGAAACAAATGACGAGATGACAAGAAACGTTGGAAAAACAACCTTTTTACAAAGGCGATATCTCGTAAAGTATTTGACATCGGTGAGCTCATTCACTATTGCTATTGCTATTCAATCATTACAGGATCGCACGGGTGATCCGCTTAAAGTGGTTTACTACCAATGTAAAAGATTCGCGAAATCCTAAGAAATCATTATAAAGGAAAAAGAAACGTAAGCTTGAATTTGTAATTTAAGAACCTAAGCAGCTAAATAAAATTGTTTTGAAATGTAAAAAAAATAAAAAAAAATAAAGAAAATATATCATTTGAAAAAATTGCACTGTAAATTTTTCAGAACAAGTGCTAGAGCTGCTGAGTATAGTGATTTTAAAATTTGTGATATTATCTATAAATGTATAAATAGTTCGGATTCTGGATCGATTTTATCATCGCATGATATGGCCAGACCCTAATAAGAGAACGAGTGGCATTGACAACAATGAATGAAGTTCAATCGGTCCCATATTGCGATTTAACCCTATCAATGCTTCTCGCTTTTTGTCCTCGCTCCTTTGTCGAAAACACAATGACACGATCGCTACTTCGCTATATATTTGTTAATGCAGTACGTAAAGTCTTGCGATTTCGGTGTCGGCTTACTGTAAACTTAAAAAAATAGCTGTAAACAAATATCGTATGCGTAAAAAACATTCCTTAGTATTTTCTCTTTTTCTGTTCGGAGCAGAAACCAATGGGCCGAGCACGAAAATCTGTTTAAGTGTAACGTAACCGCATCGTTAACGTAGTAGTACAAACTGCCATTTATCTAGTACAATAGAGGCACAGATAACTCATAGTTTCCCTGATCATAGTTTGTACTGAACTCGTAAACGATACCATAACGTTACACTTAAGCAGATTTTCGTGCTCGGCCCACTGGTGGCCAAAAATAGAGCCATAAGCAAAATAAACGCTTTTGAAATGTGATGCTGGAGACGAATGGTAAAGATACCATGGACAGCCATGAGGACAAACGAATCGATATTACAAGAGCTCCACATCAAGAAACGACTTACCTCTCTATACCGAGAACTACAACTAAGTTTCTTTGGACATATAATGCGAACACATATGCATGAGTTGGAGAAGCAGATGATCTTGGGACAAATGCAGGGGAAGCGCTCCAGGGGCCGAATTCCAACACGATGGTGTTGGAGCATTATAGAGGCAACAGGAGAAACTCTACAACGATCTATTGAACGGCGAATGACAGAAGAAAATGGAGACAAATCGTATTAAGGGGACGACAAAGAAGAAAGAAGAAGAAAAAGAACGGTCCTTTAGGATATCGATCAAGAAGTTACAAAATTTTCGTATTTGACTGTGACCAGGGGACCGATTCCACTAACTAAATTGCAATCGAACCGTAGTGGGGCGTTTGTGAGTGACTTTTAAACGTTTTCCTAATCTGCTGTTGAAAAACAGTCCAACTGCAGTTACGTTTCTGTTGAAGCCAGCTATCGATCGAAACTTTATGTTCTGTTAACTCGATAGATAATGAACGCGACGCTAACTCATGTTCGAATATAAAGTAGCGTTTAATGTATATTTAATATTAAGCAGTACTACTATACTGCTTAAGATGTTCCGTTCTAATTTGTCTTTATAGAATCAGTATAATGGCTTTTTGGGTAAAGATCGAACGACAATCGGAGTTAAACGAATCGCACTGCAGTTGCAGCGGGATAGATTGTTGAGCGTTGTGTAATAGATGAATCGGTATCTCTAAATAAAAGTCCAAATAGTCCACTCTAAATGAAGGCAGGGTCACTGTCATCTATATATTAAAGTGCGGTAACGATAAACAAACCCTTGTTTTATGTATCGAAGCCCGACCGCAAACATTTCTGCCAGGGCAGAAATCAAAACTACGGACCCGCGCTTCGAAAGAAGCTATTGAGCTAACGGGGCAACAAAACAATGACCAAGCATTGGAAATAATTCCATAACAAGATAGTTTCCATTTATACTAGAGTTTATTTACATTAATATTCAAATTTAAAATAATAAAATTTAATAAAAAATCTATACTAATGTATAAGCCCCACAGTAGAAGAAAACACGTCCAAAATGCTGGCAGCATTGCCACGCTGGATGGCAATGCTGCTGGCCAAAGTAGGCGCCAGCATTTCGGCCACCCGTCGCTTCAACCAAAAGTTTGTCCAGATTCACATAATGCAGATATTATCTTCACGTACATAAGTTACTGGAGTAAAATTATATTATCATCGAGTAGTGTTGATCTAGTCAATTCAATTTGTAATAGAATATTATTTGGAGTGACTTCTATACGTATAAGTCAGCCGAAATTGATGGCATAGGTTGTCACTCTTCTTCTATTGTAAATATAATTTTTTTTTATTTTTAAGCTAATATTTTGTACTATAGATGAATAACATCTATGATACAAAATATTAGCTTAAAAATTTATTAGCTCTGTAGAAATAATCTAGACGTATGGAATACTTCTAAGAGAAATGTTTCGTGTAGTTTATGAACTCTATCATTATAAAGTCAATATGATTCTATTTTATCAGAATAGCGCGTGAGGGCGAAGAAATCAACGATGAACAAACGACGAAATATGCAAGTCGCTAGCCCTACTTAAGGTTCCGTACCCAAAGGGTAAAAACGGGACCCTGTTACTAAGACTTTGTTGTCCGTCTGTCTTTATGTCTGTCTGTCCGTCTGTCACCAAGCTTTATCTCATGAATGTTATGATAGTTAAAAAGTTGATATTTTCACAGACGATGTATTTCTGTAGCCGCACTTTAATACAACAAATACTAAAAACCCATCAAGTGCGAGTCGGACTCGCGCACGAAGGTTCCCGTAAAAACGGCAAAAAAACATGTCTTTGGAGAGTGATGTTATGGGAGATTTATAGATAATGGTACGGATCCCTTCGTGAGCGAGTTTGCATCGCGGCAAAGTAAAGCCTTCTGAACAAACGGCGTTTTTCTTGCTCAATCGGCTCGCTACCGAACAAAATGGGTTTCCATACCTTTAATAAAGGTTCAAATCCTGACGGTGGAGGATACTTTACTTCGGCACTTAGAGCTTTTAACTTTTGCGCTTGACTTAGTATACTTGGTATACTCATACTTACTTCCAGCCAATATCTCACTCGCGTGGTAATTTACTTTCTACTTATGTTCCATCCAAACGTAAACCAGAGGTTGATGACACACTGGCAGTTTCGCTTGCTTCACCCCGTTAGGAATGAAATTCAAAAACTCATACAAGTACTACAACTGAGGTAGGATCATTTGGAGTACTTGTCTGACTACGTACTACTTATAAATGTGTAAGTTAATATGTTTGTTTGTGTTTCTGTTCCCGCTTGCTGATACATCGATACCACTACAAAATGCAGTTTATTTTATTATTTACGTAAGGTAGGTATAATCTGTTTTTTTCAAAAGCTATCCTATAATTAAAACTTATATAATTTGGAAAGTAATACAAACCTGTACATTTCTTAGGGGTGAGTCGATTTAGCTGTTTTATATTTAAACTCGTACAATGAATAAATATGTATTAATTTATAATGACTGTACCTTATTCGCTGCATTCTACTGTGATCATTTTGCCAGTGTCATGTAAATACGGCCGGTACGCTATTTCAAATGCAAACGCCTTTACAATCTGTGTATGTTAGGCTTTGACTACAATAACTAGATGTAGTGAAGGTTTACGCTATTTACTAAATGTGGAACCTTGCTGAGATTCGACAATGGAACCATGAAGATGGACCTTTATAGTGGACTCGTACACACATCAAAAAAGTTTGTAATAATTTGTGATCACTAGCATAAGCAGATATATTTTTTTAAATTGAACTTAATCAACAATTTATTACTAAAAGGTTTTTCAATATAATATGGTTCCCCTGTCTCGAACACATGCGGTGATCCTCTTGGGCATGCTGAGAATCAAGTTATCCAGCATTTCTTGGGGTAAGCTGTCCCATTCTTGAATAGCGGCTTCCCTGAGCCTTGGCACTGTCTGGTCCGGTTACAAACAGCTTGCTTAAGAGCATCCTACGCGTGCTCTATTGCTGCACTGCTATCTGCGTCGTTGACGTTGCCGGGAATTCAGAGGTGACCTCCGTGCTCATAATACAGCCTGGTGCAAGCAATTCCGAATTGGTCTGAGTGCTAACTTCAAGCCCTGAGGCGGCCCAAACTTCTGCTTTTGTTTTAGTAGACGAAGAAATCATAATATGATCTACCGTAACATATTTCTCGAATTTTCAAAGTGATCGTAAACTTTTTTGATGTGTGTACATTTGTGCATTTGCCGTTCCTTAAATATTTTAGCTGTCACTATGTCAACATATGTATATAGGATTCATTCGACTTTGTCATTAAAATTTGTGCGCATTTCTATTATACTATCTCTATTATATTATACTATCTAGCATACTACATATATTCTCGCCTTTAGGGCCGTCACAGCCTGTCAGTGTGGGCGGACTTCATGGGCAGGAGATGAATACTAGGTTCTCGGCAAACGATGTCAGAAAAGTTATTAAATCGATGTCGCGCGGAAAGTCTCCTGGCCATGACAGCCTGAGCATTGAACACCTAAAGCATGCGGGCGTCCACTTGCCAAGAGTTCTTGCTATGTTTTACACGTTTTGTATGGGACACTCATACTTACCATCAGATATGATGAGGACTGTAGTGGTGCCAATTGTAAAGAGCAAAACAGGTGACATAAGTGATCACAATAACTACAGACCAATTTCATTGGCAACTATAGTCGCAAAGGTGCTTGACAGCTTGCTTAACACTCAGCTCGATAAGTACTTGAATATTCATGACAACCAATTTGGATTCAAATATGGTCTCTCTACCGAAACAGCTATTTTGTGTTTGAAGCAGACTGTCAAGTACTACACCGATCGGGGCACGCCGATCTATGCATGTTTCCTTGACTTATCGAAAGCGTTTGACCTGGTTTGTTATGATGTCTTGTGGCAAAAACTTGATGACTTGACTATGCCTGAAGAACTAGTACATATCTTCAAGTACTGGTATTTGAATCAGGTCAACGTTGTTCGGTGGTCAAATGCGCTATCGGAGCCATACAGGTTGGAGTGTGGGGTGAGGCAGGGGGGGCTAACTTCCCCAAAGCTCTTTAACTTGTACGTGAACGCACTTATAGAGAAGCTCAGCAGTACACGTGTCGGTTGCCATATTGATGGAGTTTGTCTCAATAATATTAGCTACGCGGACGACAGGGTGCTGCTGAGTGCCTCGGTCTGTGGGCTGACCAAACTGTTAGGCATATGTGAACAGTACGTACAGCGTCATGGTTTGCTCTATAACGCAAAGAAGAGCGAATGCATGGTCTTTCGGGCCAGAGGGAAATGTCCGGATACTATACCAGCCATTCGTTTAAACGACACAATACTTAAAAGGGTCGAAATTTTCAAGTATCTCGGGCATTTAGTAACCTCTGACCTGAAGGACGATGCAGATGTGGAGAGGGAGCGAAGGGCGTTGTCTGTGAGGGCTAATATGATTGCCCGCAGGTTCGCACGTTGTTCGAGGGATGTCAAAGTTACTCTTTTCAGAGCATTTTGTACGTCCTTCTACACGAGCAGCCTGTGGGTGACATATACGCAGAAACAGTACAATGCCCTTCGTGTGCAGTACTATAATGCGTTTAGGGTGCTGATGCGGCTGCCTCGTGCTTGCAGCGCGTCGGGGATGTTCGCCGAAGCACGGGTCGATTGTTTCTACACGACCATGCGAAAACGGTGCACATCCCTGGCGCGCAGGGTCCGGGCCAGCCCCAACACCATCCTGAACGTATTTGCGAATAGGTTTGACTGTCAGTACATGAACCACTGCTCAATGGTACATGTACTGACTAACAAGCAAATGGTGAAAGGTGTGTGTTAGGTTAAATCTATTTTATTAATTTTAAATATGTACTTAGTTTTATGTTTTTAATGTTTTATTTTAATAATTGTATGATCAAATTGGCGATCGAAATAAATGAATTTGAATTTGAATTTGAATTTCGCGACCGCGTGAATGTTCGCGTGTTTGGGCATTAAAAGCATTGGAACCAAAAGGAACGGTAAACCGGGGCTCAACAGTTGTGAGCGTAGACGACGCTTATCGTATCCTTATTGACATCGGTAAGCTCGCCGACGATCGCAACGCCGAATTCCTTAGAGAATCGCACGGCTGTTCAGTTCGTTAGTGGCCATCTATTGTATGAGTCATAATCCACAACTCCGGCCCAGCGCGGCTAGTGGCAAGTACTTATATCTTACTAATGAATCTGCTTGAAAGATACCATAACGCTCGGCTAATAACTCATGGTGATCCATCCAAGTACTGACCGCAGCGAACTGTAAGTTGGTCACTCCCAAAATAGTCGAGAATATAAATCAAATAAAACAATACCAAAGTTTTAAAAAAGAACTATAACCTACGGAACAAAGCGTTCGATGTTCGAAAAAATAACGTTTCATTTCACGTAAACCGTTCCTTTACATCCATCATTAATTAAAAATTAGCGTAGAAATGAAAGTCAAACAGGCCATTAACTTTCACTTTCATACAGCATTGAAACAAGGTTCTATAGAAATACGAGGTTATTTTTATACTCTCTGAGTGGTTCAGGTCACCCCTTTTGAGCGGTTTCGTACGGCAAATAGAGAGAAATGGAACGGGGTCGGGGACAAATTCTGCAGTAATTATAACTTTGCATGCGTTATAAATATTCTGTTGATGGCAGGAAAATATACCCTAAAATTATTTTTCTACCAAAAAGGTACTCAATTCGACTGTATTTTTATAAAGTTTGTTACCATAATCCTCAAAATTATTTTTGGCTGATGGCTTAAAGCTGGTGGTTTTTTTATTACTTTAATATTTCTACCCACAGACTCTAGGGTCCGTGCCATTTTACATTTACTTAACTTAACTAATTAATCAACTATTTAAAAATACATCTTTGCATATAATGAGGGAACATATACTAAACCTAACATTATATAAAATAACAGAAAAACAAACCCTAAATTAGGTATCCATTGGAATTCCGAGCAGACCGGTCTCCGCAAGCAGCACCCGTTCACGAGTTGACGCATGTGCCAGCCATCGCCTTCCTCAACCATATTTGAGGAAAGATGGCGACCAGGGACACGACGCCGCCACTTGCCAACACCTCTTCGTGAGCATGACTGCTCGGAATGCCAACCCATTACATTAACTACAGATATTACGTTATTTTTCCTTATTTTTTGTGTTTGACGTCATTAAGACTTAGAGGACTGCTTACCCACATCCCATTTTAGCAGGGCCTCCATAACCACGCTATTTCTATCTCGGATGCTGGAAGCTGGTGCTTCTCGTGTGCATCAAATTCGGTCCAGTAGATTTTGAGTTACACTTCAATAACTGAATAGAATGGAAGTTAGGTACAAATTGTTCAAATTTATTAAAATATTTATTTTGAACTTTTGTTTATTTTCCTAGATTTGTGTTTCTTCGATTTTGACACGTGATAGTAATGGATAAACCGGTAAGTGTCGTAATGGTGCACAAGTGGCCTGAGCACGAACATTTGCTCAAGTGTAACGTAATCGTATCATTGACGTATTTAGTACAAACTGTCATTTATCTAGTACAATAGTCGCACAGATAACTCATAGTTTGTGCTATGTTCGCCAACAATACGATAACGTTACACTTTAGGAAATTTTTGTGCTCGGGCCACAGTATAGGCAAAGTGTACTATTTTTTTTCTAACTTGACATTTACTTTAATATTATATAGTACAATTTGCCACATTTATATTATTTAAGACCTTTATGACTGTATTCTGGCGAATAAATGATTTGATTGATTGATTGATATGTCATGACACATTGTTTGTATTTTCCTTGAGAATAAAATTTAAGTGGCTGTAATGTTAATATGTATGTAAGATCAGGAAGACCTTCATTCGAACCACTATAGATATCGTATCGTATTGTGGGCGCCTTTGGGATCGGAATTCGTAACTAAAAATGGCTTCTTCACGTACAAAATATTATAATTTCTCTTGTAGATGCAATGCCAGCAAAATACAGGTCTTAACACGTAGGCAGTAACTATTATAATCAATATCAAAACTAATCTTATTGTAACACAACTTTAAGGTGGATTTAAAGCGATTCGTCGAAGACGTGGTGCGCATGCGGTTCTCGTTTTCAGTCTGTCAAAAACAAGATGGCCGCCCTGCTTCCATAGACACGACGCTCCGCTAGAGTAACTTTGACAGCCTTTTATAATGATCTAATATCCCTTCGTGTCCCTCTCCCCACAAACATCAAATCTCTGCTCTGTACTATCAATGCTTCTATATATATTATTATTGCTGATTATATTTGTGTTAATAACATTATATTGTAAATGTGTATGTACTGTATTATACTTCATATGTTCTTGTTAATTTATGTAAGTATTCATAGATATTTTACGATATTATAATAGATCTTCCTAACAATATATATGAACCTACCAATAATCTACTTCTCCCTGATCCTATTCTTATTACAAACGAAGGCTGATTAAAATTATAACAAAATTGTTAAATTCGCGAAACGTTTCCCCACTTTTAAAATAAAAGTCCATTGAGACAACATGTAAAAAACACAAATCAAGAAAATAAAACCAAAACTAAGACGAAGTCAAGAAAGAAGATTACACCAAAATAATAAAAATGGAAGAAAAATAATAAATAGGAACAGAAAATAAAACTTGACACTGGCGGATGCATAATAAGTGCGAGCCATAATTCTCTCAGGCTCAAGAGAAAATAAACTTTGACAGCCGAATTACTCTTGGACTTGATGTTGCCATATCGACGTCACGACGAGGCACACATGCGCCGTCAAATATGTGTCATGTCTTAAAAAAAATACACTGTTGTCTTTCTGTTTTCCTGTGTGTAGCGACTAATTTCAAGAGCATTAGAACTCTTTCTGAATGAATAGCCGGGGTAGTTCTGCCACCATATCTACTTGAACGTACTCTTCTATTACTGAACCAGTAATGTTCGCAATGTGTTTCAGTTTGAAGGTTATGGTTGCCGGCGAAATTACAGGCACAAGAGACTTAACAACTTAATGTCTCAGGGTTATGGGCGCAGTGCAGTTCGTCACTCGTGAGCGACTGCATCTGTTCTAAGCAGAGGTTACTACTTAACATCAGGTAGGCCTCGTGCTGGTTACAGAAGGATGTCGGTTTAAAGGAATTACTTAGCCTACTTCTGCCATTCTCCTAAGATTTCAGTCAGTACGCGGGTGCACATAGTACATTTATTTATTTATTTATTATTAATAATACAATGTGGCTTACAGACTAATCTAAAGCACCAACATGTCAAACAATATACAAAAATTAAATACAGAAAAATTAAATTAAATTACAGAACAATATGATAAAACATTATAACATAATCAAAAATAAAGAAAAATAACACATTTTACAATTTAAATACATAGAGCAACCAAACAATAATGCCAAATGATATACAATAATAAAAATAAAACATGTCCTCAAATTAAAATAAAATATTGAAAATTAAATAACAGGATAAGTAGGTATGTCAAATTATTAGAAACAGCTAAAGCTAAACAACAAATCATAAAGAATAAAAAATAATAACTAATTCTATGGTGAAATTAACAAATACAATTTAAATACAAATAGGCACTTCTTATAAAAACTCCAATTCTGTCAATAAATATGTCAGTATCTTCGTACCGAACGAGCATGTCGCCGAGAATAATGTGCGCTCGCGCAGTTGGCGCATTACGGGCACGGCATGTCCGTGCTACCGGTCGCGCAAAGAGGCGTGGCGCATAAGAAAATAATAAAGAGTTTTAGTTTACACATAAACTGGTACCTATACATTCAGAAATACACATAATCTGGTACCAATACATTCAGAAATACATATAATCTGGTACCTATACATTCATAAATACACATAATCTGGTACCTATACATTCAGTTATACACATAATCTGGTACCGATACATTCAGAAATATTCAAATTCAAATTCAAATTCAAATTCAATTTATTGGGCCCGTGAGCCTAGGTTACAAAGTTTTCTGTGGACACTCTCGTCTAGTATGCGCATGTATATCAAAATTCGATAGTTTATTTGTATGTTCAGTTGTTGTTTTTGCCTTTGTTATCGAGTCTGGCTGTGCAGTCACTTTATTGAAGGTGTCTGAGTTCTGCACCGTAGTCGGATCGGTTGGTATAGTTAGTACTTCAATATGATCTAAGTCTGCTACTACATTTCTCATACATTTTGGGATACTGATCAGGCTTGATTGACTTGTGTTAGACTGTATTGGTGTTTCAGTAGGTAAGGGTGCGTGTGATATTGTGGGTGCGTGTAATATTGTGGCCACACTTGATGGTATTCATAATCTGGTACCTATACATTCAGAAATACACATAATCTGGTACCTATACATTCAGAAATACACATAATCTGCAAAGTATGTAGCTCCAGAGTAAATTATTTTTGTAGTAAATGTAAATAAAACCTTGTGATTAATAGACATGCTTTTATTTATTAAGCGCAGTAAATGGAAATAAAACATGGGCCACATTACGGAAATTCCAAACTAAACAAATACAAAATCCGGTGGAGATGCTGTAACAGCGTAGTTTTGGGTTCACGATCACTCATTATTGATGACGTCATTTGTCGAGCTGACCTCCCGCTGCGCGCCCTGCGCGCCCTGCATGAACAGTTTGTGACGTATGGTCAGAGTCATAGAAGAAATACCTATCAAACGTTGTAATTTTAGAGAGAACATTACACATCTTTACTGAGAAATCTCGTAATAATTATTGAATAGGTCCGACTATAGTTCCGACCACATCCTGTAGTCTTTTTCAAGGAGCGTTCGAGACGCCCGCGTCGATGTCGTCTCGCTTAGCACTTACACAATTAAGAATAAGAATCAGAACATGTACAGGGTGTTTGGTAGAGGGTCCGACAAACCAAATGAGCGTGTTCGGGGGCCCAATTGGAGAAGTTAACCAAAAAAAATCCCCGATACCCCATTTTTTTGTAACTTTTTTTTGTGAATTTTCCCATTTCTCCGAAATTGTACCCATTTACCACCATAACATTTGTAAAATCTGTTTTAGACCGGATCTTTGTAGTTGAATTTGGTCTCTAATACACCTTCAGGCCAAGCAAAGCAAAATTGGATACAAAACAGAGCTAACTAACTGATTTTGAGCTCATAGAGTGAAAAAATGATATAAATTTTACCTCATAATTCAACTTTCTTCACAGTGATAAAAAAAACACTAGCAATTCTGGAGGTAATATGCATTTAATAACTTCTCTATTTATCACTTATTACAATGACATACTAAGTTGGTATAAAACTTACCAGTTTGTTGAATAAATGAGGCAGCTAATAGATAGCTTTGGGTGGCCTGAAGGTGTATTAGAGACCAAATTCAACTAAAACATCCGGTCTAAAAAAGATTTTACAGAGGTTATGGTGGTAAATAGGTACAATTTCGGACTAAAGGGAATTTTCACAAAATAAAAGTAAAAAAAATTGTAGGGTCGGGGATATTTTTTGGCTAACTTGTATTCTCCAATTTGGTTTGTCGGACCCTCTACCAAACACCCTATATATACGGGTAGAGTCTACCCGTGAACATGGTGCATGTAACTGCGCCGAAATATAGGGAACTCCAAAACCTGCCTAATCGTGGTGTACATCCCGTGAGTACTAATTATAATGTAGTTAACAACCGCGAAAGTCTAAAGCATATATTCACTCTTAACACGAATATACAGCGTATAGCAAAAAGGTATGGTAAGACTGACAGGTGCGCGCCTAGTCAGGATTCATTAATATTCGCTTATAATTTTATTCGTACAAAGTTAAAAAATATTACTGGATATTTTTTGGACAGCCCTATTAAACATGCCTATTCTTAGAGCTCTTTGGGGTCAATGTGTTCTACAATCCCCACGTCATCTAAATTCCACCTTAATTCATTCACTCTCCCCGCGCCGCACCCCAGCCCACGCCCAACCGAATCAAATTAATTAATCTTAATAAATTTGATTCGTGATAATTGGTAGTAGTACAATACACCTAGATATGTACAACTAGGAACTAGATATATTTTTTTATTTTGAAGGCCATCGACTTTTCGCGTGAAAACTTTCGAAAACTGCAGTGTTTATGTATTTTTGTGTGAGAGTGTTACACTCGTTAATAAAATAACTTACGGCTTAGTGCTTTATTTGAAGTCGGTTCTCTTTTTTTAAGGCTTTTTTTTTTCATTTCTAGTGAACATCTCCGAAGATCATCATCAAACTAAGAAGTACTTATTTTAAAACGTTCTCCTAAATGTAACAAATCCTTTTCTGAAAACAGCATCGATATCGGTTTAGCCAAACGCGAGATTATCGCGCACAAACATACAAGTCAAACATCTCAGATTGGCCTGTATGTCTGATCACCTCCTTTTTTTTAAGTTGGTTAAATATTTTATAAATGATAAAATTTTTAACTGCCACATAAAAGTCAGAACATATTCACAGTTCTCAATAACATAGATAAAAAGTTATGTTAATTTAATTTTATCGAAGAGGCAGCCCTGCGATTACTGTGGAATCGCGCGGTGCGAAGCAATCACTGCTGTACGCTTGAGCATTTAGGCGCATTTTAGCATACAGTGGTTGTTGACGCGAGGGAGTAGGCTATTATCGTAATAGGTATTGGAAATTTTCTACTGAGTGAAGTATCTGTTCTTATTCTGTAATCTGTGGCCCAACTTAGGCCTAATATTTACCTAATCTACGCGCTGGAGGTCATTGCCGTCTTTGGCCTATAGTTTATCAGGGATGAACCTGCTTGAATATTAGAAAAACTTTGGTAAATAACTCAAAACGTTGAGATGAGACGCAGTAGTTAGGTGCCAATTATGTGCAAGCTTCTGCGTGTGTGGTTTTAGTATACAACACTTTTTTAGGGAGCTGTAGGTATTATATATTTGTAAATATATTTATTAGCTTTTAGAACTTTACTGATCCGAACGTAGACTGAAGTTTTTAACATAGATAGCCAACGGACATGACGTGAAAACTGTTTATCCCGGAAAAAAATCAGGTGGGTGGTCATATATCGTGCGCACCCACGGGATACAGATTAAAATACCCGTAATATTTTAACGTTTTGTACGAATAGAAGAGACGAATTTAATAAAAAACATTCTCATTTGTTTATAAATCTTCTGCCGTGCGATTCTCTAAGAGCAAACATCGTTCCATCTTTGACAACATTCGTGAAACAAATGACGAGATGACAAGGAACGTTGGAATCACAACAGCCGTGTGATTCTGTAATGATTCGTCGATGCGCTCGGCGACGAGCTCATCGATGTCAGCTGTGCGATTCTGTAATGATTCGTCGATGCGCTCGGCGACGAGCTCATCGATGTCAGCTGTGCGATTCTGTAATGATTCGTCGATGCGCTCGGCGACGAGCTCATCGATGTCAGCTGTGCGATTCTGTAACGATTCGTCGATGTGCTCGTCAACGAGCTCACCGATGTCAAATACTTATGACATACGGACTTGTACATAAAGTTGCATTTTCAACGTTTCTTGTGATCTCTTCATTTGTTTCACGGATGTTGTCAAAGATGCAACGATGATTACTCTTAGAGAATCGCACGGCTGATAGTTTACGAGATATCGCCCTTGTACATAATGTTGCTTTTTCAACGTTTCTTGTCATCTCTTCATTTGTTTCACGGATGTTGTCAAAGATGCAACGATGTTTGCTCTCAGAGAATCGCATGCTTGTTACAAGGGCGATATCTCATAAATTATTTGACATCGGTGAGCTCTTCGACAAGCGCATCGACGAATTATTACAGAATCGCACGGCTGATATTCAAAGCAAGATTTCAGCTGTGACTTAAACTCAAATCATCAGCGACAAACTTTGTTATTAGCAATTATAAAACTAATTTTGAAGTGCCAACTCGATGTTACTACTAAAGACGCAAGTTTAATTACAGCTTCGATGTGGCGAAACTTGCAGCCTTTAGCGAAAACATATATTATTAAATAACAATAAAATATTACTGGTTAATTTGAATTAGAAAACAATCGCGAGTTATATACATAACTAGCTGCTCTCCGCGGTTTCACCCGCGCGGTGATGGATGATGATGATGATGAATCTTATATAGCCTATGTTACTTAGGGTGAACGTAGCTTTCCAATGGTGGAAGAATTTTTGAAATCGGTTTAGTACTTTTTGAGCCAATTCGTTACAAACATACATACAGATCTTTCCTCTTTATAATATTAGTATAGATTATATTTTAAGAACCTGCAATGGCGTACGTGATGTTTACCGGGAAATTGTCTCCGACCACTTTTGAAGAAGTTTATCGTCAAGGAAGTCATTGTTGTGCACAGTAGCTAGCGCGGGCTACAGTACGTCACATTAACTGTTTGCGTCCCAGAGACGTAAATATACGTCAGTTTCATACATAAATCTTTTGTTTTAATTATCACGGTATAGGAAGGATTAATATACGAAATGCAGGTATTTTATAAATACATACACCATTTTTTTTCTATACTAACAGCTGCCGGCGTACGTTTTTCCTTGCAGCTATGGCCTGTCTTTCAAACGAAAAAAAAACATATCTCTGGTCAGCACAGGGATAGCGATTAACGCAGCTTGTGGCTGCATTAATGGTCATCGCTTCTTGATTCCATCTGCGCTTTTCATCAGGCGAGAGGGAGTCACTTTAACCATTATATATAATGGACTAGCTGGTGCCCGCGACTACGTCTGCGCAGGATCAGTAGTATTATTATATGAGTAAATTTAAATGCTTAGTATATCAATCAGTAGAATTAATAATTAAATTAATACATGATGATAAATTATTTGGATGCAAAAATTCACACTGACCGCAGATGCGAACCGGGATAAGAGGTAAAGATAGTTTTTTTTCAACCTAGTCTCCTCTAGGTCCACATCAATACACACTTTCCTAAATCTAGAGCGCGAAGAGAAAACGAATTTTCCCATTGACTCACCCAAAACGCTTCTTCGTGGAATTTCTGCTCTCGAGCAATTTTTTATGCCGGGGAAAGAGGTAGTCGCTGGGAGCCAGATCTGAAGAATAGGAAAAGGGGGATATATTCGAAACCTGCTTCTCCAACGGCAGATATCGCAATTTCACGTAGTACATCGCAATAAGGCATTATCTTTGGCGGCAATATCCAGTAATAATAAAAAAAAAAACTTGCTAATTACGGGATCGATTGTCATTCACAACACAGTCATTGATGATATCATCAAAATATGCGAAACACTTTTAAGTTATTGGAGTGTAACTCAAAAACGGCTGTATCAAGTTTGGTGTAATTTAAATGAGACCAACGCGAAATACTAAGTATACTCTACCAAATAAAAAATATGTTTGAGAATCGGTCCACAAATTATTTTTTCGTTCGGTTAAAAAACAAGTACAATTTGAAAAATTTTACACCCACTTCCATTCTATTCAGTTTTTGTAGTGTAACTCAAAAACTACTATACCGAATTTGATGAAACGAATCCACACGGGAAGCACCAGCTTTCAAACAAAAAAGAATTTTGAGAATCGGTTCACCCAGTCGAAAGTTATGAGGTAACAAACATAAAAAAAGAAAAATACAGTCGAATTGAGTACCTCCTCCTTTTTGGAAGTCGGTAGACAAAACACGCTATAATCGTAAACCTTAAGTTATATCGAAAATAGCATCACGTGTTCTGTATCTATACATAGGAGTGACTCTGTTATTTTTTATCATTCCCTATAATTCACCGATAGCTCCTTTTGTTGCGAGGGTGAACAATTAATCAAGTAAATTCGAGCGTTCTCTTCGGCAAATATTTTCAAGGAAACTCGAGCTAGGGATGGGCTGTGTACGGCGATGGAATGGTAATTTTAGTATTTCTTAAATGGTTAGGTTATAATGTAGACCGATCAAACTTATCCTTTTTTCTACCGTCTTTCATAAAGGAGGAGGTACTCAATACAACTGTTTTTTTTATCTACCAACTTCCAAAAAAAGTGTGGACCAAACGGGAATTTCATCAAAATTGGTCCAGTACTTTTTGATTCACACTCCTATAACTGAATAGAATGGAAGTCGGTTTTAAAATTCCCATATTGTACTTGATTTAAATAGAGCATTTGACCGATTTTAAAAAACTATTACATTTTATTTGTTATTGTATACGAGTAGAAGGCTCTGCCATGTATAATGCGGATAAATAATAGTATTCATTTCAATTACAATTATTTTCAGTACCGCTAAAGACCTACTTTTACATTAAGTGACTTTATGTGACATAATATCATAGTAGCTAAGCAAGTTGTAAACGGGATGGCGGGAAGAAACACAACAATTAATGTTATTGGAGCTTACACACGAGCGGCATGTTGCCAACAGCAGAGGTAGCTGCAGCCGCCAACACGCGTCGACAGCAGACGCCAACACGCGTCGACGGCAGACGCCACCACGCGTCGTAGGCTGTTGTTCACGCTCCGGCGGCAGCCGTCGACTTTCTAACTTTGAAGATCAGTAGCGACCATCGTCAGCATGCTACGCTTATATCCACAAATACACTGTTTTACAAATTCACTGGCTAGAGGTTGGCAAGAGATTTTTTTGTTGTATGCAGCCAGCCATCCAGTCGGTTCTTAAACATGTTGACTGATGTAGCACAAACCACCTCCTAAGTTATGCCCTTTGAGAAAAAATAAGCTAATCGAAGTACTAATCCTGCGCCAAAGTAGCCGCGGGCACCAGCTAGTAAAGAATATAACGAAATTTTAATAATCATATTTAAACCATTGAAATACGTATACGTAATATATAATAAACAAAATAGGACCAACTCTTTTATTAAAGGAACAACACTGATTCGGAGTTTCGGACCTTTTCAAGCTCGGATTAACTGAGAGATAAAAAGATTTCCTTCCCGTAATTTTTATTTAATGCCATGGAATTGTATGTAGTCCAAAGGGTTGTTTACTGAATGCTGTAGAGATGTTCTGAAATTAGAAACTCTACAGCTTCGCCGTAAACGGTCGAAGGCGGGACGCGGCGCCAACAGTTTCAGCGTCTCATTGTGGTAAAAACATCTACGAAGGTAGCTCACCTTGGAAAAAATATATGAGGTAAGTGTATGTTTTTACTATAAAACAAAAGAAATCTTGTCTTAATAAGTACTTTAATTACTTCATAATAACTAAATATGTACTATATACGGGGATTAATTCACTTCCTCTTCCTCAGTCTTTTCATTTTGAACGTACACTTATTTTTCTACCAGTGTTCGTTAACTTAGTTCAGTACGAATCTATCGGTACATGTTTTATATCTAGAAACATTATCCAATCCGAGATATCATCTATACTTACTTTTACTATATAATATTATAAAGAGGAAAGATTTGTATGTAAGTTTTTGGAACGAATTGTCTCAAAAAATACTGGACCTATTTCAAAAATTCTTTCACCATTGGAAAACTACATTCACCCTGAGTAACAGAGGCTATATAAGATTCATCATCATCATCATCATCATCCAACATCGCGCGGGTGAAACCACGGAGAGCAGAGCAGTCATAAAATCAATCAAAAAAAGCGCGAACTTGTCACCACGGCGACGAGACCTCTGAAGAGTTAAAACGTGGGTTGGCATGTAGAGGCATGGCAACTTGTCATCACAATTTTCAGATGCTGGGTGCCGGCATGCGAAGTTCTCATCTCATTTTTACAACACTTTTTTCTACCGACTTCCAAAAAGGAGGAGGTACTCAATTTCTGCACTGATTCTCAAAATTCTTTTTTTTAAAGCTGGTGTGTGGTCCCATTAAATTTTTTGAGTTACACTCCAATAACTGGATAGAATGAAGGTCGGTATAAAAATTTTCAAATTGTACTTTGTTTTCTGTCAAAATCGATGAAATTTTGAAAAAAACTATCAGCCACTATAGAACTATTGGGAACGCTACAAGAACTGCAAAAAAGTTATTTTCTTTAAATAGACGTTCTGGAAATTGTTACGCCAGGGTCTCAGACACTACGTCTTTGACTTTATGGGATATTCAAAATTATAAAATAAACTGAATTATATCACTTGATACATAAATATAATAAAAACTTCAGAGGTCGAATTTCTGTACAATGTAAAATATTCTAAAAACCGAGTCAGGGGGATGTAAGGAGTGAAATTAAACTAATTTAGATTTTTTTTTTAATTTTCTTACTCTGTCTGTTCGGCTGCCTGTTTGTACGGGCTAATCTCCGAAACGACTGGACCGATTTCAATGAAATTTTGTATGGTGGTAGCTTATATCCCTGATATATAGGATACTTTTGATCCCGGTAAGTTAAAGAGTTCCCGTGGGATATTAAAAAACTGTAATTAACCGTCTCCCGCGAGGCCATGCGAGCGTAGTCAGTTAGTATAACAATAAATGTTTAATTGTGCAAGCCGGTAAACATAAAGCTCATCACCATCATCATCTCAGCAGTAGGACGTCCACTGCTGAACATAGGCCTGCCCCGTGATTTTCCAAAAAGACCGGTTGGAAGCGGCCTGCATACAACGTCGTCCTGCGACCTTTATCAGGTCGTCTGTCCTAGTGCAGTTAGGACAACCTACGCTGCGCTTGCCGGTCCGTGGTCTCCACTCCAGAACCTTTCGGCCCCATCAGCCATCTATTCTGCGTGCTATGTGCCCTGCCCACTGCCACTTCAACTGGCTTATCTTCTGGGCTATGTCGGTGACTTTAGTTCGTCTACGGATCTCCTCATTTCTGGTTCGATCACGTAGAAAAACCTCGAGCATAGCCCTCTACATAGCTCGTTGTGCGACTTTGAGCTTGCTTGTGAGGCCCATAGCAAGAGACCACGTTTCAGTGCCATATGTCATCACTGGTAACACACATTGGTCGAAGACTCTTGCCTTGAGACATAACACAACATAAAGATAATTATTTTTAAATGGATTTAGTGCGATTTGCGCAGTGTTTACATTCATATCTGTAGTTTTTTACACTTATAGGCTGGTGTTAGCGACTACTGTCAAACTGCATGGTCAGTGATGATGCGGTCGAACGTGGTACCAAACTAGACCAAGTACAGCTCGTAGCTCACAAGGATACATTCTTACATTTATGAGCTCCTAGTACTTTTGTTTTACACTTGTCTTGATAGGCTATGTTTGATCACTTGATGGTCAGTGGTGATGCGGTCGAAGGTGGTATCACACTAGACCTAGAATAGCTCGTGGCTCTCAAGGATACATTCTTACATTTATGAGCTCCTAGTACTTTTGTTTTACACTTGTCTTGGAGGATATGTTTGATCACTTGATGGTCAGTGGTGATGCGGTCGAAGGTAGTACCACACTAGACCAAGTATAGCTCGTGGCTCACAAGGATACATCCTGACATTTATGAGCTCTTAGTACTTTTGTTTTACCCTTGTCTTGATAGGATATATGTTTCAACACTTGACGGTCAGTGGTGATGCGGTCGAAGGTGGTCACACTAGACCAAGTATAGCTCGTGGCTCACAAGGATACATCCTCACATTTATGAGCTCCTAGTACTTTTGTTTTACACTTGTCTTGATAGGATATGTTGGATCTCGTGATAGTCAGTGGTGATGCGGTCGAAGGTGGTACCACACTAGACCAAGTATAGCTCGTGGCTCACAAGGATACATTCTTACATTTATGAGCTCCTAGTACTTTTGTTTTACACTTGTCTTGATAGGATATATGTTTCAACACTTGACGGTCAGTGGTGATGCGGTCGAAGGTGGTACCACACTAGACCTAGGATAGCTCGTGGCTCTCAAGGAAACATTACTTATAACACTACTTATCTTACATTTGTGAGCTCTTAGTACTTTTGTTTTACACTTGTCTTGGTAGGATATGTTTGATTACTTGATGGTCAGTGGAGATGCGGTCGAAGGTGGTCACACTGGACCAAGTATAGCTCGTGGCTCACAATGATACATCCTGACATTTATGAGCTCCTAGTACTTTTGTTTTACACTTGTCTTGATAGGATATGTTTGATCACTTGATGGTCAGTGGGGATTCTGTCGAAGGTGGTACCACACTAGACCTAGAATAGCTCGTGGCTCTCAATGACAGTTGCGGAACACACTGTTAGGTGTGCAGCGACAGATGTAAAAACTTGAGGGTGGTATCTAGTCAGGCGGACACCAGAACAGAGGTCACTTCTCAGCATTGTGGTAGGGTAACACAATTCTGAGGATTTCAGGACAAAGTTAGCTATAAAAGAGACCATGGTTTGGTTGAAATTATAAATTTAATTTATATATTTTTGATATACAATGAAACAATAAAATACTATGAAATATACACAAATTTGTAGCTTCTTGGAAACTAAGTAGAGCACAAATTAACCAATTACCGTAGGCGGTATCCATCGCAATTCTATTTTATATCTAGTTGGTAGATAGGTATATTTCATTATCTCTGAAGGCTGTAGATATTTAGTCTAGACTTGTATTTATCCGATATATTATACGGGTTCGGTTATTTGATATCATTTTGTTTGGTGGCAAAATATATTTTACGAAACAATGGGGACGTTATCGAGACTCTGTCAGTGACGATGTCATAAGTTATTCTTAGAGCAGGCATGCGATTCTCTAATGATTCGTCATTGCGTTCGTCGACGAGCTCACCGATGTCAAATACTTTATGAGATATCGCCCTTGTACATAAGGTTGTTTTTCCAACGTTTCTTGTCATCTCGTCATTGGTTTCACGGATGTTGTCAGAGATGCAACGATATTTGCTCTTAGAGAATCGCATGGCAGTCGTTTTTAAGTTTATTTTACATTACAAACATAAACATTTCCTCATTATTATATTAAGTAGAGACAATAGAAGTAACACTGCACGAGAAAATTTTCTATACAAATTTCTTTAACAACTAGAAACAAAACAAAAAGCCAATTATAGGTTTTCACAGATAGAGACTACATTTATAATTATGCGAACACTGAATAACTAACCAAGTTTTTACAATACCAACAACAAGTTAATACAATTTTAAGATTATTATAAACATTATCTACATTAAATTAAATTAAACCTACCTAAGTAACAAAGAAGTTAACGGTTAAGCACCGCCTTGCCCTTGGAATACTCATAACGAATGGATCAATGTCCATTAATTTAGAGAATGTATTGAAAGTTTTACTCGCTCGCACAATACATGAATTTTGTCTATAGTTGGTGGCGGCAAAAGGAACCTTAAGTGTGTCATTAAACCTACGAAATTTACGTGGAACATTAAAGGATAGTTTGCTAAGTAAATATGGGTTATATCTATGTAAAGAATTTCTCCTTGGTTCGCTATTATTATATACTAGCTAGGTTCTCGAAAATTATTATCCCGTGGGAACTTTAGCCCAGGAGTTTAGTATTTTCGGTGTGAAACGATGAGAAACACCCATCCATCAAAACATTCGTATATTTAAAATAAGTGTGAAGCGTGCTTATTCTAGCAGAACAATTTGAGATTATTCTGTACATTATAAAGGCATTTCTCATACAATAACATAAATAAACATCAATTTTACAAACTCTTTCGAAAGCTCTTAAACTTACAAAATGCTTTTGCTGCTACAGAAACTTCACACTATTAAGGAATATAATAAACAGAGAGTTTAAAATGAACAAATATAAGTCAGTGTACAAAAGCAGAAGTACGCGACCGTGCCTCGTTTACACTGTCATAGTTAAAGAGTTACCCAAGGATAACGATGTCAGTTCCGTGTGCAATTAAAAAAAGATGTCAGAGCGAGATAAACCAAAAACTATACTATTACTAAGGACACGTAATGCAGTAAACGTAAATTTTATTCTAGTTATAAATTATATATTATTTATTGCTGTAACAGTATTTTAAATATGCAGTGATGTGTCTGACATGTCACAAAACATGTGTGTAAAATGTTAGGTTACATTATTTTCTTTCATAAAAATATGCTTTTTCCTAAAAATATATTCTGTTTCACTTCTACCGGACACAAGTACAATTATACTAAACCTATCCAACTAAAACGTCAAGATCCAAAACAAAAAACGTACTTATTTTTTATATGAAACGAACTGTTATGTATTTACTAAATTTAAAATGTATTTTTTCGTACGTTAAGCCTTCGAGGTATGCTAAATTGCCTGTCTCTGCGAACGTGCCAGTATACTCTACCATTCACTCGACCAATGTGAATGGACATCCAAGGTAGAGTCTCCGACTTATGAAAGTAGAGCATCAAAATCTCATTACGCCAGTATTACCCACTTCAGCTTTGAATTTGAACTCCTGAGGTGGCAAACATTATGACAATGTGTTACCTATGAGGATCCGCCCGACTTTGTACCTTTATCATCAAGAATATTACAGGCTTCTGTATCTCATTTTCTAGTAGTATCTCATATGTGTCTCATTTTTTGATATAAACAGAAAATTTGTGATTACACGGTCTACTGTTCGCAGAACTACTAGTTGTAAGCTGTATCGACTTATTTTTCGTCACTTGCTTGGACATTTCCATGCGACTACTCTACAATATGTCTACAAATGTTAATATAAATGGCGGTAACATGTAAACGCCACGCTAATTAACGACGACCACCTAGTACGCAAGAGACTCCAGAGTCTCGAGCATCGCCGCAAAGTCGCTTGTTTATCGGTTTTTTATCGGATACATTTCGGTGAGTTTGCAATGGAACTTCACAATTTCATTCCGCCATCCCCATTCTATAATCGGACATCCAGAGATACTCACAAGCGCCACCGCTTTATGGTGGATATTCCATTTACCCGGACGAAGCGATTTACTTCTTCGTTTATCATACGAACCGCTAGGGAATGGAACACCCTCCCTAAGTCGGTGTTTCCGGTTAAGTACGATACGCGGGTCTTCAAAACACGAGTGCATAGGTATCTTCTGGGTAAGCGCGCTCCATCATCGATCGCATCATCACTTAGCATCAGGTGAGATAGTGGTCAAGTGCTACCCAGTTCGGTATAAAAAAAAAAAGAGAAACGATTGCTAGCATATGAGTCATACGTCTCAATGCGTTGTAGAACACTCATAGTGAATGAGTTTGTCCAGGGAAGTACTGCCACCACACCCTATTTCCGTGTACGCGCGACACGCGACGGAACTACTAGAGTACATAATGTCTGTAGTGTAAGATTTGTAACATATATAAAAAAATATGTGAAGATGGTAAGATAGACAGTTTCCTTTTTATACATATTCAGAAACATATTCGCGTTATGACGTGTTATGACAGACAGACTAAATGTCAATTTTAATAAACTACGGTATGACAGAAGTTGAGATGAATAGCTCGATTCATGTTGGTTATGGTATGTTATGGGCTATGCTCGGGGTTTCTCTTCGTGATCGAATCAGAAATGAGGATATCTGCAGACGAACTAAAGTCGCCGAAATAGCCAAGAAGGTAAGCCAGTTAAAGTGGCAGTGGGCAGGCTACATGGCACGCAGAACAAATGGCCGTTCGGGCCGGGTTCTGGAGTGGAGACCACAGACTGGCAAGCGCATTGCAGGACGTCCATCTACAAGGTGGACCGACGACCTGATATAGGTAGCAGGACGACGTTGGATGCAGGCCGCTTTCAACCGGCTCGTTTTGGAAATGAGTGGCTTATGTACAGCAGTAGACGTTCTACGAATGAGATGATGGATGTTGATGGTGTTTTATAATGTTTTACCGTTTTATTTGATTTTCTTTATTTCTACATGTTTTTAAAGTTTTTCATGCTATTGTACCAAGTCGATGGTAAGAACAATACGCTCACCAATAAAATTTACAGAATTATCCAGAGCTTATAACTGTAGCTTTACGTGTTACTGCACTGCGTTCGTCCCCCCTAAACGTTCATGTTGTGTCTCTTCCGCTCATACATAATAACCAATGCTTATTAACCGACTTCAACAAAGGAGGCGGTTATATGTTCGTGTGTATTTTTTTTTAATTTATGTCTTGCTTAGCTTCACTGAAACTCCAAGAACAACTAAATAAAATAGACACTTGGCTACAGAAGTGGCGAATCAAACCCAGCGTGATCAAATCGGTACATGTCACCTTCACACTTCGAAAAGGCGATTGTCCAAGCGTTTGTATGGATGACAAGGTTCTACCAACCAGTGATAGCGTAAAATATCTTGGCCTGCACCTAGACAGAAGACTAACCTGGGCAAAACACAATAAAACCAAGCGCAAGGAAGCAAACCTGCAATTCCTCTCACTGAATTGGCTGCTCGGTCGTCAGTCAAGCCTATCACTTAGCAATAAAGTACTGGTGTATAAAGCTATCATAAAGCCCATCTGGACTTATGGAATAGAGCTTTCGGGCTCTGCTAGTAACTCGAACATTGAGATTCTACACCTGGAAATCAACAACAAATAAGCTTCAAATACAAAGAACGATTGAACGAACACACAAATGACCTCGCCAGAAACCTATTAGATGACGAAGAAAATGTAAAACGCCTAATACGATGGCACATTCTGACTTTGGACACTTGAGATTGAGTCTCTTTCCATATTATGTTGCCATTTACTGGTATAGCACCAACAGCAACCATCCTGGAACGTATCTGATTATGGCATAAACCGATGGCAGATTATAAAAGGAACAAAAAAATATGTTATTGGATTATGTATATGGATTTCTTCGCCATTTGTAGACCAATTCTTAAAATTCTTTTTCTCTCTTTTTTGTTTGATAGAGTATACTTCCAAGGTGGTCCCATTTAAATTTCATCAAATTCGGACAAGCAGTTTTGGAGTTACAATCCAAAAATTGTTACGCCTATCTTGATGATACCATCATTGACGGTCAATGAAAATCGATTCCGTAAGGTCACTAAAAATGGTGAAAAAAACTTTACCGTAAAATGGAACTGACTTCAATACCAAAAAGTGTGAAATAACTTGTCGAAGTCGGTACCATGCGCACCATATTGCTATAAAAAGTACCTACTATTGAATCGATCCTACTATCTCTGGTTCCGACTTCTACAAGTTATTTCTCACTTTTTGGTATTAAAGTCGATTCCATTTTCTACCTACTTCCAAAACAGAGGAGGTACTCAATTCGACTGTATTTTTTTATGTTTGTTACCTGTTAACTTACGATAGGGTGAACCGATTCTCAAATATTTTTGTTTGAAAGCTGGTGCTCTCCGTGTGGTGCCATTTAAATTTCATCAAATTCGGTCAAGTACTTTTTGAGTTACACTCCAATAACTAAATAGAATGGAAGACTGTATTAATTTTTTTAAATTGTACTTCTTTGGTAAAAATTTTTGCTACTCGCAATTAGCAACATTCATTCAGCATCGTTCGATTCGCACTCCAGACCTTTACCATTAAATGATTGGCCAATTTTCGTCCCGCAAAAGGGTCAAAGAATATTCAATAATCAGATATGGCAACGATATGACGAGACGGGGCTGTTAACACGTTTTCCAAACGAGATTCGATACTTGTCACGTGCCTTGCGAGCGAATAGGGGCTTCTGGAGTTTTAAGGTTAAGATTAGGGTAAAGAGATGTAGCGGATATGACATAGGATATGCATGGTGGTAGGGCACTTCTGGTGTCTGCCTGATTAGCTGTCCTTGTGAGCCACGAGCTATTCTAGGTCTAGTGTGGTACCACCTTCGACCGCATCACCACTGACCATCAAGTGATCAAACATATCCTATCAAGACTAGTGTAAAACAAAAGTACTAGGAGCTCATAAATGTAAGAATGTATCCTTGTGAGCCACGAGCTATTCTAGGTCTAGTGTGGTACCACCTTTGACCGCATCACCACTGACCATTAAGTGATCAAACATATCCTATCAAGACTAGTGTAAAACAAAAGTACTAGGAGCTCATAAATGTCAGAATGTATCCTTGTGAGCCACGAGCTATTCTAGGTCTAGTGTGGTACCACCTTCGACCGCATCACCACTGACCATTAAGTGATCAAACATATCCTATCAAGACTAGTGTAAAACAAAAGTACTAGGAGCTCATAAATGTCAGAATGTCTCCTTGTGAGCCACGAGCTATTCTAGGTCTAGTGTGGTACCACCTTCGACCGCATCACCACTGACCATCAAGTGATCAAACATATCCTATCAAGACAAGTGTAAATCAAAAGTACTAGGAGCTCATAAATGTAAGAATGTATCCTTGAGAGCCACGAGCTATTATAGGTCTAGTGTGGTACCACCTTCGACCGCATCACCACTGACCATCAAGTGATCAAACATATCCTATCAAGACAAGTGTAAAACAAAAGTACTAGGAGCTCATAAATGTAATAATGTATCCTTGAGAACCACGAGCTATTCTAGGTCTAGTGTGGTACCACCTTCGACCGCATCACCACTGACCATCAAGTGATCAAACATATCCTTTCAAGACAAGTGTAAAACAAAAGTACAAGGAGCTCATAAATGTCAGAATGTATCCTTGTGAGCCACGAGTTATTCTAGCTCTAGTGTGGTACCACCTTCGACCGAATCACCACTGACCATTAAGTGATCAAACATATCCTATCAAGACAAGTGTAAAACAAAAATACTAGGAGCTCATAAATGTAAGAATGTATCCTTGAGAGCCACGAGCTATTCTAGGTCTAGTGTGGTACCACCTTTGTCCGCATCACCACTGACCATCAAGTGATCAAACATATCCCTATCAAGACAAGTGTAAAACAAAAGTACAAGGAGCTCATAAATGTAATAATGTATCCTTGAGAGCCTGACCATCAAGTGATCAAACATATCCTATCAAGACAAGTGTAAAACAAAAGTACTAGGAGCTCATAAATGTAATAATGTATCCTTGAGAACCACGAGCTATTCTAGGTCTAGTGTGGTACCACCTTCGACCGCATCACCACTGACCATCAAGTGATCAAACATATCCTTTCAAGACAAGTGTAAAACAAAAGTACAAGGAGCTCATAAATGTCAGAATGTATCCTTGTGAGCCACGAGTTATTCTAGCTCTAGTGTGGTACCACCTTCGACCGAATCACCACTGACCATTAAGTGATCAAACATATCCTATCACGACAAGTGTAAAACAAAAATACTAGGAGCTCATAAATGTAAGAATGTATCCTTGAGAGCCACGAGCTATTCTAGGTCTAGTGTGGTACCACCTTTGACCGCATCACCACTGACCATCAAGTGATCAAACATATCCTATGAAGACAAGTGTAAAACAAAAGTACTAGGAGCTCATAAATGTCAGAATGTATCCTTGTGAGCCACGAGCTATTCCAGGTCTAATGTGATATGATATATATATATATATATATATATACAGGGTGACTGGTTGAACTCTTTACATATTGATATATAGTGCTCAGTACTCGATTCTCGTTCTAATTAAGAAAAAAAAATAGGTGCCTAATATTTACCTAATTTAACTTTAATTGTCTACTCAAAACAATAAACATGGTCACTCGCGGCGCGCGTGTAGTAATAAAATTTGCCGGGCGGCCGACGATCGCGGCATCCTTTGACGCGGCGCCCGACGATCGCGGCATCCTTTGACGCGGCGCGGGCGGCGCGGCCCTTTGGGTCATTAACCCCGTTCGGAAGCAGCTTGATTCCTTTGAACGCGGCGCGGCGCTTTGGGTCATTAACCCCGTTCGGACGGTGTCCATAATTTTCGAGTTATAGCACATTCATAGAATGAAGGTTTCCTCTGTAGTTTAACGGTATTTTTTTAATTTTATTTTTTTAAACGTTTCATGTGACCATGAATTATCATGTCCTTGTTTATGTAAAGTGTTCAACCAGTCAGCCTGTATATGTATATATAAAACAAAGCTGGCTTGTAACATCTTTTATATCTCAAGAACAGCTAGACCAATTTTTATGATTTTAGATTTGTCATATCTCGGGGAAGGACATAGGATACTTTCATCATCATCATCGTCCATCTCCACGCAGACGAAACCGCGGGGCGCAGCTAGTTCTTGATAAAGAAGAAAATTTATTAAATTAAATAACAATAAGCAAACGCCCGCGGAGCTTGATTTGTCATCTTAATTAATCAACAAGGTTAAGCAAATCTTCTTGCGGTAATGACTTATATGGGTGACCGCTAGAATGTGTCTACCCCCTCTGAGTAATAACGCAAAGGGGTAGGGGGTTTTACTATGAAGAACCACTCAGGTGCGCGGTTGCGGTTACGCGCATGGAAGGCTTGCAAAGCTGCAAAACACGAAAGCGCTCAGCGTTAATGTCATATTTATTTAAATAAAAAACTCTAAGTCAACGTCCTAAACTTTTTCTAATTTACAAAATTATAGATCTATACAAAATACTACCAGTTTGTTATAGTACTATAAATAACAAAATAAGTATCAAATCGTTAAATATTAAAAAAATGCTATGAATTGGAATCAGTTGTAATTAAAAATCAAATCAGCTAAAAGCCATCACTACTGTCGGAACAAATCACGATCAGAGATAGTGAACACGCGACTGGCTAGGGTCGCAGGATTATTTTTGCTTTTAGTTTTTATATTAATTTACTTTCACTTGTTACATTTTTGATTGTTACTATATAATAATTTTCTATGTACTAAAAGTTACTTTAAAATAATATCATATATATATACATATATATAATCATATAAAAACTGAACTTTCATCCGAATTCAAAACTGATATTGCAGATAATCCAACCAATGTATCTGCTTCCTTTGCGACTGCGATAAACTCTTTTATTGAAATGAAACAACTTTTGGCAATGGCAGCTGTTATTATGTTTAGGTTAAAATCCAAATGAGTTTACCATTTCCGAATAATAGCATAATCCTATTTTTAAAAATATCATTCTAAGTGTTACAAAAATTTAGATTTTAGTGTTAACAGAATAAGGACAGCCATAATTTAATTTTAGTTCGATATAGTTTAGTTTAGTTTTTGGAACAAGTTAATCGCTACCAATGTCTAAAATGCAAAGTACAAGGGAAAACTATAAACTTTCTTCCTTTACATTCTCTCACAATGCTATGTGAATTGCCAGGCTAACTAGGATTTTAATTATGCACCAAAAATAGGGCCAAATCGTGCGGCCCCGATCCACAAGAAAAATCACAGCGACCCTTTTATAACTAAATTTGACTTGTTCAATGCGAGTTGCAAAGCAAGCACGCTATCGCCTAATCACGTAGTCTCAGCCTTATCTATCTACACCTGCTACGGCTTCCCTTGTGATAGCAAAAAACTATTTTATTTTTATTTTAAGTGATTTTGTGGTGATATGAACAGTGTTGTATCATCATCTGTTTCTAACTTTTTTGGAATGAAAACTTAATAATATATATTTAATTGAATATAATTAATTGTATATACAAAAGCTTGCAAGTTTACAATTGTATATACAATTTTTATACATTATATATTATTATTAAGTTTTCTACCGACTTCCAAAAAGGAGGAGGTACTCAAGTCGTCTGTTTTTATTTATGTTTGTTACCTCATAACTTTCAATAAGGTGAACTGATTCTCAATAAATTCTTTTTTTGTTTGAAAGCTGGTGCTGGTGGTCCTATTTATTTCATCAAATTAGGTCCAGTAGTTTTTGATTTACACTCCAATAACTGAATAGAAATGGAAGTCATTATTGAATTTTTCAAATTGTACTTGTCTTTTTTATATACGTGGACTCGTATGTGTGCTTATTTGCCATTCTTTAAGTTATTATCCTCTTTTATTACGAGTATATCTTTACTTACCAATATTATAAAGAGGAAAACTTTATTTATTTGTTTGAATTGAGTAGGCTCCGAAACTACTGGACCGATTTGGAAATTTCTTTCGACATTAGAATTCTCAATTATGCCTGATGAACATAACTGATGTTATATATATATAAGAAATATAATATGTTATATATTTTTATCCATAATCATTCATCAACGTTCGGGTAAAACGGCGGTGCGCAGTTAGACTTTTGTATAATATCTCATTATGTAGCTTCAACGATGATATTTTTATTCCAGTAACAAGGGTCAAGTCACGGCCATAAAAGTGTATCATTATGTCACTGTCCTGTCAGTGTCTGTAAGTTATGCCATGTTCTAGTAAAGCGATGATAATTGGACACTACACCACAGTATAAAGATGCAACAGTATAGAAACTAAGCCTTGTTGATAAAATAATTATGTATGTTCCGTTGAAGCCATAGGGTTGTCGTTTCAAAGTTTTATGGTATTGTTTTTTTTTAAATTACACATTCTACATTCTGTAGTGATCAAATCTAGTTAATTCTAGTTTACAAAAAATATATATATAGGTGTATCATGGCGTTGGTTAATCTTGATAGTTTCAAATACGGAAAACAGTTTAGTATTGCCACACAACAACTTGTAGAATTTGTGTTTTGTGGATTTTTTGTAGGTTAGGTGTTAGCCGTCACCTTGTATTTCTATTTTGTCCATACATACATCACAAACTTTCGCATTTATAATATTAGTATGAAAGGATGTTAATGCATAATAATAAATTATATATATATGTATTTTAATTGTAAAAATCATGAATAATTACTTAAGAATATAAATTATTACTACATATGTTCGCTTTGGTGTAAAAGGTAAATTAAATAATTTATTTATACAGTAAAATACATTAATAATATAATTATAAAAATGATTTATCAAGTGATGCCGTAAAATAAAGATTTCTTTAAACGTTTACATATAGTGACTCTCTCTCTGCTTTTTCGCAGCCGTGCGATTCTCTAATGATTCGACGACGAGCTCAACGATGTCAAATACTTTATGAGATATCGCCCTTGTACATAAGGTTGCTTTTCCAACGTTTCTTGTCATCTCGTCATTTGTTTCACGGATGTTTGCTCTTAGAGAATCGCACGGCTGGTTTGATGCTCGGCGTTACACAGACATAGTCGTAGGATCAGTCTTGTAAATTTCTAAACCAAGTTATCATGGTTTAACCTCCGCAGGCAGTACGTGAATTGCAACTTCTATAAGAATCACCAACCTGTTAACACGCTTACATAGAATTTTAGATTTAAATTGGGGCGAATAGGGCATACAATGCGGGACGAAAGCAGATTCTATTTTGTGAGCCGAACTTCCTTGGGACGGATATGGAATAAATCCATTTAATTAAAATAACTTCCCTGATGTTTCAATTACTAATTGAATTGATGCATTGAACGCCAGTTGTTCATTCCATGATAAAATATTTAACATTTATCTGGATTTCTGGCAATCCTTCATGTTAAGATGATATATTGTAGCCACGTTGGCAACCATCCCGTTGTAATATTTCATCTGTTCTCTATTCGAGTGAACGGAAATGTTTCTGTCTGTATGTCACGCTAGTTTTGCTAGATAAAGCGATAAAACACGGTATGTACCTTTACTTTCAAGCCAATATTAGAGAAAAACATGTCATTTCATAATCATACATATAAATGAACCCTTATTTCTCGTGGTCACGATTTAACTTGAAAACGGATGGAACAATGTCGCATTTTTTTTTTATATTTGTAACTACCATCATTATTTATTTTCCATAAAAATTACATTGTTAGTAATTAAAAATTAAACAAAAAAAGAATAATAATAATTATCTAAGCTATAAGCCCCATGATGGGGGGAAATGTGGCCAAAACGCTAATTCATTTTTTGTTGTGTTAATTTTTGTCAGGTGAAGATTCTTATGAAAGAAAAACTAAGAAAAGATAGAAGGTTATAGCGAGGCCGACGGCCGAGCCTACTACCCGACCAAGTCGCGGGCAGTCGCTATTTATTTATATAAACGTATAAACTGGCAATAACTAAAAAATTTAAACAGATTTAGACAATACTGTAATTTAGATAAGAACATTGAATACTTCATTATCATCACCCATCACCACGAAGCCACGCGCATTAATTAGTAGTTTCATAATCATATAGATAATCGATAATACAAATACATTATACGCCTAACAACAATTAAGTCATATCTTATGTTGTATTTTCTTTCCACTGTGTCTAAACTATGGCAGACTATCAAATTTTACATTCAGTACAGTAGTAAGTTTAGTTATGTTCGACCTACACTAGTTCTAGCTTTTATCTGTCGGAGGAGGTTCATATATTTTGTTATAAACATACTTGGAAGCCTTGCTTCATGGAGCTCATTCTGAAGCAAATGATGGGTCTGGTGCAGATGTAGTGAGCTTTTTTTGCTGGGACGTCCCCTCACATACCAGCAGGCGCTTCACCAGCGACGACGATCAAGAGGGTTTACACCGAGAACGCAACATAGTGTATCTACGAGCGGCCGCCCACAGTGCTAGGCGAGACGTCATCGACGCGGGCGTCCCGAACACTCCTTGAAAAGACCACCGAATGTGGTCGAAACTATAGTCGGACCTATCCGATAAATATTGCGTGAGTAATCCCGTATATCAAATAAAAAATGAGGTTCATATAATCTGATATACAAGTTTCTATGATACTTAGTTCGGAGACAAGTTCCTCCAGATGATAGGTGGCTGGATGGTGTGGGTTAAACGGACCATTGTATGCTACGATTGAAATGTAATAATATACCCATTTAAGCATAATATTACCTAGCATAAATATTAAGTAAAGTTTAGTGCTCTACTGCAAAAAACATGTTTTAGCATATTTCGAAAACCGCGGCGGCGAGCTAGTGTTGACGTAAATTAATTAAGTAAATATGAAGTAAAGTTGGCAACAAAATTCACAGCATTCGATGTGGAAATGAAACTGTTATTTTAAATTACCTACATGTTATTAATGTCTGTTTTTTCATTGTCATGTTATTAAATTTTTATTCATCTATTACCTAGCCCTACACTATTGGCGAACTTTGCATGTGTAGTGACGTCACCAGAATCGGTTGTCCACCGAACTTTGAAGTCTACCAACATTGTCGTAGCACCGGTGACTATCAAATTGACATTTGACAGCTAATCGATGTACACTCTGCAAGGTTTTATTATCACTATAAACTGTCAAATGATATAAATAATAGACACTGGTAGCTATTATGTACACACATCAAAAAAAGTTTGCGATCACTTTGAAAAACAGTTTTGAGGTGGTATTATGATTGGAGTTAGAACGCCTTTGATCCCGTACCGAGGCTTCATGACAGCAGACATGTATAGAGCAGTTGCTATTGATGGAATTGTCAGACCATTCCGAGTAAACCATGGACACCAATTTGTACTGGTCGATGATAATGCGCCCGCCCATCGAGCTCAACGAGTCAATGCTGCTCTCCGAGAATACGACATCACAAGGTTAGACTGGCCTGCCGGCTCGCCTGACTTAAACCCAATAGAGCACGCGTGGAATGCTCTTAAGCAAGCTGTTTGGAACCGTCAGCCACGTCCCCAGACAGTGCCAGAATTTAGGGAAGCCCCTATTCAATACTGGGACAGGATACCCCAACAAATGCTGGATAACTTGATTCTCAGCACATATGTTCTGTGATTATCAGCATGCCCCGGAGAATAACCGCATGTGTTCGAGCCAGGTGATGAGTTATATTAAATTGATTATAAACCCTTTATTTATAAAGGGTTGATTAAGTTTAATTTTTAAACAATATATCAGCTTATGCTAGTGTTAAGTTGCTAACATTTATGGTTACTGTAGTTGTCAAAACTGGCATAGAGCCGCCATTTTTCAAGATTTCTATCAACATTTGCTAGCAACTAAGATACACAATAGCCCGCTGGCGGAAAGCGCCGCGTAAATCTAATGACGGTTCCAATAATCCAATCCAATATCTAATAAATTTTTTTCTATTTTATAATTAGATTCGTACGATTGTACGTTTGCCATTCTTCAAGTTATTTAAGTACGTAAATGTAAGTTATATCAAGTGATATTTTATGGAAAACCTTTACAGTTACTTAACTTACAAAATTTAAAAATCAATTAGTTATGAAATGCGCAGGGCCGGTGTCGCAGCAATATGCCCAAAAACAGAACACATTGCTCGCGGTGGTTCGCAACTTTTGTATTATGTGACTGTGCTCTGTACTTACTAATATGCAAACGTTAAGTTTTAATACCGCAGTGGTTAATGAACTTATTGAAGCTAACAATAAGTTGAAGCCCGGGGACTGACCTACGAAAATGTCATCATTGTACAGACGAAGAAAAAGGCGACAAAACTGCGACAGAGCGTCTCGCATGCAGTGGTGGCAGTGTCGCGGCACTCGGCTCACTGCATCTATCACACAGATGACAGCTCAGATGCAATTGGCCGGTTCGTGGGACGGGCAACAGGGGCATCCTTAAAGACCATTACAGACTATAATATAAAAATGGCAATGAAGGATAGGAACGACGAGGTCGCGACGGCTCTCCTGCGATCGGTCTCGATGGCAGGAAGATAAAATGTTATTTTTAAGTCTTATAATAACGTGTTAATTGTAAATTACTAAGTTTTATTGTAAATTAATGTAATAGTCAAAGTAAGAAAAAAAAAACTATTTATATATGATTGGACTCACACTTAGTCTATAAGTCTCATTAGATACTTGGGGTTCAGACTAGTAACTAATAAAAGGTTTAATATTGTAAGGGTACGGACCTAGTGTCTTTCCTATACACTACAGAGTGTATAGGAAAGTGGGAGGCGGTTTTAGTCTGTACACACTGGCTCTCCCATCCCCGCTGGTCGACTCGGACATAACCTCAGAGGTACTGCTCTGCGGTATCCATAAAGGATTTCCTCCTGCGGAAACTAAAAAAAAAAAACAATACGTTGAATCACGGAATACGGCCGCCGCTTGCGACACCAGGGTTAACCATTGTTAGGTTTTTTTCCCGCCATCTCTAAAATTAATTGTCAAATCCAGTTATTGGTTTTTCAACTGACTAACTGAACGTTTTGAAATCTATTTAAAACGTTCTAAAACCGAATTCGGCTTCATTATCGGCCCGATAATCTGTCCCATCCCTTACAACGACCTTGTTGCCCGGAAATTTATCGTTCAACCAAATTAATAATCCGTGACATTTTTGTTTGTACGTTATACGGTTCTGCGTAGTAATTGTCATTTAATCTGTGGATTCGGTCCTTTTGTTCAGCAAATTAAAGGGTACATATCTCCATCTCAGGTACGAGCAACTTAATTACGGATTTGTTTACATTACTGGGTATACATTAGACAGAATAACAGGTAACCGCTTGTTTGATGTTTGCTATTGTTCCGAATTAGTGGAACGGGGTAAATTAGGGAAGTTACGTATGTGGGAACTTCCACTATCAACTAGCAGCCTTCCAAACTCTACAAACTTGCTATATACCTATCGCAAGCACACCAACATAAAATAGTTAAAGTTAGAGAGAGATAACATAAGGATCATTGAGTTGTCATGCGAGTTAGCCTTCAATGATATTTTATATGGCGTACTTTGAATTGGTCAACAGTGTTTCCGTATCGTCAGTATCTAGTTTTAAAGCGTGACAATAATGCTCGTTCAAATACTTACCTAGTGCTGAGATGATTTGATTTTGGCCATTTGTTAGCATGCCATTAAACATAAGTATAATTTAAACGAAGTCTGCAACGACTCGCCAAATATCTTTTTATCCGTCCGGATGTTGGTACTCGCGTACTGGTCGTAGTTTTCAACTAATCTTAACGAAATTTGGTATACAGGTTCTACATTTCCATGGATATTTTATAATGATCAGCGTTTATTGATTGGAAGGTTATTTCCCACAAAAGAATTTGGTAGCGCCATCTACCGGTTTATTTTGATAATATAATTAAATAAATAAAAAATGTATAATGACACAAAAATAATGAATATTCAACAGCTCTATTTGTATTATGTCTACATCTTAATCCGGAAATAACTGAACAAAACTGTTTATTCAAATTCGATATTCACTTTATTGGAACGAATAAGCAAGCGTAGTAACCGAAGTGCTAGTCTCTTAGTCCCAAAATGTCGAACTAATTACGGCAAAAAAAAGCTCACATTTTAAGGAGTACAACTCTACAAAAAGATACCCTCGAAAATTAAAATTGTTAACTCATTTAATGCATTTAAGACCCAACTGGCTCAACACTTCATCACTGATCATAAGCTTTTATGTTAATGAATGCATTGGATGGGTGCCTACTATAGTGTTAACTATACAGGGTGTTTGGTAGAGGGGCCGACAAACCAAATGAGCGTGTTCGGGGGCCCACATGGAGAATACAAGTTGGCCAAAAAAAATCCCCGACACTCCATTTTTTTTAAACTAAATCAGTTAGTTAGCTCTGTTTTGTATCCAATTTTGCTTTGCGTGGCCTGAAGGTGTATTAGAGACCAAATTCAACTAAAAACATCCGGTCCAAAACAGATTTTACAAATGTTATGGTGGTAAATAGGTACAATTTCGGAGAAAAAGGGAAAAATCACAAAAAAAAGTTAAACATATTGGGGGGTCGGGGAATTTTTTTGGCCAACTTGTATTCTCCAAGTGGTCCCCCGAACACGCTCATTTGGTTTGTCGGTCCCTCTACCAAACACCGTATATAAGACGGCATGACGAATGTATAGTTTTATTTATGTTTAAGCACTGTTCTCAAGTGACTGTAATGTCTTATTGGGAATATAGTATATTATACAACTAGTGAATAAAGGACGGATTTAAAGCGAGGGTCATAGATGAATCACGAGTAAGTAAAGGATTCTAACGACTGAATCACGACCGCAGGGAGTGATGCGTGATGATTGAATCACGAGCGTAGCGAGTTACTCAAGTGTTAGAATCCTGGGCGATGCGAGTGATTCATGGCCCACGATATAAATCCGTTTTATTCAAGAGTTGCATACTATAATTTATACCTTGACTACGAGAAAAAGAAATAATTTAAGCGAAAATAGACATTTAATGAAAAAAAGGTTAAATTAATTTAAATGCACATTAAAATTGGAATATTTACTAAACATAAGAGTAATTTATATATTATTGTTATAATTGTTTTTCTATAATCGCAGCAAAGAACACAATACAGTTTTTTTCTAATGCTTAACTCCTTGTCTCAAATATCGACCAATCAAATCTCGAGGAGTTATTTGCACAAAGAGTTTGTATGTCGATTATTCTTTGCGTAAGGAAGATATATAAACATTGAGATAGAGGTCGAATATATTGGTGTGTTCTAAATTCAAACAACAAAACAGTGAATAAATAGCCTGTATTTTTTTTAAATTAAATTATTAAATTGAATTAATTAAATTAATTTAATTATTAAACTATTAAATTATTTTATTCACTGTTTTCAGTGAATAAAATAAGCTTTTTAGAGTGGAAGTGGTATAAAATATATTTAAACCTAACCTAATATCAAAGGACAGTTTGTGGTGAGGTCAAATTATCACAGAACTACACATACTATTTATATGCTGTGGGCTGAGCACGAAAATCTGCTAATTGTAACTTTATCGTATCGTTAACGTGTTAAGTACAAACTGTCATTTATCTAGTACAATAGTGGCACAGATAACTCATAGTTTGTACTGAATACGTCAACGATACAATAGCAGATTTTTGTGCTCGGCCCACTGGTTTCCTCCTCATCCTAACACCAAGTTTTAAAGGTAACAGCGAATATGCCATGCAAGTTCTCCTTACTATTCACCGTGGACTACATTGAGTTTAGTTTCAGTAAGTGTAATTTTTTTTTACTGCAGCTATACTAATGTACTGTTTTCTACCGACATCCATAAAAAGGAGGAGGTACTCAATTCAACTGTATTTTTTTTGGGTTTGTTACTTCCAATTCCGATTCCCAAAATTATTTTTTTGTTTGAAAGCTGGTGCTTCCCGTGTGGTCCCATTTAACTTTCATCAAATTCGGTCCAGTAGTTTTTGAGATATACTACAATAGTTATTGTATTGTTATGTTCAGTTGAATAGAATGAAAGTCGGTATATTTTTTTTTAAATTGTGCTTGTTCTTATATCCGATTATACAAGGAAGAAACGAGCAATAACGAGATGAAAGTGTAACAATCTTACAAGACAGGTGGGGCCGAAGAAGTAGACCACCACTAAAACTTTTGTATACTTTTATTTTCTACCGACTTCCAAAAAGGAAGAGGTACTCAATATGACTGTATTTTTTTTATGTTTGTTACCTCATAACTTTCGACTGGGTGAACCGATTCCCAAAATTCTTTTTTAGTTTGAAAGCTGTTGATGTAAATTTTAACAAATTCAGTAGTTTTTGAGTTACACTCCAATAACTGATTTTTACCAATGGAAGTCGGTATTAATTTTTTTAAATTGCACTAGTCTCAAAATCAATCTGCTACACTACGTGCGTAAATATAATTTAGATGCAATATTACAAAATTCAACTTCTAGTTGGAACAGCTAGCAGAACGACGTTTCAAAGAGTAATGCCAGACCAACTTGATATCGTTTTTCTCGCGTTCATACTCCCCACCTCCAAATTATATCATAGAACCAAAGTAGAAAACTAAAGGTTCTTATTGTAACATAAGCTTATAGGTATAGCATATTAAAAGTTGTAAATATATATTAGTAAGTAAGATGGCAGACGCGGTAGGGCTGCCGGTATTGAGAGGCACTGCTGTCCCTATCCTCTGCGGCCGAAGTAGCAGGCGGTGGGGCTACTCACCTGACCCATCGTAGGGGGACTTAGGGCGCCCAGACTCGGGGGAGTCTGGCGTCCATTTGCGAGTTTTGTCCCCCGAGGTGGTTAATTCAGAATTTTGAAAATCGGTTCAACCTATCAAAAGTTATGGGGTAACAAATATAAAAAAAAACCTCAGTACCTCCTCCTTTTTGGAAGTCGGTAGAAAATACGATCACAAAAGACAACTTAGTTACAACGTGCAGAGTGGCAAGTTTTCAACTCAAAAGTTTCTATCAAAGGTAAACTCGAAACTAAATTACAACTGAAAATTTTAAAATAAAACTTTGCATGTAACTGAATTATATTGTACACAAACTAAGTTTGATGAAGCCGTTGCTTTGGCTACTGTTAATGCAACGAATAGTGGTAATATATGGCGTGTAGACGTAATCAATTACATTTTTCTTTTGCCAGATACACTTCATGGAAAAGAAAGTTTTGAAGCTTTAAGCTTTGAAACTACAAAACAATTGAGTAGATAGGTATTTAGACAGAATGGCATGTGGATTTAACATTGTTTTATTTCGATTTCACCACGTACAGGTGATGTAGGGTGCCTCACATTGTAATGGCCAGTTAGAGCAGAATTTTAACATTATATAGAGGGTTTTCAATACATAACTACTTTATCACAGACTCCAAAGTACGTGACATTTAAAAAATCTTTGACATTTTTATTGATTTTCAAATATCTAGTCTATAGTTTCCAGAGGAAAAAATTGAAAAAGTGACCTGATATAAGTACATTGAAAAATCCTGATTTTGTGGCAGTTTGAGAAATTACTCTCAAATTTAACTTTTCTTAAAAATGCATCTTCACACACTAAATATGAAAAACTGATTCAGTACCTACTTGGATGAATAAGTGTTAATTTTAATTGCGAAATTGTTACTAAAGTAGATTAGTCGTAAGGAAGATAATTTAAGTTCCACTGTTTATTATTGAGATCTTTTAAATGTACTGTATTTTTAATATGAAAAACGGGATTTACTCACGTAAAAAAGTCAGATCTTTCCGACTATAGTTTCAACCACATCCGGTGGTTGAAACTATAGTCGGAACCGCCTCAGTGCGAGGCGAGACGCAATCGCGAGCGTTCTGCACTCTCCTTGAAAAAGACCACCGGATGTGGTTGAAACTATAGTCGGAAAGATCTGACTTTTTTACGTGAGTAAATCCCGTTTTTCATATAAAAAATGTGTACAAACCACGTTAGTTTTCATAATAAAATTGTACTGTGTTTATTGAGTATTCTAAAAATTCTGAGTTTTGTCTGAGATTTGCAAATTCCGCATTCCTGAAAAAAACAAATATCCTGAAATCCCAGGGCAAATCCTGAGATATGGTATCCCTAATCGGGGCCGTCCGCTCTTATCTTGTATAGGTATCGGCAAGGCTATTATGTATCTCAGTTGCTAACAAATGTTGATTAAAATCGAAAAAAAATGGCGGCTCTATGTCAGTTTCGTCAGCTCCAGCATTCAGCTTACTAGCATTTTTGTGGACAAAACTGACATAGAGCGGCCATTTTTCAAGATTTCAATCAACATTCGTTAGCAACTGAGATACATAACAGCCCTGCAAGCCAAACGTTTGGTAGAGGCGACAGGTGACCGAATCCAGCGTGGCAACGCTGCCAGCATTTTGGCCACTTTTCTCCCCACCATGGGGCTTATATATTAGTTTTCATTATTCTGTAATTATGTGTAATTATTCGTATATTTTTTGTGATTATCGTTAATTGACAACCTATTATAGTTACAACGTTGAGGCAAACTTCAGTTAAGAACACTGCCGTGTATGAATCTTTTTATATAAATAAGCCAATAGTGTCTGAGCAGCAAGCAGCCTAGCTATACGTTAGACACAAGGTTCCGAAAGCAACGGAAATAAGGCCGAAAATAAGCGCAGCCTTATTTAACACGTAGATGTTTCGGACGTGTCGACTTAAATATTAAATGAAAACAGCAAATTTATGGAAGCGGCACGCAAGCACGGCTTTGATACTGTAGAGTATAGAGTCTGTGTATTCTGATAAAGGGCCTTGCTTTGTGAGTCAAATTATTTTTTTAGAACACGCGCGTTTACAATTGCGTAGGCATTTTTTATTTTACATTATCAATCAGGATCGCTCGCAGCGGAGTCAGCAAGTTACGAGTAAGCGACGCTCGCTGCGGTTAGGAGTTAGATGGGTGTGTGCTAGTGGCATTGTTTAACTGAGCGCTTCCGTGCTTCGGAGGGCACCTTAATACGTCGGTCCCCGTTGTTTGTCTTAGGACAGCAGTCGTTAGGCTATGTCAAAGGTATAAAATTATTGCCATATAATTCGAAAATTGCGTTGCTACCTAATAGCTTTTATTCGCTATTACCATTCAAACTTCCTTGAAGATATCGTAGCGCGCCGAGTTACGTGTTAGAGCGGTCATAGCGAATTACATACTTGAACGTGTCTTGTTTGTTGTACTGCATTTAGTTGTGTAAGCCTGGTAACCGAGCATTGCTCCTAAGTAAATAGATTTTCTAGGCCTAAAGTCAAACCAAACACTCATTGACTTAGTGTTGCTTAACAACGCCATCTATTGTCATTTAGCTTTAGTGCTGCTGTGTTGGTTTTGTAGCAGTATTATTGTCTAAAAATTTTCGACAACGTTTTCTGAAAATGAAACATAGGTGGATCGATTGCTCGCCCCTGAAACCGCCTGCATACTAAATTTCACGAAAATCGTTGGAACCGTTTCCGAGATACATATATACAGAATAGCTCCTTAAAAGGTATTAGGTAGATAAAAAACTCTCAAAACAACAAACATTAGTAAGTAAACACCAAGGTAAGTATTACCGACTATGATAGAATTTGCGATGAAACCCTATCTATCTGAGACCACAAACACACTCGCGCTCTGAAACTTAAACAGGCCTTTGACAAAGGGAAATATCTCATTGCTACATTTTAGGGTCTCTTAGGACTTCTACCAGTATATAATACCAACGACTTGTAGTCATGTAGAGGACCAAACATTAACAAGACTTAACTTTTAATGGATTTTTTTTTACTTATTTATCTCTCCTCATTCCTTATTCATTCTATACCTACCATTTTTTTCTCAACTTCTCTTACTAAAACAATGTTCCCACATTCATTCCCGTTAGAATGGAGGTATGTATTGATTGACCGAGCGAAGCGTCACTGATTTAACTGGCCAAATTGGCTTTCTATCCGTATGTTTGTTAGATTGTATGTACGTCTTCCTGTACAAGTCGCATTATTCAACCAATCTTGACGAAACTTGGTATACATTTACGATTCGTTATATGCTATTTTTTCGCCGGCGATTTTTGAGTAGGAGGTGGGGGGTATTTTCCTTAAAATGGGGGAGGTTTGTTGCGGCGCTATATTAGGTACCTTTTTTAAAGAGGCATTTCGAATAAGAGTATATTGGTTAAGTGGTTTCCGAGATAATAGGTTGTGTAGCAAAAAATGGCCGCTGATAAGACTATGTGCTCGTGAGGTCTACTGTTCACAGAACTACTTGTTCAATTCTATTTTATATAGAAGGATAGAAATATCTGGCATCCGGTGGTATTTGCCAAACCTGACTCTTGCTATAGAGTCCTACAACCTGGCGTTTCTTTTAAGAGACTTCTTTCTCGTCACGAAATAGTTTTTATATCTTGTGAGTCTATCTCTTGTGAGATATCTTTCGTCGCATCGTTAAGGTTCAAAAATTTAAAAAGAAACGGGACGCTCAAAGTACGAAGACATATAGATAAAAAACGTGGAAATCACAGAAAAATCAATGCCCTTAACCGCAAATTTGCTTTGTAACTCTATCAATAAAAACGTTGGCCATTAAAAATCTTTCGGCAGTTTAAAAGTATTTTTTTATCAACACAAGGTCATCAGTTACAATAAACTAGGCGTAGGTCCCATCCGACCCTGTAAGCCCGGCTTTTTTAAAGAATCGGGTTACGGTAACCTCTGTCTGTCGTAAGAGCCGACTAAAAGAGGACCCTAAGAGCTCGGGTATAGTTGGGGGGTCCTAACTTTCTCATCAACGAGCTCGAGGAAGACGGCGTCATGATGTAACAATTGACACCGTGCCATCCTTAGAAGAAGGAGATGCGAAATGCTCTCAGAGTCGAGCCAAAGTGCAATATGTCTTAATGGTCCAAGTGCGTTCCTATGGAGATCCTGGTCATCAATAATACATCGAAGAAGGCCACCGAGGGGGTTTTAGTGGAAAGTCCCACATAACCCGGACGCTCCCCATAGTGTCCGGGTATCTAATAAAGGTTTCCCAGTCGTAAACACAAAAAAGGCGTAGGTCCCATATACAAACCCAGACACAGGTCAACCAGACATGTTCATGCACACAAATGTTTATCCTATCTGGGGATCAAAACCAGGAAAAGCGGTTCAGATCGCAAGGATGCTACTGCGCCAACCGGCCAGTCAAGATTGGTGAGTATTTGATTACTTGTAAGAAAATATTGAATTAAACAACCTTCAACTCTCTCATTTTAAAAGTTTTTTTTAGTGACTATACATAAATACAGGTATTAATTGACTATGGCCTTAGATAGCACTAGCCACTGTTCGATCTGGAACTCATTCCAACATTCAAAGTGGATCAATTGCGTAAGTTAAACCATCTAAATAACATTAAAATATTAGACAATAACCAAAAATGTAACACTTTATACCCGCTGCGGATCTCTGTAACATTTAAATGCAATACTTTCCAACGACCTACGTAAGTGGCCACTAGCCCCGTTGTAGAAAGCCGTCTCTAAGAGCCGATTACCGTTTTTACATAAAACCCTGGTATCCTTATCGTAAACGATGTATACTAACTCCTTCGGGAGTTTCATAAGTTTTTACAGCGTCCTCTAAAACTTATTTCCAGGCCAATGTTGAAAACGAAGAATAACACAGAATATCTGCTAATTACTACAGGACTCATAACTCTTAGCAAGACCTGATATGCTCTTTGGAAGTGTTTTAAATAAGTTTATTTTTAATTTAGTGTCTATGTCTCCTGAGCATGCCTCGTGAAACACGTGTCGAATCGGTTTTGGTTGATTAGTTTGTTTTGTGTGTTGCTTATTCTGTATACTTCCTACATGTATTTTATGCGGGAGGGAGGGAGATGCACACTGCGTCCCACCCATAAGCATTTTTCCAGCGGACGTATCATTGAATATATTGAAATTAATTAGGTTTTTATTGTTTATGTTAGTCGGAAACGGTACAAGCACGACGGCCATAAGTAGTAACTTCTGCCTAGCACAGATGTATTTGCTCACAAATGACGAACTCTCTGAGCCCGTAACCCTGAGACGTTAAGTTAAGTATCTTGTGCCTGTAATTTCGCCGGCAACTATACCATCAAACCAAACACTGTATTGTGAACATTACTGCTTCACGATAGCCATAGGTATGGTGGCATTGGTGGCGGTATTACCCTGGAAGACCTCGTTCACAAAAAGTTCTACTGATCTTTGTATAATACGATTATAACAAAGCAACTGTCAATAGCGGAAAAAACCAGCAATGTCAATCATTGTTTGTGTTTCTTATAGTTTTGACGTGTAATATGTGATTAAACGAATTTTTAAGTGAAGGTCGAATACAATATAATATAAATAATGTTGGATTATTACCCGTTAAGTGCATATAGGCAAAGTGTACAAAACCATAAAACTTTGGTTTGTGTTTTTCTCGTCAATAGCCTTAGAAAGTTTTAGTAATGCGTCCACCGCTTTACTCTGACTACTTAAAGGCCTATTCAGACCTGGGCGTTATTCGCTACCGCGAGCGATTTACAAATCCGAAAGGGTATGTGTTAATTTCACTGTTCACACCAAAGCGGATATCGCTACCGCGCGCGGTAGAGATATTCCTTGGCAACGGTAAGCGGGGCGGCGGAACTAGTTACGCCAAACAAGAGAAAATACCGCCTCACTAGGCGGTACAAGTTTCGCTGCAGTTATGGAACTTCATAGTGATGCCATATATACAGATTTATCTGTATTGGTACAGATTTTTTAAATTCAAATTTTCATGTGTGAAATTGTGAATACAAAAAATAATATAAGTAAATGGTTCAAACTTTAATACATTTTGGTCCTAAATATTTATTTGTCCCTTAAACTGGATGCTAAAATTACTTTTGCTATGGCAACCCAATGATAGCCGAGTGTTGTTGACCGGGGATTTACCGAAACGTGTATTAGAATATTACTCGACCAATTTCGGAAGATGGATTGCGCGGAAGAATACCTATTGTATGTTCGTCTATTTAGTTTTGTTAGGTTATCATCACTCATAATTTATATCATTCATTATCCAGACATCTTGTCTAGATTTTCATATCTCGTAAATCCACTATAATGTTAGCTAAAAAGAAACGGAACTCGCAAAGTTTTAATCAAAGTTGGTTGGAGGAAAGTTATTTCTCGCCATGGTTAAAAAGGAGTCAAAAGGGTGAAGATTACGCATACTGTAAGTATTGTTTAACCGACCTTGCTATCGGAGGAGGTGGTAAAAACGATCTTGCGCGCCACATGAAAACTACCAAACACCAAGCATGCAAGTGCAACACAAAAACCAGTCACCGATTTTTTTATGAAATTCAATATTACTGACGATGTTAAAAGAGGTGAAATCCTATTGGCGTCTTTTGTTGCTGAGCACAACCTCTCCATGAATGTTATGGAACACCTCTCCCAGTTGGTAAAAGCTGTATGCAAAGATTCCACAATAGCAAAGGAAATTTCTTGTAGTCGAACAAAAACCACAGCTATAATAAAATCTGTAACAGGCGCTTCAGAAAAAGAACAACTGGTAGCTGATCTAAAAACCAGCAAATTCTCCGTTTTAATAGATGAAAGTACAGATAGAGGATGTGTGAAACTTTTAGCTGTCGTCGTAAGATATTACAAGAACGGGGAAATAAGAGATGCGCTTCTTGGATTGGTACCCGTGCAAGATGCTACCGGTGAAAAACTTTATGAACATCTTGTGAAGTTATTCAACGATAATGGCATTCCCTACAAAAATAATATGGTTGGTTTTGCCGCAGACGGAGTAAATGCAATGATGGGTCAGCACAATTCGGTGGCAAGTAGATTACTAATAGATATACCCAATCTCTATGTTTTGAAATGCATTTGCCATTCGTTTGCGTTATGTGCGTCGTATGCCTGCACATAGCTCCCGCGTGAACCTGAAGGCCTGGTGAGAGATTTTTTTAACTATATCAGTACGAGTCCAAAACGCACGGGTGTTATGAAACAATTTCAAGAGTTTCTTTCGTTAAAGCCACACAAAATGTTGCACCCGTGCCAAACTAGATGGCTCTCACTGCGTGCTGCTGTAATGCGTGTTTTAGAGCAATACGAAGCATTAAAATTATATTTTACTGAGGCAGCTTTCAGTGATCGATTGAATTCAGCGGAACCAATTTTACAAATGCTCAATAATCCATACAACAAAATATATTTGCAATTTCTGGAATTTGGATTGGGTTTTTTTACCAAACTGAATAAAATAATGCAGTCAGAAAAGCCGCAAATACACAAGTTAGAAAACTTGAGCAATACTTATAAAACCTTTTTGGACTGCTACTTGGACAGTGCATATCTGATGAGAACTGAACTCCAGAACGTACAACATGACAACCCTCGACACTATAAACCAATCGAAGAAATTTATTTGGGCGTTAATGTTGCCTCATCTTTATCTTCTTCCAATTTGAGTCCTAATGACATAAAACTTTTCAAATTACGATGTCTTGAATTCTATATAGAAGTAGCCAAGCAAATAAAGACACGTTTCGATTTCGGAAGTCCGATTACAAGAAGCCTGGAATTCCTTAATCCGACTATCATTAAACGTCGCAGTATACAATCATTGAGTCACATTGCACGTAGTTTTCCTAATGTAATTCAACAAGAACATTTACAAACATTAGATAACGAGTGGCGACATTTGAAAATGAACGATACTATACTTCCTACTAAGGAAGAAGATCCTGAAGTTTTTTGGCAAGAAGTATTTCGCGCACAAGACTGTGATGGAAAATTACATTATACGACTCTCAAAGAGATAGTTTCAGCCTTATTATGCCTACCCCACTCCAGTGCAACAGTAGAAAGAATATTTTCTTCAATTAATTTGATAAAAACGAAAACTCGCAACACTACGGAAGGATTACTCTTGACCAAACAATTATTCAAAAACGAGCCAGGTTTAAGCTAAATGTTAGTAAAAATATGATTAATAAAATGAATAAAAGTATGTATCAACAATAAATATGTTTTTCACTTGTCTACTACTTTATAAAAAGTTTAATTAATACAGATTTTATACCGATTTTAGCTTTTTCGTCGTATACAGATATAATACAGATTTTCAGACTTAGCGATTCAGATTTCGAGGTTTAAGATATGGCAACACTGCTTCATACTATTTACCCATCGAGTTCTGCGTGGTATTTTGCTATCCACAGCGGTAGCGAATAACGCTCAGGTCTGAATAGGCCTTTAAGGAAAATCTCACTTGATGCAACTATAAATATTTACCTTAATAACTTGAGGAATGGTATATGTAAAATTTACGAGACCAAATGTAAAGTACACTAAAACGTAAGTTAGTTACTGAAAATTCCATACTGCACAAATATCCCTTCCCAAAACCCCCCTACCCGTTTTCAATTTGTATGTCTCCCCCTTGTTAAGTGGATGAAGTAAAGAAACTGTGAGAAATTGCTCTCTCGACAGTATTCATAATGAATAACGCCATGATTCATGAAGTTGACTGAAAATAATGCTCCGAGCAATTTTTATAACGATGGTCTTGAGCGCCGAGAATTCTAAATAGATGTTTTTTTAGATAATACAGCCTCTTTATAATCGCAGAAATTCTAGTCTAGGTTTTACTTGACGCCGCCTCAACCTGAAAAAATACCTATTTTGATATAGACCCTATTTTCCAAGTCCTAAAGTGCAAATTGATAATAGCAACGGTGGTTTCAGGCTCCAGTTTGACAGTTTGCAGTAGCATAACCACACATTTTCATTGCTAATGTTAATTTGAACTGTAATCTATCTTAACTAAAGCCTATATTCCAAATGTATTTGCCGTAAACTCAATTCGGTTCACTATTTAAATTGTTATGACATGCACGAGACAAACCATAACCGTTCAACCAAAGACAATAAATAAGGCGCATTGAAAACTGCATGCTGCTGAGCGTTTTTAGGGTTCCGTACGTAAAGGAAAATACCCTCACAGGATCACTTTGTTGTCCTTCTGTCAATCGAGACCTTTTTGCTCATATTCATGTAAGGGTATTAAGTTGAAATTTAAATCGAACACTCGGGTCTAAGTATCTTTCGGCTGTAAAAAAATCAAACTTGCAAGTCAACGCGATCATATCATATAACCGTTTATGTCGCATATTTTCGCAATTCTACGAGTGAATCAAAATCTATAAGGTATACGTAAACCCTAGGTTTTTATTTTGATTTCACGTTGACCTAGAATCATTAAATTTGGCAAAACGCAATGTCTTACAGCAAATATAAAGCAAAACATCTGAAAAACGTACATAAATGTCAAAATTAAAGGAAAAAAAAACACTATTATTACAAACTGAATATTTGCGGTTGGTGCAATAATCTGGCTAGGGATTGAACGGTAAAGTTAAAGTGTGTATTTAGCTTAGAAAAATAATGTTAAATAGTTACTTTAACCACACGTTGCAGTTCCTGGAAAAGTAGATTGACTACGAAATCTATTGTTTTATTGGCCAAATATGGCGAATTGTGAGTCAATAGATTAATGGGCTGAACCTTCGGCGTGCAATCCAACTCGCAATTGGTCGGTTTTTTAACGTGTTTCAAACGTGGCTTATCATAATCTCACTAACGGCTAACCCCAATAATATATCTACTCGTATCTATACTTTTCCTTACGTAACGTAAGTTACCATACAAATATGGTTTACGATCTTTAATATTTTCTCTCAAGATTACAAATCACTTACAAGAAATACTTATAATAATAACTTACATACTTAGATTAATCACTGGTCTCGTTCTCGCTTCGGCCGCGCGCGCGGATACTAATCATTAATCAAGGCCTATAATTAAATAAAAAAAGAGTTTGTAGCAAGCAACAGGGGGTATTTACAAATATAAATAAAATTTATTGATTCTGGCGTTACTTTGCGGAAATCCATTATCAGAAAACGATATTAAAAAATATTTAGTGACACTTCCGATGAAAAAAACTATGATTTTGGCTTATTAGGGGGTGTGCACTACCCTCCCTCCCGCACAAACTGCTAATAGGAAGAATACAAAATAAAATACACAAGAAAACCCAAATAAACCAAAAACGATTCGACACGTATTACGCCTCTACACGAGGCATCCTCAGGAGATGTTGACTCGTCGAGGTCGACCAGTTTGTGCGGGAGGGAGGGTGGTGCACACCCCCAAATAAGCCAAAATCATTGTTTTTTTCAGCGGAAGTGTCACTAAATATTTTTTTATATCGTTTTTTTTTTTAAATAAAACTAAACTAATTGGCGCGGTCATGACGATTACAGCAAATAGTGTCAAATATCTATCTCTAGTAGGGTAAACCAACAATATATAGATAGAAGATAGATTATTGGCACTGGCCCTTATAGCACACACATTTATGTATGTATGTGTGTATGTATAAATAACACATACACACACAAACAGACAGATACCGATGTCAAATAAAACATAAATCACCCCTCTTCTCTTTTAAAAGCAAATCAGTCTACACACATTAGACGAAAAGTTCATGAATTTGAGCGTATATAAAGCGTGATAAACCCGAAATTCTAGCTTTATTAGAAGGCCAGAAACAATGTACATATTCTGAACATTTCACAACTAGACCCAATGTCGCAAAGGATATAACATAGGGAATTCCTATATCTCTGTCGCTTACCGAGTGAAATTCAAAATGGACGTTTGTCGGAATATTTCTGTAACGCCTAGGATGTTACGCATGAAAGCGGCTGTATTGGATTGTGTACTGTGGTTTGGTACAAAACATAGGCGTTCGGAGGCCTACCACGAATAACTGCGTCAGTGTAATGTATCGTTCAAGTGAAACGATCCTCTAATGATTCGTCGTTGCGTTCCTCGACGAGCTCACCGATGTCAAATACTTAAGAGATATCGCCCTTGTACACAAGATTGTTTTTCCAACGTTTCTTGTCATCTCGTCATTTGTTTCACGGATGTTGTCAAAGATGCAACGATGTTTGCTCTTAGTGCTTTAGACGCAACTCAAGCTCGTCGAATCAAATCATTAGAGAATCGCACGACTGAGCTCAGCATAATGCTGCGAATTTATCCACAGCGCTGATTTTCACCTCCGACCTGTAGCGACGCAACGGACAATATAAATTAAATATGAAAACAACGAAAAACAGCTTATAACAAAGCAGCAAGTATTGTATATAAAACATACACAAAACATAAAATATAAGTACTAAAATTGTCATTATCATCATTCATCATTATATCCGGAAAACGTCCCCTGCTGAACATATGCCTCCCCCGTAGAACGCCACTTGGACCGGCTACTCGCTTCCTGCATCCAGCGATTCCCCGCGGTTTTGACGAGGTCGTCGGTCCACCTAGCGGGGGCCGGCCTACACTACATCTTCCGGTGCGTGGTCGCCACTCGAGAACTTTTCTTCCCCATCGGTTATCAGTTCTGCGAGCGATGTGGCCTGCCCATTTATTTTAGTACAAGGACTAAAAAGCGAAAATACTTGAGTTATAGTCATGTTCGCTTTGTTAGGTGACTAGCCTACTTAAAGACAAATTAGTAACGCAGTATATTAAGAAATAACGAGGCTCCTTAATTACATGATACAATAATTGGACACTAGCTGACCTCCGCAACTCCACCCGTAAAATGAAGTTATCACGTATCAGTCATTACCGCCGTGCGTTTCTCTAATGATTCATCGATGTGCTCGTCAACGAGCTCACCGATGTCTAATACTTTGACATGTACACAAGGTAGTTTTTTCACCGTTTCTTGTCATCTCGTCATTTGTTTCACGGATGTTGTCAAAGATGCAACGTTGTTTGCTCTTAGAGAATCGCACGGCAGTACGGTTTTTTTACCCGGTGTCTCGCCTATTATCCATAATACATTTCTAAACTATCTGTTAGACAAATATTTATCCTACGACTAATCCAACAACAGCCCAAACAATGTTTTCGAAGCGAGGCTTCAGAGAGTAGGCGTTATAAGCGACGTACCGACAGAGTGTTTAACGTTCCTAGTGTTAAAACTAAATTTGCAAAAAGATTTCAGTGCTTCCTGGGTAGTTTTCTGTATAACAAACTAGCAAACCCTGCGAACTCCGTTTCGCCACCAAATGGCTTCGTTTTATGTAACATTTCGTTTGGCGCCATCTACTTAAAATATTGGTTTGTAGTACATGCTATGTATCAGAGATGGCGCTGTATGTGAAAAAAGATTTTCTCGCTGTTCTTTTTAATTTTTTCCTGAATGTTCTTTACTATAAACCTCACGGAGCCCGAGACCTTTCCAACGAATGCAAAACCGTGGAAATCGATTTGTGCTTTCTGGAGTTATAGCATCAGGAAGGAAAACCCGAGTTATTTTTATATAGATTTTTTTTATATAGATTATCCAAATGAGTTCCTTAAATCTTTAATCCAATACAAAATTTAAATAACTTTCAACTTAAAACAACGGTTACAAAGATACTAAAGGCATGTTCTTATGTACAAACAGAGGATCTGCTAATAATTCGAAAATAAACATAGATAGGTTACTATGATAGTCTATAAACAATTTACCTTATTCTACATACATCCTCATACACACACGCACACCCCTACTCTCTCTCTCACACACACACACACATAAAAGATTACCGAGATCTTGGCAGAAAACTTTTATTAGGTCTTATGTTATTAACAATCGAATATATAACTTAGTCTTTGATTTACATTATTGATTTTAGTTCTAATTAAGTACATTTATTTTATAGGTATCTATAGTTATGTTTAGTTGAATTATTTTGTATTTAACTATTAAATTTAATTTATAATATAATTTAATTTACACCATTATTGTCAATTTGTCATCACATATATACCCAATTTATAATAATTATAATATTTGTCATTATATTGTCTGGGGGAGCACATAACCCTATAACACAGGCTTCTTTGCTTAGCATAGGGTTCTGAGGCTTATAATTTTTATATGGAATATTGATATTTTAATTATTGATGATGCATGTTTTGGTTATAGATGTTGCCTTAAGTTTCTAAAAATCTTTATTCTTAAGTCTTTTGAATTTTTGCTAATAAAAAATTTTAATTTTAATTTGAATAAACTAAAAGTACTTACCTGTTCTGTCATTAAAAAAAATTATTCAAGGACTGGATCTTGGGATCTAATCCGTGAAGGGATGTTTTACGGGCTTTGAAGAATTTACCTGGAAAAAAAAACATAAACTAGATAATCTTACTTATCCCACTAATATTAATAATACATAATAAAATATAATATTATAAAAGTGAACGTTTAGATAGATGGATGGATAAATTATATATTATGTTTGTTACTCTTTCTCGCAAAAACTACTGAATGGATTTTAATGAAATTTGGTATGTAGATAGATGAGACGCTGAAATAACATATAGGATACTTTGTCATCATCATCATCATCCATCATCACGCGGGTGAAACTGCGTGGCGCATCTAGTATTGTGTATATGCGAATGTTTGGATGGATGGAGGTTTGTTACTGAATCACGTCAGAACGGCTGAACAAATTTGGATGGAATTTGGTATGAAGATAGATAAGGCGCTGGAATAACACATAAGATACGTTTAATCATCCCCATCATCGACCACCACGCGGGTGAAACCGCAAGGCGCAGCTACTATTTCATTGTGGCTTTGTTGGTTGGTCGGTGTGTTAGTAATACTTTAAAGGGGAATGTCCTCTGGGACATTCAATGACATTTTTAACCCACGCAAAAATAGAACCTATTACATTATTAAAGATTGATTTCTTTACTTCAAACATTGCTTTTAATTTTAATGTATTGTAACTTTTCAACTAAGCAACATATAAAGCGTGAGACAGGGAGACGTTATATCTCCGAAACTGTTCACCGCTGCATTGGAAGACGCCTTCAAGCTTCTGGAATGGCAAGGACTTGGCATCAATATTAACGACGAATACATCACTCACCTTCGATTTGCCGACCATATTGTATTCATGGCAGAATCCATGGAAGACCTCAGTACAACGCTCGAAGGCCTCCATCGAGTTTCCCAACGGGTAGGTCCTTTGATTAACATGGACAAGACGAAAAATTATGTTTTATGTCCATGTTGTGCCGCAATATCAGTTGGGAACTCAGTTCACGGAGGTGTTGACGAATATATCTACCTAAGACAGACAGTCAAACTAGGCATAACTAGTAATTTAAGTCCTTATTCCCGTATTCCGTATACTAAAGTATTTACAGTCGGACAACGAAGTGCTTGTAGGTTTTTTTTTGTCTTGATTTAGAAAACTCTAAACGCGCTGGCTCTTCTAACTTGCGATAGCAGAGTGTAACATTTTACGATAGCAAGCACTCCAGTGCGATACCCATTTGCGAGTTTTAGAGTACATCCGATATCCCCACGGAATAAGGCTTTAAACACGTATTTAAGGAAACGTATAGTTATTAATGACGTCACGAAGACACTTTGGTAAAGTCTTTTAAAGAATATAAAGAATTCAATGCGCTTGAATCCTGTGGTTGCGGAGACCGGTCTGCTCTGAATTTTGATGAAAGCTTAGAAAAGATATATCCCTTAATTAAGTAGTTTAAACATAGTTCTATGTCCTCTAATTAAGTATTCTATTAAAAAAGAGACAACAAAACACCTAAAAAATGGCACGGACCGAGGAGTCTGTGGAGACTAGTAATAAAAAAAAACCTTTGGTGTTTCAAATTGAAATTAATAAAAATAAACTATCTTCTTTTATGTCTGTGTGTGTGTGTGTTTTGTGCCCTGCATGGATAAACTGACTTTTATCAGCTATTTTACTTTGTCTCTAGTATGGATCTAGCTGCGATAGTTATATCGCGGGTTGTCTTTTAACGATAACTTTATCCTATCGACAATCCTGCGCCTTGAAGACCGGCATGGCTATTACGTATCTCAGTTGCTAACAAATGCTGATTTCAATCTTGGAAAATGGCAGCTCTATGTCTTTTTGTCAGCTCCATTCATCAACTAACATTTTTGTTGACTGGAGTTGTCGAAAGTGACATAGAACCGCCATTTTTCAACATTTTCAATCAACTTTTGTAAGTACGAGTAACAGAGATACATAATAGCCCCGAGGATGCTATATATTGTTGTATATATATATATATATATATATATATATATATATATATATATATATAGTTATGCTATATATAGTTGCTATATACGATAACTATTGCGTATGTCCAATATTTATATTATTTGTCACATTATAACATGTGTCAGTGTTTTATTTTAACTACAACATCATAGGTAACTTTTTAATTGCTACTAGCTGCGTCCCGTGGTTTCACCCGCGAGGTAATGGATGATAATGAAAAGTATAATATGTGTTTTCCCAAGATATAATCCATAGCCTTGCCAAATTTGATCACGATCCGTTCAGTCGTTTGGGCATGGTAAGGTTGCAAACAGACAGAGAAATATATAAGACAGAAGGTAACAGAGATATAATTTTGCCTTAACAAAGATTATCAAAATCTTGAATAATATAAATATAAAAATAAGTAGGGGTCATCCTTAATCCTTCCTATACCGTGATAATTAAAACAAAAGATTTATGAATGAAACTGACGTATATTTACGTCTCTGGGACGTAACGTGTTAATTTTCTTAATTTGAAAAAAAATATACATAAAACACTTATTTATACAATCAATATCTATAAGAATCAAAGTCCTGATTGACTGACTGACAATATATATAATATAAAGAGGAATGATTGAATTGATTGTTTGAATTGAACAGGCTCCGAATTTACTGGACCGATATGAAACATTCCTTCACCATTAGAATCCTACATTATCCCTGATGAACATAGGCTGTATATTAAGTTTAATCATCAGCAGCATCCATCACCACGCGGGTGAAACCACTGAGCGCAGCTGGAAGATATTAAAAAAAACGTTTACAATAAATGTTCTTCTAAGCAAAAGTTTATTTTCACAAGTACGTAAGTTCAAAAATAAAAACCTTTAAACAGCTAAGCTACCTTAAAGCTAGTTTTCGTTACGCAAATCCCAAAGAAAACTAAACCTTTTCGACTTTCAGATAACAAGGCAGAAATACAGCGACAAAAGTCCCAAAGAGGCGGAAAAATGCAAAAATTCCGTCCACAAGCCAGTAAAAAACATCCAAACTGGCCTTATACGTGTGTTGGTACACATTTTTACGGAAAACGACGCTTCAATGGGAAGAAAAGGTCTTTTTGGCCGTTTTCGAGGCAGAATCGGGAGTTTAAAGGACCCTCAAGAATTACAATAGGTGTTTAGGAAAGAAACTTTGTTCATGCGAGATTAAAGGTATTCCAATTGGAGGCCAGAGAATAATAAGGAAGTCCATAATTGCCTTTAACATTGTGTTCGGTTCTGTTCAGTTTTGTGATAAATACTCGTAGCTTTAAATTGTGCGACCGGTTGCACAATTTAAAGGGACGTCCACAGAAACGGTGGGAAAACGATCACGACCAATAGGATGGCGGAGGAGTGCTAGACTTAGTGAGAAATGGAAAGTTCCAGAGGAGGCCTATGTCCAGGGTGGGCAACCTGATCAATAAGAATATATGTATATGTTGTTGGTATTATTTTTTAGTAACATTTAAAATATATTTTTAGGTATAAGTAATATTTTTAAGAACTAAAACCAAATGTGATCAGTGAGGCTATTTTTTTTTCAGAGCCTGTAACACTCGTAGCGGAGCTCGACTTGCTCGACAATCTTAAACGATCAACAAGTAAAGCAACACTTGCTGTGGTCAGGACTTGGATGGGTGATCGCTAGTGGCATTATTCAACTGAGCGCTTTCGTGCTTCGGAGGGCACGTTAAGCCGTCGGTGCCGGTTGTTTGTCTTAGGACAACAGTCGTAAGGCTATGTCGAGGGCCTTCGGGCGGCCTGAAAACTTCGACATGGGTTGGCTACTAACCTATCCACCAAACCGCACTAGGCGACCTTTGTGGTGGATTATGGCCCATCTCCTCTCTCTGAGAGAAAGGCTCGAGTCCCAGCAGTGGGAACAAAATGGGCTGATTATGATTATGAATTCTGTGGTACACTAGATGATGTGTATCACCTCTTAATGAATTGTACCAAGTACAGTTCCGAGAGGAACTCATTGATGCATACATTTAGGTTAAATTGGCATGAGTGGGATATATTAGTCAACATATTATCAGACTCTAGTTGCGAAGCAGCCCGCATGCTACTGGATATATTTATGCACTAATGATTTCGTCTTGTACGCATAAGTGTACTAGTAGCTATTTCATAGTAGTCATAAGTTAGTTATATACTAGTTATTAGGTTAGGGTACGATTGGGCTGACATACCACTTTTGGGTAAAAGTCCCCAATTAATATAGAATTAAAACAAGTACAATTTGAAAATTTGAAACCGACTTCCAAACTGTTCACTTATTGGAGTGTTACGCAAAAACTACTGGACTGAATTTAATAGAATTAGAATGGGACCACATGAGAACCACCAGCTTTCAACAAGAAAATAAGAATTTTGAGAATCGGTTCACCCAGTCGAAAGTTATGAGGTAACATATATATAAATTGCTGCTTCTAGTGCATTATATTTCTATACTTCACAATAGGGTGGACAATCTGACTGTTTTAAATCAGATGGAATTGCAAGTGCCGCGTCGCGGTGCGACAATTGCGCCGCGCTGTGCGCCTAGGCTGTTAACGCGGCCGCTCACGCGAACCTGCCGCGGCCGTAACGCGCCCACCGCTCGAGCCCGAAAGGTGCTCGGTGACATGCTCGTTCGGCTCGAACATGTTGATTTGTTTGCCGACGGACTAGGTACGTTAGTTTTTTTTTTTTTTTTATTTATTTATTTATACAACGCATTACATAACAAATTTCACAAGCTACTTTCTGCCAAACTGCTGGGCAGTTTGTCGGCAGATGTTACTCTCATTTTCTTTTACTTACGTAAACCTTATACATAGTTAAACATGCCTATATATATTTGAACATTTATTTTAAACTTTAACTTAATTGACATAATTTTATTAATATGTTGTATTTGTTCTTTGACTTTGATTTATATTATTTTGTTGTTGTCATTCTAATTTTGTATTGCTTATTATGTTGACATCACTAATTCTGACTTCTGCTATATAATTTTATTTTACCTTCTAGTAACTTACATACTTGATGTTTTGTAAAAATGTACCTACTTACATAAGTTATGATGATGTATGATATGTGGTGTTTTGGAATAATTCTGTTAGCCACATCGATTGACTTGAATAAATAAATAAATAAATAAAAAAACAGGCGAATTAAGTATCCTCCTTTTTGGAAGTAGGTAGAAAAATGCAGTTCCGCAGACATCGCTGCGGACTCGTCCTGAAGATGTGAGCATCTGATATGCTCGATATCCGGCGAGACGTATTCAATTTTGCTCCGTGACTGGACGGATATTAAGAATATTCCCTCCGCAGTCTGGTGAGTCGTAAGAAGCGGGAAAACCCGACATACTAAGTAGTATTGATACTTAGTCACATTGATATAAACTAGTAGCTCTGTTTATATTAATGTGACTTATTATATGTGACTATTGATACGAACAGTTGAGTTCGCGAGCACATTCTTATCATAACTTTAGCACAAGTTATGAACAGACCTATGATCAGGATTTCTCTTGAAAGACAAACTTCGAAATGCAGTGATCCGATAGATAGCTTATGGTATACACCAAAATAGTTATGTACCCACTTAAACGCTTCTTCTTCTTGCCATCTCCTACCGGAGGTTATGGCTATCATTAAGGCTACTCGGACCTAAGAAGCTGCTGCCCGAAATAGCGAATTGCTCATGTTGAACCACGTCCGGAGATTTTAGAGCCATGTGGTACGTCTTCTGCCTGGTCGTCTACGTCCTTGGGTTTTACCCTGCATGATCAGTTGAAGAAGATCGTATTTCTCATTGCGCATGCGTGACCCAGGTAGTTTTCTAGTCTTTATGGTATTTAAGATCTCTACTTTACTAAAATGCTGTCGGAGCTAATATTGGCATTTCATTATGTGTATGTCATCATTTGTCGTCTATCTCACTTAATTTGAGTCTTACAATGATATAGCTATCAAAGGCAAGACAATGTTTCTAGAATGGGGATTTGGCTTTCAAGGACAGCTGCTGGTGGGCGCATTCAGGTATTTGGTTTTTTTAAAAATAGTTCATCAAAGTGACTCCCTCTCGCGTGATGGCACAGATGGAATCAAAAAGCAATGACCATAAGTGCAGCCGTAAGCTGCGTTATTAGCTACCCCAATGATGACCTCAGAGATGCTTTTTCACGCTCCGCTTGAAAGACCCAGGGTCAAAGTTGCAAGGAAATACGTACGCCGGCAGAGTGTTCCACAATTTGCTTACACGACAGAGATAGGAACTGCCTAATTTTTTTTCAGCTAGATATTAAGCTAGTCATTCTTGGAACACTAATAATATGTGGCTTATCACCAAGATATTGATCACAATGCAACCACCGTCAAAGCCTGGGGTAGAATACGAGCCCTTGAATCATCATCACTTCACATAGTTTTTTTTACCGACTTTCAAAAAAAGGACGAGATACTCAATTTTTATGTTTGTTGCCTCATAAGTTTCGACTGGGTAAACCGATTCTCAAAATTATTTTTTTGTTTGAAAGCTGGTGCTTCCCGTGTGGTCCCATTTTAAGTTCATCAAATTCGGTCAAGTACTTTTTAAGATACATTCCAATAACTTAATAGAATGGAAGTCGGTATTAAATTTTTCAAATTGTACTTGTGTTTCAACTGTTCCTACCCACAATATCGTCGTCAACTAATTTAAATATTACTTTCGTATATTTCCGAACTCGTATTTTATCAAAAATCAACAAACCAAAAATAGTGTGAAGTCATTAAAAATTCAACGAATCCATTCGCTGTAAAATATTGAAACCTGTCGCCGTCACATATGACTTTAATTAAAAATAGGATATTTTTATCAAGTTTTTTTAATTTACTAAAGCTTTTATTATGTTTTTTTTTAATATGTGGACAAGGGATGACACGGGTAACTCGTATCTTATGGTAAGCATTTCAATTACGAAATGACATTTAATCTATACTAATATTATAAAGAGGAAAGATTTGTATGTACGTATGTTTGTAACGAATTGGCTCAAAAAGTACAGGACCGATTTTAAAATTTTTTTCTCCATTGGAAAGTTTCATGCACCCTAAATAACATAGGCTATATAAGATTCATCATTATCATCATCATCCATCATCGCGCGGGTGAAACCGCGGAGCGCAGCTAGTTTTAAATATTTTTTTATGGGATGGGTTGGCAAACGATCAAGTGGTTCACCTGATGGTAAGTGATACCGTCGCCCACGAACATCCGATCCGCAATACCAGAGGTCTCGAGGATGCGTTACCGACCTTTGAGGAAGGAAGATAGGAAGGAGTAGATAGAAAGGCGATAGCGAGAGAGAACGGGGGAGGGGGAAATCGGGTCTCTGCAACCTTCCACAAACCGACTGAAACGCAATAGCAAGCTATGTTACTTCACGTCACGTCGGTGTTATGTGGGAGTTTGGTACTTCCCCGGTCGTGCCGGCCCATTCGGCTGTGGGGTTACAGCGTGGCACTACCACCTTTTGGAAACTCAAGACTAAGTAAGTCTAAGTAACTAATTTGACCAGTGTTATTATACCAGTGATGACTTATGGCACAGAACACTGACATAGCACTGAAACGTGGTGTCCTACTTTGGGACTTTTAAGTAAGCTCAAAAACGCACCATGAGCTAATGGAGAGGGCTATGCTCGGGGGTTCTCTCCGTGATCGAATAAATAAGGTCAGATATGAGGAGATTCGTGGAAGAACGAATGTCAGTTACATAGCCCAGAAGATGAGCCAGTGAAAGTGGCAGTGGGCGTGGGCAGGGCACATAGTACGCAGAACAGAGGGCCGATGGGGCCGGAAGATACTTTTTTGGAAACTTTCGTAAGTGTTAGATATTTTAATATTACTATAACGGTTTAACTTACGCTATAAGGACAATCTATAGGTATACTGAACAGTATAATTGAAGAGTCTTGTCTCGTTGAAAACTCAATTTTAACATTGAGTAGACTTAATAATCCTTTCATTATGGATGGGGATATGTTTAGGTTCAATAAAATTGCCTTGTCTATATGTAAATTTTTATGAAAAATAAATATTTACGTTAAACTAATCTTGTAGTTTTAATAAGCCTGTCAATCCCTAATTAACCATAGGCTAGTAAAAACTTGGTATTGAAATATTTACATATATACAGCTATACTGTTCAAAATAAAGAAATATTTCATTATATTAATAATTGTATTTTATTGATGTGACGTCACGTAAATTAGTTGATTCACTTTGCGTTAGATGACGCTTTGAGCGATTCTTAAGCTGACGTCTCTATCTACATATATATAATTTACTCTATGGTTTGACTGGCAGACTATTATAACTACCGTCTTGTCATTTGTAAACAATACCATAGATTACAGAATACCATACTGCAATATCATTGTAAATGGGCAAACTGTCGATAGTTTACTATCGATCGGCAAAACTACAGCCGACCTGATCCAGCATCGGAGCAGTCGCTAAAACGCGCGATTCCGATACCGCGTCCGAACGCAAGAAGTTGCGAAATCGGTATGCAGCATCGATAGAATCTCTAAAACGCGCGATTTTAATACTGTAATGGAACGCAGAGAGTAGCAAAAACCCGATGCAGCGTCGATGTGTCTATGGAGGCTGCGTTGATGGCATATCACGGTCATGTGTCTTCGTTGCTTAGCTATGGCTTGATAGTATGATTAACTCAGTCGACATAGGCAGAGTATTTAAAATACAAAAGCGTTGTGTAAGAGTCATAAACAGGGCGTGGTTTTTAGACAGTTGCAGACCGCTGTTTAAAGCATGTAACATACTTCCTTCCGTATATGTATGTTAGAGATGCTTGTGTCTTAGTGAAACAGCCTGATTTTTTTTAAAAACGTGGACAAATTTTTACCCGCCAAAAAAGAGTGAAGTTTCTAAATTTACTATATCAACCACCTGCCCGTAAGGATTTACATAAAAGGAATGTGTACAATATGTGCATAACTCTATATAATTATTTACCAGATGAAATTAAGGCCTTGGATGGAAATCTGTTTAAAAATAAATTATCAGATTGGCTTCTTTCGAATTGTTTTTATAACGTACATGAATTTCGGGATTATTGTGTTCGACTTTTTTAGACAGTATTAGATATAGAAAATTTGCGTCTGCTAGCAGACAGAATACACTGTGACCTATATTTTATAAGATCTCGACTTTGTACATGTGTTCTAGCAAATAAATTATTTGATTTGATACAGTCGCAAAATCGCCGGTCGCCGATGCTAAAGTAGCTAGTGTGCTGTTGCCCTAAGTTGAATCGTCAATTATTTTATTCAAACGGAAATAATATTCTCAACGACCGATTTAAATATCTTGATAAAATTGGTAAATTATTAAAGGAAAACATATTTTTTAATAGATTACTAATAATTTAAGCTTCTTACAATAATTGAAACCCTTCCGTCATTCATTCCATTTCGACTTCCTGAGACACTCGATTCAATCAACGAAATTATAACCTCTATTATCAAAAATAATACCATCAAAAATATTTTCGATAAAAATCAATTATATTAACAACTGCAGAATCAATTAATCAGGTTCTTTGATTTTTACCTCATTTTCCTGATTCCTTTGGAATTGATTTATTTCCTACAATAATATTTTTGTGCTATTAATAATATACGTAATTTGACTTATATGAAGCAATACAGAGATTTTATTCTTGTTATTTGTTCTATATTTAAAGTACGTTTTTAATATACACTAGTCTTTATCAGCGTTTATGAACGAAAACTATTTGTAGGGCAGTTAATATGACAAACATCATAAATTGTTAACATATGTTAGGAAACTTATTTTTTTGTACAAGAAACCTTGTTATTTACAGTCTTTTGTTTTTGCTAAAATAGCACACATGTCTAAAACTTGGTGTGGTAATAGTACAATCTCTAAAGCGCGATTTACACATCAATAAGTACAGTAGCCAGTTAAGAAACCAGTCAGTTAAGTAACAAGTAGTAAGTTGTAAGTAACGTCCAAACGTAGGCGAGTAAGTAGTCATAAGTCACCGTTTCGAGAAGACAAGTCACGACGGTTGTTTTGTTTAATACTTACTAGTTGTCTATAAATCTATGGACTGTACTAAACTCGCCCGTCTACATGCCGGCCAGTTAAGTTGGCGGGGTGCGGGAGACGCGAGAGAGGGGCCTACTTCGCACTGGACTTGTCAAATAATAGGATCTTATCTATTCAACTCAACTTAATCAACTACTTACTACTTAACCCGTCAAGCTGCCTTATACCTGTATGCCAAAAAACATTCCGTAAAGCCGCCTTGGCATACAGGTATGCCAAGGCCAAATCAAATAAGGATCCAATTAAAAATGTGATTTATTCAAATATACAATAGATTTTAGCTAATGTTTTGTTTTTTTGATGCTGTAAAGGACCTGGAATTTTTTTACATAACAAATTATCATTTGAAAGATACCAGATCGGTAATATCAACGAAAAAGCGACAGTCACTTGTTTTTTGCGGGGTTTTTGCAACTCTGGTTTGCAAATTTGATGATAGTCGGGAGCTCACTAGGTTAACTCGCTTTTGCGACTTCTAACGATAATAACAACTTAACTCGGTGATTCCGAAGTTAACTCGCTGCTGTGCTTATTGAAGTGTAAATCGGGCTTTAGGTAAAAAAAAAGAATTTGATAAAGTGTGTTTTAGTAACGAATTATGTACGGAACCGCATTTAACCAGTTATTTTTTTATAGACTACGTAATATAAAGAGGAAGGATTTGTTTGTTTGTTTAAATGGAATAGGCTCCGAAAGTATCCATTCGAGAAAATCTTTCATCCATGGATTATGTAAATAGGGCGAATTATGTGCTTTCACCATCAGAATCCTACATTATCCCTGATAAAACTAGGCTTAGGCTTATTTTGATTTATCATCATCATTATCATCTATCACCACGCGGAGGATACCGTGGAGGGCAGCTAGTTTATGCAGGTATATTGTTGCTTAATAGTTGTTCATTGATAATGTACCTAATTTTTCATTTAGGCGAAGAGCAGCCCGATCAGCCAGTTTGCGGCGTACAATAGTATGGTCGTGACTTTATGCTTCCTTCGTAATTACATCGGCCTGCATATAGCCTTTAGCGAATCTATGCATCTGCAGGGATTTAATTGACATACAGGTAGCTTTTCTATTGCATGTACACATTAAAATGGTTTCGGAATTTACCATTGACATCTATATATTTTATTGTTATATTTATATATTTTTCCTGTAGTTTTAGTATTCAGTAGAAAAAAAAATAAAGGTCGTGGCCATTCGGTTAAAAAAAAATAAAGAAGCGTTTACAAATTGTTTAATTGCTGCTTACTATCTTCGTAAACGTATAAGGAACAGAAGACGTAGATATCACGTACACCCATTGTCGCCCAAAGAGCAAGGGGAATTTGCTACTTTACATTACTAGCTGCTCTCCGCGGTTTCACCCGCGCGGTGATGGATGATGATGATGAATCTTATATAGCCTATGTTACTCAGGGTGAATATAGCTTTCCAATGGTGAAACAATTTTTGAAATCGGTCCTGTACTTTTTGAGCCAATCCGTTACAAACATACATACAAATCTTTTCTCTTTGTAATATTAGTATAGGTTGCGCGAAGATGAATAAATTTATTTAATTATTTAAGAATACCGATTAAAAGTGTTGATGAATTATCAGTGAAATTACAAGACAACTTAAAACATCATATATATATAATGCCATGTTTGATCAAAGTTACTTAAATAAAGGTAACGATACCTATAAAATCAAACAAATTTATTGAAGTTTTGTACTAGCAGATACGATTTAAATTGACGATGATACACGCATCCGTACGGTTGGTCCACCGATCGGTGTAGCACTGAATTCGTTTGTTTCTATAGCGCGTCGGTCGACCGACGGTACGCAAGCGGACGCACTGGACCGACGGTCCTCGTACGCATTGCGTAGCAATATACGCGTGCGTACGGTCAGTCGAGCACTGTAGTCTGTAACCGTCATACAAATGACAAGCGCGACCGACGTACGGACCGACGGTCGGTCGAGCACTGAAAGCGGCCCAACTGGTGAGCGTCCACGTGCAGTGAGCTCGAAATGCAGCAGAGACTGTAACACAAACAATTTACGAAAAAGTATTCGTATCGTAATCGTAAATGTGTCACGCTTCGGCGCACAAACTATGAGTTATCAAAGTGTCACAGTTGTCTACAGACACTATATATATAATATTATAAAGAGGAAAGATTTGTTTCTTTGTTTGTATTGAATAGGCTCCAAAACTACTGGACCGATTAGAAAAAATATTTCACCATTAGAATCCTAAATTTTCCCTCATGAATATAGATTATAATGAAAATTAGGGATCAGGAAAAAATACAAAAAAAGTCGCGTACGCTGCGGAAACTATTGACCATTTAGTCTATGCTATTGCACACATCACATACGCCATAATGTAGTAGCGAAGTGGAATGAATGTTCATATACTTAAGTGAGGCAATAAATTGAGATTTTACGAGTTCTACGAATCAGTAATTGTTTCTCTTCTCTCGTGAACACTACAAACCGCGATCCTCCACATTGGTGACCCGACGTCCACAACAATTAAGCACAGTACCGTAATACAGTTTTATAGAAGACATCAATACAATATCTACAAAGAAGTCCACATTATATACGATTGTTTGTTTGTTTGTAACGGATACAACAAAACTACTGAACCAATTCAAACAATTCTTTCACGCGTTTAGAGCTTTTTTTTTTGAGGGGGGGAAATGCTGTCACTTCCCTTCCGCTACGGGGGTAGACGGAAGGGGGTATGTGGGGCTCAGACCCACTAAAACCCCCCCCGTGAGCAGTCCTCCGCCAGATGGTGCGAGATTGGGTTGCGCTGGCATTCACAATCTCGCCCCAGCGGTAGGCCCGGATTGATCTTAACCCAGCCTCAGCGCCTGTGAAGGGGTGCCCTTGCTCACCAAGGGCACTCCTCAGACGTGTGGGGTCGTGCAAGCCGACGAAGAGTCCCCCGACTCTTCACCAGTGACCCCACTACGGAGGAGGGAGGAGGCGAGCAAACTGCCTCCTCCGTACCCCCGTTCGTCTGCGCCGGAGTGGGTCAGCTCGAACGTCATTCTCCCTAACCCGCTCCGCGGCCTCCTTCTGCACTATCACTGCTTCGCAGAAGGTGGCCACCGCCTGCCACGATCTCTCGCTGCCGAGCATCGAGTTAACCACGCTCGGCAGCGAGAGATCTCCGCCGAACGCGTTTAGAGCTACATTATGCCTGAGCAACATACGCTATATTTAATTCATCCTTATCATCATCCATCACCACGTGGGGAAACCGCGGAGCGCAGTCAGTCCTAGATAGACAGATAGATATGACAGTTAGTACTATTTCACGTGAACGACACGTTACGTTACACTTACGTTACAGTTATTTGTGCTAGGAGTGCTAGTTGGACATTCTCAATGGTGTAATACTGTAGTATATTTTATATTTATCTAGTTAGTAGTATATAGTTTTTATATTTTATGGTTCGAAGTTAAGCGTTCCAGGCGAGATCATTACCAACTAAGGACATTAGGTTATAGCAGAGTTATTCCAAAATAAGCTATTAGTGAAGGCTAAGCACTATCTAGGGTAATTATGTTTCGTTAATTTCTTTCCGTTTCTTGAGGCAATTAAGAGCTGAGCAATCAAGCGAGCTCCATTGTCAAAGTTTTGTAATCCTAGATTCCATTGATAGTAGGCAGTAAATTTCGCTCAAAGCAATTATTATTAGTGAAATGAAATGCAAATTTAACGACAGGGAGCTGTTTAAACTTTAAAAAGTTTTTGTCGTAGCTATATTTAATGTGTCGTTCATGTGTTATACAGTCACATCAGTTGGGAGGACTTATATGTAAGATTAGCCTCTTGGGTATACATAGCCCTGCCCACTGCCACTTTAACTGGCTAATCTTCTGGGCTATATATAATATATGTAATATATTATATATAGGAAAGATTTTTTTTGTGTTTGTAGGTACTCTATTTACTATAATAATATGATAAAGAGGAAAGATTTGTTTGTTTGAATTGAACAGACTCCGAAACTACTGGACCGATATAAAAAAATCTTTCAGCATTAGAATCCTATATTATCGCTGATACGTAGGCTATATATTTTGAAATATCATCACCATCATCCATCATCACGCGGGTGAAACCTCAGAGCACAGCATGTATAATATTATAAAGAGGAAAGATTTGTTTGAATTGAATAGACTACTGGGCCGATATAAAAAACTCTTTCAACATTAGAATCCTATATTATCTCTGATGAACATAGGCAATATATTTTGAAGCATCATCACCGTCATCCTTCACTAAGCGGGTGAAACCGCGGAGCGCAGCTAGTTTATCATAAAACAGTGTAACTAAAACTTACGCACATCATAAACTAAGGCCCTCAGAAGACGTCAATGTCACAAAAAAGAAGTTATTATCACTCTCTCTACTTCAAAAGAGAAAAACCTTTGTCACGTCCGCTCAAATATCAGCGCCTAATTCGATGAGACAAAAACTGTTTCTATCTAACGAAAAACCCGAATAGAAGCTTACATTGAATCTTGATGAGGTGAATGAATAGAAAAACATGCACGGAATGGAATAGGTTAACCCCGTATTTGGTACTACGGTTAGTTACAGCAAAAACGTGTCCGCGGCGTAGTGGAAAATATAACTCGAAGTTCTTTTCAGGACGGGATAAGATTCTTCGCACACTTGGTACTTTTTGTGGTCAACTTGTTTATTATGGGGTGAGAACAAACAACACAACTTGATCAGATGAATCCGAATCATTCTGTATATACAATTTGAATTTATATATATTTAGATTATACTTAGGTTTACTAAATACATCGTAATTTCAACAACTAGGTACTACAGCGAAACAGTATTGCGCAATCATTACTGACATTATATAGAAGACAAAGATGCTTGGAATACTCCACTTCTGGCAAGCTGTCATTCTGCCACCCATAAAATGTAATATTTGTAGTACCTAAATATAAACTCTCAAACACCTATATAAAAAGAATGGCCCCGAGTTTCTTGTCGCTTCTTCTCGTTAGGCTCTATATATTTTGGAATGCGGCGGTAGTCTTTAAAGTACATTATAATGAAAAATTTACGTTCATTAGTGCGTCTTTGATGCCTAAATTGAATAAATAACTTTGACTTTGAACAATTTAATGCTGGCATAAGCTTATATTATGTTGTATGTATATGCTTTGGCCTGTACTTTGTATCGTTTTCTCTCTCGCTCCCTTTCTTCGTAACCGGTGTCTTACTGTGCTTAGACCTGCTCCACACAACAATTATTGATAATTAAGTTAATACTAACCTCCAGTTTCTGGAAAAAATGTTTAGCTAACAGACGGAATACTGACCGCTGATTGGTCACATATCGCGTCATAGAATACCATTGACCAATAAGCGTTTAGTATTTAGTTGGTCGACAATTAAGCATTTTCAAACGTTCTAGAAACTGGGGGTAAGTGTTTTATAATTATAATCTCTTAAGATACCAATGAAGTGATTAACTGCAACGACTAGTGTTATTTTCGGATGTGAATCGTCTCAAGACGTATCATGCTTATTGGGTGTGAAGGGCACTGTAGCAAGTGAAACTATTGGTCGAAACAGACTCAAAAACCAATGTGCAGTGCTACGCAAAACTGCAGTTCTAAGCTCTGGGTGGCACTGCAAATATCATGGACAAGCGAAACCGTATCGTTGACGTACACAGTACAAACTATGAGTTATCTGTGCCACAGTTTTACCACATAAATGATAGTGTGTACACAAAATGCATTTTTTTCATCATCATCATCATCATCATCATTTCAGCCATAGGACGTCAACTGCTAAACATATGACTCGCGCATAATTTTCCAGAAGGACCGGTTGGAAGCGGCCTGCATCCAACGTCGTTCTGCGACCTTTATCAGGTCGTCTGTCCACCGTGTCGGTGGACGACCAACGTTGCGCTTGCCGGTCCGTGGTCTCCATTCAGTAAAAACTAAGTAACTTGTGAATACTATCGTCGAGGTGTAAAGCGTTCGGTGACGAGGACGCGAGTTCCATGCTTTTTGTTCACCCAAAAAGAGGTCAGTGTGCTTAAACAACGTGTCCCTTCAAAACTTAAATTAGACAGACGACACATTTTAATCCAAAAATTGGGAGTGTGCGTTGAACTATAATCCCAACTGATTGTTAGAACCCGGACGAAATGGCCCCAGTTTGAGTACCGGTAATAGCATTATCAAATTGCGCTTTTTATTTTCTACGTTTACCGGCTTTTAAAGCGGACGTTAAAATAAAATTGTCCCCTGTGAGTCGTTGCAAGATAAAACACGTTTTTATTATTTCTCGAACCAGATTCGAGGGTATATTTTTGTTTTTATTAACGTGGTTAGCGAAGTAAACAAGATGAAATGCGTCGTCAGCGAACCATTTTAGAAAAGTATAAAAGAGGAAGATATTAGCTTCAATAATAAAAAAACTCTAGGGCAGGGATGGCGAACTTTTGTCGATCTACGTGTCATTTTTTCTAAATAAATATTGAACAAGGCTCTAGACGTGCCTACAAATACTTTTGACTCTTCGTTTACTATGTACCAAAATACGTTTCGCTCTGTATATATCAGTAGACTCGCTATTCGATATATTTGGGCAATAATACAATAGATTTCGCAGAAATCAACCTACTTTTCCAGGAACTGCGACATGTGTGATTAATAGATGTCCCACTTCCCCTAAAATACAATGTACAGATTCACTGATGAGTCTTCTTGCACGTTTATGTCCACTTTGTTACATTATTTTTAATCAGTATTTTTAATTTAGTTCAGATAGAGATTATTACATTATTCACATAAATACCATTACAAACAATAATTATAAATTCAATTACTAAAAGATTAACTAATAACAATAACATAAAAATATAAAAGTTTGAGTGGGTGTTTGTTATTTTTAATCAGCATAACAGCTTAATGGATTTGAATGAAATTTGTTAGATAGATAGATGGGAGTAACACTTAATATAATACTTTTAATGATCATTCATCACCACGAGGGTAAAACCGCGAGCCGCAGCTAGTTAGAATAACTACGAGTACTAATGGTCCTTGCTTCTTGATTCCATATTCGCTTTCCATCAGGCGAGAGGCAGTCATTTTGATGAACCACTATAAGAATAATCAAGAATTTTTAACAAAGTCACTTTTTGATACCTAACGTCTAAAAATCCTAGATAAGAAGTCTTATTTTATGAACACATATAAGCTCTACATAATATATATTTTATTTACAGTAGCGTTTTTTTTAGCAGTAGTGTCAGTCGCTATCGTTTGCAATACTTCATAGTAAATTTTGTTACAGTGAACTAAAATGCTAATACCTCTTCGATTGGTGGCGTGCCCAATATACTGTGTCGCGTGCCATTGGTTCGCCATCCCTGCTCTAGGGGTGAAGACAATTTAAATCTAAGAAAATTTACACGGAATAGGTACGTAATGAGTTGTGATGATGATCATGATAATGATCCGTATAACTCTCCGAAAGTATCCGTAGAAACTTGGACGTTTTGAACAGGATACCGAGAAGAATTAAGGAATTCTTCTTATAATATTCCAATAAATAGCGTCGCTGCAAACTTCTCCCCTTTTTAGGAAACTCCATATGACCGACGACAAAAAATATATATTATATAGTAGAACATACATACCATTTTTCATCATGATTGGTTGAAAAATGCGACCTGTAAAGACCAACGAACAACCTAACAAACATACAGACAGATGAAAGTCAATTTGGCCAGTTTAAGCAGAGACGCCTCGTTCGCTCGGTCAATAAACAGACATATTCGAAAGAAATATTACTATTATCATAACTCAAGACTGGAGTATCTCCAAAGAGAATCAGGCTGGAGTTATAAAAAAGAAGAGAAAGCCCATAAAAATGTTTATACGTAAATATAGCTTTCGCAAAACATAACATTAGATTAAATCCAGCGGAGTTTAATATGTGTGCCGTACTATCACTCTCGGTTAGGGTTGTCAGACAGATGTTTATTAAAATTCCGTTCCATGCCCATAAATGCCGTTTATTCTTTTAGTGGTCATCCTACACGCCTATAAGCACAATCTTTTTTATACAGAATACAGAGCGTAGGTGGATCAATAAGGCAATACTGAAAATAATGTCCTTAGAACATGCGAAAAAGCGTAGGTCGTCCACCGACAAGGTTGACAGACGACCCGATAATGATCGCAAGACGACATTGGATGTACGCCGCTTCCAACCGGTCCCTTTTGAAATTTGTGGGGAGGTGTATGTTTAGTAGTGGAAGAAGCGTGCTACGGCTGAGATGATGATGAGATGATGACTGCCAGGCGTTCCAGAGAAATAAGACATACAGACGGATAGCAACTTGATATAACCTCATATGTATATTCTAATTTTGTATTTTGTTTTTGTGTATTTATATTATATTGTGTGTGTCCGAATAAATATATTTCATTTCAGTTATATAAGGGTTCCTTTCCTTCCAAAGTAACTAACCCCCAAAAAAATCAATCCGTAGTAAATCTCGAGTAAATTATAGATCTCATTACCTAAATTTTGCATGACACTTATTATCAGGCGGCCCTGTTTAGCTCAGTTCAGCTGCGTTTTTGTGAAATCTCTGAGTCGAAACAGCTGAAGCGCATTTCTAGAATCGGGCCTAACTGCAGTTTATTTAGACTGAAACTAAACGATTACGATTACCTTCCTGTGACAGTTTAAACATTCTCCATACCGACCCATTTCAACGATACGAACTGCATGTAGTACTGAATTCGGTATATTTTTTATTACCGAAATTCTACGGTGCCAACCCTACTCCTGGCGTTTTTGTACCGCGGAAAATATAATTAAATTGTTGACTGGATACGCTTACGAATTTTTTATCGTGAAACTGCTGTATGGAGATAAGCTGAATTTAAACGTGTTGTTTGTGTTTGGTAACTGTCCTTTTAAAAACTGGGAACTGGGAGGCACTTTTGGTGTTTGAATATGGTCATAATGGCGTCATAATGGTTGAGGTAGGCCCCCGAAAGGTTCCCGCCTTGACGTGGCTAAGGTGCTCAGTAGCCGTGGCTTGGACTAGCTAAGAGGAATTTGAGGAATTGATGATGAAGGTGATTATGATTATGGTGCTGCTGATAATGATGGTGATGATGATGATAACAGTAAAGTTTTTATTTATGTATCTATTCAACAGTAACATGCTAAGACATATCAAGTACAAATGATAATTATACTAATAGGAGCAGTTCCATTAACTTCTATCGGTGTGGATTGAAAAAAAAATTACGGCTGCACTTACATTTTTTTTTTTATTACTTTTTACTTTTTGTTCATTTTATTTAACTATATATTTTATAATTTCATACATCCGTCTACAGTGTTCTTTTATTATTTTAGGAGTCGGTACAAGGTACTCCTGGTGTTAAGCGGCAACCAAGTGACGAACTGCACTGCGCCCGTAACCCTGAGACATTAAGTTGTTAAGTCTCATGTGCCGGTAATGTCACCAGCACCCATACTTTTAACCAAAAGACTGTATTGCGAACTACTTCGCGTTTGAAATAGGCATGGTAAGCAGTACTACCCCGGACGAACTCATTCAGAAAGAGCAAAGAGTTCTAGAGCACTGGAAGGTTAGGTTTACGTGTATATGGGTTTTTACGCTTTGGGTGTATACGGGTTCTCGAATGGAGACCACGTGTCGGCAAGCGTAGCGTGGGACGACCTTCAGCCAGATGGAGCGACGATCTGCGCAAGGTAACTGGCAGTCACTGGATGAGCAGAGCCGAAGATCAGGCTCAGTGACGCACTTAGGGAGAGGCATATGTCCAGCAGTGGAGTGTTACAGGCTGATGATGATGATAATTATGATAATATATATGGTTCCAATGCCTATAATAAATGATGTATTATGTTGTATATAATAAAACAAAATGCAAATTGAAATGCTGAACCCAATTATTTATACAAGTTCAGTAAAAGAGAACAAAGCTTCTAAAAGTTCAAGAACTTTTATATTTTGAATTCCAATTTTTGGCAAGTTTTCTTCGAACTTTTGATTCTGTAATTGTATATCGGAATTTTAACAAAAATTTCAAAGCTAAATTATGTATTTTATTAACATACATAAATACAAATTAAAGCAGTTCGTTGATAAATTCATAACTTAACTGCAGATATTTCAATATTGAATAGTAGACCCACGCAGTTACTAACAAGTACAATTTGAAAAATTTAATACCGACTTCCATTCTATTCAGTTATTGGAGTGTGAAGAATTATGAGAATCGGTTCACCCTATCGAACGTTATGAGGAAACAAACATAAAAAAAACATACAGTCGAATTGAGTACCTCCTCCTTTTTCGGCAAGTCGGTAGAAAATTTTATTCCGACTTCCATTCTATTCAGTTATTGGAGTGTATTTTTGAGAATCGGTTCAACCAGTCAAAAGTTACGAGGTAACAAACATAAAAATATTTTAAAAAAACATACAGTTGAATTGAGTACCTCCTCCTTTATTGGAAGTCGGTAGAAAAGTAGCCTAGCCATACACTTTCGCTTTTCTTAAATACTCAAACACTCTATGGTTAATTCAGTTTAATTTTAGATGTATCAATTTTGATAAATTTTAATTAATTTAACCTGCCATTTTTCTTCATGAAATGTCTATTTTCGCTTAAATCTGCTTTTTTCTCCCAGTCATGGTATAATGTATAGTATGCAACTCTTGAATAAAACGGGTTTATAGCGAGGGCCATGAATCACTCGCATCGCTTAGGATTTGGCATGAATTACTCGCTACGCCCGTGGTTCAATCATCACGAATCACTCCCTGCGGTCGTGATTCAGTCGTTAGAATCCTTCACTTACTCGTGATTTATCTATGGCCCTCGCTTTTAATCCGTTCTTCATTCACTAATTGCATAATATACTATTGCATTACAATTAAAAAAACACCTCAAAACTAATCAATCAATCTGCAATACTTACCGTAAATACATAAAAAAAACATTTATAAAGTAATTTTTCAGCGATGTAATTTCTGAACGTGACCCAAATTTCAACAAGGCAATGACATTCAAAGTTATTTATTTTAGTTATTATTTATTTTATTTTCGTTCTTTCTGTTTTATTCTCAATCAATCAAACAACTAAATACGAGTTTCACTACCAAGATAGTTTTTTCGCATAAGCCAGAGTAGATAACCCTAGCGCGACCGCCGTGTTTAGGTATGAACAGTGAAGTACATGCATGAGCTTTACTTCTGATGGGCATTCTGTGTGAAATGCCCGCCAAATTTTCTGCTAATCCTACTTAATATTATAAATGCGAAAGTTTGTGGGTATGTATGTATGGATCTTTGTTACTCTTTCACGGTCGAACGGCGGGGGCAATATTGATGAAATTTGTTATGGAGGTAGATGAGGCGCTGGATTAACATCAAGCATACTTTTCATCATTATCATCATCATCCATCATCAGGCGGGCGAAAAAGCGTAATATTCTTGGGCACAGAATAGACAAAATAATAAGATCTCGGCCTACGTTAAGATCATAATGAAGTTATGATCTATATATATATAATAACATATATATATATATATATATTCATTATTTTCATTATCTTCATTATTCTTATATATATATATATATAAGAATAGGTACATATTTGATATTTTGACAGTGACAGCTCGCAACATCCGCAAAACCCACCTTCCACCTGCGAGCGATGTCGCGACGGTTATCGGTGACGACATCGTTGACGAGTCTAGCTCACTCACGATTGTGCTTGTAAGGGATCGGCTGTGCGAACGATGCGTTTGATTTCGACTCATAAAGGAACACGACCAATGAATTATTATTGAGTGGTTTACAATAGGTTAATCAATTATCGTTTGAACCCTTCATATACCATGATAATTAAAACAAAATATTTATAAATGAAACGAACGTACATGTATGTCAATGGTACTCAAAGGATTAAATATAAGTCACCGCGCACCACCAACTGAGTCGTAGGGCCATAAACGTCAATAGGGATAGGAATGTGCAACGCGCCCTAACATGTTATCGATAGTCCGCTACCTGCATTCGACCCTCATTAGCGCTCGCTTATCACTTGTGGCTATAGATGTGATAAGGCTACCTCCATATCACTGCCAATACAACCCTATAGAACTCATCTGGGCTCAGGTCGAAGGAGAAATCGCTGCGAATAATAATACATATAAGAGATCAAGCACCATTCATAATCAATCTACAGGACGATACAGAGGACGAAGATTCCGGTGAGGAAGAATAAACGTTATTTATTTAACATTCATTACAAACGGCCCCATTTCAGGGCCACAATACTATCTGCTATGTTTCTATCTGATTTTATTCTTATCGATATGCGCCTATAACCTATAGCAAAGTTTAATAAAATATTTCTTGTCAAACAGTTATTTATTCTATAGTTAGAATTTAACTGCAGTTGAAGTTTGGTAGTTCCTTGCGCTGACACACCTATAAAATAAAATAGTAATATATAAATATATAAAATTACACTTAAGTATTTTTTTTGAATAACCCATTTTATTCCCTAAATGAGTTTATGGAAATGAAGTTAGTAGACGCTTCATTTTTGTACAAAGAATGAACAAATATATTAATCCTTTGACTGTGTAGTTATGAACAATTGACAAGTAAATTAAGTTGCTTGTGTGACTCATCATTATTTACTTAACTTCCTTATTATTATTTGTACTGAAAATTGAATTAAGTGAAAAACGTGGATGATTATTTTCAAAATAGGTAATATATGTTGTGAATTTAAGTTAATTAATATAATCTGAAATGTGTATACAATATTGTTAATTTATATTTCATGTGACTTACCGAATGTAACAATCATTGTTATAATGGTGAATAAATTTCTGATTCTGATTCTGATATATTTGCAACAGGTTCTTGTCCGGATGTCCGACTCGGTAAGAACCGGATATTATCCGGGTGAAAAGTCGAGACAACGAGAATTTTTCCATTTCACATTTCCATTTGCAACCAGTATCATAACATTGAAATGAGTTGTTTTAAATAACAAGATGTTCGTTCTGGAATCTTTATTATAAGACTAGCTGCTCTCCGCGGTTTCACCCGCGCGGTGATGGATGATGATGATGATGATGAATCTTATATAGCCTATGTTACTCAGGGTGAATGTAGCTTTCCAATGGTGAAATAATTTTTGAAATCGGTCCAGTACTATTTGAGCCAATTCGTTACAAACATACATACAAAATCTTTCGTCTTTATAATATTATTAGTATAAGTACAGATTATGATATATGTGTTTTTTTACTACCCCAATTGAGTACCAGTGTTGACTTCGACGCGTCGTCAGTGACACAGTGGTCAAACCTATCTATACTGAAGCTATGAAGTCCTGGTATCCGTGAGGGAACCAAGTCCCTACGCCGTCGGGATGCGAAAAGTAAAAGGCTAGGAAACCCGACTATCTACATGGTAGGCCTCTTGTGCCAAAAACCGTCTTGGTTGGAACCATCGCAGTGCCAGATATTGTGCCGTAAAGCAATAGTATGCGAGCATTAGTGTGTTAGGGTGTGAAGGGCGCTGTAGCAAGTCAAATCAAAAACCAAGTCTCGGAGTGACAAGCTCTGGTGCAGTGCTACGCAAAACAACAGTTCTAAGCTCTGAGTGCCACTGCAAATGTCATGGGAAAGTGTAGTGTTTACCATCACACGCATGTCTTGATCATCTCGTCCCTTAATTACATAAAAAAACACGAAAGAACGATACATAACATGATTATATAACTCGTAACAAAAATATCTTACTTTAATCATTTTGCGCAAAAAATACGTTTTCTTGTGAACATCAATTACTGGAAAAAGATCTACTTTCATCATACATTCATATTTACCCTCTAACGTAGCGAGATGACGAGATCCATATGAATAAACTAGAAACACTTAGCCCGAAAGGTTCCGTAGGTACAAACCTCTCTGTCGCCAAATCTCTTTATTTGCCTTTACAAATCTCGACGTAGAGAAAATCTATTTAGACTCGAGTTACAGTACAGTCTACATACAGTATGGGCAGTTGAGAAAGTATAATGGAAGTTGAGTATTTGACAGTTGAGAATACTACATGAAACCACAGAAAATACCATAGTTACAACGACGAGCTGTCAATTTGTTACGCAAATTGTTATGTAATGTGTGATGTGGCTTCTTGCTATATATATAACTAAATATTATATAGCAGCAAACTATACTCGATGTAACACAATAATAAATTTAGAAATATATATTTTTCTCAGTCAAACTAAATCAGAGAAGGTTTTGTTACACACAAACAATTTTGGTCAAATGTAGATCTAGAATAAGACACAGTTTAATAATATAAATAATTTTGAATCTTAAAAAATTTTGTTAGTTTCTTAATTTGTTAGTTATTCTGTTCACTTTACTACAACTCAAAGTATATATAAGGGACAACATCTTCAGGTCCCAAACTAGGCAGAGCCTGTACTATGGTAACCTGATGACTGATATACATACTTATATACATATACACACCCAGACACAGCTCATACAGACATGTTCATGCACACAAATGTTGGACCTGTCCGGACATCGAACCCGGGACCAGGGATTCAGAAGGTATTCTGCCAACGGCGCCAACCGGCCAGTCTTGCCAATGAGTATGCCTATTTGGATTAATGTTTGTTACTTTATTACGTCAAAATTATACTAAACCGCTTTGAATGAAATGTTTAACGTAGATATATCATGACCAAGAATTACCTACAGTATATGCTACTTTAATAAAATGTCCTTGTAATTAAGTGTGTCTATTACAAATATAATATTTATTATTATAATTAAATTTATATGTATTTATATATAATTATAAATTCTTATTGATATTTTTCCGTCATTATCCGAAGTTTATGGACAAGCTAATTAATCTGACCTCGACTTATAACATATCTGTCTATTTGGTCCATACTGTATATATAACTCATAGCTTAGGCTTATGCTTAAAGAAAAGCTGGGTCAGATGAGATTTAATCTTAACTTAGTTGACTGCATGGAAGATAGTATTATTTCCGAGGACCTGTGCCACATTAAGCTTGGAAAGTGTATATTCTTCAATTCCTTCAGAGCTTTATTTAAATGTTATTATGGAATGGTCCTTAAGCAAATGAATGGATAAAAGACTGCTTGATCATGCTCAGCTTTAAACCTAAACTTCGTGATATTTGGGAATCTCAGTTCTGTGGAATCCAGAAGAATCTAGGGTTGGCACTCCAGAAAAGCGTTCAGTCGTGAATCGCGACTCGAGTGGGTATTTGACCGTAAATACCTAACAAAGTTTACCAATCCTGGATTCTGATGTATAATACTCGTAACTTCTGATCTGTATGTATATCTGTATGTATGTATGTCTCTAAAACATGTATTAAATTTGCTTAAACAAATATTAAATTTAATTAAACAGTCGTCACTTGGAACGCGTCGCAAGGATTATGATTTTATTTGCTTATTTAAGACTAGCTCCGCCCCGCGGTTTTACCCGCGTGGTGATGGATGATGATGATGATGAAAAGTATCATAATATGTGTTTCGAGATATAATCTATAACCTCAGATTATAAATATTTTTCACGCCTAACGGCTGCACGGATCGTTATTAGATTTGGTAAGGTTATAGACTCAATCTGAGTCTATAAAAAACAAAAGGTTATAATCTTAGTCTATAACCTTACCAAATACGGATCCGTGCAGCCGTTAGGCGTGAAAAATAACAAACAGTAAGAGAGACAGGAGTTTTTTTTTTCTAAAATAAAAGTAACCTCAGTTACTCCTTACGTCAGCTATCTACCAGAGAGAGTCCTGTTAAAATCGGTGGTTTCAGAGATTATTCGGAACAAACAGACAAAGGACAGACAAAAAATTTAGAAATAGATTTTTTTTTCGTAAGTACCGTACTTTCATATGCATTAAGATTAAATAAAATGTGATTGTAAGTAACACCACTGATAAAAATTTGAAAATCATTCAATTCTCTCGCAATAAATCAAACACGCCGACATTAAATCCAACCATCCATCCCCTAAGCCCGTCACATTAGGGGCTGGTATTCAATAGAGCGTCGAGTGCCGTGAGAGTGTGTGGAATTGACGAGTTTGAGTGTACCTACCTCTGTACGACAACGGGGTTCGGCAAAAAGCGATATCTACTGTGGCTGTTTTTGAAATGATATCTTCTTATGGGAGGGTAAACCGTTTCGTTACGTAACGCGTTACGGCTCCAGTCTGTCTAGCTTCCCTTTCTCTCACGCATCCTCTCTCACTCTAACCCACAGCGCTAGATTAGTTTAAGATATCACGAAACTTAATTCGGCGTCCCGAGACGCACACCTTTTTTAACGGACTTCAAAAAGGAGGAGGTTTCTCAATTCTACCGTATATATATATATATTTGTTTGTTTGCGGATAACATTGTCGTTTATGAACCTATTTTGATGATACTTTTTTGTTTGAGTATACTTCCGTGGTGGTCCCATATAAATTTCATCAAATTAGGTTAAACAGTTTTTGATTTACACACCAAAAACTAAAAAGTGTTGATTTATCTTGATGATATCATCAATGACGGTGTTTCCTATCCCGTAAGTAGAAGGTCACTAAAAATCGTGATAAAACAATTTCTATCAAAAAATAGAACCGACTTCTACACTAAAAAGTGTTAAATAACTTGTCAAAGTCGCAATATTGACATATCATAATAGGTACTTTCGAACTGAATTATTTATTTATTGTGGGAATTCAACAGCGTTACAATGATTTAATCTAAAGAGTAGTCTAGTGTACAGCCTTACAGAATTTCTCATTTAATACATCGCAAGAATACATGCTGAATTCACTTATAGATAAGTTTACATAAACTTGAGATAAGTCAAAACGAGAAAATGTTAAAACACAAGGCAAGCGTTACAGTTAACATTGCCAAAAGATTACGCAAATAAACAACAATTAGTTGAAATGTACACCAGCCCAGTTTCTGGAACATACATGTAAAAAAATTGTGAATAGCATATAAGTCCCGATCAAGTTTATTTTAAGTTTTTTATTTATTTATTATATATTATATTATGGGACGTCTGTCCCAATGGTAGAGGTTAAAAACAAATGTTTTTCTCTGGTCAAACACACTTGTTTATGTAGTTCCGAGGTGTCATACAAAAGTTCCTAACTCCCTTGACATAAAGAGTATATTTCTTATAACTGGAACTAGTTTGGGATCGTAAATAAACTTACACGTAAGGCGGGGAAAACACCCAACTATAGGAATCGTCGTAATGTTGTAAGAAAGTATGCAATGGTGATTCGCTTGTTTAAAAAACTAAACTAAACTAACTTAACTAAAATTCAATTCTGGTAGTCCTTATTCTGTTCACACTAAAATCCAGATTCAGGTAGCACTTAAAATGACATTTCTAAAATAGGATTATTCTATTAAATTTTGGGTAAATTTACGTTAGTTTAGCGAGCACCACGTTACGTGACGACTAAACTGTCTAAGATATAAGTACCTACAATTGAAGGCAAATATCTAATTTTAGTGCTCATTAGGAAGTGTTATACTAAATTGGATTTTAGCGTGACCGGGGTAAGAACTGCTACAATTTAGAGATTTTGACGTGATAACGTGTTATAAATCGATGAACGCCGTCTGCACGCACGAAAAAGTATGAGTCACGTTCCGTCTGAGCCGAGCGTGTAAGCGAGTGCGCGTAAAAAAGCGACAGAGAGGCACAATTGGCCTAAGCGTTCGGCTTGTCTTATGACGTTACCACGTAAATATAATATTTTATATAATCCATATTATAAAAATGAACCCCTATTTTACTGGTCACGCTATAACTTGAGAACGTCTTTACCGATTACATTCATCTTATTTTAAATGTGTTCTAATACTTCGTAGAAGGTTTTTACAGTAAAAAAATTAAGTTCGGGCGAGCCTACTACTCGAACGAAGTCGCGGGCAGTCGCTAGTAATATAAAAAAATGAACCCCTATTTCTCCTGATCAAACTATAACTTGAGAACGGATGGAACAATCTCTCTTATTCTTTTTTGTTGTGTTAATTATTGTCAGGAGAAGGTTCTTATGCAAGAAAAACCAAGAAAAGATGGGAGGTAATGGCGAGGCCGAAGACCGAGCCTACTACGCTAACTAAATCGCTAGTATAGATAGATACTAAGCACTGCAATTATACTCTTTGGCCTTTATTAATAAACGTTGCGTAAACCTATATTAGGCGTAACATGCTTTGTCTTGCTTTCACGCGTGACATTTACTGCAAGCGAAAAGTTGACAGATAGATGTTTTAACTATTCCGGGTGTAAGCCAAGTTTATTAATAAGGCCGTTTAGGTATAAATAGCCCCCAAATAAAACTATATTGTATAACTTGTATCACTGTTGGGATACAAGAGTCTTACAAGATACAAGAGTGAAAATCAGCTGACAATTTACGTTACATATTCTTCATTTTATATTGCTATTTTACTGTCATGTGATTGTAGAAGTAGAAGAGAAGAACTGTCATGTAAATTTATTATATTGATTTCATATACAGCAAGCCTAGTTTATATATATATATATATATATATATATATATATATATATATATATATATGTATTCCTCTAACAGCACCCTGAATACTTTATTCTAATGAAAAATAATCTGTTCCGCACGTACAGGAATATTCTCACTAATTTCATATGAAAAAAGCTTTATCTTTGCGGAACAGCCATACGTCTTCATTAGTATAATGCGTGCAGAAAAGACGAGTATCCGAAAAGTTTGAGACAATGCCAAGAGGCTCGCACCATTCGGTTTATTGTTCTAAGTTGCGTCACAGAAAAGAAATTACAGTTGTTTTGGAGCTGTAGAATAATTCTTACTTCTTACTGTTTTTGGCAACGGTTAGGACCATTAGGCGCTAAGTATATTTGAGATTGTAACAGTCGTGTCGAGTGAATCCAAAAATTTTCTTTTTAGATTTCCGTACCTGAAAAGGAAAAAAAAACCCCTTAAATCATCATTACGATCTTGACGTTGGCGGAGATCTTATTATATTGTCTATGCTATGCCCAAGCATATTACGCTTTTTCACCCGCGTGGTGATGGATGATGATGATGATGATGAAAAGTACCCTATGTGTTAATCCAGCGCCTCATCTACCTCCATACCAAATTCCATCAAAGTTGACCCCACCTTTTGAGCGTGAAAGAGTAACAAAGATCCATACATCCATACACACAAAATTTCGCGTTGATAATATTGGTACGACGTACGTAGTATCTTATAGTCTGTGCTACGCAGTTTTGACGAATATTACGACTTCTACTGTGAAAGTGAAAATTCTTAAATACAGTCAAGGGTGATGAAAAAATATATATAAATGAACCCCTATGTTTCCTAGTCACGCTATAACTTGAAAACAGCTTTACCGTTTTCATTTTTTTTTATGTTTTCTAATACTTCTTAGAAGGTTATATGATTATTAACGGGATATTTACCGTGGTAAGGTTGTGGAATAATAATCATATAACTTTAGAGAACAACCGTGATAGTTTAAAACAGTGATCTTAGAAGGTTCTTACATTTAAAAAATAGAAAAATGATGGGCGTTTATGGCGAGGCCGAAGGCCGAGCCTACTATGCGAATGGAGTCGCAGGCAGTCGCTAGTCTATATATATATATAAAACGAACCACTATTTGTCCTGGTCACGCTATAACTTGAGAAGGGCTTACCGATTTCGCTAATTCCTTTTTTAGTTGTGTTAATTAGTGTCAGGAGAAAGTTCTTATGAAAGAAAAATTCAGAGAAGATGGGAGGTTATGGCGAGGCCGAAAGCCGAGACTACTACGCGAATGAAGTCGCAGGCAGTCGCTAGTCTATATATATATAAAATGAACCACTATTTGTCCTGGTCACGCTATAACTTGAGAAGGGCTTACCGATTTCGCTAATTCCTTTTTTTGTTGTGTTAATTAGTGTCAGGAGAAGGTTCTTATGAAAGAAAAATTCAGAGAAGATGGGAGGTTATGGCGAGGCCGAAAGCCGAGACTACTACGCGAATGAAGTCGCAGGCAGTCGCTAGTCTATATATATATATATATATATATATATATAAAATGAACCACTATTTGTCCTGGTCACGCTATAACTTGAGAAGGGCTTACCGATTTCGCTAATTCCTTTTTTTGTTGTGTTAATTAGTGTCAGGAGAAGGTTCTTATGAAAGAAAAATTCAGAGAAGATGGGAGGTTATGGCGAGGCCGAAAGCCGAGACTACTACGCGAATGAAGTCGCAGGCAGTCGCTAGTCTATATATATATATATAAAACGAACCACTATTTGTCCTGGTCACGCTATAACTTGAGAAGGGCTTACCGATTTCGCTAATTCCTTTTTTTGTTGTGTTAATTAGTGTCAGGAGAAGGTTCTTATGAAAGAAAAATTCAGAGAAGATGGGAGGTTATGGCGAGGCCGAAAGCCGAGACTACTACGCGAATGAAGTCGCAGGCAGTCGCTAGTCTATATATATATATATATATATATATATATATATATATAAAATGAACCACTATTTGTCCTGGTCACGCTATAACTTTAGAAGGGCTTACCGATTTCGCTAATTCCTTTTTTTGTTGTGTTAATTAGTGTCAGGAGAAGGTTCTTATGAAAGGAAAATTCATAGAAGATGGGAGGTTATGGTGAGGCCGAAAGCCGAGACTACTACGCGAAGTCGCGGGCAGTCGCTAGTATACAATACAACACAAAAATTATTTATTGATAACCAATCATAAAAAAAACATACGATATAACACGAAAAAAAAATCACTGAAATCGGACAATGTTAAGAGGTAGAAAAGAGTTTTCTCTTTTAGCGTGGAAAGTACTAGCTATGCAATCCTCTTAATGTGCTGTACAGCGCGAGATATAGTTTACCAGACACGTCATCAGTGATCATCAATTCCTTGAAATGCTTTTGCACAGCATCGGTCAAGATCTTTCCGGGTGATAAACAAACTGACAGACAGACAGAGAACAGTCTATTTATAAAACTACTAAAAACAGATTCGGTCTGACGCATAACATTAATATGCACATAAAATATTTTTAGTTTTTCTAAATATCTATCTAGTAATTTGAGACCATTTTCTACCGACTTCCAAAAAGGAGGAAGTACTCAATTCGACTGTTTTAATTTTTTTATGTTTGTTACCTCATAACTTTCGATAGGGTGAACCGATTCTCAAAATCTTTTTTTTTTATTTAAAAGCTGGTACTTCCCGTGTGGTTGCCATTTAAATTTCATCAAGTCGTTTTTTTAGTTTTTGAGTTACATTCCAATAACTGAATATAATGGAAGTCGGTATTAAATTTTTCAAATTGTACTTTTATTTTGTAAGGTTAGAATGTCTATCGAACTCTAAAAAATAGTTGGTTCTAAAAGAATGCTGCCAGAACACACCGTTGGGTGCCAGATTAATAAATACGTATACTCAATTTTTATTCACTCTCTTTAGTGACCCTTGCTAGTTACGGGATAGATTGACATTCACCATCAATAAGGATAACATCAAGACAAGCGAAACACTTTTCAGTTATTGGAGTGTAACTCAAAAACCGCTTGGCCGAACTTAATGAAATTTAAATTAGACCACCTCGGAAGTACAATCTTTCAGATAAAGAATTTCGAGAATCAGTCCACAAATGGGGGAACACATAAAAAAAACATACAGTCGAACATAAAAACTCCTAGTTTTTTGGAGGCAGTTATGAAGTCACTCATCACTCGTCACTCAGCACAAGGATACCCTGAGTCGCGGGAGGCAGTCCAGTCCAGCACGAACAACTGCGTAAGTGTAACGTAACGTATCTATGTTATTATTCACGTGAAACAGTACAAACTGTCATTTATCTAGGACAACTGTGACACAGATCACTCATAGTTTGTACGCCAAAGCGTGACGCTTACGATACGAATACTTTTCGCAAATTGTGTGCGCTACGGCCTCTGCTGCCTAAATTACATTATTATTACTAGTGCATAGTGAATCTACTCATTTACTCATCAGACCCTTTATATGGCCGCAAAAACAAGTAAATTGTCCTATCATGCATCAGCTTCCCCCCCTCTCCGCAGCTGAGAGAAGTGAGGTCGCCCGCGCATGCAGGGGAATCACTGCCTTCATCAGAAAAATATCAACGGGTGGTTTTAATTAGGTGCCATACACGGTAGGACTATTTTGCCGTCTTGGTAGGTACTTCTACAGTGCTCTACAGTACTTGATAGGTACCTTTACAGTGCCAGATGTTCTATCTCTATGCTATGAGAGATATCTGACGTTGATGCTTGAAAGTATATTTAAGGCCATTTGATGTGTTTCCCAACGACTTCTAAACCTTATTCCTTCCTCAAAGGCCAGCAACGCATCCTCGAGACCTCTGGTATTGCGGGTGTCCGTGGGAAACGGTGATCAGATGAGCCGCCTGCTAGTTTGCCAACCTATCTCATAAAACGACTTAGGTTCGCAAAAACGCAAAATTTATTACGTATATGAACAGGGTTAGTTTCAGATAATAAGTGTGCACGCGAATTTAAAGCGCAGGTGGATTGGAAGCGGGCCAAGAATACCTATCCGGATAGAAGTCCCAAATTACAATGTTTTCCAAAATAATTTGTAAAATGAACATTGTGAGCATAACGTGGAACAAAAGCTTCAAAATAGTTCGAATATTAAGCCATTGCATGGACAGAACTCTGCTAAAATAAACTTCACGCAAAAAAATTCAATCGAATAGGTATTTTTTGACACTATCCACAAGGTCTTCAAGGCAAAAAAAAACAACAAAAAACTGGAATTGTTACATATCATGTAAATTTACTAGTTTTAGGAATGTTACCATTATTGGTGGTTGAATATATATATATAACTCTTAATTCATAAACAGAACTTGTATAACCCGCGGCACGTAACTCTAGCGCTGAGCGAAATGTGGAGGGGATATCTGCGCATGGGTACAGTCGCGCACATGTGACAGAGAGAGAAAGGAGTCCCTCGTCTTCGATGTGACAGAGAGAGACAAGAGTCCTTCGTCCCTGTAGCCCCCCTGTGATACCCAATTTTTGACTTCTGCGCAATAACGGTCAGCGCTAGAGTTACATGCCGCGGGTTATACTATGGTACATATGTAAAGGTTGTCTGGAAGAAATCGTTTTAAGCGATAAGACCGCCTTTTGTACAACTATGTTATATTTTTTCGATCGTATGTTTTTCTCTTTAATATTTTATTATAGTGTACAAATAAAAAGTTTTCTATCTATCTATCTATCTATGGTAACCTGATGACTTACATACATATTGGCTGCGCACTGTGGTTCCACACGCGTGCTGATGATGAAGAGGAAAAGTATCGTATTTCCTTCCCCGGGGTTATCATCTACCTCCTTGCAAAACTGCATTACGATCCGGTCAGCCGTTTGGGCGTGATATGTGCTTTATCTATGATTATAGTGTAGAGGTTTGCAACGGCATCTTGGCTTCGCCTCTCTATGAGGAAGCTGAGATGCTTGTAAATAGTATATTATGCAATTAGTGAATAAAGGACGGATTTAAAGCGAGTGCCATAGATGCAGCACGAGTGAGTGAAGGATTCTAATGATTGAATCACGACGGTTTGATTATTAGTGATGATTGAATCACAAGCGTAGCGAGTTATTCAAGTGTTAGAATCCTAAACGATGCGAGTGATTCATGGCCCTCGATACAAATCCGTTTTATTCAAGAGTTGCGTACTATAGGTACTTTATACTAAGACTATGAGAAAAAGAAATAATTTAAGCGAAAATAGACATTTAATTAAGAAAAAAGGAATGTTAAATTAATCAACCTGCACATTAAAATTGGAACAATTAAGTACATACTAAATAGAAAAGTAATTTTCTTATTAAGATTATATTTTTTTCTGTAATGGCAGCAAATAACGTAATACAGTTTTTATTCTCATGCTAAACTCTTTGTCGCAAATGTCGACCAATCAAATATCGAGGAGTTATTTGCACAAAGAGTTTGTATGTCGAGTATTCTTTGCGCAAGGAGTTTGTATATCGAGTACCTTTTGCGGAAGTTGTATAAACATTGAGATGGAGATCGAATATGTTGGTATGTTCTAAATTCAAACACCGAAATAGTGATTGAAAGGCCTTTTTATTCACTGTTTTCAGTGAATAAAATAAGCTTTTTAGAGTGGGAATGGTGTAAACTATACTAACGGGTAGTTAACTAGGTAGGGTATGTAATGTGAAGTTTGGTCACAATACTAATAGGTTTGGTAAGGGTTTTGTGAATGAAGTACCTAATCACCTTTAGTGACCAGCTTTCTGCACAAATCATTTTTTAACCGACTTCAATGACTTGTCGAAGTCGGTTACTAAGGACTGGAAGGACAGAGGGCGTTTTCAGTTTTTCATCAAAACTTTCGCGGTCGTCATCGTTTTCGTCGAATTATGAATCTTTTGTTAAAGTTCCAAATAAAGATTATTTTTATTGTCAAAGTACAGTTGCCTGCAATAAGATGTATACGTTCCATAATTTTCAAAAAGCTATGATACAGCACTAATTTTAAAGCAACGGTGATAAGGATTATTTCAAACAGTTAAATAATATAAATAGCTTCATTTTAGAAAAAGTTTGATATCCATTTCATTTAAATTTATTATTGAGGCTCTTTTGAAAATTGTGAAATGTATACATGATATTGCAGACTGTACCATGCGCACAATATTGTAATAATAGGTACCTACTTTAAACTCTCATGGTATCGATTTCGACAAGTTATTTCTCACTTTTTGTTGTTGAAGTCGGTTCCGATTTATGCTTATTATTAATTTTTTTGGCTCAAATATACATAACGATCTTATATCGATATGAGTTAATGAGATTGGTTATAAAGTGTCAAGGTAAATTTTACAGTATTACATCCTGGGATATTGTTCTCGGGAACCGACCCAATTTCTGCAGAGCTGAGGTGCACGCCGGTAATCCTGAAGGAGATACGGGACAGGTTACAGGAGGGCTGCGGGATGTCAAAATCGTCACATGGTTAATAAACAGCCGTGCGATACTCTAAGAGCAAACATCGTTGCATCAATCAATCAAAATCATTTATTGCATTAGAATGTAGGTTTTAACAAGTTCTTATAAGTAAATAATGTGCCATACAATCTACCTCATTTAGAGGTGTACATCATTCTTAATCTAATATATTATAATGAAATATTAAATATTTATGTCAAGTTAAAAATATAAATTGTCAAATTAATAATTGTACATAAAAAATAATAATAATATCTTAACCAAAGTATGAATGATTCATTTAATATAAATGTTTCAATGATGTTGAGGATAATTTACCTTTTTGTTTATTACATTATCAAGGAAATACTCATTAACACTGTAAAAACATTTGCTAATAAGCCATGATTTTAGTTTATATTTAAATTTATTACAGGTCAAAGTTTTTATTCCAGTAGGTAGTTTATTATATATTTTGATCGCCATAAAATAAGATTTTTTCTTAAATATTTCTAACCGACACATTGGTAGGTAAAGTTTGTTTAAACCCCTTGTATTTCTTTGCACTATATCCAAATGTTTGTCAAAGAAGTCTGGATGGTCGTGTACAAACATGCAAACTTCCATTATGTACATGCAGGGCAATGGCAGAATGTTGAACTTCTTGAAAAGGGGTCCACAGCTACCGGTAGACCAGGCACCGCTTATTGCCCTTACGCATTTCTTCTGCACTATGAATGCCCTGTTAATGTCAACAGAGTTTCCCCATAAAAGTAGCCCATATTACAAAATGGAAGCTACGTAGCCGTGGTATGCACACAACGCAGATTCCACTGACACTAAAAGTCGTAACTGTCTTATAGCATACACAAAACGATCGATCGAAATGATCATCTTTGACAACATCCGCGAAACAACGACGAGATGACAAGAAACGTTGGAAAAACAACCTTGTGTACAAGGGCGATCTCGTAATGAAATCGTTTATTCTGTCTAGGACTACGGGGGCACTTACAAATTGTCATATTACAATTATGGAACGCATTAAGTATTTGACATCGGTCGACGATCGCAACGACGAATCATTCAAACGCACGGCAGAGGTGGTCAGAAAAAAAAACTTACAATGGCGAAGATTGATTTTTTTAAGTTTCCTAGATTTTGTTTCTTCGAGTTTTGACGTGTTATTTGATTATTAGTTGTAAAATGTTCGTTAAAGTGGACGAGTGTACGCAAAGTTCTGATGAAAAATATTCACTAAAATCACATGCATATCAAGTTTTGTCAAGATTATATACAACCTAACAAACATACGGACAGATGAAACAAAAATTTGGCCATTTAAAGCAGAGACGCTTCGCTCGCTCGGACGTAATAACGGCTCACACACACTGTTACAATAAACACTTTATCAGATCGGTGGCAATACAAAATACTAAAATACGTCATCATCATCATCATCATTATCAGCCGGAAGACGTCCACTGCTGCACATATGCCTCCACCATAGAACGCCACTTGGACCGGTTACTTACTATAGTAGCATCCAGCGATTCCCCGCAGTTTTGACGAGGTCGTCGGTCCACCTAGCGTGGGGCCGGCCTATATACACTACGTCTTCCAGTGTGTGGTCGCCACTCGAGAACCATTTTTCCCCATCGGTTATCAGTTCTGCCAGCTATGTGGCCTGCCCATTGCCACTTCAACTTGCTAATTTTGAAAGTATTAAAGATTATTAAAATATGTAAAAATTACATATATGATGCCGTAACACACTTATCGCAATCTAGTGACTAAATTTTACTTATTGAAATTCTCATGAGTTTGACACATATTTATTATTATTAACCGGCAAAACACTCAAGTTAAGGATCGAACACGTCGACCCGGGTTTCGAGCATGTCCGATGCTCATCTTCACGATACTTAATGTGAGTGTTTTGTCGGTTAATGATAATAATAGTTGAATTTTACTTCTTCCTATATTTTAATTAAGTAAAGTTATATATGTTTATTTTATATCAGTAACTTTGTACTTAGATTAAATTTATAATTTTGTTTGTCTAAATATTATAATATTAAAATAATTAAGTATAAGTAGTAAAGTTTAATTTAGTTTTCATTTCAAAATGATTGCTAAAACTTAACCAACTTAACTTTACACAACCTCTCTCTCTCTCTCTCTCACACACACACACACACACAAGCACACACACCCTATACAACCATCCGTTGTTTGTAGACATGTCAAGTTTATCTTTCCGTGATAATTATTTACCTACCTACTTTATTAATATAGTAAAACTAATCAATTGTAGGAACTGTATTTTAATTAGATATATACCTACATGTATAACTAAGAAATCTCTGCTCTCTATTAAAGTACATTTATATAAAGTAAATCCGTCATTAGATGTAAGACTTAGAATTTAAGGTATACTATAATAACATTAAGATCTGTGGATTTTGTTAATAAATAAAATAAAAATAAAATAAATAAAAAAGTATCGCTTAGCCCAGAGTATATAGTGGGTATATTATATATCTTAGGGCTTAAGACTTAGACCCACTTCAGCCTAGCTTGATAATCTTAAAAAATATAGTTTTCCAACAAAAGCAGAGCTGTGGCGACAACCATTGTTACAAGGATTATGCTACACCCACCACTTGTACCAAACCCTTATCCAGCACGTAGTGATATAAATCCGCGAATTCCGGCAACGTGGTTGGAATAATTTCTAATAAAGAGTTACCGTAAGTACGACCCTAGGAGGTGCAGACACCAAGTTATGCGTGGCACAGAATAACTAATTGCAGACAGAAGCGTCACTCTCGAAGTTTAGGTATAAAAATTTGCCTACGACCGTTTCTGCTTCCACGCTAAATTGAAACTTATCGTGTTATACGAGCGGTCATATCCCGTTGGGCAGTGCTGAATCTTAACCGTACGAACCGAGCGCCAACCTTCAGCTAAAACCACCCTGGCGGTGACCAGTTGCCTTATTGTCTAACTTGAATGAGAATGAAATGTCACTTCATTCTCATTCGCATTGATGGTTCCAGCCAATAGGATTGCAGGGTTTCGCACAGAATGAGATTCAAATGTCAAAATGAAGCCCGTTCCAATTCTCCGTAAAGATAGACAATAAAGCCGCTGCTCGAACAACTTACCAAAACTGCAGAGTGAAACCCCCTTGCTGTGCGAGTATGGACTGTCCATAGGATAAAATTATCGGTAGAAGACAGCCCGTGATATAGCTATCGCAACTTGATCCATACTACAGACAAGGTAAGATAAAAGTCAGTTTATCGACTCGACAAATCAAATCTTTTCGTTTCGTCAAATTCGCACGGCTGCTCATGGCAAGATAGGTGGAATTTAACCATCAAAATCAGCCCAACTGTTCTTAAACTCCAAAATTAATCCGCTTACCGACGAGCAGGATTATTTTTTAAATATAAAGATTACTAACTGCACCCCGCGATTACACCCTCGTGGTGATGATAGTAGATGATGACGATGAAAAGTCACCTGTATAGGTGACGAACAAATGTGCTATTTTAGCCCTTCATCTATCTCCATACCAAATTTCATCTAATTCCGTTCAACCGTGCTAGCGTGATTGAGTAACAAACCTCCATCTCGTCCATTCGCACATAATATAGGTAAAATTTATTAGGGTTGTTTCACAAATCCCTGTTGGCATTCCAATCAATGGAGATTTGTGAACTTTTCTTCCACAAATCCCCATTAACGTCTCTCTCTTACAGCTTTTATTTCACGAAATCCGCACCCTTACCAAGACATAAGTTAGGCTGTAGCACCACTTATGTCAAATTCGCACTATAAGAGCCGGCACCATATGCGACGAAAAGAGCAACGATGCTGTGGCTGGCTAAAGGGTGTAGAGAGGTGTGCTGCGGTTTCACTAGTGCACTACTTCTGTGCGTCTCCACCCCTAGACGGCCCATAATAAGGCGAGCCGGATATCAGGGATCTCATTTAGACAAAAGGAGACTCGGGGTAGATAGATAAACTCTTTATTTCAACACCACAGTCCAAAATATAACACAAAAATACGATAATTTGTCAACACTAAAAATACGTAAAACTGAATAACTCATAATTGCCACAACGGGTGGTCTTGTCCAGACAACCATGTCCGGGTCTCGGGAGCAATCTCTTCCAGACACCGGGGTCTGCGGTAGCTACTTTCTGACCTTCTTTTATTATTAATATTGCATACAATCAGCTTAATAAGGTTAACAGTTTTATTATTCGTCATAATACAGTTCCCGGATAAATAAGTATTCCACATATTTCATTACATAATCTTAAAAGGGGCTACTAATGGGAAAAACGCACAAAATACACATGCTGGACATGATCACGTTAATGTGAAGTAGTATGTTGCTGTACTAGGCTGACATCACGGCTTAAAAGGTAGCGGGTATACACAAAGATAATTCCCAAGGTGCCTTGAATTAAGGCAAGCGGCCAGCCAGCCTGACCAGCAACATTTGTGACCAGTCAAAGATATATTGTCCGACCCCAAAGGATAAGGGTAGGAAGCTGCTATTACTGCTGTTAATAATACTAATGTTTTTGAAAGCCTTTCAACAGGTCTATATTTAAGTTTCATATAATTTGTAAGGGAACTGCCATTTGATTGTTTTCATTCTTGAAATTCCATTACGCACAACCCTGTTCCCTCAGGAGATGTTAATTTATAGCTCTCGTGGAATGTTCTTAATTATCTTAATTCATTAAGCAAGTTAATGTAAAGGGTGTACTATAGAATGTAGATATAGTGGTGATTTATTTGGTGTTAAATTGTAAGTATTTGGTATTCATAGTCATAGTTACGATATTTTTAGAGGTTTGCATGAGACTTTGCACTGATAATGCTTGCTTAATTAATATGTCTGTCTGTCTGTCTCTCCTACCTTTGAAGGGATCTCTTACACTGTAATAGGAACCTGGTTAAAACTCTCCCAAATATTTTACTAGCTGCACTCCACGGTTTCACCCGCGCGGTGATGGATGATGTTGATGATGATGAATATTATATAGCCTATGTTACTCAGGCTGAATGTAGCTTTCCAATGGTGAAAGAATTTTTTAAATCAGTCCAGTACTTTTTGAGCCAATTCGTTACAAACATACTTACATACAAATCTTTCCTCTTTATAATATTATAGTATAATAGTATGGACTAGCTGCACTACGCGGTTTTACCCGCGTGGCGATGGATGATGATTAATCAAAATATTTAGTATATAATAACCTATGTTATACTCAGGGATAATTTTGCATTGTAATAGTGAAAGAACTTTTGAAATCGTTCTAGTTGTTTTTGAGTTTACTCGTTAGAAATTAAATTTCCATCATTCAATTAATGACAGTCTTAATTAATATGCTTAGTAATATATAATATATATAAAGGTTCGCATTATTAGTAATACATAAAGACGAAGCCAGTATATAAGCCTACAACCAGTTGCAGAAACAATCTTTTACTTTTAGAGACTTACTTTATGATTATCTAAAAATATAATACGATACATAAACTCTTTATTGATAACCAATCATAAAAAAGACATAATACAATAAAAAGCGCTACAGTAGATTGGACAATTGGCGGACTTGTAGCTATAGCAATCTCTTACAGGCAACCTTGCATGGAGAGGATTCTTAACATCCAAAATTAAATTGATGCACAAAAATATCAAATTATAATGATCAATTCATTTTTGTGTCCTTACAGATTAATTAACAACGACAAGTCAACGAGAGCAAGTTCCCATGGCAACGAGAGTTATGATTAGTGTGCAATATAAAATACCTCTAATATCAGGCTAGAATATTATGCTGACTTTGAATGATCGATTTAACTGCGTTTAGGTGGATTTGATCGCGTTCAGTTATGAAATCCGACCTAAGTCATAGGTTTGAAACTGAAGCAAACTATTCAAGCCTGCATAAATTAGCTCACGCATCGACTGTAATCGAAAATAAATGTTTATCGATTAATCATTCACGTACCAGATCTCAGCTCATCACTATTAGCGTAATGTGGCTTGTTGACGGAAGGACTAGGGATGGGATCGGCTTTTTATCGATATCTATTAATTTTCGAGTTGATAAGATATGAACGGTAAAGGAACGAAAATGTAAGCCTTATCAGTTCGTATTATTCATATTATTATTGATGATCAGTAATATATTATATGTATGTATATATATATATATATATATATATATATATATATATATATATATATATGCTGAAATAGTCTAATGTTAATCAAAACGCTAGTCTTACTAGACTAGCAAGGCGTTACACATGACAGAAATACATTTTGACAGCTGTATTAAAAGCTCGGTGGCAATGCAAAATACAAAAACGTATAAAAGTGGCATAAATACCGCACAAGATTTTTCGAATTCTAGTGAAAAATGGTAATTTAAAACAGAAACAAAAAGGTTTTACTTGTTTGTATATGAAAATGAAATAAACACCAGTTAAAGCATACTAGTAGTTATATGCGAACAGTAGACCTCGCAAGCACATAGTCTTATGAGCGACAATTTTTTGCAGTACTTCGCAATCTATTATCTTGGAAACCACTAGACTAATCATAAGCATATTTTAAATTCCTTTTTAAAGTCAGGTACCTAATGTGTATACCAAATTTTATCAAAATCGGTCAGTAAAGAGCGCCACAGCAAACTTTGAGCGCACAAAAACTCCCTTTTTAGCAAAAATACCACCCCACTCGAAATCGCCGACGACAAAATAATATAATAAATACGCATGCATTTTTTTTAACATCAAGTTTCGTCAAGATTGGTTTAAAATGCGACCTGTACAGGACCAACATACAACTTAAACGGACAGATAAAAGCCAGTTCAAAATCAATTTGGCCAGTCAAAGCAGAGACGCTTCGCTCGCTCGGTCATTACAGTTTTTTTTTTAATTTCATCAAATTCAGTCCAGTAGTTTTTGAGTTACACTCCAATAACTGAATAGAATGGAAGTCAGTTTCAAATTCTTCAAATTGTACTTGTGGAATAGATAATCCATGTCACCGTCATCCCAAATTCTGTTTTTATACACTTTTGTATGTTTTCTACCAAACGGTCTCCTAAGTGTTAGTTATGCCCCACTTATGCCTTATTTGTAAAAGGCCGGATAACAAATCCGGTGAATGAAAGTGAATAATAATAAATCAATTTCTTGACGCTACAATATGCGGAGAATTTCTTGAGTGGAGACCGCGACTCGGCAAACGTAGTGTAGGACGTCCTCCGGCTAGGTGGAGCGACGATATACGCAAAGTGGCTGGTAGCAGCTGGATGAGAAAAGCCGAAAATCGGGCTCAGTGGCGTGCATTAGGAGAGTCCTATGTCCAGCAGTGGACTGATACAGGCTGATGATGAAAATATGCGGTTAGGTACAAAATAAACAATAAAACAATTAGCAATAAAACACATTATGGATCTTACATAACACAACATGCCTAGGCATGCAACATGCTATAGGGATTAGGGGTAGACTCAGCTTGTGTTGCATTTATATTTGTAATGTAAGCGAAACACTGTTTTTCAGTCAGTTTAAGAGTACTTTTAGTCCGAGAACAGGGATGGACGGTTTCCTAGTGTGACGTGGTACCTTCTTGAGCAAGTAAGCTTAAATTCGCAAATAAAGTTATGGAGATGATTAATCTATGAGATCGAATAGGACAAAGGGTAATCCATAGATTACAATTTGTCTACGAGATTGTCGACATAGCGTTGTAGATGACCCAGTTGAAGTTGTGGTGGGCAAGGCCCATAGCATGCAAAACTGCGGCGGTCGACATAGCCGAAACTTTCTCAAGTGGAGACTAAGGACCGCAAAATGCAGCTAACACGAAAAAGTGGAGGACGTTTCATGCAGACCGCCTCCAACTACACTCGAGAGCAATGAATCCGGGTCACTTAAAGAATCCTAAAAATCTCGGAAACTAAAAATGCTAGGTTAATGCAATAAATTGTATTTAATAGACAATGTTATACTCCTTAAATGAAGTTATTAAAACTTCTTAGTTATTGTAAAGTTATATCATAAAAAAATCAAATTTGAAAAAGGGCCACTTTCGAAGATGGAACTACGAAATTACAGCATTTGGTTTTGCTTTTGTTTGTAATCTGTCATTTATGTGGGTACATAAACCATGTTGATAGTGCTCTATATTCATTATTCAAGCTGAAATTATGTCGCTTACGCCTGAAGAATGCACCAGAATACTTACAATGCTGGAAACCGGCCGGAGTGAGCGCGATACAGCCAGGACTGTCGGTGTGTCGCTGTCAACAGTATAAAGAGTATTCCGACGTTACGAAGAAACTGGTTCTAACCTACGCAGACCAGGAACGGGCAGAACCAGGTGTACCACAGCACGAGAAGACCGATACTTGGTGAACAACATGCTTCGAAATCGCTTTCTCACAGGAACTGAACTCACAAATCAGTTTCGACGCCTCGGAGGAAGTAACCCAAGTGCATGGACAGTAAGACGTCGGCTTGCTGAATCTAACTTAAAACCCCTTAGACCTGCAAGCGGCCCTAAACTGGAGCGTGGGCATTGTATTTCAAGACTAAGATATGCCCAGAGCCACGTAAATTGGAGTATTGAAGATTGGTCAAAAGTTATGTTCTCCGACGAATCAAAATATATGCTCTACAAGCACGATGGAAGACACAGAGTGTATCGAAGACCAGGGGAAAGATTCAAGCAAGCATGCATCGAAGAAAAAGTAGCCTACGGTGGTGGGTCTGTACTTGTGTGGGCCGGAATTTCTTCTGAAAGTCGCACAGAGCTGGTGATCATAGAAAACGGCTCTTTAACTAGCGAAAGATATGTGGAAGAAATCTTCAATGATCACGTTGGTCCATTTATGGTCAATTTAGGTGAGGATGCTATATTTATGCATTACAATGCCCGACCTCATACAGGTAGGATTGTGAATGACTACCTTCAAGAGATGAACATTACTCGTATGGAGTGGCCAGCGCGCAGCCCGGATATCAACCCGATCGAGCATGCTTGGGACGAGCTAGGCAGATGCGTAAAACAACGAAACCCTCCCCCAATCACGCTTCGTGAGCTCAAAATTGCTCTCACAGAGGAATGGGAGAATATTCCCCAAAATCGTATAAGGAACTTGGTGTACAGCATGCCAAACCGCGTAAACGCAGTAATGGAAGCACGAGGAGGCAATACGAAGTATTAAAATTCAAGAAAATCGTAATAAAGTTCAAAAATTTCATGTTTCCTATTTTTGTTTTAAGGAGAGATCAGCAGTTTTTTTCTTTATGTAATTTTGTGTTAATAAAATGTATGGTGACTCATATTTTTTTTACTTTCATTTAAGGAGTATTACATTGTCTATTAAATACAATTTATTGCATTAACCTATCATTTTTAGTTTCCGAGATTTTTAACATTCTTTAAGTGACCCGGATTCATTGCTCTCGAGTGTATTTTTTGTTAAATCCATGGCGCAAATCATGCTGTAGACGTTCTATAACTGAGATTAACCACACGTTGCGGTTCCTGGAATAGTAGGTTGATTTCTGCGAAATCTATTGTATTTTTGGCTAAATATGGCGCATGGCGAGTCAACGCTTCGGGGCGGGAAGTGAAGTTTTGGAAATATCGTTTCATACAATAGTAGGTTGTTAACCGAGGGTCGAAAGAATCAGTTCCCGAGGTAATTAGAGGCTATAGTCCGAGTAGGAATTGATTCTTTTACCCGTGTTAAACACTCTACTTTCAATTTCGAATATGAGGAAAATAAAACTAGTTGTTTATCTAAGCTTTTTATTTTGTCAAATTAGGACAATTCGTGAAATTAAAAGTTACATTTTTGTTTGGAATGTTAATGCTGTTTGATATATTTTGTCTTTGTCTTACTAATATACTTCGCTATACCCGGAATAGTTATTCGTATGTATCTGTCAATTTTTCGCTTACAGTGATAGTCACGAGTGAGAGCTTGCTCTAACAAAGAAAGTTACGCCTAGTATAAAGATTACGCAAAGGTGAATATGTTTATGTTAGAGGACACTAAAGCAAATGCAATTATCTGCTATGCGAATTAAAATAAAGAGCTTTCTCTGACTAACGAGACAAATGCTTTTGATAGATAAAACCTGCGTAGTATATAATAAAAACCTGCAAGTTATTCCTCGTATGCAAAATCTATTATTACTTTACCAGCTAAGACCGGTTCCGCGCATAATTCAAAAATTCAATTTAATAAACCCCCTAGCAAAACTAGCGAGCTCGGAGTTTTCCGCTTATTTTCAAGCACATATTTCTGTTAAGTCAGTGATGTCCGTTTTAATTTAACACGACCGCAATGCAAGGATTAAGAGATATAAATCCAATTCAATTTTGAGAGTGGGTTTCGCGGTAGAGAGAATTTTAAAATGAACTTATGTGTAGTGGGTATGATGGCGCGGCACATTTGGTTCAACCAGACTCTTAACGACATATATTAACAAGATCCAAAAGGTGGCAGATATTGGTACTACCAATGGGGAAGACGGTCAAGGACGCAGCTGACCTGGTGTACTGTGCATGTACGGTTTCATCATCATCGTCTTAATCTCAGCAATATACGATGTCCACTGCTGAACATATGCCTGCCTCATACGTTTCCAAGAGGACACGTTGTATCAGACCTGCATCCAGCGTCGTACTGCAATTTTTACCGAATAGTCTGGTCACCTTGTCGGTGGAAGACCTACAGCCGTTGCGTAGTCTCCACTCCAGAACCTGTGTCTTTTGTTGTGCTTTGCCCACTGCCACTACAACTGGCTTATCCTCTGAGCTACATCGGTGACTTTTGTTCGTCTACGGATCTCCCCATTAATCTCCCCACAAATTCGATCACGTAAAGAAATCCCAGGCAAAGCCCTTTTCATGTTTGGTTTGCGAAAAACATATTGTACCGTATCCGAGACAGAATGCGAATCGTAGACGCGAGGAAACCAGAACTACTCGGTGGGAAGCACATTGTGCAAGAGGCCGTCTTGATTGGTACCACCCCAGTGCCAGATATTCTGCTGCAAAGCAATAGTGTGAAGAGTACAGTTCTAGCTCTGGGTGGCTCTAAAACTGGCATGGGCAAGTGTAGTGTTTAACATCACGACTGGGCCGTTTAATAACTTACAAATTAAAATAAAACTTAGTTGAAACTGCTACGAGTATAATATACCAGCGGTCATCTAAGTGACAGGTTTGAGGCAAACTTTCAATTCACTGGTAACTAGCGACCACTAGAAGTCACCATGTTGTAGAGTTCACGATGTAACCATTACTAAAGCTTCTTCAAACCTACTAAGCAGGAATCGAACTTGCGGTCGACGCTCAGTACCCTAACTAAGCTATGATTGTGGTAAAAGAAAGTATGAAATAAAATAGTTCTGGCAACAATTTTATTTGACGTGTCGGTTTCCCCATTATACTGAAAACTAACGGCACAATAACCTACCCTTTTGGGCTTTCCATTCATACGCGTGTTGCCTAACGCTGAATCATAAAGAATATAATATATAAAGTTGGTATAGCGGCCACGAGGGGCTTATAACTCCTTTAGTTAGGGTAACATTCGGGCATAGTTAACCACAGTAAAGTAAGCTCCAGTAGGTAATCTCTTTAGTGAAGTAGTATGGTGCAAGATACACCTACCTATAACTGAACAGCACGGCGCTCCTTGTCTGTCACGTTATAAAACAGGTCGCTATTTTTAATTGATATCAAGGAGCTATTCACAATTCCTACGCTTGGCAGGAGTTTAATCTAAATAGGTAACAGTTGATTTGATTCAAAAAAAGGAATTCAGGTTTCTTTACACGCATAATCTTACTTTTACTCGGTTTTGTGCAACGAGATTCGTGGGAACATTTCGATTTTATATTTTGGGTTTTGTACCTTCGATCTGTTTTTAATCAAAAATAATGTTCTTTTCCTTCAAACCTCAACTCAAATAGAGAATAAAATGGAAAGGTTTACTGGAATCACGCAATCTATACTAATATTATAAAGAGGAAAGATTTGTATGTCAGTATGTTTGTAACAAATTGGCTCAAAAATTACTGGACCGTTTTCAAAAATTCTTTCACCAATGTAGCTTACATTCACCCTGAGTAACATAGGCTATATAAGATTCCTCATCATCATCATCCATCACCGCGCGGGTGAATCCGCGGAGAGCAGTTAGTATTGAATAAATTACTTGCTTACTTTTTCTGCCCCGTATAAGATGTAAGAAATAATTTTACAGTAACATCTGTTTTTAGGGATACGAGTATCAAGGAAAAACCGAATACTATGGATCACTTTATGAGCGTTCATTGCCGTCTTAAGACTTTTTTTCCTATATATATATATATATATATATATATATAAAGGAAAAAAAGTCTTATACTTATAAAACATATATATATATATATATATGTATATATATTAATATGGGTTAGATGCATCAAATTGAAATAAAATATAGGTCTAAGGTAGTTTAATTAAACGTGTGAAGATAGTGCTTTGTTTACATTTATTAGAAAGCCAGTAAATCGAATTTGAAAAATATATTGCGGTATTTTAAAAACAATAGATTATACTTTTTAAGTATAGCAAGAAATACCTACTTAAGCAGAACCAACGAGTAGTGTGATACGCTATAAAAAAAGAATGTATCTGATCTGTACTAGGTATTATTTTACTTTATTTTTGTATTAGTTCTCTTACGATAAGAACACATTTTTCACATCAGTTGAGCTACTGTTACTGTTCTGTAAATACTTACACTGTGACCCGCCAGCCTCAGGGTTACCAGGGCGAAATAACAAGTTTCCCTTTTCTTGGGGGCCGATTCGCTGCCGACTTTTGACTTTACGAGTGGTTTTTTGTGTAGATATTTCTATAAGAGCTATCTCACCTGATAAAGGAGAAGGTAAAATTGTGAGAGTTCTTTATAAATCATGAATAAAAATAGGCAGTTTATATATTATATCCTCATTACGCCATTTTAAAAATATGTCATTTTATAATATTGTTAATGTTTCCATTTTCAAGTATTTCAGATAAGAAGCAGAAATTTAGAACAGTAGGATTAGGTACCGTTAATGCCATCCCGTTTTTAACGAGTTAACAGGTTATGGACCCAGATAAATTGAGTTAGAACTTAAACTTGTAACACATAACAATATAGTATTGGTAGCCATTTCCTGCCTAAGTATGTTAGTTTTCACGTAAATTCTCGCTGTTCGTTCTGCTACAGCACAAAATAATCCCTAGAAACTGTAGCCTAGAAATTAATAAAATCAAAGTTACCATATAGCTGTATGCTAACTTAATTAATGTCATGAGCGATGCGGCAGTTCAGACCCAGAAGCAGAAAACTGCTGTAAATCGTAAGAGAAGAGATAAAGTTTGCGGCTGGAATGAACATGTGCGAGAGTCGCATCGGTACGCCAGGCTTAAGTATCAGGAGTGGATCTCTCAGGGTTTGCCAGAGTCTGGCGCTGTTTTTGATGAAATGTGCAAGACGCGTAAAGTCTTTAAAGGTCGGCTTAGGTGGTGCCAAAAACACCAAGAGCAGCTTAAAAAGGACCTAATCGCTAAGCAAAGAGCTAACAAAGACTTTGGTAAATTTTGGAAATCTACGGGAAAGCTTGACGGTAGGCCTGGCCTCCCGGCGAACGTTGGTGGTAAGACTGACGCTAAGGAGATAGCCAATATGTTCATGGCTCATTTTAAAGTAAAATCTCCGCTTGGTCCTTCCGCTACTGTGATCGATGGTGAGCTCGACGTGTCTGGAGAGAAACCTCTGCTTAAATTCTCTGCTAAACAAGTTATAAGTAGAATGCGTAGAGTTAAATCTCCTGGACACGACGGGCTCAGTGTTCTATACATTTAAAATATGCGGGGGTGCACTTGCCGAGGGTCCTGTCCATGTTTTTCAATATGTGTATTAGTCACTCCTATCTACCTGATGACTTGATGAGAACGACGGTGGTGCCCATAGTGAAGAACAGGACAGGAGACATATCGGACAAGAGTAACTACCGACCTATCTCTCTTGCGACTACTGTGGCCAAGATATTGGATAGTATGCTTGAAACGACTCTAGGTAACTATTTAAATATTCACGACGCGCAGTTTGGTTTTCGTGCTGAACTTTCCACAGAAAGCGCAATCCTAGCTCTTAAGCATACTGTCCAATATTATACTGAGCGGAAGACTCCGGTGTACACCTGTTTTCTAGACCTCTCTAAAGCCTTCGATCTCGTTTCCTATGATGTGCTTTGGAGAAAGATGGAGGACAGGGGTATGCCGGTGGAACTGCTTAGATTGTTCCAGTATTGGTATGGTCATCAGATCAACAATGTTAAGTGGGCAAATAGCCTCTCCGACTCGTACAGGTTGGAATGTGGCGTGAGACAGGGGGGTTTGTGGTCTCCGAATATTTTCAACCTGTACGTGACTGATCTTCTAGTCGAACTTAGCAGCATGCGTGTCGGTTGCCGCGTGGGAGGTGTTTCTGTAAACAACATCAGCTACGCGGATGATATGGTGCTGCTGGGTCCGACCGCTAAATCTATCGGAGACATGCTACGCGTTTGTGAGAACTACGCCGCATCGCATGGTCTGATGTATAATGTCAGTAAAAGTGAATTCATGGTCTTTAAGGCCTCCGGCAGGTGTCCAGATACTATTCCTACAATTACCCTTAATGGCATGAGCTTGAACCGAGTAGCCCGGTTTAAATATCTAGGACACTTCCTTGCCGACGACCTTAAAGACGATGAAAATGTAGAGAGGGAGCGCAGAGCGCTGGCGGCGCGTGGGAACATGCTGGGCCGCAGATTTGCCCGTTGTACAGACCAGGTTAAAATAACTCTATTCAAAGCTTATTGACAGGGCATGTACACGGGTAGTCTGTGGTTCAGCTGTTCCCATAAGTCACTGGATACCCTGCGCATCCAATACAATAACGTGTTCAGGATGATGTTGAAACTCCCCCGATTTTGCAGCGCCTCCGCTATGTTTGCCGAGAACCATACTGATGGCTTCCATGCCATCATTAGAAAAAAGGTGGCTTCTTTGGTGAAAAGGCTTCGGGAGAGTGACAATAGCATCCTGAAAGTCATAGCGGATGACCAGCATGCATATATATTCAGGCATCTTGTGCGAACCATGATTTCGCAGAAGATGCCTCCGAAATACATGACACACTAATATTTCGTAATATTGGCGTGTGATTTGTTTCGGAGGCACTGTTTTCCTTTTATAAGTACTAACCTTAGTTCTATTTTTAAGTTTAGTCTCTAGTTAAGTAAGTTACTAACAAAAAATGGATCTTTTTGTTGTCCGTAAATAAAGAACATTATTATTATTATTATTTTTATTCAACCAATTTCACGGGTTTCACCCGGTCCTTTACAAAGGCATAAGTGGGGCTGTAGCCAACACTTAGAGGCCTGTTTGATATAAAAATACAATGTAGTATAAAAACAGAAACATTTTGGATGGAAGGTTACAGGTTATCTATTACAAAAATGGGTAAAATGGCATGGTTATTGAAATGTACTTATTAGTGATACGGGAGATAGTGGGCTATGGTCGAGACTACGGCACCTGCCAATTTCAGTCTCATCTTAAAATATTTAGGCAGGTGGTGACTTGCCACTCACTAAACGGGCCCCCCATAAAAGCCACCATCAATGGTGACAAAAGGGGCAACGTTGGTGTGAATGGCTAAAGGGTGTCGAGAGGTGTGCTGCGGTTTCACTAGAGCGCTACTACCGGCGTTATGCCCTTTAACACTTCCACCCTTGGAGCTTTTTGTTACTTGCTCTTGCGTCTCCACCCCCAGACAGCCAATAAAGGCAAGCCGGGGGTCAGGGGTCTCATTTAGCCCCAGGGAGAATCAGGGTCCACGGTGTCGCCACTCACCGACGGCTCGCCACAAAGCCGCCCCTGCGGTATTTAAAAATTATTAAAAATATAATTATTAAAAAAAAATATTAAAATTATTAAAAATATAATTTACGGGTAAATATTATCTCTCGTATGAAATAGAAGAACAGAGTCAATACAATCCTAGCAAATGTATGCACCATTCATAATTAATTCACCCGTTTTATTCCCAAGTCATTAATTGCAGGAAAGAATAAAAATTATACGAAGAGCTACAATAAATTATCAGGATTAGTCATAAATATCCTCGTTCTGTTGGTACTTTGTCGCAGTAAGACTGTCGGCCACTTCCTCTGTCTATTGTACTGAATTGTAGAGGAGATTCTCTTTGATAAAGTGTAGTAACTAAGTACACAAATTGGTAGAAAAACACCAATAACAAACGTTTTTAAGCGTACTTTTACTTAGACAGATTGCGTACTTATGTCGAAAATTCGGGTAACTTTTGTAAGATTGATTGTAATTAATTAATTTTGGGAATATGTTTCGATATATATTTATTTAATGACCTATGCTTTGTTGATTATATTATCAAATCACAAAATATACGCACTTATTATTTTTCTACCGACTTCCAAAAAGGAGGAGGTACTCAATTCAACTGTATGTTTTTTTTTTAATGTTTATTCATAACTTCATAACTTTCGAAAGGGTGAACCGATACTTAAATTTTTTGATTGAAAGCTGGTGCTTCCCGTGTGGTCCCATTTAAATTTCATCAAATTCGGTCCAGTTATTTTTGAGTTACACTCCAATAACTGAATACGATGGAAGTCGGTATTAAATTTTTCAAATTGTACTTGTAATATGAATGTTTCTGAAGCAACGGTTAGTTAATATAAATAACATTTGTAATAATTAATGCTATGTTTTTTGCTTTAGTGATCTCAGAAGCATCAAGATTAAAATGAGAAATGGCATAACATTTTGTTAAACGGTTATTTGGCATATAACATATACTCGTATAATCATAATATTTTTTTCTCCATATTCATGTGTACAACAGATCTTAATTCATCAAAGGTCGTTGGTCATCATGCGGCCAGACACAATATAAATTTCATTGTTATAATATAACGACTCTTGAAGGGTTAAATAATAACAACGTGATACCCTGGTTCTCTAGACAGGACCACTCTAAATTTTATTGGACTCTGGGTAGGACTAAAGTTTAATTACTATTATCTTAATTAAAATTAGTTATAAAGTGACCGAAATTACTTAAATATTTTTAGCTACTGAGTCTTATTATTATATAGCGACAGCCAAAGCCTATATCGATAAAAGACGCGCCTTCCCCTCAAGATGGCTACAAGAGAATTTTGATGCTCGGAGCAGGATATAGATGCTTGACCAATAAGCTTCGAAATCTGAATTGCCGGAGATGCATTTGATTCTCTAGGTTTGTTTGACTAGACGCTTGCTAATCAAGCAAGCCCATAGAATGCCAGACAGACAAAATCAACAAAATATAAGTATGTAATCACAGAATGACATATTTTGCAGTATCAGTTATGTGTCGATCTTTTAATGTTATACTCGGGACTTCACTGAGCTAATCACCTTGGCCTTAAATATTCCAAATCATTCTTCCAACATTTAGAATTTTAGAAAGAGTACATTGATGGAATAGGCAATGAGAACAACCTCCAGGGGATAGGAAAAGGCTTGAATGAGTTTATATTTTAAAACTATACATAATGGTGTGTGGTGAGTAAATAAATTACTATAAAATATTTTATGCAATTAACAATCAAATTAAGTAATTATTGTATTTTTTCACAAAGTAGAAAAAATACGTGTTGCGTTAAGAAAAAATTAACCGTAATTCGTCTCGTCCGTACATCGTTTTTATATTTTATTTTCCACCCCAAAAACTACTCAAAGAATCTAATTTGTATTCCTTTTTCAGGACATTAAAACGTCGCCTGAAAGCCTTTCCTTCAAAAGCCTGCCTCCTTTTTACCCGCACTTTATTTACACTTGCCTTCAGAAATACAATGACCAAAACCCAGTTTCTCGTAACAAACAAAAGGGTCCCTCAGGCTTCAGTCTCTTTACACTGGGCGAGTGAACGTGCGAGTTCCATTAGACCATTGGTTCATAACCTGGGGGTAATTACCCCTTCGGGGGTAGAACAGCTATTCTGCGGGGGTAATCATGCAATTTTTAAAAGGTGTTAGAAAATTTTGTGATGTGCACACTAAAACTGCACGTAAGTGTGCAATATTCGAATGACACAAGCAAGGCCTAAGCTCAACCCAACCCAACCCAATATAATTATATAATATTACAAGACCTAATCACAATTTCTACGTAAGTGTACCTACATCTAGGTACATCTACAATTTCTATGTAAGTATATCTACTTACATAGAAATTGTGATTAGGTCTTGCAATTGTTTGATTACTAAAAGTTATTTATAAGTATGCATGAGTTGTTTTCTTCGAGGGTCAAACCAGTTTTCCGGATAGGTCACAGACCAAAAAGCTCAGGAACTGTATTAGACAGCTACTGGTATAATTATTAGGAGGATTATTAGGAGTGAATTATTTATCTATCCTGTGGTGCGGATACGCGGATTGCACGAGAAGCTTTATATCCTGTCCGTAATTATTCCATGAAATGCACTTCAAAGTGAACTCTATAACCCTAGAATAATAGTTGTTCTGTGAGAACAGTAGACCTCGCAAGCCCTCCCTCCACTCCCCCTTTTGTTTATTTTTTTTTTCGAATCTTTGTGTAGAATGAAGACCTTATAGTGTGCCTCTGAAATTTGATGAAAATTCATCGATAAATAACGCTCTAGCAAACTGCCCCCTTTTCGCCCCTATTTTCCTTACTATCAAAAATGCGATTAGACTGAAAATTTATACTTGTGTGCCATTTTTTGTCAACATCGGCAGGGGCAGCTAATTCTAATGCTGTAGGCGAAAATAGACGAACGAAATATTTTTTTGCCCTATCTCTATATGGAGACGCTGCACTCACTCGGTCAATTAATGTGATTCCATACGACTAACTTCGCTTGGAACAGCGAAACGAGAAAACCGCAATGAGGCAAGGTATATCTTCGTACGAGCTTAGATTAGGAATTACAATAAAAGAGAAAGAAGAGACTTCCAGAACGTGTAATTTTCTTTTTTCATTTTACCTGTCAGTAATTTTTAATAACAATTAAGTACGTTACTTTTCTAATATTTGTACAATCCAAAATGAACCGAATTCATATAATATAATATATATTTAGATGCATATCTCAGTAGCTAAATAATGTTGATTTAAATCCAAAAAATGGCGGCTATTTTTGCTTACTGGAGTTGTCAAATCTGACATAGAGCCGCCATTTTTCAAGATTCCATTCAACATTTGTTATAAATTGAGATACTTAGTAGCCCTGCTGTTCTCTATTAGATTAATACTCATGTTAAGTATATATATTTTTCTATACAGGATTAATCCAGCACAGCAATTAATAATTTATTCTTCTCAACTATTTTCCGCTGGCTAGTGAATTGGTGCAGTGTAAACGCTCCTTTCCCCAGTAGTCTTAGAAATAGGTTGTCCGGGTATCGAAAGGGTTTACGCACACTCGAGCCCTTTTTATCCGGATCGTGGACTTACCCGGGTGTGGACTACCGGCTACCGGTTAAATGTACCTGAAATACACAGAAATGAAAGTCAGATTTATATTTTGTGTAGCTTATTGGCCAGGTTTGTGGTTTGTCTGATATGTTAGATGTAGGAGTTCTCACAATATTATTATTATCAAAGGCGGAAGTTTCTTTTCTAAATACAGATGCAGTAGAAATGTGTTAATAAATTATGTCTATGTGTGAGTGAGTGTACGTGTTAGGTATGGGGAGGGGGTGTTTGAGTGTATGATCAATTTTTGATCCACCTGTTAATTTATACAAGAACCTCTTTATTTCACTTGTTAAGTTCGTACGGTTATTTTTGGAGTTCGAAAACTTTATCCATATCCCTTTTTCAAGCACTGCAATATAGCCCATCTTGTTGGATTCATTGAATCAGTTTACAGTATAACGTACGGATATCATTATAGTTTATCTGGAAGCAATATACGTTCTTTTGTGTAAACTATTATATTATATGTAATGGAAAATAGTATACATTATATGACACGAAAAACGTATATATTTCATATTTTTTATAGTATATGTTTCTTCTTGCTACCTAGTATGTAGTCTTATTCTCCTCTTCTCTTCTCTCTTACTCGGTCAATATTTCCTCCGCGTCGGATGCAAATCTTTACAGGCAAGGAATCCCGAATAACTAGGCGGTACCGTGCAAGACGCCATCTTGGTTGGTACCACCGCAGTGCCTGGTGTTCTACTAAAAATAGTGCGTAATCAGTATAGCGTTAGGGTGTGAAGGGTGCTGTAGCAAGTAAAAATACTGGACGGACCAGAATCAAAATCCAATATCTCGAGGTGACAAGCACAGTACCTACAGTGCTCCCAGGTGGTACTGTGTACTGGTACTGGTCATGGCCAATCGTAGTGCTTCCGATCAGTCTCACCACTTGTCTGTCTATCACCTACTAGCATAAAAACACTCCCACTTATCATACTACTAATTGTTCAAGTTCATTACCCCAAATCCGGAATCCGGGCAGCGTTCCGGAAACTTCGCGAAGTCTTCTCGTCAAAAATACCTCAGTGCCTCAAGACAAGAGTCTTCGACCAATGTGTGTTACCAGTGATGACTTATGGCACTGAAACGTGGTCTCTTACTATGGGCCTCATAGACAAGCTCAAAGTCGCACAACGAGCTATGGAGAGGGCTATGCTCGGGGTTTCTTTACGTGATCGAATCAGAAATGAGGAGATCCGTAGAAGAACGAAAGTCACCGACATAGCCCAGAAGATTAGCCAGTTGAAGTGGCAGTGGGCAGGGCACATAGCACGCAGAACAGATGGCCGATGGGGCCGAAAGGTTCTGGAGTGGAGACCACGGACCGGCAAGCGCAGCGTAGGTCGTCCACCGACTCGGTGGACAGACGACCTGATGAAGGTCGCAGGACGACGTTGGATGCAGGCCGCTTACAACCGGTCCTTTTGGAAAATCATGGGGGGGGCCTATGTTCAGCAGTGGACGTCCTACGGCTGAGATGATGATAATGATTACCCCAAATCCAAAGAGACTTCCTTTTAATCCTTCCTATACCGTGATAATTAAAACAAAAGATTTATGGATCAAACTGACTTATATATACGTCACTGGTACGCAAAGGGTTAAGAGCAATAGAACTCTTTGCGTATGGGTTCGTCCGAGGAAGTACTGCTTCCATACCTTTTTATATCGTGAAGCAGTAATGTTCGCAATACTGCGTTTAGGTTTGAGGGTATGGTTGCCGGCGAAATTACAGACACAGGAGCCTTTGTAACTTAATGTCCCCGGGTTAGGGGCGCAGTGCAGTTCGTCACCTGTAAGAAAACGCATCTGTTCTAGGCAGAGGTTACCACTTATCCACTTAACCTCTGCCTTGAACATCAGGAGCTTGTACCGATTCCTTACAACATAAAAAGAAAACAAATCAATGCCATTATTGAATTTTCTCATCTCTGAAAATTGCTTCTACCATTGATATAGATATATATGCCAATGTATAGCTAGATACAGTTATACATTGTATTAAACCGCTAATAACGTGCTATCGACGGCCCTTTGTAAAGGGCCGTACAAGTACGAGAATTAAATGAAACATAATAATTGCAATTTCCATATTGCAAACGTATAATGTAGGTGACCTCACCAAAACAAGTAGCAATGATAATCATCATTAACACCAAAAACGATGACGGTAATATTCGAGCTCATTATCTGTATGACAAGAGACTCGGAAACGAAAGTACACCCTCGGGGCAAAGACATGGACTTACATTACAAGGACTCGGCCAGCAGTACTTTAAAAATGGCAATGAAGATTAATTTATTGGTTCAGGCGTTACTTTGCGGAAATCCATTATCAAAAAAACGATATTAAAAATATATTTAGTGACACTTCCGCTGAAAAGAAAACAATGATTTTGGCCTATTTGGGGGCGTGCACCACCCTCCCTCCCGCATAAAATGCTAATAGGAAGAATACAATATAAAAAACACAAGAAACCCCAATAAACCAAAACCGATTCGACACGTGTAAATGTGTCAACCCACGAAAATTTTCAAACTAAAACATGTCAATCTATGTATTTTTTTTTAAATTTTAGTATTGCTGGTCAGTTACGAATAAGTTTTTAAAATAAAAATACATAAATGTATAAAAGAGTTTTTAATGTGATGGATAACTTAATTAATCTTATCTTATACATAAAAAAAATTAAGGCACTTGTTTCCATGACAACGTCCTTTGAAAACTAGTAATATCAGTGAATCCAGTCAAATCGTCTTCCAAGAAACAAAAGTAAACGTTACGCTTGAGTATACAATTATAGGGTGGCGCCGAAAGGCACAAATAAAGCTATGGGGTGGATGGTACAGCCTCTCATCTTTCGATCTTGTGAGATAAAATGTATTGTGGTTTCCTTGTTTCCTGATTGGTATTTGAAGTTGAAACAAGGGATTTATCAGGGCCTTTCATGGCCTTTCTTATTATTTACTATCTACAGCCTACAGCTTCTCCTGCGTAGGAAATGATAATTCCAAAGGGACATGTTTTTGTGATAAAAGTAACATCAATATCCGTCTAGCCGTTTCAACGTGCTAAGTAGGTACTCTTAGTACCTGAGTTACACTTACACTCGCTTTCTCACACCGCCACACTCATAAACACACTCTCACCCTCACTCCCTCACACATACATAACGCCCAATTTTACATAGCATTTATATTCGCATTTTTGGGTATAAGCTTACGGATTGCACTAATCCATAAATATTACATGGATGTCGTAGTAGCTGACAAATACGGAATACAGTTAGGATAAACTCCCCCCTACCTTTTTTCATGAAAATAATGAAGTGTGGCCCCATTAGGCATATACGTCGGTTTCGACCTCAAAGTCAAATTCAAAATCATTTATTCATTTAGGCATCAAAGACGCACTTATGAACGTATTTTTTTCATTATAATGTACTTCAAAAGACTACCGCCGCGTTTCAAAATATATAGAGCCTACCGAGAAGAAGCGGCGAGAAACTCAGGCCATTCTTTTTATATAGATGTTTACAATGTTTCTACTTAGGTACTACAAATATTACATTTTATGGGTGGCAGAATGTCAGCTTGCCAGAAGTGGAGTATTCCATTATTCCAAGTCTTCTATATAATGTCAGACTGTATCTCTGGGGGTGGAGACGCAAGAACAAGTAATAAAAAGCTACAAGGGTGGAAGTGTTACAGGGCATAACGCCGGAAGTAGCGCTCTAGTGAAACCGCAGCACACCTCTCGACACCCTTTAGCTATCCACACTAACGTCCCTTTCGTCGCTAAAAATGGCGGCTCTTAATTTTCCGAGAATCTTGCTACACACTAATTCCCACCTCTCGCGAACCGCTCACTCATAGCGTTTCAATGCAATAGTGTTTTTAAATCGTACTGTTGTGTGGCTCTTCCTGGTTGTCTTAAAAAAAAACAACCATTCACACACACACAAACATTTATTTTATTTTATTTAATATTTACACGTTTTTACACACAAGGGAATAAATTCCTGCACTTCACTTTACTGTTACTGAACTGGCAGCAAGACGGCTTTAAGAGCAATTAGTTGATACACTGAAGAACACAAAACAAAAGGCAATTTAATTTGGAAAGCGCGGATTATATAGGAACATATAATGCTGACAGTGTTTGAATGAAGTCGATGGGGGTTTGCCCCTAGTCAGCAATATACGCGGTGTAACACCTTCCTCCTTTAAAACGGAACATCCAAAAATAAAATTAGGATGTGAGTAGAAAATAGAAAAATAGATTTAAAGGATATAGAATATTAATTGATATAATAGAATAGCAAAAGGAATTTTGTAAAGTGCAGTAATTTTAACATAGAAATTGGAAATTATTGAGACATTAGAAACAATATAGAAAACAGTGACATAAACATTTAAACAATAAATATCAGCTGGTATTCGCAATATACCTAACTAAAACATATTTCGACATACACATTAGCAAAAATAAAACAATGGAGATATCTCATTACAGGTATCATGATGCACACATGTGCTATAAAGGTTACACTGTAAAGTATGAACTTACACATAATATTAAGTACATTATTTAGTTAAACTCTATAAAGTTAGAACCTAAGAAATTGTATGAAAATTATTGTTAAGATTTAGAAGTAAAAATCAGAATAAGTATGAGAGTAAACATTAACTAATAATTGTACATATTACATATTAAATCAAGGCATTAGAATTAGGCATTAAACTAAAGTTATGAAATTGCAATTAAGATATTAGATTTAGAATTGATCTTAGATTCAAGATTTAGAATTGGAACTAGAATTAAGATTTAAAAATAAGATTTTAGAATTAGAATTAAGATTTTGAATTAGAATTAGGATTTTGAATTAGAATTAAAATTTAACTTATGATTTACAAATAGTAGCAGAATAAGAATACTATAAATTAAAATCGAGGTTCCTCCTCAAAGTTTTTGGAGAAGTTGAGTCTTCGGAGGTGAACTCGATGTCAGTCATTTCAAAACTCGATTTACTTTTAACACGAGTATTAGATTTAGAATTACAATGATTGTATATTTGAATACAACACCCATCTTTAGGGTTGTTTTTACAAAAACAGCGGTATATTTTATAGAATATAAATGAAAATACAGAAATAGAAAGAAGTGTTGTAAGGATACTGAAATAGTAACTGTAAGTGATATGGTATGGTTGGTTCTCAATTTTATTCAACTCATCAACACTCCGCTCGAGGTTGTGAGAGGCGTACTGTAAAGAATCAAGATTTATGTGAGATAGTTTAATTGGTGTTAAGAAAGAGATACTCTTATTGACTTTCTGCTTTGAACAGCAGTCATCTTCTATAATATTGAAGTTAGGAGTTGGCAAATGAATTTGTACGTCGTATTCATTTGATGGAGTAAATTGTAAAAGTTTATGATAACCCGTACAATCTTTTGGGATTGAAAGAATACCTGAACCAACGATATCATAGTCATTAATAAAACCTGTACATTTTACAGTTATTTTCGTTATATCTGACTGAACATATAACCATCTATTATTACTTATTTTCTGAAAGATATCTATACTACCTATTATTAACTTATAATTACACGTATTGGGAATAGCACTGATGTGTTCCGTAAGAATTGACACTTCACACAATTGATTAGAGACACTAGAATATACATTGTTAAGTTTGCACAAATAGTATTTACTGGGAATCACTTTGCACTCACTGAGATTGTCGTTTAGAGTATATAATAACCTATCGTCGGTTATTGCTAAATATTTGGTGCTCGGATTTATCATTGCAAATGAATTAGGCTTTTGAATATCGTGAGGAGTCGGTAGAGCGTATACGTGAAAGAGATTGTATTCAGTTAATGATACTAGAGGAATTTTGATAACAAAGACCAGTTTATCATCATTCACAAAAGATGCTACGTCTGCGATGTCCATGAGCGTATGGATGCTATTGATTGAGACAGATATAGGAAAGTTATGATGAATGTTAGGATTAGATGACAGTTCATTAAAAAGCTGAGTAGGACTTAGAATTGATGGGTGAACGATATTGATTTTACCGAATAGAATAGCGTCAATGAGGTCTTTAATGTTAGAATTCAAAATCATCAAAGAACTTTCGAGAGCACTAAAAGTCATAGCTAAGTGAATACTAGCCTGAAATCGATTTGAGTCATCTGATATTGTTTCGAGAACTTTATTAAGCTTTTGCATGTTCTCTTTAAGATTAATTTCGTTATCGTTAAGTTTTTTGATGGTTTTATTAAATGTGGAAATGGTAGAGGAAATTACATGAATGTTATTTTTCATGAGACCGGCTAAATGGCGTTGGTCGTCGTGTACACTATTAATAGCGTCAGTGAAGGCCTTGGCATCGTCTTCATCTAAGGATCCGAATAATTGTTTAAGGATTGGACCTCCGAAGCCAAACCAAGCGCTTCTTTTGAATCTAGTAGAGTTAGTTGATGTTAAGTGAGATAATGAATGAAAGTTATTATTGACATTGTCAAGCATGATTTCTAATGGACTTAATACGTTAATGCAGTCGATACGCGTTTGGTAGGAAGGATAATCAGAACAAATTGACTTAGAAGTATCTAAAATAGAATTAAGGTTATCGATATGAGGCTTAAAATAGGACAGATCAGAAAAGGTTATAACATTGTAAAAATCATTATAATATTTGACAGTACCGATAGGATCATAGAAGAGACCGGGACTATTGATGATCGGCGTTGTGAGATTTGGTAGTGAAAGTGATATTATCGTTGTTATTCCTGGCACGATGGCCCTGGAACAGAATTGTGAGCAAGTTTTATTTCGTCGAAATGGTATCGAACATGCTTACGATTGACAAGGACTGTGACGTTGTGATTACTGTGAACTTTTATGACTTTGAATGGGCCTTTCCAGACTGGTGACAAAGCTTTACGCAGTCTGTGATGGCACTTAACATAGACATCGTCTCCGACATCATACGATACGGTGCGAGAGTGTTTGTCATAGTAAGTTTTGGACTTTTCTTTACTTCTAAGAAGGTTTTCGCGGGTTTTTATGTGTCATAGCAAGTTTGTGTTTCAATTTCTTGATGTAGTCAGGGTAAGTCACTTCAGGGGAAATATCGTAAATGGAACTGGGAATGTGAGGTTTGCAACCGAAAAGCAATTCGTGAGGAGTAAAGTTAGTTGATGAGTGGACACTTGAGTTGTATGACACTAGTGCAGTGGGAAGGTATTTATGCCAATCGTCTTGGCTAGCGTTGACATAAGACTTAAGGTATTCCTTAAGTGTAGAATGGCCCCTTTCGAGAGCACCATTAGTTTGAGGATGGTAAGGAGATGAGAAAAGATGCTTGATTTTGAATAGGGACGTGATTTCTTTGTAGACTTCGGCTATGAAGTGGACACCTTGGTCTGAAAGGATGGTTTTAGGAATGCCGAAATGGGAAATGAATTTAATAAGGCATTGGGATGTTTGTTCGGCTGTTGAATGAGTGATGGGATATGCCATTGAGTATTTAGTGAGATCGTCTTGAAAAGTTATTATGTATTTGTACTTTTCAGGACCAGATTCAGGCAATGGACCGACAATATCTGTCGCGATACGTTGTAGAGGTTCGTGAGATGTGGAAGTAATTTCCATAGGAGCTCTATTTGTTATTCTAAGAGCTTTGTTTTGTTGGCAATGGGAACAGTGTTTGACATATGATTCAATTTCGGATCTCATATTTTTCCAGTAGTATAGGTCTTTAAGTTTGTTGTACATTCGAGCTGTACCTATATGACCACCTACAGGAGAATTATGATTGTCTTTGAGGATGGTAGGGACTTCGGTTGGAGTAGGATATATGATCTTGTTGTGGAAGATGTTGATTTTGATTTGCGTGTTGTTAAAGAGATATGTTATCATTTCATAAATAAGAAGAAATTTTAATTTGTCAAAAGGATTAGCAAAGTCAGATATAGCAATTTCTCTAACATCAGGATGAAATATTATGAGTTGGTTACGTAACTCTTTGAGTACTGTGAACACGTCTTCATAAGATGCGGATTCAAAATGGTGGATTTTGGTAAAGAGATGGAAAAATGTTTTGTTGTTTACTGTGGTAGATTTAACATGATGAAGTTCTCTTTCGGACTGTATGAAATCTTGTTTGTCCTCGAGAAGATCTAGAATTTCTTCACAATAAAAGTTAGATTCATCTAGATCAATGGACGTTGGATAGGCAATGGCGGAACAAGTGGTTTTCAATAGGTTTTGATTGTGTTCGATAATCTGGGTATCAAAGATAGTAGGACTGGAACGGGACTTAAGGAAGGATTCGTAAGTCAAGTTAACAGTCAAGTCAATGTCAAGATCGTCGATGGCGTTGATGGGAGGACGAGAGAGTCCGTCAGCGTTGGAATTAATCCTACCTGGTTTATAGATGATTTCATAATCAAATTCTTCCAGTTTCAATCTCCAACGAACAAGTTTGCTACTGGGGTCTTTGCAATTAAATAACCAGACTAGGGGACGATGGTCAGTGACGATTTTGAATTTCCTACCATAGAGATAGGGTCTGAAAGTTTTAACACAGAAAATAATACCTAAGAGTTCTTTCTCTGTGGTACTGTAATTACCTTCGGCATTATTCAAGGTGCGGGACGCGTAAGCGATGGGAAGGTCTTTGCCTATTTCACCTTGGGAGAGGACGCAACCTAAGGCGTAATTTGATGCATTGGTAGTGAGGATAAACTCCTTAGAGAAGTCAGGATATTGTAGTATAGGAGCAGAGGTTAATAAAGATTTGAGGGTCTCAAATGCTTGATTTTGAGCATCGGACCAGACGAATTCTACGTCTTTTTTGAGCAGGGAAGTAAGAGGCTTTGTGATTTTTGAGAAGTCCTTAATGAACTTCCTATAATAGCCGACAAGGCCTAGAAAAGCTTTGATGTGTTTTGGATTTTTAGGAATAGGATAAGAGACAACAGCTTTGACTTTATCCGGATTTGGAGAGACACCTTTATCAGTGATAATGTGACCAAGATAAGCTACTTCGCGACGTAAGAATTCGCACTTATCTGGTTGTAATTTGAGGTTATGCTCTCTTAGAGCTTTGAAAACAAGTTCGAGTTTTTGTACGTGTGAGGAGAGGTCATGGCTGTAAATGATGACGTCATCTAGATATATAAAGCAGTGCAGACCTTGTAGACCAGATAGCACTGTGTTCATTAGTCTTTGGAAGGTTGCAGGTGCATTTTTCAAACCAAAAGGCATTCGAGTATACTCGAAATGTCCATTAGGAACGGAGAATGCAGTTTTAGCTGCGTCAGCGTCGTTCATTTTGATTTGGTGGAACCCAGATGCTAAATCTAGGGTTGAGAAGTATTTACTGTGTCCCAGATGGTCAAGGATTTCGGTTATGTTAGGGATAGGATATGCATCACCTATTGTAATATCATTGAGCTTTCTGTAATCGATTACGATTCGCCATTTCTTTTGGCCAGAAGCATCTTGCTTTTTAGGGACTACCCAGATAGGGGAAGACCAGGGAGAACTAGAAGGTTTGATGATCTTTTGATCGAGCATTTTAGCTATTTGTTTATTTACTTCGTCTTTATGGACTTCGGGATACCGATATGTTTTTGTATGAATCGGCTGTGAACTAGTTGTTTTGATAGAATGTTCTAAGGTATTGGTATGAGTCAGAGGGTCACCGTCAAGGTGGAAGAGATCAGAATATTCCGTGCATAGATCATGAAGTGCTCGGGATTCCTCATCATTAAGGTGAGATGATCTGATCTGTTCTCTAACCTTATGAATTCTATCAGGAGTTTGAAATGTAGGATTTATATGACTAATCTGAGTGTCGTCAGGGAGATCACATGGATTTAGTTCAACACATAAGGATGTGATTTTGACGTTGAAATCGGTAGTGATTAAGGACTGAGACATTAACATGATTATTGGGTTTGACTGAGACAAGGCAGCTTGATATAAACACGCCTTTTTCAATTTCAAATTTGTCAATGAAACCGGTGGATATTTTAGGGTTAGAAACATTGCATTCAATAATTGTTTCAGAGCGAGCAGGAATAGTATATTCTGGTTTGGTAAAATAAAGAGGTAGGGAGTGTATCCCTATCTGTAGAATATTATACTCATAGTTGATTGCAGCGTTTTTGGATTTAAGAAAGTCATTGCCAATGATTCCATCAAAATTAATATCAACGGAATCCGGTATTAGGTTAAAATCACTGAGTATAGTATGGCCTGGTAAGTTAATATCAAATGGAAATTGACCAAAGCTTTCTGTATACTCAGAGTTTTTATCGATTCCTTTGAACTTGATTTTATTTGGTTTCAATTCAGGCAAGGCTTGTAGAGATGACTTTTTTAAAAGCGATATTGCTGCACCAGAATCAACTAGGAGCACTAGCGGCTTATTCGAGTAACTAGAATTTACATACACGTGAGGTAAATGAATTTTATTGTTGTATGATACCTCATAAATAACCTGATGCGATGTGGTATCATCAGGGTTAATGTTTGTAGTTGAACTACTGCGTTGTTGCTTTGAAAACAATTTTGAATTTTTGAATTTGGCTTTCGATTTCGATGAACGAGTCGGGTAATTGGATTGAGACGAGTGAGACATAGTTTGAGTCGATTGAGACGATGGAGTCGATTGATTCAGGGAGAGATTCGATTGATTCGAGGATAGAGTCGATTGAGTCAATAGAGTCGATTGAGTCGATAGAGGCGATAGAGGCGATAGAGGCGATAGAGTCGATAGAGGCGATAGAGTCGATTGAGTCGAGAGAGGCGATTGAGTCAAAGTTATAGTAGATTGAGTCGATGGAGTCGATTTAGTAAAGTTCATCATTTGAGATGACTTTGATTTAGTAGAAAGAGACGATTGAGACGGTTTAGTAAAGCACATCATTTGAGATGGCTTTGATTTGGTAGGAAGAGACGATTGAGACGATTTAGTAGAAGATTGAACCGATTTAGTATTAGATAGAGCCGATTTAGTATTAGATTGAGCCGATTTAGTATTAGATAGAGCCGATTTAGTATTAGATTGAGCCGATTTAGTATTAGATTGAGCCGATTTAGTATTAGATAGAGCCGATTTAGTATTTGATTGAGCCGATTTAGTATTAGATAGAGCCGATTTAGTATTAGATTGAGCCGATTTAGTATTAGATAGAGCCGATTTAGTATTAGATTGAGCCGATTTAGTATTAGATAGAGCCGATTTAGTATAAGATTTATTAGAGCTATACGATAGAGGTAAGTTATTTTTCCTGAAAAGAAGATGTTCATTAGAGTTAGCATACATAGAAGACATAGAAACAAAGCCAAGTGAGTCGTCATATATCACGTCGGTTTGAGTAGCTGATTCCGTACGACGCGTAACCGGAATCCCCTCTAGTTTAAATCATTATCACTAGTATTTGACACTTCGTCATAAAAATGAACCTTATTTGTATGGTTATAAGGGTTCGGCTTTTGAATTTGGCGCGCATTATTATTATATTGGTGCTTACGACATTGTGATATGTCGTGGCCAATATGTTTGCAGTATCTGCAGGATATAGTACTTGTTTGAGGCGAACTTGAATAAGATGGCTTTGGATGCGGCGGTTCAGGTATAGAAAGAATAGGACGCCTGTTTAGGTAACAGCTCCTCTCGGAGTGTCCTGATTTACCGCAGGTCTTACATTTGTGAGACCTCGGTTCAGTAGTCCTTGAAGAAGACTGAATATAATTTTGTAATTTTTCTTCTTGTATTGCTAAATCAATGGCATCGTGTAAATTAGTTGGATTTCTACATCTAACAATAGTGGATATATGACTTGGCAGACTTATAATAAAAGTATGTAAGGCTAAGTCTTCAGTGTTGGCAATGCGACCTTTCATTTCGTCTTGATGTTGAGTAGAATGGGCAATGTCGGTTTGCAGTCGAGTTAAACAGGTTTCTAAGCGGAGGCTGTACTGTGAAACTGTTTCGGAAGCCTTGGGTTTACAGTTTTGGAGGTCTAATAAAAGGTGATCGCGGTGTTTAGTTTCCCCAAATGTGGCCTTCAGAAATAGTTTCCGTTCCTGCCAGTTTTCGAAAACTTTAAGGGAACATGCTAACTCGGCTTTACCCTCCAATTGTGATAGTATGAATTTAAAAAGAAGGTCAGTTTGTGATGACGATGATAGGCTTATCGCATTGTCGCAATTTTTTATGAATGAAGACAGCTTATGCCGTTCTCCATCAAAAGGTTTTATAAATTTCATTAAAATATTGAACTAAACATTAGGGTCGGAAACTGTGATATTGGATTTCTCCATTTTCAGTTTATCGTGAGAATGAGCCATAGTTATTTGCAATGATAAAATACACAACACAAAATAGCAATAAAAACGATAAGTTATGTGAAACAATAGCACTTACAGGAACTGTAGAATGTAGGTCGACATCCGACTCTTGTTTGAGCGTCAGCAGATTACGGCGCGTGCAGTCGGTGATATTGTTTGTTCACCGGGGTTTGTCCTTATGATTTGATGTTCGATTAGGCTATCGGGTCGGTACTCAGTCGTGAACCAAGTACTCCAACTCAGATAGCGGGCGGCTAGGCTCAGCGTCTGAAAGGGAACCAGACTATAGAACCTGGCAGCGATTAGTGTTCGACTGGCTCGACTCAGCGCTCGGGTAGTGAACCTCGGGCACTGGGCAGCTCAAGCCACAGCGTAGAACAGCAGGTGTTGATGCAGGAAGAGGCGCGGAGCTGGACAGAAAGCCTCAGCTTAGCAGCGCTCAATATTCCTCCGTTGTGTGTGTAGGCCAATTCCAGCAGGTCACGATCATGCACCCAACTCCTCGAAGGTAGGGCGGCAGTGGACAGCTGGAGACCAGTGCGGCGAAGCCAAAGAAATTGGCCTCAACCACTCTCGTGCAGTAGGACGACCTCGTCAGGTAGGGCGGCCAAGGGACTAGATCCCCTTTGATTCTGACACCAAAATGTTGTGTGGCTCTTCCTGGTTGTCTTAAAAAAAAAAACCATTCACACACACACAAACATTTATTTTATTTTATTTAATATTTACACGTTTTTACCCACAAGGGAATAAATTCCTGCACTTCACTTTACTGTTACTGAACTGGCAGCAAGACGGCTTTAAGAGCAATTAGTTGATACACTGAAGAACACAAAACAAAAGGCAATTTAATTTGGAAAGCGCGGATTATATAGGAACATATAATGCTGACAGTGTTTGAATGAAGTCGATGGGGGTTTGCCCCTAGTCAGCAATATACGCGGTGTAACAGTACGTCTTTCTGGCCCACCCTTTATTTTGCTATGAGCTTCTTACATTTCGCAACTTTAAACTCTACGAGGGCTTCAAAACCGCAACAAACGTTTTCATTGTTGGCGGCGATGAATCTAATAATTGCTCAGTCAACTTGTCTACTCAATTGTAAGTAGTCATAGTGGATCACAAACCAACTGAGGTTTGTTTTTGATTGTCGTTTGCGGTAATGACTTTGTCAACTTCGAGCTTCCTTGCCCCTTTGTTGATTCGCGGTTGAATTAATGGTTGAATTGGATCGGACGAGCCGTGATTGGGCTGCGTCATCAATCTAATCCAAGTGGGGAAATGAATCGGCTATCAATTAAGTGGCGTGGTGCCAAATTAACAGCTAGATGCGGGTACAAATTACGATGCGGAATTGAAATAAATTTCGGAACTTAAATGGTAGTGAAATTGTTCAGTTGTATGAAATACTCAGCCTGAGCGCTTTCAACTATTTTTAATATTTGTTTTATTTATGTTCTAAACATATACCTATGCTTATGCTTTTTTAAAAAAATTGAGCTCACTAAAGTATTTGAACGTTTGTTGGAATTACACACATTCGTTTTTTGTATAAATATCTCCCATAGAAACTGAATGGAGATTCATAACATCGATGGAACTGTTTAGTGCTAAGCGACAAATATCCAAACTTGAGGATGGTAGCTAGTCAGGCGGACACCAGAAGTACCCTACCCTCATGCTGTGGGTTTCATCACGATGTTACCTTAATTGAAAGCTACAATCTGAGAAGGGGATTGAATCCGTGGCTCTTGTCAAAAATCCAATCAGTCACTTAAAAAATGTCTGACACGTTCTAGTAAAGCGCAGGAACGGTTAGATAATCTGTGGCATTACTTAGGTTTCATAATTTTGTACACTTTGCCTACACTAGTAAAATATCCGAACACTTAAGGCGCGCTCGTACCCTGATTAAAGAAAAAGCAGAATTTTTAAACACCTAGTGTAACGAAACAGATCAATAGTATATTATGAAAAAAATACAAAGGTTAGAAAAGGAATAGGAAAAGAGTTATAACCGAACAGAATTCATAAATATAACTCTCTTTCAGCAAAAAAAAATCCTGAATAGGTCCACAAAAATAAACTTTCACGTCCAAACTCTCAGAATTTTCAGCGATAACACTATATTGTTTTTTAGGTAATACTTAGCCAACGTATAGTACTAAAGTAATAACCAGCAGTTTTTTCAATTATGTTAGTATATATAGAAAAATATAAAGAAAACGTACAAAATTAACGCATTTTCACATTACATCGTCCAATCTAACAAGCGATTTTCAACCTTACGTAAAGGATCATAAATTATTTTAAAATTGGGGTTGGACCGCGTCTTAACAGTAATAATCCACCACTATTACACGTCAAAACTCAAGGAAACGAATATCTAGGAAAACTCTGTGTAAGTTCGTCCGGGGAAGCCACCATGCCTTTTTCTACCGTAGAACAATAATATCGCAATACTGTGTTTTGGTTTGAAGGTATAGTTGCCGGCGAAATTACAGGCACATGAGACTTAAACAACTGAATGTCTCAGGGTTATGGGCGCTAATAGCTCGTCACTTGTGAGCAAATGCATCTGTTCTAGGCAGAGGTTACCCCTCATCAGGTGGGCCTCAGGCTTGTTCTATTTCCTATTAACATAATAAGAGACAAGTACAATTTGAAAAATTAAATACCGACTTCCATTTTATTCAGTTATTGGAGTGTATCTCAAAAACTACTAGACCGAATTTGATGAAATTTGAAATGGGACCACACGGGAAGCACCAGCTTTCAAACCAAAAAATTATACTTTTCGTACTCTATAAAGCTTATTTTATACACTGAAAGATACACCAATATAGTCGATCTCCATCTTCACCAGTGCTTATACATCTTCCTTCCGCAAATAATAGTCGACATACAAACTCTTTGTGCAAGTAACGCCTCGAGATTTGATTGGTCGATATTTGAGACAAGGAGTTAAGCATTAGAACAAAAACTGTATTGTGTTCTTTGCTGCGATTATAGAAAAAAAAATATATCTAATAATAAAAAATAAATTACTCTTATGATTAGTAATTGTTCTAATTTTAATGTGCATTTTAATTAATTTAAACTTCCTTTTTTCTTCATTAAATGTCAAGGTATAAAGTATTGTATGCAACTCTTGAATAAAACGAATTTATATCGAGGGCCATGAATCACTTGCATCGCTCAGGATTCTATCACTTGAATAACTCGCTACGCTCGTGATTCAATAATCACGAATCACTCCCTGCGGTCGTGATTCAGTCGTTAGAATCTTTCACTTACTCGTGACTCATCTATGGCCCTCGCATTAAATCCGTCCTTTATTCACTAGTTGCATAATATACTATTGAGAATCGGTTCACCCAGTCGGAAGTTATGAGGTAACAAACATAAAAAAGTACAATCGAATTGAGTACCTCCTCTTTTTTTTGGAAGTCGGAAAACAAACATAATCAATGCCATCCATTATTCTCACCATCCTTGAAAATTATTCTTAGATATGATTTATTCCAGAAGGTAATCAAAGGTGATAATTCGATAATGAAAAAATGCTCTTTGGTATTAATATCCCTGGACTTTTGTGAGATCAATGGAGTGTGCCGGGGTCAGATCCAGGCGACATTAAAGATTAATTATGAGATTGTATAGGGGAATATCTTTCTCAACTTACGTCACTTTCGGACACAGATTCTAAGTAATAATAAAATTCACGCCTCTTATATCATTCATATTACAATCTTTGTTGGTAACATCACAATGTTAACTGTTATTCAAAAGTTATGAAGCTAATGGCAACGTTATTAAGCTCCTACAGTTATAACAGCTGAGTAGACGGTACTCAGACGTTATACAGCTTAGTATTCAGCTTATGCTTTTGATGATTGCTCTTACTCAATCTTTATTCAGCACGTCTGTGTTACTTGGGAGTTGCATATTTCATATACTGATCAGCCCATTATGTTTCCACTACTGGGACTCGAGCCTTCCTGTCAGGGCGAGGAGTTGGGCCATAATCCACCACCAATGGGCCTGCTCATTGCAGAATGGGTAGAATAGAGACCAACCCATGTCGAAGTTTTCAGGCCGCCCGAAGGCCTTTGACATAGGGACCGACGGGTTAACGTGCCCAAAGAAGCACGGAAGCGCTCAGTTGAACAATGCCACTAGCACACACCCATCCAACTCCTGACCGCAGCAAGCGTTGCTTAACTTGTTGATCGGTTTATTGACATTTTCATCATCATTATTCACCACGTGGTTGAAACCGCGAAGTGCAAGTCACACTTCATACTAATGTTTTAATGGCGAAAGTGTGCGGGTGTGTTTGTATGTATGTTACTTCTTCACGCTTCAAAAACGGCTGGACCAATTATGATGAAACTGTAAATGCGCAATGAGGTGCTGGATTAACACATAGTTTTTATGATCATCATCCATTACCACGCAGTTGGAACCTCGTGGTGCAGCTAGTATTTTTATAAAACGATCCAAGTTGACCTTCTATAATGTTTTTTTTTCTTAACTTTGAGAGTTCATAACAAATTATTTACTTATTATTTTTCTCTTACAATGCATACATCGGGGAACATAACCAAATTAAAAGATAGAACTAAAACATAGTACCAAACATGTACCTAAACAATTTGTAGGGCATTTATACCAAAACGCGCTGTAAAATTTCAAAATTAAAAAAAAAACCTTAAATGGGATTCAACAAATTTATGAACAGTTAGAATCTACTACTTCAATTTGTTATTTTCCATATAATAATATGGAATATATCCATCTACTAACCTTCTAGTTTGTTTAACCCTCCGCCAAATACCCTGTATGTTTGGGCTCAAAATTTTCAAGTATCATGCATCATATTCATTTAAATTGAGTCTCACGCAAAAACTAGTTTATTACCAAAATTGTGTTCATTTGTACCTACTGATTGCATTTTTTGGCGTGAGAATTTAAACAATTAACGACAAGAGTAATTCAAACTTATCAAACAACCCAGAGATGCAGATTTTAGCGATAAACCTCAATAAACATATTTATTTACAACCAATCTTACCTTAAAACGTACCAACTGAGATATAAATAAACGAGTGAACCACTGTATTGAAGAACATATAGACGTCTAACAGTATGGGCAAAATCACCGTAGTGTCGCCAAGTGACTCATTGACTGTTCCAGTGTATGATTAATTTCACTCGTCGTTCATTGGTGTCTGGTGATATCTGAATGGTAAGATTTTAATCTGATGTTAACCTTTAAGTGTGGACGTCTTTTTTTCTTAACACTACTACTGGACGTAAAGTCTCACAGGCTCCTATATACACACTCATGTTTTTTGGGGTATTTGATATAAGATCGCTTTAAAACTGTTTAAATGTTAAAGTTATGGGATTGAATAATAAAATAACGTGCTTGTTATTTCAACCTCTATTTCAAAAAATATAGAAATTTTAAAAATAAAACATAATGCCACTTTTCAGTCTAAATCTACTTAGGTTGCATTTTTAGGTATTAGAAAGAGCCAAACTTATCCCTATAACAAAATGAGTCTTTTTATCTCAAAATATAATATATAAGAAACCAAAAACACAAAACTAGGTGTTTTGTCTTCAGGTAACAAATATAAAGAAAATGGACAACAGTCTAATAACGTAAATTTATTGGCAGTCAGTGCACAAAGGTCTAGAACATTAGAGACACACAAGTTTATTGCACGCAACACAAACAAGCGTAGTCATCCTATGTTTTTATGCGAGACAGATTCTACATGCTCTTTTGGTTCCTTGACTTGTTTTTTGATCCTGGACATCTTCTGTAAGCAAACCATTACCTAAAACTAGACTCATGATAAACCTCAGCTCTTAACGCGGCTTCCTCGTAACCCAATTCTTTTCCTAGGTTCTGGTTCTGGCGCAGGTCATGGCCCTGGTTTCATCATTGTCACTTTCATGAGTTTGTATCAGTTACTCCAATATAAAAATATCTTGATATTCTCTTCATTGTGAGACTGACCCGAAAAGCTAACTTCTTTTTCGAAAAATGGATCTCCTACACGCCAAGTTTTTATCGCAGTGCCCTGAACAGAACTCGTTTGGATTTAAAACTACCGGCGTTATTGTTTTTTGACATTTTGCACTACACAATCTGAAACTTACAAACTAACTACAAAAACAAACATAATCGACCTTATAAAATATATCATAGAGCAACAATAGACGTGTAGCCTGACAGGCTCCGGTCAATATTTTGAAGGCCATTACTTACGTGATTTTCATCGGAATGCGCAACTGCCTTCTTCGTAGGTCGTTTTACAACTAAAACAAAAGCTACTGAGCCACTCAATCGCTCAATCGCAAGGAGCGGGGGGAAATAGTTGAAACTAAGAAAACGAAAACACCGAGTAGCCTGTGAGACTCCACATCCATACTTTAAGGTTAATGAAACTCACGTTCATTATTATATTGTATTAAAAAAACGGGATCAACATGATAGCATTGTCGATCACAATCGACATTTGTTTCGGCCTCGCCCAAAAGCTTTTTATGAGTTAGGTTGGCAACTGAGCAGGCGGCTCACCGGATGTTATGTGATTATTATTTAGTGTAGAGATCGTGAGGATGCGTTGCCGGCCTTTGAGAAAGGAATAGGCCTTCTTCAGGATCTTGAGTGCGATGCGCTCGTCTTTGCGTCTCGCCTCGCACGAAGAAGACTTACTGACGAAGCCAAAACAATTACGAGCCTACTACGCGAACGATGTCGCGACTCGCAGGCAGTCGCTAGTAGGAAATAAAAACGCCATATATAAAAGTATGCAAACTGCAGTAGTTTATGTACGAACATTTTGAAGTTGACAATGTTGTCAAATTCGTAACATTCGGTCAATTGTCTGTACTACCCATACTGTCGCTACGCGCCCAAGGACCCGATTGGCAATAAAAATAAATAAGCAGCTATCAAAAGGAAGCGATTTTGGTCTCAACATAACTGACGCTTGGACAGTATAATTTACAATGGCGGGCAGATTTCAGGCTTTTATTTTATGTACTGTCCGTGTTGTAAATAAGTAATGTTTAATAACATGAGGTTTTACTAAATACTTACGATATGCGCTAACAAAATTTGTTATTTATAGCCTTAGTTATAGTTTTTTAATACTTGATGATCAACTTTTGGGTGGTATGCCTCTTGTGCATGACACTGTCTTGGTTGGTGCCACCTATATAGTCTTCCACGACGCAGTTGCGCTAATTCGCAACCATTGCAATGCGATACCTATAAAACTTTATTTACAGACATATTTTTTATATTATTGGGTAACGGTAGAAGCACGAGGCCCACGTGATAACCTCACCCTAGAATAGTAGGTCTACCACGAGTTTACAACATTGACACCAATGCTCGATATCGACTGCCGCAAAAAAAATATGAAAAATGAACAGTGCCACCTCGCGGTCAATTGTAGAACTAAAATTGACAGCGAGTACGCCAATCACAAGCTTAATAGCCAGCCGAGATCGAGTATTGACTATAGATGACATTTATATTGCCAACTCATGGTAGAGCTACAGATTCATTTCGTACAAGTGAAAAATTGCACCGCGCCTGTAACCCTGAGACATTAAGTTGTTCAGTCTCCTGTGCATGTAATTTCACCGGCAACTACACCTTCAAACCGAAACACAGTATTGCGAACATTACTGAATCACGGTAGGAAAAGGTATAGCGGCAGGATTACTACGGGAAACTCCTTCACAAAAATTTTTCTGCTCTCAAAATGTTGTGAATTGTGAAACAATATATTAGCTAGCTTAGAGTCAAAATAACTGGCAAAGAGGTGGTAGTGGTACCCACCAAGACAGTAGAATCCTGAATAGAATAGAATCCTGCAGAAGAGTCCTTCCAGCTAGAAAGTAAACAGATTGGCGCCATATCCAGGAACACTACTTTGTCCCTAAAAATATTCCTGCGAGAATAATTATTATACCAACTGTTATATATCATTAATATCCACCAAGCCGCACTGAGCCCGCGTGGTGGATTACTGCCCAACACCTTCCTGTGAGAGGAAAGCTTGAGTCCCAGCAGTGGGAACATAATAAGTTGATTGTGTCCTTCGAAGCACGGAAGCGCTCAGTCGAATAATGCCACTAGCAGTCACCCATCCAACTCTTGACCGCAGCAAGCGTTGTTTAACTTGATAATCGGTTAATTTAACCAAATCAAGCTCCAGTGCAATCATTTCCAGAACGATAACAGAAGTATAGTTCAATACATCCAAATTATGAACCAATACTGCGGTACAAAGTTTTTTATCTCGATAAATTCTTTGATATAGTTTTTTGCTGACCGTACAAAAACGAGAAGTGATAATTTGTAGACCCCAAACAATGTGTCGAAAGGGGCCTCTAGCGGGAATCCTAATAACTGTAATCAAACAAATAAGGGGTTCAAGTCGGAGCGACTGCTGTGGATGTGGTACTCGGCAATATTTTCTTTTTATACTGATATGTATGTAAGAATGTCAGACTTTATTACGAATTTTGTAGAAGCCAGTAAGGATGAAAATCTTTTGAAAGTTATAACCAGAGTAAACGCCGATTTATACTGTCTTTGATAATTAGTGTTCAGTATTGAACAGGGTGGTTTGGAATCGACATAAAATTGTAGGGAAAAAAGTTTATTTCTATTATTATGAGTCACTGTTCCGCTAAAAAACGATTGTGAGACAGAACCATAACTTTGACGGAAGCCCATTCCATACGTCAAATATCTTTGTCCAAGACTTTCATGCGCATAAAATCAAAAAATAACCATTAAAATCCTTCACGAAATTGTATTTGCATCCATTTGGATTGGAATTTCAAAACCTTTGATCAAATTTCGGTGTCGTTAGTAAATTGTATGAAGTCAATTTATTTGATCAAATGTGTACATTGGTCAAACATATTTGACGAGTGAAATACCAGCCTAAAATCACACCAGCATGTCATGTTAGCAATAAAACTGTCTTTAAATTTTTTATATACTATTTAATCCGTATGTATTGACATTAATACAATTTTATGCACGAGGTACATACTCTATACATATATATAGCATACTCAGTGCAGTATCATCATCATCATCATCTCAGCCGTAGGACGTCCAACTGCTGAAAATATGCCTCCCCCATGATTTTCCAAAAGGACCGGTTGGAAGCGACCTGCATCCAACGTCGTCCTGCGACCTTCATCATCGTCCGCCGTGTCGGTGGACGACCTACGCTGCGCTTGCCGGTCCGTGGTCTCCACTCCAGAACCTTTCGGCCCCATCGGCCATCTGTTCTGCGTGCTATGTGCCCTGCCCACTGCCACTTCAACTGGATAATCTTCTGGGCTATGTCGGTGACTTTCGTTCTTCTACGGATCTCCTCATTTCTGATTCGATCACGTAGAGAAACCCCGAGCATAGCCCTCTCCATAGCTCGTTGTGCGACTTTGAGCTTATCTATGAGGCCCATAGTAAGAAACCACGTTTCAGTGCATTATATCATACTCTAAATATCGTTGTTAGAAGGAAACCAACTTCAGATTTAAGATTCATTCAAAAAACATGAACTACATTTAGAAGTAAACTGCATCAGAATCTGAACAGTAGTTAAGTCTCAAGTTGGACATAAAACGGGAAATAACCAATAGTAATTAACATTCTGAATAACTTCGCATTAGAAGATTACAGCAATTTACAAACAAAACATTTCACTTCAATGTTATTTCCACGTTTCAGTGTTACATTATCTTTACTTAAGGAACTGCGAGGACATCCTGAAGCCGTTATAGGTACTTTGCCCAGGCCTTCTCAAGTGAGGGAACTTAATATTAATAACCCAAACACAGTTAGTATCTGTTTACTGCCTCGTGTAAATAATTACGGGCAATATTAGCACTCTATTGTCAACGTGCTGGAATGCTTGGGTAATATTAGGTCAGGGGCTGCTGGCAGATTTGATTACGCATGACGAAGCCACAGTATAAATATAGGTAAACAGTACGGCAACTACCTACAAACGTTCCAAACGGCTCACTCACAAACACATGCGCATCGACGAGAGCCCTAAGCGGTTGTCGCGGTGCTGTCAGTAGTGAGGCCGCGTCAAGACGAATCATGTATAAGTTTATTTCCGCTTAACTAGGCTTAGTTTCCATACTGTTGCATCGTTGTACTATGAGTAAGCCAATGTTACCGTTCATACATTCATGTCTGCACACTCACATCAATACGTCAAACAAAATGTCTGCTAAACATATACACATAATAGCGCTAGGCAGAGATAGACCCTCAGAAGGAACCCCGCTCTTAGAAGGCACCCTTCACTGCCACTACCAACTGAAATAATGGGGTCACCACTGTCATTATATATTTCATTGTGACCTCAATGGCACCCTTACAAACGTTAATCAGTTGACTGTTATGAAACCACCCTTTCTATATGTTAGTATTTGTTTAATACCACCTATAAACAAAATAGAGGAATGAAAAGTACGTTAAGAAACTGTTAAATGAAAATAAACAACGTTCATTCATCAATATTATGATAACTATACCCTAATCTAAATACAGGGTCGTGACGTACTAAAAATCAGTTGAAATGGTTTTTTTAATGATAATTCGACCGCGCTTCGCCTGTTCAGAATTATCAGGAATCTCTAAAAATAATACTCAACTCTTAAATGTATCACATACCAAAAATTGCCAGTGGCTGTCCGACTAACAGGGTCCCGAAATTGTTTGCCTAAATATGCCCCTAACAGTAGGGCGGAGATCAAGGCTGTTTGTATTGGGCTTACGAAATTAATGATTTTGATTCGTTCAGTACAATTGTTTTGTTCCTTTCAGTATGTTAAATATAAAATGTTTAACTGTGTATTTATTATCGAAATTAAATGTATTTAATATTGTGAATCGTGCGTGTATAGTTTGTTAACCGACTTCAAAAATGGTGGAAGTTATATGTTCGTAACTATGTATTTTTTATGTGTATGTTAGTCGATTTCTCCTCCATTTGTTGACCGATTCTTAAAATTATTTTCGGTAGAGTATGCTTCCGAGGTGGTCCCATTTAAATTTCATTAAATTCGGTCAAGCAGTTTTTGAGTTACACTCTACAAACTGAAAAGTGTTACGCCTATCTTGATCGAGGGAGATCATCGATGCGATGGACCGACCAGATACGAGCAGCCATAAACAGTCCTCTACGCGTGCACGAGAAAGGCTGCAGACAGGGAGGAATGGCGACGCATTGTACGGCGCGTTACGCAACCTGAAGTGACGACCACGACCGCTCTGTCAAGAACGTAGCGATGAAGAAAATCTTGATGAGATCATCATTGACAATGAATGACAACCAATTCCGTAAATAGCAAGAGTCACTTAAAATGGTGAAAAAAAATTCTACAAACCCATCCATCACCAAAAAAAACTTTTTTTGTTATTTTTTATCATAATAAAATAAGACATAGATGTCACTTTGAGGTTATTCTTCATTAAGTATAGCTGCGATCACACTGATATTATAAAGACGAGAGTTCGTGAGTGTGTTTGTATGTTTGTTACCTCTTTACGCTTAAACGGCTAATTCTAATTCCAATTTTGATGAAATTTGGTATGAAGGTAGATGAGGCGCTCGATAAATATATATGACTAGCTGGTGCCCGCGACTACGTCTGCGCAGGATTAGTACTTCGAGTAGCTTATTATTTCTCCAAAGGCATATCTATCTTAATACCAAAATGTCAAAAAATATATACATGTTCAAACGCAATTGCTATAATAGTATTTGTAATTGAGTACATTTATATACTTAGTATATCAATCAATAAACAACAATAATAAAATAAAATTTATCACCATGGAAAAAAAACTGTTATTACATTTCATCACCCTTGACGGTCGCCGAGCACGTATAGTGTATCGAGCTGTCAAATAATTGACTTGGCTTTTGACTAAGCTATCAGAAACTGACACAAACTTTGACAGAACTGTCATCATTACGATCTTGACGTAGGCGGAGATCTTATTATTTGTCTATACTATGCCCAAGCATATTACGCTCTTTCACCCGCTTGGTGATGGATGATGATGATGATGATGATAATGAAAGTATTTTATGTGTTAAACCACTGCCTCATCTACCTCCATACCAAATATCATCAAAATTGCCCCCGCCGTTTGTGCGTTAATGAGTAACAAAGATCCACACATCCATACATCCATACTCAAAAACTTTCGCGTTTATAATATAAGTCGGATTTCATCTCCAACCGCGAGACGCCGCTAGTAATCGATACATTTGTCAAGATTAAGACATGCTGCTTAAAAATAAACGAAATTATTTTGACACTTTACTTCTAAGTATACTTAACTTACTTACTTAACATACTTAAAAGTTTCAAAATAATTTTGTATAAAAAAAAATAACAGAAAAATATAAATATAAACGTGTAGGTACATACATATACCTACACGTTTATATTTAAGACAAAGTTATTTAAAAGATTATCTAACAGTAAACCAACATCGTAAAATGTTAAACAAGTTCTAAAAATCATAAACAAAGCCAATCTTGTAACCTAAGCGCTCCGAAGACGTCTAGAAGTACAAAGTCTCGAGTTACAAACGTAGGCGTAACAGAACTCGTCTCAAGTCCAAAGTTTAAGCAGCCCCAGGCCAATTACTTAGCAAGAATCGAGAAGCAGACCAAGTGATAGTTCGCGCGAACATCTTATGTTCGTGTTGTGTTGAACCATTTATTAATTGAAGATGCCATAGGAACGAACGGAAACATAAACGAGCTTGCTGTGCTTAAACATAGACGAAGAGCAAGAAGCAAGAAGAAATAAGGTTGATTTTAAAGCTAACCTAACCACGGATATAATTGTGGAATCATATCGGTAATTTAATTTTAGCTCTTACCTTACTAGTAACTTATTTTCATATCTCTAAGACATGGACATACCAACTTATATTTAATTTTCATTGTAAACTATTGACAATAATAGTACACGAATACAAGTACAATTTGAAAATTTTAATACCGACTTCCATTCTATCCAGTTATTTGAGTCTAACTCAAAAACTACTGGAGCGAATTTGATAAAATTTAAATGGGACCACAGGGGAAGCACCAGCTTTCAAACAAAAATTTTGAGAATCGGTTCTACTAGTCGAAAGTTATGAGGTAACAAATATAAAAAAATACAGGCGAATTGAGTATGTCCTTCTTTTTGAAAGTCGGTATAAAAAGGGGTTCAACGACATTTTTGCATAAATCAAACTAACTTTACCATTAGATTCGTTGTAAATGGGCCTTTCGTATGATGTGTTTTGAACAGCATAGAAGGAGCTCGTTTCAAAGATAATCTACATTTATAAAAATCCATCCACGACTAAAAGAAGCCCATTGCAGCCCAAAACTGAAACGGTGCACATTGCATGCGAAACTGGTAAAGAAGGCTATCATTATCTATGCTCAATACAAAAACGCGTGGTACACGCGTACGATACATTTGAGAAATTAGCGCAACTTCATGGTTATTGATCGAATTGATTCAAAACTTATATTTTCAGTCACACTATAATTCATTAGGTTTAACCATGTCTTATTAATTAGTATGTAAAATTTTAAAGTTCAGTTGGCAATTATCTCTGGTTGTTATTTCTGTTGATAAGCCCTTTCATTTCTTGTACCCTTCTTATATGTAACCTACCCTATTAAAACTGGCATGTTTTTTGGTAAGCAGCACTCAGGGTCTAAAGATGCAGGCTCTACCCTAGTTTGAGGTTTGACGCTTATTCTGTTTTTATTTTAAATTCTACATAACTTTAGAAATTAGACCTTTAAGACATTATGTAACTTTTCGGTCTGGAAAATAAATGTATTATTATTTATTACTAAGCAAGAATCATCAATATCATCAACTTCCCAGCTGTAAGACATTAACTGCTGAACATATTGTCCCCGCATAGAATTCCAAAAGGAATTAGGAGCGGTCAACATTCACCGTCGTCCTACCTTTATGAGCAAACAAATGTATAAATACAGCACATTAATTAGAAGAAATCTTCTTTAGCATTAATTAGTAGCAGAAGTATTTGGCAACGAGTTCATTCAGGGAAGTCCTGCTATACCTATTTCTACCGCAGTAATGTTTGCATTACTTACTAGTAGTTTCGACTTGAAAGGCATGAGAGCCGACGAAATTACAGTTTAAGCTGTTTGTGACTTATGTTATAGAGTTTCGGTCTATGCAATTAAGAATGATGAATACGGCTAAAAACAGACTCAATGATAGTTCTCGCAAACATCACATTTTTTAATTATGACAATTCTTTTCAATAGGGTAGTTGAGACAGTCAAAAATAAATTACAACGTAATGTTAACTTAAGTAGTTGGAGCATATACTCGTAACTCAATGAATTAAAAAAAATGCATTGGATTAACTTTATTTTGAATAAACAAAATGTGTACAAAAGTTTATAGAAGTCACGTGACCAAAAACGGAAGTAGCTGCGCGAATGATGTCATATTGACAAAAACATAATAGTGTCGTGCCTTATCAACAGACCCAGAATCAAGCAAGTGAAAAAAGCATCTAAATATTATTGCTTTAAAACTAAATATACTAGGTACACGGTTATTGCCGCAACTACAAATAATAAGTTTGTAATACATTTTTATATTAATTAAATACCTAAGTTTATAATAATATTCATTCGTTGTTCTTGTTATCACTGTTGTTACACATATGTGGATTTCAGGTGTTTTTTTTTATGAATAGAAAAAGGATCTTGACAGACAGACAGACGGACAGACGGACAACAAAGTGATCCGATACGGGTTGGTTTGTCCTTTTGAGGTGGAAGACCCTACCTACATAGAACAAATTATGCGGCTAAAATGTAGGTTTATTTTTGTAACTGCAGAGTTATAAACTTTTTTCATGTAGATAGAGTCTGCTCTAAGAAATAAGTAAGTCATTTAATTACTGTTTTTTATAAGTCACGTCGATGCATTACTAAAACTTGCTAACAAGACTGACGAAAAAATATACACAGATAATAATCTAAACGTCTGTGGTAATCATGTTTCAATAAAATATACAACTACGAGTACAACATACATCAGTACCTAAACCATTTTCCAAACTAGCAATTTTTGACATTAATTAACAACAAATATAAAATGCTGTCTTGAATTATTGTACCTTGGTATTACAACTTGCTTCTAGCTCCCGGTCTATAAAGATTTCTGAGTAATCATCAGTGTGCATCCTTAAGGCTGGTTATAGCTGATAATTGGACAGAATGACGGGATCTCTGATTTCTATTGTGTGAGTGATAATACCCTCACGAAAAAATCAAAACTGTCTAGGATGTTACCTAAAATACAATGAAAAATTTTAATTCCATTTATCTAATAACTAAAACGTGCCAAGGGAATCGCGTATCTAAGGATCCATAACAACAACATACAAAATCCCCTAAATAATCATTATTAAAAACAAGTGCAATTTGAAACATATACAAAACATAAACATACCGACTTCTATTCTATTACTTTGGTAAAAATCAGTTATTGAAGTGTAACTCAAAAACTGCTTGACCGAATTTGATGAAATTTAAATGGGACCACACGGGAAGCACCAGCTTTCAAACAGAAAGAATTTTGAGAATCGGGTCACTCTATCGTAAGTTATGTGGTAACAAACATCAAAAAAATATACAGTCGAATTGAGTAACTCCTCCTTTTTTTGGAAGTCGGTAGAAAATTAAGAGACTTTTTTATACTTATGGTTTCACACGGCTAAATCAAGTATCTACTTGAGAATTCGTTCACTTTGTGTTAGTTTATTTCTCAGCTGTTTTTTTATACCTTCTTCTTCACGCACAAAACCTTTTCCATCTAACGCTTCTATAAAATAACAGATAGGGATAAAATGGAAACCGGAAGTAGGACGAACAAATCGCAGTTTAAAAGCTCCCTTTATTATTTTTCGATATCTACCTAAGTTCCTTATTAGACCTTTCTCAATAGCCATCATCTGGGTCCTGATCGTTTTCCTTTTATCTATGGCGGAATGTTAAATATTGACATATTGAGCTATAAAATCTAACACCAATGTTAATAACCATGGTATGGTTAACACAGGCTATAAATTAGAAAGCAGTGGCACTGTACAGAAATATAAACAGTAACATAGTTCACTCTAAATACTATAGTAATCAAATGAAGTCAAAATATATATTTAGGTGTCAAAGATGATATGAAAAACTCTCTTCAAAATTACCCATAATTGAATAGAATAATCATGTTTTTAGAATTCAAAGTCATTTCTAAGTGTTACACCAATTAGGATTATAGTATGAACAGAATTAGAAATACCATAATTAATTTTTGTTTGAAAATTCTCGTATGTTTAACACATATTTATTTAATCTCAAAGCCGACTTGACATCTCTAGGGAATTTACGCTGCAAGATCGCGACGAACACTGCGGGCTGCAGCGCGCCCAGCCCGGCGCGAGAGCCGCGGTGCATGCGCAGGCGCGGTATGTGGCAGACATGCCCGAAACCTACAATGAGATTAACTATAGAGACGTTTTACACCTTGAACATGAAGTTAAATTAAAACATGGCAAATGTTTATGCTATGCCTACTTATAGCTATAGCACACAACTCGCACAACGATATTAACTACACTGATAAGATTAAAAGAACACGAAGATATATGAATCCTAGTTGGCAGAAAGGGATCAACATATTAATAACAACGTTCGCCTGTGGCCGACCATTCGACCGCCACTGCTAACATCCTCGTTCTCTCTGTCACTTGCTACTTGTCTTGTTCGCGTGGGTGGCGAAGCGGCAACGACGCAGGAGTTTATTTAGATTAAAATACAATATTAATTTTCCATTTTTGATAGATAATATAGTAAAACAATACTTACAAATGAAAAGATGCATCATTTTTGTTTTTTTACACTCGTCCCAGTATATGTTCTGCAGTTTCTGAACACACAAGGCATTTTTTTCCTAAATATTGAACACGCGCTGCGTCGTTGCCATACAGGCTGGAACTAAGTTGATTCAAGACAATTAGCTTGTGTTGATCTCGCTAAGCAGAGCGCAGTACGGCGTATCTACCTCCGTTTATATATATATAACATATATTATATAACATCAATGGAAACCTATGTCTATAACGTCGGCTAATTACGTGAGTAAAGTTGGTTTTGATATTAAATAAATACCATAATTTACTTATTATATTTTAGTTCGTTACTTTAATGATGTTCACAAGCGAAGTTGATCAAAGTTGTTACACTGTGTATATGTATACATTACTGGCATGTGATTAATAAGACAAATAAAACTTTTTACAACCAATAACAGTTACTGCCGAAGTGGGCACATTACAAATAATGTTTTACATTAGTCGTATAAATTATTTCTTTTACCCCTGTATATAACGGTCAAATTAGAGGGGGGCGTAAAGTATTCGATATTTGATTTAGTTTACAGGCGCTAAAATAGCATGTTTTGGTTCTCAACCAAAAGACGTACACACGCAGTGCCTTTTACCAAGAAATGATATCGGAATGTTCTGAAGTGGAGACCATGGACTGACCTGGCACGTGCTGCGTATAGGTCGTCCACCCACAAGGTAGACAGACGAACTGATAAACACGGACGACGCTGAATGCAGGCCGGGTAATTATTGAACGGCAACCGGAGTCGAACTGCAGTTGCAACGGGGTGGATTGTTGAAATTTGAGAGAATTGCTCTCAGTTTTATAGAAGACGTCAATATCTATAAAGAAGTCCACATTGTTGCTAAAACGGGGTTTTATAATTAATTTATCTTGCACCATTAAAGGTTAGGAGTAAATCTAAGTTTATTTGTTGATTTTTAACCCAGCAATGTGGGAGAGTCTTTAACTAGGGTTAGTGAATTTCTGTGTCAAAAGAAATTGAGGTTACATTCTGCTGTATAATGTACTCTTTGGACGAAATGACACGAGACAATACGTTTAGAATAAAAAGTCGTCAAATTTCATACAACAAAGGATAAACAAGAAAGTTTATATACATTGTACTGTAGTGCCAAAGAGATAGATATAAGTTTCACATTTTTTTCGATTCATTGATTATTGGTCAGGTTACAATATAAGCGCATAGACAATTCAATGTTCCCATCTAAAGATTACAAATGTCAGTTAAGCAAAACCGGTGATCTTTTATAGTCGTGCCAGGCAAAAAGAGGGTTAAAAATTTATATGACTAACGCAAGTTTTCAAACTCGCAGACTTATTTATTCAACCCGAGCAAACGTGCAAGTGGGCCTTACAAGCAAAGCTCGATTATCAAAGTACTAATTCAAATTCAAATTCAAATATATTTATTTCAGGCAAATAAACCCATAAAGCATACAAATAATAATACAATAAAATATACCTTGAATAAAGTCCAATAAATACAAAAACGTTCAATAAATTTTGTGCACAATAAATTACAATATTCCAAAACTTATAAAATAAAAATTAAATGTCAATAATACAATAGCAATGTCTAAATTATATAAAATTATGTCCAAATATATTACTTAAAATGACCCAAATAGGTAAAACTTCATAGTGTGGCGTATACCTACTCATGTTGACTAAGCAAGTCTTGCTATAAATAACTTTTGTTTACACAACATTAATTTATATCTTTAATTGCTTTACTAAGCTCTGAATTTCACGGAAATCGTAGTAAAATATTTGAGGTAATTACTTTGATTGGTTCTAGGAACTTATTAAGAAGTTAGCGCGAAGTAAGTTATAATAAGTATATAGTAAATATAAGTTATAATGTTTGCTTGAAAATTAACCTTCCAAGTAATTTGAATACATATCGAACTACAGCAGGGCCTCGATATTCCGAACACCTAAAATTTGTACCCTGTTCGGATGCACGACGCGTTCGGATTAAAGTATTTAGATATTTTTAAAGGCATTATTTGAAATAACACAAAAATATTTTATATTATAGTTAAAGATTATATTCCGGGAAAGTAGATAATAATATGATACTTTTCATCATCATCCATCACCATGCGGGTGAAACCGCGGGGCGCAGCTGGTATATAAATAAAGATGTACAGCGAACGAAATAACAAACGTGCAAAACCACTAAAGCCACTAAATAAAACTTATTTGGCAAGTAAAGAAAAAATTGGAGAGAAAACGTTTCCAATTTCTAAGAAACATCTCGAAGCTTGCTCACAAAGTAGCGCGTTACGAAACTAACGCGACGTCACGGGTAGCTCCTGACCTTTGTACGCCAATTTAGCAAATCCAGAAAGGGAAGGCAAATGTGGAACGTACAAAGACAAAGTAAAAGTAAAGTAAAAGCTAACTTACAAGCAAAAAGGTCACGAGAATGAAGAATTCATCAGACAAATTGACAGTACAGAAAAAATAGAGATACCAATCAATGAGTTTATTTATAAAAATATAGATATGTCATGTATGCACAATAACTTGCATCAAATACGTCTCAACTAGGACATCTTTCAATAAGTATGCATATGACCGCGACCACGTAACAGATGGTAAATAAAACTAACGTCGTCCTGCGACCTTTATCGGTTCATCTGTGCACCTTTTCGGGGGACGACCTACATCGCGATTGCAGGTCCTGATTTCCACTCCAGAACCTTCAAGCCCTATCAGTCATCAGTTCTGCGTGCCATGTCCCCTATGCACAGCCACTTCAGTTGCTGTATCCTCTGAGCTAAGTGGAGCTAAGTGACTTTCGTTCATCCTTACGGTCCTCCTTATTTCTAATTCGACCACGTAGGGTAATCCGAGCATGCCTTGTGCGGCTTTGAGCTTACTTATGAGGACCATAGAGACTACGTTTTAGTGTATGAGTCAATCACTGGTAACTCGTACAGTTCAGACATTTCTCTGAGAGTCATAGAAGCGCTCAGCCACTAACGATCATCCATACAAATTGTGACAGCAGCAATAGTTGCTTGACCTTAAGGCTAGCTACGCCGTAAGCGCTTTTGCATGTATATGTACTCGTCATTACCTAAAAGTAGACTATAATAGCTCCCAGTCCTATTAATTAAACGAAGTAGATTGTCCCACATCGGACAGGAAGGACCCTGCATCAGCAGTTTCCAGTGATTGACCACATTGGACCTTACGGAAGACGCAATTAAAACTCGAGGGGGGGAGAATAAATTGAAAAAGTTCTGTCAATGGCATGTTATGTGCTGGCGAGGCAGGCGCGCTTTGCAAAGACGGGAGGCGACTGCAAAGTTTGGCAACCGCTGAAAGCCTTCTCATATTTTAGTTTGGAAATTTTCGCGTGTGCCAAGTTGTTCTTTAATATTTGACGGGGGAGGGAACATGGACGCATTTTTGTAGTCTGGCACCAAATTCCTAAAAGTAGAGTTTCGCTTATTAAGATCAATGCAATCAAAGAACCTAATAGGTCAATCTTTTTCAAAGACACAATGTTTGTAGCGTGTTTTCCGTACAAGCATAATCTCTGCTGACGTTGTTTTATGCCATAAGGATTAACCCTAGGAGAATAAGAAGTCGGATTATTGGCCAATATTTGTAGAAAACAAATAGAGCTCATATATTGTTATTTTATAGTTTGATAGTTTTCCGGTAGGTAGCCATATGTATAAAAAAGAATTGAGTAGTCCTGTATCGCATTTTTATTATCGGGCTTAACCCGCGTGTTGATGGTTGATAATGACAATGATGAGGATGAATCATAATATATAGCCTATGTTCATCAGGGATAATGTGGGGTTCTAATGGTGAAACAATTTTTCTAATCGGTAAGTAGTTTCGGCGCTTATTCAATACAAACAAAAAAACAACACAGTAACCTAAAGACGAAAGTTTCTAATCAGTGTGTCCTACCCGTCATGACCTATGATGAGAGATGAGAGAGCTATATGCTCGAGGTTTCTCTGTAGGATACGATTCTTAATTAAGCTATCCGACAGAAAAACCAAAGAAGTCGACATAGCTCAAAGAATAAATAAGCAGAAGTGGCAATGGGCTGGCCACATTTCACGAAGAACCGATAACCGCTGGAGTAGACGAGTTCTTGAGTGGAGACCACATTTAGGCAAACGGAGTGTAGGACGCCTTGCGGCCAGGTGGAGAGACGACCTGCGGAAAGCGGCTGGCAGTAACTGGATGCAGAGAGCTGAAGACCGAGCTCTGTGGCGTACTTTAGGAGAGACATATGTCCAGCAGTGAACGAATGTGGGCTGATGATGAAACAAACAAATCTTTCTTCTTTATTTTATTAAAATAATAATCAAGTATCTAATAATAATTGCTATCCGCGGTTGCACCCGCGCGGTGATGGATGATGATGATGGTGAATCTTATATAGCCTATGTTACCCAGGGTGAATGTAGCTTTCCAATGGTGAAAGAATTTTTGAAATCGGTTTAGTACTTTTTGAGCAAACTCGTTACAAACATACATACAAATCTTTCCTCTTTATAATATAATATATACAATACAATACAATAACTCTTTATTGCTTACCACACAAAACCAAAATAATAGATAAATTAACTAATTAAACTACTTACAAGTACTATCTTAGATCTATGATCTGATATTATTATAAAGTAGGGTAAAACCCGGATAGTTGCGTCGGTGGGATACATGCCGCAGTTTTGAATTCGCTATGTTAGGGCTGTTGGTGGCATTAACGCTTTACTGAAGCACCCCTCCCACAGGCCTCATTACCATGTCAGCTTGTGGTATAGGTGCAAGCGTTATGTCTGTGTAAGCTAAAATCTTCCGCAGCGAAACTTTAAAAGGCGTCCAAATTATATTGGTAAGTAGTTTCTGTTGAATATTTTTTGTACTGATTGTAATGTTAGTCAAAATTTTGTTTATGTGCATGTATTAGAGATTGAACTACACTGTTTCTTACGTTTTATTGTTGAATAGTTTATATTTATTTTGTACATAAAAAGGGCAAGTATCCGTACCAAAAAGGATAGATGCGCTATCTACTACTACTATTAAATATGGATCATATTAAAAACAAAACTAATAAATCATAAAGACTAAATCTGGAAATGATATTAATTTACTTTTGTCTTATAAAAATCATAGAGAGGCGTCTATCCCCGCACGTGGCAACTATCCCACGAAATATTTTTAACGTTAGGCAAGTATCCGGTACAGTAGGCAACTATCCTCTTTTTCAGAAGTCAAATAAAACAGGATTCACTCGAAACCTATACTAATAATGTTTACAAAAATAGACTTTGATATACATGTTACATTACTCTTAGTAAGTACATATTTTTTAGTAATAGAGCTTGATCGAAAAGTAGGGCAACTATCCGGCTTTTACCCTATAGATATCTATATTAATATAACTAATATTCGTAAAGATATAGGTTAACACTAGGTAGCTGCGCCCAGTGGTTACCACGTGGCGATGGATGATGCTGCTGATGATGATGAAAACCTCCTGACTTGATCCTCATCAGTACCTCATCTATGTACCAACCAAATTTCATTCAACCACGTTTCCATCCTTCCACATTTATAATATTAGTAGGACAGTAGGATTATTATTATAGCATTAAATGTATTCCCAAAGCAATAAATAGACAATATAAATTAGCAGTGCACGTGAAAGAGACAGAACACATGTGACTAATGTCTAGACATTAGTAAAAGGGATAGCACTACCCAACATATATCAAAACAAATGTGTTTCACTAACAGCAGTTTAAAACTAACAGTGGGTTTAAGGGCGGTTTGATACGTGCTATGGTTAGTTTAATCACTTCGTTATGTGTAATGTTGTATTAATAGTAAATTGACTATGATAATATTTGTAACCGGCTTCCAAAAGGAGCAGGTTCTCAAATTGACACGTATATATTGTTTTCAACACACCTACTAGAAAAGCGACTCTTATTGAACGGTAATTAGAATCAAACTGCAGCGTATTTCGAACGCGTGCTTTTTACTTTTCATTCCCGCGCAATTTTTAATAGCAAAGCGTTAACCTATAATTTTACCAATTGTACTTTCCATAATTGTTTTATTAAATTAAAAATACTATGAACTGAAGTACTTTTCAAGCAAGTAAGTGTGTTGAAAGACATCGTATGAAACTTGTGCGCGTTGTTTATTACAATCTCTACTCCATTTAGGCCTCTAAAACCCATCTCGATTGTAATTAACAACTTCGCGCACTTGTATAATGTACTATTTGTTTGTTTATGTATGTATGATCACGCATGCCTTTTTACAGATTTTTTATAAATCTTGTGTTTGGTACAGTTTACCTAGGTCTCCTTTTTAATTTCATCAAATTCGGTAAAGCTGTTTTTGAGTTACACTCCAATAACTGAAAAGTGTTTTGCATATCTTAATTACATCTTTATTAACGGTGAATGACAATCAATCCCGTAAGTATTTATTTTATTTTATTTATTTATTTATAATAGTAATATACACCTTTACAAAAAAATGTTTTTGTAGTAACAAGGGTCACTATAAAAATGTGCCGAATGGAAGTGACTTCAACACTAAAGAGTGTGAAATAACTTGTCGAAGTCCGTACCATGCGCACAATATTGTGATAATAGGCACTTTTGAATTATCACGGTACTGACTTTTAGTGTTGAAATCGGTTCCATTTTGTAGTAAAAAATTTTTTGCCTTGTTAATATTCCTATTAAAACCCTTAATAACTCTCTTTTGTTACGCTCGAATAACATCAATTTGAGCAGGGGAGAAAGAAAGAAAGAAAAATAATTTATTTGAGAAACAGGTTAAAAACCGTAATGTAAGCAACAGTAACAGCAATATGTCAAACAGGCCCTACCTCAGCACATATGTCAGATGTCCGTGATCTGTGACATCTGACGCTGATTTTCAGGCAAAGCCCAAACAGGTCACATAGTAACAATACAATATTATGCCTCCAGTCACACAACAATAAAGTTCACATTTAAAAATACAAACAAATATAAAAGACATTTAAACAGATGCAGGACAGGTTCACTTTATTTTAATTTCACCTTCAGGGATATGCTGAAAAACAGCGCAGTTGGGTAACTCGACCGGTTTCGTGACTTTTCGGGTCACGTCTTCGTTGCAAGCGATGAATCGACCCGGTGCACGACCCGGGTAACCCGGATGACCCGATAGGTCAAGAAACCGATCGAGAAACTCTACTGTATTTACCGCGTAATTTAATGTCAAAAATTACTACAATGTGTACTTAATACTTATACGAAATTCTCAATCGAGTGAGATATACCTATTATAGATATATAATATATTTTTGGAGATGAAGTAAGTATTTTCAACTAAAATTTAGTTTTCTATACTCTGCAACACTAACACTAATAAACATTTTGAAATTTTTTAAACCGATACCATTCCGATCATGATAAATTATTATCCAAAAAGTACTGGTCAGAACTTGATCGAAATTAAATGGGACCAGAGAAGCACCAGCTTTCAAATAAAAAATGAATCATCAGTTTTTTTACCAAAATGTGGAAGTTCTACTCAAGTTAAAGTCGGTACCATGATAGTTCAAAAGTAGGTACCTATTATCACAATATTGTGCGCATGATACCCACTTCGACAAGTTATTTCAGACTTTTGGTGTAGAAGTCGGTTCCACTTTTTAAAAAAAAAATTACGATTTTTAGTGACCCCTGCTACTTACGGGATCGATTGTCACTCACCGTCAATGATGATATCATCAAGATAGGCGTAACGCTTAAGTTTTTGGAGTGTAACTCAAAAACTGCTTGACTGAATGTGATGAAATTTGAATGGGTGGTCCCATTTAAATTTCATCACATTCAGCCGGATGTTCCAAAAAAAATAGTTTTAAGAATCGGTTCACAAATAGGGGGGTAATCGGCTAACATACACAAAAAAATACATACATTCTAACATGTTATATCCTCCTCCTTTTTTGAAATCGGTTAAAAATCGGTGTATTAATAAAAAATATAGTCGATTTGAGAACTGCCTCCTTTTTTAAAAAGGCTTTATTTCTATCCGAGTGCCTTCGGATAGTAATATTTATCATATCCATCCAGAATAAAACGTTCTGAGCAAAACACACGTAAGCAACAACAAAGGAAACGGAATTAGAATCCTTCTAATAAATTATTCCATAACCCAATGAGTGAATCTTGACATCTCCACAGAACAAACGTACAAGTAAACAAACAGGGTCGTAACGCAATGGGTACAGTTCATTTACTTGAGTAGATAAATGTTAGACATCCTTGAACTTACTTAAGAGCTCTCGCTCTTATGTTTCCCTCACAAAATGAGATAATTTATTTTTTATTAGACGTAGATGTAATTTTTTGCTGTTTTAACGCCACAAACATTAAAAGTGTAAAAAAACATGAATTACATCATGTAAATTTATAATTTTTATTTGCTAGTTGGACTCTATTAATGAATAAAAAAGCATAATATCTTTATATTATACTCGTATTATGAAAACTAACGTGGTTTGTACACATTTTTAATATGAAAAACGGGATTTACTCACGTAAAAAAGTCAGATCTTTCCGACTATAGTTTCAACCAAATCCGGGGGCCTTTTCAAGGAGAGTCCAAAACGCTCGCGGTTACCTCTCGCCTCGCACAGCGGGCAGCAGCACGTAGGGCGCGCGATGATATCCTTGAAAAAGACCACCGGATATGGTTGAAACTATAGTCGCAAAGATCTTACTTTTTTACGTGACTGAATCCCGTTTTTCATGTTAAAAATGTGTACAAACCACGTTAGTTTTCATAATATAATATAAAGATATTATGCTTTTTTATTCATTAATAGTCTAACTAGCAAATAAAATGTAATAATTTATATGATGAACATATTTAATGTTTGTGGCGTTAAAACAGCAAAAAATTACATCTACCTCTAGCGTTTTGCACTCTCCTTGAAAAAGACCACCGGATGTGGTTGAAACTATAGTCGGAAAGATCTGACTTTTTTACGTGAGTGAATCCCGTTTTTCATATTAAAAATCTTTATATTATGCTTTTTTATTCATTAATAGAGTTTAAATACAAGACAAAAATACTCCAATTCTGGCAAGCTGTCTCTCTGCCACCCATAAAATGTAATATTTGTAGTACCTAAGTAGAAACATTGTAAACATCTATATAAAAAGATTGGCCCCGAGTTTCTTGCCGCTTCTTCTTGGTGGGCTCTATATATTTTGGAACGCGGCGGTAGAGTCTTTAAAGTACATTAAGTATAATGAAAAATTTACGTTCATATGACTTTGATGTCTTAATTGAATAAATTATTTTGACTTTGACTTTGATAATTCCAATAAATTGGCATTTGGGTTGTCATTGTTTTTTTTTACTCACATAATTCTAGAAAATTATTTGTTATAATAAATTCAAAGTGTCTGAAAATATTTGGGCACTAACCACTCTATCCGTACGAGCATGCTTAAGTACGAGAAATACATGAAATGGAACGTTCTGACATGGTCATGATACAGCAAAGTTGAGAGAGCTAACTAGTTTAGCTACAGTACCTTCAGCAGAAAATTTAATAACTACATACAGTATGCTAGTTAAACACTAAGCTATCAAGTATTAAATAAAACCCGCTCCGTATCAATATGATTAACCGCATCCCGTCTTTTAAATACAATAGGCTGGAGAGCTCTTAAAGGAGGAAAGCGCTTATTGATTTCCAAGCATGGGTCCATTACACGCAGGCTTCTTGGAGTACGTGATTTATTCGGCACATTTAAATATCAATGGTTGGATGGTGAATCTGGTTACGAGGGCGATGAATTCCAGCTCTTTTACCTTGTAATATCCATGCATTCTGGAACTTATTGGAGCATATAAAACAGCTATCAATTGGGATTCTCTATTCACCCCTTTTATATAGGCGATACATATTCGTATTTCATAACGGTATGAGCATCATATAAAATAGGATCTTACTTGTGCAAATTGTGGTAACTTATTTTAAGGGTTTTTAATCTCAAATCTGGTACGATGCAGTTATCGTCATCATCCTCTCAGCCGTAGGACGTCAACTGCTGAACATCCTCCTCTATAAACTTCCAAAAGGTTCCGGTTGGAAGCAGCCTGTCGTCCTGAAACCTTTATCAGATCATCTGCCCATCATGTCATTGGACGACCTACGCTGCGCTTTCCGGTCCATGGTTCACTTCAGAAACTACCGGCCCAATCGACTATCAGTTGCATGGTGTGTGTCTCTACTGCAACTTTAACTGGCTTATCCTCTTACCTAAGTTGATGACTTTTACGAGTACGTCTCGGGATCTTTTTAATTCTATTTCGATCAAGCCTATATGAAAGAGAGCATGAGATGTAGTCGTCATCATCATCATCATCTCAGCCGTAGGACGTCCACTGCTGAACATATGCCTCCCCATAAATCCATAAATATGAGATGTAGTGCTGGATCTTAATTTTGACGACATCTCACTTGATGGTTTGAGTACACTTTGGAACTAGCCAGACGGCTCTCCAGGACAGCTAAGAAATCTCTACTATAAGAGAAGATATATCTTTGTATTACCATGTAGGCTACATAAAACACCTCAGACTATAATTTTAAATAAAATCTACTCTTTGCTTTGATGAAAATAAACTTCTTCCGGCTCATCAGTGTTAACTGATGAGTATATTAACAACCTAAATCTCTCTGATGGTAGCTGAAATATTTATAAGTTTTAGTATTAGGTAAATAGATATTTCTAAATTCGGAACTAATGCTAGCAGACGGTTCTGCCAATTTGAGTATGATGAATATGATACAAAATCCATATGGCGCTAAAAAAAATCTAAAATGTCAGACTATCGCTACTGGATGACAGCAATTGGTGGTGAGTGGTAGAGTCTGCCGTGCGATTCTCTGAGAAAACATCGTTGCATCTTTGACAACATCCGTGAAACAAATGAAGAGATGACAAGAAACGTTACGTTGGAAAAATAAGCTTATGTACAAGGGCGAAGCATAGAGAACATTTGTTTACTGGAGTAGAATACTGGGGCGAAGTATTTGACATCAGTGAGCTGGCTCACACGGCTGGATTTCCCGAAAACAAGTTGGGAAATTAACAGCTATTAAAAATAAGCTGATTATATATTTAATGCTTTTTTATTATAATATTTCGATACGTTCTCTTACTAAAATAATAATCAATAATTTATGTCAATTCATTATTAGTGTTTAAAAGACTATACATGTTTGCATGAATTGGATAATTAATTCACTTGGAATAATTCTATTGTTTTAATCATATCAATTGAATAGCTGCTGCTGTGCTAACAATTTCTATCTTTGCCAAAATTGTCCGTAAAGAATTGCTACTAGTGATAAGGCTAACCATTGTCCAACCAACAATTTTTACATGTATTTTGTTTAGTTCTTATATTGTTGTTCAAGAAAGTGTTTTTGGATTTACATTTCAAACCTCAAAATGAATAAGACTTCGCAATATAAGGAAATCGTTCCAAAACGAGCAAAAGCACCATAAACAACTTTCCATCTTCCCAATATCTAAGTGAGCTCATTGAAATGGGACTACCTACCGGTCTTTACAAAATGGCCTGCTTTTGTGGTGTTAGATTTATCGTACACTTTCAATAAAGACTCCATAAAAAGGGAAATAAATGCCCAAGACTGTCTTTGGCTTCAAACTTTCGGTCCTATAATAACAGTAAATCATCTGCATATAAAAATAACAGTACCGACCGAGCTCTAAAGTAATCAATTGATTTTCTTGGTCTAACCTCAAAACAAACACTTATTGGCTTAGTGTTGCTTAACAACGCCATCTATTGTCAAGTAGCTTTAGTGTTGCTGTATGAGTTTTTCATTGCCTGAAAACATAGATAAAACTACGTTTTCTAAAAATGTAACCTAGCTAGATCGATTTATCGCTCCCAAAAGCCCTGCATACTAAAGCTCATGAAAACGGTTGGAGCCGTTTCCGAGATATATACATACTTCTACAAGAATTGCTCGCTTTAAGGTATTAAATTAAGTTACGCATATTATAAATTACAAAACATCATATGTCTCTTTTCTAGTTTAGATAGTGATTAGTATGTGTGTAAATATGTTTATTAGCACTCCCGCTGGACATATTTTGATGGAATTTTCATAGATATATCATGTCCTGTAATAATATTATGTTATATGATGATCTGTATCTCGGAAATATGATTATCAAGGATATGAGCCGCGTGGCTTAGTGTTATCATAAGAATTTTTACGTCTTATATATTTATATATTTAAAAAATACTTAGTAAGAACGTAGGTTATAATACTTTAAGTATAGTATAAAAATATAGTGATCACCACTCTTCCCTGAAATAACCTTTTGCGTCCCAGAAACGTTTAACGTGCGTTTAATTCATAAATCTTTTGTTTTAATTATCACGGTATCGAGAGGGTTAAGTTATGCGATTTCGAAGTTTTTACTCCATTTAACCCTCTTCCGGGGGTTTACTTTCTTTGGGATTAAGTTAGACATGATTACATATTAAACCATAATAAACAAATAAAACCACTGTCGGGAATTACTTCCACTGTTTTGCAAAATATTGCCTTATTTGACTGGACTTATTAAAATATTTTTTTATTATTCAATCGCTGTTTCTTTGTGGGCCGAGCACGAAAATCTGCTTAAGTGTAACGTTATCGTATCGTTTACGTATTCAGTACAAACTATGAGTTATCTGTGCCACTATTGTGCTAGATAAATGACATTTTGTACTAAATACGTTAACGATGCGATTACGTTACACTCAAACAGATTTTCGAGCTCGGTCCTCTGTAATCGTGTAATATTGAGCTAAAAGTGTAGTGTGAAATTTTCTACCGACTTCCAAAAAGGTATTTTTAACTTTTAAAAAATTCGACTGTTTTTTTTATGTTTGTTACCTCATAACTTTCGATTGGCTGGACCGATTCTTAAAATTCTGTTTGACAGCTGGTGCTTCTCGTGTGGTCCCATTTAAATTTCATCAAATTCGGTACAGTAGTTTTTGAGTTACACTCCAATAACTGAATAGAATGGAAGTCGGTATTAAATTCTTCATATTGTACTTGTTAGTTCAACTTATAAACATACGTTAGTTGAACTTCTCATACTGTGTAAAACACTGTAGTGTGTCATATTCTCTCCCTGTTAAGCCTGGAAAGGGAGTCTGTTTGTCGGTACTTAGACTTGGGTGTAGCATTAACTTAATCTGATCTTAACTTAAATACTCTTTATGAGAATGCTTTAACTTTGTTCATATTTTATCCACTGAAAGACTTGAATGAAATCGTTTAATTTTATTATAGTTGACCCGCCAGCGGCTTCGCTCGCTTGGTCTTGGTGTAGTAGCGAAAGAGTAATTTTTTTTTTTAAGAACTGATTGACATGAAATGTAAATGTAAAATGAAGCTTACCACAATATATTAGTGAAAACTACATCTAAATCGGATAAGCCGTTTCTTAGATTAGCGTGCACAAACAGACAGACATACAGACAGTAATTATAACAATGTTTATTTCATTCTATGTTCGTTTATAAAATTCACAATAATATTTTTTCTGATATATATCTTTCATGTGCAGACATCTGATGAGTTTATTTTTTGTATTTGTATAGATAAAATGGACTTATGAAACATAGAAATTAATAAGCTATTAATTTTCTTGTGATGCCAATTACTTTGTTTTGGATATTTTTAGCACGAGGCTCTTTGGGGCTTCGTAAGATATGTTTAGTATCGTTTTTAAGGATTTTTTTTCCAGGAAGATGATATTTGCAAGCATACGATAAAATTATAAACATAAAATTATAAAAATAACATAATGTCACTTTTTGAAAATAGTGCTGGGAAAAAGGTTAATGTATCCGTTTTTTTATGGATTATTATCTGATGTGTTCATTTAAGTTCTTATTGAAATCGGATTACCTATAAGATTTTTTATTGAGATTTCTATGTACATACCTTTTATTTATTTTTCGGTTTGGAAGTACAATTAAGGTTAAGCTTTTGTTATAAATTACCATTCATAATGTATGAATTAAATTAATCGCATAAGTGAAATCTTACTCTTAAGACTAGCCAACAAAGCCGGGCCGGAAACTAGGTGAGAGTTCATTTTACTGCAGCAATTTAAGACACGCTCGTATCCTGATAAAAGTAAAAAGCATAATCTTTAAACACCTAGTGTAACGAAACAGATCGATAATATATTTAGAAAAAAATACTAAGGTTAGAAAAGGAATAGGAAAAGAGTAATAACCGAATAGAATTCATAAATATACCTTTTTTTCTGCATAAAAAATTCCTTAATAGGTCCACAACAATAAAATTTCACGTCCAAACTCTCAGAATTTTCAGCGATAACACTATATTTTTTTTCAGGTAACACATAGCCAACGTATAGTACTAAAGTTATAACCAGCAGTTTTTTCGATTCTGTTAGTATACAGGGTGTTTGGTAGAGGGACCGACAAACCAAATGAGCGTGTTCGGGGGCCCACTTGGAGAATACAAGTTGGCCAGAAAAAAATCACCGACACCCCAATTTTTTTTAACTATTTTTTGTGAAGTTTCTCGTTTTCTCCAATATTGTACCTATTTACCACCATAACATTTGTAAAGTATGTTTTAGACCGGATGTTTTTAGTTTTGCAGTAGCCGCCCTATCTACCTACCCACATATTGCGGCAGATACAGATCCGAGTTTCTTACTTACACATACATACGAAGTACGAAGGCCAGTTTTTAATAAGTATGCGTCGCGTTCTATTTTTGATAAAATGCATACGATTTTACCTTGTGTCAAAATATTACTTTTAGGGCAGTTAACATGTTTAATAATACAAATGTTAAAATGGCATCATTTTATTCATACTATAAGCTTAATCCCTGTTAGCTCAGTTGGTAGCGACTCTGTCTTTAAAACGCGTGGTCCAAGGTTCAATACCTGGTCTGAGCAAATATTTGTGTCATCATCATCTCAGCCGCAGGACGTCCACTGCTGAACATACCTCTCCCATGATTTTCCAAAAGGACCGGTTGGAAGCGGCCTTCATCAGGTCGTCTGTCCACCGTGTCGGTGGACGACCTACGCTGCGCTTGCCCATCCGTGGTATCCACTCCAGAACCTTTCAGCCCCATCGGCCATCTGTTCTGCGTGCTATGTGCCCTGCCCATTGCCACTTCAACTGACTAATCTTCTGGGCTATGTCGGTGACATTCCTTCGTCTACGGATGTCCTCATTTCTGATTCGATCACGTAGAGAAACGTACCGTATGACCCGTAGTAAGAGAACACGTTTCAGTGCCATAAGTCATCACTGGTAACACACATTGGTCAAAGACTCTTATCTTGAGGCACTGAGGTATTTTTGACGAGAAGACTACTTGAAGTTTCCGGAACGCTGCCAATATACTTGTGTGAAGAGCCGAAATATTTGTTCTCGGGACTTATATGTGTAATTGTATTAAGTGATTCTGAATTATGTTTCTACCTCAGTAATTACATTTGTTTAATTTTATTATTACGAAAGAAATATACGAAAACATGAATTCGAGTATCTAGTTAAAATTCCTGAAGCGGCTTTAATTTAAAAAATGTTTTCCGCTCTTAATTATTTTAATTAATGACATTCTTCACATTTGCTATTTTAATCGTAATTAGTCCGTTTGCTTGTTTACGCTTGCTTACTCTAAAAGTTTATATAATTTGGTGTGGACTTTTTTATACGTGTCGCTTTGCTCTCTTTGGACAAGACTTAATAATTTGTGAATGTGCCTATCAAAGTCAAAGTCTAAATCATTTATTCAATTTAGGCATCAAAGACGCACTTATGAACGTCAATTTTTTATTATAGTTTACTTTAAAGACTACCGCCGCGTTCCAAAATATATAGAGCCTACCGAGAAGAAGCGGCAAAAAACTCGGGGCCATTCTTTTTATATAAGATGTTTTTACTTAGGTACTACAAATATTAGCTCTAGTGTGTTGCCTTACAAAAGAGAACATAATAATGGTATCAGTAGGGCAAGACACGCTACACTTTGACATGTACGACATGAGTTACACGAGTAGATAGATCCTGGAGTGATCAGTCCCAAGCTGTTTTATTGCTATTAGGCATAGCATTACACAACAGCTTATTATTAGTACCTCATATATTTCAAAGATGGCACCGGCAAGGCTATTATGTATTACATTTCAGTTGCTACTAATGGTTTATTGAATTTAAAAAAATGGCGGCTCTATGATTGACATTTTTGTCAGCTCCAGTCATAAACTTACTAACATTTGTGCATACTGGAGTTATCAAAACTGACATTGCTGACTGATTTGATTGCAACTGAGATAATTAATAGCTCTGCTCAGTCAGGTGGCCGATGGGGCCGGAAGGTTCTGGAGTGGAGACCACGGACCGGTAAGCGCAGCGTACAGACGATCTGATGAAGGTCGCAGGACGTTTTTTTTTCCCACTGTGGCAACACTGGGGCTAACAGCTGATTTGAATTTGTTATTACTATTTTATTGTTAAAATATATTTATAATTTATTTCTGGATCTAAAAACCAATTGGTCATTAAGTAAAATAAGTGTTATTATGAAATAAGTGTTATACTCAACGTTTTTGTGCATAATTTCTATACAAAACGAAATTCGAAAAGTGATAGTGACAGTTCTACTCGAGTAACCGGCATAATTTAGAAAAAACTGTAAACGTTTAGGTGTTATTTACGTGTTGTTCTGTCGTGTACAGGTATGTTCTTTTAACTTTGTTTATCATACTTTATTTACCGTCTGAATACAATATAATTAGAAACCTACATAGAATTCGGACATAACCTAACATACCTGTTTACAACAAGCTACACGACTTTACCTGGTTTCCTTATTTTAGTATCTTCACACAACTCAGATTAGTAGGTACTTATTATATATTAGATTAAAATGATGACTCGCAGTGCTTTGGCTGGAGGCGTCCAAACTCCAAATGGCTTTGAGGGAATTGCAATCTGCGAAAAAGTTGTGTGATGAAATGAATAAGGAACGAGATGATAATGAACGGGAAATTCTTGAATTAATAAGTAGAAATAAAACCCAAAAAATTGAAATGGCTGAGTTACACACTCAACTGTTGGTTGTAACTGATGCTCGGGACAGGCTCCAGCTTGTTGTGGACGGGTTCAAAAACTGTAGCTTAGAGTATGAAAACGCTCTCACTCGAATTAATTCACTAGAACATCAGCTACAGGAGGCATATACTATTATCAATAACATTGAGACAGCTAAACTTAACATCACTGCCTCTTTGAACCAAAGTTTAATTGACGAGTTGGTATGCAGTGCCCCGGGCATGGTTTCTGCTGCAGTTAATACTAAACCAATGGGTACAATTGACCTAACCAATGACAGTGTAGTAACACCTAGCACTATCCCGAAGTCTAACTGCAACAAAAACAAACTAAAAAAATATGTAAAAATTAACAATTATATTAAAAAAACTCAAAAACTTGTAAAAAAACACAAATTTTTCATCAAAAATGTTAAATTAAATGGAGAGCGTCTTCGTCTGTTAGATACGTTGGAAATGTATGCTTCTAAATTAGTAAATAATACATTGCAATATGAAAGTGACACACATAACTTGAAATGTGAGATTGACTCTCTAGAGGAAAAGTTAAAATCAATTAAAAATAAGTATGAACGCTCAGAAAAACAGCTAAAAGAGTACATATTGGCAATGAATGAGATGATTAAATGTCATTCTACTGGCAATCCTGTATACAATGATAACATAAAGAACCAATTATCGCTGGATCATTCATTGCCATCATGTAGTTCTAAAATAGTGCGAACATGTAAAAATGTATGTCAAGATACAACTTTAACAAGTAGTTCCCAAAATACAAATAGTATACCATCAACTATAGACAAACCAAAAATTGTAATATTTAGTGATGAAATTGGCAAAGACATGGGTCACTTATTGTCAAATACATCCAAGGGACATAATGTAATAAATTACTGTACACCTGGTCTATCATATCAGGAAATTATGAATAGAATTTTTACTTATAGCTTTAGCCCCAACACAACATTATTAATTTTAATAGGAAATAGGGGGAATGTAAACAAAAAACAAATAATTGATTTCAACAACCGTCTATCTAATCTTACAGTAGATAATGTCATAATGTTTACATTTCCCTATAGTAATAGTTTGCCACAGGTGGACAATGATATTAGATATAAGCTTAATTTGACATTATACACTATCATCATCTCAGCCGTAGGACGTCCACTGCTGAACATAGGCCTCCCCCATGATTTTCCAAAAGGACCGGTTGGAAGCGGCCTGCATCCAACGTCGTCCTGCGACCTTCATCAGGTCGTCTGTCCACCGTGTCGGTGGACGACCTACGCTGCGCTTGCCGGTCCGTGGTCTCCACTCCAGAACCTTTCGGCCCCATCGGCCATCTGTTCTGCGTGCTATGTGCCCTGCCCACTGCCACTTCAACTGGCTAATCTTCTTCTGGGCTATGTCGGTGACTTTCGTTCTTCTACGGATCTCCTCATTTCTGATTCGATCACGTAGAGAAACCCCGAGCATAGCCGTTATACACTATATGTAATAATAATTTTAATGGAGATAAATTTAATTTAATTGACATTAATAATTATATAAAAAAATTCTTCTTGACAAAAGATAATTACTATCTTTCTAATTATTATAAAAGACAGATAGCTGTGTCGCTATCATATTTATTTGATATTGCAGCCAAAAATTTGGCTAACAAGGTTGCTTCTATTGAGCAATCCAATAGTATTGACAATGCTTCTATTGAGCAATTTGACATTTTTAATTTAGCCAATTGCTTGGCTACTAATGACATTGTACATAATTTAAATTAGTGCCTAAGACAATAGAGACAACCTCTTGCATTAAATCAATCAATATTGTTCATCAGAACATTCAAGGTATAATGGACAAAGAGTTGGAACTGGAATTGTTTATAGATGATAGCAAAATAGATATTCTTTGTATTACTGAACACTGGCTTAAAAAGAACCAACTCTTATTTAATTTTAATAATCATCTAGTTGCTAGCTCCTTCAACAGAGAAAAATCTATACGTGGTGGCTCTTTAATTATTACAAATAAAAATATAAAACTCAAAGAACGAAAAGACATTGTGAGCCTATCTGTTGAACGAGTAATAGAAATGTCCTGTATTGAGTTTGAGCAGTTCCTTGTTCTATGTGTATACAGACCTCCATGCTCACCATATGATGATTTTGAAAAGTACATGGAGGAAACATTAATTAAGCTTTCTAATACAAATAAATCAATGATTATCTGTGGAGACTTTAATATTAATTTGCTAGAAAATAATCAGATAGTGGATAAATTTTTGTTACTGTTTAAATCTTATAATATGTACAATATTTTCTTGGAACCAACTAGGATAACAGCCACAAGTTCCACCTGCATAGACAATATATTTACTAATCTAAAACCTATTAAAAATTTCATTATAAATAGTCTAGAATCAGACCACTGTGGTCAACTAGCAGTGTTTCCAAGAAAAACAAACAAACCCCAAAGCAAATATGTTAGCTTTGTTCCAATAAATGCAAGCCGCCTAGAATTGTTAAGAAGTAATATATCCCAGAAAGTGCCAGAGTTGACCAGTCACAATGACCCAAATATATTATATAACTCACTATTCCATCTTATCAGTGATGAATTTGGCAAAGTGTTTGTACCAAAAACAATATCTGTTGGTAATCGTGCTAAGTTTAGTGAATGGGCAACTCCAGGAATTTATAAAAGTAGGCAAAAGTTATATGAATTGTACCATGAAAAATCGCATAATCATAATCCTGTATTTTTGGAATATGTCAAACGTTATTCTAAGTTATTTAAACGAGCCTGTTCCTCAGCAAAATCTATTTATTTAAGAAATAAGATCAAAAATTCTGTTAATAAAATAAAAATGACGTGGAACATTATAAACAGTGAAACTGGTAGAAATACAGTGCGTAATCGAGACTTTAATTTAAAAATTAATAATAAAGATGTAAGAGCAGATTTGGAGGTAGCGGCCGAGTTTGAGAAATTTTTCACTAATATTCCTTCTTTAACAACCAAAACTCTAAAATCTTCCTCCATTTCTGCTGAGATCTTACTTAAACAAAGTGTAACTGAATGTGACACAACTTTTAAATTTTCAGTAGTTAATTGCAAAGATATTGTAAGCAGTTTCAAAAGTCTAGATGCAAAAAAAACGGCAGACCTATGGGGTCTTTCTGTGAAGACCGTTTCTTCAATTATAGATGTCATTGCACCCAATCTAGCAGCTGTGTTTAATAGTTGTGTTGCAAGTGGTGTATTTCCTGACCTAATGAAGCACAGTAAAGTGGTTCCTTTATTCAAATCTGGTAGTACTACTGATCCAACAAATTTTCGGCCTATTTCTGTACTACCTACGCTAAGTAAGATTTTCGAAAAAATCATATTACATCAATTAGAAACTCATTTTAGTGCAAACAAAATTTTCCATAAAAATCAATTTGGGTTTACAAGGAATCGCTCTACTATAGACGCCGGTATAGAACTAATAAAAGATGTGTTTGATGCCTGGGAGAACTCTCAAGATGCCTTAGGTGTTTTTTGTGACTTATCTAAGGCATTTGACTGCGTCCGACATGATATACTTGTCAGGAAATTACAACACTACGGTATTAGGAACATGGCTCTCAACCTTTTGACTTCATATTTAAATGGTAGAATTCAAAGGGTTGACATAAATGGTAAAAAATCGCCCGGCTCTATAATCTCAATGGGCGTTCCACAAGGTTCAATACTAGGGCCGTTCTTGTTTTTAATCTATATTAATGACTTACCTTATTATGTAGAGAAGAATCACGAGATTGTATTGTTTGCAGATGACACTTCACTGTTATTTAAAATTAAAAGGCAGTTACTAAACTATGACGATGTTAACAATGCATTAGCTAAAGTTGTGAATTGGTTCAATACAAATAATCTTCTCCTCAATGAGAAGAAAACTAATTGTATAAAGTTCTCGACACCAAATGTGAGACAAGTAGAATCCAATATACAATTGAATGGAACAGGGTTGGACCTTGTGGAGTCAACAGTCTTTAGGAATTACTATAGACGCTAAATTGCAATGGGGTCCCCACATTAAAAAATTGTCTAGTAGGCTCAGTTCAGCAGCTTATGCTGTTAAAAAAATTAGACTATTAACTGATGTAGACACAGCTAGAATAGTTTATTTTAGTTATTTCCATAGCGTTATGACTTATGGCATACTGCTCTGGGGATGTTCTGCAGATATTAATTCTATTTTTATACTGCAAAAAAGGGCTATACGAGCAATCTACAGTTTGGCTCCCAGAGTTTCCCTTAGACAGAAATTTAAAGACATAAACATTCTAACTGTTGTCTCTCAGTTTATCTATGAAAATCTAATGTATGTAAAGAAAAACATTAGCAGTTTTGATAAAAGGAGTGATACTCATTCCATCAACACGCGAAATAAGCACAAGCTATCCGTACATGTAACGCGTCTCCACAGAATAAGTCATTCTTTTATGGGACAATGTATACGATTTTATAATAAAGTTCCCAATGTTATCCGAGATTTGCCTATTAATAAGTTTCAAATTACTATTAAAACTAAACTCTGTCAAAAAGGTTATTACAAAATTTCGGATTACTTGGAGGATAAAACAGCTTGGGACTGATCACTCCAGGATCTATCTACTCGTGTACTAAGATGTCAAAGTGTAGCGTGTCTGGCCCTACTGATACCATTATTATGTTCTCTTTTGTAAGGCAACACACTGGAGCTAATATTTGTAGTACCTAAGTAAGAAAATTGTAAAAACATCTATATAAAAAGAATGGCCCCGAGTTTCTTGCCGCTTCTTCTCGGTTGGCTCTATGTATTTTGGAACGCGGCGGTAGGCTTTAAAGTACATTATAATGAAAAATTGACGTTCATAAGTGCGTCTTTGATGCCTAAATTGAATAAATGATTTTGACTTTGACTTTGACTTTGACAAAGTTGGATGAAGGGCGCTTCCAACTGGTCCTTTTGGAAAATTATGGGGGAGGCATATGTTCAGCAGTGGACGTCCTACGGCCGAGATGATGATGATGAATATGTATGAGTATATTTATACCGTACGAATAAAACGTACGTAGCACTTTTTTTATTTAGATATCATTGTTTACATGGATGTATTTTATCATAATTCGTATAATAATATAATATGCACTAGATGCATACTAGTATGTTATGCAATTAGTGAATAAAGGACGGATTTAAGGCGAGGGCCATAGATGAATCACGAGTAAGTGAAGGATTCTAACGACTGAATCACGACCGCAGGAAGTGATTCGTGATTATTGAATCACGAGCGTAGCGAGTTATTCAAGTGTTAGAATCCTGAGCGATGCGAGTGATTCATGGCCCTCGATATAAATCCGTTTTATTCAAGAGTTGCATACTATACTTTATACCATGACTGGGAGAAAAAGAAATAATTTAAGCAAAAGCAGAATATTTATGAAGAAAAAAGGAAGGCTAAATTTACTAATGCACAATAAAATTGGAACAATTATACTAAACATAAGAGTAATTTTCTTATTAATATTTTTTTACGTAATGGCAGCAAAGAACACAATATAGTTTTTATTCTAATGCTAAACTCCTCGTCGGGAATATCGACCAATTAAATCTCGAGGAGTTATTTGCACAAAGAGTTTGTATGTCAAGTATTCTTTGCGCAAGGAGTTTGTATGTCGAGTATCTTTTGCGCATGGAAGGTTTATAAGCATTGAGATGGAGGTCAAATATATTAGTGTGTTCTAAATTCGAACACCAAAATGGTGATTAAAAGGTCTTTTTATTCACTATTTTCAGTGAATAAAATAAGCTTTTTAGTGAGAATGGTATAAATTATATTATACTTTAAAATCACCATTGTTATGGTGATTAATCGTCATAATATTACGTGGCATATTAATTTATTCATTGCACTACCGAACCTCATCCGTATTTTATGATTATCTATATTTATAACTACACCAATGATCATTTATTTTCTGACTATCTATTTTAAATAAATAAATGTTAGTATTGTCAGTGTGTGTGTAACGACCCTTAATCTAAGGCTGTAGACGGTAACAACTAAGTAAATTACGATGTTCACGCCTTGAAACAAAACCCATTGTTTGGTAGTTTACCAGTAATTACATACTGGCCTCGAATTAGTAGGGCTGTAAAAATATATATACAGTAAGATAACTGTCCCTCTTTATAACAGTATTCAAATTTTCTACAAAAAAGACAGTAATTGAATAAAAATAATGGACTATATGCATTAGTTAGATTATTATGTACTAGGTATATTATTATTACAGAGTTCAATATTCAGTTTAATGCTATGTACAAAATACGCTTGCTTAAGTTTGTGTTTGTTTTATTAAAGGTTGGTTATAGAATTGGATGAAATATAACGATGAATAATACGGTTTGAAACATTTATTTCGCTATAAATATCTTTGAAAATTAGGGTGTATATATAGCTTATACCCATCATACTCAAAAAAATCTTTGTTTTAGGTGTTATTTTTTATCTAGATGAAATGGGGTAGTTCCCAAGGGATCACAAAAACCTTATTATTCGCCGACGAAGGCAAAGAGACAAACCTTGTGATTACATATTCAAAAATACTACTTAAATATTACTTCTGAAAGCTTATAAATTATAACAAATTAAGGTTATTATTACAAAAGTGATTATTATCACAATATTGTGCGTGTGGGACCGACTTCGACACACTTTTTGGTATTGATCGGTTTAATTATTTTTTTTACTTATGACGTTATGGTAACATAATTCCATGTCTTTTAAGTGACTTGCCATTGATGAGACCAAGAGAAAAATATATTTTCAACTTCTAAATGTTTTTTCTTTTGTTCGAAATGCCCACACTCCGCAAATAAATAGTACAATTAGTAATCGTGGTAGGCATGTATTTGTACAGAGTTTAGTTACTGCGACATTTCCATAGTGTGTCCCCTAACAGTAAATGGAGTAAATACTATTTCGTTAGTTTATGTACTTTAATTAGGCCTATTCCAACATGGAATGGTCACGCCACTTTCTCGTTTCTATTTTCTATCGGAAGGAATTTCTGTTTTTGGTTATAATCGGTTGATCGTACGATGGTAGGCTGCTATTTACGTAAATTGTTGACCGTTCAAGATATCTGTAAACTTGGAAAAGCCTTCAAATTGATGATAATAATAATAATAATCTTATGGGGGCCCGTTTAGTGGGTGGCAAGTCACCACCTGTCTAAATATTTTAAATGAGACTGAAATTGGCAGGTGCCGTAGTCTCGTCCATAGCCCACTATCTCCCGTACCACTAATTGGTACATATCGATAGCCATGCCATTTTACCCATTTTTGTAATAGATATACCATGTTACCGTCCATCCAAAATGTCTGTTTTTTTATACTACATTGTATTTTTATACCAAACGGGCCTCTAAGCGTTGGCTACAGCCCCACTTATGCCTATGTAAAGGACCGGGTGAAACCCGTGAAATTTATTAAATAAAAATAAAAATAATACCGCAGGGGCGGCTTTGTGGCGAGCCGTCGGTGAGTAGCGAAACCGTGGAGCCTGATTCTCTCTGGGGCTAAATGAGACCCCTGACCCCCGGCTTGCCTTAATTGGCCGTCTGGGGGTGGAGACGCAAGAGCAAGTAACAAAAGGCTCCAAGGGTGGAAGTGTTAAAGGGCATATCGCCGGTAGTAGCGCTCTATTGAAACCGCAGCACACTACTCGACACCCTTTAGCCATCCACACCAACGTTGGCCCTGTTGTCAATATTGATGGTGGCCCTTATGGGGGGCCCGTTCAGTGGGTGGCAAGTCACCACCTGCCTAAATAATTTAAGATTAGACTGAAATTGGCAGGTGCCGTAGTCTTATCAATAGCCATTTATCTTCCTTACATGTATAAGTTCATATCAATAGCCTTGCCATTTAACCCATGTTTGGAATAGATTTTCTAAGCAAGCGTCATCCCAAATTCTGTTTTTATACACTTTTGTAGGTATATTTTATACCAAACAGGCCCCTTAGTGATGGCTATCGCCTTACTTATGCCTTTGTTAAGGACCGAATAACAAATCCGTGAAAAAGTTTAAATAAAAGGCTAATAATAATAATCATTTATTTCAAGTAACAAAGACTCATATTAAATAAATTATAATAGTCATATTAAATTTAAAAATTACAATCAACATTATAACAAAAATAATAAGCATCCTTACTTATTTCAGTTTTCGTGCAATCGCGGATCCCCGCATTTTTCGGACACATTTCGAGGCAGCCGTGCGATTCTGTAATGATTCGCTCACCGATGTCAAATACTTCGCCCTTGTACATAAGGTTGCTTTTCCAACCTTTCTTGTCATCTCATCATTTGTTTCACGGATGCTGTCAAAGATGCAGCGATGCTTGTTGGCGTGGTCACCCATGCTGGCTATTCCACTAGTCCCTACCAACGTATCCCCTTGGTGGGGAAGAGTGCATTTTCATTCTACCTATATCTACTTTAAAATTGACAACAAACGCAATACTAATGTGAATTTGCTTCATCTTCTCACTAAATTATACAAATACTCAAACAGTATAATCAAATATACATATCTTAAAATTAAAAACAAATATATTTTGAAAACAAATAATAAAAAGATAAAAACGATATATATATATTAAGAGACAACGCTATACAAAATATTCAGATGCAGTTATTAACAGGTAAAGTACACGTTGGACAAAGTTTAGTTTATATAATGGGTGTAATTAATCTTAATGTTGTCAAAGTTGTGTAATAGATGTCGCTCGGTCCCCGTAAGACGGTTAAAATCAGATAGAGAGTTTGTTAGGTTCAATGCTCGGACCTCGAGCCTCGATGGCCTAGATGGTCATGGCGTTTGACACGGATTGTCAGAAGACGCGGGTTCGAATCCCGTCCGCGGATGTGAACTTTTCTCTCTAAAAATTGCAATGTTTGGTATAGCTAAACAGGCGTTGGTGCTTTAAAAAAGTAATACTATAGTATAAAACTTCCGAATGATAGCACTAAAATTAGATATTTCTATTCAGTTGTGGGCATATTTTAGACAGTTTATCTCGCGTAATTTGGTGCTTTTAGTTTAGCGAGCACCAAGTAGTAAGTACTCAAACGTAAGTATCTTAACCCGTTGCCTACTAGAGACGTAAATTTACGTCAGTTTCATTAATCAATCTTTTGTTTTAATTATCACGGTATAGTAAGGGTTAATACTCAAAATATAGAATAATCCTATTTTAGAAATGTCATTCAAAGTGCTAGATGTTTTTTGATTTTAGTGTCAACAGAATAAAGACTACCATTTCTAGTTCGAAATTAAATTTGGTATTTTTAGTTCGCTAGTTTAGTTTTTTAAACAAGTAAATCGCTACCAATTTAAATTAACACATAACCTGTAAACTTAAAAACTGTTGAAACCTAAATTATGAATTCGGTACCATGATAGTTCAAAAGTGGCTATTATCACTATATTGTGCGCATGGTTCTTCGAGAAGTTATTTCACACTTTTTATTGTTGAAGTTGCTTCCATTCGGCACAAATTTTTTGTTCACTATTTTTAGTGACCCTTGCTAATTACGGGATCGATTGTCATCCATCGTAAATAAGGCTATCATCAAAATAGGCGAAATATTTTCAGTTATTGGAGTGTAACTCAAAATCCTCTTGACTATTTATACTCTTTTAAATAAAGAAGAAGAAAAAAAGGTTACTGAGAATCGGTCCACAAATGGGGAGAAATCGGTAAACAAAAACAAAAAAAAACATACCGTCAAACATAGAACCTCTCCCTTTTCTGAAGTATGTTTAAAAGTTGGTACATTCGCGTTAGTTTAAATTGTAAGTTTCGAAACTGTGAAAACCATATTACGGTATCTACAGCCATAGACATTTTCATCACATTATTCCATACAGGTTAAACAGAATTCGATATTATATTATGTCCTATTCGCGTCTGCCTGAACACAAATCCTTCCACGTATATGTTGAGCCAGCGCTCTTTCAAGTGGTTGCCTTCTGCATCAAAGTTCATCATCGTAATCAAAGACGCGTGAAATCGCTGAGGTGACATGAGCTCTTCATATTTCCTGACTTATTACTCCCACTCTGAAATTTGCATTTTCCGGTGGACTTGCTTGAGAAATTGCAAGGATATTCTTTATAAGGAAAGTCATTCCGTTTTATACTTAGCAGGGAAAGACTATTTTATTTTGCTACTTAACTATTTAATTGAAGTTAATACTTCTGTAGGCGCGTTGAGCACTTTTGGGCGAACAACAATCATGGCTTTTTGGGTGAAGAAAAATCAAAGAATTCGCATTTTCGTCACCGAACGCTTTGTCATAGATAACGTAGTTTCGAAGTGAAAACTTCTTTAGGCGCGATATTGGTTTTCATGACTACCTATTGTTGATGATTGTGTGTCCTAAAAATAACTCCAATAGGGTTCACTTTTGTCGGCAGTTCCCAAAGACTGAAGAAACCTATGTACCAACATAGGTTTTAATGAAAGTTAATAATAATTACCTAATAGTAAAAATCTGCTAAGGAGAGGTCTTGTGTTAAGCTTGGTCCGAGCGTGGTGGCACCGCGTATCGTCATTCTCCTAGGGCCTTATTGAGACCCCTAAGCCCTGGTTCACCTTAACTGACCAACTAAAGTTGATTAAAGGGATACGAGCAACCAAAAACTTCTATCTACAAGATTGTAAATGTTTTAAAAAGCACATCGGCGGAAGTAGCTCTTAAGTGAAATATCACCGACCCAACAATACATTTAGCAGTTTCCGAGTGGGGAGATGCCAATCTGGTCAAATTCAATGCTTCGAAGACGCAGGCGTGTCTATTTAGTGCCAAGAAGAGGCCTTTTCAATTCATTCCTACCTTCCGAGGTGTGCCTGTTCCGATTACCGACCAGCTCGAGCTGCTTGGTGTAACACTTACACCGAAACTTAATTTTGAGTTATACATCGAGTCCAGGGCTGAAGAAGCCGCGAAAAAGCAGGGAGCCCTTCGGAAAGTGCGCCGGTATTTCACATCGGGACAGCTTCTAAACCTGTATCAAGCTCAAGTCCGTTCTCGTATGGAATATTGCAGCCATCTCTGGGATGGTTCGGCTAAATACCAATTCGAAGCCTTGGACTCCATGTATAACCGAGTAAGGAAACTCATTGGTGACGATGCTTTAGTAGGGGCTAGACTTCAAAGCCTTGAACATAGACGCAAAGTTGCCAGCTTATCGGTGTTTCACAGGATTCACTTCGGAGAGTGTGCGATCGATCTTCACAATCTTATTCCCTCATCTCCTTTCTTTCATCGAACAACAAGACGCACAGGAACACGGCATCGGTACATGGTCGAAATTCCAAAAATACACACGAGGCGCTTCAAATCTAACTTCTTCATAATGCGTACGGCTGAAGTATGGAACAACCTACCAGCGTCTATATTTCCTGCCTTATACAATCTAGGAGTCTTCAAATACAGAGTGAATAGGTACCATTTAGACAAGCATGTACCACCGTAGACCGCGTAAAACACTTTCCATCAGGTGAGAGACTGTGGTCAAATGCTTGTTATTCAAATGTAAAACAAAAACCTCAACAGCCCAGACACTTAATAAAACTCAGCAATACTACTACCTAAATAATTTAATTTTCTTTCTAGTTCAGGATATAAACAAAATTGATTCTTAGTGTTGACTATGATGCCACTAACGCGACTCAAATGGCGGAGCCGGGATTTGACGCAAAAAACATTCACATCAATAGCCCAGATACTTGATAACATTCAGCAACACTACAACCTAAATTATTATATTTACTTCACCTTTTCATAGTTCAGGATATAAACGGAACAGGGTGTTTTAGTGTTGTCTATGATTCCACTAATGAGTGGAATCATAGTCAACACTAAAACTCCCTTTCAGGGCAGGTTCGACCGGCTGCATTTGACATATCAAGACATTCAATAGGCCTAAGTGTACTTGATGAACATTCAGCAATCTTTGCTTTCTTCATTTCAAACTTAATTTTCTTATACTTTTCATAATTAAGGATATTTAGACCAAAGGCTCCACTGATTCCTATCAAATGGCAGGTTATACTATTTCGTATGTTATTATAACTAGCTGCACCCGCGGTTACACCCACGTGGTGGTGATGATGATGATGATGACAAAAAAGTATCCTTTGTATTCAGCAGATATATTATTAATTATTTCGCCTAATCCACCTCCAGACCAAATTTTATCAATATCGGTCCAGCCGTTTGAGCGTAAAGACACAAATATACTAACACACTCACAAACTTTGGCCTTTATAATATTAGTGTGAACAAAGGAGTCAATTAATGCTCTCTTTACTTTTGGCTAACGGTCCACTAATTTTAGTAAGCTAAGGCTTCACTAAAATGTATATAAGATAGTACTAAATTCAACGTAGTAGGGCACACATTTATAAACATATTTATTCTAAGCGAATGTAAAAAAACCTGACTACCCTCATATATTTCCCGCTCTAGGCACTTTGTTAATTAAAAAGGTGTATAGATAATTCCTTTTCCTCAGATCAGGTCCTTTGGGTTTTTGTCAGTATTTAGGGCAGCTGAGAAGAAAACCTTCTATTTGAAGATTACTATGTATCTGGTAGCTAAATAGGTTTTTGGACGCTAGTAAGGGCATAGGTCTATGGAATCCAATTTTTCCCCATCAAAACTCATGTAAACAACATACTATAAATATATATGGTGCATTAACAATTTAAAACGCTTGGACTTATTATTTATAAGTAATTACATGCGTGTTGTTACAATTACATACATGGCAGGGCTACTATTTAACTCAGTTGCAATTAAGTGCTGATTAAAATCTAGAAAAATGGCAGCTCTATGTCAGTTTTAACAACACCAGCCTTGCGATTCTCTATGATTCGCCGTTGCGTTCGTCGACGAGCTCACCGATGTCAAATACTTTTTGATATATCGCCCTTGTACATACGGTTGTTTTTTACATTTCTTGTCATCTCGTCATTTATTTCACAGACGTTGTCAAAGATGCAACGATATTTGCTCTAAGAGAATCGCACGGCAGTAAGTAAAGATGTAATGATGACTGGAGCTGACGAAACTGACATTGAGCCGCCATTTTTTTAAAGTTCAATTAACATTTTTTTGCAACTGATATAAATTATAGCCCTGCGGGAATAGATTTATCCGTTCCGTTCGTCGTTTTCCGGGCTACAGTCTATCTAACACTAATGCACTATATAACATCAGTCCAGTACTTTAAAAGATAAATTCATTAATTAATTCATCTCTTTTCTGTCCATCCGAACAAAATATCCTACACATATTATAATCGCGAAAGTTTGTCAGTATGAATGTACGGATGAATGGATGTGTGGATGTTTGTAATTCTTTCACGCTTAAACAGTAGGGGCAATTTTGATAAAATTTGGTACGGAGGTAGATGAAGCGCTGGATTAACTCATAGGATACTTTTCATCATCTTTATCATCCATCACCAAGCGGGTGAAAAAGCGTAAAACGTTTGGACACAGCATAGACAAAATGATAAGATCTCCGCCTACGTCAAGATCGTAATGATGACAGTTCTGTCAAAGTTTGTGTCAGTTTCTGATAGCTTAGTCAAAAGCCAAGTCAATTTGACAGCTCGATACACTAGAAGTGCTCGGCGACCGTCGAGGGTGATGAAATGTAACACAAATACCGCCAAGCGTGATGAAATGTAATGACAGTTTTTCTTCCATGGTGATACATTTTATATTTGTATGTACGGAAGTCCTGTATTTTATTATTAATGTATACTGATCGATATACTTAGTATTTAAATTTACTCATATAATACTATTATAGCAATTGCGTTTGACCATGTACATATTTTATGACATTTTGGTATAAAGTTAGATATGGCCTTGGAGAAGATAATAAGTTACTCGAAATACTAATGCTACGCAGACGTAGTCGCGGGCACCAGCTAGTTGAATAAGGCCTTATAACCGCTCGGCTATCATTGTTTCAAACTAGACACTGCATGTCAATATCGAAAGCGTCGTTCTCTCCATTGGACGTTTTTATTATTGTAAATTTTTATTACTAGAATAGAATAGAATACAGTTTATTTGTCACAGAAAACACATTAATACATAATAATTTTACTATACATTAAAATACCTACTTAATTAATACGTTTTCTGTCACAAACCGGTTCCAACTCAGCATGACGCTGGACATTTATTCTATTATTATTATTAATATTTATTATTATTTAATTATTATTATTATTTTTATTATATATTTTAAAAATAAATGTTAACTAATATTTATATATATATATATATATATATATATATATATATATATATATATATATATATATAAATATTATATATATATATATATATATATATATATATATATATATATATATATATATATATATAAATATTAGTTAACATTTATTTTTAAAATATATAATAAAAATAATAATAATAATTAAATAATAATAAATATTAATAATAATAATAGAATAAATGTCCAGCGTCATGCTGAGTTGGAACCGGTTTGTGACAGAAAACGTATTAATTAAGTAGGTATTTTAATGTATAGTAAAATTATTATGTATTAATGTGTTTTCTGTGACAAATAAACTGTATTCTATTCTATTCTAGTAATAAAAATTTACAATAATAAAAACGTCCAATGGAGAGAACGACGCTTTCGATATTGACATGCAGTGTCTAGTTTGAAACAATGATAGCCGAGCGGTTATAAGGCCTTATTCAACTAGCTGGTGCCCGCGACTACGTCTGCGTAGCATTAGTATTTCGAGTAACTTATTATCTTCTCCAAGGCCATATCTAACTTTATACCAAAATGTCATAAAATATGTACATGGTCAAACGCAATTGCTATAATAGTATTATATGAGTAAATTTAAATACTAAGTATATCGATCAGTATACATTAATAATAAAATACAGGACTTCCGTACATACAAATATAAAATGTATCACCATGGAAGAAAAACTGTCATTACATTTCATCACGCTTGGCGGTATTTGTGTTACATTTCATCACCCTCGACGGTCGCCGAGCACTTCTAGTGTATCGAGCTGTCAAATTGACTTGGCTTTTGACTAAGCTATCAGAAACTGACACAAACTTTGACAGAACTGTCATCATTACGATCTTGACGTAGGCGGAGATCTTATCATTTTGTCTATGCTGTGTCCAAACGTTTTACGCTTTTTCACCCGCTTGGTGATGGATGATAAAGATGATGAAAAGTATCCTATGAGTTAATCCAGCGCTTCATCTACCTCCGTACCAAATTTTATCAAAATTGCCCCTACTGTTTAAGCGTGAAAGAATTACAAACATCCACACATCCATTCATCCGTACATTCATACTGACAAACTTTCGCGATTATAATATGTGTAGGATATTTTGTTCGGATGGACAGAAAAGAGATGAATTAATTAATGAATTTATCTTTTAAAGTACTGGACTGATGTTATATAGTGCATTAGTGTTAGATAGACTGTAGCCCGGAAAACGACGAACGGAACGGATAAATCTATTCCCGCAGGGCTATAATTTATATCAGTTGCAAAAAAATGTTAATTGAACTTTAAAAAAATGGCGGCTCAATGTCAGTTTCGTCAGCTCCAGTCATCATTACATCTTTACTTACTGCCGTGCGATTCTCTTAGAGCAAATATCGTTGCATCTTTGACAACGTCTGTGAAATAAATGACGAGATGACAAGAAATGTAAAAAACAACCGTATGTACAAGGGCGATATATCAAAAAGTATTTGACATCGGTGAGCTCGTCGACGAACGCAACGGCGAATCATAGAGAATCGCAAGGCTGGTGTTGTTAAAACTGACATAGAGCTGCCATTTTTCTAGATTTTAATCAGCACTTAATTGCAACTGAGTTAAATAGTAGCCCTGCCATGTATGTAATTGTAACAACACGCATGTAATTACTTATAAATAATAAGTCCAAGCGTTTTAAATTGTTAATGCACCATATATATTTATAGTATGTTGTTTACATGAGTTTTGATGGGGAAAAATTGGATTCCATAGACCTATGCCCTTACTAGCGTCCAAAAACCTATTTAGCTACCAGATACATAGTAATCTTCAAATAGAAGGTTTTCTTCTCAGCTGCCCTAAATACTGACAAAAACCCAAAGGACCTGATCTGAGGAAAAGGAATTATCTATACACCTTTTTAATTAACAAAGTGCCTAGAGCGGGAAATATATGAGGGTAGTCAGGTTTTTTTACATTCGCTTAGAATAAATATGTTTATAAATGTGTGCCCTACTACGTTGAATTTAGTACTATCTTATATACATTTTAGTGAAGCCTTAGCTTACTAAAATTAGTGGACCGTTAGCCAAAAGTAAAGAGAGCATTAATTGACTCCTTTGTTCACACTAATATTATAAAGGCCAAAGTTTGTGAGTGTGTTAGTATATTTGTGTCTTTACGCTCAAACGGCTGGACCGATATTGATAAAATTTGGTCTGGAGGTGGATTAGGCGAAATAATTAATAATATATCTGCTGAATACAAAGGATACTTTTTTGTCATCATCATCATCATCACCACCACGTGGGTGTAACCGCGGGTGCAGCTAGTTATAATAACATACGAAATAGTATAACCTGCCATTTGATAGGAATCAGTGGAGCCTTTGGTCTAAATATCCTTAATTATGAAAAGTATAAGAAAATTAAGTTTGAAATGAAGAAAGCAAAGATTGCTGAATGTTCATCAAGTACACTTAGGCCTATTGAATGTCTTGATATGTCAAATGCAGCCGGTCGAACCTGCCCTGAAAGGGAGTTTTAGTGTTGACTATGATTCCACTCATTAGTGGAATCATAGACAACACTAAAACACCCTGTTCCGTTTATATCCTGAACTATGAAAAGGTGAAGTAAATATAATAATTTAGGTTGTAGTGTTGCTGAATGTTATCAAGTATCTGGGCTATTGATGTGAATGTTTTTTGCGTCAAATCCCGGCTCCGCCATTTGAGTCGCGTTAGTGGCATCATAGTCAACACTAAGAATCAATTTTGTTTATATCCTGAACTAGAAAGAAAATTAAATTATTTAGGTAGTAGTATTGCTGAGTTTTATTAAGTGTCTGGGCTGTTGAGGTTTTTGTTTTACATTTGAATAACAAGCATTTGACGTTTTTATTATTGTAAATTTTTATTACTAGAATAGAATAGAATACAGTTTATTTGTCACAGAAAACACATTAATACATAATAATTTTACTATACATTAAAATACCTACTTAATTAATACGTTTTCTGTCACAAACCGGTTCCAACTCAGCATGACGCTGGACATTTATTCTATTATTATTATTAATATTTATTATTATTTAATTATTATTATTATTTTTATTATATATTTTAAAAATAAATGTTAACTAATATTTATATATATATATATATATATATATATATATATATATATATATATATATATATAATAATATATATTAATATATAAGTATATTAATATTTAATAATATTTTATTATTATTATTATTACTTTTTTTTACTAGACATTTTTACTATTGGATTCATTTATTTTTGGACATTGGCTTTGGATATTAATCGTGCAAATTTAATTAATTATCATAGCGTTGGTCATCTGTTCACAATCGTCGCTGAGAGTGACGTCAGTTGTGTCTAGATCGTCGATTATCGGGCTTTTGATATTATGTATACTTTCAAATCGCTTAAAAAATTTAAAATTGTCTATCATTTTTTCATTTCTACGTAGACTAGTACGTTTGTGCATTTGACTCGAACAATATTCCTCGACGTACCTTAGAAGTATTTTCCAATGAGACTTTATAAAAAAAAGAGTACTTAGTATTAATTATTAGTAATATATAACGAACCTGGAATAGCTGCGCCCCGCGGTTTCACCCGCGTGGTGATGGATGATGATGATGATGATGATGAAAAGTATCCTATGTGTTAATCCAGCGCCTCATCTACCCCCATACCAAATTTCATCAACATTAGCCCCCCCGTTTGTGCGTGAAAGAGTAACAAACATCCATACATCCATACATACAAACTTTCACGTTTATAATATTAATAGGATTAGTAATATATAACGAACCTGGAATATGTTCTTGTTAATTTCTGGTCACAAATACTATTTCAAGGTCTGGATCTGCAACTGTATTGGAATATTTTGAAGAGGTATTGAAGAATATACCTGAAAATAAAAAAAAATACAATCAATCAATCAAACTATATGGTGCAAACCCCCATTCATAGATTACATAATAATAAGTAACATAAATAATGCTTTAATCCATTTTAATCTGCGTGTTATTAATCCATATTAATATATGACTACACATATCCATAAACCCACATTTTAATAAGTATATCAAATAAATGTATTTTACATAACAACAAACACATTGTCAAAAAACGATATTAAAAAATATTTAGTGACACTTTCGCTGAAAAGAAAACAATTATTTTGGCCTATTTGGGGGCGTGCACCACCTTCCCTCCCGCATAAAATGCTAATAGGAAGAATACAAAATAAAAAACACAAGAAACCCCAAATCAACCAAAACCGATTCGACACGTGTTTCGCCTCTACACGAGGCATTCTCAGGAGATGTTGACTCGTCGAGCGCTAGACCGACAGACTGTCGGCATTTTATGCGGGAGGGAGGGTGGTGTACGCCCCCAAATAGGCCAAAATCATTGTTTTCTTTTCAGCGGAAGTGTCACTAAATATTTTTTAATATCGTTTTTTGATAATGGATTTCCGCAAAGTAATGCCTGAATCAATAAATTATCACAAATACATTGATTTATAGAGAGAAAAATTCACATCCCCGGACGGGATCCGAACCCGCGTCTTCTGACTCTCCGTGTCAGACGCCATTGACCAACTAGGCCACCGAGGTTCGGGTCCGAGCATCGAATTTTAACTCTATCTGACTTTAACCGTCTTACGGGAACGGAGCGACATCTATTGAACAACTTTGACAGTACTATCCAACCGAAAGAAGCATTGTTTAGAAATACTTAAACTTTCGTTTTGACATCGCAACCCTTGTAATTTTTATAGTATTACTTTTTTAAAGCAGTAACGCCTGTTTTACCGATCCAATACTACAAAAATGTTTTAAACTGTTATACACGCTCATGTTAGGGATTGAATACGTAGGCACGGGTTTTGAGCATATCAGATACAGGTCGAGCATCTTCAGGACGCCTGAGAGCTCCCGCATTAAACAAATAACTATCTGAAGTAAAATTTATGTATGTACTTCACTTTTCATATCTAAACTCGGCGGTCGAGGGTTATTTAGGCGAAAAACCGTGATACTTTTTTGGAGCTTTACTTTATGCGTTTGATTTGTGGCTCCCGGCCGGTTAATAATAGTTTAATATGTATCAAACACACAAGAATTTCAATACAAAAAACCAAAGACATTTATTTCAATATATTTATTAAGGATTAAGGGTGAAAAAAACAAAATATATTATAAATTATATACTCGTATCGCCACAATTTCATTTTTTCTTTTTAGATATTGTGTTGCTAAATCTGTCAGTCAAAACACATATCTACTATATAAAAATAAGTCGGGTTTTCCTTCCTGACGCTATAACTCCAGAACGCACGAACCGATTTCCACGGTTTTGCATTCGTTGGAAAGGTCTCGGGCTCCGTGAGGTTTATAGTAAAGAAAATTCAGGAAAAATGTAAAAAGAAAAGCGGGAAAATCTTTATAACATACAGCGCCATCTCTGATACATAGCATGTACTACAAACCAATATTTTAAGTAGATGGCGCCAAACGGAATGTTACATAAAACGAAGCCATCTGGTGGCGAAACGGAGTTCGCAGGGTTTGCTAGTCTATATATAGAAATAGTATTTAAATTACTCTCTACGGGTTAAAGTTAAAGTCAAGCTTAACATTTTCATTTATCCGTACAGTTTAATCGCTCCTACCTAGAGAGGGATCCGTAACAAAACGGAGAAAACGAAATGCCTTAACGAATGTTCTGGTGATCACTGTGGCTTAAGTAAATATCAATCGGCCTTATTAATAAACTTGGCTTACACCCGGAGTAGTTAAAACATCTATCTGTCAATTTTTCGCTTGCAGTAAATGTCACGCGTGAAAGCAAGACAAAGCATGTTACGCCTAATATAGGTTTACGCAACGTTTATTAATAAAGGCCTATAAGTAGAACGCCTTCCCTACTAGCGTTGATTCACGTTCATTCAACATCGCCACAAAACAAGTGCACATCGCATCTCCTTTTTTTGGTAGCATACCCACAACTGCTAATTCCTATTGCTCTGGCGGCAATCTCGTAATAATCGCCGGTTAACGTCCTCCGCCCCCACCCACCGCCTCTTCCCACTTTTATCGCCTATTTATCGCGATGACGTTCTACTTACTGGGGGCCGCGTGGTCTACTTTGACTGTGTGCAAGGGACACCGTATTAATCCCATTGCACTTGCATTGCTGGGTGACATGCCCAAGCGCGGATCCACCGTTGTGGGCACGATGGGCATGCCCACAACCCAAACAGATTTGTGGCGTCATACTTTCACGGTATATATCAATGCCGATAGGCTGATGATATTATATCCAATTCAAAATAAAGTAAAATCTATGAAATTTTATTTTATTTTATTATATTTAATAACATTGAGTGTGGCAGTCAAACTAGATGTGGACTTTTATTAAGACGCGGATAATCGCGGATTCCAGGGTTCACCCGCACGATTGGAACCAACGCCACACCGGTACTGGCATCGGGCCTACCCTGCTACCAGGGGTACTACCATTCCCGATTGCTGTTCCACCGCCTCCGCGCGTTGGTCTTCTCGTCTTCCCCGACGCCAGGATTTGCCACTACCCGACAGAGCGCACCCGATCTCCGTGCGCGGGAAAACCCAGGCCAGTGTATTCGTACGGTCGCACTGCACATTTCGGTCCACAATCGCAACCTTACCCCGACCCGGTTAATTCGTGCTGCTACTTATTTTAGCTGTTAATATACTTAAACTTTAATTAACCTTTTGGCTGTTTCCTTAACTACCTACTTCACAAACAATTACTATAGGTAGACGGTAAAAAGTGTTACAATGGCTTTTTATTTTATTTTATTAATTTTATTTTAGACCACATAGGTTTTCTGTTACAGTTTCTTTTTGGCACAAGAATTAAATACTTGTATTGGAATAAAGAGCTCACTGTCGCTTTTGTAATTTTGGTGAGCGAACAATGTAACTTTTTACAGATTTATTAATTTACTAGTATTCACACACCACAGCTTTGCCCGTGCTAAACTACGAGTATTTAACAATGTTTTACATTTTAGAAAATCCTATTTTGTAAAAATATCTTTTGTATGAATGTACTATGTCAATCATGAATGAACTCGTCATTATTTCAACTCGCACTTGGCCGAATTTCTGGTAGTTATGACCACAACCTTTTTCGGTGGCTGGATCCGCGCCTGGACAAGCCTATGTCTTCCTGAGAAAAATATAGGCTATAGTTAGTCGTAACCAGTCCTTATGTCGGCGTTTATATAAGGCCGCCTCAATGCCTCTGAGATGGCCATATGACCGTATTCTTAATACTACAAAACATGTCTATCTCGGAGATGTGCTACGCATAAACAAGAGCACAATCAAGTTACACCAGAGGACACATGGATCCATTTATAGATCTGATCTGGAATACATATATATTCTATTCTATTCTATTCTATTCTATTCTATTCTATTCTATTCTATTCTATTCTATTCTATTCTATTCTATTCTATTCTATTCTATTCTATTCTATTCTATTCTATTCTATTCTATTCTATTCTATTCTATTCTATTCTATTCTATTCTATTCTATTCTATTCTATTCTATTCTATTCTATTCTATTCTATTCTATTCTATTCTATTCTATTCTATTCTATTCTATTCTATTCTATTCTATTCTATTCTATTCTATTCTATTCTATTCTATTCTATTCTATTCTATTCTATTCTATTCTATTCTATTCTATTCTATTCTATTCTATTCTATTCTATTCTATTCTATTCTATTCTATTCTATTCTATTCTATTCTATTCTATTCTATTCTATTCTATTCTATTCTATTCTATTCTATTCTATTCTATTCTATTCTATTCTATTCTATTCTATTCTATTCTATTCTATTCTATTCTATTCTATTCTATTCTATTCTATTCTATTCTATTCTATTCTATTCTATTCTATTCTATTCTATTCTATTCTATTCTATTCTATTCTATTCTATTCTATTCTATTCTATTCTATTCTATTCTATTCTATACTATTCTATTCTATTCTATTCTATTCTATTCTATTCTATTCTATTCTATTCTATTCTATTCTAATATATTCTATTCTATACTATTCTATTTATTTGGTTTCCCATGAATAGTTACATTACATCTTGTGTCTTATACATATTCTTAACTAAGTTGCTTAATGCACTATTAGTTAAAGAGAAACACAAGCTGCAATATTATAAATTATACAAAATAAGTTCTTTTGTCTACATCTTAACTTAATCATTCCAGATCCTGGTTGAATACAAAAAGAAAGTTAACAGCTAGACGTGACAGTATTTATTATAAACTTAATTAAACGCATCAATTTATCCCAATCACTTTACCATGCTTATGCTCGGCGTAACACCTTTTTAAATGTTGCAAGAGAATATCCAAATATATCAAACAACTTACTATTTTTATTAAAAAACCTTATTATAGGTATTGGAGAGTTGGCTCCTAACACTGTTCTACGAAAAGGGCAAAGGGAGTTAAAGGCTGGATATTTAAAGGGACTCTAAGTTTAAGCTTAGCTAATAATTCTGAACATCACTTACAATTATAAAATACTTAAACAAATTACAGAAATAAAACTTGAGAAACAGATTTAAATTTTAGCTACGGAACTGTTTTTTTTTATTTTTTTTATTTTTTATACCGAACTGGGTAGCACTTGACCACTATCTCACCTAATGTTAAGTGATTATGCGATCGATGATGGAACGCTTACCCAGAAGATACCTATGCACTCGTGTTTTGAAGACCCCCATATCGTACTTAACCGGAAACACCGACTCAGGCAGGGTCCATTCCCTAGCAGTTCGTATGATAAACGAAGAAGTAAATCGCTTCGTTCGGGTAAATGGAATATCCACCATAAAGCGGTGGCGCTTCTGAGTATCTCTGGATGTCCGATTATAGAATGGGGATGGCGGAATCAAACTGTGAAGTTCCATTGCACACTCACCGAAATGTATCCGATAAAAAACCGATAAACAAGCGACTTTGCGCGATGCTCGAGACTCTGGAGTCTCTTGCGTACTAGGTGGTCGTCGTTAATGAGTCTCTTGGCTCTTCTCTCAATAGCTTCCAGTGTCTCCAGCTGGTATTTGGCAGAACCATCCCAAAGGTGAGAACAATAATGTTTGTGGGCGTATCTACTGCAACTTACATTGGAAATCGCATGTTGCAGGATTACGTGCTAAATTAAACTAATATTCTTATGCTCTATATATGCTTTCCAGCATTTCTAGAACTCTTACAGCATATAATGGATATGCAACGTCATTACGAAACTTTATGTATTTCTAAAAATGCTTCTTTCGGTTGGATAGTGCTGTCAAAGCTGTTCAATAGATGTCGCTCCGTCCCCGTAAGACGGTTAAATCAGATAGAGTTAACATTTGATGCTCGGACCTCGAGCCCCGGTGGCCTAGATGGTCATGGCGTTTGACACGGACAGTCAGAAGATGCGGGTTCGAATCCCGTCCGAGGACGTGAATTTGAGATCGCTAAGCAGGCGTTAGTTCTTTAAAAAGTAATACTATATCATGGATACGTTGGTTGCATCATCGATTAGATATGGAATTATGTTCTGGGAAAACTGTAGCGAAAGGAAGATGGCATTTAATCCTTCCTATACCGTGATAATTAAAACAAGAGATTTATGAACGAAACTGACGTATATGAAATGAAATGAAATAACTTTTATTCCGGACTGTGACATCCATAACAATACAAATTATTTACTTATTACTAAACTAAACTAAGTGATGGGAGTGTGATATGCTCTCCATGTTTTGTGTAGCGGGCTGCTGTCCCACTCTCTAACAGCGGCGACCAGGGAATTGTGTGAGCGGTAAAGGGCGGTGCGCGCGGCCGCTGATCGGCTCCGGAGCAGGCAGCAATTAGGGCAAACTGAAAGTTGTGAACCCTTATTTAAGAACCTTAAGATCATGACATTACCTTCTGTTTATATCTACGAAATTGCAGTTTTTGTTCGTTATAACTTACATTTATTTAATACCTATAGAAGTGACAGATATTGACATAAAGTTTGCTATCCCGTTAACCAGACAGCTTTTTCAAATAAAAGTGTGTTGTGTATGGCTCCGAGGATATACAAACATTTATCAAAAGAAATCCTAGACATCCAATCAACTAAACTATTTCAAAATAAAATTAAACGTTTTTTAATTAATAAAACTTATTACAGTGTACTTAAATGATTAACAGAAAAATTATTGTGACTTTTTAATATATTGTACTTTATCATATGACATTTCAACAATAATACTTTATTTTATGACATTTTACCAATAATACTTTATCTTATGACTTAACAACAATAATTTAATTTTTATTATATTAAAAGATAATAACGATATTGTAGTCATGGCAGAATCCATGGAAGACCTCAGTACAATGCTCGAAGGCCTCCATCGAGTTTCCCAACGGGTAGTTCTTAAGATGAACATGGACAAGACGAAAATTATGTCTAATGCCCATGTTGTACCTACACCCATATAAGTTGGGAACTCAGTTCTCGAAGTTGTTGACGAGTACATCCACCTGGGACAGACGGTCAAATTAGGCAGGTCCAACTTCAAGAAAGAGGTCAATCGTCGAATCCAACTCGGCTGGGCAGCGTTCCGGAATCTTCGCGACGTCTTCTCGTCAAAAATACCTCAGTGCCTCAAGATAAGATTCTTGGACCAATGTGTGTTACCAGTGATGACATATGGCACGGAAAGTGGTCTCTTACTATGAACCTAAGAAACCTCAAATTCGCACAACGAGCTATGGAGATGGCTATGCTCGGGGTTTCCATACGTAATTGAATCAGAAATGAGGAGATCCGTAAAAGAACGAAAGTCACCGACATAGCCCAGAAGATTAACCAGTTGAAGTGGCAGTGGGCAGGGCACATAGCACGCAGAACAGATGGCCGATGGGGCCGAAAGGTTCTGGAGTGGAGACCACGGACCGGCAAGCGCAGCGTAGGTCGTCCAACCGGTCCTTTTGGAAAATCAGGGGAGAGGCATATGTTCAGCAGTGGACGTCCTACGGCTGAGATGATGATGATGAATTAATAATATTTTAATTTGTAATCATTAACTTCATAATGAATGGCATACCTCATTGGTTAAATATGGTGTTCTATAATTAATACTTTTCCATCTGTATATTTTCTTGTGTACCCATATGAGCAATTAATAAATGAATTTGAATTTGAATAATATTAAAATAAACAAATTAGAAATAAAACTTGTAATACAGATTTTAATTTTAGCTACAGAACCGTTTGTGGGCGTATCTACAACAGTTTTTGGCGGCTTAATTTTGGCACGAAAACTCAGTTCCACAATTTATTATTAAAGCCAGCTTAACCTGAATTATTAGACAAAGCTCGTAAACCTATTCCTAAAACGGAAGCGAGTGCGATGCATGCAAAATTTTAAGTTTAAAATATGAGAACTGTAAAATGTTGACTGACTTTAGTCACCAGTAGGTTCATTTTTAGTACATTACCGCAAGTGAGGTCCGGTTATATACGAGGCCAGGATGGCTTTCTTACTGGTTGAGGCTTGTATAATACTTTATTCAAAAACAGTATTTTCAGACCAACTGTTGGCTGGTTTTTCTGACTTCCACTTCAAAAATTTTTAAATTTTGGAGTAAGTAAATTGTTTTTGCTAATTCGGCCTCAGCTTTTAAATCAGGAGAAGTGCCATCTATTTCCGAATCAGATTCGCTTGAACAATTTTTTTGGGATTATGTATGTTCACGCGGTAAATTAAAACACAATCGAATGTGAAATCCTAGTAAACAAACTTTTTTGTAAAGTTTTTTACTAAAAAGTTTGCGTTTAGCTTTGAACTTTTTTCATTAAATTAAGTAATGTTTTAGTAAAAAATGTAAATTATTGTTTTTGAATCTCCATGTTAATTGAATGGAAAGTTTTAATCCAACGTAATTTAAAAACTGAAATTACCTACTTAATACAAACATAAAACCCCAAACTATACTTCTACAACATGACTAGTACAAAACGCATCGTGCATACTTTCTCTACGTCGCGTTAAGTGTCACAGACTAATATATCTATCTCATAAATTAACTCTAATCTGAGTCTGGTACATTTTTTTTTCTGAACAGATCTAAAGAGGATGACCTTCTGTCCAGGAAGTAAATAACATACTTTCTTACTGGACAGTAGGATATTCCAAATTTAAAATCTTGCTTCTTACTGGACAGTTGTGAATAAGTCTCCGGTAGAGTTCACTTTCTGGATACTTTTTAGAGCTGTTATGGCAACATACATACCACGTATACGTATTTTACTTTAAGTTTAGTTTTTATGCAAATACCTTAAAAGGCGAGCAAGCCCTGTGGGCCAGTTTTATAACGTACTGTTTCACTTTCGAATTTGCACTAGTTTTTCCTTTTATTGAATAGTTCAGCGGGCCAAGCACGAAAATCTCCTTAAGTGCAACGTTATCTTATCGTTTACGTATTCAATACAAACTATGGGTTATCTGTACCACTATTGTACAACAGTTGTAATAAATACGTTAAAGATGCGATTGCGTTACTCTTAAACAGATTTTCGTGCTTGGCCCACAAGGCTTAATGTAAGGCCCTACACGCGTCATCCAGAGACATTGATTTTTGAGTCTCTATTACTCATTAATTTCATTTGCTACAGCGCACTTCACGCCCTAATACAGTAACGCTCCGCACTATTGTTTCGCGGCAGAATATCTGATAATACTTTATGAGAGAAACCAGGCAGTATTAAAAATTTTAAGGATCATAATTACCGATGACCCACAAATTCTAGCTAAGGAAAACCGCTATGTGCCAAAAATGTTAAGAGCGACTTTAGAAATAAGAAAACACCCTAATTACAATAGAGATGATGGTTGGCAAGCACCACCTGCTTGGGATCCAGTGATCAAGCTAATAAAATCCCGCGTCCAGCACAATACTGCAAGACCTCTGGACACTGTGAGTGAGTACTGCGTGCATCGGGAAAGTTTTGAATAAAATGTGATAGGCGGTACGTAACAATAATTTTCATAACTTTATAACAGACAACTGCCATCCAGACTACCCGTGACCATGTTACTACTGATAAGTGTTCCAAACGTCGGAATAAAATAATACAAAATTATATACCATTTAATCCATTTAAGTTAAATTTCAATTCAACATAATTAACAACTAAGTAATAAATATTTATCTCAATCCTACTAATATTATAAATGCGAAAATTTGTGAATATGGATGTATGGATGGATGTGTGGATCTTTGTTACTCATTAACGCACAAACGGCTGGGGCAATTTTGATGAAATTCGGTATTTAGGTAGATGAGGCACTGCTTTAACACATAGGATACTTTTCATCATCATCCATCACCAAGCGGGTGAAAAAGCGTAATATGCTTGGGCACAGCATAGACAAAATAATAAGATCTCCGAATACGTCAAGATCGTAATGATGACAGTTCTGTCAAAGTTTGTGTCATGATAGCTTAGTCAAAAGCCAAGTCATTTTGACTGCTCGATGCATCGATGCACTAGACGTGTTCGGCGACCTTGGCGGTATTTGTGTTACATTTCATCACCCTTGTGATGAAATGTAACACAAATACCGCCAAGGGTGATGAAATGTAATGACAGTTTTTTCCATGGTGATTATTTTTATTTTATTATTATTGTTTACTGTTTGATATAGGTATTACTCAAATAATACTATTATAGCAATTGCGTTTGACCATGTATATATTTTTTGACATTTTGGCATAAATATAGATATGCATTTGGAGAAATAATAAGCTACTCGAAGTACTAATCCTGCGCAGACGTAGTCGCGGGCACCAGCTAGTAGATAATATTACCGTAATAAAACGGCTAACAGTTTAGCGCCGAATTTTGTTTAAGGTAGTTATTCTAACTTCTAGGCTTTGCGTTGTTAGAGCCGCAAATTATATATGTACTCGAATGTAATTCGAAGCCACGTCTTCTTTCGATGTGTGTAAACGACAAGTGCAATTTGAAAAATTTAATACCGACTAACATTCTATTACTTTGGTAAAAATCTGTTATTTATTAACTCAAAAACTAAAGAACAGAATTTGATGAAATTTAAATGGGACCACGCGGAAAGCACCAGCTTTCAAATAAAAAAGAAGAATTTTGAGAATCGGTACACCCTATCGTAAGTTATGAGGAAACAAACATAAAAAAAATACAGTGGAATTGAGTACCTCCTCCTTTTTTTGGAAGTCGGTAGATAAAAAAACTTAAAATTTGCAAAGTTTGGTGTCGCTAGCAGGTGTTAGTGATTTTATTATCAGAAACTAATAAAATATAAAACCAAATTCTCACATAAATGGCGCCGGAATTCGAACACATGAATCTATAAACACACTGACAAAAACACGCCTTATCTGCCAGCTGTCAGTGTCAGTTTTAAATAAGCAAGTGATAAAAGTGTTTGACATTCGATGTGTCAACAGAAATGTTTGAACTGCAGGTGCAAGATAGAATGAGGCGGAAAAGGGGCATTTTACTGTGGGACTGTGGGACTAGTCCACAAATTTAAGGTCGCTTAGCAACCTATGGAGAGAGCTATGCTCGGGGTTTCTCTGAAGGATAAGATTCTTAATGAAGTTATCCGACAGAGAACCAAACCAGTCGAAATAGCTCAAAGAATAAGCAAGCAGAAGTGGCAATGAGCTGGTCACATTTCACGAAGAACCGATATCGCTGCAGTAGACGAGTTATTGAGTGGAGACCACGTTTAGGCAAACGTAGTGTAGGACGCCCTGCGGCCAGGTGTGATGTGGGCTGATGATGATAATGATGATGACTGTTATAGTTTGAAATGTGTAAGAATAGTTCTTGGTTTTTTTATGCTGTAGGTTGCAGAACTAGCACTTAGCCTACCGGCATTGCTATTATGTGTCTCAGTTGCAATCAAAAGTAGATTAAAATCTAAAAAAATGGCTGCTCTATGTCTCTTTAAGGTAAAACCCGGATAGTTGCGTCGGTGGCATTAACGCTTTACTATACCCATATATTAGAAGCACCCCTCCCACAGGCCTTATTGCCATGTCAGCTGGTGGTATAGGTGCAATAATGTTTGCAAGCGTTTTAACTGTGTGAGCGAAAATCTTCCGCGGCGAAACTTTAAAAGGCGTCCAAATTATATTAGTAAATAGTTTCTGTTAAATATTTTTTTTACTGATTATAATTTATTCAAAATTTTGTTTATGTGCATGTATTAGAGATTAAACTACACTGTTTATTACGTTTTATTGGTAAATAGTTTATATTTATTTTGTAAATATAAAGGGCAAGTATCCGTACCAAAAAGGATAGATGCGCTATCTACTTTTGCGGATAGTTGCCCATAGAGCAACTATCCGCAAATGTGAATTCTTTAACGAGCAAAATAATTTTATATTCATTTGATGTTTTTAACTGACCTAGTTGACTAATTAATGCTAATTCCAAAGTTATCTATTACGTTAAAGTTTTTACATTACTATTATGGTTGTTTTTGGATGGTTTAGTTAGAACATTATAACATAATTTAATTTTGTAATTTTGAATACTATACTTAAATATGGATCATTTTAAAGACTAAAACTAATAAATAATAAAGACTCAATCAGGAAATTATATTAATTTACTTTTGTCTTATAAAAAGCATAGAGAGGCGTCTATCCCCGCACGAGGCAACTATCCCACGAAACATTTTTAACGTTAGGCAAGTATCCGGTACAGGTCAATAAAACAGGATTCATTCGAAACCTATACTAATAATGTTTACAAAAATAGGCTTTGATATACATGTTACATGAGTCTTAGTAAGTTCATATTTTTTAGTAATAGAGCTTGATCGAAAAGTAGGGCAACTATCCGGCTTTTACCCTATTATTATTCTCGCTAACAGTACAAAATTACTTACATTATATCAGGCTACTCGAATATACTTAAGATAGTCCCTTTACTTTGTAATTGTTTATACATGTACAAAAACTGAGGACGTTGTGGTCTGTGACACAGTTTTTATACTACCACAGGCACCAACGCTCTCATTAAAAAGATACGATTTATATATTACTTATGTGCAAACACAACATATAATCCGAAGTCTTTTATGTTATTGTAAATACCTATAACTAAAAATGTGTCAAACAATTATTATTATTATTATTTTTATTTCAATTAAATCACGGATTTAATCCGGTCCTTTAAAAAGGCATAAGTGGATCTGTAGCCAACACTTAGAGGCCTGTTATAAATATGGTATATAAATACAATGTAGTATAAAAAAAACAGAAACATTTTGGATGGATGGTGACATGGTATATTCTATTATAAAAATGGGTAAAATGGAAAGGCTAATGATATGAAATTATTAGTGATACGGGAGATAGTAGGCTATTGATGAGACTATGGCACCTGCCAATTTCAGTCTCATTTTAAAATATTTAGGCAGGTGGTGACTTGCAACCCATTAAACGGGCTACCATGAATGGTGACATAAGGGGCAACATTGGTGTGGATGGCTAAAGGGTGTCGAGAGGTGTGTTGCGGTTTCACTAGAGCGCTACTACCGGCGTTATGCCCTTTAACACTTCCACCCTTGGAGCCTTTTTGTTACTTGCTCCTGCGTCTCCACCCCCAGACGGTCAATTACGGCAAGCCGGGGTTCAGGGGTCTTATTTACCCCCTGGGAGGATTAGGGTCCACGGTGTCGCCACTCACCGACGGCTCACTACAAAGCCGCCCCTGCGGTATTATTATTATTTTTATAATTATTACTTTTGCCAGCTCCAGTCATCATTTTACTAACATTTTTGCTTACTGGATTAGTCGAAACTGACACAGCCGCCATTCTTTAGGTTTTAATCAACTTTTGTTACCGGTGACCTCTGTCACCATCAGTTTCAGTCACTTTGAACTACGATGCGCTCTACAGATAATAAATAAGATAATGTTTCCAGTGAAAAAAAACAGGGCAAGAAATTTAACATCTACATCTCTAACCTAACATTTATATTCAGGGTGACGAGCGCAGTACATTGCCTTCACGATTACCATGCACGGTTTTGAACTGAGGCACGAACACTTCCGAAAAAGTATTCGTACTGTAGGCGTCAATACGTCACGCTTTAGCGTACAAACTATGAGGTGTCTGTGTCACAGTTGTCCTAGATAAATGGCAGTTTGTACAGTTTCACGTGAACGACACGTTACGTTACATTTAAGGAGCAAGTTGGTAGCCGGCTACACGTAGCAGCAGCAGACGACTTGTCGTCGCTTCATGTCGCTGCAGTCATGATTTCGAACCCGACTGCAGACGGCAACAGCAGATGGCATCGACCATTTGAAAAACGAACGGTTTAGTTTAAAAGCTTTTCAGTTGTTTTACTAGGTAGATTGGTACCCGCGAGCGGCACTACTGATCTGCGGTCGAGCGACCGTGTCGTCTGCCGCTCGACGATGCGACTCTAGCTTCGTGTCGCTAACTACGAATGGTGTTTCATACAAATACATAGATACCAGTAGTGTCGCTGCGACGCGTCGTTTGCTGCGGCTTCATTTAGCCGGCTACCAACTTGCATCTTTTGCAATATTCGTGCTAGGCCCACTGTTATAGTTTAACATTCTGAAAGGCACTTAACAGTTATGGTCGGTAACATCACGCGAATGATTTGCTCATCTCGTAAGTCATAAAAATAACGATACTTATACACTCACCGCCCGACATGCACTTGGCCAGTTCTATAACGTACTGTTTCACTTTCGAATTTGCACTAGTTTTTCTTTTATTGAATATTTACTGAACTACAGTGGCCGAGCACGAAAGTCTACATAAGTGTAAACTTATGGTACCGTTTAGAAACTATGAGTTATCTGTGCCACTATTGTACTACCTATATAGATGACGGTTTGTACTAAATACGTTCACGATGCGATTTCGTTACATTTAAAAAGACTTTCGTGATCGGCCCTACGAAGAAATAATAACAGGAAGAATAACTGCCTTAAAAAAATGATCAAATAAAAGTCGTGCTAAATCAATAACATCGTACACGCCGCTATGACTCAGCTGTCATAGTAGACGTTGCAGCACGCGCGTGAACCAATACCTGCTTTCAATCTGAAATTTAAACCAATCATCGAACATGACATGTCTATTTGTAACCTCGGAAGTAATTCGTATTTGGAATCATACGTCGTTTTGAAGGACCACTTTTGTGTGAAATTTGTTCTGAGTTATGCTTCCTGACATTTCTTCGTAGGCTCGGCCCACTGCTTTAACTACAGATTTCCAAATGATGACTGAGCAAGCGCCTTGGATTGCAAACAAATTGAAATGATCGAATAGTCTGATAAACTCTGATGAAAATCAAGTCCTCAATTCCCGTTTCACTACATTTTGCATAATCACAAAGCTTTGAGACCGACACGCGCTTCAAATGAAGCGTGATCACGCGATTTCAACATTTTGTGTTAGGTACTAGGTACTCAAAGAAGGTCTAGGCAAAGTGACTCGATTATTTAGTCTGACCAGTCATTGCTACTGTAGGTTGAATGTTTATAATCCAGACTTACAAGCTTTATTTACGTGTATAGAAAAGAGAAAATAGTATATTTCCAATTAAGTGACCAGATTCTCACGGAACATGGGTTGCTCTTTTGTAAGGAAAATAAACCTATCTTGAATTGGATCCAGACATTTTTTTTATTTATTAACCCTATCTGCTCTTCACAAGTACGTGTGTAGTTTGAGTTTGCACGTTTTTTCTTTCTTATTTACCTAAGTTTTAAGTAATTCGCATCTTAATCGACCAAATCTCGGTCATTCAGGTACTAATAATAATATGACATAACAAGTATACCATAAACCGCCGCGCCAATAGCGCCCCGTCCTAAAGGCCTATTCAGACCTGAGCGTTATTCGCTTCCGCTGTGGGTAGCGAAAAATACCACGCGGAACTCGATGGGTAAGTAGTCTGAAGTTTCATAACTGCAGCGAAACTTGTACCGCCTAGTGAGGCGGTATTTTCTCTTGTTTGGCGAAACTAGTTCCGCCGGACGACACGGGAGCAGGTAGCAGCGACATGCTACTTGCCCTCGCCCCGCTAACCGTTACCAACGGATGTCTATACCGCGCGCGAAAGCGATATCCGCTCTGGATATAGCGTTCGTGAATCTTGGTGTCAAAAGTCACGTCAAAGTACGCGAAGTGAATGAAATATGTGATACTACGTCATCAAACGTCTATCGTAATGCATTATTATTTTCAGCTTGCTATATTGACGTGGTGGTTCCAAATTTAATGTTAGGGTTGAAACATGACTACTTTAAGAGGTGGGAGTGAGCAGTGCCAGCCGGGCGGTTAAAAACCATAGTTAAGTAAATTCTTATCAAGCTTTTTAAACTTTTACATCTGTATATATAATAAATACTTTACTATACCTGATAGGAAGGAATGTAACCTTTAATTTTCATTGCAAAAGACTAACTTACACGAAGGCAAAACACGCGCAGTTCATATGCATAATATTCTAATTAATTTTATGTTTTAATAACATTATATATAATTAACTAATATCAGAAGTTCATTTTAGCATTTCACGGTTAGCTATAAAAACTTAGTAGATAAATACAGTAGTTAATACATAATCATTAATTAAAGCCTATATAAAGTTTAACTACAACTTGATTAAGGTTTTAATAATACTTCCTAATTAACTGCCAAGTAATATTTATAAATACATACATACAAATCTATACTAATATTATAATGAGGAAAGATTTGTTTGTTTGAATTGAATTGGCTCCGAAACTACTGGACCGATTTGAAAAATTCTTTCACCATTAGATTCCTACTTTATCTCTTTATTATCTCTCTTCTTTATCTCTCGGGGTCTTGAAAATGGACATGAGTAGGTCGGAGCGTAGACTTCAACAGACGAGACCTCTCAAGTTTGACATTAATATTCACCGTGCCTCTTACCATTCGGTGAACACTACCGGTTTTCATTCTGTGGATCACGGAGACAGCAGTGAATATTTGGGACTATTTTAAGCCGGCAACCCACGGCAAACGTTGGGCATTATATGCATTGATTCTGGAACGCACCATTAAGATTTTGGCTAAAGAAGGACCTCGCCGTAAATAGTATTGAAGTAATATGTTCGACCGTATTGTGTCGGTGGGAGTACGATCGTAAGTATGATTATTTTAAGCTTACTACAAAACGCTCTTGTTAATTATAATAGTTATTTTAGTATTTGTGGCCCTCGTTGGTTCTTGTGCCACCATCAAAAGAAACGTTTATTAACTAAGTTTTACAAGTCTACACTTTGATGTTAGTTAGGTATGCCATGTTAAAGTATACTCTAATAGTAAATCGCGTGACTAGATCTACAAAGGCTATGCGATGAAACGATGGCATTTTCTGTTTAATTTGTAGTTAATTGCGACTGTCTAGAATTCTAGACATTAAACAAACTAGGGCTCATTTAAATTTCATAAATGTTTGCTTGTAATTTGGTTTTCTATTGTTACAACTTTTTGAACAAATTTCTTGTAAACAAAAAATATTAAGTACTAGCTGCTCTCCGCGGTTTCACCCCCGCGGTGATGGATGATGATGATGATGATGAATCTTATATAGCCTATGTTACTCAAGGTGAATGTAGCTTTCCAACGGTGAAATAATTTTTGAAATCGGTCCAGTACTTTTTGATACAATTCGTTACAAACATACAGTTTCGGTACATACAGATTTTTCCTCTTTATAATATTATAGTATATAGTATAGATATACCATTAGGGAATTTTTAAAAGATAAGTATCTGACATTGTTGTATTACATAATGTTTTTACTCCGTACTATTTTTATGACATAATTGCTACAAATTGTAAAATTTATTTCACATACGAAATTAACAATATGTTTAACTGAATTACCTAATATTGCATGTTTCGTATTTTTTATTATTCTTTGTAAACGTCTTGTATGCTAATTAAGCTGGTCTAGCGTTTTAATCTTACATATGTATATGTACCACCTAGACATAGAACCACAAGGTTTAAATAAATTAATGATTGATAGATTAATGATTGATTGATACAAAGTCAATAAAAGCAAAGACTTTTGTACAACCTCACTTTATTGACCGGTGACCGAAGCGAGCGACGTCTCTGCAACGACTCGACAAATTTGCTTTCATCCGTCCGGATGTTGGTATTCGCGTACCTATAGGTCATAGTTTTCAATCAATCTTGAGTCAGGAGAAGGTTCTTATGAAAGAAAAACCAAGAAAAGATGGGAGGTTATGGCAAGGCCGAAGGGCTGAGCCTACTACGCGAATTAAGTCGCGGGCAAAATTTAGTTACGAATGAGGGTATCTGTTCGCGCTAAAGCGCGACGTCACTTCGAGAACCCCCCCCCCCCGCGCGTCACGCCACCACTGTCCTGTAGCTGTCAAACTACGAGCAGGCGGCTGAAGGGCAGCGGAAACAGTCACCATTTTAACGTCGCCGCGAGCGACCGCTTATCAGCCCCGCGTTTACGCGTCAGCCCAAAAGTGACCTTTAGGGTGTGTCGGCACGGCCACACACCATCTCCTAAATCAGCCCCGCGTTTACTCGTCACCCCAGTGTACGCGAGTGCGCGATAAACTTAGTGCACAAACATTATACCTACAAGTGACACAACAACCATTCAGCACGCAGTCCGCAGTAGGACGCCTACCAAGAGGACTCTCAAGGTCATCAGCCCCCATCAGATCCAGAGTCACCCCGACATCCGTAAGTACCCCACATACTTACATAAACCCACCTATTCCCTCCTTTTAATGTTCCCTACCGATGTATGGTGTGCCCCACCAGTATCTATATAATATATTACATACCCTCACTCGTTACTAAATTTTGACGCAAGAAAATCCTGCTCTGTCGTAAATATAGGGTTCTCGCTATATAAACCTACTTACTCAGTTTACGTCCAAAAACTGTTAAGCTAATTGACAACACAAACTCATAAAATAAAGCCGGTGCTAAAATATATTTCGGTCTGACATTCGGCACGACAAAAAGGTCATGGGGTAGATGTATCTAAAAATAATTTAGGTATTCACTCGAATTTATATTCTACCAGACATTCTTCATAAAAAGGCCAGTAACTATCTGATCAGAGCTGAATTCTCTTATCTTAAATGGCAATGAAGGACAGGAACGAAACGAGGTCGTGACGGCAGGAAGTTAAAATGTTAAACTGTCTAATAATAGTGTTAAGAAGCACAGCAACATTCACCCATTGACATATTTTAAGCTATTTATATATATTTAGGATATTATCTAATGCGGCTCTTAAGCAGGCTATTTTGTGTAAAAATCGAAGTTTGTGAAGTGCGATCGAGACGTTGAACTGAACTGGAAAACTGGACCGAATACAACACTGGAATTGATCTTCTTCTTTTATTTCAACCCTGAGCCTAAATCTAGCTATCAACAAATAGCGTTTTAGGTCAATGTAAAGATATAGGTACTAGAACAAATAAATAAAAAAAAGTATGTATATATACTATATGACTTGACTCACACTCAGTTTATAAGTATCTAGATATTTCGGGTGCAGACTGGTAATTAATAAAAAGAAGTTTATTATTTTAAGAGCCTAGTGTCTGTAGTGTATAGGAAAGAGAGAGGAGGTTTTAGTCCGTACACACTGGCACTCCCATCCCCGCCGGCGGACTCGGACATAACCTCAAAGATGCTGTTTTACTGCGGTATACATAAAGAATGGTTTCTTTCAGCCCAAATCTAAAATAAATATAAAAAATACTCATACCTACTCTCCGAAGCACGTAAACGCTCAGTTGAATAATGCCACTAGCACACACCCATCCAACTCCTGACCGCAGCAAGCGTTGCTTAAGGCGCTGTCAATTCATGCCGTCGATAAAAATTAGGGTTTTAAAGCAGTTTATCTCATAAGCAGCGATTTACATAAAATTACAAAAAATAATATGACATTTCTCTAAGACTTTTAAGTAGACATTAACTTAAAAACATATTTTAACATACTAGACGACATAAAAAAAATTCAAACATACCACTTAATTTCACCTTTAAACAGTTTTGTTCTTTATTCACAATTGTATTTGTCATGAAACACATATCAGACAAGTGCAAATTGAAAAGTTTAATACCGACTTCCATTCTATTACTTTGGTAAAAATCAGTTATTGGAGTGTAACTCAAAAACTACTGAACCGTAATTCATGAAATGTAAATGGGACCACACGGGAAGCACCAGCTTTCAAACAAAAAAAGAAGTTTGAGAATCGGTCCACCCTATCAAAAGTTATGAGGTAACAAAAACAAAAATAAAAACGAAAAAAAACCAGTCGAATTGAGTACCTCCTACTTTTTGGAAGTCGGTATAATTTTTAATACACATACACTGACGGAACCTGTTGTTATTGAAAAGTGTACGTTATTTTTTAATTATTTTTTGTACGTGTTTACAGATTTGCTTGCTTGATTTCAAATGAAAGAAATTGAAAGAAGCTCTGAAGCGCCTTAACTAATTGATCGGTTAAGATCGCCATGTCAAGCTCCGCTGCGAGTGCTTTTTGAATAGGTACTCATACAAACTCCTTCATCTTGTACACAAGTACGAATACAACAGTTTCGATGCTATGTTAATGAACAGATGGGTTATTCCATGCCATCAATACATATCAAATAAACTTAATTACGCTGGATATTGACACATTATGTTCATGGTCTCTTCGCCCACCCCACTTGGAAGGATCGTAGAATACACATCGTAATGGAGGAGAAATGCACATACGATTTAGGTTGACAATAACTCTGTCGTGTTTGAAATATCGACGTGAACAGCCTACTGATTATGATCACAGGGTAGGATTACAAACGAACGTTTGTAATCCTACCCTGTGATTGGTTAAACAGATTTGGACGAAATTTGGAATGGACTTAGATTATATCCAGAATTTGCATATACAATATGCTTATTTTAGATAAAATGTTGTTAAAAATGTGAGCATTTTACCCGCGGATGAATTGGTGGGTAGCTAGTACAAAATAATGATAAAGAATTATAATAATTGCAAACATTATGATTGTAGTGTTATATAATTGACTAGGCAGCTAGTGAAAATAAAATGTTTATTTAGATCGCTTACTCAAACTCTTACTGATGAAAAAGGTGAAGCACGACATGAATCAAATACATCAGATAGCGTGCTAGGGGTAAGTAGGTACTAGTGATTATTCTGTGCTTAATAGTACCTACCTACCGGTTTTGGTCATTATATTATTTGAATATACGTTTTCGTGGCTTTACATTTGTAACATTTTACCTAGTAAGAGGCATTAAATTACCTAATTTATTATTATTTATTTATTCAATACTAAATACCTAATATAAAAACGACAAAGATTAAGCAGCAAGCCTATGTCAAACAGACTTAAGAATTAATAAAAATATTTTTGCTAAGACATGTTTTTGTACAATGAAGACATATATACCTGAAGTTTAGCAATATTTATTTAATAATTTCATGATTACTCACCTACCATCTAATGTGCAGTCGTCTTAACTTCTTTCTCATGTTATAATAAAAAAAAGACGTGTGACACTCGGAGACTGCCGCGGTAAAGCTATTGCATAGCTGTTTTTATCAACTTATGCAATTATAATTATTTAACCAATGCCATCTAGAGGCGAGTTGCTGAACTAAAGAGACAAGCGTGATATTTCAAAAAGTTATTAAAAGTTCTGCTATTCATCGATAGATGCCAAAACAACTTATGCAATTATTATTATTTAACCAATGCCATTTAGAGGCGTGTTGCTGAACTAAAGAGACAAGCGTGATATTTTAAAAAAGTCATTAAAAGTTCTGTTATTCATCGATAGATGGAGTCGGAGCGGGGGGTGTTAGGTTATTTTCGTTACGGAATTTCTGGATTCGGTCTTCACGCTCAAGGCCCGCGATAGAAGCTATGCAATAGCTTAAAAATCGTTAATGTAAAGGACACTTTAGTATTTTATCTTCGGTCTGTCGCTCTTATAAGTGATTTTTCACTGACATGGATACAGGCTCTGCATGACGAGCATTAGGCTTCTTTAAAATGCTTCCTCGGTGACTAAATGTGTCGTTTGATTCGAGTCCAATGATTGGAATATAATTGGAGGGTGTGGACAGCTTTAATTAATTTAGGGACGGGCACATTTGCATCCTCAAAAGCGTTGGGACTAATGGATTGATTTTGGGATGTAAAGCCAATAATAAGTCGCGTTACGTCGAACAGGGGATAATTGTAATTCCAATTACAAATTACAATTATTCCCTGTTCTATGTAACGTCACTTATTACATCAGGGGATATAATGCTTGAACATAACACGAATGTAGAATCAGAGGACCTGCTATAGGAACTTTTTTAGACTAGTCTATGACTACTATTCGAAAACTTCGCGAAGTCTTCTCGTCAAAAATACCCCAGTGCCTCAAGACAAGAGTCTTCGACCAATGTGTGATACCAGTGATGACTTATGGCACTGAAACGTGATCACTTACTATGGCCCTCATAAATAAGCTCAAAGTCGCACAACGAGCTAGGAGATAGCCCTCTCCTAGCTCGTTGTGCGACTTGCGGCTCGGGGTTTCTCTACGTGATCGAACCAGAAATGAGGAGATACGTAGAAGAACGAAAGTCACCGACATAGCCCAGAAGATTAGCCAGTTAAAGTGGCAGGGCGCATAGCAGATGGCCGATGGGGCCGGAAGATTCTGGAATGGAGACCACGGACTAGCAAGCGCAGCGTAGGTCGTCTACCGACACGGTGGACAGACGACCTGATAAAGGTCGCAGGCCACTTCCAACCGGTCCTTTTGGAAAATTATGGAGGAGGCTTATGTTCAGCCGTGGACGTCTACTACGGCTGAGATGATGATGATGACTACTGTCACCCTTGGTGGTCAGTGGTGCGGTCGAAGGTGGTACCACACTAGATCTAGAATAGCGATAGGCTCTAGGATTATTGCTGAACCCACTGTTATGTGCTTTGGGACCGATTTTGAAACTTGAGGGTGGTAGCTAGTTAGAAAGTGTGCTGCTGTGGATTTTGTCGCTACCTACGGTTAAAGCTGAAATCTGATCCGACCTCGGTAGGGATTGATCCTGCGTTCGTTGGATTGGCAGCCGACTTTCAAAACCCCTGTGCTACTATCGCCTTAAAACCAAATAAAAATTAATGTAATTGCGGGTAAAATAGTTCAAACTAATTCAATTAATTGTAGAAGGACAATTAATAATCACAACACAATGGACAATAAATAAAATAATAATAAGAATAGATTTGTAAATGTATTAAAAAATAAGCTAATTATTAGATATCCGACTAAAATTGTTATTATAATTAAAATTACTAAAGTATGGTCATGGAAAATAATTTGTTCTATTAAAGGTGATGCTCCATTTTGGAGATTAAAGTTAGATCATGTTGCCAATTTTGTACAAATGTTATTTTCTATATATTCCGCAGTATCACAATTTTTTTTATTTAGGAAACTTATTAACATTAACATCATCTCAGTCGAAGTCCTCTGCTGAACATAAGCCTCCCCCATACATTTCTAAAATGAGTACAAATTTAAATTCAAATTTATTTATTCATGTTTATACAGCGTTACAATTTGCGGCTCTACCTACCAAACTGGGTATAAACCCGTATCTTGATTGGTAGTTCCTTCCCTAGGTTATTATAAATCTGTTCGTATTATACATTAGCTTGGAACTGAATTAAATATAACAATTACATTATATTCACAATATACATCATTAGAATAATTACAATTATTAGAATTTTACATACTTAACATTTCTAAAAAGTTAGATTAGCTTGGGACTGAATTAAATATTACAATTACATTATATTCACAATATACAGCATTAGAATAATTACAATTATTAGAATTTTACATACTTAACATTTTTAAAAGTCAAATTAGCTTGGAACTGAATTAAAGATTACAATTAAATTATATTCACTATATACATCATTAGAATCATAACAATTATTAGAATTTTACATACTTAACATTTCTCCTCCATCATCATCTCAGCCGTAGGACGTCCACTGCTGAACATATGCCTCCCCCATGATTTTCCAAAAGGACCGGTTGGAAGCGGCCTGCATCCAACGTCGTCCTGCGACCTTCCTCAGGTCGTCTGTCCACCGTGTCGGTGGACGACCTACGCTGCGCTTGCCGGTCCGTGGTCTCCACTCCAGAACCTTTCGGCCCCATCGGCCATCTGTTCTGCGTGCTATGTGCCCTGCCCACTGCCACTTCAACTGGCTAATCTTCTGGGCTATGTCGGTGACTTTCGTTCTTCTACGGATCTCCTCATTTCTGATTCGATCACGTAGAGAAACCCCGAGCATAGCCCTCTCCATAGCTCGTTGTGCGACTTTGAGCTTTTCTATGAGGCCCATCGTAAGAGACCACGTTTCAGTGCCATAAGTCATCACTGGTAACACACATTGGTCGAAGACTCTTGTCTTGAGGCACTGAGGTATTTTTGACGAGAAGACTTCGCGAAGTTTCCGGAACGCTGCCCAGCCGAGTTGGATTCGACGATTGACCTCTTTCTCGAAGTTGGACCTGCCTAGTTTGACTGTCTGTCCCAGGTAGATGTACTCGTCAACAACTTCAAGAACTGAGTTCCCAACTGATATTGGGGTAGGTACAACATGGGCATTAGACATAATTTTCGTCTTGTCCATGTTCATCTTAAGACCTACCCGTTGGGAAACTCGATGGAGGCCTTCGAGCATTGTACTGAGGTCTTCCATGGATTCTGCCATGACTACAATATCGTCGGCAAATCGAAGGTGAGTGATGTATTCGCCGTTAATATTGATGCCAAGTCCTTGCCATTCCAGAAGCTTGAAGGCGTCTTCCAATGTAGCGGTGAACAGTTTCGGAGATATAACGTCTCCCTGTCTCACGCCTCTTTGCAATGGAATTGCCTTCGAACTCTGCTCCTGTACTCGGACTGACATGGAGGCGTTTTTGTACAAACACTTCAGCACTTCAATATACCGATAGTCAATACGGCACCGCTGGAGAGACTCAAGCACTGCCCACGTCTCGATCGAATCAAAGGCTTTCTCATAGTCCACAAACGCTAGACAAAGAGGCAAGTTATACTCTTCGGTCTTCTGTATAACTTGCCGTAGCGTGTGGATGTGGTCTATGGTACTATAGCCTTTTCGGAAACCGGCTTGTTCCGGAGGCTGGAATTCATCAAACCTGCGACTGAGACGGTTCGTTATGACCTTCGAAAACAGCTTATAAACATGGCTCAAAAGCGAGATGGGTCTGTAGTTTTTAAGTAAAGTGTTGTCACCTTTCTTGAAGAACAGCACCACCACGCTTTTGTTCCATGCTTCTGGCGTTGAACCTTCAAGTAAGACGGTATTAAAGAGCTTCTGAAGAACTTTAAGTACCGGTGTTCCACCCGCTTTCAGAAGCTCAGATGTGATACCGTCGTCACCAGGCGCCTTGTTGTTCTTAAGCTGTTTCAAGGCCATTCTAATCTCGTACAGGCTGATGTCCGGGATATCTTCGGTATAATGTCGGGTCAGCTTGGCTCTTGGGTCTTTGACCGAGCTGCAACATTTCTAAAAAGTCAAATTAACTTGAAATTTAATTAAATATTACAATTACATTATATTCGCTATATACGAGTACATCATTAGAATCATTACAATTATTAGAATTTTACATACATAAAATTTCTAAAAAGTCAAATTAGCTTGGAACTGAATTAAAGATTACATTTACATTATATTCACAATATACATCATTAGAATCATTACAATTATTAGAATTTTACATACTTAACATTTCTAAAAAGTCAAATTAACTTGAAATTTAATTAAATATTACAATTACATTATATTCGCTATATACGAGTCATCATCATCATCATCTCAGCCGTAGGACGTCCACTGCTGAACATAGGCCTCCCCCATTATTTTCCAAAAGGACCGGTTGGAAGCGGCCTGCATCCAACGTCGTCCTGCGACCTTCCTCAGGTCGTCTGTCCACCGTGTCGGTTGACGACCTACGCTACGCTTGCCGGTCCGTGGTCTCCACTCCAGAACCTTTCGGCCCCATCGGCCATCTGTTCTGCGTGCTATATGCCCTGCCCACTGCCACTTCAACTGGCTAATCTTCTGGGCTATGTCGGTGACTTTCGTTCTTCTACGGATCTCCTCATTTCTGATTCGATCACGTAGAGAAACCCCGAGCATAGCCCTCTCCATAGCTCGTTGTGCGACTTTGAGCTTGTCTATGAGGCCCATAGTAAGAGACCACGTTTCAGTGCCATAAGTCATCACTGGTAACACACATTGGTCGAAGACTCTTGTCTTGAGGCACTGAGGTATTTTTGACGAGAAGACTTCGCGAAGTTTCCGGAACGCTGCCCAGCCGAGTTGGATTCGACGATTGACCTCTTTCTCGAAGTTGGACCTGCCTAGTTTGACTGTCTGTCCCAGGTAGATGTACTCGTCAACAACTTCGAGAACTGAGTTCCCAACTGATATTGGGGTAGGTACAACATGGGCATTAGACATAATTTTCGTCTTATCCATGTTCATCTTAAGACCTACCCGTTGGGAAACTCGATGGAGGCCTTCGAGCATTGTACTGAGGTCTTCCATGGATTCTGCCATGACTACAATATCGTCGGCAAATCGAAGGTGAGTGAAGTATTCGCCGTTAATATTAATGCCAAGTCCTTGCCATTCCAGAAGCTTGAAGGCGTCTTCCAATGTAGCGGTGAACAGTTTCGGAGATATAACGTCTCCCTGTCTCACGCCTCTTTGCAATGGAATTGCCTTCGAACTCCGCTCCTGTACTCGGACTGACATGTAGGCGTTTTTATACAAACACTTCAGCACTTCAATATACCGATAGTCAATACGGCACCGCTGGAGAGACTCAAGCACTGCCCACGTCTCGATCGAATCAAAGGCTTTCTCATAGTCCACAAACGCTAAACAAAGAGGCAAGTTATACTCTTCGGTCTTCTGTATAACTTGCCGTAGCGTGTGGATGTGGTCTATGGTACTATAGCCTTTTCGGAAACCGGCTTGTTCCGGAGGCTGGAATTCATCAAACCTGCGACTGAGACGGTTCGTTATGACCTTCGAAAACAGCTTATAAACATGGCTCAAAAGCGAGATGGGTCTGTAATTTTTAAGTAAAGTGTTGTCACCTTTCTTGAAGAACAGCACCACCACGCTTTTGTTCCATGCTTCTGGCGTTGAACCTTCAAGTAAGACGGTATTAAAGAGCTTCTGAAGAACTTTAAGTACCGGTGTTCCACCCGCTTTCAGAAGCTCAGATGTGATACCGTCGTCACCAGGCGCCTTGTTGTTCTTAAGCTGTTTCAAAGCCATTCTAATCTCGTACAGGCTGATGTCCGGGATATCTTCGGTATAATGTCGGGTCAGCTTGGCTCTTGGGTCTTTGGCCGAGCTGCTAACAGGTTTAGCGACCGAGGTGTATAGCTGTCCGTAGAAACTCTCTACCTCTCCTAATACTTCTGCTTTGACGACGCTACACTGCCGTCTTCTCTCTTCAGCTTCGTCAACTGGCTTTTGCCCATATATACGAGTACATCATTAGAATCATTACAATTATTAGAATTTTACATACATAAAATTTCTAAAAAGTCAAATTAGCTTGGAACTAAATTAAAGATTACAATTACAATTTATTAACAATATACATCATTAGAATCGTTAATATAATCGTTATTATCTAGTACAAAAAGAGTAAAGCTAACGTATGGCGATAATATCCATACATCTCTACAAATAAATAAAATTAAAGTTTTTGTTTGTAATTTCAAATTAACAGCTTTTCACTAAATGCATATGAAAGTACTTTACATAAAAAAAAACATTTAAAAAAAAATGTTTGTCTGTCTGTTTGTTCTAATGTCTGAAAGGGCTGCTCTGATAGCTCATGTTATAACTTAGTTAACTTTTATTTCATCATCATCATCATCCATTACCACGCGGGTAAAACCGCGGGGCGCAACGCATATTATAGTAACGTCGTTTTCATACAAATGTGGATTACAATCAAATTTGTTTCCTTTACTGTCCGCTTACCACATTCAAAAGCACCACTACAATCAATACCTAAGTCGTCTAGTACTTAATTAAGTGGGCGTCTTACGGGTTGCTGTCTCTTAACGATGTCAATATGCCTGGAGAATACTAAACAGTTCTCTTATTTATCTTGAAACATATTGTGGGTATTTTAAAAGGATCAGCTCTTAAGGGTTCCTTAAGAGCTAAGGCGTCTAGCTGGGGATCAGGCGTTTTGAATCTGCGCCGAAAAAAGGGTTAGTTATATACACAAGCTGACCCTTTGCTTGCAAAGGCTCGCTAGATACGGCACCTCCAAAATAAAAGTTATAAAATCAGCTATGTATCAGTGAAAGTCCCGTCAAAATCGGTCTAGCTGTTACGGAAATTAGTCGGAACAAACAGACGGACAATCACAGTCTGCGTTTATACTTTCAAAATATAATACTTACATTTGGTAAAGCTGTTATTTTGACATTACAGTTATCTGCCGACTTCCAAAACGGAAGAGGTACTCAATTCTAATGTATTTGTTTTTATGTTTCTCATAACCTTCGAATGGGTGCACCGATTCTCAAAATTCTTATTCTTTTTTTCTTTGAAAGCAGGTGCTTCCCGAGTGGTCCCATTTAAATTTGATCAAATTCAGTAGTTTTTGAATTACACTCCAATAGAATGGACGTCGGTTTCAAATTTTTCAAATTGTACTTGTTATGTATTGTTACCGTCCATGTGTTATTTGATACTCTGCGAATGGGTTGTCTGGAAGAGATCGTTATGAGAGATAAGACCGCCCTTTATTACACCTAGTTATTAGCATTGTTCTTTCTAATATTAAGTAATTCATGTGGTATCTCAATAAAATGTAAATTGAGATTATTTATTTAATTATTAAATTTTAAGATCACATGTACTCGTATATGTACTTCCTAGATCCACAAGGTTTAAATAAATGAGTGATTGATTGATTGATTGATTACATTATTTAAAAAATCACTAAAAATGTTCAACTTCTCGAAATATGTCTATTATCGCTTGGCTAAGTGACATGGTTATTTTTCATAGATGGTTTACTTTGGCCTCTTGCCTAGTACCAGCCGTGCGATTCTCTAAGACCAAACATCGTTGCATCTTTGACAACGTGAAACAAATGACGGGATGACAAGAAACGTTGGAAAAGCAACCTTGTGCACAAGGGCGATATCTCATAAAGTACTTGACATCGGTGAGCTCGTAGTGGCAAAAAGCCCTTGTCCTTCCTAAAAAAAAGGCTCGTCGACGAATCGAAGTTTCGGGACACCCGATATATCTACACTTAGGACGGATCCCAATAATCTATCTAACCACAGTTTTGCTTACTACCTACTACTATTAGAAATTTGACATAACGTCCATACAAATAGTGTCAAATATCTATCTGTAGTAAGGTAAACCGGCGATAGATAGATTATTGGGACCGGCCATTAGTGTAGATACTCTTGCAATATGGATACTGAAATACAACATGTAAATTGGAAGCAAATCGAAGGCTGCGCCAAGCCAATAACAATATGTAAGCTACCTGTTGAATAGGTGTTAAGGCGCGCTCCTATCCTGATAATAGTCAAAAGCAGAATCTTTAAACATCTACGGCCTTATTAATAAACTTGGCTTACACCCGGAGTAGTTAAAACATCTATCTGTCAATTTTTCACTTGCAGTAAATGTCACGCGTGAAAGCAAGACAAAGCATGTTACGCCTAATATAGGTTTACGCAACGTTTATTAATAAAGGCCCTAGTGTAACGAAACAGATCGATAATATTGTATGAAATAAATACTTAGGTTAGAAAAGGAACAGGCAAAGAGTAATAACCGAACAGAATTCATAAATATTACTCGCTCTCTGCAGAAAAAAATCCTAAATAGGTCCATAAAAATAAACTCTCACGTCCAAACTCTCAGAATTTTCAGCGATAACACTATATTTTCTTTAAAGTAATACATAGTCAACATATAGTACTAAATTAATAATCAGCAGTTTTTTCAATTGTGTTCGATATATACTAATATCGAAATATATAAAGAAAACGTACAAAATTAATGCATTTTCGCATTACATCGTCCGATCTAACAAGCGATTTTCAATCTTACGTAGAGCATCGTAAATTAATTTTGTAATAGGGGTTGGAGCGCGCCTTAAGTATTTAGGTCAGGCCCTAGGTTTTGTTATTCGTAGCATACTATCTAGAAAGGATTTTTTACATTTGTAGGTGAATAATATAGAGCACGGGTGGAAACTGATTCCATGGTTAAAAATAGATTAGATAGATAGATTAACTCTTTATTGAAACACCACAATACAAAAATATATGTTGCAAATAAAGAAATAAGTATAAAATAAAAATACAATCAATAATATTTCACAATTAAATACTAAAAATATAAAGTGTCACAATTGTCGGTCTCATCGCTCAGAGCGATCTCTTCCAGACAACCATGCACGGAAAGAAATAAACTTATAAAGTCACCGAGATAGCCCAGAAGATTAGCCAGTTGAAGTGGCAGTGGGCAGGGCACATAGCACGCAGAACAGATGGCCGATGGGGCCGGAAGGTTCTGGAGTGGAGACCACGGACCGGCAAGCGCAGCGTAGGTCGTCCACCGACACGGTGGACAGACGACCTGAGGAAGGTCGCAGGACGACGTTGGATGCAGGCCGCTTCCAACCGGTCCTTGTAGAAAATCATGGGGGAGGCCTATGTTCAGCAGTGGACGTCCTACGGCTGAGATGATGATGATGATGATGTAATTTATTAATTAATATAATTAATTTATATAATTAAACTATAAATTTATACTACAAAATATATACTAACTATACATACTATACATGTACCTACCATTTAATCATTATAACAATGATAGTAAGTAGGTTTGCAGTTAGTTATTGCGCGAAGTAAAAAGCTTTGACACGATGTTTGAAGATGTCCAGAGAAGGCGCGCATCTAATTTCGTATGGTAAAGTGTTCCATAGACGAACAGCTTCAACACAAAAGGAGGAACCAAAAAAAGTGGTGCGGTGTATTGGGGTACTTAACATTAAGTTCTCTGATGATCGAAGAGAAAAATAGCTGATAAATACTGATTTTACTGACTGAAAACATCTAAAATACTGACTATTTACTGATGAAACCTAGAGAGGTACTGACACGTCAACGACTAATTTACTATCGAAATATACATGTGTTTGTTGCTGTTAGCTAAGTATATATAATATGCTAGTAATTTATTTAGTTATTAATAGGTTTAGTTATTAATAACTAAATCTAATAAAACCATTTAATGGTGAATGTTATTAATAACATTCACCATTAAATGACAGATTCGGATAAATTCAATAATGTGAATATAATTTATGTTTAAAAGATCAATCCTTAATACAATTAGCAATTATTACCAATATTTTTTTTTCTACCGACTTCCAAAAAGGAGGAGGTACTCAATTCGACTGTCTTTTTTTTATTTTTTATGTTTATTACTTCATAACTTTCGATAGGGTAAACCGATTCTTAAAATTATTTTATGTTTGATAACTGGTGCTTGTGTGGTCCCAAATTTCATTCAAATCGGTCTAGTAGTTTTTGAGTTACACTCCAATAACTGAGTAGAATGGAAGAAATGAAAAATGAAAAAAGAAATGAAACTTTTCAAATTGTACTTTTCTTTTAACTTTTCATTATGAAAAAAGAAATGAAAAAAAATGAAAAAAGAAATGAAACTTTTAAAATTGTACTTTTCTTTTAACTTTTCATTATGAAAAAAGAAATGAAAAAAAAATGAATAAAGAAATGAAACTTTTCAAATTGTACTTTTCTTTTAACTTTTCATTATGAAAAAAGAAATGAAAAAAAATGAAAAAAGAAATGAAACTTTTCAAATTGTACTTTTCTTTTAACTTTTCATTTTGACATGGAATTAACATTGAAAGTATAGCGAGAGCACTGTAAACATTTTGATTTTATTATAATTTGTATGTTTTTGACTGTTATGAAGATATGTACTGATAACACTCTATTGTATTTCAATAAGAACAAATTTCACAATTTTTGCATACCATCAAGGTGGAGTTGTGGATTACTATACATTAAAATGTTACCAACTTTTTATGACCTTTTCTTATTTCTTTATTTTTTTTTTATATTTTTATATAATAATAAAAATATAAAAAAATATAAGTAATAATTTTATTTAATATAATAATTTTTTATAATTTTAATTAACTTTTATATTTTGTTATAAAAACTAACGTGGTTTTCAATCATTATTAATAAAAAATACGGGATTACTCACGTAATATTTATCGGATAGGTTCGACTATAGTTTCGACCACATTCGGTGGCCTTTTTCAAGAAGTGTTCGGGACGCCCGCGTCGAAGACGTCTCGCCTAGCACTGGATAGACTAGGCCTCCGAATGCGGTCGAAACTATAGTCGGACCTATCCGATAAATATTACGTGAGTGATCCCGTATTTTTTATTAATAACTTTTTATATATTTTTTTTTATTCATGCAAATAAAGATATTTGATTTGATATTGACATGTTTAATTGATGGAATGAGCAAGGAGAGCTGTCCCCAAAATATTTAATAACATAACAAACAACACAGTCGTGTGTTTTTTTTTTCGTTCTTCCACCTTCCTTCTTTGGGTGTGGTGAGGAGTGGCCTCGGGGATTTCCTCTTTACCACAGCTTGAACGTCGAGGGCTGCTACCCCCGGAGGGTGTATTTGAGCGCGATTATTCCGCAGCTCGGTTGTTATTGACGCAGTTGGCCACGTCTTTGCTTGCGGTTATTATTGTTATTGTATTTTTTTTCCTTGTGATCGCTGTCGCGTCCCACGCTATCATCCCCCTGCGGTAGGAAGAGCTGGCAAGGGAGCGCACGCCTGAAGGTGACGTCTGGTGGGCGTGCGTGTAGGGGCGCAATGTTTCTTAAATGGGGGGTCGTGTGTTTTGTAATCAATTAAAATATAAATTGTTTTTAAAATTGTCGCCTCATGTGTCTAAGTCAATAACAATGAAATTACTATTGTGTCTGGAGGTTTGACACTTGATGCATTAAACTACTGAGTTTAGTGACCAGTTTCCAAAAATCTGACTTTAACAGTAAAACCTAAAAAGTTACTGACCATAAATGGCAGTAAAAGTTTTACTGACCTTACTGAAAAAAACTGACTTTACTGACCATTTTCTAATTCGTAAAACCTTACATAAACTGTAATCATCACACTTTTCTACCGACTTCCAACAAGTACACTTTGAAAAAAATTAAGACTTCCCTTCTATTCAGTTATTGGAATGTAACTCAAAAACTGCTGGACCGAATTAATTAATAATTAACTTTATAAACTGTTTTAAGGTAATAAAAAATTTAAAGTTTGCACCGTTGCTGTTTTTTAATGAGGAGGTTTGAGGGTTGCCAGTAGTTTACTGTTTTTATAGTTTATAAAATACCTTAAATGGTCTATACATTTTTTTTAATATTAGACTGTTGTGTAAATTGCCATCTCTACACGATCAGCGCATATAAAGTAGATTGTGTAGTTGTCTCTAGACTAGTCAATCTTTAGGTCGTTGAATTGACAACCGCTTTAATTTTTAGTCAACAAAATTATTATTATAGAAAAAAGGAGAGGAAGAAGAGGTAGAAGGATGGACCTACGCAAGCTTCACGTGCCTAACTGGCAAGAAACTGCACAATGCAGGGAGCAATGGCGTCTTGTGCTGTCGGAGGCCACGGCCAACTTTGGGGCCACCGCGTCGTCTTAGTAGTAGTAGTAGTAGTAGTAAAATGATTATTATTAAAATCCGGTTATTATACGCCCACCTATACAGCCTACATTTTGATTATACATACTTCTCATAAATAATTTGAACTCAACTACCATATTGAATTTAAAAAGAAATTGTTGGCGTTTGAAGAAGAAGAAGAAAACATATTACTTAGGCTTTATCCCCACGTTAGTTGCTGATTATAGCACCAAACCTCAAAGCGCTAATAATCTCTGTTACGCCAGCTGTTTTTACGCCGCTGTTACCGAAGTAAACGTGATAGTGGGATATAATTTTATGTCCAGAATTCTTAGCACTACGAATGGAATAGTTATTCTAAAGTTTCTGTTATATATGGCATCCCTGGAGTATATTATATAATAACAATGTGACAGTTTTAGGACAAACACAAAATATATCGTTTGTTCACAGTGCACGTTTATAAAGGTTAAAATTATAGCCATAAGTAAGACTATAAGTTACAGACCAGTCAGAAATAGGAAGTCTATTTTGGTACTAGATTATATTCGGTATAATTGAATTGGACAATGGAACGAAATAAGCTGCATAAAGAAGAATAGGCGACATCAAAATGTGCTATGCAATCCAAAAGCTAGAAAAGCTAGGTAGATATTAAAAAAATAATTGTGATGAGGGTCAACATTATTCTATATCATCATTATCATCTCAGCCGTAGGACGTCCACTGCTGAACATAGGCCTCCCCCACACATTTCCAAAATGACCGGTTGGAAGCGGCCTGCATCCAACGTCGTCCTGCTACCTTTATCAGGTCGTCAGTCCACCTCGTCCGTGGACGACCTACGCTGCGCTTGCCGGTCCGTGGTCTCCACCCTAGAACCTTTCGGCCCCATCGGCAATCTGTTCTGCGTGCTATGTGGCCTGCCCACTGCCACTTCAACAGGCTTATCTTCTGGGCTTATTATTCTATATATATATTGTAGAAAATCTACTACGTGAAACACTTTTTCTTAATAATGTAGCCACTTTAGGTCAATTCTGCTATTTTATTTAACAATAATTGTTATTTGTAGTTTAATGACAAGTGTTGATTCGACAGATTGGCCAGCGGATAACGGAAAAGTGTGGTGACCCCCGCGCCAGCTTTTTCCTGGAGCAAAGATTGGCCATTGCTATTCAACGGGGTAATGCGGCCAGTGTTTTGGGAACCTTTGCTCCGGGAACAATTAGGGGCGGGTTGTTTGACTAATTTTAATTTTATTTTTAGACATTATTGTATTGACTTTATAATTATAGATATATTATATATGATTATGTTTAATGAAACGGGCAATTCTTGTGGCAATTACACTATGGCAGTGTAATTGCCACAAGAATTATGCATGATTTAGATATTTAATAATTTGTTACATTACCTTTGAATGGTTTGTCTTTAAGGAAAGCACAACAAAAATTAGCATTTATATGCATTTATTATTTAATGTATTTTTATTTATATGCATTTATTTATTTTAATTATCTATTAGTACTTAATTCCTAGATAAAAAAATTAATTTTAGCATTTACTTACTACCCCATTATTAAGAATCTTCTCCATGCAAGGTTGCCTGAAAGAGATTGTTATAGCGATAAGACGGCCAATTGTCCAATCTACTGTAGCGCTTTTTATTGTTTTATGTTTTTTTATGATTGGTTATCAATAAAGAATTTTTGTATTGTATTGTATTGTATTGTATTTATAGTGCATATTTAGTGCATATTGTAGACTGTTTTAATGCAAGCATAATTTGGTATTTTTATAATGCATAGAATCCGATGTCTAATAAGGCATGATCACACTATGTACAGACATCTAGAACTGTGTGTGAAGTATTTAACCGTCGTCAGATAAAATCAAGAATTGCCCGTTTCCACGTTACATACGTTTTATCTGTGAGGTCTGTACAATGTTGGCTCAATACAGGTTTGTTATCAATGCATCTGCTTGGATTTCCTGTCTTATCAGGCAGATAAGGACTTGTCGTAATGTCCTTGTTGATCCATACATTTTAAGGACGATATCAGAGTGTGCTTTTAGATTTATAACGAGGGGAAGTTAGGTGGATTTGCCGTCAACGTTTTCAAGTCCTTAAGCTTCTTGTGCTTAAGACGCGCTCGTATCCTGATAATAGTAAAAACAACATTTTTAAACACCTAGTGTACGAAACAGATCAATGATATATTATGAAAAGAATACTAAGGTTAGAAAAGGAATAGGAAAAGAGTAATAACCGAATAGAATTCATAAATATAACTCGCTTTCTGCAGAAAAAAATCCTGAATAGGTCCACAAAAATAAACTTTCACGTCCAAACTCTCAGAATTTTCAGCGGTAACACTATATTTTTTTAGGTAGTTAAGACATAGCCAACGTATTGTACTAAAGTTATAACCAGCAGTTTTTTCGATTATGTTAGTATATATCGAAAAATATAAAGAAAACCTACAAAATTAAGGCATTTTCGCATTAAATCGTCCAATCTAACAAGCGATTTTCAACCTTACATAAAGCATCGTAAATTATTTTAAAATTGGGGTTGGACCGCGTCTTAAGAGGATTGCATAGATAAAATCCATACATAAAATCATACTTGTCCATACATAAAATCAAGAAAAAAAGAACTATTGCTAAGGTAGTGTTATATCTGACTGATGATGTGGTACCTTACCTTACCATCAAGACAACAAAGATAGACGTCCTAATGGAGATTGCATAGCTAGTACTTCTCCTTACTAAAAGAAATAACTCTTTTCTCCTTCTTTAGTTTTAACATTGTCCGATTTCAGTGTTTTTTTGTTCATGTAATTATCACATTGTTTAGTATGCCCGTACGTTTTGATTTTTTCAGTATTTCACAGTACTATAAACTTATTTTTCTTTAGAACTTAAAAAAACTGAAAAACTAAAATGTACGGGCATAGTAAACAATGTGGTGATACATGAAATAAAATCACTGGAATCGGACAATGTTAACGGGTAGAATAGAGTTCTTTCTTTTAGTATAGGCAGGTACTAGCTATGCAATCCCCATAAGGACGTTTATCTTTATTGTCTTGATGGTAAGGCAAGGTGTTACATCATCGTCAGATATACACTACCTCTAAGCAACAGTTGTAAAGAAATTTATTTAGGCGTTAATTTGCGGAAATCCATTTAAAAACGCACCTATTCATTTTATTCTAAGGAGGTGCACACTGCATCTCTGTCATAAGCATTTTTGAGCAGAAGCTTAATTAAATATTTCATTAAATTACTATAGTTCAAGGTTTAGGTAAATAATTGTATTTGTCATAAGAACTACAAATCAAAATCATTTATTCAATTTAGGCATCAGATGCACTTATGAACGTCAATTTTTCATTATAATGTACTTTAAAGACTACCGCCGCGTTCCAAAATATATAGAGCCTGCCGAGAAGAAGCGGCAAGAAACTCGGGGCCATTCTTTATATATAGATGTTTTTACTTAGGTACTACAAATATTAGCTCCAGTGTGTTGCCTTACAAAAGAGAACATAATAATGGTATCAGTAGGGCAAGGCACGCTACACTTTGACACGAGTAGATAGATCCTGGAGTGATCAGTCCCAAACTGTTTTATCAGTTTTATCGGTGTTAAACGGTAACGGTACTGCCTATAACAGATGCATTTCATCACAAGTGACGAACTGCACGGCGCCTTTAACCCTGAGTCGTTAAGTTACTAAGTCTCCTGTGCCTGTAATATCACCGGCAAGCATACCTTCAAACCAGAACAAAGTATTGCGAACATTACTGCTTCACGGTAGAAATAGGTTTGGTGCCAGTACTTCCCCGGACAAACTCATTCACAAAAAGACTGGTCTTAAAATGTCAATAAAACAAACTTAACATTTTAACCTCGTTTAGTTCTAAACTAGCGACCCGCCCCGGCTTCGCACGGGTGCAATGTTGACACTAAATAATATACTTACTTACTACAGAATGAAATGTAAAGGGCCATATTGATCTATATTGAATGGACAATGTATTTAAGCTACTTTATTGGATAAAGATTAATGCTGTATTGCTTAAAATAACTTCCTAAATAAGCAATTTTTTCCCGTTAAATGTAAAGGATAAAAAATGGTTATTGTGGGTTATCCTTAAGAGATAGACATATACCATCGCGGACTTTTTTGTTGACCTTTTTAAGGTGTACAATACCGTAGTACATTATTTTGATTTATCTCGTGGGGTTCAGCCAGCGTTTGCAATGTAAGCGCAAAAAAATGTGTTTATTTACGACATCACATTAGAAACCTGTAAATTCATGAGTGTTTCTCTACAATATTATGCATGTATCATACATATAAACCTTCCTCTTGAATCGCTATCTATAAAAATAGCGCTTCAAAATCCGTTGCGTAGTTTTGAAGATTTAAGCATACATAGGGACGGACAGACAGCGACAGCGACTTTGTTTTAAACTGTGTAGTGATTACACCCGTGCCGGTAGCTAGTGAAAACTAGCAGCCCGCCCCGGCTTAGGCTGTTATACTCTCGTATAACACATAATGCGATCATTAAGACGCGGTCCAACCCCAATTTTAAAATTATTTACGATGCTTTACGTAAGGTTGAAAATCGCTTGTTAGATTGGACGATGTAATGCGAAAATGAGGTAATTTTGTACGTTTTCTTTATATCTTTCGATATATACTAGCACAATTGAAAAAACTGCTGGTTACTACTTTAGTACTATATGTTGGCTATGTATTACCTAAAAAATAATATAGTGTTATCGCTGAAAATTCTGAGAGTTTGGACGTGAAAGTTTATTTTTATGCACCTATTTAGGATTTTTTTCTGCAGAGAGCGAGTAATATTTATGAATTCTGTTCGGTTATTACTCTTTGCCTGTTCCTTTTCTAACCTAGGTTTTTTTTTCATAGATTATTATCGAACTGTTTCGTTACACTCGATGTTTAAAGATTCTGCTTTTGACTATTATCAGGGTACGACCGCGCCTTAAGACCCTATAATATAGAGGCATTACATTGCAGCTTTATAAGGAGAAACACAGTTTTTCCAGAGTATTTATTAATGGTTTAGGTATGTCATTTTATGATGTTAGTTAGCTTTTTCTATCCAATAGGTATGTACATATATGGTGTTCCGTATTTTCTATATTTCTAGTGCGCTCTAGATTTCTAAACCTAAAAAAAATTATACCATGATATTTCAAAAGTACCTTTTAAGTATGACAATATTGTGCGCATGGTACCGACTTCGACAAGTTGTTTCACACTTTTTAGTGTTGGAGTCGGTTCCATTGTTTGGTAAACATTTATATTCCACTCTTTTTAGTGACCCTTGCTACTTACGGGATCGATTGTCACTCACCGTCAATTACGATATAATCAATAGGCGAAACACTTTTTAGTTATTGGAGTGTAACTCAGAAACCGCCTAATTTTTTTTATTTTGTTACTTTAAACCTGATGCTTGATCGGAACGTGGGGTGTAACTTATATTTAGGTTAAATTTGGAAACTATAAAAATATACGAGACTTAAACCCGCGACACCAGCTAGGTTTTTATGCATCTCAGTTGCTAACAAATGTTGATTGAAATCTAAAAATGGCCGCTCTATGTCACTTTTGTCAGCTCCAGTCATCAACTTACTAACATTTTTGCTTAAAGGAGTTGCCAAAACTGACACAGACCCGCCATTTTTCAAGATTTCAATCAACATTTGTTAGCAACTGAGATACATGATATCCCCGCAGAATGTCGATCTTCCGCGTAGCCATCTAAGCTAATCTTTCTTCTTCCCTTGGTTATAAACTTACTAGCAGGTAAATTACGTATCTCAGTTATAATCAAATGTTGATTGAAATATTAAAAAATGGCGGCTTTGTGTCAGTTTTGACTCACCGACGGCTCGCCACAAAACCTACGTTATTAATATCTATATATAACCCCTATTTCCCCTGCACGGCTATTATTATCTCAGTTGCTAACAAATGAGGATTGAAATCGAAAAAAATGACTGCTCTGTGTCACTTTTGTCAGCTCCAGTCATCAACTTAGTAACATTTTTGCTTACTGGAGTTGTCCAAACTGACAGAGGCGCCATTTTTCAAGATTTCAATCATCATTTGTATCAATCGAGATACATAATAGCCCTGCTGGTCACGCTATAAATTGAAAACGGATGGAACAATCTCGCTAATTCTTATTGTTGTGTTAATTATTGTCAGGAGAAGGTTCATATGAAGGAAAAACCCAGAAAAGAGGAGGTTGTGGGAAGGCCTAGCCTACTACGAGAACGAAGTCGCGGGCAGTCGCTAGTATATATATAAAAATAAAACCCTATTTCTCCTGGTCACGCTATAACTTAATTGAAAACGGATCGAACAATCTCACTATTGCAAGAATTAACGTTTAGAAACTGAAATCTCACTTAATATTTTTTTGTTGTGTTAAATATTGTCAGGAGAAGGTTCTTATGAAATAAAAACGAAAAATAGATGGGAGGTTGTGGCGAGACCGAAGGGAAGGCCGAGCCTAATACGCGAACGAAGTCGCAGGCAATCGCTAGTTATAAATAGTGCACTACTGCTTGGAGATATGCACTTGAATTAATTGGGTGTTCATTTCAAGCGCTCCCATGCAATTTTAGCTGCCGAAGCTGCGCCGTAATATTTTAAAATCATATTTAAAAAAATCGAAAAATCATTTAATAATTAGCAAATAACTACCCAATGCGTAAAACGGAACGTTAGTTCAACTAAATTCTCTAAAGTAAAAAAAAAATAAAAAAAAAAAAACTAAGTCTGCAAAATGCGTATAATGAAGCGCTTGGACAGCCATTTTGTTGACATTGACAGCTAGTCTGTCAGTGTCGCAGTTACCACAGGACGTACGTGGAGTATCTAGACAGAGCAAAGTGACGATACGTGCGACAATGAGAAATAGAAGCACTACTTGTCAGAGACATTTACTTTCAGGCGAATGACTTGACCGTCATGTCGCTTACTAGTAGGTACCTAATTATTAACAACCTGCGCTCCGCGTTAACACCCGCGTGGTGATGGATGATGATGAATCAAAATAGGCTGTGTTCATCAGGGATAATATAGGATTCTAATGGTGAAAGAATTTTTCAAATCGGTCCAGCAGTTTCGGAGCCTATTCAACTCCAACAAACAAACATATCTTTCCTCTTTATTTTATTAATAATATAGATTAAAATTCAGTCGTTTAATCTTAGTACAGCGGGTCAAGGACCAGTCGGTTAGCCACCTACTCATGTCGCCAGCAATTTATTCAAATAACATAAAGGCAGGGTTTCCGAAACCACAAATCAACTGACTTTCATCCCCTAAAATTTATCCGTAAAACAAAAGGTGTCACAGAGACCCCTTGTCCTGTAAAAACATAGACCTTCTAAGGTTATTTTTCATCCCTTACGATGTGTGGTGTGTGATAAAAAGGTGTTGAGTTTGGCTTTCAGTCGATTAAAAGGTACCTACTCCAGACAGAAAGAAACGACCTATAGTATGATGACGGTATTTTATTGAGTTATGATTATTAAAACGAATTATCGGAGTAATTATAAAGACGCGCTCGTAGCGGAGCTCGAAATGGCGATCGTAACCGATCAACAAGTTAAGCAACGCTTGCTGCGGTCAGGAGTTGGATGGGTGTGTGCTAGTGGCATTGTTCAACAGAGCGCTTCCAAGCTTCGGAGGGCACGTTAAGAAGATTGCATAGCTAGTACTTTCCATGCTCAAAGAAATAACTCTTTTCTACCTCTTAACATTGTCCGATTTCAGTGATTTTTTTTCATGTAATCATTACATTGTTTACTATGCCACCCGAAGGCATTCGACATAGCCTAACGACCGTTGTCCTAAGACATACAACCGGGACCGACGGCTTAAGAGGATTGCATAGCTAGTACTTTCCATGCTAAAAGCTATAACTCTTTTCTACCTCTTAACATTGTCCGATATCATTACATTGTTTACTATGCCCGTACGTTTTGATTAATTCAGTATTTCAAATGAATATAAATTTTCTTTTTTAGAACTTATAAAAATTAAAAAATCAAAACGTACGGGCATAGTAAACAATGTAATGATATCGGACAATGTTAAGAGGTAGAAAAGAGTTATAGCTTTTAGCATGGAAAGTACTAGCTATGCAATCCTCTTAAGCCGTCGGTTCCGGTTGTATGTCTTAGGACAACAGTCGCTAGGCTATGTCGAATGCCTTCGGGCGGCCTGAAAACTTCGACATGGGTTGGCCACTAACCTATCCACCAAGGCGCACGGGGCCAGCGAGTTGGATTATGGAATGTTGGCAATTGATGTATTTTATTAACCTACTTCCAAAAAAGGAGGTTTCTCTATTCGACCGTACATATATATTTATTATGTGTGTTCGCGGATAACTTCGCCGTTTATGAACCAATTTTGATGATTATTTTTTTTGATACAATATACTCGTACTTCCGAGGTGGTCCCATTTAAATTTCATCAAATTCGGTCAAGCAGTTTTTAACCAATACCTGAAAAGTATTTCACCTATTTTAATGATTTGATGATATCATCAGTGACGGTGAATGATATATATCGATCCCGTAATTAGCAAGAGTCAATGAAAAAAAAATTGTGATTTTTTTGTAACAAAAGTTCCGTTTTTGGTAAAAAAAAATTTTGTTAGCATCCAACTACGGAAATTACAATATATTATTAACATATTTTTTTTCTAGTAAAAGGAATCAATATTCAAAAAATGTGATAGCTGTATAATATTAGAAAAGAAAGAAAAGAAAGCAAACATATTTATTCAAGACACACATATCACATTACATATTCTACACATTAAAGGAACACAATACACTAAATAAACACATTACACATGTAGAAAACGACGCGGTGCTGTGTGTGTCATGAACATGGGTCCCGACTCAGCATACGACTAAGGACAGAATCCTTAATCACTGATTTTCAGCCGTTACCCATTGTCATGACCTCACGAACCTCAGGACAAAATACAGTTCGTCTTACGACCACGCCATATTTGGCGCCACCTTACTCTCAGTCGCAATGCCGTATTGCTACTACAAGATTGTGTTTAGCGTCAGCTCATTTGACAAGAAGTATATCCACTAGTCTGACGTGACACCTCTAGAGAGCATATTACGCACCGAGGCCGAGGGGGTAAAGCAGTGTCTTACGTCACGGGCGGTATATTGGTCCCTGAACGGGGACTGTAGAGTTAATAAAAAGTTAATTTACTCGCTCGGGCGTTATGTAGAGTCCTGAGTGAAGCGAGAGTTCAAGCCGCCCAAGACGAAGAGAAGCTTTATTCTCGAGATTAATACTCTAGTTTTCATACCTACTGCGAGACAATAAAAACTCAGGGCTTCATAAAATAATGTATTTGTAGTTAAAAGTAAAATAAGTCAGTTAGTATTAATATTGGACGCATTTTGTCCAGTTATAGAGGGACAGAGTAATATTTTCTACTGACTACCAAAAAGGAGGAGGTACTCAATTCAACTGTTTTTTTTTTATGTTTATTACCTCATAACTTTCGATAGGGTGAACCGATTATCAAATTTCTTCTCTAAATTTTGTTCGAAAGCTGGCGCTTCCCGTGTGGTCCCATTTAGTTTTCATCAAATTTGGTCCAGTAGTTTTTGAGTTACACTCCAATAACTGAATAGAATGGAAGTCGGTATTAAAATTTTCAAATTGCTCTTGTGTTGGAACATTATGGAAGTTGTAGAGTTTATTTGAGCAGCAGTACTTAGAGAAGAAACTTGTGTTGGCTCGCGTTTTGAATTGGGAACGAACTGTACCTAAAGAGGGTCTATTCGAAAATTGAACTGGCTACGACATACAGATTACATTAAATGAAAAAAATATCAAGAGTTTTCCTACAACCCTTGGGATGTGCATGAAAAATACTTAAAATAGTGTACGTCATTTACATAGACACTTTATTGAAACACCTCAATTAGAACTTCAATATACAAAACTCGATCAAGTAGCAGTAACAATTCAAATATAATTTGAAAAATTTAATACCGACTTCCATTCTATTCAGTTATTGGAGTGTATCTCAAAAACTACTGGACCGAATTTGCTGAATTTAAATGGGACCACACGGGAAGCAGCTTTCAAACAAAAAATGAAATTTGAGAATCGGTTCACCCAGTCGAAAGTTATGACGTAATAAACATAAACAAAAAATAAAATATATACATTAAAAAACAGTCGAATTGAGTACCTCCTCCTTTTTTTGGAAATCTGTCAAAAAGGTCTTATCGCTCACAGCGGCCACTTCCTGACAACTCATTTAAGTTACGGTTGTTTAGTTTAGTCCTGAAAAACCTACCTTTAAACCTAGGAGTTTTAAAGTTTTATATATGTACCTATATATAATACAATAGAGTAAACCTTTTTTTATTCCATACAAGTTCATAACATGATTTTTAAATATAATTACTTAAAATAAAATGTTGTAATTGTAAAATATTTGTAAGAACTGTAGTAGAATAGGTAGGTACATACCTCATTAGCATTGACTTAAAATCTATTTGGAACCAAAAACTGCAAGAGATAGAGAGAGAGTCGAATAATATACCTATCTGTGGATTCAGTTTTTCGAAAACCTATATGTTTAACAGTAAGTAGGTATTTTTTTAATCAAGATAGGTACTTGCACGTAATATGAAGAATCAATAAGGAAAACTATGATAGGTACAAGTACCTATGTAAATAGGTAGATAGGTAAGAGTACTTATCTGTTTCTATGCTTGTATTTTTAACCAACATCAAAAAAGGAGGAGGTTATATGTGGTTACGTATTTTTTTATGTGTATGTTAGCCGGTTTCTCCCCTATTTGTGGCTCGATCCATTCACGTAATTATTTTTTCGTTTGGCAGAGTATACTAATTTTAAATTCGGTCAACCAGTTTTTGAGTTACACTCAATAAACGGAAAAGTGTTGATTTATCTTGTGACATCATCACTGATAATCGATCCCGTAAGTAAAATATCACTAAAAAATGTTTTACCAAACAATGGAACCGACTCAAACACCAAAAAGTGTAAAATAACTTGTCGAAGTCGGTACCATGCGCACAATATTGTGATAATAGGTAGGTACCTACCTACCTACTTTTGAACTATCATGCATGGTACCGATTCCAACAAGTTATTTCACACTTTCTGGTGATGAAGTCGGTATTTTTAGAAAACTGGCGTATAGAAATCAATGAAACATCTTCGCTACTTATTATACTACTTCAATTCTATCATCAGGTTACCATTATATAGGTAGATGCTCTGCCTAAATACTTTGTGTGGATGTTGTCCGATGTTATATTAAAAATAACATCATAATTAAAATCATTTATTCATTTATTAATATTAAATTAATTTATTATGTTTTATTTTAACCTGAGTTTATATTATTTCAGTGTTACATGTTTAGGTAGGTAAATTATTTTCCCCTACAATTTAATTAGGTAAGTACCTATCTACTTAAGCATTTATTTTAATAGTACAAAAACGATGTACCTAAATAAGTACTGATGAAATACGCATACAACTACGTGTAAGTACCTACCTACTAATATACTTATATAAATATTTACTATAATTTTACCATGCCATAAGTTAATATTTCAGTCAAACTAAATCAAATTTTACGAAAATTATAATTACCTATATCTAATAATACTTAAAAATTTCAAATACCTAAGTAGGTAGGTACGTTAAATAAAATAGGTATTGACTATAAGCCTTCACTTCGGTGTAACTACCTACTAGGTAAGAAGTACAATCTAGAGTCTGTTAGTTCGTTCGGTCTAGATTCTAGAGCTAAGAGCTAGACCCAACAGCGTAGGGGTTGAACTAAGTAGTGTGAAGTAGGTAGTGAGTAGATAATTCTATACTTATCTTTGCGCTATAGCAAAGTTAGCAATACCTCCTACCAAACGGGACTCGGAGAAAAAAAACTTAATGTACTCGTAATTTGACTTTTTTTTGGTAATAATATAACCACCATTTTCAAACCTACAATATTGGGATACCTATAGGAATATTATCATGTACAATTATTATAATTAACTAGCTGTGCCCCGTGGTTACATCCGTGAGGTGATGGATAATGATGATGAAAAGTATCCTATATGTATAATCCAGCGCTTATCTATGTCTATTCTCCAAATTTCATCCAATTGGTCCAGCCATACTAACTTTCGCCTTTATGATATTAACACAGCATAAAAATTGTATAAGTTTAAATAGACTGTGATTTTAATGTAAACTTATATAGGTAGGTAGATACTACGATATACCTATAAATAAACGTAATTAATTATTACCTATATCACATTCTGACCTGACAACTAATGAAGACTCTGGGATCAGGGATTTTAACTATAATATTGCTATTCAATATACGCATGTCTCAACTCTACATCCTACATTTTAACAGCAAACATCATAATTATGAAAGAAAACTAACCTGTTTTAATTGAAGTTAGGAAGATCTACTTAGAATCCAATGCACTTATCACTTCACAAACACTTTACACAGAATAAATTCAATACACAACACTTCAATATTCGTTAGTTGTTCAACACATAAACTCACTGAAATCCGATTTAAATTTTGGTATATTCGATACGCGATCTACGAATTCACGAGTCGAGAATCTCGTCGCACAAATACGTATACCCTGCACGAGCGACGGCGCGCGACTGACGCGAGTCGCGAGCCGACTCGATCACTCGAGCAGGGCCGAGATGGGAAGAAAAGGACGCAATGCAAACTCAACGGTCGAATCGCCAGAAAAACTAGAGCGCCCCGTCATTCATTTCATTATCGATATCACAATTTAGACTTTATGTTTATCGATATTCGATTTGCGTTTCGTGTTCATTGGTTTCTAGTGTAAGGATTTATTTGTACATTAAGGACTTTTATCTTTGTAACAGCCTAACTGCCGGTTCTAATTTCCTGTTTGCCCGAGTCAATTAAAAGAGTTGGAAACGGCGGGAATTATAAATTTTGTAATTACAAACACCGGATTCTTTGTATTTTTTCTCGGCGTAATGGCGCCTCGTTTGAAAACGTAAACTTTGTAACGTCTGCTTTATTTCGGATTTCGTTTGGTTATTTTTATTGTTTGGCAGTTATAGCGTCATTAATGTCCAGATTTGTGAGTAAACGTGTGTCATTCATTACAAATGAAGTCGAAACGAGACTGTGAGGGAAGCCAGGCATAGGATTCTAGTTATTTTGGACTAAACAGATGTTTGTATACAAAATAATGTTTGCTCTTATAGCGTAGCCGAATGTGCAAATACATTGACAGTTTGATTTGTTTTAGGAAAATATGAACAAATTAATTGACAACGCATGTTATTCTGATTTTTAATAGAATTTTCATGAATAACACACTATAATATGAAAGTAATACTTATTTTACGATTTGCATATTACTTTATAAAACCCGCATGATCATTAGTGTTACTTTCACACAAACAAACTCTAAGTGGGACTAAGCAAAACATCCAATGGGCATTAAATTGGTCACTAAATCATTAAACTAACTGGTTATATTCGTTTAAAATCAACATATTGAAACCTTGTTCTGAAACAAAAATACCGACTCCAATAAAAAAACACCTGCATGTTACCCGCAGTGTTTTTATGCGTTTTATTATTGCCATCGACATGAAATCCACCTAATTAGATTTACACTTTTTGTCAACCTACCAAACACTAATGAATATACCTATTAGGTGTATTCAGAGTTATTAAAATTAATGCATTCATATGTAAGCGTGTCATAAATTTGATTTCATATTATGAGAAACTATTACAAAATTGCATTGTATAAATATTTAATTATGTTTATAGACGTGAAAGTAAAGATAGTGTTACCTTATTTAATTATATTTAGTATATATTGGATCGTAAATGTAACCGTTTCTACATAAATTGATTTCACCTACAGAATTCATAACATTACATGACATATGAATATTAATACATAGAATAATTAACAAATACAACGTGACATGCTTTCCTATTGACCTATTTCCGTCGGAGTATTTCTAATCCAATCCAATTTAAACATATATGTTATCTATTGTCCTTATTTAAAGATCAGATCGGTATGTTATATAGTAAATATCTACACAAATCTTTTGATTTATTACCAAAAAACATCAATGTCTTGCAACAGCATGATAAATCTAACAAAGGCTTGTAAAATATGTTGTACGAGAAAAAATGTTGACTTCTTTCTACGGAACATCATTTGTCTTTTCCAAGTAACAGGTGCCTGCAATATGTCAAGGGACCCACGTGTATCGATCTAACGTGAAATTATAGAGTTCATATCTATCTAGACTAGATCTTATAAGATGTTTTATTCTTGGCTCTAAAAATGAGAGACTGCAATTAACAGTGGTAATTACGGCTTTTCTTGAGTAAAAAATTATATCCTCAGGAATACTATGGGATCTTTACCTCAGCCCGACTAGCTCTTGATTTATTGTACCAACTTCCAAAAAAAGGAGGTATGTTACCTCATAACTTTCGACTGGGTGAACCGATTCTCAAAATTATTGTTTTTGTTCAAAACAGCTTTCAAACATCACCAGCAGCACGAGCGTGCTTCCCGTGTGGTGCCATTTAAATTTCATCAAATTCGGTCTAGTAGTTTTTAAGATACAATAACTGAATAGAATGGAAGTCGGAAGAATTAAATTTTTCAAATTGTAGGTACTTGTTAATAAAAAGATTTTGAAATAGAGATTGCATTAAAAAAAACACTCGAAGCTTTACGTTTCGTCGCTAAAACACCGACCTGGTATGGGCGCGAGAGTCCCCTTCATTTTTTATTATTTTTATGTTAGTTAACGTAATAATAATACATATACTTTATTGATTCAGGCGTTATTTTGCGGAAATCCATTATCAAAAAAACGATATAAAAAATATTTGGTGACACTTCCGCTGAAAAGAAAACAATGATTTTGGCCTATTTGGGGGCGTGCACCACCCTCCCTCTCGCATAAAATGCTAATAGGAAAAATACAAAATGAAAAACACAAGAAACCCCAAATGAACCAAAACCGATTAGACACGTGTTTCGCCTCTACACGAGGCATCCTCAGGAGATGTTGACTCGTCGAGCGCTAGACCGACAGGGAAGCTTCCCTGTCCCTGTTTTTTTTAATACATATACTCTATAAAATCAACTAGTTGCTACTATGGATGCTAAACCTTTAAATAACCGACATACTAAAGGAAAGACAACCTGGGCAAAACCTGGACAAAGCAAAGCGTCGCGTTTCGATATCTTCAAGGAATAATCGCAAATTTGTATTGATTTCACAATCATACCTTTACGATATCATAGCGCGCCGCGTTACTTGATTGAGTGGTCATAGCGAATAAGGGCCCTGTCTGTTCTTAGCCTTTAAATCCACCGTAATACAATAAAATAATCTGCAATTAACAAAGAGCGAGCATAGAGAAAGATGTCAAGACAGACAGGCAGGAACTCGAACCGTGTTGGCTTACTCTTAGTATGAAACCGTAAATATATCTAAGGCTTAGATAACTGAAAATTCACTATCACAGTGGCATCTCTATACAACCCAAGTTCGATTAAATCGTCAACATAATCCCAAGTATCAAATTGGTGCACAAAACAAAGGCTTAAATTACAAACAAACATCTATCAAACGGCTCACAGGTTTAGAACTGTTTCGTGCCTCAATATTCGTGTCAGTCAGTCACAAATTACATGTAAATGGAAAATGAAGGCGATATAGTTAGTACTTGAAATTAATTGTAAACATTAGATACTATAGCATATTATATAAAACTAAAAATAAAAAATATAATATACGTTATACGTTATCGATTTAGATACTTACTAAACGAGCATTCGAATTCAAGGGTATTTTTTATGCATAAAAGTAAAGCATATTTTGAGAGCTCATTTTCATAAGTTTAACAAATAATTGTCCAGCAGTCACAAAATCTCAAGTAAAATAATTATGTATTTCTTGTGAACGCCGAGTCCAGTTGCAAGTTTACTTAACCTCTTTAGCTTAAGTAAGCTTGGGCTAGCGTGACCTCAGCTCACGCCACCTTGGCGGGACTGCTCATGACCCCATTTTCATCACCCCCGTACTGGAAAGGCAGTGCAACAGCATTTAAGCACTCCAAAAAATAGAGGGTGTGTTACTAAGATCTCAAACTGTAAATAATACCTTATTATTAAGTATACAGGTTGACTGTGTGTATTATGGCGTATATTCAGGCGAATGGCATAGCTAACCAATGTAGCCATGGGTAAGTAAATTTATAAACTATAGGGAATTTGTTGTTATAAATCATTCATAGCAAATGTTTCAAAGTGATTGTTACGTCTCATGTATTCAAAAAGAACAAACCATGCAAATGTAATTTTTTTTATTAGCCAAAACTTGCAAAGTCAAAGTAGCTATTTAAAGAAATAACATATATTTTAAAGATAGCAATTGATTACCTTAACCTCTACACCAGTTATCACAAGTTCCAGATAAAGTCACATGAATAATGAAAATCAATCAGACGATAGATTCTCTTGTCTAAGTTTATTCACGAGGATTAATATTTAAATAGGTCTGGTGAACGCGACGAATAGAAAATTTTAATGTTACCTGAGAATTGAAATTATCTCTAAATTTCCTTACCTTCTTGACTTATAAATCCTGTTACCGAAAGAGTTTAGCTTTGTTGAATCAAAATTATCAGGTAAATCTATTTTGTATCACTTTTTTTGCAGGTTTATTGTCTAATTTGTGGTAAATAGTAGCAAAAACCTATAGATATTTCTATAGGTTTAAAAATCATAATTAAAAACATTGTGGGAGAGGCATATGTTCAGCAGTGGACGTTCGACGAATATGTTATTTTTACGCGTTATATTTCGTTGATAATGAAAAACCCTAGGGATTCTTTTAAAAACAATATATAATAGTGTATAATTGTATTGTAGTGCTGTGGATGATCTTTTGTGGATGAAGAATCACCATTTTATATAATTTTACACTCAACCAAATATCGTCGAATCCAACTCGGCTGAGCAGCGTTCCGGAAACTTCGCGAAGTCTTCTCGTCAAAAATACCTCAGTGCCTCAAGACAAGAGTCTTCGACCAATGTGTGTTACCAGTGATGACTTATGGCACTGAAACGTGGTCTCTTACTATGGGCCTCATAGATAAGCTCAAAGTCGCACAACGAGCTATGGAGAGGCCTATGCTCGGGGTTTCTCTACGTGATCGAATCAGAAATGAGGAGATCCGTAGAAGAACGAAAGTAATCGACATAGCTCAGAAGATTAGCCAGTTGAAGTGGCAGTGGGCAGGGCACATAGCACGCAGAACAGATGGCCGATGGGGCCGAAAGGTTCTGGAGTGGAGACCACGGACCGGCAAGCGCAGCGTAGGTCGTCCACCGACACGGTGGACAGACGAACTGATGAAGGTCGCAGGACGTCCTACGGCTGAGATGATGATGATGATGACACTCAACCGTTTTTTTAATACTTGGCACAGAAATAGTCGGCAGCCCGGACAAGACATAAAATATATATCCTTGAATAATGTTTGCAGTGGGACACTCTACACTGCACGCAGGCGAAGCCATGGGCGGGATATAGTTCAGAATATTGTTTACTTTAGCTTGTTTTTTCTTGTTTTAAGCTACACAACTATCAATTAATGTGTATATAAAACTAAAAGTTTGCGTATTCAATCACTATCACTATCACTACATGGTATAAAACAAAGTCGCTGTCGCTGTCTGTCCGTCCCTATGTATGCTTAAATCTTCAAAGCTACTCAACGGATTTTGAAGCGCTTTTTTTTAATAGATAGAGTGATTCAAGACGAAGGTTTATATGTATGATATATGCATAATATTGTAGAGAAACACTGATGAATTTACAGGTTTCTAATGTGATGTCGTAAATAAACACTTTTTTGCGCTTACATTGCAAACGCTGACTGAACCCCACGAGATTAATCAAAATAATGTATTACGGTATTGTACACCTTAAAAAGGTCAACAAAAAAGTCCATGATGGTATATGTCTATCTCTTAAGGATAGCCCACAATAACCATTTTTTATCCTTTACATTTTACGTGAAATAATGGCTTATTTAGGAAGTTATTTTAAGCAATACAGCATTAATCTTTATTCAATTAAGTACCTTAAATACATTGTCAATTCAATATAGATCAATATGGCCCTTTACATTTCATTCTGTAGTAGGTAGGTATATTGTTTAGTATCAGCATTGCACCCTTGCGAAGCCGGTGCGGGTCGCTAGTATTCAATAAGTATTACGAACATTGACACAAGCGCGATAGAAATTACTGAAATAATTATTAAAAGTCTGATCAGTATGTGTATCGAAGTAACAGTTATATTTTATGTAATTATTTGCAGTATATTACCTAAATTATAATTATAGATATTATTAGTTAGCGCCAACACTATTATGAACGCCCGTACGATCATAATCGATTACATGACGTCATTGTCACATCTCTAAATTATTATTATACCTACGTACTTAATTGAAATTGCTAACGAACTTGAACAGTGAAACTGTTATATACAACAGTATAAACACTTTCGTTGTATTGTATAGGTATCTACTTATGGTAAACGTACTTTATTAAACTTTCCTTTTTGATTTCACCTCATCTATTTATTTTTATACCTACTAAAAATTATTTTCTTTAATAATAATTTACTTTACTTACACTCGCCTCCACGGCTTTGCACCACTCCATGGAGACCCCCGGCCGTGAAGATGAAGACCTGGCGCGCACTGCCTCGTGAGCACCTGTTATTGGATGATACAGACGACTCACGCTCTGGTTTCCAGGATAGTGGTGCCGTCACGTAGCGTACGTAACATTATTAATAATAATAATAATAATAACGCTGGGGCGGCCTTGTGGCGAGCCGTCGGTGAGTGGCGACACCGCGGATCCTGATTCTCCCTGGGGCTAAATGAGACCCCTGACCCCCGGCTTGCCTTAATTGGCCGTCCGGGGGTGGAGACGCAAGAGCAAGTAACAAAAAGCTCCAAGGGTGGAAGTGTTAAAGGGCATAACGCCGGTAGTAGCGCTCTAGTGAAACCGCAGCACACCTCTCGACACTCTTTAGCCATCCACACCAACGTTGCCCCTTTTGTCACCACTCATGGTGGCCTTTATGGGGGGCCCGTTTAGTGGATGGCAAGTCACCACCTGCCTAAATATTTTAACATGAGACTGAAATCGGCAGGTGCCGTAGTCTCTTCCATAGCCCACTATCTTCCTTATCACTAATAAGTTCATACCAATAGCCTGGCCATTTTACCCATATTTGTAATAGTTATAAGTACCATGTTACCCTTCATCCAACATTTTTTCTGTTTTTTATACTCCTTTGTATTTTTATACCAAACAGGCCTCTAAGTGTTGGCTACAGCCCCACTTATGCCTTTGTAAAGGACCGGATGAAATCCGAGATTTTGTTTTGAATAAAAGAAATAATAATAATAATAACGCTGGGGCGGCCTTGTGGCGAGCCGTCGGTGAGTGGCAACACCGTGGACCCTGATTCTCCCTGGGGCTAGTAGTAGTAGCTAGTAGTCTCGCCCATAGCCCACTATCTCCCGTATCACTAATAAGTAAATAGCCATGCCATTTAACCATTTTTGTAATAGATATACCATGTCACCATCCATCCAAAATGTTTCGATTTTTATACTATATTGTATTTTTGTACCAAACAGGCCTCTAAGTGTTGGCTACAGCCCCACTCATGCCTTTGTAAAGGACCGGGTGAAACCCGTGAAAATGGAAGAATAAAAAAAAAATTGCCGCTTGCTCGTTTGCCAAATTAATTTATTATTATTAATTTGGCAAACGAGCAAGCGGCCCACCTGATGGTAAGTGGTACCGTCGCCCACGGACATCCGCAATACCAGAGGTCTCGAGCGAAGGATAACGAGCGAGCACAAACAAATCAGCAGTGCTATTCTGTAAGAGCAAACATCGTTGTATCTTTGACAACATCCGTGACACAAATGACGAGATGACAAGAAACGTTGGAAAAACAACTTTATGTACAAAGGCGATATCTCATACAGTAATTGACATCGGTGAGTTCGTCGACGAGCGCATCGACAAATCATTAGAGAATCGCACGGCAGTATGGACGTCATGCCGTAAGCAAGCTTCTTGGTTTATCATACGAACCGCTAGGAAAAACACCCTGCCTGAGTCGGTGTTTCCGGTTAAGTACGATATGGGGGTCTTCAAAACACGAGTGCTTAGGTATCTTCTGGGTAAGCGCGCTCCATCATCGATCGCATCATCACTTAACATCAAGTGAGATAGTGGTCAAGTGCTCGGTATAAAAAAAAGCGCAGCCAAACGAGGGCATTCGTTCGCCTTCGGCCGTGCTCCGGCGGCTGTCGGTACATCAAAGAGAAATGGAACGAACGTACGGCCGAGGTGTGGACGGACGAGCGAATGCTCATTCAGTTGCGGCGGTTGCACGCAACGGACGTTTCGATCCAGCGGATAAATCGTTTATGATCGAAATACCTGAAAAGCAAGATGCTAATAACAACATTATACCTAAAACAAGAAGTTGAGTTGAAAACTATTTGCCTTAAACGTGAGATGTCGAGACTAAATTGACCAAAAAACGATTTGCCCAAAAAATATTAGATGTAATGGACTAATGGCAGTTTGCTGATGCTCATAGAGCGCTGTAAGCAGAAACCGAGGCTTTGGGATTTTAAACACGCTGAATACAAGATAAAAGTAATTATTTTTTTGCCGTTTTCTTCTAGACCGAGTAGTTTAGTTTATCACAATAAATGCAGCGCTAGCTAGTAGAAAATCGTGATCATGATCACTTAAGAGGATTGCATAGCTAGTACTTTCCAATCCAATGTTAAGAGGTAGAAAAGAGTTTTATCTTTTAGCATGGAAACTACTACTATGCTATGCAATCCTCTTAAATACTAAGTGAGTAGCGCTTCGCCATGGTTCTCTGATTATAGACGAACTTCAATGCGTTCATTTAATGTGGACACAACAGCGAAAGCGAGCGAGCGTGCGGTACTGCCGTGCGATTCTCAAAGAGCAAACATCGTTGAATCTTTGACAACATCCGTGAAACAAATGACGACATGACAAGAAACGTTGGAATAACAACCTTAAGTACAAGGGCGAAGTATTTGACATCGGTGAGCTCGTCGACGAATCGTTACAGAATCGTATGGCTGATCGGCAAATCAATTTGCCGATACGAAAGAGTGCGTTAGCATTCGCTCGGTCTCTTTCACATGGTCTAATACCCGGCATCACGTGTAAGTACGATTCATGTCAAAAGTTAAAAATGTTCTCTTTGTTCTGATATTTCATTGGTTACGTGGATTGATAACATAAGGTTAATTTCCACAGGGGTTATGTTCTCAGTACAGAACACGTATAATCAATATCAAATTGTAATTTGCTTGATCATGGATCTTTCAATGAAGTCACCCGTTTTTTTTAGTTTTTAACCATCACAAAACAAAACAACCGTAATTACTGAGTACCGCTTAGTAATGTATGCTTTGCTCTGTGAATTTGAAAGACATCATAACATCATTATAAGTTTTTAAACTGACATAGTAATGCATAGTAATGCAAGAATATACTTTAGAAATAGTATATTCACCAAAGTCAAAGTCAAAGTCAAAATCATTTATTCAATTTAGGCATCAAAGACGCACTTATGAACGTCAATTTTTCATTATAATTTACTTTAAAGCCTACCGCCGCGTTCCAATATACATAGAGCCAACCGAGAAGAAGCGGCAAGAAACTCGGGGCCATTCTTTTTATATAGATGTTTTTACAATGATTTTACTTAGGTACTACAAATATTAGCTCCAGTGTGTTGCCTTACAAAAGAGAACATAATAATGGTATCAGTAGGGCAAGACACGCTACACTTTGACATCTTAGTACACGAGTAGATAGATCCTGGAGTGATCAGTCCCAAGCTGGGTAAACATTTAGTATCGTGGCGCCTGAATTCGGGGGGGGAGGGGGGGAGGGGGAGGGGGAAGGGGGTTCGGGTAGTGCCCCCCCGCAAACCCCACCCGCCGGAGACCATTAGTTTTCGAGTTATGTTTGTTTAAGTATTTTGAGGTTAAGTACTGCATTTCGATCTACTACCACCCCCGCGTCGGCTCTGCAATCCGACAAGACTGCTTGAAATCGGGGTGCTATGAGTCGGTTCTGTCACTGACTTCGACCTATTCTAACTAACTATAACTAACCTATAGGTATGTCACAGACAAGTGACTTTGCCAATTCATTAGATAGCTACTGATATACTATTGTGCACAAATTTGGAACAAAAGTAGTTTGATGAAGCGCTTGCCGGCCGCTACCGCGGCACGCTCGCTACGCTCGCTCGGCTCGCGCCTGGTGGGTCACAGTTCAAACCTAACCTAACCTATAGGTTTGTCACAGACAAGTGACATTGCCAATTCATTAGGTACTAATATACTATTGTGCACACATTCCTACTAGTATGGGTAGAAAACATTCACGTACACTCGGAAGTAACGGAATGACGCGAGTATTCCGACAGTGACATTACGCTATCTTCGATGTTTGCGTTCCGTTTCAAGAACTTACATACAACGTACATGTCAAAAAAGGCTAAAAGTTACCTAGAAACGTTTCGTTTTACGCATTAATGTCATTTATGTCACCTGTCACTATCAAAATTACGGTGTTTAATTGAAACTTTAAAAAACTATTTAGACTATTTTGGCGTGTCTCCGGCAGCTAAAATGTTGTAAATACGCTTTATACAAACCCCTTCAACCCACCCACAGTTTTTGTTTCACCAAATTCAGGGGTCACGATTCTAAAGCCAACCCCCAAGCTGTTTTATCCTCCAAGTAATCCGAAATTTTGTAATAACCTTTTTGACAGAGTTTAGTTTTAATAGTAATTTTAAAATTATTAATAGGCAAATCTCGGATAACATTGGGAACTTTATTATAAAATCGTATACATTGTCCCATAAAAGAATGACTTATTCTGTGGAGACGCGTTACATGTACGGATAGCTTGTGCTTATTTCGCGTGTTGATGGAATGAGCATCACTCCTTTTATCAAAACTGCTAATGTTTTTCTTTACATACATTAGATTTTCATAGATAAACTGAGAGACAACAGTTAGAATGTTTATGTCTTTAAATTTCTGTCTAAGGGAAACTCTGGGAGCCAAACTGTAGATTGCTCGTATAGCCCTTTTTTGCAGTATAAAAATAGAATTAATATCTGCAGAACATCCCCAGAGCAGTATGCCATAAGTCATAACGCTATGGAAATAACTAAAATAAACTATTCTAGCTGTGTCTACATCAGTTAATAGTCAAATTTTTTTAACAGTATAAGCTGCTGAACTGAGCCTACTAGACAATTTTTTAATGTGGGGACCCCATTGCAATTTAGCGTCTATAGTAATTCCTAAAAAGACTGTTGACTCCACAAGGTCCAACCCTGTTCCATTCAATTGTATATTGGATTCTACTTGTCTCACATTTAGTGTCGAGAACACCATGTGTGTTATATTTATTATGTTCTCTCGATGTTATGTACATAAGACTCTACTCGGGCTCAGATCAGACAGAGTCCTTGTTAGCAGGAGGGTTTGATTCCCTTTAGAACTGGTTTGCATTTATTGTTTTATTGTAATATATTATACATAATTAACAATTGTAACACCAATATATTATGAGTATATGCACTTAAATGATATTTCGGCACAGTTGCATGCTGACCTATTATATATATTACTGAACTACTTGGGTAAGTTTATTCATGGACATGGTGCATTCAGCTGTCGCCATGCTCACGAGTAACTTTACCTACTTGGGTAAGTTTATTCGTGGACATGGTGCATTCAACTGTCGCCATGTAAACGACCAAATTGACCTACTTGTGTAAGTTTATTCGGGTGCATTCAGCTGTCGCCATGCTCTCGAGTAAACTGACTTACTTGGGTAAGTATATTTGTGGACATGGTGCATTTAACTGTCGCCATGTTCTCGAGTAAACTGACTTACTTGGGTAAGTTTATTCGTAGACATGGTGCATTCAACTGTCGCCATTTTCACGAGTAAATTGACCTACTTAGGTAAATTTATTCGTGGACATGGTACATTTAACTGTCGCCATGTTCTCGAGTAAACTGACTTACTTGGGTAAGTTTATTCGTGGACATGGTGCATTCAGCTGTCGCCATTTTCACGAGTAAATTGACCTACTTGGGTAAGTTTATTCGTGGACATAGTGCATTCAACTTTCGCTATCTTCACGAGTAATTTGACCTACTTGGGTAAGTTTATTCGTGGACATGGTGCATTTAACTGTCGCCATGTTCTCGAGTAAATTGACCTACTTGGGTAAGTTTGTTCGTGGACATGGTGCATTCAACTGTCGCCATGTTCTCGAGTAAACTGACTTACTTGGGTAAGTTTATTCGTAGACATGGTGCATTCAACTGTCGCCATGTTCTCGAGTAAACTGACTTACTTGGGTAAGTTTATTCGTAGACATGGTGCATTCAACTGTCGCCATGTTCTCGAGTAAATTGACCTACTTGGGTAAGTTTATTCGTGGACATAGTGCATTCAACTGTCGCTATCTTCACGAGTAATTTGACCTACTTGGGTAAGTTTATTCGTGGACATGGTGCATTTAACTGTCGCCATGTTCTCGAGTAAATTGACCTACTTGGGCAAGTTTGTTCGTAGACATGGTGTATTTAACTGTCGCCATTTCACGAGTAAACTGACTTACTTGGGTAAGTTTATTCGTGGACATGGTGTATTCAACTGTCGCCATGTTCTCGAGTAAACTGACTTACTTGGGTAAGTTTATTCGTAGACATGGTGCATTCAACTGTCGCCATGTTCACGAGTAAATTGACCTACTTGGGTAAGTTTATTCGTCGATATGGTGCATTTAACTGTCGCCATGCTCACGAGTAAACTGACTTACTTGGGTAAGTTCATTCGTGGATATGGTGCATTCAACTGTCGCCATGTTTTCGAGTAAATTGACCTACATGGGTAATTTATTGATTCAGGCGTTACTTTGCGGAAATCCATTATCAAAAAACGATAACACCAACAAAATACGTCACCAACAACAATATAGCAGCGGCGGCGCGCGTGCAGTAAGTCACAAGGTTAAGGGGTGGAGTCTACATGCTACGAGTATAAGTAAGGGCGTAGTATAAGTAAGTAAGAGTAAGGGCGATTTTGCGTTGTTGGTGACGCTGTAAATGCCGGTAGAGGCAAACAGCATTAGTACGTTCTAAAAAAAAAGTTGTTCTCTCACTGTCGGTCTAGCGCTCGACGAGTCAACATCTCCTGAGGATGCCTCGTGTAGAGGCGAAACACCAAATAGGTATATGATAATAAGGAATAGGCCAAAATCATTGTTTTTTTCAGCGGAAGTGTCACTAAATATTTTTTAATATCGTTTTTTCTCCATGGGTAAGTTTATTCGTGGAGATGGTGCATGCAACTCTCGCCATGCTTACGAGTAAACTGACTTATTTGAGTAAGTTTACTCATAAACAACCTACCACGACTGAAATATCTAAAGCTCATCATACAGTACATTGAAAATTAACAACTTCAAACTTATTAAATGGCGTATAATTTTATATTTGGCCACGATGTTTTGAACACCTTCTTTCACACTGAAAAGTGTTCGAAACGTCGCGTCGGGATGAAATATTATTAAATTAAACGCGGTTTAATCAGTTTATAGTTGATAACTTAAAATGTATAAGAAAAAAGCCAAAGAAAACTCTTTAAATACAGTACATGTTAAATATACCGTTTCTAAAGTTAATCTCAACGTTAAGTATATCCGGACTCCTTCATTCACTTCCGTATCCGTTTGCCAAGAGCGTCCGTCTGCATGTCGCCACATAACCGATAGCCGGTCGGGATGATCCGGATTACAATTGTTCACCCGGTCGCCTTCAGCAACACCCGGTTAAGAAATTGACGAAAATAGAAGCATATTTCGTAGCTACTGGAGCGGCATTTCTCGTAAAATAACAAAAATTATATGCCTATTTATATAGTTGTAAAGATTGATAAATTGAAAAAATATTGTCATGAACATATCGTTTTAAAAATATTAATAACATAAATGTTTTTTTCCTGTAATATTAATTATATAAACCTAGGTTAATATTATTACAGAAAAAAACACCGTCTTTATTACAAGAAACCGGAAGAGTTCCCCGAACATAGATACATATATAGAAAACCCTTTATTTGTACACTAGGTGCTCTCCGCTGTGTCACCCGCGTAATGATGGATGATGATGATGAAAGAAAATGTATGAAGTACCTACACTGTACTATACGTATTTTATTCAGGGATAATGTGGCATTCTATAAAATATTATATTTTAAGAAATCAGTCTAGTAGTTTTGTCAAACATACAAAAATAAAATTTTTATCTCATTGTAATATTACTATAGAAGTATAGATTATTAATTCTTTTAAACATAAAAGTAAGAACTTAATAACACCATGAGACAATATACTTACAATAAGTGGGTATCTAAAGAATGTAACAACAAGCTATTGTAATATTAAAACGACACACAGAAACTTGCATACAATTGGGACCTAACTACTGCGTTCCAGGAAGTACTCGTAGTAAGAATTCCGAGATATGAGTAACCAAAGTTTTTCTAATGCTCAAGTAGGTTCATCCCTGAACAACAATGACTAAGGACTATAAACCACACGCAGATACTTGTTAGACGGAGGTGAATGTATAGGTGGCGTGAGGATTGCAGAGCACATTGACCCCAACTGACCTGAAGAATAGGCATGTCTAATAGGGCTGTCCCAAAAACAGTCAGGTAATATTTTTTTACTATCTATTAAAAAAATTAAGTGATTTAAAATTATGATACTTTGCCATTACGAATCTTGACTAGGTGCATACGCACACCTTTTAGTATTAGGTACTACAACTTAGTAACACGCTGTATAGGCAATGATTCAAAGATTTGGCATATCATTTATGCTTTAAAATTATTAGTTATAATATACCGTCCGCCGTCAGGGTGCAAATCGTAATAGGCAAAAAAGGCCGATTTACTAATTCACCATCACCATCATCTCAATTGTAGGACGCCCAATGCTGAACATATGCCTCCCCATAATTTTCCACAAGGACCGGTTGGAAGCGGCCTGCATCAAACGTCGTCCTGCGACCTTTATCAGGTCGTCTGTCCACCGTGTCGTTGGACGTCCTATGGTGCGCTTGCCGGTTCGTGGTATCTACTTCAGAACCTTCCGGCCCCATCGGCCAACAGTAACTTGTACTTCAACTGGCTTCTGAGCTATGTCAGTGACTTTCGTTTTTCTACGGATCTCCTCATTTCTGATTCGATCACGTAGAGAAACCCCGATTTAGTACTCCCAATTACTAAATCTTAACTCTTTTAAAAGCGGCCGTCTTGCTTGGTACCACTGTAGTGCCAAATATTTTCTTCAACTTCGTAATGCGAAGGACACGGAACTCAATGCATGAATCTTTTTTTCCGATAGACACAATCTTATAGCTTTCAGAACGCGAGACAAGTAAAAAATATCTGATTGTGAGACTTGTTATCTAAAGCAAGCTTATTTGGAGTAAATAAACTCTTTATCCTTGCAAAACCAGCTCTAAACGAAGCTGTAATATATTTCACGTGCTCCGTGACCCGTAAATAGGTGAAACATTGAAAGGACCTTGCCTGTAGGTGGTCACAATGCAGTTTGACGCGCCGTTGGTTTCCAATGCTACGCTCTATTACCACAACATACAGACAGTATGGGCTCTCTCTCATTAATATTTAGGACCTGGATGACCAAGCTTTGCTCGTAACTAAACAATTGATTTTCTTGGTCTAACATCAAACAACAAACCAAACACTCATTGGCTTAGTGTTCCTTAACAACGCAATGTATTGTCAAGTAGCTTTAGTGTTGCTGTGTCGGTGTAAAACAGTACATAATTCTAGTTGCTATAATTATATATTATATTGTAGCAGTTTTTCATTGCCTAAAAACACGGATAAAACGATTTTCCCAAAAATGAAACCTACCTAGATCGATGTATCGCCCCTGAAACCCCCTGCATACGTAATTGCATGATAATCGTTGGAGCCTATGTTACAGTTAAAACCCGTTTAGATAGAACGCATTTTCAATAGTTTTCATTAAATGCCTTTGTTAAAACTAGAAACGCCTAGTCAAAACTAGAATTTAATATAATTATACACATATTAAATACATTAGCCTACGGCAGTCTTATATAGGTACGGCGACGAGCAAAGCGAGAAGGAGTGTTAGGTTATTTGTGACTACAACGCGCGTGCAAGCGAAGAGAGCGTGCCGCGGGAGCGGCGTGCGATGCGTCAGAACTGAATTCTAGTTATCAAAGGCATTTAGTAAAAACTAGTTCTGACTAGTTAAAACGCGTTCTATTTAAAAACTGGTTTTAATTGTAACATATATATTATATATAATATACAAGAGTTGCTCGTTTAAGTTTAAAGGTATTAAGTACATAGATTCTGTGGCAGAGCATCCAAATATAAGAACTATGATACTGTTTCTACTGCAGACTTACTTACCATCGCCACAATGCTATTACCATTAATGGTGTACTATTAAACTGATCTGTTCTATATGGATGTTACATAGTAAAGTTGGCTTACTGGATTCTACTTTACATCTTACAAATGGCACCAGATCTTTGTAACGCGTTTGGTACTACCATGAATATGGGAGTATCTTGTTAAATATCTACGTAGATGTTTATAACAATAGATTTATCAGTCCATATTATTAGTAACACTGTCTTGTATCTAAGTAAATTAAATAATGAAGTAAAATTAGATTTACAGATTAAATAACATAAGGAATATTTATATTTCTGTTTTTTTAATTGTTTGTACCTACTTATACTTTAGTCAGTGTTGCCAGACGTCCCGATTTTAACGGGACGATAAAAAAAAACTTAAACGAAAATAATGCAATACATGTAATTTTTTATTTAGAGAATTTCTTGGTCAGAAATTGCCAATAACAGTCCAACCCGGGATCGAACCCAGGACCCCGAGATTTCAAAACGGCGCTTCCGACACCAAGACAATTTTTTTTTCTTTTTAATTATTCTTCCACACTACAGACTCTTTGGTCCGTACCTTTTTTAGGTTTTTTTATTTTTAAATATTACATTTTCATGGAGATTCGTTCTCCAAACATCACAATAAACATTCTTAAGCTATGGTGGAAATTGTTTAAACACAGCTATAACTTGAGAGCGGATGGAACAATCTCGCTAATTCTTTTTTGGTGTGTTAATTATTGTCTAGTACTAAATATATTTGATTAATTATGTTTATGTAATGATCGTCTTCTAAAAACCTATGCTACTTAATATTTTATATAAATCTACTTTTAATACTCAGTGAGAGGACGGAGTTAGATAATATTCGCTCCTACGTCGGGACGCGAATCGTAAGAGGCGAGGAAACTAGACTTACTAAGTAGTACGCCTCTTGTGCAAAAGGCCATCTTGGTCAGTACCACCGCAGTGCCAGATATTATGTTGTGAAGCTATAGTGCGCAAGCTGTACTGTTAGAGCATGAAGGACACAGTAGTAAGTCAAATTACTGGTCGAAAGAGATTCAAAAACCGATGTCTTCGTCTTCGTCAGAATGCAGTGTAGTACAATGCAAATCTACAGTTGTAAGATCTAGGTGGCACTCCCAGATAACAGAAACAAGATAGATATGAAACCGGGGCGGCGCCGGTGTCGCAGCAAAACAGAACATTGCTCGCGGCGGTTTGCAGCTTTTCTACCGACTTCCAAAAAAGGAGGAGGTACTTATAAGGAGGTACAATTCGACTGTATTTTTTTTATGGTTGTTAACTTTCGATAGGGTGAACCGATTATCTTGAAAATTCTTATTTTGTTTGAAAGCTGGTGCTTCCCGTGTGGTCCCATTTAAATTTTATCAAATTCGGTCTAGTAGTTTTTGAGATACACTCCAATAAGTGAATAGAATGGAAGTCGGTATAAATATTTTTTTATTGTACGTGTATATTATGTGACTGAACGCAGGTCGCGATATTGCATGTAAACAGTTTACAATGCTTGCTCTGTACTTACGAATATTAGAAGTTTTAATACCGCAGTGGGTAATGAACTAATTGAAGGTAACAATACGTTGAATAGCGGAATACGGCCGCTGCTCGCGATACCAGGTTTTGTACTCAGCGCACAGATCGGCATCTCTCTAGATCTCTATGGTGGCACTGCATCTGTTATAGGAAGAGGTTACCACTTAACAGTTGGGCATCATGCCAGTTCCGGTGCGGCACAGCTCATCATCACCCCTAATCGTTCCCTCATTTCTGAGGATCGTGACTCCTCTGTCGCAGTTTATTGACTGTTTCTCTCCATCGAGTTCTGTTGCTCAACTGATGAAGAGCTGTGCTGATATCTCCAGCTGTTCCGATACCTGATCCATCCATCGCTTAGGGCTTCGTCCTCTTGGCCTTTTGATGACACAATTAGGTGACACATAAAATAAAACTAGGTACCGATTGCTATCTAGATTTAAATGCCATCCTGTACGAAACTGCCTAGGTTTTAATTCAACCTATTATAGTTCCCACAACAATACAGATGGCATTCTAGATACCAGCTCATGGATGACCTGGTCTGAAACAAGATCTATCCTTGTACCAAATAGCTTTACAACTACGTGGGCGTTATCTGTTCGTTCATCGGAGTTTTACATTGAAGTGGCATATGTTTTCTATATTTTATAGTTAGTGACGGGCCATAGTCGTTCGTCTGATGCTTAACCTGCACTGTACTTCCTCTTCATGTTACATTGATTATATATTTTTCACCTCTCCAACACGAAAAGGGCACTTTTGGTCTGTAAAATCTCGCAGCAAAATCGCTTTTTGACGAGCTTAAGGCAAAGTGATTAAAATTTCGAACACCCCCTTTAGGTACGAGTATTGCATGGTGATGAATAAAATAGACTTGGGCAGTTTTGCGTTAAGATGCTGATTTGGACCTAGCAATTTTAGCTCATAGTCACAAAATATTATTTTATTATATTTAATCTGATTAGATATATCCATTTTTGAACCATTTCGTTTCACACTCACAGCAAAAAGTAATGTTTCTGCGTGGTTTTCCGAACCAAAAGAGCCCTTTTCGTGCTGGAGAGGTAAAAATAACTACGGTTCCTATGTGATATTTTTGAAATCCGGATATTCGTGACGTATTCATATCGTGAGTTTGTTCTCGGTGAACTAATTTTGTGGAATCGGCCTCTTGGTCGTCTGTCCACTTTGTCGGTGCACGACCTACGCTGCGCTTGCTGGTCCCCGGTCTCCAATCTAGAACCTTCTGGCTCCATCAGCCATCTGTTCTGCGTGCAATGTGCCCTGCCCACTGCCAGTTCACCTGGCTTATCATCTGCGCTATTTCATTTCATTTCTGATTCATTTGGGCATTTCAGATTCACACACGTAGAGAAAAACTAAGCATAGCCCTTTCCATAGCTCGTTGTGCATATAGTAAGACCATGTTCATAGAATCAATATTGAGCCTAGAGACCACCCGCAAAGTTCACCACATTATAATACCTAATGTTATGTTAATGCTAGAATAAAGGAGCCAGTGTCCATAACAAATTAATCACGACTCATCAAGGATAATATATCGGCAACAAAGACATACCTATAAGTACAGTATAATATATTCTGCAGACATGCCTCTCGCACACGAATGCGAATGAGTTTTTCAACCGAGAGCTTTGTACAGACCGATGTAAGTTTAGAAGGTAGTAACATCCAAATTTCGATATAACGAAAATGGTAAGTAGCTAAAAATTTGCCAGGTTTCGCAGTAGTAGTAGGTTTTAGGTTTTGCGCACTATTTTTGAAGATTATAGTTTGGTACACTTTAAGCATTCGTTATACTTATGACGAATGCTTAAAAATATATATTAAAACGCAAAGGGTACCAATTAAAATCTTATTTTCCATCGATCCAGATGCCGAATTAAGTTTCGAAAATATTTTTTTATGATCATACCGTATAAGACGTAGATCTGTAATATTTATTCCCATAAAACAAAAAGTTCGTATGTGATATAAAGTTGTTTCCATTAACACATTATAATAAAATAAGTTTTACCGGAAAGCTTTTCATTAAAGGTAAGCGAGTGCTTTATCCGACTAATATCATAACCGCAAAAGTTTGTATGTTCTTTGACTCATTCACGCGAAATCTACTGAATGGATTTTAATGAAATTTAGTAGGTATATAGAGGAGACGCTGAAATAACATATCATTGGATACTTTTACATCATCATCATCATCCATCACCACGCGGGCCTCTCCATACCACGGTTAAAATGATTTATAGAGAGATAAAATTCTATGCTCGGCGGCGTGCTTCGGTCGCCTAGTGGTCATGGCGTCTGTCTCCGATTGTCGGGAGGCGGGTTCGCATCCCGTCCGTGGATGTGAATTTGTCCCTCTAAAAATTGCAATGTTTAGCATCGTTAACCAGGCCTTAGTGCTGTAAAAATCATATCATAAAAATTCAAATAACATGTATGTATGACTGCTAACAATACATTATGCATTTAGTGAAAATTTGGAATTACAAATTCACAAAACGGAAACGGAACGACACTATTTTATTTATCTGTATAGATATAAAATAACATATCAACCGGTCCTTTTGGAAAATCATGGGGGAGGCATATGTTCAGCAGTGGACGTCCTACGGCTGAGATGATGATGATGATAGATATAACGAATTTAAATATGTAATTGCCGATTTACCGCACTAGCCACTAAGAATAATATGTACAAATATTCACAAAAGATTACAACTAAAAAAATAATAATATATAAGCCCCATGGTCGGGGGAAAAGTGGCCAAAACGCTGGCAGCATTAACTATATTATAATATATATATATATATATATATATGTATTGGTAATATATATTGAACTTAAATAATGAAATTAACTATTACAATAGATATCGATATAATCCAGCCTCATTACCAGCACATCTGCATGACTTGCTATGACCATCGAGGCGTGGTCCAGTTTCTGCATCGTGTATCAAACTCAATGGATAATTATTACATTGTGAGGCCGGTAATGATATATGTTACAGTTTCAGTTCAGGAAACTCGATGCACTTGGTTTCAGGTGCAGACTGTAATTATTATTACTGTGTACGAAGTAACAGTGTAACTTGTGTTGCCAAGATGTAAACGTACGAAGAAGCACAGTAGTATGTAAGAAATTCCATGTCACTATTTATATATAACTACCCTCTAACTTATTAATAACAATTTCATTTAAACATTACATTGTTAGTAATTAAAAATTAAATAAAAAATAATAATAACTATCTAATCTATAAGCCCCATGGTGGGGGGAAAAGTGGCCAAAACGCTGGCAGCATTGCCACGCTGGATGGCAATGCTAAGTTTTTGCCCAAAATAGGCGCCAGCATTTCGGTCACCCGACGCCTCAACCAAACGTTTAATCCTCTAACTTAAGTTTTAACGCTATATCTAATCTATCAAGTTGGGATGTTTGTAAAATAACATAAAACGCTTTTCAGCTGCTTTGTTGACAACCCTGAATCAAGGGTAGGTACACTATAGAGATCCGACTAGACTGATGATTCCTACATGTGAAACTGCTCCAGCTAGTAAAAGCTGTTATGCTATGACGGTAAAAATATACTTATAATAAAATACCTAGAGATACTAGAGAGCTACCAACTAAGGAGTTCAAGACAAAACTCTTTGGGTGGCTAACAGAGAATAGTAGTTTATCCAACTGTCATATAATAGAGGGTATTAAAACATGAGAGTAGTTTTTTGAAACCAGCCGCAGGTGAGTTTAAAATAAGATTACACGAGTGTTTTAATACCTAATTATATGCAGTTGCATACACTACTTTATTTAATATCATGATATTTTCAACAAAATATTACTTAAATTCGTATGTACGAAATAGCACCAATATGGAAAAAAGTCTTCTTCTTCTTCTTGTTTGTATGGCTTGTGCGGCGTAACCACAATTTTGCCAATATCAGTGGAAAAAGTCTGTTATTGGTCTATTGGCTCGGAACCGGCGCGTTGTGCGCGCAGCGCGCTCACGACAGATAATGTGTACTTAAATTGAATTGAAACCTCCTTGGTCGGGTCACATTGTACTTTAATAATTAAAAAAATGTTTTAAAGCATTGTTTTGTTAGGAGAATAATGCTTATTTATTTTTTTAATTTTCTTAAAGAAGTATGTAAATAAAATATGCCAATAAAAGTCTGTATTTCATTTCATAATTAGAATATTACCGAATGAGATTATATAAATGTTTTTATGACATCAACGAATTTTTATGTGCACGATAAAAAGGACATAGGTACATAATAGGAATGTTAATAATCTTGTTATAATTGTAATGTAGGAACTAGGTACTATACACGTGATATTTTTGTGTACGCTCAGAATGACCTACCTAGAGACATTCCTAATATTTTAAGTATAAGCAACATGACATGATATGTAATTTTTGTATAATTTCTTATTATTTTGATTCCATCTTTTTTTTATTTTAATTTTTAATGTTATATAATTATTTTAATTTTGTTCGTCCGCCATGGACACACTGTGGTTCCTGAAGCACTAATAAAGCGTAAATAAGATCTATTTCGACTCGGTTTCTGCAATAAATATAATTTCAATTTCAATGAGAACTTGTTAATATTCAACATTATGTATTGAAAGTTTTAAATAGGCGATCCTACCCTGTAAAACGAACTAATTTAAGGATAGTTATACTTAACTTAGTTTTTAGCGCTGAGTTGTACAAAGTGTGTGTTTATGATAATAAAGAACTTTAAAAATCAAATCAAATCAGTGTTTGTACATTGTTAGTACAAAATAAATCAGTAGGTTTTCAACATTGACAGCAATCGATGCTCGATAGCGACTGCCGCTAAAAATGTATGAAAAAAAGAACACTGCCACCTCGCGGTTAATTGTAGAACTAAAATTGACAGCGTGTACGCCAATCACAAGCTTAATAGGTAGGCGCGATCGAGTATCGACTTTATATGACATTTACGTTGCCAACTCATGTTAGAGCTACAGTTCGTATTTGACACCTGTGTGAAGTTGGCAGCCAAACTCAGCAGCCATTATAAACCGACCAAATTAAGATGTCGCGTGTGGCGGGTGGGTTATTCCGGTGGATTTGACCATGTTACGGAACTTGTTTTGAAAATAATCATACCTCGTTAGAAAGCTACTGAAACGATCCTTCAGACGTAGTATTCAGAAATTACTCGCGACATTTCAGAAACTCGCAAATCAGAAATAACTACTGCAATAGTTTGCCTGCTGGCTTATTACGGTTGTTTTGACCATGTTCCGGGACCTGTTTTGGAATGAATCATACCTCGTTAGAAAGCTACTGAAATGATCTTTCAGACGTAGTATTCAGAAATTACTCGCGACATTTCAGAAACTCGCAAATCGGAAATACCTTCTCTGCTATAGTTTGGCTGCTGGCTTATTACGTATGTTTTGACCATGTTCCGGGACTTGTTTTGGAATGAATCTTACTTCGTTAGATAGCTACTGAAACGATCTTTCAGACGTAGTATTCAGAAATTACTCGCGACATTTCAGAAACTCGCAAATCAGAAATAACTACTGCAATAGTTTGGCTGCCGGGTTAATCCGGTTGTTTTGACCATGTTCCGGGACCTGTTTTGGAATGAATCGTACCTCGTTAGATAGCTACTGAAACGATCTTTCAGACGTAGTATTCAGAAATTACTCGCGACATTTCAGAAACTCGCAAATCAGAAATAACTACTGCAATAGTTTGGCTGCTGGCTTATTACGGTTGTTTTGACCATGTTCCGGGACCTGTTTTGGAATGAATCATACCTCGTTAGAAAGCTACTGAAACGATCTTTCAGACGTAGTATTCAGAAATTACTCGCGACATTTCAGAAACTCGCAAATCAGAAATACCTACTGCAATAGTTTGGCTGCCGGGTTAATCCGGTTGTTTTGACCATGTTCCGGGACCTGTTTTGGAATGAATCATACCTCGTTAGAAAGCTACTGAAACGATCTTTCAGACGTAGTCTTCAGAAATTACTCGCGACATTTCAGAAACTCGCAAATCAGAAATAACTACTGCAATAGTTTGGCTGCTGGCTTATTACGGTTGTTTTGACCATGTTCCGGAACCTGTTTTGGAATGAATCATACCTCGTTAGATAGCTACTGAAACGATCTTTCAGACGTAGTATTCAGAAATTACTCGCGACATTTCAGAAACTCGCAAATCAGAAATAACTACTGCAATAGTTTGGCTGCTGGCTTATTACGGTTGTTTTGACCATGTTCCGGGACCTGTTTTGGAATGAATCATACCTCGTTAGAAAGCTACTGAAACGATCTTTCAGACGTAGTATTCAGAAATTACTCGCGACATTTCAGAAACTCGCCAATCAGAAATAACTACTGCAATAGTTTGGCTGCTGGCTTATTACGGTTGTTTTGACCATGTTCCGGGACCTGTTTTGGAATGAATCATACCTCGTTAGATAGCTACTGAAACGATCTTTCAGACGTAGTATTCAGAAATTACTCGCGACATTTCAGAAACTCGCAAATCAGAAATACCTACTGCAATAGTTTGGCTGCCGGGTTAATCCGGTTGTTTTGACCATGTTCCGGGACCTGTTTTGGAATGAATCATACCTCGTTAGAAAGCTACTGAAACGGTCTTTCAGACGTAGTCTTCAGAAATTACTCGCGACATTTCAGAAACTCGCAAATCAGAAATAACTACTGCAATAGTTTGGCTGCTGGCTTATTACGGTTGTTTTGACCATGTTCCGGGACCTGTTTTGGAATGAATCATACCTCGTTAGATAGCTACTGAAACGATCTTTCAGACGTAGTATTCAGAAATTACTCGCGACATTTCAGAAACTCGCAAATCAGAAATACCTACTGCAATAGTTTGGCTGCCGGGTTAATCCGGTTGTTTTGACCATGTTCCGGGACCTGTTTTGGAATGAATCATACCTCGTTAGAAAGCTACTGAAACGATCTTTCAGACGTAGTCTTCAGAAATTACTCGCGACATTTCAGAAACTCGCAAATCAGAAATAACTACTGCAATAGTTTGGCTGCTGGCTTATTACGGTTGTTTTGACCATGTTCCGGGACCTGTTTTGGAATGAATCATACCTCGTTAGATAGCTACTGAAACGATCTTTCAGACGTAGTATTCAGAAATTACTCGCGACATTTCAGAAACTCGCAAATCAGAAATACCTACTGCAATAGTTTGGCTGCCGGGTTAATCCGGTTGTTTTGACCATGTTCCGGGACCTGTTTTGGAATGAATCATACCTCGTTAGAAAGCTACTGAAACGATCTTTCAGACGTAGTCTTCAGAAATTACTCGCGACATTTCAGAAACTCGCAAATCAGAAATAACTACTGCAATAGTTTGGCTGCTGGCTTATTACGGTTGTTTTGACCATGTTCCGGAACCTGTTTTGGAATGAATCATACCTCGTTAGATAGCTACTGAAACGATCTTTCAGACGTAGTATTCAGAAATTACTCGCGACATTTCAGAAACTCGCAAATCAGAAATAACTACTGCAATAGTTTGGCTGCTGGCTTATTACGGTTGTTTTGACCATGTTCCGGGACCTGTTTTGGAATGAATCATACCTCGTTAGAAAGCTACTGAAACGATCTTTCAGACGTAGTATTCAGAAATTACTCGCGACATTTCAGAAACTCGCCAATCAGAAATAACTACTGCAATAGTTTGGCTGCTGGCTTATTACGGTTGTTTTGACCATGTTCCGGAACCTGTTTTGGAATGAATCATACCTCGTTAGATAGCTACTGAAACGATCTTTCAGACGTAGTATTCAGAAATTACTCGCGACATTTCAGAAACTCGCAAATCAGAAATAACTACTGCAATAGTTTGGCTGCTGGCTTATTACGGTTATTTTGACCATGTTCCGGGACCTGTTTTGGAATGAATGATACCTCGTTAGAAAGCTACTGAAACGATCTTTCAGACGTAGTATTCAGAAATTACTCGCGACATTTCAGAAACTCGCAAATCAGAAATACCTACTGCAATAGTTTGGCTGCCGGGTTAATCCGGTTGTTTTGACCATGTTCCGGGACCTGTTTTGGAATGAATCGTACTTCGTTAGAAAGCTACTGAAACGATCTTTCAGACGTAGTCTTCAGAAATTACTCGCGACATTTCAGAAACTCGCAAATCAGAAATAACTACTGCAATAGTTTGGCTGCTGGCTTATTACGGTTGTTTTGACCATGTTCCGGGACCTGTTTTGGAATAAATCATACCTCGTTAGAAAGCTACTGAAACGATCTTTCAGACGTAGTATTCAGAAATTACTCGCGACATTTCAGAAACTCGCAAATCAGAAATAACTACTGCAATAGTTTGGCTGCCGGGTTAATCCGGTTGTTTTGACCATGTTCCGGGACCTGTTTTGGAATGAATCGTACCTCGTTAGATAGCTACTGAAACGATCTTTCAGACGTAGTATTCAGAAATTACTCGCGACATTTCAGAAACTCGCAAATCAGAAATACCTACTGCAATAGTTTGGCTGCCGGGTTAATCCGGTTGTTTTGACCATGTTCCGGGACCTGTTTTGGAATGAATCGTACCTCGTTAGAAAGCTACTGAAACGATCTTTCAGACGTAGTCTTCAGAAATTACTCGCGACATTTCAGAAACTCGCAAATCAGAAATAACTACTGCAATAGTTTGGCTGCTGGCTTATTACGGTTGTTTTGACCATGTTCCGGGACCTGTTTTGGAATAAATCATACCTCGTTAGAAAGCTACTGAAACGATCGTTCAGACGTAGTATTCAGAAATTACTCGCGACATTTCAGAAACTCGCAAATCAGAAATAACTACTGCAATAGTTTGGCTGCTGGCTTATTACGGTTATTTTGACCATGTTCCGGGACCTGTTTTGGAATGAATGATACCTCGTTAGAAAGCTACTGAAACGATCTTTCAGACGTAGTATTCAGAAATTACTCGCGACATTTCAGAAACTCGCAAATCAGAAATACCTACTGCAATAGTTTGGCTGCCGGGGTAATCCGGTTGTTTTGACCATGTTCCGGGACCTGTTTTGGAATGAATCGTACCTCGTTAGAAAGCTACTGAAATGATCTTTCAGACGTAGTATTCAGAAATTACTCGCGACATTTCAGAAACTCGCAAATCGGAAATACCTTCTCTGCGATAGTTTGGCTGCTGGCTTATTACGGTTGTTTTGACCATGTTCCGGGACTTGTTTTGGAATGAATCTTACTTCGTTAGATAGCTACTGAAACGATCTTTCAGACGTAGTATTCAGAAATTACTCGCGACATTTCAGAAACTCGCAAATCAGAAATAACTACTGCAATAAATTGGCTGCCGGGTTAATCCGGTTGTTTTGACCATGTTCCGGGACCTGTTTTGGAATGAATCGTACCTCGTTAGATAGCTACTGAAACGATCTTTCAGACGTAGTATTCAGAAATTACTCGCGACATTTCAGAAACTCGCAAATCAGAAATACCTACTGCAATAGTTTGGCTGCCGGGTTAATCCGGTTGTTTTGACCATGTTCCGGGACCTGTTTTGGAATGAATGATACCTCGTTAGAAAGCTACTGAAACGATCTTTCAGACGTAGTATTCAGAAATTACTCGCGACATTTCAGAAACTCGCAAATCAGAAATACCTACTGCAATAGTTTGGCTGCCGGGGTAATCCGGTTGTTTTGACCATGTTCCGGGACCTGTTTTGGAATGAATCATACCTCGTTAGAAAGCTACTGAAACGATCTTTCAGACGTAGTATTCAGAAATTACTCGCGACATTTCAGACAGCCGCAAATCTTGTAAACTTTACAGTAGGTATTGTTCCAATAGATACCGAATTATAAAAGTTGGTATCAGTTGTCTTGGATTTCAAAAAGAATATTATTTTCGTGATCGGCACCCCTGCTAACCTAGAAAACGTCACCCATGTGACCCATGTCCATAGTCAGCGTCTACTCAACTAGGTATACCTACTAATCGATTTTTATTTAGGTATATAACTACTGCAATAGTTTGGCTGCTGGCTTATTACGGTTATTTTGACCATGTTCCGGGACCTGTTTTGGAATGAATGATACCTCGTTAGAAAGCTACTGAAACGATCTTTCAGACGTAGTATTCAGAAATTACTCGCGACATTTCAGAAACTCGCAAATCAGAAATACCTACTGCAATAGTTTGGCTGCCGGGGTAATCCGGTTGTTTTGACCATGTTCCGGGACCTGTTTTGGAATGAATCGTACCTCGTTAGAAAGCTACTGAAATGATCTTTCAGACGTAGTATTCAGAAATTACTCGCGACATTTCAGAAACTCGCAAATCGGAAATACCTTCTCTGCGATAGTTTGGCTGCTGGCTTATTACGGTTGTTTTGACCATGTTCCGGGACTTGTTTTGGAATGAATCTTACTTCGTTAGATAGCTACTGAAACGATCTTTCAGACGTAGTATTCAGAAATTACTCGCGACATTTCAGAAACTCGCAAATCAGAAATAACTACTGCAATAAATTGGCTGCCGGGTTAATCCGGTTGTTTTGACCATGTTCCGGGACCTGTTTTGGAATGAATCGTACCTCGTTAGATAGCTACTGAAACGATCTTTCAGACGTAGTATTCAGAAATTACTCGCGACATTTCAGAAACTCGCAAATCAGAAATACCTACTGCAATAGTTTGGCTGCCGGGTTAATCCGGTTGTTTTGACCATGTTCCGGGACCTGTTTTGGAATGAATGATACCTCGTTAGAAAGCTACTGAAACGATCTTTCAGACGTAGTATTCAGAAATTACTCGCGACATTTCAGAAACTCGCAAATCAGAAATACCTACTGCAATAGTTTGGCTGCCGGGGTAATCCGGTTGTTTTGACCATGTTCCGGGACCTGTTTTGGAATGAATCATACCTCGTTAGAAAGCTACTGAAACGATCTTTCAGACGTAGTATTCAGAAATTACTCGCGACATTTCAGACAGCCGCAAATCTTGTAAACTTTACAGTAGGTATTGTTCCAATAGATACCGAATTATAAAAGTTGGTATCAGTTGTCTTGGATTTCAAAAAGAATATTATTTTCGTGATCGGCACCCCTGCTAACCTAGAAAACGTCACCCATGTGACCCATGTCCATAGTCAGCGTCTACTCAACTAGGTATACCTACTAATCGATTTTTATTTAGGTATATACGAGCCGAGGAAGGCTGACTCAGGTAGATAGGTACCTGCTAGGCGGTAGGATTCTTGTGCATGAGGCCGTCTTGGTTGGCACCACCGCAGTGCCAGAGATATTCAGTTCCATCCATGGCTTAGAACTGTAGGTAGGTACTATTACGTGGCACTGAACTTTGCTCATCACCCCGAGTCGAGTAAAGTGAACCTTCATCTAGTAGGTAATTCCACTTGCTACAGCGACTATCACACCCTAAACCCTAATACAGTAATGCTTGAGCATTATTGTTTGCAACTATCATGAAACGTACCTACTGTTTATCATCAGGTGCGCGACTTGCCAGTATCGTCAATTACCTAATTGCATAAAACAACTTACTCGTCCTAGTTAATAGGTAGGTACTTAAGTTTTCTACGGCCTAGGTACCGCGATGGGATTCTAAATTTAGGTACCTAGGTAAGTAAATGTTAGTGGGTTATTGAATTTTCACCTACACACTTATCTACAGTACTTGCAAACAAACTTCTTTGTATAGGTAATGTTATAATATCTATGTAAGACATGCTCAGTAAAAAAGAGGCATGCCTGAGGGCACTTCAGTTAAAGACTTAAAACCTCGGATTACGACTAGCTGAGAGTGATTCCGAAGATACGATTCACACCACCTCAACGAGGAGCCACATATTCTAGCACGCCCAAGCTTTTGGATATGGTGGTCTACCACGCCAAACGCCTTTCTAAAAATATGTATAAATTGATAGATTGTTTTATTTGAAACCGCTTTTAGTCTAAGCTATCCACAGATTAACTAATAACGTGTAATGCGACTCTGGTGGGTACCTACCTATCTGTTATAATCGTAGATAAAGATATATATTATGTAAGTAGTAGGTACATTACTGCATCGGCCAGCAAGAGGCACTGATAGACGATCGTGTAAATGTGGGCCGAGGCGAAGTCGAGGCACACAGCTTTAATACAAATCTTGTTGCGAGTTTATGCGATATGATATGCCACCTCTTATCATATACCTACCTATCAAATATTTACTCTTTGCCAATTTACCTACTTACCTACTTATTTCCTTGTTTCTTTCCCACTCTAATATAGGTAGGTATATTAAGAATGCATAATCACAGCATAAAAATCGTACAGTAGGCCAACGCTTTTAATGTCGCGCGAAATGCCGCTATTGTGTAGGTACCTATGCGGCATTTCTGTAGGGTTGTCACTACACTACAATATTTATTTTTGTATATACTGGTTCCATATTTGTGTATGTGTTCGTAGTATGTGTATGTAGAGTAGGTACAAGGAATAAAATGAAAAAATATAGAACAATATATACGACGAGTTTTATTATAATAAAAAAAATACAAATTAGCTAGTTTAGTACAACTAATACCCTAATACCTAATTATCTACAATTAGGAGAGACCTTTTAATAATATGCTCAGAACAGTAAAAATATAAGAATGAAATACTGATTCTTATAAAATATACAAATGTGAAACTGAATGGTAGTTTCGACATAAAATAGATTTACTAGTTTTTAGATTAAGAAGAAAACCGCCATCTTGAATCTCGAAATAAATAAAATATTCGTAATCGGCACCCCCGGAAACCATGGAAACGATACCCATATTGATGTTATTTGTCAATTCGCGTCCGCCATTTTGGATCTCGAAATATATTGTCATATTCGTAATAGGCATTAGGCACCTCCAAAAACCATTCTAAGAAAAGACAAAAATCTCGTAAACAATATTGTTATGTTTTTATAGTATTACTTTTTTAAAGCACTAACGCCTGCTTAGCGATACCAAACATTGAATTTATTTTGAGAGAAAAATTCACAATCTCGGACGGGATCCGAACCCGCGTCTTTCGACAATCCGTGTGCTATGACGATCTAGGCCACCGAGGCTCGAGGTCTGAGCATCGAATTTTAACTATCTGATTTTAACCGTGTTACGGGGATGGAGCAACACCTATTGAACAGCTTTGAAAGCACTAGCCAATCAAAAGAAGAAGTTTTAGAAAAACTTAAATTTTCGTATTGATGTCACAACCCTTTATAATTTATATAGTATTACATTTTTTTAAAGCACTAACGCCTGCTTAGCGATTACAAACATTGAATTGTTTAGAGAGAATAACCTCGGAAAAAAGTTCAATATTATTATGCTATTATAATATATATGCTAGTATCGCTGTGCTAATATTATTGATTTCTTATCAAAAATCATACAAAGTATAGTAAAATGTAATGTCATAAATACAAATCAAACGATCGACGAAATCAATATGAGATATGCAGTCTCTCAAAGCACAAGTAAATGAACTATTATAAATAATTTTAACTCAACGAAACACTTAAAACAATCACATTAAAAAGCGTCAACCCCGACTAACATGTCCCAAACGAGTGTATGGCAGTTTGGGCTCGCTACCGTCCCTCTCGCACCCCGCAAACCCCGCATGATTGCTCTGTCTAGACGTCTCCGTTGGACGACTGTAAAGCCCTCTACATATGATGCAATCCCGAACGCAACATGCTGTAGCAATCTGCTGTAGTCGCGGTTGTACGTACTCTACACACGTTGCAGTGGCGATTACAATTTCATTCCGCGTTGGATCGCCAGCAGCGTGCACACTCGAATGAAAATGGCTCAAATGCTGTCCAAATATTAAAAACGGGTCTTGCAATTGCCTTCGCTGAGTTCGCTGAACTATACCTACTGAGACTGAGAGACAATAAACATTAATTTTTACTTTGAACATTAATAGATGCACAGCAATACTACAATATATAATACCTATTATTATGTTATTTAATAATTAAAATAATTATTCTCATTATGTCTAGAAAAATTTGGATAGGCAAGAACAATGGCGTGTCAGCTATTTTCACAAAGAAAAAACATCAGCTGCTAAGAAAAGTTAAAATACGCATAATATAAAAATATTTATTATTCCACAAATGTGGCAAGTCATTAATATATTTCTGAAATTCTTATCAATATAGTTTTTTCTTAAGTATACATTTTTACATCCATTTACAGATTTCATTTAATAAAATTCAGAGCGACGCTAGCCATGGGCGGCGGCACGATCGCGACTGAGCCCAGATTGCATGCAACCGCACTGCACTACTCACGTTACAACGCGACTTACAATTTGCTGTAACAATCTGCTGGATGCTAGGACGTACGATACGACGTCCAACATGTTGGAAGGGAGTCACAACACGCCTACATACGGTACCATTTGCTGGATCACAGCAGATTGCTACAGCATGTTGCATTCGAAATTGCATGGTGTGTAGAGAGCTTAAGCTTTACATAGACTGTGGCATAATCGTCCTCAAACTATGCTTTGACTATCTTAAACATCGGTTATCGGACGCATGGCATAGTTTGAGGACTCAGTCGGTAGGCAGATTAATATGAGTATTGGGTAGGTATCCTAACGCGCTCGGAATGTCCCCAAATAATACCTTGCCCTGCTAAAAAAAAGCCGTTCGAACGCGTCGGCTACTTCAAAGTGCGCTCAGTTGCCAGGTAGGTTATTTTAGATAGGTACATATCAACTATGCTTCGAATGGCCTGAAATCATACTTTGTATACCTACCTACTTACAATACGACTCCGCAGAATACGTAGGCAAGACCTATACTAACGTATAGAGAATATGTACCTACCTATGATTAAAGATAATATAGAGAGCGTGATGAAGAGCGTGGATGGACGTCATAGATTAAGCAAATTGATGATAAACGGACACGATCATCGAAGTAATATAGGCACCTAGTCTACCTCTCAGACAAAATAAAAAGTCAAGACAGAATGTTGTGAACAGAGAAGTGAAGCCGGTTTTCTAAACTACATGTGCGTGACTAGGTACTGTCATGGTAATTCAAATTAAATTAAAGTTATTAAAAAAAAAACAATAATTCATACATTTAAATGAGATGATAATTAAAATTTTACTTGTTGCTTCCACGTGCCGCGATAGCTCAACTGACGAGCCAAGGCGTAGTTTTGTTGTAGGTTTTGTATGTAATTATGTATGGACACGCCGAGGCGTAGTTTTACCCGGCCTCACTTCTCTGTTCACAACATTCTGTCTTGACTTTTTTATTTTGTCTGAGGTCTACCTACTGTTTATAGAATTACATATTATAACTAAGTATATACGACAGGCCGGTTGGCGCAGTTCGTAGCAACCTTGCCTCCTGAGCCGCTGGTCCCACGTTCGATCCCCGGATAGGTAAAACATTTTTGTGCATGAACATGTCTGTTTGACCTGTGTCTGTGTCTAGGTGTTTGTATATTGTTAGCGTTGTTAAAAATACAACTAATATTTATATTTATGTATAAGTATAAATTGACAGTTCATTAAAAATAGGTACCTATAGTACCTACGTACTATTGTGCTTTGGAATAATGTTGGGAACAAGGGATAGAATGGCAACACTGATCGGGCATTCGAACGGAGGTGGCGTCAGTGGCGTGAGAAGCACGTGGCAAAGAGAATAAAAAGACTTCATGCACATTGAAATAGATACTGTTTTGTATAATAAAATCGTATACCTAAGTATAATTTCTCTTCTTTTCTAATAATATTGTTAATAATAGGTATAAGTATATTTATATCTGTCAACAGGTTACTATAGTACAGACTCTGCCTAATATAAATAAGGACATTGGGAACCTTATGGGGATAATGCTATGTGCCTCGACTTCGCCTCGGCCCACATTTACACGTTCGTCTATCAGTGCCTCTGTTCCTGGCCGCTGCAGTTATGTACTACTTACATATATCTTTACCTACGTTTATAACAGATTAACAGATACCTACCAAAGTCGCACTACACGTTATTTGTTAATCTGTTGATAGCTTAGGTACTTATGTCTACCTACTAATACCACGTAGTAACTTACGTAAGTTACGTAGTAACTTATTTAATCTGTGCTAATACCGTTATACCTACCTATCAGGTAAGTACTTACTTAATTACAAATCTTTATGCGTGTTTATGGGATATGCCACCTCTTATCAAATATTTATTCTTTGCCAATGTAGCTTTTTATTTCATTGTTTCTTTCTCACTCTAATATAGGTAGGTACAATGCATAATCGTCCTCAAACTATGCTTTGACTATCCTAAACATCGATGAACGGACGCATGGCATAGTTTGAGGACTCAGTCGGTAGGCAGATTAATATGAGTAGGTATTGGGTAGGTATAAGGCGCTCGGAATGTCCCCAAATTGCCCTGCTAAAAAAAAGTCGTTACAACACGTCGGCTACTTCAAAGTGCGGTCAGTTGCCAGGTAGGTTATTTTAGATAGGTAGGTACTTACCAACTACGCTTCGAATGTCCTGAAATCATACTTTGTATACCTACCTACTTACGATACGACTCCACAGAATACGTAGGTAAGTAGGTACCAATAGAGAATATGTAGGTACCTATGATTAAAGATAATATATAATGAAAGAAATACCGCAGGGTTGGCCTTGTTGCCAGCCATTGGTGAGTGGCGACATCGCGGACCTGATTCTCTCTGGGGTTAAATGAGGCCCCTGCCTGACCCCGGCTTGCTTCAACAGCCCGTCCGGGGGTGGAGATGGAGACGCAAGAGCAAATATCTACCAAAAAGCTCCAAGAGTGGAAGTGTTAATAGCCATAACGCTGAACGCTCTTTAGCCATCCACATCAAAAAAATCAATGTTGCCCACTTTGCTGCTTGTTGCCCCTTGATGGGATACCCGTTTAGTCGGTGGCGACTCGCCAGTGGCGAGTCATCACCTGCCTTAGAAGTTTAATATGAGATATGAGACTAAATTGGCAGGTGCCGTAGTCTCACCCAAACTAGGTAGGCTCAGACAAAATAAAAAAGTCAAGACAGAATGTTGTGAACAGAGAAGTGAGGCCGGGTGAAACTACGCCTCGGCGTGTCCATACATATTTACATACAAAACCTACAACAAAACTACGCCTTGGCGCATCAGTCAAACTATCGCGGCGCGTGAAAGCAACACGTAAAGTTAAAACTTTACGTGTTGCTTTCACGCGCCATTAACATTTAATTTAAATTTATTAATTATTGATATTTTTTTAATAACTTTAATATAATTTGAATTAGGTACCATGACAGTACCGAGTCACGCACATGTAGTTTAGAAAACCGGCCGCACTTCTCTGTTCACAACATTCTGTCTTGACTTTTTTATTTTGTCTGAGTAGGTAGGTACCACTTCCATTTTTCAAACAGACAGTAACGACGTGAAAAATGTTACGGCAAAATTGTGACAGATCCGTAAGTAGTCAATTACTTTTTTGGAAGCCATGAAAACTCATAAGGAACTAGGTAGGTACCTACCTAACTTACCAACCTTCCTAACTTAAAGTATCTCGCTCTTCATCGAAATGGGGATGCTTGGGTATGACATGTGTAATTATTATAAGTACAACAATAAAAAGGTTATCTTTAATTAATTGACCGAGCGAGCGAAGCGTCTCTGCTTTAACTGGCCAAATTGAGGTTGTTCGTTTGTCTTCCTGTGCCTATAGGTCTCATTTTAATCAATCTTGACGAAACTTGGTATGCATGTTCTTCGTTTGTTTGTCGTCGGTGATTTTGAGTGATGGGGGTACTGTTCCTAAAAAGTTTGCTGCGGCGCGATTTACAGACAAATTTTGATGAAATTTTATACAAACATTAGGTACTTATAGGTACTTACAGGTACTTACCTGACTTTAAAGAGGAATTTTGAATTTGAGCATGATTAGTCGCTTGTGAAGTATTGTAGTAAGTATTATATGAGTCTGCGTGTCTTTGTCGCCACGCTTTTCTAAATGCCGATCCACGTGCAAGTGCAGGGGGTCTAGCACGAATAACTTCGTATGAACTGCAATTTATCTAGGGCAACTGTGACAAAGACACCTCATAGTTTGTACGCCGAAGCGTGACGTAGGTAGGTATTGACGTTTACAGTACGAATACTTTTTCAGAAAATTGCTTGTGCTATGGACTCAGGTAGGACTTTCTGTAATCTGTGGTGCACTACAAATGTCTATAAAAATGCGTTGATACTGGTAAAGTGAGAAGTGTGTGGGTAAAAATTCAATAACCCACTAACATTTACTTACCTAGGTAGGTACCTAAATTTAGAATCCCATCGCGGTACCTAGGCCGTAGAAAACTTAAGTACCTACCTATTAACTAGGACGAGTAAGTTGTTTTATGCAATTAGGTAATTGACGATACTGGCAAGTCGCGCACCTGATGATAAACAGTAGGTACGTTTCATGATAGTTGCAAACAATAATGCTCAAGCATTACTGTATTAGGGTTTAGGGTGTGATAGTCGCTGTAGCAAGTGGAATTACCTACTAGATGAAGGTTCACTTTACTCGACTCTGGGTGATGAGCGAAGTTCAGTGCCACGTAATAGTACCTACCTACAGTTCTAAGCCATGGATGGAACTGAATATCTCTGGCACTGCGGTGGTGCCAACCAAGACGGCCTCATGCACAAGAATCCTACCGCCTAGCAGGTACCTATCTACCTGAGTCAGCCTTCCTCGGCTCGTATATACCTAAATAAAAATCGATTAGTAGGTATACCTAGTTGAGTAGACGCTGACTATGGACATGGGTCACATGGGTGACGTTTTCTAGGTTAGCAGGGGTGCCGATCACGAAAATAATATTCTTTTTGAAATCCAAGACAACTGATACCAACTTTTATAATTCGGTATCTATTGGAACAATACCTACTGTAAAGTTTACAAGATTTGCGGCTGTCTGAAATGTCGCGAGTAATTTCTGAATACTACGTCTGAAAGATCGTTTCAGTAGCTATCTAACGAGGTACGATTCATTCCAAAACAGGTCCCGGAACATGGTCAAAACAACCGGATTACCCCGGCAGCCAAACTATTGCAGTAGTTATTTCTGATTTGCGAGTTTCTGAAATGTCGCGAGTAATTTCTGAAGACTACGTCTGAAAGATCGTTTCAGTAGCTATCTAACGAGGTATGATTCATTCCAAAACAGGTCCCGGAACATGGTCAAAACAACCGGATTAACCCGGCAGCCAAACTATTGCAGTAGGTATTTCTGATTTGCGAGTTTCTGAAATGTCGCGAGTAATTTCTGAATACTACGTCTGAAAGATCGTTTCAGTAGCTTTCTAACGAGGTATCATTCATTCCAAAACAGGTCCCGGAACATGGTCAAAATAACCGTAATAAGCCAGCAGCCAAACTATTGCAGTAGTTATTTCTGATTTGCGAGTTTCTGAAATGTCGCGAGTAATTTCTGAATACTACGTCTGAAAGATCGTTTCAGTAGCTTTCTAACGAGGTATGATTCATTCCAAAACAGGTCCCGGAACATGGTCAAAACAACCGGATTACCCCGGCAGCCAAACTATTGCAGTAGTTATTTCTGATTTGCGAGTTTCTGAAATGTCGCGAGTAATTTCTGAAGACTACGTCTGAAAGATCGTTTCAGTAGCTTTCTAACGAGGTATGATTCATTCCAAAACAGGTCCCGGAACATGGTCAAAACAACCGTAATAAGCCAGCAGCCAAACTATTGCAGTAGTTATTTCTGATTTGCGAGTTTCTGAAATGTCGCGAGTAATTTCTGAAGACTACGTCTGAAAGATCGTTTCAGTAGCTTTCTAACGAGGTACGATTCATTCCAAAACAGGTCCCGGAACATGGTCAAAACAACCGGATTACCCCGGCAGCCAAACTATTGCAGTAGGTATTTCTGATTTGCGAGTTTCTGAAATGTCGCGAGTAATTTCTGAATACTACGTCTGAAAGATCGTTTCAGTAGCTTTCTAACGAGGTATCATTCATTCCAAAACAGGTCCCGGAACATGGTCAAAACAACCGGATTACCCCGGCAGCCAAACTATTGCAGTAGGTATTTCTGATTTGCGAGTTTCTGAAATGTCGCGAGTAATTTCTGAATACTACGTCTGAAAGATCGTTTCAGTAGCTTTCTAACGAGGTATCATTCATTCCAAAACAGGTCCCGGAACATGGTCAAAACAACCGTAATAAGCCAGCAGGCAAACTATTGCAGTAGTTATTTCTGATTTGCGAGTTTCTGAAATGTCGCGAGTAATTTCTGAATACTACGTCTGAAGGATCGTTTCAGTAGCTTTCTAACGAGGTACGATTCATTCCAAAACAGGTCCCGGAACATGGTCAAAACATCCGGATTACCCCGGCAGCCAAACTATTGCAGTAGGTATTTCTGATTTGCGAGTTTCTGAAATGTCGCGAGTAATTTCTGAATACTACGTCTGAAAGATCGTTTCAGTAGCTATCTATCGAAGTAAGATTCATTCCAAAACAAGTCCCGGAACATGGTCAAAACAACCGTAATAAGCCAGCAGCCAAACTATCGCAGAGAAGGTATTTCCGATTTGCGAGTTTCTGAAATGTCGCGAGTAATTTCTGAATACTACGTCTGAAAGATCATTTCAGTAGCTTTCTAACGAGGTATGATTCATTCCAAAACAGGTCCCGGAACATGGTCAAAACAACCGTAATAAGCCAGCAGGCAAACTATTGCAGTAGTTATTTCTGATTTGCGAGTTTCTGAAATGTCGCGAGTAATTTCTGAATACTACGTCTGAAGGATCGTTTCAGTAGCTTTCTAACGAGGTATGATTATTTCCAAAACAAGTTCCGTAACATGGTCAAATCCACCGGAATAACCCACCCGCCACATGCGACATCTTAATTTGGTCGGTTTATAATGGCTGCTGAGTTTGGCTGCCAACTTCACACAGGTGTATTTGACCATGAACACAGGTGGTTTCATTTATGCTGCTCGACATCATATCTTTACGTCCCTCGGTATATCAACTCCAATGTACTTACGCTCCTACAACTGTATTAGATAGGGCTTGATGTATATGGTGTTGTTAAAAAAACGTAACTGTGTTCAAGGAATACCAGCATAGAGAGATGTCAATCAGTGCGCTGAGTGCAAAACTAACCCTACTCCCTCACCTCATAAAGTAGTCATATTTAAAGCTTACCATTAAATTTGGTACCACCACGTCAATATAGCAAGCTTAAAATAATTATTAATTACAATAGACATTTTGATGACGTATAGTGTTTTATTCGGTTTTGGCATTATAGGTATTGATTCTGGAACGCGCCATTTTCAATTCAAGTCAGATTTCAGCAAAAACACGCTGTAATTAGTATTGAAGTAATATGTTCGATCGTTTTGTGTCGGTGGTAGTACGATAGTAAATATGATTATTCTAAACTTATTACAAAACGCTCCTGATAGTTTCGTAAAAGGTGGGACAAGCAGCGACTGTATTCCGCGATTCAACGTATTCTGTTAGTTTCAATAAGTTCACTATCCATTTCGGCATTAAAACTTAACGATTGATAGTCATAAGTACAGAGCAAGCATTGTAAACTGTTTACAAGCAATATCGCGACCGGCGTTCAGTCACTTAATACAAAAGTTACGAACCGCCGCGCCGCGCCGCGAGCAATGTGTACCTACTGTTTTAGGCATATTGCTGCGACACCGGCCCCGCCCCCTTTTCATACCTCTCTTGTTTCTGTGATCTGTGGATACTAGTAAGCTGGGATAGTCGGTAGTGACCTTTGAAGCGAGAGGTCACCGGTTCGATCCCAGGCCAGAGTAAATTTTTTTGTGATGTGCTGAAATATATGTGCTCGGGTCTTGAATCTTTGTGACGTGTTATTTCGTGGACACGTGGTGCGGGGGCAAACGGTAATATTTATTTTTTTACTTCACATAATTATTTGTACCGACTATTTTATCAATACAGAACTACACAATTGGAATAATGACAGTTGATGACAAATGAATGTTAAGGTTTATAATACTAAAAAATATATGTAAATTTTTCTTTTACTTTTATGACCAGTTATCGATTCCAAACCAACCCGTTCTATATTATGCACTAATTTAACAAATACCACATATATCAGTCATCAGATTACCATAGTACAGGCTCTCCCAGTAGTCTCTTAAACCTTCAGATCTCGTGTGGATGTTGTCCCATATTAATATTATTGAATCTTCCTTTGATATATGCGACGATCTGCAGAGCTTCTCGGTTATAGCGTCGTCGTACCTCAGTTTTGGTTCCTTTACTTTATAACTATTTATAGGCAAAGCTTCACAAAGCTCGAACTATATTAAACAACAGCTTTGTACTTTGTAGTTTACGATGTGTAAATCAGCGGTTAACAAGAAATAAACCAACGAATCGGGCTTTAACCGCGCGTTGAAATGTTTTGGTTAACTGACAGTTGATTAAAGTATTTTTGGAAACCTGTTGTGGTGAAAATGGTGATTATTCCGGACTTTGTGGGGGATCATTTTGAAGTGATAAAAGGGCTATATTTACGGAACTGGTGGCCTAGTTCTTCCAACACAGCATAGTTTAAACGATTTTGTAACAAAAATATTTATTAATAAAAGCATTTCTCGCGTTCCAGCGTTCGTGAGTCAACAGCTTCTGAAGATGTCTCATTAGAGAGTCGGAACACGTGTCGAAGAGGTTGGCTGGTTGAGTGGTCTGGCTGTGTTGAGGTTCTATATACTTCCTGCATGCATTATGCATACTGCATTTCAGATCTGTTGCAGTCGAATTTCCTTGTACATTTTTATATCTCCTTTCAATATGGTACGATGATAATTTACATAATAAAACATTAGTTTTTAAAGCAATAACTCCTGCTTAGCGGTCTCAAACATTGAAATTTATAGAGAAAAAACAATTCACATCCTCGGATGGGATTCGAACCCACGTCTTCTGACTATCCGTGTCAGACGCCATGACCATCTAGACCACCGAGGCTCGACGTCCGAGCATCGAATTTTAACTCTCTATCTGATTTAACCGTCTTAAGGGGACGGATAGATGTCATAAATGTCTATAGATGTCGCTCCGTCCCCGTACGCAGTAGTTAGGTTCATATCATAGACATACCACCATTCACTTATTTGTATGTGTATATGAATTTCTAAATGTAGGTGGATAGTAGCCTGGAATATCTTATAGGCTACTTTTTATCCTATTGTTTCGCTGTGGCCCAAATTTTGTTCTTTCTCACCAGTCGCGAATGGATGGCGTGTTTCAAGAAGGCACAACGCCATCTGTTAATATAGTAGGTATACTAACTAAAATACTTTGAACAAGTATTAGCAATTACATATTCATCTATCTCTATTATAACTATTTCCACTTGATGGAAGCTTGTGTAAGTAAGCTGAAAGATTAGACATTTTTAATATTAATTTGGTAGTTTAACTTACGCGCTGTAGTCAAGTATATCAAACGGTTAGCTACTCGACTGTACCTACCGCGTAGGATGAACAGAACAGCATATAAAAATAATATAAAACGTACTAAATTGTCCTACAAATCAGGGCCCACTGCCAAGTATTATTTCACTATAGTTATTTGTTCATAACTTCTCTTTGCTTAGCCCGTGTCGCGCGCAGCGCGAGTTTCCGTTAACGAATTGGTGAGTGTAACTGTATCCTTATTGTCAATCTATTTTTGCACTATGGCAACTCTGCCTTTTGTAAGTGATTTGACGCAGGTACTCTGTGGCACAGACGAGCAGATGCTAACGCATCTCTGGGGCAGACTACGAATGGCGTGCCGGCAGGAAGGCGGGTACGGAGAAAAATGGCGGATGGGTAAGCACGTGTGAGGCACTGGCTGAGGTCTCGATGGAAAACAACCAGCAGAGGTCCTGGTAAGTGCTTTTAGCTCATGATTCCTAGTTCTACAAGAACCGTGTGATGTGATAATGAGACGACCGTTAACGAGTCACGTTTTACGGTTAGGCATAGTCCAATGATTGCGTACAATGTACATTAACTGGTAGTAAAGGAAATTGGACTGAAGAGCTAGCGAGTTGACCCCCTGAGCATCCATATCCGGGTGTAACCAACAGGGGGTAGCAAAATGATCGGCTATGTTGTTGGAGCATATTGGGCAGGACTATGGGGATGGTGGAGGTCCTCGTGGGGAACACCCCATGTCCAGCTGGTGTCATTCCTGGGGTAAACTGTACTGACCAGGAACCCAATGAGAGAGATAACTTGTATAAATATACGCAATATCTAAGTAAAGGGAAGACCCGGGCGCAGTAAACACGGTACTGCGCTCTGACTGGAGCCATAGTCGATCAGAGGGTAACTGAACGGACCCTTGTATGAGGCAAAGCCTCCTAGCACCAAATGTTGCCTAAATTGCGTGCGTTGGTGGTCGACTCATTGTTTCATCCACGTGTTCTTCTTTATATTCTTTGTCGTGTGTTTATTTTAGTATGATTATTTACCGGGCACACACAGTCATCTTGCTATGACAGGAAGCGCGACAAAATGGTGGAGATGCTGGGATCTGATTTTGAAATCAGTAATAATATATATTTTGTTGTGACGGAACGCCAGATTCGTTCAGGCTTTTCCGAGTAAAATAAAATAAATTAACAAAAAATGTATTGAATACCAGATTCAGTCTGGCCTTTCCAGTAAAGAAGGCAATAAACATAATTATTTCATGTACTTAACCATTATGGTTTATTAATAATGTCTATTACGTTAGAAAACATTTTACCCATAAGATATTGTAAGGTTTACCTTTTAATCGGAACATTGATTGTCAACATTTTAAGATATACATATATCGTACAAGTTTATTGTCTATTTACATATAGTGTGAACCACTGGCTTCGTGCAAACGATGTTCTCGTTAATTTAAGTACGTGAGCATAATGTGGTACACTTCGGTTGTGTATTACGTACGAGTAACAATGTACTGTACTCAATGTACCTATTTCAATTTTCCCGCTGTTTTCGAAAGTTACCGGGTTTATTTTGTAACACGTGTGTACATCATTTAATTTAAACAATGCATACATAGCATCTTTCAGTTCTTTAAAAAAGGTGATAAAACCTTATTGAAGAATTATAGGCCCATATCGCTCTTGAGCCACGTGTACAAGCTGTTTTCGAGAGTCATCACGAACCGTCTCGCACGCAGGTTTGATGAGTTCCAGCCTCCCGAACAAGCCGGTTTCCGAAGAGGCTTTAGCACCGTAGACCATATTCATACACTACGGCAGATTATACAGAAGACCGAAGAGTATAATCAGCCACTGTGTCTAGCGTTTGTGGATTACGAGAAAGCCTTCGATTCTATCGAGAAGTGGGCCATACTGCAATCCTTGCAGCGATGCCAAATTGACTATAGGTATATCGAAGCGTTGAAGTGTTTATACAGCAAGGCCACTATGTCAGTCCGATTACAGGACCAGAGTACGGAACAAATTCCATTGCAGAGAGGTGTGAGACAGGGAGACGTCATCTCTCCGAAACTGTTCACTAACGCATTGGAGGATGTTTTCAAACTTTTGGACTGGAAAGGATGTGGCATCAACATTAATGGCGAATACATCACTAACCTTCGTTTTGCCGATGATATAGTTATAATGGCGGAGTCGCTCGAGGATATCGGCACCATGCTCAACGACCTCAGTAGAGTTTCCCAACAGGTTGGTCTTAAGATGAACATGGATAAGACGAAAATCATGTCCAATGTCCATGTTCCACCTATACCGGTAATTGTTGGAAACGATACACTCGAAGTTGTAGACGAGTACGTCTACCTGGGACAGACTGTCCAATTAGGTAGGTCCAACTTCGACAAGGAGGTCGCACGAAGAATCCAGCTCGGATGGGCAGCGTTCGGGAAGCTTCGATCCATCTTTTCATCCCCAATACCTCAGAGCCTGAAAACCAAGGTTTTCAACCAGTGTGTGTTGCCAGTGATGACTTATGGCACTGAGACGTGGTCCCTTACTGTGGGCCTCATTAACAAGCTCGAAGTCGCTCAACGAGCAATGGAGAGGGCTATGCTTGGGGTTTCCCTGCGTGATAAGATCCGAAATGAGGAGATCCGTAGGAGAACTAAGGTCACCGACATAGCTCTCAAAATTAGCAAGTTGAAGTGGCAATGGGCAGGCCATATCGCTCGCAGAACTGATAACCGATGGGGAAGAAAGGTTCTCGAGTGGCGACCACGCACCGGAAGGCGTAGTGTAGGCCGGCCCCCCGCTAGGTGGACCGACGACCTCATAAAAACCGCGGGGAATCGCTGGATGCAGGAAGCGAGTAGCCGGTCCAAGTGGCGTTCTATGGGGGAGGCCTATGTTCAGCAGTGGACGTCTTCCGGCTGATAATGATGATGATGATGATGATACATAGCATCTTATAAACATGTATACTAATAATACGGTAAATACTAGCTGTTATGTAATGCGGAGAGGAACGAAGAACAATAGACATAATGATAAAAAAATATATTCAAATGTGCTGCTGATGTGCAAAGTCTAGGACGGCGCTGCGTGTGAGATGTGAAAATAAGAATACTCTGTTATGTTGTGTGCACCCCTTTCCTTTGTTGCCGGCTGGCGTTTCCCACTGTGTCTTTCGATTTGTTTCATGGTTAGTGTGAAGTAATATTTACTTATTAGCAGTCTATAACTGTGTATGTAGATGGAATACGTGCTTGGTAATAATGGTATAGAGTGTGTAATTAGCGTCTTTGCAAAAGTCAATTAATAAAAGGAAAGCAAGAATATAATTGAAGATATGCTATTTCTGGCGCATTTCAGACAGCGTCCCAAAAACGAATCATATATATTGCAAAAGCGGCTCTTGTTTTTTGCTATATGAATAATCGAAGACGACCTTATTTAGTTTAATAAGGTATACTATTGTATTATCTGTTTACAACAACCAACTGAAAAACCAATCCGATGAAATAATATACTAGTTTTACTAAATATTTCATGAATTTTTCAGCCAAAAACATCATGTAAACAGACTTAACCCTTTGCGTACCATTGACGTAAATTTGCGTGCGTGTCATTCATAAATCTTTTGTTTCAATTATCACGGTATAGGAAGGGTTAACGTGTACTAAAGTGAATGCCTCACATACAACCAGTTGCAGAAAGTTCTTCATTATCAGTTCATTAGTTAATCCAGCTTGAGTGATAATAAAATCATTATTTTAGTAACGTTGCACAAAAGTCGATTATTTTATAAGTTGACATCATAATGATCCTTTAGCTAAACCCGGCATTTAAACAACGTTGCGTAAAATATTTTAAAAGAGAATGAACGATAAACAGATACAACCTTCTTGGGACTGAACATTTGGCGTTTTTTTTATTTTGCTATTTATTAAACAAATATTTTTTGAATTATAAAAAAAAAACGCAAACAGCGTTTAGCTTGTCATTATCAAATAGGTGTCAAAAAGGGAATGTTTTTTTTCTTTGTACTTGGACTCGTTGACATGACTATAGTTTTGTACGTGGAAAAAAAAATACAAAACAAAATAATTAAAATATTGTTAAATAAAACGAAGCGAGAAGCAAGTAAAACATATACGATACATTACTATAGATATAATGTAAATAGGGCGAATTCTGTGACACTACTAAACTTTCAATGAAATTTAAACATTTTACTGAACTTATGAAAATGTTATATTGACAAGGTCTGATCGCACAGAGTATTAGAAACATTATGCAGCACTATTACCTAAAAACGGTTGGTGTTTTGTATAAATAAAAAACTTGATATTTTTCGTAATTTTTCCCTGTTTTTTGACATAGGTTATATAGACATGGCTTCACTTTGCCAGTTCGTGACTTACTTTCTGTACAATTGTAGAAACTGTTGATGGAAAGATCGCGTCGCGAAGTATAAGGTATATGACGCTCAGACAGATCAATAACTGTGTGTTTATTAATCATCAATGACTTTATTTCTTTCGGTCGTTGGTTCCAAAACAATAATATATTTGATTTGCAGAACTACACCTTTGGAAATCTGCTACTATACACGAAACTCTTCACTGTTGTTAGTTAAATAAAATGTACTTTACTTTTTCCGAGATTTGGCGGCGGGAACGTAATCTTCTGCATGAGACAATGAAAAAAAAAAAATTCGTAAATTCTACTAAAGTCGGTATAATGGATTATTGTTGACTAATTAAGTTTTAATTCCTGATCTGTCAATTTAACGTCTCAATAAACACTAATTATGTTCTAAAGGCGCTTTGTGCAACGCAAAATACACGATTAATGACATATTGACGTTCCATTAGATACATTTAATGGAACTTTAAAATCTGATGAAATTTTCGTATGTGCAACGACTTAATGTCAAATTAAGATTCAATTACGTCTATAAAAGTTAAAGATCATTTTTGCAACTGTCTGATAGATGAGAAAATATCTGTTAACAAAAACCACTGTTAAATTGAGGTAAATTATGTATACTTATTTTGTTCATTATTGTTTGAAAGGGGGACATTGGGTTTGGTTTCAAAACTTTTATTGGTATGCATTTCAAGCAATATCTGCTAAACCACATACGAATTTGAACAAATCTCATTATGGAGTCAATCATTAAAAGATTTTAATTACGGCATCAAAGGCTAAACTAAGCCTTTCAGACCGCCTAACGCCTAACTAAGCCTTTAAGTAACCGAGCTTCCTTATAAATATCGAGTCGGAGCATTCGAAGAATATTTTACTTTATGTCATGTGAAACCTAAACAAAGAAATGAAGTCTTTTGAGGAGGAGCTATACCAGTTTCTTATCTACATCTATATTATGCAGTCAAAGTAAAGGTCTAGACCTCATGACGCAAGACCAGTTGAAGGTTGAAGATCTTTTAACAGAGTTGGAAGCTACAATAACCCTATCTAGGCTGACACAGACAACAACAACTAAACTACCAAAGCTCACTATACCAACATATAGTGAAGACAAACTTAAATGAAAGAAGTTTTGAGATAGTTTTAAGGCGAATATTCACCATCATTCTACAGCAGAGGTGGACAAGATGAGCGATGTGGCCTTGGATACCGTATCTGACCTTTTAACAACGGATTCAAAGTACAGTAGAAGCGTAAAGGAAAGATTTGGTTGCAAGGATTCAGTAGTTGATGCACACTACACTGCGTTAAATGCCATGCCCACTGATACTGCAAATTAAACTTCTTTTTAACTATTTGCAAAGAGATGTTAAAGTGCAATGTTCAAATTCAATTCTAAATAAATTAACAGCTGTGACCAAGATAGAACTACCTAGATATATGGGAACTAACATGACAAATGTTGATTTGCATTAATCCTATAAGCTTCATACAGAGATTACTTAAATACTGCTTTAGCCTCCGTTGTACATTTGAGAACAGGAGGAGACAAGGAAACATTAGTATTCTTAGTGATGACAAAATCTCGTGTATCGCTGATCCAAGACAAAGACGACTTTAACATACCGAAACTAGAACTACTGGGGTTTCTGATAGGAAACAGACTTCTGAAATATGTCAAAGTTAACTTAGACCTGCCTGTACAAAAGGAACACATTTGAACGGACAGCCTAGTTATTATCGGATGGATGAGATCAAACAAACTGTTATCACTATTTGTAGCAAACATAGTTAATGTGATCAAACGAGACCATCCAAATACTGAATTTTTTGACATCAATACAATGTCGAATCCAGCAGACATCGCCACGAGACCTGAACCCGAACTCGGGAATCACAGGAAAGAACTTTGGTACAATGGCCCAGCATTCTTGAAAGAAGAAGAGTCATACTGGCCTGTGAGTCGCCATTATGAGACACAGAAGACTTTCCTTTCAGTTGGGGAGCCCCTGGGCCCCGAGGCCCAGGAGAGCCGACAGAAACTTGTGAATCCCCAAAGGAAATGGAAGTACCATATAATGGTCTAAATTAACCAATGGACCTCTCTGAGTTTACTGACTTTCTGAGCCAACATTTGTCAGATAGGAGAGAGCCATAAAGCGAAATTGTTACTCAAACCAGTGCCAGTTCTGAATCTACGATTGAAATTAAAAAAAATAGTTGTCTGTAAAGTCGGTTTACGAACGATAGTTTTACGTGATAAGGTCATTGGAAAAGCCGAACGCTTTCGCTGATCGTGCCTCTCTATCGCTTGTTCCACGTTCTCGCTTCCACGCGGAACCTGACAATGAGTTTTATGCGTGAGTTTCATGCGTGCAGCCAACGTTCATCGATTTATATGATGTTATCACGTCATAGGTTACAAGGACAGCATTTTCCTGAAGAGTTCAAGTAAAATAGGTATTCCGTAGATGTCCACAGTATATAAAGCATGGGGGAGGTCCATACAAGTTGCCCCAGACACCAGCATTGCCACAGGAGAGTAAATTACAACGAGCCGTATACATTCACTGGTGCGTACTTCTTTGGGCCACTATATGTATGCACAGCTACAGGTAAGGAGAAGAGATGGGTAGACTTATTTACATGTTTGACTGTAAGGGCAGTACATCTAGACATAGTAAAGGACATATCGGTTGAAGAAAGTCTTCTGGTTAGAGTGGCTTATGGAGATTTGAAGCAACAAGAGGCACCCGCAAAGGTTTTAATTCTAATAATGTAAATAATTTCACATTACTAGCGGAACTACTTAAAAACCCGTACTGTATCAAAAAGAAAATCTAAGTTAGCTAATAATTGCCTCAGTAGAACCTAGAGGAAACATCTAGTAATCCACGAGTATAAATTGCTGACGGTGATAAAGTAAGTAGAAGCAATACTTGTCAACACTTTTAGCAAGAGTTGGCATAGAACTTGAACATGTCTTAAGACCAGCAGACTTTCTTAGCGCAGATAGCAAATGCAGAGTTGCGAAAGTCAAAGTCGACGACTCCCTGTTCACGCGTTCTATAGGACATCTATACCCTCTTGCAGACGATGTCGATGACACTCTGCCTGTGATGAACAGAGGATTGAGAAGTAACAATACTCCAGTGGAGTAGGAGTGGGCACATCGCTTCTGGATATAGAAGCTTTATCCGCAGAACATATCACGGATAGTGAGGTACAACCACAAATCGACACGAGCACCTGTTTACCTGAAAACACATGCTTAATCTGTTGGGATCAGCAACCCTCATTCGAGGCAAGTTTCATTCATAAATCTATTGTTATTTTTTGCGCTGATGCGGACGGGTTAATAGAGATAGTCTGGCTATAACAGACTTGAGTGGGAAAAAGGCGGTGATGAAGTAACTGTAACTGAGCATGATATATCCGCTAGCGCATCGGCACCATGTATGGGAACTGCAAGTGAAAATAATCTGCAGCCCAGCGATGTAAGGACCAGGAGCAAAAGACGTCTCTTTTGCTCCTGCTAGGTAGTGCTAAGTAAGCTGTCATTCGGGACAGGAGAAAATCCTTGTGTGGACTTGTCAACTGCTAGCCCTCTTGAAGTAGACCTCTCTGCCGTTGTGAGTGTCGCGCGCAGCGCGAGTTTCCGTTAACGAATTGGTGAGTGTAACTGTATCCTTATTGTCAATCTATTTTTGCACTATGGCAACTCTGCCTTTTGTAAGTGATTTGACGCAGGTACTCTGTGGCACAGACGAGCAGATGCTTACGCATCTCTGGGGCAGACTACGAATGGCGTGCCGGCAGGAAGGCGGGTACGGAGAAAAATGGCGGATGGGTAAGCACGTGTGAGGCACTGGCTGAGGTCTCGATGGAAAACAACCAGCAGAGGTCCTGGTAAGTGCTTTTAGCTCATGATTCCTAGTTCTACAAGAACCGTGTGATGTGATAATGAGACGACCGTTAACGAGTCACGTTTTACGGTTAGGCATAGTCCAATGATTGCGTACAATGTACATTAACTGGTAGTAAAGGAAATTGGACTGAAGAGCTAGCGAGTTGACCCCCTGAGCATCCATATCCGGGTGTAACCAACAGGGGGTAGCAAAATGATCGGCTATGTTGTTGGAGCATATTGGGCAGGACTATGGGGATGGTGGAGGTCCTCGTGGGGAACACCCCATGTCCAGCTGGTGTCATTCCTGGGGTAAACTGTACTGACCAGGAACCCAATGAGAGAGATAACTTGTATAAATATACGCAATATCTAAGTAAAGGGAAGACCCGGGCGCAGTAAACACGGTACTGCGCTCTGACTGGAGCCATAGTCGATCAGAGGGTAACTGAACGGACCCTTGTATGAGGCAAAGCCTCCTAGCACCAAATGTTGCCTAAATTGCGTGCGTTGGTGGTCGACTCATTGTTTCATCCACGTGTTCTTCTTTATATTCTTTGTCGTGTGTTTATTTTAGTATGATTATTTACCGGGCACACACAGTCATCTTGCTATGACAGGAAGCGCGACAGCCCGTTTTCGTTAAAACTACAACAATCTACTATCTCCAACAGGAGTAATATCAATAAATAACAAATATCAATAAATCAGTAATATAAATTCATAATCTAGTAAGTAAAAACAGTATCATTAATCATAGAGAAGCATCTCTGTTTCGAGATTGACTAAAAATGCTTTTGTCATTTTGTATGTTTGTCTGTTCTCGATTACAGGTCGCATATTTCAACCGATTTTAACTAAAATTGGCATACATTTTTATTCGATCGCGGGTTGTGATTAAAGCGAAAAGGGGGATTTTGTTGTAGCGTTTTTATCGGGTTAGTGTTTCAATCAAAACCTGAGTAAGTATATGCTAACAACGTAAAAGGCATCAACTAGCTGCCAAAATCTCAAGTTTGAAGCTTCAGTCATTTATCTGCATTGAATCTGTCAATCTACCACAAGTAATATAAATACTATCTGCGATCTACGGTTTCACCCGCATGATGACTAAACTGAAATCTGATGATAAAAGCCTGTAAGCATAAGTTAGTCCATATGAGCCAATAAAATCCCGTCAAAATCAGTCCCTCCATTTCAGAGATACATTCGACCCTCGCTCGGGTGCCTCGGTCGCCTACTGTTCTTCTCGGATACGGTAAGAAGACGCGGGTTCGAGTCCCGTCCATTGATATAATTTTACATTGTGATGTGGTACTTTACATTACCTTTAGAAGTATTTTTTTCTTACGATCGGATGAGTACGAACCACGGACTTAGGAAGGGGGGGATGTGTTGAGAATGCGTGGCCATTTGTGGCAGCAACAAGCAATATCGGCGCGACAGCGTGTAGCATATTCGTTTCAACATAATATGCTGATAGTGTTATGAAATTGTTTCTTCTCTTTTTACGGTGCCATCTCTTACCGGAGGTTGGCTATCATTAAGGCTACTCGGACCTTAGAAGCTGCTGCCCGAAATAGCGACCTGTTGCTAATGTTAAACCACGCCCAGAGATTATTGAGCAATATTATGAGGTACATCTTCTGCCTGAAATTGCTTAGAACTCAACAAACAAGTGCCACAATGTAGTATTGCGTATAACGATACGTTCAGTGCGCATCGTCACGTAGTGCGGTTTTTGCTATGAGCGCCGGGAGTTATTAGCGTTCATTGGTTGATTTGTCAGTGTGCATTGTAATGAGTTAGTGTAAGTAGCTAAAGAGAGCATTGCACGTATTACTTTATGAGTTTATTGTTTCATTTGTAGATGTGAAGTACAGTGGGGAAGCGTAATTGAAAAACTGCGATATGCGAATCAGTAGAACAAATCCCTACCTATCCCCTTTCTTTCTAAGTCCATGGTACGAAGCCATGTCAGACGCCATGACCGCTAGGCCACCAAGGCATACATCCGAACATTGAATTTATCAGAAAAAGAAAGAAAAGAAAGAAAAGAAAGAAAAGACAGAAAAGAAAGAAAAGAAAGAAAAGAAAGAAAAGAAAGAAAAGAAAGAAAAGAAAGAAAAGAAAGAAAAGAAAGAAAAGAAAGAAAAGAAAGAAAAGAAAGAAAAGAAAGAAAAGAAAGAAAAGAAAGAAAAGAAAGAAAAGAAAGAAAAGAAAGAAAAGAAAGAAAAGAAAGAAAAGAAAGAAAAGAAAGAAAAGAAAGAAAAGAAAGAAAAATATATTTGTTGATGAAAAACAATATGAAATTTGCCTAAAATATACATAAAATTAATGATTAATTTTCTACACTACACAATCGATTGTGTCACTACAACACAGCCCCAACTCAGCATAAAGCTGTTGATACACATGCTCGAAAGTAGCACGAAAGCATGCTATTTTTGAGCAAATGCTATCAAGTAGCGCGTGTGTATTGGGCCTTGCTTGAAAATAGCATGCTAGCTAGTAGTTTGTTAGTAAATCGACCAACTGTTGATTTTTGAGCACGCTACCTGAGGAGCGGGGTAGTGGGGGCTGCGTTTAAAGCATGTCTGAACGTGTTTGCTTTGTAGCATGCTTGTTAGTAGCAAGCAGTGAGCTTAGTCAGTTGGTTGTGTGTAAAATGGCGCGTTGGGGAGACGATAAGACGCTAAATTTTGTTATTAATTACCGTAACCATGAGTGTTTGTGGAATCCACGTTCACCTCTGTATAAAAACAACATTGCTCGAAATAATGCTTACGCAGATTTATTAAGTACTATTGACGAGCCAAATTTTACATTAAAAATGTTGAAAAGTAAAATTAAAAATTTAAGATCGGTATATCATACAGAGTTTAAAAAAATAGAAAGTTCAAAGCGATCTGGTTCTGGTGCGTCCAATGTATATAAGCCCACTATTTGTTGGTTTGAAGAAATGCACTCATTTTTGAAAGACTCGAATGAGTATCGTCCAACTACAAGTACTGAAGTTTCTCATGTAAGTATTATTTGCTTCTTCTTTTAAATAAGTTATATGTATAGTTATATCCAACACCGTTAACGATGGCACGTGACCTCTCTTTTTAATTTAATGGCATTTATAATACAATCTTGTGAAAGAAAGAGAAGCGCCGCGCTTCAACATGAAGCTTGCTTAAGCATACTTAAAGAAGGTAGATATCTAAATATCTAAATGTTGATCATATAATTTTGCCAGGGTACCGTTTCTGTTGTTTCAAAAAGTTGTGCGTATGTATCTCTAATGGCAACTGCTTGTCGAGAAGCGTGGTTAGTACGTGTCGGTGGTATATTTTCCAAAGCTGAGCGCATTTGCTGCCGCCATGTTCCTGGTACTACACGGCGTTGTTGTAAATCTTCAAAATCGACACACCGTTGTGTGATATACATATCAGAAGTTTTAATAAACCAATTATGTAAGGATATAGCTGCCCATGTAATATCATCAACTTTACTTGGTGTCATTTGTATTGTTTTTAGAAACACTCGAAATCTAGTTACTAAAATCCCAAAAGCGTTTTCGGCGATCCTTCTGGCTCTGGATAAGCGATATTTAAATATCTTTTCTCTCTGGGTAGGTGTTCTTGCATATGGCTTCATGAGATACGGCTTTAAGGGAAATGCGGAGTCTCCAACGATAACAGATTGCTCTGGTATACTTAAAGATTGGCTTTCTAATGCTTGTCCCAAAGATGATCTTGCGAAAATGCCTCCATCAGAAGCTCTTCCATTTGTTCCAATGTTCACATATGAGAAACAGTACTTATCATCAACTAAAGCCAGCATCACAATGCTGTGGTCCCCTTTGTAATTAAAATAATCTGAATTATCGCCCGGAGCAAAAATATTTATATGTTTACCATCCAGAGCTCCAATACAGTTAGGAAAATTCCATTTAGTTCGAAATCCATTTTCGATTAACTTCCATTCATCATAGGATGGCATCTGCAAAACACAAAATACTCAAATTAATAACATTTGTGTCTTATGAGTATTTTTTTTTATTTTTCGGGATGACCCGGGATCACCAAATAATGACGACACCCAGCGGCCTAGAAGTGCTTCGCAGTCATTAATGAGCGAAGATAGACCTGACTCTCGAAGCACTACACAATCGGAAATGGAAACTAGACCTCGGTCACAAGTAGGAATTGGACCTATGTCACCCACTGAGGAAGAATCTAACACGAGTCATTCTAGCCGAAATTTAACATATCAGAGATTCGCTCGCAGAGAAAGAAACGCAGTGTCTACGACAACAAATGATTCAGTAACTGCTGCTTTACAGCGCCTAGAACAAATATCCTCTAATATAAATAATCCACCACATTTTGATGAATTTCATTATTTTGGTCTTAATGTAGCTTCGCAACTACGCGCACTGCCATTAAATTTAGCATTGGATGTGCAAGCTGAAATTCAAGCAAGTTTACTATCAGCTAGACGTCGACAGTTGTATCCAAACATTGGAAGCGTATCCATTCCTACTATGTACACCCCAATTCAACCAATTGTAATTCAAGATAATCCAGCTAACTCGCAAAACGTACAACCGTTGCCATCATTTGGACAGGCATCTATTCAAGGTACTTCAGAATACACACAGTATTCATCTAACATCTAAAATCAAGACTCTTTTTCGTTACTTAGACGGACATCTATGCAAGGCACTTCAGAAGGAACAGCCGATGTCCTAAGCAAAGCTTGGGATATGTCTTGAGTGAAATATTTCTCAATTTGATTTTGATTGTTGCTATAAATGTTGATTTTTTAATTAATAAACATATTAAAAAATTAGTTTTTCTTACCTTATTATATTCCTTTAAAGCCATGGTTATCGCAGCACAAACTTCGGGTATAAATTGAGATATAGTAGATCTTGCCACTCGGTGAAGTGCCTCTAATGTGTGCAGAGAATCTCCAACAGCTAGAAATCTCAACGTGATTTCTAATTTAACTCTAGCAGGAATAGCATCTCGCAGATGTGTGTCACGCTTTTGTATAGAGGCTTCAACTTTTGAAAGTAACGTATCAAATTGATGAGGCAACATGCGTAAATGGTTTTTATGGCCCTCGGTATCTTCGTCTCGCATTTCTGCCAACAAACGAGTGCTCGCTCCAAGATTGGCTCTTCTTGCTATCCAATCACGAACCCAAATCGTTCTATTTCTTGTTTTTTTGGTGTTTTTCAGCAACAGTTTTTTAGTACATTTCACCGCGAGCAAAAACACAATTTTATTGAGTTCAATACGAATAGCTAATTGATTATTCATTTCAAGGCAGCGCTTGTACTACCAGCAAGAGTTCTGTAGCAAGTGTGACTGGGATGTTTGCTTTGAGCATGCTAATACAGCGGCATACTCAAAACTAGCATGCCAATACCTAGCATGTGTACCCAGTACGACAGCATACTCAATATTAGCATGCTGTCAAGCATGCTTAGTAGTGTGCTACTTTCGAGCATGTGTATCTGTAGCTTAAAGCTGATTGCGTTGAAGCAACCAGCGCTGGTCTTCCGTTGGAGCTGGCGGTGACGTCACACACGACTGCATCGAGCGCATTTTGTAAGAATACAAAACAAAACAAACACAACACTTTAAATACTGAATACAATACTATATAAAAACAAATAGGCAAGCAACCCTGCTTGCCTATTTGTTTTTATATAGTATGTACGTATGTACGAATGTCCGGATGTACCTACAAAGACTTCGTAATGGAAATAATAAAATTAAAAAATACAAAGTAATAGAAATAACTATCTAGTAACAAGTAAATAGAAATACACACATTTATATAATATTATTATTATAATTTTATATTGTCATTAACCAAAATGGCTTCACTTTTTTGGTGATCGAATATAAAGCTCTTAAATTTATTGCGGAAGTTTTGCAAATTACGCAGGTTCCTTATCGGCGGCGGAATATTATTCCAGTATGTCGATGCAGCATAACGCAGCAGTGGCGTGTCTCTCTGTTAGTAGCTGCATAGAGCACGTGCGGGACCCATGAGACTGGTGACTCGAATTCCATTTAAACTTTTGTTAAATATCACTCTAGTTGATTTTAATAAAAAATATCACTCTATTTGATTTTAACCGCCCTATGGGAACGTGGTTCCATATATGCCTCACAAGGGCTTCTCTAAATGTGCAAAAAGTAATGAATGAATGAGTAAATGAATGAATGAACGAATGAATGAACGAATGAATATTTATTTGCTATAGAAGACAGAAGTTAAGTAGAGTTCCGTAAGTTCCATCAGTTGTAGAGTGCAGTTAAAGTTAAAACACGCTGTCACCGGCGTATTTATTAAATTGGTTATAAATGTAAAGTAGTTGGAGCAACTCCCACTTAGCGCTCGTATGTTTCAACCCGGCAGTCGTGTTAGCACTCTATTTGAGCAGTCGTTTAGTAGTTTGTTGTGTGATGTACTGTACAATGTTCAACGTACATCGACTGCTCTGTACTGTATATTTTAGCTAGTGAAGTGAAAAGCTTTACGTCACACGAGTTCAACGTTATTGTGTCTCGTGAAATTATAGAAGACGTTCTGCTCGGGATTTCAACTCAGTAGGCCTAGCACGAATAACCGTGCAAGTGTAACGTAACGTGTCGTTCACGTCAAACAGTACAAACTGTCATTTACCTAAGGCAACTGTGACACAGATAACTCATAGTTCGGGCGCCGAAGCTTGACGCGTTGACGCGATACGAATACTTTTTCGCAAATTGTTTGTGCTACGGCCTGAGGTCCTGCATGAGCCGAGGTCATGTACGAGCCTGTAATTTAGACACTCACTGTGTGATTGGCCTTAATGTAAGGTCTCCACTCAAGAAATTTCTTCGTGAAAAGAACTTTCTTTAGTAAGTCGCTCTACGGTCAAGTGCAGAGACGACCTGTGGAAGGCGACTGGCAGTTAATTGATGCAGATAGCTGAAGACATAAGTGGAAGCAGTGGACGATTGCGGCTGATGATGATAATGACTCGCAATGCAATCACATAAAACCAAACTTCAACTTTTTACAATTTTAACACAGAAAAGATTGCATGTTAGGTAACGCAAGATTGTAATAAGTAAAATATAACCATGGTTAGAGTTGCCTTTTGAAATCTGACCCCTCAGACAAAATAAAAAAGTCAAGACAGAATGTTGTGAACAGAGAAGTGAGGCCGGGTAAAACTACGCCTCGCTGTGTCCATACATATTTACATACAAAACCTACAACGAAACTACGCCTTGATTCGTCAGTCGAACTATCGCGGCGTGTGGAAGCAACACGTAAAGTTTTAATTATGATTTAATGTAAATTTATTAATTACTTATTATTTTTTAATAATTTGAATTATCATGGCAGCACCGATACACGCACATGTAGTTTAGAAAACCGGCTTCACTTCTCTGTTCACAACATTCTGTCTATACTTTTTTATTTTGTCTAAGTCTGACCCTATCTTTGCCCTGTCCTTAATCCCTGGTCTAGTGGCGAGATAGTAGCGTAAACGCGACGTGTATGTGGATAAATCTGCGTTATAGCGATAGGGCCGGCCAAATTGATGTGTCTATTAGGATTTACGTCGCTATACTCGATACTGATCTCGGTACTCTGTGAGAAGATATTGAGCCACTTATAAGAGCTATGGTGAATAACATATAACTTTTTCTGAAAAAATCTAGTGAGTTAATGTCACGTATCATCAAGTTCCATTGTTGCCCAAATGCCCACCAATTCTCTCAACTTGCTTGTGTTTACCTCTAATAAATATTAAATTAACCGCCGTCTATACATAATTTCCGTACGTGAATAAAACGCTTGCGCGATGCAGCTTTTGAGGCTCATTTACAAGCGCCATCTAGCGTAACTGTTCGGAATTAACTAGATGGTCACAAAACTACACTTGACTTAATTCTATGCTTATATTAATTAGACAGTTACATTCAGTCAGGAAATAGTAGTTTATGCAACTGTCATATAATAGAGTAGGATTACACGAGTGTTTTAATACCTAATTATATGCAGTTGCATACACTACTTTATTTAATCTCATGACATTTTTGCTGCTAAAGTTTTATCCAACAAAATATTACTCAAATTCGTATGTACGAAATAGCGCCAAAATGTAAAAAAGTCTTCTTCTTCTTCTTGTTTGTATGGCTTGTGCGGCGTAACCACAATTTTGCCAATATCAGTGGAAAATGTCTGTTATTGGTCTATTGGCCCAGAACAAGCGCGTAGCGCGCGCAGCGCGTTCACCACAGATAATGTGTACCTCCTTGGTCTGGACACATTGTACTTGAATAATTAAAAAAATGTTATAAAGCATTATTTTGTTAGGAGAATAATGCTTTAATTTAATTTTTTAATTTTCTTAAAGAATTATGTAAATAAAATATGCCAATAAAAGTCTGTATTTCATTTCATAATTACGAGAATATTACCGAATGAGATTATTTATACAATATTTATAAGCTTTGTTTGTATATAAAAGGTGTCTTAAAAAAAGTTTATATTTATTAGAGGATTGCATAGCTAGTACTTTCCATACTAAAAAAAAAACTCTTTTCTACCTCTTAGCATTGTCCGATTTCAGTGATATTTTTTTCATGTAATCATCACATTGTTTACTATACCCGTACGTTTTGGTTTTTTCAGCTTTTTGAAGTTCTGAAAAGAAAATGTATAGTTAGTACTTGGTAATGGTAGAAAAGAGTTTTTTCTTTTAGTATGAAACGAACTAGCTATGCAATCCTCTTAATGCGAAAACGCAACGAATCCAAGGGGCGGGGGAGTTATGTCGATCGGTAGCCTGGCTCTTTAGTTGAGTCTTCATTCAGTCGCTATGTAGCGTTTCACGGGAGCAGACCGCGCGTTATGCGTGAGAGAGTTTAGAAAAACGGAGATTTGGCGACTGTATCGCGTAGAAGATTCTTATTATTGCACCTATTGAATTTTAGACGCTATAGTTGTGATTATTATATCTATATAGAAGAAGCTTATAATTATATTGGGGTTAATGGATGAAATTGGCATTTCGTACTGAGAATTAAATTTTTTCTTGTAGTGTGTTTATAATTATTTAATGAAAACGTATTTACCCTTGTTATCTACATATATTTTTGCCATCTAATCTGAAGATCATTTAAACCTTTACGGCTTCCGTCTCCTCTCCTCCCCTTAGTGGTGAAATTCCCAAAAAAACTTTCCTTAATAGATTTAAACAAAAGCATCAATTGACAAAATTTCTAGTTAGTTATGAGCCATAGCGCCTTCTGTGTTCACTAGCTGCTCTCCGCGGTTTCACCCGCGCTGTGATGAATGATGATGATGATGATGAATCTTATATAGCCCATGTTATTCAGGGTGAGTGTAGCTTTCCAATGGTGAAAGAGTTTTTAAAAACCAATCCAGTCAACTTTTTGAGCCAATTCGTTACAAACATACATACAAATCTTTCCTCTTTATAACATTATATAGTATATATAGATATGCGTTTTCTCAATGAACTGCTTATTTGCCTCGAAAGGACTTTTCCATATGTAGGTCTAACCGGGAGACACCGAATTATTACTCAAATAAGGCCGCTGACGCACCACACCGCGTGTATTCACAATTGCTTATTCCTCAATAGCTCATTGCTTCAACATTAGGGATCAAGAATTAGAATGGCTCTTAGAACCCAGCCTCACCCTGTGTAGACACGGGCTCCCCATAAAAAATAAATAAAAACAACTATGTCAGTTATACTAAAAAAGATTGAACCTTAGTCCGTACAAGTTTGTGAAAAGGAAAAGATCCCCATGATTAGAGGAGCCATAAGTAATCTAACGGTTATACTAAGAAAAGATTGAACCTTAGCTCTTACATAGCTTGTGAAAAGATCACCATGATTAAAGGAGCCATAAGTAATCCAACCTTGGGCCTTACTATCAGTTTCGCAAAAACCATGCGAGTTCCGTGCAGTTCTTAAACCTGACATAAACAGTTTTGAATAAAATCATACCATGACGTTCATTTCGGTGAATTGTTTGAATATTGTTTTCTCAAAGATGAACGGATAATATTGTCTCTAGCATTCTAACAATTTACTATAAACAACATTGCAGACGCCTAGACGTTTGTAAGCTAATAAACTGAGTGAATTTAGAGCGACATGTTAACGAAAGTCCATACAAAAAAAAACAGGTGAACGGTTTTTCTGCGGTTCTTGAATAGTAGGCCCGGGCAGGCCTGCTTTAACGTTGTCAGGGTACGAATAAACCGGGCAGTTGTCGAGAAGTCCTGCTTTAAGAGCTCATAGTAAGGTCCCTTATCATTGCAGGTCTAGTGGTGAGATAGCGCCAACGCGCCGCTTATTTAGATAATCCAGCCATACAGCGATACGGCTGGTTAAATTGATGTGTCTATTAGGATTTACTTCGCTACTCGATATAGATCTCGGCACTCCGTGAGAAGATATGGAGGAGGCGTTTATAAAAGGATATGTGGAGTAAATTAAATACTGGTTTTTGAAACGTGAATTGTATAAGTAATTCTTTTAACTACCCACTACGGGGTTTTAATCTGTATTGGCAATGACCCGTTTCTATAAGCTCTATACCTACGTTTTACCATACAAATTGCGTCAAATTTTTATACCACACCCACTCAGAAAGTGTCTTATTACTCGTTCATAAACGGGTTACAAAATTAGTCATTTCTCCCTTATAAATGTGCGTCGGGAAAAGTTACATGGAATTTAATTTCTACCCTTCGTCGGTAGCAAGGCCGAAATTGTAGCCAATGCCATTTCTGCGTTCTTTTGTTTTTAAGCAGCGGCATAAAAAAATACAAACGCCAAACCTAAAAAGGTTTGTATGCGTTAGAAAAAAGACGTAGGAATTATTTTACCGTGCTACATTTTCAATGAAAGAAGGCTGGCAAACTTCTAATGCACTACGAAAAAAAACATGGTAGCAATTTGTTTTGTATTGTACAATTTTGTTTTTACTTAATTGATAATTAAATACTACATACGTTTATAATATATTTTAAATCATTTTCGAATATGTCATCTGATAGTGAAAGTGACGATTTTATCCCCATCATTAGATGAAGCCACCAGAAATATAAAACACAGTTCAAGAGGTCAAGATGTCTTTAATTTTTTTACAAAATGCTCTAGATAACAACTAATGAAGGTAACAATTTTTTTTTCGTAGGTGTAGTACGAGTATAATAAGCACTATGTATCACTCGGGAGAAAGTTCTTTTTTAGCGGTTTTACTTGTGTGATGATGGATGATGATGATGGAAGAAAATATTTAGCCTATATTCATCAGGGATGATTGTAGGATTCTAATGGTGCACAAAATTTTTCAAATCGGTCCTGTCGTTTCGGAGCATATTTAATTCAAACAAAAAAATCTTTCCTTCTTTTATAATATTATTTGAAATTATTATTATTATCAGGAATAGTGCAGGATTCTACGAGTAATAGTGAAAGAATTTTACAAATCGGTTCAGGAGGTAGTTTAGGAGTCTATTTAATTCAAACAAACAAAATCTTTCTTCTTTATAATATTATTACTATTAGTATTATTAATATGTTTCTTATATAATGTGACGAGGACGAGATTATAATACTACTAGTTGACACGCCAGCGGCTTCGCTCGCTTGGTATTGGTGTAGTGGTGGAAGTGGTAGAGGTTCCAAAACGTACCTCGACGTCATGGGTTCGATCCTCGGGTTGGACAGTTCTTGGGTTTTTCGGAGAAAGAAAGATTTTCTCAATAACAGTCCGGAGACTGGAACGGTGTCCCGTTGAGATAAAGACTCGTCCCCTGTTACATGATCATACGACCAATATTATATATGGCTAAAGGTAGGCGTTGAAAACACCGCTGCTTACCCCTTCGAGGGTTATATAGGCAAAAGTATCGATTCACTCAAGACCGCTACACTGAAGTTACCGCCCCGAGGTTTCACCTCCGTGGTGATGGATGGTGAAGATGAGGAAAAGTATCCTATTAAAATACCGCTGTTTACCCCTTCGAGGATATATAGGCGAAACTATTTGTTATGTTGTGTTAAAAAACAACATTTAAGTATAGCGGGCGATTCACTCAAGACCGTAAGACTGTTTCACCTCCGTGGTGATGGCGGACTCGACTACGGTCGGCTGAACAACAAAGATGAATGACATGACGACTCTATCGCACAGCACGTCTAGTGCATTGAGCATAGATTAATCAGAATATATCTCAAGATATATTCATATCATATGAATCACGCAATGATTTTGACAGCTCTAGCTGTCAAAATCATTGCGTGCTTTTGACTATGCTATCAGAAACTGACACATCTTTGACAGAACTCTATTGACAGAAATCAAGTCATCATTACGATTTAGACGTATGCGGAGATTTTGTTATTTTGTCTATTATGTGCCCAAGAATATAGGCTTTTTCACCCGCGTGGTGATGGATGCTGATTATGATGATGATGATGAAAAGTAGCCTATGTGCTATTCCAGACTAACCTATCATTGTGCCAAATTTCAACCAGATCCGTTCAGCCTTTCTGCCGTGATTGAGTAACAAACATCCAGATATCCATCCATCCGTCCATCCATCCATCCAAACTTTCACATTTATAATATTACTAGCCGCGCTCCGCGGTTTCACCCGCGTGGTGATGGATGGTGATGATGATGAAAAGTATTCTATGTATTAATCCAAAGCCTCATCTACCTCCATAACAACTTTAATCAAAATTGGCCAAGCCGTTTCAGCGTCAAAGAGCAACAAACATGCATGCATACATCCATCCATCTAAACTTTCACATTTATAATATTTATAATAAAATAATAATAATAATAATATAGTGGGATTTATGACTCAGTTCTGCAGGCTTTTCTGCCGACTTCCAAAAAGGAGGAGGTACTCAATGCGACTGTATTTTTTTTATGTTTGTTACCGTATAACTTTCGATAGGGTGAACCGATTTTAAAAATTCAATTTTTGTTTGAAAGCTGGTGCTTCCCGTGTTAAATGTCCCATTAAAATTTTATTAAATTCGGTTCAGTCGTTTTTGAGTTACACTCCAATAACCGATTATTTTCAAATTGTACTTGTTATATGTATAAAAATCTATACGTTATACATATATACAAATTTGCTGTATTTTTGAGAGCTTTTTATGATTCTCGCATGGCTTGTCTCAGATATAAAGTAAATTAAATAAACTCTCGTGTAACTTTTCGCTCGAAGTTATGTGAACTTTCCTTTGAATAGTTCTGGAAACTTTACTTCATTAGATTTAAACCACAAAGGTTTAAAAGTGGAGAAGGTTTTTGAAAGTGTAATTCAAATTGTAAAATTGACTGTCTCGACTTTGTCTTTTATTTTAATAATACACATACCTTGCACTTTTAATAGCAAACAACTGATATTTATGTACCGACATACCTAGATAGTATGTTTTATTTTACTATTGTAAAACTTTTAGGTTGTACCTAGGTTTAATCACAAAAAAATAATGGCGGGAAAACTGAAGTGTAGATTAATCTCTGTCCGTAATTACGAAAAAAGATGATTTTACTAAATGCATATGATAGTACATACGATATATATACAAACATTTTTGACGTGATAACGTCTTATACATCGATAAACGCTGGCTGCACGCATGAAAAACTACGACTCATTGTCACGTTGCGCCTGAGCCGAACGTGCAAGCGAGAGCGTGGAACAAAAGAGAGGTACGATCGGCCTAAGCGTTGCGTTGGCATGTTTTATGACTTTATTACGTAAACTTATCGTCCGTAAACCGACTTTGTAGACAACCATTTATTTTAAAATGCTGAATTGTTAAAAATATTTAATGTCAAAATCTAGATCAAAATAATAATCAAATAATTTATTCTGTATTGGCTCACGGGGGCACTTCCGAATTGTCATATTATATTTAATTTTTCTTAAATTTACAATCGGATCGGAACGAACCACTTCTGAGAAGATCCGGCAAGAAACTCAGCGGGCTTGTCTTTTAAATTTTTTTTATCGTCAATTACTTAATGTATTTAAGGCGCGGTCCAACCCCAATTTTAAAATAATTTACGATGCTTTACGTAAGGTTGAAAGTCGCTTGTTAGATTGGACGATGTAATGCGAAAATGCATTAACATTGTACGTTTTCTTTATATTTTTCGATAAATACTAACAATATCGAAAAAACTGCTAGTTATAACTTTAGTACTATACGTTGGCTATGTATTAACTAAAAAAAATATAGTGTTCTCGCTGAAAATTCAGAGAGTTTGGACGTAAAAGTTTATTTTTGTGGACCTATTCAGGATTTTTTCTGCAGAAATAGAGTTATATTTATAAATTCTATTCGGTTATTACTCTTTTTCTATTCCTTTTCTTACCTTAGTATTTTTTTCATAATATACTATCGATCTGTTTCGTTCGAAAAATTCTGCTTTTTACTATTGACAGGATACGAGCGCGTCTTAAAAAAAAATCATTTATTTTTAGCTCCAGTGTGTTGCCTTATAAAAGAGAACATAATAATGGTATCAGTAGGGCAAGACACGCTACACTTTGACATCTTAGTACACGAGTAAGTACTAGGTAGATAGAGTGATCAGTTCCAAGCTGTTTTATCCTCCAAATAATCCGAAATTTTGTAATAACTATTTTGACAGAGTTTAGTTTTAATAGTAATTTTAAACTTATTGATAGGCAAATTTCGGATAACATTGGGAAGTTTATTATAGAATCGTATACATGGTCCCATAAAAGAATGACTTATCATGTGGAGACGCGTTACATGTACCGATTGCTTGTGCTTATTCCGCGTGCTGATGGAATGAGCATTATATGTTTTTTGTCATGTGATCATGTAATAGGGGCGAGCCTATTGCCATCTACGGGCACTGTTCCAGTCTCCGGACTGTTATTGAGAATATGTTTATTTCTCAGAAAAACCCAATGACTGTCCAATCCGGGGATCGAACCCATGATCTCGAGGTTCCAAAACGGCACTCCCACTACTACACCAAGACCAAGCATGCAAAGCTGCTGGCGAGTCAGCTAGTAGTAAATAAATATATAAGGCCGCGCCGTATACGTAACGACATAATACCTCGGACGGGGCGTGAACGGGACGGAGAAAGAAAGAAAGAAAGAAAGAAAATAATTTTATCCAGGACATCAAACAACATAACATCCAACATCCAACCATCATAATAATAATGTTGCGTAATGCCATGCAAGAGCCCCGACTCAGCATACGCTAGGGTAAACCCAAGCACTGATTTCAGTCGGCGCTCCTCACTGACATCACGAACGTAACTCATGACACAACGGAAACAAATAAAAAAAGACTGCCTCGTTCAAAACGGGAACGTGGTGTAAATGCATATTGCATAATGCAGTGACTCGAATCTAACATGGTAGTGTTGTGAACTAGGAAAGAAGGATTTTTAATTTCACTACTTCTCTCTACGGAACGAACGGAGTGTCTGCATACGTAGCGGAAGCACGGACGGGACGGGGCACGCGCGGGGCGGGACTTACAGGACGTGCTAAACATCGTCACCGACGTCCCGTGAGTGCCACGTTCCCGTCCCCGACGTCCCGTGAGTGCCACGTTCCCGTCCCGTCCTTGTCTTCGTGACATATGCTCTTTCACTATGAAACGATAACCCCTAAACTTCCCGTCCCGTCCCGTCCGTATAATAAACCGTCACGTATGCAGCGGCCTAAATCTAGCCGCCCTCCCATTGCCAGTCATTGTCACTACTGCAGTGCGGAGGTTCTTAAGTGAATCATCATTTTCATCATTATCAGCCGGAAGACGTCCACTGCTGAACATAAGCCTCCCCCATAGAACGCCACTTGGACCGGCTACTCGCTTTCTGCATCCAGCGGGATCACACTTCGTCTTCCGGTGTGTGGTTGCCACTCGAGATTGTTAAGTGAATAACGTTTACGGATTATTTAATGCTAAATGCAAAATATTCGTTGTTTTATTCAACATTAATTTTATTGCAAAAAATCTTATCCATTTTTCGTGCATCCGCGTCCCCACCCACAATTTATTATGGTTTTCGCCGCGGACATTATCGGCTATGTATTGAACACTCTCCAAGCTGTTTATTGATGTTTACGCACACCGTGTAGGGTGTAAATTTTATATGTTCTGTATTAAGAGTGCATTGAAAAGAACAGAGGCCAAAACTGTCTATACCAGAGAGCCACAAAACATTTGGAAATAGCCAGTAAGCCGATGGTTGGGTTGTCTTTTGCGCTGGCTTAATTCAACTGCCACCACCATGATAAAATGGAACTTGTGCTGCCAAAAGTGAAAAGAGCGAAAGAGAGAGAGATAAAGTAAAAGAACAGAGGGAGAACGTTTGATTGGTGGGTTAGATCTATCCACATTGCAACTAATGAAGTATAAAAACACTACTGACTGAAGGTGTTCAATAGTTTCTTAGCTACGGTAGTGTATGTCGTTAGATCCAAATCAACCCCGGGAAGAAAAAAGATCCAGGCCTTGGCCAACCCACGTCAAAGTTTTCAGACCGTCCGAAGGTATTCTACATTTTTTTTTCCCGGGGAAATCCTTTATGGATACCACCTACCACGGGGAGGTAGGTGGTTATGTGGGAGTCCGTATACCCACCAAAACCCCGGGGTGTTCCGTCACTGCTGCTCTCGGTGGGAACGCGGGACAGATTTTCCACACGACCGCGAACCCGCCGCGGCTGTCCGTTGCCGGATCCTTCTTTTCGTGGCTCGCCAGAACACATGGCACGCCGCAACTACCTCGGAGACCAAACCCGCCAACAATGAGCGCCAGACTTCCCCGTGTCTGGACGCCCGTGGTCTCCCTGCGGTGGGTCGGATACGTAGCCCCACCGCTTGCTACGTCAGCCACAGGGGATAATCCCCAGCGACCCCACCTCCTCGAGTCTGCACCGAGCGCCCGGACCCCACCTCCTCGAGCCTGCACCAAAGTGCCCGGGCCCCCCTCCTCGAGCCTGCGCCAAAGCGCCCAGGCACCACCTCCTCGAGCCCGCACCAAAGTGCCCGGGCTCCCCTCCTCGAGCCTGCGCCAAAGCGCCCGGGCCCCACCTCCTCGAGTCTGCGCCAAAGCGCCCGGACCCCGCCACTCCTTGTGGACTTGGCGGCCAAAGCCCATAGGAGCGGCCCGCCTGAGCCGGCCAGCGCACCCCAACGCCGGCGCGGCCCCTGGGTTCCTCTTTGATTCACCGTGGTGATCCAAGCCACGGCTACTGAGGCCCCCCGCCAAGTCAATGCGGGAACCCTTCGGAGGGGAAGGTATTCTACATAGCCTAACCATGTCATAAAACAACCGGGGCCGACGGCTGAACGTAACCTTCCGAAGCACGCTCAGTTGAATAATGTCGCTAACGATTACCCATCGAACACCTGACTGCAGTAAGCGTGGCTTAAGTTGTTCGGTTGAGATCGCCAATCAAGCTCCGCTGCGAGCTCTTCATTGGTAATATATGTCGCAGTAATTTATCAAAAGCAGCCGCACAACATGTCTATCCTATTCTTATTTTTATTATTATGTTATTGGTTGTCCATTTGTTAGTAATATTTAAACAGCTTCACTTTTGCATTATGACATATAAATCTTCCGCTTAGAGCTCAGGGTGACATGGATTTCCAGTCTTCACAGTTAGACATCGAGGTCGTAGTAAGCGACCTCGAAAAAATCCTAAGTCAGATATAAGGTAATCTGTGTTATATTTTGGTAACGTGTATTAAGGTAACGTAGGTAAGGTAACGTATCGATTTTCGATTGAAAGTTTATAAGTATCATCTTGGTCAGGTGTTTTATTTCATTAACCTGTGTTTTGTTTTCTTTCAGACAGTGCTGGCGGCTAACGGCACTTCTATTCCCGACTAGGCAAGGGTTCGCTCTTGTCGTTGTCTAGCGCGTTATGCGCCCTTGTTGTCCCTTGGTTGAGTGATGCGTGCACTCATCAACAGTCCGGTGTCGCTTTTAATGCCCGTAGTGGCAAAAAGCTTCCTAAAAAAAAATAAGCTCAGGGTGACACTGCAAATGTCATGGGTTAAGCAAAATATAGCTCATAACTTGCTCGTCTTGTAATAACATAGTTTATGAAAAAAATAACCTGTGTGCGAACGGAAAATAGGATATAGCTTCATTCTTTATTCATTCATCTGTTAATTTATTGATCTGAGGATGCTTCGTGTAGACACGAAACACGTGTCGAATAACTACATAATTATACGAATATAATAACATAGAATGTATAGGTTACCAAACAACGTCTTCTCAAAACATCGCTATAAATTCGAAATGTGTGCTGTGCTGCTTACTCGCTTTGCCATGCACACAGACGCAAACATCTCTCCTCCTCTCCCTCTGGTAAAATGTTTTTCATAAAGCTTGGGTAGTTGATTGAATCAATATTTGATAAAAATGTGTTCCATAAATTGATTTAAAAGTACAGAAAAAAAACTACGAAGAAATAACTGTACTTAAAAAATGGAAGTATTAAAAAGTTGTAGCTGTATCGACGTACTAGTTACTAGTTATTATTCTGTGACGGTGCAAGCAAAATGAGCCGTAAATGGCTTCAATTAAACGTGTTACATATAGCATAGCGCATATGCTTAGTTTCTATAGATCATTATTCTAAGTGTGGAAGTGTTTTTGGTTGAGTGAGATGTATATATTTTGCTTAGACCTACATACAATTTCATTAACATTTCTGCTTTTTTAATATTCCGTGGTTTGTGCATTTTGCAATTAATTGTGCATTACGCGTTGACATCACAGAGCTGTTCGTTTATGTTTATGTAACGTAAAGTGGACATTTTGGTATGTTATGGGACTTTAAAACCCTGTTTATATAATCATGCGTTAATAAGGAACAATGCTTACATGCTGACCAGATCTATAGTTCGATAAATTTCTCCGGCTACCCTTTAAAATCCTAGTTTATTATAAAAAAAGGTTTTTAAAGCAGCACCTATGACTAATCTTCTGTTTCTAATCGATTTCCAAATAAGGAGGTTCAGAAGTATATTATTTTATACACGACTGCGATGAAGGCGAAATGGAGGGTTATGTCACAGAGTAAGTAATCTAACTACTTATACGAGTATGTTTTAACTGTATATAATATGTCCGTTCTTATGTATGTTCGTAACAACTCAACGGCTCAACTGATGATTTGATTTTTGATACTACATTAGATTCGTCTTGAAAGAGCGCTGTCTGGATATACTGGGTAGTAAATAATGCTTCAAAAAACCGAGCGGATTTGACGCTTCACCCAAACGTGGTCAGGCCCCCGAGTATTTCGTATGCGACTCAACGGACCAAAAGTTTCCTCCCGAAACGGCACAAAAACCTTCACCGAGATTGGCATATTTGCGCAGTTTAAAGTTTTCGGCATTTGTCATTGCCACCAGCCTGAGCTGAGCTGAGTTTCTGATGGAAGATGCGACGGTGCCAGAGTATCGACACAAGTAGCATCCCTCACAAAAGGCTGTCCCATCTTCCATGGAACAAGTGTAATTCCATCAGACCTATTGCCGTCGCACCGTATTACCATTAGGTTCTAGAACTGACGGTACGCAGGCACTGACAAAAGCCCGACGGATGACATCGTTCAAGCTGGCATGTCTGAAAAATCCACCTGCACACACCTTACATGAGAGTCCATGGTAGTCTATGCTATCTATCCAATCACCACGAAGACTAGCAGTGCGGTCCCAATCAAGCCATAATCGATATTAGCGCGATAACAGTCGGTCCCTTTCACCATGAGCGTGATTACTTGGCCCACGCTACGTCATCGATGACGTCTTAAATACCGCCGTAATGACGATTACTTGAATCATACTCTACAGTTTACACCAAAATCGTCTGTAGCGTTTTTTCAAAAGTGACAGGTGTTTTTTTTATTTCTACAAGGCCTTTACAGTGTTGTCTCTTGTTTTTGGTGTAAAAGTTGTAAAAGTCGGTCCATCTATTATTTATTTTTAAATCACACACCACACAGTTAACCTTCACACTTTGCACTTTATTTTAATTCATTTGTTTGCGCGGCGTGCGAATAGTTGTTTATTACTGCTATAACTCCGTTCCGATTGATCAACACGCGTACAGTGCCACGAGCTGTCAAAATCGCGATATTTGTCTCGGACCGGCTTTGGTAGACGACAGCACTGTGAGCAAACAATTACAATATGAAAAATTTAATACCGACTTCCATTCTATTCAGTTATTGGAGTGTAACTCAAAGAGTACTGGACTGAATTTGATGCCCACACAAGAAGCGCCACCTTTCAAACAAACGAATTTTGAGAATTGGTTCACCAAATCGAAAGTTATGAGGTAACAAACATAAAAAAAGAATTAAAAAACAGTCGATTGAGTATCTCCTCCTTTTTGGAAGTCGGTAGACAAATTGCGATACGTACCGCACTATACGATGAGGGACTTAGCAAATAGCACCCCAACACAAAGATACAGCTAACCTGAATGTGCTGTCCAAAAGATTGCCAAAACGGGTAGCCACCCTCAAAAAATTTTTGCATCCGATTCCCATCGCGAATATATAATAAAGCCAATAGTCGAGCACGTTCTGCAGTAGAATTGGACGAATCAATTAATCTGTTTCGTATCTCACAGCCCGTCCCAAAGCTTCTGGGACGCATAAACTGTTGGCAGGGCTTGGTTCGGACAAGCGGTTTGCAAACTTTCCCCAACAAACTTTTCCGTAAAATAAATAAATAAAAATGTATATCTTTTTCTTCTATATATATTCGTATTTCTCATAGTTTCATCAAGTGAGATTTTAAAGTGGTGGATGCATTACGAAAACTTTCTAAGGATTAAAGCGATTGATGGGAAAATGTGCCCCATTACGAAGGGTTAACGGTTAACAATCCACAACTACTAAGGTCTTAGCCCACTTACACGACTCTGCTCCCACCCGGCAAAAAGAATATTAATCAAATATGGGCTTTAAGTATTGCTCTTTATATATGCTTTACATTGAACTGGCTTATTTTCAAACTTCGTATGTCCATCAAATTTTACAGGAGGAAGAAAAACTGTTTAATTAAATTAAAAAATGTTGACCAACTGGAGATACGAAGTTGTAAATTAAGCTAGCGATTGGCAACCTAAAATTAGGCAGACAGCTCGCTGACAGCGAACTTGCTGCTGTCATACTGCTCGGTAGTTGACGCCTCGCTTACCACGCGTTGCAAGCAAGCGGTTTGCGAGGTGGCCGCGCGCTGAGTGCTATCGGTCGCCGCGTTGCTTCAATGGAAACTGATCACGGACTGTGTCTATCGCGAAAAGTTCTAGCTTTTGCCGCGTAGATTGCGAGCAGTCGCCTTAGTTTAGGGCGGTGTTGGATCAGAGTCGTCTAAGTGGGCTAAGACCTTTACACGTCGAAAACTCGTTTAAACAAAAATCTAGAAAAATTAAACAAAATTAACAAAAGCCATTTTCTCGCGCTGTTTTGAAAACAACTGTTCGATTTAATTTTCAATCCACCTCTTCTATTTATCAACAGCATTATTTACTATTAAAATTATTTATTATGTTAACATACACTTGTGCCGCATATTTACGCGTAACTATGTCCGGGTAAAATTTAATATGCAGTGAACCAAATTGTTTGAACAATATAAACATTATTTGTTTGTGTAACAAGCAATAACATTAGCATACAGTTACAGAATTAAATTATCATGAAAACTAGCTTGTTTTTGATACATTTTTAATATAACAAACATGAATTATTTACATATATAAGTTAAGGGATAGTTTCAATACAACAGCAAGATTTCATGTGAGTATTCCTTAGAATACAATATAGGCTTTAATGTTTCGTATCAATACTAACCAATTCGCGCTTCAATAGTATGTACAAGTGCGCGCGAAAACAATGTCAACACACATTTTATAACCTTGAATTAGTTCGATGTTTTGATCGTGATTAGTGTTTCTCCGCGTACGAAGCAACAAAACAATGATAATATATTGATAGTGTATGAACTAATATGCATATAAATACAAGAATTGTCTCCTAGAAGTCGACAATTTTACAGAAAACTAAATAAACATATTGGATTGGCGAATTATTTGTCTATTGGTCAGTTTTGTAAGATAATGGCGCCGTTTCTCTGCATTTGGTAGTGTGATGCGATATTGTTTTAGAAAGATAGATTCATTTCAGTTAGTGTTCATGGACATTCAATTGTTTTTCTCTTGTTGATTTTTACTACCAAGTCAAAATACGTGAAGGTGTCATCGCCGCCATTTTTTTTGTTGACACCTCGCGAGCCATAGAATGTCATGAAGTTTGACAAGCGCGACTATATCGGTTAAGGGATAGTTTCAATTCAGCTGAACTCAAGAAACACATCAGACATATAGTAAAAATAATTAAGGGACAACATCTACTCAAGGTCTTCAGGTCCCATACCAGGCAGACGAACACATAAGTAAGTTCATCAACGCCTAGTTGTGGCCCAGGTTTGTATAGTAGTTTTCTCAAATGCACTAAACTTCTCAAAATAAATGACGAACAAAGAACAACAATATTTTTTCCCGCGTTAAAGTATTGATTTGTTTTTATTTCAACAACTTTCTATTTGCAAGCCAGTTCGAAATTTAAACAAAACCTTTGATAAGTTACCTCCTTCGTTGCCATGTATTGCTGTAAAATATCGTTCCTTTTTTAAATTACACGACAGATATAAGTGTACCTACTATGTAATTTATTTGGCGGTTAAACTACGACAGATATAGATTTTCGTCAACTTTTGCCGGCCGCCGCTCGCATGTATTTGGCAAGTACAGCAATTTCGATTTATCTCGAAAAAGGTTGTAAAAATAATACTCAAATTTTGAGAAACTTTATTATTATATAATAAAAAACAATTCTAAACTCCGGAGTCAAACCAAAACCGTGATTTTACCAGATCAAGCTCTACTTCCAAACGCATCATCACATCACATCAAGATCAAAACCAGCCTATTAATTACAAAATAAGAAAATGTCACCATAGCAACGGCGGTACCTATCGTCTAGACACATACCTACCTTCGTGTGAAATCAGATGAAAAATCAATGTTCACTCGTCGAATGCATTTCGCCACACTTCGCTGGGTCTATTACCATTGCTCGGAGTGCTCTAAGGACGTGGAAACGTTTTTACTTGAGAACTCGTGGTATATACATGAGACTTTCTAGCCTTATTCCACTATTGAGATGGGATATATGGCGGCATATGTTTTTCGCTTGTAACTCATGCACGTATTGTAAAAAAATCTACAGCTTTATGATTGGCTGCCTGCTTGATGCTTTGGTAATCTTAGTGGGTTGTATAGTCGCCATCTTTCAGGTCAGGTTTTGAGGTGAATGGGGTCGCAGAAGGTCGCCAGAGCGTCAGCTGTGTATAGCTTCATGCAGTTATATTCAAACATCGAAAAAAGTACTACAATTTTAGAGAGAAAAAATCACATCATCGGACGAGATTCTAATCCGCGTCTTCCGGCAATCCGTGTCAGACGCCATGACCGAGGCTCGCCGATAGTGCGTCGAATTTTAACTCTATATGATTTTAACCGTCGTAAAGGGATAGAGCGACATATATTGAACAGATACTTTAGAGGCTTAAGTTTCGTATTGATTTTGCAACCCTTCATTATTTGTAAAGCACAAACGCCTGCTTAGCGAGACCAAGCATTACAATCGATGGAAGGCCAAATTGCTTATAGAAATAAAGTTCATACACTCGTTATACAGTAAGGACTTTTTCTGATTTGTCGGCGCAGCAGCCGCGCGACATCGGCGTGCTCGGTATAAGCGGCACTGAAATCTTCGAGCGCATATATTACAATAAAACGTTCCTGACTGACTTAGTGCGGCGCCGCTCCCGCGCGTACTGATTCAATCAGGAACGCGCCATAAAATTATAGACGCTCGTTATACAATTGCAGTAGTTTCTGATGTCGCGCCGCTGCTGCACCGATAAATCAGAAAAGGGCCTTACTGTGACACTTTGGACGAAGACGTTAAAACAGCCCCATCCTACTTCCTATTATAAACGCGAAACTTTGTGAGTATGGATGTGTGAATCTTTGTTACTCTTTCACGCTCAAACGGCGGGATCTATTTTGATGAAATTTGGTATGGAGGTAGATGAGGGGCTGGATTAACACATAGGTCACTTTTCATCATCATCATCCATCACCACGCGGGTGAAAAAGCGTAATATGCTTGGACACAGCATAGGCAAAATAATAAGATCTCCGCCTACGTCAAGATCGTAATGATGACAGTTCGGTTAAAGTTTGTGTCAGTTTCTGATAGCTTAGTCAAAAGCACGCTATCATTTTGACAGCTCGATACATTAGACGTGCTCGGCAACCGTCAAAGGTGATGAAATGTATCACAAATACCGTCAAGGGTGATGAAATGTAATGCCACTTTTTTCATGGTGATTAATTATATATAGAAAATTACTTCACTCATTCATGTTTGTTTCAAATTGCGTTCATTAATATTGGTGGAGCGCAATGGTTAATACAAGTAAATTAATACCCCCCCCGAAGGGTTCCCGCATTGAAGTGGCGGGGGGCTCAGGCGGGGCTGCTCCTATGGGCTTTGGCCGCCAAGTTCACATAGGAGTGGCGGGGTCCGGGCGCTATGGCGCAGACTCGAGGAGGTGGGGCCCAGGCGCTTTGGCGCAGGCTCGAGGAGGCGGGCCCGGGCACTTTGGTGCAGGCTCGAGGAGGTGGGGCCCGGGCGCTTTGGCGCAGGCTCGAGGAGGGGGGCCCGGACACTTTGGTGCAGGCTCGAGGAGGTGGGGTCCGGGCGCTCGGCGCAGACTCGAGGAGGTGGGGTCGCTGGGGATTATCCGCTGTGGCTGACGTAGCAGGCGGTGGGGCTACGTATCCGACCCACCGCAGGGAGACCACGGGCGTCCATACACGGGGAAGTCTGGCGCTCATTGTTGGCGGGTTTAGTCTCCGAGGTAGTTGCAGCGCGCCATGTGTTCTGGCGTGCCGCGAAGAGAAGGGTCCGGCAACGGACAGCCGCGGCGGGTTCGCGGTCGTGTGGAAAATCTGTCCCGCGTTCCCGCCAAAAGCGGCAGTGACGGAACACCCCGGGGTTTTGGTGGGTATACGGACTCCCACATAACCATCTACCTCCCCGTGGTAGGTGGTATACATAAAGGATTTCCCCGGGACAAAAAAAAAAGTCAGATTTAGACGAGGTTAGGTGTTATTGTTTTCACAATATTCTTAAAAACCTGTACCTATAGGAAAAAAAGGCAAGCACAGACATCTTATTCTTTATAATAAAATGCAATTAGTAGCAAAAAAGGTATTTTTTTTGCAAATAATGGAATCGACTCCAGCACTAAAAAATTTGAAATAACTGGTTGAAGTCGCTGTAATGATAGTTCAAAAGCACCTATTATCACAATATTGTGCGCATGGTACCGACTTCGGCAAGTTATTTAACATTTTGTGTTGAAGTTGGTTCCATTTTATATATATTTTTTCTTTCACCCTTTTTAGTGATCCTTGCTATTTACGGGATTGATTGTCATTCACCGTCAGTATCAATGTATCATCAAAATAGGCGAAATACTTTTCAGTTATTGGAGTGTAACTCAAAAACCGCTTGACCGAATTTGATTAACTTTAACCACCACCTTGGAAGTATTATTAAAGGCGTACTCTTTAAAAAGTTATGCGTGATCATACATAAAAAATATACTCGTCGACTTGAGAATCTCCTTCTTTTTTTGTAAGTCGGTTAAAAATCCATTATTGTCCAGTATACTCTTTGAAATAAAAAAAAGAATTTTGAGAATTGGTCCACAAATGAGGAAGAAATCGGAACATTAAAAAACATACTTACAACCGAATATAGAACCTTTTTTGAATTCGGTTAAGGCTGAGCGCACATTGGAGTCACGACAGTTTTCAGACAGACTTTCCTCACATAGACAAGTATGTCTTAAAGCTGAAATAAAAAGAAAGAATTTTGAGAATTGGTCCACAAATGAAGAAGAAATCGGAACATTAAAAAACATACTTACAACCGAATATAGAACTTTTTTTGAATTCGGTTAAGGCTGAGCGCACATTGGAGTCACGACAGTTTTCAGACAGACTTTCCTCACATAGACAAGTATGTCTTAAAGCTGAAACCCAATTGTTTTGCCTATGACAGGTCGTACATCTAAACGAAACTGTTTTGACTATGAGACAATTTTGTCTACGAGATGTTTAGTTTAAAGTTTGCGCGTCTTCATATTTTTTTGTAAAGCAATAGTCTGTCTTAAAACTATCGTCAAGTCAGCGCTCAGCCTAAAAAGATATATACAGTTTTGCCTTCCATCGATCCAAGGGCCTTTAAGTTGATTATAATTTAAGGCGAAGCTATGTATATTTTATCCCCGCCTTAGACGCTCAAGTAAAAAGAATTGTCCCACGTATTACATTTGTATGTAGATCCTGATTAATTCGTGCTAATATAAAATATTCAACACGCACTGAATGAAAATAAAGGACTGTTTACACTATACGTTACTTAAATCTCTCTCGGATTTTACACTAGCTATACCTCAACGAATAAATAAAATTGAAATGTATGTGTATGGTTGCACTACTAGATTCTTCGTAAATGCGTTTAGAGCTAATTTCACCAAACTATTATAAATCAGTCATTAACTAATGCGTCGTTAAAAATAATAGAGATTTTAAAATAGTTTAAGTTTTAAGTAGAAAAAATAACAGGCCTTATACCATACTAAATCCAAAGTTTGTGTATGTTGAGTGAATGATAGAAAAAAACGTTCATTCACATTTTAAGCAAACTAAACGAAATGTCATACTTTGTGATATCATTGTTACAGATTAGAGTACTTTACAATAGTCAATGATTAATTTTCATGTTAAGGTACACACAGTCAGGTATTTTTTGTTTTGCTGGAAAATTGAAATGTATAATAATTAATAACTAAGTACATACAGTACAGAAGAGAACTGATGAGGTTATGTTGGTGTGCATATTTGTTGTGGTATTTTATTTTTATTGATTGAGATTTTCTCTTCTCAATCTACAATTTTATATAATTTATTGATTCTGGCGTTAGTTTGCGGAAATCCATTATCAAAAACGATATTAGAAGAAATATTTAGTGACATTTCCGCTAAAAACAATGCTTATGGCCGAGTTGCGGTGTGGACCACCCTCCCTCCCGCACAAACTGCAAACCCAATCAACCAAAAACGATTCAACACGTGTTTCGACTCTACTCGAGGCATCCTCAGGAGATGTTGACACGTCGAGTGCTAGACCGACAGTCTGTGCAGTTTGTGCGGGAGGGAGGGTGGTGCACACCGCAACTCGGCCATAAGCATTGTTTTAATAGCGGAAGTGTAACTAAATATTTCTTCTAATATCGTTTTTTACAACAATTACTAGAATTTCATCTGATTTGATGTTCATCCGTTCTGGTATGATTGAGTAACAAACCTCCATTTATTCATACATTCGCATTTATATTGGTAAGATTACTATATAAATGTTAAAATGTTACATTTTCCACTGTAGGTATTTAGAACATAGAACATATTGTACAAACCCAGAACTCGATGAAACCGCTGTTATCAGTTGAGGATAAAAAACAGAACCAGTGTATTACACCCTTACTCGGATCAAGTTGACTGATACACGCTGACGTGAGTTCAGACTCCTTATGTAAAACCTTCAGATTTATCACGAGAATTTGTTACTGACGTTTAGAACAATATGTGGGAGTAACTTGGTTTCATCGGGGGGAGTTTGTCGTGGAATGTTTTTTTCATCATTCAGAAGTAACGGGCTTTGTTCACAGACAGGAGAAATTTCACTCACTTCAATGCCCTTCAAATCTAAACCGAGTAACATATTAGGTACGGCTTACTACGCACGAACGTTTTTCTTGAACGTTTGCTGAAGTCCTATCACATAAGGATGATTGACAGCAGACATGTAGGAATTCGTTGAAAGATACCCCTCTACTACCGTGGGTGAAAAATAATAATTTTTTAACACAGTTAATGTACTCGTATATGTACAATAGATAACGCAAATGCGTGTACTTCCCGTGTCCGAACCCCGACCAAGCGTCAAGGTTGGCCGCCGCTACTTACAGTCCCACAGATATATATGTACAATAGATAACGCAAATGCGTGTACTTTCCGTGTCCGAACCCCGACCGAGCGTCAAGGTTGGCCGCCGCTACTTACAGTCCCACAGATATATATGTACAATAGATAACGCAAATGCGTGTACTTCCCGTGTCTGAACCCCGACCAAGCGTCAAGGTGGGCCCCGCTACTTACAGTCCCACAGATATATATGTACAATAGATAACGCAAATGCGTGTACTTCCCGTGTCCGAACCCCGACCAAGCGTCAAGGTTGGCCGCCGCTACTTACAGTCCCACAGATATATATATGTACAATAGATAACGCAAATGCGTGTACTTCCCGTGTCCGAACCCCAACCGAGCGTCAAGATTGGTCGCCGCTACTTACAGTCCCACAGATATATATATATACAATAGATAACGCAAATGCGTGAACTTCCAGCCTCCGAAATCCGACCAAGCGTCAAGGTTGGCTGCCGCTACTTACAGTCCCACAGATATATATATATACAATAGATAACGCAAATGCGTGTACTTCCCGTGTCCGAACCCCGACCGAGCGTCAAGATTGGTCGCCGCTACTTACAGTCCCACAGATATTATATGTACAATAGATAACGCAAATGCGTGTACTTCCCGTGTCCGAACCCCGACCGAGCGTCAAGATTGGTCGCCGCTACTTACAGTCCCACAGATATATATGTACAATAGATAACGCAAATGCGTGTACTTCCCGTGTACGAACGCACTTACACATACGCATACCCGCTACGCGCATCTGTTGTTGCAGCCAGACGGCCGCCTAAAACTAAAATGCGTGAGAATTAACCTCAATAGCCCAAAAATGTAGAGCCCCAAAAGCTAATGACATATTTCCTATCACGGGTAAGTTATTTTAAAATAATATTATGCGTAAATTCACGTAACCCAATTCATTGAAAAGTCGGCACGCTTGGTTGTAATACAAACCGTGATATTTGTGTTATCTATTGTACACCTACGAGTATCTTTAGCCGTCATGCTAAAAAGCTGGCAGCAGATCACTTTCTCCCATCTTGACAAGAAGCTAAAATCTTCCATCGAGCTTATTGCTATTAGATTCTAAATTAATTAAGCAGTCATCGTTCACCACATCATCACCGACCATCAAGTCAGATATGGCCAAACGCTAGCCTCTCTTGACTGACTGGCTGACTGACCCATGGACAGCCTAAACTCTACAAACTTAATTTTTTGCAATTATGTTATTATGTTATGCTGTAAGCATCCAGTACAGAAGGATTTGTAGAAATTTCACCCCAAAGGCAAAGTACATGGATCGCGTGGATATTTACTTACTTACTTTGCTTAAGGGGGTGCATCTGGTCAGCTAGTCAAATATGTTAAAAATAATAGATCTAAAAAACTTTGCAACAGTACAATATAGTTTTATATAATTTGCAGACAGTCTCCCAACCGAAAACAAACCATAAGATAAGAAATATATCGCCTCCTTCAGGAAAAAATGCCATAACCAAGAATGTGCCATCTAAATCGTTGATATTTATATTACTACCCCTTAGACGCGTACTTCTCGATGACCTAGATAATGTCTTGCAAAACTGTCTGTCTAGATCAAAAGTTCTCAATATAAGGCCCGCTGTGATTTTTCACGATCCGGTAGACTTGGTTTCAGTCTAAGTTTTGAGTAAGTAGAGTTTAGACTCACGTATCGCCTACCTTTAAAAGAAACTGATAAAGTGTGGTAAATGGGTCACAAATATCAGTAACCAGCGTCAGTAAGAGCGTGAATATTTTGTGATTTAACAGTTTATTAAAATTAAATTGCTTAACAAAAAGTTTCCTGCAGTAGATATCAATTGGATGAACAAGGCGAGAAAATAATAGTAGAACTTGGTAGCAAACAACAATCTTACGCACTTCACTGCCGTTAAATTCCTGTTATATAAATATTTGTCAGATAATTAACATAGACCAGTCAAGTCTATAGGTCTGATTTCTATTCCTTTTTTTATTTAAGATATAATATGGTTGTTGATATTTATAGAACAGAAATCAAAAAGCTTGTGGTCAATTTCGTTCATGGTTCTATTGCATTCCATTCTGAACAAATTGAAATTACCTTCAGTTGTTATGTGAGCTGTACTAGACAACTGAACTAGTGGGAATAGATGCGATGAGAAGTGATTCCAATTTGTGAACTATACAGCGTGTAACAAATAGGTGCAGTAATACTATAATCAAATACGTTTCGACAAACGATTGGGACCTAACTACTGCGTCTCAAGAAGTAGTCAATATTCCGGCTCATGAGTAACAAAAGTTTTTCTTATAGTCATCAGGTTCATCCCTGAAAGACTAGTCCAAAGACGGTAATGACCTCCAGAACGTAGACGAGGTAACAATGGTCCTGACCGAAGCCAGGCTGGGGAGCAGCGCGGAGAGACGGCGCATGCAGGGTAGGGCGGAGATGAATGAATAGATGGCGTGGGGATTGCAGAGCCCGTTGACCCCAACGAACTCTAAGAAAAGATTGGCCAAAAATGGCTGTTATGAGGATTGCATAGCTAGTACTTTTCATGCTAAACGAGAAAACTCTTTTCTATCTTAAAAAAATCACTGAAATCGGACAATGTTAAGAGGGAGAAAAGAGTTTTCTCTTTTAGCATGGAAAGTACTAGCTATGCAATCATCTTAAAAAAAAACAGATAATAAGTTTAAACTCTGTATGAAAAAAAAATATCTTATGTTTAATTAATTATGATACTTTGCCCTGTGAATTCTGACTAGGTATATATGCACACTTTTCAATATTAATACACTGCACTACAGCTGTTTATTTCTTAATTGTAATCACTTATTATTTGTGTTAACTGTAATATGAACGCACCGGTACGCAAAGTTTATTTCATACAGTCCAAGTGTTAGAGTAACCAAAATGAGAGCAGCAAAATCTGTCTACAAAGCTATTAAGCGACCCTTGATCCGAAAAAGTTGACTACACCTGTACCAGATCACCCCACATGTCTATTCAACTCTGTAGGTCTGATGTTTATTCCTTCTATTATTTAAGGTTACAGCTGTCAGTACTTCTGGAACAGGCTTTGTTCGTACATTATGGAAACGAGTGTTCAGTGACCTATTGGAGCGTGGAATTTACTTTGTGGTCTGATGGCTATTTCTTTTGTTTCAGAAACAGTAAATTACATCTTTACGTGAATTGTAAAGTGGGAAAAAAAATTGAGCCATTTAGATGGGTCAGTATGTTCTAGTCTGAAACTATACGACAAAGATCTGTTCTTAGGACCCATGTCATCGATTTTAGTGAAAAGAAATGTGTAGTTACGCATAAATTTAAAAACTTGTTCGTAGTTTGGGAATCAAACCCGGAAGACAAAATCTTACATTATTTCTATTTTAACCCACTTCAAAAAAGAAGGAGGCTATATCCTCCTTCTTTTTTGAAGTCGGTTAAAAATAGATCATATAGATGATCGACTGTATGTATTTTCTACCGACTTCCAAAAAGGAGGAGGTACTCAAACGACTGTAATTTTTTTTCTTTTTTTATATTTGTTACCTCATAACTTTCGACAGGGGGAACCGATTCTCAAAATTCTTTTTTGTTTGAAAGCTTCCCGTATTGTCTATTAAATTTCATCAAATTCGGTTAAGTAGTTTTTGAGTTACACTCTACACAATAACTGAGTAAAATAGAAGTCGGTATAATTTTTTTTCAAACTGTACTTGTTTTGTGTATGTACGCCGATTTTTCCTCCATTTCCGGACCGATTCTCAAACTCCTTTTTTTGTTTGTGCGAGTATACTTCCAAGGTGATGCATTTAAGTTTAGTAAAATAGGTCCAGCAGTTTTTGGGTTACACTCCAATAACTAAAAAGTGTTTCGCCTATTATGATGATATCATCGTTGACGTTGAATGACAATCGATCCCGTAATTAGCAAGGGTCACAAAAAAAGGTGAAATATTTCTTTACCAAAAAAATGGAACCGACTTCAACACCAAAAAGTATGATATAACTTTTCGAAGTCGGCAGCATGATCATTCAAAAGTATCTATTATCATAATATTGTGTATTGTGTGTAAAAAAATTATATATATTGTTTAAGTCATAAGCAGTAAATGTTGCTATAGAACAATAAGTAAAATAAGTGCAATTAGAAAAATTTAATACCGACTTCCATTCTATTACTTTGGTAAAAATCAGTTATTGGAGTGTAACTCAAAAACTACTGTTTTTTATATACAACGCATTTTAGTTCATCTACCGACTTCCAAAAAAGGAGGAGGTACTTAATTCGACTGTATTTTTTTATGTTTGTTACCTCATAACTTTCGATAGGGTGAACCGATTCTCAAACGTTCTTTTTTTTTGTCCTATTTAAATTTCATCAAATACGGTCCATTTGATGAAATTTAAATGGGACCACACGGGAAGCACCAATTTGCAAACAAAAAAAAAGAACGTTTGAGAATCGGTTCACCCTATCGAAAGTAATGAGGTAACAAACATAAAAAAATACAGTCTAATTAAGTACCTCCTTATTTTTTGGAAGTCGGTAGATGAACTAAAATGCGTTGTATATAAAAAAAAACATCTATGGTTGCTCGTAGGATCGGCTCGAAGGACTCCATTGGTAACGCAGCCTGTGAAATGATACGGCTATACGTACTATTGTTTTGGTAGCATTGAGCTCCTAAAATACAAATAAGTACGTACTTCCTTCAAAAGACAATCACGTAACTGTTACTATGAATCGATACGAAAACGATGTTTGAATAATTAATCAAATCGAGGTTCCACAGGGGAGCAATTTGGGGCCCATCTCTTATTTTATTGCTATGAGTAAATCATGTCTGTCTTTAATAATAGATGTGCTACGTAATGTATCGTGGAACGTAATAATATGTGACGTTTAGTCTTCTTAGTCTTCGGTCATTAAACTTATATAGTACTAGTGAATGATCAATATTAACGGCCAATACATCACTCACCTTCGATTTGCCGACGATATTGTAGTCATGGCAGAATCCATTGAAGACCTCAGTACAATGCTCGAAGGCCTTCATCGAGTTTCCCAACGGGTAGGTCTTAAGATGAACATAGATAATACGAAAATTATGTCTAATGCCCATGTTGTACCTACCCCAATATCAGTTAGGAACTCAGTTCTCGAAGTACATCTACCTAGGACAGACAGTCAAACTAGGCAGGCCCAACATCGAGAAAGAGGTCAATCGTCGAATCCAACTCGGCTGGGCAGCGTTCCGGAAACTTCGCGAAGTCTTCTCGTTAAAATATCTCAGTGCCTCAAGACAAGAGTCTTCGACCAATGTGTGTTACCAGTGATGACTTATGGCACTGAAACGTGGTCTCTTACTATGGGCCTCATAGATAAGCTCAAAGTCGCACAACGAGCTATGGAGAGGGCTATGCTCGGGGTTTCTTCTCTTCGTGTCGGGTTCTTCTTCTACGTGATCGAATCAGAAATGAGGAGATCTGTAGAAGAACGAAGGTCACCGACATAGCTCAGAAGATTAACCAGTTGAAATGGCAGTGGGCAGGGCACATAGCACGCAGAACAGATGGCCGATGGGGCCGAAAGGTTCTGGAGTGGAGACCACGGACCGGCAAGCGCAGCTTAGGTCGTCCACCGACACAGTGGACAGACGACCTGATTAAGGTCGCAGGACGACGTTGGATGCAGGCCGCTTCCAACCGGTCCTTTTGAAAATCATGGGGGAGGTCTATGTTCAGCAGTGGACGTCATACGGCTGAGATGATGATGATGATGATTACTAGTGACTGCCCAAGACTTTGTTTGCATGGTAGGCTCGGTCCCATCTTTTCTTGTTTATTTTTTTATTTTATTTATTGAGTACCAACATGTTATACATTAAGACACTTATAATAAATACAATTCACAACTGACTCTGACTAAATGCTACCACAATTATAGGTACCGACTATACGCAGTAATATAAACGAGCGGTTCACAAATTAAAGTAGATATGTACAATTTCGAATGAAAATAAATCACATTTTTGACCAGTTTTTAAGACATCATAATAAGTTCAATTTATTGCAATAAATATAAAGAACAACAAATATAAGCATAATCCGATGCAATCCAGAAAAAAATTTGAAACAATTTACAAAATTTTTGTCAATTTATTAAAATCATTACCTATTAAAAAAGAAAATAACAAAATTAAAAATAAGTTTAGTTTAGGGCCCGTTTAGTGGGTGCAAGTCACCACCTGCCAAAAAATTTTAAAATGAGACTGAATTTGGCAGTTGCGTAGTCTCTTCCATAGCCCACTATCTTTGTGTCACTAATAAAATCATTTCAATAGCCTTGTCATTTTAACCATTTTTATAATAGATATACCATGTTACCATCCATCCAAAAGTTTCTGTTTTTTATACTACTTTGTATTTTTATGTAGCCAACACTTAGAGGTCAAACAGGCCTCTAAGTGTTGGCTACATCCCCACTTATGCCTTTGTAAAGGACCGGAAGAAATCCGTGATTTATTTTGAATAAAAGGAATAATAATAAATCCGAGATAATAAAGAAATCAAGAGTATAATAATAATAGTAATCATTCACTGGTTAGTCCTGCATGCATTATATTCAATGGTCCAAGTCAATACTGCGGATAGCTTGCTTAAAACTACGAACACTGTCGGTAAAAAGATCCATGGAGTAATTTGAACTCAATCTATTAAGTTCGGTGATAAGTCTATTGAGAGGTGCATTTTTTCCAAGATTGGTATAATAATTGAGGTTATTGAAAACATTGTGCCTTGAAGCTCTGGTGAACATTTTTGGCGCAGAGAAGCACAAAAGAGACAGCAGTTCAGGAACATCCAGTGTTCCGTTAACAAGTTTGTAAAGAAAAAGCATGTCAAGCAAGCGTCTCCGTTCTTGGTTTTTCTTTGATAAGCACCTTCTCCTAACAATAACTAACACAACAAAAAAAGAAATAACACTAGTGAATTCATTTTTTGTTGTTTGTTGTAATTGTTCCATCCATTCTTAAGTTATAGAGTGACTAGGGGTTCATTATTGTATATTAGACTAGCGACTGCCTGCGACTTCATTCGCGTAGTAGGTTCGGCCTTCGAACTTGCCATAACCTCCCATTTTTCTTGGTTTTTCTTTCAAAAGAACATTCTCCTGACAATAACTAATAAAAAGAATTAGCGAGATTGTTTCATCCGTTCTTAAGTTATAGCGTGATAACGAGAAATATAATATTTATCTATACTGATATTATAAAGAGGATAGATTTTTTAAAATTAAAATACGGGATTACTCACGTAATATTTATCGGATAGGTCCGACTATAGTTTTGACCACATTCGGTGGCCTTTTTCAAGGAGTGTTCGGGACGCCCGCGTCGATGACGTCTCGCTTAGCACTGGAGGAAAGATTTGTATGTAAGTATGTTTGTAACGAATTGGCTCAAAAAGTTCTGACTGATTTAAAAAATTCTTTCACTGTTGGAAAGCTACATTCACCCTGAGTAACATAGACTATATAAGATTCATCATCATCATCATCATCATCATCCATCACCGCGCAGGTGAAACCGCGGAGAGCAGCTAGTTTTTATGTATATAGATACTAACGGTTTGACCAGCGTGGTGATGGTTATTGATGATGATAATAAAATGAATATCTATATGAATATATATAATATCTCCTTTCCAAATCTTTCCAATTGATCAGTTATGACATTTAAGCGTAAAAAAAGTAACAAACACACTCATAAACTCTAAATACTTTAGCGCATAACTCGTCTCTTCACTGATAGACATAAAAATACCTTTACAAAGTCGCGGGTAGAGCCTAGTATTTACTTGGTCAGGTGCGCGCCCGTGGCGCTAGGTTGGTATGGACCATTTTTTGTTATGTTAATTTTCACCGAATTCCATTATTTCCCCAGAGCCGTTGTGCCAAAAATTTAAAACTTCTCTCTAGAATATTTGCTACGTGTTTGTTTATTCTGATGGTCTGATTTAAAAATATTTGGTGTAATATTTTTTTTCATTTCTCATACTTAAAAATAGTTTTCGAGTTAGCTGAACAGATGGATGCAAGCAGTGCATTGTGTATTTGGTCACTTTTCTTTCGTTCTGTTTTACTTGGAAAACAATTTTTCCTGCTACCAAATGCTTAAATATGACTTAATACTCGATTTGACTAGACTTTTTTTTATGTGCTATATATTTTTTTGCATTTCTCGTACTTAAAAAAACTTTTGAAGTTACGTTACGTTTGAAGCTAAACAGATGGATAAAAGCAGTGCACTGTGTATTTCGTCTCTGGGAAACGATTTTACTTGGAAAAAATAATTCCCTTCTACCAAAAGCTTAAATATAACTTAATACTTGACTTGACTAGGCTTCTTTTTTATGTAAATTGTTTTAATATAATTTCCTTTGAATTAAATGAGGCTAATAATCAAAATATTAGTATTTTGATTATTAGCCTCATTTAATAATTTAATAATTCTACATTATACCTACTTAATTTTTGTTTGACCTTGTGATATACTACTGATTATTCTATTATTTATGACCAATTTAGTAAGTAATTATTTCATATATTTATAAATTGTTTTTATGTAATATTGCATGCCTCATGCAAAGGCCGGATAGAGTGTATCATAAAACCTTTAATGTAAGATCTCTGTATCACCTTTATTCGCAATAAACAACTTGAATTTGAATTTGAATTTGTACTATATATATTGGCGCTTCTGCTTATTGCAATACTTGGACTAAATACCATGTTAATTACTTATTTGCCACCCAGCGTTGCAATACTGGCAGCATTTAGACCACTTTTCTCTTCACCATTGAATCCCGACTACGGAAAACATTTACACAAGCGCATAAAATCCGCCATTTCATTTTAAGCATATTTTTTTATGATACGTAGTTTACGTAGTATCCTAGGCTCTTGTGATCTTGTGTACCCAGTCACACTCGCTTTTAATACAGTTGCTCGAAAAGTGGCGTATTGCAGGGACGTATATCGTTCGGGATGTGGGCTATTACATACTCGTGCTTTTTTTTTACCTTTCCCAAACTCGTGCGTTCTCTTTCCCAACTTTGAAAATAATGTCTTGTAAATGTAAAAAGATAAACCAACCATGAAGTTTTAACTAAAAAAAATTCATAGAAGTTTTTATGATTCATGCAAATACGTAAATTTCTAAAAAGAAGCTACTAATTTTTTTCAATATCAGATTTAATGATTTGATTGAATGAGTTAGGTTAGGTTTCATTTCATTTCATCTTATTAAATTTCACTTTCATTTCATATGAATAAAAAAACTCTACTGAAGACTTGGCTGTATGGGCATAGTTCCCTTTGCCTACCAGAATGTGTGAAGAAAAAAAATCTCTGCTTATATTCTACGGTTGGCGCCATTTTCCAGAAATTTTCTTTGCGAGTTTATTTTATTAAATTGCTTCATTTTTTCGCAACTGTATTAAAAGTAGTCGTTCAGTACAGGTGCGGAACCGTCATTGCAACTTGTTCCGACTGTCAACCCTCGCCTTCGGCTGCGCCTCGGCTCGGGTAGACATTTGTCGGAACTCTTTGCAATGACAGCCTTTCCCCACTTGTAATGAAATATACTATACACAAGCGCATAAAATCCGCCATTTCATTTGAAGCATCTTTTGTTATGATATGTAGTATCATACAGTCTCTTGTGATCTTGTATACCTACCCAGTCACACTAGCGTCATCAATCTATGACGTATCGCATTTATATAAATCGGTTGAGCCGTTGATTAGTTACGAAATGGCATAGGATCGAACATACATATATACAGCCGTGCGATTCTCTAAGAGCAAAACATCGTTGCAACTTTGACAACATCTGTGAAACAAAGGACGAGATGACAAGAAACGTTGGAAAAATAACCTGATTTGCAAGGGCGATATCTCATAAAGCGACGAGCGCATCGACGAATTATTAGAGAATCGCACGGAGAAATGTAACTGCAGCTGGACTGGCATAATAAGAAAACGTATAAATCAAGCTTCAGCTACGGTTGGTTGCAATTAGTCAGTTAGTGGGATGGGCCCCATTGTACTGCTACTATTATTTAATCTGTACCACTGTAAACTAATGAGAAATACCTACCGATTTCCATTGTTCTGAACATCGTTGCGTTAGCTGAAATCCTTTACCTAATAGAGTTTACACTTTGTTAGTCTAGAATATTCTAGATTCCCGATGTTTATGCTTAATGTCCATTGAAATGGGCTTTATAATCTAAAGCATCGTTGCGAAGGCTCTATCGTGCTTAGTAAGTGAAATTGATTGTGTCTGTATCGGAAAGTAGGTTATGTAGATTGGGCGGATTAAATCGCTTACCGAAATCGTTGGGCTTAATTGGGTGATTTATTTGTTTATTTAATGTAATGTTGCAAATTTAGCCGATTTGTTTTGGAACAATATTAATCTACACTTCTACACTAATATTATAAAGAGGAATGATTTGTTTGTTTGTTTGTCGTGAATTGGCTCCGAAACTACTTAACCTTAACCCGTAACTGAAGAAGAAGAAGTTTGTTGTAGTCTGATTGGTCAAAGTTATGTCAGATGCGGGTTGCAACCGTTTACCGATCGAATTTGACCGAGCGAATAGTTGCAGTCCGAGTGCGCTCTCACCGAGGTTCTGAACGCGCCCTTGTGCTTAACATACGGTTGTCAGGCATGGTCGCTTAGGAGAAAAGAGAAGAGAAAATTGCATTTTGAATTGAAAAACTTCAGACAAAGTAAGTAATAAAACAATAAGAAAAAAGCACCAGATGTAACACAAAGGATAAGACTATTGAAATGGGCATGGGCAGGCTATGTCTGCAGACTAAATAACGAAAGATGGACAAAAAGGGTTACAGAGTGGATACCCCTGGACGGAAAAAGAAACCAAGGAGCGAAATGGAAAAGATGGAGGGACATATTCTCTAAGATAATCGGACCTGACTGGATGACGAAGGCAAGAGAAAGAGTAGAGTAGGTACAACACAAAAACTACTATACTGGTTCAAAAAACTCTTTCAGCAGTAGAAAGCTACATTATGCTTAAGTAATATACGCTATATTTGATTCATCATCATCATCCATCACCACGCGGGTGAAACCGCGGAGCGCAGCTAGAATCTTAATAAAAAAAAGAAAAACTTCATTATTTGTTTGTTTGTAATGGAAAAAACACTAAAACTACTTAACGACTCAGTATTTGATTGCAACTAGGCGCTTTGCAGACGACGCGACGGGGCGAGCCGACTTTTTGACCGCGAGGCAATAAAGACCGCGTCTGCCCGTCAATGCCCGCGGCTACCCCGCCGCTCGTAGCTCCGGACACTGGCGGCGCGGCGCAGTGCAGTCTTTTTGCCCTCCGTGTGCGTTGGTAGTATAGGATTCCCTTTGCGCTATCGTTCACGGCAAAATTGACCGCCCCGGCCCGCCCCGTCGTCTGCAAAGCGCCTAAGACACATGATTGTATGGGCCTAGCACGAATAACTGCGAAAGTGTAACGTAAGGTATCGTTTACGTGAAACAGAATAAACTGTCATTTATCTAGGGCAGCTGTGACACAGATAACTCACATTTGTACCTACACCGAAGCCTGACGTGTTGACGCTTACGATACGAATACTGTTTCGCAAACTGTTTGTGCTATGACCTGTACCTGGTAATAACTGGTAATACGCAATATAACCCGCGGCACGTAACTCTAGCGCTGAGCGAAATGTGGAGGGGATAGCTGCGCATGGGTACAGTCGCGCACATGTGACAGAGAGAGACAAGAGTCCCTCGTCTTCGATGTGACAGAGAGAGACAAGAGTCCTTCGTCCCTCTAGCCACCCTGTGATACCCAATTTTTGACTTCTGCGCAATAACGGTCAGCGCTAGAGTTACGTGCCGCGGGTTATACCAATAATATGACAATCTTGGTAGACATCAAAGTTCGGTGGACAACCGAATCCAAGTTAATTTATTGATTCAGGCGTTTCTTTGCGGAAATCCATTATCAAAAACGACATTAGAAGTAATATTTAGTGACACTTCCGCTAGAAACAATTGCTTATGACCGAGTTGCAGTGTGGACCACCCTCCCTTCCGCATAGATTGCAAATAGGAAGTAGGTATACGGAATAAACAACACATAAAACAACCAAAAACGATTCGACCCGTGTATATAGGTCTACTAAGTAGACGCTTGATAGACCGAATAAATTATATGTAGCCCCTAACTGCCGCGTGCTATTTATAAATAGAACTAACTTTTTTCTTTATAAGTGGACTCTCATACATTTGCCATCCCTCAAGTTGTTAGTCATATTTATAGTTGCATTCAAGCCATAGTCACAATACTTAACTGTCTTCTCTTTGTCATGTTCTAGTAAAGTGATATACTTTCTAGGGTTGACGAGAGTAACACAAAAAAACGTTTTCTGATTTTGTACACTTTGCCTACACTTAGGCACCATTATGAACATTGAATGGTTAGTCATCCTAAGTCTATTACTCGTCAAATGGCCCATGTTGTGAGATACGGTGACAATCGATGGACAATTAACACCACAAAATGGAAAGGACCACATGGTGTGAGAAGTAGAGTTCGTCCGGGCGCCCGGTGGCAGGACGAGATTGTATCCAAAGCAGGAAGAGACTTGATGACCACTGCTAAAGATAGGGAAAAATGGAATTCTTTGAGGAGGCTTTTACCCTGAAGGGGTACACACTAGAATGAGATTAAATTGCATAAGTAGTAGATTTCGTATGGTTACTTATATAATTGCAATGATTAAATATCAATTTAATTAAAACATGAAATTAATTTATACCATCCAATTTACTGTGGAATCAAATAAAGCTATTTTATTATTATTATTTATTATTACTCGTCAAAACTAGAACTAATGCAAATCTAGGAAAATTTACTTACAGTACTAAGCTAAGTGTGGACGATGGACAGGCCTTTAATATTAAACTTAATTTTTATATTTAATATATCCCATCCAGTGCCTACTTCTTTTGGTGAATTTCCGAACTACGCATAAACTTCAGATAAAAAATACTACACTTGAATAGTTTGACCAACTAAAAGCAAGTTAATACCGATGGAGTGCATTTGATCTGATAAAATTAGTTACAAAGAAGATGATAAAAATGTGTTTAAATTAGGTGTACGCGCGACATGGGGTAGCCATTGCTGCGTTAAGGTGCATTTTATTCCGCTCGCGAAACTTTTTGTAAATATCTCTCCCTGCTCGTACACACTAACAACACCCTGCATACGATCTGTCCTACTAGTGAGGCTATGTGTTTTCTATAGACACAGAAGTCTCTGCTTGAAGGCTTCACGTTCGCATGCTTATTAAGTGTCCTGAGTTTTGTAATCGTTAGGAATGTTGCTGAGAGTGAGGATAAAATCCTCATAGTATTAAGTGTTTTTATGTTCGATTGAATAAATAAAGCATATTATAAAATCCGACATTTTATTAGAAGAAAAATAAGCTTAGAATACCTACTTCTGGCAAGTTGTCATCTGCCACCCATAACATGTAATAAGAGTACCTAAGTAGAAACATTGTAAACATCTGTATAAAAAGAATGGCCCCGAGATTCTTGCCGCTTCTTTCCGAAAACCGTAGCAGAAGTTACTGGACTGGAAAAGACTGTATCTAGAATTGTACAAGGGAAATTATTGAAAGGCTACGTAATATACAAATTACCGAAAAAATCAACACAGATTCATAGTAAAAGAGTGGAAACAGACGATTATAACAAAAGGCATAGCGGTCAAAGTCACTCAGTTTTATACAATTGATAAAAAAATACCTACTCTGAAAACTTTAAATGCTTAACTTAAAGAAGAGAATATAGTAGTTAGTTATTAAAGTTACCTACTAACACGATGCAAATAGTGCGAATGACATTTTACTGTTAGTAAACGTTGTATGCATTTTCCATTGAAAGAGGGTGGAGTCCCTCTTACTAGAGGGGCTACCATGGAATGGGATCGCAAGCAGAATATATCAAAAATAATTAATTATAATATTTTCCACTACATTATTTTAATAATCCATTAGGCGTGAAACACGGACCTGTAGAATGGAAGGCCAAGTTTTATAGTTTTTTGTTCACATCGATGCGTGTTATTACCATCCAATAGCATAAAATATATACGGTTATAATTTTAAAAATCTCTAGAAATTTCATAGTTTCCCATAGGTTATGAATCAGTAATCACCGCTTAAGCCGCCTATGATTTACTATCGCCTGGTATCTTATTTCATGAAATTGATCTTTGTTGCTAATAAACATTAAAATATATTAACTTTCTTGTTAATTATGTACGATATTGTGTATCATCAGCCCATTTCGTTCCTACTGTTGGGACTCAAGCCTCTCAGAGAGAGAGGAGTTGGGCCATAATCCACCACACTTGGTGTATATGGTGGCTTGGTGGATAGGTTAGTGGCCAACCCATGTCGAAGTTTTCAGGCCGCCCGAAGGCCTTCGACATAGCCTAACGAATGTTCTCCTAAGACAAACAACCGGGAATAATGGCTTAACGTGCCCTCCGAAGCACGGAAGCGCTCAGTTGAGTAATGCCACTAGCGGTCACCCATCCAGTCCTGACAGCAGTAAGCGTTGCTTAACTTGTTGATCGGTTAAGATCGCCAAGTCAAGCTCCGCTACGAGCGCATTATGTATATATATATATATACGATTTAAGTCGCAAGTTGGATATGTGTATTATGATGCACTCGCCGTAGTGCTTGCCTTGTCGATGTCAATTGATTAACAAGGTTAAGAAAGCCTTGCAGTGGTAACGACTTGGATGGGTGACCGCTAATGACATTAACAACTGAGCATTTCGGTGCTTCGTAGGTCTCGGTTGTTTGACTTAGAATAACGTCTTTACCTATCTAAGTTCATCGTTATTCGTTAGGCCCTGTCTACGGAATTCGTACTCAGTACGGCCTTCAGCTGTGCGATTCTCTAATGATTCGTCGCTGCGCTCGTCGACGAGCTCACCGATGTCAAACACATTATGAGATATCGCCCTTGTTCACAAGGTTGTTTTTCCAACGTTTCTTGTCATCTCGTCTTTTGTTTCACGGATGTTGTCAGATATGCAACAATGTTTGCTCTTAGAGATCGCACGGCAGGTTGCTTAAAAGCTTCGACGTTAGGCTGGTCATTAGCCTATCTACCAAGCCGTACTAGGCTCACGTGGTGGATTATGGAATACTTGCTGTGGAAACATAATCGACTAATTATGTTTGTATGGTTTCATGACCTAATATTTATTAAATAATTACTAATTGACGAAGCGAGCGAGCGTCTCTGCTTTAACTGGCCAAATTGACTTTCATGTGTCAGTGTGTTTGTTAAGTTGTATGTTGGTCCTCCTTTACAGGTCGCATTTTTCAACCAATATTGACGAAACTTGGTATGCATCTTCTACTATTCAATGTATATTTTTATGTCGTTAGCTGCGGCGATACTTATGTGTGTACTAAATTTAATCACGCACAATATATATCGATTTAATACTTTCGCTAAAATGACGGGAAGTTTGCTGCAGTGCTATTTACCGACCTATTTTGATAAACCAGTAGTAGCGCGAACGCAGCCGGGTGCGCACGTACTCCATGAAGAAGTGGCCCGGACGATCACGAAACCGGTCGAGATATTCGACTATACCTACCGCGTAAATCAAACCGTCAAATAACATTAAAATGTGTAATACTTACGAAAGTTTCAATCAAGTTATTTTGATAATATTTGGTACACACATTAGGTTCTAGAATTAAAACAGGAATTTTATATATGAGCATAATTTTTCAGGTGGTTGCTAGATAATAATCAAATTTAAAAACATGGCGATCTTGGTGGTATTCGGCGAGAACATATTTTGGTAATAACAACAAATAAATTTTCCCAAAATTTACCAGTCTTGTTAAAATAAATATTTGTTTTTTTTAAATTTCGATGTTTTGCATATAGTTCAGACTGCGAGAAATGGCCGCTTATAAGACTGTGCTCGCGTGGTCTACTGTTTCAGAACTACTAGTAACTCTAGTCACGGTGTAAACAAATTGTGTAACTTTCTTCGTTCAAATTGGCAACTTTATTTTCTACAGAATTAAATTCTAAACTAGAACCGACAACATTATTTCCCAAGTAACCCTTGATGACAAATATGCCAGAGGAAAATTCTTCAAGATTATTTTTCAGTGGCAGCGCATAAAATATGCAATTTCATTTTGAAAATACAAGACATTTTTTACTTGAGCACGCTCTACGAAGTACAAAAACTCTAACAGAAGTTTTTTTTTTATAAATATGGAATATTTGAGTAAAGAGTTCTTGGACTTTTAGGGTTCCGTTTCCAAGCGCAAAATGGATCCATAATGATGCTCGTACACGTACTTATAGAACTGAAATTAGAATTAAAATTACATGTTAATTATATCGATTTGAAAATGAAAACATTGCTTTAAGACTATACTTGTGTGGATTGGCGAAGTTGTTAGTAATCCTGCCTTCAGAGCTGTTGGTCCCGGGTTCGACTTCCGGACAGGTCAAACATTTGTAAGCATGTCTGTTCGACGTATGTCTGGGTGTGTATATGTATATAAGTATGTATCTGTCATCAGAGTTTTGTAGTGGTAGGTCATTTGTTGCGTCCGCCTGTATAAGTACCAAACCTATGCCAGTCATTCAACCGTGAAGCAGTAGTGTGCAAAAATTACTGTGTTTCGTTGAAGAGCAATGTTTCCAGCCAAATTACAGTTCATGAGATTTAACTTAACATATTATATTTCAGGATGCCGAGCGCATTACCAAGCAGGTTTTTGAACTCATACCATCTTATGATAACACGTAGGCTAAGGATAATCCCGAGTTTAAACCATGGTTTAAGGGCGAGTGTAACTGTGTCAACGTTTTATAAGTAGGCGGTTATAGTTTGTTCTCTGAACTGTTATGGGCAAAAACTATGGATGCTTAATATCAGGCGAGCGATTAGCTCGCCTCGTTACCGATTAAATAATAATAATAATAATTTTATTGGCAAATTAAATTGTGACATTACATATTTATATTCGAACTATTGATTAAATAACTTAAGATCTAGACAAGAGTTCAACCTCTAATTTTCGCGGTAGGATTCCCTGTGTTGCGAAAACTAGTTCTCTTCCAGGGATGCGTTACATTAACAAACTTTGGCAATATCCTATTACATAAATAGCAGAATTACAAATAAATTTACAATCAAAATAATATGGCTGAGTGCTTTGTTTTTCTTGCATTAAATATTGGTATTAATATTAATAATAGTAGCAGTAATTTCATTTATAGAAAGATTAATGATTGAATTTACTGAAATGTTATAATATATTATATGTTTGTTGGCAACAAAACTGTGTGGAGTTATGTCAGTATTAGCGTGTGTTTTTATTTATTTACATTTTATGACCGACATCAAAGGATAGACATGAAGTGAGATTATGCTTTAAAAAAGGAAAAGAAAAGAATAATTGTTATTATATTTTTACATTACTGAAATATACAGTTTTACACAGTGACTCGCAATAGCTCTTCTGTTCTATTGTAGTCTAGGTTGTATAAAAACTCTAAAACTGTCTTTTTGCATTTTTGTTTGTTATTTCTGTATATGTTGAGTTCTTTGTTAAGTTTATTGTATAGGAAACAGCCCAGGAAACTATATGTCCTTTTCCCTATTCCTGTATTTGTTTTTGGTACTGACCAGGAAAGCGTTCGCCTGGATCTCAAACATGAACTGTGAACATTATTGAGTGCTGTCCTATGGAAACGAAGTACACTTGCTAAGATAAATATTTGTCTGACCCTCGGATGTTTCGTTTCTTGGTATAAAGTGTCTGTCGGATATCTATATGGTTTTTTGTAAGCCACTTTTAGGACAGATCGCTGTGCTCGTTCTAGTTTTATGAGAGAGCTACTTATAGCAGAACCCCAGGATGAAATACAGTAGCTAAGTACTGATTGGACCAATGATATATATACCATCGATATGATCTTTTCGTTCGCAACGTTACGCAAGCGTTTAAAAACAAAAAGTAACTTGCGGAGGCGGCCGCTGAGGACTTGGATTTGTTTGGTCCATGACAATAGTTCGTCAATATATATGCCCAGATATTTGAAGTTTTCTTCTTGACCCAGCTTTGGACACTTACATTCCGCTGTGTTTGCACTATTGCAGGAGTGTAGTTTGATGTTTAACTTATCATTTGGCGCACTACGACATGAGACTCTGAAAGCAATAATTTTACTTTTGCTGGCGTTTAGCGTTAGTAGGTTTATTTCTAGCCAATGCACTACTTCGCGTAGACCATTGTTTGCATTATGGCTCATACATCAAATAATAAACCTTTTACATTACGGGAGCCTGGCGGTCCGCCACCTGACCTCAATATTAAAATACATAACAACTGTGATAGCAGCGGTGTACAATGTAACTGCCCTACTCTTGATAAGGTTAGTGAAATGAAATACCTCGGAATAATATTAGATCAACGTATGACATGGTCTCCTCATATCAAAATGCTTACGTTGCGTGTCAGAAAACTAATATGGGTATTCAAAAAGCTCCGACATGTGACTACTTTCAAACTAATTATCTCGATTTATTATGCTCTCTGTCAATCTATTCTAACGTACTGTATAACAGCCTGGGGAGGAGCTTTTATAGCTCATCTTATTTCGCTTGAGAGAGCACAACGATCTCTTCTCAAAGTCATGACGTTTAAAACTTTTAGATTTCCTACCGCAGATCTGTATGATCTCTGTAAAGTATTAACTGTGCGTCAGCTTTATATTCTTAAAAGTATCCTGCACCAACACACTAATACACCTTATGACATAGGTATAACTACAACTAGACGAAAACAAGACCTACGCATACAAACTAAACAATATCGAACAAATTTTATTCACACCCAATTTTGTTTCCTTGCACCATTTTTGTACAAAAAACTAAACAAAGAACTTAATATTTACACATTAAACAAAATCAAGTGCAAAATGAAAGTTAAAGCCTGGCTACTAACATTGAATTATACACAAACTGAATCGTTACTAAGAACACTTTGTTAAAATATCTTAGTTTTATTTTATCTTGTTGACAAGCAGTATTGTATTATTATTGTTATATTTTTTTTAAATACAACCTTTTAAACCGTGTTTAAAGTGGGTAGGTACCAACTCATATAACGGCTTAGAAGAAAAAAAAAATAGCAACGTTTCTATAAAAAGTATTTAAACTTTCTTCGATCTAGACTAGACATTTCGCCCACCAATTCGTGAACCAATATGGCTTTCTACTACTTAAGACGCGGTCCAACCCCAATTTTAAAATAATTTACGATGCTTTACGTAAGGTTTCAAATCGCTTGTTAGATTGGACGATGTAATGCGAAAATGCGTTAATTTTGTACGTTTTCTTTATATTTTTCGATATATACTAACACAATTGAAAAAACTGCTGGTTATAACTTTAGTACTATACGTTGGCTAAGTATTACCTAATAAAAAAATATAGTGTTATCGCTGAAAATTCTGAGAGTTTGGACGTGAAAGTTTATTTTTGTGGACCTATTCAGGATTTTTTGCTGCTGAAAGAGAGTCATATTTATGAATTCTATTCGGTTATTACTCTTTTCCTATTCCTTTTCTGACCTTTGTATTTTTTTCATAATATACTATCGATCTGTTTCGTTACACTAGGTGTTTTAAAAATTCTGCTTTATCTTTAATCAGGGTACGAGTGCGCCTTAACAAAATAAATATAATTTCTTCGAGTAGCATTTATTATATACCTGCACAAGGATCACTTTTACTATACGATTACCTTATTTGTATCCACGATTGCTGAAATGACTACATACTTACTTAGATTGTGCATTATATAACTTAAGTTTTAGAAGGATCTTGAACAGGGCTGCTTCAGGCTGTTTGTAATAAGTACCTACTAGGTATTAGTTTTTACATACCTACTTTAAAGAAGATACAAGAGCAAACAACAACTTACTCATATATTATTAAGCTTACGTTATAAAATAATGTTCTACTATAGTGGTACCTGATTAACAGCTTCCTACACATCGATCTAAAGATTCGATGTTCCGAAGTAGGTACCTATAGTTTTTTACCATAGTAGGTACCATTCACTATTTAATGTTTTTGTTTTTTATTACCACCCTATATAAGTAATTACTCAACCTATGACTTACCATAAAATTTATGTTAGATCTCTCTTCTTTTATATTAATTTAAAAACAAAGCAGGCAAATACTTAATTGCACATCCTGTATGATCTCGAAGGAGTAAAGAAATAATATAAACACCTACAACATAAACATACAAAAACAATAAGAAGTAGGTACACTGAAATAAGTCTATTATAAGAATAATATAAACTGATTTGGTCCATGCATAGTTGTGTTCTCGTATTACTACTCTCTGAACACAGCTAGATATACCTACCTACATCTACCTACGTCTCGCGTTATCTCTGATGCGCCTAGCTCGTACGCTCCACCATAATTAGGTATCTGCAACAAGTGCACAACTGCACAGTTTGGTGACTACCTACAACGGTTACACTTTACACACAGCGCAGTAGTAGGTACCTACTTGTATACTAGTTGGTAAAATATTGTAGGCACCTACATATTACTTACCTACTATTAGTTATGTTGTATTGGAACCTACACTCTATTTGCAAGAGGGTGCTGATACTCGGGAAACAGAATTTCTTGTCCGAGTGTCATAACACTGCATTTTAAACTAATATAATTAACGTATAATTGTTACTTAGGTAGGTACGATATTAACTTAACAACACATTCAAACTCGCAGGTGGTCGATGACATTCGGGAATCAGATTTTCTTGTCCGAATGTGCACAAACCATAAATATAGTACCTACCTAGATGTGCCTCTATTTGTTTAATTACCTAGCTTTAAGTATATTGTGTTAACTACCTATAATACTCGTACTTTAAATATGTTTATATTAATTAGATACCAGTTGCTTGTAGGTACTTTTGTATGTTAATTAATACGTACAACGTACCTACCTACCTACACAGTCTATATTTTTATGCTGTGGTACCTACGAGCAACTGTGGCAATCCACAGAATGTTTTATGTTGTGTTATGTTGAGTATTACAATCTAATGAACTGTTTTGTAAGAACCCCAATAAAGATTATTATTATTATTCAAAAAATTTCACGGGTTTAACCCGGCCCTTTACATAGGCATAAGTGGGGCTGTAGCCAACACTTAGAGGACTGTTTGGTATAAAAATACAATGTAGTATAAAAACAGAAACATTTTGGATGGATGGTTACATGGTATATCTATTATAAAAATGGGTAAAATGGCAAGGCTATTGGTATGATCTTATTAATGATAAGGGTAATAGTAGGCTATGGACGAGACTACGGCACCTGCCAATTTCAGTCTCATTTAAAATATTTAGGCAGGTGGTGACTTGCCACCCACTAAACGGGCCCCCCATAGGAGCCACCATCAATGGTGACAAAAGGGGCAACGTTGGTGTGGATGGCTAAAGGGTGTCGAGAGGTGTGCTGCGGTTTCACTAGAGCGCTACTACCGGCGTTATGCCCTTTAACACTTCCACCCTTGGAGCTTTTTGTTACTTGCTCTTACGTCTCCACCCCCAGACGGCCAATTAAGGCAAGCTGGGGGTCAGGGGTCTCATTTAGCCCCAGGGAGAATCAGGGTCCGCGGTGTCGCCACTCACCGACGGCTCGCCACAAAGCCGCCCCTGCGGTTTTATTATTATTATTCCTTTTATTCAAAAAGTTTCACGGATTTCATCCGGTCCTTTACAAAGGCATAAGTGGGGCTGTAGCCAACACTTAGAGGCCTGTTTGGTATAAAAATGCAGAGTATCAAAAACAGTAAGAATGTTGGATGAAGGGTTACATGGTACTTATAACTAGAGTAAGAATAATAATTAAGAATAATAATTAAGAATAATTAAGAATTAATTAAGAATAATAATAATTAAGAATAATAATAATAAAATATAATTAAGCAGTAGAACTCTTTGCGACTGAGTTCGTCAGTGTTAGTACTGCCACAATACCTTTTTCTACCGTGAATCAGTAATGTTGACTATACTGTGTTCTGGTTTGAAGGTATGGTTGCTGGCGAAATTACAGGCACAACAGACTTAACAACTTAATATATAGGCGGAGGTTACCACCTAGCATCTGGTAGGTCTTGTGCTTGTAAAATTTCCTAACAACATAAAAAAAAAACCACAGTACGGACTTTGCCTGGTTTGGATCCTGAAGACCTTGTGTGAATGTTGCCATATATAATTATTATCATATTATTGTACTCTTTTCGTGGTACCATCCATGTACATTCACAATTTACGATATTCGTGCTATCGACACGGTACCGAATATAAATTTTGCAATCTACGAGTAGGTATGCGCTCGCATTCAAATATTGTTTGATACCTACCAGCTCTGAGCGTGCACTTGACAGACCATTATAGATTTTATAGACCAGGAGAACTCAATACTGGAACATTTTGTAGCGGGATAACTCTTTATCACAGCATATAGTCAGTAGACAAGAGTCCTGACACACATGATAATTTTTAACGATCAGTTAACGAAGTCCTGACATTTTGCTAAAAGACTGGCTAACTCAGTTCCGGCTCAGAGAGGACACATACACTGCAGGTGACTGACAGGTCTGGTCTTGACCCGCAAGCAGAGTTGATTGCGTCAGCCGTTAGTCAATTTCCGGGATTGACTTATCAGGCAGACATCAGATAATCGTACTTAACTGAAAGGTCGACCTCTACAAATCCATATTTAAATTAATGTTAAACTCTTGTCTTTAACCTTTGGTTGATAAAATTCTGACAGCCAAATCAGTAAGAGATATTCTTAAGAACGACAATACGCAGGGTATCTTTGGTAAATGGTGAACAAAGATAAGACACGATTACTTCCGTGGACGAGTCCTCGATAGCTGAGATTTCAAGAATTTTGCAGCTGTGATAAGTATAAGGGAAGTATTAGTACTATATAAGAAATAGGTCACTTAGCGCGTGCGGGTCTATTACAGTTGGTGCCGTTATAGGAGTTAAAGTATGAAATTGCCATTTCGTACTGTAAAATTGAAACCATTTCCTTTGTATGATTGACTATGTTTATTTAATCAAAGTATTGTCTAAAAAGTATTGCGATTGAGCTCTGGGGACCTGAAATCCACAAACTGTGTGAACGCATTTCGTACTGCTCTCTGGGCAGAAATTTAAAAAATGTTGAATGTATATTTGATAGGCATTGAACATATTCGAATGAGAAACGCCGGAATCGTAGCACAAGAGCGTGGTGATGCTCTTATTCAAAAAAGGTGATAAATCTTATTCAATAATTATAGGCCCAAATCGCTCTTGAGCCACATGTAAAAACTTGTTTCGAGATTTTACGAACCTCTCTCGCCCGCAGGTTTGATGAGTTCCAGCCTCCTGAACAAGCTGGTTTCCGAAGAGGCTTTAGCGTAGACCACATTCATACACTACGGCAGATTATACAGAAAACCGAAGAGTATAATCAGCCAGTGTGTCTAGCGTTTGTGGACTACGAGAAAACCTTCGATTCTATCGAGAAGTGGGCCGTACTGCAGTCCTTGCAGCGATGTCAAATTAACACTATAGGTATATACAGCAAGGCCACTATGGCAGTCCGATTACAGGACCAGAGTACGGAATAAATTCTATAGCACAGAAGTGTCAGACAGGGAGCCGTCATCTCTTCGAAACTGTTCACTAATGCATTGGAGGATGTTTTCAAACTCTTGGACTGGAAAGGATCTGGCATCAACATTAATGGCGAATACATCACTAACCTTCGTTTTGCCGATGTTATAGTCATAATGGCGAGGATATCGGCACCATGCTCAACGACCTCACTAGTGTTTCCCAACAGGTTGGTCTTAAGGTGAACATAGATAAGACGAAAATCATGTCCAATGTCTATGTTCCACCTATACTGGTAATTGTTGGAAACGATATACTCGAAGTTGTAGACGAGTACGTCTACCTGGGACAGGCTGTCCAATTAGGTAGGTCCAACTTCAACAAGGAGGTCGCATGAAGAATCCAACTCGGATGGGCAGCGTTCGGGAAGCTATGATCCATCTTTTCGTCCCTAATACCTCAGAGACTGAAAACCAAGGTTTTCAACCGTATGTGTTGCCAGTGATGACTTATGGCACTGAGACGTGGTCCCTTACTGTGGGGCCTCATTAACAAGCTTAAAGTCGCTCAACGAGCAATGGAGAGGGCTATGCTTGGGGTTTCCTTGCGTGGTAAGATCCGAAATGAGGAGATCCGTAGGAGAACTAAGGTCACCGACATAGCTCTCAAAATTAGCAGCTTCTGGCTGATAATGATGATATTTGATAGAGTTAGATGTAGTTTTCGTGTGAACAAAGTTTTACTCTGTAATCTGACACTATGAAAGTTTAATTTTCATTCTAAGTGGCTAGTGCGATATATCGGCAAATTCATATTGAAACCCCTTCGTTTTAATCTGTCCGAATCAGCAAGCCTCATTCGAGGCAAGTTTCATTCATAAATCTATTGTTATTTTTTGTCCTGATGCGAATAGATTAAGACGTGTCTTTGTAAACATATTCTTCGGGGGTAGTACTGCATAACATTACCTATTTCTACCGCGAAACAATGTTTTCCTGTTTGAAGGGTGTGTGTTGTAGAAATTACAGGCACATGAGGATAATAACTCAATGTCTCAGGGCAGTGCAGTTCGTTACTTAGACAAAAGGCATCTGTTATATACTGTTATATATCTGTTAGAAGTTTGTGACACTGCTTGTACCGTACACTAATGATACAAAAACACGTTAAACTAATTTTAATAAAATATTTTTAACACCTGCTTAGCGATATCAAACATGGCAATGATAATGCTGTCAAGCTGTTCCATAAATGTCGCTCCGTCCCCAAACGACCATTAAAATCAGAGAGTAAAACTCGATGCTTGGACGGTATGCCTTGGTGGCCTGGAGGAAATCCTTAGCTCTGAAAGTCTGCAATACGTTTAGTTCATATCCTAACAAACAGTGGTTAACTTTTTGTATTGAAATTCTCTTGAGTATGCACCCATTTTTAACTATTATTACTAACCAAAAAACTAACGTTAAGGATCGAATACATCTACCCGGGTTTCGAGCGGAATGTCCGATGCTCATCTTTAGGGCGAGTGCGCAGTGGCATCTGCGAGCTCCCGAACGGAACGGCGCGACACCGGCGGCAGCGGGAGAGCTCGATTGGGTTGGGGCGAGCTCAGCGCTACCGGCGCCGAATGACGAGGGCCGAGCGTAGCCAGCCGAAGGTGGTGGAACTGTCTCGTCATCTGTTGTCGCATCACCATCCTACGTACCGTGACATACACTACTGACCTTGTCGCCTTTTAGACTGCCTAGCACTTTCCGCTTTGAGGTGGCATTTAGAGCAGGTATCCAGGCAAGTGGTAGGGTCCATCCTCCATCCCTGTTAAAATTTGGATGTCGATTGATTTCTATAGCCTCACGTATTTTACGAGGTACAAAAATTTTCTCTCTTGCTAATACGGAGGCTTTATCGAATCGAATGAAATGATTAAGAGATAGGCATATTCCGCGAGGGCCGATTTATCTATGTCCCTATTTTTGGCGTTTCTGATATGCTCGGTCAGCCTAGTGGCGATGTTGCGGCGAGTCTCTTGCGAGAATCAGTGGTTAACTTGACCGGCACTTTTGGTCAGCCAGTGCACAACTACCCTGCAAATAGAACATACAATAGTACGCAATGCAACGCATGTTTCATTAATGGCCGTTTGTTGTAGGCCTAACCAACTACAAATTTGAATTTGATATAACTCTGTACAGAATGTTCAAATAAAAGGCCACAAATAGTCGAAATCATACAAGTTGTGTTGGTTGCATTAGAACTCTTTGTGAATGAGTTCGTCCGGAGGCAGTACTGCCATACCTTTAACTACCGTGAAGTGGTATTGTTCGCAATACTGTGTTTTGGTTTGAAGGTATGGTTGCCCGCGAAATTACAGGCTCATGAGACTTAACAAGTTAATGTCTCTGGTTTACGGGCTAAGTGCAGTTCGTTACTTGTGAGGAAACGCATCTGTTCTAGGCATAGGTAACTACCATAGAGATCTAGAGAGATTTCAATCCGTGCGCTGAGTACAAAACCTGTAGGGCTATTATCTCAGTTGCTAACAAATGTTGATTGAATCGAAAAAAATTTTTACTTTATTACACTTCTGTTATCCAAAGTCATCAACTTATTAACATAAAAACTAACGTGGTTTTCACTGATTATTAATTAGAAATACGGGATCACTCACGTAATATTTATCGGATAGGTCCGACTATAGTTTCGACCGCATTCGGAGGCCTAGTCTATCCAGTGCTAGGCGAGACGTCTTCGACGCGGGCGTCCCGAACACTTCTTGAAAAAGGCCACCGAATGTGGTCGAAACTACAGTCGGACATAACCGATAAATATTACGTGAGTAATCCCGTATTTCTAATTAATAACTTATTAACATTTTTACTTACTGAAGTTGTCTAAACTGCCATAGAGCCGCAATTTTTTTTCGACTTCAATCAACTTTTGTTAGCAACTGACATACATAATAGCCCCACTGATGTCGCAAGCAGCAGCCGTATTCCGCTATTCAACGTATTGTTAACTTCAATAAGTTCATTACCCACTGCGGTATTAAAACTTAACGTTCGAATATTCGTAAGTACAGAGCAAGCATTTTAAACTGTTGCCATGTATTCTAACTTAATGGTTGCCATGCAATATCGCGAATGGCGTTCAGTCACATAATACAAAAGTTGCGAACCGCCGCGAGCAATGTATTCTGTTTTTGGGCATATTGCTGCGACACCGGCCCCGCCCCGTTTTCATATCCCCTTGTTTCTGTGATTTGTGGTAACCACTTAACATCAGAAGGGCCTCGGGCTTGTACCGTTTGTGGTATGTAAGTGCAATTTGTTCAATAAACAGTTGTCTTATTGTCAGAAGTTGGCGTTCTCTATGTATGTAGAATGTATGGACGTATGGACGATTAGTAGCAAATTTGAGTAGCCCTCTCAACGCCCTTTCGAGCGGTTACAGTATAGATTTGTATGTTCCACCCCACGAAGTCAAAATCATTTATTCAATTTAGGCATCAAAGACGGTATGGACGTATGGACGATTAGTAGCAAATTTGAGTAGCCCTCTCAACGCCCTTTCGAGCGGTTACAGTGTAGATTTGTATGTTCCACCCCACGAAGTCAAAATCATTTATTCAATTTAGGCATCAAAGACGGTATGGACGTATGGACGATTAGTAGCAAATTTGAGTAGCCCTCTCAACGCCCTTTCGAGCGGTTACAGTGTAGATTTGTATGTTCCACCCCACGAAGTCAAAATCATTTATTCAATTTAGGCATCAAAGACACACTTATGAACGTCAATTTTTCATTATAATGTACTTTAAAGACGCTACCGCCGCGTTCCAAAATATATAGATTCTCTATAAATTTCAATGTTTGAGATCGCTAAAGCAAGTTAATGCTTTAAAAAGTAATACTATAAAATATATAAAGCCTACCGAGAAGAAGCGGCAAGAAACTCGGGGCCATATAAGTGATACAATAAGTGATTATGGATTGGCAGAGGGAGTAGTAAAGTTTATTCCATTCATTAATAAAATTATTCTTTGTTTATAATAATTTAGACAGTTGTCTGATTTATCAACGAAAAAACATAACCACTAGGGTCTACAAACTTAAAGCCTGACAGGAATATTTTTGAAAAAGTATCCTAAGAGGGGGAAAGCGAGAACTGGCGAGTCAGTAATTGACATATAGATCTCTAATGCCTAAAGCCGTTTCCTCACAATAAGAGTTGATTCGAAAGAGTTTACTATGACAGAGTAGCCTACGTCCTAGTCACTAGTCTAATATGATCGCGAACAAATATCAAACGAGTGCACTCGGATACTCAATTTCCACGACACAAGTACTATGCGAGTTGCTGTCAGAGTACACTACGTCAGAGTTAGAGTCAACTTTTATCGTCAAAACGCGGCTTTAAATTGAATAAATTACTTTAATTTTGACGTGAGCTTTCACTTCATATTAATGGTCATATAAAACATGGTACTTTACTGCTAATACATCTTTAGTAACGCCTGTAGAATTAAAAATATGTAACACTACAACAAAAAGCTCTAATTACACGTTTAAAGCTCCGATGATTCAGTACCGCCTTGAGGTAGGCAAAATAATTAAAACACGATATCAAAGCCATTATGGCGACCCCTTGAGGTGCAATAAACATATTTATCGCAATAAAAAAAAATGTAAAATGCAGTCATAAATAATGGGCCGGAATAGATTTAAGACTTTAATGTTCTGCGCACACTTGAAACAAAAAGTCAATTGCTAGCTGGTTTGTTAAGGTGCTGTCAATTCATGACGTTGATAAAAATGAGGGATGTGGGGTTTTGAAGCAGTAGCTCATAAGCAGAGATTCACTTAAAATTACAAAAACAATATGACATTTAAGTACACATTGAAGGACTTAAAACATATTTTAACATACTAGAGTACATTAAAAAAATCAAACATACCACTTAATTGCACCTGTAAAACAGTTTTACTCTTTATTTATGATTGTGTTTGTCATGAAACACGTATCATGACATAACATTTTTAATACACATACACTGGATGGATACTGTTTTTATTGAATAGTGAACATAATTTTTTTTATGAATTTATGTACATACGAGAGCGCTTGCTTGATTTCAAGTGAAAGTAATTGAAAGCATTCAAGTTCGGAACTGACAGCGCCTTAATGGCGTGGAAAATAAAACAATAAACGTAATTATCTTTGAAATTTTATGTTACCGATTTTACGATATAAGGCGAAAAACGGAAAACATTGAAATATTATAAGCTCTGTAGCAATATATAATACAGATATTATTTATGCAATATGTATTATGGAGCCGGAAGGTTCTAGAGTGAAGACCGGCAAGCTCAGGGTAGGCCACTAAAAAGTTGGACAGACGACCTGATAAAGGTCGCAAGACGACGTTATATGCAGACCGCTTCCAACCGGTCCTTTTGGAAAATTATGGGGAAGGCTGATGATCAGCAGTTGACGTCCTACGTCTGAAATAATGATGATGATTTATAATAATTATGTACTATATACACTTTTTGCCATGTATCGTGTGCATTAAATGATAATTTTCATACAGTAAGATATCCAAAGTGTATTATTCTCATCAGAGTAACTATTGTATCGAGTGTACGTGGTATGTTAGACATAAATAATGTTATTAAAAACGTCTCACTGAGTAGATATGTTGTGTATCGCTTAAAAATAGATTAAGCGAATTAAACTGTTTGAAGCAATTAATTTATCAATAATAAATTATCGAGACATATAATGACCCGAAGCATTTAACATGAATATACCTACATTAATCAGTTTTAACACGAAAACTGTATATAAAAATGTATTCGGCATTTGCAACTTTAAGCGGATCGAATCGCGTATAATTTTATATTATTATATCACGAAGTTTCGAACACTTTTCAGTGAACATGATCACGGGTAGACTGGATGACAGTTGTCTGTTATAATGTTATGGAAATTATTGTTATGTACCACCTGTCATATTTTATTCAAAACGTTCCCGATGCACGCAGTACTCACTCACAGTGTCCAGAGGTCACTCACAGTATTGTGCTGGACGCGGGATTTTTCATTAGCTTGTTCACTGGATCCCAAGCAGGTGGTGCTTGCCAACCACTTGAAACTTCGGGTTAAAGTAATATATAATAATACACTATTTAATCCGTTTAAAGTTGTCTATATATAATAATTAGTAAGTTTATTTTATAATAGTTCCAAAAACTCTTACCTAGAGCAAAATAATAAGGTAGAAATTCAGTTTTATTTGAGACTTGATTTCATTGAAATTACCGAAACCTCTGAACTGTCTCCTCTTAAATATATAATAATAATAAATCGTTTATTTCATTTCTGAGCATTTTACAAAATGAGGTGGGGACTACCTTTTAGGTATAGTGAAATACCTGTGTCAGGTAGACCCGCTCTTCCTTATCTTAAAAATATGAAGTATACATATTAATAGTTTAATATTTAAGTAACGATTTATACAGAAACAATCTTATAATTAACAACCTAACAAACCTAACAACTAACAAAATGAACCAAAGGTATATAGGTACCTACTAAAACATTGACTAATTTTGCCATATTATGTATTTTAATATCAACTGGTACTATATTAGAAGCACTCGTAGTGGAGCTTGACTTGGCGATCTTAAGATCAACAATTTAAGCAACGCTTGCTGCGTCAGGAGTTGGATGTGTGACCGCTAGTGGCATTATTCAACTGAGCGCTTCCATGCTTCGGAGGGTACGTTAGCCGTCGCTCCCGGTTGTTTGTCTTAGGAAAACAGTCGTTAGGCTATGTCGAAGGCCTTCGGGCGGCCTGAAAACTTCGACATGGGTTGGCCACTAACCTATCCACCAACCCGCACTGGGCCCGCGTGGTGGATTATGGCCCAACTCCTCTCTTTGAGAGGAAGGCTTTAAACGGGAACAAATTGGGCTGATTATAATGATATAATAATTATATTATTGACATTTATGAAACAAAAAACTTTAAGAGATAATTATTTAACCGGGGCGAACTTGGTGCTAAATCCTAACCAACAAACTAAGAACCTTCAAAACTTGATGATCCAGTAAAGAAGGTTTTGGATGAATACATAGTAAAGAGAGAAGAAGTAGATACAGAAAAGAGTGTGCCTCAATGATAAAATCTTTTTGCTACTTTTGTTTTCTAAATATTAAATAGTTAATTTAAATGACTGTATAAACTTTTGTTATACTCTTTAAATAAAAATATCAACTTATCGTCTGATCTTACTCAAAGAATAAGGAATGAGATATAATTAATAGGTATAATATTTAAACAACAAAAAAAAAGATAAACATATTTTTGTTAAACTAGCTGGTGCCCGCGACTGTCTGCGCAGGGTTAGTACTCGAGTAACTTATTACCTTCTCCAAAGCCATATCTATCTTTATACTAAAATGTCACAAATATTAACATGGTTATATGAGTAAATTTAAGTACTTAGTAAATCGATCAGTAAACACTTATAATAAAATACAGTACCCACTTACATACTAATATAAAATTAATCACCAAACATCCACACATACATACATCCATACTCACAAACTTTCGCGTTTGTCATACTACGATTATAGTATTATAAATAAGAGGAAAGATTTGTAAGTATGTTTGTAACGAATTGGCTCAAAAAGTACTGGACCGATTTCAAAAATTATTTCATTATTGGAAAGCTACATTCATCCTGAGTAACATAAGATTCATCATCATCATCATCATCCATCACCGCGCGGGTGAAACTGCGGAGAGCAGCTAGTAATAATAAATAATATATAGTAGGAGTACGATTAATAAGCACGACAAGAAAATATAAGAATACAATGTAGCAATAATACTTTACATAATAACTTAAATAAACTCAATTACCTAAAAGCTACTTAAAATATAACCTTTAAAATAATTAGCTGAAACGCTGTAAAATTACATATATAATCAGATTCTCAGTCTGTGGTCAAAAAACTGGCAATGTTACCTCATTAAACTGAATAGTTAGCCATATAATTATTTACTCCTGGCTAGTTTACGCATCATTCAAATTCAAATTCAAATTCAAATTTTTATTAGCATAAATTCAGAAGACTTAAGAATAAAGATTTTAGAAACTTAAGGTAACATCAAATATCAAAACTTCGTTTTTCGTACGCCTAAAGCAGACCACAGCATGTACAAGTTATTTTAAAATCCTGAGTCTTACCTGTGTATCACAAATACATCATTAGAATTAGAATTAAAATTTTGATTTAAATTTGAATTTGAAGGTAAGTATCAGGTTTTTTTCACCTGCAGTATTCCTTTAGGTTGTCTATACAGCTCCTATGCATCGTGTATCTGGAACCCAAGCACCCATAGTTTCACGCAGTAATATTACTTATTCTTTGGTTTGAACACCAAACGGAAGAAATTTATAATTAACTACAAAATAAACCTATTTGCTCTGTTTGAGGTTTAAAGTTCTTCTACTCATTATTTTATTTTATAAGATACTAACTTATTAAAGTTGATAATAAGTACCCTCTGTAAAATATTAGCATGCTATGAAAACAGTTATTTTTCTCTTTCAGTAACTGTTACATGTCAGTAAAACTATTAATGTCAAAAACATAAAGTCTAACTTAATTTGGATAATTAAAATGACCTACTTTTGTAACAACTAATTATTTACACACCTGTTCATACATAAATTAAATGTTACATGAGGCTTTAATTATTTTTGGTTAATTAATTACTCACTGAGTGGAGTTCCATTCTCATCTACTGACTGAGTATTGATATTGTACTACCAGGCATGTAACAGTACATACAAAAATTGTGTAGTTCTGACGTCCATTTTGAACGTTGTTTTTTAGTACTAGGTCCCTGCGCTACAACTACGCTTTCTACAAATTGAGCCCTTCTGAATGAATGAATGAATGAATGAATGAATGAATGAATGAAATAAGTTTATTGTGGCAAAAAAACATGAACAAATACTTAACTAAACATTAATAACTAGATAGTTATTGCCACAAAACGGCCTCTACTCAGTATAATGCCGGCTGAAGCAACCAGCGCTGATCTTCCGTAGAAGCCGCCCGATGACATCACGGATCGTAACACCAAAGAGTACAATATAACATTAAATTTATACTGACAAGAACAATTTGCACAAAAAAATATATTACTCCTAAAACACATTAAAACACATAATATACACAATACACCATAAAAAACAAAGGACATCAAGAAGAAAAACAAAGAACATCAAGGAGGAAAACAAAAATGCTTAGTTGTTTAATTATATCACACTTGTGTCATGTCGCAAAGTTTCCTGCTTAATTTGATGGTGACAAATATACATTTTCAAATTAGATCTAAAACTGTCAATATACTGCAGGTTCCGTATCGGCGTTGGTATATTATTCCAACATTTCGACGCTGCATATCGGAAACTGCCTCTAAACGATGCAGAACTGTGTCGTTGTGTCATGAGCTGTATCGCACTCTGCCGCGGCGCATGAGGTCTTTGACTCGACATCCAGGACAATTTTTCGTGGAGATAGGAAGGAGCTTTATGTTGTAAGACACCAATAAGAAGACAAGCTAAATGAAGCTTGCGACGATGTGTCATTTTTAAAATGCAGTGCTTGTTTAGGTAAGGGGTCACATGATCTCTGAAGGGAACGTTAAAACAAAAGCGAGCACAAGCATTCTGAACTCGTTGAATTAGTTTTTGCGTTCTTACCAGCAGACGCGGACCAAACACAACGTCCATGTAATTTAGTTTGGAAAGGACGAGTGTCTCCACCAGTTGTACACGCAATTCTTCTTCTGTTATATAGGACATTATTCCGTTGGTCCCGGTTGTAATATAACAGTAATTAGATGATATTACAGGCAATTGGATGAATCTGAACTGCCTTTAACAGGGTTGCACAAATAAGTTTAACACAGAGTCAGACTTCATTCTTTTTTCTTTTGTGCAATCTGCCGTACTATTTGGATGTTACCTTATTGTGCTGATGTAAGAAATAATAAGGGTTTTGAAGTTGATAGGCAACTTCAAAACTCTTATTAATTAAAACGATATTAGAAGAAATATTTAGTGAAACTCCCGCTAAAAACAATGCTTATGGCCGAGTTGCGGTGTGCACCCCCCTCTCTCCCGCACAAACTGCAAACAGATAGTGCAACAAAAAGTTTTTGGTGGGGTTTTGGTGGGTTGTTTTGTGTGTTGTTTATTTTGTATACTTCCTGTTTGCAGTTTGTGCGGGAGGGAGGGTGGTGCACACCGCAACTCTGCCATAAGCATTGTTTTTAGCGGAAGTGTCACCAAATATTTCTTCTAATATCGTTTTTGATTATGGATTTACGCAAAGTAACGCCTGAATCAATAAATTAACGCTTATTATTTCTTATTTTAAAAGGAGATACCTACTGTTGAACATGGCTCCTGGAGGCCAAGGGGTACAAGCCCACAAAAACTTAGTTTTATATGCTTTCAGTTATACCGAAAACAACAGTGTCCTGATATAACTCACTAAATGTGTTGCTTTGCTGTTTATAACCAGTAACAATTTCAAAAGTATATCGCACTAGCTGCACTCCGCGGTTTCACCCGCATGGTGATGGATGATGATGATGATGAATCAAATATAGCGTATGTTACTCGGGCATAATGTGGCTTTATACTCGTGAAAGAATTGTTTAAATCGGTTAAGTAGTTTTACGTGTATCCTTTCTTCTTCTCGGTGTGCCATCTTCTAACGAAGGTTGGTGATCATCATTGCAATTTGAACCCTCGACACAGCAGCTCTGAACAATGAACGGGTGCTTTTATTATACCACTGGCGTAAGTTCTTCAGCCAGGATGTTCTTCTCCTACCAGCACTGCGTTTTCCTTGTATCTTGCCTTGAATAATTAATTGTAATAACTCGTACTTGGGATTTCTCATTATGTGTCCGAAATATTTCAACTTTCTGGTTTTTACTGTCTGCAGTACCTCTACTTTCTTGCGCATGTATTCTTTACAAACAACTAAACAATAATATATCTTCCCTCTATATTTATTGAAGTAGATAAGAACGAATACCAAGGTACAAATAATGTGGCCTAGTTTGTACTGACGTTACTGTTGCATATTTAAAAATGAAAAGTATTTATTGTGACATAACTGTAATAGTTAGACATTATGGTAATGTGGACTTCTTTGTAGATATTGACATCTTCTATAAAACTGTAGGTAGTATGTCAAGTTACTTTATTGTTAATATCATAGACTAAAATTATATGATCAATAGTTTTCGCAGCGTACGCGATATAAGGACTTTATTTAAATCGCGTACCTATAATGTAACAAATATGTTTTCTACTGATTTACAATAAATACTCATCTTAAATAACAAATCGGATAAACAAAGCTCATAATAACATCAGCAACCGACACAAACTAAGAAGATAACCAATTAAAGACTTGTTTAAATGGTGGATAAATACAAATAATTTGCAAAACATTTTGATTAAATACTCACCTTGTATTACATATATCGGATAAACAGAAGTCGATTACATTTAACCATCGATACAATCTTGTTAAAACGGTACCTCCTTTTGAAAGACAAAAAAGACATAAACGCCGGCTGAAACGTTTAAACCAATTTGAGCTCTAATTAAATGACGGTAGTTTGAAAAAAAAATACGAAAATTGAGTGCGTGAGTGCTTGAAAGTCTTAAAACATTTTGATATGTTGCTTCCGAATGTGAGGGTTCTGTCTCAATATTAAGACTTATTAACCAATAATCTAACATGACAATTTCAATCCAACTAACAAGAGATCAGAGTCGATATTTCTTTGTAACGTTGGAATCCATTGATTATTTTTTTTCGATACCACCCATTTTCTTGTCAATGAAATGGCGCCCGTAACCAGTTTCACCAGCGAAGCGTATGTCCTTGTCCTTTTTTGCTTTTTTTAGAGATCCGTAGTTAATGAAGTCGAAGCTTTTTGCTCGTTTGTTAATATATAAAGCTTCGTGCGAAGACCTGTGTTATTATTTTGCTCGGATGTTTGTCACGCAAGATAAAATACTAATTCTCGTGTTCTTTGCAAGCAATGATAATAAACAATAGAGCGATTCTTTGAACGCACCTTTGTCATCCATATGATTTAATGAGTAAACTAGTGCCAAGCATTTTTATACCGATAAAATAATGAACTTAAATCATAGGTTATACATATATGTACATGCCAAATAATATCTGGGTGGATAAATGTTTGTGACAAAACTTGTACCTATGAAAAGATATATGACACATAGCTACATTAAATCTCAAACAAATGATTATTATCTCACCTGTCGATTGTCAATATAACAATGAAATATCTATTGAGTGTGGGTCGTTCGACAGATGAAGTGTGATGACGTCACATTCAGAAAGGACGCTACCTATTTCGTTTAAAATCTGATTGTTGTTATAAGTATAAGTACTTTAAGTTAATTCTAAGCAAGTAATGTTTTATGCATTCTTATTATTTTTATAGTATTACTTTTTAAAGCACTAACGCCTGCTTAAGCGATCTCAAACATTTAAATTTATAGAGAGAAAAATTCCATCCTCGGACGGGGTTCGAACCCGCGTCTTCTAACTCTCCGTGTCAGACGCCATTGACCAACTAGGCCACCGAGAATCTGGTCCGAGCATCGAATTTTAACTCTCTATTTGACTAACCGTCTTGCGGGGACGGGTTCGAATCCCGTCCGAGCATGGAATTTTTCTCTCTATAAATTTCAATATGCTTATTATTTTAGAGTCTTTAAAAACTATTTAATTATCCTGTGGAAAAGCACATTATGTAGTTACTAAAAACAAATAGAAGTAGGTACTTAGTCCTCGAAAATATTATTTGTACTACGACTCTTTTTCGATAAAGATCTGTACACATTCAGATTTGTTATACGATTGCCATCTGTTCGTAATTGACTGGCGTAGTTAGTAGCGACCTTACCGTCTGCACTGCTGTACCCGGGTTCGATCCCTGGATATATCAGAAATATGTGAGCATGAATATGGCTATGAGTGTGTATGTGTATATATCAGTCATCAAGTTACCATAGTACAGGCTCTGTCTAGTTTAAGACCTGAAAACTTTGTGTAAATCTGTACTAATATTATAAAGAGGAAAGATTTGTATGTAAGTATGTTTGTAACGAATTGGCTCAAAAAGTATTGGACTGATTTCAAAAATTCTTTCACATTGGAAAGCTACGTTCACCCTGAGTAACATAGGCTATATAAGATTCATCATCATCATCATCGTTCATCACAGCGCGGGTGAAACTGCGGAGAGCAGCTAGTAAAGACTAAAATAGAAACAGGCTCTACCTAGTTTAGGACCTGAATACCTTATCAAAAATAGACTACCACAAAAACTAAAAATGACCAAGCGGAATTTTGCTACTTATTTTTAAAAAGTCTTTTAAAATCTGTTGAGCAGTATATCCATCGATGACTATACAAGTATTATAAAAAAATCACGCGGAACCCTTACAAGCTTTAAGTATCTCGCGCTTCACCATCTTCGTACTCAATGTTTTATCCATGTCGGCTTTTCTTAAACCCTAATGGCCCCGGTTAATCAGGCGGGTCCGGGTGAAACGATCGTATTAATATCTTACTAACGAGCTATTTAATTTGGAACCAGTTTCTGATATGTGCTATTTGTAATATTTGTTGGGTGAAAACAAATATCAATGAGAAGATGAAGAGGTTATTGAGGCGTATGGGCTACGAGCAACTTTATGCAAATAACAAAGATAGTTCCATTGATACACAGTTCATACTCGCTTGCAGGATCTCGGCAAACATAAAGCATATTATTAAAAAACAGATTATGAAAGTTAGAATATACATTTCGCTGTTTCTGTAGTGCCTCCGGAATTGTTTTTAATATTATTTTAGAATATTATTAATTTTTGAAGTTTATATAGGTACAAATCGAAACGATTGAAAGTTGTCTACATCTAAAAAGTTTGAATTTGTATTGGGAATAATCCAAATAAACCACAAAAAAATTACATTTCAAAACTAGTTCTGTTTCATATTGTTTTGATAATTACGATGGGGTAGGAATGTGACTGAGTACATTATTAATTATTATTATGATTAATATTAAAATTAACTTAAAATATCTACTGACAAATAAAAAATCACATAAGAGAAAACCCGAAACAATATAGAGTAGACATCTGTCCTTACAAAAGTAGAGAAACAGGATTATTCAGAAATACTTACCTGTGAATATAAAGACGTAAGTATTTATAGAAATTTCTAAAGAAGGCCAATGATTTATTAAAAATAAAGATATGTCATGTAGGCACTTATAAAAAGTACCTCATTTAGTTCCTTCTTAGAACATCTTTCGATTGAATCGCTCGTGGCCGTGCGAGGAACGTGACGTCTCAGCACTTAACTAAAGCACTTTTACTTCTGTGACAGAAGAGAAGAGCACTTAATTATTTACATCTTTCTCTCTTACTCTCATGTACTATATTCATTCACGGGATGGTAAATTAGGCTATGTTCCCACTCATTTTTGGGACAAGTAAACACGCCTACTTTACTATTAAATATTATCTGCGCCCGTGGTTACACCCGCGTGGCGTGGATGATGATGATGACGATTAAAATGTCTCATATGTTTTATCCCAGCACCTCATCTATCACAACATCTACATACCAAATAACATTAACGTGTGTGACGTTGCAGTTCCTGGAAAGGTAGGTCGAATTCTGGTAAATCTATTGTATTTTTGGCCAAATATGGCGAATAGCGAGTCTACGGGTTAAAATCAATTCAGTAGTTTTTACGTGAAAGAGTAATAAACATCCATACATGTTAGTACAGGATAGCCTATCTATAGTAAATATAAAGCCATAGAGGTTTCCCGAACTCTACTAAAATTATGTCACCGCAGCTTTTCTAAAGCCCTATTCAAATCTTGTGTTACATTTACTATTTCAAAGGCCAAAACCTACCGCATCACAAAATAATGTAGATTTCACTTTTTCTATCAATAAGACAGAATTAACATTAGACTTACGCGTTGTCGAGATCATGATCACTATTGCCTCGAATGAAGATTCTGTAGTGTCCTTTGCAGATGACTTTTGACAGAGTCGTCTGAGGAACCTTTGCCAGTTATTCAACCGTGAAGCAGTAGTGTGCAAACATTACTGTGTTTCGGGTTGAAGGGCAATGTTTTCAGTAACACGGCAAGATAATATATCTCAAGGTGACGATTGTCATGCAGGGTTTAGAACTGTTGTAGTTAACTAATAACTAATTGAACTTTTAACTAATAACTAATTTGAATTTAGCAATCTCCCTGAACTGTTATGGGCGAGACGCTTGCCCTTCACATGGGCAACATGCTCATCTTGTCACATACTTTCATTAAAAAGCTCATCAACTTAGTCTCGGCCTTGAATTACTACGGTAATTCTTTGCCACAACTTAAAGGGCACAAACACAGACTGTATGTACCCCCATGTCGTCTGGACCTTGTCAAACGCAATGTTTATTATCATGGCATTACGATTTTCAATAAACTGCCAAATGACTTCAAAGATCTACCTTTAAACATATTTAAATTGAAATTAAAAATATGGTTATTAGACAAGTGTTTTTATGATGTTAAGGAATATTTGACTTATAAAAATTAAATTTGCTGACATTTAATATTTTACAATTTTGATATTGACATTTAAATTTAAGCAGACTTCTATGTGACTAATATAATTTCTATGTAATCTAAATCTTTCAATCAAAGCCTTAAATTTGTTTGCATGATTACATTTAAGGTTTGACATTGTTATTAATAATTTTGGTAGGTTCATACATTAAAATACTTTATTTTAAAATTGTACTTGTATTTTGTAGTTTGTTTTTTGTTATTTGTAAACTATTTTTGCACGCCTTGATGAGGCAGAATGTAATGGATCCTTCCTATTTTAACTATAAGAACTACTGTACCTACATTTCTCGCAAATAAAAATTTATTATTATTATTCACATTATTTATTTCCTTTTCTTAAAATTACATTTTTTACAATATTTCTATATACAATAAAAATAATAAATAAAAAACATTGTAAAAAACCTAATCCTAGATTGCCATCGGCAGCGGGGCATGACCCAAACTACCAGTGGTTAGGGCTGCAGACTGAGGAACCTCCTGACAATACGTGCCGTGTCAAGAAGTACTGCCTTCTGTATCTGTCCCTTGATCCAACCGTCTAGCGAAAGCCTCTTAAGATGTCGGTCGAGGCTTTTTGCTATAAGGCCGTTTGCTGAAACTACTATCGGAACAATTATTGTCGAATCAACATCCCACATGGCGGTCACCTCATGAGCTAAGTCAAGGTACTTGCTAAGCTTGTCCTTCTCATTATTATTATTATCATTATTATTATTATTATCATTCCTTATTATTATTATTATTATAAAATAGTTATTGACATTAATTTTCAACACTCTTGCTCGTAAATTAAGCCTTATCACATCTTATGTTTATGATGTGCTATAGCTGGCTATAGCACACATGTGCAATATTAAATTATAATCTAGTGCATAATGGAATTACTCCTACTAGTTAAATTAGTACCTTACTGCAAGTTATAAGCGAATAAACAGAGCATTTTCAATTTAAGTGGATAATACAGTTATTTTCATATTTCCGCAGGAGCAGGCAGGATTTGTGAGGGAAAAGTCTCATCAGTCATCTGTCAGGAGGATAGATCAACATGGCGTGATGTGGTCCACCAGAAAATACACTGTAGATGTCACGACCCTCAGCATTAAGGATATACGACGCAAGAAGGACAGTTATTTATTTAGTAACAACAAACAGGTTTTTTCCGCTGAAAATCCATCTACATCTATGGAATAAATAATATTAATGTTATAAAAAATTAAATGTGTACGACTGTACGTCCTTAATTTAGTCAATCAAACGTTTATTATCATCAAATTCTAACAATTCACAATAATTACATAATACATACAACAATTCATAATAAAATATTAAAATATTTGCATTTTATCACTCAACAGATTTTTATCACCTTGCATGTGGCGCATGATAAAAAAACTTGCGCACCATTTAGTCCATTTACCATAATTTTCATATTTTGTTTTATCGTATGTCACTATGTGCTAAAAGCAAGCATGAGTTTAGTTTTTCCTCGCAAATGTGTTGAAAAACGTCGAATGCAACTCTGCTCATTTGTGACACTATTGTGGATTGAGCACATTTCGTCATAATTCAGTCAAATGTAACAAATTTAATTAACTACTTATGTAAATTTGTACATAATATGTCTAATAATATTACTGTTGAAAAAATTTACAAACAGTTACGTGCCATGGAGTGACCGGCAAACATTTTTCAACTCTCTGGTGACCGGGGTATGCCTTTCGTAAAATGGTTCTTTTTTATCGCCTAAGTGAGTTTCAAGCCTCCAAGTCTCACAAAATAAAGTGAATAACAGAGACTGAAAATCCATTCAGCTTCATAGAAAAAACTAATATAAACCGTGTTTGCTTCAGTCATTCCTTGAGCAAACGTTAGAGCGTGGATTCCTTTAGAATTGTGAGGGTAGGTGAAATATTTCCTTTCAATAAGGATATGGTATTGGAGATTTCGTTTTGAATAGTTGGTATTAAAGGCAGTTCTATTTTAGAGACCATTTATAGGTATGGTGCTGGAAATATTATGTTATATTTAAAAACAATCTACCAACGCCTATCTATATACACTATACCCCTACTGATCATACTAATATTATAAACGCGAAAGTTTGTGAGTATGGATGTATGGACGTGTGGATCTTTGTTACTCTTTCACGCACAAACGGCGGGGGCAGTTTTGATGAAATTTGGTATGGCGGTAGATAAAGCGCTGGATTAACACGTAGGATACTTTCCATCATCATAATCATCCATCACAAAGCGGGTGAAAAAGTGAAATATGCTTGGGCACAGCATAGACAAAATAATAAGATCTCCGCCTACGTCAAGATCGTAATGATGACAGTTCTGTTAAAGTTTGTGTCAGTTTCTGATGCTTAACCAAAAGCCAAGTCAATTTGACAGCTCAATACACTATAGGTGCTAGGCGACCGTCAATGGTGATGAAATATAACACAAATACCGTCAAGGGTGATGAAATGTAATGACAGCTTTTTTCCATGGTTATTAATTTTGTAGGTACGTAAGTCCTGTTTTATTTTTAACGTATACTGATTGATATACTAAGTATTTAAATTATCAAATTATAGCTGGTGAAATATAGTGCCTGCCGATCCAAGTGCAAAGACTTCCATATAAACTACTAGCAGCCCCGCAGTTTCACCTGCGTGATGATGAGTGGTGTTGATGTTGATTTTATCTTTCATTAACCACCCCTGTATTGAGACAAACAAAATAAAAAAAAATATTTTGAAATCGGTAAAGTCCTTTTTAAGTTATGGCGTGGCCATGGAAAAAAGGATTTTTTTTTTTACGTATAGAGAACTCTTTTGAGTAAACCGTATGTACGAAATTAGGTACAAGAATTGCGACCATTTTAAAGGAGATTCCTTCGCTATCTAGTAGAATTCGTGTTCAAACCACTTACAAAAAGCGTGTGAAAGCATGCATACCTACTTACATAAGGACTTTATTTCGTGCACAACTCTTAAGGACTCAATAACCTACAAAAGGGTCGTCCCGAAATACTTATTCGGTAGTAAATCATTGAACAGGTGTCCTTTTTTACGGTGTTCAAATCGTCTTCGAAGATATCTTAACGAACATCAAAACCAAGGACTGAAAACGGTAGTAAATTAATTAACAGCGGAAAAGTAAATTTCGGTCAGCAATGTTAGACCGTTTATGAGATGTATATGTATTGAGTATAGCTAATCAATAAAACACAAATAATTGAGGCTACTCAATTGTTTGGATTAATGTATATATTATAAAAAACGAATTATCAATAAAAGAATATGCGTTTGTGGAGGTGTGTGTGTATGGGTATGTTCCTGCTCTAGGGACGACATATTATAGTATTATTATTATAATATTAATTTTATAAAATATTTATATGATTTTTATATAACGCAAGCCAATATTTATGTTGTAGGTTAGTATGTATGTATTATATTTAAAATTACTTAAAATACCTAATGGGTACAATTGGAGGCAGTGTTGTCGCTAGGTATATGACCAACAACAAGTGACCCAGAGTGGAGTGTTCACCGACTTATGTACCGTTCGTAAGAGGCGTAACGGACAAAGTCGGATATCTCTTACGACGGAAGTATGATATCCGAACGTTCTACCATTCACCCGGTCACATAAGACAGATGTTGCGTCAACCGAAGGATAATGACCACGTATCGTACGTACCTATCGTAAACGTACCGGGCGTAAACAGAGTTCCATGTGACTGTGGCAAGAGTTACGTGGGAGAGACTCTCCGCAACATCGCCACTAGACTGACCGAACATATCAGCAACATCAAAAATATGGACACAGATAAATCGGCCCTCACGGAACATGCCCATTTCTTGAATTCTAATACGAATAATTTCATTCGATTCGATAAAGCCTCCGTATTAGCAAGAGAGAATATTTTTGTACCTCTTAAAATACGTGAGGCTATAGAAATCAATTGGCATCCAAATTTTGACAGTATTGGAGGCCGCCGGTGTCGCGCCGAGTCGCACGCGCAGCACTTGCCCGCCGAGAGCTCGCAGACGCCGCGGCGCACTCGCCCTGAAGATGAGCATCAGATATGCTCGAAACCCGGGTCGACGTATTCGATCCTTAACGTGAGTGTTTTGCCGGTTAATAATAATAGTTTATAGTTAGGAGCTCCGGGTTCTATTTTATCCATATATACCAAATTTCATGGAAATCCGTGCTGGAGTTTTTGAGTTAAATTAAAATGCGTGAGCATACAGACAGAGAGATTTTTTTTTCACTAACGTCATACTCTTGTTCTGTATGTAATTTAATCCACATTTTAAATTCTTCTTCCAAGTACATACGTTTTGGCCTCAACTCCTTTATTACAAGTGTAGATATTTTGGAAACACGATAAGAAACGTATTATTAATTTACAGTTTTGTGGTATTACCGAGAGAGTTATAAATACAAAGTAGAAGAAAAAATACACAAAAAAAATCCAATACTTCGACATAATAAAGTTATATCGGTTATTTTAGCTTATTCAGTCCTGTTCCCTGATATCTTAACGAAGATCGGGATCAGGAGTGAATCGTTAACGAGGGGTACAAAAAAGATTGGATTTAAGATTGGCTGCTTTTTAGAGGGTCATATTTAACGCTTTTATACAAAGATACTTTCGCTTACTGATCTTCTGAGGGAGAATTTAAAAAAAATTACAGGCATTGTTAGGCCACTATTTCACTTGAAGGTGATAGTACGGTATACCTTTAAACCAGTAATAATATTCATTTATTTAATCGTACAATGAGATATGTCGTTTTTTATGAGATAGGTTGGCAAAGGAGCAGGCGGCTCATCTGATGGTAAGTGATCACCGTCGCCCACGGATATTCGTAATACCAGAGGTCTCGAGGACGCGCTGTCGGCCTTTGATGAAAGAATAGGCTCTCTTCTTGAAGGTTCCGAAGTCGTATCGGTACGGAAATACTTCTAATTGCAGCTGCGATGCGAGCACCGATTGTAAATAGGTATAGGATAAGTTATCGGTAAAAGAACGCCCACGATATAGCTATCACATCTAGATCCATACTAGAGACAAGGTATGACAGTTACTCTCGAACTCGAGCTGTTTATCGTGCAATCCATGCTCGCACCACTGTTTCCACATAGTAGGAGGTAGTCACGCACGCGGACGCAGCCGGGTACACGAGTGCTCTATCAAGAAGTGACCTAGAAGGGCACGAAACCGATCGAGACACTCGCCTATGCTGAGTAAGTTAAACCGTCAACATAATATTTTAAAAAATAATCTGCACTAATACAACAGTCGTTAGGGTGTGTCGAAGGCCTTCGGGCTGCCTGAAAACTTCGACATGGGTTTGCCACTAACCTATCCACCAAGCCGCACTGGGCCCGTATGGTGGATTATGTCCCAACTCCTCTCTCTGAGAGGAAGGCTCGAGTGTGGGGACAAAATGGGCTGATTATGATTTTATGATACTAAGTATTTAAATTTACTCATATAATACTAGGTATTATAGCAATTGCTTTTGACCCTGTACATATGTTATGACATTTTGGTATAAAGGTAGATATGGCCTTGGAGAAGATAATAAAATACTTGAAATACTAATCTTGCGCTGACGTAGTCGCGGGCACCAGTTAGTTTATATGACAAAGTGCGAAGCGTTTTTCAAACAGTTCACATATACCCTAGATAAATTACAGGTTGTACTGTTTCACGTGAACGACACGGTCCGTTACACTTACGCAGTTATTCGTGCTAGGCCCAGATACAACATACTGTGTTCAATTTTAGAGGGCACTCTAACAAGAGGAATTAGATGGTAGGTAAGATACCTAATTCGATAGGTATATTAAAATTTAAGCCATGCTGCTATTAGCTCACATCTACTGACAACCTGTTAGAAATATTCATGAACAGAAATGTTTTCATCTTCTTACAGAACTTTTTGATCTTGTTAGAGAACCCTGCAAAATAATAATACAATCGTCAGTACCCCACCGGGAGTCATTCACATGTTCATTCAGGCAGAACACGTTCATTCATGGCAGGCGAAGTATTTTAACAAGCAAAAAGTTTGACACGCGACCGGCGCGCGTCTTGCGACTCAGTGGTTGCTACTGGGAGGGAATAGTGACTTTATTTTGTTTTCTTTAGGTTTCCAGCTGTGACTGATCAATAGTATGGAAGTCTGTAGTTACTTAATTTGTATTAATCATGACATAATCTAGAGGATTATTCTGTGAGGAGACAGTTGGAGGGTGCGGAGATTGAAAATGTATTCTATGCTCAACATCGTGAGAGAGTTATACATCATCATCATCATCATCATCATTATCTCAGCAGTGCGACTTCCACTGCCGAACATATCCCTCCCCAACAAATTACCAAAGGAACCCGTTGGACGCGGCCTGCATCCAACGTCGTCGTGCGATCTTTATCAGGCCGTCTATACGACTTGCGCTGCGCATCCCGTGGTCTCCACTCCAAAACCTTCCGACCCCATTGGCAATCTATTCTGCTATATGCCCTGCGTACTGCCAATGCCTTATCTTCTGCGCTATGTCGGTGACTTTAGTTTGTCTACAGGTCTCCTCATTGTGAAATATTTCGTAGATAAACCCTGAGCCCTCTCCATAGCTCGTTGTGCGACTTTGAGCTTACTTGCGTGGCCCATAGTAAGAAACTTATACAACCTATATATCTATAATTTCATCATATCATAATCAGTCCATTTTGTTCACACTGCTGGGACTTGAGCCTTCCTCTCAAAGAGAGGAGTTGGGACATAATCAACCACGCGGGCCCAGTGCGGCTTGGTGGATACCCATGTTGAAGTTTTCAGGCAGCCCGCAGGCCTTCAACATAGCCTAACGACTGTTGTCCTAAGACAAACAACCGGGACCGACGGCTTAACATGCCCTCCGAAGCACGGAAGCGCTCAGTTGAATAATGCTGCTAGCGGTCACCCATCCAACTCCTGACCGCAGCAAGTGTTGGTTAACTTGTTTATCGGTTAAGATCGCCAAGTCAAGTTCCACTACGAGCGCTTCTATAATTTTAAGTGTTAAAATAATTCCTTAAATCGGAGCCACCACTTTGCGGATAAGTACTCATTAATCTGATATAGCCATTTCGTACCAAATGAAAGTAACTGGTCTGGTACCTCACCTGCGGAAAATCGCTAAGTGTCGCTTTAAGTATGTGTTATGTTAAGCATTACTTAGGGGGACATAATAAAACATTATTGATATGAAGTAGTCTATATCTTCTATACATATATTAAAACTGTAGAGGTAGAATTTCTGTACAGTGAAAAAAAATGCAAGAAACCGAGCTAGGGGGATGTAAGGAGTTAGATCGAACTAATTTAGAATTTGTTTTAAATTTTTGTTTCTCTGTTTGTCTATTTGTCTGTTTGTACGGGCTTATCTCCGAAACGACTGGATTGATTTAAATGAATTTTTCACGGTGGTAGATTATATCCCTGTTCAGCATATAGGATACTTTTCCACTGCCACTAGCACACACCCATCCAACTGCTGACTACAGCAGCGTTGCATAACTTGTTGATCGGTGAAGATCGCCTGATATTAGTAAAAAGCAGAATATTTAAACATCTAGTGTAACGCAACAGATCGATAATAATCTATGAAAAAAAAACTTAGGTTAGAAAAGGAACAGGCAAAGAGTAATAACCGAACAGTATTCATAAATATTACTCAGAAAAAAATCCTAAATAGGTGCATAAAAATTAACTTTCACGTCCAAACTCCCAGAATTTTCAGCGATAACACTATATTATTTTTTAGGTAATACATAGCCAACATAGAGTACTAAAGTAGTAACGAGCAGTTTTTTCAATTGTGTTAGTATATATCGAAAGATATAAAAAAAACGTACAAAATTAACGCATTTTCGCATTACATCGTCCAATCTAACAAGCGATTTTCAACCTTACGTAAAGCATCGTAAATTATTTTAAAATTGGGGTTGGACCGCGTCTTAAGCTCCGCTGCGCGAGCGCTTTTTGACAAACCGGTTTTCCATAATATAAATAAAATAACTTTATGAAAGCGAAAATCAAGTGTTATTACTATTTTGTGTTATTATACATAATGTCATCAAATTCGTATTCGAGTTTTGGTAACCATATTATTTCGACAATAAATGGTTAGCAATGTACAGTAGCACATTGTGGTGTTCACAAAAAACTTCACCATTCGTATTTTCCTTTGTACAACACTTTTCTCAGTGAGTAGTACATTTGTGGGTAGAAAACTAGCTAATAAAAAAAATTTAAGGATATATTATTTTAAGTACAAATTAAGTATGTATTAATTATAAGTATGGTACGTTTACAACGTACACGTAATGTACGTTGTAAACATAAGCATGCTCCTATCATTTTCAATGCTTTTCGAGTAATGCTCTATAATAGTAATTAGCTGCGCCCCGCGTGCTGATGCATGATGACGATGAAAAGTTTGATATGTGTTAATCCAGCACCTCATCTACCTTCATACCAAATTTCATCAAAATCGGCCCAGCCGTTTGAGCGTGAAGAAGTAACAAATATACAACACACTATATATATATGTGTGATATAATGGTTTTTCACAGAGGCAGTCCATTATATTACCCATATGGTATCCATATAAATGTTTCCGTGCTCTATTCGGCCAAAGTAACAGATTCAAAAAGATTTGTACTTATGTGTCAAAATATAATTAAGTATAATAATGATTGTAATAATCTAATGTTATAATAAGTATATGGAATTCCTTTAATTCGTGCTAGATATGCGCTGAAAATCATATTATCTACATATGCACGCACTTTGCTATATGAAACTTTACAGCTAAAGTTTTTGCTTAAGGTTTTAATTATAACTGTGGGGCGAGCACGAAAATCTGCTCAAGTGTAACGTTATCGTATGGTTGACGTATTCAGTACAAACTATGAGTTATCTGTGCCACAGCTGTACTAGATAAATGATAGTTTGTACTAAATACGTCAACCATACGATAACGTTACACTTGAGCAGATTTTCGTTTACGTTCACGATGCGATTACGTTACATTTAAACAGATTTTCGTGCTCGGCCGAAAGGCCACTAAATAATGTAGAGGCTGAAGAAATTATTTAACATTGGCAAATAAATTACTGCACAAAAGAGCATCGGCGTTTTTGTTAGTCTACACTTCTATCTACATCTAAACTAATATTATAAAGAGGTAATATTTGTTTGTTTGTTTGTTTGTATTGTATTGAGTAGGCTCCGAAACTACTTAATCGATTTGGGAAATTCTTTCACCATTAGTAGTATTAGTAGTAGTTTTTTATTGGGGTGGAAATGCTGTGCACTTCCCTTTCGCCACGGGGGTGACGGAAGGGGGCGTGTGGGGCTCAGACCCACTAAAACCCCCCCGTGAGCAGTCCTCCGCCAAGGTGGGGCGAGATGACCTTGCTCACCAAGGTCACCCCCTAGACGTGTAGAGCCGTGCAAGCCGACGAAGAGTCCCCCGACTCATCGCCAGTGACCCCACTACGGAAGAGGGAGGAGACGTGCGAACCGTCTCCTCCGTTCCCCCGGTCGTCTGCGCCGGAGTGAATCAGCTCGGACATTGTTCTCCCTGATCCGCTCCGCAGCCTCCTTCTGCGCCATCACCGCTTCGCAGAAGGTGGCCACACCATTAGTATCCTACTTTATCCCTGATGAACATAGGACATAGAAGATTTGCACAAATTCAGGGAAAACTAATGAAAACTTTGATAATGTAATTGAAATGAAATTACTTCCAAGTAATTTCATTTACTTAAAATGGGACTTAAAAACGAATCTCACGGGGTGAAAAATTCAGTAAAGTAGAGGCTTTCCGTCTCTTCACTTGATAATAAAAGGTTTGTTTTATTAATTTGATGTTTCTATATTTAACTTTTCTACCAAAAAATTGTGCAATTTGGTTGAAAATATGTCACATAATTATGAGATCGACATCGTATAACTTTTTTAGGTTAGAAAACATGAAACAAAGAAAAAAAGAATTCAATTATTTTTTACTTTCTTGTTTATTCCCAGATTGCAATATTTCTCGGTAATAATTTGTTTCCTATAAAATATAATAAGCTTAGTTTAACCCCAAACAGAAGTTCGAAATGCAAACGTTTTAGACATTAGTCTATGTAGCTTGCATTATAGACTTATTACTGCTAAGTAAATTACCTACCCTCGTTAGCATGTACCTATAAATGTAGAGCAGTTGACAAAGGATAAGTACACAAAGATTGTAAAGGTGGACCCACATCGGAGCCGAAGATCGACTGCAGTCGTGAAAGTCGACGGTTTTGTTTCGGTGGAGAACTAAGCCCCAGTATAAATATAGAGAAACAGTACGGAAACTACCTACAAACGCTCGAAACGGCTCACTCACAGAAACATGCGCATCGACGAGAGCCCTAAGCGGTTGTCGCGGTGCTGTCAGTAGTGAGGCTGCGTCAAGACGAGTGGGCACGTATAAGTTTATTTTAGCTTAAAGGCCTATTCAGACCTGAGCGTTATTCGCTACCGCTGTGAGTAGCGAAAAATACCACGCGGAACTCGATGGGTAAATAGTATGAAGTTCCATAACTGCAGCGAAACCGTGTACCGCCTAGTGAGGCGGTATCTTTTCTCGTTTGGCGAAACTAGTTCCGCCGGGCGACGTGGGAGCAAGTAGTGACATGATTCCTTTAATTTTTTTATTTTTTTTTTGCCCCGGGGAAATCCTTTATGGATACCACCCACCACGGGGAGGGAGGTGGTTATGTGGGAGTCCGTATACCCACAAAAACCCCGGGGTGTTCCGTCACTGCCGCCCTCGGCGGGAACGCGGGACAGATTTTCCACACGACCGCGAACCCGCCGTGGCTGTCCGTTGCCGGACCCTTCTCTTCGCGGCACGCCAGAACACATGGCACGCCGCAACTACCTCGGAGACCAAACCCGCCAACAATGAGCGCCAGACTTCCCCGTGTCTGGACGCCCGTGGTCTCCCTGCGGTGGGTCGGATACGTAGCCCCACCGCCTGCTACGTCAGCCACAGGGGATAATCCCCAGCGACCCCACCTCCTCGAGTCTGCGCCGAGCGCCCGGACCCCACCTCCTCGAGCCTGCACCAAAGTGCCCGGGCCCCCCTCCTCGACCCTGCGCCAAAGCGCCTGGGCCCCACTTTCTCGAGCCTGCACCAAAGTGCCCAGGCCCCCCTCCTCGAGCTTGCGCCAAAGCGCCCGGGCCCCACCTCCTCGAGTCTGCGCCAAAGCGCCCGGACCCCACCACTCCTATGTGGACTTGGCGGCCAAAGCCCATAGGAGCGGCCCCGCCTGAGCCGGCCAGCGCACCCCAACGCCGGCGCGGCCCCTGGGTTCCTCTTGGCTTCACCGTGGTGATCCAAACCACGGCTACTGAGCCCCCCCGCCACGTCAATGCGGGAACCCTTCGGGGGGAGCAACATGCTTCCTGCCCTCACCCCGCTAACCGTTGCCAATGGATACCTCTACCGCGCGCGGTAGCGATATCCGCCTTGGTGTGAACAGGAAAATTAAGGCATACCCTTTCGGATTTCTCTATCCCTCGCGGTAGCGAATAACGCCCAGGTCGGAATAGGCCTTTACTAGGCTTAGTTCCGTACTGTTTCTCTATATTTATACAGTGACGAAGCGACCTACATGTAGTATATTTTATGAGAAGTGCTTTGAATGAAGAGCGGAAATCGCGGCGAGTGAGGCGGATGAATTATAGATACCGCCAACCTATTTTACGCTCGTAAAAAGCGATTGTCTCGATGTTTTCATGTGTTACGATAAATAAATGAAGGCATCATGTATTCTTCGGTACACGTGCAAATTCTTACTAAATATAATCAAATGATAGAATCACGGAAAATCTGTCATGAATACGGATTTTATAGAAATTTTGCGTTTCTCTTTTTAATATTATTTTGAAGGTTTAACTTACGCGGTATTTATGTATAGTCGAGTATCTCGACCGGTTTCGTGACCTATGATGAATCTAATATAACCTATGTTATTCAGGGTGAATGTAGCTTTCCAATGCTGAAAGAATGTTTGAAATAGGTCCAGTACTTTTGGAGCCAATTCGTTACAAACATACATACAAATCTTTCCTCTTTATAATATTATACGTTATATAGTTACGTGATAATGCTCATACACAGTATGTTTAATTTTTTTTGTCGATTTTGATCTTGTACTTTTGTAGGCTGGAATTGGAACTCCTTACCACACCAAAATTGAGTAGTAGTAGTTGAGGATTGGCAGTCCTATTCAAAAACCACGATCGTAAAACACAGTGCTATGTTTCTGAGCCACAAGAGCACCAAACTAGCAAGAGCATAATCAACCCCTTAGGTCCCCATTGCTGCGATTCGGTCCTTCAGCTCAGTATGAGCCATATTCCACCACCCAGGCCCGGTGTGGATTCAAAAACCAAATCAAAATTTAAGCCATTTATCTAAGGCATCAAAGACGCACTTATGATTGCCTATTATTTATTATAATGTACTTTTAAGACTCTACCGCTGCAATCTAAAATATATAAAGCCGAGAAGAAGCGTCTAGAAACTCGGGTCGGGGATTGGTTAGTTTTGTCAGCAAACCATGACTGCTTTCTTTGATAGTATTAGCAGCAAACTATTAATATGTTTTTATCTAGGAAAAAGAACTCAATGAAGTGACTAATAGTGGAAGGCTAATTGGAAGGAAATAGATCTTGATGCCAGTCTTCTAAACGTTGGACTGACTATTTAAAAAGACCACGATTAACCACCGGAAATCATACATCACAAGATGAAAAAAAAAGAATAACAACGAAGAAGAAGATTTAAGAAGATTGATTTAAGGCGCGGTTCAATCCTAATTTTAAAACATTTTTCGATGCTTTACATAAGGTTGAGAATTGCTTACCAGAATGGACGTCGTGATGCGAAAATTCAATTGAATACGTGCTAATATTTTATATATTTATTTCGTACAATCAAATGATCAAATTTTAATGATAAAGGAGCCCATAGTTCACTAGTAAATTTCATTGGAAATTCGAATATGATACATTATTTGAAATATATTGGCCCATTACTTGAATAAAAATGCTTTTTCCCACGGAGCACGTAAGAAAAACTACAAAATTTAGAGAATGTTGCTGATTTTTTTCTATCGAGCCAAGTTTGCTCAATCGTGTATTGACTCCCATACTTCATAAGGACGTATATTCAATTTACACTACATTTTTTTTCGAACTTCCGTTATTAGGTTTCAGCGTCGAAAAACTAAGTTTTCGCGAAGACGAATCATGAAATTTGGAACTCATTTCGCCTTAATCGCTCGTGGTGTGTGCCTACCTTTACATAAGCTGCGTAAACAAAGACCGTTATTTCCTAGGTACAGTTGTGGCAATTTCCTAGTCTCGAATCGGGGTACCTAGGTTATGGAGCCAATTATAAGCCGCATATATGGCCCCCATTCCTCACTACCATATAACATTTATCAGTAGCTCAATTCGATGGAATAATAAAATAATCATGAAAAAAAACGAAATTGATTTACAATTTACATTAAATGGAAAAGCTATAATAATAATAATAATAATAATGGTTTATTTATTTAGAACAGAAATACAGGTACACAAACATACATCGAGAATCGATGACACCTGCAGAAGTGTGAAACTGTGTCGCAGATATCAACGCCCTCCTCCGGAAAGGTTACATGAGGTTCCAAAGTTCAAAAACAAAGAACAATTAATTAGCTAACATATAAAAAGGATTGTTGCCTTATGAAATAGTTAAACATACGCTGCGCTTGCCGGTTTGTGATCTCCACTCCAGAACCTTCCGGCCCCATCGGCCATTTGTTTTGCGTGATATGTATTGTGCACTGCCACCTGTCACTTCAACTGGCTTATCTTTTGGGCTATGTCGGTGACTTTCGTGCATCTACGGATCTCCTCGTTTCTGATTCGATCACGTAGAGAAATCCCGAACATAGCCCTCTCCTCGTTGTGCGACTTTGAGCTTGCTTATGAGGCCCATAGTAAGAGATCACGTTTCAGTGTTATAAGTCACCACTGGTAACACACATTGATCAAAGAATTTCGCCTTTTGTCTATACGGACAAGGGTGACTCAATCCCTAACTCTAAGATCCATGTTAATCGGAAGTGCCCATACTGATATACCATATCATAAAGACACAGAAGCAATGAGATTTCCAAAAGTACCAAATAGGACATTAGTACCTCATTTATATTTCCGGGCAAATATTGCAATTGTGCTTTAATTGTTGAGTTATTTTAATTGGCTTACAAGCGAAATTTATTGTTCTGCCAAATTAGGCTTAAGTTATGAAATTAATGTATGAGTGTACAGGCAATAAATCAATTGGGTTATTAAGAGTGTTTAATTAATTTACCGATGTTGAATGAGAATTGTAGTGAACCGGGCATAAAATATAACCCCTTCTAGGCGTGAGATTAGAAAAATACCAAAGGCACGGGCAACAGCGTTCCACTAAGTTTTTTTTGTATGATATGATAGTTCAAAATTTATACCTGCCATCACATTGTGCGCATAGTACCGACTTCGACAAGATATTTCACACTTAGTGGTGTTGAAGTCGGTTCCATTTTTTGGTAAAAAATTGCATTCCCAGACAATTCTCTGCATAAAGTCACATACTTCCGTTATAGAAATTTCTGCAATAATTTATTAAAAAAAATAAAACGAGAGTATGAAAGTAAAGAATTTATTAGGACGAGAGGTAACCCAAAATCAACTTGGAAAATCGTGAAAAAAGTCGCAAATCTGCAACAACCACCATCATCTGCATCATCTTTGCTACTCCTTTCGGACGACCCCAAAACTTCTATTAATAATGTTAATGATTACTTCACAAATATAGGAAGAGATATAGCCAGCAAAATAAGTACAAAGTTACCTAACAATAATTACAAAGTCCCACATAGGCTCAAAGAGGATTATCCCACAATGGCCATTTTTAAAACAGACTGTGCTGAGGTTGAGCGCATTATAAAGGGGTTACGATCGGATTGCGCAGTAGGCTGGGATGACATACCGAGTAGAATTCTCAAAGACTCAAGTGAAGTTCTAGTGCCACCTCTGACACATATATTCAACCACTGTATATCGAAAGGGATCTTTCCGAAATCCTTAAAAAAAGCCCTTGTTTTGCCTATCTTCAAGAGTGGTGATAAAGATGTTATCAATAATTACAGGCCCATTTCTATACTAAGTTCAATTTCGAAGATACTGGAAAAACTGTTGAATGACAGACTGACAAAGTTCCTCGATAAGTATAATATCCTCTCAAAAAACCAATATGGTTTCCGCAGAAAAATATCTACAGAAGATGCGGTGGCTGACGTCACGAACACAATTGTTAACCATCTTGACAAAAGATATAAGTCTCTGGGCATATTTCTCGATCTGTCAAAAGCTTTTGATACTGTATCTATCCCAAAGATGCTCTTGAAGATGGAAGAAGTGGGAATACGTGGCTTAGCCCTAGAAATCTTTAAAGACTACCTTACTGATCGATTTCAGTGTGTCAGAGTCGATGGGCTGACGAGTAGTGACAAACCTTTGAGTTTCGGAATCCCACAAGGAAGTATATTAGGGCCGGTATTGTTTCTCATATATGTCAATGACCTCTGTGAACTTAACCTCCCTTCCTGTGATATCTTCACTTATGCGGATGATACCGCCCTCGTAGTTCGAGGGAAAACTTGGTGTGAGGCGAAAACACATGCCGAACGTGCTCTTAGTACTGTCATGGACTGGTTGTCGGCTAACTCTCTCACCTTAAATTTAACTAAAACTAAATACATATCTTTTTCACCTACCATATTAGCGCAACCTGATGCTAACTCTTTTTCAATTATTGCTCATCAATGCAAAAACTTATCTTTATGCAATTGTCTTTCGATTTCAAAAACGGATAGTATATCTATATATATACTAGGGATTCATATCGACAGCACATTAAGTTGGAAACCACATGTTGATAGTCTTACGTCTCGCGCAAGAAAACTTATTTATGTATTTAAAAAGTTAAGATCATCAGCGGACCTTGATACACTCAAAATAGTTTATTGCTCATTGGCCCAATCCATTATATCGTATTGTGACACGGTATGGGGGGGTGCATGCTCTACCACCTTACTAAGATTAGAACGCGCACAAAGAGCAATCTTGAAAGTCATGCTGAATAAACCTATAGCATATCCAACAACCTCATTGTACAAGGAGGCTGAGACTCTGACAGTAAGACAGCTAAGTATTTTACATATTGTTCTAAGGAAACATAAACGTATGCCGTATGTCGACCAAGCTGACTGTATAAATCGACGTAAAATATATCGTGTGTGCCCATATTACCCATACCGAACGTGTCTTGCAAACAGACACTATGATGTTATTTCTGGTAGGGTCTATAATAAAATAAATGCCATTCTGAATATCTATCCTCTCACATATGCAAAAGTAAAAAATGTTACTACAGACTGGCTTAAAACTCTCACATATGATGACACAGAAATGTTAATAAGACCGCTTATTATTTAATTAACAATAAAGTAAAACTACAATGCAGGCACATAAATACACTCACGCATCACACACACAAACATTATATACACACACACGCACACTAACACACACACACACACACATACTGGGCATGCACTACATATTAAATAAATTTAATAGGACTTAGGTACTTAATAAGATTTATAAGTTTTATACTTCTAAATGTGTAATGTACTAATTTTCCAGAAAACGGAGGGCTTTGGCGCCCGAAACACAGTTTAATTACTAGCTCAGGCGTCAAATGTTCCATGTAAACTAAGAGCAGATGTATAAGTTAAGTACATTAATTTAGTTTAAATATTGTCATTATGTTATGTCAATAAATTATTATTATTATTATTATATTCACCATTTTTAGTGACCCTTGCTACATCCAGGATGGATTGTCCATTCATCGTCAATGATGATATCATCAAAATACGCTAATAATAAATAAGATTTTTCAGTTATTGGAGTGTAACTCAAAACCTACTAGACCGTACACAAAAAACATACAATCGAACATTACAACCTCCTTTTTTGAAGTATTCAAAAATTGAACAGCACTTCTTTTTTTAGCAGTTTTACAGGTTCCACAGATGTTCTCCCTTCCACGTTAGTGACCCGGGCCAATGCAAATATTTAAAAAGAATTATTGTAACAATAACACGTACTTCGATGAGGATATTACGCAAAATCTTCACTATTATAGCATTCGAGTACAGTATCACTGATGGCTAGCAACAGCGACCACCGTAAGAATTTTATACCAGATGGCGAAGTAGGCACTCAGCTACGCTCCGACTTTGATAATAGTAAAGAGGTGTTGTTCACCGTGCTGAAATGCGGCGAGGAGTGCGGATCGCGGTCAAGGCAAACTTAGCTCTCAACAAATAAACCAAAACAGCATTTTTAGGGTCACATAACATCATTATTATAAAACTTAAGTAGAATACAAAAATCACTTATTTACAAAACAATACCACACATTGGTCAATCCTTATTGTTTGATCATCATCGCAGAACGTCCTCTGCTGAACATACGTCTCCTCCATAATGTTCCAAAAGGACCGTTTAGAAGCGGCCTGCATCCAATCCTGCGACCTTTATCAGGTCGTCTGTCCACCGTGTCGGAATTTATTCGCATTCGATCACGTAGAGAACCCCGAGCATAGCCCTCTCCATAGCTCGTTGTGCGACTTTGAGCTTACTTATGAGGCCCATAGTAAGAGACCACGTTTCAGTACCATAAGTCATCACTGGTAACTCACATTGGGCGAAGACTCTTGTCTTGAGGCACAGAGGTATTTTTGAGGAGAAGACTTCGCGAAGTTATAAACGCTGCCCAGCCGAGTTGGATTGGACGATTGACCTTGGCCTTGTTGTTTAATCTATCATAAATATCCGTTTTAACTTGTTTTGTTGGATATTGGTGATATGAAATTATCACAACTGCAAAATAATCAATGTATTAGTAAGTTTCAACAATTCTGAGTAGACAAATAACTAACATTTTGCAAAGAGTATGAAATCTATCGTGATACTCTCACATTATTTATCTATCTATCTATTTCTCCAGATCACGCTATAATTTGAGAGCAGCTTTACCGATTTCATTTATATTTTTTTAAATGTTTTTTTTTATACTTTGTTGAAGGTCTTACATTAAAAAAAGGGTGGGAGGTTATGACGAGGCCGAAGGCCGATCCTACAACGCGAACGAAGTCGCGGGCAGTCGCTAGTAATTATTAAAATTTATGGGCTGTACTCACTTGGTATTATGTCGTTATGTATTATGTCTGACGATGTTTCGAACGTGAGTGTATAGTACGCACGACGCGATCTCCGCGCGCGAATACTCCCTGAAGAAGAACGTCTTATACATTAAACGTCGTCGGAATTAAACTACAACCCGGTCACAATATCTGTGCACCTGACCTCGTGACGTCATATCGGCGGTCTGGGTACGGTGTGAAAAAAAGTTTTTCGAGAAATGTGGAGGTAAAAAAATTACTAACCTCTTCAAATCAATTTATTATTGATGAAGGGTTTGTTATTAAAAAACAATAATTTTGATTACAAATCATTTATTATTAAACTCAGTCACTATAAATTATTGACTCTATGCCTGACATTGTATCTTCCTCACTCTCACTTTCTGAACTCTCCGAACTGTCTTCCCCTAGTGACATTAAAAGTTGTGTGATGTTTCATCTGCTAGATGATCCTTTTCCCAGTATTCTCGCTGTAGTCACGTGATTCACTTCTTTTATCGGGACGTGTATCGGCAACGATGATGCTAACCGTACTGTCGCACCGGGGAGTGCGCGGAGAGGTGACAGGGGAAGCGGGAGAGGCGCCGCATTCCAGCGAGGTGCACAGATATTCTGACCGGGTTGTAAGTGACTGCAACCGGTATGTATTTGAAGATTTTTAAAACCGTATCATAAATGTATCCTTACAATTATATACTTTTCCTTATAACAAGGCACAACGGGAAACGGTTACCGGATAAAAAGAGTTATAAAAGAATGTATTATTTTATTTGCATAGAAGTAAGACACTCAAACAAAAAACATCGATTGCCAAGATACATTGAAAATTATGTTATACCAAGATTTGAATGAAATTTAATTGAAAGATCTTTTAGATCACAATAGCGCATAAGGTAAGTTAGTGACTATGACTGACCAGTTGGCGCAGCTAGTAGCAAACAAAACTTCTGAGCCACCAGTCCCGGATTCGACCTTTCGGATAGGCCAAACACTCGTGCGTATGAACATGTCTGTTTAACCTGTGTCTGGATATGTATATGTATATTAAGGCGCGGTCGTACCCTGATAATAGTCAAAAGCAGAATCTTTAAACATCGAGTGTAGCGAAACAGTTCGATAAAATCTATGAAAAAAAAACTCAGGTTAGAAAAGGAACAGGCAAAGAGTAATAACCGAATAGAATTCATAAATATTACTCGCTCTCTGCAGAATAAAATCCTAAATAGGTGCATAAAAATAAACTTTCACGTCCAAACTCTCTGAATTTTCAGCGATAACACTATATTATTTTTTAGGTAATACATAGCCAACATATAGTACTAAAGTAGTAACCAGCAGTTTTTTCAATTGTGTTAGTACATATCGAAAAATATAAAGAAAACGTACACAATTACCGCATTTTCGCATTACATCGTCCAATCTAACAAGCGATTTTCAACCTTACGTAAAGCATCGTAAATTATTTTAAAATTGGGGTTGGACCGCGTCTTAATAGAATAAAATAGTTTTATTTGCGACTGAAAACTAAATACAACACACAAGCTTAAATTTATCGAACAAACAGAATAATAATTATATTAGTCATCAGGTTACCACAATATATAGGCTCAGTTTAGTTTGGTACCTGAAGACCTTGTGTGGATGTTGTCTCATATAGCCGCACATAAACATGTGATTACCAAAATGCACGTACAAAAATTCGAATTAAATCCCGTCAACAGAAATATATGTAATATTCAAACGGCCTTACTAATAAACTTCGCTACACCCGGAAAAGTTATTCGTATCTATCTGTCAAGTTTTCGCTTACAGTAATAGTCACGCGTGAGAGCAAGACAAAGAAAGTTACGCCTAGTATAAAGTTTACGCAACGTTTATTAGTAAAGGTAGAGTATAATATCGATATAGTACAACGAGGAAACGAGAGACCACGCAAAACTGGGCTACTAAAACAAAACACGCGCGGTACGGCAACAAAAAAGAAACACTGACAACCGCATAATAATAAACATGACACAAGGAACCCAATATCAAGAACATGTTACCCCAAAACAGACCCTCTAGGACACAATTACCCCTAAACCAAGCCCTCCAGATCCCAATTACCGCGTTTTCCTTAACCCCAAAAACTCGTAGTAAGAAAACGCCGTAGTAAATAACCGCCAATAAGGTTGTGAGACGGTTAATTGCAAAAACAATGTCTTGCCCACACGGAATTGGCCACTTGCTGCCTCAACGTTAATTAGTACTAGATACCGATATCGGACGCGTTTCCATTGTTTCCCGGCAAATGTATATATTTCATTGAAATAGCGTTCATACCCGCGTGCGCTACGCGACGTAGTGGATATTGGTAGCAAATAATCTTGTGCAGAAACAAAACTAAACTAACTAAAGTTATATGATTATTAACGGGATATTTACCGTGGTAAGTTTGTGGAATGAGCTCCCGATATTTCGGCGCAGTTACATGCACCATGTTCACGGGAAGACTGAAGAATGCGGGTGGTTGGTCAAAAAGTTTAAAAGTTAGGTGCAGACATAACGATCTACCCTCTTTCTTAGTATTTTGCTACGGTTATCACTGGAACTCGAACTCGATCCTAAGTCCCGACAATTGTCGGGACTTAGGATCGAGTTAGGAACTTTTAAACTTTTTGACCAACCACCCGCATTCTTCAGTCTTCCCGTGAACATGGTGCATGTAACTGCGCCGAAATATCGGGAGCTCATTCCACAACCTTACCACGGTAAATATCCCGTTAATAATCATATAACTTTAGAGAACAACCGTGATAGTTTAAAACAGTGTTTTAAACTAACTAAAATCTAAACTATGGAAAGTAATGGTTAAAATTAACAGTTATGGTAAGCTAAAGTTGAAATTCGATGTTCGGACGGTATGATTCGTGGTCTATTGGTCATGGTGTCTGACACAGATTGTCGGAAGGTGCTAGTTCTAATACTGTCTAAGAATGTGTATTTTCTACCGACTTCCAAAAAAAAGGAGGAGGTACTCAATTCGACTTTTTTTTTGGTGTGTTACCTCATAAGTTTCGACTGGATGAACTGATTTAAAAAAATATTTTTGTTTGAAAGCTGGTGCTTCCCGTGTGATCCTATTTAAATTTCATCAAATTTGATCCAGTAAATTTTGAGATACACTACAATAACTGAATAGAATGGAAGTCGGTATTAGATGTTTCAAATTGTACCTGTTCTCTCTAAAATTGAAAAAGTTTGGTCTCGTTAAGCAGGCGAGACAATAAAAAATATGATAGGTAAATATTATTCGGTTGATCCTAAAATCCACATTCGTGTAACACTTAGAATAATAATTGTAAAAATACTCGTATTATTTTTCTATTTAGTTTACGCCCTTCATCATCATCATCATCATCTCAGCCGTAGGACGTCCACTGCTGAACATATGCCTCCCCCATGATTTTCCAAAAAGACCGGCTGAAAGCGGCCTGCATCCAACGTCGTCCTGCGACCTTCATCAGGTCGTCTGTCTACCGTGTCGGTGGACGACCTACGCTGCGCTTGCCGGTCCGTGGTCTCCACTCCAGAACCTTTCGGCCCCATCGGCCATCTGTTCTGCGTGCTATGTGCCCTGCCCACTGCCACTTCAACTGGCTAATCTTCTGAGCTATGTCGGTGACTTTCGTTCTTCTACGGATCTCCTCATTTCTGATTCGATCACGTAGAGAAACCCCGAGCATAGCCCTCTCCATAGTTCGTTGTGCGACTTTGAGCTTATCTATGAGGCCCATAGTAAGAGACCACGTTTCAGTGCCATAAGTCATCACTGGTAACATACATTGGTCGAAAACTCTTGTCTGGAGGCGGTTTACCTTACTAGAGATAAATATTTGACACTATAAGGTAAGTAAGGAAAACTTTGTCGTCCACGGTCTTAAACAAATTAATTTAAAAATCCCATGATTTTACATTATGACATTAGAGGGCACTATGTTAAATGACGACTAAATCTGCGTAAAATATACCCACAATTGAACAGAAATGTCAAATTTAAGGACTGTCATTTGCAAGCGTTATACGAATTCGAATGTTAGTATGACCAGAATAAGATCTACTCCTTGTTTCTGTGATCTGTAGATCTACTATTTAATTAACTTAAATTGGTGCTCTGCACAAGCGAATTACTTCCATTGTTAGATTAAATATATTTTGTTTTTATTTTGTATGGTTGGTACCATACAAAATCAAAACAAAATATATTTAACCCTTTGCGTCCAAGAGACGTAAATATATGTCAGTTACATTCATAAATCTTTTGTTTTAATTATCACGGTTTAGGAAGGATTAAGCAGTAGTAAAATTTGGAAAAAAAATTAAGCCGCGTGTCACAGATGAAAACAAACAAATTGTATAACCTTCTAGAGAACAGTTTAAGTATGGGATTCACATATTTCCTTACTGAATGCGATTAGAACACAAAAGGCATCTGCCAAAATGTCAAGTTTGTAGTTCTAGTGGTTTGGGCTCTGCGTTTGCGATTTTTGACAATTTGATACAAAATGTTTGCGTTGATGAATCTGTCTGTCAGTCAGGACAAGTTATTATAAATGTATAGATATATAAACTTATTTGGAATAATAAATTTATGTTTTTTTCCAAATTTTACTACTGCTTAATCCTTCCTAAACCGTGATAATTAAAACAAAATATTTATGAATGTAACTGACATATATTTACGTCTCTTGGACGCAAAGGGTTAAATATATTTTGTTTTTATATCAATATTTTTATACCATACAAAATCAAAAGTAAAATTTGAAAAAAAACCTAAATTTATTATTCCAAATAAGTTTATATATCTATACATTTATAATAACTTGTCCTGACTGACAGACAGATTCATCAACGCAAACATTTTGTATCAAATTGTCAAAAATCGCAAACGCAGAGCCCAAACCACTAGAACTACAAACTTGGACTACTAAACATTTTGGCAGATGCCTTTTGTGTTCTAATCGCATTCAGTAAGGAAATATGTGAATCCCATACTTAAACTGTTCTCTAGAAGGTTATACAGGAACAGTAACTATATATATATTACTGTTCCACAAAAAGTATTTAAAGTATAGATCGCATTATTATTTTCAATTAATGTATTATTATTTGTGATGTTATTTAATCTATCGTATATGAAAATTTCTACTAATAGATTGCTGTTTTGTCTGTGGTTTATTAAGCTTTATTGGTAATTCTTGAACTCGCTTTTTTATACTCTTTTTCTCGGTGAACATCTTAGCCCGAGTTCAGGAATCCACTGAAAATCAGTGTTATGGTAGCTCCTTGACTGGTGTGGCCATAACTCAAACTGAGTGTATTCCTTTTGCTATAAGTTGTATATTGTTTGTAAGAAATTGTATGTCATTTATTTTATTTTCTGTAGCAATAAATTATTATTCTATTCTATTCTATTCTATACAATTTGTTTGTTTTCATCTGTGACACGCGGCTTAATATCCTGGCATTTTGCAACCAAATATGTCGACTGGTCTCTGATTTCTATTCCTGAGAAAATCTGCTGAGCACGCCAAAACACGTTACAATTTAAAATCATAATTTGCTCGCAATACTTCCAATTAATATCTCAAATTGTCACGAAATATCGCACTGTATACTTATTACTTACTTTCGACTTATATTATTTCATTTGTTATTTTCTCGATGTTTCTCCAGTGGAAGCCGTGTTTATGCCTAATGTGTTACTAATTGGGCGTAAATTTAACGTAATATATGTTCTTAATGTAATTTAGTTATGAGTGGATATTAGTAGGGTATTATTGGGCGTCCTACTCCACCTTCCGTTTCTGAGGCTCACTCCGTTCGCCTCATCCACTCTCGGTGGAGTAGGACGCCCAATAATACTTCGAGATCGTGCAACATATGAGCTTACCTTGATTAAGATATCATCGAGTGTTTGGTCTGGGCGCTGTTCCACTGCACTACTTCACTACATCAACAAAGATTTACAATTCAACCCTATTCCACTTTTCCAGTTTTTAAACCTAACCGGATTTATATTATTTTATATATGTCGATGTAATAAATGAATCTACTCATTATTAATCAAACCATTTCAACCGGTGGCCATGAAATTTGTAAAACAATCACAATCGTTAGATTTAAACAGAATCTGCGTTGAGGCTGGAAAGTCTGATTTACGTCATGGAGAATTATTGCCTAATTCGGTTCGGTGCATTATTTGTGGACCATCAAATTGTGGAAAAACTAATTTACTGATTGGTCTTCTAATACATGAGAATGGTTTAAGATTTCAAAATGTGTATGTTTATTCAAAAACCCTACATCAACCGAAGTATATTTTTTTAGAACGAGTTTTGCAACGTGTACCAAGCCTTTCATTTCAGAAATATTGTGAAAATGAAGAGGTATTAAGTGTTCAAGACGCAAAACCGTATTCTGTTATCATATTTGATGATGTTGCATGTGAAAATCAAAATAACATGCGTGATTATTTTGCGATGGGGAGACATAAGAACATTGATTGTATTTATGTGAATCAAACATACACTAAAATCCCGAAACAGTTAGTAAGAGACAACGCGAATGTAATCGTACTTTTTAAACAAGATGAAATAAATATGAGGCACGTATATGATGAACATGTTAATACAGACATGACATGGATTGAATTTCGTGAAATGTGTTCTAAAATATGGAGGGAACCCTTTAATTATGTTGTAATTAATAAAGACTGTCCCAAGAATAAAGGTTGTTACAGAAATAAATTTGACACTTTCGTAGTCTTTGATTAGGAACATGAGTTATATATAAGACCGTTACCTGTGCGGTAATATTATTCGTCAGACAACCCCTAATCAATTGTGACCTATTTTTAAAATATGGATAAATCATTGAAAAGGCAAATTGTTGATGCAGCAGAAGCTGTGAAGAAAAAAGTACGAAAAATGAGAGATGATGAGATTAACAATAAACAAGCACTGGAATCGGTTTTCAAGCCTGTAACAGAACCTCTCAATTTAATTGCTAGCGCCAGTCAGCAAACTCCTCTCGTGCATGCTATGGAAGATGAAGAGACCGAAGTTCCATTTATTGATAAAACTTTGCACAAGGAACCTGACTATCAAAGCAGCAAGGAAGATGAAAACGAATACGAATCTGATAGCGACAGTGACATTTCATATAAATCAGTAGGTGATACGTCATCCTGGTCAGTATCTTCAGATGCGTTAACAGACATACCGTTTGGTGTTAGTGTAGAACGTGGGAACCTAATGTTAGGTTCTGCTCGCATAACTATCAATGATCAATACATCATCGTGGCAGGACGTAAATACCGTAATACGCCTGGTTTGAAGCAGTTGCTGTTAAAGAAAGACGTGGACCTGAACTTGGTTACAGATAGTGATATGCAACATTATAAATCGATGCTAATCGAAACAAATGCACATCGACGAGGCTTTGATCCAAGTAAGCCAATAAAAAGTTATAAGGGACAAAAATATTTGCAAGTAATTAAACCTCTTTTCAAACTGCGAAATACAGTTCAGGGTATCCAATCGAAAGGAAAAGGACTACCGCTGACAAAAAAATGGAAGAAAAACGTAGATTTTGTGTATTGGGATGATCCGAACGAATTAGTGGAAAGGTTAAAATTATTAATTGCATCTCGAGATGCTGGTAACACAGGTTTAGACAACGAAATAATATCTATTATTGAAGAATTACGTGAAAGTAAAGTAATAAATAAGTAAAGTATTTTTTTTATGTTTCATTTTATCATTGACCATTCATTACAATACACCCTAATCATGAATGTCGATAAGTTCGGTCATTTTATTCATAAAAGAATGCGTTTATCAGAAATATTTGACTTTAACGAAAACGCATTACTAAAATCAGAAAATGGAAATTTCAATCTGAAAAATTCTAGATTGGGAGGAATTAAACCTCCCGTAGAATTAGACGATGCTGTTAATAAGGATTATGTGGATCGATTGAATACTAAAACGATAAGAGAATTTGATAAACTGATTGGTTCATTACGATCTCGAATCATATTAGACGTACACAAGATAGCTCAGGATACTTTAAAAGCAAAGATACCTGAGGTTTTAATTCAATTGGAAGATAAGTTTTACACTAAAGCAGATGTAAATAAATTAATAAAAAAGACTCCGTAATGTCAAAACAGCAAATTGTAAATGAAATACACAAAGCAGCACGAAGAAATTTTCTTCGACGTTGTGTTATTCTTAAGGGAATTGACGACTTGTGGCAAGCAGATCTTATGGACATGCAAAACTTGAGAACGTATAATAAAGGACATAATTACGTTTTAGTAGTGATTGACTGTTTTTCAAAATACGCTTGGACAGAGCCATTAAAATCGAAAAATAAATTTGAGGTTAGTAGGGCATTTGAACGTATACTGCTTAGCACTCATCGGCATCCTGTTAATTTACAAACTGATATGGGGACAGAGTTTTATAATAGCACGTTTCAAACGCTCATGAAGACGTACAACATTAATCATTACTCATCGTTTTCCACAAAAAAAGCTTCGATCGTAGAACGACTGATTAAAACGGTTAAAAATAAATTATATAAATCTTTTAGTTTGAATGGAAACTATAAATGGTTAGGTTCAACATTAGAAGATATACTGAAGACATATAACAACACAATCCATCGAACTATTAGATGTAAACCGGTTGATGTGAATAAATCTAATGAATCAGTAATAAAAGAAAATATTAAAAAAACATACAAACATATATCCATCAAACGACTGCCTAAGTTCAAAGTTGGTGACTGTGTTCGTATCAGTAAATACAAACACAATTTCGAAAAAGGTTACACCCCCAATTGGTCAACTGAACTATTTACTATTAAGAAGATAAATAAAACCATACCAGTAACATACCACATAGAAGATCAACGAAAGAAAGATATAGTAGGAGCATTTTATGAGCAAGAACTTCAAAAATCTAATCATCCTAATGTTTATTTGATAGAAAAAGTTTTAAAAAGAAAAGGACGTAAACTGTTCGTCAAATGGTTAGGTCTAAACGATGAAGAAAACAGTTGGATTGATAAAGCTGCAATAATGAGTTAAGATATATAACTAATGCTGATGTAACATTCCTATCATTACACTTCGAGTAATGCAGGGTGGTGGACTAGTAAATAACATAATCAATAATCTACCGTTTGAAGTTCATTTGCCTGGATACAATTATTGCGGACCAGGAACTAAACTTCAAAAACGTTTATTACGAGGTGATCGAGGTGTAAATAAGCTAGATGAAGCTTGCATGCACCACGACATTGCTTACGCAAATCATACAGATCTATCCCATCGTCACAAAGCTGACTTACAATTACTCAACATGGCCAAACAAAGACTTAAATCAAAAGATGCGGGAAAAGGTGAAAAGTTAAGCTCATGGCTAGTGAGCAAGGTTATGAAAGCAAAACTGAAGTCTGGTTCCGGAGTTAAAACCTTCAGAAGCTTGGTTTCAAAAATAAGAGCAAAAATAAAAAAATTGAAGCCTAAGAATAGTAAAACTTTGATTAAAGTTGCTTATTTAGCAGCTAAAAAAATGTTTCCAGAAATTAATCGAATTCGAGTACCGCGAGTAATACCTTTGCCAAAAACTGGAGGGGTCCTGCCTTTAATCCCTATTTTCGCTGGTTTATCAGCTTTAGGCGCTTTAGCTGGTGGTGCTGCTGGTATTGCAAAAACTGTAAACGATTACAAAGCAGCTCAGCAAAATTTGCGAGAAACAGAACGACACAATAAGGCTATGGAAGGTTCGGTGCTGGGCAAGGGTTTATACATTAAACCGTACAAAAATGGTAAAGGATTGTTTATAAAATCATCAAAAAACTAGAAAGTTTGCTACCTGATCGTCCTCTGACTAATGTAGATATTCAAAAGTATGCAAGAGACATCCCATATTTCCGAGGGATCTACATGAAGGATCAGTTACCAAGAAAACCGAAGAGAATTGAATGCGCTATTGTAAACTTAGACGATTCTAAGAACGAAGGAACTCATTGGGTAGCTTATGTTAAATTATACAAGTATTGTGAATATTTTGATAGCTATGGAGATTTAAAACCTCCAGCAGAATTAATGCGATATTTTAAGAATTGTAATGTTTATTATAACTACACAAGATATCAAAGATTCAATACAGTAAATTGTGGTCACTTATGTTTAGAGTACCTGCTAACTTTTTGGAATAAAAAATTATAAAATGTATGTTTTTCTTTGAATTCAAGCATTATCACAATGTCACTCACATTGTCAATAACTGGAAATTCGTCAACGTTATCTACATACTATCCAAATACATTGCAACTAGATGGTGCTTATGAGTGTGCCTTATTGCAATTTTCAACATTTAATTCAATTCCAAATGTTGACAAAAGTAATAATAAGTTTTATTATGGCTCTAACGAAGTTATTGAAATACCGGAAGGCACTTATGAATTGCAAGATATCAGTGATTATTTAAAAACTGAAATAAATGATGCAACTATAAAACTACTGTGCAATAACAATACGTTAAAAACTACTATTTTCTGTACAAAAGACATTGATTTTAACAAAGAAGGCTCTTTCAGAAGACTGTTAGGATTTAATAAGCAGATTTTAAAAGGTAATAAATGGCATGTATCACAGTTCCCAGTCAACATTTTACCTACGACCGTGATCAGGGTTGAATGTGATATTGTTAGTGGGTCGTTTATAAACAACGAACCAAGTCACATCATTCACGAATTTGCACTCAACGTGCCACCTGGATACAGGATCATAGAAATACCGAAGAACGCAATATACTTTCCGATAAATCAAAACAATATAAGCTGTATTCACATTAAGCTATTAGATATAAGGAATCGCTTAATAAATTTACGTGGTGAAGAAGTGCAGCTGTATTTGCATCTCAGACGAAAAAATGATTGACTACAATAAATATGTACCTCAACAAGTAAAACATATCAGTTCTACTCGAGCTATCCGCCATACAAGACCCCGCTCTAAGAAGAAAATAAAATTAACCAAAGACAATAAAGCATTCCTGAAAGCAATCGGATTACTAGAATGAATATCTTAGACGTTTTATCCACTCCGACTTACGACACCACGATAGAAGGCATAGAATTTCATTCTTACAAACCCTACGTAACAAGTTTTAATAGAAATGATGAAATACGTATACCTATCAACCAACAGGACCTGTACATATTACCGTCAGCTAGCACTTTATATTTGGAAGGAACCGTTATAGTCAGCAAAAAGGATCCGAAAGACAAAGCTACTAGTGTCCAATTCACCAACAATGCTCTACTTTACCTATTTCAAGATATTAGGTATGAGCTAAATGGAGTAGAGATAGATAAAATAAAAAATGCTGGTATAACTACAACCATGAAATCGTTAATATCAATGAATGAGAGTGAATCAAAGATGTCTAACGCCTGGGGTTGGAATATCGACGGTGTAAAAAATATTAACGAAGGAAGTTTTTCTGCTTCTATCCCACTTCGCAATATCCTCGGTTTTGCGGAAGATTTTAAAAAAGTCGTTATAAATAGTAGACACGAACTGGTACTGTTACGAAGTAACACTAATTTAAACGCTGTAAAACTTAACCCTGGGGAAGTAGTGGATGACATTCACATCAACAAAATCATATGGCGTGTACCACATGTTAAAGTATCAGACAAGGAAAAAATTTTTTTGCTTAAACTGTTAGAAAAAGATCGACCGCTTCAGATGATTTACCGAAATTGGGATCTGTACGAATATCCAGCTTTACCTAAAACTACAAAGCATACATGGTCTATCAAAACTGCATCTCAAATCGAAAAACCAAGATACGTCATTATAGGCTTACAGACAAATAGGAAAAATAGTGCAAGTTCTGACATGTCTCAATTCGATCACTGCAATGTTCGTGACGTAAAAGTGTACCTTAATTCAACTTATTTTCCATATGAAAGTCTTAACGCGAATTTTGCTAATAACAGGATTGCTTTATTATATGAGCAATATATCAGATTTCAACAGTCGTATTACGGACGTTGTCCACAACCGTTGTTAAGTGAGAAACAGTTTAAAGATTTAGCACCGCTGTTTGTGGTTGATTGCTCTAGACAAGCAGAGAATCTAAAGACGGGTCCTGTTGTAGATGTAAGAGTAGAAATTGAGAGTGATTCGGAACTACCAGATCAGACAGCCGCTTATTGTCTCATTCTGAACGACTGCATTGTTGAATACAAACCATTAAGTAGCATCGTAAAGAAGATATCATGAACGTAGATACCATCATAGTTGACCTCCAAGGATTTAAAGATATTCAAAATAATTTTATCGTGAAGGAAGTGGCCATTGTAAGTCAGGAGCTTACACAAACATTCTTAGTAAAACCACCATATTCGTTTCATTATTTGTCTGATGAAGAAAAGAAGCAAGTAAGATGGTTAGAAAGAAATCGAGGAATTTACTGGAGTGAGGGTTACATAGATTATAGAGAATTTCTACGTGTTATAGTATTATATCTCGAGAATAAAAAAATAATGACAAAGGGTTTGGAAAAAATACAGTGGATTAAAGAATTGTGTACAAAGTGTGAAGTGATTGATATTGGTGAAAAGGGATGTCCTAATCTTCCAACATTAAAAAAAAATTTTTTAAAAAATAAAACTGACTTTAACTGTGTGCATCATAAAATTAACTGTGCATTAAATAATGCTATATGTATTAAAAAATGGTGTTTTGATAATCACATGTATATGTTTGATTTGTTTAGAAAAAATAAAACATAATTGATTTATAACTAATAGCAGTTTTATTTATTATATCATCATACCTATACACTAAACATACAGTGTTCATATTTCATTATCATAAAACTTAATAACAAGAAATTAAATACTTATATACTTTAACTACTTACTGCATAAATTTAAACATTTTGATTACATCTAAATTCTTAATTATTTACAGTAAATGAAATTAAAATAGTAACATTTCTTATACCAACACACCTTTAATATTTACACATAACTAGAGTCTTCACATAGTTTTTTCGATATTTTGTTCACTAATCTTTCTGCCTCATCCATAATGTTGTCCACTGATTCACTCACTACGTATTGCGCACTGATCAGTATATTATTATCATCATCACTGAGGTCTACCACTTGTATTTGAAGGAGTCTTAAGCCTTTTTTCTTTTGATTATTGATCACGTAACTATTAAGTTGCTTCCGTTTTTGAGGCTCCCGCCTCGTCCTTGATTTTTTATTGACCGGTTCGTCTTGTGGTTCAGGAATATGCCAGCTTGGATTTGGGCTCGGAAATCTTTGACCATACTGAGAGAAAATATCAGGTGAATCATTCATTATTGTTGATAATCTGAAACAATAATAGAAATTATTTATTTGTACATATAAAAGGTAATCCTATAATCATAAGATTCGTAAAATATGTATAGGTACTTACGATTTATTAAATCGATGTGATCACCACAACAAGCACCAGCTTAATGATTAATAAACTAATATTATTGTACGGCGAATGCATAGTGTAACATAAAACTTATGACACAATTTGATGTTTCCTTCCAACAAGTTTGAACTTGTTTCTCGAGCACAATGAGTGTTGGAAACACCTGACTAATATTATATTTCAAAACTTTATATGTTTTGTATGGCAGTTACTTACTGAGAAAAATTATATCATGTTTTGACAGGTTTGTAAATTATACAACAGGTTTCAACTTGTCTTTGTAAGTGATATATTTCAAAAACTTTATAACCTTATTTTATACCAGTTAATTACTGATTAACAATATCATCGTATGTCAACAGGTTAAAGCTTGTAAATCCTTCGACAAGTTTGAACTTCTTTCTATATATTTTGTATAGGTACCTACCAGTTAAACACTGAGAGACAATAATATCAACAGGTTTGAACATGAATGCCAGTTAATTACTGAAAACAATAACAGGGTACCTTTTTATTGAATGTACGACTGGCTTCTATTTGGTATAGTACATTCATAGACGTGGTAGGTAGGTATTACTTAAATGGATAAAAATAAAAGAGTCTATATATTCACACAAATGTATTTATTTTCACATAAAACTTACAATTTATTTTACTACACAGCTATTTTTAATATCTTTAAATAATATTTACGTTACATTAGCACATAGTATTCTATAACTATTTATTACTCTGTATACAGTAGAAACATTTAATTTATAACTAATAATTTAGAAATATATAGATACATTACTTTAATATAGATGCATTACCCCAAGCTAAAGTAGATACTTTATCAGGTAATAGCAAACGTTTATCGTCATTGCTAGAAAGTGCTATTTTATTAACACTCTGTGTAAATATTTCATGTTTGATTGACCTAAAGAGTAAATTTTTCTTGCGGATGACATTACAATTATACAAAACATTTTTATAATCTATCATATGTAAATTTTTCGTTACACTTTTTTTTGTTCCCTTTGCTTTCTTTATTGTTTTGTCTAAAGTTTTTATACAGTATAGCTTTGAACGCAGTCCTACAAATTCTTTAATTATTTTACCTCCCATTTCGTCCTTAAAGAGCCCAGGTACTTTTTTATTAATAATTGGCAGGCCAAACTTGTTATCAGAATTGTAATTGCTAGTATCAAAATATTTAAGGAAATAATTTTTAATATCTTTGTAAAAGTCATTCGTATTTACATTATAAACAAGACTATCAGTGTCAGTATAGCATAATTCAACATTATTGCCATAAAATGGTTTTATAGTAGAATAGTGAAAATCGTACATATGACTCTTTGATAATTCTAACACAGCGAAACCTATGTATATCGGTTTATTAAGAATAACACGCGAAGGTTTCATTTGTATTGCTACCAAATCATCTGAAAATACTGAAGCACTATGAAAATATGGGCTGGCGATTAGTTTTTCAGCACATGTTGATTTCTTGGTCTTATTTTTTAAATCATGCCATTTGTTTACTAACTTTAAATCAATTTTATGCTCATTGTTTTCTAGAGTTTTACCAAAAATACTGTTGTTTAGTAATTTAAAAAAATCTTGTTCAAACTGTGACTCGGCTTTTTGACGTAAATGAGTGTTAAGATCAATATATTTTTTTAAAAAATTACTTTGCTTAAAAACGATAGCGCGATGGATCTTTTTCAATATTAAACCGTGACGTATGCATGTTTTTAAATGAGTATAATGAATAACATAGTGGTATTTATCATACAAGTTTGGTATTAGTTTTTTATTCTTACCACCAGGGGGCAAGCACTTTTCTGGACAAAATGGAAAGTCATTGTGTTCAGTGTGTAAATTTTCAGGGTATGTTAAATCAACTTCGAGAATATATCCATATTCCACGTTATCACTAATATCAGTCAAGTTCAAATGTAAATTATCTATTTCATTGCTCGACATAAATCTAAAATCTGAATACGGCAAATATTGACACATGCTATGTCCATATAAATTGTTACAGTCTAAATAAACGATGAATGAATTTTGACGAGTCTGATCGTAAGTATCTAAATATTTGTGATTGGCTTTTACGTGTCGTTTGAAACACATACAAATACCTCCGCGAATACCTTTTTGTATCATTCTAAAAATTTCTACATCGCTAATAAGGTCTAATTTAACGCTTGTTTTCAAAAGCATTGCATCGAACGATAGACTTGGTGCTGTCAGGTAAAATGCCGGATCAAGATTATAATACCGTTTGCAAGTTTTTCTAAAACTTTCAAACACGTCTGCGAGCAATAACACATCGGTTTTAAGATATAAATCTGTGTACATACCCATATTTTTTATATCAAACTCTAACCAAATGGAATGCGCGTGTGCATAGTCGTCATCAGTGATAAGCTCATTTGTCAAGGAGTTATAAAAATTAGTTTTGCTGGGCAAACACGTATCTTCATAACGGTTCAATTGTGACATATAATCATACGGATATACTCCTTTTCGAGTAAGGAGCTCAAATTGTCTTGTATCAGGAAAATACGATTTGAGTAATTTAAACTCTTGTTTTTTCATTGTATTAACTAATTTTTCTAAACTAGTCCCTAAAAACTTGAAAGAATCTACAAAGCGAACCTTTATACTTTCTTCTTTCGAAATAGGAATGAACTTTGTGAGCGAAATATAGTTTTCTTTTGTTTTAGGTATTACTTTTAAAGACCCAGGAGCTTTGCCTAATTCTTTAATGAAAAGGTGACAGTCATAACCTGATAAATTATGAAAAAACACTGGTAAAAATGTAGGCAATTTATATTGCAAGTTACAATAACTATGAGCCGTGCCACGATATTTACCGGTCAAATGACAGTGGTCTCGGACCTTATCACCAAACAATAAATTCTCACAAATATGACAAGTAACCGAGTTATCAAAGTCATGAGCATTAGTATCGGTGTAAATCATAGGAACTTGTTTTTTAAAAATATTGTAAATTTTTTTTGCATCTTTATAAATAGAATTTACAAATTTTGATATGCAATCCAAACCACGGTAAGAAACGTACCTATTGTATTGTTTGTCTAGCGCACACGTAATATGATAAGCAAAAGCGATAGGCACATGTCGTTGACGTGTTACCGTATGCGATTTACTCGGATCAGGGTCACAGGACTGAAATCGTTCTAGCATTGTTTCAAAGTCTGCGTATATAACAAATGGTACAGTTTGCTTTCTGCTAAAATTTTTAAATTGTATAAATGAGCCCTTCGGGGGTAGTTCCGTAGCGACACCTCCACAACTATGTGAATCAAGGGCATCGTATGTATTAAAAAATATTAAACACACATCACAAAAATGCAATTTACCGTGATGTTTTGTGATTTGATTTTTAACAAGTCGCGGTAAATCTTTAATTAGACAGTAATGTGACAAATCATTGCTTTCTAGATAAAGTAAATGAATAACATTTTTCTTTAAATTATTTGATTTATAAAGCGGTCCTACTACAGTATATTTTTTTAACCCATAGATATAAACACAAATTTCAGGATTATTTACTTCAAACTTAGCAATATCTGAGAAAGTTAATGGAAATTGTATGCCTTCTATATTTAACACATCCCGAAAATCAGGGTAAGACGATACTCTTTCAGGATGACTTTTGGCTGGGTATAACGCTGCAACGACTGACCATAAAAAGCAATAATCATCCTTATTTCGAATATTTACACAAGCTTTTTTAGATTTTATAGTAGCCGGTAACTCTATAAAGCCTGAACCATGCAAAGGTTGATATTTGTTAATATTTACTTCTAAGTGTGAGCTACTTAAGAATGTCCAACCACTATCGCGATCCTGAAATTCTTCTATCTTTTTTGTTAAAATGTTTTTAACTTGAGATATTAAGGGTTCGTATTCATAGTTTTGATGAAGTGTATAATTTTTTGTAAAGAAGGATTTCATCTCTTGAGAGTCATTTTTAAACATTAAAAACAAAGCAAAATATTCAAAGTTAATTTTCACGCATATATGTTGTTTAAGAGACAAGGTTATTAATGACCTAATCTTTTCATGAATGTTATTTAAAAATGAAATCAAAGAACAGTTTTCATATTGATTTACAATTCTATAGGACGCAATGCGGTTTCGAAATGCAGAATTTATTAATTCAACACCATCACAGAAATAAGAAATACTTTTATTCTTGTGATTAGTACTACGTAAGTGACCTACCCAGTGCTTGCGCTCAACAGATGTATTACAGATAGTACAGAAAGGCATTTTAGATGGACGAAAATGGGATTAGAATAACTTATTAAGTATCTCAATAAAAGTACAGTGCTACACAATAAAAAAGAATGATCTAATTAAAATCAATATTATCGCTAAAGTACGTAGGCTCTGTGTTATTAAATAAAAAAAAAAAAAAAAAAAAAATAAAAAAAAAAAAGGATGATCTAATTGATCTAATAATATCGCAAAAAGAACAAATTACCTAATCTATTTAAAATTAATATTATCGCTAAAGTACGTAGGCTCTGTGTTATTAAATAAATCATGTGCTCGTTGCATGAATTTTTGCAGCGCATTCCACTGCACAGAGCCTCGGTCTAATTGAACTTTTAACGCTACTAACGCCTTTCTCCACCGATCTTCGCGAGGGATGGAGATCACGTCGCTCTTAGCGTAAACTTTGATGTCTACGTAAAATTCTCCCGACAAAACCGCTTGTCTTCTCACCTTCCCGTTATCGACGCGGGCCACGAGAGACGAGCCGAGATCACTGTGTGTAGTAGGGGGTCGCTCCACATCCACTTCTAGGCCGAAGAGATCAGTGGGCTTATTTCCATTGTCAGAGTTTTTTCTGTAAATAAAAATAATAAATTACTACCTATTGCGAAAGAGCCTAAGGTTGAGATCTATAGATGTTTAATAATAGATTGAAATGGACTAAGTTAATTGACAGTTATTACCTAGGTATATTTTATTTAAAGTTTTAATGTTTATTTGTTACACTATTTAATTAAGGTACTAGGTAATGTGTCCATGGATCAGGGTGAACAGTACTATTGTTCAATATTAAAACCAAAAATTACAAATTAATTACGTTCTAAATTTAGATCGGGTTGAAGCGCGGTCACGTGCTAGCTCTACGTACAATTTACTACATCAACAATTTAGCCCACTCGCCTGTGTGTCCCTACATCAACCCCTTCCTTTTTTCAAATAAGTTTTTTACAACAAACTTTATATAGTAACGTCTTAATTAAGTCTTATAAACTACCATAAAAAATCGTTGTCACCCTACAACCTTGCTGGTTGAAGTTTATATCTACTACGCTATAAGTACTAACTAACACAGTTAAATTGTAGTTTCTATTAATATCTTGTACTTCGTACCTGGTAAAAGTACCATACACTACGAAACAGTAACTCAATTAAGACAATTCTTGAAAATGTGTATTTTCACTAATCTATGTTACTCATAACCATCTTATATTATATATATATATATATATATATATATATATATATATATACTCGTTTTAGCATAAAATTATAATCGCTTTAGTTTATTGACTTTAACATTTTTCCAATATGAAATTTATTAGTATACTACATCACTGGACACAAATAATATTAATTTACGTATAAAGTAGGTAATACAAAGCAAAACATTTTCAAAGTTAACACAAGTAATAGAATATACTCGATGAAATAAACTTACGTATAACTGAGATATTTGGTTCCCACTTTAACATATTGCATATGAATTCAAATTACAGCGTAAATACAACCTGTTGTGGATTTCGCGTGACATTGGCTACTTCCACACATGGTTTATCGTTCATTTGTCCTCAGAGACGTTTTAAGCAATTACTATCTCCTTACTGAATGTTTTACCCATGATTAACCTTAGTGGTTTAACGTTGAAATAACTATATTACCTACTAAAAGTTTTGTACAAAAAGAGAATCTTTAATATTTGTTATGTGTTTTAAATCGGAGTAGAAGACTTATATGTATAATTGTAACGGACTATATCTAATACTGGAAATGTAAGTAATGTAAGTAAATTAAATGTAAGTAAATTACCTTAATTTTGACTCGTGAGGCTTGGAAACGGTGACACTGTTGGATGTACTCGTAGCTTGTGAATCGATCACTTTGCGTTTCGTCGCCCTTTTCTTCAGCTGCTTTGCTTGCGGCGGTGCTTCAACCACTACGGAACGGCTGTTGTGAGAATATTCGCTTTCGGAGGTAGACCTGCAAATAAGACACAAAGATTAATAATTTATAAAACACCAACATTGTCTGCGACCTAATCCTGGTATCACGAGAAAAGATAACCTATATGTTTCATTAAAATCTGTACAAATATATTTTTAAACATCCAAACATTGCACTTATAATGTTAATAAAGATTGATACAATCACTAAGTATTGTTAATAACTTAGTTAATGATTAGGATTGTTATTCATTAAACCACAAACATGATTATTTAGATAGATAGCACTTACTTACATTTTCGTTGTAGCTTTCAACAGTTTTTAAGCGCGTAGCAGCAAGTATATCCAGCCGGTGGCAGCGGGCAGAAACCAGGATCCGTAGTTGTCACGTTAAGACAAAGGAGTAAAGTAATTTATCAAACCAAATTGATCGAGTTTTTATATAGAGAAATCGTCCATTCAGCAAACTATGTTACTTTGAAAATATACTTAAAGTTCTTTGTTTTAAAGAATCGTGAGTAATTATTGTCGGTTACGACCATTTAAATTAAATCTTTCCCATCGATTCCGTCAAATTGACTTTTTTGAGTAATGAAATATAACACTTTCGTATATTCAAAGCCACCAATAATCGCCGCAACTTCTTTGAAATAGATACCCGTGTACTTGTTCATAAAACATAATTACCTAAGCGTAATATATGAACTAGTGTTTGTCCACGACTTCGTACGCGTTAAAGTTACAATTAAATTGTATCATTTTTACTATAGTTATTTTTGTCTTTAGTACCTATTTGATGAGGACAGGAATCATACAAATAAATAAAGGACCTATCCAACCGTTCTCCAGTTGTAAATTGTGTTAATAATACAATTTTGTTTTATCTACATGTACCTATAATACTTTATTTATATAGATTAAATCATATTTCGGACATTGAAAGATTTCATTTAAAGGCTACGTAGTAATGTTTTAATATAGACCGCAAAATGCTCGAATCATCATAAATGTATTCCCACAACCTTGACACACACATGCACACACATGTGAGTAGTTACTTTAATACGACCCGTGCAATACTTAGAAATGTACATTATGCAGCTCAGCAGTTTTATTACTTTGTAGCTTTTAATAACGTAATTCCAATGTCACTTCACGAAGAAACGTGAAAGAGTCAAGTTTATACATTCTAGTGATGATATTTCAGCTAAACCTAAAGTGTAATAATTTCGGTCGGCGATAGGTAGTAAAGTAGTGCAGTGAAACAGTTATTTATACTAATTTCGCTCGATGATAGGTAGTGAAGTAGTGCAGTGGAACAGCGGCCAGACCAAACACTCGATGATATCTTAATCAAGGTAAGCTCATATGTTGCACGATCTCGAAGTATTATTGGGCGTCCTACTCCACCGAGAGTGGATGAGGCGAACGGAGTGAGCCTCAGAAACGGAAGGTGGAGTAGGACGCCCAATAATACCCTACTACTGATATTTTATGATCATTAATTGTAACAATGAAAAACTTGGTTGGTAAAACTAAATAAAAATATTTTTTTTGTATTACTATCACAGTAACTATAAGATTCTTATTCATAAGTAGTTTAATTAGTTATTTTACCTTCTGCGTTTTTGTGGTAGACAATAAATAGTATTTTTTTTGTATTTTATAGCTGTCGTACATTAATATAATATAATATAATCTTATTATATTAATATAATATAATATATAAATTAATATAATATACTATAATAATAAATTACATAATATAATCAATATTGATATAATGTACGTACACACAATTACTGGTAAGTTAATTAGAATTGGTAACTTATTTAAACGGTGCCTTATGTGGACATCACGCGTGACGTCAATAATATCACAATGGACACCCGCAATCTAGACTAATTGGTTTAAATATCACACGTGGCGTTGCTGCACCCAGATTTCCTCTAGCTTTTAATTTCCTGTTCCCAGCTCTTTTGTCCTTTTTACTCCTGTTTTCTCTTTGGTTCTTTTTACCCTTTTCGGTACGTGGGAATTAAGCGCAGCTAACTTATGTGCCACGTACTGCACTCGTAAATGCGCTACATTTCTGGACTTTGCTTCGTTTCCAGCGTTCGAATCCGAGTTGAAATGTTTTGGAAAGATTTCTGTTGCGAGTTCGGAGTACATGGTCGATAGTTTTTTGTTATGTGTCTTTTGTTTTAGTTATTGTGTCTAGAAATGGTTGAGTGAATTACCTTTTGGTTTTCTTTTCAAGGTGTATGCTCTAACGTATAACGAAGTTAAAATCTTTGATAATAAATATATATTACCGCTTTTCGTATTATTTTGCCTGACAGGGTAATTATTCGACATTAGGTGTGGTCCTGAGCCATAATCAATCGCGTCGTTCGCTCGCTCGGTCCCTTACAAGCCTACCATCATCGTAAACGAGCCTATTACGTCATCGATGATGTCGCCAACAACGCTCACGTTGCGACCACAACGCTCGCAGATGGAAGGTGGGTTTTTGTACTTTTTGCGGTCGTTGCGAGCTGTCACTGACAAAATTTCAAATAAGTATAGGACTCTTTTGATTTTTGACAGAATAATTGGCGCGCGATTCGAGTCCGCGTGAGGTGAGTGTTTCTTTCGGGTTTGGCGTTAGCATTGGAACCAAAGGGAACGGCAAACCGGGCGCGACAGTTGTGAGCGTTAACGGCGCGTACCATGTAATCGTGCGTAATCATGTGATTCGCGAGATTTGAAGAATATACATAACCTTCTATAAAACAATTATAAACACTTTAGACAAACTACGAAGATATAAACATCGGAGATACCTCGTTTATTAAAAAAGCATTTATACCCTCATAACCTGTAACGGGAGGCAGGACTCACATTTACACCCATTCAAGACCCAACATCAAATATTTCTGATCTTCACAAAAATATTTGTCTCGACCAGGGATCGAATACTTTATTGTTTTACAGACTCTACCGCCGCGTTTCTAAAAATAAAAGAGCCTACCGAGAAAAAGCGGCACGAAACTGTGGGCCATTCTTTTCATATAGATTTTTATAATGTTTCTACTTAGGTACTACTATTGTTACATTTTAACATTCGAAGGCAGGGTCACTACCAACTGAGTTAGCGGAGTCATCCCAGCTGAGCTAACTGAAACGTCATTTTAATATTTTATTTTATTATATTTTATTTTAATTATCAGGAAAACAAACAGCTTAGAATTAAACAGTAATACACAAACAGTTGAAAAACTTAAGCCAAAAACAGTTTTCACATTTAGAAAAAATAGTTATACAATGAAGGTAATACAATATTAGAGTAAAAAACGCCCCCACACTACGGAAACCAATTAAAGGTATGATAATCTTAAACACTTAGTTATAGATAAATAACATAACCAATCTCTAAATAGTACAGACAAATGGACAATCGCAAGAGTGTTGGATATTAACCCCTTAAAATAAGATTTAACGTTTAACGTTCAACGACTCTCGGATTTAGATAAGTTAGTTAAGATTATTTTTTAAAAGAAATATATAGGGACATCTTCCTTCCTTAATCGTTTCCTCATTACTGAGGATCGTGACTCTTCTGTCGCAGTTTGTTGACTGTTTCTCTCCATCGAGTTCTGTTGCTGGCCTGATGTAGAGCTGTGCTGTATGGTATCTCCAGCTGTTTCGATACCTGATCCGTCCATCGCTTAGGGCTTCGTCCTCTTGGTCTTTTACCCTCAATTTTGCCAGTTACTATTAGACGCTCAAGGTTGTCAGAGCTTCTACGCGCAATATGATCGAAGTACTGTATATGATACTCGGTGTAAGCATATTACATGGAACATTTTCGGCGTTTTTGGAATGCCATCTACATGACCCAACGACTGTAATTGGTCTCAGAACACAACTGAGATCCTGAAGTCATAAATTTTTTTACCATAAAATGGAACCGACTTCAACACTACGACTATAACCTGTTGAAGTCGTACCATAATAATTCAAAAGTTCCTATTATCATAATGTTCTGCTCATGGTATTGACAAGTTATTTCACACTTTTTAGCGTTGAAGTCGGTTCCATTTTTTGGTAAAAAAATTATTCATAATTTTTAGTGACCCTTGCTACTTACGGGATCGATTGTCGTTCACCGTTAATGAGGATATCATCAAAATAGGCGACACACTTTTGAGTTATTGGAGTGTAACTCAAAAACTGCTTGACCGTCATTCATGATATATAAATGGGACCACCACGGACGCAAGTCTTTCAAATAAAAATGAATGAAGATCGTGAGGTTCACAAATGGGGGCGAAAACGGTGAACATACATTATAAAATACAAACTTTTCGAAGTCGAAAATAAAACCTCCTATTTTGAACTCGGTTAAAAAGAAAACGGTTACCCATCCTAGTTTTTATCACAGTAATCGCAACCAGTTCCTATCAAGAGCAACACTTGACGAGTGGGCAAACATTTTGTAGCATAGCCTGGCGCCTTTTTAGCCTTGAAGATCAAAGCGCACAATATAGAGGCTCTTCTTTTATTTACATACTTCTAGTAATTCCGGTACGTAGACGTCGTGTGTGGTCCTAATTTCCTTGTAAAATGCCGCCTCCAAGAGCCATGAAAAAACTAATTAGGTACCTACATATGTTTTCCATGGCTGGAGACTGTCGCAAACTTCAAACGACCCGGTTAGTCTCCAAAATTGAGATGATCTTACTTCTGTTTTTTTTTTTAATTATTTTATTGTCAATTTTAACAATCTATATCTATATTTAAAAGGAAGAAGTACATAGTTATTGTGTACAGCTCGTAACAAAACGACGTAGGAAGTCTGAAAGGTGTGCATATGTACCTAATCAGGATTTATTTGGTAAAGTATCAAAATTAAAACCGCTATCATTTTTTTTCATACAAACTTTAAAAAATGTTATGATAAGGTTTATAACCGACTTAAAAAAGGAGGAGATTATATGTCGATTGTAAGTGCTGTTTAGTGAATTTTCACCTATTTCTCCCCTATTTGTGGACCGAATCTCTCTTTTTATTTGTTAGAGTATACTTCCAAGGTGGTCCCACTTAATTATCATCAAATTCGGTCAAGCGGTTTTTGAGTTACACTCCAATAACTGAAAAGTGCCTATCTTGCTGATATCATCATTGTCGGTGAATGACAATCGATCTCATGAGAAGCAAGGCACAAAATTTAAACCGACTTCTACACCAAAAAGTGTGAAATAACTTGCCGAAGTTAAGTCATGCGCCCAACATTGTGATAATACGTACTTACTTTTGAACTAGCATGTAATAATGGTTTTTAATCGACTTCAAGAAATAAGGATGTTCTCATTTCGGTTCCATGTTTGTTACAAGATTATAATACTCCGCCAATTATGTATTGATTTTGTTGATTTTGTTTTTAGTTTGTTAGGTTCTTGATACGTACTTCGGAGTTTGATTGAAATTTATAAAATTGAATAATTAGAATTGTGGGTATTTTTAACCTATATATTAAATAAAAAAATTAAATATTTTTTATTAAATTTAATATCTAATAATATTATATTAAATAAAAGGAACCCCTATTTCTCCTGGTCACGCTATTACTTAAGAACGGATGGAACAATCTCGCTAATACTTTTTTGTTGTGTTAATTATTATCAGGAGAAAGTTCTTGTGAAAGAAAAACCAAGAAAAGAGGGGAGGGTATGGCGAGGCCGAAGGCCGAGCCTACTACGCGTCAAGAAGTCGCGGACAGTCGCTAGTAATAGAATAAAAGTCGGTTTGAAATGTTTTATATTGTTTAATATTTTCAAGTCGATTCTCATAATCCACACAAGTTTACGTGCAAAAATCATTAATCACAATTATCTCCGTGTCGATGGATTGCCTGAAAAAGTTAATGAGTAGCCCTTTTGTGGGCGTTGCAGACACGTTTTAATGAGTTTCGCTACCGGAATACAAAAGGGCTTACCGGTATGTACCTACCACAAAATAATTTAACCACAGGACCAAAGGTCAAGTACCTCATAAATAATAACACCTGAGTAAAAATTTAACTACCTTCATATGTTTACGGGCAGTGGGCAGGGCACATAGCACGCGGAACAGATGCCCGATGGGGCCGGAAGGTTCTGGAGTGGAGACCACGGACCGGCAAGCGCAGCGTAGGTCGTCCCCCGACACGGTGGACAGATGACTTGATAAAGGACGCAGGACGACGTTGGATGCAGAACGCTTCTAACGGGTCCTTTTGGAAAATTATTGGGGAGGCATATGTTATGGAGATGATGATGATGATATTTTTACGACTGGAAAAACATAGATCAGTGCACGCAAATTAACGTAACTGTGACGTAATCATATCGTTGAAGTATACAGTACAGACTATGAGTGATCTAGTACAACTGTGGCACAGATAACTTATACTTGTAGTTTGTACTACTCATGGCTAAATTTGGATTACGGTACACTTACGCAAAATTTCGTGCTAGGTGCAACGGTATTTGATCTGCAGAATTACTGGACTTCTAAAAAAATTACTAAAAATCCACGTAATAATAATATACCAGTTACGGCTATAATAATTTGAAAACAAATAATTACGCCAGCGGGAAGCGTTATGTGCCCTAAGGCTTATGGCGGTAATAGAAAGGTTTTAAGTGGACTGTACTTTTGGGGGGTTGCTGGAAACACTAATTAAAAGGTGCGTGAGATAACGTAGGTTAAAGTGATTGGGAAAGGACTTACTGGTAACATATATTCACATAAATTCCTTTGTTGGTTAAAGCGGGTAGAATAAAGTGCGGCGCGTAGCGGGTTATCGCGGTGGCTCGTGTGTACAACTCGGGTGTCGAGCGAGCATCATCTGTCGAGTCGAGCCGGTTCTCAGTGTCCGGCGGGTCGAGGAAAGGGAGTGGGTGCGGGGAGGAAACGTTACTCACTAGTCGCTGCAAGGCGATTGGAAGTACAAAGCACAGCAAGCGCGTAACTATATTGTCTTAGCCGATTTATGGCGATAACATTCCCCCCGACCGTTGCCGAAAGCTATAATGCGTTAAATATAATGCGTGAAATTATTATATGCGGATAAATATTGTATAATGTAATATGTGTAATAAATATAAGTGTGCGATAATTCGTTGATACATTATTGATTAGGAAGGGGACATAACTTTACTACCGGACGAAGGTACCTCCCCTTTGCTGTTTTTATCGTGACAACACGAGTAGTGCCGTCCTTAGACGGGTAAAGGCCAAGCAAAAGGAGGCGCATTGTCAGTTATGACAATTACTACTGTTCCCTCTTGTATAGGGACTGAAGGAACGTTCCACTTAGCTCGCGATTGTAACTGGTGTAAGTATTCGACACGCCAACGCTTCCAAAAGGACTGCACCATACTATCTAGTAGGCTATGTCTTTGTCGTAAGTCTGTCTGTTCAACATTAGGCGCGGGAATCGATGAAAGTGGCACGGTCTGCAAAAAATGAGCAGGTGTAAGAGCTGAAGGCTCCGCGGGGTCACTATTCATTACTGTCAGCGGTCGGGAATTAATAAAAGCTTCTACCTGCGCAAGTACAGTGAGAAGTTCCTCGTACGAAACGACTTGTTGTCCAATGACTTTAAATAATCGTCTTTACAATTTTGACCATACTCTTCCAGTGAGGGGAAGAAGGGGGGATAAGCTTACAGGTTATACGATTCTCTGCAAGTTCACCCTCTAGGTGAGTGCGAAACTCATCTAGAAACTTATATAGGTCGCGGAGGTACGATCTTGCCCCTATAAAACAAGTTCCATTGTCCGAGTACATGCATTTGATCGGTCCGCGTCTAGAAAGAAAGCGTTTGAACGCATTAAGGAAACTGGCGGTACTTAAATCTGTAGCAATCTCAATGTGAGTGGCGCGGGTGGTAAGGCACGCAAATATGCATAGCCAGGCTTTGCGACGTTTCACCCCCCGACCACGAACGGGTGTGTACTGCAGATGCCCCGCATAATCACACCCCACATGCGTAAACACCTTGTCAACCTGATTGACACGGTGGCTGGGTAAATCAGCCATGAGTGGGAATGACGAACGAGGTTTCGACCTGAAGCATACATTGCATTTGTGAGTACGATATCTTATAATACGACGAGCAGCCAAAATCCAGAACCTTTGTCTTAATAAGGACATCAGGAGCTCAGGACCAGCATGCAAGTGTTTGCGGTGATAGTGATCAACTATTAGATCAATTATATGGTCGTGGCGCGGTAAAATGGAAGGATGCTTATGAGTGAAATCCTCGGCGGAATTCGACAAGCGTCCTCCGACACGAATAACACCATTACGGTCTATAAAAGGTCGAAGCTTATTTAAAGCGGGCGAACAGATTTCATTCTTAGTTAACCTTGCTTTATCATACGAGAAATAAACATCTTGTACGGCACAAATCAGTTTATTTTCGGCAAATTCCAAGTCTGTGGCTGATATGGAATTAGCACGAGGCAACCTTTTCACAAAGCGGTAAACGTATACGATGACACGTAATAACTTGAAATACGACGAAAAACGTTGAGCGAGTACATAAAGCGAGTTCTCCTCTGGACTATTCGTGAGAACATGCACCATAGTCCGCTGTTCAGGAATATCTACGTATTCGTCATCTAGTTTATTGTCTAATTTACTTGAGGGCCATTCGCTTGGGTCTAGATTGGCCCAAGGAGGTCCATTATACCACAAAGGGTGGTCTGCCAACTGGTCTGGAGTTAGACCACGTGACAAACAGTCTGCGGGATTACTTGAGCCTGAAATATGGAAGAATCGATCGGCGGGGATGTTTTCTGTCAATTTTACAACTCTATTGGAGACAAAAGTCTGCCAACGATGCGGGGATCCATTTATCCAGCAAAGTACAACCTTGGAATCGGAAAAGGCATAAACATTGCTATTTCTCGGAGCCCCCGATTCCTTTAACGACCATGTTCGATGGCTTTGTATGATTTAATAATCCAAGGCGTTTACAGCACTCATAACTGATAAAATCACTTTGGCTTGCACTATCCAACAAACAGCGAATTAAATTATCTGCACCATATACTACAACTTGCGCAGTTGATAGCAATACAGTGGCACAAGTAACTTGTTGCCGTTTATCAATTGGCTGTACATCGATGCGCGAGGGCAGCGAAGCAGCAACCGACGTCGTGCAAAGCGACATATCGTTGCGTTGCACTATCTGTGCCTGGGTTACAACGGGACGGGTCTCCTGAGGAGGCGCGGTTGTCAAATTATGTATGACAGGTTCAGATGGCTGTCTGTTAATATTAAAATGCAGCATAGAGTGATGACGCTGATTACAAGTGCGACATTTTAACTTAGATGTGCAATTGACAGTCTTGTGTGTACGGCTAAGGCAGTTTACACAAGCGTTATTATTTTTTATGTATTTAAAACGCTCGGTGGGAGAAAGCCTTTCAAACGCGGTACATTTATAGTAATGATCATGGTTCGCGTAGTTACACAGTGGGCATTTATCCGGACGTGAGCTCGACGTAACGTATGATTGTGGATTTGGCGGATTAAGAGTCTTAACACGAGGCTTGTAGCTTGATTTTGAACTGTTATTGCCGGTATCGGCAGGCTGCGTGTTTCCATATATGCGACACTGACTCCTAATGAAATTGATAAACATATCAAGTGTAGGATTTTTCATGTCTCGTGAGTACATTTGAAATGCACGTACAGTTTCCGTAACAAATTTCTTTATAGCAATGTGCAAAAGTATGAAATCCAACAGATCATCTATTTTCAAAGATTTGAGCGAGTTAATAGCTACGACAAACGTATCGATAAACGATTGGTAGTTAGATGCCGAAGGAGAACCATTTAATTTGAAGTTAAGTGCCTGTTCTAAATGATTCGTACCTAGCAGCCGTATGTCTTGATATTTATCGACAAGTGTCTGATAAATTATATTATAATTTTCCGGAGTTGGTATAACACCAGCAAACGTAGACTGAGCATTATGTGATAATTTAGCCAGGAGATAGTATAATTTATCTGCGTTTGTAAGAGTGTCGTTCGTATGTACTAGTGCGTTGAATGTTGTGTAGAATAGCGGCCAGTTATTTAAGTCACCATTAAATGACATCAGTTCAAGCTGCGGTAACTTTTGCTTAGCTTTGGGCGTTGTGGAAACTACTGTCGCGGTATCATGTTTGGTAAACTTCGACTGGACCTGCTTGATAAAACAATATAGATCCTCAAAAGAAGCGTAACTTTGATATATAATAAATAAAGGTATAGCGTCGGGATCATTTTCCAGAAGCATTTCATTGTAATCGTCGAGAACATTGTGAAAACTAGTTCTGATTTCTTCGATCGTAATGCAAGAATTTAAAAATAACTCTTCATTTTCTTCTGAAATATGAGCAATTTTAGCTTGATTATAAACAACATTAACACGCTCAAAAAATGCCTGACGCTTCGCTTGCAAAACAACTAAGCGCGGCTTACAAGGTAAAACAATTTTTTCCTTGCGAGACATTATTAAAATTAATTAAAACGGTACTAGCAAGTAAGCAGTAGTGAGCGGATAAAGCGGTAGTAATAATAATGTAATCCCAAAGGAGCAAAATATGCTGTAAAAGTAACAAAACAAAATGTTTAATCGCAACGAGAGGACGTATCCTTTGATGTAGATATCTCTTTTTTTTCAACAACGAAAGGTTGCGATGACCGTGTCCCGTCGTAGTATATCTCGGCTAACAAATAAAATGAAGGTAGGATATACGACGAAACTAAGTAAGTAATTTTACGAATATAATAATTATTACGATCGACAACCACAATCAAATACAAATAAATAAGTTGTTTGTATTGTGTTATATGTTATTTTTGATAATCGGTTGGTCTGTGACATTTAAAAGACATAGGTATATGAGAACCTATGATTCTTAAGAAACTTATACGATATTAAGGAAGCGGTATGTAATAATGTTATGTATTATATAATAATGCGTGATAAAATATATTACTTATAAATGTATATGTATACCGAGAAGGTGGTAGTATATTATATAGTTTTCTAATGGCAAACACTTATAAGGCGGTGCGTCGATGTATGATACAATCGTTACATAGGAACATAGAAAATACCGACTGGGATATGACATAAAATATAAGGCGGTACTTATTGGTACCGACCACAACGTGACAAATAGTTTATTTTGGCTTTTTATGGTTTTGGTGGTTTGGCTTTGGTGTTTTAATGGCGATTACAATACCAAAAAACCTTATACATAATAACACCTTAATAATAATGCATTTGCATACCTGCATATTTTAAAATCTAATAATAAAATAGCAAACATCTTCGATCGTACGCTTCGCATAGTTAAAAGAAGTACAGTAATGCCCGTGTTCACCAAGACATGTTTAAATTGTAAACGGACGTTCAATTCAGATTCAGTCTCAGATTCAGACTGTTTAGCAATATTTTGCTGTTCACCAAGCAGTTACCATTGATTAAGTTCCGTAACCGGCTGTTTAAGTTAAACGAAGTCTTCGACCTTGTTTAACCATTGGTTATTGTTTATTTACGTGAAAATTAAAGACACTCTGAATTATACGTGAGAACATGTTAGATATTCAGCTAATTTACGCGCACGTGTTTTCCAAAGTCGACACAATTGCTCTGAGGAATATGAAGAAAAAGCATTTGTTACAAGATTTCGTTTATACAAACATTTAATTGAAATGAAGTTGGAATATAATATCTTCCGTATTCACGTCAATAAAACTCTCTCGAATTTTAAGTTAAGATTTCCACAATACGTCTCTGACGCAAACAATACGAATGCAGGAACAAACAAACTTCGAATCAAACAGGCTCTGACATTACGATAAAAGAAGGTGCCGAATAAGAAATACATGCTTGTGAACATAACATTGATCACGCATTAGATTTTGTTGTATATTAATATTACCTTGCAATATTTGAATGTAGCTCGTGTAAACGTAAATAGTACAAGATACGCTCCGTACCATATCTTCAAAGTAGTATTATACCATGCATTAATTTACGACTCATTCGTTTAAAAACAACCGATTAGTTAAACGTTAAAATTTGAGGGAGCGATTAGGTAATCAATGGTTAAGTTGTAGTTAGTGAACTCCAGCCTAAGAAGAATCACTTAAGTCATCTTTTTCTTCTTCTTCGTTGCGCTCTTGACAGAATGGTCGTGATCGTCATGTAGTAGTGTTGGTGGGGCCAGAAGTTATAGGCCTCACGAAGCCTTACTTACGTCTTGCACTTAAGTCATACCATTCGCAAAACAGTACTTATGCAGTTTTCCTTTCATATCGATCCTCCTCAGGCGTTCCCTCAGTATTGAGGATTGTGACTTACCTGAAGTCTTCTTACTGCTCCTCTCAACCTTTTTCGGTCTTTGGCTTCATGGAGAGCTACGTTGACCAGCATATCTAGCTGCTGCAAACCCTGGGCAGACTACCGTTTTGGGCTTCAGCCTATTGGCCTTTTGCCCTCTGTTTTCCCTGTGACGATTCATACTTCCAGGTTGTCTGGGTTTCTACGTGCTACATGACCGAAATACTGCAGGACCCTACTTTATTATTATATTTACTACTAGCTGACCCGCCAGCGTCTTCGCTCGCGTGGCCTCGCGGGATACGGTTAATTACAGTTTTTTAACTATCCCACGGGAACTCTTTAAATAACCAGGATCAAAGTATCCTATGTGTGTGTGCTGGTGGCGTTATTCAACTAAGCGCTTCCGTGCAGGGAGCCACGTTAAGCCGTCGGATCCGGGTGTTTGTCTTAGGACAACAGTTGTTAGGCTACGTCGAAGGCCTTCGGACGGCATGGAAAGTTCTATATGGGTTGGCCACTACCCCTAGATCTAGATTACAGCCCACCTCTTCTTTCTGAGAGTAAGGCTGGAGTCCCAGCTGTGGGAACATAATGGGCTGGTTCTGTTATGTGTTTAAGGCTTTATAGGCTTCACATTTATATTCGATAAGTAATTTTTATGATATGTTTTCATAAAATATAAAGTGATGGATATACGATGTTATGTCCATAGATACACAACACACAATTCACCAAGGTTTCCGTAACTGAGACAAACAAATTTCGAAGTGTATTCCAGATACCTATAAATTACTAAGTCAATCGACAAAACTTTTTATAGGCCATGAATTATTAATTTTCTGTTTGCAACTCCATTAGATCCATTATTTTGGATAATAGATCGTCACGCTAATGTTGCTTTCTCTGAATAATGGGTATTCTTGTTATTTATTGATTCAGGCGTTACTTGAAGTCCATATTACATTAACTTTTTTAAGCTGTCACGATTATTTTTAATAAACATATTGTTACTAACGAGATGAGAACCGTGGTAATTATTTATAATATTTACAGTATTACCACGTTTTTCCGAGTCCATATTGTCATTTTAGGCTATTTTAGGCTGTTTATTGTTTTTAGTAATTGCTAGACTGGGTTCCATGTGCTTTAGGTTGTCAAGTAACATGTTAAAAGGTAAAATTTAGAGACGATTTTACTTGAAAAATGTTTGTGGCAACGATGCAGTGTGCACTCCCCTCCTTAACGCATAAACTGCATGTAGGAACATACATATAATGAAGTAGAATATATAAAGGAATAAGCAAAACATGCAACTCACTCATACAAAAGCATTTACACGAGGTATCCAAGGGTCCGATTCCACTGACTAAATTGCAATCGAACCGTAGCTGAAAGGCGACTTTTATGCATTTTCTTATTCTAATGTTGAACAACAGTCTAGCTGCAGTTACGTTTCTGTGGACGCCAGCGATCGATCAAAACTTTATATGCTACTAGCTTGATAGACAATAAAAACGACTCGAACTTATATTCGTATACAGCAGCGTTTATTTATATTATATAATATATTGTAGTGGTTAAGATGACGTTAAAATCCAATGAGTGCAGAAACAGTAGAATGGCGTTTTGTGTAATTATCGAACGACAATAGAAATCGAACTGCAGTTGTAGCGCGAAACGAGTATATCGTGGAAAGTTTTGAAATAGCAGAATTGCGCCCTGAGAAGGCTAGCTACACGAGGAGTAGTTCGCGGCAAACCTACTAAGGCTCACTTCTAGGACGTCTTAATAAATTAAATACGTTTAACGCTAAACAATACTAAAACATCATTCTATTTCTCTCTTATGTTTGGACGGTGATAGAGACAGAATGACCTTTTGAAAACGCTTAATTGATGTAGTGAATGTCGTCCAAGACGATATTATTATGTAATGTTACTTCTCTCATCATCTCATCTCAGCCGTAGATCGTCCACTGCTCTTATCATCTCAGTCGTGGGACATCAACATATGCCTCCCCCATAAATATCAAAAAGAACCGGTTGGAAGAGGCCTGCATCCAACGTCGTCCTGCTACCTTTATCCGATCGTCAGTCCAACGTGTCGGTGTACGACCTACGCTGCGTTACTACTCAATACTACTCTAATGATGCTTAAAATTACTGACAGTATACTTTTAAAAGCAGGCCTTTTTCATCTTATATTTATCATACTTTTTTTTATATAGATTTTATTTTTAGCTTATATTCCCTCTCGCTGACTGACAAATTGATATAGAAAACTTGTCACTTAAATATTGCTTCCGGTACAGGTGATTATAGCGTTATCATAAAATAACTCTATCATCCCGTCGTGGTGGGCTGATACCTTGTTAAATCTTGATAAGAGATAATCAAACCTGTCTTTCTATCGATTAAATATCAAACCAGACGAGTTAATTATAGAAATATACTCGTAGTATTCGCCAGAGATAGTCAAACTTTTTTCGAACCAACTTAATTAACAAGTAAACAAACTAAAAGTGTATTAACCCAACAGCTGAAATAATTAGCACACTAACACGTATAAAATCGGCCATTTTCGTTTCTGATGTCAAACAATTTGCGAAAATGTATTCGTATCGTGAGCATCACAAGTCACGCTTAGGCGTACAAAGTATGTTATCTGTGTCACAAATGTCCTAGATAAAAAATAGTTTGTTCTGTCTACGTGAACGACACGATACGTTCCACTTACGCAGTAATTCGTGCTAGGCCCACTGTATTGTGTGTCCCTAGTAACAGTCGCGCCATGAAGACGAATTCAATAGCATATCACTTTCTGCTATTGATGTGAACTTATTAGTGTTAAGGTCTCCCTAAGCTAGCCCACTATCTCCTATGGAAGAGATATGCCTGGAAGAGATCACTATTAGTGATAAGGCCGCCCATTGTAACACTTTATTTAAAGCTTTCTTTTACTTTTATGTTATTTTTGTATATTAAGTAGTGTAACAATAAAGAATTATCTATCTATCTATCTATCTATCTCAAGTGGGCTATGGATGAGACTACGGCACCTGCCAATTTCAGTCTTATTTTAAAATAATTAGGCAGGTAGTGACTTGCCACCCACTAAACGACCACCTACCATCAATGGCGACAAAAGGGGCAACGTTGGTGTGGATGGCTAAATAATAATAAATATTAATAATAAATAATGTGATTGTCAAGAGGTGTGCTGCGGTTTCACTCGAGCGCTACTACCGGCGTTATGCCCTTCAACTCTTCCACCCTTGGAGCTTTTTGTTACTTGCTCTTGCGTCTCCACCCCCCGACGGCCAATTAAGGCAAGCCGGGGGTCAGGAGTCTCATTTAGCCCCAGGGAGAATCAGGGTCCACGGTGTCGCCACTCACCGACAGCTCGCCACAATGCCACCCCTGCGGTTTTATTGCGTTTGGTAGTTATTAGTTATTAGTTTTTTTTTAAATTATTATTATTATTTATTCAATTGAGGCATTAAAGACGCACGTATGAACGTCAATTATTCATTATAATGTACTTGTAAAGACTCAACCGCGGCTTTTCTAAAATGTACAGGGCTAATAATTAATAACTGACAGAGGTGTGTTACTTCCCAAACGAACTCTGCGATAACCCTACCACTAAAACGTTGACTACCTCTGGTCTAATCTGTTACTTTTAATAACAACGTGTGTGGTCAAAACTAGTATTTTATCTTATAGCCGATGGATACGCGTGATATGATTGGAAATGATGAACATCAATTGGAAATGAAGTATCTTTTTTATTTTATTAGGTTGTCGATTTCATAACAATACATATTAAATTAAAAACATAAAGTGGCTTGTTGATGATCGTTTAAATGATTCATTTTGAATACAATTCAGATAAAGAAGTCGGAATAATAATTCATATATATTTGCTCCGCTAATTAAAAATCGTGTAATTAACCCGACTTCATAATAAAAAATACTTACATACGACTTATAATATTTAAATTATATTTTTTTTTCTCTTCACTATCATGACCAGCCGTGCGATTCTCTAATGATTCGTCGATGATTTCTTTGACGAGCTCACCAATGTCAAATACTTTATGGGATATCGCCCTTGTGCATAAAGTTGTTTTTCCAACGTTTCTTGTCATCTCGTTGTGTTTGTTTCACGGGTGTTGTCAAAGATGCGATGTTTGCTCTTATAGAATCGCACGGCAGTTTTCGATTCCAAGCCGGGGTGGTTTGGAGTCGATTCAGCAATGTGCATTAATTAACAAAGGCCTTATATATAGATGTTTTATAGTAACTCATACACTAGCGTTTAACTGTTACTTGGCTTGATGGTCAGTGATGATGCGGCCAAAGGTGATTTCACCCCTCATGGACAGATTCGGGACGCAGCGTTACATGTTTGCTAGGTTTTCAACCTTGAGTGTGGTAGCTAGCCAGGGTGTTTGTTAGCCAGGCTTAATTATAAATTTAATTATAAATATTTACCTAAATAAATTGAGAGATGGCAAATGTACAAACATACGAGTCCACTTATAAAGAAAAGCACTGTCTTTAGAGTATTTATTCAATAAGGAACTGAAAACGTTAATACAGGTTAATACAACCAAGGACTGTTAATATTTCTACGTAATATAGGTAGATAGATAAAGAATGAAATACGGCGATAACAACTTCTGTTTTTAACATCCCCATAACCCATTTTTCATATGAAAAATGCTTACAAATGAATAAAGATTTCATACTAAATTCTAGTCCGTTTCAAAAGAATGCGTACGTAATTTTCATACCTATTCTGAGTTCAAACAATTCGTATTACTACTGTTTTCTTACCAAACTCTTACTACATACCTGTTCGGAAAATCGCTAAAAGAACGTATTATTTACGATCTCCCCAAAGTATTTATATCATGTGTGATAGAGATCAGAATGGAAACCCAACATCAAAGAAATCAAAGTACTAAAGAGTAAGTACAATGCTTCGTATAATATCTGGGCAGGCCACAAAATGTTCATAAAAACTTTATGGTTGGAGAGCTACCGATTATTTTATAAAGGTGCTTGATAGTCTATTAGAAACCGTTGTAAAGTTATAGGTTCTCCCTCCGAATTACACTGTATTGATAACCTTAATTATCAAGAGCTTTGATTTGGTTTTGATTTTGAATGTCTGTTTGTGTCAGCTAATCTCTTAAGCGGCTAGATTGATTTTGACGTGACTTTAGCTGGCAGATAGGCTTTTATTTTATAGGTGAGGCCGCAGAAGTGAACGGGTCCTGAAAACCCAAATTACTAGATAGTACAGTACTAGCGCAGACGCAGATGGGTACGTGAGTGCTTTATGAAGAAGTGACTTCCGGGTCACGAAACCGTTCGAGGTACTCGACATACCGCGTAAGAGAAATCGTTAAATTATAATAAAAATACTAGGATGTATACCTCTTGTGCGAATGTAATAGTGCGAAAGCATTACTTTTGTAAAGCAAGTGAAATTACTGGGCGAAAGAGACTGAACATACAATGTCTCGGAGGGACAAGTACAGTTCCACGTAAAACTACAGTCTTAACCTCTGGGTGCATAAACAAGACAACGACTTTTGTCTTGTTTTGTCGTTCCAACCGGATCAGTTGCTGATTTTCCACGGAGGAGTATAATTTTGGCAGCGGATTATAGGCGTTCAAGCCTGCCTTGCGATTATCTAATGATTCGTCGTTGCGATCGTCGACGTACTCACCGATGTCAAATACTATATGAGATATCGCCCTTGTACATAAGGTTGTTTTTCCAACGTTCCTTGTCACCTCGTCGTTGTTTCACGTAGTCAAAGATGGAACGATGTTTGCTCTTAGAGAAACGCACTACAGAGCATAGTAAGTGATATTAAGCGCTATCAAGATATTTCCAAACTAAATCAATGTCTTGTAATGAATAGGGTTCTATTATTATTGTGGTAGAGACCGTCTTGGTTGGTACCATCGCAATGCCAGATATTCTACCGCGAAGCAATAGTATTAATGTGTTAGGGTGTGAAGGGCGCTGTAGCAAGTGAAATAACTGGGTGAAAGGAACTCAAAATTCATGTGCCATACTCAAAACTACAGACTACAGTTCTAAGCTCTGAGTGGCACTGCGACTGTCATAGGAAAGAGTGGAGCTTACCATCACGTGCACAACTTGTCCGAATCGTCATTTGATACTTTTATTAAACACTAGCTGCACCCCGCGGTTTCACCCGCGCGGTGATGATAGTGAAAAGTCATATGTGCTATCCCAGGATATAATCTATAACCTTGCCAAATTTGATTACGATCCGTTCAGCCGTTTAGGCGTGATAAGCTTCAAGTCAGACAAAAATTAAAATATATATATATATTAATGTAAGTACAGTTATATACTTTCATATGCATTTAGTGAAAAGCTGTTTATTTGGAATTACAAACAGACATTTCCCTTTTATGTATCTTTATATATTATGTGCATAATGGAACTGTCCTACTGGCTCTGGGCCTACTTAAAATCGATAAGGGTTTGCTAGACGTAAAACAAAGTAATTTTGGCCCTTTCTAACGTATATATAGATATAAAAATGCCGTCGTTTACATAAATAGCTGACGATATTATTTTTATGACCCGTCTGTAGTACTAAGAAAATAGGTGATTGCGTACTTCGGTTGTAGATACATGCTTATCTATTTTTTATTTACTCATCTACGAGGATGTTCTGATACGATCATCTTTAGTATGAATACAGAATTTGACTGAGAACTTAAACTAGTTTTCATATGCACTATATGGTCATGTAGGGACCAATTAACAATAACAGCGAGGCGGATGTAGTCACATGTAGGTCATGAAACATCTCAAGTACAAAACATAACCAAACCGTGACCCCAGGATTAGATCTCGGAATAGACGATAACGAAGAGACGACATTGAGTAAACTACTAAGATGATCATTGCTCTAAGCCAGCGTTTCCCAAAGCGGGCGATAGCGTCCCCTTGTGGGCGCTGCAGGTCTAAAGGTAAGAGACACAGAAATAAAAATGGAGGCGAGAATTCACTGAGAACTTAAACTAGTTTTCATATGCACTATATATTTACGCAATGCAGCGAATGATAACTTTTAAACTTTTAAATGCCTGTGACGCGTAAATAGGCTCTACAAGGTAATAAGAAACTGAATACAGTCACTGTTCGGCTAAATTTTCAATTATATTGCAATTTGTTTAGTGGAATCGCCCCCAAGTGGGCCTAGCACGAATAACTGCGTATGTGTAACGTAACGTGTCGTTCACGTGAAACAGTACTAACTGTCATTTATCTACGTCAGCGGTTTTTATCCTTTAGTGAACAAGGATGATTTCACAAAATTTCTGTTTTGCCCTGGACGACTAATTGCTTAGAGTTAATATAATTAGTATAATTTTGATGGTGGTAATGCGATTTTTAAGACTGCGTACTCTTTACTTACTACTGAATCCTTGATTGAGTCATAATCAAAGCCGGCTTGGCTTTGTCACCAATGGCGTCCAATTCCAGTGCTTGTATTTAATTATCAAAAGTGCCTTGAATCCTGCTCGCATAAATATGTTAATGATAACAGAGTAATTATTATTACATACATACATTAGTATTTATTAGCCCTTCAAGAGTCGTTATATTATAACAATGAAATTTCTATTGTGTCTGGGCGCATGATGACCAATGACCTTTGATGGATTAGTATTTATTAGTATTTATATCATCATCATCATCATCTCAGCCGTAGGACGTCCACTGCTGAACATATGCCTCCCCCATGATTTTCCAAAAGGACCGGTTGGAAGCGGCCTGCATCCAACGTCGTCCTGCGACCTTCATCAAGTCGTCTGTCCACCGTGTCGGTGGACGACCTACGCTACGCTTGCCGGTCCGTGGTCTCCAGAACCTTTCGGCCCCATCGGCCATCTGTTCTGCGTGCTATGTGCCCTGCCCACTGCCACTTCAACTGGCTAATCTTCTGGGCTATGTCGGTGACTTTCGTTCTTCTACGGATCTCCTCATTTCTGATTCGATCAAGTAGAGAAACTCCGAGCATAGCCCTCTCTATAGCTCGTTGTGCGACTTTGAGCTATTTGTATATTAGTTCTAAATAAGATAATATAGAGTTAAAGTGAATTATTTTGCACCACCGTCTACTAATTCTTATGGTAATGTCCATACAAATGTTGTCTGGAGGAAATCGCTATAAGCGATAAGACAGGCCATTGTACTTTCCTAATTTAAGAGCATAGTAAATCATATTTTTTGTATATTTGGTTAAAGTGCAATAAAGAATCAAAAGTCAAAACCATTTATACGCTTTAGGCATCAAAGACGCACTTATGAACGTACATTTTTCATTATAATGTACTTAGACTCCACCACCGCATTCTAAAATATATAGATGAAGAGGCAAGAAACTCGGGGCCATTCTTTTTTATAGAAGTTTACAATATTTCTACTTAGGTACTACTAATATTAAATTTTATGGGTGGCAGAATTACAGCTTGCCAGAAGTGGAGTATTCCAAGCATCTTTGTCTTCTATATAATGCCAGACTAAGGCTATTTATAATAAGCTTTTTTTTTATTAAAACGCTTATTGCAGTCAACTTGAATTTTCCCTCTGTGAGCTTAGTTATGTGTTTTGGGATTTTATTGTAAAAACACAATTTCCTAGGAATGACTTATTAGTTTTCGCACGTCTAAAACTAGGTAAAGCTATCCTATTTGTATTTCAGGTATTAAAAGGGCGGTGATCACTATTTAACTTATATTTATGTAATTTTTTTCCGAACAAACATCATATTTTCAAATACATATAAGGAAGGCAAAGTTAATATATTTATTTCTTTAAATAAATCTCTCGAAGATACACGAGGACCCATTCGTATATAGCTCGAATAGCACGTTTTTGTAGGATAAAGATTTTGTATAATATTTGTATTGTATTGTCATTACTATTGCTCGAACTTTTGTGAAAGAAATTACCTTTGGCCTTCTAAAACCTTCTAGATTAATTTCTGTGCTGAATATATATTTTTATTTGGACCACTTCGGGTGCTTCCAGGGACCACCGCGGTCCGCGGATCTCCTGTTAAGAACCACTGGTCTAGGACAACTGTGACACAGTTAACTCACAGTTTGTAAGCAGGCAGAAGCGTGACGTATTGACGTGTGGATATGAGGTGTCGTGTCACAGGTGCCCTAGATAAATGTTAGTTTGTATAGTTTCACGTGAACGACACGTTACGTTACACTTACGCAGATGTTCGTGCTAGATCATATTAAGTTATTAGCCATATTAGTCTTTTTTTTTTTTGTGTGACAATAAATAAATATTTCATTTTCATTCATTTCATTTTATTAATTTACGATTGTAGAGGTCACAGCGGCTTAATTTGCGTAAAAGTATTTGTATCGTAAAAGTAAACGCGCATATTCGCACTGACAATGAATTCATTACCACTGAGAATTAAATGTACAACGTCATTGAAAGCCTTCATAGCTTCAATAGAGGTTACATTGCTCGCGTATAGCTTTTACTCTTGATGTAAAACAATTTGTATAATATTAGCTATTTTGAAAATAGGTCGTGCAGACAAACTAACAGACGGAAAGACTAATCCTTATAAGTTTTTGTTTCCTTTTGAGGTACGGAACCCTAAAAATTGCAAAATTTACCAAATAATGAATTTCACTGATCCAACTTATTCCATTACACTAAAGAACAAAAAGAACAAAACTACACTGTATTTACTATTCGATTAAACTACAGGAAGTTTAAAATTAATTGCCGTGCGATTCTATTATGATTCGTCGTTGTGCTCGTCGACGAGCTTACCGATGTCAAATACTATATGAGATATCGCCCTTGTACATAAGGTTGTTTTTCCAACTTTTTTGTCATCTCGTCATTTTTTTTCACGGATGTTGTCAAAGATGCAACGATGTTTGTTCTTAGAGAATCGCACGGCTGGAAGGTTGTTGTTTGTAACGACCGTTTTTCACATCCGGTACTTACTTTCATGCTGTGCAAATGTAAATATTATTTACTGACAGAGTAACATGCTAAACTTAATTTAAAAGGTAATTTAAAATAGATTAGTTGAAAGTTGTTGTCTGTGAAAGCTCTTCTCTTGTTTGGATAAAGCTTCTCAAGCTTTGGATAGATGGCGCTCCGTCCCCATACGACGGTGAAAACCAGTGTGTCCCAGAACTCAACGTCAAGCCGAAACAGGGTGACAGGGTTGATTGTAACCATCGTGAGAAAAATAAGAAAAAAAATCTATCCCATGCAGTTTGGAAATTTGGGCAAATAAGAAAAACCTATAGAAATTTGATCAAACTGTAACCATTGTTCGGTTATTGTGGTTGGTTTTTATTATTTTTGTTCATTTAAACTTTGGAACCGTAACCGTAAATAACATTTCTAGATTCACAGTCAAAAATAATGACACAACTGCCCCAAGTTTTCTAGAATTTTGACTGTTTTAATTTAGACTATGACTTTAAAATTTGTCGACTTTGAAAGAATGTACTAAAGTGCCTTGGCAAGTGCCATTAAAAGTTCGCGGATCTAATCAGGATTTTAAAATGGTACAATACTTGTTAGTTTCATACTAAAAAAAACTAGTAAAAAAATAAAAACCTCGAGTAACCCGATTTTTGCTAACCCATTTTACTAATTTAAAATTTCTTTTTATTATTATATATTATAAAGGAACCATAAAAATTAATTAATATAACATAGTCAATTACAATTACACATATTAAAAATATAAAATAAATTACAAAGGCTAGATTAACCTTCTAGTCAAAATTAAATAACCCGCCCCTGTCCACTCCCGGTGGAAAGGTGCCCCTTACACTAGCTGCATTCCCGCGCTGAATAGCTATGGCCAGCCTTTGCAATGTTTTTATTAATATTATTAACTCTAAGAGCAAACATCGTTGCATCTTTGACAACATCCGTGAAACAAATGATGACATGACAAGAACCGTTGGAAAAATAATCTTATGTATAAGGGCGATATCTTATAAAGTATTTGACATCGGTGAGCTCGTCGACGAGCACATCAACGAATCATCAGAGAATCGCACTGCTGAAGTCACCGTTAATTTAGTTTATTAATTTGTTTATTGGATCATCCGATTCTAATTATTTTATGTTGGATGATGTAATATTCTCCACTCTTAATACATATTATAAATAATCATCATCAGCCTGTAGCAGTCCACTGCTGGACATAGGCCTCTCAAATTGCACGCCACTTATTATAAATAATAAGCGTAAGATACAACTGAAAACTTATGTTAATCTAGAAAGTGCCGTTAATGGGATATAGAAAGCTGTAAATCATTATTGTAGACTTTTCACATTATTTAATAATGCAGTCATCGGGTCAATTTTAAAAATATTTATTTATACTTGTTCAAATGAATAAAAGCGTAAAGTAAGTACCAAAAAAGTTGTGAAAATCTTGACGACCATGTTGTATGTTAAACTCTATATCTATACAGATAAATACAACTATTTACATAAACACAAATTAAAAAACCTAATTTTTTTTTTTGCCTGTCTGTCTATCTGGTTATTCTAAATAAGCTATGAAAATGCTAGACCGAATATAACGCGACTTTCACTGGCAGATAGCTGATGTTAAAAAAAATAACTTATGCTACTTGTATTTCATTATCATCATCATTCATCGCCACGAAGGTGAAACTGCGGGCTGCAGTTACTTTCTAATAAATCTTCAAACATGGAGTTTATTAAAGTACGTACTTACTGAGATTTAGAAAAGAGAGTAAATAAACATTTGAACTTGCTCGCTCTGGGTTGAACGATGTGATACTCTAATCAACTAGGTACCGAGATTCTGCTGCGAGAGCCTGAATATTTTTTTATCTTTTTTAACCGACTTTCCGGCTGAAGCCATAACTGACTACTACTAAGCTTTCAAACTATTAACTCTCGTATTAATATCGAAACACTTCTTATATTAATTACCTATAATGATTTAACAAAAAATGAATAAAGTGGCAGTGGGCAGGGCACATTACACGCAGAACAGATGGCCGATGGGGCTGGAAGGTTCTGGAGTGGAGACCACGGACCGGCAAGCGCAGCGTAGGTCGTCCACCGACACGGTGGACATACGAACTGATAAAGGTAGCAGAACGACGTTGGATGCAGGCCGCTTCCAACCGGTCCTTTTGGAAAATTATGGGGGAGGCTACTAGGAGGAACTAAGGTTCAGCAGTGGACGTTCTACGGCTGAGATAATGATGATGAATGATTTAATGATTAAGCGACAGCGAAATCTTCTGCAATTAGATAAATCTCTAGGTAGACGCACCAGTTATTAATAATAATAAACTTCTAGACACATCATTTATTATTATGGCATGCGAACATACGATAATTATGAAAATTTTTGTAGTTGTACTTTTCTCAAGATTTACTAAAAGCTGTAGTAGAACAAATGTGGCAAAGTAGTAATAAAGCTGCGCATATATTTCCTAAGAGTTCACACTGGACACACGGAGCAGAAAGTGTGACAGCGCCTTGTTCCGTGCTCGTTGAGCTCTTTCCGGAGATGCAGCGAACTGGAGAGATACCAGTGAATTACCGCGTGACATACTGCTAGCGAAGCTTTCTGATCTGATGTTGAATTATGTAAGGTTATTTAATTCATATGTAAGGGTATTATGTAATAATGCCCAAGATAGACCTAAATGGCGTACAATTGGAGAGGCCTATGTCCAGCAGTGGACTGCTATAGGCTGATGATGATGATGATGATGATGATGATGATGATGATGATGTATTATGTAAGACCTGAATTCTGTATGTAGATGCGAATTAGTTAAGTTGTGCACTGATAATTGTAGCAGGTCGGCTAATAAGGACAAATAAATGTATCTTTTTAACAAAAAAGCGCTGCAACGCTTACCTTTTTAAATTTTTTACGCAGAGTTTTGTGCTCGTTATTATAAATGTCCGTGGCAACAAGCCAAGGAAATGTAAATTCGATTGTAGAAAATTATCTGTTTGCAAACGTGGACGTACTTTTTTATTTCAAAAGAGTCATTTAAAGAATTAGCTAAACCTATTCAAATATATGTTTATACACGACAATTTCAATCTAGTAGAAAAGAGACAGCTTCAGAGGGGTGTGACGTCAAAACCATCGTGTAAGATTTTGCTTAGCAACAAATTGATAGTAATACATATCCTGTTGCTTAAATTCCCTAGTTTTAAGGCCAATTTAAAACTTGTGTACATTTATAGTACACAAGTTTTATTATATTTGTATATAAAAATACAACACTGTTGAAATCAGTATACATCATTATTCATCCAACAAGTTAGTTGAATTATTTAACAGTGTGCCAGAAGTACTTCAACAGTGCATTCTCCTAGCGTAGAACCAACGTTTCGCGAATAGGTCGGGCTTGGTGCGGACAACAATGGCTATTACATTTTATTGTGCCTTTCTACAAATGTGCAGACCTTACTTTAATCTGTATAAATACAAGGTTTTATATATTTAGTTTCTCACTTCTTTTACTGTAGGTACAAGAAATCACTGCAAGACCAATACCATAGTATAAAGATGCAACAGTATGGAAACTAAGCCTTGTAAAGCGATAATAAACTTACACGTGACTACTCGTCTTGACGCAGCCTCACTACTGACAGCACCGCGACAACCGCTTAGGGCTCTCGTCGATGCGCATGTTTGTGTGAGAAAGCCGTTTCGAACTTTTGTAGGTAGTTTCCTTACTGTTTCTCTATATTTATAATGTGCCAATACTTTATGCTGTTAACTAAGGTTATACTTGACATTGAAATCTGCTCCGGAAACCTTTTGCACTTTTAAAGAAAGATTAGATATAATTTTAAACCAGTATCTAATTATAACAAGCTTCATGTATACTATACATACACACAAACAAATATGTAACAAGGTGTTTCTAGAATTATGAGAAAAAAACCTAAAATCTCTCATCTTTATTAAACTTTTCTTGTACTCAGGCGTGCGATTCTGTAATGATTCACCGATGTCAAATACTTTATGAGATATCGCCCTAGTACATAAGGTTGCTTTTCCAACGTTTCGCGTAATCTCGTCATTTGTTTCACGGATGTTGTCAAAGATGCAACGATGTTTGCGCTTAGAGAATCGCACGGCAGTTCACTTTCCAAGATTTTCACTGTTTATCGAATATTTCTGGACTAGTTTCGTAGCCTCCGGTCGAGATATTTGACCATACTGTCATACTCATCAAAGTACCTTCACGTGAGAAAATTTTTAAATACACATGAAAGTACCATCCTGTTCCTTTAATATTCATCAAATAGTACGAAAAAAATATGTATGATGCATGAACTAATTTCAAATGGCACCTTTTTATTTAGTAATTGAATTCCAATAAAATTGACAATTCGGCTGTATTGTGTGCTATTCGCCAATCCCAATTCGCAAATTCGGTTCGGACCGAATTTAATTTTCGCTATTCAGTTTTTGCTGGATTGGTTTGTAATCATTTTATACTTGATTTCTATATATTTTATTGTCATGAGTAATAATATCTATATTTTTTGTTGTTAGTATGTTTATTATATGTTTGCTAACGTATGATAATATTTTTGGAACGAAGTTCCTTATCGCGCGTTGTGAAAGGGGGCTAGACGGAAAAAATTCTTACGAAAAGTTGTCACTACACTTTTTGCTATAGTAAGCTGTCTGTCTATCTCTCTCTCTCTTATAGAAAGCAAGTGCGGCGTCGCATGTTTCTCTGTCTCTCTCTCTCTCTCTCTCTCTTATAGAAAGCAAGCCAGATGTTGTAATCGTAGCAAGTGGCGCCATTTAGTTCCGTAAATTTATACTAGATGGCGATTCAGGTAAAGTTAGCTCGCGGAGGCATTTCATTCACTGGATGTAATATGTAATTTTGAGAAATATATATTTTTGAACACTTCCCATACGCAGAAAGGAGTTTTATTGAAGTAACCCTAGACGTGCGATTATCGGAACCTATTATTGGAATATTTAACATGGTTTTGTATTTTTAGCATTATTTTTTCTGATCAGGAACTTCGTTCCATCCGGGTGTCCCTTGACACCTCTCAAGTTTTTTTTTATTATTATATATTAAGTATGCCGAATTATTAATGTTCGGCCAATGTGCATATAATATTGCAGACACAGCTGCCACTTGAGGTGTTTCCGAACAGATACAACTTTGGAACCTTCCATAAAAGAGCCTATTCCTTCCTCAAAGGTCGGCAACGAATCCTCGAAACCTCTGGTATTGTGGATATCCGTGGGCGACGGTATCACTTACCATCAGGTGAGCCGCCTGCTTGTTTACCAACCTAACAACATAAAATACAACTTTATAGCGCTAATATAAACGTAATATTTTGCCTTTACTTACTTACTACGTCCACTGTAGTTTACATCATTCAAAATTCAGATTAAAAATAATTTATTGTGATAATAAACGTCTAAAAGTACAATTACATATTATCACACAGTTAAAATAAACAAAAACAACATTTATCCAAATAATATCAAGTCATTAAGAAAAATATACCAAATTATGTAAAAATAATAATAATAACGCACACACTAATGACAGAAATATCAATTAATGTCAAAATAACAATAATAGTAATCAACAATAGATCTTAGAATATATTATTACAAATGTCAACTCCAGGGTGTATCCCACTGGTCTTTAAGCGTCTCACAATATCTTAACAGTACACACACAATAACATTCCATTTGTCACACATCATATCCCAGATTAGAATTATCTTGTGGGCCGAGCGGCCCTCTGAGCAAAGCGGTTTCCAGACAAAGGTAGCTAATGAATTAAAGGCTCAGTTAGCAATGCTGTTTTCCACGAAAGAGAAGTGAAATACAAAGTTCAGGATTAGATGCAGTTTTATTTTAAAAATACTTTTACGAAAGATAGAGACAATGAAATTAAATGTATATAACAAAAAATATTGATAACTAGCTGACTCGCCAGTGGCTTTGCTTGCTTCACTCCCTAAAGGTGAATTTTCTAAGAAATATTCCTGGAAGGATGCTTACAGCATCAATTGCAAAGGTCTAGCCTCTGCGTTGATTAAACTAAGTTAGTCAGGACAACTAATATATAAGGTCTATATGTAAGGCCAACTAATATATAAGGTCCAACTAATTCTTAATTAGTGTATGTATGTATTGCTTATATATTTTATCACTAATATGTATTTATAATGATTTGTATGTGTATATAGGGTCTTGATATTATTTTGTAGTAGTAGTCATGATTATTTTATAACTTATTGATTGGTGTACACAGAAACCTACTTACTTATACATAGTTCTCTGTCCTTAAGGTTTGCTGGAAGAAAACTCTCTTTAGGGTTGCCTCCACTGTATCTGTGTTTTGTGTACAATAAAGAATATCTTCTTCGAGGTCTTTGTTATTTAGTGCACAATATTAAATGGGGAGGTTTGGAATCGAGATCTGGTTATAATAGTGAAAGAAAAAAATAGATACATGTTTTTATTATTATGAACCCATATTCATTGCTCCGCAGCTAATAACCATTGCGCAACTGAACGCGCGACGGCGCCGTTCCATCACAGAATAGACAACAGTAACTACGGGCGACATACCTACCCACTTAGAATAGGTACAACGACGTAAGAACCTACCTACTCGCGAATGTTTACGCAGCTGATGTCTATCCCTAAACCTACTGCCTATAACGGACGGCTGGCCCAGGCGGGTCAACGTTCGCACGCCGTTGTACCTATTCTAATCGGGTAGGTAGTCTCGCGTACTTACTGCTATCTATTCTGTTATGTAGCGATGAGTTGAGCCGTGCGTTCAGTCGCACTGTGGCTCTCAGCCGTGGAGCGCCGAATATGGGTTCATAGTAAAAAAAAATATGTAATTTTTTTCTTTTATATTCATGACCAGTTATCGATTCCAACCCTGTTCAACACTGTACACTAATTTACAAATACCTTACACAAGGTGGGAATACATAAAGAAGAAGACTGAAGACCTACAAACAACCATAGAGACATTTTTGAAGGATATAAAATACAACGCACTTTATTATTTTAGATATATGTTTTTATAGCAACACAATTGATATCAAAATAGAAATATTGTAAGTTTTATCCTTTAATACGACTTGGTTCGATTCCTGAACTGACTACATGTGTTTTTTTTAAATCTATGAACGCAGTTTTTCTTGTCACTAAAATCGATGACATGGTTCCTCAGAAGAGTATTTTTGCATGTCTTATAGATTCAGACTTGCCCATACTGACACTAAAGGGTTTTTTTTTTTGAGTGGGGAAATGCTGTGCACTTCCCTTCCGCCACGGGGTGACGGAAGGGGGCGTGTGGGGCTCAGACCCGCTAAAACCCTCCCGTGAGCAGTCCTCCGCCAAGGTGGTCGCAGGTCGCGCTGGCAGTCACCATCTCGCCCCAGCGGTAGAGGGCCTATCCTGTATATAAATCCCAAAGTCAGGTTAGTAACACCATACTTTTGAACGGTTAGAATTTGGATGAAATTTAGTAAAGACAGATAATTGCAGATATACTTTTCTTCATCATCGTCCATCACCATCACCATTCATGCGGGTGAAACCGCGAGTTGCAACTAGTTGTACATAATTTTTATAATATGATTTTTAAACAACTAACGCCTGTTTAGAGGGATGACCAAACATTACAATTTGAGAGAAAAAAATCACATCCTCAGACATGATTCGAACCTGTGTCTTCCACATATCCGTGTCAGATGGGTTTATAATGCGGTCATCCTCAGGTTTTAAACGTACCTCTACATATTTATATTTATATAAAACTCTAGTTCGATCTCAGCTCGAGTACTCTGTACCTATTTGGAACCCCTATTATGAAAAGTATAGAGAGGCTATTGAGAAGGTTCAAAGAAAGTTCTTACGTGCCATGCACTACAGATGTCATAAAAGATATCTATCGTATACTAAATTGCTCGGCAAATATAACATGCTTACACTTGAATCAAGACGCAAGTACTTGAAGCTTGTACTCTTTTTAAAATTGTTAACAATAACTTTGACTGCATGGATTTAGTTAATAATTTATGTTATGCTGTACCTAGAACAATTTACAAACGGGAGGTGCGCGCAGGGCGCTTATTCGCATTGGGCAATTGCCGATGAAACGCCGGACTGCGCATTCCTACTCGTCGGATGGTGGAATCGTATAATGACTCTTTTCAAAATATAGATATTTTTGCTTGCACTGCAGGTAAATTTAAAGCAGCAGTACTTAAAAATCTCTCCTCATAACTTCAGTACTGTAATACTTCGATACAATACTGTTATTATTATGTTAATTAATAATTGTTTAAATTTAATAAAATCATTAATTTTTAATTTTTGTGTTTTAGGGCTTATTAAAAAAAAAATGTATATTTAAATATTGTTTTTGGCAAGTTAGCTACTCCTAGCGGTAAATTTATATAATTCTTTAAGTAATCTGTAAATAGTGTTGTTGGCTGTATTATTATTAAGTTTATTAATCTATCCACATTGTTGTACATTTAATAATATGGCTGTTTTCTGTTCCTTAATAAATAAAATAAAAATAAAATAAAAGATGCCATGATCAATAGATCAGCGAGGCTTACTGTCCAAGCAATCACAATCATACTGTTCGAATTTCAACTCTCTATTATTATAACTGACGTATGGGGATGGAACAATGGTGGATGAATGGATGGTTATTAATGTAAAATGAATTATTAATCTTGTTAAAATAAAAGAGCTGGTACTTACCTCGGGCAATGTATCAGCCTGGCTATTCAACGAGGTAACGTTGCCAGCTTTTTGGGCACTCTACCCGTAGACAGGGACTTAAATGCTGTTTTTTATCTGTAATATATATATAATTTAGAAATATTTTAGTGAATTAGTTTTATTGTAATAGGTAGATTTATTTTATATCAGTAACTTTGTACTTATCATCATCATCATCTCAGCCGTAGGACGTCCACTGCTGAACATAGGCCTCCCCCATGATTTTCCAAAAGGACCGGTTGGAAGCGGCCTGCATCCAACGTCGTCCTGCGACCTTCCTCAGGTCGTCTGTCCACCGTGTCAGTGGACGACCTACGCTGCGCTTGCCGGTACGTGGTCTCCACTCCAGAACCTTTCGGCCCCATCGGCCATCTGTTCTGCGTGCTATGTGCCCTGCCCACTGCCACTTCAACTGGCTAATCTTCTGGGCTATGTCGGTGACTTTCGTTCTTCTACGGATCTCCTCATTTCTGATTCGATCACGTAGAGAAACCCCGAGCATAGCCCTCTCCATAGCTCGTTGTGCAATTTTGAGCTTTTCTATGAGGCCTATAGTAAGAGACCACGTTTCAGTGCCATAAGTCATCACTGGTAACACACATTGGTCGAAGACTCTTGTCTTGAGGCACTGAGGTATATTTGACGAGAAGACTTCGCGAAGTTTCCGGAACGCTGCCCAGCCGAGTTGGATTCGACGAATGACCTCTTTCTCGAAGTTGGACCTGCCTAGTTTGACTATCTGTCCCAGGTAGATGTACTCGTCAACAACTTCGAGAACTGAGTTCCCAACTGATATTGGGGTAGGTACAACATGAGCATTAGACATAATTTTCGTCTTGTCCATGTTCATCTTAAGACCTACCCGTTGGGAAACTCGATGGAGGCCTTCGAGCATTGTACTGAGGTCTTCCATGGATTCTGCCATGACTACAATATCGTCGGCAAATCGAAGGTGAGTGATGTATTCGCCGTTAATATTGATGCCAAGTCCTTGCCATTCCAGAAGCTTGAAGGCGTCTTCCAATGTAGCGGTGAACAGTTTCGGAGATATAACGTCTCCCTGTCTCACGCCTCTTTGCAAAGGAATTGCCTTCGAACTCTGCTCCTGTACTCGGACTGACATGTAGGCGTTTTTGTACAAACACTTCAGCACTTCAATATACCGATAGTCAATACGGCACCGCTGGAGAGACTCGAGCACTGCTCACGTCTCGATCGAATCAAAGGCTTTCTCATAGTCCACAAACGCTAGACAAAGAGGCAAGTTATACTCTTCGGTCTTCTGTATAACTTGCCGTAGCGTGTAGATGTGGTCTATGGTACTATAGCCTTTTCGGAAACCGGCTTGTTCCGGAGGCTGGAATTCATCAAACCTGCGACTGAGACGGTTCGTTATGACCTTCGAAAACAGCTTATAAACATGGCTCAAAAGCGAGATGGGTCTGTAATTTTTAAGTAGAGTGTTGTCACCTTTCTTGAAGAACAGCACCACCACGCTTTTGTTCCATGCTTCTGGCGTTGAACCTTCGAGTAAGACGGTATTAAAGAGCTTCTGAAGGACTTTAAGTACCGGTGTTCCACCCGCTTTCAGAAGCTCAGATGTGATACCGTCGTCACCAGGCGCCTTGTTGTTCTTAAGCTGTTTCAAGGCCATTCTAATCTCGTACAGGCTGATGTCCGGGATATCTTCGGTATAATGTCGGGTCAGCTTGGCTCTTGGGTCTTTGACCGAGCTGCTAACAGGTTTAGCGACCGAGGTGTATAACTGTCCGTAGAAACTCTCGACCTCTCCTAACACTTCCGCTTTGGTCGACGCTACACTGCCGTCTCCTCTCTTCAGCTTCGTCAACTGGCTTTGCCCTATAGACATGTCTCTTGCAAACACTTTGGAGCCTTTTTTCCGCTCTATCGTCTCTTTAATACGGTTTGTATTAAAGATCCGGATGTCGTGTCGCAAGGACTTCCATATTCGTCTATTGAGCAGCCTATATGCTTCAGCATCATCCGAAGACTGCAGTTTCAATGAGCGTCGTTCAGCCATGAGGTTGAGGGTATCGTTGGAGAGTTTCTGTGGCCTATCTGTACGGTGGGGTTTAAAGTACTTGGAACCCACTGTATGGACAGTTTCTACTAACCTGTTATTGATCTCGTCCACTGAAGCGATGTTCTCAAGGCAATCGAAGCGATTGGATAGCTCAAGTTGAAAGCTCTCGGGGTCTTGAATATGGGCACGAGTAGGTCGGAGCGTAGACTTCATCAGACGAGACCTCTCCAGTTTGACATTAATATTCACCGTGCCTCTTACCATTCGGTGATCACTACCGGTTTTAACCCTGTTGATCACGGAGATATCAGTGAATATTTGCCTTTTGGTGGTCATAATGAAGTCAATCTCATTTCTCGTGGAACCATCGGGACTCAGCCAGGTCCATTTCCTGTGAGGTGGCTTCTGAAAGAAAGAGTTCATCATAAAGAGTCCCTCTTTCTCCAGGAAGTCGGCCAACCTCTGTCCCCTACGGTTCCGTTGTCCATAGCCAAATTGCCCCACTTTCGACTCATCCTCGCTTCTCTTACCCAACTTCGCGTTGAAGTCCCCCATAACAACTAGAAAGTGCGTTTCAGAGGTATGTATGGCCCGACTAATGTCCTCATACATATCCTCCACCTCATCATCCGGGTGCGACTTCGTCGGTGCGTATACCTGAATGACCTTCAGCGAATATCGTTTGGATACTCTGAGTATTAGGTATACGACCCTATTGGAAACGCTATCGATCTTAACTATGTTGTTAGTAAGGGACTTGTGGACGAGAAACCCGACACCACCTTGGGACTGTTGGTCGCCCTCCCGGTGGTAGAGTAGGTTACCTGATTTTAGGGTTATCGTGTCCTCACCCGCTCTACGGACTTCAGATAACCCCACAATGTCCCAGTGTAGCTTACTCATTTCTTCTTCCAGCTCATATATCTTCTCGTCTGTCCTCATCGTGCGTATGTTGTGTGTTACCAGGGCCAGTCGTCGTCGTTGGGGGTGGTAGCCGGGCGTCTGCCGGGGATTCTTAGCACCCCCTGCCCCACCGTTACCGTGGCCGCTACCGTAGTCAGGAATAGCGGGGCTGCCGGGGACTGGGGGCCTGGTGCCTATTGTGTCCGTCATAAGGGGGGATTTTGCCAATACTCGCCACGCTTGGCAGGCGGGTTGGCGAGCGCAGTCTTGGGGTTTTAATACTGGGAAGGTGCTGCTGCCCACCTTCCGATTGTTATCCCTTAGCAGATTTTTACGCACCCACGGGTAGAGTTGGGGGGGTACTATTCTAAGCCGGTACCCCACGGCAACTTATACAGAACTTGCACTTATAGTATACTTGTACTTATACAGAAATAAAATTACTAATAGAATATATAACTAAGTTATAAAAAAATTTTGGTTGCAGCAGTAAATTATACGTTTTACGTAGTAATTAAATTAATCTTGTTATAATTGTAATGTAGGTATACTTGTGATATTTTTGTGTACGCTCAGAATGACCTACCTAAGTACATTCCTAATATTTTAAGTATAAGCTACACGACACGATATTTATTATATTATATTATTATTTTTATTCAACCAATTTCACGGGTTTCATCCGGTCCTTTACAAAGGCATGAGTGGGGCTGTAGCCAATACTTAGAGGCCTGTTAGGTATATAAATACAATGTAGTATAAAAACAGTTACATTTTGGATGGATGGTTACATGGTATATCTATTACAAAAATGGGTAAAATGGCATGGCTATTGATATGTACTTATTAGTGGTACGGGAGATAGTGGGCTATGGACGAGACTACGGCATCTGCCAATTTCAGTCTCATCTTAAAATATTTAGGCAGGTGGTGACTTGCCACCCACTAGTAGTGGTGTCGAGAGGTGTGCTGCGGTTTCATGAGAGCGCTACTACCGGTGTTATGCCCTTTAACACTTCCACCCTTGGAGCTTTTTGTTACTTGCTCTTGCGTCTTAGACAGCCAATTAAGGCAAGCCGGGGGTCAGGGGTCTCATTTAACCCCAGGGAGAATCAGGGTTCGCGGTGTCGCCACTCACCGACGGCTCGCCACCCAAAGCCACCCCTGCGGTAATATTATTATTAAATATTTATAGTTTTATATGATTACTTATTTTGATTATTCTTTTAATTTAACAGATTTTTATTAAATTTATATAATTTTCAAGTTGTACGTCCGCCCTGGACACACTGTGGTTCCTCAAGCACTAAAAGTACCTTAGTAAGATCTATTTTAACACGGTTTCTCTAATAAATATATTTTTATTTCAAACGACATCTATTGACCAGCTCAAATTATTATATTAATGGTGTCAAGCTGTTCCATAGATAACCGGTTGAAATAATCTAAAAATTAAACGCAAAATTATATACGTAAGTAAGTATTTATATATATATATATATATATATATAAACACTAATATACTAGGCTACCATAACGCACTATTTAGAAAGCAAGAACACTAAAATGTATAATTGTCTCGAACAATATTTCAGCAAAAGCTCTAGATTGTCTACTTCCTGACCTGACTCGAAGCTAACTAATTAATAAACAAAGTACAAACAAGCAACTTGCGAAGTTTCTCTCCAATTACTTGGCAGCCGTTGTTCTTGATCAATTATTTACTTTAATTTACCGTTTGACGCCTTCTTCGTAGCCGGAGTTTCTATTGATTTTCACAGGCTTTTATTCAACTTGATACAATCTTAAATGTAGTACTTTAAACGAACAATTCTTATATAGGTATGTGTGTATATGTAATCTGACTTTTCGGCTCGGCTCCAACGATTTTCATGAGATTTAGTATGCAGGGGGTTTCGGGGGCGATAGATCTAGCTAGGTTTCATTTTAAGAAAATGTTATTTGCCGTCCCCGGCAAGGAGAGTCAGAAGACGCGGGTCCGAATCCCGTACGAGGATGTGAATTTTTCTCTCTATAAACTTCAAATGTTATTTTATTAGTGTTTTCAGGCAATGAAATACTGCTACTATATCATTATGGGAACAAGGGCTTGTTTACCGACAACACTAAAGCTACTTGACAATAGATGGCGTTGCAATACTATTTATCTAAATATAATTTACAAAAAACACGATTTACCAAAACCGAGCAATGCTTGGTCATCTAGATACTATTTTGCTAAGAGCCTTTTTCATGTTAATGTTTTCACGCTCCCCCGCACTATTTCACACAAAAAAGCACAAGAGTCCCATGTGTTGTGAGATGCATGGACACACAAAACAACATCTAAGGCCCGAGAACTAATATTTCTGCTCATGACACAAATTTATTCCGAGGCCAGGGATCGAACCTGAGATCCCGCGCTTCGAAGGCAGTGTCGCTACCAACTGAGCTGTCAATATATATTATCTATTATATATCTCAGTTGCTAACAAATATCGATTAAAATCTTGAAAAATGGCGGTCAGTTTTGACCACTCCAGTAAGCAAAAATGTTAGTAAGGAGACTGGAGCTGACAAAAGTGACATAGAGCCGCCATTTATTTCGATTACTATGAACATTAGTTAGAAACTGAAATACATACCCTACTGGTGTCGATCGAGTACGAGAATGTTTCTTTAAACATAATATAAATTGCCGCTTCGCTACAAAGAGGCTGTTACGCCCAGCACTTACTTCTAAGCAAAGAGCAAATTGTGCACCTGGTGGTAAGCGGTACACACGTCGAAACTACAATACAGTACAGAATTACCCTTATCAGTCCGGGCATAGCTGCTCAGCCTCATTTACCTAATAATTTCAATTGTTTTTTTTGATAGCAGTATAACTAGTGAGTGGGTTCGTCCGGGGAAGTACTGCCGTTATACCTTTTCCTACCGCGAAGCAGTAATGTTCGCAATACTGCGTTTTGATTTGAAGGTATCGTTCCCGGCGAAATTACACATGAGACTTAACAACTTAATGTCTCATGGTTACGGTCGCAGTGCAATTCGAAACTTGTGAGGAAATGCATCTGTTCTAGGCATAGCTTAGCACTTAACATCAGGTGGACCTCCTGCTTGTACCGTTTCGTAATACCATACATTAAAAAAAACTACTTCAGTACCTTCAAGCTTGACATAATATAACGCTTTCACACTTCAGCACCCCTAGCACGGGGCGGTGAGTAACAGTCTTTCCACCACTTTTATCCACCTGCAGGGCTAGCACGGGAAGTGGACCCCCGTGTATCCCTGTGGAGAGGAAAAAAATATTTTCCACTAAGTAATTTTTATCTCCCTTGCGAGCACAGCAACGACAGAGCATAGTTTATCCATGTGAATAAACGGCGGGAGTAGCGTTCTCTGTGGTTTGTACTTCGTAGGTGCTATTTAAAGAAATGTAGCAAAAGTAGTGAGTAGCTTGTGCTATTCATACATAGTATCCTATTTAGTTTACTAAGACTCATTATGCTCATGGAAGTGGGCACTTGTTGTAGAGTAAACACAAATAATTATTTAACTTAGATATTTCACAGAATGTACATAGAAAAGTAATACACTAATAACCTTGATATGCACCGGAAAACCATTCGTATTCGAGGCTGCAATGCATTACAACACCATTTTTTATTGAATTGAAATATGTGCCTGAATTAATTATCTGGGTAATCAAAGGGGTTGTGACATCTCAGATATAGCTCCGGTGTAATTTTCTTGCCATTGTTTCTATTTCCCGGGACATACTTATAATAATATATACACAAACTATAATTATAATAATAAGCGCGAGGCATCCTTAATGGAAATAATTTTTTATCCACCAACTTCGAAGAAGGTGATAACCTTTCTCCGTGTTATGACAATCGGAGAGAACTATATCCACGTTTCGACGAGTCCGTGCTCTATAGCGGGAGTAGCGGGACATACTGTCTACGAGAAACGTCAAAAGGAAACATTTTATCTCTTTCTCCTCTTCTTCTAGAAACATCTTATGCTCTGTAAGGTGGAGAAGACAATTATTTCCACTAACAGTACCCCTAGCACGGGGCGGAGAGAAATAGTCTTTCCACCGTTTTTATCCACCTGCCAGGGGAAATAATTGTCTTCTCCACCTTACAGAGCACGGCAACACTCTGTCGTTGCTGTGCTCGCAAGGGAGATAAAAATTACATAGTGAAAAAGATTTCTTTCCTCTCCTCGGAGAGAAATAGTTTACTGCTCGTGCTAGCCGTGCAGCTTCAAGAAATACTCGTATTATCTGGTTCTATGGTGATAGAGTGCTGAAATATCGATTTACTCAAACCAACACAACTCCAACCTAGTAAACCTAACAAAAACTCTGTTCCTTAAGTTAATTATTCAGACTTCACATTATTTTAGACATCGCCTTTTTAATGAAAAAGAACTTTAGTGTCAATTGATAAAATCAGGTTCGTTCCCAACTCAATTAATTTAGATAAGTTACGCGTCCGAGCGGCAAATAAAGCAGGATGCGAACATTGGGTACTTTTTGTCCGAAAAGGAAAAAGGTGTCAAATGAAACCGCCCCTAGACGTGCTGTTACATAGAGCTACAAATGTCGTAGAAATACGTATGGGACGAAAATAAAACGGATAATGGACTATAGTAGTCTCCTCTGCCCCTTCCAACTCTTCCCGTGGTTGACCAAGAAGGTATGATTGTTAATAGTAACCGAAAGGTAGGCAACAGCATCTTCTAAGCAAAAGGTCGCAGGACGACATTGGCTGGCTTATGGGGGATGCATATATTCAGCAGTGGACGTCATATCAATGAAGCTATTGTCTCTGTTGGTACTACCGCTTCGTCAGATAACTTTCCTATTGAAGCAATGATAGCCCAGGGGGTAGCAAGGATCGGCCGTTGATCTGACGGCCACGAGATCGATTCTCACCTCAGGCTTGAGCTTTCGGTGACGGTAACATCGTGATGAAACCCACAGCACAGTAGACTACTTTTGGTGGCTGGTTAGCCACTACCCTCAAGTTTGAAAATCTGTCGCTAGGAGACCCAACAGTGTGTTCTGGCAGCTGTTCTTGATTGTAACTCCTCCTCCTAGCGTCGTTTTCCTCATTGGAACTTTTTGTTCCCCTATTTCTGGTTAACTAATCCATTTGTTGTAATATATGTAGTTTTTCGAATTGTATGTAAGCTAGCGTTAAGAAATTATAACTGACAAAGATATGGTGCGGGCATCCAGAGCAGACATGCTCACGGAAATGTGTTGGCAAGCGGTGGCGTGTGTGGCGGGTCGCCATCTTCACTCAGAAATGGTTGAGGAAGGCGATGGTTGGCACATGCGTCAACTCGTGAACGGGTGCTGTTTGCGGGCACTGGTCTGCTGTGAATGCTTGCACCAACTCAGAATAAAATATGACGATATATATAAAATATGAATAAAATGTAACGAACCCTGGGGTCTGTGGAGTGTAGTTTAATTCATAAAAAAGACCCTGGTCTATTTTATGAATTAAAAAAGACCAGGCTATCACCTTCTGCCGAACGAAGTCTTTCCACCTTGACCTATCTTCAGCAGCGGGTATCGCACTATGGACTTTACTGTCAAGTGCGGTACGGATTTGGTCCGACCAGCGCATTGGACTTATTCTTCTCTTCTTCTTCTTGATTGTTACTCTATATAGACCTATTCTTTTCTTTTACTTTCACTTTCAAATTTTACTTTCAGCGACAATCGGTAGAGATCTCTATCTGGCGAGCGTGGTAAGCTCCATGCTCGACAACAAGAGATCGTGGCAGGCGGTGGCCACTTTCTGCAAAGCGGCGATGGCGCAGAAGAAAGCCTCGGAGCGGGTCAGGGAGAACGATGTTCGAGCTAACCCGATCCGGCGCAGACGGACGGGGGAACTGAGGAGGCAGTTCGTACGCCTCCTCCTTAGAAGGGTCACTAGCAGAGAGTCGGGGGACTCTTTGCCGGCTTGCACGGCGCTACACGTCTAGGGGGTAGCCTTGGTGAGCAAGGTCATCACCTCACCGGGGCTGAGGCCCTGTTAAAATCATTCCGGGACTAGCACTGGGGCGAAATGGTGAATGCAAACACGACCCGATCTCGCCTCACCTCGGCGTAGTACTGCTCACGGGGGGTTTTAGTGGGTTTGAGCCCCACTTACCCCATTCCTACACCCTCGTGGCGAAAGGGAAGTGGACAGCATTATCCCCCTCGAAAAAAAGGATATCCGTAGCAACTGAAATACTGGGTGCATGGAACTAAATAAATATGCCTCGAGGCGACGTGTGCAATACAGTGCCAGTTAAAACTTCAGTTAAAAGGTAGCATTGCATCTGTACGGAATGGCATGACGGCGTTTGAAGACTTGCCAGCTCCGCTGCTTGTTTATAAAATTTATTTTAGCGAGTAATTTCTAAATTTTCCTACCCCCATTGCAAGATAAGAAACATCGCGCCCCATCCCGCTTACATTGAGTAGGGTACAGTCCAGTACTTGATTAGCAATGTATTAAGGATATAGCACACATTTTTTGTACGTTGTATGTACTCAGGGTGCAGCTCAGTGGGGTATTAAAGGGGCATTTGCATTAGATACAGCCAATATCTTTAAACGAACAATTCATTTTTATAGGTGTATTACAGGTTGTCCCGAAACTCAACGATAACCTGGTATCGAGTGAAAGGCCAAGGTATACCAGTTAAGGAAAAAATAAGGAAAAATCATTTTTGTTTTTAACATGATATGATTATTTAACATGACAATAATTTTGTAAACCATAGCTCGTCAAAACTTAACTTATTTTACTTATTTAACAATGTTTATTACTTTAATTTGTGGTTGTAATTAATAGCAATGAGTGATTAATTTTATTTTTGTATGTACGTAGGTAGGTGCTGTATTTTATAATTAGTGTTTACTGATTGTTTTACTAAGTATTGAAATTTTCTAGTACTACTATTATTTACATATAATACTATTATTGCAATTGCGTTTGGTGTAAAGATGGACATGGCCTTGGAGAAGATAATAAGCTACTCGAAGTACTAATCCTGCGCAGAAGAAGTCGCGGGCACCAGCTAGTCATTAATATAGTCTATATCAGTTGCTTATTATATTAAATTGGTTTTGTCGCGGTAACTTTAGAGAAAACATTAATTTTAGAGATAAATATTACACATCCTCGGACTGGATTCGAACACGCGTTTTCAATAAATATCGCTCCGTCCCTATACAACGATTAAAATTAACTAGAAAGTTTAGTTTGATGCTAATATGGGTGCCTGGTTGGCCTAGCGTTCATGTCGTCTAAAACGGATTTTCGGAAGACGCAGGTTTGATTCCCTTCCAAGAGTTCCAAGGAAGTGAACTTTGTGTTTCTATAAAAGCAATGTTAGGTTTCGCTAAGCAGGCGTGCTAGTAGTAGATGTAGTGCCTGATTTAATCTGTCCGAATCAGCAAGCCTCATTCAAGGCAAGTTTCATTCATAAATCTATTGTTATTTTTTGTCCTGATGCGGACATATTAAATCATATAATAAACACATTTTATGTTATAGTCTGCCCCCTGGACTATGCCCTTAAGCCCTGACTGTATACTACCTATATAACTTTTATATCTGTAGGTATACATTATATTTTGTTTTATTTTTGTCGCGAAGGATCACCAGAATGTAATTATGAACCCTTTTCTTATCGTGTATCGGATTAGTCTGCTAATGGGAATGAGCAGACAATGCTCGTGAAATTATTATTTTCAACACATATGTTTAGCAAAGTAAGTAAATACTGCGCACTCCGAGTATTTTGTATTCAGACTTCCTATTTATGTGACACGGCAGAGACACCAATTAAGGCGGTATCTTGCACAAATAAGCAAATTTTATAACTAGAAACACCAAAATGCTGTTTGCATTTTACGATTTTCAGCTACACGGTAGAGGAGATTTTTCCCCTCATAGAGTAATAGTAGATTATGCACCGAGGGAGTAAAGCAGTGTCTTACGTCACGGGCGGTATATTGAACCCTGAGTGTAAAGCTTTGGTTTCCTCCAATAACGGTGGCGGCATTAGGCGGACGTAATATGATGGCCGCAAAAAGACGGCCGCAGGCACGTGGAATGTTCGAGACTTCGACGGCCGTCTTTTTACGGTGAAAAGACCACAAAGTACGTGTCAACGGTTACAAATGGACGACCTTGATTTAGCGTTACTCGTATATTTGGAAGATGAGCAATCATCAGAAGACGAAAATAATCGTATGGAGGAAAGTGATTTATACAAATCTCGTACTACCGAAGGTGTTTTTGAAATTTTAGTGCGTCGTCATCTATACTGCAATGACGAAAAGTTTAGGGAATACTTTCGTCTTACACCAGTTTTATTTGATTATGTATTAAATCAAATAAGAGATGAATTGAGCTATAATCCATACAACAGACATCAACAGCCAATATGTCCAGAACAAAAACTATGTATATTTATTAGGTAAGTCTAGACGGAACAAAAACAACATATTTTTACTGTACATATTTATTGAAATCTTGTGGAATCAAAACTATTTGCCCTTGGTCATTTATAGAAATTGTGGGGACTGGTGAAGGAATTGCAATTTGCTCTTGGTCATTTATAGAAATTGTAGGGACTGGTGAAGGAATTGCAGTTTCTGAATAATCACTACCACTTGTGCCGGACCTTGGTGATACGCTGATTAGAGGTGAATCGACGGAAATATGACGCAATTCAGCGTTACCAACCAACGCTCCAATTTGCATTCTAATTTGTGCTTGTTCGTACCTTGGCAGCTTCTTAACAATTTTTGCCATGGAGCTGAAAAAGAGGTCAGTTTCATCCAACTCAATTTGGGGAGATGGTTTTTTGTTAACTATTTGTTTTAATAGATTCAGGCGTTCCTGAGCGTGTGAATTATTTTTCCGTTTCAGGTTACTCTTTATATTGCCATCTTCTTTGTACGTTTTATTAATGTTTTCATTATTGTTACTATCTCCTTCATTATTTTCATTGTTATGATACGTATCAGTACTAATATCTCCTTCGTTATTAAATGTCACATCTTCAGTTTCCTGATTTTGGAATGCTGTTTGGTTTCTGCTATTTTGAGTATTTTCTTCTGGGTTTTCAATGTCTTTTACGCTAGTAATGCTGTTTCTTTGTGAAGAAGGAATGCTGTCGAGGAAAGATAGAAGATCGGATCTCTTTTTCGCTGCTTCTCCACAAGAACCTGTACCAGGTTTTCCTTTTCGTCGAATGTAATAATCCCTAACATAGCACCATCTCTTGTTGCAATCAGTGTCTGCAAGAAATATAATTCTATTAATTACAATATTTTTTTATTTCAGACATTTGGCTACAGGCGAGTCTTTTCGGTCACTTGCGTTTCAGTATCGAGTATGTCATAGCTGGATAAGTGTCATAATAAATGAAGTCAGCGCGGCCATTGTCAAGAAACTGTTGAATTTAATTATTCCATCGCCAACGGAAAATGATCAAAAAAATATCAGTGACCAATATTTATCAAAATGGAATTTTCCGAATTGCGTGGGAGCGATTGATGGTAAACATGTCAGATTGAAGGCTCCCAAAAACAGTGGATCGTTATACTATAACTACAAGGAATACTTTTCTATGGTTCTGCTTGCAGTGGTTGATGCGAATTATAAATTCATTGCCATTGATGTTGGTTCTTATGGCAGAGAAGGAGATGCTGGCATTTACTTAAAAAGTAAAATAGGGAAAAAGATAAAAAATAATACTTTCAATATACCAGCGCCGAAAGCCCTGCCGAGGACAAATAATATTGTACCACATGTTATAGTGGGAGATGAAGCTTTTGCTCTTCACGAAAACCTGATGAAACCCTACCCAAGACAGCAATCTACACATGATTCAACAAAAGCTGTATATAATTACAGATTGTCACGAGCACGAAGAACCACTGAAAATGCATTTGGAATTTTATGTGCTTACTTTAGACTGTTTTTCGTACCTATTGCTACTAATCCAAAAACAACAGATAAACTAATAGTGAGTGCGTGTATTCTACATAACATATTACGAGAAGCAAAAGTACTAGCTCCTGGTCAAAAACATATTGATGACAAACTTCCATTACCTGATGAAAATTTAATACCTATGGCAGAGCATAATGTTCGAGCCAGAGCTAATCCCACTCAAATTCGAGACATATTTAAATCATACTTCAACGGCCCAGGAGCCGTTGAGTGGCAACAAAATTATGCGACACAACACTAAATATTATAATTATAACAAACTAGGAAGCTCGGAGTTATTCGTAGTGCTTTATTTAAAAAGTACCTAAGTATTATAATTTCCATTGTACATACCTGTTTTATTTAGAATCTCCCCGACTTCACACCATAATTTTTGCTTCATCTGTGTCTGTCTGTAGTCTTTATGCTTTACATTATATAATATCTCATGAACCCGCACAAAATCAATTAAAATTTCGTCGTCCTCGCTGCTCCAGTTGTTGAAACTCATTTTTTACAATAAAAAATATTCTGAAAATGGCTTCACCGCTATCGAAAAAAACGTTCACAGACCATCCGACACCGACAAGACGGCCGTCATGCAAATGGCGGCACCGCTTTCTTATGTTGACCGCTCCCTAGGAAACCGCGCCATTTTGTTTACATAGACAACGTTCTCGTGACGTCATTCACCGCTGTATTACGGTCGCTAAATGACGGCACCGTTATTGGAGGAAACCATAACTTAACAGGGACTCTTGAGATAATGAGCGCAGCGAGGGGATTAAAATTTAATTCCCGGGCGCAGCGAGAGAGTTATGTAGAGTCCTGAGTGAAGCGAGGGGTTAATGACGCCTAAGACGAAGACAGGCTTTATCCTCGAGGTGCGTACTCTACTTTTCATACCTACTGCGAGACAATAAAACTCAGAGCTTTAAAAAAGCAGCTACCTAATTAGTTTAAGATAAAATAAATTAATAGTTAATATTCAAATTGGACACATTTGTCCCGTTATAGAGGGACAGAGTAATATTTTTGGAAGTAACATTTTATGAAAAACACTGTTATAGACTTTCGCGGTTGTTAACCAAGTTATAATTAGTACTCACGAAATGTAGACCACGATTTAAGTGCTTCTGGAGCTCCCGATATTTCAGTACAGTTACCTTCACCACGTTCAAAATTATAACATTTTATGGAAGTTGTTAAAATAACACCAAACACCAGATCGCGACACGTAACTTTAACTATGATGACCTTGAATGCGCAGAGGGGCCGTGCGTAAGCGCAACATGGCGCACAACAACTACACTTTTTTCTTTATTTTCTGTATGCTGCCTTCCTACAAATAATGTTCCAAATCCAAATCACTTTACACCCAAGGAAGTTTCATACAGCATTACAGCCCTGGGGATCTAATGCCTTGCTTTAATGTTTTAATTGTATGTTTATAATTGTTTTAATGTTGTAATGCTTGTAATTACCTAGTTTGATGTACAATTAGGTACTACAATCTAGAAAAAACAATGAGGTTGAGCTCATACAACATTTTTAAAAATTCTAACAATATAAATTCGTCATACCGCTAGTTCGTTTAGCAGATAGAAATTCTCACTTTTTCGATGATTCCCTTTGTTTAACCAAGTTGATTCGTGTAAGTCAGTCGTTAGTTTCATTTAAATTTACAAATAATATGTCTACAGGTTCGAAACAAAATAGGTACATAAGATAAAGAGAAGCTTTATTAGTTTTTATTGTGAAAATATAAATTTGTTCGGTAACTGAAGACCAGACGTCCATTTACTGCAACATTCTGTATTTGTTCTTAAGATCAGTATCGCACACTATCTTAAGATGTCTTCATTATCTGCAGTAGTCTTAGCGTATCTTAACATGCCTTTCGAATATCGGTAGCATATTAAGCTACTCTAAGGTAAGATATTATAGTATATTCACCGTGTGTGGTTGCTCATTGAGTTATATGGTGAGCGATATGTCCGAATCTGCTCTAAGATCATAAGCATTTTATAGTATCTTCATCGTGTGTGATGGGCTATACGAACGAAAGAGACAAATAACAACAGTCTTGTTTTGTTGTTATTTGTCTCTATCGTTTGTCTTGTTTTATTTGTAACGCCTGTGAAACTTTTTATATCACTAAAGTACTTGCCGTAGAATTCAAGAAGGCACTTGTTGAATATTTTGTAGCTCATATATGATATATGCCCATATATTCTTTGTTAATTAGTGTAAAATATTGAATGGGGTGGTTTGGAATCGATAACTGGTCATGAAAGTGAAAGAAAAAAACACATTTTTTATTAATACGAACCCATATTCACCGCTCTGCGAAATAACCATAGTGCAACTGAACACACGACGACGTCTTTATATGACAGAAGGAAATATGTTTTTTTTTCTTTTACTTTCATGACCATTTATCGATTCCAAACTATGCCGTTCAATATTGTCAAAGTCAAAGTCAAAATCATTTATTCAATTTAGCCATCAAAGACGCACTTATGAACGTCAACTTTTCATTATAATGTACTTTAAAGACTCTACCGCCGCGTTCCAAAATATAATAAAGCCCACCGAGAAGAAGCGGCAAGAAACTCGGGGCCATTCTTTTTATATAGATGTTTACAATGTTTCTACTTAGGTACTACAAATATTACATTCTATGGGTGGCAGAGAGACAGCTTGCCAGAAGTGGAGTATTCCAAGCATATCTTCTATATAATGTCGAACTTTATAGTAAGCTTTTTTATTAAAACGTTTTTTACAGTCAACTTGAATTTGCCCTCTGTGAGCTCAGTTATGTGCTTTGGGATTTTATTGTAAAAATGCACACAATTTCCTAGGAATGGCTTATTAGTCTTCGCAAGTCTAAAACTAGGTACAGATATCCTATTTGTATTTCTGGTATTAAAAGTTGTGTACTAACTATGAAAGGCCTTATATAGGACCTACTATTATTTATTATGTGTCCATACAATGGCGCGTTTTTGTAACCATAAATAAAATACTGTGTCTTGAATTATTGCGGACAACTATAAAGGTATAAAACTCGTACCGTACAGTTAAAGTAAAAAGAAACTAATTAAGTACAAAACATCATTAATGACGTGTCTTACTCGTCTGGCTTAGATAAATCATAGTTTGAAATAAAGAAAGCGGTGCGTTTTTTAATTGGTTTACGGTGGTGATACTAATGCCTTTTTCGTTAGTTGTTTGTGTTAAGCATACTATTTTATCGTCACTTCTTCTTTTTTCTGGTCTCCTGGTTGGTCAAACTCCTAGCACAAACTAGGAGCGGTTGCACATAAGAATTGCAATAGTCTTCTAGTAGTTGCTATAGGCATAGTAAGTAACTCGAGGGCGCGCGTTCCAAGTATAACCCGCGGCACGTAACTCTAGCGCTGAGCGAAATATGGAAGGGATAGCTGCGCATGGGTACAGTCGCGCACATGTGACAGAGAGAGACAACAGTCCCTCGTCTTCGATGTGACAGAGAGAGACAAGAGTCCTTCGTCCCTTTAGCCCCCCTGTGATACCCAATTTTTGACTTCTGCGCAATAACGGTCAGCGCTAGAGTTACGTGCCGCGGGTTATACTTTGCTATAGAAGTGGAGTAATAAAAACACCTATTTGGTACTCGAAAGCTTGCATCAGTAGAAATACTGGCTAGTATCTGCCCGCGCCTTCATTCGCGGTTATTCTTATTCTTATTCTGTGTGGGAGTCCTGCACGGACGTCCCGCTTGGGGTGTATAGTGCATTTCCCCCGCCAGCTACCCTAGCCATCCCAATTCCTTTACATAACGGAGTATGACCCTGGGTCGCTGGCACAAATGCTCCAATAATATTTGAGGTGTTAAAACTGATGTTGATTTAGAACTATAGTGATCCTCTAGTAGACCGGTTGTGTTCCGTATATTTTCCGTAGCCGTGCACTCCAACAGCACGTGCTTCATGGTCTCGTTCTCCTGCAAACATCCTCTGCACTGTGGACTATCTGTTGCACCAGTTTTATATAGATGGTAGTTGAGATTGCAGTGACCTTTTTTTTTTTTTTTTTGAGGGGGGGAAATGCTGTCCACTTCCCTTCCGCTACGGGGGTAGACGGAAGGGGGTATGTGGGGCTCAGACCCACTAAAACCCCCCCGTGAGCAGTCCTCCGCCAGATGGTGCGAGATTGGGTTGCGCTGGCATTCACAATCTCGCCCCAGCGGTAGGCCCGGATTGATCTGAACCGGGCCTCAGCGCCTGTGAAGGGGTGCCCTTGCTCACCAAGGGCACTCCTCAGACGTGTGGGGTCGTGCAAGCCGACGAAGAGTCCCCCGACTCTTCACCAGTGACCCCACTACGGAGGAGGGAGGAGGCGAGCAAACTGCCTCCTCCGTACCCCCGTTCGTCTGCGCCGGAGTGGGTCAGCTCGAACGTCATTCTCCCTAACCCGCTCCGCGGCCTCCTTCTGCGCTATCACTGCTTCGCAGAAGGTGGCCACCGCCTGCCACGATCTGCCGAGCGTGGTTAACTCGATGCTCGGCAGCGAGAGATCTCCGCCGATTATCGCTGAGAGTGTGTGCCACTGCGGGCCCCATGCAGCACACACTTCCAGCGTATGGAGCGCCGTATCCTCCGGCGCCCCGCATTCGTGACAGGCTGGGGTCGCCTCCCGCCTTGCGATTTGGTGCACGTACTTTCCGAAACAACCATGCCCGGAAAGCACCTGCACCAATCGGAAAGTGAGCGACCCGAAACGCCGCTTCACCCACCCCCGAAGGACCGGGCGGATGGCCTCCACCGTCCACTGCCCAGGGACTGGTGGAGCCAGGTCTTCCGTCCACCGCTGCAACAGGGCGGCCCGCGCCTGCAACCGCATGCGTGTCACCTCTTCCCACGCTGGGGGGTCACCCCGCGATCTCCTCGCCGCAACAAAGTGGTACACTTCGGCGAGGATCTCAAGATTGCAGTGACCTGTGATAATGCCTACCATTAGGCGGAGGTCTTGTCGTTGAAGTTGAAACAAATTATTAGTTGTGTATCTGTTCAAGGTTGGAAACATAGATTTTGTTTGTTTGCAGTCCTTTTTGTTATCCCAAATGTGTTGTTGTTCTTTTTCAGTATTAGCGACGGACGATTATAAAAATCCCTCGAGAACTACCCGTTTAATCGGGATGCCCATGTATAAGTCGTGTAAGCTATCTATATTCAAATTTTCACCCGAATCCATTGAGCTGTTAAATTTTGAGAAAGAAAAAAAAACACTGACAACCTCACACATTTCATATTTCTACCAAATTCATTGAGTAAAATCGGCGTGAAAATGTAACGAAACTCACTCATAACACATTTCATACAAATTCATTTCGATTCAGCGTAGTTAAACAGCTCAAGTTTTTTTACAAAATCCTATTGAGTGATGCACCAAAAAAAAGGTATTTTTTTAATGCCCAAACTTCGATCTCACCCTGTATCCTTTCAGGTTTTATCCTGGACGCCATGCACACAGATTTGTAGGATCAGCAGTGCAACCGTACCGTAAGTAAGTGCGTAGTATGGTCGTTAAATTTGTAGTCTCTAAAATTGATAAATTTAACGATGTTTCGTTAAATTTGCCATCGTTCATCATCGTTCGATATCGTCTTTTGCAAGTATGGAAGTCAAGTCGACAACTCTTATCGACGGCTTACTATCGTCAAATTGTCGACGGTATATCGATTATTACGATTTAACAACTTCGTAACTAGACTGATTTAGCACAGATTACCGAAATCATTCATTCTGTAGTAAAATTAAATAGTAGATAATAATTACTATTTAACAGTTTTGTTGATTTTGTGAACAGATGAACATGAATGAAATGTGAACACAAAATATCATTACAAATATTTAATTTTGTGGAATACTTACTACTGCTTACTACAACTATATTGGTAATAAAAACCTCGTTGAAATAATATTTTTGGTAATTTACACAATCAAGGGTATGTTTGCCACCCACACTACTAGTCTACCACACTCGCCAGTTGTATCGTAGTATATTTGGCCATACATTGATTTCCAAGAAAACATAGGTACTACGATTTCAGGAAATGCGACGTGTGCAATTAATAAGCGTCATTCTATCATTTGTAGATTTCTACGAGCATTTCACTCTTCTTCTTCGATCAAAAGAAGTTCAAAGTCCATTTTATTTATTTTATATCTATCACTAACTAAAAAATATCCCGATTTCCGTCGCCTGTCGATAAGCCACGAGTATATCGAGCTCAGTTTCAAAGCCGACAAAAATACGGTTTAAATAGACGAAATAGACGATCTCAAACGTGATATAACAGTTCCATGCTAGTGTTATCGTTATAATCGAGCTTATCGAATTTGTCTAACGATCGCTTAACCTAGTTACATACTTACAATGATCGACAAAAGATCGATATAACCAGTTTTATCGAATTATGACGATTTAAGTGTCAAATTTATCGATTGATAAATTCGGTACTTGCACTACCGCCTCACAAAATTTCTAAACAGAACAATCTTGGTCAACACCAGTCAGTCGGCTCTTCAAACTCTCTAACCTTATATCTTCAATCACAAACTTTCGCATCATTTATTCAATTTAGGCATCAAAGACGCACTTGTGAACGTCAATTTTTCATTATAATGTACTTTAAATACTACCGCCGCGTTCCGAAATATATAGAGCCTACCGAGAAGAAGCGGCAAGAAACTCGGGGCCATTTCGGCCCTGAGGCGAAATTAGATTAAGAGACTACATTAACATCTTGAGGTTTCGTGATCTCCGATGTGCACCAATATCTGTGTACCAACTTATTTCGCCAACAAAAACTTTACAATTTACCAAAGCAATGCAGGATAATCGAATTTACTTGAAACATTTTACTAGAGAGCAGTAATGGGTGAAGTTTTATTAAGTTGGTAGCTCTGAACAAAACAACAATGGTTTTTCGGATCCCTTGAAAATTGTAGTTATTACAAAAAGTTGAAAACAGCAACTAATAAACTGTCTGAGTTTTTCGAATGTACTGTATTTAATAACTACGTATAATTACGTTACTTACGCGATTCGGACACATATTTTCATAAGTAGGTACCTAAATATTATACGAGACTAGCTGGTGCCCGCGACTACGTCTGCGCAGAATTAGTATTTTGAGTAGCTTATTATCATCTCCAAGGCCATATCTATCTTTATACCTAAATGTCATAAAATATGTACATGGTCAAGCACAATTGCTTTGATAGTATTATATGAGTTAATATAAATACGTAATATATCCTGTTTTAAACTATCACGGTTGTTCACTATATATGATTATTAACGGGATATTTATATATAGGCAGCTCATTCCACAACCTTACCACGGTAAATATCCCGTTAATAATCATATAACTTAATATATCAATCAGTAAACATTAATAATAAGATACAAGACTTACAAATGATTTGTACAATATACATACAAATATAAAATTAATCACCATGGGAAAAACTGTCATTACATTTCATCACCCTGACGGTCGCCGAACACGTCTATTCTATCGAGCTAACAAATTTAATTGGCTTTTGACATAGATATCAGAAACTGACACAAAATTTGAAAGTACTTATTACTTACTTACTTATTATGATCTTGACGTAGGCGGAGATCTTGTTATTTTGTCTATGCTGTGCCCAAGCATATTACGCTTTTTCACGCGCTTGGTGATGGATGATGATGAAAAGTATCCTATGTGTTAATCCAGCGCCTCATCTACCTCCATACCAAATTTCATCAAAATTGCGTGAAAGAGCGTGAAAACAAAGATCCACACATCCATACATCCATACTCACAAACTGTCGCGTTTATATTATTAGTAGGATTTAAAAACGTAAAAAAAACTATATAACTCGACGTTTCAATCAAATTAATGTTAACTAGTTGGGTAAACTGCTATCTGTACTTGAATACTAATAATAATATTAAGAGGAAAGATTTGTTTGTTTTAATTTAATATAGACTCTGCAACTTCCGGACGGAATTGAAAAATTATTTCGCTATTACTACATTATCCCTTATGAACATAGGCTATATATTTTGATATACATCCATAATATTACCACGCGAGTGAAACCGCGGAACGCAGGTAGTATTTAGATAATGTTCCCTTTGCAGCAGACGCATGATTGGACTCTGTAAATAAAATAACTGCTTGGGTTGGATGCTAAGGGAGTAAAATTGGAGGCATGCATTGTACTCGTATTAAACAATATAGTTTCTTTTCCACAATAGTAATTGGTATCATCATAATATAACTTCAAAATAAAGCAACAAAGCTTCTGATATAATGTGGTTTATGCGTCAAACAGAACTATTATTACAATACCAATGAGATTGTATTGATGACAATACTAATGAAATTGTATTGTTGACAATACCAATCAATCTCATTGGTATTGTCATCAATACAATCTCATGTCATCAATACAATCTCATTGGTATTGTCATCAATACAATCTCATTGGTATTGTCATAAATACAATCTCATTGGGATTGTCATCAATACAATCTCATTGGGATTGTCATCAATACAATCTCATTGGTATTGTCATCAATACAATCTCATTGGTATTGTCGTCAATACAATTTCATTGGTATTGTCATCAATACATCTCATAGGTATTGTCATCAATACAATCTCATTGGTATTGTAATCAATACAATCTCATTGGTATTGTCATCAATACAATCTCATTGGTATTGTCGTCAATACAATCTCATTGGTAATGTTATCAATACATCTCATAGGTATTGTCATCAATATAATCTCATTGGTATTGTAATCAATACAATCTCATTGGTATTGTAATCAATACAATCTCATGGGTATTGTCATCAATACAATCTCATTGGGATTGTCATAAATACAATCTCAATGGTATTGTCATCAATACAATCTCATTGGTACTGTCATCAATACAATCTCATTGGTATTGTCGTCAATACAATCTCATTGGTATTGTCATCAAAACAATCCCATTGGTATTGTCATCAATACAATCTCATTGGTATTGTCATCAATACAATCTCATTGGTATTGTCATCAATACAATCTCATGTCATCAATACAATCTCATGTCATCAAGAGACTTGATGACACAATACTCATATGTATTGTCTCATATGACAATACATATGAGATTGTTTTGATGACAATACCAATGAGATTGTATTGATGACATGAGATTGTATTGATGACAATACGAATGAGATTGTATGAATCGCTTGTAGCGGAGCTTGACTTGGCTATCTGAACCAATCAACAAGTTAAGCAACGCTTGCTGTGGTCAGGACTTGGATGGGTGACCGCTAGTGGCATTATTCAACTGAGCGCTTCCGTGCTTCGGAGGGCACGTTAAGCCGTTTCGGTTCGTTAATTTATTATAGTTTAATGTAGATATTTGAATTAGTACCTACCTGATACACAAAATTATATTTTAAATTACATAACTATTAAGTTTATAAAAAAGACTTAAATAGGCGATGTTAGCCTGTAATAGTCATAACAGAATGTAGCTTGTATTAGTCTTAGACTGTGTCTAGTTAATACGATGTTAATTATTTGTATGATTAATAAAGACCGTTAAAAAAAAGGGTTGGCCACTAACCTATCCACCAAGCTGAACTGGACCTGCGTGGTGGATTATGACTCAACTCCTTTCTCTGAGAGGAAGGCTCGAGTCCCAACAGTGGGAAGAAAATCGGCTGATTATGATATTCTGACCTATATTAATGGCTTGCGCACTGTTATATTGTAGGCACCACTAAGCTTATAACTAAGCTCGGACTAGATACACCGCGTAGAACCAGTTCATTTAATATAGAAATGGTGTATCAGATAAACATCTGTTTTATTTGTGGTTAAAAATATGCCGACCGGCTTGCATATGTACGTATGCGTGATCTTGATACAGGTAATTGCTAAAAAGGAACGACCTTTTCATGTATGTCAATTGCGTCCTCGTACATAAAAACTAACTGGACAGGAAACATAAGCGAGAACAAATCGGCAAAAGTCAAACCTGCAGATAAAAAGATGCCCAGTTCATCAGTTCCGATGATTTTCAAAGTCAAAGTCAAAGTCAAAATCATTTATTCAATTTAGGCATCAAAGACACACTTATGAACGTCAATTTTTCATTATAATGTACTTTAAAGACTACCGCCGCGTTCCAAAATATATAGATCCTACCGAGAAGAAGCGGCAAGAAACTCGGGACCATTCTTTTTATATACTGACACTAAACAGACTCACAGATACAATCACAACACTTTGCTTACGCGCATACTGTTTTATTCTACCCTCAACATCTAATACACTAAAAATTATGATATAGTTTAGTACTGGTGTGTGCCAAAGTATATCTATCCGTGGGAGAAGACCTGGTGACCTGTGACACAGGTTTTTATTTTAAAAATCCTACTTTGGGCACCAGCCCCCTCACATAGTTAGGTTTTATTTAGTCAGTCTTCGCTAATTATGTTAAATTGTTTTTACCAACCTTTTGTGAGGAGGAAATAAATATATGTTTATTATTATTATTATATACATGTTTTTACAATATTTTTACTTAGGTACTACAAATATTAGCTCCAGTGTGTTGCCTTACAAAAGAGAACATAATAATGGTATCAGTAGGGCAAGACACGCTACACTTTGACATCTTAGTACACGAGTAGATAGATCCTGGAGTGATCAGTCCCAAACTGTTTTATCCTCCAAGTAATCCGAAATTTTGTAATAAGCTTTTTGACAGAGTTTAGTTTTAATAGTAATTTTAAGCTTATTAATAGACAAATCTCGTATAACATTGGAAACTTTATTATAGAATCGTATACATTGTCCCATAAATGAATGATTTATTCACAGAACAGACAAGCACTCTATTTTGCCGTGACAGGGCGCAGTTAAAGAATTTCCCTATACCGAGATGCGACTCGTAAGAGACAAGGTCCTCGACGCAATGTGCTCAAGCTTTACATTATTAAGGTTCGAAGGGCACTGTAAGTGAAGCTGCTGCGCGAATGACCCTCAAAAACCAATATTTTGGAAGGATAGCACAGTGCATCGGCGTGAGCTGTCGGTCTCATAACGTGGCGGTACATTTTGGCGGTTATAAAAGACGGACTTACTTTTATCAGAGACGCAATACAATTTCCATTTAAAATAAGAATTACAATTTATACTAATCCTATATTATATATAAGTATAACAAGTACAATTTGAAAATATTTACAAACAGACTTCCATTCTATTCAGTTATTGGAGTGTATATCAAAAACTACTGAATATAATTTGAAATAGTTTATTTTTAACAAATTATTTAAGATAGTTAGCGCTTTGGTGCATATACTGTAAGCTTACTATTTAATAACACACGGGGAGCACCAGCTTTCAAACAAATAAATAATTTTGAGGATCGGTTCACCCAGTCGAAAGGTATGATAAACAAACATAAAACAAAATACAATCGAATTGAGTACCTCCTACTTTTTTTGGAAGTCGGTAGAAAATTAACCCCGATTTCTCTTGGTCACGCTATTACTTGGTCACGTTAATTATTATCAGGAGGTTCTTATAAAAGAAAAACCAAGAAAAGATGGAATATTATGGCGAAGCCGATGCCCGAGGAGCCTACGAACGAAGTCGCGGGCAGTCGCTAGTAATAAATTGTGATTCTTGTTTTTTTATGGAGGATGGAAATCTTTGGTATGGAGGTAAATGAGGCGCTGGATTAACACGTACGATACTTTTCGTCATCATCATCATCCATCACCTCGTGAATATAACCGCGAGGCACAGCTATTCATAAATAAAACAAAGTAAAGTTAATAATTACTAAATCAAACATTCACATGCACCAACCATCGCAAGACTTCAAGTCAGATAAAATAGTTGTTTAAGCTATAAAGATAATCGAGTTTTAATTTGCTTATCACTGAACATCGATTGGCGCCATTGAGGTTAACCAGTGTGTACAGTCGCGTATAAAAGTGTTATAGGTACTACTTTCCACACCGGGTACATATCTCAGTCCTTTGGTATGAAAGACCTAATGAACTATGATGTTTTTTGGTCGCAGCACTAGCCACAATAATTGTCCACTGTAGGTCATCATCATAGTCAGCGACTATTTTTAAGAATATCCAAAACCCTTATCTGGATACCCATATATGGAATTGTTTGAAAAACTAAATAAAATTTTAACATAACTTATATACATTAAATCACTTACATATTTATAGGGTTACAAAATCAGAATCAAAAAATCAAATCATTTACAGCAAAACATGGGTAAATATTACAAAGTCTTGAATAAATATTACAAGATAGGTGCCATATTTTAACCTATTGGCATGCAAAATTAGTTAACATTATTATAATTACATTTTATGTCCAATATAGCAATAATACGAATAATAAAAAATAAAAAATTGGACAAATACAATTTGTCCAATTACATGTTAAATAATTAAATGTCTGTCTTATCTTTAAGAAATTTATCAATTGAATAATTATGCCTTATCAATTAATAATTTCCTTAGCTTCAATTTAAAAATATAATTACTTTGGTCATCTTTCAAGACAGACGTAACTTACTCGTATTATAGATGTCGACTCCTATTACAAAAGTGCTATTGCTATAGATTGCTAGTCTATGTTTTGGCACACGCAGTGTATTTTTGTGTCTCTTACTAGTTAAGGTATCGTACTCATTTATATTATTTCTAACAAGTATAGCTGAGCTGAACAAGTATGGGTGATGGTGTGACGTAGCAAAGTTATATATATATATATATATATATATATATATATATATATATATATATATATATATATAACTATATATAACTATATAAATATATATAACTTTGCCATTCCTGGACGTCAAAGTGATGGTGAGGTCCGATGGCTCGTTAGCTCACTCGGTTTATAGAAAACCCACGCACACGGACAGATACCTACACGCTACGTCACACCATCACCCACGTCATCTACAGTCAGTGGCCAGGTCTCTGTTGGACAGAGCGGACGCCCTCTGTGACCCTGAAGCGTTGAGTGAGTGTGAGGTTGAGAAAAGGCATGTTCAGGAGGTACTTAAAAGGAATGGCTATAGTGTGACTAAACGCGGGCAGGCGAGACGCAGATGTCACAAGAGAGGGACTGACGTCGAGCGGCAGCCGGCTTTCATGCCTTACGTTAAAGGAGTAACGGATAAGGTTTGACTTGACTTTGCTGAAAGAGTACTCCATCAAGACGGTGTATACCCCCTTGTCTAAGCTGGCGAGGCATGTGAGGACACCGAAAGACGTTATTCCTTTGCAGACTCCTGGTGTGTACAAGGTCGATTGTAGCTGCGGTAGTTCCTACATAGGTCAAACGAAGCGTACCATAGCTGAAAGAATCAAAGAACATATCGCGGCCGTCAAAAAACGCCAGACACAGAAGTCGGCTATTGCAGAACATTTGCTTGAGGCTGGATCCGGTCACTGGATCGAGCTCCACGATCCGAAGGTCCTCTCCACTGAACGACATTATTTTTCAAGAATGGTTCGTGAAGCGGTTGAAATTAGAAAACATCGCAATTTTAACCGGGAAGATGGATTTAGGTTAGCGGCGTCGTGGAATCCCGTAGTGAGTAAGTGTACAAACCGCGGTGTAGGTACTAGGACATTTACCGATACAGTCAGTGTTGTGTGTCGTAGTGACAACCCTGCGATTTTTCAAGATCAAGTGAGGGTAGGAGAACAAAACACCCGCTCTTCTCGCCGGACTCACCCGCTGTTTTCAGTCAGCTCGTGACCACGGCCATTGCAACATGGTCGTAACGTCGAGCGAAAGGTACATATTTTTACCTATATTAAATAATACGTGATAAGTCCAAAGTCCCGATAAACATTTAAAACATATTATATATATATATATTATTTAATATATATATATATCTCTCTCGAAGGAAGAGTCAGTAATTTAAGTTTCTGGAAATAAGGCTTACACGTGTCTCTTTGCCTTAGCCCACACATAGCTTAAGAGGGGATAGATACCTCTAAATATTGGGACAACTACAATTTTAAAGATGCTCTTTTATTTCTTGGTTATTCTAAAAACAAACGAGAGATTATTAACATCTAGGTGTACACCTACTCAGCCAGGGTATTGACGTAGTAACATACCTATTCATCGCGTTCGTATAGCGAAGACAATCATACGCACAATAAGATAGACACAATTGTTTAGCAGCCGTGCGATTCTGTAATAATTCGCCGATGCGCTGGTCGAGGAGCTCACCGATGTCAAATACTTTATGAGATATCGCCCTTGTTCACAAGGTTGTTTTTCCAACGTTTCGTGTCATCTCGTCATTTGTTTCACGGATGTTGTCGAAGATGCAAAGATGTTTGCTCTAAGATAATCGCACGGCAGGACACCCTGCGGGGAATGGGGTTGGGATACCTGCGCTACTTATTTCAACTATTAATTCTTAGTTCCGAGTTTGGGAAATTCGGTATCTTCAAAACAATCCTAGTTTTACCATAAAGGCCCAATCGTTTCCTTCAAAGTGATTACACACCATTATGAAAATGTATAATTATTTTTAATAGCATGATAAAATAAAACACTTTTATACACATATGTACACTGCTAAGTGCATCAAGGCAAGTCAAGTTAAATGCACTTTCAGACGCATTTCCAAACCATAAGCATTAAGCGTGTTATTTGATGAATTTTATCAAGGTTAAATCAAACAAATGATTCAATTTTGGATATTACATGGCGACAATGTTCAGAAACCATTTTATGTAAGAACTGTTTTGTTTCTCCGCTGAATCGTATAAAATATATCGTTTGTGAGTGTTTCGAGACTAGAACTACTGAGTTACTTTTTGCACTTTGTTCGCGCGTAATTACCTACATGTCTCCAGTAACTACGTCGCTCGCTTCGCTCGTCGCACACCAATACAGAGACGCGTTCATGACCTCAGATTGCGGTTGTTTAGTTGTTTTCTAACTCACTCTGAGGTACGGAACGCCACTCTCTCGCCACACGCTCTGAGCCACGGTTGTTTTCTAGCCTCATACAGACTTTGACAAATTCGACATTGACAGATCACTTGATCCTTACCTAATTTTCTTTGAGAAGAGAGAAGAAGAAGTTTGTTGTAGTCTGATTGGTCAAAGTTATGTCTGATGCGGGTTGCAACCGTTTTTGATGGTTAAAAAGTTGCGACGTACCGAGGTTCGGAACGCTCGAGTTAGAACAACCGAGTGCTTTACCCTGTGGTTCGGGATGGCGTTCGTGCGAAAGTTGCACTCCTAGTGCGCTCTACTCTAATCGAGGTTCTGAACGCGCCCCAGGTTGTCCGGGGGGAACACTTAACATTATCCAACGATTTTAAAAGATAGCGTCGCCATCTATTAGTCTTAACAGCAAATATTGTCATAGATGTCGCTCTAGTCTGTGATAAAAAAGACGACAGTTCAGTTAGACATTTGTTTCAAAATGGTCGTCACAATTGTATTGCATGATCGCGAATGTTTGTTATTTTTGCAATGTCTATTGAGTTTTACGTGTTTTCTATACGCTGTAGACGTCGAGTTGAGTGCTTTCGTATTGTTGCTGAGAACCTACTCTGCGATCAACGTTTTCACAGCTGCATTGGATATCAAAACATTACATATTTCAAGACTAAAATTTAGTATTAAAGTCAGTTATTGGTGTAGTGCGAAAGGAAGATTTGGCAGCTTATTTGTTAGCAAAACTATTAAATGGTAGATAGAAATAACCAAAAACATGGCTATAGCATATGTGTAATAAAGTATTTATTATACACCCACATACCCATGGCCCCATCACCAAGTCAGGATCTAATAATGGGATCCCAATGAAATCGAGAATAACCCTCAAATTTTATAGGCACTTATTACGTTTTTCATATATTTTCTAAAGCTGCTAACGTTTTTGCGTCTGATTGTCATCATCTCATGTGGATTAGCTGATGATGAAAAATATATTTTTTTAAGTTTAGGAGTTAGAGAGATAATCAATATAATGAAGGTATTTCTTTTGTTTTATTGTTAAAAATAATTATCTTATAAATTAAAATTGGAAGTTACGATTTTTCGTAAAATCGTATTTATAGTATGACAAACATTGTAGAAAACAAAACCTGTGATATAACAAATCATTTTGCTTACACGAGATACTCCGCGTAAAACAAATTAATAGTCTCATATGCCTTGTGCCACCTTCCATTTAATTAAACGGTTCCCTCTCTTATTGATATGAAACGTCTATCTAACATCTCAATGAGTTGAAGGCAGTTAAAATTACTTTGCGAATCTCTTGAAGGATCTGATGGAGTGACGTTTCTCCAGTATTGCAGCTCAACGTTTGTTGATCAGCACATCTTTGGACTTGTGTTATCTTATCACTTCTGATGAAGATATATGCAGGTACGAGGCTGGCGTTTTCGCAGAACTAAGGGTGCGCTTTTATACAAGCATTTTTTTCCAACATCCACACAAGCACTGTAATATCATTAACATTACCTTGACATAAGGTGTTAAGATCATCAAAGACAATCATGCTAGACAGATTCTGTACTATGGTAACCTGTTAACTGATATACTAACATTCTTAAGTACATGTATGCATATACACAGCCAGACACATGTCCAACAGACATGTTTATGCACACGTAGGTATGTTTGACAGACCGGGGGTTGTAGCAGGGAGGAGCGGCTCAGAAGGAAGGGATCTTGATACTGTGTCAACCGGTCAGTCACAATTATATGAGCAGCAATTATATACAGCAATTGTATAGCCAGTCTCTATGTAGCAGAAGCTTTTTGACTTGGTAAAGTAATTGCGGAAATTGGTGTTGAAATAATAGCCAACATCAGCGCACCTGTAGGATCTCAAATGCTTCATTAATCTTTGCTTAACCTGTAGAAACTACACTTATACATTAAATCCTACCTAATTCCCATCGCTCACAAACAGTACCTAATAACAATGCAAGAATAATGTTTAAGTGATTAGCATATAGACATATATGCTTATTGTGAGACTTTGCTTTTTAGGAATTTTAATGATTCTAGGACAATCCAAGTACTTGTTTAACCTATAGTGTCCTGGATTAGAATGGAATGGATTTGGAATTCGCTTAAAATATGAATATTTAAAACAAATATTGGGATTGTTTTTTCGTAAATAATATTATCAAAATATAATGTAGACAACAAGAAACACATAATTTAGAAGGATAAATAAATATAAATCATATTTGTTCCAATAAGCCACTGCCAGCGGGCAACGTCCCCGAAATGCTAGCAGCATTGCCGCTTTGAATGGCAATTTATATGTAATATTGTATTACTCATCTTAACTTTGACTAAAGCATGAATTTGATTCCCACAATTTTAAGAAGTTCTACTAGGTACCCTATCTACATCTACACTAATATAAGGAGGAAATATTTGTTTGTTTATTTTAATTGAATAGGCTCCGAAACTAGTGGACCGATTAGAAAAAATCTTTCACCATCAGAATTCTACATTTTCCCTGATGAACATAGGTTCTATAATATTTTCAAAAAGTTAGGAATTCGTATGAAAACTTCGATAATGTAACCCAAGGTGTGGAAAAATTACCAAAAAAAGTGATTATAACGCGTACGGTGCGGAAACTATTCAAAACCATATGATATTCGTCTATGCTATTGTAAATAAAGTAAAGTGACGTACTACACTTTTATAGAAGACGTCAAGATCTACAAAGAAGTCCATATTACCATAATGTCTAACAGTTAAACACAATAAATACTTTTTCTTTTTGAAATATGCAATAATAATGCCGATACAAACCAGGCCACATTATTCGCTCTCTCTACTCTAATAATATAGAGAAAAGATATGTGATTGTTTGTTTGTAATGGGATACCTATACGCAAAACAACTTAACCGATTCAAACAACTCTTTCACGAGGCTACATTATGCCTGAGTAACATAAGCTATATTTGATTCATCCTCATTATCATCCAACACCAAGCAGGTGAAACCGCGGAGTGCAGCTACTAGTTTTGATAATCATCATCATCTCAGCCGTAGGACGTCCACTGCTGAACATATGCCTCCCCCATGATTTTCCAAAAGGACCGGTTGGAAGCGGCCTGCATCCAACGTCGTCCTGCGACCTTCATCAGGTCGTCTGTCCACCGTGTCAGTGGACGACCTACGCTGCGCTTGCCGGTCCGTGGTCTCCACTCCAGAACCTTTCGCCCCCATCAGCCATCTGTTCTGCGTGCTATGTGCCCTGCCCACTGCCACTTCGACTGGCTAATCTTCTGAGCTATATCGGTGACTTTCGTTCTTCTACGGATCTCCTCATTTCTGATTCGATCACGTAGAGAAGCTAGTAGTTTTGATAATAGTGAATTTGAAAATATGCTAATTAAATTGCTTTATTTTGTAATTGGGTTGACTTAGAAACTTAAAACATATTGTTAAGTCAACTAAGTCATTTACAACTTTAAAGGACCGTGTTTCGATCCATTTATGACATGCATTTCAAGGTCCTGAGTCTTGACAGACACATGGACCGCAAAGTGATCCTAAAGTTACTTTATCCTCTTGAGTCACTAACCTCTTTCGGTTTCAGCTTACCAAACGGAATGCCAGTGGTATGGCGATTACAGTGTACAATACTTTACCTGACAATATCAAGGGAGTCACCCTAAATCCTTTTCAATAGAATTTATTTGACTTATTATTGAAAAAAAGTTATTACTCTATAAAGGACTTTTTAAATGATAAAAATTTAACATAGGTAAATATATATTAAGGTTTGACATTTAATTGAATTAATTGACAGAAGCGACTTATTAAACAATTATATCGATTGACATTCTTAATTATTATATTTAAAATCAGTTTGTATTATTTTTAATTACTCTCTGTTTATTTTTTATTATTTTTGTGTAGATTCTAAAAACACAAGTATTATTCTTGTATAAAACATTTGCACGCCGTTTATGTAGAGTTTTATTGGAACTATAACATATGCTTTAACAACTCTGCAATATTGCACCCTAAAACTGAAGCAAATAAATATTAATTCATTCATTCATGCATACTCTTAAAGCTTTTATTTATTATTGTCATTTACCACTGCAGTGGTACTTATCAAGGTGAATCTTTGTTGAAGAACTAACGAAGAACAGACTCTTTTTTACCGACTTCCTAAAAGGCGGAGGTACTCCATTCGACTGTTTTTTTTCTACCGACGTCCAAAAATGGAAGAAGTACTCATATCGACGGTATGTTTTTTTTAATGTTTCTTACCTCATAACTTACGACTGGGTGAACCGATTCTCAATTTTTTTTGTTTGAAAGCTGGTGCTTTCCGTGTGGTCCCTTTTAAATTTCATCAAATTGTACTTGTGCTTATCGCCTTACGTATAGTACGTAGTCTACACATAAGTATACTACTCAAAATATATTTGTTTATTTAAAGCTGATGCTTCCCTTGTGGCTCCATTTAAATTTCATAAATTCGGCCCAGTAGCTTTTGAGTTACACTTCAATAACTGAATAGAATGGAAGTCGGTAGTAAATTTTTCAAATTGTACTTGTATGTGATTAAAATGGTTATCATACATCGTCGAAACAGGTTAAAACATAACATAACAATATTTACAAACACGCAATAGATGTAAATGGTGACATAATATATTATGTATACACTATTTTAGGTGTATCGAACAAATACCTTTGAGACATTAAACTTTTATAACCCGATAACGGGAAAACCATATTCCGCATTTCTGTAGCACGATTTCCAATTCGCATAAAATGCTACGTTCAAAATGTTGTATAACAGCTGACAAAAGTAAATAATACGGACACAATAATAGAATTGGAGCTGTTATGGTGCTTGAAATAAATCGAAGCATGGTTACTGTAAGTTATCATTCCTGTACAGATATAAATTGAATAGGTGTAATTTGATTTTCAAGGAAATATAGGAGAAGTAGATAGAAAATAATATTAGATAATAGAACTCACCATAATATGAGTTTATCCCGTACTATACAAACAGGCTCTATATATAGGTGGCCAGATTTCATACTCTACAAATCTTAACATTTAGAACTGAGTGTTTCTTCTAGAATTGTGGAATTTACAGTGCAGTGTTTAGCAGACCTTTTAAGCTTTAAGGTTTGGGTGCTAGTGCAACTTTTGTGGTAAGTATAGAGGTTGCTGTTAAATCAAAAAGAACTACACGAGTATTGTCTTCAGTCATCAGTTTCAGACGTATATCGCATTGGCTTGCTTTATGGTTTGGCCGCAATCGCCACAACTCGCTGGCTTTCTTCAAATTCCATTTTGTGCCGTGATTGTCTGAAAAAGTAATCCGTGCAAAAATATTAGGGTCAAAGGTGTGATAATTTACTGTTATGCTGCAAGTAAAGAAAAAAGCTAACCAAAACTGCTGGTTATTAATGTGTTATAGTTTTATCGAGTCGTAGTTCACACTTGACAGTTGCGTGACGAGCAGATTATAGCTGGATTGGGATGCCATATAAAAATCTGAATGTTAGGTCACCGTAACGCCACGGAAGTTCTCTTTTTGCACTGTAGGCCAGTAAAAATAGCCGTTTTTGGTAAAAACATTTTTTAAGGTTTAAGGTTACAGTAAGTGACCCTGAACCTAATAAAAAAATATACTGAAATGTAGTGCGAGGTTAAATTTTAATTGTGTTGGCCTACAGACTCTATATTATTCTACTCGTTCTGAAACCACTTTTTTATAATGTAGAGATAGTATGGACCCCTTTATCACTTGATAATCATTGATGATGCGTTTTATAGACACTACATCTGAAATGCAACTGGCTCTCAACTGGCAAAGTAAAATGCACCTTCACCATGCTGAGGATTTACTCAAAAGATTACCATTATTGAAAGCGTAGCCATGCCTACTACCTTAATGTACCTTTCAAACTGCTGCCGATCCTGTTGTAGAGTTATATGGAACCATCATCATCACTTTTTCTACCAACTTCCCAAAAAAGGAGGAGGTACTCAATTCGACTATATTTTTTTTTATGTTTGTTACCTCATAACTTTCGACAGGGTGACCAATTCTCAATTTTTTTCTAATCTGGTGCTTTCCGTGTGGTCCCATTTCATCAAATTCTGTCCAGTAGTTTTTGAGTTACACTCCAATAACTGATTTTTACCAAAGTAATAGAATGGAAGTTGGTATTAAATTTTTCAAATTGCACTTGTAATCTATCACGGTCACATTTGCAATATACACATTATTACTGTCATCCAGTCTACCCGTGCCCAAGTTCACTGGAACGTGGGGTAAAATAATATAAAATTATAACGCGTTTTAATCCGCGCCTAAGAAATCATTAATCTAATCCAGTTAGAGCACTCTTTATTTTTAATACTGGCCGGTGTGGATGTTACACCAAATTATTATTATTATTAACAATAACAAAGTCATAAGTGGGGCGGTAGCCAACACTTCTTGGCTTGTTTGGTATAAAATAGATTAAAAATAAGGTCCGCTATTATTCGCGACGAAAGCGTGCGTGACTGTGTGTGTGTGTGTGTGTGTGTGTGTGTAATGTATAATGTGTGTGTGTATTTCACTAACGGCTGATGCCAATACTCTATCTATCGTCGGTTCACCTTATTAGAGACAGAGATTTGACACTTGTATAGACGTTATGTCAAATTTTTATCTGGAGTAAGGGAAAACTGTGGATACTGACCTGCCAGCGGCTTCGCTTGCTTGGTCTTGGTGTAGTGGTCGAAGTGCCGTTTTGGAACCTCGAGGTCATGGGTTCGATCCACGGGTTGGACAGTTAATGGATTTTTCTGAGGTGATACTATGTGTTACGTTGTATTTTAAAAACATGTAAGTAATACGGGCAAATCACTCAAGACCGCTAGACTGATGTTTCACCTCCGTGGTGATGGCGGAATCGCTCGACTACAATCTGCTAAACAACAAAAACGGATGACATGCCGACTCTATTGCCGAGCACGTCTAGTGTATCGAACTGTCAAAATCATTGAGTGCTTTTGACTAAGCTATCAGAAACTGACACATCTTTGACAAAATTCAATTGACAGTAAATAAATCATCATTGCGATCTTGACGTAGGTGGAGATCTTTTTATTTTGTCTATGCTGTGCCCAAGAATTTTCCACCCGTGTGAGGATAGATGATGAAGATGATGATGAAAAGTAGCATAAGAGCTATTCCAGACCTTAATCTATATCTGTACCAAATTTCAACCAGGTCCGTTTAGCCGTTCTGACGTGATTAAGTAACAAACATCCATTTATCCATCCATCCATCCATCCCTTCAAACTTTCACATTTATAATATAAGTGTGATGTACTTTAAAGATTCTATCGCCGCGTTCCAAAATATAAAGAGCCCCTCGGTATTATTATTGTTAAGGACTGATACATATAATTTCAGGTCCGGTACACGAGATGGCTTGTGATAGTCTATCTTCTCATTCCGACAGTGGAACTCCAGGTGTTAATCCAACAGTTACAGAACATGATGCCGATGGCGTTTCCACAACCAGCCTATAATAACTATTATCCACAACAGAGTGCTGTTCAAACCCAACCAGCACCGAAAGTACAAAACCATGTATTCCAATTCGCAATACCAACTAAACTTTTAATTGCTGAAATGGTTATTAAAGATGTATCTTCAACTACAACTCCAACTACAACAGAGTCTCCTGTTATTGTAATGAATGTGGCTGTGGCTGTACCTCAAGTGGTACAATCACCGTCGTCAACTGCATGTCCTCCAGTACAATGTTGTGTTGTACCAGAGCCATGTTGCCCTCCTCAAATGGAATGTTGATGAATGATGCCATTTGGGAGAATTCTCAAAGCAAAATCTAAATCGTCAAATTAGAAAAATAAAGCCAGGCGATTCAAACATTGGGTACAATTTTGAATGACACAAATAACCTTGATAATATAACTGCTGATTAAAAGATAGCCGCTGAGTTTGACATTCTTATTTGCGAGAAGACGTAATTTTGAAAATCCATTGTACATAGGTTTTTGGGACGAAATACTGTCCTAAATGACGATTTTATTAAATACTCTAGTATCCGGGTTCAATAGATATGGACATATATAGGACAACATTCCCACAAGGTCTTTTACTAAGCAGAGGTTGTATTGTGTTAGCCTGATGACTGATATATATGTCTATACTTCTGATATGACCTGTCTGGGGATTGAAACGGGCCAGCGGCTCATAAAGCGAGGTAGCGTATGTATTTACATCAATGATTTTATATGTTACTATCGTTACCAGTTCCCCAGCTTTTGGGAGGAAATATGTTGTGGTCTTGCATTCATCATCTGTTGGTCTCACCTGACCGTTTGACCAACCGAAACGTTCCCTGATAGGACTTGCGTGTAGATTATAAAATGAATTGACAGGTAATGCAGTAGTGAAGACGGAGACATCCCTGAGAAATCTTTAACTCTACAGGTCGAAAATAAAGCAACTTCAGCCTACGAAAAAATAATGTCAGGAAGCATAACTCAGAACAAATTCCACACAAAAAGTGGTCCTTTAAACAAAAACGACGTGATTCCAAATACGAATTACTTCCGAGGTTACAAATAGACATGTTCGGTGATTGGTTTAAATTTCAGAAGGAAAGCAGGGATTGGTACACGCGCGTGCTGCAACGTCAACTACGACAGCTGAGTCATAGCGGCGTGAACGATGTTATTGATTTACGGCCGTTTTCAATAACCTATCTATCGTCGGTTTGCCTTTACTAGAGATAGATATTTGTCACTATTTGTATGGACGTTATGTCAAATTTCTATCGGTAGTAAGGAAAACTGTGGATAGATACTCGTAGAATATTGAAAACGGCCGATAGCACGACTTTTATAGGGTATTTTTTTAAGGCAGTTACTCTTCCTGACATTATTTCTTCGTAGACTTCAGCAGAAGCAGCCTATACATTAAGAATGAAACTAGGCCATTTGATAGGAGACGTTTAAGAATTAACTTAAAAGCACTCTAAGAAATAACCGTAAAAATTTCAAATAACAAAGCATGATACTATCACAGTTTTTTCGCGTTCGCAGTTTCTAATAGAGTTAAACGCATTAAATCAATAGTACTTAAAATAATTGATTTTGTAGGTTCAACCATATAGGTACTGTTTTATTAGGTACTTCAATGAAGGACAGCGTAGGTCATCCACCATCCACCGACAAAGTGGACATACGGCCTGGTCACCGTGTCGATGCAGGTCGCTTCCAACCGGTCCTTTTGGATAATTATGGCAAGGCCTAATGTACAGCAGTGGACGTTCTACGGCTGAGATAATGATGATGATGATGTGTCTGTCTGTCCTTCAAAGCCCCTTTTTCTCACAAATACACGCAGAGGTATCAAGTTGAAATTTGAAATTCTGTCTCTTTCTTGTAAGTCAACGCAAAAAGGTCTCAAAAAATGAGACCGACGTCAACACTAAAATGTGTGAAATATCTTGTTGGTACCATGATAGTTCAAAAGTACCTATTATCGCAATTATTGTGTGCATGGTACCGACTTCGACAAGTTATTTCACACTTTTTAACGTTGACGTGGGTTCCATTATTTGGTAAAAAAAATTACACCCTTTTTGACTTGCTACTTTCGAGATGGATTGTCATTCACCGTCATTTAGGACATCATCAAGATAGGCGAAACACTTTTCAGTGTTTGGAGTGTAACTCGAAAACATCTGGACCGAATTTGATAATATTACGTGGGACCACACGGGAAGCACTTACAAACAAAAAAAAAAAAATTGGAAAGCGGTTTACCCAGTCGAAAGTTAAGAGGTGACAAACATAAAAAAACAGTATAATTGAGTACCTCCCCCCTTTTGGAAGTCAGTAGAAAGTATATACAGTGGAAAATAGAACCTCCTCCTTATTGAAGTCAGTTAAAAAGAAATGACCATGTACTCGTATGTTGCATATATTCTCATATTTTGCGATTTCACAAGGGTATCAAAACCTATATAGGTATAAATATAGGTACACACTTCCTGTTGATCTAGAACTATGAAATTTGGAAAGAAGCAATGTCTTACAACGATGTTTGCTCTTAGAGAATAGCACGATTCTATAAGAGCAAACATCGTTGCATCTTTTTTAACATCCGAAAAACAAATGACGAGATGACAAGAAACGTTGGAAAAACAACCTTATTTAAAAGGGCGATATCTCTAAAGCATTTTACATCGGTGAGCCCGTCGAGGAACGCAACGACGAATCATTAGAGAATCGCACGGCAGCACATGGAAAAAATCTAAAAACCTTAGTACCTAAATAATAAAAAAGCGAATTTACATACGTATATGTAAATTACTGTATATGTACTGTACTGTATATGTAAGTACTCGTAAGTACTAACTTATTATTTGTGGTTGCTGCAATAATCGTGTTTTACGAATCGAATGGTTAAAAGTAAAGTTTCTCCTCGTAAACTTTTGTATTTGTCGCGAGTCTCGTTCCACTGGTGCTTGAGGCTAGGTGCCGTCTTGCCGTGCGATTCATGATTCGTCGACGAGTTCACCGTTGTCAAATACTTTATGAGATATCGCTCTTTTACACAAGGTTGTTTCTCCAACGTTTCTTGTCAACTCGTCATTTGTTTCACGGATGTTGTCAAAGATCCAACAATGTTTTCTCTTAGAGAATCGCGCGGCTATGTGTGGTCACGTGAAGTTGTGACGTGCAATAAGAATTATGGGTTGTTTTTTCCTCGGTTGTGGGCACTGTTATAATATTACCGTGTCGAGGGTGATTGTAAGTTTATGTGTGTTGAGAAAAGAGACGAGTAGCGGTAGATTGCAAGATAGGTATTGTGGTGCGCTTATATAATGGTATTTTTATGGTGAATCCTGTTGTTTATGTACCAGCGACAGTGAAATGAATTATTTAACATAACTCATCCACACTTACACCCAACCCACAAACACACACACACAACACACACAAACACACACACAGACATACACACATATACCACACAAATTATCATTTTTTAAGTTCAGCTTGTGGTATATAAGCTAAAAACGCGCGGGTGCAGAAGCGGCAGCCAGAGGAAAGCACCTTAGGTATGCTGCCTTGGAGTCAGTCTACGAGTTCGTGCCGTTTGTTATTTTAATTTGTTAAAGAACTCGGGCGGCGCCTGAAGGAGAGAACGCGTGATCCTAAGTCGGGCCATTATCTTGTGCAGAACATTTCCTTGGCCATACAACGCGGGAATGCCGCTAGCCTGATAGGCACGTTTGGGCGAGAGGGCATTGATTGTGATGGACTTTGACAAAATCAAATCAAATGGGGTTGGCTTTAGAATCGTGACCCCTGAATTTGGTGAAACAAAAACTGTGGGTGGGTTGAAGGGGTTTGTATAAAGCGTATTTACAACATTTTAGCTGCCGGAGACACGCCAAAATAGTCTAAATAGTTTTTTAAAGTTTCAATAAAACACCGTAATTTTGATAGTGACAGGTGACATAAATGACATTAATGCGTAAAACGAAACGTTTCTAGGTAACTTTTAGCCTTTTTTGACATGTACGTTGTATGTAAGTTCTTGAAACGGAACGCAAACATCGAAGATAGCGTAATGTCACTGTCGGAATACTCGCGTCATTCCGTTACTTCCGAGTGTACGTGAATGTTTTCTCCTGTTTTTCTGCGCTTTCTTTTGATATCTCAACGACTTTGCTACGATTTTGGACTCCGATTTTGCTGCTTTACTGTACGACACCTGCTTGCTCACTGGACACTGCGATTGCCTTTGGAAGATTTGATAACTGGTACCAGCTCGACGTGCTCATTAGTCATCGCGATGGCGTCTCCTGTGCCTGGACCTTCATCAAGGGCGGACTTTGTAGATGACGGACCCGTTTCGGACCGGCATTTGTACACGGAGGAAGTTGTACAAATGTGGAGCCTACCCAAAGTTGTGCGCGAATCGGGAACCATGGACCAGTGTCTAAAATTCGCTGAAGAAAACAACATGGTGCAACGCCAAAAAATGTGCCGCACGCATCGCACCCCTATGCGTTTATCGAAAACAAACAAATCGTTTGGGGCTTGGGTGTGCACCAAAGGCCAGTGCAAACAAAAAGGGAAAATATGCCGAAACACTGGGACATTATTTGAAAATGGCAAGATCGACATAAGACATGTATTTTATCTCATATATGCATTTGCCCACAAATGGACTTTTGACTCGGCAAGAAACGAAGACCCTCTAAAAGAAGAGAAACAACAGTGCCTGAGTACTTCAACATTAAGTGATTGGTACAACTACTGTCGAGAGTGTGTAGTTATTTACCAACTTGAAAGAAATGAATATGTGGGCAAGATTGGAGGACCTGGAAGAACTGTACAAATAGATGAATCAAAATTTTGAAAGAGGAAGTTTAACCGAGGACGCCACATAGAGGGACATTGGGTCCTCGGAATGATTGAAGACGGGTCAGAGGATCTTCGATTAGAAGTGTGCCCAGACAATGTACGCTCTGCTGAAGTGCTGGTGCCTTTAATTAAAAAACATGTGGAAGAAGGCACCACCATCCACACTGACTGCTGGAGAGCATATGATTGTCTGGCAGAAAATGGTTACATCCATAAAAAGGTGAATCACTCTGACCCGGACAATCCTTTTGTAAGTAGTGATGGGACTCATACTCAACGCATCGAGTCCCAATGGAGAGCAGTGAAGCGTTATTTTAAAAAAGACAATTATAATAATACTGAAAATTTCACTAACTCCATCATAGAGTATTTATGGAGAAGAAATGTGACTAAAAATAAAAAAGAATTTTCCCATTCATCGAAACTATAAATGCTATAAATTATGTCTATAAAATATAAGTTCTAAAAATAACAAATTGTTTTTCAATTTTAATTATCAGACCCATACTAGTAGGAATGTGTGCACAATAGTATATTAGTACCTAATGAATTGGCAATGTCACTTGTCTGTGACAAACCTATAGGTTAGGTTAGGTTTGAACTGTGACCCACCAGGCGCGAGCCGAGCGAGCGTAGCGAGCGTGCCGCGGCAGCGGCCGGCGAGCGCTTCATCAAACTACTTTTGTTCCAAATTTGTGCACAATAGTATATCAGTAGCTATCTAATGAATTGGCAAAGTCACTTGTCTGTGCCTATAGGTTACCTATAGGTATACCTATAGGTTAGTTATAGTTAGTTAGAATAGGTCGAAGTCAGTGACAGAACCGACTCATAGCACCCCGATTTCAAGCAGTCTTGTCGGATTGCAGAGCCGACGCGGGGGTGGTAGTAGATCGAAATGCAGTACTTAACCTCAAAATACTTAAACAAACATAACTCGAAAACTAATGGTCTCCGGCGGGTGGGGTTTGCGGGGGGGCACTACCCGAACCTCCCCCCTCCCCCTCCCCCCCTACCCCCGAATTCAGGCGCCACGATTCTAAATGTTTACCATCAAATGTGTTTTTATGACATGATGTTAATTTTTAATTATTTCAAATAATGTTTAATTTATAGTGGACTATAAGCTACAACTAGTATATTTTTGTAATCATTTTAATATTGTTAAGCTAAAAACTATTTGTTAGCTAATTAATTGTACTTTGTGTTTGAACTTTGGAACCTCAAAGGTACCTTTCCGGAGGAGTGCGTTGCTATCTGCGACACAGTTTCACACTTCTGCAGGTGTCATCGATTCTCGATGTATGTTTGTGCACCTGTATTTCTGTTCTAAATAAATAAACTATTAAAACTATTTTGGTATCGCGGACGGATACACTTTCAGACGGCTACCGATTTCTGTGTTTAGGTTAAGGACGGCCGTCTGGGGTAGGATTCCACGGTTAGTTAGGTCTGCTAGGTATTGGTAATTACCGACACGATTCACGGATGGATCGGGAATGCCGCTGGTGTAACCGCTGCTTCCCTCGACGGCCTTAAAATAATGATCCATCTATATTGATTGCTACTTTTAAGTGTAGCGCTACGTATCCTAGCCGATGTTCGCTGGAGGCGCTTATGGGCCCTGCCTCCCGAAGACCTCTTCTCTCGAAGGCTCTTCGAGAAAACCTGCTGGCCTACGGTCGGTCGAGGTTTGGTTGTGGACGGAACTCTCGTCGCACGAGTACAATTCATACTTGGCCGGTTCTTTTTAGCGAGATAATCCACTTTATCAAGTGCTTTTAGAGTGTTCACTGTTCTAATATTTTCTGTGAAGATAATTTGAGCGGTGGAGTCCACTCAAACTTTAGAATAACAAAAAAAATCAAGATACTTGTGCCTAATTACGTCCTGCTTATATATAAAAAGGAAACTGGCGCTATATAAATTTTAGCAACTTAATAGAAATATGGTTAGGTAGTAGGTTCCTTTTATATTTTTAGACTTGAAAAAATAATGGGCCACGAGTTTCTTGCTGCTTCTTCTCAGCGGTGGTTCTTTTCCGAAGACAGCGGTAGAATCATTTAAAAATCTTGACGTTCATAAGAGTGTCTATGATGCCTAAACTGAATAAATAATTTTTGAATTTTGAATTTTGAATTTTACCTTATCCAGATGTGATCATTAGTAAAATTAACGGGTTCTAGAATGATCTATACTGAAAGTTGGATTCATCGGTGGATTCAAGCCAGTATATAAGTAATTCATGCCGGTATATCGTTGAAACTGTAAAAACCAAATATTTTTTTATACCCTACAAACATCCCCGTCATAATACAGCATAAACCAGTTTTAAAGCCTTTAAAACCTCCTCATTTCCTTATTCCACCAAAGCGCTATTAAAACAAACGTTAAAACGTGATACATCCAACAAATCTAATTTATTGCTGCAAACCGTACCTACATTCGAATATTCCAATTATTAGCGAATGATCTTCTAACCAGTTGGACTTGATCTCCTACATGAGCGGAAATTTTGACATAATTGAAGATATTTTGAGATCTGGTTACATTGGTTGGCATAAGCCTATATAAATGATCGCATTGAAATGACGTCAGTTGTAAAACACGAACAATACTACATGGTATTGACAGGCTTCCTGCACGTTCGTGAGGATTTTGACAACCCTAATATTATGTGCCACAGTGTAACAAGGTCGCTAGCAGAGGGTCATGTAGGATTTTGCCAATACGTATTAGTATTATTCTAGTTTTGTGATTATTGTTGGTACTTTATATTACTATTACTTTTTTATACGGTAATATTTGCAATTTATAGACAGAACCAAAACTTCCGTATCGGTCAAGACCACGTTCTCTAACTTACTGTATCAGACACTTAATCTGCCAAGCCACTGAGGCACCCAACTGAAGAACGAATATATCGTAGTAGTTATGTTAAATCGCACGTTCAAAATCATATAATAAAGCCGATTTTAATAACCACCGCATGATTACAATAAATTTTGTAATACTCGTAGGAAGGTCACATAAGTAGAAGCCGACCAATTCATGTTTTCAATTTTTTAAATTAACAACGTGTATTTCGCAGAACTACTCGTATACGTGTATTTCGTAAAATCTTCAATTATACGAGAACTAGTTCATTTTGTTGCGAAGTTTTTGACACATCGGCATCAGACACTTTAAAATATGATTTACTAGCGACTGCCCGCGACTTCTTTAGCGTAGTGGGCTCGCCGTAACCTCCCATCTTTTCTTATTTTTTTTATGTAAGAACCTTCTACGAATTAGAAATCATTAAAAAGAGGATAAATGAAATCGGTTCTCAAGTTATTGCGTGATCAGGAAAAATAGGGGTTAATTTTTATATATTACACATATATATATATGTTCTAGTCAAATCGTTTACCAGTCAAGAGAACATTTGACTATCAAAATCAGTGATAAGTAGTTCTCACTGACCAGGTTGGTTAATGGTAGTTTTGTCTGAAAATCATATTACGGCTAAAAGTTAAAGCGTCGGTTACATCTAGTTTGAGTTGCTGGGGGTACTTAGGCTCGGTTTGAACTAGGCTTAGCCGTCATCGTACCGGCTAGAACTCACTCAATTCTTGGTTCACGTGAGGAGGAAGAATCAAAAGTAATATGGTCGAAGGCCGTCCACCAAGAAGGCCTCCAAGGATATCAATAAGAATATCAATCCTTGATAGTCAAAAGTACTTTTGACTGCAAGATAATTATATACCATCATCAGTTGAACCAAACATGTACATAACGATCCCCATTATCAAATATTTACCTACTGCATTAATACTATCCAAAGTACTGAAATGAAAAATAGGGTTGACAGAGTCGGATTTGGAGCAATCGCGATCCCAGGGTCTAAGAATGCATAATTCCGCCGTAAGACTGATAAACTGGGGGTCCCATCGATTTATAGTACACACACATACGAGATAACTCGGGCGGTGGAATCGAATGTATTTGATCGATTATGGTGCTTCTAGTCGCCTCGACCCTTTTCCGGGTATGGACGGTATGAAAGGGAGATCGTTTTCGATTCCATCCATTTTGTTGGAATAGTGAAAAACCCGACGGACTGTGATGGTTTCCTATTTTTATCATAGTGTATCTGTCGTATACGTTTTGCTTCCATTTATCAAGCGCGTGCCCGTCCATACGTATAAATAAAGTTGAAGAGACCAATGTATAGTAATATCGAAATCGAAAACATGTTTTAGCATAAAATCTTTCAATGGTGTATTTTAACATGTTTGTGAGAGTAAGATAATGTATTGGTAGGACTAGATACCCAACTTCCAAGCAGTACATGTGTTTTACATAGTTGTGAAATCAAGCCACTGAAAGACTTGGGGAATAATGGGGAAACTGAGGGCCTCACAATTTCTCAAAGTTTATCCTCTTTTCTTCATTTTCAATACTTGGTTTGGGCTTGACACTACCGCGTCCACATCGGGTGACTATCGGGTAAATTAGGAGATATTTATTTTAGTCATACCTTTGGAATTTAAAATAGAATAGTATATTATGCAATTAGTTAATAATGGACAGATTTAAAGCGAGGGCCATAGATGAATCACTAGTAAGTGAAGTGTTAGAATCCTGAGCGATGCGAGTGATTCATGGCCCTCGATATAAATCCGTTTTATTCATGAGTTGCATACTAAACCATGATTACGATAAAATAGACATTAAATGACGAAAAAAGGATGGTTAAGTTAATTAAAACGCACATTAAAATTGGAATGATAAACAAACTTAAGAGTAATTTTCTTATTTTTATTGTATATTTTTTCTGTAATGGCAGCAAAGAACACAATACAGTTTTTATTCTAACGCTAAACTTCTTGCCGCAAATACCGACCAATCAAATCTCGAGGAGTTTTTTTCAAAGACTGCATGTAAGTATTCTTGGCTCAAGGAGTTTGTATCGAGTATTTTTTTGCGCAAGCAAGTTGTGAACCAAAACCATTGAGATGGAGATCGAATATAATGGTGTGTTCTAAATTCAAACACCAAAATAGTGATTAAAAGGCCTTTTTTTATTCACTGTTTTCAGTGAACAAAATTAGCTTTTTAGAGTCGGATTGGTATAAACCTGTTTACTCCGTGAAGAGACCATGGAAACTTCCTTACGGTCGTAGGAAAGGTAATTGTAAGAGGCGGCAAAAACTCAACTAATAGGTGGTAAGGATCTCGTTGCAGTGGGCCTAGCACGAATAACTTCGTAAATGTAACTTCGTAACTTCGTAACGTGTCGTTTACGTGACACAGTACAAACAGTCATTTATCTAGGGCAACATGTGACACAGCCATGCGATTCTCTAATTATTCACCGTTGCGTTCGTCGACAAGCTCACCGATGTCAAATACTTTATAAGATATCACCATTGTACATACGGTTGTTTTTCCAACGTTTCTTGTCATCTCGACATTTGTTCCACGGATGTTGTCAAAGATGAAACGATGTTTGCTCTTTAAGAATCGCACAGCAGATAACTCATAGTTTGTCTACGCCGCAGTGTGACCCGTTGATGCTTACGATATGAATATTTTTTTGCAAATTGTTTGTGCAACGGCCTCTGGATACTTTTAGTAACAGTAAAAATCTGGATACTGTTAGTATATAATATTTGATAGAATTGTAGTTGTAGCAACCAATGCAAGAGTATATGATGCTCGTAAACTTGGCATAGTTTTGGACATGGTTCGAAAAACATGTGGCGGCTGCAGTGCAAAACTGTTTCTATAGATTGAGAACACTGTTCAACTTAAGGCCGTTTATTACTGAACAAATATGTATCCGCACGTACTATCCAAACTTAACTATGTGGATGCTGTAATCGGGCAGAGGCTGCTTTCTCGTACTAAACGTCTTATTCAGAAGGTGCAGATTGCTTGTGCTAGGTTTTGTTTTTCGATTCCTCCTAGAACCCACTTCTTTTTGAACAAGCATTACGCTTTCAAAATGAAGTCCCGCTGCAAGCTCCATTTGGCTTGCCTACACTTTGGGGTGATCAATCATAAGAGTCCTCTATATATCTATAATAAGCTCAATTGGGTTTCTGACAATAGCTAGGGCTTACCGGCATGAAGTTCTGCATTTTTCGGTACCGTCGCACCGTACCTTGGGTTTCAGAAGTGGATTCCGTTATGCGGCTACAAAGTGCTGGAATAACCTGTCGCCACCCATTAGGAAAATAAAAATACTAACACACTTAACTTAAAAAAAAAACTGAATAGCGAGCAGATTAAGTACGGATACAACATTAATATAGATTTTTCATTGTATGTTAATGTCGAATGGACTGTTATTCTTACGTGTGAAATTCCTATTTCTATGGTGAAACTAAATTAAAGTGAACCTGTCCTATAATATAGAATACTGTCTATATGTATTAATTTTGTTTATGTTTTTAATTGTCTACCTTATTGTTGTGTTTGGAGTTAGAATATTATATTAAATTTATATTCTTTCTATGTACCTTATTCACCTAAAAGGCTTTGCCTGAAAATCAGCGTCAGATGTCACAGATCACGGACAACTAACATTATATGTGCTGAGGTGGGGCCTGTTTGACACATTGCTGTTACTGCTGCTTATATTATATTATGGGTTTTAACCTATGTAATAAAACAAATATCTTCATTCTTTCTTTCTTCTGTCTGAGGTGGCCAGCGTCACAAGGTTAAAAATTACGGACCTGAATGATGCTGCTACGAAAGAGAACTGTGGAACTGGTGGCACTGGAAGTCGCAGAGGCGGGTCAGTTTGACGTGCAGCTGATAAATGCAAACAATTTGCGAAAAAAGTATTCCTATGTATATTAATAAACGAATGGAATGGAAAGTTTTGGACTTCGTCCAACAGGCCTCAAGCGGGAAATAGTATAGAATTGTGCAATTTATTTAAAAGCCCTCTAAAAACTTTGAAGATTTTTAAATAAAACTCTACATTTTATAATTAATTGTCCTGACAGATTGATTCATCAACGAAAAGTAAAGACGCTGGGGCATGCAATATGGAATGATTTTTGGAAATATCTCCCCTAAGTGTAATTTATTTTTGTGTATTCATATCTCAAAGAATCTCGACGAATCCAACTCGGCTGGGCAGCGTTCCGGAAACTTCTCGAAGTCTTTTCGTCAAAAATATATAGGTATTTTTGCCTCAAGACAAGAGTCTTCGACCAATGTGTGTAACCAGTGATGACTTATGGCACTGAAACGTGGTCTCTTACTATGGGCCTTATAAATAAGCTCAAAGTCGCACAACGAGCTATGGAGAGGGCTATGCTCGGGGTTCCTCTACGTGATCGAATCAGAAATGAGGAGATCCGTAGAAGAACGAAAGTCACCGACATAGCCCAGAAGACTAGCCAGTTAAAGTGGCAGTGGGCAGGGCACATAGCACGCAGAACAGATGGGCGATGGAGCCGGATGGTTCTGGAATGGAGACCACGGATCGGCAAGCGCAGCGTAGGTCGTCCACCGACACGGTGGACAGACGACCTGATAAAGGTCGCAGGACGACGTTGGATGCAGGCCACTTCCAACCGGTCCTTTTGGAAAATTATGGGGGAGACCTATGTTCAGCAGTGAACATCCTACGGCTGAGGTGATGATGATGATGATATCTCAAAGAGTAAATGAGCAAAAACCGGGTCAACTAGTATAATGTATAAGTAATCAGTATGTATCAAAATTTACACTTAGTTACGCACGTTTCAGTCACGTTTAAGTTGTAAATACGGGTATGAAGGAGAAGGTTGGGCTGATACTGCATGTAGATATTTGAATGGTGATAGGTAGAAATTATACATTGAAGCGCTCGCAGCGGAGCTTTGACAAGTTACGCAACGCGCGGTCGAGTTGCATGGGTGACCGCTAGTGGCATTATTCAACTGAGCGCTTCCGTGCTTCGGAGGGCACGTTAAGCCATAGGTCCCGGTTATTTATCTTAGGACAAAACTCGTTAGGCTATGTCGAAGGCCTTCGGACAGCCTGAAAACTTCGACAAGGGTTAGCCCCTAGCCTATCCACCAAGTCTCACGGGCCGGCGTGGTGAATTATGGCCCAACTCCGCTCTCTGAGAGGAAGACTCGAGCCCCAGCAGTTGGTACATAATGGACTGATTATAAATGTTATATAGGTAGATATTACGCAGACCGATACAGGGCTATTGGCTAACTTTGACATGTGAAGTGAAGTGACGGTTCGGTTATCCATCAAACTTTGATGTCTACCAATATTCATAGCATTGGTATTCCGTATTACAGTGCCCAACGGACAACGAAGTAGTGGACCATCGCGCTGTATGCTTATGCGTTGAAGACTGCCATCCGACAGTGTCGATTTGCTTAAGAGATATTGGGTGTCCTAATAATTTGGCATGCAGGGATTTCCAATGCAAAGATCCCTGCAAAGACGCTTGTGGTGGTGCTCCATGTTCAGTAGAAGATCACCACCCTGTTTGCAAGTTTTGTCCTAGTGGATTCACGCACGATGAAAAACATGGCTGCGTTAAAGGTAAATGACAGTGATTGAGACATACGAATATTAGTGCATTTAGAATCTATATTATTAGAGTATTAAGTAAATCTTATTAATCTTTTTGTTCTTCATTATTACAGGATTTGATATTTTCTACTCTATGTCTTCATGCGGCTCTTTTTTCTACCTTTTCTTTTGTTTCTGGCATGTTCATATTTATTCTGCTCCACAGTTGAACTCCTCTTGCATCGGGTAGTTTCAAGCATGTTATTTTATATTATGTTGTGTACATACTTTATATATAATCTTGAATATAACTCACGGTTTCATTTGGTGGTGGATGAGCTGTCAACTATTAGCTGAGAACTATCAACTTGACTTTTGACAGCTTGATTACTTTATACTGAATAGTCAACTCTATAATCCAATCTACCCGTGACCATGTTCACTGAGAAGTGTTCGAAACGTTGGGATGATAAAAGAATATAAAATTATACGCGATTGAATCCGTTTGAAGTTCTATTAGTAAATTAAACAATTTCAAAGCTAATCGATCTCCACTATGCACGATGAATACCACTAAAAACTGTCAAACGAAATACGTAATAGCCCTACAGAGCCTCAAAAAACACCTTGAACCCTAAATACCTGATTAGAAATTTTACACACATCGTAAAAACCCGACGCAGATCGCTAATCCCGCCATAAATAATATTCCATACTCCTTTCCGGTTGCCTTTTAAAATTAAACGCATCGCAAATTACAACATATGAATAAAAAGACTGTTGGCTACAAATCGAGGACCGCACCTGTCAATTACTGCCTTCCAAAGTCGAAAAAACAACAAAAAACAAGATGGCGGTGCCGAGGCGGATTTTATGCCAAAACAAAAATGGACGACAAGAAATGAAATGTCAATAGGCGGTGCTTTTGCGGTGTAGTTTTTTTAGTTATTATGTTTCGGTGTGTGTGAAGATAATCTCACAGATATCCTGGAATCCTATATTTAGTAACCGATTGTTTAGGTTTTAATGTGATGCATGCTTTTGGCAATTTTACCTCCTTATCACATCCTTCTCATATATAGGTTCTCATTGTGGTCACTGACAATATGAACACAGTGGTTTAATATTACAAAAATAAATTGCTTCAAACTACGCTGAGATTCTATCATAACTGCACTGCATGTCGAGCATAAAGCGGCACTTTGTTATTTAAGAGAAGAAAAAAATTTTGGAATTCCTTTACTGCACTGTTTAATTTTTTTTTATTACGCGACCAGAGGTAGCACATGTCAGTTACTAAAAGTAAAACTAGCCTAGGTTTACAATGCGTTTGGTTGGCCAACCTGACGGCCGTATGGAGTTACACAATTTGTATGTGAAGAGAGTGTATTGATTGGCTTAAAAACTGGCCATAAAGAAATGAAAAAGAGAAAGACGGGAAAGTAAACATAGCTAATTTTTACTGAAAAATTAGCTATGTTTTATATGATATGTGTAGCCGGGCGTCAGCCGGGGATTCTTAGCACCCCCTGCTCTACCGTTACCATTGCCGCTACCGTAGCCAGAAATAGCGGGGCTGCCGGGAACTGGGGGCCTGGTTCCATTTGTACTGTTCTTTTGGCGGAGATGTACTCAGAAGGTGCTGCTACCCACCTTATGGTTTGTTATCCCTTAGCCGCTTTCTACGGCACCCACGGGAAGAATGGGAGGGGTACTAGTACCGGCACCCCACGGCCATATATGTTCATTGCAGAAAGAAGTTGAAATTAAAGTAGATTATGCACCTCGCATTAACTCGTCCGCATCAGGACAAAAAATAACAATAGATTTATGAATGAAACTTGCCTGAAATGAGAGTTGCTGATTCGGACGGGTTAAGTAATTTATATTGCACTCGTGCTTTCAAGAGTCCTTGCATTACATAACTAATCGTTGCATTATTAACTTACTTTCTGCTTGGTGCGACAATAAACAATTAACTTCACGCACTCAGTGCGAAGCGAGACACAACCGTGAGCCTTCTCTCCTTTAAAAAGAACAACGGGTGTGGTTGAAACTATACTTGGAAAGAACTGGCTTATTTACGCGAATGATTGCCATTTTTCGTATTTAAAATGTACATAAACAACATTAGTTTTCATAACAACATCTATTTAATATATATTCTACATATAAAAATATATATGCCGATTAAAGTAATGGATTTAACTAATATAACAAAAGTAAAAAAATTAAAGCCATCGTAGGGCATTTACCCGCCAACCGCTTCTAACGTTTAAACGGCAAAGTATATTAATAATAAAAAAAGAATAAGAAGAAAAGATACTAATTGGATTATTTTTGTCTCTATAAATTCAATAAAAATTTCTCTATTTTTCTGATCTTAAATAACGGTTAATAAATGCATTGAACCAATGACGATTTTAATATCTATAATAATGAAATTAAGTTACTAATATAAGTGAAAAATTAGGTTGCCTATTTAATAAAAAAAAATTGTAAACCCCTTGCCAGGTCCCTCACCGTTGTCTGCGGTGAAATGGTAGATCGGTTCGGCCACCACGCACTCTCATGCGTAAAGAGCGCGGGGCGCATACCGCGGCACGCCACCTTGAATGATATCATCCGTCGGGCATTTGTCAGTGCTGGAGTCCCGTCAGTTTTGGAACCGAACGGATTGATGCGGGATGACGGCAAGAGACCAGATGGGATGACTATCGTCCCGTGAAAGATGGGACAGCCCCTGGTTTGGGATGCTACATGTGTGGACACACTGGCGCCGACTCATCTCCCTGGGATGATTGATCGGGCTGGCGCTGCCGCGTCTAAGGCGGAAGACCTCAAACGTCATAAATATGTGTATTTAGACAGAATGTACATGTTTGTGCCGTTTGGGGTCGAAACTTTAGGCCCATGGGGGCCGTCCGCTCTCAACTTGTTTAGGGATCTGGCGAAACGTTTGTTTGAGGCGTCGGGTGACCGAAATGCTGGCGCCTATTTTGGACAAAAACTTAGCATTGCCATCCAGCGTGGCAATGCCGCCAGCGTTTTGGCCACTTTCCCCACCACCATGGGGCTTAAAGATTAGATAGTTATTATTATTATTATTATTTTATTAAATTTTTAATTACTAATAAATGATTTTACACATGTTTAAAAGTGAAAAATAGATAATTAGCATGCAACAGGGTTTGAAAACATACTACTTATACATTTTCTTCTTAAATCAGTGTAAGCCACGCAAAAACTGAATCCTCTTTTTTGTAGTAAATCATTAATAACAAGTTGCTTATATCCGTCCAAATTAATTCGGAAGGGTTGATTTTTCGAAGAAATCCAAGCTAATTAGAAATTCAACCGGTGTTTCCTATACCAGAAATGGTCCAGTTTCACCAAGCTGCGTTTATTAGGTTTAAATAAAAATGGCGGTCGCACTTACTGCTCTTCTGACGCCTAATGAATTATGAAAAGGCGGCGCTTGGCTTCCGGCTCTAGACCAAGAGCTAATACCTACTGTAAATCCACAAATTTTTATATATTTATTGACAGTTTACTCACTGATATAGATATTTGCATGAAGCTTCTGTCACATTTCTATACCTATATAGGAAGGCAAATATTTTTTAGAATAGAGATATACTATAGACAAGTGCAGTTTGAAAATTTTTAAACCGCCTTCCTATATTTAGTCCAAAAACTACTTGACCGAATTTGATGAAATTGGATATTTGATGAATAAATGGGACCACACGGGAAGCACCAGCTTTCAAACAAAAAACGAATTTTGGGAATCGGTTCACCCAATCGAAAGTTATGAGGTAACAAACATAAAAAACAATACAGTCGAATTGAGTACCTTTTCCTTTTTGGAATTCAGTAGAAAATTACCGTTTAATACGTATAACGTTAACGACCTATTTTTTAAACCTATTTGATGGAATAATGTTTAACCATTGTCTCTCTTGATGGTCAGCGATGCGTTCAAAGATGGTAATAAAATAGATCTAGAATTGCATGACTAGCTAGAACTGAAAGCTGCCGGAATACACTATTATTATAAATTATATTATATACACAAGGTATTGATCCAGCGGCTGTAAAATCTTACAGCCGCTGAATCTATACCTTGGTGGATTGTGGATCGATTGGTGACCTACCCTCACTTCCCCTCTGGGCTTCTATCACTTCTTCACTATATGAGATCACACTCTAGATTCAGGCTCTTTGATATCGACCAATATGTATGATATTAGCACCATCAATATTATCGTCAATCAAGATCTAAACGCCATATTGAATTACCAAGATTCTAGCTCAATATCTGACTCTCAAATGAATGTCTGTATTGAGCGAGTGAAAGAGTGAGTGAGCGAACTTAACTGTAGGTATTCTGTGACTTAAGCATAATGAATGTGTGTAAACTACACTGGGATCTACGGAAGACAACATTTTACATTTCTTACTAATCATTTTCTCGATAACATTTATTGTAAAGGAATAATATATTAAATGATTCATGCGTGATTAGTGATAAGAGTTATTTATTATTTAATAAGCTATTATGGCCATCATCTCAAAACATTACTTAAGAGCCCTTTCAAGTGAGCTTCTTTTCAAGGGACCGATTTATACATTTGTCAAATATCAAAAATATTAACCTTAAAAGTGCTAGTTTGACTTTTAATATTTAGTTTACTTGTGATCGACTTACAATTATTTTACCAAAGTATAATATATAAAATAATTATGTCATTGATTCGAACGACAATCCTGACAATTATTTATTAAAGGCTATTTGTTTGATTGTTTACTTTTCGTGTTAGATAATGATATCTAGACGTGCAGTACTATATCATCACTTCATATTTTTCATTGACTACAGTTTTGTAGAGCTAGAACATTTCAGTCCTAATATAATATTAATAAACATAAAAGGGAGCGAACCAAAAAAACATTTTAACATCTTAATTAAACAGTTTCATAAGTGTTTTAAATCGAAAATTATATATCACATTACATAATGAAATGCCAAAACCGCTTCAATACTTTCGACTGTGATAGAATTTGAAACTTAAAAATAGGCTGCTAGCTCTCAGCTTAACACAATGTAAGGCAGTCAATGAGATTTTTTGTATGAATGTATTCTCGAATAAATTCAACCAATGAATTATTCATTGTGCTGCTTTTATAACGAAAATGTAGAGGGTAAAGATATTGCAGTTATTTTTAGGTATTTTTCAATGTTTGTTTACTGTGATATTTTCACTGTCGGTTAAAAAGGAAGTTTGAAGACTGTTCTGTCTGTATGTTTTTAACTTCGTATCTGTCAAAATGAGTGTTCTAGTTTCGATCTTGTTATGTTTGTTCAAGAGTTCAAATTTGAGCTCAAATTCCTATTTTTAGGGCACAGTTCTCAACTCCTCAGTCACCACTATACTAAAATATCGTTTATAATATAATTATAATTCGATAGCAATTCGACAAAGTAATTTAATGACTTTATTAATTAGAAATACGGGATTACTCACGTAATATTTACCGGATAGGTCCGACTATAGTTTCGACCACATTCGGTGGCCTTTTTCAAGGAGTGTTCTCCTTGAAAAAAGGAGTTAATAATGTTTAATTTAATTACACTCTTTAGTAACATAAGAAAGACGTCTTTGTACTCAATAGCTTCTACTGTCACCCACACCACACCCAATGCGATTTCTTCCAGAAACCCCCACCTCTTTTTGTTACTACCATCAAAGTCAAAGTCAAAATCATTTATTAAATTTAGGCATCAAAGACGCACTTATGATCGTCAATTTTTCATTATAATGTACTTTAAAGAATCTACCGCCGCGTTCCAAAACATATAGAGCCTACCGAGAAGAAGCGGCAAGAAACTTGGGGCCATTCTTTGTATAAAGATGTTTACAATTTTTTTCTACTTAGGTACTACTAATATTACATTTTACGGGTGGCAGAGTGACAGCTTGCCAGAAGTGGAGTATTACAAGCATCTTTGTCTTCTTAATGTCGAACTTTATAGTAAGCTTTTTTTACTAAAACGTTTTTTTACAGTCAACTTGAATTTTCCCTCTGTGAGCTCAGTTATGTGTTATGGGATTTTATTGTAAAAACGCACACAATATCCTAGGAAATGCTTATAAGTCTTCGCAAGTCTAAAACTAGGTACCTACAGCTATCCTATTTGTATTTCTAGTATTAAAAGGGTTGTGATCACTATTTCACTTAAATTTTTGTAAATTTTTACGAACTTTCATTATACATTATATACCATGTTTTTGTTGTCACGTTATGTTGTTAATATTGTGTGATACAGTAGTGACAAACAAAAAATAGTTTTCTAGCTTCTATAACGCACGTTTTGAGTGAAACGGTATTCGTCAAATACATAAAAGTAAAGTAACCTGGATGACCAAGATTGGCTCGTAAGTAACCAACTTATTTTCTTGGTCGGTTAGACCAAGAAAATCAAACCAAACATTCATTAGTGTTGCTTAACAACGCCATCTATTGTCAAGTAGCTTTAGTGTCGCTGTGTCGGTTTTACCATAGACTAAATTATATAGGGTGTTTGGTAGAGGGACCGACAAAACAAATGAGTGTGTTCGGGGGACCACTTGGAGAATACAAGTTGGCCAAAAAAAATCCCCGACCCCCCAATCTGTTCAACTATTTTTTTGTGATTTTTCCCTTTTTCTCCGAAATTGTACCTATTTACCACCATAACATTTGTAAAATTTGTAAAAACTAAAAACATCCGGTCTAAAACATACTTTACAAATGTTATGGTGGTAAATAGGTAAAATATTGGAGAAAACGAGAAAAGTCACAAAAAAAATTTAAAAAAATTGGGGTGTCGGGGGATTTTTTTTTGGCCAACTTGTATTCTCCAAGTCCCCGAACACGCTCATTTGGTTTGTCGGTCCCTCTACCAAACAACCTTTATATTTGGAGATTTACATTGCTTGAAAACACGACTTGATGAAACGACGTTTTCTAAAAATGAAACCTAGCTAGATCGGTTTATCGCCCCCAAAACTGCATACCTACTAAATTTCATCAAAATGTTTGGAACCGTTTTCGAGATTCAGAATATATAATACATATATACGAGAATCACTCGTTTATAGAATTAGATGAGTCGACTCGAGTACGACCTTTTTTGGTTGTGAATAAAAACAAACTTACGCACTGTTGGCAGGCGTACGAGCAACTGTTAAGTATCATTTGCTAGTTTTTCTTGCCATGTTTATCTTATGTAAGCTTTTTTTTTAAAACCCACTACATGCTCACGGAAGTGGCAACATTTCAGTAACCGATCATTATCACGGGTTGGCTTGAAAATATAAATATAAATATTTTACACTTTATTTTAATTTTGTAATTTTTTTCATACCTACCGGATGACAGTGTGTCCAGGGCCAAGTGTTAGCAGAATGTCCTCATTGAATTTCAATTGTCTGTTATGACTTTATTTATACTAGCCGCAACCCGCGGGTTCGCCCGCGTTATGATGGATGATGATGATGATGATGATGAAAAGTTTCCTATATGTTATTCCAGCGCCTCGTCTATCATACCGAATTTCATTACATTCAGTAGTTTTTGCGTGAGTAATTTTTTTAATTAATTTAAGTAATTCAGAGTAACAAACATTCATACATCGATACACACAAACTGTCACGTTTATAATATTAGTACGATTCATTGAGTAAATATATATATAATATATATATAAATATATACATAATTTTAAAAGCGCTTAGAAGTTATATTTATTATGTTTAAAGTAGTCCTTTGAAATCTGTTCCTAAATAATTTCTGTAATAGTTAAGTAAATGCCGAGACGTAATTATGTTTTGTATCCTCTGTAATGTTTCGGGTAATTTGTAAGAATAACTTAATTATATAATTAGTCTCAAAAACATGACATAGACAGGAACATGAGATCTTACGTTAGAAGTACGAGGGGAGTGCGTGATATCATAATTTATATTTTATATGCTTGTGTAAGGCCGTGAAGTAAAGTAGGTAAATATTGTTGTACAAACAAAATTTAACATAGGCAAAGAATAAATTATAGACATAGGCACAGAGTTGATATAGTAATTACGATGTACTATTACGTGCTATTATGTACTACTAGGTAATGCTATGTAGGTACTACTAGTAGAGAGAATATTCTGCCACCTCAGAAGTGTACTAAAATAAACATATTGCTACTTACGGGATGAAAACCTGAATGTTAAACTCAATAAAGGACAATAAACTTACTGACACAGTGAGCGTGTTTTGTTGTGAATTACGATCGAGTTCCAATAGTGCACGTAGCAAAAGACAGAGAAAGAGGGTAGACAGATATGTCTGCTTTTAATGTTAATTTATCCACCCACCCGCATTCTCCAGTCGTCCCGCGATCATGGCTCTTGCAACAGTGTTGAAATATCGGGAGCTCAATTAAATAATTACCACGGTTTTTATCCCGTAAGTAGCAATATGTTTATTAAAAACAACCGTGAAAGTTTAAAAAACTGCTTATTATACTAAAAGTCTACCAAACAAAAAAATATTATGTAAATCGGACTTCTTTGAAAAAGTTTTGCGTGACCATACATACAAAAAAAATATATACGCGTTGAAAACCTCTGTAAGTCGGTTGAAGATACATCCACATTCATTCACAAACTTCAGTATTTTCACTTTTTTTTCAGCAACTTCTGAAATGACGTCCAATAAAACAAAATGCATTCTATAGCCCAAGAGTTCCATTTTCAAATGTTGTTTTAATTTTTAAATAATGTTTATATAGGTGGCCAGTTCCTGCAACATAGTGCGCCCTATGTATTATCGTGACAAATATAAGTTAGTACGTGTCAATAGATACTAAACAGTTCTACCCTACTTCCTACTAATATTATAAACGCGAAAGTTTGTGAGTATGGATGTGTGGATGTGTGGATCTTTGTTGCTCATTAAGGCGCGGTCGTACCCTGATAATAGTCAAAAGCAGAATCTTTAAACGTCGAGTGTAACGAAACAGTTCGATAATAATCTATGAAAAAAAAACTTAGGTTAGAAAAGGAACAGGCAAAGAGTAATAACCGAACAGAATTCATAAATATTACTCGCTCTCTGCAGAAAAAAATCCTAAATAGGTGCATAAAAATAAACTTTCACGTCCAAACTCTCAGAATTTTCAGCGATAACACTATATTATTTTTTTGGTAATACATAGCCAACATATAGTACTAAAGTAGTAACCAGTAGTTTTTTCAATTGTGTTAGTATATATCGAAAGATATAAAGAAAACGTACAAAATTACCGCATTTTCGCATTACATCGTCCAATCTAACAAGCGATTTTCAACCTTACGTAAAGCATCGTAAATTATTTTAAAATTGGGGTTGGACCGCGTCTTAACGCACAAACGGCTGGGGCAATTATGATGAAATTTGTGTATGGAGGTAGATGAGGCAATGATTTAACACAAGGGATACTTTTCAACATCATCATCATCTATCACCACGCTGGTGAAAAAGCGTAATATGCTTGGGCACAGCATATACAAAATAATAAGATCTCCCCCTACGTTAAGATCGTAATGATGTGATGACAATTCTGTCAATGTGTGTGTCAGTTTCTGATAGCTTAGTCAAAAGCCAAGTCAATTTGACAGCTCGATACACTAAAAGTGTTTGGCGACCGTCAAGGGTGATGAAGTGTAACACGAATACCGCCAAGGGTGATGAAATGTAGTGACAGTTTTTTTCACGGTGAATAATTTTATTTTATTATGATAGTTTACTGATTGATATACTAAGTATTTAAATGTACTCAAATAATACTATTATAGCAATTGCGTTTGACCATGTACATATTTTTTGACATTTTGGTATAAAGATAGATGCCCTTGGATAAATAAGCTACTCGAAGTACTAATCCTGCGCAGACGTAGTCGCGGGCACCAGCTAGTTTTACAATAATTGTCGTATTTCCAGCCCATTCATTTTCACATCCATTTCCATGTAAATCCAATGTAATTAAACTAAAAGGTGTAGCCCTAACATAAATAAGCAGGTACGTACGATTTTCTGCCTCAGCGAATGTAAACTCTAATAATAATAAATCTGTCAGGGTGACTGTTTATATATTTTTTCGCGGGGTACTTACTTTTGGTTAACCGTAATCCTGCAGAAGGCTTTTTGGGACATAATCTGTGGATTCAGTTGTTTTAGGGTTTGGTATTAGGGAAATACATGATAGGAATTTTATGAAGATTTCTTTGTTTCGTCTACGTTGGGTTGTAAGCGGGAAAAACCTAAGAGAAGCAGTCATTGATTTTGTTTCGCATCCTACATACATAACACATATACACAACAATCTAGACTATCCATGTGGTTGAGGTATTCACGGTTCAAATATTATAAAGTCCTAGTAAATCCTATAAGCTCGAATATTTATATGCAAAAACTAATGAATGGATTTTAATAAAATTTGGTATGTAGGCGATGAAATAACATAAATGATACTTTCATCATCATCATCGTCCATCACCACGCGGATCTAAACTGCGAGGTGCAGATAATCTTCATCCATAGTATATAGGCTTTTAATCTACATTCGTGTAAAACTTAGCCAATTTAGATTATGAGTAGGGATGGGCCGAAATTCGTTTAACATTCGGTTTAACCGAACTTCGGCAGGTAGAACCAAACTTCGTCATTCGGCCCAAATTCGGTTTATATGCCGAACATTCGGTGCAAAACAACCGATTTTTTTATTACACTTGCACTATCATACATAATAGAAATAAATTAAAACAACATATCTGTAATAATAACAGTGAAATAAAATTAGTGTGACATGGGTACTCATAGTCATTTATTTGAATAAAGAAAGAAAAGTAATCATCAAATGTCTTAAAAATCTTTGCTTTAGCAATCACAAAATTGACTTACTAATCAGCCTTAGATATCTGTCCTACTTAATTAAACAACAAAATTAAACTGCTCTTCTCAACTAGTCTTAGAATTCTCTCTTACGTAGTAAAAACACAGTGAAACTGATATTCTTAATAACCAGTCTTAGAAATCTTTACATAGGTAGCACTTAATAAAAATACTAAATTAAATTGGTCTCCTCAATAGTCGAACAGCCGTATTCAATAATCTATCTATCGCCGGTTTACCTTACTAGAGATAGATATTTGACACTATTTGTATGAACGTTATGTCAAATTTCTATCGGTAGTAGGGAAAACTGTGGATAGATAGAATATTGAAAACGGCCGTAAATTAAATTGGTCACCTTAACCGTCTAAAAAGAATGCAAAGTTTATTTAAATTTTGTTACAGATCTACTATAACAAAAATTAAATAAACTTTGCTTGCATTCTTTTGACACAGTGTCATATATTAATAAAGTACAATTCGTAAAATGAATTTAAAAAATAATACTTTTAAGTAACGTTTTCTGAATAATTTATTTATTATTTTGGACTATTAAACCACTTTAAAACAGTTGATTTGCGTAATATAAACAATGGCACATGCCGAGCAGGTGACGTGTTTACAACTGACCGGCCGCCTAAAGGGCCCGCGGGGTAGCGCGGAGTGCGGGCGGGGGACATTTGCAGCGTGCGACGGCCGTGCTGTTTACACAAGTCGCAACATGAAAAAGCGCGGCGAAATTGAACCGAAGTTCGGCCGAACTTTGGCCGAATTTTTCATTTATACCGAATGTTCGGCCGAAGTTCGTATTCGGTTCAAACCACATTCGGCCCATCAGTAATTATGAGCCTTCAAACCTACGAAGAAATAATGTCAGGAAGCAGAAAGGTCGATTTATATCTACAGACATTGAGTGTGGCAGACACGTGCCATGGCAGACAAAATGATATTCTTCCATACAGTAACTATTAACGTATTTATATCTATCGTAACACGGCCGTACAGACGCTTACAGACACGTGTCGTGCCCGGCCAGTATTCTCGGAAAGAATATTTTGTCTGCGCGGTTCATGTCTCTTCGTGTCTGTGGCTCCTTGCCGGGCAGTGTGAATAGAGTATCGGAACTGCGTACACGTGCTTTCTTTTTTATTTTGCATTTTTACAATGGATAACGAAAAGCTCATAGAATTTGTACGAGATTACAAATACCTTTATGATTTAAGTGATAAAAGGTATAGTGACAATCAGAAAAAGGATCAGGCGTGGAACGAAATAGGAATAAAACTTAATAGTAATGGTGAGTACATATTTTATTTTTTTATAATGTATTTTACACTTTTTTTTAAAGATCTTTATTTAACATAACAATATTTAAAAATCTTATTTTAAAAATAGACACAGTCACATAATATAATTTACTTAATTTTAATTTGACTTGACAGGCTAATGACGCCTTTATTAGTCTTTCAACAACAATAGTATGTTGGGTTTTTATTAGATAATATTTTTTCAACTTAAAATTAGTATAGTTATGGTCAAACGACAGGACACCGATATAATCACCTAGTAGTTTAACGCTCCTTCGGGTGAATCGAAAAACCTAGCAAAATTCTCTCTGACATTAAATGCGGCTACCTGATGATTTCCACCCTGTCTAGGTAGGTTTGACTAAGAATATGATGCAATAATGTCGTCTTCATAATGTGAATGCTGAGAACCACCAGATTTTATATAATTATGTAAGATACACGTCGCCATAATAACATTGTCTGCATTATCTGGATCAAGTTGTATTCTCCTGTTATAGATACGAAATTTTTGAGACAAAATCCCAAATGCATTTTCGACAACTTTTCTTGCACGAGATAGTCTATCGTTGAATATATTTTTTCTTTGGTCACCTAGTTGAGGTTTAGGATATGGTCTCATTAGATAAGTTGTCAAAGGGAATGCTTCATCTCCTATGATAACATATGGCGCTGTAATTTCAGTGCCAGGTAAATTTGTGCTTTCTGGATCGTTAAATGTGTTTGAAATAATGCTTTTCCGATGTTTGAATTTGAAAAAATACCTCCGTCACTGTTTTTTCCATAAGCGCCGACGTCGACACATATAAACTTATAGTCAGCGTCCACAATTGCCATCAACACGATTGAAGAAGTTTTTTATAGTTAAAGAACTGAGATCCAGAGTTTGCCGGAGCAGTTATTTGAACGTGCTTGCCATCAATGACTCCTATACAATTTGGAAAATTCCAAGTATTCCAAAACTCCTCTGCGATTTTTTGCCACTGTTCTTTTGTAGGGACAGGCATTGTTTCACTCATCAGCCGTTCTATTATTGCACTGCAAACCTCTTTCACTATCTTGTGTACAGTGCTTACTCCTTCCTCCTCCCTGTCTATAACTAAATGCTATATAAACGAAGGAGTCCCCAGTAGCCAAAAATCTGCAAAGAAAAACATTATGATACTATGATTATGATATTTGTTTGCCTTGTTTCAGGGAATGAATGTAAAAAAGCATGGGCACTGTTGCGAGATGCCTTCAGACGTTGTCATAAAAAGAAAAAAGATACGAAAAGTGGACAGGCTAGTGATGGTGAAAAAAAATGGAGGTACGAAGAAGAAATGTCTTTTTTGTTACCGTACATGAAAGAAAGGCCGACTAAATGTCCAATTCCACCTGCACCCGGTTTTAATGATTATGCACACGAGGAAGAGGTTTCTCAGTCACCTGAGGTTGAGCAACAAACGACTGACACATTTACACCTGAGGTTAGTCAACAAACAGTTGGTACATTGCCAACTACACCCTCCCCAGCTCAAACTCCAAAGCACCCTCAGCCAAAGGGTAAACGAGGCCAAAAAGCAACTGATGAAACACCTAGTACTGTACTAATGAAGTATATAATAGATAGTAAAAATAATACTCCATCGCCGGACGACATCGAACAAGTTATGGCTGGAGTTGTAACTACATTGCGATCTTTTCCGCCCAGAGAGAGGGCTATTGCAAAAGCAAAGATATTTAAAATAGTATCTGACATGGAAATAGACACACTGAGCAGGCCATCAACGAGTTCTACGGTATCCACGCCATCAACATTTGACACTTATGAAGACAATACTCCTATGCCAGAAACAATACAAGATTTTTACCAAAGTTTTCAGCCAGACTTTACTGACGAAAGGGTGTATCGGCACTTAGAATAGTATTCCAGTTTGTTTACACAATAATAAATAATTCTGTAATAAATCTTACCTGAGACATACTGCTAGTTTTTCTTTTGGTGACAAGGCTTCCTTAAAAACTGTATCTTGTTTGGTTATCAGCAATTCAATTTTGTTTAGTAAAATGTCAAACTGATACCGGCTCATACGAAAATATATGAAACATTTTTTTTTCATCGTCAACAAGTTCTTTAAAGAGTGTCCAGTATTCTCCTTCTAATTTTCTTTTCTTAAGCATAGGATGTACAGCCATGCGTTTTGCTCTTTTTTAGTTTTATCTTCTTCTTCTAACAATAATGCAATTATGGACAAATCTTCAATAGAGAAGTGTTTGAACATTTTCAATAACATACTTTTCTTGTAAAGCTATGCAGTAACTGCCAGTGAGAGCGGACGCCGATGACGGTGTCTGTCGGTATCCGGGGTGTCTGTCACGGCACGTTTCTATACGTTACATATAAATAAATGGTGTCTGTCGGTGTCTGTCACGGCACGTGTCTGCCACACTCAATGTCTGTAGATATAAATCGACCTTAACTCGGAACAAATTCCACACAAAAAGTGGTCATTCAAACCAAAACGATGTATGATTCCAAATACGAATTACTTCCGAGGTTACAAATAGACATGTTCGGTGATTGGTTTAAATTTCAGAAGGAAAGCAGGGATTGGTCCACGCGCGTGCTGCAACGTCTACAGCTGAGTCATGGCGGCGTGAACGATGTTATTGATTTAGCACGACTTTTATTGGGTCATTTATTTAAGGAAGTTACTCTTCTGATATTTCTTCGTAGCTTCAAACCTACACATGGTAAACCGTAGGTAGTACAGCTGTGTTAACATTTCATATTAGATACCGTAGCACACTTTTCGAATCTAGTTAAAAATTGTAATTTAAAAAAAAAGGAAAAATAAAATAGTATATTTCATTACAAGTGGGGAAAGGCTGTCATTGCAAAGAGTTGCGACAAATGACAGTCAGAACAAGTTACAATGACGGTTCCGCACGTGTACTGAACGACTATTTTTAATACAGTTGCGAAAAAATGAAGCAATTTAATAAAATAAACTCGCAAACAAAATTTCGGGGATATGGCGCCAACCGTAGAATATAAGCAGAGATTTTTTTTCTTCACCCATTCTGGTAGGCACAGGGAACTATGCCCATACAGCCAAGTCTTCAGTAGAATTTTTTATTGATATGAAATGAAAATGAAATTTAATGAGATGAAATGAAATGAAACCTAACCTAACTCATTCAATCAAATCATTAAATCTGATATTGAAACTAATTAGTAGCATCTTTTTAGAAATATACGTACTCGTATTTGCATAAATCATAAAAACTTCTATGAATTTTTTTTAGTAAAAAACATCATGGTTGGTTTTTCTTTTTAATAGAGTTTTTTTGACAGTTGGAAAAGAGAACGCACGAGTTCGGGAAAGGTAAAAAAAAAGTACGAGTATGTAATAGCCCACATCCCGAACGCTAAACGTCCCTGCAATACGCCACTTTTTGAGCAACTATATTAAAAAGGTTTTATATCTTCCAATATGTTTAATATTATTACCTACACGGTAGGTATAGTCGAGTATCTCGACCGGTTTTCGACCGTCCGGGCTACTTCTTCATAGAGCACTCGGGCACCCGGCAGCACGCTAGTACTGCTAGATAGTACTAGTCGAATGTTTTGAAAAGTTATCGCTTTTTGATAACCGCTTTCTTTGCGGCTTATTAATGTCAGTGTATCACTGTTAATTTACATTATACTCTATACCTAAGCAAAAACCTACATGTAAAGGCGCTGCAAGAGCAAACTTTTAGGTATTTGAGGGGGTGAAGCACTGACCGTGACATGAACAAGCGTGCGTCTGTAAACACGATATCTTTATCGCAGTTTTAATTTGTTTAAAAATAAAAGAAGCCATCATTTTTCCACGTAAAAAATATAGATAGTTCTTTCATTTAATTTTAAAAAATACCTTTGTTTCTCTTATACAAAAAATATCGTAGTTGTCGCACAAAATATCGAAAAATGCGATACGAAAGCTTTTTCTGTCGTTTTATTTGCGTTATTTTTTCAAGATTTTAGGTGGATGTTGTGTAATATTATTATATAAGTGATTTTTTATTATTGCACCGTATTTATTTTTCAATTGTTTCTGTAAATAGTATGTCTAAGCTGTGAGAAGAAAAGTATAGCGCTTTACGGATCTTTGGCGTTAGGCAGCGCCTTAACACATCCTTGAAGCAAAGTCTCGTTTAACGTAAACACTTTAACGGATACGTTTTGGTAACCTTCAACGTTAAGGAGCTTAACGACTTTGGCGTTCTTGTTTTTGTTCTGCAAGTATTTCCTGTGAGGATACGGGGAGCGGGGAACAGTTGTTATTTACACTTACAGGGTTATTGGTAAGTCGACCTCTTCCCGTTAAGGGCGTGTAGTTTACATCGTTTCTGACTTGATTTATACAGTTAAAATTAGATGCTTTAGGATCTCAATAACCAATATTGTAGAATATTAATAAATAAGTCGTTGAATAAAAACTTGTAAAAATAAAACAATTGAATTCAAATATCTCGAAAACGGTTAGATTTAGGATAGGTTGTTGCATAGTCAAATCAGTCTGAAATGATGCAAAGTACACGCCCTTAACGGGAATAGGTCAACTTACCAATAACCCTGTATAATGTCAGTGTATTCTAAACGCTTGTTATGTTTTTAACTGACTTCATATAAGGATGAAATATCTCAATTCGCCGTATATTTTATTTTCATATAAGCTCGCGGATTACTTCGTCGTTTATGAAACAATTTTGACGATAATTTTTTGGTTTGATAGAGTATATTTCCGAGGTGGTCCCATTTAAGTGTCATCAAATTCGGTCAAGCGGTTTTTGAGTTACACTCCAATTACTGAAAAGTTTTTTGCCTTTGTCGGTGTCTCAAAAAAAGTGTAAAATAAATTACAAAAAAAATGGAATCGACTTCAACACTAAAAAGTCGCAAGTTGTCGAAGGTACCATGCACACAATATTGTGATAATAGATATTTTTAAATTATCATGGTACTTCAAGAACTTATGTCACACTTATGAGCTGCTTCAGAGAACTTGTTAGTAGATTGAATTACGAGTATTTAATAGAAATTTAATTGAATGAAAAATGGCCGCTAATAAGACTGAGCTCGCGAGTTCTACTGTTCGCAGAAATACTACATAGTTATATAATAAGTTACAATTAACCTGCTTATAACTAATTGTTTACTAAGCCTGTAGCTACAGATCCAACCTTTTCCAAGGCTTGATAAATTTATCTTTTCTGTTACTGTAGCTATAATTTATAACGCTTTTTTTAGGATCAGATAAGCATTACAATAAAATAAAGTTGCATTTTAACTGCCTTTCCTGAAATAAAGCGCAGCACTGAAACCCGGTATATTATTTGATGTTCAAATAATGGAAGATTCGCGTGTTCTACACAAGTTCCAATGAAAATAAACCGGTCACATTCAACAGTAACAATTGCAGATATGTCCAGGGTTCATGTTCTTACCAATAAAGTTTTTTTTTTATCAATGGTTTCGTCTCATAAAATACATTTGTACGCATAATAATTATAAAATCTAAACTATTACATGACAAGAGGGCAAAGCCATATTTTGTGGTAAGAGCGCTATTTTGAATTCCAAGCCAAGCGAAGGATTCTGTAGTAGAAACCCGAGTGTAGCGATTAAGAATGTGTCACACGGGGCATAAATGTTTTTTCGGGCAGCGTCGGTACGAGTATATTGAATACCTCGCTACAATCAGTATTCTATTTTAGAATCCGTCGCTACGCTCCGCTTTGAATTCAAAATTTTGCTTTACCCTTTGTCATCGTACTCATATAGATTCCGTAATTAGCCCCTCACCATTCGACTGGCCATATAACAATGAAATTTTTATTGTGTTTGGGTCGTTCGACTGAAGAATGTGTACGACTGTCTTACATGAGACGAAACTATTGATTAAAAACACTGTATAGGTAAAACTATGTGATGGCCGACTTCAATCTATCTATATATAAATGCAACATTTTGAGTTTATATTTTTTTGCTTACAGATACCACGGATCCCTAACTTCATTTCTAAAAGCTGTCAATAAAAAATAATACGAAACATTCTCAAGTACGTACATGACTTCGCGCTATGACAGACATATCGCTAACGAGGTCCATACGTCATTTCCTCGTCACTCACATGCGTGCTTCCGCCGTCACCGGAAGTGGCGTGTCACCAGCCTAGCCGACTTCCGGCGTAGAATATGGGAGAGTAGCGAGTTCCGGTCTGCTTTCAGGTCTGTAGGGATATTTATGCTTTGATATTGTTTGGATGCACGGAATGATATTTCATGGTGTGGACGCGGTAAGCAATCAATATGCGAAAAAAATGCCGATGGCGATGGCCGATTGTTTCTAAGGATACTATGCTGAATAGACTTGCAGCGCACTTTTTACAAGCAACAAAAGTCAAGACATATTCCTACTTAAAAAGAAATGTATATAGATACAGGTATTATATTTATATAGTTATAAAGTTATATTACAGTTAATTAGTTAGTTTCATCTGTACATACATCATCAATGCATAGTATGAACCGTTAAGGGGGTTACAAATTTGAAGTTTGGGGAGTTGATGTTTATTATGTTAGACAGATGTTTAGAAATTAAAGCCTAAATAAATTCAATTTATTTTGCTTTAGGGCTTCTATTCAGCTAGTCATTATTAAACAAGTTAACGTGTTGTATTTAGATAATATATCGGGTGTCCCGCAACTCAATGATCCACCTTGGATGGACGACTTGCGCTGCGCTTGCCGTTCTGTGGTCTCCACTCCAGAACCTTCCGGGCCCATTGGGCATCTGTACTGCGTGCTATGTGCCCTGCCCACTGCCACTGTAACTTGCGAGTCCTAAATATAAATAGAATTATTTATAATTAAAACTATACATATACAGGGTGTCCCGAAGCTCAACGATAACCCGGTACTAAGGCGAGAGGCCGAGGTATACCAGTTATGACAAAAATAATAAAAAACACATTATATTTTTTAACATGGAGTGTCAAAGTCAACTGACAATAATTTTACCGGGTTATCGTTGAGTTTCGGGACACCCTGTATATGTATAGTATTAATTATAAATAATTCTATCTATATTTAGGACTCGCAAGTTACAGTGGCAGTGGGCAGGGCACATAGCACGCAGTACAGATGCCCAATGGGGCCGGAAGGTTCTGGAGTGGAGACCACAGACCGGAAAGCGCAGCGCAGGTCGTCCGTCTAAGGTGGACAGACAACCTGATAAAGGTCACAGGACGACGTTAAATGCAGGCTACTTCCAACCGGTCCTTTTGGAAATTTGTGTGGGAGGCATATGTTCACCAGTAGCCGTCCTACGGCTAAGATGATGTTGGTGATTTATATTTCACACAATAATAGGTAAGAATTATCGGAATGTTAGGTACTCTAATTCACTACATACCTACACACATTAAGTTAAAGGTACTTGCATATAAGTATCAAAGGTATGATATTCTCTTTATTATCATTCTCATTTATATAATCTGTTGTAATCAAATTTTATATATAGTACAATATAATATTTCTGTGAATAGGGCTTCGTGTGTCTCAAATATTAATGAGTAGCTGCTCTCCATGGTTTCACCCGCGCGGTGATGGATGATGATGATGATGCACCTTATATAGCCTATGTTACTCAGGGTGAATGTAGCTTTCAAATGGTGAAAGAGTTTTTGAAATCGGCCTTGTACTTTTTAAGCCAATTCGTTACAAACAAACTAACATACAAATCTTTCCTCTTTATAATATTATAATAATATTAGTAAGACCGTAGTCTCGTCCATAGCCCACTATCTCCCGTACCACTAATAAGTACATATCAATAGCCATGCCCATTTTACCCATTTTTGTAATAGATATACCATGTAATCATCCATCCAAAATGTTTCTGTTTTTATACTACATTGTATTTTTATATTAAACGGGCCTCTAAGTGTTAGTGCCCACTTATGCCTATATGTAAAGGAATAAGTGAAATTGTTTGAATAAAAATAATAATAATATAATATAAAAAAATAATAAATAATTATTATAATAATAATATAAGTAATAAGTATATATGTATAGAAACCGGTTTAGTAAAAAAAAACATTTTCTGCCACTTGGTTTCATAGTAAAAATATCCACAGCAAGAAAATCCACGCTAATGGAAAGATAAACATACAGTACTCTTCAAAAAGTGGACAAATACTGTACCCTGAATTATAATATACTAATATATAACAATAAACCTTAATAATATACTGAAACTTTTCACGAATACGCGAGCCCTAAACTCCTATGTTTACTTTGGAAATTTCTTGAATGATCCAAAAATCCTTTTTCAATAGGTAATGGATGTTTAGGGATTTACACAAGTATATTCACATTTTTTGTACTTAAAATATAAGCTAGCTGCGCCCCGCGGGTTTTCCCTGCGTGTTGATGGATCATGAAGATGAAAAGTATCCTATATGACAATCCAGTGCCTCATCTATCTACTAACAAAATTTCATCTAAATTCGTTTTTCGCCGTTTTTGCGTGGTTGAGTCAGTCCGTCTTAGACGTCTTCTTACAAACTAATTGCTCGAATTTCACTATGGATTCTCGGCACGGCTATATTTATTTATTTCGACATCAAAATGATTACTGGCATATCCTATATTTAAGCGTATGTTTACGAAGCGCTCGCAGCGGAGCTTGACTTGGCAATCTTAATCGATCAACAACTTAAGCAACACTTGCTGTGGTCAGGACTTGGATGGGTCACCGCTATTGGCATTACTCAACTGAGCGCTTCCGTGCTTCGGAGGGCACGTTAAGCCGTCGGTCCCGGTTGTTTGTCTTAGGACAACAGTCGTTAGGCTATGTCGAAGGCTTTCGGGCGGTCTGAAAATTTCCACATGGGTTGGCCACTAACCTATCCACTAAGCCGCAGTGAGCCCGCGTGGTAGATTTTGGCCCAACTCCTCTCTCTCTGAGAGGAAGGCTCGAGTCCCAACAGTGGGAACAAAATGGGCTGATTATGATTATGATTATGAACCGTATGTTTAAGTTACTTATTATTGGACAGGGATGGCGTGAATGGCACGCGATACAATATTTCGAGCACGGTTTGCATTTTAAGTCACTGTAGGTAACAAAATTCACTGTGGAGTATATAATCTACGAACGATAACGACCTACTACAGAAAAAAACTTCGCTACTGCGCAAAAAATCTAGATGTTAATAAAATAAGACTACATTATGTAAGTCAGATTTTGACACACGTTACTTCTAAAAAATCCTCGATCTAATAATCCTGCATGGATAACGGAATTAGTTAGACATAAAGGCGCAAGAAGATCCATCAATGGATCTTTACATTGTATTTTAGTTGACCGAGGGACATTTATATAATATAAAGTGCAATATGTATTTTTAATATAAAATAAACGAATATTCAATATGATTTGTAGGCTCGTCTATGGTCTTGTTAAACATTAATTAGAAAAAATGGCACGTTGATCGATAATGGTTCGCCATCCCTGTTATAGGAGGTAGAAGTCAGGAAGAAATCAAGCAGTATTAAGAATTGCAATATTAAGGAGTTTCGAAGAGTGACATTAGAACAAATTAAATAAGAAAAATCCAAACGTATAGGGACACGGAAGTTATCAACGGTAGCAATTCCCTTGTGCAGAATATCATACCATATATACATATAGAATATCGAACTAAAATGTAAAGCCTCTAAACTATGGTTCGCACTATCATACCGAAGAACTACCATACCTAATTTATTAAAATTAGATTTTATTCCGTTAGTTTAGTTTTGTGTTTTGGACTAACGAATTGCTACTACTATCTATCATCTTCATCTCATGCATTGGACGTGCACTGCTGTACATAGGTCTCCGCCTTTACCCTTCGCCTACCATTCTATACTTAAAACAAAAGGGTCGTCCAAAGAAGGAAAAGAGTTAATATATGCGAGGTACATATAAAAACAACACTAATCAGGGAATACTTTACAATGTGCCATCAACACATTGTGAAGTATTCCTTATATTAATAATAAAAGAAAAAAATACCAACGTAGATCTTGCTGGAATGCCCAACAGCTACTAAGGCTCTATATGTAATACATATTTCACATAGTTTCAACATCACATAGAAATACACCAGCACAAGTGGTTTTTCTCGGGTGGGCAGATGGAGTAGTATTAGGTACACCTAACCACTAAACTTCCCTTCCGCCCACAAAAGGCTGTTCTTGCGTTCTCCGACGGTGAGATATTTGATTTATATATATTTGTTATATTTGATTAGTATTTTTACCATTAAGTTCTACTATCCAGAAACATGAACTCGATGGAGAGATTAACAGTACAAGGCCAAGTGAAAGGAGGTACGAGGTCGTGCACCACCACGCTGACTTTATTAGAAAGCCACAAATTCCACCATTGTACAATGTGTTCGCAATGCCACTAACCGTCAGAAATGGAGAGACATCGCGAGGAGATCGACAGCCCTGGAAATGGAAACAGGCAAGGATCCGCCGTTTACCGTCACCATGACCACTACCACTCTGCCATGAGTGCCCGACTAAGAAGAAGAATGTTATCCAACTAAATATTTTAATAGTTTCAGCACACGACTTCGTCCGGGTGGTTCCCGAGAAATCTAGATGAAGGTTATCGAGGTCCCACTCGTTTGATCGGCATAAAAGGTAGATCGTGGTTAGATCCTCGGTCTGTTTACTAAACCAGTGTGTATACAAACTTCGCCTTCAACACTACATCGTCCTTGGGGCGTTTATACGAATCTTATACAGACTCATGTTCGCCTGGTATCCGTGAGCACAATTCGTTAAGTCACGCGGTAAAAAGTACAGAAAGAGAATAAAATATAAACAGATTTTATTTTTTATCTATCGTACCTTGTCTCTAGGATATGTGCTAGAGACAAGGCTCGAAAGAAACAATATAAAATTTGTTTACCGACGTGACAAGTTTGTCGTAGCCTAACTTTGAACAGCTGTCAGATTTGAGAGTCACCACAAGTGATAGTATTTAACTAAGTTATTAATTATCAATAATATTATTTAGAATATTATTTGGAATCGGCATGTAATAAAATTATAAAAGTCCTTAAAAATAAAGATGATAAAAAATAACTAAGTATATATAATAATAAAGTTTTTCGTAGCCTAACTTTGACGCAGTAAAGCAGCTGTTAGACTTGAGAGTCACCACAAGTCATAGTATTTAACTAAGTTATTAATTATCAATAATATTTTTTGAGAATATTATTTGGAATCGGCATGTAATAAAATTATAAAAGTCCTTAAAAATAAAGATGATAAAAAATAACTAAGTATATATAATAATAAAGTTTTTCGTAGCCTAACTTTGACGCAGTAAAGCAGCTGTCAGACTTGAGAGTCACCACAAGTCATAGTATTTAACTAAGTTATTAATTATCAATAATATTTTTTGAGAATATTATTTGGAATTGGCATGTAATAAAACTATAAAAGTCCTTAAATATAAAGATGATAAAAAATAACTAAATACAAACTCTAGGGTTTATTTATTTCGTGACATTTTTGCCCACGACACATTAACACGATTTATTCTTAGTGTGGGTTTTGCGAGATTTTTTTCCTTGGTATAACAAATTATAATAATGAAATGAAATGAAATCATTTATTCTGTATAGGCCTACGGGGGCACTTACATTGTCATATTACATTTATTATTTCTTAAATCGACAACCGGATCGGAACGCTGGTCGCGTTACTAAGAAGATCCGGCAAGAAACTCAGCGAGCTTGTCTTTTTACATTTTCTATCGCCAATTTCTTAGTGTATAAAACAAATGATCGTTTATTTTTAGCTCCAGTGTATTGCCTTACAAAAGAGTCTATACTATATGGTAATCATAATATATATAATATATGCTATCAGTAGGGCAAGACACGCTACGCTTTGACATGGTAATACACGAGTAGGTCGATCCTAGAGTGATCGGTTCCAAGCTGATCCTCCAAATAATCCGAAATTTTGTAATAACCTTTTTGACAGAGTTTTGTTTTATTAGTAATTTTAAACTTATTAATAGGCAAATCTCGGATAATGACCTAGACATAATTAAGTCATGTATTTCTTTTGTAATGTGTAATGTGTGTCAGCAAATAAATCATTACTAAAAACATTTGTTTGATGTATTTTATAATGTTGTGTTGCAATAAGGAGTTTATCTATCTAAAAATATTAAAAAAAAAGCTAAATAACTTTTAGATACTACAAAACAAACTATCCGGCATTATTTTTCAGATTATCTGAGTTCGCACCCTAGTTCAGTTAGTCACCACTATTATTACGGAGATGAAAAGCCATTGCGGATAATAATAATTAATAAGTTACTTAATGAACTATTTCACCAGAGAAGTTGTGAAGAGTGATGTAATATTTAATTACAGGAAATACCCTGTATCTGCTATAGCAGTAAGGCTTTCCTGATCCTCCAAGTATTTAAAAGCTGCGCACGCATTTTCTTTAGATTTATCAACTGACGAGATCAAGTGATTTTATTTTCATATATGGATGACTCCTTATTAACTTCTTACAAATACTTAATATCTAAACTTATTTAGAACTAAATCTTATAATTAACAGTAAAAGGTTTTTTTTGTTTTTTTTGTCTTTATTTTTGCTATTTCGGGTTTTCCTTTTTTTTTCTATTGCTCTTTTTTTTGTCCTTTACTAATTTTTTTTCCTGTTTTTTACAATTTATCTTATCTCTAATGAAATAAATTTACAAATCAAATCCAATAAAGAGTCGTCCAGCAGCTCTTATCTACTTAGCACAAATCAGCCTTACTTATTCCTCGCCGCTGCGAATCTGGCAACCTTGCTCGCAAATGCCAAGAAGGGTGTTCTAGAGACCTGGTTCGCCGTGATGGTCGGGAGAGGAGGATTAATCTAGCATGATCTGGATTCTAGATTCCAGATCCATCCTTTCCAGGCCAAATCTTGGGCATTCGAACAGTATGTGCCATATCGTTTCGTCACAAGCTGGATCGCAGACGCAAGAGGGACTGTCTTTTACATGGAACCGATGTAGGTACGAATTCTCCGTAGCCGGTCAATATTTGGACTTGGATAGGTGTTAGCACCATGTCCTTAAGTACTCGTCTTGCGAAGAAGACGGTAGGAAGGAAAGCCTTCGTGACCGAACCTGTACTAGAGGATTCGTAGCGTCCCTGCCACCTTCTTACAGTCTCCTCCCGAATCTGTTTCCTGACGAACGATAACGGCACCTCGTCATAGTCAGCGGCCGTCTTCTTAGTAAGTGCTGCTTTCTTAGCAAGCTCGTCTGCTCTTTCGTTCCCCGGGATACCTACATGGGCCCTCAGTCAGAAGAGTCTCACGGTTTTTCCAGCATCTTGGATGTCACGCACGCAACTCTTGAGCGCGAGAGCTAGAGGGTGGGTGGCAACAGGACTCGCCAACAAATCGAGCGACGATCTTGAATCGCTCCAAATGTTGACACAGTCCCTCCTCGAATCTCTCGCCATCTTAACGGCTCTAAAGAGTGCGTACATCCCCCATAATATTCCAAAAGGACCGGTTGGAAGCGGCCTTCATCCAACGTCGTTCTGCGACCTTTATCAAGTCGGCTGTCCACCGTGTCGGTGGACGACCTACGCTGCGCTTGCTGGTCCGTGGTCTCTATTCCAGAACCTTCCGGCCCCATCAGCCATCTATTCTGCGTGCTATGTGCCCTGCCCACTACCACTTTAATTCGCTAATCTTCTGGGCTATGTTAGTGATTTTTTTTCTTCTACGGATGTCCTCATTTCTGATTCGATCACGTAGAGAAACCCCCATAGCCCTCTCCATAGCTCGCTGTGCGACTTTGAGCTTGCTTATGAGGCCCATAGTAAGAGACCACGTTTCAGTGCCATAAGTCATCACTGGTAACACAGATTGGTGGAAGACTCTTGAGTATAGCTTATAATATTATATAATGTTTGGATGGATGGAGGTTTGCACTCAATCACCCTAGAACGGGTGTACGGATTAGTACGAAATTTGGTATGCAGTCAGGGTAGATGAGGCGTTGTTATATAAACACATGACTTTTTAACATCATTATAATCATCCATCACCATGTGCGTGAAACCGCGAAGCGCAGCTAGCATGCTATATGTTTCACAATTGGATCATGTAATTACTTACTTATAATTTTGTTCTGACAATATACGAAGGACCACTGCAATAATGCTGAATGTCATTGCATCCTAGTTTAGAGATATTTTATTATATATTTTAAAGGTTTTAATTGTTTAATACAAAACTCCAGCAATACGAATCGAAAAAATGTATTTATGAACTTTTAGTATACATATCAGAGTATTTTTTATTGTTTATAATAAATATTCTTACACATAATGTGAAAATTTGATAATAGACGGTTAAAGTCAGATAGAGAGTTAAAAATTCGATGCTCAGACTCGAACGTCGGTGGCCTAGTTGGTCAATGGCATCTGACACGGATAGTCAGAAGACGCGGGTGCGAGTCCCATCCGAGGATGTGAAATTTTCTCTCTATAAATTTCAACGTAAGCTCTAAGCTATGGCACTGTAACAGTGGTGGGCAGGCGTGGTCGCTTACCATTACGCTCACGACATTACCCTCTCATTATATTTTTATATTATTATTTTCACGAGCCTATTCCTTCCTCAAAGGTCGGCAACGCATCCTCGAGACCTCAGGTATTGTGGATGTCCGTGGGCGACGGTGATCATTTACCATCAGGTGAGTCGCCTGCTTATTTTCCTTTCTATCTCATGAAAAAACATAGATTATTCTCATAATTACTTATTAATAATTACATATTACATAGTATATATTATTAGTTTGTTTACTATAATATATAATTATGTAGTTATATATAGTGTACCTATTTAGTGATTTTGTATATTTCCCGTCCATGTTATATTTGATACTCCTCTGAGAATGGGTTGTCTGGAAGATATCGCTCTGAGCGATAAGACCGCCCATTGTTACACCTAGGTTTAAGAATTGTACTTTTCAATATTAAGTGATTAATGTGGTGTTTCAGTAAAGTATTTTCTATCTATCCACGTTAATTCAACTCTGGTCTCCGGTTCGAGAGATTGTAATTTTGATTATTAAAGAAATCATATTTTAGGAAAGTAATCAGTAGGAAAGTCATAATTTTGTCGCAGTTTAACTAATTATACACCCTATTTGTGTAATAACCAAAAAAAAAATGGGCGGTACAAAAGTGTTAATACATTGTAGATATGTAGTCAAAATGTTTTATTACTTCACAGTGAAATAATTATTAATTGTTAAAGTTTTCGAAAATTCCATCTAAAAGTATGGACACCATCTTAACAAAAATACTACATGCCTATGTACAACTTATTAATGAAAACACATGATTCGCGTCAGTGAAAAAATATCTCTCTTACTCTTTCTTACACCCCCCACCCGAGCGTTCGGTGTGAAAGAGATTGTCGACTTTCGGCTTTCGTTCGTTCGTTTTCGGAAGAAACAAAGGCCGCGCGGTGGCAGGGCGGAGGGTGCGGGGTTGGTCCGGTGGCCAGGTCTTGCGAGAATGCCCGAGCGCACAGAATGAATAACGAGCTAGGACGCGAGTTTGCCGAATGTTATGATTATGAATGATACATTTCTATGTCGGGGTGTTAAGTTTCATGCATAAACCGCGCGCATGTAGTATATCTTAATGAATAGTGGAAATGCCTAGAATAAAATTTGTAGGTGTGAATCAATCTAGACGTTTGACCAAATATTGATGATTATGTGGGATTTTTTTTTAAAGTAGTTTTAAATATTCTTCCCATGTATGTATTAAGTACCAGCAGCATATAGTGCTGTTTTTTTTTTTGGTAATTATACAAATTAGGTGTATACATTTTGCGTCGGATGACATTGTATTAGATGTAAAGAAATACGTTAGGTAATTATAAAATAACTAACTGTGCTCCGCGCTTTCACCCTCGTGGTGATGGATGATGATGATTATGTATCAAAATATGTAGCCTATGTAGGAGTCAAATGGTAAAACATTTTTTCAAATCGGTCCAGTAGTTTCGGAGCCAATTCTTATCAAACAAACAAACATTTCCTCTTTATAATATTATATGATATAACATACTTGATATAAAACATAATAAGTGTTATTCAAAGTTTTCCCAAACACATCTTGTAGTGCGTGGCTTTGAATCGGCAAGCGTCAGAACCCTTGTTTGAATACTTGAGGCATCCTGCCACAAATTAGTAGGAACCTTGAACATGTAGCGCTGGGACGGACAACTCTTGAAACTTCAAGTAGATGAGGGACCTACTACGTGTCTATTGATTTACTTTCTTATGATTGCTTTGATCGTTTAGATTTTTTATGCTATAGTCACCGCATTACCAACTGAGTCGTAGGGCCATAAACGTCAATAGGGATAGGAATGTGCAAAGTGTCCTAACATGGTATCGATAACCAGCTACCTGTTTTCGACTACCATTAGCGCTCGCTTATCGCTAGCTTCTGATTGGTTGTAACATCATGCCGCCGCGCTGCCGTCGTCGCAAAGTTGTTGTTTTGCTAAGTATTTGTGACTTGTGATTACATTCATGTGACAACTCTCGTCAAGTCTCGTCGCTCACAATTAATAATTTAATTCCTAACATAAACCTCAAGAAGTTACAAGGTGATCTTAGCCTTCAAACTCGCACAGTGATACTATGGTACTATTATCTGATTTTATTCTAATCGATATGCGCCTATAACCATCTTACGCACATCACTATGCGGCTCCCTAAGACCCACAAGTGCGAGCGAGATAGACATGGTGAAATGACTTATGGCCGCACGACTCAGTTGGTAACGCGGTGACTATAGTAAGTAGTTATCGCCGTACGGAGCGGATCGTTCCTTCAGCTGTCGTGATGCGGATTGTCAGAGGCGAGAAAACCCGACCTACTAGATGAAAGCGCCTTGTGTAAGAGGCCGTCTTGGTCGGTACCACCGCAGTGTCAGATATTATGCCGTGAAGCAATAGTGTGCAAGCGTTACTGTGTTAGAGAGTGAAGGGCATTGTACCAAACAAATATAATTATAATAATAAGGGACAACATCCACACATAGGTCTTCAGGTCCCAAACTAGGCAAAGCCTGTTCTATGGTAACCTGATGACTGATATACATTCTTATATACATATACGACCATTAATGGAATGGTCGCCATAGCGAAGAAAAAGTAGCCATGGGCAGGACACATTCCGAGAATGGATGCGAGTCGATGGGTGAGGCGAGTTCATGAGTGGAGACCCAGGGCCGACACAAGAGGGCGAGGCCGCCCACTTCAGCGCTGGGTAGACGACATCATGCGACACGCAGGCCGGGACTGGATGCACCGGGCACAAGATCGCCAGGATACATCCAAGAATGGATTACAACGAGGCCTCCATGATGATGATGATGATGATGATACGTATACACACCCAGCACAGGTCAAACAAACATGTTCATGCACACAAATGTTTGGACTGTCCGGGATGCGGGACCTACGGCTTAGAAGGCAGGGATGCTATCAACTGCGCCAACTGCCCAGTCAGAAACTCAAACATGTCTCGCGGTGTGACAAGTGCAGTTCATTGTCAAGCAAAACTACAGTTCTGAACTCTGGGTGTCACGAGCAAGCGTAGCGCTTAAAATCAGGCACATAACTTGCCCGTCTTGTCACTTAATGACAGTAAAAAAGAATTGCCCTATGTTAAGCGCTACGTTTACCCTTCATTATTGGAGTGAGCCCCGGATTTATAAGCTACAAAAGGCTCTAAGAATACGCTTATTGAAACCTGGTTGTGATCCCTGAAGATCATGACGCGAAGTGACAAGACACATTCTGTGTATATCCACGAAATTGCAGTTTGTGTTCGTAATTACGAAAGTTAATTACGTGATAATTATTATTATCATCAACGCCAGTTCCAAATTTCTCACTACGAACCAGTACCAAATAGTTTGGCAGTTCCTACCTCTGGCGTGTAAGTAAATTATGGAATACTCTGCCGCCGTACGTATTCCCTTGCAGCTATGAGCCTGGGTCTTTTAAAGGGAGCGTGAAAAGCATAATTCAGGTCATCAGAGGGGTGGCGATTAATGAAGCTTACAGCAGCTGCATTAATGGTCGTTGCTTGTTGACTCACTTTGATAAATGATTATAAAAACGTCCACCGAATTTAACGGAATTATAATAAAGTTATCAGTATATCTGATTGATACACTAGGCCGCAAAGAAAGGGGGTCGATTATACAAAATGCATAAATCATAATCAACCCATTTTGTTCCCACTCGACTCGAGTTCGGACTCGAGCCTTTCTCTCAGAGAGAGGATTTGGGCCATAATCCACCACCCGGGCCTAGTGCGGCTTGGTGGATAGGTTAGTGGCCATGCCCGTGTCGCAGTTTTCAGGCTAAGACAAACAACTGGGACCGAAAATTAACGTGCCCTCCGAAGCACGGAAGCGCTCAGTTGAACAATGTCACTAGCAGTCACCCATCCAAGTCCTGACAACAGCAAGTGTTGCCTAACTTGTTGATCGGTTAAGATCGCCATGTCGAGCTCCGCTACGAGTGCTTCTACTTGATACAAAATGCATTAACTATATTAATCTTTAAAAACCTTAGTTATATTTAATACCGACTTCCAAAAAGGAGGAGGTACTCAATCGACTGCATTTTTTTATGTTTGTTACCTCATAACTTTGGCTGAACCGATTCTCAAAATTTTTTGTTTGAAAGCTGGTGCTTCCCGAGTGGTCCCATTTAAATTTTATCAAATTCGATTTTGTTGTTTTTGAGTTACACTCCAATAACTAAATAGATAAGTCGGTATTAAATTTTTCAAATTGTACTTGTGTTTTATCAAAATGTTGGAAGAAGTTCTATTTAAAATGATAGATTTCAAAAATCTACAATGGTATCAAATACAAATGTATAAAGCTCATTGCAGTGCCACCGAGTTGCTTCATGGCAGAACTTTAAGCTTCCAACCAAGACGTCCTCTTGCACTATAGGTCTACCTAGTAAGTAGAGTTTCGTCGCCTCTTGCGATTCCTGTACCAAAGGCGAATGGAATATGCTTCAATTCCGTTTCTTCACAGTGTGAGATTCATTTTTAAAATACTTATACTTACCAAACAATGGAACCGACTTCAACACTAAAAAGTGTGAAATAACTTGTCGAAGTCGGTACCATGTGCACATTAATGTGATACTCGTAACAGGTTTTTTTAAACTATCATGGTAAAAAAAAATTCAGCCTTTTAGTGTCCCTTGCTACTTACGGGATCGATTGTCATTCACCGTCAATAAGGATATCATAAAGATTACTTTTCAGAACACTTTTCAGTTACTGGAGTGTAACTCAAAAACCGCTAGACCAAATTTGATGAAATTTAAATGAGACCACCTTGAAAGTACATTTAAAAAATAATTTTGACTGTCGGTCCACAAATGGGGGAAAAGTCGGTGAACGTACCTAAAAAAAAGACGAACCTCCTCCTTTTTTGAAGTCGGTTAACAAGAGTTATGATACAAAATAAAATACATACCTACTAAGTATTTAAAATCAAATCCTGGTTCTCGAAATGATGATCGGAAACCAATAGTACCTTCAAGTACATGGTTACTCCGCACTTCGGTCCTCAAACTGTGTAGGGTCACTTCAACCCTCGTATGGATCATCTCGACCCTCAAGATGTTTGGGACGTCTTGTTATAGAATTATTGGACTTTAGAACAAAATACTCGACCTGTTTCTCGGTGTGATCGGTCGGGTTCGGTCGTAGTGGGTAGACTCGAGCCTGCCGATTTTGAGAGCCCCTTTATGTTTATACGCAGGGATAAACTTCAGTGTGGATTGTTCAAACATGGATCTACCACGCGGCTCCACCTGCAGATAATAAACATTTGAGAAAGAATTATATGTGTTATTCCACGACTAGCCCACATTTCGTCCATGTAGAGCATTTTTTCTACCGACTTCCAAAAAAAAGGAGGAGGTACTCAATTCGACTGTATGTGTTTTTTTTTGTTGACTCATAACTTTCGACTGGGTGAACCGATTCTCAAAATTCTTTATTTGTTTGAAAGCTGGTGCTTTCCGTGTGGTCCCATTTAAATTATACAACAAGTAGTAACATGGTATCCTGATAACATATACACAGATCAAACAGATATGTTCATGCACACAAATGTTTAACCTGTCCGGGGATCGAACTCGGGCCAGAGGCTCAGAAGGTAGGGTCGCTACCAACTTCACCATAAGGCCAGTCAAATTAAGTATTAGAAATTATAAAACATATGTTGTCTATCAAAATATAGAGTTGGGTGACAGAATTACATGACTGCGCGTTTTAAAAACTATATTTTTTTTTACCTCAATACGACCTTTCTCTTTTCTACCGACTTCCAAAAAAGAGGAGGTACTCAATCGACTGTATTTTTTTATATTTGTTCTTAATATAAAAAAAGCTGGTGCTTCCCGTGTGGTCCACTAAAATTTCATCAAATTCAATCCAGTAGTTTTTGAGTTACACTCCAATAACTGAATATAATGGAAGTCTGTATTAAATTTTTCAAATTGTACTTGTTATATATGAATTATTGTACCGATAAAGAGCTTTGTTCATGGCTTTTGCAGTCACTAAATGTGACTTTTGATAAACAAACTAAAGTTCAGGAAGTTCTTTACAGTATTTCTTTATACAATGCTGTTAACTAATTCGGAAGTGGGGACTATAGTAACTTAAACCTGGCGGTGGAAGAAATAAGCCTGTCGCTTATCAACTTCAGCAAATTTCAGAGTTTGCTCTCGTGACTTCAGATAGCCATCGCAAAACAAATCTTAATTATGGCCTGCAATCTTAAATATAAACGGAAGGTAAATTTGGAATAATTGCACCCGTGGCAAGAAGACTGTTGGCCTCTTATAATATGAATTATTTAAATACAAATTTCCACAACTATAAGGTAAATGTTCTGGAAGGAAAGGTTCTGGAGTGGAGACCACGGACCGGCAAGCGCAGCGTAGGTCGTCCACCGACACGGTGGACAGACGACCTGAGGAAGGTCGCAGGACGACGTTGGATGCAGGCCGCTTCCAACCGGTCCTTTCGGAAAATCATGGGGGAGGCCTATGTTCAGCTGTGGACGTCCTACGGCTGAGATGATGATGATGAAGGTAATGTTACTCTTTGTGAATGAGTTCTTCCGGGGAAAATAAATGGCAAATTTTCTGCTTCTATATGGTAAATAAAAGAACAATAAATTCCCCTTACCTAAAATAACGAAGCGTAATAATGAAGCGTGAAACTTAATAATAACAACTTAGAAACGCTAGTAGCGGAGCTTGACTTGACGATCTTAACCAATCAACAAGCACCAACGCATACTGCGGTCACTTCAGGAGTTGGTTGGGTGTGTGCTAATGGCGTTATTCAACTGAGCGCTTCCGTGCTTCGGAGGGCACGTTACGCCGTCGGTCCTGTAGGTCTACCATGAGTTTACAACGTTGACACCAATCGATGCTCGCTATCGACTGCCGCAAAAAAATGTATGAGAAAATAAACAATGCCACCTCGCGGTCAATTGTGGAACTAAAATTGACAGCGAGTACGCCAATCACAAGCTTAATAGGCAGGCGAGATCGAGTATCGACTATAGATGACATTTATGTTGCCAACTCACGGTAGAGGTACCGGTTGTCTTCGGACAACAGTCGTTAGGCTATGTCGAAAGCCTTCGGGCCGCCTGAAACTGCGACATGGGCTGGCCACTAGCTTATCTATCAAGCCGTACTGGCCCGCGTGGTGGATTATAGCCCTGCTCGTCTCTTTTTGAGAGGAAGGCTCGAGTCCCAGCAGTGGGAACATAATGGGCTGATTATGTATGAAACTTAAGCCCGAATAAAATGGATTCGCTTACTCCTCATTCCCCTCTCCCCAGTCTGTGCATTATAAATTTTACGGGCAAATTGGCATATATGTAAATGTCAAATGAGGCGAAGTTAAGACGAGATGTTTTCGATCCTTTAAAAGCCTATGCGTATTCACTATTTCAAAATCAAAACTAAAACTGCTTTGAAGTTGTCACACTATATGATGAGTCCGTTTTAAGGAGGTTTAAGGACGAATAAGTAATGTTATCCTCAGCCTAAAACAGATACGTTTCAACACAAGTGACCAACCTGCGCCTGAGACATTAAGTTGTTAAGTCTGGTGTGCCTGGAATTTGGCTGGCAACCATACCCTTCAAACCAGAACATTACGCTCCACGGTAGAACAATATGGTGGCAGGATTTCTCCAGAATAACAGACTTCTACTCAGTTATCTTATGGCATTTTACTGAATAATGCTCTAACCATATATAGGTACCAATTTTGCCCATTAATAAAGCTATACGAAATAATTATACTCAACATGCTCAAGTAAAACTCTTCCGAGGAAATATTTTTACACGCTTCGGTAAATAATGTTCCTTCTTTCTTATTCCATAAGTAGATATCCCCTTGGACCTTTTCCTCGTATTGTTTTTCATCATACATGGGAAAAGCCGGAAATGGATTTCTCGGGGGTAGCTTAAACTGAAGGGCTTAATGGCACTGAAAGTGGTTCCGCACCATCAATTTATAAGTGTATACATTGTATCTATAGACATATACATTTTATAAAATGAAAACAAAAAGTATTGGATCAGAAGTCTCATTAAATTTCATCAAATGCGGTCCAGTAGTTTTTGAGTTCCACTCCAATAACTGAATAGAATGGAAGTCGGTATCAAATTTTAAAATGTACTTGTTTAAGTATAGAATTGTATGTGTACTATTTTGCTTTTATTAGTGATTTTTTCAATACTACCAAACTTTTAGGCCCGTCCTGTATAACAACTTAGCCACTTAGATGTCTTCACTGCTGTGAAGTCTTTGAACTTTGGAACTCACAATTAAATAAGGTTGCTGTGGTTGAATAGGTTTTACTATAATGGTTCGGTTTTTATTTTAAAAAACAGTCGTTAGATCGTATCGAAGGCATTTGAACGGTCTGTGAAACCTGGCTTAGCCACTAGCCTATCCGCCACACAGGGCTCGCGTTATCATGGCTGTAGACGATAGACTGCAAGGTCTTTATAGAGGAGATAGAAGAAAATGGAAGATTGCGTAATGCTTTGAAGCCACTTACGTATTAAACGGCAATGGAAGCGCGACTAACAGATGTATTTATAAAGTAATTTCTTAAGGAAAATTAATTACTTAAGCAGCGATTTTAATTCTATAACTAGTATTTGCCTGAAGTTAGAATTATCAAAGGCCTCTCTCTCTCTCTCTTTCTCTCTTCTTAGCCGAGAAATAGTTACTATTACCTTTGCAATGACAACACGAAAATATTTTGTTCTTATTGCAAAAGAGAAGTTGTATAAAAATTACATTCGCACACAAGTTTGAACCGTGAAGAGTCTATTATGGTGTAAAAATTTAAATCCCATGACAACAACTTAATACAAATGTAAAAAGATACATCCAATGTTGATAGGGTTATGTTATTACTTACATGCTGCATTTACTTTAGTAAGAACGTTCATTGCTCGACTATAGAATAAGATTTTGTGTTGAATTATTATATCGTCAAGTAATTTCTCAATGAAGTGATTCGTTGAGAAATTACTTAGCAACAGGTAAATAATATAATGATAATAATGAAATAGCTTTATTTAATTCCACAATAAATTAAATAGAGTAAATTAATTTGACTTTTAATTAATTTGATACTTAATCATTGTAATTATAGTATATATATATAAGTAACCCTACTAAATCTACTACTTATGCAATTTAATCTCATTCTCCCGGGTCGGCCCGCGCGCCCGGTGGCAGCACGAGATTGTATCCAAAGCACGGGGGGAGCAAGGAAGAGACTGGATGACCACTGCTAAAGATATAGGGAAAAATGGAATTCTTTGGAGAAGGCTTTTACCCTGAGGGGTCCACACTAAAATGGTATTAAACAAGTTATTACTTGTGTAACAGTGTTAAACTGCGTAACTGTCGGAGCGACCGGGGGTTGCCGATTCTACAGCTGTACGTACTCATGTACTCAGTTCAGTACCTATACATATTCGTACATACGTACATTCGCCGCTGCGCTTCTATATTGACAAACAGATAAGAATTTATATGTTTTATATAATATAATTACATATTTAATATTTACCTGACTTTATCTATTTTATTAAAGGCTTATTCAGACCTGAGCGTTAATCGCTACCGCTGTGGGTAGCGAAAAATACCACGCGGAACTCGATGGGTAAATAGTATGAAGTTCCATAACTGCAGCGAAATATGTATATAATACCGCCTAGTGAGGCGGTATTTTCTCTTGTTTGGCGAAACTAGTTCCGCCGCCCCGCTAACCGTTGCCAACGACCGCGCGCGGTAGAGATATCCGCTTTGGTGTGAACAGTGAAATTAACGCATACCCTGTCGGATTTCTCTATCGCTCGCGGTAGCGAATACCACCCAGGTTTGAATAGGCCTTAATGCTTTTCTTTTGCTTTCAGGTGCAGAGCTTCGCGTCGTCTACAATGACCATCATCCCAATTATTTTTCTGAGTGAAAGAGCTAGAAGTAGGAAAGAATGGGCTGATTATGCTTGGTCTGAGTCTACGTGATCTCCAAATTGCAATAGGAAGACACCTACAAAGTCCAGCTAGAAAAACTTTAAACTCCAAGGGCACAAGCAGAGTCTTTCTATATACTTTTGCCGGTTCCAGTATTTTTACTCTTCCGGAAATTATGGTATGTACATTTCTTAGCTAGTACTTGCTCAACATTTGTAGAGCCATCTAGAGCTTAACTACCACAAGACCCTTTAAACCTAAACACAAATGCTTATACGATATTTTTGGTTATTTTTCCGCACGTTGTATGAGATTAACCTTATAAATATTTTCTTGCTCAATTTGTAATGCAAAGCTCGGCGTTTCCTGTAACATACTGTTTTAAAAAACATGTAGCATTTTCCTTATGGATAATATTTTAGTGTACACCAAAAATCTAAAGGTACATCTATGTATGCATTTCTAAAATATTGATCTTAAACCCGTTTAATTGTTTTACTATAATTAAACTACTCGGCCAACAAAATATGTTACATCAAACAAATTCCAAATTAACACCAAGATATAACACTTTTTTATTGTAGTGCGCTGCAAATATTCTATTGTAACAATAACTATTTTATTCTTCCCCGAAAAATACTGATCGCGCACCAAATATTCCTGAATGTTACACAAAATAGGTTAGGTTAGGTTAGCATTTTTTATTAATAAAGCTACATTGGACATTAATTGGTGTTTGATTCAAATACATTTTGCAGTGCATTATCTGAAGTAAAACTAAAAAAATAAATGCTTGTTTTTAAAATTAGGTGTATTACTATTTTTACAAATTTGCAACAGTTGTTAAATAGATGCTCGTTATGACATATTTTAATGAACATATTTTGGTGCACATTCAGTATATTTGGTGGAACACAGGCAAAATTAGGTAAATGAAATGGGGATAAATTGAAGTACTTTTAAATACCATCCTTTCCTTATTACGAGTACAAGGTAAAATGGAAGGTGATATGGAAAACACATTTTGATAGGTTATTTATAATGTTTCCAAAACACAGAAGCCTCATTAGGCCTTTGGATGTGTCTGTAAAATTGTATGTTTGATTAATATTTATCATTCTTAAAGTAATATATGTGTATATATATATATATAGCATGTGACAAAAAGGTGTAGTAATACTACTATAGAGGGACGACCACTGTGCGCACCGCCTTTCATATTCTCGTCTCCAACAATATTTATACTAGGTATTATGCTCAAAATAGATTCTAAAAAGTTATTGTACATATACAAAACTAGCCAAGTGGGAGTCGAACCTACACACGAACGGTTCCGTTCCATTATCTATAAATCTCCCACTAAATATTTTTCTCCCTTATATTTTGTCATCTTCACGAAAACCTTCGTGGTCGAGGCTGACTCACACTTTGCCGATTTTTTATTATGATATTATATATTATTCATGAGATAAAGCCTGGTGACAGACGGACAGACAGACATACAGACGGACGGATAGCGAAGTCTTAGAAATAGGGTCCCGTTTTTACCCTTTGGGTACGGAACCCTAAAAATGACACTTTATCTCTTTTATTTACAATTAATCACTTCCAGCCTAACTTGTATAAATGCTGTATAAAGTAACGTCAATTAGTAGTGCGCATAACAAGAATACAATTCATACATTTAACATAAGTTATTAGAAGTGAGGTTCAATATTTGTATTATTATGAAAATAATAATTACATTTTAGTCAGAGAGATGTAAACAGTTTAATTAAAAAAATATGTTTTGCAACGGACGAAGCGCAACGCATAACCACCAGGGGCCTTACTATGAGCTCTTAAAGCAGGACTTTTGGACAACTGCCCGCTTTATTCGTACCATAACAACTTTAAAGCAGGCCTGCCCAGGCCTACTATTCAAGAACCGTAGAAAACCGTTCACCTGTTTTTTTTTTGTATGGACCTTCATTAACATGTCGCTCAAAATCCACTCAGTTTCTTAGCTTACAAACGTCTAGGCGTCTACGATGTTGGTTATAGTAAATTGCTAGAATGCCAGAGACAATATTATCTGTTCACCTTAGAGAAAACAATATTCAAACAGTTCACCTAAATGAGCGTCATGGTATGATTTCATTCAACTGTTTAAGTCAGGTTTAAGAACTGCACGGAACATGCATGGTTTTTACGAACCTGATAGTAAGGCCCCAGGTTGCAGTTATTCTGATGGATAATGCTGTCAAAGCTGTTCAATAGTTGTCGCTCCTTCCCCATACGACGCTTAAATCAAATAGAGTTAAAATTCGATGCTCGGACTTCGTGCCTCGGTGGCCTAGTAATCATGGCCTCTGACATGGATTGTCAGAAGACGCTTATTCGGATCCCGTCCGAGGGTCTAAATTAATTCCCTCTTGCAATGTATAACTCTAATACTTTAAACAAAAATCGCTCTAGATACATCTTATGCATAAATAACTTCTACAATGGCAAATGTACAAATGCATGAGTCCAGTTATAAAGGAAAAACCATTACATAACGCCGATACAGTCCCACCATCTTATCTGTACAGATGACCGCGTCGCTAGCGGAGAATTTTGTATTGCATGCTAAGAAATTCACCAATAAAAAAAGAGAGTCAAAACATAGGGCAGTCTTCCAAGCCACTTTCTATGCAAATTCTGTAATTATAATCCTACTAATACTCGTATTATATACGCGAAAGTTAGTAGGTATGTATGTATGTATCAGAACCATAATCATAATCAGCCCATTTTGTTCCCACTGCTGAGACTCGCGCCTTTCTCTCAGAGGAAGACACGAGTGCCAGAGGAGTTAGGTCATAATCCACCACGAGGGCCCAGTGCCGATTGGTGGATAGGTTAGTGCCAACCCATGCCGAAGTTTTCAGGGCGCCCGAAGGCCCTAGTCATAGCCTAACGACTGTTGTCCTAAGACAGACAGCCGGGACCGACGGCTTAACGTGCCCTCCGTAGCACGAAAGCGCTCATTTGAATAATGCCACTAGTGGTCACCCATCCAATTCCTGACCGCAGCAAGTGTTGCTTAACTTGTTGATCGGTTAAGATCGCCAAGTCGAGCTTTGCTACGAGCGTTTGGATGTATATGGTGGTACTATAAATACGAGTTGAAAACCATTCCACCTCTACCTAATACTCCGAGATTCGAACTATCGATACACACATCCGGACGATTTTTGAAATGACCATACATCTTGCTAATTGACGTTATCTCCGCTCGCAGAACGGCGCTTTTTCTTTATTTTCTCACTTTTGTAGGGTGTTGCGGTGAATGTGGGAACGTGAGTGGATTTTCAATTTGGCTGACGAAATTTAACCCTTGTTTATAGTACGGTCAACGGTGTATTTGATTATGGTTCATCGAGTACAATAGGGCTATTGTTGTGTGAACTCTTGTTTAGCCCTGGAGCGAGTGATGACATAATTATGTAGTCATTGTGTTTGCGGGCTGACATCTCTGTATCTATTTATAGGCATATTTGAAATGAACGTTTTGTTTTTAAATGCTATTTTGTTTAGATTTCCTAAGTTTGTTATTCCCGAGTTTTGTCATGTAATAACGGTGAATTATTAAAATTTAATAGTTTGTACAAAATCATTTAAAATTGTATTGTTTTCCTCGTCAATCTCCCTAGATAATTTTAAGAATGCACCCACTATACTCCTACACTATTGACTTGGACAGGACTTGATTCTGAACTACATGAATAAAATTCAACTATAAATATTATACTATAACATGAGGAATGGTAAATGTACAACCGTACGAGTCCAAAAGAAAAGAATAATAATTTACTCTTTAAATTAGTTAACAATATAACAGACGCTCCTTACCTTCTATCGAAATTAAGTTTAAATATTCCTAGGAGGCAACCAAGACAATGTAATAAATGTAAACCTTTTGTTAATAGTATTGCACGTACCAACCTTATAATATTCTCAATATTCTCCAATAAACAGGATTATAAGCAATTATAATAAAATTCATAATGTTAAGATAGACTCTCCTGTTAAACGTGGTTTGCAAAACAAATTAATATACTTGTAAATGTTTTTTCAGGCCGCTTAATTGCTTTCAAATCAAGTCTTCGACAAATTCAATAGGTCTAAAATCTCTTCTAAGCATTATTATTATTAATTTATCTCTACAGTTAAATTATTAGTGGGTTCAATAACAATTATTAAATAGTTATTATTAATTTCAAAACACATTTTCATGATTGTTTAAATTCTCTAAACTGTTGTCTAAGTGCATATCTAGCTCGATGTTTATACCTATAATTGAAGCGCCACTTTTGAAATTATTTTTGTTAATTATTATCTTAGTGGTTGCTTTGTTGGTGTATCAATAAATAAATAAATAACAAAAATAAATTAATTTTAATAATAATTCTTTATTACAACTTTAGGTACAATGTTTCGTATATAATAACACTCGATATTTTAATAACAATAGAAATAAGTGGTAACTTTATTTACACGATTTGGAATCCCTGTACACTGTACTAGTATTAACTGTGTTACAGGGTAACAGTCCCTTCCCATGATACATTCATTACAAACTCGGTAGAATATTTAGACACAATATTTATAAATGAATCAGCGAAACATAATTATGTAATGCGTGTTTGAGCGAGATCGTGTGTGCGTAAGGAATAGTTGCTTATATATTATATGCGCTTGTGTGTGCTTAGAGTAGGTACCTATGTGTGTGAGAGTGTGTGTGGGCGTGTGTGTATGTATGTACATATTACTAAGAAATGTTAAATAAGGAAACAAGATTATATTACGTTTATTTATTTAGGATGAAAATTTATTGACTTCTCTGTATTTTCATACGTCATATTTTGCAGCCCTGTCATCAGAGCTCGTTTGCATTCTCTCTTTGAGAGGGGATATATATGTAGCTATTTACTGATACAATTATACAAACGAGGGCCCAATACCTTGAAATGACGAGCAGCAAGTTGTAGTCTGTGGAAATTTGATGTACATACTCTATCTTTACGACGCTTAAGGTGTCGGCTGAATGGGTCATAGTTTAAGCTTGAGTGTTGTCGCAAAGATGTATTTAGGACAAATAGCTGTCTTACTGTCAAAATGTAGGTTTAATATGTATAGATCAAAATAAAATATAAAACAAAAAAATTGCAATTGCAAAATTTATGGTCTAACGGTCAGGTCAGTCAGGGCCAACGAGCAGGAGGTTAGCAGTAGAACTCTTTTTGATTGAGTTCGCCCGGGAAAGTACTGTCTCCATACCTATTCTACCACAGCAGCAGTAATGATCGCAATACTGTGTTCTGGTTTGAAGGGTATGGGTGTCTCAGTCTGACTCACTCACAAACTTTTCCATTTATAATTTAAGTGTGTTTTTTCAGTCTAACAACCGACGTATGCAAATATGCGAGCGACCAATTTACTCGTACATAATTATAATATAAACATTGTATTATGATATAGATGAGTAGACATAATTGATTTTGCTAGATTCCAATTATTTCCTGTGACATTTATTCGTTGTGTTTTTATTACATTTTCTTCGTTCGACAGTTGGCGATACAAAAATATGACAGAGGGGCAGTTTTATTGAGTTTCGCTACTTAAGATTAGGGGCACATAAGTGGACGTACTCGGGGGACATTGGGGGTACTTTTAGATACAAATGTTGAATTAAGACTCAACATATTTATCTAAGTAATTATTGTTGTATGTATTATATATTAAACATACAAAATGATCGTGTATTCAGGTACAAAGGGTATTTTTTTTAGTTTATCAAAAACGTAAACCTAAACTGTCTGATAGATATGGGCAAAAAGCAAAAAAACCGTAGTTTACTTAAAACAAAAACATTTTTTTAACAATTAGTACTTATTTAATCTTGTACAATGATTTAGTTATAGTTGATAATTTACAAACAACATTTAATCACAATTATTAATTACTTTTCTGAATTTATTGTTATTGTTTTTTTTTATATTTACTATATTAGTTAACATAATAGATTGAATGTTTCACTGCAGACCTTTCAATTAATAGTATAAAAGAAAATAATTAATAGTTTATTAAATAGTTTTTTTTAAACATCTGAGAATCTTGCTTTTGTTACACATATTGTGTGTTTTTATTAGTAATAGACAAAATACTAAGACACCAAAGGATTATTCTACATTTGATGTAGAATGACATTAGAGTAAAATGATAATGCATTATATTAAAACAATCTAAGATAAGATGAAAACTTTATTGCATACTACTATAAGCCTTATCTGCTATATAGTTAGGTACATTATGTTACGCGATGTCACGTAACATAATGTATATAGAGAATTCTTTATCTCAACTCAATAGAGTGTTTTCTATTGAGATAGAGAATCCTATCATAAGCATGACAATCTTAACAATTTTCTATCATCGGATACACTCTCGTGTCTCACGACAATCACTCATCAGGAGTCATCTAGGATGGAAGGACGCATTTGGGTTCGTCTCGTCTTGCACTTTTTTTGCAAAAAAGGGGGATTTTTTAAAAATTTCTGCTCTCCGCCTCTGAAAAATCACCACCGACAAAAATATATTAAAGAATAGAACAAGCATACCATGGTTCTTCAAAATTGGTTGATAAATGCGACCTCTACAGAAAGACCAACGAACAACCTATCTAACATAGGGACAGATAAGAGTCAATTTGGCTAAGTAAAGCAAAGACGCTTCCAGCACATAGTCTTATTATCGACAACTTTTCGCAAGCTCTGCTATCAAAATTGTTATCTCTAGAAACTACTTTCTCATATTCGTATTCCTCTTTAAAGTCAGGTATCTAATATGAGTACCAAATTTAGTCATAATCGGTTGGTAAATAGCGCCGCAGTAAACTTCCCCCCTTTTTTAGAAAAATATACTCCCAAATCAAAAATCTCGACGATGAAAAAATATAATTTATTCAACAATAATATAAAATTATAATAATATAGTAATTTTATCTAATAATATATTTTACAATAAACAATACAATTATATCAATATATATTTAAGCGTCAGAAGCAGTCGTATTATTTTTGAATTGCTAACTATATCTTTTAATTGCCACATTGATTTTATACGCATTAAAACGACAAAATTCAAAAACCCAAAATTACAGATAGAATACTCGTATATGTAAGTACAATGACAACTTAGGGAATAAAGTTGTTGCCACTGGCCGGACTTCGTGTTTGTTAGCTACTTCTCCAAGAGCCACAAAACTTTGAACGACGGAACCGAAACATTGGATAGCAGTGACAACCCGAAAATAATATAACCACTGAGCTACACCCAGTTATCTTACTTGGTACTTGGTGGGCTGGCTTTTTTTCCGCAACCAGGCCGCTGTGGCGCGGCCCATTTTGCGTGATAGCCGGGTGAAGCTGATCAGTCCAGCCACCCGGTGTCGCCCAGGAAAGCCAGCAGCTCCTTCAGCTTGGCGCAGGCTTCCCACACAGTCCTCGGCGAGCCAAGGTTTGCTGCCCTTTGTGCCGCCACGCTCCTGCATTCAATGAGCAGATGCGCAGCTGTTTCTTCCGCCTCCATGCAGCCTCTGCATAGGGGGCTGTCTGTAACACCTAGATTAAACAGGTGTTTGTTTAAGGAGCAATGACCGGTCATAATTCCGACGATATGTCGTACATTATTTCTTTTAAGATTGAGGAGTTTTCTGGAGAATTTCAGATTTAGAATCGGAAAAGCCTCCTTCGACTGCCTACAACCCTCGATACTTGCCCAGTAGTCCTGATGCTGGTCCTTAGTATTTTGCGAATCCATGTACGAATTTGACTGAAAGGTAGGATCATTGGTTCTGGTCCTGCACACGTCATTCCGGAACCTCTCCTAGCTAGCTCATCAGCCGCATCGTTACCTCTGGAATCGCTATGCCCCTTTATCCATTGGAGTGTGACATTATTGTTATGATTACTTACTTCCTCCAATAGTCGGTGACATTGTATGATCAGCCCCGAAGAGTGGTCGTATCTATTTAGGGCTCGTAGTACCGCAGTGCTGTCGCAGAGTATTCTAATATTACTATTGGTTACCTTTCTGCGAAGTACTGCTGCTGTGGCTTGGATGACACCCACACATTCTGCTTGGAATATAGAGTTGTGTTTACCTAGCCCTGTTGCTATGTGTATGTTTAGTTCCTCCGAGAACGCTCCCGCTCCGGTGCCTGTTGCCATCTTAGAGCCATCTGTGTAAATTCTGACTTCATGAATACCTGAGTAGTCGCTTGGCTCTTCGTTTAGTTGTACGCGGTAGCTCTTTGTAAAGAAGTGTTGCTTTTGTACTCTATCATAGATAGACTTTATTAGAGGGTTTCCAACTGCAAAGTCTTCTATGATTGTTGTATGGGGTGCTAATTGGTCCTGATACCAGAGGTTTAGTGCCTTTAGCCTGTACGCAGTCGCCGCGGCCTCTTGTTGTATGTATAGGTGTAGTGGGGTTAGGCCTATCAGGGCCTCAATCGCGGCGGTTGGTGCAGTGCGCATGCAGCCTGTTACGGCTACACAGGCAAGTCTCTGAAAGGTTTGTAGCTTGGTTTTGGTGGTGCTCAGGGTGGTTCTGGGCCACCACACAATTGCACCATATGTTAGTGAAGGTCTGATTACAGTTTTATATAGCCACAGGGTGATCTTAGGGCTTAGTCCCCATGTTTTACCTATCATCCATCTGCATTGCCAGAACGAAATACTGGCTTTGATTAACTTGTTCTCTAAGTGCTTGGCCCAATTCAACTTGCTGTCTAGTGTGACTCCCAGATATTTCACTTCTTCTGACAGTTTCAGTTGCTTGTTAAATAGGCTAGGTAGTGTAAACCTGCCTAAGGTTCGTTTGTTAGTGAACATCACCAGTTCGGTTTTAGCTGGGTTTACGGAGAGTTCGTATTCTATGCACCATTTTTCGACAACCTTTAGCGCATTTCTCATCAGGTCACATGCCACACTGGCAAAATGGCCTGATATTAGTATTGCGAGGTCGTCTGCATACCCTACCGTGAAGAAGCGACTTGTATTCAGCCTGGTTATTAGATCATTGACTACTAGATTCCATAGGAGCGGGGACAGGACACCTCCTTGGGGGCACCCCTTGGCCACCACTCCCCTGGTTGTGCCGTTTAAATCAATGCGTATCGCCCTTAATTCTAGCATGTTAATGATCCAATCGATCAGGGTCAGGTCTACTTTATGTTTAAGCAATGCTGCTCTGATGCTGCTAAAGTTAGTTTTGTCAAAGGCTCCTTCTATATCGATGAAAGCTCCTAGACATAGATTTTTACTTTTAATATCCCCCTCTACTTTGTGTATAACATTGTGTAGGGCGGATTTGGTAGACTTACCTGAGCTGTAAGCGTGCTGTTTTGGGTGAAGTGGCGCGGTAATGAGAACTGTGTCTCTGATGTACCTATCACAGAGCCTCTCCAGGGTTTTCAGGAGAAAAGACGTAAGACTTATCGGTCTATAAGCCTTAGCTTCTGTGTAGTCACTCTTACCCGGCTATGGTATAAACAAGACCTTGACCTCTCTCCACCCTTTGGGCATGTATCTGTGCGCCAGACATGCCTTGAAGATAGCGCTCAATGTCTCGTTTATATGATGTTCACTCCATTGTAGGAGTCCTGGGAATATCCCGTCCAAACTTGGCGTTTTGTACGGTGTGAATGTGTTGATTGCCCAGTTTAGTCTCTCTCCTGTAATAACAGTCTGTGCAAGGTGTTCTGTCCAAACATTCGAGTCTGATATTAGGCACCCAGGAAAGTGTGTTTCCAGGAGTATTGTGTGGGTTTCTGTTATAGTTCTTGTAAACGTATTGTCGCTTTTCTTTATGGAGCCGATGTCGTGGTTCGGGTTACTGGCTAGTATTTTCCTAACCCTATTCGCTTGTCCATTCGACTTGATGCTGGTGTTGTAGTTTTTCCATGATCTGCGTGACCTGGACCGTATATTTTTCTTATATTTAGCCTTGGCTATTCTATAGTTATCCCAGTCCTCGTCCATGCAGGTATTCATGGCTCTATTGAACAGCTTGCGTACCTTCCGCCTCTGTCGTTCCAGCGCTTTGGTCCACCCTTGATTGCCTCCCCTGGCATTTGGCAGAGATAGGGGGCATGCGCTCTCAAAACTCATAGTGAGACTATACGTGAGTTGTTCAACAGTTTACTCTATTTCTTCTATGTTTACCAATTGCGTGTTCTTTTTGTTCATGTTTAAAAAATAAAAATAAATATTCCACAACTATCACACAACGCCATCTAGTCCCAAGCTAAGCAGAGCTTGTGTTATGGGTACTAGACAACTGATAAACATACTTATATATTTCTAAATACATACATATTATAGATAAATTACACCCACACACAGAACAAATGATCGTGCTCATTACACAAACATTTGTCCTGGGTGGGAATCGAACCCACGACCTCCGGCATAGCAGTCAGGGTCACTAACCACTAGACCAACAGGCCTGTGTTTTGTTCAAGGGACCTTGTAAATATCGTCTTGTCAGTCCTGCGAGGGTTGCGGATTGGTGTTAGTATCTGTTTGCTTATTTTTAGTTCATACCTGACCCACCTGTGGTCGGAGCCGGAGTATTCGCCTGATACTTCCCAGTTCTCTATGAGGTTTGTATTACCTGAGACCAAGGTGAGGTCGATGATAGTACGGCTGCGTTGTCTAACAAAAGTTGCCTCCGCGCCTGTATTTGCTATAAGGAGATTTGTAGTAAATAAAAAGTTTACCAGGTCTTCCCCTCTGCTGTTTGACGTGGGCATACCCCATATAGGGTGATGGGCGTTTGTGTCTGCTGATATTACTAGTTTGAAGTCATTGAGTTCGCAGTATCTTACCAGGTCCGCAACGTCTTTCGATGGGATCTCCTCGTCGCCGGGCATGTAGGCTGACGCGACGATCACGTCCCCAGCTTCCTCCCCGAGAATACCCCGGAGCCTGGCAGTAGCCAAGTCTCTGGAACAGAACTCGGTTAGAGGCATTGATGCAATGTTGCTTGGTACATATATACATGCTCGAATGTTTTTGGAGGTGTTGTCATATATTAACTTACCCCTTAGATTATTGAGACCACACACACGCCCCGCCCTGATCCACGGCTCCTGGATCAAGGCCATGGTCTCCTCGCTGTCATCCCCCAGCACTCTGCGCAGGTTAGCCGTTGCAGTGAGGCTGTGCTGGAGGTTGGTCTGTATGACATTACACGTCATGGAGGATTGGGTCGCCATCATCCAGGCTTCCCTCCTCCTCTGACTCTGCCTTGTTGGCCCCGTTTGGATCCCTCCACTCTCCTCTAGTAGGGGGGGGTCAGGATCCACACTCATATCCTCCGTCGCCTTTGAGGACGATGGTTTGGGCGATGAGTGTGACGGCTCGTCCGGAGTTTCCCCCGTCTTGCCGTCTGGAGCCAGCATGGTATCCGGTTTGTCTGCCGGTGTGGACTTGCTTGCTGGTGCAGGTGGTTCGTCCTGAAGAGACCCGTTCGCTGCATAGAATCGAACGTAGACATTCCCCAGGTTGAAGGCTAGCCTCCGCCCTTTCTCTACGAGTGTAGGTATAAGGGGTTCGGGAATCCCCAACGTGAGGAACATCGTGTCGTCTCCGTGCATGCTATGCGCGAACAGTCTCCAGGTGTTCACCTGGGCCCACTTGTTCTGATCCGCCAGAATCAAGCTCGTGTCTTCGACTGAGCTGTCACATTCCGGGATGAACAGTGCTGCTCTAACTACTCGGGTTAAATCTCCCTGTCGTTTGACAGTGAGTTTTACCCCTGAGTCAGCTGACAGACTGCTAACTGCCTTGTTGAGCCACCTTAGTGAAGCATCATCCTCACACCACAGCTTCAGGGCTCCATCTGCAATGATGGGCTTCCCTCTGAAGCAGGGGGAGAATGTGATGTTCGGATCTTTGACATCAGCTAGTATCCTGTTGACCAGGTACTTCTTTTTTTTGGTGGCTTGCTCTTCTTTCAGCTCTTGGCTTTCCCCCGTCACCGCTACGCACAGCTCATTCTGAGCAATATCTGCGTAGCTGGTCAGGGTGCGCCGTGAGCTGTCCAGTTTGGGTCTTTTGTGTCCACCTCTAGGTTACACCGTGTCATCCAACTGGGTACGCTTGCCGGGCTCAGTGCGGGGAGGGGCCTGTGCAGATTTAGAGATGGCCACTGCCCCACGCCTCTGGCGATTGTACCGGTTGCTGTGTTTAGGGTGCGACCACTTGCTCTGGACCCCTGAAGGTCCTGGTTCTGCCGTTAGTGGTGTTCCAGTCTTCAATGGTTTGGCAGGTGGTGCGGTGCTCTGTCCTGCTTTTTTAAAGAAGTAGCTCGGGCCAGGTGCGCCGTTGCTGGCATCTCCAGTCATCTGCTTCTGACCTTCCGGATGGTCTCCTGCCTTGGGGACTCCAGCCTGCGGCTTAAGTCCCGTTGGGCTAGATCCCGTACCGGTGTTTTCGGCTTCTGACCTTTGACTAGCCAGTCGCGCTTCGGCCTTTTGCTGCTTCTTTAGCTTCTGCCTTAATCGGTTACTTTGACTTTTGCTTAAGTCTTGAGTCTCTGGGACTTGCGCCCCCTCGAGTCTCTTTTCACTAGGGAATCCAGCCTCAGGCTTAAGTCCCTTAGCGTTAGCGTGGGGGAATCCAGCCTCTGGCTTAAGTCCCTTAGCGTTAGCATGGGGGAATCCAGCCTTCGGCTTAAGTCCCTTAGCGTCAGCATGGGGGAATCCAGCCTTCGGCTTAAGTCCCTGTTGCTTATCTTTTGCTTTTTTGCCCTTCGGTCCAACAACCGTCCAGGCAGAGGTGCAGGGCTCCGGGGCCGACATGGCCGCCACGAGCTCCTTCATCGCTTCACCCAAACCCGTGGGGGTTTGCTCTCCTCTCTCTTCTACAACTTCCTGCAATATTTTGTCCCCCCAGAATACGTGGGGCAGCCCGAGCTATGCTCAGGGAGGGATTCTCCGGATAAACCGGTACCCTCCTGGGGTAGTTTCTTATTAATACTTGCAGCCATTGTGTGGTTGGATTTTTTATACAGGGGTTTCCTTCCCCGGCCAGTTTTATCGGTTTTGTGTACGTTCCATCTCCCATTCCGCCCGTGATCTGGATCTAGCTACGAAAGTAGCCCGTCCCATTTACACGGGCGGCGCAGGAGATGGGCATGTCACATGGGCGCCGATGATTCGCCTTCGCACTGCATACTTGGCTGTTATGGTCTCGAGGTAGATGTTATAGGCGGGCTCGTTGGGGACCATAACATTGCCCGGGGAGGACGACCCACAAAGATGTTAGTATGTGGGCCCAGCCCTAGACCGCGGCGGCAGTCTAGAGATGGCGTGGACGTGTATGGAGCACTTGTTGGTGTGCGCCTGTAGTCTAGATCCGCACTTCTAGACGTACGCAGCTGGCATTACTTAGCATTTTATAGAGGCATGTTCTTTGGCCTTGAACATAACCCACTAAGACCAAAACCAACCCATTCCCCCCCCAACCCAGTTATCAATTCATCGTATAAAATATTTTGATATCAAGCGTTGTTATATCAGAAAAAACTCTATTTATGTGTAACATGAAACAGTGTGTAGAGTTATGATATATTGGTTATTTATCGAATATTATAATAATAAGAAGCGCTCACAGCGGATCTCTACTTGGCGGTCTTAACCGATCAACAAGTTAAGCAACACTTGCTGCGGTCAGGACTTGGATGGGTGACTGCTAGTGGCATTATTCAACTGAGCGCTTCTGTGCTTCGAAGGGCCCGTTAAGCCGTCGGTCCCGGTTGTTTGTCTTAGGACAACAATCGTTCGGATATGTCGAAGGCCTTCGAGCGGCCTGAAAACTTCGACACGGGTTGGCCACTAACCTATCCACCAATCCGCCCTAGGCCCCGTTGGTGGATTGGCCCATCTCCACTCTCTGAGAGGAAGGCTCGAGTCCCAACAGTGGGAACAAAATGGGCTGATTAAGACTTATTTATCATTTCTTGTAGGTTAAAAAATCAATACCTATGTAATTTTTCATGTATTTCAGAAAATAAAACCGGTCAAGTCCGAGTTGAACTCGCGCACATAGTGTTCCGTATATTAACCCTAGAAAGATAACCTACGCTTCAGAGGCACCCGCACGAATTAAATAGTACTATATCTTTTAATACGAAACCCGTGTATATCTGTGCTTCTCAGCCAACTCAGTCGTCGGTCAACCGCGTCGAGGGCCAGCTGTTTTTGTGCGAGTTATGACGAGTTGAACGAGTTGATGCGCTCCTGAGGCGTATGGTTATCTTCAAGATCGACGTATGTATGACTGTCTAAAAAATATTTTATAATGTACTGATTAGCTTTCCTAGACTTTATACTTATATTTGACATATACTATACATATTAATAGTAAAATACAATATTTTATGATAGTTAAGCGATATTCGTGATTTTTGTTTAGTTTTTTAGAGGTCTACTCATTTGGTTTCAATTATTAATAATAAACAAATATAAAGTACAATATTTTTCGTTTATAAAAATGTGTCACCTAATACCATTTAAATTGTAAAATCAAATCAGACAAATCTTGCTAAATAATTTAAATATAAGCATTTGAATACCGTGGCGCCTCCGAAGCGCATGGTTATCTTTTATGTAAGATAGAATATGGTTATCTTTCTAGGGTTAAGAAGTATCTAACTTTGCTAAACTAAATACAAACTTAACTTTGCCGTTCGATCTCTATAGAAACGATTATTGCACCAACCGTAAATTATGGAGTTTGTAATAGTAAATTGTAATTATTTTATTATATCAAACTACCTATTTATAGTTTTCCGATTTTTTCCTTTGTATGTGCTCTAAAAATTTAATAATATAATAATTAATAATCTAATTTTAGTCTCTGTGTCTAAAATTCTGTGTTTAGGTGCACGAATCTAAGTAAACGGAAAGTACCCTATAGGTTTTGATTCCCTTGTAAAATCGCAAAATATATGCCAACAATGCAACTAACGGTCATCTTTCGATCGCGTTGATTTACAAGTTAGATTTTTTACAGTTGAAGAAGACCGTAGGCCTCAGTATTTGATATAAATTTCAAATTGATACCTTTTCAAAATCCTGAGAATTCTTGGCAGACAGACAGATAGACGGACAGACGGACGGAAACAAAGTGATCCTATAAGAGTTCCTTTGTCCGTCTGAGGTATGGAATCCTAAAAATATTTTTTATTGGCGTAATCTATAGTTACTGTTTTGAGGTTGCCTCATATTCTGTGACGATAGTTATTAGTAACCCGCCCCTTTCCCCCCAAATTAAATCCTGAGTACGTCCACAGTCACACATCCGCGGTTAGCGATAGAAATGTCCCTGAAAATATCTTGTTGTGTTTGTTTTGAAATGTTATATTAGGAAATGATGTTTGTTGTTCTAATCCGTTTTGCGGGAGCAGAAAACGATCAAAACATTATAGAAGTAGGTAGAGTTCTGCAAAAAGAGACCGACGTGGCATCGCAGTGAACCAAGGAAATTGTACTAGTAACAGTTTAGTTGTATTTTCATTTTTGAAGTAAAAACTTCTATAAGCGCGTTGAGCACTTTTTGGTTGAACAAAAAGTCTTGACTTCTTGCGTATGGCTTCTGCGACTAGATGATATCGCAATTCTGCCAGTGTCACGTACTTACTATACTAGATCGATAAACGATGGAGAATAATCAGTTTGAAATGTAGTACGGTGCAGGTACTTGGGAGTATCAGGACTACGTCTTCCAAGTTCAAGAAATCTAAAAATAAAATCTAAAATATAAATACAAGCACAGCACTATCTACTTTGGTCAAATTATATTAATTAGTTATATAGGATGGGAGTTATGACATAAAATATACTATCTAGTCATACAGAACTTATACTTTTCTTTTATTATGTGAAATAAAATGACATAGGAAATATACAAAAGGAGAATGGGCAAGTGAAAGAGATTTTAGGGAAGTGGGACGCGAGTGATTATTTTATTATCCTCCCCTCTAAGATGGGGATCTTAGAGGGGAGGATAATAAAATAAAATCATCGTCATCGTCATCGTCGCCGAACGCTTCGTCATAGATAGTGATCATAGTGCTCGCATTTTACTCGGTGACATGATCGTTCAGTGTAATGATGATGACATATTTGCTGACAAATTTATAAAAATTATAAACAATGCATATGCATATTTAAATCTAGTTTACTAGAATTATTTTGTGACATTTTATATTTTATATCTATGTGTTTTTATTTTGTCTGTGTGTAACTGTATTTATATCTGTGTGTGACCGTATGACATGGTGTCTTGGCTTTAGCTGTAAGCCATTCTGTATTGAATTACATAAATAAATAAATAAATAGATAATGTAGTTTTGGAGTGAATACATTGTAAAACATACATGGTACCTAAATCAAATTACAACGGTCTGAAACTGAAATTTCAGTTCCATATTCATCGATTAGGGAGCATTTTATGACTTGAAAGTCGTTAATGACAGCGTCGTTAAAGAGATATTAATTACTATTTTACGGCTGCCTGACAAACGCCATCATAAATTAATGTCAAATTTAATGGCTGGGCCCGTTCTTGCGTTAGATTATTCTGGCTCATGGAAATGTGTGGCTTAGAGGTAGAATCTCTCTTCATATAGCAGTAGTAAAAAAAACGTTAGTACAATGGTATTATAAAAAAAACATAGTAGAAGTAAATATTAAACAAGTACAATTTGAAAATTGAATACTGACTTCTTTTCTATTCAGTTATTGGAGTGTAACTTAAAAACTACTGGACCGAATTTAATGAAATTTAAATAAGACCACACGGAAAGCACTAGCTTTCAAACAGAAATAATTTGAGAATGGGTTCATCCTATCGAGAGTTATGAGGTAACAAACATTAAAAAAATACAGTCGTATTGAGTACCTTCTCCTTTTTATAAGATACTCACCTTTTGCCCAAAGTAGACGCCAGTATATCGGTCACCCGTCGCCTCAACTAAATGTTTCGTCAGATACCTATACAAGTTGAGAGCCGTTAATTAAATTAAACTGTTAACCGTTTAAAAGACCAAGAGCGTCCTCTTGCGATGCCCTAAGCGATGGACGGATCAGGTATCGGAACAGCTGGAGATATTAGCACAGCTCTACATCAGGCCAGCAACAGAACTCGATGAGAGAAACAGTCAACAAACTGCAACAGAGGAGTCACGATCCTCAATAATAAGGGAACGATTAAGAAGGAGGAGACCCGTTTTTTTATTAAATTAATAGGCAATTGCTCGATTTAATCACGTGATTGGCAAATTCTAAGAACATTCTTTACTGTTTTATTTATGTACTATATTATATACACACATTAATTTTCTTTCAAAAACATCTAAATAAGGTTGTAAAACCACCCACAAAAAACCAATTTTCCTCTACAGCCTACGGTTCTTGCCCCTTTTTGCTTTCCGTGTTGTAAACATCACCTGGCGCAGAATATTTTCACCCTCAGAATATGTTTGTGATCTTTCTTCATCCAGATTGAAATTACTCTTGTAGAAAGTCTTGTTCTTCCAGGCGTTGCTATTTTCTTTCGTAAGCCATGCTGAAACCATGTCTAAAATTTGTATGCACTAATAGGTATTGTACAAACTATTGATAAAGTAGTTCAGAAAGCGTACAGGTCACACTTTGTTGACACCCACTAAGGTCATCAGAAAATCTTGTTCTTGCGATTCCTCCACATTCAAGTTCTTTTTACAATGGTTCATTTACTGTCCAAGCTTGTGGAATTCCTTACCTATTTCAATCAGACGTGCAACATCTATAAACATTTTTAAGGATCAAATTAAAAAATTCTATCTAAACATATAATACTGCACTGCACTTTTTTATTGTCCCTTAATTGCTTTACGTTTATGTATTTATATATGTATTTATGTTATTGTATTGGTATTTATACCTATTGGTTACATATGTTTTTATTGTTGGGTATGACACTTTGCTAGTACATGGTAATAATATGATATTACAAGAGTACGTATTGTCATATCCTTTTTGTATTATCTCGCTATGTTATTGTTATTTTTCCATTGCTTTTTATATCCATGTTTACTTATGTTTTAAAAACGCGCCCATGTCGATGAATTTTAAATATATACATTCCATCCTAAGGTTGCCTGGAAGAGATTGCTTTTAGCAATAAGGCCGCCCATTGTGACACAATTTTTGTAATCATTACATTTAAGTTTTCATATTGTTATGTTTTTGTGAACAATAAAGTATTATCTATCTATCTATCTATCTTTGTTTACCACACACGTTGCAGTTCCTGGCGAAGTACGAGTAGTTTGATTTCTGCGAAATCTATTGTATTATTGGCCAAATATGGTGAATCGCGATTCAACGGGTTAAGTGATTGTATTGAAAATAATAAAACTAGGCTAAATGCATCGCCATATCAATATATAGGTACCTAAAAGAAATAAAAAATTTGGTATGACCCCTAGACTTACCTGTTCAGTAACGCACAGTCTCTCGAACCGGGAACGCATTACGCCAAACTCCAAAACCTGAACCTGCATCGTCGTCGCTGGGTGAACTAGGGTGGGGGGTGTAAAATGAAATGCTACTCGAAATCCCAACAAAATTCGACCACAGAATAAAAAGTTGTCAGAGTTTTTTAATAATCCAGTCTCACAGACAGGCACGTCAACGATAGCAGGTTAAGTTCGTCTACTGATCTCTCCATACCTCGTGTGATTCTCTAAGAGCAAACATCGTTGCATTGTTGACAACATCCGTGAAACAACGACGAGATGACAAGGAACGTTGGAAAAACGAAGAACAAAGGGCGATTTCTTTTAAGTATATGACATCGGTGAGCTCGTCTACGATCGCAACGACGCATCATTACAGAATTGCACGGCCGATTCGATCACGTAGTAGTACATTTAAAAATCATTAGGACCATCCTCTTTGACGGAACATGGAAGTGACGAGGACAGATAACTTATTTTTAATGAATGAGTGAATGGAATGAACATTTTGATGACTTCAAGAGATTTCACGGAATTAGACAATGGCATTCAACTTCGCGTTGTTAGATAGAAGCGAAATAAAAACAAAAAAGTAGTAAGTTAAACATTCAAAGGGGGAGGGGGGATTTCTAGAATACCGTAATCAGGTAGCAGTTGGCACTGCCTTGAGCGTTTGCAAACGTTTTTGGATACCAGCCAAAAGATCCATACGGTGACCATGGTTTTGGAATATTTTTGTAGAAAATGCATTTGTAGAAAACTAGCCCTTTGTTCTTATCACTATCGTACTTATCAAATAGAGATTACAAAATTATAGTTTATCGTATCAGACAAAATTGTTGGAGCAAGAGATTTATATGCGATTAAATGCCAAGACGTGCAAGTGTGCCTGATGTTAAGCGCTACCCTTCTCCATGACCGTGGCAAATCCACTAGGAGCTTATATATGTAGATTAACATGACGCTGCGCTAGTCATCCACCACTTTTGGAGTCTCCTTTGCCCAGTAATTCCACTTTCTACAATGCCCTTCACACCTTAACACGGTAAAGTTTTTCTATTCACATTACACTGAATTAGTTTTCCGTGACAAATATTTAGTGATCGTGAAAACCGCATCAAATTCCGTTGCGTGGTTATACAGACAAAATTTGCTGACATACAGATAAAAAAATTGCGCAAAGCGATATTATTATACTGTATATATATAATACTTTATGTAAGTGTATAGTATACGAGTATAAGTCGCTGTGAAAAAATATCTAAATTGCAAATCCTGGTAACCCTAGTCGATATCTTTGTTTCCGCAATCCAATAACAGTATGCAAATTAAGACGGTTTTAAAAAAGGAAGATGACTCGAAAATAAGGCCAGAGTATCTCGAAAATAAGGCCCAGATAACTCGAATAGGCTTGGAAATGTAAAAGGTGTGCAGAGCAACTACATTTTAAGAAAAAAATTAAATTGTACAAATTCTACGAATTTAACGGTTTCTTGTGTCACGGATGATATAAAACACTCAATAATACAGTATCGAAGACCCAGAACAAATATTTCTGATTATCATACAAATTTTGCCGAGGCCAGGTATCGAACCCGAGACCCTGCGCTCCTATAGCAAGGTCGCTACCAATTGAGTTAATGGAGCCGTCAATCCCCTTCGCTATCGTTAACCAGGATAACAATAGATTATCTATTGTAAAAGCTATTTTATCTCATTTGACCATAGACGTACTTTGTACATACTCGTATAAGTAAAGACATATGAACATTCTAGCTGACCCGCCAGCGTCTTCGTACGCTTGGTCTTGGAGGTTTCATTATGAATCCCAAAAACAACCCTTAGGGGTAGAATTTCACAAAATCCCGTCTTAGTGAGCACCTACGTCTTAAAAAGAACCCGCATGCAAAGTCAAGTAGTTTTAGTGTATCTGTGTCGGTTTGTCATTGCCTAGAAACACGGATAAAACGGGGGCGATAAATTGATCTAGCAAGATTTCATTTTTAGATACACTAAAAATGAAATCTTGCTAGATCAATTTATCGCCCCCGAAACCCCTAGCATAAAAATCATTGACGCCGTTTCCGAGATTCAGATTATATACCTACAAGCGAGGATCCTCCGTTGTGGGCACGGTGGGCATGCCCACAACCCTAAAAGGCTTGTGACATCAGACGTCACACTTTCATGTTCCACAGGCTGATGACACAATTTCTGTTCCCGGTTCCTTTGTACTTTTTCTTCTCAGAGAGCTTCTTCATAAAGAAGAAAGCGTGCCATATTATCAAAAACAAGACTTCGTAATGAAATTAAACAAAATTTAATTACAATACGAAACCTCTGTGACTATCGTTTAAAGTGAGGTTAAATTCCGATCTAACTATTGTTATAAAGTAAACATGACTACTATAGTGCCACCACTTCCTGTGTTCTTAGCAAAGCATCCTCTAGTCTTAAAGTATGACCTTTCGTCCCTACATGAAGTGTGGTGTGGGGCCGCCCCGTTGTCTAGTGAAATACAGAAGGAAATTTCTAAAAGGACTGGTATAGATTTCATAAAACAAGGTTACGGTCTAACAGAAGTAACGATGGCCTGTTGTGTGGATCTAACGAGCGGCGAGAAAGTTGGCTCGTGTGGCACTCCCGCGCCGGGCATGAAAATAAAGGTAATAGACATAGAAAAGGGTAAAAAACTGGGTCCAAACCAAGAGGGTGAGCTGTGGATAAAATCGCCCCTTCGAAAGAAAGGCTACATGGGCGATAAGGCAGCCGGTGACGCACTAATAGACAACGAGGGCTACGTGCGGACTGGAGACATCGGCTACTACGATAAAGATGGGTTCTTTTACATCGTAGACAGACTCAAAGAATTAATCAAATACAAAGGCTTCCAGGTAGCCCCAGCGGAGTTAGAAGCTTTACTGCTGCAGCATGGCGGCGTGGCGGAGTGTGGCGTGGTGGGAAGGCCGGACGAGACTGCGGGCGAGCTGCCCACAGCCTTTGTGGTGCCTCAGTCTGCAGCGGCGGCCAGCCTTACCGAGGAAGAACTCGTCCAGTTCATCGCTACCAAGGTATCACCAGCGAAACGGTTACGCGGTGGGGTCATATTCGTCAAGGAAATACCCAAAAACGCATCAGGGAAAATACTTAGACGAGAATTGAGATTGATGCTCAAATCACATATGAAAAGCAAACTTTAATTGTTAATATCCAGATAGGTATTAATTGTGTTGTTACAAATGTTATAATTTATTGGTGCATTTTCGCATTTGTTTTTTATCATGTTGACATTTATTTAATTAAATAATAATTCCACATATACAACGAAAAACTACCTGTCAAAATATATTCGGGAGTAGGTTCCACGCAAGACGTAATGTCAAATTACGAACTACGGATCGAACTTCGGATTCGAAAGACTTTCGTAGTAGCAATACGTGCGACCGTCAACCGAAACTTCGTACTTTGTTTTTGGTAGTAGATCTGGATATCGATGAAATTATCAACGTGTTTGCAAAAAAAACCTAAGCTTGCACTTGTAATGTAATCACCTAAATATAACTATTTAATTTAAAATGTATAAGTACTAGATTTTCATTTGACATCATTTGATATCTTTTGTAGTTGCCATTGCCATGCAGGGTTTTGAAGTCTTGTACCCAGTTCAAAATTTTGAATGACACTGCAGGCCTAGACAAAACTCAAACAGGCGTGTTTCCGCACACGCTACAGACAAAAATGTGTCTACGAACTTAGCGTGACGTCACGTGACTTTTCCACAGGTAATGTCAACGCCATACATTTTGTAGTTGTCGTTTGGCGTTAAAGATAACAGAAACATCTGGCGAGCGACTTGATATTATATCGATCATAAGAGTTCGTACTCCGACTCTCGATCATAGAGTTCGTACTCCAACCCGCACTTGGCGGTTTTCGGGTGGCTGTGACCACAACCTTTTATGTGGGCTGGATCCTATACCTCAGACAAAATAAAAAAGAAACTAGACTTTTACTTTAAGACTTTTTTACTTTGTCTGAGACCTATACTTATACATATAAACAAGAACTGCTCGTTTATAGGTAGTAGAAAATAGGTAGGTGACACGTTAAATCCTTTTAATTCTTTAATTTATTTCATTATATTTAGTTATTATAATACATACAAAGTAGTGTAATACGTGCAGTCATAACGTCTTTCTTCCGTGTGAAAACTTTATTTGTCCGGAATGTCGTATAATTCAAATGCATTCAAATAACTACAATTAAAACAGAATCCCCTACTCTATAATAATACTTAACATAAATGAATGCGACCTCATTTCACGTAACGACTCTCGACATCATAGACAATTAAAAATAAATTAAATTGTGGCGGGAAAGTTGACGTTTCGTTTCCAAAATGGCGGTATTATTATTTTATTGCTTTTCCCTCGCTATTTTCCGATTTTATGTTGTTTTTATGTGAGCGAATTTAAATTTTGTGGCTTAGGCCTTTGTGTTGTATGAGTTCTAATTCGAGCAAAAGTCTGAATATTTCAGTAGGTTTCTTGTCGTAATATGAAAGACGGCACCTCTGGTGTAGATTAGATGTAGAATGTTATAAAATGACTGAATATTCAATAAATTACTGGACATATTACATATTATTTATACTAATACTATTCATTTAAATCGAAATTATAATTTGACTTTGCAATTTTATGCAAGAACAAACAAGCGTTCCTCCTCTCTTCACATTGCGCGGCCGACACGGTCTTGTAGTGATCATTTTGTGCATTCCGTCTGTACTGTATATTTACAACCTACAAAATGCAATAAAGTATTGAATTTAGTATACGATTCTCTAGCCTATGGTTGAAAGGCCAGCGCTAATGTTAAATTTTTGGGGTGTCCCCTCAGCTGTCGTTAAACAAGATAATAATAGATTTTCTATTGTGTTCCTGATATAGCTGAAGGCATATATGTCGGTATATGTTTATATATATATATATATATTTATATTTATATATGTATATGTTGGTTATATGTTTATGGTCGAAGGACTTCAACACAGGCCTGTCAAATGATGGGCTAAGACAACAACTGACTAATAATATAAATATAAAATAGAATAAGAATAAACAGTAAACTTGTCTGTACAAGTTTACTGTTTATGCAATTATATTAACATTAATAACACAAAAACTGAAATAAAACACCGAATATAGTAATTTACTTTCAGTGTTACCATTAAAACATCTTTTTGCGTTCCTACATTAATTGGAGAATTTGAAATTTATGGAATAAGTTACTTTGTTTCGAATAAATTATTTCAAATACTTTTGCAATATTATGATTGAGAAATACATGTTTAAATATCACACAAGAGAATAAACTGACAGACTGACCGGACAACGGTTCTCAAAATTGGAAGTTTAGCATAGAGGTTCCTCATGATTATTCTTATGTTCCTTAACGTTTGGCACGCTGGTAAATGCAGTTCGATTCGGTTCAAAATTCACACGGATTAAGCCGCGAGTGCAGTCTAGTATTTTTATTGTTCTATACCCAAAAGGTAAAATGGGACCCTATTACTAAGACTCCGCTGTCCGTCTGTCTGTGTGTCTGTGTGTCTGTCTCTCTGTCATCAGGGTATAACTCATGAACCGTGCTACTTAGACAGTTGAAATTTTATGAAATTTAAAAACACTCTAAAACAGAATTAAATAACTGTGCTCCCATATAACAAACGTAATTTTAGGGTTCCGTACCCAAAGGGTAAAACCGGCACCCTATTACTAAGAGTTCGCTGTTCGTCCGTCTATTTGTCTGTTTGTCTGTATGTCTGTCTGTCCGTTTGTGACCAGGCTGTATCTCATGAACCTTGATAGAGTTGTATGGGAGATTTATAAATAATGGTCGCACTTGGCTGGTTTTTTTGTTGTACGTTGGTACGGAAGCCTTCGTGAACGAGTCCGACTCGTACTTAGTCGGTTTTTTTAAATATATATGTACAGGGTTATTGGTAAGTTCCTATTCCTATTCCCGTTAAGGGCGTGTAGTTTACATCGTTTCTGACCGATTTGACTATGAAACACCCTATCCTAAATCTAACCGTTTTCAGCAGTGGACGTCTTCCACTGCTGAAAACATATATATAGTATATATATAAAAAATCGGAATCTCGGAAACGGATCCGATTATTTTCATAAAATTTTGTATGCAAGGGACTCAGGGGCGATAAATCGAATCAAATCAAATCAGATAATTTATTTGTGATACACAGGTTATTAACAAATATCATAATAATTAGGTAGGTATACGGTTCATGCCGTGATCAGCCTCGTGAGCATACAAATATACGTTAATATAACATTGTAAATTAATATCAATAATATTCTATACATTTAATAAACATAATAATTATAATAAATTGTAGAACGTCAACTGGGCATAAACAAACAATTTCACGTACGATTTTACAACTGAAATGACATAAAATCGCTCACTGAATAAAAGGTATGGTCAATTAAACATTAAAAAGTTTGGAATTAAATAAGTTATAGTCATTGCACTCTTTTATCGATTCTTTAATCGATCTTGCTAGGTTTGATTATTAGAAAACGTCGTTTTATCCGTGATTTCAGGCAATGAAAAACCGACACAGCAACATTAAAGCTATTTGACAATAGATGGCGTTGTTAATCATCACTAAGCCAATGAGTGTTCCGGTTGAGGTTTGATCAAGAAAATCAATTATTTACTTACAAACAGAGCTCGGCCATCCAGCAAAACGCTTCGGAAATTAAAATCATGTCGATTTCTTTTTATAGCAATAAAATATTCAAAAATCTCTTCTTTAACATTATCTGCTGGTAACTTAAAAGCATATAAATTTCGCATTAATGTTACAGTCACGATAAATAAAACCCAATCATGCAAATTGAGTTATTATACACGGCATGGACTAAACAAAAAAAATGCATAATCTAAATAAAATTACACGCATTTTAGTAATAAGCGTAGATTTATTGTAGGTACGTTTTTTTGTTACTGGTTTGGTCATTTCTGTATACCGGTCTTTCGGCTGTGCTTTCGGCAAAGAAGTGGACGTGTTCATGCAATAAGTTGCCAAGAAAAATATCTAATATAATTTCATGATCATATTTCATTGCATTAAATCTTTATTGTGTGTTTATTTAAAAACTATTTCTTTATTGACATGCAAAGTCACAAACTTTAAAAAAGGAGAACCATAATGGAATGATACAATGCAGACGTCATTGGATTTTTAATTTGGGATTTTGAGGAGAGAGGATTGAGAGAGATTGGAGCTATTGGGCCTGAGAAGAACTGGCTCGATGTCATTAAGCCATTAATAAAGAAGAATTAGATACTAACCATTATAGAGGAAGCTGTGTCTTTTACGAGTATATAGTTTCTTGCCTCGTGAGAAGAAGGAGGGACCCCATAAAGTGAAACTGTTCAAGTCATATTATAAAAAGAAAGACTCCATATGTGAAAGTTTGTCAGGTCACGTTATCTATTATTATATATTTATATTTCTAATGTTTCCTTTGATTTATTAGCTAGTGTAGGCATTCTCTTATAATGTAGTAAACATAATATATTACATTACAAATATCGGATATAAAATAAAACTGTATGAAGGTTAAATTCCGATCTAACTATTGTTATAAAGTAAACATGACTACTATAGTGCCACCACTTGCTGTGTTCTTAGCAAAGCATCCTCTAGTCTTAAAGTATGACCTTTCGTCCCTACATGAAGTGTGGTGTGGGGCCGCCCCGTTGTCTAGTGAAATACAGAAGGAAATTTATAAAAGGACTGGTATAGATTTCATAAAACAAGGTTACGGTCTAACAGAAGTAACGATGGCCTGTTGTGTGGATCTAACGAGCGGCGAGAAAGTTGGCTCGTGTGGCACTCCCGCGCCGGGCATGAAAATAAAGGTAATAGACATAGAAAAGGGTAAAAAACTGGGTCCAAACCAAGAGGTGAGCTGTGGATAAAATCGCCCCTTCGAATGAAAGGCTACATGGGCGATAAGGCAGCCGGTGACGCACTAATAGACAACGAGGGCTACGTGCGGACTGGAGACATCGGCTACTACGATAAAGATGGGTTCTTTTACATCGTAGACAGACTCAAAGAATTAATCAAATACAAAGGCTTCCAGGTAGCCCCAGCGGAGTTAGAAGCTTTACTGCTACAGCATGGCGGCGTGGCGGAGTGTGGCGTGGTGGGAAGGCCGGACGAGACTGCGGGCGAGCTGCCCACAGCCTTTGTGGTGCCTCAGTCTGCAGCGGCGGCCAGCCTTACCGAGGAAGAACTCGTCCAGTTCATCGCTACCAAGGTATCACCAGCGAAACGGTTACGCGGTGGGGTCATATTCGTCAAGGAAATACCCAAAAACGCATCAGGGAAAATACTTAGACGAGAATTGAGATTGATGCTCAAATCACATATGAAAAGCAAACTTTAATTGTTAATATCCAGATAGGTATTAATTGTGTTGTTACAAATGTTATAATTTATTGGTGCATTTTCGCATTTGTTTTTTATCATGTTGACATTTATTTAATTAAATAATAATTCCACATATCATACAACGAAAAACTACCTGTCAAAATATATTTGGGAGTAGGTTCCACGCAAGACGTAATGTCAAATTACGAACTACGGATCGAACTTCGGATTCGAAAGACTTTCGTAGTAGCAATACGTGCGACCGTCAACCGAAACTTCGTACTTTGTTTTTGGTAGTAGATCTGGATATCGATGAAATTATCAACGTGTTTGCAAAAAAAACCTAAGCTTGCACTTGTAATGTAATCACCTAAATATAACTATTTAATTTAAAATGTATAAGTACTAGATTTTCATTTGACATCATTTGATATCTTTTGTAGTTGCCATTGCCATGCAGGGTTTTGAAGTGTTGTACCCAGTTCAAAATTTTGAATGACACTGCAGGCCTAGACAAAACTCAAACAGGCGTGTTTCCGCACACGCTACAGACAAAAATGTGTCTATGACCTTAGCGTGACGTCACGTGACTTTTCCACAGGTAATGTCAACGCCATACATTTTGTAGTTGTCGTTTGGCGTTAAAGATAACAGAAACATCTGGCGAGCGACTTGATATTATATCGATCATGTGAGTTCGTACTCCGACTCTCGATCATAGAGTTCGTACTCCAACCCGCACTTGGCGGTTTTCGGGTGGCTGTGACCACAACCTTTTATGTGGGCTGGATCCTATACCTCAGACAAAATAAAAAAGAAACTAGACTTTTACTTTAAGACTTTTTTACTTTGTCTGAGACCTATACTTATACATATAAACAAGAACTGCTCGTTTATAGGTAGTAGAAAATAGGTAGGTGACACGTTAAATCCTTTTAATTCTTTAATTTATTTCATTATATTTAGTTATTATAATACATACAAAGTAGTGTAATACGTGCAGTCATAACGTCTTTCTTCCGTGTGAAAACTTTATTTGTCCGGAATGTCGTATAATTCAAATGCATTCAAATAACTACAATTAAAACAGAATCCCCTACTCTATAATAATACTTAACATAAATGAATGCGACCTCATTTCACGTAACGACTCTCGACATCATAGACAATTAAAAATAAATTAAATTGTGGCGGGAAAGTTGACGTTTCGTTTCCAAAATGGCGGTATTATTATTTTATTGCTTTTCCCTCGCTATTTTCCGATTTTATGTTGTTTTTATGTGAGCGAATTTAAATTTTGTGGCTTTGGGCCTTTGTGTTGTATGAGTTCTAATTCGAGCAAAAGTCTGAATATTTCAGTAGGTTTCTTGTCGTAATATAAAAGACGGCACCTACTGGTACCTCTGGTGTAGATTAGATGTTGAATGTTATAAAATGACAGAATATTCAATAAATGACTGGACATATTACATACTATTTATACTAAGTATTCATTTAAATCGAAATTAAAATTTGACTTTGCAATTTTATGCAAGAACAAACAAGCGTTCCTCCTCTCTTCACATTGCGCGGCCGACACGGTCTTGTAGTGACCGTTTTGTGCATTCCGTCTGTACTGTATATTTACAACCTACAAAATGCAATAAAGTATTGAATTTAGTATACAATTCTCTAGCCTATGGTTGAAAGGCCAGCGCTAATGTTAAATTTTTGGGGTGTCCCCTCAGCTGTCGTTAAACAAGATAATCATATATTTTCTATTGTGTTCCTCATATATCTGAAGGCATATATGTAGGTACATTGGTTGGTTATATGTTTATGGTCGAAGGACTTCAACACAGGCCTGTCAAATGATGGGCTAAGACAACAACTGACACCAGAGTTTTTTTAGATTTTTTTGCGTTTGTAACCAGGTGCGATTCAAGGTCAAAAAACATAATAAATAAAACGGAATAACTTTTCACAGACAAGTTTACTGTTTATGCAATTATATTAACATTAATAACACAAAAACTGAAATAAAACACCGAATATAATAATTTACTTTCAGTGTTACCATTAAAACATCTTTTTGCGTTCCCACATTAATTGGAGAATTTGAAATTTATGGAATAAGTTACTTTGTTTCGAATAAATTATTTCAAATACTTTTGCAATATTATGATTGAGAAATACATGTTTAAATATCACACAAGAGAATAACCGACAAACTGACCGGACAACGGTCAACCTAAGCAACTGGTTCTCAAAATTGGAAGTTTAGCATAGAGGTTCCTCATGATTATTCGTATGTTCCTTAATGTTTGGCACGCTGGTAAATGCAGTTCAATTCGGTTCAAAACTCACACGGATTAAGCCGCGAGTGCAGGCTAGTATTTTTATGGTTCCATACACAAAAGGTAAAACGGGACCCTATTACTAAGATTTCGCTGTCCGTCTGTCTGTGTGTCTGTTTGTCTGTGTGTCTGTCTCTCTGTCATCAGGGTATAACTCATGAACCGTGCTACTTAGACAGTTGAAATTTTATGAAATTTAAAAACACTCTAAAAACAGAATTAAATAACTGTGCTCCCATGCAACAAACGTGAATTTTAGGGTTCCGTACCCAAAGGATAAAACCGGCACCCTATTACTAAGAGTTCGCTGTTCGTCCGTCTATTTGTCTGTTTGTCTGTCTGTCTGTCTGTGCGTTTGTCACCAGGCTGTATCTCATGAACCTTGATAGAGTTGTATGGGAGATTTATAAATAATGGTCGCACTTGGCTGGTTTTTTTATAGATAATGGTACGGAAGCCTTCGTGAGCGAGTCCGACTCGCACTTGGTCGGTTTTTTAAAATATATATGTACAGGGTTATTGGTAAGTTCCTATTCCTATTCCCGTTAAGGGCGTGTAGTTTACATCGTTTCTGACCGATTTGACTATGCAACACCCTATCCTAAATCTAACCGTTTTCAGCAGTGGACGTCTTCCACTGCTGAAAACATATATATAGTATATATATATATAAAAATCGGAATCTCGGAAACGGCTCCGATTATTTTCATAAAATTTAGTATGCAAGGGGACTCAGGGGCGATAAATCGAAACAAATGAAATCAAATAATTTATTTGTGATACACAGGTTATTAACAAATATCTTAATAATTAGGTAGGTATGTTTCATGCCGTGATCAGCTTTGTGAGCATACAAATATACGTCAATATAACATCCTAAATTATTATCAATAATATTCTATAAATTTAATAAACATAATAATTATAATTAAATTGTAGCACGTCAACTGGGCATAAACAAACAGTTTCACGTACGATTTTACTACTGAAATGACATACAATCGCTCACTGAATAAAAGGTATGGTCAATTAAAAATTAAAAAGTTTGGAATTAAATAAGTTATAGTCATTGCTCTCTTTTATCGATCTTTTAATCGATCTTGCTAGGTTTGATTATTAGAAAACGTCGTTTTATCCGTGATTTCAGGCAATGAAAAACCGACACAGCAACATTAAAGCTATTTGACAATAGATGGCGTTGTTAATCATCACTAAGCCAGTTCGGATTGAGGTTTGACCAAGAAAATCAATTATTTACTTACAATCCGAGCTCGGCCATCCAGCAAAACGCTTCGGAAATTAAAATCATGTCGATTTCTTTTTATAGCAATAAAATATTCAAAAATCTCTTCTTAAACATTATCTGCTGGTAACTTTAAAGCATATAAATTTCGCATTAATGTTACAGTCACGATAAATAAAACCCAATCATGCAAATTGAGTTATTATACACGGCATGGACTAAACAAAAAAAATGCATAATCTAAATAAAATTACACGCATTTTAGTAATAAGCGTAGATTTATTGTAGGTACGTTTTTTTGTTACTGGTTTGGTCATTTCTGTATACCGGTCTTTCGGCTGTGCTTTCGGCAAAGAAGTGGACGTGTTCATGCAATAAGTTGCCAAGAAAAATATCTAATATAATTTCATGATCATATTTCATTGCATTAAATCTTTATTGTGTGTTTATTTAAAAACTATTTCTTTATTGACATGCAAAGTCACAAACTTTAAAAAAGGAGAACCATAATGGAATGATACAATGCAGACGTCATTGGATTTTTAATTTGGGATTTTGAGGAGAGAGGATTGAGAGAGATTGGAGCTATTGGGCCTGAGAAGAACTGGCTCGATGTCATTAAGCCATTAATAAAGAAGAATTAGATACTAACCATTATAGAGGAAGCTGTGTCTTTTACGAGTATATAGTTTCTTGCCTCGTGAGAAGAAGGAGGGACCCCATAAAGTGAAACTGTTCAAGTCATATTATAAAAAGAAAGACTCCATATGTGAAAGTTTGTCAGGTCACGTTATCTATTATTATATATTTATATTTCTAATGTTTCCTTTGATTTATTAGCTAGTGTAGGCATTCTCTTATAATGTAGTAAACATAATATATTACATTACAAATATCGGATATAAAATAAAACTGTATGAAGTTTTGGAGTTTTTTTATTATATTGATCAAAACTCTATAGACTCCAGGGTTCGTACTTTTTATTAACTATTTGCAATTTATGAATGAAAAGCAATTATTTAAGTCAACAGACATGCTAATTTAGGAGACATTGGGGAACTACTTATTTAGACTATGTATATATAGTCTTTGTTTCTAAGTTGGTATAGATATTTAAAGCAGACCAGTATCCGCCGGCAGCACCCGTTCACAAGTTGACGCATGCGCCAGCCATTGCCTTCCTCAACCATTTTTGAGGAAAGACGGCGACCCGCCATACACGCCACCGCCTGCCAACACCTTTTAGTGAGCATTTCTAATTTGACATGACTTAAGAAGTTAAAACTACTTATTGGAACTGGTCGTTCTTTCCTCGACGGATTTTAGTTTATGTACATAAATATAAAATATGTGTAATTGAACCAATTCTTATGTTATATTCTATCTCTATTATATTCATTAGTATTTGTTAGTTATGAGTTAGTTATTATGCAATAAAAATATATATTGGCCTGAGTGACTTCATCAACGCATAATCTAAGCCGCCGAGCTATAAACTTGTTTTTTTTTGCCTTGTCCGCATCAGGACAAAAAATAACAATATTTTATGAATGAAACTTGCCTCGAATGAGGCTTGCTGATTCGGACAGATTAAGAGGGCGAATTCACAGATATATACATATATAGATATACAATAGATAACGCAAGCATCACGATTTGTAATGAAACCAAGCGTGCCGATTTTTTTATGAAATAAATCTACTCATAATATAATTTTAAAATAATTCACCAATGATAGGAAATATGTCCTTGCGTTTGGGGGCCCAAAATTTTTGGGCTATTGCAGTCAATTATCACACAACCAGTTTTTTATTTTTCGCAGGCGTCCGTCTGCAACAACAGACGTGCGCGGACTGTAAGTAGAGGCGGTCAACCTTGACGCTTGGTCAGGGTTCGGACAGGGGAAGTACACGCATTTGCGTTATCTATTGTACATAATATATCCATGTGTAAGTTCTATTTATTTTTTTGGTATCGTACCCCATAGCCCAAGAGCGTAAAGCCGCGGGCGGGCTAGTTCTCCTTATTTTTGTTATAGTGCTAAAACAAAAGAGCTATTACTACTATTACTATCATGTTACGTCACAGAAACATGATCAAAATTGGTCTCACGATAAGTTTAAATTTTTTTTCAAAAACAACACTTTACTACTACTATCAATGTGAGCGTTATCTCATAAGAAAGCAAGAAAGAAACATAACATACAAAAATACTGACAGAATAGGACAAACGTCAACATAAATATGTTTCGTAATGCCATGAAAGAGCCCCGACTCAGCATACGCTAGGGTAAACCCAAGCACTGGTTTTCAGTCGGCGCTCCTCATTCACATAAGTAATATTCGCATTACTGTGTTCTGGTTTGAGGGTATAGATGTGGGTTAACAGGCACATGAGACTACAAGTTAATATCTGAGATATTAAGGTTAGGGGCGCAGTGCAGTTCGTCACCTTGGGACGAAAGAATAAGTTATAGGCAGCGATTACCGCGTAATACCAAGTTGGCTTCGGCTTGCTCAGTAACCTAATGACAAAAAAATTTAATTGGCCTGGTTTAGTTTTGGTAAAAACGATAGATTGCATAACACCGTCCAAACACCGTAATAAGCAAATGATCGCCTGTCGGACGTATGTTTATACAAGATTTAGTGAGAGACCTCCCCTATATTATATGAACGCGTCAAAAATATATACGAGAGTGCTGATTTGCATACCATGTTTTTATTACTTATTAACCGACCACAACCAAGATTATTTCGTATTTTTTGCGAGTATATTTGTTTCAGCAAATCAACAGCAACCTCGATTTAAAATCTGATGTTTGTTTTTTGGATTGTTTAGTTTCTAGTTGGCCCAATTTTTATTCACATTGGCGGAATACTTTTCAGAGTTATCGTCATTATTGTAGGGTCTATATTATCAAAGTTGTATTGTCTATACAACTTTGATAATATTAAATCTTTAACTTTTATAATACTTTGATAATAATTTTTGATAATATACTTTGATAATATTATCAAAGTTGTATTGTCAATAAATGTTTGAAGTTTTCTTTGCCTACTGTTCCATATTTGGAGTCCAACGTTACGCTTGATGGAGTTAAACTCGTAATGGACAAGGCAACAGTCTTCCTAGGTATTAAAATTGACGCAAAATTACAATGGGGTCCTCATATAAATGCCCTGTCTCAGTTCTGCTGCATATGCAGTACGTAAAATAAGAGAGCTAACAGATGCTTCTACGGCGCGGTTAGTGTATTTTGCATATTTCCACAGCGTTATGTCATATGGGATATTGCTATGGGGTTCAGCGGCTGATATAGAGACCATATTTATCCTTCAAAAACGTGCTATTAGAGCTATATACGAAATGGGTCCCCGTGAATCTTTGAAGGATTTATTTAAAGAAATCAATATATTAACGTTGCCTTCCTTATATGTATTTGAAAATATAATGTATGTTCGTAAAAATTTACATAAATATAAGTTAAATAGTGATCACCACACTTTTAATACTAGAAATACAAATAGGATAGCTAGTTTTAGACTTGCGAAGACTAATAAGTCATTCCTAGGAAATTGTGTGCGTTTTTACAATAAAATTCCAAAGCACATAACTGAGCTCACAGAGGGAAAATTCAAGTTGACTGTAAAAAACGTTTTAATAAAAAAAGCTTACTATAAAGTTCGACATTATATAGAAGATAAAGATGCTTGGAATACTCCACTTCTGGCAAGCTGTCTCTCTGCCACCCATAAAATGTAATATTTGTAGTACCTAAGTAGAAACATTGTAAACATCTATTAAAAAAGTATGGCCCCGAGTTTCTTGCCGTTTCTTCTCGGTAGGCTCTATATATTTTGGAACGCGGCGGTAGAGTCTGTAAAGTACATTATAATGAAAAATTGACGTTCATAAGAGCGTCTTTGATGCTTAAATTGAATAAATGATTTTGACTTTGACTTTGACTTTATACAACTTTGACAATATTTAATCTTTAACTTTTATAATATACTTTGTTACTATTATCAAAGGTGTATTGTCTATACAACTTTGATAATAATGTCACTTGTTGACTCGAGATTCCATACTACAGTAATGGAAGTCTTTTTATATATTTAAAACTAGCTGGTGCCCGCGACGTCTTCTGCGCAGGATTAGTACTTCGAGCAGCTTATTATTTTCTCCAAAGCCATATCGATTTTTATACCAAAACGTCATAAAATAATTACATGGTTGTATGAATTAATTTAAATACTTAGTAAATCAATCAGTAAACACTTATAATAAAATACAGTACCTACGTACATACAAATATAAAATTAATCGACATAGAAAAAAGCTGTCATTACATTTTATCACCCTTGACGGTCGTCGAGCACGTCTAGTGTATCTAGCTGTCAAAGGATATCGTGCTTTTGACTTAGAAACTGACGTACACTTTGACAGAACTGTCATCATTACGATCTTGACGTAGGCGGAATTCTTATTATTTTGTCTATGCTGTACCCAAGAATACTTCGTTCGCTTTTTCACCCGCGTGGTGATGGATGATGATGATGATGACGACAAAAGTATCCTTTGTGTTAATCCAGCCCTTCATCAACCTCACTACCAAATTTCATCAAATTCGGCCTTACTGTTTGACCGTGAAAGAGTAACAAAGATCCACACATCCATACTCACAAACTTTCGCCTTTATAATATTAGTTAGTATAGGATACACAGATGTTTTTTTTTGAGTTTAATACGTTACGCAATTCTTTCAAGATCAAAGATTTTGATCTATTTTTCAATAATACTAATTTGAGCCATGTTCACTACAAAGAAATAATGTCAGGAAGCATAACTCAGAACAAATTCCACACAAAAAGTGGTCCTTCAAACCAGAACGTCGTACGATTCCAAATACGAATTACTTCCGAGGTTACCAATAGACATGTTTGGTGATTAGCTTAAATTTCAGAAGGAAAGCAAGGATTGGTTCACGCGCGTGCTGCAACGTCTACTATGACAGCTGAGTCATAGCGGCGTGAACGATGTTATTGATTTAGCACGACTTTTATTGGGTCATTTTTTTAAGGCAGTTACTCTTCCTGATATTATTTCTTCGTAGCATGTTCATTAGAAAAATATATGTTGGTAATCAATATTATAGTTTCAAGATTACAAGCTTCTTTTTTATAGGGATACCGTACATAAGTAGTGAATGTCCGTTCACTAAGTACTAACTAACTAGCTGCGCTCCGCGGTTTCACCCTCGTGGCGATGGACGATGATGATCATGAATCAAAAACCTAGCCTATGTTCATCATGGATAATGTAGGATCCTAATTGCGAAAGATGCTGTCAAATCAGTCTAGTAGTTTTGGAGCTTTAATTCAAACAAACAAACCAATCTTTCCTCTTTATAATATTAAGTAGAAGTACAGATGGTTATCCCACAAATCCCCATTGAAAATCCCCATCAATGGGATCACTGAACTTTTCTTCCACTAATCCCCCTTAACGTCCGAAAGAGCTTGTTAATGTACAGGTTATCCCAAAAAAATACGTGAAGTCCAGAAAGAACACCCTTTGAGGTACCCGAATGGGTACCCCAAGAAGGGTACCACCAAGGGTAAAATCATCAACATGTATGTTCCGAAATTTTTTATAGTTTCCGAGTTATGTTTTTTTTGCTGAATATTTTGAAAATTGTCAACTTGACAATTTTAAAAAGTTCTTTAAAGGCGTAGAGTATTTTACTCCTTTTTTAAGAGTATTTTAGCTACTGAGTTGTCATGAGTTGTTCTTTCATTTATAAAACTAGATGCGTTCTGCGGTTTCACCCACATGGTGCTGGATGATGATAAGGATGAATGAAATATAGCGTATTTAGGCATATAGTAGTTTTAGCTAATTTTAATTAAAAAAGTAGATATTTTGAAAAAAAATTCGGTGGTAGTGTCATGTTGTAACCCCACAGCCACGGCCGGCACTCCCAAATAACAACGACGTGAAGTAACATAGCTTGCTATTGGGATTTCCCCCTCCCCTTGCTTTATCCTTCTATTTCTTCCTTCCTATCATCCTTCCTCACAAGTCGGCAATGCATCCTCTGGTGTTGCGGATGTCCGTGGGCGACGGCATCACCTACCATCAGGTGAGCCGCTTGCTCGTTTGCCAACTTATCCCATAAAAAAAAAGATACTAATTCATAATTTGTAAAAAATCACGACACATACATGGGGATGATTCGGGTACCCCAAGGGGTGTTTATCTCTGGACTTACGCTTGGGTTATCTGGAAGAGATTGCTCTGAGTGATAAGACCGCCCATTGTTACACCTAGTTTTAAAATTGTTCTTTTTAATATTGTTTTAATATTATTAATGTTGTGTTTCAATAATTGTTTATCTATCTATCTATTTTAATATTGAGATGCCGGGGAAAACTTCTCAATGGATATTGTTGGTTCAATTTAATTTTCCCTTAATATTTTATCATTGTTATACGCCTCAGAGCTCCTTAAATTTATGGATAGATCATTGTATTAAGTAGACAAATATTCTCGTATTTGCAAACTAAATTGGAATAGACGTGAAATTATTAATCAGAACTATTATTATGGAATATGAAATCCATTTGTTCACTAAATGGATTTATGATTAGCACGGTTTGTGGGAGAACGCAAGAGATAAATTGTTAGCTTTGTTAAATTAAGGCATAGCACATTAATTTTAGAGATATGTATAATTATATATACTAAAAATTTTGCTAAAAGAAGCACAAGTACCTATACCTACTTGAGGCACCAACTATAAACTACAATAACAGACTTATTTAACTTTTTTTTATATAAGCTTATCTATAACACTGTTTCGTATTATACATACATACTGTTACGTAGTACATATTTATAATTAGATTTTCCTTGCTTTATATATCTATACTTACTAATAATATTATAAAGAGGAAAGATTTGTATGTATGTTTGTAACTAATTGGCTCAAAAAGTACTAGACCGATTTCAAAAATTCTTTCACCATTGGAAAGTTACATTCACCTTGAGTAAAATAGGCTATATAAGATTCATCATCATCATCATCATCATCCATCACCGCGTGGGTTAAACCGCAGAGCTAGTAAGTATATAAGTTATTTTCGGGCATAAATCCTCTCTCTCTGTACCACAAACAATATTCGCGTTGTTTCTATAATCTTAATTATCTTAACTTTAGACGCGGTCCAACCACAATTTTAAAATAATTTACGATGCTTTACGTAAGGTTGAAAATCCTTGTTAGATTGGACGATGTAATGCGAAAATGCGTTAATTTTGTACGTTTTCTTTATATTTTTCGATATATAATAACACAATTGAAAAAACTGCTGGTTATAACTTTAGTAGTATACGTTGGCTATGTATTACTTTAAAAAAAATATACTGTTATCGCTGAAAATTCTGAGAGTTTGGACGTGAAAGTCGATTTTTGTGGACCTATTCAGGATTATTTTCTGCTGAAAGAAAGTTATATTTATGAATTCTATTCGGTTATTACTCTTTTCCTATTCCTTTACTAACTGTTTTTTTTTCATAATATATTATCGATCTGTTTCGTTACACTAGGTGTTTAAAAATTCTGCTTTTTACTATTATCAGGATACGAGCGCGCCTTAAGGCTGGAGTCTTACAAAAATCACTCGCGGCGAAATATTTGCGCAACTTCGTATATTAATTTTAAGCAAAATAATGAAATAACATGAAATATTATTTTTGCACACAAATAACCATAATATAAGTAAAAGCTAGTTGTTTTTTTTAAGTTCATTTAAGTGGATTATGTAAGGTAAATCAAGGGTTAAATACAGCTCTTTCGTGCCCAACGTCATTTCGAGTTATGTTTGCGCGCTTGGTTTATGGCAATAAAGAATTATTTTATAAATCTGTTCAGCGCATAATGAGCTCAACATTCTCGTCTTCAAAATGCGCTGATTAGTTTTTTCTAATTATTTTTCATTTTCTTAATTCAGAGGCCCCAATTTCATCAAAATTTTCTGTCTTTATCTCTTAATAAACGGTTTGTTTCATAATAACTATGCATCGTAGGTATCTAATAATTATATTATTTTGATGCCAAGAGTTCAATGAAGCAAATTAAAAATATATATATATCTAAATCGCCCTACTCTAACAATAATATTGATCTCAAAAGACCTACAAAAAAAGAGTTTATAAACAAAAACTGCAAGGGAAATTCTTCAGTACCCACTCCACGGCCGGAGTGTTCAGACGTGTGGTTCACGACGAATTTAGATTGTTCCCTCTCGCTCTAACTTTGCTCTTGCTCTAACGTAGGTTGCGCACCGTTATGCATCTAAAGTTGCTCTACTTTATTATTTTATGTGTATAATTTTTCGAGTGCCTTGTAAATATTTGTGTTTTAGTAATAGTTTTTGTAAATATTCGTGTATTAATACATCATAGTTCTCTAACGATTTGATTTAATTATGGATCGTAAACATAAGAAATATGCATGTACGAAAAAAAATAATTGGTATCAAACGTAGAAGTGATGAAGAAAAATAGAATCCAAAGGTAAGTAGAATTGTTAACATTATGTATTCATGTCAAGAGCGTAACTACAGGGTCAAATGAAATTCCCTAGCGAAGCTCCACACATGTGATGGATTTTGAGTGTTATTATCTAAACATGATAAAGATTATATTCAAGCAACATTATCGATACTATCGATAGTGTTCGTGATTCCACTTGAGGAGGTGAGGACCAAAAACTACATACTCACTTTTGACACTTTTTTTTAACCGACTTAAAAAAGCAGCTTTTTAGCTTAACCCGTATGTTTGTTTTTTGTATGTATGTATGTATGTTTGTCCGTTTGGCTGAACCGATTTTGATGCGATTTTCATAAAAGTATTTTTTACATTCTGGAGAAGGTTTTGGTATACAACAAATGGATACCCCGTGACGTCGTTTGCATGTCTCCATTAATTAGTTCAACTGCATGCTGTCAGAAGGTCATCATGGTGTCAGTAGGTATGTGTGTATGGGGTGGGTGTGTGTGTGTGATGAGTGTGGTTGTGTTTGAGGGTGTTTGTGGGGGAGTGTAGGGCTAGGGTGTGTGTGTGTGTTTAGTGTTTATGTATGTATGGGTCACTAGTATAATATACTTTAGTCACATTTATGTTCTAAATGCGATTTGTGTGTCTGCATGTATTTTTGTTTCCTCTAAACTCCATTACGGCTGAATCAATACAGATAATAATTATTTTGTATGAACGTAGGCTAAAACTTGAATAACACTGGCTACTTTTTGCAACAAAAGAAATCGCAGGGTGCTTTTAATAATATTAGTATTATGACGATTTTTTAATAATACTTCTGAACCCTGTTCAAAATATGACTTATTTAATTAATTTCACAGGACTGCTGCTGGCTCTCGTCAACCGTTGTCAGATGTCAGCAATCTATCAGAAGCTCAAAATTCTAAGCCTACCTCTTCTAATACGGAAGTATCAGTAATGATTGAAAATACTGCCAGAACTGAAAACGAAACAAGGCCAAAAAAAAAAAAAATACCGGAAAAGAACATTTGAGGAGGCTTTTCCATTTCGCCGAATTTTTGTAAGGAAACGTCAACATCCTATACTCATTAGCGACGACCAACCGCTACAAATTGAAAATGAAACAGAAACTACCAATGAAGATGAACTATTTCACCTAGAAGGACGCAGAATCATATCGATCAGATTTTTTTTAGAAAATTTGGGGAAGATTGCTGATCATAACGAAAAATCTTTCGGATGCAGATATAGCAATCTGAAATGTGTCAGTGAGCGACGTAAAGGTTTTATATCAAAACTTCGTTTCAAGTGTGAACTCTGTAATTCCGAATTTGACATAAATACTGAAAATCCGTCTAACACTTGTGATGTAAATCACGGTATAGTCGCAGGTATTATTAGTATTGGCTGTGGGTTGGGAAATTTAAATGAGTTAGCAGGTAATACTGATATGCCTGGTATGTCAAAAAATGTATACGCTGATACAAGTAAAAAAGTTTACGAATGGTACCATAAGACGGCATTAGAAGAAATGGCCAAGGCAGGCATCGAAGAGGCAGAACATGCTAAAGATATTGGCAGAGTTGACTGTGAAGGTACACCAATGATTGATGTTATAGCTGACGGGTGTTGGTCGAAACGATCTTTCCGGAATAACTATTCAGCATCATCAGGTGCAGCAGCAATAATTGGCGCATACACGGGTAAAATTTTATATCTTGGTGTAAAAAATAAATACTGCATAGTTTGTGCAAAAGCTGAAAATAAAAAAATTGAACCTGCAAATCACATATGCTATAAGAACTATTCTGGTAGCTCTTCTAGTATGGAATCAACGTCGCTTGTTGAAGGATTTAGTAACTCTCTTGAAACTCATGGTCTAATATATGCTAGACTAATATCAGATGGTGATTCAAGTACTCATAAAAAAATATTAGAAAGCAAGCCATATAAAAACTGCAAGGTTCAGAAGATCGAGTGCAGAAACCACCTGCTGAGAAATCTTTGTAACAAACTGAGAGCACTTACTAAAGATACTCATATCCCTATTTAATTAAGAAAACTTTTAACTGACTTCAAAATCATGAAGTTACGCAGATACACAGTGCGGGCTATAAAGCTAAGGAAACACGGAGACCTAACTGACAGTCAAAAAATGGTTAAACTTCGTACAGATATTTTGAATGCATTACACCATTCCTTTGGTAGCCACTCTGATTGCGATGATGCTATATGCTCACCAACTGACAAAACTGACCAAAATACGGCATTTAATGTAGCTAACACCATTTTGTGGAGGAAAATGAGTCAAATTATTTTATTTGTAGCTGTAAACGCTAAAAGTCTTATTTATGACGTAGATAGCAATCTTGCTGAGACATTCAATTCAGTGATTGCCAAATATATGGGGGGGAAACGAATTAATTACACACTTAAAAATTCATACCAGGAAAGGTGTTCCGCTTCAGTTATTTCCTTTAACACCAAACGACCAATAAACGCTATTCAGGAATGTGTATTTAAAAACCCTACTGGTAAATACACAAATTTATATGAGGCACAAAAAGCTAAAAGAAAAATTTACAAAAGATCATTTCGAAAAAAAATCCGTAGAAGCTTGAATGATCCAGATTATGGCCAGAAAGCTCAAAGACCAGATATGACCGAAGAAGATTTTCAGATGACAAAAGATGAATTTCTTAAACAAATTGAACTTTCTGACCAACAAAGAGAGGAACTACAGAGACAGACGATAAACCAAAGTTCCAGTCAAGAATGGTTAGAAAATAGAAAAAATAGGTTATCCGCGTCTATCTTTGGAAAAATTTGTAAACGGAAACAAAATATTAGCTGCGCTCCTTTAGTGAAAGCTATTGTGAAACCGCAAAACCTGTCAAATGTCCCGTCGATCACATATGGCAGAGATAATGAACATATAGCACTAACTCAGTTATCTTTGCAGGAAAACGTCACAATTGCCCGCTGCGGTCTTTATATTCATAAAACACTCCAATATTTAGGAGCCAGACCCGATGGTATTTATAAAGACAAAGATGGAAAAACAGGACTAGTAGAAGTAAAATGCCCATTTACAGCAAAAAATATGCAAGCTGAAGAAGCTATAAAGGCAAAAAAAATTAAATTTTGGAAATATAACACTAGGAAAAATGCGTTTATAATTGACAAAAATCACGATTATTATTTCCAAATTCAGGGCCAATTAAATATTACGGAGATGAATATGTGCTTATTTGCTGTATGGACTGGAGAGGAGTACTTGATGAAAGTTGAATATATAGAAAGAGACCCTACGTTCTGGCACGACAAAATAGTGGGCCCATTGACAAAATTTTATTTGCATTGTCTGCTTCCTGAGCTAATTGATTCCCGCCTTGAACGCTCTATGCCAATAAAAGACCCGCCATATATCATTGAAGCTATTGAGAAAATAGTTAAACGTAATAAGAACGCATCTGCGTCTACTGTCGCAGATGCTGCCATTCCGGAAAAGTAATTCCTGCAGAGTTATCACAGAGTTTTGTATATTTTGCTTTTAAAGAAAACAGAAACAATTATTTTGTGTTTAGTCACTACTGCATAAAGCATTATAATAAAATTGCTTTACATAAAAAGTTTTCTATGTCAGGGGTAACCCCGACAGCACACAAAACACAAACAAAATCTTTCCATCTCTTGTAAACATACTGCCCAAATATACAAAATCATTCACTTGCTCCACAATCACATCATTTATTTTCACATCACACAATGATACATCATCTTTTCTTTCAAAAACCATAGCTTTCGTCTTGTTCACATTTATATTCACCCCTTTTCTCTTGAACGCTACATTTATTAACGTTATCATGTCTTGCAACTGTTCCGCTAACGATGCAAGAAGAACTTGAAAATCTGCATACAGAAGACACTTGACAGGCAACTCATTCATCTTTAATCCACACTCGCTCTCTCTAATATCTGCCAAACAACTATCCAGATGATGCCTGGACCGATTCAGAAAATTCTTCTTTTGTCTTCAGAGGTGGTCCCATGATCATTAGGTCCGGATCTGATGATGGGATCCTGGAGAAATCGAGGAAACTCTTCAATAAATAATAGCGAATCAACCGCGATTGCTACTATCGCACATTTTTACATCGAATGTGCAATCAAACAACATAACATCACGCCTGTACCCGCTAAAAAGGGTAAAATAAAAACTTTTTTCAATAAAAATATATAACCGACTTCTAATATAACTCCAAAAAAGTGTAAAATTTTAATTTTAAAACTTTTCTTTCGAAAGTCGGTGGCGAAAAAGTTAATGATATAAAAAACAAAGTCACGGTTATACGAGTATATATTTCAAAAAAGTTTTTATTTACATAGGTTAGAAACTGCACATAACGGTATTAAAACACTTGTGTGATACTATTAAAAACCGAGCCCTATGAATACCCCTCATTATGCAACAATTTCATAAACTACTAATGTTTAATACTTAGTAGAGCAACCTTCCTTCCTTCAATACTACGCTAGGTAGGATGACAGACGCTCGGCGCGTGGACTGGCCGCCCGCGATTCTTATATTGTGCACTAGAAGACTCGGCCCTTAAATAGAAATGGTCACAAACTTGAAGCATCCGCACTAGCTTCAGACAGCACACTCTCCCGGCAGTGACGAGTGCTGACACCTATAACTAACATTTTTTTTGTTGTGTGTACTTATTTAGATAGAAACTAAAAACAATCGCAAACAAAAGTTTTAACTACTGATATAAGATGCTAATACTACTGATACTAGGCGCTATATACAAGATAGAGAATACTTCGTCCTCGAGTAACAACTGGGTCGCTTAATAAATCGCGTGTGACACTAACTGTTGAGGAAATAAAAATACTAAATAAAAATACTATACAAAGCTAAGGATAGTTCTAGTTACCGCGTTACCAACTGAGTTGTAGGGCCATAAACGTCAATAGGGATAGGAATGTGCAACGCGTCCTAACATGTTATCGATAAACTGCTACCTGCATTCGACTATCATTAGCGCTCGCTAATGCTCGTTCGATAAAAGTGTATTGAAGCGCACGATTTTATTTTTATTTTTTATTTTTTCATTTTATGACAACTGAGAGTATCCATCTTACGCACATCACTATGCGGTTCTATAAGTCCTACAAGTGCGAGCCAGTCATTGAACCGTTGGTAACGCGGTGACTATAGTTTAATGACAAACACGAGTCCCCATATCCAGGAATCATTCCCCGGGCTTAGGATAGGAGTGACTGCCAAGCGGCACTCGGTGAGTGATTCTATACATTTTCCAATTTCTGAGCTATCGATTAGATACTCTCCGCAACACACATAATTATTATAAGTTATCTACCGACTTCCAAAAAGGAGGAGGTACTCAATTTGACTGTTTTTTATGTTTGTTATCTCATAACTTTCGATAACCGATTCTCAAAATTCTTTGTTTGAAAGGTAGTGCTTCTCATGTGGCCCCATTTAAATTTTATCAAAGTCGGTTCAGTAGTTTTTGAATTACACTCCAATAACTGAATAGAATGGAAGTCGGTATTAAATGTTTCAAATTGTACTTGTTTCTAAAAGAGTTTCTTCATTTTATTATTGACCGAGCGAGTGAAGCGTTTCTACTTTAACTGGACAAATTGACTTTCATCTGTCCCTGATGTTTGTTAATTTGTATGTTTGTCTTCCTGTACAGGTCTACAAAGCAAAAGAAACAACATTGTAAAAGAATGCCCGCTTGAATTTATGATGGAAGGATGTTTGTTACTAATTCATACAAAGTCTATTAAATATTTGTAATTTTAGACCGATAAAGGTCGCAGGACGACGCTGGATGCAGGCCGCATCCAACCGGTCCTTTTGGAAATTTATGGGAGAGGCTTATGTTCAGCAGTGGACGTTCTACGGCTGAGATGATGATGATGAATTTTAGAGACAAAAATAACATATTCTCGGGCGAGATTCAAACCTGCGTCTTTCGACAATCCGTGTCTATCGCCATAACTACTAGACCATTCATCCGAGCGTCGATATCAACCTTCTAGCTGATTTAAACTCTTGTTATCTTATAAATCTATTACTCGTAGTATTTAAGATAAAATACAAATTTTTAAAAACAAAACTACAGAAAAAATTATATTTCTAAATAAGGTGACTAAAATGTGGATTGACATTATTCAACTTTTAATCCTATGGGATACTTATTTTTCCTGTGAGCGGAACCATGGGAAGCAGCTAGTCGTCTCTACTATTACATTTTTTATTAATATTCTATACCACCGGATATTGGATATTATATTCTGGCGAGGTTAACACAAAATGTCGATGTTACCGACTTCAGGAATCCTCTAAATTATCTCCGCTCGCGTTTCCTCTTAAATAAGAAATTATTTAATAAAACAACATTGCGATATCCATCAAAAACATCCTACAAGGTATCCTGTATGTTAATTTCCCATTTCCATATATTTAATATGAATATTATATATGCTCCACTCCAAGTATTTAACATTCTTGAAACATCCTCCAATGTTAATATACAGATCGCATCTCGATATGAGGGCCTTATTATATCTTGTGCTCTCATCAGAGGGGATGGTGAAGGGCCATGTTACTGGGAAAATATGAAAATTGACTAGACTTAAAAATGCCACTTAAATAGTTCAATTAGATTGTTGATGGCTCCCGGTTATGTAAAGGCATACCGTTTTGAGCATAAACCTAGATTTAGATTTAGGTCCCTGGTTTTCATATCCGCTTATCAAGAAACCGCTCTGTAGGCCTAGCACGCGACGGAGAGAAATAGTCTTTCCACCGTTTTGATCCACCTATCAGTGGAAATAATTGCCTTCTACACCTTACAGAGCACGGCCACCGGGGAAAGAGATAAAGACAGTATGTCCCGCTACTCCCGCTGTAGAGCACGGACTCGTCGAAACGTGGATATAATTCACTCCGATTGACATAACACGGAGAAAGGTTATCACCTTCTTTAAAGGTGGTGAATAAAATCTTATTTCTATATAAAAACGTTTCGCGCATATTATAATAATTATATTTTTTCGCAGGAAATGGAGGAACTTAATAATGCATTGCAGCCTCGAAAACAAACGTATGGTTTATTTATTTATTTATTTATGTAATTCAATACAGAATGGCTTACAGCTAATGCCAAGACACCATAATGTCATACGGTCACACACAGATATAAATACAGTTACACACAGAAAAAATAAAAACACATAGATATAAAATATAAAATGTCACAAAATAATTCTAGTAAACTAGATTTAAATATGCATATGCATTATTTATAATTTTTATAAATTTGTCGTTTGCCGATGCATATCAAGGTTATTATTGTATTACTTTCCTATCTACATTCTGTAAAATATCTAAGTTAAATAATTATTATTTGTTTTTACTCTACAATAGGCCCCCACTTCCATACGCATAATGAGTCTTAGTAAACGAAATAGGATACTACGTATGGATTTTACACGATATACTCAGAGACTTTTGTTACATTTGCTTTAAATGGCACCTACGAAGTACAAACCAAAGGAAACGCTACTCCCGCCGTCTATCCACGTGGATAAACTATTCTCTGGCGTTGCCGTGCTCGCAAGGGAGATAAAAATGACATTGTGGAAAATATTTCTTTCCTCTTCACCGGTAGAAATAGTCCACTGCCCGTGCTAGCCCTGCTGTCGTGTAAGTAAATTATAGAAAGAAAGAAGAATGAAATAAGTTTTATTCCGGACAACGCACATCATCACAACATACAATAATAATAGCACTAATTTACAGTATTTACCCGAAGGAAAACACTTTGGTAAACAATTCGCAATGCTGCGCGATGTCAAGAATGAGTCCCGTCTCAGCATAAAGCTGAGAACAAAAAGAATGACCCCAGCGCTGGTTTTCGGACAGAAATCAAGATTAACATCACGAACGTACAGTGAAATGAAACCACATACTACTTATATTACACGAAAGCGAAAAAAAAATAGAATGCTATGCCAGCGTAGTTTTATCCTTGCAGCTATAAGCCTGGGTCTCTCAAGCGGGGCGTGAAAAAGCATCTCTCAGTTCATCATAGGGGTGGCGATTAACGCAGCATTAGCCCTTTGCGTACCAGAGACGTAAATTTACGTGAGATACATTCATAAATCTTTTGTTTTAATAATCACGGTATAGTAAGGGTTAATGGTTTTCCATTAGGCGAGAGGGAGTCACTTTGAAGAACCATTATCAAAAAACACCGAACCTTACGACCCTGAACATTGTGGCTTTCGTAAGATGACATACGCAGACTTTATTGAAAAAGTCAAATCTTTTACCATACCCGTGGCATGAGGCCTCGGGGTAATACAGTTAATTAATATTTGTTACAATATGTCGTCGGGGCAAAAATGTATTCAACCTGTTTACAGTGTAAACGGAATGTAAGAGTAGTGGAAACCGCGTTTTTTTTCAGGGATCGTACACGAGGTTGTTTGTCAAAAAACAAATATATTAATGTTACGATATGTGACCACACGTCCCGCTTTGGGCGGGATTGTCTCGCTTTCAGGCTGTCCGTCCCGCTGTCCCCAATGAGAACAATAATGTCCCGCTTTTACGAATAAACCTTTATACCTACCTACTTAATAACTTGCCTACATTAATATATCGCGAAAGACGGCAGCGCACCGTAGACACGCGTTGACAGTCAGCAGGAACAAGCGCGAGCGAGCGACTGACATGCAAGAACGGGATAGACGATAAATGAAGCTGTATTGTATTACAAAATACATACTAAAGTAACTCTAATCTGGCTGTTATGTTTCATGTCTAAACCGTTGAACCGATTTTGCTGTAGCAAAGTAGTTTTTTGTTGCGAAATTAGTTATAAATATTATTTTCATCTCTCATATTCGGTAAGTAGGTCCTTATTACCCCCAAATGGGGCTTGTAGATGACCAATTAGCGCTCTAGGGTAATAATGTAGCTAGAAAAGCCCTAGGGCGGTTTCCATCTCTCATATTCGGTAAGTAGGTCCTTATTACCCCCAAATAGGGCTTGTAGGTGACCAATTAGCGCTCTAGGGTAATAATGTAGCTAGAAAAGCCCTAGGGCGGTTTCCATCTCTCATATTCGGTAAGTAGGTCCTTACTACCCCCAAATAGGGCTTGTAGGTGACCAATTAGCGCTCTAGGGTAATAATGTAGCTAGAAAAGTCCTAGGGCGGTAAGTAATTTTAAAAAAAAACTCTTTACTCTTTCAAAAAGTTCGCGTACATCTAACCATCATACTGGCAATAGACATCATGCATTCAGCCCAATGACAAAAAAGGTCGCTTCGCTATTCAGCCTTGTCTTCGATGCCGGTTTTTTTCTACTTACCTCACATTCGAGATGTAAAGCAGAGTAGTTAGCTCGGGTGTAAGCATCAATTGCACGCTCGAACTATAGGCGCTCTCGCTGTGCTCGCGCGCCTAGATATCTCGGGCAGCAATTGATGCCTTACAGCTCTTGGCTACTAATCTACTATTTTAGGGTAAGTAAGTTGATGTGAGAATTAAGATGCCAGTGAGGGTTAGATTCCACAATAAGTTATTGATAATTGTTATTTTGCACTTAAATATGACAACGTACACCGACGTAACCTATATATGTATTCATTTATTATACAAAATTCCGTGGGTGTCCCGCTTCAAAACTAAAAAAATGGCCATGTTAGATATGATAAGATTTTAGGAAGTTGAACTCTGATTTTTTAACAACGTTAGCCGCATTGACACGATGAGGGCCTGCGCACTCGGATCGTGTTCTACTTTTCCGAGTTAGCTCGTATACGAGTAGGAAAACAAAATGGCGTATAATAACAGCAACCAAACGTCACGTACGAAAAAAAAGTTTTTAAACACTGTTTATAAAATTTACGAGTTTATTTTATTATGTTGTGACAAATAAAAGAATACACTACCATTTCCGCTACACAAAAATGGCGGCAACCACGTGAACTGAAGTACTTCCGCGAGTCTAATAACAAATAAAAGAATACACCACCATTCCCGCTAGTCAAACATGGCGGCAACCACGTGAACTGAAGTACTTCAGCGAGTCCAAGATGGAGGGCATCACGTGGTTTGACGTAGCCTCCAACAGCCAATGAAGAGCATGGCATTGTCCCGCCAAGAAAATGGCGGCGGAGAAGGGAAATCCCATCTGAAGACATCGCCAGTTTAGTGGCTGGTATAGTCTTGTCAGAGTCAGCCAGATGGCAAAATACTTAGAAATGTGTATTAAGGCTGATAATTATAAGCTAAGTATATTTCTGTGTAATCTGCTTACTGTAACGTAACTTTTGTGAAATTTGTCTACGTTCGAATAGAACTTTCCAATGTTACTGATATGGTGTTTATGTAGGCTTTAATGTAATTGTTACTTAACATCTTGTAAATTCAGTTGAATGTAATTGGTATAGATTTGAGTTTCAAGTTATGGAATACATGTGCATAATCTGGTTTTATTGTAATGGGTGTTACATTTGACCGATAAAAATAATTGAAAGAATGATGAATATGATCCGAGTGAGTGTTAGTATCAACAGCTGCCTAGTACACCCGTATGAAGCTTACTCGTACGAGTCCATCCGGTCCGAGCAGACTCTGATTGTGTCAACGTGGCTTAATAATAGTAAATGTTTTTTTTTAAAAAGGCTAAGCTTTTATTAGACATTCATAATAACTGTGTTGTTCCATTGTATTACACCTTATTCTTACACGTTGTATAACATAATAAATTGATTAATTAATTAATTATTAAATCGGCACTGAGAGCATAGATTGTCAATAGGATAGAATTTGACAATAAGTAATTATTAATAAGACTCCAACCCCAGATACACTTGCAAGCACCTCGCAGTCGCAGCTTGAACCAGTTCATGCTGGCTGCTTCAAGCAGCGACTGGACAGTGAACTACATTCTTGTACGTACACTTATACACGAAACCGCTCGAGTAGTTGCAAATGCTTCGGGCGGTTGGCGGTCAAGCAGTCGTCAGGCATAGACTGGCTGCTCGAGCTGTCAATTGCTCTCGCGCAGTTACCTCCGCCCGCGCTCTTCATTCCATTAAAATGGAATGATTCACGTAGACCTTTATTTATAAAACACAAACTACTTACACTACCTTCTCTATATCTATTTGAAATGTTTAAGTTTGTTTGGAACAATCCAACGCTGTTTCAAGAAGACGAAAATATCTTAACTAAAAGAAAAATTGTGCAAAAACCGTTAGTAGTGCCAAGATATAGACTAAGAACGGGTGACAAAAACTGTTATAAAATGGCAATAAAGATTAACAATAAATTACTCAATGAGTTTAGAATACTATGGCTTAATGGCTCTGCGACAGATGCTTTTATTCTATAGATGAATACTTTAAATACAATTTCATGTCTTAAATTATGTTGTTAAATTACTTGCTAATTATTGTGTATTGTACTTATTAGAATTGTCATTTTTTAATTTTTATAATCTTATGTTAATTTGACTTATTTTATTATATATATTATTTTAATGCATGATAATACTACGTAATACCACAGATTACTGAATAAGGTAATACATAATTAATCAATTAGATAACCAAAATAAACATTTGCAAAACAAATTGGTCGAGTACAGTGATTCAAGACATAATAGCCTAAGACCTAATGTACCTGTATTCAAGCAAATAAAACTTTCATTCATTCACGTCGCGCGCGCTTCCCGGCCTTGAATTGAAATTGTGACTTGTTGAGCAGTTAATACTAACAGCTCGAGCAGTTAGCAATGGCAGCTTCAAGCTGTTGACTATGACTGCAAGAGCGGTCCGTATATGTTGATCACTGGCTAACTGCTCGAGCAGTCCGTGTATATCGGCTCTTAAAGACAGGCTGCGATATATCGCGACTACCTCCATACTAGACACGTTCATTGATCATTCAAATTTTAACCGACTTCAAAAAAGGGGACGGTTATATGTTCGTGTGTATGTATTTTTTAGATGTATGTTAATCGATATCTTCCCATTTGTGGACCGATTCATAAAACTCTTTTTTTTGGTTGAGTGTACTTCCGAGGGAATGGGACCACATTTAAATTTCATCAAATTCGGTCAAGCAGTTTTTGAGTTAGACTCCAAAAACTGAAAATTTGTACGCCTATTTTGATGATATCATCATTGACGGTGAATGACAATCGATTCCAGCAGTAGCAAGGGTCACTAAAACTGGTAAAAAATTTTTTTACCAATAAATGGAACTGACTCCAATACCAAATAGTGTGATATAACTTGTCGAAGCCGGTACGATGCGCACAATATTGTGATAAAGGTAGACCTACTTTTGAACTATCATGGCACCGACTTCAACAAGTTATTTCACTCTTTTTGGTTTTGGAGTCGATTTCATTTTTTTGTAAAAAAAATAGTCAGTATTCGTTCAACTGCGCTCGTCTCTATTTACGCAAAGTGACGTCACTATCGTATTGGTATCAAAATCACGATAGTCAGCGAAATCATCGTGATGTCAACTATCGCCATCCTGCGTTAGTGTACAGTAAGCGCGATACGTTTACGAGGCGAAAGGTCTAAATGTTCAAGCTTGGGCCTAAGGTAAGATAACTGATAAAAATCGGTTTATCGACTCGACATGTTTATCGTCAGATCCATGTATGCGCACATGGATCTGCCGATAAACATGTCGGGAGGTATGATAGATAAAATCATTTAGTCAACGTGACAAGTTTACCGAACCGACGATTCCAATACAGAACAATATTGTTATTATCATCGAGAATTTCTGTTAGCTGTTTATAATATACTCAGAATACTCAATACCTACATGCTAATAAGCACATTGTAGCAAATAAAAACCAAATTAATACAAGTTATCTTGAACTATATACCTTACCATACTGGTAAAGTATTTACATAAAGTAAAAACAACTACTGCTTTAATTAATTAAGAGCTTGTACTACCTGAAGTTGAATTAGTTGATCCTCGGTAGAAATGAGACTACTAGGATCTCCTGCACTACACCAATTCCCCAGGAGATCCCTGATGACTTACAAAGTTCGCCTGGAGAAGTACCACACCATTGCCACTTATTCAACCGTAGAAATATATTTATTGTAAAATTATTGAAAGAGCAGCTTGAAAGAGTAACAAACATAAATAAAACCATAGGTACTCTCAATCTTTCGCGTTTATAGTATACAAGCTGACCCGCCAGCGGCTTCACTTGGTCTTGGTATAGAGATAGAAGTGCCGTTTTGGAACCTCAAGGTCCTGGATGGATCCCCGGGTTGGACAGTTACTGGCTTTTTCTAACAAAGAAATTTTGAAAGAGTGCCCCGTAGTTTGCAATAGACTCGCCTCTTATGAAATAAGACTAAAAACATGTCGAGCGCTTTTTTCCACACCTTGGGTTACATTATCGAAGTTTTCATAAGGACCCCTAATTTTGTTTAAAAATATTAAATAGCCTATAAGCATCAGGGAAAATGTAGGAATCTAATGGTGAAAGATTTTTTTCAAATCGGTCCAGTAGTTTCGGAGCCTATTCAAGACAAACAAACAAACAAACAAATTTTTCCTCTTTATAATATTAGTGTAGAAGTATGATTTTTATTACATGTGACAAATAAAAGAATACACCACCATTTCCGCTAGTCAAAGATGGCGGCAACCACGTGAACTGAAGTACTTCCGCGAGTCCAACAACAAATAAAAGAATACACCACCATTTCCGCTAGTCAAACATGGCGGTAACCAAGTGAACTGAAGTACTTCCGCGAGTCCAAAATGGAGGGCATCACGTAGTTTGAAGTAGCCTCCAACAGCCAATGAAGAGCGTGGCATTGTCCCGCCATGAAAATGGCGGCGGAGAAGGGAAATCCCAGCGGAAGACATCGCTATGAGTTAGTTGCTGGTATCGTCTTGTCAGAGTCAGCCAGATGGCAAAATACTTAGAAATGTGTATTAAGGATAATTATAAGCTAAGTATATTTTTGAGTAATCTGCTTACTGTAACGTTACTTTTGTGAAATTTGTCTACTTTCGAATAGCGCTTTCCAATGTTACTGATATGGTGTTTATGTAGGCTTTAATGTAATTGTTACTTAACTAATGTTAGCATCTTGTAAATTCAGTTGAATGTAATTGGTATAGATTTGAGTTTCAAGTTATGGAATACATGTGCATAATCTGGTTTTATTGTTTTATTGTAATGGGTGTTACATTTTCAGAAGTGGGATTTACCCGTCGCAACCGATCCCCTGGTCTACCGAATTGGAATCACTAAATGGATCACCGCGGCCGGTCTCGGGGGCCGAGACTCTGAGTGTAGTTCTGGCACCGTGGCAGCCGTCAACATCGAAATCTCCGGGACCTTGGAGTCGTGTACAGCGAGTAGCTTGGGATGAATCTGGTAGGATCAATCTATATTTTTGTAACGTAACGACAAAAGCCAATACACTGGAAACGGAAGGAAACTAACGCACTGTTTCTATTCTAGGTGTGCATTATTAATTTAATTTTACCACTCTGTTTTAAGTATGAGATAATAGTATACATAGGTATGAGATGCTATATGGAGGTATCGTGTCTTGTATCATAGAGCGACTACCTTTACATCGTAGGACTATGCAGTGCTTTAGACACGTAATGAGCTGTGGAAAATAAGAACTCGCTTCGAATAGCTAAAATATTAACGCTACCCGCGATAGTTATCTTTAAAGTGGCTGTATATGTACGTAAGAATATGGAGACTTGTTTACGTAGGTGATTGTCACGGCTACTAAACACCACGAAAAGGAAAGTTAGGTGCCATATTTATATTGATCGCAAGTTAGTGGATTGACTCGCGGCATGGGTCTGGAGGAGTATAATAGGCTTCCTGAGGACGTTGTTTTGTTATAGCTGGCGCCTTTCATATATTTATGGGCAGGCCAAATCATTAATGCACAATTTAGGTTAAGTTGCTCGAGCATGGAAAATACTATACGCTTTTGCTTTGCCGCGTCTATTGGCACATTTGCTGATACTAACGGCAATGTGTATGTCTAAAGCGGCGATCGTTCTACCGTATTTGTCATCTTATATCTGTGTTTGGATTGATGTACCGCTGGAGGCAGCAACTGTGCTCTCGGTCAACTCGCGCTCGTGTTGGAGGGCGTTTAGTACGTATTCCATCGTCGTCGGTTTATTACTACCTAGTCAAGACTCTGCGGGAAATCGTATAGGTGTAGCAGATGAACATTTCGTTATGAACGTTGACACCACAAAAATTAAGTGTGGTTTTAAGGATTCACAGGTTTTTCAGCAAGCACAGCTGATCTAAGGGTAACTGGTGAGGTGGAGATTAAGATGGAAACGATGGAGTTCAACAACTAAAAAGTTGCCGTTCTGCAGTTGTCCAGCTATTTTATTCTTAAGGTATTCCTCGTAAAGTGTGCACTCTGGCCAAGAGTTTGCAGCTGACGGCGTTTAGCGTACTGGTGGAGGTACTCGCGTCGGGATCGTCACTTCAAATTGTTTTGCAGAACAGGTGCTAAACAAGTTCACATCGACGCGAGAAGTAAAGGTTTGGCTGATATTGTTCTACGGGTACGGAATGGCGAACTTAATCTTCTATTGCTTGTTTCGGTAGCAGAGAATCTACATACCACTCTTATGAGCTCGAGGCGTTCGATCGTAGAATCTATTAAGAGGTTAGGGATGGATTTGTTTGGCAATCGTTTTCAGGTGTTGCGGATTGTGCAGCTGTCAGATACAACTTTGTCGGTAGGGATTTGCTGCTCCGTATGGCTAGATGGTGGTTCTTTTCGGTACTGGTGGTTTACTATATGGAGGCCGATTATAAACCTGGTGTTTCTCATGACCATATATCAACATGGCCATGGCCCTCGGTTACAGTGGAGTCTGCTAGTACTAGTAGTTGATAAACATTGTCTGACTGGATGTATGCCTTAAACTAAAGTACAATTGGGTAATGACCAGGAGGTTGGTAAAGGCACGTGCACGTTAAAAGATGGCATTACTCTCTAAAGCAGTGAGGAACGGCGAAGAGTGATTTGTGGAACATTTTGGGGTGGTCTCTGACTGCTTGGAACATCTAGGTTTGGAACATTGCGATCAAATAATCAGCCATGGTTTATTGGTATGACCTGCACATACGCAAGTATGTGAGCGCTTATTTGGACTGTCTAAAAGTCAATATGGTCGTCCTGAAGGCGAAATCCATCCTGTTGAAGGGTTTCAAAGCTGATGCATGCCGTGCGCCTTGATCATTGTGTACCCTTTTTTTGTAGGAGCCGTTCAGGATTTGGTTGAGTAATCATGGGTTTCGGTTTTAATCGGGGTTCACATGGGCTATTCCAGTCAATTAAGAGTTAAAGCTCATGAGGTTATAAAGTTACAAAATATACTGTTTCTTTATCCAGTAGAGAATATGTCTGATCTTAGATAATTTAGATTTGGTTTTGATTCCGATTTTTATAATGGGTTTTGCTTCAGGTGTAAAGGTTGGAAAACACATTATCATTACAATAGCATGTTCACGTGCCAATGTCCAGGTCAAATGATGAAATCTGACTCTGTTTGAATGATTTAATGATTATTGAAGGTAAAGGGGAATGGGATGCTATTATCCCCGACATTACTTGAGATATGAATGATCTTTAAACTTTTCAATTAGTTACTCGCCCGAAAAATTGATGTTAGCGGGTCAATCAATAAGATTTCGGAACGAAATACAATGTTAATAATTATGTCGATATGGGGAAGTGGCTAAAGAAGAGATATAGTGAACCTTACAAGGTTGCGAAGATGATGTGTAATGATGGGTACATGATCTCTCTTATGGTCTGAAATAAGGGATGTACTGAGGGAATTTTAACTCTAGTTAGTCTATTGTTCAATTACTGGGTTTAACTTGGGTTAAAATCTGATTGAATTAACAGTCAGTGAAGGCCTAGATTTGTTATGAATATAGTTATTATAGTATTATAATGTTATAGGTATTATAATATTTCAGTTTTACTTTTGTTACTAAAGACAAAACAAACTCGTTCATTAATTAGTTTTCTGAAAGCCCTCGCTAGAATCAGTTTATTGGACAACTTAGCTCACAGATAAGGGCCGAACCTTCATAAATGTACTTATTCAGGATCTAATACGAATTACACTAATAAGGTTAAGGTGTAAATATTGGATTAGATAAAGAATAGACATATGATAAAAGAAAACATTACTTTGGACATGATGATATCATGATATATTTGGGCACATTAGTGCATTACTTTGAACATGATGATATCATGAAATATTTGGGCATATTAGTGCATTACTTTGGACATGATATCATGAAATATTTTGGGCACATTAGTGCATTACTTTGGGCATGATGATATCATGAAATAGTTGGGCTTATTAGTGCATTACTTTGGATATGATATCATGAAATATTTGGGCACATTAGTGCATTACTTTGGACATGATATCATGAAATATTTGGGCATATTAGTGCATTACTTTGGACATGATGATATCATGATATATTTGGGCACATTAGTGCATTACTTTGAACATGATGATATCATGAAATATTGGGCATATTAGTGCATTACTTTGGACATGATGATATCATGAAATATTTTGGGCACATTAGTGCATTACTTTGGACATGATGATATCATGAAATATTTGGGCACATTAGTGCATTACTTTGAACATGATGATATCATAAAATATTGGGCATATTAGTGCATTACTTTGGACATGATGATATCATGAAACATTTTGGGCACATTAGTGCATTACTTTGGACATGATGATATCATGAAATATTTGGGCATATTAGTGCATTACTTTGGACATGATGATATCATGAAATATTTTGGGCACATTAGTGCATTACTTTGGACATGATGATATCATGAAACATTTGGGCACATTAGTGCATTACTTTGGAAATGATGATATTATGAAATATTTGGGCATATTAGTGCATTACTTTGGACATGATATCATGAAATATTTGGGCATATTAGTGCATTACTTTGGACATGATGATATCATGATATATTTGGGCACATTAGTGCATTACTTTGAACATGATGATATCATAAAATAATTTGGGCACATTAGTGCATTACTTTGGACATGATATCATGAAATATTTGGGCACATTAGTACATTACTTTGGACATGATATCATGAAATATTTGGGCACATTAGTGCATTATTTTGGACATGATGATATCATGAAATATTTGGGCACATTAGTGCATTACTTTGGACATGATGATATCATGAAATATTTGGGCATATTTGTGCATTACTTTGGACATAATGATATCATCACGACACATGGGTGCAAGACATTTCACAGATTATGGTTATTTTCATGTATCATATTGGATATCATAACACATAAATGAAAATTGAAAAAGGTTGAATATTTAATGGAATATATTAAATATTTGAATATATTTAATTAAAATCCAATATTTTATATAATAATAATAAAAAAATAATATAAATGTATATTATTGGTTATCTAATGTTGGTTGTCAAATGTTGGTTGTCAAATGTTGGTTGTCAAATGATGGTTATCAAATGATGGTTGTCAAATGATGGTTGTTGTTAACTGATTGTTGTTGCTGTCAAATGTTTATGTTGGTTGTCAATAAATAATGAATAATTAACCCTTAAAAATGCTTCAAGTAATACCGGGTCATTATATAGAGTTTCTTTTAATGGTTACTATTGGATTCAACTGTTATCTAAAAATTATACAACATTTAGTTTTAATGTTAGAAATTTGGTTTACCTTTTATGTACACAAACATTTATTTTACTCTTTGCAGGGACGCAAAGGTGTCAGGATGGACGAGTGTGACAAATAAAAGAATACACCACCATTTCCGCTAGTCAAAGATGGCGGCAACCACGTGAACTGAAGTACTTCCGCGAGTCCAACAACAAATAAAAGAATACACCACCATTTCCGCTAGTCAAACATGGCGGTAACCAAGTGAACTGAAGTACTTCCGCGAGTCCAAAATGGAGGGCATCACGTAGTTTGAAGTAGCCTCCAACAGCCAATGAAGAGCGTGGCATTGTCCCGCCATGAAAATGGCGGCGGAGAAGGGAAATCCCAGCGGAAGACATCGCTATGAGTTAGTTGCTGGTATCGTCTTGTCAGAGTCAGCCAGATGGCAAAATACTTAGAAATGTGTATTAAGGATAATTATAAGCTAAGTATATTTTTGAGTAATCTGCTTACTGTAACGTTACTTTTGTGAAATTTGTCTACTTTCGAATAGCGCTTTCCAATGTTACTGATATGGTGTTTATGTAGGCTTTAATGTAATTGTTACTTAACTAATGTTAGCATCTTGTAAATTCAGTTGAATGTAATTGGTATAGATTTGAGTTTCAAGTTATGGAATACATGTGCATAATCTGGTTTTATTGTTTTATTGTAATGGGTGTTACATACAGGCGAAACCAATATTAAAGCGCGGTCCAATCCTAATTTTAAAACAATTTACGGTGCTTTACATAAGGTTGAGAATTGCTTACCAGAATCAACGATTTAATGCAAAAATTCAATTGAATACGTGCTAATACTTTTTATATTTATTTCGTACAATCAAATGATTAAATTTTAATGATAAAAGAGTCCATAGTTCACTTGTAAATTTCATCGGGAATTCGTATATGATACATTCATTGAAATATATTTGCCCATAATTGAATAAAAATGCTTTTTCCCACGAAGCACGTAAGAAAAATTGCAAAATTTAGGGAATGTTGCCGATTTTTTTCTATCAAGCCAAGTTTGCTCAATCGTGTATTGGCTCCCATAATTCATAAGGACGTATATTCAATTTACACTACTTTTTTTTCGAACTACGGTTATTAGGTTTAAGCGTCGAAAAACTAAGTTTTCGCGAAGTCGAATCATGAAATTTGGAACTCATTTCGCCTTAACAGCCAATGCTGCAGTGAGAACGTTATTTAATTTTGTTTTAATATGTTCACGTCGCGCAACTATTAGGGAAAGTACACTCTTAAAGATATTCCAATAGACTATAGGTAAACAGATAAAACTAGTCATAAAATTAGGTACTGAATAGACTAATTAGTTGTTCGTCAGTTTGTTTGCAGTAGCTACTTAGATCACAATGGTCTCGCATATGGTACGTTACTATCACAACACTATATTATAAATAAATGCGTGAGTGAGTTTTTTTGTTACTTTTTCACAGTGTAACGCCACTGTGTGTTTTTTTATGTTTGTTAGCTCATAACCTTCGAGAGGGTGAACCGATTCTAAAAATTATTTTGTTTGAAAGCTGGTGCCTCCCGTGTGGTCCAAATATAAATTTTATCAAATTCGGTTCTGTAGTTTTTGAGTAAATAAAGTAGAGTTTGAGTTGAAGTCGTTATTAAATTTTTCAAATTGTACTTGAACGCCTAAGATGCTACGTAGAACTGCAAGCTATTGTGCAGCATGAGGATTGCATAGCTGCTACTTGTCCATACTAAAAGAGAAAACTCTTTTCTACCTCTTAACATTGTCCGATTTCAGTGACATTTTTTTCATGCAATCAACACATTTTGCTATGCCCGTACGTTTTGATTTTTCCGTTTTTTTAAGTTTTAAAAACATCAATTTATATTTAATTTTGAAATACTGAAAAAATTTGTAAGTAAAATAACGTATGTTATAATCAACTCTTAATTTCATTATAGATTTTGGTGATCATGGCCTGCTTGATCATCAAGATTGCTGCACAGTCAACGCCTTCTACATCTCCATCACCATCTATCACGGAAGACGAAATACGGCTTTGGAGAGAGAGGATCATTGAAGTCATCAATTCGCTTTTTTACGGAAATAACCAACGAAAATAAAACATCATAGATTAAACTTTTATATTATTGAGGTCTATTTGCATATCTTTTCACAGCATAAGTTAGTTTAAGCACTTTTTTAAACTTTCACGGTTGTTTTTAATAAACATATTGCTACTTACGGGATGAAAACCGTGATATTTATTTTAATGAGCTCCAGATATTTCGACACTGTTGCAAGCGCCATGACCGCGGGACTACTGGAGAATGCGGGTGGGTGGATGAATTAATATTCATCCACATTCAACCACCAATTATAAGATAAAGAGCCCAGAGAACTCAACTATAAACTTTTTACTAACCGACTCCAAAAAAAGTAGGAGATATCTCAACTTTACTGTATATAGGTATATTTTTTATGTGTGTTTGCGGATAACTTCGTCGTTTATGAAACGATTTTGATGGATCTTGAAGAAACTTGATGAAGTATAACACTGATTCTATTTCTATCAAACCCCATTCGATCGGTTTTTATTTTGCATAGCGTTTAATTGTAAGTGACGTGTTGTCAAAGCGGTCCTAAATCATTATTTTTCTGTTTCCTGTTTAATTAATGGGCCTAACAAGAAAATTTGCGTAAGTGTGACATAATCGTATAGTTGATATACAAAATTATCTGGGCCACAATTGTAATAGATAAATGATAGTTTGTCCTGGATACGTCAACGATACGATAACATTATACGCAACTTTTCACTTTTCTACCGGTATCCAAATAAAGGAGGAGGTACTCAATTCGATATTTTTTTTATGTTTGTTACCTCATAACTTTCGATAGAGTGAACCGATTCTCAAAATTTGTTTTTTGTTTGAAAGCTGGTGTTTCCCTTGTGGTTCCATTTATCAAATTCGGTTCAGTAGTTTTTGAGTTACAATCCAATAACTGATTTTTACATTAGTAATGGAAAATTTAATACCGACGTATTAAATTTTTCAAATGGCACTTGTTTCACAACACAAAGAACAGAAATGACGTAATCGCATTTTATCTTAATATATAATCTTAATAAATATGTAAGGATAACAAGCATTATACTTATATTTTTTATTTTACCAAAACATGGAACCGACTTCAACACCAAAAAGTGTGAAATAACTTGTCGAAGTCGGTACATGCGCACAATATCGTGATAACAGGCACCTACTTTGAACTATAATCAAAGTCATATATCAAACATTTTTACTATATTTAGTGACCTGAAGGTCGTCTGAAAGATTGTCTGTAAGAGATTGCATTAGCGATAAGACCGCCAATTGTATTACCAGCATAGATCTAAGATTTAACTTGTAAGTAGATTAATTAGTTAATTTACCTACTGTTTTTGTTTTGTATGGTGAGCAATAAATTATTGTATTGTATTGTATTGTATTGTATTGTATTGTATTGTATTGTATTGTATTGTATTGTATTGTATTGTATTGTATTGTATTGTATTGTATTGTATTGTATTGTATTGTATTGTATTGTATTGTATTGTATTGTATTGTATTGTATTGTATTGTATTGTATTGTATTGTATTGTATTGTATTGTATTGTATTGTATTGTATTGTATTGTATTGTATTGTATTGTATTGTATTGTATTGTATTGTATTGTATTGTATTGTATTGTATTGTATTGTATTGTATTGTATTGTATTGTATTGTATTGTATTGTATTGTATTGTATTGTATTGTATTGTATTGTATTGTATTGTATTGTATTGTATTGTATTGTATTGTATTGTATTGTATTGTATTGTATTGTATTGTATTGTATTGTATTGTATTGTATTGTATTGTATTGTATTGTATTGTATTGTATTGTATTGTATTGTATTGTATTGTATTGTATTGTATTGTATTGTATTGTATTGTATTGTATTGTATTGTATTGTATTGTATTGTATTGTATTGTATTGTATTGTATTGTATTGTATTGTATTGTATTGTATTGTATTGTATTGTATTGTATTGTATTGTATTGTATTGTATTGTATTGTATTGTATTGTATTGTATTGTATTGTATTGTATTGTATTGTATTGTATTGTATTGTATTGTATTGTATTGTATTGTATTGTATTGTATTGTATTGTATTGTATTGTATTGTATTGTATTGTATTGTATTGTATTGTATTGTATTGTATTGTATTGTATTGTATTGTATTGTATTGTATTGTATTGTATTGTATTGTATTGTATTGTATTGTATTGTATTGTATTGTATTGTATTGTATTGTATTGTATTGTATTGTATTGTATTGTATTGTATTGTATTGTATTGTATTGTATTGTATTGTATTGTATTGTATTGTATTGTATTGTATTGTATTGTATTGTATTGTATTGTATTGTATTGTATTGTATTGTATTGTATTGTATTGTATTGTATTGTATTGTATTGTATTGTATTGTATTGTATTGTATTGTATTGTATTGTATTGTATTGTATTGTATTGTATTGTATTGTATTGTATTGTATTGTATTGTATTGTATTGTATTGTATTGTATTGTATTGTATTGTATTGTATTGTATTGTATTGTATTGTATTGTATTGTATTGTATTGTATTGTATTGTATTGTATTGTATTGTATTGTGACCTTTGTGACCTTAGTTGACCTTAGATGACTTTAGTGGATCTTTCGTGACTTTCGCTTTTAATTTTCGTCTAATAGTTTAACTTGCTCTGTAGCTAGAGAATACCCTTTACACCATAACACTTGCGCACTATTGCATCACGGTAGAATTATACTTATCACAGTCTAGCACGACGGTGATAGGAATCCAGACAGCTTATTTCACAAGAGCCGTACTACCTAGTAAGTCCGCTTTCCTTGTCTCTTACGATTCGTATCCCGAAGAGGATCCCTCCCTCTTACGGAGTGAAACTGGAAGAAACTTCTCTCTTCTAAGTGTTTTTCACGCAATATTTTGATATTATTTTCGTGGAAAACAAAACGTTAGAAACAACTGTTCAAACACAATAAATATCTCATTTTACGAAATAATTCACTACATAGTACCTTCGCGTTAATTTAATGACGTCAGAAAATGTATTTGAACCCATTCATCGATTATGGTCATAGGTAGGTATTTATTTACTCTAACCAAATACCATTGATTTAAAGTAACATATGTATTTAAACCCATAGTAAAATAAGATAGTTCGTGCCAAAATATGTGGCTTTGCAAACGAGTACATACAAATTATAATAACGCACACAGGCAAAAATGGCGTGACATCGTGAGGCGTATAACTTCTAGCCCCACCAACACTACTACATGACGATCACCACCGCTCTGTCAAGAGCGCAACGAAGAAGAAGAAGAAGACATACAAATTGTAAGCCTTAACCTATGTAGGCTGTTTGTAAACTAATATGTTTGTCTGTGTATACGAATATATATATATGTGATATGGTGAATTGACGGTTCCCTAATTATTAACCGAATTTCATATGATAATGATGAACTTCGATGGGATGTGTTGGAAAAGCAACCTTATGTACAAGGGCGAAGTATTTGACATCGGTGAGCTCGTCGACGAGCTCGTTAACGAGCTCGTTAACGAATCATTACAGAATCGCAGGGCAGATCGCAGCCTAAGAGCCGTCACTAACGTCCTCCTATTCAGCGTGACTCTGTCAATCCAAGGGTATTTCAAAATTTGTGGTTGTATTGTCTTGTATTAAGTATATACCTTTGTCTCTCTCGATCTCATGTCGAAATATTCTTAGCAATACACACTGATCTTTTATGAGTTTAACAGGGTCTGAATGCAAAGGTAGAATCAGGAAGGGTACAACTACCTTTACATGCTCGCGTCGTTGATAGATCGACGTCTTCATTTTCATAAGCTAAATTATGCTACATTTATTTAACCTGTCCAATGTCTACTACTCGGTTTCTTTTCGAGCTACGCATAAAAGTTCAGATAAAAAAATACTACTCTTAAATAGTTTAACCACCTAAAAGCAAATTTATACCGATGGAATGCAGGATCTGATAAAATTAGTTACAAATAATAGGTATAAAATGTATAATGTATGAATAGGTATAAATGTGATGTATGCGCGACATGGCTTAGCACTTTTTTACCGCTCGACACGCGACGGGATACGGCTAATGGCAGAAAACGTCGATTAAATTGTTCCTTCCTTCCCCCGCTTTAGTATAAGACAAGCATGGCATAGATATAGCTTGTAGTTTTCTGCAATGTCATGCTTGAAGAGGTAGCAGTAGGACACAAAGTAAGACAGCGCAAGAGCCCTTAGCTTTTGGAAAATTTCGCTGCGACAACATTGAACGAAAATTACAGGCATTCTACACGGTCGGGAACAACCACCGACCATCGTGACTAGGGTTTGGGAATTTCCGACAATGTCAAAGTCCCGGGAATTCCTGGGACTTCGAGACATAAGAAACAAATTGATTTTTGTTTATTAAGAGAGGTAAGTTTTTTTTGAGAATTTATCTGATGAAATTTCTGGTGAAATGTATTAAGAAAGGCATTTTTTTTATAAATCAACATTTATTAAACATAAAATTAAATCTTAATAACTTTTACGTTAATTTCATTTTTTAAATTTTTAATTTTTTTTTCATTTTACACTCATATTCACTTTTAAGCAGTTAAATCTTAGAGTTAAACGTCATACTATTTCTTTTTAATTTTACTACTATGTAAGTAGTAATCCTAGTATCTAATCATTACTCATAATCACAACATTGTTAATTCTCATAATCACAGATCTTTTTTTCTTGGGTTGCCGCTTCACCCGCCGATCGTCGGCATTTCTTCATTAAACGTCCTATAACCCGTTAAATGGCGATTCGCCATATTTGGCCAATAATACAATAGATTTCGCAGAAATCAACCTACTTTTCTAGGAACTGCAACGTGTGTGGTTAACTCAAAAACTTTGGACTTGGGCGAGGTTAACCATAAAAAAACGGCTATTTTTACTGGCCTAGACAATCTTGTCTCGTCTCGAGTCTCGACCTGAAAGCCCCGGGACTCGAGACAACTAAAATTACGAAAAGTCCCGGGATTTCGAGACTCGAGACGTCCCGGGACCCAAACCCTAATCGTGACCTTGGTCGAGTTGATATAAAAATGGACAGTGTAGAAATCGGTTGATCCGACCGATATTTGGTTGATGTCAACGGCCTTGATCGCAACCGCATCCCTCGCGACAGGCTGCGTCCGTGGTCGAACCCAACTGTCTAAACGACTCAACGACTCAACGCTAGCAGACATTCATCGATCGTAAGTACAAATACGTAATACGTAACTTTATCTTTTTCGCGGAACGGTTAACTAATACCTACACAATGCTTACGTGTTCAGGATGTAATGTTGAGCACTCGGATGGAGTAAAGTGCTCGAAATGTTTACTTTCTCGTGCGCCAACATAAGTGAAGTTTACTATCGCAAACTTGGAGCCAGCTGCAAATCTAGCAAGTAGCCGTTGACAGCATAGCCGAGTGTGCCGAAAGCTGGCAAGAACTTCGAAATGAGAGTTGTGGAATTAACATACTGCAACTGCAGATCCCCATTCAAGAAGTGAAAGATATTCCAGGTAACCTACATTACATCAACGAATCCATACCCGCTGTTAAACAAGAAACCCAAGATAATAAAACTTAAACAAACAATATGGAGTTAAAAATAATAGAAGTAGAAAAGAGAGTGATAAACTTGAAAACTAATGTAAAGAACACCGATGACTAGCCATATATACAATGAACATTATTAAAACTAGCAACAGATTTTTCCAGCAATATTGTAATTAAGGGCGTATCTATGCCCGATAGACGAGATAATATTTAAATTAAGGTCGTACATACCTATTAAGAAAAATGTATACTTGATTAAAATCGTATGTCAACTTGGTGAAATTGTGGGCCAGCCCCTGTCCCTCTTTGACATCAGCTTAGTGACGACGCTCGCTCTTTCTCTGATGTCAAGCCTATTATCGATGGTTTCCTCGATACATAAAGGAAAATCACGTCGGCCAAAACTACTAAAAACCTAACCACAAAAACTGAGTTTTCCTAAAATGTAATCGAAAATCTATGTTAACGATTACCTAACATACTTGTATAAACAGCAACATCAAAAAATACAGTGAGTTAATGATAACGCAGGCGTAGTCGTAGGCTATCAGCTATGTAATTTTAACTCTAGTAAAGACTCATATTAAGGGTCATCAAAGCGTGTAGTATATTTCTCGCAAAACAATAATGAATTATCAACGTCATCTTAGAAGATTTATTAAATTTGTACAGATGTGTATGTTATATGGGAAGACAAATAGGTAGTATTATACTAAGAAATACCAATTTTTTCATGAGTGTATAATTGTACGTTGATAAGTTAATAGTGTTTGAAACACTCTTCGAACCTGCAGATTGTCTGTAGCATAACAACTATGAAGTCCTCTTTGAGGGTAAGTTTATTTATATTTTCAATCAAAACTACTTGTGACTTTGTTCACATTGTGTATTTTTTATCCGAATGTGTTTTGTTAAAAACTTCTACGTATTCCAATATTTGTTATTTTTACAATACTATACTGTAATTATTATGTTTGAACATTTTAATTATTTTGTACACAAGTTTCCTCTTTCGATGTTTCGTTCTTACTTTAGTACTTTTCAAAGAACTCATGTTATTATTGGACTCTTTGGAATGGAATGTCTGCTTTACTTTCTCTTTGTTTATGCCCTGATTCAAACGATCTTCAGGATTTTCACGTACTAATGCTAATAGGTTATAATATGTTTAATTGTAGATACGTGATCAATATTATTAATTAAATTAGACTTATTACAAATTTAATAAAACACAACAAAAAAATAATTTTAAATTAATTTTAGCTTTGGTTTAAGCAATACCTTGAAGTCTATCCACCAGACTTCTGATGATTATGTTTCTGCAATCAACTCTCGACATCTCGTCTCGTCGTTAGAAATGAGTACTGCCTTTTTGACACAAGTGTTACGTTTAACGTGTTTTTGAAAGTTTGAAATCAAGCACACAATTAAGTTATTAGCTGTGCACCGCGGTTTCGATTGCGCTAGAGGAATTATTATCAGGAATCTTTTTAAAGAATAATTCAAAGAGATGTATGTGATATATGCATGCCATTATGAATCAAATATGGCGTATGTTACACAGCCATAATATAGCTTTCTACTGACGAAAGACTTTTTAACTGGTTATATAGCTGTTGCGTTTATCCGTTATTAACAAACTATTAAATCTTTCCTCTTTATTATTAGAGTAGATAAAGATTAACACCAAGGTACCAATATTGTGGCCTAGTTTTTAGCGGCGTTGATATTCCATATTTTAACAAGGAAAATCGATTGTGCTACTGATAGATAATTTAGTTGAGTTAATCAAATATAGTTGATACCTATGTTTACCTTTTCTGTAAATATTATATAAAATGAATTCATAAGAAGCTGTGACTGACTAATACACAACAATTTCATTCATCGTTTTCAGATCCACGTTGTTCTGTCAACGATTTTAATCCTGGAGGCTTCAGCAACAGCGCAACCATACGTATATCAAAACTCGCAAATGCCTAATCAAAACGGTCTCTACTTCAACAATCCACGGAACACCCCCCTGCCAGAGGTTAAAAATCAAGTTCAACGAAACAACTTCCAATCTGACCAGAACTGGGCATCCAGACGCTATCAAAATACTGGTAACGAACCAAAGGTTTACAATAATGGATTGAATGCTCCTAATTTATATCCTCAATCAGGTTTTCCAAATCAGCTACCAGCCAATTCTTTCAGTTCAACATCAAACTCTGCATCCACAGACTCCTTTCTAGTTCAACCAAGTCCACCTGTTGATACCCGTAGTGATCAATACAATAAAGGATTTACTGCACATTTATATCCTCAATCAGGTTTTCCGAATCAGCTATCAGCCAATACTTTCAGTTCAAAATCAAACTCTGCATCCACAGGCTCCTTTCCAGTTCAACAAAGTCCACCTGTTGATACCTTTAGTGATCAATCCAATAAAGGATTTACTGCTCCTAATTTATATGCTCAATCAGGCTTTCCAAATCAGCTACCAGCAAATACTTTCAGTTCAATATCAAACTCTGCACCCACAGACTCCTTTCCAGTTCAATTAAGTCCTCCGGTTGACACCTTCAGTGATCCATCGAAGTTCAAAATAATACCTATACCCATATCAGAAGGGGCTCAGATGATACGACTTCCACTATCCGGTGTATATCCAAATATTAAAATATTCCGTGTTACTCCTCAAGATCAAATCGAAAGTAATGATCACAGCAGGGTCTTGTCCAGTGACACCTTAGAAGCCCTATCAAAGGCAGAATCAGTAATAGACAAAATTGAGTCAAATCCTGGGTCATACATTGAAACTTTTAAACAAGCAGGAAAACAACAACCCTCACTACAGAGTAGTGATAGCACTAGTCAAACATTACCAAATGCTTACATTAACTCTGGACTCAAAGGCGAGACATACAAAGGAAACACTGTAAATAGTTATCAAAAAGCTGATGAGAATCCAAGAACTGGTTACAATGATGGTCTGGCTACACATGGCACAAACAGTAGTCCAGGAGATCATGGATATAAAAGGGAGCAATCTAACCTTGATAATATTTATACCGGTATATATGGAAAAGAAAATAAGGTACCTATTGAAGGAACCAGTCTAAGTAATTCTCAAACTGCAGCTAATAGTGACAGTAGCACCGGAAATCAAAATGGATTGAATGCCGATGGAACCTACTCATCTAATAATTTACATACACTGTACTCGTCCTCTCCACTTAATAATTTCCAAACATGGAACGGCGTAACACCCAATCAACAAGGAACCGTTTACAACAACGCTGAAGCCATCACCGCGACAAGTAGTTCCGGAGTACAAATGTCGTTAAATAAATTCCCCTCAACTTATTCACCCCCCCTTTTAAATTTCCAAACTTGGAATGGAAAACAAGACCATATACCTAATGAACAAGATACCGTTTACAATAACGCTGAAGCTGCCGCAACTGGTATTGCTGGAGCTCATAATTCAGAAAATAGCTTACCCACGCCTTACTCTTACCCCACTAATTTGCAAACTTGGAATGGAAAACCTGGCGTAATATCCGCTCAAGAAACTTTTTACAATAACGATGTATTGAGTAATTTTGGAATGCATGGAATGCAGAACTCACTAAATAACTTGCCAATACGTTATTCATCCCCTCTTACTAATATTGAGGAACGGAATGAAAAACAAGCCCTAACATCTACTCAACAGGGTAACGTTTACAGTAATGCTGAAAGCCCTGCCACAGGAAGTAATCCTGGAAGTCATACCGAAGGTGATTATAGGAATAACTATGACAAGCAAGGAGTAACATCTACAAAAGAAGGTAATGGTAACACAGATACTAGCGCGGCAACCAGTGCGACTAATACCTATGGAAATCACGGCAACCAATATAATACTAAAAAAGTGTTCCCATCCGATTTCAACAATTACCAATATTCAGGATCTACAGTGAGTACAGCGATTTCACAAGGTCTAGATATAAACAAACATCCAAACAAACCCAGTGATAGAGATTTCACACTATTGTATCCAAGCTATACAGAAAACTCGTCTAACCCTATTCTTAAAACTCCTTCAAATCCCGATGTCCTTCAATCACCCGGATTCGGAAAATTAGATAACGATTATTCTATTCATGGTCCACTCTCAGGAGGGTATCTTAATTATCCTCATACAACACAACCTATAGATTCAAATGATCACCCTTCCAATAGTCATTATGAGATACCTTATAAGACGCTAACTGGTCAGCAAGTTCCTGCAGTAATATATCCAACTGGAGATAGATACGGTTATCAGTCATCACCCAATAGCTGGTCTAGTCAAACTGATGTACATACTCAGACTAAAAATCCTTATACTGATAGTATTCTAGGCACCGAAAATGGATTTAATGGTTTTGAGATTCCAAAATTTCTTGGAAATGGACATGAAACACAAAACGTAGCGCCCATTTGGCTAAATAATGCAGAAACTAGCACATCTGCAAACAGTCATGGAATTCAAAACAGCTACGATTCTTCCCCGGCAAATAATTATCTTCAAGGATTGGGACCTCAAGGGGAAAATCTAGATCAACAAGGAACTAGTCACAATGATGTCAAATCAAATGCTGATGCAAATGTTTCTGAAGTCCAAAAGGTTGATGATATTTTATATTATAGTAAAGACTTACGAGGTGTGGTTACAGAAAATGAAGATAAATATAACGCTAACACTGACGTTCCAGCCAGGGCATCACCCAACTACGGAAATAAAATGGGACCATACGATACAGATAATCAACATCCTGTTATTGATAACAGTGGCCAACTATCTGGCATTCCAGGAGAGGGTTCGGGAACTTTACCCTCTCAATCCTACCCTAGCATTAAAGAAGATAATTTAAATAATAACATGTTCAATTACGATGGGTCCTATCTTTCTGGTAATCATAAACAGACACCCATTGTATCAATATGGTCGCCGAGTAATTCTGAATATCACATACCAACAAACTATTATGCCAACACTAATTACAAACCTTCAGAAGAAAAATATACCAGTAAGGCAGCAGCAACCGCCGTAACAGTAACGAACAATAAGCCTTCAATACATCAAACGCATGATGACCAAGACCAAAATGGCCGCTATCAAATCCATCGTCCAATAAGTAGCCGTACAATACCACAACAAAATTATTTACCTGAGTATCTCCTATATCAGTCTCAAGCTACAGGTGCAACCGCAGAAGCCAGTTCATTGATTTCAAATAGCTTAGATTCGAAAAAACCTGACGACACGGTTCCAATTCTTGATGGCCCTCCCCTAGGCTATCCTGCACCTCTTGACACTCAACTCGATAGTAAGGAGGATGGGCAAGCTCCTGCCAAATTATATCCTACCAAAAAAGGAAATTCTTACCTTGCGAATAATCCATCGCGTTCTACTGATGGTTGGGTTAATCCTGTTGATGATAGTGCTCAGCTAAAATCGTATAGTGACAACAATTATGATAATGAAAATAAAGCAAGTGTTATTAAGAAACCTACATTAGATGAATATGAAACACAAAATATACCTACTCCACATAAACCTGATAACAACAATACTGAAATCACACCAGAAGGAAATTTTCACGATTATGAAGAGCAAGATAAAACCCTACATCCAAAAAAAAAGACTGACAATAGTGCCAAACCCAATGGGGCAGTAAGTACTTCTGGTACTCAAAAGAGTGATGAATATTTATATGATAGTATATACCCACAAAATACAGGTAAACCAGAAGTGATTCCTAAAACATCAAATATGGATAATAGTGATACTGATCCCATAGCCATACTTTCAAGCAACTCCGTAAATCAAAATGGTCCTTATAATACAGGCAAAGAAATCCCTATCAATGAAAACAATCACGGCAATGTATGGAGAAGTTTATTTTCACAATTTTTTCCTACTATTAACGACAATCAGCCTGATGAATCTAATCTATCTGATAATGATAAACAAGCACTCACCAAACCAGGTGAATCACTAAATGATGGGTCTTACACTTCTGAAAGTAAATACTACAATAATGGAAACGAACCCTCAATACTTGAAAACACTAGTACTACAACAGCAGCATCTACTTTGGAAGTGGTTGTAAATAAACCTAAAATAATACGTCATTTGCATCCTCAATATCAACGTTCTAAACTCCAACATCCAAGGATTACCAATGAAATACCACAAAAAACTCTTGCATCTGGATATTTTCTAGATGATGGTAGTCAAACTACACCTGTCACTGCTATAGCCAGTTCCTTGGGTTTTCAAGATCCAGAGTCAAGTAAACCTAATCCTGCTAATCCGTATACAGCTACTGATGAATATGGTCCTCTCGTCGATCCAACTTATCTACCAGAAACCGGCTATAGTTTGATTAATCCCGTCGATGACACTACTAATCTTAAATCTCCTTATGCTGATAGCTCCAACTCAGGTGATTATAGATTTGGTGGTTTTGGAAAATATAGATCCCCATTGGAAGACACCGTCCATGATTTCAGTTCAAATCTGGCACCTCAAAAGGTAAATCTTAAAAATTATAAAACAAGTCACGATCTTCTTCATCATCCAGTAAACAGTAACAAAGCAACAGCAGGAATCTCTGATCGTTCAGCATCTATCGAAGACTATGAAGATTATTTTATGTATGGCATGGTGCCATTGACCAACGCTGAATCTATGCAAGGGCAAAATTCAAGGAAACCATCTAAATCGTTACTCCATTCCAACGCTCAGGCAAATGCCTTTAGCGTTGTAAACTCCCATATTCCACAATATCAGAGCTATCTATCAAATAGTAATCCCATAAGTGATAGCTTTGACACAGCACCGTCGAAGGATAACCCTATTGAAAATGGCTACAAAACTACAAATTATTTTTCTCATCATCCGTCAAAAAATAATCCTGATACAAGATACTTTTCTAAGAACCACGATAATGATTACTTAGGCAAACTTAATCATGCTGCTAATAACGGAAAACATCCCAGTACAAACTTTCAAAATTCTAATGAGATGCGTGACAAATTTTATGATCATAAGGCCGAATCACCAATATCTGATAGCTTTTCACTTCCTTCTAATTCATTTCCTGAATGGTCATCGACTCCTAAACGAAAAGAACAGCCGTTTAGCTTCCACAGTCTTTTTAATTCATACTTTGCTGATCCATCAAACCAAAAATCTACTGAACTGAATAATGATATCAACGAACCGAGTGATGGTATACCAGATAATACTAAGAAGAATAAAATGGCTGTTAAGAAAACGCCATATTTGAGACATCAAAGAGGCCCTGTTGACCAGAGTAATGTAGATGGACATTTGAAAAATATCAAGATAGATGTACCAGCTGGCGTTTCATCTCCGACTAATTATTCTGAAGACTATAATGATTCCACTGAAGTAAAATCAAAAACGCGTTTTATTGTAGGAAATTTCATTTCATATTTAGGCAGACTGATAAGTGGGGTTTATGATTCGTAAGTGAATACGATCGTGACATAGGTGCACGTGACTACGTAACCGTGTACATAATAACGAGTTACAAGTATATGATGTGAATTCCTCGACAATGTTGTATTTGTATTGGTTTAAATAAATTAACTCACAACTGTATTTTCGTTTGGTTTATTTTTAAGCTACTTCCTTACTCCATTATCTCCAGTATAAGGGTGGGGTGCTGAACCTTAAATAACAAATGCTTAACACAACTTTGTTATAGTTATAAACACTATACCTATTTAAAATAACTTATTTTTTTCTATGACATGAGAGACGTTATAGAGTTGTTCGTCTGATATTAACCGTCAAGCTGACCCATAATATTTGCTGTGTCATCCACATAGTTTCGCTCTATCAACACTCATCGAAAGAATATGAAATAGATATGATGAACTTAGCGTTTAGTTCTATGTAGTAGCTTAAGAATTCATTTTGGTGGAAATGTTAGGCGTTACAGTCACATTGTAGCAACGATATTTGCATCGACCCGCTAAATAACGCTTCTTTGGCGATCCCAACTCCTAAAAAACATACTTACATGCAAAAGACCATAATTATTATTTCCGATCATAAAGCCCGATTCACACTTCAACAAATACAGCAGCGAGTTAATTAATCAGTCAGTTAAGTAACAAGTAGTAAGTTGTAAGTAGCGTTCAAATGTAGGAGAGTAAGCAGTCATAAGTTACCATTTCGAGAAGAAGACTAGTCGCCTTGGTTATTTTTTTTTACTACTGACGACTTGTCTACAAATCTATGGACTATACTTAACTATACTCGGCCACCTACATGCCGGCCAGTTAAGTAAGCGGGGTGCGGGAGACACGAGAGAGGGGCCTATTTCGCACTGGACTTGCCAAAAAATAGGATTGCAATCTATTCAATCCCACTTAATCGACAACTAACTACTTAACTCGCTTTTGTCGATAACAACTTAACTCGCTACTGTACTTATTGAAGTGTAAATGGGGCTTAAGAATGGAAATGCACGAAATTCAATTAACAAAGGATATAAAACCATTATCGTGTAAGAATAAAATTACTTCTATAATAACAATAACATTATATTATCATCGCAATATTGACCTAACGATTGTTAAAATTTTACGCGTATTAAATTCAGTAACACGAAATATGCTGCGTCTTAAAGTAAACATTTAATAATGTGCTCGAATAAATACGTATAGGTAGTTACAATATGTTTATTTCACTTGTGTAAACAGTTTTGAATTATTATGTAAATTAATTTGTCCATTTCATTATGTACAAAGTTAGGTTGGTTATAAGAGACGTTAATACATATTTGTGCAAGGTGGTATCTACTTGGCTAGCTGCTACTCCCGAGTTTGAACGGTCTGATACGGCAGTTGGCCAGTAATTATTCCAGCACCTAAAACATCATTATCATCATCAGCCGTAGGACGTCTCTCCTCGACTCTCCATAGCTCGTTGTGCGACTTTGAGCTTGCTTATGAGATAACATCACATACCCAATTTAATTATATATCCTTTAAAAAAATAAAACTAAATAAAGAACTACTTCTCGTAGCGCTCGTAGCGCAGCTTGACTCTGCGATCTTAACCGATCAACAAGTTAAGCAACGCTTGCTGCGGTCAGGACTTGGATAGGTGGCCGCTAGTGGCATTATTTAACTGAGCGCTTCCCTGCTTGGGAGGGCACGTTAAAGCCGTCGGTCCCGGTTGTTTCTCTTAGGACAACAGTCGTTAGGCTATGTCGAAGGCCTTCGGGTGGCCTGAAAACTTCGACATAGGTTTGCCACTAAACTATTCACCAAGTCGCACTGGGCCCGCGTGGTGGATTACGGCCCAACTTCTCTCTCTGAGCGGAAGGCATGAGTCCCAATAGTGGGAACAAAATCGGCTGATTATGACGATGATGATGATGAAATAAATAAAAAAATACTTCAATGTTTAAATCAGAGTAAGGTCGATTAACTGTAAGGCTCTTCGCACACGGGTCGTAAGTGTAGTCGTATCGTTACGAAGCAACGCGTACGAGACCAGCAGGCCTAGAAAAAAGATGTTTCTGTTATTATTGTTAACGCCACACGACAACTTCAAAATGTATGGCATTGACATTACCTGTGGAAAAGTCACGTGACGTCGCGCTAAGATCGTAGACACATTATTGTCTGTGGCGTGGAAACACGCCTGTTTGAATTTTGTCTAGGCCTGCTGCAGTGTCCTACAAACGAACCTCGAGTAGACGTATCGTTTTGTAAGATCACATTGATGAATTCAATTCAAGTTTCACGAATTCAATCAGTTTTTCAGTCATATTGAAAATAAGTCATAAAACGTAAGTACAAAAAATAAATTCAGTTAACTTTTTAGAAATTAAGGAACAGTTAATTTTCTTACGCTTTTTTACGTCAGTACGCTACGGCTATCGTAATAACAATAAATATCTCCTACGACTCGCTACAACACTGTTTCGTGTGCGGACTTGTTTGAACATGTACCTATACGCGTTCGTATTGTTCTCGTCCTACGCGTGTATTACGCTTACGATGCGCGCCGTGTGCGTAGGGGTCAAAATCAAAAATCTAAATCAAAAAAGTTTATTCAATTTAGGCATCAAAGACGCACTTATGAACGTCAACTTTTCATTATAATGTAGGTACTTTAAAGACTCTACCGCCGCGTTCCAAAATATATAGAACCCACCGAGAAGAAGCGGCAAGAAACTCGGGGCTATTCTTTTTATATAGATGTCTACAAATCTACTTAGGAACCTACTACAAATATTATTACATTTACATTTACATATTACATTTTATGGGTGGCAGAGTGACAGCTTGCCAGAAGTGGAGTATCAAGCATCTTTATCTTCTATATAATGTCGAACTTTATAATAAGCTTTGTTTATTAAAACGTTTTTTACAGTCAACTTGAATTTGCCCTCTGTGAGCTCAGTTATGTGTTTTGGGATTTTATTGTAAAAACGCACACAATTTCCTAGGAATGACTTATTAGTCTTCGCAAGTCTAAAACTAGGTACAGCTATCCTATTTGTATTTCTAGTATTAAAAGTGTGGTGATCACTATTTAACTTATATTTATGTAAATTTTTACGAACATACATTATATTTTCAAATACATTATAAGGAAGGCAACGTTAATATATTGATTTCTTTAAATAAATCTCTCAAAGATTCACGAGGACCCATTTCGTATATAGTATTCGTCAATAAAATTTCGTATTTCGTCAGTAAAAATACATTATTAAAATACATATTACACCCATTTCCACTACTGACCTATGAAATACATGCGTATTATTTAAATCTTGTGATATTTAATCAATATTGCCAATATTTATCCAGAACAATTGCAAGGCTGCTAATATTCTGGTCACTTTTCATGGTTACTCCATGGCTTATAGGTGACAAGGTGAGCAGACTACCTGATTAAGGTCGCAGGACGAAGATAGATGCAGGCCGCTGGGGTCTGGGGAGGCTACGATCAGCAGTAGACGTCCTACGGCTGAGATGATGACTTATAGACTAGTTTTTTTATTTCCTTACTTTATTTTTTAGTTTGTGTTCTTTTAATGTTATTAGCAGAATATTAGGTTATAAGCACCTTATAAGCACGAGGCCCACCAGTTGTTAAGCGGTAACTTCTGCCTACGACTGCCTACTTCTGTCTACTTCTGTTACTGTTGTGTTGTATTGTACCTGACAAACTCGCACCATGCTTTTTCAAATATCATTGTTAGTTGTGTTGTTGCAAAGTTGTCATTGTTACCTCAAACTTCATATTGTGACGAAATGCATATGTTCTATGTAGAGGTTATTACTGGTCGGCATCTCAGTACCATTTCCAAATAAATAAATATGTAACTAAAAACTTGGTGTATTTTTTCTTGCAAAACAACAGCAGAAACGTACGAACAATGCATAGTTTTGCCAACTTGTAAAAAACTTTATCCGTATCTCGAAACTTAGTTCAAGAGTTGGGGCCACCATGGTTTTGCAACTGTCCAAAGTTCAACGAGATGATGTATGAGAATATGTAAATAATATTATTACGGCACTTTTAGAACGATATCCTAATGTTTCGGCGTGAAAAATATCATGTTTTGCGTTTAGGGTTCCGCAGTTACTAGAAACTCAAAAGTTTCGTCAAGTACTTCTTTCTGTCAGTACGTCTGTGGTACCATTATTTATTTAATATCAAAACCGACTTTACTCATGTAATTAGCCGACGTTATCGACCTAGGTTTCGGGCATGTCCGATGCCTATCCTCAGGGAGTTTACGCTACAAGATCGCGGCCACCATGGTCAATGTAAAGTCGGTTTTGATATTAAATAAATATGTGTCAAACTCACGAGATTTTTGAACTAAAAAAAGGACCATTATATTTAGATAAAAATAGTAATAATATATAATAGTTGAATCTCAAGGGGCGGCTTTGTGGCGATCCGTCGATGAGTGGCGACACCGTGGACCATGATTCTCCCTGGGGCTCCCCCTAACCCCTGGCTTGCCTGAATTGGCTGTCCGGGGGTTGTAGTATAAATATATAAATATAAGTACCAAAAATATCTAAGGGTGGAAAAGTGACATAACGCCGGAAGTAGTGCTCTAGTGGAACCGCAGCACACCTCTCGGCATTTTTAGCCATCCACACTTTCGTCGCCAATAGTGGCGGCCTTTATGGCGTTCAGTGGGTGGCAAGTCTCACCTGCCTAAATATTTAAAATGAGACTGAAATTGGCAGGTTATTACATATTATATAAGTTCATGTAAAAACCCTTGGACACCGTTTTACTCATTTTTGTAATAAGGTATACCATTTCATCTTCAACCCAAATGTTGTTTTATACTACATTGTATATTTTGATACCAAACGGGCCTCTAAGTGTTGGCTACAGCCCCACTTACGCCTTTGTAAAGGACCGGATGAAATACGTCAAATAAATCAAATATGATAATAATTGTATAAAATAATGATAATTCTAATAATAATTATCGTACGTTATCATTTATCTTAGTTATTGTACCCATTTTTGTAATAGATGTATAGCATTTTACCCTTCATTCTAAATATTTATGTTTTATACATTACTGTTCACAATGTTGTTAGATGAAATCTGTGAAATATTTAATATAATTGTCATTCCGCTCTGTTGGGTGGGTTTCGGAACTGTCGGAGACATTCCAATCGCAGCTCCTCATCTTCAGTTTGTTATTTATGTCAATATTATCTATATAATATAGATATATATATTTTAAAAACAAGTCGAGTTAGTTTACACCATTTATAGTGTGTCCTCTTAGCTTCTAAAAAGGCAAAAATAGTTCACTTTGTGATACCAGCGCCAAATTTTAGTATGTTAATAGGCATAGTATTCTCTCTCAAAAAAACATCGGGACACAAGCTGTAAGGTGCTTGGATCCGAAGCTATGACGTCATCAAAATGGCGACGGCTGCATTTTGAAAACTGCTTATTATATTAAAACTATGAGACGTACATATATGTGTGGGGTGTCAAATTAAAGGTAATTATATGTTCTAAAATATTTAAAATATATATGATCTTAGTAGAGTTACAGAAATATTTGAAATTTTATAAAAAAAATACTTTGATAATTCCTGTATTAATGTATTTATTTTTAACAAGTATTATTTCTACAGAAATACCAAAGAGTTCATTGACTTTCAATTAAAAAGCAGCATTAAGCATACTGATAGAAGAAGCTTTTAATGCATCAGATGAAATGAATAATGAATCCTTTGTGCAGTGGGTGGATCGCAAGAAAATTGAATCAGCACAATTTAAGTTTTGGTATACTACCACGGAGTTAGAAGCAATCATGCTTTTGCTCGTGCAAAGGCATTCGCCAAGGTGATATTGCAGATTTTATAACTTCTCTACACCGCGTTTGGCCATGGACGTTTAACCTTGATCATACAAATTATTGGTTAGGTACCTATATTTGCCCATGATCTTGAAAAGCTGCCAACTTCTCATCCCATGATTTACAAGGAGTTTCAAAAAGGAAATTTTACTAGTTTAAAAACAACCAAAAATTTCTCGCGCCTTGGTCATGACCAAATTCACGAACAAAACAACCTGATTAAACTGGATAGCAAAACTCTCAACATCCTCAGCAACGAGAATGCGTTATTGCGATGGTCTGTAGCAGGCCCTGAAATGGTACGAATGACGTCTGAGTATGAAAGTATGTCTTTTCATCAGCGTTCGTTACCTGGAGCCAATAAACATCACGAAGATACTAAGGCTTATGCATTACGTTTTCAGAAGAATTTTAACAATCTAATTAATGTATTCAAAGAACACGGGAACTTTTTTGAAGATAATAACCTTACAACAGTCAACAATACGCGATTGATTATGAACGATAAGGCCCAAAAATCTGTCTTTGAGGCTGAATCTAGAGGGAATTAACAATATGCAGAATATGTATATGATCGTTTAATCTTACGCAAAAAATCTATACACGACGTTATCAAGCGCAATAAGCTGTCCCTTTTCAGTAATGGAAAAACAATTGTCAAGTCTAAAGATAAACAAAAGATACTCGATCTCAAAAAGGACAGCAATTTATTTTGTAAATTGTATGTCGCCAAGGAAGAAATGCTGATATAGACGTATTCTTTTCTCACGAAAATCATCCCTACGCGCCCTCTATATCAGTGTTTGGATAACTAAGAAAGCCATCGAACAAATCAGATGTTGTTTTATGCATTGTGGACTACTGTTCAAAGCAAGATACCACGACAGTAGTAAGTCTTGTCTCATAATAGACGGAGCAGCCCTATTGCACATGCTTAGCTCCAAACCAAATCAAACATTTCAGCAATATACCAAAGACGTTGTTGTTCCGTACATCGAGAACAGGTTACGGTTTTTTGACAGAGTGGATGTGGTGGTTGATGAGTTTGAAAGCCCACACACGAGAGTTGAGAGGTACAGGAAACCATGTTGCAGTCACAGAAACAGTGAAAATCCCTAAAAATTTTCTAAAGTTTTTAGCCCATGATAAAAATAAAGAACAATTATTTATACTACTTGCAAAAAACCTAGTCAAAAACAGGTTGCTGGAAAGACGGTTATCTGTACATCCAAAGAAAAAGGGCTGGCTTCATCAACATCAGCTGTTGAAATGATATTCTCGTCCCATGAAGAAGCAGATGCCAGATTATTATTACATGCTGCGAACGCTGCCCGAAATAAACCATAATAACGTTATGATTAAAACGGTGGATTCTGACGTGCTCATCATAGCACTTTTTGCTTTTTCGAACATACCCGAACTGAAAAAGCTGTGGATAGAGTATGGAACGGGGAAAAATTTAAAATACCTGCCTCTTCACGTCTTCTGTACTCTCCTATCAAGTGGTATAACAAATTTAATGCCGTTTTTTCACGCATTCACCGGGTGTGATACGGTGTCAGCCTTTTGCGGAATTGGCAAAAAAAGTGCCTGGAAAACATGAATGTCTTTAAGAGATGTAGACGCCGCTTTTGAAGCATATTCTCATAACACAGTACCGTCACAAAATAGTGAAGAATTTAGATTGATAGAAAAGTTTGTAGTTCACATGTACCACCCTGCAAGTGGAACTACCAGCGTGAACACTGCAAGAAGAGTCCTTTTCACAAAAAGGAACAGGTCTATCGAACATATAACACCGACTCAAGATGCACTACTGCAACATCTTAAGTGAGCAATATTGCAAACTAATGCATAGATAAATTGTCTTAACTACAACCCCGAGAAGTTAGCCCGTGCAACTGGGGTTGGGAAAGTAAAAATAACGGGCTGCTGTACACTCCTGTATGGAAAAGTATTCCTGATGCCAGCAGCAGTTGCAAGGAACTCCTGTCTTGTAAATGCAAAGAACGGTGTGTGCGATGTAGGTATGTAAGGAATGAATTGAAATGCACTCTCCTATGTGCATGCGAAGGAGCATGCTCCAGAGAAGTATGTAATGTAGACATCTGATAATATTTTTTTTAATAAACAGGCTATTCTTTATGCTAACTTGTATTTTTGTATGCCTCATTAACTTTCCAGGCCATAGTATTTTCGTCTCCAAATTATTTTTATTAAACATCAACGCGCGACACCCGCAATCGCAAGCGGGAGTGCCTTGCTAAAAGCGGTATAACAAAAGTATTTTCCATCCGATCAATCAACTTTTTTTTTAATAGAAAGAAGAAGAAATTTTTTTTTTAATATTCCTATTATACATAGTGTTTGTCTGAAATAAATACTTTATAACTTATTTTAAAAGAAACGGGACTATTAATTGTAAAATTTTCATTATATTCAAAATAGTTTTGTAACTCTACCATTGACGTGGACTTATATATTTACAACATTCTAGAACATTTAATTACCTTTAATTTGACACCCCACACATATAAATTCGAGTGCTAGTTTTAATATAATAAGCAGTTTTCAAAATGCGGTGGCCGCCATTTTGATGACGTCATAACTTCGGATCCAAGCACCTTACAGCTTGTGTCCCGATGTTTTTTTAGAGTAAACACTATGCCTATTAATATATTAAAAGTTTGCGCTGGTATCACAAAGTGAACTATTTTTATGCTAAGAAAAGGGACTATTATAAGTCACAAACGGCTGGACCAACTTTTATGATTTTTGTGATTTTCGATTTTTCATATCTTTCGGAAGAACATAGGATACTTTTCATCTTCATCGCCATCCATCACCACGTGGGTGAAACCGCGGAGCGCTGCCAGTTATATACGAGTATATAAAGGAATATCAGGCGTAAATGACACGTGAACTTTTACAAGCGCCGTCGTTTTGACATTTGTCAACTGTTTCGGTGCCGCCATCAAAAGGATCCTACTTATGTGTTGCCGATGCCAACAAATGGGTTCCTAATTTTCATTTTGCTAACAAAATTGTGTAAATCCTACATCGGTATACAGAGATGAATAAAATTTAAGTTCCACGTGTAGAATCTGTAATTGTACAAATAGTTTTCGAGTTAGCGATTTAAACTTATTTTATAAGCCGAGTATGTAGGACTCGACCGGTTTCGCGACGTCCAGAGTCGCTTCTTCAAGGAGTAGCTCCTGATCGCGTCCGCGCAAGCACTTCATTCAAATTGGACATATAGTTTCTTCCTACACTTTTCTTGAAGTACAAACTATACATGTAGGTCTTAGACTGCGATATCAAACAGATTTAAATATTTTATTTCATTCAAGGTAAGTAAGCCTCTTGCTCGAATAACAGGTACACAGGAGATGATTTCAACTATGTATTCAACCAACATCCTAAGCGAACTGCTTGCGATGTGCCCTTAGACACAATGCTTATGTTGCCATACTCTCGCTTAGCACTACGCTCTGCAAGTACTATTATGATGTGCATATAAATAAATAACAAACTGCCTGATTTACCAAAAACGAAACCAAATATAGTATGTGTCCAAACAATCTTTTCAACAACAAGACCACGGACCGGCAAGCGCAGCGTAGGTCGTCCACCGACAAGGTGAACCTGACAAAGTTAGCAGGACGACTTGGATACAAACCGCTTCCAATCGGCTCCTTTGGAAATTTGTGAGGGAGGCGTATGTTCAACAGTGGACGTCCTACGGCTGAGATGAAGAAACAATCTTAAATCTTATCTAATTGAAAAAGTTTATAATATTGAGGATTATATAAAAGATTATTTGTAATAGGTCCTCTTACTCGATGTAAAAATAACCTGCCCTATTCTCTACTACATTTGTTGAGCCCGACAGGACCCATAATGGATACTATAGCCTCCAATCTAAGTTTACGATTTAAGCTACTAGAATGCAAATAAATAATATGAATATGAATATGAACATTTTAATTAGGATACTTTTAAAACATATATAAACTTACGTGATGTTCCGTCGGTGTTGTATAAATTTATTTTTATATAACTTCATTTAATTTAATTTCATTTACATTTGGCAGCCGCGCGTACGTAAGCTATCAAGCACCTTACGTACGATCATACTATTACATGCGAGTACGTACGATTAAAAAAACAATATTAAAAAATATTTAGTGACACTTTCGCTGAAAAAAGGTTCTTTCAGCGGAAGTGTCACTAAATATTTTTTAATATCGTTTTTTGATAATGGATTTCCGCAAAGTAACCCCTGAATCAATAAATTACGTACGATTACATGCGAGTACGTACGTTTACATGCGAGTACGTCCGATAACATGATATGGGGCACTGACAGACTGATGTCTATCGGTGCCTCACTGCAAGTATCCAGAATTCTGCCTCGAAGTAATTGTTGAATGAAAACCGCACTAAATTAAATCTGAAAGGCATTATGGGACGTACATACAGTACGTTTCGGAAATGCGAGTGCAGGGTAATGCAGTGCATCACTTTGAATCTCAAAGTATCTGTCGCACTGCAACTATCGTAGACAGCCAAGACGCTTATCTAAGCTAACGACTTGTCCATCACATTTCTTATTCATCATCATCAATATCTAAGCCGTAAGACGTCCACTGCTGAACATATGCCCCCACATAATTTTCCACAAGGATCGGTTGGAAGCGGCCTGCATCCGACCAATGCGACCTGTATCAGGTCGTCTGTCCACCTTGTCGGTGGACTACCAACGCTGCGCTTGTCGGTCCGTGGTCTTCACTCCAGAACCTTCCGGCCCCATCGGCCATTTGTTTTGCGTGCTACGTGCCCTGCCCACTGCCACTTTAACTGGCTAATCTTCTGGGCTATGTCGGTGACTTTCGTTCTTCTACGGATCTCCTCATTTCTGATTCGATCACGTAGAGAAACCCCGAGCATAGCCGTTCTTATTACAGCTTAGCCATTTCTTATTACACAAATCATATAATACCTATCTACAAATACTATATAGAAAAGTCATTTGTCACCGTAAATTCATTTTACATTCACACAGCTATTGTGGAAAGCGGTACTACCCCTTAAAACTAACACCTCTTGGAAACTCGGCTACTTATACCGCTTTCCATTCAGCCGCCGTCTGGTAATCCCCACATATGGCCACAATAAAATCTTATTATGACTAGAAACAATTTCTGAAACGCTCCCGAAAACTAAGGACTGAAATTATGTCAAACATCAAATATCGGCATATACCGGAATAACCGGTTTTTAAGGTTCTGTACCCAAAGGGTAAAACGGGACCCTATTACTAACACTCTGCTGTCCGTCCGTCTGTCTGTAGGTCTGTCTGTCCGTCACCGTCGTCCTGGCTGTGCCTCATGAACCGTGATAGACAGTTGAAATGTTCACAGATGATGTATTTTTGTTGCCGCTATAACCACAAATACTGAAAATCCGGGCAAGTGCGAGCCGGACTAGCGCACTAAGGTTTCCGTACCATAATCTATAAAAACGGAAAAAATCAAGTCTGTTGTATGGGAGATTTATAGATAATAGTACGGAAACCTTCGTGCGCGAGTCCAACTCGCACTTGGCCGATTTTTTTAATGTAGATGGTATTGAAACAAAAACAGCTTTCAAAACACTCCAGACATTTAACTATAGATCTATATATAAAAAACACCATTTCATCTCCATGAATTATTATTAATATAGTAATTAATTAAATTAATATAATATTAACACATTATCTCAGTGATGATTTAGGTATGCTATGGATTACACCTGCCTAGCATGTAGCTTATGTAGAGGCGAAACACGTGTCTAATCGTTTTTGATTGATTTCGTTGTTTGCTTATTCTTTATACTTCCTATTTGCATTTTACGCGGGTGGGAGGTGGGGTGCACGCTGCGTCTCAGCCATAAGCAGTTTCCCAGCAGAAGTTTCAAATACTTCTTTTAATATCGTTTTTAAAATGCATTTCCGCAAAGTAACTCCTGAATCAATCAATTGTAGAAAATGGCTGTTCAGTTGTGACTTAGCGATACCCATATAGTATGTACGGAGAATTACAGTGAATGAATTCCACTTTGCGACTGCACTTATTATGAATGGAGATTGTTCAAGGCTTTGGAGTCTTGTTTCAACTAGAAAGTCATGGACCTTTAGGTTCATTTCTCTTGAACTGACGACACTCAAACATTTATTTTACTGACGCGTCACATTGGTAAGAATAGTCATTTATACAAAAGCTTGCGTCCTTTGCAATTCAAATTATCAGACTCAATGTAGGTTTAAGATTATAAATAAAATATATGAAACAAGGTACAAATATCCAATACTCGAGAATAAACATTTCTGGTCATCAGAAAAACAACTGAATCTGACCTGGAATTGAACTTGGAACCCTTTGTTTTGAAGCCAGGGTTACCACCAACTTCCTAACAGCAGGCCTAGACAAAGTTCAAGCAGGCTGTTTTTCGCACACGCTACATACAGAACGTTCCCGGGTCTCGTCCACGAGCTTTGTGTGACGTTACGTGACTTTTCCACAGCTAATGTCAACGCCATACATTTTGGATTTTGTCGTTTTGCGTTAAGGCTAAGTTCGTAGACACATTTTTGTCTGTAACGTGTGCGGAAACACGCCTGTTTGAATTTTGTCTAGGCCTGTGGTCCGTTAAATATGAGCTCTAATCAACAGTATTCGTATCACAGATATATAGATAGATGTACGTATCTGTGATTCACATTCTTATTCTTCGCGCAGGTGATAAGCCTTGTATACTGTCTCGTTTTGAGTGCATTGTGAATGTTTACAGTCAACTATACGTGTTTAACACCTCTTTTATTGACCTATAGAGCGGAGCGAACGAAGTCTCTGCAAAGGCTCAACAAATTTGCTTTAATCCGTCCCGATGTTGGTACTCGCGTACAGATCGTATTTTTTCATTAATCTTGACGAAATTTGGTATACAGGTTCTACAATTCCAGAGAATTTATTGGTGGCAAGCTACGCCCCGTGGACTCACTCGCGTGGTGATGAAAAGTATCTTATGTCCTTCCCCGAGATATGACAAATCAATAGCACAAAAATCATTAAAATGGTTCAGCCATTCTTGATTTATAAATGGCGTAACTAATAAGACGTTGTTTTATATATTATATAGATTAGTAAGTTTTTGATTAAAGGGGTATACCCCTTAGGGACGTTGGCTGGGGCACCATCTATTGGTACATTTGATAGTATCAGATGAAAGTTTGTGCTCGCGAGGTCTACTGTTCGTAGAACTATTAGTATAACAGCATTAAGTTTCTCGCATAGCTGTTTAAGTTGCGGTGGTACCGGTATTTAAAATGTTCGGTCCTTATTTTAAGCATTTACGCAATGCGCGGTAATAAATAAGTATTGTTATCATTATTTCGTCGGTTACAGCGGCCTATTCAATGCTTATCTCACTCTTGTGAAATCTTATACGGACTATTAACATTAAGTGTTTCGAGATGCAAGAGTGAAGATTGCGGTCTATTTGATGCGATACTGCGATTAGTATCCATTTGATCGGTAAACGGAAACCTACACTTAGTACAAAGGAAATACACGATAAATAGGTATACCATTTCTAATGTTTACAGTGGGCCTAGCACGAAAATTTGTGTCAGTTTAGCGCAATCGGGACTGGCGTCACGGACGGCCTTACAACAGTATACCTCCGCATACATTTACGTTCATAAAAATACATAACCGCGTTAGATTGTTGTGACAGTGCTATAAGTGTGTACTAATAGGCCTAAAGTAGCTGTACAAGTGTTCGCATGCACTACCGTGCTCGGGATAGTGCATAAATTAACAATTTAGATACGTGAATTCAATATTACTAACTTCTAATTAATTGAGGGTGGTTAGAAATTCACATCTATACCCGCCTAGATAATACTGACTGCATCAATTTTATAATTTAGTGTGTGTACCTACATCTTTTCCGTGTCATAAAATTAACGATGGCTAAGTGCTCGACTTGTGGCAAGTTTCTGAAGCCGTCTACGGGTGCCGCTACGTGTACGACATGTACATGTATGTTCCATAAGGGATGTGTAGCTATTCCCGAGGGCGCAACTATAGCTAAGGATTGGGCTTGCCCCGAGTGCAAAAAAAAACATCGCAAGTCTGATAACGGTGGTACTTCCGTGGAGGGCATCTGCCGTGCCCCCTCTTTTGCTCCGGATAACGGGACTGTCTCGCACCTCAGTTCACCTCCTGCGGATACAACTCGGGTACTTCCCCATGTATCATGCAGGGATACGGATATCCGGGACTTACGAAACGAATTAGCTGATTACATGGCTGAACAACGCGAGTTTCGTAAAGAAATCCGTGCTTCGATTGCGGGCATTGTACAGCGGATGGATGCATTCGAACAACGGCTCGAAGTGATCGAGCAAAAAGAAATGTCATCCGGATCGGGAGAGGTTGCTGAACTGCAACAGTCAGTCGCACATCTCAAACAGGAACTTAACGATCGGGATCAGGATTCGTTGTTGGCTGACTTAGACATAGGACACCTTCCGGAGGAGCAAGGGGAAAATCTCTCACACACTGTAACGGTCCTAGCTGCTAAGCTGGGAATCACCCTAGACGTTCGGGACATCGTATTCGCGGAGCGCGTCGGAGCGCTTGACTCGAGCGATGGTCGAGAGGCAGGTGGGCGCTCGCGTCGCGTCGTTGTGAGACTCGCGCGTCGCCATCTCCGGGACGACCTATTACGTGCCGCACGAGTGCGCCGTAGCTTTACGACTGCAGATATCGGCCTAGCGGGAACGCCGCGTAGGGTTTACGTCAATGAACGACTCACAAGAACAAACCGTCAACTGTTTCATCGAGTCCGTGAAGAATCTCGTAAACGACAGTGGCGGTACTCTTGGACTAAGAGAGGCCGCATTTTCACACGACAGGCCGATGGAAAACAGGTCCATGCCATACGTTCGGATGCTGACGTCAAACGTGTTTTTGAAATCGAATCTGTTTGATGCTCATATAACGGGAGATAACTATTATTACACTTTATTGTTATATTACATTTTAATAAGTTACTCGTATAGTATATTATATAAATATTTCTTGATGTTGATGTGTGTTTATGCTAGTGATATTTTGGTTATAGCTTTCTTATCATATAAGTATAGTTTTTACAGAGAAAAAAATGTTGACTATATATTTACAGAAACACAAAAACAAACATTTATTAACAATTTCTTATTTTTCTATACACGATATCTGAGAAAATATAAAATTACATACTTCATATATTCTGTTGACAATATTACTTGTACGGTTCTGGTAATTCTGGTATTACTTTATTATATATATGGTGCTCTGTTTCCGTTATTCTTTTCTGGGACGTTAACGAGACTTGATAATGGATAACAAATTATTTAAAATAGGTTTGTTTAATGCAGGTTCCCTCGGTACAAATCATGATGACTTCATAGCTGCAGTCACTCGGAACGACGTTGACTTACTAGCCATAAATGAGACCTGGCTAAGAGTGGGAGAGGAGGGTCGCGCCCCTACGTTTTCTGGCTACCGGTTTCGCCACATAGCTCGACGACAAGAGTATCGGTCGCGGGGGGGTGGCGTGGGTTTTTATATGAAATGGAATGTTAGCGTACGCACCTTGTCTCACCCGGTAGACCCTCTACACAAATGCGTTGAGCAGATGTGGCTCACTATGACTCTCAACGGAAGAAAGATTGTGATCGGCACCGCATACCGTCCTCGGTGGGTTGATGTAGATTTATTTTTTGATGCGATTACGGACTCGATCACATCCTTTACTAACTACGACAGTTTAATTTTGATGGGAGATTTTAACATTAACATATTGCAAAAAGATGACATCAAAACAAGGAAATTTATTACATTCTTGTCTTCTCTCAATCTGTCTCAATTAGTGAAAGAGCCAACTCACTTTACGGACACTAGCCAGACTCTAATTGACGTTATCTGTACTGATATGCGTATTAGCAAAGTAACTTTAGACCACGTAGGGAGTCTTTTTGGACACTGCCTTGTAGTTTGCGATATAAATGTAAAGCGTGAGAAGCCTAAGCCTTGTATTATAACATATAGACCCACTAAACATATTGTGTTAGAACATTTTAGCAATGATCTAAGAGGTGTACCATGGGAATTAATACTGACACTTGGTGACGTTAACGAAATGGTTCACGTCTTCAACCATAGTGTGATGACTATTTTTAATCTCCATGCACCCTTAAAAAAAGTTGTCATTAAAACTCACTCCTACCCGTGGATAACTGAAACAATTAAACTCATGATGCGGTTACGCGACGAAGCATCCACGGCTTATCATAAAACGGGGACCGACAGTAAAAAGATATATTACAAGACTTTGAAATCTACTGTCAATCAAGCGCTCTTTCATGAAAAATCAGCGTATTTTAAATATATGAGTTATATGTGCCACAATTGTGTAACACCCATTACAATATAACAATAAAACCATAATATTCACATGTATTCCTTAACTTAACTTGAAACTCAAATCTATACTAATTACATTCAACTGAATTTACAGTATCCTAACATTAAGTTACAATTATTGCAGTAAACACCACATCACTAACACACACTAAGTTCTATTCGAACGTAGACAAATTTCACAAAAGTAACGTCCACACAGCAATATTAACTTATAATTATTAAATTATATTAGCTTATAATTATCCGCCTTAATACATATTTATAAGTATTTTGCCATCTGGCGGACTCTGACCAAATCTAAAAAGCAACTGCCACAAATGTTCAGGTGAGTTCTCCAGCGCCATTTTCTTGGCGAGAGAATGCCATGCTCTTCATTGGCTATCTGAGGCTACGTCAGACCACGTGATGCCCTCCATTTTGGCCCGCGGAAGAACTTCAGTTCACGTGGTTGCCGCCATGTTTGACTAGCGGAAGTGGTGGTGTATTCTTTTAGTTGTCACAATAGAACTAGATAAATTACAGTTTGTAGTAAACACGTAACAATGCGATTACACTTAAAAAGATTGTCGTGCTCGGCCCACAGATAACTCATAGGATCTATGTGTAAGTCAACAATACGATTACGGTACAATTACACAAGTTTTTGCGCTAGACCCACTGGTGAATGGGTTCGTCAACTGAGTAATTTAATGCGGACTGTTGCAATGGGTTCGTCAACTGAGCAACTTAATGCGGACTGTTGCAATGGGTTCGTCAACTGAGTAACTTAATGCGGACTGTTGCAATGGGTTCGTCAACTGAGTAACTTAATGCGGACTGTTGCAATGGGTTCGTCAACTGAGCAACTTAATGCGGACTGTTGCAATGGGTTCGTCAACTGAGTAACTTAATGCGACCTGTTGCAATTATCAAAGGCAAATAAAGTAAGTATTTACTGGTGCGCAGTACATGGTGTCTGTCATGACCCGCATCTCTAATGAAAATGCAAAGCAGGGCTATTATGTATCTCAGTTGCTAACAAATGTTGATTGAAATCTTGAAAAACGGCGGCTCGTTGTCACTTTTGGCAAAATCAGGAAGCGAAAATGTTGTTGATTGTGTGACGTACGACCGTTTTCAATAACCTATCTATCGCCGATTCACCCTACTAGAGATATTAGACACTATTTGTACGGACGTTATGTCATATTTCTATCGGTAGTAAGGAATTATTCAAAACGGCCGTTAGACAGGATAGTGACTGACAGACTTATTTATGTTACTGTGATTTGACTCTGACTACTTGAATATAAATATCACTTGATCGAATTTAATGTAATACCTATTTAACTTGTCTAATTGCAAATGTACGAGTACAAACGTAAGAGCCCACTAAAATAGACTAATGAAAATGTCACAAAGTGACAGTTGTGTGTAAGTTGTTAGCAAAATAGCGATAAATTATAAATAGATCTCTATAACCTTATAGTCACTTACAACTTACGGCCGTTTTCAAAAAGCTATCTATCGCCGGTTTACCTTACTAGAGATAGCTATTAGACACTATTTGTATGGACGTTATGTCAAATTTCTATCCGTAGTAAGGAAAACTGTGGATAGGTAGATTATTGAAAACGGCCGTTAATCTCATACTATCTTGGCCAATGGCCACCGCTGTATATGATACCTATTGAACTTCACACTGAGCAGCTACGTAGGCACTCAGTACTAGTGTACTTAGCCATGTTTGGAGCAGTTTCTGATTGGGCAAACCACCTATGCATTAAATAACTTATTTTATGTACATCTTAATTTAAACTGATAAATGCTTATTTTATGATTAAATATGTACGATGAGTTTGTTAACACATTTTCTGTTCCTAACTTGACTGACAATATGTTCAGATTTTCAATCCCTAATATTATAAAGAGGAAAGATTTGTATGTAAGTATGTTTGTAACGAATTGGCTCAAAAAGTACTAGACCGATTTCAAAAGTTATTGGAAAGCTACATTCACTCTGAGTAACATAGGCTATATAAGATTCATCATCATCATCATCATCATCATCATCATCATCCATCACTGCATGCGTGAAACCGCGGAGAGCAGCTAGTAGTTTGTGATTTATTGTACTAATTAGTTTTTTTATTATTATACTATATACTAATTTGTATTACCTACACATCCTCCACTGTCTAACTCAACATATTAAAAATAATCAATGTAATTGGTAATTTGTGGTCAAAGATGTGGGTTTCACAATTATCTACATTCTAGTTTGTATTATTTACTGTTACATTTACTGTGTTACTGTTTGTTGATCCATAAAAACAAACAAAACAAAAAACGTAATGTGAAACAACATGCCATCTCATTCGCGCAATATATTTTTTGTAGCTACAAGACCGAGCACATAGAATTAAATGGCAGAACATTTAATCAACTCCATTTAAATAGAAAATCAAACAATCTGAATACCTAGTTGAACCATTGCAACCGCAATAGTAAATATAACAGAGGGTTTAATTGAAAACGTAACGGAATGCTACAATATAAATTAGGGGTAGTTTATTTATAGGGGTGGTTTATAGGGATTGAGTGTTTATTTAATGAATGAGGTTCCAGTAGTGACATGATGATCCAAGACCTACGAATACTGCTCTCTATTAGCACTCATTAAGTTAACTCAATTAAGAGAAAAATGGAAAGAGCTGGAAGAGGCCTTCGTATCGCAGACACGTCGACGCCCAATAACTATAACATATTTAATAATATATTTACTTAATATTAATTAAAATTACATATCATTTATTGATTCAGGCGTTACTTTGCGGAAATCCATTATTAAAAAACGATATTAAAAAATATTTAGTGACACTTCCGCTGAAAAGAAAACAATGATTTTGGCCTATTTCGGGACGTGCACCACCCTCAGCGCTCGACGAGTCAACATCTTCTGAGGATGCCTCGTGTAGAGGCGAAACACGTGTCGAATCGGTGTTGGTTTGTTTGGGGTTTCTTGTTTTTTATTTTGTATTCTTCCTATTAGCATTTTATGCGGGAGGGAGGGTGGTGCACGCCCCCAAATAGGCCAAAATCATTGTTTTCTTTTCAGCGGAAGTGTCACTAAATATTTTTTAATATCGTTTTTTAAAATTACATAATGATAGTGATAATATTTATTTACAATTGTATTTGTTATAATAATAATAATGAATTTAATGTCGCCTCGCACATACTCGCACTCGTGCGAGGCGAGACGCAATCGCGAGCGATCTGCACTCTCCTTGAAAAATACCACCGGATGTGGCTGAAACTATAGTCGGAAAGATCTGACTTGTTTACGTGAGTAAATCCCGTTGTTCATATTAAAAATGTGTACAAACCACGTTAGTTTTCATAATAAAATTTAATGTCACTCAAATATATTGTATATTTTAATAAAATATATAAATATCAAATATGTTTTCACATTTGGACATTTAAATATTCGTATGAAAATTTAAGTTGCAAAATTAAATTGCATGGTAATTATTAAAATATGATATGTTTATTCTGTATATTGTGTTGGCTATAAATAAAGGCTTTAGTAATAAGTGCAGTAGAAAGTAATTAGAAATATTGGGTTCCTTAAATTATAAGGTATAACAACTACAATTAAAATTAAAAAATATAAAATTAAATTGACCACCTCATTCCTATAATAATAGGTAATGAGGTGATCTTTTTAATTTTATATTTAAAGTATCTGGTGCCTGAGACTTCAATCGTCTTCTATACAGATAACTCTGTATACGGTATATATACCAAGTTTTCTCCCGTCGATCGTTTTGAGGTGAAATATAAAAAGAACATGTCTTAGCGTATCTCCACATTATTTAAGAAATATATATCTATCTATACAACATCTCAAGTACACGGATAAAACACAAATTTTAAATATACAAACCCCATGATTGGTGCTTTTATAAACTTCTTTACACATGACTCATAATTTATTAAAAATACATTTAGAGTTTAATCTAATCTACTACTTAATATGATTTATAGTTACTTCACTAATGATGTTTGAAGAATCCTACAGCCGTGCGCGATTCTATAATGACACGTCGATGTGCTCGTCGACGAGCTCACCGATGTCAAATACTTTATGAGATATCGCCCTTGTACACAAGGTTCTTTTTCCAATGTTTCTTGACATCTAGTCGTTGCTTCACGGATGTTGTCAAAGATGCAACGATGTTTGCTGTTAGAGAATAATAATGCCCATATATTCGATATTTTCGTTCACTTTGAGATTTTTCTATTTTTTGTAATTTTTTTTTTCTCCTTTAACCAGCCTATGCTAGCTGCTACATACTGGATCGATTGTCATTCGCCGTCAATTACGATATCATCAATATTATATGTGAAACACTTTTCAGTTATTGGTATGTAACTCAAAAACCACTTGACCGAATTTGATGAAACTTAAATGGGACCACCTCGGAAGTATACACTATCAAACAAAAAAAAATATCAAAATCGGACCATTCCATAAAAAGATATGTACCTATGATAACATACACAAATATATACGCGTCTTCTTGAGAAATCTACTTGAGAACCTCCTCCATTTTTTGGAAGTCGGTTGAAAAAGGAATACCTATTTCGTCTATTTATTTATTTATTTTAACTAGATACTTTTAATTAGATAGATATATACACCACTTACACTAATAATAAAACAAAACAAAAAACAAAACTATTTTAATACTCATTACAAAATGTCAAAATACAAAACAAAATGTCTATTAAAATATCAATGTCAGAAATAATAATAATTATACCATCGCTTCGCAGAGCGTCAAACATTCAGCTACTCGTAGAATATCGTTCAAGGCATCATTCTCTAATACTGAAGATATTAAAATTAAATCAACACTGCACTAAGTAAGATTTAAAAGGCTTGCTTCGTTCACATATACACTCGAGAGCAATGAATCCGGGTCACTTAAAGAATCCTAAAAATCTCGGAAACTAAAAATGCTAGGTTAATGCAATAAATTGTATTTAATAGACAATGTAATACTCCTTAAATGAAGGTATTAAAACTTCTTAGTTATTGTAAAGTTATATCATAAAAAAATCAAATTTGAAAAAGGGCCACTTTCGAAGATGGAACTACGAAATTACAGCATTTGGTTTTGCTTTTGTTTGTAATCTGTCATTTATGTGGGTACATAAACCATGTTGATAGTGCTCTATATTCATTATTCAAGCTGAAATTATGTCGCTTACGCCTGAAGAATGCACCAGAATACTTACAATGCTGGAAACCGGCCGGAGTCAGCGCGATACAGCCAGGACTGTCGGTGTGTCGCTGTCAACAGTACAAAGAGTTCTCCGACGTTACGAAGAAACTGGTTCTAACCTACGCAGACCAGGAACGGGCAGAACCAGGTGTACCACAGCACGAGAAGACCGATACTTGGTGAACACCATGCTTCGAAATCGCTTTCTCACAGGAACTGAACTCACAAATCAGTTTCGACGCCTCGGAGGAAGTAACCCAAGTGCATGGACAGTAAGACGTCGGCTTGCTGAATCTAACTTAAAACCCCTTAGACCTGCAAACGGCCCTAAACTGGAGCGTGGGCATCGTATTTCAAGACTAAGATATGCCCAGAGCCACGTAAATTGGAGTATTGAAGATTGGTCAAAAGTTATGTTCTCCGACGAATCAAAATTTATGCTCTACAAGCACGATGGAAGACACAGAGTGTATCGAAGACCAGGGGAAAGATTCAAGCAAGCATGCATCGAAGAAAAAGTAGCCTACGGTGGTGGGTCTGTACTTGTGTGGGCCGGAATTTCTTATGAAAGTCGCACAGAGCTGGTGATCATAGAAAACGGCTCTTTAACTAGCGAAAGATATGTGGAAGAAATCCTCAATGATCACGTTGGTCCATTTATGGTCAATTTAGGTGAGGATGCTATATTTATGCATGACAATGCCCGACCTCATACAGGTAGGATTGTGAATGACTACCTTCAAGAGATGAACATTACTCGTATGGAGTGGCCAGCGCGCAGCCCGGATATCAACCCGATCGAGCATGCTTGGGACGAGCTAGGCAGATGCGTAAAACAACGAAACCCTCCCCCAATCACGCTTCGTGAGCTCAAAATTGCTCTCACAGAGGAATGGGAGAATATTCCCCAAAATCGTATAAGGAACTTGGTGTACAGCATGCCAAACCGCGTAAACGCAGTAATGGAAGCACGAGGAGGCAATACGAAGTATTAAAATTCAAGAAAATCGTAATAAAGTTCAAAAATTTCATGTTTCCTATTTTTGTTTTAAGGAGAGATCAGCAGTTTTTTTCTTTATGTAATTTTGTGTTAATAAAATGTATGGTGATTCATATTTTTTTTACTTTCATTTAAGGAGTATTACATTGTCTATTAAATACAATTTATTGCATTAACCTATCATTTTTAGTTTCCGAGATTTTTAACATTCTTTAAGTGACTCGGATTCATTGCTCTCGAGTGTAATAGGACTAGCTGCACTCTGCGGTTTCACTCGCGCGATGATGGCTGATGATGATATTAATGAAAAGTATAATATGTGCTTTCCCGGGATATAATCTATCTCCTTGCCATATTTCATTACGATTAGATCAGCCGTTTAAGCGTGAGAAGGTAACAAACAGACAGAGATAATATACGCATTTACAATGTTACTTAGAATGGATTTTCAAAACGCCACTACGCCTACTAACCGTTAGTTGTCATTGTAAGGTTGTATTTATAAGACTATTATAAGACCTACGGCAATAAAATCGTATTTAAATAAACCTTGGAAAACAAGTAAAATGGAACTCGAAGAGACAATGAATAAAGAAAGCCTACGCATTAGAGTCCCATTGGGGAAAGGCTTGCCATTAAAAGGTATTTAAAAGTAGGACATGAATGGAGACCGGAGTTGCTATGAATATGCCAGATCCCACTAGACTAGGTACCTATTTACTACTATACTTCTAGTTTATGTTTTATTAATACCCCTTCACATGTCAGAGTCAGTCGCATCCGCAGAAACGCGCGATCATGGGTCGCGCTGCCCAGCGGAAAAAAAAGTTTGAGCTGTTCTGCGCACTAAAACGATGATATCTCGGGTTTGTACGGGTTTATAGACATGAAAAGTATATTAATAGAATCGTATTGAACTTAGCTAACTGATAGTGGTGGTAAAATAGGTGCTTGTAATTATGTTTATGTATGCTGCTATAAGTTTTGTTGAACAAATGTTAAATATCGAGTTTTTTTACAATATAATCCTCACCATCACCTCAGTCGTAGGACGTCTATTGCTGGACATATACCTCCCCCGCAATTTCCCAAAAGGACCGGTTGGAAGCGGCCTGCCTCCAAAGTTGTCCTGTGACCTTTATCAGGTCGCGTCCACCGTGTCTGACGACCTACGCTGCGCTTGCCGGTCTGTGGTCTTCCCTCCAGAACCTTCCGGCCCTATCGGCCGTCTGTTCTGCGTGCTATGTGCCCTGACCACTGCCACTTCAACTGGCTTATCTTCTGGGATATGTCGGTGACTTTAGTTCTTCTGCGGATTTCTGATTCGATCACGTAGAGAAACCCCGAGCATAGCCCTCTCCATAGCTCGTTGTGCGACTTTGAGCTTATCTATGAGGCCCATAGTAAGAGACCACGTTTCAGTGCCATATGTCATCACGGTAATACACACTGGTCCAGACTTTAGTCTTGAGTACATAATATCTAAATCAAATTAAAACAATGTTTATTGTGAATAAATGTACTCATAAAGAATTTTAAATAATTATAATGAACGTACTTAGGACCATAATCCAGAAGTCTATGCATGAGTAAATTTTGTATGGCAATTTTTTTTATATTAGTTAAGAGCCTATTTAACTATAAGCTCAAAGTAATCATCGAAAGAGAAATAATCATGCAAAATCAAATCATTTATTCTGTATCGGCGATCATGCAATCATCACGTGATAAGTCATCAAGTAATGAATCCATAACAAACTAACAATCACCTTAAAGTGCTTGAATAACCATATATAAATAACTTGGTGAATATTCACCAATTTTATATAAAAGTATAAAGACTTTATATATACGAGTACATATTTAACAAGTTAAAGAATGTTGTCTCTCAGTAAGTCACTGTTAGGATCTAGATGTAAATTGTGCCTGTATTCCAGCTGGAATTGCTGAAAATTAGATCTAGCTTGGAATTAGGGTTGTCAGTTCAGTTAAATTTTGTGTACTTACTTTCGTGCACGTAGGTATTGTACGTAAATTTTTACGTAGGATTTACACCACTCAACAAATGAATCACCACACGAGATGGGTAGTTCCAATACGTCCAAGTGGCATGTTGCATCGTGCCTCTCTATCGCTTGGTCCGCGCCCTCGCTTGCACGCTCGGCCCAGGCGAAATGTGATAATGAGTCATACTTTTTCGTGCGCTCAGCCAGCGTTCATCGATTTATAAGACGTTATGACGTCAAAAACGTTTGTAGTTCCGTCACTCTCTCTACTCTACTCTCTGTCACTCTCGCTACTCTACACTCTGTCACTCTCTATACTCTACACTCTGTCTCTCTGTCTGTTTGTTACCTTATCTTGTCTAAACGGCTGAACGGATTGTAATAAAATTTGGTAAGGAGATACATCATATCCTGGGGAAAGATATAAGATACTATTCATCATCATCGTCATCATCATCATCCATCAACACGCGGGTGAAACCGCGGAGTGCATTTTGTAAATTATGAATGAGAAAGTTTATGCACACTTTGCTTATAGCGTCTTATCTCGTAGTAAGTATCTATCTATCTATCTAAGTAAAAAATCTTTCATATCCCTTCAAGGGTATATTATTTCAATTCCTTTTATAACAATGAAATTTCTATTGTGTCTGGCCGTCTGCGACCTTTGATGCATTAAGGACCTTCAACAAGAAAAAAACGTATGCACGCAACCAGACCAGTATTGAGGAAGTCGTGGTTTTTTTTTTCGAACGGGCTAAATGGTGTTTGCCTCTACCGGCATTTGCAGCGTCACCGGACGGGTGGCGAGCGCAGATGGCACTCAGCCAGATGCGGGCGCAGAAGGCGCACCTCCTAAGGCGAGCGTTGAAGACGCTTCGCCACAAGGATCTGCTCAAGGGCACCACTAAGGTACGGACCTCAGCTTGGGCCGTCGCCAGGAGAGAGGGGAGTCAGAGAGAGAGGATGCCCGTGGACGACTGTAACCGCTTATATACCAGCTGCCTGCTCGTTTGGACGCGGGTGCCAATCCAGTCGAGGATGTATATTTTCTCCCTTGGAAATAGCAATGTTTAGTATCGCTAAGCAGGCGTTAGTGCTTTAAAAAGTAATACCTACTATAAAAACATGAAGGGATGTGATATCAATACGAAAGTTAAGTACAGTAAGTAAGTAAAAAAAATCTTCTTTCAGTTGAATAGTGCTGTCAGAGCTGTTCAATGGATGTCGCTCCATCCCCATACGACGGATAAAATCAGATAGATTGTTGAAATTCGATGCTCGGACCTCGAGCCTCGGTGGCCTAGTTAGTCATGGCGTCTTACACGGATGGTCGGAGGACGCGGGTTCGAGGCCCATCCGAGGATGTGAATTTTTATCTCTGGAAATTGCAAAATATATATATATTTCCTTTAGGATATGCGACAACACTGACAACCTTATTCGGCAACACTCCGCTGCGGCCGCTGTGTGGAAACTGGAGTTTATCTCGGTCGTTTGAGATAAGGCATATTATTTTTAGTCAAAGAGACTGAGAAGGTTTCAGATTCTAATTACTTAGGGTTTCTCTGTTGGAATTGAAAATAGTATATATACTTATACATAATACATACTTATCTATACTATAATATAATAATAAAAATATAATAATATTATAAAGAGGAAAGATTTGTAGTATTACTTTTAAATAAGTTATACTATAAAAGTAACAAGGGTTGCGATGTCAAAACGAAAGTTTAAGTATTTCTAAATAATGCTTCTTTCGGTTGGATAGTACTGTCAAAGCTGTTCAATAGATGTCGCTCCGTCCCCGTAAGACGTTTAAAGTCAGATAGCGAGTTAAAATTCGATGCTCAGACCCGAACCTCGGTGGCCTAGTTGGTTAATGGCGTCTGACACGGAGAGTCAGAAGACGCGGGTTTGAATCCCATCCGAGGATGTGAATTTTTCTCTCTATAAATTTCAAGGAAAGATTTGTATGTAAGTATGTTTGTAACGAATTGGCTCAAAAAGTACTGGACAGATTTCAAAAAATACGGACTTCCATTCTATTCAGTTATTGGAGTGTAACTCATAAACTACTAAACCGAATTTAATGAAACTTAAATGGGATCACACGGGAAGCACCAGCTTTCAAACAAAAAAAGAATTATGAGAATCGCTTCACCCACTCAACAGTTATGACGTAACAAACATAAAAAAATACAATCGAATTGAGTACCTCCTCCTTTTTGGAAGTCGGTAGAAAAGTCGGAATCATGCGCAAAGTATTGTGATAATAGGTACTTTTAAACTACTACGTACCTTTTAAATAACAAGTTATTTCACACTTTTTGGTTTAGAAGTCGGTCCCTTTTGTTGATTCTACCTATAGGTATGAACGTTTACAAGTAGTTTATACCACATAATAAACTTTTCTGAAGCTTATGTTTGACCCAACCCAGGATATAACCTGGGGCTGGTCAATGAGTTAAACACAAATAGTGCTGTATGTCTACCATGAGTTTATAACATTGACATCAATCGACGCTCGATATCGACTGCCGCGAAAAACAGTGCCACCTCGCGGTCAATTGTAGAACTAAAATTGACAGCGAGAACGCCAATCACAAGCTTAATAAGTAGGAGAGTATGAGTATCGACTATAGATGTGACATTTATGTTGCCAACTCATGGCAGAGCTACTGTAAACAGTAGATTGTGCTCGCGAGAGCGTAGTCTTACCGGCGGCAATCTTGAACAGTTTTGCTAAAATTGTTTATTATATTGTCGGTACCGAATGTTTTGCCGAATATTACAAATTTCGTCCAGTTTTCTCAGCAACCACGTGACCAATTAGGTTCTTATTCAAAATTCCTCTTTAAATTCAGGTACCTAATGTGTATACCATTATTACATTTGCTGCGCTATTTTTTCCGATATTGTTAAAAAAAATATCAAAATCGGATGGTTAACAGCGATTTACCATATATATATAATTTTTGCGGCGCAGCAAGCTAACTCTTTTTAAGAAAAGTACCCCCACTCGAAAATCACCGACCATAAAAGAAATATACTTATTGAATAGTAGAACATGCCTACCAAGTTTGATCATGATTGGTTGAAAAATGCAACCTGGACAACAACAACAACCACCAACAGAACCAACATACAACCTAACAAACATACGGACAGATGAAAACAAATTTGCTAGTCAAAACCGAGGCGCTTCGCTCGCTCGGTCAATGAAACATGCTGATAATACTTACTACGTTATCATGACCACTTGGTAGATATTGTAATTTATTCGCCCATCTTTTATAGGTAATTACAAGTTAGTTACTGTACATTTTGGAAAATCTCAAAAACAATATTGCGTGTACAATAAAGCATGTCAAGCTCTGCCCTTTTTCTACCGACTTCCAAAAAAAGGAGGAGGTACTCAATTCGACTGTTTTTTTTAATGTTTGTTACCCCATAATTTTCGATAGAGTGAACCGATTCTCAAAATTCATTTTTTGTTTGAAAGCTGGTGCTTCCCGTGTCGTCCCATTTAAATTTCGTCAAATTCCGTCTAGTAGCTTTTGAGTTACACTGCTGACTGATGAACTGATGTTTACCAAAGTAATAGAATGGAAGTCGGTATAAAATTTTTCAAATTGCACTTGTCTTTTTAAATCCTACTCATGAAAAATATACCTACTGCAAACTGGGTAGACAAGATGAATCGACAACAGCGCGCTAACAGGAAGGCTTCATACACACGAGTATAAACACGAATACACAAATACGCAGCCAGGAGTACGATTTATAAGAAAACTAGAATAGACTGACTTTTTACCCGATTACTACGACGCCAAAGGGAGGTTTATAGTTTCGTTATGTGTGTATGCTTCAATTTGAATGTTCATCTGTTCCCTCATAACTTCTAACGAAGTGATGCTTTTTCATTGAATTAGTTAATTTAAATAGTTATTCCTGAACTGAAGTAGCCAGAAAGGCGGCCAGTCGCCTTTCAAGTTTGCTAATTTCTTGAATAGCATAAATGGCGAAAAATCGCCTACGTTGGCAACACTGGAATGCGGGAGGCGCACACGCGTTGCCTATTTCGGCTTGGCGCCTGGCGGTATCTTTGCTGGCGCGTGATTGGTCGTCACGGGCATTGCTGGCAACGTTATCATTGTCCACGGTATTGAATGAGGGTTGCCCTGTCACAACTGATCTACAGTTTAGCTCCCAGAGTTTCCCTTAGACAGAAGTTTAAAGACATAAACATTCTAACTGGTGTCTCTCAGTTTATCTATGAAAATCTAATGTATGTAAAGAAAAACATTAGCAGTTTTGATAAAAGGAGTGATGCTCATTCCATCAACACGCGAAATAAGCTTAAGCTATCCGTACATGTAACGCGTCTCCACAGAATAAGTCATTATTTTATGGGACAATGTATACGATTCTATAATAAAGTTCCCAATGTTATCCGAGATTTGCCTATTAATAAGTTTAAAATTACTATTAAAATGGCCCCGAGTTTCTTGCCGCTTCTTCTCGGTAGGCTCTATATATTTTGGAACGCGGCGGTAGTCTTTAAAGTACATTATAATGAAAAATTTACGTTCATAAGTGCGTCTTTGATGCCTAAATTGAATAAATGATTTTGACTTTGACAATTTGACAAATTTTAATGAGATCGTCGGAAGCGCCTAAGTGGATATCAAGAAACCTATAGAGTTTTTTTTTTTCGCGCAGATAGAGTTACAGCTAATCTTTGACTAATACATCTATTTATCTATATCTTATATATAAAAATGGACCCCTATTGATCGCGCCAAAAAGCGCGACGTCACTTCAAGAATTGCCCCCCGCCCGCGCGTCCCGCCGCCGCTGCCCGGCTGGCTGTCAAACTACAAGGAAGCGGCTAAACGGGCCAGCGACCAACAGTCACCAAATTAGAGTCGCCGCTAGCGGACGTATACCGCTCCGCCTACGCGTCGCGACCGCATGGGAACCGCCATTACCCGGCACCCGTGATCACGTGATCAGCCCCCGTCACCAATTTAACGTCGCCGCGAGCGACCGCTTATCAGCCCCGCGTTTACGCGTCAGCCCAAAGTGAACTTTAGTGTGTGCCGGCACGGCCGTACACCTTATCAGCTCAAACCCAGTGAATCGAAGTGTATTGTCGCGTGCGCACGCCCAAAGTCGATATCCGCTCCGCGCCGCCGCGTTACGACACGACCGGATCCGCCCGCATCTTTACCGGCGTAGATACGTGTACGCGAGTGTGTGTCCTGACCACAAACATTACGCCAAGTGATACAGACACCAGAACCCTTCAGCACGACGTCCACAGCAGGACGCCTACCCCGAGGACTCTTAAGGTCATCAGCCTGCACTACCCAGAGCTCCGACTTCCTGTAAGTACATACCATTATTTCCTTAACATATCTCTCCTACCACCTTTTAATACGACCGTATGGTTGCAGACAAACTGCTTAACCACCTATTTTTCCTGGTACGGCTTTAACGATTTTGCAAATTCTTTTTTGTTGTGTTAATTATTGTCAGGAGAAGGTTCTTATGAAAGAATAATGTGGGAGGTTATGGCGAAGCCAAAGGCCGAGCCTACTACCCGAACGCAGTCGTGGACAGTCGCTAGTTTTGAATAAATCTCAGATCATACGAATAAGAAAGAATAATGTAAAAACATTTCTCGAAAGCCTGTTATACACCTGGGGCCTTACTATCAGCTTCATAAACACCATGCAAGTTCCGTGCTGTTCTTAAACCTGGCATAAACAACAGTGTTTTCTCAAAGGTGAACGGATAATATTGTCTCTAGCATTCTAACAATTTACTTTAAACAACATGGCAGCCGCTTAGACGTTTGTAAGCTGATAAACTGAGTGGATTTAGAGCATCGTCTTAACGAGAGCACATACAAAAAAAAACCAGGTGGACGGTTTTTCTGCGGTTCTTGAATAGTAGGCCTGGGTAGGCCTGCTATAACGTTGTCATGGTACGAATAAGCCGGGCAGTTTTCTAGAAGCCCTGCTTTAAAAGCTCATAGTAAGGCCCCTGTTCGTGCATTATTTTTGAGACTGCTTCATGTGTTAGATTAAAATAATGTAATCCTTATTGTGTTGAGGTGTTACATAGCATTAAGTAAGAGAGAAATAAATACATAATAATAATAGTAATGTTTATTTACCAATCTCAATACATCTTGGGGTATATACAGTATAACTTAAATACTAGCTTAAATACTTAATATGAACCCTAACTGACTTTCCCTGAGGGCCCCAAACTAGGCTAAGCCTGTATCTTGGGAGCCCGACACAAGAACCAATTATACAAGGATAAGTATGTGGCGCGCGAGTTCGTGCATGACAACGCATATTTATACGAGTACATGTGTGCGTTAATTACCTATCGAATGGATTAATTATTATAACGATATTATAAAGTCAATGTGTGTGACATATCTAATGAATACTGAGAAATTGTTAAATAATGGCTAATTGTAGTACAAATTAGTATTTTGATAGTATTAGTAGTTATTTAATATATTTTAACACTAAGTTACAATATCTAGGCTATGCTGTGCTGCTGTGTAATCTAATACATTTTATTCTTAAGTGCTTAATTCAAAATGGTTAGGGAGCTCATGAGTTTGTGCGGGGGTAAGTGTGAGTGTGTGTTTGTGTGGATGTGTTTGTGTATTTGTGTGTGAGTGCATGTGTGGACTCGTAAGTACGTATGAGTGAAGTTATGCATAAATCTTTTATGGGTATGTAGGGAAGGTATGTGATGAGGCGGTGAGAAGTTTGTAGTTTAGTCAAGACAAACAGATCAATGCTTGATTACTCGTATTATATAATAACGTGTGTCCTGAAATACTGTAACTGCTATTAGGAGTTTACGTTTGATATAATGACGGACTGTGTTTTATTGTCAACTCTTGTTAAAAGCTGTTTCCTATTATATATATTTTGAACTATTTAAATTTAAATTGGAAATTTGGGCTTTATATAAGTTTATTATATTACAAGTAATTGTACTTAGGATGCGGTTCCTAGTGAAGTTTAAAAAGTACTTAGATCAGTTTTTTTTTTCTTCTTATACGATTATTTTAGTATAACGTACCCATGTATAATAAAATAATTAACCGTCATATACTGTGACGAGAGCTTCCGTTTTGTCATATGTGAGTGATACGAGCCAGTCTTTCACTTTTGCACGAGCCTTCCTGTGAGAGCACTCTTTAAGGTCGCATGATCTGCATAGAGCGTTGTAAGTGAATGCATGTATGTATGGTGGTAGCCGACGTGCAAATACTGTTCTCGCCCTTGGCAGAGTTACCCTTTTCGCTCGTATTTGGCGCCTTCGAGTTGGCGTGGGCTCTACTGTATTAGTGTGAGTTTTTTGTACCGCACGCTGCACGAATAGTTTCCTTACACTTAATACCTGCGATTCCTTATAGATCTTTTCCGTAGGATATCGACGTGGTTTCCCTAGCATCACTTTTATAATAGCTCGTTGCGAGCGCTCAAGTTCTATCATATATGATTTGGCAGCACCTCCCCACACACTAATACAGTACTGTAATAATGATTGACATAGGCTTGTATAGACCAGTTTTTTTACTTCGGCAGTAGCGGCTGTTCTGAGGGTCTTCATGACGAATATCAGTTTACGTAGTCTTTTAGCTAAGTAAGAGATATGAGTTTTGAAGGTCATTTTTTCATCTAGATGTATTCCGAGGTACTTTGTCGACCCCACTCGATTGATTTTACTGCACAGGCAGTCCTTTTTGTCCGAAGAGAGTGTTGATAAATCATTACAACTTTTGGAGTGGAGTTGAATGTGGTTGACGTTTGGTTCAGTGGACAGTGTGATGTGAAAACCGATAAAATTTGTTTTGACAACATTAAGAGTTAGTAGATTTGAGTCCAGCCAATGTGCAATTAATGTCATTCCTTTCTCTGCTGCCAACTTAGCCTCCTGCCAGTCCCTGCCGTGGAAGACTGCTACCGTGTCATCCGCGTAACAAATCAAGTCAGCGTTAGGAACTTCCAATCTGAGGAGATCATCCATGTACATGGTGAAAAGAGTTGGAGAGAGAGAACCGCCTTGGGGAACGCCAAATGAGATGCCAATAAATAAATAAATACATAGGTACAAGTAGAGACGAATTCATTGATTACTAGTCTGTGGGTCTACCATGAGTTTAAAATATTGACACCAATCTATGCTCGATATCGACTGCCGCGAAAAATTTATAGAAAAGAAAAGTGCCACCTCGCGGTCAATTGTAGAACTAAAATTGACAGCGAGTACGCCAATCACAAGCTTAATAGGTAGGCGAGATGGAGTATCGACTATAGATTTATGTTGCCAACTCATGTTAGAGGTACTGGACAATAGAGTGGCCGCTAGCCCTTATACTATATATATAGGATTCCCTTGTCACGGGGATTAGGTTTCTTAATAATATACTAACTCAAAGAAAACAAACCGAGTATCTTATTGTACAACAATATCGAGAAATTGAATTCCCAATTGATGAGTTTCGTGCGGGAATGTGTGTATGTGTCTGTGTATGTGTGAGTGTAGTAAAAAAACATGTAACACTGCTCAACATTTTGCAAAATTTATTTTGGTGTACTGTGGCATTTATGATAATATATGTATAGGTATGCTTACATAATTCAAATAAGTAATTTCGAACTTCCCACATCCCACCGATCTTTTGTCTTTTTATTGATAATTATCGGCTCAAAATGTGTTCAAAGGTCTCCAAAGGTCCAGTAGTGGTGGTATTTTCATCTTTTTAAGTACCGTCATAGAATTAATTTAAAACTTAGTAGAAGAGTTCGAAAGCATTTGAAAATGTTCATATTTTCATCATTTATTATTTTGGAACAGCATATTATAAATTTTTGTAAATAATATTGTGGGCTCCATTTTGTCCCGTATGCTCATGTCATATATTGTTTGTTGTCAATAAATTGTAGGATTATGTTCGGCTTGGTCAGAATAGATTCTGCTTATATATGTAGGTATATGCTTAAACTGCGCTCCCCGAAGTAAAAAAGGACTCAGTCAATAAAATCCAATAGCAGTCACACCTAAATTGATCAGTTGAGAACGACAAGGCAAATTCGAATTAGCAAAGTAGGTAATGGTAGGCCTTGCGAGCGTACAAACTATCTTCTGATATTATACAAATTAACCGGTAGATGGCGCTGTAACAACCTTTCCTATTTTTAGGGGCACTACCTCTTCAATTAGAAAACACCGATCACCAAAAAAGTCTACGGAATCGTTTAAACTGTATACCAAATTTCGTCAAGATTAATTGAAAAACACGACCGGTACGCGAGCACCAACATCCGGACAGACGAAAGCTTTGACGAGTCGTTCGAGACTTTGTTCGCATTTCTTACACGGAATAAAAAAAAACATCTTCATCTAGTATGTGTTGATCTTTGTTGGACGGGCTCATACGTCTAGGCATAAACTCTCCTACACAATACCTAGGCGCTAACTTACGTCGTCTGGCACATGCAGCTTAATTACAGCGCTACTAATGTCTTTTGTATAGCTCACAAAGCTTTTGGAGACACAAGGAAATAATAGATTATACTTAGTTTTGTTTTGAATTGCTTGGGAGTGGTTTATTATGAAGAGATGAATTATTTACGACATCGAAGACAAGAAACAGACAACGTACAAAGAAATAAAAATATACTTAGTTACATTCTATTAATATGAACAAAAGCAATTTTTTTTCTTTGATTCCAACACAGTGTTCCTATAGTCTCTTAAAACCTGGTCATTCATAATTTCACCCTGAATACACAAGCTATAAAAATATACTTAATCGTTACTCGTACAATCCAATCCCCAGTATATACTGAACTGAGTATAAAAGTTACACACAGTTACTACGGTATATTTAGGATTCCGCATGACGCATGACATGTACCCATCACAAAGCCTACGCCCCCGCTGTGCATCTTGTCTTATCTACTACCTATCTATACTACACCTTTACCCAGAGGCGTATTTACCCTAGGGCCATCCGGACCATGGCCTGGGTCGTCAATCCGACAGGGGCGGCTGCGCTGTACCTAGCGGATTTAGTAGCTCCAGCATGAGTTTACAACATTGTCACCAATCGAAGCTCGATATCGACTGCCGCAAAAAAATTATGAAAAAATGAACAGTACCACCTCGCGGTCAATTGTAGACCTAAAATTGACAGCGAGTACACCAATCACAAGCTCAATAGGTAGGTGAAATCGAGTATCGACTATAGATAAAATTTATGTTGCCAACTCATGGTAGAGCTACTTATATAAAGCGTATTGCCCTCGCCAATGTGTAGTACTCAAAACTAGTTTGAGGCACAAAAGTTTTATTATAAAAATTAAAAAGCGCAAAATGAAGCCACAATCGACTATAAAGAGCAATTAGAAGATGAGAAATGTGGTGCACAGGGTGGTTGTGGCGCTTAAATCACTAACTACGCGAGGTCTAGTTTCAGAGCCTATTCAATTCAAACATACAAACGAACAAATGTTTTATCTTTATAATTAGTGTAGACGTAGATGTAGGTGTAGAAAAACGTCAGAACTCTCGGTACACGATTCTGACTCGTGCTTAGCCATTTTTGTAACATGTGACTTCACACGCCCTCGACGTCTGGAAGAGTAACGAGACGCGCACGAAAGCCACTTTTCAGAGCACTCTCCTCACTAGACGAACACTTCAGCTGTCTGAACAACTATACACAGTCGTAGCTGTTTGTTTGTGTGTTGTACAATAGTAGCTGGGAGTGGAGACTCATGAAGTATACATGACTTGGATTTACTTTAAATGTTACCATCCAAATCCTTATCCTATCCTATTAACACAAACATTATACAAATACAAATAAGTTTATTTCACATAGATTTTTGTACAAAATAAATGTATGAATCCATTGATTCCGAACTAGTTTTCACTGTGTTTCGGAAATCAATGGCCTCTCCCATATCAATGACAGCTAAAGTTATGCGAAATAGCAGGTAACAATTTTAAAGTGTAATAAAAATTCTTAAAAATTAAATATGGAATAGGAAAATTATAAAGTCGAAGTTTTTGAGTGTGCATGTTTGTTACTTCTTCACGCTGGACAAGCTGAACCAATTTTAATGAAATATGGTATGGAGGTAGATGAGTCGTTGGATTAACACATAGGATACTTTTCATCATCATCCGTCGTCACCACGCGTGTGTAGCCGCAGGGCGCAGCGCAGTAATATTATTAATTCGAAGTAAGTTTCTTTATTTGTTACGCTTTTATGCCTCAACGGCTGAGGGGATCGTAATGAAATTTGTCAAGGAGATAAATAATATCCCCGCATGCCTAGCACGCGGCGGAGAGAAATAGTCTTTCCACTGTTTTTATCCACCTATCAGTGGAAATAATTGTCTTCTCCACCTTACAGAGCACGGCAACCGGGGAAAGAGATAAAAATTTCCTTTTGACAGTATGTCCCGCTACTCCCGCTATAGAGCACGGACTTGTGGAAACATGGATATAATTCTCTCCGATTGTCATAACGCGTAGAAAGGTAGTCATCTTCTTTGATGGTGTATAAAAATTAATTTCCATTCAAAAATGTCTCTCGCATATTATAACAATTATATTTTGTCGCGGGAAATGGAAACAATGAAGAGAAAATTACACCGGAGGTATATGCGAGATGCCACCAACCCCTTCAATTACCCAGATAATGAATTCAAGCACATATTTCGGGTCAATAAAGAAATGGCGTTGTATTGCATTGCAGCCTCAAAACCATAGGAGTGGTTTGCCGGTGCATATCAAGGTTATTATTGTATTACTTTCATATCTACATTCTGTGAAATACCTAAGTTAAAAATTATTATTTGTTATTACTCAACAATATGTCCCCACTTCCATACGCATAACAAGTCTCAGTAAACGAAATAGGATAGTACGTATGGATAGCACACGCTTCTCAGTTCTCAGAGACTTTTGTTACATTTGCTCTAAATGGCACCTACGAAGTACAAATCATACGAAACGCTACTCCCGCCGTCTATCCACGTGGATAAACTATCCTCTGACGGGACGGGAGATAAAAATGACATGGCGGAAATGATTTATTTCCTACTTGGATAAATAGTCCACTGCCCGTGCTAGCCCTGTTGGGAAGAACATAAGGACACTTTTCATTCTTATCATACATCACGATGCAGATGAAACCGCGGGGCGCAGCTTGTTAATAATATGTAATGCGTATTACAAGTGTGGTGCCTTTTTACCTGACTACGGCGAAGCAAAAGAGAGGCTTATGTTTTTTGGACTCTATGCCATTTCAGCATCAGCATCAGGTCTGTCATGGGTATGTTATTGGTGGCATTTTTTTTTACCAAAATGTGATAGTTAAAAATTACGCTATTATCACAATATTTAGCGCATAGACCGACTTTGACAAGTTATTTCACACTTTCTAGTGTTGCGTCGGTTCCATTTTTTGCTTAAAAAATGTTTTTAATCACGAACCCCTGAGTGAAACTAAACTTTGCTATTTATAAACTAAACTTAATGGATTTCATTAAACAGATTACATAAGTGGTATCAGTCTGTAGACACAGAGATCTATATTACAAACTAGCGGTTGCCCGCGACTACGTCTGCACAGAATTAATATTTCGAGTAGCTTACTATCTTCTCCAAGGCCATATCTACCTTTATACTAAAATGTCATAAAATATGTACATGGTCAAACACAATTGCAATAATAGTATTATATGAGTAAATGTAAATACTTAGTAAACATTAATAATAAAATACAGGACCTACGTCTACCTGCATACAAACATAAAATTAATCACCAAGGAAAAAACTATCATTACATTTCATTACCCTTGACGGTGACCCTTGCGTTTGGATTTGAAATGACAGATCCCAATTAAGGTTTCTTTCATGATAACTATTAAATATGTCAAAGGGATATACTCCGAAATTTTCTGGAGTTGATTAGCGGTAGGACTGTTGCTCCCACTGCCAAGTGGCATTCTCACGTATGAGCTCTCCAACTTGCCTGGTTACTTAAGTGCCTGCCTCTGTATTAGTGAACAGCATTGCATACAAAATACTGTAAATTAAGGTATCTACATGAACTTTTGACAAATATCACACGTAGTGGCGTGCGATAGCCATGAACATAACATAGCTCTATATTGTTAATAATTCATGCCTTAAAAAGCTCTACGCGGACGCAGTCGCGGACAAAAACTAATAAGATAATATAATATAAGAACACAGAACGTACCCAATGTATATTCAATGTGGAGACGATTATATATTCCAAAATTGAAAGGATAGCAAAGTAGACATTTAATTTCATGTTAACTTTTAAAGTAATACCTTAACAAAATTAACTGTCTTCTGTCACATGACTTATCCAATCGATGAAAACACTCACAGGGGTATAGTATCCGGCATTTTTCGAACGATATTTGGAATGTCGTCTGCCACATTGTGATGGATCTCCTCTTGAAGCCACTGCCACTATACCTGACGGATGCACCAGAGGCCCGCCTGAGTCACCTGGACATGCTGATGAATGATGACTACAAGCATGAACGGTACATATTGTGGGGAACATCGCATCTATGTCATGACAACGTTTTATAAGAGTCTTAGTAGACTGCAATTGTTTTAACTGGAACTTTTTGTCCATTTTCTCTAATTTATATTCACGTTCAGAAAACCCGTATCCGAGGATGATTGCTTCGTGACCGCTAAGGGCATGGAAGTCTACGGCACTGACTTTACCGTATTTTTCAAGAAAAATGGGCTCCGTTCTAACCAGTAAAATGTCTTCGAACGTTAATGCCGTACTACGTTCAGTTTGGAACTCTACAACTTTTAATACATCCTTGATTGTATTCGGTTCGTCTCCTGAAGCTAAACCATATCTGATGGTATACACTATCGAAAAAGTTTTTTCCTGATTTCCTGTAGGCGATTTTTTTAAAATGAATCCTAGAAAGCAATGCCCGGCTGTTAACGTCCATGTTGGTTTTATCACAGAAGCAGTGCATGAGCCTATTGTTATATTACGATTAGTTGTAACTAAGCTCTCAAATCTCACAACATAAGAGAAGTCACTTATGTCAGCATCTTTGCTTCCGACCACTCGTAGATATTTGCTGGTGACTGGATATATGAATAGAAGCATTATAATACTGGTACAGAAATTCCACATATTTTTTAACCTTTACACAGAACGTGTAACGCCAATTTGATACGGTTCAAAAATACCAAGTTCATTTTATTACAACAGTAAAATATTGTAGGTATCGACATGAAACAAAAAAAAATGCTATAAACGCACACCATTGCAAAGAACAATGAATATCATTCCTATAGATGCTACACTCCTCACCGCTAGTTCCACGTTGTCCACAAAGTGAAAGAGAATAGTGAAAAGGCTGCTTATACAGTTTGGTTTTTAGCTGCTAACATCCGCAGCCTGCGTCTGCAATTAATATTTTTCTTCGAATTCTAGAATTTACTAATAACAACTATGCCAATTCATTAAATTATGTATGTAAATGTAATTAATTTGGAGTGTGAAACACTATAGGATTTATATCGCCTTTAAAAAACTTAATATCTCGTGATTCAAGGGTCACAGCGTAAAATGGTGTACATATGCTAAAGATAAAGAATGCAACTAGCCTTTTAGTCTGCCTAAGCTATCCTGCGCGTACGCTATCGAGCAGTGTGCAGTCATAACTTTAAAACTATTACTCCTAAAATTCTAGTTTCTAAACAGAAATTAAAGTCTTCGTCGAGATCGTCTTTTCAGATGACAGCTGTCAAACTTTAACACGTATTTAAATTTTCTTTTTATTTTAAATGTATGCTAAAAATTACAATATAATATAATCAACCACAACGAAAACCGATTCCTCTTATATATTATTATATATAAAGGCACATGGCCCGTATCAGGATCATTATAGGATAGCATGCTCCAATTTCGTGGCTAGGCGTGGATCAAAGGGGCAAGGAGAATAAGATATCACATGCACCTGTTTTTATTAATGTATCTGCTTTTATTACGTCACACTGAGATTTATTTTTACAGCACTTAGTGTTTAGAGATCAACTTGAATTAACTTGGGGATAAGGTATTCCACTTAGTAGCGAACGCTGCCACGACCAAACGCAAAGTGAGCTCCTCCGAGCATCCGAGCATGTCTGCGCGTTCCCCCTCAACGCCTCTGTCGGACGATGACTAAGTACTCAACGATAATTGGCTCTCAATGACCGACTGACCGACCAATCAGCGAACAGCGCACGCTACTAGAGTTACACCAGAGATAGCGCCACTTTGCATCTCTAGTCCACTAAAACTAAACTAGGTGGCGCTTGACTAAATAATAACATCGGTTAAAGCTATGCGCCGACAAGTATATAAATTACTATAAAGTGTGATGAAATTATGCTAAAAATAGCCAGTGAACAAAGCGAGGGTAAATGCCTGCTAAAAAAGTGGTAAGAATGTATAGTGGTTAAATACCTAAAGGTCGTTTCACATAAGACATTTTCAGGCATATAATTATTAATAATAACATAAAACTGCTTATGGCTTCGTCGATATTAATATATAAAATGCACAATTCATTAACACAGGTATTAAGTTATTGCAATAAATTCTATAATATTACTATATAAAATTCCTATAATATGAAAATCGGCCTACGGCCTCATCGATATTAACTTAAAAATAAAAAGATATTTACCTAACTTACTATTGTATACATTAAAACTGTACCTAACTTATTATCGTATACATTAAAACAAACTACACTACTCATTTGCTCATCTAAAACTAGAGAAAAAAAAAATGAATACATTATAATATATATGCTATTCCATAAAACAACACAGAAAAAAATACTTACAATTTTAATGTAGGTGCGCTTGAGCCACTTCCAGGTACGCTTGATCTTCGTCTGTAACTTGTTAGTAGCCAGTTGTGGCTAAACCTCGCTCGTATCGAACCAAACAATATAGATGACTGATTTTATCTATTTGTAACTACCCTACAATAAAAAAAAATATCTTTGCTTTGTACGACATCGATAATTATTAGTTATGCTTATGTTAACATTATTCTCATGTAAGTGAAATATTTTCTTATGAGAAATAAAATATCTCAAACCTCATTAATTGTAAAAATATTAAGTATTATAGACAATAATGTAGTATGTGTAATGGAGCTCCTTGTGCACGAGTTCGTCTGTGAATATCTCGGAGTGATAGGCGCAGTACTGTTCGTCATTAGTGATCTGCTATGGCTGCTTCTAATAACAAAACGCATAGATATATAATGGTTTTTAGGGTTGTGTACAAGAAAACAGGACCCCGCGCTCATTACTCAGCCTCAGTGATATGTACCTACCTTATATTAGTACCTAGTAATAGTAATAGAGGTTTTGTTTATTGGATGTGAATCAAGCTAATACTAGTAGTTCTGCGAACAGTAAACCTCGCGAGCACAGTCTTGTCAGCGACAATTTTCGCAGTCTGAGCAGCTGCAGTTGAAAATTTTATACGTTGTTGGTAAGTACCAAAATGTTTTTGCCGAATATTACCAAAATCATCCATCTCTCTTGACTGTCAGCTTCTGAATAACTGTCTTAAGTGACGAGCTGTGCAAGTTAAAGTGAACATGATTTAGAATATCCAGAATCAAGTTTTTTAATTAAAATATTTGCCAAATTTATACAGGACAATGCTGAACCTCCACCTACTATGTGGCTATTAGCTGTCTCAGTTGTTTTCATTTGAATATCGTTTATAAACAGTTCTTCGTCCGATTGGTATTAGGCTTGAAAAGAAATTTGTCCGTAACCAATATTTTTATTCGAATTCTGGAATTTACTGATGACAACTATGACAATTTATTCAATTATGTAAATGTAATAAATTTTGAGAGTCAAATGCTATTAATATCGCCTTTCAAAACTTGACATCTCGTGATTCAAGGGTTACAGCGCAAAGTAGTGTTAACACATTGTGCACACCAGCCTTTTAGTCTGCTGCTATTCTGCGCGTACGCTATCTAGCAGTGTGCAGTCATAACTTTAAAACTAATGATCCTAGAATTCTAGTTTCTAAACAGACATTATAGTCCTCGTCGAGATCTTCTCCTCAGGTGATAGCTGTCAAACTTATATAGCTTCTGTTATTTTTCTGCTAAAATTAAATAGATATTATAATGAAACAACGAAATTATGCTAACAATATCTAGTAGCGCACGCTACTAGAGTTACACCAGAGATGGCGCCACTTTGCATCTCTAGTCCACCAAAACTAAACTAGGTGGCGCTTGACTGAATAACATCGGTTAAAGCTATGCGCCGACATGTATATAAATAACTATAAAGTGTGATGAAATTATGCCAAAATAGACCGTGAATAATGCGAGGGTAAATACCTGCTGAAAAAGTGGTAAGAATGTATTATATATATACCTAATGGTCGTTTCACATAAGACATTTTAAGGCATACAATTATTAATAATTAATAACAGTAGACCTCGCGAGCACAGTCTTATCAGCGGCAAGTTTAAGCAATCTGAGCAGTTGCAGTTGGAAATTTTATATGTTATTGTTACAAATTACGCTCATAATCAAAATTCATCTTTAAAATTAGATAGGTACCTAATGTGTGTACCAAATTGTATCAAAACTGATATATAAATAGCGCCCTTTCTAAGTAAAAAAGTCATACTTAGCAGAGGCTTTGCTCGCTGGGCCAATTATAAATGCGGAAGTTCGTGAGTGAGCTTGTTTGTATGTTACATCTTCTCGCTGAAACGACACAATAGACTTTGATACAATTGGGAAGAATGATAGTACATACCTCGAATTGAGACGTAAATAGACTTTTATCCTGATTCAACAAACAGTTCCCATGGATCGTGATAAGCTTATATCACACGGACGAAAGCCCACACACCAAGTTTTACTATCACAAGTGCTCTTGGTACAATTGACCCGAACATGGGATCAGTTGTAACAACGACAGTATCGGTTATCCTTTAATTCATATTTTCATTATCATTATTATTAAAATTTAAACAATGTATTTGTTGTTATGTAAAAATTTCCAAAGAAATACCGATTGGAAGTGGCCTATATCCATCGTCGTCCTGCGACCTATATACACTTTTTCGGTAGATGACCTCCGCTGCTCTGCGCTTGTTGGTCCGTAGTCTCCACTCCAGAACCATCCGGCACCATCGACCATAAGTACTGCGTGCCTGTGCACATGCCTCTCAGAAGCTCGCTGAGCTACTTTTGAGCTTACCTTTAAGGGCATAGTAAGAGATTACGTTTGTTATCAAGTTTTGATGATTAACTTTGAACAAGTGATACCTATTCCTAGCTCAGTTTTTTAAATTAATTATAGTGTTTCAATTTGAGATTGATCGAGTCAAAAAAAAACTGTGTGAGACATGCATGAAAAATAAAGCCACAAGATTGCCATTCAACCGAATACAAAGACCAAGGTCCAGTAAAATTGGTGAGTTAATACATACAGCCATAACAGGTCCAGCTAGAGTGCCGACTGCTGAAGGGTATAGATATTTTCAAACAATAATCGACGACTACAGTCACTTCACCCAAACATATTTATTAAGGAATAAATGGGAAGCAACAGAAAAGTTAATACTATATATAAAGGAAATGGAAAGACAAATGGAAATAAAAATCAAAAGAATCCGGTGTGATAACGGTGGTGAATTTACAGCAAAATCATTAAAAGATTTCTGCTCAAAAAATGGAGTGCGAATCGAGTATACTCAAAAATATAGTCCCCAACAAAACGGTAAAGCTGAAATAATGAATAGAACCATTTATGACAAAGCCCGAACAATGTTAGATGAGTCTAATCTGCCACGGCATCTGTGGGGACATGCAGTAGTGACAGCCACATTCCTTATAAATAGATCGCCTTGTTCCTCCATACAAGACAAAGTGCCAGCCAAAGTCATGAATAAAGAAATGGATCTAAAAAAGATAAAGACTTTTGGAAGTAAAGCTTGGGTACATATAATGCCTAAACAAGACAAGTTGTCCAGCAGAGCAACCCCGGCTAGAATGGTAGGGTATGCCATCAATGGCTATAAACTATGGGACCCTGACACAGACAAAGTAATAGTATCAAGAGATGTAAGATTTAATGAAGCTGATATTAAGTTTTGTGAAAAGAATCAAAACTCAGAACCAGATAAGTTCATAATTCAGGAAACAGTCGACGACTTAACAAATGAACAAGAAATAGAGCAAACATTAGATGATGCAACACATCATGAAGTCGAAAAGCAAGATGAAGACCAAAGTGACAATAAAAGACAGCAAAAATATACAAGGTCTGGTAGAGAAGTGAAAACACCTGAATATTTAAATGAATATGAAGCTTATGAAGCATATTGTCTATTGTCTAGTGAAAACGACCCGGTAACATACAAAGAAGCTGTAGAGCAGAGTGTAAAATGGAAAACAGCAGTAGAGAATGAGATTAAATCATTAGAACAACAAAACACTTGGGTAGAAGCAGAGCTGCCAATGGGCCATAAGGCAATTGACACCAAGTGGATTTTCAAGACAAATCAGATGGAACAAAAAAGCGAGGCTAGTTGCCCGTGGTTTCCAACAAGAAACTGTCAATTATGTGTATGCTCCAGTAGCAAAGATGACCACCATAAGAATGGGATTATCACAAACAGTGAATAATAACTGGTACATACAACAATTAGATATACCTACTGCATTTTTAAATGGAAACCTAGAGACGGAGGTATATATTAAAATTCCAGAGGGAGTCAACATTAAAAATGAAGGAAGAACTGTATTAAAACTCAATAAAGCATTAAATGGTTTGAAAGAATCACCTAAATGCTGGAATAATACATTTGACACATTTTGCAAGAAAATAAATATGAGAAGATCAAAAAATGATATTTGCCTATATACAGGAAATAATATATGGTTAATACTGTTTGTCGATGATATAATGCTGATGGGAAGTGAAAAAGAAGTAAATAAAATAGTCAAACTTTTGCAAGAAAAATTTAAAGCTAAAAACTTGGGAACCATAAAAATTTTTTAGGTATTGAAATACAGAAAAATGAAAAAACTATAAAATTATCACAAAAACAGTTTATTAAAAATATCATGGAGAAGTTTAACATGAAAAACTGTAGCGAAGCGAAGACACCAATGGAGAAAAACTTCCAAGTACCTGAAAATGAAGAAGTGATTAATAACATACCATACCGAGAACTCTTGGGATGCCTTAACTATCTGGCCACAATCAGTAGACCAGATATAACCTTTGCTATTTCTTTTCTTAGTAGATATTTGGATAAGCCAACAAGAAGCTTGTGGAATGCAGCTAAGAGGATATTGCGCTATTTGAAAGCAACTCAAAACATGGAATTGACATATCATAAGAAGGAACAAGATAATAATAATCTCTCTTTAATTACAGCTTTTTCAGATGCAGATTGGGCGGGTGATAAGAGGGACCGAAAGAGTGTCAGTGGTATGGTCACATATCACCACTTTTTACGAGGTCAAAACATAGTATTTATAAATGAGGGAACACCAGTCACAGCTATCTTTCTCGACATGTCTAAGGCTTTTGATTTTGTAGACCACGAGTTGCTACTTTATAAGCTTGGAAAATATGGAACAAGAGGGACTGCTAATGATTGGGTTAAAAGTTATTTGTCCAATCGTAATCAATGCTTAGAAATAGCAAAGTTACATAATAAATATAAAATAAACAGTCGATCTCAACTTAAAGTAAACCGATTTGGATTCCCGCAAGGAAGTGAGCTGGGACCATTTCTATTTCTGTTGTGCATAAATGATCTTCCAAATGTCACTCATCACCAAACTACACTATTTGCGGACGACACAACGTTAATTGTCAAATGTACAAATTTAAATTCATATGAACATGATATAAATGTTGCGCTTGATAAAATAATTAGCTGGCTAAAGAATAATAATCTTAAAATTAGTTTAAATAAAACAAACGTGATGCAGTTTTGTAGTTACATAAAATCATATTTAGACCTAAACATATTCCACAAAAATAATAATATAGATGAAGTCATCTCAGTAAATTTTCTAGGAATAATGATTGACGAACATTGTGATTGGAAAACACACGTAAACTACATCTGTGATAATCTGGATAGGTTCGTCTTTGCAATAAAAAAGTTACGGTTGACGGTATCCACTGAAGCAGCTCTCAGTGCCTACCATGGATATGACATGTATCCTCGGTGCTCTCATACGGGCTCTTAGTTTCGCGCAATTCCGTTGAAATAGAAAAGGCCTCTATCATACAAAAGAAGTGTCTGAGAGCGATCTGTGGCGCCTGCAGTATAGACAGTTGCGAACCAATTTTTAAAAAAATATCTGGCTTGTATGTATATTACAGAACTAGTGTGTTTTTGTAAAGCAACATTCACAATATTTTGTCTTGAACCATACTCAAGTATCAAGTATAGCCGAGATGCAAGCTGGTTATGTGTAAAAGGAATAAGTTTTTTAATGCGATTGAAGTTTATAATAAATTGCCTAATTCATTTAAAGATATGACATTAAAAATTTTCAAAAAAAGGTTACTTTATGGCTGCTTGACAACTGTTTTACACCTTAAATGAGTTTATGACATTCAAAGTTTCTACATTATATTAATATTCCTTGACTTGATATGGATTTTTTTTGAGCATTATAGTTATTTAATAATTTTGACATTTTGTATTTTGAAAATCACGTATAACTCTATAGTATAAGACTTAAAACTTTGCACACCATTGTTTTGGTAGAATGTTATGGACTTATTATATTTTAAGCGTTACATCTGCTTTATCTGTACAACATTCTTGTGAATAAATGAGTTGGTTGATTCATTGATTAAACGCTGCAAAATTAAAATCCAAAGTTAAAATTTATAATTATATAAAGTAAGATATTTAACATGTCCATTGTTAATTTAATAACTCGGATACGCTGCAGAGGTTTTTATCATGAAGCCATGGGAATAATTTTATTTAATGTAATGTCTCATTGGCAATTCTCTTATGACTTTTGGTATTTTATTAAATATTCTAATTGACATGATATGACAGTTTTTAAAAAAAATAGGCATAACAATACGGCTAGGATCTCTTTTTGTTATCCTAGAATTGGGCTTGTCTTTAACGAAATCAAATAACGCCCCATGTTCTTTAACAATAGTACATACTTGAAATATATACATTATGCCTGGTAGCGACAATACATTCAGTTTCTTGAATAAACTCAGAGGTTTACAGGAGTTCAGTGGCCGGACATTACATACAGCTCGATTACAATGTTTTGAGCAATAAAAGCCTTATTAATGTTTGTAGAATTACCCCACAAAATAAGTCCATATCTCTAAACAGATGCGAAGAAACCGTGATAGACAGTAAGAGCAGTTTTTAGGTTCGTAAGTCTTTTTAATTTTCTAAGAGAAAAAACAAAACGATTTATTTTATTACACACATAGTCTAAATGTGTCTTCCAGTTACACTGGAAGCCTAAAAATTGAATAATGTCAACTTGTTCAATCAAATCCAATTGAATGTTTCGTCATAAGCTTGTAAATCAGCCAAGATCGTTGTCTACTGGTAGTGACGTCAGAACCGCGTCATAATCTTGTCATAGTAGGTGGGGAACGCTTAAATAGCCGTGGGCGCCATTTTAAGCCATTATCTAGTGATTTGCCAAGAGCGTTCCATTTCTTTCTGTTTTAAGTTAGAAGTGTCCGATTATCGCAGGAATATCTTTACAGGAGTTTCGATCGCGCCGCCACCCGCCTCACGGAGTATACGTCATCAAATAACTACTACTACTAATAAAACAAATGTGATGCAGTTTTGTAGTTACATGAAATCACGTTTAGACCTAAACATATTCCACGAAAATAATAAAATACTCACTTTTAGTTCAATCCAAAAGCCATGTCTCATTTAGAGCTATCACGTCATAGTTATGTAATTTTAAATTCCTTTTAAATTGGATTATCTTTGTTCGCAAATTCCGTCCATCATTTCTGTTCGCTTTAAAAATTGTTTAAAAAAATTGAACCGACCAACATAATTTTTTTAATAAAATTACGAGATCGATTGTCATTCACCGTCAATGCTGAAATCATCAAAATAGGGGAAACATTTTTCAGTTATTGCACTTATTTCAAAAACGACTTGACCAAATTTGATAAAATTTAAATGTGAAGCACCAGCATTCAAAAAAATCATTAATATCGGTTCATCAAGTCGAAAGCTATAAGGTAACGAACATAAAAAATACAATTGCATTGATAACCTCCTCCTTTTTATGGAAGACGGTTGAAAATCCACAGTGCACTATCCAGCCACAACAGTCTTGTGGCGGACCGCGCTTCATAGTTTCATATAAATAAATAATAATATTAGTGATAGAGGTTTACAAACAAAAAAAAAATACAATTTAAAGAAAAGATCTGAGGTGTTGTTAAATGAAAGGGAGTTACCTACAATAATAATTTATAAGTTGGCATTTTCTGGGTGCGTGAACATAAACATAGGAAGTTGAATTGAACATAATGCACTACGAATAATATTAGGTCCTTACATATGAAATTGGCGTTTTGTATGGGAGGAACAAAAGTCGAATATTTTTAAATATAATATATTTAATTAATCAAAGTATGAACCATTATTTTCTATGCACTTTTGCCATCTCATAGGTAGTTCATTGATCCCTTTACTAAAAAAACCAGTCGGACGGGAATCAATAAAATCTTTGAAGGCGATTTGGACTGCCCCATCGGAGTTGAATTTTTTCCCTTGCAAGAAGTTATCCAAATTTCGAAAAAAATGTTAATCTGTTGGAGCAAGGTCCAGGGAGTACGGAGGATGTCTTAGACTTTCCAATTGAAGCTCTTCTAATTTAGTAGCCGTCTGTTGCGCAGTGTGTGGTCTAGCGTTGTCGTGAAGCAGCAGTGGCGTGGAGCGATTGACCAACCTAGGTTGTTTAGCCGCTAGCTTTTCCATCATGGTTTGCAATTGCTGACAATAGACATCAGCCGTAATAGTCTGGCCAGATTTGAGAAAACTGTAATGAACAATACCGGCACTAGTCCACCAAACGCTTACAAGTAACTTTTTTGGGGTTAATTTTCGCATGGGGCAGGATTTGGCTGGCTGGCCAGGATCCAACCATTGCGCTGAGCGCTTCCGATTATCGTAAAGAACCCATTTTTCATCACAGGTAATGATTCGGTTTAAAATACCTTCATTATTGTGCCGGTTTAGTAATGTAACGCAGCAGTCGACGCGCGTTTGCCGATTTGCTTCAGTCAATTCGTGAGGTACCCACCTTTCAAGCTTTTTAATCTTCCCAATTTGCTTCAAGTGAATTAGAACAGTTTTATCACTAACATCGAAGCCTGCAGCTAACTCGGACGTGGTTTGCGATGGATCCGCTTCCACAATAGCCCTCAACTCTTCATTATCAACTTGAGTCTCAGGCCGTCCACGGGGCTTGTTCTGCAGGTCGAAATTTCCAGAACGAAAACGTTGGAACCAAAAACGAACTGTGTTTTCTTTTGCAACACGACCGCCATACACATCATTCACCCTTCGAGTTGTTTCCGCAGCACTAGTGCCACGGCGGAACTCGTACTCGTAAATAATGCGATATTTTAAGTTTTCCATTTTGTAAAATGAGTGACGCAAACAGAAAAAAACAGAAGAAAAAAAACAAATGAATGACGAACATCGAAGCACAAATACATGAGTCTATAGCTGTACAAATTTGAATTTGGAATTCCTTACCAAAGAGGAGAAATTCGCGATTAAAGTGGCCAGTACGAATAACGCCAATTTCATATGTAAGGACCTTATATAACGTTACAACACATTCATGCCCCCGAACCGCCCGGCCCCGCGTAAGTCGAACGTCATCGCGATGCGGTAAATAGGCGAAGACGCTTGCCGGCAATTATTACGTGAATGCCGGCAGAGCGGTCGGGGTTGCCAGTTATTAAATGTCATTGTTTTCTGTTGCGTAGGTATGCTACCAACACGTAGCACACAAGACACATCCCTACACGCGTCTCGCGATAAAACCTGCGTGAATCAATGCTAGTAGGGGAGACGTTCTACTTATTTTGCCCCCGCACTGGGACTCTCCGTGTTGCGGGAGGCATGCACACTTGGACGCCTGCTCGTCGGGTGGGTGGCGGCACAGGTGAAGATCCTGCAGCACAGACCTTTGCAGTGCTTTAGGTGCTTGCAGAGGGGGCATGTGCGATCACAGTGTTCTGCAGAGGTAGACCGCAGCGACGAATGCAGTCGCTATGGTCGGCCTGACCACAAGGCGGTCCACTACTCCGAAAAACCCCGATGTTGTTGTGCGCAGCGGCAAACAGGCCGGCGGAGCACAGGTTGGAGAGAAAAAAGTGCTCCCCACCTAAGCCAAGGAAGGGGACATTGGCACACGCTAACTCCCCAACAGCCAACAGCTGTCCCCCGTCACAAGCGGGGGAGGAGGAGGCGATGATCTGTAATTAGTAATAATTATGGGGCATCGCTTCCTCCAAATGAATATCAACCACTCCGCTCACTCGCAGGATCTGCTCCTGCAGAGCATGGCGGTATGGTCTATTGAAATAGCAGTGGTCGCTGAGCCTTACTTTGTCCGTCCTCGGGATAACTGGGTAGGGGAGCTTGAGGACTCGGTGACCATCATATCTTCAGCGGAGGCTGGAGTTTTGCTGCTCGTAGCTAAGGGCAAAGGGTTTGCGGCAGTCAAATGGAGAGAGTTGGTTCTAGTTAGAGTACACTTTTCTTCGAACAGAAGCCTCGCCGAGTTCAAAGCGTTTTTGGACGGGGTGAGTGCTCTCATTAGGCATCAGTTACCCTGTCCATCGCTGGGGGGTTTCAATGCCAAGTCGTTGGTGTGGGGGTCCTCGGCTACAGACGCCCGTGGTGAGACTTTAGAGGAGTGGGTGGCGATGAACGTACTTATGTTTCTCAACTAGGGGTCCGTCAACCCTTGTTTGTATCCCCTTCTGTTGCACGCATGGTACGGATGGGTGGGGAGGGTTATGGAAGAGGTTGAGACGTTGTCGGATCATTTATACATCCGATTTGATGTCTTCGCCTCTCCAGACATCCCAGATATTCGTCACCCTCGAAGGCGTACTCAGTTGGCTCCCAGGTGGGTGCTGAGGACCCTAGACAAGGAAACGCTAGTGAAGGCTTCAATAGCCCAGGCTTGGCAGTGCCCTCCGGATGGTCCGGTAGATGTGGAGGAGGAAACGCAATAGTTCCGGGACGCTATTTCGCAAGTTTGCGACGCTAGCATGTCCCGAGCCAAACCGCGACCTCAGAAACAGGCGGTGTATTAGTGGTCGCGGGAAATTGCCGACCTCCGTGCTAGCTGCGTGGTGGCAAGGCGGAAATACACGCGTCATCGCCGGCTACGGCAACGCGACCTAGAAACGGAGGTGCGGCTATACGAGGGGTTTCTTCATCTCTATCGGGGACGTAAGGATCGAGAAAAAGACTCCAGATTAAGTATCTTGGATTATACCTCGATAGTCGATGGAAATTTCACCAACACTTCGCAAGGATGGGTCTCCGGCCCCGATGTATTCAGATTGACGCTCATAAGTGCATCTCTTATTGGCTATTTTATTGATGACTGGCTTCGCTCCACGGTTTGCCCGCGTGGTGATGGATGATGATGAGGATGAATCAAATATAGCGTATGCTACTCAGGCATAAAGCTTTATACTCGGCAAAGCATTATTTGAATCGGTTAAGTAGTTTTACGTGTATCCATTACAAACAACTAAACAATTACATACTTATATATTTCCTCTTTATTTTTAGAGTAGATAATAATTCATGCCAACGTACGAATAATGTGGCTTGGTTTGTACCGGCGTTACATTGCATAATTTTAAATAAAAAAGTATTTTTTGTGACATAACTATAATAGGTAGAGCTAAGGTAGGTAATGTGGATACACATCCACATTGCCATAAGTGCAAAGTGGTGTAGTACATCTTTATTGAAAACGTCAATATCTACAAGTGTTTGTAGATATTGACGTCTTCTATAGAACTGTAGTACACCACTTTGCTCTATTGTCAATAGCATAGATTAATATTACAAGGTCAATAGTTCCTGCAGCGTATTTTTCCACACCTTGGTTAAAATAAAATATTATTATAGTCTATGTTCATGTCATTGACGTCTTCTATAGAACTGTAGTACACCACTTTGCTCTATTGTCAATAGCATAGATTAATATTACAAGGTCAATAGTTCCTGCAGCGTATTTTTCCACACCTTGGTTAAAATAAGATATTATTATAGTCTATGTTCATGTAGGATTCTAATGGTGAAAGAATTTTTCTAATTGACTCAGTAGTTTCGAAGCTTATTTAATTCAAACAAATAAACAAATCTTTCCTCTTTATAATATGATTAATATAATTTTATTATCTAAGTAATTAGTTAATTACTTAGATAATAAGTAGGTACATTGTGTAGATTTGATTCGGGACTGCCCCAAGTCAAAGGGTAAAAATTTTTACACAATTAGTTATAAAAACTAACGTGGTTTTGAATCATTATTAATTAGAATGTTAACTTAAGATAATTATACCAAAACAAGATTATCTGTCTTCTGTCACATGACTTATCCAATCGATAAAAACACTTACAGGGGTATAGTATCCGGCATTTTTAGAACGATATTTGGAATGTCGTCTGCCACATTGTGATAGATCTGCTCTTGAAGCCACCGCCACTATACCTGACGGATGTACGGATGCACCAGAGGCCCGCCTGAGTCACCTGGACATGATGATGAATGATGACTACAAGCATGAACGGTACATATTGTGGGGAACATCGCATCTATGTCATGACAACGTTTTATAAGAGTCTTAGTAGACTGCAATTGTTTTAACTGGAACTTTTTGTCCATTTTCTCTAATTGATATTCACGATCAGAAAGCCCGTATCCGAGGATGATTGCTTCGTGACCGCTTAGGGCATGGAAGTCTACGGCACTGACTTTACCGTATTTTTCAAGAAAAATGGGCTCCGTTCTAAGCAGTAAAATGTCTTCGAACGTTAATGCCGTACTACGTTCAGTTTGGAACTCTACAACTTTTAATACATCCTTGATTGTATACGGTTCGTCTCCTGAAGCTAAACCATATCTGATGGTATACACTATCGAAACAGTTGTTTCCTGATTTCCTGTAAGCGATTTTTTTTAAATGAATCCATGGAAGCAATGTGCGGCTGTTAACGTCCATGTTGGTTTTATCACAGAAGCAGTGCATGAGCCTATTGTTATATTACGATTAGTTGTAACTAAGCTCTCAAATCTCACAACATAAGAGAAGTCACTTATGTCAGCATCTTTGCTTCCGACCACTCGTAGATATTTGCTGGTGACTGGATATATGAATAGAAGCATTATAATACTGGTACAGAAATTCAACATATTTAAATTTTACTGACAACATGAGGGTAACGCCTCTTCGATATGATTCAGCGACTACGGTTTATTACAACTGTAAGTGTATACTGTAGGTGTAGGTTACGAAACATATTCAATTGAATTTAGCTATAAACGCACATGACGATTGCAAAGAATAATAAATATAATTCCTATGCAGAAGCGACACTCGTCATCGCAAGTTTCACGTTACCAACAAAGTGACGGAAAGCTACATCCGCTGCCTGCATTGTGAGCCGATTTATGTTCGAATCTTGAAATTTACTGATACATACACTTAAATTAGATATAGTCCGAATAATCTATGACATATTACATTAGGTCTAACCTATTTTAAGGACATTGACGGCAAGAATAATATTACGTTCCTACATTGTACAATTAATTGGATATCAATCACAAGACTCCATAAAACGAGGAAGAAGGATTCGTTGTTGGTGAAATACGTTTAGGTCTTTGTGCAATAGGTGACTATGGATTGTGTTTGAGTACTGGGTTGATATGATACTTTGTCTCTGTAGGCGAAAGTAGGAGAACGTGACCTAGATTGGGATCACATGTTCAATTAAAGACTGCACTCAGAAAAAAATATTGCTAAATTAACAGGAAAAAATTTAGGAAATAGGATAGGAGGATTTACACTGACGGCTCCTATTTCACAATTTTAACTTTGTGAAATAAGACATTGTTGGTTTCACAAATGTTTGTTTTCACAATTTTACATTGACGGCTCCTATTTCACAATTTTAACTTTGTGAAATAAGAAATTGTCAATTTCACAAACACTTGCTTTTCACAATTTTACACTGACGGCTCCTATTTCACAATGTTTACCATGGGAATATCGCAATGTAATCTACAATTGCGATTTACACAACGTTACATTATTTTTAAACGCTGTGCATCTACCTATGTTCACATTGCTAATTTAGTGACGTTCCGGTTGTGGTTATAATAGGGTTAGAATCAATCGTTGTGTGAATAGCAATGTTACCTCTGACACAATCGCAATGAAGTCTACCTACCTTGTGGTTCTAGCAATGGTCTCATTGCTAATTTAGTGACGTTCGGGTTGTGATTTTAACAGAGTTGTAATCTACCTTTGCGTGAATAGCAATGTTACCTTTGAGACAATCGCAATGTTGTCTACCTATCTTGTAGTTCTAACTATGATCACATTGCGTATTAAGTGACGTTCAGGTTGTGGTTTTAACAGGCTTAGTATCTACCTCTGTGTGAATAGCTATGTTACCTTTGAGACAATCGCAATGTTGTCTACCTATCTTGTAGTTCTAACTATGATCACATTGCGTATTAAGTGACGTTCAGGTTGTGGTTTTAACAGGGTTAGTATCTACCTCTGTGTGAATAGCTATGTTACCTTTGAGACAATTGCAATGTTGTCTGCCTAACTTGTGGTTCTAGCAATGGTCAAATTGCTTATTTAGTGACGTTCGGGTTGTGGTTTTAACAAGGTTGTAATCTACCTTTGCGTGAATAGCAATACTACCTTTGAGACAATCGCAATGTTGTCTACCTACCTTGTGGTTCTAGCAATGGTCTCATTGCTAATTTAGTGACGTTCGGGTTGTGGTTTTAACAGAGTTGTAATCTACCTTTACGTGAATATCAATGTTACCTTTGAGACAATCGCAATGTTGTCTACCTACCTTGTAGTTCTAGCTATGGTCACATTGCGTATTTAGTGACGTTCAGGTTGTGGTTTAAACAGAGTTAGTATCTACCTCTGTGTGAATAGCAATGTTACCTTTGAGACAATCGCAATGTTGTCTGCCTACCTTGTGGTTCTAGCAATGGTCACATTGCTTATTTAGTGACGTTCGGGTTGTAGTTACACCAGGGAAGATTCTAAAACTTTTATAACCACAACCTGGATGCCACTAAATAAGCAATAATTACAATTATATTGTCTTATTTCAATAGATATAACTTTGTGCTACGACCTATTGTAACTAAAATTAATTATCAACACAAATTAAACTACTTTAAATTGAAGTAATTGTATACATATTAAATTATTTTATCGGTTCGTTTCAAACAATTTTCAGTTATCATGATCTCGGGTAGACAAGATAGTAGTTGTCTAATACAGAGTTATATATTTGATTGAAACGTTAGATAAAATAAATTTAAAATATTTAACAACAGGGTTAATATTGCTATTGCTTATCATTGGTTTATGTACATTATACAGGCTTTTTACACCCATAATAATACTAAATATACTAATAGTCTAATAAACATATCTTCTTGTAATAAAAACATTTTATAAAAAGTATTGGAATATTTATTATAATAAGCATTGTTGTAATAAAATATACATTAATTAAGAACTTCGTCCATCCGTCATTATATGGCAACTTCACAAATTAACAACAAATCTAGAAAGTTAGTACCAACGATCGAAACAATAGATAAAAATGTATAAATGGGAATTACTGGAAACAAAATACATTTTTTTTCACAAACTGTTCAGTACTTCGTAAAGATGACTCACAGTACACCGAGCCGGGCCTAGGCTACACTTCAAGGAAAAATATAATATTTGAATTTTATATAGATGCAGAGAAAACATTCACGTGTACCAGACTTTGTAATGATGAATAATAATAAAATAAAATTAAATTATAAAAATAATATGTGAATAGGTATCTATTTTAGTATCCACTAAAACTTGAACTAATTATTCATTATTAATTATTACTAAAACACAAGTATTAACAAACATATATATTAACAAAATACACTCGGTTGATAGTCATTCAATAATCATTTATAATATTAATTATAATACTATTCGATTAGTAGTTTGGTTCATAATATACATATTGGCAGCAACACTTTATAAATGTTTTAACTTGAAAAGTAAGCACCGAACTCATATTAATCTTACTCACTAATATCACTCACACAGTGTTTAGTCTTCGGTTCATTCATTATATCACAATAATGTTTTAAACAAACACACAGATACTATTAACTTGTACGTAGTTAGAATATAAAGAATATACTTTAGTGGCTCGCCGACCTGCGGCGTCGTACGTGTGGTGTAGACAACAGTTGCCAACGAAATGAACACATATAATGAAGAATCCAATGCTAGATTTGTGTTTTAACAGTTTAAAAATTTCAGCATGTGCGTTTAACAACTGTTGGTTATAAATGTTGTGATTTTTGCAAGCATGAATTTGCAGTTTGTACATGTTGAGATTTTTTCGCATTAGTATATAGATATTCTGACAATTTTTACATTGTTAATAAGGATATTTGTCAGCTTGTGTTTTTACTAATGTTATAAAATAGCGTCGTGATTATAACAAGCTAGAATTGCGGAAGCCGAAATCGAAGTACAAATAGTACCTAACTATCTGTCAGACTTCTACATAGAATTTTACCAACTATTTCGGATTTTATTCACATTTTTCCATGTATAACTATACTCAACACTAAAGAATTTTCTTCTCTGTTCTGTTCGTCTGTCTGTCCGTATGTATACGCCAATCTCCAAAACCACTGAACAGACTTTATTGCATTATTCACATGCAGATTAAGATCAGCTTAAGAAAACAAAAGAGGCTTTGTTTCATTTTAATCAGATAGATAAGTGTAGGCGATAAACAAGGTATAACCGCATTCTAATATTTTTTTACGCTATTGTATAATTGAACACATGCGTTTTTTTATTTATTTTTGTCTGTATGTGCACACAACTCTCCGAAATTACTGAAGGGATTTTCTCGCGGTTTCTATAAGGAGATTAAGCTCAACTTGGAACAACATTTAGATTTTATTTTCTTGAAATCCGATAACAATGAAAAACTTATCCGAACAAACTGAAACTATGTGAATCACGCAAGTCACTACAAAAATAATTTTATTTAAGTATTAAAATGTTGCTCATGCTGCAACAAAGTACATGTTCAGCTTATATTGTATAACTACGCAAATTTAACTATGTAAAATACGCAGAATACCTAAGTCCGACTTAACCACAGAAATAAAACGTTGTTGATTTCACAACATACAAAGTCAATATTTCTCTAACATTGTAAATCTCGCAACCTTTAACTTTGTGAATCCCTCAGATTGCCTCGCACCCATTTTAGTATAGGGCCTAAAGATTGCTGATGCTGAATCTTATTATGTAAGTGTTTAGCTTAATATGTGAACCACGCCAATTTTAGATATGTTGGTCTAACAGAGTACCTCATTGAGATTTTCTGAAAGAAACTTAACGTTGTTGATGTCACAACCTATAAAGTTAATGCTCGGCTCACATTGTGAATCACTCAATTTTAAATTGGTAATCCCGCAGATTGCACCATTGTGTTTGTATCAAAGAGCTTAAAAGTTGCTAAAGCAACATAGTACAAAGTCAATGTTTAGCTTACATTGTGCACCACGCAAAGTGAAACTATGTAAACTGTGCAGATTACTACATTGGCATTTTATCAAAGGACTTGAAAGTTGCTAACTCCGCAATATCCAAGTCTTATATTGGAACTACGCAAACTTTAGATATGGTGACCTCGCAGAGTACTCCATTGTGATTTTCTCAAACGAACTTAACTTTGTTGATGTCACAACAAACAAATTTAATGTTCGACTTACATTGCAAATCACTCGATTTTTAGTTATGTTAATCCCGCAGATTGCACCATTGTGTTTGTATCAAAGAGCCTAAAAGTTGCTAACGCAACATAGTACAAAGTCAATGTTTAGCCTACATTGTGCACCACGAAAAATTTTACCAAGTGAATCCCCATATTATCAAAGGGCATGACAGTTGCTAACTCCACAATATCCAAATCTTATATTGTGAACTACGTAAACTTCTGATATGTTGACCTCGCAGAGTACCCCATTGAGATTTTCTCACAGTTGTTGATGTCACAACGTACAAAATTAATGTTCGACTTATATTGTGAATCACTCAAACTTTAGCTTTGTGAACCTCGCAGATTGCACCATTGGGATTTTATCAAGAAGCCTTAAAGTTGCTGACGCAACATAGTACAAGTCAATGTTTACCTTACATTGTGCACCACGCAAAGTGTAACTATGTGAACTCCGCAGCTTATGACGTTGCTGTTATAACAAGTTGTAAACAAATTGTTAAACCTACAATATTTCTTTGTTGCGTTCACTATATTTGCGTTTCACAAGTATGAAAAGAAGAAATAATAAATACATTCGCAAACTAGGTACTACCTACTAGTATAAATGCTACGTACTACGTATGAATACATTGGAATTTGGATAAGGGCGGTAACATAGCCCTACACAGGCATATATATGAAGGTTTGCTTATCCTAATTGATATGTTTCTACCACAGTGACGCAGTCTTGTCTTTGTACTTGCTATATACATTATATCGATGGCTTATTCCCGTATTCATCCCTTAGGGTCATCCGGTGATGAAATGTGATAGTTGAATTAAGTTTCTTCTTCTCTGGTTCTTCTTAAGTTTCTTCTTCGTCTCCTATGGTTGTCTGTCCAGTATTAGAGGTTGGCAGGCATTCTTTGAAGTTATCGTTTATTCCATGCACGCCTGAACAGTTCTTCAGCCCCACCACTATGATGTGGATTACATAGCGCTGTTACATTTACCGAAGGCTTAAGCCTGAGGTGGGGTTCGAACGTGGAGCCGTCTTATACATAGCTGGCCCTTGTTACCCTTTACCCCTGGACTATCATCGCTTTAAATAAGCAATACAAGAACAACACACATTGGTGAAGATTCTGTAAGCATTCTCTTAACTAAAAATCTCTAAATTATGGCAGTACTTATTTTGTTAAGGCTAAAATCCAAATTAGTATAACACTTTCGAATGACAGCACTAAAATTACACATTTCTCTCAAATGTGGGCAGGTTTTAGACAGTTTAGTCGTCACGTAACTTGGTGCTCGCTAAACTAACCTAAAATAACCCAAAATTGAATAGAATAATTGTTCTTAGTGATAATTGATTTTGGATTCCATTGTTAACAGAATAAGGACCAACATGATAAATGTTTAGTTTGTTTACTAACTACCTTAGTCGAATATTTATATTTATAGTGCAATTTAGAATTGAATGATTGGCAGTCGTTACGGTAGGTCAGATCCATTCAACGTGTTTAACGCACTACGAACTAATTTGCCTAATATTTTGTTTCTTTAACTGTCAGTACTCCCTGACTCCGTGCTTTGAAGGGCACGTTAAGCCGTCGGTCCCGGTTGTTTGTCTTAGGACAACAGTCGTTAGGCTATGTCGAGTGCCTTCGGGCGGCCTGAAAACTTCGTCATGGGTTGGCCACTAACCTATCCACCAATCCGCACTGAACCCGCGTGGTGGATATTAGAAAACAAAATGAAATGAAAACGAAATTATATTTATTTAAGACTAAGTGACACTAAATTCACATGTACAAGACAAGGTAAGCACGGAATTATAAAATAAAACACACGTACCTACGAGTACGTGTTGCTGTTTGTAAAATAATAAGGTACACGCTAACTAAATGGTACCTGTCTCAAAATGGACCCATCTCAGCATATGCTGGTTACTAACCAACGCTGGTCTTCCGATGGTGCCAGTGGGTGACGTCATAACAGCACAACGCCAACTCACTAACCGTAAAACAACAAACTACATAATTAATCATAAAATCCAAGTAAAGTAAAAATGAATAAAAATATCTACTATAGGGTTTATCCTATAAAGTATTTTAAGTTTGTAGAAGCAACTTCGAACTAATTTTGTTATATGTTTTTCACGCAAGTCACAGTCCATATGCAAGCATTAGATTACAATATACCCAATCTGCCAATCTCTCATCAATAACAGGTTAGTAGAAACTGTTCATACAGTGGGTTCCAAATACTTTAAACCCCACCGTACAGATAGGCCACAGAAACATTCCAATGATACCCTCAACCTCATGGCTGAACAACGCTCACTGAAACTGCAGTCTTCGGATGATGCTGAAGCATATAGTCTGCTCAATAGACGAATATGGAAGTCCTTGCGACACGACATCCGGATCTTTAATACAAACCGTATTAAAGAGACGATAGAGCGGAAAAAAGGCTCCAAAGTGTTTGCAAGAGACATGTCTATTGGGCAAAGCCAGTTGACGAAGCTGAAGAGAGAAGACGGCAGTGTAGCGTCGACCAAAGCAGAAGTATTAGGAGATGTAGAGAGTTTCTACGGACAGCTATATACCTCGGTCGCTAAACCTGTTAGCAGCTCGGCCAAAAACCCAAGAGCCAAGCTGACCCGACATTATACCGAAGATATCCCGGACATCAGCCTGTACGAGATCAGAATGGCCTTGAAACAGCTTAACTACAACAAGGCGCCTGGTGACGACGTTATCACATCTGAGCTTCTGAAAGCGGGTGGAACACCGGTACTTAAAGTCCTTCAGAAGCTCTTTAATACCGTCTTACTCGAAGGTTCAACGCCAGAAGCATGGAACAAAAGCGTGGTGGTGCTGTTCTTCAAGAAAGGTGAAAACACTTTACTTAAAAATTACAGACCCATCTCGCTTTTGAGCCTTGTTTATAAGCTGTTTTCGAAGGTCATAACGAACCGTCTCAGTCGCAGGTTTGATGAATTCCAGCCTCCGGAACAAGCAGGTTTCCGAAAAGGCTATAGTACCATAGACCACATCCACACGCTACGGCAAGTTATACAGAAGACCGAAGAGTATAACTTGCCTCTTTGTTTAGCGTTTGTGGACTATGAGAAAGCCTTTGATTCGATCGAGATGTGCAGGCAGTTCTTGAGTCTCTCCAGCGGTGCCGTATTGACTATCGGTATATTGAAGTGCTGAAGTGTTTGTACAAAAACCCCTACATGTCAGTCCGAGTACAGGAGCAGAGTTCGAAGGCAATTCCATTGCAAAAAGGCGTGAGACAGGGAGACGTTATATCTCCGAAACTGTTCACCGCTACATTGGAAGACGCCTTCAAGCTTCTGGAATGGCATCAATATTAACGGCGAATACATCACTCACCTTCGATTTGCCGACGATATTGTAGTCATGGCAGAGTCCATGGAAGACCTCAGTACAATGCTCGAAGGCCTCCATCGAGTTTCCCAACGGGTAGGTCTTAAGATGAACATGGATAAGACGAAAATTATGTCTAATGCCCATGTTGTACCTACCCCAATATCAGTTGGGAACTCCGTTCTCGAAGTAGTTGACGAGTACATCTACCTGGACAGACAGTCAAACTAGGCAGGTCCAACTTAGAGAAAGAGGTTTCAATCGTCAATATAGCACACATGAATTCGAAGAATAAAATACTTATGTAGATGATATATCACTATTAAAACTAAAAGGAACTCCAGAAAAATATATTAACTATGTACGTGAATAACTATTTTGCACATATAGGTAAAACGTTGGCTGGTGAAATCATTTTAGTAACTAATAAATGTAAATCGTCTGAATCTCAATCCTCATTGCAAAGATTACCCCAGTCGTTTGGTTTACCTCCTACAGAGATTTACAAGACAATTAATAGTCTTAAGTCCGTCAGCTCAATGGGGCATGATGGTATCCCTACTCTAGTTTTAAAATATACTAAAGATATAATTGTTCTATACATTACATTGGGTGTGTATATGTATTTAAGTATGTATATCAGTCATCAGGTTACCATTGTACAGGCTTTGCCTAATTTGGGACCTGAAGACCTTTGTGTGGATGTTGTCCAACAAAAAAAAAATTAATATATATGTAATCTTAGTTTCACCACTGGCTATTTTCCTAGTTCATTTAAAACTGCTCTTATTAAACCCATTCATAAGAATGGTGACAGAGATAGTATCAGTAATTATCGCCCAATTTCTATCCTTCCTGCATTGTCTAAAATTATGGAGCGTCTACTGAGCAAGCGACTGCATTTGTACCTCAATAAATACAAAATTATTTCAGAAAACCAATTCGGATTCGTATCTGGAAAATCTACTGAAGATGCAGTTTCAGAACTAACAGAATATGTAATTTGTCACGTAGATAAACAAAAAAAATGCCTGGGTATTTTCTTAGATCTTGCAAAAGCGTTTGATATTGTCTCTGTCCCCATCTTACTTAACAAGCTGGAGAGGATAGGAGTCAGAGATATGTCGCTTAAGCTTTTTACAGAATATCTAACTAACAGAAAGCAAAGGGCTATGATTGGCAACTACGTAAGTGAAGAGACTTCTATCAATTACGGTGTACCTCAGGGTAGCATTCTCAGCCCGACACACTTTTTGATATACTCGTATATCAATGACTTATGTAATTTGAAACTCAAAAATTCTAAACTTGTAGCTTACTCTGATGATACAGCGCTCATTTTTTCTGCGCCAACTTGGAAAGAAGTTACTGACCTGGCTGAAATTGGTCTCAAAGTAGTTCTGTCCTGGCTCCGTAATAACCTTCTTACACTAAATGTTGGCAAAACAAAATTCTTGTCATTCTCCAACTCCTCCGTTTGCAAGCCTGACAATGTTTTGACACTAAAAGCACACCGTTGTTCTGTTCCATCTTCTCAAAACTGTTCATGCTCTTCTTTAGAACATGTATATTTTATCAAATATCTGGGCATAACCGTAGACGAAAAACTGAACTGGAATGAGCATATTATAGTTTTGACTGGTAGGTTAAGAAAACTCATTGTGATATTCAAACGGAATAGGCACATAGGAGACTTTACGTTGTTGAAGTCAACCTATTATGCTCTTTGCCATTTACTGTAGTACTGTTTGGGGAGGAACATTCAAAACCTTCCAATTACGAGTAGAGCGATCCCAGCGGGCTTTATTGAAGGTCATGTTATCAAAACCGTTCAGATCCCCTACTAAACAACTGTACGCTGACGCTAAAGTCCTTGCCGTAAGACAAATATTTATTTATAAGTCTGTATAAAAACTCATCTAAACACTCCTTATGATCCAAACAAGTATCTGTCTACACGTCGTAAAGATAGACTAGTGCTTCTCCTTGATGTCTCATCAGAGTATGCGCAAAGACATTTTAGTTATCTAGGTATAGAGAAATTAGTAAAAATTTAATATGTATCCACTAACATTACAAACATGTAAAAAGGTTCTGAAAGAGTATTTGCTAAGTTTAAGCTATGCTGAAACCGAAAACTTACTTGTTAGACTAAATTAAGTAAACTATTTTTTATTGCATTTTTATGTTCTGCTCTTTATTACTCTTAACTTAGGTACATATCATTACATAAACTACATTGTATTAACCTACTAATCATTTAACCCCCCGTACATGGATATTGTTAATGTAATAAATTTGTTGCATCATAATAATTTTGGAACATATACCTATATAAAAGTTCACACTCACACTCACTCTCACACGCACACGCTCATACACCCACTCCCTTCCTTCCTACAAACAAAAAAATAATAAAATAATATAGGTCTAAGTATGAATCAAATTATGAATACTCATTAATTTAAAATTGTCAAATTTTATATTGCATGCTATTATTTAATTAGTCATTAGAACTAACGTCAATTCAATGTCCCACAACTATTGTCATTTGTCGAACTATTTATATCAGTACTCAATCTATTAAGCATTCTCAGGTTCCTCTTTTCGTGTACCGCGCAATGCAGCGAGTAACTTAGCGATACTAGAAACTGGTTATCCGCATGCATAGAATGTTATACTTGAGTCGATATCTACCGTATTTGGCATAAACAAAATGCACTTTAACACTACGTTATTAAGGGTGACATTTTATTTCACATCGGCAAAACTCTGCGTGTGCTGATAAATATGTATTACTTTATTAGTGTATCGGTTTAGGTATTGTTAATTAAGAGCTAATAGCTACTTACGTTGTTAATTTTGTTGTTTTGCCTACCTAGGTTAAATGAATCACAATTTTAATTTAAAACAATAAAATATGGAGGTAGGCATGAGAAATTTTAGTCCTAAATCTGGTAGGTATGTATTTATTTAGATGGGCGTTACTTGGATAGGCGTTTAATTTTGTAAATTAATGAACCGTTTGAACTGTTACTATACTGGAGGAAGACATTGACAGCTGTAACACAGGTACGACCTAGCACAGTTGTCAATAATAATAATAATATGGGACAACACTCACACAAAGGTCTTCAGGTCCCAAACTAGGCATAGCCTGTACTATGGTAACCTGATGACTGATATTACATACTTAATATATGATATTAAATACTTATATACATATAATGAATATCAATTGTACCTACTTACCACAGTTTTGTGTTAATTATCTAAATTACGTACTTTATTTAATTAGAGGTATAGTTAAGATATGTACTTTGTGATCTGAACTGAATAAAACATATTATATATTAAGCCTAAGTTTCGCGCTTCATACACACGTTCTATGGGATTGTTCATGAGAATCACATTTACAGATGGGCTGAGACTTGACAGTTGGTGCTTACTACCGAATATAAGGTATTTGGTTTTATTAGGGTTAAGAAGTAAACAGTTATTATTTACCCATGCAGTTATACTCGAAAGGTCTTGATTTAGCTTGCCAATCGCTCTGTCAATTTCATCTGGTCGGCAAGCAATATATACTTGCAAATCATCCGCGTAAATGTGAAATTGGCAATGTTTAATATATAGTTTTATATCGGCCGTGTATAAAATAAAAAGGAGCGGTCCGATAATTGATCCCTGAGGTACTCCACGTTTAACCGCTACTTTTTCAGAATTCAAACATGAACCATCACTACTACTGAGCTTTACGTATTGATAGCGATTGCTGAGATAGCTGTTAAAACATTGTAAAGTTTTCCAGCTAAAACCGTAAAAACTTAACTTGGTCATTAAAAGGTTAATATTCAAAGAGTCAAAAGCGCGGGAAAAATCAAGAAGAACTAATAAAGTGCACATACCCTTATCCTGAGAACAAAGGATGTTGTCGGTCACATCGAATAGAGCAGTCACAGTACTGCGTCCTTGTCTAAAACCGGACTGTACCTCCGGTAAATGCGGTTTTCATCAAGATAATTGTTTAATTGCGTACTAACTGCTTTTTCCAAAATCTTCGATAAACAGGGTAAGATGCTAATGGTCCTAAGATCTTTTATTTCAGCTGGATTAGAAGTTTTAGGGATTGGACGGATGATTGCAATTTTCCAAACGTCAGGGAATACCGAGGTACATATCAGGAGCATATCTAAACTAATATTGTATATCACATCCTATAGCATTCGATTTTAAACTTGAAATTATTTAAGTCAACTTCTCAAAACTAAAATTTAAATTGAAAAAGGTTAAATTAAAGGTTCTAAATTGAATACAGCATCGCTATATCTATGGTGCTCAAAAAAAGTTAACTGAGAGATAGAGACATCAGCTGAACCAGGTGCATTTAAAAAATAACTATTAATGATGGTATATTATATATTAAAATTTAGCAGGAAGTTCGTTATTTTTTTAGGTAATAGACATTTTTTTAGATTTTTTCATAACAAGTTTGGGTATTTTAATTTATTATTTTTATTAAACTTAAAATAATTAGATTTTTCTTGAAATAGTGCTTGATTTACTATAGACTTCAGATCCTTGTTGGTTACGCCAGATGGATACATACGAGTACAACAATTCATTAATTTTACTAGCAATTCTGTCGATGAGGGAAAAAGCACATTGAAGCCTTGTTTTCCTTGTGATTTGGTGGGTCACTATCTGTTGGGCCGCGAGCAGGTTGGTAAATAGGTACAATTTTGAGAAAAAGGGAAAATCACAAAAAAAAATTAAACATATTGGGGGGTCGGGGATTTTTTTTGGCCAACTTGTATTCTCCAAGTGGTCCCCCGAACACGCTCATTTGGTTTGTCGGTCCCTCTACCAAACATCCTATATATGGATCGATATCTATCGTCGACGCGTGCGCACCCCCGCAACAAAGAACCAAAAAGTACCTATCTTATGTGTATCACCGGCCGGTATTTTATTGTGTCAACAAGTGACGTTGGAACTGTGATGGACTGACTGCAGCCTCCAGCGTTAGCGTCCTACAATTTACCAAGGTAACAAGCTTCATTTACTCAATTCTCTCATCGAACGTAGGTAAATCCTCCATATTGTTGTTCTTTCAAACTAAACATATCATACAGTCCATATTACTAGAAGCTTTCGCTTCACCATAATTTCTGGTCCAACGAGCCCTGATATAACACGAAATCATCAATTTACTATAAACACAAAAATATCTCAATAGTGATTTACGTAAGTCGTCATATAACTCGTACTGTGAAGTTGAACCTTATTGTGTAGAATGGCGAAATAAGCTTGTTCGTATTTCATTTGTTACCGAGGTAATTTCCTAATAAGTGTATAAAACCTAATTAGAGTAATATAATTAAATACAAATACAAATATTTGTTGCCGGAGTTTACGTTTTAATGGACTCGTAATATCAGGTTCTTTTTTTTGTAATCTTTTTTTTTATGGGGTTTTATCAACGATGACAATACCACCCCGTAAAATCATATTATACGTATAATTAAAGCTACCCAGAACAGTTTCCACACAGGCAGTTAAGTTCCATTAAATAAATTTGCACCAGTATCCTGGCTTCCCCGGAGCCAGGTGAGGCCAAGATACTGTTGCAATTACCTATATTACTTGCAATAAAATGCGGCAGTGCTCGCCGCTGGACTTCGTATCGCGCACATTCCGACAGCACAAGATGTACGTCTTCTACTGACACGCAAAAACAGCAGAGTGGTGACCTGGTTTTTCCCATTAGGTACTTGAACTTGTTACTTGGAATGTGCCCGGTACGAAGTCTAAGTAGGGCTACAACACATTCCCTCTTCTATCAGGTTCTTTGTTATAACGCATAATAGTTTACAATATACCCACTTTTATTTAAGATTAACACTCGACACTCGTACCGCATAGTTTGTTACATTTCGATAAGTGATTTACTTTGATCAAAGGAAATTACATTAATTTAATATAACTTCGCATCGCATCGAAGTTGTTCAGTATATACCTGTTGGGTGCAATTAAATTTAATGAGCTGAAACAATTTGTTATCGCCACTTTGTCGTATCTGCCTATCGTTTAATTGTATATGTCATGGTCAGGATGCACTTAGTGGTTGTACATTTCTGTACATGTTCAAACGATCTAACTGTTGTATTAGAGTAGATTGAAAGTATATGTATAACATGTAATTTCCCCTTTTCGTACCTCGAGATTGTGCGCGAAATTAATAAATTACTTATTAGGAAACGTTCAAACGGGTAATTCACGATAATATATCATTAACCGATACTGAGCGGGTTCATTATCTAATGAGTCACTTGTCGTGCAGAGCCAGAGATATTTGCGCGGGGTTATCGCCGGCGGCTGAAAATTATGAAATTATTTGGCAAGCATTGATACATAAATACAAGGATACTCGAGCGTTAGGTACCACGTATTTAAATCAATTATTTTCTTTGAAACCTGCCGGTTCGTCACCTATGCAGTTAGATAAACTTATCGATAAATACGCTACGTTGATGGCCGCTCTGAAGCAATTAAAAATTCCGGATCTAAGTGAATTTATATTTGTATATATGGGTCTTAAGCTGTTGGATGTTGAAACAGCCAAGGCATATGAAATGTCGATCAGAGGTACTAGTTCTATGCCAAATTATGATGACTTTGTCTCATTTATACGAGAACAAGTGAAAATATTATATCGCACCTCGCAGCGCTCTGCTAGTGGTCCGAGTGCCGGGAATATCAACGGTAGGTTTAACGGCCAAGTGACTAGTGGCGGCGGCGCAGTTAAAACGCGCAGCTTTTCGACGCGAACGCCTCGCAGTCCTACGTATCGGCGCAATCTGATACCCTGCTCAGCGGCAGTTGTAATTTGTGTCGGGATAGTTCTCATACGCACCTATATTCATGTAAACGATTTTTAGAGCTTAATCCGTATGATGATATATTTAAATGTGCTAAAGAAAATCGCGCTTGTACTAATTGCTTGAGTACGCAGCATAATTTGCCAAATTGCAACTCACGTACTACTTGTCATAAGTGCAATAGTAAGCATCATACTTTGCTTCATTTTGGTAATAATCACACCTCCTCAGCCCAATCCCAAGTTGTACCCCAACCTAGTATGGCGGCTGTGGCAATTGATAATGATTGTGGATCAGTGGTTATCGCTGATGAAATCGTACCGGGTCCGGGATTGGATCCGGAAATATCGCTTTGCTCCTTATCGTCCGCTAAATGTAAATCGAGCACTAATTATATTAAAACTGAGGTACTGGCTACGGCGAAGGCAATTGCGACCGCTCGTGATGGTAGAGATGTACTTATTAGATGCATTCTAGACCCAGGGTTTAAAAAAAATTATATTACGGTGAAATGTTGCAACAAGTTGGGATTGAAAGTCAATCACGATCCCACCTTGTCAGTTAAGGGTATTGGGGGTACATCACAGACTGTCAAGGGTTCGGTTAACGTTAGTTTTCGGTCACGATTTAATGCAGGTTCGAAATTTAATATCACGGCTATGGTTCCAAACCAAATAACTGGTACTCTGCCAACTTGTCAAATTGACGTCGATCTGTATGACTATTTAAAAAATATTCCACAGGGGGGGATTATTTATCTACTTAACATTTTACAATAGTTTATGAAACTATCATGTAACAGATACTGGCAAAGTTGCGACACTCAAACAAGTCGCAGGGGCCATACACAAAGAATCTAATCTATCTAACATTTTACAAAACGCCAAGGCGCTTGTTCGAGCGTTTTCTTTTCCCACCCGGTTTTATTGCGTCATGAATCAATCCTCGACAGTATCTTATATACCTCATAAGTATATAACACTTCTGGTAAAGGGTCTACGTCTAAGGTCTGCATTTTATTACTTTTTTATCTTTGCTTAGTATCCCTTGTCAGTGAAAATGTTGATATTACGAGTTTGCCGAATGTCTATCCCACATTAAAGCAAAATTGATTATCTTACGAAACATTTCTAAAGTTATTTAGTACAGTTGTCATGCTCAAATTTAACCCGGCGTCATGAGGGTTGGGTCAAAATGACCCTACGTCTTTTAGTTTGCCTATAGTTTTGTTCCTAAGCGAGCGACATTGCCGCTCTTCTCAGTAGCTGGATTTTATGAACTGTTTTAAGTGTTGTTGACATAGAACCATTTGCACGGCGACGGCAATCGGAGTTACACGTGCTCAAAGTCAAAAAAGATAATTATGATCCATCCCCGCAGTCCAAGTTACAATTTTGCGCCTGAACATATAATACGTTTCTGCACCGACTGCATTCACAAGGATGATTCTGTTTTATTCCAAAGATATATTAGTTAAGTCTGCAAAGTGCCAAAACAAATTAATGACTGTTCTTAAATACTTGAAACACAAACGCAAACGGAATGTTGGAAGAAGAAAATTGTCCTGGCTCCGCAACATCCGACAATGGACCGAGATAAGAAGGGCTGGCTGAAGATCTGTTCAGGCTTACCCTGAACACAGATGAGTTTAGAAGGATAACGGCCAACCTCCAGTAGTGGAGAGACACCCAAAGATGAAGTTAAATACTTAATAGAGTGACGTTAGGCCTAGGTATGCCGAGCTAGTTTTGTATTATTAAGATTACAAAGATGATTTTTAAGTTTCTATAGTATATTCTTTGTCTTATTTCCTAAACCATGAGTCTATAAAGCTATGCCATAAATAATATTACGAGTATTAATTTCTTCCAATAATACTGAAATATCATATTTCAAATTCATGGGTCATAATGACCCACCCCAATGCCCGTGTAGTTATTTTCCACCCCCATGACGCCGGGTTAAATATAGCTTTTTTTATATCAGAGTTTCAAATCAATGTCCAAATTTTTTTGTTATTGCACTTGTAATTAGGGCAGCACGAAAGATCACTACAATATTGTAACTTTAAAAATCCATACTATTCATATCCATGTGATGTATGTATATGTTTGATTGATACGCTTTCACGCCTAAACAGCTGAACGGTCTTGATGAAATTTGGCAAGAAGATAGATTTTAATATATCCCGGGGAAGGACATGGGATACTTTTCAACATCATCATCATCATCATCCACCACCACGCGGGTGAAACCGCGGGACGCATGTAGTAATATATAAAAAAAATAAGAAATGTTAAAAATGGGTTCGGCCCATTTGTCTGTAGTAGGTAAGATTATTAATTTGTGTACTTATATTTCAATACAAAAAAAACCATGCACATTAAGCCAAGCTTGGTTTAAAGATGGCCTCAATGATACTACTCAATAATAGTATATTATGCAATTAGTCATTAAAGGACGGATTTAAAGCGAGGGCAATAGATAAATCACGAGTATGTGAAAGATTCTAACGACTGAATCACGACCGCAGGGAGTCATCATCATCATCTCAGCCGTAGGACGTCTACTGCTGAACATATGCCTCCCCCATAATTTTCCAAAAGGACCGGTTGGAAGCGGCCTGCATCCAACGTCGCAACCTTTATCAGGTCGTCTGTCCACCGTGTCGGTGGACGACCTACGCTGCGCTTGCCGGTCCGTGGTCGCCATTCCAGAACCTTCCGGCCCCATCGGCCATCTGTTCTGCGTGCTATGCTGTCATGTCATATATCATATATCATCATATCATCATCCTGTCCACTGCCACTTTAACTGGCTAATCTTCTGGGCTATGTCTGTGAGTTTCGTTCTCCTACGGATCTCCTCATTTCTGATACGATCACGATAGAGAAACCCCGAGCATAGCCCTCTCCAAAGCTCGTTGTGCGACTTTAAGCTTATCTATGAGGCCCATAGTAAGAGACCACGTTTCAGTGCCATAAGTCATCACTAGTAACACACATTGGTCGAAGACTCTGGTCTTGAAGCACTGAGGGTATTTTAGACGAGAAGACTTCGCAAAATTTCCGAAATGCTGCCCAGCCGAGTTGGATTCGACGATTGACCTCTTTCTCGAATTTGGATCTACCTAGTTTGACTGTCTCTCCCATGTATATGTAGGTATTCGTCAACAACTTCGAGAACAGAGTTCCAAACTGATATTGGGGTAGGCACAACATGGGCATTAGACATAATTTTCGTCTTGTCCATGTTCATCTTAAGGCCTATCCGTTGGGAAACTCGATGGAGGCATTCAAGCATTGTACTGAGGTCTTCCATGGATTCTGCCATGACTACAATATCATCGGCAAATCGAAGGTGAGTGATGTATTCGCCGTTGATATTGATGCCAAGTCCTTGCCATTCCAAGAGCTTGAAGGCGTCTTCCAATGCAGCGGTGAACAGTTTCGGAGATATAACGTCTTCCTGCCTCACGCCTCTTTGCAATGGAATTGCCTTCGAACTCTGCTCCTGTACTCGGACTGACAAGTTGGCGTTTTTGTACAAACACTTCAGCACTTCAATATACCGATAGTCAATACGGCACCGTTGGAGACTCAAGCACTGCCCACGTCTCGATCGAATCAAAGGCTAGAAAGTGCGTTTCAGAGGTATGTATGGCCCGACCAATGTTCTCATACATATCCTCCACCTCATCATCCGGGTGCGACTTCGTCAGTGCGTATACCTGAATGACCTTCAGCGAATATCGTTTGGATATTCTGAGTATTAGGTATACGACCCTATTGGAAATCGATCGTAACTATGTTGTTAGTAAGGGACATGTGGACGAGAAAACCGACACCATCTTGGGACTGGTGGTAGTTGGTAGTAGAGTAGGTTACCTGACCTTAGGGTTATCGTGTCCTCACCCGCTCTACGGACTTCAGATAACCCCACAATGTCCCAGTGTAACTTACTCATTTCTTCTTCCAGCTCATAGATCTTCTCGTCTGTCCTCATCGTGCGTATGTTAGCATCGTGTGTTACCAGGGCCAGTCGTCGTCGTTTGGGGCGGTAGCCGGGCGTCTGCCGGGGATTCTTACCCCCTGCCCCACCGTTAACGTAGCCGCTACCGTAGCCAGGAATAGCGGGGCTGCCGGGGACTGGGGGCCTGGTTCTATTTGTGTCAATCATTGGGGGGGGTTCGCCAATACTCGCCACGCTTGGCAGGCGGGTTGGCAAGCGCAGTTTTGGGGTTTTTGACTGGGAAGGTGCTGCTACCCACCTTCCGATTGTTATCCGGCCATTCCCAATAATCAACCTCCAGTTACCGATAGATAGCTATCCCTAACCGTTGGTAAGTTTCTATCTACCATTAAAAACTGTCCCAATTTCGACGATAGCTATCTGTAAACTGTGGTTATTAGTAGATAAGCAAGCCCTCTTTTACGTTCCGGTTATACGTATATTGCCAGAGGGCCTGTCAAATAAGCTTTAACATCATAACATTATTTTATAACTTTGAAATTAATTTTATAAAACAAATATAGTTTAAAATATATTTCTTTAGATTATTGCAGTTTTAGCATGGAAAATGCTAAAGAACTTGAATTGATGTTAATCAACAACAACATTTTTGTTCATAAGATAGGAACAGAACGTTACTGTCAAAATGAAAGAGTGACTTGAATGTCATTGCACTACTCTAGGATGTGTTTTCTTTGATTTATGTTCAATGGTACTCGCATAATTTTCGCCATTTCATCTAAATTTTAAATAAAACGGTTAGTGAGTGTAGAGCATATTCATATTTTATTCTATAGTGATAGGACCTATCTACTATTAAAATGAGTGAAGTAAGTCCGAAAGTACTTCAATATTAACAAAATCTAAACATATCATACTTCAACAGTAATATCCTAATATTCATGCTATTTTTGCAGCAATAAGGTGTCCCAATTACGAAGGAAGAAATGATGGTCCTGGTGCAATTAGTGGACAGTAATCCTGTCATTTTCAGCAAGGCGACAAACACTAATTACCAGTTGAAAGAAATGGCTTGGAACAAAATCACGGATGCATTTAATGCCACTGTTGCTACACACCCTCGAAAGTTAGAGCAGTTGAGAGGAAAGTGGGAAAATTTAAAAAAGGCTGCTCGCAAGAGAAATACCAAAATTAGAATGAATAATCTCAAGGTAGAAATACATATTAACCAAAAAATAAAGATAAGTGGAGGATGTTATCATTATTCTTATTGTTTGACTGCTTATTTATTTTCAGATTGGAGGAGGAAAACCAGATTTTATACCACCAGATGAGGTGCTCAAAAAGGTGGCTGTTTACGCAATGAAACGCCCACATCTTGCTATGAAATAAAACGTTCGTTGCCCGTGACACTACCGCGTGGCACTACTATTCCTATTGGCTGATTAAACATGTGTCATAAAATCTCCCGTGCATTACCTCATTACATAGGGCACTACTAATTATATGATTTATTTTGTGCTAATACTAAGTATGTACCTACATCAAACAAAGCTTATTAAATATGTTTTCAATATATTTATTTGTTTAATTTTTTTTTAAACCAGAACCTAACAAGCTCAAGCTCACACAGGTGGTAGGATTCTTGGTGAGGAATATACTGTGGATGGGCAGAGAAATTTAATAAAAGTTAACTCTGCACAAATAGTCCCTTCAATAGATTTGAAGACGAATGACAGATATTCATATGGCTGGTCTACGCAATGAAACGCCACATCTTGCTATGAATCAAACTATATATGTATATGTTTTGTAATAACTATGCAATACTTTTCAACTTATGTATTACTTTTCACAATAAGTATATTTCCATGTAAGTTACATTTATGAATAGAGATTTTCTTACTACTTACAGGGAACAGACGAGTTTGTCTCTTATTATTTTCTGGTATCCCATGTTTTAAAATACGGGTTCGAATACATACGTTTTCTCATACAATACAATAGAATACACAAAAGATTTTGGAGTTAAAGCCCGCTTAACAAAGAAATACTATCTAAAATAATAATCGATCAAATATTGGCGTTCTTGAAAATAATTAACAGTATGAGACTCTGGAATATTTTCTGAGCTAAAAGATATGTTATGATTTGGTATATCGATTTCAGGCTCCACTTCCGCCAAAGTAATTTGTGTGCAAATGTTATGTAGTACGGCTGTAGCCGCCTGTTATAACAGCCTGTGTAGTTTTCATAGCAAGCCTTATTTTCAGTGAAATTACTGGAAAACGCCTCTTCCAAACTCCCAAAACATCTAGAAAATAAATAACGTTCACTCAAATTATAATAACATGAATAGAGTAGAAAAGTATTTAGTTACTTCTTTTCGTACCTTTCAATACAAGTCCTGTTTTTTATATGAGCTCGGTTATAATTGATTTCACTATTTGTTTGGGTACTGAGTAATGGAGTTAGGAGGTAGGGTTTGCATGGATATGCACTATCATCAAGAAGCCACCTATTGCCAAACACATCAGCCCCACATTGAGCTGAAAATAAATTAACCTTCTTTTAATATATCAACTCAGTTTATAATCAAGCTTAGGTATATGTAATTTAGTTAATTGAAATGTAGTTAGGTACCTCGTAATTCCGAACGTTAAATATTGTGGCATCGTGGGTAGATCCTGACCGTCGTGCTAGGTTCGTCGTTTCGTGTTTTCAGTGATGAAATTACAAAAATAACTGCTCCTATTTGACTTCTATCCCCCGATTTTCTAGGTTACCGGTACAGCTTACTATCGATAGCCGTGGTTACTGACAGTAAGCACTTAAAATATTATAGGGACGTTTAAACTGTAATTTTCATATATTGTTTAAGCGATAGTAAGCTATCGGTCCTCCCGTCGATAGATAGAGACGGCTGGTAGGATTGGCTATCGTTGGTAAGATTATTGGGACAAAAACTTGACAGATAGATAACGTTTCTTATCGTTATAGTAGAGCAAATCGAAAGATAGATTGAATATTGGGAACGGGCAAAGCCGGCTTCTACGGCACCCACGGGTAGATTTGGGGAGGTACTATTCTAAGCCGGCACCCTACGGCTCACCGCAGGGAGTGATTCGTGATTATTGAATCACGAGCGTAGTGAGTTATTCAAGTGTTAGAATCCTGAGCGGTTCGAGTGATTCATGGCCTTCGATATAAATCCGGTTGATTCAAGAGTTGCATACCTACTATTAGAACAATTACTACTTATACATAAGAATAATTTTGTTATTATCTTATTTCATATATTTCACGGATTACGTCCAGTCCTTTACAAAGGCATAAGTGGGGCTGTGGCTAACACTTAGAGGCCTGTTTGGTATAAAATATACAATGTAGTATAAAAACAGACATTTTGGATAAAGGGTAACATGGTAGGTACTTATATCTATTTCAAAAATGCGTAAAATGGTAAGGCTATTTATATGAACTTATTAGTGATTAGGGTTAGATATAGTCTTATTAATCTATGGATTAGGGATATCGTGGGCTATGGACTCTAAAAAAGGAAACCAATCGAAATGTTGCTAAAACATATAAGTAGATAAATACTTAGTTATGAAATAGTTTGAAAGACGATATATTAAACATATTGGTCTATCGTATGTATGTAATAAAAATAAGCCAACCGTATAAGTACACAACAGTTTCGCTATATTGGCAATATTTTTCGTTACGTCAGACGTGTGCCTTGTCCGCCATATTTGGACGCTGAAATCTGCAATGAGATTAACTATAGAGACTTTTTAGTCCTTGCATATGAAGTTTAACATGGCAAATTTTATTCTATACCTACCTACTAGCTAGTACACAACTCGCACAACGACATTAACTACACTGACAAGACAAGATTAAAAAAACACGAAGATATATTAAAAGCCACTTAAGAAGAAGAAGAAGAAGAAGAGAGAAGATATATTAATCCAAGTTGTCAGAAAGAGATCAACATATTATTATCGACGTTCGCCTGTGGCCGACCATTCGACCACTCTTCTATTCCTCTCTGTCGCTCGCTACTGGTCTCGTTCGCGTAGGTGGCGAAGCGGCAACGTCGCAGAAGTTAATTTAGATTAAAATATAATTTTTGATTTTCCATTTTTGATAGATAAAATAGAAAAACAATACTACTAACATTTTTTCCTAAGGCCGTTTTCAGTGCTCGACCGAACGTCGGTCCGTACGTCGGTCGCGCTTGTCATTTGTAAGAAAACTCACAAGTGGTTACAGTGCTCGACCGACCGTACGTCAGCGTAGGTGTATTGCTGTTGTACGCAATGAGTACGAGGACCGTCGGTCAAGCCCGTCCGCATGCGTACCGTCAGTCGACAGACGCGCTATACCGCCAGTGCTACACCGATCGGCGGACCGACCGTACGGATGCGTGTATCATCGTCAATAAAATCGAATCCTGCTAGTATAAAACTTCAATAAATTTATTTGATTTTATAGGTATCAAACATGGCATACATATAAGTTTAGATGTTTAAAGTTGTCTTATAATTTCACTGGTAATTCATCAAAATTTTTAATCGATATTCTTATGTAATTCAATTAATTTCTTCACCTTCGCGCAATAATGACTATAAAGTATTAAATTCCCCTTCAAGTGCTATTTGGCCGACAATTAGGCGTACGTGATATCTACGTATTATGTTCCTAATACGTTTACGAAGATAGTAAACATATAGCAAACACTAAACCTGGCAATACATTGCCAATCCGAGCGTCCCGCGGGCGCTTGCCTTCGCGGTACGTTGAATAGAGAGAGACGTAGTATAAATCACCTGATGTGGCGTGATTCTCTCGGGAACCAATAGCAGGCGACCGCCCCGCCGCCTGCACTTGGCGGTAACGGCCGTCGTCAGCATTCCCGCCTCGCTACTCTACTCGCTAGTCCGCCGCCAACTCTCGTTGTATCCGCGCGCGTCTCTCGCTCGAGCGTCAAGTAATCTCGCATCATTATAATATTAACGCTAGTCATAGTTTATTGTCCGCATACCTTTAATCCGGCTATAGAACCTTAATATGTGTAATCATACTAACAGTGACAATACAGTGGTTTAGATGAACTAAGTTATTTCATTAACCAACCCTGAGAGAAACTCACTCTCATAAACAGCAATTAATCAATTTGTAAATGCGTCGATTTCGTGTACGTGTTTGTGACTGTACCAGTTCGGCCAGTTTGTTTGATCAGAAAAGCACTAAACGGTACAAACTGACGATCAATGCGTATCGTCAGGACCGATGGTACGCGCGGACGGTACTAAAACCAGCCTAAGTGTTGAATACGCGCTGTATCGTTGCCAGACAGGATGGAACTAAGTTGACTCAAGACAACTAGCTTGTGTTGATGTCGCCAAGCCGAGCGCAGTAAGACGTATCTACCTCCTTTTATATATAACATCATTAGTTTTGATATAATTTGAATTTTATTTGTTAAGACAATAGTGGTGTTCTTGTTATATTTATTTATCGATATTTCTGTGTCAGACCCCAATATTGTAGGTTTCAAATCTTTTGATTCTATATCGGAAATTAACGGAACTGCTTCTTTACTTTGATTTATTTAGATTAAATTCACACACTCTGCTAATCAATGATCGCTTAGAGTCACAACACAAGTGCACTTGCAGGGGATTCATGTAAAAGTTTTAAATATGGAACCAAAATCTTAGGAAAATAAACTGATCATATTTGTTAAAATATCAAGTATTTTTTTTTTCAGACGTCCACAAAGTTACCATAGCAAAAAAAAATAGGTTAGAGAGGGAAAGGAAAATTTAAGTTCATATTTAAAGAACATTTACATAAAATTATGTTCTTTGCATTTTAATGAAGATTCCTTCAGCTGTCGTTGAACCAGACACAATAGATAGACCATTGTTTTTCTGGTTAACGACAGCTTAGGGGCAGAACATCCAGTGTTCTGCCCATAAACCATAACAGTATTATACTGTTTATATTGCAGTGATTTTAACGTTATGACGTTGCAGTTCCTGGAAAAGTAGATAGGTGAAATATATTGTATTATTGGCTAAATATGGCGATTTGCGAGTCAATGGGCTAATTATAAAATTTTACTGTTATTAGCAACCGTAAACTCCTACTAGCTCTTATAACCAGAGATCAAAATCTAAATGCAGCCACTCAACAGAACCTGGAATTGGTAAGTAAATCCAGTTAATCCTTAAATTTTTTGAAGATTATCATTTGATTGTGTAGATTAAACGAAACTGCGCATGACGTCACTGGAGTCATGATCGCCCTTACACTGAATCCTCCAACAAAAATTTATGCAGGTTATACATTTCAAAGACGATATTAAGTTTGATTCGGCCTATATTAGTTTCGTGTCGATAGTTTTATCGATAGGTACGGTGCAATCGATAAGTGTGGTGTGGTAGTAACAACACTAAGCCGCCGTGTTTATATATTATATATATAATAAGAAAATTTCTGCAAATTTCTTATTATTATTTTTCTGTAATTTCAGCAAAGAACACAATACAGTTTTTATTCTAATGCTAAACTCTCTGTCGCAAATATCGATTAATCAAATCTCGAGGAGTTATTTGCACAAAGAAATTGTAGGTCAGGTATTCTTTTCGCAAGGAGTTTGTATGTCGAGTATTTTTTGCGCAAGGAAGTTGTATTCTAAATTCAAACACCCAAAATGGTGATAACACTGGAATTCATAGTCGGGAGATGAACAGTCCCCCAAAAACTATCATTAGCCGCGTACCCACCTAGCGCACAGGCTCGCGCGGCAGCCTCGGTGTCCAGATCGCGAGCAATGGCTCCCGCGGCAGCCTCAGTAGTTTTGTTCAATTTACACGAGGCCGCCTCGCGAGGCAGGCTGAGCCATCATAAGTCCGCGAGTATTCGTAATGGACCTGTTATGCGACTTTTTTTCTCCCTGCTTTTCTCTCGACGATAAGAACCACACAAGGACACCATTTTGTTTTCACTTCCTTGACAGGCATATTAATTTAAGCAGATATGTGCCGCCAACTGTCTTCCCGCTGATTTTTGTTTAAATATTTTGGATCTTTGGGGTCCCAAAGCGCATTGTACATGCTGTACAGTTGTTTTAAGCGAATGGACTCCTCCTGACTGCTCATGATATCAAAATTACAGAAGACAAACACGGCAAGAGACAAAACTTGAAGTAGCTTCGCGCGCGAGCCAAAACATAACCGTCCCCACCTAACGCACAGCGCTCACTGAGGCACCTTTGAGCGCGTCAAGTTAACCGACAACAGATGGCTCGGGGCCGAGCCGTGCTCGGTCCCACCAGTCCACACCAGCCGAGGCATTTGGCTCGCGAGGCTGCCGCGCGAGCCTGTGCGCTAGGTGGGTACGCGGCTATTCAGCATTCACCTAGAGGCTGAATGTTGAATGATTCTTCTTTGTATTTCACAAATAATGATTGGAAGGGCCCCCAGCTGAACAGAATTGCACACTTGTTTTCTATGATCATTCACTCGATTCGTGTCACTACTGTAACTTTGACAGATCTGATTTGACAATACTTTTTCTTTGGCGGGTAGGCAATAGTAAAACACTTACAAAAAGATGTCTCATTTTAATTAATTGAAATAATATAGTAAATAACATTTGAATAGCCTAAAACATATGTATAATTAAAATATAATCTGCAATACCTGCCGGGGTCTGTTATCCATACTGTGGCACTATCACAAAACACTTTTGTCATTATTGAAAAATACTAAACAAAAATACTAAACAAAATGGACACCCTACAGCAAAGTGTGGCTGAACTACAAAGTCTATTCCTTCAGAGAATTGACTCCTATCAAGGTGAGCTTCAAGCAGCATCTTCTTCACCAACTGTAGTAGTCTTGTCAGCGGACTTTACTGCATTCCGTACATTTATAATGACTGCACTTCGCTGCCTGCAAGATCAAGGAGGCCTGGTTATGCAGCAACAGGATGCTATGGAGATGCGAGGGCGATGAAAGATTCTTCTCCTTCACGGGTCCCAGAAACCACAGATGAGGATACTACCTCTGTAGTGGTGAAGTTAGTAACTAGTCAGATGAAAATTCCTGATTTTTCCAGCAAAGACATCAGTCGCGCACATCGGATGGGCCGTGCTTCAGCACCTGACAAACCCCTATTCAAAATACGTGATCTTGATGCCAAAAATAGGATTTGGAGCGGTAAGACCGGTCTGAAAGGGTCCAATATCACGCTGTCAAAGTTCTTGACAAAACCGCGTCACGACACTTTCATGGCTGCCCGCCAGAAATTTGGCATTCAAAAGTGTTGGACAAGGGATGGCTTCGTTTTTGTACTTGGCACCGATGGTGTGCGGCATCGGATTAGCAATCTCAAAGAGCTCGATAAGAATGCCGCGTCGAGTGCGCCTAGGACTGCAGGTACAGCTGCTGTCACCACCAGAACCAGGGACACGGCACCGCCATCGAAAAGTCGACGAGCCCCTTCAGCCAGCAAGAAGTAGCACCGTTTTGTTGTTTTTTCACTTTTAGTTCTATTTTGTATTTGCGGCCCGCCGAGGTACCGATTCCTCGGTATGTACCCTTTTTTTCTGTTCTTAACTATATCATTTATCCACCCACAAATGTGACTTGATAATTTTATTTACAAAGAATTAGCGGTACGGTAGGTTAGTTTTCATACGTATTTAATGCTTGTCTTGTCATTGTCACGTCAATGTCATATGACACTGACATTAATATTTTAATTATTATTTTTTTTTTTAAGTTTTGGCTTACCACACTTTGTATTTTTTAAATATTCAGAGTTTCAAACGTATGGCAAGTGTGTCAATGGATGGAAACCGCGGCGGTGAAGCATTTGTATTTATGTGATTGTGTTTAAATTAATGTATGTACATACTGTTGTCCCTTTTTTTTTATTAGTATTTATTCTGTTTTGTTTAATTAATTATTGCGATTCCCGGCAGGTGGAGTTTTTATATGATAATGCAAGTAGTGATAGCGACCAATCATTCTTATCTTTACTTTCCGATGGTAGCACAGACGATGGCAGTTTTGTAAGCTTACCATCCCTTGCCGACTCTCTTGAGGCTCAGTTTTCTGATGTACCTAAAAACTTTAACGTACTTAGTCCACATTAACGCGCAAAGCATTCCGGCTCATTATCCTGATTGCAGGCATCCCTCCTTAACAAAAATATTCAAGCTATAGTAGTCTCTGAGACGTGGCTCAAACCTTGCCTTCCTACTACCTTGTACTCACTACCCGGTTTTCACCTCATACGCAACGACCGCACGAGTAGTAGAGGTGGTGGGGTGGCTATTTACCTAAGGTCAAATATTCCTTTTTCTGTGATCAGCACATCGCCTCAACCACCACCCTCCAACGCCGGCGAGCATCTGTTTGTGGAGGTAATTTTATCTAATAACAAAATACTGCTTGGAGCCTACTACAGCCACTCCTCAAGTGTCAATTACTTTTCATCTTTTGAGAAAATCTTAGAAGATCTTATTCCATTATATAGCCATAACATTATTTTAGGAGACTTTAATACCTGTCTCCTCAAGCAAGACCACCGCACTCATTCCTTTGAATCGATCATTAAATCTTGCAACATGCATATCCTCCCATTTAGTGCCACTCATCATGCACCCAATTATAGCCCCTCCCTCCTTGGTTTGTGTATAGTGTCTTCTCCACAGCATGTTGCTAAGCATGGTCAATGTTCTGCTGACAATTTCTCATCATGACCTAATATTTCTCTCGTATAAAATTCGACCTCCAAAAATTAAACCCAAAGTAATTCTTCAGCGCAATTTAGTGGTATGAATAAAGTAAAAATGTTACAAGATGCTAGCAACATAGACTGGTCCCCGGTGACCAACGCTGTAACAGTCGATGACCAAGTTGCAATTTTCAATTCAATGATTACTCAATTGTACGATAAGCACGCTTCATTACGTGCCATCAAGCTAAAGCATCGTCCAGCTGCTTGGCTTACAGATGACATTAAATTATTAATGAGCAAAAAATGTAGTGCTAGACATAAATATAAATGCCGCCCTAATGACTCTAACAAAGAAAAATATGTGAAGTCCAGAAATCGTTGCAATATGGTGTGTAGGGATGCCCTGCGTCGCCATATTCATAAATCAGTCGATAATGATGATCCAGCAAAAGTCTGGCAGTTTCTAAGGTCTTTTGGAATTGGTAAATCTCTTCAAGATAGTATCCCTAACAACATAAACATAGATTCTCTCAATCTCTATTTCTCTTCAGTGCTTCCTATTGATGTATCTGAAAAATCTAATACTATTAATTATCTTTCAACGTTACCGATTCCTGACTACTCTCCTTTTGTTTTTAATCGAGTGTCCGCTTGTGATGTTAAGAAGAGCTTATTATCGATCACTTCCAATGCTGTAGGCGGTGATGGAATTAGCCGCAATATGATAGTGCCCATCCTTGACATCATCCTTCCTGTTCTCTGCCTTATATTTAATAACTCCATGACAAACGGCATTTATCCCACTATCTGGAAAGATGCACAACTTATTCCCTTACCCAAAAAACCCAATCTCAAATCTTTTACTGAATATCGTCCTATATCCATTCTCCCATTTCTATCAAAAGTTCTTGAGCGCCTAGTCCACAGCCAAATAAGCAAATATTTATCCTCTCATGACCTACTAAATCCTTTCCAATCCGGTTTTCGTCCTGGCCACAGCACAGTAAGCACTCTCGTGAAGATCACTGATGACATTCGCTTATCCATGGACAACAGAAACTTAACTATACTCACATTACTAGATTTTAGTAATGCTTTTAACACAGTTGACTTTGACATACTTCTAGCTGTACTACGCTCAATTAACATATCTCCAACGGTACTCGATTGGTTTCACAGTTATTTATTTGGGCGCCGGCAACGGATCCGTCTAGAAGAGAAGTTCTCTTCCTGGTGTGATGCAATTGCAGGTGTTCCACAAGGCGGCGTTTTATCTCCTCTCATTTTCGCAATATTTATTAATTCAATCTCAAATATTTTTTCTTCCTCCTACCACTTATACGCAGACGATCTACAAATCTACTCTAAAGCCCCTCTTGACCAGCTTTCTGGAGCCGTAGACCTAATAAATGCTGATTTAAATTGCATCACAACATGGTGCAGACAATTTGGTCTGAAAATAAATCATAGCAAGACGCAGGTAATGATTGTAAGAAGTTCGCAGTTAATCTCAAAGGTGGACTTGTCAACGATTCCATCCATTCATTTTGATGGAGTCCCTATTCCCTATAGTACATCTTTAAAAAATCTAGGGTTGACAATCGATCATTGCTTAAGTTGGGCTCCTCAGCTACAAGTTACTAGTCGCAAATTGTACGCCACCGCTGGCGCTTTAAAAAGGCTGCGCAACTTTCTTCCTGTCACCACTAAAATTGCTCTAGTTCAATCTCTTCTACTCCCAATTCTAGATTACGCTGATGTCTGCTATCCAGATCTCACTGAGAATCAACTAGATAAGCTTGAGCGTCTTCAAAACTTCTGCATAAGATTTATATTTGGTTTGCGCAAGTATGATCACATATCTCAATATCGATCAAAGCTCAAGTGGCTCCCTATACGTCTTCGCCGGAATGCTCACATACTCTCTCTCCTTTACAATATTTTGTTCAATCCTTTGACCCCGCGCTATCTCTATATTAAGGAACGTTTCAATTTCCTTCACAATGCCAACGTTCTCAATCTTAGGTCATCAGAAAATCTTGCCCTCAGTATGCCTCAGCATGGCACAGTATTTTATGATCACTCTTTTTCAGTGAAAGCTGTTCGCTTATGGAACTTACTACCAGTTACTATCAGGCGTGCACAATCCTTGTCGACCTTCAAAAGCCAAGTAAAAAGTTTCTATCTCGCCAATTAGTTTAACCCGTGTGAACTTGGGTTTTGATTATAATACATCAAAGAATTAATGTATAAATATATGTATGGAAGTATATTGTATTGTAGTGTATATATATATATATATTATGTAAGTATATCAATGAATTAATTATGTGTTCATATATATTTCAATATGTATTAGTGTATTTTTATGTATTAGTATGTAGATATTTTTCTTTTTTTGTTTATAATTTATTATTAATTTGATTTAGTAATGTATTATTGTCTTGATTTGATTGTACCTTTATCTTTATATTACGCCCCGTCTTGTTATTCCTGTATTTCCTCTCCATCCTAAGGTTGCCTGGAAGAGATCACTATTAGTGATAAGGCCGCCCATTGTAACACTTTATTTTAAGCTTTCTTTTACTTTTATGTTATTTTTGTATATTAAGTGGTGTAACAATAAAGAATTATCTATCTAATACGTACTTTTATGCTGCCCATTTTACTGCAAAAATAAAAAGAAAATGAAAAAAAAAAGTTGTGTAGGCAACCAAAGAGAATATAATCACTACGTTAAGGAATCTTTACGTATTGACCCAGTAGACTGCATAGAATTTCTGATGCACATAAAACCATGCGACACACCGTAGGTTAGAATATGAAAACCATATCTCCGCAAACTGTCTGAAAATAAACATTTATTTACATATGCGATAGACACTGCAAAACTCGGTCTGTATACCTACTTATTCAACTATGTACTACTAACTAATTTTATTGTAGGTAGGTACCTAGTAAGATCATTTCAGGCGAACAGAATGGTTGCCACTACTGTTGCATAAAATCGAAGCGCTGTCAATAAAAAAACAGAGGTGGTATGGGTAGGCCTCTGTTAGAACTGCGCCTTGGCTCGTTTGCAAAAAGAGGCAATATATTTCTGAGTAGGTATGGTATCCTTTGTAAATCTGTATCTTCGGCGAAACTCCAAATCACTGTAGAATTCATTGGGGTAAGGTGGTTACGAATATAGCTTGGGCACTGATATTACCCGCATATTCTGTATTGCTTCATCGGCTATTAGATCGCCTTGAAGCCTCAAATTATTCTCCACGTCCATTTTAATGAAAAAAACTCTATAATAAACTGATTTTACTACACTTTATACAAAACTTTGGACTAGGGGATTGCTTGGAGGTCGAAAATCGGTCATCCAGCATCCAGCCCCTGACATCTATCAAAGTGGGCGTGTTGTTTGTCTATGAAATGCATAGAGGTTGAATCCGTCACACAGCGCCTGAACTGTCCCCCAGGGGAACCCCTATCTTGACTATGGATTCCAGTATAAAAAGCCTTTTTATTCACTGTTTCCAGTGAATAAAAAAAGCTTTTTAGAGTGGGGATGGTATAATAGTATATTATGCAACTAGTGAATAAAGGACGGATTTAAAGCGAGGGCCATAGATGAATCACGAGTAAGTGAAAGATTCTAACGACTGATATTGATTATTATTGAATCACGAGCGAGTTATTCAAGTGTTAGAATCCTGAGCGATGCGAGTGATTCATGGCCCTCGATATAAATCCGTTTTATTCAAGAGTTGCATACTATACTTTATACCATGACTGCGAGAAAAAGAAATAATTTAAGCGAAAATAGACATTTAATGAAAAAAGAAAGGTTAAATTAATTAAAATGCACATTAAAATTGGAACAATTACTAAAGATAAGAGTAATTTATATTTTTTTTTTTTTTAATAATCGCAGCAAAGAACACAATACAGTTTTTTTTCTAATGCTTAACTCTTTGTCTCAAATATTGACCAATCAAATCTCGAGGAGTTACTTGCACAAAGAGTTTGTATGTCGATTATTCTTTGCGTAAGGAAGATGTACGAGGGTCAAACTGAAAGTTCTTAGAAAATCAAAAACTGATTACATTAGCCAGTTATTAGTTTTATTATATCTTTTCAAAATATTGTCCATTCACGTCAATACACCGCTGCATGCGATGGAACCACTGGGAAAAGCACTTTGCCCACTCGTCCTTAGGGGTCTCTTCAATGGCATCGCGATACGCAGCCACCGCTTCTTCAGCATTCATAAACCGCTTTCCTTTAAGTTTTTCTTTAATTTTTGAAAATAAATAAAAATCACAAGGCGCGAGGTCGGGGCTATACGGCGGGTGACCCAGTAATTCAACGTTTGATGTCGCCAAATAGTCGATCGTTCGCTTGGCGGTGTGCGATGTCGTGGTGAAGGAGGATCCTACTGCGAGGTCGTTTCTCTCGAACTTTTTCCAAGACAAGTGGCAAACAATTGGTAGTGTACCATTCTGCAGAAACTGTTTTTTGATCCTCTAACACAATTGTTGCGAAATGACCTATCCTTCCAAAGAACGAGGCCACCATTTTTTTCCCCGCACTTCGATCTCTCTTCACTTTAGTTGGCAACTCCTCGAAAGGAAACACCCACTGAGCAGATTGTCTTTTGGTTTCAGGATCATAACAGTAAATCCAGCTTTCGTCACCTGTTAGTATGTCGAACACAGCATTTGAGTCACCTCCGTTAAATCTTTCAATCATTTTACGGCACCAATCCACACGATGGAGTTTTTGAGCCTCAGTCAAATTATGAGGTATCCACCGGGCGCAAAGCTTCCTGACCGCTAAATGTTCGTGTAGGATTTTGTGCACTTGACTCATACCGATGCCTAAGCTTGTCCGAATCTGCTGATAGGTCACTCTTTTGTCAGTCTCTATCATACGCCGCACAACACAGATGTTATCTTCAGTCGTCGCCGTAGAAGGCCGTCCCTCACGTAAATCATCAGTGAGATTAGTGCGACCACGTTTAAACTCATTAAACCAGTTGTAAACAGTCGCACGAGATGGGGCTTCATCGTGAAAGGCCAATCGTAGTCTATCATAACTTTCTTGTTGACTTAAATGACATCGAAAGTCAAAAAATCATTGCACGAAAATTTTCTCGTGTTAAATTCATGTTGACGTGACACAGACAATTTTCAATTTGCCGCCAAATCGTAAAACAAATGACAAATGAATGAAGTATATACTCAGTAATATTGGCAAAGAGTTCTATTTTCAAATTATAGAATTATTTTTTTATTATATTGTTTATAAGTGGCCAGTTCTAAGAACTTTCAGTTTGACCCTCGTATAAGCATTGAGATGGAGGTCGAATATATTGGTTTGTTCTAAACTCAAACACCAAAACAGTGATTAAAAGGCCTTTTTATTCACTGTTTTGAGTGAATAAAATAAACTTTTTAGAGTGGGAATGGCATAAACACTTTTACAGATTACATTTTCATGAACTATAGAAAATTATAATAAAAAAAATTGTTTAGAAACTTATCTTTTATAATACATTTTAGTAAATAATTAATTACAACTTATACAATAATAATAACTAATAAGCAATTAAATATTGTTAGTTACTAATTTACATTAAAATAGCTAATACATCATAAATCTAATACTTATATTAGAACATTGCTGTTATTCTATATTGCTAAAGGTTACGGCAATAATGACTATAACCTTATACAACCATAAATAAACAATCTTATAGCATAGATGATATAAATATATATGCATATATTAACAGAATAATAAAAGTAAAATAAAAATCTATAATTCCCATGGTGGGGGGAAAAAATGGCCTCAATGATGGTAGCATTGCCACGCAGGATGGGCTATCTTTTTGCCCAAAGTAGGCGCCAGCATTTCGATCACCCGTCGCCTCAACCAAAGATTGGATTAGCCCTACTCCCACCTCTTAAAGCAGTCATGTTTCATCACCTTACTATTAAATTTGGAACCGCCACGTCAATATAGCACGCTTAAAATAATAATGGATTACGATAGACGTCGTATCAAATATTTCACTCAATTCGCGTCCTTTGACGTAACTTTTGACACTAAGTTTCATTGTTCTACTCTCAAATTTTTGGAGATTCCGTACTCCCATCTCTTAAAGTCATCATATTGTAACCTTACCATTAAATTTGTTCGACCGTTTTCTGACTGTGGGGGTGTGGTAATATAGTAAGTATGATTATTCTAAGCTTATTACAAAACGCTCCTGATTTATATAAGTTTCGTAAAAGGTGAGAGTAGGTTTCTGACCTCTATACAAGTTGAGAGCGGAGCATAATCTCTATATATTATGGCTATATTTTATTTAAATTGCTAGTTTGTTATACCTTTAACAGAAGTTTTTATATACATATTAATAACTGTTTTAAAAGCTCCACTTCATATGCGCGGAGGTTAGCTGAAATTCGCTGATCCCTAATCATTATTATAGAATGAATATAAGTAACCTAACTTACTCTATATTCAGCTATCTGCCAGTGAAAACCCTTTCAAAACCCGTCCAGCAGACAGTACACAGACAGTTAAATGTTTTTTTATTAAGTACAGTATATACTTTTTGACTTTATAGACAAAACAATTCAAATTCAATTTCATTTATCTATAGTACCTAAGTATAGAATACATCGACCCAGTAATGTAGCCGCTAGTTGTAATATCTACTTGAGTTATATATATAGAGCCGTCTTGTACTCAATTACTCGTATATTCAGTATGATTGTATCACTCGTGAAGAAATAAACCTCCGCTCGAAAAGGGATCTTTTATTTCGGCATCTTCACCCGCCAAGCGAAGAATCTCGAACAAGAATAACAATTTTACAGTCCACTACATCCAACACCAGTAACTGAACGTTACAGTACCTAAGTATATAACACATCGACCCAGTAATTTTCCTTACCCGTATCCTTCCTTCCGTATCCGTATATTTGGCCAATAAATCAATAGTTTTCTCAGAAGACAAACTACGATTCCAAGAATTACAATATGTGTGGTACACTTTAAATTTAAACATAGTAGTGCTTAAACGCATAACATCTGGCTTAGACTTTCTCTTGATAAAGCTACTAGCTTGCTCTTATCTACCTACCCACTTATTTAGAGACTAGGCGTAATAATTACGGAGCTACATGTATAATGTTATTCATGATACTTTATGTGAATATTTATAGACACGCATCATGACTGTGGTTTATCTCTTATATGACGTGTTATTAAATGTCTTTTTAAGCTACTCGCCTGTCTACATTTATAGTTACAAATATCGCATGAGAAAGGTTTTTCTCCAGTATGTGTTCTTAAATGTGTGTTCAAGCTACTCGCCTGTGTACATTTATAATCACACATGTCACATGAGTATGGTTTTTCTCCAGTATGCGTTCTTAAATGTGTTTTCAAGTTAGCCGCATGTGTACATTTATAATCACACATGTCACATGAGTATGGTTTTTCTCCAGTATGCGTTCTTAAATGTGTTTTTAAGTGATCCGCCCGTGTAAATTTATAGTCACAAATGTCACATGAGAAAGGCTTTTCTCCAGTATGTGTTCTTAAATGTGTTTTTAAGTGAGCCGCCTGTATACATTTATAGTCACAAATGTCACATGAGTGTGGTTTTTCTCCAGTATGTGTTCTTAAATGTGTTTTCAAGTTAGCCGCATGTGTACATTTATAGTCACAAATGTGACATGAGTGTGGTTTTTCTCCAGTATGTGTTCTTAAATGTATTTCTAATTGTTGTTTGTAGATGGTGGTATAATTACAACGATTACACATATGAGTGTTCATAGCTGCTTTAATACCATGTCGTCTTAACTTATGATTGCTTAATCCTATACTTGTTTGACATTTGAACGTACAGGATTCACAGACAAACTTTCTATTCATATCGTGAATTATCATATGCTTTTGTAGCATATGTTTCGTGATTCCTTGATAGTTACAAGTATCACATATGAAATACACATCTTGTGGTTCTACTTGCTGCACATTTTGTTTCTTCCTACCTATCTGTAAAACTTTTCTTTGTTGTTTTTTCGGGGATTTTGTTGTACAATTTTCTTCTTTTACAATGTTATCGTTTTTTAAATAACTCTTGTTTGACGTAACATTATCTTTGACTGGTTTTATTAATTTTATGTGAGTATTTGTACATTCAACTGTTAAAGGCACATTTGGTTGTACACTATTTGGCGCTTCACTTTCTTTGTTGGTATTTATTGTGCCTTTTTGGGCTTTTGGTTTAACGAATTTAGATATTTTCTTGTTTTTATGTTTGATTATGTTTTCAGCGGACGGGTTTGCTACGCTTTGATTGGTGGTTTGTAATGTTGTAGCATCAGAGTTTTTTCTCGGCTCTTGTTGTAATTGTGTTTTCTTTTTTTCTATTTTGCTTTTCTTTGGTGCTGATGCTCCTATAAATATTAAGTTATCAAATTAGTATCCCAAAACATACGTTTGAAAATAGATATTGAAATAAAGACCAATTTTATACGTTGGTATGGTTGGTTGGTAATTCACTTCCTAAGCGGCCAAGAAGCGCTAACCGCTACACGAAGGAATTCCAAGAGCAGGAGGCCGTGTGGTGAAGTGTCGGAAAAACGATGACTTTATGACTAACGGTAAGAATGGATCTACTTATTACAGTTGCAGTAACACCCACAACTACAAATTAAATAAAGTTATTTTCAACCGCATTCCAATTAAGTGAGTTACCTCATCTGTTTACCTCGTGAATCGTTATTTATGATCTATTTTGACGTAATAACGTCTCATAAAAAGATGAACGCACGAAAAAGTATGTCTCATTGTCACGTTCCGCCTAAGCCGAATGTGCAAGCAAGAACGCGGAACAAGCGATAGAGGTGCGAACGGCCTACGCGCTCGGCTCGTCTTGTCACGTAAAATCCGTTATCGTTAAATATCGTCCGTTAACCGACTTTACAGACCATCTTTTATTTAAAAGTTGATGCTTCTCAAGTGGTCCCATTTAAATTTGAATCAGATCTGACAGGATATGACAGGATGATCGGATAGTATACTTTCAACATAATCATCATACCATCACCATGCGTTTACCTCGGGGCGTAGCTAGTGGGTATAATATATACCAAACTATGCAGAGCCTGTACCATGGTAACATGATGATTGATATACAGTGGTCCCATTTAAATTTGAATCAGATCTGACAGGATATGACAGGATGATCGGATAGTATACTTTCAACATAATCATCATACCATCACCATGCGTTTACCTCGGGGCGTAGCTAGTGGGTATATATCCCAAACTATGCAGAGCCTGTACCATGGTAACATGATGATTGATATACAGTGGTCCCATTTAAATTTGAATCAGATCTGACAGGATATGACAGGATGATCGGATAGTATACTTTCAACATAATCATCATACCATCACCATGCGTTTACCTCGGGGCGTAGCTAGTGGGTATATATCCCAAACTATGCAGAGCCTGTACCATGGTAACATGATGATTGATATACAGTGGTCCCATTTAAATTTGAATCAGATCTGACAGGATATGACAGGATGATCGGATAGTATACTTTCAACATAATCATCATCCCATCACCATGCGTTTACCTCGGGGCGTAGCTAGTGGGTATATATCCCAAACTATGCAGAGCCTGTACCATGGTAACATGATGATTGATATACAGTGGTCCCATTTAAATTTGAATCAGATCTGACAGGATATGACAGGATGATCGGATAGTATACTTTCAACATAATCATCATCCCATCACCATGCGTTTACCTCGGGGCGTAGCTAGTGGGTATATATCCCAAACTATGCAGAGCCTGTACCATGGTAACATGATGATTGATATACAGTGGTCCCATTTAAATTTGAATCAGATCTGACAGGATATGACAGGATGATCGGATAGTATACTTTCAACATAATCATCATCCCATCACCATGCGTTTACCTCGGGGCGTAGCTAGTGGGTATATATCCCAAACTATGCAGAGCCTGTACCATGGTAACATGATGATTGATATACAGTGGTCCCATTTAAATTTGAATCAGATCTGACTGGATATGACAGGATGATCGGATAGTATACTTTCAATATAATCATCATCCCATCACCATGCGTTTACCTCGGGGCGTAGCTAGTGGGTATATATCCCAAACTATGCAGAGCCTGTACCATGGTAACATGATGATTGATATACATACCCAGACACAGGTCAAACAGATATTACGTTCATGCACTTCTTTAATATGAGAAACGGGAATCAGAAAACGTAAATAACGTAATACTTAATAAACTCACGTAAATAATATCAGCAGGGCTATTATGTATCTCAGTTGCTAACAAATGTTGATCAATCCGCTTGAAGACTGTTCTGAGACCGCTCTATGTCAGTTTTGGCAACTCCATGTTAGTAAGTTGATGACTGCCGCTGACAAAAGTGACATAGAGCCGCCATTTTTTTCGATTTCAATCAATATTTGTTAGCAACTGAGATACATAATAGCCCAACTGATCTTTCCATCGATAGTTTCAACCACATCCGGTAGTCTTTTTCAAGGAGAGTGCAGTACGTTCGTGGTTGTGTCTCGCACGCGCGAATTGCACGAGTAATTCCCGTTTCTCATAGTAAAAATGTGTATAAACCACGTTAGTTTTCATAACAATATCTTCATACACACAAATGTTTGACCTCTTCAGGGATCAAGCTTGGGACCAGCGGCTCAGAAGACAGGGTAGCTAACTGCGCCAACTGGCCTATCAAATCCTTGCAATCCTGCAACTTGTAGGCACTGGAACGGATTTAAGCTTAAGACCACTATTTTAGAATACCTTAATTATTATTTCATAACTATAATATACTACACAACTAGCAGTTTACCTGAAACCATGATCGCTAAAAAAGGGGTTAAACAATGTTAATATTAACTAATAAATGAATGTAAAAAGTAAGACCGAAGTTGACAGGCCGGTTGGCGCAGTTGATAGCCTGCCTTCTGAGCCGATGGTACCTACTGGGTTCGATCCCCGGACAGGTCAAACATTCGTGTCTATGAATATGTCTGTTTGACCTGTGTCTGGGTGTGTATATGCATATCAGTCATCAGGTTCCTTATCATAGTACAGGCTGTGCCTAGTTCCTAAACAAGGCAGAGCCTGTCCTAACCTGAAGACTATGTGTGGATGCTGTCTCGTAAAAAGTTGTTTAATTTCAACAAGAATTCAATCAAGTTTATGTACCTGTTCTTAATTCAGGTTCAATTTCTTTTGATTTTTTCCTATTTCTTGATGTACCTTGAACGCCGAAACTGGGTTTCAGTATTTGGACCGGGGTTGCAGATTTTTCTGTTGGTTTGTTTTGGGGGAAAATATGCTCTTGTAGTTTTGTAGGCTCCACTCCGAGTTTAGATTTCTTGGGTGCCGGAGCGCCTGTAAAAATAGAGTTAATCTGTTATCAAAAATAAACAAACTCTGCAGTAGAAAGATAGTTGCTTAGCGATGCGGTCGTTAATTATTATCGTTGAAAGGGTTATTAGGTAATTTAAATTAACGTGACTTTAGTTGATGTCATATCTGTGCGCAAAAATCGCAAGTCCATTTTGTTCGCTAGCGTGGAAAAGTTATTTGAAATTCGGACGCGGCGAACTATGAAGTATCTAAACTTTTTCTATTATTGCTTTCAGTCTTTTATCTTAACTTAGCTAAGCTTACTTAACTAACGTCAATAAGGGCAAAAACATAACTAACGTCAATCTTTGTATTTATTAAATCACTGCTCATAGATGGCGCTGATTCAATCAAAGCTAATAGATGGCGCTGAGATCAAACAAGTAAATAGCAAGTGCAATAAGTTACAATGTCTTGAATCACGATGACAAAATTTATACGGCAAATATAATACAACGTATAACAAATAAATGTAGCAATACTAAAACAATACACGCAGAAGTTTGCATATAATAGGGCCTTACTACTGCGTCCCAGGAATTAGTAATAATTCCGAGTTATGAGCAACCCAAGTTTTTTTAATAGGTTCATCCCTGAAAAACTAGGCCAAAGACGGCAATGACCTCTAGAACATAGACTAGGTAAACAAGGGGCCTTACTGGGGCCTGGGCTGAGGTACGGCGTGGAAAGAGGGCGCATGCAGAACCCCTATTGGACGGAGGTGAACTAATATGTGGCATGGTGATTACAGATCGCATTGACACCCAACAAACTCCAAGAATAGGCATGTCTAATAAGGCAATTAAAAAAATATTCAGATATACTTTATCTGATTACTATTCGATTTAAATTTTAATACTGTACCAACCTAACTAAGTACATATGGACACGTTTCAGTATTACTACAACTCTCACACTCTATTACGATATATAGCTATAACGAGACCCGATGATGGACTTGTCGACGAGGTTATGTTCCTTTGCGTGGGACAAAACAGGTCATCGCGAGACATTGGTTTTCAAGAATTTTTTCTGGAATAACTAGCAAGAGGTTCACCTTCAGTAAACTACAAATACAATATTGGACAAATGCATTGAGACCAGGGATTTGAAGATAAAAGAACTCACCGAATTTCTGCGCATATGCTTTCGGAGCGTTGTATTTGCCGAGATCGATTTGAAGATGGTTTGCATATTCGCTACCGTAGAATACCATCAGCTCAGTGAACTTTGGTATTATCCGGATAGTTCTGTAATCAATTAATGTGTTATGCAATCAGGAACCACTACTGCACTAGATAAGTATTCATGTCACATTTGTTTTAACTTTTAAGATAAAACCAACTAACCACAGACTATCTGATATAACGTGGTGTTCAACAAGAGAGACTTTACATACGAGTAAGAATGTGTAAATTGTTAAAAATGGATATATCATGAATTAATGTTGGGTGACAAAATGGATAAATTAATACTTTAAAGTTCTTTACAGTGAGGATCAACAAACAAAGTACGTACAGTAGTATATTTTAATCATTCATTTATTTGTATATTTATATACTAAAACCCCTTAATACTATTACTCGTTGGTACCCCGTGTCTTGCCCTACTGATACCATTATTATGTTCTCTTTTGTAAGGCAACACACTGGAGCTAATATCTGTAGTACCTAAGTAAAAATATTGTAAAAACATCTATATAAAAAGAATGGCCCCGAGTTTCTTGCAGCTTCTTCTCGGTAGGCTCTATATATTTTGGAACGCGGCGGTAGTCTTTAAAGTACATTATAATGAAAAATTGACGTTCATAAGTGCGTCTTTGATGCCTAAATTGAATAAATGATTTTGACTTTGACTTTGACTTTGACTTCAGAAGCCACCTCACAGGAAATTGACCTGGCTGAGTCCCGATGGTTCCACAAGAAATGAGATTGACTTCATTATGACCACCAAGAGACAAATACTCACTGATGTCTCCGTGATCCACAGGGTGAAAACCGGTAGTGATCACCGAATGGTAAGAGGCACATTGAATATTAATGTCAAACTTGAGAGGTCTCGTCTGTTGAAGTCTACGCTCCGACCTACTCGTGCCCATATTCAAGACCCCGAGAGCTTTCAACTTGAGCTGTCCAATCGCTTCGATGGCCTTGAGAACATCGATTCAGTGGACTAGATCAATAACAGGTTAGTACAAACTATCCATACAGTGGGTTCCAAGTTCTTTAAACCCCACCGTACAGATAGGCCACAGAAACTCTCCAGCGATACCCTCAACCTCATGGCTGAACGACGCTCCTTAAAACTGCAGTCTTCGAATGATGCTGAAGCATATAGGCTGCTCAATAGACGAATATGGAAGTCCTTGCGACACGACATCCGGATCTTTAATACAAACCGCATTAAAGAGACGATAGAGCGGAAAAAAGGCTCCAAAGTGTTTGCAAGAGACATGTCTATTGGGCAAAGCCAGTTGACGAAGCTGAAGAGAGAAGACGGCAATGTAGCGTCGACCAAAGCAGAAGTGTTAGGAGAGGTAGACAGTTTCTACGGACAGTTATACACCTCGGTCGCTAAACCTGTTAGCAGCTCGGTTAAAGACCCAAGAGCCAAGCTGACCCGACATTATACCGAAGATATCCCGGACATCAGCGTGCAAGAGATTAGAATGGCCTTGAAACAGCTTAAGAACAACAAGGCACCGGGTGATGACGGTATCACATCTGAGATTCTGAAAGCGGGTGGAACACCGGTACTTAAAGTCCTTCAGAAGCTCTTTAATACCGTCTTAATCGAAGGTTCAACGGCAGAAGCATGGAACAAAAGCGTGGTGGTGCTGTTCTTCAAGAAAGGTGACAACACTTTACTTAAAAGTTACAGACCCATCTCGCTTTTGAGTCATGTTTATAAGCTGTTTTCGAAGGTCATAACGAACCGTCTCAGTCGCAGGTTTGATGAATTCGAACAAGCCGGTTTCCGAAAAGGCTATAGTACCATAGACCACAGCCACACGCTACGGCAAGTTATACAGAAGACCGAAGAGTATAACTTGCCTCGTTTGCTAGCGTTTGTGGACTATGAGAAAGCCTTTGATTCGATCGAGACGTGGGTGTTTGTACAAAAACGCCTACATGTAAGTCCGAGTACAGGAGCAGAGTTCGAAGGCAATTCCATGCAAAGAGGCGTGAGACAGGGAGACGTTATATCTCCGAAACTGTTCACCGCTACCTTGGAAGACGCCTTCAAGCTTCTGGAATGGCAAGGACTTGGCATCAATATTAACGGCGAATACACCACTCACCTTCGATTTGCCGACGATATTGTTGTCATGGCAGAATCCATGGAAGGCCTCAGTACAATGCTCGAAGGCCTCCATCGAGTTTCCCAACGGGTAGGTCTGAAGATGAACATGGACAAGACGAAAATTATGTCTAACGCCCATGTTGTACCTACCCCAATATCATTGGGGAACTCAGTTCTTGAAGTTGTTGACGAGTACATCTACCTGGGACAGACAGTCAAACTAGGCAGGCCGAACTTCGGAAAGAGGTCAATCGTCGAATCCAACTCGGCTGGGCAGCGTTCCGGAAACTTCGCGAAGTCTTCTTGTCAAAAATTCCTCAAGACAAGAGTCTTCGACCAATGTGTGTTACCAGTGATGATTTATGGCACTGAAACGTGGTCTCTTACTATGGGCCTCATAGATAAGCTTAAAGTCGCACAACGAGCTATGGAGAGGGCTATGCTCGGGGTTTCTCTACGGGATCGAATCAGAAATGAGGAGTTCCGTAGAAGAACGAAAGTCACCGGCATAGCCCAGAAAATTAGCCAGTTGAAGTGGCAATGGGCAGGGCACATAGCACGCAGAACAGATGGCCGATGGGGCCGAAAGGTTCTGGAGTGGAGACCACGGACCGGCAAGCGTAGCGTAGGTCGTCCAATGACACGGTGGACAGACGACCTGATTAAGGTCGCAGGACGACCTTGGATGCAGGGCGCTTCCAACTGGTCTTTTTGGAAAATCATGGGGGAGGCCTATGTTCAGCAGTGGACGTCCTACGGCTGAGATGATGATGATGATGATGATTATTCTCCTAACAAAACAATGCTTTAAAACATTTTTTTAATTATTAAAGTACAATGTGTCCCGACCAAGGAGGTTTCAATTCAATATCTGTGGTGAGCGCGCTGCGCGCGCAACGCGCTGGTTCCGAGCCAATAGACCAATAACAGACTTTTGCTACTGATATTAGCAAAATTGTGGTTACGCCGCACAAGCCATACAAACAAGAAGGAGAAGAAGACTTTTTCCATTTTGGCGCTATTTCGTACATACGAATTTGAGTAATATTTTGTTGGATAAAACTTTAGTAGCAAAATGTCATGAGATTAAATAAAGTAGTGTAACTGCATATAATTAGGTATTACAGCAGATGTAGTATATACCTGTAGTAGAGCTCCCCTCGGTATTGGAAGGCTACGAGGTTCTGTTCGGCGCAGTGTTTGTTCACGTGTCGTATAGTACAGACAGCATATGGAGTATATACCTGTAGTAGAGCTCCCCTCGGTATTGGAAGGCTACGAGGTTCTGTTCGGCGCAGTGTTTGTTCACGTGTCGTATAGTACAGACAGCATATGGAGTATATACCTGTAGTAGAGCTCCCCTCGGTATTGGAAGGCTACGAGGTTCTGTTCGGCGCAGTGTTTGTTCACGTGTCGTATAGTACAGACAGCATATGGAGTATATACCTGTAGTAGAGCTCCCCTCGGTATTGGAAGGCTACGAGGTTCTGTTCGGCGCAGTGTTTTTTCGCGTGTCGTATAGTACAGACAGCAGATGGAGTATATACCTGTAGTAGAGCTCCCCTCGGTATTGGAAGGCTACGAGGTTCTGTTCGGCGCAGTGTTTGTTCACGTGTCGTATAGTACAGACAGCAGATGGAGTATATACCTGTAGTAGAGCTCCCCTCGGTATTGGAAGGCTACGAGGTTCTGTTCGGCGCAGTGTTTGTTCACGTGTCGTATAGTACAGACAGCAGATGGAGTATATACCTGTAGTAGAGCTCCCCTCGGTATTGGAAGGCTACGAGGTTCTGTTCGGCGCAGTGTTTGTTCACGTGTCGTATAGTACAGACAGCAGATGGAGTATATACCTGTAGTAGAGCTCCCCTCGGTATTGGAAGGCTACGAGGTTCTGTTCGGCGCAGTGTTTGTTCACGTGTCGTATAGTACAGACAGCAGATGTAGTATATACCTGTAGTAGAGCTCCCCTCGGTATTGGAAGGTTACGAGGTTCTGTTCGGCGCAGTGTTTGTTCACGTGTCGTATAGTACAGACAGCAGATGGAGTATATACCTGTAGTAGAGCTCCCCTCGGTATTGGAAGGCTACGAGGTTCTGTTCGGCGCAGTGTTTGTTCACGTGTCGTATAGTACAGACAGCAGATGTAGTATATACCTGTAGTAGAGCTCCCCTCGGTATTGGAAGGCTACGAGGTTCTGTTCGGCGCAGTGTTTGTTCACGTGTCGTATAGTACAGACAGCAGATGTAGTATATACCTGTAGTAGAGCTCCCCTCGGTATTGGAAGGCTACGAGGTTCTGTTCGGCGCAGTGTTTGTTCACGTGTCGTATAGTACAGACAGCAGATGTAGTATATACCTGTAGTAGAGCTCCCCTCGGTATTGGAAGGCTACGAGGTTCTGTTCGGCGCAGTGTTTGTTCACGTGTCGTATAGTACAGACAGCAGATGGAGTATATACCTGTAGTAGAGCTCCCCTCGGTATTGGAAGGCTACGAGGTTCTGTTCGGCGCAGTGTTTGTTCACGTGTCGTATAGTACAGACAGCAGATGTAGTATATACCTGTAGTAGAGCTCCCCTCGGTATTGGAAGGCTACGAGGTTCTGTTCAGCGCAGTGTTTGTTCACGTGTCGTATAGTACAGACAGCAGATGTAGTATATACCTGTAGTAGAGCTCCCCTCGGTATTGGAAGGCTACGAGGTTCTGTTCAGCGCAGTGTTTGTTCACGTGTCGTATAGTACAGACAGCAGATGTAGTATATACCTGTAGTAGAGCTCCCCTCGGTATTGGAAGGCTACGAGGTTCTGTTCGGCGCAGTGTTTGTTCACGTGTCGTATAGTACAGACAGCAGATGGAGTATATACCTGTAGTAGAGCTCCCCTCGGTATTGGAAGGCTACGAGGTTCTGTTCGGCGCAGTGTATGTTCACGTGTCGTATAGTACAGACAGCAGATGTAGTATATACCTGTAGTAGAGCTACCCTCGGTATTGGAAGGCTACGAGGTTCTGTTCGGCGCAGTGTTTGTTCACGTGTCGTATAGTACAGACAGCATATGGAGTATATACCTGTAGTAGAGCTCCCCTCGGTATTGGAAGGCTACGAGGTTCTGTTCGGCGCAGTGTTTGTTCACGTGTCGTATAGTACAGACAGTAGATGTAGTATATACCTGTAGTAGAGCTCCCCTCGGTATTGAAAGGCTACGAGGTTCTGTTCGGCGCAGTGTTTGTTCACGTGTCGTATAGTACAGACAGCATATGGAGTATATACCTGTAGTAGAGCTCCCCTCGGTATTGGAAGGCTACGAGGTTCTGTTCGGCGCAGTGTTTTTTCGCGTGTCGTATAGTACAGACAGCAGATGGAGTATATACCTGTAGTAGAGCTCCCCTCGGTATTGAAAGGCTACGAGGTTCTGTTCGGCGCAGTGTTTGTTCACGTGTCGTATAGTACAGACAGCATATGGAGTATATACCTGTAGTAGAGCTCCCCTCGGTATTGGAAGGCTACGAGGTTCTGTTCGGCGCAGTGTTTTTTCGCGTGTCGTATAGTACAGACAGCAGATGGAGTATATACCTGTAGTAGAGCTCCCCTCGGTATTGGAAGGCTACGAGGTTCTGTTCGGCGCAGTGTTTGTTCACGTGTCGTATAGTACAGACAGCAGATGGAGTATATACCTGTAGTAGAGCTCCCCTCGGTATTGGAAGGCTACGAGGTTCTGTTCGGCGCAGTGTTTGTTCACGTGTCGTATAGTACAGACAGCAGATGGAGTATATACCTGTAGTAGAGCTCCCCTCGGTATTGGAAGGCTACGAGGTTCTGTTCGGCGCAGTGTTTGTTCACGTGTCGTATAGTACAGACAGCAGATGGAGTATATACCTGTAGTAGAGCTCCCCTCGGTATTGGAAGGCTACGAGGTTCTGTTCGGCGCAGTGTTTGTTCACGTGTCGTATAGTACAGACAGCAGATGTAGTATATACCTGTAGTAGAGCTCCCCTCGGTATTGGAAGGCTACGAGGTTCTGTTCAGCGCAGTGTTTGTTCACGTGTCGTATAGTACAGACAGCAGATGTAGTATATACCTGTAGTAGAGCTCCCCTCGGTATTGGAAGGCTACGAGGTTCTGTTCGGCCCAGTGCCGTGAGCAGTTAACGTAACGCATCCAGTTAGATTTGTCGCCGTCTGACGCGTCTATAACGTGTGATGGCTTGCGGTTGCGGTCGTATATCTACAACAAAAGTTTGTACACGTTAAATTAAGTTAATTGTCTAACTTCACATTTACTTTTTGCCCCACCATCGCGTCCCTCGCATACTTTATATTCTACAAATATTTCGAGGAAGATTTTTGTTCTCAAACTGTCAAATCTGTCGCATTTTAAGACTCAAAGCGTTCAGTCTTTCCTCTGAGCTTTAAGGATTTATGTAAAAGAGTCGGTAGTCACTAGCGACATCTTAAATATTAAATACTCAGCTGTAGGGGCAAGTGGTAACAATTTATTTCTTTGGCCACAGTTTCTTAGAAATCTTTTGTACCGTTATTAAATTCTCAGCTGTAGGGGCAAGTGGTAATAATTTATTTCTTTGGCCACAGATTCTTGGAAATCTTTTGTACCGTAGTTTGCGATTCAAAAGATTTCCAGGACGTGCAGGCCTAATAGAGAACTGACCTTCCAGCTGTAGTTAGAAGTGAGGTCATTTGTCCGTTCGCCGCGATACGGCCCAAACCGCACGCCGCACGGCAGAGTCAATGTTGTGAACACTCCCAAACCCGCTCCTGTATTAGAACAAGCATCTTATAGAAATCAAATAATCTTACTTCCTACTAATATTATAAATGCAAAAGTTGTTAGTTAATCACGCAAAAACGGTTGAACTGAATTGTGTGTAATTTGGAAAGGAGATGGTTAAAGACATAAGTTGTGTAACAAAAAGGCGTAGTAATACTAAAACCACACGCAGAAGCTTGTATACAATTGGGACCTTACTACTGCGTCCCAGGATGTAGGTAGTAAACATTTCTAGTTAAGTTTTTCTAAGACTCAAGCAGGTTCATCTCTTTAAAACTAGGCCAAAGACAGCAATGACCTCCAGAACGTATACTAAATGATTAAGGGGCCTGGGCGAAGGCGCGGGGAGAGGGCGCATGTAGGGTAGGGGGACGGAGTTGAATGAATAGGTAGCGTGGGGATTGCAGAGCGCATTGACCCCAACGATCTCCAAGAATAGGCATGTCTTAGTAGGATGCCTAAGAAGTACAATTTGAAAAATTGAATACCGACTTCCATTCTTTTCAGTTATTGGAATGTATCTCAAAAAATACTAGACCGAATTTGATGAAATTTAAATGGGGCCACACGGGAAGCACCAGCTTACAAACAAAAAAGAATTTTGAGAATCGGTTTACCCAGTCGAAGGGTATGAGGTAACAAACATAACAATAAAAAAAACATACAGGTGAATTGAGTAACTCCTCTTTTTTTTCTCTTTTGGAAGTCGGTAGAAAAACATTTCTTTAAAGTAACATTTTTTTTATTAAAATTTTGATACTTTGGCATGTAAATCCTAACTAGGTACATATGCATACGTTTCAGTATTACTACAATTTGTTACACGCTGTATACAGGGTGTTTGGTAGAGGAACCGACAAACCAAATGAGCGTGTTCGGGGGCCCACTTGGAGAATACAAGTTGGCCAAAAAAAAATCTCCGACTCTTTCTAAAAAAGCTTGCTAGTGGGTTTTTTTATCACTGTGAAAGTTGAACTATGAGGTAAAATTTATTTCATATTTTCACTCTATGAGCTCTAAATCAGTTAGGTCTGTTTAGTATCCAATTTTGTTTTGCGTGGCCTGAAGGTGTATTAGAGACCAAATTCAACTAAAAACATCCGGTCTAAAACAGATTTTACAAATGTTATGGTGGTAAATAGGTACAATTTCGGAGAAAAAGGAAAAGTTCCCAAAAAAAAAACTTTAAAAAAATTGGGGGCTAGGGGATTTTTTTTGGCCAACTTGTATTCTCCAAGTGGGCCCCCGAACACGCTCATTTGGTTTGTCGGACCCTCTACCAAACACCATATATATATTAGGTAATTGAAATAATTACATTTGGCTATTGTAACAATACTCAATAGTCTTGTATATACCTGCTTAGAGATACGTAGAAGGATAATAATAGTAGAATCAAACCTGGTATAGAGGAATAGTTGAGGTGCAGGTATAGAGGAAATTGGGTTTGGCGGGGACCTATGTAAGGGCATGGTACAGCTTTCTTTAGTTTTATGTATATAAAGACCACAAACGATACACATATTTATATTATTTTGGAGATATTTAACATATACTAATATAAAGATACCGGCTGCACTCACTTGGTATTATGTCGGTTCAAGTCCGATGAAGTTTCGAACGTATAAGACGTTCTTCTACAGGGAGTGTTCACGCTTGGAGATCGCAGTGCGCGACGCGAAATCTTTATATTAGTATAATGTGTGATACTCACGATAGTTTTCACAGTCAAAGTCAAAATCATTTATTCAATTTAGGCATCAAAGACGCACTTATGAACGTGATTTTTTCATTATAATGTACTTTAAAGACTACCGCCGCGTTCAGAAATATATAGAGCCTACCGAGAAGAAGCGGCAAGAAACTCGGGGCCATTCTTTTTATATAGATGTTTTACAATGTTTTTACTTAGGTACTACAAATATTAGCTCCAGTGTGTTACCTTACAAAAGAGAACATAATAATAATATCAGTAGGGCAAGACACGCTACACTTTGACATCTTAGTACACGAGTAAATAGATCCTGGAGTGATCAGTCCCAAGCTGTTTTATCCTTCAAGTAATCCGAAATTTTCTAATAACCTTTTTGACAGAGTTTTTTAATAGTAATTTTAAACTTATTAATAGGCAAATCTCGGATAACATTGGGAACTTTATTATAGAATCGTTTACATTTTCCCATAAAAGAATTACTTATTCTGTGGAGACGCGTTACATGTACGGATAGCTTGTGCTTATTCGCGTGTTGATGGAATGAGCATCACTCCTTTTATCAAAACTGCTAATGTTTTTCTTTACATACATTAGATTTTCATAGATAAACTAGAGACAACAGACAAACTCAGATATTAAACATATAATATATGTGGTTACAGTTCGCGTTTGTTTGCAACAGTGCCGAAATATCAAAAACTAAAACTAAATAGTATCTACCCTAACAATAACGATTTCCAGCTTTAATCTATACTAATATTATAAAGAGGAAAGATTTGTATGGAAGTATGTTTGTAACGAATTGGCTCAAAAAGTACTGGACCGATTTAAAAAATTATTTCACTATTGGAAAGCTACATTCACCCTGAGTAACATAGGCTATATAAGGTTCATCATCATCCATCACTGCGCGGGTGAAACCGCGGAGAGCAGCTAGTTCTTAATAAAGTACTCATTTGGTTTTCATGAAACATCCAATCGTTTTACACAATATTACACACCTAATTAGTAACAATTAGGAGTCGTTTATTTCTATCTAAGTATATAAAGTATACTTACAATATTTTAATAAAATACACACATCAACATGGTCTAGGGATATTTTAATTAAACCTAAATAACTAAAATTCTATTACTTAACTTTTTGTTAAGACACCTACACATTAAAATAAACCTTGTTTAATAGCCTATCTAATCTGATAATAAACTTTTAGATAAAGTAACATTTTTTTTTAAAACTTAGAAGAGGAAAAACTCAGACAAAATTTCAATCTTAACTTTATTTTTGAAACATCAAAACCTAAACAAAACAATTTTTTTAATAAAAAATGTTGAAAACTTAAAAAACCTGATACATCTGCAGCGGTTCTGCATACTCAAAACAAGTGTGTCAATATCCTGTTGTGGAATATGTCCCAAGTCCTGCTAAGATGCAAGAAAAGCTGGTTTTCATGCACAATATCTTTGATTGAACTCTTTCTCGAAGTTGGACCTGCCTAGTTTAACTTTCTATCCTAGGTAGATGTATTTGTCAACAACTTCGAGAACTGAGTTCCCAACTGACACAGGTAGGCAAAATATGGACATCAGACATAATTTTCTTCTTGTCCATGTTCATCTTATCGAAAACTCGATGGAGGTCTTCGAGCATTGTACTGAGGTCTTCCATGGATTCTGTCGTGACTACATATCGTCGGCAAGTCAAAGGTGAGTGATGTACTCGCCGTTGATATTGATGCAGAGTCCTTGCCATTCCAGAAGCTTGAAGGCGTCTTCCAATGCAGCGGTGAACAGTTAAAAATGCGAATGTTTGGATGGATAGAGGTTTGTTACTCAATCACTATTCTCGACAGAACGGATGCACGGATTTGGATGAAATATGGTATGTAGATAGATGAGGCGCTGGCACAGGGTCCTTATGATCATCATCATCATCCATCACCACGCGGGTTCACCGCTGGACGAAGCTAGTAAATATAGCTAATAATACGGTACGCTCTTGTACGGTGGTAAGGTCATCGCCCATCAAGCTCAACGAGTCAATGCTGCTCTCTGAGAATACATCACAAGGTTAGACTAGCACGCCGCCGTCTCGCTTGACTTAAACCCAATAGAGCACGCGTGGGATGCTCTTAAGCGAGCTGTTTGGAACCGTCAGCCACGTACCCAGACAGTGCCAGAGCTCAGGGAAAGGAAGCCGCTATTCAAAAATGGGACAGGTTACCCTAAAAAATGCTGGATATCTTGATTCTCAGCATGCCCAGGAGGATCACCGCTTGTGTTCGAGCCAGGGGAGGAGTTATATTTTGAATAACCTTCAAATAAACCTTTTTTTTATAAATATTGATTAAGTTCAATTTAAAACAATATACGAGTAGGTATCAGCTTATGCTAGTGATCACATACTTTTTTTTATGTGTGTAGAGTGTACGTTACGGTAATCACAGCGCTGTTAGCATGCTAGTGAAATCGCACCGGTATGTACCTACATAAAGCAAGCGCATCTGACCTGTCTAACATAAACAAACTTAGGAAAAGTCAAATTTGAAATTAAGCTCGCAATGATTTCATGCAAGAGCACTAGCACTGTAAGTCCGGAGATGATGTCATTTACGACTTCACATTCGTCTACCATTTGCCCGCTCACACAATTTAGGGACGCTTTTGAGCGTACTAATAGCGCTCGTGGCTTAATTCGGACCGCAACATTGATTGATGCGTGAAATAAGCCTTAGAGTTTACCTTGTCGTCTGGAATGACCAATAGCGGGCCGTGAAGTGCGCAGTACTCGTATACATAGTCGCCGCACTTCTCACAAACTGAAACACATTATAACATTAAATTAAACAAAAAAACTTTTAAGGTATTTTTGCGCAGTGCCAGAGATTCTGTCGGGAAGCAATAGTGCGCAAGCGTTACTTTGTTAGAGTTTGAAGGGCGAAATTCACGCAAAACTTCAGTTCTAAACTCTGGGTGGTACTGCAACTGTCTTGGGAAAACGTCTAATTACATGATCACATTATCATAACATAAATATAATTATAATTATTATAAGATTATAGAAGATTATAGATTTGTCTGGGTGTTTGAATTGAATAGGCCCCGAAACTACTGGACCGATTAGAAAACTTCTTTCTCCCTTAGAATCCTACATTATCCCCGATGAACATAGGGGTATATGTTTTGGTTCAACGTCATCATCCATCATCACGCGGGTGTAACCGGGGGGCAGCTAGTATTATAAATACAAAAGTTTGGATGGATGGGTATTTGTTACTCAATCATGCCAGAACGCTTCACAGGTTTGGATGAAATGTGGTATGTATACAGCGTGGTTTTTTGAGAAGAGCGGCCATGGCCAAGTCCGGAACCACGAAAATTAGAGGAAAATCGTGAAAGGAGACATGCACTCGATTTATAAACAATAACTGCATACTTTTATTTTTAATTTTAATTTTGACGGAAATCGACCCGAATGATTTATGAATGATAAAAACTTTACTGCATTTGATACCATGACAGGATTTATCCGCGAGAAAATATTAAGCAATGAGCTTTGTAAGCTGTAAGTAAGCTAAGTAAGTTGTTAGTAAGCTTTGTAAGTATCACCACAGTATATCCCGCTAATAAAACACTTGAGTTTCACACACATCCGCTAAAAAGTGAGTGAGACCGTGTAAAAACAATAAAACAGTATAAATTTACTATTTCCTTTCATTTTTAGTAATGCATTTATTTGCAAAGATTAATCTTTATCAGCAAAGGAATTCATTAGTTCAATAATACAGGTTGTCTTTTTTGGAAAAATCATTCGAATTCAAATCATCGATTTCCGTCAGAAGTAACAGATTAAAAATAAAAATGCAGTTACTGTTTTCTTATAAATCGAGGGTATGTCTCCTTTCACGATTTTTCTCTAAATCTCGTGGTTCCGGACTTGGCCATGACCGCCCTTCTCAAAAAACCAACCTGTATACTTTAGGTTCTGAAATAACACATAAGATACTTTTCATCATAATCATCCAACACCACGCGGGTAAAACCGTCCGGTTCAGTGATAACATAAAGATGTACTCACACACATATTCGTCCAAACTGGGCTCCTCAGGTTCAAAGTAGCACACGCGAGCTTGTCGCCGAAGCGACCGCTGTGACGTCATGCTTCTACGAACAACAACTATAATAATAATCTACTATATAAAAATAAGTCGGGTTTTCCTTCCTGACGCTATAACTCCAGAACGCACGAACCGATTTCCACGGTTTTGCATTCGTTGGAAAGGTCTCGGGCTCCGTGAGGTTTATAGTACAGAAAATTCAGGAAAAAATTAAAAAGAAAAGCGGGAACATCTTTTTTCACATACAGCGCCATCTCTGATACATAGCATGTACTACAAACCAATATTTCAAGTAGATGGCGCCAAACGAAATGTTACATAAAACGAAGCCATCTGGTGGCGAAACGGAGTTCGAAGGGTTTGCTAGTGTTATTATAATAAATAAGTAGAGGCCGAAAAGTCTGTACCTGCTTAGAAGAAAAAAATACGATTCAGAAGACGTAAAATTACCTACTGACCAAGAATATTATGTTATTGAAAAAATGTCTGTGTCACTGTCTGCATGCATAACTACCCCACAAATTTCGATGAAATTTGGTATATGGATAGAATAGAGCTCAACTATAAACGTGGACACTCACGGTACGACTGGTCCACCGATTTAAGGTTGCTCAGGGAGCTATGGAGAGGGCTATGGTTGGAGTTTCTCTGAAGGATCGTATCAGAAATGAAGTGATCCGACAGAGAACCAAGGTAACCGACATTGCCCCATGAATTAGCAAACTGAAGTGGCAGTGGGCTGGTCATATTAGCCGATGAACCGATAGCCGTTGGGGTAGACGTGTTCTTGAGACCGCGACTGTGCAAACGTAGTGTAGGACGTCCTCTGGCTAGGTGGAGCGACGAAATACGCAAAGTGGCTGTTAGCAGCTGGATGAGAAAAGCCGAAGATCGGGCTCAGTGGCGTGCATTAGGAGAGGCATATGTCTAGCAGTGGACTGATACTGGCTGATGATGATAATGATGATAAACTTTTTATCTTGGTCCGTCAAATAAATCCAAGATGGCAGCTTGATCTCTCTATGCTACTAGGTGTCATATAAAATTAGGGTCTCGATTCACTGGTCGAGGTTCATGAACTTCTATAACACCAAGGATATTCCTTGATAGTACCTACGCTTAAAAACCATAATAGTTAGGAATGTTATACATCCATTTCTAATTTTGACAAATATATCCATATAAGGTGTGCAGTGTAGTTCAGAAATTATTATAAGGAAATAAATATTTCTGGTGCAATTTTCTCAAGACTTGGTAAAAATTACTTTAACAAAAATAATGCAAAACTTCTTATTTTTCATACCAAATGTTTACACCTAAATATCCTCTAAGAGGTAAGCAGCAGTGTTGAAACACCTGCATTTTGCGGCATATATATATTTGGTCCCAGGTAATAATAATAATAATAATGTTTATTTACCAATCTCAATACATCTTCTTAAGGTATATACAGTATAACTTAAATACTAGCTTAAATACTTACTGACTTTCCCTGAGGGCCCCAAACTAGGCTAAGCCTGTATCTTGGGAGCCCGACACAAGAACCAATTATACAAAGGATAAGTATGTGGCGCGCGAGTTCGTGCATGACAAGGGACGACAATAGGGGGTGAGCCTATTGCCATCTACAGGACACTATTCCATACTCCAGGCTGCTATAGAGATTCTCTTTGTCAGAAAATCCCAATCATAAAATTATCCTATCACAGGGATCAAACCTGAGATTCCAAAACGGCTCTTCCCAAGACCTACACAAGACCAAGCAACAGAAGCCACTGGCGGGTTCAGCTAGTTAACTAATATATGAATAACTGAACCAATAAATTAGTGTTAAGCACTGGTACAATATTAAACGGATAAAATCCCCAATGGCATGTGGCTAGTTGGTAATGACCCTGCTTTCGAAACAAGGTGCTCCTGATTCAATCCTCAACTATGGCCCTTATTCTCTATCAACATTTAAACAAGTAATGCGGTGCATCACAATATGTTCAAGGGATGAACGTGAAGTCAATACTATTTTACTATCATTAGTTGTATATTACATACTTTACTACCATTAGTAGTGTATTGGTATATTAGCAGTATGGTCATAGCAAATATGTGTGTGATGGGCAGAACATTTGTTCTCGGGTATCATTTGTTTGTGATATGTGTAAAAATGTCCCCCTTGACACAGGGAATTCTAGAGCAAATTATATTAATTATATATAATATAACTAGTTCCACTTTCCAGTGCCAGTTGAAACCACTCTCTCAGCGGAGCTTATCTAGATATTCATAAATGTCCAAGTGGATGGAGCACCACTTGTTGCGGGCACTAATTGGTCGGGTGACCGCATAGGAACTACGCTTGTCCGTTTCCACAAAATGTATAAAAGTAAGTACCTACCTACATACTTCACTTAGGTACACTTTACTCATACACTAGGTCAAAAATCACTCGGCTTGGTTGGGGTTTCAGAGTAGTGAGGAAATTTGGAATAAACCTACATGCAGGTCATTGGCAAACAAACGATGGACATAGTACTTACCTGTGTAATTTACTTTACCTAGACTTTCTTCAACTTTCTTTTGGTAATTTTTACACACAATATTCACACACTAATAATTAACTCTACCAATTTACTAGAAAAGATCGGCAAGAATAATTTGCTTATTTTAGCCACCCAATCATTTTCTACAAATCAAAACCCTTTTCTTTCCGCAAATCCACACTGTTTCATGCAATTTTTCGATGGCAATTTCTTTATTTCCCGCCCTTTTTGCTATGTCAAAATTACAACGCAACCAACTTGACAATATGACATTTTCATGCGTGATTTTTTTCTTTTGTATTTGGTCTCGTACGTCTGTACATTTGCCATTCCTCAAATTATTATTGCGTTCGGATAGATCACTTCTAAGCGTTTTTAGCGAAAATAACGCTAAAAACGCACAAGGGTTCGAATTGGGAATCTGTGGTTGAAAAAGTCGTTCATGTCTCTTTATGTTCATCGTTCGAAAAGCTACAAAAAAGATGTATTTTTGCCACCAAAAAGTGCAATTTTTGACCCACGTCTGGAGCATAGTTGTTTGTGATCGTTATTTGACAACTATGTATTTGACAGCATAATTATGCGATTTTAGGTCTTATGCTCAGTTGAGCGTTCGAATAGGGTGTGGTCAAAAGTGGCAAAAATTACGTTATTGAGCTTTACGAACGCTTTAACAAAAGAGCCGTCAATGAAAACGCCACCAATGCCCTCATAAGCTAAACGAACGCACCGTATATAGGTAAATTGCATGGAAATAAATCGCAATTTAGAACACATAATGGCACATCTTTGAATGGAATAGGAATTATAGGACGCCACCCGTGCCATGTCCGCGCCCAACGCCATTTACGTGTGGCTTGCGCCTAAGCTGTGCAAACTATCATACAGTGCATAGTTTCCAAGATCATGGCCGAAAACGTTTTTTCAAGATGGCGATTGTGGCGTCACCTGGATCTGTGAGCATTTTGTGATTTTATGCTCAGTAAGTGATCCTAATGTCCGTTTTCACAAACAACGAGTAAGGCAGTGCCTAATTAGGCAACTCCTAATGTAAGCAAACTCCTAAACATAATTTTTTGTTTCACCAATCCATCCGTACAAGGTGACTCCTAAATAATGAGTTGCCTAAATTTACGATATTGTCTATGATTTTGTTTCTTCAGTTGTCAGCTTGAGATTTTGGCGATTGACAGACAAATATTACTTGGGTTTCTTGACATTTCTTCTTGAAATCATCGCATGTCGTGTTATTTTAGTAAATTTTATTACCAATTATAATAAATTATAATATAGATATATATATATATATATATAATATAATTATTATGTAGTTGTTACAACTATTAATAATTTTATATTTATATTTAATAGCCACAGCCACAGTGGGCACACTCAATCCATGAGCATCAGCTATGGCTTGAAGATGAGTTCCAGTAGCATACAATCTGAGAGCTATTAATAATTGTTGTACTGGGGCCTAAGATTTTTTTACCTACACTCTGACTGGGGCCACTTTCATTTCTGTAAAAGTAATAATTTTGTTTATCAAACAACTGCCTCTTTATAAGAGTAGCCACTTAGGCATTTCAACGACAATGGTACTCTGAATATAGGTATGATTATCTTAGTGATGGTAGACTACAAGAGGGAATCTTTTGTTCAGCAGGGCACATAGATAAGGTAGTAATGAAAATTGGACCACAGAAATTGGACTTACCTGTTACTATTAAACTCCAAATATTCATCGATTTGTTAATGTAATATGAACGTGTCTTTGGACATTCCGTATTATCTTTTAAAAGGTCAAGATCCTAGGTCGAATCACTCGTGGTCTAGTATAAATATGCAAATCCATCTCATTGACCTCGGTTTAAAAACTCCAAACTTCTCACTCTTATAACTCCTCAGAACTCATGTTAAAAAATGCTAATTGAATGTTTATAACCTAAACTCGGAGGCTGTCAGTATACCTAAAACCTATTTTAGGGGTTGCGTAGCGTTTACGCACCGCCGAATCGGTGCGGAACTTTAGGTGACGCCTAAAATCGTTAGGTGGCACCTTAGGGTTGGTGAAACTATTTTTTGCTCTAGGCAATTCTTAAATATTTAAGCATCCGATTTAGGTGACTCCTAGGGTTAGTGAAAACGGGCATAAACCTTATATATACAGGGTGACTGGTTGAACACTTTACATATTGATATATAGTGCTCAGTACTCGATTCTCGTTCTAATTAAGAAAAAAAAATAGGTGCCTAATATTTACCTAATTTAACTTTAATTGTCTACTCAAAACAATAAACATGGTCACTCGCGGCGCGCGTGTAGTAATAAAAGCGCGGCGCGGGCGGCATCCTTTGGCGGCGCGGGCGGCGCGGCCCTTTGGGTCATTAACCCCGTTCGGACGCAGCTTGATTCCTTTGAACGCGGCGCGGCGCTTTGGGTCATTAACCCCGTTCGGACGGTGTCCATAATTTTCGAGTTATAGCACATTCATAGAATGAAGGTTTCCTCTGTAGTTTAACGGTATTTTTTTAATTTTATTTTTTTAAACGTTTCATGTGACCATGAATTATCATGTCCTTGTTTATGTAAAGTGTTCAACCAGTCAGTCTGTATATATTATATAATACTAGAACACGAGTGATTCGACCCGGATAAATAATTTTCAAAATTATGACGTTAGTGACTTTTTTAAAAGATACAGAATGTCCAAAGACACGGTGTTGTTCATATTACATCAAATTAATGAATATTTGGAGTTTGATAGGAACAGGTAGTCCAATTTTCATTACTACCTAATATATGTGCCCGCTGAACAAAAGATTCCCTTCTCTTGTAGTCTACCATCACTAAGATAAGCAAACCTATTTATTCAGTCAGAGTATCCAAGTACTTACTCTTATGTCTTGGCCACGCCGAGGAGAAACGCCGTTGATTATCGCGTTGTTGAATGTTAACCGTAGATGTAGCCAACCCTAATCGCGATAATTCGACAACGGCATTCACATTGCCGTTGAAGTTGGGCGATAAATCGATTGGCGGTATTTTTAGGCACATCAAAGAGATTAATGAACAACACCGTGTCTTTGGACATTCTGTATCTTTAAAAAAAGTCAAGATCGTCATAATTTTGAAAATTATTTATCCTGGGTCGGATCACTCGTGGTCTAGTATTATATATAGTATTTATCTATGCACTTGAAACCTATTTTAGGGGTTGCGTAAGGTTTACGCACTGCCCAATCGGTGTCGTAACTTTAGGTAACACCTAACATCGTTAGGTGGCACCTTAGGGTTGGTGAAACGATTTTTTGCTCTAGGCAATTCTTAAATATTTAAGCATCGGATTTAGGCAACTCCTAAGGCTAGTGAAAACAGGCAATAATCTTTGATTGTCCATTTTTGATAGATAAAATAGAAAAAAAAACAGATCAGTTTTTTCTGGACAGTAAAGGACTAGCAGCAGATTCCGATGATGACTTCTTCGAAAGTGAAGCATCAAGATCCACCGATATTGATATGGACATAAGTGACTGATTTATAATTTATATAATTACCTACTCTATGGTAATAAATAGTACAATAGTTACCTACATACTTAATTATTACCACATATTTTATTTACTTACCTATTAGCATAGATATAAGTCTCCAGATGCCTAATACGTCAAAATTAATGAAGCAAAAAATTTTATTCTAGCAGGGATACTTGGATTTCACTTGTCAAATTCAAAATCAGTCTGCGAGTGTCAATCGCTGTGGATACTGAGTATATTCAAAAATCATAAATGCCGTTTTGTGCGATTAGATTGCGTGAAAATTAGAGGATATGTAAAATAAAGGAGACCACGTTCTCCCTTCACGCATGAGTAATCAACAACAATTCTTTTGAAGTGTTTTTCAAGAGATTTTTCTAGTATATGCAAATCAGAATTAGTGTTACCACTCGACTCGAATCGTTTAATTTCCCGATTGATATTATTTTGGTTTCCAAAAAATCCATTTATAGATACAGGTCGGATCATATCAATAAACAAAATACTATATATACTGTAGAAAAAAAACAAGTGTCTTTAAGAACAAGGTAGGTATAATGTAGATTGGCAACTCTCACAGACAATTTATTGCAAATTAATAATATCCTAGATTGCCGTCTTCATTTTCAAGCTTTGGCTACCTTTTGTTTGGTACGACTCGTTTTTTAGCCTTAAAACATCTAGCCACTTTTAATTAATTTTGGATTTTTTACTCTAAACTTTTGATTGGGTTAAGATACCAAAACTGGGATTTGTTTGTGTTAGGATTGTAAAACAAACTTTTATCCACTCAGTTTATCAATGAGCTGACAAGATCAAGTCAAATACAAAACAGGATTAAGATTGAACTTTGTGGTATTTCGCATGCAATTCTGTATGAAGGTAGATGAGGCGCTGGATTAACACATAGGATACTTTTCATCACGATCATCATACATCACTAGGGGGGTGTAACCGCAGGGCGCGGCTAATACTTAATAAAGTGATTTTAATAGAATACTATATACCCCACGATTGTGCAATGAGTGGTTATTATAATAATAATGAAAAAAGGAGCACCAGTTCAAAATGTGCTAATCCCTCCAGCGTGAAGAAATAACAAACGCACAGACATACCAACACACATTACGATATTTCGCATTAATGCGATAATACGGGAGCTACCAGCTATGCAATATTAATGTTTCTTACCTGTGTCAATGCGCCACACAGCACACATTTTAATAACATTAAATTCGATCCTATGGTTGGAAAACCCAGATAGTGTTTTCCCATCATTCAATCTGTTCATATTTCCATTACCCGATAATTCAGGAAAAAGTATTTCTATGGCAAGATGGAACCTTGAGATTTGTTTTTTGTAATATTGTCAGATTTTGCAGGATGGCCAACCCCAAAAAAATATTTATTGTTTCACTTTTAATTGTCATTTGTATGAAAACTATCCTTCTGGACCTATGTAAATAGGGCGAATTCTGTATCTATTAGCTTATACAGTAAGTTCATTTAATTCAAATATTCAATACATCAATGAGATTAACTATATAGACGTTTTACTCCTTGAATATGAAGTTTAAACGTGGCAAATTTGATGCTATAGATAGGTCATAGATATAATATATAGTCTCCAGATGCCTAATACGTCAAAATTCATGAAGCAAATAAATGTAACCCTAGCAGGGATACTTGGTTTTCACTTGTCGAATTCAAAATCAGTCGACAAGTTTAACTCTTTGTGGATACTAGTATGATGAAAAATCATAAATACCATTTTGTGCGATTAGATTGCGTTAAAATTAGCGTATATATAAAACAAAGAAGACCACGGTCGCCCTTCACGGAAAAGCAGTCTCCAACCTCTCTTTTAAAGTGTTTTACAAGAGATTTTTCTAATAGTATGCAAAACTCAATAAGTGTTACCACTCTACTCGTTTAGTTTCCCGATTGGGTGTCATTTAGGTTTCCAAATGATCCAGTTAAAGATACACTTTGGTACATATAAATATTTTTATTGTAGCTTGGTAAATCTTAGAGACAATTTATTGTACATTAATATTTTCCTAGATTGCCGTCTTTATGTTTTAATTTTGGCTTATGTATTATTTGGATCGACTAGTTTTTTAATTTTCACGTAGACACAAGAAACAGATATTTTTTCACATTATATAGAAAGATGGATTAACTCTTTATTGTAACACCACAATACAAATATGTGTTACAAATGATGAAATAAGAATAAATTAATAGTAAAATCAAAAATATTTCACAATTAAATACTTGAAATTAAAAGTGTCACAATGGGCGGGCTTATCGCTCAGAGTGATCTCTTCCAGACAACCATGCAAATAATGAAATAGGCATATACTTATAAAGGCGGTGGTGTAAAAAAACAAGTGTACTAAACACTACATATAGCAAAAATCAAGAATATAGCTAGAAAAAAATACTTATAATATATACAAACTATACTTATATAATTATACTATACATATGTACTACAAACTATATACACTACTGAACATATACCATTTAATTATTATTACAAAGATAGCAAGTAGGTTTGCAGTTATCGCGAAGTAAAATGCTTTGACACGTTGTTTGAAGATGTCCAGAGAAAGTGCGTATCTAATTTCGTAGGGTAAAGTGTTCCATAGACGAACAGCTTCAACACAAACGGAAGAACCAAAAAAGTGGTGCGGTGTATCGGGGTAATTAACATTAAGTTCTCTGATGATCGTAGAGAAAAATAGCTTCCAACATGTAAAAATTCGATTTTACTGAAGATATCGTGGGAATGAGGGATTGAACTTATACTAAGTAGGGACAATATATGAGCATTCCGGCGACAACGATGGGAAGCCACTTGAGTTAAGAGCGGAATTCAGAGACATGGTCATATTTGCAAAGGCCAAATATAAACCGTATGCAGAAACTTGTAAGACTTGTTAAACTTATTGTATAGTCCGTTGCATATCATTAAGACTATTTCGATCTTTTCTGATCAAATAATCTTAAAACACTCAGCAATTCCTTTTATTTATAAATTTCGACTATAAATTGGATTTTATTAGACTTTTGACTGGGTTATGAGACCAATACTGGGATAAAAGTTTGTTTACAGATGATTGTAAAGCCAACTTTTATCCACTCAGTTTATCAATGAGTTGACTAGATCAAGTCAAATACAAAGCAAGGCTAAGATTGAACCGCATGAAATTTGATATGGAGGTAGATGACGTGCTGGTTATATAGGTATACGTACATAGGATACTTTTCATCATCATCATCATCATGCATCGCATCACTATGCGGGTGTAACCGCGTGGCGCAGCTAGTACCTGTATTCAGTGTTAGTATCTGTATTCACCACTGCGAACCCCCATATCTTCAAATATTGTTCCAAATGTGCAAGTCCCTCCAGCGTGAAGGAATAACAAATACGCACGCATACCAACACACATACAAGATTTTACATTAATGCAATGATACAGAAGCTACAGCTTTGCAATGTTAATTTTTACTAACGCCACACAATACTTAAAATGTATTAACATTAAATTCGATAGTTTTGTTGAGAAAACCACTCAATCCGTTCGTGTTTTAATTACCCGTTAATTCGGGTAAAAGATTTCCTATGGCAAGATAGAACCATAAGTATTGTTTTGTAATATTGTCAGATCTGGCAGGATGGCCAACCTCAAAAAAAATTTTTTTGCTTCCCTTTTAAATGTCATTTGTATGGAAACTATCCTTCTGGACCTATGTAAATAGGGCGAATTCTGTGCTATATGTATATACCTATAGCTGTAGTGCACAACTCGCACGACATTAATTACACTGACAAGATTAAAAGAACACGAAGATGTATGAATCCTAGTTGTCAGAGAGGGATCAACATATTAACAACGTTCGCTTATGGCCGACCATTCGACCGCCAATTACAGCCTCGTTCTCTCTGTCGCTCGCTACTTGTCTCCAACTTGTCTCGTTCGCGTGGGCACAGATTACTGGCGTGGGTGGCAAAGCGGCAACGTAGCAGGAGCTAATTTAAATAAAATACAATCTTTGATTGTCAATTTTTGATAGATAAAATAGAAACAAAACAATACTTACAAATGAAAAGATACATCATTTTTGTTTTTTACACTCGTCCCAGTATATGTTCTGCAGTTTCTGAATACACAAGGCATTTTTTAAATGTTGAATACGCGCTGCGTCGTTGCCAGATACGCTGGAACTAAGTTGACTCAAGACAATTAGCTTGTGTTGATGTCGCCAAGCCGAGCGCAATAAGGCGTATCTACCTCAGTTATATATAACATCATTGATCATCATCAATTAATTTTCATTTAATAAAACAGTATTTCTTCACTGCCAACCACTATGACGTCAAATATCTTAAGAACTATCTTGGCGCATTTCTTCTCGTGTGTATTCACACTAAGCGTCCGCGCCGCCCGCACCTCTCTCAGTCCCCATTTGTCGTCATACCCCCGCGCCCCTGTACCACGCAGGCGAGGACTTAAGATAAACGGCCAACCTATAGCTTCTAAGATGGTAACATAGTAATTTATAAATAGGGTAGATATAATAGGAATAAGATAGGATAAAAAAAAGTGAAATTATACAACATTAATAAAACACCCAACAAAATTCAATTCCAAATTTCTTAATAAACAACAATATTACATTCACCAAGTAGGTACCTACATACGAAAATAATAAAAGTGAAAACAATATAAAAATAGGATATTTAGGACTATGATTGAAACGATATTTATAAAGAAAACAAATATAATTATTAGGGTTTTCGACAAAACTAAAATGTTAATGTAAAAACTTCAAAGTTACTGGTGTTAAAAGTGTTAAAACTGCTAAAAAACTTTCCAATCGCAAACCTGTGGGCATTAAATTGTACATTTTAATGTGATAAAAATTTAGTTTTTGTTTACAATATCTATATAATGTTTTATCGAGGTAGGTACTTCACGTACACTATTATAATTTCTTAAGGAAATTATGTATAATTAAAATTAACGGACACTACAAAGAAGGAAGTCTTAAAAGTCTATGTTTGAATAAGGAAGGAAGATGGTTCTAGTTTTTCTGTCATTAACCCCACAATCACACACAATCATACATTTTGTAATATTAATAGTTTGCAATTAGTAAAGTAAAAATATATTAAAACACTGAGTAATCTTATTTCAATGGATGGACTAGATCAACTAATAAAAATAAGCATTTTTACACTGATTTAATTATATTGTTCTTGGTTGAAAATTCAACGCGATTTACTTCCATAAAATTAATTTCATCCAAATTCACAATACAAAATCATAAAAATTTATAAATACACATCAAGGAATGATTACTTAATTTAATATTATTAAATAATTACTAACAGACACATAGTTTGCTTACATGATGCTCATTTTATAATAAACTTCTTAAAAAACATAATAACTCGCGCCATTGTAGAAAATATTAGGAAATATCAATTGGCGTCATGCTATCTCATTCTAAATAAGTCATCAGTAGGTCTATTATGTATCTCAGTTGCTTACAAATGTTGATTAAAATCGAATAAAAATTGCGAGTCTATGTCACTTTTGTCAGCCCCAGTCATGAACTTCCTAACATTTTTGCTTACTGGAGTTATCTAAACTGACATAGAGCCGCCATTTTTCAATATTTCAATCAACTTTTGTTAGCAACTTAGATACATAATACCCTTGTAAGTCAGTTCCACTAGCAATCAATAACACATTTATTCGTATACAACTGTCACCCTCATGCTGTCTCACTCTATCCAGAGCGTGCATACTCATGCTCACATAATGCAAGATTAGAATGGTAGCTTGAAGCAACTAGTATTATATGCTAGTTGCTTGAAGCTACAACTGAATGATTTGGAATGAAATAGCACGACATTGGCCATCTTTAAAAAAAATTGGGCACGAACGAATTTCTGAGCACTGCTGAAAAAGATAAATGTCAGACGTGATGGTTCTTATGTTGAGATTTGCTTTCTATTATGTAATATTCAAAATAATGCTTATTTTAAGGTAAGGCTTAAAAAGGAAACTCCCATACGGTTTTCCGCGTATACACGAATATGGTAACATTTTTCCTACTAAAATAATAAATGAATTAATACTAAAATATCAAATACAAATAAGTAGGTACAAAATCACCATACGAATATAAATAAACTGAGCATATTGTAAAATACCACTTATAACAATTTTTATTACTTACACAATAATTACTACAAAATGCGTTAAGCCTTTTAATTCTTATTTTTAAATTTGGAAATTTAATGAGAAAATGCTATAGATTTTTCTGAACATTTGAATATTTTAGCTGTGCAAAAAGAGAAACGTCGCAGCGTTATCAAATCAAAAATACAAAAATCAAATCAAATAATTTATTTAGACACATAAAAATATTACACTGTTATGGTGAATCCATAGCCTCCTGAACTAATATACACTGTGTTTGAGGAGTCAGTGGCTTCAAGAGCTATTTTATTTTACGACATGCATGAATTAATTACAACTATTTTGTTATTTATGTGGGCATGCAGGTGTGCGTATGTGTGTGTTGAGTATTTGAGCGTTTTATATTTGTTTGTCGTGTATGTGAGTGACATATTGTGTGTGTGTGTGTGTGTGTGTGTGTGTGTGTGTGTGTGTGTGTGTGCTGTCCAGTGTGAACTTCGACTCGATAAAACTATAAGCATAACGACTAGTTTGCCCGCGCAACAAAACTGCAAGGATTTTTGAGGTCCAAAGTGTCGGCGCAACAATTGTTGCAAGTAAGTGTCACGCTCGTTTTTCTTTTGTTTATTTTTTAAAGTCATCCCAATGTTTAACCATAGAGTTTAATTCTTTAGCGTAATATATTTTCTTTCTATGGCAACACTACACACGGACATGTTCTATCTGTGAACTTTAAAAAAAAATATAATCAATTTTTATATTTTCATCTGTGTTTTGGCGGCGAGGTTATGTTTTGTGCTATAGTTTTTAGTGAATTAATCGGGTTAAACTCATGATTTTGATACAAATTAAACATGAATATGATCGTGAATGTGTAAGGAATACTGTAAATATGTGATTTAGGTTCTGACATCAAAATTTTACGATATAAATTTGTCACGAACCGACAACACTCGGTAAGCTAATTTCTCATTGTTATGATTGGTTATAATTTGCTTTATTTTGAATAGATTATACTTTTACATTGTAAAATATCACAGAAATAATGTTGTCAAGTAATTACACCCACTCAGAATATGATAAATACGCCATATCATGTCAGGATCGATAAAAAATCGAAGTCACGTGACAGTTAAATTCGCTTGTACTAAAAATTCAAAATTTGTAATTTTTTTAAAATATTTCTGATATATAATTATTCTTTGAAACCTAGTTTGGTTTGTAGGATTTCTAATAAGAATTCCAATAAAATAAAAAAACCAACAAGAAAATTTATATTTCATACAAAAAAAATATTTTGGAAATCACCATGTATAAGTCTAGAAAATGGGCCCCCAAGTTGAAAAAAAAATCATTATTGGCCGAAATTTCAAAGTAGCTCTTATCTTTTATGTAATTATTAATAACCTAAGCATATGTTACTAGGTAAAAATAATATTTCTGTTCCAGACATTCAAAATATTTATAAATATCAAATCAAAGTCCTGTCTTGGGAAGCATTATTTATTGATAAAACTTAATTTTTGTGGTCAGATTGCAAGTTTTTTTTATGATATTATTTCTTCTACGAATTCAAATATTTGAATGTAATTAGATAGATATGTGTTTTTACTATTTAATTACCGCAAAAAACCTATAGGTATTAATGTAAAATTTTTAAATTACAATTTTTTTCCACATCAATTCTGATTTTTTCGGCTACGTCAAGTTTGTCCTCGTGTAACATAACATTTTACTAATACATTTGACATGAATGTTTATGTATCAGATTCCTTGGTTATTCAACTATCTCTGACAAAAATTTCGTCTCTTAACTCGCTATAGGTATGGCACAAGAGCCATTTATTCCCAACTCGGCGCAAACTTTTGACGCGGGCGCAGGTCGTAACACTCGGGAGCAATCACGAGGGCGCCACAGGGCTCCTTAGGCAAGCTAGTCGATAAGCATATTAGCAGAGGTTTTATTCAGTTAATTATTTACAAGAATTAAATAGTACCACACAGTAACAGAACTCAATTCCTAGTACGTTTCTCTTTTTGCACAACCTCTATTTTAGCAAAATGTTACAGTAGGGCTATTATGTATCTCAGTTGCTAACTAATGTTGATTACAATCTTGAAAAATGGCGGCTTTATGTCAGTTTTGACAACTCCAGTAAGCATAAAAGTTGATGACTGGAGCTGACAAAACTGACACAGAGCGGTCATTTTTTTTCATTTCAAGGAACATTTGTTAGCAACTGAGATACATAATAGGCCTAAGGTATATGTAATAATAAGTAATAATAAGCTACTCGTATTAGCTAACTACATAGGTATTTACGGCCTTACTTATAAACGCTGCATACATTTAAATAACGTCATTTACTACGGCACCGTGCGCAGTACTAAATAACGCATACGCAAACATCTAAAGTTTAGCACCGTTTATACGTAAAGCCGTTTATGTTTAAAGAAATGTACTCTCTGATAAGACAATGTCAGTTATTTGCGGACCTACTTAGTTATGACTTAAAAATACTCAATAAAATTCAAATGTTTTTACAATAATATTGTCAACTGACCATTGTCTCAGATTGGAGTGATTGCTCACTCTGTGAAGTACCTTTGCCAGTTATTCAACCGTGAAGCAGTAGTGTGCAAACATTACTGTGTTCCGTTGCAGGCGTTTTCAGCGAAATTACAGGGAAATTGATGTAACATCCTATATATCTAGGTAACGAGCGCTGAGCATTGCCAAGCAGGACCAATGCCACTGGACTGTTATGGGCAAGCGTGACGTTAAACATCAGGCGAGCGACTTATTCGTCAGTCACCGGTTTACAAAAAGGCTTCTCCCCGGAATCCTTCCTCCTATTCCCAGGGATAAACCTTCTCAATTAAAATATTCCTTTTCACTAATAAATTGAAGCAAGATATGGAAAATTTGCCAAAGTACTTTTATACATCTAAAATAAATTACTATTATTGTTCCTTCCAATTTTCAAACGAATCGTAAACGGTAATTTTTACAAAAAAGTTTACAGGCAATAAAAATGCGAAATTTTATTCTCTACAATAATGGCCTCAATAACTTTTGCCTTAAAGTGCATAGTTTCAAAAACTGTTATCAAGAAGCTCCACCTGGATCTATCAGCATTTTGTGATTTTATGCTCAGTAGACCGTAAACTTATTATTTCTTCGTAGCCCTAGACCTTATATAAAAAAAAACTGGATAAGAAATTTAGTGCGAGCTTGAACAAAAATTACGGGCAAATTTTACTGGCCGATATAGACATCGCAAATTATGATATCAATAAAATGTGTGAAGTTTAACTTTATTATTTTATAAGACGTAATCGAATTATTCATGTATCATGTAAATTGCACAAGATACATAAAAAAATTGTGTTATATAATATAATTAAAAATCCATCAATATGATATTTCATTTAGCGTATCTTACAGCAAATTTTGCTATCCACATAAACATTTTTTATTTAATATTTTTTTCTTAAGTACTTTTACGTTACCAACAACTGCATACGTAAGCAACAACTGATACACAATATATACTAAGTATTGATTCTATTTATATGTCTTACAAGTTTAGCTTAGCAAATTTGTCTATCTTTGAGTAGATTGGACACAACAAGCATTGCAAAACTACTCATGAGATATATGGCTGGCGGAAACGACGCGAGCAGCCTATACCTTTCCTCTGAAAATAAGAAATAATTTTGCATTATTATGTTGGTATCAGATTAAATTTCTTAATTTACTTTTAAGCAACAGAAAGCAGATTTTAAAATGAAGAAGTTTGATTGAATCTGTGAGGTAAGTATGCTATTGACAATAGTATTCTGATTCCGAAATCAAGAAATTTGATCTATAAAGTTTAACACTACAGAAGTTAAAATAAGTAGTATAAATGAATGTACCTATAAGCATATACTAATGTATTATTAATCAATGCAAGGCAATTACGTATGTCACTTGCAATCAAATAGTCTTCTTCTTTCTTTTTTTATGGCTTATGCGAGATTGTCATAATTTCGCGTGGGTAGAGCAGAAAACAAAGGAAATTGGTCAGTGGCGCGAAGAATGATCAGTGAAATTGTGATTAAAATCTTAAAAATGGCGATATTTGTCAGTGTTGACAACTCCAGCAAGCAGAAATGTTAGTAAGTTGCTGATTGGAGCTGACAAAAGTGACATAAAGCCACCACATTTATTTCAATCAACATTCGATTGCAACTGTGATACGTAATTGCCCTGCAGGTCTACAATTTAATATATTACGAGTATTTTATATAGCAATAAAATTATGTTCGGTTCAATTAAATTTACTAACTATTTAACCTATTTATTTCATAAATTTCATTATATTCCTACAGTTTAAATCAACTACCACTATCATCTTAAATGAATCATACGGACAGGTTTAAAAATAAATACTGTAATAGTAAATGAGTATATCCAATAATATAGTAGATCAATCAATAAATACTAATAGTAAAACACACTACATTCAAACAAGTAAATAACCATGAAAAAAAACCTGTCATTACATTTCCTCACCCTTGACTGTATTCCTGCATTTTCATTTCCACAGTAGGAAACTTCTTAGTTCGATTTTGTGAGTAGGTCTCTTCGTTACGTAAAACTTATTATTATTGAATCTGTGAACGTGAATTACTGTTTACGTTTTTTACCACAGATAGGTAAATACTGGTTCGGCTGTATTCAAAAATTGTATTTAAATTTCTTTCATAGAAAATCGTTCATTCGTTCGAAAACAGAGCTTCAGTGATGCTGCCCGGACATATTTTATTCAAAACTAGCTGACCCTTGCTGGTCTTGATGGTAGTGGTGGGAACGCCGCCTTAGGATTTCGATGTCCTGCGTACAATACCCGGGTTGGACCGTTATTGGGTAAATCTGACAAATAAATTCTCAACAGCAGCCTGGAGTCTGGAACAGCGTCCCGTGGATGGCAATAGGCTCGCCTATCACATGGGACCAAAAATTGTCGTCTCTCTGGCGAAACGCAGGTGTTTCAAGCACCGCTGCCTACCCCTTCGCGGATGTAGGCGTGGCGATTTGTTATGTTGTATTTAAAAATAACATGTATATCATTATGTATAGTATAAAGTATTCTTAGGGTAGTATTGCAAAAATAAAAATACGTGTATACAAATTTTCATCGGACTTCTGTGCGATAGTTTTAAGTTATGCGTGATACAGACTTTTTTTTAAAAACGTTATGTTCTTGTGCAGTAGGAAATTGTACGTCTTCTGACCCATATTCTTTTTTATTTTTCCACGTATTGACTTTTGACCTCTACTCTTTTATTATATGTATAGATAAGTTAAATATAAAGTATTTTATTATATGATTTTAAAACACTAACGCCTTCTTAGAGAGACTGTTTGCAATTTTAGAGAGAAATTACCTCGATGGCCGAGGAGTCATGGCGTCTGACACAGATAGACAGTAGACGCGGGTGCGAATCCCGTATTCTCTATACTTATATGTCAAATTATACTACTATCATTGAGTAATTCATTCAGCACACACCTCCACATACAATATCCCATACACATATTCTCCATATTCACACACAACTTTCTTGTAACTTTGTAACTTTCCTTAAAGTATTATAGTATATATATTGTAGACATGTAAGCTGCACTACATTTATAATTGTAACAAATTCTACAACAATAAATACTTTGATTGATAACTGCTCTTTTTTAAACTATGAATACATCATTTACTATCACTAAAGTTAAGGACTTCATCCTTCATCTTTGTGATATCGCAAAGATTAATCATTGTTAATAAGCCATATTTGCGAAATGTTTGATGTATATATATATATATTTCTCCTGGTCACGCTATCACTTGAGAACGGATGGAACAATTTTGCTAATTATTTCTTGTTTTGTTAATTATTGTCAGGGGATGGTTTTTATAAAAGAAAAACTAAGAAAAGATAGGAAGTTATGGCGAGGTCGAAGGCCGAGCCTACTACGCGAATGCAGTCGCTAGTATAAGGATAGTATGAACTATAACCTGCTAAATGTTTTATTATACGAGTATGTATTACTTAGTAATAGAGATAGATTCATATATGATATATAACAATGAATTCAAGACATGCCTTTGACTAAAGTAATGAAGTGATAAGAAAACCAATAAATTATTCATGTAATATTGTTAACAATTTTAAATGGCTGTTGCAAATTGTCTTGAGCGAAATCTGACATTACTGAATCAATAGTCAGCCTCTTAAAGTTGTTAATTAAGTTAATGATGCATATGCATTTAAAAAAGGCAAATAACCACCATGCTGTCACTAAACAAATAACTTTCAAACTCGCATGCAAGGAGTACAAAGAAATTAAAGAACCAATATGAGTTAAAATAATACTTTTATTGAACAGTTGTTAGTGCAGTCTTATTGTTTATGTTAATAGAGAACATTTACAATTTAATAAATAAGAACTACCAAAGAAAAAAACAATATGCCATTTATATTTATTTTACAAGGGTAAATAACTGATTAATAGGATAGAATTCGTAAGTAGCGCGACATCTATCTGTCATTGTATCAAATATAATCGAAAAAAATACTAGCCAGGAAGAATATTATATTTTTTGCTAAAATAAACATTGTCTAAAGCAAATAAACTGCCGAAGAAATAACTACAAGCGTATATAAAAATGATTTTATAATATTTTATTTATGCCCATACCGTAAATCCTCTACTATGCGTTAAAATAGTAGGTTATCTGCATTGCAGCTGGCAACAATTTAATTTCATACATACATTAGACATTGTTACTTGCGAAATTAAACCTGTGGTATTTATGCACTTTGAGTAACAATTTATCTAAAGAAAATAACCGTAAAAGTTTGAAAATAATTATGATAACATGGGACATCCTCCACACAAACCGATATACATATTTATATACATATACACCAGACACAGATCAAACAGACACGTTTATGCAAATGTTTGACCGAGGATCAAACTCGGGCCAGCGGTTCAGAATGTATCTACCAGCTGCGCCAACCGGCTAGTAAAATTTCAAAAAAGAGTTTCAAATCATAATCTTTAATACCGGGCAGCGTTCCGGAAATTTCACGAAGTCTTCTCGTCTATAATACCTCAGTGCCTCAAGACAAGAGTCTTCGACCAATGTTACCAGTGATGACTGTAGGTACTTGGAAATCATTTAATATTACTGAGGTGGAGGTAGAATAATAAAGCAGTCATGGCTAAGCAAGTGGTTTCATTGCCAATCTCATAAATATAAAATAAATACTTTTACATGGCGCAGCCGGTATATATATTGTGGAACACATAAATTTATGATATTTATATAGTAGTGTCGAAGTACGCGTGTGGGTTTTGAAATCCTAAACAGTTATAATGGATTCTATACTACGGCCGCCCGAAGCCTTCCTGTTCGAGAACAATTTGGCGAATGTGACGTCGGGAAACTTGAGTAAGGAATGGGAAAGATGGAAAAAATCATTCAAAATCTATTATGAGGCGTGTGAAATGTCGAAAAAAGAGCAAACAGTGCAGTTGAACATACTATTGCATATTATCGGAGATCGTTGCCGAGAGGTTTATGACCAGTTTAGGGGAGAGTTCAAGACAATAGATGAACTATTACTTAAGTTCGACGAAGTGTTTTTACCGAGAAAGAATTTAACAATAGAGCGTCATAAGTTCTTTACCAGAGATCAAAAGGAGTTGGAATCTATTGAGCAGTATGTTTTTGAACTCAATAAAATGGCGGCGAAATGTGAATTTCGTGATTTGTGTAATGATTTAGTGCGTGATCGGCTCATCTGTGGATTAAAAGACGGCATATTGAGGGAAAGATTGCTCAGAGAACTTGATTTGACATTGTCAAAAGCGATAGACATATGCAGATTAGCCGAAATGTCCCGCGCACAAGCTGTACGTATTCACACAGAAACATCGGAACACCAAGTACATGAAGCAATAATAAAAAAACAGCAGAGCAGCAAAGAGGAGGCAAAACATGAGCCTTCAGCAAACGTTCATTGGGTGAATCGCGGACGAAGCCGGCAGGGTTCTACATCATATCAAAGATCATCGGGTAACCAGGTTTCAAATCAAGCACGCGACAGACCATGTTTTGGCGGTGCAAACGTACCTCTTCGATCATATCAAATGCAAAATGTCCTAAGTAACGCCAATCCATGCCCTCGGTGTGGTGGAAGACACAGGCGTTATGAGTGCCCAGCGTATGGTCGGAAGTGTAACAAATGTAGCCGGTTAAACCATTATGCGAAAGTGTGCAGAGTATACGAAATACAGGAGGGCTCCGATCAGGTAAACAATCACTTAAATAGCGATGTTTTACCTGCAATTAAAACATTTATTAAACATACTTACCTAATTCGAAACCTAATTATACATGAGAGTAGCGTACTCGACTTCCGTTCCGAACAAGTCATGCTGTGATTGGTCCGCCCGATCTCCTCGCCCAATCAGCGTCGACTCCGCCCCTTCCGCTCAAATGTCAACCATCACCCCAGGTAGTGCGCCTAGCGCAACTTGGCTTCATTGGTTTTCTCGTGTTATGCCACCAGGCAGGTATAGAAAGTGTTAGGTTTCGAATTAGGTAAGTATGTTTAATAAATGTTTTAATTGCAGGTAAAACATCGCTATTAAACAACTGTACCGTAATTCGAAACCTAATTATACATGAGAGATGTGTTTGTTATCGCCTGGTGGTGATGGTGACGCCAATGTGATAAATCTTTAATAGGTATTGAATGTTCTGACGCCCAGCGGTCCAGGTTTCATTCACAAAACTTTTGTTGTCTGCGTAAGCATGAATTCTAGGTGTAGGAAAATTAGACTACTCATTTTAGTACATGAAACGTCCATTATTTGATTTGTCTGCCAAATCACTGCGAACAAAGAGTAAATAAGGAAGGTACGCCCAATTTCTCAATGGAACTGCTTGCAGACTTGAGGCAAGGTCAATTCATCAATACGTTCCACTAATTATGAGTTTTACTAAATTAGTAACCTTGGCACGTGTTGCTGTTCAAGGTTTATTTATGTGCTGCTTGCAACCCATCTTTTAACTCTCGTAATCACTCATGATGTTTTGAATGTGGGGCGGAGCCCCGAGCATTCTTGAATGAGTGTAGTATATATATATATTTAAATGCCGAGTGCAGTCAGTGTGCTGAACACATTACAACTGTCTGTTTCGTGAGAGTATCTGTTTTAAGACCATAGCAGTGCTAAAGTAGTTTGCAGTTTCGTAATTTAATTCTGGAAAAAAGCTTATAAACTATTGTGACATAGAAATAACGATGGCTACTATGTCCCTTGAGTTAGGTAGATAAAAACTATTTTCTTCACAAATGTTCTGAATAAAATTATTGATTTATTAAGGTATCGACTTCCAGGTTGGGGGTCGCGGTCGCCTTGGCTAAAATAGTGATTTTAGCTTTAAATATTTATATTTAAGTATTATTATAATTTCGACTTAAAAATGCATGAGGTAAGTATTCCAGATTTGTGAATTAAAAATATACTAAGGGTCGTTTTAATAAGATTGGTTAAGAATCTTGCAAGATTAGACCACTTGGGTTTTTGTTGGTTTCCTGGGTAATTATCTCACGAAGAGTGCTAATTTTTCCAAGCTAAACTTTCTCCAAGGAGCAGATAAGCCTAAACATTTTCTTGCATTATAGTCGCTTAGATTTAGATACATTCGTACATCTACGAGTACAAACTTTTTGTATCATTTCTATCGGACGCGACAATGGTTAGTCACCCACACAGGAAGCCGACCAGTCGGTCGGCATTGTTGGGACTCTGGATAGATTTGTAATCGTGAACGGGGTAATCCAACGATCTATTTAACAGCCTTCATAAAAAAAAAAAAACAATACCTAGCGGTACCAATGTTTGAATCGTTTAGAATAAAACATACCTAATAGCATCTAGGTAACTGAGTAATCGTGAGGTCTAAATCGGGTTGCTAATGCGACGACTGTTTCTCACTGTAATTCAGCGATCAGGAAAATTCCTGTTGATTTGTTTTAAATCGGCTAGTATTTCTTATGGTATGCCGGGGGATAAACCCAACCCTACTCTGAAGTTCCAAGTCAGCCGGTGGGGCGTAACAGTGACCTTGGGAATCTAATCTGTCGATTGTGCAGAAATTGTGATCACTCGTAAGCTTGGCGAAAGGCAAAAAGATAGGTTTCTTGTTTGCCCCACTTTACAAAAACTGTGTCTGTTAGTTTTGTAGTAGATCACTGTTTGGCAATACCACTCGGAACAGAGCTTCCAAAATAAATAGCTTTTCCATGAGCTGTGAGCTTTGATCTTACTCTAGTTCGTAGTAGGTTTTTAAGAATAACTAATCATTTCTGTGTATATTTTGCCACGAATACGAGGCTGCGTAAACGAGGTACTCGCATATATTCACGGTTAATACAATAAGGTTTTGCAGCATTAGTAGTATCTGATGCGTCAGAAGGAATTCAAATTATTATTACAATTATCCCCAGCCTTGCTCAGTGTCAGGATTTTTGTGATGCTCGCAAGCGCACATGTTTTTGGGGCACTGAGCTAAAGACAGATTGCAAGCATATATTTTTGAGTAATTCGTATATAAACTAAAATAGTCTAGAAATAGTCATTGTAAATGAACTGAAGGAAACGGTGATTGTTTGAATCGACCGACAAGTGGTCCAGAGGAAGATCGACCTTGGCCATCCAGTCTACTCTTAGAGAAAGTAGCACGCAATGCTCGATCCAGTCTTCTCTTGGAGAAACTAGCACGCAATCATGGTTAATCAATCTGAATTTTAAGAGAGCACCGTAGGTACTTGTTCATGTTTTTCTGATCCCAAAAACGGTCTTGGTGTGCCGTTGCCTTTAAGTCTGAGAATATTGCTAACAGCTTGGAAAAGACTGGCTTCCCATTTTTATGACACCTCGAGTGTGCATTTCGTCAACCACTTTCATTTCAATTTAGTTAGATATTTTGCTGTAACGGTCGCTCGACAAAAGCAATGACAATTTCGTGTATAATGGTAAATAGTAGTTACTTATTATGTTTAGAATGTCGAGCGGAGCTCCGAGCATTTTTCGATGCGTTCGGTAGCTCGACAAAAGCAATGACCGTTTCTTTTTGTACGGTATACAGTCACTTATTATGCTTAGAATGCAGAGCGGAGCTCCGAGCATTCTTCGATGCGTTTAGCTTTGTAACGGTAGCTCGACAAAAGCAATGACCGTTTCTTTGTGAACGGTATACAGTCACTTATTATGCTTAGAATGCAGAGCGGAGCTCTTAGAATTCTTCGATGCGTTTAGCTTTGTTACGGTAGCTCGACAAAAGAAATAACGTTTTCTTTTTGAACCGTACACAGTAGTCACTTATTATGCTTAGAATGTAGAGCGGAGCTCCGAGCATTCTTCGATGCGCTTAACTTTTGTTACGGTCGCTCGACAAATGCAATGATGTTTTGTGGTACACATTATAGTCACTTATTATGCTTAGAATGTAGAGCGGAGCTCCAAGCATTCTTCGATGAGTTTAACTTTGCTTAATGACCCTCACGAAGGGCTGCTTGTATGCATGTTTTATTATTATCACCTATCTCGATGCAAACTAAGCCTCTTGAGCTTTTTGAATGGTGTACGGAAGCCATTTATTACGTTTAGAATATAGAGCGGAGCCCCAAGCCTTTTTCAACGAGTAATTTTTCTTGAGAACCAGTGATTGCAACCTTTTTTGGTAGCTGCCTGGCACGGAAGGGTTTCGAGTCAGAATCTTTTCGTTTTATTTCGTTGCTTCCATATTATGATTTCCTGTCCTATCCCGATGGGATGAGGAGGAATTATGCCTCTTGTCGGGCTGTAAAATTTGTTAGTTACACCGGCAACGCCCTCATGTTAGGGATCGAATATGTCGACCCGGGTTTCAAGCAAAACACACTCATCTATGGGTGTGCAGCAGCGACTGCGAACTACAGTTGGCCACTGCAGACATTGGCGTGTGCTGTGTCACTTTCTAGACTGACCTACTTTGACGTAGCAATGTGGTAGGGTAGTGGCAGTTAGCCCGTGTTGTTCAGAAACTTATCTTGTGATGCAGTTTTTAGATGTGTTTCATTGCGTTTTGTTTCATCAGAGGTCCAGGCCAATATTTCGTATGTAGGTTGTTTAACAATTACATATAGTCCAGGGACTAAAAAGACTAAGATATATTCGAAGATAAGCCAAAACGCGACCTGAGAATATATGTTATTCTACCAGCTCTGCCTAAATAACATCGAATTTTTCAGTTTTGCTACTTTACCTGGTGTGAAAGTGCATGAATGTAGAAGTTTTCTTTGTACATTTTCGTATTAGAATGTGCTTTAACAGATTTTAGCCAATCTGGAACATTAATCAGTCGATTGCATGTCATCTAAGAAACCATTTAAACTGTTTTAAGTCTGGTTTTGTGCGACTCTTTCACTAACGAGTGAACGACTTCGACTGGTTAAGCAAAGCGTAAAGTAAGCGTAGCGTTTGATTTCATTATGGGGATCACACCATAGCTAATGAACTCATAACATTGGAGATAGAAGTGTTTGAGTTTTATAGTATTGGACATTATTACAATATTGTTCAAAAGGTTGTGGTTCTATGAGCTGTTCTACATAACCTTTATTTTTCTGAAGCGTAAACTAAGATTATTACACGCTTTAACCATTTGAAAGTTCAGTGGTTTTAATTTGAGGTGCTCAGTAGGGCTTATCCTCGTTTGATTACCCACACATGTTTGGGTCTGCTCAAATTGCAGTAGAAGTCAGAATGACTGTAACTTGGATTGTAATTTACCACGATTATATTATAGTTGATGAAAAATAGTAAGTGTTACTCACGGTTTGGTGATGAGCCGGAGCTAAACTACGAACCAACACTTGAATCCGATACCGTTGGTAGGTTATCATCTTCTTTTTCCTGTTTTTATTCCGCTTCTTCCATCGTTGGGGCTGGACCAGTATAACTATCAATTTAAAGAATCTAAAATTCAACTGAAACAGTGTGAAACAGTTAAAATATTTCATTTATATCTAGAACCAGCGATAGCACTGGCTATAAATAAAACATAATTAGTATTGAAGCGAACGGTAACACCGTTAAAATATTTTTAGTAAGTATATATAATTGCACATGAACTTACTAATTGGTTCAGGACTTTACCTGAACTTTCACCAGCATGACGCAGTCAGTAAAGTAAATATTTCGTACTTACGACTGCTCCGGATGAAAATCCAAACGCCAATGAAGCCAAGTTGCGCTAGGCGCACTACCTGGGGTGATGGTTGACATTTGAGCGGAAGGGGCGGAGTCGACGCTGATTGGGCGAGGAGATCGGGCGGACCAATCACAGCATGACTTGTTCGGAACGGAAGTCGAGTACGCTACTCTCATGTATAATTAGGTTTCGAATTACGGTACAGTTGTTTAATAATAAATTCAGAAATGAAGAGTGGGTAGCAGAATTGCAGATAAACAATAAATTTCTTAAGGTGAAGTTGGATACTGGAGCTGATGTTAATATAATTCCTAAAAAGTATTTACATTCAATTGGTTTGTCTGAGTCAGATTTATTACCAACATCTATAAAATTAAACTCATATTCAGGAAATCAAATAAAGGTAATAGGTAAATGTTATCTTAAAGTAATATACAAGTCTAACATTTATTTTTTAAAGTTTATTATTGTGGAAACTAATTCTGTTCCAATACTGAGTAAGCATTCGTGTGAGGAGTTACAATTAATAAAAAGGGTGTTATCCGTTAGTGAAGCAAGATGTAGTAACAATATTCTTGAAGATTTTAAGGATGTATTCGAAGGAATAGGATGTTTGCCTGGAGATTATAAAATCCAGTTAAAGGAAAATGCGGAGCCTGTTATTCATCCTCCTAGAAAATTACCAGAGGCTCTAAAACAACAAGTTAGAAATAAACTTATAGATATGCCAAAACAAGGTATAATCGCTAAGGTGGAGGGGCCGACAGATTGGGTCAACAGTATGACTGTGGTTAAGAAACCTGGTGGGGACATACGTATTTGTTTGGACCCTCGGGATTTAAATAAAGCTATAAAACGCGAGCATTTTAAACTTCCCACATTTGAGGAAGTAACTGCGCGCTTATCAGGGGCAGCAGTTTTTAGTACACTAGACGCCAAACACTCATTTTGGCAAGTTAAATTATCAGATACAAATCTATGTACCTTTAATACCATTTTTGGCAGATATCGCTTCTTAAGAATGCCATTTGGAATTTGTTCCGCGTCAGAAATATTTCATAAAAAGTTGTATGAACATTTAGATGACCTGGAGGGCGTCATACAATTTGTTGACGACATTTTAGTATATGGTCCAAATAAGCAAATTCATGATCAAAGGTTGAGAGCTGTTTTGCAAAGATGTAGAATTATAAATATAAAATTAAATAAACAAAAGTGTAAAATTGGTCTGTCGGAAATAAAATATTTAGGACATAAAATATCACAAAAAGGGATATCCCCGGACGAATCCCATGTACTGGCAATTAAAAATATGCCAACACCTCAAAATGTAAAAGACGTGGAAAGGTTTTTAGGAATGGTCACTTATGTCCATAATTTTATACCCAATTTGTCAGAACAGTCAGCTATTATTAGAGAATTATTAAAAAAAGACGTTGAATGGCACTGGAACGAAAATCATCAAAATTGTTTTGAAAACATTAAGCGGTTTCTTACGAGTCCACCAGTGTTACAGTATTATACACTAAAAAAGCCAGTTACTATCTCAGTAGATGCGTCCAAAAACGGACTTGGTGCATGTTTGATGCAAGACGGCCTTCCTGTGTCGTACGCGTCGCGATCGTTGACAAAGACAGAGCAATCATACGCTCAGATCGAGAAGGAATTATACGCTTGTGTATTCGCATGTGAACGATTCTATACTTACATATATGGCCGCGAGGACGTCACAGTAGAAACAGATCATAAACCCCTTGTAAGCATAATAAATAAACCGCTAGTAAACACCCCCCCTCGCTTACAAAGAATGTTACTACGCTTACAACCGTACACGTTTAAACTTGTTTACAAACCAGGAAGATACCTATTTTTCGCGGATACACTCTCTAGGGCAGTAGCACCAAGCGACGAAGCCGTCGCTCTGACGCAACCGCGTGACTATTTAGACTTTCAGGCACAAGTGTGTGCGTTATCAGCGAGTAATCAGCTGATCGACTCGCATTTCTTACAAATACAAAAATGCACGGTAAACGACAATGAACTTAAAAATTTAATGAAAACAATAAAAATGGGATGGCCTGAAGATAAAAAGGATCTTGATAATACATTAAAACCTTACTGGGATTATAGAGATGAACTTACAATTAACTTTGGTATGGTGTGGAAGGGAACAAGAATTGTAATACCGAAATGTCTACGTCACGAAATGATGAAAAGAATTCATGTGGGCCATTTAGGTATCGATAAATGTAAGTTAAGGGCACGAGAAATAATATTTTGGCCTAATATAAACACACAGCTCGAAGATTATTTATCCCACTGTCAGGTTTGCTTAACTCATCGGAAACAAAATACTAAAGAACCGTTAATTAATCATGATATACCAAATACTCCCTGGATGAAGATAGGCGTGGACGTATTTCACTTTCGAGGTGAACGCTTCATTCTGTTAATAGATTATTATAGTAAATTTATTGAAGTAAAGCAATTGCATTCTCAACGTTCTGAAGAAATAATAACAAAAATGAAAAGTATATTCGTTAGGCACGGGATTCCGCAAACGGTAATGACAGATAATGGTCCTGAGTTTTCTTCCAGCGTATTTCGTGCATTCTCTATGGAATGGAATTTTGAGCATACTACTTCCTCGCCTCGATACCCCCAGTCTAATGGGCAAACAGAACGGGCCATACAGATAATTAAAAGAATGATGACTAAAGTGCACGATGATAATGGTGATTTTAATTTAGCCTACTTAGAGTATCTCAATACACCAATCAGCGCAGAACTTCCATCTCCAGCTGAATTATTATACAGCAGAAAACTTCGTGGTATATTACCTAGACCAATGTTATCTTACAAGCCTAAGATTCAGTTCAATGTGCATAAAAAGCTTCTCAATCGACAGGCCCAACAGAAACAATATTATGATATAGGCTCAAGACCCTTAAAAGCATTATACGTGGGCCAGAAAGTTAAAGTAAAACTAGGGAATAAATGGGAACCGGGAACGATATCATCCATTGTTAGCTTACGTTCGTACTTGATAAGAATGTGTACAGGTAACGTATTAAGACGCAACCGAAGGCATATAATAGTCGACTCGGATAAACGAATTGATCCACCGACCGGATATAGGGATCGTTATGATGATATCCTAATGGATCAGCACGAGGAGGGTCATACATCTTCCTCCCACAGCAGCACCAGTATCCCTCTGTTGTCTAATCTTTCAACTAACCAAACCACTCGTTCCGGCAGGCAAGTGATACCTCCTGATCGGTGGACCTGCCCACATGATGTAAGAACACGCCACAAACCATGAGATTAGAGATAAGTGCACGGTATAAATAAAATTAGTTAATGAATAGGGTAATTAAATACTGTTCTATACGATTCATGTGCTCTACTACTTAAATATGTATAAAAAAAAATGTTAGATTAAGCAAATAAACATACTACATACATATTGTACATACATTATATATATATAAATAAGATTATGTAGCTAAGTCTGATTTTCTAGTTGCACAATAAAGAATGCATAAACAAGTGTAACAATATTACGTAACTGCACCCCAATTGTGAAATAATTATAATAACAATAATATTTCTCATATCACTGGTTATGTACGCTATTTAATCATCTGTCGATATATGTTTAATATTTTTTAAGATGTGTTCGAAAAGTGGCTATTCTTTTGTTATAACCACGAAAGTCTATTTTGTCATAATATTAAATAATGAATAATATCAAATTGTGTACCTAACTTATTGTTTTTATAAGGAGATTGTAGGTACTTGGAAATCATTTAATATTACTGAGGTGGAGGTAGAATAATAAAGCAGTCATGGCTAAGCAAGTGGTTTCATTGCCAATCTCATAAATATAAAATAAATACTTTTACTTATGGTATTGAAACGTGGTCTCTTACTATGGGCCTCATAGATAAGCTCAAAGTCGCACAACGAGCTATGGAGAGGGCTATGCTCGGGGTTTCTCTACGTGATCGAATCAGAAATGAAGAGATCCGTAGAAGAACGAAAGTCACCGACATAGCCCAGAAGATTAGCTAGGCAGGGCACATAGCACGCAGAACAGATGGCCAATGGGGACGGAAGGTTCTGGAATGGAGACCACGGGCCGGCAAGCGCAGCGTAGGTCGTCCACCGAAAAGGTGGACAGACGACCTGATAAAGGTCGCATGACGACGTTGGATGCAGGCTGCTTCCAACCGGTCATTTTGGAGAATTATGGGGGAGGCATATGGTCAGCAGTGGACGTCCTACGGCTGATATGATGATGATGATCTTTTACACAGGCTTGTTTCCTTGATCTATGAAGTATATGTTTTTATAAATATTTTCAACGAATTGATCCAAATTCTCGTCATCATTTTATTAAATAATCGTCATTTTACTATTGGTATGGTAATGCAGGTAAGAAGCTACGAATTCTTCACACCTAGTCTAGGATTCACGACATGGGTTGCATAGGTAACTATTTATGTAATTCTGTGAAATATTGCGACTGATTTAATCAGGCAACTTCACATACATTTCACAATTAAAAATATATATTATAATTAATATACATAAACAAATAAAATGAATGTTAAATTACCTAATGATCGCATTCAGCTCACGATAACGTGGTATCCGACAATTTGTTACAAATTCTTTGAAATAGTGCTGGCAACTTTTCTAAACGTAAACGTTTACTAAAAGCGCTAATCGGACCCGAGTCCATAGTATCCGGTTCTTTTACAGGTTCTACTATAATAGGGTTGTCATCGCAATCGAATATAATCTCGGGATCATTCTCAATAATTTCTTCTATAGATTTCCAATTCATTTGTAACTTTTTCTCTATATGGCAACATTCACACATACCGTAATCGCATTCCTTTTTACTCATAAAATAGTCCGCATCGTCTAAAATCGTTCGTTCATTTTTGTTTATAGGGATAAATATAGAGAATTTTCTAGCTGCGTATTTGAGCAAATCTTCTACGTAGGTGTTAACACCATCGTCTGAGTTATCTATGGGTACATTATCTAAGCTTAAATCGGGTATTTCATTGGAGTTTTTGCGACTGCCGGGCAATGAAGCGATATCCAAGCTTTGTTGGTACATTATACTCTTTCGTTTGGCCTGACCTGTCATGGCGATCGACTTTTTGGTGGTGGCCCATCCAAGAGAGCGTTGGACTGCCATTTTCCATTTGGTGTAGCGGGCGTCGCGGTCTGAAACAAATATTACATTGCATTATTATTAACGTACATACATATTATTATACATACAAGTAGGCATCCACACAAGGTCCTTAGGTCCCGAACTAGGCAGAGCCTGTATTATGACACTATATATGATAACCTGAAGACTGATTGTATTGTTTTTTTTTTCGGTTTGAGATATCTTTATTTCTCATAAGAAAATATTTCACTTACATGAGAATAGCTTAAACATTATATTATTATTGTGGTCGTACGATACAAAATATTTTGTATTTGAGGGTAGTTTGACAAAACTCAATAGTTACGTGTTGTTTAGTTCGATACTGGTTTTGCACACAGAGGTTGGTCAACTAACATTACATAGATCAAGCGTATCTGGAAGTGGCTCAAGCGTACTAAATATGTGTTTGTTAATAAAGAGTTTATTATTATGCAGAAACTGGGCAATTATATTAATTATAAGTTTATTAATTTAAAAGTTAATTATTTTGTTATATTATTGTGTTAAGTGTGTACTTTGTTTAAATAGAACAGTATAATGGAGATGATAAAAAAAATGTATTATATTAAATTAAAGTATTCATTTAAAATTTGAAAATATCCTATTATTATATATATATTTTTTGGATATACCCTTATATAGTAAAACTTGTGTCAGAGTCACGATGCAGTTTAGCATTCTATGTTGATATCGCTACTGGATTTTAGTGATAATTTACTTGTTAAGTATTTTAAATAGTAACGCATTTTGGATACTCGATAATCAGCAACGCAAAGGGTAAACAAACAAAGATTATATAGAAAAAGATAAGTAGCAAATATGTAGATTTTGCTTACACACCTGAAACCACAGAGCATATACAAATACATGGTTTCTGCATGACCTACTAATATTATAATTATTATGGTTCTTCTATTTAGATTTTTTTTTTTCGCTATTACACCTCAACGACTGAACAAATTTGGATGAAATTTAGAATCTGGATTAGATGTGATTATCGAGTTAGATACTTTTTATCACCGTTGTCGATGGTGATAAAAAGAATACCACACGGGCGAAGCACGGGGCACATCTAATTATTGATAATACATATTAAAGCTTACTATAATAAACTTTGAGTGTTCATTATATAATATTTGAGAAGCTTTTTATATATTTTCATGGTATTTGAATCTTTTATATCTCTAGGCAATTTATTGTACAGTTTGGCCCCTTCATACATAATGCTTTTTTTACCATAATTCGTTCGTGGGCTATATAAATTTAAGTCATTTACCCGACTCAGTCTCATTGTATGTGTTTTTTTTTGATTTAGGGAAGGTTATATGACTATGTATGTCTTTATGAAGAATTTTTCGTATAAGTAAACAATTATAATATATATAAGTTTGGTAGATATTCATTACTTTAGTTTCCTTGTAAAGTTTTTGTGTGGGTGTAAGATAGTCATAGCGGAATAGCACTTTTAATAGTTTATTTTGTGCAGTTTGAAGTATTTCTAAATTCGTTTTTGCAGCTGTACCCCAAACCTCTATTAAATAATCAATATGTGGTTTTACCAATGCATTATATATAGTATACCTTATTTGTCTGGGAAAACAGCGAACACTACCTTTCAATGCTCCTGTGAGTGATGTTAATTTTGATTTAATCTTGTTTATATGAGGAAGCCATGTCATTTTGCTATCTAATATAAGGCCTAAATATTTTTCATGGTCTACATTATTAATTAATTCATCATTTATCTTCAAGGGCGGGTAATCATCAATTGTTTTATTCTTAGCTGCAAAAATTATGTAGTTCGTTTTAGATGTATTTATGGTAAGTAAATTTTGTTGGAACCATTTATTAAGCAAATTAAGATCAGTTTGTGCTTCAAACATAATAGACCTAATAGAGTTACCAAAGTAAAATAAACATGTATCATCGGCGTATAATGTTATGTCCCCTCTTAGCCCTATCTGGTGAATGCTATTAATATATAACAGAAATAATGAAGGTCCCAAAATTGAGCCTTGTGGCACTCCGAAGGTTATAGTTCTCTGATCACTTTGAGATGCCCCTATTTTTACTATTTGTGAACGATTTTCAAGATATGATCTGAACATATTATATGCAGACCCAGTTATCCCAATATCATTGAGCTTATTTAATAATAGTTCATGACTAACAGTGTCAAACGCTTTTTTAAGATCGATAAAAACACCTACTTGTATATCAGTCATAGTCATCAGTGTTGATATCTATCTAGTAAATTCTAGTACTAGCGACTGCCCGCGACTTCGTTCGGGAAGTAGGCCCGGCTTTTGGCCTCGCAATAATTTCTCATCTTTTCTTGATGTAAGAAACCTTCTACGAAGTATTAGAAAACATTAAATAAAAAATGAATGAAATCAGTTCTCAAGTTGAATGATGAACCCCAATTTTTCCTTAACATACTTATCTACACTAAAATTATGAAGAGGAAAGATTTGATTGTTTGTAACGGATAAACTCAAAAACTACTAAAGCTTTTTAAATTTAAAAAAAAATCTTTCGGCTATGATAAGCTAGATTATTCCGGAGTAACACAGCTACTATACATATACACACCCAGACACAGCTCAAACAGACATGTTCATGCACACAAATGTGATCCCCGGACAGGTGTTCATGCACACACCTGTCCGACCATCGGTTCATAAGACAGTGTTGCTACCAACTGCCCATTTGTCCCGCTACTCTGTCCCCTTAAGGGGCAAACGGTAATGACATGTACCGTCTGTACCCTTTCTACGGTTGGGGGACAGATGGCACGTTTACACATTTAAAATTTCAACTGTCCCCCAACCAGACAGGGGGACAGACGGTACATTTCACAGAAAAAGATATTTGTCCTGTGGTACATTTCATTTGTCCCCGACAAATGGGCATAATCCGTTTCGCTAAATGTCAAAAGTGGTAGCAATTCGCTTATTCAGGATCCTTATTATCTATGACTATTCAAACAAGCATAACGCAGCGCACAATTATATCTTCAAGAAATGATCGTGAAAATAGTGCACACTCTAATACATGTAATGTATTAGGAGTACGATCGCACCGAACACTTTGCGATCTTTCAAAAATGATCGCAAACTTATTCTCAAACGTAACAAAAAGTTAGAGGATGACACTCGATGGCTTTGAAAGTTGATTAAATATCCTTACAAATAGGATCGTTTTTCGTGTCGTATACCGACATGGTGATGTCAGGTACAACAATTTCGCTCGTTTTTTTATAGTGGTTCATTGAAATGACTCCCTCACACCAAATGGAAAGCGAAGATAGAATCAAGAAGCAATGACCATTAGTGCAGCCGTAATCTGCGCTAATCGCCACCCCTATGATGACCTGACGGATGCTTTTTCACGCCCCGCTTAAAAGACCCATGGTCATAGCTGCAAGGAAATACGTACGCCGGCAGAGCATTCTACAATTTACTTACACGACAGAGGTGTTTCAAACAAAACAAAAGTTTGGAACTGCCTGGTTCGTGGTAATAATGGAACAGTATGTGGATGCAATGCTAGGCCGGAACGAGTACAACAATACAATACAAAAACTCTTTATTTGCACCAAAGTAAATCACAACATAAGGAAACAACTTAAATAGTACGCACAAATGGGCGATATTATCGCTAAAAGCGATTTCTTCCAGACAGAACACAGTAGTTCGGGATCGGAATGGTGAGGAAGGAATAAGATTAAAGAGCTCTTCTCGGAACATTCGCCATGAAACAACCGGTAGAAAATGCTTAGACAAGCTATAGTTCTACGCATTTGTAGGGGTTCTAGGTGTTCAGTGTCTCCAATAATACGGACAGCGCGACGTTGCAATCTGTCGAGAGCATCCATAAGGTACTTAGCGGATCCATACTAGAGGTGGCAACAATATTCGATATAACGCACCTGAGTTTTATCTCGACTGCAGAGAGTTTCATTTGAAAGTTATTAACTAACTAGCTGCGCTCCGCGTTTTCACCAACGTTGTGATGGATGATGATGAATCAAATATAGCGTATGTTACTCAAGCATAATGTAGATTTCTACTGGTCAAAGATTTTTTTTATTGATTCAGTAGTTTTTGGGTTTACCATACCAGTACAAACAATCAAATCTTTCATCTTTAATATTAGAGTAGATAAGGATTAACACCAAGGTACGAATAATGTGGCCTAGTTTGTACCGGCGTTACAATTACATATCTTAACATGAAAAAGTAGTTGTGACATTACTGTAATTGTTAGACATATGGTACTGTAGGACTTTATTGTAGATATTGATGTTTTTTTAATACTGTTGTACATCAATATGCTCTATTGACAATAGATTCCGCAGCGTACGCAATATAAGGATATTTTTGGTATTTTTCACGCCTTGGGCCACGCCACTACCATTATCGAAGTTTTCATACGGATCTCTGACTTTTTGAAAATGTCATTATATCCTATAGTTATCAGGGATAATGTAGGATTCTAAAGGTGAAAGAATTTTTCAAATAGGTCCAGTAGTTTCGGAGCCTATGCAGTTCAAACAAACAAATCTTTCCTTTTTATAATAATACTAGCTGCTCTTCGCGGTTACACCCGCGCGGTGATGGATGAAGATGATGATGAATCTTGTATAGCCTATGTTACTCAGGGTATAATGTAGCTTTCCAATGGTGAAAGAATTTTTGAAATCGGTGCAGTACTTTTTGAGCCAATTCGTTACAAACATACATATCTCTATATATATCTAATATCTCTATATATACTCATATCTCTATATATTTTGGAACGCGGTGGTAGTCTTTAACGTACATTATAATGAAAAATTGACGTTCATAAGTGCGTCTTTGATGCCTAAATTGAATAAATGATTTATACATTGACTTTGACTTTGACATACAAATCTTTCCTCTTTATAATATTAGTATAGACGATCGGTAACTTCTGCTCCAGATATGACAGAGCGATTGTTGATAGTACTCACCGTCGTCGGTAGTAGTGGGCAGAAACGTGTCAGCCGGCGTGGCGTGGCGACGCCAAGCGTCCAGACTCCAAACGCCGACGGCACCGCCCGCGGCTATGGCTACGCCTAGCGCTGACATATCCCACGACTGGGCTCGTACTGCAACACGATAACTTATAATGAAGAAATTATAAAGAATGTCCGAATCACAGAGCTTTGCTCGATTTAGATACAATCCACTCACTGATGAAATATGAATATTTTATGATAAGTACCTACCTACCTTAAACAACACTCATCATTAGCTTAGTGTTGCTTAACAACGCCATCTATTGTCAAGTAGCTTTGCTGTGTCGGGAGCCAATGAGTGTTTGGTTAGGTAATTTATTGATTCAGGCGTTACTTTGCGGAAATCCATTATAAAAAAAACGATTTTGGTTTTTTTGGGGTTTCTTGTGTTTTTTATTTTGTATTCTTCCTATTAGCATTTTATGCGGGAGGGAGGGTGGTGCACGCCCCCAAATAGGCCAAAATCATTGTTTTCTTTTCAGCGGAAGTGTCACTAAATATTTTTTAATATCGTTTGTTTGGTTAGGTATTTTATTAGAGGTAAAAAATACGGATAAAAAGACGTTTTCTAAAAATTTTATCGCCCCTGAAACTCCCTGCATACTAAATTTCATAAAAATCATTGGAGCCGTTTCCAAAATTATATATATATATAATTTAGGAACTGGCAAACGGAAAAAAAACGGAAACGAAATAATGGCTCGTTCAAATGTATTCGATTATAGAGATAAAGATTGTTAAATCCGTGATCTGCCTCAGTGAAACAACTGGCTGTTACAGTTCGGCAGCCTATGGATTCACTAAAAAAAATCGTACAAGTTATATCAATAAATTATTTTTTAATTTACTTTACTAGTGGCTATATAGTAGCAGAGCTCTTCCGACTTCGGCAAGGGCTACAATATGGGTTCTAACTAGCCGCTATGGTACGGCACTAACTAGGGGTTATATTTCGAAGTCAAGAAGCATCAAAGAGAATATAAGACAAGGTGTCAATGCATCTGTCAAAAACGAGACCTTTCTTTTCATTGGACTCGAACGCTATGCAGTTTGCTATTCGGTTCCGAACAAACGAAAAAGGATAAGAGGTTTGAAGGGCATTGTTTCCCGCGAAATTACAGAGAAATTATTCGCTATGACCACCGATCACTACCAACTGGAACCAACCGACAAGTCAAGTCCAGTTTCACGTAAGAATAACTTACAGAATGTGAGGAAAAGACCCAACTGTTGATATGTTTGTATAGTTTCCTTACATTACTGTTTCAACTAATATGACGTGTAGTAGTGGTGGGTTATTAATTGTTAAATGATCGTAAGAAAACGATTCATTTTCTTAATTTAACCTCAAATCAAACACTCATTGACTTAGTGTTGCTTAACAACGCCATCTATTGTCGAGTAGCTTTAGTTTTGCTGTGTTGGTAAAACAGTTTAGTGTAACAGTTTTTCATTGCCTGAAAACACGCACAAAATGACGTTCTCTAAAAATGAAACCTAGCTAGATCGATTTATCGCCCCCGAAACCCCTTATCCTATTAATATTATAAACGTGAAAGTTTGTATGTATGGATGTATGGATGTTTGTTACTCTTTCACGCACAAACGGGGGGGCTAATGTTGATGAAATTTGGTATGGGGGTAGATGAGGCGCTGGATTAACACATAGGATACTTTTCATCATCATCATCATCATCATCCATCACCACGCGGGTGAAACCGCGGGGCGCAGCTAGTATTACATATTTTACACAATATGTAATATTTTTATTACATATTGTGTAAAACATATTTTTTACTCCTTACTACCCCTGACTCCGTTTTTAGCATATTTTTCATTGTACAGAAATTTAACCTCTTTTCACAACGATAAGTTCAAAAACAAAGGAGTTTCATACAAATGTTTTCACCCCCTTAGGGGTAGAATTTCGAAAATCCCATTCTTAGTACACCTCTATGTACCAAGGACAATACATCCTCCAAATTTAATCAGTGGTTTAGGCTGTTGTCTGTCAGTCAGTCAGTCAGGACATCTTCTTTTATAATCTCTTTCATTTTGCTTCAAGTATAACTTGAGGAATGGCGAATGCACAAACATACGAGTCCATATAAAAAGGAAACAAAAACTTACAGACTGGTATCCCGATGAGGTCGGCTTGTAACTGCATGAGGAGATCGTTGGAAGACATAGTTCCGTCCACGTTCAATTTCGACAACGGCATTCCGCAATCCTTGTTCATAGCTTCTAATATATCCCTGGTAATAAATAAATTGTTGTGAAAATAAAATAACAAAACATACTGAAAGTTGTATACTGTAGAGGCACGATACATGCAACGTGAGCGCAATTTGCTGTTATTGCAAAAGTCGCGTCGTGCGCTCAGTTGCACTGCCGCGTTTGTACCGAGTGTCCGTACTTCAGCCCACCTTCATAATGTAACCTTTGATATATATATGAAATGAAGAATAGTAATGGTGATCGCCGAAATGTCGTACTTTCTAAAGGCCGTCTTGGTAGGTACCACCGCAGTGCCAGATATTCTACCGCGAAGCAATAGTGCGCAAGCGTTACTGTGTTAGGGTGTAAAGGTTGCTGTAGCAAGTGCCAAATGTAACGGCAGTGCAGTGACACGCAAAACTACAGTTCTGGGTGGCACTGCAGCTGTCATGGGCAAGCGTAGAGCTTATCATCAAGCACACGACTTGCCCGTGCCCTTTCATTGCACAAAAAAATGGTAACGTTGGTTTACAGACGATAATTTTACGTGATAACATCAAAAAACGCTTAGGCCGATCTTGCCTCTCTATCACTTGTTCCACGCCCTCGCTTGCACGCTCGGCTTAAGCGTAACGTGAGAATGAGTCATGCTTTTTTGTGCGTGCAGCCGGCGTTCATCGATATATAAAACGTGATCACGTGAAAAGAAAACTTACCTAGTTTGAAAACAAACGGCTTCTAACGCTGCTCTTATGATGTGATTTTTCGTTGTAAACGCTGTGAGGCCACAAATTATTCTGCAACAATATATTGTTAATGAAACTCAAATGCTACTTCAGCCGTACGAGCATGAATTTAAAACTCGACAGAGTCGATAAATTAACTTTTAACAGACTTCAAAAAAGGAGGAGGTTTCTCAATGCGAAGGTATATTAACATTTCTATATTTTTTTTTATATCGTGGAGTATACTTCCAAGGTTTCATCAAATTTGTCCAGCAGTGTTTGAGTTACACTCCAATAACAGAAAAGTGTTTCGCCTATTTTTATGATATTATCATTGACGGTCAAGGGCCACTAAAAAGGGTGAATAAAAACTGTTTACCAAACAAGTTATTTCACACTTTTTTGGGTTGAAGTCGGTTCCAATTTTTGGTAATAAAATTGTTCCCCCTTTTTAATGACCCTTACTACTTTCTTTGCAAAGAATATTATCTATATTTGTATATCGATAATATTTATGGATATGATATATGTCTGTTTCGTTACAGTAGATTTTAAAGAAACTGCTTTTTACTTTAAGAGGGACACCAGCTCGCTTTAAAAGGGGGGACAAGACAATTACTCACCCCCTAGCATCTTTTCTCCAGTAAGGTGCGTACAGTCCACTAAAGGCCGGTACGAAGTAAACGTCCCCCGTAGAGAACACCTGCCCAGCGATGTGTTCCGTGTCTGTCTTTACGTTTTTCATGAGCTTCAAGTTGTCCCGGAGGAAGTTCACGGCACCGCCTGCTACTGCGATAGATCCTGTAATATTCATTATAATTCTATGTATATTTTAAACTAAGCTGTTAAGTTTATTCGTTTCCAACACACTTGCTCGTAAAGTGCGCCTTATTACATCGCTTTTAGGGCCATAAACCGAGCTATAACACACACGTGCATGATAAAATTATAATCTAGTGCATAATAGTATTATCCCTAAAAGGTTAATTAATACCTTACTGCAACTTTAGGCATAATTTAACGTACCTTCAAGTGCATACACAGGTTCTGCATCAGGCCCCATCTTGTAAGCCAGCGTGGTCAACAGTCCGTGCGTGGAATGTACGCGCCGCGTCCCCGTGTTGTAGAGCAGGAAACAGCCGCTACGGTAGGTGTTCTTGCCTTGCCCAGCCGCCAGGCAACCTTGCCCTACTAGCGCTGATTGCTGATTTCCTAGTATCTGTGTAGAAATAATACTGCTAGATACCAATCACACAAATCACAACCTTTGTATTTTTTGGCTTCCATTGCTCAAAAGGAAAAATAAACCCTTATTATGATCATTTTGTTGTTCGTCTGTCTGTCGGTCTAGGCTCTTTTTGTCAGGAACGCGTATTATGATGTATTAAGATGACATGTATATTTTCCCAAAAATGGTATGTAATGTTGCCATAACATCTCTAAAAAGTATCCAGAAAGTGAACTCTACCGGAGACTTATTCACAACTGTCCAGTAAGAAGCGAAATTTTAAATTTGGAAACCCCTACTGTCCAGTAAATGAAAAAAAAATTAAAATGTTTTATTACTGTAGCCAAAGTTTAACTTAACTTAAGATAGGTTGGGACCTTCTGGTAGGTATAAAAACACCTGTGTCAGAAGACCCCGCTCTTCCATATCCATACTATTTCATGTTATGGTTACAGGTTGGTACATAATAATTGTATATTTATATTATGGTTCATATTATTTCTAAAATACAATAATTTTTATGCGTGTGTGTGTGTGTGTGTGTGAGTGTGTGTGTGTGTGTGTATGTGTGTGTGTGTGCATGCGTGTGTGTGTGCGTGTGTGTATACGTGTGGCGGGTGTAGATTAAGTTTTCACATGTGAGTAAATAAGTATGTAATTTAGTTGGTCATCATAAATTGTGAGATAGATATATTTTTGGAGCCTTAAACAGCCATTTCATAGTCTGTGACACTTAACGCGACGCAGAAAAAGTATGCATTATGCGTTTTGTACTAAGTAATGTTGTAGAAGTATAGTGTGGGATTTTATGTTTGTATTTAATCATTTCAGTTTATAAATCATGTTGGATTAAAGCTTTCCATTCTAAACTGGAAACATTCAGATTAAAAAACAACATTCTAACATGGAGATTAAAAAACAATAATTTACATATTTTTACTAAAACATTCATGTAATGTAAAAATAGAATAATGTTCAAAACTGAACGCAAACCTTTTTGTAAAAAAAAAACAACGACTGGCGGGATTTCACATTCAATTGCGACAATTGTGTTTTGCGCCCGCGTGAACATAGATAATCCCGAGTTCAAGCGAATCTAATTCAGAAAAATAGATGGCAACCCTCCTGATTTAAAAGCCTAGGCCGAATTAGCAAAAAATTTCTTTCATTTTTGAGAAAAGCATTATACAAGCCTCAACCAGTAAGAAAGCCATGCATGCGGGCCTCGTATATAACCGGACCGAAACGCAGGTGGGGTCTCATACTTGGCCAGGAAGGCTTACTTACTGGATTCTACAGTAATGTACTAAAAATACTTGAGGCTATGGTGTATTTCAGTTGTGAAAAACTCTTGTTAGTCAATACGATCAAAAGACATGACCGTTGATGTAAGATATTTTTGCATATTTTGCGATTTCACAAAGGAATCAAACCTATAGGCTACTTCGTGTTGACCTAGAAACATGAAATTAAGCAAAAAAAATACCTTAGAGCACATATAAAGGAAACAATTTGAAAAGATATTTTCAAATAGTTTATGAATTATAACTAAAAAAGGGATTTAACTTATAATTTACGGTCGGTACAATAACCATGTTTTTCTTTAGTTAGCGCAATCATGTTAGAGGCTTTCTTAATGTATGGAAACATCGGTGCGTGAGTGCAACACGCACTTGGTCTGTTTTTTATTACAGTGGTTATTTGTGCAACAGTTAGTTATTGAATTTCAAGCGTTTTACAACTAGGAGAGCATTGGTGGCGTTGTCATTGATGGCTCTTTTGTTAAAGCGTTCGTAAAGCTCAAAAACGTTATTTTTGCCACTTTTGCCCACACCCTACACGAACGCTCAACTGAGCATAAGAATTAAATCGCATGATTATGCTGTCTAACACATAGTTAGTCAAAAAACGATCACAAACAAGCATGCTGCGGACGTGGTTCATCAATTGCACTTTTTGGTGGCAAAAATAACTGTTTTTTAGCTTTGAAGAGAACAAAAAGAGACATAAACGACATTTCTACCCACAGATTTCCTATTCGAACGCCCTTGTGAGCGGTATTTGGCGTATTTTCGCTAAAAACTCTCACGAGAGGTCTATTCGAACGCACTATAGCAAGGAAAATATTTTTATAATATTTACACTCTATATCCCTCGCTATATGTCAGTGTCCTGGTAGACATGGGCATACACAATAACACATCATAACTTCCAAGATCCGAGAACAAGCATTTCGGCACATCGCATATATATATGTTTCCTAGCTAGGGATCGAACTTGGGACGCTGCGCTTTGAAGGCAAGTTCGCAATCGACTGAGCTAACGCTACGTTAGAACGTTATAAACATAATACGCGTAAGTTCTAGCATAAGTATGTTACCGCTCAGTGTTGAGAAGATTTCGATGCAAATTGTTTTATAGATGTATAGACTTTAGAATCTATAGACTTTAGAATCAAAGTTTAGATGATTAACAAAGATTGACCTGTTTTTTTTATCTGCACACGACTTCTTTTTTTTATGGGATAGGTTGGCAATCGAGCAAGCGGTTCACCTGATTTTTATTTATTTATTTTACTCCGGACTCTCACGGACATCCGCAATACCAGAGGTCTCGAGGTTGCGTTGCCGACCATTGAGGAAGGATGATAGGAAAGAAGAGATAAAAGGGGTGAGGGTGGAAGGGGAGGGGGAAGGCGAGGGAGAATGGGAAGGAGGGAATCGGGCCTCCGGAACCTCCCATAAACCGACGAATAGCAAGCTATGTTACTTCACGTCGGTGTTATGTGGGAGTTTGGTCCTTCCCCGGTCGTGCCGGCCCATTCGGCTGTGGGGTTACACCGTGGCACTACCACCGAAAAAAACTTCAGATCACAAACTAGGCAGAGCCTGTACTTTGGTAATCTGATGACTGATATACATACTTATATACGTGTAAACACCCTGACACAGCTCAAACAGACTCATGCACACAAATGTTTTACACTCCCGGGTACCAGGGGTTCAGAAAGCAGAGTTGCTATACTGCACCAATCGGCCAGTCGATTTGCCGAGATCTCGCGGGTGAAATAAACCGCTTCTACAACAGCTTTTAATTAACAAAGTGACGGAATCCTATGATATTCATACAGTTTCTATATGTCACAGTTATTCTAATTTGGTTTTAGTTTACTTTGCATAACTTCTTACCCCAGATATTCTAATTCCGTCCAAAACCGAATTGTCTTTTACTTCGCCGTATACTTCTGAGCTGCTTCTGATCTGCGGTAGACAATCTCGATGTATTCCGAATAATCTGCAAAACAAATAAAGAAAGTGTTTTAAAAGTCATACATATTAAAAAGTGTTCCAAGGCCATACTCCCACCTCTTAAAGTATTCATGTTTCAACCTTACTACTAAATTTGGTACCACCACGTTAATATAGCAAGTTTAAAATAATAATGCATTACGAGTGACGTTATGATGACGTAGTATCACATATTTCATTCTCTTCGCGTACTTTGACGTGACTTTTGACCCTAAGTTTCATTGTTCCAGTCTCAAATTTTTGAAGATCCGTACTCCCATCTTTTAAAGTAGTCATGTTGCAACCTTACCATTAAATTTGGTTGACCGTTTTGTGTCGTTGGGAGTACGATAGTAAGTATGATTATTCTAAGCTTATTACAAAACGCTCCTGATTTATGATAGTTTCGTAAAAGGTGGGAGTAGGCCACCTGGAGGCTCCTAGAGATATCTAAAAACTTTAGCTAGAACATGTCCAACAACCCGCCATCTGCAGAGCATTCTTCAAAGCGAAATGGTTCTCTCGAAACTTTTGATGGGAGATCAATGTAGTAGCAACCGCGCATTGATAGTGATGACTTAGTTTCTTGTCGAAATCAGAGATGGCGCCAAACATGAAAGTCAACTAGGAAAATCTAAACAAAACCTTCCTGGTTTTCACTTAATGCGCTAATTTCCCAACACTGACTTGTCGAAATATCCGATGCATGTAAATAACCTCGACAAGATGATTGATAACACTTAAACACAAATGCATTTGTCGGTAGTTTCACATTCCGTAAAGTAAAGTCGAATTACTCATTTTAGTTACGGTTTTCTGGTAAAAATACGGATTATCACTTAATCCAATATAACCACTCGGGTAATAGTCACTTATTTAATTGAATTATATCCGCTTAAGTTGACTTAGGCTTGGTTTATTATTTAAAAATCAATAAAATTGGCGGAGATGTACTTCACTACCCGCAGACGCGCGGGAAAAAAAAATCGAATGAGATTATATAAAATTATATAATATCTTATATTAACAACGACAGGAATTTGAACCTTACCTACACAGCATAGGGTCCCAATTCAACGTATCCAAATTCATAAGCAATGTTCTAGAAGCATTTGTGACGTCGGTGACGTGAAGACCGCCTTGGGTACCGCCCGTTAAATTCTGCAAATAAGTTTTGTATTTAGGTCAATGATAGTAATAAAAGAGAATAAGCCAACTTTTTTTTTACATAGTTGCTTTTTTATATAGTTTTTTAAAATTGTAGGAATCAAGATTTGGGATCAGTCTGAAAACAAAAACTTTATGTATATATATTATGCCTCGGGACCTAGTGGTTGACCACTAGGTCCTGAGCACGCTTAGTTTGAGCATGATTGGTTCCAACGACGTGGGTTCGCATCCCAATTGAGGATGTATTTATTTCTCTGAATCAAAATTAGGCTTAGATCTATTCTGCACAGATATCGGAGTTTGACTTAGATCTATTCTGCACAGATATCGGAGTTTGACTTAGATCTATTCTGCACATATATCGGAGTTTGACTTAGATCTATTCTGCACAGATATCGGAGTTTGACTTAGATCTATTCTGCACAGATATCGGAGTTTGACTTAGATCTATTCTGCACAGATATCGGAGTTTGACTAGGATCTATTTTGCACAGATATCGGAGTTTGACTTAGATCTATTCTGCACAGATATCGGAGTTTGACTTAGATCTATTCTGCACAGATATCGGAGTTTGGCTTAGATCTATTCTGCACAGATATCGGAGTTTGACTTAGATCTATTCTGCACATATATCCGAGTTTAGCTTAGATCTATTCTGCTCAGATACGGGAGTTTAGCTTAGATCTATTGTGCACAGATATCGGAGTTCAGCTCAGATCTATTCTGCACAGATATCGGAGTTTGACTAGGATCTATTTTGCACAGATATAGGAGTTTAGCTTAGATCTATTGTGCAAAGATATGGAATTTAGATCTATTTTGCAAAGATATCGAAATTTTACTTAAATCTATTCTGTACAGACCATCAACGATAACACCGAAAGTTATAATTATTGTTAAATCTCTTACCCATATAATCCAAGAGTCAACCGTACCAAATAGCAGCCTCTTCTCCTTGCTAGCTTTTCGCACCGCTTTCACGTTGTCTTTCAACCATCGCATCTGAAATATACATGTATACAAATAAATAAAATTGAAGAGCAAGTTTGTAATGCCAAATTACATCTTTTAATATACATACTATATTCGTCAAAGTCGGTCCAGTTCCATCCAAGTTTCGGAGAACAGCCGGAATAAATAATATAAACCAAAAATTTAAGTTGTTGCCTTCGTATGCATTTGATACGAAGGCATATACAGTGTGTATGACTAGACTGCCACTGGCAGATAGTTGATGTTATAAAGGGTAACGTAGCTTACTTTAGTTATAGAAAAATAATGAGGGATCCGCGCAAAAAAAAATATCCTGCAAGCCCACACCAGCACACAGCGGGTAGGTCAGCTAACATTAGCATATTATGTCACATCCTGCGAAACTTGGTTATTCATCTATACATATATAATTTATTGTCCTTTCTGACTGACAAATATCAGCAGTTGATGCTATTTATATTGTGAGCATCCACCAAGGGCGTTTTATTTTTGTAGATTTTAATTCAAGTCTGTGGCTTCGTATCCCATAGACCAAGCGAGCGAAGCCGCTAGCGGATCTCTTAGTTCATAATATAAATTACCTTTAACGCACTGAAGTAAGGAGAAATCGGCAGGCCGCAGATATGTTTCAAATAATTCTTGTTCCTCTCTGGAACCTTGGCTAGAATTGCATCTACCGTGCTGTCAGTACGGATGTCATTCCACACTGCAATTATAAAAAAAAACACTTTACAATTGCAATATTGTACAGCGTGTAACAAAAAAGTGCAGTAATACTAAAACCACAGAGGCAGAAGCTCGCATACAATTGGGACCTAATTACTGTGTCCCAGGAAGTAGTAAACATTCAGAGTACAGTAAACATTGAGAAATCAAAGTTTTTCTAATACTCAAGCATCCCCGTAAAACTAGGCCAAAGACGGCAATGACCTCCAGAACGTAGACTAAGTATGTAACGGCCGGGGTTCAGCTCGGGGAGAGGGCGAATAAATAGTTAGAGTGGGAATTGCAGAGCGCATTAACAAACTCCCATGTATAGGCTTGTCTAATAGGGCTGTCCAAAAAAATTCGGATAATTTTCTTTGTATGAAAAAAAATTCAAAACGATTTAAATTAAGGTACTTTGTCATATGAATCCTGACTAGGTACAAATGCACAATTTTCACTATTACTACACCTTTTTGTTTCACGTTTGCGCATCTGCAACAAACTTAAGCAGTTAATTTATTCGGAGACGGAGTTAATGAAGACCCTCCGCATTTGGGATGAGCATCAGAAGCGAGGAAACCCGCTTTACTAGGTGGTATACATCTTGTGCAACAGGCCATCTTGGTTGGTACCACCACCAGCTGTACCAGAAGTACACATGTAGTTTTGCGGGGCACTATTGGCTGTACTTGTCACCTCGAGACATAAGTTTTTGAGTTCTATTTCGCTCAGTAATTTATTAGTAAATTATTAGTAGGTATAAAATTTACTCAGAGTCTCATAATTTTTTACTTTGTGTGTTTTTGGTGTATTTAAAAAAATAATTCAAACATCATGTGTACAATTACACTGTACTACTCGTACATTGCTTATTATTTAGTATGATATCGTATGCAAAGTTAAGATGTGTGAAAGAGAAGGAATGAAACAAATACGTATGGTAAATAAAACGAGATAGAACGGAAATTCAGCCATACATTGGAGTGAGTATGAAAGAGATATCTATATGTATAAGAATGCGAACGAGAAAGAGAGAGAATAACGGACTGCCATTGTTTCAATTACACGTTTGGCGGGAAAAACGCCACGACGAAAAACGTGCGTGACTTGACTTAAATAAAAATCTAACTTGTTGCTGCAACTAAATATTTACCTTCATAACTTGAAGAATGGCAAATGTACCGAATAACGAATCCAGTTATAAAAAAGACACGTCCTCATATTGGAAAGCAAAAGGACAATAGACAAAAAAACGGGGGAATATTGTTGGTGCATGTTATTGGCCGGGCGAGCGAAGCGTTTTTGCTTTAACTGGCCAAATTAACTTTCGTCTGTCCGTGTGTTTGTTAGGTTGTTCGTTTGTCTTGTACGAGTCACATTTTTCAGTCAATCTTGACGAAAGTTGGCATACATGTTTTACTATTCAATATATTTTTTTTTGCCATCGGCGAGTTTTGAGTGGGGTGTACTTTTCCTAATGAGGGGAAGTTTGATGCGGCGCTGTTTACCGACCGATTTCGATGAAATTTGGTACACACATTAGGTAGGTACCTGGTTTTAAGGAGGAATTTCGTATATGAGCATATTTGGTCAAGCCGTTGCCGAGATCATAAGTTGTGAAGTTTAAAACCTAGACGACTTTGCTAATATTCGGCAAGAACATTTGATAGCAACACCATATACATTTTACTAAAATTGGTCAAGGTCTTGTCGAAATGAATGTTTGTAAAGAAGAATGGCAATCCTCTGTGGTTTTGGGTACCCTACATAGACGGACCACGAGAAAGGGAACCATAAAATCCAGTAGTCCTTAGTAAGACTAAGATATTATAAAATTGTACCATATTATTTTAAGTTGGGGTTTAAAAGTTATCAGCATTGATATTTTTTTTAGGTTAGGTTAGATAGGCAGAATTCGTTGGCTTAAAATATGTGACCAGGTTTTCAAAAGAAATCTATCGTAATTGAGAAACGGGTGCTTGGCAGTAGGTATCTTTATCGTTAGATATGGATGCAACTTATATTTTATGTGATAACGTGATAAAACTAACTTGAGAAATGGCAAATGTAAAAACTTACGAGTCCAACAACAAAGGAAATAACTATTGGTGTCACTTTGACATGTAGTTTCCACTCTTTTGGCAGAATATAGTGTAGTATCAAGAAAGTTGCATAGATTCCTATAGTCTATGAACTGAATAGCGTTTCGTTATTGCCCACAAGCATCTTCTGCGTATGAATTTAATTTTGTTACATTTAGGTTTTCAAATTTTTTCCAACTGCTAATTAAATATAAATATATGAATTATTTGCATCTACTAATAATAAATAAATTTGGCATAGTTTTTTTTCTCCGTGGTTTTCATTCTCAGTGGGTACCCAGATGACCGATCTTCTTTGTTCTGTAATTAGATGACCTGCAGGTTTATTACGATTTCGTCTCCGAATCGTTTCCGAGTGAATTAGAATAACCCTGCTGGCCCGTTATTATAATTCACTCGGAAACGATTCGGAGACTGAAACGGCATATCCGTCTCTGTCATCCTGAATGTAGATGACAGAGACGGATAGGCCGTTTCTGTCTACGAATCGCTGCAGTGTGCTCAGGCTGCGAAAAATTGCCGTAGATAAGACCGTGCTCGCGAGGTCTACTGTTCGCAGAAATACTAGTAGTATTGGAAATTTACCTATCGCGGGGTGCAAAGGCTGTCCTGTGAATTTATCCCATGCTATCGTTGTCTCCCTCTGATTCGTGATGCCCAACGTAACGATGTCCTCTTTTGCATAACCTGAAAACACGGAAATGTCCATATGAACAGTTATAATTCAAATATTTTATTCAGTTTACGTATCAATGGGGCAAAGCGTATGCAGACAAATATATTTATTAATAGCTGTGCTACGCGGATACACCCGCGTGGTGATGTATGATGATGATGATGAATCAAATATGTAAAGTCTAAGTTACTCGAGAATAATCTTGCTTTTTTCTGGTGAAAGAGTTTTTTAATCGGTTAAGTAGCTTATTCATTACTGTCCTGTAAGGCACAAATAAGATAGTCCTTTAAGATATGTAATTATATTGTTACCCATACCAACGCTGCAGGACCTCATTGCCAACGGAGTGCTGATCAGGACTGAACAAGGAGAAATGAGAGTTTATGCTGATTATAGACCCCCCACTCCTACGCTAAAAGCATCGGACTTTGGTATGGTACTACTAGATGGCAAGATACCAATATTTATTATCGCGGGCCTCAACGCCAGGCATACGGCTTGGGGATCTCACCCAACCAACCCGGCTGGCTGAAAGCTCTTTCACGCTGCAGAGGCCAAGGACTTTGAGGTCATAGGGCCGGATGAACCCACACATATACCTACGAGCATCAACAGCAGACGTCCTGGATATTATATCTTACCAGGCCGTTAGAGGAGTCATCAAAGTGGAAGTGTTGTACGACTTTGACACGCAACACCTACCCATCTAAGTCACGGTCGGATCCTCCACCAGTCCTAAAGCTACCTTGCCCAGCTTACGGGTCGATTGGACAGAGTACCAAAGAAAAGTAGAGGCCACAACTGCAGGGCCTTGGACTTGGAAGCAGACAATGTTGAGAAAGAAACCATAATGTTGACTCAAGCAATGATGGAAGCCAAGTCAGCAGTAACCCACATGAAGCCAGCCCATCGAAGAAACTAACTTCCCCTAACCCTCAACAAAATCAAAATCGGTTCATCCCTTCGGCAGTTACAATGTCACACACACACACGCACGCACACACACACACACACACACACAGAGAGAGAGAGAGAGAGAGAGAGACGCGTCAACCATAAAACAACCTTGAAAGCAATAACGACGGTTAAAAAGTAACAGTCCAATTATAAAGAAAAAAATACCTAGTTCAGTAAGCTGGTCTATCGCGTTCTCCGCACAAAGCCTGATGTGGTGTATGCTCTCCAAAGGGTCCTGTTCGTACCATCCTTCCTGGGGCTGAACTTCAGTTTTGTCCATCTGATAGGAGACCAGCTCCTCTGAACGCTCGGCTTCGTATATCTGTAATTGAGATATCACATAATTATAGTAGTGTTTTTATTGGTTTCCTAATGATTTACCGAACTTATCACATTTAAACCAACGTTTCATAGACAATTCATTTATAGAACATGTTATTTTAAAAATGTTTCATTAAAAAAAAGGCGGCCTTGTGTCACATTTGTCAGCTCCAGTCGGCAACTTACTAAAATCGAGCCCACAGCTCAGTGTAGTCTTCAAAACTGACAAAGAGCACTTTCGTCTTCTTCTCTGTGGCTTTTTAACGTTGGAAGACGTTACTCTGCGAGTGTCATGTTCTTGCACTCAAAGATTATTGGCGGATATTTTGCCCTTGTACTCCCCCAACCGTGAAGGCGTGACCATTATACGAGAGCACTTTTTAGTTTTCAATCATTGATTAAAGTTTTATGTACAGTAGATAGATAGGCATCTTGGTTGCGACATTAGCGCCAGTTTCTGCGGCGGACAATTTTACAATTTTACTGCTGCATATATACTTGTAGGCACTTATATTTTTTTAATTATGATAATTTATCTACTCGAATGCTCGCAGGGTATAGATAGATATTACATTATATATATATAACATTACTCTCTAATTATTTATTTTTGGTCTCATTGTTATTAATTGTGTGTAAACGTGATATTATTACTACGAGTAACTTGCACTTATGTTTTTATGGAGGTTGTGAAAGTATAGAGCGTATAACAAGTACAATTAGAAAAATTTTATACCGACTTTCATCCTATTCAGTTATTGGAGTGTTACTCAAACACTACTGGACCGAATTTGATGAAATTGGACCACACGGGAAGCGCCAGCTTTCAAACAAAAAAAGAACTTTGAGAATCGGTTCACCTTATCGAAAGTTATGAGATAATAGTCGACCTGAGTACCTCCTCCTTTTTGGAAGTCGGTAGAAAAGTAGAGTTTAATTGGACCACACGGGAAGCGCCAGCTTTCTAACAAAAAAAGAACTTTGAGAATCGGTTCACCTTATCGAAAGTTATGAGATAATAGTCGACCTGAGTACCTCCTCCTTTTTGGAAGTCGGTAGAAAAGTAGAGTTTAATTGGACCACACGGGAAGCGCCAGCTTTCTAACAAAAAAATAATTTTGAGAATAGGTTCACCCTTTCGAAAGTTATGAGATAACAGTCGACCTGAGTACCTCCTCCTTTTTGGAAGTCGGTAGAAAAGTAGAGTTTCCAAGAGCAATTCGGGAGCAATACTATTTTAATAGTAATAGCTGGAGTGACGGTACTTAGATTAAAGAAACACTATAGCCTTCAAATTAGTTGGTTGCTCCCTAGGCAAAAAGTCTACTATTAAAACTCACATTTTTTGTATGACACAGTGATAATAATATACATTACAGAAGCACAATAATAGCACAGAATAATATAGAATGAATGTGCGCAGATGTGTACGTATGACGCATGATCGTATCACAGTCGTGTGAATGGGTATTGTAGTTTTTCGGGGCGTACAAAAATAGTTTACGTATTTCCGCGTGCGAATTGTTTATGCTACGTAGTGTTATTCTGCTTGCTAAAATCTAGCTGGTGCCCGCAACTTCGTTTGCCCAGGATTAGTACTTCGAGTGGCTTATTATCTTCTCCAAGGCCTATGCCTTATATACACACATCAACAAGGTCTAGGGATATTTCAATTAAACCTAAATAACTAAAATTCTATTAACTTTTTGTTAAGACATCTATTAAAATAAACCTTGTTTAATAGCCTATCTAATCTGATAAAATAAACTTTTAGATAAAGCGAAATATAAAAAAAAAAATTAAAAGAAGAGGAAAAACTCAGATAAAATTTCAATCTTAACTTTATTTTTAAAACATCAAAACCTAAACAAAACAACTATTTTTTTTATAAAAATTGTTGAAAACTTAAAATTAATAATCCGTGGATCCACCTAAGACTCTCCTGACACATCTGCAGCGGTTCTGCATACTCAAAGCAAGGGTGTCAATATCCTGTTGTGGAATACTGTCCCAAGTCCTAGTGTCCCAAATGTAACCAACTTGTAACGATACGCGCCGTATGATGAAATTTTGTCTCATTTGCTGTCTGTGGGGCAAGATTATAGCACCTCATCTCGGTATTTTAAAGCAGTCATATTGCCTTGTATCCAAACGAGATCCGTTCTACCGCCGAGACAGGTAGGTTTAATTGAAATATCCCTAGACCATGTTGATGTGTATATATATATATAAGATATCTTTATACCAAAATGTGTTAAAATAAAAGACTTAAGCCCAATAGAGCACGCGTGGGATGCTCTAAAGCGAGCTGTTTGGAACCGGCAGCCACGTCCCCAGACAGTGCCAGAGCTCAGCGAAGTCGCTGTTCAAGAATGGGACAAGTTACCCCAAGAAATGCTGGATAACTTGATTCTCAGCATACCCAGGATCACCGCATGTGTTCGAGCCAGGGAGGAGTTATATTATATCTATACTATATAATATTATAATGAGGAAAGATTTGTATGTATGTTTGTAACGAATTGGCTCAAAAAGTACTGGACCGATTTAAAAAAATCTTTCACCATTGGAAAGCTACATTCACCCTGAGTAACATAGGCTATATAAGATTCATCATCACCGCACGGGTGAAACCGCGGATAGCAGCTAGTTGAATATAAAGCTTTTACTAATAAATTGTTGTTGTTGTTACTTACTTTTTACTTTCTTATTACCGAATTCAGTTTAATTTTATTCTACTAAGGTTACATAGTTCAAGATTTAAATGACATTGTCGTATGTGATTATGGGACAAGTCTAATTGACTATGTACTATTCATTCACAGTGCATTAGATAATTTATACATTATATTATAAAACCTGTTTTTCTAGAAACTTCCAAGGAATTTTATAAGTGTTAGTCTTAAAAATGCAAGCAGGAAACAGCTTTTTTTAATGCTCGTATAGAAAAACATTAAGATCGTTTGAAAATCATTTTCATACCTGCTCGGCAAAGTCCAATTACATATCACGCAATCTCGTCGTAAAGCAAAGCATTACATCCCAAGGTAATGTTGTATGAAACTCCCAAGAGATTAAAGTGATTTGGATTTGGAACATTAAAATTTGTATGAAAACTCTTATATATAAATATCAATAGTATTTTTATTACATTAATTAATAGTAATTGTAAAGAGAGTTTATTCGAAAAACGAACTAGCACTGGCAGCACACAAAAACGTAAGGAAAAAAGGCGCGATTATCATAAATGTAAAACAAAAGACGGTTAGCTGTTATTTTTAACAGTTTTTCTGTGTTCTCTGTTTAGTATTTTATAATTTACGTAGATTTAAATATATTATTTTTTTCTCCGTATCTGTATAAATGTTCCAATATGAACATTAACTTAAAACTAGATAAATGATTTATTTATGTAGGCCTGAGTTTTTAGGAGCCTGTCTTTGTCTTGGGTGGCTTGAACCCTCGCTTCACTCAGGACTCTACACAACTCATAGATAATATTTTATTATATAAACGTCACAATGGACTCTCACGACATAATTCACTTGAAATTCTAGAAATAAAACGTCATAATGTGAAGTTGAGGGGTAACTGACCTAACTATAGTAAAGTAATTTATTATACTACAATCTTCGACTAATCAATTATTTCTAGCTATACTGTGTCACGGGTTCATCGAACACGTATTTTATCTATAAGCACTTACTTCAATTCGAACAATGTTTTATGCGTCGACGATCGGTATTTCCATGCTACTTGACTATTTAGATATTTAAAAGTTATCGTTTCTAGTTAGTTCTCTTTGTTGTGTTATCTGGTTGACTTTACCACTATGGTTTGACTAAAGGGAAACAGATGACTTATTCTTACAATCAAAGAGGACGTACTGGATACTTAGTGTTACTTTATACCGTTAGAGATACAGGATAGCTTCAAAAGTATATTTTAGTACAATTAAATTACAGCGAGCGCGCGCATCCGACTTCCAAAAAGGAGGAGGTATTCAATTCGACTGTATTTTTTTTATGTTTATTACATCATAACTTTCGACTGGGTGAACCGATGCTCAAAATTATTTTTTTGTTTGAAAGGCTGGCGCTTCCCGTCCCATTTAAATAACATCAAATTTGGTCCAGTAGTTTTTAAGATACACTCCAATAACTGATTAGAATGGAAGTCGGTATTAAATTTTTCAAATTGTACTTGTTTTAAATGGCGAACCATCGCGGGGGTTTTGCGAACACTGGTTTTTTTTATATTAAATTTTAATTATAGTAGGACGCTTCGAGGGTTAAACTATCACAGTCCCTTTTATTTATTTCATAGGAAGTCCAACAGCTTACATTAACAAAATAGTGTATTATAAATTAAGCACCAGAGAGCCAATTATAGGTCTTCGCGTATATGAGACATATTTGAAAATAAATAGCGTGAGCATTCGTAATACTAATCACAATAAATAGAAATAGGTTATGATACAACAGCCGGTTCAAGATGTTATACAATCGATGATATGTTATACAAATAAAAAATGCTACGGTTCGAAGAATTTGTCACTAAGCAACCGCCGCACCGAGCTTACGCTTGTGTTTAATAAGTCTACTGTTTCATCTTTCTTACATATTTGATTAAACTTGCTACTCGCTCTGTACATGAATGAATTTTGTCGATATTTGGTATTAACAATTGACAAAGATAGGGGTGGATTAAATCGAAACGATTTGTGATCAGTCGATGGGCAGTCAATTTGATTGGATACAATTTTTGTTAAAAAAGTTATGTCTGATATATCACGTATTGAAAGAGTGAACATTAGAAACGGGATATTTACCGTGTAAACCATTTTGTTTGAGTTCCTTCAGTTTACACGTGATCATGGCGCTTGCAACAGTTCCGAAATATCAAGAACTAGCTGCTGTCCGCGGTTTCACCCGCACGGTGATGGATGATGATGATGATGAATAATCTTATATAATAGCCTATGTTACTCAGGGTGAATGTAGCTTTCCAATGGTGAAAGAATTTTTGAAATCTTTTTCTCTAATTTAATAAATTACATTCTTTCTGATTACAAAAAATATAGTAGTTGTCGACCAAAATATTGAGAAATTCGAAACGAAAGATTTTATCCGTCGTATTATTTGCGATTTTTTTTCTTCAAGGTGCCAGATAAATATTGTGCAATATTATTATATAAGTCTTTTTTAACTTTTAACTATGCGCTGTACTTGTTCCAAGTTTGTACCAATAACTGTGCGTCTATACTGTGCGACGAAAAACAGCGTTTTACGGATCTTAGGCTTTTGGCAGTGCCTTAAGATTAAACACTAAAGTTCATAATAATGTTGATAATTATTCTAGCACATCTATGATACCAAATTTCATTCAAACCCGTTCAGCCAATCATCAGGCGTTATTGAGTAATAAGCTGTCACTCATCCAAATATACCCATCTATAATATTAGTAGAAAGTAGGATTTGTAGAAAGAGATCAAAGGCAACGCTACAATGAACTTTAGAACAGAATCATTTGATAAATCCTAGATCTGTACACATAATTAACCAATAACCACAAATTAATGAGCATAGAATGTAATAATATTGTAATAAGCATACAATATTACGGAATCTCTCGCTCAGCTCAAAGTACAAGGTACAACGTTAACCTAACCTCTATTGACGTGTGTAAACCCGGTGTTGCATGATTGAAGTTTAAGCCCTTGTCCACACTGGGGCACATTTGTTTTGCAATTTGCAACACGCCACAAGTTACCGATACAATGCACCTCTATAATCATCACCATCATTTCAGCCGTAGGATCCGTCCACTACTGAACATATGCCTCCCCCATACATTTTCAAAAGTACCGTTTGGAAGCGGCCTGCATCCAACGTCGTACTGCGAACTTTATCAGGTCTGTCCACCTTGTCGGTGGACGACCTACGCTGCGGTTGCCGGTCCACGTTCTCCAATCCGGAATCTCATCGGCCATTTATGTTCTGCGTGCTAAGTGCCCTGCCCCCTGTCACTTCAACTGGCTTATCTTATGGGTTATGTCGGTGTCTTTCGTTCTGCTACTGATCTCCTCTTATACGGATATATTCTTACTTACTTCTTAAACAACTAGCTTCTTGAATCTAGATTCAATCAAGAATCGTAAACTTAAGTTTAAACTGAAGCTCTCGCCCAGTGTGAGTAAAAGTATAGCTCTTTAAACAAGCCCTTATTATATACTTACAACAAATCTGACAGTTTTCGTTCCATCGTCTATGGAGCCGATCAATGGCTTCTTGTGACCTTCTCGTACCGGCATTCCGTTATCTGAAAATATAGAAAAATAACCTTATTGACCGAGCGAGCGAAGCGTCTCTGCTTTTACTGGCCAAATCGACTTTCATCTGTCCGTATGTTTGTTAGGTTGTATGTTGGTACTCCTGTACAGGTCGCATTTTTCAACCAATCTTGGCGAAACTCGGTACGCATATTAAATCTTTTAATCTTTTTTTGTTTTTGGCGATTTTTCAGTGGCGGGGTATTTTTCCTAAAAAGGAGGAAGTTTGCTGCGGCGCTATTTTATTTGCCGACCGATTTTGATTAAATCCTGATAAAACTGGAATTTCGCCATATATGAACATAAATGGTCAATTAGTTGCCGAAATAATAAGTTGTGAAGTTTAAAAACTGGACGATTGTGGTAATATTCGGCAAGGACATTTGGTACCAACAAAATATAAAATTTCCAACTCCCACTCCATCTCAGACTACGAAAAATTGCCGCTTTGATAAGTTGCGCTTAACATCAGTAGGTCTACCACGAGTTTGCAACATTGACACCAATGCTCGATATCGACTGCCGCAATAAAATGTATGAAATAAATAACAGTGCCACCTCGCGGTCAATTGTAGAACTAACATTGATAGCGAGTACGCCAATCACAAGCTTAATAGGTAGGCGAGATCGAGTATCGACTATAGATGACATTTAAGTTGCCAACTCATGGTAGAGGTACAGGTGCGCACCTTGCTCGTCTAACACAGAAATACATTAAAAAAATATGGACATACATAGCACCTCACCTTTGAGGTGGGGTTTACTGTAAGCTGTATGTATACATATTTACATGCAATATAATAAATTATAGTAAAATCCTACTAATGTTACTAACTTTATGTTTTACGCTATAGTTTAGTTAACAAATATTGAACATATATATACTATTTCTTTTGACGTGATAACGTCTTCTAAATCAATGAACGAATAAGTATGACTCATTGTCACGTTCCTTCTGAGCAAATGCAAGCGAAAGCGCGAACCAAGCGATAGAGAGGCACGATCGGCCTAAGCGTTCGGCTTGTCTTATCACGTTATCACGTAAAATTATCGACCGTAAACCGACTTTACAGACAACTATTTTGTGGTATATATTTTAATTTAATTAAGTATATTCCACTAATATTATAAATGTGAAAGTTTGGATGGATGGATGGATGAATAAACGGATGTTTGTTACTCAAAAACGGCGGAACGACTTAACGGATCTGGATGAAATTTTGCACAGAGATAGGTTATAGTCTGGAATAGCACATACACCATCATCATCATCATCATCATCATCCATCACCACGTGGGTGAAAAATCGTAATATTCTTGGGCAAAGCATAAACAAAATAACATGATCTCCGCCTACGACAAGATCGGAATGATGACAGTTCTGTCAAAGTTTGTGTCAGTTTCTGATTGTTTAGTCAAAATCACGCTATCATTTTGACAGCTACACTAGACGTGCTCGATGACCGTCAAGGGTGATGAAATGTAACACAAATATCATCAAGGGTAATGAAATGTAATAACAGTTTTTTTCCATTGTGATTAATTTTAAATTTGTATGTACGTATGTCCTGTGTTTTATTATTAGTGTTTACTGATTGATTTACTAAGTATTTGCTAATACTATTATAGCAATTGGGTTTGACCATGTACATATTTTATGACTTTTTGGTATATAGATAGTTATGCCCTTGGAGAAGATAATAAGCTACACGAAGTACTAATCCTGCGCAGACGAAATCGCGGACACCAGCTAGTTATTCGATATATTGACCGAGACAGTCTTTAGTAATAGTTTTCTAATATAATTTTCCATTACACCCAGATAGATAACAAACACGCGAAGCTGTGATAAGAAAAGGCTTATCATAGGTCCGCGTTACAAATAGCTTATAAACTAATTAGTTAATCTAAGAAACGATTAAGTAGGAATTAACAGTATAGGTAAGTATATAAAGAATACTTTATATTTTTTTGTTATAATAACTAACGTGGTTTTCACTCATTATTAATTAGAAATACGGGATTACTCACGTAATATTTATCGGATAGGTCCGACTATAGTTTCGACCACATTCGGTGGCCTTTTTCAAGGAGTGTTCGGAACGCCCGCGTCGATGACGTCTCGCCTAGCATACTTTATATTAATATCATAAATACAAAAGTTCTGTAAAGGTATATGTAGTGTCACAACTCAAGCAGCGCTGACTTAATAATATATATGTAATAATATGGGACAACGTCCACACAAGGTATTCCGTAACGCTATTATTTAGCTCAGTAGCAAACAAAAATAAAAATACCAAAAAATGGATCCGACTTCAATACCAAAAAGTATGAAATAACTTGTTGAACTCGTTACCATGATAGTTCAAAAGTACCTTTTATCACAATATTGTGCGCACGGCACCGACTTCGACAAGTTATTTAAATTCGCACATTTTGGTATTGAAGTTGACATTTTTGGATTTGTTTTCAGCATGTTTAGTGACCCTTGCTACTTACGGAATCGATTGTCATTCACCGTCAATGATGATATCATCAAGATAGACGTAAAACTTTTCAGTTATTGGAGTGTAACTTATGAACTGCTTGACAGAATTTGATGAAATTTAGATGAGATCACCTCGGAAGTATAACAAAAAAAAATATTTTTTAAAATCGGTCCACAAATAGGGGAGAAATCGATTAACACACACAAAAAGACACATATACACGAATATATAACCGCCTCCTTTTTTAAAGTCGGTTAAAAATGTTGATTGAAATCTTGAATAATTACGTCTCCCTGTCAATTTTGTCATGTCCAGTAAGCAAAAAGGTTAGTAAAGTGATGACTGAAGCTGACAAAAATTGTTAGCAACTGAGATACATACACGTGTAGAGGCGAAACACGTGTCGAATATTTGGTTTATTTGGGGTTTCTTGTGTGTTTTTATTTTGTATTCTTCCTATTAGCATTTTATGCGGGAGGGAGGGTGGTGTACGCCCCCAAATAGGCCAAAATCATTGTTTTCTTTTCAGCGGAAGTGTCACTAAATATTTTTTAATATCGTTTTTTCAGGGATGTTATAGCTTTAGAGGGTTGGAAAGCATACTGTCACACAAATACGAGTATATGGGTGAGTTGTTTCCATCGACATGTATCAACATTAGTGCCATTGTATGAATATCTATACAGAGGCCGTAGCACAAACCGTCTGCGAAAAAGTATCCGTATCGTAAGCGTCAACGCATCACGCTTCGGCGTACAAACTATGAGTTATCTGTGTCACAGCTGCCCTAGATGACAGCTTGTATTGTTTCACGTGAACGACACGTTACGTTACACTTACGCAATTATCCGCGCTAGGCCCATATTGGTATGTAAGGACAACAGACAGATATGTAGAGTTCGAAAGTCATACAGATTGCAAGGAACAATAATGTAACTTTTCCATTAATTAGTACATTAGTTATCTAAAGTTATATGATTATTAACGGGATATTTACCGTGGTAAGGTTGAGGAATGAGCTCCCGATATTTCGGCGCAGTTACATGCACCATGTTCACGGGAAGACGTCTTCCCGTGAACATGGTGCATGTAACTGCGCCGAAATATCGGGAGCTCATTCCTCAACCTTACCACGGTAAATATCCCGTTAATAATCATATAACTTTAGAGAACAACCGTGATAGTTTAAAACAGTGTTTTACATTAGTTATATTTCTAATCAGTGAAATACTTGGTGTGACACCCGTAATGTAAGTTTCCGCAGCTTTGACAATAAAGATAACTTAACATGATGTAGCATTTTATTCAAATCAATTACATTTGTAATTTTCCTTATAAATAATTAAAGAGGAATCTGGTAGTTTTTTTTATAATTAAAATAAAAAGAGGTTCACGCTCTAGACAATGAGTCTATTTAAAAAAGTGTTTGTCTGTAAAGTCGACGATAATTTTATGTGAATACGCCATAAGACAAGCCGAACGCTTAGGCCGATCGTGCCTCTCTATCGCTTGTTCCGCGGTCTCGCTTGCTCGGCTCAGGTGAAATGAGTCTACTTTTTCGTGTGTGCAGCCGGCGTTCATCGTTTTATAAGACTATCACGTCAAAAAATGCACGCATTTATTCATAATGTATTTTATTATAAAAAAATGTAGAATCATCTCATAGCGAGACTAACGCTACATATCCCGTATTCGGCTTTACGATATCCATTATGAAAGGATGGCGCAGTTGGTAGCACCCCTGACAAACAAAGCAAAGGAAAGGTCAAACATTTGTTGAACATGTTCGACCTGTGTCTAGATGTGTACATATATGTATATATGAGTATGTATATCAGTCATCAGGTCACCACAGTTCAGGCTCTGCCTAGTTGGGAACATGAAGACATTGTGTAAAAGTTAAAAAAAAACTAAGTAAAAAGTACAGCAAATATTAATGACTATGACATAAAAACTAGTACAGAGACTATATAAATTACTAACTGTCCCCGTAAATTCTGTTTCGCATTAAAATATATTTGCCCCGGGTGGCCTTTCTGTATCTATTTATCTATCGGGCGGGATAAAAAAATATAAATATATAGCTCATGTTAATCCAAAATAATGTAGCTTTCCATATCATAATCATAAAAGTCATAATCAGCCCATTTTGTTCCCACTGCTGGGACTCGAGCCTTCCTCTTAGAGGAGTTGGGCCATAATCCACCACGCGGGCCCAGTGCGGCTTGGTAGATAGGTTAGTAGCCAACCCATGTCGAAGCTTTCAAGCTGCCCGGAGGCCCTAGACATAGTCTAACGACTGTTGTCCTAAGACAAACAACTGGTACCGACGGCTTAACGTGCCCTCCGAAGCACGGAAGCGCTCAGTTAAATATTGCCACTAGCGGTCACCCATTGAAGTCCTGACCACAGCAAATATTGATTAACTTGTTGATCGATTAAGATCGCCAAATCAAGCTCGGCTACGAGCGCTTCATAGCGAGCTTTCTATATGTGAAAGATTTATGTATTGCTTAAGAAGTTTTCGAGTTTATAAATTACAAACAATAGTGTAATAGTATGTAGTAGTAGACAAGTGCTCCTGACTAGCTAGAGCCTGTGCAAAGAAGAGAAGCGTCGTATTTTGTAATATTTTTCTGTTTTATAATTTTACTAGCTTCGCCCCGCCGTTTCACCTGCGTGGTGGATGATGCTGAAGAAGTTTTTTTTATTTTTAAATCACCCCTGACTAAGTGCGAACAAAACAAAAAAAGGATGATTCAAATCAGCCCAGCCGTTGTCAAGTTTTAGCGAGACTAACGAACAGCAATTGATTTTTATATATAACTAGCGACTGCCTGCGACTTCATTCGCGTAGTAATATAATAACCTCCTATTTTATCTTGATTTTTCTTCCATAAGAACCTTCTCTTGACAATAATTAACACAAGAACAAGTACAATTTGAAAAATTTGATACTGACTTCCATTCTACTTAATTATTGGAGTGTAACTCAAAAACTACTAGACCGAATTTGATGACATTTAAATGGGACCACACGGGAAACACCAGCTTTCAAACAAGAATTTTGAGAATCGGTTCACCCAGTCAAAAGTTATGAGGTAACACATATAAAAAAAGAGGAATTGATTACCTCCTCCTTATTGGAAGTCGGTAGTAAATAGAATTAGCGAGATTGTTCCATCCGTTCTCAAGTTATAGCGTGACCAGGAGAAATAGGGGTTCATTTTAAATAGATTTTATAGAGTCGAAGTTCACACTTGCGTGACGGACAGATACGATAGCTAGAGGCCTACTCCCAAAATCAAACTAGAATGTTTCGTTTGACGGATTTCACAAATTCTAGCTGTGAAAGTGAAAAAGCAAAAATACAGTCAAGGGGGATGAAATCTAAATGACAGATGAGAGTGATTATGATTAGTGTTTAATGGTAAACTGATGACATATGAAATCGTAAGATCATAATGTGTAATTTTTAAAATTTACTTTGTGTGTGCATAAATCATCTACAACATTATTTTTAGAAATTTAGTAGTATATGATCATAATAAATATATACAGAACATAATATACAAAATATAAAATATCAATGTGTTATAAAATATGTACATGCTCAAACTATATTTGCTTCACTTAAACGAGTTAATGCTTTGTTCATATGGTAGATCAATCAATAAAACACACTACCAAAAAACAAAAACCTCCATATGAAAAAACCTGTCTTTATATTTTATTTATCTTGACTGTATTAGTGCTGTTTTACTTTCCCAGTAACAAGTACATTTTGAAAAATTTTATACCGACTTCCATTCTATTCAGTTATTGGAGTGTAACTCAAAAACTACTGGACCGAATGTGATGAAATTTAAATGGGACCACACGGGAAGCACCAGCTTTCAAACAAAAAAGAATTTTGCAAATCGGTTCACCCAGTCGAAAGTTATGAGGTGACAAACATAAAAAAAACATACAGGCGAATTGAGTACCTCCTCCTTAATTGGAAGTCGGTAGAAAAACGCGGAATCTGTTAAACAAAACTTCGTACCTATTTTGTTTTTAGGAGTACATGCCCTGAACAGAATAATCAAGCAGTTGCATCATCTTAAGGAAACGAACGTAATCATCGAAACCCCCTCGCAGTTTCTATAAGTACATTATGTACTTACAATAGTTATCAACAGGAAAATGCGAAGGAAGCCCTAATAGTCCTCTTTGATTACACTATGCTGATTGCGAATACTGGTATATACTGGATTGTTCTAGTCTACCACGGAGTAAGGAACTGGGGGCCGATTCCACTAACTAAATATGTCCAAACTGCAATCGAACCGTATCTAAATGAAATGTTTTCATATTTTGCAATTGAAATACAGTTACCGCAGTTACGTTTCTATTGACGCCAGCGATCGATTTAAACTTTATATTAAGCTTACTCGATGGATCATGAGAGTAACCCTATCTGTATATATTGGTATTTAATTATATTAGTATATAGTTATGTCTAATGTATTTTAAAGTTAAAATGTATAATACACTACCTAACAAAATAAAAGACGAAAATAAAATGAACATATTCAAATTTACACTTAAAAAATTACTTCTGCAGAAGTGCTATTATAATATTGACAGAATTTTTCAATGATAATACATTAAAATAGACTGGTCCTCTCTGCACAATTGCAACACCCCCAGGGGGTAACATGTGACATGTACTTATTGTAAACCTTAGGCAACAACACCTGGCGACAATAGAAACGTAACTGCAGCTGCACTGTTCCTCAATAACAGAATAAGGATTATGTGTAATTCAGCTACGGTTCGATTGCAGTTGGAACAAATTTAGTTAGTAGAATCGGCCCCCTGGATGGATGTAGCGTGACACATGGACACACACAAAAACTGATAGAGAATTCTTAATAGTACAGTCTTATAATTTATATAATAAACAAATAAATAGTCCAGTCAAATTAGATAAAGTATGGACATAATTCTTGAATGTTGTATTCTTTTAGAATAGTTAGAAAACACAGCTAGAAGTTAATTTATTGATTCAGGCGTTACTTTGCGGAAATCCATTATCAAAAAAACGATATTAAAAAATATTGAGTGACACTTCCGCTGAAAAGAAAACAATGATTTTGGCCTATTTGGGGGTGTGCACCACCCTCCCTCCCGCATAAAATGCTAATAGGAAGAATACAAAATAAAAAACACAAGAAACCCCAAATAAACCAACACCGATTGGACACGTGTTTCGCCTCTACACGAGGCATCCTCAGGAGATGTTGACTCGTCGAGAGCGCTCGACGAGTCAACATCTCCTGAGGATGCCTCGCGTTGGTTTATTTGGGGTTTCTTGTGTTTTTTATTTTGTATTCTAGTATTATTATTATATTTACTATTCTTTAAACTTAACCCTTTTCGAGATATTTGACTTTTAATTTTTTTATTGAAAGTTGCTGATTTATAGGCTACTAAATTTAATTTTGTTTATTTTGAGTGTCTTATTATTATTATTGCATTTTTACATATGTAATAAGATGCTTTAGGACGTCAATCATTAAAATAGTCCATAAGTTAATTGAATAGGCTGTAGTAGACAAGTGAAAGTTAAGAAATTAAATTCTTAAGAAATATTATAAAGTCGAATATCTCGAAAAGGGTTAAGTTTAGGGTAGGGTATTTCAGAGTGAAATAAGTCAGAAATGATGGGTACTCCACGCCCTTAACGGATTTAGCATGACTTTTCCTGTAACCCTGTATATATATATAATTATATTTGTTATATAATTATATATATATATATTATAATTACATTAAACTCTACTATATACGAATATGAGTCAGCGTCGCGTATATTGTCGAGCCAGCAGAATATAAAGTTTTGATCGATCGCTGACGACTATATAAACGTACTGCACTTGCACTGTTAAGAATAGGTATAAAAGCCACCGTTCAGCCACGGTTCGATTCGATTGAAATTTAGTTAGTAGAATCGGCGCCCAGATCATAGCTTTCTATAAGTGAAACTATCGAGTAGGAAACCTGTTATACCTACTGACCATAAACAGGTTAATACTGTTCAAAAGCTCTTCTATACATATATATGTGTATACTCGTATACACATATATATGTATAGCAGGTAAATACTATAGTTGTTAAGTCAAAATAGATATTGTGGTATTAGTTCTAGGGGGTAAACTAAGAGTAGACTTTCCAGTGCAAAACATTATTTCGGAAAGGTTGGTGAACTCAAACGTAAAAAATACAGGCTTTGGTTTGTTTGGCTGGTCTATACCTAATACATTTATACTTACTCGTATTTACAAAAACAAGTAATTATTTCTTGCTATAAGTAATTTCTCAATGAAGTAATTACTTCACGATAGAATACTTCCACATAAAATCTTATTTTATAGTCGAGCAATGGACGTTGCTTACTAAAGTTAATGCATGACATAACCCTATCAAAATTGTATACAGTATCTTTTTACACTTGTATTAAGTTGTTATGGGATTTTAATTTTTACAGTATAATAGATCTTTCACAGTTCAGACTTGTGTGCGAATGTAATTTTTATACAACTTCACTTTTGCAATAAGAACGAAAATTTGACGTGTTCTCATTGCTTAAGTTAAGGAAATGGTGACTATTACTTGGCTAAGAATTCTAGCCTTTGATAGTTCTAACTTCAGGCAAATTCGAGTATATAGAATTAAAATCTTTTCTGTAATTACTCTTCCTTAAGTAATTACTTTACGTGTTTATAAATACGGCTGTAATTATGAGATAGCGTTACGAAAAGGCAAGTTTTTTTTTCTTTTATAGACTTCCAAAAAGAGGAAGCTCAAGCTGACGCGTATATAGGTATGTATATATTTTTTATGTATGTATGTCCACGCATAACTTTTTACATAATACCTAGTAGTAAAGTAGATTTTGTATATTTTTTTTTTCGTTTCGATGTTTTTTTTATGTTAGTTAGGTACCTCATAACTTTCGACTGGGTGAACCGATTCTGAACATTCTTTTTTGTTTGAAAGATGGTGCCTTCCATGTGGTCCCATTTAAAGATCAAATTCGGACAAGTAGTTTTTGAGTTACACTTCAATAACTGAATAGAATGGAAGTCGGTTTAAAATTTTTCAAATCGTACTTGTCTATTTTTCTCTTTACAATTCCAATAATGTGCCTCGCTAAGAAGGCGTTAGTGCGTCAAAAATCATGTAGTAAAAACTATCTTATATTCAAATTTATTTAGACGTATTAGTAAACTGGAGTAGCAACATAATGTTATGATAATGACATGCACGATGCAGTGAAATTCTTATTAGAATACCAAATTCAACAATTCAATTTGCTTTGTTATGTAACACAAAAACATGCAAATTTAAAGATAATTATGCAGATCTAAATAAACTAAAATATGTCAAACAAACAAACGTAAACAGAAAGAATAGGTACTAATTATATGACAAATTTCATATCGAGGTAGTAATAAAACGAACGCACATATTATACGAGACGAAAACATCAACAATTTATTTTTCGGATTCGAACCCGCGTTGCCCGAAAATCCGACGCCACGACCGTTACGCCACCAAGGCCGTCTAAACATTAATCTGTCCGAATCAGCAAGACTCATTCGAGTTAAGTTTCATTCATAAATCTATTGTTATTTTTTGCGCTGATGCGGACGGGTTAATATCATCTCTAGTTCATTTTAACCGTCGGCGTCGTATTAGTGCAGTCAAATTTGAATAAAGTATGGACATACTCGTAATTCTGACAGTAGTAAATCCTTCTGGACACGTTAGGAAACACAGCAAGGAGTATCTCCCCGGTTTGCAACGTTTCTAGCACCTACGGAACCATGTCAAATATTAGGTATACACTTTAACGAATAAATTAGAAAAATTCAAAGAAGTCGGAATAGTTTATTGTATTTATGAATAAAATCTTCCTTTATGTATGACTTAGAGTGAAAATAATTGCGACATACAGAATATTTGTTAGTGTTTTTTTTTTTTTATTTGCGGCTCTGGGAAAATTCCGAGATAGAATATATCTGTATATAAAAAATTCGTGTCTACTTCAGAACCTCCTCCTTTTGTGTCCCCCTGTGAGAAGGTAGATTATAATACTCTTATGGCCGTTTTCAATAACCTATCTATCGTCGGTTTCCTTACTTAATATAGAGATAGATATTTGACACTATTTGTATGGACGTTATGTCAAATTTCTATCGGTAGTAAGGAAAACTGTGGATAGATAGAATATTGAAACGGCCGTTAGTACTACTTATAATATAAAAATATAGTGATCACCACTATTTCCTGAAGGAATTTATGCAATTTAAAAGATTTTACTCGATTTAGGTAGGGATTAAGTTAGACATGATCCTTAATCCTTTATATACCGTGATAAATAAAACAAAAGATTTATGAATGAAACTGACATATATGTACATCTCTGGGACGCAAAGGGTTAAATCATATGAAACCATAATAAAATAAAAAACTCACTGTCGCGTATTATTTACCACTCTTGCAAAATATCGCCTAAGTAGATTAAAAGGGGACGGATTGATATCTATTTTTATATCTATATATCAACAAATAATTCAAAATGATTTGGATACATACTCGTACTACATTATTTTGACTTATTTGATAATATATTAAGGTATACAATTGATAGCTCGTTGTGCGAGCTATGGAGAGGGCTATGCTCGGGGTTTCTCTACGTGATCGAATCAGAAATGAGGAGATCCGTAGAAGAACGAAAGTCACCGACATAGCCTAGAAGATTAGCCAGTTGAAGTGGCAGTGGGCAGGGCACATAGCACGCAGAACAGATCACCGATGGGGCCGAAAGGTTCTGGAGTGGAGACCACGGACCAGCAAGCGCAGCGTAGGTCGTCCACCGACACGGTGGACAGACGACCTGAGGAAGATCGCAGGACGACGTTGGATGCAGGCCGCTTCCAACCGGTCCTTTTGGAAAATCATGGGAGAGGCATATGTTCAGCAGTGGACGTCCTACGGCTGAGATGATGATGCAATTGATAGTTCAATCGTCTTACTAAACGTATCAAAATACAAACAGAAACAAATCATTATATAAATGCAACAATTCACCACACGTAGCTTTTGCATTCATTAGTCAGAGTGCATTAATAGATATTCTAGAGAGACCCAAGCCGGGGGTGGTTGTACGGTGTGCCCTCGCTCGGTCGGCCGTACACTGCTTACGCACTTAGGCGCAGGCCACAGATAAATGGCGTCGGGCGCGGACATGGCACGGGGGGCTTCCTATTCCATGCATGGCAACAAAGCGCAATTTGAACACAAGGTAGTGTGACACGCCATTTTGTGTTCTAAACTGCGCTTTATTTCCATGTATTTTGTATGAAATTTGAATGGAATGCCTGCCCGTGCCATGTCCACACCCGCCGTCATTTTTTTTTAAATGGTTCATCAAAGTGACTCCCTCTCGCCTGATGGAAAGCGAAGATGAAATCAAGAAGCAATGACCAATAGTGCAGCCGTAAGCTGCACTAATCGCTACCCCTATGATGACCAGCAGGCCTAGACAAAATTCAAACAGGCGTGTTTCCGCAAACGCTACAGACAATAATGTGTCTACGAACTTAGCGCGACCTCACGTGACTTTTCCACAGGTAATTTCAACGCCATACATTTTGGAGTTGTCGTTTGGCGTTAAAATAACAGAAACATCTTTTGTCTAGGCCTGCTGAGAGATGCTTTTTCACGCCCCGCTTGAAAGACCCCAGCTTGATAGGCCGTAGCACTACAGGTATGTACACAGTACATAGTAGTACACAGTATATTAGTGCTACAGCCTCTGAAGCTAGAAAGTTCCATAAAAATTGTGTCAAACTTCTATCCCTTGTATGGCAAAGCGTCGTCGATAGAATACAGAAACTGGCTCTAGGGCATGCTCACGACCATAAATGTCAATTATGACGCCAAGATATATCCGACACATCACGCAATTTACTATTACTACAGCAACTGTTGCTTGTAGTAAGAAACATGGTAACAATGAAAACAAAGTACAATTTTTTAACCAAAAAGTTGAACCGATTTCAACACCAAACGATACGGACTTCGACAAGTTCTTATGCACTTTTTGGTGTAAGAGTCGGTTCCATGGTATATGATAAAAAAAATTGTGACGTGACCGTTGCTAATTACGGGCTCGATTGTCATTCACCGTCAATGAGGATATGATCAAAATAGGCAAACCAAATTTAAGACTTATATGGTTTCCTCATGGATGCCACTGTTATCACTGGAACAACTTGGGTCCCACCAGCAGTGGTCATGGGAAGCACCAGCTTTCAAATAAAAGAGAATCACCAAAATCGGTTCACTCAGTCGAGAAAATTCTGAGGAACATATAAAAACAGTCGAAATGAGAATCTCCTTCTTTAAGTCGGTAAAAAATACAGTTGACATTATCATCATCTTCAGCCGGAAGACGTTCACTGCAGAACATTGTCTCTCATGTTGAAGATCTCTCCGCAATGAACGGTCATGTGCCAATTTCATTCATCACCTCCCTGACACTAACTATGTCGTCGGTTTGATGAAAAATATTCTAAACAAACTGGATATTCGCCAAGACACATCAGCGAGTTTTGGTAATACGGAGTATATATGAAGCAATTAGGAGCAATATAGCTAAAACAATTGACGTAATTTATCCTGGGGCTCTACTATACCACCTTTTATCATAAAACAGGAGCGTTTCGTTATAAGTCTAGAATAATCATACAATCATACTAGGTACCATGAACACAAGGGACTAACAATATTATTTCAAATACTAGCTGACCCGCCAACGACTGCGCTCGCTTGATGCGGTTAATACAGTTTTTTAACTATCGCACGGGAACTCTTTAATATACCGGGATCAAAAGTATCCTATTTGTTGATCAGGCATATAAGCTACCACCAAACGAAATTTCATTTAAATCGGCCCAGTCGTTTCGGAGATTAGCCCGTACAAACAGACAGACAAACAGAGAAACAACAAGTAGAATTTGAAAAATTTTATACTTACCGATTTCCATTCTATTCAGTTATTGGAGTGTATCTCAAAAACTACTACACCGAATTTGGTGAAACAAACAAGGGACCACACGGGAAGCACAGCTTTAAAACAGAAAAAAATAATTTTGAGAATCGGTTCACCCAGTCGAAAGTTATGAGGTAAATAAAAATGAAAAAAAAAACAGAAAAACATTTTGAATTGAGTACATCCTCCTTTTTTTGAAAGTCGGTAGAAAAATTAAAAAAAAATTAAATTAGTTCGATTTTACTCCTTACCTCCCTCTGACTCGGATTTTAGCAATTTTTTTTCATTGTACAGAAATTCGACCTCTACAGTTTTATTATATGTAGTGATTATGTTACTATTGGTTAACATTGGAATATTAAGTAGTTTGTGTCAAATGCCACGTCAGAGTACGCGAATTGAGTGAACTACTTTGTTATCATCATCATCTAAATAAACAAAAAGAAAGTATTCCTCAAATGCAGGCAAGGAATACAGGTCTTGTATTGCTCAAATGCAGGCAAGGAATACAGGTCTTGTATTGCTCAAATGCAGGCACGGAATGCAGGTCTTATATTGCAACAGCTCGTAGATCTGTCGCAGATTACAATAATTACTAGTAATAGCAATCAATTTTATGAAGTAGTACTTATGTCAATGATTACAATAATTGATTTACATATCTGTCATGTTTATTATATTTAATCTTTATAAAACTCATCAATGCTGTAACATGCCTTGTCGATCAGAAACTTCTTTAATCTAATATATATAGAAGTGTCATTATTATTTGTGTCATTAACAGTTAATGGTAACCTGTTATATATTTTTGCCCTCATTACAAAAACGATTTTATTATAATTATAAGGTATACACCTTTTCTCCGAGAGTATCTCGATCCGTGGTTAGTATAAATAGTATATGTGAATGTATTTCAAAGTCAAAGTCAAAATCGTTTATTCAATTTGGGCATCAAATTCGCACTTATGAACGTCAATTTTTCATTATAATGTACTTTAAAGACTCTACCGCCGCGTTCCAAAACATATAGAGCCTACCGAGAAGAAGCCGCAAGAAACTCGGGGCCATTCTTTTTATATAGATGTTTACAATGTTTCTACTTAGGTACTAATAATATTACATTTTATGGGTGGCAGAGTGACAGCTTGCCAGAAGTGGAGTATTCCAAGCATCTTTGCCTTCTGTATAATGTCGGACTTTATAATAAGTTTTTTTTACTAAAATATTTTTTTACAGTCAACTTGAATTTTCCCACTGTGAGCTCAGTTATGTGTTTGGGATTTTAGTGTAAAAACGCACACAATTTCCCAGGAATGGCTTATTAGTCTTCGCAAGTCTAAAACTAGGTACAGCTATCCTATTTGTATTTCTAGTATTAAAAGGGTGGTGATCACTACTTAACTTATATATATGCAATTTTTGCGAACATACATTGTTTTCAAATACATATAAGGAAGGCAAAGTTAATATATTGATTTCTTTAAATAAATCTCTCAAAGATTCTCATTGTTATACAGTGATTGTAGTCAATAATAATTAACGACTACGCAAGGTCACCTCTACCGCGACCGGTCGGTCAGAACACGGCGATAATGCAGCCGAGTGGCACTTTTTCTACCAACTTATGAACGGATCTGCAAGAGGTTATCACGTATACCTATAACCTAATTTCAAAAAATATATATAAAACTAACTTAAGTGGTACATTCCGTACTAAAAGAAATAACTCTTCGACCTCTTAACAGTGTGTGTGATTTTTTTTTCATGGAATCATCACATTGTTTACTATGTCCGTACGTTTTGATTTTTTCAGTATCTCAAAGTACTATAAATTTCTTTTTTTAGAACTTAAAAAAACTGAGAAAATTAAAAATCACTGAAATCGGACAATGAACAACGTAGAAAAAAGTGTTTTTCTTTTAGTACGGAAAGTACCTCTTAAGTTAGTTTCATTAAATTTTTTTATGCTATATTTTCTATGCAATCCTCTTAACTCCCAAACTGCAGCGATTTAAAAGTATTCCAAGATTTGATGGTATCGGAAATTGCAATCAATTTATAATATCAGAATGCTCGTTTATCTTTTTTAGATATAAACGTACAAGCCAGACCTAGGCGTAGACCGAACTATCAGTATGGCCACAATAATCATATCACCGTGGGGTCTTTATATAAGCATATAGGCCTCAGGCTATGTACTCACTGCTGCAAAACAGGTTTTCCTATCAAGGATAAGTATCTAATACCTATAAGGCGCTTTGCAGATGACGGGGTGGGCCGGGGCGGTCAATTTTGTCGCGAAAAGAGAGAAAAGAGCAATTCGTGTATATATGTAGGTATATCTCGGATCGAGCTCCATCGATTTTCATGAAATTTAGTATTTATGTTTGGGGGGCAATAAATCGATCTAGCTAGATTTCAATTATAGAATGGTTTTAATGCAATCAAAAACTGCTACATTATTAATTAACTAATGAATACAAGTACAATTTGAAAATTTTAATACTGACTTCCATTCTATTCAGTTATTGGAGTGTAACTAAAAAACTACTGGACTGAATTTGATGAAATTAATATGGGGACCACCGCGGAAGTATACTCTATCAAACAAAAAAGAATCATCGAAATCGGTTCATAAACGACGGAAGGTATCCGCGAACACACGTAAAAAATATATACGGTCGAATAGAGAAACTACCTTTTTTTGAAGTCGTTTAAAAATTAAAAAACACAAAGACAGTCAAGAGTAATGAAATGTATTGACAGCTGGTGATAATATTTATAGAAACTTAATACCTACCATAAATACCTATGTCATTCGTAATATTTAAACTTTGTAGAGGTAGGTGCGTAAATAGTCATTGCATATAACTTTTAGGAATAGAATGGTTACTCAAATCAAAACATTTATAGATATTACGCTAAATGACATGTCAAAGTGTTCTTAGATATTTACATATTCAACTATAACAATTGCTACACGGGACCTATTATATGAGCAACTACTTGTTCATTTATAAGTATAAATTTGTATTAAGGTAGTCTTTTGTTAGTAGGTATTACCTGATTGATCTAAAACATGAACAAAGCATTTACTCACGTAATAGGTACTGTGACCACTTATCTTATCGTATCATCACCTTTGACTCTTGCGCTTTTTTAACTTTTACAGTAGAAATCGCGAAATCCGTCAAACGAAACTTCTTAGTTCGTTTTTTGTAGTAGACCTCCAGAGCTGTCCTTTAGGTTTGTATACACTGTTCTCGCCATGACATTTGTTCTCTGATTGATTGAAATGAAATAGTATGTAGAATTTAATAAAAATGACTTTAAGATATTGTAAAGAATTGTAGAAACATAATTTCAATAGACGGAACACCGAATTGTTTGTTCGCTAAAAATGTATCGTAGACACTAGACAGCTAATCTGTCATAGTATTAAACATTTTCCGTTATGTCTTGCCAAAATGCTTCATAACACATACCTATTTACAAATTAGGCTGAGCGCACATTGGAGTCACGACAGTTTTAAGACTGATTGAAACTGTTGATTTAAGTTTATGATATCATCATTGACGGTATATCCCGTAGTAGCAGTCACAAAAAAGTGTGAAATAGCTTGTTGAAGTCGGTACCATACACGCAATATTGTGATAATAGGTACTTTCGAACTATCACGGTGGACTTCAACAAGTTATCTCACACTTTGTAGTGTTGAAGTCGGTTCTATTTTTTGAATAAAAAAAATTCCAGTAGAAATCCGTCAAACAAAACTTCGGAGTTAGTTTTAGGGAGTATGCTTCCTGGCCCAAGGACCACGCCTTGCGGTACACCCGTGCATATAAAAAGATTTTTTGAATAACAAATGCCACAAGATTCCTATTTCGTTACAAGTGGCGTAGAATTAGTTTACGATTTTAGTCTTAAAAGATTTTACGACGTTATTTTCTCAGTCAAGTGTCGGGCGGTTAGTGTCATAGTAATTAAGCTTATCAAAAGCATATAACATATCCAACATTAATGAGAGGTGATATTTTACGATGGTGATAACACAGAAGATATTATATCGTTCTGACGTAGTGATAGTAAAGATTAAGAACATCTTATCTTGTGTAGGTAACTACTTACTTTTATGTTTTAAGATTTAGAATGTAGAATTAGAAGTTGGATACTGTTAATGCGCACAAGCTTCCTCTCTATCAACCTTGCTTTCCGAGTCTCGTCAACACTATTTTCCATTCCAATTCAACACCGCGCTTTTGACAGGTGAGATCTGTCAACCATTCGGAATAGGTTGAAATCACGATCACGTCGCTTACGGCATGGAATACACGCACACACAGACAGATGCTAGCTATCGCATAACGCACACATCAACAAACTGCCATTTTTGACGGACCGCTCACGGTGATTTCAGTTTGTAACGTGGTCGTTGAAATCGCAAAATGGCGTCCTTGGTGACGTAATTCATGACGTCACATGGGTCTACGTTGTCGCGCTTTCGTTGATTTGGAATGGCAATCAGAGCGCTAAAAGTGATTTTGACGCGACTCGGAAAGCAAGGTAAGGAGAAGATTTTTGTTCCTAATCTACCACGCTTGTCCAGTAGGGATTAACGGATAGGCTAAATGTCCAGTCGTGGGGGTTGATTCCACTAACTTTTGCTCCGACTGCAATATAATCGCAGATAAACCAATGATCATATATTAAAAAGAGATAGATATGGTACTCGTGTATAAATACGACAACAACAAATGTGGCTGTATAGCCACTTGAACGATATATGCTATCCGTCATAGAATGATGTCTAAGAACCTCAGCAAAATACGTTCTTGTATGCGCCAAAGCTCTAGAAATGTGGTGCTGGAGAAGAATGCTTGGGGTGTCGTGGACCGAGTTTCGTACAAACGTCTCGATACTTCAAGAACTAGGCATTAAGCAGCGTCTTTCAGCTATGGTGCAATCACGGATCCTCGCATTTTTCGGACACGTTTCGAGGCGGGGCAGCCAGTCTATAGAGCGGCTTGTCGTTCAGGGCAAAGTAGAAGGCAGTAGACCGCGCGGGAGGTCACCCATGCGATGGACTGATCAGATCAAATCTGCGTTGGGAGGTCCCTTGCATGAGTGCACCAGGATGACTGCGAATAGAGGGGGATGGCATGACATCGTGAGGCGCATTACATCTGCCTCCACCACAACTACATGACGACCACGACCGCTCTGTCAAGAGCGAAACGACTGAGAGAAGATGCGCCAAAGCTGGGACAACATTGACTTTGCGTCAATTCTAACATAACGGGACAACGTCAACTTTGCGTCAATTCTAACATAACGGGACAACTTCGACATTGCGTCAATTCTAACATAACGAATCTACCTCTTTTTAATATAAGATCATTGAGACGATGGTTTTTGTACATATTCTTATTATCCTGCTGCTACCATATAGTCCAGCTACAGTTACGTTTCTGTTAACGTCAGCAATCGATTGAAACTTTATATTCTGTTAAAAATTTTTTCACCATTTTAGTGACTTGCTACTTACAGAATTGATTGTAATTTACCGTCAATGACGATATCATCAAGATAGGCGTAGCAATTTTTAGTTTTTTGATTGTAACTCAAAAACTGCTTGACCGAATTTGATGAAATTTAAATGGGACCTCTGAGCAACTGAGATACATAATAGCCCTGCTGGACTGTTTAAGATGCCCTCTAAAGTACGGAAGCGCTCAGTTAATAATGTCACTAGCGGCCACCCATCAATGTAGTGACCGCATCCAGCTTGGTTACTTTTGACAAATTCTGCTTGAACTGACTTTGTGATTATTATTGTAAATTTTTTAAAATAAACAAAAGAATCCTTTATATAAGTAGTAAAGATTGGGAACCACAATAATTGCTTTTTAAAAAGACGAAATTAATATTAAATAGATTTATTGGTCTGCTACAGTCAAGAGTTGAAATTAAAATGGCATTAAACTAGCTTACAAGATACATGGTTCGTCTCGTTATGCTTTCCGGCAGTCCTGAGAAGCCAGACGTAACTTTTACTGTCTATGTCTGTATGGATACAAGGTTGCCAGAATGCATAACTAAGTAAACGCTTGTATAACTTTCAATAAAATATCAAGATTTGATCGATAGTAACAGGAGAACATAATTAGGTACATAATGATTATTGACTCGATAATCGTTGTTCCGAAAGTCGTCTCGGTGGACGCCCATAGGAGTAAATTCAAGTGGAAGTTGTAGATTTTTCTTTACAATGTTAAAGAAAAATTCTAAGCTATTGTTCCGAATTTGTACGAAAAAAATATTTATGCATCAGGAGAAAATGCACTAGTTACAATAGTTACCTACTTTATTGCAAATCAACACAGAAATTGTAAAAAAAAATTTCAAAAAAAAGCTAATAAACCTGTATCAAGATCTATCAATAGACAAGACTACAAGCTTGATATACACGATATAAATTGAATCGTGATATTTATTGCTCAACTGGCATCCGCCTTATAGCAAGCCTCGACCAACTTTTAACTGACTTCAAAAAAGGAGAAGGCTAGAATGTATGTATTTTACGTATATATGATAAAAGTATGCTGTAATATGTTATACACGTATATTTGTATTAGTTTATTTAATATAGCATATAAGTATGTATAGTGTGTTTACTGTTTTTGTATTGTTACCGTCCATGTTTTTTTTGATATTCCTCTGCGAATGGGTTGTCTGGAAGCCCCTTGTTGCACCTAGTTTTTAAACATTGTTTTTTTTTTAATTTTTTTTCTAATATTAAGTCATAAATGTGGTGTCTCAATAAACTGTTATTTATCTATCTATTTTTATGTATGTTCACTGATTTCTCCCCCATTTGTGGAGAGCCAATTCCCATATATTTTTTTTTATTTTATTAGTATTCTAAGCTATATTATAGTATTCTAAGACTATATACTAAGACTTCCGAGGTGGTCACATTTAAATTTCATCAAATTCGGTCAAGCGGTTTTTGAGTTACACTCCAATAACTGAACAGTGTTTCGAATAATATTGATGATATCATCATTGACGGTGAATGACAATCGATCCCGTTAGTAGCAAGGGTCACTAAAAAGGTGATCTTTTTGCATTAATGGAACCGACTTCAACACTAAAAAGTATGAAATAACTTGTCGAAGTCGGTACCATGCGCACAACATTGTGACAAAAGGTACTTATGAACTATCACGGTACCGACTTCCACAATTTATTTCACACTTTTTACTGTTGAGGTCGGTTTAATTTTTTTTTGTATCTAACAATAAATCTATATAGCAAAGGCTGTTCTAAGATCACCTTGCAAGTGTCTCTTGAATTGGTATTCTAATCTAACTTACTCGAAAATATTATAAAAATTAATATAAAAATGAACCCCTATTTCTTCTGGTCACGCTATAACTTGACAACGGATTTACAGATTTCATTTATCTTTTTTAAAATGTTTTCTAATACTTCGAAGAAGGTGCTTACATTCAAAAAAAAAGAAAAGATGGGAAGTTATGGCGAGGCCCAAGGCCGAGCACCTACGCGAACGAAGTCGTGGACAGTAAACATATTTATAAATAATATAAAGAAAATTCGAAATAGACAGATAATATTCTGAGAAATACATACTAGTTTCAGATTTAATAATAATTTTATTGTTTTATTTTATATCTGAGGATAGACAATTATTTTAATAAGTTTTATAATACTTAATTTAAATTTGAAGGAAAAAAAAATAGTTAATTTAACTTAATATAAATATATAAATAAAGAGGTATAATAATGGTTTCTTAATCAACTCACAAAAAGAGGATAAACATAAAAACGACTTCGTTTTGTTTTATTATTTCGTTGAAAAGGAAAATCCAATACATATGTTTTTAAAGATGACGCAACCCAATTAATTCCAATTTTAATCTTTATTTGCTATAATTCTAAAAATTTGTACGTCAATTCCAAAATAACTAAAAAAGTGTTTTACACAATCTGATGATGTGATCAAAACTATCTTAAAACTTAAAACACTTGCATGTAAAAGCAGTTGATCACCTTCATAAACGATACGTAGATATACGAAACGATATATTCGCCTCGGAAAAGTAGGGCACATTAGGGTCAATCCTAAAATTACATTTAAGTACAAATAATTTAATACACAATAAAAATATATCTCAAAACCATTATTTACATAAAATAATTAACGTAGCGTTATTAGTAAATATTAGGACAGCAATCGTAACAAAACATTATATTAATAATACCTTCTTCCATTTCGAAACGAAAAGTAAAATCCTTCAAAAAGGCTATCACATAACTCGGCACTGGCTAAATAGAAACAAATAATATTTTCAAGCGGGAAAATTGAAAATGGAACGCGTGCGTTCCCGCGCAAACTAACAGTTGCACTGGAGGCTTGGCGAAGGAGGCACACCCACGGCCGGCTCTTATCATGTCATTATCGCGTCGTGACGTGGTATGTTTTTATTATCCGTAATTCCGATGTCGAACTACGAGTATTTATTGTGTCGTATATTTATCTTCATTAGCGGAAGATAGCTGTTTATTCGGTGACGGATAGAGGCATGATATATCGATCGCGCGCTTTTCTATAAATTTTCGGGACAAATTGGTGAGGTAGAGTTTAATTTTTTATGCATTTATGTATGCTATGTTTTGGAGGTTGTGTTAGGCAGGTACTTAGGTAATGCGTAAAAGGAGCTTTACTCCATCCAAACCCAGTGTTGAAAAGAATCAAACCCGAAGACGTTTTTTCTACCGACTTCCATAAAGGAGGATGTACTCAATTCGACTGTATTTTTTTGTTTGTTACCTCATAACTTTTGATTGGGTGAACCGATTCTCAAAATTCTTTTTTTGTTTGAAAGTTGGTGCTTCCCGTGTTGTCCCGTTTATTTATTAACTTCATCAAATTCGGTACCGTAGTTTTTTGAGTTACTTACACTCCAATAACTGTATAGAATGGAAGTCTGTATTACATTTTTCAAATTGTACTTGTTCAAACTATAAAGTGACGGGATAGGCAAGCCTTGCGTCTAATGGTAAGCTCTACTACATAATCTTTGTAGTGTCACCCAGAACTTAGAACTGTAGTTCTGTGTGCATTGCACTCGTCACCCTTAGACATTTGTTTTTGAGTCTTTACGCCACATATTTTCACTTGCTACAATGCCCTGCACAGCCTAACACATTAATTCTCGCGCATTATTACCAGTTTACTTTGCAAAAGAATAAATTACACATGATCGCCATCATTTTGAATAAACAGACAACCGCGTTACATAAGAAAATTACAAGTAACAAAAGATTTCAACAGGCTCTATTATCTTGACTAGAGCGATTAGGTAAACACAACTTGCCGATCTCACGATAAACTTGTCGAGTCGATAAATTGACTTGTTAGCTATCTTACCTTCAGGCCTAGACAAAATTCAAACAGGCGTGCTTCCGCACACGCTACAGACAAAAATGTGTCTATGAACTTAGCGCGACGTCACGTGACTTTTCCACAGTTAATGTCAACGCCATACATTTTGAACGTGTCGTTTGGCGTTAACGATAACAGTGGCTTTACCATGAGTTGGCAACATAAATGTCATCTATAGTCGATACTCGATCTCGCCTACCTATAAAGCTTGTGATTGGCGTACTCGCTGTCAATTTTAGTTCTACAATTGACCGCGAGGTGGCACTGTTTATTTTTCCATACATTTTTAGCGGCAGTCGATAGCGAGCATCGATTCGTGTCAATGTTGTAAACTAATGGTAGGCCTACAGAAACATCTTTGTCTAGGCCTGCCGGTCCCCCTATATAGTATCTATATCTATATAGTATATATAATATCTATCTAACTACGATTGCTAAATCGCGGGCTGGTTTTTATCGATCATTTTATCGTATCGATAATCCATGGTCGCATCATTAAGCTCGTAGCACGAGAATTTGCGAGAAAGTATTCGTGTCGTACCCGTAAACAATTGCAAATCGCGCCGCACCCGCACTTAAGAGGGATCCCAATAATCTATCTATCCACAGTTTTCCTTACTACCGATAGACATTTGACATAACGTCCGTACAAATAGTGTCAAATATCTATCTCTAGTAAGGTAAACCGGCGATAGATAGATTATTGGGATCGGCCGTTAGTCGTATAAACTCACTATAACTATTGACAGTGCCGCAGTTGTAATAAACAAAAGATGATTCGTACTTAATTCATTTGTTTCACGACGATTAAGTTACGGTTACGCAAAATTACGTGCAACGCCCACTGAGGCAATAGCAGAAACAATTTGCGAATAAGTATTCGTATCGCAAGCGTCAACGCTTCGGCCTACAAAACTATGAGCTATCTGTGACACACTTGCCCTAGATAAACGACAGTTTGTACTGTTTACGTGAATGACACTTTACGTTACACTAACGTAGTTTTGAGTGCTAGGCCCACTGATGTAATATAGTATATTATGCAGCTAGTGAATAAAGGACGGATTTAAAGCGAGGGCCGTATATGAATCACGAGTACGTGAAGGATTCTAACGACTGAATCACAACCGCAGGGATTACTGAATCACGAGCGCAGCGAGTTATTCAAGTGTTAGAATCCTGAGCGATGCGAGTGATTCATGGCCCTCGATATAAATCCGTTTTATTCAAGAGTTGCATACTATAATTTATACCATGACTACGAGAAAAAGAAATAATTTAAGCGAAAATAGACATTTAATGAAGAAAAAAGGAAGGTTAAATTAATTACAATTATAAAATAGCACATTAAAATTGGAACAATTACTAAACATACGACTAATTTATTAAGTATTATTATATATTTTTTTCTATAATCGCAGCAAAGAACACAATACAGTTTTTATTCTAATGCTAAACTCCTTGTCGCAAATATCGACCAATCAAATCTCGACGAGTTAATTGCACAAAGAGTTTGTATGTCGACTATTCTTTGCGTAAGGAAGATGTATAAGCATTGAGATGGAGATCGAATATATTGGTATGTTCTAAATTCAAATACCAAAACAGTGATTAACGGCGTTTTTATTCATTGTTTTCAATGAATAAAATAAGCTTTTTAGAGTGGGAATGGTATAAAAAATTTATTCGTGTGCGAACTACAAATGAATCTCGTTAAAATTTAATTATATCGTATCTTACCAAACTTGTTTTCCATTATAATAAACTAATCACATTCACAACACACTGCACAATTATTGTTAACAACAGAACATACACCTGTTCCGAACTGTGAATGAGTAATGATCGGTCACGCGATTACAATCATCAATATCGAGATGATTAAAATAGAAGACTATCGTGTACTAGAGCCAAAAAATGTTTGTAAATACATTGAGTATGCCGTACTAGGTATTGGCATAGTATATTAGTAGACCTAGTGCGATCCTATTTAGGAATAGTCATTATTTTGTTATAAAAACTAACGAGCTTTATACTCATTTTCTAACGACTCCCAAAAAAAGGAGGAGGTACTCAATACGACTGTATGTTTTTTTTATGTTTGTTACCTCATAACTTTCGACTGGGTGAACCGATTCTCAAAATTCTTGTTTGAAAGCTGATGCTTCCCGTGTGGTCCCATTTAAATTTCATCAAATTCGGTCCAGTAGTTTTTGAGATACACTCCAATAACTGAATAGACTGGAAGTCGGTATTAAATTTTTCAAATTGTACTTGATAATTAGAAATACGGGATTACTCACGTAATATTACTACTGCATACTGCATTCACTATGTTGCGTTGCGACGCAACATGCCGCCCCCCGCATCAACCATCACGAGCGCTACGAGCTGCCGCCCGCAGTGCTAAGCGAGACGTCATCGAAGCGGGCGTCCCGAACACTCCTTGTAAAAGACCACCGAATCGGGTCGAAACTATAGTCGGACCTATCCGATAAATATTGCGTGAGTAATCCCGTATATCAAATTAAAAAAAAAACAGAATAGTCATTAATCATATATACATACATAACGCCAGTTTCCCGAAGGGGTAGGCAGAGACCACAGATTTTTACTTGCAACGATCCTGGCATACCTCTTTTGCTTCATCCACTCGCATCACATTCTTTCTACATAATCGTGGGTTCCGCGTACTCTTGGCCTCACCTTTCTTCATAACATATCCGATTTGATAGGAATACGTTCGCCGAGGTCTCTTTTAATCACTCAATCCACGCTTGCCTTGTACACTTGTTTTGTCAGTCTTTTCTCGTTCATCCTTTCTACATGCCCAAACCATCTCAGCATGCCTTTCTTAGCTCTAGTAACTACATCTTCATTCACTCCACAACACTCTCTTATAACGCTGTTTCTAACTCTATCTCTCAAACTCACACCACACATACTTCGCAAAGCTCTCATCTCAACTGCAATTATATTACTTTAATTCTTCTCATTCTTATCATTATTAATATTGAATTGAAATTATGTATATACCACAGAATAAAAAATAGCAAGAAAAGTAGTTGCGTGGTACCATGATGAGAGGCCGTAGCACAAAAAAATTGAGTCAAAAGTATTCGTATCGAAGGCCTCAACGCGTCCCGCTTCAGTGTACAAACCATGAGTTATCTGTGTCCCTAGATTAGGGTTGCCATCTCTAAAATTTGGAAACCAGGACAAGACGTGTGAAAACCCCGGATTTTTGTTCGGACAAGTTGTTTTAAACATAGTCAGTGTAATAAGAATGACATATATCACCTTTTTATTTACGTTAAGACCTTAAAATTTAATTTAGCCATCTTTAATCATCTTTTTCAATGTACCTAACAGAACAGAATCTTATGACAGTTTGTTACAAATTGTGATAATAATCAGTTAAACCCGGACTACACATGAAGCCCCGCCCGGACGCTCCCCGGACGCGCTCTAAACTAGGACAAATCCGGGGAACCCCGGACGGATCAGGGCAACCCTACCCTCGATAAACAATAGTTTTTGATAGTTCACGTGCAGGACACGTTACCTACGTTATACTTACATCGTGCTAGGCTTACAGAGACCGTAGCACAAACAATTCTCGACAAAAGTATTCATATCGTCAAGTATTCGTATCCTCAAGACAAGAGTCTTCGACCAATGTGTGTTACCAGTGATGACTTATGGCACTGAAACGTGGTCTCTCACTATGGGCTTCATAGATAAGCTCAAAGTCGCACAACGAGCTATGGAGAGGGCTATGCTCGGGGTTTCTCTACGTGATCGAATCAGAAATGAGGAGATCCGTAGAAGAACGAAAGTCACCGACATAGCTCAGAAGATTAGCCAGTTGAAGTGGCAGTGGGCAGGGCACATAGCACGCAGAACAGATGGCCGATGGGGCCGGAAGGTTCTGGAATGAAGACCGGCAAGCGCAGCGTAGATCGTCCACCGACACGGTGGACAGACGACCTGATAAAGGTCGCAGGACGACGTTGGTGCAGGCCGCTTCCAACCGGTCCTTTTGGAAAATTATGGGGGAGGCGTATGTTCAGCAGTGGACGTCTTACGGCTGAAATGATGATTCGTATCGTAAGCGTCAACGCATCACGCTTCGGCGTACAAACCATGAGTTATCTGTGTCACAGTTGCCCTAGATAAATGATAGTTTGTAGGTACATAGGTACTAGTAAGGTGAACGACACGTTACGTTACACTTACTCAGTTATTCGTGCTAGGCCCACTGGTGACTCGAATACATGAGTCTTGATATACTTATTTTTTTAGTTCACTGTATAATAAATAATGAGTTTGGATTTTCGAACTAATTTATATTGACATACTTCCTTTTATTATTTATTTTTTATTTGGTGAACTTTGTTTTGTTTAGTTTCATTTAGTTTTGTTTTATTTATTTTTTTAATAAATATATAAGAATAAATTGTTATATTTTTTTATGTATAAATTGCATACGTGTAAATTTGATTACGATGTAAGTTTTGTCGTAACGTTTTTTTTACAAAGCATTGCTACAAAGTTCGAAATAGATTGTTGTACCAAGCAGAAAATAAGTTAATGCGTTAATGCCTAGCGCTTATTTTAAGAAAAAATCACGAGTACAATATTAATTACTTAATGCGAGCTGCATAATCTCCTTTTCATTGAACTACTTACTGAAAGGAAAGTAGGTGAATAATAACTAAACATAAATTTTCCATTCAATAGAGCTCTCGAACGCGTTCATGTATACTGTGGGATTTTAGCAAAAAGTTTTCTAAATAATATTTTTAGCTTTTTTAGTTACTTCCGAAAATTTCACTTGAAGACTCAATTTTCCATTTTTTCCTGCACGCTCCTATTTTTCACTGAAATTAGCTATGTTTACTTTCCCGCCTTTTTTTCTTTTACTTTCTTCATGGCCAGTTTTTTTTCAAGCCAAGCAATACATCACTTCACTCGTAAACTGTGTAACTCCATACGGTCAGGTTGGCCAACCGAAAGCATTGTAAACCTAGGCTAGTTTTACTTTTAGTAACCGACATGTGCCGCCACCTCTGGTCGCCCCATAAAACTAAAACAATACTACAGTAAATGATTTCCATATATTTTTCTGCTCATAAGCAAAGTGCCGCTTTGTGCTGGACATGTAGTGAAGAATATGAATTGCAGCGTAATTGGAAGAAAAACTTTTTTAACTATAAAACCCATTTGAATAAAGATCAAACAACGAAAGAAAAAGAGCGTAACATTTTTCGCAACGTTTATCGTCATTATATTTATTTTTTAATTCATTCACGAATTACGTACATAAAAAAACATATCTTGGTAAGTTAATTTTATTGTGAAATCTGTTTATTCATTATAGTTATAAAGTCATTTAGTTTTCATAATGGATGACAACCGACAGGAACAACGCGAATAACGAACGAACAATAGATGTCGCTCCGTCCCCATAAGACGGTTAAAGTCAGATAGAAAGTTAAAATGCTCTGACCCGAACCTCGGTGGCCTAGTTGGTCAATGGCGTCTGACACGGAGAATCAGTAGACGCGGTTACGAATCCCGTCCGAGGATATGAATTTTTCTTTCTATAAATTTCAATATTATTCACCTGTTCGTAGGTACTTTGCCCTATCACATTTTGCCTATTGAAATTAGTGTTCTTAGGTTCTGTAGGAACGGTAAGGTATTTGTATTGCGATATGGTACCGAAGTGTTAGTCCACTGTCTCTTTTAGCACCAAGTATTACAAAGTATATTTATATTGTCTACTGGCTTATGGCCACCCCGTTCACCCGATTTGAACCCCCTGGACTTCTTCTATTGGGGTTGTCTTAAAGACAGGGTCTACTCAAAACCCATTGCGACATTGGACGAGCTTCGTCGAAATATCAGTTAAACTTCATTACCCGCGCCTGCGCACCGCTACCCCCGAGCCCTGAGAGACCGGTTCGAGCCTGAGAGCCTGAGAGTCAACGACGCGGCGATCAGCTGTGCGTATTTGATTATTTACGTTTCAGGGAATCCACCCGCACACCATTAATAATGCATTGTGCAGCGTGTTGCGGTGATATAATTGCACAGGAGGCATGTTATTTGACCTGTACATTACAAAGTTGTCATAAGTCTTATCACCTTTTGTGTACCGGGGAAAAGAACACAAATAATTCCCCTACTCAGTCGTGGATCTGCCCAGAGTGCCGTTGTGCCACAAAAAAGGGAGGCGACAATAGCCTTACCCCTGTAGGCGCCTTGAAAAGAATCAGAGACATGAATGTAACGGTTCGCTCGAAAGTTCCGCGGATCCCCGCTGAAGAATCAACAATGATAGATGACACTCAGGATGTTGCCAGCGAAATTCGTGAACTACGAACGGAAATGACTAAGATGAGGGAACAACTAACAAAATCGAATTTACTTCTTGCATCTTATGAAACCCAGCTGAATAAATCGACGTCGATTATTGCAGATTACGAGCAAAAACTCTCTGTATCAGTATCTGTCATTGTCAACTACGAGAAAAAGATAGAGAAGTACGGCGACCAAATAGGAAAACTTATTGAAAAGCTCAAAGACTCCGAGTGCGGCTCCGTTCTAGTCTGCCCACCATTAACCTCAGATACTCCCAGATCTCAGCTCCCGACGAGTGTTCGGTCATCGAAAAATAAGATACAACACACAGCTACTAAGTCCTTTCATATTTTGGATGCAGCTCATCATTCAAACCGTAGCAAGCAAAAGAGAGGTAAGCAGTCGGATCACTCAGTAGAGGCCAGCATAGCTACGATCGAAACTTCGACTTCTACGAGTGTAAAACAACCGTCACAGGAAGCTAATACACATCGGGAATCTCAAACCGCAGGTGAAGATAACGGTGAAGATAACTGGACGGAAGTACGTTATAAGAAAGCGCGCCAGTCGATATCGCTACGCTGCGTAGCCGGGCCTACGGTGACTACGCTTAGGGCGGCTGAGCCACGTAAACACTTCCACCTTTGGAATATGTTGTCGGATATAGACGAGATAAAAACGTATTTAAGTGAGTTATGTCCTCAAAGAGCGATCACAGTCGAACAATTAAGGACATCACAAAATTATAATTCGTTTAAGATTGGAGTCCCAGAAGATTGCTATGAGAAATGCTTTTCTATAAACGTCTGGCCGGAAAATGCTCGTGTGAAAAAGTGGATTAATTATAGAAAGCATAAAAATGTGTCTGATGATAAAACGTTTCGACATGGACTCGGCACTCAATGAGCCGTGTACCGAAAAGCAGCTACCAACTAAAATTTTTTATCAAAATGTAAGAGGCTTGAAAACGAAATTGTCAGCTTGGCAAGCCAGTTTACTAACGTCCGACCATTTGCTGGTAGCCGCTACGGAAACGTTTCTCGATAGCTCCATAGAAGACGCCGAGGTGGTGCCGGATGGGTGGACTCTCTTACGTAGAGATAGAGGATCCAGGTGCGGGGGTGTCTTGCTTGCGTCTAGACCTGGAGTGACAATGACACGTCGAAAACAACGAGTCGAATTTAGGAGAGGACCTCTGGGCGTGTGTCACTTACCGCTGTATCTCTTACATTGTATGTGTGGTGTACATCAAACCGAAGGCTACTGATGCCACCTATATGAATTTATTTTGTAATATAGAATCTTTTTTATCAGCTTCAAGACACAATTTCTTTGTATTCGGGGACATTAATATGAATAGTGCCTCCAACGATGTTAAAAATTATTATTGTTATTTTTTAACGTATTGTAACTTGGTCAACTACAATACAATAGTGAATTCACATGGAGGCATTCTCGACGTAGTATTGGCGCAGGAGTGCGTTGAATCTGAGTCGCAGAGAGTATGCGTGCGCGAGGCTGCCGAGGAGTTTGTCGCTATTGATGCACTGTATCATCCCGCGCTTGAAATATTAGTCTCTCTCCGATCGCATAGTGGCACGGGCGTCCGCTTGCAGCCTAGTAATATAGATCCGTCACGTGACTGGAACTTCGCGAAGATAGATATGGCGCTCTTTCTATCATTGCTCGAAGAAACGTCGTGGGCTACAGTTCTGGAATGTAGCGATGTTTCAATGGCCACAGACGCTTTCTATGATATATTGTACAATTTATTTAATTAGTCAGTTCCTAAAAAAATTAGGCGAAAAGCAAAATCTAATATATATCCAGTATGGTTTGACATAGAAATTATAAAAGACATAAAGCTCAAAACTAAATTACATAAAATTTGGACGAGATCAAAATGTAGTACGGCATACAAACAGTTTTCGGATTTACGTGCTAATCTTAAGTCGCGCATTGCTCTAGCATACAAATCTCATATGGCGTGCATCGAAGAAAACCTACAGCAGTATCCTCAACACTTTTGGAGGCATATACATAGTCTTCGGTCTAAGGGAGGCTTTGAACCCCGGGTCTCATATAACGATAGCGTCTATAGCGGAGTAGAGGCCGCAGAAGCTTTTGCAAACTATTTCTCCATTGTCTTCCAAGATGATGTCCCAGTACTAGATGCAAGCTCATCCTTGGAATCGAGTGTTCATAGCGGTTTTGTCTCTATACCGGTAGTATCACCAACAGACATCGAAAGCGCCATCAATAAGCTAAAGTCGAGCAGCTCTCCAGGCCCCGATAATTTTCCTAGCTTTGTTCTTAAAACAGGTAAAAGACATTTTGTTCTTCCGCTGTATCATATATTTAATCTGTCACTTGAAAATGGGAAGTATCCTAACAACTGGAAACTGTCTAGAGTGACGCCTATCCCAAAGAACAATAAAAAAACGTTAGTCGAGGAATACCGGCCTGTTGCGATTTTGTGTGCGCCAGCTAAGGTTTTTGATTATATTTTACACAGCGAAATATATAGACAAGTTAAGCAACATATAGGTGAGGAACAACATGGTTTTAGGCCAGGCCGCTCCGTAAATACGAACCTATTATGCTTGGTGGACTTTATTTCTAGAGCTATGGATCGTGGGTCGCAGGTTGACGTTATATACTTCGACTTTCAAAAGGCCTTCGACAAAATTGATAATGACGTTTTGTTGCAAAAGCTTTCGTCATCTTTTGGTTTTTCTCCGAAGCTTTTGAATTTTTGGGCGGACCTTATGAAAGATCGATGTCAATATGTTAGGCATGGGATATACGAATCAAGACCGTACCATACCAGATCTGGAATAATACAAGGTTCAGTTACCGGTCCGTTATATTTTCAGATAATGGTTCATGATCTTCCAAAAGTTTTGTCATCCGCTCAGTGCCTTTTGTATGCCGATGACCTCAAACTCTTCGTTGAAGTAAAATCTCTTAGCGACTGTATTCGCTTACAAGACGACATAAATAGTGTATATGAATGGAGCGTGAGGAACAAGATGTACTTTAATTTCGGTAAATGCAATGTAATGACATTCGATCGGAAAAGAGATCCCATTCATTTTGACTATAAGTTAAACATTACGACCATACATCGAGCAAATGCCGTGAAAGACCTGGGAGTGACGTTTGACCGCGGCTTGACTTTTCACGAGCATGTGTCTGATCTCGCGAAAGAGGCGTACCGGCGACTCGGGTTTGTACTTCGAAATGCGAAGGATTTTGAAAATCCGGAAGTCATGAAAACCCTTTATAGCGCGTTAGTTAGGAGCATGCTAGAGTCGGGTGCATGTGTCTGGAACCCACATCACGTTACGTACACGCGATTGCTTGAGAAAGTCCAAAAAGCTTTCTTAAGGGCATTGTACAAAAAACGTTATGGGTACTATCCTTTCCTGTACCCGACTAAGTTTCTGCTTGGCCAGCTCGGCTATAACTCGTTAGAAGTAAGGAGAACACTAGACCAGCTCACTGCATGCGTCAAGGTACTCAGAGGAGCAGTAGACTCTATTGAGCTACATGACCTACTGTGTGTGTTGTTCGTGCCGGATAGACCCGGGGTCCTGGTGAACAGGCGAGGCCGGCTGCCGAAGTTGTTTCACGTGGAATAGTGCCGAACTCGGGCTCGCACAATGTCACCGTTAATTCGCGCTCGCAACCACTTCAACGCGCTCCTGACCGCCAATACTGATTTTGACATAACTGTTGATAGTTGGAAAACTGTTATATCTGTTCTTAGGACATATTGTGAAAACCTCACCGACCAATGGGACAGATCGATTGACATTGTAGATATTCATGATGATTATTGAAGTTTGACATTTTATAATTTAATATACCATTTATGTTGACATTTTATAATTTTATGTGGTAAGTATGTATTTGATTATTTTTAATTTTAGTTTCTATTGACTTCTTAATTAATTTAATGACTTGTAATTGTATTTGTTTTTAATCTGGTCTAATTAATGTGAGATGAATGTAAATTTAATTTGAATAAAAATTTAGGGAATAAAATAAATTTCATTAATTTTCGTGATAAAACAAGAGTTATTCTGGATTTTTTAAGAATTGTGGTAGATAGCAGTGCTATTCAGGCTTCCTATAAAAAAAAAGAACAAATATAAAAAAAATGTGGTCATTGTAGTGAAAAATATCATAAACGGTCTCAATTTCTGAAGAATTTCATTTTTTTATTATAACTTAAAATATAATTGGGATATATATTTCTTGTTCTTTTTATCCCCGATTAGTCCGGGGCAGGTCCATCCTCCGGTGTTGGCTTATCGTTGAAATTTGGGACACGTTGTATATTATTTTCAGGAGAAGGTACTTATGAAAAAAACCAAGAAATGATGGGAGATTATGTCGAGGCCGAAGGCCGAGCCTACTACGCAAAAGACGTCGCGGGCAGTCGCTAGTATACAATATTTTTTCTAATGAGCGGTTTTGTCCAAGCACAAAATTAATTGCCCGCTCTATTCAATGATTGTGGTCAGCAAGGATAAAATTCAAATTAATTTATTGTGATAATAAACAAAAAAGAACAATTAAACTTAAACACATATATGTAAATCTTATCCTCATCCACGGAAGACTGATATCAACTTATCTGTCAGTTAATTAAAAATTTTATATATCACTATCACTACATAGTATAAAACATAGTCGCTGTCGCTGTCTGTGCGTCCCTATGTATGCTTAAATCTACAAAACTACGTAACGGATTTTGAAGCGCACAAAAAAGTCTGCGATGGTATATGTCTATCTCTTAAGGATAACCCACAATAACCATTTTTTATCCTTTACATTTTACGGGAAGAAATGGCTTATTTAGGAAGTTATTTTAAGCAATACAGCATTAATCCTTATCCAATTAAGTACCTTAAATACATTGTCCATTCAATATAGATCAATATGGCCCTTTATATTTCATTCTCTAGTAGGTAGGTATATTATTTAGTATCAACATTGCACCCGTGCGAAGCCGGGGCGGGTCGCTAGTATTTTGATAAGACCTAGTGCCTATATGTGCCCTTGATAAGACTTCCACTATGTAAGAAGTTCGCGCTAAATTTTTATCTCATTGCACATCGTTTAAACAATATAGAGACTATGACAAATTGGCAGATGTATTACGCAACGCTTTTTGCTATTTTTCTTCTCCCATGTATGTTTGGCATATAACCCGTGCCAATACTAATGTTAATTAACATTTTTACCAAGTATAACATCCATATTATCATATAATATACTAGCGACTGCCCGCGACTGCGTTCGCCTAGTAGGGTCGGCATTCGACCTCACCATAACCTGCCGCCTTATCATAATTTTGTTTATGTAAGAACCTGCTAAGAAGTATTAGAAAACATTTTAAAAAAGATGAATGAAATCGGTAAAGCCGTTCTCAAGTTATAGCGTGACCAGGAGAAATAGGAGTCCATTTTTATTATACAGGTTGTTTGGTGATGGACCGACAGGATTTTTTGGGGGGTTAGGGGGGTAATGCGCTAGTTTTCCCCCATTAGTTCTCTATGTCCTAAGGGTCACGGTAGTTTAGATATTGTCATTTTTAAATCACCCGGAATCTTGCTTTTAAACCGTCATAACTTTTTTGTTTGTGGTGTAATTATGTCATGTAGCATATCGTTGGAAAGGGTAATAACTAAATAACTTTTTAAATGAGAATTTCTAAATGTTCATCTACCGACTTCCAAAAAGGAGGAGGTACTCAATTCAACTGTTTTTTTTTATGTTTGTTACCTTAAATAACTTTCGATAGGGTGAACCGATTCTAAAAATGTGTGGTCCCATTTAAATTTCATCAAATTCGGTCTAGTATTTTTTTGAGATACACTCCAATAACTGAATAGAATGGAAGTCGGTATTAAATTTTTCAAATTGTACTTGTTTGTAAATAAACTCAAATACACAACCTAAAAACATCTTATAGTACCTAACCATATCAATATTAAAAATCTTTTTGTTTTAAATAAAATAGATTATCACTATATTAGGTTAGCTAAATAATATGTAATAACTTAAGAAGGGCTGAATAAATTAACCAACTTGGTATTACATGGAACTCAAAAGTTTTTACAGTAAAATAACTGAGTTGCTTGCAATGCAACTCAGTTATTCTACTTGCATTGGTTTTTTTTTGCAATTTTTGATTTTGATGGTATCTCATTTCTTTTTCTAGATAGTCCTACTTTTTTTCTTTTGCGGTACCTTCTACTTCTTGAAAACCAACAACGGATTTTCTTAAAGCCCATTCTGTCTTATGAGCTGTTCTTATTTTCGTAGGTAGTCTTTTTCTTTTGCAGTGCTCACTGCTGCACTCTAAAGTTTTTGTAGGGGATTTAATTACTTCATCATCATCATCAACATCATCAGCCTGTAGAAGTCCACTGCTGGACATGGGCCTCTCCAATTGCACGCCACTTAGGTCTTAATTACTTAACCCATTACTTTCCAAGCTTATTAAAATTTTTATACTCATACAGACTGATACGAATTGGTTAAGAAAAATAAAACATGGTATACCTGCTATATCACAGTAAGACCCAAAGATTGCTTAGAAGAAACTGGCCGCCTTTGTGTGACGGACGGGAACCGCGGATATTATATATATTATATTATAAGTACATAATATAAAGGTACTGATTCATTCACTGCAAATCTTACTTTGTAATCCTCTATATATTTATGGGGTTACAAAGTTATTTATGCAGTTGATGCACCTAGAAAACTGGACTGAATTGCTAAATATTTTAGTTTTTCCTTAATCTACACAATAAACACTCATTGTGTTCCAAATTTGAAGCTTCTATGTCTGCAATAAGTGCCTTAGAGTTTTGATGATTGGTCAGTCAGTGACAAAATTAAAAGACTTTGACTAATTATAATTCTTAAACTACTGGTTCAAATTGAATGAAATCAGAAATATACCGTGTTTATACATGCCTGACTTGGTTACTGAAAATTCAGGTTTCAAGTTATATACACAACAAAATTATAGGAGGTTGAAAATGGCCTAAATTGCTTCGAGATCAGGATGGTACGGCCGTGTCGCTTTTTGCTCCACTTGGCGTAACCTTTCTGTAAAAAATATATCAACCCCCAACTCGACGGAAGTTAATGAAAAGTTAAGCCAACAACCTGTAGGAATGTATAGTTTATAATGCCTTCTATTGAACTTCTGAGCTACCTGATGTACTATAAATTGAAGGATATTATTTTCTAAACAGTAATGTTTCGATTTGTAAAACGCAATGAGAGTTGGACAATATATAGTATAGGTTGTTGGTATCCTGACACACCTGACACTAAACACACTGATATATTATTAGTCTTTAAATTTATCTACGTGTATAGCTGATGTCGAGAGTTAATATTAACATATTAAAAAAAATTGCGGGTTTATATCAAATCAATAATGGCAAATACAGTGAAATTGTGATGAATGTACTGAGAACTTACATACCAAACACCCATAAATTTCTCCATCCATCTCTCTTCCATTATTACAAACTGAATACAAATGCAAAACAATATTATTTTGTAAACAGTAAGTACACAATAAAGTAGGTAATGTAAGCTACTTTTTAAAATTTTTGCTTGACATACCTTTTTTTCGTTGACCTGTGAGGGCTACCTAATTGTAATAAAAACACACATAAATAAATAATTTGCTTTTTGTGAAACAAAACATTACACAACAACCGCAAGTTACTTTCACAGACTATCACCATAGATTAATCAGACTATACTATATCTAAACTATCACAGACTACCTATTTAATTTCACACAGTGTGACTGACAATCTCATTAATGGCGAATCTGCCACAGGCTGTGCAGAATTCTGCCAAAATCTGCCACACTCTACTTCTCGGAGAATCTTCTCTCGCACGAAGCGTTTGACATGGGCAAATATATTTACGAAGTTTGAGATATTAGGATATTTTGTACCTCCATTAGCGCCCAGGATTTTGTAAACTACTTACCGATGATTGGCCGCTATACCCAATAAAGTCAATGCGTCGTGATGCGGAATTATTTTGTATTTGGCCTCGCGCTATGGATGAAGCATACATTTCAATGCACAAGCCCGACTCGCTGGGACGGGGAGACGAGGGCGCGGGGCGCGAGAGGGTCGGCAGCGGTATGCCACCCCGGTTGTTAGTGAGTGCAAAACAGGGTTATCGCGAGCGTGGGCATGTCGCGTGTATCGCCGCGCGCGTTTTTGGAATGTTCGAGTGTTTCGGGTAAAAGTTAGTGTCAATCACGGGTCGGTCAGAGGTCAATCGCGAGCATGGCCACGAGCGAATCGTTGCGGACGCTAAAGAATGCGGACGATGACAACCGGCTGAAACCGGAAGGGTCCGGTGCATATGGGAGTGTTAGAACTATATAGAACAATCTGACGGTGGTGACATTTTAGAGCACGAAGGATCGACTTATGGAATGTTAAGGTCTCGCCGCTCAGTCGGCACGGGTTAGTTAGCATGTTATGGAATCTAGCGAACTCAGTACAAGTGTCCGATTGAGGCATTATTGGAGAGCAAGACTGGGAGCTAGCGGTAAGCTCCCCTAAATTAGCCTAGTTGTTAATCTAGGAATGCCACGACGTACGTGGTAAGTTCACGATTGATGGGGTTACTTATACACCCCAATTCGTTAACAGTGGGGAATCCCCGTTTATAGCCATGTAACAAAAGTTGACAATTAATAAAATCATTTCTTAACCAATTATACGTATAATATCTCATCTTATATAATCACTTTAAAAAAGTATAATGTAAATTTTCATTTTCTTTGAATCCGCCAAAATCTGTCACTTTTGTAAATCGTCACAATGATTTGCCACATATAAAATTTAGGAGCGAAATTTGCACAAATGGCAGAAATCTGCCACAAATGGTCACACTTATTTCACAACACAGCACAGTTTATACAGTGCGGTCCTAATCAAGCCATAATCTATATTAGCGCGATAACAGTCGGTCCCTTTCACCGTGAGCGTGATTACGGTGGCCCACCCTACGTCATCGATGACGCCGCCATATTGACGATTACATGAACCACGCTCTACAACAAAATCGTCGTGAGCGTTCTGTCAAAAGTGACAGGTGTTTTTTTATTTCTACAAGGTCTTAACTGTGTTGTCCCTTGTTTTTGTTTGTAAAAGTCGGTCCATCCATTACTTCTTTTTAATCCACACACACCACACAGTTATCTGTCTCACTCTCTTCTCAAAGAAAATTAGGAAAGGATTAACGGTGCGGTCCCAGTCAAGCAATCAAGTATAATCGATATCAGCGCGATAACAGTCGGTCCTTTCACCGTGAGCTTGATTACGATTGCCCAACATACGGCATCGCTGACGTCATAACTGCCGCTATATTGACGATTGCATGAACCGTGCTCTACACCAAAATCGTTCGTCAGCGTTCTGTCAAAAGTGACAGGTGTTTGTTTATTACTACAAGTTCTTTACTGTGTCGTCCCTTATTTTTGGATGTAAAAGTTGTAATAGGCGTTCCTCTTAATATTTATTTTTAATCCACAAACCGTTACACTACGTACGTTACTTGTTTTTCGCGCGGGAATGGTTTTTCGTTGTTGCTACAACTCCGGTCCGAATGATCAACACGCTCACAATGCCACGATCTGTCAAAATCACGTATTTGTGTCGGACCGGCTTTGGTAGACGATAGCACTGTGAGCAAATATATCGCAAAACGGATCGAAGTGATAGTAATTAGTAGTACATAGATAAATCAGCTGTAACCATATTCTTTGTGTAATACAATATACTAAGTTAAGTACGTAGGTACTTAACAATTTTTACTCACCAACTTTTTAACGTTGGAAGACGTTACTTTGCCAGTGTCATGTTCCTGCACTCAAAGGTTTTTGGCAGATACAAAAAGAGGATGATGTGTTGCCCAACGTGCTAGATTTTAGGGCAAAATTATCGTCGGAAAGCTGCACTTAGTGATAAAATCACTGTGCACAGTCATAGTAGGGACCAAAATATGCGATTTTTCATCCGCGGCAGCGAAAGTTTAATCCCATAGGAACAGAATTGGCGCCACTTCCATAAAAAATAATTAAAAATTTCTATTAGCCAAACAACTGCACCGATTTTGATAAACTAGGTGTCAACTGAAAGGTACTCATATTATTTATCATTGAAATATGCCCAAATGTTGCATTTGTTTGGAAAATATTGAGTTGATTGTCGCTTTTATTATTTTTTAAACAATTATGTTTCATAGGGGTATGTTTTTATTAACTTATATTGTTATCAAATAAATAAAGTATTTGATAGAAAAAACTTGAAAAACTACGCAACTATAAATAGTAACTTATCTGGTACGTGGATCCAGCTTCAAAGTCAGAATGTGAATTATCAAAACATCCCAACTACCAACGTCGATAACTATATTCGTCAGAGTAGCTAAGCAATCGTTGGTCGTGTCAACAAGATCCTTCAACGCATTCGACGATTCTACTGACATGTTCTTTTGGCTCAGAAACCGTTTGAAAACGTGATGGCAGATATTTTTTTTATTATTATACCGTTCCTCTAATAACTGCCAGCACCTTTCAAAGTTTGCTTCTTGAATCGGTATGTGCCTCAAGAGTTGCTCTGCTTCACCCGTAAGATGTCCTTTTAAATAATGAAGTTTCTGGACATTGTCTAATGAAGAGTTTCGACTGATTAAAGACTTAAAGAGATCCTTAAAAGAAACCCAGTCGGCATAAATACCCGAAAACCTAGGAATATTTATTTCAGGTAGTTTAACTTGAGGAGCTCCTGTGTCATTGTGTTTGACTGAACTCAGAAAGTTTCGATTTTAATTCGCATTTATATTCCATATAAATTTCCTCTGTATCGTTATATTTATCAGACATTATATAAGAAGATGAATTTAACAGTTTAGGTTCATAACTTCGCATTAAATCTTTATGACCTGATAAAAATTCAAATCTTCCTTCAATATAAATCTGTGTTAAACGTTCTTTCGGACTTTCTTAAAATTTAACCTTGCTTTGTTTATACGCGAACATAAGTCGTATTGAAAGTTAATTAGAGACTCCATATTTTGCTAAAATTTTAACAAGTTCTTTTACCATACAACTTTAAACGAATTTTTCTAAGTGTTTGGGAATTACAATAGTCCAAAACAAAATCGGGCATGGATTCTCCGTACCTTCGTTTTTTGTGAAATTATTAGTATTTTATAAGTCCCAAACCATGCAACACTTTTTAACTAAGACAAAATTACTACTTCTTAACTCATCAAAGTAACTACATTTTAACTAATACTAAGTACTTAATTATTTTAAAGTTATAAAAAAACCACTTAAAACTAATTTAAAGTCCAACTTTACATTCTCCGAATCAATTTCAAATATAATTTTAAATGTACTCACGTTTTCACTTCACTCACTTATCTTGAGTTTATTTCAACACTCTGATTCCTCCCGTAATAGGGTTGATGTTTCCGAAGATTTCTTCCGGCGCCGCCGTATGTGTCCAAATCCAGTACCATTGGGTCCCAGTGATTACGTAATTTGAACTGCAGTGCTCCCGGTCGTGTAAGAAACTCGTCGAAGTTCCTGACAGTACCGCTTTAAGACACTCGTCACCCTGAACTTTCCGGGGCGTGTAATGCCCCGCTCGCTCCGAGCCGTGCAACAACACTGGCTGGCAACACTAGCAGAGGGCACAGCTAGCTCCCTCGTAACTTGCGTTTGCAACGTCAATCCACCGTCCGCAACTTTTTAAACAAAAACGTATTTCTTCCTGGTTTTGTCGTTTTAATGACGCAACCGGCACCGAAGGACCATGAACACCTTGATGTTAGGTTGCTCAAAAGCTCCTTAGGATGCTATACTAAGGCGGTTATCAAATGAAACACCAGGGTGCCACTCTAAACCAATTTAATTCAAAAAAACCCGCCAATGGTAAACTTAATCGTGCGGAGAGTTTTGTCACCACGATCTAGGAAAGTATGATGGCGACAAGTAGCGCCATCTAGTTTGCCGAGATGGAACTACACTATACAGAACCAAGGTAGAAAGTAATTGTACAACATCATTGACTTAGATACCTATATAATATCTTGGTTTTATTTATAGAATGCCTAACCCGTATGGAACACTACTGCTAATGAAATTTTCTGTCAATAGAATCTTATACTTATACATCGATTATAATTAATACTCACGGGATGTACACAACGATTAGGCAGGTTTTGGAGTTATGATATTTCGGCGCAGTTACATGCACCATGTTCACGTGTAAACTGAATATGCGGGTGGATGTGAAAAAAGTTCAAAGTTATTAAAAGCAGACAAAACGGTCTACCCTTCTTTCTCACTCTTTTCCTACGGATATAATATCGGGAACTCCTAAACATCCCTAATCGTGGTGTACATCCCGTGAATACTAATTATAATGTAGTTGACAACCGCGAAAGTCTAAAAGAGTGATATACATCGATGTTTGACAGTGCCAGCTCGCATCGACCGCGAAAAGACCTTCGATCCGCGACCGTTGGGGCGCGTTCAGGTAAATATCCTGTTTCTAATGTTACTAATACTTGGATAGTTCTGCGGAAGCTTACATTAAAAGAGGGTGGGACACTATAATAACATGAAATATCCACGAAAATACGAAATATCAGCAATTTAAAACAAATTTATAACGTAAATGTTCAAATTGAATTTGATCAACTTGCTGACATACAATTCGAGTGTTGCAAGATGAATAAAAAAATTGGATCTAGATTTATAATATTGTTTTTAGCAAAAATGTTGGCTTCTTTTATGAATTTTGTACAACAAAAAAAGGTAAAAGAATAAAACATATTATGAAACGTTTGGTGACAGTAAAATATGTATTTTATTAATAATAGTACGGAATATTTTTTTATGGAACGAATTTGCTTCCCTATAAATGTCTAAATTTTATCGCTAAAGCAGTACATACAATTCCGCTACACACGTCAAAATTTTGCTCGTGTGTGCTAATGGTAAAATCTCGTACATACAGGATACCTCCCCTTGTATGTAGGTAATGATCTGGGGAACGATGGCGGCTTCTGTTGAAAAATGAGCACATATATTTAAAATTATTGGGAGTCTGAAAGAATAATTTTGTTTTTCTGAGCCTTATCTGGGATTATTTGTAAGTGAGTTGGCTATTATACGGAAGTTTAATGCGTAGATTTCTCATTAATTAATCTTGATAAAAAAACTTGGTTTCGTTTCTTTTAGTAAGTAATTTTTTCTTGTTGCTTCTAAACAGTATTTTTATTATTGGTAAAAGCGATTAAGATCACTTATTTTTCTTTCGTAAAATGAGTGATCCTGAACTGGATCAGTGAAGTGATCCTCCTGATCTTGGTTCGGAATCAGACAATACAGATAGCACGTTGGTTAGTCTTTCTACAGGAGCTAGGAAGCGTCAACGTGCTCCTAGTGCTCAGGATGACTTAATTCCTAATAAAAAAAATATCAGCCCTTAAACTTCAACGCATCATTTCTATATTGTCCCCCAGTTTGACGTAAAAGATCTTCATTATGATCAGACGGATTTGGGCCCCTATGTAGTCCACTTAACAAAGAATATCGCTGACCCTGCTTCTGGTTATACTTTAAGAGTCTTAAAGGTAGCTCAACTACTTTTCAAAAATAAAGTTACAGGCATTTGTTCGGATGGAATAAAATTGATAGGTAGAAATAAAGTTGCGCTTCAATTCAAAACGTGGGATGAGGCTAACAAGTTTTTGGAATGTGAATTTCTATCTGCTTATGATTTTCATGCCCAAATTCCGACTTATAACGTAACGCGCACGGGTATTATTAAGGACATTCCAGTGGATTGGTCCATGGAGGAGTTGGTTAATGCACTTGAATGCCCTTCTGGCTGTGGGCCGGTTTTAAAGGCAAGGAGATTAAATAGAAAAACATTTATTGAAAACAAGCCAGTATGGATTCCGACTCAAACGGTTGCAGTTACGTTCAAAAGTACATTTCTACCAAAGAAAATTTTCTGGTTTAATGCTGCCATTAATGTGGATAAATATCAATTGCCTTCAATTCAATGTTTGTCCTGCTGTAGATTTGGTCATACTCAAAATTTTTGTCGATCTAAACCGCGTTGTTTTAAATGTGCACAACCTCATTCAGGCTCTACATGTCAGGTAATTGATTCTTCTTGCCTATTCTGTTCAGGCAATCATTTTGCTACAGACAAGGTTTGCCCTGAGCATAATAGACAAAAGATAATTAAAAACATTGTTGCGGAGGAAAGCATTTCATATATGGAGGCATCCGCGCGGGTTCCATCCATCAATCGTTGTCTGTATGCGGATATAGTCAAATTTACGCCAAGTCCTCTGTTTCCTATTATTGAAAAGGCCCAAACGCAATCCGCTCCTGTCACCTATAAAAAATCTGTGTCTGTGCCTCGAAGCTGTCCTGCGGCGGTTGGCAAATCTTACGATAAAGTAGCTCATAATGCAATTATTGCATCTCCTTCATCAACTATGGCTAATGGTTGTGCATTAAATTCTGAAAGATCTTCTCAAAATGAAAACCTTTTGGAATTACTATCTTGTACTTTGTTAAATATGATTTCAAAATTTGATGAAATGCCACTACCGAACAATATTCTGCAGATTTTACAAAAAATCTCTTATGTCGTAAATTCTCAACATGGATCAGATTCTACAATGGAATGTGAGGAGCACCATATCAAAGAAATGTGAGCTTATTTACTTGATTAATAAATATAAACCCGTTGTTGCGGCTATCTCGGAGACATGGCTGAAGCCAGGTTCTAATTTTAGGTTACCTGGCTACGCCTGTTTTCGGGATGATCGTGACGATGGGTGGGGAGGTAGCGCCATCTTGGTTAAAAAACTATGCCCTACTCTTTACTCTCACTTCCTCCTCACAGTAGTAGATTTAATGCTGTTGCTGTGAGATCTTTTGATACATCTATTTTATCAGTTTATATTCCTCATCCTAATGCTTCTATAATTTCTGATCTCTCACTAATTTTTTCCTCTCTTCCTCCTGCGCTCATCGTTCTTGGTGATTTCAATTGTCATCACCCAATGTGGGGTTCTCGTGCTCCTGACTCATTTTCACCTTACCTACTTGATCTCATTGACGATTTTAATTTATGCATTTTAAATGATGGTTCTCCCACTCGACAGGTTTCCCCCCTTCAAAATCCTAGTGCTATAGATTTATCTTTAACTTCTGCTTCTCTATCCTCCAAATTGTTTTGGTCTGTCCTTCCTAACTCTCATGGAAGCGATCATTTCCCTATTATATTATACCCCCTTCCCTCCGGACCTCTGAGCAGTTCAGACGTGTTTAAGGTTGCCTCTGTGTCGGTGCATAATTAAAATTAAATCAAATTTGAAACGCGAAAAATATAAGCAAAAATTAGGAGAACAGAAAGCAGTAAGAAGTCGGATAAAACAAGTCGTTTCAACACCTCAAGCTTCAACACACACAGGTTCGTGATTCTGAAGTTTATATTATATTGACTGTACGCACAGACACCAAAGGTCTGCTTACATTGGACGGAAAGCAAGTTTGTTCTAAATCGTCGATTGCCACCATTATACCTGGACCTCTTCATTTGTATGACGAATTAAGCTAGTAATTAGGAAGGTCAAGTTACGCTTGACGAAAAGTCGATTTGTACGCACCACTCGATAGCTCCCACTTTAGTTAGACTCCTTGCTGTGTGTGTGAGCAAATACATTATAGCAATATCTCTACGCTTTCCTTATCACCTGGTACATAAAGTACGCTTATAATATGCCGCTTAAGCGCACACCTCCGCCAGCGATGTCGTTGCAGACTTTGGCCCCAATTTTTCCACGTCCAAAATTAGCAACTCCTGTCGCATCACCTATTTCTATAGACCATCAGATTCAACACTGCTCCTCCGAACCAAATCTAACGACCGATAAAGAGGAAAGTATCTCCAGTTTGACTGTTCGAAACATGAAACGAAAATATATAGAATGCGACACCAAAGAGAAAGATTTTGACGTCATGGTCGAGATGAAACAATTACTTAAAGCTTTTACGGATAGCCAGGATCAAAAAGTTGATAAAATATGTACTGCGGTAGAGGATATGCGACAAACTATTGAATTTATCTCACAAAAATATGAGGTGTTAAAAGTTCAGCAGGATAAATTAGAAATGGACAGAAAAGAAGATTTAAAATATATTAAAACACTAGAGGATAGATTAGAATATTTCGAACGCAGCTCCAGATCAACATGTTTGAAAATTCGGAACATTCCTTCATCACCGACGGAAAGAAAATCTACACTTCTGGAAAATGTCATGAAGATAGGCAAATGTATTAATGCTCCTGTACAGCCGCATCAAGTCAAGGACATTTTTCGAATTAAGTCTAAGGATCCAGCAAGCAGAACAATAATAGTTGATTTTACTAGCGTATTAGATAAAGAGAAAATAATTACCATGTTTCGGCAATATAATAAACTCCACTCGAGACTTACCTCTGAGCATATCAAAATAAGCGGGCCCGCTAGACCGATATTTATCTCCGAGAATCTCACTGCCAAAATGAAACGCTTATTCTACCTTGCGCGAGATTTTGCAAAATCAAATGATTTCAAATATTGTTGGGTAACTAACGGACAGATATTTCTGCGTAAAAGAGAAAATGGACCTTCGATTAAAATTACGCAAGAATCTGATTTGAAGAATCTGCCCAAACAGATATGACTAGAAAACCATAATTTGTAATACATCCTTGCAGCCGAGAGATGTTCTATAATAATGCCTTTTACTTTTATGCTTCTTGTAATGTTCTCATTGGATATAATAATTTGTAATTTAATTATTTTTGCGAGTGAACTGCTTTATAGTCTAACACACACTACACAAATGTTCAAATACATTACACACTTACCTAATCACATTTCAAACATTTTCGTGTTCACCTTTCGTAGATCTTACATAGTTCTACGACATACCCGCGTATTGAACAACTGGCAATACTTTAATTACTGCGAGCTTTTGGTAATGCAAAGTGTGCAAAATTCTGTCAAACACGGCAGTATTAGTCATATTAAAATAATTCCCATGTTCTTAATAAAGCTTGTTAATGGATAAGGACCATTTTGCAAGTGATGTTTTAGATAATATTTCCGTATCATTTGCGCATAATTGCAGTCCAGAAGAGAGTGGAGGCTTTATTAGAAATGCTGATAGTATAAAAAAATGTCACGTAAACATCCGAAGCCTAAACTGCAATATTGATAAACTTTTAGTTTTTCTACAGCGAATTAGTTATCAACTAGATTTAATCGTACTTTCGGAATGTTGGTTAAGTAAAGCTCCGATTGTCCCCGTTCTTCCTGGGTATCTTTCACATGTATCTTCTTATAATAACTAAAATGAGGGTGTGGTAGCATATGTGAGAAGTGGTCTGGTGTGCAACGTTGAATTTCCTGATTTCTCCGATGCTAACTGCATTTTTCTAAAATTTTCAGATCGTAATGCAGTAGTGGCTTTATATCGTTCTCCTTCCTACAAAAACTTAGATCCATTCATTAGTCATCTTGACTCCGTACTACAAAACTTGAACTCTTTCACTACGCTAGTCCTTATTGGAGACACCAACATTAATATAACTTTAGATAGTACTGATCAAAAAGCAAATGACTACCTAAATTTAACCGCTTCCCATGCCATGCTTCCAGCACACCGTTATCCAACAAGAGAGGAACGATATCTAGATCACGTCATACTTCGGTCCTCAAAACATGCAACTACACTTGTCTTGGACTCATCAATCACAGACCACTCCCCAGTTTTGGTCTTTTGTGAAACTAAACTAAAAGCTAACATTACAAATCGTACAACACAAAAATATGATATACCTGCCATCGTAAATGCTTTGGAAAATATAGACTATTCCTCTCTTCTCTCTACAAAAGACCCAGAAAGCGCATCCAAGCAGTTAGTTAAGCTTATCTCTTCTAATGTACAGGCACATACCAAAGAAATAATTACTCCTAGTAGAAAAAGAATAATCAAGCCATGGATTACTCCTGGTCTTTTAAGATGTATTCGTCACAGAGACAAACTATTTAAAAAACACAAACGAAATCCTAACATTGAAGATCATAAAATTGTATACCTTAGATATAGAACTTTTTGCAACAAATTACTAAAAAATGTTAAAAATAGTTACGAAAAAAATGAAATTCAGAAGGCCAAGAGTAGTCCCAAGGAAACCTGGAAAATAATTAAGCGGTTAGGCAACCTAAATAGTAAACAATCATCTTCCTTCGAGTTACTAAAAATGGGTACATCTCCTTCTTTATCTGTTGATAAAGTCAACTCCTATTTTGCTAGTGTAGGCGCAAACTTGGCTTCGAAAATAGCTGAACTTAATCAAGTACAGCTGTCTTCAACTAAACCATCATGCCCCCTAATGCCTAGGTCATACTTAAGCTCACTAAGTTCAATGGCTCTTTTTAGCGTAGATAACCATGAAATAGAATCTATTATACTTAATCTCAAAGACAGGTCTGCAATAGGGTGGGATGGAATCCCTACTTCGGTCATTAAATCTGCAAGACATGTTCTTATTCCCATATTTAATTATGTTTTCAACCAAATTTAAAAGAGCGATTGTTCACCCTATATTTAAAAGTGGCGATAGAGACAATAATTTGCATTCCCGACCCATCTCAGTGCTCACAGTGTTGTCAAAAATACTTGAGAAAATACTCAACAAGAGACTTATAAGTTATTTAGATGAACACAATATTTTATCAAAAAATCAATTTGGCTTTAGAAGAAATAGATCAACTGAAGACGCCACATTGGAAGTTTCGGACACTATAGTTAAAAATTTTGATAAAAAACTTAAAACTTTAGGCATTTTTTTAGATTTATCGAAAGCATTCGATACCGTTTCCATTCCTATTTTACTCTCCAAGCTCGAACACATTGGTATTAGAGGTGTTGTGCTAAATTTGTTTTCAAGTTATCTTAAAAACCGTACACAGTCGGTTAAAATTGAAAAATATGTTAGTAACGAAGAAATAATAAACTACGGTGTACCACAAGGTAGTGTCCTTGGACCTTCGTTGTTTTTGATATATATCAATGACCTTTGCAATAAGTCTCTCCCAAACTGTAGAATAATTACGTATGCTGACGACACAGTTCTACTGGTACATGGTCAGGACTGGACAGAGACTAAGGTTTTCGCGGAAGATGCGCTAAAAGCTGTTAAAGACTGGTTAAACTCCAACCTCCTCACGTTAAACTTATCGAAAACTAAAGTAGTCCCCTTCTCGGCAAACATTTTTTCTCGACCACCTTCCTCCTTCAGAATTTATGCTCATTCCTGCACAAATAGTAGTCCCAGTGACGCTTGTAGCTGCGTTAGTATCGATTGCACTGAATGCATTAAGTATCTAGGTGTCATGGTTGAGAGTTCAATGTCTTGGAAGCAACATATCAACACCACAGTCTCTCGTATTCGAAAAATTATCTATGTTTTTAGAAACATACGTAACGTGGCTGATTTCAAGTGTCTTAAAACTGTTTACTATGCTCTGGCCCAATCGATACTGACTTACTGCATTACCTCCTGGGGTGGTACCTACAAAAATGCAATGTTAGCACTGGAACAAGCTCAAAGAGCTGTACTAAAGGTTTTAGCTAAGAAACCAATTCGTTTCCCCACTGTTGAACTTTATTCACTTTTTGAGGTACCAACAGTTCGGCAACTCTTTATATTACAAGTCATTCTGCATTAAGCACTCGCAAATTTCCTATGTAATCCCCTAATACAAATAATAAACGAAGATCGGATATTGTTTGTAAAACTGAACCACACCGTACGATGATCGCAAGTCGCCATTATTTTTACATTAGCTCACGTCTTTATAATAAACTTAATAAAATTTTAAATATTTACCCACTGCCCCTACACAGTTGTAAAATTAAAACCCTAAAATGGCTCATAACTTTATCATATGATGATACAGAACTATTTATTTTGAAATGTAATTAGTGACCTCATAGGTTAATACACACACACACTCACACATACACACACCCACACACACGCCACTCTTACACGACTCAAATCTTAACTTATTTCTTAATTAGTACCTATCTCACAACATTCTGAAGTATTTAAAATATATTATATTTTACATATAATTATAAACTACTTCATATTTTTAACCTAATAATAATAATACTATTGTTACAGTTAAACTTTGTAAAAACCTATTTTAAATTTTTATAATATTTAATATAAGAGCATTGTATCTAGTAGGTGTTATGGAGGAGGGCGTTGCTACCTGCGACACAGTCTTTGTACTACAGCGGTTAGCATCGTTCAATGTATTTTGTTTCTTATGTTTTTTCTGTTCCACAAATAAAGATTATTATTATTATTATTATTCTAATCTCCTCTTCCTCACAATGTCCAGCTCCTTTTAGTTTACCTCCTCTTTTAAAATATAGACTTAATAGTGCTGATTGGGATACATTTTCTTCCACTCTTGATTCTAAGGTATCTTCTTTACCTCCTATTAATGAGTTTAATTACTTAAATTTATATACAGAATTAGTAAATGCCATTATTGCATCTGCAGACTTTACTATTCCCATAAAGAAGCCTCGATCTAATATCCCTCTACCTCCTTGGTGGGATTCTGAATGTACTAGTGTTACCAAAGTGCTAAATGAGGCAGAAACATACTTTTCTGAAAATATTACTTATGAAAACTTTATTCTATTTAAAAAGGTTTTGGCAAGGTCTAGAAGACTTCTTTCTAAGAAAAAAAAAATTGGCTGGTCAAAATATTGCGAAAGTCTTTCTCCTCTCTCTCCTTCCTGCCTTATATGAAAAAAAAAACAAATCGTTTCGAAATTCCAAAAACGACTGTCGTGATTTGTCATCTAATGGCATATCATGGCTAGAAGCGTTTTCTGACCAGTTAGCTCCTCCTTTCGTTCCTCCTAAAGAATATTTTACTTGTTTTTCAAGATCTGGGATCTCTAGTGTTCCTATGGATGACTTGTTTTCATTTGATGAACTTTCAGCTACCTTAGATCACCTTAAAGACTCTTTTCAGGCTTGGATGGAATTCCATATTCATTCATTTGTCGGTCATATTTGAATACCAAAAAATATTTGTTGAATATCATTAATAACATATATGCAAATTATAACTTTCCTGATGTTTGGAAACATCAATTAATCATCCCAATTTTGAAACCTGGCAAAAATCCTTCAAACCCGTCTTCGTATAGACCTATTGCTCTATCATCTGTTATGGTAAAAATCTTTGAAAATCTTTTAAAAAAACAGGTTAGAGTGGTTGTTAGAACATCGTCAAATTTTATCGAAGTCTCAATTTGGCTTTAGAAAAGGATTTAGCACTATTCATAGTTTAGGTGTTTTTACCACTGATATTCGCATTGCTTTTTCTAAGGATGATCATTTGATTGGCGTCTTTTTAGATATTACGGGTGCTTACGACAATGTGCAACTCCCTATCCTAAAACAAAAAATGCTTCAGTTAAATCTTCCTCAACGGATGACTTATGTCATTTTTAATCTCTTGTTAGGTAGACTAATATCGGTAAGATATCAAAATTCTCTGTTATCCCCAAAAATGGTATGGAAAGGCTTTCCTCAAGGATCCGTGCTGAGTCCACTACTTTATAGTGTATATACATATGACCTTCATCACAGTGTTGACTCATTTTGTGAAATTCTTGAGTATGCTGATGACATAGCTCTTTATTATTCTTCTAACACTTTCTCGGAGTCAGTTTCTCGACTAAATTCTGCTCTCCATTATCTAAATATCTGGCTAGTAGATCATGGGCTTTCTTTAGCTTCAGAGAAAAGTAATGTAGTATTCTCTAGAAAGCGGTCTATCCCTAATGTTCAAATTTTCGTTAATGATCATTGCCTTATGGTTAAGAAGCAAGCGAAATTTCTCGGTCTTATATTAGACTCAAGACTAACTGGTTCTCCTCACATAGAGTATATAAAAAATAAATGTGAAAAAAATGTGAATATTCTCCGAACACTTTCAGGGGTTTGGTGGGGTGCTCATCCTTTTTGTCCAAAAATAATATATAATGCAATTATAAGAAGTCATTTTGATTACGCTACTTTTCTGTTAGAACCTTGCAGTAAACTTTCTTTGAGATTATTTGATTTATTGCAATACAAATGTCTTCGGATTATATCTGGGGCCATGAAATCTTCTCCTATCAATGCTCTTCAAGTTGAATGCGTATAGCCCCCTCTATATCTTCGTCGTCAGTATCTTTCTGATCGTTTTTTTTTCATGCTGCTCTATTTTCTAATCATCCAATTTTACAGAAGTTAATTTGTCTTAGTAATTTAGTTTCATCCTCTCGTTACTGGCGTCACAAGGATCCTCCATGTATTTTGAATTCACACAACAAATTATTTAATTTGTCTCACACTATTTATCAATTTACTATACAATCCATTTTTACTGTTCCCTATGAGTGTTTAGTTTTCAGACCTAATAGTATTTTAAATTTTGGCATTGATAAGAACTCTCCTGGTGCGGATAAAAAGTTTCTTGATATTTTAGATCGTTCTTGGGCAGGTTGGCTTTCGGTTTTTACGGACGCGTCTAGGTTACTTGGTACTTGGTGGGTTGGCTCTTTTCCGCAACCAGGCCGCTGTGGCGCGGCCCACTTTGCGTGATAGCCGGGTGACGCTGATCAGTTCAGCCACCCGGTGTCGCCCAGGAAAGCCAGCAGCTCCTTCAGCTTGGCGCAGGCTTCCCACACAGTCCTCGGCGAGCCGAGGTTTGCTGCCCTTTGTGCCGCCACGCTCCTGCATTCAATGAGCAGATGCGCAGCTGTTTCTTCCGCCTCCATGCAGCCTCTGCATAGGGGGCTGTCTGTAACACCTAGATTAAACAGGTGTTTGTTTAAGGAGCAATGACCGGTCATAATTCCGACGATATGTCGTACATTATTTCTTTTAAGATTGAGGAGTTTTCTGGAGAATTTCAGATTTAGAATCGGAAAAGCCTCCTTCGAATGCCTACAACCCTCGATACTTGCCCTGTAGTCCTGATGCTGGTCCTTAGTTTTTTTGCGAATCCATGCACGAATTTGACTGAAAGGTAGGGGGATCATTGGTTCTGGTCCTGCACACGTCATTCCGGAACCTCTCCTAGCTAGCTCATCAGCCGCATCGTTTCCTCTGGAATCGCTGTGCCCCTTTATCCATTGGAGCGTGACATTATTGTTATGGTTACTTACTTCTTCCAATAGTCGGTGACATTGTATGATCCGAAGAGTGGTCGTATCTATTTAGGGCTCGTAGTACCGCAGTGCTGTCGCAGAGTATCCTAATATTACTATTGGTTACCTTTCTGCGAAGTACTGCTGCTGTGGCTTGGATGACACCCACACATTCTGCTTGGAATATAGAGTTGTGTTTACCTAGCCCTGTTGCTATGTGTATGTTTAATTCCTCCGAGAACGCTCCCGCTCCGGTGCCTGTTGCCATCTTAGAGCCATCTGTGTAAATTCTGACTTCATGTATACCTGAGCAGTCTCTTGGCTCTTCGTTTAGTTGTACGCGGTAGCTGTTTGTAAAGAAGTGTTGCTTTTGTACTCTATCATAGATAGACTTTATTAGAGGGTTTCCAACTGCAAAGTCTTCTATGATTGTTGTATGTGGTGCTAATTGGTCATGATACCAGAGGTTTAGTGCCTTTAGCCTGTACGCAGCCGCCGCGGCTTCTTGTTGTATGTATAGGTGTAGCGGGGTTAGGCCTATCAGGGCCTCAATGGCGGCGGTTGGTGCAGTGCGCATGCAGCCTGTTACGGCTACACAGGCAAGTCTCTGAAAGGTTTGTAGCTTGGTTTTGGTGGTGCTCAGGGTGGTTCTGGGCCACCACACAATTGCACCATATGTTAGTGAAGGTCTGATTACAGTTTTATATAACCACAGGGTGATCTTAGGGCTTAGTCCCCATGTTTTACCTATCATCCTTCTGCATTGCCAGAACGAAATACTGGCCTTGATTAACTTGTTATCTAAGTGCTTGGCCCAATTCAACTTGCTGTCTAATGTGACTCCCAGATATTTCACTTCTTCTGACAGTTTCAGTTGCTTATTAAATAGGCTAGGTAGTGTAAACCTGCCTAGGGTTCGTTTGTTAGTGAACATCACCAGTTCGGTTTTAGCTGGGTTTACGGAGAGTTCGTATTCTATGCACCATTTTTCGACAACCTTTAACGCATTTCTCATCAGGTCACATGCCACACTGGCAAAATGGCCTGATATTAGTATTGCGAGGTCGTCTGCATACCCTACCGTGAAGAAGCGACTTGTATTCAGCCTGGTGATTAGATCATTGACTACTAGATTCCATAGGAGCAGGGACAGGACACCTCCTTGGGGGCACCCCTTGGCCACCACTCCCCTGGTTGTGCCGTTTAAATCAATGCGTATCGCCCTTAATTCTAGCATGTTAATGATCCAATCGATCAGGGTCAGGTCTACTTTATGTTTAAGTAATGCTGCTCTGATGCTGCTAAAGTTAGTTTTGTCAAAGGCTCCTTCCATATCGATGAAAGCTCCTAGACATAGATTTCTACTTTTAATATCTTCCTCTACTTTGTGTATAACATTGTGTAGGGCGGATTCGGTAGACTTACCTGAGCTGTAAGCGTGCTGTTTAGGGTGAAGTGGCGCGGTAATGAGAACTGTGTCTCTGATGTACCTATCACAGAGCCTCTCCAGGGTTTTCAGGAGAAAAGACGTAAGACTTATCGGTCTATAAGCCTTAGCTTCTGTGTAGTCACTCTTACCCGGCTTTGGTATAAACAAGACCTTGACCTCTCTCCACCCTTTGGGCATGTATCTGTGCGCCAGACATGCCTTGAAGATAGCGCTCAATGTCTCGTTTATATGATGTTCACTCCATTGTAGGAGTCCTGGGAATATCCCGTCCAAACCTGGCGTTTTGTACGGTGTGAATGTGTTGATTGCCCAGTTTAGTATCTCTCCTGTAACAACAGTCAGTGCAACAGCCCAGTCTGTCGCTGTAGGTGGTGCCATGAGGTGTTCTGTCCAAACATTCGAGTCTGATATTAGGCACCCAGGAAAGTGTGTGTCCAGGAGTATTGTGTGGGTTTCTGTTATAGTTCTTGTAAACGTATTGTCGCTTTTCTTTATGGAGTCGATGTCGCGGTTCGGGTTACTAAGTAGTATTTTCCTAAACCTATTCGCTTGTCCATTCGACTTGATGCTTGTGTTGTAGTTTTTCCGTGATCTGCGTGACCTGGACCGTATATTTTTCTTATATTTAGCCTTGGCTATTCTATAGTTATCCCAGTCCTCGTCCATGCAGGTATTCATGGCTCTATAGGTATTGGCTATTATATACGCGTCTAGGTTAACGAGTAATGGTTATGTCGGCTGCTGTTTGGATACCTAGGTATCGTATTATACTTAACTTTAAATGTTCGTCTAGTTTATCTGTTTATTCAGGTGAATCAGTGGCAATTTTAGAAGCTGTTAAATATGTCAAATCTTATAAATTAAATAAATGCATCATATTTTCGGATTCTCTTAGTTGTTTACAGGACATTTATAAATTTCCATTTCGTGCGAAGGATATGTTACACACTAATTTGAAAATTAGAGAAATTCTTTATAGGTAGATGTTATTTAGCTGGTATCGAAGTAGTTTTAGCTTGGATACCAGGCCATAGCGGCATTAAAGGTAATGAAATTGCAGATAATTTTGCTAAGCAACTGTTTTTCTCGCGATTTAAGTACGTAACTCTGCAAAAGTGCAGTTAAGTGATAAATGGTCGAATATTTGGAATCGAACAAGAATGATCAAAGGTAGGCAGTTTGGCTTAATTCAGCCTACCATACCTTCAAAACCTTGTTTTTTTAAGTTTAAAAATGCTGAGAAATGGGTCACTTCCACCGTAATTCGTTTGCGCCTAGGTCACGTTTGTTCTCCCGTGTTTCTTGCTAAAATCAGGGTCAGGGATCATTCGCTTTGTGAGTGTGGGCTAGATGACGGTACTTTAAATCACATTTTCTTTTCATGTCCTAAGTTAAGTTCTTCTTTGTATGATAAACTTAATTCTGATATCGCTAGACCTACTGATATTAACTCTCTTTTATCGCTTGTTTTCACGCCATTTATTTGTATGTTATGTAATTTTATTAAAACCAATAATACCTACCTATACGTTTATAAAAGCGAAACCAGTTTTTAATACTTTTGATATTCGTATTACTTTCATTTGATTCCGTACCGTACAATGGTCACTCCTTCAGGGTTGGGGGAGTACAAGGGCAAAATATCCGCCAAAAACTTTTGGAGTGCAAGAACATGACACTGGCAGAGTAACGTCTTCCCACGTTAAAAAGCCACATAAGAAGTAACGCTGCAGTAACTTTCTCTGAAAGCTTGCTATATACTGTGGGGCCCATAACATGAGATATTTTTGATGACTTTGTAAGATTCCGAGGTATGTCGCAAAGCTTATGACTGCATATTGTTGGGTCTTGTGTAAGAGGCCTGGTTTATACTGACGTAAACCGCAACTTGAATTATGACTAGTGCAGGAAATGTCTACTCGTAATACCGAGCCTCTTAAAATGTGGCCGTACGGAGGCATGATTGCGGTATTTTGGAAATCGTTCGGACTGCGCGTTTTTGGAAGCGAAATGCGCGCTGCCAGTCTGCAGCACGGGACCAAAGCTCCGCCCCATACTGAAGTAGCGAGTGAACAGTAGCAAAGTAGCACGACCGCACTACTTCAGGAGGCACAACTCTAGCGACCCGGCCGAGTGCATAGCAAGCGCTGCCCAATTTGCCACAAAGTTTGCTAATGTGGCATTCCCATTTTAGACCTCTAACCAACGCGAATCCCAAAAAAGGTAGTGGTATCTGCTTGCCCAATCGTGTGTCCTTCAATATTTACTGATATCGAATGCATTGGACGTCCCGATAGGCAAAAATGAACGAAGTGTGTTTTCGAGAGATTTGGCGCGAGACCATTCATCCGAAACCACTCAGAAAGTTGAGATGCCGCAACAGTTAGTCTCTGCTCTAGACGAACTACCGAGGGTGCTGTGACCACCGCAGCTACGTCATCAACATACATATGTCATTTGAAAAGTTCTTAGCCTAACATACTTAATGAAACCACACGATTTTGAGTTTATTTTTATTTTTCAACATACTCTTCTCTGAACTCAAATCACTTTTTCATCGACCCGGTAAGGCTTTGATACCCGTTTTAAAAAATCTTCGTCAAACTCCTCAAAATATGCGTCCACGGCAGCTATGACCTCTTCATTTGTAAAAAAATTATTAACTCCTAAAAATTTTTTCAGCTTTGGGAACAGATAAAAGTCGGACGGTGCTAAATCCGGGGAATATGGGGGATGAGGTAACAATTCGAAGCCACATTGATGGATTTCTGCCATGGATTGCACAGAGGTGTGAACGCGCGCATTGTCCTGATGAAACAAGACTTTTGCTTCTCAATAAACCTGGACGTTTTTCTTTGATTTCTTCTCTCAAACGACGCAACAGGTTGCAATAGTAATCGGAGTTGATTGTTTCACCCTTTTTTAAATAATCCACGAGAATTATAATACCCTTTGCATCCCAAAAAACGGATGCCATGACTTTGCCCGCCGATAAAACCACCTTTGCCTTCTTTGGGGTGGGTGATCCTGCTCGTTTCCATTGTTTCGACTGTTCTTTTGTCTCGGGTGTATTGTGGTGAACCCAGGTTTCATCCATGGTTATAAATCTTTCAACAAATTCTTCAGCTTCATATAACTCTAAACAGTCGCGAGAAGTTGTGAGTCGGTTGCATTTTTGTTCCACTGAAAGCAGTCGCGGTACCCACCACGCAGACACCTTCGAGAATCCAAGTTCAGTAGTAATTATATGATGTGTTCGCTCAGATGAGATGCCTACAGTCTTAGCTATCTCCTCGACAGTCAATCTTCGATCAGATAAAATTAAATCACAGATTTTTTCTTTCTTTTGATCAGTGGAAGCAGTCGAAGGCTGGACACTACGGGGCTCATCTTAAATGGTCTCACGACCATGTTTAAACTCTGCCACCCAGTTTTTAACAGTCGCATACGAAGGAGCGGATCACCCAAAGTGAGAAGCAGACATGTCTTCATGTATAGCTTTTGGAGTTAAACCTTTCAAATTCAGGTATTTTATCACTGCACGGTGTTCAATTTTATCCATTTTCAAAAATAGCTCTGACTTGACTCACGGTATCACTTGTAAACGAACAATGAGTTACTCTATAAACTAAACTGTGCATACTTGTTGCTAAATAAAGTAACTTTAAAATGAGGGTAGTTATAAAAAAAAACTTTAACCATGTTAGGCTAAGAACTTTTCAAATGACCCTCGTAAATATTTCGGCGGTGGTGACCGCGCTCGGCAAGTCGTTCAGGAGCAGACCACTTCCACCACACCTTGGGCCACTCCCATCAACTAGTTTAACGACTCTGACCTTTCAGTTCCCCCGCCACCGACAACCGTTTGGGATCTGTTACTCATGAGATCTGTGATAAGGGCGAGTGGTGCACCACTCACGCCGAAGTGCTGCAGTTTCACAGCAAGGACGGCATGATCGGCCACATAAAACGCCTTCGACAGTTCGCAGCATATGATTGCCACTTGCTGCTTGCTCTCGCGAGCCGATAATATATTTCGGACTACTTCGCGGGTCAGAGACGTAGTTGATCGGCCCTCGCGGTACGCATACTGCCGCTCGGAGAGAGCGTCGGTCGATGTTAAAAAAATGTATAATTTGGGCACTCAGTCCGTTTTCAAACACCTTCGCTATTGCTGGTATTATAGAGACTGGCCTATAGTTGTCGATATTTTCTCGTCGGCCTTTTCCTTTATATATTGGAGATACCTTCCAATCAATAACCAACAATCCCCGCATGTCCACATTCAGTAAAGTAGAAAACAAATACTAATTCAATTGCTTTCCATTTTCCTCCTTATCTGAGGTTATTTCATTTAATTCTAATATCCACTTTTTTACTGCGCTCTTTCAGTACCCCATCTATATCACCGTTTGGTTGTTTATGAGTTTTCCTATGCTTGAATAAATAGCTATGTGATGCGAATTTCGAGTGACAAATGTCACATTCTATCATTGCTCCATGATGATATGTTTTCATATGATAAGCTCTCCGTGAAGCTGATACAAAGGTGAAGTTACATTTAGAACATTTGTATGGCTTTTCTCCTGTATGTAGTCTTGAGTGATACAACAATGACTGTTTGGAAACAAACTTTCCTTGACAAGTTGAGCAAGAATAGTTTTTCTCTCTAGTATGTGTTACAATGTGAGCTTTTAACCTGCTTTGAGCCCAAAACTTTTTGCCACAGAACTCACAAATATGAGCTTTGTAGTTCCCATGCTCATATTGAATATGAACTCTTAATGACATTTTCTGCGTGTATTTTTTGTTGCAGTAATCACAAGTAAATTGTGCATTAGTTGGACTAGCTCTGGAATCACGCTTGCAAATGTTAAGATCGATGTGGTTTTTGTAAGTTGTTTTATTTTTGTATATGCGACCACAGTTCGAACAGACCAGTTTCAGATGATGAGCCTTTTCATGTCTCACTAATGTTAACCTATTTTTAAATATTTTACCACATTCACTGCAAACAATCTCACAGTGATTTTGGCTTTGATGGTACATTAAATGTGTGTGAGAACCATAAGCTTTTGAACATTTTGTGCATTTATAATCTTTAGGTGCATGATTTCTTATGTAATGATTCTTCAAATTCCACATTGTTGGATACACTTTAAAGCACACCTTACATTTAAGTTCAAGTTTGTTAATTGGGTCCAACAGCATGTCCAATATGGCAACTTTACTTGTACACTGTTTTTTAGATGTATATGATGATTCTTCCTTTTTTAAACGTACTGATGTCATCTTTGGTTTGTTTAGAAATCTGTATCGTTTCATTGCAGTTTGTGCTGAATGTAGTTTCTTATTATCATAAATGTGCTTACTCGTATAATTTGTTAATTCCAATGATACAAATAGTGATTTGCTCTTTGCATTTTTATCTTTGGTATATTCAAAGCTATTGCTCAGGCTGTCCAAGGTATTCATGAGTAACTTAATGTTATATTGAGAACTCTGAATGAAACTATAAATACTAATTATTGTTTTAAGACAATCTTCACACACACTTTCAAATGATGTCAGGTATTCATGGATCTGAAATGTACAAAACAAAAAATGTATATACCCACATAATAAAGATGTTTGTCAGTTTGTCTTTCATGCAGCAATGGGGCAGCATGGAGGTAGATTACATCCCGAGGAATGACATAGATACTTTTCATCATCACCTATCACCATTCGGGTGAAAGCACTAGTCCACCTTGTAATATAATTATAACTTAATAGTAATGAACTAAGTAGGTTAAGTTACTCCTATTTTTATTACTAAATTTTAGCAGTTTTATTACCTAAGTTCATTCTTCTAATATGAATATATATGTTTATACCATGCCTACATTTTTCCAGGTAGGTATAAATCTGATTGACTAATTATTAACCTGTTGACCTATCTTTAATTGATTTACAATTTCAAACCCTGAAAATTATCAGTCACTGCTATCTCTTCCGGGAAACAGGTGTGGCTCTAAATTTACTTAAGTAATATTGCCATTATTAATAAAACCAATTAAAGTTTTTCCTTTCTAATAAAATTTTATAACAAGTGCAGTAATTAACTTCAATATTTTAAGCCTGCATTTGCCAATCTCATCTCATATTGCTTTGCTCCACTTATGACTGTTTGCCATTATACTGAAAACGAGATTGGTTTTCCAATGAAGTAATAATGGAACTAAGTAGGGTATATATTTATAAAAATTTTAACTTTCTCCTTTTGCAACACTCATCTTATTTTTAGGTGGTAGATAAGTTCTTGGTTAAGACCAAGACCAAGACCTTAGATAGGTACTAGACATCTTACCACAAAGCAAAAACTGTGTATGTTTTACTGGGAACATGCTCCAACGTAGACCGCATCAGACTGTAGCTTAACATCAGCCGTGATGTTAGTCAAACGCAAGCCTATTTACTTATAAAAAAAATCCTCTTAAGACCAGTAGTCAAATAATGAATTTAAGTATAGGTCATCCGAGACAGAGAGTCTAAGAACTATACCTAATGAAATAACTTGGGGTTAAATGGGGAATTACGTAATAATTACATATCAGGATGAAGGTCACAGGGTAGATTGCACAGTATATTATCTGCAAGGGATGCACTTCAACAGTTGCAGGGCTAAATAAAAAATTAAGGGCCATCTACACATATTGCAACAGTTTATATCTGATTCTCAACTGTGTTCAAATACATCTTTCATAGGCTGAGGCTCTCAAATATGAAAATTGAAATAGATATCACACTAACATTATAAAGACGAAAGTTTGTGAGTATATGTTGTATATGTTTCTTCTTCACACTCAACTGGCTACACCAATTTTGATGGTGTGGAGAAAGATGTGACACTGGATTATCATATTTCATCATCATCCTCCATCACAATGCGGGAGTAACGACGGCACGCAGTTAGTTATATATAATTTAGAGCAGTACAACATTTTGTGAATAAGTTTGTCCGGGTAAGTACTGCCAGCATACTTTTTTCGGTACGACTTTCCATTGACTGCCGCCGAATTAAGGGGGGAGGGGGGAGGGGGAGGGGGGGGGGGAGGGGTTTCCCTCCCCCCTCTTCTAATAATAAGCACGGGAACCCCCCCTTTTTTACTTTTTTTTTAATTTTCCTAATTTTATGGATTAAAATTAAGATAATATTTTTTAATAGATTGGCATGAAATAGGGGGTTGAAGGGGGAAGGATAGGGTCCTCCCCTCCCTTTTTCACCATTTTTATTACAAGGTAATGCATAGTTTTTGAGTTATGCTTATTTTTGTAAAATCATGACCTCACGTTATTTAACACTTCGCTGATCTAATTTATTGTTTTGTTGGATGTGTAACTGACTTTTTAGCGCTTCGCCGGCCGCTGCCGCGGCACGCTCGCTTCGCTCGCTCGGCTCGCGCGTTGGTTGTCGCAGTTTCAACCTAACCTAATTTTTTTTCGTGTGGTGTTCTTATTTATAATGTCGTTAGATTTCTGTATATTGTTTTCTTGTAAAATATGCATAAGAGGGTTATTGTTACCATCAGAGACCAAACCCTTACCCATCCCCACAACATTTAATATCAATCTTGTGCCAGTCAATTCATAATTCAACCCAAAATTAATAATAATTGTAAAAAACAAGGTAAGACCATCACCTCCGCAGCTTCAGCTTGTTGGTCACCTTTGACAACCAGCCTCAGCGGCTCTGGCTCGTCTGATGCCTACAATTATAACAAACAGCAGGCAGAGGCAGCTAAGCGCTTCAGACTTTATAAAAATGTACCACAACTTAACTGTAGTTAAAACGAAACGTTCAATTGCGAGAATTCTACATAATCTGTGGTATGGATTCACGTAAATATTGCAAAAATAATTGATTTTCAATAATTTTTTTCTCAAAAACTACGCGTTTTCTGGTATTGAAACTTGGCGTGTGTTCATATAATAACGTGACCTTTCTGTGAAAAAAATATCAACCCTCAAACCGACGTCAGGCAATGGAAAACTGAGCCCTTTTTTCTTCGTGAAGGAGTAATGTTCGCAATACAGTGTTGGTTTCATGCGTATAGTTGCCTTTACCAACTTAACCATCTCAGCAATACCGACGCAACGCAATGCGCTGCGTTAATACCATCTATTTATCTCAATGTACTATAAACAATACTGTAAACAGCCAGGAACATTACCTCATTGCCAAACACTGATTGTAAAATTTCAGTTACCAATATAACCTGTTCCTGTTGATTGATTTGTATGTTTAATTTTTCCAGTGTAGTGATACTTTGATCATTACTGAAGCATAGGCTACAAAATTTCTTATGCTCTCCTCTTATAACCAAATTTAGAACTGTAATGAGCGATGACATAGTTCAACAGAAGGTAATGCGTTTCCAGGTATGTTTCTGATGTAATATATAAATAAACACAATAAACGCAAGTATATATTTTAGTCTATGAATAAACGGCAGTTCTCTTCTTCTTCTTCTTATGTGGCTTTTTAACGTGGAAGACGTTACTCTGCCAGTGTCATGTTTTGGCGGATATTTTGCCCTTGTACTCCCCCAACCCTGAAGGAGTGACCATTGTACGGTACGGAATCAAATGAAATCAATATGAATATCAAAAGATAAAAGATAAAAAAATATATATTAAAAACTGGTTTCGCTTTTACAAACGTATATTATTGGTTTTAATAAAATTACATAACATATAAATAAATGGCGTGAAAACAAGCGATAAAAGAGAGTTAATATCAGTAGGTCTAGCGATATCAGATTTAAGTTTATCATACAAAGAAGAACTTAACTTAGGATATGAAAAGAAAATGTGATTTAAAGTACCGTCATCTAGCCAACACTCACAAAGCGAATGATCCCTGACCCTGATTTTAGCAAGAAACACGGGAGAACAAACGTGACCTAGGCGAGAACGATTTACGGTGGAAGTGACAGTAGGGTATTATTGGGCGTCCTACTCCACCTTCAGTTTCTGAGGCTCACTCCGTTCGCCTCATCCACTCTCGGTGGAGTAGGACGCCCAATAATACTTCGAGATCGTGCAACATATGAGCTTACCTTGATGAAGATATCATCGAGTGTTTGGTCTGGGCGCTGTTCCACTGCACTACTTCACTACATCAACAAAGATTTACAATTCAACCCTATTCCACTTTTCCAGTTTTTAAACCTAACCGGATTTATATTATTTTATATATGTCGATGTAATAAATGAATCTACTCATTAGAGAGAGAGACCACTGTCATTTGACCGGTAAATATCGCGGCACGGCTCATAGTTATTGTAACTTGCAATATAAATTGCCTACATTTTTACCAGTGTTTTTTCATAATTTATCAGGTTATGACTGTCACCTTTTCATTAAAGAATTAGGCAAAGCTCCTGGGTCTTTAAAAGTAATACCTAAAACAAAAGAAAACTATATTTCGCTCACAAAGTTCATTCTTATTTCGAAAGAAGAAAGTATAAAGGTTCGCTTTGTAGATTCTTTCAAGTTTTTAGGGACTAGTTTAGAAAAATTAGTTAATACAATGAAAAAACAAGAGTTTAAATTACTCAAATCGTATTTTCCTGATACAAGACAATTTGAGCTCCTTACTCGAAAAGGAGTATATCCGTATGATTATATGTCACAATTGAACCGTTATGAAGATACGTGTTTGCCCAGCAAAACTAATTTTTATAACTCCTTGACAAATGAGCTTATCACTGATGACGACTATGCACACGCGCATTCCATTTGGTTAGAGTTTGATATAAAAAATATGGGTATGTACACAGATTTATATCTTACAACCGATGTGTTATTGCTCGCAGACGTGTTTGAAAGTTTTAGAAAAACTTGCAAACGGTATTATAATCTTGATCCGGCATTTTACCTGACAGCACCAAGTCTATCGTTCGATGCAATGCTTTTGAAAACAAGCGTTAAATTAGACCTTATTAGCGATGTAGAAATTTTTAGAATGATACAAAAAGGTATTCGCGGAGGTATTTGTATGTGTTTCAAACGACACGTAAAAGCCAATCACAAATATTTAGATACTTACGATCAGACTCGTCAAAATTCATTCATCATTTATTTAGACTGTAACAATTTATATGGACATAGCATGTGTCAATATTTGCCGTATTCAGATTTTAGATTTATGTCGAGCAATGAAATAGATAATTTACATTTGAACTTGACTGATATTAGTGATAACGTGGAATATGGATATATTCTCGAAGTTGATTTAACATGCCCTGAGAATTTACACACTGAACACAATGACTTTCCATTTTGTCCAGAAAAGTGCTTGCCCCCTGGTGGTAAGAATAAAAAACTAATACCAAACTTGTATGATAAATACCACTATGTTATTCATTATACTCATTTAAAAACATGCATACGTCACGGTTTAATATTGAAAAAGATCCATCGCGCTATCGTTTTTAAGCAAAGTAATTTTTTAAAAAAATATATTGATCTTAACACTCATTTACGTCAAAAAGCCGAGTCACAGTTTGAACAAGATTTTTTTAAATTACTAAACAACAGTATTTTTGGTAAAACTCTAGAAAACAATGAGCATAAAATTGATTTAAAGTTAGTAAACAAATGGCATGATTTAAAAAATAAGACCAAGAAATCAACATGTGCTGAAAAACTAATCGCCAGCCCATATTTTCATAGTGCTTCAGTATTTTCAGATGATTTGGTAGCAATACAAATGAAACCTTCGCGTGTTATTCTTAATAAACCGATATACATAGGTTTCGCTGTGTTAGAATTATCAAAGAGTCATATGTACGATTTTCACTATTCTACTATAAAACCATTTTATGGCAATAATGTTGAATTATGCTATACTGACACTGATAGTCTTGTTTATAATGTAAATACGAATGACTTTTACAAAGATATTAAAAATTATTTCCTTAAATATTTTGATACTAGCAATTACAATTCTGATAACAAGTTTGGCCTGCCAATTATTAATAAAAAAGTACCTGGGCTCTTTAAGGACGAAATGGGAGGTAAAATAATTAAAGAATTTGTAGGACTGCGTTCAAAGCTATACTGTATAAAAACTTTAGACAAAACAATAAAGAAAGCAAAGGGAACAAAAAAAAAAAAAAAGTGTAACGAAAAATTTACATATGATAGATTATAAAAATGTTTTGTATAATTGTAATGTCATCCGCAAGAAAAATTTACTCTTTAGGTCAATCAAACATGAAATATTTACACAGAGTGTTAATAAAATAGCACTTTCTAGCAATGACGATAAACGTTTGCTATTACCTGATAAAGTATCTACTTTAGCTTGGGGTAATGCATCTATATTAAAGTAATGTATCTATATATTTCTAAATTATTAGTTATAAATTAAATGTTTCTACTGTATACAGAGTAATAAATAGTTATAGAATACTATGTGCTAATGTAACGTAAATATTATTTAAAGATATTAAAAATAGCTGTGTAGTAAAATAAATTGTAAGTTTTATGTGAAAATAAATACATTTGTGTGAATATATAGACTCTTTTATTTTTATCCATTTAAGTAATACCTACCTACCACGTCTATGAATGTACTATACCAAATAGAAGCCAGTCGTACATTCAATAAAAAGGTACCCTGTTATTGTTTTCAGTAATTAACTGGCATTCATGTTCAAACCTGTTGATATTATTGTCTCTCAGTGTTTAACTGGTAGGTACCTATACAAAATATATAGAAAGAAGTTCAAACTTGTCGAAGGATTTACAAGCTTTAACCTGTTGACATACGATGATATTGTTAATCAGTAATTAACTGGTATAAAATAAGGTTATAAAGTTTTTGAAATATATCACTTACAAAGACAAGTTGAAACCTGTTGTATAATTTACAAACCTGTCAAAACATGATATAATTTTTCTCAGTAAGTAACTGCCATACAAAACATATAAAGTTTTGAAATATAATATTAGTCAGGTGTTTCCAACACTCATTGTGCTCGAGAAACAAGTTCAAACTTGTTGGAAGGAAACATCAAATTGTGTCATAAGTTTTATGTTACACTATGCATTCGCCGTACAATAATATTAGTTTATTAATCATTAAGCTGGTGCATGTTGTGGTGATCACATCGATTTAATAAATCGTAAGTACCTATACATATTTTACGAATCTTATGATTATAGGATTACCTTTTATATGTACAAATAAATAATTTCTATTATTGTTTCAGATTATCAACAATAATGAATGATTCACCTGATATTTTCTCTCAGTATGGTCAAAGATTTCCGAGCCCAAATCCAAGCTGGCATATATCTGTCTGGTCAATAAAAAATCAAGGACGAGGCGGGAGCCTCAAAAACGGAAGCAACTTAATAGATACGTGATCAATAATCAAAAGAAAAAAGGCTTAAGACTCCTTCAAATACAAGTGGTAGACCTCAGTGAAGATGATAATAATATACTGATCAGTGCGCAATACGTAGTGAGTGAATCAGTGGACAACATTATGGATGAGGCAGAAAGATTAGTGAACAAAATATCGAAAAAACTATGTGAAGACTCTAGTTATGTGTAAATATTAAAGGTGTGTTGGTATAAGAAATGTTACTATTTTAATTTCATTTACTGTAAATAATTAAGAATTTAGATGTAATCAAAATGTTTAAATTTATGCAGTAAGTAGTTAAAGTATATAAGTATTTAATTTCTTGTTATTAAGTTTTATGATAATGAAATATGAACACTGTATGTTTAGTGTATAGGTATGATGATATAATAAATAAAACTGCTATTAGTTAAATCAATTATGTTTTATTTTTTCTAAACAAATCAAACATATACATGTGATTATCAAAACACCATTTTTTAATACATATAGCATTATTTAATGCACAGTTAATTTTATGATGCACACAGTTAAAGTCAGTTTTATTTTTTAAAAATTTTTTTTTTAATGTTGGAAGATTAGGACATCCCTTTTCACCAATATCAATCACTTCACACTTTGTACACAATTCTTTAATCCACTGTATTTTTTCCAAACCCTTTGTCATTATTTTTTTATTCTCGAGATATAATACTATAACACGTAGAAATTCTCTATAATCTATGTAACCCTCACTCCAGTAAATTCCTCGATTTCTTTCTAACCATCTTACTTGCTTCTTTTCTTCATCAGACAAATAATGAAACGAATATGGTGGTTTTACTAAGAATGTTTGTGTAAGCTCCTGACTTACAATGGCCACTTCCTTCACGATAAAATTATTTTGAATATCTTTAAATCCTTGGAGGTCAACTATGATGGTATCTACGTTCATGATATCTTCTTTACGATGCTACTTAATGGTTTGTATTCAACAATGCAGTCGTTCAGAATGAGACAATAAGCGGCTGTCTGATCTGGTAGTTCCGAATCACTCTCAATTTCTACTCTTACATCTACAACAGGACCCGTCTTTAGATTCTCTGCTTGTCTAGAGCAATCAACCACAAACAGCGGTGCTAAATCTTTAAACTGTTTCTCACTTAACAACGGTTGTGGACAACGTCCGTAATACGACTGTTGAAATCTGATATATTGCTCGTATAATAAAGCAATCCTGTTATTAGCAAAATTCGCGTTAAGACTTTCATATGGAAAATAAGTTGAATTAAGGTACACTTTTACGTCACGAACATTGCAGTGATCGAATTGAGACATGTCAGAACTTGCACTATTTTTCCTATTTGTCTGTAAGCCTATAATGACGTATCTTGGTTTTTCGATTTGAGATGCAGTTTTGATAGACCATGGTACTGATTCGCTTGTGCGTACACTAAACTAAAATTCTCTAAACTATGGTAGTTCTTATTATGTTAACACTAAAATCTACATTCGAGTAACACTTGGAATGATAATTCTAAACATATGATTATTCTATTCAAATGTGGGTAGTTTTACATCAGTTTAGATTAGTTTAGAGAGCACAAACTTGCATGACGATTAAATTTGCACTAAACATACCCACAATTAAACAGAAAGGCCAAATTGAAGAATTGTCATTTGCATGCATTATACGAATTTGGACTTAAGCATGAACACAATAAGAACTACCACATATTTACTAAAAATAGATTTTAGTTCGCTAGTTTAGTTTGGTGTTCGGAACAAGCGAATTACTACCCATGTATGCTTTGTAGTTTTAGGTAAAACTGGATATTCGTACAGATCCCAATTTCGGTAAATCATCTGAAGCGGTCGATCTTTTTCTAACAGTTTAAGCAAAGAAATTTTTTCCTTGTCTGATACTTTAACATGTGGTACACGCCATATGATTTTGTTGATGTGAATGTCATCCACTACTTCCCCAGGGTTAAGTTTTACAGCGTTTAAATTAGTGTTACTTCGTAACAGTACCAGTTCGTGTCTACTATTTATAACGACTTTTTTAAAATCTTCCGCAAAACCGAGGATATTGCGAAGTGGGATAGAAGCAGAAAAACTTCCTTCGTTAATATTTTTTACACCGTCGATATTCCAACCCCAGGCGTTAGACATCTTTGATTCACTCTCATTCATTGATATTAACGATTTCATGGTTGTAGTTATACCAGCATTTTTTATTTTATCTATCTCTACTCCATTTAGCTCATACCTAATATCTTGAAATAGGTAAAGTAGAGCATTGTTGGTGAATTGGACACTAGTAGCTTTGTCTTTCGGATCCTTTTTGCTGACTATAACGGTTCCTTCCAAATATAAAGTGCTAGCTGACGGTAATATGTACAGGTCCTGTTGGTTGATAGGTATACGTATTTCATCATTTCTATTAAAACTTGTTACGTAGGGTTTGTAAGAATGAAATTCTATGCCTTCTATCGTGGTGTCGTAAGTCGGAGTGGATAAAACGTCTAAGATATTCATTCTAGTAATCCGATTGCTTTCAGGAATGCTTTATTGTCTTTGGTTAATTTTATTTTCTTCTTAGAGCGGGTCTTGTATGGCGGATAGCTCGAGTAGAACTGATATTTTTTACTTGTTGAGGTACATATTTATTGTAGTCAATCATTTTTTCGTCTGAGATGCAAATACAGCTGCACTTCTTCACCACGTAAATTTATTAAGCGATTCCTTATATCTAATAGCTTAATGTGAATACAGCTTATATTGTTTTGATTTATCGGAAAGTATATTGCGTTCTTCGGTATTTCTATGATCCTGTATCCAGGTGGCACGTTGAGTGCAAATTCGTGAATGATGTGACTTGGTTCGTTGTTTATAAACGACCCACTAACAATATCACATTCAACCCTGATCACGGTCGTAGGTAAAATGTTGACTGGGAACTGTGATACATGCCATTTATTACCTTTTAAAATCTGCTTATTAAATCCTAACAGTCTTCTGAAAGAGCCTTCTTTGTTAAAATCAATGTCTTTTGTACAGAAAATAGTAGTTTTTAACGTATTGTTATTGCACAGTAGTTTTATAGTTGCATCATTTATTTCAGTTTTTAAATAATCACTGATATCTTGCAATTCATAAGTGCCTTCCGGTATTTCAATAACTTCGTTAGAGCCATAATAAAACTTATTATTACTTTTGTCAACATTTGGAATTGAATTAAATGTTGAAAATTGCAATAAGGCACACTCATAAGCACCATCTAGTTGCAATGTATTTGGATAGTATGTAGATAACGTTGACGAATTTCCAGTTATTGACAATGTAAGTGACATTGTGATAATGCTTGAATTCAAAGAAAAACATACATTTTATAATTTTTTATTCCAAAAAGTTAGCAGGTACTCTAAACATAAGTGACCACAATTTACTGTATTGAATCTTTGATATCTTGTGTAGTTATAATAAACATTACAATTCTTAAAATATCGCATTAATTCTGCTGGAGGTTTTAAATCTCCATAGCTATCAAAATATTCACAATACTTGTATAATTTAACATAAGCTACCCAATGAGTTCCTTCGTTCTTAGAATCGTCTAAGTTTACGATAGCGCATTCAATTCTCTTCGGTTTTCTTGGTAACTGATCCTTCATGTAGATCCCTCGGAAATATGGGATGTCTCTTGAATACTTTTGAATATCTACATTAGTCAGAGGACGATCAGGTAGCAAACTTTCTAGTTTTTTGATGATTTTATAAACAATCCTTTACCATTTTTGTACGGTTTAATGTATAAACCCTTGCCCAGCACCGAACCTTCCATAGCCTTATTGTGTCGTTCTGTTTCTCGCAAATTTTGCTGAGCTGCTTTGTAATCGTTTACAGTTTTTGCAATACCAGCAGCACCACCAGCTAAAGCGCCTAAAGCTGATAAACCAGCGAAAATAGGGATTAAAGGCAGGACCCCTCCAGTTTTTGGCAAAGGTATTACTCGCGGTACTCGAATTCGATTAATTTCTGGAAACATTTTTTTAGCTGCTAAATAAGCAACTTTAATCAAAGTTTTACTATTCTTAGGCTTCAATTTTTTTATTTTTGCTCTTATTTTTGAAACCAAGCTTCTGAAGGTTTTAACTCCGGAACTTCAGTTTTGCTTTCATAACCTTGCTCACTAGCCATGAGCTTAACTTTTCACCTTTTCCCGCATCTTTTGATTTAAGTCTTTGTTTGGCCATGTTGAGTAATTGTAAGTCAGCTTTGTGACGATGGGATAGATCTGTATGATTTGCGTAAGCAATGTCGTGGTGCATGCAAGCTTCATCTAGCTTATTTACACCTCGATCACCTCGTAATAAACGTTTTTGAAGTTTAGTTCCTGGTCCGCAATAATTGTATCCAGGCAAATGAACTTCAAACGGTAGATTATTGATTATGTTATTTACTAGTCCACCACCCTGCATTACTCGAAGTGTAATGATAGGAATGATACATCAGCATTAGTTATATATCTTAACTCATTATTGCAGCTTTATCAATCCAACTGTTTTCTTCATCGTTTAGACCTAACCATTTGACGAACAGTTTACGTCCTTTTCTTTTTAAAACTTTTTCTATCAAATAAACATTAGGATGATTAGATTTTTGAAGTTCTTGCTCATAAAATGCTCCTACTATATCTTTCTTTCGTTGATCTTCTATGTGGTATGTTACTGGTATGGTTTTATTTATCTTCTTAATAGTAAATAGTTCAGTTGACCAATTGGGGGTGTAACCTTTTTCGAAATTGTGTTTGTATTTACTGATACGAACACAGTCACCAACTTTGAACTTAGGCAGTCGTTTGATGGATATATGTTTGTATGTTTTTTAATATTTTCTTTTATTACTGATTCATTAGATTTATTCACATCAACCGGTTTACATCTAATAGTTCGATGGATTGTGTTGTTATATGTCTTCAGTATATCTTCTAATGTTGAACCTAACCATTTATAGTTTCCATTCAAACTAAAAGATTTATATAATTTATTTTTAACCGTTTTAATCAGTCGTTCTACGATCGAAGCTTTTTTTGTGGAAAACGATGAGTAATGATTAATGTTGTACGTCTTCATGAGCGTTTGAAACGTGCTATTATAAAACTCTGTCCCCATATCAGTTTGTAAATTAACAGGATGCCGATGAGTGCTAAGCAGTATACGTTCAAATGCCCTACTAACCTCAAATTTATTTTTCGATTTTAATGGCTCTGTCCAGGTGTATTTTGAAAAACAGTCAATCACTACTAAAACGTAATTATGTCCTTTATTATACGTTCTCAAGTTTTGCATGTCCATAAGATCTGCTTGCCACAAGTCGTCAATTCCCTTAAGAATAACACAACGTCGAAGAAAATTTCTTCGTGCTGCTTTGTGTATTTCATTTACAATTTGCTGTTTTGACATTACGGAGTCTTTTTTATTAATTTATTTACATCTGCTTTAGTGTAAAACTTATCTTCCAATTGAATTAAAACCTCAGGTATCTTTGCTTTTAAAGTATCCTGAGCTATCTTGTGTACGTCTAATATGATTCGAGATCGTAATGAACCAATCAGTTTATCAAATTCTCTTATCGTTTTAGTATTCAATCGATCCACATAATCCTTATAAACAGCATCGTCTAATTCTACGGGAGGTTTAATTCCTCCCAATCTAGAATTTTTCAGATTGAAATTTCCATTTTCTGATTTTAGTAATGCGTTTTCGTTAAAGTCAAATATTTCTGATAAACGCATTCTTTTATGAATAAAATGACCGAACTTATCGACATTCATGATTAGGGTGTATTGTAATGAATGGTCAATAATAAAATGAAACATAAAAAAAATACTTTACTTATTTATTACTTTACTTTCACGTAATTCTTCAATAATAGATATTATTTCGTTGTCTAAACCTGTGTTACCAGCATCTCGAGATGCAATTAATAATTTTAGCCTTTCCACTAATTCGTTCGGATCATCCCAATACACAAAATCTACGTTTTTCTTCCATTTTTTTGTTAGCGGTAGTCCTTTTCCTTTCGATTGGATACCCTGAACTGTATTTCGCAGTTTGAAAAGAGGTTTAATTACTTGCAAATATTTTTGTCCCTTATAACTTTTTATTGGCTTACTTGGATCAAAGCCTCGTCGATGTGCATTTGTTTCGATTAGCATCGATTTATAATGTTGCATATCACTATCTGTAACCAAGTTCAGGTCCACGTCTTTCTTTAACAGCAACTGCTTCAAACCAGGCGTATTACGGTATTTACGTCCTGCCACGATGATGTATTGATCATTGATAGTTATGCGAGCAGAACCTAACATTAGGTTCCCACGTTCTACACTAACACCAAACGGTATGTCTGTTAACGCATCTGAAGATACTGACCAGGATGACGTATCACCTACTGATTTATATGAAATGTCACTGTCGCTATCAGATTCGTATTCGTTTTCATCTTCCTTGCTGCTTTGATAGTCAGGTTCCTTGTGCAAAGTTTTATCAATAAATGGAACTTCGGTCTCTTCATCTTCCATAGCATGCACGAGAGGAGTTTGCTGACTGGCGCTAGCAATTAAATTGAGAGGTTCTGTTACAGGCTTGAAAACCGATTCCAGTGCTTGTTTATTGTTAATCTCATCATCTCTCATTTTTCGTACTTTTTTCTTCACAGCTTCTGCTGCATCAACAATTTGCCTTTTCAATGATTTATCCATATTTTTAAAATAGGTCACAATTGATTAGGGGTTGTCTGACGAATAATATTACCGCACAGGTAACGGTCTTATATATAACTCATGTTCCTAATCAAAGACTACGAAAGTGTCAAATTTATTTCTGTAACAACCTTTATTCTTGGGACAGTCTTTATTAATTACAACATAATTAAAGGGTTCCCTCCATATTTTAGAACACATTTCACGAAATTCAATCCATGTCATGTCTGTATTAACATGTTCATCATATACGTGCCTCATATTTATTTCATCTTGTTTAAAAAGTACGATTACATTTGCGTTGTCTCTTACTAACTGTTTCGGGATTTTAGTGTATGTTTGATTCACATAAATACAATCAATGTTCTTATGTCTCCCCATCGCAAAATAATCACGCATGTTATTTTGATTTTCACATGCAACATCATCAAATATGATAACAGAATACGGTTTTGCGTCTTGAACACTTAATACCTCTTCATTTTCACAATATTTCTGAAATGAAAGGCTTGGTACACGTTGCAAAACTCGTTCTAAAAAAATATACTTCGGTTGATGTAGGGTTTTTGAATAAACATACACATTTTGAAATCTTAAACCATTCTCATGTATTAGAAGACCAATCAGTAAATTAGTTTTTCCACAATTTGATGGTCCACAAATAATGCACCGAACCGAATTAGGCAATAATTCTCCATGACGTAAATCAGACTTTCCAGCCTCAACGCAGATTCTGTTTAAATCTAACGATTGTGATTGTTTTACAAATTTCATGGCCACCGGTTGAAATGGTTTGATTAATAATGAGTAGATTCATTTATTACATCGACATATATAAAATAATATAAATCCGGTTAGGTTTAAAAACTGGAAAAGTGGAATAGGGTTGAATTGTAAATCTTTGTTGATGTAGTGAAGTAGTGCAGTGGAACAGCGCCCAGACCAAACACTCGATGATATCTTAATCAAGGTAAGCTCATATGTTGCACGATCTCGAAGTATTATTGGGCGTCCTACTCCACCGAGAGTGGATGAGGCGAACGGAGTGAGCCTCAGAAACGGAAGGTGGAGTAGGACGCCCAATAATACCCTACTAGTGACCCATTTCTCAGCATTTTTAAACTTAAAAAAACAAGGTTTTGAAGGTATGGTAGGCTGAATTAAGCCAAAATGCCTACCTTTGATCATTCTTGTTCGATTCCAAATATTCGACCATTTATCACTTAACTGCACTTTTGCAGAGTTACGTAAATCGCGAGAAAAACAGTTGCAGTATGATTCCAGCCCCAAATCAGTAGCCTGCTTAGCAAAATTATCTGCAATTACATTACCTTTAATGCCGCTATGGCCTGGTATCCAAGCTAAAACTACTTCGATACCAGCTAAATAACATAAATAATTTCTCTAATTTTCAAATTAGTGTGTAACATATCCTTCGCACGAAATGGAAATTTATAAATGTCCTGTAAACAACTAAGAGAATCCGAAAATATGATGCATTTATTTAATTTATAAGATTCGACATATTTAACAGCTTCTAAAATTGCCACTGATTCACCTGAATAAACAGATAAACTAGACGAACATTTAAAGTTAAGTATAATACGATACCTAGGTATCCAAACAGCAGCTCCGACATAACCATTACTCGTTAACCTAGACGCGTCCGTAAAAACCGAAAGCCAACCTGCCCAAGAACGATCTAAAATATCAAGAAACTTTTTATCCGCACCAGGAGAGTTCTTATCAACGCCAAAATTTAAAATAATATTAGGTCTGAAAACTAAACACTCATAGGGAACAGTAAAAATGGGTTGTATAGTAAATTGATAAATAGTGTGAGACAAATTAAATAATTTGTAGCGTGAATTCAAAATACATGGAGGATCCTTGTGATGCCAACATACGTACATAAAATCACGCCTCTTTCCCGTAGGGGTAGGCAGAGACCACGGATTTCCACTTACTACGATCTGACATATCTCTTTCGCTTCATCTATACTCATCAATCCTTTCATACATAAGCGTCGGTTTAGGGTACTTTTGACCTGGCCTTTTTTCACTTTTTTCAGAACGTCTTCAATCTGATTTCGGAACGTTCGCCTAGGTCTTCCCCTTCCAACACTTCCGTTTACTTGTCCCATGTATACCTGTTTAGTCATTCTCATTTCATTCATTCTCTCCACATGTCCAAACCATCTTAACATACCTTTCTCGATTTTTGTCACTACACCCTCATTCACACACACACACACCAGTAAATTACTAAGACAAATTAAATTCTGTAAAATTGGATGATTAGAAAATAGAGCAGCATGAAAAAAAAACGATCAGAAAGATACTGACGACGAAGATAAAGAGGGGGCTCTACGCATTCAACTTGAAGATCATTGATAGGAGAAGATTTCATGGCCCCAGATATAATCCGAAGACATTTGTATTGCAATAAATCAAATAATCTCAAAGAAAGTTTACTGCAAGGTTCTAACAGAAAAGTAACGTAATCAAAATGACTTCTTATAATTACATTATATAATTTTTTTTGACAAAAAGGATGAGCACCCCACCAAACCCCTGAGAGTGCTCGGAGAATATTAACATTTTTTTCACATTTATTTTTTATATACTCTATGTGAGGAGAACCAGTTAGTCTTGAGTCTAATATAAGACCGAGAAATTTCGCTTGATTCTTAACCATAAGGCAATGATCATTAACGAAAATTTGAACATTAGGGATAGACCGCTTTCTAGAGAATACTACAACATTACTTTTCTCTGAAGCTAAAGAAAGCCCATGATCTACTAGCCAGATATTTAGATAATGGAGAGCAGAATTTAAAAGTGTTAGAAGAATAATAAAGAGCTATGTCATCAGCATACTCAAGAATTTCACAAAATGAGTCAACACTGTGATGAAGGTCATATGTATATAAACTATAAAGTAGTGGACTCAGCACTGATCCTTGAGGAAAGCCTTTCCATACTATTTTTGGGGATAACAGAGAATTTTAATATCTTACTGATATTAGTCTACCTAACAAGAGATTAAAAATGACATAAGTCATCCGTTGAGGAAGATTTAACTGAAGAATTTTTTGTTTTAGGATAGGGAGTTGCACATTGTCGTAAGCACCCGTAATATCTAAAAAGACGCCAATCAAATGATCATCCTTAGAAAAAGCAATGCGAATATCAGTGGTAAAAACACCTAAACTATGAATAGTGCTAAATCCTTTTCTAAAGCCAAATTGAGACTTCTATAAAATTTGACGATGTTCTAACAACCACTCTAACCTGTTTTTTAAAAGATTTTCAAAGATTTTTACCATAACAGATGATAGAGCAATAGGTCTATATGAAGACGGGTTTGAAGGATTTTTGCCAGGTTTCAAAATTGGGATGATTAATTGATGTTTCCAAACATCAGGAAAGTTATAATTTGCATATAATATATGTTATTTATGATATTCAACAAATATTTTTTGGTATTCAAAGATGACCGACAAATGAATGAATATGGAATTCCATCCAAGCCTGGAGAAGAGTCTTTAAGATGATCTAAGGCAGCTGAAAGTTCATCAAATGAAAACAAATTATCCATAGGAACACTAGAGATCCCAGAACTTGAAAAACAAGTAAAATATTCTTTAGGAGGAACGAAAGGAGGAGCTAGCCGGTCAGAAAAAGCTTCTAGCCATGATATGTCATTGGATGACAAATCACGACAGTCGTTTTTGGAATTTCGAAACGATTTTATTTTTTTCCATATAAGGTAGGAAGGAGAGCGAGGAGAAAGACTTTCGCAATATTTTGACCAGCCAATTTTTTTTTTCTTAGACAGAAGTCTTCTAGACCTTGCCAAAACCTTTTTAAATAGAATAAAGTTTTCATAAGTAATATTTTCAGAAAAGTATGTTTCTGCCTCATTTCGCTCTTTGGTAACACTAGTACATTCAGAATCCCACCAAGGAGGTAGAGGGATCGAGGCTTCTTTATGGGAATAGTAGAGTCTGCAGATGCATTAATGGTATTTACTAATTCTGTATATAAATTTAAGTAATTAAACTCATTAATAGGAGGTAAACAAGATACCATAGAATCAAGAGTGGAAGAAAATGTATCCCAATCAGCACTATTAAGTCTATATTTTAAAAGAGGAGGTAAACTAAAAGGAGCTGGACATTATGAGGAGGAGGAGATTAGAATAGGGAAATGATCGCTTCCATGTGAGTTAGGAAGGACGGACCAAAACAATTTGGAGGATAGAGAAGCAGAAGTTAAAGATAAATCTATAGCACTAGGATTTTGAAGGGGGAAACCTGTCGAGTGGGAGAACCATCATTTAAAATGCATAAATTGAAATCGTCAATGAGATCCAGTAGGTAAGGTGAAAATGAGTCAGGAGCACGAGAACCCCTCATTGGGTGATGACAATTGAAATCACCAAGAACGATAAGCGGAGGAGGAAGAGAGGAAAAAATGAGTGAGAGTTCAGAAATTATAGAAGCATTAGGATGAGGAATATAAATTGATAAAATAGATGTATCAAAAGATCTCACAGCAACAGCATTAAATCTACTACTGTGAGGAGGAAGTGAGAGTAAAGAGTAGGGCATAGTTTTTTAACCAAGATGGCGCTACCTCCCCACCCATCGTCACGATCATCCCAAAAAACAGGCGTAGCCAGGTAACCTAAAATTAGAACCTGGCTTCAGCCATGTCTCCGAGATAGCCGCAACAACGGGTTTATATTTATTAATCAAGTAAATAAGCTCACATTTCTTTGATATGGTGCTCCTCACATTCCATTGTAGAATCTGATCCATGTTGAGAATTTACGACATAAGAGATTTTTTGTAAAATCTGCAGAATATTGTTCGGTAGTGGCATTTCATCAAATTTTGAAATCATATTTAACAAAGTACAAGATATTAATTCCAAAAGGTTTTCATTTTGAGAAGATCTTTGACAATTTAATGCACAACCATTAGCCATAGTTGATGAAGGAGATGCAATAATTGCATTATGAGCTACTTTATCGTAAGATTTGCAAACCGACGCAGGACAGCTTCGAGGCACAGACACAGTTTTTTTATAGAAGACAGGAGCGGATTGCGTTTGGGCCTTTTCAATAATAGGACACGGAGACTTGGCGTAAATTTGACTATATCCGCATACAGACGACGATTGATGGATGGAACCCGCGCGGATGCCTCCATATATGATATGATTTCTTCCGAAACAATGTTTTTAATTATCTTGTGTCTATTATGCTCAGGGCAAACCTTGTCTGTAGCAAAATGATTGCCTGAACAGAATAGGCAAGAAGAATCAATTACCTGACAGGTAGAGCCTGAATGAGGTTGTGCACATTTAAAACAACGCGGTTTAGATCGACAAAAATTTTGAGTATGACCAAATCTACAGCAGGACAAACATTGAATTGAAGGCAATTGATATTTATCCACATTAATGGCAGCATTAAAACAGAAAATTTTCTTTGATAGAAATGTACTTTTGAACGTAACTGCAACCGTTTGAGTCGGAATCCATACTGGCTTGTTTTCAATAAATGTTTTTCTATTTAATCTCCTTGCCTTTAAAACCGGCCCACAGCCAGAAGGGCATTCAAGTGCATTAACCAACTCCTCCATGGACCAATCCACTGGAATGCCCTTAATAATACCCGTGCGCGTTACGTTATAAGTCGGAATTTGAGCAAGAAATTCATAAGCAGACAGAAATTCACATTCCAAAAACTTGTTAGCCTCATTCCACGTTTTGAATTGAAGCGCAACTACCAATTTTAAAATTTAAAAAAAATCGACCTTTCAATTTTATTCCATCCGAACAAAAGCCTGTAACTTTATTTTTGAAAAGAAGTTGAGCTACCTTTAAGACTCTTAAAGTATAACCAGAAGCAGGGTCAGCGATATTCTTTGTTAAGTGGACCACATAGGGGCCCAAATCCGTCTGATCATAATGAAGATCTTTTACGTCAAACTGGGGGACAATATAGAAATGATGCGTTGAAGTTGAAGGGCTGATATTTTTTTTTATTAGGAATTAAGTCATCCTGAGCACTAGGAGCACGTTGACGCTTCCTAGCTCCTGTAGAAAGACTAACCAACGTGCTATCTGTATTATCTGATTCCGAACCAAGATCAGGAGGATCACTCCACTGATCCAGTTCAGGATCACTCATTTATTAATTATAATTAAGACGCGGTCCAACCCCAATTTTAAAATAATTTACCATGCTTTACGTAAGGTTGAAAATCGCTTGTTAGATTGGACGACGTAATGCGAAAATGCGTTAATTTTGTACGTTTTCTTTATATTTTTCGATATATACTAACACAATTGAAAAAACTGCTGGTTATAACTTTAGTGTTATCGCTGAAAATTCTGAGAGTTTGGACGTGAAAGTTTATTTTTGTGGACCTATTCAGGATTTTTTTCTTCTGAAAGAGAGTTATATTAATGAATTCTATTCAGTTATTACTCTTTTCCTATTCCTTTTCTGACCTTTGTATTTTTTTCATAAGATACTATCAATCTGTTTCGTTACACTAGGTGTTTAAAAAATCTGCTTTTTCTTTAATCAGGGTACGAGCGCGCCTTTAGAAGTATTATAATTACAGAAATAAGCAAAATGTATCGCTAAGAGGACATACTCAAAGGTTGCGTTGATTAACCTTCCATCTATCCACACAATAATTCACCCACCCATTCACCCAAATGTACATTGCGAATATAAATACTCATATAAAGTTATATGATACTTATCATAGTAAAATACAAAATGTCGATCTTGACTACTGACTCTTACTATATAACTCGTAGCCACACAACAAAACACACACATGCTCATTAACACACCGCAGATATATTCTTGCGTACACACTGACACTAAACAGACTCACACAGATACAATCACAACACTTTGCTTACGCACATATTGTTTTATTCTACCCTCAACATCTAATACACTAAAAATTATGATATAGTTTAGTACTGCAAAGTATATTCTATCCGTGGGAGGAGACCGTGACCTGTGACACAGGTTTTTATTTTAAAAAACCTACTTCGGGCACCAGCACATAGTTAGGTTTTATTTTGTTACTCTTCGCTAATTATTTTAAATTGTTTTTACCAACCTTTTGTGAGGAGGAAATAAATATACGTTTATTATTATTATTATTCTTTCAAGAAATTAGTGATCTTAATAGCTTTTACCAATAATAAAAATACTATTTACAAGCAACAAGAAAAAATTACTTACTAAAAGAAACGAAACCAAGTTTTTTTAACGATTAATTAATAAGAAATCTACGCATTAAACTTCCGTATAATAGCCAATTCACTTACTAATAATCCCAGATAAGGCTCAGAAGAACAAAAATATTCTTTCAGACTCCCAATAATTTTAAATAATTGTGCTCATTTTTCAACAGAAGCCGCCATCGTTCATCAGAAGCACAGACTAACAGATATCAGAAGAATCAAAAGTCCTATCCAGCGGGGGGGGAATAGGTTGGTTTTGGTCTTAGTGGGGTATGTTCAAAGCCAATGAACATGCCTCTATAAAATGCTAAGTAATGCCAGCTGCGTACGTCTAGAAGTGCGGATCTAGACTACAGGCGCACACCAACAAGTGCTCCATACACGTCCACGCCATCTCTAGACTGCCGCCGCGGTCTAGGGCTGGGCCCACATACTAACATCTTTGTGGGTCGTCCTCCCCGGGCAATGTTATGGTCCCCAACGAGCCCGCCTATAACATCTACCTCGAGACCATAACAGCCAAGTATGCAGTGCGAAGGCGAATCATCGGCGCCCATGTGACATGCCCATCTCCTGCGCCGCCTGTGAGATGGGACGGGCTACTTTCGTAGCTAGATCCAGATCGCGGGCGGAATGGGAGATGGAACGTACACAAAACCGATAAATCTGGCCGGGGGAAGGAAACCCCTGTATAAAAATCCAACCACACAATGGCTGCAAATATTAAAAACAAACTACCCCAGGAGGGTACCGGTTTATCCGGAGAATCCCTCCCTGAGCATAGCTCGGGCTGCCCCACGTATTCTGGGGGGGGCAAAATATTGCAAGAAGTGGTAGAAGAGAGAGGAGAGCAAACCCCCACGGGTTTGGGTGAAGCGGTGAAGGAGCTCGTGGCGGCCATGTCGGCCCCGGAGCCCTGCACCTCTGCCTGGACGGTTGTTGGACCGAAGGGCAAAAAAGCAAAAGATAAGCAACAGGGACTTAAGCCGAAGGCTGGATTCCCCCATGCTGACGCTAAGGGACTTAAGCTGAAGGCTGGATTCCCCCATGCTAACGCTAAGGGACTTAAGCCAGAGGCTGGATTCCCCCACGCTAACGCTAAGGGACTTAAGCCTGAGGCTGGATTCCCTAGTGAAAAGAGACTCGAGGGGACGCAAGTCCCAGAGACTCAAGACTTAAGCAAAAGTCAAAGAAACCGACTAAGGCAGAAGCTAAAGAAGCAGCAAAAGGCCGAAGCGCGACTGGCTAGTCAAAGGTCAGAAGCCGAAAACACCGGTACGGGATCTAGCCCAACGGGACTTAAGCCGCAGGCTGGAGTCCCCAAGGCAGGAGACCATCCGGAAGGACAGAAGCAGATGACTGGAGATGCCAGCAACGGCGCACCTGGCCCGAGCTGCTTCTTTAAAAAAGCAGGACAGAGCACCGCACCACCTGCCAAACCAGTGAAGACTGGAACACCACTAACGGCAGAACCAGGACCTTCAGGGGTCAAGAGCAAGTGGTCGCACCCTAGATACGGCAACCGGTACAATCGCCAGAGGCGTGGGGCAGTGGCCATCTCTAAATCTGCACAGGCCCCTCCCCGCACTGAGCCCGGCAAGCGTACCCGGTTGGATGACACGGTGTCACCTAGAGGTGGACACAAAAGACCCAGACTGGACAGCTCACGGCGCACCCTGACCAGCTACGCAGATATTGCTCAGAACGAGCTGTGCGTAGCGGTGACGGGGGAAAGCCAAGAGCTGAAAGAAGAGCAAGCCACCAAAGTAAAGAAGTACCTGGTCAACAGGATACTAGCTGATGTCAAAGATCCGAACATCACATTCTCCCCCTGCTTCAGAGGGAAGCCCATCATTGCAGATGGAGCCCTGAAGCTGTGGTGTGAGGATGATGCTTCACTAAGGTGGCTCAACAAGGCAGTTAGCAATCTGTCAGCTGACTCAGGGGTAAAACTCACTGTCAAACGACAGGGAGATTTAACCCGAGTAGTTAGAGCAGCACTGTTCATTCCGGAATGTGACAGCTCAGTCGAAGACACGAGCTTGATTCTGGCGGATCAGAACAAGTGGGCCCAGGTGAACACCTGGAGACTGTTCGCGCATAGCATGCACGGAGACGACACGATGTTCCTCACGTTGGGGATTCCCGAACCCCTTATACCTACACTCGTAGAGAAAGGGCGGAGGCTAGCCTTCAACCTGGGGAATGTCTACGTTCGATTCTATGCAGCGAACGGGTCTCTTCAGGACGAACCACCTGCACCAGCAAGCAAGTCCACACCGGCAGACAAACCGGATACCATGCTGGCTCCAGACGGCAAGACGGGGGAAACTCCGGACGAGCCGTCACACTCATCGCCCAAACCATCGTCCTCAAAGGCGACGGAGGATATGAGTGTGGATCCTGACCCCCCTACTAGAGGAGAGTGGAGGGATCCAAACGGGGCCAACAACAAGGCAGAGTCAGAGGAGGAGGGAAGCCTGGATGATGGCGACCCAATCCTCCATGACGTGTAAAGTCATACAGACCAACCTCCAGCACAGCCTCACTGCAACGGCTAACCTGCGCAGAGTGCTGGGGGATGACAGCGAGGAGACCATGGCCTTGATCCAGGAGCCGTGGATCAGGGCGGGGCGTGTGTGTGGTCTCAATAATCTAAGGGGTAAGTTAATATATGACAACACCTCCAACAACATTCGAGCATGTATATATGTACCAAGCAACATTGCATCAATGCCTCTAACCGAGTTCTGTTCCAGAGACTTGGCTACTGCCAGGCTCCGGGGTATTCTCGGGGAGGAAGCTGGGGACGTGATCGTCGCGTCAGCCTACATGCCCGGCGACGAGGAGATCCCATCGAAAGACGTTGCGGACCTGGTAAGATACTGCGAACTCAATGACTTCAAACTAGTAATATCAGCAGACACAAACGCCCATCACCCTATATGGGGTATGCCCACGCCAAACAGCAGAGGGGAAGACCTGGTAAACTTTTTATTTACTACAAATCTCCTTATAGCAAATACAGGCGCGGAGCCAACTTTTGTTAGACAACGCAGCCGTACTATCATCGACCTCACCTTGGTCTCAGGTAATACAAACCTCATAGAGAACTGGGAAGTATCAGGCGAATACTCCGGCTCCGACCACAGGTGGATCAGGTATGAACTAAAAATAAGCAAACAGATACTAACACCAATCCGCAACCCTCGCAGGACTGACAAGACGATCTTTACAAGGTCCCTTGAACAAAACATGAACAAAGTAAGTGCGAACACGCAACTGGTAAACATAGAAGAAATAGAGCAAACTGTTGAACAACTCACGTATAGTCTCACTATGAGTTTTGAGAGCGCATGCCCCCTATCTCTGCCAAATGCCAGGGGAGGCAATCAAGGGTGGACCAAAGCGCTGGAACGACAGAGGCGGAAGGTACGCAAGCTGTTCAATAGAGCCATGAATACCTGCATGGACGAGGACTGGGATAACTATAGAATAGCCAAGGCTAAATACAAGAAAGATATACGGTCCAGGTCACGCAGATCATGGAAAAACTACAACACCAGCATCAAGTCGAATGGACAAGCGAATAGGGTTAGGAAAATACTAGCTAGTAACCCGAACCGCGACATCGGCTCCATAAAGAAAAGCGACAATACGTTTACAAGAACTATAACAGAAACCCATACAATACTCCTGGAAACACACTTTCCTGGGTGCCTAATATCAGACTCGAATGTTTGGACAGAACACCTCATGGCACCACCTACAGCGACAGACTGGGCTGTTGCACAGACTGTTGTTACAGGAGAGAGACTAAACTGGGCAATCAACACATTCACACCGTACAAAACGCCAGGTTTGGACGGGATATTCCCAGGACTCCTACAATGGAGTGAATATCATATAAACGAGACACTGAGCGCTATCTTCAAGGCATGTCTGGCGCACAGATACATGCCCAAAGGGTGGAGAGAGGTCAAGGTCTTGTTTATACCAAAGCCGGGTAAGAGTGACTACACAGAAGCTAAGGCTTATAGACCGATAAGTCTTACGTCTTTTCTCCTGAAAACCCTGGAGAGGCTCTGTGATAGGTACATCAGAGACACAGTTCTCATTACCGCGCCACTTCACCCAAAACAGCACGCTTACAGCTCAGGTAAGTCTACCGAATCCGCCCTACACAATGTTATACACAAAGTAGAGGGGGATATTAAAAGTAAAAATCTATGTCTAGGAGCTTTCATCGATATAGAAGGAGCCTTTGACAAAACTAACTTTAGCAGCATCAGAGCAGCATTACTTAAACATAAAGTAGACCTGACCCTGATCGATTGGATCATTAACATGCTAGAATTAAGGGCGATACGCATTGATTTAAACGGCACAACCAGGGGAGTGGTGGCCAAGGGGTGCCCCCAAGGAGGTGTCCTGTCCCCGCTCCTATGGAATCTAGTAGTCAATGATCTAATCACCAGGCTGAATACAAGTCGCTTCTTCACGGTAGGGTATGCAGACGACCTCGCAATACTCATATCAGGCCATTTTGCCAGTGTGGCATGTGACCTGATGAGAAATGCGTTAAAGGTTGTCGAAAAATGGTGCATAGAATACGAACTCTCCGTAAACCCAGCTAAAACCGAACTGGTGATGTTCACTAACAAACGAACCCTAGGCAGGTTTACACTTCCTAGCCTATTTAACAAGCAACTGAAACTGTCAGAAGAAGTGAAATATCTGGGAGTCACACTAGACAGCAAGTTGAATTGGGCCAAGCACCTAGAGAATAAATTAATCAAGGCCAGTATTTCGTTCTGGCAATGCAGAAGGATGATTGGTAAAACATGGGGACTAAGCCCTAAGATCACCCTGTGGTTATATAAAACTGTAATCAGACCTTCACTAACATATGGTGCAATTGTGTGGTGGCCCAGAACCACCCTGAGCACCACCAAAACCAAGCTACAAACCTTTCAGAGACTTGCCTGTGTAGCCGTAACAGGCTGCATGCGCACTGCACCAACCGCCGCGATTGAGGCCCTGATAGGCCTAACCCCACTACACCTATACATACAACAAGAGGCCGCGGCGGCTGCGTACAGGCTAAAGGCACTAAACCTCTGGTATCAGGACCAATTAGCACCCCATACAACAATCATAGAAGACTTTGCAGTTGGAAACCCTCTAATAAAGTCTATCTATGATAGAGTACAAAAGCAACACTTCTTTACAAAGAGCTACCGCGTACAACTAAACGAAGAGCCAAGCGACTGCTCAGGTATTCATGAAATCAGAATTTACACAGATGGCTCTAAGATGGCAACAGGTACCGGAGCGGGAGCGTTCTCGGAGGAACTAAACATACACATAGCAACAGGGCTAGGTAAACACAACTCTATATTCCAAGCAGAATGCGTGGGTGTCATCCAAGCCACAGCAGCAGTACTTCGCAGAAAGGTAACCGATAGTAATATTAGGATACTCTGCGACAGCACTGCGGTACTACGAGCCCTAAATAGATACGACCACTCTTCGGGGCTGATCATACAATGTCATCGACTATTGGAGGAAGTAAGTAGCCATAACAATAATGTCACACTCCAATGGATAAAGGGGCATAGCGATTCCAGAGGTAACGATGCGGCTGATGAGCTAGCTAGGAGAGGTTCCGGAATGACGTGTGCAGGACCAGAACCAATGATCCCCCTACCTTTCAGTCAAATTCGTGCATGGATTCGCAAAAAAACTAAGGACCAGCATCAGGACTACTGGGCAAGTATCGAGGGTTGTAGGCAGTCGAAGGAGGCTTTTCCGATTCTAAATCTGAAATTCTCCAGAAAACTCCTCAATCTTAAAAGAAATAATGTACGACATATCGTCGGAATTATGACCGGTCATTGCTCCTTAAACAAACACCTGTTTAATCTAGGTGTTACAGACAGCCCCCTATGCAGAGGCTGCATGGAGGCGGAAGAAACAGCTGCGCATCTGCTCATTGAATGCAGGAGCGTGGCGGCACAAAGGGCAGCAAACCTCGGCTCGCCGAGGACTGTGTGGGAAGCCTGCGCCAAGCTGAAGGAGTTGCTGGCTTTCCTGGGCGACACCGGGTGGCTGGACTGATCAGCTTCACCCGGCTATCACGCAAAATGGGCCGCGCCACAGCGGCCTGGTTGCGGAAAAGAGCCAGCCCACCAAGTACCAAGTACCAAGTAAGTCCTATCCAGCGTTACATGTTGATTGACATGAACACGACATTAAGTTAAAATTAAACATTATATATTTTTTATAATTTTAATGTTATTTTAAAATGTTACTGTTGTTGCTGATGCTGTTAATAATTTTTAAAACGATTCATTATTATTATTAATATCAATTTGATTGATTACTATAAAATGTTGATAGTCTACGACTATTAACAACTTAATATTACTTTTAAGTTGTGTGCTGACTTTTTATCTTCTTCTTCGTGTTTGTATGGCTTTTGCGGCGTAACCACAGTTTTACCAATAACAGTTCGCGCGGATAGGAAGGATAACAAACGATGGAGAATGATCGGTAGTTTTTGGACCATTTAACAATTTTGCGTCTGAGGATACTTTATCTGGAACAACTTTTATAGGACAATACAGGACGGCACAAAATAAATACTATGTATTGAATATAATAAATATGACTACACAAAAATTTTAGTTTCCTACAAACAATTATGATAAAGAACAACTTAATTTTATTAATTATGATAAACATACTTAGAATATACAGGGCGTCCCAAACTTATGGGACATGAAGGGGAAGTACCTTAAATATCGTAGATAGTGTATTTTGCTTAAAGAAGACTTTATGTTATTTTTAAAACTTAGTAATTCCGCATTCATAGATTTTCTAAAAATTACTTGCTTCGTCTGGGAATCGAACCGACTCAAATGTCAAAAAAAATCACCCTACTTTTATGATGCCAATTGAAAGAATAGCTAAAAAATAATAACTCTGCTTAGGTAACATTGTATTTTAAAAGAAAGGAACAACGTAAAATGAGTTTTAAATGTGTCAAATTTCAAGAAAGTTATTTATTGCCGTCGACGACGTTCGAAAAGTAGCGATATTATCGTTCCAAAGATAGCATTGATTATTCGTGAATAAGTACCCACTTCATAAAATACTAGCATAGTTTTCCTTATTATAAGTGCACGTGGAGATAAAATGATAAAACTTAGTATTTCAATACGTCCTCTGTAAGCTAGACAGAAGGCAAATTTAAATTTGAAAATGGAACAGTTTATGAGAGCGTTTGTTTGAATGCATACTTCATAAGATTTTTTTTAAACGAAATAATATTTTTAAATGCCGTTCTTAAATTTGAAAATGGAACAGTCTGTGCGAGCGTTTGTTTTTCGGATATTGATCTGTTTAGTCTTAATTTACTTACACAAGTGTTAATGTGTTAATTTGTTGCGAACATGGCATATCAAGTAAGTTTTGATCTAATGGAAGCATATTTTTTGAACGATAAAGATATCTCTAGAAGTTTGCGGTGGTACAGCGTAAAATATCCTGATAGACAAATACCGTCTCGTAAAGTTTTGAAAAGGCTTGTGAACAATTTGAGAACTCTGGGGCGTTTCGATAAACGCCCAAGAGAACCACATCAAGAAAACCATACGATCAACGACGAAGAACTTGATATTTTAATTTACTTTTCGGCTTTTCCGAAAACATCGGTGAGAGAGTTTGGAGTTTCGAAAAGTAAAATACACCGTGTATTAAAAAAACACGGTTTTAAGAGTTATGTTGAAGGACGATTGGTTCAAAAATTACTTCCGGGCGATACAGAAAGGAGAAAATATTTCTGTCTTGATATCCAGGCACGCTTGCTAGAAGATCCAAACTTTTTGGATAATATTATTTGGACAGACAAATCTAACTTTAGTAATAACGGTATGTATAACCGCAACAATAATCGTATTTGGTCTAAAGAAAATCCCCTACGAGTCACTGAAACGAATAACCAAGTGCGTTTTTCACTCAACTGTTGGTGTGGACTTTTAAAAAACCGGGTTTTCTTAATCCATTTTTACCAAGGAACCTTAAACACAGAAAAGTATTTAGGAATACTTCAAATTTTAAGGGATGAGATAAGAAATCTTTCCGCGGCGGAGCAAGAAAACTTAATTTTCCAACAAGATGGAGCTCCGGCTCATAATAGTCGGAGAGCAACAGATTTTCTAAATGAATGTTTTCCTACATGGATTGGTACAAATGGACCGATTAGATGGCCGGCCAGATCCCCGGACCTTACACCATTAGGTTTCTTCTTTTGGGGATACGTGAAAGATATGCTATACAAAAAGCGATACGAGAACGTGGGCGAGTTGCAAACTGAATTGTGCCATATCACATCGAGTGTTCACCATAAAATGATAAGAAAATCAACAGGTAGCGGACTCATTAAAAGATTGGCGATTTGCGTAAGACAAGAGGGATCACATTTTGAGCATTTAATTAATTAATTTTCAAAAAAATACTTACTTAATTGACTACGGCAGTTACATGTATGTTTTTATGTTGATTAAAATGATTAATTTTACGTTGTTCCTTTCTTTTAAAATACAATGTTACCTAAGCAGAGTTATTATTTTTTAGCTATTCTTTCGAGTGGCATCATAAAAGTAGGGTGATTTTTTTTGACATTTGAGTCGGTTCGATTCCCAGACGAAGCAAGTAATTTTTAGAAAATCTATGAATGCGGAATTACTAAGTTTTAAAAATAACATAGTCTTCTTTAAGCAAAATACACTATCTACGATATTTAAGGTACTTCCCCTTCATGTCCCATAAGTTTGGGACGCCCTGTATAGGTGTTTGGTAAAAACCAGTGATAGAAGAGAACTCAGATTAGCAGGGCGAGATATGAATGATGGTAACTTGTCGTACAAAGAATACCGTAATCATCGTTGTTCGAGACAACTAACGAAAATGTATATTTTTATCGTAATTTGATTAGAGTATTTCTGTTTTTTAAATCGCTGTGTTATTGTTGAATCAACTCTTTATAGGGTTGTCATATTATAATAAAATTTTTGACGTGTAACTGAGTTTTTACCAATAAATTGATTATTGATTGATAAGTAAGAAACAAGAGAATACTCAAAGCTTTAAACAAGACATTTATCAATGATCAGATATTGACTATTTTATGATATCGCAGACTTAAGAATGCTGCAAGGAGAACAGTGAGTGACTTGACTTCTGTGTTTGTAGTACCATGAGTGAACTAGACATACCTAAGGTGCGTTCGTTTAGCTTATGAGGGCAATGGTGGCGTTGTCATTGATGGCTCATTTGTTAAAGCGTTCGTAAAGCTCAAAAACGTTATTTTTGCCACTTTTGCTCACACCCTATTCGAACGCTCAACTGAGCATAAGACCTAGAATCGCATGATTATGCTGTCAAATACATAGCTGTCAAAAAACGATCACAAACAACCATGCTCCGGACGTGGGTCAAAAATTGCACTTTTTGATGGCAAAAATTCCTCTTTTGTAGCTTTCCGCACGCTGAATAAAAAGAGACATGAACGACATTTTCACCTAAAGATGCCCAATTCGAACGTCCCTTGTGAGCGTTTTTAGCGCTATTTTCGCTAAAAACGATCACAAATAGCCTATTCGAACGCAGTACTAGTTCACTCGTGGTTTTCTGATAAAAATCACATAAGTTAATAATGAGGGTTGGTTTTACAATGTTCATATGAATTGTTATATAATAAAATAAAATATATTACACTTGCTAAATAATCTGCAAGTTGTAAGTAATATGAATGAAGTATTATGGTTGTATGTTTGTCTGCATAGGGCGGTTACAGTTAAAAGTAGTTAAGATGGTTCTGGCCAAGAATTGACTATTCTCAATGAAAAACCTTAGCTATCTAAGTGAAAAAAAAATATGTTATTTTTAAACATATATAATATAACCTTAAGTGGAATTCTGTGGAATCATAACACATAATAAATAACTTCACTCGATCGAAAGTTGCCCCTATTTCGTATTTTAAATAGGTACGGTTTTCGTCTTTATTTTGAACAATATATCATCATCATCATCTCAGCCGTAGGACATCCACTGCTGAACATAAGCTTCCCCCATAATTTTCCAAAAGGACCGGTTGGAACCGGCCTGAATCCAACGTCGTCCTGTGACCTTTATCAGGTCATAAGTCATCAATGGTAACACACATTGGTTGAAGACTCTTGTCTTGACGCACTAAGGTATTTTAGACGAGAAAACTTCGCGAAATTTCCGGAACTTAATAACGGAACTTAAAAAAAAGAGCTTAAAGCTTACTGTGAAATATGCCAACATTGCCCCTAAGGGAAACTTTGCCCGAAGAACACTTTATAAACATATCTTTGATGTGCAAAAATGACAATATTATGGCAACATTGATTGACTTTGATGCAAAATAGGTTATATATATGACAATACTAACTATCGTATGTGTTGCTAACTTTGTTCAGTAATTTGTTAGAACTGGTTTAGAGAGGTGCGTATTTTTGCGGGCAAAATTTGGTCCAAATTTGAAAGTAAATTCTCCAAGATGGCGAAAACACAGGTTATTTCAGTTTATACCCTGTGTTCGTAAATTATTTATAAAGTACATTAATGCTAGTGTCATTGCGCAAGGTCTTTTAAAATTAAAGTTATGATGATGGGCAACGTTATCTAGTAATGTTCTGACCTACGATTGACAACATTACCCACCATAAAATAAATGCTTAGGGTTGACACATTACGAACGCATATTTTTTTTTATGGCTACTGTTGAGCTTTTTTAATTTTAAACTTACTATAAGTATTTAATTAATAACATTCAAAGATGACATTAGTTATTTATTTATTTTTATTTATTTCTTCAGAACAGTTATAACAGTTATTGGTTATACTAAGTAAGAAGTTGCTCCACATACCTTTAATTTGAAGTTTTTATGATTATTATACCGATTAACCTACTATTTATTTTAGAGATTACATATTACATTTACATATTACATTTTACAGATTACATAGATTATATACTCGTAGTTTTGTTTGTTGTATACCTACCTCAAAGTCGCACAACGAGCTATGGAGAGGGCTATGCTCGGGGTTTCTCTATGTGATCGAATCAGAAATGAGGAGATCCGTAGAAGAACGAAAGTCACCGACATAGCCCAGAAGATTAGCCAGTTGAAGTGGCAGTGGGCAGGGCACATAGCACGCAGAACAGATGGCCGATGGGGCCGAAAGGTTCTGGAGTGGAGACCACGGACCGGCAAGCGCAGCGTAGGTCGTCCACCGACACGGTGGACAGACGACCTGATGAAGGTCGCAGGACGACGTTGGATGCAGGCCGCTTCCAACCGGTACTTTTGGAAAATCATGGGGGAGGCCTATGTTCAGCAGTGGACGTCCTACGGCTGAGATGATGATGATACCTGCCTCCGGAACACAGTATCGCGGCTTCGAATCCCGCCAGCGCAAACTTTCATGCGATGAACATGTGTGCTTATCTTGTCTGGTTTTTGTTTCTTCATAAGTGTATATTTATCTATATTTTATGTCATTAGCTGTCATTTATGTCATACATATGGACATTTTTCAAAACTATGTTCAGCAGTGGACATCATACGGCTGAGATGATGATGATGATGATGATATTACAAAACTAATTAAACTTTCATCACTAAATGAAATGTCTGAATGAATTTTTAATTTAATTTACCTACCATAAACGAACTCCTTAACGAATTACTTACTAATAGCAAGGACCATATATATACTACCTATAAGGTTTCTTCTTTATAAAAAAGAGCGTTAATTGTAATTTCAAATTTTATCAAGTACCTATATAAGCGTGAAATATGTTTCTATTTATTTACATGAACACATACTTAAATTATTGTTTAAAGAAAGGAAAATTAAACAGAATTTTTTTACCATGTACCCTAGCACTTTTAATTGGTGAAATGTGGTAGGTATGTATGAAAAAGAAAAAAAAATGTTAGGGTAACATTTCCCAGTCATTTTTTTAAGTAACTTTTCATAGTATCGTTGGTTTACATTAAAGAAAAATTATGGCGTCAAAAAACAATGTTGGCTAAAAGACCAGATAACTTTGCCCGCCAACAAAATCGAACAAATATTGAATTTAACTTTGAATAATAGCAACTTTTTTACACGAACACACGCACAAAATCTTACAGTTGTAGATAATGAATGAAAATAATTACATCTCCATAGATTTTTTTATCACTATTATTTGATATAAGTTGGCAAAGTTGGCATGCTTCACAGTAATTATTAAGAATTTTAAAATCGCTATGCTCCAAAAACCAAAAGCTTTGAGGCTTTGTAAGTTTCATTATGTAATGGTCACTTTTACTCGATATTATATTTTTTAACAAAGACGTGCGTGAACTATAAGTGGCTCGTGTGGCACTCCGCACTCGGTCAGTGTTTATACATTTTTATGTGGAAGCGTATAGTCGGCGACAACGGCTGTTTTATAAAAAAAAAATATACTGAGTAATTACAATAACTAATTATACTAAGTAATTATAGTAAGTACTTGAAATAAACAATTTAGAATTTGAATTTGGTCAAATAACTATTATTTTATTCATCAGTCATAGTCCTTATCCTACTAATATTATAAACGCGAAAGAGTATAGTAAGCGAGCGAAATTGCGGGCGGATCAATATATAAGGTATTTGTTAATTAGTGCACAATATTTAACGGGGTGGTATGAAATCGACAACTAGTCATGAATATAAAAGAAAAAAACTGACATATTTTTTTTATTATTATGTACCCATATTCAGCGCTCAACTTCTAAGAACCATAGAGCGACTGAACGCACACCGCTACATCACAGAGTAGAAAACAGTGACTCCGCGAGACATACAATATCAATTATATCCTTCATTTTGCACAATTTAAAAATCAACTGTCATACATCATTTTACTGTAGCCAATCAGAGCGCAGAACTCGTGTCTACAGTCCCACCATCTTATCTGTTCAGGTGACAGTGTCGCTAGTGGAGAATATAATATTGCAACCTTAGAAATTCTCCAAGAAAAAAGGAATCAAAACATTGGGCAGTCTTTCAAGCCACTCTTTAATCTGCAAATTCTACTATTAAAATCCTACTAATATTATAAACGCGAAAGTTAGTAGGTATGTATGGATGTATGTAGTAGTTCCGATTTTGCCCACCTGAACAGATAAGTTGGTGGCACTATAGCAAAGAATGTATTTCAGATGTCCGTCTGATACGTAATATCGATGTGACCGTTTTTAGTATATTCAGTACCAAATTGGTATAATTCGGGCTCCGTAAAACTTTTTAGTTCTTTTTTTGTATCCTTTATATTCCGGTATTTTTTGATACTTACTTTTTCAAATTTTCAACACTTTTAACACATTATTGATATATTTTTAGGTTCGGCGGGCAACACTTATTTCTATTCGTTCGTATTTCGTTCACATAATTTTGTCTTTGTCTTATGTTTACCGCAACTGTATCATTATGTTTCTTTCAAACGGTTAATGCTAACAAAACCGCGAATCGTGCTTTAGCTACATATCTACTTGTGTTGACTTATTCATAATAACATAACATTCACAATAAATAATAAATTTTACTAAATTAGTATACCTACATGAAAACGCATTATTCTCTATGCTTGGACCCCACGCAAATACGACGCACGCACTCATACAAATGTGTTGACAGCACAACGTCACCGCCGCGAACGCGGCCGGACAGCGCCAAACCCGCGCACTCACACATTACACTTTATACGTTGATCTTTGTTGATTGTAGGTAACTACCCCACATAATAGTGTATAAAAATTGTGTTAAATATTACTTACTTTTCTATTAATATGTTTTATTTAAGTAGAGATAACGCTTAATATGTATATTAAATAATATGGAAGAGCGTAAACACCTAACACAAGTATTACCTAATACTTAAAAGGTGCTTAGAACCAGGGAACTAACAGGGAACAGGTAACTTTTATAATTGAATAAAACATTATTATTATTATTATTATCTACATTACATGCTCTACGTCTCAGGGAATTACTGAAATTAAAAAAAATATTCCTAGCAATAAGTATAAAAGGGACCACGGATTTTTTTGTTCCATATCTTTTTTTTTACTTCAAACAGCATTAGTCCGTTCAAATTTTTTAGGTCCGAACATTACTACAAATGATAAGTAAGACAATTAATTGACGAGGAATATCGTTCAAATAGGTATGATTCAGAGGTACAAGTTAATCATATAAAAACTAAATACAGAAACAGGTTTCTAGCTAAACATATTGCGTGTTCCATGTTAAGCAAGGTCTAAGTGAAGGAAGTGTAGGTTGTGTCTTATTTGACCCATCGAAAGATATGGTAACAAATAATCCGTCGAATACTGACTATTTGTAATATACTTATTGTAAATATTTATTATTATTTTAATATGTCTTTATAATGAAGGTGTGTAATTGGTAAAATTAAAAAAACTGATAATAAGTGTTTCAATTAAAATTTTCCTCTTCTACTTATTATTTTAATTTTTAGTATAATTCAGCATGTGTTTTGGTATTATTTAGTACTGGCACCTTGTAGTTTTAGTAGATCACCATTTTTTTAAACAGTCACACTGCGTAGTATCTTATTTATAGTCTGTATCGTTATATTCTCTTTGGTCTGTATAGTTTGTACCTACTCTGTGTTTAAATGTTTTTTTTGCAAGGAGTACCTGAGGAGTAACCTAGAGTAGCGTTATATTCTCTTTGAAACACATTTAAGTTTATTTTTGTAGATCATACTCTCTATATGTTGCTTTTATTCAGACCAACCTATTACTAGTCCAGGATGACTTTTTTGGAAGACACTTTAATAATTCTTATTTCTCAAGTGAGTTATGTTTTTTGAGTGCACCGGCATCCCGCATTCCCGATTTCCCTTTTTTCCATAAGTTTTATCATATGCCTGAAATTATTGCTGTCATAGCAGTTCCTCTGTATATTGTATCTGTCTAAATACCAAGTACAACTGTAGTCATACAGTATAAATTCGTTGATCTAGTTGAGGTACCTACTTAGCAGTAGCTAAGTAGGTACATCAACTAGATCAACAAATATAAAAGTGTAGTAACACCAAAATCTTTATCATTTTCAGATTGTGTTTTTCGTCGGTGGCTGGATATTTTTCGTAAAACAGCTGTTCAAAGATTATGAAGTCCACCATTTGTTGGTACAACTAATATTCTCGGTCACATTCGCTCTAAGCTGTACCATGTTTGAGCTGATCATATTTGAAATTATTGGGTATTTGGATTCAAGGTGAGCTACCAAACGATAATATTATTAAGCTTCATTCTTAATATAACTCACTCAGGCACAGAACATGAAGTTACTGTACCTACGTTGACACTTACATTTTCATGCAGATGCTTAGACACAGCCACAATTTACTTGTCAACTCTGATTAACCTCTGTATCACTGTCATTTGTTTCCTCGTCTATCTGATGAGGAAACAAATAATATTTAGGCAGATGCCTGACCCTGTACTGGCTAAGTAATGAGAATCCGACACAAGTTGCACACAAAGAAGTTTTATATACATCAAACTGACTGTGCTCTCTAGGTGTGTGTGAATTGCTGTGGTGGCATTGTTAGCGTTTGCAAAATGTGCATTTGTGTAAAGCGTTCAAGAAGCAATATATGATAATTTTGCAAGTTTTGCTTACATTCTAATCACACCTCAATCTAAAATAATACCTCATGCCTGGGATGTGGGTTGAAACTTGATTGTCATTTTGAAGCTGTACATGCACTCAACAAAACAACCCATAACAATTTTAGCCATAGATTTCCAATTTAAACACATTTGTGTATGTTTTAGCATTTTTAGCTGATATTTTTGCCATCTCGTGGCTATCGGAACGTAACTTCTGTTGACACTCTGCTGACGTTTTATAGATATGTATGCACCCGTAATGTATGTGTCTGCCATGTAGGTATGCTATCTGTAATAATCAGTAAATGAGTAGTAGTTGTATTTAATTGTGCAGTCACTATCACTTACAAACATTCTGTTAGCCCACAAGCAGTGTCACTGCATAATTATATAGCTTTTAAAATGGTAAACTTCCTATTTTAGTCATGACATTAAAAGTTTGCATGTTTGACGATACAGGTTTTAAAACTATATTCTTCTAGTATTTACTCTTTTACCAATTGAATGAGCGAGTGAAGCACTTCTTCTACTTTAACTGGCCAAATTCATCTGTTCGTACGTTTTGTTAGGTTGTATGTTGGTCGCATAAACAAAAGAGATTCATATAATAATAGTTGTTTGCTGACTGTTCACACCGACAGCGAAGACTCGCTCCACTAGTTTGTCGCTGAGACAACAGCTATCAAAGACAATACTCGCTCAGCGATACTCGCAGCGATGCCCGCTTGGCGGTCAGAGCTCACGGCGAGAGAGGATTGTGGCAAGACCACGCGAGCGAGTGACGCGAGTAATCTCCTGTCGCACTCGCTAATAGGCCAGCGACTAAACTATCGAAACTACACACTCGCTTCCCGCTGCTCGCCAACTCGTTTCCACTTTCTAGCTCTACTCGCTTCTCGTTCATCGTTGGCGGTGGGACAACTGCCTTAAGCCTAGTTCGGACTAGGTTAGTAATTTAGTAGAGTAGTGAGTAATTTAGTGGCTAAAAGTGTGCGAATCGCAACCATTTAGTCTAGTAGTTTAGTGAACGAGTTAGTCGAGTCGATCCATTTTATTCTATTTTTTTCGGGCGAGTAGCACCTCCCACCACGTGTCAGTGCCTACTGGTTCACCGGCTAAATAAGTCCAAACCTGTAGATTAGTCGAGTTGTTAAATAGACCGCTAAAATGCAGCCCATTCATTTTTCCAAAACACCACTCGTGTACTGTACTCGACCGTAATGCGAACGATTTCTGGGCTGCTGGCCTGGGAGCTGCAAGCCGAACTCTACCACTTGTGGCGATGAGAGGAGTAGCCCCAGACTGGGAGGTCACATGCATATGGTGGTCTCCTATGGTGGCAGGAGGGAGTCACTCCGTTGCGGCGGTAGGATTAGTACAAGTCGTCCTTCCACCAACGGTTGGTGGAGGCCATCCGTCCGGATAAAGCGGCCTTTCAGGTCGCTGATCTTCAGATTGGTGCAAGCGCTTTACAGACACCGATGTTTCGGAATGCGCTTCACACGCTAGAGGTGTGTGCCGCATGGGGTCCCCAACGGCACACTCGGCGACAATAGGTAGAGTTCTCTCGCTGCCGAGGGCGCAAACTTAATGCTCGATGGCGAGACATCGTGGCAGGCAGTGGCTACCTTCTGGGAAGCGGTGAAGGTGCAGAAACGGCCTCCTTCGGTCAGGGAGAATGATGTTGGAGCTGACCCGCTCGCCTCCTCCCTCCTTAGTGGGATCACTGGTGGCACTTGTGGAACTCTTTGCTGGCTTGCACGATTCTACATGTCTAGGGGGTGGCTTTAGTGAGCAAGGTCATCTCTTCACAGGCACTGAGGCCTGGTTAAGGTTAAAATCAAACTAGGCCTACCGCTGGGGCGAGATGGTGAATGTTAGCGCGACCCCATCTCGTCTCACCTCGGTGGATGACTGCTCAAGAAGACCGTCTCCCTCGCGGCGGAAGGGAAATGGACATCATTTCCGGCCCTCAAAAAAATTCAATTGCTTACCAATTCCTCTATATAGTATCAATTGGAATATTTTCTGTATTAAACTTATTATTGTTCCAGCTCAAGATATTTCCACTGGAACATGGGGCTGTACTCTCTCCTGTTCATGGTGATAGCACTAATACCATTCTACATTGCTTACTTCTGCATTAGCAATGTAAGATTTGGTAAGTTATTTAACCTTTGAGGACCATAGCTTAACCGCAACCGCTGCACCGCGCCTTACGCCTCTGTGCCTCGAATCTTGAGGGCAGCGGGGCGGTGGCGGCGGCGCGCGGTGGTGCAGGAGCGCGGTGGGCAACGCAGACCAGCGCGGCGGCCTTGTATGTGCGCGGTGAGACGCGGGGTCCGCCTGCGTATGCGCTGCCACGGATTACTCGATAATTACTGAGGCTTTTCCTCTCCGCACCACGTTTTCACACATAAGGCGCGGTACATCGGTTACGGTCGAGCTATAGTGACCCAGACTTCATTTATAAATGATTTGTTCTTTATGTAAACACATCCTTGAAAGATTAGTAATACTGGCTACTGCATCCCTAATAACTTATTCCTTCAAATAATTTCCCAATGGTAACAAGGGTTGCCTGTCAATTAGACATCCACGGGAATTGATCACCAACTCAGGCTTGAGCTTTCAATGAAAGTAACATAAAGATGAAATCCACTATATAGTGCAAAGGCAACTTATGGTGTCCGCCTGGCTAGCTACCACTCTCAAGTTGGAAAAATCTGTCGCAAGCACCTAACAGTGTGTGCCGCTATTCTAGGTCTAGTGCGATACCACCTTCGACCTCATCATCACTGACTGAGTGAGATAGAGGAGTAATGTAGGTCATAATATGACCATATTATTGAGGGTAGTTAGTTACTTCTCTACCTTATTAATAAAGTTACGTGCGACTTCGTCCCCATTTATATGAAAGAAAAAAATTACCGTAAAAACAAAATTACGGAGCCATGGTGAAGAAGAAGGTGGTGATGATATCTATACACCGTAACAGAACCTATATTTTTTAACGATATTACTCTTTTGATACATTTTATAACTATTTTTATATAATGATCACATCATTGACAGAACTCTATTGACATAAAGTAAGTCATCATTATGATCTAGACTTAGGTGGAGATCTTGTTATTTTGTCTATGCTGTGCCCAAGAATGTTAGGCTTTTTCACCCGCCTGGTGATGGATGATGATGAAAAGTATGTGCAATTCCAGACTATAATATATCACTGTGCCAAATGTCAACCAGATCCGTTCAGCCGTTCTGCCGTGATTGAGTAACAAACATCCAGATATCCATCCATCTAAACTTTCACATTTATAATATTAGTGGGTGTTCACGCGAAAGCGTGACGTCACTTTACTCACCGCGCGCACCCCGCCGCCCGCCGGCAAGGGGTAAACGTCAAACGAGGCGACTCTCGCCCGCCACCAGTGACCGAGACGCAATCAGCTCGCGCGCACGCTAAATCCCGCTAAATCCGCTCTGCGCCGCCGCATTTCGCTACGACCCGGATACGCCCCCAAATTTTACCGACGTAAAATACGCGTACGCGAGTGCGTGAACCAGTGCATCAATAAGACAATACAAACTATCCAGTAATAATAAAATAAATAATAACAGATCCAGAGCCTCCCGACATACCCCACGGAACCCAGGTACCTAAAAAACACCCTTTCCCACTATCGTATAGTTGCAGGAAGCTGCTCAACTAGTGGGATTAGTGGGATAAGATAGATTAAGAGGTAGTTTATGAAACCAACAGTTTATAACTATATCAAATCAAATAATTTATTTGCTAGAACACATGTACAAAGTCGAGATCTTATAAAATATAGGTCACAATGTATTCTGTCTGCTAGCAGACGTGCAAATTTTCTATATCTAATACTGTCTAAAAAAGTCGTATATGTAGTAATGGCTACTTTGCTGATTATACGATTCCATATGTTCCATTTCCATTATCATAGTGATTTTTAATTGACTTTAGGACATAATATCTAGGTAGACTAGCCACAACAATCATAAAAATTAAGAGACTCATCGGTGTCGATTCTGTAAGCATTCTCTTAACTAAAAATCTCTAAACTATGGCAGTACTTATTTTGTTTAGGCTAAAATCGTAATTAGTAGGTAGGTAATCTTATAACACTTTCGAATGACAGCACTAAAATTAGATATTTCTCTTCAATTGTGGCCATATTTTAGACAGTTTAGTCGTCACGTAACTTGGTGCTCGCTAAACTAACCTAAAATAACCCAAAATTAAATAGAATAATCCTATTTTTAGAAGGGTCATGAATAAGCACCACCATAATACATTTTTTGTTCGGTAGTTTAGTTTAGTTTTTTTGAACAAGTGAATCGCTACCATTATCTGATTTCTTGTCAGCACTGATCACTTTTCCCATTTGTTTTCCACTTCACTCATATGACATGACCGAAAAGTAGTTGAAGTTGAATTCAACAACTAGGTTAAGTTGATCAACTGTCTCTGAAACCCATGTACGGTATCATTCTGACCCGTTGACGCAGTTTGAAGCACCCACAGATATATACACAATACATAGCGTTAGAGTAACAGTAATTTAAATTATAATTATAATTATTATTTTTAATTATTATTAATTATTATTTTAATTATAATTTAAATAAAAAAATTTAATGTAACCATGAAAAAATGTTAAGTACCTCTTCTGCGAAAATTTCATGAACATACATCTGGAGCATTTCGAAATTCTCGTGGACAATTACGAAATTCTCGTGGACTGATAGTGTCAAATGAAAAAGTATTACAGAAGCTTAATAAAAAAGTAGACATCTTAAATACAATAAAAACCAGAAAACTCCAGTATACCTGAGTCACATCATGCGCAAGGAGAAATACGATCTTCTCCAACTGATCATGCAGGGTAAAATCCAAGGACGTAGACGATCAGGCAGAAGACCAGAAGACCACATGGCTCAATAATCTTTGGTCGTGGTTCAACACGAGCAACAAGTCGCTATTTCGGGCAGCAGCTTCTAAGGTCCGAGTAGCTTTAAAGATAGCCAACCTCCGGTAGGAGATGGCATCGTAAGAAGAAGAGTCACAGTTTATATTGAAACCAAGCGTGCTGACTTTTGAATGTTATTTAACTTACGCATAATATAAGTTTATAATAACTTTCCTGTTATAGAAATAATATCCTTGCTTTTGGGGGCTCAACATTCTTGGGCTATTGCAGTTAATTATCACGCGGCTGTCCGGTTGCAACAACAGACACTGCGCGGACTGTAAGTAGCGGCGGCCAACCTTGACGCTTGGTCGGGATTCGGACGCGCGAAGTACACGCATTTGCGTTACTATTGTACATATATATCTGTGGTAGCACTCCTGCCTTCTGAGTTGTTGGTCTTGAATCTTGATCATACATTTGTGTATGAACATGTCTGTTTGAGCTGTGCTTGGGTTTATATAAATATAATTATGTATATTAGTCATCAGGTTTCCATAGTACAGGGTCAGCCTAGTTTGGGGCCTGAAGACCTTGTATGGATGTTGTCCCCTATATTATTCCCAGTTTACTGGTTGGAGACCCACTTTTTACTATATTTTAAGTAGGCCCAGTTGTTGATTATTAGGACAGTTGAATCTTGGACACAAACCGCATTGATAAAACTTTCCCCTTGAATATAACAATAGTACATTTCTGCAGAATCCAGTAAGTAAGCCTTCCTGGACAAGTATGAGTTATATACTATATATAGTTATATACGATCCGGTTATATACGAGGCCAGGATGGAAGTCTCACTGAGTTGCTTGTATAAACCAGGAGGACTGTCATCAATTTTTCTGAATCAGATTCGCTTGAACTAATTTTTTGGGATTATCTATGCTCACGCGGTAAATTAAAACATAATTGTCGCAATTGAATGTGAAATCCCGCCAGACGTTGTTTTTTTTTACTAAAAATATGCGTATAGTTTTGAACATAGTTTTATTTTTACATTACATGACTGTTTTAGTAAAAAAATTTAAATTATTGATTTTGAATCTCCATGTTAATTTTAGAATGAAAATCTTTAATCCAACATGGTTTATAAACTGGAATTATTAAATACAAACATAAAATCCCACACTATACTCCTACAACATTACTAAGTACAAAACGCATAGTGCATACTTTTTCTGCGGCACGTTAAGTATCGCAGACTAATAAAATGGCTGTTTATTTAATATATCTATCTCTTAATTTATGAGATAGATATATATTCGGAGCCTCCCTCCTATAACCATGTTATAATGGCTAAAGTCTAATCTGTGTCTGGTACTATGTTTTTTTTTTCTAAGCAGATCTAAAGAGGATGCCCTACTGTCCAGTAAGCAAATTACATACTTTCTTACTGGACAGTACGAGTTTCCAAATTTAAAATCTCGCTTCTTACTGGACAGTTGAATAAGTCTCCGGTAGAGTTCACTTTCTGGATACATTTTAGAGATGTTACGGCAACATTACGTTCCATCTTTGAGAAAAAAATAATTTCTTTTGTTACAGTATCACAGAATGCTACAAGACCACTGACAATGTTTGTGTGGTTCATATATTTGTATTTCTTTTGGAAGCTTGGCGATCCATTCCCAATATTGAGTCCAAAGCAGGTAACAATTGTAATTTGTATGTATTCTTATTCTTATTTATTTTTATGGCTTTTGCGAGATAGTCGCAATTTCGCCAATGTCAGGTAAAGCAGAAACAAACGAAGGAGATTGGTCGGTGGCGGGAAGAATGATCGGCGACTCTTGTATCCTACAAAGAAATAATATCAGGAAGAGTAACTGCTTTAAAAAAATGACCCAAAAATGCTTAATCAATAACATCCGCTATGACTCAGCGGTCATAGTAGACGTTGCAGCACGCGTGTGGACCAATCCCTGCTTTCCTTCTGAAATTTAAACCAATCACCGAACATCAATTTGTAACCTCGGAAGTAATTCGTATTTGGATCATTTTGGCTTGAAGGACCACTTTTTGTGTAGAATTTGTTCTGAGTTCCTGACATTATTTCTTCGTAGCTTGTATTAATTTATTAGGTTACGGACAAGCATGAAGCCCACCAGCCTCATTATACACTTGTTCCCCCTTATTATAAAACATGGACTTAAGGCCCTGCAAGAGCAAACTTTTAAATATTTGAGCGGGTGAAGCACTGGCCGCGACAGGAACAAGCGTGCGTCTGTAAACACGATATTTATTTTTTCATATTTTTTTTATGTAAAAGCCACAAGGGTAAACAATTTACATATTTCTTTAACCCGTAGACTCGCCATATTTGGCCATTAATACAATAGATTTCGCAGAAATCAACATTTTCTAGGAACTCAAACGTGTGTGGGTAAATTACATCTTTTACAATAAATATAGTAGTTGTCGCTGAAAATATTGAGAAATTCGAAACGAAAGATTTATTATCCGTATTTTTATTTGCGATTTTTTTCTTCAAGATGTCAGTTAAATATTGTGTAATATTATTATATAACTTTTTTTAAAAACTTTTAACTTGTATATTTATTATATATTATATTATACTGTGTATATTTTCAAGTTTGTATCAGTAATTAACTGCGTGACGAAAAACATACCATACGGATCTTTGGCTTCTGGCAGTGCCTTAACAGTCCAGGTTTAATCAAACCATGGTTTAAGCTAACTTTATATATGAAATGCTCTTAATCCATGGTTTAAACTCGGGGCAATCTTTCATGTCCACGTTTCATAAGGGGGATTGATTAGATAAACTGACTTTTATCATCTATCTTAGCCTTGTCTCTAGTATGTATTTATCTAGCTGCGATAGTTATATCCCGGGCTGTCTTATCGAGTCATCAGTGCAACTACCGAACTTACCGATTAATAAATTTCAATCTTGAATTCGTCACACTTCGAAAAAACTGGTTATATCGATCTTTTGTCAATAATTGCAAGTAAAAAAAAACTTTAAGCGATCGGTAGAAAAATTCGATAAGTTATTTCGATTATAACGGTAACCCTATCATGGAACTGTTAAATTACGTTTGAGATCGTCTATTTAATCGATTTTAACGATTGCTTTGTCTGCTTTGAAAATGACCTCCATATAGCTTATCGACAGGCGACGGGAATGGGGATATTGTTTAGTTGCGTTTGATCCTACTAATATTATAAACGCGAAAGTTTGTATTTATGGATAAATTGATGTTTGTTATTCTCTTACGCTCAAACGGCTGGCCCAATTTTTTGCCCATAACAGTCCAGTGCCATTCAGAATTTTGAACCAGGTACAACACTTCAAAACCGTGTATGGCAAAGCACTGTGCTTTTTACTCGGAGATATAAGACATTCTTGCTCTGTATCTTCGCTGGAAACAACTACAAAGGATATCAAATAATGTCAAATTAAATTTAAAAGAAGCTTACGTTTCTTTTTCGCGAAAACGTTAATAATTTCATCGGTATCCAGGTTTTGTACACTTAATAAAACGTCATATCATCGGCCTGTCGAACATGAAAGTGTGATGGCTGATGTCACAAGTCTTTTAGGGTTGTGGGCATGCCCATCGTGCCCACAACGGTGGATCCGCGCTTGTGATGAGCACAGTGCGGTGCCACGCAAAACAGCAGTTGTAAGCTCTGGGTGGCACTGCAACTGTTATGAGCAAGCGTAGTGCTTATCATAAGGCGCACGACATGCCCGTCAATTAATGGCAATGTAATTAAAGTTAGTCAATCAATCATTAGTATAATATATCATTGTTATCTTCTTAGTTCAATTACTGTTCGCTAGTCTTAGTAAAACTCAAAAATGGTCCATATTGGATGTACCTTTCCTAAAATGGGCAGGAAGTTTGCTGCACCGCTATTTACAGACCGATTTGTGGGAGATGGCGTAAATAAAACTACAAGTTCATTCAAACCAAAAATATTTATATTGAATTAATATTTAAGTGTAGGCAAAATTGTGACTAATTATATAATTCATCAATTAATTAGCTTGTGAAATTGCTATCAATTAAAGTAATATTTCAATACCTATATAGGTATAGTGACAGCGCAGAATTGACATCAAGTCATGGGAGCTCAGTCTGTGTCGGTCGTTGGGTACAGACTGTGTCATCTGAATCTGCGCCACAGAGTATTTAAAGCTAATAGCGTGGTGGGAGTACTAGTCGATCGAATCGTTTAGCAACTATTAAAACTAGTCTTTGACACTTTGAAATGATATAGCTGTTTATAATATTCTCCCACAAATTTTGATAGAATTTGGTACACACATTAGGCACCTGATTTTAAAGTGGAATTTCGAAGATGATTGGTCAAGTGGTTCCCGAGATAATAGGTTGTGAAGTACTGCGATAAGTTGCCGCTGATAAGACAGTGTGCTCGCGTGGTCTACTGTTCGCATAACTACTAGTTATTGTGTTTTGTTTCCAGGGCATATTCTCCATAGAGCAGGGAGTATCGAGGATTGGTGTAATAGGCGTTACCGTGATGGCACTGCTCTCTGGATTTGGTGCGGTCAACTATCCGTACACATCTATGGCTATTTTCATAAGGTATATTTGTTGTAGGTATATCCATACTAATAATATAACTCTGTCACTCTATCTCTGTCACTATGTCTCTCTGTTTGTTACCTATTGCGCAGGTAACAAACAGAGAGACATAGTGACAGAGATAAAGTGACAGAGTGAAAAATTATTTAAACATAGAACTAGATTAGTAAAAGTACAGAAACAAGGCATTCTTAACAGGATTTGCATGTTCAACAGCTTGCCATATAGAATTACCCGCAAATGAGTCGAAAGAAAGATTAAACAGTTTTTCGAAATTAATCAATTTTACTCAATAATAGTAGTTTATGCAACTGTCATATAATAGAGGGTATAAATACCTAATTGTATGCAGTTGCATACACTACTTTATTTAATCTCATGACATTTTTGCTACTAAAGTTTTATCCAAGAAAATATTACTCAAATTCGTATGTACGAAATAGCGCCAAAATGGAAAAAGTCTTCTTATTCTTGTTTGTATGGCTTGTGCGGCGTAACCAAAATTTTGTCAATATCAGTGGAAAAAGTCTGTTATTGGTCTATTGGCTCGGAACCAGAGCGTTGTTGCTCTCACCACAGATAATGTGTACTTAAATTGAATTGAAACCTCCTTGGTCGTGACACATTGTACTTTAATAATTAAAAAAAATGTTTTAAAGCATTGTTTTGTTAGGAGAATAATGCTTTAATATAATTTTTTATTTTCTTAAAGAAGTATGTAAGTAAAATATGCCAATAAAAGTCTGTATTTCATTTCGTAATTAGAATATTACCGAATGAGATTATATAAATGAATTGCTGAAACTACGTCTCAGCTAATTTTCATTCTCGTATTAAAAACGACCAGACTATATTGAATAAAGAGTTGACTCAATTATTTTAGGTAATAGGCAATTAGGTATTATTAATGAAGTACATTTTTATTTGAATATATTTAATATTTGTATTTTAAACATTGCACTTAAATCTTTTATTATAATCATGGACTGTTCAATTTTTACATTAATCAGTTTGACATTATTAATAATCTTACTATTACTGTATAATATACTTCCTAAATTTTGATCCTTTACTTAATTTGACTTGCTCAGTAACTGACAATGTTTTAGGGCCATAAACAAGTGGAATTTGAATTTTGAATACCTTATAACGCCTCAACTGCAGATCGTAATGAAAGGCAAGGAGATAAATTATATCATCATCCATCAATAGTGATGGGTGATGATATAAATAGCCGATATAATAACCCGCATAGGCGGGTGAAACCGTGGGTCGTAGATAGTGATTGATATATACATAAATTAAAAATAGTTTTTATATATAATTTTTAAAGCTCCGATGCCTGCTTAAAAAATTCAGGGTTGCAACATCACCCCCCCAGAGTTAACCACCGTGCTCCCCCCGGGGCCGGTGGTATCCATAAAGGATTACTCTGCGACAAAAAAAAAAAAAAGGGTTGCAACATCAATACGAAAGTTAAGTGTTTGTAATAACTCTTTATTTTAGTCGCATAAAGATTTGTATGATCGGATGAAGCGTTATTCGCTTTGGCCATTCAGACACGGAACGCAGCATGTTTCGATATCTTCAAGGAATTAACATACCTCCCGTTTTTTCTGTGGTTTTTGAACTAATATAATAACAATTTTTCCGTTCTTTTTTCAAATCATATTCTCACTTCAACTATACTACAAAATAAAAACACACGCTAACACTGACATAACTCCACCCAGTTTTGTTGCCAACATACTAAGGCCCACTTGCACGTTCCAGAGTTAGCTTCAATAACTTAGAGTCAATTGCTAAAACGGGGTTTTATAATTAATTTATCTTGCACCATTAAAGGTTAGGAGTAAATCTAAGGTTGTTTATTGATATTTAACCCAGCAATGTGGTAGGGTTAAGTCTTTAACTAGGGTTACTGAAGGTTTGTGTTAAAAGAAATTGAGGTTACATTCTGGTGTATAATGTACTCTTTGGACGAAATGACACGAGACAATACGTATAGAATAAAAAGTCGTCAAATGTCATACAACAAAGGATAAACAAGAAAGTCTATATACATTGTACTGTAGTGCCAAAGAGATAGATATAAGTTTCACTTTTTTTTCGATTCATTCATTATTGGTCAGGTTACAATATAAGCGCATAGACAATTCAATGTTCCCATCGAAAGATTACAAATGTCAGTTTAGCAAAACCAGTGATCTTTTATAGTCGTGCAAGGCAAAATGAGAGTTAAAAATGGATATGACTAACGCATGTTTACAAACTCGTAGACTTATTTATTCAACCCGAGCAAACGTGCAAGTGGGCCTTAGATAACATTCAGTAAATTCAATCGCTAATCTATTTATAAATGAAATTATTGTTACTATTATTAATATAATATCAATTTGTAATGTAAAACAAAGTACTCAATCATATTATGTTTGATTGTAAATGTATTTGTGATTCCGCTATTTATGTAATAGGATATTGCCTAAGTTGTTAATTTAACACATCACAAGTTATCTTCCATAACTTCGTAACTAACGTCTTCGCAACACAGAGAATCCTACCGCGAAAATTAGTGGTTGAACTCATATCTAGATCTTAAGTAACTTAATTAATATTTCGAATATAATTATGTTATCTCACATTTTAATTTTTCCAATAGAAAAAATATTCTTAGAAAAAACTAATGTACCAAATAGCCAAATTGGTATACAAATATGTTACTAAGAAATTTTTGAAATGGCAAAATTACGCCTAAATAAGCGCCTTGGTAGTACAAGTATATTCATGTGTTGGGTCTCCGGTCATCGTAGATTCAATACAAATTTACTATCGCTCCTTGAAAATATCGTTACACACCCATTGAGGTACCATTACTACGTATAGAGCAGATACCGCAAAGAAACAGTTTGCCATAGTAGTTGTCGACTAACTCGACTATCTCGACGTCTTATTCAACAGAACGCGTAAGCGCCGTGAATTTCATGGCGCTTTCGACCTTTTGGGCGCGAGTAAACTACGCCTTCAATCAATTCTAGCGCTTTATGTTTGAATCGTTGATTTCAATAGAGCATTTATAGAGTTGGCATCTATAGAGATGCCAACACAAGTAAAAGTATTGTCACATTTTTGATACTGAGGTAACTGAGGTACCATTACTACGTATAGACGTAGTAATGGTACCTCAGTGAACGCACCACGTTATGTGCCTAAGTGGTCATAGCGAATAAGGCCACAGGTGACGTAGGAACTTGGTGGTAAAGTTTGCGTTTGGAAGCAAATTATAGGAGGAGAGGAAACCCGACTTATTAGGTGTTAGGTCTCTTGTGCAAGAGGCCGACTTGGTAGGTACCACCGCATTGCTAAATATTCGGGTTTGAAGCAATAGTGCGCAAGCATTCTGTGATACAAGTGTGAAAGTTAAACGTCTTTGGGAATGTCAAAGTCAAAGTCAAAATCACTTATTCAATTTAGGCGTGAAAGACGCACTTATGAACGTCAATTTTTCATTATAATTTACTTTAAAGATTACCGCCGCGTTCCTAAATATATAGAGCCTACCGAGAAGAAGCGGCAAGAAACTCGGGGCCATTCTTTTTATACAGATGTTTACAATGTTTCTACTTAGTTACTACAAATAATACATTTTACGGGTGGCAGAGTGACAGCTTGCCAGAAGTGGAGTATTCCAAGCATCTTTATCTTCTATATAATGTCGGACTTTATACTATGCTTTTTTTACTAAAACGTTTTTTACAGTCAACTTGAATTTGCACTCTGTGAGCTCAGTTATGTGTTTTGGGATTTTATTGCAATGATTTTCCTCTCGAATGTGAGATTTCATTATAACTGAACGGGATCAATTCAATCTAATCGCAGTTAAAACGATCCTTCACGTCGGCATACGGCTACCCAATGACATAAGAGGTCCTTTATATTGCACCAATCACAACACTCGTTGCCATGGCAACTTCCTCTCGTTTACTCTGAATTCCGTTTTATTGAAATCTATTAATGCTAAAATCAGACCCTAATAATTATAAATTAAACTCCATTTGCGCTTTGAATCTTTCAAAAGAAATGTTTATCCCTGCACGGATCCGAAACCGTGACTTCAGCTGGGGGATAGGAATAGTTACCCTACGAAGAAATAATATCAGGAAGAGTAACTGACTTAAAAAAAATACCCAATAAAAGTCGTGCTAAATCAATAACATCGTTCACGCCGCTACGACTCAGCTGTCATAGTAGACGTTGCAGTACGCGCGTGGACCAATCCTTGCTTTCCTTCTGAAATGTAAACCAATCACCGAACATGTCTATTTGTAACCTCGTAAGTAATTCGTATTTGGCATCATACGTCGTTTTGGTTTGAAGGACCACTTTTTGTGTGGCATTTGTTCCGAGTTATGCTTCCTGATATTATTTCTTCGTAGTAGTTACCAAATTCAATAAAGTGTATAATTTCCAGACCAGTAACTCAATCAGATGTCTTGTCAATAGAGAAGAAACTCCTTCAAACAATGGACATGATACTGGTCAAAAAGAAGAGGATAGCGCTAGCTGAAGCTAACAGTATGGGAGGGAGACAGCAATACAATTTATCGGACCAGTCCAATGTGAAGAACAGAGGGTTTTGGACCAATATTTGGTCCAGTGTTGGCAGTTACGCCAATCCACTTGGACACGGCAGCGAAAGTATGTAAAGCAACTAACAAGCGGAAAAATATATAACAAATCTAAATATTTATGAGGTAGGCTTAATCATCGTCACCATCATCATCATCATCATCATCATCATCGTTGTCTTTCCACATCCTCCTGGTAGTGTGGTAATATTTTCTTCCACACAGTCACACGCAAAGTACACGCAACAGCGTGTACTTTGCGTGTGTTCAGGTTTGAAGATATGGTTGCTGGCAAAATTACAGACTTAACAACTCCAATGTCTCTGGGTAACGTGCGCAGTGCAGTTCGTCACTTGTAAGGTTACAGAGGTTACCACTTAACACAGGTGGATCCATAACCAAGCGCGGATCCTCCGTTGTGGGCACGACGGGTATGCCCACAACCCTACAAGACTTGTGACATCAGACGTCACACTTTCATATTCGACACACCGATGATATGACGTTTTATAAAATATACAAAACCTGGATACCGATGAAATCATTAATGTGTTCGCGAAAAAGAAACGTAAGCTTCTTTTAAATTTAATTTGATATCATTTGATATCCTTTGTAGTTGTTTCCAGCGAATTTACAGAGCAAGAGCATCTTATATCTCCGAGTGAAAAGTGCAGTGCTTTGGCATGCACGGTTTAACCCGTTGAATAACAGAGACGTAAATGTACGTAAACGTACGTGCGTTTCATTTATAAATCTTTTGTTTTAATTATGCCGGTATAGGAGGGGTTAAAGTGTTGTACCCAGTAGAAAATTCTGAATGGCACTGGACTGTTATGGGCAAGCCTTACATCAGGCGAGCGACTTGATACTATATAGATCATGAGAGAGTTCATGCTCCGACTCGTACTTTGCTGATTTTCGGGTGGCTGGGACCATAACCTTTTATGTGGGCTGGATCCGCGCCTCGTGCTTGTTTACTAATAACATTAAAGAAATTTTTGTTTGCAAACTCTGTTTACGGATGATAATTTTACGTGATAACGTCATAGGACATGCCGAACGCTTAGGCCGATCGTGCCTCTCTATCGCTTGTTCCGCGCTCTCGTTTGCACGCTCGTCTCAGGCAGAACGTGACATTTAATCATACTTTTTCGTGCGTGCAGCCGGTGTTTATCGATTTATAAGATGTTATCATGTCAAAACAATTCCAGATATATCCCAGCTGAGACAGGAGATATCAGGCCTTGAAGAGCTAAGCAGACAGTTATTCTTGGAAGCTCACGACGCGAGGACAATGAGGGAGAAGATCGACTGGTCCAAAACGTTTCAAGGGAAGTATTTCAACTTCCTCGGGTATTTCTTCTCGTTGTACTGCATTTGGAAAATATTTATTGTGAGTAAACAAGATTCTTTTAGTGTCTTAATAAAAAAAATCTTATCAAAAATAGTAATGTATAGTAAAATGCACGCAATATTGTGATAATAGGTAATTGAAACTATCATGGCACCGACTTCAACAAGTTATTTCACACTTTTTAGTGTTGAAGTCGGTTTTATTTTTGATAATAAAAATTTTACCCTTTTTATTGTTAAAGATTACAGAGAGACAGAGAGATAAAAATTTTCCCAATCTTGAGTATGCAACATTAATAATTTTTAAATTTTATTATTTGGTGAACATACATAATTCAAATAAAAAATAGTCTTAGTAAAAACGCAACCAATATTTTATTAATAATTTTATCACCAATTGTATTTTTTATACCAAACAGGCCTCTAAGTGTTGGCTACAGCTCCACTTATGTCTTTGTAGAGGACCGGATGAAATCCGTGAGATAAATGCAATAATAATTTGTTGTGTACATAAATATAAAAAAATGTGTTTAATTTGTTTCAGTCAACAATAAACATAGTATTCGACCGCGTCGGTAAGAAAGACCCGGTGACGCGGGGATTAGAGATAGTGGTACACTGGCTCGGACTACACATCGACGTCGCATTTTGGTCCCAACACGTGTCTTTCATATTGGTCGGCTGTATCGTACTCACGAGCATAAGGGGGCTCCTGCTCACACTTACTAAGGTACGATCTTGCTCTCCTTTTCTCACACTTACTCATGTACGATCTGCCTCTTTTTCATTCACACTTACTAAAGTACGACCGTCCTCTTCTTGTCTCACACTTACAATGGTACGACCGTCCTCTTCTTGTCTCACACTTACTATGGTACGACCGTCCTCTTCTTGACTCACACTTACTATGGTACGACCGTCCTCTTCTTGTCTCACACTCACTATGGTACGACCGTCCTCTTCTTGTCTCACACTTACTATGGTACGACCGTCCTCTTCTTGTCTCACACTTACTATGGTTCGACCGTCCTCTTCTTGTCTCACACTCACTATGGTACGACCGTCCTCTTCTTGTCTCACACTTACTATGGTACGACCGTCCTCTTCTTGTCTCACACTTACTATGGTACGACCGTCCTCTTCTTGTCTCACACTTACTATGGTACGACCGTCCTCTTCTTGTCTCACACTTACTAAGGTACAATCTTCCTATTCTTCTGTCACACTTACTAAGATACGATCTTCCTGTCGTTATCTCGCATTCACTAAGGTGTGTGATCTTCCTGTCCTTCTCTCACACTTACTGAGGTACAGTCTTTATGGCCTTTTTTTACATTTACCAAGGTACGATCTTCCTGTCCTCTCACACCTACTGAGGTACGGTCTTTCTGTCCTTTTACTCTTACCAAGGTACGATCTTCCTGTCCTTGTCTCACACTTAGAAACGATCTTTCTGTCCTTATACAATTACTACGGTACGATCTGTCTGTCCTTATTGCACGCTGTCTGAAGTTATTTTCCATTTTATCGCCCTGAGATCTAACAATAATAAGATCATTAGGATGGCGGCAAAATCCCAACAATTGCTATCTAAACAGTGCACAAGTGTAAACAAATTGTACAACATCATGAAACATTGGTTTTTCGTCTATCGCTTTATGAAGTTTTAGTAATATATCCACAGCTTTACTAGAACTTGACTTAGACAGGATAGTGACTTGACTTAATAGACTTGTTTATGTGACTAATTAAATCAAAATCTGAATTGATAATATTTGAGTAATGGTAAATGTACAAATGTTCAGAGTCCATTTATAGAGAAAAAGGGCTGCAAAGGCTATCTAGTGCATCGTGGCAAGGCCCGCAAGTCTGTCAGTTTTTTATCGGATACATATTATGCGACGTACTCGTATAACGCGGAATGGCGTAATTAATTTTTGCCATTATTATTTTACTATCCAACAACCAGCTGGGCCAATCAAATGTGGATTGAAATCTAAAAAGAATGGCGGCTCTATATCACTTTTGTCAGCTCCAGTCATTATTGTTTCATACTGATCTGCGTTCCAGCAAGCTTTAGACTAATAATGCTTTAGGCAAATAATGTTCGATCAAGATTTGATCGAGCGTTGCTAGAACGTCTTTTACCATTATCTAAACGAGTTTGACTTACATAACTTAGGTGTTAGCATTGTGGGTTTCAAACTAAATTGAGGATATTAATTACTCTCCACCGGTCAATAAAATATATATATATATATACTCGAAGTGTCTAGTATACTAGAAATAAATAAACCTGTCCATTCGTCGTGAAAATGCAACAACATACTTTGTCACTATCAACACTCTGTCACTTACAGCCGACCAAGATTTGTCTCTGCCAAAAGGTAGAAAAAATTTGGCCAGTCTGGACAAAACTTGTTACAGATGTCGTGAAACGGGCGTGATCAAATCTTGATCCGTGCAAATTTTGGCCTAGTTTTGCCAATTGTTGGCTTGTCTTGTGGCTTGCTGGAACGCAACCCAGGAGTTGTTAAACATAACATAGAGCCGCCATCTTTCAACATTTGATTTTTACCGAGATACATAATAGGCCTGCATATGTACTATAAATATGCGTCCCTGTTTCATGGTAGACATGCTAAATATATGCATAGCGTTTTGCTTCTATTTTTATCCAACTGCTAGAGGATGTTTTTAAGATTCTTAGGATCACCATAGGATGCTATCAGACATAGAGCGGTCATGCGTTCACGCGGTCAGTTTTGCGTTCGTCGATATAACCAAATAGGAGGCGTTCTGACCGCGTCGGTCAACAGTAGCTAGTCTGTGGGTATATCTATGTAACGTAATAGAACACAACGAACGCAAAACTGACCGCGTGAACGTGTTGACCGCTCTCTGTCTAGTAGCATCCATGCAGCTTGAACGGCGTGATGCATTTTGTTTAATTCATGTATGTTGGACTCGTCTATGCTACGCGAGTGATTGAAGAAAGAAAATCAAGTGCTTTGTTGCTTATCGAAAACTTCGTAGGAACGAGCAAGGCTAAAATATATAATTGACTGAATTATAGCAAACAAACCAGGCTTTATGTATTGGACAACATCCACATGAGGTGTTAAAGTCCCAAATTTGGCAGAGTATGTACTATGGCAACCTTATGGCTGATATACATACTTATACAGGTGTCCCGAAACTCAACGGTAACCTTGTACCGGGCGAGAGGTCAAGGTATACCAGTTATGAAAAGTTGAAAAAAGTTATTGAAAATAAGAAAAATTATAATTTTTTTTCCAACATGGAGTGTCAAAGTTAACTGACAATAATTTGTTAACCATAACTCGTCAAAACTTAATTTATTTTACTTAGTTAACAATGTTTATTACTTTGATTTGTGGTCGCAATTAATAGCACTGTTATTTGAGATTATATTATTTAAAAAAATGTTTTTATTTGTTCGAAAAATGTCTATTATCGCTTGGCTAAGTAACATGGTTTTTTTTTCATAATAGGTATACGATGGCTTCTCGCCCCGTATACCAGTTATGAAAGAGACATGTTCATGCACACAAATGTTTGACCTGTCCGGGGATCGAACCCGGAACCAGCAGCCCAAAAGGCAGGGCTACCAACTGCGCCGGGCTCCAAAAAAATTAACATTAAATCCTGTTTCTTTTCCAGTTCTTCTACAAGATATCATCATCGAAATCCTCAAACATAATCGTACTAATACTGGCACAAATAATGGGCATGTACTTCTGTTCATCAGTGCTGCTCATGAGAATGAATATGCCTCCAGAGTACAGAACCATTATCACCCAAGTGCTCGGTGATCTACAGTTCAACTTCTACCATAGGTGGTTCGACGTTATATTCTTAGTCAGTGCTTTGACCAGTATATTTACGTTGTATTTAGCACATAAACAGCCCTCAGTCAGTTAGTGGATAGGGGATAGATATATGTCGATTGTTACCAAAAAGTTTTAATTTGCATACTAGAATAAGTACAAAGTTTACATTTCTTTTACAAAAACGAATGAAGCTGGTTGCTAAGCGAAGCTGGCTGTCTCTTTCTTGCATAACAGATTCTTACACATAACATATAAGGCGTTACTTAAAGCGTGACGTCATACTAACTAGTGATGTCTCTCTAACTCTCAGTTTCTAGAACGTTTGTCTCTAACTTGTTTGAACTAACTACTAAACGCCCATTGAGCAATGGCATTCTATGACGCGATATGTGACCAATCAACGGTCAGTATTCCGTCTGTCAGCTGATCAACTCAACTACAAGCGTTCCAAAAACTGGAGGTTAAGGGCGTTACCAGACCATTCGATCGAAGGTAGAATGGATTAGTCCAAGTCGATCTATAGCTTCTACCATACTGATTCATGTTAATCGAAGTTTGATCGCTTCGATTAACATCTATCGAGGGCTTCGACTGGCGATCGATTGATTGGAGTGGTAACACCAATCAATCGTGTGGTTTCAACCGTCGTTTAGTCATTCAGAACGCCATCTATTGAGTAGTTTTATCCAACAATAATAAAATATTTTTCAACCAACTTTCGTATTGATATAGCAAACCCTTCATAACTTTTATTAAATTATTATTAAAGTGCAATTTTAAAAATTGCTGAATTTGGTTGCTCTAAGCAGGTTACAAAAGTCATTAAAATAGACCTTATTTCGTCCAAAAAAAAGAAAAGTTTGAGAACACTACACTTAACACACTGATGCCCCTTATCCACCTAATTTAGTTTCAATACTTTAGTATAAGTACAACATGCAAATAAAATATGTATTTCCATTTTTATAATCTCTTATTTTTTATAGGCTCTTTAAATTTAGCCAATTTGTGCTTATGTTTGTTCCAATATGAATCTAAGAGTTGTCATTTCTATCTGAGGTTTCAATAAGTCTGTTAAGTTACAATTGTAACATCGGCAGGGCAATTATTTCAGTTACAATCGAATGTTTAATCTTGAAAAATTGCGGCTTTGTGTCAAATTTGACAACTTCAGTAAGTAGAAATGTTAGTATGTTGCTGACTGGAGCTGACAAATCTGACATAAAGCCGCCATTTTTATAGATTTTAATTAACATTTCATTGCAACTGAGATACATAATAGTCCTGCGTTTAAGTTAAGTTTGAAATGTAACATCGGCAGGGCGATTACGTAATTCAGCTACAATCAAATATTGATTGAAATCTTGAAAATTGCGGCTTTGTGTCAGTTACTCCAGTAAACAAAAATGTGAGCAAGTTGCTGACTGGAGCCGACAAAATTGACATAAAGGTGCCATTTTTTTTAAATAGTAGTCAACATTCGATTGCAACTCGCAAAATCAATTCGATCAATATCGATTGAAATTGTTACGTAATTAAGAGTATATATAAGCAATCAAAAATAATGTTAAGACTGATTTGTGAATATTCTAGACGATTTTGTGCGGTGTTGCCAGCGAAGCTTTGGCGGGAGACTGTCCGATATAATAATGAAACTACTTGGTGATGTCCATAATAATATTAAACAATGGTATTTTGAACGAAATGCTCAGCGCCGGCACTAGCCCTAATCAAGATAGAGCAAGATTGTATTTTGTCGCTCTTTGGCCGAAGCTTTCATACTTTCAATTGTATTTAAGTTCATGTTAAATAAAATATATTTAATAGATCGCGGTAAGTTGAATTAAGCGCAAAACACATTTTCGGGTCTCAACCGAAGTGGGGTATGCGGTGCGGGGCGAGGGGCCGTGCGTGTCCATAGCATCGCAGCGACAAACAATCACACTCCGCTCCACGCTGCCCGCGCCCGACCCTGGAGTACAATCGCGCAAAAAGGTTTCAGTTCTTCGACTTATTACATCTGTCAAATGTGTGATTAATGATCACACATTTGACAGAAACCTTCTTTTTCTTGAAATTTAATTTCAAGAATATTACAAGGCCACAACCAACTTACTTTGCCCAAGTTTTAGAATATCACTTAAAAATTATGTAGAAGGTGCTACGAATAATAATAAGTCAGGAAGCATAATTCAGAACAAATTCCACACAAAAAGTGGTCCTTCAAACAAAAGCGACGTATGATTCCAAATACGAATTACTTCCGAGGTTACAAATAGACATGTTCGGTGATTGGTTTAAATTCAGAAGGAAAGCAGGGATTGGTTCACGCGCGTGCTGCAACGTCTACTATGACAACTGAGTCGTAGCGGCGTGGACGATGTAATGCAACAAGTGAATTGGACCAAGTTAATAATATAAACAATGTTTTTTTTTTGTTTTTTATATCGGTTCCTTTTTAAAATTCAGTGAACATTATGTCCCGCCAAATATGATTAATTTATTAAGTTTTCGTCTAGAAGTAATTAGAAGAGACTCTTTCTTCGCAATGTAGTGAAGTAAGATTAAAAAAAATTCGCATATTCATTTTACCAAAATCATATTTAACTAGCTGGTGCCCGCGACTACGTCTGCGCAGGGTTAGTACTTCCAGTAGCTTATTATCTTCTCCAAGGCCTCACCCTGACCAGACCTCCATTTATCATTATACCAAAATGGCATTAAATATGTACATGGTCAAACGCAATTGTTATAATAGAAGTCTAAGAGAAAATGTAAATATTTAGTGTATCAATCAGTAAACACTAATAATAAAAGACAGGACTTACGAGTACATACACATATATCACCATTAAAAAAAACTATCATTTCATTTCATCACCCTTTACGGTATTTGTGTTACATTTGATCCCCCTTGAGTCAAGTGTATCGAGCTGTCAAAATAATAGCGAGCGACACAAACTTAAGGCACAAAAAAAAAAACTTAAATGTAGGCGTTGAATACACCTCTGCTTACCCCTTCGAGGATATATAGGCGAAACCGTTTGTTATGTTGTGTTAAAAAATAACATGTAAGTATTGCGGGTGATTCACTCAAGACCGCTAGATTGATGTTTCACCTCCGTCGTGGTGGCGGAATCGCTCGACTACAGTCGGCTGAACAACAAAGACATGCCAACTCTATCGCCGAGCACGTCTAGTGTATCGAGCTGGCAAAACCATTGCGTGCTTTTGACTTGAGGTACGTTCGTTTAGCAATGAGGGCATTGGTGACGTTGCAATTGTTGGCTCTTTTGTTAAAGCGTTCGTAAAGCTCAAAATCGTTATTATTGCCGCTATTCCCACACTCTACTTAAATGCTAAGCCGTGCATAAGACCTAAAATTGCACGATTGTGCTGTCAAATAGATAGTTGTCAAAAAACGATCAAAAACAACCGCAGCTCCGGACGTGGGTTAATAATTGTACTTTTTGGTGGCATAAATAACTCTTTTTTAGCTTTGCGAACGGTGAACAAAAAAAGCCGTAAACGACATTTTCACCCACAAATTCCCAATTCGAACGCCATTGTGAGCGTTTTAGCGTTATTTTTCGCCAACTTGGGGCTATTCGAACGCACTATATAATCTATGAGAAACTGACACAACTTTGACAGAACTCTATTGTCAGAAAGAAAGTCATCATGATCTTGGCATCGGCGGAGAACTTGTTATTTTGTCTATGCTGTACCCAAAAATATTAGGCCGTTTCACCCGCGTGGTGATAGATGATAATGATGATGAAAATTTGCCTATGTGCTATTCCAGACTATAATCTATCTCTGTGACAAATTTCAATCAGATCTGTTCAGCCGTTCTGCCGTTATTGAGTAACAAACATTCATTAAAATCATCCATCCATCCATTCAAACTTTCACATCATTTATGATATTAGTGGGATATAAGTAGGAAGTAGGATAGGATATTCGTTATTTGCCTGGTGGACGTTTTTCAGTGGTCGCAGAATACCTTCATTATCAATTATTTACTTAATAATTAAAAATAATATATTTACATAAACAACAAAACAGTAGGTACTAACTGTACAGACTGGGAGGTACTGCAGATTTGTGTAACATAGTACACATACAATTTCTTTCAATTTGTTTTTTATTTATTTCTTCAAAATTAACGGAGTAAGTATATAATGCTGGTTTTCACAGGCGTCTAGTCATACTCTTGTCTTTCTAGCTTAAGTGCAGAGAGGCATTTATTTTACTGCACTGGATCGGCAAGGAAATGAAAATAAAACTAAGCTAAAACTAAATAAGCAAAATACATTGCTGTTACATTTCAATATTCAGTTCTGTAAAAAAATATACATTAATCAAAAATAGACTGACTTTATTTTGCATAGTATTGACCATCTCGGTTTGTATACGTATTTGTACATCTTTGAATATAATTATAATTTTGCTACTACTTATTAATAATAGTGATTCCTGGACATTTTAATCTTGTATGGATCCTGCACCACTTCACAACACATGCTGGCATGATGATTCACAGCTGTAGTTCACAATGATAAAAATTAAAATGTATGCGAAGATTTCACGTGTGCTCGCTTGCAAGAAAAATGTCCGACTGATGACGTACTGAACACGACTTTTAAGCCCCGCCTACTAGAACACGACTTTTGTTGGGTCATTTTTTTAAAGCAGTTACTGTTCCTGACTTATTATTATTCGTAGAGAAGGTGTTACGCCCATGAATAATAGTGATTAAGATTAGTGGTCCTTTAATTGTTCTATTTAATTATACCTAACGATTATTTCCCACAACACTTTGATCGAGAACTACAATGATTTGAAAGAAAGGCCGAGATTATTTTTATGAAATTTGATATTTGGTTTATCTTGCGTTTCATTTTTAACCATCTGTACATTCGCAGAAGACCACCATTTTGATTCAACTTACGTGCCACGATTTGTACCTTATTAATTATCCCTCCAAGAGTTGTTATAATATAACAATGAAATTTCTATTGTGTCTGGCCCTATGATGACCAACGACCTTTGATGGATTATTATTATTTTATTTATTTTGTTATAAATACTAATTTTTACTTAATAATACGGGATTAATCACGTTTTATTTGTCGGACAGATCAGAGGCCGTAGCACAAACAATTTGCGAATAAGTATTCGTATCGTAAGTGTTACCGCGTCATGCTTCGGCGTACAAAATATGAGTTATCTGGGTCACCGTAGCCATAGATAAATGACAATTTGGCTGTTTCACGCGAACGACACGTTACGCTACACTAAAGCAGTTATTCGTGCTAGGCCCGCTGTACCTTATTGCTATGTCTTAACGTATCCTCTCAAACATCTGTGAATGATGTTTTCGAAATAATTATTACTCGTATAATAAACGATATTAGAAGAAATATTTACTGACGCTTCCGTTGAAAACAATCCGTATGGCCGAGTTGCGGTGTGCACCATCCTCCAACCGACTGTCTAGTCGAGCGCTATACCGACAGTCAAGTCGAGCGCTAGACCGACAGTCTAGTCGAGCGCTAGACCGACAGTCAAGTCGAGCGCTAGACCGACAGTCTAGTCGAGCGCTAGACCGACAGTCAAGTCGAGCGCTAGACCGACAGTCTAGTCGAGCGCTAGACCGACAGTCTAGTCGAGCACTAGACAGACAGTCTAGTCGAGCGCTAGACCGACGTTCTAGTCGAGCGCTAAACTGTCGATCTAGCGCTCAACGAGTCAGCATCTCTTGAGGATGCCTCATGTAGAGGCGAAACACGTGTCGAATCGTTTTTGGTTGATTGGGTTGTTTTGTGTGTTGTTTATTCTGTATACTTCCTATTTACAGTTTATGCGGGAGGGGGGAGGGTGGTGCTCACTGCAACTCTGCCATAAGCATTGTTTTCAGCGGAAGCGTCACTAAATATTTCTTGTATTATCGTTTTTCATAATGGATTTCCGCAAAGTAACGCCTGAATCAATAAATTATTACTCATATACTTTGCGATCTTATCACTTTTCTACAATAGAAACTGTTTTCAAATTGGCTTCGCCGTACAAATTCGCTGAGTATTTTGCTTTTTAAGTTAAGCCGTAACTATGAAGCTCGTTGAGTTTATACTCGTTATAAAGAATAAGTTAACAATAAAATCATTTCTTGTTCCAGTTATTGTCTTTTTATTCCACGTTCCACGTGCAGTAAATAATAAAATGGGACACAAGGTCTTCAAGTCCCAAACTAGGCAGAGCCTGTACTATGGTAACCTGATGACTGATATACATACTTGCATATACAAACCCAGACACAGCTCAAACAGACATGTTCATGCACACAAATGTTTCTCCGGGATCGAATCCGGGACCAGCGGCTCAGAAGGCAGGGGTGCTACCAACTGCGCCAACCGGCCTGTCAGTAATAAAGTCAGTAGTCAATAAAGTGTTGTTATTATTGTAATGGATATTACGGTACAAAATTAAATTTTGAGTCTTGTAGGAACTTACACACGTGGTATCACGGGTATCAGCGGTAAGTTAGTCCTACAATACTTACTTCATAGCTTTCCTATGCAAATAACCATAATATAATGATTTGTTAGGTTTTGAATACAAATAACTTTAAACGGAAGACGTTTCGATAGTGTAGTGATTCGCTTGTGCAGGAGTTACACAACTAAAATTATCTAAACTATAGTTCTTATTTTGTTAAACTAAAATCCATATTTGAGTAACACTTAGAATTCTTCTCAGCCGATTCGATCTTGACAGAGCGGTCGTGGCCGTCATGTAGTAGTGGTATTGGGGGTAGATGTTATTCGCCTCACGACGTCCCGCCATCTGTCTCTGTTGGCTGTCATCCTGGTACACTCATTCAAGGGGCCCACCGACTGCGTTCTTGATTTGGTCCGTCCATCGCATTGGTGACCGAAGGCGAGGTCTTGTACCGTCAACCCTGACTTGCACAACCAGCCGTTCGATAGATGCTTGATCTCTTCGCGACACGTGTCCGAAGAAACACTAAGGCTGCGTTCAGACGACACGCGCACGCTAAGCGCACGCCACGCTCGTCAGCAACCGCGTCTAACACGCTTTGTTTTTTTTTAAAATATAATTTAAGCACTATTATTATATCTATAGATCTCAAATTGCATTAATCAAAGTCCATCCGCACACGCCACGCGCCCGCCTGGCACCCGCCCCGCACCCGCCTCGCGCCAAATACCCGCGCGCCCCGCGCATGCGCTGCACACGCGTTGCGCCCGCGCTTCACTTAGTGTTGTAATGTTGTAGTAGTAGTACAAGCGGGTGCTTGGCGTGCGCGATGCACTACGCTGATTTTGCGCGGGTCTAAGACGGGCTCAAATCGTGTGCGTGCTCGGCGCGGGGTCATCTGAACACGGCCTTAGAATTACAATTCTGAAACTATGAATATTCTATTCAATTGCGGGTAGTCTTACATCAGTTTAGACTAGTTTAGAGAGCACGAACTTACATGACGATTAAATTTGCACTAAACATACCCACAATTGAACAGAAATGGCAAATATTAGTTGTCATTCGCAAGCGTTTTACGAATTTGGACTTAAGCGTGAACAGAATTAGAACTCATAATTTACTAAAAATAGATTTTAGTTCGCTAGTTTGGTGTTCAAACGAATTGCTACCATTAAGGTTCTGGGTCTTACATTCCCTATCTAGTCTCTCACCATGTCCAGAGGTCTTGCAATATTAGGGATATAATACAATTTATTTTATTTACGTCAGATTCCCTCTAATCTTTTATTCCTCCAGAGGACCGCTATGCAAAGAAGGAAGCAATATAAAATAGAACAGTATTGTTTTTATGTATTTATTTAACATTTTTTATAATATCTTACATAAACTATACTGTATTTAGTTAAAAATAGAAAATGTTTACTTGGAAAGGCCACCTTAATTACATTAGAACTATAGATAACCATAGACAATCCAACTTTTCAATTGTAGATCTATTTTTACTACACAAGAATTGATATAATTTTTGAAGAAATCGAACATATTAAGTTGTTGTTTTATAAATAGTTTCAAGTTACATCGATTCAATTATTTACAAAAATACTTGCTACCAATTTTAGCACTTTGATAATTTTAATTATTTAATAGTTTATTTATACTTGCAACATTTGATCATAAAAGTTTAATTTATGTAACTAATCTATAATAATGTTAGTCATAATTACAATTTGGTGTCATTTGAGCACTTTGACAAAATTGTTATTCGTCCGAATTCATTGAAATCATTTCCTATTGTACAAAAATTGTACTGATTCTTAGCTGCTTTCTGACAAAAAGTACTTTTTATTTACTAATTACTGCAAAATTAGTTATATAAATAAAAGGCAACCATAAGTTATATCCTTAAAAGTGCAATATATTGAAAAAAAAAAACGAAATGGCAGTGCTATTAACTTTTCAATTTTAAAAACCCTTTTCGACCACTTACTCTTAAAAAAAAGAAAATGCTAATAATAATAAATAGGGAATTTATACCTTTTTTAAATGTTACACTTAAAAAATATTACATATATATTAGGCATGAGTGTTTCACTTTGTTCTGTAGATGCTGAAAATAAATTATTAAAAATAAAGGCAAATTCTAAGTTACATTATTGCATCAGCAGATCTACGTAGTTCATGATAAATTAATGAAAACATCTATGCCATACTGTCTGTGCTATATACACAAGTCCAGGTTCTTGATACCTAGTTAATTTAATAGAAAAAGATTTGGAGAGATTGGGAAAGACTACTAATTCATACATGTAAGTTTTAAACATTAACGGCCCTACTTATAAATGTTGCTTAAATTTAAATAACGTCATTTAGTACGGCGCAGAAAATTTTCCTTTACGCAGTACTAAATAACGTCATTTAAAGTCAAGCACCGTTTATAAGTAAGGCCGAATATGCAGATTTAACTATTAGTTAACAAGGCATCAAATATCTAGTCTAAGGTAACTCATAGATACATCACTATATACCAACGATATCTCATTAAAACGATAATTATCTTATTCAAACATTAAAATATCGCTTCATTTCTGTCTTTTATTTGTTAGTTGACAGAGACAGAATAACGTTTTTAATAAGTTTAACGTTAATTTTACTTCATGAAAGTCGTACGACGGCCTTAGACTCTAGGCTACAACTTAAAAAATTCTAATTTTTTTTCTAATGGCAACAATTTTACTCTAAGGCTTAGAGTAAAATTGTTGCCATGTACAAAATCACCTAATTAAAAAAAGATGCGTACATGATGATACATTTGTAACAAAGTCAGACACCGCGTAAATTCCCTATTCATTTACAGGATATTTCTCCCGTCAAAATGTCCCTTTGCATATTCAGAAAGCAGCCCACTACGCCATATTTGTGAACCAGTTGTCTACTCGCCCATAAGATCTTCATACTGTTTGCGGAAGCAATCACCCACTGGGAAGAAGTCCCAGCATCGCTGCGTGTACATATTCCACACGTACGTCTCTTGACCTAAAAAGAAACAAAAATTGGTCAAGTTGTGAACTTTCAATAAGTCCATAAAAGACCTAACGATGAGACGCTCAAATTATTAATGGCTCCGAACCAAATACGACACAGATATCCTTTTCCCCTCTTTCCGCATTTGATCCGAACTAGTAAGACCTCGTATTTTTCGACCTACGATATTTTCGCTTATATCTGGCAAAATTGACCATAGCTGCATTGCCGAAAAATATAGGTACGTTCAGTTATCTATTAGTTACCATTATCGAATGGGGTGGTTACCCCATTCGATAATGTGCACTAATTAACAATGACCTTATATACATTGTATATTTTTTCAAAGCTATCACCGTATCTAAATATTGGACGAAAATTCTATAGTGCCTACAGAGTATAATAAGTAGGTATGTATATTATTTTTGTGGCTCCATACTTTTTACTAACTGAATCCTTGGTTTAGTTCTTAGTATCAGTATTTCTCGAATTTTTGTGCAAAAATTGCCATGTGGCTCCAAAAATCATCGAGTTTTATTCCTGTTTCGAATGTATCTTTGATTTTGGATGGTTTCGCGGATCCTTCGAGTGCTTCCTGGGCCTGGGCCTGGGCGAACTATGAAGTTTCGGTTGACGGATTCCATAATTTCTACTGCGAAAGTGAAAAAGTTCAAATACAGTCAAGGGTGATGAAATGTAATAACAGGTTTTTTCACAATGATTGATTATATTTGTATTTAGATATTTTATAGGCAGTTCTGATTGGTCTACTGTATTAATAAAGTATTTACTCATAACAATTGATATAATTTTAGCATGTAAGAAATTATTTTACATTTTTCACTTGTTTTATGTTAAATTTCTTTATAAGTATGTTTTGACATGAGTACCACTTAATTTCTAAAAGAGAATATTAAAGACGATTTAACCACCTACTTACACAAAATTAAACTTCAACAAATTACACATTATGATGTTTAGATTTCATATATCATCATCACTTATCATCACGTCATTAAATTTCATCACCCTTGACTGTATTTGTGCTTTTTCACTTTCACAGTAACAATCGTGAAATCCGTCAAACGAAACCTTGTAGTTCGTTTTTGGGAGTACGCCTCCAGGAACCACCAATGTTCCGAAGACCACTGGTTTAATAAGTTAAATAAGAAGAAGAAGATAAACATGTCAAAACACGTAGATATCGGAAAGAGGCTACGATACCTGTATACTCTGTATCCGGCTTGTTTATAAGATGCATCAGGAAGAACATGTAGTTGGCTAGATTGTGTTCTCTCTGCACGTGAGTATCGAACCCGTGTGGAACCTGGAAACATTCACGTAGTTATATTTTTATATAAACATAGCATTGGAAATAATGAAAGTAAGTCTTAAATAAAACTGGACAAGTACGAGTTTCAATTGCGCTCCAACGAAAACAGACTCTTAATTTTATAGTAGTAAAAATATGCATCGATAACTTCACGCCCCGATTGTATTTTATTTTTTATTTTTAATTATGATTCCAGGTCTACGGGAAGTACCCTACAGGTTTTGATATATCAGCTGTGTAAAAAATACGCCGCATAACTGGCCAAATTTGTGATTGCGTTAAGTTACAAACTTGCTTTTTTAAAACCCTTAAACTTGGCTTTGATATATCATCATTATCAGCCGGAAGTCCATTGCTGCACATATGCCTCCCTCATAAAACGCCACTTGGACCGGCTACTCCCTTCCTGCATCCAGCGATTCTCCGCGATTTTGACGATGTCGTCGGTCACCTAGCGGTGGGGGGCCGGCCTACACATCGTCTTCCGGTGCGTGATCGCCACTCGAGAACCTTTCTTACCCATCGGTTAACAGTTCTGCGAGCGATGTGGCCTGCCCATTGCCACTTCAACTTGCAAGTTTTGAGAGCTATATCGGTGACCTTAGTTCTCCTACGGATCTCCTCATTTCGGATCTTATCACGCAGAGAAACCCCAAGCATAGCCCTCTCCATTACTCGTTGAGCGACTTTAAGCTTGTTAATGAGGCTCACAGTAAGGGACCACGTCTCAATGCCATAAGTCATCACACACTGGTTAATATAACGGCGTGTGTAAAAAATTTGCCGCATAACTGACCAAATTTTTGATTGCGTTAAGTTACAAACTTGCTTTTTTAAAACCCCAAGGAACTGGAAAAATGGACGGACCTAAGTTTTGTTAAAAATTTATCTCTTAGTCTCTAATAGAAAGACAGACGGATTGACAACTTTTTCTTATTCCTCTTGAGGCGTAGGTACCTGATTAAGGGTTCCGTAAAACCTTAAGAGTAAACCATTGCACGTACTTTATCAAAGTAATCCTTGTTGATCCCGCATATGAAGCAGTTGGACTCCATATCTTCCTTCACGGACTCCAGCTGGTCACGGAGCTCACCGAAAGCGTCGATGATCAAACCTGAAGCGAGATAAACAAAACAGTTTTCTACCGACTTCAAAAAGGAGGAGGTACTCAATTCGACTATGTTTTTATTATGTTACCTCATAACTTTCAATAGGGTGAACCGATTCTCAAATTTATTGGAAAGCTGGTGCTTCCCGTGTGGTCCCATATAAATTTATCAACCGAATGCGGTTCACAAGTTTTTGAGTTACACTCCAATAACTGAATAGAATGGAAAACGGTATTAAATTTTTCAAATTGTACTTGTCAAAACATACACATGTATTTAGGTTAACATCATCGCTCCTTTAAATCGTGGATGGTCAGAATATGTCCCTAAACACCGACCCCAAATTGCTCCAGTTATATTTTTGGATTCATTAATTCGTAGGGCGTTGGATGCAGGCTGCTTCCAACCGGTGCTTTTATCTATGAGGATATATAAAACCATAATTGGTGGAGTGTAAAGCGAAATGGTAGTGAAGTTGTACTGTTGTATGAAATACACAACCTGCGCACTTTCAAATATTTTCAATATTTTGTTTAATGTTATGTTCTAAAAAATATTCTTACGCTTTTAAAATACTGACATCACTAAAGTTTTTGAACGTTTGTTGGGATTACACACATTCTTTTTTTTGTAAAAATATCTCCCGAAGAAAATAATTGGAGTTGATTCATTAGGTACATAACGGGAACGTTTTCAAGGGTGTTTTTTGGGAAAGTTTGCAATTTAATCTATCTAGTCAATTTTTTTTAATCGTGTATCGGTAAACATATGCAAACAAAGTATTTTTTGAACATTTATCACACAAAACACAATAACGTCAAGTAACAGTTTTTGATGTGTTAGATTTAGATATTCGTGAGGACAAATTTGTCTAATTTATTTCGTATTACGGTGATTTCGGCTTCTTGATTAGCTTGTTAGCTTTTGTTGGTTTTGTTTTTTTTTTAATTTAATTATTACTTAGTAATCCAGCAAAAATAAATTCCGTCTTAATGGAGTACCTATATATAAAAATAAAAGAGTTTATGTATGTTTAAAGAGTGGCTTCGAGTAGTATTTTTTTTTCTTACGTTACGCTCTTGAACGTTTTTTTAATTTTTTTATTATTATTCACATTATTTATTTCCTTTTCTTAAAATTACATTTTTTACAATATTTCTATATACAATAAAAAATAATAAATAAAAAACATTGTAAAAAACCTAATCCTAGATTGCCATCGGCAGCGGGGCATGACCCAAACTACCAGTGGTTAGGGCTGCAGACTGAGGAACCTCCTGACAATACGTGCCGTGTCAAGAAGTACTGCCTTCTGTATCTGTCCCTTGATCCAACCGTCTAGCGAAAGCCTCTTAAGATGTCGGTCGAGGCTTTTTGCTATAAGGCCGTTTGCTGAAACTACTATCGGAACAATTATTGTCGAATCAACATCCCACATGGCGGTCACCTCATGAGCTAAGTCAAGGTACTTGCTAAGCTTGTCCTTCTCAGCCTTCACGAGGTTCTCATCATGAGGAATGGTGACGTCAACAAGCATTACCCGGCGCTGAGATCGATCGATCACCACGATGTCAGGCTTATTGGCAACAATAGTCCTGTCCGTGATTATAGATCGATCCCAATAGAGCGTAGCACGACCGTTTTCAAGATCAGGCGTAGGTGCGTACTTATAGTACGGCACCTCAGACTCAATAAGGTCATATTGAAGGGCAAGTTGCTGGTGAATAATCCTGGCTACTTGGTTATGTCTGTGCAAGTACTCTCCATTAGCAAGATGAGAACAACCGGAAATAATATGTCTGAGTGACTCTCCGGGACGACGGCATGCTCGACAAATGTCGACCGTACCGTCTTTCAGAATATATTTCCGGTAGTTATTCGTCTTGATAACTTCGTCAGCAATAGCATAAACAAAACCCTCAGTTTCACCAAAGAGATCACCGAAACGCAGCCAGTTCACTGAGGCGAGCGGGTCCACGTCAGGCCTTGTTAGGGCCTTGTAGAACCGTCCGTGTAGCTCTTTGCCCTTCCATACGTCTCTACGGTCTTCGATGCTTAGCACTGATTCGTTGCAAACAGCTTGAGATCATCCATATACAATAGATAAGAAATTATCTCACCCTCTCTTCGAAGTCGGTAGCCTAGTTTTGAATCCATCAACAAAGTGCTGAGAGGATTCAACGCTAGACAAAACCACAAAGGACTGAGACTGTCACCCTGGAATATACCTCGTTCGATCCTTATGAAGTCCTGTGACCCAGAGACGCTCTCACGATCTCCTGGTTGACGAAGAACTGTGGTCCAATGTCTCACGCATGTGCTTAAGAATGATCTCAGAGTTATATTGATTTTATATAACTCTAATATCCTCTCTAGCCACGAATGAGGCACTGAATCATAAGCCTTCTTATAGTCAATCCAGGCAGTGGATAGAACCCCCCTGTTTCGCCGGACTTGTTGACAAATGGTCATGTCTGTGAGGAGGAGCTCTTTAGTACCACGGGACCCAACCCGACATCCATTCTGAGCAGGAGCCAAAATGTTATTCACAACAATGTGCGAATAAATTTTTGTTCGCAGAATAGATGTAAGGAGCTTGTATAGCGTAGGCAAGCACGTGATGGGTCTGTAATTCTTCGCTTCCGTGGTACTACCGGACTTATAGAGCAGGAAGGTGACACCAGTTGTCAAGAAATTGGGAAGGGAACCACGTTCAATGGCTTCTTGGAATTGTATTGCCAAGCACTCGTGTGAGCATCGAATCCATTTTAGCCAAAAATTGTGCAATCCGTCTGGTCCAGGGCTTTTCCAGTTCGGGGTCTTACGAATAGCACAACTAACGTCTATGGGGCTGATGTTCACAGCCTCCATGGGTTCGATGGATTCACATGAGCTCTCGACAATATTCATCCAATCGCCCTCCGTGTGTTCAATGGGCAGCGACCAGATGCCACGCCAAAAGTTTGTCATGGTGTCGGCATCCGGTAGCCGTCCATCATTCACTCGTTGGTCAGTTCCTTCCCATTTTCTATATACCTTTCTTTGAACACTTTGGAAAAGGCGATTTTGTTGGTATCTATTCACACGTTCTCTGCAACGGCGAATGCGGTTTGCCCACGCATAGATTTTCTTTATTTATTATTATTATTATTATTTTAGATTTGGTTTTCTAGTGTAAGTATTATACATTATTCGCTTTCTTATGCGTCGAAAGTAGAACTAATACGGTTGGCACCGTAAAAAAAAGCAGGCATGCATGTCTCACCTATTTATATTTTTGGTTTTTTTGTTTATATTAACGACAATATTATTATAGTGTTATTTATAGGTTATATGTAAAGTTTGATGAATATTTTTCTTCTTACTTCTATTGCATATGTTAACGCGTTGGGCAGGTGAGTGGCAGATTTGTATTTTACAGTAATAAGAAAGTAATATAGTTACCTACTCAAACACAATCATATACCATAAAATAATATATTACATTTATTTAATATACGTAATATTTATTTATTTACTTTATGTTTAAATATAACGACAGTGCTAGTGATAGTGACAGTGCAGAATATGTCTCTTGTTATTCTTCAGATGACAGTAGCGATAGTTTTAGTAGCATACCCACTCTTTCAGACAGTATCGAATGCTTTGTTAGTGATGTCCCAAAAAATTTCAATGTTCTGTTATATAAATGCACAGAGCATTCCAGCTCATTACGCGGATATGCTGGCATCGTTCGATAATAAACATATTCACGCTATCTTAGTTTCGGAATCCTGGTTAAATCATTCCCTACCTACTACTTCTTACTCACTGCCTGGATTTATACTCTTACGCAATGACCGTGCAGGTAGAGTAGGAGGTGGTGTTGCCATATACCTTCGTGCTCATATTCCTTACACCGTTTTGAGTAAATCAGCACAACCCCCTCCAAGTGACGCCGGTGAACACCTTCTAATTGAAATTATCCTTTCTCACGCTAAAGTATTGCTTGGTGTTTACTACTGTCCTTCCAGCCGTATAAACTTTTTTTCATCCTTTGAACAACTTCTTCAAGATTACACTCCTTCTTATGATCATAACATCATCATGGGTGATTTTAATACCTGTTTGATAAAACGTAATTCGCGATCATCAACTTTTGAGTCATTAATAAGAGCTAGCAACTTGCCGCTTAATGCCATGCACCACTTTCCAAATTCCGCACCTTCTCTCCTTGACCTTATTCTTGTTTCCTCACCAAAATATGTTAGCAAGCATAGTCAATGTTCTGCGGACGCTTTCTCTGCCCATGATTTGCTTTTTCTTTCATACAAAATTCGTCCACCTAAGTCAAAACCCAAAGTTCTTCTGCTACGTAGTTTTGGTGGTATGGATTTGGAACGTTTACGCAGCGATGCACGGGAAGTGGATTGGTCGGCTGTTGTAAATGGACTTTCCTTGGACGATAAAGTGGAAGTATTCAATCGTGCTCTAACAAAATTATTTGACATCCATGCCCCATTGCGACCAGTCAAGTTAAAACATCTACCTTCACCTTGGCTCACAAATGACATAAAAGCAATAATGCGCAAGAAGCTAGTAGCCAAGACTAGGGCTAAAAATAGACCATCCGACTATAATAAAGAAAAATACGTTGAGGCTAGAAATCGCTGCAATAGAGTTTGTAGGAATGCGCTACGCCGACATGTCTATAACTCAGTAGAAAATGGTGATCCCGCTAAAGTTTGGAAGTTTCTTAGGTCCATGGGAGTGGGAAAATCTCGTCAAGACAATTTCCCAATAAATATTAATATTGATGTGCTGAATAAACATTTCTGCTTTTCTTCCGAATTAGATAGAATAAGAAAATCTTCAACATTGGATTATCTTTCTTCAATTCCACCACCCGACCATTCTCCTTTCATGTTCGATCAATTTACCGATTGTGACGTTAAAAGAGGGGTACTATCCATTTCATCCAACGCAGTAGGTAGTGACAGCATCGGTCGTAAGATTATCCTACCCATACTTGATGAAGTAATTCCAGTTATCAGTTTCATACTCAACTTTTCAATTACCAGCGGCATATTCCCATCAGCCTGGAAGGAAGCATTAATAACCCCAATTCCTAAAAAAGCCAATCCATCCTCTTATACCGAGTTTCGACCCATTTCCATTCTTCCTTTCTTATCTAAAGTACTAGAACGACTTGTTTATCATCAACTATCCTCCTTTCTCAACAGAAACGCTCTCCTCAACCCGTTCCAATCCGGTTTTCGTCCTGGTCATAGTACTGCCTCCGCTTTGGTAAAAATCACTGATGACATCAGATATGGTATGAGTAACGGGCAACTAACCGTGCTTACACTACTCGACTTCAGTAATGCTTTTAATAATGTGGATTTTGATATCTTACTTGGACTTTTGCGCTCTATTAACGTATCTCCAACGGTTATTGACTGGTTTCGTACTTACCTGTATGGGCGCCGGCAACGTATTCGCATTGATGAGAACTTATCTACTTGGTGTAATACATCTGCTGGTGTTCCTCAGGGCGGCGTATTATCACCTTTATTATTTGCTATTTTTATAAATTCTATTTCTCAAAACTTGTCTTCTTCCTATCATCTCTATGCAGACGATCTACAGATTTATACACAGGCCCCTTTAGTTCAATTACACACTGCTATCAATACAATAAATAAAGATTTGGAATGTATCTCTAACTGGAGTAAATCTTATGGTCTCAACATAAACCCATTAAAGACGCAAGCTATTGTAATTGGAAGTTCCAGAATGATATCCAAGATTGACTGGTTCTGCCTCCCACAAGTTATTTTTGACGGCAATACTATATTCTTAAGCAAAACGGTCAAGAACTTGGGTGTCTACCTTGACAGTCATTTATCTTGGGAACCTCAACTTGCTGAAGTCAGTCGAAAGGTTTTTGCATCAGCAGCATCACTTAGAAGACTCCGTAACTTTCTCCCAACTGCCACCAAAACTGCGTTAGCACAGTCCCTCCTCCTACCAATACTTGACTACGCTGACGCCTGCTATCTGGACTTAACTGAGGAGCAGTTAAATAAACTAGAGCGCATACAAAATTTTTGCATCAGATTCATATTTGGTCTGCGCAAGTATGACCATGTATCTGAATTCCGGTCTAAGCTCAATTGGTTACCCATCCGACGTCGCCGGGATTTACATGTCCTTTCCCTTCTTAATAATATTCTGTTCTTCCCTCCGACTCCATCTTATCTTAAAGAACGTTTTGAATTTCTCCATCTCTCTAATGATTTTTCTCTTCGTTCTTCCTGTACCCGTCAGTTGAAAACCCCTACTTCCTCGACAACATTTTATCAAAATTCTTTCACTATTCGAGCTGCCCGTCTGTGGAATGCTCTTCCCGTTGATATTTGACACGCTCAATCAATTAACCTATTTAAGAATATGGTAAAGAAGCATTACATGTCTGAAGGCTGCTAGTCATAACTTTTGAATATTTTGTAAGTATAGCATTGTAAATCTAATTTCTTTATTTATTAACTGATCCTATAGTAGGTATGTTTATATTATATAATATATATACGAGTATATAATAAATATGTATTGTATGTATGTGTGTATTGTATTTATGTATCATATTATTATATATGTACCTAATCTGTGTATGTATTTGTTATTTATATGTATATATTTGATTGTGTCTGAGCAAACGAAATATTTTGAAAAGTAATATGGTAACAAGGCATTTTTTTTTAAATAATCTATGCACTAAGTTAAAATTGTTTATTTATTTCCATTTAACGCCAATTCTAATGTATATAAATTTCTATCCATCCCAAGGTTGCCTGTAAGAAATTGCTTATAGCGATAAGGCCGCCCATTGTACAACCTGTTTTGTAAAATATTCTTATTTGTTTTCTTTTATAAGCTTGGTGTTCAATAAAGTATTATAGTATTGTATTGTATTGTGATTTCATAATTCAAAATCGCCCAAATGAAAAAAAACTTTCAAACCTACATTTTGTAATAAAAACTAAACTTATTAAGTAAACTACCATAGAAAATCTTCCAGAACTACTAACCCTGAAGGATAGCCAGCAGGATGACTATGATAAAGAAGAAGAAGGTGATATCGAAGATGATTCTGTACACTTCGCTGTCATCACCGTCCGGAGGCTCCAGTTCATCACCAATGCCGCCACCGGCACGGACGCCTTTGTATAAGTTGAATACGAAACACTGGAAAATATATTCAATATATTAAATTGGAAATATCATAAAATAGTAACTTTTAATACACATACATTGACGCATATTTTTTAAAGAAAGCACAGAAAATTTTACGAATTTTGTACTTTTTACGAGATGCGGTTGCTTTGATTTCAAGTAAAGGAATTTGAATGTAGCCAAGCGCTGAGCTGACTGCGCCCTAAATAAAAATCTAACTTGGTACAACTACAAATACCTAGTAACGTATATCAAAAGAGGAATGGCACATGTACCGAAGTAAGAGACTATATCAAAAAACTTTGTCTGAGAAGACACGTTGCGTGCCCATGATAAGGTTCCAATACAGCCTCCTTATGCAGGCTGTGTGGGATCCGGTTTGGTTGGAAGTTGGTAATAAGTATGTATTAAGCATTTGCTTTCGGCTCAAAAGGCCCGGAGCGATACGCGCGCTCTATAGCTTGCTAATGTATACTATACTAAGTTAGTTTCACATACCGTAAGCATGTCATGGCAGTTTCTGTTAACTTCGTCGTCCTCTTCTTGCACATAGAACTTGCGGAAGAAGTTGAACGCTATCACTGTGTAGATGTACACTATAATTGTCAACAGCATCACCGTCAGCACCAGCTGGAATGGGAGAAAACTTCGGGTTACTAAAAATATTTTTACCCTTTGGGTAGGAAGCCTAAGAAAAGAGGTGGCTGAGGACGCTAGCGCGGATGCAGCCGGGTGCGTGAGTGATCTAAGAAGAAATCACCGAGAAATGTCGGTGGTGGAGAAATACTCTATTATCTACCGCTTAAATTAAACCGTCAAAATCGTATCAAGTTTTAATCAAGTTAAATCTATAGAAACCTTATTTTCTTTTATTATAAGACTAGTTTTTGCCTGCGACTTCGTCCGCTTAGGCTATTTTTTCTAGATATAAATGATTACTGTAACAATATATAGGGATGTTCATGACTATTGCCCGCCACTACATGTGATATTTCACAAAAGTTCAAGTCAACTCCAGCAAATTTCAGTTTGTCCATGTGACTTATTAATAGTCATCACACCTTAATTGGGACTTTTTTAATTGGGCCATCTCTAAATGAAACGGAAGGTAATTTCGGATCAATTGTACACGAAGACTGTTTCTCCTCAGTTAATATATTGCCTTAAATAACATGAAATATCTAAATACATATTTTCCTAACTATAACTTAAAAACAAAGTTTTCATACATAGTTTCATCCCCCTTTTCGCCCCCCTAAGTCATCCTTGTCAAAAATATTCCCACCTATATATGTTCAAAACAAAGGATTTTTCATACATAGTTTCGTCCCCGTTTTCATCCCCCTAAGTCATCCCTGTTAAAAATATCAAAGAAACACCACTGTTTTATTTTCATGGATAGATATCCTTTAAAATAAAAAAATACAAACTTTCACACCTATAACTTAAAAAACAAAGGACTTGAAAACTTCACACAAACGTTTTCACCCATTTTTACCCCTTAGGGGTTGAATTTCAAAATACCCTCTCTTAGTACACCTCTACCCATCAGGACAAAAATACCCTTCAAATGTACGGCTCCGCAAGGGGGCATATTATGTATCCGTCACTGAATGCTTGACAAGCGTTTTCTATTCAATAGTTGTCGGTAAGTCCCCATACGGTTTAATCAATTAGGTAGAGAGACAAATCCGATGCTTGGATGGGTGCCTCGGTCGCCAGGCGATCATGGCGTGTGACACGTAGTGTCAAAAGTCGCGAGTTCTAAACCGTCCAAGGAAGTATAATTTGTCTCTCTTAAATCGCTTGCGCTAAGAAGGCGTTAGTACTTTTTAAAGCGTGTTATATGTTTTTAAACATACAATAAAATAAATAACATTTACTTCTATATTCTCATCATCAGTGGCCCGAGCACGAACATATGCTAAAGTGTAACATTATCGTATCTTTGACGAATACAGTAAAAACTATGAGTTATCTGTGCCACAGTTGTACTAGATAAATGATAGTTTGTACTGAATACGCCAACGATATGATTACGTTACACGTACGCGAATTTTCGTGCTCGGGCCACTGGCATCTATTTACTGTGCATGGAGTTTATTAAATGTTAATAAGTGACATAGTTTTCGTGTTTCGAAGGAAATTACTACATCCGCTTTTCATCAGCACGTAACGCTTAGTTTGTTTTATAAATTGACTAGCTGCGTCCTTTCGGATCTCCAGAGTTTTCCGGCCTGTAGTATGCTTATGCCTAATAATAGCTATTTCTCATGAATTTGACTATCAAACAATCAAAAAATCTTTTCCGTATTATTCACATTATTATAGAATCTATTAAATCAAATCATATCAAATCAAATTTATTCTTTTGGAAGAATTTTGGGTAAGTTTACACAATAGTAGGTAGCTAAGTTCTTAATGCTAAGGTTCCATCAAAATTCTACCTTAATAGGCGTACAAATATTTATTTATCTTATTTTTAATCTATCTAATCTATATATCTTTATTTATGTACCTGTCGGCCATTTATGTACCTAAATAAAACAATTATGTAAATTAACCTGTAAACTCTTAAAACTCAATTTACGGGGGTATTGATGTTTAGATATTTTCAATTTGGAGGCTACCTACTATCTACTTCTGTACCTACTTATTAAGTTAATAAATTTATTCTTATTCTATTCTTATCTATAATGACTGGATACTGTGAGTGTTTATTATCCTATAGATACAATTATCATCTTAATAATCGTGTTACAGTGTTATGAAAGAATGAGTCTGTATCGTTGTTTAATGAATACCTATGTTTGGGGCATTGACATAATTAAACTATAAACCAACCGTCCGCTATCAACGGTCTAAATTAGTATATTAACATAAACACAACAACACACTCGGAAATTAAGATAACATGTATAATTAAGCCATTTTTTTACCAATGAATTCCTCGGCCTATGTTTACGCAGTTTTAAGATAAAAGCTAATAGTAGGGGAGGTTGGGGTTAAACGTTTCGAGAATTAGTGACTGCGATCGCTTCATTTCAAATAAATATTTGTAATGGTTGCCATGGTTGTTTTCTGTTAATACAATATATATATAAAAAACATATGCACACATTTGAGACCATAGCAATCAAATATTAGTGTACGAAATGTATGCAAAAATTAGTATAAAAATTCAGGTAGCATTGCAGTCTGGTAGATCTGTGCACAGTAGACGGAATTAGATAAAACAGTAACTAAAATTAAATATACGCTAGCATAGCCTTCCTTTTTGGAGTTATACTGGTGTAATGATATCATTTTGATAAATACGTGACTTAAAAGTTTAAAGTCATATTATTTATTGATAGAATACTTAGTTATAGTGTTAGTTTATAATGTCAAGTTTATTTATATCATCTAGTCGTAATACTCCGACTGGTGTTCGGTCAGTACTGATGCCCATCCTCATGGAGAGCGTGGTCTAGTCTAGCAGCGACGATCGCTAGTCACGCACCGAGGTCTCCATGAGGATGGAAATCAGTACTGTCCGAATACCGGTCGGAGTGTAACGACTAGATGATAGACGTGAGTGTTTGCCGGTTTTACCGTTTCATAATATGTGTATATACCGGAAGTCGGCAACGCTGTGACCGCGGCAGCTTTTTGAAGCGACCTCAATGAAAACGCGTCTAAATTAGATGATATGTGAGTAAAATACACAACACAAACTGTTTTAATAAAGAGTGGAAAGAACAGTTACTTTGTATTGAGTATAACGGAAAAAGTATTTGTTTATCATGCAACGATAGTGTGGCAGTGCCTAAACAGGTAACATTAAATGACACTACGATACTCTGCTTCGTAAAGCAGTAGTTTTCTCCCAAATGCTAAAATCTGGAAAAAACGTGTCGACTAATTGAAGACAAATCTAATAAAACAACAAAGTGTTTTCACCAGGCCAGTTCAACTTTCGAAAAGTGCAGTTATTGCATCTTTAAAGGTTTCTCATTTTTTGATTAAGTAGAAAAAGGCTTCTATAGATAGGAAAATAATAAAAGAAAAGGAAACCTTCATAATAATAGCTGCTGATTCTGTTTTTCAGAACTTTTAATCAAAACTTGGCAACCCAAAATGAAGATTATCCACAGCTGACTGATTATTCATGAATGAAATCATACATGAGTGACGAAAACTTTCAGAATATTGTTGATGAAAATAAATATCCCATTTTAAAAGTATTATCTCTTAATACACGCTTTTAGTGCATCGACGTAAGCATGCGAATCCATATTATCTACAATGAAGCAAAGTATAGAAACAGAATGACAAATGTAAATATGAACCATCACACGAGAACAGATGCTTTAAATTATGAGCCAGATTTCATCAAGTTGTCGGAAGAAATACAAGGCCAAGGATTACACTAATTGTTGTAATAACTAGAGGTTTATATATTTGACTTAGGTATATATGCTTCATGTCATAAACATTTTTGTGCTCGTGCAACATTTTAATGGCGTCAACCGCCCATGTGCTCTTCAGGGGTAAATTATTTTAAAATGTGCGCTTAGGCTGAATAAAATTGCGGTCTCTTGGTATATACTTATAATACAATGCACATTGTGTGGTAGTAGTGGGTAGGTACGTCATTGTCGTGCCTAGTTAGAGCTCTTACATACACCTGCAGTTGTAGCGTGCCGCGTCCGCCGTTTCGTCAGTCGACTGCAAATACACTCGAGAGCAATGAATCCGGGTCACTTAAAGAATCCTAAAAATCTCGGAAACTAAAAATGCTAGGTTAATGCAATAAATTGTATTTAATAGACAATGTAATACTCCTTAAATGAAGGTATTAAAACTTCTTAGTTATTGTAAAGTTATATCATAAAAAATCAAATTTGGAAAAGGGCCACTTTCGAAGATGGAACTACGAAATTACAGCATTTGGTTTTGCTTTTGTTTGTAATCTGTCATTTATGTGGGTACATAAATCATGTTGATAGTGCTCTATATTCATTATTCAAGCTAAAATTATGTCGCTTACGCCTGAAGAATGCACCAGAATACTTACAATGCTGGAAACCGGCCGGAGTCAGCGCGATACAGCCAGGACTGTCGGTGTGTCGCTGTCAACAGTACAAAGAGTTCTCCGACGTTACGAAGAAACTGGTTCTAACCTACGCAGACCAGGAACGGGCAGAACCAGGTTTACCACAGCACGAGAAGACCGATACTTGGTGAACACCATGCTTCGAAATCGCTTTCTCACAGGAACTGAACTCACAAATCAGTTTCGACGCCTCGGAGGAAGTAACCCAAGTGCATGGACAGTAAGACGTCGGCTTGCTGAATCTAACTTAAAACCCCTTAGACCTGCAAACGGCCCTAAACTGGAGCGTGGGCATCGTATTTCAAGACTAAGATGTGCCCAGAGCCACGTAAATTGGAGTATTGAAGATTGGTCAAAAGTTATGTTCTCCGACGAATCAAAATTTATGCTCTACAAGCACGATGGAAGACACAGAGTGTATCGAAGACCAGGGGAAAGATTCAAGCAAGCATGCATCTTAGACAAAGTAGCCTACGGTGGTGGGTCTGTACTTGTGTGGGCCGGAATTTATTCTGAAAGTCACACAGAGCTGGTGATCATAGAAAACGGCTCTTTAACTAGCGAAAGATATGTGGAAGAAATTCTCAATGATCACGTTGGTCCATTTATGGTCAATTTAGGTGAGGATGCTATATTTATGCATGACAATGCCCGACCTCATACAGGTAGGATTGTGAATGACTACCTTCAAGAGATGAACATTACTCGTATGGAGTGGCCAGCGCGCAGCCCGGATATCAACCCGATCGAGCATGCTTGGGACGAGCTAGGCAGATGCGTAAAACAACGAAACCCTCCCCCAATCACGCTTCGTGAGCTCAAAATTGCTCTCACAGAGGAATGGGAGAATATTCCCCAAAATCGTATAAGGAACTTGGTGTACAGCATGCCAAACCGCGTAAACGCAGTAATGGAAGCACGAGGAGGCAATACGAAGTATTAAAATTCAAGAAAATCGTAATAAAGTTCAAAAATTTCATGTTTCCTATTTTTGTTTTAAGGAGAGATCAGCAGTTTTTTTCTTTATGTAATTTTGTGTTACTAAAATGTATGGTGACTCATATTTTTTTTACTTTCATTTAAGGAGTATTACATTGTCTATTAAATACAATTTATTGCATTAACCTATCATTTTTAGTTTCCGAGATTTTTAACATTCTTTAAGTGACCCGGATTCATTGCTCTCGAGTGTAGTTCGAGAGCGCACATACGTCGGAAATTTGTAAAATTATTTCTGAGTATAGTTATGTACTGTTAATAATTATTATTGTTTCTATAGGTAGTAAGTTACTTGCTTTATATTTCAACTGCAAGCTTTGTATATTGAATAAAAAATATGCCAAAATATGCTGATCTCAGTATAATCTATTAAAGTAATAATCTAAATTACTTGATCTTCCTCTTCCTTCTTCCTCTTTCTTGTCCGAATTCCATCTCTTCGTTTCTTTGGGGATTCCATTGTGCAACCGACTACTATACTATGTGAGCGGATGACGGCTGCCGCTGATCTTCAAAGTTAGAATGTCGACGGCTGTCGTCGACACGTCAGCGACTGCCGTCGACCCGTGTTGACTGCTGCAGTTACCTCTGCTTTGGCAACATACGGTCGTGTGTAAGAGCTGTGATGTAGCGCCGCCGTCTTGCGTTCAGTCGCACTATGGTTCTTTCGCGGAGCGGTGACTATGGGTACATATAAATTAAAAAATATGTGTCGTTTTTTCTTTCAGTTTCATGAGCTTTCGATTCCATGCCACCTCGTTCAATATGGTGCAGTAATTAGCAAATAACCTATATGTTCTGGAAATATCGAGTAACTTTTATCCCCGGCCTCCCCCTGGCCTCTTACATGCGATGACTGCGGGCTGGTTCATTGATAATGCCTCATATCATTACCGACGATTGATGGCGACGTACGCGAGTAGACGCCTACACCGGTGTATGTTCCCCCTTATCAACTGCACTAACCGCGTGCGTGATCACTTCAATGTAATCATTCTACGTGTAACAGTTACCTCCCGAATACGCGATGAAAATTATGAATTGGGTTTACCGTTGAAGTGAATTAATCAAGCAAAAATATAACTTTATAAATGGTGAAACAAATAATGAGTCATTTATAGTGTAACATTTGATATGCGTGTGTATTAAAAGTTATTTATTACTTACGCGTGGTCGATATAACGATCGACAAATTGTCTCTGTTTCGTCTGGAAGGATAGACGTTATAGGTACATACTTGAAATTAAAAGGTAAGTGTTGTTTTAAATTAAGACTGAATTGGACTAAACTGGAATTTATTTTTTTGATAAAAATATCTTGTCTGTCTTGTTAATATTTTTTGCGACATAATCGCAGATTGTTCGTTTCGTTCGCTGTTTGGTCGATTTCTAGTAATACTTATAATAAACTATCAGAAGTATATCAGTTCTGGTGCGTTTTTAGATCCGTCACTCTAAATTATTTTACTTTTACTTTATTTCTTCTTCCTTAAGTGCCTCTCCATTACTGAAGGTTGCCAGTCAGCTTCTTAAATTTTACTTTGTTAATCGCCAATCTGAACAATTGCTCCACGGTCTTAATCCCGGTCCACTCCCTGATATTACGGAGCCAAGACATCTTTCATCTACCTGATTTGCGATTCCCGGGAACATTCCCCATCATGATGGTCTGCAGGAGAGAATACCGATCATGCCGTAGAACATGTCCGAGGGAGGCGACCTTTCTCAGCTTGATAGTCCGGATCAGTTCCACATTCTTTCCCACTATTTACTTACTATATTTAGGTTATCCCATATAAAGCTAAATATCAGCAAAATTCACTAGTCTGTTATTTACGTTGTTATTTTTTATATTTGATAACATTTCATTTTTGTCGTATATTATGTATTCCCTAAATGAAACCGTAAACAATAGGTACATACGTGAGTTACCATTGTAATTAATAATATATTTTGTAATACCATACCTTTATAATTACATAGGTATTGTATATCGATATATGAAGTTACTGGTACCTACGTACCTACGTTACGTTTTTACTTCCTCCTCGAATTGTTCAGTATTATTCGATAGATACTATATGTACCTAAACAGTATAGTTACCTCTATGCGTCAGTGTTTGCTAATTTTATTAAAGTATATAAGTACTTAGTTGAAAAACAATTACAAATATGTTTTGTTAAGAAATGTCTGAAGCGCTTGCAGCGCAGCTTGACTTGGCGATTTTAACCGATCAATGCTGCGGTCAGGAGTTACCGCTAGTGGCATTATTCAACTGAGCGCTTCCGTGCTTCGGAAGGCATGTTTAAACGTCGGCCCCGGTTGTTTGTCTTAGGACAACAATCGTTAGGCTATGTCGACGGTATTGGGGCGGCCTGAAAACTTCACTATGGATTGGTTACTAGACTATCCACCAATCCGCACGGGGCCCGTGTGGTGGTTAATCAGAATAATCAATTTATTGGTAAAAAAATATTACAAGTCAGGATACATTTTATAGCATAGTATTACAGAATGTAAATACATATAACATAAAACAAGTGCAATTTGAAAAATTTAATACCGACTTACATTCCATTACTTTGGTAAAAATCAGTTATTGGAGTGTAACTCAAAAACTACTGGACCGAATTGAATGATGAAATTTAAATGGGACCACACGGGAAGCACCTGATTTCAAACAAAAAAAGAATTTTGAGAATCGGTCCACCCAATCAAAGGTTATGAGGTAACAAACATAAAAAAAATACAGTCGAATTGAGTACCTCCTCCTTTTTTTGGAGGTCGGTAGATAAAATAACAGTTGTTAATGTTAATGGTTAACAAAAATGAATAATTAAGTATATTAATGAAATAATAATTAAATTGAATTAATAATCAGATAAAAATACATTTATAATAATTAAAGATGTCATAAAAATAAATAAGATGGTTACGGTCCAACTGCTCTCTCTGAGAGGTAGGCTCGAATCTGAACAGTGGAAACACAATGAGCTTATTAATTTATACAAATATTATATACTACACTAATATACTATACTAATATTATAAAGAGGAAAGATTTGTATGTACCTATGTTTGTAACGAATTGGCTCAAAAAGTACTGGACCGATTTCAAAAACTCCTTCACCATTGGAAAGCTACATTCACCCTGAGTAACATAGGCTATAATAAGATTCATCATCATCCATCACCGCGCGGGTGAAACCGCGGAGAGCAGTGTGAAAATAAACGCTCAAACGACAAAAATGAAGATAGCCTTGCATAATGTACCTACATAAACTACGTACGTAGGCTGTCCTTAAGTTTTCACGTAAAATACCTAATCAATCGCACGGTAATATTATTACCGTGTCAATAGCCGAAAGAAGAATATCTTTAAATATTTACGTCAAGTAGGTGCCTAATAGATAGCAGCATAAAGAATTCCTTAATTTTGACCTAAAGTAGGTATTTATTTAATATAAAAACCGACTTTACTCACGTAATTAACCGACGTTATCGATCTAGGTTTCGGGCATGTCCGATGCCCATCCTCAGGGAGTTTACGTTGCAAGATCGCAGCGACCACTGTCACTGGCCACTTTAAGTAGGTACTTATTCAATAGCAGAATGAAGAATACCTTGCATACCCGTACCCGGTTTTCGAATTTTGAAGTGAAATAATTGTATTTCAGGTACATCCTCGCGTTTATGTAATACGGAAAAAAATATTTAATAAATTATTAGAATGGATCAATTTTCTATATGTTTTATTATGAATACTAAATATACTTATATCATGATTGATTTGAGACGAAGATAAGATGATTTAAATTGTTTGATATGACGATAATTATGTCTAAAGCCACTGGTTGTTGTAATGCAGTTCCCAGCCGTGCGATTCTCTAATGATTCGTCGATGCGCTCATCCTTAGACATAAGGTTGTTTTTCCAACTTTTCTTGCCATCTCGTCATTTGTTTCACGGATGTTGTCAAAGATGTAACGATGTTTGCTTTTAGAGAATCGCACGGCAGTAGCTCGGGAGCCTATGGGTTCAGATATTTAATTTATCTTTTATGTTAATAAAACTACTATGTATTTTTTTTTTAGATGCAGCCAGTTCTTGAAAGTGATTTCTATGTGGTTGAATTCCTAAACCGACGTGATGATGATAGCAATGGTTGTGTATGCGTGCCCCGCTCTTGGATCAGGTCTCAACCTAGTTTGACAGATCGGAAATGTTTAGTGGCGTATCCGAAAGAAAATCCATTGAAGACAAAAAACCGGGTTGAAAGGCAAGAAAAAATATCAATAGCAGTTAAAACATATACAGCATTTATAACGTATGAAACGAGTAAGTTGAAATACTTGATGCAATTGATATGATTCTATTAATTCTTACTTTTTCAAATAATAGACATCCGTGCCTTAATTTTATAAGCAATTCATGTATTAATTAATTAAGCAATGATTTATTACAGATGATTACAATCAAGCTAAAAGTTGGATCGTAGCCAATCAGGATGGTTTGAATATTCAAAACACGAGTAGATGTTCAGACGTACAAAATGGAGGTAAATTATACTTATTATAAGTATCATATATGAAATCCTGCCTAGAAAAACTACTTTTAAAGTGAGAAAAACTTACGGTCGTCATTAAATTTGTCAGTGTTATACTGTAATAACATGTTAAGTAAGATAATAATACGCGTCCGAATGTATTTTGTTAACCTATACCTACATTAATAACCACGAATATCGCAGATCGAGCTCCTAAACGAGTTAATACTAGTAATTTTTAAACTTGCGCGATTTGAACACATATTTATATTATATTAACGGGGCTTAATCGCGTTAGTAATAGCATTTATTTACCTTTATATTGGACAAACTAAGCGAACCATTGCTGAACGAGTCAAAGAGCATATTGCAGCTGTAAAGAACCGCCACATAAATAAATCTGCGATCGCTGAACATCTGCTCGAGTCAGGACCTAATCACTGGATTGAACTTCACGACCCCAAAATCCTCTCTACGGAGCGTCACTATTACTTGAGAATGGTACGTGAAGCGGTTGAGATTAAAAAACACCGTAACTTCAACCGGGAGGATGGTTTCAAACTGGCGGCAACATGGAATCCAGTGATTAAAAAGTGTTCCCGTCGCGATTTATCCTCAGAAAAATCTGTCGATATCGTTAGTGTTGTGTGTCGGGACAATGACTTTTTATAACAACTGTTGGGGGTATATTAAAAAGTATCTCCATACTTCAAGACAGTGACACCCGCCTCTTCAGTCCGCTCGTGACCACGATCAATGCAACTTGATCGAAACGTCGCGTCGAGGTAAATAAATACTATTACTAACGCAATTAAGCCCCGTTAATATAATATAAATACGAGTTAATACTAGACCTGTTTGGTGTTTCATAATTACTCGTATGTTACCTGTTTTATCTTATTTAGCTTCCCGAGTTTTTATACTTCCGACGTAAATATTTCTAATTTTAGAGAGAATAGACACAACCCGACGGGTTTCGAAACCGCGGGTTATGACATGTGTAATTTATCTCCCTAAAAATACAAAGTTTGGTCTCGCTAAGAAGGCTTTAAAAGCTGAAAAAATTAAACATAAAATATATATTTTAATTCAAGGAAACCGTCCATTGCTGACAGCGGAAAAAGCACACAGGCCTGGACGAAATGAAACTCCTAATCTGACGACGGAACCCTTGGGGACAGTAGAGGTGCTCGAGAAGGACTGTAATACAGTAGTGAAGTCACCAAAGCGACCAGCGCTGATCGAACTCGAACCAGAGGTTCAAAGAAAACGGTCACGTACACTTGAAACTGCAGAGTCCTCCAATGAGGACCTGAATAATTCAAGTAAGACATCCAAACGCAAAAAACATAAAAAATCATCAGGACGCCGCAAAGACTCGTCCGTTCAAAAGCCAGAAGCAACGCCTAATGGTGTCCATTATCATAAGTGGAATAGTAGCCCAGAAATTTCGCCAAGCCTCCGTGACCAGGCCAGACAGAAATTCGACCGCATTCAGGAAAAGCAATCATCATCTTTTGCTCGAGATTATTTATCAGAAGTACAATCTACAAAAGAAGTATCTAACGATGTAGATCATGATAAGAAGAGTTTTGACCAATGTGTCACGAAAAATGAATTAGGCACTAAGGAAATTTCTCCTAACGCTCAAACTCATACATATCAGACATCTGGATGCTCGTTATCATCAGTTACTCAGGACGCTTTATTTGAAGTACATGAATCTACAAAAAAAGTACCTGCTAACTGTGACAATGTAATTCGCAATAAGGATAGTGATATGCAAAGAGCATGCTCACAAAATATAAATAAAAACGGCATTTGTTCACATTCTGAAATGAGCACGAAGAATGTACCATGTTCCCGTGCTAACGCAAAAAAACAGTTCAATGAGGCATCTCAACATTCAAATGGAATATCAATTCCACCAGATTTTAGAAACAGTATAACTCAGGATATACATATGCAACCGCTTGAAAGGTGTAACGGAGTGAATTCCATCGAAACATATCACGAAAGTATAACTAATCTAAAAGTTCAAACTCCATCAGTTACGTATCATTCAATTCAAAAACCGGGTACGGGAAAACCAACGGCTGAAATATCAGTGGAAAGAAATTGCTTTCAGGAAAATGGTAACTCTATTAATAATACAGAAAATATATTATTTCCTGGTCAAAAGCTGGACCCACCGGGTGTGGCGAGCGACTCTTTGCAGACGGCTAAATGTTTGGTGGATAAATGCTTTCCCCTCGTCCTTGAACAGATGTCTCCCGATGTAGAGGTAGTCGAAATGTTGGACGATGGGAATCAAACTAAGCAAATTATTAATTATGAAAAAAATAAAGAGGAGCCTCCAGCTAATCAAAAGTCACCAAATTCAGGGAACGAGTTCGGAAATAACACAATACAAGCAGAGTTAGCTTACGTTAACGAGCTCTGTAGCGTCTTAAAAAATATGAACTTAAATATCACCGCTATGACTACACAGTTAGAACTTGTTCGCAGTATTTTGATGAAACGCGTTGAAGGAGGTGAAAAGTAATTCCGTTTTATGTTACAGACATTATCAAATATCTTTAAATATTAAAATCAATTTTCGCTAGTCTAGCTAAAACACCAAAACAGCTTGACCGATTTAAACAATTATAGGTACTGATACAAATGCGTGTTAAATAAAAAAAGAGGCCCAGTTTAGAAGAACTAAAGAAACTTACTGTGCATTATCTAGATCTTAAATAGGTATGTGTATATCAAATAGTTGCATATTAACCCTTTGCATACCAGAGATGTGTTTTCCGTGCTTCGGAGGGCACGTTAATCCGTGGGTCCCAGTTGTTTGTCTTAGGACAACAGTCGTTATACTATGTCGAAGGCCTTCGGGCGGCCTGAAAACTTCGACATGGGTTGGCCACTAACCTATCCACTAAGCCGCACTGGGCCCGCGTGGTGGATTATGGCCCAACTCCTCTCTCTGAGAGGAAGGCTCGAATCTCAGCAGTGGGAACAAAGTATTATGATTATGATACCAGAGACGTAAATTTACGCGCGTTTCATTCATAAATCTTTTGTTTTCTAATTATTACGGTACATATACAAAGGGTTAATTTAATATACATTGCGTAATGAGATATGGTGCACAAAAAGAGCCCACTAGCAAAGTAATAAGTTTTAGCGCTTGTAGTTGGCTTACTACACTGAAGTCGTATGGCAGAACGTATCACCCAAAGCTTCAAACGGAAGTTTTGACATGTGATTCAGTTGTGGTGTCAGTGTCACCCACAGAAGCTTGAGGTTTTGCGTGACATTGCACTTTTTCGCCCCAGACTTTAGCTTAGGAGTCTCTTTAACCCAGTGTTATTAGTGTTAGTAGCTTTATAACTTAGTTATTACATTTTACGGGTATTTGTTGTAAATGTATGCATTATCCTATTTCAGTATGAGTGATGTACTTTTTATATTATATGAAAGCTTTAACAAATTTTAGTAAAGTTTTTAGAATGTTTGTAACGGTGGTTTCATTTGTTTGACACGTGATGCTTTCAAGTGTTGGTGTTAGTGTCACTGCAGAGTGGGGTCCGCAGCGGCACATTCTTTCAGCGATAATCGGTGGAGATTTGGATGGAGTTTACCACGTTCGGCAGCGAGAGATCGTGGCAGGCGGTGGCCACCTTCTGCAAAGTGGTGATGGCGTAGAAAGAGGCAGCGGAGCATATCAGGAAGAACGATGTTCGAGCTACCTGCTCCAGCGCAGACGATCGGGAGTACGGAGGAGGCAGTTCGTACTCCTCCCGCCTCAGTGGTAGGGTCACTGGATTGCACGGCCCTACACGTCTAGGGTGTAGTATTGGTGAGCAAGGCCACCCCTTCACAGGTACTGAGACCCGGTTAAGATCAATCCAGATCTACTGCTGGGGCGATATGGCGAATGCTAACCCTACTCCATCTTAGCGGAGGACTGCTGACGGGGGGTTTAAATAGGTCTGAAACCTACATACCCCATTCCATCAATCCCGTGGCGGAAGGAAAGTGCACAGCATTTCCCCCTCAAAAAAAAAAAGGAATAAGGGTCACTGCAGAGAGTCACTAAATACACATTAATAGATATTTATTAACATTAAAAGAAACAGAATAATTTCTTTTGTTGTAAGTTGGTTATAGCTATATGAGACATAGGAGAGACATGATGTCATAGGTCATCATGATACTGTCTGTGGTGTTATTAAACTTATTTTATAATTAAAGTTATAAATAGGTATATTAATATCTAAATCGCATTAACGTATTTGTGGCAAGCAGGTGAGTGGCGACACCATAAACATAAATATATAATTTTTAGTACAAAGTAGGTATAGATACATCTTTACACTAATACTATAAAGAGGAAACATTTAATTGTTTGCAATGGATAATTTACAAAGATGCCTTTTGGCATCATGAATATTTACTAGTATATTTGTCAATAGTTACCTGCTTCCCGTTATGCGTGACGGACTGCAGGATTGTCCTCAAGGTCTTGAAGCCGACCGCGACATCCAGCAAATGTGCCGCGAAGAAGAAATTGTTGAAGTTCCCCATCACGGAGAACGAGAAGTACCACAGTGAATATAGGAACGAGTTGTCTGTGATGGTCACTCCCGCTTTCCATACTTGGTAACGCCAGTCTATGTTAACGATGCTGTAAGAGAGTGAACACATTAATTTATTTTTGATTATTAAACATTACAATTTTATAGATAAAAAAATACATCCACACATTTCCCAGGATGGTATTCAAACTTGCGTCTTCGGACAATCCGTGTCAGACACCATGAGGCCACCGAGGCACGCCGTCAGAGCATCGAATTTTAACTATCTATTTGATTTTAATTATCGTACAGGGACGGAGCGACGTCTATACCATATATATACCACTTTTCCTGAGGTCTATAAGAGTTTCCTCTTAGGTTTAATTTCACTAATAATTTAGTTCAACAAGTAGCGAGTATATATATAGTAGAGTACCGTGTAAACGCGAGCAAGTTGCCATGGCAACGAGTGTTTTGATTGGTGCAATATAAAGGACCTCCCTGATTGCTTTAACTCCGTTTAGATTGAATAGATATAGCTCTGTTACAATGGTGAAATCAGTTTTAGAGACAGAAGTAAGATTCAAAATCTACCACGCAGGCCCAGGCAGGTGGAGTAGGTAAGTAGCCACCCTAGTGTCGGATATATCAGACGGTTTGAACGCTTCCAATAAATATAAAGCTCAAGTAAAAACTCTATTAGACACCGCAGTAAGTTTTAATTAGGTACCTCGGGGTAGTAAATATATTGATTTGGGTCAATGTGAGTAGGTATTACCGTGGTACCGATCCAAAACAACTAGTCCCTTCATAAAGAAACCGAGCATTAATTAAGTAAACTTAACTTAAAAACAATGAATAAGGTAAACACTGTTCCAAGCGCCAGGGCACTGATATTAATTAGCAAATGTGTTATCCTTCAAGCCTACACGGGTTCGGTATATATCCGGTCTTGATAACACCAATTGATAAAACAAACTTATTATTAAATTCTTGCAACTTTTCTGAAGCTACCCATTGTTTGAGTTTGTTGTTATAAAATATAATTTAGTTTTGAGTAACATTCCTCGATCGTATATTTGTGTAGTTATGCTATGCAATACCACTTTTTCAGCGTTATGGATTGTACTTTAGATTATAATAAAAACATTAATCACTTTCCTTCTATGATATATATTGTGGTGCTAATAGTGTCGGGGATCGAATCTGGGGTTCTCTTCCTCTAACAAAATCGCAATCGAAGCAGCTGAACGGTGACTTCTATAGGTACGTTTTCTTATTCTGCTATTGAAAAACAGTCCAGGGGGCCTACTCCCACCTTTTACGAAACTATCATAAATCAGAAGCGTTTTGTAATAAGCTTAGAATAATCATACTTACTATCACACTCGCATCGACATGAAAAGGTCATCCAAATTTAATGGTAAGGTTTCAATATGACTACTTTAAAAGATGGGAGTATGGATTAGTATCAAAGGTCACCTCAAAGTACGCGAATTGAGTGAAATATTTGATACTGCATCATCAAAACGTCTATCGTAATCCATTATTATTTTAAGCTTGCTATATTGACGTGCTGGTACCAAATTTAATGGTAAGGTTGAAACATGACTACTTTAAGAGGTTGCAGGTGCCCAGCTGCTTGTCCCGATTCACGGATTTGTCCCGATTCACGGATGATATTAACAGCTATCTTAATGACAAAAAACATATACTTCTTATTTTTATTGACTACAGTAAAGCGTTCGACACTTTGAGACATGACTTATTAATAAAACGATTAGACAGCAGCGGCATACGCGGAAACCTATTGGAATGGTGCAAGGACTATCTCCATGACCGTAGATATCAGGTAAGGGTCGGTACAGCGTACAGTGATAGTGTTTCTGTCTCAGAAGGAACCGCACAAGGGTCTGTTCTAGGTCCACTGCACTACTTGACTTATGTAAATGACCTAAATAACGTACTTAAACACTGCAAAATGTATCAGTTTGCGGACGATACCTGCCTGGTAGCTGCGAGCAGAAACATATTCGTCGCACAAAGAGAAATCCAATTTGATTTTACAGCGATATGCTAATGGTCACATGACTCGGGACTTGTCCTCAACGCCGCAAAGACAAAAGTCATGCATGTGCATTCGAGCCATAATCCCAATCCTTGTAAAGATGGGGTAAAGATTGTAGCCCACAGTCATGACTGCTTACATAACTGTTTTGTCCCATGTACTGCTACCTGCGAAATTATAGAACAGGTAACGGAATTTACGTACTTGGGTCTTGTCATTGATGATAGGTTCAACTGGGCAAAACACATTGATAGGACCTGTAATAGATTGCGAGCGGTCTTGGCCAAATTGTATGTCTTAAAAAACAGAGTGCCGTTTGACATTTTACTAACAATATACAAAGCCTTAGTCGAAAATATTATTTCTTACGGTTTAAGTAGTTATGGACGTACACACAAAACCTATCTCGATGAAATCTATAAATTACAATATAGACTCTTAAAACTAATAGTACCTGCAAAAATTAAGGACAAATATAAAGACGCTTCTGAGGAACTTTTTAAGTATTGTGGTATATTACCCATTTATAAAAAGGTTGAATTTGTATTAATTTTAGAACAATACTTTAGGTGTGAACTTCAGATACCTAAAACACATAGAATAGTTACCAGAAGCATTACAAACAATATCCTACAAATACCCATTTTCAAAAACTTTTATGGCAAACGTAGGTACTACTCAATATATAATTCCTAAACTCTTAAACAAACTTCCTTCTGAATTAAAAAATGAAATAACAAATAAAAATATTAATCACGTGTTAAAAAAATATTATTTCTAATGTCAAACAAAAAACTCGTACGATTGTAAAAAGCAGGAGCATCCTGTATCTGTTGCGAATGCACGACGAACACGAGTGACACTGCTGAACGCCGGTAAACATGGGAGGGGATGGTACGCTCAGCAACAGAGCGGAATCTAATACTTTGTGAGCAGGATAACAATACGTGAAGATAATTCTTTAAGTTCTAAGATGAGTGGAATGTTATTATAAGTTGTTATACGCATTACTCAAGCTGTGAAGTGAGCGCGCGACGCAATGTTACTCGTTTTGTTTTGTGTAATGACTATAGGTATTTACTTGCTATATTTATGTATTCGAGAACACTACTGTCTAGACAAATCTTACATAGATATTAAGACGGTATCATTCAAACTGATGTGTATTTCTTTGCGATGTATAATAAATAAATAAAAATAAATAAAAATAAGCTGCAGTTACGTTTCTGTTGACGCCAGCGATCGATCAAAACTTATTCACTTGTTATATAATGAACGCGACATTAACAATTCGTATACTTTTCTAATGTATATTTTAATATATACTTAGGTAGTAGTGATTAAGATTTGTGAAATAGTAGAATCGGCACCTGGTAAAACTCTTGTCGATCGCTAACGACTGAAGTATAAAATTTTGTTCAAAAAGCCAGACCATATTTGCCTTTAGACTTTGAAAGTAGATATTTATATTTAATATAATAATGTCAGAATCGCGAATGTTCTTCATTTCATAACTTTTTAAAATGCCTGTAAGAAATTGCTTATAGCGCCGCCCATTGTACAACCTGTTTTGTAAACTAGGTACTCTTAGTTCTTTCATTTATAAGCTTGGTGTTCAATAAAGTATTATTGTATTGTATTGTATATGACAAGACACACAAGCCGTGTGCTTGATGGTAAGTCCTACGCTTGTCAAGGCTGTTGCAGCGTCACCCAGAACTTAGCACTGTAGTTTTGTATGCACTGAGCTCCTCATCCAGTGACTTTTTAGTTTTTGAGTCTCTTGTGTTGAGTAATTTCTCTTGCTGCAGCGCCCTCTACTCCCTAACACAGTAATACTTGCGCATTATTGCTTTGCGGCAGAATATCTGGCACTGCGGTGGTATCGACCAAGAAAGCGTTTTGCACAAGAGGCCTAACACCTAGTAGGTTTCCTAGCCTCTTCCGATTCGCATTCCGGCAGCGACGGTGATATTCTACTCTGTAATATTACTTACTAATGCAATAGCCCCTTGCCCTCGTCTTCTTGTGCGGAGAAGGATGTCTTCTCCATACCGAGCATGTTGGAGATTGAGTCGAAGTCATACGTCTCGGAGTACTTCACGCGAACCTTCTTCTTCACGAACTTGTCCCAGTAGTTCACAGGGAATGATCTGGTAACAAAATTAAAAAGTTAATTATAAGGAAAAAGTGCTTATTATAATGTCCAATCTGAATGAAACACGTGGTCGCGAAATGCGCGCCTAATTTGTAAATTCAATTGAATCATAATTTGGCGCGCAAAAACCGCAAATTCCCATCCGCGAGCATTGTGGTTGCGACGTGAGCGTTATCGATGACGTATCTAACATACATCCATGGTATTAGCAAAATTCATACAGGAAATTTCTTTTAATCCTTACTATACCATGATAATTAAAACAAAATATTTATGAATAAAACTGACGTATATTTACGTCTCTGGGACGCAAAGGGTTAAGTTCAAAATCCTTCATGCAATACACTGCGGTCGTCATCCTGAGATCCAGAAGTCTAGAACAGTGTTTTCCATAAAATGTTCCTTCCAAAAATATTACTCTGTCCCTCTATAACGGTACAAATGTGTCCAATATGAATATTAACTATTACTGTATTTTACTTTTAACTATATAACTGCTATTTTACAGCTCTGTGTTTTTATTTTCTCGCAGTAGGTGTCGTGCCCTGGGCTAAGTTTACACAATATTTAACAATCTTGACCTTAAGAGACTCACCCGCCGCTGCTGTCCGAGTTCCTCCTTGTTTTGTATGGTATATTGACTTATTTCTAATTTTTAACACACGCGTCGCGATATAAGTATTGCCGGTGCCATCTTTTTTCTAAGCAAGCTGTTCAGCGCTCGCGCGCAGAGGGCGCGCTCGGCCGTCAATTGGCCGCGAAGTGTCTTCCGCGGACTTGGCGGGTGATTTGAAAATATAAAGGTCAAGGTCCCTACAGTAGGTATGAAACGTAGAGTATGCACCTCGAGGATAAAGCCTGTCTTCGTCTTGGGCGGCTTTAACGCCTCGCTTTACTCAGGACTCTACATAACTCCCTCGCTACGCTCTGGAATTAAATTTTAAATTAACCCAAGAGTCCCCGTTCCACTCAGGGTTCAATATACCGGCCATGACGTAAGACACTGCTTTACTCCCTCGGTGCATAATCTACTATTAGAATCTAGTTCTGGGCGGTAGTTGACTGTCGACTGCCGCCTCTTGCGCACTTCTGTCGAAAGTAGTAGTTATGTAGAGTCCTGAGTAAAGCGAGGGGTTAAAGCCGCCCAAGACGAAGACAGGCTTTATCCTCGAGGTGCATACTCTACTTTTCATACCTACTGCGAAACAATAAAAACTTCTCATCGATTTTTGAATAGTTGGTTGAAGATTTTTTTTTTAAATACCTATGTAATAAATCATTTTTATAACAGTTGATCCAGTAATGTAAACCAAATTTTAAACAAGTTGTAGTTCAAGTGATGGTTCAGGTGAAGGTGAAGATGCAAGGAATCTGCAGTGCAAGTACCGAACGTACCGATCGATAATTTTGAGTCTTCAATTCTTTATACGAATATTTGAAAACGACCTCGATATAGCTTATCGACAGGCGACGGGAATGGGGATATTGTTTAATTGTGTTTGATCTTACTAATATTATAATTGCAAAAGTTTGTATTTATGGATGACTGGATGTTTGTTATTCTCTTACGCTCAAACGGCTAGCCCGATTTTGATGAAATTTGGCATTGAGGTAGATGGGGCGCTGAATTGACACATAGGATAATTTTAGTCAATATCGTCATTATCCATCACCATGCGGGTGTAACCGCGAGGCGCAGCTAGTATTCAATAAAAAAAATAGACCTCGGCCTTCTTTTGATCCAAATAATAGAAGGACGCATTGTGGAATGCAAACAGTTCGTTATAATCGATATACTGTCGACAATTTGACGATCGTATAAGTCGTCGATATGACTTCCACACTTACTAGGGGCGATACGATTTTTATCGATCTTAGCGACTCTACAAATTTACGACGATTACGGTACTTGCATTGCTGGTCTTTTATCATAGTTTCAGTCGTTTTCTTACTGACTGATTTAACAACTGAGAGCCTAAACACCGAGGTCACAAACTTAAAATTTTGGCAGTCGATGCCTTTTATGTTGTAAGTATATATACTAAAAAGGAATTCTGGAAATTTCAACCCACACCCTCCCGACATTTAATTGGGTGTAGGTATTGAACCTACACCCAATTAAATGAATTTGCGTCGCTTTATGTCTCAAACCAAGCGGTCAAGCAGCTGCTGTCAGAGCAGCTAGTGTATCACAATGCTGGCGCCTACTTTCAGCAGCAAGTTATCATCGACATCCAGCGTGGCAATGCTGCCAGCATATTGGCCACTTTTCTCCCCACCTTATAGATTAGTTTTAGTTTTGCAAGATTACACACTAATATAATGGCAAAAGTTTGTGAATGTTTTTGTCTGTTTGTTACTTCTTCATGTTTAAACAGCCAGATCAACTTTGATAAAATTTGGTATGGAGGTAGATGAGGCGCTGGATTAACACATGGATACTTTTTATCATCATCATCTATTACCATGCGGTTAGTTTTGATAATAAATCCTACCATGAGTTCGTACCTATCTCCTGTGTGAAGAGGGGGTTCAGAAAACTCTTGGGAGACAGTTAACATGTAAGTATGAGAGTACAAACTTGGCAGATATAACAAGCCGGTCCCAATGGCTCTTCAGGTCGTCGTCCTCCGGCTGTTCCGCGATGTACAGTCCGTCAAACTCCAGCTTGCGAGCTATCTCCTTCTCTCTCTTGAATATGGCTAACGGAACCTACAAAAAAAAATGAAAACGGGATTTGTACAGTTCTTAGAAGACTCCGCATTGTGGAGAACTAAAAATCCTTCCTCAAAAGGAATTTTTGAAGGTTGAATTCTATTTATACTGGCCTAATTTACAGTTAATAAAATATTACACACCCACACTCTCGCACTAGGACTCATGGACAGACAACATCCAAGACCCGGGAGCAAACAATTCTGTTCATCACACAAATATTTGTCCCGGTCAGGTATGTTTGGTTTGTGAAACGCTCGCAGCGGAGCTTGACTTGTCATCTTAACTGGTCAACAAGTTAAGCAACACTTGCTGCGGTCAGGACTTGGATGGATGACCGCTAGTTGCATTATTCAACTGAGCGCTTCCGTGCTTCGGAGGGCACGTTAAGCCGTCGGTCCCGGTTGTTTGTTTTTAAACAACAGTCGTTTATACTATGTCGAGGGCATTCGGGCGGCCTGAAAACTTCGACATGAGTTAGCCAATCCGCACTGGGCCCGTGTGGTGGATTATGGTCCAACTCCTCTCTCTGAGAGGAAGGCTCAAGTCTCAGCAGTGCGAACAAAATGGGCTGATTATGATTTATGATGAGTCACGGATATCTGTGACGTGTTATGTACAAAAGCAGAGATACAAACCTTAAGATGGTAATATCCAATGAGGATGGCGAGCGAGACGACAGAGTGTAGAGCTGCTGCGATCTTGATCACGTGCTCCATGTAGAAGAAGTCCTCGTCTATGTGAACCACTTCTATTACGTCATCCACTTCTTCACCACTACCTGATGGGTTCAATATTGTTCATTATTTCTCAATCTTCAAAACCACCATAATCTTCGAAATATAATGCTATATAGTTAGAAGTGATGATATGTTGGTCAACTTTTATTTTTAACATGTTCAAAATATAAGTTCACCAAAAATCAGGTAGTCTTAAATAGCTCGAATAGGTGAGATTACCTACCTAGGTAACAATATTTAAAAAAAACAAGTACAATTTGAAATATTTAATACCGACTTCCATCCTATTCAGTTATTGGAGCGTATCTTAAAAACTACTAGACCGAATTTAAACGGGACCACACGGGAAGCACCAGCTATCAAACAAAGAATTTTGAGAATCAGTTCACCCAGTCGAAAGTTATGAGGAAAAAAAAATACAGTCGAAGTGAGTACCTCCTCCTTTTTTTGGAAGTCGATAGAAAACTATATTGCCCCGTGCGGTTAATAATAAATATTAACACAATGGGACCAAATGTACTGCCTCGTGAAGTTGATACAAACAACAAAGAGACCAAATGTTGATATAAAAATAACAAAAAGAGACAAAATATAAAAACAGTCCAGTGGAACGCCGCATATGAAAACAGCTGAGTAAATATTATTGTAACGCGCACCAATAATATCGAATGTGTCTCCGTTCGTGCAGACTTCGGCCTAGTTCGTCAAGCGCCAGATAAACGGTAGATATACTCACGTTTTTATGTTACTTGGGTGTCAATATCTATATTTAATTTTATAGTCAATAAAGTTTTAGTAAAGAAGTAACAAAGATTATTTGTTATATTATTTATCGACGGAGAAAGAGGTTCACTTAGAACCATCGGATGGTTCGAAGTGAATGAATGGTTACCATTCATTTGTTCATTATAGCGTAGGGTCCCAAACTGATTTTGACCTCTGACAATAAGATCCACTATTTTGGTCTATCTTGTGCCATCTCCTGCCAATCATCAGCTCCGATTTCGCATCCGTTTTACTAAACTTCTTTGCTCCAGCGGTATCTGGGACGACCTGTGTTTAGTCTCAAATATGCTCGTTTCATTGCACTATTCTTATCCCAATCTTTTATATATGGCCATGCCGGCGAAGTCTTTCAGCTTTGATCTCGCCCATGATATTTGGCTCAGCCACCATCCCTTTATTCTACCATTCATACCATACATTCCAAAATAGAAATTGAGCGAGTTTCGTTGCAAATTTGAGCAGAAAAGAAATACTTACCATCGCCACTGCCAGAGCCAGCGCCGGATCCCGATCCACCGGAAATGACGTCACCAACACCTGAACCCTCGCCGTTACCGTCGTCTAATGTTGATACCTGCAATCGAAGTAGGCTTAGTACTTATATCTTCTAATACACTGGTTGTTAGACTACCACAAGCTTAACTACTTAATAATATATTCAAGTTGAATGTAAAAAACGTTTTAATAAAAAAGCTTATTATAAAGTCCGACATTATAAAGAAGATAAAGATGCTTGGAATACTCCACTTCTGGCAACTCTGCCACCCATAATATGTAATATTTGTAGTACCTAAGTAGAAACATTGTAACAGGATAAAGTACCTTTAGTCGTACCAGCGCTTCAGTCGTACCACGTCGATATCTGCGCACCCGTCATGAAAAGGTGACATCTAGCGGTGCAATATGGTTCTACTCAGTACCACGGGTAAACAGCGACACGCGGCGGCTTGCCGGAATTCGCGATCAAAAAATAATGAAAAAGTAAGTTTTTTGCACAGTTTTCACTATTATTTTTACGTCATTCATAAGCGATTTCACATAAGATTGTGTTGAAACGAATATTTTTTTGATTCATGTCTGTTTTTATAGTGTTTTCTGGTTGATATGAGCTAGATTAAACGGTAAACGGTTTCTAGGTTATGTTATTAATTTTGGTTTTTAACTTTGTACACCCCGCTGCCTAACTCGTACCTGCATAAACTTCCTAATTCGTACCGGTACGACTTAGGTGTTACAGAGATATTTTTTATTATTTTATTTTATTTCGTCCCCCTACAAAACGGAAATTGAAACCAAAGAAAAGACAAAGAAACTGAAGAGACCTATATTAAATTTGAAAAATATTAAGAAAGAAAAAGGAACACAAGTCACTAATAAAAAAAGAAAGATAGACAGGAAATCTAACAAAGATAAGAAACTAGACGCTAAAGAAAATTGGTTGTGCAAACTATGCAACGAAGATCGCAAAGAAAATATGACCCAATGTATTAAATGCAAAGGATGGGTACATGATTTATGTGCAGATCTCGAAATTAAAACTAAAAATTACATTTCAAAAAATGATAGTTTTATTTCCTAAAGGTACTCATTATTACGAAATGAAACTAACGTTTTTTATTATTATTATTATAAGTAAGACTGAAATTGATCTCGTAGCATATAAGTCTACGCAGTTTTTTAATTGTCCTTAGAATTCTAGTTGGAAAGATATATGTTTACTCTAAGTACGACTAAGGCCATGGGTGGTACGATTAAGGCAACCGGTTGCCTAAGTCGTACCGAAGGAAGGTTTTTGTAAAACCTATAAAAAAACATTTTATTAAAAGATTTTTATATGTCTTATTAGTCTTTGTTGATTCGTTAATAAATGAAGAATTTATATATGCAAAGATTTTTCTTTAATTTATATTACAATAGAAATTATAGCTATTTTCCTTGAACTGGTACGACTAAGGCGACCTTACCCTAAATATCTATATAAAAAGAATGGGCCTGAGTTTCTTGCCGCTTCTTCTCGGTAGGCTCTATATATTTTGGAACCCGGCGGTAGAGTCTTTAAAGTACATTACAATGAAAAATTGAAGTGGGTCTTTGATGTCTAAATTGAATAAATGATTTTGACTTTTGACGTTTAACCACAAGCTGTCAAACATGCCAATCCATATAATAGCTGGATTAATAATTTATATTATATTTATATTTCAATTATTAAGGCTCTAAAAGACATACTGATACGAAAATTTTATTATACACTGCACGAATTCTTTCTGGATGAAACAATACTTACAAAATAAATTGTTCCGCTCCGCAGTGTTGCTGCGGAGCAGATACCCAATCAGGGTCATTATGTAATGCCTACCTAAAATTTAATATGTTTACTAAGATCTGCATGTACAACTAATGTTTACAATAAATGATTGAGAGTTCGAGAGTTTATATTACGCTACGTTTTGACTAAGCACATTTGAATGTCTGAGTTAGCCTTACCTTATAGAAGAGCAGCACGAAGTTGATGCAGAAGGCGAGCACTAACGCAACGTACTTCAGGTTGTAGAAGTTCCTCGCGAGGAAGGATACGGCGCGCCGCGTGTACTGCGAGAGGTCCACCTGCGACAGGGCTGAGGGCGCGGGCACTTGGACTGCCTGGAAACGTACACATGTAGGTAGCAGATTACTTCTAAGTTAAAATTCAAAATAATTTATTAAAAGCGTGAAGGATGCGTAGGTTTACATCTTAGGGACCCAAGGCCTACTCCGCTATATGAAGGAGTATGGCCTTGGGTCCCTGGCGGGCGAATGCACAAAACACCCCAAGTGGGAAGTCAGTGCAGGCCTCATCGCCCCCAAAATAAGAATAGTATACAAATCAATTATTAATTAGTGTAGATACTTCAAAAAAATATTATTGCTATGTTCCAATATCAGTAGAGACGCTACCGAGAATATGCGACAAAGAGAACTTGGGGTCATTCTTTGTCATTTATTTATAACAATGTATTAATTTTAAAATATATACAGGTTTATTGGTAAGTCGACCTATCCCCATTTCGGTTTACATCGTTTCGGACTGATTTCACTATGAAACACCCTATCTCAACTCTAACCGTTTTCGAGATATTTGAATTTTACTCTTCAATTAACCCTTTTTCTTCCAAGGACATAGACGTTCGTCATTTTATGAAGTAAATCTTTTGTTTCAATTAATCACGGTAGGGGAAGAATTACATTCGAAGCTGGTCGAAAAATTTGACCCTCATTTTGATCCAAGAAGCGTAGATAGGCTTCACAGCGCGTAAAAGATACGTTCTGCAATCCGTGCTTGTCATTGTGCACAACACCAAATTCTTTAATTTAGTCTGCTTATTTTTTAATATATTTAAGGTAAGTCAAAAGAAAATAAGGTCTATAAACTCATTAAGAACCGAGGCGGATCAGTTGTACGCAAGCTAAGGTGTAAGGCGCACTTACCTTTTTACAACGACTAGGCCTTTTCCAACTTCCTCGCTGCGATAAATGTTAGCAAAAGCAAAACAATACAATAATGATTATATACTACTGTTAAATAAAATATAATAAAATATTATGCTAATAAAAAGAATGATGTCTAATGGTAAACATAAAACCTTAACCGTTGAAATGTATCTATTAATATGAATAATTTATTAGGAATAAATACCACAGTTCAATTTAAACATAATAAAAATTTTGTTATTTCCAAGGATGATTAAATAGAGAGGATTGCCAATACATTTTAGCGTAGACACTTTCAGTAGTTCCTAATAGTTGTTAATATGGAAATATATATTGAGCTAAAACGCAGAATATGGTAATACTTTGTACTACGGCACCAGTTAGCTGCCATTCCAAAATTTTACTATCGAACGCTGTAATACGCTAAAAATGCAGTAAATGGCGCTACTACCCGAACAATTGTTCTCGTACTACAAAAAAGGTTGTCTTTTTTTTTTTTTTAGCACGGACTAATGCTGTTTGCCTCTACCGGCATTTACAGCGTCACCGGACGGTTGGCGAGCGCAGATGGCACTCAGCCAGATGCGGGCGCAGAGGGCGCACCGCCTAAGGCGAGCGTTGAAGACGCTTCGCCGCAAGGAGAGGAGTAGGCGACTTGCTCAAGGGCACCACTAAGGTACGGACCTCGGCTTGGGCCGTCGCCAGGAGAGAGGGGAGTCGGAGAGAAAAGGGTTGTCTTTAACAAAGGTGATTTATATAATCATCCTTGGTCGTCATAATCGTCCAATCACAAGCACGTTAGATCACAATAGGTACCTTTTTGCTTTCGGCTTCTATAGCGGACATGGCAGCTTGTTGGGCAGCCTGCGCTTCCATCCTCTCTTGAGCTTGCTTCTTGGCTTGTTCACCACTAAACATAGGAAAGAAAAACAATGCTTTATAAAAAAATAAACATTTTACTGCTTAAATATCTTTCGTTTTTGAACCGTGTCAAATACTTTTAATTGTTTGACTCGTTAAACGATTGCTCGAGGTTTCGAAACCGGTCGAGACACTATACCTACTACTATGTACTATTTACTACTATACCTACCGCATAAGTTAAATCCGTCAAAATATTATTAAAAATGCCTAATACTACTTACGAAAGTTTAGTATCTTAGCCTATTTTTGAGTGACTAAGTTTATTTATGTCTGTTACTTCTACCTAAAAGGAATTAAAACTAGGATGAAATTTAAAATGGGGATAAATTATGCTCAATATAGGATAAGCTAAGATTTCTATTTCGATTCATAGGTGGTTCCCGACGGGTCGCGATCTTATTCCAAGCGAACTAAGTCGCTGGCAGAAAATAAGGAAATCCTACTAATCCTAACTAATATAATAAATGTGAAAGCCTGGAGTATAAGGTTTCTAACATAATCACGTCAAAACGCCTGAACAGATTTGGTAGGTAGATAGATGAGGCAATGGATTAACACATGGGATAGTTGACAGTTAGTAGATACTGGTAGTAATTCGTTTGTGCCAGAACACTAAAGTAATTAATTATATCAATATATAGGTATACATAAACTATTACAAATACAAATTCTCTAAATTATGGTAGTTCTTATTCTGTTTGTACTAAAATTCACATGCTTATTGGTAACACTTAGAATGATCATTCTAAAATATGATTATTATATTCAATTGTGGGTAGTTTTACATCAGTTGAGAGAGCTCGCATGACGACTATACCTGCATATATATAGCCTCGAGTTGGCATAACTAACAGTTAAAATGCTAAAAACGTGCTACAAGGGTGCTAGAATTGAGAATCTGTGGGTTAAGGCCTATTCAAACCTGGGCGTTATTCGCTACCGCGAGCGATAGAGAAATCCAAAAGGGTATGCGTTAATTTCGCTGTTCACACCAAAGCGGATATCTCTACCGCGCGCGGTAGAGATATTCGTTGGCAACGGTTAGCGGGGCGGTGGAACTAGTTTCGCCAACACTAGGCAGTACAAGTTTCGCTGCAGTTATGGAACTTCATACTATTTACCCATCGAGTTCCGCGTGGTATGTTTCGCTATCCACAGCGGTAGCGAATAACGCGCAGGTCTGAATAGGCCTTAAATTGTAGTTATGGGTTGTTTTGTTCAGCGTTCGTAAAGCTTCAAAACGCTAATCAACTTTTCAACCCACGTCCCAGGCACTATTTTATACTGAGGTACTATTTTAAACTGAGGTATGATTACGGTGTATGCAAAATTTGCAAAATTAACGACATTTTGCTTTTCGAACGCTTTACACGAATGGACATTTTACAAACGCTTACAATGCCATTACAGCAATTCAAACGCACCTTAATCTGTGTAGCGTTATACGAATTTAAACTTTAACATGAACAGTATAATAAGTACCACAATTAAGTAAAAATGGATTTTAGAGCGCTAGTTTAGTTTGGTGTTCTGAACAAGTATTGGCTACCACTATCAGACACGTACCCGAGTAGATCAATGAGTGAGGGCGGTCGCTGTTCCTCGGGATGCTCTCCAGAATCATCAGGTGATGCCGCTTCCTCCTCGCCTGATGATGGAGACGAAGTACTCGGAGATTCATGTGGTTTCACTTGTATTCTGTATAAAATAATTAAGTTTCAGACATAGCCGTAACGCATAAATAAAAAGTAACCATACTTATTCGTATAACATCATTGATATTTAAATGGATCGTTATATTCAAATTTATCAATTTCACATAGATCAGGAAATTCAAATGTGGATTTAATTTTAAACCATACCCCTCTTTATCCCCTTGCTCCAGAATATACTAGAAGTCATAAAAATGGCTAGGTACAAACATATCGCCACAAATTGAGTTATTTTCTCATATATCTAAGATAAAACTAAAATTACTTACGATGAAAAACGAAACGATATTTTTACAAACAAATACATATCAGATTTAAACATCTGTAAATATGACTTGTATGGCTTGAGGCATTCATAAACTAGTGATAAGTTGTTAAAGTTAAAAAATGGTCGTCATTTCGAACAACTACTTACTTAATTAAATTAAAGATTAAAGTACGTAAAATACAATGCATGTAATTAATATCAGGTAATATGTTTCATAGCAAAATTTACTGTACAAAGTAATTTATTTTCTTCAATACGAGCGCGTTGATTCGCGAACTGAGTACCTAGGTACAAGTGTTTTTAAAATCCATGAATGTAGATTTCTTGTCACTAAAATCAATGACATAGTTAATAAGTAGATATCATTGTATGCAGTGTAGTTTCAGGCTTATCACTTGCCCATACTGACCCATCCAAATGGCCTACTCTACATAAAATGTATTTAACCATTGTTTAAACTTGGGACTTCTTTGGGGATTTTTAGGTCTCATTTTATGATAAGGTGTTTAAAATTCTGAATGGCACTGAACTATTATGGGCAAAGGTAACGATTAACATCAGGCGAGCGACTTTTCTCGAATCGTCACCGAGTTTCATAAAAAAAGATAATATGGTAAGTGCGTGTCAATGACTTACTGGCCATTGTCTTCTTTGGTGATGTCCAGTCCGAAAGCAGAGACTTGCAGTTGTCCGGTGTCGTCCGCGGGAGGCAATGCAGGTAAGTGTCTAGTTGGACCTAAATAAATTGGTCATTTTAATACTAAAGCGTAGGTAGATAGTCAGTAGGTGTCTAGTTAGACCTAAATAAATTGATCATTTTAATACAAAAGCGTAGGTAGGCAGGTGTCTAGTTTGGACCTAAATAAAATGGTCATTTTAGTACTAAAGCGTAGGTAGGAGAACGATGTCCGAGCTGACCCACTCCGGCGCAGACGACCGGGGGAACGGAGGAGACGGTTTGCTCGTCTCCTCCCTCCTCCGTAGTGGGGCCACTGGCGAATAGTCGGGGGACTCTTCGCCGGCTTGCACGGCCCTACACGTCTAGAGGGTGACCTTGGTGAGCAAGGTTACCCCTTCACGTGCGCTGAGGCCTGGTTAACCCGAGCCGGTAGGTCGGTAGGTGTCTAGTTAGATCTAAATAAATTGGTAATTTTAATACTAAAGCGTAGGTAGATAGGTGTCTAGTTGGACCTAAATAAAATGGTCATTTTAGTACTAAAGCGTAGATAGGTAGTTCGGTAGGTGTCTAGTTAGATCTAAATAAATTGGTAATTTTAATACTAAAGCGTAGGTAGATAGGTGTCTAGTTGGCCCTAAATAAAATGGTCATTTTAGTATTTCAGCGTGGTGGATGTTGACAATAATCGGAGACGAAACACGAATACTCGGATCACAAAAATGTGACGGTCAAAAATCGGAATATTACAACTGTTGTGAACTAACTTGAAAAAGGAGCAGGTTTTCAATTCGACTGTATGTTTTTTTGTATGCTACTATATACACTATGCTATATATACACTATTACTCCGCCAAACATAAATTGTTTTTGTTAATTCTTTTTTTTATTTGGTAGGTCATTATACTATTGTTTGATGTTTAGTTATTGTTCGAAGTTTCTAATGGAATCATCTCGTAGGAAACAGCGTCATTTCTCACAAGATCTGTAATATTATGTATCATACTTTATAGTAGGTACCGTCAGAAAAACAGTCGATGTTCGAATATAATTCGATTAGATCACATCATAAAATATCTTGAAGGATTGACTCTAAGCAGATCACAATAATGATACCTATCTTCGTCTTTTTTAATCTTTTTCTACCGACTTCCAAAAGGAGGAGATACTCAATTCGACATTTTTTTTTATGTTACCTCATAACTCTCGATAGGGTGAACCGATTCTCAAAATTCTTTTTTAAATAATTACAAATATACATAAAATTTTGTTTGATGCTTCCCGTGTGGTTCCAATTAAATTTCATCATAATGGTAAGTACTTCTTGAGTTACACTCCAGTTACACTCCAATAACTGAATAGAAAGGAAGTCGGTATTCAATTTTTAAATTGTACTTGTTCAATCTATTTTTATGTTATTTGGAAACAGTACAAACACGAGGTCCAACTGATAGGGGACAACCTCTGTCTATAACAGATGCATTTCCTCAGAAGTTATGAAGTGCACTGCGACGCTCTACACATTAAGTTGTTAAGTCTCATGTGCGTGTAATTTCACCGGCAACCACACCTTCAAACCAAAACACAGTAATGCTAACATTACTGATTCACGGTAGAAAAAGGTATGGCTCTCATACGATTATTATTAATTCACATGTCCAAAAAAAAACTACAAGCAACCACATCAACATAAGTATTAAATAATTAAATCAACATATTATTACGTACCTGTTAATCCCAAAAGCAGGTTTTAATTTTTGTTACCGTTAATATAAATTAATGCCAATTTGTATAAACATTGGAGTAGTTTTGAAAACGATTAATATACCAGTATGTCCAATATGTAAGTACACATACAAGTTATAAAAACCAGTTAAACCTGCGTACGGCGATTTAGTGTTTTGTCATTTTCGTTTGGTCACCACTCTTAACACATGTAATACTTTACCGAATATATTTTGTATATGTTTTATTACATTAAACTTTCATCATTACAATAAACGCTCGCTTCGCTTCTTCTGCTTAGTAAAGAGCGAAGCGAGCGTAAGTATTTCAATTGAACATGTTTTTAAAGATATCGTTTAAAAAGTATATAGAAAACTTTATTATTATGAAGTAAATGAGCCAAATAAATATACAAGAGAAACAGAATCTTGAGGTGCTTGATTTTGTGTTTTTTGCACTCGTTGTTTCAATGATGTGGCCAAAACACTAATAGCTTCCCAAGAAAATGTCGGACTGTATGATTCTAGCTGTAAAGCTATAAATAATATGTAATCTCTTAAAACATATGCAAGATCAATGGAAATACCTATGAATTAGGAAGTTCCAGATAATTGGAAAATTTCTTAAGGTCTGTGGAGTCAATAGTCTTTCTAATGATTAATTTGTCAATCACGCCACAGAAATAGCTCATAAAGAAGATTTCTAAAGTGATTATTGATTTTGTCCAGTTACTGAAAGTGAATTTGTCATTTATTTTCTGAGTTTTATAGAGTTAAGTGACCAAACAGTTAGCGTCAGAAGCGCCACCCCTGTACCTGAACTTGTGTGCCTTACTTGGAGCGAGCAACCTGTGCTTCAACTGACCGATTTTCTCCTCTTCCGTGGGCTCTGGAGGAACTTCCTCCACCTGGGGTCCTCGCATCAGCCCCAAGAGAACGCCAAATATGTACCTGGTGGTGATAAGAAACAGTTGATTGATAGTCGGGACAAATATTATAAATATCGTAGTTGAGTTTGATAGCTCGACGTAATTTAACGTAGTTTATAAAAGCAATGATTAAATTTATTTTATCTATCCAAAAGTAAAATAATGCAACGTTAGCAAGAAGAAAATAAAAATATAAGAATCTTGTCGTAAGTGACATAATATATACTTAGTTATAATATTGACCGATTTTAGACTCAATCGGCAATTCCCTCTCGGTTTGCAAAGTATTTGTTGCCCTATATCCATTTTTGTAGAGCAAATCTTAGATAGACAATATATAAATGCGACAGAATCCTGTAAGAATCTATCATAAACAAGAACACACTGTTTATATTAAATGTTATTTGTCATATCTATTATTGTATTGTTTTAACCTAAACGATAGAAGAAAAAATAAACGCTTTTGACGTGTGGCTCTACAGAAGAATGCTAAAAATCTCATAGAGAGACCGAATAACTAATATACAAGTTTTAACAAAGAATGAAGTAAAACTAAGAACTTTTAAAACAGTAAGGCACAGGAAAATCTCATATTTTGGACATATATATATATCGTAACACTAAATGTTTAATTCTAAGAAAATACTAGAAGAGAAAATAGAGGGACACAGAAGTAGAGAAAGGTGGAAGCTGGCCTGGATTGACAATATTGAAAGCTGGAAAATTATTAATGACGCTGCCAACCTAAGTAGGTTGGCGCAAGATAGGAATAAGATCCGAAGGATAGCCAATGTCCGATGAGAACAGGGCACACAGAGAAGAGAGATTAACCTGATGGCCAATACCATACATCATTGATCGATATACATAGCGTGCAGAAAACTGATTTAGCAGTTACTTCCGATTTTATTCATCGTTTTTCTGTTTAGCTTTATTCTTCGTTGTAAAAATAGTGGCTCTATTTGGTTGTCAAACAAGATAATAAAAAAAGAGAAGAGTAGATGACCAACAGAAAAAAAAGTAGCGTAGAACCAGAGGAAAACCCTTTAAATTCAACAAAGGACTTTACCGCTAAGTGCTAAAAGGACATAAGAAAACGGTGAGAGAGAAGGTTTGCAAAATCAAAAGGAATACCATTTTACTACAAGTTTATGTAATCTTGTTTTTTTAAATAGGTAGGTAGGTATATCTAAGGACGCGGACGTCTTCAATATATAAGTACTTACATTTAATTTCTACAGACTTTCAAGAAGTCATTAATTTACTACAGAACATTTAAAGCCGCTGTCTAATCTAACGCAGGTGCTCAGTGCTAGAAGCCTTATTTCTCAAATTGTTTACAATGTAAAAAGGACAATACAAAAAACTTATATATTATAGTGATGCATTTACCAATGACTGTGCCACATTACCACAAATGTGATGCGTGAAAAGGACATAAGAACAATCATTCACATGTTTCATTATAAAGTCGTATTGTAATAAGTGACAGGTTTGCAAGATTGACAATATTAACTATGTCATATGTAGCCAATGTTTAACATTCTGATTATGATATACCCTGTTGACACTTGTCTTCACTAATTTTTACAACCTAAACCGCTGGGGAAATAATGATGATATTTTGGCTTTAGATTTTGTAGGCAGAAGGTTTTTTTTGGGATTTGACCCGTAAGCAGGTCAAGCGAGCGAAGCCGCTCTGGCGGGTCAGCTAGTTGGAATATTTATATTTTTCTACAGACTTACAAAATAGGAGGAGGTACTCAATTCGACTGTATGTATTTTTTTTATTATTTTTTACCTCATAACTTTTGACTGAATGAACCGATTTAAAAAAAAATATATATTATAATATTTTGTTTGAAAGCTGGTGCTTCCCGTGTGATCCCATGTAAATTTCATCAAATTCGGTCAAGTAGTTAATGAGATATACTCCAATAACTGAATAGAATGGAAGTCTGTATTAAATTTTTCAAATGGTACTTGTTATTCAAAACTTTGACTTTCTCTAGGCATCTGTTTAGTTAGTCAGGTCTGACATATATAGGGTGTTTGGTAGAGGGACCGACATACCAAATGAGCGTGTTCGGGGGCCCACTTGGAAAATACAAGTTGGCCAAAAAAAATCCCAGAACCCCCAATTTTTTTGAACTTTTTTTTGTGACCGTGCCCTTTTTTCCGAAATCGTACCTATTTACCACCATAACATTTCCATTCAAAATCCAATTCAAAATCCAGGTATCCAATTTTGCTTTGCTTGGCCTGTAAGTGTATAGAGACCAAATTCAACTAACAACATCCTGTCTAAAACAGATTTTACAAATGTTATGGTGGTAAATAGGTACGATTTCGGAGAAAAAGGGAAGATTCACAAAAAAAGTTTAAAAAAATTGGGGGGTCTGGGATTTTTTTGGCCAACTTGTATTCTCCAAGTGGGCCCCCGAACACGCTCATTTGGTATGTCGGTCCCTCTACCAAACACCCTGTATAACTGTGTCTTTGAAGTAAGAAGTGTCTACCCCAAATCCTCCATAGTAGGATGGATTAAAAAGAAACTTATTTCCAAATGTAGATAGATACTTTGCAAAATTATATTAGGTCTACATTTAATTTCGTGAATCAAAGTCCACATTATATAAAAATTAAAAACAAATTTTAAGCCTCAAACTAGTCGTTTTGTAAGTCATGTTAATGATATCTTAAAATTTCGCGGTTACTATATGCGATTTAACTCTTTAAGTTGTTTCATTTCAATATCTAGTAAGTTTAAATTGATTAATAAAATTTCCACTACAGTAAATGTGGGTTACTTAAGCTACCTTTTTGATATATTTTAGTGAATTGTCAGTACCTACTAACGATGGTGGTGAATTTCTTACTGCTTTAATGGTTTTATTCGATAGAGTAAGATATAAGCTAATAAATAGTAGTAATATTTTTCCTAATTACATCTGAATATTTTTATTTATTTTTTACTTTTGAGCCAAAGTTGAAGTAGTAATAGGGTTACTTTGACCAGCATATAGTTTCGATCCAAAAACTATAATTTATAACTGTATTGAGCGAATCTAAGACTTGTTGGATAATAGATAGTAATAATACCAATGATTACATATGAAAAGAAGTTTAATCAAGAATAAAAACAAAACACTGATTTTGTCATTTTTTCGATATTTACGAAAATGTGTAATTATAACTTAATAAAGACATTATTTATAATAATCAACAGTTATCTTCTATATATCAATAGTTAATATATTACAACAAGTATGTTTCACACAAGTCGAATAACAACATTAAATGTCTTTGTTAAGAATGGGCGGGCCAAAGTTACCCCGTAGAGCTAAAGAAACCCGCAAATACGGTATTGTTTTTAAATTAATTTGGAAACTTTACAAGCTCGAAGCCCTATCTCTACCTAGAACAGATGTATTTCCTTACAATAGCTGAACTGCACTGCGCCTGTAACCCTGAGTCATTAAGTTGTTAAGTCTTATGTGCCTGTAATTTCGCCGGCTTCAAACCAAAACACAGTAAACAAAAAGATTTTGTGGTAGTAGTACCCCGGGCTCTACTTTTATCATCATTTCTACTATATTTTTAAGCCCAACTTAGTAAAGTATATAGTATATGAATCTCCTAGATTGAATCATCGAAAATTGATGTACTCGAACTACCTCACATAGCCTAAAATTCTAATCTGTTATGTCAACGATAAAGTTGTGATTTTCATCTAAAAGAATAAAATATAAATGATTACGCATTATAGACGCAGCGAAGCGCGTAACCACTCACTTAACGTGTTACTAGTAATATGAACGTTAAATCGTAAAAAAAAATTGATCCATTTTTGTCTCACGGCCAAATGCTTTCATTACGAAAAGTGAGCTGGCTCCTAATAGGCACTTTTAATTGGAAATTTAATGGCATAAGCTTTAAAAGAGCTTCAAAGATTTATAAATAAAATTTTCAGTTAGTCGTCCCACATCCAAGGGTAGGAAAAAAAACAAGACCATTTTGTACCTAGAGGCAGACGACTTAACATATGTCTTGATACTTGCAAACCTGTAATACCGAACTAAATAGAATATAAATAAGGTTCAATCTTACCTAACAACAACGAGAACTCCATATCCCAGGTAGTAGAACAAATAGAAGAACATCTTGAAGAATCCCACAGCCAGTTCACCAGGTGGCATCTGTGACAAGTCCGCGATTTTAGCCTTTATGTTAGAAGGCGATAGGGATGAAAATGCTGTGGAGATTCCGTCTTTGATCGATTGGAGGCCGCGACGGAATGGATCTTTGCCGCCTCTGGAAGAGAACATTTTATATTCATATATATACTTTTATGTATATTTTTATTTCTCCAACATGTTTGGAAAATTGATCATTATTTTGACAACCTTCTTCGAGATAAATTGAAATTGCTGTACTGGACTAACATGCGAGCAGCAGCTGGCAATAGTTGTATGTAAATCCATATCTGTCGTGGTTTAGCGGCTAAATAAATTACATACTTTTACTCCGAAAGATGGCAAGCAGGGTTTTGCTTATCAAAAATTTTATTAAATTTTCGAACTGGGTTGCAAGTAGAAAGCTGTTTATTGAAAAAAAAATTATAATAATTTAACTCATAAAACACGGCAAAATTAGTTCTCGTTATTTCATTAATTCCAGTAAGCGCGAGCCTACTCATCAACAGCCCTACCTTTCATCGTCATCATCTCCCATATACATATAGCTGGCTTCTCTATTTTTGGGTCCGCCGGAGGATTCCTCTGATGCAGCCATTAGACCGGATGCGTGCGTCATTTCAAAGATGGCGTCTTCGCAGAAGTTGACGAATGCTTCTAGCTTCTCCTTGTCACCACCTTCTGTGACTATGCTGTAGAAGAATGCGCGTTTGGATTCCTGAGGAAGAAAATATTCAAGTCAAATATATCTTAGAATCAAAGTTTCGCTTTGAAATTATTTATAGTTATATAGCGTGTAAGAAAAAGGGTGTAGTAATACTGAAAGCTGTGCATATGCACCTAGTCAAGATTCAACTGGTGTGAACATTTTAATAACTTATATTTTATTCACACAAATATAAAAAAATGTAGCCCTAAAATTTTTTGGACAGGTCTATTATTGGCCTTAATATAAGTCCAATAATAGAGAGGGGTAAGGGTAGAGGGCCGCGCCGCACCCCAACAATGCAGGCCCCGATTACCCCCCTTGTTTACCTAGTCTCCGTTCTTGATGTCATTGCTGTATTTGGCCTAGTTTTTCAGGGATGATCCTGCTTGAGTATTGATTACTCATAGCTCGTAAGTGTTACTAGACGTCATTGCCGTCTTTGGCCTAGTTTTTCAGGGATGATGCTGCTTGAGTATTGATTACTCATAGCTCGTAAGCGTTCTCGTCATTGCCGTCTTTGGCCTAGTTTTTTATGGATGAACCTGCTTGAGTATTAGAAAAACTTTGATTACTAATAACTCGGGAGTGTTACTACTTCCTGGGATGCAGTAGTTAGTAGTAGGACTTATATTAATGACACACTGTATATTATATTTAATCCATTTAAATTTGATTAAAACTTACCTTAATCTGCGGTTTCTCCCACTGCTCAATGTTGGATTCCTTGATCTCGAAGTAGACCCGTTCAATGCGCTTGGACCCGCCCATGATCTCAATACGGCCCAGGAACGGCTCGAAATAGTTCAGAACTGAACCAGCTGTTTCCAGGAAACGGGCCAATCTGGGGTAAAATTAGATAATTATTGACATACTTACTTAGTTATCGAAGTTTTAGCGTAAATTCAACCATAGAGAGTCCAGCTCATAGAAATCATGACACATCGTCACGCTTAAATATCCTTGAAGGGGCATGCAGAGGTGTTTTAAACAACGTTTCGCTACATAATATGTAGCGAAACGTTGTTAAACATATTATGTTCTGGTCCCATGTAAAATTGAATATCCTATGGTCATCTAGGTGGCACTGTTCCTGACTCCGGACTGTTATTGAGAATTTATTTGTCAACTCTAACTGTCCGACCCGGTATCGAACTCAGGACCTGGAGATTGCAAAGCAGCGCCTCCATCTCTACCACAGTGAGGAAGTCATTTCTGTTGCTTCGTATGCCATACAATAAATGAGCATAACCGCTGGCGGGTCAGCTAGAATTATAAACTAGTGCGAACAGTAGACCTCGCGAGCACAGTCATCAGCGGCAATTTTTCGCAGTCTGAGCTATAAAAAAACTTCACGACCTTATCTCGGCAACCACTTTATCAGCTATGTATGCTCATATTCAGAGTCAGGTACCTAATGAGTGTACCAAATTATTCAAATCGGCCGGTAAATAACTACGCAGCAAACTTCCTCTTTTTAGGATAAATACCACAAAAATCACCGACGATAAACCCTCAAACAAAATTATATTAAGGCGCGGTCCAACCCCGATTTTAAAATAATTTACGATGCTTTACGTAAGGTTGAATCGTTTGTTAGATTGGACGATGTAATGCGAAAATGCGTTAATTTTGTACCTTTTCTTTATATTCTTCGATCTATACTAATACAATTGAAAAAACTACTGGTTATTACTTTAGTACTATACGTTGGCTATGTATTACTTAAAAAAATATAGTGTCATCGCTGAAAATTCTGAGAGTTTGGACGTGAAAGTTTATATTTGTGGACCTATTTAGGATTTTTTTCTGCAGAAAGAGAGTTATATTTATGAATTCTATTCGGTACTCTTTTCCTATTCCTTTTCTAACCTTAGTATTTTTTTACTATCGATCTGTTTCGTTATACTAGGTGTTTAACAATTCTGATTTTTACTATTTATCAGGATACGAGCGCGCCTTAATCCTTTGCGTCCCAGAGACGTAAATATATGTCAGTTTCATTCATAAATCTTAAAGGATAGGAAGGATTAAATAGTAAAACACGCATACAACATTACGTCAAGATTGGTTGAAAAATGCGCCCTGTATCTACCAATACCTAACAAACATACGTACCTACACACATGTAAGTCAATTTGGCCAGTTAAAGCAGAGACGCTTCGCTTGCTCGTTCAGTAAGGCCTCAGATAGAACCTTTGTGTTCGAAGCGAGCGGTCGAAGCGAGATCGAGACCAATCTAAGGTTCATATCTAGTTCGAATTTGTCCATTTAAAAAGTTTTTTATATATTACAACACTTCAGACACCAGGGTCCGTGCTTTTTGTACTAAAAAAACTATTTGCTATTTCTTATTGAAAACTATTTTTATAGACAACATACAAGCTAATTAAGACATAGGGAAACTACTTTTTTTCTAAAGACTACAGATACTTTGTTTCTGAGTTTGTATAAGCACTGAAAACAGAACAGTATCCGCAGGCAGCACCCGTTCACGAGTTGAGGCATATGATGTAACAGCCATTGCCTTCGTTATTAGAATAGGTACGTTAATAATAACCTGGGTTCGTTGGGCATGTGTTCGGACAGGTTGGTGAGCAGTACTGCCAAGTTGAAGCCGATCTCCTTGGCGGGTTCGTGGAACCGGTCGCGGAATCCCACGTAGTCCAGTTTGCCGTCGTGGTTGGTCTCACAGCAAGCCAGCAGGAACTCTATCTCTTCTCTGTGGGAAACAAAATACTTATCTATACTAATCCTATTAATATTATAAACGTGAAAGTTTGTATGTATGGATGTATGGATGTTTGTTACTCTTTCACGCACAAACGGGGGGGCTAATGTTGATGAAATTTGGTATGGGGGTAGATGAGGCGCTGGATTAACACATAGGATACTTTTCATCATCATCATCATCATCATCCATCACCACGCGGGTGAAACCGCGGGGCGCAGCTAGTATTATATATAAAGAGGAAAGATTTGTATGTATGATTGTAACGAATTGGCTCAAAAAGTACTGGACCGATTTCAAAAATTCTTTCACCATTGGAAAGCTACATTCACCCTGAGTAACGTAGGCTATATATTCATCATGATCATCCATCATCGCGCGGGTGAAACCGCGGAGAGCAGCTAGTAGAGTATTTTATCGTATGTAATATTTTAAATGTGAAAGTGAGTTTATTTATTTGTTTTTTACGCTTTCATGAACATTATTATAATTATTATTTTATATCATTATTATTGCATCAAAGGTCGCACGGCCAGACACAATACAAATTTCATTGTTATAATGACATCGACCCTTGAAGAGTTGACATAATTATAATTATTATTACTTTCATGAACATTGTAACGAAATTTGACAAGGATCTAGATTACATCCCGGGGAAGAACGTAGGATACTTCTCATTATAATTGTCATCCAACAACACGCGGGTGAAACCACAAGGCGCAGTTAGTTATACTATATTATGTACAATGAGCAAACTTTTGTAATAGCAATATAATATCATAATGTAAGCAGTTCCCTATATAAAGGCGACGGGTGACCTATATACTGGCGTCTACTTTGGGCAAAAGATGAGTATCGCTATACAACTGACCATGGCAACATGACCATAGAGCTTTCTACCAACTTCCAAAAAGGGAGGAGGTACTCAATTCGTCTGTATTTTTTTATGTTTGTTACCTAATAACTTTCGACTGGATGAACCGATTCTGAAAATTCTTTTTTTGTTTGAAAGCTCGTGCTTCCCGTGTAGTCCCATTTAAATGCAGTTTGATAGTTTTTGAGATACTTTCCAATAACTGAATAGAATGAGTGTCGGTATAAAATTTTTCAAATTGTACTTGTTTATCTGTTTTGTTTGAAAATGTTCGTAGTACATTCGCATTTATTTAATATCATAACCGACTTTATTTACGTAATTAGCCAATGTTCCTGACATAGGTTTCGGGCATGTCCGATGCCCATATTCAAAGTCAAAGTCAAAATCATTTATTCAATTAAGGCATCAAAGACGCACTTATGAACGTCAATTTTTCATTATAATGTACTTTAAAAACTACCGCCGCGTTCCAAAATATATAGAGCCTACCGAGAAGAAGCGGCAAGATCGGGGTAATTTTTTTATCTAGATGTTTTTATAATGTTTCTACTTAGTTACTACAAAATTAGCTCCAGTGTGTTGCCTTCAGGAAGGTTGCATCAAGTGACTAAGATTTTTATTCGAGTGGTTAAAATCAAGTCAAAGTCATATAAGTTTGTCATTAAGTCACTGTAATGCTAAGCCACATTCTAGTACTTAAATCGGTGGAAACATTAACAAGATTTACTTAGATTAGAGATGGTGTTACGCAGGAATGGTTATAAGGCTCAGGTCGGTATAACCAAGCCAAAGAAGAAACTGATGAAACCGAAGGTGGAACGACAGCCGACCTTTTTGCCATAATATGTTAAAGGAGTCACAGACAAAATAGGTCGAATTCTTGACAAATATGCTATCAAGACCATATTTACTCCTCATCAGAAGATTGCGCAATGTCTGCGTTCCCCTAAGGACAAGATTCCTTTTCAGCATCCCGGGGTGTACATAATTAACTGCAGCTGCGAAAGTTCGTACATAGGACAGACGAAGCGAACTGTTTCATGCCGCATCTAGGAACACATAAAGGCAGTAAAAAATAATGAAAGACACAAATCTGCCATAGCTGAGCATCTGCTGGACGCGGGTCCTAACCACTGGATTGAATTCCATAACCCTAAAATTTTGTCCACCGAACGCCATTACATACCAATGCTAGTAAAGGAAACTATTGAGATCTCGAAATGCCAGAATTTCAATCGAGGTGATGGTTTTCAACTCGCCAGTGCGTGGAATCCAGTATTAGGTTGTTTTAAAAATAAAAGTCCGCGTTCAAAATGTGTTCAAAATACTATACGCAGTGATACAGTGAGTGTGTTTTGTCGGGACTTAGGATCGAGTTCGAGTTCCAGTGATAACCGTAGCAAAAGACTAAGAAAGAGGGTAGATCGTTATGACTGCACCTAACTTTTAAACTTTTTGACCAACCACCCGCATTCTTCAGTCTTCCCGTGAACATGGTGCATGTAACTGCGCCGAAATATCGGGAGCTCATTCCACAACCTTACCACGGTAAATATCCCGTTAATAATTATATAACTTTAACATTAACAAGGTTCTCAAAGCAATTGGCTAGGAACATATAATAACGTTTCATGCTCGTGCTTTACGAACACTTAACGGTTAATAATCCAATACTATTACATCCCAAAGCTTGAAGAAACACAAATCTTATTACTAAATAACATAATGTTTGAAGGATGATAGCCCCAGAGGTAACAAGGGCCGGCCGTCGATCGGACGGCTACCAGATCTATCCCCACCTCGCGCTTGAATTTTGGTGCAAGTAAAACCGTGATGAAATCCACAGCATGGTGGTGGCACTTATGGTGTCCGCCTGGCTAGCTACCACCCTCAAATTTGACAATCTATCGCTGCATACCTAACAGCGTGTTCCAGCAGCTTTCCTTGAGAATCCACGAGCTATTCTAGGTCTAGTGTGATACCACCTTCGACAGCATCACCACTGACCATTAAGTGATCAAACATATCCTATCAAGACAAGTGTAAAACAAAAGTACTAGGAGCTCATAAATGTAAGAATGTATCCTTGTGAGCAACGAGCTATTCTAGGTCTAGTGTGATACCACCTTCGACAGCATCACCACTGACCATTAAGTGATCAAACATATCCTATCAAGACAAGTGTAAAACAAAAGTACTAGGAGCTCATAAATGTAAGAATGTATCCTTGTGAGCAACGAGCTATTCTAGGTCTAGTGTGATACCACCGTAGACCGCATCACCACTGACCATCAAGTGATCAAACATATCCTATCAAGACAAGTGTAAAACAAAAGTACTAGGAGCTCATACATGTAATAATGTATCCTTGAGAGCCACGAGCTATTCTAGGTCTAGTGTGGTACCACCTTTGACCGCATCACCACTGACCATCAAGTGATCAAACATATCCTATCAAGACAAGTGTAAAACAAAAGTACTAGGAGCTCATACATGTAATAATGTATCCTTGAGAGCCACGAGCTATTCTAGGTCTAGTGTGGTACCACCTTTGACCGCATCACCATCGACCATCAACTTATCAAACATAGCCTATCAAGAGAAGTGTAAAACAAAAGTACTAGGAGCTTATAAATGTAATAATGTATCCTTATGAGCCACGAGCTATTCTAGGTCTAGTGTGGTACCACCTTTGACCGCATCACCACTGACCATCAACTTATCAAACATATCCTATGAAGACAAGTGTAAAACAAAGTACTAGGAGCTCATACATGTAATAATGTATCCTTGAGAGCCACGAGCTATTCTAGGTCTAGTGTGGTACCACCTTTGACCGCATCACCATCGACCATCAACTTATCAAACATATCCTATCAAGATAAGTGTAAAACAAAACTACTAGGAGCTTATATATGTAAAAATGTATCCTTGAGAGCCACGAGCTATTCTAGGTCTATTGTGATACCACCTTCGACCGCATCACTGAACATCAAGTAAGTAGTCACACACTAGTCTATTAAACATATAAAATTAAGTGGGATAAAAAAATCTAGGATATCTGGTTATCAAAGCTTGTATCACTTATTTTTGCAAATAACAAAGTAATACATTTTTGCAATAGTAATATCGAACAACAAGTACGATTAGAAAAATTTAATACCGACTTCCATTCTATTCATTTATTGGAGTGTAAATCAAAAACTACTGGATAATTGGATAGGAGATTTGATTTAAATGGGACTACACAGGAAGCACCAGCTTTCAAACAAAACATTTTGAGAATCGGTCCACCCTATCGAAAGTTATGAGGTAACAAACATAAAAAATACAGTCGAATTGAGTACCTCCTCTTTCTTGGAAGTCGGTAGAAAATTAAAGTGGGATAAATAAATCAATGTTAACAAATATTGGATATTTTTCTGCTGTTGACAATTATTTCAGTTACGCACATAACAAAGCTTTATTTGCAATATCTGGGTACTTTTTTAATTGAAAAGCGGTGACCAGACGAGCATATCCCTAGTCTTATGTTAAGCATAACGCTTGCCCGTAACAGCTCAGTGCCATTCAGAATTTTAAACTACAACAGTTCAAATCCCTGCAAGGCAACCAGGCGCGGATCCAGCCCACAAAAAAAGGTTGTGGTCACAGCCACCCGAAAATCAGACAAGTGCGAGTCGAAACCTGAACTATCTCATGATCGATATAGTATCAAGTCCCTCACTTGATGTTAAGCGTCACTCTTGCCCATAACAGTCCAGGGCCACTCAGAATCTTGAACTGGGTACAACACTGCGCTTTTTACTCGGAGACATAAGAGGTTCTTGCTCTGTATTTTCGCTGGAAACAACTAAGTACAAAGGATATCAAATGATGTCAAATTAAATTTAGAAGATCTCTTTATCGCGAAAACGTTAGTTATTTCTGCAATGGATATCCAGATTTTGTATATTTTATTAAGTCATTGTAGCGCAGCGTAGGTCATCCACCGACACGGTGAACAGACGACCTGAGGAAGGTCGCAGGACCACGTTGGATGCAGGCCGCTTCCAACCGGTCCTTTTGGAAAATCATAGGCCTATGTTCAGCAGTGGACGTCCTACGGCTGAGATGATGATGACGACGATGATGATTAAGTCATTGGATATAAAACGTCATATCATCGGTGTGTCAAATATGAAAGTGTGACGTCTGATGTCACAAGTCTTTTAGGGTTGTGGGCATGCCCATCGTGCCCACAACGGTGGATCCTCGCTTGAAGGCAATGCACTGCACTCATCACCCTGAGATTAAGATGTTAAATCGTTTGCATTGTAGTTTCAATGGAATCATCGTCCGTCCAATACACACAGTAATGTTTGCACACTACTGCTTTACTGTTGCATAACTAGCAAAGGCGTGGTTCTTTCCCAGGCAGACTCTGCACTAACATTACCACTATACTTACGGAGTATAGCTCTTCTGCTGTTCCATTTTCTCCTTGAAGTCTTTAGGCAACACCCATCCGTCATTGTTCGCGTCTATTTCTTGGAAACTGGCGCTGGACGTGAGGTCTTTCAGTTTGAGGAACATGTCGAAGTATTTGAGGATCAGCTCTACGTTAGATGCCGACTCTACGAGCGTGTCTACCATTTGTTTTCCGATTGTACCTAAAAAAAAAAAATTTTGAATGTTAAATATATTATTACATACAAAATTTCGGATTACTTGGAGGATAAAACAGCTTGGGACTGATCACTCCAGGATCTATCTACTCGTGTACTAAGATGTCAAAGTGTAGCGTGTCTTGCCCTACTGATACCATTATTATGTTCTCTTTTGTAAGGCAACACACTGGAGCTAATATTTGTAGTACCTAAGTAAAAACATCTATATAAAAATAATGGCCCCGAGTTTCTTGCCGCTTCTCGGTAGGCTCTATATATTTTGGAACGCGGCGGTAGTCTTTAAAGTTAATGAAAAATTGACGTTCATAAGTGCGTCTTTGATGCCTAAATTGAATAAATGATTTTGACTTTGACTTTGACGTGATTTGAAATAGTCTATACAAAAGGTCGAAAACCGTGTTATGTAATAATAAAACGAGATAAACGTGATATATATGAATGCTGGTCTATACGGAAGTCCAGCGCTGGTTGGTAACAACTGGCATTATGCTGAGTATAGGTCTGTTTGTGTCTTAAAACGTTTTTTTTTAAATTTTATAAACCAGCATTTGACCACAGTCTGACCTGATGGAAAGTGATGACGCGGTCGACGGTGGTACATGCTTGCCTAAAAGGTACCTATTCACTCTGTCTTTGAAGACTTCCAGATTGTATATGTCAGGAAATATAGACACTGGTAGGTTGTTCCATACCTTAACCGTACGCATTATGAAGCTAGATTTTAAACTATGTAATATTATAATTTATTATTTTGTTTGTTGACATAAAAAAAGACTTATGGCAGAGTTGCGGTGAGCACCACCCCTCCCTCCCGCATAAACTGCAAACAGGAAGTTTACAGAATAAACTACACACAAAACAACCCAATCAACCAAAAACGATTCGACACGTGTTTCGCCTGTACACGAGGCATCATCAGGAGATGTTGACACGTCGAGCGCTACACCGACAGTGACCGCACCGGAACTCGGCCATAAGCATTGTTTTTAGCGAAAGTGTCACTGAATATTTCTTCTAATATCATTTTTAATAATGGATTTCCGCAAAGTAACGCCTGAATCAATAAATTGTTTTATTTAATGTTTGTATTCTGGCAAATACATTATTTGAATTCACACAATTTGAAAAAACCTGCATAATATAGCGTACGTCGTCTAATTTCGCCGTAAAATTATGAAAATATTTCATCTCATCTCACCGTTGACAACGTTTCCTTCCAGCATGGAGAGCATCATGGTGATCATGTCCTTCTGCAGGTTGAGGAGTTCCTTCAGCAGGTCGACCTGCGAGGAGTGCTTCGAGAGCTTGTCCTGCATGTGGGAGAAGAGGAACAGGAACCCGCCCACTGCGTCCCATAACCTGGGGAGAGGGGAGAGCTACTTCAGAAACCAGATAATTAGATTACGGGTAACTTAGGTCCAAACGTCAAAAAATCATAACCGTAATCTTGTCATAAAGTAATTATGCACAGGTGTTAAAAGTACCATTTGTTACAATGATTAGAAGACAAAACATCCAGACGTTATAATGAAAAAAAGTTAATTTGGTAAACTTATACCTATATTGTCAATGCGTCAAAAATCCAAAATTCTGAACGGCTAAAGCACATAGTATACATGGGCGCATAATATAAATAGTAACATTAAAACACCTTGCTCTATGATTTCTCATACCCAGTATTGCCTAATCAAAAAAATGTTATTATTGAATGTCTTTGGCGTTTATAATATGTACCTACCTACTATGTACTATAACTACAGATTTCGTTTGTTACGAAATGTATACTATTCTGCTCACAACACAAATTGTTTCAGTGCCGCTAATTATATATTTGTATAATGTAACCTAACTCACACATCACATTGGCATTAGGCACTATGACATTAAGGCCCACTTGCACGTTCCAGAGTTAGCTTCAATAACTCAGAGTCAACTGCTAAAACGGGGTTTTATAATTAATTTATCTTGCACCATTAAAGGTTAGAAGTAAATTTAAGGTTATTTAATGATATTTAACCCAGCAATGTGGGAGGGTTAAGTCTTTAACTAGTGTTAGTGAAGTTTTATGTCAAAAGAAATTGAGGTTACATTCTGCTACTCTTTGGACGAAATGACACGAGACAATACGTTTAGAATAAAAAGTCGTCAAATTTCATACAACAAAGGATAAACAAGAAAGTCTATATACATTGTACTGTAGTGCCAAAGAGATAGATATAAGTTTCACTTTTTTTACGATTCATTCATTATTGGTCAGGTTACAATATAAGCGCATAGACAATTCAATGTTCCCATCTAAAGATTACAAATGTCAGTTTAGAAAACCGGTGATCTTTTATAGTCATGCAAGGCAAAATGAAAGTTAAAAATTGATATGACTAACGCAAGTTTACAAACTCATAGACTTATTTATTCAACCCGAGCAAACGTGCAAGTGGGCCTAAGCCTGTTGGGTTTTTGTGCATTTTCACATTATAACTATTGAACATTCTATCCATTTGCCAAACAAACATCTGGACCTTTTAACGCCACCACATTTTTCCGCTAAAAATACCTAATTAAGTTTATGTCATTTAGACGTTTTGACGTCAAGACTTAACTTACCCGTAATCGATAATTACATATTAATCCGTTCGGGAGCTACGAAGCCAGAAACAGACACGGCACACGCTAAATGTACAATACCAATAGTGTTACATATACAATTTGCATCGGGTGTTAAAAATAAGGCAGCAGAATTTTCCATCTGTGTGACCAAGCAGGCATACAACTACTTATGTCAAGGATAGTAATATAAAATAATATGTTTTTTCCCTTAAGAGACTTAACGTCAGAATCCCCTAGAATGAGACTAGGAGTCTCAAATTGAAAAGGGAATTATGAGTCAATAAATCTCCCCTTACAGAGAAATATAAGAATATTTGATACCCCAATCTAAGGTACTTTTTTAAGGTCTTATAAGGTAGGAAGTATAGTGTGCAAGCATTATTGTATTCAGGCTATAAAGGGCACTGTAGCATGTGGAATTACCTTTAGTCCTATTCTTTTTAAGTCTTTCAAAGTCCTACTTTTTTTCCTTTTTGGTAGGTACCTTCTACTGCTTGAATACCAACAACGGATTTTATTAAAGCTCACTCTCTACTGGACGAAAGCGACTCAAAAATCAATGTCTTGGAGTGACTAACGTAGTGCATTGCCGTGCGAAACTTAGTTCGCATGAGTGAGCTCTGGGTGACACTGCAACTATCATAGGTAAGTTAAGCGCACATAGAGTCTCATCACATAGTAAGGCAGGTTTCATCGCCTCTAATATTCTCATCCGGAAGGCGGAGGGACTGTGCTTTAACTCCGTCACTACACGGAGTACAAGTACCCTTATAAGTTTGAATATTTATTGCACTTGGTTGCTTTCGGTTATGATGAGGCCGTGATAAATCTACTGTGGTAGATCACTTCTGGTTTCTGCCTGGCTACCTATCACCCTCAACATTGAAAACCTATCGCTAAGCACCTAACTTTGTTTGGCAGCTGTCGTAGAGAGCCAGTTGCAATTCTAAATCGAGTGAGAAACAAAATTCGACCGCATCGGCATTTACCATTATCAAGTCAATTATATACAGTAAAAAAGTTCTTAATGCTTAACACTTTAAAATAAATAAATAATGCTTTCACACCCATACTCGTAGCGTCCCCTAGGATTTCTCCTGTGTCAGAGAGTCCATGGAACACATACAAAATCATACACATCTACATTCAAACACGAAACTGACATTCAAATTCATGATGCTGAAGAAGAAGGCAGACATGCTACCAGCTAAGCCAACGTAGCTGATAGTATAAAGACCTGGAATGTGCCAACGCCTGTTGATTCTGCGTACAAGGACCCTGGATGACCTCGGTGAGGGTGTTGAACACTTGAGAAGCTACTTCGATGGCCTTGAAGAAGTTGGCCTTGCCCGCTGGGTCGATCAGTTCCTGTGTAACAATATTTTATTAACTACAAAAAATACCAAAAAATTGCTATTACTAAAACTTGCTATTTACGGGATCTATTGTAATTCACCGTCAATAAGGATATCACCAAGACAGGCGAAACAATTTTGATAGAGAGTAATTCAAAAACAGTAAGAATAATTTTCATGAAATTTAAATGGGGCCACTTCGGAAATAGGTATACTCTTTCAACTAAAAAAGAGATTTGGGAATCGGCCCACAAATAATTCATAATGTTATATATTATTCTTCCCTTAAAACACGGTTTAAACTCGAGACTACCTTAATTCCACGTTCCCTAATAAAACGGTTTTAGCTTAATGCAGCGTTAGACAGAACTCAGGGAGAAGTGTGTAAATGAGACGCCATCTTGCCATTCCTTTTTGATAAAAGATGATAAAACGTAATAATTTATAAAAGATTACCTTGCTAGAGTAGTGCCAGTAGAAGTCCATGATCGACTCTTGAAGCCTCAGCAGATAGTCCACGGTGCAGATAACCACATTAACAGTCGTCGTGTTACCCGCTTGCGTTCGGAGATAGTTCTGCCATTCTAGAAGAAACAACAGCAATACGGAGTTACAAAACTACTAGTACTAAACTACTAGTTAGATAAATATTCATCATCATTTCAGCCGTAGGACGTCCACTGCTGAACATATGCCTCCCCCATAATCCCCCCATCTGTTCTGCGTGCTATGTGCCCTGCCCACTGCCACTTTAACTGGCAAATCTTCTGGGCTATGTCGGCGACTTTCGTTCTTCTACGGATCTCCTCACTTCTGATTCGATCACGTAGAGCCCTCTCCATAGCTCGTTGTGCGATTTTGAGATAAATATTATAAACACAGAACTACCATCAACCAAAACATTACACAATAATGAAAAGCTTAAAACTAAGGGTCACAAGAATCATAGTGAGAAGGAAGATAGACGCGCATACCTTGTGAAAAGACTACCTTGATGGTTAATACTAGTTATTTACACACATGATGCGAATGAACGCATAAATTCGCACCATAACAAACTGTTTTTCGGCATTAAGTTTATCATAACTATAATTACCTACGCTTATAATGTAAGTGTCGCTTCTTAGACACAACGATAAAAGCCATAACGTATTGTTTTTACTGCCATTTTACTATGACGAGTTTTGTATTTAATTGATTTATGCTGTTTAGTTAACATCACACTCGGGCCCCAAGATACAGGCCTAGTGCTTAGTTTGGGGTCCGTCGGTAATATTATTTAGTTTGTACATACAATAAATACTAGTTACTACTCGTTATTTAAGTTACAATGTTTAGTATTTACATAACTTTTTTTGGCAATAAAGCATTTTGTATCTTGTATCTATTTATTCAGCAAGTTAGCAAAGTAATTTATAGCACCTTTTGAAAATCGCCAATTATTTAATTTTTTTTAATACAGTTGCTCAAAAAGTGGCGTATTGCAGGGACGTATAGCGTTCGGGATGTGGGCTATTACATACTCGTGCTTTTTTTAGCTTTCCCGAACTCGTCCGTTCTCTTTCCCAACTGTCAAAATAATGTCTATAAAAAAGAAAAACCAACCATGAAGTTTTTACTAAAGAAAATTAATAGAAGTTTTTATGGTTCATGCAAATACGTATATTTCTAAAAAGAAGCTACTATTTTGTTTCAATATCAGATTTAATGATTTGATTGAATGAGTTAGGTTAGGTTTCATTTCATTTCATCTCATTAAATTTCATTTTAATTTCATATCAATAAAAAAAAATCTACTGAAGACTTGGCTGTATGGGCATAGTTCCCTTTGCCTACCAGAATGGGTGAAGAAAAAAAATCTCTGCTTATATTCTACGGTTGGCGCCATTTTCCAGAAATTTTCTTTGCGAGTTTATTAACGTTAAGAACGTTAACATAGCGTAAAAATTAAGCAATTTAATAAAATTGCTTCATTTTTTTGCAACTGTATTAAAAATAGTCGTTCAGTACACGTGCGGAAACATCTTGCAACTTGTTCCGACTGTCAACCCTCGCCTTCGGCTGCGCCTCGGCTCGGATAGACATTTGTCGGAACTCTTTGCAATGACAGCCTTTCCCCACTTGTAATGAAATATACTATTTTATTATTAAGTAATACGTGCGGCTTAACCATACCCCTTCCTTACCCCTAACCTTCATATACCGTAATAATAAAAAAACATATGAATGAAACGCACGTACATTTACCTAATAATAATAATAATATATTTTTTCTAACAATTTATCAAGTACACAACAGTACTTAGACAATTGTGTTGTTGAACATCATAAATATATGAAGTAAGGAAAAGTTTTGAATATTTGTTTTGAACAAGTTATGATCGGCATTTCATATTGGAATAATGAAATATTTAAGAATGAATCAATCATACTAATATTATAAAGAGGAAAGATTTGTATGTATGTTTGTAACGATTGGCTCAAAAAGTACTGGACCGATAAAAAAATTATTTCACCATTGGATATCTACATTCACCCTGAGTAACAAGAAATATAAGATTCATCCATCACCGTGCGGATGAAACCGCGGAGAGCAGCTAGTATATGAATAAGTGATGATAGTAAGGGATACCACGTAGGTACATACAGCAAAAAATTGAATAAAAAACTAAAATACAAAAGTAATAATTCATCTGCGTTACACACTTTAATTTTTGATTAATAACAATATTTACTATGATTCTAGCCGCGCCCCGCGGTTTCACCCGCATCATGATATATATGATAAAACAGATGATAAAGCTATCCTATGTCTTTCCACAGTACTTGATTTCCTTGTCCAATTTCATCACGAACCGCTTAGTTGTAAAAAGGTAACAATCAGAGTTACATTCCCATTTATAATATTAGTATGGATGTATTTATTTATATCTAAATATAAATTATAATATATCCAGTCATTCCCCGCTGCACTACCAAACTGCACTCCTGGTAGCGCAGAAGGGCAGCATTTTTCTTCCCCACGGCACTACCAGTTGGTTAGAATCTGCATAAAGTGCTGTTACCCGCTGCACTACCAAATATTATTTCATATAAATTACATACAACTCGTTTATAGAGTTCAGTGTTGACTTCTGTTGTATGCTTTAGTTTTTTGTAGCTTATTTTGAGACGATTGCGAAGTGACAGCTGTCAAGCTTACATATCACATTCTTTTTAATAATTACGAATTAAAAGCTTTTGTTGTAGACTGTACTAATTAGTACTTACCCAAATTATGCCCTTCACAGGTGAGCTGTATGAATCTGAATAACGCGCACGTGAACTCTGCGTCGTGCATGTTCTTTTCGCCGGCAGCGCCCTCTAGTCCCACACCCAAACCTGCATGTAACAGTAAGACATCTTTAGCATCCAGAAAAGGACAGATATACACTTCCACGTGCAGATGAAGAGGGATAAAGATATCTGCCACTAGTCAAAAATAAGTTATCGATCTGAAATTTTTTATACTTGGAAATTAAGTCTACCCAATTGTTAAACTATTAATGACTTATATACGCAAAGGGATTTTAAAGAGACTTTTTAGGGAGTGACACAGCCCCCCAAAAAGTATCCTTCACTGCATAATAAAGCTAATCATAGAATTGAAGTCGCCAACTACCATGTATTCTTCGAGTCTCTATAATTTTAATCTGTAACGGTCAACAACTAAACAGCTAATTGCACGGATTAACAAAAAACCTATCCAGAACAAATCTGAAAGCTCAGCATATATATATATATATAAGTTTGAAAAGTTCTTAGCCTAACATGGTTAAATTCATTGTTTTTTTTTATAACTACCCTCATTTTGTAGTTACATTATTTAGCTATAGACAGCTATATACTATACATGAAGACATGTCTGCTACTTTGGGTGAGTCCGCTCCTTCGTATGCGACTGTTAAAAACTGGGTGGCAGAGTTTAAACGTGATCGTGAGACCATTCAAGATGAGCCCCGTAGTGGCCGGCCTTCGACTGCTTCCAATGATCAAAACAAAGAAAAAATCTGTGATTTAATATTATCTGATGGAAGATTGACTGTCGAGAAGATAGCTAAGACTGTAGGCATCTCATCTGAGCGAACACATCATATAATTACTACTGAACTTGGATTCTCTAAGGTGTCTGCGCGGTGGGTACCGCGACTGCTTTCAGTGGAACAAAAACGCAACCGACTCACAACTTCTCGCGACTGTTTAGAGTTATATGAAGCTGACCCAATAGAATTTGTTGAAAGATTTATAGCCATGGATGAAACCTGGGTTCACCACAATACACCCGAGACAAAAGAACAGTCAAAACAATGGAAAAGAGCAGGATCGCCCACCCCAAAGAAGGCAAAGGTGGTTTTATCGGCAGGCAAAGTCATGGCATCTGTTTTTTGGGTTGCAAAGGGTATAATTCTCGTGGATTATTTAAAAAAGGGTGAAACAATAAACTCCGATTACTATTGCAACCTGTTGCGTCGTTTGAGAGAAGAAATCAAAGAAAAACTTCCAGGTTTATTGAGAAGAAAAGTCTTGTTTCATCAGGACAATGCGCGCGTTCACGCCTCTGTGATATCCATGGCAGAAATCCATCAATGTGGCTTCGAATTGTTATCTCATCCCCCATATTTACCGGATTTAGCACCGTCCGACTTTTATCTGTTCCCAAAGCTGAAAACATTTTTAGGTGCTAAACATTTTTTTACAAATGAAGAGGTCACAGCCGCCGTGGACGCTTATTTTGAGGAGTTAGAAGAAGATTTTTTAAAACGGGTATCGAAGCCTTACCGGGTCGATGGAAAAAGTGTTTTGAGCTCGGAGGAGAGTATGTTGAAAAATAAAAATAAACTCAAAATCGTGTGGTTTCATTAAGTAGGTAGTAGTTAGGCTAAGAACTTTTCAAATGACCCTCGTGTATATATATATAAATAGTTAATAATCATCCGAGGATAAAGTCAGCAACAATATCCATATTACCTTCAGCCTTAGTGTTTCTCTCGAAAGCATCCAAATCGAGCACAGAACACGAGTTCATGAGACCAGCTATTGACGTGAAGAAACCAACGTCCTTCTTGTCTTTCAGATGGTTCAGCATACCCTGGGAAATATAAATGATGATACAACTATTGTCCCTACAGATTCTCCTTGCATCTCTAACCAGTTTTCCACATGCATTGCCAAGATCGGCTACGAGTTGTGTTTGAAACGTTCCTTAGCGGTCAATGACTATTAAGTTTTCTGAAAAACAATGAATGAACCACGCCAACTGTAAATATTATTATCTATGGATGTGCATTTGTGAACATTAAAAAAAAAAATATTTGATAACTCCACGCCTTCCGGTCTTGACATACAAGCCGTGGAATTCTCTAATGAATCGTCGATGCGCTCGTCGATGACCTCACCGATGTCAAACACTTTAGGAGATATCGCCCTTGTACATAAGGTTGTTTTTCCAACGTTTCTTGTCACCCGTCATTTGTTTCACGGATGTTGTCAAAGATGCAGCGATGTTTGCTCTTAGAGAATCGCACGGCTGACAACGATGCGATTCTATAAGACTTCCTTATTACTCTTGTAGATAACGTAACGAAAATCCATACCCTTCCGACTTCCAAAGTAGAAAAAGGTCCTACTTAGGAAGGGCCGAATAGGAATATACTTGTTAGGACAAGGAAGGAATATACATTTGTAAAAAATATAAACAAGAATATATTTTAAAGTATGAGCTCATATACATTTTGACTGATTCAATCCGATTCAGATTTATTTGGGTAGGTTGGGTGGGTTTCTACTCGTAATTCTAAGTTAAGCCTTTAGGAGGCGTTTGGGTGGTCTGAATACTACACTTGGGATGACCAATAGCCAATTCAACAAACCCTTGGGATTTTTTATATTTATACAGAGGTAAATTGTATTATAATTGATTTAAAAAAATAATTTAATATAATTTTTATTTATTGTATATTAGAATAATTTTAGCTTTTAGTAGTTAGTATACAATAAGAAAGCTGTAGAAAGCGACTTAATAAGTATGAACCGCGAAGTATGAACATCACACTCGCAACACAATGCGGGTAATATTGAGTCGACGAGCAATATTTTTATTTGTGTGATTTGATTATGATTGTAATGGTGAAATGTGCGGTGCCAGGGTGTAAAACGATAAGAAGCAAAATATAAGGAATAGTAACTTATTATCATCAGTAAGTAAAATTGTAATAAAGAGCTATGCCATAGATAAGTATGTATAAAACATTTGCTTACGATCGGCACAAACGGGCCGGAGCGATACGCGCGCTCTATAGCTTGCTTACCTATACAGGGCGTCCCAAACTTATGGGACATGAAGGGGAAGTACCTTAAATATCGTAGATAGTGTATTTTGCTTAAAGAAGACTTTATGTTATTTTTAAAACTTAGTAATTCCGCATTCATAGATTTTCTAAAAATTACTTGCTTCGTCTGGGAATCGAACCGACTCAAATGTCAAAAAAAATCACCCTACTTTTATGATGCCAATCGAAAGAATAGCTAAAAAATAATAACTCTGCTTAGGTAACATTGTATTTTAAAAGAAAGGAACAACGTAAAATGAGTTTTGAATGAGTCAAATTTCAAGAAAGTTATTTATTGCCGTCGACGACGTTCGAAAAGTAGCGATATTATCATTCCAAAGATAGCATTGATTATTCGTGAATAAGTACCCACTTCATAAAATACTAGCATAGTTTTCCTTATTATAAGTGCACGTGGAGATAAAATGATAAAACTTAGTATTTCAATACGTCCTCTGTAAGCTAGACAGAAGGCAAATTTAAATTTGAAAATGGAACAGTTTATGAGAGCGTTTGTTTGAATGCATACTTCATAAGATTTTTTTTAAACGAAATAATATTTTTAAATGTCGTTCTTAAATTTGAAAATGGAACAGTCTGTGCGAGCGTTTGTTTTTCGGATATTGATCTTTTTAGTCTTAATTTACTTACATAAGTGTTAATGTGTTAATTTGTTGCGAACATGGCATATCAAGTAAGTTTTGATCTAATGGAAGCATATTTTTTGAACGATACAGATATCTCTAGAAGTTTGCGGTGGTACAGCGTAAAATATCCTGATAGACAAATACCGTCTCGTAAAGTTTTGAAAAGGCTTGTGAACAATTTGAGAACTCTGGGACGTTTCGATAAACGCCCAAGAGAACCACTTCAAGAAAACCATACGATCAACGACGAAGAACTTGATATTTTAATTTACTTTTCGGCTTTTCCGAAAACATCGTTGAGAGAAGGAGAACATGAAATTGGAGTTTCGAAAAGTAAAATACACCGTGTATTAAAAAAACACGGTTTTAAGAGTTATGTTGAAGGACGATTGGTTCAAAAATTACTTCCGGGCGATACAGAAAGGAGAAAATATTTCTGTCTTGATATCCAGGCACGCTTGCTCGAAGATCCAAATTTTTTGGATAATATTATTTGGACAGACGAATCTAACTTTAGTAATAACGGTATGTAATCGTATTTGGTCTAAAGAAAATCCCCTACGAGTCACTGAAACGAATAACCAAGTGCGTTTTTCACTCAACTGTTGGTGTGGACTTTTAAAAAACCGGGTTTTCTTAATCCATTTTTACCAAGGAACCTTAAACACAGAAAAGTATTTAGGAATACTTCAAATTTTAAGGGATGAGATAAGAAATCTTTCCGCGACGGAGCAAGAAAACTTAATTTTCCAACAAGATGGAGCTCCGGCTCATAATAGTCGGAGAGCAACAGATTTTCTAAATGAATGTTTTCCTACATGGATTGGTACAAATGGACCGATTAGATGGCCGGCCAGATCCCCGGACCTTACACCATTAGATTTCTTCTTTTGGGGATACGTGAAAGATATGCTATACAAAAAGCGATACGAGAACGTGGGCGAGTTGCAAACTGAATTGTGCCATATCACATCGAGTGTTCACCATAAAATGATAAGAAAATCAACAGGTAGCGGACTCATTAAAAGATTGGCGATTTGCGTAAGGCAAGAGGGATCACATTTTGAGCATTTAATTAATTAATTTTCAAAAAAATACCCACTTAATTGACTACGGCAGTTACATGTATGTTTTTATGTTGATTAAAATGATTAATTTTACGTTGTTCCTTTCTTTTAAAATACAATGTTACCTAAGCAGAGTTATTATTTTTTAGCTATTCTTTCGAGTGGCATCATAAAAGTAGGGTGATTTTTTTTGACATTTGAGTCGGTTCGATTCCCAGACGAAGCAAGTAATTTTTAGAAAATCTATGAATGCGGAATTACTAAGTTTTAAAAATAACATAAAGTCTTCTTTAAGCAAAATACACTATCTACGATATTTAAGGTACTTCCCCTTCATGTCCCATAAGTTTGGGACGCCCTATATATATACAGACTGACTGGTTGAACACTTTACATAAACAAGGACATGATAATTCATGGTCACATGAAACGTTTAAAAAAATAAAATTAAAAAAATACCGTTAAACTACAGAGGAAACCTTCATTCTATGAATGTGCTATAACTCGAAAATTATGGACACCGTCCGAACGGGGTTAATGACCCAAAGCGCCGCGCCGCGTTCAAAGGAATCAAGCTGCGTCCGAACGGGGTTAATGACCCAAATAGCCGCGCCGCCCGCGCCGCCAAAGGATGCCGCGATCGTCGGCCGCCCGCCCGGCCGCGCCGCGCTTTTATTACTACACGCGCGCCGCGAGTGACCATGTTTATTGTTTTGAGTAGACAATTAAAGTTAAATTAGGTAAATATTAGGCACCTATTTTTTTTTCTTAATTAGAACGAGAATCGAGTACTGAGCACTATATATCAATATGTAAAGTGTTCAACCAGTCACCCTGTATATTTATATAATATATACTTTGAGAGCGAATCGCACCACAGCCGCGGCTCATCTCTGACAGGTAGGCGCATACTCCAAAACGAGAACGTAATGTTCTGATAAAGCTTGGGTATATGCCATAGCGAATACAACGAAGCGTGCTGAATATTAAAAAAAAGGCATAAAATTAGACACACGAAAATATGAAGTGTTTCAAAAGCCACTGATGCTTTAATTCATGCACAAAGTCTGAAATGGAAATGGGCGGGTCATGTAGCAAGACTGCACGACGAAAGATGGACCAAAATAATCAAATCGTGGAAAGGTTTAGAAGAAAAAGGATGCAGAGGAAGACCCCACATGAGATGGCAGGATGAAATCACAAAGATAGCAGACCCTAACTGGACACAAGTGGCCCAAGATAGAGACAAATGGGCTTCTTTGGAGGAGGCCTTCACACGGGGAGGGGTTCTCGCAAATAAATAAAATTGTAAATGAAAAAAAAAATAACATTAGGTTAATTATACCACCATAATTATTGCTAGAAATAATAAGTCCAAACAATTTAGTAGATAGTCAAACTTCCTTTTAGGATAAAAGGTTTTTTAAAAACTAAAAATTAAACAAAATTAAAAATACGTCCAGCCCATTTGGAGGCTCTAATTATAATTAAATAAAATATGAATGACAAAACCCATCTGCGTGGGTAACATATCCTAAGTACTAACCAGCGACCACCTATGACAATGCTAAGTCAGCTGGAATGTTGCTTACTAATCTAATATGGATGGTTCGGGCGGATGCATAACTCCTCCCTCCCCAAGAGGGAAATTATCGGTGCGTTCATTTTTAATAACGTTCCGATAATTTCGTGAACAGACTAAAAGTAACTTATTACGAAACATATATGTAAAAATTATAAAAAGACATATAAAAACTAAAGATAAGGTAAAATATAATACTACACTGAGGTTAGAGTCTGGTCCTCTCAAAACACTATTTAACATTTCACTGTGCTTTAACGCATAAGACATGTACTTCACTTCGTCTAAGTTTATTTTTTGCATGTTAAGTACGCGTGCACCGGATAAGGGCACATTTGTACTCTCACTTGTAGATAGCCGAGGAAGGTCAATGACAGGGATCGGCTCTGCGAGGTCGCTCTCGGTGTATGCACGATGATGTCGAACTCGAATGAACTCGAGTGCCAAAGACTGGATGTTTAGTGACTTCAGCGGCACAATAAGCTGTTACTACAGTTTTCAGCCGTGTATACAAAATCCAACTTGCAGCAGCTATTGGTTGTACTCTCACATCCTCGATGTGGATTTGACGTTGCACGCAGCGAGTGAGGTTGGCATCAAACCGCATAAGTTGTTCGATGCAGGTGAGCTCAGGATAAGGAGCTCTGTTGTCGTCAGCACACAGGTAGTGGTCCCCAGCAGCCAGGGGCCGGCACGGTTTCTCAATCGGAAGGTATTTAATTCCCTTTGCCAAAAGGTAAGGATATTGGGGAAAGATGGATAGGGTTTTATTTTCAGATTCGTGAAACATTGGTAATGAGTAGAGTTTATAATAATTATAAGTATTATTATCAGTAAGCGGTATCTCTATTATAAACGTAATCTGGTTATGTTTGATATAAGATTTAATATTAACAGTTTCTTCAAGTTTTACCAAGTTATTTTCAGTAGCAGGATATACCAGGTTTTCTGTGTTACTTATTAACCTTAGATGATACAACAACTCTGTCGAATTAACTATGGACTGATGTAAAATTGATATTTTGCTGAAAGCTAGAGCAGTTTCAATTTCTCCTAACTTTACAAATATAGTGCGAAAGTTACTTATGAAAAGGTTATAAAAACTTACAATGTATGTAGAATAGTCCCAGCGTTTCTGGATATGCTCGTCTAAACTAGCTGAGAACACAATGACGTCATCTAGATAGACCATACAGTGTATTCCCTGCAGTCCCCTAAGCACGTTGTCCATGGCTCGTTGGAATGTAGCCGGAGCGGTCTTCAAGCCAAATGGCATTCGTAAAAATTCATAATGACCATTTTGCGTGCTGAAAGCTGTCTTTTCCCTATCCTGTTGCTCTACTTCGATCTGATGGTAACCGCTTGCTAGATCAAGCGTGCTAAAGTAAGAGCTCTTTCCTAATTTATCGAACAAGTCATGTATTAGGCAGAGGGTATCGGTCATCAATGGTGATATCATTAAGTCGTCTGAAATCTACAACCATTCGCCATTTAAGTTCTCCTGATGCATCCATCTTCTTTGGAATAAGGTGAACCGGTGCGTTCCATGGAGAATGAGATTCCTGAACGACGTTGTCTTTCAAAAGCTTCTCTACTTGTTGGTTAATTTCATTTACTTGGGCAGGTGCTTGTCTAAAGGGCCGTACAAAAATTGGATCTTCGTTTTTTGTACGTATTTTATGCTTGACTTGATTTGTGAAACTTAAAGGAATTTGGTCACAATAGAATATATCCTTGTATTCATTGCAAAGTCTAAAAATTTTATCCCGTTCCTCATTATTAGTATGATCGAGTCGAAGCTTTTGCAAGTTTTGTTCTAACAACTGGTCTGTCTGTATGTCTGTACTATGTTCAGTAAAATTTACATTACAGTCAGTTGTGTCAAAACGGGTTACTGTAAATGGTCGTGTTACCGTCAGAGTCATAGATTGATTGGAAGTGTTCTGAATAACTGTTAATGCATACCCGTTTGTGCAATTGACTAATGCACAGGGCATTCGTACTCCAGAAGTAAATTCTTTAAACTCAACGATGGCTTCTCCCGAGTGTTGGTCGGTCGGGATTTTGACGCGTTGTTCGCATCGCGAAGGTAATTCAATGACGTAGTTTAAGTTGTTTACAATTGGTATACAAGTCGTTTTGGTCCGTAATATCAAATCTTTTAAATCTATAATTGCATCTAACTGTTTGAGTAAGTCATTACCTATAAGTCCTTCGTATCGTTCGTCTACGTCATACAAGTAAAACTTGTGGTAATCGTCACTATTGAATGTGGGTAACAAGGGAATCTCTATGACTTCGTTGTGCTGACTGCTAGCGTGAGTACTCACAACTTGGAATGGTTCATGTTTAACGTAATCTAAAAAGTAGTGGTATGCCAAGCGAGGGCTTATGAAAGACCGAATACTTCCTGTGTCTATCATGAACTTCGCATTAATTTCAGGTATATAGATATACGGCAATTTTAGGTTGGAGTCACAGTTCAGTTCTATGACTTCCCGTTGTCGTGACAGGCTTGTATCTGAAAATTTGCAGTCTCAGTCTCAGGGATGTCTTTCTCGTCTGTAATGGTCATTTCGTCATTATAGTCCTGAGAAGGCATCCACTGTACGTCATCGATGGGGTACACGTCATGACTGTCATATCCGTAGTCACCGTTATGGTAATAATCGTCATGGTATTGTACGTCATCGTTGTCAGAGGTAAGCTCATTCAACCTAAAACGCTGTTGCGGTGCCTGTTGAGGCTGCGGTCTTGGAGGAAGTGTCCGCATAGATACATCGGTCGACTGGTAATGAGGCTTTTGAATTTGTGGTGGTTTGTACCCAAATTGTTGTGGGGTCATGCCAAAGTTTTGTTGAGGCCTATTACCGAACTGCGGCGGCTTATAACCTAACTGTGGTGGTTTGTAACCAAACTGTTGGGGTCTGTACCCAAATTGTTGCTGCGAGGTAAGTTGAGGGCGATAGCCAAATTGTGGAAGACGATATCCTAATTGGGGTTTATAACCAAAATTATTTTGCTGCCCGAACTGCGGTCTAATATTCTGAGAGTTTTAAGGTAAGCCAAAATTAAATTTTTGTGGCGTAGCATAATTGTACGGTAGTACGAAAGGTTTTAAACCACCTTGAGGTTGAAACGTCACCGGAGGGGTATTTCCAAACTTAAACCCTAGTCCAGGAACAGTAGAAGGCTTTAGCACGGAATTATTGCCGTGCATACGATTTCGCATCGTATACTGTTCTAGAAAGTTGACCTCCTCAAGCACTACTCCTAAGGCATCTTCTAAAGTAGCAGGTGCCTTAAGCCTAACTACACGAACCATATTCTCAGGTAAATTGTATAGAAATACATTTAGCGCCGTGTTATTATATATCGCGATTTTCGCGCGCTTAAGTTCAGTGTCACTCAATAAGTTTACTTTTGAGATAAGAAGTGAACGAATAGTTTGTACTCTACAGCAAAAATCCAGATATGATTCACCTGATTTCATTTTACACGACTCTAATTCTATGCTTATGCACTCTTCACTTCGTGGATCACCAAAGTGCTGTTGCAAAAGTTCTCTTAGGGCGGACCAGTTCGAAACGTCCTCCCTTTCAGATAGTAACGCGGCTGCATTATCAATTAATCGGCTCGTAATCGCATGCAATACATATATGTTCTGTTCTTCATGCCCTCGAAATCGGGTTATAACACATTCGCACTTTCTCAAAAATAAACTTAACTGTCGCTTATCACCGCCAAATAACGGGATAAGCCGTAACATTTCATTTGGAATAGGCACTATTTGTACCGTCGAAACTACAGGTTCCGTTGGTAAGGGAACTTGGTGTGGACGTGGTTCCATTTATGATAGAGTAACGCACGATTTAGACAAACCAATATAATAATCTAAATTATACACACACAATGTAACACTTAAAATAAACACATGTAAAATCAATAAACACAATAGATAACATAAAACACAGTCAAAAATTAAATAAAAAGTGTAAAATGCAAATATCCTAACAAATTAATAAAGTGTAAATAAATTCCAAAAATGTTGTATTCATATATTATCAATTATTCACTTATTTTAAATCGATTAACACTAATGTGTTAATCATTAAATATTTTTGAATATACTATAAAACTTTTATTTAATTGATTGCCCGCTCTGTTTTATATTCGCTCTACATTCGTAGCCTTATCAGTCCAGACACCGTCCAGACGTTCTTAGAAATAGATAAGCGCTTGGTAGAGCTTTATACCAAACAACCAGATACGTTATAATGAGAGAGTTTTGATCTCGAAAATAACAAATTTATAACTAGCACCCTTTTATGAAAAATATAGGAGAGGTATTGGTAAGGAAGGCAAAGAGTTTTACTCACCAACCGACCGTTACTCCCATACTCGGCACCATCTGGAAGGTGACGAATTTTTGTGGTTCGTGGATCGTTTCACAGCTACTCGCGCCGCACTTGCGTTATCCCGGTGAATTTGGACACTCGAAATTTAAACGAAATACGGCACAGCCTTGACAAAACGATCCTACCGGCTGCGCCAGTCAAACTTCCTTTTGGGATAAAAGGTTTTTTAAAAACTAAAAATTAAACAAATTAAAAATACGTCCAGCCGATTTGGAGGCTCTAATTATAATGAAATAAAATATGAATGACAAAACCCATCTGCGTGGGTAACATATCCTAAGTACTAACCAGCGACCACCTATGACAATGCTAAGTCAGCTGGAATGTTGCTTACTAATCTAATATGGATGATTCAGGCGGATGCATAACTAGATTGAGCATAGTTATAAGATGTTTTTCATATACATACTTTATTTTATTTTATTTACCTATATGCCATAGACATACTTACCATCTGAATCTCAATATTGCCGCCCCTGAGGATAGATATACCGAGTTGAAGCGTCTTCATCACCATTTCACTGGGGACTCCCTTCGAGGCAGATATGTGCAGTAACACCATTTCAGCAACGCCACGATCAGCAAGGCGCGCTTGGTGGAACAGTAGCTTTTGCTTCTCCATTTCTTGTTCCTGAAATCAGGTGACGCGCTATAGAAGTTGTCGGACGAGGTCGTGAATAGCACATGTCTTGTATCTATTGTATCCTTTGCATTATAATCTGTTTACCAACAAAAAGATACATTGTAAAATGAAAGGTACATATTGGTTGGAGATGACAAAGAAGAAATGGGTAAAGGTGGTGGTGAAATCCTGTTATTTGTCGTGCCTACGTTGCACACGCTCTCGGGTAATTTTTGTGTAAGCAATATTTTTATAGTTGTTCATCAAAGTGACTCCCTCTCTACACATAATGTAAGTCTACTACATCTATAAAGAATAATATTCAATTATGAAGAGGAAATATTTGTATGTTTGTAACAAATTGGCTCAAAAAGTACTGGACCATTATCAAAAATTCTTTCACCATTGGAAAGCTACATTCACCCTGAGTAACATAGGCTATATAAGATTCATCATCATCATCATCATCCATCACCGCGCGGGGGAAACAGCGAAGAGCAGCTAGTAATGTATATAATTTAAAGAAGAATTAATCATCAGTTAAGCGAAAAAACAGTTAAATAGGGGGCAATATAATGATAACAGTCTATAGAAATTAGGTAGTGTTCACGAGTTTCTGAAATTGATAACATAATAATACTAAAGTTAGGTATGTATATGTTACGAAAACATAACTACATAAAAAGCTTGATGAAAACACATCGAAGTTCTCTCTTTAATTAATTTATTACTATGGTGGGATATTTAGTTAAAATGAAAAGTTCATATGAGCTCTTTCAAATTGACCCTTTAATTAACCGTAATATAACTAAATGCATAAATATTTTTATTTTTAGTCTTGATTATGTAAAAAAGTAATAAAACGTTATGAAGGAAAGTTGCGATTCACAGTTCAAAATTTGTACCGACCCGTGTTGAGCAGCTAATATTAGAGAAAAGAAGCTTTAGGGTTCTATAAATAAAGAGGTTTGTTAAATGCTTAGGTATAATGAATGAAGATGATTCAATATATAAAACGGTTCGTACCTTAATCATACATACCATGAAAGTATCCATAGAATTCTGCATGCAACACAATTCAATATAATTTGTAATTAATAATCAGTTCTACAATAGTTAGTACAACAGTAGTATAATATTCTAATTTATAATTACTTCACAAAATCTTTATTTCAATAGAGATCATGTTTGACAAGTACCACCTGCTTGGGATCCAATGATCAAGCTTATTTTATCCAAAGGTACAATACTGCATGACCTCTCAACGCTGAGTGAGTATTTGGTGCATCGGGGACGTTTTGATTAAAATGTCAGACAGTACATAAAATTCGTACATAACCGTAAAACAGACAACTGTCATCGAGTCTACTGATCTGATTTATCTACGGTCTACCCGTGACCATGTTCAGTGAAAAGTATTCGAAACATCGGCATCAAAATAAAATATACGAGATTTAATCAGCTTAAACTTGTGTTATAAACGCGTAATCCCTATAAATCTTGATAAATTATCTGCCTTATTAGGCTAATGTAAATCCATCCACTCACATGAATACTACTTTTGCCCTCTTCTTCAGCCTCGGGTTCCCCACCCCCCTCTTCTTCTTCCCCGCCTCCCTCTTCTTCTTCTTCACCACACGACTTTGCGATGATGTGTGCATATGACATGTACAGAGGGTCTTCCTATAGGTAATGGTAAAATAATATTAGAATTATTTTCATTTTTCAAACAATTATTCGATTTCTTGATGATAATAAGTCTTGCACTGACATCCCGTTTGGGGTGTTTTGTGCTTTTCTCCCGCCAGCTTTTATTTATTTATTTATTTAATAAGGCTTATCAATAACAATTACACTTATACATACACCAAATACTTAGTCTCAATATTTATAGCAAAATGCATTGTTTTTTAAGATAAACACAGCATGCATCCCAAAACACCCAAGCCATCTTAACTCCTTAATATAACGGAGTCCGACCCTGGGTCAACAATAACAATAAAATTAAAAATGCCTGATCACCGAATAAATGACAAGGATATCTAATTAATAAGTCAAGAGTTTATAAGCCTTACTTATAAACGCTGCCTAAAATGTAAATAAGGACATTTAGTACGGCGAAGATCAGTTTCGCTTTGCACTACACCAAATAACGTCACATAAAATTAAGCACTTATAAGTAACGCCTTAAGCTTTTAAATTACTTAAAACAAGAAAGTAGTTTAAGTAAACGTGCATATATTTTTATGAATGACCCACGCACATATTTTTACAGAGTAATTTTAGAAAATTATCTTTTGTTGAAATGATCACACCTTCTAGCGGGACACATTTTAATATCACGTACGCGTAAAAAAATGGTATTATTAATAAAATTGAGTCGGCAAAAAAATCACGCAATATACAAAAAAAGAACATTGTGAGGCGTCTTTGTTTTATATCAACTTCCAAAAAAAGGAGTAGGTACTCCATTCGACTATTTTTTTTAAAATATTTGTTACCTCATAATTTTCGACTGGGTGAACCGATTCTCCAAATTCTTTTTTATTTGAAAGCTGGTGCTTGCCCATTTAAATTTCATCAAATGCGGTTAAGTAGTTTTTCAGATACACTCCAATAACTGAATAGAATTGAAGTCGGTATATTTTTTTAAATTGTACTTGTTTTTAAAAGTCGATTATAACAAAACATTTACATAAATCTTATATAAGCGAACAATATGGGTAAGGATCTAAATGCTTAGTTACCTGCAACGCCCCAGAGCGTTCAGTCATGGCTCCGCGACAGAAAGTGGTGACGAGCTGAGTTAGAGGATCTGGCTTGCCTTCCTCTTCCACCACGTCGCTCTTCTTCAACTCTGCATCTTCGAACGATTGCTGTAAAGTGGATTTTAAATAAGGAATCGTATTGTTAGCAGAAACATGATAATGACGGTACCATCTCGCTAGACAGCTTGTATTTAAAGTGTTTTGATACAGAGAGATCTTTTACCATTTGACACTAACGGCCAATAATCTATCGCCAGTTTACCTTACTAGAGATAGATATTTGACACTATTTGTATGGACGTTATGTCAAATTTCTATCCGTAGTAAGGAAAACCGTGGATAGATATATTATTGGGACGTGCCTTTAGTCATCATATTGTTAGTTTCTTTCTCAAAAATACTTGAAAATTTGAGCATTAGATTGATAACCTTCTTCGAGATAAATCGAAATTGCTGTACTGGCATAATACACGCGAGCAGCGGCTGGCAATGGTTGTATGAAAATCCATATCTGTCGTGGCTTAGCGGGCAAATAAATTACATAATCTTTTGTTTTATTTAAAAATGGAACGATATTTTACCCCGCAAATAGCAACCAAGGAGTTATCTCATCAAAGGTTTTATTAAAATTTCGAATTTGTTTGCAAATAGAAAGCCGATTATTGAAAAAAAAACAAATGAACAAAAACTTTCTTTTTAAATTGAATGTTCTGCCAAGGTACTAGTTTATTTTAATTTCCGCGCATTATTTGAGAACAGTACTATACAAGCATTGGCCACAACTAGCCATTGTAGGGCTTACGTATGTGTGCCTCACATTTACTCGTTCGTCTATCAATGCCTCTTTCTCTGGCCGCTGCAGTAACGTACTATTATACTATCAACTGCTGAGACTGACAAATCTCTTCTGGTGGTAAATAAGCACTGAGACTGTCTCTGACAATCACAGTGTCACTGAAAAGTGTATCCGTATTACTATATTGCATTTCTTATTTCGATACAATAGGTCTTACAATCACATAGTCCACTTTAATTCTAAAATAAACCCTAAAACAGTAATGCGTGCACACGACAGCTATGAGGCAGGCACCTACATACCAAGACAGATACTTGCAGAACACGATTTCGAATTGATTATAAATTACCTTAATCAACACATACCTAATTATTTAAACAAGAATTAGTCTTATCTCTTGGGTTGACGCTTTCGTGTGAATCATAGCTTATATTTAATACCTATGATTGTTATTTTTATTTATTTTTTACTTGCTTCATTATATCTTTTTTATTACTTGTAACCTGCACCTATCTGTAACGGGAGGGTGAGGACTGGTGTTCATAGCACGGGAAAGCCTAGTTTGAATTCCAGTGTTCCGCTTATGCCATCATAAGTGTATAAATTATTCCTTTTGAAACTGTATTACACTCATCACTGATATCATGTTTACATAACTTATAACTGTTTGTTGTAATAAATAATTTATTATAATTATTATTAACAGTAGTAGCAGTAGTCTCTTATGTATCTAATTTGCTAAGAAAAGCTGATTAAAATTAAAATAAAATGGCGGCTCTATGTCACTTTTGTCAACTCCAGTAATCAACTTACTAGGTAACATTTTTGCTTACTGGAGTTATCTAAACTGACATAGAGCTGCCATTTTTTAAGATTTCTTTCAACATTTGTTAGCAACTGCGATACATTATAGCCCTGTAGTTCATTGACTAGAATGATCCTACGGTGACAACACAAACTACATGTAGGAATTCTCTAAAGTGCACTCTTCCGTGGACATTCATGACTCGGCCTACAAAAGATTAATTTATATTCTTGATCTTTTTCGCAGATTTTGCAATTTTGAAGAGAAAATCTATTATCTTCTGAGATAATATAACTCGCGTCTTCCGGGAATCAGCTTGTTAAGCATAGTATGAGGAAGTAGCGCCATCTATCGAATACTTAGATATAATATTTTTATTCGACCAACACAGTTACTAAAGTTTTTGCAAAAACTTTTTTATTGATTTTGACAACACTATAATTTTTATTATATGATTTTAAAATCTTATTCAGACCTTAAACATAATAACTAAATAAGATATATTATGATTCTTACCGTGAGATCTTCTATCATGATTTCTTGACCTATATTCTCTTCCTCCAACCATAGCTCGTAGTAAGTCCGAGAGAAGATGTTGCAAGCCCGATGTCTGTAATACATTTCATTTTAACGTCTCAACATTAACACAGTTTTAGCACTTTTACATTAACCCTTACAATACCGTGATAAACACCGTGACAAAACAAAAGATTTATGAATGAAACTCACGTAAATTTACATCTCTGGTACTCAAAGGGTTAAGACATTCACAAGCGCAAGCGCGTATTTTTAATTCACCATTAAGGCATTTACACGCCAAATAACTAAATAGGTTAAACACTAAAACATTGTTCTAATTCTGTCTTTTTTTTAGAAACTGACGAGAGATTTCAAACAAATAGATTTCAACCGATCAAGATATAATGCTCACTTGCGCCACGTATTCATCCGAGTGTTAATGCCTAATCCTCGATTAGATCTTAAAATTGTCTTGTAGCAACACAAATCCGTATGATGCGCTCGTAGCGGAGCTCGATTTGGCGATCTTAACCGATCAATAAGTTCCAACACTTGCGGCGGTTAGGACTTGGATAGGTGACCGCTAGTGGCATTATTCAACTGAGCGTTTCCGTGCTTCGGAGGGCACGTTAAGCCATCGGTCCTGGTTGTTTGTCTTAGGACAACAGTCGTTAGGCTATGTCGAATGCCTTTGGACGGCCTGAAAACTTCGACATGGGTTGTTCACTAACCTATCCACCAATCCGTACTAAGCCCGCGTGGTGGATTATGGCCCAACTCCTCTCTCTGAGGTAGGCTCGAGTCCCAGCAGTGGGAACAAAATGAGCTGATTACGAATTATGATGAATGAACACAAATCCATTAAACTAGTGTTATCTTCTGTCAAAAATATATAGGTAAAAGAGATACATATACAGTAACAAATCATGTCAGAATTTGGCCGCTTTACTACTGAGTACTTGTCGGTCATTCACCATTCCCTATGTTATTTTTGTAATGGTGGTATTTCACAAGATTAAGGTGCAAGTTGGTAGCTGGCTACACGAAGCAGCAGCAGACGACGGGTCGTCGCTTCTTGTTGCTGCGACACGTCGTCGCTTCATGTTGCTGCAGTCATGATTTAGAAACTGCAGACTGAAAAGACTGCAGGCGGCAGCTGCAGATGGTATCAACCATTTAAAAAGTGATACAAAAGGTATTGTTTAAAAACTTTTCAGTTGTTTTACTAGTTAGATTAGTACTCGTGAGCGGCACTACTGATCTGCAGTCGAGCGACAGTGACGTCTGCCGTTCGACGACGCGACGCTAGCTTCGTGTCGCTAACTACGAATGGTTTTACATACAAACCAGTAGTATCGCTGCGACATGTCGTTTGCCGCGGCTGCACGTATCCGGCTATCTACATGCACTTTTTTTTTCGTCATCTACACAAAGCTCTTCAGGTCCCAAATTAGGCAGAGCTTGTACTATGGTAACCTGATGACTGATATTACATACTTATATATGATATTAAATACTTATATACATATAAACACCCAGACACTGACCAAACGGGGATCGAACCCGGGACCAGCGGCTCAGAAGGCTACCAAAAAAGCGCCAACCGGCCGGTCAATATTTTTTTTCTTTTAGACAATTCGAATTTCATTCAAGTTGGTACAAATCTAAATTCGACAATCCGTAATCCGAGTTCGATCAGAATTTCGTTACATGAGGTTAAACATAGTTATTTCGTAATTTGGCTCAAGGTCCTACGGTGGTCCTGAAATGACTTAAATTAAAATTAAATTCAACTAGTTCGAGTTTTGCTAATGCTAAACAAGGACAATACGAAATTTCGTCCTTACATTAAACTTACCGACTCATTTTATATAGATGTATGGATCGCAAGCACGCTATAGCGGCACGCTTACGTGCAGCGCACAGCACGCGCTTCCAGCTGTTTGAACGTTGTTTCGGTTTGGTCGCCTAGTTAGTCCAATGCGGCATGCGTAGTTACAGCAATTGTAAATTAAAGTTTCCAACCGGTTACGTATAGGTAGTAGACAAGAACAAATACAAAGACAACTTAATCTTCGAGTATTAAATGTAAGCGCCCCAAAGTCATACGAAACATGAAGAGTGCTTTGCTCTTCGCACTACAGCGTAGCACAGCGTATACGCATTACTCTACGCGCTACAGCGTAGCACAGTAGAGATACACTTTGCTTTTCGCACTACAGCATAGCACAGTGGAGCTACGCTTTTTGCTACGCGCTACAGCGGCGCCACTTTACGGTTCCGTCAGGTTAGGTCGGTTTATTTAAAATAAATTTTATTTTTAGAGTTAAATTGGTGTTTAATTTTAATTACAATACTGTCTTACTTTGTTAAAAAACCTATAGCAAGATTATTTTGAAATTTAGAGAAAGTTACACATTTTTAGTTGTCGAACACGCGAACTTCACGATTGCAATTGTGTTTAGAAGTGGAAGCCGACACCTTTTCTAAATCAAGCAATTTTTAATCGCTTAATTACAATACTCATGCATAGTGCAATAAATAGTGTTTGGAAGAAGATAACAATGACTTATCAAACAAACACTAAAATTAGTATCAGACAAACAACGCCACAAAAACATTTTGTTAGATCTTAATTATATTTGTAATATTTAACACACATTTTAAGACATAATTTACATTAGGAGGACAAAACAGTCCGTGGTATAATACGATAAGAGAAGTTTGGGCTAAAATCGTTGTAAGCATGTGATTGAAGACAATTTGATATTGTAGAATTGAGGGTAGATTGGTCGTTTTTTTAGATATAACTAACTAATGATTACACAGCTACAGCGTTACACAGAAGTGCTACGCTTTGCTCTCGCACTACAGCGTAGCACAGTGTATACGCATTTCTATACGCGCTACAGCGTAGCTCAGTTGAGGTACACTTTGCTCTTCGCACTCCAGCGTAGCACAGTGAAGCTACGCTTTTCGCTACGTGCTACAGCGTAGCACAGAGTCACTCCAGCGTGGCACAGTGTAGTTTATTCTACGTACTACGCTTTGTTCTATTTGCTACGCTTTATTCTACGCGCTACGTGTGTTTGAAGTTTTAAGGTCTTGTCCCCTTATATTATCAGTAGTAACTTACAAATTAATAATAACAAATAAAAGTAATTTTCATAACTTTGTTTGCTATACAAAGTTGGGGTTTAATTTTTCTTTATATATGAGGACTTGTACAATTATGCATTCACCATTCCTCAAGGGTTTAAATAAACATTCGACGTTGCATCAAGATAGACAGTCTAATCCAAGTTGACGAACATTCAATCTATACTTTATTATGGGGTCGAAAAAGTACTTATCACGTAATCAGACTCATCCATGCAACTTTTATACATGTAGATGCATCCGGTAGCATTACCAGTGATGCACTGAAACGTGATCTACTGCAACATCAAGCCCGACTGGTAGTCATTCGCTTGTTCAGAACACCGAACTAAACTAGCGAACTTAAATCTTTTTTTAATAAATTAAGTTAGTTCTTATTATGTTCACGCTTAAGTCAAAATTCGTATAATGCGTGCAAGTGACAATTCTTAAATTAGCCGTTTCTGTTTAATTGTGGGTATGTTTAGTGCAAATTTAATCGTAATGTAAGTTCGTGCTCTCTAAACTAAACTAAACTCATGTAAAACTCATGTAAAAAAAACATATGAATAGAATAACCATATGTTTAGAATTATCATTATAAGTGTTACACGAATGTGGATCTTACTATTAATATAATAAGAACTACCATAATTTAGAGAATTTTAGTTTAGTGTATGCACAAGCAAATCAGTACCACTATATCACGCGACCAGTTGTGAGGTAGCTCGAAATTAACTGTGTCAAACTATCATCTTATCATATCGTACCACAATTCGTAGAGTTGTATCAGGTTAGCGTTGTCGACTTTAAATTTCATAATTTTATGGAAATGATGGGTATCAAAGAACACAGACACACGGCAAGCTATATAAACCTGGGCAATGAATGCAGGGAAGTTTGTCTGAAACAGGCGATAACAGCGCGCTTGCGTTGTATGGAGACGACCGATCGGTACACGTTCTTACTCATTTGTTGCGGGTGGTCGATCTATATGTGATACAATAAATAAATAAACACATCGTTTTGGTATATATATCAAAAATTATATTTATATACTAGTGGCTCTATGAGCTGTAGACCTCGCAGTCTTTGCATAGCTTAACAGAATAAATATTCGCCGCGCACCTTAAATTGCGAACGCCATCTAGTTTCATTTCAGGATACTAAAACCTATAAAATTAATTGATTTTAATAATTTATGTTATAACCATCCACTAAGGATGGATGTTTGGAAATGTCACCCCTAATAAGGATGTTAAAGAACCTTGTCTATGCAGCTGATTGACAGCGGTTATTTTGACGAAAAATCTTGATTTAATTTAGAAACTGAATCCTACAGGTGGTTGATGGATTTCTGGTCGTTCATGTGATCGCCGCAACTACTACTCCAACCTATTTGTTTATGGTGAACATCGTGAAAAACCCGCCCGCTTACCTAGAGCCATATACCAAGTAAAGTATCACTATTAATTCAATTTAGTTTTTCACTACAATGAACCTTAATTATGTTCGAGAGTATTTTGAGGGTAATTGTAATTGTAACTTTAACAGAATTAAAAAATAAAAAAAATTGTGGACATCTGATTATTGTTTGCATATTTCAAGCATCTCGTCTTCAAACCTACCATCGATACTAGTTTGTGAACCTACCGTAAATGTCAATTAAATTGAGGCATTCTAGACTATACAGAAATGACAAACCTATTCACACAAAACCTTATCCGACGAGCTTAATAAAGAATGTTTATGAAAACGGTACAAGCACGAGGCCCAGTTGATGTTAGGTGGTAACCTCTGTCTAGCACAGATACACTCACAAGTGGCAAATTGCATTGCGCTCGTAACACTTTGATGTAAAAAAATTAAAGTATCATGTGCCCGCAATTTCGTCGGCAACCATACCTTCAAACCAAAACGCACTATTGCGAATATTACTGCTTCACGGTAGAAAAAGGTATGGAGGCAGTACTAACCCGGACAAACTCATTCACATAGTTCTACTACTCTAAAATAAGTATATAGATCTTACCATGTGTAATCCAAACAGGACTTTGCTCATGGCGACAATCCGCTCCACGGTATCGTCGATGATCTTGGCTTTATTCTCAGCGGTTTCAATGGTGATGTTTGTTTTGCTTTTCGATCCCAGTTTACTGTAGAGATAGTGCTGCCACGACATTTCGTCTGCGGGGTCGATCTTGTCCGGTAGCGTTAGCTGAGTCTTGGCGAACTCGGCCACGTCTTGCTCAGACATTTTCTGTGGGAAGAGACCACATAATTTAGAATTGAGATCTATAGATTCCTGAATGCGGTCTATGGCGTCATACGCATATCTTTGACACTTAAAACTAGGCAGGCACTCGCCGAAATCAATCAAAAGATGTTTAAATTCCACCCACTCAAAAAGCGTCTCAATACTCAGTCATAAACTGGTTACAAAGCTCGTCATTTATCCCTTATAAATGTGCGGCGGGAAAAGTTATATCAAATATAATTTCTACCCTTCGTAGCAAGGTAGAAGTGTTGAATGAAAGTCCATTTCTGCCCTGGTAGGGTTCTTTTGTTTTTAGCAGCGAAAATAAAAATAATACAAACGCCAAATCTCAAAAAGGTTTTATATCCAATAATTAGAAAAAAGAGGTGGGAATTATTTTGTTGTGTACGATTATCAATGAAAGGCAACTAGTAACCTTTTTCAGCACTACGAGAAAAAAAACATAGTGGCCATTTGTTATATATTGTTAGATTTACTATTTTACTAAATTGATAATATAACAGTACGCTTTTAATAATTGTAAGTGATTTTTCAAAATTTCGTCTGATAGTGAAAGTGGCTATTTTATAATTATGAAGCCACCAGAATAAAGATTACAATCGAGTTCGAGGGCCAGTGGTATCCGTAGTAAAAGAGTGAGAAAGATGGTAGACCGCTTTGTCTGCTCTTAATAACTTCGAACTTTTTTCACACCCGCATATTCAGTCTACCCGAGAATATGGTGCTTGTAACTGCGCCGAAATATCGGAAACTCCAAAACCTGCCTAATTGTCGTGTACATCCCGTGAGTACCAATTATAATGCAGAATAAAGATGTCTTTGATTTCGTACAAAATGCTCCAGGCAACAATTATTGAAGGTAACTAATTTATTTTTCTCGTAGGTGTACTTTAGAGCACTATGTATCACTCAGGAGAAAGTTCTATTTCTGTTCTCCAGTTTCCTGTAAGCCTTATATTTAAAAACACATTCTCACACAGAAATAGATAGTGTACTCTCCTCGTTGTACAAGGTACTATTATTACCTTCAAGAATCTATCCTTGCAATGCTGCACCAACTCCTGTTCTCTTCCAGCGAAGAGGTTGAGTCCCACCGGCAGCAGACGTTTGAGGCACGCCACCATCAGCGACGCTTGCACTTCCTTGTCCTTGTCACGCTTCTTGTCGCGGTGTTTCTTCTTTTTCTGTGGATTGTGTGAATTGTTTCAGAGAATACATGTGTTGAGCCGTGAAAAAAACGCGTAACTTAGAGATTAAAACAGTAAACTAATTTAATAGTCTTATCTCTTGGGTTGACGCTTTCGTGCGTGAATAATAGTTTATATTTAATACCTATGTTTGTTATTTTTATTTTTTTTACTTTCCTTGTTATATCTTTTTTATTACTTGTAATCTGCACCTATCTGTATCGGGAGGGCGAGGACTGGTGTTCATAACACGGGGAAACCTAGTTTGAATTCCAGTTTTCCACTCATGCTATCACAAGAGTATAAATTATTCCTATTGTAACTATATTACACTCATCATTGATATCATGTTTACATAGTTTGTAACTTTATTTGAAATAATTGATTAATTATTTTAAAAAAAAATGTTTTAAACATGGGATTTGAAATGGATGTTGCGCATTAAATCACAGGCTTAAATTATTGTTGAATGTAAAATAAGTTTATTAAAAAAATACTGTAAATGAAGACATTATAATAAAAACATCTAGTATGTTGCCGTTGTAGTATCGGACTTAAACCGACATAAAATCAAGTGATCAAATAAAAAAAATTGTATTAGGACTATTGTGCAATTGACAGGAAAAGTTTGAGAAATAGGAGCCGTAATAGCTGTTGGCACAGTACCCTTAATTTTAATTAAAACTATTGCGAATAACGTAAAGTAACATCTTTGAGAAACAAAACATTGTCAATTTCATAAATAAAGAAATGCGTTTTTGATGTCTTACATTGATGATGGTTTTGGACGAATTTTATTACTTCTAACCAAAAAACAAAAAATCGGTGCTGTTTTTGAGTTTTAGCGAGACGAACAACTAAAATTTTAGTACACAGCGTCTAACAAAAAGGAGTGCGATTCTGAAAGGAGCATATGTCCTAGTCAGTATTCACATGGCAAAGTATCCAAAGTTGAAATCTCTTATATTTTTTTCATACATTATTAAAAATATATTAACCGATTTATTTCGACATCCCTAATAGACGTGTCTATTCTTGGAGTTCGTTGGGGTCAATACGCTATGCAATCCCCACGGAACCTATTCATTCACCTCTGTCTCCCTACCCTGCATGCGCCTAGATCCCGCACCGAACCCCAGCCTAGGCTCCGCTCAGGGCCCTTGTTTACCTAGTATACGTTTTGAAGGCCATTATTCTGGAGTCATCTGTTTGAGTATTAGAAAAAATTTGGTTACTCATAACTCAAAAGAAAAGGAAGTAGTAATTCCTGGGACGCAGTAGTTAGGTCTCAATTGTATGCAAGCCTTTTTGTTATTCGCGGACAAAAATCAATAAAACATCATTTTGAGTAACCCTGCACGTTGCGACTAAATTGCATTGACCGTGGTCACAAGCAGACCCGTTAGAGTCTAACAGAAAAATTTTAGTTAAATCGTAAAATGGATTATTAAAAATGTTACTAAATACCTAATTCATTTGTTCATTTATATATTGAAAAATTGTAATTATATATTTTCAATGTCGGGTATCACATTATTAAGTCAAATAATGAGCTTCAAAAATAATAAAATTTAGAATATCCTGCATGAAAACGAGAGCATTCAACTTACAGACATAAAGACTACGTTCCGGAAAGCGCCGAAACCACTCGCGGCGTTCGATACGTCATCGATGACGTCACCGAAAACGCTCACGGCGCGACCATAACGCTCGCGATTTGAAGGTCTACGTGATCATTGCGAGCTGTCACTGTCAACAAAAGGGAACGTCAAGACGGGGCGCGACAGTTGTGATTGTTGACGGCGCTTGCTGGAACGTACCCAATGTGGTATTATTATAATATGTGAGCTTTGGTTGTCACTTACCTTGCCACCGCTCTGTGGCGTGCCATCGACCACCGCCGTCACGCGCCGTGTCGCCGTCGGCATGATGAGCACCTAGCGTCGGACAGTACACATTATCACAACACAATGAAATGAACTACATTAGTCAGGTATATGACATGAACATAACAGCTGTGTTCACATTTCAAAATGAGACACGAGTATACGACACGAACAGTCAAGTTCACATTTAAAAAATATACAAATATGTATATGTCACGACAGCTGTGTTCACATTTCAAAATGAGACGTATAGGTTTATGACACTAGCATTCGTACTCTAATTTCAAAATGAGACAAATAGGTATAATGGCTCGAATATCTGTGTTCACATATAAAAATGAGACCTATAGGTATATGACACGAACAGGTCAGCATTGTTCACATTTCAAAATGAGACAAACGACAAATTTGAATATGGAATTTCAAAACGATACTTGAGAATCCGTCCACACGATACATGCTTTTGTTTTTGTGTAGTCACGAAGAAGTAAATAAAAATGTTAGTGAAGTAGTGTAGTTTTCAAAAAACTGATAATGTTCCAGAACTCACAGTGTAAACAAACAGTACGAAACACATCGTGTGGATGAACTAACGACAGTTTCAAAACGAGACAAATATTTTTTCCTAAATAAATATGTGAGCCACTATAATGTATTCCAATAAAAATATCCAAAGGATACACGTAAGTTTGAAACTGATATTTAAAATTAAACTATAACTCTTGCGACTTAACTGTGCACCTCGCACTGTGACATCACCGTGGCGGAATTCACGCGCAACAGTAACAAACGGCACCGCGGGGAAGGACTACATTTCAGGGAGGTGCACAGTTAAGTCGCGCGGGTTATACAATGCGTTTGAAGTATAACTTTCAAAACGAGTTACACAGTATTGAAATAGTTATTTTAAAATGAAACAAATAACAATTTTTCCCCCGACATATTATTATCAAAATGAGACATATAATGATTTGGCGTAAGACGAATATTTATTTGTTTGAATATTTTGTGTCCATTTGTCTAATCCGTCTAACTATTTTTACTTTTGACATAAGCACGCCTATGAAGTTTCATGCTTATGAGATAGACACGATAAAAATGCCATTTGCAAACAGATGGAAGTAATAAAATAATAGTAGAAATAGATCCAGGAAATCAGACAGTACAACTGTGTCACAGTAAAATATCGAGTCGCGTCCGTTTGTAAGTTCTTAGAATGTTCGAGTAATGGCATTTTTCAAAGGTTGTTCAACAACTATACGTTACCATGTTGTCGATTTCGTTAGCAGATATGAAGTTTTGTTCCTCCTTCAGGAAGTATTGACTCTTGGACCAAATATTGAATATTTCTGCCACGTGGTTGTAAAGCTCTTCCGCCTCTGTAAAGAGATAAATAATATTAATTAAAGTGCACCTGGGCACTCTGTAACACAAAAACGGTGAAAACTTGGGACAAGCTTTTTTTTTAAATGCTAGGTGTCTTTGTGCCAGTGGTAAACTATAGTCACCGCGTTACTAACTGAGTCGTAAAGCCATTAACGTCAATAGGGATAGGAATGTGTAACGCGTCCTAACATGCTATCGATAATCCGCTACCTGCATTCGACCCTCATTAACGCTCGCTTATCGCTAGCTTCTGATTGGTCGTAACATCATGCAAACATATATGGCTTGGTTCTCTGACCTATTAAACCTTCTAGAAGAGCCTTCAGTTATTATCGATAATGAAAGCTATCATTCCATGCAACTTGAAAAAAAAAACCGACGACAAATACCAAGAAAGGGGATATCCAAGAATAATTGATTAAAAAAAATATTAATTTTGACAAATCTTCGATACTAATATTACATGTGCAATTTGAAAAATTTAATACCGACTTCCATTCTATTACTTTGTTAAAATCTGTTATTTGAGTGTAACTCAAAAACTACTGGACCGAATTTGATGAATTTTTTTTGTTTGAAAAACAAAATAATAATTTTGAGAATCAATTCATCTAGTCGAAAGTTATGAGGTAACAAACATTAAAAAAAACAGTCGAATTGAGTACCTCCTCGTTTTTTTGGAAGTCGGTAGATAAAGAGGAAAGATTTGTATGTATGTTTGTATATAATAAGACACCCTTTCAACACGCAACATAAGAGAAACGCGAGACACTGATAAATACGCATTTCCCAGATAGCTGCTATAGTTCTCGAGAGCATGTGTTCCAGAAGATAGTCCATCTAGTACAGGCCACGTTTCGGGATTAGCTGAAGGTTATTTACTTCAGACGTGGGTAACTTGGTGGTTTATCGTAGTTACATTCCCTCTCCTCTTCGACCATCACTGTTTCGGTGGACATCGATACTTAAGGTTCTGTCATATCAAGATGTCGATAAAAATGATGGGTTATTTCCCATATTATTATTAGGGGTCAGATTATTTCATAGGCAGCGATTTAATTAAAACAACAAATATAATATGAGATTTTTAAGACTTCTAAGTACACATTGACGGAATTAAAAAACATACTTTAACATACCAGAGTATTTAAAATAAAATTCAAACCTACCACTTAAATTCACCTTAAAATAGTTTTTCTCTTCACTCACCATTGTATTTGTCATGAAACAAATATCATAAAATACCATTTTTTATACACATAAAATGCAGGATTATTTTTTATTTAAGAGTGCACATAATTTTTTTATGACTTTTGTACGTTTTTAAGAGATGCGGTTGCTTGATTTCAAGTAAAGGAAATTGAACGTAGACAAGCGCTGAGCTGCCAGAGCCTGAAACTCTTTTTAGCACTGCGACTATTATTAGCAAACGTTGCGTAAATTAAACTTAATTAAATTAAATTAATAATTTAATTTATTAATTAAGATTTAATTAATAAATCAGGAGTAATACTGGGACTATACTGTAATTGCATTTCATTGATATTCGGTATTAATATGACTTTTTAGGTTTAAGCGATTCTTATGAATTGAAATTAAACAACTTTAAACGAATTAAATCGCGTATAATTTTATATTATTTTATTCCGACTTTAACAGTGCTTAAAATTTAATTATTTTTTGTCTTTAACGTTTTTTTTATTTTTTTTCAGTGGACATAGTCGTGAGTAGACTAGACAGTGGTCTGTTGTCAAACAACTATCTTCGAGTCTACCCAACGACAACAGGGGGGACAGGTACACCGTCGATGTGTATGTAGAATTTATTTCACCCGCAATAAGTAGCAAAGCTAGGGAGAACCGCTACGTGCCGAGAATGTTCAGAGAGGCCATATAAATTTAAAGCACCCGAATTTCAATACTTGATGTTTGGCAAATACCACCTGCTTAAGATCCAGTAATCAAACTAATACAATCCCATAGCCAGCACAATACTGTGAGTGACCTCTGGACACTGTGAGTGAGTACTGCGTGCATCGGGAACGTTTTGAATAAAATATGATAGGCGGTACGTAACAATAATTTTCATAACTTTATAACAGACAACTGTCATCCAGTCTACCCGTGACCATGTTCACTGAAAAGTGTTCGAAACGTCGGAATATTATATTATAAAATTATACGCTATTTACTCAGTTTAAAGTTGTTTAATTTCAATTCGGTATTATGTTATTTATTGTAAACGAAAATGATAGCGGACAAATACTATTTTTTATGTGATTACGTAACAAGCACGAGGACTACGAAGTGTTAAGTGGTAACCTTTGCCTACAATTGCTCTAACCATGCGCCCATCACCATGAGATATTAACTTGTTAAGTCTCATCTCATGTGCCTGTAAAATCAAAACGTATCAATAAAAAATATAATTACAATAACATATATTAGCCGGTACCATGATATTTGAAGTAATTTAAGTTAAAACGTTTTAATAAGTACCTATTATCACAATATTGTGCGCATGGTACCGCATTCGACAAGTTACACACTTTTTATTGTTGATATCGGTTCTATTTTTTGGTTATTAATTCTTTTTCACCCTTTTTGGTGACCTACTTACGGGATACATCGTCAATGATGACACCATCAAGATACGAAACACTTTTCAGTTATTGTAGTGTAACTTAAAAACTGCTTGACTGAGTTTGATGAAATTTAAACAGTTTAAACAACCCATTTAAAATTCATCAAACAAAATAAGAATCATCAAAAACGGTTCATACACAACGAAGATATCCGCGAACACACACATAAAAAAAATATACGTTCTAATTCAGAATACGAGTAAGTTTATCGATAAGTTATCAAATCATTGGATGCAAACCTGGTACGTTATTCCTGAGCCAGTGATTTCTCTGCAGGTCTACGTATTTGATCAGAAGTGGGTAGAAGGAGTAGATATCTCTTACGAGCAGCTGCCAGTCTTCTTGTATCTGGGACTCTACTTGCGAAGTGTCATCCGTTGACGACTGCAAACAAATAGTTTACTCTTAAAATGCAAGAATTATTGTATTGTATTGTACTCGTGTAGACCATACATAGACTTCTATGTGTCGTTTGACTTAACATACGTAATGATCATAGAATGGACACATTGAATGGAAAAGGACCCAAAGTTAACTGAGGATTCGAAAGATACAGCCCTATAAATGTAGGGTTGACAGAATACGATTGTGTAGGCTTGGGAAATTCCTTAGAATCTTGAAAAAAAAATTTAATAATCGTTTTAATGTTTGGTTTTTATGTAATATCGCTGTCCCTCCTAAGCCCGTTCTAGTAATGCATAACAAAACTTTCAAAAGCGATTGAGAAAAACAACACTTTTTTAATGGCATAGGTTGGCAAACGAGCAAGCAGGTCACCTGACGGTAAGTGATACAGTCGCCCAAGGACATCCGCAATACCAGAGGTCTCGACGATGCGTTGACGACCTTTGAGGAAGGAAGATAGGAAGGAAGATATAGAAGGGAGAGGGGGAATGATAGGGGGACGGGGAGGGGGGAATCGGGCCTCCGAAAACTCCCACAAACCAACTGAAACGCAATAGCAAGCTATGTTACTTCACGTCGGTGTTATGTGGGAGTGTGGTACTTCCCCGGTCGTGCCGGCTGTGAGGTTACAGCGTGACACTACTATCAAAGAATGACCAAAGAGTGAGAAGACCACGTGTCATGATTCTGTTCACTTTGCCTACACTCGTGCACCACCAGGAATCATCGAATCGCGCCTATATAGTAGTTATCCTCCTCCGCGTCGTATTCCTCATTACTGCGGTTCGTGTCGTGACTCCCTCGCTGAATATTTTTTTCGATTACCAACTCCCTCCATCTGTTCCGGTCCGGTTTGCTTCGTGGAGGGCTTTGTGGAGATTGGTGTTTAGCGCCTATCGGATTTGGTCCGACCATCTTGTACTCGTACTCGTCGAAGTATATAGTAGTTGTAGAAGGAATATTATGTTTTTTATTTAAACTCTCTACACTAGATGGCGTTAGTATCGCAATGCACAAATCCTGCATCACGCAAGCTAGATGGCAAACACTTGCGCGGGACTGATTCTAGAATTTAAAATTATGCATCCAATAGTTGGTACTGAAATAAACCACTTTCAAATATCAGCTATTGCTTCATTTGTACCGTTGCGTTGTACAAAATTTTAGAGTAGTAGTAGTATAGTATATTATACAATTCGGCGCGCGGCCCAGTCCAGTCGCCACGAGGTAAACTAAAAAGCATAACAAAACAATTTTTACCAAAAAATGGAACCGACTTCAACACCAAAAAGTGTAAAATAACCTAATATGGTAAAATTTATTTTTACCATTAAATGGACATTGTACTCTTGTCAGTGACCCTTGCTAGTAGCAAGTAGCATCGATGCCGTTAGTAACGGGATCGATCGTCAATGATGATATCATCAAGACAGGCGTAACACATTACAGTATTTCGAGTGTAACTCAAAAACTGCTTGACCGAATTTGGTGAAATTTAAATGGGACCACCTCGGAAGTATACTCTACAAAACAAAATAGAATTTTGAGTTTCGGTCCACAAATGGGGAGAAATCGACTAACATAAAAAAAAAACATACACATGACCATATAACTTCCTCCTTTTTTGAAGTCGGCTAAAATCCAGACAGGACACCGTGAAGTTTGGCCGGACAAGCATTCAAAAAGCCCAAAATGTCCGGCTTTATCCAGACGTCTGACAACGCTAGCTAGGTACAACTTAATCTATATATAAAAAAATTAACCCCTTTTCTCCTGGTCACGCTATAACTTGAGAACGGATGGAACAATCTCGCAAATTATTTTTTTGTCAGGTTAATTATTCTCAGAAGAAGGTTCTTATGACAGAAAAACTAATAAAAGATGGGAGGTTATGGCGAGGGCTAAGGCCGAGCCTACTACGCGAACGAAGTCTCGGGAACTCGCTAGTAAAATATAAATATAACTGAGAAGGCCAAGTAACAGTTTTCTGATTTAAATAGATAAGAGATAGATAGATAAATGAGACAGATATATCCCGGGGAAGGACATAGGATATCATAATCATCCACACACCGCAACCGTGCTAACCGTGCAACCAGCTAGTTATAAATATATAAATGAATATCCTTCCTCCAGCAGGAACTCGTCATCGATATAGGTACTATTATATTTATAGTCTGTTACTTTAGTACTTAATATTGAACGGCGTGGTGTGGAATCGATATGTGGTCATGAAAGTGAAAAAAAATAATTACATCTTATTATGATCATAATCAGCGCATTTTGTTCCCACTGCTGGGTCTCTAGCCTTCCTCTCAGAGATAGGAGTTGGACCATAATCCACCACGCGGGCCTATTGCGGCTGGGTGGATAGGTGAGTGGCCAACATAAGTCGAAGTTTACAGGCCGCGCGAAGGCCTTCGACATAGCCTAACGACTGTTGTCCTAAGACAAACAACAGTTGAATAATGCCACTAGCACACACCCATCCAAGTCCTGACCGCAGCAAGTGTTGCTTAACTTGTTGATCGGTTAAGATCGCCAAGTTAAGCTCCGCTACGAAATAAATACGTATTTATAATTATTATGACTAATATTCACCGCCCTGCGAAAGAACCATAGTGCGATAGTCAGTCAGTTTAGTGATGATAATTAAACAAATATAATTATATTTATGTATTTTCTTTTACTTTCATGACCAGTTATCGATTCCAAACCACCCTGTTCAATATTGTGCGCTAATTAACGAAGACCTTGTATATTTAAGTAAAGTAAGTATTGTTTTGGATGACTGAGCTCATACTAACTCGTAAACTTTGGCAGGGAACAATGAACTAGCTTGTAGTCTACAGTCCTAACCATAGCTCAAGTTTATCTAAAGTATCATCTAATTTGCTACCCATAATAGCTAATTCAAGCAACATGTATACTAAAACTATATCTCTCATATAATAAATATCTAATATATATGTTACTTTCCCAAGGTGGCCATAACAATATCCCTACCAGAGCTTCTATCAATAAGGTGGGTAAATGGATGACCTGGTGGCACTGTGGACAAAATGTGGAGGTCTCACAAAGTACTCTTGAAAAATCATTGACTATTTACAATACCTATTAGTAAAACTATAGTACGATTTAAAAATAAAAGAAAATGACTCACAATTGGCCATTTATGTACCTAAATAAAATAAAAATGAAAATTTAACCTGCAAACTCTGAAAACTCAATGTACGGGGGTATTGATGGGTAGATATTTCAATTTGGAGACCTACCTACTACCTACTTCTGTACCTCCTTATTAAGTTAATAAACTTTATTCTTATTCTTATTTTGACTTACCTTGATAAACCCTCTCAAGCTCTCTTCCTTATGGAACATATTATCGGTCCGTTTCCGGACCCTTTCAGCCAGCGGCAAGAAGGACTCCCTCAGGAGCTCTTCGGAACTGTTGATGATGATCTGCTGAGTGTAAGTGGCGATGCGCGTCATCCAGGGGGCGCTCTCGTTGCCGATGTTCTTTTTGATCAGCTTCAGTACGTTCTTCAGGAGTTGGTTCATGTGCTCTGACGTCACCATTGTGACGTGATTTCTGAAACAATATTTAAGTAAATAAGTACATGGTCGAATATTTAATGCGCAGAAATAGTCAGCTCTGTTAGCTCATAGATTATTTAAACTTTCTTAAATCAAATTCATGATCTAAGAGAATATCGGGACTCTCTCACTCCTCGGACTTTTTCACGCACAGTACCTCTACCATGAGTTGGCAACTTCTGTCATCTATAGTCGATACTCGATCTCGCCTACCTATTAAACTTGTGATTGGCGTACTCGCTGTCAATTTTAGTTCTACAATTGACCGCGAGTTCTTTTTCATACATTTTATTGCGGCAGGCGCTATCGAGCATCGATTGGTGTGAATGTTGTAAACTCGTGGTAGACCTACTGATTATTATCAAAAAGGTTTTACGGTATTAGTTTATACTAACCTCGACGTTTCGATCGAGTATTTTTTGTAATTTTCAAATTTGTATGCACCCTGGTACCTGAAACACGAACTCAATGTGCCACGATGCATACAAATTTGAAAATTACAAGCAAATACCGTTCCGGATTGCGACCGCTTTCCCGCGGCTCTCGCCTCTGTGGGTGTTGACTAGCGACTTTCCACCTCGGTGTAGCTATGCGTCTCGGGACACAAGAATTAAGGTATGAACCAGTAGACAGTAGAATTAGAATTATGTAAATTTGCTAAAAAACAGCCTCAGTTATTCAAAAAAGTTACAGACTTATCGCGACCATATATCTAGGTTTAAACATAAAATAGTTATTCCGAGCTCTAAACTAAGTAATATACAGTTCTGGCCCTCACGTTATGGGTACTAAGATGAAGAAAATGTGTCAAAATTTGTGAAATATCTGAAAACCCTGCTAATTACTAAATGCTATTATAATTTAATGACATTCTGAATGACAAATTTGATGATTATTGAATGGGTCGGGCGCTCTATTACCTTTCTTGCTATACCTTACCAGGGTCATATGTTAGACAAATAAGAATATATATTTAAGACCTACATAAGACTGCAATAAAATATTGATTGATTTATAGACGGTTACTTACCCAGCAGTAGGAGTGACGTTATCAGGCCCCTGCGCCCACCAGAACGGCAAATATGAACAAAGCAACGGCAACACCACGTCGATAATGTGGGGAGCTTCGTTATACGTCTTCTCAGACTCCACGAATTGGTCCACTTCGCTCAGGATAGTCTCCAGGGTCGGCATTGACTGTTCCATTTTCGCCATTATGTCTGTAACCATACAGTTAAAATTAGTATGATTTACTTAGATGGATTAAGAGGCAGTTAGTACAACCAGAATTATATAAGGATATGTTCGTGAGGACCTGTAATTGCCCCATCGTTACAATTTTCTACCGACTTCCAAAAAAAAAGAGGATGTACTCAATTCTACTGTATTTTTTTTGTTTGTTACCTCATAACTTTGGATAGGGTACACCGATTCAAAAATTTCTTTTGTTGTTTGAAAGCTGGTACTTCACGTGTAGTCCTTCATCAATTTCATCGAATTCGGTGTAGTAGTTTTTGGGTTATACTCCAATAACTGAATAAAATGGAAGTCGGTATTAAATGTTTCAAATTGTACTTGTGTAAATATTATATACTAGTAGTTCTAGAAAAAGTAGACCTCGCGAGCACAGTCTTATCAGCGACTATTTCTCGCAGTCTGAGCTATCTGTAGTTGTAATGTGACCAAAATTATACAGTTTTTAAACTTCACAATCAATTATCTCAACTACTTGCCCAAAAATGCTCATATTCGAAATTCCTCTTTATAATCAGGCACCTAATGTAGTACCAAATTTCTTCCCACTCAAAATTCGCCAACGATAAAAAAAAAATATATTGAATAGTGCAAACCTAGTTTCGTCAAGATTAGTTTAAAAATGCGACCTGTACAGGAAGACGTACATACAAACCTAACAAGTGCAATTTGGAAAATTTAATACCGACTTCCATTCTATTACTTTGGTAAAATCTGTCATTGGGGTGTAACTCAAAAACTACTTGACCGAATTTGATAAAATTTACATGGGACCACACGGGAAGCACCAGCTTTCATAAAATGAATTTTGGAAACAGGTTCGAAAGTTATGAGGTAACAAAAACTAAAAAGAAAAAGAAAAAAAATACAGTCGAATTGAGTACCTCCTCCTTTTTGGAAGTCGCTAGAAAAACATACGGACAGATGAAAATAAATTTAGCCAGTTGAAGCAGAAACGCTTCGCTGTCTCGGTTAATAAAATGACTGTTGGTCTTCCTGATAATAAATAAATAAATATAATTTCCCGTTTAATGTTCCACTTGATTTCAGTGCTTGAAGATTGTGTTGTTTTAAAAACTATGCTGCTACACGGCAGCAAAAATATGCTTAAGTGTAGCGTGTTCGTATTGTTTACGTATTCAGTACAAACTATGAGTTATCTGTGCCACTATTGTACTAGATAAATGCCAGTTTGCGCTGAATACGTTAACAATGCGATTACGTTACACTTAAACAGATTTTCGTGCTCGGGCCACAGCACTCCGAATACGAGTAAATAGTAAAATTAAAAGGTTTTCACTTACTAATTTGGGTTACCACTTCGAAAAAGTAATAATTTAATGTTTTCGGAAACCTACTCCTGGCAATACCATACTTCTGAATAAACGTTTATGTCTTGCAGTTTGTCCAGTCTGTCATGTTTGGCCTTTTCCTTGTGATTCTCATACGTAGTGAAATATTGAAAGTAATATTGAAATAGTACCAAACGCATCTAAACTGACCTTGTGCTTCCAAAGAGTGGTCTGCGATCCTGTTGAGCAGTGAGAACTGGTTGTGCTTGTTGAGGTGGGGCTCCAGGAAGGCCACGGGGAAGGTGGAGCTGAACGCGCCGAGGCATGAACCCTGGGCACAAAATAACATATATCTGTCTAAATCTATATCTGTACTAGCAAACCCTGCGAACTCCGTTTCGCCACCAGATGGCTTCGTTTTATGTAACATTTCGTTTGGCGCCAACTACTTAAAATATTGGTTTGTAGTACATGCTATGTATCAGAGATGGCGCTGTATGTGAAAAAAGATTTTCCCTTTTTAAATTTTTCCTGAATTTTCTTAACTATAAACCTCACGGAGCCCGAGACCTTTCCAACGAATGCAAAACCGTGGAAATCGGTTCGTGCGTTCTGGAGTTATAGCGTCAGGAAGGAAAACCCGACTTATTTTTATATAGTAGATTATTATAAAGAGGAATGTATAGATAACGCAAACGCGTGTATTAATATAAATAATGATAATACATTTATTCATTGAAAAAGAGGTTCATGGTTACATTATGCATACTTGCGAGTAATAAAGGTGGAGAAATAATAAATACACATTTTAGATATTTTCGCAAAAGTAAAAAATGAATAGTACAGTTTTAACGTTTTGTGTCGTCCTAGCACTCACGGTAGGAAATCCTGAGTCTGAGGGCTTAGTTTACTTCTTGAGGGTTTAAGAAATTAAAAACTGAATTGCGTGATAATTAACTGCAAGACCTCAAAAATATCACTGATCTCACGTATCGGTATCTTCCTACGGACCTGGGTTATTCAGTTCTCAAAACTTGATCCCATTGCGATTGTATTTTATTAGAGAGCAACTTACCAACGCCGGCTTGTTCCGATCGATTTCTGTCTTCAAATACTTCCTGTCGTGGGTTAGAGAAGCGTCTGTGCCGAGAGTGTACAAGGAGCCCAGCATCTTGTAAGAGGCCACTTGGATTTCATCCACTAAAATAAAAAATATACACTTAAACATTTTCATTTCAAAACGAAAATATAGGCTTAGGAAATGCTTTTTATATAAACAATTAACGTATCACGCACTCATGACACACTACTAATAACCAAGACCCGAAAACAAGGATTGCTGCTCAGCACAATTATTCCCCCCCGCCAGGAATCAAAATTATTAAAAAAAAATGTCATCAAATGGAACCGACTTCAACACTCAGATGTGTGAAATAACTTGTTTGAATTGGGTACCACGATAGTTCAAAATAACCTAATATCACAATATAATATACACTTGTCAGTGTTGAAGTCGGTTCCATTTTTGATAAAAAATGTGTTTCACCCTTTATAGTGACACTTGCTACTTACGGGATTGATTGTGATTCACAGTCAATAAGGATATTATCAAGATTTGCGAAACATTTTTTAGTTATTGGACTATAACTAAAAACCGCTAGACCGATTTGAAGTGTTCTCTTTCAAATAAAAAAAATATTTCGATAATATGTCTACAAATGGGGGATAACTCGGTGAACATACATAAAATAACAATTCATACAATCTAACATAATTAAGAACCTGCTCCTTTATTGAAGTCGTTAATACACGGGTCACGCATCTTACGGGGCCGTCAGAAATTGAACCAAAATCCTATAAGAGGATTGCAAGGCTAGAACTTGTCCACACTAAAATAAAAATAAACTCTTTTCTTCCTCTTAACATTGTCCGATTTCAGTGATTTTTTTTTCATGCGATCGTTACATTGTTTGCTATGCCCGTACTTTGATTAGAAAAGAGTTTTTTCTTTTAGTATGGACAAGTATACTAGCTATGCAATCCTCTTAAGATTGTTAAATCAGATGTTCTTTCAAATCAGTTTATATGAATATTTATAATATTCCAGAGGCACGCTATATAGTTAAATCGACTTGAGTCAAGATTTGACAGAAATGCTTCTACCATCTCAAATGGGAACCTTATTTATTCCACTAAAGTTATAAATGTAAAAGTTTAGATGGATGGATGTTTGTTGCTCTTTCACGCTCAAACAGTGGGGCCAATATTTATGAAACTTGGCATGCAGGTGTTTGAGGCGTTGGATTACCACATATGACACTTTTCATCATCATCATCCATCACAAAGCGTGTGAAAAAGCGAAGTATCGTGCTCCCGTGATTCGGAGGGCACGTTAACCCGTGGCTATGTCGAAGGCATTCGGGCGGCCTGAAAACTTCGACATGAGTTGGCCACTGTATCCTTGTGGTGGATTATGGCCCATCTTCTCTCTCTTAGAGTCCCAGTAGTGGGATCATAATGGGTTTATGTTTTAGAAACACACTAGGGTGCTAGACTTTTAGGTAACTGACAGAGCTCAAGGATAGAAGCATGTATACATATATATACATGTATAAATTGTTATAGGTACCTATACCTACCACAGCCATTACAAAGTAGTTGTAGCAATTACGTCATAGGACTGTAATAAGTTAGGTTACTAGCAATTACGTCATAGGACTGTAATAAGTTAGGTTACTTAATAGTCTTGGTGTTAATAAGTGGCGTTAGTTATACCTAATTTATATATAGAACGATTTATTACTGCAGATTAGAAATGTAACAGACAAGTAAGCTTCAAAAATTATACATGTAAATTTATAAATTATGCTACTATAATATAAGATCTCGCATCATAGTTAAGTACATCGTTCGCGGATGTAAAAGAAAATAATACACAATATATATAAAACAATATACAATTTATTGTTTTGTCATAAAATCAATACCTATGCAGTTGCAAATAAAATTCTCCAGTCGATTTATTTTTATAGCTTTGCCAAGATATGTGAATTTCAAATGTGGCTTTACTTTTGTTTTAGTATAGTGTTTTTACATGTTATAAGTACTAATTTGGTATGTTCACTTAGAATAGACAAATTGTCGATTACGTTTTCCTGTTAGGACATGGGTCAGCGAGTAGAGTATTGGACCAGAAGACCCGATTTTAGGCTAACAGTCTGCTGTAGTGTGATATATTTATCATAATCTAATGTTTATTGTGATATAATGTTCACTGATCCAAAAATGCAGCTTAATATTGTTCATGTCACGTTTACATGTTCATGTCAAATATTATAATGAGATTGTTGTATGTGAATGAATACATTTAACATATAAATGTATTATCAAACTAACATACATTTACTTTCTAGGCACAATATGAGACTAAAAACGCCAATGATCCAAATAAGGAAACAGAAGCAATGTTCGCAGGAGTCATCAAAAATATATCGAGAGTTAACAATGTATTGCAGGAATTAATAAGTAATTATGAACATCTGCAGAAAATTTATAAATCACAAGAGAATCTAGAAAGTGCGTCTTCTGATGCTGAAATCGATGAAGTGTTCAAAAGTAGAAATAAAAAAATACGTACGTTACCTGGAGCTACTTCAAACAAGCCTACAGATTACTTCCCAGCTACGCAAATAATATGGTCGAATGGTGAATATAATCAAGACAGTAGTGATGATGATGAGGATAAATCTGAAAGTAGCGATTCAGATAAAACGGACAAACACGAAGTAAAAGTTAACGAGGGTCTTGACATAGGACCTGATGTAAATGACGAAAATAACGAAAGTGCAGAGAAATCTGAACAAGATGGCCATGTTAACCAAAAGCAAAAAGGTCGACCAGAATCAAATGGCAAACATGGAGAGAAGCAACGGGTAGAACCAATAATTTTAAATCAAGAACTTGTCAAACCAAAAACAGCCGAAATTATTTTCATTGACACTCATAAGTCGACTACAGGTAAGGAACAAAATATACGGAATAAGGAACCAGAGACCTATCAAGCTTTTTCACCACCTAAAACAAGATATAGCAAAATATCACATAACACGCATGATTCTAAAAATAAGCCAGCCAGCAAAAATAAATTAAAAAACCTTAGGAGTGATGATCCCATTAAAAATTATAAAAGTAAACATGAAATAAAAAATGATACAACAAGCGGAAATGACACAAATACGGATGCTAATAGCAATGTAGATAATAATAGAAAAGTAGAAAAGAAGCTCCATTCTGAATCATTTTCGCATAAAAATATTTGGGACGAAATAATAAGCAATAAACCAATACAGTTAGAAGCTCACAATGAAATGTTTTTCAAGAAAGTGCGCAAGGACAATAGTGTATCACGTTCAAAGAAAGATTTAAAGATGAGAAGTGAAGATATTAAAACGGCTTTAGTCAATGTTACTAACAAAAACAAGGTGAGTATAAACTAATTTGGGAACTCACGATGCAAAAGTATTATATCAATTTAGAACAATGCCTGCTAAAACCTGAATAGGGCCAAAAAGTTGGTATGTTATTAGACAGACGAAAAAAAAATAAACAGCCCCCACACGGACTTTATGAATAGTAAAATCACAAATTTAATAAATGCAAAGTTTGCTAGAATGTACGTATTTGTCACTTATTCACACTTAAAGGGGTTTATATGGAATGAGCATAGCTTAAAACCAGGGCTAACATAATAAATTCTTTCTATCCTGATTTAACGAGTAGTTCCCAAAGGACTACGATACCCTTATTTATGCGGACGAAATCGCTGGCACTTTAATACATTTTGTAAGTAGGTATATTATTTTGTTTCAGACAGATAATACCAAAAACGTTTTGCCTAAGAATGATACCACTCAAATGTCTGAGATCAACGATAGTTTTGGAAAAGACGAATTTGAAGCCAGTGTCTTGAGAGAAGCTTACGGGGACGCATGTTTGAAGTTAGTAGTAAGAAAGTGCTATTTGGTAAGTAAAAATCGCTTAAATAAATCAGTTAATTGAAAAAGGCTAGTCAACGGGAATGAAATCTATGATTGACAAATCCAGCTATACCTTTAGAGCCAAATATGGTTCTGCGAGTAGTTCTAAGTCGTAACTTAACAGTTTGAAATACTACTATATCTTATGATAAAGTTACTGATTTTTTAACATGAAAAAAATTTATTTTTTAATAAAATAGTTATTTCAGACATGTAAACTAGGTAATATTACTTTTGTCTATCATACGTAGAGAGGATGGTTACAAGAGAAGTGAAACAAGTATACAAGGATTTGGCAAACGTCTTCTGAGAAATTTGAGACATTATGTAGAAAAACTAGATCAAGAGTATTCTAAAACGGACAAATATGAAGAATATGATGAGCTTGAACGAAGAAAAGGAAGGATGATAGAATCATAGACATCTGTAGTCTACCTAATCTTATGGCACAACAGAAGTGACTTTATGTTTATTAATTATATTGACGTCGACATGAGCTAAGGTTAAGCTAAGGTATTAGCTGAAACTACAAACATTCTTTTTATTTCTCATACTCGGAAAGTAGGTCTGAAGTTGCCTGAGGAGCGGGTTGAAAGTAATATTTTTCAGCTCTAGGGAGAATTGGTTTCAACTGACAGCTGTAAATAATAAAAAAATGTGTTTTTTATTGAACTAGTAAATATGAAGGTTGATGACATTAAGAAACAAGGTGATATAATGCTGGTTAAGTTACGTGACACTAAAACCAAAGCAGACCTAACTTTCGTTATCAAAAATAATTTGTAAATAAGTACAGCAAAATACTAAAAATTACGGCTAAGTGAAAGAAAAGGAATCATTATTTCAAATATTATCATAAAGTGACGTGTCTGTGGCAAGTAATTGGCAAAAACAAACTTTCGAGTACTTACCCCTAAAAGAGATTGCCACCTACCACAATTTGCCTAACTCAAATCTATCAATGCTTTCGCAGAACATAGGCAACTTTGCTAGCCGATTCTGGTGCCGATTTCACTGTCATTAAAAGGCATGCAAAGTAAAGACGAGTAAAGTACAGAAGGCCTTGACCTATCAAGAGTAGAAAATAAACTAAAAAGAAGAAGACACAGAGTAAATTATAATGATATATGAAATCTGCATTCCACTTACTCTAAAATCGAGCTCATGATTATCCGGTGCAATCTATAAATATTGCTGTAACAGATGAAGAAAATAGAAAATCATGTCCCCAACATTCATTCATAAATCCCTGGATTACTGTATTAACTGTGAATTATTTTTTGATATTTTCTGAGAAAAACTTGTTCTCAGAAAATATCCAAAAATAATTTACTAACTATAACTAGTTGCTCTAACTTTACCATATACTTTAAATAAATATCTCACCAAAGTTGTTGCGTTATGTAACATAAAATTCACTAATTATTTCTTAAGCTAATCCATGTTTTTATTTTTTTCCTTTTATTCTTTATGAGAAGCACAAGAACCCCGTCTCGCGACTAAATAAGTAACTTTCACCCCTAGGGTAACAATGTATTATTAGTGACTTATACCTTGTCATATTTTAGGCGGCCAAAAAAGCAGGTAAATCAGTTTGCGAGAAATTTAAATGCAAGGGTACTTATAAGGAAAAATATGATTCATATACCAGAACAGCTTGTATCGAAGAGTTCCACGGCAAGAACAACGAATCACTAGTTGACGTTTACATGAAAAGTCGCGACCAAAAAAGTAAGTTTAATGTTTTGTATCGATTAAAACAACTCGGCACTAAGTTTACCATTAAAGTGCAGTCCAATTAAAGAACAATAACAAAACAACAGAAAATGTTGTTTTGTAATGGTAGAGACTTTTGTAGAGTTCATCTGGGGAAGAACCGCACATATTATTATTATTCCTTTTATTAAAACAAATTCACTGATTTAATCCGGCCCTTTACAATGGCATAAGTAGGGCTGTAGCCAACACTTAGAGGCCTGTTTGGTATAGCAAATACAAAGGAGTATAAAAAATAGAAACTTTTGGATGGATGGGACATGGTATATCTATTATAAAAATGGGTAAAATGGCAAGGCTATTGATATGATCTTATTAGTGATAAGGAAGATAGTGGGCTAATTAAGAGACTACTTATTATTATTATTTACCAATTATTCAGCCGCGAAACAGCAATGTGCAAACATTACTGCTGTGGTTTGAAGAGCAATGCTTCCAGCGAAATTACAGAGCAAGAGATTTAACATCTTAAATCTAAGGGTGACGGATTCAATGCACTGCCATGCATGGTTTTGATTGGTTGTAGTTTAAAATTTTAGATGGCAATGAATTGGCATGTGCAAGCAAGACGATTAAAAAATAAAGATATGTGATTTTCGTGTTTTATTTCTCAGCTGACACGTTTCGAGACTTTACAAGGGAAGGTTATATGCAAGCGTGTTTACCTCATGTACAGACAATGCTTCGAGAGTCTACTAAACCACCGGTACGTCCCATTTTATTTTTTACTTCACAGTAGTCTAGCCTCTTAGATATAACATATTAAAAAAGTGTAGTTATTAAGTTTATAAACTACTTATGGCCCTGCAAGAGCAAACTTTTAGGTATTTGAGCGGATGAAGCACTGGCCATGGCAGGAACAAGCGTGCGTCTGTAAACACGATAACTTTTTCGCAGTTTTAATTTGTTTAAAAATAAATGAAGCCACAATGGCAAAAAAAATATAGATATTTCTTTAACTTATTAAATGACATTTTATCTGGTTACAAAAAATATAGTAGTTCGCTCAAGATATTGAGAAATTCGAAACGAAAGGTTTTTTCTGTCGTTTTCTAGTGATTTTTTTCTTTAAAGTGACAGATAAATATTGTGCAACATTGTTATACAAGTCTTTTTTTTAATTTTTAACTATGCACTGTATTTTTTCCAAGTTTGTATCAATAACTGTGCGTCTAAACTGTGCGACGAGAAACATAGCGTTTTACGGATCTTCAGCTTTGGGCAGCGCCTTAAGTAAATCATTTCATTGCGTTTCAAATTAAGTATGTTTTATTTAGCTTAATGAAAAATTTACTTAAGAAACGGGATATTTACCATGTGTTGTATTTATTTTGTGCTCTCGAAATTTTACTCGTGAACATGGCGCATGCAGCTGTGCCGAAATATCGAGAGCTCAAAATAAATACAACACATGGTAAATATCCTGTTACTAAAGTTAATTCTTGCATTAGTGAAATTAATCAGTTTAAAACTTATACAATGAAAAATGGTAACAAATATAGATTGAAAAGTAATTAGGTATAGGTAATTTATTGGTGCACTTGATAGCTGCCTTCTGAGCCGCTGGTCCCGGTTTCGACGCCCGGACAGATCAAACATTTTGTGTGAATGAACATGTCTGTTTGAGCTGTGTTTGGGTGTACGTGTACACAAGTATGTGTATCAGTCATCAGTTTATTTAGTACAGGTTTTCCTTAGTTTGCAACCGGAAAACCTTGTCTGGATATTATCCCATATAATTTTTATTCTCCTTTAAAATTACTTTACGTTACGTAAACATTTTTTTTTGATGAACAATAAGTAAATTTGGCAATTATTTACGATTGCACGAACACTTATAAGTTCCTTGAGAACACTTATAATATATTAATTTAGGTAGTTAACTATAGTACACATACCTTGGTAGAGATACAATGGTTAACCAGCTTCAATCCCGAAATTACCCTGTTAGAAAATGTTCGTGTGTTTATTTAAAACTAGCGCAGTCGGTAGGATTATTATTTAAGATGTCATTAGCCTACTATGACTTTTATAGCTATTCTGCTGCTAATTATGCAAAATTTTCTTTTTTATCCAGTTTTTATATTTACTATTTAAATTTATTTGTTATAGAAAATATATCCCGGAGGTCTTAACGCAACATCTCCCAGTCCAGATAAAGGCGGGAACATCAACATACTTCGAGATAAATACGAACGTGCATGCAAGAAGATATCGTGCGAGAAATGCCAGAGGGCTTGCAGGAAGGCATACATTGAACTCTGCCAATCGTTCACTTGCAATAGCGATAGGAAGAATGCCTACAAGAAATCTTGCAAGACAGAGTGCATGAAAATCTATAAAACTGGCAGAGGTAGCAGCGACGATAGTGATTCTAGTGATTCTGACAGCTCTGATAGCTCAGGTTCTTCCGCGAGTGATTCTGATTAGTTAAAGTTTGCGATTGATTTAAACAAGATCTTTTAATTATCAAATACAAATATTCAATCTACAGCTCTTTTTAAATCGGGTAGAATGCCATCAGGATCGGTAAAAGAGCGTTTTTGGGGTTATACACCAAAAAATTGAGGTATTTTGACATTAACAGTTATTTTCACGATATCTTTTCGAAAATAGACAATTAGCTTCAGAGGATAACGGAAGCAAAATTCAATTTTGCTCCCATGGCTGTTTTTCATTTTCTCTTCTGATTGGTCTGAGTAGTATATAGTTAAATATTACAGTTAATGTAATATGGATATGTAATTAATATTTTAATACATGCTGTTTGTACTTCGTAGAAACACATATTAATACGACGTTAAATTACCAAAAATGATAATAGATAGTTCCTATAAAAAATAATAATTAAGGAATTTTGTATGGCTCTTATTTATCTTATGTTCATTATTTACTCTTATTTAAGAATACAACAAAACGTGCTATTTTTCCGTATATATAACTCTTGTCGTAAATTTTTCTCGCAATCCGTTATTATCATCACAAGAAGTACACCTGTCTAACTATCATACTTAAATAGCAACAGTTGCAACATCTACCTGAACTCCGAAATTTCTCATAAAACCCTTATGCAAGAAACAAATAGTAGTGACCGACGGAAATTTCGGTTTCGGTTTCAGCCAGTTTCAGCCAAAAAATCTAGTTTCGGCTTAAGTTTCGATTTCGGCCACAATATAGCCGAAACTTTCGGCCCCGCCGAAACTCAAGTGTTCGTAAATTTTCGTGCGTCGTCCGGTTAACTTCGCAGCTAACTCCTGCCTGCTCGCCGGCGCGGCCCCGGCTGAGTTCGCAGCCGTCCATTAAATCTCGTAAAAATAATCGTGAATTGTGGTTATGTTTTGCGATTGAGTGATTTGGTAAGTATTTATTTGGTTTTTATTAGTGCTTCATTTTATTCCTATTAAATTATCTTGTTTATTTTTGTTATTAACATTATTTTATTGTTAAATAGTGCAAATAAATGTTATACATTACATTTCAGTAAATACACGTAATTTTAAATCATTTTTCAAAGTTTCGGTTTTGGTTTCGGCTGAAACAGATTGTAAGGCTCGATTTCGCTGAAAAACCAGTTTCGGTCGGACACTAAAAAATGTTATTCAAAACATCAAGGATGCCTGATTTGGATTTTTTGAATGGGCGTAACACATAGAAAGCTGACAGACGTAAACTTTGGTTTAGTAATTACAAAACTTGCAATTATCTGGACGAAACTATTTCATTCTCTTTAAAACATGTGACAGCTCAGTGGGTAGTGATTTGGCTTTCGAAGTTTTGAATTCCCTGTTTCGATTTCCGGTCGAACCAAACATTTGTGCAATGAGGCGTTTCGAGTTGGTTCTTGGATGTCTGTGATGTGCCCATGCCTTCCGTGACACAAATAACACTGGTTTGTAGTGCGGAACGGTGTGTGAATCGTTATTACTATTACTACTAGTACTTGAATAACCGAGATTTAAACAAGCTCGAAAGTAAACAATTGAACTTCTTGGTCTAACCTCAAACTAAACGCTCATTGGCTTAGTGTTGCTTAACAACGCCATCTATTGTCAATTTCGTGAAAATCGTTGGAGTCGTTTCCGAGATTCAGATCACACGAGTATGTATACATATATACAAGAATTGCTCGTTTAAAGATATGATATCAAACAAAGAATTAACATTTGAACAAGTTTCCGATACTTACGTAGTAAGTCAGCGCCGTACTCGCAGTTGGCAAGATGGTCGAACATGGCGGTCAGTATGGGAAGTAGAACGCCGTTTATGTAGCCGAGAGAAGTGGACGTTTTGAGATGCGTGCCTCGCAGGTGGGCGTATTTACCCTGGACAATAACATGGATTTTTAAAATTAGAACACGAAAATTTTATAAACAAATGTTTTTATGCTGACTGTACTTGCTGGTAGGGTCGGCATAAAAGCATTTTGTATTTAGTGGAGTTAATCTAGATTTCGTAACTGTTAAATTAGACAAACTTCAAGTAGGCAAATCTTGATCCGTCTGTACTTGGATGGCTGACCACTAGCAGCATTTTCAATAAACGCTTCCATACTTCAGAAGGCACTAAAATTATATGATTATTAACGGGATATTTACCGTGGTAAGTACCGTGGTAAGTACACATCAAAACAACAAACCATCACCTCGATTTCAATCGAGGTGATGGTTTTCAACTCGCCAGTGCGTGGAATCCAGTATTAGGTTGTTTTAAAAATAAAAGTCCGCGTTCAAAATGTGTTCAAAATACTATACGCAGTGATACAGTGAGTGTGTTTTGTCGGGACTTAGGATCGAGTTCGAGTTCCAGTGATAACCGTAGCAAAAGACTAAGAAAGAGGGTAGATCGTTATGTCTGCACCTAACTTTTAAACTTTTTGACCAACCACCCGCATTCTTCAGTCTTCCCGTGAACATGGTGCATGTAACTGCGCCGAAATATCGGGAGCTCATTCCACAACCTTACCACGGTAAATATCCCGTTAATAATCATATAATTTTAGAGAACAACCGTGATAGTTTAAAACAGTGTTTCAGAAGGCACGTCAAGCCGTCAGTTAGGATAATAGTCTTCAATCTATATGTCAAGTGGTTTCAGACGGTTTGCAAACTGCAACACTTGGGCCGGCCACTAACCCCTCCACCAGAGTAATTTATTCTTTATCCAAGTTGTTGGTTCCAAGTTGGAACATCACTGTATTTAGGTTCGAAGCGTATTGAAGCATGTTCAATCGAGTCCAAATCAGTCAAGAGAAACGGTCAAAGTCAAGGTTGATCATAAGATTAAACAAGCAAGTAATAAGATACTGCTTTATCATAAGTATAGCCATATGACGTCTGAACATATACCACTCCCATGAATTACGAAAATGATCGGTTGGAAGTAGCCTGCATCCAAAGTCTGACGACTGACTTTATGACTTGAACACGTCGTCTGTCCACCTTTTTGGCGGACGACATACGCTGTGCTTGCTATGCACACACTTGGTGCACCATGCACTCTACTCCAGAACCTTCTAGCACCAAATCATGTCTGACTGGCTGGAGTATGTTTTAACATATATATATATATATATATTATGTGGGCATATCTAGCAGATTTTGAAGCAGCAAGACCTTTCCAGTTCACATAAATCCATCTAGTCTCAAGGTAATAATATTTAATTATTATAATTGTGCTTTAAAGATATGCACTATAATTTATAACTTTTTGATGTGGTGTACTTTATGCACATTTCCAAAAGATGCCTGTTACAGTTTACTCCTTCAAATGAATAAATGGAACGACACATGGATGAACTTTGTAGGCTTGGGGATCCGTAATATCGTACTAAATCCTAAATATATACAAAATTGACAAATACTTATATCAAAAAAAAAATTACTTCCGCACGTAGTCAATATTATGAACACAAGAGACAAAGACTAAACGGAAGCCAATAAAGAAGCTTTGATTTCCATTCACGATATACAGCTGAACATAGAAACACATACCTCCTGCAAATTGAGTATAGTATGTCCAAGGTCATCAGCGACGTTATTGAAGAAGGTCAGCATGGAGGTGCGGATGAACTCGGGGCAGTTCTTGACGAGGGACTTGGCATCGATGCCCTTCACCAGCACCTGGAGACAGCGGACAGTGATCCGGACGTCCGGCCCGAAGGCTGCCAATCTGGGGAATAATAGGAATTTTTGCTATTTTAGATAGGAAAGTTACATATCCTCGGATGGTTCAAACCCGCGTCTTCTGATAATTCATCGTATATCGTATATTATATCGTACGCCATAACCACTCTATCACCTACACACATATTAAAAAGCTTACGATCACTTTGAAAAATCGAAATCTTTATTGTTACGGTAGATTATATTATGATTTCTTCGTCTTTTTCGTTGCTTTTGATGGAATTGTCAGACCATTCCGAGTAAAGCATGGGCACCAATATGCACCAGACTGGCCTGCCAGCTCGCCTGACTTAAACCCGCAATAGAGCACGCGTGGGATGTGGGCGCTCTTAAGCTCCCCGAGTAAAAAGTATTCTTTGCTCTTAAGCGAGCTGTTTGGAACCATCAGCCACGTCCAGACAGTGCCAGCACCGATCTGAGAATGTAATATCCCTCTGGTTGGTTTTAACCGTGTTATGTGGACGCCTGCTTAGCATAATCAAATTTCGCAACTTTGGAGAGAAATTTTACATATGTTCGGATGCGATTCAGACCTGCTCGAACCCACGTGTTCTGACAGGGAATGTCAGTGTCAGAAGTGGGAAGCCATAATTTACCAAAAGGAGCAAAACATCTCTTTTACGCGACTTACTATATTTTAAATACTTTTCACACATAACATATTAGCTCAATAGAATAGTAGTAGCAGTTCAATAAAATAGAGTTCAATAAAACACAGTTCAGCGTAAACGAGATCAAGTTCTCATGGCAACGACTGTTGTGATTAGTGCAATATAAAATACCTCTTATGGCTTGAATTTATTTGAATGATCGACTTCACTGCGATTAGGTAGAATTGATCGCGTTCACTTACAATGGTGAAATCGGACGTAACTATTACATCACACCTTCGATCACTGTTTGGTCCCGAACTCTATCACTAGAGGGCGCTGCTCGTAACGTTAATTGGATTTTGTAATGCTCACTATGGGCAGAGAGATCACTCTGATCTGTGTCATGGCGAATGACAAGCCGGTTTGGTTTTGCTGTAAGTACTAAGTTTATTATTCCATCCGTGTAGGTTAGGTAGTTGTATTGTAGGAAGCTATTGTAGAGAAGACTTTGAAAAGGGCATATTATTTGTTGAGCTCCTCGTTTATCGAAGACATTGTATCAGTCAAATCTTGAACAAGAACCTCGCACACTCTAAAAATCCATACAAAGCGCTTCTACTGCTGGAGTTGGCAGGTCATTGAGGCTGGCCTGGTACAACACAATCACAATATCGAAGATACACATTCCCATTGAAAATCAAACCTAAAAATCGTACCCGCGACGCAGAATACGTAACAGTACATTTACAAAATGTAGATCTCGAAAAAAGTCTTAAGCGTACATATGGTATGCAAGTTTATACATGTTACCATTGGTGTCTGCCGGTATAATCTAGTAATACAATTTTGTGACATTCAAAAATGAAACGAGACATGTCAAAAAAGACTGTATTGGAAAATGAACCATAAAATACAATAACAAGGTACAAATACAAACTAATTACACAGGCTAATGCGACTTACCTATATTTAAGTAGACGCTATGCATTGCGTCGTACGAGTGCAAAACAAGACATATTACCAGCCGTGCGATTCTCTTGCAAACATTGTTGCACCTTTGAAAACATCCGTGAAACAAATGACAGGACAAGAAACGTTGGAAAAACAACCTTATGTTCAAGGGCGATATCTCAAAGAATTTGACATCCGTGAGCTCGTCGACGAATCATTAGAGAATCGCACGGCAGTTTAGTGGCAACAGTGGATCTACGGTATGTATGATTGTGGCATCACAGTAACTATATATACCTATACGTACCTAGATCTCAATAGACTAGCCAATTTGCAGAATAGTGCAGCAACCATTTCTTTCTCCTTGAGACTCGCGGCGCCTATGTTGTTGGTCGCCGTCGCTACCGCTATGAAATAGTTACGATGCGTCGAGAAGTATTTCTCCATGAGTGGTAACACCACCTGTACAGAAAAATGATGTTTAACGGTAACGAAATATAGGTGCTGTTTGTATACTTTGATTAGATTATCATATGATTATCATAGCATCCATATCATCCGAAATGCCAGTAAGTACATACCTGAGAACAAGCTGTTTTTAAAAGAAAAGATAATATACTAAAAACCGCGATCTTTGATATTCTCTTTTTTATATATGAATAACATCCCTATCCAATTAGACAAAAGGGTGCATGCTCAGTACTTAGGTAATATTATTTTCATGGTATATCCATCATATGGTGGGACTATATATGGAATAGAACCTACCTAACGATAATTTTACATGTGCAATGATTGGCCCTTTAAGGCGAGAGTGGACTTTGAACATTTCTTCTTCCAAGTTATGGTTCAAAATCATAAAACATTGTATGTCATGTTGTTCCTTGTAAAACTGACAATATGAATAAATTCTAACCCTAGTCATAATGCTTGCCATTTATAACTTTATAGCAATGAACATAAAAAAGGAGCCAAAAGTAGTATCATTGACCGTTAGTGTACATAAATTGGCATACCGAAAGTATAATGATTGGCATGTCTATCAATGTACTTTGTGTTTATTAGCACTGCCAATTATTTTACCAATTTTTGTAACATGTTAGGGCCAATCATCAGTATAGAAATTTAATTTATAACTATATAGAATCCAATTAAGTGCTGCGGACCAGCCTTAAGGTGCGGTCGTATCCTGATAATAGTAAAAAGCAGAATTTTTAAACTCCTAGTGTAACGAAACAGATCGATAGTATATTATGAAAAAAATACTTAGGTTAGAAAAGGAATAGGAAAAGAGTAATAACCGAATAGAATTCATAAATATAACTCTATTTCAGCAGAAAAAATCATAAATAGGTCCGCAAAAATAAACTTTCACGTCCAAACTCTCAGAATTTTCAGCGATAACACTATATTTTTTTTCAAGTAATACTTAGACAACGTATAGCACTAAAGTAATAACCAGCAGTTTTTTCAATTGTGTTAGTATATATCGAAGAATATAAAGAAAACGTACAATATTTACGAATTTTGGCATTACATCGTCCAATCTAACAAGCGATTTTCAACCTTATGTAAATCTTCGTAAATTATTTTAAAATTGGGATTGGACCGCGTCTTAACTGTTATGCAGTGTCTTTATTACAGAGTTATTATCATTTCTAATACTATTACAATGTAACACAAGGGCCATATTTTGATTTTAATAGCATTAGCAAGCGTGGGAAATCGATTCTTTTAGCAATTGAGCGTATATTTGACAGCAAAGATTTTTTTATACAAAGGTCTGCAGCTTTCTAGAGCGTGTGCTCCAACTTCTTTGTTTAAAGTGTAGGATTATATTAAAAATTGTAGAAACACGCTCTTAAACATCGAATACAACATAAATCTATTTGTGAATACCTTCTTGAAATATTTCAACTCCGACTTGTGTTGCTTGTAATATAATAAAGATGACACAGTATAAATTAATAGAAGTGCAATAGAACAGCATAATTGGTGCTTTTAACATGAAAATTAAAATTAATTCTAAGAATACTGCTGTTCTATTTCGTGTAGATAGTAAAATGATTCGCAAAGGGGATATATACATAAAAAGAAGACTTAGGCTCGCATTCTAGATGGATGCATAGTTTGGGATCTCGCCTTATGTTGATATTTGTCATAAAACTGTAAATGACAATCAACATTTACACAGATCTGAATTGAGGACAAGATTTATTTGATGTCCCTCTGGAATAAGAGCCTAAGAACAAAGAACAAGTTGTAGTAAATATCATGTCACTCAGTTAATGAAACTATAAGTTAAAGTTAATGAAACTATAAGAAAAAGAACTGCAGAAGATAGATAAGATATACCACGGTACATGAAGAAGAAATAAGCTGTTAGTATATAGTTGTTCCTAATGAAAACATGTCGCCAGCACCGGTATATGGTTGCAAGGGGGCTTGGCATCTCCTACTTTCGATATAAACATCTGAAGGTAAACTACCTAAAACCCGAATATTTTTTATAATATTTTACGTTTCTATTCATAGCTAAAAGTCCGTTGTTAAGCCATACAACAGGCTCCGAGACCTGGCTTAACGTCTGACGGAGAGCGACATATGCATTGAACTGCTGCAGTTGTACGTAAATAATTGTAACAATTTTAAATGTACATAAATAATCAATTGCTAATACATGTAATGTCATTGTTGATTGTATTTAACGTTCGGCTTGAAATACTATTGCAAGGTAAAGCGCCACTTTTCTTTTCTTTGGTGTTCAATGCGCAAATTCGATTTACACAGCCATAATTCGCGCCAAACTGAGTTAAGCCACGCCTACGGCTCTATGGGGTAATGGCCGACTTGATAACAAAAGGTTACTTTCTTGGAACAGTTCCTATATTTTCCCACCTTTAAGTAATATTATAAATAGAAGAGTAGGCTACCTACTTACGACGTTTAGAGATTTTCAAAAAGATGATCTACAATGTTAAGAAACTATGTAGTAGTAACTAGGTAGTTGAAAATAATAAGTATGATATGAGAGCAAAATTACCTTCGAAAAGAATTTTATATCCCTTGTACTAGTCTTAAAACTGGGCCTTCTGCTGAAAGTCGTAGACGGCTTCAAGAGCTTCATATTGATGGTAGCTCTATCAATATACTGGATCAGTTTCTCTAACAGAGAGTAAGCGAATCTGAGCTCTATTACGACGCCTGTAGTGGTCTGTTCTGTGTCGCTTTGAGACACTTTGCTGGGACGATGTAGCTTATAGCCTTGGTATTGAAGGTATTTCAGGAACTCTTGAGAACGTTCACGATCCTTTTTCTTTTCTTTATCAGTGAGAAGGTCGTATGGTACTAGCTGTGGATGGATTCCTCCTGTTAAAGAAGAAAATATACATCAGTCAATTTTTTTGTTTAATAAGATTTTACTTTTTGTGAAGTGTTTTGAAAATGGCGGGCAATTCGTGCGTCTGATGGTAAGCACTACGCTTGTCCATGACAGTTAAACTGTTTTACGTGACATTGTCCTGTGCTTGTCACCTTGAGACCTTGGTTTTTGAGTTTCTTTCACCAATTAATTTCACTTGTAATACAGGGCAAGTGAGGTTACCTAAATTACAAATTACCAGTCTTTCCCCGCTGCACTACAAAGCTGCACTACTGGTAGTGCAGAAGGGATTTTTTAGTCCCCACTGCACTACCAGCTGGTAGTGCCGTGGGGAATTTAGAATCTGCATACATTGCCGTTCCCCGCTGCACTACCAAACATTATTTTACCTATACTCGTATAACACAGTAATGCTTCTGCACTATTGCTACACGGTAGTACGAGTATATCTGGCACTGCGGTGGTACCGATTAAGACGGCATCTTGCCCTAAAGGCTTGCCATCTAGTAAGTTGGTTTCCTCACCTCCTCGCCAACCAGAGTAAATGTCACCGTTAGTCGTAAAACAAAGCTTACCTCCATTAGTGACTAATTCTTCTTTCTTCTTCTTCGCCCAGATGTCATGTGCATTATCAGCTAATCTCTCAGCCATATTCTGCATTTCCCTTGACAGCGTGAGGTTAGTCATGTCTACCGGGTGTGGGTTGTAGTTGAATGGAGTTGCTGAGTCCAACTGTCGGAGTATTATAAAAAACAGTTATACATAAGGAATTATAAAATTATATCGGCAAAAAGCCATGGTAATAAGGGCTCCTCAAGTATACAGAATTATTCTTTTAATAAAAACTACCTGCAGTTTTCATGAAATGGATTAAATTACATGGAAGAGTCAATACAATATATATATTCAATCACATCTTGATACAGGGATCTAAAGCAGGATTTTACCTGATGAATACATTGACATTTCTGGTCAAAATTATGCGTTTTTTTAACAATGTTTCATCTAATTAACTCCCTCTCTTCTGATGGAAAGCGGAGATAGAATCCCCTATGATGACCTGAGAGATGCTTTTTTAAGGCCCGCTTGAAAGACCCAGGGTCATAGCTGGAAGTACAAAAGGTACGCAGGCAGAGCATTCCACAATTTACATACACGACAGAGGTAGGAACTAACTTTTCTGTTCGTAATTTACTGCCGTGAAAACTTTGTTAGAAAAAGCGACGTTTTACATTTGGCAGATATATAGGTAAGTTCTCCTTATAGGTACTTTTGGTTTCCTACTCATATCATTGCAGTATTATGCAGAACCGAAAAAATAATTGTTAACAAACATTGGTTTTTAATTAACTAACTACATATAATATAATAGATTCAACGCAAAACAATAATAAAATGCCAGTCGTAATGGTTTTGGAAGAGATAGGTTGAATATAAAAGCAATATAATAGTTTATGCCAAAGTAAATGTCGATTGTGAACTACGATGCGATGTAACAGATTATTCAGTAGCTACTTTAGTCAGCTATTCTACTGTCATAGAAACTGTTATTCAATTCTTTGTTTCGCAAGATACTTCAGAATTTTTAACATAGAAGTTAACGCAATTAACTTTCATTCTTGGCCTGCGCTACCAGGAAGTCTATTAAGTAGTAACCAACATGAATCACTGTGATCCCTAAAAACGAAGGCCAAGTGAAAAAGTTTGTAATTAAACTGTGTAGACATAAAGCTGTAGATTCTAGAAGAAGAAAGACAGAAACAGAAAATGATCATGTTTTCTAATTACGACAATATTTCATTATACTATAAGATCAGAGATATAAAGGAAATTACATTCAAAATAGATATGATATAAAGCCCATTTCACTTTAACAAAGGTATGCGTTTCCTTACCATGATCTCAGGTCCTCGCTGTGAAGGAAACGGGAGGTGCAGAGGATATGAAAAACAATTAAAATGTAAACACAATGCTTTGGAAATCGACATGAGAGACGCACCATGCAAAACTTATTAATTTCAACTACTTTAGAAACAGCCTGTAAATGCCGTATTTAACGGTTAGCATCTACAGAGTCTTCTAAGTTACTTATAGTATATAATATAGAGAAATTTACACAGTTTACGGAAATCCATGCTAAATATGGAAATTATAACGACATACTCGTACTTTCAACAGTTTATTTCCCCCACGGAGAAGACATATTTACACAACTGGGCAATAAAGAGTGTAGACAGAAACACATTTTGTATTAACTGTTTGTGTATTATCTCTTAAGGGGCAGCACGCACCGAAAAGTGCTTCAGTTGGGTTTTAGTTATATACTACATAGGACCTTACTTATACACGCTGCTTTGCTTAAAATTACATTATTTAGTAGTGCGCACAGCAAAACTACTCTGAGCCGTACTAAAGGACGTTATTTAAATTTAAGCAGCGTTTAGAAGTAAGGCCGTTAGTTGCTAAGGAGTTCTCCAATTTTTTCATATTATGCGATTTTGATTGTTGGCGTACGCTTCATCTTTGAAGTCATTATTGTACCGAAATTATCATATTAAAAATGTGGAAAAGATTCATGCATAATAATATGAAAAAATAGTATCAAATAATAATGTAAATAATAAGTAAAAAATAAATAAATGGTAATTCAAGTACATAGTAGTTACGTATACCTGTTCTTTTTTAGATTCCCCTTCCTGAACGCATGTGGATAAAAAACAATTTATAGCGATTGGTTTTTTTCCTAGATACAATAGTTTATAAAATATTTGCTCGAAGCTTGCACATATTTTCACCGCATATGTACTAATATATTATATATTAGAACATATACTATATAATCCATGATATCATTATTATCATACCTAATATATATGATATATAATATATTAGGTATGATAATAATGATATCATGGATTTAGGCAAGAATTAGGGAAATTATTGATCAACTGAACGTTTGATCAGCTAACATACAGAATACTGACCGCTGATTCGTCAAATATCACGTCATAGAATACCATTGACCAATGAGCGTTTAGTATTTAGTTGGTCAACTAATCAAGACTTTTCCAACGTTCTAGAAAGTGGGGGGAAAAGACGTTAGTTATTTATATTATATTTTAAACTGACACCTGAAAGCTTGTGATTGGCTTCTCAACACGACACTTTATCATTATAAAGACACATAGATTAAGGGCCTTGCTTATAAACGCTGCTTCACTTAAATGACGTTATTTTGTACTGCACAAAGTAAAACTGCGCCGTACTAAATGACGTTAATTAAATTTACAGCTCTCATATTCGGTAAGTATAGGTCCTTATTACCCCCTAATGGGGCTTGTAGGTGACAAATTAGCGCTCTAGGGTAATAATGTAGCTAGAAAAGCCCTAGGGTGGTTCATATCTCTCATATTCGATAAGTAGGTCCTTATTACCCCCAAATGGGGCTTGTAGGTGACCAATTAGCGCTCTAGGGTAATAATGTAGCTAGAAAAGCCCTAGGGCGGTATGTAATTAAAAAAAAACACTTCAATCTTTCAAGAAGTTCGCGTACATCTAACCATCATACTGGCAATAGACATCATGCATTCAGCCCAATGACAAAAGAGGTCGCTTCGCTATTCAGCCTTGTCTTCGTATAATAGTCATCAATTTTATTTTTGTAATGCCGGTTTTTTTCTACTTACCTCACAATCGAGATGTAAAGCAGAGTAGTTAGCTCGGGTGATGCCTTACAGCCCTTGGCTACTAATCTACTAAAGTAAGGCCTTAGCAAACTAAGAGTACTTACTTATAAATATAATATAATATATAATATAAATATACTTACGTACTTACTTATTACTTAGTTGTTAGTTGTGGAATATTTATTAATTTAATTAATTTAATTTAACTTACGCCGCCAGACTTGGACTGCCTCCTCATCGAGCTACGATTGGTGCTAGGTATGTCCACTTCTGAATGCTCCACGGACCAGCCAATAGCTAGCAGGGCCTTTAGGGACTCACGTACTGGCTCTTTGTAGCGCTCCTTTTCCTAGAAGGAATTTTATGGTTGAAGGGTTCGGTAGAAGACTTAGTATTTTAAGCGATGATGAACCTGCCAATTATAACATATTGCTGTAGATTTCTTCATGAGCTTACATTCACAGGAAACCTTTCTATTTTAATTAAGGGACTTACAAACATTATTTAACTATTATTATTAACCGGCAAAACACTCACGTTAAGGATCGAATACGTCGACCCGGGTTTCGAGCATGTCGAGCTGTGCCCGCCGGGAGCTCGCAGACGCCACACTCGCCCTGAAGATGAGCATTGGACATGCTCGAAACCCGGGTCGACGTATTCGATCCTTAACGTGAGTGTTTTGCCGGTTAATAATAATAGTTAAATATATGTTAAACTCACGTTACAACCATGTCATCCATACAAGCACCAATTATACTCCTATGAAATTGATAAAGGGCGAAACTACGAGGTTATCAACTAACGTATAACATCACGACTAACTGATTAAGGTACTCATTCGCATTCCGATCAGCCGTGCGACTCTCTAAGAACAAACATCGTTGCATCTTTGACAACATCCGTGAAACAAATGACGAGATGATTTGAAACGTTGGAAAAACAATCTTGTGTACTAGGGTGATATCTCATAAAGTATTTGACGTCGGTGAGCTCGTCGACGAGCGGAACGAGGAATCATTAGAGAATCGCACGGCAGAGCTCTCTCCGCAAGCGACATCTATTGAAAATTGTATATTATAACACGTGAGTTAAATACATACGTAATCATTGAGCATATTGTACGGTTTGAGTCTGGGATGAGCTTTCTGACTGTCGGACCAAGAGTCGCCGTACACCCAACCGTTCTCAATTTTCCTGTAAAACAAAACAAATATAAATAAATTATAATTTTTATAACATATTAAAGCACTTACATAGTTATGATACTTAGATATATGGGTAGAATGCTCCACAATAAATGTCGGAGGTATAAAAATACAGAGTTTGAAAAATACTACGAGTGACAACACACATCCTAGCAAAACAGCGGCCTTATTGTTTATCTTTACCGAGAAAGGGTTCATTTTAACATTTGAATCCTATTCATGGGCGTAACGCTGTAAGCCTATTGGCTGGGACCATCAATGGGAATTTGAATGAAGTGATATTTCATTCTCATTCAAGTTAGACAATAAGGCGGCAGTATAGATGTCCTATAGTCCAGGCCATAGCAAAAGCGGGCGAAACAAGACACTAAGGGTGAGCTGCACTATCTAACTTTAACGTTAAAGTTACTGTCAAATCCACAGATATCTACAATAGATAACGCAAATGCGTGTACTTCCCGCGTCCGAACCCCGACCAAGCGTACCCCGACCAAGCGTATAGGTTGGCCGCCGCTACTTAAGGTACAGCCAGACGGTTAACTGCAATAACCTTACATTTTTAAGCCCACTAAAGGACAAAGGGACATATATACTAAAAAAATTTCATGCGTAAATGTATTTCATTAAGAAGTACAATTTGAAAAATTTAATACTGACTTCCATTCTATTCAGTTATTGGAGTGTATCTCAAAAATTACTTGACCGAATTTGATGACATTTAATTGGGACCACACGGGAAGCACCAGATTTCAAACAAAAAAGAATTTTGAGAATCGGTTCACCGAGCCAAAAGTTATCAGGTAACAAACACGAAAAAAAAATACAGTCGAATTGAGTACCGTATAAGTAGTAGTTTTTTGGAAATCGGTAGAAAAGTCGGCACGCTTGGTTTCAAAACAAATCGTAATACTTGCGTTATCTCTTGTATATGTGTATATATATATATCAAGTCTGAAACCTTAATAACCTTAACAGTACCGTTAGATGGTGCTACTCACCATTAATAAAACGCGGGGTTCACCCGAGCATAGTTAGTTTGTGCCTCGTTTACAACGAAACAGCAGAGCGAGCATGGACCTCACGGTAAACTTGTCGAGTCGATAAACTGACTTTTATCAGCTATCTTATCTTGTCTCTAGTATGGATGTATATGCGATAGCTATATCGCGGGCTGTCTTTTACCGATAATTTTACCCTATCGACAATCCATGCTTGCACCACAGACGAGACAACACGTGCGTTTACATTACTTTTATACCGACTTCCAAAAAAAGGAGGAGGTACTCAATAGGACTTATCTTTTAATATATTTGTTACCTCATAAGTCAAAGTCAAAATCATTTATTCAATTTAGGCATCAAAGACGCACTTATGAACGTCAATTTTTCATTATAATGTACTTTAAAGCCTACCGCCGCGTTCCAAAATACCTACATAGAGCCAACCGAGAAGAAGCGGCAAGAAACTCGGGGCCATTCTTTTTATATAGATGATTTTACAATGTTTTTACTTAGGTACTACAAATATTAGCTCCAGTGTGTTGCCTTACAAAAGAGAACATAATAATAATATCAGTAGGGCAAGACACGCTACACTTTGACATCTTAGTACACGAGTAAATAGATCCTGGAGTGATCAGTCCCAAGCTGTTTTATCCTCCAAGTAATCCGAAATTTTGTAATAACCTTTTTGACAGAGTTTAGTTTTAATAGTAATTTTAAACTTATTAATAGGCAAATCTCGGATAACATTGGGAACTTTATTATAGAATCGTATACATTGTCCCATAAAAGAATGACTTATTCATAACTTTCGACTAGGTGAACCGATGCTCAAAATTCAAAAAGTATGAAAGCTGGTACTTCCCGTGCCATTTAAATGTCATAATCATATTGAGATACACTCCAATAACTGAATAGAATGGAAGTCGGTATAAAAACTTGCAATTGTTTGAAACGCGTTTGAAAAGTATCGTTGAATCGATCATAAAAAACATCGCTGATGTCTATATATCGACAAACCAGAAGTATCGCCGGTATATAGATATCAATATCGGTATCAAATGCATCTCTAATTTAAAGTGACCTACCTCGAAGCCCAGGCGTCGTGATAATGTTCGGAGAATTTCTGCACAATGGTGTTCAGATCGTTGTTCAACGCGACCGATGATGTGTTGATTGGTTGCGGATCATATTGTGGATTGTCTGCAACTGGTACAAAAACATTTAGTTTAGCTGAAGACAATGGATAAATAGGTTGACATAAAATAAGTACCGTGAATTGAAGCGTTCGTAGCGGAGATTGACTTGGCGATCTTAATCGATCAACAAGTTAAACAACACTTGCTGCGGTCAGGACTTGGATAGGTGACCGCTAGTGGCATTCAACTGAGTGCTTCCGTGCTTCGGAGGGCACGTTAAGCCGTCGGTCCCGGTTGTTTGTCTTAGGAGAACATTCGTTAGGCTATGTCGAAGGCCTACGGGCGGCCTGAAAACTTCGACATGGGTTGGCCACTAACCTATCCACCAAGCCGCACTGGGCCCGCTTGGTGGATTATGGCCCAACTCCTCTCTCTGAGAGGAAGGCTCGAGTCCAAACAGTGGGAACAAAATGGGATGATTATGATGATGATGATAATAAGTACCAACGTGTCGATACTGAATGGACTCGAGATAAAGCCCAACTCAAGACTTTCGACTACATGTATGCGTAGAGTGGCACGGCGGAAGCCGGACAATTTAGAAAAGCTGATAGTGGTCGGCCACGTGGAAGGGAGGAGAAGTAGAGGAAGATCACCGACCCACTGGACCGATACTGTAAAACAGGCGTGTAAATCCACAATTCATGCATATATTTAACTTTCTCAAAACAGAGAAGCCTAGAGGATCTTAGTGGGAAGAATCACTTGTGATGACCCTCAGCTATGAGGCAACTACGTAAAAGAAAGAAGAAGAAAATAGGTACTTCATATATTCCATCAAAAGTCATTGGTCATCATGCGGCCAGACACAAAAGAAATTTCATTGTTATAATATAACGACTCTTGAAGGGATATATGACGACGTCGGCCGCCTATTGTGACGGAGCATGCGCAACGGGCGAGCGGTTGACTCACCGCACACCAATCATCACAGTCGCCTATAAAACAACTGCGCTTGGCAACCAGAGCTGTCTTGGCTCAAATAGCTGCGAGCGCCCGCCGCGTGCGCACGTCTCTGTTTTGTTATAATGTAATAAGAGATCGAAGATAAAACTTGGAACAGACATAACGTGTTTACTTCATACCAGCCGGGCTATTATGTATCTCCGTTGCTAACAATAGTGGATTGAAATCTGTAAAAATGGCCGCTCTATGTCACTTTCGTCAGCTTCAGTGATTTACTAACAATTTTGCTTACTGGAGTTGCCAAAACTGACATAGGGCCGCCATTTTTCAAGATTTCAATTAACATTTGCTAGCAACTGAGATGCATAATATCCTCGCGGTCACACTTCATGTCGGGCTCTCAGCCGATATCCCAACGCCTATTTACAAATATATAATGCCTTTGTTGATTATTGCATATTATTGAACGAAGTGGTTTAGAATCTATGACTGGTCATTTCAGAAAAAATGTTTTTTTTTACTATTAAGAACCTATATTCGATGTTTTAGCTGTAGAAGCTAGACCATAGTGTGACTGAATGCTACATCACAGCAATAGAAATAGATATTACGCCGATCCGGTATCTCTGGTATTCTCCATCAAAGTTATTATGTTATACTTGAATGATATACAAATATAGGTACAGGTCGCGTCCTGAAGGTACCTGTAGTCTGTTCCTTTCCGTAGAACTCGTCGTCGTAGTTCTTCGAAAGCGAGTAGTCGGGAGGTAGAGCGCAACCTGGAACAAGAATGTATTTAACTTACGTAAATTAATAAAATGATGACATAATAAATACATCGTTTAACATAATTGTATAAGTATTAATTGTTGTTATTACATAGAATTTTTATATAGTCTTTATTAGAAAATTGTATTATTTTTCAACTTTAATTTATATATAAAAGCTACGTTCCGGAAAGCTCCAAAATAACTCGCGGCGTTCGCATACCCATTCCCCTACACGCCCACGGTCATCGTGAGCGACGTCACCGAAAACGCCAAAATGCTCGCGGATCGAAATTGGTTTTCTGAAGTGAGTTTACTGAAGGTGGTCTTTGCGAGCTGTCACTGTCAACCAAAGGGAACGGCAAACCGGGGCGCGACAGTTGTGAGCGTTGACGGCGCTTTCCGGAACGTACTCTATAAGCCCCAAAGTAGGAAAAAAAGTGGCTAAAGTGTTGACCACATTGCCACACTGGATCGCAATGATAACTGTTTGCAAAAGGCGTCAGCATTTCGGTCATCCCTCGCTTCAAACAAATGTTTGGCTAGATCTCTATACCTAGAAGTTAATAATATTGTACTATAATATTATTCTATGTTCAATTATAATGGACCAAGCTGTTGAGACTATATTAATATATAAAAATCTATAAGTATTGTAACACAATTTAGCAATAAAAATAAATCCGAATCCGTATTATTTAAAACTTTCATATTGGTTCAATGCTTTTGGCATGCAAAGGTAACACACATCCATTAATTCACCATCGAATCTTTTAGTACAATATTAAAATAAAAGGTTTTTGTAAATAATTTATTGATTCAGGCGTTACTTTGCGGAAATCCATTATCAAAAACGGTATTAGAAGTAATATTTAGTGACAGTTCCGAGCGCTAGACCGACAGACGTGTCAACATCTCCTGATGATGCCTCGTGTAGAGGCGAAACACGTGTCGAATCGTTTTTGGTTGATTGGATTGTTTTATGTGTTGTTTATTCTGTATACTTCCCGTTTTGCAGTTTGTGCAGGGAGTTGCACACCGCAACTCGGCCATAAGCATTGTTTTTAACGGAAGTGTCACTAAATAATTTTTTTTAATATCGTTTTTGAAGGTTTTTGTACAAAATATGCAGGGTACAATTAAATCATAATTAGAATTTAATCAGTACGTACCGATAGCAATAAGACACGGCAACGCTTTTCCAAACAGTTCTGGCTCGTAATCCATCTTGCTGAGAGAATCGAAGATATTGGAGAACAGCATCATCGTCAACCGCTTCTCCTCATCAGACGAGGCTCCGTAGATCCCCTGGCCTCCCGTGCTGCCGTAGTACTTCGCACAACGCTCGTAGTGAAGAGTCAGTAGCTAGAGAAACAATAATAGGGTTAGACTCTATAAACTTACTAGGTGGTAAGCCTTTTGTGCAAGCGGCCGTCTTGGTCGGTACCACCGCAGTGTCAAATATGCCGTGAAGCAATTGTGCGCAAGTATGACTGTGTTTAAGGCAAACATTACTGGACGAGAGACTTAAAAACCAATGTCTTTTGGTGGCGAGCAGTTGTAAGCTATGGGCGATACTGCAATTCATGGGAAAGCGTATTGTTTAACACCAGGAGCCCACTTTGCCACTTTATAGCATAAGTAAAAATATACATTGTTTTTTCTAGAGCAAGATGTTTGTTACACTGTAATACATTATATAATTATGCATAAATTATTTAATATTCTTTTAAATAATTAAATTTAAAAACCTATCCTTACATTTAAATTTTGGAGAGATAAGTACACGTCCCCGGACGGGATTCGAACTCGCGTCTGCCGACAATTTGTGTAAGATGCCATGATCACTAGGCCCCGAGGCGCAAGTCGGAGCACTGTCTGATTTTTAACCGTCGTATGGGGACCCACTAATGGTCAAGGCGTCTTTACACGGATTGTATTGTCCGAGGCCGTGTTTTTTTTTATAGAAAGTTTGGTCTCGATAAGCAGGCGTTAGTGCTTTATAAATCATATATTAAAAATCCTTCCTAAGCCGATGCTTACAATAAAAAAGGCATCAATTACCATATTTGTATCCCAACGCTTTATGCTCTGCGTTCATAAATCAGTCAGTCAGATAGTATAAGTAATTAAATAGACAATTTTAATGAGGAATAAAAGAGTTACCAATACATTAGAAAACTCCATACCCTCAAAGCCACAGTGGTGTACTCCGAAAGCCTGGACACATCGACAGTGAGTTTCCTCAACAGTTTCAACAGCATGGACGGTTGCATCGCCGACGTCAGAGCCACTAAGAAATCTGATACTGCTTCACGCTGTCCTTTAGTCAGCATTCGGTTCTTTGATAATCTGGAAAATATATTTTCTTATACATATTTATTTCTAACAAACAATTATTCCTTATCGACCGAGGAGTGAGTGAAACGTCTCTGCTTTGAGAGGATTGCATAGCTAGTACTTTCCATACTGTTAACATTGTCCGATTTCAGTGATTATTTTCATGTAATAATCACATTTTTTTGTATGTTCGTATGTTTGAATTTTTTCAGTTTTATTAAATTCTAAAAAAGGAAATTTATAGTACTTTGAAATACTGAAAAAATCAAAACGAACGGACATAGTAAATAATGTGTTGATTACATGAAAAAAAACCAGAGAAATCGGACAATGTTTGGTAGAAAAGAGTTATTTCTTTTAGTAAGTAAATTACTATAGCTATGCAATCCTCTTAACTGGCGAAATTTACTCCTATCTGTCCGTATGTTTGTTAGGTTGTATGGTACGTCTCTTTGCTGTACAGGTCGCATTTTTCAACCAATTTAGACGAAACTTGGTATGAATGTTCTACTATTCAATATATTTTATTGTCGGCGATTTTTTCATGAGGGCTTTTCCTAAAAAGCGTGTAAGTTTGCTACGGCGCTATTTACTTACAGAGTTTGATCAAATTTGGTCTACACGTCATTGGTACACGTCTATTATAAAGAAATTTCGAATATGAGTATAATTGGTAGTTGCCGAGATAAGAGAATAGGTTGTGAAGTACTGCGAAAAATTGCCGCTGATAAGACTGCTCGCGATGTCTACTGTTCGTAGAACTACTAGTTTATTAAATAGGTAATAGAAAAGTTTTCGTACCTAACATATTTCCATACCCTATTCAACAAGTCGACTTAGTATTGAACCAACGTTCAGTCAACTGATTGCCCATAGAAATGCCCCTTAGGCCGAGCTCCCGATACAACACGGAATGTAGTTTGTTATTTGCCCACGCGAGCCCAGTGCGGTTTGGTGGATTGGTGGCCAACCCATGTCGAAGTTTTCAGGCCGCCCGAAGGCCTTCGACATAGCCTAACGAATGTTCTTCTAAGACAAACAACCGGGAACAATGGCTTAACGTGCCCTCCGAAGCACGGCAGCTCTCAGTTGAATAATACCACTAGCGTTCACCCATCCAAGTCCTGACCGCAACAGTGTTGCTTAACATGTTGATCGGTTAAGACCGCCAAGTCGAGCTCTGCTGCGAGCGCTTCTTTCTGGCGCCACATGTTATGTGCCAAATTGCAATGCAATGTATTAGGAAAGTTATAAAAATAACTTACATATATAAACATTTGTAGAGGGATAGTCGGTTCTTACATGAATAATATGGGTCGAGCAATCAAAGAATTATGGTGGCAGTGATGAAACGTTTTAGGAAATAACTATTATAACGTAAGCTAAGAAGTTTTAGATTATTAATTATAAATGTCTTGTTGGTAAACTGCGACAAAGAAAGCCCTTGAAGAAAGAAGAAAGAAAGCTCTAGAATCAGTGGAAAAACTTTTACTAAGCTGCGCTTGTCTTACCTGTAAACAGTGTGCAGTGTAGCGTCCAGAAGCGACGCGTAGTTCTCCGCTTCGTTGTAGAAGTTGGCGTGCTTGATCAAAAGCGGCAGGATCGAGTTGCCGATGTAACGGTTCATTGATAGCGCCATGTCTGACTCACACCCGTCGTTCTAAAGAATAAAGTAAATTAATATATAAAAACCAGCTTTTTGAATATTTTGTTCTTTTAATGATTGCGATCGTGAATATGGGCTGAATTCGTGTCATGTGAAATGAATAAAAGCAATAACAATATTAATTGCAATATATTAGCTGCGCTTTTGCGTTTAGGTACCTACTTAAAAAAAAACCTTCTAAAAAATTCGATTATAACATAAACAAAATTTGTTACGTGCTGCATAATGGTTAGTATAATATTACATATAACATTTTTATTTTAATGTATATCAAATAGAACTCTATTCCTATTAATGCTCCATACCTATATCCCGGGGAAGACTTACGAAGGATACTTTTCATCATCATCGTCATCATCATACATCACCGTGTGAAAATCATATAGCTTCGACAATAATTTTAATATATACTTTAAAGAAATGATAATAAAATGCTTACAAGCGTTAATAATGTATGTATAAGTTTAAAGCTGTGAGTTGCTGTGTATGCTTTCGATGTGCTTCTATATTATGGTATTCTACAAATTTACTTGGAAGCGAGCTAGGGCCTTACTTAGAAACGCTGCTTAACATATGACCTTATTTAGTATTGTGCACAGAAAAAATGTGATGCACCGGACCAAATGACATCATTGAAATGTAATCAGCGTTTATGCGTAAAGCTATTAGTCTTTAACTCACCATTTGATATTTTCCACATTTTGAGACAACTGTCTAAAGCATAAAATGTTTAATAGTGTAACTGTAGTTGTTTGTAACTAATTTGAAATGAGAATGAAAACCGGCATTCAATTGTTACACCAGTCTCTGAAAATTGAGACTAATAATGCCCTGCTTTCCGAGTGTAGTCAACATTTTGGCGATACTATCACTGTTTTTCATTCAGATTCAATATCGCACTTTTAACAGGTGAGCTCTGTCAGTCATTCGGAATGGGTTTACATCACGCTCACGTTCGTACAAGGTATTTAATGAGACAGTATGGAAGCAATATAATGAAAACCTTGATAATACGTTTAAAATAGTCAATACAAAGTTTTGTTTTACCGGAACGAAGAAACGCACTCATCAATACACTGGAATTTTCAACAGAACTGCACACGGTAATTTTAGTTCGTAGCTTGGTCTTTGAAATCACAAAATGGCGTCCTCTGTGATGTTATCCAAGACGTCACATGGGTCTACGTTGTCGCGCTTTTGGGTTGGAATGACGATCACAGCGCCAAAACCGATTTGGACTTCAATCGTAAAGCAGGAATGGTGTGAGCCTCAGAGTAACAAGTCAGAGTTAGTCTGATAATGTACTTTTTAAATCAGTTTTCAATAAGTTCCAATGCAAATAGTTTGGTTAGTAGGTACATTGTAAATCCAGTAATTATACACGAGGCTTTATAATTGGCCCACTGATTTAAGTTTTAATGGTACGTGTGTAGTTTTTTAGTATAAACATATTTAAAAAAACTTACCCTATCTAACATCGTAGCAGCCCGCAAGTCTGGCAAGAAAGCCTCTTCCAACAGTCGGTAGAACAGCTCTTGGGTCTCTATACCGTACACCCGCTCTAAGAACAGTCCCACACTCTGTTTGTGTCCGGGGATCAGCCCTGATGGCATGTCTGTGGGAACGAAGAAGATACTGATCTAGAGGAACTTCTGCGAGTTGAGATTCAAGAGTGAGATGAAGAGGAATTAAGTTACCGTTTGCTATTGTGTTAGGATGCTAAAAAGGGTTAGAATGCACCGATAGTTTAATGCTGTTAATAGTTTTAGTCGAGAACAGACCCACGTTCTGCTTGTAACCAAAAGTCAGTCCTCATGGCATATCTGAAGAAACGATAAAGATAATGGTCTGAAGGACTTGACATGAGGTAAAAGTAAGAGATAAAGGATAGAGAATATTCGTAAGTGAGTTCGGATGTGAATAAGGAGTAGAAATCTACAATTAGATAATACGCTTAATTGAAATAGCTTTTCGCAGAACTTGCATGTCTCACTACACTCGAGTTCATTGTACTACGATTCATACACGTTAAGTGCATTGCCCCGCAGAACTTTGCAGTATGTAGGACCTTATATCAGATACGATAAGGGTAACCGATGGCATAAAAAAGTTTTCATGAATAAAATGTTCAGAACACTCTCACGCTCTGTTTATGTCCAAGGATCAGCCGTGATGGCAACTCCGTGGAAACGAAAAAGACAATGGTTTAAATATAGTAACAAATTTGGATTCCTGATTTGTCAGATATTAGTACAATATACAGGGTTACTGGTAATCAATTAGCATCCTGTTAAGAGCATATTCTGTACATCAAAACAAACAACTTTTGTTCTAGAACTTTTCCTAAAACTAAACAAATTTACCATAAAAAAATGTTTTTAAGTTTTTGTGATTCTCTCTTACACTTCATAACTCTACATCGCATCCACTTCATCATCTACGTGTAGCCATGCATGTAGTTAACGGCGCGTCGTAGCGTAGCACAGCTACGACGACCTTGACTTGCCGCGTCACAACCCCTTTCTTACGCTGCCGCCGCCACCCGACCGCCGCCGGCCGGGGCTTGTTGGCATTGTGTTAATTATGTTTAGACCGGTCAAATCGATTTTTTCAGTTTTGTATGGAAGAAAAAAAATACGAATTTTTGAAAGTCGTAGAACAAAAGATGTTTGTTTTGATGTACAGAATATGCTCTTAAAAGGATGCTAATTGGTTACCAGTACCCCTGTATACTACACATTTTTTTGGAGAGTTACTATAATTGCCATACAAAATCCCATCAGCAGCGTAATCAGCTAATGTAGCGACAGTGATGACTTACCAGACTTTGGTCTTTCTTCTCCTGCAGCCGGGTTATTCAGGGTAAACCTTAGACTGAGCACTCCTTGCAAGTCCTCCAACGGGACGAGGGAGCGAAGGATAGCGCGAGCACGAAGAGATTCGTTCTTGCCCTGGAAAGAAAGCAGAATGTATATTGTTTGTGTTTTGTTTTTGGTCGGTTCTAAATTAGTGTAGATACTGTTGTTTTGTAGACCGACTAAATCAACATGGAAACTTTGAAGCGGTGATGATTCACGGAACGGTAGGATCGATTAGAATAGGGTATGTTTCACGCAGGTGTAGTCGTCATGTAGCTTCGTGCTCTCTAAACTAACCTAAAGTATGTACCCACAATTGAAAAGAATAATCATATTTTTAGAACAGTCATTCTGAGTGTTATACGAATGTGGAATTTAATGTGAACAGACTAAGAACTACCACAGTTTAAAGAGTTTAGATTTCGGTCCGCTAGTTTTTTTGTTTTCTACTTACAAGCAAATAGCTACAGTCTTCTCTCTGAAGCAGATAACACCAATAATATTGAGTACTATTTGACCCGCCAGCGGCTTCGTTTGCTTGGTCTTGTAGGTGTGTAGTAGCGAGAGAGTGATTCCTTAAATTTCTATAACTTTTATTCATGAACTGATTCTTGAAACAAACACTTAATGTTAAGTAAAAATTACCACAATTACCGAAAAACTTCTAAATCGGATATGCCGTTTCTGAGATCAGCGTGCACAAATGCACATACAAGAAGTACAATTTGAAAAATTTAATACCGACTTCCTTTGTTTTCAGTTATTGGAGTGTATCTTAAAAACTACTAAACCGAATTTGATGAAATTTAAATGGGACCACAGGGGAAGCACCAGATTTAAACGAGCAAAGAATTTTAATAATCGGTTCACCCAGTGAAAATTATGCAACAAACATAAAACAGTCTAATTGAGTACCATCGCCTTTTTTGAAGTCGGTAGAAAAGACAAACAGACAAAAATTCTAACGATTTTTCATTCTATTTTCGTTAATAAAAGTCCCAAATATTTTCTCATATATCTTTCATGTACAGACAGCGATCCGGTACAATTATATTATATGTATAGATTACGGATCGGCAAGCGCAGCGCAGGTCGTCCACCGACAAGGTGGACTGACGACCTGATAAAGGTATCAGGACGACGTTGGATGCAGGCCGCTTCCAACCGGTCCTTTTAGAAATTTGTTGGGGAGGCATATGTTCAGCAGTGGATAGATGTTTTGGAAGTATGTACTTACAAGAGCGATGACGGAAGCGTCGGGCGCACACCGGCCGAGCAAGTCTACGAGCGTGCAGTAGAAGTTGAGGATGGCGGCGCCAGTGTCGATATAGTCTTCATCCTCATCGGACTCTGGTAGCGGGTGGCTGAACTGTTGGATGATATGTCATAGATATTCAGTTATGCATAATTAATATATAATTAAGTTAAATGAGCTATGGAGAGGGCTATGCTCGGGGTTTCTCTACGTGATCGAATCAGAAATGAGGAGATCCGTAGAAGAACGAAAGTCACCGACATAGCCCAGAAGATTAGCCAGTTGAAGTGGCAGTGGGCAGGGCACATAGCACGCAGAACAGATGGCCGATGGGGCCGAAAGGTTCTGGAGTGGAGACCACGGACCGGCAAGCGCAGCGTAGGTCGTCCACCGACTCGGTGGACAGACGACCTGATGAAGGTCGCAGAACAACGTGGGATGCAGGCCGCTTCCAACCGGTCCTTTTGGAAAATCATGGGGGAGACCTATGTTCAGCAGTGGACGTCCTACGGCTAAGATGATGATGATGATGATGATGATAAGTTAAATATTAGATTAGTTTATAGGATCAAATTCAGTAAAACACCGAGTCAACGATGAAACTGTTTTACTTAAAACTAGATGGTGGACGCGACTACGTGTGCGAAGGATTAGAACTTCGAGTAGCTTATTATTTTTCCAAGGGCATATCTATCTTTATACCAAAATGTCAAAAAATATGTACATGGTCAAACGCATTTGCTATAATACGAGCAGTATTCTATGAGAACATTTCAATACTAAGTATATCAATTAGTAAACAATAATAGTAAAATAAAATTAATCACCATGAAAAAAACTGTCATTATATTTCATCACCCTTGGCGGCATTTGTGTTACATTTCATCACCCTTGACGGTCGCCGAACACGTATAGTGTATCGAGCTGTCAAATTGACTTAGCTTTTGACATAAGCTGTCAGAAACTGACACAAACATTGTCAGAACTGTGTAAAATTGCCACACACATCATTACGATATTGACGTAGGCGGAGATCTTATTATTTTATCTATGCTGTGCCCAAGCATATTACGCTTTTTCACCCGCGTGGTGATGATGATAATGAAAGTATCCTATGTGTTAAACTAGTGCCTCATCTACCTCCATACCAAATTTCATCAAAACTGCCCCAGTCGTTTCTGTGTTAATGAGTAACCAAGATCCACACATCCACACGTCCATCCATACATCTATACTCACAAAATTTCGCGTTTATTATATTAATAAGTAGGAAGTAGGATAATATTGTAGAGGACAATATTACTAAAACATCATTACAAATAGTCTGTAGTTTAAACGACAGTTTAAGCCTATTTCATATATGAATGTATCATATATGAAATTATTATCTGTATTTCAATTATATCACGGGTTTAACCCGGCCCTTTACATAGGCATAAGTGGGGCTGTAGCCAACACTTAGAGGCCTGTTTGATGTAACAAATACAATGTAGTATAAAAAACAGAAACTTTTGGATGGATGGTGACATGGTATATCTACGAGTATTATAAAAATGGGTAAAATGGCAAGGCTATTGATATGATCTTATTAGTGATAATGAAGATTAGTGGGCTATGGAAGAGACTACGGCACCTGCCAATTTCAGTCTCATTATACATTTTTGGGCAGGTGGTGACTTGTCACCCAATAAACGGGCCCCACATATGGGCCACCATCAGTGGTGACAAAAGGGGCAACGTTGGTGTGGATGACTAAAGGGTGTCGAGAGGTGTGCTGCGGTTTCACTAGAGCGCTACTACCGGCGTTATGCCCTTTAACACTTCCACCCTTGGAGCTTTTTGTTACTTGCTCTTGCGTCTCCACCCCCAGACGGCCAATTAAGGCAAGCCGGGGGTCAGGGGTCTCATTTAGCCCCAGGGAGAATCAGGGTCCACGGTGTTGCCACTCACCGACGGCTCGCCACAAAGCCGCCCCTGCGGTATTATTATTATATAGTCCAAGTTTTAAAAGCCGGTATGGCTTTAATGAAATCGGAAAACACACCAATAAGTTGTTCTATCTAACTGTGACGGTACAAGTGAAGTTAATTGCAAACAGCGCCCTCTGAATATACCTCGTCGAATACAAAAATATCTGTAGAAAATAGGATAACGAAATTGTACAAAATATATCAATTATTTTTTACAAGACCCTGAAGTTTAGTTAAGTTAGTTTAAAAAAAACGCATAAGTGTGAAAAAGGACGAAAGTGCTCAAGGATATCCATGGATCCTTTTTGTAAATTGGTTTTTTTGTAAATCAGACAAAATAAAACCAATTTCTGGGAGTCTGTAAAACACCAGGGATGGAATCTTCTACATATTAACAAGAGTTAGGTAACGTAACGATCGCCACTGTCTAGGATTTAGCGCAGCCTGTTACGAGCATGGTAAAGTTCTAGTCTGTTGCAATTTACTGACCGACGTCGGTTGGAAAGAGATTGCGATCTATTTAGAGCTTTCCACCCCTGTAGTAAAATTGTTTTGAAAAATTAGAGTATGTCAGATTTATGATATCTTAAAGTTGCTACTCCTGCGTGTCATTGCAGGAAGACATGACTGCCCTTTCATCACCCATGCAGCTCAGCTCCATGTTCCTATAGATAGGTAATGGTATGTGTTTGTTTTATTATTATCATTATTATTTTAATCTGTAATTGTGACATTTATTAATTTGATTGGCATTATTATTATTAATTGTATTGCGCTAGTTAGTAATACTATGGACTATGTCTGAAATAAATAAATTGAATTGAATAGGAGAGTAAAGTTTTGAAGCCAAATTTCGTTCATGCAAGAGCATCATGTACTTGGTTTCTATAGGTAATGAATCTAAGAAGATTCATTACCTATAGAAACCAAGTACTTACATACGCTAAATGTAAGCTCTTTATTGGAAGCCATATACGGCATACACAATGACAATACAATGATTTATAGAACTCATTTAAACACCCAGGTTTTATGGGAATACATTTTACCAGAGGATATAATGTTTGTCTGTGTGCGTAACGAGGCAAGTAAATACAGCACACATAACAAATTTGTAGCGCAAGTATTCAGAAGACGTTGTTTGGAAACCTACCTTCTATACCTACGTATGAAGTTATTCTAAGTTCATGCTTTATTTTTTAATGTACTTACGTTAATATCTCCATCCTGTTCTAGGTCTCTCAGTTTCCGTCTATCGGCGATTCTCTCACTCATCTTGTTAGCGTCGACAATGGCTTTCAGAAGACCTTCGCCTTCTCCCCTGAGAGCGGGTCCGAGACACTCAGGCCGACGGATCAAGAGCCGAATCACTAGGTTAGCGTTTTCTTCTACGCTTTCGCCGTTCACCTGCGGAACAAGAAATATGATGACCGCAGACCGCATGAGGCATCACTAGCATCATCGACAGTTGTTCATACAACATCTCAAACAACACTGGAGCAGTTGTGCCAGCGACCCAAGGCCATACTCCGCTATGTAAAGGAGTTAGGCTGGCTTGAGTAAATGCTGGCAGGGGGGAATGCACAAAACACCCCAAGCGGGACGTCAGTGTAGGCCTCATCGCCCTCAAAGAAAAATAAGAATAAGAATGATGATTAATAAATAAAGTGGAGTGTGGACTGTGTCATGGACGCAGCCGCGTGTTATACGTGAATACGTTTCTCCGACTCAAAAGTTACACTAATTGCAAACCGCATGATACGCAGCAAAATAACCCACAAAATGGCGGTGCTTCCCCCTCCACCGCGCGCGATACTTCACTGTTCTCGTTTATCGTAATGAATTATATTATTATTTAGCTATCCAGTGGTATAATTTAATTTTGGATGTATAATATAGACTCGATTTCATTATATAATTTATTGATTCAGGCGTTACTTTGCGGAAATCCATTATCAAAGACCGACCGACGTCGATCTAGCGCTCGACGAGTTAACATCTCCTGAGGATGCTTCGTGTAGAAGCGAAACACGTGTCGAATCGTTTTTGGTTGATTGGGTTGTTTTGTGTGTTGTTTATTCTGTACTGTTTTATTTTTTATTATGTTCACAGACTCAATGGGTCCGTGGCATTGCTTACATTTATATTTTTTATAATTACTAACGGAATACAGGAGGACATTTTTCTTTCTTAACTAAACTTACATAATAAATTTTTTGTACACAAATAGACTTTTAACTAATTTCTAAATATCGTACATACCGAGAGCATACCGGCTCCCGCAAGCAGCGCCCGTTCAAGAGCTTGACACGTGTGCCAGCCATCGCCCTCCTCAACCATATTTGAGGGAAGAGGACGACCCGCCACACGACGCCGCCGCGAGAAGAAGCCTTTTAGTGAGCGTGAATGCTCAAGGTATACACGCATACATAATACAAAAGCCTAAGCTTGTCTTATTTTTATTTTATTATTTTAAAACTAATTTTTATATAAGTCGGCTTTCTCCACCCGGCCCAGGGCCTCCGTCACATCTACATTCCGATCTTATTCTGTATACTTCCTGTTTGCAGTTTGTGCTATAAGCATTGTTTTTAGCGGAAGTGTCACTAAATATTTCTTCTAATATCGTTTTCGATTTCATTATCATTAAGTAGGTAATTGGATTGCCCCCGTATGGTAGCAAATTTAAAGACGTCCACGTATTCACGTCTAAATAAATATTTAAAACGCAATGAAGCAACCAGACTGTGGAGTTGAGTTGAGGTGGCCAGAATTTTGCCTCATATTTTGCATAAAAATTAGCATAATTATTCAACGTGGAAATGCAGCCCACAGTCTGGCCACTTTTCCTTCAACTAAGGGTTTACTAAATTATTGCTGGTTTAAATAGTTTAAAATCTTTATTTATTATACCTTAGGATATTTAAATACAATTTATCATCGATCTCGTAACCGTCTAATTGCCGGCCGACCCTTGTTGGTGGGGAAAAGGCGGATGCATTGGCCCAAAAGCTTAAGGACACGCTAGGCGAGGATATCGTGACCGTGTCCATGCCAGAAAAATGCGCAGAGCTGAGGGTCTCAGGGCTCGATGACTCTATATCTGCCGATGAGGTAGTAGCTGCAGTTGCACAGCGCGGAGAGTGCTCAAGGGAGTCGGTGAACCATGGTGAGTTGCGGAGAAATTCCCAGGGTACCTGTTCCCTCTGTCCTCTCTCTCTGATCTGTGATCAATCATACCGCGACAGGTATAATGGTGGTCTGACGCGATTGCCGATCTCCGGTCTGACTGTATTAAGGCCAGGCGCCAGTATACCAGGCATCGTCGACGGCGACGCCGGGACGAGGATACTGAAAAGCAGCTGTACGAGGCCTACCGCGGGAAGGTAATCGCCTTGCAGTTGGCTATCAGCAATTCCAAGTCACAGGCGAGAGCTGAGCTTCTAGAGACTCTCAATCACGACCCGTGGGGGCACCCGTATAAGACGGTCAGGGGGAAGATGCGTGCTTGGGCGCCCCCACTTACTGAGACTCTCGAACCCTCGTTGCTGGAAGAAGTGGTAGCAGCCTTGTTTCCGAAGAGAACGATGTAACAGCCCCCAGCGATGGCCCTTTTGCCGGAAGGAGGTGGTGAGCAGAGGGAACAGGATGGCCAGATACCCCCTGTGTCGCAGGGAGAGCTAGGCGCGGCCATGCTGAGGGTGAGGGCCAATAAAGCCCCTGGCCCAGATGGCATTCCTGGGCGCGCCTTGGTCATCGCTCTCGGAACCCTTGAGGACCGGTTTTGGCGCCTACTCGACGCCTGCTTGGAGACGGGACGATTTCCGTCTCAGTGGAAGACGGGCAGTCTGCGGAGTCGCGGAGTCTGCCTCCGCTCACCTTTGAGCCGTCGGATTACGAAGCACCTTGGAGAGGTTGGACCCAACTTGTCCGACCAACAGTTTGGTTTCCGGGGGGGTCGCTCGACTATCGACGCAGTCGAACGTGTCTCGAACGAGGCAACAGCCCAAGGCGGGGTGATGCTGGCGGTGTCACTTGATATCGCTAACGCATTTAACTCCATGCCATGGTTGTGTGTCGGGGAAGCGCTGAAGTACCATAAAGTGCCTCCTTACCTCTGTCAGATCGTTGGAGCTTACCTCTCCGAGAGATACATCTCGTACACTGGGCGCGGAGCTAGAGAGCAGTGGCGGGAAATGTTGTGTGGTGTCCCATATCCACCAGGACCAGGGATCGGTCCTCGGGCCGCTCTTGTGGAACATCGGGTACGACTGGGTGTTGCGGGGCAATCTCAATCCAGGCGCCCACGTGATCTGATACGCAGATGACACGTTGGTGGCTGCCCGTCTAGCCACGAAAATGGTGGCACTGGTTGTCGGCAGGATAGAGTTATTGGGACTCTGGGTCGCGCTCGATAAGTCGGAGGCTGTGTGTTTTCACGGCCCTCGCAGGGCGCCACCTAGGGGTTCCTTCATCTCTATCGATAAGACCCGGATCAAGGTCGAGTCTTCGATAAAATATCTTGGGCTCTTCCTTGATAGCAGGTGGAATTTCCGCGAACACTTCACTCGCATGTCACGCCGGTTGATTGGGGCGGCCGCTGCCTTAAAGCGACTGATGCCCAACATTGGGGGACCGAGAGGAAGCAGTCGCCGCCTGTATTTGGAGGTGGTGCGATCCATGGCCCTGTATGGGGCCCCCATCAGGGTGGATGCCCTGACGGAGTCAAACATCGCTCTGCTGAGGAGATCTCAGAGAGTGATGGCCATCGGGGTCGTACGTGGGTACCGCACCACCTCCTACGAGGTGGCGTGCGTATTGGCGGGGTCTCCCCCGTGGGATTTGGAGGCCGAGGTCTATGCAAATATGTACGTGTGGCGCTTGCAGCATCGAATCCACCATCTCACCAAGAGAAGTGCAAGCATGGCAAAACCGCGCTCGACAGTCCCTTATTGGGTGGTGGAGGGAGCGGCTGGACCAACCTAGGGCTGGCCACTGGACTGTTGAGGCTATCCGACCCGTCCTTCAGAACTGGTTGGACAGGGAACACGGGTCACTTACCTTCCGGTTGGTGCAAGTCCTTACGGGCCATGGGTGCTTTGGGAAGTACCTGTGTCGCATCGCCGGAAGAGAACCGACAACAGAGTGTCACCATTGTAGCTGTGACGAAGATACAGCGCAGCATACGTTCGAGGAGTGCCCAGCTTGGGAGAGCGAGCGCCGTGAACTCGTCGCAGTAGTGGGGGACGATATCTCGCTTAGACCCGGGCGTAGGAAGAGGGCGTATCAAGCCCTTCTCCATCCCCCATAACAGAGGTCTCGGTGATGGTCACGGGGTGTCCGTCGCCATTTGAAGACCTCGAGGTGGCGCGCGCGGTGTTTCCGCGTGCCCCTCATTGATGCTGGGGTGGAGTGACTCCTGCTCCATCCCACCGGGATGGGGTTCTCATGAGAGGACCAACGTCGCCGGGACCGCGGACGATTGCAAAAGCTTGCCCGTAGTCCCGACATTGAGCCGCCCGGAGAAACACCGTGTGGTGGTTTAGTGGGTATGGTCTGATTGTTGCTATGGGTGCAGTTGGCGTTACAAGACGAGTCCGACATACCCCGTTGAATCTCCCCGGATTTGGCGGGGATGTGAAAGTGCATTCCCCACACGATAATAATAAAAAAAGGGATAAAGGAATGAAGGTATTCTTAACTTATAAGCTTTATCATTTCTTAGGCTTTCTTAAAAAAATAATTTTACTAACTTAATACGCATTCGATCACGTATAATTTTATATTATTTTATCCCGACGTTTCGAACACATTTGTGTTAATTGATTTTATTTTATTTTATTTATTTATTTATTTCACAAAAGTTTACAGCTTTTATTATTGTTTCTTATAATTAGTAATAGGTACATAGTCTGTAATTGAGACAAGGAGAACCCTTACTTTGTAAGCTAAATTATATAAAAAAAAATATTGCAACGGAGTATAGTTAAGCCAGCACTTTACTAAGAATGATCTTGAGGTGTACTCACCCAAACACAGAACCTCAAGAAGTCCAGGTACCTCTCGCCCTCGACTGGATCCCAGCCCAAATCGGGGTAACCTTTCTCAACTAACTCGGAATTGCTCTGCAGACCACAACGGGAGAGGTATACCGCTATCTTTTCCAAGTAGTGTTCTCTGTAAGAAAATAATTTGATTATTTTACCTGACTACGGCTAAGCAAAAAGGAGGGTGGGGATTCGGTATGTATGTGTATACGACCACGGCCATTCTCTGAACGTCACTATGAATATGTATTAATATTGAACAGTTTGTATAATAATTTAAAGGGACTTAGCACCAAAATTGCGTAAGTGTTACGTAATTGAATCGTTGACTTATAAAGAACAACTGTGACATAGATAACTCATAGTTTATACTGTATTAACGATACTATAATTATATGGTATATATATAGGCACACTAATGACAATAATGTCATGTTTCATACTTTTCAGAGCGCAATTTTTCAAGAGTCTGATTTTTACTTTTGCACGTACTTTTTGTTAGATACTAGCTGGTGCCCGCGACTTCGTCTGCGCAGGATTAGTACTTCGAGTAGCTTATTATCTTCTCCAAGGCCATGTCTACCTTTATACCAAAATGTTATAAAATATGTATATGGTCAAACGCAATTGCTATAATAGTATTAGACTTAGTAAATAAATCAGTAAACACTAATAATAAAATACAGTACCTACGTACATATAAAATATATAAAAGTGACGGTCGCCGAGCACTTCTAGTGTATCGAGCTGTCAAAATACAATGATCACCCGAATGTTTACATAGCTAATGTCTATGCCTATTCGTATCGTACCTAGGTAGCTATTTTAAGTGGGTAAGTATATCTCGCGTAGGTACTCTTATCTATTCTGTACTGCGAGGTAGCGGCGCCGTCGTGCGTTCAGTCGCACAATGGTTCTTAGCCGCGGAGCTGTGAATATGGGTACGTATGAGTAGAATAGAGAATAATGTTTTTCTCCATTTGTGCACTAATTATCAAAGGTCTTATATATTTCATATAATTTTAACCTTTAATAAGTCCTTACTTCTAACATTTAGAATATTTTTTATAATGAATTATTTAGTGTCCTCACCTCAAAGCGAGCGCCAATTCCGTATTCTCCATAAGACTGGAGTAGGCCACATCGAGCGGCGTGGACCCTCGCAGCGAAGGCCTCGACAGCAAGATGTTGGAGTTCTCCAACAAGAAGTCGAAGTGATCGAACATCGCCTTCTGGTTCTGGCGGCCAGTCCGGCAGAAGTAGCAGAGGAAACGACAGCACGCTACCACCATCTCGTGGGACGTGTCCTGGAGGTTAAAGAGCTTGTTAGAAATTTATTGACCGAGCGAGCGTATTCAATTATTCCAGTTATAGTCGGTTCAGTTTTATCGGTATGACATAGCGTTATATTCTCTTTGGATATGATATTGTGTGTTTTACTGAATGCATAAAAACTGTGACTGCATAAAAAAGGAAGTTATGTTTTCTTTAACTAGCCAAATTGACTTTCATCTATCCGTATATTTGTTAGGTTGTATGTTGGTCTTCATGTACAGCTCGCATTTTTCTACCGACTTCCAAAAAAAGGAGGAGGTCGGGCAATTCGACTGTATTTTTTTTATGTTTGTTTTTTGTTACCTCATAACTTTCGACTGGGTGAACCGATTCTCAAAATTTTGTTTGAAAGCTGGTGCTTTCCGTGTAGTAACATTTAAATTTCATCAAATTCGGTCCCGTAGTTTTTGAGATACACTCCAATAACTGAATAGAATGGAAATTAAATTTTCAAATTTTACTTGTCAACCAATCTTGACGAAAGTTAGTGTGCAGTTTATTAGTATTTTATTTTTTACTTTTACTAAAAAAGGGGGAGGGATTTTCTATGGCATTATTTACCGACTGATTTTGTTTAAATTTTGGTACATAAATTAGATATCTAATTTTAAAGAGGAATTGCAAATATGAACATAATTGGTCAAGTGGTTACCGAGATAATAGGTTGTGAAATTTAAAAACTGGACAATGTAATAGCACAGACTGTGAAAAATTGCCGCTGATAAGACTGTGCTTGCAAGGTCTAGTGTTCGCAGAACTACTAGTTTTTGTTCCTAAATATTAGTTTATGATACGGCCGATGAAAACCAAAAATGTGCCAATGCGGTTCACAAGTATGAATCACACTACGATATACGCACCTGGCGCACTGGCTGCACCCCACAATTTGCCCGCGTTGTAATTGTTAGATTCATAGATAGAAAATACTTTATCGCACAAAACTAAAAGTACATAGGCGAACTTAATCCTAATTAGCATTGTATTCCAGCTAACCTTTTTGTGATATAGGAGTGTGTTTCGTAGTACTTTATTTCAAACTTCAGAGTTTCTATAGAATAGATATTTAAGGTAGAATATAATTAAATAATAAACTATTTATACACTATAATTTTACATATACATGTATACACACATAGATAGCATATATATATTTAAACTTAAAAAAAATGATGATAATTATGAAAGTATTCTATGTGTCAATCCAGTGCCTCATCTACCTCCATCCACCTCCTATCAAAACTGGCCCAGCCGTTTGAGAGTGAAAGAGTAACAAACATCCAAACTTCCACACATACAAACTTTCACGTTTATAATATTAGTAGGATTATTGAAAGTTACACAGAGAGGTAATAACTCAACAGATTTTGATGAAATTTGAAATGAAAATAGCTAATGCAAGTACCAAAGAGTTAATAAATTTCCTTTTGTCCTAATCAACGGGTAGTTCCTGTTGGATTGCTATAATATACTATATACAAGGAAGAATCCGTCGGCATAAGCTAGTAATATATATTGCTAAGTACTAAGTGTACATCCCAATATTTTAATATACTTACATACTTAACTGTATGCAACGGTTGTTAAATCTTCCAATAAAGTACATAAAGTAAATGTACCTTCTCCTTGTTATCCTCAGTAGGCTGGTGTTGTGGCGCAGCGGGCTGAGCGTCACTCTGCGCCTGCGCACGACGCCCGAGCGTGTTCATCATCACTGCCATCACGTTCTCGTGCACTCGTAGTACTCTGAACATATACAATACTACAATTACTTCAGAGAAACTTTACAGGTCGATAAACCTTTTTCATGAGAAATTCTAGGCCATAAATATCTATGAGATAGTCGTGTAGAGTTGTTACCAGTTTATCAGGTATTGAGTATTAGGTACTCATTATTGTACATTAATGATTGGTAATGAGTGAGCACAGTACACAATCTGTTCTATAACATACAAGTACAAAATAAGCCTGATATATAAATAATATTAGCAAAATCATTGCACGTACATACGTCTATCGGTATAAATCTATTTATACAACACTTATGTTTAATGGTAAAACCGGCAAACACTCACGTTTATCATCTAGTCGTTATATTCCGACCGGTGTTCGGGCAGTACTGATGCCCATCCTCATGGAGAGCGTGCTCTAGCAGCGAGGGCCGCTAGTCGCGCACTCCATGAGGATGGGCATCAGTACTGCCCGAACACCGGTCGGAATATAACGACTAGATGATAAACGTGAGTGTTTGCCGGTTTTACCATTTAACTAAATAAATAAATATAAATATAAATATTCCACAACTATCACACAACGCCATCTAGTCCCAAGCTAAGCAGAGCTTGTGTTATGGGTACTAGACAACTGATAAACATACTTATATATTTCTAAATACATAAATATTATAGATAAATTACACCCAGACACAGAACAAATGATCGTGCTCATTACACAAACATTTGTCCTGGGTGGGAATCGAACCCACGACCTCCGGCATAGCAGTCAGGGTCACTAACCACTAGACCAACATGCCTGTCAAACTATGAGTTCTCACGGAAGTTTTTATGACAATATACTTATGTTTAATCTGTCCGCATCAGGTTTACGCTATAACAAAAGTTTTATTAATGAACCAGGGACTTGCTGATTCGAACGGGTTAAACATCAGCAGACCCACAAGAGATATAAGACCATGGACCGCAAGAGGTCTCAAAATAAGTATAAGTTTTCGTATATAAAGGGAGTACAGTGGGCACAGCACGAAAATCTGTTTAAGGCAATCGCATCTTTAACGTATTTCATACAATCTATCATTTATCTAGTACAATAGTGGCACAGATAACTCATAGTTTGTATTGTATACGTCAACGATACGATTACGTTACAGTTAAGCAGATTTTCGTGCTGGGCCCACTGTACTCCCTTTATATACGAAAACGTATACTTATTTTGAGGCATCTTGTGGTCCATTGTCTTATATCTCTTGTGGGTCTGCTGATGTTTTAAATTGTAGTGTTTCGTTTTGTTTATTTATTTTGTGTACTTATTTGTTAAGTAACAATAAATATATTTTAGATTTTTTATCGTTAGTTAAATTTTGTTAATTATCATAAAGTGGAAACTATTACCGTTCCTATCACTGAGATCTACTTAACCCTTTGCGTCTCAGAGACGTAAATATACGCCAGTTTAATTCATAAATATTTTGTTTTAATTATATATCACGATATAGGAAGGATTAATATTAAAACTTTTTTATTTATATGGTTTGTGCGGTGTTTGCGCAAACAAACTAAGGAGATTGGTCTATGCTATTCAAAGTGTGGTCGGTGTAGAGATTTGAGACCAATTTTGCATCTGGGTTCTGTAAAAAAGGACAACAGGGGCTTTACTCCCACCTCTTAAAGCAGTCCTGTTTCAACCTTAACATTAAATTTCGTACCACCACGTCGATATAGCAAGCTTAAAATAATAATGGTTACGATAGACGTCTTTATGACGTAGTATCAAATATTTCACGCAATTCGCGTACTTTTTCGTGACATTTGACACTAAGTTTCATTGATCCAATGTTACATTTTTGAAGATCCGTACACCCATCTCATAAGGTAGGTCATCTATCAATCATATATCAATCTCATATATCAATCTAGTCATATTGCAACCTCACCATTAAAATTGGTTGACCGTTTTGTGTCGGTGGGAGTACGATAGTAAGTATGATTATTTTAAGCTTATTACAAAACGCTCTTAATTACGGTTTAAGATATTTATTTCTCTAAAGAATATTAATTCACTTCACAGAGAAATACAAGCATCCTTAAATGTAGGTAGGTATACATTGTAATTGCGAACATAGGATTAAAACAAACTATAATGAGATAATTATGTGTAGGAACATAAACAAAGCAGTATTGGATTATAAAACGCGATTGCAAATTATCAGGTAGGTAAGTACCTACAAACAACATAAAAAAGGCGAACTCTTTGAGTAGGTCGGTACAAATTAAGTTACTTGTAAGTAAGCACATAGAAAAATTAACGAAACTTTAAATTCGACGTTCAACAACTGAGCTAAACAAACAAAATAACATACTTATATCTAAATTAAAGTGTAACATATAAATCAATGCCTTTAACAATTGCTATAAGTAGGTAGGTTAGGTAGCTACGAGTAACTAATTCATGTTTCATGTTTGGCCGGTACAGTAAACATATTGTTAAATAGTTACGTCGAAATTTCAAAACTATTGCGTACAATAAAACTTGCAATTATCTGATAAGTAGGGTAGATGTACTATCTAGTAAGATGATATTCAAATTGTGTGTGTGTGTTACATTATCGGTAGGAAAGATGGTGTACATGTGTGAGTAAACAAGCCGGGTGGGTTGCTATTACGTGTAACAAATTGCTATTTATATGTTAGCAATAGTGATGATATTATAATATTATAATGTTTCTGATGTTTCCGTTATTTTGGTTAATCAAAAATAGTTTGTAGATAGGTTTAGTATCAAATTAATAGGTACTAAATTTAGATTTTTAAGTAAAACACATACTATGTGTGTTAACAGTGGTTACTCGTTATTGATGACTAATTTATGATAGTTTCGTAAAAGGTGGGAGTAGGCCCCCAGATCTACTTAACTAGAGTCAGATTTACATGTCACGGAGAGCAGAATGGAATTCTTACCTTATCAAATCTGGGTGTTGGAAGAAAGTGTGGTTGTTCACGAGTTTCCTGCAAATACCAAGATTGATTAAGATTGATAAAAGTCGGGGTTAAATAATAGTGACGTAATTGAAGTTAGTTTATCAACTGTTGCAAGTAAGCGAGTAACTCGACGACGACACATTTGCGTAAATAAAAATATAGAAATATTATATCAGATTGACACTACAACTCTTTTTGACCGGTTTGCGCTTACTATTAGATACTTGCCCGTCTCGTCATTTGCTAACAGAAATATCATAAGGCAAAACAACAAGACAATACAAGTGTAATATTTTTAGTCATTAGAAAAAAACATACCTATACCACCATACACGGGTACTGGTAATCAATTAGCATCCTTTTAAGAGCATATTCTATACATCAAAACAAACATCTTTTGTTCTAAGACTTTCAAAACTTCGTATTTTTTTCCATACAAAACTTAAAAAAACAATTTAAGCGGTCTAAACATAATTAACACTATGCCGACAAGCCCCGGCCGGCGGTGGGCGGGCAGCGGTGGCAGCGTAAGAAAGGTGTTGAGACGCGGCAAGTCAAGGCCGTCGTAGCTGTGCTACGCTACGACGCGATGTTAACTACATGCATGTCTACACGTAGATGAATGAAGTGGATGCGATGTAGAGTTATGAAGTACGAGTTTCTAGCTGCTTCTTCTCGGCGGTGGTTCTTTTCCGAAGACAGCGGTAGAATCATTTAAAAATTTTGACGTTCATAAGAGTGTCTATGATGCCTAAACTGAATAAATAATTTTTGAATTTTGAATTTTGAAGCGTAAGAGAGAATCTCAAAAACTAAAATTTTTTTGGGTAAGTTGTTTAGCTTTGGGAAAGTTCTAGAACAAAAGTTGTTTGTTGTGATGTATAGAATATGCCCTTAACAGGACATTAATTGATTACCAGTAACCAGGTATATATTTTGCTCGAAATGAGAACTGTATTGTTGGTAATGATATCTTAGACTTTGTCGATTCTCATACACACACATACATACATACGCATACACTAAAATTATACAACTTTATAAAACAACAATGGGTAGACTGCCGGTGACCATGTTCACGGAAAAGTGTTCGAAACGTCGGAATAAAATTATATAAAATTTCACGTGCTTTAATCCGTTTTCAGTTGTTTAATTTCAATGTATTGTTGGTAATTAGAAAAATAACAATTTACATAAAAATACATTCTCTTGACTACGAAATTAAACAAATATTTTTAATTAACTCAAGAGACGTTTCAAAGTCAAAGTCAAGGTGTATTTATTGCAGAATTACATGTGTAAAAAGATGTTATAGTTATATTAAAGTTCCAATGCAATCTACTTTTATCTACTTTTTAAGGGCGTGCAATATTTATCATACATAAACAAATTATAAAATGAAATAATTACACAGTGAGAAAAGTGAAATAAAATCAAAGCAAAATGTCAAATTAGAGATAAAATTTGAATTACAATTAAATTACGAAGTACATATAAAATACGTCATTACACTTACAATTATACTTACAATTTATAATTTTTCCGTTAAAACCGAATAATACGAATAACTTAAATAGAGGTATTGGGATTTCCCAATAACTCTTGTAAGTAATATGAAACTTACCATAATCTCTTTCTCATCAACTCTTCTTCCTCTTGACTCATCTGGACAGGCAACAGAGCTCGAATCTGACTCAGTCCGACCCACATTTCAGCGACATCTAGTTTGGTCTTCGCGTTGATGACGTAAGTCTTTTCTAAAGCGCGTATCAACTCGCCGATTGCATCGTATTGTCGGACTAGCAGACTGCAAAAAATAATGTCAGTATATTAAATCAGGTTATGTACTATTTCAGCATTTTGGAGTAGAAAAGTTACGTCCGAACGATTTTCGTTACAAACAATTTATAAACATCTTAGATACAACTAAATACAAGCTTTGTTAACTTTGGTCAGAGTAATAATGTAAAGAGTTGTAATATCCTACAATAGTTTTTCAACGAGGCTACGGCGTCAATCACTTCGGTAGCTCTACCATGAGATGGCAACACAAATGTCATCTATAGTCGATACTCGATCTCGCCTACCTATTAAACTTGTGATTGGCGTACTTGCTACCGATTTTAGTTCTACAATTGATCGCAAGGTGGCACTGTTATTTTTTCGTACATTTTTTCGCGGCAGTCGATACCGAGCGTCGATTGGCGTCAATGTTGTAAACTCGTGGTAGACCTACTGAATACTAAACCCATGGTTTGTGCCATGAATTTTTGTGTCTACTTGCTGCATATTATCTACAGGTAATAAAACAGGTGTCCTCATAATCTCAATAGTTAAAGTTTAAGGTGTTAGAATTATATTCATGTTGTTTTTATACCCGCAGACTTGCCAGTCGCCATATTTGACCAATTATGCAATTGTTTTCTTAGAAATCATACTTCGATTGCAAAAATTGGTTAATGATCTCTCTAAGAACAAATATAGGCATTACTGCACTAAAACGACAATATCCTTATGCCAAACTCTGCTTCTATCTTTGAAAGAACCAAAAATGAATACTTTTTTGGTATGGACTGTTTTTTAGCATATATTTATATCCAAAACAGCCAAACATAATAACATAATCTCACGCGTATTATAAATATTTCGGGATTAGAGTGAAGACTTCCTTATGAAGCCGAAACAATTGTCGAAAATGATATCGACAACACATAAGTCTCACGTTAATCCTGTTTTATTATTACATCTCAAATATTATTAACCCTTTCCCATCCCTAACCCTCTCTCTGAGCAAAATGTCCGCATCCCATTGATGACGGAACTTCATGGGTTGATTATGCTATTCAAATAATATTACCTGAACATTTCCCTGACAAGTTTGGGCGTTTCGATCTGCGATTCTTCCGCCCAAGTAAAGATGGTACCGATCAGAACTTTGCGGAACTTCTCTTCTGGTGTCTTCTTCAGCGGTTCTTCTATAGCCTTTATGGGAGAAAAAAACCCATTCAATTAGCGTATAGTAGCCGTAACTGTTCTCGGAATGTAAAAGTGCTAAAACTACTATATAATGACAAGCACGCAGGGCATTTTAAAATATTTAAAAAGCATACTTTGCGGACAAAAGACGATCGATTCTACACAAAATGTAAATGAGTATAACTCCGCAACAGTAAGAGAAAGGTAATGGAAACTCATAACTTATTTATACTACAGGTTTATTTGCTTCTACACGTATAGTGGCTTATCACTTTTATGTTCTGTGACTTATATGTTAACTTAAGATGTTTTGTTACTCAAAAGAATTCAATTTTCTTAATAGAGAATATTTTATTATCTTCTTTGACGTTTCGTCATGTATCTAGTTGAGCCCTATTGTGGCTTCATTATACCTATTTATTCTACCCAAATATACTTTTTCTCAAAAATGCTTTGACATTTGACCATTATTTTGACAACCTTCTTCATTAATCGTAATTGCTGTACTGGCTAAATAAATGCGATTAGCGGCCGGCAAAAATTGTATGCAAATCCATATCTGTCATAATAATATGTAATCTAAATATAATTAATCTGTCGTGGTGTAGCAGCCAAATGAATCACATAGTAAACTCATATTTGTCGTGTAATTTCTAAATTGAACGATATTTTACTCCGAAACATGGCAAACTAGTCAACTAATTATCAAAGGATTTATGTAAATACCGAACTGGCTTGCAAATATGAAGTATACTGTTTATTGAAAAATGTACTATTTAAATCAACAGTTTTGCCTAACTACTTAGTTTTAATTTCAGCGCAATATTTGAGAATAGTACTATACAAGCCTTGGCCGCTACTAGGCATTGATGGACTTACATATATGTGCATCACCTTTGCCTCGGCCCACTTTTACACGTTCGTCAGTAGGGGAGAATTGGGGCTTCTGCCTCACAGCCTCAATTCTCCAGCACGACATCGGCCGACCTACCGCATCGTATCATGTCATGGCAAGCCGATGCGCGATGCTAACGTGCTTAATTATTATCGGCGCGCGATAGCGCATCGAGTGTCTCGAGTAAGACACCGCGCGTGCCGAGGCGATACGCGATACAATGTTTTCATTTGCGTGAAAGCTATTTTGTTACACGACTGGTTGATGTAACTAAGAGATCTTTCCTGTGTAAAGGAGACTAATCAATAATATGCTCGCCTCTATTCGGTTTGCAATGCGTTTTGATACTGCTGCGGTTTGTATAGAGACTGCATAACATTTAGTTGTAAAACATTTGACTTATGTAGTAGCCTTACATGTCTATCTAGGTCACAGTTAGCTTGTTTTGTAATCGTCCATGTATTAAATACTAGAAAGATTGATTCATATAAAAAATCTCTCCAGGGGTTGCTTTACGGAACTCTAGTCTCGGAAAATAACATTAAATATTTATCCACCGTATCCACGTAAAATATAAATCCAGCCTTCGTCATTTCACTTGACTTCCAATGTTTTTATTTTTTAGGTCAGAGTGACATCGTTAGATTATGAGATAGTAAGATTTTATATTATTGACGTTCACCTGATGGCCATTAAACACATCTGCTCATAACAGTAACAGATCCACATAAAACTTTGATCGACAAGATTTTGTACCGCCCTGCGCTGCGCTCCACACCCTCGTAGGCAAAAGATGTTATGCCTCACAATGCCCAATAATTTCACTGTCTACCATGCACTTCAAACCAAACACAGCGATGCTGGCACATAGCTGCTTGGTGGCGGAATAACTCGCAAAGCGGTGGTGTCTACTCAGACGAGTTTTAGCATACGAAAAAATCACCTAGTAAATGCTAAGAACTTTTATAGTAGGTAGGTAAAACTAAACTTTAGATCTTTATAGTATGTGAACTAACAGTTATAACTGTAATACTTAGACGTTTGTGCGATGTTAGCAGCCAAGATTGATAAGGTTATTTTCAATTAAACAACGTAATAACTACAATAATAACCTTGAAGCGATGATAACTCAATGGTTGGCGTGGTCGGCTAACGTCCCGAAAGGCGCGGGTTCGAACCCCAACAATGAGCATGAGCTTTGGAGACAACATCGTGAGGAAACCATAGCATGGTGGTAGGGAATTTTCTAGCTCGTGATCGCCTGGCTAGCTACCACCCTCTTGTAGAAAATCTGTTGACAAACACCTGATGGTGTGTTCCAGCAGCCTCACTCGAGAGCCAGTGTGCCATTACAGCTGGTAGCATTTGCCACCATCTTCGGCTACAGCGTCACATAACATCAAGTGACCTGGTAGCCAAATACCTAGACTGTGAACTGTAAAAAAAAAACAAAACAAAAAGTGAATAGAATATTACTAGTTCTTGAAGTGTAGAAGTTGCTTTTTAAGGGGTATAATTTATTATGTGTCGCATAGATGTAATTAATCAAAATATAGTTTTAAATTCCCTACAGAGCCAAACAGTATATAGGGGCTTGTTTTTGGAACATTTTAAATTATCACTTTATGTATCTTATCTGTGAACAATAAGTAAAGCATAGACCGAGGTTTAAGGATAATTAAAAATTAGTTTAAGAATATTTAGCACAAAATTGTGATTTCATTATGTTTGTGACTGAAAATAAGGAAGGGCTATGCATCAAAATACCAAATAATTAGTAATTATTAGGATTTATTTCAAGATATTGGTGGTTTTAGACCAGATAAGTACATGCGACTTCCTTATAAAAATTTCGTCTCAGGTATCCGCGACGGCGAGGCGCCGCTAACATAAATGGAATTGTGAATAAAGCCTCGACCACGGTGAGCGTTCAATGCTTAAATAAATTTAATCTGTATTCGCATGCGGCATACAGTTCATTACGATCAGTATCATATAAATAACATGTCAGCACTTCAATATAAAAATTATGAAATGGTGTGTGTGTGTACGCGGTTTAATAAAGTGATGTTATAAATAGATGTGCATCGAATAATTTGCTCATATATTTTATTGTTCTGCGATCTGTGAAGTGACATTTGGATCGGAAAGTATGTAAGTGTTTTTTTTTAATTGCCCCTCAAATATGTTAACATTTCTATCCTGAATAATTTTAGTTTAACTTCAAATTAATAGTAATCATCATGAACTATTCCTTAGACAATATTGTTTTAAAATATTTGGCTATAAATTATTAATTTTTGATTTTTTTTATCACTTAAAAATCAGCCTAAATTCTTAACTTAGTAATTAATTTAGGTACTTATTTTGACATCATTTTTGATGGTATTTTTATTTGTTGTTTTTTTATACATTGAGCTTTCTTAACGATTGATAATTTCGATTTCGCAGGCCGGGTTGGTCGCAAAATCCTTTCTGGGCTGATGAAACGGACGCTGAGTCCGATGTAGAAGCGGGTGGTAGTCTACCGCTAACACAAGCAGCTCCACCTCCATCGGAAAAGAAAAAAGAAGGCGGTGCGAGCACTGCGAACAAGAAACGAGCCAACAGCACTTCGTCAGCGCCGAAGAAAAAGAACAAGACGGTTGAAAAAAACTCTGAAACTGAAGATTTGTCCCTAGGACAAAATTTATTTCTTGAGGTAAGATACATTTTGTTATCTATTTACATTATTTCATAGTGAGTAATATTATAATATATTATTTTTGTACTCAATTGCACTTATCACATATAAACTGAATTGAATATGGTGTCATTAAACGCTTGTGCATAGAGTGGTCTAAAATTAAAATATTTTGATACTTCTGTACTACGAGTGTGTGCGATATTTAATTGAAATCCTTACAATAACTTTATTTCGTATATTTTAGGAGGCGGTTGAAAGCAGCTTGAAGCAGTTGAAGCCGGTTCGAGCGGCATCACTGCAAAGCTTCTTGTCTCAGCGCGGGGCGAGCGGCTACACAACTCAGCGAGATCTCGTAAGAGCTGGTGAATACTACATCGAATTGAGGGTTTACAACTGTCGTGAAGCGGAGACCGAGCCAGCCGACGAGCGTTGGAAGAGAGCGCTCGTCACCCTCAAGCTGTGCACTGATGCAGACACAGCTGTCTGGCGCGCTGTGTCCAGCCTTGTGCAGGCTGGTAAACAAGAATTTAAATCTATTCAGCCTATTATGTATCCGAAACCGCGCTGATGATATTTTTACATTTTTATAAATAAATACCATATATCTTTCGATTTTATAAGCCTAATTTACTTACTTTTGTTTCCTTTACAGCATACATATATGAAATACTGAAATGTCAAATGCAAATACTGAAATACAAATATTGAAATTCAAATACTGAAATTATAAACTCAAAATTTGAAATGACAAAACTGATTTAAAACTTAATTCATATATTATTATTTTTTATCAATTAAACATTATTAAGCAGATTTTGTAATTGAATGTTTCAGTTCCTAGTTGATTTCATGGCTTGGCTGTAAAAAAATAATTAGTTAATCATAGTTGTTACGTACTTACCTTGGTTTATTTACAGCTCACAAATATCAAATACTGAAATGTCAAATGCAAATACTGAAATACAAATATTGAAATTCGAATACTGAAATTATAAACTCAAAACTAGAAATGACAAAACTGATTTAAAACTGAATTCATTTTTTAATTCATAATTGAATGTAACAACATTGACATTTCAGTAGCTAGTTGATTTTTGTGGTTTGGTTGTAAAAATATTATAATTAGTTTAACATAGTTGAAGTTAATTTAGCACTTATTTACATATCAGAAAAACAGAAATCTATGAACATAGCCTACTTTATCTTGCTCTTCTATAATTAATATGACTATGAAATTAATTCACTATTTGAATAAAATCTAAGCGTTATAACTATATAGAGACTGAGATTTACTATTTTGAATATTGATACGCGGGTCGCATTCTGAGTAGGATCAAAATGGTATTTTGTAATGAGTGCGGGGTTTATGTTTCTCACATATCTTCACATAAAAAGTCACTTTATCATAAATCAAAGTGTCTCCTTAACTCAGAGTTTCAAAATGTGCATATAATCGCTAGCGCCTTCAAAAACAGAATAGTGAGTTACAGAATAAATCCTGATACGGAAGATATCATCACAGCGCCTGAAATTTTCTTGAATAATATTTGCGCAACGGTCAATGAACTAATAAGAAAGTCCTTGTCTAAACACAATGCTTTAAAAGTCAATATGGAACTATTTGTGTCATATTATTTACCAAAAAACAATGAAAAGTCTATAAAGTCTTTTAACGTTCAATTTACTACAGTATTTCACAATACGGATTTACCTTCATTTTACAAAGAATTTTGTGAAAAGTTGATATCTAAATGCTCAGAATTTGAACAGTCAGAATCCGGATGGGCGATAGAATCTGTCAATTATTTAGAATTGAATATTAACAAATACAACCCATTAAGAGCGGGTACTTATATTAAATTACCGAATAAAATACAAAATACTAAGTCATGTATAAACATTAATAATGTGAATGATAAAAAATGCTTTTTATGGAGCATTATTGCGCACATGTATCCTGCAAAGAGAAATCCAAACAGAGTAACATCATATCCGCACTATGAAAACATTCTGAATATTTCAGGTATGAAGTTTCCTGTGAGTTTAAGTGATATTAAACTATTTGAGGAGAACAATCCAAATATTTCTGTAAATGTGTATGGCTTAGAGAAAAACTGTGATGTGTCCGGACCTCTTTATAAAACAGCTCATCGAAAATTAACACATGTGAACTTACTTTTAGTGCAAAATCATAGTCAAAACCACTACTGCTTGATAAAAAATTTTGAAAAACTTATACATAAGCAGCTTACAAAACACAGAAGCAAAATATTTTTATGTGATGAGTGTTTTGTTTATTTCGAATCGCAAGAAAAACTTTATGGCCACATTTGTGCGCGAGTTAAAACAGTATTGCCTCCTTCAGGAAGTAAGTTATCGTTTTCACACTTTGAAAGAACTCGAAATATCCCAATTGTAATATACGGTGATTTCGAAAGTTTACTTAAAGAATATTCTGATAAAAACAAATCACAGCATGTTGAAGGAATACAAATACATGAAGCCACCTGTTTTGCTTATTACATATGCTGTAAATCTAGACCGTCTCTGAACAAGTTTGTTAGTTATCGAGGTCCTGACTGTGCAAAAGCATTTGTTGAAACTCTTTGTAATGATGTAATGGAATTACACCAAATATTATCAACAAATGTAGATATGGTGTCATTAACCGAAAATCAGAAAAAAACTCACGAAAGCGCGACTGCTTGTCATCTTTGCAAGAAAGCTTTTATAAAAGGTGATATAATTTGCGCAGACCATGACCATTTTACCGGATATTATCTAGGCGCTAGCCACAATACGTGCAACTTAAACGCGACAATATGTAAATTTATTCCAATTATATTTCACAATCTTACCGGATACGACTGTCATTTATTTATTAATGAATTGTCAGCTATTGTTGGTCGAATCAATTTAATCCCAAAAACAAAGGAAAAATACATATCATTCACTAAGTTCATACCTGTTAATGCCAAAAATGCTGCACAGCTAAAATTTATTGATTCTTTTAACTTTTTAAGTTGTGGATTGGATAATTTAGCAAAAACATTACATCCTGATGATTTTATTAACTTGAAGCACTTTTATCCTGATAAAAAATCATTTGATTTATTGCGTAGAAAAGGTATATATTGCTATGATTATGTTAATTCTTTCGAGCGATACAATGATATGTGTTTACCGGAAAGAAATTGTTTCTTTAATAAAATGACATCTGAAGAGATTTCGGAAAAAGATTACGAACATGCTAAAACTATTTGGAACGAGTTTCAAATACAAGATTTAGGACAGTACACTGACTTATACTTAAAATGCGATGTTTTACTGTTATGCGATGTATTTGAAAAATTTAGATCAATGAGCCTGACTCATTATAATTTAGATCCTTGTCATTATGTATCCTCCCCATCCTTAAGTTGGGACGCAATGTTACTGTACACCAAAATTGAGCTTGATATGATTTCCGATGTTGAAATCTACCAAATGATTGAAAAAGGTATAAGGGGAGGTCTTGCACAATGTAGTCTACGGCATTCGAAGGCAAATAATAAATACTTGTCTGATTATAACAAAAATGAGCTAGATTCCTACCTTGTATACCTTGATTGTGTAAATTTATATGGCTATGCAATGATGAAATGTCTACCAATCAAGAATTTCAAATTTTTGACAGATGACGAATGTATAAGATTAAAAGAGAATATTAAATTTATATCAGATAATAATAATCAAGGGTACATACTTGAAGTAGATCTCGAATACCCGACAGAAATTCATGATTTACATTCAGAATTACCATTTGCACCTGAAAAATATATTCCGCCTAATGGAAAATGCGAAAAACTAATTGCAAATTTGCATAATAAATGTCAGTATGTTATACATTACACACATTTAAAAGAGTGTTTAAAACATGGTCTAAAGCTCTTGAAAATACACAGAGTTTTAGTTTTTGATCAGAAAGAGTTTTTGAAACCTTACATAGAACTAAACACAGCACTCAGGCAAAATTCGTCATCAGACTTTGAAAGAGATTTTTTTAAGAAGCAAAACAACTGTATTTTCGGTAAAACGATAGAAAATAAAAGAAATCAAATTGATGTTAAACTTGTTAATGTTTGGAAAGATGTTTCAAATAGAACCAATAAAATATGTGGCGCTGAAAAATACATAAGTGCTCCGAACTTCAAAAATTTGTCAATTTTTTCCGAAAACTTGGTAGCTATTCAATTGCAACAAAGTAAAATAATCTTAGACCGCCCAATTTATATTGGTTTTACAGTTCTTGAGCTTGCCAAAACCCATTTAAACAAGTTTCATTACTCAGTCATGAAAAAAATGTATGAAGAAAACATTCACTTTGTTACACAGACACTGATAGTCTTTTATATTTGATAAAAACTGAAGATTTTTACAAAGATATGAAGGGCAGCCTACAATATTTTGATACCAGTAATTTCAGTGATAATAACTTGTACACCATACCTCGCGCTAATGCTAAATTGCCAGGCTATTTCAAAGATGAATTAGGCGGTAAAGTTATTTCGGAATTTACAGGATTACGTGCTAAGCTTTATTGTATTGATACTGAAACCTCATCGATCAAGAAAGCTAAAGGGGCAAAAAAGTCTGTAACCAAAAACCTTACTATGGAAAAATTTAAACGATGCCTATTTAAAAACGTAGATATTAGAGATGATATGTATGTAATAAAATCTAAGAATCATAGAGTCTTTACCCAGAGGTTAAACAAACTGGTGTTAAATAAATCTGATGACAAGAGACAGATTTTCAAGAATACTGTGAATACCTTACCTTGGGGCCATTACGCCAATATATTGTAAATTTATAAAATACTTTTTCATTTGTAATAAACTAACGTGTGATTATTACTTTTAGGTTAAAAAGTATTTTACTTATTATTTCAAATGTTATCAGTTACTGTAATAGAATTTAAATTGAAGTGTTTATCTTATTTTGTAATCTTTAATAAATAAAATTGTACTTAATTATCTAACATTGTGTTTGCATTTATTATCTATTTCCGCTGACCAACCTAAATACTTAATATTATAAGAAATTATTGAGATAAAACAACCAAAATACATGATGCCAGTTTATTTTTCAATTACAATAATTTATGCACAATTAAATTAATTTTAATGGATAAGGAGAAATATTTTTCATAAGTCACAGTCGTAAAGTTTTTTTCCTATTTGTCTTATAAGTGAATTTGCAGCATCCATTATTACATCATAGTTATGGTTTTCTTCAACAACATACTGAGCGCTTACACTCGAATTCTCACTATCACTATAGTAACTGCTATCATCTTCTGGATTCTTGACATCATATATACAGATCTTGATTAACTTTTGACCCGTCTTCAAATGAGTGCGACGCACAATATTTGTTGTTATTGAAAATGGAGGAGATGCAAAAGATTTTCTCTTTCGAAAAGGCTTTCTTGGTTTTACGAGCGATTCTTCCTTATCAGTATTTTGAGAATTTTTAGTTTCATGAGTTGCAATTTTTGTGAAGTATCTTGAAGTATCATCCGTATCTTGTGCATAGTAAAATGGGTTGATGATAAGATCTTCGCACTCTTGAGACATATTCACCTAAAAAGAGAGAAAATTGATTAAAGTAATTAATATTAATTCATGTTAAAGTAGTTATTATTACAAGCTTAATTATTATTTTTTAATCAATTCAAATATATTTTTTAAAACTTACTTAATTTTAATGTGTTTGCTGAACAAATGTGAAGACGAGTGTCAGCTGCAAATGTGAGCAGTGAAATAATGAAATGTTTTTTAACAGGATAATACTTGAACTTTCGCGGAACTACATAAATGGCATGCGCATATTAAATATTATTTATTACTGTGATGTGATCAAATAACCCCGATAAAATGGATCAAATGAATCATTACCTGGAAATGTAGAAACAAAATGATGGTGTAATTGGAACATATGTACATAATAGCATTACATTGCATTCGAGTAACAAATACGATGCTATTTAATAAGAATACGCTGTACACCAGTATCAGACATCATTATGAAGTTGGTCAAACAGCCCACTACCTTAGAAATTAATGATATAGAAGTGAGATCACAACCCAATACTGTCAGACACAGCGTTTTACTCCCTAACACCATTCGCTGTATAATTTGTGGGCCATCGAATTGTGGAAAAACCAACGTTATGATTAACATGTTATTGCATAAAAATGGACTTAAATTTCAGAATGTTTATCTGTACTCAAAAACAACGTATCAACCAAAGTACTGTTTTTTGAGTGAAGTGTTCAACTTGATTCCTAATTTAAATTATTTTATGTTTAAAGACAGCAAAGATGTCGCTGATCCTGAAAGTGCTCTACCAAATTCTGTTTTTATTTTTGATGATGTCTGTCGCATGTGAGAATCAAGTAAATATTCGCAATTATTTTTCTATGGGGCGACATAAAAAAATTGATTGTTTCTATTTATCCCAGACTTATTCTAAAGTTCCGAAGCAGTTAATACGAGATAACGTAAATTTGTTAATTGTTTTCATGCAGGATGATATTAACTTGAAACATATTTACAATGAGCATGTCAATACTGATATAGACTGGTTACAATTTAAAAAAATGTGCTCTGAAACATGGAAAGGACGACACTCGTTCTTAATAATAAATAAAGATAGCGAGTTAAATAACGGTAGATATAGACATGGGTTCGATACGTTTATTAAATTTCAGTGACTTTATATAGAAAATACATGCGTTTTATATATTCAGTACAACAGCTTCAGTCCAAATTACTGGTTGTGAATATACTAAACTTCTAACATGGAAAAAAATATGAAAAAGCGAATACTTACGTCAGTCAAAACAATTAAACAAAAAATAAAAGCTATGAAAAATAATGAAGATACTATCAACTATAATTTAGATAAAGTATTTAAACCTCTTATTGACCCTTTGAATAAAATTGCTGATTGTAAGGAAATTAAGTCACCAATCAGTGATAAATCTACTCTTTACACAGATGTGGCAAAAAATTCCTCAATGCTCTCTAATGATTCTAGCGATATAAGTGAAGATAACTTTAACGATGATGCTAGTTCGTATAAAAGTGTCAATACAAACTTATCGTATGATGGCAACAAGAGAGAATATTTGACGCCGGTTAAAGATGAAAAAATTGTGACCATGCTAAATACCCCTTTAATGTCTATGTTAAACAAAGATAACTTACTTGAGGAAAATAATAGTTTAAATGTGCCGTTTGGTATACGAAGTGAAAATAATAAATTGTGGATGGGTAGCGTACCAATTTCTTTTAAATTGATTGGCACTCACTCTAGTGGAATGCAAATATCTTTGATTTCGATAGGCGATAAAAGTTATGAAATAACAAACGGCATTAAAGAGCTATTGTTTAAAAAGAAACCAGACTTAAATTTAGTTTCATAACAAGACCGGATTACTTACAAAGACATATTAGAAAACACTCATGCTCATAAACGAGATTTTAAAAGTACTAGTCAAATAAAAGGTGATGAAATACAATCAAATAATTAAACCATTATTTTACGAATATGATCAACTCTTAGAAAATAAAGTTATTAAACGTGGTGGTAGTTTACCTTGTTTGAAAAAATCGTATAAAAAGAATACTGATTTTATTTATTGGGATGATCCTAATGAACTGATCGAAAGACTTAAACTATTAGTAGCATCCAGTGATGCTGGTAATACTAATCATGACAATGAAATTATATCATTAATAGAAGAATTGAAAGAAGCAGGTATAATTAAAGAATAAAATGACAACATTCAATGGAACTTGCTTAGTTTCAACATTCTGCTCAAACATGAATGTCGATAAATTCGGTCTCCACATATACAAAAAACGTAAAAATAACTACGGTTTTAATATAGCTCCAGAATGTGTGATAAAGCAAATTGATGCAAAAAACTTAGATGCTCAAAGTAAAAGACTTAAAAATCTTGGACACCCTCAGGATTCATGTGATGCTGTAACCAAAGATTATGTTGACAAATGCATAACTGACCTCTGGAACAAAGTTTCGACGAACATTAAATTAATTACAGAAATAAGTAACACATTAACTAAATTAGAAGACCATTTTCAAAACAGTAATAAAAATGAGCAAAAGAAGCGTAGTAAATGAAATTCATAAATATGCAAGGATAAATTTTCCCAGAAGGCATGTTGTGATGAGAGATATTGATGATCTTTGGCAAGCTGATTTGATAGATATGCAATCTGTTTCAAAAATAAATGGTGGCTACAATTATATTTTAGCAGTTATTGATACATTTTCAAAATACGCCTGGACGATTCCACTGAAAAATAAAAATAAAGATTCAGTTTCCGAAGCATTTCAGTCTTTATTACAAAAAGGTCGTATCCCTAAAAATTTGCAAACTGATCAGGGCACAGAATTTTACAATAATAAATTTAAAATAATACTTAATTTGCATAATATAAATCATTACTCAACATACTCTACAAAAAAGGCGTCTATTGTTGAAAGGTTTATTAGAACTATAAAAAATAAGATTTACAAAGAATTCAGTTTACAAGGATCTTACAAATGGAAGGATGAACTATTGGACAAAGTAATCAAAATTTACAATAACAGCGTTCATAGAACGATCGGTATGTCGCCAGCGCAAGTTGGAGATAACAATAAAGATCTTATATTGAAAAGGTATAATGAAGTGTGTAAATGTTACAACAGAAAAGAAAGCAACATATTGAAAAATGGTGATTTTGTGCGTATTAGTAAGTACAAAGGAACATTTGAAAAAGGTTACACCCCAAATTGGTCCACTGAAATTTTCAAGATTATCAAAGTTCAAAAATCTAATCCCTATTCTTATTTAATTGAAGATATGAGACATCGCCCCATATTAGGCGCATTTTATAAGCAAGAACTTCAAAAAACTGAACACCCTGATGTATATCTTGTGGAAAAAATATTGAAAAGAAAAGGAAATAAATTATATGTTAAATGGCTAGGCTTTCCATCTAGTGAAAATAGTTGGATTGATAAAACAAACAAATTATAAAGTAAGCGCATCATGAAAAATTAGTCAGTTTCTATTTGGTTATGAAAGAGAATAGTCATCTTAATAGTTTGATTAACAAACTGCCCTTCGAACTTCACCTGCCTGGGTATAATTATTGCGGACCAGGAACTCGATTGGCAGAAAGACTTGCTCGAGGAGATAAAGGAATAAATCAGTTGGACGAATATTGCAAACAGCACGATATAGCTTATAACAAATCATCTAATTTGGTTGACCGACATAAAGCGGATATAATTTTACTTAAAATGGCTAAAAAGAGAGCAACATCTTCGAATACTAGCTCTGGAGAAAAAATTGCTGCTAATTTAGTTAATACAGCTATGCTAGCAAAAGTTAGTGCTGGAGCAGGACTAAAAAAGAAATTTAAAGCTATTGTATCGCACACAAAAAAACATATTCGTAAAATGAAACCTAAGTGTCAAAAAATGGCAATCGAATTGGCTTTTGCTGCTGCCAAAGAATTGTCCAAAGATTTGCCTATTCAACTACCGCGTGTTATACCTGTGCCTAAAACAGGAGGCTTTCTTCCTTTAATACCAATTTTTGCAGGATTATCTGCTGCTGGAAGCCTCGCTGGTGGTGTTTCGGGAATTGTAAAAACTTACAATGAATACAAAGCTGCGAAGAAACGTCTTTTAGAATTAAAGAGACATCATGATAAAATGGAGGGGTTAACCATAGGTAAAGGTTTGTGTATAAAACCTTACAAAGAAGGGTTAGGAATATACATAGCAAAAAAAAAATAGTCCATATATTACCTAAGCGAGCTCTTACTAATATAGACCTAATGAAATATTCTAAAAATATTCCATACTTTAGAGGTGTTTTTATGAGAGATGGATTACCTCAAATTCCATTTCCTATTGAATGCGGTATAATTAATTTGGACAGCTCACAAAATTCTGGTACACATTGGGTGGCGTACACTAAAATTAATGATTGCGTTGAATATTTTGATAGTTATGGAAACTTGAGGCCGCCAAAGGAATTTATTAGGTATATGAAAAAGTGTAAAGTTATCTATAATTACGATAATTTTCAAAAAAATAATTCGTATAACTGCGGTCATCTATGTCTAGGGTTTTTAAACAAATTCTGGCGCAAACTCAGCATTTTGAAATAACGAATAAATAGCATGTTATAACTATCTTTTTTCAGTCTTTGTAATATCTCTGTTCAGCTCAGGACAATGTCATTCACTTTATCATTTTCCGGAAGTCAATCTGTGTTAGAAACAACGTTTCATCCCCCCTTAGTTTTAGAAGAAAGTTATGAGTGTGGTTTATTATATTTTTCTGTATTTAATGGTATACCTAACGTAACTAGCAATAACAATGTGTTTATTTATGGTGAAAATAATAGTCAAATTCAAATACCAAATGGTTCGTACGATTTACAAGATATTTATGAATATATAAATAATAATATTGACTGTGAACTCAAGATTGAATCGAATTGCAATACTTCAACAATATCTATATTCTGCGCAAAGAGTATCGATTTCCGAGCACCGAAGAGTATTGGGAGAATCTTAGGATTTCGAAAAGAAATACTAGAAGCAAATAAATGGCATGTCTCTGTAAACCCAGTCAACATTCTTCCAGTGACCGTGATAAGAATCGAATGTGATTTGGTGCAAGGATCTTACAATGATGGCATATCATCTCATATAATTTATGAATTTATACCAAACGTTTCACCAGGCTATCGATTTATTGAAAAAGCAATAAATGCCATATATTTTCCAATTAAAAATAAGAACATTGCATCCGTTACGGTAAAAATTATTGATCAAAACGGAAATAACATTAATTTTGGTGGAGAGAATATTCAAATGTGTCTTCATTTACGAAAATCAATATGATTGTATTTAATGATCAAAACTCTAATATAACATCAAAAACAAAGTTAAAAAGAGCTATTCTAACAGAAACACTCAAGAAACAAAGACGTACCAAGATATCGAAGATTACAAAAGAAAACAAAGATTTCTTACGAGCTCTTGGTTTCAAAATATGAGTATCTTAAATATTGACGATTCACCCCATTTCGATAACTCTATCGAGGGTTACGAAATTCATACCTACAACCCATATAGTAATAGCTTCAAAGAAAATGATGAAATCCGTATATCGATTCATCAGCAGGATATATACGTATTACCATCTTCAAGTTTTATATATATTGAAGGACGCGTCAACGTTTCTATGAAGGATGCCTCAGGCAAAGTTGCAAAAAAGAGTTTGAAATTCACAAATAATCCAATAGCATTCCTGTTTCAAGATATTCGTTATGAGATTAATGGTATAGAGATCGATCGTATTAGAAATGTAGGAATTACTTCTACAATGAAATCATACGTCTCTTTGAACAATGGAGACAGTAAAGTAGCAGCCGTATGGGGATGGGATATGAATGGGTTTAAAGTTAAAGATGACTCCTTTAGTGTTCTGATACCACTTAGTAAACTGATAGGGTTTGCGGAAGATTATAATAAAATCATTTTAAATTGCAAACATGAACTCATTATGAGTAGAAATAATACTAACAGAAACAGTGTTATCTCTGATCAAAATGATACTATTCAAATTGATATACTAAGGGTTCAGTGGAAAGTGCCACATATTAAAGTATCTGATCGTGAGAGGCTTTCTTTATTAAAATATTTAGAAAAAGACAAACCCATACATATAGCTTTTAGGAATTGGGACTTGTATGAGTATCCTCTATTACCCAAAACTACAAAGCACTCATGGTCTGTAAAAACAGCTACTCAATTAGAAAAACCAAGATATATTATTTTTGGCTTACAAACTGATAGAAAAAATAATATAGCCAAAGATAGTTCTTTATTCGACCATTGTCACCTAACAAACGTGACATTGTTTTTAAATTCACAATATTACCCTTATGATTCGTTAAATATAAACTTTGGTGAAAATAGATACAGTATATTATATGAACTGTATACCAAATTCCGTCAGTCGTACTATAATCTCCCAACCGATCCGTTGTTAGACATAAGAGAATTTAAAGAAAAAGCACCTCTGTTTATAATAGACTGCTCAAGGCAAAATGAAAATCTGAAATCTGGCCCTGTAGATGTTCGTTTGGAAATAGAAAGTTCCCAAGATATTCCCGATAACACAGCTGCTTATTGTCTTATCATCAACGACCGAGTTGTTGAGTACAAGCCTTTGAGTAATATTGTGCGTAAAATATCATGAGTGTGTTTGTGGACGTGCAAGGATTCAAAACGGACTACAATGAATTCATAATAAAAGAAATAGCGATAAAATCTGGTCAACAGTTTATTACACTCCAGTTTAAGCCACCATTTTCCTACAACGAATTAACAAATACAGAAAAAAAGAATGTTTGTTGGATAGAACGAAACAGACAGATATTTTGGGATGAAGGATTTATACCATATTCATATCATACAATTTATATTAGAGGACTCATAAAAAATAAAACTATTTACGTTAAGGGCTTAGAGAAAGTGACATGGTTGAAGAAAATTTTAGGATATAATATGGATCAAAATTCATGTATTTTTAATCTAGAAGATAAAGGTTGCCCTAACCTGCTTAGTTTATATAAAGACTACAAGTCATGCTTAGATGTATATCGATGTATAAATCACTCCTCGCATTGTGCTTTACAAAATGTTACTTGTATGCAAAAATGGTGCTTAGAAAATAAATGTTTTTGAAGAAACCAATTTTATTTTTAATTATTAATTCCTCATATACCCTACCCTACTAGAATAACTCGCTCTCGCTTCTAAGATGCAGCAGGTTGGTTGTAGAGAATAAATTATTTTTTAAGAGAAGTATCTTTCAACTGATTGAATCAGATCATTGATTGAACAGAACCAGTTCAGATCAGATAGATAAAGTACAAGCTGTTCATGAAATAACAGACTCAGTTTTAAATGGTTGTGACCCGATCAGATATGGTTGACCGATGTCACGCTGGATAATTAGGACTATCTGCTTCACTTGCTTCTACGATGAAGCAGGGCGGCCGATGTCGTGCTGGAGAATTGTGGCTTCTGCATCACACTCGAGCGAAGCGAGAGTGTGAGGCAGAAGCCCCAATTCTCCCCTACTTTCGTCTATCTCTTATATCTATCTATATGCGTCTTTTGTTGGCCGCTGCAGTAATGTACCACTGCACTAGTATATAGGCCTCCAAAAGTGGACTAAATCTCTTCCATATCAATTGATCAACTGTTACTCTGCGACCACTACTACTATTAATAACTACTAATAACATCATTAACCAATGAGACTAAGTCTGCCTGTAAACATTTGCCGTTGTCTCGTCTTGGCTAATGATCACACATTCCCACTTCAGCTTAGTAATGTTCTTCCATATAGCCACGACTTTTGTTCTAAGTCTAAGGTCGATCTACATTGCTTCCCTTATAATAATGTTTATTGTAGTGGTGTAGTAACGGCATCTCAGTACTAATTTTATAACCTAATCGCTTGAAGGGCATAATCTAAATTGTTCTTTGGAAGTAAACTCACCTTAGCTTCGTACTAATTTTATAACCTAATCGCTTGAAGGGCATAATCTAAATTGTTCTTTGGAAGTAAACTCACCTTAGCTTCGTACTAATTTTATAACCTAATCGCTTGAAGGGCATAATCTAAATTGTTCTTTGGAAGTAAACTCACCTTAGCTTCGTACTAATTTTATAACCTAATCGCTTGAAGGGCATAATCTAAATTGTTCTTTGGAAGTAAACTCACCTTAGCTTTGTACTAATTTTATAACCTAATCGCTTGAAGGGCATAATCTAAATTGTTCTTTGGAAGTAAACTCACCTTAGCTTCTTCTTCCAATTCCTTGACAGTGTTTATGAGGCTGTAAAGTTTGCCGAACGCGCCTGGTTTTGCTTCAGGTTCCGCAGATTCCTGTAAATATATATTTTTTTCATTTCACAAGTTCTAAGCAAAGTCTAACTTTGTAAGCTTATATATTTGTATCCTATAATGCTCTAGTGTTGTGAGTAATTATTGAAATTTGAAATTTATTTTATTTGATATTGTGTTTTGTGTTAATTGTAAGTTACAAAGTTGTTTTTTGGTATCAATAAATGCTTATTATTATTACAAGTACAGAACTAAGCAACACAATCTGTAACCTCTAAAATTATATAAGTCCGCAAGTTTTATGTGTCTGCTACCACTCACATAGGAAAGTCTCGAAACCAAACTCTTCAAAATGAATGGGATTTTGTAGGTTTTTTACACTTGATAGGCTAGTGTTTGACCACTATCTCACTTGATGGTCAGTGATAATGCGGTTGAAGGTGGTATCACACTAGACCTAGAATTGCGGCTGGTTCTTAAGAATAGCTGTCGGAATACATTGTTAGGTGCTTAGCGATAGATTTTTTAACTTGAGGGTGGTAGCTAGCTAGGCGGACACTTAAACCCTACCACCATGCTGTGGATTTTATGACGATGTTTTTTTAGTTTAGGCTTAGGTTTGTTAAATAGTCGATTCTAAATGAAATCACTATTTTATATAGTCTCCTTGTTAATGATATATATACATAGTATAAACTTTGAATAACTACCAGGTACCAGGCAAGAAACGGCAAGATTTAAGAAGATAATTGACCGAAGCGAAGCGTCTGTTTTAACTGGCTAAATTGACTTTCATTCTGTCCGTATGTTTGTTAGGTTGTATATTGGCGCTTTTGTACAGGTCGCATTTTTCAACATTCCATATAATTATATTTTGGTTACCAATTTTAAGTGGGGGTACTTTTTTAAAAAGGGGGGAAGTTTGCTGCGGCGGTATTTACCTACCAATTTTGATAAAATCTGGTACACAGATTACGTACCTGACTTTAAAGAGGAACTTCGAATGTGCATATTTGGTCATGTGTTTAGCGAGATAGTTGTGATGTAAATTCCGACTGACAAGGCTATGTGCTCGCGAGGTCTACTGTTCATAGAACTGCTAGTTTTATTTGGTTAGAAGCGGCATGTTATGAAGTAGATCACAAATAATACTTACATCCCCATCAGGCTCTTGGAGGGCATTCAGGGAGACGTGGCTCATAAGACTTTCGTGGAAGTCGTTCATTCTGGCTATGAGGTCCTCGCCACACGGGCAGTTCTCCTTGTCTTCCTCTTGGTCCATGTGTTTGAAACCTGTACCAGTGAATAAAGCAATGACCACGCACGAACATTGGTGTAAGAGCAAGTTTTTACACATCTATTAACGCTTTAAATTACATTCGCGTATTCTACAGTGTAGAATTAGCTTATACAAAAATTGCCAGAACTATGCAGGCACGGACGCAGCCGAGAGGGTAAAAAAGGTGCTAGTGATCTAATTGTCCTATTGCTATTTTACCTGTTCTGTCAAAAATATATGAATGAGCAATGCACCAAAGAATGTTTGTTTTTTTTTGCAAAAAGTGATTAGAGAAGATCAACATGGTTTGCTGAAGTCCAAATCTACTAAATTGGCAGATTACAATTAATATGCAGTAGGCAGGCTTGTTACCAACTGCGCCAACCAGCCAGTAATCAATGTTCATGAGCGGAACTTACTGAGAATAGCGTTCATCTGCTCTCTAGGCGGACAGCGGAACTCCCTCGTCTTCTTAGCGGCGACCGCACTCGGCAAATCCGACTGCTTGATTTCCGTGTAACGCCTATTAACAGACGATATCATACAGGTTATATACTGTCCACACTTTAAATTTTATTTTATTTTATATATTTTTATCTTACATACATACATACAAAACAAACAGCTGCTTATTGGCATATGGGCTAAGATAATTAACATTAAAAAGCCTAAAGAAGTTTCCGCTTATAGACATTAAGTAAAGTATCCTACAAAAGAATATAATTAGCATGTAACTTACAGAATAATAATTAGAAAAAGATCTTATGTACAATAAATAATAAAAAAGTATTCAAAGCCGTATAAATCAATTTAAAGAATAGAAAATGCAATAACATGAATCAATAAAATATTAAAATGCTAATTGTGAAGGAACTGGTCATTGTTAAAAGATTTGTAAAAATTCCGATTTGAGATAAACAAATCGCCATTTTCAGAATAATAAGTATTAAATAGGTTGACAGTCCGTATAAAGAAATAGTTTTGACGGTAGTTGGGATAACATTGAGGAGTTCAACAGCTTCAGATAATTTCTGCGACAGGTCACCCTAGCCGGCGTTACAAGTATGATTTTTGATAGTAATATTGGAGAGTCTAACAAATTCAGAACAATATTATGTAGAAAGGTAAGGTCAGCAGCTTCTCTTCTGTTACATAGGGGTAGGAGATGATGGTGTTGACAACTATCCACATAATCGAGGATGTAGTTGATTTTAAATTGTCCATCTAATGGTTGTCTATAAAAGATTCTACCGCGAAGCAGTAATGTTCTCATTACTGTGTCCCAGTTTGAATGGTGGCGGTAAAATTACAGGCACATTAGACTTAACAACTAAATGTCTAAGGCAACGTTCCGGTAAGCGCCGAAATCACTCGCAGCGTTCGCATACCCATTCCCTTTCAAGCCCATGATCATCGTGAGCGAGCTCGATACGTCATCGAAGAATCACCGAAAACGCTCACAACGCTCACAGATCGTAGGTAGGTTTTCGCGGTCGTTGCGAGCTGTCACTATCAAACATTATGTTTAAGGCGTGGTCATATCCTGATAATAGTAAATATCAGAATCTTTAAACATCTAGTGTAACGAAACAGATAGATAATAATCTATGAAAAAAATACTTAGGTTAGAAAAGAAAAAGACAAAGAGTAATAACCGAACAGAATTCATAAATATTACTCGCTCTCTGCAGAAAAAAATCCTAAATACGTCCATAAAAATAAACTTTCACGTCCAAACTCTCAGAATTTTCAGCGATAACACTATATTATTTTTTAAGTAATACATAGCCAACATATAGTACTAAAGTAGTAAACAGCAGTTTTTTCAATTGTAATAGTATATATCGAAAAATATAAAGAAAACGTACAAAATTAATGCATTTTCGCATTACATCGTCGAATCTAACAAGCGATTTTCAACCTTACGTAAAGCATCGTAAATTATTTTAAAATTGGGGTTGGACCGCGTCTTAAGATTCTATTGATTTTTGACAGAAAAATTGGCGCGCTGTTAGCGACCGGGTAACCGTTCCGTTTGGGTTGAACATTGCAAGCATTGATTCATAGCGGAGCGCTAAACCTGGGCGCGACAGTTGTGAGCGTTGACAGCGCTTTCCGAAACGTACCCGAAGTATTACGAGCGCAGTGTATTTCGTCACTTGTGAGGAAATGCATCTGCTGTTATAGAAAGAGGTTATAAATTAATACCAGTTGGGCCTCGTGATTGTACCGTCTCCTAATAACATAAAAAGTAATTCAAATCAATCAATCAATCAAATCAATCTACCTCAATTGATCAGTCTGCAGATCCCCGACAAAGTCATGAGCAAAGGAGATGATAGCCTCAACCCGGTGTCTCAGTTGTATGTCGTTTAGATGCTGCAGCAAATAGCACATCTGTAGCTTCGCACCTTCCGCCATTTTCATGTGGAGGAGACCTTTGCGGTGTTCGTCTTTTCCCTCTGCAAAAATAATCTTTATAAGTCAAGTGTAGCCTATAAAAAGTCATCATATAACTAGATAACGATATTTTTAATTAGAAATACGGGATTACTCACGTAATATTTATCGGATAGGTCCGTAGGTAGGACAGTGCTAAGCGAGATGTCATCGACGCGTGCGTCCCGAACACTGCTTGAAAAAGACCAATGTGGTCGCAACTACAGTTGAACCTATCCGATAAATATTACGTGAGTAATCCCGTATTTCTAATTAAAAATGTGTGAAAACCACGTTCGTTTTTATACATGATATAAAATTTTTAGACAGAATTACACTTCCTCGGAAGGGATTCGAACCCGTGTCAATCCGTGTCAGGCTCAATTACCCCGAGGATCTAATTTAATCATCTACTTGATTACTGTCGTATACGGAGCAACATCTATTAAAAGAAAGTTGCGGGAAAGAGACGAGCTGGTCGCAGAAAGAAACATGGCTACGAAACATCAGGGAGTGGACAGGGATTGCGGGTGTCGCTGAACTTTTTCGCCTCGCTAAGAATAAAGATGAGTACGGAAAGCTGATTGCCAACCTTCATTGATTGAAGAGGCACCGAGAGAAGAAGATCTATTGAAAAGCTTGACAAGCTTTATCCAATGGTTTTTATAAACACGGTAAAGATAAAACACTGAGCCGGAGTTAATATTTAAAAAATAGTAATTATAATAAAAATCGATAATGATACCTAGAATTTATAATTATATATTATACAGGGTGTTTGGTAGAGAGACCGACAAACCAAATGAGCGTGTTTGGGGGCCCACTTGGAGAATACAAGTTGGCCAAAAAAAAATCCCCGACACCCTCATTTGGTTTGTCGGTCCCCCTACCAAACACCCTGTATAATACATAATTATAAATTCTAGGTATCATTATCGATTTTTATTATAAGGTGTAAATAGGTAAAATTTCGGAGAAAAAGGGAAAAATCACAAAAAAAAGTTAAACATATTGGGGGGTCGGGGATTTTTTTTGGCCAACTTGTATTCTCCAAGTGGTCCCCCGAACACCCTCTTTTGGTTTGTCGGTCCCTCTACCAAACACCCAATAAACTAAAAAAATAATATAAAAAGGCTAAGATTCTATTTTGGGAGCCAAACCCTACCCTCTATAATAGCTTTAATATTTACTTAAATGTGGTGGTACTTATATATTGTTTTATGTCTTAGAAATCAAACAGAATTCTGGACGGCTAAATTATCAAATCAAACAGAATTCTGGACGGCTAAATTATCAAATCAAACAGAATTCTGGACGGCTAAATTATCAAATCAAACAGAATTTTGGACGGCTAAACATATCAAAGTTACCGTTACTTACCCTTATCAAAAGTGGGGTCCCACGTCTCAGGGTTGGTCATGATGAGGAGCTTCTCAACGTCTTCATCACGCATCATGCCGACCAACAGCAAACGATCTACCAGTTTTATGAGCGGCCTGAAAACCAAAGTATTACAATAACAACAAAATACAACGTTACAATAATACAAACTGGGGGTCAAGACTTCACGCGCTGAATTTGACTATCCACAAGGAATATTTTCCGGCATTATAAGTATCCGAAGTGTAAAGGTGCCCTTCGAACATTGGCTGCAGGCTTCGTATGCAGGCTGCGAATGTGCGAATGCAGGTAGCACTCGCATGACACACAGCCACTGCCTGCATCCGCAGCCGGCAGTGATTCCGAGGCTAGCAGCAGGTTGCGGCCAGTCGCTCCCAATATTTCAGAATGTCGGACGTGTGGAATAGTCGTGAAAATATTTTGATATTATACCTTTTATTAGAAGAGAAAGAGGGTGATGATAACATGTTACCATTGGTGACTAGACAGAGAAGAGTAGCCAGAGCCATATGTCCCTATATAAAATGTAGATCCACTGATGGAAGTTATTCAATACTAATTAAGAAACATTTGAAGTATGAAGACGATCAGTTTAGGAATTATTGTCGATGAAATAAAAGACAGTTTCGACTTGCGGCTGTGTTTGTTCCTCAGACTATCTTTTTTAGGATAACGCATTATATATCTCTACCTAGCAACTTTTTCCTTTTTTTTGAAAATTTTGATATATCAGTAGCAACCACGTTATATAAAAAAGCTACGTCTATTCATAAAGTTTGCTAATGAAGTCTACTCATAACGTACGCATAAAGTCTACTCATAAAGTTTAATTATAAGTAAACTCAATACTCATAATATTAATGTTGTTTGTATATCTTACTATCTATCTTATTCATAAAGTCTGCTAATAAAGTCTACTCATAAACATCATTCAAAAATGCTGCTCATAAAATCTACTTATAAATTCCAATCATAAAGTCTACTTATAGATCTCACTCAGAAAGTCTGCTAATAAAGTCTACTCATAAATCCCAATCATAAAGTCTACTCATAAATATCATTCAGAAATGCTGCTCATAAATTCTACTCATACAGTCTACTCAAAAAACCTGCTCATAAATGTTATGCATAAAATTTACTCATAAAGACTACACCTAACGTGTATACTCATATATATATATACATCTAATGATCTACTCAATACTCATAAAGGGTACTTACAAGAACAAGTTCTCATTGGTCCCACCAACTGGATCCCTGTTATGGACTTGGTTGGTCTCCACGGCATCAGCTAACGCTTGCATCACGAATTCTCTCACCACTTCCAGTGGGAAGAAGGGGGAGTATAAGTTACTAATGTCCGTTATACTTTCCCTGCAAACAAAAACAACGTTATATTAAGAACTAACGACCCGCCCTTGTACGGGAGTAATATAGAAAAAAAGAGACCATGACGTAGAATTTGTTTTTTTTTACTTACATAGAAGTTTAATAATGTTTTATCATATAAAATAAAGTTTTCGTGAAAAATTATCTAAGTAATGGTAAATACCTTATTAAAATCTGTTGCTTGGTTAATGGATACATCCACACACAGATAAACAGACATATGAGGAATAAGCGACTTTGTTTTATACTATTTAAGGATTGCTCATTAGATAACAGAGAAATACGTTTTATTTTAGTGGAGTTACAGAACTAGTATCATTAGGAAAGGAAAATTTGGCTAATTACTATAGTGAAACCCACAGCTTCACAGCTTTCTGTGCAAAGTTAACTATGAAAAAAATGTTTATATAATGGCATTACTGTTTACAACAAATTGCCTGACTGAAAGCCAGACTGCATACGTGGTTATTGAACTATTGTTTTTACAGCTTGAAAGAGTATTTATTGCGACATAATTATAATTAAGTTGAGTTAGGTATATAATATAGAAATAAACATATATGACGGAGAAGAGAACTCCATTATGTTTTTAAAAAAATGTGACGTCTGCACTGCTGACGTCACTTATATTCTGTTCCAAATAAAATTCCACAAATCACCGATAGGTTTCGTATATTCGACCGGTAGCGTAACGACGTCCCAGAGAGGTCCGTGCTGTGCGGCGGCTCGAACAAGAATGCCCTCCCGCCAATCAATCAATCAATCGATCAATATGTTCTTCCGCCATGGAGGCCTAAGGCTTCCGATCCCTACCTATGCGGTACCTCGGGGGGCCACTACCCCCCGGTATCTCATTTGTCTGCGTAGCATGCCTATAGTGACAATACTACGTAGATATTGTACTCGCATAAAGGTTGCGACGTACAATGTGTATGGCGCGCTGTACGCCCGGAGGTGGCTCTTGCTAGCCATCACACTCACGGGCCCTAACGCGCCTTTTCATTGATCGATTCTGGCTTCATTCGGCATGTTACTCACCTGTAGGTACATTCTTTTTTTTTTTTAGAACGGACTAATGCTGTTTGCCTCTACCAGCATTTACAGCGTCACCGGACGGTTGGCGAGTGCAGATGGCACTCAGCCAGATGCGGGCGCAGAGAGCGCACCGCCTAAGGCGAGCGTTGAAGACGCTTCGCCGCAAGGAGAGGAGTAGGCGACTTGCTCAAGGGCACCACTAAGGTACGGACCTCGGCTTGGGCCGTCGCCAGGAAAGAGGGGAGTCGGAGAGAATCGCCCCGGTACATAAGTGTACCGTTGAAAGTGGACCCTATGAATTTTTACTCTATGACTATTTGGAGAGAATCTAACCAAGACATAATTTTTGCCTCGAGCTCGCCGGCGAGCTCGGTGTCTGAATGTGTTTACCTGAGAACCATAACCTTGTGTACCTTGCCCACAGTCATTACCTCGGCCGGAGCCTACATCGTGATCAGAATCACTACCTTGACTGGGGCTACAAACTGAATTACCACGCCTCCCCCCATTTCCGCGACATGAGTCCACACCGCGACCAGGATCGTCGCGTTGTGCACTCATGACTGTACTTTGGGTGGGGCTACATATTGAAAGTTGTGTACCTCGCCCACAGCCGTTACCTGGGCCGGAGTCTACATCGAGGCTGGGGCCGCGGTGTAGACTCCTGCCTGCACTGTGGCTGGGGCTACATAATGAGTGTGTGGATTACCTCGACTGCGACTGGGGCTGCGAAGAAGATCACGGCCGGAGCCTACAATGCGATCGGGATCACAGCCCTGGTCGGGTCTACAACCATTACCGGGTTTTCCTTGGGACGACGCTAAAGCTGCCGAAGTAACGGCTGCGATGGGGTCGTCCGGGTCACCCAAAATATGCCTTGGACGGCAAGGAAGTGAGGATCGGTTATGTCAGTGGAGTAGTTCGCCGCTTCGACCACGAGGGGATTCGAGTGGTGGGGAGCTTTGTCGAAGTGGCGGCGGGAGCAGTCTTTGATATACTGCGTAATAGAGGGGAGGGTGAAATCGCAGTGTAGTTCGGCGTTCCGTAATTACCACAGAGTGTGTCGTCCATCAAAGTGATGCATTCATTTTAATTGGAATAATTTACTGTAAACAATTTCAAAAGTATGAATCTATCAATTGTTTTACAAATCAATTCAAATAACCAATTTAACAAATCTAATTGTTAGACTAATTATTATTGGCTAATTATTGTATCCGCGCCGATACGGCCATACTGACAGGCGGTGCGCGCTCTGCACCAGCCTTGTTGACTCGTTAACTCTCGCAGACTACTGTTAATTATCGCTGGTTTTTCAGTTTGGTGAATCTTCATTCCGTGGGTCACACCTTGGTTCTTCCCGTGAGGTTGACGGAATGGGTTCGGAAGGGCCTGCAGTAGTGTTTGTCCCGTCTCGCGCCGATACGGTCTTTCTGACAGGCGGTGCGCGCTCTGCACCAGCCTGGTGTGGTTTGTAGACTCACATTGTCACATGATGAACTATTTGCTGATGCGTCAGTCTGGTGCCGTCTCATGTTATCACCATGTTTAAGTTGGTGCCATGAATCAAATTCATACCAATTAATACATCAGCTGACATTTCATGATCGGGAAGAAGAGAAATATTTCAATCCTTATCGCGTCAATAATACAGATGGTCTTCATCCTCGAGTCAATGAGCACTCTGCTCCACTATCGAAGATGGCACGTATTGTTATTGCACCGATCGTAACAGTGATGGTGCTTGTTTGACTCCAGCTAGTTCAAGTTAGATGTCAGTGCGTTTTGACGCTTGTCTCGAATGTATGACCCGCTTTCTTGCAGAATTAACAGGTAATCACGTTTTTCGCGGAACTCTTTCCACGAGGATGTAGTCACCAACCAATCGTTGATCCACATCTTAGCACGTCCCTTCAGTAATCCACACACCTTAGTACGTAGATCCAGGCCATTTAGTTTGTAGTTAGCAGCTGTTTTATCGATGTGCTGGCCTCATTCCCGGACTCCAACGTGACTGTCGGGATCGAATGACGGTAGATAGATGATCCTTGATCCTGATTCTTGGTTCTGGAGGAGAATACAACCGTTCGGACATCCTTCGCATCATCTCCATCATTTGCTTCATAAACTGGGGAGGGCATCCGGCTATTGGAGTCGTTGTGTTGGACGATCCAGCAGCGATGGGTACCCCTGTAAGGCATACTTCTTTATTGTAAGATGTTGATGTGAATGGTACCCCTACGGAAGCTGGTATTTCCGCAGCGATTGGTGTATACGTCGTGCCTGTGGCAATGCCCATTGTGATGGGCTGCACGGTGTTAAAGTTGTTTGCTGGTACTTCTGAAGTGTTCAATGAGGCAGGGTTTATCAGCCTGGTACTGCCCTGCGCTGTTCCAGTCGTGACAGGTTGAACCGAAGTCGATGAGGACGTGGTTGGGACCAGAGCTTGTTCTGATCCCACTTCTGATGACGGAGAAGAGAGCTCCAAGATGTCACGTCGTCACTTATATTCTGTTCCAAATTAAACTCTACAAATCACTGATAGTTTTCGTATATTCAACCGGTAGCGTAACGACGTCGCAGAGAGGTCCGTACTGTGCGGCGGCTCGAACAAGAATGCCCTCCCGTCTTTTTTTTAATTTTTTTTTAGAACGGACTAATGCTGTTTGCCTCTACCAGCATTTACAGCGTCACCTGACGGTATGCCCTCCCGTCGCCAGTGCGACCGTTTTTATAGGTTACGGCGTACTTGCACGTGGTCGTTTTAAACGTTAAGATTGCAATACAAAATGATGGCATGCGATTTATAATTAATTGTACATCGTAATAAACTTAATCATTTTGAGAATAATTAAATTATTAATTTTAATTTGAATAATTTACTGTAAACAATTTCAAAAGTATGAATCTATGTTTTACAAATCAATTCAAATAATCAATTTAACAAATCTAATTGTTATAGACTAATTATTATTATATATATATATATATTTGTACACCTACTTGCAAGTTGAATACATTGACGTCAATTATTCATAAGATGTGAATCTGTATTATGTGTATTCTGATCTGACAAATAAATGATTGATTGATTCAGAAAACCATTCTAGCGCGTTACGAACTAAGGCGTAGTAGCATAATATGTACCAACTAATCTCACGCCTTTTTTATTTGGCTTAGCTTCTGCTATCTCACCTGATAAAGCGAGGATGAGATTTATGGTATGACTATACAAGATATTATGTAGTATAAAGAATATACAATTTCAACAATCTTGTTGATTTAGTACTTGTTAAATCATGTAATACTTCACATATCTCTACTTACAACCCGGTCAGAATATCTGTGCACCTCGCTGGAATGCGGCGCCTCTCCCGCTTCCCCTGTCACCTCTCCGCGCACTCCCCGGTGCGACAGTACGGTTAGCATCTTCGTTGCCGATACACGTCCCGATAATTTTGATATTTTCGCTTTGTTGTTGTTTTGTTTTTTAATATTTATTGTTAAGTTAAGACTGTTTACTGTTAAGTTTGGACTGGTTTGGTTGTTATTAAAATTGTTGTAGCTGTTAAACTGAAGTCATGGGAAAAACAATACACAGCGAATCAAGAAATTTAATCTTGGAAGTGCTCAAGATTTTTGAATCGGAGAAAGCAAATAAACAGTACACCATACCTGTAGACCAAGTGGTGAAACGAACCTGTGCTGCAACTGGGATATCGATATAGAACAACTTACAAAAGATGCGATTAAGTCAATTACGCCAGCTGACTGGAAAAAAGAAGTGAATCACGTGGAGAGACTACAGCGAGAATACTGGGAAATAGATCATCTAGCAGATGACAACATCACACAACTTTTAATATCACTAGGGGAAGATAGTTCGGAGAGTTCAGAAAGTGAGAGTGAGGAAGATACAATGTCAGGCATAAAGTCAATAATTTATAGTGACTGAGTTTAATAATAAATGTTTTTGTAATCAAAATTATTGTTTTTTAATAACAAACCCTTCATCAATAATAAATTGATTTGAAAAGGTTAGTAATTTTTTTTTACCTCCACATTTCTCGAAAAAACTTTTTTTCACACCGTACCCAGACCGCCGATATGACGTCACGAGGTCAGGTGCACAGATATTGTGACCGGGTTGTATATAAGACGCTAGTACGCCCTCAGTTAGAATATGATGTACCAGTCCGGAATCCGTATTACAAGAAATACATAACCGCAATCGAGAAGGTTCAACGAAAGTACCCGCGCGCTATGAATTTCAAATGTTTCCGTTCCTATTCCACTTACTCAAAACTACTCAATAAGTATAATTTGCTATACCTTGATACGCGACGTACCTACGTTACGTTATATAACGTTGTTAATAACAATTTTGATTGTACAGATCTAGTTAAAAAAGTATGTTATGCTGTCCCAAGATATCAATCAACCAAAGAGGAACCCGTGATAAAACACTTTTCGCACTGAATGCCTGTCGCACTAACTCAGGACTTCGTGTACCTATACGGCGTATGTTTGAGTTTTACAATAAATCATTTCAAAGTATAAACATTTTTGCTTGTTCCTTAAATAAATTCAAAAAGCTGCTCTTTGCATCACTTCTAAAAGATTACCTTGCACTGTGCTCGTCAACATAATAATAAATGTAGATTGTCAGTTATACTGTTATGTATGTTGTTTCAAAAAACTAATAGAATAGTTTTCATTTTTATTTTTATTTGCTGTTCATTTGAACCGCCTTACATTTATTTATTTCAATATGTGGACGATGTTGTGGACTACATTATTAATAATTTTATTTTGTACTTAGATGTAAACAATATGTATAATGTAGTTGTTTATTGTTCAGTTGTTAATAAAATAAAATAAAATACTAGAAGTCTTTCGCGAACTGTCATCAATGATTTCAAATTTAGGTCTAAGCTTGCCAGTGTTTTATGTATAAGATGTGTTTTCTTAATTAAACATTAAGGCGTTGTCAGCTCAGCGCTCGGCTACGTTCCATTTCCTTTACTCGAAATCAAGCAAATGTATGGCGTCAAACGTAAAAAATTCAAAAAAAATAATGTGCACACTTAAATAAAAAAATAATCCGTTAATGTACATATGCGTATAATCCTCTACGATAAGGACTCTCGAAAAGACGAATGCAATGTTAAGAATGCCCGTATGACGTTTAACCGCAGACCGAATGTACTTATGCGTATTAAATATTATTATTTTATGATATGTGTTTCATAACAAATACAATAGTGAATAAAGAGAACAACTGCTTTAAAGGTCAAATTAAGGGGTTTGTTTGAATTTTTTTATGTACTCTAGTATGTTAAAATAAGTTTTAATTCCGTCAATGTGTACTTAGAAATCTTAAAAATGTCATATGGTTTTTGTACTTTTAATTAAATCGCTGCTTAAGAGATAAACTGCTTTAAAAACCTTTATTTTTATCGACATCGTGATATGACAGCGCCTTAAAGCCAAATCAAAAACTAAACCGAATATGATCAAGGTATCAACTTACGCGATATCTGTCATTTTCATCTGCGGCCTGACGCTCTCAGTTTGCAAAGAGCGCAGGCTGTGCCCCATGTCCGGATCTTCGTACAACGACTTCAGTTCTGGACCCAGCGGGATAACGAACTCGTTCTTGCACGTTTCCCTGTAAAAGTAGAAGAAAAAATAAATAAACTCGCTTTAAAAATTTTCATAGTTTTTTACACATCCCGGAAATGGATTAGACAATGACTGGCAGCGAAGTTGTATGTCAGCATGCGCGTGATATATTTATTCAAAATTTGACTAACTATCTATCGAAATACATGTTCATTTATACATAATTGGCTTTTTTATGGGACAAATTAAAATATAATGTACAACATTTACATTAACATACGTAAGTTATGTAGGATATAATAATCTTGCTTACCTAAATTTATGTTAGGTTTTAGAATTGCTTTATGTGGTATTTTAATACGAAAATATGACTTAAGTTATACGTGTCTGTATATTGTATTGTATCCGATGTATGATTTATATGTTATAGCTGAGATATGTAGTTCGTGGAATGAACAAGGTAGTGCTCGATAGCAATACCTTGTTTATGTGAAACTATGATTTGGATATCGTTCCTGCCTGTCATGATCACAATCATCATTTGGCAGATTAATACTTATTATGAATAATGTATATTATGTACTGTGAAGTATGTGTAAAATCATTACAGATTTTATTATACTCATTGAAATGATTTTAGATTATAAAATCGCACAATTGTTACGGACGGTGGTCGCTTAGTCACATTATTTGTTCATTGCTATGAAAGCGGTAGCGTAAGGCGACCAGACTCAGATCAGCCGTGCGATTCTCTAACGATTCGTCGATGCGCTCGTCGACGAGCTCACCGATGTCAAATACTTTATGAAATATTTCCCTTGTACATAAGGTTGTTTTTCCAACGTTTCTTGTCATCTCGTCATTTGTTTCACGTATGCTGTCAAAGATGCAACGATGTTTGCTCTTAGAGAATCGCACGGCAGACCAGACGGTGTTTAAAATGGCAAAATATTGTAAAATGATATTTCAACGGCGAAGTGCTGCCCGATCGAAATATGGATAAGTTAAGTAATTTATTATTGTATGTTGTAATTTGAATTCAGTTAATTATTTCAATTTTATTGTGAGATTACATTCGAATATAACATGTTACGTGTTAGCTAATAGTTTCATTGTGAAGCTTTACAGTGAAATATTGAAGTAGAAATATTGTAAAATATCCATATGAAAAGAATGACCCCGAGTTTCTTGCCGCTTCTTCTCGGTAGGCTCAATATATTTTGGAACGCGGCGGTAGTCTATAAATTGATGCATTAATTGATTTTAACTTTGACCTTGACTTTTAAAAGTGCCCATAAAATTGATAAGAGTATGTTTATTAAATAATTCCTGAAACAGTATCGTTGTTTCTATTCATATTTTTATCCGATCACCTGTATAAAGCTATTACGCGCGTTTATATATTTGTATACGTACTAGCAACTGCCCGCGACTTCGTTCGCGTAGTAAGCTCGGCCTTCGGCCTCGCTATAACTTCCTATCTTTACTTGGTTTTTCTTTCATAAGAACCTTCGTTTGACAATAATTAACCTGACAAAAAAATAATTAACGAGATTGTTGATTAATATGACTTGAGAACGGATGGATCCGTTCTCAAGTCATATTAAATAAAAAAAATACAAGGTTAAAATTGCTTCATGCATATATCTATCTGAAATATATTTTATGCAGTTCTAAACAAAACAAAAAAATACGAAAAAAAGCTTCTTACAGCGTCGATACGTGTTCCAGCATCTGTTCTTGGAAGCCTGATTGACGGTGACTACCGTTCTAGATCTTGTGTGAAACGTCTGACCGCATCATCACAGACCAAGTGAAATAGTAGTATATAAGGTATTAAACAAACTTTATTACTCACATAGTTGTAGCGTGAGACTCGAGATGAAGTGCGATGAGTAGATCATAGAATCCCTGGCGCAGCGGTCCCGACATGTACTGCGACTGGATGGCGTACAACAGCTGTTTCTGGTCTACGTGCGTGCACAGCGCGTGGGCAGCCCTGTGGGAAACGAAACGAAACGAAATGTGCTTTTGAATCTTTCGCCAACTAAACAATTTTTTTTTGTTTTATAATGGTTCATCAAAGTACTCCCTCTCGCCTGACGGAAAGCGAAGGTGGAATCAAGAAGCAATTGTTGTGTTGACCATTAGTGCAGCCGTAAGCTGCACTAATCGCCACCCCTATGATGACCTGACGGATGCTTTTTCACGCCCCGCTTGAAAGAGCCAGAGTCATAGCTGCAAGAAAATTCGTACGGCGGCAAAGCATTCCACAATTTACTTACACGACAGAGGTAGAAACTGCTAAAGTTTTTAGTTCGTGGTAAGAAGTTTTCAACAGTATATGGATGCAATGCTAGGCCGGAACGAGTAGTTCGGGATCGGAATAGTGAGGAAGGAATAAGATTAAAAAGATCTTCAGAACATTCGCCATGAAACATTTTGTAATAATAGCATTAGAGACTTACGCGACTATATTCGACGCGTTCTATAGGGGAGGCATATGTTCAGCAGTTAACGTTTGCCGGCTGATAATGATAACGATTATTGAGACCTAAGTGGCGTGCAATTGGAGAGGCCTATGTCCAGCAGTGGACTGCTACAGGCTGATGATGAATGATTATGCGTCAAGATCATGGAAAATACTTCCGGAAAAGGCCGAAACAATTGTCGATCGTGATATCGATAACGCGTAAGTTTCGCGTTAATCCCGTTTTCTACCGACTTCCAAACAGGGGAGACGAATTTTGACTGTATTTTTGTTACCCCATAACTTTCGATTGGGTAAACTGATTCTCAAAATTCTTTTTTGTTTGAAAGCTGGTGCTTTCCGTGTTCCCATTTAAATCATCAAATTCGGTCCAGTAGTTTTTGTGTTACACTACAATAACTGATTTTTACCAAAGTAATAGAATGAAAGTCGGTGTTAAATTTTTCAAATGGCACTTGTATTATTGCAAACTTATAATGAAGGTCAAGGTTACATAGTCCAAATATTATTGTTTTAATGTTTTGTGCCCGAATATACCCGACTGAATATATCATTTTCACGTCCCTTCTGAATTTGGATATTGCTTATTAATTAATTTTTATACTTGGTCTAGATTAACATTAACTAATGTGCTATTCTTTTAAAAGTGCAGAGATAAAGATACCTATCGAAAAGTCTTCGTGAGTTAGAAAGTGCATTAGTTGGTTATGACGTCACAACCACGTAAAGCCCTCAAAATTTACAAAATAATTTCAGATTTGAAAAAGAAGACAGCGATATGATTGCGAAAAAGTTCCTGAGCGGCGACCATGCACCGGAAGACGTAGTGTAGGCCGGCCCCCCGCTAGGTGGACCGACGACCTCGTCAAAACCGCAGGGAATCGGTCCACGTGGCGTTCTATGGGGGAGGCGTATGTTCAGCAGTGGACGTCTTCCGGCTGATGATGATCATTGATAATATGATTGCTTAAATTACTTCGTTTATGAACATTTTGTTTGCAGGTCAGGTTTTATATTTAGCTAACAAATACAACAGATCCAATATCAGTCAACATCCTTATTATATCTAGCTCATAACATCACTTACCTGTAATTACTCTGATAACATAACGCTGCATACAATGTCAGGGTGTGTGCGTGGAAACTCAGGAGCTTGTCCATTTCGATCAACTCCAGGATATCGATGCACCGGTCTTCCTCTGGAAACAAAATGTAAAGTGAAGGCAAGCGCGGCGTTTTTCGACAAGATGGACACACGAACTGATAAAGGTCACAGGACGACGTTGGATGCAGATAGGGCTGCCACGTCTCTGGGTTTGACCCGGAGTCTACGGGTTTGCATGGTGCATGTCCGGGCTACGGGTTGAACATCGATACCTGCGGGTCAGACCTGGTCGTAGCACTGGTGGCATAAAAATTCTGTCCCTATATGCAATGCTTTTATTGAACGCATCTTTTCTTTAATGGGATGTTTGTGCTCAGACGAACGAAACCGCTTGTCAGTGGACGTGGTGAAGGCAGACTTAATTGTGAAGATTAATTACAATATGAATTGCCAAGATTTTTTAGTAGTTTTTGAAGAAATCTGGGCTAGAAAAGATGCTTAACCAATCCCTTCAGAATTAAAAATATAGTTTTAAGTATCAAGCTCGCCCAAGTTAGCCTAGCACTAGCTAGGTCACTCAATCCACTAATATTATAAATGTGAAAGTTTGGATGGATGAATAAATGGATGTTTGTGATATTACTCAAAACGGCAGATCGGCTGAACGGATCTGGATGAAATTTGGCACAGAGATTATAGTCTGGAATAGCACATAGGCTACTTTTCATCATCATCATCCATCACCACGCGGGTGAAAAAGCGTAATTTTCTTGGGCACAGCATAGACAAAATAACAAGATCTCCGCCTACGACAAGATCGTAATGATGACAGTTCTGTCAAAGTGTGTGTCAGTTTCTGATAGTTTAGACAAAAGCACGCAACATTTTGACAGCTCGATACACTAGACGTGCTCGATGATCTTCAAGGGTGATAAAATATGATGACAGTCTTTTTTTCTATTATGATTAATTTAATATTTTTTGTATGTACGTACTGTAATTAGTAGTATTTTATGCATGTTTTGTAGTAGTATTTTTTGTATGTTTTGTAGGTACTGTATTTTATTATTGGTATTTGATTTACTAATTCTATTAAAGCAATTGTGTTTGACCATTTAAATATTGTATGACATTTTGGTATAAAGATAGTGATGGCCTTGGAGAAGAGAATGCTACACGAAGTACTAATCCTGCGCAGACGAAGTAGCAGGCACCAGCTAGTATTTAATAAAAAACATCACCATGTAATAAATAGTAATTTACCAAGACTTTTTGCCTTAATTAAATAATTGATACTAAAGAAACTTCATTTATTAAAAAAACTAAAATCTTCGGGTCTACTGTTTTTTAAAGGTGGCAGCCCTAGATGCAGGTCGCTTCCAACAGGTCCTTTCGCAAATTTATGGAGGAGGCACCTGTTCAGCAGTGGTCCAGCGCAGCAAAGATTATAATGATGATGATAATGATGATTTACCTGGTATATGTAGAGCCAGCATGGAGACGGCATCTTCACAGAGCATGGACCAGCCACGGATGTCGGAGAGCTTCAGAGCGTGCACTTGTAAAGATTGGTTCGGTACCTGTAACAAAGCCCAGAGTAAGCTACTATCATGCATAACCCTCCGTTTTTAATTAATACAGAATAATTATTAACTATACATATTATTTTTAAACAATATTTCAAAAAAGGAAGCGTGATCATACATATAGTATATAGTTCATCGCATTTTTATTTTAGTTATGCTTTTTAGTATACCAAAATAATTAATGATTTAAAAGGTATCAAATAATATAGTGTTTAAACTGACATGGTCGATAATGCAATAATTAACATTAGAAACATGATATTTGTAAAGGAAGAGGGTAGACCGTTCCGTCTTCTTCCGCAGATACTTCAGTTTACTCGTGAACATGGCGCATGCAACTGCGCCGAAATATCGAGAGCTCAAATTAAATACAATACATGGTAAATATTCTGTTTGGAAGTTAATTCTTGTATCAATGAATGCTGTGATAAAATAGCAGAGGAAGGCGGTTTCAATTTTAATTAATAACTTGTAAAGATTATGTTTGTTTATGCGTATGTGTGTGTGTGTGTGTAAATGTGTACGGATTTGCATAAGTGTGTGATGCCGAGTACAGGTCGCGTCATGTAGGTAAAAAGAACGCTGGCGGTTAGGTTACGCAGTAGGCGATTTATAGTTTTATTTGGCGGTAAGAGGAGCGGCGCGGGGCGGGCGGGTCACGCGCCGCACGCGTGTCGGAGCGCTATTGGTTCATCAGTCGACCTTTCAGTGTACCCATGCGCAAACACACCCCCTCCCCTTTCTTCCGGCGTTCTTTTTACATGACGTGATCTGTACGTGGGTGTCAATTCTTACCCTAGCCCATTGATGAGGCTTCAAACACTGCACTTTCAATCTCGGTGGGAACTGAGGGTTGACATGCTTATCGCTGGTGGGTAGCACGGCTGCACTCAGAGGAAGGCTGGTAGCCGAACGTCCAAGCTCGATCTGTAGAATCTCTCGGGATGTCGCTTCTACGAAGATAGCTGGGAACAGCTTTGTTTCTGGTTCCATCTGTGCAAGGAAATAAGTGTCTTTAACCCTCGGTCCCAGAGACGTATATATCAGTTTCATTCATAAATCTTCTGTTTTAATTATCACGGTATAAGAAGGATTAACCATCGCAATTTTAGAGAGGAAAAATCATATCCTCGGACGGGATTCGAACCCGCTTCTTCCAACATCCGTAACAGACGCAATGACCAACTTGGCCACCGAGGCACGAGGTCCGAGCGTCGAATTTAAACTCTCTATTATGTCCTTCCGCCGTTATTCGAGGCCTTTAAACAATATTGAGAGATGACTTCTTCCGTTTCCGGCCGTATTTAGTCGTTGTAGTTCCATTTTTCGCCGCAAATATGGCAACTTCCGGCCGCCATGTTCACCAGGTGACACCCCTTGTGCTTCTCTTCATTGGCGTCTTGATTTTCGAGCCGTAACGTTTAACGCTGTTAGCGTTCGTGAAAATTTTTGAAGAAAAAATTCTGTAATATAATTTTAAAAGAATATTGAGTTGTAATTTCTAGTTTTAAACATATTTACAATTATTTACATAATAAGATCGAGAAATCGTGAAGTTTTTTGCAATTACTACCAAATAATGTCGGAAAGTGAAGAAAACGTGCGCCAGTGTGAACCGTCGTCATCATCATCCACCAGTGGCGTTGAGGACCCGCGAAAGCATCGTAAGCGGAAGCGGTCTCGCAAGGACGACGGAGGTCAGAAAAAGAGTAAGGTATTAGAACGCCTTACCGAACAAGTAAGTCAGATTCATAACTATTTGGCATGTAGTACCTACCCCACTCAGGGTTGGTACCCGGTTGGTCCCGAGTATCACCCCCCAGGAGTGTCGAATGAGGATCACCTGGTGCCCGGCCAGCAAGATGCGCCTACTGTCGAGTTGCCCGCCGAGTCGGCTCTCAAATTCGAATTCGATTTGACGACAAATCTAAAAGAACCTACAATTCCAAGTGCCTCTTCTGACCATTTGCAACTGTTAAATTCATTGCAACATTTTAAATCTGATAACTGGACAAACGTTCGTTACTCTGAAATTCAAAAATCGTACAATGCTCGTCCGGGGTTCATTGAACTGGAGGTGAACGATGAGATTAAACAGTTCGACAAGTCGAACAATTTGATTGCAACTGATAGGTCCTTAGGTGCGGTAACACATGCGGTAATTATGCAAAGTGACGCTTTAAAAGCGGGGGTATCTGAATTGATGCAGTGGGCTCATGATAGTGACAGTGTTGATAAAGACTCATAGCTAACAAAAATTAAAGACACTTTTTCGGGTGATTTTCAAAAAATCTCCCTTGATTGTTTGCAATTACTGTGTGGTCGCCGAGCCGATGTCATTGAACAAAGACGAGATGTATTTCTCAATTTAGTCAAAGATAAATTCTTAAAATCAACCTTGAAAAAGATACCCCCATCTTGCGAGTTTTTATTCAGTAAAGTAGAGTTCTCGGAATTTGTAAAAAATAATGGAGGTACTAACAAAATTTTCTTAAGACCCTCCTTCTCTGCGCAAGAGAAGAGAGTTACATCTGGATCTCAGGCTGCGCAACCTGGACCCAGTAGTTGTAACCAAGCCGGTCGCCCCACGGCACCGTTTGCGTTACGATACCAAACCCCTCAAGGGGTTAGACAGTATGCCCCGATGCAATCGTATGGGTTTAATTATGATTTTCCAGGCTACACTGGAAACCAACGGTTCTTTCGACCTCAATTTAAACCACAGTCGTTTACCGCGGGTCAACAGGCCCCGGGTAATCCGAGAAAACCATTTAGTCAACAGGGAACCTCCAGTCAAAGCAATATCGCGCGTGGCAGGGGGCGGGGTAATAGAAAATATTGACATAGCGCAACCATTTCAGGGAGGCAGGCTAGGGATGTTCGTGGATGTATGGACGGAGTTTGGGGCGCCGACTTCTTTACTGCACATAATAACAGGGTACAAAATTCCTTTCCAAGCACAGCCACCGCCGCTTGTTTTACCGCGCCTCACCAGTGGCCGATATCAAACTGCTCCATCTTACGCAATGGATCAGACTATAAACAATTTAATGATGGAAAAGATTTTAGAGTACGCTCCCGAAACGCCGAGTTTTTATCTACCCTGTTTTTAACCCCGAAAAGCGATGGTTCAATGCGCCCTATTTTCAACCTGAAAAGATTGAATCAGTTTTTAAAAGTAACCAAATTCAGACTCATCTCCGTTCATCGAATCCCCGATTTTTTACAACCAAACGATTGGATGGTAAAAATCGATCTCACACAGGCCTACTATCATTTGCCAATAGCACCATCCCACCGGTGCTTTCTAAGACTACTTTACCGCGGCCGACTCCTTCAAATGACCTCTTTGCCATTTGGACTTGCCACCGCTCCCAAAGTGTTCGCGTCTCTCTCAAACTGGACAGCGGAAATTCTGAGAGAGCAGGGGATTCGTGTCGCAGTCTTTCTCGACGACTATTTGATTGCGTGTCAGGACAGGTCGAGGTTGGAGGAGCAGACTCGGACCGTTCTCAGGACTCTACGACACTTAGGGTGGGTCATCAACACCTCCAAGTCGGTTCTAGTTCCCCAAAAATCATTGGAATATCTAGGTCTAGTATGGGACACATGGAAGAACAAGAAAAGTTTGCCCGAGAAGAAAATCCAAGGTTTACGGGTCACTATAACGAAGTTACTCAACCGACAAAAGGCGGCGCTTCGCGACGTTCAAAGTTTGGTGGGAACATTGAATTTTGCCCGGCTAGCTGTTCCACAGGGTCGATTAAACTTCCGTTGCCTCTTGACACATTGCAACGACCTACTTCGGAGCAATTCCGAAAACAAGGTTCCCTTTCCTTTACAGACAATCAAAGAACTGGAGTGGTGGATGCAGAACTGCGACAAGTCGACTCGACTTCACCCTCCGTTCTTGACACATTTTCTTACAACAGATGCAGCCGACTCGGGGTGGGGAGCAGAGTTGAACGGCGTGCAAGTACGGGGCGACTGGTTGAGCGGAGAAGAGTCAGTTCATTCCAATCAAAAAGAAATGTTGACTATTCTGAAATGTTTGTACCAATTCGGTCCTTATCTGAGTCATTCGTCTGTGCTGCTTCAATGCGACAACAAATCAGTCGTAGCATACCTGAGGAACGAGGGAGGAATTCGATCGGTACAGCTAATGAGTCTGACATACCAGATTTTCAAAATTTTAGATCGTTTCGACATTCACTTAGTCGCACATCACATTCCGGGAAAATTCAATGGTGTCGCCGATCGTCTTTCTCGGAAGTCGATACTTCCCGAGTGGCACCTGCTTCCTGCGTTGACAGAGGTTGTCTTTCAAAAATGGGGTGTCCCAGAAGTAGATTTGTTTGCGTCGAATCGTGCCCACGTCGTTCCAAAATATGTCAGCTTAGATCAGACAGACCATGCAGCGTGGAGACACAACGCGTTTGCCTGGGAATGGAAGTTCAAACTAGCGTGGATATTCCCCCCTCCAAATTTATTACCGAGAGTCCTCATGCATCTCAATCGAGCGATAGGCACATATTTAATAGTAGCGCCGAGGTGGCCTCAGGCGTTTTGGAGAGCGGATCTAAAAGCTCGTGCCATAGCACCACCATTCACAGTCCGTCAGTTAGAGGCCAAACTAATAGACCGGTCGACGGGCCATCCCCCGCCAAAAGTACAGGACATGACGCTCGAAATTTGGAAATGTGGGGGTGGTCTGAAGCAGTAGGGTCTTGGTCTACACAACAAAAGACCTTATTGCGGGCAGGATGGCGGGAGTCCACTCTCAACACGTACAAACCTGCGTGGGCGCGGTGGGTAAAATGGTGTCAGAACTCTGATGTTAATCCTACTAATCCGTCGGGCTCTGACTTAGCACAATTTTTGGCCGATCTCCACCTTAAAGAAAAGTTAGCATACAGAACGATTTTGGTCCATAAGTCTGTAGTTTCTACTTTGTGTACTACTAAAGATAATTGCCAGCTTAGCTCTAATGTTTTAGTTAAACAGATATTAAAATCAATCGCTACAAGAAATGCTAAAACTCGAACTGAAACAAATATTTGGGATACAAATACTGTAATATCTTGGTTGTCAAATAGTGAATTATCTGTTCAAAATTTGTGGGAAGTCTCACGACGGTGTGCTATTTTACTGTTACTTTGCTCGGGGCGTAGAGTACATGATCTCACACTTTTAAGTGTATCGGACAGTAACTTCATAGATGATACTGATGCGAACTGTGTAACTTTCTGGCCTATATATGGATCTAAAACTGATTCGGCGTCGTATACTCAATCTGGTTGGAAATTGTATTCAAATAACGAGAACCCTAATATAGATCCTGTGTTATGGGTAAGAAAGTTGGTACAGATCGGTACGAACAGACGTAGAGAAGCTAAAGTAAATAATCTGTTTTTAACAGCCCGAGGACCAGCCAAAGCTGCTTCTCGAACTATAATCGCGGGCTGGGTTAAATCGGTTTTATCCGATGCTGGTGTTGATGCAACCCCTGGAAGCGTGAGATCAGCTGTAGCATCTAGGGGTTGGATAGACAGAGAACCATTAGACAAAATCTTAGCAAGAGCTAATTGGAGGTCAGAAAATACATTTTCTAAATTCTATAAAAAAGAAATAAGATCTATGCCTAATGCTACATCAAATAGTCTTTCATTGGGAGCTCTTTTTGAACCTGTAAGATAGTCGATGATTAGTTGTCTATTTTGATAATAAATTAAAAATGTAACATATATTATAGCTGGTTGTACATTATTATAATTTGTAAATATAACATTATGTTATGATAGTTATAAGTATTTTATTATTAAATAATTCAAGTATATTTTAGTATTATGCAATCACATTGGCGTCTCGTTCACCAGGCGAAAACAAACAATGTCTCAATATTGTTTAAAGGCCTCGAATAACGGCGGAAGGACATAATAACAGAGTTTTACCTAACATTAAAACTCATATTATGTCCGGAGCCTTATTCGAGGCCTTACAGTAAACTCTGCCTGGTGTTAGTTAAGTTATAAATAAGTAGGTTATTGAGACCACAATGAAGAGAAGCACAAGGGGTGTCACCTGGTGAACATGGCGGCCGGAAGTTGCCATATTTGCGGCGAAAAATGGAACTACAACGACTAAATACGGCCGGAAACGGAAGAAGTCATCTCTCAATATTGTTTAAAGGCCTCGAATAAGGCTCCGGACATAATATGAGTTTTAATGGTAGGTAAAACTCTGTTATTTGATTTTAAACGTCGTATGGGGATGGATGTGTGGTCTTAATGTTATGCGGTGATTATACGAGCAAGTCGCTCACCCGATGTTAAGCGTCTCAATTTTTTTATTTTAGTTTACATCTATAGTTCTTTCCTTGCACCTTTGTTGGTAATAAATGATTTGACTTTGACTTGAAACTATAACCGTTTTAAACCTTTCATAGCCATTCCCCTACCCTCGTACTTCGTTACCCTGATATATATGTTAAACCTTTACGCTGTAATTTCATTACCAGTAGTATTTTTGGGAAAAAGGAAAGTGACCAGATCCTTTAAAGGTTTTAATTTCAAGTTCTATGACTATAGCTACGAGTATTTGAAACAAACGTCCAAGATGTGACGTTTGAAATCGCTCAGGCCTCGCTTATCCGTATTACCATTACAATACCTCGTAATTTTGATATAAACGAATAAAAAAGTATAAAGTGCGACCTTGGCAGTAATGCCTGTTTCTTTGCCACCTTCTTCATCTGCCAATTTCAGGCTCATCTTAAAATATTTAGGCAGGTGGTGTCTTACCACCCGCTAAACCCCCACAAGCGCCACCATCAATGGTGACTGAATTAGTTTGTATGCCTAAAATATGAGCAAAATATTTTTGGCCTGCCATTCTACTATTGAGAACTTACATACTTGATTGGCTTAGTGTGTATACGTACACATTTGTAACAAATATATATATATATATATATAATTTGATTTGCTTTAACGGAACTTACCCTAAAAGTAAAGCTGGTGTCTTTCCCCTCGCAGGTGAATGCAACAGTGCCAGTTGAAGTGTCGACGGAGCACCCGACAAACATCCCTTGTGACGCGCCCTTAGCGGTCGCCTCCGCCATCACTTCGTTGTACAGCTCGTCGGCTCGGACCATATAGCACGATTGACGGTTTACACTGAAAACAAAAATAAATTAATACTTTATCAGTTATTTTTGGAAGTAAAATTAAAAAGCATAATAAGACATACAAGAGGGCAAAAAATTATAACACGAAAAGACGAAATTCAAGACAATCCTGTCCATCTTTCAGCCTACATAATGCTATACGTACCAGCGACCCAAAATAACGTCTATTTTTACTGGGTAGACGTTTTTTTGGGTCGCCTTTGCACTAAATTTCCGATCCTATTTTTTTTTTTATTTTATGTCTAGGATCGCTTACTGAGCATGAACATGAATTGACGCCACAATCACACCATCTTGAAAAAACGTTTTCGTCCGATATCTCGGAAACATAGCATTTTGTGATTTTATGCTCAGTAAGTGATCCTAAACCTTATAAAAAACCATTTGGATCGGAAATTAAGTTGTAAGTTAAATTCTATTTTTATTGACCTATTAGGCGTTTGTCTCTATGACCAATTAATTAGTATAGTAGTATTTTTATTATAAACTTTATAATAAAAATACTTGATGCTACCCGCGACATGAAATGCTTTTATAGCGCGGAACCCTAATCACTTTTGTGAAAAAAAAGTTGCCCAATTTAGTTTTCATAATATTAGCTATATCTAAGGCGAAATCTCGTAAAAATCGCTCCAGGCGTTTTGTAGATTAGCCGGAATAAATAGACATACCAACATTTTATAATATTTTCATTATAAGTATGTGTGTGATATAAAAAGCTTTTACAATGACAATACAGACACTAAACGATATTTATAATTATTTTAATATTTGTACCCAGATGCATTTTTTGTTTATAGCAAATTTTCGACACAAATGAAGTAAACTTTATACATAGATTATTACGATTATTACAAAACGTACACAAAATAAAACGTATTATGGTGTCATACTATAGTTATAACATACTCGGACCATTGTTATATGATACCATGTTCATGTACCACATAAAGTTCGTCGTAAAAATGTGCTAAATATATTCTAGTTTATTTTTATTGGAACGTAGTTCCTTATCGCGCGTTGTGAAAGGGGGCTAGACGGAAAAAAATCTTACGAAAAGTTGTCACGACACTTTTTGCTATAGTAAGCTGTCTGTCTGTCTCTCTCTCTCTTATAGAAAGCAAGTGCGGCGTCGCATGTTTCTCTGTCTGTCTCTCTCTCTCTTATAGAAAGCAAGCCAGATGTTGAAATCGTAGCAAGTGGCGCCATTTAGTTCTGTAAATTTATACTAGATGGCGACTCAGGTAAAGTTAGCTCGCGGAGGCATTTCATTCACTGGATGTAATATGTAATTTTGAGAAATATATGAACACTTCCCATACGCAGAAAGGAGTTTTATTGAAATAACCCTATACGCGCGATTATCGGAACCTATTATTGGAATATTTACCATGGTTTTGTATTTTTAGCATTATTTTTTCTGATGAGGAACTTCGTTCCATCCGGGTGTCCCTTGACACCTCTCAAGTTTTTTATATTTCATAATCAGCATCTCAGCCATTAGACGTCTACAAAAAGTCAAAAAGACCGATTGGAAGTGTCCTAAATTCAACACCGTCCTGCTACATTTGTCAGGTCCGTCCATGTCGGTGGACGACATACGCAGTGCTTGCCGGTCCGTGGTACCAACTCCAGAACCTTTCGAACACATCGGCTATCTGCTCTGCGTGCTATGTGCCCCGCCTACTTCAACTTTAGCTGGCTAATCTTCTGGGCTATGTCGGCGACTTTCATTCGTCTACGGATCTTCTAGTTTCTTATTCTACCACGTAGAGTAACCCCAAGCATAGCTCTCCATAGCTCGTTGTTGCTCGTTATATATTTACCTCTCAATAACCCGGTCGTATTCGTCAGTGATGATAACCGATGACTTGGTGACCTTGTTCTGGTTGAAGTCCTTAGAGTGAAGGTGGTACTGAGTGGTCACCCAGCCGATGTACACGTGGGTTGGGTCCTGACCGGGGAAAATTCTGAAAAAGGCATTTAAATTTCATTAGTTACTATCACACAGTTTTTTCTTTTTAACCGACTTCAAAAAGGAGGTTATATGTTCGATTGTATATATTTTTGTTATAAATATACGAAAGTTAAATAGTGATCACCACACTTTTAATAGTAGAAATACAACTAGGATAGCTGTAAGTACCTAGTTTTAGACTTGCGAAGACTAATAAGTCAATCCTAGGAAATTGTGTGCGTTTCTACAATAAAATCTTAAAACACATAACTGACCTCACAGAGGGCAAATTTAAATTGACTGTAAAAAACGGTTTAATAAAAAAAAACTTATTATAAAGTCCGACATTATATAGGCAAGCTGTCACTCTGCCACCCATAAAATGTAATATTTGTAGTAACTACGTAGAAACATTGTAAACATCTATATAAAAAGAATGGCCCCGAGTTTCTTGTCACTTCTTCTCAGTAGGCTCTATATATTTTGGAACGCGGTGGTAGAGTCTTTAAAGCACATTATATAGAAAAAATTACGTTCATAAGTGCGTCTTTGATGACTAAATTGAATAAATGATTTTGACTTTGACTTTGACTTAAACTTAAGACTTACCTGACACCGTAGAAGTATTCGTTGATGAGTTTCAAACAGTCACCATCAAATATCTCATTGCCAACAGTCTCTGTTGTTGCTGCTGATAAAGTGGTTGTCGTCATTTGCTTGCGGTCTTGCGTCGGTGTCGCCATCTACATATGATAGTTGCGTTAATATCAAGTAAATGTGAGAACAACCTATATTGGTAGTTTATATAGCTATATAGGTAGACTAGTAGGTGTATATAGGTGTGTATAATTATTAGAAACTTTCTCTGTATACCAGCAACACTGTATTTGCGACTGATGATTTAAAAGTTACAATAGTTTACCTACAGCAGGAAAATAGACGAGTATTCGAGATTTTTATTTGAACCTGATAATATAAATGTCGATGAGATACAAAGACATAAAATGAATATCATATAATAATAAAATATATGTAAAATTAATTTTGTATTTAATTGTTTATTTTTTTTTAATTTAAATTTGAACATAACATTTAAAGCTTGAGGTTTCCAGTGTAGCGTAATGTTACAAGGTGAATAAATATCTATGAATATGGATCTACACATTTTAAATGTTAACAAAAGAATCAATGATCATTCTTCACTTTCATTCCCTTATAACATCAAATGATATATTGATAACTAAGTATTAGGAGTAGCTAAGTACGTACGTACAATCTATTAGCAAACCAACGACCATTATGTGTGGGCTAGTTTCATGACATCAAAGTTACGAAAACCCTAACAGGCGACTACATACACACATCAAAAAAAGCTTGAATATAAATCTTTTATTAACAAATTGTTGATAAAGTTCAATTTAGAAAAAAATCTGCATTTGCTATCACAAACTTTTTTTGATGTGTATACCTGTATATCTGAAACTTAGTCAAATCAGATCTAATTTTTAATTTGCGTAAGCACACTAGTGCGTATAATTTTTGTAAGCATCTTGTTTGCAAGCAGTATAAAGGATGATAATAATAATGAAGGAGTTCATATGCAGCTATAGTCACATTTGTGTTTGCATCCAATTGGCAACTCTATTCATTTCGGCGCTTTTGAGGAGTAATCTGCGAATCTACTTCATCACCGTCCCGTCCGTCAATCAAGCATAACGGCAGGCATACACGGGCCATTTTAATTGCATCTTGAGCACTACTTGCTAATTATGACGTTAAATTGCCAAATCACTGTTGCTAGAAATTTACTATTCCATCGTCTTTTCAAAAAAAAAATAACTGACGTTCAAAAGGGCATCTTTGATTCCTAAATGCATTAAAAACTATGAATTTATATATTTTACATTTGCAAATCTACTTCAGCACCGTCCGTCAATCAAATATAATGGCTGGCTTACACGGGCAATTTCAATTGCACCATCTCGAGCACTCCTTGCTAATTAGCAAAGTACCAGAAATTTACTATTCCGTCGTCTTTTCAAAAAAACATTAACTGACGTTCAGAAGGGCAGCTCTGATTCCTAAATGCATTAAAAACTATGAATTTAATTATTTTACATATGCGAATCTATGCGATATGTAGCAACTTTTCTTTACCTACTGGTTATTGGCCAATTCATAATATCACCAGCGAAATTGAGTGACATGAACAGCGAAATTGAGATTAATAAGGAGAAATCAGTAGCACATTTGCAATTGCTCCAGATTACCCCACAAAAAGGTCTATGTATCCCGGCGTCATATTGCTTAAAAACGGAGCAATTTTAATTACCAGTATAGGCACCCGTTAAAGCTACACTGTTCCTACTATAGTCATCGCGTTACCAACTGAGTCGTAAGGCCATAAACGTCAATAGATATCAAAAATATCAAAACGATAATACGCTACCTGTATTCGACCCTCATTAGCGCTCGCTTATCGCTAGCTTCTGATTGGTCGTAACATCATGCCGCCGTGCTGCCGTCGTCGTCGCAAAGTTTTTGTTTTGGGATAAGTTTTTGTGACTTGTGATTACATTCATGTGACAACTCTCGACAAGTCTATACAGGGTGTTTGGTAGAGGGACCGACATGCCAAATGAGCGTGTTCGGGGATGGTGAATACAAGTTGGTCAAAAAAAATCCCAGACCCCCCAATTTTTGTTACTGTTTTTATGTGAATTTTCCCTTTTTCTCCGAAATCGTACCTATATACCACCATAACATTTGTAAAATCTGTTTTAGACAAGATGTTTTTAGTTGAATTTGGTCTCTATACACCTTCAGGCCAAGCAAAGCAAAATTGGATACCTGGATTTTGAATTGGATTGACCTGAAGGTGTATAGAGACCAAATTCAATTAAAATCATCCTGTCTAAAACAGATTTTACAAATGTTATGGTGGTAAATAGGTACGATTTCGGAGAAAAAGGGAAAATTCCCAAAAAAAAGTTAAAAAAAATTGGGGGTCTGGGATTTTTTGGCCAACTTGTATTCTCCAAGTGGGCCCCCGAACACGCTCATTTGGTATGTCGGTCCCTCTACCAAACACCCTATATAGCTTATTAGCTTAGCTTAGAGCTTGAACAGCATGGTTGAATTGTTTCTAGAATTAATCAAGCTCGGGCAAAATGATTGTTCAGACTTGTCAAATAATCAAGCAACACGTGACGCCTTTGGTGATTTAATGGGTACTAGAAATGCTTTAGCGAAGCTTAGTAACCCTTATACAGCTGCATGCCTACATAACAATAAGTTACTCTTATCTATATAGAAGTAATAAACTGCTTTGATGCGCCACTTATTTTCAAAGGTTTAATGTTTTGGAACGTAGCCGTCAACATTTAAAGGAAATCTGCTTGAATACGTAGGCGCACTGTAACACTTTTTCAATAAGCATGCTTATTATAGCGCTTTTCCTTTAGCCCTTTCTATACCGTGATAATTAAAACAAAAGATGTACGAATGAAACGCACGTAATATTACGTATTTGTATCTAATCTATACAAAAAGTATTGGAACGTAGTTCCTTATCGCGCGTTGTGAAAGGGGGCTAGACGGAAAAAAATCTTACGAAAAGTTGTCACGACACTTTTTGCTATAGTAAGCTGTCTGTCTGTCTCTCTCTCTCTCTTATAGAAAGCAAGTGCGGCGTCGCATGTTTCTCTGTCTGTCTCTCTCTCTCTCTTATAGAAAGCAAGCCAGATGTTGTAATCGTAGCAAGTGGCGCCATTTAGTTCCGTAAATTTATACTAGATGGCGACTCAGATAAAGTTAGCTCGCGGAGGCATTTCATTCACTGGATGTAATATGTAATTTTGAGAAATATATATTTTTGAACACTTCCCATACGCAGAAAGGAGTTTTATTGAATTAACCCTATACGCGCGATTATCGGAACCTATTATTGGAATATTTACCATGGTTTTGTATTTTTAGCATTATTTTTTCTGATGAGGAACTTCGTTCCATCCGGGTGTCCCTTGACACCTCTCAAGTTTTTGTAAATATGTATTTGTTATTCATATGTGAAACAGTGAAGTGTAATATTTATTACCAATAAAATGATTTATTATTTAATAACTAAACTTCTACAGCAGTTAATATACTACGATTATTATTTTAATTATTGAGAACAAATAGAAGCATCAATAAGAAATAAATAAGATACACACATAAATCATATACATAGTAATTACACAAGTGCCAAATTAGGTATGGGAGGGGCAGTACGCCACAGATTACCTTTAGGTTACATTATTAAGAACCAATGTCTCCGGGTGATGAGCATTGTACAGAGTAACGCAAAACTGCAGTTCTAAGCTCTGGGGAGCACTGCAACTGACAATGACAAGCGTAGTGCTTAACATTAGGCGCATGACTTGCTTGTTTTGTCACTTTTATGACAAAAGGAAGGAATTTACCATGTGCTCCCTTCTCTAGAGCGATATCTAGCGCTTGAGTAAGAACTATCTTAGCATAGAAAAAATATACTACGTAAAATAAACTACAGTTTTAATTAAGCGTTTAATTAAACATTATTTACCTTCCTACTATAACAGGAAGTCATGAAGTAACTCTAATCCACTAAATAACATTTTACTGTATAGCTACTTCATGACTTTGTTTACATTTGGCATTAACTTCTAACAGCCTTACTTATAAACGCTGCTTAAATTTAAATAACGTCATTTAGTACGGCACAGAAAAGTTTTGCTGTGCGCTACATTAAATTACGTCATTTAGTACGGCACAGAACAGTTTTTCTGTGCGCTACACTTAATAACGTCATTTAGTACAGTGCAGAACAGTATTGCTGTGCGCTACACTAAATGACGTCATTTAGTAGGGCGCAGAATAGTTTTGCTGTGTGAACTACTAAAGCACATCATTTTAAGTTAAGCAGCGTCTATAAGTAAGACCCTAAACGTCTACAGAAATCGCAAAGCCATAAGCTTGTTATTCCAAACTTGTAATTGTAAGTTTAATATAATAAATCCATATATTAGAAAAGAGCACACTCCTACGACTTACGTTCAGACCAGTCTGGCTTCCGTACAAGTTGGGCCTACTAGCTCTCGCTTGCATGCCGTTATTGTATTTTTGATTCGCCTTGTGAAAAACAAAATTTGGTGATACACAGATGATAAAATAATCGAGTGGACTCTTTGGTCTTCCAGAAGAACGCTCAGCAGTGATTTCTGAATAGAATGCAGATCTGAGTAAACAGTATGACGTTTACTGTCAAACCTTTAACTACCGACTTCCAAAAAGGAAGAGGTACTCAATTCGACTGTTGTTTTTTTTTTATGTTTGTTACCTCATAAATTTCGATAGGGTGAACCGATACTCAAAATTATTTTTTTGTTAGAAAGCTGGTGCTTCCCGTGTGGTCACATTTAAATATCTTCAAATTCGATTAAATAGCTTTTGAGTTACACTCCAATAACTGAGTAGAATGGAAGTCGGTATTAAATTTTTCAAATTGTACTTGTTCGAATCGAGATCCATATAGGACCAAGGACCAATGCGTAAAAATTTACTAGTAAACTTGCAGCCGTATTTGTAAACAAGCAAAAGTAATAAAAGTAATTACTTAAGAGGATTGCATAGCTAGTACTTTCCATACTAAAAGAAAAAAATAAACTCTTTTGTACCTCTTAACATTGTCAGATTTCAGTGATATTCTTTTCATGTAATCATCACATTGTTTATGCCCGTACGTTTTGATTTTTTCAATATTTCAAAGTACTATACATTTTCTTTTTTTGAACTTAAAAAACTTTTTCGAGCAACGATTTTCATTCTATAGACTAGAATTTGCCTGAAGTTAGAACTATCAAAGGCTACAATTCTCAGTCGAGTAATAGGTAGTCACCATTTCTTTTGCTTAAACAATGAGAATACTTCAGTTTTTCTTTCTTATTGCAAAAGTGAAGTTGTATAAAAATTACATTCACACACAAGTCTGAACTGTGAAGGATCTATTATGCTGTAAAAATTAAAATCCCATAACAACTTAATACAAGTGTAAAAATAAACATCCAATTTTGATAGGGTTATGTCATGCATATACTTTAGTAAGTAACGTTCATTGCTCGACTATATAATAAGATTGTATGTTGAAGTAGATCGTGAAGTAATGACTTCATTGAGAAATTACTTACCAACAACTAATTACTTGTTTATAAATACGAGTGTGAGTAACGTTCTTTTGGTCAGCATCTTAACTATTTTTCATAACCAGCTTCTATTGGATATCTAGCTTTGAAATATTAATCTATTTTCATAACAGGCTTTCATAAGCAGCTACTTATAAAAATTACTTTTTCCGCTTATTTAGGTATCTCTAAACTATTTAATTAAATTAAAAAATAACTTATTAAAATATGTATTGTATACATTATGTTCATAGCTAAACTCAGTAGTAATTAAAGTAGTGTCTACTGAATATCCTTCTGGAATCCAGCCCATTGAACATGGGAATAATGCCTACGAAGAAATAATGTCAGGAAGCATAACTCAGAACAAACTCCACACAAAAAGTGGTCCTTCAAACCAAAACGACATTATGATTCCAAAAACGAATTACTTCCGAGGTTACAAATAGACATGTTCGGTGATTGGTTTAAATTTCAGAAGGAAAGCAGGGATTGGTCCACTCGAGTGCTGCAACGTCTTCTATGACAGCTGAGTCATAGCTGCGTGAAAGATGTTATTGATTTAGCACGACTTTTATTGGGTAATTTTTTTAAGGCAGTTACTCTTCCTGATATTATTTCTTCGTAGAATAATGCTAATGGAATATGAATAGGTAATGGCTCGAAGGGATGTTTAAATAAGATATGAGGACATTTTCTTTTCATTATGCTGTATTCCGTATTCCATAGTTGTAAACAGTATAAACAGTAAACTATGGGTAATTTTCCAATTTAGACGGTACAAGTACATCCTTAATATAAGATAAGTAAAAAGTATTTTACCTCATCGGAACAACGAGTCGTGAAAATGTTAAAATGTATTAATAAAAATGTACATGGGATTAATTATACCCCAGTATCTGAGGACTTAATGAAGTATAAAATATTAAAAGGAACCATGAAATTAGATCAGGACAAGTACATGAATAAACGGTATACCGCGTAACCAATGGTAACTGGCTTAAACAAAATGGATCACTCTTTTTCTTAAAATTTAGAAAAAACTCAAATTAAAATTAAATTATATAAACGAAGAAACAAGAAATTGTTTACTTACCGATGACACCTTGATTTGAGGGTTGGGTCTTCTCATGGTGCCTCGTTCTGGAGATACTTCAGCGTCACTGAAGGGATCTGGTGTTTTGGATTTGCGCGTTTTGCCCCTCTCGCCGCTCTCACCACGTTTGCTTCGGAAGAACCTATATATTTGTTTATTAATATACATACATACTCGTATATCCCACTATCGCGTACTCTTTCTTATTTTCAGAATTCAAGAAACAAAGTCCTATAAATATGGGATAGGGTACAGCAAGGACCATGATATAACCAAATTATGAACCAACTTTTTTTATTTTACTGCACATTAAGAAATTTTTCAAATGAAGGATTGAACCAACAATATCAATGCAGTGATTGATGACCCCTTTCTCCTAAACTTTTAACTTTAATAACTGTATTGATAGTGTTATTTTAAAGTGTTCAATAAAGAGAGATAAAGATATCTTTCTTTTTGACAATAACCGTTTTTATCATATGACCTATCCCTTTGTCTCTATCTTCACACTTGGTCACTTCATAATTGTAACTACTAAATTTTCTAGATTCTTGACGTTGTACTCGTATGTATATCTTTTACTATGTTTAATTACCTGCAAAGATGTGTACAATATGTAGTTTAACAAATTTAACATGTTAGTTTAAAAGTCCAAGTTTATATAAGTTTCATTAATTTGTTAAACTTTTTGTTTACCAAATTTATAAAAATAAAATGCAATAAAAATTATAAAGAGGAAAGATTTGTATGTATGTTTGTAACGCATTAGCTCAAAAACTACTGGAACGATTTAAAAAAAATTTCACATTGGAAAGCTACATTCACCCTGAGTAACAAAGGCTATATAAGATTCATCATCATGATCATCCATCACCGCGCGGGTGAAACCGCGGAGAGCAGCTAGTTTATAATATAATATGGGACAACATCCACACAAGGTCTTCAGGTCCCAAACTAGGCAGAGCCTGTACTATGGTAACCTGATGACTGATATACATACTCGTACTTATCTACGTATACACACCAAGACACAACTCAAACAGACATGTTCATGCACACAAATGTTTGACCTATCTGGGAATCAAACCCGGGACCAGCGGCTCAGAAGGCAGGGTTCTACCAACAGCGCCAATCAGCCTGTCTGTCAATTGTGTAGTCTCACTATTTGAAGAAACGAAAATTGGTGTCTTGCCTCAGACTTGAGCTATTGGCTAAGGGTTCATCATCATCATCATCTCAGCCGTAGGACGTCCACTGCTGAACATAGGCCTCCCCCATGATTTTCCAAAAGGACCGGTTGGAAGCGGCCTGCATCCAACGTCGTCCTGCGACCTTTCTCAGGTCGTCTGTCCACCGTGTCGGTGGACGATCTACGCTGCGCTTGCCGGTACGTGGTCTCCACTCCAGAACCTTTCGGCCCCATCGGCCATCTGTTCTGCGTGCTATGTGCCCTGCCCACTGCCACTTCAACTGGCTAATCTTCTGAGCTATGTCGGTGACTTTCGTTCTTCTACGGATCTCCTCATTTCTGATTCGATCACGTAGAGAAACCCCGAGCATAGCCCTCTCCATAGCTCGTTGTGCGACTTTGAGCTTATCTATGAGGCCCATAGTAAGAGACCACGTTTCAGTGCCATAAGTCATCACTGGTAACACACATTGGTCGAAGACTCTTGTCTTGAGGCACTGAGGTATTTTTGACGAGAAGACTTCGCGAAGTTTCCGGAACGCTGCCCAGCCGAGTTGGATTCGACGATTGACCTCTTTCTCGAAGTTGGACCTGCCTAGTTTGACTGTCTGTCCCAGGTAGATATACTCGTCAACAACTTCGAGAACTGAGTTCCCAACTGATATTGGGGTAGGTACAACATGGGCATTAGACATAATTTTCGTCTTGTCCATGTTCATCTTAAGACCTACCCGTTGGGAAACTCGATGGAGGCCTTCGAGCATTGTACTGAGGTCTTCCATGGATTCTGCCATGACTACAATATCGTCGGCAAATCGAAGGTGAGTGATGTATTCGCCGTTAATATTGATGCCAAGTCCTTGCCATTCCAGAAGCTTGAAGGCGTCTTCCAATGTAGTGGTGAACAGTTTCGGAGATATAACGTCTCCCTGTCTCACGCCTCTTTGCAATGGAATTGCCTTCGAACTCTGCTCCTGTACTCGGACTGACATGTAGGCGTTTTTGTACAAACACTTCAGCACTTCAATATACCGATAGTCAATACGGCACCGCTGGAGAGACTCAAGCACTGCCCACGTCTCGATCGAATCAAAGGCTTTCTCATAGTCCACAAACGCTAGACAAAGAGGCAAGTTATACTCTTCGGTCTTCTGTATAACTTGCCGTAGCGTGTGGATGTGGTCTATGGTACTATAGCCTTTTCGGAAACCGGCTTGTTCCGGAGGCTGGAATTCATCAAACCTGCGACTGAGACGGTTCGTTATGACCTTCGAAAACAGCTTATAAACATGGCTCAAAAGCGAGATGGGTCTGTAATTTTTAAGTAAAGTGTTGTCACCTTTCTTGAAGAACAGCACCACCACGCTTTTGTTCCATGCTTCTGGCGTTGAACCTTCGAGTAAGACGGTATTAAAGAGCTTCTGAAGGACTTTAAGTACCGGTGTTCTACCCGCTTTCAGAAGCTCAGATGTGATACCGTCGTCACCAGGTGCCTTGTTGTTCTTAAGCTGTTTCAAGGCCATTCTAATCTCGTACAGGCTGATGTCCGGGATATCTTCGGTATAATGTCGGGTCAGCTTGGCTCTTGGGTCTTTGGCCGAGCTGCTAACAGGTTTAGCGACCGAGGTGTATAACTGTCCGTAGAAACTCTCGACCTCTCCTAACACTTCCGCTTTGGTCGACGCTACACTTCCGTCTCCTCTCTTCAGCTTCGTCAACTGGCTTTGCCCAATAGACATGTCTCTTGCAAACACTTTGGCGCCTTTTTTCCGCTCTATCGTCTCTTTAATACGGTTTGTATTAAAGATCCGAATGTCGTGTCGCAAGGACTTCCATATTCGTCTATTGAGCAGCCTATATGCTTCAGCATCATCCGAAGACTGCAGTTTCAATGAGCGTCGTTCAGCCATGAGGTTGAGGGTATCGTTGGAGAGTTTCTGTGGCCTATCTGTTCGGTGGGGTTTAAAGTACTTGGAACCCACTGTATGGACAGTTTCTACTAACCTGTTATTGATCTCGTCCACTGAAGCGATGTTCTCAAGGCAATCGAAGCGATTGGATAGCTCAAGTTGAAAGCTCTCGGGGTCTTGAATATGGGCACGAGTAGGTCGGAGCGTAGACTTCATCAGACGAGACCTCTCCAGTTTGACATTAATATTCACCGTGCCTCTTACCATTCGGTGATCACTACCGGTTTTAACCCTGTTGATCACGGAGACATCAGTGAATATTTGCCTTTTGGTGGTCATAATGAAGTCAATCTCATTTCTCGTGGAACCATCGGGACTCAGCCAGGTCCATTTCCTGTGAGGTGGCTTCTGAAAGAAAGAGTTCATCATAAAGAGTCCCTCTTTCTCCAGGAAGTCGGCCAACCTCTGTCCCCTACGGTTCCGTTGTCCATAGCCAAATTGCCCCACTTTCGACTCATCCTCGCTTCTCTTACCCAACTTCGCGTTGAAGTCCCCCATAACAACTAGAAAGTGCGTTTCAGAGGTATGTATGGCCCGACTAATGTCCTCATACATATCCTCCACCTCATCATCCGGGTGCGACTTCGTCGGTGCGTATACCTGAATGACCTTCAGCGAATATCGTTTGGATACTCTGAGTATTAGGTATACGACCCTATTGGAAACGCTATCGATCTTAACTATGTTGTTAGTAAGGGACTTGTGGACGAGAAACCCGACACCACCTTGGGACTGTTGGTCACCCTCCCGGTGGTAGAGTAGGTTACCTGATTTTAGGGTTATCGTGTCCTCACCCGCTCTACGGACTTCAGATAACCCCACAATGTCCCAGCGTAGTTTACTCATTTCTTCTTCCAGCTCATATATCTTCTCGTCTGTCCTCATCGTGCGTATGTTGTGTGTTACCAGGGCCAGTCGTCGTCGTTGGGGGTGGTAGCCGGGCGTCTGCCGGGGATTCTTAGCACCCCCTGCCCCACCGTTACCGTGGCCGCTACCGTAGCCAGGAATAGCGGGGCTGCCGGGGACTGGGGGCCTGGTTCTTTTTGTCCAATCCATTGAGGGGTTTTTGCCAATACTCGCCACGCTTGGCAGGCGGGTTGGCGAGCGCAGTTTGTGTGTGTTTGACTGGGAAGGTGCTGCTGCCCACCTTCTGATTTGTTATCCCTTAGCCGGCTTCTACGGCACCCACGGGTAGAGTTGGGGGGGTGCTATTCTAAGCCGGCACCGCCACGGCAAACGGCTAAGGGTTAATCATGAGTAAACCACAGCATGGTTGCAGGGAACTTCCTATTACTACCCTCAAAATTAATAACCTGTCATTAATCACAAAACGCTGTGTGCTGGCAGCTGTTCTCGAGAACCAATTACCACGTCAGGTCTAGTGCTCCCAAATTCAACATTGAATCTTGCGATTGGTAACCGGCTCTTACCACTAAACTTAGAAAACACCCCGAAGTCTTCGTTCATGAGTGGACTAGTATGAACCGATAGATAATTATATTAACGTACTTAAAAGGTGACCGTCCGCGTTTGTCCTTCTTATCATCAGGGCTGAGGGTTTGAGCTCCAAGCTCGTATTTTGCCATCTCTGCCTCACTGGTCGAACGATGCATACCATTGACTTGACCAGGACCTGTAACCAAATCTAAGTCTTACAGATATATACAATAGATATTGGTTTTGTGTTATACTCGTAGCTGTGCCAGAAAAATTGGAAAGAATTTGAGGTTATAGTATACAAGCATAAACCCAACAGTGATCGACTAGCAGGCACCAGATTTTTTTGTGTCTAATGTGATTGGGGCATAGTCAAAGAGTACGAATGTCGTACGTTCGCGTGATGGTGCGCAAATATTTTGGCGAGATAGATTTGTAGAACCGAGAAATGAGAACTGACTTAGCTGATGGAATCAGAAAGCAACATTTACGTATAGACATATTCAAGACAGATTTAAGCGTGGTTTTATTTACCTTCTTTCTATTTATTAAAATTAAGATACATGTATTCAGAATGAAAGTAAATTTTACTATGATCTTCACCTAATACGCTATACATAAGCTCCACATAAATCAGTTTCAGAAAAACAGTTTTCAGCATGTACCAAACATTTCATACGAGTATCCGTCAGTAAGATTGTGATCCTATGTTGCTAATAGACCAGAAAGCCAAACAAAAAGCGAAAGAGACACACTTAAGCACATGTTATAACAGATAACCTGGTTGCAAACCATAGCCTTGTGTTCCTCTAGGGATCGAGGTTTTTCTCGGAGGTCTTGAAGGTAGCCTTTTGATCTTGGAACTGGGCATTTCTTCCTGGTTTTCGTCGTAGTGAAGACCTTTAAGGATAGGGGCAAACAAACAGGGATCAATAGCTTGAAGGGTAGGGTTGAACACAAATAAAAAACTGTTGAATATGACAGTCACACTCAAGAATAATTTAGGATGTTTTTATATATGTATGATGAGAAAGTTCCGTGCGAATCAGAATTTAAAACTACAACAGCCCAAAACCCTGCATGGTAAAGCACTGTGCTCATCACCCTGCAATATAAGATGTTATCTTGCCCTATGATTTCACTGCAAACAATGCCCTTCAAACCGAAACACACTAATGTTTGCACAATCCTGCATCACGGTTGATAAAAGGCAAAGGTGAAGGCTAGCCAAACCACAAGTAAAAAATCTTTAAATTTAATATCGCGTCCACACCAAATCTGAGCTCTAAATACCCAGAAATTATCTAGTATGACTGTAATATTGAGGAAAACTGATAGGGTTATTATGCAACATAAAATTAATTATGTAAGGTAGGGGTATATCTAATAAACTTTACTAGAACTAAGAGGTGTAAAAAGTATTTACAAAATAAAGGAAATTCAAAAATAATGAACGAATTCTAATGCTTAATTGGAAATTAGTGACAATGAAATATTTGTTGACATTTGGGCAAAGTATTTTGTATAATTAATTTAAATAGCACTGTTATTTCCGATTTATTAAAGCCCCTTTTAGAGCTTGTTTGAACAATTACAGACTTTAGACTCGATTTATATCTGCCGCTCATGGCTAGTGACCGCAACAATCTGAATACCAGTTATAAATTCGAGGCTAAGTACCATTCAATCAACGGTAAGTCAACAAATTTACAATCCTTGGCTATTACACACCAGAGCCAAGAAATATGTAACTAATAGAAATAGTTAACGCAGGGATCCTTTATAGAAACGGGCCATTTAGGTATAGATTCTAGCAATAGATTATAAAAATATAATAACATATAGGTAATATTTCAACGAAATTTATATTACGGTATATATGGTATTATATGTAGTAGTTCAGTTACCAATACTGGGTACATATTTTAATTATCATTAGGCTATAAATAGTTTTTTTACCTTTGTATAATAAAGACAATGTTTTTTTTTGTATCTTTTAATCCTTTTGTCTTTACGTGTATGTTGAATAAACGTATATTCTAGTGAAAGTTTATATGTATAATTACCATAAAAAGATATATTATTTATTCTATTAATAATTGTAATATCTGACTATAGTAATTAAGAGAAGTAATAACAGTTATAATGAAGGTCAGCCGCCAACGTGGCAGTCCAAAGCTTAAACCACAGAATATTCAAATACATCGTGTGTTGAAAGTAACATTGCGATGTCGATAGCTTTGTCGTAGAACACATTCTAGCGCTCGCCTTACTAGCAACTAACTAATCTGTTGCCGAACCTAGCAGCCGTACTTTCTAGTGTGGTTGTTGCCTTCGAACAGATCTTCACTAATAATCATGTGGAACAACGGAAACAGGCGTGACGTTATATGTATGTAACATATAACGTCTCGCCCGTCTCCCGAAAGGGTAGGCAGAGATCACAGATTTTCACTTAACTTTATTTCATTTGACAAAACAATTCAATAACGTTTGACCAGACTCAAACCTGCATCCTCTTGGTTTGACGGCCCAGACGCTCTGGCCGACTAAGTTTCTGAAACTCAGCTTAAAGAGTTAAAATTCACTTTGTGTAACATTCTTTAGCAACTAAGCTACAGAGACTCAGCTCAGAGTGTTGAAATTTACTTTGTGTAACATTCTTTAGCAACTTAGCTACAGAGACTCAGCACAGAGTGTTGAAATTTACTTTGTGTAACATTCTTTAGCAATTTAGCTACAGAGACTCAGCACAGAGTGTTGAAATTTACTTTGTGTAACATTCTTTAGCAACTTAGCTACAGAGACTCTCTCCTAACTCTCTTAATGAACTCACAACATACAAGGATTGCGTGAAGTGCTTTAACGCCCAGTGGAAGAGAGAAAAGTTAAAATCATGAACTTTTCGAAGTGAAGCTTGAACCACAGAAATCGTAACGTACGTAACTAATCGTTTCCCTATAGAGGAACCCAACAAATACCAGATAAAGTACATATTGCTCAAATAGCCAAGGATTGCAATAGAAATGAATGAAGTTCGCTAAATCTACCTTTGATGTCATTCATAGTAAACCCACTCCTCATGATCTGGTCGATATGCGCCGGCATCTGCGCTTCCACCGCCTCCTTCATGAGGATCTGCTGACGTTCCTTGATATCCACCCATCGTCTGGCTTTCTCTTGTTCACTGGGAATATTGGAAAGATAATATCTAACACCTTTAAACGAGCAATTCTTAGATAATCTGATTCGTATCGATTTATCGTAAACGGCGATTTTCGAACGATTTTCGTAACATTTAGTATGCAGGGGGTATCGGGGGCGATGAATCGATCTAGCTAGATAACATTTTTGGAAAACGTGGTTTTATCCGTGTCTTCAGGCAATGAAAAACTGATACAACACTAAAGCTCCTCGACAGTAGATGGCGTTGTTAAGCAACATTAAGCTAATGAGTGTTTGGTTTGAGGTTAGACCAAGAAAATAAATTGTTTACTTAGAGTCCGTTTCACGAAAGAAGTCTCGCGGAAAATTAGTGGAACTAAATAAATATGTACTAAATATTTCATTGATGTACGACAACTAGCGCCACGTCTATGGGACTTCTTTTGTGAAACGGACTCTACGAGCAAACCTCCGTCATCCAGATACTATTTGTTAGCAGTAGTAAAGCAGCGCGTGGCACTTATCATTCGATTTAATTAAAAGTATCTAACTCGTTAATATAATTATTAAGAAAATAGTTTATTTTAGTAGTTACCTAATGAACTCCGCTTGACAGATGACAGGTAGAGACAGCCGAAGGAACTCCCAGTTAGCCTTCTCCATAGTTTCGAAGGTGTTATGTGAAATCTTCAAGCATGGTGGTGTTTCTGAACAATGAAAAATAACATAAATTTCATTAGAACGGATTGTAATCAATCATATTGTAAAATTACGAAGCAGACGTTCGCCTATGAACAGGTTACTTTAGTTTTAGGAATGGTCCCATTTTTTGTAGGAAATTCAAATTTTAACACTTTTTAGTTTACGATTTAGTAATTGGTATATTGAAAAGTTTCCCGCTAAAAAGGAGAGCGTTTCTCATAAAGAAGGTACTTTTAAAAACATCTAATTGGTGGCTTTCAACATCAGAAGAGCCACTATCGAGAGAAATCAGCAAAAAGCTCGGAGGTATTTATTTCAGAGTATTTACAATTGTATCATGTTCGTTGATTTTTTTTAAATTCCTTAGATGACAAATACAACTTCGTAAAAGTCCCCCAGCAACTTGTAAAAATATTTTTTTATGATATTCTTTTTTAATTACACTTTTTTTTATAGGCCACATATTTTTTATCCGCGAGTTTTGTTGATATCTCAAATAAGTCCGTCTAAAGGAGTTCTGTGCGTTTTTATAGAACTCACGAATAAAACACGGTGAAAACCTATCATATCCTTATTTTAACAAATTAGTACCCAATGAATATAAAAAGGGGAACTGACTTTACCATCTCATAATGTTTTTCCTACACTATAACATACTTTCAAAAGTTCATCAAAAAATCATTAAAATTTGGTTATTGGTTATAACTGACCGGTGATATATAACTGACAGGTGACCGAAGCGAGCGAAGTCTCTGCAACGTCTCGACAAATTAGCTTTCATCCGTACGGATGTTGATACTCGAGTACAGGTCGTATTTTTCAACAAATCTTGAAGAAATTTGGTATATAGTAATTGCGATTCCGCAGATTTATTGATGATCGGCGTTTTTTTAGTTAAAGGGGAAATATTATTATTCTCCCTAAAAAAGTGAAAGTTGGCTGCGGCGCCATCTACCGGTTGGTATTGATAATAACAGAGGAAATTTTGTTTGCAGAACTACTCGTACTTATAGTTCTTCTTATTTTTGTTCTGTGGCTTTTGAACGTTGGAAGACCTTACTCTGTAACTAGTAGTTTTACATGTGTAGTATATGTACCTGAACCTGCCGGTATTCTGGTGACGTCAATCCTGGTGTCAGGCATCTCGTCAGTATTCTCGAAGATAGGCTGGTCTTTCGTATACCAATGGGTGACGTCACGGTTCATGTTGCTAAAGATAAAAAGTATAACCATAAAAACACTGAAAAGTATCCTATTTTTTATAATATTCTGTCTTGGTCTGAATATATTAAAGTCAGTCTTTTTATGACCCCATACAATAGCAAAAGAAGAACATTCATACACTCACACCTCTGCATTAGGGTGCCTCCTAGCATGTGTTCATTAGGGAGGCATCCTAATGGACACACACCTTATATATCACAAACATCCCACACATCACATCGAAGGCTAAATTTGGATCACTCAGTTAAAAACAGTGTTTTCAACCGGAGTTACGTTAGGTGGGCAAGTTGCTGGTAAGCAAATGTCAAAAATACACATTCCTTAGCAATATTTATAGCTATAGGATTATTTGATAATGTTAAATTTAAATTTAGTTCGAACTCTTTTTCTTAAGGTCCTGTATTTTCTCGATGGTGAAGTGAAAATGAAAGTTTCACGTCTTACGTGAGAGCATAGCGATTTTAAGGGGCTGCCCAAAGCCAAAGATCCGTAAAACGTTATGTTTTTCGTCGCATAGCTTAAACATACGAGTAGTTTTTTTATAGTATTACTTTTCAAAACTAACGCCTGCTTAAGCAATCTCAAACATTGAAATTTATAGAGACAAAAATTCACATCCTCGGACGGGATTCGAACCCGCGTCTTCGGACTCTCCGTGTCAGACGCCATTGGCCAACTAGGCCACCGAGAATCTGGTCCAAGCATCGAATTCACACTCTCTATTTGACTAACCATCTTGCGGGGACGGAGCGACATCTATTGGACAGTTAACAGTACCATCGTACATAGAGAATGTGAATTTTCTCTCTATAAATTTAAATATACGAGTAGTTACTGATACAAACTTGATAAAAATACAGTGCATAGTTAGGTAAGTTTAAAAAAAAGATTTATACATATAATATTGTACAAAATTTATCTGGCGGCGTCTTGAAGTAAAAATCGCAAATAATACGACAGAAAAGACCTTTCGTATGGCACGAGTATGAAGGGGCACGACACATGCAATTTATTATATTAGCAAAAGTCGCGCCATGCGCTCAGTTGCCCTACTGCCGTCGTACCGAGTGTCCGCACTTCAGCCCACCTACACAATGTAAAGTTTTAATTTATATGTAATGCTGCATATTGAAGAATAGTAATGGTGATCACCGAAATATTATACTTTTATTCACCCAGACACTCAGGCAGACAAAACATGCATTGGGGAAGCGATAAGGGCGCATACATCAATCAAATCAAAAGAAAGGAAAGGAATCAAAAATGGGAGAAGGCGCTGGTCTTCAAATCACAGAATAACGCTACATCGAGGACCAGAGGCTTCAAATTTAAATTGTACACTCTTTTATGTCCATAATAGAATTTTTATGTTATGTTTACATAAACCTAGATAGGTGACATGCGCCACGAGACCAGTCAACATAAGCAAGTACCCCACAAGTATTTCTCAAATTTTTGAGCAACAATTACTAGATTTTTTATTATCAGAAAAAAGGTAATTTATGAATATTAAGAACTATTTATACGTTTTTACCATTGTGGCTTCTTTTATTGATTAACAAATTAAAACTGTGAAAAAGTAATCGCGTGTACAGACGCACGCTTGTTCCTGTCACAGCCAATGCTTCATCCACTCAAATACCTAAAAGTTGGCTCTTCCAGCGCCTTAATGGCCGTAGTCTAGAAGCACGGTCAGCAGTAAATCCAGTCCTTATGAAAAATCCGAGTGAATTTTGTATGAAATTTACTTATTAATCTCATTTCAAATCAAGATTCACACTGAACGTCTTTCTGGAGAGTTGGCCTAAGTCTTGTAAATCAATAACTACACTGCGGGCTGTAACTTTGTATAATTATAACTCGCAAATAACTATTCTTTACAATCAGTTTTTCATCTTACTTTAAAGATCTGGGGCCCTGCCTCCACTTCTTAAGTAGTCATGTTTCAACGTTACCATTAAATTTGGTACCACCACGTCAATGTAGCAAGCTTAAAATAATAATGGATTACGATAGACGTTTTGATGACGTAGTATCTAATATTTCACTCAATTCGCGTTCTTTGAAGTGACTTTTGACGCTTAGTTTCATTGTTCCAATGTAAAATTTTTTAAGATCCGTACCTCACATAATTTTAAAGTTGATAACTTATTGAAAACTTATCATTAAATTTGGTTGACTGTTTTCTGTCGGTGGGAGTACGATAGTAAGTATGACTATTCTAAGCTTATTACAAAACGCTCCTGATTTATGATTGTTTCGTAAAAGGGGACCTCCCTAGTAGGTACAGAGCCGAGTAGATATCAGTACCCGCCGAGAGCTCAGACACCCTGTACACTCGCCCTGAAGATCGGGGTCATCTACCGGGGTCGACGTATTTGATCCCAAACGCAAGTTTTTTGCCGATTAAGAAACTACTCAACTAATAGATACTTACACACAGAAAGGCTCGTAGCCTTCTTGAAGACCGCACGTAGTGAAGTACTTCAGGCTGTTCACGTCCTGGCCATACGTCAGCCTAGCTTTCTGACCGACGCCCAATGTACAAGCGGGCACGAAATTATCGCCTTGCACATCGGCGAATGTGGTCTCACCGCCAAGAGCGTCCATTAACAGCTCACCGTTCAAAGAGAAACCTGGTAGAGACACTTGTTTGAGTATGGGTTTATATAATGCGGAATCAGATTGAGTCGATTGTGTTCAAGAAAACTGTATTAAATATTGACACTTGTGTTTTCGATTGAGTCAATTGTATTTAAGAAAACTCTAATGATAATAACACTTGTGTGTTCGATTGAGTCAATCGCATTCAAGAAAATTCTAATGATAATAACACTTGTGTGTTCGATTGAGTCAATCGTATTCAAGAAAACTCTAATGATAATAACACTTGTGTGTTCGATTGAGTCAATCGTATTCAAGAAAACTCTAATGTTAATAACACTTGTGTGTTCGATTGAGTCAATCGTATTCAAGAAAATTCTAATGATAATAACACTTGTGTGTTCGATTGAGTCTATCGTATTCAAGAAAACTCTAATGATAATAACACTTGTGTGTTCGATTGAGTCAATCGTATTCAAGAAAACTCTAATGATAATAACACTTGTGTGTTCGATTGAGTCAATCGTATTCAAGAAAACTCTAATGATAATAACACTTGTGTGTTCGATTGACTCAATGATTCCGCATTGAGATATGATAACGTTTTCTCTTAGTGTAGTGTGAGTCAAAAATTATGTGAGGGTATATTATATAAATATAATTAGTAGAAACTAATCTGACAGGTAGACTCTGGCTATCAGATTAGTTTGCAAAAATAACGATTATTGTATAAGCACATAGGCTATTTAAGCTATTCGAAAATGTGCTCTTTTATAAACATTCATAAGATTCTACAAGAGATTTGAAAAATTTTTTTTTTCATATGTAGAAATTTGTGGGTAGATCCAATCGTTATTAAAAGTAATATAACACGCCAAACAGTGATTTTTACAAACTGTACATTGCAAGAAGTAGATAGATACATGTATAAAATACAATGTTTAAGTGTTAGGCACAATCGAGTTATTCACAAGTTGGTTAATAAGCTAAAAGGATGTTAGGAAATAAAAACTAAAATTTGGGAAAATTCACCGATTTAACATTTTGCGTTTTACTGAACATACTTTTAATGGTTAAATCTTCTAAACTAAAAGAAGGCATTATTTTGCATCTATTCACTTGTTCTCACACATACACATTCATGTTTCAGCATGTGTACTTAAATTGCTGGAGTTACAAGTTTATTTTTTACGTGATCAGATTACGGAACAAGCACAAGGGCCGTCTGGTGTTAAGTGGTAACATCTGCCTCTAATTGCATCAAAGTGACGAACCACTGCGCCCTGAGACAGTTGTGACGACGCATACCCTTCACATCGGAACACAGTATTGCTAACATTACTGCTTCGCGATAGAAATAAGTTAGGGGCAGTACTTTCCTGGATGAATTGGTTCACAAGAGTTCTACTGCTACTGAAGGTAACGCTAGTCTTTAGGCTTATGATGCAGATTTTAGCATTGGCTTCTTTTATAATTTTAATGATAACTGAAACGACTTCTACGGGGTCATGCCTCTATATCAACAAGGCTAAGTTTAGGCTAATGACACATTCTAAACCCTTCTTGTTCAAGTTCCTTGGAGTTTGATTCAAAATAACAAAATGGATATCTATGAATATCTATGTCCCTACATTTAAGGGGCTATATGAGTCCGACATCATTGTCCATGCCATTCACAATGATAAACTACATCTTCCATGATGCTATCCTGTGTTTGACACTATTCAGGAAATGTGAATCTATCATATAGCAAGCAAAAAGCGATGCGATGCGGTGTTCCTGGTCGTTAAGTTTTCTCAAGCATACTTTAAGCATGTATCAAGGCCGGGCGTGATTTTTAAATTTTGATGTCAGTAGCATGGCAGAAACATCTTTAATATTAAGTTATGAAAGGAACATCGAAATCCCAAACTATATAGTTAGGAAGGATTTCAATGTCTCATATTAATATTAAGTATAAGCTGAATTTCTTAATCTAAATGCAACTAGATTTACAACACATTTTATTTGGATCTTATTGCTGTTTTATTTATAATTCCTATAAAAATAACATTTCTTTAAACACTTGCATACTTAAATATGTGTAAGTTGGTTATATGAAAAAAAAAGTTACAAAAAACGTTGTAAGCATTATTAATTCAAGATTACTGAATATAACTTATGCTTTACAATGAGGTCATGGTGCAATAATAGAAATAAAGCGTCTAAAGTCCAAACTATGCATTTAGCTTCTATCAAAAAACCTTTTAAAAAGCCATAACTATGCCTACACATATCCGACTCAGTCAGTTTACAGTCGGTCTAATGAAATAGGCGTTAGTGCGAAAACAAAGTTGCTATAAAGAAAAATGTTTCTGCCACAGACCAAAAAAGCCAGCTGTGTATCAAATCGAAAACTGCCAAAAGGTTCGTATGATATTTACTTATCGTCTTATCGATCAAATCGAGAAAGACTCCGACAACGTCACCGACTGCCCATTGCTTGCCGAACGACTCTGTGCTACCGCTGTATACTTTTTCCTCCTTAAAATTAGAAAAGCCATTGTCAACCTTATTTGAACACCCTAATAGTCCTAATTTGCATCACTTATATGTCTACTCCAAAGAGGTTATTAAGACAGAAGAGAAGGTCGATTTTCACTTTAAAGAGGTCGACAAACAAATTTAAAAAGTTTGTGACCAACAATTAAAATTGTTTTAAATTAGTTTTTGGACAAAAGACCACGATCCTCTTTTGTTTTTCTTTAGGCTCGCTATCTAATCAATGTGTTTCAAGTTTGAATTAACAATACAAACTTTATAATATACTTTGTTTGCCGATCTCTGTACATGTTTGTTACTTTGCCAAGGGAAAGTAGACTTTGACACATAGGTAGACTTATTTTTTACAAAGGAGTAACATTTATGGTATTTTACTAATCTAATACACATGTTTAAGGGGAAAAATCAGTTTCAATCAGACCAAAAATGAGAGAAGTTTAAGGTTTATTGTACAGAAATATTATTACAGATTGTTACCAATAGTTAAGCACAACGTTACATAAAGAATTAATACACGGTGATGCTCTGATAAAACTATGGAAAAAGTATTTAACTAGTTTAAACAGAAACTTGAATAGGTACTCCATAAAAAAAGCCGCCAAATATCCACATACTCAAACACTAATCGAAACAAAAATAAAATAACTTACTAAGTATAATAAACTGCTACCAGTAGACATCGTAGCCAAATTGCTGGTAACATTGACACTTTGTATGACAACGCTGAACCAAACCAGATAGATTTTAAAATGCAACATTTGCCATTTTGAATAACAATGCTCAACAAACAGATACATTTTTTTATATTTGATAGGCATCCGTTTCTCAAGCATCTCGGACCCAAATGTCACAAATATGTACACGCTATAATAGAGTGCTTTATCATAAATTACAAAGCATTTTGAAACTTAAACATTAATAAGTAATTTAACTCAAAAATTCCCATCTCTGTATACATTTCCAAAAGTCAGCCAGCTGTCATATTCCATTATAAAATGAAATTCTAAAGTAGAAAAAGTATGGGGGAGGCATATGTTCAGCAGTGGACGTCCTACGGCTGAGATGATGAAAGTAGAACACCGACAATATGATCATATAGTTTAAAATGGTCAAAGAGGCCATATATCCAACAAGATCTTACATCAACATCATTTTGTATACTCGTTATGAAACCTCGAATAGCCTCCAGCTATTTCCGAACAGAGCATAGTTTATCAGAGCAACACGTAGCCTCACTCCTCAGGAGACTCACTGATGGTCTGGTCCACTACGTCCAGAAAACAGCCGACGATATCTCCGACCTTCAGCTGCAGACCAAAGGTGTCGCTCGCTCCCCCGTGCACTTTGATCGACTATTATTGTACTTAGATTATTGGCAGTCCATATAATTTACCTCGGATTGTATATGTTTTTATGCCATAGACATGACGGGCAAGTTGTGCGCCTAAGGTTAAGCACTACACGGGACACTGCACTGCACTCATCACCCCGAGACCTTGGTTTTTAAGTCTCTATCGTCCAGTTATTGGTGTTAACGTAATTAAAAAGTTGAGAGTCAAATTGTAGAGATGGAATTAAACTTAAATTACAATAACGGCAAATTACTTAACCAGAACCTTTGACACAGTGCATTTAGCCGTGCGATTCTCTAAGAGCAAACATCGTTGCATCTTTGACAACATCCGTGAAACAAATGACGAGATGACAAGAAACTTTGAAAAGCAACCTTGTGTACAAGGGCGATATCTCATAAAGTATTTGACATCGGTGAGCTCGTCGACGAGCACATCGACGAATCATTAGAGAATCGCACGGCAGATCCTTTGATGTTGATTTTTGTACCGTTCTAGAATTTTCTTTTAATGTATTGCGAATTCTCGGCCTCATAAGGCGATTGCCTGTTGGAGTCCTAACTTGCTGAGCTTTCAGAGAAGATGAGAAACAGAACACCATGATAATATCCACAGCATGTTGGTAATATATCTTTTACCGAATACCCTATAGACACCCAGTCACCGTTATAGGTGACCTGAAATCACATCATTACTGATCAGCATTTAGTATATAGTGACCAAATGCTACCCTATAATAATTTAATAATTAACAAATTAATGGGCAAAAGTGTGCTCACAAACTGAACATGAAATTCGTCGCTGCGCCATATGATGATATAACGAATTAATGTATTAATTTAGTTATTAATTAACAAATTAATGGGCAAAAGTTTGCTCAAAAACCGAACAGAAATTTCGTCGCTACGTCATATGATGATATAAGCAGGGAAAAAATTCGTTCCATAGGATGAGCGTACACGGTGGCCGAAGCTGTGGGTTCGAGTTGTGCCTGAAGAAGTAAATTTACCTCTAAATTCTACTTTTTATATCTAACACTCTATGAAGAGTACTATTCAAGACGAATCTAATGATGTACCCAAGATGTATCATTAATCAAAATCGGTTGAGCCGTTTAGTAGTTCCGACCGAAAGTAGGATCAGACATACACACATACAAACAAATATAAGAGAAAAGATACGTTTTTTAGCCAATGCATCGCAGGACCTCACAATCTTTCACAAGACGTTATAGAAATCTGTGTAAAGCGTAGTACTTACATTGTATCCATCGAAAGCCCAAGAGTTCTCATCTTGACCCAGCATCATGCCAGGAGCCATGTCAGCGTGAGCCCAGCCCACCTGTAAACAAATTAATCTCAACTTAAGAGCGATAAGAGTAACGAAGGCAATATAGTATGATAAAAACTCCTTCATGGTTTTATAATAGGGGAAGAGGGGGTACAGTGAACTACTGCCTACATAATAACTCTATGAATTTTCATATTAAAAGTATAAGAAGGTTGAGAAACTTTAATGCAATTTATTTGTAGCCGGGTACGCGATTTATCTTAGAAAAAGTGGTCCGGAAGGTCTCCAAACCGGTCGAGATACTCGATAATTTTAGTAACAGCTGCGTAAGTAGTATTTGTAGTACCTAAGTAGAAACATTGTAAACATCTATATAAAAAGAATGGCCCCGAGTTTCTTGCCGCTTCTTCTCAGTAGGCTCTATATATTTTGGAATGCGGCGGTAGAGTCTTTAAAGTACGTTATAATGAAAAATTTACGTTCATAAGTGCGTATTTGATGCCTAAATTGAATAAATGATTTTGACATTGACTTTGACTAAGATAAACCGACAAGTAGTTATTTACAAAAAATGCTCTAAGCTATGTTAAGTATTTTCTTCTTACTTTTGGTTATATCCATAAAAGCAAGGTTGCTAAATTCACTCTGTAATATTAGACATCACGACTGTTTTATACAGGACGATTATTTAAATAGTCGCTAGATACTCTGTAGACGTAAAAGTCATGTTACAATGAGAAATAACTCTCAGCAACATAAGGTACCGGCATATAGTGAACGAAATGTCAAAACTGATGCAGTATAGTGTTCATAAAAATATTGTTTATACCGATAGTAGCAGTTCTTGTTACAAGACCACAAATAAAAATGTAAGATTTAATTTCAATATGATAAGCAAGCATTTCGCCGTAGTCTGACCAGCAGGCCTAGACAAAAGATGTTTCTGTTGTCCTTAACGCCAAACGACAACTACAAAATGTATGCCTAAATGCTAGGCCTGCTGCAGGTCTAGACAAAATTCAGACAGGCGTGTTTCCGCACACGCTACAGACAAAACTGTGTCTACGAACTTAGCGCGACGTCACGTCACTTTTCCACAGGTAATGGCAATGCTACCGTTGACGATAACGGAAACATTTTTTGGATAGGCCTGCTGATGGAAAATGACAACGCGCTCGACAGTAGAACACGCATAAATAAGATACCTATTTAGATTAAACTAGAAAACTTCCAATTATCTAACGGGAAATATTGTAGATGTTGGTTGTTCCATACTTGAGTCGCACGCATTATAAAGCTGAATTTAAAGCTGCGTGCAGATTTTCGGAATATCAAATACTTAGCTAATGCGTTCTAAAAATATTTTGTGGTAAGTTTTGTCTCCTCATTAACTTAAGAATTAACGTTAAGAATTATGTTAAAAAAGCATACCCTCATTGGTCCTGCTGTGAGGATCTCAAACTCGAAGTACCACTTCCCAGAGCTGACCGCGTAATTCTTTTCAGCTCTGTATGTACGGAAGTCCGCTTGCTTCTGTTTCGACGCCTCCAATAGTAATGCTGAAACAAAAAGTTATTAATAATATAAACTGTTGAAAGTACCTACTTATACTCATACTGAGTACAAAATGAATAAATACTATATGCGCTTACAGTTTCAACCGTGTGGTGATGGATGATGATGATAAATCAAATATGGCCTATGTTACTCAGGAATAATGTACCTAGCTTTCTGTTATTTTTTTGTGATCGACTAGGTAACTAGTTTTGCGTTTATCCACTACAAACAAACAATCACATATTTCCTCTTTGTTAGTGTAGATGTAGACATAATTCAAATTCAAAGTGTGGTGCTAAACTAAACTAAGTTAACAGTACTTTCCCTCTGAGTCTGAACAAAAGTCAGTGGGAGCGAAGTTCAGTATAACATTATAAAAGGAGGAAAACAGTAGAAAATTTTTAATTTTAATAACCAATTAATGCAAATGCAAACACCGCAATGCTAAGCGAGACGTCATCGACGCGGGCGTCCCGAACCTTGAAAAAGACTACCGAATGTGGGCGAAATTATAGTTGGACCTATCCGATAAATATTATATGAGTAATCCCGTATTTCAATTAGAAATGAGTGAAAACCACGTTAGTTTTTAAAACAAAGTATGCCTTTCCTGGACCTGAAAGTGACAAACCAGATGGCTCGTTCGGACATTCTGTTTCCAGGAAGCCCACACACACTGACAGATATTTTAACGCCACATCTCATCACCACCCTCGTCACTTACAGTCAGTAGCCAGGTCCCTATTAAACAGAGCTCAGGATCTCTGTGACCCTGACTACTACATCTAGCTTCTTAAATAACGCATGTTCAGGAGGTTTTAAAACGAAACTTTTATAAAGTAAGTAGAGAAGTGCGAAAGGAACAGAGTAGAAGTCGAGAGACAGCCGGCATTCTTACCGTATGTGAAAGGGATAACAGATAAGGTTGGAGCAATACTACGGCAATTCTCCATAAAGACTGTTTTTAAACCCTTATTGGCAGGATGTGTCAGGTCACCCAAGGACAAGATACCATTCCAAACACCGGGTGTGTACAGAATTGATTGCAGCTGCGGTAGTTCGTATATTGGACAAACTAAGCGAACCATTGCTGAACGAGTCAAAGAGCATATTGCAGCTGTAAAGAACCGCCACGTAAATAAATCTGCGATCGCTGAACATCTGCTCGAGTCAGGACCTAATCACTGGATTGAACTTCACGACCCCAAAATTCTCTCTACGGAGCGTCACTATTACTCGAGAATGGTACGTGAAGCGGTTGAGATTAAAAAACACCGTAACTTCAACCGGGAGGATGGTTTCAAACTGGCGGCAACATGGAATCCAGTGATTAAAAAGGGTTCCCGTCGCGATTTATCCTCAGAAAAATCTGTCGATATCGTTAGTGTTGTGTGTCGGGACAATGACTTTTTATAACAACTGTTGGGGGTATATTAAAAAAGATATCACTTATTTATTTTTTAAGGTTTATTGCAATGAGATTAACTATAGAGACGTTTTACTCCTTGAATATGAAGTTATGTTCTGCAGTTTCTGAACCCATATGAAAGCGTTTTTTCCTAAATGTTGAACACGCGCTGCGTCGTTGCCATACAGGCTGGAACTAAGTTGACTCAAGACAACTAGCTGGTGTTGATGTCGCCAAGCCGAGCGCAGTGAGGCGTATCTACCTCCGTTTATATATAACATCATTGGTTTATTGCATTTATACTAACCTATTATGGACCCTAATTGTTATCCGAATAAACACATTTTTGGCTAAACTTACTCAAGGACCTATTGGTATGTGGTATTGTGTATCCTACTAGGTTATTGTTTCTTTTGCCACATACCCTCGTGCTGCTCCCCGGTAGGGGGCTCCAGGTTGTATCCATATACAAGCAATGTCCTGACAGTCTCCGACGCTGTGTCACGGTTCGCTTTTTTGATGGCTTCATCCACCTTCGGGTACGGGACCAAGTGCGGTGACCGGTGCATGTCAGGATCCTGTAATATTTTGGGCATTAAGATATTGATTAGGTTAAGGTTTCAATAAACTTCCTATTAATTTAGGAGTTACAATAATCATATTTTGCATAAGTGATATTTTGTAGAAAGACTTTCTGCTTATAAGTATAAAAACATTAAAAGGTCGGGTTTTAGTGATTTAAGGCAACTGTTTAGAATATGGCATTAATATTAAAACAGAATAATTAGTACTCGTAGATAAACATATAGATTAATAGTTTATGCAACTGTCATTTAATAGAGGGTATCAACACATGAGGGCAGTTTTTTGAAACGTGCGGCAGGCGAGTTTCAAAATAAGATTACACGAGTGTTTTAATACCTAATTACTTATATGCAGTTGCATACACTACTTTATTTAATCTCATGACATTTTTGCTACTAAAGTTTTATCCAACAAAATATTACCTACTCTAATTCGTATGTACGAAATAGCGCCAAAATGGAAATTATTGGTCTGTTGGCTCGGAACCAGCGCGTTGCGCGCGCAGCGCGCTCACCACAGATAATGTGTACTTAAATTGAATTGAAACCTCCTTGGTCGGGACACATTGTACTTTAATAATAAAAAAAATGTTTTAAAGCATTGTTTTGTTAGGAGAATAATGCTTTAATATAATTTTTTTAATTTTCTTAAAGAAGTATGTAAATAAAATATGCCAATAAAAGTCTGTATTTCGTTTCATAATTAGAATATTACCGAATGAGATTATATAAATATAATAAATATATGCATATAGCACGTGCGCTACTGATAACAAACTCTGTTTAATATAAACAGAACAAATAATGATGAAAGATTAATTAGTCATAAATTACAAAATAAAATAATATTAATGAATTAGCAATAATTATGGCTTGTTTCACTATCACCCAATATGCATTTCGATTGTCTTATAGGCAGATCTTATATAAAGGTCGTGAACCAGTCGTTTAATATTAATGCCGTCAGACCCAACTAGATTCGAAGGGTTAAAGCACAAATTGAACTTAACTAGAAATAGAAAATAAATAAAACTGAAGAAGACGCTGCTAAGTCAAAATAAAAATACGAGCAAATGTTTTTTTGAATGATTTCCATTATATCAAGAAGTTTTATATGTTTAGTTACCTAAGTTATACAATACGTATTAAATACAGAAATAAAAGAAACTTGGAGAGGTTGTATATGATTAGTTAAGCTATACAATTCATATATAAGTACAAAAATAAAATAAACTTGGAATGGTGGTTATATGTTTAGTTAAGCTATACAATACATATTAAAGTACATAAATAAACTTATAAATTCAAAAGCTTGCTGAAGTCTTCAAAATGGCGGCAAAGTGAGACACAGTGCGCTGTGACCCTCACACCTAGTAGTTACGTCAATATTAGGCGTAAGAGTCACAGCCACTGGATCACACATACCCTGTAGTAATTGGTGAAAAGAAGATGCAGTACCTACTGTATATAAAAATACAAAAACATACATACAAAGTAAAATATAAATAAAACAGTATTAAAGCATACTTATATAATACACAATATGAAAAAGAATAAACTTAGACAGATTGTATCGTGTACAATAAATGTTATTTTAAACGCGACAATTTGAAACACTTTTTAGAGATATTGGTGTTGGTCAGATTAAATGAGTTAACAGTGCCTACATATCGACCAGATCACAAATATAATAAATGTTTGTGTATTAAATACGGGGTTATAGTGTTTTAATGTGATCAATTCAAATTGTGATCTGTCCATTTTATTAATGGTTTTTTGACAGCTCGACGACGACCACGTTAGTGATGTCCTAAAGAACATAACAATCGATATCGATAAATGTACATTTAGATTTAATATTCGCTTCACCCAATCGACAGTTGTAAGGTAATAAACATAAGATACAGTCGAATTGAGTGCCTCCTCTTTTTTGGAAGTCATTAGAAAATTGGTTAATTTATTGATTAATTACGTGTGGACATAGGAACGGACATACATTCATGCCAATGATAGTTCAAAAGTACGTATTATCACAACATTGTGCGCATGGTACCGACAAGTTATTCACACATAGTGTTGAAGTCGGTAATTTTTTTTTGGTAAACTTTTTATTTCACCCTTTTTAGTGGTCCTTGCTCATTACGGGATCTATTGTCATTCATTGTCAATGATAATATCATCAAATCATCAAAATAGGCGAAACATTTTCAGTTATTGTAGTGTAACTCGAAAGCTGTTGGACCGAATTCGATGACATTTAGATGGGAACATTCGGAAAGCACCAAATTACAAATAAAAAAAGAACCATCAAAATCGGTCATCGAACCTTTTTTGGAAGTCGGTTGAAAACATCTGAAACCGTCACCTCATTTAGGCCATAAGTCCAGCCTTGTTGTATCCGCTCCCTCGCCCAGAGGTTGTGGGTGTTCTCCGCGAGCTGGTCCACCAGCTCGTCCATCTTCGGTGTCAGGGTGACAGCACTCAGGTCTAACGGTGCTGGCTTGTATCCATTCGACTGAAATAAGTGAACAAATAAAGTTTGGCTAATATTATTAAAGTTGTCTCATGTCTCACTTTCGTTAGGTATATTAAGATGACCGTGAGTTTAAATAACAAAATAATTATAAGGTTTAAGATATTTATCAAAAGTACATGTGAAAGTAGATTTTTTGTTGTGTTTTTTTTTTAAATAATTCTTCCACACTACAGACTCTTTGGTCCGTACCTTTTTTAGTTTTTTTTTTTATAATATTACATTTTTATGGAGATTCGGTCTCCAAACATCACAATAAACATTCTTAAGCTATGGTGGAAATTGCTTAAATCTAAAGTGAGTCCAATTTTTTTTGTAAATACTTAAATCTATTGCTAGTGAAAACTTTTTCATAATTTTATACTTATGTGTACGCTATTGGCCAGAAGTACTGGCCTCAGGTTCACGCCTTTGCCGTATCCTTGTTGTTAGGGGGTTTGATCCGAGAATATTTTAATTGATTCTGAGTCGAAGCTCTTCCTGTTTCGCAGCACAGATTTAGCTGTTTCTTGTGAGTCGACCAGGGCCGGCTTAACCCTATCGGGGCCCCTAGGCTATGCAATTCTCGGACCCCTTTCTTACTTTTAAAATATATTTTTTCGATTGCAAAAGTCGAGTCAATAAATCGACGCCTTTAGTATACTGTTACTTCAATCTCTTCTACATCTACACTTCACTAATATTATAAATAGGAATAATTTGTATATATATATATACATATATATAAATATCGTCTTTATTATTTTCCCAATCCATCAACAGCTATTTTTAGTTCTACATACTATGTATGAAGTATTTCATCAACTGACAACATGCGTCGGAAAGAAGTTATAATACTGAGAAAGTATACAAATTATTAAAAAAAAGTTGTTAGTTGAAACGCTTTTTCTTGGTGCGTGGCCCGCATCGACTAGGGGCCCACGGAGCTGTGGGCCCCTAGTCGTTGCCGGGCCCCTAGGCAGTTGCCTAATCCGCCTTATGGATAATCCGGCCCTGGTTATAACAAACTTTGGGGCGATTCTCATCCGAGTTGTATTTTCCAAGGCGATCTTTTTTCAATTATCGTTCTAAAACCAATTTGTTGTTTTGTGAGATTGTGTTATCATAACGCAATAGTCGCTCTGGAGTGTATATGAATGAAACATCCATCGATGTTTACGCTGACTCGTACAAAGAGCTTCTCGGTTAGAAACTTTATTCTAACATTTATGCATTATGGACTTCAACAAAGCCTATATAGCTAGTGAAAACGAACGTGAGTTGAAGTCAAAATTTTAAATTTGCGCTATGCACAGAATAAGTTAGTATACTTGATAGTAAACCAATTTTAGAATATTAAAATCAATTTTATCTTTTAAACTATTATTAACTGGCAAAACGCTCACGTTAGGGATCGATTACGCCGCTGCGTACTCAAATATCTGTTCTATAGAAACTCTCAAGTTTTAAACAAAACACTAGCAAACACACTTCTATATCACACAAAGGTTAGCTGGAAGAAAATGCTAATTATAGCATTAAGTTCGCCTATGTACTTTTAGTTTTGTGCAATAAAGAATTTTCTATCTATCCATCTATCACCTTGAAGACCTGATATGCACGAAACTCGGGATAAAGCATCTAGTATACATACCTGCATAAAAGGTTCGTTCGGAAGACGGACGTTACGAATGCGCGCCGGGGGTTTGTCCAATGCGATGTAGTACCCCAGAGCTAGGATCGTCCTGTAAACGTTCATGTACTTAAAAACGGCAATCATAAAAATTTTAATCAATTTCCTCATTTGGAACCATAACATTATTCAGCTAATAACGTATTACTTACTTGAGGGTCTGCACAGCCAACTGTATATCGTAACGTTTCTCTGCCGGCGGCAACCGCTCAAACGGCACAAGGCACGGGTGTACTTTGTGCAAGTCCTCGCGTTGCTCTCCGTACATCCACCCAGCTTCGATCTGTATACACAATTAATCCAATACAATATTTATCATTCATGAGTTCGAAGCGCTCGCAGCGCTGCTTGACTTGGCGATCTTTACCGATCAATAACTTAAACAACGCTTGCTGCGGTCAGGAGTTGGATGGGTGACCACTAGTGCCATTATTCAACTGAGTGCTTCCATGCTTTGAAGGGTATCGAATGTGGTCGAAACTATAGTCGAACCTATCCGATAAATATTACGTGAGTAATCCCGTATTTCTAATTAATAATGAGTGAAAACCACGTTAGTTTTTATAACAAAATTTGTAATTTATAACAATAAGTGCTTTATGTTTTAGGATGGGTTCTGGCAGCTGTCCAGGGAGAACTAATATGCTTAAAATAAGCTTTTAAATAATTAAGTTAGTTAGTAAGTACCTATTTATCATTATTGCTATGTATTGATATGTTTTCATGTTTTTAATGTATATTTTTTTGTCAATAAATAATTTCTAATTTGAATCCTACTTTAGATTGGTAAAAGTTTTTTATCATCGGTAAAAAATTTACAAATTTGAATTTGAGGCGAGATTAACGAACACAACTAGAATTAAAAGTACCTTCGGAGCTGGGCATTAACAGCTCTATTAACCAAAGGTTAACTGTCTTAAATACCTCGTACAGTAATCGGTACTTACCTTATTCATAGCCCACATCTCGTGAATGTTTTCAGCTAGCTTGTCTCGTATTTGTTCGATGTAGGAAGGCAGTGATATCTGTAAATTAAACTCAAATATAAATTACCATCCGGTTAAAAAGACTACGAAGTGAAAAGATTTCTAAATAAAACCGGCCAAGTGCGAGCCAGATTTGCTCACGAACGGTTCCGTATCTTTATCTATAAAAATGAGCAAAAAATCACGTTTGTTGAATGGTAGCCCCATTAATATTTATTTTATTCTGTTATTTAGTATTTGTTGTTATAGCAGCAACAGAAATACATCTGTGAAAATTTCAACTGTCTATCAAGGTTCATAATATATAGCCTGATGACAGACGGACGAACAGCGGAGTCTTAGTAATAGGGTCCCGTTTTACACTTTGTGTAAACCCTAAAAACAAAGTTATTTGAAAAAATGGACGGATGTGTTTAAGGTAGTTTTTAACAAAGTAAACGTAAACCTTCATGAAGTTACACCCCCGCTCTAGGTTCTCTTGTGTAGTGGGAGGTATGAACACACATGTGACAAACCTCTAAGACCCGAGGAAAAAAATTAACGCTCATGACACAAATATTTAACCTAACCAACCAAAGTTAGTCTGAAATAATAGCTATAAGCGATAAGACTGCCCATCATACTACCTTTATTTATGTGTGTATATAATAAGTTAATCATCATCATCATCATATCCGTAGAACGTCTACTGCTGAACATAAGCCTCCCCCATGATTTTCCAAAAAGACCGGTTGTAAGCGGCCTGCATCCAACGTCGTCTTGCGACCTTTATCAGGTCGTCCACCGTGTCGGTGCCCACTGCCACTTTAACTGGATCTTCTGGGATATGTCGGTTACTTTAGTTCTTCTACGGATCTCCTCATTTCTCATTCGATCACGTAGAGAAAGCCCTCTCCATAGCTCGTTGTGCGACTTTGAGCTTATCTATGAGGCCCATAGTAAGAGACCACGTTTCAGTGCCATAAGTTATAACTGGTAACACACATTGGTCGAAGACATTTGTCTTGAGGCACTGAGGTATTTTTGACGAGAAGACTTCGCGAAGTTTCCGGGACGCTGCCCACCTAGTTGGATTCGACGATTGACCTCTTTCTCGAAGTTGGACCTACCTATAGTTTGACTGTCTGCCCCAGATAGATGTGCTCGTCAACAACTTCGAGAACTGAGTTGGCATTAGACTTAGTTTTCGTCTTGTCCATGTTCATCTTAAGGGCTTCCCGTTGGGAAACTCGATGGAGGCCTTCGAGCATTGTACTAAGGTCTTCCATGGATTAATTACCTAGTTGTTTTACAGTATTATCTACTAGTTACACCCCGCAGTTTCACCCTTGTGGTGATGGATGATGAAAAGTATCCCATGTCCTTCCTCGGGATACAATCTATCTGCTTGCTGAATTTCATGAAAACACGGCCGTCCAGCCGTTTAGGTGTGAAAGCGTAACAAACAACAAAAAAACTCACATTCGCATTTATAAGCCAGAATGTATACTTACAGTTACTGTATCCACTGGGGTAGGTACAAACGCAGTATCGTCTTGCACTAGAGGCGGGCCGGCCAGAGCTCGCTTATTGAGGTTGCCGAAGTAGAAGCACGGTTCTAGACTCAGCACTTGTTGCGGCAGTAAGCACTCTACTAGTGGAGAGTAGCCTTCTGGAGCAGCATACCGTAACCGACCGTGTTCTCCGCCCAGTAGGAAGCGACAACTGGAGATGTACAGAATTATATTACTTACTAATAGTTCTGCGAGCGATAAACTTCGCGAGCACAGTCTGAGCTATCTCCTTCACAACCTGTTATCTCGGCAACCACTTGACCAATTATGCTCATATTCAAAATTCTTCTTTAAAGTCAGGTACCTAATTATGTGTACCAAAGTTTATATAAAATCTGTCTGTTAATAACGCCGATTCAAACATCCAACATTTTTAGGAAATGTACCGCCCACCCAAATGTCGACGACAAAAAAATTATTGATTAGTAGAACATGCATACCTAGATTCGTCAAGATTGGTTGAATGCGACCTATACAAGAGGACCAACATACAACCTCAAAGATACGGACAGTTGAAAGTCAAATTGGCTAAATCAGAGACGCATCGCTCACTCAAGTCAATTGTAACGCCGTTAGGGAACTGAGTAGCTCCCATCCACCATCGGTATGTAAATCGTAAGAGGAGAGAAAACCTGACGCAAACCTAATTAGGTGGTATGCCTATTGTACAAGAGGCCGTCTTGGTAGGTACCACCGCAATGTCTGATATTCTACAGCGAGGCAATAGAACGCAAGCATTACTTTGCGTGGCTCTATGTAGTAAGTGAAATTATTGAGAGAACGAGATTAAAAAAACAAAGTCTTTGGGTGATGAGCGCAATTCAGTACCATAAAAAACTACAGTTCTAAGCTCTGGGTGACACTGCAACTGTTACAGGCAGACGTAGTGCTTAGATATTAAGATATACAAATAATAAAAACGTACAGTGATACTGCAACTAGCAACTACAACTGCATGCAGTTGCGGTCAGGTGCACGACTTGCCCGTCTTTTCACTCAATAGAATAAAAAAACAGACTTACATACACAGTATCCTGATCGTAAGCACTCCTTTTGGCTTTGCCGTAGTCGCGTAATAATAGAAGTGCATAGACTCACGATTTATTCATCTACTATTATATCACCTAAGTGTATGGGCACATTTTACAAGTGTTATCCATTCACCTTCAAACTTCTTGAAACTCATTGTGAAAAAGAGAAAGGTACTTCGGGAAAGTACGGGGACCAGTTAGACGAGACGGGAGCAAAAGAGTTCTCAAGAATCGTGATATAGAAGAGTTGTTCGCGGAGCCTAATATCATTGGAGAAATTAAGGCGCGCAGGCGTCGGTGGATACTTCAACGGTTCATACGGTCGACTTCATGCGAATGGGAGACGATCGAGCGGTGAAGCGAGCATACCTCGGCTGACCATCAGCAGGGCGGCAGAGATTCTTGTCCAGCTCATCTGACCAACGGTATCTGAGGCGTCTAACTGGCCGCCGCCCTGCTGATAGTCGTCGGCTGACCATCAGCAGTGCGGACCTCGGCGGAGAAAGACCTCCTACGCGAGCTTTACGTGCCTAATTGGCAAGAAATCGCACAATGCTCCCTGCATTGTGCGATTTCTTGCCAATAATAAGTAATGGCGTCTTTTTTTGTCGGAAGCCAAGGCCCACTTTGGGGGTCACCACGCTATCTGTTTTGTATTGTAAGTAAGTATCAATTCACCTGAGTTTGCTAGAACAGCTGATAACGGGAAAGAACATCCCTTCCAGATTGAAGTTGGTGAAGGATCCCGTGACCCTCACTCCGTTGAACATGAAGTTGATGATCGGTACGGTCAGATCGAGAGCGCAGCCGATCACGTCACCTGGGTGAAACAAAAATGTTATTTTACGTTTAATATTTAATAGAAAAAAAATGTGTAGACAAGTGGTCATATATCTAGTATCAGACTTTAATATCCATGAAGAATTTAGCATCCTCAACTGTCCAACGCGGGTTTTAATCTCGTCCGAAGATACAATTGACTATGCGTGTAATTGTAATGGTTTTTGGCTTCAGTTTTATGGGTGATCGTAAGCCTGACGCCAACCTTCTTTGGCAATCCCTGCAGGTAGTTATGTCCACTATCTTTCGGCTCATAAAAGATAAAAGGCTCTGTTGAGCTTCTAATATACAATAATATGGGACAACATCCACATCAGGTCTTTAGGTCTCAACCTAGGCAGATCCTATACTATGGATGCCTGGTATACAAACTTGTGTATTATATATCTCCAGACACAAGTCAGACAGATATATTCCTGCAGAGATATATGCAACAACACGTTTCAACAAACTAACGAGAGTACTGTGGCGTGCTGCTTCTTCAGCGCGTTTCTCACTTAGTCGCCTTTTACGGTCAATGGGAGGTAATACAAATACTAAATACAAATACAAATAGTTTATTGACATAAAAAGTAGGTCCATTATATATTTGTATCAAAAGGCTCCCGAGCTAGTGTGAACTGTGTTTCAGGAGCCAGTGGCTTCTCCCATAAATACATAGCAGGCAATTATATCAGATAGTTGATTTTAAAAAGCGCAATAATGCAAATAATGGCAAAGTATTTCAGTAGTATAAAACTAAATAAACCGTACCTTTTCTAATATAAGGCTCCTCAGCATGCGTCCTGTTGACAGGGGTCTTCCGTCCTCCAGACCACATGAAGGCCCCGTCAAAGCCAAACGAATAGAGATCGTCACCAACTCCGTTACCGCCCCATTTCTCACCGCCACCCGGGTACGGCACGTAACTAGGAATTGCATTAAAAAATCAGGTCGTTTTAAAAATTAAATACTTGATAAAATGTTTTTTTTTTTGTGTACAGGGGTACGGTTATACATTTGCCATTAGTCAAGTTCTTTATGTAGCGTCTAGTATAATTTATAATTAAATAGTCTGAGTAACAGTCACTAACACTCGCAAAGGGTAATTGACCCCTTATGAATGAAAATAATTATTATAATAAATACCAAACTTTTAAGCAAAAATAAGGATAACAATAACATAAACCAACAATAACTACAAAATATAAGATCAATAATAACTTATACTATATGATAAAAATAATCCAACGGTAAAAACCAAGGGGACATACAATCGAGTTCGAGCATTAAAACATAAATAAACTCTAAACTACCGAACATTATATACAGTCGGTATTAATCGCAGAAGTGTTGCTACTTACAAGTACAATTTGAAAAATTCAATACCAACTTCCATTCTATTCAGTTATTGGAGTGTAACTCAAAAGTACTGGAACGAATTTGATGAAATTTAAATGGGACCACAAAACACCAACTTTAAAACAAAAATAATTTTGAGAATCGATTCACCCAATCGAAAGTTATGAGGTAACAAAGAAAAAATACAGTCGAATTGAGTACCTCCTCCTTTTTGGAAGTCGGTAGAAAAGTTTTTTAAGATTTGAATCAAACGTTATAATATACATGGGCATATAAAAATATTTGTATGCCTTGTACAAATTGGAATTACGTTTCAATAAAAAATGATTTTACACTAGATACACATTTGTTTACATTTTTGATCTCACAGAAACTAGAGAAAATATACCACCGCTTGTATCGAAACTTGAAGCCTGTTGTTATTGTCAATGCTTCTTTGAATCATCAAGACGAATGTCTCACGCTATTATAAATTTAACAAGTACAATTTAAATAATGTATACCGACTTCCATTCTATTCAGTATTGGAGTGTATCCCCAAAACTAATGAACTGAATTTGATAAAATTTAAATGCGACCACACGTGAAGCACCAGCTTTCAACTTCAATAGAATTTTGAGAATCGGTTCGACCAGTCAAAAGTTATAAGGTAACAAACATAAAAAAGAATACAGTCGAATCGAGTACCTCCTCCTTTTTTTGGAAGTCGGTAGAAAACTACTTATCTTGAATAAGTTCGAACAAGTTATATAGTGATCAAGTTACCCAGTAGTGTTGGCCCATCCGATACGAAGATGCGGCATCATGTGAGTGGTCTTCTCAATGTGGTCCATGGTCACCTCGAAGTACCACTTGCGGTACACTGCAGAGCCTTCCACACGACCCACGAAGATGTTTGGACGGACGCTGCAAGAAAAAACAATGTGACTCTAATATGGGCCTTACAGGAGAATTGGAAGGATCTAAAATTATAAAATATTTTATATACATATATGCCAAAGTGTTAGAGCTTATTGTAACAATAACTAATTTTTAATTGTGTGGTTCTGATTAATCTAGCTATCAATCAATCAATCTATATATCAACCAATCTATCAATCTTTCATTCATTTTCGTTATAAAAACTAACGTGGTTTTCAATCATTATTAATTAATAATACGGGATTACTCACGTAATATTTATCGGATAGGTCCGACTATAGTTTCGACCACATTCGGTAGCACTGTGCTAAGCGAGACGTCATCGACGCGGGCGTCCCGAATACTCCTTGAAAAAGGCCACCGAATGTGGTCGAAACTATAGTCGGACCTATCCGACAAATATTACGTGAGTAATCCCGTATTTTTAATTAATAATCTTTCATTCTATCAATCTACATATATATCTAGCAATCAATCAATATATCAATTAATCTATCCACCATTCTACAATCTATCAATTTGTCTATCCATCTGCACATTGGTTATAAATACGAAAGCGTGTTTATCAGTTTGTTAGTTGTCAGGCCAACTTCCTTTATTTACTCCTAATATAAAGCACTAAACCGATCCAGTCAATATTAACTAGGTAATATCAATATTATATTCGGCTATAATATTATAAAATGTATTATAATAATAAGTAATATTATAATATTATTATAATAATAAGTAATATTATAATATTATTATAATAATATATAATATTATTACAATAATATATAATATTATATTTCAGGGACTTGGCTAAACGTTGGGTTGAAGCGTCAGGCGACCAGAATGCTGGTTCATATTTTGCGCAAAAAATTAGCTTAACTATTCAACGTGGAAATGCAGCTAGCGTTCTAGGCACTTTTCCTTCAACAAATGGATTAATAAATTTTTAAGTGTCTTTTAATCTTTGTAAGTATGCACCTTTTATAATAATTGTTAAAATTATTAATTCAATAAAAAAATTCGGCTATATTATAATAAAATTGTATTCGGTAGATAATGAGCTGGAGTAACTCATAGGCGAATCATCACTCGTTATCTCGCAAAATTGTTCTTCAACCTTCAATCTTCATTATTCGTGTACGCTCTGGTCCAGTTAGTCTAGTATATAAAAATATTAATACAAAATAATAATGCTATTGCGAATCTTATACATTAAAATTAAACAACTTTCAACGGATTGTTGAATCTATATATATAAAAGCGAAAGGTCACTCACTCACTCATCACGAAATCTCAGAAACTACAAGTGCTAGGAGTTTAAAATTTTGCATGCGGGTTCTTTTTAGGACGAAGGTGCTCACTAAGACGGGATTTTATGAAATTCAACCCCTTAGGGTTTTATTGGGCTTAATAGTTTGTATGAAACTTCGTTACTGCGAGTGCTAAAAGTTTAAAATTTAGCATGGGGGTTCTTTTTTGGACCTAAGAGGCGAGTCTATTGCAAACTATAGGGGCACTCCTTCAAAATTTATTGGGCAGGAAAAGCCAGTAAATGTCCAACCCGGGGATCCACCCAGGACCTCGAGGTTCCAAAACGGCACTTTTATCTCTAAACCAAGACCAAGCAAGTGAAGCCGCTGGCGGGTCAGCTGGTCGCTTATATTTTAGGTTTATTTGTCCCAAAGTTTCGAACACTTTTCGGTGAACTTCGACAGTAAGTGACCTGACCATGACTTGATTGAAAAGTGTTCGCAACGTCAATAAAAATAATATAAATTAACGCGATTTAACCCTTTCTGTACCGTAAAAATTAAAACAAAAGATTTATGAGTGAAACGCACGTAAGTTTACGTCTCTGGTAGGCAAAGGGTTAATCCATTTCAAGTTGTTTAACTTCAAAATATCTTTATAAAAGTTTTACCTGGACACGTGATCGACTAACGCAGTCTGTAGCAGCAGATTTTTCCCCGGAAGGAGGTAGTCGCAAATGTTGTTTTGGGACGATCGAACCGCGACGCCGTTACCGACGCACAGCGAGCAGAGCACGTCGAGAACTTTCGGATCGCGTCCGTGCTTTTCCAGTAATGAGATGATCACTTTTATGTGCTCATCCTGAAAATAAAACACAATTATAAACGCACCGTGTACCCGTGACCAAGATCACTCGAAAAAGTTGTGAAACGTTGGGTTGTCATGCAATTATGTGACAAGACAAACAAGTTGTGCGCCTGTTATGCACGTTTGCCCATTACAGTCAACTATTAGGGCAAAAACTAGAAATATTAAAAAGTCACTTTGTGTATGGTCTTCTTATTTTTATCATTTAATCCAATGCAAAAACCAAATGTCATGAAACCGGTCAAGATTCTAGCATATTATTATTCCGGATTTTTTTTAACCTCAGGCGAATGAGAAAGCGCCGGTACAATTAGTATAATATATAAAATATATTTATACTTTTTTTTCTCCGGAAAGAGGTAGTCGCAAATATTGGTTTCGTGACCTTCCGGGCCACTTCTTCATAGATTACTCACTAGTTGCACCGTAAAAATTGTTTAAAATTAATATTTACTTCAACTTCAATCAAGTAATAATAAATTACAATTTTTATATAGTTTACGAACTAAATAGTATAGATTACTTACTCTCATCATGTTCAAAGCCTCAGGAGAGTCAATGAGCACGCAATGCAACACGTCCAGCATGCCAGTACCTTCCCCCGAGGCCTGCGAGCCGAGTCGGGAGAATAACCAATTCAGACGGTTGGAGTTCGCGAACTGAGCGCAGTTCGTGTGGTTGCCTTTGATTATTGCGGCTGTGGAAAAACATATACATATCTTATAAAACAAGAAAACTCACTATAAAAGTTCAAGGACCCGATGACTATGGAATTAACCTACACATTAAATCGCGTAAAGTCTGCCATTTTGATTTTATGACATGACCACATGAGTGACATGATGTCTGCTGATATAGAACAGGGTTTGACAAAATCGATTTCCTCGATACAGGCTTGCCCAGTAAGGAAACCAAGAGATAGTTCTACTTTGTATACTCGTATAAAACAATCCTGCAAAATACGGAAACTGAATTTATTATTATATATATTGTCGTTTGATATTTTCAAGTACGCACTTCTTATTTATTTTGGATTTATTGTTTTGCAGTAATAAATATATTTTCATTTTCATTTTCACATTCGCGCCATCACGACAATTTAAATGACTTATAATTTATCAAAATCCATTGTACCGTTCAGTAGTTACAATAATATGTGATAGCATACACACACACATTACAACCACATAACCCTCCTCTTGGGCTTCACCGCAGGCGAAGTAATTAACACTTTTGCTCTAATAATTACCAATTATCTTCCTACAGTCTTCTTAACGAGGTGAAAATTAAACCTAACTAACCCAGAGCTGTGTAAAAATTTCCATCAGCTTAATTGCTATAATTTCGATTGGACGAGTGCAAAACAAAATTATCTATATTATTAATCTCGCATTTTTTAATAATTAATTTCCTTAAATATAAATCCTAACGTAGATAATTTAATGTAATTTTCTTGTTATTGCTACGAATATAATATGTATCAAATGGTGAAGTAGAGTGATGCAAGTTTTTTTCTATGTTGGCACAACATATTATGTGGTAGATTTTTTTTTATAATGGAACTTCAATGTGACTCCCACTCGACTAATGGAAAACCCAGATGGAGTCAGGAAGTGATGACCGGAGACATGCGTTTTCACGCCCCGCTTGAAAGAATACGTACGCCGGCAGAGCATTCCACAATTTTCTCACAAGACAGAGGTAAGAACTACCAAACTTTTTGTTTTGTACTCGTAGTAAGACGTTTTGAACAGAATATGGATGCATTATTAGGCCGGAACGAATAGTACGGGGTGGGAATGGTGAAAAAAAAGAATAAGATTAAAGAGCTCTTCAGAACATTCGCCATGAAACAAACTGTAAAAAACGCTTAGAGAAGCTATAGTTCTTCGCATTTGTAGGGGTTCTAGGTGATCATTGACTTCAATGTCTCCAATAATACGGACAGCGCGAGGTTGCAGTCTGTCGACAGCATCCATAAGGTACTTAGCAGATCCGTCTCAGAGGTGGCCACAATATTCGATAGAAGAGCGCACCTAAGTTTTATATACAAGGTTTTCGGCTCGCTCTGTTCAGGACCCTGTGTTTGCGAGAAGCTAACTTGATTATAATTTATACCTTATAAACTTGAACTAACTTGATTATAATATAAAAGATTATTTGAAAAATGCTAACAACCTCTTAAAGTTTAATTCTGTTAAGCTTAACAAAGGCAAACTTGTACGTTTTTAATAATCAACAATTTTTACTCCCATTTAAAAATAAAAAATTCTTATCGGTCGATTTAGATCGAAAAACACAAAAACAATATAAACTGATCCAGCGGTTCTTGAGTTACAGATGTAACAAACACTGTATTTTATATTAAATTGATCTATATATGATTTTGAGGACAATTAAGAACTGTATCCATAGATTAAAAAAACTAACTCAGTTCGAGAATAGAACCACCACCTGGTTCGTTATTGAAGAAAAATCTTACATAATTTTATATAGATACCTTCAGTACCCCTGGACATTCATGACTTGATTATTAATACGATAATTAATGTTCTTGTCAGTTATGGAATATATGGAACATATTATGGAAACGGAATCAAAAAGTCTTATCAAACTCACCTAGCAACTGGTAGAGATACCCAGAGATCATCTCCCAGCTCTGCCCTGACTCGTCACCCGCGAGGAATCCAGCCAGGAAGCCCTGAGAGGTGATCACGTTGATCTTGTCGATGGCTTCCAGGATCAAGTTGAGGATGCCCTCCTCTTGGAAAAGGTCTTGACGGTTGCGTAGAGCACGGAACTTGTTCTGTTTCTCTTCGTGTTCTGGAGAAGATAATGGAATCATTCATGATTAAGGAGAACATCAATCAAAATCATTTATTGTTTTAGAATGAAGGTTTTAACAAGTTCTTATAAATAATTAAAGTGCCATACAATCTACCTCATTTAGAGGTGTGCACACAGGTTGTGCGCAGGTTGATATCAACACATAATTTAGAATAGCCTCGACGTTTCGCTTGAGTTGCCTCGACCGTGGTCACGAGTAGACTGGAGAAGCGGGTGCGTCTTAAGGGGCGGGTGTTTTATTCAACTACCCACATTTGATGTTAGTTTTTGAACAGTCTGTCGTAAATCATGAATTGAAAAAGTTCTAATGGAATCTTTTTTTTTTTTTCAAAATAATGTCAGAGCCCTGGTTGTCTGATAGTAATTAAATGGGTTTTTTCATGTACTTGATTCGAAGATGTTAAATATAGGTAGATAAAGACACTATGCAGACAGTATCTGATATTTCATAAAAGTGTAGAAATTAGAATTAATAACAAAACAAGTCTCCACTAAATACAGTCTACAGAACGATACAGTTAAAACCAATGAAGCAGGAGGCATAAGTGACAATCAGTCAAAGTTTGACTGATTGTCTATTGTTTGCCCGACAAATATAACCAATAATACTCATATGCCCGAATTTCACTTGCCCGAATTGTTTGTTTACCATAAAAGTTATGTGACATACTCTTGTTTGCCCGTACATTAGATTCCATAATGATACGAGTGTCATACGTATTGTTATCCATTTTATTAATTGCAATAATATTATTTAACAGAATATTTCAACGCTGTACTAAGTTAATTTAAGCGATTAATTAAAGCGGCTTTCTAGCACTTCACCGGCCGCTGCCGTGGCACGCTCGCTTTGCTCGCTCGGCTCGTGCGTTGTTTTTTCATGTTCGAACTTTTTTTTTTGTCCCGGGGAAATCATTTATGGATACCATCTACCACGGGGAGGTAGGTGGTTATGTGGGAGTCCGTATACTCACCAAAACCCCGGAGTGTTCCGTCACTGCCGCTTTTGGCGGGAACGCGGGACAGATTTTGCACACGACCGCGAACCCGCCGCGGCTGTCCGTTGTCGGACCCTTCTCTTCGCAGCACGCCAGAACACATGGCGCGCCGCAACTGCCTCGGAGACCAAACCCGCCAACAATGGGCGCCAAACTTCCCCGTGTCTGGACGCCCGTGGTCTCCCTGTGATGGGTCGGATACATACCGCCTGCTACGTCAGCCACGGGGGATAACCCCCCCGCGACCCCACCTCCTCGAGCCTGCACCAAAGCGCCCGGGCCCCACCTCCTCGAGTCTGCGCCAAAGCGCCCGGACCCCGCCACTCCTATGTGGACTTAGCGGCCAAAGCCCATAGGAGCGGCCCTGCCTGAGCCGGCCAGCGCACACCAACGCTGGCGCGACCCCTGGGTTCCGCTTGGCTTCACCGTGGTGATCCAAGCCACGGCTACTGAGCCCCCCAGCCACGTTAATGCGGCCGAACCCTTCGGGGGGGTTCATTTTCTTTTTTTTTTTTTTGAGGTGGGGAAATGCTGTCCACTTCCTTTCCGTTACGGGGGTTGAAGGAAGGGGGTATGTGGGGCTCAGACCCACTAAAACCCCCCCGTGAGCAGTCCTCCGCCAGATGGGTGAGATAGGGTTGCGCTGGCATTCACCATCTCGTCCCAGCGGTAGGCCTGGGTTGTTAACCGGGCATCAGCGCCTGTGAAGGGGTGCCCTTGCTCACCAAGGGCACTCCTCAGATGTGTGGGGTCGTGCAAGCCGGCGAAGAGTCCCCCGACTCTTCACCAGTGACACCCACTACGGAAGAGGGAGGAGGCGAGCGAACTGCCTCCTCCGTACCCCCGTTCGTCTGCGCCGGAGCGGGTCAGCTCGAACGTCATTCTCCCTAACCCGCTCCGCGGCCTCCTTCTGCGCAATCACCGCTTCGCAGAAGGTGGCCACCGCCTGCCACGATCTCTCGTTGTCGAGCATGGAGCTTACCACGCGCGACAAGGAGAGATCTCCGCCGATTACAGCAGTAAGCGTGAGCCGCTGCGGGCCCCATGCAGCGCAGACCTCCAGCGTGTGGAGTGCCGTATCCTCCGGAGCCCCACATTCATGATAGGCTGGGGTCGCCTCTCGTCTTTCAATTTGGTGCACGTACTTTCCGAAGCATCCGTGCCCGGAAAGCACCTGCACCAATCGGAAGGTAAGCGACCCGAAACGCCGTGTTACCCACCTATGGAGGACCGGGCGGATGGCCTCTACCGTCCACTGCCCAGGGACTGGTGGAGCCAGGTCCTCCGACCACCGCCGCAACAGGGCGGCTCGTGCCTGCCACCGCATGCGTGTCACCTCTTCCCACGCTGGGGGGTCTCCTCGGGATCTCCTTACCGCCACGAAGTGGTACACTTCGGCGAGGATCTCCGCTTCGAGCTCCCAGGGAGGAGGGGTTCATGTTCTAACTTAACCTAACCTATCCCAGCCTAAACCTATTGTTTTTTTAGTTTAAACCGGTTTTTTTTCTAGAATCGATTTCATTGACAAATGATGTATGATGTTATTGAAATTGACTTTATGGAAAACAAAATTTCTAGCACGTGACTAATATAGTAAACAATGAGTATGCCATATGAAATTGTGAGAATCAATATTATGTCTGTTGATCAGTATAGGAGATGAAATTATGGCAAATGAAATTCTGGCAAGTGGGTGTATCCCGAAACTACTGCATGTTGGTGGTTATATATAACTTTGTAATTTTAGAGATAAACATTACACATCCTCGGACGGGATTTAAACCCGCGTCATCCGACAATCCATGTCAGACACCACGACCACTAGGTCACAAACGATCCGTCCGAGCGTCGTTTATAAATAACTCTAGTCGCCGTATGGGGACGGAACATTGAATAACTAAACAAACTTTATCAAACCGCAAACCGCAACCCTTCATAGTTTTTATTATATGATTTTAACACTCGTATGGGGACGGAGCGACATCTATTGCGCTCCATATTGACCTGTATTATCCGGAGATATGAGGAGCGGTGTGGCGCGTTCGGCTTGCATTGCAGCGTTTTGCGTGCGCTTGTGTGAGTGAAGAGTACATATAACTATTCTGTTGCTAGCTGCTAACCGCTTATCGCCCTGCTACGGTGTTCATATTTTATTGCAATCTACTGTGTTAGATTAATTAATTACTAAGTGTATTTAGTTTATATGTATTTAGTATACAATTTCCAGTAATATATGTAATGCTATCTGCTAAAGCTTACATGCCTATGTGCATAATTATAGTAACAAAACATACCTAATATCTACTGTATTTCGAAGTTTAATTTTTAATTTTTTAATTTAATTTTTATCATGAAATAAGTTTTATATAAGCGGACCAGCTTTAAAATATTACTTATAGTCACGAATTGTCGCTTCTAGGATTCCATGTACACTAGAAATGAACAGAACCATTGTATTATGTTTGAATAAAGAGGAATAAAATGAAATGAATGACATCTATTGTACAACCTGACAACTTTTTTCAACCGAAAGAAGAAATTTTTCAAATACTCAACTTTCGTGTTGATGCGACCTCCATAGTATTTACACGATTTTTAAAGCACTAAATGTTTTTTGCTTGGCGTTTTACCTACCTAAGTGAATTGTATATAAAATCTCTTAATGCAGTTTTTGCTTCAAAAAACCCTCTTCAAATTACATGGTTTCCTGGTTCCTTTCCTACTGATTTTTCGGATATTAAGAAGTTTAGTTATGTTAGGTACCAATAAAAATAGTTTATAGCGAACCCAAAAAAATCTTACCCATATCCTCATCAGGTTGCGCGAAGTAGTTGATCAGATCCTCAAGACACATCACCATCTCTCCCAAGTTGACTGACGCGAAGAACATCGAGTGACGACGGTTTTCTTGCAGGGTTTCCAAGCCGCTGTGAAGGTATACGTAAGGCATTATTGTGGAGTTTAGGATGCATTCCGGTAAGCACCGTCAATGCTCAAAACTGTCGCGGCTTGGTTTGTCGTTCCGTTTATTTCCAATGCTTTAAATGCCCTACCCGAATGGAACACCCTCGCCGTCACGAAACGCGTGCCAAACTTTCTATCAAATATCGAAAGAATCCTACACTTATTTGATGTTTTGACAGTGGCAACTCGCACCGACCACAAAAACGCACCTTCCATGCGCGAGCGTTGTGGTCGCGACGTGTGCGTTATCGGTCATCGATGACGTATCGAGCTCGCTCACGTTTATCGTGGGCTTGTGTGTGCGAATGACGCGAGTGATTTTGGCTCTTAATGGAACACGACATTAGTATCGACGAGTTCTTGGTATTAGTGAAGAGAAAAGATCTTTCTGATGAACCTGGTGATGCGATGCTCTTATTCCTAAGATTTTAGAAAACAAGCATAATTATCTTATATATAATTTATAAGCTGTTTTCGAAGGTCTTACGAACCGTCTCAGTCGCAGGTTTGATGAATTCCAGCCTCCGGAACAAGCCAGTTTCCGAAAAGGCTATAGTACCATAGACCACATCCACACGCTACGGCAAGTTATACAGAAGACCGAAGAGTATAACTTGCCTCTTTGTTTAGCGTTTGTGGACTATGAGAAAGCCTTTGATTCGATTGAGACGTGGGCAGTGCTTGAGTCTCTCCAGCGGTGCCGTATTGACTATCGGTATATTGAAGTGCTGAAGTGTTTGTACAAAAACGCCTACATGTCAGTCCGAGTACAGGAGCAGAGTTCGAAGGCAATTCCATTGCAAAGAGGCGTGAGACAGGGAGACGTTATATCTCCGAAACTGTTCACTGCTACATTGGAAGATGCGTTCAAGCTTCTGGAATGGCAAGGACTTGGCATTAATATTAACGGCGAATAGATCACTCACCTTCGATTTGCCGACGATATTGTAGTCATGGCAGAATCCATGGAAGACCTCAGTACTATGCTCTAAGGCCTCCATCGAGTTTCCCAACGGGTAGGTCTTAAGATGAACATGGATAAGACGAAAATTATGTCTAATGCCCATGTTGTACCTACCCCAATATCAGTTGGGAACTCAGTTCTCGAAGTTGTTGACGAGTACATCTACCTGGGACAGACAGTCAAACTAGGCAGGTCCAACTTCGAGAAAGAGCTCAATCGTCGAATCCAACTCGGCTGGGCAGCGTTCCGGAAACTTCGCGTCTTCTCGTCAAAAATACCTCAGTGCCTCAAGACAAGAGTCTTCGACCAATGTGTGTTGCCAGTGGTAACTTATGGCACTGAAACGTGGTCTCTTACTATGGGCCTCATGGACAAGCTCGGAGTCGCACAACGAGCTATGGAGAGGGCTATGCTCGGGGTTTCTCTAAGTGATCGAATCAGAAATGAGGAGATCCGTAGAAGAACGAAAGTCACCGACATAGCCCAGAAGATTAGCCAGTTGAAGTGGCAGTGGGCAGGGCACATAGCACGCAGAACAGATGGCCGATGGGGCCGAAAGGTTCTGGAGTGGAGACCACGGACCGGCAAGCGCAGCGTAGGTCGTCCACCGACACGGTGGACAGACGACCTAATGAAGGTCGCAGGACGACGTTGGATGCAGGCCGCTTCCAACCGGTCCTTTTGGAAAATCATAGGGGAGGCCTATGTTCAGCAGTGGACGTCCTACGGCTGAGATGATGATGATGATGATATAACTTATGATATGTGGTCCTCGCAGAGTACCCCATTGAGATTTTTTCATCAGGTGAGCCGCTTGCTCGTTTGCCAACCTATCCCATAAAAAATACCTAGAGCTTAAAAATGTAGTTTTGCGTGGCACTGCACTCTATTTGTCTCCCCAAGGCATCTCACTATTACTTTCTACGGTCTCTCCACACCCTTACACAGTAATGCTTGCGCACTATTGCTTCGCGGTAAAATATCTAGCACTGCGGTGGTACCTACCAAGACGGCATCTTGCACAAGAGACACTACCTACAATTCGGGTCTCCTCGCCTCTTATGATTCACATCCTGACGATGGAGGGAACATTCTCAAGCTTTCACTTCACTTATTACACTAGTTCGTTTGGTATGTTATAGTTGGTTACATCTTGCAAAAGACTACAAGACTAATGGATATCATAACAGAAACAGTTTCTACTTACTTAATGAACTTAGTGAAAAGTGAGGAGCACTTCCTGATGACCCTGGCCGTGCGAGACTCTTCCTCCTGAGACCTGGAGAAGTCCAGCCCGTCGTCCATCTTGCCTTCCTCATGCAGGATGGCTTGCTTCTCTTCTACCTTGCCAACGCCTTTTTTCTTCGTTTCGTATGACTGTTAAGGCAAGTTATAGGATGTTGAATATTGTATCTGCGGATGCATTTATTAACCATATGCAGTTTACGGTATAATGAATATCCCATGGGAGCGTTTTCAGGATAAAATGTAAGTATCATAGATAGTATTTTGTTCGATATACACTTCCCGCAAGATTTAACTGACTTGAATCTGACTACTAGCATAAGATTTCCACTAGATGCAACTATAACTTGAAGAATGGTAAATTTACATACGCAAGAGGCCACATACTAACGAATACAAAAATATATTTGTAACGTTTGGACTTATTTACTTGAGTATACCCCTTTTCATAATAAAAACGCGGCGTAGGTAAACCAAAAAAAAAACAAATGCAATTTGAAAAATTTTATACCGATTTCCATTCTATTAATTTGGTAAAAATCAGATATTGGAGTGTAACTTAAAAAACTACTTGACCGAATTTTATAAAATTTACATGCCTAATAATACATGTTAAATGGAAAGTTATGAGGTAACAAACAAAAAAAACAGTCGAATCGAGTACCTCCTCCTTTTTGGAAGTCGGTAGACAAGTACTATTTTATCAACAAAGAATGAGATTTTATTACGATATATGATTACTTACTTTATAAGAAAGCCACAGGCCAGTCTCCGAATGCTGCACGATGACAGTGGAGTCACCATACTTGATGATGGGCGCTCCGATGACCTCAAGGTCTTTGTCTTCCAATACTTGTTTCTGGTCATCTTTTTCTTGGCGGAGACAAAAGGCACAGGAGGCTGTGGTTGCTTCCTCTCTAAAAAGAATAAATGGAGGTTATCACAAGAGGAAACGCTTCAAATAAATAATACCTATGGATGGGTGTTGTGTGGATCGAACAGGCATTCGAGTCGCACTATACTATATATAATAACAAAGATAAATACGTTTACTCCTGATGAGTATTTATTTGCAAAATATAAAGATATACTACAATCAAAATAATACTAAAACCAGAAACAAAATTGATACAGGTTTAATAACAGTGCACAAAATAATGCGCACATTTATCACATTCATCTCTATCCCTCTCCTGAAAAGCAGAATCTTACAATAATTTAACTCTACTTGATGAGTTTAGACACTGAAAGCTTTAGATGCATAGCTATATATGATAATTGTTGTTAATAAACCTATTTGAAAACTTATTCCTAACTCTTGTTACACAAATACATTTAAATTTAAAAATGATTACACATTTACTGTAAATACTAATGGCAATCAAACTTATTATTAGCAAAAATCTGAAGTTAATTGTAGCTGATTAAAAGCTTTCAGATGTCTTAATGATTGTTACTAAGAACAAATGCAAGTAAACTTGTACAACTAAATACAGTAAAATACAACTGTCCTGCTAACCAACTCCACCTTAACACAGCACACTTCTAACTGAATAAAGTAAAATACAACTCTCTTTGTGAACTAGTACATCTGAACACAACTCACTTTGGACAAATGCAGTAAAATAAAACTCTATTGCTTACCAAATACTGCTAAACATAGCTCACTTTTAATTAAAATACAACTTGCATGCTGACCAAATACAGTTTAACGAAATACAGTGAAATACAAGCTCCTGCTGACCAAATACAGCTAAACACAGGTTACTTCTGACTAAATGCAGTAAAATACAGCTCTATTGCTTACCAAATACTGCTAAACATAGCTCACTTTTAATTAAAATACAACTTGCATGCTGACCAAATACAGTTTAAAGAAATACAGTGAAATACAAGCTCCTGCTGACCAAATACAGCTAAACACAGGTCACTTCTGACTAAATTTAGTAAAATGCAACTGTCCTACTGACAAAATACAGTAAAATACATCTCAACTGCTGACCAAATACAGCTAAATATACATACACTACACACTTCAAATTAAATACAGTAAAATACAACCCTCCTACTGACCAAAATACAACTCACCTGCTGACCAAATACAGTTCGTTCTGATCGTTGACCCCGAGGTACCGGCCGGTAGTGATATGTCGGATGCGCATCGGATGGTACCAGTTGATGAATCCACCGGCCCACTTGGTACGCGCCAGTTCCAGCCTCCACAGTGAACGTGCTTGGGACATCACTGATCCGCCTTCGTAAACTACGATGCTGGAACAAAATATTTGTTGAAGATCATGGCCACATAATAATATACAATTTGAAAATTTTTAAACTATCTTCCATTATGCTAATGAAGATACATCAAAATTGTAAAGCCTGATGTTGATGATTTTTTTTTTATTTAAAAGCACTGGTCATATCTTAATCTAATATTAATGGCAACAGATGAGAAGCAACAGCTTTCAAAAAAAAAATGATTCATCAAAATACTTTCACTTAGAAAATAGTATATGAATCTTCAGTTGAAAATGATTCTCGGAAGGTTATGCTTCAAGTACAGTTTTTGACAAAGTAAGACCTTTATCATGTCACTTTTGAGATTGAGTCACGCGCACATTCATGGGAGGACTGATATTGAATCTTTAAGCTAGCGTGCCAATCAATTGATGCCCATATTGCATGTACTGTAAAAGCTCTAGTGTAATATTTTAATAAAAAGTGTATTATGTAATAAAACATTATTTATACCACACCAATGTCAATAAAGAATGGTAATAAAGATTTACATACATTTATTAATATTTGATATTCGTAAGTGTGTCTTTAAAGGCTAAGTTGAATAACTGACTTTGATTTGATTTTTAAGGTTAAGAGGTAGGTACTGTAGCTGTACTAATATTCATAATACTTACTTCAGGCCCCCGTCTTTGGCCCACGTGCTGGGTATAGTGAGGCACTCGTCACCCCCGTGGAAGAACCTCAGCACGTCACCTCCAAACACGTAACCCACATACTTCATACGCGATATGCCGGTACCATACGGCTGCACAGACCAGTGAGTCACGTGGAACGAAGCGTTCACGATTGACACTTCGTTCTCTTTTGTTGTGTGCTGGAAAAGCGACAAATGTTTAGACGGGAATTGATAGTGAATGTGAAATAGTAATGTAGAATTTTCAATTTTATCTTCTGAACAGTAAATGCTATTCTGTGAACGTGCCAATTCTATTTATTGCATCTGTTAATTCTATGAACTGTTTATACTATGATAGAGAATTGGAAGCGGATGGGTAGAGGAAAACTTTAGAAATGTAGAATGGTTCAATTTGTGTGAAGTAAAATTTTCTATTTTATCTTTTGAATGTGTAATGCTATCCAGAGCTGTGATCATGCCAATTCTATTGATTTCATCTGGTAATTCCACGAGATGTTTTAGTCTGTGGTCGAGAATTGGAAACGGATGTGGCGACGAACTATGTGAAAATGTATTTTTTTTTATTGTAGCAAAAAAGAGACCCTTACCTATATGTTTGATTGGAAAAAGTGGAGGTCAATGATCATGCCAATTATATTTATTATTACTATTGCATAGCTTCTATCGCGGGTCTTGAGCATGGAGAACGAATCCAGAAATTCCGTAACGAAAATAACCTAACACCCCCCACTCCGACTCCATCTATCGATGAATAGCAGAACTTTTAATGACTTTTTGAAATATCTCGCTTGTCTCTTTAGTTCAGCAACTCGCATCTAGATGGCATTGGTTAAATAATTATAATTGCATAAGTTGATAAAAACAGCTATGCAATAGCTTTACCGCGGCAGTCTCCGAGTGCCACACGTGCTTTCTATTTAATGAAAGTAAAGTTGATATATTTAAGACACATGATAACAAGACTGATTTGTTTAATGGTAGAGACGAAATTGAGTACACATTATACTGACAGGAGGATATGCGAATTTCTATTGATATCTACTACGATTTAGATTATTCATAATGTTTTTCACATTACTCGTATTACGAGTATATGTTTTAATGGAAACTTTGATTTAGTTTTCTTGCATTTCTATGCTATTACATTTGATAGACACTAAAATTCTAATATAATTGCTAAAACGTTTCTAAACATACAGATGATCGCACAATGATACATTTCTGTAAGGATATGACTACACTAACAAAACGAGTCTAGTACACTTTAATACGACTCAACAAGCATCTAAAACACAATCATTTTGCCTCACCGATATAAGGAACATGAACTCTGCATTTTTTCGTCGAGGTAGTGATGATATTTTCATTGCCATCTTTCCCTAAAGTTTAATAAAATAACCATGGCATTATCTTGCAACTCTTTGCTCTTCTAGTTTCCTTAACATATTCAATATTTCATGTACCGGTGTAACAAAAAATCGCCTAAGTCTAATAGGGCTGTTTACCATTGATACCTACTAATAGTTTTTTTTTTTAGTTTGGATCATTTATGCAAAATTACTTTTAGAACGATATGTTTCTTTGATAAAATTCATCTTCTATATCAATACAATACAAATATTCATGTCAAATTACAATTACACATATTAAAAATATAAAATAAATTACAAAGGCTAAATTAACCTTCTAGTTAATATTAAATAACCCGCCCCTGTCCGCTCCCGGTGGAAAGGTGCCCATTACACTCGCTGCGTTCCCGCGCTGAATAGCTATGGCCAGCCTTTGCACCACGAATGAACCGGAGCGGGAGTCACCGGTGATGTCACAGAGTCTACGACCTAACTCTCCCACAAAGCTCTTAGCCTCAGCCCCCCAACTGCCCATGGTCTCCACAGCCACGGGCACAAAATGGTAAAGCAGCTCCTACTAATATATTTACAGAATGTAAAGTACATTAAAATCGGTTAAAAACAAATCTCTCAAGAGCAAACGAAGATGCTTTACATGATACAGGCATGTTGTCGTAGCTTCCTACTGTACTATCTTTTAAAATGATAATTTTATATTACAGTTTAAAAAATTAAAATGGTGTTTTATTGTCCTTCGTCACAAAAACGTCAATACTAGGTACTACCAAAATCTTGTCTCTCATAGGACAAACATCGAGTAAGAGAGTCTACGCAGGGCATTTTTAACACCAAGCATGGTAATGCGGTTCTTAAGATAAAATAATTGCCGACAAGTCCGTTTGCTACTGGATAAATACTTACCAAGTACCTCTCAGTGGCCACCGATACGAGAATCAAGTCGTCACCCACGCGCACTTTCTCACCCTCAGATCTGCAACATTACATTTTAATATAAACATTGGGGAATTGGAACTTATTTATATATAGAACACACACTCAAAAGGTGTTTCATTACTCGTTCATGAATGGGTTACAAAGTTCGTCATTTCTCCCTTAAAAGCATGAGGCAGGAAAAGTTATATGGAATTCCGTTTCTGCCCTCCTAGAGGAGAGGTTAGCAACCTTTTTCTGCACTACGAAAAAATCTAGTGGCCATTTGTTTTGTTAAATTTGTTTTTTTTTTTACATATACAATTACAGTACGCTATTAATATAAATAATTTTCCAAAATGTCATCTCATAGTAAAAGTGACTATTTTCTAATGATGATATCGGTAGAAAAAAATATAATGACAGCTCCCTGATGAACTCATTCACAAAAAGAACTACTGTACTAATAAAAAAAAATATAAGATCATCCATGGTAAGTAAGATGTAATATACCTCTGCTTGCTTGCAGGATGCAGGGTCCACCAGCAAGCTTCGCCCTGCGAATGTTCCTGCAGACCAACATCAAACGCAAGCTTGTCCTGCGACGACGAGGTGGAAAGGCACGCCAGATACTGTAAACGATATCATTGCTTTTAACAACTATAATACTTATGAAGGAAAACACTCTGATTGTATTCGGATGTATACAAAAATCGGACAGAATATCATGCTAATAGAGCTCATATCAGTATGTGAAGGTGGCTGAAAGTTGAACGCATAGGCCGAGTAAAGAATAAAATGGCAAGAGCAAGATCAAAAACAGTGCCTCAAGACAAGAGTCTTCGACCAATGTGTGTTACCAGTGATAAACTTATGACACTGAAACGTGGTCTCTTACTATGGGTCTTATAGATAAGCTCAAAGTCGCACAACGAGCTATGGAGAGGGCTATGCTCGGGGTTTCTCTACGTGATCGAATCAGAAATGAGGAGATCCGTAGAAGAACGAAAGTCACCGACATAGCTCAGAAGATTAGCCAGTTGAAGTGGCAGTGGGCAGGGCACATAGCACGCAGAACAGATGGCCGATGGGGCCGAAAGGTTCTAGAGCGGAGACCACGGATCGGCAAGCGCAGCGTAGGTCGTCCACCGACACGGTGGACAGACGACCTGAGGAAGGTCGCAGGACGACGTTGGATGCAGGCCGCTTCCAACCGGTCCTTTTGGAAAATCATGGGGGAGGCCTATGTTCAGCAGTGGACGTCCTACGGCTGAGATGATGATGATGATGATGAATAGAGCAAGGGGCCAGCCCTATCATTTGGGGCCAATAAAATAATCTATTATGTGCATGTTAATATACATTTACCAACTCCTCCCAAGTTCTCGGAACTACCTCGTGATTTTTATCCTTTGTCTGTTTTTTTCTCAATCTATTTTAATTTTTCTAATAATCTATTTTAGTTTTTTTTGGCTTCTTATATCTTATATGGCTTCACTTGTGGCCTTATTACAGATATTTAGCAGGATGAAGTTGCAAAAAGAGTGCTTTTCGGCGGGATGTGGTTTAGTACTCGTTCGTCGTTGGAAACTACCATTGTCACAACACAATCACAATACTACCAAAGATATTTATAATTCAAAGGAGAAGTCATTCGGTAACACCCGCCTTATAAATTTCTACAGTATTCTTAAAATTTTACCATCATGCTCGCACATTACTGCTTCAACGCAGAATATGTGGGGCAACGATAGTAGTAGTACTAAAAGACTCAGCAGAAAAATATTGTCATCAAGATAAACATATGACACTGCAAAAAAAGGCTATATGAGCTATCTACCTACAGTTTAACTCCCAGAGTTTCCCTTAGACAGAAGTTTAAAGACATTCTAACTGTTGTCTCTCAGTTTATCTATGAAAATCTAATGTATGTAAAGAAAAACATTAATTTGATAAAAGGAGTGATGCTCATTTCATCAACACGCGAAATAAGCACAAGCTATCCGTACGTGTAACGCGTCTCCACAAAATAATTCATTATTGTATGGGACAATGCATACGATTCTATAATAAACTTCCCAATGTTATCCGAGATGTGTCTATCAATAAGTTTAAAATTACTATTAAAACTAAACTCTGTTAAAAAGGTTATTACAACATTTCGGATTACTTGGAGGATAAAACAGCTTGGGACTGATCACTCAAGGATGTATCTACTCGTGTACTAAGATGTCAAAGTGTAGCGTGTCTTGCCCTACTGATACCATTATTAGTTTCTTTTTTGTAAGGCAACACACTGGACCTAAAAATAAGCGACAATAAGCGATACAAAAAATGTAAAAAGACAAGGCCGCTGAGTTTCTTGCCGGATCTTCTCAGTCGTGGTCGCGTTCCGATCCGGTTGTAGATAAGAAAAAATCAATGTAATATGACAATTTGTAAGTGCCCCTGTAGGCCTATACAGAATAAATGTTATGAGTTTTGAGTTTCTGAGTTTTGATATAAAATGCCATCTCACCATGTCACTGTTCAGATGTCGTAACAATATAGCGTTGCCGTAAAGCAAGGTCCTGTGTCCAGAACCTGTTCCTTTGCCCTGGAATCAAACAAATAATACTTATAATTTGTATCTTACAAAACCATTGATGATTAAAAACGTATTAATAATAAACGCTGTTGTAATTTTGCTTATTAAGAACGCGAAATCAAAACAAATTAATTCGTTAAAATGGATTATAAGAATAATCATATAATTATTGCATCTAAAAATGCAGCTATATGGATGGAATGGTATCCATACTTTAACATATCAGAAAGACATGTTAAAGTATTTAAAACAAAATTTAAAATAGCTGATTCTGCATTTTTGGTACACTTCATCTTCAGTACCATCTATTGCGTAAAAAACTACAAAAAATTCGCGTCTAAAAATGAAGCAATATGGAAATCCAGAAATTATGTTTCAGAAGTTAACCCTCTTTATAGCATCATAAAAAATAGAAGCGAAACGCTGGAAGTATAAAACCGGCTTATGAGTATTCGCATCGTTTTTAAATCTTCAAAAATCTGATTCGAAAAAAATAAACATTGTTTTAAAAACGGGCGAAAGTTTTTAAGCACTGGTATTTGTGAGACTGTATAAAAAGTTAAATTATTAAAAAATGTTATTTTACTAAATTGTATATGCCTATTGTTTAATTTGTTAATAAGGCCAAAAGGTAGAGTTTCTAATCTCTAAACTATCAAGCATCATGCTTCAAAACTACATGAGGAAGTAAAATGGAAATATCAATACAATAAATAAATAGAAAAAAATAAGAAGCATAACAAAAGGCATTAAAATCACAATACTACTTATTATGTAGAAGACTGCTAGGACTCGCGTGATATTTAATTTTTTTTCGCCCAGTTTAGTAAAATTTTATATTATATTGAATGTATTCGCCTGGTAGTCACTATTATGCATAGCGGTGAGAGCGGGCAACAACACGTAACTCATTTACGTGTTCAGTGACTCGCGGAAGAACTTCAAATGAGTTCGAAATCAGTCGGAGAACATTTGCTTTGTAGTTATTTTGCAATATCATTGTTAATCGAAACAATTGTCAACCGTCATATCGACAACACGTAAATCTCACGATAATCCCGTTTTGTTATCAAAGGATTTGAAGTTTTTTTTTGTATCCCTTCAAGAGTCGTTATATTATTACAATGAAATTTCTATTGTGTCAGGCCCTATGATGACCAACGACCTTTGATGGATTATACCGTACTTGGATTCCTTGGAGTTGTTTTTTTTTTCATTATTTGTTATGAGAGATATATATAAATTACCAACTTATTTAGAATCACTTAAAACATATTAATATTAATTTAGAAGAAAACAAACAAAACGTTATCATGGTGAATATGTAGATTAATACAGATTGATTAAGCCATGATATTCCACTGCAATGTCATTGATTATTAGTATTAAGTCTGAGCTCGTTGTGAAGTAGACAAAATTTAACCATGACATAAATTAGTGATAGACAACGAAATATAGAATTCAGAGCCAATCGAAAAAATCCACCAATTATTAAACAATGACATATGAAACATGCGTTATTATTTTATCACCGACGATCGGATATACTCACTAAATTGTTGTTCCCCTGGAAGATTTAAACAGGAGCCAAATATGTAAAAATTATTCACAATTTAGAATTTCACATGTTAAACACATAATGTAGAAAGCATTCAAGAGATTTGCCTTTTAAAATCTTTATACGTACTCAAAATTAGGACATTATGACATATATATAACTTTAAGTGTGATTTAGTCAAATATAATTGAAAATTATTCAAAGGGTGATACAGATAAACGACTGTTAATTTTACAGGTATTGTATAGCGAATAATATAAAATATACATATATATTAATTTATAATAGTTAAAGAATACTTACAGTTTCAGATCCTGCCGCGGTGACCAACTCTTGTAAAGCTCTCACTGACAAAGCCTGTCAAATAAAAACAATAATAAAATAATCATGTAAAATAAACCTTCCTTCCACGATACTCATTAAACTGATTTAGCGTTTAACGCTACGAAGAAATAATGTCAGGAAGCATAACTCAGAACAAATTCCACACAAAAAGTGGTCCTTCAAAACGACGTATGATTTCAAATACGAATTACTTCCGAGGTTACAAATAGACTTGGGTGATTGGTTTACATTTCAGAAGGAAAGCAGGGATTGGTCCACGCGCGTGCTGCAACGTCTACTATGACAGCTGAGTCATAGCGGCGTGAACGATGTTATTGATTTAGCACGACTTTTATTGGGTCATTTTTTTAAAGCAGTTACTCTTCCTGATATTATTTCTTCGTAGGTTTAACGCATTAATAACGTCATGCTGTCTCTATCAGTTTCCAATCAAAAAACAGAAACGACATTTTATAATTTTTTTTTTGCAGATTTTATAATTTCTTTTAGGATAAACATATTTAGTGAAACATCGTGCAGGTGAGCCTATGGGTGGGATCGTTTCTGTAATATATTTTACGTTTCTGTAATCATAAGCAAACTTAAACCATCGTCTTAATTAAAGTTAAAACAGTGGCTCACATTTTGTAAGAGAAATCTGTTGTTATCGAGCGAAACGCGCGCTAGAATTTTGGAAACATTTATAAACAGATTGTATGCTCGTTTGAACGCTAATCGAATTATTTAAAACAAATTTCATATCTACTTAATTAATGTATACTTTATTTATTTCTTCTATAAACTTATACAAAATAGTAATAATATATAAATTATACATTCTTAATCGACTTGATAAGGTCATGCTTAATGAGAGATATTTATTGCATAGGAATGCATATAAATGTATTGGATCTTGGAACTACATTTATAGTACAGACTTTATTTTTTTTTCATTTTACGCCACATGCAATTCATATAGACTAAAAAGTACACAACATAATTTATTCATTCAATTCAATGCGTTACTTTGCTGAAATCCATATGAATTAATATTAAATATTAAGTCTTGATAATAATAACAATTTTGTAACACTTATGTCGCTGCAAAAGTATCACTTTTTTTTTTAATTAACCAACTGCTTTTTTTAATAAAGAGTTCAATATGCAGTAATAGTACAGAATATCGCTTCGTCCAGCCCGACTTTCGGTATATTTTCACTTTGAGAAAGCTAAGCGTAATCCATCATTGTCTAAGAAGGCCTAATAATGGGCCAACAAGTTGGGGAAAACAGGAAACGGGCGTGTTCGTCCCAATTTCAGCTTTTGGGATATTCAATCAAGTGCAAAAAGATGGTACGTCTAGACATATTTTTGTTAATAACTTACCATTGTATAACAATAGCTTTAAATTTAATAGGCTTTTCACTTACTATTCTGCGTTATGTCTATGAAAATATAACTGACAATGGAAACTTCGTATCGTTCGATACCATAGTAGCTATTAATATGACAATAGTAATAGATTAAAAAAACTAAGCTAGCGAACTAAAATTTAATTATGGTAGGCATTATTCTCTTCACACTAAAATCCAAATTCAAAACTTAAAATGACATTTCTAAAAATAGGATTGTTCTACGAGTATTAAATTTTGGGTATTGTTTGTTTAGCGAGCAACAAGTTACGTGACGATTAATCTGTCCAAAATATATCCGCAACTGAGCAGCAAGATCTCATTTTAGTGCTGCCATTCGGAAGTGTTACACTTATTTGGATTTTAGCCTAAACATACGAAAAACACCATAATTTATAGATTTTTAGTTTAGAGAATGGTTCATACGGAATTGACACCATTATCTGACTAAACTCTTATTATGTCAATTGTTTCTTTGTAGTGGCAAAACTGACAAATTAGACCGAGCGCACATTGGAATCACGACAGTTTTAAGACATAATTTCCTCACATAGACAAGTCTGTCTTAAAACTAAAACCAAATTGTTTTACCTATGACACGTCGTACATCTTAAATGAAACTGTTTTGACTATCAGACAATTTTGTCTATGGGACGTTTTGTTTGAAGTTTGCGCGTCTTCATATTTTTTGTAAAGCAATAGTCTGCCTTAAAACTATCGTGACTCAAGTCTGCGCTCAGCCTTACATATTGCATAAAGTTGACATAAATCTGCTAGAGCATAGATATCATAAAAAAAAAAAACGATATTTAAAAAATATTTAGTGACACTTCCGACACTTTTTTTTTTTAAATATCGTTTTTTTTTAAATATCGTTTTTTTTTTTTGATAATGGATTTCCGCAAAGTAACGCCTGAATCAATAAATAGATATCATATTTCACAATGGATTGGAGATAGTAATAGTAGTATGTAATGTACATCAATGAACAATATGAATTGTGAATAGTGTCTAGAAAACTTATAGTCAAATTACCACTGTTAATCGAACACTATATAAGCTGTCGCCGTAAAAACCCGCCTACGTAAGATGTTACCGTGTCTAACATACCTGTTCGATAACAAACACACACTGCGACAGATCGGGTGGTATGTTTTTGTCGGCAATGTTCTCCAAGAAGCAGTGCCTGTTGCCGAAGCCTTCTGCTGCCAGGCAGACACGTTCGCCTGTCGCTGTGCATGACAGGCAGACCATGTCTTCCTGTAAATCAAATAAACACAACAATCAGATTACTTATCTATTTATTTAAGGAACACCAATATCTTACATTTTTACATTATAACTACTTCTTACAGCACCTGCAAGCCAATTAAAGGTCCTCGCGATTATATAATAGTTTATATAACATGACGTAAGAATTCGTATATAAGATTATTGGAATATAATATACCAAATAAAAGTACTCCGTAACACCTCATCACCTATTCTATATAAATCTTTAAAAAAAATATTTATACCATTCCCACTCTAAAAAAGCTTATTTCATTCATTGAAAACAGTGAATAAAAAGGCCTTTTAATCACTGTTTTGGTGTTTGTATTTAGAACACACCAATATATTCGATCTCCATTTCAATGCTTCTACAAACTCCTTGCGCAAAGAATAGTCGACATACAATGTCTTTGTTCAAATAACTCCTCGAGATTTGATTGGTCGATATTTGCGACAAGGAGTGTAGCATTAGAATGAAATGAAAACTGTATTATGTTTTTTGCTGCCATTACAGAAAAAAATATAATAATAAGAAAATTAATCTTTCGAATTCGAAATCGAAAACGTTTAGTAATTGTTCGAATTTTAATGTGCATTTAAATTAATTGAACCTTCCTTTTTTCTTTATTAAATGTCTATTTTCGCTTAAATTATTTCTTTTTCTCGTAGTCATGGTATAAAGTATAGTATGCAACTCTTGAATAAAACGGATTTATATCGAGGACCATGCATCACTCGCATCGCTCAGGATTCTAACACTTAACATCACGAATCTCTCCCTGCGGTCGTGATTCAGTCGTTAGAATCCATCACGTACTCGTGATTCATCTACGGCCCTCGCTTTAAATCCGTCCTTTATTCACTAGTTGCATAATATACTATTGTACATCTTAAACGGCAACTTATTTCTAAATAATTTCTACATTAAGTAACTACCTACGTTACAATCAAAAAAATCAGTGCTACTTAATTAACATGTATGTATGACAATATTATAATTTTGTCATACATTGCATTACTTATTTGAAGAGGGAACTGGGGCCTTATATAAGCTCTTAAAGGGCTTCTACAAAACAACCCGGCTTAATCGTACCATGACAACATTAGAGCAGACCTGCCAGGCCTACTATTCAAGAATCGCAGAAAAACCGTTCATCGTTTTTTTTCGGTACTGCTCCGAACTAGCATGGTTTTTACAAAGCTGATAGTCAGGCGCTGTATAAAACCCGGCATTGAAAATTATAAATGTTAACAAAACGTAAGCAACCGTATATATAAAGAGTTTATTTATAAACTAGCTGGCCCACAAGTGATTGCGCTGGTTTGGTCTTAGTAATTCACAATTGCTGTCGTGCGACAATAGTCATTTGTCTATGTCGCTTAAGGAGACCAGCCGTGCGATGCTGTAATGATTCGTCGACGAGCTCACCGATGTCAAATACTTTAATGAGAAATCGTCCTTGTACGTAAGGTTGTTTTTCCAACGTTTCTTATCATCTCGTCATTTGTTTCACGGAACATCCGTGAAAGATGCGACGATGTTTGCTCTTAGTGAATCGCATGGCTGAAAACTCAAGACACTAATGCGAGCCACTACACTATAACCATAGTCTATAGTCCCCTCTCTGAGAGAAAGTCCTGGGACTTTACGGAATACCACTGCACTCAATGTCTAACCCAAAATTTCTGAACTATGAATGAAGCTTAAACTATGGAGCTGAAATTGACGATGGGGGTAGTAGTTTGTATAATATTGTTTTAATTAAGAAATTGTAATTATATGAACAAGAGTGCCAAACAGAAGTAGCAGAGTATGAGCGCGAGGGTCGGCTACTAACGAATGATCTGTCCAACACAAAAACACTTATACAACGCAGGACCTTAAAAATACGAAATAAAATCAAACATGTAACTATTTTACTTTTACTTGCACGCTGTTGGCACATATATAATTACGGAACGAACATATTATGAAACTTTACTTAATTCCTAAATTCATTCAAATGTGCCTTCCCTTACCCAAAACTTCCGCAGAGAATAAGCCTATTGAATTGCAACACAAACAAAAGATTAGAGTGGTTAAATACGTTCCCTCGTCGTGAAGTTGGCAAAACCGGGTTTCGAATCGTTCGTACGGCTTAAAACGATGAATAATAAAAGGCTTCATGAGAAAGTAAACAAAAAAAAAAGTAAAAAAAAAAATGCTATAATTAAAACATATCGGGCTCGATCGGGCGTTGTAACTGTAATCTTTTTTTACTTTCTCACAAGATTTTTTGTGGGCCTATCACAAATAACTACGTAAGTGTAACGTAACGTGTCGTTCACGTGAAACAATATTAAAACTAAACTATGACAAAAAGTTATTACAAAATTTTGGATTACTTGGATGATAAAACAGCTTGGGACTGATTAGATCACTCCAGGATCTACCTACTCGTGTATTAAGATGTCAAAGTGTTAGCGTGTCTTGCCCTACTGATACCATTATTATGTTCTCTTTTGTGAGGCAACACACTAGAGCTAAAAATAAGCGAACATTTGTTATATCATTTAAGTTAACATTGGCGATACAAAATATGTAAAAAGACAAGCCCGCTGAGTTTCTCGCCGGATCTTCTCAGTCGTGGTAGCATTCCGATCCGTTTGTAGATTTAAGAAAAAATAAATGTAGAATGACAATTTGTAAGCGCCCCAGTAGGCCTATACAGAAAAATAAATAAATGTTTTGAGTTTGAGTTTGATTACAAACTGTCATTTATCTAAGGCAACTGTGACACAGATAACTTCTAGTTTGTACGCCGAAGCGTGACATGTCTTTGCTTTCGATACGAACACTTCGCAAATTGTTCGTGCTACGGCCTTAGGTTCTTCACTAGGTAAAGCCTGGAACATGATGGCTGATATACATATTTACAAATCGGGTCCCCCGAAACTCAACGATAACCTGGTACCGTGCTAGAGGCCAAGGTCAACCAGTTATGAAAAAAATAAGAAAACAAATCCATGTCACTTAGCCAAGCGATAATAGTCATTTTTCGAAAAAGTTGAATAAAATTACAGTAATTTGTTAAATAATGTAATCTCAAACAATGAATGTAAATCGCAACCACAATTTAGAGTAAACATTTTAACTAAATAAAATAAATTAAGTTTTGACGAGTTATGGTTTACAAAATTGTCAGTTGACTATGACCATGCCATATGGTTATACACAACTAAACAAACAAAGTCAAATCTAGAAATGTACAGATCCGGCCCTAACTCAATGGCTATTTAAATATATAAAAAACCTTCTACATTTTCTATGTCTTTTAGCGTACTAAAAGACATAGAAAATGTAGAAGGTTTTATTAAAAACTTAAAATCATTAGTTGAATCGAAATGTTATTATACCTTAGACGAATTTTTCAAAGATAAATTGAATGAAATTAAAATAGATCATTCCATTCCTACTGTTGCCATACCTTTATAGGGTCATATGTGATACAAATAAAAACATGTTCAACAAGACCAGCATGACGCTACATAGTATGTTGCAATAAATAATTGAGTACGAGTATTGAGTATTGGTTCTATATGAGAAGGAAGCCTTGTAGGTAGATAGTAACATAGACCTTTTTTTGAGAGGAAGGCTCGAGTCCTAATAGTGGAAGCATAATAAGCTGAGAATGTTTGAGAATTACAAACAAAACCACACTTAGCTTTATTCCTAAAATAGATATAATAAATAGCCCTTCGTTTCGAACTTGACTCTTGGCTTTAATGGAATAGAATGCTTTTCCGAGTTCCCCTTTTCCCCGTAATTATTTACATAGGGTTATCAAATTTCGAAAATGTTACAATAAATGCCTATTCAAACCTGGGCGTTATTCGCTACCGCGAGCGATAGAGAAATCCGAAAGGGTATGCGTTAATTTCACTGTTCACACAAAAGCGGATATTCTACCGCGGGCGGTAGAGATATTCGTTGGCAACGGTTAGGTTAGGTTAGGTTCACTGTTCACCTTCTGCGAAGCGGTGATTGCGCAGAAGGAGGCCGCGGAGCGGGTTAGGGAGAATGACGTTCGAGCTGACCCGCTCCGGCGCAGACAAACGGGGGTACGGAGGAGGCAGTTCGCTCGCCTCCTCCCTCTTCCGTAGTGGGTATCACTGGTGAAGAGTCGGGGGACTCTTCGCCGGCTTGCACGACCCCACACGTCTGAGGAGTGCCCTTGGTGAGCATGGGCACCCCTTCACAGGCGCCGACGCCCGGTTACCAACCCGGGCCTACCGCTGGGGCGAGATGGTGAATGCCAGCGCAACCCTATCTCACCCATCTGGCGGAGGACTGCTCACGGGGGGGTTTTAAAAAGAAGAAAAAACACCTCAAAAAAAAAAAAGGTTCACTGTTCACACCAAAGCGGATATTCTACCGCGGGCGGTAGAGATATTCGTTGGCAACGGTTAGCGGGGCGGCTGAACTAGTTTCGCCAAACACGAGAAAATACCGCCTCACTAGGCGGTACAAGTTTTGCTGCAGTTATGGAACTTCATACTATTTACCCATCGAGTTCCGCGTGGTATGTTTCGCTACCCACAGCGGTAGCGAATAACGCTCAGGTCTGAATAGGCATTTATTGTTTACCAATTTGAAATAAAAGAGACACTTTTGACGCGTCTATGAAACAGAAACACCATCATACACGACTAGAAACAATATAAACAGATTCATAATCAGCCCATTATGCTCCCACCGCTGGGACTCGAGCCTTTCACCTAGAGAGAGGAGTTGGACCATAATCCACCACGCAGCCCCATTGCAGCTTGGTGTCTAGGCTAGTGGCCAACCCATGTCAAAGTTTGCAGGCGGCCCGAAGGCCTTCGACATAGCATAGACGGCCCTACCCCTTTTACTCCCGACCGTAGGAAGCGTTGCTCTTGTAGATCAGTTAAGATCGCCAAGTAAAGGCTCCGCTGCGAGCGCTTCATTAACTGATTACAAAATAGTGGTCAAATAGGTAAATAACACCTGGGACGACCACTCACCGACCTATAAACCTTTAATGGGATGTTGTATTAGACCTTTTTCAGATATATTAAATAGAAATTACTTACGCAAAATGGGCTAATTTCTTTTGGTAAGTGCCGTAGCTACGCTTGTGAGCGCCCAAGGCAAAATTTGGGCCAATAAAACTATATAGTGATACTACATTAATACTTTTTAGCAATTTGCAAGTCTGTGAGTGTGGACAGCCCTTCTCGAAAGTGAAGTATGCACCTCTGGCAACTGCCTATGTGGCCAGCTCCTAGCTACAACAGTGATTTCGGTGTATCATCTAGGTATATTATACGATTTGATTGCTATAGGAAGTAGAGAAAGATCTGTGGCAGGAAAGTCGAGTTTGCCGGGTGGTTGTTGCATACAGTATTTTTAATTTACAGCCAAGTTTTGTTAGTTTGCCTATTAATACGTTTAGAACTACTATTAAAACTAAACTCTGTCAAAAAGGTTATTACATAATTTCGGATTACTTGGAGGATAAAATACGAGTAGCTTGGGACTGATCACTCCAGGATCTATCTACTCGTGTACTAAGATGTCAAAGTGTAGCGTGTCTTGCCCTACTGATACCATTATTATTTTCTCTTTTGTAAGGCAACACACTGGAGCTAATATTTGCAGTACCTAAGTAAATCATTGTAAAAACATCTATATAAAAATAAATGGCCCCGAGTTTCTTGCCGCTTTTTCTCGGTAGGCTCTATATATTTTGGAACGCGGCGGTATTCTTTTAGGTTTATTTAGGTATAATGAAAAATTGACGGTCATAAGTGCGTCTTTGATGCCTAAATTGAATAAATGATTTTGACTTTGACTTTGTGATGAGAAAGAGACATCTATATATTTTATCTCGAATTTTTATACAATCTCTATTAGATAGCTCTGGTGAAATCAGTGCATAGAAAGTAGTAGGAAATTTACTCATCAGGGAGACAGGTAAATTTTCTATATTTGGAAGAACGACTATATTGTACGGAATGATGGCAGACCTTCGTTAATAATTTCTGGATTAACATGATTTTCTTCGTGGCGTTGTTACGGGAGTAAAACAATCATACAAGCAAACAATTGCAACGATAACTGTAAAATTTAAAATAGATTTCTCTTGTTTTCTTATGGCCGTTTACATATGACTGGCAATAGTTCAACCTATATATAATCAAATCTTATAGGAACAGTACCAAAAAATCAGCTCAGGTTGGTGCAAACCACGTCTGTTTAATAATAGTGAATGGACGGCCAAGCTTTAATCATCATCATCATATCAGAAGTAGGATGTCCACTGCTGAACATAAGCCTCCCCCGTAATTTTCCAAAAGGACCTTTATCAGATCGTCTGTCCACCGTGTCAGTGGACGACCTACGCTGCGCTTGCAGGTCCGTGGTCTCCCTTCTAGAGCCTTCCGGCCCCATCGGTCATCTGTTCTGCGTGCTATGTGCCCTGCCCACTGCCACTTCAACTGGCTAATCTTCTGAGCTATGTCGGTGACTTTCGTTCTTCTACGAATCTCCTCATTTCTGATTCGATCACGTAGAGAAACCCCGAGCATAGCCCTCTCCATAACTCGTTGTGCGATTTTGAGCTTACTTATGACCAAGCTTTGCTCGTTAGTATTTAATTGATTTTTATTGGTCTACCCTCAAACCAAACTCTCATTGGCTTAATGTTGCTTAACAACGCCATCTATTGTCAAGTAGCTTTAGTGTTGGTATGTCGGTAAAACAGTTTAGTTGTTTAAGATGGCCCTAGTTGTCATAATGATATTGTGGCCGTTTTTGGTTGCCTGAAAACACGAATAAAACGACGTTTTCTATAAATGAAACCTAGCTAGATCGATGTATCGCTCCTAAAACCCCCTGCATTTTAGTATACATGAAAATCGTTGAAGCCGTTGCCGAGATATGAACCTTATATGTACATATACACAAGAATTGCTCGTTTGAAGAAATTTAGATTACATACCCTTATTATTTCAACAAAAACCAAGGTTCATTGAAAGATATAATTTGATATCTATTGTGTGAGAGCTGATTATGTATCGGAATCAACTTTACCTACTCTCATGCTTTATATGACAGATGATAGATCTATTCAACAACACTTCGTTCATGGTATATCATGCAGACAGCTGAGCAATTATGTATCTCAGTTGCAATTAAATTTTGATTGAATTCTGAACAAGTACCTACAATTTGAAAAATTGTATACTTCCAAGACTTCCATTCTATTCAGTTATCGGAGTGTATCTCAAAAACTACTGTGCCGAATTTGATAAAATTTAAATGGGTGGTCCCATTTAAATTTTATCGGAAACGGGGGAAGCACCAGCTTTCAAAAAAAAGAATTTCGAGAATTGGTTCACCTATTCGAAAGTTATGAAAAAAAAAAAATTCAGTTGAATTGAGTACCCCTTCCTTTTTTTGGAAGTCGGTAGAAAACATGTCACTTTTGTCAGCTCAAATCTACAACTTACTAACATTAATTCTGCTAACTAGAATTGCCAAATATTATTTTCAGCAAAAAAATAAAACTTGCCAAAACGAAGGCGTTAACCGGAATATCAGTCAGTTATTTCGTGACTAACCCTCCGTCATACAGTATAACTGTATTTCACCAAAATATTGCTGGTGTTTTAACTAAACTTGACTCACTAGAAATATGCATCGACGAGTTATTTTCACAATATAATATAAACGTTGATATTGTTTGTTTAACGGAAACATTCGTAAAATCTGGTAGTGAACTAAATATTAACATGAAAAATTTTCAAATTGCTAGTTTTTTTTCTAGAGCTGGTGTGAAACGAGGGGAGCATGCATTTTAGTTCAAAACTCACTACGTTTTATTAGACTTGATATTGATATAGGTCTACCAGCAGAACACTCATTAGAGATTTGTGGAGTTTTAATTTCCTCGATTAATTTTATAATTCTTTGTATCTACAGAACTCCGTCTAGTGATGTAAATATTTTCTTTGACAATTTAGAAGTGTTATTGCATAAATATGTGATAAAACAATCAAAAAAGGTCATTATTGCTGGTGATTTTAATATAAATACATTGAACCCGAACCCAAAAGAAGCTAAGAATGCCAGACGCTTAGAAGAACTTGCTTTTAATTATAACCTCACTCTACATATTAAACAGCCCACAAGACAGAAAAACTGTATTGAACACATTGTTAGCAATATTGAGGGAGCAGTAGGCCGCACTCATTCTATGCACCTCTCTGATCACGACACTTGTCAGACAACCACTTTTCCGGCCCCAAAAATAGAGAAGCGTTTTAATAAATGGTATATAGAGTCACGAAATTATAGCCAAGATAATGTGAATAAATTTTTAAATCATTTATCAGCCCTGAGATGGACGGATGTGTATAATAAAAATAACTTAGATAGAGCATTTAATTTTTTCCACGATCTTTTCTGTCTCCTATATAATTTATGTTTTCCAATAGAAAAGCACAAAATTCAGAGTAATTCATCTTCAGCTAAGTGGATTACAAAGGGTATCAAAGTATCAGCAAAACGAAAAAGAGAATTGCGATATCATTGCTATAAACTGAAAACGTCTGACAGTAAAACAATTTACCAGAAATATAGTAGTGTTTTGAGACATTGTATAAATAATTCGAGAAAAAATGTAAACCTTAAATTTTTATCTAATTCAAAAAATAAGTGCAAGGCGTCGTGGCACATTATTAAAGATAAGGTGGACTGTCAGCATACCGTTGATGGTATGAATGCCATTAACGTAAATGGGCATACGACAAGAGATCCAATTCAAATAGCGGAAGCGTTCAATGACTACTTCATTAATCTCTCTAATACGCTCAAGCCAATTAACACTAATATACCTGACACTTCACTAAATGGTAACCAAAACAGCTCAACCATATTTATAAAACCTGTGTCTGATATTGAAGTGCTAAAGCTGGTTTTTTCACTTAATAATACCAAATCGACGGGTTATGACGGCATTTCAACTCATATACTAAAACAGTGTGTGTTCATAATATACCCAGTATTAAAATACTTACTTAACCTTTCTCTAACAGAAGGTGTTTTTCCGCAAAGACTAAAAGTATCTGTGGTAAAGCCTTTACACAAAAAAGGCAGTAAGAAAGAGTTAAATAACTACAGACCCATAACTCTTATACCTACCTTGGCTAAGATATTTGAGAAGGCGATGCATCAGCGTTTGGTAAATTTCTTTGACACATATAAAGTGATTAAAGAAGAGCAAAATGGTTTCCAGAAGAAAAAATCAACGGCATTGGCTACTTTTGCTCTGGTGAACAGTTTAATAACGTGCATTGAACGTATACCCGTCTCAGGTGTATTCTTTGACATGAGCAAGGCTTTCGACTTTGTGGACCACAATATACTATTAAAAAAATGTGATTTTTATGGTATCAGAGGCCTTGGTCTAGTTTGGTTAACAAGCTACTTGACCGGTCGAAAACAATACGTAGAGGTAAAAAATATTGACGAGCACTTAGTATTAACGGCCTTCAAATCGAGTCCCAAACCTAATAACGTCAGCGTACCCCAAGGTAGTATTTTGGGACCGTTATTGTTCCTTATTTACATTAACGACTTACCGAATATAACGAATAAACAATGTGTACTGTTCGCTGATGATGTGTCTATTGTAGTGCCAGATAATAATGATAAATCGTATGAAGCATCACTAAATTTCGAAATAGAATCGGTAATAAATTGGTTAGAACAAAATAACTTAAGGGCTAATCTATCTAAAACGAAATTCATTAATTTTCAAAACTATAATAATATTGACATTTTTAATCCAACATTGACATGCAAAAATGAAAGAATAGAAAAAATGGACGAAATTAAATTTCTTGGAATCGTATTAGATAAAAATCTGAACTGGAAATCACATATAGACAGTGTATGTAAGAAATTAAATAGATTCATATATGCCCTTGGAAGATTAAGACGTACTTCGGGTCAAGACACCGCACTGACTGCTTATTTTGGTTACGTCGCCTCAGTTCTAGGTTACGGACTAATCTTATGGGGTAACTCTACGCATATTAAAAGAGCTTTTATAATTCAAAAAAAATGTATTAGAGCTGTTTGTGGAGTCGGTCCACTAGAGTCGTGTAAACCACTTTTAAAAAAACTAAATATACTGACTCTAATAGGCTTATATATTTATCTAATAGGATGTTTTGTTAAAGAACATAATGCATTTTTCAACCACTATGAGGACCAAACCCACTCTAGGGCAAAATATAGAGACCCAACGAGGTTAATGATGCCCACATGCAAAACTGCTCTTGCTCGTAAGAGCTGTGTGACTATGACAGTGAAAATATTTAACAAGATACCTAGAGATATAAGAGAATTGCCAATTAGACAATTTAAAACTAAACTTAAAGAAAAATAAGTGTAAAAAGTAAGTGGCTTAAAGAAAAATGCTTTTATGACATTAATGAATTATTTGGTATACATTGAGGCTGACATGTTTATTTTATATTATAATTTAGTAATAATATTAATGACATTTATTTTTTAATTATTGACATGTTCTTCATATATCAGTCGTATGTTAGTCATAAATCAATACTAACAATATTATATTGTACGTCTGTCAAGGACAAACTGTGGTTCTACAAGCACTTGTGCGCTTAATAAGATCTATTATGTACACGGTTTTTGCAATTAATAAATTTAATTTCATTTCATTTCATTTCAAAATTGACTTAAATCCGCCTTTTTTTATAGGTGCCTCATTATCGTCTGCATTAATCGTCATCGCTCCTTGATTCCTTCTTCGCTTCCATCATCCCATCCCACCAGGCGAGATGACGTTACTTCGAGGAACAAATATTAAAATAAATGTAAACATTAAAAAATGTATATATAAAGTAACACACGAAATTAATACATTGGGGCTAAAAACCATCTCGATCACGTCCGAAATTAAACAAAAAAATGGGGTGTGGCTGTGCCCTAGACACAGCCGTGTAGTACGTGAATCCGTTTCTCCGACTCAAAAGTTATACTAATTGCAAATCTCGGTTCTCAGCAAAATAACCTCAAAATGGCGTTCTCGTTTATCGAAATGAATTCTTTGGCCGTTTATTTATCCAGTGGTATAATTTAATTTTGGATGTACAGGTTAGATTTGAAACTACAACGCCAAACTGTATCCCCCGATTTTGTTATCATTAGATTTTTTGGATTGCCCCCGTATGGTAGTAAATTTAAAGACCTTCACGTATCCACGTCAAAACTGCATCCCAATCGGTCCATCCCTACTTATAGGAGCTACGATGCAACAGAGAAACATACAGACACACTCTCTCTGCCTCTCTGTGAATCTCTGCCTCCTGGATTTACCACTACTACACTACACATAATACTAGGAATTTAAACAAAAAGGCGGGTCAAACTCCCAACTATGGATATTGATGATCTATAGTTGTTTTCATACAGAAAAAGAATATGTAAAACTAAATACTTGACAGCCCTACGTCAACCATTTGTGGTAGCGACCAATTACCGGTCCCATTCATGCGGAGAGCTCTTTCAATTTAATCGCCTTTTTAGAAACATTCCACGTCATTAATGTAGGAAATGCCTATAGAACTTTTTGGTAGAGATAAATAAAGAGACTATGGCTATCATGTTTATGTAATCTATCTATCTATATCTCGGAAGAATAACAGGGCATGGAATCCGGGCTAAAACAGAACCGAGTACTCTATAGTTTATTCATTTATGTCGAATAGCATGTCCAAAGGTGTGAGTGAAACAAAACATGGCTGTATATTTTAATTATTTTTGAACGTGTCACAAACAAAAAATTAGCAATGTCAAATGGTTACCTTTGGTCATCTTATAATGCTAACAAATACAAAAGTTCTATCGAATACATCAAAATACTATAAGTCGGCTATCAACTTAATTGTGTAGTTTTATGTTAATCCCATAGTTCGAGAAAAGAAAATGAGGATGGATCGTCACTAACCAAAAATTAAATTGTGACAACCTGGATGATAACAAAATAAAACGGTATTATATGTCTCTTTCCTACGCACTATTAACATCGTAAGTAAAAAAAGATAGGCATATGCATTTCATTTCCAATTTTAGCCCGGTTTCCATGCCCTGTTATTGTTCCGAGATCTATACTGTGTGCAAATGTACTATCACCCAATTTTTTACCTAACAAGTTCAAAAAGGTTTTGCTTTGCACATAATAAGCATTTCCGTTGTGAAAATCTTTGTCCCTACATCTTTTAGAAATTTTATGATTTTGTCAGGTCAGTTGAGACTAGCACACATTTTGTTATAACAAAAAGTAGGAGTTATTTTAAACGAGTTGACAGTACTAAGATTATTAATAATAACCGTAATTATATCATAACTAAATTAAATTTATATCAACTTAGTATTTTAAGTGTTACCTTGAATAGGATTGTTGTATTTTATTATAATAAAAAGTAGTAGTTTTTTTATCAACACACCAATAAGCAGAGACCAGGCGGGGTTAGTGAATGGTAATTTCACGCAAAAATCACCCTTTAGATGTTTAGGCAAAAAATTGAGTTATAGTACCTAGTCAGGATTCACATAATAGCTAAGTTTTAACATTTCAATCGCTTATAATTTTGCTGTACATAGTAATAAAAAAAATTATCTGAATTTTTTTTGAACAGCATTATAAGACTTGCGTATTTTAGTTCATTAGTGTCTGTTCACGCGAAAGCGTGACGTCACTCCACCCCCCGCGCGCACCCCGCCGCCCCCGCGCGATAAGACGATCGTCGGCCGGGCAAGGGGTAAACGGGAGCGAGGCGGCTCTCGCCCGCCAACCAGTCACCTTTTTAGAGTCGAAGCTAGCGGACGTATACCTCTACGCTTCCGCGTCGCGACCGCATGGCAACCGCCATTATCAGCCCCGAGTCACCGCGACTGACTTCGCCGCGAGTGACTACCTAAATCAGCCCGTGTTTACGCGTAAACCAGTGACCCAGACACATTCAGCTCGCGCGCACGCTAAATCCCGAGAACCGCTCTGCGCCGCCGCGTTTCGCTACGACCCGGATCCGCCCCCAACATTTACCGACGTAGAAATACGCGTACGCGAGTGCGTGAACCAGTGCATCCATATGACAATACAAACATTATAACTACAGTGAACTACAGTGAACAGTTCGTCACCCCCTTCAGCACGACGTCCACAGCAAGACGCCTCCACAGAGGAACTCAGGACGCCTACCCATCAGCTCCAGATCATCCGACATCCCAATTGGAGACCAGGTATCTATCCTAACACCCCTTTCCACGATCGTATAGTTGCAGGAAACTGCTCAACTATATTTCCTTCGAGCCGGATTTAGGGAGGAACAGATCGCTATCGTTAAGCTTAATTTGGAAGCGTTATCATTGAAGGCAAGCAAATCCAGGCATTATAGCCTAGAATTCGATGCCAGAGCATCTGGCGTAAGAGTGACTCGTGATAAATTCGACGCGGCGTATTACATAATATTAGACACCGACGATTTATCAGACGCTCAGGAGGAGTTCTACAACGAGCAGTATGAAAGGACAATAAACGCCTACTACGAGATTCTCGTAGTAAAATTAGAACAAAAAACATGGTCATTAGCTACCAATGACGATGTAAAAACTGCGCCACATACGGTAAACTCGGTCATCCCCCTAACTGAGTTACCAAGGTTTACCTCACAACCCGCGCGCCCTTCGCCGTCAGCTCAGCAGGTATCGAACCTGCAGCCTCCGTGCTATGCGCAGGTTTCGAACCTGCACCCTCTCAGCTCCGCGCCTATACCCGCGCGCTTCTCACCATCAGCTCAGCAGGTATCGAACCTGCAGCCTCCATGCTATGCGCAGGTTTCGAACCTGCAGCCTCCGTGCTATACGCAGGTTTCGAGCCTGCAACCTATCAGCTCCGCGCCTATACCCGCGCGCTTCTCACCATCAGCTCAGCAGGTATCGAAGTCAAAGTCAAAGTCAAAGTCAAAATCATTTATTCAATTTAGGCATCAAAGACGCACTTATGAACGTCAATTTTTTATTATAATGTACTTTAAAGCCTACCGCCGCGTTCCAAAATACATAGAGCCAACCGAGAAGAAGCGGCAAGAAACTCGGGGCCATTCTTTTTATATAGATGTTTTTACAATGTTTTTACTTAGGTACTACAAATATTAGCTCCAGTGTGTTGCCTTACAAAAGAGAACATAATAATGGTATCAGTAGGGCAAGACACGCTACACTTTGACATCTTAGTACACGAGTAGATAGATCCTGGAGTGATCAGTCCCAAGCTGTTTTATCCTCCAAGTAATCCGAAATTTTGTAATAACCTTTTTGACAGAGTTTAGTTTTAACCTGCTTTAGTGTGAACCTGCAGCCACCGCACTATGCGCAAGTTTCGAACCCGCAACCTCTCAGCTCAGCGACTATACCCGCGCGCTTCTCGCCCCCACCTGCGAAGGTATCAAATCCACAGCCTCTGTGCTATACGCAGGTTTCGAACCTACAACCTCTCAGCTCTGCGCCTATACCCGTGCGCTTCTCGCCCCCACTTCAGCAGGTTTCGAACCCGCAACCTCCGCGCTATACGCAGGGTTCGAACTCACGACCTTTCAGCTCCACACCAAGACCCAAACAGGGATCGAACGCGCAACCTCACTATGGTGACAACCATTGCTACCCATGGTGTAATGTAAAGGGTCACAAGTTACGGGTATGTACCCGATACTACGCACCACCAGTGCGCTTATTGCCGGTACAACAGCGCGAGGTACCACGGCACCGTCCCTCACCTGATACGGGCCAGATGGTGTACTCCCGTCGTACTCCACCGCGCACTACCTCGCGTTCTTCACCGCCGCCTAGGCAATGACTAGGACGGCACAATCAGCACATATCCACTCAGCCCACAAAGAATTAGCACATATCAGCTCAGCTCATAGCTAATCAGCACATATTTTACCTACAATTATTCAGCACACACACACAACACGACGACAAACTGTCGTCGCAAACACCTTAAGTCAGCTAGGTGCGGACATTCTGCACTCACCCTTACGCCAGCAATTCTGGACGTTATCAGCTCGTCGCGTAATGCGACATCGAGTATATAAATGTATACATTGTTTACGTTTCCGCGCTAAACCCAAGGCTCCGTACATGGCCGACTTACCCGCCGACCGCGTGATTGTTCAGCTCGTATTCAGCAAAGTCACAACGTTATTTAGATATAATTGCGGTACAATTTATGTAGGCGCTAGAAATGAACTTAGGGAAATAAAAGACTTTCTTGCAACCAATAATAACAATATCGCACCTACACTTTCAGCCCTTTTAGCGCGCATTGCAGCCATGCTCAATGCACGCCCTCTCAGCCCACTCTCTTTTGACCCCGCGGAATTTGAATTAATCACCGCGGGTCATGTCCTTTTAAAACGTCAGCTAAATGCCCTACCTGAGTATTCGGTAGGAGGACGAGCCATTTTTGCACACAAAAAGGTTCAAGCTCGTCCTACCCTTACCCCAACACCTTTGGCGATCCTGGTCCAAACCCTACCTGCACACCATCCAAACCCGCTCCAAACGGACTCCCCGATCCAGCCCACCTCAAGTCGGGGAACTGGTACTGATACTGGACGACCAGGTGCCGCCTCTACACTGGCGCATGAGCCACAAGACGAACCCATGAAGGGATGGCGTCACCCGAGTGGTGGAACTCAAGATCACCCACCTGACTGTCGATTGACCACCACACCACACCTTTGCCGCGTGGGTAATATGTTCACGCGAAAGCGTGACGTCACTCCACCCCCCGCGCGCACCCCGCCGCCCCCGCGCGATAAGACGATCGTCGGCCGGTCAAGGGGTAAACGGGAGCGAGGCGGCTCTCGCCCGCCAACCAGTTACCTTTTTAGAGTCGAAGCTAGCGGACGTATACCGCTACGCTTCCGCGTCGCGACCGCATGGCAACCGCCATTATCAGCCCCGAGTCACCGCGACTGACTTCGCCGCGAGTGACTGCCTAAATCAGCCCGTGTTTACGCGTAAACCAGTGACCCAGACGCATTCAGCTCGCGCGCACGCTAAATCCCGAGAACCGCTCTGCGCCGCCGCGTTTCGCTACGACCCGGATCTGCCCCCAACATTTACCGACGTCGAAATACGCGTACGCGAGTGCGTGAACCAGTGCATCCATAAGACAATACAAACATTATAACTACAGTGAACTACAGTGAACAGTTCGTCACCCCCTTCAGCACGACGTCCACAGCAAGACGCCTCCACAGAGGAACTCAGGACGCCTACCCATCAGCTCTAGATTCATCCGACATCCCAATTGGAGACCAGGTATCTATCCTAACACCCCTTTCCACGATCGTATAGTTGCAGGAAACTGCTCAACTAGTGTCAATGCGCCTTCTCCGCGCCGCACCCCAGCCGAAGCCTCACTGAGGCCCCTTATTTACTTGGTCTACGTTCTGGAGGTCATTGCTGTCTTTGCCCTAGTTGTTAAGGGATGCCACCAATGTAACCAAAGTGTTTCTAATACTCAAGCAGGTGCTTGAGTATTAGAAACACTTTGGTTCCTCACAACTCGGAATGTTTACTACTTCCTGGGACGCAGCCTGGCCCTGGACCAGACGGTATGAATCAGCAACATCATTTCCAAAAAGCTTGTTTAACGATGGTTTAGTAAAACTTATCGATTATTTTAACTTCTATCACTTCATCAGTATCAACCTGTAACTATGTTATAGAAGCGAAACTGTGTTTGTCGTTTTGTAGATTGTTTGCCTTGCTTTCACAGGTCAACTACGATTTGATATATATAACTAAGGTCAAAAATATTGTCTGTAAAAAGATTCCTCGAGAAATGGATACTCGCAAAAAGTTCCAATGGCAAAGTTAGGCACTCATAACACGCGTGCGGGACACACCTGCCACAAAAAAATAAAAAAATGCAGCTTTTTTCAACTGTTTTCAAGAGAAGTTAAAGTTACTCGTATTCCTTCACGGTAAAGTGTTATCTATACTAATATTATAACGAGGAAAGATTTGTATGTATGTTTGTAACGAATTGGCTCAAAAAGTACTGGACCGATTTCAAAAATTCTTTCACCATTGGAAAGCTACATTCACCCTGAGTAACATAGGCTATATAAGATTCATCATAATCATCATCATCATCATCATCCATCAGCGCGCGGGTGAAACCGCGGAGAGCAGCTAATTATAATATACAAGTACAAATGAAAAATTTAATACCGACTTCCATTCTATTCAGTTATTGGAGTGTAACTCAAAAACTACTAGACCGAATTTGATGGTCGTTTTGGAAATCTATACGAGAGGCATATGTTCAACAATGGACGTCCTTCGTCCGAGATGATGATATCAGTTTGGATGTATGGATGGAGATTGGTCTTTGTAACTGTTCATGCCAAACCTATTGACTCGATATGACTATTAGCCTTTTCATAAAAACGGACTTGAAACAAGTACAATTTGAAAAATTTAATACCGACTTCCAATCTATTGCGTTATTGGAGTGCAACTCAAAAACTACTGAACCGAATTTAAATGGGACCACACGGGAAGCACCAGCATTCAAACAAAAAAATAATTTTGAGAATCGGTTCACCCTATCGAAAGTTATGAGGTAACAAACATGAAAATACACAAAACAAAAAAAATATAACAGTCGTATTGTGTACCTCCTCCCTTTTGAAAGTCGGTAGAAAATAATGTACTCAAATATACTATACCTAATGTAGGTACAATAAATCCTTTGTAATATGTTTTGACTTGTAAAATGTGCTATTACCAATAAATCTATCAATCTACTAAAACGCAATTCAATTGTTTTCAGCATCTGCATTACCTTCACCTGACAGATAGTGAAATCATTTCCCACACAAAAATAGCCATACCTGTGCCAAATATTTAGCTCAATGATTACACCTGACCATCGGCATCGCAGACATAACTACAAGTACTCCTATACAGTCTATGGCAGCGTCTGCTGTCAAATGCTGGTTATTTATAGAGGCAGGGCATTCGACGATATGTAAACTAATGTGCCTGGGATTGGACGGCAGCTGGGTTTACGGGAACTGTGGCATCACAATATAACTTACATTATTAAAGAAGACTTATCTACCGACTTCCCAAATGGAGGAGGTACTCAATTATACTGTATTTTTTTGTATTTTTTTTTTGTTTGTTAACAATTTCGATTTTTGTTTGTAAATAATCTACTATTCACATATTGCGAGTATGATAATTTCAAATTCGTTTTAATGAAATACTAGACACGCGAACTGCTCCACAGCCATATGGAGTCAACGGGTTTGGTTGAAAAATTAAGAAAGATCAATCTAGATTTATACATCCAAACTGACATCATCATCTCGGACGAAGGACGTCCATTGTTGAACATATATGCCTCTCGTATAGATTTCCAAAACGAACGGTTGAAAACGGCCTGCATCTAACTTCGTCCCGCAACCATTATCAGGTCGTCTTTTCACCTTGTCGGTGGATGATCGACACTACAGAACCTTCAGCCCAAAAAGATTCATTTTTGCAACTATAATATAACTATGAAGACCCATATAAGTATCACATAATATTTCTTTATGATAGGCAACCAAGAGGTAGCTGATTCGTCTCGAAGCTAATGTTCTTTTCATGGAATTATGGGAAATGGTCTATCATTGTGATCCACGCCTAATTAATATGAAGATGATGATGATGAAGAGAAACACACAGGAGACATGTAATCTTTGTTTTTTTATGTTTTAAGGAGCCGGTACAAGCACAAGGCCTTTCGTGATGATGCATTTCGTCACAAGGGACAATTTTGTACCTACTGCAACCGTAATCCTTAAGTATTATGTGTTTGTAATTTCGCCATCACCTACTGCAAATATTACAATAAGTCTACCATGAGTTCACAACATTGAAAAAATCGATGAAAAAATGTATGAAAAAAGAACAGTGCCACCTCTTGGTCAATTGTAGAACTATAATTGACAGCGAGTACGCCAATCACAAGCTTAATAAGTAGGCGCGATCGAGTATCGACTATAGATGACATTTATGTTGCCAGCTCATGGCAGAGGTAGGTACTGCTTTACGGTAGAAAAGGATATAAAGGGTGGCAGTATACTTCCCCTGACGAACTCATTCATAAAGAGTTCTACTGCACTATGTAATCTCTCTTCAAAATGCCGTTCTGACACATGGGTACTTACTCTCTGTTATGTTGTAGATAAATACGTAACACCTGACTTCATACCTGTTCGTACACGCCTATAGCGCCGTGGGAGCGGCAACTGGCCGCGACGCTGTAGAATAAATTTCAGCGGCCGATATAAAGATGTGTTTATATATTCTTCAATTTACCGTAACTCTTAAATATAAACGAATATACAGGGTGTCTCGAAACTCGACGATAACCTGGTAGCGGGCAAGATGCCAAGTTATGAAAAAAAATATAAAATAAAATCATGTTTTCCAACATGAAGTTTCAGAGTTAACTGGCAATAATTTCGTAAGCCACAACTACTCAAAACTTAATTTATTTTACTTAGTCAACAATGTTTATTACTTCGATTTGTGGTTGCGATTGATAGCACTGTTATTTGAAATTAGATTAATAAAAAATTTTTTTCTACTTTTTCGAAAAAAATCTATTATCGCTTGGCTAAGTGACATGGATTTGTTTTCTTATTTTTTTCATAACTGTTACACCTTGGCGTCTCGCCCGGTACTAGGTTATTGTCGAGTTTCGGGAGACCCGATAAATAAGGTTTGTGTCTTGTGTGGCGGGAGGAACACACACATTCACATCACAAACATCTAACACTACAAACAGTTTTGCTCATCGCATAACTTCTTTTGCCGGCCAGGGACTGAACTTGGAAACCCACTTTTTAAGGCACGGTTACAATATACTAGGCTAAAAAAGCGCTTAGTATATTGTGATTTCTTACTGGAAACTCATTTAAGTACATTCTATAAAGAAATAATTTATTCGTAGAGTACACCAGAATAAAAATCTTTATCAAAACAGCAGCAAGGACAATATGCGTTACAATTAATGAAAGATTGAGTCGTAAATTAATAGTATAGTCGCTCATAGATTGCGTTCTGGACACGTTCCTTATAATGGCTTCAAATATTTAATGGGAAAAGTGATTATCCCAGATTGTAATCTATGTGGAATCAAAAATGGCATACAGCACTTTTTGACAAAATGTGGCGGAAGTGCATGTATGAGGGAGGATTAATCTAACCACTTCGGACTTAACCGATATGACGTGGGTATATATGACATGGATTGTCTGGAAGAGATCGCTCTGAGCGATAAGGCTGCCCATTGTTGCACCTACTTTTAAGCATTGTTTTTATTTTATTGTCTAATATTAAGTCATAAATGTGGTGTCTCAATAAAGTGTTATCTATCTATCTATCTATCTTATTCCACAGTATACTAGCTGCGCAAACAGATAGATTTCTATATCGATCCGTTTATAGGATCACAGCAAGACTAGAGTTACTAAGTGTAGATCTAAGATTAGAAATATGGGACTTACATAGTTGGTGGACGACTAAAAGCCCCTAAATAAAAGAAGAAAAAAATAAAGGTGACTCAAAGATTTTTAATGGGCACATAGGTATTCAGTATATTACTTCTGGACATTACTAGCTACATCCAAACTCCTAGGCTATAATATATATATATATATAATTAGTCCCTATTTCTTCTGGTCACGCTATAACTTGAGAACGGCTTTACTGATTTCACTCATCTTTTTTTAATAATTTGTATAAGGTACTTGAAAAAAATTAAGAAAAGATGGGAGGTTATGGCGAGGCAATCGCTAGTACTATAATATTCAGTATATATACAGTCTGAATTCGAAGAAATTTAGATGAGTGGTCCCATTCAATTTTCATCAGAAGTATGCTCTACCTATCAAATTCGGACTTGGTACTCTGTAAAAAATTATGCGTGTTCATACATAAAAAAACACGCGTCCTTGAGTGTGACACGTGAGAACCTGCTCCTTTTGTAAGTCGGTTGAAAACTGGTGGGTAACTAAGATTACCTACCTGTAGTTACTGTTATCAAATCTCATTTCCCATTCACGGAATAATGGAGGACGATACTGCGTGTAATCCGCACCTAAATTGTCCCCAACCCAATTATTATGAAGGACATCTCATCCAAAGATTATGTCACCCTTTCATAATTAAAATCAAGGTTCGTATGAATAACCACCCCTATAATTAGGGATAATAAATAGCGAATTTAGATTAGAGGGTTACGCTAATCCCACGGTGATAAAAAAGTTTGAGCTAATTCAGATTCCGATATTGTAGATTATTAAATTATATATAGATAGATTGTCAAACTGTGTTCAAACAAAAATTGCCATCCTCGTACGTTATGCCTCAGTGGCCTAGCGGTAATGACGTCTGACACGGATTGTCGGTAGACGAGGGTTCAGGGGCGCAAACATTTTTCTCTCTCAAATTTCAGTCTCGTTTAGGCATAAGTGCTTTAAAAATAATACAATAAAAATAAAATGAGTTCTTATATTACCAACGCGGTCTCTACAGCCTCCATTGAACATAATATTAATCATAACTCATTTAAAATGAACTGATTTAATATTGGCGTTAAAAATGGCGGAAAATATACTTCATATATAAAAATTTTAATTAGTCATTAATTTATAAAGTCTATTACACATAAACATTAAGAAAATCTTATTAAACTTATTAAAATAAATTATTTTGATTGTAACTTTATTATGTGATTTGACTATACCAGTTTAGTAGCAATTTATCATTAATTATTAAGTGCAATAAATCTCTTTGTGAACGAGTCCGTCCGGGGAAGTACACCATACTTATTTCTAGTGGCAAGCAGTAATGTTCTTAATACTGTATTTTGGTTTGAAAATGTGGTTGCCGGCTAAATTACAGGAACATGAGACCTAAAAACTACCTCAGGGATACGAATCGTCACTTGTGAGGAAATATTCTAGGCAGAGGTTACCACTTAACATCAAGCGGGTTTGTAACGATTACCAATAATATAAAAATATATATGGACTATAAATGTATTTGCTTAGAATCTATTCCCCATTGGTGAGATGTTTAAAAAGGGAAAAGTTTCCGTCGGCCATAGTCTTATTGTAAATAATAAAATGAAACAACCAAGAGGCCGGAATCTAAATTATTACTGCCCTTAAATCTGTAAGGCTGGATAAAACCTTGGAAAGTCAAGGCTGTTATTAATGAAGAATCTTACTAGTTAATTTAATCTAGAATTTTATCGGGCAAACTTTCTGAGTATTTATTATCTGAACTTTTGTATAAGCCGGCAGCCGCTGATCGACATTTAAAGATTAATTTTACTGCTGGTTACACTTTGAAGTTTAAATGCTTAATTTTTTTGGATTAAAATAAGTTTTAGCCTAAATGGTAGTATAGTTTAGGAACACTTATGTATAAGCTCAATGATTTTGCGGCCTTACTTATAAACGCTGCTTAAAGGCCTATTCAGACCTGAGCGTTATTCGCTACCGCTGTGGGTAGCGACAAAATACCACGAGGAACTCGATGGGTAAATAGTTTGAAGTTCCATAACTGCAGCGAAACTTGTACCGCCTAGTGAGGTGATATTTTCTCTTGTTTGGCGAAACTAGTTCCGCCGAGCGACGACATGCTTCCATGCCAACGGATATCTCTACCTCGCGCGGTAGCGATATCCGCGCTGGTGTGAACAGCGAAATTAACACATACCCTTTCGGATTTATCTATCGCTCGCGGTAGCGAATAACGCGCAGGTCTGAATAGGCCTTAAATTTAAATTACGTTATTTAGTACTGCGCAAAGCAAAAATGTTCTGCACCGTACTAAGTGACGTTTTTTAAATTTAAGAAATATTTATAAGTAAGGCCGTTTATGTTTTAACTTACGCGGAACGTAGAGTTGAGTCCCATTATCACGTACAATTGACTACCATTATCATATACCTTCCTAGTATCTTATGATACTTCTGTGGTATGAAAACCTATAAGGCAATGCATTAATTTAAATAAATATATTCCCACAATCAACATTATATGTGCTAATGTTTACGAGTAATCTATGAATGAGATTGTTTGTTACAAATTCACGCTAATGCGGCTTAACGAACTTGGATGAAGTATAGAATGAAAATAACTTATTCACCAACCTACTGTGAAGTACAAGCGAATCGTCTCTGCAATAGCTTGGGCAAAAAAGCTTTCGTTTAGTACCCTAAAATTAAACTAGATGGCGTTACTAATCCTTAAGGTGCTGTCATATAACGATTCGATAAAAATGAAGCTATTTAAAGCAGTTTATCTCTCAAGCAGCGATTTAATTAAAACTACAAAAATCATATGACAGTTTTAGGACTTCTAAGTACACATTGACGGAATTAAAACTTATTTTAACATACTAGAGTACATAAAAATTATGTATTTGTTATGAAACACATTTCATAAAATAGTAATTTTAATACACATGCATTGACGGTTTTTTAATGAATTTTGTACGTTTTTACGCCATGCATTTGCTTGATTTAAATAAAGGAAATTTAACGTAGCCAATCGCTGAGCTGACAGCGCCTTAAAATGACTATTAGACCAAACAAATCGAGATTGTTTTAAGGTGCGCGGTGAGCTATGCAATGACATACGCGTGGTCTACAGCTAACAGAGCCACTAGTATGTGAAGAACTAACACATAAGTAGTCACAGTCATCAGTGGTCCAATCAGAACGCATTGTCATGCTTGCACATTTACTTAGAATAAATTGGCACAGAGTGTTAATACTGACAAAACCAATCAGAAAACAATCAATTGGTACTTTAAACTTAGAAAAAAATATCTTCGTATAAATTTAAAGAAAATCACTCACCGTACGCAGGAATGAAACATCATCTTGCTCGCTTGCTCCTCCCTCCGCTTCTGCCATCTTGATTTTCTATCTCGCTCTACTGATCAGATTTGTTCAGACTCGCTTCCATTCCACGGGAAATGCATCTGGAAAGAGATGAAAATCATTAAGTACTTATCTTTTTTGCAATACATTTACATACAATTATAATATGGTTCGCTAATGCTAGAGATTCCGTTTAATACTATCATCATCATCATCATCATCTCAGCCGTAGGACGTCCACTGCTTAACATAGGTCTCCTTCATAATTTTCCAAAAGGACTGGTTGGAAAAAGCCATCAACACTAAAAAGTGTGAAATAACTTGTTGAAGTCGGTACCATTCGCAAAATATAGTGATAATAAGTATCTTTGAACTAACATAGTCACCGACTTAAACAAGTTGTTTCATACTTTTTAGTGTTGAAGTCGGTTCTATTTTTAGGTCATTTTTTTTCACTCTTTTGGTAACTAACCCTTGCTACTTACATGACGATTTTCATTCACCGTCAATTACAGTTTCAGCAAGATTTGATTTGATTTGATTTACACGAGGAGTGGAGCGTCAGCGCCCCTATTTGAGGAATAATCCGGTGTCGCCCGGTTAGACCTACATGTGGAAAAAGTCCTTTCGAGGCAAAATAAGCAGTTCATTGATTTGCTTTAATTTGATAAAAACACCTGTCGGCTTGAGAACCTCCTTCTTTTGTTATGGAAGTCGGAAATTAGAATAAATATTGCACTTCTGCAATATTTACTGTCTTCATACCCAATGTCACCGACATATGCCAAAAAGTATACATTGTCTTAAATTTATATCAATCTCAAGTTTAGAGAACGCATGCAGACCATACATTGAAAGTCTTAAATATTACCGTTGCGGTGATAAAGAGCACGGGAGCTGGGGATAGCACTCCTGCAATATTTACTGTCTTTCTACATTCCGCTGCCATTGACATATTATTATCAAAAAAGTGTACTAAATATACATCTTTAATTTAAATCAATCTTATTATATAGCACTCCTGCAATATTTACTGTCTTTCTACATTCCCGCTGCCATTGACATATTATTATCAAAAAGGTGTACTAAATATACATCTTTAATTTAAATCAATCTTATTATATAGCACTCCTGCAATATTTCCTGTCTTTCTACATTCCCATTGTTTTTTTATGAGTCAGGATGGGTATGGCAATATTTACTGTGATCAACATTCGCCAAAAGTTTATAATAAATACACATCTTTAACTTAAATCAATCTTAATTCTACAAATCGCATGTAAACCAGACATAGAAAATCTAAAATACCACCGTTGCGGTGATAAAGAGCACGTGAACTAGGGGTAGCACTTCTGCAATATTTACTGTTATTCCAACTTTTTTTTTTTTTATGGGTGCAATATTTACTGTCATCGACATACGCCAAAAATTTGTAATAAATACACATCTTTAACTTAAACAAATCTCAAGTTTATAGATCGCATGTAGACCATACATTAGAAATAAACGCATAACCTTTGTCCCGAGGACATTGTCCCCATCGTAAATAATTTATTTTTTAGATAAACAAGACATTGTCACAAAATGAATAATATACATTGTATACGATGGGGACAATGTCCTTACAATGAGATGTAAATTGAATCAACCATTCAAAGTCATAAGTAATGTAGTATCAAATAATCACAAAATAACGAGTAATACGAGAATATAAAAATATGTACTCGTAGTTTTATACGAAGTAAGTGACCCTAACAATTACTTTATGTATGAAAGCAAAACATAAACATGGCTCTGTAAATTTCATTGATCAGTTTTATGTAGCACTGAAATAATTATATGAAATTTTATTTGACCATACACTAATATAATAAATGCAAAATTGTGAGCGAGTGATTGAAGATGTAAGTATTTTTGTTTGTTATTACAGACAGAATGAACTCAACAGATTTGGATGAAAATTGAAATATAGTTTATGCCCATTATTAACTTAAAGGGTTTTTATCCCGATTCAACGAGAATTTACCAAGAGATCATGAAAACTTTATTCCACGCGGACATAAACTATTTCTTTGTATTTTATAGGTTTCCACTTTTACTGACATTTATATTAGAAATGTAAATGAATATTTTATTTAATAAATGTTTTTATAGTGTTTCATCGAAGTGACTCCCTCTCACCTGATGGAAAACGAAGATGGAATCAAGAAGCAATGACCATTAGTGCAGCCGTATGCTGCCACCCCTATGATGACCTAACAGATGCTTTTTCACGCCCCGTTTGAAAGACCCAGGGTCATAGCTGCAAGGAAATACGTACGCCGACAAAGCATTCCACAATTTACTTACCTACACTATAATTATATTTTAATAATATATTTACCTACCTCTATGACAGAGGTAGGAACTGTCAAACTTTTTGGTTCGTTGTAAGAAGTTTTTTATGTATATCGTGTTAGGAGCAAAAGCTTTTACATGTTTTCTTTTCGACACAATTCGTCGCATGTCAATCAACTTGACAGGGCAAAATAATTTATTGGTATATTAACCAGCGTAATTTCTGAACAAAATGTCAATTTAGTATGAGGTTGCTTTCAAGTTGGCTGTATAAATCTTTTTTATCACATATCTTCGTGTATTTCTTTGAATCCAGAGCATAGCGAGGGAAATACACTCGCTTAAAAATTAGTTTGCTCTCTTTAGGCAAAATCTACTATTCATTAATAAAGCGTACTATTAATTAGTACTAGTGTACTATTAATTAATAATGTGTATTATAGACTATTTAAAAGTCAAAGATGCTTGGATTACTCTACCTCTACTCAGTGGACATCTGTCACCCATGTAACTATTTCATATTTTTATAAAACTAATACATTGTATAAACATAATTGAAAAGAATGGCATACGTCTCTTGTCCTTTCTTCTTGGTAGATTCTTTATTTATTTTGGAATGCGGCTGTAGAATCTTTTAAAGTACATTTATTAACCATTGACATTCACAACGCGTCTATAATGCCTAAACTGAATAAATTATTGTGATTTCAATCTGAACGAAAGTACCCATTAGTAGTAGTAGGTAGATAGTAGACCCATACACTCACATTTTACTTCATTTTAATTATCTTATATACATAACAATAACTTAAAAGGTGTTGCAACTAAGTATCATGGATTAAGAACAACAATACCTTGTCTCGGGAGGAGGGCGATGGTACGCCATACCACGGGTTATCTTAGTTTGGGTACCAATGATCTACCTAGGATATACTTCACAGTAGGTAGTCTGTAACTTAGTAGTGCTGTCTCTTAGCAATCACATCTATATATATAATAATAATAATAATGATGAACCCCTATTATGCATTGATTTCAAACATCTTTTTTTAAATGTTTTCTACTACCTACTTAGTTTCTAATACTTAGTAGATGGTTATTCCATTTAAAAAAGCCAGAAAATACGGGAGGATGTGACGAGGCCGAAAGCCGAACCTACTACATGAACGAAGTCGCGGGCAGTCGCTATAAATTTTATAAAATTGTACTTGTACATATAGATGTACAAGTACAATTTTATAAAATTTATAACCGACTTCCATTCTACTCAGTTATTGGAGCGTAACTCAGAAACTACTAAAGCGATTTTGATGAAATTTAAATGGGATCACACGGGAAGCACCAACACAACAGAATTTTGAGAATCAGTTGACCCAGTCGAAAGTTATGAGGTAACAAACATTAAAAAAAACAGTCGAATTGAGTACCTCCCCCTTATTTTAAATTCAGTAGAAAATGAACCCCTTATACCAAAAAAAGACGGTAGGTTATGGCGAGGCCGACGGCCGAGCCTACGCTAACAAAGTCGCGGGCACTCGCTAGGTTTAAATAAAAGTGTAAATTTATTACACTGTACGTTATGTTAAGTTTGTCGTGTAAACTATAATAATAATTTCATTTCATTTTCCAAAAAAAGAAGGAGGTACTCAATTCGACTGTATTTTTTTATTTTTGTTACCTCATAACTTTCGACTGGGTGAACCGATTCTCAAAATTCTTTTATTTGAAAGCTGGTGGCTTCTCGTGTGGTAAATTTCATCAAATACGGTCCAGTAATTTTTGAGACATATCCCAATAACTGAATATAATGGAAGTCGGTTTTAATTTATAATTTCAAATTGTACTTGTTTCATCCACCGTACCTCCTACTCCTCGTATAAGTCTACCACACGAATTCAGACCAGATTGGCGGATAAGCTATTGCTAGAGTTAGTGAAAACAAACCTACTTTCGCATTCCACGCGAATGAATACCAGACAGGAACATTTTTCATAAATAGTATCCAATATATTATTTCCAAGTTACACGCATATGAGTCAAGTATCACAGCTCTACGATAAAAACCCGCGTAGACATATTAGCTATTCTAAAGGCCTATCTTTCACACGTCGCCATTTGAGCACCGTTTACAGGCAATATGTTATCTCGAAGCTATTTCGTAGGCTTTGAGAGTCTTATAAATCTGCTGATGATATGTAAGTTCTATATATTGTAAAACAGTAGTTTATTGTAGGTTTGCGACGATATTTTATACAACAGGTTATATAATATATAATATCTATACTAATCTATATCTAGACTAATATTATAAAGAGGAAAGATTTGTATGTAAGTTTGTTACGAATTGGCTGTAAAAGTACTGGACCGAATTCAAAAATTCTTTCACCATTAGAAAGCTACGTTCACCTTGAGTAATACAGGCAATATAAGATTCATCAATATCCATCTCCGCGCGGGTGAAACCGCGGAGAGCAGCTAGTAATATATAAAATGCAAAATTGAAATACAGGAGATGCTTCTAATAATAATAATATCATAATAATCATGGTCGTTTATGGTCGATTTTACCAGTCTGTATCTCTGTTATGCATAATCGTCAGGTAATAATATACTAAATAAATTCATTTATTTCAGGCAACTAGACCCAAATCAGGCAATTACATTTTTAAGGCAAACATTTCAAATTACATAAAAACAATAAAGCAATTCATTTCCTTCTAAAAGTCATAACATACATAACATTCAAAATTATAAAATTACAATTACAATATTTAAATTTAAGACGCATACAAAACACATATACATAAATTAATAGCGCCTGACAAACGGCACCACCTGAACCTGTCTAACAGTTTCTACTGATTGAACTTAATCTGTTGGGATCAGCAACCCTTTTTAGAGGCAAGGTTTATTCATAAATCTATTGTTATTTTTTGTCCTGATGCGGACGAGTTAAAACGTAGTACCCACTTAAAAAAATCTTTTCGTAACTTTGATGGTTTTCACGACGCTATACTGAAGGTTATTTGTTATAATATTAGTTTGATTCTAATAAAATACTTTTTAATTAAATATGTAATAATTTTATTAAAAAGTATTTTATTAGAATCAAACTAATATTATGGGTACTACGTTTTAACTCGTCCGCATCAGAACAAAAAATAACAATAGATTTATGAATGAAACTTGTCTCGAATAAGGGTTGCTGATCCCAACAGATTAAGTTCAATCAATAGAAAGCTCTGACTAGATTCGAATCCGCATAAAATTGAGGACAGCAGTACTAAAGTTAGAACCAACTACTAGGGGCACAAACTACATGCTCGGGTGCGTGGTTTGGTGGCCTAGTAATCATGGCGTCTAGGATAGTCAGAAGACGCGGTTCGAAGTAACTTTTCTCTTAAATATTTTTAGAATCAGATGACAATAAAATTAAATAGACTAATTATGTTCGTCCTATAATTTTTATACGTCTCACAACTATTTTTGCTATATTGATTACAACACAAAAATTGCCTGGAAAATGTACCTCCCTCTCAACCTGTCGTTAGTTTTCTACCATATATCGTTTTCTTACTCTTACAATATCTTAAACATATTATTGTAGGCATACATTTCTAAAATATAGTTTATACTTTTAAAAAGCTTGTACATTATAAATACATTTATTAGCATATACTCAATTTAATATTTCTACAATAAAGAACTTATGCTACTTTTCCGGAACGATTCACTAGTCACTAGTCATGAATAGCGTCTACGTTAAAATCAGAAAGGAAGTCAACAATGTGCTACTTAATTCTGAATATTAGCTTTATATTGGTACTGATTCGCTTGTGTGTACACTAAACTAAAATTCTCTAAACTATGGTAGTTCTTATTATGTTAATACTAAAATCTACATTCAAGTAACACTTAGAATGATAATTCTAAACCTATGATTATTCTATTGAAATGAGGGTAGTTTTACACCAGTTTAGACTAGTTTAGGGAGCACGAACTTGCATAACGATTAAATTTGCACTAAACATACCCACAATTAAACAGAAACGACAAATTTATGAATTGTCATTTGCAACCATTATACGAATTTGGACTTAAGCATGAACGCAATAAGAACTACCATAATTTACTTTTATTAGTTCGCTTAGATTTTAGTTCGCTAGTTTAGTTTGGTGTTCGGAACAAGCGAATTACTGCCGTTATACTATATATGTTTATTCATTTAATATATTATTATTATTTCTAACAGTATTAAAAGCAAAATGTGTATGTCGCATTACGCTAAATAAAATGATTTTTAAAATATGCAGAACCGTAACCTCATTAAGGCCTACTATTCTGCCATTGATATTTATAATTACAATAGAAGCCATGTCGAAGGTTACCAAATGAAGACTATCCTAACTCTATTAACTAATAACATTATTATTCAGGAAACACAACATTAATAAGTAATTAGATCTTAATAATATTAAAATTCAATGTAATCAACACTTTTATGCAGCAGTACCGACTGACTGCCCACGATTTCGTTCGCGTAGTAGGCTAGGCCTTCGGTCTCGCTATAACCCCCCTTATTTTCTGGATTTTTCTTTCATAAAAACCTTCTCCTGATAATAAACAACACAATAAAATAATTAGTGAAATCGGAAAAGCCGTTCTCAAGTTATAGCGTGACCAGGAAAAATGGGGGTTTATTTTTATATATTTGCTCGCACCATCTATGTGACAAAACCACTCATTTAAACCTTACAAATGGTGCTGCAAATACTTGGAGCTTACCTTAAATAATCATTATTATTCATAAAGCCAATCCTTACATTATTTTACCTATTTTGGAAGCAGATAAACCGAAATAGAATGTTTTAACAGAAAATACAAATTAAAGAGACTTATTTTGAGAGATATCATATTTGACACAAATCAACTTTTTATTTTAAGGAAACGCTTTTATTTGAATGTTTGACGCTTAATTCTGTAAATTATTTATATGATTTATCATCACAATTTTGTTCAGAATAATTGAAATATAAAACAACCATTTACCAAGTTTATTAATTGCTGCGGCGACATGTATATTCTAAGACAATACCAATGAACACACCCAACAATAAGACCTATGTTTTGTATATTACATATGTTCATCCCGCACGTGCGTCCGTTTGTAATTCCAGTCTCAATTTATCTAGCGACGTGAACATACAATATTTATTAAACAATCTTTCTGTGTGACACAACTTGACATATTGTTAATCATTTGAAATATTCGTACGTAAGCTCGAGCCCACGTACCCACGTACGTGGGCTCGAGCTTACAAGTACTGCGCAGTAGGCAATCTATAATCTATCTTTATACATGTTAGGGTTTGTAAATACATTGCAAATTTAACTTAAAAAAATATTTATGCGTTTGTGAATTAGTTTAAGCTGGCAACATCTACTGAGTCAGCTATGATCTGTGACAGGAACTGACAGCCAATCGTAGAGCTTCCCGCCATTGGAAAATGGCGCTGGTTGGTTCAGGCTGCGATTGGCTGATAGAAACGTCACAATGAAAAGTAAAATGGCGCGAGGAACAGGAGTCAGTGACACATTCTGGCACCGGCTTCGAGAGAAGCAGCATCAACTAGGACAATTGTTATTTGTACTTAGACATACTAGCTAAAGTTAACATTAAAAGTAATTGCCTTGTAACTTGAGTTGTTATTCGACGTGTGTGAACCTGGAGATAGTACATAGCGTCTTAAATCCAGATAGAATACAATTACGCTCCGATCTCGTTAGTAGTATTACCCTAGTTTGTATAGCAGCCCTGCCTTTAAAGCATGGGGTTTCAAGTGCATTCCCTTGCTGGAGCGAAGGTTAACTCCCTGAATGGGTATCTGATACGCCCGAAGTAAGAAATAAATAAGAGTAAAAAAACCTTGTGTTACCTTGTAGTTTGTTGTCATAAAAAAAATAATTCCGAAAAGTTTCAGAGCTAAACGCAGAGTTCCTCATAATATTCGCTACATTACGATAGCTACAGTGCTACGTAACGGCTACGAGCTACGAGAGCGTAGCTGCTACTGTTTCTAGGTGTCTCACCATCGGTTTCGCTCGTTTATAGGATACGAAATCACAGATATACATTACCACTTAGGAGAGAAATTACCTAAGATCCTTCCTGAGCGGATGGTTACAACATAAAAGGCATAAACTGCCGAAAAGACAAGTTTGTAGCCCAGCAGTTGCTCTGCGTTGAAGAGTTAGTCTGTCAGTCATATGACAGACATGGAGGAACATAGAATCTCAAACTCAAGAATGATTCAGTTTTGCATAATGCGTATGGGGGTTAAAATTATCGCAAATAGTCACCCCTATCACCTCCTAACAGGAATACCTCAAATAACCCTGTATAAAACACAATACGAAGAAAGGTTTTACATCTAAACTCATGGAAAATAAAATAAAACCCTGATCTTTGCACAACTAGGTTACGATCTCTATTCTCGGACCAACGGAAAGCACTTATATAATGTATGTATGCAAATTACAAAAACAGTTGAAATTGTGACCTACAACATTCACAACACAGCAACTACAACTATATTTTGCATAATTCTTTAAGAGGATTGCATAGCTAGAACTTATCCATACTAAAATAAATAACTCTTTCCTATTATCTTATGTAATTTAACACATTGTTTACTATGCCCTACGTTTAGATTTTTCCAGTTTTTTAATTGCTAAAAAAAGTAAATACTATAGTACTTTGAAATACAAAAAAAAACAAAACTAACGGACATAGTAAACAATGTGTTGATTGCATAAAAAAATAATCACTGAAATCGGAGGTTTGGGGACCACTTCTTAATTTATCTATTTCTTGGTATGACTAGTTCTGGATTCGACCAGTTCGTTATAAGCCCAGTTCGAAGGAAGACCACCAAAGAAGTGGTCAAAACCAGATTTTGACCACTTCTTTATTTGACTACCACATGTACGGTGTGCAAATCGAATACTCTCTTCCACCCACCAAAGGGGAGGACCATTTATGATTTTGACCACTTCTTTATTTGACTACATAATGTTAAGAGGTAGAAAAGAGTTAATTGTTTTAGTATGAACAAGTACTAGCAATGCAATCCTCTTAAACAAACAAACTTTGCTTTACCGTCACCAAACAAAATCTTACTTGTTCATATTCGGAGTTACCGCTTCAAGAACACTAAAAATAACTTGGTTACCCATTCATTTAAACAGACGTGTTGAAAGTGAACCTTAGGATGTTTACTGAAAGTTTCTTTTGGTTCGTAGTAAAAAATAATTATTATGCTCATAATTTACGAAACAATTTTAATAATTACATACTTCGCAGTAAAATAACGGGAGTACGCAGTGATATGACGAAAGAAATATGTTTAAAATTACCCCAAATTGCTCAAATATTTCTGAAATATTTTGCTTAACAATAATGTGCCTGTTTTGCAATTTATTTTTAAAAATAACAAAGACTACTACAGAAAAAGCAACTACCTCCGTAGAACAAGTACAAATAAAACAATGTGAACAAGGGGCCGAAGCGGGGCCTGGGTTGAGGTGCGACGCAGGAAGAGGGCGCATGCAGGGTAGGAACCACCTCCCACCTACCTATTTTACCTGCCATTTTGCTACCTAGTCAGAAGACGCGGGTTCGAATCCCGTCCGAGGATTGAATTTTTCTCTCTATAAATTTCAATGTTTGAGATCGCTTAAGCAGGCGTTAGTGCTTTAAAAAGTAATACTATAAAAATTACAAGGGCCGCAATGTCAATACGAAAGTTTCATGTATTTCTAAATAATGCTTCTTTCGGTTGGATGGTACTGTTAAACTGTCCAATAGATGTCGCTCCGTCCCCGCAAGACAGTTAGTCAAATAGAGAGTTAAAATTCGATGCTCGGACCAGATTCTCGGTGGCCTAGTTGGTCAATGGCGTCTGACACGGATAGTCAGAAGACGCGGGTTCGAATCCCGTCCGAGGATGGAATTTTTCTCTCTATAAATTTCAATTTTTGCTACCTATTAAAAAAAAATTAAAATAGGTAGCCTGAGAATTGCGGAGCATTGACCCTAACGAACTCCAAGAAGATGCATGTCTAATAGGGATGTCCAAAGAAATTCGGATAATTTATCTTTAACTTTGTATGACCAAAACTAACGAATTAGCGATTAAAATTGTGATACTTTGCCGTGTGAATCCTAATTTATGTAGGACATATGCACACCTTATTATTATTATCTATATATAGTGTGGATATATTATACAACCACACAATATTACTACACCTTTTAGTGACACGCTGTATATTTCAAACTGTTAAACTTTATACCGATATCCGTAATCATTACATCCCATGTTCTTGATTCTTCGAAATCTGTAGAAACTTCTGTTTCAGAACTTTTCGGATTTAGATAAGTCATTTTGGAAGAGCGAGTTATATAGTTGAAGTTTCGTAACTTCAGGATCTTAAGGTAAATGTAGGAATCACATATTCACAAACAATTTTGAGTTTTTGATCTTGCCTCGGGCATCGGTATATTTTTTGAAGCGTAAATTAACTAACCATTAAACAAATTTAAAAGATACCTACACTTATATAAAAATAAATCACTATTTCCCTTTGTCATTGGATTTCTCTCGATCGTAATTCTTTTTTTATTGTGTTATTTATTGTCAGGAGAATGTTCTTATGACAGTTAAAAAAAAAAAACCAAGGAAAGATGGGAGGTTATGGCGAGGCCGAAAGCTGAGACTATTACGCGAACGAAGTCGCGGGCAGTCGCTAGTCTATATATAAAAATGAACCCCTATTTTTCTTACATCGTTGCATCATTGACAACATCCATGAAACAAATGACGAGATATAGATAGTAAGAAACGTTGGAAAAACAACCGTATGTACAAGGGCGATAACTCGTAAAGCATTTGACATCGGTGACATCGTCGTCGAGCGTATCGATGAATCGTTAGAGAATCGCACGGCTTGTCACGCTATAACTTGAGAATGACTTCATCATCATGATCATTCATCTTTTTTTAAAAGTTTTTTTAATACTTCGTAGAAATCTTACATTAAAAAAATAAAGAAAAGTTGGGAGGTTATGATGAGGCCGAAGGCCGAGCCCCATTGACAATCATGACATCAATGGGGATTTGTGAAGTTTTCTTCCACTAATCCCCATTAACGTCTGAAAGTTGTAATGGGGATTTGTGGACACAAAAGTCCACTATTCCCTATTGGTTTAACGCTTGACCAAACTTGATGAAGTTTGAATGGGACTACCTTTGCAGTATACTCTACCAAACAAATAATAATTACCAAAATGGGACTATTCTGAAAAATGTATACTTGATCAAACATAAAAAAAAATATGCGTCGAGTTAATATACTGCTCCTTTTGTTTTGGATGTCAGTTGAAAATGGAACGATCTTTTACTCTGAAACATGGCAACCAAGGAGGTATATTATCAAAGGTTTTATTTAAATTTCGAACTAGCTTGCAAATAAAAAGTTATTTATTGAATAAAAACAAATGAACACTACATTCAACGTCTGCATGTTTGCTTTACTTTGTTCAGTAAAATACAATATCAACAATATTCAAATAAACCATATTTTTGATGTAAAGTATAAGTATTTGTTTTCTTTTACATAAAACTATTTCATAGTAATACATAGCAACACAGTTTTAATCAAACAATGACTTTTTGTCACAGACGTACAAAGATTAATGACAACGTTATTCTAAGGCCATTGACCTTTCATAAGCATGTAGATCAGCAGGTCAGTCGGACTCAGATTTCCATTACATGTCTCTCTATCCCCGTCGCATCATACAAAACAAACCACACAGCACTTTCAACCATAACACGCAAAATTTAGCGTACACAATTGTAACATGGTGACTTAGCAAGCTTCTTGAAACAATTTTCCTGTTCCCTCCATATCAACCCGTAATACGGGAAATTCTAACGAAGGGAAAATATTATTCTACTCTTAGGAGAGATGTGCGTGACATTGTGACATAATCCTTGCTGGAGATTATGAAGGAGGTCTGAAGGAAAAGGTTAAATGCTTAGACATATTAAGTACGCGCTGGAAAAGCTTGCATAAGGAAATTGGTCGAAAAGCTTTCGTCCTAAAAGGAGCCACTATGGTACACAAATTCATGTTTGTGTTTATTTAAACAAGTATAATTATATGAGTCATCAGGTTAGCATAGTACAGGCTATATCAAGTTTGGAGTCTAAACACCTTGTTTGGATAATATCCTTTATTAAAATAATAACAACTTCTCAGGTACCAAGAGGTAACATTAATGGCATTGAAATTTAAATTGCCCAAACAGCTGGCAACATTACCTCGTTGTAAAGCCAATCATATTTGTTGACCGAGATAATTTCCAGTCGTTTGATCACCTGTCATATCAACTAAACGTCTAGATAACTCTTAAGCAAACACTCGTGCATCTGGACTGCACGGACCCATGGATTCTACGCCTAGCTGAAGAAATATATAAACGTTAAATACTTGGTTACCCGGTAAAAATCTCGTTTCTAATGCTAACTCTTGCAAATATATATCCCTCACCAAGAACTGCATATTTCCTCCGCTTTTGTACTTCTGCTTCAGCTGCTGTACGCACTGTTTTCTACGTTTTATTTTTATAAGAAGCCGCACATGCTGCATCCCGAACTAGCGGTCTCCCACGACTCCAGGGAATCAGCGTCGACCCTTCTTGCCATCGACACGTGAGATTAATTATCTATACTTCTCTAACTCTAACTAGGTTGGTTTATGTGTCCCTAGTAGATCTATGAGAGCACCTTTTCTCTTGGTTCACGTTCCACATAGTGCCACAAAGTATAGAAAGAAATCCATTTTCAATAGATCAGCAGCGAGCTACAAACTTAATCTTAAATCCTTCCGATTTTAAGTGCGTCCTTTCTGACTCCTGGTTTGAATCGAGTTATGACGACTTATATGTTGTTTATTGTTATATTTATTTATTATAATTATTTAGTTTCATAATTATTTATAGTATGTATATCTATCTATCTATCTATAGCGGCCTGTTCATATCCATTTCTGGATGTAGGCCTCCTCCAATCTCCTCCAGTCTCTACGGTCTTGAGCTTTTATCATCCAATCACGACCTGCGTGACGTCTGATGTCTTCTTTCCATCTTTTAGGTGGTCTTCCTCGGGGTCTTGTGTGTAGTCGCGGTCTCCACTCCAGCAACCTCCGAGTCCATCGTTGGTGGTCCATTCGCGCAATATGTCCTGCCCATCGCCACTTGCGCTTCGCTATGTCCATGACCACGTCCCTGACTTTGGTTTTCGAGCGTATCCACTCGTTAGTTTTCCGGTCACGTATGGAGATACCAAGCATTGCTCTCTCCATCGCTCGCTGGGCAACACGGAATCTTTCTGCGGAGTGTTCAGTCAGGGTCATAGTCTCGGCTCCATAAGTAAATACAGGCAGCACACACTGCTCGAACACTTTTCTTTTGAGACCTATGGACAGCTTGCTACGCAAAATATAACCATTTGCGCCGAAAGCCGCCCAGGCTCGGGCAATACGTCTCTCAACTTTTGCGGTTTGGTTCAGGCCATCCAGCGTGATGTTATGTCCAAGGTAGGTATATTCCGATACGGCCTCTACAGGCAGTTGGTAGAGCGCTGTTGATAAGTTGGTCATGATTTTAGTTTTCTCAGTATTAATCCTGAGACCCACTTTAGCTGACACTTCTTGTAGCTCCTCAAACATGACCAACATGTCTTCTATACTCTCGGAGAAAAGTGCCACTTGCTTAAGCTTTCCCCTTCTATACTTATGCCTTTACTCTCCCAGTCAAGTTTTTTGAATACGTTTTCGAGTGCTGCATTAAATAGCTTTGGGGAAATTGTATCTCCTTGGCGAACTCCTCGAAGTATGTATATACTATAAATAATTATGAAACTAAGTCTTCATAGTTCTTATAAGTATAAGTTATTTAGACAAACAAGTATCTTATCTTACTCCTATTTGCGAAAACATGTTAATGGAAATTCATCTTTTATATTGTTATATGGTTAGTTTTGTGCACTATTAGTTTTCTAAATAAACTAAAATAAAAATAAAATAACTCATTACAAATCCAAGTAATGCTTATCATTTTCATCATCTCAGCCGTAAATCCTAGAAATTCTACTAAAGTGCCGATAGAGAGAGAAAACTTTCTTGAAATTCTCCGACAAATTTAATTCGTCCGGTTTCAACAAAATTAAGTTTTCATGTATACGCGAAACGCTGGCTGGTATATTTATGGACCCCTGGGGAATGTTGCGTAAAAATTCACACCCCGGTCAATTACCTTTGCGCAATGCGTTTACTGTTACGGGATGGGTTGCCATTTTGGAGAAATATGTTGAACTTTATCCATATTATTGCGTAGAAATGTGATTGCATTTGGAAATTGCGATTGTTACAAATTCAAGGAACATAAGTAAAGATTTGTGTGCATGTATTGAAGTATTTCTTTAGTTAAAGATTTAATTATTTATCTAACATCTTTAAACGAGCAATTCTTGAATATATGTACACTATACTATAATCTCGGAAACGGCTGCAATGATTTTCATTATATTTAGTATGCAGGGAGTTTCGGGGGCAATAAATAGAACTAGCTAGGTTTAGTATTTAGAAAATGTCGTTTTACCAGCAACGAATAGAGATTTATATCGTATATCTGAATGGAGCAAATCATACGGCTTTAAGTAAATCCTATCAAAACGCAGGCTATTATTATTGGTAGCTCTAGAAAACTTTCTAATGTAGATTGAAGTCTGCTTCCACGTATTGTGTTTGATGGAGTCACCATTCCATTTAGTGACACTGTTAACAGTCTAGGTATCACACTCGATAAGAACTTGCGTTGGGACCAACAACCAACTAGCTGTAACTAGGCGGAAATTGTTTGCATCTGCCGGATCACGACGCAGGTTGCGCAATTTCCTACCAACTACCACTAAGATTGCATTAGAACAGTCTCTTTTACTACATATTCTCGATTACGCTAACGTCTGCTATCTTGACCTTAGAGAGGACCAGCTGAATAAACTTGAGCGTCTTCAAAATGTCTTCATATGGTTTATTGCGGCCTGCGCAAAGATGAACATGTCTCTGCAATTTGAAAATTTTAATACCGACTTCCATTCTATTCAGTTATTGAATTATATCTCAAAAACTACTGACCGAATTTGATGAAATAGGACCACACGGGAAGCACCAGCTTTTAAACAATAAAAGTTATTTTGAGAATCGGTTCACCCAGTCGAAAGTTATGAGGTAACAAACATAAAAAAAAACCTACAGTCGAATTGAGTTTGATGACGTATTATCAAATAGTGCACTCAATTCTTAAGTACTTTGCAACTGCGTTAGTGTTCTATTCGGGTTGAGCATTATAGGTTGATCCTGGAACGCACCATTAGGATCGATTTCAGCTAAAAAGGAACATGCCGTAAATAGTATTGAAGTAATATGTAAGACAGTATTGTGTCGATGCGAGTACGATAGTAAGTATGATTATTCTAAGCTTATTACAAAACGTTCCTGATTTATGAGTATCCTAATGACATAATAAATAAAAATGTACTTTAAAAGACTGCTGCCATGTTCCAAGACAAATAAAGCCAGCACCGAACAGGTACGTTGCAGGAACGGGCAAGAAAATGTCGGCCATTTTCAATTAGGTACGTTTTATAATGTACCATTATGAGTATCTTTTATCGTTTCATGGGTAGCAGACGTCGACTTTGCGGCAGTGGAGCACCTTTGTATGTTAAATAATATTTTACTAGTTTATATCCCTATGTTATATATTTTTCTGCCACCGGAATTGTCTTTCCGCGAAAAAGAAAAAGACGCGATTGCACTATAGGGAGTGTGATAGTTTGGTCGCCGCGTTGATATGGTTACACACGGCCCCTCTCTGCGCATTCAAGGTCATAGTTCAAGTTACATGCCGCGATCTGGGAGGAATTCGGAACAATACACAGTGTTTGGTGTTTTTTTTCACAACTAGATAAAATATTATACATGGTGCATGTAACTGTCGAAATATCGAAAGCTCCAAAAGTAACTAAATCGTGATGTACATCTCGTAAGTAGCACTAATTATAACTTAGTTAACAACCGCGAAAGTATAAAACAGAGTTTTCTATAAAATGTTCCATCCAGAAATATTACTCTGTCCCTTCATAATGCGACAAAAGTGTCTAAATTGAATATTAAATTATTATTTTTTTAACTAAATAACTACCTTTTCAAAGCTCTGAGTTTTTATTATCTCGCAGTAGGTATTAAAAGTAGAGTATGCACTTCGAGGTATGCGATTCGATAAAGCCTGTCTTCATCTTGGGCGGCTATAACCCCTCGCTTTACTCAGGACTCTACATAACTCCCTTGCTACGCTCGGGAATTAAATTTTAATCCTCTCGTTGCGCTCAGGGATAAACTCGAGAATTACACCCAGGGTTCAATATACCGCCAGTGACGTAAGACACTGCTTTACTCCCTCGGTGCATAATCTACTATAACATAACTTTTGAGGAGAAGAGGATGTGTAATTTTTCTATCTAATATTCTAATCTAGTATTCTGAATACATATGTTATTTTAGCAAAAATAAGTCAAATGCGAGTCAGGCATCGCATACCTAAAATCCGTAAAATAATTAATTATTTTATTTCAATTTGTAATTTAAAACCATTTTATTCTAAATTTCACTCAAATTCATCGTAAGCGTAAATACGTTGCAATTTACAATGCCTTTGAAGCTTGATGCTCCAAATTATAATAAAGACTGAAACTGAAGGACTAAGAATGATTTACGGCAAAGCAGCACATTGAATATTAATATCAACCCTACTCAAGCTTAACTGGAGGTATTAACAGTTTATCTTGTAAGGTAGCGAAAGTTTATTGTTAATTGCATAACAAATCTATACAATTAAGTTGAAGTGTCTAGTTGTAATTCCGAAATAACAGCTTTTCACGTAATTTTTAGACTGGCGGGGTTTTCATGAGAGCAAAGGTATAAGTGTTATATCTATACTAATATTATAAAGAGGAAAGATTTGTATGTATGTTTGGAACGAATTGGCTCAAAAAGTACTGGACCGATTTCAAAAATTCTTTCACCATTGGAAATCTACATTCACCCTGAGTAACATAGGCTATATAAGATTCATCATTATCATCATCATCTATCACTGCGCGGGTGAAACCGCGGAGAACAGCTAGTTTTATGATCAATCTTTATTTATTACATTAAAAGTTGAATAATTGTAGTCAACAGATTTTTTAATTTAAGTATGTCTATCCTTGTCATTTCATTCGTGTCAGACAGGGCCAAACGAAAGTCAGTATACACTTAGCCTCCACTTTTTCCAGCGTTTGCTGTATTGTAAATATGTTTCTTATATATCATAACTATGGTTCTTACTGCACAAATGTCTGGAAGAGATAGCCATATTTTATTTTCTTTGGAAAACTAACAGCTACTTACAAAACTTTAACTAGTATACTTATGGATTATTAAAGGTTTTCACCGCTTAATAAGACCGTTATTAAGCGTACTACGAGTATTAACCGAGGCGTTAATGATAAGACCGCCCATTTGTGACTATTATTTAAGTTGTTTCCTTATTTTGTGATTTACATTGGAACCAATAAAAAGTTTTGGTAATTTTAACTTAGGTACCTACTTATAAGTGTATTATGTTTTTGAAATTTTGTATACTAAATTACTAAATACAATTCAAACATATCCAAGATATTTGTAGCGCATTGTCATTGTCAAATTATATTGTTACCTTAAATTTATTATTGTTAAGGTTAAAGGCAAGGTCCACATTTAAATTTAAATTTAAGTTTTAATCAAACCTTTTAATCACATTCTTATATATATATATATATATATATATTATAATTTTGTTCGTTGATGTAAAGTTAGTTCGATCCAGGTATCTTCATATTTATTATCGGGTAAAGAACCCAGGACTGCGCGCGTTATATAACTTTAATAAAGAAAGTAAGCCTTATATTTTCCTTTTACTGCACTACTACTCACTTATGCTGTATAGTGGACGAGTGGCAGTGGCACCCTAAACTAAATAGCTGCCAAGGTTTGTACGCTCAATTAAATAGGGCAGAGATTTGGGTCAATGTTTGCACTTCAGATGATCGACTATGCGTGAGGGTCAGAGGCCGCACCACGAAAAGCCGAAAAGATTTTTTTTACTGAAACTTAATTTTTGGTTAACTAACAAAACTTTTTATTCTGAAACTACCATTTTTTGTAAGCATAACTTATAATAATAATTTAAATATATTGGCTATTTAACTTGACTATTTAAATACTACAATTATTCTATATTTCAATTAAAATTTATAATTTTATTCTAATTTAATACTTAATATAATAATTAGCTAACCTAAGCGCAATTTACACTTCAATAAGTACAGTAGCGAGTTAACTTGTGACATCGGCGAGTTAAGTTGTTACTATCGTTTGAACGACACAAGCGAGTTAAGAGGATTTTAACATTGTCCGATTTCAGTGATTTTTTTCATGGCGTCATCACATTGTTTACTATGCCCGTACGTTTTGAACTTTTCAGTATTTCAAACTACGAGTACTATAAATTTCCTTTTTTAGAACTTTAAGGCCTATTCAAACCTGGGCGTTATTCGCTACTGCGAGCGGTAGAGAAATCCGAAAGGGTATGCGTTAATTTCGCTGTTCACACCAAAGCGGATATCTCTACCGCGCGCGGTAGAGATATCCGAAAGGGTATGCGTTAATTTCGCTGTTCACACCAAAGCGGATATCTCTACCGCGCGCGGTAGAGGTATTCGTTGGCAACGGTTAGCGAGGCGGCGGAACTAGTTTCGCCAAATAAAAGAAAATACCGCCTCCTTATGCAGTACAAGTTTCGCTGCAGTTACGGAACTTCATACTATTTACCCCTCGAGTTCCACGTGGTATTTTTCGCTACCCACAGCGGTAGCAAACAGCGCTCAGGTCTGAATAGGCCTTAACGAAACTGAAAAACTGAAAACGTACGGGCATAGTAAATAATGTGATGATTTCATGAAAAAAAAACACTGAAATCGGACAATGTTAAGAGCTAAAAAAGAGTTTTTTCTTTTAGTATGGAAAGTACTAGCTATGCAATCCTCTTAAGTAGTATGTTGCTGATTAAGTTGAGTTGAATAGATCGCGATCCTATTTTTTGGCAAGTACAGTGCGAAGTAGGCCCCTCTCTCGCGTTTCCCGCACCCCGCCAACTTAACTGGCCGGCATGTAGGTGACCGAGTTTAGCACAGTCCATAGATTTGTAGACAAGTAGTCAGTAGTAAACCTAACAATCGACGCGACTAGTCTTCTTCTCGAAACTGTAACTTATGACTACTTACTCGCCTACGTTTGGACGCTACTTACAACTTACTACTTGCTACTTAACTGACCGGTTTCTTAACTCACTACTGTACTTATAGAAGTGTAAATCGGGCTATACCTACAGATAAGCGTAATTATTGAAATGTTTAAAAAAATATTATTTGCATGTCACTTTTATGATTGAGTATTATGATAGTATCATCCTTGGTATTGTGGACCATTATACTTATAGCAAATAAATCATTTCATTTCACGTATAATTTGCGAAAAAGTATTCGTATAGTTTACTAGCAGTATAACTATGTGTGGAGGAGTTTAGGCAACACACTGGAGCTAAAAATAAACGAACGTTTGTTATATAGGGTGTTTGGTAGAGGGACCGACAAACCAAATGAGCGTGTTCGGGGGACCACTTGGAGAATACAAGTTGGCCAAAAAAATCCCCGACCCCCCAATATGTTTAACTTTTTTTTGTGATTTATCCCTTTTTCTCCGAAATTGTACCTATTTACCACCATAACATTTGTAAAATTTGTAAAATCTAAAAACATCCGGTCTAAAACATACTTTACAAATGTTATGGTGGTAAATAGGTACAATATTGGAAAAAACGAGAAAATTCACAAAAAAAAAATTAAAAAAAATTGGGGTGTCTGGGATTTTTTTTTGCCAACTTGTATTCTCCAAGTGGGCCCCCGAACACGCTCATTTGGTTTGTCAGTCCATCTACCAAACACCCTGTATACGAGTACATTAAGAAATTGGCGATAAAAAATTTTTAAAAGACAAGCCCGCTGAGTTTCTTCCCGTATCTTCTCAGTCATGGTCGCGTTACGATCCGGTTTTCGATTCAAGAAATAATAAATGTATTATGACAATTTCTAAGTGCCTCCGTATACAGAATAAATGATTTCATTTCATCGAGGGAAGTTCAACCACAATACATTTTTCTACCGCGAAGCAATGAAGTTCGCATCCGATTCGAAGAGTACGGGTGCCGGCGAAATTACAGGCACATGAGTCTAAAAACTTTATGTCTCATGGTTCACTAATGGGATACAGACTAATTTGTGGTTTGACGAAATGTGCCAAAATATCCGTTTAGGCATGCGTTACCGCTTAACAACGGGTGGAACTCGTGCTTGTACCGTTTTCTAATTACATAGAAAAGATTTTAAAAACTCGCAGTTGTACAAACTAGGAGATAACTGTGCCACAGTACTAAATTCATTAGTTTTGCGTCAACGATAATTTACGTTACACTTACGCAAAGTCTTTACTAGGCCACGTCACACATAAGCACAGAATAAAGACACTATTAATAATACTAATATAACACAACTACTAATAATATACTACGTATAACATTATAACGGGACATTTACCATGTATTGTATTTATTTTATTTACACATGCAACTGTGGCTAAATATCGAGAGCTCACAATAAATACAATACATGGTAAATATCCTGTTTCTAACGTTAATTCTTGCATTAGTGATCATGTCAGTTTAAAACTTATATAAACTGACAACTGCTTCGATTACAGGGCTTTTATTACTAGAGTTTTAACCGAAACTTTTGATGTGATTTTTTACCCTTATCAAAGTATTCCATTTCAAAGAGGTAAAGGAGAAAAAATGTATTGACTATATTTTTTCCCAAACGGGCACATTTTATAAGCATGAAATTTCCTTGTAAACAAAAGCGATTTTAAAAATATTGAGTCCAAATGCAAACCACAGGAAAAGTTGCTCAAAAACAAGGGTAAATACAGAACACGATACTGCTGTAAAAAAGATAGATCCATTTATAAGAACCCAAATCAAGATTTGCTCCTCGAATTCCCGGAAGAGATAGGGACGTGATGAACATACTAATATTTGATCCGATATTGAAATTCCTTAACGCACCAAATATCGGTACTTGTTAATATTTCCCAACTAACGCTATCGGGAAAAAAGAATACCTTAATTGGGAATTAATTTTGATGATTCATACGAGAACTTACTTATTTATCGTATTTTTAGGAAAAGTACAATTCCCAGCTAACGCTTTCGGGAAAAAAGAATACCTTAATTAGGGGTGAATTTTGCTGATGATTCATACGAAAACCTACATATTTATCGTATTTTAGAAAAAGTGCAGTTATGCAAAAAGTCGCTGCAGTCATGATTTCGAACCCGACTGCAGACGGCAACTGCAGATGGCATCAACCATTTGAAAAGCGATACGAAAGGTTTACTTTAAAACCTTTTCTGTTGTTTCACTAGGTACATAGGTACCCGCGAGCGGCACTACTGCCGTGGGATTCTCTAAGAGCTAACTACGGATGGTATTTCGTAGAAATACTTAGAAACCAGTAGTGTAGCTGCGACACGTCGTTTGCTGCGGCTTCATGTAGCCGGCTACCATCTCGCACCTATAAAGACAAAAACAATGCCATAAATGTTTGGCAAATATAATAATTCATCTCGCTTTTTTTAAATACGCTCTGGCAACACTCAATACTAACCTACAACATATTAGTTCACATTACAATGACAAGGTATCATATAACCTTGTTGCATACTGCATGATTAGCCATAACCGAGGCTATTGTCACAACGACGATTGAGTTATGGCACTTAAAATGTAACGAAGTAATTGAATGAGTTAATTGAACTATATATACGTGTCGATGTCAATGTGATGATAGATGCATTAGAAGACGATGACTGGCTCGCAAAGGAGGAATGGATCGGATTTATATATTTTCTTACATATTTCCGTATAAATACGGATTATAATATGGTACACTCTGCAGTTTCACCCGCGTGGTGATGGATGTTGATAATGATGCATTAAAATATAATCATATTATATTCATAATCAGCCCATTTTATTCCCACTGCTGGGACTCGAGCCTTCCTCTCAGAGAGAGGAGTTGTGCCATGATCCACCATGCGGGCCCAGCGTAGATTGGTGAATAGGTTAGTGGCCAAACCATGTCGAAGTTTTCAGGCCGCCCGAAGGCCTTCAACATAGCCTAACGACTGTTGTTCTAAGACAAACAACCGGGACCGACGACTTAACGTGTCCTCCGAAGCACGGAAGCGATCAGTTGAACAATGCCATTAGCGGTCACGCATTCAAGTCAGACCGCAGCAAGTGTTGCTTAACATGTTGATCGGTTAGGTTTGACAAGTCGAGCTCTGCTACGAGCGCTTTATTAAAATATAGCCCTATGTTACTTAGGGATAATGTAGCATTTTAATGGTCAAAGAATTTTGGAAAATGGTCCAGTAGTTTTTGAGTGTATTCATTATGGTGAAATAAGGAGAATGATGATGTTGGTATATCAATCACAACCGTTTGAAAATTGTAATACCGACTTCCATTCTATTCAGTTATTGGAGTGTATCTAAAAAACTACTAAACCGTATTTGATGATATTTAAATGGGACCACACGAGAAACACCAGCTTTCAAACAACAAATTTTGAGAATCGGTTCACCCAGTCGAATGTTATGAGGTAACAAACGTAAAAAAATACAGTCGAATTGAGTACCTCCTCCTTTTTTTGGAATTCGGTAGAAAAAATATAGCGTATTCTCACCAGGGATAATGTAGAATTCTAATGGAGATAGATTTTTATTAAATCGGTCTACTAGTTTCGAAACCTATTCAATTTAAACGAACAAATCTTTTCTCTTTATATATCAAAAAAAAACAGAACCATATACCTAAATATATATTTTGCGACAATAACAGTTTGCACTAATCGGATTTGCGGGATAGATAGTTGAACGCTGTGAAATAATAGAATTGCCCCTGTACTGCGGATAAAGCATAACAAAAGCATAAAGCAACACAAGGATAATGCAGCATGCATACATTGCCCAAGGGTCGAGTTGGCACAAGGACGCAGCTGAAATTCAGCTCGTGTGTAAACTAGTTTACTTGCGAAACGAGGGCAGGTTGTCTCGTTTATGCTGTAATAGTGTTATTTATTTACATGAACACATCTTTATTTATATATTATCAGGGTGGCATATTGGGTGGTGAAGGAGGTTATATGTTCGTGTGTATGTTTTTTTTGTTTATGTCGGCTGATTTTTCCGCCATTTGTGGACCGATCCTCAAAATAATTTTTCTACCGACTGCCAGAAAAAAGGTACTCCATTCGTCTATATTTTTTATGTTTGTTACCTCATAACTTACGATAGGCTGAACCGATTCTCAAAATAATTATTATATTTTTTGTTTGAAAGCTGGTGCTTCCCGTATGGTCGCATTTAAATTTTATCACATTCGTTCCAGTAGTTTTTGAGTTGCACTCCAATAATTGATTTTTACCAAAGTAATAGAATGGACGTCGGCATACAATTTTTCAAAATGCACTTGTTGTTTGATAGAGTATACTTCCGAGGTGGTTCCTTTTAAATTTCATCAAACTCGGTCAAGCTATTTTCGAGTTACACCAAAAACTGAAAACTGTTACGCCTATTTTTATATCATCATTGACGGTGAATGGCAATCGATCCCGTAAGTAGCATCACTAAAAAGAGTGAAAAAAGATTTTTAACAGATAATTGAACTGACTTCAACACCAAAAAATGTGAAAAAACTTGTTGAAGTCCGTACCATGCGTACAAAGTACGAGTATAAAGTACCTATTATTACAATCAAGGTGGCATTTTATATAATTCCGTTTATAATGTCCGAATCTGGCTCATTTTGAGGAAAATGTGACGGTGAATCTCATTGTTCAGGTGTAGTGGGCGTGGCGACAGTGGCATGGATGGATTAACTGAAGGTTACAATTTAATGTTTACCACGATGCGTTCACATATTTTCGCCTTGTTATCAATGGAATCTTCGATATACCCCTCTGCTATAGCACTCGACTTCGAACAGTTAAGTCTGCTCCAGAATCTGCCAAAAGGGTAGCAGAAGTACGACGAAAACAATGTCCTCTATACAGCTGAATATCTGGCAACTTCAAATGAGTAGGTAGCTATTTCTTGCGTCAGTTCTAATACTTTAGGAATTAATTCTAGATACTTTCACTGTCACTGGGAGAACTCATTATTCAAAACAAAACCTTGAATTTCTAAAAATCCGTGAAAATTGACGAAAACGCGGGCTGTAGGTCGCGCGTTTTCAATTTGATTTCTTTTTTTGTATTAACCGGTGGTGCGACTATGGGCCGTCGTACCGGCCAGTCTTTATTCAAACCACAGAATTCAACCTATTTACATGAGATTATATACCTATGATTCGAACCATATTTCCGTTCGATTTCTTTGGCGCTGAACACTAAAATGTTCCAAATTCAAAAAGTGCGCGGCAAAGATAATTGCGCACTTATAAAGAGGATTAAAAACTCATTACTGCCCGCTAAAAGTTTCTTATAAAACAACCTTTGGATGCACTTAAAGGCGAACCAAGTTGTTCTTTTCGAATAGATGGGATGAAAACAGTCTTTTTTATTTAATTGCAAAAATGTGAACTACACTTTTCGAATCGATGATTAGTTGAGCGGGCGTAGCGTAAACGATAAGCTAGTTTATATATAAATCCTTGAATGTAAGATTTCTTTAAAATATTATTTAATTGTTTTATTTGTAAAGATCTGACATATTTATGTGATTCCCGTTTTTCATATTTAAAATGATATTTCTGTTTCCATATAAAAAAAAAACAGTAAATTCTCAAAAACCAAATCAGCAAGGACACATCCTTCAAAATTCTATTATCATAGGAATTACGTCTACCCAGATATCTTCACCTCTTATCTTAATTAAATCAAGGGTAAACAGTTCGTCTGTCCTTCATACTCGAGGGAGTTTTACGACGGTATTCGGTTACCCAATTTATAGGCGAGGTCGTCAATCGGATGCTAATCGATACACAGTAAATATGACTTCAGAAGTGTTTACGACAATGTTCATGGATATAATTAATTAAAAACGAAACGCAAAAAAAGTGATATTAGTCCTGATGATTGTTATATAATCCTAAGTCTATAATACTATTGTATGTAATCTTAGTTTATTTTTAAAAAATTATTTAAGATAGTTAGCGCTTTGGTTCATATACTGTAAGCTTACTATTTAATAAACAAATAAATAAATAAGTCAATAATTAGAAAGTTAATGTCATAAAAGCATTTATATAATCTCATTCGGTAATATTCTAATTATGAAATGAAAAACAGGCTTTTATTGGCATATTTTATTTAGGTACATACTTCTTTAAGAAAATTAAAAAAATTAATTAAAGCATTATTCTCCTATCAAAACAATGCTTTAGAACATTTTTTTTATTATTAAAGTACAATGTGTCCCGACCAAGGAGGTTTCAATTAAATTTTCATCCCATCTATTCGAAAAGGACGACTTGGTTCGCCTTTATGTGCACCCAAAGGTGGTGTTTTCTATAAGAAAGTTTTAGCGGGCAGTAATGAGTTTTTAATCCTCTTTATAAGTGCGCCGCAATTATCTTTGCCGCGCACTTTTTGAATTTGGAACATCTTAGTGTTCAGCACCAAAGAAATCGAACGCAAATATTGTTTGAATAAAGACTGGCTGGTACGACGGTCCATAGTCACGCCGCCGGATGAATGAAAAAAAAAAACAAATTAAAAAAGCGCGAACTACAGCCCGCGTTTTCGTAAATTTTCACGGATTGTTAGAAATTCATTGTTTTGTTTTGTTTTGAAAAATGAGTTCTTCAAGTGACAGTGAAAGTATAGAATTAACTCCTGAAAGCATTAGAACTGACGCAAGAAATGTGATGGATAATCTATTACCTGCAAAATCCCGGGAGAAATATATGAAAGCCTATGCTAATTTTATTGAATGGAGAAATGCAAGAAGCGCCAAGAATTTTTCAGAATCTGTGTTTTTGGCCTACTTCCAGTACTTAGCCAAAACTAAACAACCTTCCACTCTTTGGAGTACATACTCAATGCTAAAATCAACAGTCAGTTCTAATAACGATGTAAAACTGGACACATATTCGAAATTAATAGCGTACCTGAAGAGGATGTCTGATGGATTTAAACCTAAAAAATCCAAAGTGTTCTCAGTCAAAAACGTGGAGACTTTCCTTAATGAGGCACCCGACAAAGTCTTTCTTGCCGTAAAAGTAAGTAAGTAACTATGTTTACGGTGGATTAGTAAAATATAATCATAGTGTATAAAAATGCACATTATATTGTAACCTGTACTTTGATAGATACTTGTCTTATTCACATTCGGTTTTGTTACAGGTGGCTTTAATTTTCGGATTACATGGGGCTTGTCGTGGCAATGAACTTTTAAAAATAACTGTTGATGATGTCGAAAATCACTCGGATGATTTACTGTTAGTAAAGCTGACCGATACAAAAACCAAAATTGACCGATCCTTCGTAATACGAGGAGAATACAAAACTATTGTACAGAAATACCTGGACCTGCGTCCTGCTGCTATGAAGACCAATCGGTTTTTCATCCGTTATCAAAATGGCAAGTGCTTCAAACAAGTGATGGGAAAAAATAAAATTTCTAACATGCCACAAGAAATTGCTACTTATTTGAAGTTACCAGATATCAAACTGTATACAGGACATTGTTTTCGTCGTACTTCTGCTACCCTTTTGGCAGATACTGGAGCGGACTTAACTGTTCTCAAGCGACATGGAGGATGGAAATCGAGTGCTGTAGCAGAAGGGTATATAGAAGATTCCATTGAGAACAAGGCGAAAACATCTGAACGCATCGTGGAAAACATTAAATTGCAACCTTAAGTTAATCCATCCATACCACTGTCGCCGCGCCTATCTACATCCAAACAACGAGATTCACCGTCACATTTTCCTCAAAATGATCCCGATTCGGACATTTCAAACACGCAGAATATAAAATCTACAACAATCTCTATTCCTAATAAAACTGTAACAATAAATTTTCATAATTGCGAAAATGTCTCAAATGTAAATATAAGTTTTTAGTTGTTTTAATAAAGGATACTATTTAATTTCAATTTAGTTGTTACTCTATGTTTTATTAAATAATAATATTACAATAAAATATGAGGCGATTTTATTTTCTCATAGTGGGTGATGAAAAGTAGAGTGTATCACTCGGGCGCAAAATATATTTTTGGCTCGGGCGACGTACTTTGAATCCCTCGCTACGTTCAGGATTCTACTAAAGAATCCCTCGCTACGCTCGGGATTCTACTCTAGAATCCCTCACTTCGCTCTGGATTCAAAAAAGCGCCCTCGCCGTAAAAATATTATTTTGCTCCATTATGATACAATCTACTATTAAGTACAATCTGTGGTGAGCGCACTGCTCGCGCAACGCGCTGGTTCCGAGCCAATAGACCAATAACAGACTTTTTCCACTGATATTGGCAAAATTGTGGTTACGCCGCACAAGCCATACAAACATGAAGACGAAGAAGACTGTTTCCATTTTGGCGCTATTTCGTACATACGAATTTGAGTAGGTAATATTTTGTTGGATAAAACTTTAGGAGCAAAAATGTCATGAGATTAAATAAAGTAGTGCATATAATTAGGTATTATATGACAGTTGCATAAACTACTATTTTCTTTTAGCCACTTACGAAGCTTAGTTTTAAATTGTTTAATTGGTAATTCTCTACGTATACATCTAGGTGTATTGTTCAATATTTTCACTCTCATAGTCACACAGCTCTTACGATCAAGTGCAGTTTTGCATGTGGGCATTATTAACCTCGTTCGGTCTCTATATTTTGCCCCAGAGTGAATTTTTCCTCATAGTGGTTCAAAATACAATATGTTCTTTAACGAAACATTCTTTTTGGTAAATATATAAGCCTACTAGAGTCAGTATTTTTAGTTCTTTTTTGTAAGTGGTTAACATGACTCTAGTGGACCGACTCCACAAACAGCTCTAATATTTTTTTTTATATATGTCACTTTTATATGTTCACCTGACACTATTATACATGTTACATACATATATACATTATATGTATTATTTAAATTATTAATCATTTAAATACAAAAATGAGTTTGTTGTTCATTGTGAAATTGATCAAGATTTTTCATTCTTAGCATGGCTATTATACCCTAATGAACCAGTCCAATATGCACTAAACCGGTTCTTTTATTATATTTTGTTATGTATGTTAATTTGCCAGTTGTTACTTTGTTCTTACTCTAAAATAGTGTTTAACTTTGCTATTTTTATCTTAGATAGATATACAAGTAACTCTTTAGTGTACATAAAACATGGATTCAATTATTTTAAAGTTATTAATACTGTTCAACAATGGGCGGTCTTATTGCTAATAAGCGATTTCTTCCAGACAACCTTTTGTGGAAGATAAGTTAAGATAAGTAATGCACGGCGGTAAGGTTTCAATTAATTACGTCAGTGGGCCGAGTTACAAGTACAAATGGAAAATTTTTGATACCGACTTTCATTCTATTCAGTCATTGCAGTGTAACTCAAAAACTACTACTAAACCAAATTTGATAAAATTAAAATGGGACTACACTTTGAGAATCGGTTAATCCAGTCAAAAGTTATGAGGTCACAAACATAAAAAAATAGTCGAATTGAGTACCTCCTCCTTTATGGAAGTCGGTAGATAAAACAAAAGTCTAGCCGTGGGCTAGTCAGTCAGTCATAAATAAACATTATTATAGATTCGTATGAGTCAGGGTAAGTAAATCTGTAGAAATAGACCCAGTTCGGGCGTCTAATCAGATTACAGAGTTAGCAAAACTTTTAGCAGAGAGACTACGATCGATGGATGGATGTGTACAAGGGTCAACTTTGTTTTTCTCTTAGATAAATTACACTGTGAATGTAGAATTACTATGTTTTCAGGCTAATTCTAATTCTAATTCAAATATATATTTCAGGCAAATAAACCCATAAAGCATGCAAATTATAATATAATAAAATATGTCATGAGTAAAGTCTACAAAATACAATAATGCTCAATAAATATTGTGCAATATTAAAAATTTATAATATTCCAATACTTGTAAAATAAAAATAAAATAGTAATGTTGAAATTAAATAAAATTATCTCAAAAAAGAAATACAAGATGTCAGATAAATATTTTTCTACGTTAATCCAACCCATGTCTAACAAACTAGTATAATTAGAAAAATTTATTACCAACTTCCATTCTATTCAGTTATTAGAGTGTAACTAAAAAACTACTAGACCTAATTTGATGAAATTTGAATCGGACTACACGGGAAGCATCATCTTTCAAAGAAAAAAATTTGCAAATCGGTTCAACCTATTGAAAAGTTGTGATGTAACAAAAAAAATACAGTTGAATTGAGTACCTCCTCCTTTTTGGAAGTCGGTAGATAAATAATCAGTACCTTCGCTTCGGCATCGGTACTGCGACATGTCTATCACAGCAATGCCGAAGGAAAGCACAACCGATCCTGCGTGCAATCATCGCCAAATAAACAATAACAAATTTAAATAATGCTTTGGTTAGTTTACTGCTTATAGATCTAGAGAGACGCCAATGCGTCGCTGAGTACAAAACCTGGTGTCGCTGTGATCTGTGGTTTAGTATAATATCATTTTAGTGTAGTTTTCTGCACAAGCGAATCACAATCATTAGGTAGGTAACTGTCCAGTATAAGTCACATTATCAAGTACAATTAGAAAAAAATATTACCGGCTTCCATTCTATTCAGTTATTGGAGTGTAACTCAAAAAGTACTCAACCGAATTTGATGAAATTTAAATGGGGACCACACGGGAAGCACCAGCTTTCAAACAAAAAAGAGTTTTGAGAATCGGTTCACAAACATAAAAAAAGAAACAACAAAAAAAAAGAAACAGTCGAATTGAATACCTACTTCTTTTTGGAAGTCGGTCAAAGTCAAAATCATTTATTCAATTTAGGCATCAAAGACGCACTTATGAACGTCAACTTTTCATTATAATGTACTTTAAAGACTCTACCGCCGCGTTCCAAAATATATAGAACCCACCGAGAAGAAGCGGCAAGAAACTCGGGGCCATTCTTTTTATATGGATGTTTACAATGTTTCTACAATAACAAATATTACATTTTATGGGTGGCAGAGAGACAGTTTGCCAGAAGTGGAGTATTCCAAGCATCTTTATCTTTTATATAATGTCGAACTTTATAGTACCTAAGCTTTTTTTATTAAAACGTTTTTTTACAGTCAACTTGAATTTGCCCTCTGTGAGCTCAGTTATGTGCTTTGGGATTTTATTGTAAAAACGCACACAATTTCCTAGGAATGACTTATTAGTCTTCGCAAGGTACAGCTATCCTATTTGTATTTCTAGTAGAAAACATTGGCCACATTACTAAAAATTTCTAAGGCGATTATCGAGAAAATTACAAATTCAACGTTTCACGTTTTTGTACACTTTGTCTACATTCGTGCAACGTTGCGAACTCTTGACGCTTAAAAATACACCACTTTTACACGTGAAACTAGAAGAAACATAATCAGTGATGGTTATCAATGATGTTGGGTTTTATCAATGGGGATCCACACGCAAAGCTCAATGCAGAGGGCGCTAGCGGCGCGATGGCCACTGTAATGTTAGTGTCGCTTTGTTTATATAGGAAAAAAAAAAAATTTTATGTTGTAACCGATCAACCATCGTTACTTTCAAGACGTATGCTACCTGGAAGCTTATAAAATTGAAAGGTGAACTAAAAAATCGAGGAGGAAAGATTACTGGAAAGAAAGCAGCTATCTTGTTGAGGACCCACTATCTAATTAATTATTTACTTTTAATCCTTCATATACCGTGATATAATTAAAAGAAAAGCTGTACGAATGAAATGGACGTAAATGTACGTCTCTGGTACGCAAACGGTTAACCGTGTTCTGTTTTAGATTAGAGTGTTATTTAGTTGTAATTTAATAATAATTATTTGACTCAACATAAATTAATCACTTTTTTATAGTGGATCTTTGGAAAATAAATGTACACCGTTATTATTACATCCTGGTACAGCACACAAAGGCATATTTGGAGAAAATTATTGTTTACTGAAAGTAAGGTTACAAAATGAATGGAACTGACAGGTTTCAATGGCCATCCCGACGATGCGCCATCTGGCGTGATAAATTGGCAGTGAAGATCCCCATTACAAACGCTTAGGTTAGGTTAGCCTTAGGATATCTATTATAAGCGCTATGTCATAAGAACATACGTTATGCCATTGTCACAAGTCTTTTGTCGATAGGCCGCTTTCACACGATCTGAAAACTCCGATACCGAGTTGACCACTGGCCTACATGAGAATAAGGGAGGAGATATATGGCTACCTACTATTTATACACTTTGCAGCTGTGTACAGCCCATTATGCAATTTTACATATTATCTCACTAACTACAGCATGCGACATTTTTAGCAAGGAATAAAGTTCCTATTGTTTATAAAATGTATAATGTTAGTATGTATGTATATATTTTTATTTTATTTATTTTTATTCTTTATTGCACAGTAAAATTTACAAAAGGAAGACTTAATGCTAGGGCATTATCTACCAGTCAGCTAACAGCGGAAAAGAAAAAACGATGCGTGCATCAATGAGGTAATAGTATCCCTACTATTTTTTTGAAATATGCATAGCAAAAAAATCACTCTTAATACACCATGTGTATTAAGAGTGACTTTTTTAAAATGTTTGATACGTTTAAAAAAGTGCTAAGCCATATCGCGCATACACAAATTGTATACGCATCTTTAGACCTCGAGTTTGTAACTAATTTTATCAGATCCAATACACTCCACCGGTATAAACTTGCTTTTAGTTGGTCAACCTATTCAAGAGTAGTATTTTTTATTTGAACTTCTATGCGTAGTTCGGAAAGAAACCAAAAAACACTAGACACGAGACGGGTTAATAAAAGTAATACCTTCTATGCTAATATTATATATATATATATATATATATATTATAAGAATATTTATTGTTATAAATATTATATATTTTTCATCAGTATGTATAATTAGTAGGATACATCTTTTAAAATTTTTTTTCCTATTTAATTTTATGCCATGTGTGCACCAACATCCCTTTTTATGATGTTACACTCCTCTCCATTAAAAGGTTGTCTGGCAGAGATCGCTTTTAGCGATAAGACCGCCTATTGTTACACTATTCTAAGCTGTATAACTGTCTTCTTCTTCTTTAAGTGCCTCTCTATTACTGAAGATTGGCAGTCAGATTCTTAAATTGTACTTTGTCAAGCGCCAATCTGATCAATTGCTCCACGGTCTTAATCCTGGTCCACTCCCTGATATTACGGAGCCAAGACATCTTTCGTCTACCTGATTTACGCTTCCCGGGAACATTTCCCATCATGATGGTCTGCAGGAGAGAGTAATACTGTATGATAGTTTAATTCTAAGGTGTTCAATAAAGAGTATATCTATCTATTCTCCGGAAACTACACGTCTAATCGGGATAAAAAACCTTCGTGTTAATCCACTATTTAAGTTGTATTCATTCCAGATTTTACTTAAATATATTAAGCCGTTTCAGTGTTCATCTACTGTATATATCTTGGTAAAAAACTGTTTTTCTGAGCCTTTTTTCACCAGGTAAGTCGCCTTAAGTACTAACAAACATAGACCCACGGACTTGTTCACATAATTTCGCATTTATATTATTAGTGTGATGGCATTCGAATTGGTGTATCCAGGCCATCCGACTGCATGTGCTGGTTTTTGCCGGATTTCTTATAGCTTGGAGAGGATACTAATGAATAATAATTTGCCTCCTACGCATGCCTACGCTATATGCATAGGTACAGAAAATAATTTAGTATCCGATAGCTACTCAGGTTAGTCTTTAAATTTCTTATTATTGTGCCTTCTTATTAGTATCGTTTAGGTTATATTTAAGCAAAGTAGGATGCCTACAAACTTGGCTCTGATAGTTATGCGAATAGTGTTGTGTTTACATGTTGTATATAATATATGCTTTTATAGCTCACCGTTTGTACCGTATATTAGCTAATGTTAAAATTGTATTTCTCATACAGTGAAATGTTATTTCTTTTGAGAAAATAACCTTCTTTAACCGCATTTCAACCTCACACCAGGTTGAATTTACCCTTAGGTTGGATTTACCTTCAGCGTAAGCCAGCCGTTGCTATAACTGTCGAGAGGTCAAGGTAAAAATATTTTATGTTGTCGATTTCATTTGTTATGAAAGGCATTATAGAGTTCACGAATTGGGTTGACCTTTTTGGCAAAAACTTGTTTTTGTATGTGTATTTTTCGTAGAAAATCTTGAAATAACAAAAGTATTTTCTACAGATTATTTTGCTCTTTTGCTAGTACTGCTTCAAAGAACACATGAACATAGTGTCTTCACCTTAAATAGAGACAATAAGAAAAGTGTTAATGGACATATTCTTACGTATGTGAATATAGTGAATATAGCAGTTGAGGAATTGAATATAGTAGGCTAGATTGTAATATCAATAGGGTGCATAATATTTGTATGTATCCTAGGTAAAAAAAAAGATTATTTTGCTATTGGAAATACATTTAAAATTACTTTTTCCGTCCCCATATTTCTAACGAAACAACACACAAAAGTATTTGCATATTCCATGATAGCAATTAAAGACCAGAATAAATGTAAAACATTAATAAATCAGTTAGCCGTGGCACTGTTGCTACTCACTAATACGATGAGTGGTAATAATAATAATCGTGTAGATACGAACCTTAATTATTTTGAAACATCCGCAATGTTTTGTCCGGACCAATGAACCCTTAGAAGTTATGAGTACCTGGTACACATCGTCCCATTATCTAAACCAAAGTAGACCCAATAGACCATTTTAAAGGTGAAACTGGTTCTTCGGACGAGTCTTATAGACTTGGACGACCTGCCCTGTAGGTTTATTGGTTGATTGTTGATTTATTTTGGTAGAAGCTGTTGATCATCTCCTCGGTGGACGATTAATAGCCTCCTAATAACTAAAATAACCTCACATGTCCAGCGGGGATGAACTCTCTATTGCCCACACTAGAGTTTAATCTAATCTACATAAAGAAAGAAAGAAAGAAAAAAAGAAAGAAAGAAATTAAATTGATTTGTGATTACAAAATTAACACAAAAATAAAACAACAAATAGTAATATAGTCACAAACAAAAAAAAATTACATATTATAAATCATTAACATCACAACACATAATTCTACCAAAAAAATGTGTATATCTGTGTCTATGCAAATAGATTCCAATTAAATAGCTATAAGGCTGCCAATTGTCCAATCTATTGTAGCGCTATTTATTGTATTATGTTTATATTTTATGATTGGTTTTCAATAAAGAATTTTTGTATTGTATTGTATTTACTACGTCAGATTTTGGAACCCTTTTTAACTAGAGACTTGACGAAGTTTATCTAACCTTTGCCACGGAAACCCACGCTTTCTCTCGTGAAATTACTACTATTTGATCTCGTTATTTCTTTTCTTGCAATGTTTTGGTATATATATTTGATTTGGAAAAGTTTAAGAAATCAACAGAGAGCGACAAACAAAGAAGCCGTATTGCTTTTTGGAGGCACGAGGTATACGCACAGAATTTTCCTGCAGCCTTTGCTTAGTTCAACATAATAAGAAATTAATTTAACAAATTAGAAATAAATTGCTTTTTGTGTATTACTTAACTAACAATTCAACTTTGACATGTTCTATATTTTAATGTATTACTTTTTGCCGTTTATCGTCTTGTATTTATCGTAAAGGACATTGCATACTTATGTCTCTATTTAACGTAGCTGGTGAATACGGGAGTTTACCTATATGAATTTACCTAACTCCGACCATCGGGATAATATATTGAATACCTACGTATGATGTATGGGTAAAGGTGTTCTGTTGTATTGATATAAAATATATTTTAATATTCTGACTTATCTACATCTACACTGATATTATAAACAGAAAAGATTTGTTTGTTTGTTTGTTTGAATTGAATAGGTTCTGAAACTACTGGACCGATTAGAAAAATTCTTTCACCATTAGAATCCTACATTATCCCTGATAAATATAGGCTAAATACTATTTGTAAATAGTTAGGTAGGGATCAGTATGAAAACTTCGAGAATGTAACCCAAGGTGTGGAAAAAGTACCAAAAAAGTCCTTATATCGCATACGCTGTGGAAACTATTGACAATTATAGAGCAAAGTGACATACTACAAAAAAACGATATTAAAAAATATTTAGTGACACTTCCGCTGAAAAGAAAACAATGATTTTGGCCTATTTGGGGGCGTGCACCACCCTCCCTCCCGCATAAAATGCTAATAGGAAGAATACAAAATAAAAAACACAAGAAACCCCAAATAAACCAAAACCGATTCGACACGTGTTTCGCCTCTACACGAGGCATCCTCAGGAGATGTTGCCTCGTCGAGCACTAGACCGACAGTCACTGTCACAGTTTTATAGAAGACGTCAATATCTACAAAGAAGTCTACATTACCATAATGTCTAACTATTACAGTTATATCACAATAATTACTTTTACATCTTGATATATGCAATAGTAACGCCAGTACAAACTAGGCCACATTTTTCATACCTTGGTATTAATCCTTATCTACTCTAATAATAAAGAGGAAAGATATATGATTGTTGGTTCGTTTGTAATGGATACACGTAAAAACTACTCAACCGATTCAAACAATTCTTTCACGGGTATAAAGCTACATTATGCATAAGTAACATACGGTTTGTGTTTGATTCATCATCACCATCATTATCCATCACCACGTGGGTGAAATCGCGGAGCTCCGCTAGTTTCCAATAATTGTGATTATTGATTGTATACAAACAAAAAGAATACAAACTTCTTTCTAAAGCTAGTACTACTACTAAGCTACAACTAATACTTCGTCAAGCAACAAGTCGTCGTTTTCCGTAATTCGGTATTTTAATTAATTGGCTAATTTCCCTAATTCGACACTTTAGTTAATACGCTATTTCCCTTAAACGACACTTTCTTGAATTCTGCACATTCGGATACTTTAATTCTATAATAATTATAAAAATTGAAATAGGGTTCCGTAGATGTAATTAAAAGAAAAAAATCGGTTCTTTGTGGTGATTTTGCTACACATTGAACATTGCGAAACTCAGAACTGTACCACGCCAACATTAAACACATTTTTTTTGATATAATTAAATAGAAGGCTACTGAATAAGCAATATTTTGTGGGATATATTTTTCATAGGTCACTGACCTTTTAAATAAAATATTTTACATATCGGTTGTCCCGAAACTCAATGATAACATGGTACCAGCGAGAGGCTAAGGTATACCAGTTATAAAAATAGTAGAAAAAAAACATTTTTTTTCCAACATGGAGTGTCAAAGTTAACTAATCGTAACAATAATTTTGTAAACCAATACTCGCCAAAACTTAATTTATTTTTCTTATACTACATTTACTTATTTACATTTCTTTATTTTCTCGAGGACAGTTTCTAATTTAATACTCAGTTGTAGTGTTGTGACCAAATAAGTAATGATATGGATCGCATATATTTATTATATTTTGAACAAAGACAAATACAACAAAACATTCAAATATATTTTTTCAAGGTGGGAACACTCAATGGTCCACCGCCATTTTGTGTTTGTTTTAATCTGTCACTCGCAACAAGACGGTCGTGCTGGTCACTACATTTCTGTTCCCTGAGATTATTTACATTATCCTTAAGTTAAGTTGTGTATTTTGTGTTTCTCCGTGTTGATTGTTGCCCAGCTGTCAAAATTTCAAAATGCCGAAAGGATCCGTCCTGAAAAGGCAGGCGAGAGATCTGGTGATCAAGGTTCGTAATTACTTTGAAGCAGAGTATCAAAATGGTGGCCCGCTATTACCACTGTCGCAAGTGCGAGAGCGTGTTGCGGCCGCATTAGAAATTAGTGGACCTACTGTTTAAAAAAATATACTCCGAAGTTTACGGTACAAGCGGCATGCAGAAAAATAAGCATCGTACCTACGCCGAAGGAAAAACGCCAACCACGTCGTGTGACATCGGTTGACAACTTCGACGCTGATGCTATTCGCCGTCATATACAGTGCAACCTCGATATAACAAATCGGAGGGGAACAAGAAAATATTCGTAATATCAAGTAATTCGTTGAACTGAGGTTTGATATGTTGAGGTTAGATTGGTCTAAAATTCGTTATAAAGAGGTTGTACGCAAAGAATGTTCGCAATGTAATGTAAAGTCACTAGTAGTTGACCATGTACCTGTAGTTGACCGTTAATGCACATAAACCGTTATAATAAGAATTCGCGGCAAGTTTTAAAACTCATTCGTTAATAAGTAGTCAGTGCTGCCATCTGGTCAACTAAGCGCGAAAATTGCGCGTCCATATCTGTCAAATATTGAAAACGGCTGCCAGTTGTTTGTTGAGTGACGGACCGTAAAATCAATAAATTCGTTTTCTGTTACAATATTCATAAAGATTGAAAAAGTTTGAAGTTCAATACTAGGAACTTTGTCACCTTGTTGACGGTAAGTTTTTCGTTTCTTATTCGTTTATGGTTTATTTATATGACAGGGTAATTAAAACTTGAATATTTGTTGACAAAATTGAGATGTGGGGGTGGTCCACTACTGATTCCGTTTGACTATGATTTTCTAGTAATTGACCATGATGGTCCATTACCGAATTACCGTTTGACTATGATTTTCTAGTAATTGACCATGGTGGTCCATTTTTGATTAAGTTCTGTATCTTGTAAATATACTTACTTACTGCACACAATAATTAATTAAAATAAACTATTTAATTTACTTTAACAATAGGTTGATTTTCTTTAGTAGTTGACTAACTTTATGGTATGAATTTATGGCTATGGTCTATTACTAAAACCAATTTTTGCATCTTGTAGATGCCTGGGAAAAAGGGCGCATTCCTGAATTATACTGAAGCTGCAATGCTTGCAGCAGTGAACGATGTTCGTCTTCATAAAACACCTATACGAACGGCTGCAAAAAAGTTCGGTGTACCAAGAATAACGCTTACAAATAAAGTAAAAGGGAAGTCACCGATGGAACGAAAAATGGGTCCGACATCCATCCTTACACCAGAAGAGGAGCATAGAATATGCGACTGGGTGCAAAAAATGGCAAAAGCGGGTTTTCCTGTGACAACCGAACAGTTAATTGTAAGTGTAGAAAAATACTTGAAGGACATAAAACGTCCATGTGTCTTATTCAAGCATGGAAGACCAGGTAGAACATGGGTAAAGGCATTTATTCAGAGAAATCCAACAATTTCCAAGAGGATATCACAAAATTTGACAGCATCGAGAGCCAGGGTAACAGGTGCTCACCTATCAGAATGGTACAAACGTGTGTATAAAGAGTTGGAAGATAGTGGCCATGCTGATATATTGAATGATGCATCGCGCATTTTTAATTGCGATGAGACAGCATTTTTTTTAGCACCAAAAGGACCAAAAGTGCTTGCTAGGAAAGGTGAAAAAAAATTTTACCAGCAGGTAAATGCTGATGACAAGGAATGTTTAACTGTGTTGATAACCGGAAATGCAAACCGTTCCTTAGCTCCTACCACGGTATTGTTCAGCTATAAGCGGATACCTCAAGAAATTGCAGATAACTTTCCTTCAGATTGGGGCATTGGAAAAACCGACTCAGGTTGGATGACGTGTGAAGCATTCTTTGAATTTGTGGCTGATATATTTTATCCTTGGCTGATTAAAAATGAAATAACTTTACTGGTTATTCTCTTTGTTGATGGGCACATATCTCATTTATCACTTCAAACTAGCCAGTTTTGTGAAGAAAAAGGAATCGTGTTAGTAGCACTCTACCCTAATGCAACCCATTTAATTCAACCCATGGATGTGGCAGTATTTAAGCCACTAAAAGAAGCCTGGAGGAGGCATGTACAGAATTGGAGGGTTGATAAAATAAAAAATGACGAGCCTCATATGCTTAAGAAAAAAGATTTTGCTAAGTTATTGCACGAGGTAATGGGCAATACCATAAGTAAATCAATTTTGGCAAATGGATTTAAGAAATGTGGCTTATTTCCGTGGAATCCATTGGAGGTAAAAGTCCCAATTGAGAGTATCAGCGAAAACCAGGACATTAGCGAACAAATTCATTATCTGAAAAGGGGCTTAAATTTTTTAAACGAATCTATCAGTCCTGAAAAAATAGTAGCATTTGATGCAACTCTGGATGAATGGTCAGGTGATTTGGCTGATTTATCGCTGTTTAATTTGTGGAAAAAAACAAAAGATGAACTAAAAAGGCTACAACAATTAGACCAAATTGTTGATTCTACATTGGAAGGGGTTAAATCGTCAGGTGTTTCTGTAGAAGAGGCCCAATTATGTGATCTAAATTTTGAAGGATTTGACACATCAGGCATCACCATCGATGCGTCAGCTTCTAACAATAATTATGTTTTTTTGGAAACCACAATGGAAACATTAGCAACTACGGTAGCTAATACTGTTGATGACAGCATGCTAGTGGCAATCCCAAGATCACCAACAATTAGCGATGTTGAATGTGCACTTAAAGTCACTATAGATCAATCGGACATCATTGCTCCAACTGACATGCATGAAATCATGCCAAAACCGTCAACTAGCGCTGTTACTGATGAATTGAATTCCGGTATCAATAGTGTTATTAGCACTATTTCTGACGCTGTACCGGATAATGTTCCCAGTCCCTTTAAAAAACATTTCTTTTACAAGCGTCATATAAAACAGGAAACGCCTAAATCACGTCCCAAGGAAAGAATACCCACTATTGTCTCAGGAAAAAGTTATCAGGAATATCTACAGAAGAAATTAAAACAAAAAGAAGATCTTGAACGAATTAAAGTAGAAAAGGCCGCCGAAAAGCTTAGAAAGAAAGAAGAAAAAGAGACATTAAAGAGAATCAAGACTCTCACAAAATTAGAATCAACCAAAATAAAGCGGGTAAAAAAAACCTAAGATTCTCTTCCTCCAGTTCAGACTCGGATGTTGTGGTCTCTTCAGGTGAAAGTGTGATTGAGTCAGAAAATGAGATTGAAAGAGAATCTGCAATTGTGGGTTTAAAACTCCCGCAAAAAGTAGATGGAGAATTTGTCATATTTAAGTACGACAATAACTTTTATCCCGGAAAAGTACTTAAAGCTATGAAAGAAACAGCAACAATCTCATCTATGAAATCAAATGGTCGTTTGTGGAAATGGCCTGAACATAAAGATGTGCTAGACTATCCCTGGAATGCAGTAGTTGCTCATATAGAGGCTCCCAAGAAGACCAGTTCTACGAAAAATGTATTTGATGTTCCAGAGATAAGTACATTTCTTGATATAATTTTTTAAGTTTAATGCCCATAACACATATAATACATAGACATTCACGACCATAATCCCTTTGGCAAAAAGTTTGACGTTTACGCTTTGTGTTTGACAGTGTCTTTTTGTTTTAGAACCATCTGTCGGATCTTTTAGAACCATGTTTTTATTTAAATTATAGGCTTGAAAAGGCCTATTTATTATTATATTTCAAATAAAACGTTTTCTTTTCATCTTACTTTGCTTCTTATTTAACAAATAACCCAATTAAAATTGTAGCATCTGAATGGTCACCTACTGATGCAAAATATGGTCATCTTCTAGTTTTTAGATGGTCAACTACTAAACTTCTAATATTTGTACATTTTAAATTTTTTTAAATTTTATTGGACCATTGTACTTGGAAAAACGCTTGTTCATATGTTAAAAGACTTATCACAGGGTTTTCAAAAAAAGAAACTTACGGAATTCTTATAATAATTAAAGTCGAACATTTAAAAATAATATTCTGTCTCCTTAAGTGGTCATCTACTGATGCTTTTACCTTAAAGGTATATTTTATATTGACTCTTATGGACAATTCAAGGGGATTACGAAGAATTTGTTAAATCGAGGAAGTCGTTATATTGAGGTACGTTATATTAAGGTTGCACTGTATATGATTTTTTCATATTTTTTTCATAACTGGTATACCTTGGCCTCTCGCCCGGTACCAGGTTATCGTTGAGTTTCAAGACAACCTGTATAGCCGTTTTATCTCTAATACTCTAACAACCAGCTAGCGCTCGAGTGAATGCTCTAAATAATTTTAAGAGATAGTTTTTACAAAACTTTTTGCTAAGTAACATCTACATTCACCTGTACCCACAATCACGAGATTAATCGAGTACCCTTCCGCATTAAACGTGCTCGCCGCTTACCTTAATATTTCACTCGATAGTAATCCAACCTTTTCCAAGACTACCACACTAAATTAGACCCTTTTTGGAAGTAATGATAGGTGAAAGGAGAACAAAATCCCTCATTTTCATGAAATTGGGTTTAGTGACACAAAAACGCATAATGCTTTTAGCTCCATTTAACAAGTATGTGGGAGATATTGTATGAGAGGTTTTCATTGATCAAGGAACCCTGAAGGACAATCATTACTTTCGGAAAATGAAATCAAAGTGGGTTTATCATCCACCCTGGTCGTCATGGAGTCATGCCGGCGGTCGGCCTAAGCCGAGACAATTCTCAAGAATAAATGGATCATAGTTACCCAATTACTGTACTTTTCAGACACAATTACTGTACTTTTCAGACCCAATTACTGTATTTTTCAGACCCAATTACTGTACTTTTCAGACCCAATTACTGTACTTTTCAGACCCAATTACTGTATTTTTCAGACCCAATTACTTTACTTTTCAGACCTCATTACTGTACTTTTCAGGTTTTTCAAACTACTTTCAAAAGGAGGAGGTTATCAACTCGACACGTATAATTTATAAATTATCACGCAACTTTTTACGGAGTAGTTCGATTTTGATAATTCTTGTTTTTTTGTATAATACAGTATACTTCCGAGATATGTAGTCCCATTTAAATTTCAGCAAATAGGTCAAGCGATAAGTGAGTAATTATTCTCCAATAACAAATGTGTTTCGCCTATCTTGATGATATCGGTATTGGCGGAGAATCACAATCAATCCAGTATACAATGTACCAAGCGTCAAAAAAAAAGAAAAAAAAAAGAAAAAAATTTACTGAATTCAACGCTTACAAGTACAATTTGAAAAATGTAAAACCGACCTCCATTCTATTCAGTTATTGGAGTGTATCTCAAAAACTACTGAACCCAATTTGATGAACTTTAAATGGGACCACACAGGAAGCGCCAGCTTTCAAACTAAAAATAACTTTGAGAATCGGTTGACCCAGTTGAAAATTATGAGGTAACAAACATAAAACAAAAATTGAGTCGAATTGAGTACCTCTTTTTTTGGAAGTCGGTAGAAAAGTGTGAATAACTTGTCGAAGTTGGTACCATGCGCACAATATTGTGATAATAGGTACTTTGAATTATCATGGACTGAGTTCAACAAGTTATTTCACATTTTTAAGTGTTGATGTCGGTTCCATTTTTATGGTAAATAAAATAAATCAATTATTTACGTTCATGATTTTCCTAACAAACAATTTTACAAGGTAAAAAAATGTCAATAAAATGATATATTCACTGGAGGTCGACTCTATTACTATTACTAAAAAAAAGAAAAATTATCACAATGAGTCTGTTCATCATCATCATCTCAGCCGTAGGACGTCCACTGCTAAACGTAGGCCCACAAGTTTCCATAAGGAGCGGTTGGAAGCGGCCTGCATCCAACGTCGTCCTGCTACCTTTATCAGGTCGTCAGCCCACCTTGTCGGTAGACGAACTACGAGTGAATATGAGTCTGTTAAATAACATAAAATTAAAACCTTACCAAATAAACAGTGAAAAAATAATATTTCTTAAAGTATGCTACAATAAAATTTCTCTTTCCCAACAATTGTACTTAAAAAGCCAGTCGCAAATTCTTAAATCTGTGTTCGTCTAAAACTTTAATGCTATTAGATATTCTACAAAAAATATGTACCTACTTACTCGTAACAAATTCTTTATTCTTATTTTTAAATAACTTAGTGAAATGAAGTTTTGTATTAAAAAAATTTGGCTCTCAGCCCAGAGCCACTGAACTTTCGCACATAACTGAACTTTAGCTTGAACACTCTACGATAAAGTATAAGTACAACGTTTATAGTATGATAAACTTCATGTATTAAATTATGCAAAATTTATGCTCTAGCCAGAATAAATTAAAGTGCTCTGCAGCAAAACACACGCACTGAATATATACGAACGCACCTCTCAGTTGTTATAGTCTAATAAGTGATCGAAGATTAAGGTTGGAATAGACATTACATGTTTTCTTCATACCGGGTCACACTTCATGTCTGGCTCTTAGCCGATATATATATAATGAAATAATAACAATAATATATACACTTATACTCCCACACTCGGACTCGCTGACTGTACTGCGTGAGGAATGGACACACACATCAAAATATCCAAGCCGCGAGAACAAACTTTCAAACTCTCTCCGACTAAAGGTGCAAGTTGGTAGCCGGCTACACGTAGCAGCAGCAGACGACGTGTCGTTCGTTTCGTTAGGGTGGTGATAACTATTATATATAACAATGGTAAAGAGACCATAGTTCCGTGGATTAAAGCGCAAAGATTGAGATGGGCAGGACATTTGGTGAGAATGGAAGACAGCAGAGCTGTAAAAACTATCTCAGGTTGGACTCCATAACAGTCACGACCACGGAGCAGACCCAGAAAGAGCTGGATTAACTGTGTGGAGAAAGACCTGAGCAGAATGGACAAACTCACAGCCTGGCAGAGGTCAGCCAAAGATAGAGCAAAGTGGTGGAAGTTGGTAGAGGAGGCCAAGACCCACATCGGGTTGTAGCGCCGTAGGAAGAAGAAGAAGAAGGTAAAGAGACATTCTTAAAAGAATTAAACTAATGGTTTTCCATGAAATTAACTTAAAAGTCGAACGATCAATAAAAGAGATCTGTCCATAGATACTCCTATGGACTATAAAAAACTTTTGACCTTACAAAGTTGAGTCTTAAAGTGCAAAATGGTAGCCGGCTACACGTAGCAGCCGCAGACGACGTGTCGTCGCTTCGTGTCCCTGCAGTCATGATTTCGAACCCGACTGCAGACGGCAACTGCGCAGATGCCATCGACCATTTGAAAAGCGATACGGAAGGTTTAGTTTAAAAGTTTTAGTTGTTTTACTAGGTAGATTAGTACCCGCGAGCTGCACTACTGATCTGCGGTCGAGCGACAGTGACGTCTGCCGCTCGACGACGCGACGCTACCTTCGTGTCGCTAACTACGAATGGTATATATAATACTTAGAAACCAGTAGTGTCGCTGCGACTTCATGTAGCCGGCTTCAAACTTGCACCTTAAGGATCGAACATGGGACCCCGAGCTTTAAAGTTAGGTTCGCTACTAACTGTGCTATCGAAGCCGTTAAATAAAACTGGCTCAGAGGCCGTAGCATAAACATGCGAAAAAGTATTCGTATCGTAAGCGTCAACGCGCCACGCTTACAAACTATGAGTTATCTATGTCTCAGTACCCTAGACACATAACAGTTTGTACTGTTTCACGTGAACGATACGCTACACTTACGCAGTTATTCGTGCTAGGCCCACATTAAAAGCACGTAAAATTATGCATTTAAAACGGTTTAGTTTTCACCTACATAACGACGTCTCCTACAGCTACTGGTAGGTACCTAAGTATTCAATTTGTTATAGCCAGTTTTATAGTAGTTTCATTTAGTATCACCTAGTTCACAGCTATCCCTTCGTGAGTTCAATTCAAGAGTAATGCAAATTAATAATATACTTAAATAAAACTTTTAAAATACCGAAAAAGCAAAACTAATTATTAATGTGTTCGGAACAGGAACGCAATTTTGAGCACCTTCGCGACATTATATTTTTGATACCAGGGCTGCTACTGCTTTAAGAAGGCCCTTATCAGCTTTATAAAACCACGCAAGTTCAGTTCTTAAACCAAGTGCAGTTCTTAAACCTGGCTTAAACATTTTGAATGAAATCATACCATGACGCTCATATAGGTGAACTATTAAAATTTTGTTTTCCTCAAAAGTGAACGGATAATATTGTCTCTGACATTCTTTTCTGTCAAAATAACCAACATTGCAGACGGCTAAATATTTGTAAGCTGATAAACTGAGAGGATTTAGAGCGTCATGCTAACGAGAGTTCATACAAAAAACAGGTGAACGGTTTTTCTGCGGTTCCTGAATAGTAGGCCTGGCAGGCCTGCTATAACGTTGTCATGGTACGATTAAGCCAGGCAGTTTTCCTGAAGTTCTGCTTAAAGAGCTGATAGTAAGGCCCCTGATGCATTTGGTAGTCTGCGGCAATCATTGTTATTTGCATGTGGCACTTAATGCTTGCTGTCGCTTGATAACTGATTGAATTCTGCTTCTTTTTCTTCCCCTTGCACTCTAAATCTTGAATAGAGCTGACGTAAGGTAGTAAGTATATTTGAATTGGAAATTGGATTTAAGTTGTTGGAACCTTACCTTTTGAACCACGAAGCGAACTATTATTATCATTTGAAATTTGGCCGTTGCGGCTGCATTTGTTGTTGCAATTCCGTCGTCTGTGACATTAAAGAGGTCGTCACTTGTGCAGGTGGTAGGGCATAAGGGACAAACGAGCAAATGTGACATCGTTTGAGTGGCGAATCTGCAATCGCAAACAGTTTCAGTGTTGTCACGGTAGCCCCATTTGCACATATCGTGCCAACTTGCGTCCTAACGGCCCGTCCCAATAATCTATCTATCGCCGGTTTACCTTACTAGAGTTAGATATTTGACACTATTTGTATGGACATTATGTCAAATTTCTATCGGTAGTAAGGAAAACTGTGGATAGATAGATTATTGGGATCCCCCATAAGTCGGTTGATGGACTTCCAAACAGGCCACGGAAACTCACGTCTTGGGGGTAATGGTTGAGCCATAATCTACCTCGCTAATATACCTCTACCTAGCCCAGTGCGGCTTGGTGAATAGGCTAGTGGCCAAAACATTTATCGAAGTTTTCAGCCTATTGTCCTAAAACAAACACCGGGCCCGACGGAAGCGCTCAGTTGAACACGTACACACCCATCCAACTTCTGACCGCAGTAAGCGTTGCTTAACTTGTTGATCGGTTATGATCGCCAGTACAAAGTTTCGCTGCGAGCGTTTCGTGTGTTACGAGTAGCTTCCATGAATTTTTAATATTGTTTTTGTTCTAAAGCTTGCGTATTGCGTACCTATGTCAGAAGTTTTGGGGAAAATATTAAAAAAAAACACATACATAATATCGCATAAATGTTATTGTGTTCAATACACATTCATAAAGCTGGAGATGCCCTGGATTAAGGATTCCGATAAATGGAAACGTTCTTGTCAATGCCGGTTACCAATTAAAATATAGGAAAAGTTGTTTACAAGAATAACAACTGATATTCCAATGGGTTACAAAACACAGTAAACAATGCGAGGTAACTAAAGAGTTTTCCCACTTTCAACGAAGTGGGAAAACTCTCCGGTTTTCCAACTGTATTGAAATGACATTTATTTCTTATGTTGTTTCTTAACGCTGATTAAATGTTTGACGAATCAAACAGCCTTACTTCTAAACGCTGCATAACTTTAAATAACGTCACTTAGTACGGCGCTGAACAATTTTCCTTTGCGCAGTAAATAACGTCATTTAAAGTTAAGCAGGGTTTATACGTAAGGCCGCTAATGTATACAAAGTACAAAGATTTATTAAAATATTACTTGAAGCAGTTGCTTGAAATAAAAACCGTCCAATAAGCATATATATTGTGTTTGGTAGAGGGACCGACAAACCAAATGAGCGTGTTCGGGGGACCACTTGGAGAATACAAGTTGGCCAAAAAAAATCCCAACCCCCCAATATGTTTAACTTTTTTTTGTGATTTTTCCCTTTTTCTCCGAAATTGTACCTATTTACCACCATAACATTTGTAAAATCTGTTTTAGACCGGATGGTTTTTAGTTGAATTTGGTCTCTAATACACCTTCAGGCCACGCAAAGCAAAATTAGATACAAAACAGAGCTAACTGATTTAGTTTAAAAAAATTGGGGTGTCGGGGATTTTTTTTGGCCAACTTGTATTCTCCATGTGGACCACCGAACACGCTCATTTGGTTTGTCGGTCCCTCTACCAAACAACCTGTATAGTACCGCTTGTATTAGCTGGCAAAAGGATAGAGTGATAAGTCGAAAGTATACAAGCACAATACCTATAATAATATAAAAAAATAAGGAATAAGTTTGTATGAAGAAGACGCCAAACTCTGATTTGTTTTCCCCGATATTTGTTCCTAACAGCTTTCCATATCACTAAAAGCTTATTAATTAAGAAATTAATCCTATATAACTGTAAAGGTGCGAACCGGAAGTGGTTGCTTAATTCTTAATACAAATACGTGCTATTAACAACGTGTTCGAAATTCGTTATGTGCCGATGTGGTAAAGATACACCGCGATGTAAATCCGGAATTGCAAATTTACGAGTAGAGCGAAAGTATACCTATTGCATTTTCTCATATTGTCTCATATTCTTTATTGTACACAAAACACAGATACAGTGGAGGTATTAGATAAAAGCATGTACATAGGCGAGCTTAACCCTAAAGAGAGTTTTCTTCTAGCAAACCTTAAGGACAGAGAACTAAGTATAAGTAAGTAGGTTTCTTTGTACATCAACCAATAAGATATAAAATAATCATGATACTACTACTACTACAAAATAATATCAAGACCCTATATATACAAACTTAATAAATAAATATAAAAATATAATATTTTCATCGGGATTACGTTTTTTAATTTTTTATACTAACTGGGTAGCACTTGACCACTATCTCACCTGATGTTAAGTGATGATGCGATCGATGATGGAGCGCGTTTGCCCAGAAGATACCTATGCACTCGTGTTTTGAAATATAATATAATATATCGTACTTAACCGGAAACACCGACTCAGGCAAGGTGTTCCATTCCCTAGCGGTTCGTATGATAAACGAAGAAGTAAATCGCTTCGTTCGGGTAAATGGAATATCCACCATAGAGCGGTGGCGCTTCTGAGTATCTGGATGTCCGATTATAGAATGGGGATGGCGGAATCAACTTGCTCATAGATAGGAATTAACTTTAATAATGGGATATTTACCCTGAATTGTATTTGTTTGAGCTCTCGACATTTTGGCACGCAGGGACTATGTTCACGAAAACAAACTAATATAACAAGTACACAGCAACTTAGCTCACTAGTACCATAATATAGTCATAAAATAAAACCAGATGTTTTGAATTAAATTATCCATGTAGGTATGCTACGACTTTGTAGACTTAATATCTGCATAGTAATAATAAGTAATCAATTACAGCGATTTTGTTAAAACTGTGCACAGCAAAATAGCTTTAATAAAAACTTCTTTGTCATTACTATTTTATACGGTTAGACATATTCTGCATATAGCTTTATCTATGCTACCTATATATACCCTTCTCGGAACTTTGTATTGCTACAGTTTGGAATATACAAGTGTGTGGTGAGTTTAGACCCGTCCAAGCAGCCATTTACCGTTAAGGGGATAACATTAAAGGGTACGTTTCATTAAACGAGTTAACCGAGTTATGAGCCTTAATATTGTTTGAGTTTCACTAAGAGTAGAAACGTAAATAAGTTCGTTAGCGCTTGGTCTCTGTGTTAAGATGTTGGAGAGTATTTTGTGTTACATTTCTTAACTTTACTTTCCACGGCACATCTTCGCGGTGTAAGTAAATGCTTCGTGGTAGTAGAGTACTTTAGATATACACTATGTATTCTTTATTCTGTGTAGATACAATCAAATTCATTTCAATGTAAGTTTTTAAACATAAATTTTCACTTATGCAAGAATTAACTTTAGAAACGGGATATTTACCATGTATTGTATTTATTTTGAGCTCTCGATATTTCGTCATAGTTGCATGCGCCATGTTCGCGAGTAAACTGAAGTATCTGCGGGTAAGTGTGGCTATGAGCAGAAGAGGGTAGAACGTTTTTACCCTCTTCCTTGCACGTTTCTTGTGCTCCGTTTTATTACCAATGACATAAATAAATTAATACAAAACATGGTAAATATCCCGTTTCTAAGGTTGATTCTAACATTTCGATGGTTATCTAACTGCATATTCGATGACGATATTGATATGTGTATTTAAATATATTTATTTATATTTATATAAACAAGAATATATTTATATAAATATCGCAATTTATTTGCCGGCCCGCCAGCGGCTTCGCTCGTATCAAGAAGATCAGTGGCATACCGACAACAGGTACAATTGTGTTTTAAAACCATCGAGAAACCCATTGGAAAATACACAAAATTGCATCCAAATATGTCCAGCCGTTCAGGAGTTCGGTGACAAACACACGTATAAAAGAATTATATATAACTAGCAACTGTCCGCGACTTCGTTCATGTAGTAGGCTCGGCATTCGGCCTTGCCATAACCTCCTATGTTTTCTTAGTTTTTCTTTCATAAGAACCTTTTCCTGGCAATAATTTACCCAACAATATAATTATTAGGGAGACTGTTCTATCTGTTCCCAAGTTATAGCGTGATCAGGAGAAATAGGTGTTCATTTTTATATGTACATATAAGGTTATAATATCTAAGTTTTACTCCGTGAGGGGGTGAATATTTCCTCTAGTCGAGATGCAAGTCGTAAGTACCACCGCTGATTTTATGCCGCGAAGCCATTGTGTGCCAGCATTGTTGTATAAGGATGTTAAGGGCACTATATACCATAATAATCACTACATATAATAAAACTGTAGAGGTTGAATTTCTGTACAATGAAAAAAAACCTGAAAACCGAGTCAGAGGATGTAAGGACTGAAATCGAACAAACTTTTAATTTTTTTTCTATCTTGTTTGTCTCTTTGTCTGTTTGTACGGGCTAATCTCCGAAACCACTGGACCGATTTAAATGAATTTTTGGTGGTAGTTTATATCCCTATTCTTATATCCTTATAAGAGACATCAATGACAACGCCACCAATGCCCTAAAAGCTAAACCAACAGCACCCTGAATAGTTCGTTTTTGGGAGTAGGCCTCCAGTTCCAAGCCAATGGTCATGGACAAGCGTGGTTTCCACCATCAAGGCACGCAGCATCCATATCTAAACGCATGGTTGCATTAACAAATTTAAAAAGGCCACTCAACTGGTATTGCTGTTAAAAAGTACTTAATTTTCGTGAAACAATTAAGTGTAGTATCGTAATCGTAATCATAATCATAATCAGCCCTTTTAGTTCCCACTGTTGGCACTCGTGCTTTCCTCTCAGAGAGAGGAGTCGCGCCATAATCCACCACGCAGGCCCGGTGCGGATTGGTGGATAGTGGCCAACCCATGTCGAAGTTTTCAGGCCGCCCAAAAGCCTTCGACATAGCCTAACGACTGTTGTCCTAAGACAAACAACCGGGACCGATGGCTTAACTTGCCCTCCGAAGCACGGAAGCGCTCAGTTGAATAATGCCACTAGCGGTCACCCATCCAAGTCCTGACCGCAGCAAGTGTTGCTTAACTTGTTGATCAGTTAAGATCGCCAAGTCGAGTTCCGCTACGAGCGCTTCATGAATGCGCGCTTGGAAGTGTAGTATATTTGTTTACATTTTTATGAGCCTTTGAAAAGACTTCAAAGCGTGCAGATTAAAAAAGTTCCAACAACACGATTTGCCGGGGGATGAAACTTTCAAATTTGTTACAGAACAAAAGTAAGCTGTGGCCGACAGATAAGCAGTGTGACAGGCTTCGAATCAATAGCACCCGTGACCCGAGTCGGGTAAACACTGGCTGTTTTATCTTCCGGGGTTTGTGGTTGTCCTACTTAGGTGGCGGACGAATTTCCTCAATCTTGTATAGATAGATAGATAGATAGATAAACTCTTTATTGAACACCTTAAACTAAAACAAAAATTTAAAAATATTTAGCTTATATTAGTGAACAATAGGCGGCCTTATCGCTCAAAGCGATCTCTTCCAGACAACCTTTGGATGGAGAGGAGCAAGTTTTGACAAGGGATGGCGGTGTACAATATAGTTCATAGTAATTATATTTATAAATATCTACAATATTATATACAATATAGATAATAAATATGTTCTTACACAATATATACATACAAATTGTATAGTGATGTATAGTGATAGGTCAGGCAACTTAGTCCCGGCAATAAGGCGTCCGGAGAAATACCGTGTGGTAGTTTAGTCGGTATGGTCTGCTTGCTGCTATGGGTGCAGTTGGTACGTAAAGGACGAGTTCGACATACCCCGTTGAATCCCCCCGGATCAGGCGGGGATGTGTAAGTGCAATCCACACACGCTAATAAAAAGTACAATTTGTAAAATTTTATACAGACTACCATTCCGTTCAGTTATTGGAGTGTAACTCAAAACTACTGAACCGAAATACTGGACCACACGGGAAGCACCAGCTTTCAAACATAAAATAATTTTGAGAATCAGTTCACCCAGTCGAAAGTTATGAAGTAACGAACATAAAAATAAAATAAAAAACAGTCGAGTTGAGTACCTCCTCCTTTTTTTTCGGATGTCGGTAGAAAAAGGCAACTTCTACGTTGAGTCTTATAACCCATAGGCTTTAGGTTAGTTTTTACAATTCATAGGCTTTGTGTCAGTTTTTACAATTGCTAGTTAGTAATTTGCTGACTAGAGCTGACAAAAGTCACATAAAGCCTCCATTTTTTAAGATTTTAATTAACATTTGATTGCGACTGAGATACCTACATAAAGAGATATACCTAAACGCTGTAATACGGACTGTTCCACAAAAACATCACATTATTAATACTACATTATAATATATTGTAGACTTCATATAAAAATCTAATCACTAATACATTTATTATCTCCTCACAAAAAATATTAAATAATAATTTCACAAGTGGAAAAAGAGTGACAAAATAAAACCTAGCGTATATGCTCAATGTATCTACGATGACGACCGATTGATGACTATGGATAATTTTTACAGTAGTTTATATATAAACTAGCAGATGCGACTACGTCTGCGCAGGATTAGTACTTCTAGCTTATTATCTTCTCCAAGGGCATATTTATATTTATACCAAAACGTCATAAAATATGTACATCAAATGCAATTGCTATAATAGTATTATGTGAGTCAATTTAAACACTTAGTATATCAATCAGTAAACACTAAGAATAAAATACAGTACTTACGTACATACAAATATAAAATTAATCAGCATGAAAAAAAACTGTCATTACATTTTGTCACCCTTGCCGGTATTTGTGTTATATTGCATCACCCTTGACGGTCCCGAGCACGTCTAGTGTATCAAGCTGTCAAATTGACTTGCCTTTTGACTAAGCTATCAAAAACTGACACAAACTTTGACAGAACTGTCATCATTACGATCTTGACGTAGTCGGAGATCTTGTTATTTTGGTCTATGTTGTGCCCAAGAATATTACGCTTTTTCACTCGTGTGGTGATGGATGGTGATGATGATGAAAAGTATCCTATGTGTTAATCCAGCGCCTCATCTACCTCCCTACCAAATTTCATCAAAATTTCCCCCGCCGTTTGAGCGTGAAAGAGTAACAAAGATCCACACATCCAAACATCTACACTTCCACACATCCATAAATCCATACATCCATACATCCATACTCGTAAACTTTTGCGTTTATACTCGTAATATTAGTAGGATGTATATCTATATATACAATGTGGGTTTTTGAGTCGGGACAGTAAGGGATAGTTTTAACTATAATAATTACAGGAAATCGTTCCTAGAGAACATCCATAACGTTTTGAGATATTCTGAACTACATTTATGTACCGTAAAACGTTGAATCAATCGAAATATTGACGTGATTAAGCTTTATAAATTATAAATGCCAGCTGCACGCACAAAAAAGTGAGTATGACTAATTGTCACGTTCCGCCTGAGCCGAGCGTGCAAGCGAGAGCACGGAACAAGCGGACGCACGATCGGCCTAAGCGTTCGGCTTGTCTAATGACGTTATTACGTAAAATTATCGTCTGTAAACCGACTTGACATCCATTTTTTGTAGCCAATCGCACCTGTTTCTTACTGTGATTAACAAACTATTAATAGCCAAACTTTAAAGAGTTTTTCAAAAGGCAAAAGCATTCCCGAATCGCAAACCTTTCTATTATTAAATTAAATATTTTCTTAGTTTTTTTTTTATTTTTTTTCTTTTCTGTCATTCTAGTCTATATTATTCTATTCTATTCAATAATTTATTCTATTAAATACGAACCGGTATTTACTTTAAAAAATGATAATAGAAAGCAGCTCTAAGCAGTTACAATACCGCCGAAAAAAGATTAGTGTGCGGCACCGAACCCAGCGTTATATATTTTTAGCCAACGCTACGCGGAAGTAGGTCGGCTCGGCTTGGACGTCGTAAAATGTTAAGCATCGATAGTAGATTGATCAGATTCTTTAGGTGGATATAATAATAACGTTGAAACACGCGCACCTCATACATATATGTTGTATATGAAATACACAACACGATAGTTAAGGCGAAATTAGTGTAGATTTCGACCAAATTTCATGATTCGACTTCGCGAAGACTTAGTTTTTCGACGCTTAAACCTAATAACCGAAGTTCGAAAAAAAACGTATTGTAAATTGAATATACGTTCTGATGAAGTACCTATGGGAGCCAATACACGATTGAGCAAACTTGGCTCGATACAAAAAATCGGCAACTTTTTTCTTACGTGCTCCGTAGGAAAAAGCATTTTAATTCAACTATGGGCAAATATATTTCAATTAATGTATCATATTTGAATTCCCAATGAAATTTACTAGTGAACTATGGACTCCTATATCATTAAAATTCAATCATTTGATTGTACGAAATAAATATAAAAAGTATTAGCACGTATTCAATTGCATCTTCGCATTACATCGCCCAATCTGATAAGTAATTGTGAACCTTATTTAAGTCATCGTAAATTGTTTTAAAATTAGGATTTGACCGCGCCTTAAGTATTTGTAAAAATTCTTCTTTCGGTTGGATAATGATGTTAAAGCTGTTATACGATTCAAATATATATTAAATCCAGAAAGGATTTTTTAAGTTTTCTCTCCACCATCGGGATTCTAACTCTAACCTATTATAATTTCATTTATTCATTTTTATTCACAGATTTGTTATCCGATCCTTTATAAAGGCATAAGTGGGGCTGTAACCACAAGGCTTTCCGCTATCTGCTGCCAGCGGATACTCAAATATTTTCGACATGTCGCTCGTAGAAACGCTGACAGCCTAGAGAAGCTCATAGTAATTGGCCGGGTCGATGGGAAAAGACCACGCGGTCACTCACCTAGCCGAGATGGTCAGACGTAGAAAAGAAGCTTACCGGCCTGCCAATCACGACCGCCGAAGACAGAACCACGTGGAAAAGCATAGTATCGAGCGGTCAACCATTCAGACTAGACACGACCTTCAGCTATGAAGATGCCGACTATGATGATGAAGATGATGGTATAAACAATAATAAGTAGTAAAAACAGAAACATTTTGTGTGGATGGTGACTGGTGTTAAATCTATTACAAAAATGGGTAAAATGGCATGGCTATTAATATGTACTTATTAGTGATAATGGAGATAGTGGGCTATAGACGACACTACGGCCACCAATTTCAGTCACTCATCTACACCTACACTTCTACACTAATAATATTATAAAGAGGAAAAATTTGTATTTTTGTGTGTGCGTATGTTTGTCTACACTAATGTTATAAAGAGGAAAGATTTGTATGAATGTTTGTAACGAATTGGCTCAAAAAGTACTGGACCGATTTCAAAAAATTCTTTCACGATTGGAAAGCTACATTCACCCTGAGTAACATAAGCTATATATTTTGATTTATCATTATCATCATCCATCAACACGCGGGAGAAACCGCGAAGAACAGCTAGTATTAAAATATTTAGACAGGTGGTGACTTGCTATCCACTAAACGGCTCCCTCATAAGGGCCACCATCAATGGAGACAAAGGGGGCAACTTTGGTGTGGATGGCTAAAGTGTGTTGAAAGATGTGCTGCGGTCTTGCGACTGTATATTTTTTTATGTTTGTTACCTCATATCTTTGATAGGGTGAACCGGTTCTCAAAATTATTTTCTGTTTGAAAGCTGGTGTTCCCGTGTGGTCCCATTTAAATTTCATCAAATTCGGTCCAGTAGTTTTTGAGTTACACTCCAATAACTGAATAGAATGGAAGTCGTTATGAAATTTTTCAAATTGTACTTTAATTTTTTATAGTTAAAAGTAGGCAGACAAGCGGGCGGCCCACCTGATGGAAAGTGGACACCGTCGCCTATAGACGTTTGCAACAACAAGGGCTTTGCCAACGCGCTGCCGACCTCTTAGAAATGTATACTATATAGGCCGGTATTCCGGAAAGAAGCTCAGTTGTAAATCTCTTGGCCTAGCACGAATATCTGCGCAAGTGTAACGTGACGTGTTGTTCACTTCAAACAGTACAAACTGTCATGTATCTAGGGCAACTGTGACACAGATAACTCTTAGTTTGTACGCCGAAGCGTGACGTGTTGACACGATACGAATAGTTTTTCGCTAATTGTTTCTGCTACGGCCTCATGGCTTGAGTGGAGATTTGACAGTAAACGCCGTACAACATTTACTCAGATCTATACTTATGCCGGATTTAATAATGAGCATCAGAAATATGATCCTAAGAAATAGAAGAAAGTTTTGTCGTTTTTGAAATCAAAATCATAATCAGCCCATTTTGTTCCCATTGTTGGGACTCGAGCCTTCGAGGAGTTGGGCCATAATCCACCACGCGGGCCCAGTGCGGCTTGGAGGATAGGTTAGTGGCCAACCCTTGTCGAAGTTTTCAGGCCACCCGAAGTCCTTCGACATAGCCTAACGACTGTTGACCTAAGACAAACAACCGGGATCGACGACTTAACGTGCCCTCCGAAGCACGGAAGCGATCAGTTGAGTAATGCCACTAGCGGTCACCCATCCAAGTCCTGGCCGCAGCAAGCGTTGCTTAACTTGTTGATCGGTTATGTCAAGCTCCGCTACGAGCGCTTCAGCGTAAAGCTTGAGCGCTAGTTTTTAAAAACAGCCTTATAAATAATTGCCTTAAAAATAGCCAAAAATGCGCCTTTTCAGCCAGTCACTTGTAGTAGTGTAGTGTACTCTACTGTTGAAGTAATTACCTTCAGAAGTAAGTAACAGTGTTTGATTGCTTAGCGTCACCACCGCCGCGTAGCAACTCATTAAAGTCATAAATATTCAAAAGCTTCTGCATAGACACGATACACACTAATACGAACATCTACTAACATGACAAATCCTCATGCTAATTTAGGCGTATGTCTAAATTACCAGGTAACTGGTTAAGATTAAGATTTAATCCATTTAAATTTGTTTAATTTCAATGTATAAGAATCGCGAAAGACAGTAATGTTTGCACACTACTGCTTCACGGTTCAATAACTGACAAAGGTACATGTGGTACTTCCCAATAGGCGGATCTGCAAAAGGCCTACCACAGATGCCTACTCTGCTTCCAGTCACACGAGAGTACACACTTGTTTTCCGTGCTTAAAAACGTTGAGGTATGAGGGAGGGAAAGATAACACCCAAAATCCGGACTAAGGAGTCTTACAATATTAAAAACGATATTAGAAGAAATATTTAGTGGCGCTAGACCACTGTCGGTCTAGCGCTCGACGAGTCAACATCTCCTGAGGATGCCTCGTGTAGAGGCGAACATCGAATCGGTTTTGGTTGATTGGGTTTTGTGTGTTGTTTATTCTGTATACTTCCTATTTACAGGTTATGCGGGAGGGAGGGGTGTACACCGCAACTCGGCCATAAGCATCGTTTTCAGTGGAAGCGTCTCTAAATATTTCTTCTCATATATTTTTTGATAATGGAGTACTGCATGGGTATAAGGGAGGGGTTTAGGGGGTCCGGACCCCCCCTTAGCATACGACATCATTAAAATAGCGGAATATTGATGACGGATATTATAACCTGTGCCAAAAATATAAGCACGCGGCGCGACATTTAACTATAGTTATATCTACTAGTATTTATGCCATGGTTATGTATAATAAACCTCACAATTTAGCTATCCGTAAAGAAGTAAATCGAGGCCGCTCTCTCCAAGTACTTTGTTGGTGGTCAACATTTTCAGCCACTTTTTAGTGATTGTTAACTATTGAATTGGTCATACTTATCATCATTTAATGAAAGAGGCACTGATACTTTAGATGAAAGTTGCTGCCTCATATATAAAGCTATAAAAAGGTTTATGCCCGCTTTACGCGCACTTCTTAAAATTATATTTTTATGTACGTAAAGTAAGTAGGTAACTGTTGTTTGTATGCAGTTTAAGTTAGATTGATTTTTTAGTTTTTACCTGCGGATTTCTGCAAAGTAACGCCTGAATTAATAAATGATCTTATAATGCAAGTATCAATATAAATGCGAAATATTACAAATGTGCATGTCATATCTGCACGCTGAAACAGTCCAAGAGATGTGATTGAATTTTCGGATAGACCTGGCAGTACCTGGTAGTAGCTGTGTGTAGTAGGTAGCTGTAGGTCTGAACAGATTTGATTAACTTTTGGAACGGGCAGGTACTTATTGCCGAGTAATATTCTCGTTGTTTAATTATTTTACACATAAAGCAACGTTTTTAAAAACTATATTATTAATAAATATTTAATGACACTGGAAAAATGCTTGTGTGAGAGCAGTGTGCACCACCCTTCCTCCCGCAGGAAATGCAAATAGGAAGTATACAGAATAAGAAACACAAAAAACAACCCAATCAGCCAAAAACGATTCGATACATGTTTCGCCTCTACACGAGGCATCCTCAGGACGATGTTGACACGTCAAACGCTAGACCAGGGATGGGGAAACTTTTTCCTACGCATGCCAATAACTAAGGAAATATGGCAGGTCAAAATGTTGTTTTATTAACTATATTATTTACTGAAATAAAAATATTGGTATGTGTTTTCTAAAACACTTATGTATTTGCAATATTACAAATAACTATTGAAATAAAAAATAAATTGTAGTTAAATAAACGTTTAAGTTAACTGTAGTCTAGACGGTTGAGGAGTGCTGGTTTATTGGGGACATGACATGTGGAACTGTTTTTTTATAGGACAAATGTTTTACGATCTTTCAAGTTAGCTAGCACTTTCACTTGGTAGTCAGATGCGGTCTAAGGAGGAAGATTACACTAGACCTAGAATAAGAACTGGCTCTTGAAGACAGCTGCCGGGATGCAGAAGCTTAGCGATTGTCATCAGAAGGTGATAATAGCTATGCAAACAAGCACTTGCAAGTGCCCAACCAATATTCTGTTTAATTTCTCACGATGTGACCTTCACCGCACAAACCCGCAGTAAATCAAATCAAATTATTTATTTGCTAGACGCATGACATACAAATAATACAGGACACAATGTGTTCTGTTTGCTGGCGTGATATTTTTCTTTAAATACTATTTAAATATTCAAACATATCAAACTGAACAGTTCTGAAATTCTTTTACACTTTAAAAACAATTAGTAAGATGCCAGTCTGATTTACTTAATTAAACATTAAACATATTTCCATCCAATGTCATCTGGTATATAATTATAAGTAGTTATGTACGTCTTATATACATTTCTTTTGTATAAAAGTATATAGAATTCAAACTAGCGACCGCTTGATTAGCGGTCAACCTTCGCGACCCTTGAACTATTATTGTCATAATACCTTGACTCCAATATTAGCTTGGCGATAAGATGATATGCAAACATGGCATAAAGTTGTCAGCGATAAGATGTCACCTTTGACTATGATTTGGTTGGCACTTATCCAAGATTGCAAAAATGCATGCATCCACTCACTTTTATTAATATACATACATACATACATAAAATCACGCCTCTTTCCCGTAGGGGTAGGCAGAGACCACGGATTTCCACTTACTACGATCCTGACATATCTCTTTCGCTTCATCTATACTCATCAATCCTTTCATACATAAGCGTCGGTTTAGGGTACTTTTGACCTGGCCTTTTTTCAGAACGTCTTCAATCTGATTTCGGGACGTTCGCCTAGGTCTTCCCCTTCCAACACTTCCGTTTACTTGTCCCATGTATACCTGTTTAGTCATTCTCATTTCATTCATTCTCTCCATATGTCCAAACCATTTATTAATATAGATGCTTGAAAATGTTTAAAGCTAACACAAAAACGACAATGTACAATGTACTACATTATGTACTTATATATTATTTTCTACCGACTTCCAAAAAGGAGGAGGTACTCAATTCGACTGTAATTTTTTTTATGTTTGTTACCTCATAACTTTCGACTGGGTGAACCGATTTCCAAAATTCTTTCCACAATTTTTTGTTTGAAAGCTGGTACTATTGTGGCAAATTGCACTTGTACATAACGTAACTAAAATACGTAGTATTTTTTCCTAAAATAAAACTAGTTTTTATTGCGTTTTTATATCTTATTATAAATACGTAAAAAACAAATGTTTTCGCAAAATGACAATAAATAACATTTGAATAATGTACCTATTTGTAGCAAAATATATGACATTCAGGGTTGGCACTCAGGAATGCAACGCCTTTCAGGGCGCGACACAAAGGGCTTTCAGCTCTGACTACAGCTTTTTGAATCCGCGCCACAGTACGGTTATCAGGGACAGCGAATAACATGTTATTTATATTAAGCCTTTTTTTTTTTTTGAGTGGGGAAATGCTGTGCACTTCCCTTCCGACACGGGGGTGACGGAAGGGGGCGTGTGGGGCTCAGACCCACTAAAACCCCCCCGTGAGCAGTCCTTCGCCAAGGTGGGGCGAGACAGGGTCGCGCTGGCAGTCACCATCTTGCCCCAGCGGTAGGCCCGGATTGATCTTAACCGGGCCTCAGCGCCTGTGAAGAGATGACCTTGCTCACCAAGGTCACCCCCTAGACGTGTAGGGCCGTGGAAACCGGCGAAGAGTCCCCCGACTATTCGCCAGTAACCTCACTACGGAGGAGGGAGGAGACGTGCAAACCGTCTTCTCCGTTCCCCCGGTCGTCTGCGCCGGAGCGGGTCAGCTCGGACATCGTTCTCCCTGATCCGCTCCGCGGCCTCCTTCTGCGTCATCACCGTTTCGCAGAAGGTGGCCACCGCCTGCCACGATCTCTCGCTGCTGAGCATGGAGAACACCACGCTCGGCAGGGAGAGATCTCCCCCTATTTCCGCTGAAAGCGTGTGCCGCTGCGGGCCCCATGCAGCACACACTTCCAGTGTGTGGTGCGCCGTATCCTCCGGCGCACCGCACGCGTGGCAGGCTGGAGTCGCCTCCCGTCTTGCGATTTGGTGCACGTACTTTCCGAAGCATCCATGTCCGGAGAGCACCTGCACCAATCGGAAGGTCAGCGACCCGAAAGGTCGTTTCACCCACGTCTGAAGGACCGGACGGATGGCCTCCATCGTCCACTGCCCAGGAACCGGCGGAGCCAGGTCCTCCTCCCACCGCCGCAATAGAGTGGCTCGCGCCTGCCGTCGCATGCGTGTGACCTCCAGTTTGGGGCTGCTCCTTGGAATCTCCTCGCCACCACGAAGTGGTAGACTTCGGCAAGGATTTCCGCCTGCAGCTCCCAGGGGGGATCACTGGCCAGCACGCATGCCGCCGTCCATGACACCGTCCGGTATCCGCGAATCGCCCTAGTCGCAATGACTCGCTGCGGACGTCGCAGCAAGCTCCGATTATTGCGACCGAGGGTGTCTACCCAGACTGGTGCCCCGTAAAGGGCCATACTCCGGATCACTCCGGAGTACAGTCGGCGGCAGTTGGCGTTCGGACCACCCACGTTGGGCAGCAGCCTTCCCAACGCGGCTGCAGCTCTCACGACTCTTGGGGCCAGTTGGGCAAAATGGCTCCCAAAAGCCCACCTCCCATCCAGGCTGAGGCCCAGATATTTCATCTTGGCCCCAACCGGCACGAGGACCCCGTCCAGGATAATTCGCGTTCCTGGAGGGGCCCCACCCCGAGGCCCGTGGAATAGTAGGGCCTCGGTTTTGGAGATAGCAACCTCCAGTCCTAGGGCACGAATGCGGTCGATCACGAGGGTTGTGCCCACCTCGGCCAACCGCACTACTTCCCGGAGGTTAATTTATATTAAGCCTGTGTCAGACTTAGCTATCTTGGAGCTTCTCGAGCATCAAGGTATGGGTCCTCCTATGTCTATAGTTGACCCAACTCTATAACTGATGAAATTATAATGATTGAATAACTGATGAAATTATAATGATTGAATAACTGATGAAATTATGATGATGAATCAATTTATAATCATTTAGACTTATGTTAAATATTTTTTCGTGTCTAACAAAGCAGAGTTAATATCATATTTTAACTGAGATCAGATTAATTGAAGAATGTACTTTCTTTTGATATAATATCAGTTTGGAATTACACTTTATTTAACGCAATACATCGTGTTAAACTGCTGATATAACTCGTGGAAATTGGCGAAAGATCTTTATTTTTTTTTCTATAATGATGATCAATTATCGATATTCTAGTACACTGTGTGTCAACAAGATTATATTCCTGATGAATAGATTTTTTTGTTTAGTTAATTTGATGAGTTTTTATACAAGAGATAGAACTCTGAAGTTTGCTATATTCCATTTAATTCGTAAAACGAGGTGCGGGAGATTGGTCACTACAAAATAATTAAAGTTATGCTTGTAAATGTGGTACATTAACTGAAAAGAGGACAGATTATTCTATTTATTTCAATTATTCAACTATTTGTGAATCTTTCCTATGATAGTAAATTAAGCGCTTAAAATCTACGATTACGCGCATTAAAATGTGAAATGCCTCTTAAGAAAAACGTGTGTTGTAGATTCAGCGTTTCCTTCATATTGTACAAGTACATATATAATTTGGACGTACGTAGCCTGTGTTACAGCTAGGTTCAAATAAAACATCATAGTGAAATCTGATAATCTAAAATTCTTTTACACTAATCTTAAAAATAAACAAATTAAAAGTTGTTTGCGGGATATAGTGTGTTATATAGTGTATATAGTGTGCGTGTGTGTGTGTATGTGTGTGTCTGTGTGTGTAAGGAGTGAATATTTTGTGGTTGCGTAAAGGAAAGAAAGTTAGAAGATAAACAGTATCATATATACATATATATAAATATATATATGATTTGTATTGTTCAAACATTAACTTAATTACAATTTGAGTGTGTAGTGTAACTGCTCTGAGATACGGGCGACGATTGAGGGCGGAGGTGGACGCTCGGCAGTCGCTCTATACTTGTGTCACTACAATATCCCCCCCTTTTTTTTAAAAGGTATAAGGGACATTTGTGTGTTCCTTACAATCGCACTTAGCTCCAATTTACTCTTAACGTGAGTTGTAAACAAAAATCATGACGACATTACTGAAATGCAGACATGGAAGGGGAAACAGTAATTTGAAAAGAGCATTTGAAAAAAAAGGAAACGGGAGAACTTTCTAGAAACGCAGACTTTCCAATGCAGATATTATGAGAAAGCAGACACTTTGGGAAATGTGCATTTTAGGAAACAGAGAGGGCTGATGCCACAGGGGGCATGGATGTCGTCTGCATTGCTCAGAACAAACCACAACGTCAATGATTCCGGCATAAGTTAATTTTTTATTTAGTGCGCGAGCCTGTTATCTAGTGCGCGACGCTTTACCGCGTGTGAACACTCCCTGAAAAAGACCTTTGAAACGTCGTCGGATTTAAACCGACATAATATCAAGTGAGTGCAGCCGGTATCTTTTTATTATTACTAGTGACTGCCCGCGACTTTGTTCGTGTAGTAGGCTCGGCCGACGGCCTCGCCATAACCTCTCATCTTTTCTTAATTTTTTTAAATCTAATCACCTTCTGCGAAGTATTAGAAAACATTTAAAAATAAACGAAGGAAATCGGTAATGCCGTTCTCAAGTTATAGCGTGACCAGGAAAATACGGGTTCATTTTTGTATATTAGATAATGTGTGATTGAGTATCACGATAGTTTTCAAAGGTCAATCTTCTTTAAAATTTTATACAAACAACAAATAAACTTGATTCTCGTTTTATATCCCCACTATATATTTTTTGTTTTTGTTTACCAAATAGTATCCTGCTTACGGTCATAGGCAAAAGTATAACGTTAGATCTATTGGAGAACATTTTGGTGACACCAAGTCATATTTTACTACGAGTACGTACGTACCTAAGTAGTACGTAAGTGAGCAGGGCATAAGCTGCCTAAGGGGAATGCACAGAACTCCCTCAACAAGAGTTCAATGCAGTCCTGACCGCCCCCTTTGTCCAATTAGAATTGCATGCAATATGCATTCAGGTACGAAAGAAACACACATTTTTGTTCACACAGCTGCAATTATTTGCCCACGGGCACTGAACTTGCTACTTGAATCGCGGTAATTCTATGTTTTTCGATTGAGGCTTTACTTTGCGGATATCCATTTTAAAAACGTGGGTTTTTTTGTGTCTTGCTTAATTCCTATTTGCATGTAGGAGGGAGACGGATGGTGCACAGTGCATCTCTGATTGACAAAGTCAAGTGTCACTGTCTTTAGCTTTAAATATCGTTATTAATTCTTTGTCTTGAATACTGATTGCTGAAATATTCTAATAGTTATCGCATACTTATAACCAAAACCCGCTTTTTTTAATCCATATAGTAAAAATTAATAGCCGAAATGTATGTATATGTAACTTCCGAACGACTTTACCGATTTGAACACTTTTTTGTTTTGGTCTCCCTGATGCAGGGATGGTTTAAAAAATCTTCAACGTTATCCATCAACACGCATGTGAAACCACGGGGCGAAGCTTGTGTACCATAAATATTTAAAAGAACACAGTGTTCATATTAGTCTAGGCATCATTTATATGTTTGTCTGATATTGTTTTAGTGAATATAATATGAATGGACCGAATACTACTGGGAAATTAAGATACGACTTGGGAAAACGATGTTCCATTATTTTTATTTCAATAACACTCTATGAAAATATATAAACTGAAATACAACCTCATTCTATGGTAAAGCTATTGACATAATAGTCATAGCTTTCAAAATATAGTATTTGTTTATAATAAAATTTTATTGGCAAGGAGGAAAATGGTTATGAAATAATGTTAAATTTTGGATTCTGTCGACCATAGGCCGTAAACTCATAAACCCGTTTATGGGTTTATTTACGGCCTTTGGTTCTGCTAAACCATAAATGACACATTTCCTCTTACTAAATTGCTTTCAAACAAAGAAAATTGCGATAACTTAACCCAGTCACGAATAGCCATATAACTTACCTAGTCAACATTAATTTGAAATATTAGGCAGACAGGGTTGACAATGGCTCTCCTATATACACGAAATAGAGCGATTAGCAAATTATACATTAGAAAAATAACGGTAATTGTGCGTTACATACCTTTCAATAGGTGAGACATTCGACTTTCAAATATCCGAAAACAGTTCAATACATAACACTGGCGATAAATAAATAAAAAAGTTGATTTAGTTTATTGCACTTTTTTTTAATGCGGACGTAAACTGACGCGGACACGTCATTGCGCGACAAAATGCCGCAGGGTACTGAAAAGAAAACTGAAAAGCTTTTCTGAGGGGTTTGCTAACTTTGCCAAAGTCGCTTGGCACTTGGGACTTTTTAGTACTGTGTAAAATGTTGATTGCAGTTGGACTTTTAGTAGAATGAGTAGTTGTTTAGTATTGTCAAGGTTTTTTTAAAACCGTGGTGTTGCTTCAGAAGAAACGCTCAGGCGTAACACAGAATAAAAATAAACTCTTTAGACGCATGCAGTAAATTAAAAATTTTATATAATGAGTAGTAATAGTCATATGAGGTTACCATACTGCAAATTATTTTTTCATTTTATTTCATACTATAGATACTCGTAATATAAAATTATATACGTATAGTGTTAGATAAGCAAGGCTGCATACATAACCTTTGTTTGTTACCTAGATTTTGGAACTGAAGATTTGTTATTATTTACTAGCTGCACTCCGCGGTTTCACCCGCGCGGTGATGGATGATGATGATGATGATGAATCTTATATCCAAAATTTTGTAATAACCTTTTTGACAGAGTTTAGTCTTAATTTATCTTTCGCCTTGTCTATTCTATATTGTCTGCAGGAAGAGATTGGATCTTTTCTTGCAGTTTTTAATATGTACCCGATGCTTCTCTTTAGTGGTATCTTACTTTTTGGGATGTACGAACCGACGTAAATGAGCCGTATTACCTTAATTGAATTAGCCCAAACCCTAATTACTGATACACACAATGGTGTACAGTGAAAAGAAATGATTCATCCTCATTATGTATGAATGCCATCTCTAAAAATACATTATTAAGATATTTTTTAATGATATGCACATTTTTTTACTTTTATTTATTTTTACTGATGAAGTTAATAAACTGGACAGACGGACAAAACGATCTTTAAGTGTTCCTTGTAGACCTAAATCTACTTATACTATATATATATATATATATATATAATATTATAAAGAGGAAAGATTTGTATGTATGATTGTAACGAATTGGCTCAAAAAGTAATGGACCGATTTCAACAATTATTTCACCATTGAAAAGCTACATTCACCCTGAGTAACATAGGCTATATAAGATTCATCATCATCATCATAATCCATCACCGCACGGGTGTAACCGCGGATAGCAGCCAAAATGCCTTTTTGAACTATCATGGTACCGACATCAACAAGTTATTTCACACTTTTTTAGTGTTAGTCAGGTCCGAATTATGGTAAAAAAATTAAGTATAGAGTCGAAGTTCACACTTTGATCACACGTTCAGACAGTTGCATGACTGACAGACGTCCAATTCTCTAATGATTCGTCGATGAGCTCGTCGACATAGATTAATCAGTCTATATCTACTCGTCGACGAGCTCACCGATGTCAAATACTTTATGAGATATCACCCTTGTACAGAAGGTTGTTTTCCAACGTTTCTTGTCATCTCATATTTTGTTTCACGGATGTTGTCAAAGATGCAACGATGTTTGCTCATAGAGAATCGCACGGCAGATAATAGCTGGACTGCGCTGCCATATAAAATCTGAATTTATTTACTTAAATGTTAACGACTCTTTTTGCCCTTTAATCTGAATTGTTTGCAGACTATTTCCCCCTTATTAAAAACGTGGACCAAAGATACTCTCGAGCTTAAACAAAAAATTCATATAGGAAATTCCCATAAACCATGGTTTGAATTCGAGACTTGATTCTTAGTCCAAGTTCTATAAAAGGCGGTCTGTGTCCATCCTAAAAATAATGCCACACGACAAATTTGACTCCAAGCTTATGAGCAGTCACGGATGTGTCTATAAAGATGTAGCCGCGGTTAGAAACCTAGTGAGTGTATAGATTTACAATTGACGCCTCTACAAAAGAATTGTCAAGCTGTCCCAGTTCACCTATTTATAGGCCTACTGATGACGAGACGCGCTAATAAAGCCCGTATGAACATAAGCGCAGATCGTAAATTCCCCTGAATCGTTGATGTAATATTATTATAACATAATAGGTAGCTACATAGCATCTATACTAGTTTGTGGGTAAGCTACAATGCTATCTTACTGGTATATTTTTAATTAATAAAACGGGACGTGTTACGCGTTGTCGATACCACGATCGACAATTGTTTCGGCTTCGCCCGAAAGCACTCTTCAGGTCTGTCTAAGTAGCTTTATATACGTTTTCGATTACTTCTACACACTCTGCTTTCGGTTGAAAATTCATCTGATATTAAGGCTTATAAGTTCAAACCAAGCTACTTTATGTAGGTTGATGCAAATATCGAAGAGATGTACATTGAAGTAAAGTTCATACTGGTAAGCTAGTAATGGCGAGCGCCTTAAAATTCAGCGTTTTAATGCTTAATGCGTACGGCTGAAGTATTTTAAGGAACAACCTACCGACGTCTATATTTCTCGATAGATATAATTACGGAGTCTAAGAATATATATATATATATATTGCATATTAATATATTTAGAGATGTACCTACAATATAAATACAAAGCAATATATCCAACTCTTTTCGTTCTAGGCATGGTTGGATATAATAAATTAGAAGTAAGAAGGGACTGGGCTCTCGCATATTATATAATAAAAGTATTCCGAGGCGTTTTGTCAAATCCTGAAATATTGTGCATGATGAGGCTGTGCGTGCCGGACGGGCACGTGGCGCGCCGACGGCGGCCGCGGCTGTTCTCCATCCCCCGCACCAGGACTAACTTACTCGCTAAGAACCCACTAACTCGGACGTTGCAAGCGCTAAATCAGGTTGCAGACAAAATAGACCTGTTTATGTTCTGTAGCAGATTTTAAAAGGGAGCTATTGTTCTATTTATGTTATGAGACTAATATATAATATATGTAAATTTTTGACATTTTAACGTGACATGTTACAATTTAATTTAATAAAATGAATTATAAAATGACAGAATGATTTGATGAGATGTAATAGAAGAATAATAATAAAATTTAATTAATCATTATTTGTTATCGTAATTTAGTTGGTAGGTAATACACTATTGTATTAGGGCTATCCCTGTAAAATAGTTGTTAGTTTCTGATAATAAATAAATAAATAAATAAAATAAATAAATACATTGAAGTAAAGTTCATACTGGTAAGAGCTACTAATGGCGAGCGCCTTAAAATTCAGCGTTTTAATGCTTAGGTAATGCGTACGGCTGAAGTATGGAACAATCTATCAACGTCTATAATTCCCGATACATATAATTAGGGAGTCTTCAAGTGACTAGTGAATACACAGTCAGACAGAATAACACAGTGAATAGGTATCAGTGGGCCGAGCACGAAAATATGTTTCAGTATAACGTATTCGCATCGTTAACGTATTTAGTACAAACTGTAATTTATCTAGTACAATAGTGGCACAGATAACTCATAGTTTGTACTGAATACGTAAACGATACGATAACTTTACACTTAAACAGATTTTCGTGCTCGGCCCACAGTCAACCGCGTCGTTACTTACCATCAAGTGAGACTGCTGTCAAAGTTTTTTGTTATTTTTTTTTTACTATATCTATCGACGTTTTGCCCTACGATGCATGAGAAACTAATGTATGGAATTTTAGCAAATTTATATCTATAATGTTATTGTGGTCAGGGAAGATGGTCACTGACACGATTAAGAAGGCGGTGGGTGGTAACATACACCGTGCGGTTCACACAGCCTATGACTGCACCCAATGGAGACTGATTATACGTGGTCGCAACCCTCAGCAGTGAGGGAACGAGGAGAAGATAATGTTATTTAAACTCACGTTCATTATAATTTCGTAATAATAAAACGGAATTAACATGAGACTTACGTGTTGTCGATATCACGATCGACGCATGTTTCAGCTTCCTCCAGAAGCCTTCTTAAGGATCTTGAGTGCGGCGCGCTCGTCGTTGTGTCCTGCCTCACACTATCTATCTAGTTGGGTAATCTGTCGTTAGATAGGGTATGCCCGTAAGTAACTATTACGACCGGCACCTCTGCCGAAAATTGGACACACTATTTATAGTAATAGCGCCTTTCGCGGCTTCACTTGCGGAGCGTCGCGGTATATAAGTCTAAGCTCAAGTAACTCCTTATAATATCAGCTATTTGCTAGTGAAAGTGCAGTCAAAATCGGACCAGCCCTTTCGGAAATTATCTGGAACAAAATATTGACTATTAGTTATAAGCTTATATAAATACCGTAACGGCCTTATTAATAAACTTGGCGTACACCCGGTGTAGTTAAAACATCTAGCTGTCAATTTTTCGCTTGCAGTAAATGTCACGCGTGAAAGCAAGACAAAGCATGTTACGCCTAATATAGGTTTACGCAACGTTTATTAATAAAGGCCTTTGTGTATATTTATATATATACTTGCCTATGTATTGAGTAAGAAACTGTTTATTTGTTTTGCAGTTTACATTACAGATATTTCAGTTTTACTGATATGTATAAATTTAATTCTACCTACTGATAGAGGATTTTTTGACGAAATAGTGACGAGCTCCATTGGTACATTCATTGCTTATTTAGTACAATTTAAAATCTTATGGCATAACCTATAGTGTTCTAGCAGTGTCGGATATAGACTCTGCTAAAACACTCTGAAATACACCAACATCGATAGACGAGTTAAGTACTCACTTATTTATTACTAGCAAGTACAATTTGAACAATTAGAATTTTTTTCATTCTATTATTGATTATCCACTAAATCCTATTTAGCTAAGGAGTGTACATATTATGACAAAAAATCCATTATTTTGTCATAATAGGTAGAACACTTCAGAGCGTCAGACCAGAACGCTGGTTCATATTTTGCACAAAAAATTAGCAAAGCCACGTGGAAATTCAGTCAGTATTCGGGACACTTTTCAATTGACACTTCAACAAATGCTTTACTAAACTTTCGAGTGTTTTTCAATATTTCTAATGAGACTATGTGCTCGCGAGGTCTACTGTTCGTAGAAATACTAGTCGGTAAGTAAATTGGTAAGGTATTTTAATTGGTGTGATACACATTTTATAAAGTATGTAACTATACCAAGTTTTTTAGAGCTCTAGCTCTAGTAGAACTCTTTGTGAATGAGTGCGTCCACGTGAAGTACTGCCACAATACCGATTTATTTCTACCGCAAATCAGTAATGTTAGAAATACTGTGCTTGGGTTCGAGTGGTGCCGGCGAAATTACAGGCACAACTGAATGATTTCATGTATCAGGGTTACGGGCGCAGTACCTACATGCATCTATCATGTTCTAGGCAGAGGTTACCGATTAACAGCAGGTGGGTCTCGTGCTTGTACCTACCCCCTCCCAATTACATGAAAAAAAGTTTAATCGAATACGAATCAGAGGGTTCCACGGTATTTGATTGGCCGGTTGGCGCAGTTGATAGCACCCCTGCCTTCTGAGCCGCTGGTCAAGGGTTCGATCCCCGGACAGATCAAACATTTGTGTACATGAACATGTCTGTTTGAGCTGTGTCTACGTGTGTATATGTATATAAGTACGTGTAACAGTCATCAGGTTACCATAGTACAGGCTAGTGTGGGACCAGGGGCCTAACTATGAGCTCTTAAGCAAGACTTCTAGACAACTGCCCGGTTTATTCGTACCATGACAACTTTAAAGCAGGCCTGCTCAGGCCTACTATTCAAGAAATGCAGAAAAACCGACCATCTGTTTTTTTGTATGGACCTTCGTTAACATGTCGCTCAAAATCCACTCAGTTTATTAGCTTACAAATGTCTAGGTGTCTGCAATGTTGGTTATAGTAAATTGTTAGAATGCCAGAGACAATATTATCCGTTCACCTTTGAGTAAACAATATTCAAACAGTTCACCTAAATGAGCGTCATGGTATGATTTCATTCAAAACTGTTTGTCAGGTTTAAGAACTGCACGGAACTTGCATGATTTTTACGAAGCTGATAGTAAGGCCCCTGAAGACCTTTGTGTGTGTCCCATGTTATATGAGACATACCTACCTAGACCTAAACTTCAAGGTTTTCTGTGTTGGGTTTTATAGATTGTTCTATAGTTGTAGGGGATTCGGTAGTATTAAATGTATTTATCCTAAATTAATATTTTCAAAAATTAATTGTACTTGTACTCCGAGATTGCCTTATAATAGTGCGTTCGAATAGCCCCAAGTTGGCGAAATTAACGCTAAAAACGCTCACAAGGGCGTTCGAATTGGCAATGTGGGTGTTTTTTTGACAACTATCTATTTGCATAAGCATGCAGCATAATCATTCGATTTTAGGTCTTATGTTCGGCTTAGCGTTCGAGTAGAGTGTGGACAAAAGTGGCTAAAATAACGTTTTTGAGCTTTACGAACGCTTTCACAAGAGCCAACATTGGCAACGCCACCAATGCCCTCATTGCTAAACGAACGCACCTTATACTTGCTTTAATATTAAGTACTCGTAATACAATCTCTAATAATAATAATAATGTCCTTCCTTATTTCTTAGCAGTAACTTGTAAGCAGGTCAAATTTAAGGATTCGAGGCGGAAAGTTGGTTTAGTTCACTTTTTTTTATTAATAACCGCATATTACTTAGGTATTAATTATACGGCTTATGGGCTAACGAAGATCTTAAAAATTGCTGTCATATAATTGTTGGCATATCAAACGTGCATGACTCATGATGAACTTGAGTCAATCAATGTAAGAAGATAGGCATTGTACATGACCTACAAATTAGAATTTTTAACCGGCGCAACGCCAATACACTAAAATACATCCCATCGCCTTGGTAGCAACACAATTATAGTTATATAAGTTAATTTCTCATTATCTACATCGAATTAACTCTCAATTTTATAACTAAAAATGTAAAGTTGAAAATGGCATAACAAACTCACCACATGCGTCAATGGAACGCATAAAAATCCGTGTTTTTCAATCAACGCTGAATGCACTGATCACACATTTTCACACACTGGACACAAACACGAAAAAAAATTAAAACTAGAGTTCCTTATTTAAATTTGACAGGTGGCCTTTCCAGTCGATATCGAAAAAGGAAAAAATCGAATTTTGATACGTCCGGGCTGCTCAAGCGCCGGACTGTTTGAATTTAGAACGAACGGGACGCGCATGCGTGCCGGCTGTGCTATTTATATTTTTGCTGGGCGACTACATACACAACCATTTTATTCTGAACTTTCAAAAGTTAAAAGTGTCGTACTATGCCTAAAAGTCGGAGATCTATTCGTGCTGGACAGTAGGATTTTGTACGGGGAAATAAATACAAGATTGAACCCGGCCCAACTACCTGGTACCTATATGATTGTTGAACAGAATCGGGTGTCATTGGCCTGAATATACGCAAAAACATTAACTATACGTTAATAATAACTTACCTCTTGGAGACTCCACGGTCCCCGTATTAGCCATCACTCATCTTATCACCGGTTTTTTCTTTAATCGATATACAATCAATTCATATTTTTGTCCGCCTACTTCCATTTCATCCAACTACCTTCATATTGATCCCTGTCAAAGGTCTCCTAGTAACCACATAAAAGCTGATTCGACTCTGACCTTAAAGCCTATAGTTTGGACTAGGCTAGTAATTTAATGGAGTAGTAGCAAGTGATTTAGTGGCTAAAAGTGTGCGAACCACAACAATTTAGTCTAGTACTTTAGTGAACGATTTAGTCAAATCCAGTAATATTTTTTTCGGGTGAGTAGCACCTCCCACCACGAGTCTATGCCTACTGGTTCACCGGCTAATCAAGTCCGAACCCTGTAGATTAGTCGAGTTCTCGACTAGCCCGCTAAAATGCGTCCCGTTAATTTTGCAAAACACCACTCTCTTGTGTACTGCGAACCGTAATGCGAACGATTTCCGGGCAGTAGCGAGTAATTATATTATATTAACGGGGCTTAATCGCGTTAGTAATAGTATTTATTTACCTCGACGTTTCGATCAAGTTGCATTGATCGTGGTCACGAGCGGACTGAAGAGGCGGGTGTCACTGTCTTGAAGTATGGAGTTTTCAAATCGCGAAAGTTTAAAAATTACTAGTAGCGAGTAAGTTAAGCTATTCAATTACTAGCCTAGTCCGAACTAGGCTTAATACACTCTCTCAAATCAGTGCTAGTAACTTACTCCGTATGGGGATGTAGTTATATTATACCTAACTCCCTCGCAGTGCAGTCGGGAAGTGAATACAAATAAAGAAATAATATAATCAGTTGTGTAGCCTCCGTCCACTTGGCTCCACATGTGGATGCTTCTATAAAGGATCAGCGGTTGACTTTATCTCCTCTATACCTAAGTCCACCATTGAGGGGATCCAAAAATTATAATATTTTTATATTCCACTACGATCCACAAACGAGGGAATCCAAAAATAATATTTTCCTATACCACTTGAGAAAAAAAACAGGCTTCAGAACTATGTCTCTTAGGTTACATGTTCGAACTTAAATATTCTATAACTCTGTCAATACTTGTAAGTACCTATTTGCAATAAATATAGTTGTAGCCACAGCTTAATGCAGCTAGTTAGCTCGAAGTGCTCGAACGGGGAAGCGCCCAGATCGGTGCAGTTATGGGGATTAGGTATTCTGTGGCATGATGACGTGATGTCACGAACCGGGCCAACCAGTACCTCTACCATGAGTTAAGCAACATAAATGTCATCTATAGTAGACACTCGATCTCAAACTACATATTAAGTTTGTGATTGGTGTACTCGCTGTCAAGTTTAGTTCTACAATTGAACGCGAGGTGGCACGGTTCTTTTTTTCATACGTTTTTTTCGCGGCAGTCGATATCGAGCATCGATTGGTTTCAATGTTGTAAACTTGTGGCAGACCTACAGGCGCCAGGTTCCCTGTTTTTGGCAAACTGATATATTCTGAATATTTCAGTTCTCTAATAATATATATGGCTATACTATATTTTACTATACTATACTATACTATAATATAGCTTAGGCAAGTTTTAGCAGTACGTCATCAGTTTAATTATATTTTTCCATTTGTATTATATATGAATGTCTTGGTTGCAATTGTTTTTGACTTTACAGAGCAAACCGAGTTAATATCATGAAAATAGGGTAAGTAAATTAAATAATAAAACAAATTCAGCATATTCAAATAAATAATTATATTTATCATTAACCGTATAAACATCCTATTATGTATTATGAATACAATTAAACACATTATTTACAATTTACACACGGGAAAGAGGCACTAATTTATTATTACAAGTAGTATTGTATTATTATTTTGGACTCCCATTATTATTTTCTAAGCATATTTTATTTATGCTGACTGTAACACAAGTACAATTTGAAAAATTTAATACCGACTTCCATTCTATTCAGTTATTGGAGTGTATCTCAAAAACTACTGGACCGAATTTGATGAAACTTAAATGGGACCACACGGGAAGCACCAGCTTTCAAACAAAAAAGAATTTTGAGTATCCGTTCACCCAGTCGAAAGTTATGAGGTAACAAACATTAAAAAAAAAACAGTAGAATTGAGTAGGTACTCCTTTTTTTGGAAGGCAGTACAAAATCTAATGTTTTTGCACAATATTTATACTATCTATTACAATCAAATTGGGAATTAAAAGGGGAATGCCAAAACGACTATCTTCCATCTGACTGCATTGGAACACTGATTACCCATAATACTGGCAATATCACAAAAGTCCAGTGGGCCTAGAACGATAACTTGCGTAGGTGTAACGTAATCGTATCGTTAACGTATACAGTACAAACTATGAGTTATCTGTGACACAGTTGTACTAGATAAATAATAGTTTGTATTGTATACGCAATGTACGATTATATACTTACGAAAGTTTCAGTGCCTCTACCATGAGTTGGCAACATAAATGTCATCTATAGTCGATACTCGATCTCGCCCACCTATTACGCTTGTGATTGGCGTACTCGCTGTCAATTATAGTTCTGCAATTGACCGTGAGGTGGCACTGTTCATTTTTTCATACATTTTTAGCGGCAGTCGATATCGAGCATCGATTGGTGTCTAATGTTGTAAACTCATGGTAGGCCTACTGACCCCTGGTGTCACAGCAGTTAAGAAATCAGAATCGGGACAGAGGTGAGAGCATGGATTATCGATAAAACTATCGATAAAAGACAACCCGTGATATAGCTATCGCAGTTAGATCCATATTAGAGACAAGGTAAGATAAATGATAAGTCAGTTTATCGGCTCGACAAGTTTATCGTGAGATCCATGCTCGCACGACAGGTGGAGTAAACTTCTTGACATCATTATCCGCAACAGACATCAGGAAGGAGTAACGACAATGAGGGAACGATTGAGGTAAAAAAACGATTCATACATAATTTACAATAAAAATAGAATATAATGAAAAAAAACGTCAATGTGCCAGATTATTCCTAAGAAACTGAAAAGATTGAAATATATAGGGAGAGAAATTCACACCCTCGGACGGGATTCGAAACTCCGTGTCAGACGCCATTGACCAACTAGGCCACCGCTGAGATCGCTTAAGCAGGCGTTAGTGATTTAAAAAGTAATACTATAGAAACTGAAAAGTTTTTAATGGAAGATCGTGTACATATTTCAACGTGATCTCTTCGTAGCAATATAAATGTATAAACACAAGGTAATCGAATGTAAAGCAATTTTTTTCATTTTCCTCCTTAGAGGGTTATGGTCCCGCACTTCTCGTGCATTTGCCAGTGTCAAGTTATTTCTATTACAAAGTTTTAGTAGAATATTCTGGTGATATTAGTCGTAGTCAGTCAGAGTCCAAAATGTCAGTCAGTCATGGTCCAGTCAGTCTAAGTCATGCTTTAGTAAAGTGGTGGCAACTTTACCATCAGCTTCTTTGGAGTTTTGGAAACAACACGGAAAAACACGTTTCACCACATTATATCACTTGCCCACACTCATGCACGTAAAACAGCACTTAATGAGCAAAACGCCACCAATTTTAAACATTAACACTGAAAAAAAAGCATAAGTTTTGATAAATAATACAATGCAAAAACGTCGACTTTTCCGCGTTCGCGCCAAAACAGTAAAGCAATTAATACATGTTCAGCATAAGTTCACATTATTATTTATGGTGGTACTCAAAACCACGTTTAGAAGTGCCTCTATGAAATAGTTAAACTAAATAAAACGAGAAATCAAAAGGCGATGAAACACTCCAGTGGGCCTAGCTAGCACGAAACTGCGTAAGAATAAAGTAACGTGTCGTTCACGTGAAACAATACAACCTGTGATTTATTTTTTTAATTAGAAATACGGGATTACTCACGCAATATTTATCGGATAGGTCCGACTATAGTTTCGACCACATTCGGTGGCCTTTTTCGAGGAGTGTTCGGGACGCCCGCGTCGATGACGTCTCGCTTAGCACTCCGCCTGTTATTTATCTAGGGCAACTGTGACACAGATAACACATAGTTTGTACACCGAAGCGTGACGCGTTGACGCTTACGATACGAATACTTTTTCGCAAAATGTTTGTGCTACGGCCTCATATGTGGTAATTACTGATATTATTGTCTAGACCATAAATAATTGTTCGTGTCTCGGTTTCTTAATATTTGTATTGAAATGATTCCAGAGGCCGTAGCACAAACAATTTGCGTAAAAGTATTTGTATCGTAAGCGTCAACGCGTTACGCTTCGGCGTACAAACTATGTGTTATCTGTGTCACAGTTGCCCTAGATAAATAACAGGCTGAGTGCTAAGCGAGACGTCATCGACGCGGGCGTCCCGAACACTCCTCGAAAAAGGCCACCACAAATTTGTATCGTAAGCGTCAACGCGTTAGGCTTTGAAAATATTCAAAAGATTGAAATTGAAAGAAGAGAAGATTATGCAAAACCAAAATAAAAGAGTACCTGCTATGGTTAGACCACACTTCCACCGAACAACTACTGCGAATTCTAATTTAAATCACACACAGGACAATACAAACACATCTGACTAAACTCAACACTCGTACTAACTCCTAGATATGCAATCGACAGAGATATTGCTTTAAATATCAAACTATTTGCACATTTAGGAAGAACTAGCTCTCACAAACAATCAGTGTGGTCCCAATTGAGCCATAAATGCCATAATCAATATTAGCGCGATAACAGTCGGTCCCTTTCACCGTGAGCGTGATTACGATGGCCCACGCTACGTCATCGATGACGTCTTAACTGCCGCCATATTGACGATTACATGAACCATGCTCTACACCATAATCGTCGTGAGCGTTCTGTCAAAAGTGACAGGTGTATGTTTATTTCTACAATGTATTTACTGGTGTCCCTTGTTTTTAATGTAAAAGTTGTAAAAGTCGGTCCATCCATTCCATTATTTCTTTTTAATCCACACACCACATAGTTAACCTAAAAACTATGCACGTTATTTTTATGAATTTGTTTTTCGCCCGCACATGGTTTGTTATTGCTACATTTCTGGTCCGATTGATCAACACGCTCACAGTGCCACGAGCTGTCAAAACCGCGATATTTGTCTCGGACCGGCTTTAGTAGACGATAGCACTGTGAGCAAAAATATCGCGATACGGACCGCAGTGATAGGGTATCCTACCGTGAGAGCTAGGGTTCCAAACAGTCTAACTTTGTAAGCTTATATATTTATATCCCATGGTCACAATATAAGAACTTGTTCTACCTACAGCACTGTGTGCTTTAGTATTGTGTGTAATTATTGAAATTTATTGTATATTGTGTTTTGAAGTAAGTTACAAAGTAGATTTTTGATATAATAAAAAATGCTTATTATAATGCTTTGGCATACGAACTATGAGTTCTCTGTGTCTCAGTTGCCGTAGATACATGACAATTTGTACTGTTTCACGTAAACAATAAGTTACTTTACACTAACGAAGGTATTCGTGCTAAGCCCATTGTACGTAGAACAGTCAGCCATCAAACGCAGTTTCAAGTTCCGTCGTTAAAGAGAACAATTCAAATTCCTATATTGAAACAAAAAACTTAAATAAGTACCACTCATAATAAATGTATTTAAAATAAAGCCTTATTTAATTAACAACCTATTTATAAACTTTAATGAGTAACTAATCCTAATGATAAAAATCACAGAAGCATTTTTAAATGAAATAACAAATATATTAATAAATTTATAAGGTAAATAAAAATTTAGATTAAGTAGGAATCAAGCAGATAGTCTAAAGGAGTCGAGTAAATAAGTCTTATTTTATTTTTTATAAATTATACATAGTCATTTGTTGAGGTAAAAAATCTATTTTAAACTATTCAGGTGGTAATTTTTATTTTTATTATAATATGAGACCATTTAATTTTATTAGCATACTAGCTGACCCGCCAACGGATTCGCTCGCGTAGCCTCGCGGGATACGGTTATTTACTAGGATCAAAACTATCCTATATGTTGATCAGGGACATAAGATACCACCATACAAAATTTCATTTAAATCGGTCCAGTAGTTTCGGAGGTTAGCCCATACAAACTGACAAACAGAAAAACAAAAAAAAATTAATTCCATTTCACTACTTACATCCCCCCGACTCGGTTGGTAGCATTTTTAATCATTGTACAGAAATTCGACCTCTACAGTTTTATTATATGTAGTGATATTGGGTGTATTTTTGAGATGTGATAGTAAGGGTAGATACAATAACCCAGGTAAACATTTTACCCTTCCTAGGATTATCACGTTTAGATACTATAAACTGAATTCACAGATTTGGGAAAAAATTAATCAGCTAAAAAATCTAAAACAGCAAAAACACTGTTCGTTTCTATCGATTATTTTTCGTGTAGAGCAAAAGACGCTATGAGACCAACTTAGTTTGAGTAAGTACTAAAAATGTAAGAAATCGCTATAACTTTTTGCATACATTTTTATAAAATAGACAACACACATTGCACATTGGCCAAACTTTGTTCTGGGTAGACTATCCGCTATAAAGACTGGCTAGAACGAAAAGTTCAAATCTACATCTATCTATCTATCTATCTATCTATCTATCTATCTATCTATCTATCTATCTTTCTTAACTCTGCTGCAAAAGATGCCTGCGTGTTACCCTAGTCTTGTGTACCGTAGTTTCTGTACGTAAACTGCAGTCGGCCTCAACAAGTCTTTTAAACACAGAGGGAAATAGGATCGATTCTTAATCATAATCAGCCCATGTTGTTCCCACTGCTGGGACTCGAGCCTTCCTCTCAAAGAGAGGAGTTGGGCCATAATCCACCACGCGGGCCCAGTGAGGATTGGTGGATAGGTTAGTGGCCAACCCATGTCGAAGTTTTCTGGCCGCCCGAAGGCCCTAGACATAGCCTAACGACTTCTTTCGTCAGCCAAACAACCGGGACCGACGCCTTAACGTGCCCTCCGAAGCACGGAAGCGCTCAGTTAAATAATGGCACTAGCGGTCACAAATCCAAGTCCTGATCGCAGCAAGTGTTGCTTAACTTGTTGATCGGTTAGGATCGCCAAGTCAAGCTCCGCTACGAGCGCTTCAGGATCGATTGGTAATAAACGATACTTTGAGTTGATTAATCGTTTAAGTATTTTGTACTTGTGTTTATTATAAAAACTTTTGGCGATTTTAAACATTTTGTGTACTCAAACCTCAATTGATCCCGTAGTATTTTCATACCTACACAAAATAGAATGGATTGGTTTTAAATTTTTTAATGTTTTAGTATTTTTTGCTTACTATACATTTTTTACATAATCTGCGAATGCAGTTCTCAAAAAGTTATGGAAGGTCTCGGAACGTTTTCATGTAACTATAATGGTTAAGATACCTGTCCTTACTGTCCCCACCCAAAAGTCAACCCTGTATAGGTGTGTATTTATTTTTGTATTAGATTTGATCAAATGCAGCTCTTCGCTGACTGTTATCAAAGATACTTTAACTTACCGAATGCAGGTATTTTCAAGTTTCTACATTATACTTAATATAACTTCCATTATATTAACTTCCAATTTTCAGCACTTTAATACACACTATCACAGGTATTATAACAATACAAAAGAAACCACATTTAAAGTTATCATTAAACGTAAAAGCACACCAAAATTATCAAATTTAAAGTCTCACTAGTAATGTTATTAGCCTTCATTAATATGTCATATATTAAATATCAGAATTTCAACCGTAACAAATGACTAAGTATTCATACATCGCCATCTTGTTCTTGCCCCGTATCCAAAATGGCTTCAGCACTCGGTATAACAATCACATCGGTCACATTTTTGGCACAATCCAACTGACAATCACCATCCCGTTTACTCTCACAGTTAACGCACTTATCAACTTCCTCTATCTCGCTCACGCACACACTCTCCCTTCTGTTTTCCATGTATTTCGCTACATCGAAACCTTCGTGTATCTCTTTCGAACAGAAATCTGTAATTTCTGAACATATCCTTTTAACATTATCGTCGAGGCATGTCGAACATGTGATTTCATCGCCGTTATTGGTCGACATTCGGACTAATTTAGACTCTAAATTGTCTATATGTAAGGTGGTATCTTCTCCGAGGGTGAAAACGACTTTTTGTTCAGAGTTTTCTGTGAGTTTTAGTATTTCAGAGTCTGATGATTGTTTTTTCAAGTTGTATGATTTTGAGGGTAGGTCGATAGATTCGTTATGGACGAGTTTCATGTTGTAAATGTTTGATTCGCTGCCCATTATTGACGTGGTTGAAGCGTTCAGTGCCGACAGCTCCTGTGAAATTAAATCAAGTGTTAGCAGATTCAAATGTACGAAATAAAATTGTATTAAATGTACAATGGATATTCGGATAAATTTATATTTACAGTCACTTCCCTCTTAGCATTTTATGTTAAAAGAAGCAAAAGAAGGTGTACGAAATTTTGGGCCGAGCACGAAAATCTGTTTAGTGTAATGTAATCGCATCGTTAACGTATTTAGTACAAATTGTCATTTATCTAGTACGAAGGTGGCACAGATAACTCATGTCAAACAATTGATGAGGATATAAATATCTATATCCATAATTTAGCAGCGGGGCGAGCATGAATTGTCAATCGGATAAAATTATCGCTACAAGTCAGCCCGCGATATGGCTCCGTACATCTAGCTGCGACATGGCTAATAAAAGTAAGTTTATCGAATCGACAAGTTTACCGTGAGATCCATGCTCGCACGGCAGATTATTTGAAAAATGACAAATGTCTAGACTTTCATATTAAATTTTTTGGTCACATGTTACGTTTAATAGCTTACAAAAAACCCTCGTGAGCGAGTCATCTAAAACGCTTTTAGCCTTTGTAGCAACATGCCTAACACCAATGTCTCTAAATTAATATGGCTGATAAGTTAAATATACGTCTTAGGTATTTAAGATCTTAGGCAATATGAGATAAATGCTCATATTGCCTAAGATCTTAAATACCTAAGACGCAAAACGCTTGAATGTCAATAAACTTCAAGCTCAGTTAACCTAAGTTGTACAGTGTCTAAAACGCAATTTGCCTTTATAGTCAATTTCTCTTATATTAAAACTCATGTTGCCTATACTGTACTAAAGCTGCAGTTTTACAATTAAACGGATCCATTGAACTCTGTTTCAAATACTCCTATTACTAACCGAAAAACAGGTTAATCTAAACCTCACCAGGTAATATAGTTGGTAAAATACATCACTTGATTATTGGACGACTTCTATGACATAATGCGGTGCGGGTAATTTGATAAACTGTAATTATGCATTTTAGGCATACTGCTACTTAGCCATATTAAGATTGAGGTAATTAGCAAAGCAGGCATAACGCATTTCAGGTCTTTTGCTACTAATTCTTAAAGCGATTTAGGTAATTTACAATTCAGATATTAAGCGTTTAAGGTATTAAGCTACTTTGACCTTTTGTTTTTTAGTTGACTCGCTCATGAGGGGCCAAAAAATGTGTGAAAATTGTTGAAAAAAATAATGTTAGTAATTTTTTTTTCAAGGAACCTTACCTGGTCATCGTGATAACTGCCGACGCTTCTCGAATGCCTGTGCCTCTTGATCATTGCAGATTGTGGAGATTGGCCGTCGACCGCGTCCTGAATAAAACATATAAAATAATTGAAATATCTATTACTGGTAAATAAAATTTGAGTGTCTATTTATAATTCCAAATTAACAGTTTTTCTATATTTTATATATGTACGGTACTTACATGAGAACAAGTGCAATTCGAAAATAATTTAATTTAATACCGACTTCCATTTTATTACTTTGGTAAAAATCAGTTATTGGAGTGTAACTCAAAAACTACTGGACCGAATTTGATAAAATTTACATGGGAACACCCGGGAAGCACCAGCTTTCAAACAAAAATTTTGGACATCGGTTCACCCAGCTAAAAGTTAGGAGGTAACAGAGAGAAAAAATACAGTCGAATTGAGTACCTCCTCCTTTTTGGAAGTCGATAGAAAACAAGTTATAAAAGTTTTGTCTGTCTCGTTTGTTCTGGCTAATCTTTGAAACAACTGCACCGATTTAAACGGGACTTTCACCGGCAGATAGCTGATGTTATAAGGGGTAACATAGGCTAATTTATTTTAGAAAAAATATATAAATCTCTGTAACTATGTCTGTTTGTTACCTTATGACGCCTGAACGACTGAATGGATCGTATTTAAATCTGGCAAGGTTATAGATTATATCCCGGGCAAGCACATATGATACTTTTCATCATCATCATCATCTATCACCACGCGGAGGAAACCGAGGGGCGCAGCTAGTTTGGAATATATTCTAGCTCCGTGAGAGGACAGAATTACAAAAGATTCCTTAGGCGACTTTTTGGTTGATACGATGATGATAGTTAAGTCACAAATTGAACCATGCGAGTCAAAAAACAGAGAAATACCTGGAAACCGGCCTATACAAAATTCCTTACCTTAAACCTATTGAACGGTCTATATTTCCCTCTTTCGGAAGCGACGAGGCATCGCAATGATTGTGTACGATGGCAATCATTGTCCGCTTGCCATCGCAACCCGTACAGTTTAGACGTATCAGATCTGTAGGAGAAACAATGAAGAGAAATAATGAAACACATCAAGCGGTATGTAATGAACACAACACATAGCAGAATGGAACCCTTAGGAGGGGGAAAATACTGTGCACTAATCCGCTAACGGCCGGTCCCAATAATCTATCTATCGCCGGTTTACCTTACTAGAGTTCAATATTTGACACTATTTGTATGGAAGTTATGTCAAATTTCTATCGGTAGTAAGGAAAACCGTGGATAGATAGATTATTGGGATCCTCCATTAGTGCCTTTAGCTCTACCATGAGTTGGCAACATAAATATCATCTACAGACGATACTCGATCTCGCCTACCTATAAAGCTTGTTATTGGCGTACTCGCTGTCAATTTTAGTTCTACAATTGACCGTGAGGTGACACTTTTGTTTTTTCATACATTTTTTAGCGGCAGTCGATAGAGAGAATCGATTGGTGTCATTGTTAACTCATGGTAGACCTAAATGGATGCTCTCGACAGACTGCAACATCGCGTTGTCCGTATTATTGGAGACACTGAAGTCACTCAACACCTAGAACCCCTACAAATGCGTCGAACTATAGCTCCTCTAAGCTTTTTCTACCGTTGGTTTCATGGCATTATTCCGAAGAGATCTTTAATCTTATTTCTTTCTCACCATTCCGATCCCGAACTACTCGTTCCGGCCTATCATTGCATCCATATACTGTTCAAAACTCCTTACCACATATTTTCGTTCGTGTAAGTAAACTGTGGAATGCTCTGCCGGCGTACATATTTCCTTGCAGCTATGACCCTGGGTCTTTCAATTGGGGTGTGAAAAAACATATCTCAGGTCATCATAGGGGTGGCGATTAATGCAGCTTACGGCTGCTCTAATGGTCATCGCTTCTTGATTCTATCTCCGCTTTCCATCAGGCGAGAGGGAGTCACTTTGACGAACCATTATAAAAAAACCTATGACGAAATAGGGGTTGTGTTGTTCAGACCTACTTAAAACCCCCCGTGAGCAGTTCTTTGCCAAGGTGAGGACTGGGGCGGGATGGGGTCGTGCTAGCATTCATCATCACGCCCCAGAAGTAGGCCTGCAGTGGAAGAAGTAAATCGTGATGAAACCCACAGCATTGTAGTACAGCATTTTCTGTTCACTGCCTGGCTAGTTATTACACACAAGATTTAAAAACCTGTTGCTAAGCACCTAACGGTTGTGTTTATATAAGGTCATTGTTAATTTGTGCACAATATCGAATAACTGGTCATTATAGTGAAGGAAAAATGAATGTTTTTTTTTATTATTATGAACCCATATTCATTGCTCCGCAGCTGATAACTATTGCGCGACTAAACGCACGACTCTACATCACAGAATAGACAAAAGTGATTATCGCGAGACATACCTACCCACTTAGAATAGGCACAGCGACGTACGAACCTACCAACACGCGAATGTTTACGCAGCGTATGTCAATGCCTAAATGTAGGCGGGCCCGGGCGGGTCATCGTCCGCACGTTGTGCCTATTCTAAGCGGGTAGATATGTCTCGCGCATTTACTGCTATCTATTTTGCGATGTAGCGGCGCATCGGGTGTGCGTTCAGTCGCACTTTGGCTCTTAGGCGTGGAGCGGCGAAAATGGGTTTATAATAATAAAAAATATGTATTTTTTTTTCTATTACTTTCATGACCAATTATCGATTCCAAACCACCCCGTTCAATATTGTGCACTAATTAACAAATACCTTATACCGGGTTACTGGTAATCAATTAGCATCCTGTTAAGGGCATATTCTGTACATCAAAACAAACTTCTTTTGTTCTAGAACTTTTCCCAAAACTCAACAAATTTCCCAAAAAAAGATTAAGTTTTTATGATGCTCTCTTACACTTCATAACTCTACATCGCATCCACTTCATTCATCTACGTGTAGCCATGCATGTAGTTAACAGCGCGTAGTAGCGTAGCACAGCTACGACGACCTTCACTCGCGCGGGTGGCGCGCCGCCAGCGCCGGGGCTTTTTACATAGTGTTAATTATGTTTAGACTAGTTTTTTAAGTTTTGTATGGAAGAATTAAATACGAATTTTTGAAAGTCTTAGAACAAAAGATGTTTGTTTTTATGTACAGAATATGCTCTTAAAAGGATGCTAATTGATTACCAGTACCCCTGTATATCATACCACCTTCGACCGCATCATTACTGATTATCAAGTAACATAGTAGTCAAAGACTTAAACAAATAAGAACAGTGCATAGTTTTCAGACAAATTACTTAAGCGTAGACACGATCAAACCGCCATAGACAATGAAATAAGCTTTGTAATAAGCAATATCAACTTACAGATGACTTTGCGAAGTGAGCAGCCTCTGTAAATTGTATAATGTAGGCCTTATATCTGCGATGGGGAGACCACGGCCGGCGCAAAGTTGCCCGATGCATTTGTTGAGCAAAAACATTGCGTATCTGAATAGTGTGACATCACCGCCTCGGGCGAATAGAGGTATACTGGAAAAATAAAAAATATATATTTAATGGACAATGTATACTTTACTCATCATATCTAGGCCGTTTGACGTTCACTGCTGGACATATGCCTCCCTCATAAATTTCCTAAAGAACCGGTTAAAATCGTCCTCTATCGTCATCTACCTTTATCGTGTCGTTTGGTCGCTGCGCTTGCCGGTCCGTGGTCTCCACTAAAGAACCTTCGGACCACATCGACCATCTGTTCTGCGTGCTATGTGCCCTGCCCACTGCCACGCGCAACTGGCCTATACTCTGGGCTATGTCGGTGACTTTAGTATGTCTACGGATCTCCTCATTTCTGATTCGATCACGTATTAGAAACCCCGAGCATAGCCCTCTCCATAGCTCGATATGCAACTCTGAGTCGTAACTTTCCTTCCTTACTTTGCATGTAATAGGAGAATAAGGTATATAGTCCTATATATAGTTTTGCCACAATTAGGCAACCGGTGGCGATAGTGCTATTAGTAAAATCACCAAATGGAAGGTTTGTTTCATACTGGGCTGATCAAGTTAGCTTAACAAAACTTCTAATCACGCCCACCCAAGAAAGCAGCAATGGGATCCAGATTTTTAAACATTTAATTAAGTTATATAGTATTGCCAGGGTTCGCCGCCACATAAGTGTACACTGTACAGACAATTCGCTTAATAAACACGTAAAGTTTTTTTTATACCAAAAATACAATTTTTCACCCTTTTTAGTGACCCTTGCAGTAGCAAGTATCCTTATTGACAGTTAATGACAATCGATCCTGTAAGTATACAGGATCGATTGTCATTAACTGTCAATAAGGATATCATCAAGATAGGCGAAACACTTTTCAGTTGTTGGAGTGTAACTCAAAACTGCTGGACCGAATTTGATGAAATTTAAATGGGACCACCTCGAAAGGATACTCTACCTAACAAAAATGTTGAGAATAGGTCCACAAATGGGGGAGATATCGGTGAACATACACAAAAAAATACATACAGTCGAACATATAACCTCCCCCTTTTTGAAATCAGTTAAAAAGTGACTCAGGACGTAACAGTGATTTAATGGCAGAACTATTTATATGACTGTGACTACTTAGACATAAATAAAACTGTAATTATTAATATAATTAACTTATGGAATTGCAAGAGTACTCACTTTGGGTCAGGCAAATCCGGCGTCACGTCCAATATCTTGCTCGCAGAGCCGAGCAATGTGATCTTGTATCGCAAAGGCTGGTTCAACACAGCGGCGGCTAGACAAGTAGCTTGAGCCGCGAACCCCGCGGCGACGGAATCCGATACTGGACTGGAGCGCGGATGATCATCACCGCAAATTGTTAACGGAACGCCGCATATCGTCCACGTTATTGGGTCTGTCTGTGGCATACAGATATGTTTTAATAGGTGGTAAACAAGCAAGGGCCGCCTGATGGAAATCTATCACCGTCGCCTAATGATATGTGCAACACTCGGAGAATCATAAATACGTTGCTGGGCTTTGAAGACTCTCCCTGATTTCCGATTGAAGTCAAAACAGATTTTGGTGATCAATATCGGGTTCATCAACAACAGTGTGATTCTGTTGGTGTATTCCCCGTTATCCATGTGCCCGTCACGGGGACAACGGGACGTGATTATATTTATATCCCGTTGTCCCCGTAACGACCGGGCAGTATGAATACTTCCCAACTTCTAGCCAGGCAATGTGATAAATTGATTCGGCAAGGAATCTCGAATGAGCGATTCAGTTCTGGCGCATCGTCGGCCACTGCCGCGTCACGATCGCTTCGCTCGCTCGACTCGCGTGTTGTATCCACAAGTAACCTAACACTCCTCGCTTCGCTAGTCGTCATAGATATGACTGCCCTAGACTATTCATTTTATTATTATTATTACATTGAAACTAGTCTTAAAATCTTTGCTGCGGCTTCTTCACTTAGAAGGTTACAATATTTTTTACCTATTACTACTAAAATTGCGCTTGTACAATCACTTTTACTCCCTATCCTCGACTACGCGGACGCTTTATATCTAGATATAACCCAAGACCAGCTAAATAAGCTAGAACGCTTGCAAAACTTCTGTATCATGTTCATATTTGGCTTACGGAAATATGACCACATTTCTGAATTTCGGAAAAAGCTGAAGTGGTTACCTATCCGTCTGCGCCGTAATGCTCATATTTTATTCCTTCTCTATAGTATCCTCTTTGTTCCTACAACTCCTACCTATCACAAAGAACGATTTTTATTTTTAAATCTTTCACACACCTTGTCTTTACGTTCATCTAATAACCTTCAACTTCGAACACCTGGTCATACTTCCCGGTACTATGACAAATCGTTCACAGTTCAGGCTGTACAGCTATGGAATGCACTGCCCCTTGATATCAGAAGTGCTAAACCTCTGGCAATTTTCAAAAACATGGTTAAGAATCACTACCTATCAAGTATGTAACACTGTTATTATTTTTATCCATGTAATTGTTTGTATGTATTAGTATATAACTATTAGTATTTATGTATTGGAGTTTAAATAAGATAACATAGAGTTAAAGGAACATATTTTGCACCACCGTCTACTATTTCTTATGATAATGTCCATACAAAGGTTGTCTGGAAGAAATCGCTATAAGCGATAAGACCGCCCATTGTACATTCCTAATTTAAGAGTATACTTTGTAAGTCATATTTTTGTATATTGGTTAAAGTGCAATAAAGATTTTTTGTATTGTATTGTACATTGCCCAACAGTATTAACGGGGAGAGAGTCCGGGGACGACGGGAATACACTGATCTGTCAGCAATTCGGAATGGGTTGAAATCACGCTCTCGTTGGACACGGTATGTCTGATAGCGCACTGATTCGCTATGCGCTTCTTACAAGATGTTTAACGAGACGGTATGGACACAATATTATAAAACCATGAAAAGACATTTAAAACAGGCCACAAGAACTTATTTATGCGAAACGACGGAAAAAAAACACACACTCACATCAAAGAACTGTAATTTTTGACAGAACTGTTCACGGTGATTTCAATTCGTAGCGTGGTCATTGGAATCGCAAAATGGCGTCGTGACGTCAAATTAGTCTACTTTATCGCGCTTTCGTTGATTTGGAATGACTATCACAGCGCCAAAATCGATTTTGACTTCAATCGAAAAGCAGTATCTGTTGATTCGCCTTTTGAAGAGCACCAAATTGTATAGCTTCCCGGAAATACAGAAGGAGAACGCTCATTCCACCCCTCAATTCAGATTACAAGCTCCACAGCATTTGTTTTACACTAGTAGCCTATGCGGTTTTTTTCTTATAAGTCATATATATAGTATGTAATATCTTCGTTCCAAAAACAATCCAAAGCGTTCAGCCATTTTATTGCGAAAAAGTCAAAACTATACTCTACTACTGAGTTTGTACGTTTGAATGTTCGTTACTCAATCATGCAGAAATCGTTAGGAAGATTTTTATATGCTTATTACAGTCCATAAGACCATATCACCCAGATTTGAATGACTTTTGTAGTGGAGATGGTTCGTGTAATACCCGGGGTTAGCTTGTGAATATACACGTTAGGCCATCCCCTTACCTCGCTCGCGATATTATATGTATCGTGCAGATAAAAATAACAGGTAAGTACGTCCTAACATATCTATACAGATAAATAAAATTGAAGTCATTATCATCATCATTATCAGCCGGAAGACGTCCACTGCTGAACATACTACCGGTTACTAGCTTCCCGCATCCAGCGATTCCCCGCGGTTCTGACGAGGTCGGCGGTCCACCTAGCGGGGGGCCGGCCTATACATCGTCTTCCGGTGCGTGGTCGCCACTCTAGAACCTTTCTTGCCTATCGGTTATCAGTTCTGCGAGCGATGTGGCCTGCCCATTGCCACTTCAACTTGCTAATTTTGAGAGCTGCGTCGGTGGCCTTAGTTCTCCTACGGATCTCCTCATTTTGGATCTTATCACGCAGAGAAACCACAAGCATAGCCCTCTCCATTGCTCGTTGAGCGACTTTGATCTTGTTAATGCGGCCCACAGTGCCATAAGTCATCACTGGCAACACACACTGGTTGAAAACCTTTGCTTCCAGGCTCTGAGGTATTGGGGACGAAAAGATGGATCGAAGCTTCCCGAAAGCTGCCCATCCGAGCTGGATTCTTCGTGCGACGTTGTTGAAGTTGGACCTACCTAATTGGACAGTCTGTCCCAGGTAGATGTAGTCGTCTACAACTTCGAGTGTATCGTTTCCAACAATTACCGGTATAGGTGGAACATGGACATTGGGCATGATTTTCATCTTATCCATGTTCATCTTAAGACCAACCTGTTGGGAAACTCTACTGAGGTCGTTGAGCATGTCGCCGATATCTTCGAGCGACTCCCATTATGACAATATCATCGGTTCAAAAATCATCAAAATTGAAGTGCCCGTTTGTAATTCCAAATTAACAGTTTTTCTCTATATACATATGAGGGTATATACGGTACTTATAAAATCTATTGTCTAAACTTTTATTTGTCTGCCTGTTTATTCCGGCTAATCTCTGAAACGGCTGGAACGATGGAACTTTCAGCGGCAGATAACTGATGTTGGAGTAACTTAGGCTTCTTTTATTTTCATCATCATCATCCATCGCCACATCGCTGCACTCGTGCAGCTAGTAACATCATAAATGCGCAAGTGAGTTTGTTTATTACGCTTTCACATCTAAACGTATAACTGAACGTTTCGTAACGAAATTTAGCAATGAGACATGTTATATCCCCGTGAAGGACATATTATTTTTGTTGTGATACTGTCCATCATAATCATCATCATCATCATCATCATCCTCCTGCTAGTAATGTAATAATACTTAGTATAATCCAAAACACCTCATTATGTTTGCCCGCATTTTGTATAGCTACATATATTTTTTACTGTATGTTTTGGTTTGTTCAATAATTTATTATTTGTTATACATAATCAGCCCATTGTGTTCCCACTGCTGGAACTTGAGCCTTCCTCTCACAGAAGTATTGGGCTATATCCACCACGCAGGCCCTGTGCGGTTGGTGGGTGGGTGGCCAACCCATGTCGGAGTTCGAAGGTCTTCGACATAGCCTAACGATTGTTGTCCTAAGACAAACAACCGGGACCGACGGCTTAACGTGCCCTCTGAAGCACGGAAGCGCTCAGTTGAACAATACCACTAGCACACACCCATCCAACTCCTGACCGCAGCAAGCGTTGCTTAACTTGTTGATCGGTTAAGATCGCCAACAAGCTTCGCTGCGAGCGCTTCCGCTAATTGATAAAGCGAGCAAAGCATCTCTGCTTTAACTGGCCAATTGAATTTAATTTGTCCGAATGTTTGTTAGACTGTATGTACTGACGTCTTCCTGCACAGGGGGCCTACTCCCACCTTTTACGAAACTATCATATATCAGGAGCGTTTTGAAATAAACTTAGAATAATCATACTTACTATCGTACTCCCAACGACACAAAACGGTCAACCAAATTTAATGGTACGGTTGCAATATGACTACTTTAAGAGATGGGTGTACGGATCTTCGAAAATTTGACACTGGAACAGTGAAACTTAGTGTCAAAATTCACGTCAAAGTACACGAATTGAGTAAAATATGTGATACTACGTTATCAAAACGTCTCTCGTAATCTATTATTATTTTAAGCTTGCTATATTGACGTGGTGGTACCAAGTTTAATGGTAAGGTTGAAACATGACTACTTAAGAGGTGGGAGTAGGGCCCCAGATCTTTAAAAATCCTTATAATTCGACCTATCTTGATGAAACTTGGTATGCATGTTCTACTATTCAACACATGTTTTAATTTTTTGTCAGCGATTTTTTAGGGGGTACTTTGCAAAAAAAGGGGGAAGTTTGCTGCGACGCTATATACCGACCAATTTTGATAAAAATTTGGTACACAAATTAGGTACCTGACGTTGGAGGAATTTCGAATATGAGCATAATTTGGTCAAGTGGTTTTCGACATAATAGGTTGTGAAGTACTGCGAAAAATTGCCGCTGATAAGACTACGTGCTCGCGAGGTTTACTGTTCGCAGGGGCCTTATTCGCTATAGCAAATATGTATTGAATCCATGAGAATTTCTTGAAGATATCGTAACGCGCCGCGTTCCGTGTCTGGATGGTCATAGCGAATGTGGCCCCAGAACTGCTAGTTTTTTTTTTAATTCGTGCAAAGAACTTACTTGTTTCACATAAAATAATTGATGTAGTTGGTCCAACAATTCACACCTCTGTTTAGCCAAAGCCGCGTGGGATCTTGCCGCGAGCTCGCGCAATGCCGCGCAAGATTGCCGCAACTCTTTCATAGAGTCCGTGCGACGCGAGAGTGAGTGGTAATTCTCCATTAGTTCTGTACCTGAAACAATTAGCTATCTTTATTTTTGGAGGGGTCTCATTATCATCATCAGCAATCGTTAGATTCTGACCTTTAGGGCTATTATGGATCTCAGTTGCAATCAGAAGTTGATTGAAATCTAATAAAATGGCGACCTAATCTATATCGTTAAATATTACCTCAAACATCCGTCACTCGAACTCGTCAAGGATTTGGTATTACGCCACGTATGCTTGATACGGCGAAGGAAGAAACATAGCATATACATCTAGGTTAAAACATAAACATATTCTTCCGAGGTCTAAACTCAGTATAGTAATACACAGTTCTGGTCGTCACGTTATGGCTACAAAAAAATTTTAATCACCTACCTAGCAAAATAAAAGATAAAGAAAATGTGACAAAATATCTGAAAAATCTGATTACTAAATGCTATTATAATTTAAATGACATTCTGAATGACAAATTTGATGATTATTGAATGGGTCGGGCGCTCTATTACCTTTCTTGATATACCATACCAGGGTCATATGTTAGACAAATAAGAATATGTATTTAAGAGGATTGCATAGCTAGTACTTTCCATGCTAAAAGAGAAAACTCTTTTCTACCTCTTAACATTGTCAGATTTCAGTGATTTTTTTTTCATGGAATCATGACATTGTTTACTATGCCCGTGCGTTTTGATTTTTTCAGTTTTTTTAAGTTCTAAAAAAGGATATTTATAGTACTTTCAAATACTGAAAAAATCAAAACGTACGGACATAGTAAACAATGCCACGATTCCATGATAAAGAAAAATCACTGAAATCGGACAATGTTAAGAGGTAGGAAAGACTTTTCCTAAAATTTATGACGTAGTTAATGACGTAATACCAAACCCTGAACTCGCTCAAGTGACGGATGTTTTGAGTACATAATATTTAACGATATGGGTATAAATGTCACTTTTGTCAGCTCCGCAGGGCTATTATGTAATCTCAGTTGCTAACAAATGTTGATTGAAATCTTAAAAAATGGCGGCTCTATGTCAGTTTTCACAACTCCAGTAAGCAAAAATGTTATAATAAGTTGATAGCTGGAGCTTACAAAAGTGACATAGATGCGCCATTTTTTTCAATTTCAATCAACATTTGTTAGCAACTGAGATACATAATAGCCCTACAGGTCATCAACATACTAACACGTTTGCTTATTGGAGTTGTCAAAACTGACAGAGCCGCCATTTTTCAAGATTTCAATCGCATGAACACTGGCAGAATTGTGACAATTTAGTCACAGAGGCCATCCAATAAGAAGAAGAAGATTTCAATCACCATTTGATTGTAACTCAGATACGTACCCCGCAAATGGCATATCTTAACGCGTCATAGAATTCGTATCAAGTCTCTTTATTCAGGTATGCTTCGGCCAAACCTGAGCAACCACGAAGAATCTTTAGTCACAGTATAAATATAGACAACTACCTACAAACGTTCGAACAGGCTCACTCACAAAATCATGCGCATCGACGAGAGCGTCATATGCGGTTGTCGCGGTGCCGTCAGTAGTGAGGCCGCGTCAGGACAGGTGGTCACGTATAACTTTATTTCCGCTCAACTAGGCTTAGTTTCCATACTGTTGCATCTTTATACTATGATATAGTTGAATGAATTAATTAATTAATCTTTACTTCTGTAAATACTGAACTCCGGAATAACAAAGGGACGACCAAACTAGAGAATACCTTATATACCTTTACGATTTTCATAATATTATTTTAAAGCACGGGAATTTTCCTCTCTAAAATTGCAATGTTCGTTACATTGCAATTTTAGAGAGGAAAATTCCCGTCTACGGACGCGATATGAACCCGCGTCAGACGCTATGACCATTATTACACCGAGGCTTACCGTTCATTCAACTCTAGAATCTTTCGCTTCGCTCTAGATTAAAAAAAACACTCTTGCCTTAAGGCGAAATGAGTGCAGATTACGACCAAATTTCATGATTTGACTTCGCGAAAACTTAGCTTTACACCCATAACCGAAGTTCGAAAAAAAAACGTAGTGTAAATTGAATATACGTTCTTATGAAGTATGGGATACTCGATTGAGCCAACTTGGCTTCATAGAAAAAAATCGGCGCCATTCCCTAAATTCTGCAATTGTTCTTACGTGATTCGTGGGAAAAAGCATTTTTATTCAATTATGGGCAAATATATTTCAATGAATGTATCATATTCGATTTCCCAATCAAATTTAGTAGTGAACTATGGACTCCTTTATCTTTAAAATTTAATTATTCGATTGTACGAACTAAATATAAAAAGTATTAGCACGTATTCAATTGCATCTTCGCATCATCGCAATTCTCAACCTTATGCAAAGCATCGTAAATTGTTTTAAAATTAGGATTGGATCGCGCCTTAAGAATACTTACTATACCTAGGCAAAAAATATATGGCCTTACTTATAAACGCTACTTAACTTTAAATAACGTTACTTAGTACGGCGCAGAACATTTTTCCTTTGCGCAGTACTAAATAACGTCATTTAAAGTTAAGTAGCGTTTATAAGTAAGACCCCTACTGTTTAGGTATAAAAACTTATTTAGAAGATAAATCTCAAAAGTGTAATTGTAAACCACTATGATATACCATAAGTATAGTATGTAAAATGATCTTACCAACATCTTGATTTTCCTCAGACAACTTAGCATGCCTCTCTTTCAGTCTCCGTATGTTAGCCAGTTTGCTGTCACGCTCATCCGATAATATAATTCGCTTGAAACGTAACACCTCAAGTTGTCTTGTCAGTCTCACATGTTCTGCCCGTTGGAATGGGGAAGGCTTTGCCTGCGAATCGATATAACTTATATAAAACAAGGCTAAACATACATACGAATATAATTTATCATTATAATTATTATATGTGTTAGGTATTTTATACAATAAAATAAGTTACATATATTTTATAAAATGTTACATATATTATACAAAATGTTACATATATTATATAACTAGATGTGCTCGGCAACCGTCAAAGGTGATGAAATGTAATGACAGTTTTTTTCTATGTTGATTGATTTTATATTTGTATGTTAGTAAGTCCTGTATTTTATTATTAATGTTTACAGATTGATATACTAAGTATTGAAATTTACTCATGCAAAACAACCATAAATTATCTTAAAAGCTGTAAAACAATTATTTTAGGTTTTTTATTACGCGCGCCACAGAAAATGCACAGAAAAAAATATCACAGTGGCTTGATAATTATAAATTTTATGTTTTGTACTAACATAAAGCAACTTAAGGTATCGACAGACGAGTACAACACCATAGATTCACTAGATTAAGGGATTAACACACGACCAAACCACAACCGGCGGACCGATCAAATCAGCCCAATTGCGCAGTGCGACCTTATACGGAGGAATCAAAATCGATCCAATTGGGCAGTTACGACTGATGAGCGAATAATACTATAATAGCAATTGCGTTTGACCATGTTCATATTTTATGATATTATGGTATAAAGATAGATATGCCCTTGGAGAAGATAATAATCTACTCGAAGTACTAATCCTGCGCAGAACTAGTCGCGGGCATCAGCTAGTATTGTATATTATTTTATCCCGACGTTTCGAACACTTTTCAGTGAACATGGTCACGGGTAGACAGGAAGACAGTTGTCTGTTATCTACTATTTAAAAATAAGTCGGGTTTTCTTTCCTGACGCTATAACTCCAGAACGCACGAACCGATTTCCACGGTTTTGCATTCGTTGGAAAGGTCTCGGGCTCCGTGAGGTTTATAGTAAAGAAAATTCAGGAAAAATTTAATAAGAAAAGCGGGAAAATCTTTTTTCACATACAGCGCCATCTCTGATACATAGCATGTACTACAAACCAATATTTTAAGTAGATGGCGCCAAACGAAATGTTACATAAAACGAAGCCATCTGGTGGCGAAACGGAGTTCGCAGGGTTTGCTAGTAAAGTTGTGAAAATTATTTTTATGTATCATGTTTTATTTACTTGCCTGGCAAGTACCACCTACTTGGGATCCAGTGATCAAGCTAATCAAATCCCATAGCCAGCATCGGGAACGTTTTGATTAAAACACGATAGGCGGTACATAAAGATAACTTCCACAACTTTATAACAGGCAACTGTCATACAGTCTACCCGTGACCATGTTCACTGAAAGTTTATAAAACGTCGGGTTAAAATATTATATATGATTATACGAGATACAATCCGTTCAAAGTTGTTTAATTTCAATGTTGTTACACTAAGTTTTCCAGCAAGTGGCCACCTTTTCACCGTGAATACTAACATTGAACGGAAAACTCATCACAATGATAGAAATCATGATTTTATTACTATAATTTACCAGAATCTAGCTAGAGAATAGATAGAGAATAAATCATACCTTAAAAGATAACAGATCATTCAACTTCAACGCCAATCGAGGCCCATTCGAAACCACCGGCTTATCCTCTTTAATCCTACCATTCTTGTCTCTCCAATCTAACGATGACTTATCCATACGCTGACTATCCTCATCATTAATGGAGAACAAATTCTTTTGTGCCCTTCTAGACTTTAATTTAGTTTCGTCTTCAAACTGCGACCAGCGTACGTTCAAAGCCGAATTCTTATAAATACGCTCCTTTATCTCTTGTACAGCTTCTTGCCGCTTCTTTATCGAATACTGGAGTAGGTGCAACTTCTGAAGCTTCGTAGCGTTGTAACTAGGCCTTATTTCAGATTTTAGGAAACTTAAAGCCAAATACCTGTACTTAGGCACGCCGTCTAGCTCATTTCTTAAATCATAATTTTCTGCTGTTTCACTCAAATCTATCTTACTAGCGGATAGCTCCTCTTCCGAGGCGTTTTTAGACATATTATCACAGATCGTTTCACTAGACGTGAACTCTTTCACGTCTAAACTCCCAGGGCTGAACTCGTATATATTGCTAGGATCAGTTTTCCCTTCTTCGTTTCTTCTATAATCTCTATGAATGTTTAGGCTAGTAGAGTTTCGTATCGTAGGAAAATTTTGTGAAAACCCTCTCTCAATAGGGCTGTGACTTTTCGAATATTCCTTTTCAATGTTGTTTGAATATTTACTAGGTGAAACCGATCTTGATTCCTTCAGTTTTTCGTTCAAAATCGTTCTAGTTTCTAAAGGTTTCCATAGATTCGTTCTACCGGACGAATCACTTGATAACGAACCGTGTTCTAGTTCATTTTCCGGTGGTATTATGTCTAACTTTAGGCTTTTGTACGAGCAGAAGTAACCGCCGTGCATTTGAAACACTATTGTATTGCTTTTGAAACAGTCCGAGTTAAAGTTTGAAGCAAGGTTTGCTCCTATGTAGCGAAGGCCGCTGAGGTACACCCCCCATGTTTGGATGACTATGTCTCGTGGAGGGGATCCCTCGTCAGGGTTTGAAATGTGGCACCATACCCTGATGACCACATTAGTTGACGACATGCGTTGAGTGATAGCTGTAGAACAAAAATATTAACTTGCTTTTATTATTGTTATCTCTTTTGTGTTTATTGCAATATGATTACAATAATGTACTTCAAGTTCATGACCTTGACTACTTTATCTGTTTGTAATTTATTAGTAACAGTGAAGTAGGTATATGAATTGTATTGGAATTTTGAGAACCCAAAATTCAGGTATACAATATATACCGTATTATATACCAGTTTTAGGTTCAGTTAGGTGGTTTTAGTACAATTATAGTTGATGGTGCAGATTTATTGCATTGAACATTTGCATACTTTGTATCATGATTTCATTATGATACAAGTACATTTTGAAACATTTAATACCGACTTCCATACTATTCACTTATTGGAGTGTAACCTAAAAAATACTGGACCGAGTTTGATGAAATTTTAATGGGACCACACGGGAAGCACCTGCGCACAAATAAAAAAAATTGAGAATCGGTTCACTCTGTCGAAAGTTATGAGGTAACAAACATAAACAAACAGTCGAATTGAGTACTTCCTCCTTCTTGGAAGTCGGTAGTAAAATATACAAAATGGTAAGGTTCGGAGCGTATTATATTATAGCGTTAAAGAGATGGAGTTAGCACGTTGGTCGGCATAAAAGCCAGCAGTGGGTAAATGCAAGATGATATATTTCTTAACCAAGAGACCGAAGCGTCTCTGCTTAACTGGCCAAATTGACTTTCATCTGTCCGTATGTTTGTTAGATTGTATGGTTGGTCTTCCTGTACAGGTCGTATTTTTTAACCAATCTTGACGAAACTTGGTGTATGCATAATCTACTAAATAATTAAAAAATTTTCGTCGGCCATTTGAATAGAGGGTGTTTTTCTTAAAAAAGCCGGAAATTTTGCTGAGGCGCTATTTACAGTGCAGTCCAATCGAAAGAAGCATAAAATTCGGTGCTCTGACCCGAACCTAGGTGGCCTAATTGGGCAATGGCGTCTGACACGGATAGTCAGAAGACGGACAGTTCGAATCCCGTGCGAGGATGTGAACTTTTCTCTCTATAAATTTCAATGTTTGAGATCGCTAAAGCAGACGTTAGTGCTTTAAAAAGTAATATTATAAAAATTACAAGGGTTGCGATGTCAATACGAAAGTTTAAAGTATTTCTAAATAATGCTTCTTTCGGTTGAATAGTATTGCAAAGCTGTTCAATAGATGTCGCTCCGTCCCCGTTAAAGACAGTTAAAGTTTTATCACACGGCGTTATTGGATCAAATTTGATAAAATTTAATCTTGTTCAAGTACTTTATCTGTCAATCAATTAAGAGTCCTAAAACAATACTAAAACCTAGATACAGTTGTTTATAGTGTAAGGAACAATTACATAATTATATGGAATAAGAAGTTTACAAGAGACACTAATGGGCAATCATAGAATCCATACAACCTACTACGAAGTAAAAAAAGGAAATTCTTTACCTTTAACCGGTAATTCTTTGCATTCCCGTTAACAAAAATATTTTGACCAAAAAATGGAACCGACTTCAACACTAAATTCAATTCAATTCAATTCAATTTATTTCAACCATCAGTCATATTAGCATGTTATATAATCTTAAAAATCAAATTACACAAAATTAAATTCAAACATCATCATATTAACATAAATCATATAAAAAGAGTGAAATAAGTTGTTGAAGTCGGTACCATGATGATTCAAAAGTACCTACTATGACAATATTGTGCGCATGATACCGACTTCGACAACTTATTTCACACTTAGTGTTCGGTTAATTTTTTAGTAAACATTTTTTTTTACCCTTTTATGTGACATATTCTAATTACGGGATCGATTGTCATTAACCGACAATTATGATATCATGAAAATAGGCGAAACTCTTTTCAATTATTGCAGCGTAACTCAAAAACCGCTGGACCGAGCTTAATGAAATTAAAATGGGACCACCTAAAATATTCTACCAAACAAAATAGAATTATCAAAATCGGACTACTCTGTAAAAAATTATGTATAATATATATATACAAAAAAAAATATACGCGTCGACTTGAGAACCTCATCGTTTTGTTTTGGAAGTCGGTTAATAAATAAACATATCTCTAACATCACAACCAACCTCTAACATCACGAGCGCTACGAGCGGCCGCCCGCAGTGCTAAGCGAGACGTCGTCGTCCGACGCGTCCCGAGCACACCTTGAAAAAGACCACCGAATGTGGTCGAAACTATCCGATAGAATATTACGTGAGTAATCCCGTATTTCTAATTAATAATGAGTGAAAACCACGTTAATTTTTAAAACAAAAAAAAAGAAATATAAGCATATAATAAAAATTTCTTGCTGTTTGTTATGATTAACGTAAATCTTAAAAACATGTACAATTATTATTAGTATTTTTCTAATTAATTTCTGGCGCTTCGTCTGCCGTAGACCATGCGAGCGAAGCCGCGGGCGGGTCAGCTAGTAATCGAATATAACACTACTAACTGAATGGCCTTTTCGCCTCCGCTGTTCCCATCCCTGCACCCCATCCCACAGCTCGGGAGGTAATTTCCAGGCATAGTTGCATAAATAAATAAAAAAATATCAAGATCTGAGAGGAAATAGGGGCAAATACACTTGTGTGGAGAAGACAACAAAAATGTACAAGATACTTATATGCAGGCCCTGAAATTTCCTCCTTAATTTCAATAACTTTAATGCAAAACCAAAACAGAATAGTAGATAGTAAACGTAGATCATATCATTACAATTACATCATCATTAAGACGCGGTCCAACCCCAATTTAAAATAATTTACGATGCTTTACGTAAGGTTGAAAATCGCTTGTTATATTAGACGATAATTTTGTACGTTTTCTTTATATTTTTCTATATATACTAACACAATTGAAAAACTGCTGGTTGTTACTTTAGTACTATACGTTGGCTATGTATTACCTAAAAAAAATATAGTGTTATCGCTGAAAATTCTGAGTGTTTGGACGTGAAAGTTTATTTTTATGGACCTATTCAGGATTTATTCTGCTGAAAGAGTTATATTTATGAATTCTATTCGGTTATTACTCTTTTCCTTTTCTATTCCTTTTCTAACCTTTGCATTTTTTTCATAATATATTATCGATACACTAGGGCCTTTATTAATAAACATTGCGTAAACATAGATTAGGCGTAACATGCTTTGTCTTGCTTTCACGCGTGACATTTACTGCAAGCGAAAAATTTACAGACAGATGTTTTAACTACTCCGGGTTTATTACAAGTTTATTAATAAGGTTGTAGGTGTTCTGCTTTTTACTATTATCAGGATACGAGTGCGCCTTAAGTGCGAAATGAATCAATAGCGTCAGTAGTTACATGCGGTCAGGCGGAATGTGTGTCAATGGTTATCAATCATGTTATGTGCGTGTTTAGAATCGTTTGAACAGTTTTAGTTAATTAGACAGGTTTTATGATGCGATAGCGGCCATGCTTCGAGTTGATGGACTCAATTTCAGATGGTGTTTGTATTGAGAAGTACAGAAACCATTGATTTAGGAAGTTACAAAGCTTTTCGGGAGTTTTGTTGACCTCGTTTTTAATGATCATACTCATCATCATAATCAGCCCATTTTGTTCCCACTGCTGGGACTCGAGCCTTCCTCTCAGAGAGAAGAGTTGGGCCATATCACCACGCGGGCCCAGTGCAGATTGGTGGACAGGTTAGTGGCCAACCCATGTCGAAGTTTTGAGGCCACCCGAAGGCCCTCGACATAGCCTAACGACTGTTGTCCTAAGACAAACAACCGGAACCGACGGCTTAACGTGCCCTCCGAAGCAAGGAAGCGATCAGTTGTATAATGCCACTAGCGGTCACCCATCCAAGTCCTAACTGCAGTAAGTGTTGCTTAACTTGTTGGTCGGTTAAGATCGAGCTCCGCTACGAGCGGACCGGTATGTATATTTTTTTATAATGGTTCACCAAAGTGACTCTCTCGCCTGATGGAGAGCGGAGATAGAATCAAAAAGCAATGACCATTAATGCAGCCGTATGCTGCGTTATGATTGACAGTGAGATGCTTTATCACGCCCCGCTTGATAAACCAGGGTCATAGCTGCAAGGAAATACGTACGCCGGCAGAGCATTCCATAATTTACTTACACGACAAGTAGGAACTGCCAAACTTTTTGGTTCGTGGTAAGAAATTTTGCACAGTATATGGATGGTTAATGACGAAATAAAAAAATATTCGACAAAGTACAAGAAACGGCTAAGTAAACACCCCAACCACCTGGCATCACAATTGACGATTATAAATTATCCTAAGAGGCTAAAAAGACGACACATCATAGACCTATCAAAGGCAAATGATTAAAATTGACGAAAAGGAGAGACACTCGATGGAGTACTACTCCTACATGACTACTTGCCTGCAAATCACCTGCTCAAAGTTAAAAGACTGATCGCAGATAAACACAGAACAAAAAAAAAAAAAAAAAAGTATATGGATGGCATTCCAGGCCGGAACGAGTCGGAATGGTGAGGAAGGAATAAGATAAAGAGCTCTTCAGAACATTCGCCGTGAAACAAGCGGTAGAAAACGCTTAGAGAAGCTATAGTTCTACGCATTTGTAGGGGTTCTAGGTGTTCACTGTCTTCAATAATACGGACAGCGCAGTCTGTTGAGAACATTCATAAGCTACTTAGCAGATCCATCACAGAGATGGCAACAATAATCGAAGGTCGCGCCTGAGTTTTATAAAGGAGGCTACGATGTTCAGCGTTGTATTTATGTTCGTCTATTCCCTCATAACTTCTAAACTACTTATAATAACTTGCCAAATAAGATGTCGTTGCAAGCGTCTTGTTATCAATGATCTGTGAGGAGAGGAAGTTAAAGCATATGCCTTCCGCCGTCGGCTGCGAATCTTAAGTATGAGAAGCGGTACTAGGTTGAAGGCCTATATAGAAGAGCCTTACGCAAGAGGGCGACTTAGTAGGTACTTCTGCAGTGCGAGATATTCGGCAGCGTAGCAAGTGACATTGTAATGTTACTCATGGCTATATAATAGTTTTAATTGTGGCGAATTAAAAATTGTGGCAATCTACAAACGACAATTATGTTGCTGACGAGGCCGGAACTAACAACTTGACGTCGAATAAAACTTTAAAATTTAAATGGGAGATGTGTCTAAGAGGAATCCTCTCCGAAAAGCGTACATCACATTGATTGCCACGCGAATATGAGTAGCAAAGAAAAAGTTAACTGGTGGTAATGGGAAAATCGAATAAACCTAACATTTATGTACCTATATGTATCAAAACAATCAACAATTACCAGTCAGTACCTATAAAGGTTCATTTCGAACAAATCGGCCTAGATGGCAGGTTAACTTTTACAGACCTACGTATTTTAAAGACATTACCTGAATCGATTTCCTTCCATTTGGGATGCGGAGAGCATATCCTTTCGCTGGTGTAGAATGGTGCGGACATAGTTGTGTGGTGTAGGGTTAGGTAGAAACTGCACGACGAAGTGCACCACTCGGGTGGCCGGATGTTGTAGCCTACTATCTGTAAAAGTAATGGTATTTTCGTACACTAATCAGCACACACTGAGGCCGTATTACGAATTATTTGAGTAGGTTTCCAAACGCCCAAAAGCCTCCAGCTTAACATAACTGTTGTCCTAGGAGAAACAACTGGGAACAACGGCTTTATATGCCTCGAAGCAAGGATGCAGTGTCAAAGTGTGTGGAAATAAATGTTAAGCCCCCATTTTCTTCATTGCTTCGACAGAACATATATTCGACAAGAATCACTCCCACAGAATGTAGCGGAGTATCTAGTCAGAGCAGTCACGATAGGTGTGACGACGAGCGAAGCGATGAGCGTTAGGTTGAACGGTGACCACACATTTAAGTTTTTTCGAATTTATTTAAACGCCACAATTAGACGAACCTACCTTTCAATAAGGATTTAATATAACGCAGTACTTTTGGGATAAAATTATTCACGTATATGTCCTGTCGAAACAATGAATACTTAATTAAAAGTAAAAATCAAATAATAGTGAAACTATGCATCTCCATCTGAAGTGGGGGGAGAATCCTCTCATATCCTCCCTGCCTTTCCACGCCGTCACGTTCTGCTATTATATATGAGTAAACACTCCTACAACTATACCATTTCAGTTTAGTGATGTTATCAATTGTTGCCTTCGCCTTGCATTTCGGATACATTCCACAAGCACATAATATAATATGTCATCTATTTCTCCACATGAGTCACAATTAGGTGATGTTTCCTTTCTATCATATAACCGAATTTCTTTGTTGTAATGTGTCCAGAATATATTCTATATATTTATATCTAACACACCGAGGTATAGGAGTTCAGATGCAAAATTTATGATCCAGAAGCCCATCAATCTTCCCTCCACCCACCAGTCTCCTTTATTTGTTTTCTACTCTACCCACTCAACACTGATGAAATTGGGGCAATACAGCAGAGGCCATAATTAAATAGAAGTTTTAGGAGAAGGCCGACTTTGTATAGTTTTATGCAAGATATTCTTTTCTTGGCTTCTCTTATGAAAGTAAGTACTCCTTCTCAAGGCATTTCCCCTTATCATTACTTATTATAAAAATGTAACGGATCCCTGTGTGCACATGGAAGATATATGAGAAAAAATATTGTTTGGACTTTTATAAACAAACATAGAATGAAAAAAAACATTGTTAGAATGCTACCCATGTTTTATACAAACATTCATACCTGCAATCATAAATGACATTCATTACTCACATACCACGTTTGCATCGCTATGCAAGCATTGCAGAGAATTTCAGTATGTGCATTTGTGCATGCTAATCTCAGAAACAGCTTATCCGATTAGATGTGGTTTTTAGTAGGTAATGTATTGTGGTAAGCTTCACTTTACATTAAGTGTTTGTTTCATGTCAATCAGTTCATAAATAAAAAAGTTATTGAAGTTTAAAGAATAACTCTCTCGCCACTACACCAAGACCAAGCAAGTGAAGTCACTGGCAGGTCAACTAGTTTAAATAAAATTTCAGTATGATTTAGTTATTTTACACTTATAACCCAGACCTTGGTCTCATTCTGCCAATCGTTCCACTTGTAGCCTTGTGTTGTTCGTGAAATCAAAGCCTATGGCAGAATACAGCTGAGAGAACTTACAAACAATATTTTCCATCAGACACTTGTTTAGACATAAATCTTAATAATAATTATACAATAAATTCAATATCTACAATTTGTAAAAGGTCATTCATATCTCCATTTTTTACAAACAAAACCATCTCTGGATAACTGACCTCGTCTTGTCTTAGGTTATATTGAATTATTTGTTTAAAAAGAATAATAAATGATAAACCAGTGGTCAAGCATTTGAACTGCTCTGCCACATTATTGATTTTACTGGATTATAATTTATATCAGTATATAAAACATAATATGACAGAAACTTCCTTGTTTACTAGGAAATAGTATGAGGAACTTGTATGACAAAAACATCTTTTAGTATGAGGACCTTGTCTGTAAACAATTAGTTGTGAATCTAAACTTGAATTGAAATTTGACAATTATAACAAGTAAATTTACTTTAATTTTGCCAAACAAAATTTCCCTACTCAAATTGGTACTCCAGTCTAGAATCAATACTGAGTGTATTTCTGGAATTCAGTCCTAAGCCGTCACTATTAGGTGGCAAGACAGATAGGAAAATGATTATTAAAACTTTTATTCACATTTATAAATTAATCTGTCCGGATCAGGTTTACGCTATAACAAAAGATTTATGAATGAAGCAGAAGCTTGCTGATTCAGACCGATTAAAAGTGAAAATATCCTCTATGCCAGTGCAACTACGTTTACAAATTATTTATATGTAAAATATGAGAGAGTATGACTAATTTATACATGCTAACAAGTTTTGTTGCTTTGTCTATCTGCCCACTCACGACATCCAAATGCAACAGTACATTGTAACTGTTAAAAAGTTGTCAACAGTAGTGGTAGTCACTCTAGGATGAGCGCTTTAATCCTAGGCTGCAGTGATCAGTGGTAGGTACTTTCATGAATTTGATCACTACAAGACTCACAACAAAAGATTGAAAGCAGCTGTAATAAATTAATCAGTTTTAATCTTCAACAGCTTTTAGCTGACATTGAAGTATGCTTGTTAACCCTTCAAGAGTTGTTATATTATAACAATGAAATTTCTATTGTGTCTGGCCGCATGATGACCAATGACCTTTGATGGATTAAGAAAAGTAAATACTAAACTCATCAGTTTTTACGATATTATTACGAATATGTAGGCGTTTGTTAGTAAACGTCTGGAAACACAGATGTATTGTTTTTATTTTGGAAGTTTGAATACCTTACCTGTATTAGGCACCTCAATCGAAGCTGCTGAGTAGCCAAGGGTGTCCATTCTCTGCATCTCGGGCGGCCAAACATTTTTCAAGACAAAACGAAGATAATATCACGGCAGTAACAATCCCTTGAGCACACTTTATCTTCATTCACCACTTCCTGTACTAGTTGCAAGTACCTAGCAGTTAATTACAGTTCGAGTTTTAATTAGCCCCCTGCCTAACAATTTAACATGAACTTAAGCACGGATCACATCAAATCATCTTTTTAACTGTGATGTAAAATTCAGAATACAATTTTTTTTGTACCTATTTCAGAAGTTTGATTTGACTATTTTTTTTCACCCATTTTTGGCACAAACCATAGATTAATCAGACTACATAAAGATGATGGGCAGAGACAATAATTATATGTACTACGTGAAATGGGTATGGGCACAGATATAATCATAGAGTACCGTACTGTTAGAAAACCTCTTTATTTAATACTGTTCAAGAAGAAGAAACTATTTTTATTTGATTATTGTGTGATGTCAAACATGTCACTGATAGGTTTATTTTAGATTTTTAGATTAACATTGAAAAATATCATTGATTATTTTCCTTTATATAAAATGAATTTTATTTCATAGTTTACTTCACATTACAATATTTACAATTTTATCAGGTTATGGGATGTAATAATTATTAGTACCTATTTATTTTGTGAAGGTTTTCCCATGTATGTTTCAATAATGTGATATTTTTTTTCTTGTGGAATATTATTCTATAAAGAAATAAATCACTGGGTGTTTATGTGAGCATGGAGAACTTTATTAGCTCTTCAAAAATGAATACTACAATTGTAAGTAACTCACATATTTCTATTGAGAAACTGAAGGGTGTTACAAACTATCAAAACTGGAAATTTCAAATAAAACTTTTATTGATTGATAATGGTTTATGGGATGTTGTGTCGAATACTATTTCGGACCCCATAAAAGACCAGAGAGCATATGCCAAAATATGTTTGAATATCGAGCCGATTTGCTATCTGCATGTAAAGGTTTCCAAGACGGCGGCAGACGCCTGGAATAATCTAAAGGCGGTATACGAAAATAGTGGCATAAGCCGACGATTATGTCTTAAAAGGAAGTTATCGCAGCTCAGATATGTTGATCATAGCTCAATGGATCATTATTTAGGAAATATAATTTCTGTAACTCAATAATTGGCAGACATTGGATGTCAAATAGAGGACGATGAATTAGCCGAAATGATGCTAATAGGATTACCAAATGAATTTGACTCATTGATTATGGCCATGGAAGCCACGAATATGAAACTGTAATCTGACTTTGTGAAATGTCAGTTGATACAAAGCGAATTTAAAAAGGGAACTTTGAATTCGAATGTGGAACCAACTGAGAAGATTCTTGTTGCAAAAGACAAATTTATTCCTACGTGTCATAATTGTCATGAAAAAGGGCATATTAAGCCAAGGTGTCCCAAATTTAAAAAGAATTTGAAGAAGATTCCTGATAAAAGCTTGACGCCAGATGCATCTTCGTCTACAAAGAAGGGAAGTAGTGCAAATCTGACTTTATTATCTAGAGAAATTGCTTTAGTGAATAACATTTGTGACAGGAATAGTTGGATCTTAGATTCAGGTTGTTCTAGTCATATGACTAACCGGAAAGACTGGATGAAGAATTTTTCTGCCAGTAATAAATCTGAAATTACTACTGCAAATAATGATAAGATATAGGTACAGTGAAGGCGTTGGTGATATTACTGTAACGTTTGATGATGACATTGATAAATTCATCACTGATGCTTTGTATGTGCCGAAAGTAGCAACTAATCTTTTGTCTATTAGCAAAATTGCAGCAAAAGGCTATGTTTTATTATTTGATGCTAATAACTGTTATATTTAAAGGAAGGATAAAGTCAATGTAACTGGTTCCAGCGTAGTAACAGCTACTAATGTGGACGGCATTTACAAAATTGATCAGAAAAGGGGTAGTTACGTATGTAAGAAAAACCAAGAGCCTAATATTAGCACTGAAGGTAATGCTTTTGTGTCCAACATTAATTCTTTGGAACTATGGCATCGTCGCCTGGGCCACTTAAGTTTAGCAGGTATGTTAACACTTCGTAATAAGTTAGCAAATGGTATTAAGTTTAACAATGGTGATTTGACATCTTGTACTCCTTGTTTTGAGGGTAAACAAAAGAGCAAATCATTTCCGCGTGGTCAGGCACATAGGAGCATGACTAAACTTGACTTAGTTCATACAGATATATGTGGACCTTTTTCGGTGAATAGTTGGAGTGGTTATCGTTATTTTATAACGTTTACGGATGATTTTTCGCGCAAAACGTTTATATATTTTCTAAAACGCAAAGATCAGATGACTGTCTTGAATACGTTTATCGAGTTCAAAACTTTAGTTGAAAATAAAACTGATCTTAAAATAAAGCGGGTTAGGAGCGATAACGGCACGGAATACTGTAATAAAAGTTTAGCGAATCATTTTAAGCAATGTGGTATTATCCACGAAGCAACAGTTCCGTATACACCTCAACAAAATGGCGTTGCTGAACGCTTAAACAGAACTTTAATGGAAAAAGTCAGAGTCATGTTGCAAGATGCTTGTTTGGAGAAACTATATTGGGCTGAAGCGGTAAATACTGCGTGTTATTTGAAGAACCGTAGTCCAACTGCAGCTGTGAAAAATGCTACTCTTGAAGAATTATGGACTGGGTATAAAGTGGATCTCAGTAATCTTCGAGTTTTTGGTATACACCTCAACAAAATGGCGTTGCTGAACGCTTAAACAGAACTTTAATGGAAAAAGTCAGAGTCACGTTACAAGATGCTTGTTTGGAGAAACAATATTGGGCTGAAGCGGTAAATACTGCGTGTTATTTGAAGAACCGTAGTCCAACTGCAGCTGTGAAAAATGCTACTCTTGAAGAATTATGGACTGGGTCTAAAGTGGATCTCAGTAATATTCGAGTTTTTGGTAGCACAGCTTATGCTCTTACTCCACAACAAAAACGAAAAAAGCTTGATCCAAAATCTAAGCCCTATATTATGTTGGGATATTGTGATCATACCAAAGGTTACAGACATGGTGATCCAGATGATGGTTCGACATTGAATTAAAGCTCGTTCTGTCGAATTTATTGAAAATGTTCGAGGTATAACCTACAAAACAGCAAATTCTTTAGAAAGTTCTAAAGATTTAACCAATACTGTTGAAGTTACGGTGTATCAACCCAACACTTCTCATGGACTTATCCATGAATCTGACAGTGATGAATTTGCCACACCAGATGTATCATCAACGGATATTGATGTTCTAGATCCAATTGAAGAAGAACCTCATGTCGAAGGAATAATTACATCTGATGAACAGGAAGAAACTTCGTTGAATAATATTCAACCTGACTCACAAATTATGGATCAGAATATTTCAGACCAGGAAGTTGCTGAAAATTCTAGACCCAAACGTGACCGCCATCTTCTTATTTGGTTCAAAGATTATGTAGTGAACGATTTCTCTGATCTAGCTTTGATGGGATGTAGTGAGCCTAAGTCATATAAAGAAGTGATTGAAAGTGAGAATAGTGAAGGTTGGATAGAAGCTATGCAAGATGAATATAACTCACTAATGTCGCATGGTGTCTGGGAACTTGTGGATCGACCTAAAAATAGTAATGTGATAAAATCGAAATGGGTTTTCAAAGAAAAAGTAGATCCAAGTGAGAAATTTGAAAAGTTTAAAGCAAGATTAGTTGCAAAAGGTTTTACTCAACAATATAAAGTTGACTATGAAGAAACATTTGCACCTGTTGTGAGACATAGCACTCTACGACTACTCTTTGCGATTGGTGTTGAAAATGATATGGACATTGAACATGTTGATGTCAACACAGCATTTCTTAATGGAGATTTACATGAGCAAATCTATATGGAGCAACCTACCGGTTTTCAAATTGAGGGGCAGAACAAAGTATGTTTACTCAAAAAGAGTCTATATGGGCTCAAACAAGCCAGTAGAGCTTGGAATGAAAAAGTTCATAAGGTTTTGGTTAACAATGGTTATAAACAGTTGAAGAGTGAACAATGTGTGTTCTACAAAGATAATTTGATAATAGCTCTATATGTTGATGATTTTTTTCATATTTAATTCCAATGATCATCAAAAGAAAACGCTTTATGAATTGCTTGGTTCCAACTTTAATATAAAATTGCTTGGACCTGATACACAAGCTTTGGGTATGAAGGTCGAAAGGAACAGGGAGCAAGGGACATTGAAACTGACTCAATCTGAATATGTGAAAAATATGTTGATAAAATTTGGAATGGATGATTGTCACAAAGTCGCAACTCCCATGGAAGTAAATTTTAATCCGCCAAAAGCAGAGAAGATTGATTCGAGGTTTCAATATCGGAAACTTATCGGGAGTTTGATGTATCTCGCTGTATGCACTCGTCCGGATATTGCATTTGTGTGCAGTAAGCTCAGCCAATATAACACTTGTTATAATGAGACGCATTGGGTTGCTGCCAAACGCGTGCTACGATATTTATCGGGTACAACTGATTACGGACTCAATTTTAGGCGAGGTAGTAACAAATTTGAAATTTCATCCGACGCAGATTGGGCGGGGGATACCAACGATCGAAAATCGTATTCTGGTTTTGTGAGTACATTTGGACTGAATGTGATAAATTGGCATAGCCACAAGCAAAACAATGTCGCTTGTTCTAGTACAGAAGCTGAATATTACGCTCTTGGTACGTCAGTAAAAGAAGCTAAATTCATACATAATTTTGTAAATGAATTGACACCGTTCAATTTATCGCGTGAGCCTATTGTTATTTATAATGATAATAAGAGCACACTCAAAATAGTTGAAAATCAATGTTACCGAAGAACCAAACACATTGACATACAACATCATTTTGTGCAAGAATGTGTAGAGCGTAAACTAATAAAGATATTTTATAAGCCATCAGCTAAATTGGAAGCTGACCTATTCACAAAAGCCTTGCCAAAGGTTAAACACAATTTGTTTGTTAAGTGTTTAGGTTTAATTTAGGTTTCTTATATATATTTTTTTTGTTGTACTCATATGTATGGTGTACTCTTGCAATAATAGTTTTAGTTTACAACTTTATGATTGCTAGAGTAAGGGGCAGTGTTAGAAAACCTCTTTGTTTAATACTGTTCAAGAAGAAGAAACTATTTATTTGATTTTTGTGTGATGTCAAACATGTAACTGATAGGTATTAACATTGAAAAATATCATTGATTATTTTCCTTTTTATAAAAGGAATTTTATTTCATAGTTTACTTCACATTACAATATTTACTATTTTATCACGTACAATGGTCACTCCTTCAGGGTTGGGGGAGTACAAGGGCAAAATATCCGCCAAAACATGACCCTGGCAGAGTAACGTCTTTCCGCGTTAAAAAGCCACATAAGAAGATGAAGAGAAAATTATATTTATGTAGATTGAGACATCAGCTTAAGAAACGCTCAAAGCGTCATCTAACGCAAAGTGAATCAACTAATTTACGTGACGTCACATCACGTGACCTGATATCAAAATCATAATATTATTGATATAATGAAATATTTATTTATTTTGAACAGCTGTTCAAAATAAATAAATATTTAGTATAGCTATACTGTTCTAAATAAAGAAATATTTCAATACCAAGTTTTTACCAGCCTATGGTTAATTAGGGCCTGACAGGCTTATTAAAACTACAAGATCAGTTTAACGTAAATATTTATTTTTCATAAAAATTAACATAAGAACAAGGCAATTTTATTGAACCTAAACATATCCCCATCCATAATGAAAGGATTATTAATTCTACTCAAAAGTTTGATATTCCCCCTGAATATCAAAGTTTTTCTTACATCAGCTTTGTAAAATCCATGCAAGTTCCGTGCAGTTCTTAAACCTGGCTTAAATAGTTTTGAATGAAAACCATGACGCTCATTTAGAATTTTCCTTCATTCTATAACATGGTCTACATCTATGGTCCCTGCTTGTAAAGACTGAGAGCCATATTTTTTCTTTTTGTGTGAATCTTCTAGACCTCCTTTCTACCCATTTTGTTTTTTGTTACTTCTCTAAATAGCATCATTATGAAAAGGGCTGCAAGGCTTGTAAATTTTCTTAGTGTATTTTAAAGTTAAATTTTTTGAAAGGTTTAGAGCTTTTTTTAGTCTTGTTGCCTAAGTATCCTTTTTCTTTTTAATCTTGTTTAACATCTGCACAAACATTGTTTTGTTGTCGACATGTGTCCCTGAAATAAACAAATTGATTTATAATGTTGTACTTTGACTTGTTAATTTATATTGTACCTTGACACCTAGCCAGAAATCAAGCATGCATATCTCATGTTTATGTGAGTGGGCGGGCAATACACACACAGGACTCTACTATTTCATGGGATTGATTATCTAAAAGTGGAAATACTAGTAATGAGATACGTTTCGGATTGATTGAAGATGAGCCTACAACCCTACCTGATGGTAACTGATGAGGTGATAAAAGATGGTAAATAGGCTTAACCTAGAATTGGAGTATTACTGATTAGGCCATTTTTACATTATTACTTTTGCATTGGTCGCAAAAACAATTCAAGATAGTGTGTCTTTGTATTGACAAATACCAAATACATTAGTTATGGGAGGGAATGGATCCTGCGTAAATAGGTTACAAAGGGCGAGAAAAAAAAAATGGCGACTTCTAGTGTATCGGTTCCCCCTCCCGTACCCCTGTCGTAACGTTATACCCCTCGCCTGTTGAGTTTGCAGTCTTTACGTAGTACCTACATATAATTGTCTGTGAATATAATACCTAGCGGATATGGGTACAAGGGCAAAATATCCGACAAAAAACTTTGAGTGCAAGAACATGACACTGGCAGAGTAACGTTGTCCAACGTTAAAAAGCCACAAAGAAGAAGAAGAAGAACCAAACCAAACAAACCTAACCTTACTCTGAAATAAAAAATAAATAAGTTATAAAATGGGTAAGAGATATTATTGTGATTACTGCGATAAAACAATGTCTTGTTTGCCGTCAATTATAAAAACCCACAACAACGGTCTTTTGCATCAAAGAGCGAAGCAAGAACACTTTCAGAAGTATAAAGGTAAGGGCCCGCTTAGACCAAGTAAATAGATCAGATTAATAAGTAAACGTTAAATAGGTAGCATGAATTAAACACATCTTCTATAATCCTTGCACCATCAATAGTCTTCATGTAGGCCATTATAGATTACTTATGTTTCACACCGAGATGATAGCCTACAGCTGTCGCCCGCGGGAATATGTATAGTTACCTACATTAGTCTAAACAATTGCCAAAAAGTTAATGAGACTACCATGGAATGGACACTGGCAGAATTGCAATCTTGCAATAAGCAGAAGCGCCATAATACTAAGTAGTCAAGCCAAGACCTAGATTTTTTACGTATACCACACAGTAGGTACCTTGGGACCTCAAAAATTTAGGTCTTGACTTACCTGCACTGATTTGAGATGTATATAATCGCAAGACAGGTTGCAGTGCTGTGCATAGTATCTTAAGTTATTCGAGATTTTCAACCAATACTTTGCAATAACATAATAATATGGTTTCTAATAATGGAAACTACTTGCTGTATCTCTGCTGGTAGTAGCTATCTCGGCATGATTTGAGCTTTAAGTCTTTGCAAGTACAGTACTGGCGACGGATCAATGCCGCTCGGAAGGTAGGCACGTCGACTGTTCGCGCATGTACAGTTGTGTGAAAAAATTGTTCACCGAAACGAGATATCGAGCACTAATTTTATGTTTAAAGTGACAGGCTTTCTGTAATATATTATTATTCTTCAGTAAAATTGAGAATAAATAATTACTAATTATACCTGTGCTAAATCTGCTTGAATTTCCCAGTCGTAACTATTTTTGTTGTAATATAAATAATAAACGTTGGTTTTCAGTAAACAGCTAGGTATATTGGAAAGATTTAGTCTTTGCAGTTCAATAAAATTTTTTAGACAGACATAGATGATTGACAAAGCTTAGAAAACAAAAATAACATTCAAAATATAAAAAGAATACATCTATCTAAAAAGAGTTTCTAATGCTAGACCCTCAGTTACAAACCTCTTCAACACTCCTCCTTAAATGAGGTACTAGGGCCAGTCCAACTCCTCCTAAGCTTGCATTCCTTTCAAACATCTTTCATGCTTTTCTCTACTAAGTCCTTTCGTCAACACATCGGCAGGCATCTCATTCGTCGGCAGATAGTTAAGTTTTACCTTACCTGTTTGCACCATTTCCCGAATATAGTGATGCCTCACATCTATATGTTTAGTCCGTCGATGATGCATGGGATTATCTGCGATTTGAATTGCAGACTGGCTATCGCTAAATAGTATCACAGCTTCATGAATCCCAGTCAACTCGGCTAGAAGTGCAATTAAAAATGCTGACTCTACATCCCTCTGAAAGAGCAACATACTCGGCTTCAGCACTTGAGAGTGATACTGTCGTTTGTTTGCGACTTTCCCATGCTATTGGAGATCCTCCAAGAGTGAATACAAATCCAGTATATGATTTTCTGTCACATAAATCCCCTGCGTGATCTGCATCCACATAGTCAACCAGCTTCTTTCTAGTCTTTTTGAAAATTAATCCAAAATCTTTAGTTCCATTTAAATACCTAAGCACTCGTTTTGCAGCTGTCCAATGTGTTTGATTGAAACAACTATTAAACTGGCTTAAATGGCTGACTGCATGTGCAATATCAGGTCTTGAGCAGACAGCTAGGTACATCAATGAACCTATCAGCTCCCTGTATGGCAGTTCTCTTGGTGGAGTATAATTCTCTTCTTGTGGTTTCACAAGCTTAATTCCACTTTCAATTGGAGTCTTCACACTCTTGCAATCAATCATTCCAAATTTCTTCAGTACCTTATCAAGATACTCAGTTTGATTGAGTCGTATAGAATTCTCCTCACACTTAATTTTCATACCTAGAAAGACATCTACTTCGCCTAGATCTTTCATTTCGAATTTTGTTTGAAGATCCCCTTTCACTGATATTCTCTCTTTCTCACTATTCCAAAAAATTAGAATATCATCAACATATATTGCAATGAACATCATGTTGTTGTGTTTCTTTCTCATGTAAACACAGGGTTCAGTTTCGCACCTATTAAAACCCATATCTAGCAAAACTTTATTCAATTTCTCATACCATGCTCTGGGAGCTTGCTTTAGCCCGTATAAAGATTTCTTCAAAAAACATACATGTCCTGCTTTGCCTTGCTCTTCAAAACCTTTTGGCTGTTTCATATAGACCTTCTCTTTCAAGTCCCCATTCAAGAATGCAGTTACAACATCCATTTGGTCAACTTTAAGGTTAAGCTAGAGCTATAAGTAGTCTCAGAGTACTATGACGTACTACAGGTGCAAAGGTTTCATTATAATTTAATCCTTTTATTTGCGTAAAACCTCTGGCTACGAGTCTTGCCTTATATCTTATCTTCCCCGGCTCCTTTTTAATTCTAAATATCCATTTAGAATCAACAAAGTAGCCATTAGTATTTTCTACTGATTCCCATGTTTGGTTTTTCTTCATTGCATCAAGCTCTTCTTGAATAGCTTTTTGCCATTTACCTTTATCATTTCCTGATAAAGCTTCTTCAATGGTTAAGGGTTCTTCCTTAATATCTTCTTCTGCATAATAGAGAATGTAATCATCAAAGCTTTTAGGATCCCTTTCTCTAAGAGGATATCTTCTTTCAGGAACATCATAAGTGATTTCAGATCTTGGTACAGAATTTTCTCGTTCTTCCACTACAGATTCAGAAATTTCCACTTCATCAGGGTTCGAGGTTTCATTACCTACTTCAGGTGGATGTGCCTCTTCAGTGATATCTTCAACACTGATACTCACAAACATCTTCACAGTCAAAGAATTCTTCAATTCTTCTTTGTCCGTCATGTTGTTCTACTCGATGACCTACATTAGGTGTCTCAACTTCTCTGTTATTTATAATAGGCTTCTCTAGGCTATCATCTGATGATGTCACTTCCACAATGTCATTAGTGTCGTTCGCATGAATTCCGATTTGATTTTCAAAGAAAACTACATCTCTAGCTTTGTACAAGCTATGTGTTACAGGATCTATAAGTCTATAGCCTTTTGTTGTTTCACAGTAGCCGACAAACAGCAGTTCTCTGGTCTTTGAATCAAACTTCTTCCGTTTTTGTTTAGGCACATGCATGAAGGCCCTACAACCGAAAACCTTTAAATAACTGAGATCCACCTTTCTGTTTGACCAGGCTTCTTCAGGCGTCATCCCTTTAACAGCACGTGTTGGGCACCTGTTTTTTAAATAAACTGAAGTATTAACCACTTCTGCCCAATACTTTTTACTAAGTTTCGCTTCTTCAAGCATGCTTCTGGCCCGTTCCACAATTGAACGATTAGCTCTTTCACTCACTCCATTTTGCTGCGGCGTATAATCCACTGTTAATTGTATATAAACTCTCACGTTAATAGTAACTTAATGTGTTTATTTTTTAAGCACGTATTATTTTTCTTGCCCGACGGCGGCGTAAAACTACATTGCACCGTGGCATTCCGCGTATTAAACCACTGATAACAAATTGACCTAACAAAAAATAAATAATACTTAACAAAAACAACAACCGAAATATAATACGAACTAAACTTAAATATGAAAACATCAATAACATAAATATCCACAAAATCAACCGAAAAACGAATATTTCTGTTAAAGAGTGTACCGCCCGGGAGAAAGAGTAATAATCTTAATAAATAAAATCCAAACGTATACGAGTGACTGAGACACATGATCGGCTTTTTCAACATCAGGCCATGCGAATAGTGATGAGGTATAAGTGTTTTCACTAGTCGATTGATGAGACACTAGAATCGGATGATTAAATTCGATGGAGAGAATGTTGATACTTATTTATTGTATGATATTTACTAGTGGCTCTGTTAGCAGTCGACTTTGCGATTATGTCTTTGCGCAGCTTGAACTGAATAAATATTCACCTCGAACTTAAAACAAAATCCTTTAAACAATCTAACCTTGGTTGGTCTGCAAGTCTTTATAGTGTTTTTATGGAGCCATTGATCTAGTTTCATTTTAGGATACTAAAAACCTATGAAATAATTATACGTATGTTGGAAATTTTACATATACTGAACCAACAACTATTTATAAAATTATTGAACCTGCTCATAAAATTTCACGAGAATTGGTTGATAAATGCGACCTGTATATAGATCTGAACTTGCGGACCACCGGACAGACAGACATATGAAAGCAATTTTGTCCAAGTTATTGGACAGACGTTTCGTTCGTGCTTCTTACTCGCTCGGTCAATAGTTCTAATTTAATGCTACATGTTATTAAGTCCGATAGATAGTATAGTTGCGTTTAAGATTTATGTATTTTTTATATGAAAGGATATCTAACAGAGAGACAATAACATATCTGATTAATTACTTGGTCTTTTTAGATTCTACATCATAAATTATTTCTATAACTCGGATGCTTTCTTTCCTATGTTACTTTACCAAAAATCATAACTAAGAATGTTTGTTTGTGTGTATAGATGTAGTACATATTTGTTACCTGTAGACACTTAGATGAGACAATAGTCTCTTATCTATGCTAGATACTAGCTGTGCTCCGCTACAAACCACAAATGGACAAAACCCTTTAAAATAAACAAGAATAAAAATAATTCTTATTTACTGGCAGTCCTAAATGGTCCTGGCAAATATGGCAATCCCACATATTAACGTTGCTACATAATTATCATTTGAAAAGTAAACATTTTAATAATTAGTTAATCGAGTGATTATCGATCAATAAATGTCGATTTAAATCAATAGCGCCTTGCAAAAAGGGGCCACATCACTAGCCCGCCCCGCGCCCTTCCGCTTACCTCGATTGAGACCCTAAATACGTTTGTGCGCAGCCATCTACACGCTACTTCAGAACGGCATTGATCCGTCGGCTGCACTATATGCCAATGGTAGAAATTCACTTGTGCAGCCAAACTGAAGTAGCATACTAAAATATTTTTTTTAGTTTATTGTGGAAGTTCTTCTAATCATAAGAAAATTCAGAAAATTCCTAATCTATAATATGTTTGTTGCAAATGCCAGTCCTTTATATTTGTTTTTTTTTTATTGTTGTTATGTGTATGCAGATCTTAAGTGCATTTGTTTAGGTTTGAAGGCATTGGTGGCATTGTCATTGATGGCTCGTTTGTTAAAGCATTTGTAAAGGCCAAAAACGTATTAACTAACAAGCTATTTTTGCCACTGTCACCACTTTTGCCCACACCCTACTTGAACATTCAACTGAGCATAAAAACTAAAATTACATGATTATGCTGTCAAATACATATTTGTAAAATAACAATTTTATTACAAACAATCATGCTCTGGACATGGGTCAAAAATTGCTTTTTGGTGGCAAAAAGAACTCTTTTTTAGCTTTCCGAGTGCTGAACACAAAGAGACATGAACGACATTTTCACCCACAGATTCCCAATTCGAATGCCCTTGTGAGCATCTTTAACATTATTTTCGGCAACAGGGGTCTATGCGAATGCACTATTAGTCATACGTGTATGTAAATTATTGCTCTCTAAATTAATGTAAAAACACTCACAATTGAAAAGAATAATCATATTTATGAAATTGTAATTTTTGGAGATATTAAAAAAATACCTATTTCTGCTCAGGAATCATTACTGTGTACTGGTAACAGTAAGCATTTGGGATGTGACTGGAAAGTGTCTGGACCATGAGATATGGCAACTTTATGCTTAATGGTGATAGGCACAGTTCCATACCTCACAGATGAATGAACATCGTCACATTCAATAGGGATACATTTGAATGTGACATTTGAGTTAATGCTGCAGCAGACATTACATATGTTTGGTCTATTGCTTCTGTTTGTTTCAGCTATAAAAAATATAATTGAGACATACATAAAGGGCATGTTCTAGATACAGACATTATTAATTTCAGATCCAGAAACTATTCTAGCAGAAGAGTCAAGAAAAAAACCATGTGCGCGATTTCCGACTGGAAATTGTCAATTTGGTAGCATTTGCAGATTCTCACATTATTCCCCCGAGGCTATTCAATCACTGCAAAATTATGGTAAGTTAAATTTGTCTCAGGTTTTCATTCATCATTTCACCCATTACTAACGGTCGGAATAAGTAGTGCACACAGTACTTTTATATGAAAAACGGGAAACTCACGAAAATACGTTGGAAGCATTATTTACTTGAGTAGAATGCATGATGTCATATTCTTGTGAGGGTGAACGCAGTCACCCTTCACCCTATTCAAACCTCCATGAAGAAATGCCCTGAGGTAGATGGCAGGATCCATCCACTGCCGCCATTCTTAAGGTCATACATATCAATCCGGAAAGGAATTGTTACGTATTGCCTTAGGCCTCGCCCTCCAACATGCGTCAACGTATAAGCATGTAACCAATCTGCAGCTCCCATACTCGGCTCGGCTACGCCTAGGCGACGGCGCACTTACGGCTGGCCGACAGGCTGGCACCGGATCATTTTGAATCCGAACTTGAAGTGTAGCGATGATCGAAGAACGCAAGCGTGTCGAAGTAGAGGCGTAAGAACGTGGACGACGAGCCGTAAGCGCGGGGACCGCTGGTTGACCACGTACCTCACCGCGGTTCGTGAGTTTGCCCGAAACGAGTCGGTTACATTACGATTCCGATTAGTGTGCATTGCAGTAGGGAGTTTCATACAAAGAATACTGAACGGCTTGAGTTGATACGATTACGATCCGTTCCCAAATTGATATGTATGCTGTGATCTTTATTAAAAACTAGGTAGCTGACACACCAGCGGCTTTGCTCGTCTGGTCTACGGGACACGAATTTATTAATCACATATTTTTATGATTAACGTTAATTAAAGTAAAATGCCAGGAATAAGGCCTTTTTCATACGATATTCTATTTTAAGGCGCTGCAAAAGCAAACTTTTAGGTATTTGCAGCACTGGCCGTGACAGGAACAAGCGTGCGCCTGTAAACACGATAACTTTTTTGCAGTTATAGCCACAATGGTGCTAAGTTCTTTAATTTAAACCTTTTTCTGATTACTAAATGAATTGAATTGTTACTATAAATCAGCATTTATGGCCTTATAATGATCATCTGGTAATATCTGATTCCTTTGGAGTGGTCCGACTTTGACAATAGACCTGTCCATTGAGCCCACATAGATATGATAAAGTGCACAAGCCAGCGATGAGCCGTTCTTTCAAATTCTATACATTTCGGTTTTCAATTTGACTCAATACTACTAAAGGGTTGTGATGTCTGTGATTTACATACTACAAAATGAATGTCTTTAATTGATTTGTAGGGACAACCTTCAAAGTATCTGCTTTCTAACTAAAACCGATGAATAAACATCCTAGCCTTTTATTCATACAATAACTAGTTACATAGTTTATAGTTTACTTATTCTATACTTGTTTTTCATCCGTTTCACTGTCTTCCTTTTGGCAAAAGCCTTCTCCAACTCTATCCACCTTGTTCGGTTATTTGCTGTCCTTGTCTCCATAAATTTGTATTGCCTACTGCCTTCTTTATCTCGTCTGCCCACTTTCTAAACGGCCTCCCTCTTTGCGGTCCCCAAGTATAGGACACATCGCCAGACGTGGCGACAGCAGCTTGGAAAAGCTCATTGTGGTAGAAAACGTGGAAGGGAAACGTTCACGACGCCGGCCGGGGAAACAATCGATACATTACTAAAACTTTCAAAGGCGATTATCAACGAAAACATAAAAACAATGTTTCCTGATTTTGTACACTTTGCCTACACTCCATCAGCATCACAATCACACTCCACCATTATTGTTAAAACTAAAAAAAAGCTAAAGTAGGAAAATTAAACGTAATCAATGCTATCCATTGTTGACTTTCCCATAGATTAATCAGACTATATCTAGACTTTCCCGCTATCGGTGCACCACTTGCCTCTCTCGTATCATTTCATAAAAACACCAGGCACCTGTAACACCTTTGTGAAAAATATGTATATTTTTCACTTTTATGACCAGTTATCGATTCCAAACCACCCCATTCATTATTGTGCAATAATTATCAAAGGCCTAATAATGGGTGTTTATTTAACTGCATGAGACGTTTCGATGGTGGTTGTATATAGTTTGACAGTTGAATGTCAAATTGTGCTGACATTTCTGTTCAGTAAGGTTTGGCAATTGATCACAAAAACGTTTAACGCCAGAACAACAATTCTAAATTAAATAATATTGAAAAAATATATCTATTCGCGAAGTTCGTAGCACTTCGTCTCATTTCATAACACACTTTTTTTTAAATTCCAGTTACAACAAAACGCCTTGCAGACTCCTTCGTGACGCAGCCATGTTTCCAAGACCTGTACAACAAGTTTCGAACCGAAAAGTCGGCACTATCTGAAGATGGCCACACGATCCTCGTAGACAAGAATGGCGTCACACACAAGTTACCCTGGAGTTATAACGCAGCGCTTGACAGCTTTGGTGATAGTCTACCGCCTAGTGTGAGACGTATTAGTGAAGAGGACTTTAGTAATGCAAGTTTAAGTGAGTGGGGTTAAACACCCAAAAATCCTTTCTACTATTTATGTGGAAAAATTAGAACGTCATTTTTAAACACTAACGTATTTTATTAATATACTATAATATGTGCTCGGCGGTTTCACCCGCGTGGTCTTGGATTATGTTTTTTTTAAATAATGCTTCATCAAAGTGAGTCCCTCTCGCCTGATAGAAAGCGAAATGGAATCAAGCAGCAATGACCATTAGTGCGCCGTAAACTACACTAATCGCCACCCCTATAATGACCTGACAGATGCTTTTTCAAGCCCCGCTTGAAAAATCCAGGGTCATAGGAAATTGTATGAAAAAAAGAACAGTGCCACCTCGCGGTCAATTGTAGAACTAAAATTGACAGAGAGTTCGCCATTCACAAGCTTAATCTGTCCGCATCAGGTTTACGCTATAACAAAAGATTTATGAATGGACTGGAGGCTTGCTGATTCGGACGGGTTAATAGGTAGGCGAGATCGAGTATCGACTATAGATGACATTTATGTTAACAACTCATGGTAGAGGTACTGACCGTCCAAATTACTGACCGTGGAGAGTACTGTCTTCTGCGTAGCAATGAATGTCACCTAGCGGCAACATATCGTTGATATGCAGGAAAAAGAGTGTGGGTGACAGGACAGACCCCTGTGGCACTCCGGTATTGACCTGGAATGAGCGGGACGTAGGAGGTGCGCTCGTGCAGGAAGCCAGGAATCCAGTCACAGAGGCGTGAGGTCAGACTGTAACTTAATCACTCCCATGCATTTGTATACATTCCATGACCTTGCGGTATTATAGAAATGACCAAAGTCGCACGGTATAGACTATGGTAGTTAAAATGTCGTAAGATCATTAATTAGCCTTCTTAATAAGTAGGATTGAAACGACCTAGTTAAATTTTAAAATACTTTTCTTATCGGAGAAACTTTTAATTACCCTATTAGACATTTGTAATTAGGTAGGTACAAACATGCATTCATAATCTGGCATTTGGTGTTATGAAGTGCATTTTTCAGATTAAACTATGAAGAGTATACTTATAATTCAAGTGTTATATGCAGTAAGTGAACTTTATTTCATACACACTAGTACCTACCATACGTAGAGCCTTGGGTAGGTCTTTCGACCATAATTGTCTGATTCGGCAAAATGTATATATATATAATGCCTCGGAACAGTCATGCATTGTGTGAAACGTTTGCCAGCCATTTGTAGTCAATACAATAATATTTGCACTGGCTTAAATTCGTAGTCTAATATATGTGTTGTCTGGAAGAGATCGCTCTGAGCGATAGACCGCCCATTGTGACACTTATCTTAAGCTTTGGTATTGTCTTTTTTTTTCTACATATTAGCCTATTTGTTTATGTGTTTGTACTCTGGTGTTGCAATAAAGAGTTTATCTATCTGTGACCAGCCATTTATATTCTTTACAGATTCATTTATCACTGTTTTAAACTATCACGGTTGTTCACTAAAGTTATAAGATTATTAACGGGATATTTACCGTGGTAAGGTTGTGGAATGAGCTCCCGATATTTCGGCGCAGTTACATGCACCATGTTCACGGGAAGACTGACGAATGCGGGTGGTTGGTCGAAAAGTTAAAAAGTTAGGTGCAGAGATAACGATTTACCCTCTTTCTTAGTCTTTTGCTACGGTTATCACTGGAACTCGAACTCGATCCTAAGTGCCGACAAAACACACTCACTGTATCACTGCGTATAGTATTTTGAACACATTTTGAACGCGGACTTTTATTTTTAAAACAACCTAATACTGGATTCCACGCACTGGCGAGTTGAAAACCATCACCTCGATTGAAATTCTGGCATTTCGAGATCTCAATAGTTTCCTTTACTAGCCTTGGTATGTAATGGCGTTCGGTGGACAAGATTTTAGGGTTATGGAATTCAATCCAGTGGTTAGGACCCGCGTCCAGCAGATGCTCAGCTATGGCAGATTTGTATCTTTCATTGTTTTTTACTGCCTTTATGTGTTCCTTGATGCGGTATGAAACAGTTCGCTTCGTCTGTCCTATGTACGAACTTCCGCAGCTGCAGTTAATTTTGTACACCCCGGGATGCTGAAAAGGAATATTGTCCTTAGGGGAACGCAGACATTGCGCAATCTTCTGATGAGGAGTAAATATGGCCTTGATAGCATATTTGTCAAGAATTCGACCTATTTTGTCCGTGACTCCTTTAACATATGGCTAAAAGGTCGGCTGTCGTTCCACCTTCGGTTTCATCCGTTTCTCCCTTGGCTTGGTTATACCGACCTGAGCCTTATAACCATTCCTGCGTAACACCATCTGTACGTGGGATAGTTCCTCAGCAAGGTGTTCTGTATCGCACAGATCATAGGCCCGATTTGTCAGTGAACTGACCACATAATTGAGATGCCGGGGATGATGGTGAGAGGTGGCATGCAAGTACAGGTCTGTGTGTGTCGGTTTTCTGTACACTGTGTGGCTCAGAGACCCGTTTTCCCTCCCTGTTATTCGAATATCCAGGAACGGCAACACTCGATCTTTCTCAATCTCAGCCGTAAACCGCATAGCGTGATGAACACTGTTTCTACTGATCACTGTTCTAGGCATTTGCTCACTTCTGTTTCACCGCCCTTAAGTATGCAGAAGATATCATCCACATATCTCTTCCAGCACTTGATTTCTACGGGACAGGTGGATACAGCCCGGTCTTCAAAGTGTTCCACCCACAGATTAGCAACCACAGGGGCCACTGGACTACCCATTGCTACTCCATCTATCTGCAGGTAAAACTGGCCTCTGTATAAGAAGTAACTGGAAGATAAACAGTGTTCCAGCAGTTTGGCGTATTCCATCGAAATGTTGTTGTCAGACAGTTTTTTCTTTATTACCTCTAAGCATTCCAGTACCGGTACCTTCGTAAATAGAGATTCGACGTCAAAACTGACCATGATCTCATCACTTTCAACCCTAGTCTGCTTCAAAAGGCTCACCATATGTCTAGAGTCTTTTACAAAAGACGGCGTCTGACTTGTCAGTCCCTGAAGTACACGTGAGACTTGTCGCGCCAGGTCACAAGTTGGGGAATCAATTTGGCTGACTATTGGCCGCAGTGGCACATCTCTTTTGTGGATTTTGGGTAAACCATACATTTTCGGTGGCTGTGGAGTTCTGGCTCGTAGGAGCTTTTTCAGAACGTCATCAGAGAAGACCTCATGACAAATGGATGGTCTGCCGAGAGACTCTCGCTGTACGGGTGCGTTTCGACCAACCACCCGCATTCTTCAGTCTTCCCGTTAACATGGTGCATGTAACTGCGCCGAAATATCGGGAGCTCATTCCACAACCCTACCACGGTAAATATCCCGTTAATAATCATATAACTTTAGATTCATTCATTTCAATATTTATAATTTATATCTATTATTTTATTACAATGTTATATATTATTTTATTGCATTTTTTTTATTACATTGATTTATCATAATATTTCAACAAATATATTCAGCTACTTAGGTACATTTATTTTAGAAATAGAATTAGGCCTCCGTGCCAATGAAAACGTTTCTCCGATCGAAGCAGCGGACGGGTTAGCTTGTAATCGTATAATATCGTTCGCTACACCGTTACAGATTTCAGTAAGCCTCCCTGACGTAAACGGAACAAAAGTATATGGACCAGGCACTAATATCTCCGCAATTCTGTGGAAGACATGGCTTAAAGCGAATGGACTTATGAAGAACTGGTTACCCCCAACACATTACAACGACAACTGGAGATGGAGGCTTCCTGGAGCAGATGCAGCGGTCGGACGTAGGTTTCTTAAAAACATAATTGCTGAGATCAGGAATTCAATATTAAAAAACGACATTGAATCCGTTCGAAAAGTTATACAGAAGGATGATGGTGATGACATCAAATTAGACGGACAAAATTCGCAAGACGATACAAATGATGTCACTACTGATGATGATGGATTCTATAGTAAACTATTACAACACTTTGACCATGGTAAAGAATTTGTAAAGTCACAGCATGATGTCAACAGTAAAGAATTCGACATTAATGATTTTACTGATTATGACGAAGATCCAGCGTTTAACAAAGACTCAATTCAGATAAAAGACAACGTAAGGAATGTATTGAGAACAAAATCTGCCAGTAATGCACGAAATGAGGACAGAGAGAAAGCTCAAAAAGCAGCGCAAGAAAAAGCTCACTCTGAATTAATACAGCGGCAACATGACAATAGAGTATCAGTAATTGTTGATTTCATGCAGACAAACAAATTAAGTACGCAGTATTTATACGAGGAAGTGCGGAGAATCAAAAAAACAGGAGTAACAAAAGACATTCTGAGACAAATGGTTGAATATCTAGAGCATCCGGGTATGGAAAACCTAAAAAAATCAGTCGTGCAATGCTTTTTGAGGAGGAGGAAAATAGATAAAAGGCAAGTTGATATATGGAAGAATAGGATCCCCAATAATTTAGCCATTAATATCGTTAAAGACCCGTTCAGTCATGGGTTCGTTAACTAACTATGTGTGCACTTATATATGGTTGAATCATTCAAAATAATAAAGACATGAGTATCATTTAATGTTTCTTTTTATTTATGACGTAAAGTAACTTGGGATTCACTTTTTTTAGTTTTGAAACTATTTCATATATTTCGGTTCCGGGGGATAACTTTGCACTGACGCTTTGCTGAAATAGTAAAAATATTATTGTTATATATAATTAATAGCGTAAATATCCTACCTAGTATGAATAACTGCGTAAGTGTAATGTAACGTGTCGTTCACGTGAAAAAATACATATTAACTGTCATATATACGGTAATTGTTAATTAGTGCACAATATTGAATAGGGTGGTTTGGAATCGATACGTGGTCATTATAGTGAAGGAAAAACAGAACAGACAACAGTGACTACGCAAGACATACCCATTACCTACCCACTTAGAATAGGTACGGCGACGTATGAACCTATCTACTCGCGAATGTTTACGCAGCTGATGTCTATGCCTAAACGACGGCCGGCCCGGGCGGGTCATCGACCGCACGTTGTACCTATTCTAAGCGGGTAAGGTATGTCTCGCGTATTTACTGCTATCTATTCTGCGATGTAGCGGTGCGTCGTGCGTTCAGTCGCACTATGGCTTTTAGCCGTGCAGCGGCGAACATGAGTTCATAATAATAAAAAAATCATGTAATTATTTCTTTTACTTTTATGACCTGTTATCGATTCCAAACCAACCCGTTCAATATTGTGCACTAATTAACAAATACCTTATATATTAGGGCAACACAGATAACTCATAGTTTGTATGCCTAAGAGTGACGCGTTGATGCTTACGATACGGATACATTTCGCAAATTGTTTGTGCTACGGCCCTGGTGATAGAAATAGCAATTGTAATAGGTTATTTCAATCCTATAGATTTCAAATATAAAGTTCTTTGAATTTAAAACTGAAGTAAGTTTCCGTTGGACTCCTTGCTTTGCTGGGTAAAGCTAGGTTCAAATTGCTGTGTCGGGGCGCCTTGTGTCGTGTCGCGGAGCGTTCACACTGATGTGAGTTTTGGGGCGCAATATGGCGCATTTCCATATCATTAATCGTGTGAGAGTTGTGGTGGAAAAACATGTTTTAAAATGGAATTATCTGATAGATACTGACAATGATTTTGATGAAGATATTCAATTTCTGCTATTGGCGACTCTTATTAATCCTATAAATCGCTTAAGAGAGACCAGAGGCGTATTTCACTGTCTCGTTCAAGAATTACTAAGTTATGCCGAAAGATTCCATCTATATTTCAGATTTATAATTGTACAGTTTGAGCATGTACATTGTACATACTTTAATAGAAAATAATATAAAAAATACACACGCAGTTTCGCCGACCAATAGGATTTTTTTAGTAGAACCACGTAGAATGAATCGAAAAAATGCAATATCTAGTTTTACGGAATGAACTGTATCCCGCGCGATTACGCGTCGTACTGATATTCACATTGGTGTGGTGTGTTGGGGCGCGACAGATCCTGCACCACCTCTCTGGCGCGACCGAACGTCGAGCGATTTTACCGCGCCAGAACCCAACACAACCCACTAATGTGAATCTAGTCACAAGAAATAAACGTAACCGATAGCGTTCTGGCGCGCCACGACACACCCCGACACAACAATATGAACCAACCTTAAGCCAGAGGATGTACTATATTTGCATTCTCTTTCAGGTATTTTTTCCCTATCTAATTGGAAATGCTTTATAAATAATTATTTGAGTACTATTACCAGTTTTTGTCGTTTTCCTATTCTCAATATGTCTTTCGGTTCTAGATCTTCTTGCCAAAAAGCATTCCAATATTCCTGTAAATTATAATTAAAAATATTAAGTAATAGATCTATTCTTATGCACTATAATAATATACCTACTATTATGCGTAAAACTTATATAAGGTCTTTGTTAATTAGTGCACAATATTGGACGGGGTGGTTTGGAATCGATAACAGGTCATAAAAGTAAAAGAAAAAATACATGATTTTTTTTATTATTATGAACTCATGTTCGCCGCTGCACGGCTAAGGAACATTGTGCGACTGAACGGCACGATGCGACGCACCGCTACATCACAGAATAGATAACCGTAACTACGCGACACATACCTACCCACTTAGATATTTTCTAAGCCTACCCACTTAAAATAGGTACTCTCGCGTAGTTACTGCTACCTATTCTGTAATGGAGCGGCGCCCTCGTGCGTGAAGACACGCAGAAGTTAGTAGCCGCGGATCAATGAATATCAATTCTTAATAATAAAAATCATTTTTTTTTCTTTCACTATGATGACTTATTGATTCCAAATTGTACCCCATTCAATATTGTGCACTAATTAGCAAATACCTTATAAATATACGTATGGTCTGAATTAGTATTGTTTTATATTTTCTATAAGTGGACTCGTATGTTAAGTACATTATCTATTTCTTAACTTATTTAAATATATATATATATATATATATATATATATATATATATATATATATATATAACTATGTATCTATCTATGCAACTTTGCATCAAGTGAGATGAGCCGATTAGTACTCAGGGGTAGTGAACATTGTTTAATAATCCAATAAAAATGCGAAAAGAGCTCTGTCTGGCTTAACCGTAACTAAAACTAACCGTAAATATAATTGAAGCGTCTGTTTGTAATTCCAAATTAACAACTTTTCACTAAATGCATATGAAAGTATAAACGGTACAGACATAACATTTTTTTGTCTGTATGTCTTTCTGTTTGTCTGTTTATTTCAGCTAATCTCTGAAACAGCTGGACCGATTTTAACGGGACTTTCAGTGGCAGATAGCTGACGTTGTAGGGAGTAACTCAGGCTATTTTAGAAAATAAGAAAAAATATACAAAACTCTGTATCTCTGTCTGTTTCTTACCTTATCACGTCTAAACGGGTGAACGGATCGTAATCAAATTTGGCAAGGTTATACATTATATCCCGGGGTAGCATATATGACACTATTCATCTTCATCATCATCCATGACCACGCGGGATAAACCGTAGGTAAACCGTAAAAGAAGTTGGCATTGAAGGTCATTCGCATTTGCAATCTTAACTTGGGCATAAGTATACAGTGAAGGTTAATAGTATGGTGGTGAGACACTTTCCAGAGCCCGCTTGGCTATATTGCGCGCGGAACTAGTTGGCCGCGCCTTAGGTATGTGAGCGGTGGGACGGAGAGGCAGAGGCGCTTGCTGTCATTACTCAGTGCGGCTCCGTATGTATGTATGTAGTGCGTTGCGAGCAGTTGGCAACCCGCCCCCTTGCCCCTGTCGCCACCTAAGGCGCGGCTAACTAGTTCCGCGCGCACTATAGTTACCACTTCTGGATTGAAAATCTGTCCTTAAAAATAATACTAAAAATAATACTTAATGGGATAATATCCACACAAGATCATCAGGTTCCAAACTAGACAGAGCCTGAACTATGGTAACCTGATGACTGATATACATACTTATATACACGTACCTACACACCCAGACACAGATCAGACATGGTCATGGTTACAACTGTTTGACATGTCCGGAGATTGGAGATTCTGAGCCGAAACCAGCGGTCAGAAGGCGGCGTTGCCACCTACTGCGCCAATCGGCCAGATAATCATGGTGTGTTCCAGTCAGGGGCGAAAATTTGGTGCCCCGGGCCTACCTACTAACTTTCGCCGCCCCAGAATTCAATAAAAAACCGGCCACGTGTGAGTCGGACTCGCGCCGAAGGGTTCCTTCCATACTATTATCTATTTTATAATCCTCCCATACAACAGCCATGATCTTTTTGCCGTTTTTACGGAATCGGCCAGGGGCGGCTACGCTTTAGAGGATTGGCGCCCCGGTCCATGGCCCGGATGGCCCTAGGGTAAATACGCCTCTGGTTCCCGTAGCTGTTCTTGAAAGCCGGGCTGGCTTTCAAGAACAGCTACTGGAACTACTAGTCTAGATCTAGTTTACTTTGAAAGCATCATCACTGACTGTCATGGGAAATAGATATCAATCAAACAGCAGCGTATCTACAAAAATAAATTAAAAACGCAAAATTCACCCCAGTTCTCAAAGCGTCTTTGTGGATCAGCTCTTCAGTTGGATTTGTGGGGGATGCAGCTGCAAGCATCGCTGACTCCTTAGCTATGGCCAACACTAATTCTGGTGGAGCCTGTATAAAAAAATATAGTAGGTAAGTATGTGGATACTAAGAGGGATTACTTAACTATCTTTTATTAACCCCCGAAGCTAAAAAAAGGGGTGCTCAGTTTGACCTGTATTTGTGTCTGTGGTACCTAAATGAAAGGACAGATTATGATGTTTTTTTTTGTTTGAAAGTTGACCTGCAGGGCTATTATGTATGCCAGTTGCTTACAAATGTTGTTTCAAATAAAAAAAATGGCGACTCTGTGTAATTTTTGTCAGCTCCCCTCGTCAACTTACTAACATTTTTGCGTACTGGAGTTGTCAAAACTGACATAGAGCCGCTATTTTTCAAGATTTCAATTAACATTTGTTAGCAACTGACATACATAATAGCCCTGCAGCAGGTATCTCAGTTGCAATCAAATATTGATTACGAGTAAAATCAAAAAAAAAATGCTCTGTCACTTTTGTCAGCTCCACTCATCAACTTACTAACATTTTTGCGTACCTACTGGAGTTGTCAAAACTGACATAGTGCCACTATTTTTCAAGATTTCAATCAACATTAGATTGCAACTGTAGCTCTACCATGAGTTGGCAACATAAATGTCATCTATAGTCGTATTTTAGGTCTACAATTGACCGCGAGGTGGCACTGTTCTTTTTTTCAAACATTTTTCGCGGCAGTCGATATCGAGCATCGATTGGTGTCAATGTTAAAAACTCATGGTAGGCCTACTGAGATACATAATCGCCCAGCTGATCAAAGTGAATATAACGCAAAGCTATCGATATGGTTCTTAACTACAATTTATTGGAGTTCGTGTGGCGGGGGTTGATTAAAATAATTTTATTGTGAACATGTAAGAGTTTCTGGTATTAAAATTAGAATTTCTTACTAGTTTTGGAGTTAAACTGTTGTCTTCTGCATCCTGATCGACATTGTTGAGAACCTGCTGAAGAACAAACAATAAAGTGTTATTTTTGTAATGCTAAACAAGACTTGTATTTAATTCTATTGGTGTATTATTATTTTACACGAACTGCACCCCGCGGTTACACCCGCATGGTCATGAATGATGATGATGATGATGATGATGCTATCTAAAATAATTGAGCAATACTTTTTTTTTTTTAAGTTTATGTCTTTAAAATCCGGTAAGAAGTAAAACAGTTTTAACAGACTTTAAAAAACCTAGCAGGTTATTTGTTCGATTGTATGTTATTTTGTGTATGTTCACCGATTTCTCCCCCATTTATATACCGATTCTCAAAATTATTTTTCGTTTGGTAGAGTATACCTACTTACGAGGTGGTCCCATTTAAATTTCATCAAATTGGGCATAAAGTTTTTAAGTTACACTTAATAACTAAAAAGTGTTATGTCTATCTTGATGATATCATCATTGACGGTGAATGACAGTCAATCCCGTAATTAGAAAGGGTTTCAAAAAACGGAGATTTTTTTTACTAAAAATTGAACTTTTTTTCATATACAGGCTGTCCCGAAACTCAATGATAACCTGGTACCGGGCGAGAGGCCAAGGTAAGTACCAGTTAGAAAAAAAAAGAAAAAAACATTTTTTTTCCAACATGGTGTGTCAAAGTTAACTGACAAATTTTGTAAACCATAACTCGTCAAAACTTCATAACTGTGATACGTTGGCCTATCGCGCGGTACCAGGTTATCGTTGAGTTTCAGGACATCCGATATATAAATTATTAGTTCGGACGTACTGGTTCATCAACGCAAAGCCTAAACCATAACCGTAAGGCTGCATAATTATAATTACTTACCAAATTAATTAATCATTAATTAATGAAAGTAATAAAAAAAAGGTAATTAATCATTAATGAAGTTATGAAGTTGTTGCCTTGCCTATATTTTAAGCATCCACTAAGGAAGGATTATTCGAAATTACCGAGTGAAGCCGCTGGTGGGTGAGCTAGTCGTAGGTAATTGAAATTATTGAGATAAGGCAATAGAACCACAGTGCGTTTTTCAGATCTCATTCTCCCAATGCACAAAACGAATCAACATCGATATCAGTTTAGAACCTAAAGGATACTCACTTCTGTGTAGGGATACTGAGGCACGAATCGGCGGCTGAAGTCGGGATATCTATCAGGCTGCTGAAAATGCCAATTAGACCCGGTCAGCCTGGTCATGTCTGCCGCTTCGATTTCAGCTTTGTACTGATTGAGCTCCTTCTTATCTAGACTCTGAAAAACATAATGGTCTCGAACAAACGAATTTAGGAATTTTCATTTCTCCAGTAATTAATTGAAGCTGAAATAGCTGCGGACCATTTAAATATATATATATATATATATATATATATATATATATATATATTGTTCACGCGAAAGCGTGACGTCACCTCACTCACAGTGCGTCCCCCGCTACCCGCCGGTAAGGGGAAACGTCAAACGCGGCGGCTCTCGCACACCACGACTGAGCGACACGCCTTCTGCTCGCGCGCACGCAAAACGTAGTGAAATCCGCTCTGCACCGCCGCCATTTTGCCACGAGTCGGAAACGCCCCCAATAATTTTACCGACGACACATACGCGTACGCGAGTGCACAAATAAAAGGGACACTGACAATACAAACACAAGTGAACAAGTGAACAATCGCCTTCAGCTCATTCAGCACGCCGTCGACAGCAGGACGCCTCCACGAGGACCCACGGTCACCAGCTCTCACCAGTTCCAGAGTCTCCCGACATACCCCACGGAACCCAGGTACCAAAAATTCTTCCCTACCTATCGTATGGTGGCATATTGCCTCACCATATTTTCCTCCGAGCGCGGATGACTGAACTAGCGACCTATCAGCTCTTATCAGCTCTTAATTAAAATCCTAATTACTTTAATACAGTCCATTGCCCATATCAGCCCTATTTAATTTAAAAACTACTTCTTATAGATTCAATTTAACTTGCTTATCGAACAAACCCCGACTAGCGATTAGAAGCTTAGCGTTGTTCGTTTGACACAAGCGCGCCCCAGAATAAATGAGAGTTGTTTCACATTCCTGACTCAGTCACGCTGTGTATTTATTTACGATTGTTATTAATGGTGCTTGCAAGAAAGTCTTGTAATTAAGAACTAAAGGCCAGGTACTTTGTTGATTTTAATTATAAAATAATACTAAGTACTGTTAAAAGATTTACTTGTGTTCGTGATTATCATGAAATAATTAATGTAGGTTAATTGTTTACATATAAGAGATCAGCACAAAACGTCTTAGGGTCCCGTACAGAATTTACGTAAATAACATAACGAAATTTACGGAATATAATTAATTAAGTAATTAAACCATCAGCTCATATAAGGTTTATTTAGGCGTTATTTTAACCGACTTCCGAAAAAGGAGGTGCGGAATTTCACCGACGATTAAATAATTTAATAATTTTAATTACTTCTTCTTTTTTTTTCTCTCCTTGTGTCTGACTTCGACGTCGACGTTACGATGCCTTCCAAATCGCAGGCCGCTCGTTTTAGAGAGGGACAACGCGCTTTAATTGCCCTTTCGGAAATTGCGACGTCGTTACGAGAAGGGAAACAGAAGTATACGAACGCAGATTTCAACGCGAAGGTTGCGGACGTGAGAACCATGCGTGATAAACTCGACGCCGTATACTACGAAATATTAGATACCGACGATTTGTCAGACGCCCAGGAGAAATTGTACATGGAGCAATACGAACGGGCAATAGAAGCCTATGACGCGATTCTGGTTGCACATGTAGATATTAATATATTGCCATCAGCCCAAAGTGACGAGGTACCATCAGCACACAACCCGGGAAACGTCACAGCACCAGCTACGGTAAACTCGGTTTTGCCCCAAATCGAGTTACCCAAATTTACCTCGCGACTCGAGGACTGGCCCTCCTTCATATCGGTATTTAAGAGCTTGACCGATAACATGGCCAACCTTACGGGTGCAGTAAAACTGCACTATTTACTTTCCTGTCTGGCGGGGGAATCGCGGTCGCTCATTGCACATTTAACGATCACGAACGAAAATTACGTAGTAGCCTTAGATATCCTGACGCGAAGGTACGAAAATCGGCGGTTACTCATAGATCGTTTCGTGGACGTAATTTTCGATTTGCCCACCATATCGTCGCGTTCGGAAATCAGGAGGCAGTTCCTAACTCCGCTCATATCCGCACAATCCGCGCTTGCCAATTTAAACTTATCTACTACTGGAGATAGTGGATATATTTTAGTGTCGATCGTAGTACGAAAACTCAAGGGGGAACTTAGGTCCTTCTTTGAGCGTCAACACGGGTCATCTGACCGACTCCCGACCCTAGCCGACCTCGTCACCTTCCTCGAGCATCACGCACGCTGCAACGAGGTCAGCGTATCGACCGCCATAGCTCCGCCCACGCCCGGACCAAACGCAAACCGAGCGTCACCGTCCGGGGCACAACGCGAGCGCAAGTATCACCACGACTACGCGCAGGCTCGACGGGTACATACTGCGAACACATCCCCGACACACTCCGAGGATTCGAACCCGCGACCTCAGCGTTATGCACAGGCGTTAACCGCACGACCCGCGCGCTTCTCGCCCCCACCTCGGCAGGGATCGAACCCGCAACCGCCGCGCTATACACAGGCATTGACACCATCACCCGCGCGCTTCTCGCCCCCACCTCAGCAGACATTTTCTAGAGGTAATCATTACTGCCCGTGGTGTAATGTCCGGGGCCACAAGCTACGGGTGTGCCCACAGTATAACAAACAACCAGTGCAGGGTCGCTGGGATTTTATCTACGCGCGCAACCGCTGCGCCAAATGTCTAGGCCCGCATTATGACGATGAGTGCACGTCAACGGGCCTATGCAAAACATGCGGCAGTGCAAACCACCACACGACCCTGCACAGGTTGGGGTGTACCTCACCTACGCACAATTCCGCGCATTTACTACCCGCACAACAGCGCGAGATACCACGCCGCCGTCACTCACCTGATACGGACCGGATGGTGTCCTTCAGACGTACTCCAACGCGCACTACCTCGCGTTCGCCTCCGCCCCCTAGGCAGTGACTAGGGCGGCACCATCAGCACATATCAGCCCAGCTAACGGTTAATCATCAGCACACACATCAACCCGAAGCTAATCAGCACACATCCCAGCGCGAAGATAATCAGCACACATCTCAGCGCAACGTTAATCAGCACACATCGCAGCGCGCAGATTATCAGCCCACAACTACACACACAACACGACGACAAAATGTCGTCGCAAACACCTTGAGTCATACTACTGACATCTCAACGCCAAACAGTATGCATAATAGACCTGTCCTACTACCTACAGTCTCACTCGAGATAGCAGACTGCAAGGGCAATTTTCAACAAGCACGAGCGTTGTTGGATTGTGGCTCTATGATAACACTAATAGACGAAAACATAGTAAAGCGACTTTGTTTACCTACTCAGCGCACCCAATTAAAAATAAAAGGTATAGGTGATCAGCACTCAGAAAATTCTTCGTCATATGTTGACATTACTTTTCGACCTGTACATACGGACAGGCCCGTAATAAGGACAAAGGCATATGTGCTCAAAAACGTAACGGGAGTTTTACCGCACACTAAACTGCCTGGTTTGGATGAAAGCACCAATTACGTTCCACTAGCAGATTTTTCTTTTAATATACCTGCACCGATTGACCTCTTATTAGGGTCAGACATATTAGGTAGCATCTTAGACGGTACTAAAATTTCTCTAGGGCCCGGCAGACCCATAGCCTTCGGCACGATATTTAACTTCACGTTATTAGGCCCAGTATCACAAGATACGGGCACTCAGCCTCAAGTCAACTCAGCTCAAATTGACCATACTGACTTGGCACTACAGTCCAGCCAAGACATCCAGTCAGCTCTAGAGAGATTCTGGGAAGTAGAAGAAGTCAGTAATACCATTCCCGATGGTACATCAGCGCACGAAGAGTGCGAAAAAATATACCAGTCCACCACCACGAGGGACCAGTCTGGTAAGTATATAGTCGCGCTACCATTTGTTACGGATGCCCCCGAACTAGGGGCTACGCACGCTATAGCACTTCGGCGGTTTCTCAACCTCGAAAAGAAACTCCAACGAAACCCCGAACTCCGCTCAAAATATGTAGCGTTTATGCAGGAGTACCTAGATAAAGGTCACATGAACCCCTGCCATCCAAACACGTTCCGCGATCAGCCCCACTGCTACATACCGCACCATGGCATTTTCAAGGCCAATTCAGACAAGCTACGTACAGTCTTTGACGCTAGTTGTAAAAGCGCAAATGGCACTAGTCTCAACGACACCTTACATACGGGACCGGCCCTGCAGCGAGATATCACGGATATCATTTTAAACTTCCGAACACACAAGGTCGTTTTCAGCACAGACATACAACAGATGTTCAGAAACATTATGATTCAGCCCGACCACAGACGGTTTCAGCTCATTCTCTGGCGTTCATCGCCAGATCAGCCCTTATTAACATATGCATTGTCCACCGTGACTTACGGATTACGCTCCAGCCCATTCTTAGCGAACCGCACCATCCAGCAGTTGATCGCGGATGAAGGGCAACGCTATCCCAGAGCCGCTCAGGTACTCTCTAGGTCAATATTTGTTGACGACGTGCTCACCGGACATAATACTGTTGGTGAAGCCATGAACTTACAAACCGAGTTGATTAGCCTACTCGCACTGGGGGGTTTCCAACTGCGTAAGTGGACATCCAACTCACGCCAGCTCTTAGAAAGGTTCCCAGATGACCAGTGCGAGATGTCGAAAGATTTTGACGTTAGCCCAGACGATAACTCCATCAAAGTCCTTGGCATACAATGGATACCACAAACTGACGAATTTACCTACAGTGTCTCAGTACCTACGGTAGATGGATTCACCAAGAGGTCAATACTCAGCACCATAGCGCGTCTGTACGACCCATGCGGTTGGATCAGCCCCGTCATCTTCCGCGCTAAAACCTTGATTCAAAGGTTGTGGACCTTAAAACTCGGTTGGGACGAACGAGTACCCAGTGATGTCGCTCTTGAGTGTCAGAATATCTATCGTGACCTACCACGCCTCTCAGCGCTCGGGTTTCCAAGAAACGTCTGCTCAAACAAGGCATCCACACACACCCTTCAGGGATATGCGGATGCTTCAGAACTCGGCTACGCCGCGGTTATTTACCTCCACGAAACTACACCTGATGGACAGGTACATGTGCACTTGCTCATGTCCAAATCAAAGGTAGCTCCTATTAAAAACCGCCAAACCATTCCTAAACTGGAGCTCTCAGCCGCCCACTTGTTGGCTAAGCTCATGGCCCATGTCTCGGCCCAGTTATCAGCTCACATCACCGTTCGTCAGCACATATGTTGGTCAGACAGTACCATAGTACTGGCCTGGCTGAACACGCCTGTACAATCGCTTCAGACATTTGAAGCCAACAGAGTCTCCTCAATCAAGGCAAATACATGCAATCTCACGTGGAGACATGTACCCTCCGCCCTAAATCCTGCTGACTGTGCCAGCAGGGGCATGTCAGCTCAAGATCTCTTGAAGCATGACATGTGGTGGTCACCGTCCTGGCTTAAGGACCCGCCACAAACATGGCCAGCCCTACCGCCCGCGTTGGGCCATCACGCCCTACCAGGCCTCAAGCCAAAGAAGGCCGTCGCCCACATAGCGGTACCTGACCTCGACGAGACTCTGCTCACACGATTCAGCTCACTAGATAAACTGATAGGTGTAACGGCGTGTATAAAACGATTCATACACAATTGCAGACAGAGCCGCTCTGCGCGTGTCGCTGGGCCCATTACGGTTAGCGAACGAAAGGAAGCCCTTTTACATTGGGTGCGCTCAGTACAACACAATTGCTTTGCTGAAGACATACATCGCTTAAGACACAACAAAGAATGTACGACACGTGTACAACGCCTGTCACCATTCTTAGAGAACGACTTACTGAAAGTGAGTGGTCGACTCACCCAGTCTGCTCTGCGGTACGACGCTCAGCACCCACTGATATTACCCAGCTCGAGTCCACTAGTTGATCTCATTATAGACTACTATCATAAAATTTACTGTCATCCAGGCGCGGACACTCTGCACTCACTCTTACGCCAGCAATTCTGGATATTATCAGCCCGCCGCGTTATTCGCCATCGAGTATACAAATGTATACATTGTTTTCGTTTCCGCGCTAAAACTAAGGCCCCGTACATGGCCGACCTACCCGCCGACCGCGTAAACGTTCAGCCCGTATTTAGCAAAGTCACGACGGACTTTGCTGGACCATTTTTGATAAAATCCAGTACACTTAGAAACGCCAAGCTATTAAAGGGCTACTTCTGTGTTATAACATGTCTAGCCACGAAGGCGGTCCATCTCGAACCGGTATCTGAGTTATCCACGGAAGCGTTCCTTGCGGCATTACAGCGTTTTGTTTCTAGGCGCGGTGTACCGACGTTAATTAGGTCTGATTGCGGTACAAATTATGTAGGCGCTAGGAATGAACTTAGGGAAATACAGGCCTTTCTTGCAACCAATAATGACAGTATCGCACATACGCTTTCTAAACAGCACATAACATGGTGGCTAAATCCACCAAAGGCACCCTGGTTCGGTGCACTTCATGAAACAGCGGTAAAGTCAGCTAAACAATTACTGTACCGTGTGGTCGGCGAACAACGCCTCACATTTGAAGAGTTTTCAACTCTATTAGCACGCATTGAAGCCGTGCTCAATTCACGCCCTCTCAGCCCACTCTCTTCTGACCCTGCGGATCTTGATGCTCTCACCGCAGGTCATTTCCTTATTGGCCGTCCGCTCACAGCCTTACCTGAATATTCGGTAGAAGGTCGAGCCATTTCTGCACTAAAAAGGTTCAAGCTCGTCCAATCCTTATCCCAACACTTTTGGCGATCCTGGTCCAAGTCCTACCTGCACACCCTCCAAACCCGCTCCAAATGGACTTCCCGATCCAGCCCACCTCAAGTCGGGGAACTGGTACTGATAGTGGACGACCAGGTGCCGCCTCTACACTGGCGCATGGGCCGCATCACCAAGACGCTCCCGGGGAGGGATGGCGTCACCCGAGTGGTGGAACTCAAGACGACTTTGGGCATACTGACGCGACCTGTCCTCAAGATCGCCCGCCTGCCTATCGATTGAGCACCACACCACACCTTTGCCGCGTGGGGAATATGTTCACGCGAAAGCGTGACGTCACCTCACTCACAGTGCGTCCCCCGCTACCCGCCGGTAAGGGGAAACGTCAAACGCGGCGGCTCTCGCACACCACGACTGAGTGACACGCCTTCTGCTCGCGCGCACGCAAAACGTAGTGAAATCCGCTCTGCACCGCCGCCATTTTGCCACGAGTCGGAAACGCCCCCAATAATTTTACCGACGACACATACGCGTACGCGAGTGCACAAATAAAAGGGACACTGACAATACAAACACAAGTGAACAAGTGAACAATCGCCTTCAGCTCATTCAGCACGCCGTCGACAGCAGGACGCCTCCACGAGGACCCACGGTCACCAGCTCTCACCAGTTCCAGAGTCTCCCGACATACCCCACGGAACCCAGGTACCAAAAATTCTTCCCTACCTATCGTATGGTGGCATATTGCCTCACCATATATATATATATATATAATTCTTCTGTAGGTATGTGTGTTTGTCACGTAACTCCTAAACGGTTAGACCTATGGATTTTTTTTTGTGTGTAGGTATATTTCAATGAGTAACAACACAAATTGTGGAAAACACAATTGGACCTGGTAAGTGGCGCTGCTGTCGGTATGTTACTGATATAAATAACTTGAGGATGGGTTGTTAATGTTCTTTACTTTGGTTTGGGAAAAACATTATATGCAGCAGTGCAGTGGAGCAGAACTTTAGGAAGACCAATTGTTACAAGTTGGTACCTGCTTTCAAGTCTGTGATAACGTCATAATACTCACTCCGGTGTGCTTAACGAACGGAAAAATCTTTTCCACCACCCCAGATTCCTTGCTGTCAGTCTTGAAGTTATCTACACCAAAGAGCTTTTTTATATCATGTTCTTCTGAAAGCTCTGGAGTTGCCTCAACTTCAAGCATCTGTTTATTTTGTGGCCCCTCATCGTCGATTTCTTGTTGTTCTTGCGCTTGTATTAAGTTTTCCAGCTGTTGCAACTTTTGCTGTTTACCATCTGTATCGGATGGCAAGTTCTGTTCTGGCCATTCTTTTGATGGTGAACCTGAATAAGTAGATTATACTCATGTATTTACTGGGTTAAAATGATATTTAGCATGTTAGGTCCCCACGAAGTCTCTCCTCTTTTTTTTGTGATCGCCACCAATATTTGGCACCTACTAATAATGAGATGGCAAATCGTTTGCTAGTTAATTGTTGAAGTTATGTTTCAGGTAGGTACTTTATTGTGTCTCCTTTTAAGTAATTAATGTACCTACTTACCAGGGTCAAGAGTGTCTTCCGAAAGCTCCGGTAATAGTTCTATTTTTTCTTCTGAGCTTGTGCTCTGAAATAAGTAAACCTAATTATAACCTAGGCACTAACAGTAGGCCTACCATTAGTTTACAACATTGACTCTAATCGATGCTCGCTATCGACTGCCGCTAAAAAATGTATGAAAAATGAACAGTGCCACCTCGCGGTCAATAGTAGAACTAAAATTGACAGCGAGTACGCCAATCACAAGCTTAATAGGTAGGCGAGATCGAGTATCGACTACAGATGACATTTATGTTGCCAATTCATGGTAGAGATACAGATAGAAGAAGAAAGTTGTTTCAGAAGTTCCTTCTCAACCAGTAGGCATTCTTGGAGTTACGTTACCACTCTTTCTACCGTGAGCTCAGACAAAATAAAAAAGTATAGACAGAATGTTGTGAACAGATAAGTGCGTGCATGTACTGCTATGCTAACACAAATTAAATTAAAATAATTATTTATGAATAAATTTACATTAAATCATATTTAAAACTTTACGTGTCGCTTCTATTAGCTAATTGATCAGTAATGGCTTGGGTCAGATGTAAAATAGGACCACGGGAATAGTTAGCTCTTGTCGTTCCATTTATGGCCAACATCTTAGGACAACGAGAAGACTTCTTATATATTTGCTGTCGAACGTCACTTTGGTCACATCACGTATGGTGTACCTATTGTTTGTTATACAATTATTTGAACTTCTTTTGTATTTGCACAACACTCCTATTATTTGTATCATGAACGCGTAACGTACAAGCCTGACAACGAATCGTTGTACACTAAGTGCAACAGTGCTGGTCAGCTCCGTTAGAACGATACAGGATTTAGTGAGAAAGGTAAGTCTACCTCAATTTACATAGAAGTATATCCCTTCCAAAAACAATATTTTTGACTCATTACTTGGATACTAAGTACTTTATGTACCTAATCATGAAATTCAGAGTGCAATATCAAAACTAGTCAGAAAACCATAGTAACGGAATTAGGCATTATTGCGAATCTATAATTACGGCTCGAGCTCAGTGCCGGAACCCGTAGGCTCGCCAATCGCAATATATGGCCAATAATACAATTATTTTCTTAGGCCGGTTTTAGTGCTCGCCCGACCGTCCACCCGCACCGTCGGTCCTGACGATACGCACAACCGATCGTACGGTCGGTCGAGCACTGTAACCACTTGTGAGTTTTCATACAAATCACAAGTGCGACCGACGTACGCACTGACGGTCGGTCGAGCACTGAAAGCGGCCTTAGAAATCCTACTACTTTTCCAGGAATTGCGATGCGTGGATAAAGTTACATGATGGCCTAAGCACCCGTCGCTGTAGGCCGCCCTATCCTTAAGTGAACTGCAAAGAATTAATTATGCAATATGCGATTTTAAAGGACATTACAATTTGATACCACACATACAAATACGTGGTAAGTAGTTTTTAAGTCTAACTTTTTGAGCATATCGGATTCGATATATAATAAAGACAATGCATCAAATCTTTTTTGACGCACGTTATTTCTTTTTACATTTTTAATTTTTAGTTTAGAAAAGTTCTTTCTGCAGTACTGTTGGTGATCATGAATGTTAAAATAATACGTAAGGCTATGTCGAAGTTTGGAAACGCGGATTCTCATTTATCATCGTATAAAATTGGTTATAATTCTGCATGAGTTAGGTTACTTTTTGAGATTTTTTATAACATAAGAATGAAACATATTCTATAATTCACTTGTCGATTTTTTAGAGCAATTACGGAGAGATTTCGATAGGATAAAATCAGAGGCAAAATATAAGCTACCCGCGACGTGGACTTAAAATATACCTACTCGTCAAAGACGGAGAAAAGAATCCCAACGATAGACCTGCTGAAGATAATCATATCACCCCACGTGAAAAATTTAAAGTACTTAAGTACTTTCTATTATATCACAGATAAATTAAATTTCGAGATGCGAAGAGGAGGTGATATTTATAAAGATATATCGGACATATTTTCATTTTTAAACCTTTATTACCGGAAAGTAAAATAGAATAGGTAGTATACCTATTGGAAAAAGTAACAATCTAATCAAACAGCACCTAAATGATCTAAACACAGACATGGGGAATTCCAACATATAATTGAATGAATTCAAATATATATTATATAGTTAGTGTCGGTGATATTTGAGTGGTATTTTTTTTCTAAAAATAGTAAGTTTATTACAGCGCCATTTATCGACCGATTTTGATAAAATTTTAAATAACGTTCTGACCTAAGATTTTTTTACCTAGTTCTGACTTTAAAGAGAAATTTCTAATATGAGCATAATTGGTCAAGTGGTTGCCGAGATAGGTAAATAGGTTGTGAAGTTTTTGGTAATATTCGTCAAGCACATTTGGTACCAGATAAACTTAAAGTTTTAGCAAAATTGGTTAATATTGCCGCTGATAAAATGTGCTCGCGATGTCTACGGTTCGCAAAACTTGGGAGTGGTTGGTAAAAAACATGCAGAAATGACCTTACCCCTAACATTAAATTTGCTAAGAAAACTGTTAAAAATATAGGAATAACAAACATAATGAAACACGACACATGAGCTAGTCCATATCGGAGAAATGCGTAAACTCGACATCTATTTTTAATTGAAAATTAATTGTGTTTTGACATTAAAAGTTACGTTGGCCTGATAAAACAAACTATGTGTTTCCTTCTACTACACAAATATGTTTATACATATAAAGCCTATACAGGGTGTTTGGTAGAGGGACCGACAAACCAAATGAGCGTGTTCGGGGGCTCACTTGGAGAATACAAGTTGGCCAAAAAAAAATCCCCGACACCCCAATTTTTTTTAACTTTTTTTATGAATTTTCTCGTTTTCTTCAATATTGTACCTATTTACCACCTGGTCCTTAAAAAATCAATAAATAAATAGGTACAATTTCGGAGAAAAAGGGAAAAATCACAAAAAAAGTTAAACATATTGGGGGGTCGGGGATTTTTTTTGGCCAACTTGTATTCTCCAAGTGGTCCCCCGAACACGCTCATTTGGTTTGTCGGTCCCTCTACCAAACACCCTATATACAATACCTACATTCATTTTGTGTCATAACTTAGGTAGGTAGGTAATTGGCAATATGACTAAAAATAAGAAACCTTGTATGTGTGTGTAAATCTTATATCTTATCTTAATATATAAAAATGAACCCCTATTTTTCCTGGTCACGCTATAACTTGAGAAGAGCTTTAGCGATTTCATTCATCTTTTTTTTATGATTCCTTGTAAGTACATCATACACTAGGACTAAATGACTTTCAACATCCTGAAGATGATAAGTGACAGGCTAGACTGCCCTATACAAAATAAGTGGATGGACACCTTATTGGGTAATAAATTGTAATTTTAATATTTCTGACATGTTTTAAATGATTTAATTAATGAAAAGTGTAAATTTATGGATATATCTGAAAATAAATAAATTAATAATAATAGAAGGTTCTTGTATTAAAAAAATAACAAAACAAGTTATGTTGAGGCCGAAGGCCGGACCCTCTACGGGAACGTATAAGTATAAGTCGCGGGCAGTATAAAATGAACCCCCATTTTCCCTAGTCACGCGATAACTTGGGTAGTCGCTAGTATTATAATATAAGTACTTTAAATAACTCAAGAAATCGAAACGTATGGGCAAAGTAAACAATGTGTAGATTACATGAAAAAAACCACTGAAATCAGACAATATTAGGAGGTAGAAAATAGTTATTTGTATTTATTTTCTGTTTGCTTCTTCCTTTTTTGATGTACCATCAGTGCCAGAGGCTGCCTGAGTATCTCCCAGTCGATAACACCAGTAGCAGTCCCGTTCTACGTTGTTATACAGGGTAATTGGTTAAGTCGACCTATTCCTGTTAGGGGCGTGTAGCTTACATCTTTTCAGACTGATTTCACTATGAAGCACCCCTAAATCTAACCGTTTCGAGATATTTCAATTACTTACATTCTATTATTATTTATTCGTTTTTCTAAGTTTTAATCATTTACGACGACTAATTTATTAATTTTACGTACAATATTGATAACTGAGGTCATAAAGCATCTTATTTTACATGTAAAAATTAAATAATAGTAATCTTTAGTTTAGACTTACGCATTTCAATAAACATGAAATATCTCGAAAACGTTTAGATTTAGGTTAGCGTGTTTCATAGTCAAATCAGTCAGAAACTATGTAAACTGCACGCCCTTAACGGGAATAGGTCGACTTAACCAATAGCCCTATATATATGTATGTTGTAAGTATATACACTAACACTAGCAATTCGCTATTTCAGAACACTAAACTAAACTAGTGAACTAAAATCTTTGTTAATTAAATTATAGTAATTCTTATTCTGTGTATGCTAGAGTCCGAATTCGTATAACGCTTGCGAATGACAGTTACATTAAATGAAAAATGAACCCCTGGAAAAAAGAGAAGATAGTAAAGTTCAACACACAACACAGGCTGAGGTCGCGTAGATATTTAAAATTATTTTAACTAACCTTAGTAGCCAGATATTGGTTATCTGGAGCATTTTTTATAGTTTATTCAACATCGTCTCGTCAGAAGATAAAACCTTTGATTTCTTGCTTCTTAATCTGTCCGAATCAGCAAGCCTCATTAGAGGCAAGTTTCATTCATAAATCTATTGTTATTTTTTGTCCTGATGCGGACAGATTAATCCATCCGGATATTCTCTTTAGATAAGCTGACAAATTAAAGTCCACTCCATTATTTGTTTGGACTGTACTGTTTTTTTATAATGGTTCCTCAAAGTGACTCCGTGACTCCCTCTCGCCTGATGGAAAGCGAAGACGAAATCAAGAAACGATGACCATTAGTGCAGCCGTAAGCTGCACTATAAAATGGCCACCACTATGATGACCTGAGAGATGCTTTTCACGCCCCGCTTAAAAGACCCAGGGTCATAGCTGCAAGGCAATACGTACGCTGGCAGAGCATTACACAATTTACTTACACGACACAGGTAGGAGCTGCCAAACTTTTTGGTTCGTGGTAAGAAGTTTTGAACAGTATAAACTTTTGACTTACAGTCAGCACATTTCAACATTGAGTATATACACCACAAAGAGCTAGGTTTGTAATTTAAAATTAGCACTTGTAGACATTTTAATTAATAAGTAACTGTAATTTCAACAGTGAAAATAAGTTGTGAAATTTTTATCGCAATGGCGGGAAAAAATAATCAGTGTTCCTATGCACGCGGATCGAACAATGGCGATTGGCCATAGAGTAAAAGAATGAGGTTTCTTTTTTGGCCTTTGTTTTAGCCACGTACAAAATAGGGAACATCTAGTTTTCTTAATTACAGAGGAAACAAAAGTTATATGAGTGAAAGTTTTATTGACTAAATACGTACAAGTTGAAATTATCTTTTTAAATACGAAGTTATGAAATCAGTACCTATTGCTTAATAGGTACATACATTTATTTGTACTATTGAACACGATCTTATTTGTATTAAAACTTTTTTCAGAACAAAGCAACTCAACCAACAAAATAAAAAAAACATAGGTCAGGTAACTCACTTGTGAAAAATAGCAATGAAAAAGTCACAATTTAATTACAGGTGTCATTATGTGCCTGATTGCGGTGAACTTAGAGCCACTTTATTAGTAAGTGTGTTCAAAAGATATTAACGTTAAAAATAAAAGAGATCTTAGATAATGTTTCCTAACATCGTAGGCATCCACATAAGTAGGCTGTACTGTGCCTATGGCCTAAATTAGTTTTCAAGCAATAATTATTACTAGAGTATTTATTAGTAATTAAAAATTAAACAAAATAATAATAATAATAACATTCTAATCTATAAGCCCCATGGTGGGGGGAAAAGTGGCCAAAACGCTGGCGGCATTGCCACGCTGGATGGCAATGCTAAGTTTTTGCCCAAAATAGGCGCCAGCATTTCGGTCACCCGACGCCTCAAGCAAACGTTTCGCCAGATCTTTATCAGTTACTAGAGAAATTATTGAAAATCAGGTGACTAGACATACGGGTCTTGTGTTATTAAAAAACACTTTTAGTTTTCCGATGTGTCGGACATTTTTTGCAATGTTTATATTTCCCTTCAAACAATAAGTATTTTTTAAGATTATTACAAAGATAAACCACATATATCGAAATCGGTCCAGCCGTTTTCAAAGAATGCGCTTACCTACTTAAACTTCGTATACTACATAATACATTTGGGAATATGCATCAAAGCAAAATACGTTATTTTTATATTATAGAGAAGCAGTTAAAGTGCGTTTTACGAAAACTAATATACGAAGGCAGTCCCAAATTTTAGTTTCATCATGTAAAAAACAGCTGTATAATTTTTTACCACTTTTCAAATCAGATTCTTTATCACAATTTTTGCAGTGAAGTCTTAAATCGGATGATCACGTACTTATTTATTTTTTTACTTTATAGTAGTTGTGACGCATTTTACCAGGTGATAGGCCTCTAGTGCTCTAGCGCAAGAGGCTGTCTTGGTTGGTACCACCGCAGTGTAAGATATCGCATAGCAGGAGTGCGTAAGCGTTAGGTATTGTGTTCGCGTGTGAATGGCACTGTAGGAACTCAATTTACTGGGCAGACTAGGGATGTTACGGAGCTTCGACTCCGACTCCGAACTTCCGACTATTTATTATATAATTAATTATATTTATTAAATAATTTATATAATTATTATTACACACTTCGGCTCCGAAACTTTTAAATCGGAGGTTTTAATCGGAGGTCGAAGCATACATAACATAGCGGCGGTGGCCTGCGTCGACTGTTACGTTACGAACAGCCGTGCGATTCTCTAAGAGCAAACATCGTTGCATCTTTGACTCCGTGAAACAAATGACGAGATTAAAAGAAACGTTGGAAAAGCAACCTTATGTACAAGGGCGATATCTCAAACTATTCGACATTGGTGAGCTCATCGACGAGTTCGTCAACGAATCATTACAGAATCACACGGCAGGTTCGTTAATTTGTTACGCACACGACACGTTTATAGGTTATAGATAGGTATTTGTTTTGATTTTTGAACACTTTTGACCCTGCCTTCACCTCCGACTCCGGTTCCGACTCCGATAAATCAAATTTAAAAGCTCCGACTCCGCCCTCTGTTCCGATAAAATTACCTCCGTTACATCCCTAGGCAGAACTACTACAGTTCGACGCTCTGGGGGACATTGCAGCTGTCATGGCCAAGCCTACTGATTTACCAACAAGCGCACCATTTGCCCGCCTCGTCACTTAATTGCATATAAAAAGAAAAAAAAGCATAAGTACCTACACTCTAGCAAAATGTTATTATAGTTTTTTCCACTATTCGATTACGTTTAGGGCAAATTTTTTTATTTGTTTATCGACGAAACATTCGATGCTAATGGGTGTTTTGATAGCCTAGCGGTTATGGCGACTGACACGAATTCTCAGAAGGCGTGGAAAATGTAATTTGTTCCACTAAGTTCAACTAATCTAATAAGTCTAATATAATAAGTTAATATATATATATATATATATATGTATATAGAAATAAATAAAAAAATAAGTAAAGTCAGGTCAACCGTTTGAACTTATTAGACAAGAAAAGTTCAATTATTTCAGTTTTGTGCTAATTAAAAATAATTATGTAATAGTTGAAATAAATGGACATATAATGTTCAATAATTACAAGAAAAAAAAATAATCATACAATAAGTTAAAATAGAAAGTGGAACTAATGGGAATAATATTGCCCAGTAAGTTCTACTATCTTAAAAATATCAAAGTTGACATTGTTGGACGTTTTTTGTCCAATAAGCTCAACCAGTTGCACCTAGTTGAACTTATAGTTGAACTTAGTGGAGCAGAAAGAAAATGTAGGCAAGTTGTACTTGATAGCCAGTAACCAAAAAAAATTTATCACCCTTCTGGCAGTTTCCGCGTGATACGTGCACTTTTACAGAATAATATACGAGTAATGATTAAGTTTATAAAATATTATTTATTTATTTAGGACAGAAAGTATTTTCGCGCCAGAATTAGATTTTGAATAAACTTAGCTTGCAAAACATACTAGCTCTTCTTTAAACTACCACATTACTTAATCAATCAACAATCGTTATTTTCATAGACTTTCTCACAATTTGCTCCTATTCCCCTTTCACATCTTCGTCTGGCATTTTTTTAAATTTTTCTTTATTGATTTCTGAACCTATCGTGAAAAAACCGTACTATATGTACGTAATACTACGTACCGTAATAATATAGGTGATTATTGATGACAGATGTAACAAAATAACCAGAACAAGAAACAATGCTTACGTATATGTATTCGTATTTATTTCTAACCAACAAATCTTTGGAAACCACCTATACCCAATCTTCTGTTAACCAATTGGTTCTGAAAATATGGCATCATAAGGTGAGTGAGTGGTTCTATATCTGGAACATTATTACGAACTGACTGTTCAACATTATTGTTATTAAAATTGTTTATTGTTCGAACCACTTCTGACGCACGCATTTCATTTGATGTTCTTAACTCTCCTTGACCTGAAGCATCTTCGACGTGTAATTCTTTTTCCAACCTGTCTTCGATTGGTACATACGGATATGAATTACCATCAGAGGGTTCAAAGTCTAATGATCTTCCATTAGTTGTTTCAAATATTGCATGTGCATCTGCTGATCTTCTTAAGTTGCTATCAGATGGTAAAAGTTTTCCCTGACAAGTGGCGCAAATTTCTGACTTAGGGTAGTTTGTTGGCGCATTGGGTTGACTGTTGCTAAAATAAGAATGAATGGTGTTTAGCAGCCCGTTGGCGTTGTTGGACCTATTATTCTCACGACTGCTTGGATTTACATAGCCCAGTTCTCTACTATTAAAGTAGTTGAAGAATTGTGGAAATATTTTAGTAGGGTATGCGTAATGATTTTGCATGATTGGTACGATGTTGGTAGGACGGTAGAATCCTGACGCATCTTTGTTGTAAGCAGCATTTGGTTCTGAAAATTTAAAGACAATTTAGTTTTTATGTATTCAATTAGAAACTATAATTCATGACTGGATACAGAAAAAAAACGTTCCAAAAAAACTTCCTCCTTCTGAATTCGTATCGTATGTAAGGAATAAACTAGATTTACTAGATTGCATGCAAGATACCGTTTTGGTTGGTATATTAAATGGTGCCATGGTGGTCACAGTGTCAGATATTCTGCCGCGAAGTTATAGTGCATATCGGCGGTACGATGTGAAGGTCATTGTGGTAAGTAAAATTGCTGTTGGTACGTGTGATACATAAAACCAATGCTCTCATGATAGGTACTCAAAAAGCTGGGTGACACTGCAACTATCTTGGAATGTCGTTCCGGTAAGCACGGACGGATTAGGCTTACTTGAGATGCATGATTTCTCGGTCTCGTCATAACAAGAAAAAATAATAATAATAAAGTAGGTGTTTTAAAGTATCATCATCATCATCAGCCTTTAGCAGTCCACTGCTGGACAAATGCCTCTCCAATTGCACGTCACTTAGGTCTATCTTGGGCTTCTCGCATCCAGTTTTTGCCAGCCGTCTTGCGCAGATCGTCACTTCAACGTGCCTCAGGACGCCCTACACTACGTTTGCCGAGACGCGGTCTCCACTCTAGAACTCGTTTACCCCAACGGTTGTCGGTTCTACGGCTAATATGGCCAGCCCACTGCCACTTCAGCTTGCTGATCCGGTGGGCTATGTCGATGACCTTGGTTCTCGATGCAACGGTATGGGACTTGTTTGCTGATTCTGTACTTGGAAGGACATGGTGGCGGTTTCGTAAAGACATCTCATCACTTGCATGTATCGCCAATCTATCTGGCAACGCTGCAGGGACTCCAGAACAGACCAGATTTCAACCGAGTCAAAGGCCTTCTCATAGTCCACGAATGGTAGACACAGGGGCTGATTATACTCTTCGGTCTTCTGTATAATCTGCCGCACTGTGTGAATGTGGTCTATGGTGCCGTATCCGCTCCGAAACTCAGCCTGTTCCGGTGTTTGGAATTCGTCGAGTCAACGCGCAAGACGGTTCGTGATCACTCTTGAAAACAGCTTATAGACGTGGCTTAGAACTGATATGGGTCGATAGTTCTTCAGCAGGGGTTTAAAGTATACCAAAAATAAATTATTTACGTACGATTCAAATAATTGACATCATATACTGGTTTGAAATCGTCTTCACCGTTTTCCTGAATTACAAATCCTGACCTCTCATTTGCATTATAATGTAGATTATGTTCAAAATTTGATAATGCTCCATCAGGTGGACCTGCGCTGTCTCGTTCATCAGATTCTAAATATCCTGTTCTGGCTTTCAAATCTAGTACAATATCTTGGCTCAGACTCTTTCTGTTTGGGGTATATATTAATACTTCGCCAGTTTCGGTTGCATTATTAGCATTTGTCAAGTCATTTCTTCCTAATTCAGCTTCGACATTATCATAATCATTGTTGTTTTCATCATTATCTTCAAAATCATCTATGATATCTAAGTCTATATTCATTCTTCTCGTAAAGCTACTCAAAAAATTAATATCATCATCTATTTTTCTTACGTCTTCTGTCATTTTATCTGATACTGGTTCTTCTCCTGCAGATTTGCCATCATTAATGACTTCTTCAATTTCTTGTTCATTTATATATGCTCCATAGTCATTGGTTGTATCGGCGTTTGCATGAAAGCCGTTGTTACTGCTTGTTTTCGGTGATTTGATTTTATGATGATGTTTAGAACTTTTTATGCCACCTTCAACGTGTGTTGCTTCATCTTTTACCTAAAAATAAATTATGATGTTTTCGGAATCATTAAAATAATGGTGTGTACGAAAGTTATGCATTTGCAAGTTCCCTTATTTTTACTAGTGAATATTTAAATGTTTTTGTTGGTTTTCCCGATATTTGTTTGTGTAAGTGACCTTGGTTTAACACTTAACTTAATGTTTTCGAGGGGATTCCTCTACTTGTATAAATGTTTTCCATGCACGGAGCACAATCTAATGACCAAGTTAAAAATGTACTTACTGTCTTCACAAAGCGAGGGACATAAGAAGTTTTGGTCTTGTATTTAGACAACTGTCTTATGGTGTGAAGGACTCTGTACCAAGTGAAATTACAGGGTGAAGATGAAAACCAATATCTCGGGATGACGATCGTAGTAGACTGTCACGCAAAATAAGTTGTAGACTCTATATATTGCATGTACATGCTACATATGTTGCTCTACAAATATGGACATACGAAAGACAGGTAATTGAAATATCAGGCAAATGACTTTTTTATGGAATAGGTAGGCAACCCCTGGTGGCTCACCCCATGGTAAGCGATCATCGTCACCCACGGACATCCACAATACCATAGGTCTCGAGGATGCGTTGCCGGCCTTTGAGGAAGGAATAGGCTCTTTTCTTGAAGGCTTCCAAGTCGTTCTGTTCGGAAACACCTCAAGTGGCAGCTGGTTCTACATAGAAGTAGTGTGGTAGGCAGAAAGTGCCGTCAGAATCGCACGGATGTGGACTCCCAGACTTGAGCTTTAGTTGTCAGTATAAAATAAACATACACTTAAATTACGGCTAATAAAACACAAACTCTTCTATAAAAACCAATCAGAAAAATTTCTCTAATTAAGAATCCAAAGCTTGTTTTTGACTGGTATTAGAAAATATGAAGTGATTAAGTCTGTAAAAAAATAACTAAAGTGTAATAAAACACTTCAAGTTCGCAATGATCCCAAAATGCTGGCAGCATTGTTACGTTGAACGGCAATGTTTAATATTCAAGCAAGATAAAGGCCAGCATTTTGGTCACGTGTTGCTAGCGCTTGGCCACGATCTCGTTTGATGGTCACTGACGATAATGTTAATGATGGTGTTATAGTCATAGAAATGATAACACAGAATAAACAATAGTACTAACAATAGTAACAACGTTCGCATATGAATGATAATTATCTCATGTAGGTGAAGCTTAAACAGTAGTATTAATTTTTTACCTACATGATTTTAACAGTCCCCATACAACGCTTAAAATTATGTGGACAGATAAATTCGATATTCCGTTGACTACCTCGGTAGCCTAACGGTCATGGCTTCTGTCACGGATTGCAGGAAGACTCGGGTTCGAATCCCTATCAAAATGTATTTGCAATGTTCTCTAAAATTCCAAAATACATATATGTGTTGACTTTATGAATAACTGATGTGATTAATTAAAAAAATAATAAGCTAAGAAACATATGTTACTTGATGGTCAGTGAAGATTTCATTGAAGGTGGTATTACCACGGTGATAAATACTACCGTGGTATTACGGTAGATCTAGAACTGTAGGTACTCGTAACTGGCTCTCATGGATGGCTGCTCGCACGCATCGGTGATTAGCAATAGATAAAAACAATTGAGAGTAGTGATTAGAAGATGTGCACTGAAAAGCTTTGCCCTGGATTTTCTCTCGATATTAGCTTCACTAGAAGCCTTTTAGAACTTGACCTTCTAGTAGAAGGCTTTTTCGCAGGAGTTTGTTTACAAACACAGAGACACGAGATTTTTTATATTACAGAAGAATATTAGCTACGTTCTGCACGCGTTAACCGAGATAAAAAAAAGCTTATGTGTAGCCTAGATATCCTATTCTCCTCATGAATCTTGCTTTCATATACAAAAAGATTCAGGTCTGATCCAGTCCGATTCCAGAGATTAGCGCGTGTATAAACAAAAACACGAGCTACGGAGAGGGCTATGCTCAGGGTTTCTCTACGTGATATAATCAGAAATGAGGAGATCCGTAGAAGAACGAAAGTCACCGGCATATCCCAGAAGATTAGCCAGTTAAATTGGCAGTGGGCAGGGCACATAGCACGTAGAACAGAAGGCCGATGGGGCCGGAAGGTTCTGGAATGGAGACCACGGACCGGCAAGCGCAGCGTAGGTTGTCCACCGACACGGTGGACAGACGACCTGAATAAAGTCGCAAAACGACGTTGGATGCAGGCCGCTTCCAACCGGTCCTTTTGGAAAATTATGGGGGAGGCATATGTTCAGCAGTGGACGTCCTACGGCTGAGATTATGATGATGATGATAAAAAAAACCCTTTATTATACTATTATAGGTTGGTGGAACATCCAGGGACAAGAGCGAAATTATAAAATACCTACTCTATTGGTGATGGAAGCGCCTGAAATAAAACACACAGGTGTTGTACTCACATCAGAAGATCCGGTTACGGTTACAATAAATACTAACAAATATACGACGCCATATAAATTACGCATTATTTAGCTGTATATTGTCATTTTTCCCACACACACTCACACGTTTCTAAGATAAAAATGCGAAGGTATTATTGGTAAGCTTGTTTATTTTTTAAGAGTATGAAAAATCAATCTGTCAAACTAATTTTCACAGCTGTAGGTAATTGGCACATTTCATTTTCTTTTAGTGCCGATTGGTGTTCATGGTATTTACGAGATTGTGATCATGGTAATCTTTTGATAAGAAAATCGAGTCAGAGAGGGAATCTGCATAAAATAATAATATTTTCTTATTGGTATTTATTGACTTTGCATGTCTGTTACCATTATAGTAAGGAAAGAAAAGAAATAAGTGAGTAAGGTTATAAAACTTATTTTTTCTATGGAATCAATATCAAATAAAAACAATAACTGCTACCAGTGCCCAACGATCTCCAAATGCTGGCAGCATGGCCACGTTGAATGGCAATGCTAAATATTTGAACTAGGTAAATACCATGCTTGTGGGCACGAGTTACTTCGATAGATCTTGAAAAAATCGGAGGTTACCTTAGACTCAAGCGTTTCGACTCCAAAAGCCTCAAATATGTACCCGCTTTTTGTATTTGCACCTTTTGAGGCTCTCGTATGTTTCAACGCACCAGCCTTCATTATATCATATCAATGAAAAACTAGGTAATTGTCTCGCCCATGGCTTAGAGGTGAAATTTACAAAAATCTTGCCTTAGTTGATGCTTTCCTTATGCGGAGGAGGACATTATTTTAGTATCATTGGCATTGGTAAAATGAAACACTCCCTTCGTAGTTATACGTATTATATTATATGCACGTCCTTACTGCCTCTCGGCTCAACAAGAAGTGAACGCTAGCCAGCCAACCTCCCATCATACAATTTGCCCCTCCTAAGTAGTTGGCGGGAACATCGACAGACAACGTGTTTAAAAGGTTTGTGTCAAGCAAAACTAGTCAAATGACTTCCGTTAATATTTATAAATTCACTAGAAAATATTTGCACAGAGTATAAAATAGCGGAAATCATGACACTTGGTACTAGCCAATTCAATACTTGCCTGGCTCCAACTACCACTACGTATAATGGTCGATAGAGCAACAGTATCTGGATATTTAGACTGTAGCAGTGTGATCTGCTTGTCGTCAATCATCACTAATCACATCATCTTCATACACACTAGGTACATGTGTTTCATGACGTGACACTCCTAGCTATGTTCATTAGATACTTGAAACCATTTAGAGGCATGTGTTCAGAACGCAACCTGGGTGCACTATGGTATATGAGGATTGAGGAGGCTCACTTTGTAGAGTTCTATACCGTATTCCTTTCTCTCGAGAGATAACATCGAAATACTCCTCTGTACCACTTACTTTTGCTTCCCTAGCTACTTCATCTGCTTCTTCATTACTATGTATGTCGGCATGCGAAGGAACCCGTTGCAATCCGAGAGTCGCTCCCCCATCAAGAATCCTACTTAGTTTGTTATATGCAATCGATGCACCTCTGTGTGCAGAAGCGCATCGAGCTATAATATGTTGTAGGGCACTTCAAAAAAAAATCTTTTTTGCCTACCAAAACGAAGAAAGGATCATCTAAATCGGATTATCCAGTAAAACTTTATGAGTGGTCATACAAGTACAATTTGAAAAATTTTATTCTGACTTCTGTTCTCTTCAGTAAATATCTATAGAGTGTAACTAAAACCACTAGACCGAATTTAATTAAATTTAAATGGGACACACGGGGAGCACCAGCTTTAAAAAAAGAATTTTAAGAATGGGTTATCGAAAGTTATGAGGTAACAAACATAAAAAAAAGTTGAATTGAGTACCTCCTCCTTTTTGGAAGTCGGTAGATAAAAATTTACGCATCTTGAGAACATCCTCTTTATTTTGAAGTCATTTAAAAACATCTGCCTTGATCTAATAAAATCTTTGGCTACATATAACCCGGTCAATCTAGTCTAGACCAAAAGATGAGAGTGAAGGTACATAAAGTCCCAACAAGCTGAAAATGAGTAAAATTGTTCAAAACATAATTATAAATAATATTTAAAAGTTCCCCATCATTCCCGTGTATGGAATTTTTTTTATTCAAGGTTCACAACTGTAGTTCTCTAGAGATGTGTTTACGTGGCGTATTCATGCATACGAGTATTATGACGATAACAAATTTTATAACTTTTTAATAACGAAAAAAGTATTGATAATTTTTTTATAGATAATTTTATGATCTATAATTTTTGTCTAGAGTACTTTTATGATAAACTTACCGTTTTGCTGAAAATTGTGTAAAACTTATTTTTTTGACCTTTTGAATAAAAAACTTTTCATACACGGGAATGATGGGGAACTTTTAAATATTATATTATTTATAATTATGTTTTGAACAATTTTACTCATTTTCAGCTTGTTGGGACTTTATGCACCTGGGTGAGCTATTTGCAACCATACGATTGTTGTGAAAGGTGTTAGGAGAGAATAGTTAAGGTAAGAATGGGATGTATTTACAGGATAGCCGGGGCTCTGAGTCGTGCGGGCTGATGACCTTGAGAGTCCTCTGGGTAGGCGTCCTGCTTTGTACGTCGTGCTGAAGGGTTGTTGTGTTGTATCACTGTTCGTAATAATGTTTGTGCACTTTGTTTATCGCGCACTCGCGTACACTGGTGTGATGAGTAAACACGTAGGGTTTTATGCGTTTAACGGCTGCCAATTTTGGCTAGTGCGCGCGCTTGCTTCGTTTGGGTGAGTGGCAAACGTGGGGCTGATTTGAGCTGATGGTATGTGGCCGTGCCAACACACCCTAAAGGTCACTTTGGGCTGACGCGTAAAAGCGGGGCTGATAAGCGGTCGCTCGCGGTGACGTTAAATTGGTGACTGGGTGGCGCTGTCCCGTTTAGCCGCTTCCTCGGCGTCTTGACAGCCGCCTGACAGCGGGCGGTGGGCGCGCGGGGGGTATTCCTTGAAGTGACGTCGCGTTGGCGCGAACAGCACCTTCGAATGTCTAAAGTTACCGGACTAATAAGTTTTTTTATGATACCATGTGACGTGACAGGGCAATCATTCATCTTGCGGTAAACCTCACGTTTGTACGTCATGCTCATGATAGTTGGTATAGTACTTAAAGCTTGACATGGAGTCTGCATGTGTTTTTATGGGATATGAGGGCAATGACAATGACTCACCGGGCCACCGTCACTCACACCGTCGCCCACGGACATCCTCAACATCAGAAGTCTCGAAGATGCGTTGCCGGCCTTTGAGCAGGGAATATTCTCTTTTCTTGAAGGTGCTCAATTTGTATCAGTTCAGGAATACTTTAGATGTCAGTTAGTTCCATAAAAGCTCTATAAAAAAATCAAATTTAGTAGCATAGATTAAAGATTTTGGTTGTTTTATGGTTGTCCGCCAACAAGTGGTGATTTGGTGAATGCAACAATCGAAAACAATCCACAGCACTTGATAGGTTTTCACGATTTTTCTGCAGCTGTACTTGATGGTCAAACGCTAGTCTATTTTTTTTTATTTTGACTGGCTGGTTGGCGCAATAAAATTGGTACAATCCTGTCTTCTTTGCCGGTGAGCCCTGGTTCCATCCCGGACAGGACAAACATTTGTGTGCATGTACATGTGTGTTTGTTTTGTGTCTGGATGTGTACTTATATGTACTCATACATATAAGTACTAGCTGGTGTCCGTGACTACGTCTGCGCAGGATTAGTATTTTGAGTAGCTTATTATCTTCTCCAAGGCCATATCTACCTTTATACCAAAATGTCATCAAATATTTATATGGTCAAACGCGATTGCTATAATAGTATTAGTAAATTTAAATACTTAGTAAATCAATCAGTAAACATTAATAATTAAGTACAGGAGTTACGTACATAAAAATATAAAATAAATCACCATGGAAAGTAACTGTCATTACATTTCATCACCCTTGACGGTATATGTGTTACATTTCATCACCCTTAATGGTCGCCGAGCACGTCTAGTGTATCGAGCTGTCAAATGGACTTGGCTTTTGACTAAGCTATCAGAAACTGACATAAACTTAGTCAGAACTGTCATCATTACGATCTTTACGTAGGCGGAGTAACTTACTTATTATTATTTTGTCTATTCTGTGCCGAGCATATTACGCTTATTCACCCGAGTGGTGATGGATGATGATGACGATGAAAATTATCCTGTTTGTTAATCCAGCGCCTCATCTACCTCCATACTAAATTTCATCAAAATTGCCCCCGTCGTTTGAGCGTGAAGAATTTTGAAAATCGGTTCACGCCGTCGAAAGTTATGAGGTAACAAACATAAAATAATACAGTCGAATTGAGTGCCTCCATTTTGGAAGTCGGTAGATAAATGCATATAAAATATACGCGAATTCAGTGCCCACCTAAGAACCTATCTTAGGTGGGCACTGAACTGATAGCTTATCATACTATTTATACTGCAAATGCAATCGTGTGTGATTTAGTGTGTATGTGTGTAAATATTTATTCACACTAAAACAGTTCAATGGATTTGAATGAGATTTAGAATGAGATGGCCTTCGATAAACAAATGCTACATTTATCCTGAACAACGATATGGTAATATTCTGCGAAGGTGCAGCCGCTAGGTGCAACTAGTTAATTTCAAAAAGAATACAGGCTCTGCATATGCCCCTGGATCGGCTGATAAAGACTAGACTATACAATGATTAATTGATATCATGATCTCTTGACGTAACATAGGAGCTATAGAGGTCTACAGAGAAGTATAAATGAATAGTAGTGTCGAAAACTTAGAGTTGTCAAAAAAGTTAACCTAAAACGGATGTAAATTTAGAGATGTCAATAAAAATTACAGTAAAGTTATGAAACATACCAAACTGATGAAGAATTATTATCTATTATGAGTTATTCTGCATCGGGATGGATCCTCTAGCTTTGAAGATGACGGTATGTTTATATTATTATTTTATGTTACAACTCTATTATTGCGACTGTTGGGAGCGGAGCCCAAAGCAAACTATATCAGATACCATATACATTATTATATGTACTTAGTACATCATTGGCCCTTTTGCGACATATGTATTTTGCGATATCCACACTTGATCTTGACATTTGTATATATTTGTATATACAGGTTGTCCCGAAACTCAACGATAACCTGGTACCGGGCGAGAGGCCAAGGTCAAGAAAAAACAAAAATGGGACCAGTTATGAAAAAATAACAAATAAAAAATATTTTTTTACCAACATGGAGTGTAAAAGTTAACTGACAATAATTTTGTATACCATAACTCGTCAAACTTAATTTATTTTACTGTGTTAATAATATTCATTACTTTGATTTGTGGTTGCGATTAATAGCACTGTTATTTGAGACTAGCTGCTCTACGCGGTTTCAGCCGCGCGGTGATGGATGATGATGATGATGATTATAAATCTTATATACCCTATGTTACTCAGGGTGAATGTAGCTTTCCAATGGTGAAAGAATTTTTGAAATCGGTCCTGTACTTTTTGAGCCAATTCGTTACAAACATACATACAAATATTTCCTCTTTATAATACGAGTATTAGTATAGATTACATCTACGAAGAAATGCTGCCAGGAAGCATAACTCAGAACAATATCCACACAAAAAGTGGTCCTTCAAACCAAAACGAAGTATGATTCCAAATACGAATTCCTTCCGAGGCTACAAATAGACATGTACGGTGATTGGTTTAAATTAAGGAAAGAAAGCAGGGATTGCTCCACGCGCGTGCTGCAACGTCTACTATGACAGCTGAGTCATAGCGGCGTAAACGATGTTATTGATTTAGCGCGACTTTTATTGGGTCATTTTTTTAAGGCAGTTTCTCTTCCTTTTGTTATTTCTTCGTAGGATTACATTATATAAAATTACAGTAAATATTTAAACTTTTTCGAAAAGTGGCTATTATCGCTTTTTTCCTTATTTTTTCATAACTGGCATACCTTGGCCTCTCGCCCGGTACTAGGTTATCGTTGAGTTTCAGGACAGCCGATATAGTACAAGAATATTTTCAGACTTGAGCACGCCACAGCTTTGTGTTAACCCCTACTATACCGTGATAATTAAAACAAAATATTTATGACCGAAACTCACGTAAATTTACGTCTCTGGTACTCAAAGGGTTAAGTCAGACGGTGAAGAGACGAGTAAGTCGATCGCCTAATGACGTCGCGCTTGCCCATTACATTTAGAATTTTAAACTGCAAAGGTTCAATGTTCTGCGCTTGTCACCCTGAGATTTTATTTTTATTTATTTATTTACAAAATCCACAGCCCTTAACTAACAAAGTTTATATATGTATCTTACACCAATTCAATTCAATTCATTTATTTATTTCAACCATCAGTCATATTAGCATGTTAAATAATATATAATATTACATAATCTTAAAAAATTAAATTACACCAAATTAAATTCAAACATCATCATATTAACATAAATCATATAAAGTTAGAAAAAAAAAAAAAAAAAAAAAGTCACCTATAACAATAAAATATTAAATATAAAATAATAAAGACACCTATGGCCAATAATGGATTTACATTTTACTAACTAACTAATTAATTATAGTTAGATATAAGATGTTCAATCGTTTCCCTGTTATCAGCCTTAAAACCACCAGCCCCTGTTAATACCCTCCAACAGAACACAGTAATGTTTGCATACTACTGCTTCACGGTTGAATAGCAGGCAAAGGCGTGGTACTACCTCAGGCGGATTCTGTCAAAACTAGGAGTTTTGACATAATCCGCCGACAGAACCACTAGAAAGTTAGTTGTAATCGATCCGAATCGGCAAACCTCCGCTTCATTGATAAATCTTTGGTTATAGCGTAAGCCTGATGATTAATCCTATATGCCAACTATATAATTACTTATCACAGTGTCATTCAACATTAATACAGTGTTTTCATAATACGTTTTACTTCAAAATGAACTCCATATCAACTGTTAGATTACTGAGCAAAAGAGAACCTCGTAATAAAGCAATACGGCCGAAACTATATAGAATCGTCAGATTATATGTCTCTGAATCCGACTTGGTTCCTGTGGTAGTAACGGTCAAAAGCGTAACAACTGCGTAGGAGGCCATTTCTCTTGTGTAAAAAAAAACAGCCTGTATAATAGCATTACGTCTGATATAGAAAATGTACATAGATCTTTTAATTTTATGTCGAAGTTTGTTTTACGACATTTTGCGCGTAGTACGAGCGCATTTTTGAAATTGTCAAAAACTTGACTGCTGAAAAATTAAAAAAGCGGACTTGTATCGTAGCAACCTGGATTAAAATATTTAAACCTTTATGGCTGCTGGAATTACCAAAAAACTGTTTTCAGAAGTCGGTACCAAGCGCACAATATTGTGATAAAAGGTACTTTTAAATTATCATGGTACCGACGTCAACAAGTCTATTTCATTTTTTAGTAAACATATTTTTGGCCCATTATTTTCTTATTAATAAAAAATTAAAAACACCATACTGGTTACGCTTTAAAACCGGCGAGTCCTAGCCGGTTTTAAAGCGTAATTATGAACATAACTCGCGATAGTTTTCTACCATACTGGTTGCTAAGAAGTCACCCATATCTCCTTGAAAACTAAAACAATAACGACGCCATGCAATTTCAAAACGAGCAAAAGCCTATATAATCTTACAATGATAAGTAAGGGTGTGGAAAAATATTGCATTGAATTTTTCCACACCCTTCCAGTTGGTCAGTTTTGACCTTCCGACCCCTGAAACTCTGGCAACAACGAAAAACAAAGCACCGTTCTAATCCTACTAAAAGCTGATAAATTCAACAAATGCATGTCCTTGTAAAAGATTTGTGCATGTTCTTGTAAAATGACTGAAATCTAAACTATTTTCAAATTAGTTTTCAAGCGTACCCAAGTAATTAATTAATGTTTTAGATTCAGTTAGTTTTGAAGTTTCAAAGCGAGATGGTTATAAGTAGGTTAGGTATACTGTTCGTAGCATTGAAATCAACTTAACTTTAACCTGCTCATCAGCAGACCCTCAACAGTTCATGTCTAGGAAGCTTTGAAATCGAACCTTTCCTTCACTGACCGAAATACTACGCACCAACTAATGCTCATACTGAATTTATTTTCGGGTGGACCACTTAATTTCGGTATCACAAAAATTTTAACCTCCAAAAACAATACAAATTGTAGTTATTTCAGAAAATTGAATTGACTTCCAAATCGTAATTCTTGCTTTATTAGGACACAAAGACATCAATGTCATCACCTTAGAACGTACCTACGTAGAGTTTATGAATATGAAAATATTCAAGCAATGATATTTTGTTCTATAGTATTTTTTTAATACAGTTGCTCAAAAAGTGGCGTATTGCAGGGACATATAGCGTTCGGGATGTGGGCTATTACATACTCGTGCTTTTTTTTACCTTTCCCGAACTCGTGCGTTCTCTTTCCCAACTGTCAAAATAATGTCTAATAAAAAGAAAAACCAACCATGAAGTTTTTACTAAAAAAAAATTCATAGAAGTTTTTTTTAGTGATTCATGCAAATACGTATATTTCTAAAAAGAAGCTACTAATTTGTTTCAATATCAGATTTAATGATTTGATTGAATGAGTTAGGTTAGTTTTCATTTCATTTCATCTCATTAAATTTCATTTTCATTTCATATCAATAAAAAAATTCTACTGAAGACTTGGCTGTACGGGCCTTTCCCTGCCAGAATGGGTGAAGAAAAAAATCTCTGCTTTTATTTTACGGTTGGCGCCATTTTCCAGAAATTTTCTTTGCGAGTTTATTTTATTAAATTACTTCATTGTTCGCAACTGTATTAAAAATAGTCGTTCAGTACACGTGCGGATCCGTCATTGCAACTTGTTCCGACTGTCAACCCTCGCCTTCGGCTGCGCCTCGGCTCGGGTAGACATTTGTCGGAGCTCTTTGCAATGACAGCCTTTCCCCACTTGTAATGAAATATACTATTTAGTGCTTACATACTTACGATTCTTTAAGTACAAGACGAAACATGCTTCAAATTTGACAATGAACATTATTAATGCCGAGTTCACACGTTTGCCACTTATCGCAAACTTGAAGCTTCTACAAACGTTTGGACAAATTAGGTGAACCAAGCGTCGGTATCAACAAGCTTGCGAGAGCCTAGTTTATTGTAAATATGCAATCATCACGAAAGTCGAACTCATGTATGCTGTAACATTTGATTAAACCTGTTTTTATTATAAAAAGAAAAAAAAGGAATATTTCACTATCAGGCTTATTAAAAATTTCACTGAGGTGATTCCATGCATCTACTATGTTTTTCTTATCTTCGATTTCAAACAAATCTATGGTTCTATAGGTTGGCCTATCGTAGTCCTCGCCTGCGCGGTACAGGGGCGCGGGGGTATGAAGACAAATGGGACTGAGAGAGATGCGAGCGGTGGGCGTATTTTTGTAATAGCTCATTTCTAACGCTCGCTACGCGGGCAGCGATCGCAGCGGACGCTTTGTGAAATAAATAGTACAATAGTTTATTATCAAATATATTATTTACTTACCTATTAGTTAGCTTATAGTTCATTCAAATAATATTGTATCATCGTCAATTAATTTTCATTTAATAAAACAAGTTCTTCACAGCTAACACATTGCATATCTTAGGAACTGTCTTGGCGCATTTCTTCTCGTGTGTCCACTAAGAGTCCCCGCCGCCCGCACCTCTCACAGCCCCTTTTGTCGACATACCCCCCACGTCCCTGTACCGCGCAGGCGAGGACTAAGATAAACGGCCAACTTATACTTGGTACATTCGAGAAAATGTAAAATTTGGTGCTTACTTACCTACTCTTTTTTTACTTTTATTTATACTCAGAAGGACAATACGGTAAGCACGCCCACGTCTGTTGCAGCCAGCCGTGCGATTTTCTAAGAGCAAACATCGTTGCATCTTTGACAACCGTAAAACAAACGACGAGATGACAAAAAACGTTGGAAAAACAACCTTGTGTACAAGGGCGATATCTCATAAAGTATTTGACATCGGTGAGCTCGTTGACGAGCACATCGACGAATCTTTACAGAATCGCACGGCATGCGCCCATAGAGAAAAAATTGTATATATGATATACAGACGTCAGTCAAGGATTAGAAGGAGTAGCGCCATCTGGTGCTGTCTTCAAAGGAACTATTGCATTATATACCTACCTATACTCAAAATGTTTTTCACTTATAAATTCTCAACTTTACCTATCTAATAAATTAAACGCGAACTAATACTACGCAGAACAATACGTAAGGACGCACACGCCCGTTGCAGCCAGTGCGCCACAAGACATACTACAAGTAACTACACGCAAACATGCAGATGCATTGCAAGAGCTTGCCGCATATATATAATTTACTCTATGCTTGCCGCAAACTACCGTTTAATTAGGCACCAACAACCCACAGATATGAATTCAGATCGGCGAGAAGCCGAGCCAAACGTTTGGCAAATCAAGCAAACACACATTTGTGGAATTTGTGGACGCTTGACGAGGTTAGGCAAACACGTGGACCCGGCATTAAACTAGATATTGACGGTTGACATAATTTTTTTATGTGTACACAAAGAATCTTTATTCGGACACGTTTAACCATACATGAATAAAGAAATCTGGCTTAAAAAAATTTAAACTTTGCCAAGAAACGCTATTGAGGACTTTTCCTTCGATGGAATGAATCAACTCCATTAAGTTTCTATGGCAAGGCAATTTTTTTACAATAATGGGTGTAATCTCAAACACACAAACAAACTTTGAAATACTTAAGTCAACTCAGTTTTTTGTAAAAGTGTAAGTTTTTTTACTAATTAAAATAAAACTACCGTTTTGCCGGCGTCTCTACCATTTTTTCTTACCATTTGTATTGTGGATATATAAGTACCTACAGATATACAAGTAGGTGCTCGGTACCAAAATTTTGACCATTGAAGGCAACAATGAAAATGTTTATAATATAGATGTAGGTGATTTTCATCTGAATATGACAAAAGGTAACATCGAAATGTTACCTTTTGTTATATCGTTTCAAGATATCGCATGCTTCGGCCACAATCACAAAATACGATTTACAAGTACCAATTTGACAGGCCGATTGGCGCAGTTGGTAACACCCCTGCCTTCTGAGCCGCTGGTCCCGGGTTCGATCCCCGGACAGATCAAACATTTGTGTGCATAAATATGTCTGTTTGACCTGTGTCTGGGTGTGTATATGTATTTATGTATGTATATCAGTCATCAGGTTACCATAGTACAGGCTCTGCCTAGTTTGGATCCTTTGTGTGGATAATGTAAAAAAAAACAAAAAAATCAGTTAAACACTTAAGGCATTCTCAAAGTAACATAGAATATAAACCTAGCTTGGTACGTGTTAAGTTCAAAAAGTTTCATTCACCCTGGAGGATATTATCTCTTAGCTAGAATCATAAATAGAAGTTGCATAGAAGAAAATGGCAGTGTGACATATTTCAAAATATTCCCAGTGTCATATATTTCTAGTTTTGGTAAACTTTTATTTTTACCGAGTGTGCTTAATGGTTTAATGAAATGGTAAGTATTTCAATTTCACGTATTGCTTATCTTCATAATTTTGTATATTGTTGGGATGTACAGGAGATGTATGGGACTACATCTCCTGTACAAGTGTCCCCACTTCCCTACACTTTTCCCAAGCAAACCCAACTGGCGCTAAAGTATCCACAAGGAATATTGCTATTCTCATGATCATTCAGATAGTTTATGTGGCTCTGTCCAACCGATTAATTGCCGTATTACAATCACAGACACAAGTTTGACCCAAAAAGCTTAACCAGCGTGGCGGTATTGGGGATAAAGCCTTATTATGAAAAGGATGTATGTCCAAGAGCTGTTTATCCATGATGTTTACATAAAATTTATATGTACATACAATTTTATAGTAAACCAAATGCTTTTTTGTAAACATTAATTAAAGGTAATAATATACTAGTTTTAATGCCCGGGTGACACGAGGCCAGTTATTCAAGCCAGGACAGCAAGCTAGTACTTCTGGCTTCGTGTAGACAGACAGACTAGTTTTTTTTTCTAAGCTAGTAAACCAGTAAGCTAGTTTACAAGCCAGGACAGTTTTTAATAGGATGGAGTTCTATTTTTAAGCCAGTAGCGCCCCCCACCACTGATTTTACTATCCTGGCTTGTGTACTAGCTTCATGTGGCCGTCAAAGTCAGTTTTCAGTTGGCTAGTAAGCAGTAGTAACCACGTGTTTTGTTAATTTATCTGAGGTGTTTTTGTAATTTTAAGACACCCAAACTACTCGTAAGTACGGAGATTAATTTAAAGTTTGTACAACTGTACTAAGACCCTTAATGTCTGTGGAACGCCACCCTTCCAAGTTATAAATACAATTATAAACGTGATCAGGTACAAAAAAAATGTAGTGAATTAAAGAATGTGGGTATTGTCCGGTACTGTTTTTGTAATTCATCTTCTAGGTACTTCGTCTAATGCGAATTAGCACAGTTTTCGAAGTTATTTTCGCATGCAATTCAAGTTGGACGCGTGGTCACCTCAGTCACTGCAATATTACTAGCTTAAAATAATGAAGCCTCGTGTAAACAGAAGTAGCTTGTTCCAAGCCAGGTCAGCAAGCCAGTATAGTTTAGTAAAAAACTAGCTTGCTGTCCTGGCTTGAAAAACTTGCCTCGTGTCACCCGGGCATTAGAGTAATAATACAATAGGCAAGAGCTTAACCAGCAGTAGTATCTACATTACACAGGTATGTATTCTATAGAAATATTTAACGAATATTTGGATAGGATGTACTTAGTTGCATGGTTAGACTGACGCTAGAATAGGGACTCCGGTTTACCGAATATTTATATTTTGTAAAACACATGCAAACAATAGACAAAATAATATAATATCTCTAAACATTTAGCATCCATAAAATTATTAACTGATAACTCTTTCTTTTTTCATGCTGATTCTCAACTGAGAATCAACTTAGTTTTGTGAAAATACAACCAAATCTTGTGCCTGATGATACAAACGCTTGCTTCTTCTTTAAGTGCCTCTCCATTACTGAAGGTTGGCAGTCAGCTTCTTAAATTGTTACTTGTCAAGCGCCAATCTGAACAATTGCTCCACGGTCTTAATCCCTGTCCACTCCCTGATATTACGGAGCCAAGACATCTTTCGTCTACCCAATTTGCGCTTCCCGGGAACATTTCCCATCATGATGGTCTGCAGAAGGGAATCATGCCATAGAACATCTCCAAGGTAGGCGACTTTCTCAAAATTTCGGATTACTTGGAGGATAAAACAGCTTGGGACTGATCACTCCAGGATCTACCTACTCGTGTATTACCATGTCAAAGTGTTGCGTGCCTTGCCCTACTGATACCATTATTATGGTCTCTTTTATAAGGAGCTAAATATAAACGAACATTTGTTATATACATTAAGAAATTGGCGCTACAAAAAAATTTAAAAAGACAAGCCCGCTGAGTTTCTTGCCGGTTTTCTCAGTCGAGGTCGTGTTCCGATCCGGTTGTCGATTTAAGATATATTAATTGTAATATGACAATTTGTAAGTACAGTATAAACGATTTCATTTTCATTTTCTGCGTCACAGTCCGGGTAAGTTTGAGATTCTTTCCCATTCAGCGCAACGCTTGCTACGCTTGCCTAAAACAGTTGCAGTGCGACTGATAAATTACAATTGCAGTGTTGCGTAGCACTGCACTCGTCACCCTGAGACATTGCACATTTCAGTCTCTTTCGTCCAGTAATTTCACTTGCTACAGCGCCCTTCACACTCTAAGACAGTAATGCTTGCGCACTATTGCTTCGCGGTAGAATATCTGGCACTGCGGTGGTGCCTAACACGGTTTCATGCACAAGAGACCTACCATCTCGGGTTCCATCACCCGTGAATTTGTAATGTACTGCGTTTTGGTCTGAAGGTATTGGTGCGTGCAACATTACAGGCACATGAGACTAACTTAATGTCCAAGGATTATGGGCGTAGTGCAGTTCGTCACTTGTGAGGAAAAGCATCTGTAAAAAAAAACGATATTAGAAGAAATATTAAGTGACACTTCCGCTAAAGCTTATGGCAATGCTTATGGCCGAGTTGCGGTGTGGACCACCCGCCCTCCGCACAAACTGCAAACGGGAAGTATACAGAATAAACAACACACAAAACAACCCAATCAACCAAAAACGATTCGACATGTGTTTCGCCTAGGAATCGCCTCTACACGAAGCATCCTCAGGAAATGTTGACTCGTCCAGCGCTAGACCGATAGTGAGACACCGCGGTTTGACTCACTGATAATGGATTTCCGCAAAGTAACGCCTAAATGAATAAATTATCTAAATGTACCTGTTCTAGGTAGAGACCACTTAAAATCAGGTGGAGCTCGTACTTGTGCCGTTTCCCTAAAAACTTGATAAAAATTTAACCCATAGCCATTAAATATAACTCTGATATATTTTTTATAATGTGTTTAATGGAAGTAAGAAGACTATCCAACAACAGATGTTAGACCCAGCTAGTCTCACGAGGTAGAAGATATATGAAATAGCAGTTGATATTTTTACTAAGTACATACTTATTGTAATGAAGCAGTCGCAAAGCTTCATTCTCAACAGATAAACATGGTTACACAAGGCATGCTACTGTCACGACTTGGGTGGGTGACCGCTAGGAGCGTTTACAAAAAATACAACTGAGTGCTATCTGCTTCAGTTAGCAGTTGTTAGCCTATGTTGGAGCACATATATGTACGTACAACAGATAACGCAAGTGCATGTACTTTTCGTGTCCGAACTCCGACCACGCGTCAAGGTTGGCCGCCGCTACTTAGGACTTAAGATACCATCATTGGACGGAGGATCTTGCAACCGCCACTTTTGGCCGCCGTACGTTGGACGCTCTCGGGCCAGTCCTACAAGACTGGCTCGGGCGGTCCCACGGTTTCCTTTCATTCCGTCTGGTGCAGGTGTTATCCGGGCATGGATGCTTCGGATCATACCTGCACCGGATCGGAAGGGAGGAAACACCGGCATGCCATGATTGTGGCGCGGCGGAAGACACGGCGCAGCACACCCTCGAGGTGTGTCCGTCGTGGTCCGAGCTGCGCCACAATTTGGTTGCCATAGTCGGGCCGGACCTCTCGCTACCCAGCGTTGTCACTGCCATGCTGGAGGGCGAGGGGAACTGGGCAGCGGTCTCCTCCTTTTGTGAAGACGTGATGTCCCAAAAGGAGGCGGCAGAGCGCGCAAGGGAGGATGACCCCCTTGCGGCGCCACTGCGTAGACGAAGAAGGGGTGGAAGAAGGCGATTGAATGATAGTCGCCTTCTCCCCGGTGATGAATAGCGAGGGATAGGCGCGGGGGTGCCTTCTCTCGCATTGCACTCATTCACCACCCCCGTCGGGCGGGAATGGCCAAGCACTCCTGGCCATTCCCGGGCTCCTCCTGGTGGGAGGGGTGTGCAGGCCCCGCTGTAAAAGCGGGCGGTCGTCGGTGGGGGACTGGACGTAAAGGCTCGGCCGACTCCCCAGTTCTCCTCCACACATACGAAGCCGGAGTGCCGCTGGGTCGTTTAGTGGGTATACTGGCACTTGCCGGGGAGTCCCACATACCCCCCCTCATCCCCAACGGGGGGGGATGCGTAATGCATTTTTCCCAGAGGGAAAAAAAAAAAAAAAAAAAAAAAAAAAGGACTTAAGATACAGTCCGCTCGCGTCTGTTGTTACAGCCTGACGGCCGCGAAAACTAAAACATGCCTCGTTGCGTGATAATTAACTGCAGTAACCCAAAAATTTCGAGCCCCCAAAGGCATGGACATATTTTATTTCCTGTTACAGGTAAGTTATTTTAATATTATATTATGCGTTTCATGATCATTGGAAAGTCGACACGCTTGGTTTCAAAAAATTGTTATATTTGCGTTATCTGTTGTACATAATATGTTTTGTGGTCGGACGCTTCAGGCGGCCTGACAACTCGTCCTATACGTTTCCTACATACGTTCCTATATACATTCATACGTTACCCTGTAGGTAGTTTCTCTATGCTGACTACTTCGGCACTAAGCTGACCTTGTGGTGCGGCTGTGTCTATCCTCCAAGCCGCACTGTGTCCACTGGACACTTTATTTTTCGAAAACATGTGGATTTGTGCAAAAATAATAAAACTATTGGATATGATGGCGCTTGTGACTCACTCATACTGATATTTTATGAATGTTCCATCACAGATTACATATTATATGTATAAATACGATTTATAGTTAGTTAAGCTATAACTGAATGCAGCTGAAAAAATGGCAATATGTAACAAATGTCAAACTGGCAGGAAATGATACATAAATTATTGATCATATATTTTTTCAATATGGCCATGACGCATGATGCGTATAGTGCCAAGTTCAATCGGTCATAGTTGGCATGGGTTAGGGGCGATTAGGTACAATCTCTTTTAGTATCTTTCGTATATCAAAATCAGTGCGTAATCGAAGCTAAATTGTGCAATATATACATAATAATAACATACATACCAACTGTAATAGACCCGCACGTGCTAAGTGACCTATTTCTTATATAGTACTAATACTTCCCTTATACTTATCACAGCTGCAAAATTCTTGAAATCTCAGCTATCAAGGACTCGTCCACGGAAGTAATCGTGTCTTATCTTTGTTCACCATTTACCAAAGATACCCTGCGTATTGTCGTTCTTAAGAATATCTCTTACTGATTTGGCTGTCAGAATTTTATCAACCAAAGGTTAAAGACAAGAGTTTAACATTAATTTAAATATGGATTTGTAGAGGTCGACCTTTCAGTTAAGTACGATTATCTGATGTCTGCCTGATAAGTCAATCCCGGAAATTGACTAACGGCTGACGCAATCAACTCTGCTTGCGGGTCAAGACCAGACCTGTCAGTCACCTGCAGTGTATGTGTCCTCTCTGAGCCGGAACTGAGTTAGCCAGTCTTTTAGCAAAATGTCAGGACTTCGTTAACTGATCGTTAAAAATTATCATGTGTGTCAGGACTCTAGTCTACTGACTTGATAGTATTAAACCATCAATTCAATTATCATTTGTCAGGAGTACATCGACTGACCTTTCACATTTGTCAGAACATGTTGACTGATCTTTAGTTATAAATATATTGTATGATTACCTACAAAATCAGAGATCGCACCTTCGTCATATAAGACGGCATTCGACTCTTTTGTTACACGAGATAATGACAGGGACAAATCACATAAATTGATAACAGCAAATAGATTTAATCTCAATTAGCTTATTGTCCGTTAGGTATGAAATGTAAGTATGTGACCATAACTTCTCTAACTCAAAGGAAATCAACACCTATTTTATATTTCATAAATATTATTATACCGTGACCTTCTACGAGCACATATCAATAATAGTGAATAGTTATGCCTAAAGACTTCTAAACCTGGTAAATATTATAAAACTGTACTACGTCAATTACAGGATACGTTACTCTGGATCCAAGATATTTCCTAACTGTCTTTGCCTTAATTAAGGGGTTAGGGGGTAGTGATTATTCAAAAACAAGATAAGTTTCAGGAATTTACTTTCAGATTAAAATTTATATTAATTCAAGAGTTTGATTCTACAGTTACCCACACGTTTCACAAGCAAGTTTGTAGGATACCAAGGAAAAACGTGGAAAAAACCTCGGCCACTCTTTTCATATGATTTCGATATTATAAATATACATAAAATTTATAATAATAGATCTATATCTAAGAGCTGGAAAGAACACACATTTTATTTTATTTTGCAAGTCATTTATCTTTATTTACTAAAACAGGAATGCAAACAGTAGATATGCTCGTGTCGTTCTGTTTATTACAATAACAATCCAACTCATTCTACCCTTACCAGGAGAGAAAGAGTGTGTGACGTGTAAACTTTATGTAAAATTGACGTTCCTAGGCGCAACCCTCAAACCAAAAATCGGGCAGCTATAAGTTGCTAGCGAACACCACGGAGGAGGAAGAAGCCTTCGATTATGTCAAGTTCCGTACGGAAGCTAAGAAAACTGGGTAAGATACATTTGTTCATAATATATTATACACATTTTCTACCGACTTCCAATCAAATTGTACTTGTTACACATTTTTAATACGAGAATCCAGTGCGAGGTAATAACCCAACAGCAAGCGTTCAGGACTCTCCTTGAAATCACTGAATATACATACTCGAAATTATAGTTGGAAATATCTGACTTAATTACGCGCGATATTCCAGTTTTTAGTATAGAAAATTTATTGCCAAACAGTTCAAGTATACAGACACATTTCAATCTATATTTATAAAAATGAATCTCAATTTCCCTTGGTCGTCGCATCACGCGTGAACGGACTGAACAATTTCGCTAATTATTTTTTGTTGTGTTAATTGTCAGTCGAAGGTTCCTATGAAAGACACCAAGAAAAAATGGGAGGTTATGGCGAGGCTGAAGGCCGAGCCTAGTACGCGAACGAAGGTGCGGGCAGACGCTGGTTAAAATAATAAATTACAGTATTATATTCAAATTATAAAAGTCCGATAACTCAAAAAGTATGGACGTTAGAAAAAAGTTTTTAACAAAAGTCGTAGTAAATAAACCGACTTCAAAACTATAAAAACGGAAATAATATGTTGAAGCCGGTACCATGATAGTTCAAAAGTACCGACACGTTCACCGCATTTCACCGCAAAACCTGTCAGATATCTGTGACATAGTGGTACTTTAATTCTATTGAATTTATTTGCTTGTTAATGAGGTTCGCATACCTATACAAATTATTCGTTCTAGGCTACTGCCTAGTCTATCTAATAGCTAGGTCATCCTATGTCTTTACTGCTCCATCTCAAAAATCTACGCCTGATAAGCAGTTTTTAAATGAATTAAAATAATTTAATACCACGGAACCTATAATAATATGTTATCTTGTCTGTGTTTTGTCCAGGGTTGTGGGTTCAATTGCACATATGGTCAAAGGTGCCTTGGGAGCCGGGATCCTCAGCGGCCACGTGGGTTACATGAAAGCTGGTTTGGGGACTGCTTTACCTCTCAATATTATTTTCGGACTCTACATGTGCTATTGCTTACACGTAAGTATCTTATCTAATAAATTCAGGGCATTTTCTCTCAGAAAATAATATGTGGCCTGCAGTAATTTCAGTTATTGCCCATGGGGGCACTCCTTGGCGGTTCAAAGTCTTGAACATCGCAAAGTTGCTTGTTTATTCGGGGTTTTATCGTGTACATTTCGGGGAGAGTTTACTGGAGTTACCTGATTCGATTTCACCCTCCCAATTACTTCTAAGAACGTCTAGACGTATGGCAATGCAAAATGACTACATTTTTGAAATTCCACCATTGTGCACATAGGGTTTCGATTCCACATTCATAATGTGTACGATTAATATGTCCCATAGTTACAAAGCTGGGTATCTTCAAGCCACAAGTGTATAGGTATCTTAAGCAGGCATAATAATTCGAAAATTTGATATCTAGTTGCCTACGAATAATAATAAGTCAGGAAGCATAATTCAGAACAAATTCCACACAAAAAGTGGTCCTTCAAACAAAAGCGACGTATGATTCCAAATACGAATTACTTCCGGGGTTACAAATAGACATGTTCGGTGATTGGTTTAAATTCAGAAGGAAAGCAGGGATTGGTCCACGCGCGTGCTGCAACGTCTACTATGACAACTGAGTCGTAGCGGCGTGGACGATGTAATGCAACAAGTGAATTGGACCAAGTTAATAATATAAACAATGTTGTTTTTTGTTTTTAATATCGGTTACTTTTTAAAATTCAGTGAACGTTATGTCCCGCCAAATATGATTAATTTATTAAGTTTTCGTCTAGAAGTAATTAGAAGAGACTCTTTCTTCGCAATGTAGTGAAGTAAGATAAAAAAAAATCGCATATTCATTTTACCAAAATCATATTTAACTAGCTGGTGCCCGCGACTACGTCTGCGCAGGGTTAGTACTTCGAGTAGCTTATTATCTTCTCCAAGGCCTCACCCTGACCAGACCTCCATTTATCATTATACCAAAATGACATTAAATATGTACATGGTCAAACGCAATTGTTATAATAGAAGTCTAAGAGAAAATGTAAATACTTAGTGTATCAATCAGTAAACACTAATAATAAAAGACAGGACTTACGAGTACATACACATATATCACCATTAAAAAAACTATCATTTCATTTCATCACCCTTGACGGTATTTGTGTTACATTTGATCCCCCTTGAGTCTAGTGTATCGAGCTGTCAAAATAATAGCGAGCGACACAAACTTAAGGCACAAACAAAAAAAAAAAACTTAAATGTAGGCGTTGAATACACCGCTGCTTACCCCTTCGAGGATATATAGGCGAAACCGTTTGTTATGTTGTGTTAAAAAATAACATGTAAGTATTGCGGGTGATTCACTCAAGACCGCTAGATTGATGTTTCACCTCCGTCGTGATGGCGGAATCGCTCGACTACAGTCGGCTGAACAACAAAGATGGATGACATGCCAACTCTATCGCCGAGCACGTCTAGTGTATCGAGCTGGCAAAATCATTGCGTGCTTTTGACTCGAGGTGCGTTCGTTTAGCAATGAGGGCATTGGTGACGTTGCAATTGTTGGCTCTGTTAAAGCGTTCGTAAAGCTCGAAATCGTTATTATTGCCGCTATTCCCACACTCTACTCGAACGCTAAGCCGTGCATAAGACCTAAAATCGCACGATTGTGCTGTCAAATAGATAGTTTTCAAAAAACGATCAAAAACAGTCGCAGCTCCGGACGTGGGTTAATAATTGTACTTTTCGGTGGCATAAATAACTCTTTTTTAGCTTTGCGAACACAAAAAGAGCCGTAAACGACATTTTCACCCACAAATTCCCAACTCGAACGCCATTGTGAGCGTTTTAGCGCTATTTTTCGCCAACTTGGGGCTATTCGAACGCACTATATAATCTATGAGAAACTGACACAACTTTGACAGAACTCTATTGTCAGAAAGAAAGTCATCATTATGATCTTGGCATCGGCGGAGAACTTGTTATTTTGTCTATGCTGTACCCAAAAATATTAGGCCGTTTCACCCGCGTGGTGATAGATGATAATGATGATGAAAATTTGCCTATGTGCTATTCCAGACTATAATCTATCTCTGTCACAAATTTCAATCAGATCTGTTCAGCCGTTCTGCCGTTATTGAGTAACAAACATTCATTAAAATCATCCATCCATCCATCCAAACTTTCACATCATTTATGATATTAGTGGGATATAAGTAGGAAGTAGGATAGGATATTCGTTATTTGTCTGGTGGACGTTTTTCAGTGGTCGCAGAATACCTTCATTATCAATTATTTTAGAAAAGCATTGTGATGATATTACTGACAGATTTATGAGCAACTCAAGTAAACCACTTCAAAATTTGCAAAGGGTGAATTTTCATTAGCTTGAAAAATTAAACGTACTTACGTAATTCAACCAAGCAATGAACTATTTTTTTAATGCTATACTATGCAACTGTAGGTAATCGGTTATTACTGTTAATTGTTCATTTTTTGTAGTATTTTTTAGAGATGTTGATGTTTTTTTTGGGACGAATCATCAGCGTAAAAATGATAAGTTTACTTAATATAAGATTTGATATACATATAATAACATAACGCGGCTAAGTGTGAGGTAATCAGCTACGGACGCAGGCTGAAGCCATTACAGTATCAGTACGAGATACGCGGTGCGGTGATGTCGCGGGTCGAAAGCTTGCAATACTTGGGCGTGCGGATGATGGCCGATCTCACGTTTCGTAAGCACATTATTGAGTTATGCGGACAGTCCTTTAGGAATTTAGGTTTCATCCTGAGGAACTGTAAGGAATTTAATAGTACGCGAGTAATTAAAATCTTGTATAACGCACTCGTTCGAAGTCGGCTGGAAACGAATGCAATTATTTGGAATCCCCATGAGGGTTTTTTGTAGGTATGTTGGAGAAAATCCAAAATAAATTCACCCGTTTCCTGTACCTAAAAGAGTACGGCGTGTACCCATTGTACCCACTGATGTACCCGACCCTGTTTGTACTCGGCATGGTGGGCTACAACAAGCTTGGCGTGCGGCGTGACGTCGCACTCTGCAGGTATGTGTGGCGCGTGCTGCGCGGGCAGACGCACCACCCCGAGGTGGTGGCGGAGCTGCGGCTTTGCGCACCCGACAAAGCGACTACCCGTCGCCGGCTCATGCCCACTTTCAGCGTGCCGCCCTGCCGGACGAACCTACTCAAGTTTGCCCCCATAGTTCGCGCTCTAAAATTGTTGAATGCAGTAGCACAAGACATAGACATTTTTAATTGCAGTCTGGCGAAGTTTACAGAAACGGCGCATAAGATCTGTGAAAACATGACCTAATTTTACAATTGTACTAATTTTAATTGAAATATAATAAGTAACTAATTAACTAAGAATCTAATATTATATTTTCCAAATCTTTATTTCTAATGTAAATTATACTCGTAATATTTAGTGTAGCACCGCCTTGGTTAATAAACTGTAAAGGTGTATATTACTATTGTAAATAAATAAATAAAATAAACAAAAAACAGTAGGTATTAACTGTACAGACTGGGAGGTACTGCAGATTTGTGTAACATGGTACATATACAATTTCTTTCAATTTGTTTTTTTATTTATTTCTTCAAAATTAACGGAGTAAGTATATAATGCTGGTTTTCACAGGCGTCTAGTCATACTCTTGTCTTTCTAGCTTAAGTGCAGAGGCATTTATTTTACTGCACTGGATCGGCAAGGAAATGAAAATAAAACTAAGCTAAAACTAAATAAGCAAAATACATTGCTGTTACATTTCAATATTCAGTTCTGTAAAAAATATACATTAATCAAAAATAGACTGACTTTATTTTGCATAGTATTGACCATCTCGGTTTGTATACGTATTTGTACATCTTTGAATATAATTATAATTTTGCTACTACTTACTAATAATAGTGATTCCTGGACATTTTAATCTTGTATGGATCCTGCACCACTTCACAACACATGCTGGCATGATGATTCACAGCTGTAGTTCACAATGATAAAAATTAAAATGTATGCGAAGATTTCACGTGTGCTCGCTTGCAAGAAAAATGTCCGACTGATGACGTACTGAACACGACTTTTAAGCCCCGCCTACTTGAACACGACTTTTGTTGGGTCATTTTTTTAAAGCAGTTACTGTTCCTGACTTATTATTATTCGTAGCTAGTTGCTGATGATTTTTAGTGGTACTTTCAAATCGGTTACGGAATCTAAGTCCAGCCTGAAACATTGCCATTGTTTTCTTATTTACCAAGCTAATATTATGCTCTTTTTCTATAAATCTTGAATTAAGAGTCAACATTATTGGTAAATGGTCTGAGTTCATATCATAATACTCCTCAATCTATAGTTGGATGATACGTTTTTGTAAATGATAAAATCTATTATGTCCGGAATTTTCTGTTTGTCGGTCGGCCAGTATGTAAGTTTTCCTGTAAAAATAATTTCACATTACATGTCTTTAATCGCACACAGCAGCTTTCCTTTCGTTGTGGTCAGTCGTGACCCCAAGTGTGTATTTTTAGCGTTAAAATCGCCTCCTAATATAAATCTGTTACCTAATTAGTTTAAAAGCTCTGTATGTGGGGACAGTATATGGCTGCTATTACAATAGGATATAGTTTAGTTTAACTCGAATAGCCACAGCTTGTATATGTGGTTCTTCATACTTGAACTCTGCATAGTGATAAATACTGTCTTTTATTATAACTGTACTACCTCCTCTAACAGTAGTTGCAGGATGAAGATAGCCTTTAATTTGAATGTAGGATTATTTAGTGAAATGTGACTCACATAATAGACATACATCAATATTTTCTACATGTGAGACTGTATGCAGCTCATTTCGATGCAGCAGGAGTTCCTTTTGCGTTCCAAGATATAATGTTTAGTAAGTTAGCCATTATGACTTTTGTTTCGAGGTAGCTATTTTGGTGCTACATTCAAGTTTACTTAGGCGTTCAGTTTTTCATCCATTGTAGAGCTATCGTTGGTAGGTTTTAGTGGCCGTGCTAGCAGTTTCGTTTGCGGTCCCTTGGTGATTTGTGAGTAAGAAATTTTTTTTGAGACGCGATGAGTGTAAAGTTCTATTTGCTCTAGGTACCTGGATGATGGGTGATGTCACATTATTTTTATTAAGTCTGTTCTTTAGGTTTTGCAATTCCGTTGCCACTACACATCCTCTGTAGCTGGCTGGGTGTGCTTCTCCACAGTGAACACATTTTAGTTTTTCTTCAGCTGGTTTGTTGCAGTCTTTGGTAAGATTTTTTACAGTACATTTCACACACCTGGGCTATTTGGAACAATACTTTTGCGCCACCTTTTGCATTGCGGGATCAGTTTTGATGTACGCACTGGTTGAATATCCTTTTTGCAACCTAAAGTAGCTTTTATGATATAGATATTGATATCTTCATCATTTTGGAAAGATAGAACAAACATATTGAGGGGTGCCTTATACTTCCACCCTAATTTGTTGACTGCATTTTCGATCTTATACCCTTTAGACATCAAATCTTCAACTATCTTTTCGGGTAAGCACGAAAAGTACAAGTTTGCCAGTGTTGCCATAACTTTTATTGGTCTGTCCTGTTTATTCTAATATGGGTGCCATAAACATTTTTTTTTCAAGTAATGACTTCGTAATACCTCAGTGTGTCTTCATTAGCTGCATTTATTTTAACAATTTCTCCGTTTATTGTTTCATATAAACCCATCTTTAAATGTGCTTTCAGTTAGAAAATCGTAGAAGTTTTTATAATTTTGAATATTTTCTACTATTATTGGCGTTGGTGGAGAGGTTTTTTTTTAATTTGTACGCTTTCTTTAGCTTTTTCGCTGCAGTCGTGAGGGCTAACCCGACCGACTAAGCAATATTTCTTTGTTTGTTGCTTCACATTAACTATTGTTTACGCAAAAACGTCGCGAGTCTCGACAATATTGCTAAGGAAGTGATTCGACAAACGTGAGCGCGGACAGTGCGAAGCGACGGCCGATCTAGGTTGCTGCGTCGGCGCTTTATCCGAGTTCTATGTCACTAAAGCAAGACCGTGGCGACGCTGCTGTTCTCGATGGAAGTCATATTTAAAATGATTTATAATTTGTATAGCTGTAAGCGCATGTAGTTGGATTGCAATCCAGCTTTAAAAATAATAGAATCTACCTATATTTTATATTATTTTGATTGTGATCTGTTTGGTGCTTTAAATAAATAATAAATAAATAAATAAATAAAAGATCACTCCTACCACTACACCATTTTGTTACACGCTGTATATTACAGAAGCTTTAGTATATTTTAGCCTTGGCATTAGGACGTGTTGGATGTTAGTGTTAGTTGGGATATATCAATGTATCGCAGAAAGCATGTGGCCATATCGCGTAAAAGTAGTGATAATATCAGTTGATATATCACGGCAACATATTTATTTCTGCTTATGTCTCTTTCAGATGCTGGTGAAATCAGCTCAGATAATGTATAAAAGGACCAGGGTACCGAGTATGTCGTACGCCGATCTCGGTGAAGCAGCGTTGGCATGTTTCCCAAAGCCTAAGTTTGCAAGATACTCTTATGTCTTCAGGTATGTATCCGAATTTAGCATGATTAGCATGATAAGCCATTTACATTACATTGCTATGCATGTATGGCTAAAAAAGCCACTTCTCTATACCACTGCTACCCACGTGTGCATAGGATGCTACAATTTTGCCAGCTTTTCTATCGACTGTTTTTTTTTTTCTCTTTTTAAATGTTTTTACCTCATAACTTTTGACTGGGTGAACCGATTCTCAAAATTCTTTTCTGTTAGAAAGCTGGTGCTTTCCGTATGGTCCCATTTAAATTTCATCATAGGTATTTGGTCTAGTAGTTTTTGAGATACACGCCAATAACTGAATAAAATGGAAGTCGGTGTTAAAATTTTCAAATTGTACTTGTTTACAAAAAACTGTAACATCTCGTTACCGCTGCAACTATTACTTAATTAATCTGTGACGCTGCATAGATTCGCGTCCCTTCCTCCCTGAAAGATATGATTATAGCAACTATACTACGGCCGTTCAGAGAATGCGTTCCTGACACGTCGCGATTGAACTGACGACGTAACTTTGTAATGGCGTTGCAGTTACGATAAAAATATTATTGCTGTTTGTTTACCGTTTTAACAATTGATGAGCATTAAAACAACATTATTATATCAATAATCAATTAATGTTATAATTTTGTGCCAAACTGAGTGTCAAATAACTTGGCAAACAATATTTTTCTAAATCTAAACTGCGCTATTACAAGGTTATGTCAGCGCTTTATATTTGTAGTGCTGTGATAACAATAACAGGCAATAATAGTATCGTAATCTGTTCTTATACAGTTATACTTTATAAAATAATACGTTTTGTTTTTCTTTTTAAGAATTTGAAAATAATGGACTATAAGATAACTTTTATTAAATATAAAAATAAAACTACGACCAAACCGAACGCGCGAAAGAAAGTAGCATTTTTATATTTAGGTTGAAAATGGTAACCCCAAATGGCGTTACTAGCATTTTTATACTTAGATTAAAAACGGTATCCCCAAATGGCGTTATGGGCCGCCATTTTGTGACGCTAAAACAGTCGTCTGTTGTCGTTTCGTGCGCATAGACCACGTTCTTCAAGTGTTTTCGATCTGTTTTTATTTGATTACCCGGCTTTCCTTTAATGGACTGTTTCTGCTTTTCAAACTGACATCGGCGCTAAATCGGACTTCGATTGTGTTTTTGTGACTTTTGGTGCATAATAATGCCTAAACGTGAACAAACATTGAAAAGTGGAGCCCGTGAGTTAATCATCAAGCTGCAAGATTACTTTGAGCGGGAGCGGCAAGATGGCGGACCCCTCGTACCTGTCGAACAAGTACAAGAACGCGTCTCTCAGGCGCTTGGAGTTAGCAAACGAACGATAACAAATATTAATAAAGAAAAGTTCGGCTCTACTGACATGGAAGATACTATTTTACGTACTCCGAAGAAGAAACGTAGAACTAAACCCGTGACAGATATTGACACCTTTGACGCCGATGCAATCAGAAATCATATATATGGTTACTATTCTAGAAATGAATATCTCAACAGGAAGAAGCTTTTGGCATCGTTAAGAGAAGCTGGACTGATTAGCGGGGGTAAAACTGATTTAACCAAAATCTTAAAAGATATTGGTTTTTCGTATAAAAAAACAGACAAAAGAAAAATTTTATTAGAACGATACGACATAATTTTAAAACGGATAAGTTTTTTGAGGAAGCAAAAAAAATTGATAACTGGGATAATGTCGTGTTCATTGACGAGACATGGCTAAACGCCAATCACACGGTTTCCCGTTCTTGGACGGATGATACACAAGCGTCGACGTTGAAAGTACCAATGGGTAAGGGGGCCCGTCTGATAATATGCTACGCAGGTTCTGCAAAATACGGCTTTGTGGAGGACGCGTTACTGGCATTTCAATCAAAAACCACAAATGACTACCACGAGGAAATGAATGCCACTACATTTAAAGAGTGGTCCAGAACGTGCTTTTGCCCAGCCTACCAGAGCCTTCTGTAATATTCATGGATAATGCCTCCTATCACTCGGTTCAAATACAGAAACCACCTACCAAAGCTAATAAAAAATAAGAAATGGTGGCTTGGTTACATGCAAAAGCCATTGACGCAAATATGCAGATGCTAAAAGCAGAGCTAATTAAATTAGTTAAAGAAAATAAAGCGGCAAATGTGCGATACGAAATCGATAAACTGGCTCTGGAGTACGGTCATCGCGTTCTAAGAATTCCATCGTATCATTGCCAATATAACGCGATTGAGCTAATCTGGGCTCAAATAAAAGGTTACGCCGCCCGCCACAATACTTCCCCGACATTCAGCACGAAAAAAATGATGACCCTATTAAAAGAAGCCTGCGGGAAAGTCACAAGAGATGACTGGGCAAAGGTTGTTGAGAAGACTAAAAATCTGATTGTGGAACATTTTGACCGAGATATCAGGATTGATTCTGTTATTGATAATAATATAATTATACATGTAGGCGAAGATGATGATGAAGACACCACCTCCTCAAGCGAATCGGAGTCTGATTAATATTCTGTACGCACATTCAATTCAATGTACTTTATTGCATAGAAATACAGATTGTAACTTTGTAACAAAGAATAAATAAAACAATTTTATTACATTAATATTACCCTTTTTTGGTTTCCACTTAAATAACTAAAATATAAATTTTAAATGATTCCGCCAATATTAACAACCTGAAAATAATTTTAAAAATAACGCGGCGGTTCATTTTGGAGGAACGGTAACGAACTCAGTGTTATGTTGTGCCCATCACTAGTCGTGACTAACTGATAGGTGTCAGGAACGCATTCTCTGAACGGCCGAACTATAACAATGAGTTTAGTAGTAGTTAACATTAAGTGAATACAAATAAAATTATGAATTATTGACTCGCATCTGTAAAAATATACAGATTAAGTTATAGAAAAATAAACATTAGAAATAGCTGTCTAGTTGTGTTTTTTAAACTTGTCGATATGAACGTTGTAGCGCCTAGGGACATAACTGAATTCGCCGTGGGCAACTCCGATACGAATACTGCGTGCCCGTGCGGTATTCGTAACCCGTTATGATTTGTTTACAACAGGGCGATACGTTGCGTATACAAAATACCAGGCCAAACCGGTCAAATATTATTGTTACTGTAGGTGGCAATGAATATGGCACATAGCAATGGCTAATTTCTTATGCACTATCATGATGATCATGTAATCGCTCGCACTCCCTTTAACGCCAAAACTTTAGTCCTAGATACAGTGATTACCGACCACAACCCTGTTCTATTTAGTTGCAATTTACACATGGAAAGAAGCGTCTCCAGCCATACCTCAAAAAATTTAGACATTGCAGCAATAGTCAAAGATCTGACAAACTTCGATTATTCTTCTATTTTATATTCTAAAAACCCAAATATAGCTTCCGAAATTTTTGTTCACATTATATCGGACATTATTAGTAAACATACTCGCTTAGTTAAAATTTCTAGCAAAAAAAGGTTACTTAAGCCATGGATTTCTCCAGGCCTTTTAAGATTCATTAGAAATAGAGACATGCTCTATAAAAAATATAAAAAGAACCCAGGTAACTTAACCCATAAATTAATCTACACTCGCTACCGTACCTTCTGTAACAACCTACTAAAAAAAGTAAAACGTGAGTACCATCAAACTGAGTTTCAGAAGGTTAGAGGAAATCCAAAAAAGGCGTGGAGTATGATTAATAAAATTGCCAATATAAACAAAAAACCAAGTTCCGCAAACAATCTATTAAAAATTCACGATGACCCATCTTTGTCAGTTGATTCGGTGAATACCTATTTTGGAAATTTTGGCCTCCAAAATCCCCTCTCCAATTAAATTAAATACTTCTAACTACACCTCAAATCCTGCTCAATTTACCGGTAAGCCTTGCCCACCTTCAAATTCTATGGTATTATATACGGTTGAATATGATGAAATTCTTCATGTAATACACAGTCTAAAAGACAATTGTGCTCTTGGCTGGGACGGTATTTCAACGTCTATTATCAAAGCCACCAGAAAGGTACTTACTCCTATTCTATGTCATATTTTCAATCTCTCCTTTACTACTGGCGTGTTCCCACAAATATTTAAAAAAGCTTTAGTTCATCCTATTTTTAAGAGTGGTGATAGGGACAGTGTCTCAAACTATAGACCCATCTCTGTGCTAACAGTTATGTCGAAGGTTTATGAAAAGATTATCAACAAGCGCTTAGTGCAATTCCTAAATCAGAATAAAATTCTCTACGAGAATCAATTTGGATTTAGAAGTGGAAGATCCACAGACGAAGCTGTTTTGAAACTCTCGGAAACGGTGATTGAAAATTTTGACAACAAGCTGAGGACTATTGGTATCTTTCTGGATCTCTCAAAAGCATTCGACACTGTCTCTATCCCTATTCTTCTTTCTAAACTTGAATGTGCTGGCATTAGAGGAGTTGTGCAAGACCTGTTTTGCAGTTATCTTAGCCATCGGACCCAGCAGGTTGTGATAGATGGTATTCATAGCCGAGAGGAACCACTTAGCTATGGCGTCCCACAAGGTAGCGTCTTAGGACCTACGTTGTTTTTAATTTACGTAAACGATTTATGTAACCTATCCATCCCAAATTGTAAATTAATAACTTATGCCGACGATACAGTTCTTCTGGTTCATGGCCACAGCTGGGCAGAAGTGCGGGATTTATCTGAGAATGCATTAAGGATTGTTATGAACTGGTTATGTTGTAACTATTTAACTCTTAGCCTATCCAAAACTAATTTTATTGCTTTTGCTCCCAATGTGACGGGTCAACCAACTGCTTCCTTTGAATTACACGCTCACCTGTGTGATAATAGCACAAGTTCTACAATCTGCAACTGTATTTCTTTAGATCGTTCCTATTCCATCAAGTACTTAGGTGTTATGATTGACAGTGCTATATCATGGAAGCACCATATCACGTATATGGTGTCTAGAGTGCGGAAATTGATTTATGTTTTTAAAAACCTCAGAGATATAGTTGACTTCCAATACTTAAACACAGTTTACTATGCTCTTGCCCAATCCGTTATATCTTACTGTATCACTTCGTGGGGTGGTACCGGAATATCGAATATGTTATTATTGGAAAGGGCACAGAGAGCTGTACTCAAAGTCCTCTCCAAAATACATTTTCGATTCCCAACTACTGAACTGTACGTGCTATGCCAAGTCCTAACTGTCAGGCAACTTTACATCCTGCATACGGTATTAAAGAAACATACACAACTACCGTTTGATCCGACCCTCATGTATACCAAACGCAGATACGATTTTGTCTGTATCACTACAAAGAAACGGACAGCAGTAGCGTGCAGACATTATCAATGTATTAGCTCGATGCTGTACAATAGATTAAATAAAGAATTGAACATTTATCCCCTTACTACATATAAATGCAAAACAAAATGTATAAAATGGCTTCAGTCATTATCATATCAAGATACTGAAAATCTCTTGATAGTTTGAAATAATTAGCTTCACACACACACACACACACACACACACACACACACACACACACACACACACACACACACACACACACACACACACACACACACACGCGAATACACATACTGGCGTAAACACACTCTTTTATTTTCAACTCACAACTTTCCTCTCTGATTCAAACATATATTTTTGCAAAATTTTAAAATTTTATTTAGTTTTGTAACCTTATTTATATTCAATTATGTGTATACATACTAGAAACTGAATTAACTGTAAACTTTGTTTTTAATAAGGAACTTTCTGTACGATTTCTCCGGAGGAGGGCGTTGACATCTGCGACACAGTTATACACTTCTGCAGATGTCATCGATTCTCATACGTTAGCTTTAATAATTAGATACATATACCGAAAATCAACAAGAGTAAATATTAAATGACAAAAATCAAGCAACAAGCAGTGAGTAACACAAACGAGACCAAACATTGAAACACAAACTAAAAAATTAATTTGACTAAAAATACCCTAACAGTGTTGTTAGTCAATATTAACAACCTGATTCGAAAAAAAATATCTCCAAATATATGAAACCTATGAAAAAAGCTATCATCACTATATTATAGGTAATTACCGGTAACTTCTATAATAACTTTATGATAAGTAATTAGTATTTTTTTAAATCACTACACCAATAAACTTTATCCACCTTATTATAAAACGTGAACTAAAATTAGTTCCCGTTTAAACCATAGTTTAAGAGAATAGCAAATAGGAAATTTCCATAAACCATGGTTTAAACTCGAGACTACTTTAGTCTACGTTTTATATATTATTAATAGAACGGACTAAGTCTTAGCAATGTACACTTTTATCTTCTTTGTTTAAATTTTTAATTCTAAATCAAATACCAGTTATAATTATTCTTTGTAACATAGTTACAAACCTTTGAAAATTATTCCGCGCTCCTTTTTTGTTATAGTCGATTTGCATTCTTCTACACAACACCAGATTATTTTCTATCCTTGGGCACTGTAATCAGTATGTGAAAAGGCTCCTATTGTTGTCAAAAAAAGGCATAGGATCAGTTATTTACTGTTGGATATCTTTGACAGTTAACGTACTCGGTGGGATGGGCAGACAAGCAAGGTGGGCCTTACTTATAGATATCCGCTTGATATCCTTTGTCTAACCAGCGTCCGTCATTTACTGCGTCGTACATTGGGGTCGTTCTGTACATCCGATGATCGAAAAGTGATAGCTAAACTTTAAAACTATATGCTAATGTTTCCATTTGTTTTTTAGGCTTGTGATCGACGTTATAATAGTAATCGATCTGTTTGGCTCTTGTGCTACATACCAGATCATCATAGGCAAGACTATTAAACAACTTGTGGAGAACGTGCTAGAGACTTCAATAGAAGGACGACCTGGTAATATAATCTTAATCTTTGATTAGATGATGATATAATAGATAGAATTTTAAAATGACGGTTTGCCACCATCTCCCAAACTTGGTATCTGCCCAGCAGGATGATGATCGAAGCATCACAACGCTCTGAAGATGCAAGGCTGTGGTGGAGCGTTGCAGGAGTGAAGTTATTGCGATTGTAGTTTCTCTTTTCCAAAGTCTAAGGTCATTGTTCTACCACCTCCACCTGTATCGCAGTGGTGCGCGGAGACTCCGAGAAACGGTTCAAAACGATCAATGTGTCAATAAATCTATCATAATAGGTAAACAGCATGTGTTGAAGGAATGTGTCCGGAACGACGCCTTGCGCCAAAATCAGTTGGTGATTGACGCCAATGTAGGAGTTTGCAACAGTGCCCGCTTCGGCAGAGGCCAGGTCACTTATTAGATTATACTTATATATTTTTGGATGATGTCATAGTACATAGTTGATCTTATCATGTGAATTTGCTTTACGGGGGTGACATTGTCAAAAAGATGACTAAACTCCCTTAAAAATTAAAAAATAAATAAATAATAGGTAACAATTTTTATACAAAAACTTCCATTTGTCGTGGCTGCACGTTGAATGTTTTCGCCATTGGAGTCGTAATTGAAAATTGCTTTTAGTCTAGACTTTTATAATTGTTTAGTCAGCAGATCTGCCTACATGTTTGAACAGATCTCTGGAAAAGTCATAAAAGGTTATACTATTTTCCGATCTCCCACGTTTATGTATTCTATAAGTTAAAGGACATACATCATATTAATGAGTATGGACTAGAATAGAGTTTATCGTCACGTACAGGTAACAATAATTATAGTAGACCCCAACTTTTATCCCGAGTAAGTGTGCCACCATTTTACCAACCACGACCACTCTGCCAAGAGTGCCCGACTAAGAAGAAGAGAACTTTTATCCCAACTTAATAACATGCTCGCATTATTACGCTTCTTTATGTGTATAGTATCTACGTATCGGTTGGTATATTATATTTAGACAATGTTCTCTAATTTTCATTTATTATTTTCTTCGTAGGTTTTCCTAATTTGAGAGTCTACATGGCATGCATGATAATACCTCTTATTCTTATTTGTCTGATAAGGCATTTGAAATGGCTGGCACCGTTTTCATTAGCAGCAAATGCTGTGATAGGTAAGTACTTATTTACACTACTTACACTTACATTTTTATATCGTACATGGTTACGTGAGAGTCGAGTATCATCACTCATGAGCGTTACTGATGGCTGTGTATTTGTGTGATGACTTTGCTATTATTGTCAAAGATGGGCTGCTTTAGCTAATTATCAATCACTTAAAATCTGTGCATCAGTACATTATAGCTGTCGTTTCTAAACGTGCGGGATTGTCCAAACGTAGGTATTTAGCTCACTGAAAATGCAAAGTATTTATTTTATCAACGTAACTCACATCACCATCTTATTCAACCTCGGAGCAATCGCTCATTGGACTCTGCAAGTATTTATTCAATCATATCTTAGTATTGTCTAGTGATGTCGACCTTAGTTATCGACAATCCATAGTTTGCTGTATTTTCTGCAAGTATTTATTCAATCATATCTTAGTATTGTCTAGTGATATCGACCTTAGTTATCGACAATCCATAGTTTGCGTTCCCACTATCTGGCTAAATGGATAACGGATATTGAAATAAGGATTGAAAGGATCAATAGTAGCAATTTCACGTTTAATTAAAAAAAAAAAAAAAGATTCTAATATAAATGTGACAGTTCGGATGTATGCATGTTTGTTACTCTATCACGCAAAAACAGCTGAACAGATTTCGATGAAATTTTGCACGAGGCACGGGATATACACGTACAATACTTTTCATTATCATCATCATCATCCGTCACAATGCAAGTGAAACCACAGGCTGCAGCTAGTACTTGCTAAAGTAACTCTGTTTGTTACCACAACAAAATTGCTGAACGTATGGAAATTAAATTATTATTTTGATGCGTGGATCGAATATATTAAATTCTTTTTTATATATTATTATTTAATCTTTAAAAACGAACAAAGTTTGTACATATGTATACATATATATAGTTTGAATCTCGGAAACGACTCCAACGATTTTCATGAAATTTAGTATGTAGGGGTTTCGGGAGCTCTAAATCGATCTAGCAAAGGCAATGAAAAACTGCTACAACATAAACTGTTTTACCGACACAGAGACACTAAAGCTACTTGACAATAGATGGCGTTGTTAAGCAACACTAAGCCAATGAGTGTTTGGTTTAAGAATACACCATCATTGTTTATATACGAGCAAAACTCGGTCAGGTACTGATATTAAATCCTCGCATCCTTCGCTTGCACGGGTTTTACTATTGAAACCCGTGCAAGCGAATGTTTTTTTTGGAGCTAGTACTTCTTTCTATAAGTACTAGCTCCAAAAAACTTTGCAGTCTTGCATAACAAATAATTGTAATTATTTTAAATCAGCTGTGAAACGCGCTTTCATCTGTGGGGTGGTGGATGATGTTGATGACGATTTTTTCTTTCCGTAACTACCCCCGTATTGAGGCGAACAGAATAAAAAAAATCCAATCGCTCACTTTTAACACACAATTGTAGCACTTTACACAATGTTTTCAATGAATTATTTAATACACTTAGGTATTGATGAAAACAGTCGTTCGTAAAGTATCTGGAAATTTTGTGTTTTTTTCATTATCGTCCATAAACCGAATTTACATATAACTTTTTTTTCAGTGGTTTGTATCTTCACGGCTATTTACTTCGCATTCCACTTAAACCCCGGATTTGAGAATATCGTAGGATTCACAACGTTTTACAACCAATTTGAATTCATCGGTATGTCAGTATTCAGCATGTCCTGCGCTGGTGTGGTCATTCCAATTGAGAACAATATGACACAGCCTCGTAAATTCCCGGTCGCCTTGGTTATTGGTAAGACCATGATCTTAATTATAATAATAACAATTTAAGAATTCAAAGTAACGACATTAAAGTAAATTAATGTAACGACATCTAAAGGCATTAGCGATTCTTATACATTGAAATCAAACAACTTTTAAACAATTAGATGACACGGTGAGATGACGTAGCTGGTTAGACCAAGGGTATCAAGCGGATGAGCCCCTAAGTAAGGGAAGTCATTCAGTTCTGTTATAAGCTGAGCTGAGCTGATGGGAGGACTCGGGAATCAATTGGGAACAAGAGTATAGTCATTCTGTTCTTCATGAAAGGTGACAAAGGCCACTTGAAGAATAACAGACCTATTTCACTCCTGAGGCCCGTCGACAAATTGTTTTCGAGGGTCATCTCAAGTCGTCTCGCAATAAGACTTGACGAATTCCAGCCTCCTGAACAGTTCGGGTTCCGACGAGGGTTTGATATATACACACAGTTAGGAAGATCATGCAGAAGTCCGAAGAGCCACAGTGTCTTGCATTCGTGGATTATGATAAAGCCATTTTTCTTTGTCAAAAACCTGGGCTGTTCTGGAGTCTCTGCAGCGTTGCCAAGTAGACTGGAAATTCAACGAAGGTATTGATATGTCTATGTACAGAACCAACAATCTAAACATATCCAATTGTGGTGGGGAGTTAGCCAGGGAGATGTTATATCTCTGAAACTGTTTAACAGTACCCTGGAAGATATGTTTAGGACGTTGGATTGGGAAGGTCTTGGGCATCAACATTGACGGCGAGCACAACACACACATTCGATTTGCTGATGATATTGTCCTTATGGCGGAGTCACCAGCGGTTGGAATAGTATTTGCTTTATTGTTAATTATGAGTAGTCGTGTTAACATTTGTGTGTATATGTGAGAGTTTAAAGCCAGAGTGTTGCAATACTTTTTACTTTTGTATGTGAGAGGATAAATCTTTAGCATAGCATTTATTTTGAACTCGCTGACCCGCCAGCGGCTTCGCTCGCTCGGTCTCGGTGTAGTGTTGGAAGCGCCTCTTTGGAATCTCTAGGTCCTGGTTTAGATACCTGGGGCTGACAGTTACAGGCTTTTCTAACGGAGACATTCTCGCTAGCAGTCCGGAACCGGAACAGTACCCCGTAGATAGACTCGCCCCCTATTACATGAGCCAAAACATATACCTCATACATATACGAAAAACATATACCTCTAGCGAAACGTAGGTATTTAAAACACTGCTGCCAACCCCTTTGAGGATATATAGGTGTGACGATTTGCTTAGATGTATTTAATACACATTTCCTGAAATCTTAAAGAAATCTTTAAATCTACCTTATGAGGTTTATTTGTATACCCCCTACCCCCTAGTAATACAGGCACCGGTGTGCTGGTTTTATTTTATTATTTTAGCGTAGGTTTTTAGCCGGACCATAGAAGTTCATGCGCGTCGACCAATCAATCGAGACCCCAGTTTATTGTGAGACCGTGTAGCATAAAGAGATCAAGCTGCCATCTTGCATGTAACTCCGCTGCCCAGCGCAGCGAGCGGACGTGTGTACGCTGCGAGCGCATTAGATTGTATTGTGTTGTGATTAAAATGGGTACAAAATGTAACGGTTGTTGTTCCGCGATTTACGACATACTGTTTATGGAGTGTTCAAACGAAACATGTAAAAAGCTAGGTATAGCTTTTGGTTAAGATGGTAATCTTAAGTGTTTGAATTTGACAAAAGAGAAGTTTGAGATTTTCACGCAGGAATACAAGAAGAGTTGGACTTGTCCAGAATGCGTGCGTACAATGCCTAAAAAGGATGATTCGAACACACCGGTGCGAGGAAACATTATGCTGAATAAAACATTCACACCATGCAGTTACGTTAACACAGAGCGCGGGAATCTAGTTTAGAATGATGTGTCCATAAGTACGGATTACGAGAGTAAGGTGCTGCTGGAGCTGCAGGAGTTTCGCTCGGAGATGAATCGTCGTTTTGATGCACAAGTAATGGAGTACTCTTTGCTAGTGGACGGATATACTAGCACCGAAACCGAGTTACGAGAAATTCGTAACATAATGGAGGTAGTACAAGAAAAGCCTACAAAAGTGGATTTATTAGAATCGGAAGTTAAGTTCTTATTAGAAAAAAATCAACAATTGGAGGCAGCACTACGTGGTTCGATGCCGGGTACAATTGAGGTGAATAAAATATCTCAAAGTTCACTTCATGAAGTCTCAAAATCAAAAACGGGTAGAGAGCTTATTAAACGTCAGTGGGGCCACAAAACCAGAGAATGTACGTGGTTTAAAGAAATCTGCTCCCTTGTTGAATGTGACTGGTTTACGGTCTAAAGGTTTGTTGAATGTTATCCAAAACCAGGTAGAAAATCCAGCAAAACAGGGTGTGGCAACAGGTTAAATGACTGCGTCCATAACTTCAGCAGACAATATAGTTGAACCAATAAGTACTAATCGGGAAAATTTGGAAGAATCGTTAGATGATATTTCAAGGGAACAAAATGCACAGGAAACAGGAGCGAAATGGACCATTATAAATAGGAAGAAAAGAAGATACCCTACAAGGGAGGTGAAGAAAGGCGACTGCACTAATGCGATGAGCATACAAGAAACTGAAAGAAAGAAGTACTTGCATGTTTGGCGGCTCCAAAAGGAAACATCCGTTGATAGCTTGGAAGGCTATGTGAAGAAAATATTAGGAGACGGGATAGCAGTCAAAGTTGAAAAAATTAATTACAAGACTGAAAGAGATTATGCTTCTTTTATAATAGGTGTGGCTGAAAGCAAGTATGATTTATTATGCCAACCTAAGAACTGGGCTGTAAATATCGAGTTCTGTGGGTGGGTGTGGTTTCGTGGACCACCCAACCACAGAAAAAAACCGAAATAATTCGGATAATTTGGTTTTGATAGCCTATCAGAACGTAAGAGGGTTTCGTACAAAAACAGAGAACTTTCGTCAAAGTGTTGCTAGTTCCAGTGCAGATTTGTTCGCCGTTACGGAAACAGGGTGTAATGAGTCAATTCACGATGCGGAACTAATCCCACCTGGATACACAATTATTCGATGTGACCGAGCGGACGGGCGTAAACAGGGCGGCGCATGTTTAGTGGCCACACCGCGCTATGAATTGCGACGTATGCCGGTACCGGCCGCACTCGATGTAAACATTGACCATCATCTGTTTGGACTGGTTCGTGGTTCTGTTTACTTGCGTGATAGATTTTTATTTTTAATATGCGTCGTGTATATACCTCCGAATTGTACTGATAATGAATATATGTTACTGTTTATAATTGTAGAAGAATACTGTAATAACTATTCCATTATGTCACCCATTCACACTCGCCTAGTAGTCCTGATAGAAACTTTTATAAAGCTTATTTTTTATCACTATACAAATCGATAGCGAGCATAGAGTGGGGTCCAATATACGAACTAGATTTAGAGATGAGTTTAAATTATTTCTATAGCAAGTTAAACTCTTCTTTTGCCAACTTTGTACCTTGGAAAAACCAAAACAGAGTAAGCTCAAAGTACGTTTATCTCGAATGGTATACGACTAATTTAATTGAAGACTTAAAATTTAAATCTTTTCTTTATAAAAAATATAAAGTCAGCGGGTCTGAAATTGACTACAAAACTTTTGCTAATTGTAGGGCCAGAGTTAAAAAAAATTATTACACGCAGAAACGCAATACAAGCTTAATGTACAAAATCAATTACATCGGGACCCGAAGTCTTTTTGGAATTATACTAATTCTAAAAGAGAGAACAGAAGCCCGCACAATTTAATAAAAGATGGTAAAGTCATTGGAAATGACCAAGGCGCTAGGGAATTTGCTAAATATTTCCATTCGGTCTACAGTACGAAACGAGCCAGTTTAGACGTGAACGCGGCAATAGCGGCAGCGGGCGGCGAGAACGGAGCGGCACGAGTCCACATCGATAAAGTGCAATTACAGGAAGTCAACCGTGCTCTGCGACAACTCAAACCGAAGAAGTCCGCTGGCCCAGATGGTATACCGCCATACGTGTTGAAGGATTGTGTGCTTGCTAAACCGCTTTTACACATATATGACCAACGTCTTCAAGCGGCAGAGTTTCCGGATAGATGGAAAATAACTAGGGTAGTACCTGTACCATAAACCTCGCGTACTAAAGTAGACGAGTATAGGCCTGTCGCGGTACTGTCTTCACCGGCAAAAGTTTTCCGGCGAGTCGATAGTACATAAAATTATAGCGGCACAGGCGAGCTCGCAGCTCTCAGACGCTCAGCATGGCTTTAGATTGGCAAGAAGCACTATCAGCAATCTACTCTGTCACATAGCCGATCTAGTACCGACTGTAGATGGTGGGGGTCAGGCGGATAGTGCTTACTTTGATTTCAAAAAAGCTTTCGATTCAGTCGATAATGACGTGTTGCTGAGAAAGTTAGCAGGGATAGGGTGCACTCCACATGTTCTGAATTTTTTTGCCAGCTACATGACTGATAGGCAGCAATATGTGGAATACTCAGGCTTCAGATCAGAGCGGTATTTTACCAGGTCGGGAGTAAGCCAAGGCAGTAATTTGGGACCTTTGGAGTTTATTATAATGATGATAAATGATTTGCCAAAGGTTATACAGAATGCCAAGTGCCTGTTATTTGCGGATGATCTTAAATTATCTCTAGCGATTGAGACTGCAAGAGACTGCGAACGACTTCAAAGTGATATAGACAGAGTAGTGGTCTGGGCTAAGGAAAACTGTCTGCAATTTATCGCTACCAAGTGTATGACAATTACTTTCACTCGTTCTCGTAACCCCATACTGCACAAGTATCATATTGATGGGCTACTGATGGTTAGAGGAAACGTGAAAGACTTAGGGTTGACTCTTAACTCGGAGCTGACATTTCGGGACCATATTACTAAGGTCTGCAAAAAAGCCTACAGTAATTTGGGTTTTATCCTACGCATGGCTAACGGCTTTACTAATATTAATGCGATTGCCACCTTATACAACGCGTTAGTAAGAAGCCAACTCGAATGCAATGGAGTCATTTGGTCTCCTCATGAGACTAAGTACATTCTAATGGTAGAAAAAATACAGAATAAGTTCATTAGGTACTTATACTTGAAAAAATACGGAGTTTATCCTTTTTATTCATTAATGTACCCTACGTTATTTATATTAGGCATGGTCGGGTATAATGAACTGAGGGTCAGGGGAGAGCTGACACTCGGTTTGTTATATTTTTAAGGTGCTGCGGGGTAGGGTACACAATCCGGATGTATTGCAGCAGATATACTTTTGTGTTCCTGATAGGTATGTGGAGCGGCGAAGGCAACCAAAACTGGTGTCGTTGCCGCGCGCGAGGACTAACCTCCTGCAAGAGGCGCCTTTTACACGCGCACTTCGCACTCTCAATGTCATGGCGGTCGAATAGATATATTTCATTGTACTCTGAGTGAATTTACTAAAATAGCTTTAAGGGTTTTGTGTTATGTTAATTAGGTAGGTTAATGTAAGTTCTAATTATGCTACGCTATCCCATTAGGTTATAAAAACCTGTAATGATAGTTATAAGTTAAGAAAATAAATAAATGTATGCGACGGTTCAATATAAAAAGTTTATAACTTGGGAGCTCTGGGCTCTATTCTATCCATATACCAAATTTCATCTAAATCTGTGCCGTAGTTTTTAAGTTGTGTGTGAACACACAGGCAAACAGACAAACAAACATTTTTTTCAATAACGTCATAATTGTTGTTAAGTTGGTAATTTACGTCTTCTGACCTATTTTTTTTTATAATTATTCTGATTTCAGACTTTTTGGCCTCTACTCCTTAAGTATAGATTGCTCCTAGGGTCGTAATATGCATAGCAACTTTTTATATAAATAGTGGAGATGTTGAGTTATCTAGAATTTAGTTTATTATATTTTCTACCGACTTCCAAAAAGGAGAAGGTACTCAATTCGACTGTTTTTTTATGTTTGTAACCTCATAACTTTCGATAGGGTGAACTGATTCTCAAAATTATTTTTCCTTTGAAAGCTGGTGGTCCGTGTGGTCCCATTTAATTTTCATCAAACTCGGTTCAGTAGTTTTTGGGTTACACTCCAATAACTGAATAGAATGGAAGTCGGTATTAATTTTTTCTAATTCTACTTGTATTAGAGGTAAAAGGCCATCACACACAGGAACTTTGTGTTTTAAAATGTTATGGCGTGGGCCTCGTGCTTGTACCGTCTCCTAATAACATTTTAAAAAACTCAATCTACAACCAGAAAAATGAAACACGCTATACTTTTTTTCCTTCTCTTTTTTTCGTTCTCTTTTTTATCGTTTTAGGAATTATGAATAAGAATCGTTTATAACCAGAAAGAAACATACTGTGTAACATCAACTTTTTAAAGAGTGTTTGCAGCATGACAATATTACCGTGCCCAAACTAGGTCACCCTAGATAATTGCGTAATCTGATTCAATCAACCAATGCATTGCAAAAAAAATCTTTCTGTTAGATAATGCTGTCAAGTTATTCAATAGATGTTTCGCGATATAGACAATTAAAATTCGATGCTCGGATTGTGAGCCGGATTATTGGTGACACGGATTGTCGGCAGACGCTGGTTTCTCGTCCGAGGATGTGAATATGATATATTGCAATAATGACTGTGGAAGCTAGCTAGTTGAGTACTTACTTCAAAATTATCTACTATTAAGGGTGAATTACTTTGTGTTGGTGTTTTTCTAGGTATGGGAATAGTTATATTCTGCACATCGTCTGTTTCATTCTTCGGCTACATCGGATATTTGGACAAATGTCAGTCACCGATTACTATTAACTTCCCTTTGACTACGTAAGTTTTTTGCTTATCTACACATATAAATAAAATTAAAGTGTCTGTTTGTAATTCCAAATTAACAGCTTATCACTAAGGGGCTTACTTATAAACGCTGCTTAACTTTAAATGAAGTTATTTAGTACTGCGCAAAGGAAAAATGTTCTGCGCCGTACTAAGTGACGTTATTTAAATTAAACAGCGTTTATAAATAAGGCCCTAAATGCGTATAAAAGTATATATGGTACCTATATAAAAAAATATAATATATATCGGTCTGTCTGTTTGTTCCGGTCCGGCAAGGCACACCTAGTTTTTGATAATTTTTGTCTCACCAAATCAAATGAACGTCGATCGTCTCATATTGTGTTTATAAGCGGTCTGCTCTGATATAAAGGAAGGTTAATTTTAATTTTGACCCTGGTATATGCCACCTAATAACATTGGCTTGTCCAATAGTTTCACATGCTGCAACGATTTGAGCTAGCAGACTATTGCTTCGCGGCTGAACTTCTGGGGCCTTACTATGAGCTCTTAAAGCAGGACTTGTAGAAAACTGCCCGGCTTATTCACACCATGACAAAAAAAATTAAGTTAAAGCAGGTCTCCCCAGGCCTACTATTCAAGAACCGCAGAAAAACCGTTCACCTGTTTTTTTGTATGGACTCTTATTAACATGACGCTCTAAATCTACTCAGTTTATCAGCTTACAAACAGCTAGGCGTCTGCAATATTGGTTAAAGTAAATTGTTAGAATGCCAGAGACAATATTATGCGTTCACCTTTGAGAACAAAATATTCAAACAGCTGAGAACAGAAACAAATGAGCGTCATAGTATGATTTCATTCAAAACTGTTTATGCCAGGTTTAAGTACTGCACCGAACTTGCATGGTTTTTATGAAGCTGATAGTAAGGTCCCTGGTACTGCAGTTTACACAATTAGCTTAGAATCTAGCCCAAGAAGCTTTCTACCTAGCAAATTGGACTTAGATTATGAAATAATATAACATTTTGTACAAAATTTGAAACCAACTTTCTGTATTCTATTATAGCCGATGTTGGTGATAAATTTTTACAAAAAAGTACGGTCAGATCTTGATCAAACTTAAATGGCACCACATGACAAGCACCTACTTCAAAGATACTTACTAATACTAATACTACTACTACTAGTAATAGACCAGGAGGCCAATTCCGATATTTCACAACGTTCTACAATCTATCCCGCTGCAACTGCAGTTCGACTCCGGTTGTCGTTCGATACTTTGGCAAAAAGCCATTCTACTACTTCTATAGACAAATTGGATTGTAGCGTCACATAAACATAGCATAAACGCTACTTTTTGATAAATATATAATTGACACTACTATATACGAATATGGTTAACAACGCGTTCATGATCTATCGAGAAGAACATAAAGTTTTGATCGATCGCTGGTGTCAATAGAAACGTAACTGCAGATGGACTGTTATTCGATAGCAGAATAAGAAAACGCATAAAAGTCGCCGTTCAGCTACGGTTCGATTGCAACTTAATTAGTGGAATCGGCCCCCTGGTGTTCACAACTGATCGTTTTTGTTTTTACCAGCTTCCCCAAGATACTGAAAGGCCTTATTGCAATTATGATCTACGTCACCCACGCGTTAAACTTCTGGGTTCCATTCAATATATGTTTCTATTACATCAAGAAGCGCATCTCTGAGCAGAAGATGGTTATGATGGAGTTGATACTAAGGGCCGTTTTCGTGGTACTTATTTCATTGGTCGGTATCATATTCCCAAATATCGATAATTTGATCGGATTCGTGAGTATATTTTTATTATGTTTTATATGTATGTCGTGTTTCTATATATAGTTATTGCACAGGCAGCGATGATTTAGGAACTGTGACGTGGTCCTTTTGACTTTAAAGAGAACGGGCCACGGATAGCGCAATGCTTGGAGATTCTATGCACGATAGAATCCAAAGTGAAGAACCAAAATCACCAACTTAGCTCTTAGAATTTGCATTGATAGTAGGAGTAAGTTCTACTTCAACTATCAATGCAAATTCTAAGAGCGACCACAAGAGTGACATGTTCAATACGATAAACCGATTATACCAATGAGTGCCTTAAAACTGTTAGCCGATGATATCTGATATGTAATATCTGATAGTCTTGCGATGCACTTAGCTAACAGCTGTTCATTGTGTCGTTCAAAGGATAGCATCATATGTACAGCGGACGTCTTCCAGTGGCCCGAGCACGAACATTTACTATAGTGTAACGTTTTCGTATCGTTGACGTACCTATACAGTACAAAATATGAGTTATCTGTGCCACAGTAGTACTAGATAAATGATAGTTTGTACTGAATACGTCAACGATACGATTACGTTAGACTTTAGCAAATGTTCGTGCTCAGGCCACTGATGATTTCAATGCTCGTGTCTGATAATAAGCGCCGCGCCTTCTCATCACAGTTGCAGTTTGATATGCTGCGTTTGGTTCTTCGGGGCATTGCATTGCCTCTATAGGTGCCCTCGTGATGGTAAACGTCATGCTTTGTCATGACAGTTGCAATGCGACGAAGTTGCAACACTGTACTGCACATATCTCCCTGAGACATACCTGTTCAGTCTCATCCGCTAAGTAATTTCAATTGCTACAGTGCCTTTCAATCTTAACACTGTAGAGGTTTCACACTACCGCTTCGAGGAATAATTTCTGTTATTGCGGTGGTACCTGCCAAGTCAGACACTAGCAGGAATATCTCACCACCTAGAGAATAGAAAGCTGCCATTGTTAACAACACACTAAAGTGTTGCGGCGATGAAGAAATCGAATGAAAGCGAGTCGGGGCAGTTGTGCAGTGAAATAGCTATGTAATTAGTGATTTTTGGGCATAGACGATGTCATGGCTATGGAGGTATTTACGCAGTCGTGTCATGTGACATCGGCTAAAAATCAAATTTAATTAATCAATCAATTTTAAACTAAGCAAAAGTGGAGTTTGCCAAATAAAAGTCTTCAGAATAGAGTAACCACCTTAAACATTCAAAATTTAGGAACGGTTTGAGCATCTAATATTTTTTTGAGGATTGGATAATCCATCAAAAGTCATTGGTCATCATGCGGCCAGACACAATAGAAATTTCATTGTTATAATATAACGACTCTTGAAGGGATATGAATAGGTATGGTGTTGGTGTGCATATATGAAGTGGACAAACGACATCATAAAAGTTGCAACTTTTGTCAGGTTGTCTATCCACACACCGTCTTCCTCGTCCCGCAGTTACACTGGATGCAGGCCAGTTCCAACCGATCTCTTTGGAAATATGGAGGCTAATGTTTAGCAGTGGACGTCCTACGGCTGATGATAATGATATTATGAATTGTGTGATGAAGGCATACCTTGGCCTATGAATATCACGAAGCCGTAGATAGAATAAAGAAATAGAGAATTTAAGAAATACATATAATAAATGCATGCTCTTTCGCTGCGATCTACCGTAAAATATTTTATTTAATAATTAATCAATACCATAACTAATTCAGTGAAATGAGGAATGTGTTTTTTTAGTTTGCTTATTTTATATTGTATAATAAATCAGAGCTTCTTCTAGATCTATGTGCAATGCTAGAAATAAAACGGAAGCTATATGACGATGACGTTTAAATTGTTTCTTTTTAGATCGGAACATTTTGCCTTTCAAACATGGCTTTCATTTGGCCAAATATCATCACACTGCTCGTTATATGGGAACGGCCAGGCTTGGGTGCCTCTCGCTGGAGATTATGGTGGCATATGATTCTACTTCTGATCGGTACATTCATTCTAATATGTGGCACATACGTCAATGGTATCGAACTATTTCGACCGTTCTTCCAATAGTGACCGTAGTGTTATATTTATGTTGATCATGTATAAATCTATAAATTATTACGTGCTATCATTATAGTCGTTGAGTGTTTATATTTAATTTATTTGTGAATTCCATCAGTGTGATATTAAAATAATATTTGTTTTTACTATTATTTTTATTTTGATTATCCTAGATCGTCTTACCGCTAAATACGTTTACAAATTTTTTGATAACTAATGAACGTGGATAAGTAATTTAAATTGATAACATTAAGTTTTTTTTTTCATTTGGATGGCCAGATGGTGCAGTTGGTACCGAACCTGGCTTTTGAGCCGCTGGTGCCGGGTTCGATCTTCGGACAGGTCAAACATTTGTGTGCGTGAACTTGTCTGTTTAACCTGTGATTGTTTGTATATATGGGTATAAGTATGTGTATCAGTTTCAGGTTACCATAGCACAGGGTCTGCCTAGTTTTGGTATTCGTTACCTGTGTTACTACCAGCCTTACTACCATTAGTAACACAGGGTGGTAAGTGTCATGTGCAAGGGGTCTTTTTGACTGGTACCATTCACAGTGCCAGATTGCCAGAGCTCTGCTGCGAAGCCATAGTGCGCAAGCATGGGTTAGTGTCAAAATCCCCATTAGATTTCCCCGTTAATGGGGAAATATACTGTATTAGGGTGTGAAGGGTACTGTTGCAAGTGATATCACTGGACGAAAGACACTCAAAGCCAAATGTAACGGGATTAGTTCAGTACAGTGACACGCAAAACTACAGTTCTAAGCTCTGATTTCAGCTCAGACACTGCAGATATCATGGGCAAGCGTAGAGCTTATCATCAAGCACACGAATTGCTCGTCTCGTCACTTAATTGCATAAAAAGGTAAGTTTCCGTATTATTGGATACACTTAACTCACTCGACACCTAGAACCCTTCAAATGCGTAGAACTACTCGTTCCAGCCTAGCATGCCATCCTTATACTATTCAAAATGTCTTACCACAAACCAAAAGTTTGGCAGTTCCTACCTCTGTCGTGTAACTAAATTGTGGAATGCTCTGCCGGCGTACGTTTTCCATTGCAGCTAGTATTCTGGGTCTTTTAAACAGGGCGTGGAAAATCATCGCTTAGGTCATCATAGGAGTAGCGATTAACGCAGCTCACGACTTCATTAATGGCCACCGCTTCATGATTCCATCTCCGCTTTCCACCAGGCGAAAGGGAGTTTTCAGTCCGCTCGTGACCACGATCAATGCAACTTGATCGAAACGTCGAGGTAAATAAATACTATTACTAACGCGATTAAGCCCCGTTAATATAATATAAAGAAAGGGAGTCACTTTGATGAACCATTACAAAAAAAAATAACTCCTTATTGGTAGAATTGCGGTAACCATTCTTATGTTACAAGGAAAAAACACAATTTAGATAAATATACAAATCTGGTCATAGTATAATCTTTGGTTATTAAGCATTTATTGGTATATTATTTATATATTTAGTATTAATCCTTTTACATTGGCATATGTACCAGCTACAAATAAAAGGATCCCCACGAAGGCCACAAACGCGTTCTTCCAGAGTCTCCATTTGAACCTTCCAAGTCCAGGGTCATCCCAGACAACCAGCAGGTCTATTACGGCGGGAAAGATAAAGCCAATGTTGGATAAGCAGAAGGCTCCCAGCTGAAACGATAGTATAATTTAATTCGAGGGTGGGGGCCAATTAGCTGCACCCCGTAAGATCAACAAGTTGATCATTATACACAGGAACATTTTCCGAAATAAAAAAGAGAAGAGAAAAAGAGAGAAAAGGTGTTATTTTCTGGGTATAAACTATGTCCATTCCATATCTAAATCAGTTTTTTTATTGCGGAGTGAAGAGAAAGCAAGCTTACACAAACTATAAGTTGACATGTGGAGGCATCCATTGACTTGTAATTATTACTCTAAAACAAACTCTTGGAGTAATAACCGCATTGCGATACAATCAACTTCGACAAAACATTCGGTTAGTACTGAAATTGATATGACCAAGAGCGTGCTGCATAGTTTTTTTGATGACGTCATTGCATATATATCGCATTTCTTTGGAAAAACCTGTCTTTTGCCCTTGATTTCATTTAAGTGGTAATTGCTCTCACCATCCATCGGAAAATTCAAGCATAGTATTCACTGAACAAAGTTTGGAAAATGTCTTAATTTTGTTTACGATTATTCACGTAGGAATTATAATAATAACGTTTAATAATAACGTTTATTGACGTAGATTACATTTTACAGAGCATGGTTTCATTGGTCCCCAAACTAGGTTAACCTGTATCTTGAGAACCTCATTATGAAAATCCGGCTGGAAGCTCTGGTGATGGTAATTGTCAAGGCATCAACACGGCGATATGAAGTCATGGGTGCGAATCTTGTCCTAAGAAATATTTTAATCTCTAACATGAAAAAAAATATAGAACTCATCTTACCAGCCCCATCAAGTTTCCTATATTGGGGAACGCAATAGCAATAGCAGTGATGGCAACCACAAAGCTGCCTCTGTAGACCCTTTCCCAGATCCAGTGTTTTTTCGTATCGTGTTTCTTGGAGACGTAATGCCAGACTAGGTTGAACGGGGCCCAGAAATTGAGAGCAAACGTCACGAAGATCATCACAGCCATCAAGCACTTAAGAATAGTTGGAAATCTGAAATGTGAAGATTCAAATTCTAATTTACTATTTCATATAATCTACCTCCCCTATGGCTTCATCCGTTTCGCGGGATAAAAGTAACATAAATGAGTCATTGCAGGTTGCTGTCTATCTATGTTATAATATTCAGCCAATCGGTTACATTACTTTTAGTGCGAATATTCCATTTATTTATCCATCCCAACAGACATGCTTTTGCATTTATAATATCATTAGTGTGATTATGATAAAATCCAGTTCAGGGAATGTGAATTAGGTACTTCTGCCAGAAATCTTTTCAACTCTTTTCAACGGATACATATTAAATGGATGGATATAAGACAAGAGTCTTTGACCAATGTGTGTTACCAGATGACATATGGCCCTGAAACGTGGTCTTTAACTATGAACCTCATAAGCAAGCTCAAAGTCGCACAACGAGCTATGGAAAGGGCTATGCTCGGGGTTTCTCTACGTGATTGAATCAGAAATGAGGAGATCCGTAGACGAACTAAAGTCACCGACATAGCCCAGAAGATAAGCCAGTTGAAGTGGCAGTGGGCAGGCCACATAGCACGCAGAACAGATGGCCGATGGGGCCGGAAGATTCTAGAGTGGAGACCATGGACCGGCAAGCGCAGCGTAGGTCGTCCACTGACGAGGGGGACTGACGACCTGATAGGTCGGTAGAAGGTAGCAGGACGACGTTGGATGCAGGCCGCTTCCAACCGGTCCTTTTGGAAATTTGTGGGGTAGGCATATGTTCAGCAGTGGATGTTCTACGGCTGAGATGATGATGATGGCATATTAAATGTGTTTAAACCTATTTTAACAGATGATTAATCCTTAATAATCCAAAAGAGATTTTGAAGTATTGCTTAATAAGTAAATAAGTACTTATAAATTTCATAATTTTATTTTACCAGGTGAATACCACTTAATATCACCAGTCGTAGAATCAACCTTGTATGTTAGAAATTAAATTATAATAAGATAATTAATCTGGATATTTTTAGATATCATAATGGTGGATTGTGGAGAACGTACATATTAATTTAGACACAACTTTATTGTATACATATTTTAGAAAATAAAATATTTTGACTTTGAGATATAACTATTCGTACCATGTTAAACGGGTATGCAGTAAGGAATGTTAAGACTGAGCGTTGTTGGTTATAAGTAGTTGGAAATAATGTAGGTATACTCACACTTCATCGGGAAAGTTGAGAGTGACCGGCGACGTGGAGTCCTCCCTGTAACCCCAGTATCCAAAGAACCCAACTAACATCAAAAATGATACCACCACACTCATGCCTGAAAACAAGAAAATGTCACTAAAATATTTCAAATAAAATATTAAAATTTTTCCTATATATTTGAATTTTGAAAAAAAAAATCTGAATAATGCTGGTTCGCACAGTTGGTAGCAACCCTGCCTTCTGAGCAGCTGGTTCTGGGTTCAGTCGGATAGGTAAAACATTTGTGTAGATGAACATACTTTGATCTGTGTAAATGTATATAGTTATGCATCAGGTTACCATTACCATACCACGCGTACAGGCTTTACCTAGTTTGGGACCTGAAAACCTTGTGTGATTATTGTGTGTATTATCCATAACAAACACATTTTGTTCTTTATATTTCACGTACTTACATATTATCTAGAATGTTATCAAGGAAACAATTACACTAACATTATCGATTAGTGGGTATACATGGTTACTGGTAATCAATTAGCATCCTGTTAGGCCATATTCTGTACATCAAAACAAACAACTTTTGTTCTAGAACTTTTCCCAAAACTAAACAAATTTCCCAAAAAACAATAAAAGTTTTTGTGACTTACACTTCATAACTCTACATCGCATCCACTTCATTCATCGACGTGTAGTCCGACTGCCGCCGCCCGGCCGGGCCTTGTCGGCATTGCGCGCGCGATTTTTACATAGTGTTAATTATGTTTAGACCGGTCAAATTGATTTTCTTAAGTTTTGTATTGAAGAAAAATATATACGAATTTTTGAAAGTAATAGAACAAAAGATGTTTGTTGTGATGTACATAATATGCTCTTAAAAGGATGCTAATTGATTACCAGTACCCCTGTATACGGCGATTCCTACGCTGATTTTCGAACCAATTTGAATTAATTGTTTTTTTGTGGGATTAATTATACTCGTAACTTCAGGTGGTTTATTCTTAATTTCATCAACGTCAATTAATATATGATATAAATAGTAATTAGTTAAATACATTATCATCATCATCTCAGCTTTAGGACGTCTACTGCTGAATAAAGGCTTCCCCACAAATTTCCAAAGGGACCAGTTGGTAGCGGCCTGCATTCAACGTCGTCCTATTAGCAGTTAAATACTGTTTTTATGAAGTGTTACTAAATATGATAACATAAAAACTTAGGTACACAGACACTACATGTAAGAACGCGGGTAAGGAGAGCGCTCAATACTTACTAATGATGCCTTGCCAAGAATGACATTCGCAGTACCATCCAGAAATAAAGTTTTGCGTGACACTACATTGGGATCTGATCGATCTGACCCTTTGTTTTTTCAGCCTAACCTAGTAATTTCATTAATATAACACATATACTTACTGTTAGAAAATATTAGAAATTTAAAAATAATACCAATTAAGACGGCCTCCCACTTAACAATATATATTTTCTTCAATAACTTTGTTGAAGACCTTAGTGCCTCAGAACCTCAAACATGATTGACCACACGAGTGAAGCGTCATTTCATTAATTGGCCAAATTGACTTTCATCTGTCCGAATGTTTGTTAGGTTGTGTGTTGTTCTTCCTGTACAGGTTGCGTTTTCAACCAATTTTGACGACACTTGGTATGTTTGTGTGTTCTATTCAATATATTTTTTATCGTCATCATTTTCATCATCATTAGCCGGAAGACGTTTAACATCCCCCATAGAACGCCACTTGGATCAGTTACTACCTGTGCTTCCTGCATCCAGCGATTCCCCGCGGTTCTGACGAGGTCGTCGGTCCACCTAGCGGCGGGCCGGCCTACATATCGTCTTTCGGTGCGTAGTCGCCACTTGAGAACCTTTCCACCACCACTAGAGAAACTTTTTTTATCGTAGGCGATTGTTAATGTGCGGGGGATATTTTTCTTAAAAACGTTTGATGCGGCGCCATTTGTCAACCGATTTTGATAAAATTTGGTACACGCATTAGATACCTTACTTTGAAGAGGAATTTCGAATATGAGCATCAATTATGCTAAGTCAAGTGGTTGCAAACCAAACAGGTTGTGAAGTACTGCGAAAAATTGCTGCTGATAAGACTGTGCTCGCGAGGTCTACTGTTCGCAGAACTACTATTCTACTATACTCTCCTAGATCCTAGATTATAATTTTGTGAGCATTAAAACACTAGTACCTTTCTTGTACTTACCACCACATAAAACTTTAGGAAATTGCTTGGGATTCTTCATGTTGTTCTCAATTGGCAATGAAACTCCTATTCCTTCCATGCTAAAGACTATAATACCGCAGAACTCAAAGAATCCAGTCGCATCTTTCCAAGCGGGAACCGTAGAGATATGGGTAGCTTCTCGGAGTGAGTAGTATACTGTTGCCACGACGCAAGCCACTTGAAATAAAATAGATTTATACTTATGAATCGCAACTTCAAGACAAAATTCAGCTTAAATATTACTAACTATCTCTGTTTGGTTGAAATATGAGAGTTCGCGAGTATGTGCCAATATACATAAGCAGTTTCGAATTTGTCAACATTCGTTAGGCTATGTCGATGGCCTTCGGGTGGCCTGAAAATTTCGGCATGGGTTGGCCACTAACCTATCCACCAATCCGCACTGAGCCCGTGTGGTGGATTATGGCCCAACACCTCTCACTGAAAGGAAGGCTCGAGTCCCAGCAGTGGGAACAAAATTGGCTGATTATGATATGATGAAAATATGTTTTTATACTATCACGGTCACAAACATTAGAAATATTCAATTTAATAGTACGTTTGTGTAAAAACAAAAGTAGTACTAGTCCCGAAGTTCGAGCTGATATGGTTAGTGTGTGTGTCGTGATAAGAAAAAAAAATCAGTGTGAACAATAGTAGTGGTGCCTTGCACTATAAATGAGTACGGAAGAGGGTAGACCGCGTCGTCTACTCGTAAACATTCATGCAACTGAGGGTCATCCATGACCATGGCATTTGCAACAGTGCCGAAATATCGGAAACTCAAAGTAAATATACATGGTTACTATCCCGTTAATAATTTGAATATTTCTAATACACTAACAAATGGTATTTCTAGCCCGTTGCTGGCTTTGCACTATCAAGCCTACTTCGGACTAGGATAGTAATTTAGTAGAGTAGCGAGTAATTTAGTAGCCAAACTACTGCCCAGTAATCGTTCGGATTACGGTCGAGTACAGTACACAAGTGAGTGGTGTTTTGGAAAATGAACGGGCTGAATTTTAGCGGCCTATTCGACAAATCGACTAATCGACAGGTTCGGACTTGATTAGCCGGCGAACCAGTAGGCACGGACGCGTGGTGGGAGGTGCTACTCCCTGAAAAAATAGAATAAACTTGATTGACTCAACTAAATCGTTCACTAAAGTACTAGACTAAATTGTTGTAGTTCGCAGTTGCACTTTTAGCCACTAAATTACTCGCTATTCTACTAAATTACTAGCCTAGTCCGAACTAGGCTTCAGGCTTACTGGCCCGCAAAGTATGCAGTGATAAGATAAAGTTACTAACCAATAAATATATCAGCTACTAGACTGAACGGGGCCAGGTATTTCAAGGTTGTGATCATGCACAGTAAAAGAACAGGAACCATCAATGCCAAGATATACAGCCTCAGGTGAGGAATGTCTTCCGAGGTGGTCTCCTGGGTTGTAACGTTCTCAATCAACTGTTTGATGGTCTTCGCTATGATTATCTGGTATACACAGCAAGCGCCAAACAGGTCGATGCATATTACTATGTCTACTGCGTATCTGGAACCGATAATAAATAATTATGAGCATTTAATTGCGGTAGGTCCCATTTGTTCTATGGAACATGGCGTAATAGAACAATTTGTAAAAATACTGTCCCTATTTGTACTATAGAACTCCATACTAGCTTTTGCTCCTGTTTTTATTTATCTGTGAATGCACAGAACTAATTGGGAATCACTTTTCCCAAATTCTTCCATGATGAGATATACGAGTATAAGACTTGAATGACCTTAATCACTGACGTTAATACCAGGTACAGAACACTATCAAATAAATGCGTATATACATACTTTGTTTTATGGAACAATTTGAGACAAAAAGTACAAACTCTTCTATAGTACAAATAGGGTCCATATTTTCTCAAACTGTTCTATTACGTCATGTTCCATAGAACAAATGGGACTCACCGGGTAATTCTAGTAATAATGTAATCGTAACGTTTACCCCCGCACGAGTTTCCCTGTGTCTCGGGAATGGATACACAATACAAGATCCAGTACCCGTCAAGGAATGTTTCTGCTCATCACACAAAGAAAATCCCCGGCTAAAGATCAAACATGGGACCCTGAACGTGAACATGGGAAATGAGCTGATGAAGCTGATGAGAGTTACTGCGGTTATCATCTCCGCAACACGCCTGTCACACTTAAAATTACGGCGCGATACAGTGTTTCCATCGAAACTTAAATTACTATGTAAATGGCAGCTGCAAAACTTTCAGGTTACAGTTACCAAAATATTTTAATAGATGGCGTTGACAAGGTCTTTAGTATCCGAACCATGTTTATTGGGTGGCATGGTTTTAAACATGAAAGTGTTTGTCGCGCTAGCTTAAGGCGCGCTCGTACCCTGATTAAAGAAAAAACAGAATTTTTAAACACCTAGTGTAACGAAACAGATCGATAGTATATTATGAAAAAAATACAAAGGTTAGAAAAGGAATAGGAAAAGAGTAATAACCGAATAGAATTCATAAATATAACTCTCTTTCAGCAGAACAAAAACCCTGAATAGGTCCACAAAAATAAACTTTCACTTCCAAACTCTCAGAATTTTCAGCGATAACACTATATTTTTTTAAGGTAATACTTAGCCAACGTATAGTACTAAAGTAATAACCAGCAGTTTTTTCAATTGTGTTAGTATATATCGAAAAATATAAAGAAAACGTACAAAATTAACGCATTTTCGCATTACATCGTCCAATCTAACAAGCGATTTTCAACGTTACGTAAAGCATCGTAAATTATTTTAATATCGGGGTTGGACCGCGTCTTAATTAGTGCACAATATATAACGGGGTGGTTTGGAATTAATAACTGGTCATAAAAGTGAAAGAAAAGTAGATCATATTTTTAGTTATTATATACCTACCATATACCATATGAATGAATATACCATATTCACCGCTCCGTGGTTGCGACTAAACGCACGATGGCGCCGCTATATCACAGAATAGATAACAGTAATAACGCGAGACATATATATATACATGAACCTACTACATAATTCATGCCTTAAAAAAACTCTATGTGGACGAAGTCGCTGGCAAAACCTAGTATCATCGAATAAAGCCACCAACTAAGGTGTACGCTCCTTTTATTTCCTACACTCTCTTCGTGGAATTGTGAACTTCAGTCACACTTTTTAGCATTGTTTTTTATTTTATTTTCTAATATTAAGTATAACTGTGGTGTCTTAATAAAGTGTTATCTATCTATCTATCTATCTATCTATCTATCTATCTATCTATCTATCTATCTATCTATCTATCTATCTATCTATCTATCTATCTATCTATCTATCTATCTATCTATCTATCTATCTATATATCTATCTAGCTATCTATGTGACTAATCCAACAGGAGTAACAAACATACACTCACTTAAACACTCATTGACTCGCGCAGAAAATTTGAAACACGCATTGAGTTGCAGTGAGCAGTTTGTTGTTTAACGGGTTTCTTTAGCATCATCATCATCAGCCATAGCACGTCCACTACTGACCATAGACTTCCCTTCAATATATATAAGGTATTTGTTTATAAGGGCATACTATTGAACGGGATGGTTTGGAATCGATAACTGGTTATGAAAGTAAATTAAAATACATATTTTGTATTATAATACCCATATTCGGAGCTTCACGGCTTAGAGCCATAGTGCGGCTGAACACACGACCCGACGCACCGCTACATTGCAGAATAGATAACAGTAACTAAGCGAGACATACCTATCCGCTTAGAATTGTACAACGTGCGGACGATGACCCACCTGAGCCCCCTGTCGGTTGGGCATAGACATCAGCTGCGTAAACATTCGCGAGTAGGTAGGTTCTTACGTCGTTGTACCCAACTCTATGGTTGTACCTATTCTAAGTGGGTAGGTATGTCTCGCGTAGTCACTGTTGTCTATTCTGTGATGGAGCGGCGCTATCGTGCGTTCAGTTGCACAATGGTTATTAGCTGCGGAGCAATGAATTAGGGTTCATAATAATAAAAATATGCATTCTTTCCTTCACTATAATTACAAGTTATTTATTATTATATAGTTATTTAACTTATATAATTACACGGCGATTCGAGAAAGAGGTCAATCGTCGAATCCAACTCGGCTGGGCGGCGTTCCGGAAATTTCGCGAAGTCTTCTCGTCGAAAATACCTCAATGCCTCAAGACAAGAGTCTTCGACCAATGTGTGTTACCAGTGATGACTTATGGCACTGAAACGTGGTCTCTTACTATGGGCCTCATAGATAAGCTCAAAGTCGCACAACGAGCTATGGAGAGGGCTATGCTCGGGGTTTCTCTACGTGGTCGAATCAGAAATGAGGAGATCCTTAGAAGAACGAAAGTCACCAAAATAGCCCAGAAGGTTAGCCAGTTAAAGTGGCAGTGGGCAGGGCACATAGCACGCTGAACAGATGGCCGATGGGGCCGGAAGGTTCTGGAATGGAGACCACGGACCGACACGGTCGGCAGACGACCTAATAAAGGTCGCAGGACGACGTTGGATGCAGGCCGCTTCCAACCTGTCCTTTTGGAAAATTATGGGGGAGGCATATGTTCAGCAGTGGACGTCCTGCGGCTGAGATGATAATTACAAGTTATCGATTCCAAGCCATCCCGTTCGATATTGAAAAAAAAAATCGATATTGAAGTAAAAGACCCTGTGGAGGTTTCCAGGGCTGTTAAGATCCAGCGTCGTCATTCGATCTTCATCAGGGTGTTAACCATGTCGGTGGAAGACGTACGCAGCGCTTGTCGGTCCGTGGCATCCACTCCAGAATCTTCCGGCCTCATAGGTATTAGGTTTAGTAAACCAGTGATTAATAAACAGATACCTGAACCATTTGCTGTATTTTCTTAAACTGGGGAAGGGCCCGACTTCTAAAGCGGCTTCTGCTACGTCTGGATATGACAATTCAGTCAAATGAAGCCTGTTGTACAGGATTTGTGCTGATTTTACTAATAACTGTAACAAGATAATGTTGAGTCATTAATAGAATAATATAATAATACGTTAGCAGCTGTCACTTTGACAGCTGTCACAGATAAGACCAATATCGGTGTTATTGTCGAGTAAGATGTAGTCCAAAATCATAAAATAGGACATCATCTGTCATTTTGACAGCTGTCACTTCACAATCATCTATGAGAAGCTACAGTATCTGTATATACTGTAACAAGATAATGTTGAGTCATTAATAGAATAATATAATAATACGTTAGCAGCTGTCAGTTTGATAGCTGTCACAGATAAGACCAAATCGGTGTTATTGTCGAGTAAGATGTAGTCCAAAATCATAAAATAGGACATCATCTGTCATTTTGACAGCTGTCACTTCACAATCACCTATGAGAAGCTACAGTATGATAAAACCGTACCGTTTTAATGTTATTTTGACGGTTTAACTTACGCGGTAGGTATAGTCGAATATCTCGACCGGTTTCGTGACCGTCCGGGTCACTTATTCATGAAGAGTCATCAGTACTAGCGCGAACGCAGCCGGGTGCGCAAGTACTCGTTAATCATGTCATTCGGTTCATCGTGAAAGGTTTTCAATCTTGAAGGTGGTACCTAGCCAGGCGGGAGTTAAAATGTAACCTACCACCATACTGTGAATTTCTTCATGATTTAAAGTTTTTGATAGCGTACTCGTAGGTATACGTATATATATAGAAGTATATACGTGAGAAATATTTTTAAATCATATTTATATTTATTTAACTTAAAAAAATCTACTGGACTGAATTTAATGAAATTTAAGTGGAACCATACGAGAAGTACCAGCTTTCAAATTAAAAAAGAATTTTGAGTATTGGTTCATCCAGTCGAAAGTTATGAGGTAACAAAGATAAAAATAAAACATACAGGCGAGTCGGTAGAAAAGATGGGAGATACGCGAACGAAAAGTCGCTAGCATAAAGTATTCGCTAGTTTTAAATAAATAAAACGGATTTGCCCCATTTTTGCACGTCATGAAATGACAAAGAAAAAACCCTTCGCAAAAGGTATTCCATCGATTTGATACCGTTAAACAGTAGTTTAACACGTGTCAAACGTTAAAAACGACGAGGCGTTAAAAATAATAATAATTGATTTTCATTTGAAGTAACTGTGAGTTAGTACTTACATGTACGCAATAAGTTATATAGAATCCAAATATGATTGTTAGCACCAATGAGGTCCATAGTCCACATTTCATGTAGGCTTCATGGACGCCCATGATGCCACCCCCAAGACATCCTTTTATGAGGTGGCCAGCAGATTCTAATTCACTGAAAAAAAAAGATAATCCGTATGAGTTTTATTACGAAAATTTGGTCTTTGAAGCCTTCTTGAAGTGACTTCTTGAATCCGGTTTAGCATCACCGTTTATAAAATATAATTTACTAGCTGACCCGCCAGTGGCTACGCTCGCGTGGCCTTGCGGGATACGGTAATTACAGATTTTTAATTATCCCACGGGAACGCTTTAATTTACCGGGATCAAAAATATCCTATATGTTGATCAAGGATATAAGCTACCACCATACGAAATTTCATTTAAATCGGTCCAGTCGTTTCGGAGATAAGCCCGTACACACAGACAGACAAACATACAAAGAAACAAACAATTTGAACATATTTTTCACTTCTTACATCCCCTGACTCGGTTTTTAGCATAGTTTTCATTGTACAGAAATTTGACCTCTACAGTTTATAATATGTAGTAGCTTTTACATCCCTCGTTTTACCCCTCCAAAAATATTGAAAGCATCACTATTTATTTGAAATAACCTAATCCAGTTATCAATTTTCATCACTGTAACTCCAAAAACAAAGAACTTTTGAAAAAAAAATATACTCCGTTTCACCCCCGTCATCCGTGTCAATATATATTGAAATCATCATTTTAAAATGTCCAAATGCTAATTTTCACCACTGTATGTTCGAAAACACAAAACTTTCCATAAAAACTTTCACCCCTCCATTTCACCCTCTTAAAGCACCACTATCCAAAAAAAAATTAGGCCAACATTTTTTATTTTGAATGACCTATCCAAATACAAATTTTCACAACTATAAGTTCAAAAACAAAGGAAATTTCATTCAAACGCTTTCACCCCTTTTGACCCCCTTAGGGGTTGAATTTCATAAAATCTCGTCTTAGTGAGCACCTACGTCCTTAAAAGAACCCGCACGCAAAATTTGAAACTCCTAGCACTTGTAGTTTTTGAGATTTTGTGATGAGTGAGTGAGCTTTCGCTTTTATATATATAGATTTATCAGGCGCACATTATACATTACAGAAGGAACATCAACACAGCATACAGTTAAAATAATCTTATTAAGTATTTTATTATGAAAACTAACGTGGTTTGTACACATTTTTAATATGAAAAACGGGATTCACTCGCGTAAATCCCGTTCTTATTATTAAGTATTTTATTACAATGCAAAAGGTATGTACACACGTCATAGATATAAAAGCGAGCGTTGTCGTTAGAATAATAACAAAGCGTTCAGATAGCAATAAATATATTGCACATGTACAGTTTGATAAATTGTATGCTGACTTCCATTCTATTCAGTTATTGGAGTGTAACTCAAAAATTGATAGACCGAGTTTGATGAAATTTAAATGGGACTACACGGAAAGCACCAGCTTTCAACAAAAAAAATATTTTGAGAATCGGTCCACCCCATCGAAAGTTATGAGGTAAAAAACATAAAAAAAATCAGTCGAATTAGTACCTCCTCCTTTTTGGAAGTCGTTAGAAAATGATAAAGGCGACTGTATCTGAAAGTTATGTATGGCAAAACCTTACGTTCCGTTGAGGAGGAGGATATAAGGACTGATATACAAATTTACAATAAATACTTGTCTTTACTATACTCGTACCTGCAGTGCAAATACCGTAATAGTCGTTAAATTTGTCGAGTCGTTAAGATCGATAAGTTTCGACTTATACGATCGTCATATTGTCGACAGTATATCGATTATTACGAATTGTTTGCATTCCACAATGCGTCCTTCTCCTTCATTGAAGATTTCTACGAGCATTTCGCTCTTCTACGATCAGAAGAAGGCCGAAGTCTATTTTTTTATTGAATAGCTGCGCCCCGCGGTTACACCCGCATGGTGACGATGTTGATGAAAATTATCCTATGTGTTAATTCAGCGCCCCATCTACTCCATGCCAAATTTCATCGAAATTGGGCCAGCTGTTTGAGCGTAAAAGAATAACAAACATCCATTCATCCATAAATACAAACTTTCGCGTTTATATATAAGTTGGATCAAACGCAACTAAACAATATCCCCATTCCCGTCGCCTGTCGATAAGCTATATCGAGGTCATTTTCAAAGCTGACAAAACAATCGTTAAAATCGATTAAATAGACGATCTGAATTGTAATTTAACAGTTCCAGGCTAGGGTTATCGTTATAATCGTAAAAGCTTATCGAATTTGTCTACCGATCGCTTAATTTTGTGACTTACTTGCAATAATCGACAAAAGATCGTTACAACCAGTTTTTTCGAAGTATAACGAATTCAAGACTCAAATTTATCGATCGGTAAGTTCGGTACTTGCACTGCTGAATTGTATAAATAGACTTTGTTTAACCCTATCTCATCTGAAGATATGACGATGAAAAAGATGTAAAACGAAGGGCTTGTAACAAATTCCTGTAGGGTACTTATCTTCTTACTTGAAAAGGGCGAAAAAACAGTTTAAAATACGGGTAAAAATCCAAAATTTCTAGGGTAACCTCACATACAGGTGCTTCGTGTCGTGACACAGACTACGAAATTTTAAGGCCTTGTTGGTTCGCGTTATGACACTTTCAGGTGGAAGCAAAGTTATGGGTATAAAAGATTTCGTGCTTTGATGAGTCTTTCTCAAATAATGCACACATTGAGGCTCATAGCCCGTTATTTTTTTTATGAGATAGAGAATGGAAAGAGGAGAGTGTATTAGCAATGAGGAAAATTAGTTTCCTAGCTGGAGAGGAAGAACTTAATAATTACTCTCGTTTTAAAAGATTTTTGCTTACGCAGTTCTCACTTACCTACTCAGTAAGTAAGTTTATATGTACTTAGTAAATTATAATAGATGTCTATATAAAGTTGTTATGTTACGGCTCATTGCGCAGGCGATTGTTTATTTGTCTTACCTATAAAAGTAAGTTTTGAAGTAAGTTTTGAATATGAATCCTTAATTTTATTTTCATTTTATAATTAGCCAACGGCTTCGCACGCTTGGTCATGGTGTAGTGATGGGAGCGCTGCTTTAGGATTTCGAGTTCCTGAGTTCAATGCCCGGGTCGGACCGTTATTGGGATTTTCTGATAAAGTAATTTTCAAAAGCAGTCTGGAGTCCGGAACAGTGTCCCGTAGATGGCAATAGACTCGCCTCCGATTACATGGGACCAAAAAGATATTATTCCTCTGGCTAATCGTAGGTGTTTCAAGCACCACTGCCTACCCGTGGTGATTTATTATGTTGTATTTAAAAAGTAGCCGTATCATAGATGTTCATTCGTGGCGACCACTCAATCGAGACCCCGCTGCCATCTTGGATTTATATGACGGTACAAGATAAAAAGTTTATAGTTGGGAGCTTCGGGCTCTATTCTATACTAACACCGAATTCCATCGAAATCTGCGCTGTACTTTTTAACTTGTGCGTGAGCATACAGACTGTAGGGGCACGATAAATAAATAAATAAATAAATAAATATTCCACAACTATCACACAACGCCATCTAGTCCCAAGCTAAGCAGAGCTTGTGTTATGGGTACTAGACATCTGATAAACATACTTATATATTTCTAAATACATACATATTATAGATAAATTACACCCAGACACAGAACAAATGATCGTGCTCATTACACAAACATTTGTCCTGGGTGGGAATCGAACCCACGACCTCCGGCATAGCAGTCAGGGTCACTAACCACTAGACCAACAGGCCTGCCAATACGATACATGCAACGTGAGCGCAATTTGCTGTTATTGCAAAAGTCGCACAATGCGCTCAGTTCCCCTGCCGCGTTTGTACCGAGTGTCCGTACTTCAGCCCACCTACATAATGTAACCTGTTGATATATATATATATATATATATATATATATATATGAAATGAAGAATAGTAATGGTGATCACCGAAATGTCGTACTTTCATTCGCCCATCCCAGTAGGCAGACAGAACACGCATATGGAATGATCAGGGCGCACATATAAACCTGTATAGGTGACGTGCGCCACGTGATGAGATACATAACTGAAACCCCACACAGACATTTTTTCAAAATTGTCATGCTCTTCGTCGTAATTTTACGTATACTAACCCTTTTGTTTTTCTGTCTTTTGTTGTTTTATCTAAGTAACTACATACTTTTTGGCTTCTATTCTTTTAGTGTAAGTGTATAACTCTACTTATATATAACGTCACAAACGTGGAATTCTACAAGTTTAGAGTACTCACCAGATTGTAATAAGTAAACTAAACCTGTCTTTAGATAAGATAAGCGGTTATTAAGCAGTAGTTAATGACGCAGTGTGTACCTCAGGTCGGTGGTGTGTACTACAGTCCGCCTTGTATATTATTTTATTGTATTATTGTATATTATTATAATAAACAGTGTAGCGTTTTGGAGATGCAAGTTTACTAGTAGGCTAGAATGATGAGGAATTGTCTGATCATCATCATCATCATCAGCCCACATTCGTCCGCTGCTGGACATATGCCTCTCCTAAAGTACGCCACAGTGCTCGGTCTTCAGCTCTCTGCATCCAGTTACTGCCAGCCGCCTTCCGCAGGTCGTCTCTCCACCTGGCCGCAGGGCGTCCTACACTCCGTTTGCCTAAACGTGGTCTCCACTCAAGAACTCGTCTACTCCAGCGGTAATCGGTTCTTCGTGAAATGTGGCCAGCCCATTGCCACTTCTGCTTGCTTATTATTTGAGCTATGTCGACTGGTTTGGTTCTCTGTCGGATAACTTCATTAAGAATCTTATCCTTCAGAGAAACCCCGAGCATAGCTCTCTCCATAGCTCGCTGAGCGGCCTTAATTTTGTGGACTATAGTCCCACAGTGAGTGTCCAAGTTTCAACTCCATAGGTCATGACGGGTAGGACACACTGATTAAAAACTTTCGTCTTTAGGCACTGTGGTATGGACGACGTGAAGACTTGACGAAGCTTGCCGAATGCTGCCCAGCCCAACTGGATTCTTCTATTGGCTTCCCTCTCAAAGTTGTTTCTGCCTAATTGCAAAATTTGCCCAAGGTAGACATACTCGTGGACAACTTCGAGAGTTATACCATTGACGATAATCGGTTCCGGGTTAACAATATATAATTGTCTGATGGGATACATTATTTAGATATTTTGCAAGAAATAGGTTATTATATTGATTACTCGTTACTTTGCAGAAATTCATATTAAAATGAAAAACATATTTAGTGTAACTTCCACTCGAAAAATTATTATGGCAGAGTTGCAGTGTGCTCTCTCCCGCATAAGGAAGTATATTGTATATAATAAGCAACCCAATCAACCAAAAACTCTTAGTAAAGGAACCGGTTACAAAATCACGTCACGCAATGCTCGTCCTTTAAGCAAACTTTTATATTAATACAAGTATTCTATTCAATTGAAGTAGTTTCCTTATTTTATAAGAATATTGTGTATGTGGGGTTTTAGTTATGTGACTCGTCACGTGGCGCACGTCACCTATCTAGGTTTATATGTGCGCCCTCGTTTCTTCCATATGCGTGTTCTTTCTGCCTACTGGGATGGATGAATGAGTACATTTCGGTGATCACCATTACTTTTATTCATTTCAGAGTTTCTATATATAGAGATATATATATATATATATCAAAAGGCTACATTGTGTAAGTGGGCTGAAGTACGGACACTCGGTACAAACGCAGCAGGGCAACTGAGCGCATGGTGCGACTTTTGCTATAACAGCAATTGGCGCTCACGTTGCATGTGTCGTGTCCCTACAGTGTATAAAGTCAAGTAGTGTGATTCAATGAAAAATTAAAATATTGTACTCTAAACATCACTTATCGCCAAACTGTCAAAGTAACCATCGTATGGTTTTAAATTAACATGATCTTATAGATTAGATATTAGCTAAGATCCGTGGTTTCACTGAAGCCGCTGGCTTCGGACTGACTGCCTAAAAAATTGAGGACGTATGTTCTGTTTGTAATTTTTATTAATTGCTTGAAGGTTGTTCTAATTGGCATGGTGGCTATCAAGATAATTTTTGATGAATTGTCTTATAATTTATGTAAATGGATCTTCTTTCCATGACTATAACACTATGATGACTATAATACGTTATATTTTGTGACCAACTCTATTATTGTGCCGTCTATTATTCAAGTAGATGAAGCAAAAGAGCTATGCCAGGATCGTAGCAAGTGGTAATCTGTGATCTCTGCCTACCCCTCCGGGAAACAGGAGCGACGTTATTTATAGTAGATAATAATATATACAAGGATATTTCTTATAAAATTTTGTGTAACAGAATTGCCTCATAATTTTGTAATGGTACCATGTAATATTATGAACTCGTACTGCTACTCCCATATGCAGGTATATCTCCGATTAGGTCGGCAGCGAGGTAAAAGCCCTTATTTTTTTTTATTATAGACTAGCTAATCCGCCAGCGGTTTCACCCGCGTGGTGATGGATAATGATGATGATGAATCAAATGTAGCCTGTGTTCATCAGTGATAATGAAGGGTTCTAATGGTGAAAGAATTTACCAAATCGGTCCAGTAGTTTCGGAGCCTATTCGATTCAAATAAACAAAAAAACAAGCAAATCTTTGTTCTTTATAATATTAAGTATAGATTAGTAGAACCTTTTCCCATCTTATCTCTTAGTTTTCTTCTGCAAATTACCATCTTGGTAGGTATCACTGCAGTATCAGATATTCGTCATTTAAGTGCAAAAGCACTGCTGTGTTATGGTTGAAGGGCGCTGTAGCTAAACAAATTACTGATTTTTAATCATAGACTTCTTTTTCATAACTAGTATTTGCTGGAAGATGCTCTACTTATCACGTCGCTAAAATTAACATACTTGGTGGGTTTAGGCGTGTTTCTTTGTGCTACGAAGTCGAAGCCTTTCTCTGGATTGAGGACGAATCTTCTCTTGACTTTGGTGGTAGCTGGGGGTGGTTGTGGTGGTGGCTTTGATGCAGGATCATGGCTTTCAATGTTGCTTTGGTTTTGGTTTACCTGGTAACAAAAATATCATTAAGGTATCTTCTCCTTATTGACTAACTATAACGATGTAGGTCGTGGTACCAAAGTATTATATTACTTTTTACCTACGCTATTTTAGCTATTTATCCATTTATGTAGTGCATGGATCTTTGGGAGCCTGCTAACAGACTTTTTATAATACACTCTCTAAAATATTGCAATGTTTGGTGTTGCTGAGCAGACGTTAGTGCTTTAAAAATCATATTATAAAAATTATAAAGGGTTACGATATCAATACACAAATTAAGTATTTCAAAATGCTGTTAAGTTGTTTAATAGATGTCGCTCTGTCCCCTAAAAAAATCAAATAGAGGGTTATAATTGGAAGCTCGGACGGTAAGCCTCGGTTGCCTAGTGGTCATGGCATCTGACACGGATTGTCGCAAGGCGCAGGTTCGAATCCCGTCCGATGATGTGATTTTTTCTATCTAAAATAGCAATGTTTGGTATCGCTAAGCAGGTGACGGGTTGCTAGTCAAAAATTAAATCATTTATTCTGTATAGGCCTACGGGGGAACAAATTGTGTACTGTGTGTGTGTAGTCAAATTGTATACTACCTTTCTGAGACAAAAAGAAAGCATTTCAGCAGCGTGCTGGGTTTAACCTGTGTTTCACTGCCAAACAACTTTCTATAACTGGTAATAAGTATGACAATCTTATATTGAAACGACTACGGACGCTGGAAAGTAAGATACCAGCTTCGATCGCATACTCACATCACAGCCCATTAAGTGAGATTTTGATCAAAACAAAAGCATATCAATTGTAAAAACCGCCCGACTGTGAGTTGGACTCCTGCGAGGTTACCGTACAAACTTGTAGGTAAGTTATATAAGTAGGTACAATAGTTTGCGTATCGAAAACTTTTTCCGACAAACTCAACTTTGCCTAGTCTAGGTTATTGCACCAACCGTAAATAGTTCATCATCATCTCAGCCGTAGGACGTCCACTGCTGAACATAGCCCTCCCCCATGATTTTCCAAAAGTACCGGTTGGAAGCGGCCTGCATTCAACGTCGTCCTGCGACCTTCATCAGGTCGTCTGTCCACCCTGTCGGTGGACGACCTACGCTGCGCTTGCCGGTCCGTGGTGTCCACTCCAGAACCTTTCGGCCCCATCGGCCATCTGTTCTGCGTGCTATGTGCCCTGCCCACTGCCACTTCAACTGGCTCATCTTCTGGGCTATGTCGGTGACTTTCGTTCTTCTACGGATCTCCACATTTCTGATTCGATCACGTAGAGAAACCCCGAGCATAGCCCTCTCCATAGCTCGTTGTGCGACTTTAAGTAAATAATTAGGTGATAGTAAACAAGCTTTTTGTTTTTAAACTAAGCACATATTTACGATTTTCAGATTTTCTTTTTTACATGTGCTGTACACATTATTTCTTGTGTCATATCTTGTGTTCGCATTGACAGCTTACAAGTATGATAATTTCACAGCTGAAAGAGACCGTAGATCCAACTATTACATATAAAAATTACAGTCCCACTATCCCACTAACATTACAAATGTGAAAGCTTGGATAAATGGATGTTTCTTATTCAAAAACGGTAGAACGGCTGACCGGATCTGAGATAGATTATAGCCTGGAATAGCACATAGGCTACTTTTCATCATCATCATCATCCATCACCACGCGGGTGAAAAAGCGTAATATTCTTGGGCGCAGCATAGACAAAATAACAAGATCTCCGCCTACGTCAAATGATGACAGTTCTGTCAAAGTTTGTGTCAGTTTCTGATAGTTTAGTCAAAAGCACGCTATTATTTTGACAGCTCGATACAGTAGACGTGCTCGATGACCATCAAGGGTGATGAAATGTAATGACAGTTTTTTTCCAATGTGATTAATTTTATATTTGTATGTACGTTAGTACTGTATTTTATTATTAGTGTTACAACTAATTGATTTAGTAAGTATTTAAGTTTACTAATACTATTATAGCAATTGCGTTTGACCATGTAAATATTTTATGACATTTTGGTATAAAGATAGATTGAGAAAGGCCTTGGAGAAGATAATAAGCTACACGAAGTACTAATCTAATGAAGTCGCGGGCACCAGCTAGTTTGATATATTTATGCAATTCTGAGAAAAAGGGTCTTAACAGACAAACATACGGACAACAAATTGATCCTTTAAGAGTTCCTTTCGAGTTACGAAACCCTAAAAAAACAGACGTGGATGTCCTATAACAAGGATGATATACATAATATGTATATCATCCTTGTTATATATATTATATTATATTACATATATTCATATTATGAATCCTTGCCTATAATAATAAGATGGCTATAAATCGCACCGTACTGCATATCGCCTGTCAAGAATATTACTGGCGAAGTTTTAGTATACCGATATCTTCTGGGAGACGTGATAGTAAATCTGCAGTCACAGTTTCAAAAAGCGACTGTTTACAGAACGGTTGAATCCCACTATATATATATATATATATATTAATATTATAAATGTGAAGGTTTAGATGGATGGATGGATGGATGGATGGATATCTGGATGTTTGTTACTTAATCACGGCAGAACGGCTGAACGGATCTGGTTGAAATTTTGCACAGTGGTAGATTATAGTCTGGAATAGCACATAGGCTACTTTTCATCATCATCATCAATCACCGCGTGGGTGAAAAAGCCTAATATTCTTGGGCACAGCATAGACAAAATAACAAGATCTCCGCCTACGTTTAGATGATGATGACTTATTTTATGTCAATAGAGTTCTGTCAATGATGTGTCAGTTTCTGATAGCGTTGTCAAAAGCGCGCAATGATTCATTATATAAAAATAGTTATAAAATGTATCAAAAGAGTAATATCGTTAAAATATATAGGTTCTGTTACGGTGTATACATACCATCACCACCTTCTTCTTCACCATGGCTCCGTAATTTTCTTTTTACGGTTATTTTTTTGATTGCATATAAATGCGGATGAAGTCGCGCGTAACAGCTAGTATTATTATAAAGTCTTACAAATGTGTGTTATTCGCTCGAGACGTACATTCGAGCGCCCGCGGCTCATTCATTTCAAAAAGTCTTGATGTTTGAGGTGGTGTGTATATTTTGATTATGAAATAAATACTAGACAATAATTATCAAAATGCAGTTTATATTAACTTAGTAACGTGATTATTAAATTACATACATCCTATAAAAACAATTAAAAGTATAGACATCTCCCAAACATGTTTTTCTCCCGAAATTATAATCCTATTAATATTATAAACGTGAAAGTTTGTATGTATGGATGTATGGATGTTTGTTACTCTTTCACGCACAAACGGGGGGGCTAATGTTGATGAAATTTGGTATGGGGGTAGATGAGGCGCTGGATTAACACATAGGATACTTTTCATCATCATCATCATCATCATCCATCACCACGCGGGTGAAACCGCGGGGCGCAGCTAGTAATATTATAAAGAGGAAAGATTTGTATGTAAGTATGTTAGTAACGAATTGGCTCAAAAAGTACTAGACCGATTTCAAAAATACTTTCACCATTGGAAAGCTACATTCACCATGAGTAACATGGGCTATATAAGATTCATCATCATCATCTTCATCCATCACCGCGCGGGTGGAACCGCGGAGAGCAGCTAGTGTGTAATAACATTGTAAATTCTATAGACTGTCAAATAAGGAGAAGGTTCTTAAGACGCGATCCAACCCCAATTTTAACATAATTTACGATGCTTTACGTAAGGTTGATAATCGCTTGTTAGATTGGACGATGTAATGCGAAAATGCGTTAATTTTGTACGTTTTCTTTATATTTTTCGATCTTACAAAATTGAAAAAACTGCTGGTTATAACTTTAGTACTATACGTTGGCTAAGTATTACCTAAAAAATATATAATATAGTGTTATCGCTGAAAATTCTGAGAGTTTGGACGTGAAAGTTTATTTTTGTGGACCTATTCAGGATTTTTTTCTGCTGAAAGAGAGTTATATTTATGAATTCTATTCGGTTATTACTCTTTTCCTATTCCTTTTCTGACCTTTGTATTTTTTTCATAATATACTATCGATCTGTTTCGTTACACTAGGTGTTTAAAAATCTGTTTTTTCTTTAATCAGGGTACGAGCGCGCCTTAAGTCGACGCGTATACTTTTTATGTATGATCAAGCATAACTTTTAACAGAGTCCGATTTTGATAATTCTTGTTTTTTTTGGTAGAGTTTACTTCCCATTTCATTTTGATGAAATTTAATTGAGCTGTTTTTGATTTAAAAACCTATAAGTAAAACAGTGTTTCGCATATATTGATCGTATCGAAATTGACGGCGAATGCACGATTGTGTGTCAACAACAACGATAGGTAGTCATGGTAGGAAACCATTATCGCGCTTTAAGAAATTTTACCTTTACCACTTACATTATGTATGACAAAGCGTTCGATGACGGTGAAAATGAGGCGAATTCCATTATTTTTCTTCAACCAAATAGCGTTACGTTCGCTGACGATTACGCGAATTTCTTGGTTCACCCAAAAAGTACTCAACGCGCCTGAAGTTTTTAGCATCAAAAACAGTGGCTCGGGGTCACGGGCGCAATGCAACACTAAAAACTGCAGTTGTAAACTCTAGGGAGGTCTGCAACTGACATGGTAAAGCGTTTTGTCACTTTGCTTAATTTTTGGCGTGTAATATAAGAGAGGACTTATTTGAACAACCGTACCAGAAAAACAAAAGAAGAGAAGAAGCACTCGTAGTGGAGCTCGGCCTTGTTGCGGTCAGGAGTTGGATGGGTGTGTGCTAGTGGCATTATTCAATTGAGCGCTTCCGTGCTTCGGAGGGCAAGTTAAGCCATCGGTCCCGGTTGTTTGTCTTAGGACAACAGTCGTTAGGCTATGTCTGGCCTTCGAGCGGCCTGAAAACTTCGACATGGGTTGGCCACTAACCTATCCACCAATCCGCACCGGGCCCGCGTGGTGGATTATGGCCCAACTCCCTCTCTGAGAAGAAGGCTCGATTCCTAGCAGTGGAAACAAAATGGGCTGATTATGATAATGAGTATGACAAGAAAAACTCGTATTTATTGTGTTTTCCTTAAACTTGTGTCGAAGTAACAAACTTGTTTTAGATATACCTTAGGTTGAAACCTTGCGTTATCCTCAATTTTTTACCGAGATTTTATCGTCGTTGGGAAAAACATTAACTCAAGCAGGTAATAATTGTAAAGTAGTATCTTATAATGTTACTTTAAGATATTGTGTGTGTTAATAATAACATCAGATTCAGATTCAGATTTATTTTTATTGTTTAACTGGGTCACATTATTGATCGTATACATTATTATTGTCCCAACAGCTTGGTCCATCAATTGCACGTACAATAATTTTATTAATAGTTTTAGAAAGTAACTTAAATCTAACAATTGTAATTAATTTTATGTCAAGATTACCTAAATATTAGTGTAGTTGGTCCATCAAATTGAACATACAATAAATGAATTAATAGTCATAGAAAATAACTTAAATCTATCAATTGTAATTTATTTTATGTCAAGATTACCTAAATATTAGTGTAGTTGGTCCATCAAATTGAACATACAATAAATGAATTAATAGTCATAGAAAATAACTTAAATCTATCAATTGTAATTAATTTTATGTCAAGATTACCTAAATATTAGTGTACTTGGTCCATCAAATTGAACATACAATAAATTATTTAATAGTCATAGAAAATAACTTAAATCTAACAATTGTAATTAATTTTATGTCAAGATTACCTAAATATTAGTGTAGTTGGTCCATCAAATTGAACATACAATAAATTAATTAATAGTTATAGAAAATAACTTAAATCTATCAATTGTAATTTATTTTATTTCTACATTACCTAAATGTGTGCTTATATTTAATGTTGAATATTTAATAATTAAATTATGAGTATAAATTAAAACCAACCATATAATTAATCAATCATATCACCAATTCTTTAACATTGTCTTTTATAAAAGTCATTTACATTATAATAACGTTTCTTTATTAGAAAATTAAATACTTTCTAACTAGAAAATTAAAAACATTGAAGCAACATCCACATAATACTTCAGGTTCCAAAAAAAAAATAGTTCCAAACTGTGTTGCAGTAAAACTATGTACTATGTAGTGTAGAAAATTAGTTTATTTTATGTATATTTAAGGCAAAATGTCATATTGTTTTTCTTCAACAAATATATTTTTTATTCTTTCTTTCTTTCAACACTAGACAAAACCTGTACTATGATAATATAGTAGGTCTCCTTCTTCATCGCTACGTATATTATGAAAAAAATACAAAGGTCAGAAAAGGAATAGGAAAAGAGTAATAACCGAATAGAATTCATAAATATAACTCTCTTTCAGCAGAAAAAAATCCTGAATAGGTCCACAAAAATAAACTTTCACGTCCAAACTCTCAGAATTTTCAGCGATAACACTATATTATATATTTTTTAGGTAATACTTAGCCAACGTATAGTACTAAAGTTATAACCAGCAGTTTTTTCAATTTTGTAAGATCGAAAAATATAAAGAAAACGTACAAAATTAACGCATTTTCGCATTACATCGTCCAATCTAACAAGCGATTATCAACCTTACGTAAAGCATCGTAAATTATGTTAAAATTGGGGTTGGATCGCGTCTTAAGAACCTTCTCCTTATTTGACAGTCTATAGAATTTACAATGTTATTACACACTAGCTGCTCTCCGCGGTTCCACCCGCGCGGTGATGGATGAAGATGATGATGATGAATCTTATATAGCCCATGTTACTCATGGTGAATGTAGCTTTCCAATGGTGAAAGTATTTTTGAAATCGGTCTAGTACTTTTTGAGCCAATTCGTTACTAACATACTTACATACAAATCTTTCCTCTTTATAATATTACTAGCTGCGCCCCGCGGTTTCACCCGCGTGGTGATGGATGATGATGATGATGATGATGAAAAGTATCCTATGTGTTAATCCAGCGCCTCATCTACCCCCATACCAAATTTCATCAACATTAGCCCCCCCGTTTGTGCGTGAAAGAGTAACAAACATCCATACATCCATACATACAAACTTTCACGTTTATAATATTCTTAGGAATATTTAAGGATACTTTTCATCATCATCATCATCATCATCCATCACCACGCGGGTGAAACCGCGGGGCGCAGCTAGTAATATTAATAGGACTAGTCGTTCAATCGACTCGCCACTGCGCCGCGCCACGTGCCCAAAGAAAGTAAGAATACGAGCCTGTACGATGGAAGAAAGACGCTGCTTGATGCCCAGTTCTTGTAATATGGATACATTAGTACAGAACTCGGTCCATGACACTCCTAACAATTTCCTGTAGCACCAGATCTCGAGCGCATCAATCTTCTTCTTCTCACTCTCTCGTAAGGTCCACGTTTCAGCACCATATAGAAATATGGGACACACTAAAGCTTTTACGAGCCGGATTTTTGTGGCTTTTGTTATGTCGCCGTTATATAGTATAATATAGTAGGTATAGCATGTCTAAGTTTGAGTTTTAAGTTTAAATTTTAATTTTCAAATCTTGAAAATTGTTTCAGGATAATTTTATTGTAATAACAATATTTTTGGCCGGGCGAGCGAAACGTCTCTGCTTTAACTGGCCAAATTTACTTTCATCTGTTTGTATAGGTCACATTTTTCAACCAATCTTGACGAAACTTGGAACGCAACATGCTATTAAATTATTTTTGAATAGAAAGATTGAACTTTTCCTAAAAATACAGGTACTAGGTTCCTACCTAACTTTAGAGAGGAATTTCGAATATGATCATAAATTGGTCATGTGGTTTCTGAGATGGTTGTCAAGTCGAAAAATTGTCGCTGATAAGACTACTTATATGCTCGCGAGGTCTACTGTTCGCAGAACTTACTAGTGATTATTATATTGTCATAATATCAATACAGTCCACCCACACTACTGACAAAGATAAGAGCAACCCGCATACAGCTTACGTTAGTATTTTTAACAGCTGGCCTAGCACACATAACAGCGTAAGTATACCGTAACGTGTCGTTCACATGAAACAGCACAAACTGTCATTTGTCTAGGGTCAACAGACAAATGACAGTTGTCAACTGTGACGCAGCTAATTTATAGTTTGTATGCCGAAGGTAACGCGTTGATGCTTACGATACGAATACTTTTCGCATATTGTTTGTGCTTATGGTCTCTGACTTAAAACTTCTAAAGGCTCGCTACCGCGAGCGATAGAGAAATCCGAAAGGGTATGCGTTAATTTCACTGTTCACGCCAAAGCGGATATCTCTACCACGCGCGGTAGAGATATTCGTTAGCGGGGGCGGAACTAGTTTCGCCAAACAAGAGAAAATACCGCCTCACTAGGTGGTACAAGTTTCGCTGCAGTTATGGAACTTCATACTATTTACCCATCGAGTTCCGCGTGGTATTTAACGCTATCCACAACGGTAGCGAATAACGCTCAGGGCCCTACTCCCACCTCTTAAAGCAGTCATGGTTCAACCTTACCATTAAATCTGGTACCACCACGTAAATATAGCAAGCTTAAAATAATAATGGATTACGATAGACGTTTTGATGACGTAGTATCAAATATTTCACTCGATTCACATACTTTTTCATGATTTTAGACACTAAGTTTCATTGTTCCAATGTCAAATTTTTGCAGATCCGTACTCCTATATCTTAAAGTAGTCATATTGCAACGTTATCACTAAATTTGGTTGACGTTTGACGATGATTTTGTGTCGGTGGGAGTACGATAGTAAGTATGATTATTCTAAGCTTGTTATAAAACGCTTCTGATTTATGATAGTTTCGTAAAAGGTGGGAGTAGGCCCCCAGGTCTGAATAGGCCTTAAAGGAGGTAGCTCTATTTGACTACTTATGTTTAACGATTTTTCATTTAATTGTGATCGATCAATTTTGAAAATTCTTTGTTAAATATCCCAAGTTGGTTACATTTAAATGTCAATCGTAAATTTTTACTTGATTCCAACTTTCATGACATCCATTCAAATCTTCGCATGAGTTCAACTTTTATTATTTACAAGCGACTGCCCGCGATTTCGTTCGAGTAGTAGGCTCGGCCTTCGCAAGCGCCATAACCTCCTGACTTTTCTTGGTTATTATTTCATAAGAACTTTCTCCTGACAACAATTAACACAACAAAAATAATTAGCGAGATTGTTCTATCCGTTCTCAAGTTATAGCGTAACCAGGAGAAATAGGGGTTCATTTTATATATACATAAATGTGCTTGTATTAGCACTTTCCCAACTGTGCAGTTACGCACAATCATTATAATTAACACAGAATTCTATTCCCTATTTTATTTTTATTTTATTCTCATAGGTAAACTTACAGCTAGGTCAATTATTAAGTCAGATATAATATACATAGAAAGCTAATTAAAAGTTTCCACGAATAAACACTGACATTAAATACCTATATATTAAGTATAGCAAGTAGATATCATCATTATTATAGCAACTACATGTAAGTACAGTAATGATAAACATTGATTCGTACCAACCACGTAAGAACATAATTTACTAATATATAGGGTGTTTGGTAGAGGGACCGACAAACCAAATGAGCGTGTTCGGGGGCCCACTTGGAGAATACAAGTTGGCCAAAAAAAATCCCCGACCCCCCAATAAGTTTAACTTTTTTTTGAGATTTTTCCCTTTTTCTCCGAAATTGTACCTATTTACCACCATAACATTTGTAAGATCTGTTTTAGACCGGATTTTAGTTGAATTTGGTCTCTAATACACCTTCAGGCCACGCAAAGCAAAATGATGATTTAGTTAAAAAAATTGGGGTGTCGGGGATTTTTTTTGGCCAATTAGTATTCTCCAAGTGGGCCCGAGCACGCTCATTTGGTTTGTCGGTCCCTCTACCAAACACCCTGTATGATAATTAATTAAAGAGCAACTGCAAGTATAGGTAGTAAAATTACTGCGTTAGTGAGACTCCAAAATCATGACTGACGAGCCTTGTTCGTAGTGCAAAACTCAACATAAACTAGATGGCACTGAACCTCTCAAGTATTTTTACAGTCATACTCATGACTAGCCAGTCTGGTCACAAGAGAGTTTACTCTTTTCAAAAAGAATAGTAAAAAATAATTAATACAAAATATAAAACAAATATTAACTCACATAATTAGAATTCATCTCCATTTCGCACAACACTACCGCTCGTTCTCGTTTCAATTAAACTGTGTGGTAGCAAGTCGAGAAGTCAATGCGACCTTGCCGTTTTACACTTGAGGCCAAAAAAACTATCTGTCAGAATCGTAGATCAATAATAATTAGGTAATCCATCAGAAATAAATAAAAAAAAACAATTAATAGAATAAGATATTTTATTTGTTGGTCGTGTTATCAAACAACAAAATCTTGTTCTTTCTGCCCTAATCCATTCCATACCCGCCAATAGTACACTATCTGTATATATAAAACAATTCCTATTTCCCATGGTAATTGTTACACGCGTGAGCGAATTTACCGATTTCGATAAAACTTGGTATGGAGATAGAATATATTCCATCATCATCCATCACCACGCGAGTGAAACTGCGGGGCGCAGCTAATAAGTTAAAAAGAGAGATAAGTTTTAAATTATATTTTGCATTTAATCTAATATGTATTTTAAAATTGTTTTGATGTTTGTTTTGTTGGTGAATGGGTACAATAAATCATTTATCTATCTAATACCACGGGAAATGGGGTCAACATAACACGTATCCTTCTTTCTCTCTACTCCATCATCCGTCATCTCAGTACTCACATCTCACATTCTTCACGAAGACCATACATTCTTCGCTCTTCTCCTGCCCCTATTTCCGTCTACTGTCTTAAAGTCTCATGTCTTTCACCCCTTCTCATGACATGCTCATAACATGCTTGATTGCCATTACCTGTTCCGTCACTGACATTACTTTCAAGCTTTCTCTTATCTATTTATTCCTAATATGCTCAATTTTAATTTACACCACACGTTCGCATCTCTGTCACATGTACATTTCTGTTAAATTTTTTGATTGCCCAACAGATACATCAAAAAAAGTTTCTGATCATTTGCGCTAATATAAATTTTTTATTGAAGTTAATCAACAATTAATAATTAAAGGTTTATATTTAATATAACATAACTCCTCGCCAGGCACGAACACATGCGGTGATCCTCCTGGGCATGCTGAGAATCAAGTTATCCAGCATTTCTTGAGGTAACCTGTCCCATTCTTGTTAGCGGCTTCCCTGAGCTGTGGCACTGTCTGGGGAGCTGGCTGACGGTTCCAAACAGCTCGCTTATGAGCATCCCACGCGTGCTCTATTGGGTTTAAGTCAGGCGAGCCGGCAGGCCAGTCTAACCTTGTGATATCGTATTCTCAGAGAGCAACATTGACTCTTTCAGCTCGATGGGCAGGCGCATTATCATCGACTAGTACAAGTTGGTGCTCATGGTTTACTCGGAATGGTCTGACTATTCCATCAATAGCAACTAAAAAGACGAAGAAATCATAATATAGTAACAAAGATTTCGATTTTTCAAAGTGATCGCAAACTTTTTTTGATGTGTTTACATTAAAACAATCTGTACCTAGCTTAAAATTTTTATCTAATTAACCCTTTGTGTACCATTAACGTAAATTTACGTGCGTTTCATTCATAAATCTTTTGTTTTAATTATCACGGTTTAGGAAGGGTTAAAGAAAAACACATTTTTCACCACATTTTTTTTCTAATTCACGCCCATAAACAGCCGGAGCTGGTAGCTAGTAAAATATATAGTGGTTGTCATGCCCAGTACTTCGGCCTAAAACGCAGAATTAGACACCATTGACGTATTACTAAAGTATGTTTACACACCGCTATTTAGTTATGTATAAGTAATTATCTATTTTAAATATTGTTTTGATGAATAATAACTAGTAAGAAGTGGAATAATTAAATTGATTTTAACTGTTTACCATAATATTCAATGTTGGTTCCATCAACTATAATTCTTAAGATTTAGTCATAGTAGTGACATAGTATAAAGATGCAACAGTATGGAAACTAAGCCTGACCACTCGTCTTGACGCGGCCTCACTACTGACAGCACCGCGACAACCGCTTAGGGGTTTCGTCGATGCGCATGTTTGCGTGAGTGAGCCGTTTCAAACGTTTGTACGTAGTTTCCATACTGTTCTCTATATTTATACTGTGCTAGTGATTTCGTCTAGTACGCATTAGTTTAATAGTAGGCCATAAGTTAATGTAGTACTAGTAGTAAGGTTAGGGTACGATGTGACTGACTGACATACCATTTTGGGTAAAAGTCCCCAATTAATATCGAAGAAGAAGAAAAAAGTTTTGGTGAAATTCCCTGCTACGAACGTACACAACAAACGCAATACATTTTGTGGTCCCTTAGATAATACACAGTATACATAGAATCCAGCAGTAAATTATATGGACATCTTTCTGGTAAAATCCCGGTGTATACTTTCCCCATACATTGCCACGGAAGTGTACACTAAAGATGACAATAAGTATATCATTTGGATTCATTATCTCAACATGCTTTGCATCCCGTTATCTATATATTTATTTGCAGTGCCTTTGATTAAAAAGTATCTCGGCTTTAAATTTGTTTTTCCGAGAGTGAAACTACGGTTTCAGAAATTGTGGTGTTCACATTTAAACAGTTTTAGGTAAACTAGTTTTTTACGAGATAGGAGGTCAAACTAGCAGACAAATCATCGTCGCCTATGGATATTTTGTTTTATTTATGGGATAGCTTGGAAAACGAGCAAGCGGCTCATCTGATGGTAAGTGATACCGTCACCCACGGACATCCGCAATACCAGAGGTCTCGAGGATGCGTTGCCGACCTTTGAGGAAGGATGATAGGAAGGAAGAGATAGGTTAAAGGTTGGAGGGGGAGGGGGAAGGAGAGAGAGAATGGGGAAGGGGGGGCATCGGGCCTTTGGAACCTCCCACAAACCGACGAAACGCAATAGCAAGCTAAGTTACTTAACGTTGGTGTTATGTGGGAGTGTGGTACTTCCCCGATCGTGTCGGTCCATGCGGCTGTGGGGTAGCAGCGTGGCACTACCACCGAAAATATATCCGACTACAACAGTGGTATCGCGGATGTATTGCTGGCCTTTGAGAAGCGAATATGATTTTCTTTAACGTTCACAGGTCTGGAAATACTTCAGATGGCAGCTGGTGCCATAAAAAATAAAAGTATACAATATAAATCCTCTAATGGCTGTAAGATATTCGAACATGCTACTATAAATTAAGGTAATTTAATGAAATAGAATAAGTACTATAGAACTAGTTATACCTCTTCAGAAAAAATATATTTTGTGATGACTAGCGCGACCGACGTACGCACTGACGGTCGGTCGAGCACTGAAAGCGGCTTTAGGAATTTCCCGCAAGTGCGTATCTTGTCAGCTACCATCAGTTGCCATTGCGGCAGTATTCTATATTCCAATATACATGAGAGGCTAAAGTCTGATATACCAAGCTAATGTTATACAAGAAATGCAGTCGTTGCGGCAAGAAGCGAGGTTAACAAAAAATAGAAAAATTGCTAAATCACAAACTTTAGTTAATAACATTATATTCATTCGTATTTACTTGGTAATTAGTTCTCGTGATCATCCGCCATATATTGATCCTCTGATCTGACTTGACTGATGAGGCTGTTTTATCTTCAGCATCATCATCATTGTCAATTGTCTTAAATCTAGTCATTCATCATCATCAGCCTGTAGCAGTCCACTGCTGAACATAGGCATCTCCAATTTCACGCCACTTAAGTCTATCTTGGGCTTCTCGCATCCAGTTTTTGCCAGCCGTCTTGCGCAGATCGTCACTCCACCGTGCCTCAGGACGTCGTACACTACGTTTGCCGAGACGCGGTCTCCACTCTAGAACTCGTTTACCCCAACGGTTGTCGGTTCTACGGCTAATATGGCCAGCCCACTGCCACTTCAGCTTGCTGATCCGGTGGGCTATGTCGATGACCTTGGTTCTCTGACGGATCACTTCATTTCTGATGCGATCCCTCAGAGAAACACCGAGCATAGCCCTTTCCAAAGCCCGCTGAGCGACCTTGAGCTTGTGGACCATTCGAGCCGTCAGTGTCCACGTTTCGGCTCCGTATGTCATGACGGGTAGGACGCACTGATTGAAGACTTTCGTCTTCAGGCACTGTGGAATAGGCGAAGTAAGGACTCTTCAGGCACTGTGGAATAGGCGAAGTAAGGACTTAAATCTAGTGGTTGGATGAAAAGTGACAACCGTAGTAAGTCGCGTCTCGTTTTGCTAAGGTTCGTGAGAACATGACTATGGGTTGCGACTAAAAATCAGTGACTAAGGATTCTGTCCTTAGTCGTATGCAGAGTCGGGACCCATGTTCGTGACACGCACAGCATCACTCTGTTTCCCATACTTGTTTTGTTGCCCATAGGCATGTATGTAAAGTATTTTGTTTTTTATTATGTTATAATTTCGTACTTAAATGTCTATATACTCAAAATGTAACGTGATATTGTGTATGTCATGAATAAATGCGATTTCATTTAATTTCATTTTTCATTACATTTAATTTCATTTATAACTGGCTATCAATAAAAGTATTTAGTAACGAAAGAACGTATTTTTTTTTTGTTTTTAACCCCCTTCAAAGTAGGTTGTTTAATTTGACGCGTATATTTTGTTTTTGTACTATCATGTTCAATGGAGATTTGCGGAACAACGAAAACTATTAAATTTCTATTTATATACAGCTCAGAACCTTTTAACTCCACCCAAAAGCTTGACAGTTCCTACCTCATTTGTGTAAGTAAATTGCCTATGGAATGCTCTGCCGGCGTACATTTTTTATCAGCTATGACCCTGGGGCATTCAAGCGGGGTCTGGAAAAGCATCTCTCAGGTCTTAACGCAGCGTACGGCTGCATTAATGGTAATCGACGCTTGACTCCACCAGGTGAGATGAAGTTACTTTGATGAATCAATATGATGAAAATATCGTGTTTGGCCCACAGTGGGTACGTGTAGAGGAAAACTGTTGATGATGATAGGTGATGTTGATGATGATTTTGTTCTTTCCTAAACCACTCCGGTATTGATGAAATCCGGCATTGGTAAACAAAAAAAGAAGAAAAATGAGCTATAGAAATGGGTAAAGTCGTTCTTGGTGCATGGGTAAAGTTATGTCTTGTGGGAAATAGGGCTTCCAAACTTTAGGCTAATCGCCGAAACTCAAACATTTTGCCCAACAATTTAGACACTTATTTATACTTGTAAGCAATAATGACCCATATTGACTGTTCCAACCTGTAATATTCCAACGCACCAATGATTAGTATTTATTGTGCCAATGAACCTTGATCGCTTGTTGAATGAATTCCATTTAGTTTGCGTTGTGCCTACGCGATACACTTTGAAGATGTGCCTTTGATTTTGAATTTTATTGCCTCAGAACAAGAGGATATTGATTAAAATCTGTTGAATATTTGATTATCTTTTAAACTTATTGCTTTATTACAATATTGTACCAAAAATATGGCTTAGCAAACAAATAAAGTTTTGTGAAAGTACGACTATAACAGTTTTTCATTTGGGGTAATCAGCATAGGGTTTTGTTTCCTTTATTAGTGGAATAGCTGCGAAGCGGGACGCAATGACGAGCGCACAGCACTCCAGATCCTGAAGAAGGCTTCTGGCGGAAGCTGAAACATACGTCGATCGTGATATAGACAACGCGTAAGTCTCGCGTTACTCCCATTTTATTATTACATAATGATGAAAGTAGTTTCATCATGTTCACTATACCAAGGAATGGAGCTACTAGTGTGTATATTTAATCAAGAAATACAAGTATCGTCTCGGCAAGCGTACTACATCGTCGATCCCATCATCGCCAATGTCTTAACCAGGTTTTTTCAAATGAGGGACGGATCTAGTAAAGAGGCGATCTTCAAGCGTGAACACTCCCTGAAGAAGTCTTAAAGGTTCGCATCGCCATCGGACACAAACCGACGTAATACCAAGTAAGTGCAGCTGGTATCTTTACAGTAAGTAAGTCCAGCCTATTACAAATTTTTTTTCGTGATATTGATCTCCATCTACTTTTAAAACTGAGACGTCTGACTGTAAAATTAAATTCGATGTGTTCGGTTGTCAACTGACTGTATTTAATAATTATAGATCGGGTTTTCTAGATTGAGCACCAGGACTATTTGCCTACTCCATACTTTCTATGTGCTACACATGCAAGGACTGCGAACGAAGACGATCGCCACGGAGACAACGAGCGTCAAGTAACGCCGCGCTACTGTAACTGTTATGTAGTCTGTGAAGAAGTAGAAGTTACACCCAACGAACGACTTTTTTTTCCTTTTTTTATTTTCGATATAGGCGAACTAAACCGGGAGAGCCCGAGCCCACTCATGCCCCCTAACTATGCCAATGAACGTCACTTAGGCTGGTATCCCAGACGCTCGGACTCTACTTGAGCAGCGACTTGCCAGTAAATGACAAAACTTAATCAGATCTATACTCAAGCATAGATACACAATGATAGATAAACTATACACATGCTTGTTGTTCAATACTAGGGCCGTTCTTGTTTTTAATCTATATTAATGACTTACCTTATTATGTAGAGAAGAATCACGAGATTGTATTGTTTGCAGATGACACTTCACTGTTATTTAAAATTAAAAGGCAGTTATTAAACTATGACGATGTTAACAATGCATTAGCTAAAGTTGTGAATTGGTTCAATACAAATAATCTTCTCCTCAATGAGAATAAAACTAATTGTATAAAGTTCTCGACACCAAATGTGAGACAAGTAGAATCCAATATACAATTGAATGGAACAGGGTTGGACCTTGTGGAGTCAACAGTCTTTTTAGGAATTACTATAGACGCTAAATTGCAATGGGGTCCCCACATTAAAAAATTGTCTAGTAGGCTCAGTTCAGCAGCTTACGCTGTTAAAAAAATTAGACTATTAACTGATGTAGACACAGCTAGAATAGTTTATTTTAGTTATTTCCATAGCGTTATGACTTATGGCATACTGCTCTGGGGATGTTCTGCAGATATTAATTCCATTTTTATACTGCAAAAAAGGGCTATACGAGCGATCTACAGTTTGGCTCCCAGAGTTTCCCTTAGACAGAAATTTAAAGACATAAACATTCTAACTGTTGCCTCTCAGTTTATCTATGAAAATCTAATGTATGTAAAGAAAAACATTAGCAGTTTTGATAAAAGGAGTGATGCTCAATATGCCCCTGTTTTTGACTTGTCAAGTCAAAGTCAAAGTCAAAATCATTTATTCAATTTAGGCATCAAAGACGCACTTATGAATTAATTTTGAAATTATAATGTACTTTAAAGACTACCGCCGCGTTCCGAAATATATAGAGCCTACCGAGAAGAAGCGGCAAGAAACTCGGGGCCATTCTTTTTATATAGATGTTTTTACAATGTTTTTACTTAGGTACTACAAATATTAGCTCCAGTGTGTTGCCTTACATCTAACTATCTCATCTCATCTACGTATCTTGCCATCAGTAGGGCAAGACACGCTACACTTTGACATCTTAGTACACGAGTAGATAGATCCTGGAGTGATCAGTCCCAAGCTGATTTATCCTCCAAGTAATCCGAAATTTTGTAATAACATTTTTGACAGAGATTAGTTTTAATAGTAATTTTAAACTTATTAATAGGCAAATCTCGGATAACATTGGGAATTTTATTATAGAATCGTATACATTGTCCCATAAAAGAATGACTTATTCTGTGGAGACGCGTTACATGTACGGATAGCTTGTGCTTATTTCGCGTGTTGATGGAATGAGCATCACTTCTTTTATCAAAACTGCTAATGTTTTTCTTTACATACTTTAGATTTTCATAGATAAACTGAGAGACAACAGTTAGAATGTTTATGTGTTTAAACTTCTGTCTAAGGGAAACTCTTTCCTTCCAAATTCCTTTATATAACGGAGTATGACCCTGGGTCGCTGGCACAACTGCTCCAGTGATATTTGAGGTGTTAAAACTGATGATGATTTAGAACTATAGTGATCCTCTAGTAGTCCGGTAGTGTTCCGTATATTTTCCGTAGCCGTGCACTCCAACAGCACGTGCTTCACGGTCTCGTTCTCCTGCAAACATCCTCTGCACAGTGGACTATCTGTTGCACCAGTTTTATATAGATGGTAGTTGAGATTGCAGTGACCTGTGATAATGCCTACCATTACGCGGAGGTCCTGTCGTTGAAGTTTCAACAAATTATTAGTTGTGTATCTGTTCAAGGTTGGAAACAGCCAGCTAATACAGCCTGTATTGTCACGGAATATCTGGCACTGCGGTGGTAGCAAGCAAGATGGCATTTAGAACAAGAGGCCTACCCCCAGTAGGTCGAGTTTCCTAGCATCTTCAAATTCGTATCCCAACGGAGGAGAGGATATTCTATTCCGTTCCCTGACGGCGAAAATCTGTCAACTTCCCAAAGTTACAAAATAGTAATATTAGGATAATATCGACATATAACGCGAGCGTAGGGCTTCAGCAGTACGGGGCAATATGCAGGCACGTAGATTTAATCGTTGTACAGGCCAGTTCAAAATAACAGCTTATTCCATAAACCCCTTTAACATGTCCCCTGCAGTGCTATTAAAGCGTATTTTCAGGGTATGTACACGGCTCATCTATAAATAATAATAATAATAAAATTTATTTATTTGGAACCATAACAGTATTAAGCTACTAACGTATGAGAATCGATGACATCTGCAGAAGTGTATAACTGTGTCGCAGATGTCAACGCCCTCCTCCGGAGAAATCGTACAGAAAGTTCCTTATTAAAACAAAGTTTACCGTTAATTAAATTTCTAGTATGTATACACATAATTGAATATAAATAAGGTTACAAAACTAAATAAAATTTTGCAAAAATATATGTTTGAATCAGAGAGGAAAGTTGTGAGTTGAAAATAAAAGAGTGTGTTTACGCCAGGGAGTATGTGTATTCGCGTGTGTGTGTGTGTGTGTGTGTGTGTGTGTGTGTGTGCGTGTGCGTGTGTGTGTGTGTGCGTGTGCGTGTGTGTGTGTGTGTGCGTGAGTGCGTTAAGCTAATTATTTCAATACTATCAAGAGATTTTCAGTATTTTGATATGATAATGACTGAAGCCATTTTATACATTTTGTTTTGCATTCATATGTAGTAAGGGGATAAATGTTCAATTCTTTATTTAATCTATTGTACAGCATCGAGCTAATAGATTGATAATGTCGGCGCGCTACTGCTGTCCGTTTCTTTGTAGTGATACAGACCAAATCATATCTGCGTTTGGTATACATGAGGGTCGGATCAAATGGTAGTTGAGTATGTTTCTTTAATACCGTATGCAGGATAAAAAGTTGCCTGACAGTTAGGACTTGGCATAGCACGTACAGTTCAGTAGTTGGGAATCGAAAATGTTTTTTGGAGAGGACTTTGAGTACAGCTCTCTGTGCCCTTTCCAACAATAACATATTAGATATTCCGGTACCACCCCACGAAGTTATACAGTAAGATATAACGGATTGGGCAAGAGCATAGTAAACTATCTTTAAGTATTGGAAGTCAACTATATCTCTGAGGTTTTTAAAAACATAAATCAATTTCCGCACTCTAGACACCATATACGTGATATGGTGCTTCCATGATATAGCACTGTCAATCATAACACCTAAGTACTTGATGGAATAGGAACGTTCTAAAGAAATACAGTTGCAGATTGTAGAACTTGTGCTATTATCACACAAGTGAGCGTGTAATACAAAGGAAGCAGTTGGTTGACCCGTCACATTGGGAGCAAAAGCAATAAAATTAGTTTTGGATAGGTTAAGAGTTAAAAAGTTACAACATAACCAGTTCATAACAATCCTTAATGCATTCTCAGATAACTCCCGCACTTCTGCCCAGCTGTGGCCATGAACCAGAAGAACTGTATCGTCAGCATAAGTTATTAATTTACAATTTGGGATTGATAGGTTACATAAATCGTTTACGTAAATTAAAAACAACGTAGGTCCTAAGACGCTTCCTTGTGGGACGCCATAGCTAAGTGGTTCCTCTCGGCTATGAATACCATCTATCACAACCTGCTGGGTCCGATGGCTAAGATAACTGTAAAACAGGTCTTGCACAACTCCTCTAATGCCAGCACATTCAAGTTTAGAAAGAAGAATAGGGATAGAGACAGTGTCGAATGCTTTTGATAGATCCAGAAAGATACCAATAGTCCTCAGCTTGTTGTCAAAATTTTCAATCACCGTTTCCGAGAGTTTCAAAACAGCTTCGTCTGTGGATCTTCCACTTCTAAATCCAAATTGATTCTCGGAGAGGATTTTATTCTGATTTAGGAATTGCACTAAGCGCTTGTTGATAATCTTTTCAAAAACCTTCGACATAACTGTTAGCACAGAGATGGGTCTATAGTTTGAGACACTGTCCCTATCACCACTCTTAAAAATAGGATGAACTAAAGCTTTTTTAAATATTTGTGGGAACACGCCAGCAGTAAAGGAGAGATTGAAAATATGACATAGAATAGGAGTAAGTACCTTTCTGGCGGCTTTGATAATAGACGTTGAAATACCGTCCCAGCCAAGAGCACAATTGTCTTTTAGACTGTGTATTACATGAAGAATTTCATCATATTCAACCGTATATAATACCATAGAATTTGAAGGTGGGCAAGGCTTACCGGTAAATTGAGCAGGATTTGAGGTGTAGTTAGAAGTATTTAATTTAATTGGAGAGGGGATTTTGGAGGCCAAAATTTCTCCAATACTGGCAAAATAGGTATTCACTGAATCAACCGACAAAGATGGGTCATCGTGAATTTTTAATAGATTGCTTGCGGAACTTGGTTTTTTGTTTATATTGGCAATTTTATTAATCATACTACACGCCTTTTTTGGATTTCCTCTAGCCTTCTGAAACTCAGTTTGATGGTACTCACGTTTTACTTTTTTTAGTAGGTTGTTACAGAAGGTACGGTAGCGAGTGTAGATTAATTTATGGGTTAAGTTACCTGGGTTCTTTTTATATTTTTTATAGAGCTTGTCTCTATTTCTAATGCATCTTAAAAGGCCTGGAGAAATCCATGGCTTAAGTAACCTTTTTTTGCTAGAAATTTTAACTAAGCGAGTATGTTTACTAATAATGTCCGATATAATGTGAACAAAAATTTCAGAAGCTATATTTGGGTTTTTAGAATGTAAAATAGAAGAATAATCGAAGTTTGTCAGATCTTTGACTATTGCTGCAATGTCAAAATTTTTTGAGGTATGGGTGGAGACGCTTCTTTCCATGTGTAAATTGCAACTAAATAGAACAGGGTTGTGGTCGGTAATCACTGTATCTAGGACTAAAGTTTTGGCGTTAAAGGGAGTGCGAGCGATTACATGATCAAGGCAGTTTTCCTCTCTAGTCGGATAATTATGAGCTGGAAGGAGTGCATGTGACGCCACTAGATTAAGGTATTCTTCAACACTAGAGTCAGTCATTGAAGGTATGATATTGATATTCAGATCTCCAATCATAACGAGAGAGTTGAACGATTTTAAAGAGGTCAGAATGAGGTCCAAGCTGTTAAAAAAGGGGTTCAAATTTTTATATGAAGGCGATCGATATAAAGCCACAACAGCTAATTTATTCCAAAATTTGATTATTAAACAATTAGCGTCATTGAAGACTGGTTCAATAATAGTGTATATCTTATCCTTCCTAATGTAGGCTACAACGCCATCATTTTGATTCTTAAAACTAGATTGATGGGAAGCGAAACCAGAAAGTTCGGGTATATAAGGGCATTTGCTTAACCAGCATTCGGACAAAATAATGACATCAATCCTTACGCTAAGTCTATGAATTAAGATTTGAAGACTATCAAAGTTGCAGTTTATACTTCTAATATTGACATGGAGGACGTTTAAACTGTTGTTAGTATTAGATATAAAATTATCAACAGCTTCTGGTGAACATATAGCAGAGTCTGAAACAGATATTTGTTCTATATCATTTATCAGGCGATTTATATCATCCATTGTAACATTGAGAAAGGAACAATTGGGCAGAAACATATGATTGCAAAGCTAAAACGTAAATGCATTGCCAATGCTTTAAATACGAGCAGTAATTTGTTGATAAAGATTGAGCTTCAGTAGTTTTTGTGTGTATGTTAGTGTCTGTGAATGAGTTAAGTAGTGAGTATGTATAAAAGCGAACAAATATTGTGAACATAAGCCTAATTAATATTTCGTAATTTATAAAATAAGGAAGGGGAGTAGTGCTAAGACACCACTTTTCTAACATACCACCACAGCCTAGTCATTTCTGAACTTGCAACTTCTCTAGGTCCAACTCACTGGTCACTCGAATTAGAGGCCCATTCTCTCTTTTACGAAGAAATATTTTTCCATGCGATACCCAGCAGAAGTTGTAATCATTAACTTTAGCATAGTCCCTGGCTAAAAAGAAAAGCCTCTTCATTTTTGCAGTAAGGTTCTCTGATACGAAGATTGGCTTCGGCGGGCCACTTATGCGGAGATGTTCCGTGGTTAATCTAAGTGTGCCTTTGTTAAAGTTTCGGTAATTATTTATTATATTTTCCTTTTGCAAGTTAGAACACAATTCCACTATAATTGTTCTTTTGGCTGGGTCTTTAGATCTAATGCGAAATATATCTTTTATATCATTCTTTTGAATAGAAACCTTAATGGCCTCTCCAACCTTAATTAAATTGTCCACAAGGGAAGATTTTGTCTCCGAAGGGGCCACTGGAACGTTTCTAATTTCCAAGCAAGATGATCTACAGCCTCGCTCTAAAGCGTCCAATCTATCTTCCAAAACTTTGATATGCTGGACGTCTGCTTGTCGTATAGCCTCCAATTCAACAATCCTGGCCTGAGCCGACTCCAGATTTTTTCCCAAGAAGTCCACCGATATACGTAAGTCATCAACAGCAGCATATAGCCTATCCGCCCTTTTGTTTTGATCTTCTTGAAAAAGCAAAAACATTGATCTCATCTCCTCCATAAAGTCATTTAACTTATATTCATCACTCTGCGCTTGTTTTTTTCTTCGAAGAGTGACATTAAGACTCGGTTCTGATGAAGAGTGTAGGAGTTGCTGGTTCAAAGGCACCGTCAGAGATGAGACGGGTGCAGAAAGCGGCGCTGGCGGCGCAGGGTCCCCCGAAGGCGTCGGCGGCGTAGCGGCGCTCAAAGTGAGCGCGGGCGATGAAGGTGGGGTGCGTCTTAGCGGCATTATAACTTGCTTGTATACGAGAAAAAAGTACCAGGCGATTAGCAACGCAAAGATGTGAACCGAGCTTAAATGCAGCGGAGGTCAAGTCAGAGTGGTGACTTTCGGCGACTCAGAGCGTAAGCAGCTGTTCGTCCAATTTAAGTAGAACTCTGGCTATGTTCTTGTATGCACGGCGTATCTGACTGGTTAAAATAAGTACACTCACATTAGCGCATGTGTGTGTATGGGTAGACACACGTTGAGTAGCCTGTAGTTGTGCCGCGTTGCCGATGTGTGCAAATGAGACTTCCACGTAGCTTATGATCGCCTAATTTATGTAGTTTATTTAAATGACTATTTGTGAATAATTTTCGGCGAAAATTCGAATAGAGAGTGGTTAGAGTCGTCTGTACTGGTCAGACTCCCGGAGGGAAGGTCTATGGTTTAACTATGCCAAAAGATCGTTAGACGGACTTCGCGTCCAATACAACAATGTGTTTAGGATGCTGTTGGGACTTCCCCGGATCTGCAGTGCCTCGGAAATGTTCGCACAGTACCAAACTGATAGCTTTGACGCCATCATTAGTAAAAAAAGTTGCATCATTGAGGTGCAGAGTCGGGGTAGGTGACAACCCTATACTACAATTGATGAAAGAAAACTTATTTTCGCCTTTTATCAAGCATTTTAAATTGATGGTCAAATAATATTATACATACAGACATAAAGCATATATTGAGTATTGTACTGTAGTGTACTTGTTATTTGACTGTCAATATTTTGTTTAAAGTAAATTGTTTTACTAACGGTATATTTTAAATACCTACATAAAATTACTAAAAACATGGATCATTGGTATCTAATGCAAATAAATAATTTGAATTTGAATATAATATATATAAATACCTGCACATACGAATGTATGTACATTGTCCCGCATTTTAATGACAGTGGTGATGAAATAATAATAATGATAATAACAAGAACCCAGTGAAAACTAGAGTCACCGAATTTCTTACATTCAAGTAGCTAAAAGAAAACATGTTCATTATAATGATTACCGTAACCATATCTATTCACATTGTACCAATAATTAAGGTCAGCGATGTTAATGGTACAGTCCATTAAGCATTACTGTTCGGTCAACAGCTGGATCAGTAAAAACTAATGAGTACAGGTTTTATTAACAAGAAGCCAACTACAAGAGTCCTTTGAAGAAACTCACTCGGTCACCAGTAGGTCCACCATGAGTTTACAAATTTGACACAAATCGATATCGCCTGCCGCGAAATGTATGAAAAATGCCGAATGTATGAAAAAAGAACAGTGCCACCTCGCGGTCATTTGTAGAACTAAAATTGACAGCAAATGCACCAATCACAAGCTTAATAGGTAGACGAGATCGAGTATCGACTATAGATGACATTTATGTTGCCAACACATGGTACTGGTACAGGATAGTAATGAGATATTTACCGTGAAATCATTTTTGTTTGAGTTTTCGATATTCAACACCTCTTACAAGTGGGGCGGAGGTAACTGCGCGAGAGTAGCCGACAGCTCGAGCAGTCAGTGTATGCCTGTGACTGGAGTTAGCAACAAAAAATTTATCATTTCGTAGTCGATACTTGATCTCGCCTACCTATCAAGCTTGTGAATGGCGTACTCGCTGTCAATTTTAGTTCTACAATTGACCGCGAGGTGGCACTGTTATATTTTTACATACATTTTTTTACGGCATTCGATATCGAGCATCGGATAGTGTCAATGTTGTAAACTCATGGTAGACCTACTGGCGACAGCTTAACCGCCAACCACCTGAAGCGTTTTCATGTATGTGTGTGTATGTATAAAACTGTAGTTCACTCTGCAGTTAAAGGGCAATGTTTCCAACTAAATACTAGAGCGCAAGATAATTAATATCTTACAACCTCAGGTGACGAGCTCAGTACACTGCCATTCAGGTTTTGAACACTGAACAGTTATGGGCAAGCGTGACGTTTCACAACATCAGGCGAGTGACTTATTCGTCTTGTCGCCGATTGAAACAAAACAATAAAAACATCTAAACCATATTTTGAACAAAATATTTGTTTGCGATAAAGATAAATAGATTAAACCTTTTCGCTAGAAAATGGTTTATAATGTCATTATTTCAACACAGTAAACAGTAAAAGCGTGTGAAATGTAATGATAAGAATGTTTTAAATAATTTTCGCCTTTCGCCTAACATTTTTGACAGAGTTTAGTTTTAATAGTAATTTTAAACTTATTAATAGGCAAATCTCGGATACCATTGGGAACTTTATTATAGAATCTAATACATTGTCCCATAAAAGAATGACTTATTCTGTGGAGACGCGTTACATGTACGGATAGCTTGTGCTTATTTCGCGTGTTGATGGAATGAGCATCACTTCTTTTATCAAAACTGCTAATGTTTTTCTTTACATAGTTTAGATTTTCATAGATAAACTGAGAGACAACAGTTAGAATGTTTATGTGTTTAAACTTCTGTCTAAAGGAAACCCTTTCCTTCCAAATTCCTTTATATAACGGAGTATGATCCTGGGTCGCGTGCACAACTGCTCCAGTGATATTTGAGGTGTTAAAACTGATGATGATTTAGAACTATAGTGATCCTCTAGTAGTCCGGTAGTGTTCCGTATATTTTCCGTAGCCGTGCACTTCAACAGCACGTGCTTCACGGTCTCGTTCTCCTGCAAACATCCTCTGCACAGTGTAAAACATCTAAACCATATTTTTGAATAAAAATATTTGTTTGCGATAAAGATAAATAGATTAAACCTTTTCGCTAGAAAATGGTTTATAATGTCATTATTTCAACACAGTAAACAGTAAAAGCGTGTGAAATGTAATGATAAGAATTTTTTAAATAGTTTTCGCCTTGTATGATCTAGTTCAATGTTGTACAATAGTTTATACAGTGTAGTATGTACTTACTCAACGAGTTTGACATATAGGTATATTGCTATCTACTGTTCCAATTAGAGGTGAGTCGTATTTACTAGAACAGATCAAAGGAACAGGTATTTTACGATACTAGGTGGCACCTATTCCAATCTTCGCAATACTAAGTCTAACTAGTCTTCCTTCACAATAAGCATTCAATCAGTACATCACCTGTACTATCACTCTCTCTCATACGCTGAAGCTGAAGCTGAAGTCCGGTTGAAGTGAGACGATGCAATACATACATACATCGTCTTGTTACATGTAGAATTGAGTATCAGACTAGTATTCTTGTGAAAGTAAAAAGTAATTGTATACTTATTTAAAGTGCAGTTTGTGCAGTGCTTGTTATATTTCCCTATGTAGGTATTAGAATAAACTTTTCTTTTATTTATATGATTACTTTTTTATAAAAGTAGATTTAGTGAATTCAAATCTCATAAATACGCTATCTTCCAAAGCCTAAGCTTTGAATAAATTGAAAGTATAATATGTTGACAGTCCTAATCCTGTAAAAGTATGAAGGGAAGATATCAGTGGAACATATAGCAAATAATAGTAGTAATAAATATAAGTAGTAGGTACCTATACTCTATTTGTTCTAGTCTACTATTTTATAATTCAATAATCTCTCATGAATCGAATTGAAGTATCGAGTCAAACTTATTATGTGAAGACTAAAGTATACGCTGCGCTACGCAAATCGTAGGCGAAACTAGGTAAGACTATGTGGAACAGGTATTTGGATGACGTATTTGCATGGACTAGGAACAGGTGCACCTAGTCTCGAATTTACCTAGTACAACCCATCTCTAGTTCCAAAAAGAACCACGCCCTTGGTACATTACATTAAGAAAACTGTGGTCGCCGTCATCTTGCAGCGTAAACTTGGCATTGGACATGCCCAAAACCGTCATTTAAGTATGCCAGTCTCACCATACCCTAACCAAATTTGCTACTATTTAAAATAGTTAAATACATATTTATTATATATATCGGCGCAACTACAACAGTTCGTCGAGAATAATTAAGTTTAATCATTTGATTGCCCTAAAAATAGTTTATAAATCATCAGTTGATTATTTTTGAGTTGATTACGATGTAAAATTAATGTTATGATTGTAATTTCAATACTTTACCAACAAACTTGTAAACTCGTGCACGTGCGCCGAGTCCTATAAATACGGCCGCACTGTAGGCGCTCGTCACCACTTCGACAAAGCTCCCCACCACTCGAATCCCCTCGTGGTCGAAGCGGCGAACTACTCCACTGACATAACCGATCCCCACTTCCTTCCCCCCCGTTGCCGTCCAAGGCATATTTTGGGTGACCCGGACGACCCCATCGCAGCCGTTACTTCGGCAGCTTTAGCGTCGTCCCAAGGGAACCCCGGTAATGGTTGTAGACCCGACCAGGGCTGTGATCCCGATCGCATTGTAGGCTCCGGCCGAGATCTTCTTCGCAGCCCCAGTCGCAGTCGAGGTAATTCACACACACACGATTGTAGTCCCAGCCACGGTGCGGGTGGGAGTATACACCGCGGCCCCGGTCGCGATGTATCCTCCGGCCCAGCAAATGGCTGCGGACGAGGTAACACTGGTTTTCTATGTAGTCCCAGCCACCATGGCTGTGGGCGAGGTATTACACATTCTTATTGTAGCCCCACCCAAAGTACAGTCATGAGTGCACAACGCGACGATCCTGGTCGCGGTGTGGACCCATGTCGCGGAAATGGGAGGAGGCGAGGTACACAAGGTTATGATTTAGTGGTAAACACAGTCAAACACCGAGCTCGCCGGCGAGCTCGAGGCAAAAGTTATGTCTTGGTTAGATTCTCTCCAAATAGTCGTAGAGTTAAAATTCATAGGGCCCACTTTCAACGGTACACTTATGTACCGGGGCGATTCTCTCCTACTCCCCTCTCTCCTGGCAACGGCCCAAGCCGAGGTCCGTACCCTAGTGGTGCCCTTGAGCAAGTCGCCTACTCCTCTCCTTGCGGCGAAGCGTCTTCAACGCTCGCCTTAGGCGGTGCGCCCTCTGCGCCCGCATCTGGCTGAGTGCCATCTGCGCTCGCCAACCGTCCGGTGACGCTGTAAATGCCGGTAGAGGCAAACAGCATTAGTCCGTTCTAAAAAAAAAAAAAAAAAAAGGCGCTCGTCACAGTCGCTCTCGAGTCGCCGTACAGTACGGACCTCTTTGTGACGTTGTTACGCTGCTCGTTGAATATACGAAGCTTATAAAAGTACTTGTGAAGTTTTACTTCGAGGACCCAAAAATGAGTGATCATCATGAAAACAACAATTGTCATGAAAACAACATTGCTGACGTCACAATTGTGACGTCAGCAATGCTGACGTCACAATTGTGACGTCACTTTTTAAAAACACTCCGGAGGTGCTTTCTCCGTCATCAGAAGTGGGATCAGAACAAGCTCTGGTCCCAACCACATCCTCATCGACTTCGGTTCAACCTGTCACGACTGGAACAGCGCAGGGCAGTACCAGGCTGATAGGCCCTGCCTCATTGAACACTTCAGGAGTGCCAGCAAGCAGCTTTAATACCGTGCAGCCCATCACAACGGGAATTACCACAGGCATGACGTCTACACCAATCGCTGCGCGAATACCAGCTTCCGTCGGGATACCATTCATGTCAATGGGACCCACATCTTACAATCAAGAAGTATACCTTTCAGGGGTACCCATCGCTGCTGGATCGTCCCACACAACGAATATGCATCCAACTACTCATATAGTCGGATGCCCTCCCCAGTTTATGATGCAAATGATGGAGATTATGCACCAGAAACAATATTACAATAACGGAAACATCTAAAATCGTGATTACCTGTTCATTCTGTAAGAAAACGGGTTATATATTCAAGGCGTGCTACAAGCGTCAAAACGCACTGAAATCGAACGTGAACTAGCTGGAATCAATCAAGCATCCAACACTGTTACAATCGGTGCAATACCAATACGTGCCATCTTCGATAGTGGACCGCTACATGGTAAAAAAAAGTGGTCGGCAGAGGCCGCTCCAGAAAAATCGCCCACGATCAACTTCGGCGTGCACCACAACCGGGAAACCAAGGTGCCGTGTCGGCGGGAGATGATCACGATACACTGCAAAACAACGTTGCAACCGCTCCTGGTTCAGTGTCATCCACATCTCAAGCTGGCCAGTCAGTCCAGATAACTCACGACCACGAACACGCGTCATCGGATTAAAACCGGCGAGTATAAAATTCATTATGTTTCACGATATTTTCAACTAGAATCTACAAGAATAAAATGTCTGGAGAGTGATACCTCTGAGCTAAACCATGTGTTACCCTTGAGCTAACCACGGATCCTTGATGCATCTACAAGTGAACCCTGAGATACCGTGGGGACGCCTTGTGGAACTATGGGTAGACACGTATACACCACAGATTCTAAATTAATAAGGCAGTGCACTTAAGATGTCTTAGTGTACTGTTGTAATCTACAAAAATGTCTGGAGAGTGATACCTCTGAGCTAACCATGTGTTACCCTTGAGCTAACCACGGATCCTTGATGCATCCACAAGTGAACCATGAGATACCGTGGGGACGCCTTGTGGAACTATGGGTAGACACGTATACACCACAGATTCTAAATTAATAAGGCAGTGCACTTAAGATGTCTTAGTGTACTGTTGTAATCTACAAAAATGTCTGGAGAGTGATACCTCTGAGCTAACCATGTGTTACCCTTGAGCTAACCACGGATCCTTGATGCATCCACAAGTGAACCATGAGATACCGTGGGGACGCCTTGTGGAACTATGGGTAGACACGTATACACCACAGATTCTAAATTAATAAGGCAGTGCACTTAAGATGTCTTAGTGTACTGTAGTAATCTACAAAAATGTCTGGAGAGTGATACCTCTGAGCTAACCATGTGTTACCCTTGAGCTAGCCACGGATCCTTGATGCATCCACAAGTGAACCCTGAGATACCGTGGGGACGCCTTGTGGAACTATGGGTAGACACGTATACACCACAGATTCTAAATCAATAAGGCAGTGCACGATGTCTTTGTGTACTGTTTACTAATCAAAAGACTCCTAAGGTTACATAACAGTTGTGTTAATGTAACTAACAAGATAAAGCAACGTAAGTTGTTTACAGACTCACTACTCAGAGAATATCTCATTTCTTTCAGGTCTACGAGAATCCAAATAATCTACGAGAATCCATAACAATCTACGAGAACCAACGAGGCTGGTGCAGAGCGCGCACCGCCTGTCAGTATGGCCGTATCGGCGCAACTACAACAGTTCGTCGAGAATAATTAAGTTTAATCATTTGATTGCCCTAAAAATAGTTTATAAATCATCAGTTGATTATTTTTGAGTTGATTACGATGTAAAATTAATGTTATGATTGTAATTTCAATACTTTACCAACAAACTTGTAAACTCGTGCACGTGCGCCGAGTCCTATAAATACGGCCGCACTGTAGGCGCTCGTCACAGTCGCTCTCGAGTCGCCGTACAGTACGGACCTCTTTGTGACGTTGTTACGCTGCTCGTTGAATATACGAAGCTTATAAAAGTACTTGTGAAGTTTTACTTCGAGGACCCAAAAATGAGTGATCATCATGAAAACAACAATTGTGACGTCAGCAATGCTGACGTCACACTTTTTAAAAACACTCCGGAGGTGCTTTCTCCGTCATATATATATTTTAAAACTGCATAAAAAGTGATAACCCTATGATCACAGGTACGCCCAAAGATACTACAGTATACAATATACTGGACAGCGTTCTGGAAACTTCGCGAAGTCTTCTCGTCAAAAATACCTCAGTGCCTCAAGACAAGAGTCCTAAACCAATGTGTATTACCAGTGATGACATATGGCACTGTAACGTGGTCTCTTACCACGGGTCGCATAAGTAAGCTCAACGAGCTATGGAGAGGGCTATGCTCGGGTTTCTCAAAGTAATCAAATCACAAATGATCTGACCTGATAAAGGTAACAGGACCACGTTGGATGCAAGCCGCTTCCAAACGGTCCTTTTGAAAATTTGTTGGGGAGGCGTATGTTCAGCAGTGGACGTCCTACGGAGATGATGATGAAATCGATGAAAAGATTTCGATTTTAGTTCCAAATCATTATTTGTGGTGGTACCACTTGTGGCCCTAATATATTCATGAAGCTGAAGATACAGCAGATGGCTGAACAAATTAGTTTAAAATATGGCAAAATACCATAAAAGAATCTTTAAAATAAATAATGAAATTTGACCACTTCTCTGAAAGCAACAGACACACGTACAAACATAAACCGCTATTTTCGCTACTTTCATATAAATACTGTACTGGTGATCCTAATGATTGACCCGGAAACAGTTTAAGTAAGCATTTTCAATTGCGGATAGATTATAAGTAATTGTGACTATGTCGTAAGAAACAGATTATAGATAGATAAACTCTTTATTACAACACCTCATTATAAAATACAACAAACAAATGAAAAACTTAAAATTAAGTGTCACAATGGGCGGTCTTATCGCTCATAGCGATCTCTTCCAGACAACCATGCACGGAAAGAAATATGTATACAAGTTATGGTGGAGCATAAAACAAATACACTATAGAAGACTTTTAAAATTAAGTTACAACATATATTATATATATATATTATATATATATATATATGTTGTAACTTAACGGCCAACCACCTGAACTTAGTACTTGTTTGGTAGAGGGACCGACAAACCAAATGAGCGTGTTCGGGGGACCACTTGGAGAATACAAGTTGGCCTAAAAAAATCCCCGACACCCCAATATGTTTAACTTTTTTTTGTGATTTTTCCCTTTTTCTCCGAAATTGTACCGATTTACCACCATAACATTTGTAAAATCTGTTTTAGACCGGATGTTTTTAGTTGAATTTTGTCTAACACACCTTCAGGCCACGCAAACCAAAATTGGATACAAAACAGAGCTAACTAGCTGATTTAGTTCAAAAAAATTGGGGTGTCGGGGATTTTTTTTGGCCATTTTGTATTCTCCAAGTGGGCCCCCGAACACACTCATTTGGTTTGTCGGTCCCTCTACCAAACACCCTGTATAATTAATATATAATATATTAATCATATATTATATATATTAACATTATATATAGCATTATATAACATTATATATAGTATTTTTCTAAGATAGTAGAACTTATACTAACATATGTGGTCAGGCGCTGTAGGTGATAATTTATTCTGAGGCAATGTCGTTTCTTTTGACTTATTATCTTTCTAATGCTTACCGTCCGTGTTTATCATAAAGTTATTAAGTAAAACTGCAACAATATGATGAGAGTTTATTTTACGAACGTCCTTATACTACGTCACATCGATAGAATAAAACGCTCCAAAACAGAAAAATATACCAATTAGAATAATAACACCGTTCTTGATTAACATCCAACTGAAAAAAAAAGAATTGGACATTGACTATGAATAAAAAAACATGGTAAAATTGTGTACATGTGGTTTTAAATGTGCATCCCCGCTTGTACGACATCTCTCGACGTTTAAACGCGCCATTACGGTTATCAACTTGAAATAATGACAAAGCTAATTATATTACTCTTACAACAAACCACGAAAATAGATATACATTTTTTTATGGGATAGGTTGGCAAACTAGCAAGCGGCTCACCTTATGGTAAGTGATACCGTCGCCCACGGACATCCGCAATACCAGAGCTCTCGAGGATGCGTTGCTGACCTTTGTGGAAGGATGATAGCAAGGAAGAGATTTAAAGGACGGAGGGTGGAGGGAGAAGGAGAGGGAGAATGGGGGAATCGGGCCTAATCGGAAATTGTTACGGGAAACGTTTCACAAAACGACCATAGGCCGTCTTGCAGGAGATAAAGAATTTCGTCTTTACCAGTTTTCAAATAAAAGATAGTTATATACCTAGAACCATGCTTAAGTTTCGATAAGTGCTGAACATGTTTACTGAGACGTCGAGCATGTTGTCCGTGTGTTACATACAATTATTTTTAGATTATTTATTAGTAACGGAGATTCATTTTCAACCGACTTCCAAAAAGGAGGAGGTACTCAATTCGACTGTATTTTTTTAAATGATTGTTACCTTCGATAGGGTGAACAAATTCTCAAAATTCTTTTTTTGTTTGTAAGCTGCGATGCTTCCCGTGTAGTCTCATTTAAATTTCATTAAATTCGGTTCAGTAGCTTTTGAGTAACACTCCAATTACTGAATACAATGGAAGTCGGTATAACATTTTACAAATGCTGTATATTTTTTAATGTATTTATTTTTTAACCCATGCGGATTTTATTTTACCCCAAGGATGATTTAAAAAATCCACAAATCCAAACTCGCTCAAAACAAACTCTTTTAGACGTAATTTTTTTTTGTTTTTATTTGTTATTTTTGTGGAATAAAAGTTCATTAATCCCCATTGATGTTGCCTTCAAAAAACCATTATTCTCTTTTCCCCTCAATTTTGTCTTCTAGGCGAAGTAAAACACATTACCTAACGATTCCTTTATGTGGCTCCCTCCAATTTACCAAACATTCTATCACGGCGGGAAAGATGAAGGCTATGAAAGCTAAAAAAAAATTGCCGATCTGAAAAAATAAAAGTTTTGCAATTACCTATTCGTATTTACCAAACTCTGCTACATCATAGCAGTGATATATAAATAACTATTTTCTCATAATATCAGAAACCAACTTTCAAGTTCCAAATTATTACATCACTAGCACTCCGCGATTTCTCCCGCATGTTGATTATGATGATTATTAAAAGTATCATATGTTCTTTCCCGGGATCTAACCCTGTTGCTGTCGCCCGCTGAGGTGCAGGCAGAGGTCGCCTATCGGACCCCGCTTCACGGGAAAAATCAGTTTTGCGCCGTTGCGTACTAAAACGATGATACCTCGGGTTAAGAAGTGTTTCTAGATATAAAACATATACCGATAGAATCGTACTGAAACAAGCTTACTAATGGTGGAAAAGATGGGTGTGAAAGATGGTTGTGAAAGTGTGCTGAAGTGCGCGTCCAAGATGAAAATACCGAAAATGAATTTATCCGCGAGTTTTGTACTTATTTGTTATTCTGAAGTAACCAAAAGACTTATTGAAATAAGATTTATTGTGTTTAATAGTAAAAACATACACTTACTTCATATTTTTTTTCCAAAGTACCTTTTCATAGATGTTTTTCCTATAATGAGGCGCAGAACGTCTAGACGCCGTGGCCTGCCGCCGACAGTTTAGTGCGAAGCGCCGTCACGAATTCGAACCTTTATATCTCTGATTTTATAACATTTACAGACCTGGAGAATACATGAAAGGCATCGGTATGATGTAAACTGAATTTTGATGTGACAAAAGAGGCTATGAGTAAGTTATTTGCGTTGTTTACCAGAAACTTCTGCAACTTCAGCCGATGACGTAAGTTTCGATCCATAAATCCAGGGAGTGTATATCGGTATAAAATATTTAAATAGTACTAGTAATATAACAGTACCGAAATTTTTATACTGGTCCACGGAGTTCATCGGTTTAAGTATTTTAATAGTACTATTAAAATATCTGTACTCAAATATGAATACTCGAAAAATTTCTGTTCATTTGTTTGTGGCATCATGTGTCATTTAGCCATTATTTTATTTCTGTACTGAAATACGTATTTGGCACGAGCGCGCGGGCGATAGCGGGTGGATGAAGAAGAGCGGGGAGGGTCGACGCACGTTGCAGCACGGCAAGTTCAAACTATTTTGTTAATGCTTTGATTACGTTTTACCGCCAAGTGCATACGCAACTATTTACATAAAAACAAACTAACTAAAGTGCAGTATAGGTACTTACATTTTAAAGCTCGTCGGATACCCTCTCTCGTTTTCTGTTCAATTTTTTTCGCCCATCGTAACAACTATGTATTGTTAGAAAAAGATTTTTACCTCACTCGCTCATGAACATGAAAGCACTGAGACACGCGGAAACAAGCTATTATAAATAAATAAACTAAAGACAATCGAGACTAACCGACATTGCTTATGAATACCTTAATAATAAGAGTATCAATAATATCTGTACCGAAATGTTACGCTACCCTTATATAAAGATATGACTGTGATACAAAAGAAAACGCTACTGAATCATAAAGGTATGAATGCAATACAAAATAACTCGGTACCCAAATACTAAAGGATTGAACACAATACAAAAAAATAACTGTACTGCTATTTTTGGATAATCGGAAGATATTCATACCGGTATACAGTCCCTGCATAAACCACAGATGTATCAACTATGTACTGTTATTTTTGCACAAAATATGTCTAAATCACAAGAAACTAACAACTAAACACATTCACTAAAACACTTAAAACCCCGAAAATCTATTTATTTTACACAGCACATAAAACTTATAGTAGGTTTAAGAATAAAGGTACTTACAAATATCATCAACCTGATCAAATTTGGGAAAGCCACAGAGATACTAGTTATGAGAGCAACGTGTATAACTCTGTAAAATCTCTCCCATGTGTCACGACGTCTGTGAAATAATAACATTATAATACAATAAGTACATTATTTCAGTGTAATTAAAATTAATATGGTTGCGGTACCAATAAGGAAGTTGATAGATTGAAGACGTTGTCGGCTTGGGCTACCCGATGGATGACGGACTATCCGCATAAAAATGATGAAATAGAAATCTAAATTCCAAATTGATATTTAAATTCTGACATACAGAGCTAGATCACAGATTTTTTTTCATTAATTTAAATCTGCTCTCCACAGTCTCTGGGGTCCGTGCCATTTTGTAACTTTTCTTGACTTTTTATAAAAATGATTTAAATGTCATCTTAGAATTCAAAGGGGGGAATTAGCCTAGGCCTATTCTTATTACTACAAATAAAGTACAAACGGAATACGACAAAACTGAATAAGGTATTCATAAGCAATCTGACCAATCAGCATGCCTAGACAAAAGATGTTTCTGTTAACGTTAACGCCAAACGACAACTCCAAAATGTATGGCGTTGAGATTACCTGTGGAAAAGTCACGTGACGTCGCACTAAGTTCGTAGACACATTTTTGTCTGTAGCGTTTGCGGAAACACGCCTGTTTGAATTTTGTCTAGGCCTGCAGACCGGTCTCCGCAAGCAGCATGCGTTTACTGGTTGACGCATGTGCCAGCCATCGAATTCCTCAACCTTATTTAGGGGAAGATGGCGACCCGACACACAACGCCGCCACGTGCTTTGTGAGGATGACTGACTGGAATGCCAATGTCTACCCATTACATTATTACGTATTTTCCTGAAGGATTACAGATTAGATAGCTATAGAATCTAGTCCGGCAAACTTAAGTGAAGGGTCGAATTCTGACCGATGACATTAATTTAAAAATACAATTGGTTCTCGATTATCAAACGTTAAAATTTAGAAAAGCTTTTGGTGATCGTGATGAAACTCACTGCACGGTGGTAGAACAGTTACTTGTGCCTGCCTGACTAACTATTACCCTCAATATCGTCTTTCACGAAACCACTAACGTATTCCGGTTGCTTCCGTCGAGAGCCTGTTGCCTTCTAGCTAATTTAAAAAAAAAAACTATTTTTTTCAAAAAACGGAGCCAATTTCAACAAAAAATAACTTATTGAAGTTGGTACCTACCTATTATCAAAATATTGTGCGGCATTTTTTAGTGTTGGAGTCGGTTCCATTTTTTGACAAAAAGCTTTTTCACCCTTTTTAGTGACCCTTGCTACTTATAGGATAGATTATCATCCACCGTCAACAATGATATCATCAAAAAAGGCGAAACACTTTTCAGTTATTGGAGTGTAACTCAAAAACAGCAAGACCGTTTTTGGTGAAATCTAAATGGAGCCACCTCGGAAGTACTCTATGAAATAAAAAAGAGTTTAGTCAATCGATCCACAAATGGGAGAGGTCTCGGTGAACACACATAAAAAAACCATACAGTCGAACATAGAATCTCCTCTGTGAAATCTGTTAAAAGCAAAGATTAGAACAGTAGATGTGTTGCCTCTAAAGTATTCATGTACCTTTATTATTAGAATGCAGGAAAACAAAGTTGGAGCCAATGTTTTGCAATAAAATAGTCTTGAATTAATAACTAGAGAAGCTGATACATAACTACAGCACTATTTCGATCTCGACAAGTACTCCGCTGTTTTTTGGACTGGAGATCGGTCTTGATTAAACTCTGTAATCAACCGGACAACTCATCGGATGCTGTTAGCACTGTTAAATCTGAAGATGCCTGAAGAGAATGCAATGATATTTAAATGGGCCCAAGAAAATGGAAAGTCAATCGTCATGCGATATGGTTGTAAATTTAAGTAAAATGCGCGATGAAGATATCAATAAGATATATTTTGGTAAAAACGAGCAAAATTAGACCTATTTTTTTTTAAAATATGGTCATACATTTTTGTTTTATTTTTCAATTTGTTGTTCCTGTACATTATAATCCGCTGTTTTTATTAATACGATGGTTAGAATTTTACGGTAGCGGATTAGCGAGAGATTTCACAGTGATAATGAGAAGTAATTTGTTATAGTTACTTACTTCTTATATTTCTTCCCAATATAATACCATACGACTCGAAAAGGCACCCAAAAGTGTACAGCAAATGTTACGCTGAGCATCATTGCTAACAAAAGTTGTAGTATTATTGGCACACTGTAACAAAATGGCAATTAATTAGTTATCAATGATATATATAATTTTGCATGCATATCATATAATTTTCGAGCAACTTTATGATTTGCCGAACAGATGGAGGTCTTCGAGCCAACTGGAACAAACCTCTTATTTGATGATAGCACAGTAGGATCTTTATAATTTTTGAAAGATTTCAGAAAGTTAGAAAGAAAGAAAGAAAAAGAAAGAAAAATATATTTGTTGATGAAAAACAATATGACATTTTGCCTAAAATATACATAAAATTAATGAATAATTTTCTACACTACACAATTTATTGTTTCACTACAACACAGCCCCAGTTAGTTCGTATCAATAGTTTTTTTAGTAGAAGTAGAGAGGTTGTAAAAATGCGTTCAAATGTTTTATTTGGCGGAGTAGGATATCAAAGAAAAAGGCTTTCCATTTCAAAACTGCTTAAATTTTATTTCAGTTGTTTTAGTTAGAACCTGATATATGAATATCGGCTTACCCTTGGGAGTAACATCAATGCTGATTAATATACACGAATTTATCAATGACTACTTTTTTTAAATTTTAGTTTGGGCAAACTATTACAATTTTATCAGTTTTTGGCTTGTCCTAACTTTGAAGAAGCCAAAATATTATAGTTAGCACATTTAGGTTTAGGTAATTCTTAACATGTATTCCTTTCATTTTGTTGATTACGGTGGACGATGTTGTCGCTCAGAGACAAAGTACATTGAATAAATTAAAAACAAGTACAATTTGTTAAAAAGTTTTGGAAATCCGTTCACCCAGTTGAAAGTTATGAGGTAAGAAACATGAAAAAAAAGAGCAATTTGAAAAATTTTACACCGACTTCCATTATATTACTTTGGTAAAAAACAGTTATTGGAATTTATCTCAAAAACTGCAAAACCGAATTTTATAAAATTTACATGGGACCGTACGGGAAGTACCAGCTTTCAAACAAAAATTTTGGGAATCGGTTCACCCAGTCGAAAGTTATGAGATAACAAACTTAAAAATACAGTCGATGGAGTACCTCCTCCTTTTTGGAAGTCGGTAGAAAACTATTTTAAAACATATGTCTTTCAACGAGCCTCAAACAGGCGGAACTTTACTCACTTACGTCTCATCAGGCATGTGATTCGTGATTGGACTCCTGCACTCCTCCCCCCATCCCCAATATCCGAAAAATCCAAGGCAGCTCACCAGCACGACCACTGTGGTCATTCCTGTCCAGTAAAATACAAAAGTAGCAATTTTATCCACGGATATAAGAAGCTATAATAAGACTTTTGTGAAGTTAGATATCTGGATAACTCGACCACGTTAAGGTATAAAAATAGAAGACATTCGAGTGCTCACAAAAAAAACTTCAAAATACAGTTTCTTTCATAAGCAGGGATCGAAATACTCGTATCTGTGTCATCACAGGGCCAGACATGAATTATTTTTTGGAATTCTGGTATTTTCTTGGTATCAATCGGTTTATCAGAACTTTAAATCTTTATTGTTATCTAGGAATAAATAATAAGTATTTATTCGTAGATTTGTATACCTCTAAAAAAATTAAAAATTGCCATTTATTGATAATCAGTTAAAGTCAAGTCAAATATCTAAGTTATTCTGGTAGGTGAGAACTAAAAGCCTGTCCCGAAACCAAGCTATCCATTTTATACTTGGAATGGAAAAATTGTAGTAGGATTCAAATATTTTGAAAAATCCAGTAAATTGATTAATATACTTTACATCTCTCATATTCGGTAAGTAGGTCCTTATTACCCCCAAATGGGGCTTGTAGGTGACCAATTAGCGCTCTAGAGTAATAATGTAGCTAGAAAAGCCCTAGGGCGGTAAGTAATTAAAAAAACACTTTACTCTTTCAAAAAGTTCGAGTACATCTAACCACCATACTGGCAATAGACATTATGCATTCAGCCCAACGACAAAAGAGGTCGCTTCGCTATTCAGCCTTGTCTTCGTATAAGTATAATAGTCATCAATTTTATTTTTGTAATGCCGGTTTTTTCTACTTACCTCACAATCGATATGTAAAGCAGCGTAGTTAGCTCGGGTGTAAGCATCAATTGCACCGTCAAACTATAGGCGCCCTCGCTGCGCTCGTGCGCCTAAATATAAGGTCCTTACATATGAAATTGGCGTTTTTCGTACTGGCCACTTTAATTACGAATTTCTCCTCTTTGGTAAGGAATTCCAAATTCAAATTTGTACAGCTATATACTCATGTATTTGTGCTTCGATGATCGTCATTCATTTGTTTTTTTTCTTCTGTTTTTTTCTGTTTGCGTCACTCATTTTACAAAATGGAAAACTTAAAATATCGCATTATTTACGAGTACGAGTTCCGCCGTGGCACTAGTGCTGCGGAAACAACTCGAAGGGTGAATGATGTGTATGGCGGTCGTGTTGCAAAAGAAAACAGTTCGTTTTTGGTTCCAACGTTTTCGTTCTGGAAATTTCGACCTGCAGAATAAGCCCCGTGGACAGCCTGAGACTCAAGTTGATAATGAAGAGTTGAGGGCTATTGTGGAAGCGGATCCATCGCAAACCACGTCCGAGTTAGCTGCAGGCTTCGATGTTAGTGATAAAACTGTTTTAATTCACTTGAAGCAAATTGGGAAGATTAAAAAGCTTGAAAGGTGGGTACCTCACGAATTGACTGAAGCAAATCGGCAAACGCGCGTCGACTGCTGCGTTACATTACTAAACCGGCACAATAATGAAGGTATTTTAAACCGAATCATTACCTGTGATGAAAAATGGGTTCTTTACGATAATCGGAAGCGCTCAGCGCAATGGTTGGATCCTGGCCAGCCAGCCAAATCCTGCCCCATGCGAAAATTAACCCCAAAAAAGTTACTTGTAAGCGTTTGGTGGACTAGTGCCGGTATTGTTCATTACAGTTTTCTCAAATCTGGCCAGACTATTACGGCTGATGTCTATTGTCAGCAATTGCAAACCATGATGGAAAAGCTAGCGGCTAAACAACCTAGGTTGGTCAATCGCTCCACGCCACTGCTGCTTCACGACAACGCTAGACCACACACTGCGCAACAGACGGCTACTAAATTAGAAGAGCTTCAATTGGAAAGTCTAAGACATCCTCCGTACTCCCCGGACCTTGCTCCAACAGATTACCATTTTTTTCGAAATTTGGATAACTTCTTGCAAGGGAAAAAATTCAACGCCGATGGGGCAGTCCAAATCGCCTTCAAAGATTTTATTGATTCCCGTCCGACTGGTTTTTTAGTAAAGGGATCAATGAACTACCTATGAGATGGCAAAAGTGCATAGAAAATAATGGTTCATACTTTGATTAATTAAATATATTATATTAAAAAATATTCGACTTTTTGTTCCTCCCATACAAAACGCCAATTTCATATGTAAGGACCTAATATCTAGAGCTGCAATTGATGCCTTACAGCCCTTGGCTACTAATCTACTATTCTAGATACGCGCCTAAAAGAGACATAAAATATTCAAAACAATTAATTAGGCAATTTAAAATTGCCGGCCTAGATATTCTACCCAACTAAGCTACCAAGACCCTGTTCAAAATTTTCTAATTCCCTTGCTTGAACCGTCTTAATTCCTTGGCTACCGTTTCTAGGCATTTTATGTATTGTTACAAAAGCCACGAGACCTACAAAATAAGAGTGGAACACTCTTAATTAGCTAGCTTATTGGTTAAGAGAACACAATTATAAATAGTCATAGCTGAATATGGCTGCATTGATGCTACAACATTTCAAATTAATTTGAATGATTTAAAAAAAGTCCTACTCATTTGAAGAAGTTTGCTTTTCGCTTAGATATTAATCTTCAACATCTAAAAATCTTTTAACATCCGTAACAAATTAAAATTAGTAAACGGTTTGATTTAAAAAAAAGTTTTTTTAATAATCAAACTACGCAATATAGACACTATGGTCTGTACCATTTTTAGATTTATGAATTAATTATAAGAGCATGTATTTGAATTCTGATTTCGTTCTCCAAACATTACGATTTTACAAAGGTATGTAAAATTAAAATTAAGGTTAACTACATTTTAATGAACTGGCAAAGAATCTTTGCGTCCGTGAATCGTTCCGTCATCAGCGATATGACCTTCTGCAGTTGATAATCATGGGAAAAATTGTTGGAAAAAGAAAGGTGGGGAGAAGGAAGAAGTCGTATCCGGGAGTGGACTGAAATATCAGGGGCGTCTGAGTTGTTCCGCCGAACCAAAAATAAGAAGGACTGTACCACGCTGATCGCCAACCTCCTCTAGTTGGAGAAGCACTTTAAGAAGAAGAACAAAGAATCATTATTGCTTTTTTCTCATGATTTGCGCATTCTTACCATACTGAATCACAATGAAGAATTGTTTAGGAGTTTCCATACTGTTCTCCACGGGCATGATGACGGGCATTCCATCAATGCTGTACAGTGCGACTCCACAAAATCTGATGAGGCCTGAGAAGCTCTTCCAAAAAGGACGGTCACTGATCTTGCCTACGCCTTTAATGCTATAGTACATAGTAGCTAGGACGCATACTCCTGAAAATAACATGAGAATAAAAAGCCATAACAATCTTTTGTAAGCAATAATATGACGAGACGTATTACGCTTGTCCATTGACAGTGCCACTCAGAGCTTAGAACCGTACTATAAGCTCTTAGAGCAGGACTTCTAGAAAACTGCCCGGATTAAGAGGATTGCATAGCTAGTACTTTCCATACTAAAAGAAAAAACTCTTTTCTACCCTAGAGGATTGCATAGCTAGTACTTTCCATACTAAAAGAAAAAAAACGTACGTTTTGATTTTTTCAGTATTATAAACTACTATAAATTTCCTTTTTTAGAACTTAAACAACCGGAAAAAATCAAAACGTACGGGCATAGTAAACAATGTGATGATTCCATGAAAGAAAAAAAACACTGAAATCTGACAATGTTAAAAGGTAGAAAAGAGTTTTTTCTTTTAGTATGGAAAGTACTTGCTATGCAATCCTCTAGGGTAGTTGACACAGTCAAAAATAAATTACAATGTAATCTTAATAGTGGTTGGAGCAAATAATTTGAATAATTAAATAAATTATTTATAATACATTGGATTTACTTTATTTTTGATAAATAAAATTTGTACAAGTTTCTAGAAGTCACGTGACCTCAAACGGAAGTAGCGGCGGAAATGTCATAAGTGCAAACACATGATAGTGTCGTGCCTTATCAACAGATTGAGAATCAAGCAAATGAAGAAAGCATCTAATATTATTGCTTTGAACTAAATACATGCTAGGTCAAAGGACAAACTGTCGATCCATAAGATACGGTTATGGCCGCAACCGCAAATAATAAGTTTGTTATAATTTTTTTTTATATTAACTAGATACCTAAGTTTATAATAATATTCAATAGTAAATTCGTTTTTCTTGTTATCATTGTTATTATACATTTATGGATTACATATTTTTTGTTATGAATGATAAAGGGTCTTCACAGACAAACAGGCGAATAGACGGACAACAGAGTGATCCGATAAGGCTTCAATTTTCCTTTTGAGGTGGAAGACCCTACATAGCACAAATCATGTGGCTAAAATGTAGGTATATTTTTGTAACTGCTGAGTTACCAACTTTTTTTAAAGTAGGTAGTTAGAGTCTGGTCTAATAAATAAGTCAGTCATTTAATTACTGCTTTGTATAAGTCACGTGGATACTTAATTAAAGAAATAAATTTTACTAAAACTTGCTAACACGATTAACGAAAAAACAAACGTAAAGAATATTCATGATTTTATGCACTTTACTCATTATGAATATCAACAGTAAATAACCAACCACTCTTACTAGTCAAAGCTAGAGAATAAATACAAAAGAACATAAATTAAAATAAATAAATTAAATGGTCATTGTTTTTGTTATTTCCCGCAAGCTCTATGTTTAAGCAAGCAACCTCCAAGCATCAAAACGTATTATAATCACAACACTATTTGTTTTTGCCCTAGTGACGTCATACGACGTATAGGCCACCATTGAATAATGTTAAAATTGGCGCCAATTTTAAAAGTTAAAATAAAAACATCGTTTTATTTAGTTTAGCGTTCCTTGAAAAAAAAATATTACGAGTAAATATGATAGGTTTGTATTTCGGCGTACGGATTAATTTAACATATATTAAAAAAGGTGAACAACCCTATTGTAAACCATGACAACATTATACTCGTAGCAGATCTGCCAGATACTATTCAAGAGCCGCAGAAAAAACCGTTCACTTGTTGTTTGACATCACATGACGCTCTAAATCCGCTTACTTTATCAGCTTACAAAAGTCTAGGCGTCTTCAATGTTCGATATAGTAAATTGTTAGAATGCCAGACACAACATTATACATTGAAATGTATAGAGAGAAAAATTCACATCTTCGGACGGGATTCGAACCCGCGTCTTCTGACTCTCCGTCTCAGACGCCATTGACCAACTAGGCCACCGAGAATCTGGTCCGAGCATCGAATTTTAACTCTCTATTTGACTAACCGTCTTGCGGGGACGGAGCGACATCTATTGGACAGTTAACAGTACCATCCAACCGAAAGAAGCATTATTTAGAAATACTTGAACTTTCGCATTAACATCGCAACCCTTCTGATTTTTTATAGTATTAATTTTCAAAGCACTAACGCCTGCTTTAGCGATCTCAAATATTGAAATGTATAGAGAGAAAAATTCACATCCTCGGACGGGATTCGTACCCGCATCGTCTGACTCTCCGTGTCAGACGCCATTGACCAACTAGGCCACCGAGAATCAATGTTTGAGATCGCTAAAGCAGGCGTTAGTGCTTTGAAAAGTAATACTATAAAAAACAACATTATACGTTCACCTTCGAGGAAAACGATGTACAAACAGTTCACCTAAATGAGAGTCATGGTATGATTTCATTCAAAACTGTTTGTTGGCAAGTTTAACAATTGTACGGAACTAGCATGGTTTTTCAAAGCTGATAGTAAGGTCCCTGCAGTTTTGCGTAGCACTGTATTGTGCTTGTCACCTCGAGAGCTTGACTTTGAGTCCCCTTCGCCCAATAATTTCACTTGCACCTTGACACAGTAATGCTTGAACATATTATGCTAGCACATATTGCTTTGCAGTATACTAATATGGCACTGCGGTGGTTCTAACAAAGCTGGCTTCTTGCATTATCACCTAGTAGTAAATAACATTTCAAAAAAATCATAGATACATCTAATAAAAGACTTTTTAGAGAAGTACTACTGATCCGTGTGCGGTAACACCCGTTGCTTCCCGCACTATAAAGAGTAATTTCGAAACAAATATCTTTCCTCTTAAAATCTGCTATCGGCTTATTCCAAAATAAGATACGAGTATGTTCTAGGATGGTTTATGTTGGTGCGATTCCAGTAAATGTCACTATAATATGGAAAGAGACTCAATCTCGAGTGTCCAAAGTCAGAATGGGCAATGGGTTTTAGGCGTTTTACATTTTCTTTATCACCTAATAGGTTTTTGGCAAGGTCATTTGCATGCTTGTTCAGTGAATAAGTAAAACAAATATCAATTAAAACAATAATAAAGTTCATCTTTTTTGAACGCTTTATTGGCTAGTGTAAACACTAGCTATTTAGCCATTAAGTGATATAGTAGTTAAAACAACTATTTCACTTGATGGCCAGTGATGATTCCGTCGAAAGTGGTATCATACTAGAGAACAAGAGCAGTATAACTCTTAGTGAATGAGTTCATCCGTGGAAGTACTGCCACCATAGCATATTTTATATCGCGATAATTATAGCGGTAATGTCCGCAATACTGCGTTTCGTCGCTCTTGCTTCTGGACCTTGGATAAGAATGAGGAGATTCAGTAAACTTTTCAGGTATAACGAAGAACCATAGCTTTCATCATCAACAGCCCGTGAGCGTCCAATGTACATAATGCTTGGACTTGCAGAAAAGATAAAGCTAGGTTTCATTATCAGCCTATTTTGTTCCCACTGCTGGGACTCCAGCCTTCCTCTCAGAGAGAGAATTTGGGCCATAACCCGCATACGCGGGCCAAGTGCAGCTTGGTGGAAGCTAGTGGTCAACCCATGACAAAGTTTTCAGACCGCCCGAAAGCCTTCGTCATAGCCTAACGACTATTGTCCTAAGACAAACAACCGGCTTAACGTAGCGACTAGCTCTCAAGGACAGCTGCCGGAATACTGTGTTATCTGCTTAGCGACAACTAGTAGGTATTATTCTTTCATGTAAATTGAAGAATTATTTGCTGTTGTGAAAAACATCGCCTACGAATGCATTAAATATTATATAAGTTTTCCGTTTTACCATACAAACCTTCATCTTTCGTATCTGAATCTTGCGTGACGATTGTTTACTTTGCAAGTATTTTTAAATTTGCAATTATCATCCCATATCAAGATTTCCGAAGAAAAATTTAAAAACGTTACAAACTTTCACCGCCCACTTTGCTCCTTCAAAAAGATTTTGAAACATCCCATATAATTAATCTAAAAGTGTGAATTCGGCAAATTACGAGGCAAACTACAACGCCTCAAAGGCCTAAGAAACAACTATATATAGATAAAGAAAATATACTGACAAATATATTAAAAAAACACTTTTAACTAATGGATTCGCTGAACAACAGGGATATTATGTATCTCAGTTGCTAACAATTGACGATTGAAAACCTGAAAAATGGCAGCTCTAAGTATGTCAGTTTTGACAACTCCAATAAGCAAAATTTTAAGGAAGTTGTTGACTGGAGCTGACAAAAGTGTTTTTTTTTTCCAATTCCATCAACATTTTAGCAACTGAGATACATAATAGCCCTATTGGTGAGAAGTGAGCTTAGATCACCTAGGCTATTCCGGAAATTCGGCGTTCGCACACCCATTCCCTTACAAGCCCACGATCATCGTGAGCGACTGAGCGAATTCGTACGTCATCAAAGTCAAAGTCAAAATCATTTATTCACTTGAGGCATCAAAGACGCACTTATGAACGTCAATTTTTCATAAGATCAAAATATATAGAGCCTACCTAGAAGAAGCGGCCAGAAACTCGGGGCCATTCTTTTTTTATAGATGTTTTTACAATGTTTTTACTTAGTTACTACAAATATTAGCTCCAGTGTGTTGCCTTACAAAAGAGAACCAAATAATGGTATCAGTAGGGCAAGACACGCAACACTTTAACATCTTAGTACACGAAGATAGATTCTGGAGTGATCAGTCCTAAGCTGTTTTATCCTCCAAGTAACACGAAATTTTGTAATAACCTTTTTGGCAGAGTTTAGTTTTAATAGTAATTTTAAACTTATTAATAGGCAAATCTCTGATAATTGGGAATATTGGGAACTTTATTATAGAATCGTATACATTGTCCCATAAAAGAATGACTTATTCTGTGGAGACGCGTTACATGTACGGATAGCGTGTGCTTATTTCGCGTGTTGATGGAATGAGCATCACTCCTTTTATCAAAACTGCAAATATTTTTCTTTACATACATTAGATTTTCATAGATAAACTGAGAGGCAACAGTTAGAAATCGATGACGTCACCGAAAATGCTCACAACGCTCGCGGATCGAAGGTTTACGTGGTCTTTGCGAGCTGTCACTGTCAACCAAAAGGAACGGCAAATCGGCCGCCTTATTGTCTAACTTGAATGAGAATGAATGACTTCATTCTCATTCTCATTGATATTTCCAGCCAATAGGCTTGCAGAGTTTCGCCCAGAATAGGATTCAAATGTCAAAATGAAGCCTATTCCCATTCTCCGTAAAGACAATAAGGCCGCGGGTTACGACAGTTGTGAGCGTTGACAGTGCTTACCAGAACCTACCCCTAGAGTATGGTACCATAACCCAAAAGTAGTATTCTAAATATTGTGATCAGGAAGTGGTGTATCGCCTTTATGTATAGATGTTTGAGACTGTAAGTTTATTGTTCTAAAACGAAATATTTACACCAAATTTCTATTGAATTTAGTTGCATAGACCTTGGTCGAATAATTTGCGTAACTGTAACGTAATCGTATTGTTCTCGCAAAACCAATCCAAATGCGGAACGTAGTGTGTTTAATTTGTGAAAAAGTTTTCGCACCACAAAACGTATTAACAATTGAAAACTCGCTTTGTCATACAAACTACGTTATTTTTATGCCAGATTTGTAGTAGATAAGTTGATTGACCAGAGCTCCCGCAGAAGCATGCCTGTACATAATTTTATGGTAATTAACTTTTGTTTCTATGGTAATACAATGTACCTGCATCCAACGTCGTCCTGCTACCTTTATCAGGTCGTCTGTCCACCTTGTCGGTGGACGACCTACGTTGCGCTTGGCCGGTCCGTGGTCTCCATTCCAGAACCTTCCGGCCCCATCGGCCATCTGTTCTGCGTGCTATGTGCCCTGTCCACTGCCACTTTAACTGGGTAATCTTCTGGGCTATGTCGGTGACTTTCGTTCTTTTACGAATCTCTTCATTTCTGATTCGATCACGTAGAGAAACCCCGAGCATAGGCCTTTCCATAGCTCGTTGTGCGACTTTAAGCTTATATATGAGGCCCATAGTAAGAGACCACGTTTCAGTGCCATAAGTCATCACTATGTGTATATAAGTCAGTTCTGTTAACTCAGTCAAATTAGCTCTAAAAAGGGGCCAACCCAGAAAAATATATGTAGCAATTTTCCTTCGGAACTCGTTGGGGAAGGTCTCACTGGCTGTCTTCATTTTGTTTTGCGTGGAAATCAATGGGTCGATTTTCGTTTATTGAATAACTTGTTTTTTTTTTCAATTACACACGAAAAATAGTTATTACGAAAGTTTATAAGAATTAAATTTCCTACAATTTTTTGCATATAATTTTTTTCTAAGATAAGTTTTCTAAATTATACCCAAACGTGAGGTCGATTTTTTATTTGATTAACAACTCGTTTATTTTAAATTTAACATGAGAGTTTTAATGAAATGTAGGTACATGCTTATATTATATGTATATTAAAACATATAATTCAATAATAATTGAATAATGTAATACACTAATTATTCTTACCAACAGAAATGTCAGCCATTAAAGAGAATGGTGCAAGATATTTCAAATTCCTGATTAGACATAGTAAAATCAATGGTCCAGCAACTATCAACACGTAGTATCTCAAGTTTAAATCCAATTCTCGTATCGATGGTGCTACTGCTTCTAGAAACTGAAACATTTGCTTAGTAAAAATACCCATAGGATATACAGGGAAGAGGTCATCCGAGAAACGATAATATTTAGAATTACTGTGTTCCGCAGTTTGTAACAGGTGCTCATAAAATTCAAGCCACGCGAAACTTGACAACTTTATAAACATATTAGCTGGTGCCCCCGACTACTTCTGCGCAGGATTAGTACTTCAAGTAGATTATTATTTATCCAATCCAATTTATCTTTATACTAAAATGTCATAAAATATGTACATGGTCAAACGCAATTGCTATAACAGTATTATTAATTGGTTAATTTAAATACTTAGTATATCAGTCAGTAAACATTAATGATAAAATATAGGACGTATGTAAATACAAATATAAAATTAATCACTGGAAACATTTCCAAAAAGTATTTATGTTTTAGCGTAAATAATTAAATAGCGAGCAAGGTTTCTTCGTACATGCTATCAGTGTCTGTATCTGTTTTTTTTAATCTACACTCCACAGACTCCAGGGTCCGTGCCTTTTTTCAACTTTTGGGATTTTCCAAACTTACGATTAATTTATCCTTATAATTATTATTTATTGTCTGTACCTGTTTGAACGTATCCGCAATCATTATCTCATAAATGCAACAAGAACCGCACATTTCGGCAAATAGAAATATATCTACAGTGTACCTGAAACAAAAGACGTCTGTAAAATTAATTGGACTGTTAGCCGATCTCATTACTATAAACATTAACTAAACCCGCTTTGCATAAAATGTGCAAACGTCAACTGCAACCCACAAATGCGTAATCTCTGAAACTATTGAAATCTCTATGGCTCTCTCATTTAATGGATATATAGATCAACGCTGCACACGATTCACAAGTGGCATATGAAAGCGTAGCTTCAAGGCATCAGCGGGAGATGGAATTAGTATACACTTGTTTTATATAACGGGAATAAGCACGTAATTCTAATATTGGCTCGTTTGAGTACGCAGCGTCTAACACCGACCAAATTCGCACGCTGAGTACTGGCCCGTGCCACCTGCGCCTGCGTCGGCGTCACTCGGGAACAATAAGATAACTCCATGTTTTAGGCAGGTGTTCCATTCGTCAAACATCTTTGCCCAATGTACGTTTGATCAAATTAATTGAATAGCTTCATCAAATTTACTAGCGAGACCGATATTCGATCAAAGATTATTATGGTTATATACATTTCAATCATAATGGCTGCAAATAAAATTTCGTGGACAACTCCAATGACAAAGTTTTTGTTAAATGCTTAAGAATGTAATTCATGTTTTGTGGTACGAGGCACAAATGCTACACAAATAAAACATAACGTTTCGACGCGAATGCAACAACAACAGGACGAATTTATGAAACATTTGAAGTTTCATAAATTCAATATTTGAAAAAATACCTGATTCTTTGCGGACGCAGTACTAGACAGAAATATTAAAGGTAAGTTAAGGAAATCTTGGACAAAGATATTTGACTAGCGGAATGGGAATCCGTCAACAAAATTTAATCGATTGATGGATAACTATCGAAATTGGATAAAGAAATTTGACGAATGGACCCTTAGGTATCTACTTATTGTATCTTTAAAACACTGCAGTGGGATGGGACGGTTTGATAGATATACACGACCGCGTCAGTATTCGTACACAACACGTGATTTAGTCATCATCATCATCATCTCAGCCGTAAGACGTCCACTGCTGAACATACGCCTCCCCCATGATTTTCCAAAAGGACCGGTTGGAAGCGGCCTGCATCCAACGTCGTCCTGTGACCTTCCTCAGGTCGTCTGTCCACCGTGTCGGTGGACGACCTACGCTGCGCTTGCCGATCCGTGGTCTCCACTCCAGAACCTTTCGGCCCCATCGGCCATCTGTTCTGCGTGCTATGTGCCCTGCCCACTGCCACTTCAACTGGCTAATCTTCTGGGCTATGTCGGTGACTTTCGTTCTTCTACGGATCTTCTCATTTATGATTCGATCACGTAGAGAAACCCCGAGCATAGCCCTCTCCATAGCTCGTTGTGCGACTTTGAGCTTGTCTATGAGGCCCATAGTATGAGACCACGTTTCATTGTCATAAGTCATCACTGGTAACACACATTGGTCGAAGACTCTTGTCTTGAGGCACTGAGGTATTTTTGACGAGAAGACTTCGCGAAGTTTCCGGAACGCTGCCCAGCCGAGTTGGATTCGACGATTGACCTCTTTCTCGAAGTTGGACCTGCCTAGTTTGACTGTCTGTCCCAGGTAGATGTACTCGTCAACAACTTCGAGAACTGAGTTCCCAACTGATATTGGGGTAGGTACAACATGGGCATTAGACATAATTTTCGTCTTGTCCATGTTCATCTTAAGACCTACCCGTTGGGAAACTCGATGGAGGCCTTCGAGCATTGTACTGAGGTCTTCCATGGATTCTGCCATGACTACAATATCGTCGGCAAATCGAAGGTGAGTGATGTATTCGCCGTTAATATTGATGCCAAGTCCTTGCCATTCCATAAGCTTGAAGGCGTCTTCCAACGTAGCGGTGAACAGTTTCGGAGATATAACGTCTCCCTGTCTCACGCCTCTTTGCAATGGAATTGCCTTCGAACTCTGCTCCTGTACTCGGACTGACATGTAGGCGTTTTTGTACAAACACTTCAGCACTTCAATATACCGAGTGTCAATACGGCACCGCTGGAGAGACTCAAGCACTGCCCACGTCTCGATCGAACCAAAGGCTTTCTAAGGGCAAAGGCAAAGGTCCACAAACGCTAGACAAAGAGGCAAGTTATACTATAGCCTTTTCGGAAACCGGCTTGTTCCGGAGGCTGGAATTCATCAAACCTGCGACTGAGACGGTTCGTTATGACCTTCGAAAACAGCTTATAAACATGGCTCAAAAGCGAGATGGATCTGTAATTTTTAAGTAAAGTGTTGTCACCTTTCTTGAAGAACAGCACCACCACGCTTTTGTTCCCTGCTTCTGGCGTTGAACCTTCGAGTAAGACGGTATTAAAGAGCTTCTGAAGGACTTTAAGTACCGGTGTTCTACCCGCTCTCAGAAGCTCAGATGTGATACCGTCGTCACCAGGCGCCTTGTTGTTCTTAAGCTGTTTTAAGGCCATTCTAATCTCGTACAGGCTGATGTCCGGGATATCTTCGGTATAATGTCGGGTCAGCTTGGCTCTTGGGTCTTTGACCGAGCTGCTAACAGGTTTAGCGACCGAGGTGTATAACTGTCCGTAGAAACTCTCGACCTCTCCTAGCACTTCCGCTTTGGTCGACGCTACACTGCCGTCTCCTCTCTTCAGCTTCGTCAACTGGCTTTGCCCAATAGACATGTCTCTTGCAAACACTTTGGAGCCTTTTTTCCGCTCTATCTTCTCTTTAATACGGTTTGTATTAAAGATCCGGATGTCGTGTCGCAAGGACTTCCATATTCGTCTATTGAGCAGCCTATATGCTTCAGCATCATTCGAAGACTGCAGTTTCAATGAGCGTCGTTCAGCCATGAGGTTGAGGGTATCGTTGGAGAGTTTCTGTGGCCTATCTGTACGGTGGGGCTTAAAGTACTTGGAACCCACTGTATGGACAGTTTCTACTAACTTGTTATTGATCTCGTCCACTGAAGCGATGTTCTCAAGACAATCGAAGCGATTGGATAGCTCAAGTTGAAAGCTCTCGGGGTCTTGAATACGGGCACGAGTGGGTCGGAGCGTAGACTTCATCAGACGAGACCTCTCCAGTTTGACGTTAATATTCACCGTGCCTCTTACCATTCGGTGATCACTACCGGTTTTAACCCTGTTGATCACGGAGACATCAGTGAATATTTGCCTTTTGGTGGTCATAATGAAGTCAATCTCATTTCTCGTGGAACCATCGGGACTCAGCCAGGTCCATTTCCTGTGAGGTGGCTTCTGAAAGAAAGAGTTCATCATAAAGAGTCCCTCTTTCTCCAGGAAGTCGGCCAACCTCTGTCCCCTACGGTTCCGTTGTCCATAGCCAAATTGCCCCACTTTCGACTCATACTCGCTTCTCTTACCCAACTTCGCGTTGAAATCCCCCATAACAACTAGAAAGTGCGTTTCAGAGGTATGTATGGCCCGACTATTGTCCTCATACATATCCTCCACCTCATCATCCGGGTGCGACTTCGTCGGTGCGTATACCTGAATGACCTTCAGCGAATATCGTTTGGATACTCTGAGTATTAGGTATACGACCCTATTGGAAACGCTATCGATCTTAACTATGTTGTTAGTAAGGGACTTGTGGACGAGAAACCCGACACCACCTTGGGACTGTTGGTCGCCCTCCCGGTGGTAGAGTAGGTTAGCTGATTTTAGGGTTATCGTGTCCTCACCCGCTCTACGGACTTCAGATAACCCCACAATGTCCCAGTGTAGCTTACTCATTTCTTCTTTCAGCTCATATATCTTCTCTCGTCTGTCCTCATCGTGCGTATGTTGTGTGTTACCAGGGCCAGTCGTTGTCGTTGGGGGTGGTAGCTGGGCGTCTGCCGGGGATTCTTAGCACCCCCTGCCCCACCGTTACCGTGACCGCTACCGTAGCCAGGAATAGCGGGGCTGCCGGGGACTGGAGGCCTGGTTCTTTTTGTCCAATCCATTAAGGGGTTTTTGCCAATACTCGCTACGCTTGGCAGGCGGGTTGGCGAGCGCAGTTTGTGTGTGTTTGACTGGGAAGGTGCTGCTGCCCACCTTCTGATTTGTTATCCCTTAGCCGCTTTCTACGGCACCCACAGGTAGAGTTGGGGGGGTGCTATTCTAAGCCGGCACCGCCACGGCACACGTGATTTAGTAACAAGTACAATTTGAAAAATTGAATACCGACTTCCATTCTATTAAGTTATTGGAATATAACTCAAAAACTGCTAGACCGAATTTGATAAAATTTAAATGGGACCACACGAGAAGCACCAGCTTTCAAACAAAAAGAACAGAATTTCGAGAATCGGTTCACCCAGTCAAAAGTTATGAGGTAACAAAAAAACATAAAGTCGAATTGAGTACCTCCTCCTTTTTTGGAAGTCGGTAGAAAACGAAGAAACATGCTGCACAAGCAGAGCCACGCAGCTGAAATCCACACGCGTGTCCGTGCATAGTGCAAATACAAAACAGGGGGTGATTCCATTAACTAAATTGCAATCGAACCGTAGCTGAACTGCGACTTTTAAATAGGTACGTTTTCTTATTCTGCTGTTGAAAACAGTCCGGCTGCAGTTACGTTTCTGTTGACGTCGCGATCGATCAAAACCTTATGTTCTGTTATCTCTATAGATCATGACGTGACGCCTTATCATATTCATATTTAGTAGTGTTTAATGTGTATTTAATATGGTAGTAGTGTTTCAGATGGCGTTACGTTCCAATTTGTGTTCAGAAATAGTAAAATGGCTGTTTGAGTAATGATCAAACGACAACCGGAGTCGAACTGCAGTTGCAGCGGGATAGATTGTTGAACATTGTCAAATAGTAGAATCAGCCCCCAGGACTGAGGTGAGGATGGACTCAATATTTCTGTGGGTGCCAAGCAAAGACAGTGCCTTGATATAATTTCCAAAATGTTATATTTATTATTTATTGTGGTTATATCTACGAGTAACTTTGGAATAAAATATCTTACAAATGAAGACATACTGATCTGGGTATCTGAACTTTAAGTTATACTTTGGAACTGTGAGTTTTTAATTTAAGATAAAATTTAGTATAAAGTTATAAATATTTGTATGGTAGGCTTGTAATAAAATAAGTAAATAAAAGAGGACTATTTGAAATTGAAATTAACTGGTTGTAAATCTAGCTTCGAAGTGCTCGTAGCGGAGCTCGACTTGACGATCTTAACCGAGCAACAGTTGCTGCGGACTTGGATGGGTGACCGCTAGTGGCATTACTCAACTAAGCGCTTCCGTGCTCCGGAGGACACGTTACGCCGTTGGTCCCGATTGTTTGCCTTAGGACAACAGTCGTTAGGCTATGTCGAGGGCCTTCGGGCGGCCTGAAAACTTTGACATGGGTTGGCCACTAACCTATCCACCAATCCACGTGGTGGATTATGGCCAAACTCCTCTCTCTGAGAGGAAGGCTCGAGTCCGAGCAGTGGGAACAAATGGGCTGATTATGAAATCTAGCTTTATCTATTCGGCAAGTCCAAGCATTATGTACATTGGACGCTCACGGGATGTTGATGGTGAAAGCTATGGTTCTTCGTTATACCTGAAAAGTTTACTGAATCTCCTCATTCTTATCCAAGGACCAGTAGCAAGAGCGACTTCAGCCAAATCTGGATAAGATAGCTTGGTTCTTCTTAAACGTACATACATCTTGTGGGATGAATTAACTAACATCTGAAGAAACAAACAATTTTTGCTAACTAATATTATATTATAAATCTGTGCAAATGAAAAACCACTTTCTTTATCATTCGACTGTTACTCATACTTCTAGTAAGAAATCATTGTTAAGGCTAATTACTTTTTGCATAGTGATATTTATTTCAAAATGTAGAAATAAAAGCTTTGATTAACAAGGAGATTTTGTACACACGCCTGTAGAATACCGTTATATTGCTTTATCAATTTAATTAAAGTAGCAGCACTAGTAATGCCATAACTCTACCCTTACCATATCTTACGAGGAAGTTTAAACGCCATCTTTCAAGTATGGTTTGGCGGGCATTGTATGGCGTTTAAATTTCCTTGGAAAGAAATATTTTTCTGTCTAAAATTAAACTTGAATTGAATTTTTTTCTTCTAATTCTATTAAGGTCTTCAGGTCCCCAACTATAAGCAGTGCCTGTACTATGGCAACTTAATCACTAATACACATACTTATATACAAACACACACCCAGACACAGCTTAAGCTGTCATGTTCATGCACACACATGTTCGACCAACTGCGCCTGTCTACTATCTTACCAACGCCAACTTACCATCATAGTGTGAGAAACTAAGATCCCAATTATAATGGTAGCAATCAATGCTGTCCACAATCCTGCATACATGAATCCCACGTGCATACAAAGAACGCCAGCTCCCAAACAGCCTTTGATAAGATGCGCTGTTGATTCGAGAATGCTGTAAGAAAAATATGACTTGTTGGTGGCGTACCAGAAAGAACCGGCCTTGTTGATTGATAAGCGTAAGTTATTTTTTTTTGTTATGGACGACAGGACTCGCCTGATGTTAAACGTCACGCAACAGTTGCTAAGTGTCAGAATTTTAAACTATACAACTGTTCAAAAACCTGAATGCCAATGCACTGCGCTTGTCATCCTAAGATTTAAGATGATAAATATATATATTATATAATTTCTCTGGAAACGTTGCGCTTTGAACTTTAAACCGAGAGATAGTAATGTTTGCACACTACTGCTTCAGGGTTTAATAAATGGCAAAGGTAGGCATGGTTTTTCCCAGGTTGACTCTGCAAAAGTCCTACCCAGCTACGAACATTTGTTAAAATTTGTTAGGTTCACATAGTTTTGAGGGTCCTGGTAGTAAGACATTAGCAATCATTAGAAATATTTTTTAGGGTTCTGTGCTTCAAGAGAAACTAAAATGAAATTAATGAATGAAAAATGAGTTCATTGCAAAAAAAAACTGTGTACTTCTCTTATACCTATGTAGTCGGCCCGTTAGCCTTTTGAAAGTGACAAGTGAAAGTGACTGAACGGAGCAAATATTTTTGTAGATTTACAATAACATCAAATTTTTCTACATCTTGGAACTATAAATATAGATTGTGCAAGTCAACGCAGTAATAAAATACATAATTATGCCGCACATTTTGTCACTGTTGATTATGAAATTTTGCAATTAATAAAGATTCGCAAAACAACAATCATTTAAATCGCGTCGCAATCGGCGAAGATATCACATAATATCACCATCATCTCAGCCGTAGGACGTCCACTGCTGAACGTATGCCTCCCCCATAAACCAAAAGGACCGTTTGGAAGCGATCTATCGTCGTCCTGACCCTTATCAGGTCGTCAGTCCACCTTGTCGGTGGATGAACTACGCTGCGCTTGCCTGTCCGTGGTGTCCACTCCAGAACCTTCCAGCCCCATCGGCCATCTGTTCTGCGTGCTATGTGGCCTGCCCACTGCCACTCACATAACATACACAAAAGATACAAAAGTAATGAGAACACCTTCTTTGTAGAAGTCGGTTATAAAAAGAAAAAGAGATCATATGTAGATAGAAAACTTACGTCGTAGGATGTGCTTGATGCCTTTCGGTAGTGAAGTCATAGTCTTCCGGTTCAGTTCCAGGGTACACCTGGTAGCCCAGACTATCTCTTTTCTCCATGAAATCGGTTAAGTCTGTTTCTAAACTGAACACAGAGTCGCCTTCCTGCGAAATATAAATACATAGTTCATCTTTTATACTTACTCTTTATTATTTTCTTTATAAGTGGACTCGAAAATACGCAAAATTGCCATTCCTCATTTTAAATTATGTTAATACTAATATTCCAAAACTAAACGATATATAATAAACGTCAAAACTGATTTTCATGAAATTTAGGACGCAGGGGGTTTCAGGGGCGATAAATCAATCTAGCTAGGTTTAAATTTCAGCAAAATGTCGTTTTATCTGTGTTTTAAGGCAATGAAAAACAACAGTTTGTTCGTCGCGTTCAAATTAGATGGCGTAAGAGGCGCATTGCAAGATCCTGAATCGCGGTGACAAGATTCTCATGGAATAAGTGTTGCTTTTTATATTCTAATCTAAATCAAGCCAAGCCCAGTCACCCAGGTACACTGAAAAGACACGTTAAAAGACACATGGACGGTTATTTAACCACCAACCTCAGTTCATCTTATACTTAGTGGATCAAGAAATCAGACACTATAGGAATTTGTATATGTCAAAGTCAAAGTCAAATCATTTATTCAATTTAGGCATCAAAGACGCACTTATGAACGTAAATTTTTCATTATAATGTACTTTAAAGACTCTACCGCCGCGTTCCAAAATATATAGAGCCTACCGAGAAGAAGCGGCAAGAAACTCGAGGCCATTCTTTTTTTATAGATGTTTACAATGTTTCTACTTAGGTACTACAAATATTACATTTTATGAGTGGCAGAATGACAGCTTGCCAGAAATGAAATATTCCAAGCATCTTTGTCTTCTATATAATGTCGGAATGTATCGCCAATTTCTTAAATGACTATGTTACTACTACAAATGTTCGCTTATTTTTAGCTCCAGTGTGTTGTCTTACAAAAGAGAATATAATAAAAGTATTAGTAGGGCAAGACACGCTACACTTTGACATCTTAATACACGAGTAGGTAGATCCTGGAGTGATCAGTCCCAAACTGTTTTATTTTCCAAGTAATCCGAAGTTTTGTATTAACCTTTTTGACAGAGTTTAGTTTTAATAGTAATTTTAAACTTATTAATAGGCAAATCTCGGATAACATTGGGAACTTTATTATAGAATCGTATACATTGTCCCATAAAAGAATGACTTATTCTGTGGAGACGCGTTACATGTACGGATAGCTTGTGCTTATTTCGCGTGTTGATGGAATGAGCATCACTCCTTTTATCAAAACCGTTAATGTTTTTCTTTTTCATACATTAGATTTTCATAGATAAACTGAGAGACAACAGTTAGAATGTTTATGTCTTTAAACTTCTGTCTAAGTGAAACTCTGGGAGCTAAACTGTAGATCGCTCGTATAGCCCTTTTTTGCAGTATAAAAAAGAATTAAGATCTGCAGAACATCCCCAGAGCTGTATGCCATATGTCATAACGCTATGGAAATAACTAAAATATACTATTCTAGCTGTGTCTACATCAGTTAATAGTCTAATTTTTTAACATCATAAGCCGCTGAACTGAGTCTACTAGACATTTTTTTAATCTGGGGTCCCCATTGCAATTTAGCCTCTATAGTAATGGTATAGAACTAATTTTACATGATTTTTATACACTTACCTCGTAAGGAAAATAGAATATAGCAATTGACCATTAAATAACATATTAATTATCATTATCATTACTTTTATACGTTAATATATTTGATTATTAAATTATTCGAAGGTAAATATATTCATAAATAAGATGATTAGAATTTTGTTCTGAAATAACATTACAATTACATAATATACTTACAGATATTATAATAAATAGCGCCTGATTAAAGCCTGACTTTAAAAAATGTACACATTCGAAGGTCATGTTCTCATATTTATGTCAGGGCATAAGTATCAGATAAACGTTGTTTTAGATGTGTGGGTAACGACGAAATATCTAATAATTAAGAAACTATGAAAACATATCTTCTCCTTTTAAATAAAATCAATGGATGTTCATTTGACTCTACAAAACTCGACAAATTACTTGAATTCCGATTTTAATAATTCAATTTTTGTTTTGTTCGCTCTGGTACAGGGGTGGTTTACATATAAAAAAAATCATCAACATCATCCATCACCACGCAAGTGAAACCGCGTGGCGCAGCATAATTATAGGTAAAACAAACTAACGTCTGTCGTTGACCAAGTTCCAAAGGAGTCCTGAAAAAAAAATGTAATGTATTAGTTATCTCAAATAGTTTGAGGTGAATTTAGATTTTAGTACAACTGATGAGGGAATAGAATCTATTGAGACCAATAGAGGAATAGAATAGTACACCAGGAAGGTCTACAATGGCAGTATTATCACCACCCACACTGCACCACATAGGTACCTAATTATTACAGCGTGTTTTCAACCGACTTTCAATACCCTCATTCTCAAGTCCACGCGTCGTTCAAAGGGTTATCAAGTCGACGACTCTATATTTTTTTTGACCACGCCTAAAGTTTTACACGTCCGGTTTGATATTTTTTCTTCAATATAAAGGACCTCATAAGTCATTAGCTAGAATTTTAGGGCGACCTTGAATGATCGTTTGAACTGCGTTTAGGTTGAATTGATCCATCCATTCTGTTATAATACTGAAATCCCATCTTAGAGACTTAACACTATTTATATAGATGATGCTATATCAAAGTTTTATCAGTTCAGAGCGAAAATAATGTATCCACCACGAGTGCCCAGTGCGGGTTGGTTGTTATCTGAAAGGCCAGACTAAATACTTATGTTGCAATATAGTGATAGTTATAGTTAATGTTTGGTATCGCTCAGCAGGCGTTAGTGCTTTAAAAATTATATTATAGAAATTAAAAACTTATGTCCTAAGGCAACCACTAGAATCGATGGCATACCATGCCCTCCAAAGCCAGTATGCGTTTAGTTGCAAATGCCTTTAGCTGCCACCGATCAAAGTAGTGGTCGCGGTGAGATTAACGTAATCTTCTTGAACACTCTAGAACGACAAGTTTAAATCCGTAATGACTCTTAAATAAGCTATATTTTTTTATTTATAAGAAAACAATGAGTATATCAGTCACCCCTATTCTCTTAGCTATTGAACCATGTAGTAGTGGTACCTCTTATTATCAATCATCATCAGCCCACATTCGTCCACTGCTGGACATTTGCCTCTCCTAAAGTACGCCACAGAGCTCGGTCTTCAGCTCTCTGCATCCAGTTACTGCCAGCCGCCTTCCGCAGGTCGTCTCTCCACCCGGCCGCAGGGCGTCCTACACTCCGTTTGCCTAAACGTGGTCTCCACTCAAGAAATCGAACTTATTCTCAATGTATTCGTATAAATAATAAATTATTTTGCACACTTACCGATTCTTTTGAACCTTTTCGTCGGGAGGTGCCTTGTATTTCATAATTTCGTGTTAAATTCTAAAAGAAAAATATATTTATTAGTTATTGAGATTTATTATAACACTTCTCAGAATGCTTTTTTTACTTTAGTTTTAGGTTTAGGATATCTTCATCTACCATCAAGAAAATCAAATTTAGATAGATAGAAAGAAAACTCTTTATTAGTACATTATAGTGAAATTCAAAAGAGAAAAGCATACGAGATAAAAAAACATAGTATTACAAAAGGCGTTCTTATCGCTTAAAGCGATATCTTCCAGCCAGCTTTTTATTAGGTAAAGCGAACAATATTTTAAATAAATGTAATTTCAACCATGTTCTATTTTCGAAGTGATATCCTTATCGTATGTATGGGAGAGATTGTGACTCTGTCCCTTGTTCAAATGAATTGGCCGTAAGCAAAACACCATAACATAACATACAAAACTGAGACGCTGGGTCTAAAAAGTTATGTAGTGGAGACCAGACAACCAAAGCGTAGTATAAGTCCAACCAACCAAGTGAGAAAACTAGAGTAGCAGACGTCCAATCTCAGTCAGTCAATCAGTCTTTTTGTCTAGTGAGTAAGGAGGAAATCACCGCTACATCCCAGTCTTGAGCTTCTGACCGTTTCTGCTTGTTGAATTTGGGCTTAAACTTTCAGTGAATGTAATATTAAATTGAAATCCACAGCATGGTTGTGAGATACTTTAAAGTGCTAGTTGGATAGCTATAACGATAAAGATTCAAATGTCACGCTGCAAAAGTGTGTGTTGCGCCAGCTGTCCTTGAGAGCCGGTGGCTATGTTAGGTTTTATGTGACATCAACTTCGACCGCATTATCACTGATGACTTGATGGTCAGCCACCAAGTAATAGATTTAGCAACTACATTCTAATAATATTTTAAATACCTTATCAGGTCGGCAGAGCCCTTCTGGTGATCTGTTTGCAGTGTTTTTACCTTATAACTATGCAACATAATTCAATTATTTTTCTTTATATAGTGTACAGTTCTCAGTTTCTACGGTTGATGTTATTGTTCTTTTTAGGTTTAATTATCACGGAGCCGAGTTATGAATTAAGGTTTTGCTATAGCTAATATTGGGTTTCAGTCATGTCACACAAAAATATAGTTTAGTTTGGTAGGAGTAAATCGCTTTAAAAAAATCTAATATATGTGCGACAAATGGGACATATAATATGAAACAACATCCACACAAGATCTTCAGGCCCCAAACTAACCCTTTAAGGGGTTGATGACCGATATACACCCAGACACAAGTAAAACAGATATGTTAACATAAATGTTGACCTGTCCGGGGATCTAACCCGGGACCAGCAGCTCAGAAAGCAAGATTGCTACTGACTGCGCCAACCGGCCAGACTAAATATACTATTTTCTTTTTATCTATGGACTAATATAGGTACAAGATATATCTACTTTACCATTTGTTTATTTGATCTGCAGTTTGTCCAATAATTCTTCGTAAATTCTTGGTTCACATAGACGACAATTTCATTTCTATAAATTTAATCTTACCAACCTTCAGATTGAGTTAATTTTCGTTTCAATCAAGAGGGCTCAGAATATATGTCATTGTAGTTTTTCAAGAAAGATACTTATAATTACGGATCTAGCTTTATATGGCAAAAAATTGTATGTAAACTCACATATTTGCCTATAATATAAAAAAAAAACTAGGCTTCACTTATAATTCAATGACATTAAAGTCTGAAGTGTTAGCAATTGGTAGATAAAATTCATACTCATTCATTGGGGTCATCACTTTCCTTTTGATTTATGTTCATAATCTGTTCTTGGTCGGGCACTCTTGGCAGAGTGGTCGTGGTTGGTAAGATCGTGGCATCTTCAACGTCGTCAGTATTCCCTCATTAACTAATGTTGTTCATAATCTATCATCAGTTAATAATCTACTATTTTTTTCTTGCTGTCATAAAGTAGGTATACAATTTGAGTCAGGCAAAAAACTTGATTTTCGGTCCCCGTTTGTAAGTACATCCTTTGATTTTATATTTGACTAAAGCATTTTGTATGTTCACCATTTTTCAGTCAATTTAAAATTATTTTTGTGTTTTGTTGCCCTCATAATTTTCATCACAGTTAGCTGAAAACTCCTGAACTTCCTCTACTTCAGAAAATCTTCCAATTGGATGATTTAGTAATTTTTGTTACCGACCTAACCTCAAACTATTCAATAACCGGTACTAAGTCTACAAACGATAAACAAAAAGGCAATTCTCTTCAATCTTCTGTATAACTTGCCTTAGCGTGTGGATGTGATCTGTGGTCCTAAAGCCTTTTCGGAAACCAGCTTGATCCAGAGGCTGCAACTCATCAAACCTGCTACTGAGACGGTTCATGATATACTTCGGAAACAGCTTATAAACATGGCTCAAAAGCGTGATGGGTCTGTAATTCTTAAGTAAAGTGCTGTCACCTTTCTTAAAGAATAGCACCACCACGCTTTTGTTCCATGCTTCTGGCGTTAAACCTTCGAGTAAGAGGGCATTAAAAAAAGAGCTTCTGAAAGACTTTAAGTACCGGTGTTCCACCCGTTTTCAGAAACTCAGATGTAATACCGTCGTCACCCGGTGCCTTGTTATTATTAAGCTGTATCAAGGCTATTCTATTTGACAGGCCGGTTGGCGCAGTTGGTAGCACCCCTGCCTTCTGAGCCGCTGGTCCCGGGTTCGATCCCCGGACTGGTCAAACATTTGTGTGCATGAACATGTCTGTTTGATCTGTGTCTGGGTGTGTATATGTATTTAAGTATGTATATCAGTTATCAGGTCACCATAGTACAGGCTATGCTTAGTTTGGGACCTGAAGACCTTTGTGTGGATGTTGTCACATATTATATTATATTATATTATATTATATTATATTATATTATATTATATTATATTATATTATATTATATTATATTATATTATATTATATTATATTATATTATATTATATTATATTATATTATATTATATTATATTATATTATATTATATTATATTATATTATATTATATTATATTATATTATATTATATTATATTATATTATATTATATTATATTATATTATATTATATTATATTATATTATATTATATTATATTATATTATATTATATTATATTATATTATATTATATTATATTATATTATATTATATTATATTATATTATATTATATTATATTATATTATATTATATTATATTGTATTGTATTGTATTGTATTGTATTGTATTGTATTGTATTATATTATATTGTATTATATTATATTATATTATATTATATTATTATATTCTGATCTCGTATAGGCTGATGTCCGGGATATCTTCGGTATAATGTCGGGTCAGATTGGCTCTTGGGTCTTTGGCCGAGCTGCTAACAGGTTCAGCGACCCAGGAGTATAACTGTCCGTAAAAACTCTCGACCTCTCCTAGCACTATTGCTTTGGTCGACGCTACACTACCGTTTTCTCTTCAGCGTTGTCAACTGGCCTTCCCCATTAGATAGACATGTCTTTTATAAACACTTCGGAGCCGTTTTTCCGCTCCATCGTCTTTTTGATACGATTAGTACTAAAGATCCGGATGTCGTATCGCAAGGACTTCCATATTCGTCTATTGAGCAGCCTATATGCTTCAGCATCGTCCAAATACTGCAGTTTTAAAGAGCGCCATTCTGCTCTGAGGTTGAGGGTATCGTTGGAGAGTTTATGTGACCTATCTGTACGGTAGCGTTTAAATACCTTGGAACGCACTGTGTGACAGTTTATACTAAACTGTTGTTGATCTCATCCACTGAAGCTATGTTCTCAAGGCAATCGAAACTTAGCAGGCGAGTATTGGTAAAGCCGCAGTTTCGGGTGTTTTGCTCAAAAGGTCCTACTGCCCACCTTCTGGTTTGGTATCCCTTAGTCGCCTTCTACAGCACCCATTCTATTCTCAGCCGGCACCCAACGGCAAAGACGGCACGCCAAGAGATTAATTGGACCTTGCAACTGATCCAATGAAAATCTTTCATCGGATTACTTTGGAGAGTTAGTCACAGAATGGCAATAACTTGGCTGTACACAGATTACCATCAAGCAACAAGATTGGTGTTGTCATCGTCACATGATAGAAATTCAATTCCAAATATACGTTCGACGCGTTTTACTCTTACTGATACCATGCATACCGCCTAGGTATGGAACTACTTCTCTGATTCTGCGTTTCCAGAGGGTACTATTTAGGAGTCTTCAAGGCTGAATAAGGATCTCAGAGGTCTCCAAACTATGGCTCGCGGGCCAATTCCGGCCCACGAGCACCACCAATCCAGTCAGTGATAATTCCACTGATAATCGCTTGCAGTTTCCTATTTCTTATATATACTTGTGCCAATTATCAAAAGATGGTCATCGGTGAACTATACATACCTAACTTTCTCTGGCTAGTCTCAAAATTTTACTATACATTCCCCAAATTCAATACTCAATATTTACCTACTTAAATTTTACATAACTGTATGTTTTGATTTGATGATGAGCTCACTAAATCGTGGCCCTTGAGGCTTTGAGGAGACCGTCGGGCCCGTATGCTAAAAGTTTGGAGAACCCTGGTCTAGGCGAGCCTGCCATATTATGGAGCGTACCGTAACATCAGATGAGGTAGTGGTCTAATACAAACCTACCTAAAGTACCTTTAAATTAGAGCAAAATAGTAGAAGTACTAGACTAGAGTAAGATATATTCTTCGAAAAGACTGGTGTATGTTTCTCACTAAGTATACGGTTTTTTCAAAGACTTACGCTTAGATTTCTAGATGTACATTAGTTTACCATCGTGACTCTCTGATGTGTTTTACTATAATTTATATTGTACAATTAAAAAATGCTGATGAAAGGTAAGCAGAATCCTACAAATTCAAAAGCATAATATGATTATTTCGGCCACAACTTTTATACCGTTATTTACATTTATAAAAATATTTGTATACTCTGGAATCATAGCCTTCCTAATCTGTGCTCTGGGTTAGATAAAGTCTGATTAATCTATGGCTCTGGGTCGCCTGATTCATATATGGCTCTGGGCAGGAAACAGAAAAAATAAAAATAAAACTCTAGAACGGCTCGACCAATTCGCTAATTTTTTATTCGTATGTTCCTCCTAAGTTCCTTATTTGTCTATGTACGTATGTTCGTTTCGTATGTTGTCGTTTTCGTATGAAGGCACATGGCTAGATTAAATAATAATAAAACATGCTTTAGTGCTGTGACATAAATAACGGGATCACTCGGAAATACCATAGATTAATCAGACTATATGGGAAATCCGTTATTTATTTATTTTATTTCATTTATTAATATGAACGCACTTGCAATTATACATATTATCAGTTCTTAAATGAAACAAAACAAAGTCCTAACTAATGAAGTAATTTACAAATAAAAATATTTATATGATGTCAATCTTAAATAATAATCCTTAATAAAATGTCCAATTAAATATTATTTACAAAATGTCAGCATTAAATTTACAATATTAGTTATATTGTCACTTGTCAAATTCATAACCAGTCTGCGAGTGTCACTCGCTGTGGATACTGAGTATAGGTAATCAAATATAAAAAAAAATACTGTTTTGTGCGATTAGATTGCGTAAATTTTACAGGATATGTAAAATATAGGAGACCACGGTCTTCCTTCACGCATAAGTAGTCACCAACAGTTCTGTGTTACCACTCGACTCGACTCGTTTAATTTCCCGATTGATGTAATTTATGTTTCCAAAAAATCCATTTATACATACACGTTGGATCATAACAATAAACAAAATACTTGTGCTATTATCTACCGACTTCCATAAAAGAGGAGGTACTCAATTGGACAGCATTTTTTTTAAATGTTTGTTATCTCATAACTTTCGATAGGATGAACAGATTCTTAAAATCATTTTTTTGTTCGAAATCTGGTGCTTCCCGTGTAGTCCCACTTAAATTTAATTAAATTCGGTTTAGTAGTTATTGAGTTACACTCCAATAACTGAATAGAAAATGTATGTCTAGAATGTATTATTTTTTCAAATTGTACTTGTATAATAAAAGCCACTTTTTAAATTTAGTTTTAGATTTTCGACTCCAAATTGGATTTTATTAGACTTTTGATAGGGATAAGATATCAAAACTGGGATAAAAGTTTGTTTGTAAATGATTGTAAAATCAACTTTTATCCACTCAGTTTATCGATGAGGTGACAAGATCAAGCCAAATACAAAACAGCATTAAGATTGAACTTTGTGGTACTTCGCATAAAATTCTGTATGAAGTTAGATGAGGTCCTGAATTAACACATAGGATACTTTTCATCATCCTCATACATCACTATGAGGGTGTAACCGCGGGGCGCGGCTAGTACTTTAAAGTGATTTTAATAGAATACCCCACGATCGTGTAATGAGTGATTATTATAATGTTGATGAAAAAAGGAGCATGAGCAAAAAATGTGCAAATTCCTCCAGCGTGAAGGAATAACAAACACATAGACATACCAACACACATACAAAATTTCCCATTAATGCAATGATACGGAAGCTACCACCTATGCAATGTTAATGTTCCTTACATGTGTTAATGCGCCACCCAACACACATTTTAATAACATTAAATTCGATCATATAGTTGGAAAACCCAAATGTGTTTTACCATCATTCAATCCGTTCATATTTTTACTACCCGATATTCGGGTAAAAGTATTCCTATGGCAAGATGGAACCTTGAAATTCGTTTTATTATATTGTCAGATCTGGCAGGATGGCCAGCCCCAAAAAAATATTTATTGCTTCACTTTTAAATGTCATTTGTATGAAAATTATTCTTCTGGACCTATGTAAATAGGGCGAGTTCTGTGATTTTATGATAGAACGATGTCTACTATATATTTTAGTCTATGGTCTATCAAGACAGCTAGTATTAATAATAACTCATAGATATATAGTCTCCAGATGCCTAATACGTCAGAATTCATGAAGCAAAAGAATATAACCCTATACCTGGTTTTCACTTGTCAAATTCAAAATCAGTCGACAAGTGTCATTCGTTGTCGATACTGAGTATGATAAAAAACTAAAATACCATTTTGTGCGCTTAGATTGCGTAAAAAATAGAGTATATGTAAAATAAAGGATATCACGGTTGCCTTCACGCAAAACCAGTCTTTAACACGTCTTTTTAAGTGTTTTACAAGAGATTTTTCTAATAGTATGCAAAACTCAATCAGTGTTACCACTATACTCGTTTAGATTCCCGATTGGGTGTCATTTAGGTTTCCAAGCGATTCAGTTAAAGATACACTTTGGTACATATCAATATTTTTGTTTAACTTATAACTATATTATAATATACTTTTGCTATGCTATTAGTTAAGAATAAACAATTTTTTTTTGAAGAACATGTTATAATGTAGATTTGTAACGCTTAGATACAATTTATTGTACATTAATAATATCCTAGATTGCCGTCTTTATTTTTGAATATCGGCTTATCAATTATTTGGTACAACTAGTTTTTTTATTTTCACGTAGACACGATACACAGATATTTTTTTCGGATACGATAGATAGAATCGATAGGTGAACTTTTTATTGTAACACGACAATACAAATATTTGATACAATTTATAAAATTAGAATAAAATAATAATACAATCAAAAATATTACACAATAAAATACTTCAAATTAAAAGTGTCACAATGGGCAGTCTTATCGCTCAGAGCAATATCTTCTAGAAAACCATGCACGGAAAGAAATAGGCATACACTTACTACTAGACTACACAATATATAAAGGCGGTGGTGTATAAAACAAGTGTACTAACTAAACACTACATATAGCAAAACTCAAGAATATAGCTAGAAAAAAATACTTATTATATAATTATACATGATATAATACAAAATATATACATAACTATACAAACTATACATGTACCATTTAATCATTATAACAATGATAGTAAGTAGGTTAGCAGTTAGTTATTACGCGAAGTCAAATGCTTTGACACGTTGTTTGAAATGTCCAGAGAAGGCGCGCATCTAATTTCGTAGGGTAAAGTGTTCCATAAACGAACAGCTTCAACACAAAAGGAGGAACCCAAAAAAGTGGTGCGGTGTATCGGGGTACTTAACATTAAGTTCTCTGATCGTAGAGAAAAAGAGCTTCGAACATGTACAAATTCAACATTTTCCTGAAGATAGCGTGGGAATGACGGATTGAACAATATACTATAAAGTAGGGACAATATAATGAGCATTCCGGCGACAACTATGGGAAGCCACTTGAGTTTAGTGCAGAATTCAGAAACATGGTCATATTTGCAAAGGCCAAATATAAACCGTATGCAAAAGCTTGTTAAAATTGATAAACTTATTGTATAGTCTGTTGCATATCATTAAGGCTATTTTCAGTTTCAGTTATGGATGCTTCTCACTTATCCAGGTCCCAATTAAACAAGTTTCACTGTATCTATTGACCATGTCAAAAAACCTGTCATTACATTTCATTACTCTTGACTGTATTTGTGCTTTTTAACTATCACAGCTGAAAACGTGAACTCTGTGAAACGAAACTTCATGATCCTTCTTTTTCTTCTTCTTCTGTAGCTTTTTAACGTTGGAAGACTTGGAACAATAACAGGGCATGGAATCTGGGCTAAAACAGAACCGAGTACCTACTCTATAGTTTATTCATTTATGTCGAATAGCATGTCCTAAGGTGTGAGTGAAACAAAACATGGCTGTATGTTTTAATTATTGTTGAACGTGTCACAAGCAAAAAATGAGCAATGTCAAATGGTTACCTTTGGTCATCTTATAATGCTAACAAATACAAAAGTTCTATCGAATACGTCAAATTACTTTAAGTCGGTTATCAACTTAATTTTGTAGCTTTATGTTTATACCATAGTTCGAGAAAAGAAAATGAGGATGGATCGGCATTATCCAGACATTAACTTGTAACAACCTGCATGATAACGAAACAAAACGGAATTATATGTCTCTTTCCTACGCACTATTAACATAATAAGTAAAAAAGGATAGGCATTATGCATTTCATTTCTGAATTAAGCCCGGCTTCCATGCCCTGTTATTGTTCCGAGTTGGAAGACGTTACTTTGCCAGTGGCATGTTCTTGAACTCAAAGTTTTTGGCGGAAACAAAAAGGGAATGATATTCTTCATGGTTCGTTTTTGGGAATAGGCAGAACTTATTTCAGAAGAATATACTCGTAGTAACCGACTGAGTATGTTCGATCTCTGACAAAGACATTGTAGTATATTGTATTTCCTAGTATATATTTTAGTCTATGATATTGTATTTGATATGTGATGCATGTTTTTTTTTATTTAGTGAAGCCAAAGACATAGTAGTATAAGATCTTTGAGTGAAGCTTAAAATTTTTGTCTGTGAACTTTGACAGCTACGTTTGTTCAGGCAGTAGTGACCATAGATAAATGTGACCAGGGACACAAAGTCTGCCTTCAAAGCATGTGGAAGAAGAAGGAAGAAATGTATTCTCAAAAAACATTAATATTACATGAGAACATACACACAGGAAGCTACTTTCCTCTATACAATATGACAACAATGATTAACATAAACAATTTTACCGTCGTTTCGTCTTATTTACACTATAACACTTTTTTATACTTGAGGGTATTTTATAATAAAGCTGTGATCCTTCAGGTTCGGTACTTGGATTATTTTTGTGATGGAAAAAATTGTTTGATCTAAGTAGTAATTTCGAGATACATCAATATAACATGTCGCGGGATTTTCTAATGTTTGTGAACGTTATGTAATACTACCTGATATAATAGCGATAAATAAAGAAATAAACAGCCTGATATGGACTGAGAAAAACGTGGTGATACAGCGAGTGTGTACTGTCATGAATTGCGATCGAATTCCAGCAGTGCGCGTAGCAAAAGACAGAGAAATAAGGTAGACAGGTATGTCTGCTCATATTGTTAATATTTCATCCACCCACACGCATTCCACAGTTGTCCCGCGATCATGGCGCTTGCAATAGTGTCGAAACATCGGGAGCTCATTACAAATAAATATCACGGTTTTCATCCTGTAAGTAACAATGGTGTCGATACTGTAAGCATTCTCATAACTAAAAATCTCTAAATTATGTCAGTACCTATTTTGTTGAGGCTAAAATCCAAATTAGTGTAACACTTTCGAATGGCAGCAGAAATTAGATATCTCTCTTCAATTGAGGGCATATTTTAGACAGTTTATTCGTCACGCGTAACTTGGTGCTCGATGAAATAACCTAAAATAATCCAAAATAGAATAAAATAATCCTATTTTTAGAAGTGTCATTCTAATATCATTCAAGTGTTAATTAAATGATATTGGATTTTATTGTTAATAGAATAAGGAGCACCATAATGAATTGTTCGGTAGTAAAGTTTAGTTTTTAGAACAATTGAATCGCTACCAACAAACTTTAGATACCACCGTGTTTGACCCCTTAGGGGTTGATTTTGATAACTCAATTAGCCTATTTATGTTATTCCAGAACTCGAAAACTGTAGAAATAAATGGCAGTTTGAAGATGTTATTCATTGTTATTACCTAGTCAATTAATATGTAACAAAGAGCAATGAGTGACAAGTACCGCGTACAGAGCAAGAAGAAAAAGAGTGCGCCCAGCTGATATGACTATGAGTTATAAGTAAGAGCGTTTGCTATGGCGAATTGATCAGGCGCTTTTGCGTCCCATTACTTCAACACAAACTTTCTAAATTCCAATGTTTATCAAAATCGGTTTAGAAGTTATGCTGATACGTGCTAACAATGTCCAATGTCCATGTTCCACCTATACCGGTAATTGTTGTAGACGAGTACGTCAACCTGGGACAGACTGTCCAATTAGGTAGGTCCAACTTCAACAAGGAGGTCACACGAAGAATCCAACTCGGATGGGCAGCGTTCGGGAAGCTTCGATCCATCTTTTCGTCCCCAATACCTCAGACACAGATTAAATAAGTTACTACGTAAAAAGTACTACGTACGCAAATACATGGAGTGAAAGAGGCCTGCCTCAGAGCCTGAAAACCAAGGTTTTCAACCAGTGTGTATTGCCAGTGATGACTTATGGCACTGAGACGTGGTCCCTTACTGTGGGCCTCATTAACAAGCTTGAAGTCAAAAAAACGATATTAAAAAATATTTAGTGACACTTCCGCTGAAAAGAAAACAATGATTTTGCCAATTTGGGGGCGTGCACCACCCTCCCTCCCGCATAAAATGCTAATAGGAAGAATACAAAATAAAAAACACAAGTAACCCCAAATAAACCAAAACCGATTCGATAATATCCGATTGTAAACATTACGGTTTCGCAGTAGAAATAGATAGGTATGATGGCAGCACTTTCCCGGAGGAACTCATTCACAGAGTTCTACTGCACTAAAACCTGCGCCCCATTCTGTTAAATAGGTAGAACGTCCAGGTGACACAAGCTTTGTATACTAAACACCTTTTTATTGATCCTTTGTTCAAAATAAATAAAACCAATAACCATTTCAAATGTTTAATTAATTATTAATTTTTAATTAACATCGCTTGCATTCATTTTTTTCTTCTACAAGTCGTTCTCCTCTCGTACTCGGATTTTGGTCTTCAGCTTCTTCTCCACAGGAATCGCCGAGGTCACACTCGTCTTTTTCTTCCTCTTTCTCCTCTTCGCACTCAAATTTCTGTTCACATTTATCTTCACATTCATCTTGCTTTTTGCCGTTATATTTGTCATCACATGTGTCTGCGCATTCATCTTTAGCTTCACAATTCAAGTCGTTTGAGTATCGAAGAAGATTTTTGATTACAGACGATCGTAACGCGCGGTCGTGTGCATCGTCCTTTTCTTTCTCATGTGGCTCTCTGCCATCTTTGAAGTTTTTGGCTATAAAGGATTTTATCTTGTTCAAATCTAAGTCACGCTTATTATAGTCGCCATCGTCTCTATTGTCCTTGATACGATCACGTCTGTCTCGGTCATCATGGTTATCTCTGTCTCGCCAGTCACGGTCGCCTCTATCTCGTTTGTCCTTTTCAACACTATCGTCCTTGGTCAATCGAGATCTGAGACGTAAACGTCTGTCGCGGTTTCTGCTGCGAAGCCTGGACCTAGACCTGGATCTGGTAAGACTATGGTCGTGGGTTTTGTAGTTACTGAGAGGGTTTCTATTTTCGGAGTTTTGCTAAAAACAAAAAAAAATGCATGAACATTAAAATATAAACTAATTTTGAGTTGCTAAATGTCAGTGTTAAATCCAGGACTAGAATAAACTTGTTAACCAGTATAGTAAACATTTTTCGTATCACCCAGAGCTTTCAACTGTAGAAAGAAAGAAAATCTGATTGCTACAAAATAGCATATTAGCCCATTTTGTTCCCACTGCTGGTACACGCAGCCTTACTTTCAGAAAGAGAAGCTCATAATAGCCCATCAAGTGAGCCCCGTCTGGGTTAGGCTAACCCTAATATCAAACTTTAAGACCACCGAAAGTCCAAATGCCCTAACGACTATACACCAATAAAGACTGTATGAATTACCGTGCCCTCCGAAATAATCAAGTGCTTGATTGGTAGATTAATAGTGATCACCCATCTAAATGGTAAACAGAAAAAAATTGCTTTTCGTAGTCGTCCAATAACGAATGAATTGGCTACGCAAGGTGAGATTTAGTTTCATTGCAAGTAATTCATTGGAAATAAGGGAGTGAATCCAGCGAAGTCGCTGGGGTCAGCTAATATTACGATATAAGATTATTGCTCTGGCTTCTAGTAAAGTCAGGATGGGTCATATATATTTTTGCATTATTGTTACGTGTAGATTTCGGTTAGTACCACTAGTATTGCTTCTTCTTCAACCTACAACGCCCAGAGCTCGAAATAGCACTAACATAGTTAATTTCAATCGCAAACGTAATTTTTAGCTGTTCTAAATATCTACGAGTCACCATGAAAAAATCACTCCGCCCAACCCGATGGGCTCCAACACGAATACCAACACATAAAAATCTTTGAAATATGATTACATAATGTAGCTTTTTTTCAAAATTAGTTGTGATTAGTGACATTAAACTAAATTGCATATTATAATGGCGTATTAATTACACTTACTAGTCCTAATTTTTTGAGTAGCACGAACGGCAACGAATTTTGGTCATCTCTGTCACTGTTAAAGGATGACTGTTTCTTAGGTGCTGGCTCGTAATAATTCTTTGACGAGTATTCCAAAGATTTCGGGGAGTTATCTATGTCTCGGAATTTGTCAGTCAAGGCATTGGCACCCTGAGAGTTGTCCAGAACAAGAATCAAGGGACGGTTCTCCTGAGCGGCCTTTTTGTACAGGCTAGAAAGTATGCCTCTACTTTGAGCAGATAATGCATAGTGGATAGTCTGAAACAGAAAGAAATTTTGCATTAATAATGTTGAAAGCTCATATTTTATCACTATATAAATATTAATTTGATGACGTTGGAATAGGTTTAAAAATACAAGTAATTAATTAAATAGCAAATATATAAATAATATAATAATAGCAAACTTGAAAAAAAGAATTACCGTGGGTTGATACCCAAAATTAAAGTTGGCGAGTAAGAAATCAAAATAATAGGATACTGTATTAATTCGAAATGGCAACTATCTACGAAAGACACAAAAACCCTAAGGCTGGAGTTCACCAACTAGAACTTAACCATTGATTACCTAATCGCCCCCTTAAACTTAAACAGTTGTTTAAACGTGTCGCGTTTTTTTGGTGTTTACCATCTTTTTAAAGCGAACGTTTAACTAATCGAGCGTTTTTGGACGAATGAGTCGTAAATGAATGAATAGTATAATACTACTCTGAAAAGATGGTAGCGTATCTTGTACCATTTACATTTACCCGAGCTACATTCAAATATGGTAAGGTAATATTAATATACCACAAAATGTAATGCGTGACAAGTCAATGGTATGATCCCAAGTTGTATGTATTTCTAATTCAGCACCTTTTTTATGGTAATATTAAAGTTCGATTCGAAGTTCCATGTGTTTGTATTGTTGGCGTCAGAGTTGTTTCGTGGTAATTTAAATCTAAAATTCAAGTGAGTTTTATTGAAGTGATTATGGAAGACATTTTAATACAACTTTCTTTCAATTAAATCAAGTAATCCCAAGGCACTATGTTTGTATAAACGGAATCTTGTAACGAATGCTTTTACGTCAGTTTCTTCTAAATAATTATGTCCACTTTGTAAAATACGGGGTGCCCGTAAAATTCGCTCAATATCTTCAAAGTCATCGAACACGTTATTTTCTTCAAAGATATAATTCAGAGCATCTGACATTTCCACGTAAATAAACAATAACCAATGATTAAACAAGGTCGAAGACATCGTTTAACTTAAACAGCCGGTTACGGAACTAAATCAATGGTTACTGCTTGGTGAACAGAAAAATATTGGTAAACGGTCGTTTAAGAATTAAACGTCCGTTTACAGTTTAAACATGTGTTGGTTAACACGGGCCTTAGTAGAGGTATAAGAGCCGATATACACGGACTGCTCGAGACAGTCATCAACATACACGGCCCGCTCTTGCAGTCATAGTCAACAGCTTGAAGCTGCCATTGATTGCTCGAGCAGTTGGTATTAACTGCTCAACGGGTGAAATTGGTGATTTGAGGGCAGGAAGCGCGCGCAACGTAGAATGAATAGCGCGGGCGGAGGTAACTATGCGAGAGCAGTGGACAGCTCAAGCAGTCAGTGTATGCCTGGTGACAGCTTGACCGACAACCGCCCGAAGCATTTGCAACTGCTGGAGCGGTTTCGTGTATGTATATACGTAGAAGATTGCAGTTCACTGTGCAGTCGCAGCTTGAAGCAGTCCATACTGACTGCGTCAAGCTGCTCTTGTATCTGGGACCTTTGACAGGAGCCGAAACGAAATGAAGCCTTGTATCTACGGTCTATCTGTTCATGTCTTGGTTCAGATCTGCACCTTCACTTGTTTTGTACCGCACGTTTTCACCCCTAATTTAAGTCCTCCATATTGTTATATTATACTTGCTGATATATACTTGAAGAATTGTGAAGAATAATATATTTGGTTGAATATATAATATATTCCATATTAAGGTTAAAAACACAATAAATATTAATTTTTAAAGAGATAATTGATATTATTAGATAGCATGCGAGTCCCGTATTAGACTATTTAATCTTAGTAATTGATTTTGATACCAATATCTATAGATATCCATATTATAATTATTATTATAAATCAAATGGGACTACACGGGAAGCACCAGCTTTCAAATAAAAAAGAACTTTGAGAAATGTTCACCCTATCGAAAGTTATGAGGTAACAAACATAAAAAAATACAGTCGAATTGAGTACCTCCTCCTTTTTGGAAGTCGGCAGAAATAGACAAAAAACAAAAAAAAACTAAAAAATTAGTTATAATATTACAAATAATGTCACGGATCCATGTGTTGTCTGTGAACAAAAGCATAATAAAAAAAAACTAACAGTAATGTAAACTACTTATGTAATTATTTCATTAAGTCTCTGTACTATATTTAGAAAACCCGCATAAACATGGCTGGGCATCTATTGACAAGTTATTTACCTTTTAGTCGGGTTTCACAGCATTCATATGTCCGCATCAGGACAAAAAATAACAATAGATTTATGAATGAAACTTGCCTCGAATGAGGCTTGCTGATTCGGACAGATTAATGTAAGGAAATGGAACAGTAAACTGTCTTTGAAGCAGTCAGATATTAGTTAGTTAATAAAGTTTACAACTTACAAATAGCAGTAGGAAACTCTGAACTTGGGTTCTAACCGTTGAAGTCGCCATGGTTCTTCGACGACTGCCTTACAAATAGTAAGTGTCGCTAACTATTCCACAATACACCTTGCTTCGAATGTTTTAATTAGTTACAAGGTTTGATTAACAAGTTATGGTTTGGATTTCGTGGATTGTTTTGATTTGGCACCTCCATTTGATTATGATTGTTTCACGTGCTTTGGTGTAACTACCCGAGTATTGATATATGAAATATATGAAAGTGTCAAGTTCATTTGAGATATACACACATATACAGGATGGTTTTTTGAGAAGGGCGGTCATGGCCAACTCCGGAACCACGAGAGTTAGAGAAAAATCGTGAAAAGAGACATGCCCTCAATTTATAATAAAACAATAACCGCATACTTTATTTTTTTATCTCTTATTTTTGACGGAAATCGACTCTTATGTTTTTCAAAAAAAAATACACCTTTATGGAACTAATGGATTCTGTTGCTGATAAAGATCAATCTTTGCAAAGAAATGCATTACTCAAAATGAAAGGAAATAGTATATTTTTTACAAATTTTGATTAATTTCTCAATTTTACCTAACTAATAAGTTACTCAAAATGGTTTCCATTGACTCCAATGCATAAGTTTATACGTCTCTCTAAAGACTACTAATGCATTTGATACCATGGCAGGATTCATCCTCGAGAAAATAATAAGCAATGAGCTTTGTAAGCTGTAAGTAAGTAAGCTAAGCCCGCCCTTCTTAAAACCCATTCTGTATAGGCTGTTATCAATGCCAATGACTAAGCTTACTGAATTTATCTTAGGTTTGCACTGTGGCTTATTGGCCAAATATATATTATATTTATTTTTTGCTTATTGGCCGGGTGGCGCACTTGGTCGCAATCCTGCCTTTTGAGCCGCTGGCTCCGGGTTCGATCCCCGGACAGGTCAAACATTTGTGTGCATGAACATGTCTGTTTGAGCTGTGTCTGGGTGTGTATATGTATATTAGTATGTACATCAGTCATCCGGTTACCATAGTACGGGTCTCCCTAGTTTAGGACCTGAATACATTGTGTGGATGTTGTCCCATATTAAATATTACTGTAGCACAGTATCAGTTTTTTTATTATTATAATTATTATTATTATAACTACCCTCCACAGACACCAGGGTCCGTGCCAGTATTAATTTTTTTTTTCAAATTTATCAAATCTAAATATAATTAAAAAAAGACACTACAATACATACGATTACTAAAGTAACTAAAAAACTTACTAAAGGGCTATATCGTTTTCTGAGTTTGCATCGGCATTCAGAGCAGACCGCTCTCCGCAGACAACACCCGTTCACGTGTTGACGCATGTGGCAGCCATCGCCTTCCTCAACCACATTTGAGCAAAGATGACGACCCGCCACACGACGCCACCGCCTGCCGACACCTTTTCGTGAGCGTGTCTGCTCTGTATGCTCATACTTACTTGTTGTCAAATACAGCTTAACTTAAAAAAATACTTATATTAACATATTCGCTTAGGTACCCGTATTGCACTGAAGCAGGGCCTCAATTACTACTTCGTTTCGATCCCTGATGGCCATTTTGAGGTTGTATTCAAATATGGTTTTTGTATCTGCAACCATCGCTTTCCTCACGAATCGCCCAATGGCATCACCATCATCATCGGCGTAGTAAGTGAAGCTCCCGGTATGCCGGGAAACTGCAACGACTGCGTGCGGGACGCTCTCCTGCAGCTTCATTTTACTCTTTGTTTTTATGACTAGGACTGACTCGTACGTCAGTCCCTGCGCCTCGTGTGTGGTAAGTGTGCTTGAACCCTCGCCCTTTCCGTAGCCCTGGCTGGTCAGGGTCTCCTTTTCTTCCTGGATGTGAACCAGGAACAGGGTGTTTGAAAGGGATTTAGGGATATTCGCACCTGTGTACCTCTCGAGGCGCAAGGACCTTATACGGGGAACTGAGGAATATATACCGGAGTATATTTCCCTTAGCGCATACGCGACATCCATTGGGTTCTGGTGCGTGCATAGAAACTCCTGGCTGATGTTCGTTACCAGGTTCGGGCGATTATACCTTAGCTCAAACAGGTTTTCCCTGTCGATATAATAATTAATTAAGTAATTGGTTGACATCTCCGATGAAGACAAGTTCACTAGTTCCAGACAGCCTGGAAGCCATTACTATGGCTCTGTAATGGTTCATGAGAGCTTCGTCCACTATAAGGCGGCCGTAGCTTTCATTCTTTTTAAAATCATTTACGAGGACAGAAGCCATAGTGCGCATCTTGATTTTCACCAGGTTTCCGATTCGGTGCGCTAGCCTCTCCCTGAGATCTTTTGCTGCCTCTGTCGTTGTTGTGACGATAACGTCCTTGTCCACAACGAAACTTCTTACAACCCAAGTCGTCTTTCCGCATCCAGGAACTCCATTGACCCATTGTATTTTCGGTACCTCCCAGTGCCTCCAAAATGTCTCGATCTCAGAGTCCTCCAAAATAGCTTTCGCCATTTGTAAGACTCTGTCATCCAGCATTATTTTCGTACACCGGGCGATAACAACAATATTATGGGGTCGTTTTGTGGTGTCGCGTATTTAAGCATGCCAGTGCGCTGCGTTTCTCCCTCGTCAAGACACACAAAGCCTCTTGTAGCGTTGTAAGCCGCCATATACTGACCAGACTTTGTTCCCTTAATCATCTGGGATGTGTCGTTGTCGTATAGTATATCGCAGTCTCAGCCTCCTCGAGTCTCCCCCGCAAGAGGCGCGACTCGAGGATGCTGTCCTCGTTTTCTCGCCTGAAGGACTGCAGGATGTTTTCGCAGTTCCTGAGATTTACTTGTCTTGTCGCTCTCGTTATGGCCAGAAACTCGAAAAAGGCATTCGCTACGTGGCTCCAGTGTCGTGATATATCGGGGCTGACTGACTCTCATGTCAGCTCTAGTCTGAGCTCGTTTTAGCGGTGCTGAGCTTGGGTCTAACTTTTTGGCGGGCAATGTGTTTTTAGGTTCAGACGGTTGTCAGAACAAGCTTTGTGCCGCTGCTTTGAAAGACACCAGGAACGCTGTAACTCGGCTCTTGATCTTGGTCGGGCTGCGCTCTTGGTTCTTTTCGGCTTCTGCTTTTTCCTGATTTCCTTATATATATAAGGAATATATATAAGGAAATCTCTTTATTTGTACCATAATGTAAAACATTAAAACAAAAACATAATAAAAAACGTAGTAGTACAAAAAGCGGTATTTTCGCTTAAAGCGGTTTCTTGCGAGACTAAATACAAAGGGATAAAAGTATGTGGACATGACACACTTTTTGAATTTGCCTAAGTTCAATGAGCGTCATAGAACCATCCTATTACTGATGGTGTAGCATTTTTTGTTAATTACAGCTACTGAACTGAACCATATCTTAAGCATGGCTTGCATGTTCTTGGAACGTTATTAAGATAACTTACATCCCTTGTAATATTAAATTAAGCATTAAGGCGCGGTCCAATCCTAATTTTAAAACAATTTACGATGCTTTACATAAGGTTGAGAATTGCTTACCAGATTTGGGTTATAATTATGTACCTATATGTTTCAAATTGTTCTCAAGTAAGTGATATGTATTGTCTTTTTTGAGAATAAATGTCTTTAAACCTTAAACCTTAATGCGAAAATTCAATTGAATACACAATCAATTGAGTACAATCAAATGATTAAATTTTAATGATGAAGGAGTCCATAGTTCACTAGCAAATTTCATTGGAAATTTGAATATGATACATTCATTGAAATATATTTGCCAATAATTAAATAAAAATGCTTTTTCCCACAACGCCCGAAAGAAAAATTACAAAATTTTGGGATTCAAAAATTGCCGATCTTTTTCTATCGAGCCAAGTTTGCTCAATCGTGTTTTGGCTCCCATACTTCATAAGAACGTATATTCAAATTACTTTATTACAATTATTCGGTCGTTAGGTTTAAACGTCGAAAAGCTAAGTTTTCGCGAAGTTGAATCATGAAATTTGGTTGTAATCAACACTCATTTTGCCTTAAGGCACATCAGTGTCTTATCTTGTCGGCCGCATCACCCTAAGGTCACGTTCCTTTAAGAGCCGGTAACCATCACATTGTTCACACACACGTGGGTATATCGTAGCACGTGCGTAAGTGTAACGTAACGTATTGTTCACGTGAAACAGTACAAACTGTCACGTATCTGGGGCTACTGAGACACAGATAAATCATAGTTTGTACACCGAAATGTGACACGTGGACGCTTACGATTCGAAGACATTTTCGCAAATTGTTTGTGTTAAAGCCTCTGTTCTTTTAAAAGCCCACGATCACCGTGAGCGAGCTTGATATATCATGACGTCACTGATAACGCTCACGTGGCGACTACAATGGTCGTGGATCAAAGGTGGGTTTTTACGGTCGTTGCGAGCTGTCACTGTCACAACATCAATTATTAGCTATTTCGATTTTTGACAGATAATTTGGCGCGCATAGCGACCGCATTACTGTTCCATTCGGGTTGGCCATTAAAATCATTGGAACCAAAGGGAACGGTAAACCGGGACTGCCGACAATTGTGAGCGTTGACAGCGCTTACTGAAACGCATCCTAATTGGTAGTGACAGTCTCAGGTTTGTGCCTTGGACGGGCCCAAATATTTGTGTGCGTTCCGCTCGGGTCGCGTTCCGATCTGGTTGTAGGTTTAAGAAAAAATAAATGTAAAATGACAATTGGCAAGTAGGCTAGGCTAGGCTAGGCTTATACAGAATACATCATTTGATTTGATTTGTGATGAGCAGATATGTTTCTAGCAGTAGAACTCATTCTAATTCAAAGCAACTATTTCTAAATCAAAGCAGTAATGTTTGTATGACTATAAACTGGTTTGAAGGGTGACTTAATGACTTAATGTCTGAGGGTTATGACAACGATGCAGTTCAGAAATGCATCTGTTATAGGCAGAAGTTACCACTTAATAGCAGGTGGGCCTTGTTACCTATATTACCTATATAATATATAGATTCTAATGTGTTGGAATATGTATGACAAAATAAATCCATCCCACTCTAGTAAGTAGTAGGAGAGTATTTCTCTTTCTTACGTATTTACACAATAATTGCCCTTATAGTATATATATAGTATATATATATAGTATATATATTATATAGTATATATGAAACAATAAAAATATATAGACAAAATATTTTTATTGTTTCATAAAGAAAAGCATTTCTTCCTCTTTCTGTAGCACTGACAATGGTATTTCTATCCCTTTCTTAGGCTAAGATATTTACGTGCATAAAGTCGGTTCTAACAGCTTTTCAAAAATCGTTGGAACCATAAGGTTTTATTTTCACTTCCGTCTCTCTGCGTCTAAATTGCTATATGTTTATTTTGGTGGATTGTAAGTTTGGCCTTAATGCCTCAAAATTTTATTCGCGCTAGGGCTACGTAACAGAAGTTATGCCTTTATAGTCCAATCAGATATATAAAATATTCTTCATAACTAAACTTCCGACATTATGCATCTAAGATTCCTTTGAATAACATCAAAACGGATACAGAGATGCGACTTTATGCCTTTAGTTTTAATAACTTTGTAAACGTATTGGTGGGTCGATGTGAAAATAAATCTTTATGAGCCTGAACTTTTTGAAATTCGGCGCCAAAAAGTTTAGCGACATCGGGCATTATCGTCAGTCGTGGCTTGGTCACAAGATCAGTTGAAAGTGCGTTGTGATTGGTCGATACGTAGAGCAATGGCGTGCCATCCGTCACTTCGCTCCTTGCTCCTTGCAAGACGTATTGTTTACATTTCGTTGTTTTTTATTTGTCTTCGGTTCTTTGGTGTTTTATTTAAATTAATAGTGATGAAAAATGGAGCTTTGTCATGACTTAATGATGGAAGACGAAAGTGAAGTAAGTACATTTAAATAACAACAAATAAAGTGTAGGCAAACAAAATATCTAGTGATTTTTAAAATCTATACCTACCACCACCTGTTGGTTATCTTGATGATGATGATGAATCAGTTGGAAAAAAAACCGTTGCTGTAATTAGAACTGATAGATGCAAAATTATTCATTCTCCCAGGAAATATATAACATCGAAACGTTATGAAACTAGGAACAGCGTGCATAGTATTATGACGGCAGATAATGATGGTACAATATTCTCATCAAATAAAATCAATAACCATTCCCTGAACAATAATTCTTATGAGCTACAGGTCATTGATTCAAATAGAGAGAAGACACAAAATGTCAGTAATGGAATTGATCTTGGCATTATGGTTGTAGATGAACATGGAACTATACACTTACCTGGCATGAGTTTAAATAACGCTAAATACCATCAAATGCCATACGATGTTTCACCGGCAGCGAAATTAAGAGCTAAAAAAAACATACTGATAAATTTAAATGGAAAAGAGAAGCATCGAAAAATGCCAGATTGAAAGGTTCGCCGTATCACTCTACGGTGGCTAAGAAAAAGCAAGACGTTGTAGCTCGTGCAGTTAAAATTCCTTGTACCTGTAAAGCTAAATGCTATGAGAAAGTTCCGGAAGAAAAAAGGCGAGAAATGTTTAATCAATTCTGGAAAAAATGTCCGAGTTGGGATCAACGTCGCCAATTCATAGTAAGCTCTGTGGATAAAATCAATAAAAGGGTTATGAAAACCAGCGGCAATTTAGAGATAGACGAACATTCTCGTACATATACAGTCTTACAACTTGCTTTAACTTCAGACAAACTGTTTGTAAAGTAATGTTTTTGAATACCCTTTCAATTGGCGAGAAGTTTGTGAGAGTCAGTTTAGAGAAATAACTTGATGGCGGCATGACAGCTCCAGACCAAAGAGGTCGCCATGTTCCAGCTAATAAATCACCAGAACCTATTACTGCATCGGTGATGCAACATATTAATTCATACACTTGTTATGAAAGTCATTACTCGCGTGAAAAAACTAGCAAAAAATATTTAGGGTCTGATTTAAGTATTTCAACCATGTACCAACAATATCAAGAAGCAATGAAAGAAAAGGGAACACCTCCTGAACATATTGCTAAACGATGGTTGTATCGACAAATTTTCAACACCAAATTAAATCTAAGTTTCAGATTACCTTCTGTGGACACATGCGATGACTGTGATGAATTTGAAAGAAAAATACAAGACGCGAAAGATGAAACAGAAAAGGAACAGGTACTAAAAGAAAAAGAACTTCATGATAAACTGGCTCAAGAGAGGTATGAATTAAAAGAAAAAAGATAAGAAAGAAGCAGAAGAAAGTTCAGGGAGAAAAAAAAGTATTGATGTTCGATTTGCAAAAGTGTTTGGCGACACCTAATTTAACCAACACTAAATCATTTTATTTGCGAAAACTATGGACTTTTAATTTGACACTTTTTGATGTAACTAGTAACAGTGCTATAAACATGATGTGGTCAGAAAATATAGCTGGTAGAGGTGGAAATGAAATCGCATCTTGTCTATTACGCTGGGCAGACGAAAACAGCGAAAATGTTGCTCAAGTTGAAGAATTGATCTTTTATTCTGACAACTGTGCTGGTCAGAACAGAAATTTGATGGTAGTAATGGCCTATTTTATGCTGTTAAAAAAATTCTTAAATTTGAAAACAATAAACCATAAATTTATGATGAAAGGACATACCCATATGGAGGTTGATCAAATTCATGCTCAAATAGAAAAGAAAAAGAAAGCCCTTAAAACAATGCAAATTGCAATTCCACGCGATTTGTCACAATTCGTTCAAACTTGCGGAGGGAAAAAACCTTTTGAGGTGCACAACATGGGTATTAATGACTTTAAAGACTTAACAAGTTTGTACAAAAAGAATGGTCCATTTGTGGCCCGAAAGAAGACTGAGGATGGTACAGAGTTCAAAATATCGGAAGCTGTGTGGTTGCAATTGAGACAATGTGAGCCGAGTGTGCTGTATTTCAAACAAAACTTTTCTGTAGAATTTTCTAAAATATCTTTGGCGCGAAACTCTACCAGAAGGATCAACTTCCCGGAAAATTTACCGCAAGTAAGAGATTCTGAGAAACCCATATCCACTGCGAAGTACAATGATCTGATGACTCTTTTGACATGGGTGCCCAAGGAATTTCATTCCTACTATAGAAATCTTCCTCACAACGGAAATACTAAGGGTTATGTTATGTCTGATACATTATATGGTTATGTTTAATTTTTTTTCTAATATAAGATTATAATTATTATTATGATTGATTATTTTTAAAATACCTACTTTTATTGTTGTGGAAAATCCGACTTTTTGCTTAAATAGTAACAATGATATTTTGGAAAACTAACGTCGCATTTACAATTCCATCTTGTTTAGATTTAACAAAATGTTTATTTTTTCTTAAAGCATAACGTTTAATTTGGACATACAACAATACATAATATCACATTCAATAACAAAAATTAGACGCAGAAAGTCGTATGTGTATTTAATAATAAGTTACACTTACACATTTAATATTTTTTGTGGCATAAAGTTGGATGTCATTTTTTTTTATAAAAAGGATTATTTCACGATTCAGAAACATTATTTCAAAATTTTAGTTATGAGGGTAGGAAAGTACTTACTTAAGCTAAATATGTATATAGAAATAATTCACGTGTTGTTTGTATTTATTAAAATATTAGCCAATAAAATTTGAAAATTATTTTACTCTCTCCTGTAAAGTTGGCATAATACACTTCCGCCCTTATGCTTCTAAGCTCCAGATATATATATATATATATAGATAAACAAGTACAATTTGAAGAATTTAATACCGACTTCCGTTTTATTCAGTTATTCGAGTGTAACTCAAAAACTACTTGACCGAATCTGATGAAATTTAAATCGGACCACACGGGAAGCACCAGCAAAAACAGTCGAATTGAGTACCCCCTCCTTTTTGGAAGTCGGTAGAAAATGAACTCCTATTTCTCCTGGTCACGCTATAACTTGAGAACGGATGGAACAATCTCGCTTATTCTTTTTTAGTTGTGTTAAGACGCGGTCCAACCCCGATTTTAAAATAATTTACGATGCTTTACGTAAGGTTGAAAATCCCTTGTTAGATTGGACGATGTAATGCGAAAATGCGTTAATTTTGTACGTTTTCTTTATATTTTCAGATATATACTAACACTATCGAAAAAACTGCTGGTTATTACTTTAGTATTATACGTTGGCTATATATAAAAAAATATAGTGTTATCGCTGAAAATTCTGAGAGTTTGGACGTGAAAGTTATTTTTGTGGACCTATTCAGGATTTTTTTCTGCTGATAGAGAGTTATATTTATGAATTCTATTCGGTTAATACTCTTTTCCTATTCCTTTTCTAGCTTTTGTATTTTTTTCATAATATATTATCGATCTGTTTCGTTACACTACGTGTTTAAAAATTCTGCTTTTTTCTTTTATCAGGATATTGTCAGGAGAAGGTTCTTATACAAGAAAAAACAAGAAAAACGGGCGGTCATGGCGAAGCCGAAGGTCGAGCCTACTACGTGACCGTAGTCGCGGGCTAGTAATATATAAATATGAAGGGGCCCAGTCCAGTTAGTTATCTCTGCATTCCGCCTGGATATAACTCGGCAGTAGAGAGCACGCACACCTCTCCTGTTAAAAATCGATACAAATAAAATGTATCGTTAAAAATCAATAATTATGTCTTTCATTGGTCACCCTAAATGTAATGTCCGTGTGAAAATAAGGTGTGAATTAAAGTCCTACTATATGCTTGAGAATTTTATTTAATTATTATAGAAAACATAAAACAACATCTTGCAATATTTAATCAAATAATAGTTAATTAGATTGACATGTTTACACACGACATAAGATAATTCTCATTCATCATTCATTCATTTAATTCATCATCTTGGATGCTACCACAAACTAAGTATAGATGCTACAAAGTAAGTGTAGACGCATATGCTACGAATACTTTTTCGCCTATGGCCTCAGAAGTGAAGAACACGAAAACGAAGATTCTGTCAAGGGCGTGATAAAGAAGAAAAAGAAGATACCCTCCAGACAACCTGGCACAAAACTGTCATGAATACTGGTGGCACTACGGCGCTAAATGTAGTACTAGTATTTCATTACATTATGAGTTAACAACCAGTAGGTATTATGTGGGCTTAATACCAAAAATTTGCAACGTTGATATAAAACAACGGAATTCAGTACGAACTACCGTTTGTCTAGTACCTATAAGTGTGGCACAGATAACTAATAATACTCGTATGTACGACAAATCGTGGCTTAACCTAGTGAGCTCGCGACTATCATCAAATTTGCAAAAACCCCGCAAAAAACAAGTGATTGTCGCTTTTTCGTTGATAATTACCGATCTGGTATCTTTCAAATGATAATTTGTTATGTAAAAAAAAATCCAGGTCCTTTACAGCATCAAAAAAACAAAACATTAGCTGAAATCTATTGTATATTTGAATAGATAAAATTTTTAATTGGATCCTTATTTGGCCTTGGCATACCTGTATGCCAAGACGGCTTTACGAAATGTTTTTTGGCATACAGGTATGCCAAGGCAGCTTTACGGGTTAATTTCCATTAAAATTTGTTGTCGCCCATGATCCGACTACTTTTTCGCAAATTATTCGTGCTACGGTCTGTACATCGTCAAAAAATCTTCGTTTTTCCGCAGTTCGATACGAAGTTCTTCATGTGCTGTTAGGGTATATTGTGACGTCATAAAGACTTGGTACTTTATTAATTCACTATCGGTTATGCTTTGACCACGAATCAATTAAGCTTATCACGGTACAGGCAATAGAAATGTTTCAATTGTAGCAGAAAAATGAAGGGGAGACACGGGGGCGTCGTTCTATTAATTTTATTTGTAAGTTGAGTGAGAATTATTTCAATTTTTATTATTTTCAATTTAATCAATGTTATTAATAAAGTAGTACCTGATTTCATCAATTTGATAAAATAATTTGATTCGTCGTATATAATTCAAGTAACTATTGAAGGAGTGAATATTGGATTGTGTAGTTAAGATCTGCTCTGTAGGTCTACCATGAGTTTATACCATTGACATCAATCGATGCTTGGTATTGACTGTCGCGAAAAAGAAATATATGAAAAAATGTACAGTGCCACCTCGCGGTTTATTGTAGAACTAAAATTGACAGCGAGTACGCCAATCACAAGCTTAATAGGTAGGCGAGATCGAGTATCGACTATAGATGACATTTATGTTGCCGACTTAGGTAGAGCTTCTGTATGTACGCGAACCTTAGTTACCTTATCTACTAGTTTAGATGGCAAAGCGTCAGAAAAGGACTTGAAGTCGCTAGTTAATGTCTAGCTAATAGCTCGTATTGATAATTTTTTTCAATATCCATACTTAATATTATAAATCCGAAAGTAACTGTGTTCGTTTGTTTATTAAATTTTTACGAGTTAACCGAGTAAACGTAACTACAAGAGAGAGAGAGAGAGAGAGAGAGAGAGAGAGAGAGAGAGAGAGAGAGAGAGAGAGTTAAGCTCGCATGCTGTGCTTAGTGCGAACACACATAAAAAATATATAAACGATCGAATTGAGAAACTTCCTCCTTTTTTCAATTTGGTTTAAAAGAGTACTATTCTTGACGTACACATAATATGGAAATATAGTTTTCGTTTGCGTGGAATAAAATTATCACGATACCTCGGGACCTACCCTCGACATAAAAATTATAACAATCTCAAGGATAAACCCAGGTACAAACCATCTCCACTCCAAATTTTATACAAATCCTTTCAGCCGCTTTTATATTGTTGAGTATAGAACATCCATACATCCAAACTTTCACACTTCTCTCCTTTAAGATGGCGCGGTGACGCCAAAGTTGGCCGTGGCCTTGCTTGCTTGTTGGACAGCAAAAGACGCCATTGCTTCCTGGATTGTGCGGTTTCTTGCCAGTTAGGCACTTGAAGCTCGCGTAGGTCCTTTTCCACCTCATCTGACCAAAGATATCTATGGCGTCCAACTGGCCGCCGCCCTGCTGTTGATCAGCCGAGGCATGCTCGCTTCACCGCTCAATCGTCACCCATTCGCACGACGTGGCCTATCCACCGACGCCTATGCGCCAATGATGTTAGGCTCCACGAACAACTCTTCTACTTCACGATTCTCCAACTCTCCAGCTCGCGTCATCTCGTCTAACTGGTCCCAGTATTTCCAAAGTATTTTTATCTCAGTCACAAGAAGTTATTTCTCTTCATTTTTGGTTTGCGTCCACGCTTCACATCCTTAAGTACTCAAGAATCGGCCTTATCACTGTTTTGTATATTCAGATATTTGTACGTCTGCTTAGCAATTTGGATGTTAATATTTGTTGAGTACCTACTTTGTAATAAATTTGCGACAATTATTACTGAAACAATTGCTTATAATAAATCTACTTTTACCATCAATATTTTAATCCTCAGTTCCAGACCACCAGAGCGAAAGAATCAGCCTCTTTACAAGCATCTGATCTTCTGGGGTATATCAAAGGCGGCTCAAACAATCCTTTGATAGTCATCGTAAATGGTCCAAAAAAAACGCAGAAACGTCAAGACTCCTTTGATGATCTGTTCTTCAGTGGTGATGATGGAGTGTCCGATGATGATCAGTGGTTGTATGAGAATGAGGCTAAAGAACAGGCCAAGTATTTGCTGTACAACTATTTAAATGTAAGTATGTATTAGGTAAAATTAGATGTATTGAAATCCATTTATGGTTGAATTGTGAAATATTGTCCGTACTGTAAGAATAAAGCAGTTTTGTCTCCATGTTCATCATATCAACAGCCAAGCTAAACATTGCAATTTTAGAGAGAAATATTTACAAATGCGAACGGGATTCGAACTTGCGTCTTTCGACAATCTGTGTCGGACGCTATGACCACAAGGCCACAGAGGCACGAGGTCCAAGGCGAAATAAACTAATTAACCTTTAATTAACATTTAATTAAAATAATTAACCACAAAATGCTTTAAATCTAGAGAAAAAATCGAAGAAAGCATATAAAGCAATAATTTTCCAAAAGGACCGGTTGGAAGTGGTCTGCATCCAACGTCGTCCTGCGACCTTTGTTTTGTGTGTCGTCTGTCCACCGTGTCGGTGGACGACCTACGCTGCGCTTACCGGTCCGTGGTCTCCATTCCAGAACCTCACGGCCTCATCGGCCATCTGTTCTGTGTGCTATGTGCCCTGCCCAATGCCACTTTAACTAGTTAACCTTCTGGGCTATGTCGGTGACTTTCGTTCTTCTACGGATCTACTCATTTCTGATTCGATCACGTAGAGAAACCCCAAGCATAGCCCTCTCCATAGCTCGTTGTGCGATTTTGAGCTTATCTATAAGGCCCATAGTAAGAGACCACGTTTCAGTGCCATAAGACATCACTGGTAACACACATTGGCCGAAGATTCTTGTCTTGAGCCACTGAGGTATTTTAGAATAGAAGACTTCGTGCAATTTCCGAAACGCTGTCCCAGCCGAGTTGGATTCGACGATTGACCTCTTTTTCGAATTTGGATCTGCCTAGTTTGACTGTCTGTCCCAGGTAGATGTATTCGTCCGCAACTTCGAGAACTGAGTTCCCAGCTGATATTGGGGTAAGCACAACATGGGCATTAGACATAATTTTCGTCTTGTCCATTTTCATCTTAAGGCCTACCCGTTGGGAAACTCGATGGAGGCCTTCAAGCATTGTACTGAGGTCTTCCATGGATTCTGCCATTACTTAAATATTGTCGGCAAATCGAAGGTGAGTGATGACTAACGACGAGCCAGATATTATGCCGCAAAACAATAGTTCGCGTGCACCACTGTATTAAGATGTTATACGATGTTGTACTAAGTGATATCACAAACGAAGTACAGGGCAATTAAAATATATGCTCTATAGAACAATTCAGTACTAAAATGTATTTTAGTATTGAATTGTTTTATTTTTCTTATAATTAGTATTGAACTTATTTGTATATACCATGTTTTTTTGTGCCAAAGTGTTGCCAAGCTAGTCTCTTTAACAAAACTTTTTACACACACAGTAGTCACAAAATATTTTTATAATACTATAAGAAATATATTCTACAGTTATAAATACTCTTTCTTTTAGGCCCCTCAGAACAGCCAGGAATCAAGCTCAGAAGATCTGAGACCAGCTTTACGCCAGGCGCTTCGCCAGCGTTGCCAAGCCGTCGTCAAATGTACTTCCAAGTGCGAAGAACCCAAAAGAAAAGACGTCTATTGCCCCTTGAACTGCAAAGCAGTTTTTGATAAGCTGAATCTATGTGAAGCTCCGAAACCGAAGCGTGACCCTTGCAAGAAGAAGTCTGATGAGTGCAATAGTTGGGGAAAAACCATGCCCCCTAAATGGTTGAAATAGTGAACTCTAATAATAATGCAATTAGCAAGTAAATGTGTTTAAGCTTGCTGTAATGTTTTTGATAAAACTTCATTAGAATTCCAGAATTACGTGTATCTAAGTACATTAACAGTATATTAACGAAAAACTTAAGCAGTAGGCGCTCTAAATAAATATTACGGGTGAACTGAAAACAAACCATACCAGGAAGTGAAATAAAACCCAGAAGCACATAACAGTTAAGGTAATCTTGAGTCACAGAAAATATTTGCAGTTTAATACTAATATTTCCTGATCACCAATATGTACGAGTAAAACAATAATGCAATAAAAAAGGACCAGAGTAGTCTTAGCGCGTCTTAGTAATTAACTAGTCTTCTTTTGCACCTTGAAGTTCGTTTTTTATTGAGCCGTATTTGATGTTGCCAATTTTGTAATACACTACAACATAACCCTTTACAAAATAAAACTAACCAAGTGCGGGTCAGACTCACGCTATGAGAGTGCCTTACTTATCACCACACTATAATTTGGCTTATTTATTTACGGCGGATATATGTTTTTTTTTCGAAATAAAATCGTGATGAAATTCATACCATGATGGTAAGGAATTATAGGTGTCCGCCTAGCTATTTACAACCCTCAAGTATGAACATCTATCTCTAAGTAGGTACCTAACAGTATGTTCCCTCAGCTGTCCTTGAACAGTCCTTGTCGTAGGTGACAAGTAGACAGTGCTCAAACTAGCCTATCAAGTGTAAACAAGCATCGCTTGCATCCGCATCTTCTGGACGGTATCTAAGTAAGTTAAAATGGGAGTTATTATAAATTTTATTTTTCTGTAAAGAATATCTACTGCCAATACGCTTACACTGTGACCCTCCAAAGTTCTTGCCAATTGGCTTACCGCCCGAGTCTTGCAGCTAATGAAATATAAACATTAACAATTATATCATAATATAAAGGAAACTTAAGGATATGACTGCACATTGCAAAATCTTCATTATTTGTTTAATTTTCAGTGAGTGGGAGTAAAATGAGTATACTTGTAGAAAAGATACTTACTACATATTATATTTTATTATTAATCGTTGAAAATGAGTGTTCAGTGAAAATATGAAGGTCCGTATTATAAAATATACGTAGTATCTAGTTAGATCGTCTTCGGTGTCTTTTATTCTAGGAATTATTACGTAATATATAAATCATAATATAATGGCCTTATGGGCTTAGAGTAATGCAGGGCCCAACGCGTTAGCTAAGTCTCAGGTTCTAACAGGTTGGCAACGACTCAGGTTCGAACGGGTTGGAAACGCCTCAGGATACAACGGGTTGGCATTGGCTCAGAATACAACGGGTTGGCAACGGCTCAGGATACAATGGGTTGGCAACGGCTCAGGATGGAATGGGTTGTCCACGACCCAGTCTACAACGAGTTGGAAGCAGCATCTAAACATCATTATATGTATATCGTCTTGCAAATGAAATAACTTAGTGATCTGTTGAATTTGCTTAATTCTAGATAACGTGGTACGGAACAATTTTCAACAGCGATTTATACAAATTATAATAAATAAGTAAAGTTAGGGTTTTTTATATTATTTCAATACGTGACTGGACAGGCAAGTTGCGCGCCTGATGGTTCCTACTACCACTATGCTCATGACAGCTGCAGTGCCACCCAGATCTTGGAAGGTTAGGTGGAAACTCTTTTATTAAACGTTATTAACACTCTGGCGCGCTATTTTAGATTTTTAAAGGTTGACTGAGCGAGCGAAGTATCTCTGCATTTACTAACTGGCCAAATTGACTTTCATCTGTTCGTATGATTGTTAGGTTGTTCTTTGGCCTTCTTGTACGGGTCGCATTTTTAAACCAGTCTTGACGAAACTTATTATGTATATTCTACTATTTTGTGTATATTTTTTTTCGTCGGTGATTTTAATATTACTAAATTTTAAGCTTTGGGAAGTTTGCTGCGACGCTATTCATCGACCGATATTGATAATATTTGGTACAAACATTAGGTACCTTTAAAGTAAGGTAACTAATGTGTGTAAAAATGTTTGGTAAAACCAAAATACTTTGAACTGTGCTGAATTCAGCCTTTTAGCACGTACATCAAACGCCAATTTTAGAGCTAAACTCCTTATTATATTTTTATAGTAAGTAGGTACTAAATATTGGTGTCGATTCTGTAAACATTCTCTTAACTAAAAATCTCTAAATTATGGCAGTACTTATTTTGTTTATGCTAAAATCCAAATTAGTATAACACTTTCGAACAACAGCATTAAAATTAGAAATTTATCTTCAATTGTGGCCATATTTTAGACAGTTTAGTCGTCACGTGACTTGGTGCTCGTTAAACTAACCTAAAATAACCCAAAATGGAATAGACTAATCCTATTTTTAGAAGTGTCATTCTAAGTGTTGAGCGATTTTGGATTTAATTGTCAACAGAACAAGGACCGCCATTTAGTTTAGTTTTTGAACAAGTGGTTCGCTACCATTGTTTATGTTAGTAATACCTGTGTCGTTTCACTACTTTAATCTAAGAAAAATATACAGCTAAAACAAGCAACCCTATTTTACAAGTCCAAATATATCCAGGAAAAGCTCACTTGTTTTATTTATCGTGTCTTTATCTCAGCCCCGAGATTTTTTCATATTTTATATCCTGAGATCCTTTAGATCTCCGATGCTCAAGTCCGTACATAAACAAGCATGGGGATCCCGTAGCCTAAATAAATAAAAACTCGATAAACATCTACGGGACCCTCGGAAGTGATCGCCATGAATAATACGACGGTTTTGTTTTATGTTTTTGGGTATTTTTGGGACGTCTCAATAGAGGGCAGTGGCGTAAAATCTGATATTTTTTTTGGTTTTTTGTAACGTTACGGCGTTTCAACCAAATATATACTTTGTGACTTAAAATTTAGAGCTCAAATATGAAAATTTTGTTTGAGCCTATACAAAACCGTGGTGTAAAAGTGGGCTATGCTTGTAAACATGTACACTGCTGCCTGTTCGGATATCTTTTTTGATGGAAAGGGATGCGGTCAAAGATGGCATCAGCCTTAAATATGGCTATTCAATCATGCCTTGAGGATACTTAAGACACGGAAAATCTAAATAAAAATACATTCTACCAAAATAGGTAAGTATCGTATAGGTACTTTTTTATAAATTACTATTATTACTATGGAACGAGACGAGCATTTCGCTCACCTGATGTTAAACGCTTACCTATAACAGTTCATTGCCATTGAGAAGTTAAATCAAAAAAATAAGAGTGCAATATTTCATTTAAAAATAAAAACGCGTGTTTTTGAGCAACTTGTGATATTTTATTACATTAAAGAGAAGACATGTTAGAATTATATATGGAATAAAATACGCTGCAAATGATAACAGGCCATTACTCCTTTCCTGAAATTTTCAAATCAAATCAAATAATTTATTCGCTAGAACACGTGCAAAGTTGAGATCTTATAAAATATAGGTCTATTATTAAGTTTATAGTCTAAATTTTCTATATCTAATGTTTATATATTCACAAAATTAAACTCAATAATCCCGGAATTCCTGTACATTATAAAAACAATTTGCAAGAACCCATTCTAATGTCTACTTTTCGATGAATTTCTGTCAAAGATATGGCTGTATTGTATCACTGATACAGCCACATCTCTGCCTTGAGCTCAAGAATTGCTTATAGTTTGTTCGCAGAAGAAACAATATTATAAATAATAAAATTGTTAGTTATCTTTTTAAAATACTTACGCAAAGTTTTCCAATGAACTGTTAAAAATACTCATAGTAAAATAAGAACAATTCAGGCCTAGCCAAGTGTCATAAAATATAACTTAGGACTCTAGTACACTGAACAACTTTATCTACGCTGCGGAATGTGCCATAAACCCATAACTCAACCCCTTAGATATTCCCCTTTGCTATGAGTTATACTGGCTGTGTGAAATACGGGGTATCTAACATGCAATATACACTGACGCATGGAGATCTAGAGCAAAAGCTACGACCTGTGAGCTAAATCAAATTACCTAATCTAGTTAAAATGTTTAAATAAAGTTAAAATATTATTAAATTGATTTTTGTTGATTAATTGTTGACTACTTACTTATAAGCCTAGTAGCATAGGGACCGCGTGGTGGATTATATGTATAAAACCTCGGATGTAGGAAAGGAGACCGCGCAAGATGCAACCACGTCACGTACTATTCGTCGAATATACTTAAATGAGATACTCCGTTGCGTTTTGTTTAGATTGGGAATAGTTTCATTAAACAAGCAGCAATGGATATCGAATGATGAGTTGAGTAGATTGGGATCAGTTTCACAAACACCAATGGATATTGAATGATAAGTTGACTAGATTGGGATCAGTTTCACAAACACCAATGGATATTAAATGATGAGTTGACCAGATTGGGATCAGTTTCACAAACACCAATGGATATAGAATGATGAGTTTACTAGATTGGGATCAGTTTCATAAACACCAATGGATATTGAATGATAAGTTTACTAGATTGAGATCAGTTTCAAAAACACCAATGGATATCGAACGATAAGTTGACTAGATTGGGATCAATTTCACAAACACCAATGGATATTGAATTATGAGTTTACTAGATTGGGATCAGTTTCACAAACACCAATGGATATCGAAAGATAAGTTGACTAGATTAAGATCAGTTTTACAAGCACCAATGGATATCGAACAATGAGTTGACCAGATTGGGATCAGTTTCATAAACACCAATGGATATCGAACGATGAGTTGACCGGATTGGGATCAGTCTTACAAGCACCAATGGATATCGAACGATGAGTTGACTATATTGGGATCAGTTTGTCAAGCATACTAATGGATATCGAACGATGAGTTGACTAGATTGAGATCAGTTTTACAAGCACCAATGGATATCGAACGATGAGTTGACCAGATTACAAACAGTTCCAGCATACCAATAGACCAATCGATTTCAAACTACGAATACACTATAATTTTGTCAACAATTGCTCACCTATCGTTATAAACTAACTTGCGGCACATTAAAGGGTTAGAGCTTAACAAGGTCGCTGGAACTTGCTGCAACGGCTGCGAATAATGTCCTCTCATTTTATTCGATCCGTGAATATATTACATAGTCCTCCCTGTGAGGTAAGCCAGTGGGCTAAACATGTTTGAAAATACTACCGTGGTAGGAATATCACATCACAGTTTCACAATAAAGCTATAAAAGTGGAATGAGAGATTAAGTATGTTTTTAGTAATTTTTAAACTTTCGCGATTTGAACACATGTTTTAAATGTTTATCGGGACTTATCACGTATTATTTAATATAGGTAAAAATATGTACCTTTCGCTCGACGTTTCGACCATGTAACAATGGCCGTGGTCACGAGCTGACTGAAAACTGCGGGTGAGTCTGGCGAGAAGAGCGGGTGTTTTGTTGTCCTACCCTCACTTGATCTTGAAAAATCGCAGGGTTGTCACTACGACACACAACACTGACTGTATCGGTAAATGTCCTCACTAATTCATAAACGCAGAGCTTAACGAACTTGGAACAAGGAATCTCTACTCATTAGGTAAAAGTCCACCTTGGATAAGATACTGTCCCACACTTTATGAAGGATATATAAGAGGAGGAGGACAAGTGAACGAAGAACGAGAAACCAAAAGAAAAAAAAATATTTTCAGACGATGAGCCTAGTGCAGGGCAAAACAAAACTTAAGCAGAACCCGTAAGCACTTGCTGGAATTCTTTTCTTTTTTTAACCATGCAACCGAAATAACCGGACAATTCCTATAAAAACTAACCGAGGAAAAAGCGCTTGCAGCGGAGCTTGACTTAGCGATCTAAACCGATCAACAAGTTAAGCAACGCTTGCTGCGGTCAGGAATTGAATGGGTGACCGCTAGTAGCGTTATCAACTGAGCGCTTCCGTGCTTTGGAGGGCTCGTTAAGCAGTCAGCCCCAGTTGTTTGCTTTAGAACAATAGTCGTTAGACTATGCTTTCCTAGCATAGTCTAACGACTATTCCTAGTCGTAAGACTTTTTAGCATAGGCTTAGGCTATGTTAGACCTTCGGGTGGCCTGGAAACTTCGACATGGGTTGGCCACTAGCCCATCCTGCAAGCCGCAGTGGGGCTGCATGGTGATTATGGCTCAACTTTTCTCTCTGTGATTGCAAAGCTCAAGTTCCAGCAGTGGGAACGTAATGGGCTGATTATGATTCACCAAGGTAAAGAGTTTAAAAAAGTACACAGAGCTGTTGGATAGTACTGGATCTGTCATGAGCAAGTTGCGTGGCTACTAATAGGACTAGTAAGTCTCATCACTGATAAAACAATCCTTCATCACTGATTTTAGTGATTACTCACCGTCAAATTTAATGAAATTACGGCAGTGATTGCTTAATATTAAGACGCGGTCCAACTCCAATTTTACAATAATTTACGGTGCTTTACGTAAGGTTGAAAATCGCTTGTTAGATTGGACGATGCAATGCGAAAATGCGTTAATTTTACGTTTTCTATTTCTATTTTACGCACGTTTTCTTAATATTTTTCGATATATACTAACACAATTGAAAAAACTGCTGGTTATTACTTTAGTACTATACGTTAACTATGTATTACCTAAAAAAAATATAGTGTTATCGCTGAAAATTCTGAGAGTTGTAACGTGAAAGTTTATTTTTGTGGACCTATTCAGGATTTTTTTCTGCTGAAAGAGAGTTATATTTATGAATTCTATTCGGTTATTACTCTTTTCCTATTTCTTTTCTAACCTTTGTATTTTTTTTCATATTATACTATCGATCTGTTTCGTTACACTATGTGTTTAAAAATACAGCTTTTTACTATTATCAGGGTACGAGCGCGCCTTAACACGTTCACAGAACATTAATTACCTTCGCCCTACGCCCTCAAGAATTATCACTTCATACCGAAGTTCCCGAAGTACAATAAAATACCAATAATAGTAAGGGCCGGTACGCACCTGTCGGGAACAACTATAATACCGTTATCACCAAGTTAACAGCTATTGAGATATACAGTGAAATAACCCTATACATTTATATACTATACATTATTATTATTTATATTATATACTACTATACTTGGTCATCACTTGATGATCAAGTTCTTGAAGTGCATTATGACAGCCTGTTACATTTGCATGGCCTGTTGTTAGGCAAATACCATCAGTAACCATGAAAATTCATCTATGCCAATTTAAATATCAAAGAAACTGTCTGAAAAACAAACGGTCATATCCGCTTATACTGTTTAATGAATATCGATGAAACAATTTGGTTACAACTAAGAAATTGAGATGAGTTTTGAGTTATCGTGCTTTTTTATTCTAGAGAAATTTGGAGATTTTCATCGTCATCCGACAGGCATCCAATGTTTTACGCTTAAAACCACGCAATGAACTGCTATTTGCCATTCGCATACACCGGATTCACGCGACTTCTTTAAATCCACATACCGTATACTTAAGTGACCTAGTCATTGTAGGTATTCCGATGCATGGTCGCTGCGCAAGGACTTTCATTCTCCGTCGATTATCAGTTCAAAGAGCAAATTAGTGTACAATATGGCACTTATTACAATTCTGAGACCTATACCATTGACTGGTTTTTTGGGTGATATACCGATGATGTTGATGGGTAGCCGTTCCAGTTTATGAGTTTTATTTAAAACGTCCTTCGTTGGACTCGTGAACAATAGCGGAGAAACAATGTGTCCCTTTCTTACACCTCTTTGCTTAAGATCGAATCCTTGTTCTGGTCATACAGCACTTCCCATGACCACTTGGATAGTTTCAACCAACCTGTTATTTATTTCGTGAACTGTTTTACACACGGCTAAGGTTTAAAAGAAGCAGACTTCTTCGGGATCGCAAAAACGATGGACAGTTCTTCAGAAAACACTGCTGCCTATCTTCCTGTACATACCATTGGTAACCTTTTACGATGCGGAAAACATGCGGGATGCACTATCCTATTATGTGATCCTGTATCAAGGATGCGTTTTCTGTAAAATTTGTACCTTCGGTACTGTTAACGTGTTTAGCCAATGACGTACAGCCGAACGCCGAACACATCTGGGCTAGTAATTTGGTACCAGACGTCTTATGAGAGTTTGAAACTATACTTGTAATTAGTACAACAGTCATTATAGTTGACAAAGTGTGCGGGACATTGAGGTGAGGCACTAGTGTGAGCTCGAAGATCTAGGTTTTTGGATTACTTAGTTGCGGTAAAAGGGCAGGCTTATCACCAACGGTAAACTAATAAAACAGTAAAATCAAGAAAGTACCGAATTATTAGGTAAACCCATGGGTTACATTCTTTCCCACAGATTTTATGACTTTTGAAAGGCTTTTTATGAATCCTTTTCGATAACATGTAGTGGACAAATCGCTCAAAAACATTGACGGAGATTTTTTTCTATACCTTAAGGTTTCCGGCACATCAAAACATAACCGTTAAACCCAATCCATTTTTATTTACTTACTACAGTGCTCTTCAAAATCATTACAGTTTTCACATGACGGCTTCGAACGGTGGTACCCGCCAAAACTAATAGTCACACGATTAGCACTACCCTGGGAGCACGTGTAGGTATTAGCAGAAGGGACGTGGGTGGCTCGGTTTCCAAAACTTAGTTGCTATACTTCCCTTTGACTGTTTTGGTTCTGCTAATAGGATACAGTTCATCAACAAGTGGTCTTGCCTGGTGTATGTCCTAATAAAATGGAAGGAGTTAGTTTAATGTTGGATACCAGCCTACCGGTATAGTTACCCGCTACACGCTATTACTACGCCTATTCCCTCAAGTGGGACCAGACAAACTTCGTACATACAATGTTTGAAACAATTTATTATGTTTAAGTCACCATTATTATGTGCGTATTACACCCAAACTCACAACTGGAGAAGGAAACGGTTGTTTGATCATTAAATGGTACTTAGTATTTTCTTTCGTAGGCAAGTACAGACGTTTGATAAGGGAGTTGCTTTGAAATGAGTCCTTATTTTTGTTTGATTAATGAAATAACGAGTGGGGGTGCTATTTACATTTCAAATATTTTCTTATTTATTCGATTGTGTATTGAGTTAAAGCTGATTAGCTTTAACTCAATACACAATCGAATATGATGTTGCAAGAAAAAGGATGGAGCGTTTTAGGGCTTTATTGTATTGCTTAGACAGACTCCATTATGTCCTGTTAATTAAGAGAATAAAAGTTCTCTTAATTAACAGGACATAACCGTCGCGTGTCGCGCGTACACCATGTGTAGTGTGTACGTACAAAAGAGTGCTATGCCATGTTGCGCGTACACCTAATGTATACACATTATTATACCTCTCGTTTGTAACTAATTTTGTCAGATCAAATGCACTCCACCGGTGTAAACTAGCTTTTAGTTGGTCAAACTATTCAAGTGTAGTATTTTTTAACTAAACTTTTATGCGTAGTTCGGAAAGACACCGAAAGAAGTAGACACTGGACGGATTAACGCGTCCATACTACGTTGAATAATATATTAATTTAACAAAGTTTTGCTCGCTACTTCGAGGAATAATCCAATCGTAATTACGTTACTATATATAATATAAAAAAAATATATATATACTACGTTAATTTGAAGTTTGATCAATATTTGTGAAGCTCAATTAACAAACATCAACACTCTAATAAAACATAAACGCAAAATATCACATTTATAAAATTAGTGCAATAGAAAGATTTTATTCTTTGTCATTGTGAAAATTGCAGAATTGTACCAATTTTTATAGTATTACTTTTTTATAGCACTAACGCCTGCTTAAGCGATCTCAAACATTGAAATTTATAGAGAGAAAAATTCCATCCTCGGACGGGATTCGAACCCGCGTCTTCTGACTCTCCGTGTCAGACGCCATTGACCAACTAGGCCACCGAGAATCTAGTCCGAGCATCGAATTTTAACTCTCTATTTGACTAACCGTCTTGCGGGGACGGAGCGACATCTATTGGACAGTTTTAACAGTACCATCCAACCAATTGTACCAATTGTTTATTTTACGAACTGATAACTTGTTTAAACAGAGAATTGTACGAAGTAAGCATTTGCACGGATGGAGGTGTATTCGTTATTGCACCCACTACTTTACCCATTCTACCATTGATCAACTTCATTCCTCAAAATTGGAGCTCTCCCAAAAATTTCTCGAATTTCCATCGTAAGCTTTGATAAACTCATCCCATTTTTGAGATCGAAAATGTTCGTATTTCAGCCACATCCGACTGAAACTAGTTCAGAGAATATAAGCAATCTAAAGCTTAGAATAGACTGATAGGGAAACAGGGATGGACTTTTTTATCGTAATACTAGTTCTTCTTTGTCGTTCCCTAGTGAGGATCGTGACCATATACGATTTGTCTCCATGTGCTTCTGTCCTGCGCCAGTTCAATAGATTTCAAATTCAAATTCAAGTCATTTATTGCGAATAAAGGTGATATAGATATCTTACATTTAACGTTTTATGATACACTCTATCCGGCCTTTACATGAGGCATGCAATATTACATAAATACTAGGTATTTATAACTTTAACGAAATAATTACTTACTAAATTGGTCATAAATAATAGAATAATCAGTAGTAAATCACAAAGTCAAATAAAAATTTAGTAGGTACAATTTAGAATTATTAAATGAGGCGAATAATCAAAATATTAGATAATTCAAAGGAAATGATATTAAAACAGTTCATAATACTATATACCTATTGCCACAGTTGCATTACAATAACTTTTCATTTAAATATTTATCAACTTTATAATAACATTTATTCACCAAAAGTTTTTTAAATTATTTTTAAATGCATGAGTATTTTGCTCTTGTAATATACTATTCGGTAGATGATTATATATTTTAGAAATCATACCAAATATACTATTTCTATATAAAGCAGTATTAATCGTATGTGATCGTATTATATGTCCAAAGAAACTTAGTTGCCGTTCTCGGCATAGAGAGGCGAGTCGTTTTTTGATGTGGCGCTCTTGTAATATCGATTCGTTTGTCCTCATGGCTGTCCATGGTATCTTTAGCATTTGTCTCCAGCACCACATTTCAAAAGCGCTTATGCTTGCTTATGTTTCGACTTTTGTACAACGTGTTACAACGTACAACGTTATTACACTAAAGTCACTAATACCTACTAAAAAAGCGCTTGCAGCGGAGCTGATCTTGTCATCATTATCAGCCAAGTCCACTGTCCACTGTTGAACATACAACTCCATATATTTCTAAAGCGGTCTGCATCTAGCGTCGGCCTGCAACCTTTATCATACACCTACCTACATAATTTTATAAAATACGGAAAATCGAGAATCGGGTTAAGGAAATTTTTACTAAACCGTGTTTTTCTTTCAGTCTAATTCAATTTTAAAAGCTACTTCTGCAGCTTATGGTTTAGTAGAAATATATTATTATTCTTCTTCAAGCTGTTTTTCTATACCCAGCCTTACTAAAACTCCTGAATTACCTACGTACTTCAAACTAACGAACTATCAGATGAAACAGGTATAAAAAACTGGTACTGGTGAAATACCGATACACCATCGTGCCGCGCAAATCACTGAAGTTGACTAGAGTTGGGACAAACGATAAATCGGGATTGTCGGTATGCATCGAGACTGAGTTCTTTTGTGACTGTGAAATAGAAGTACGATATAATTATATACGGTTTAAGCATGTGTAAAATACCATACAGATTTTATAAATTCATGTTGGTTCTTCTAGTATTATGATAGCGGCAACTGCACACGCCACCGCTACCAGTAGACTTGATTGTACACAGAATAGAAAACAAAAATGTTCCAAAGTCTACGTATACCTAATACATATTATGTATATTTTATCTTCCCTCAGGCACTACGATATGGGTAAAGGCATCATAAAACTTCTTAGAGGTCGGTATCGCGTTGGCAACGCCCTTGGTGTTGCAAACTTCTTTAGGCGACGGTGACTACTTTTTATCAGGTAGGCCACCTGCCTGTATGCCCGCTTTTGGTAATAAAAAAATACATAGTACTATATAATATATATATATATATATTATAATATGATACCCGAGAACTGTTCAGTTGGAACCAGGTCGTGGCAAATACACATTCTATTCTGTTATTTATGGTTTGTTTAAATGCATCCTTTTTATTTTTTTGCTGCAAATAAAATATAGTCTATTGTACATTGACTTCAAGTATGAAGCATTGATCTGATTAAAAAAAAACTTTTGCAGTTTTTTGTTGAATACTATAATAAAGCAAATATATTTCAATTTTATCAACCGATTTCCAAAAGGGAGGAGGTTCTTAACACATAACTTTTTACAAAATACTTATTCCTGGATTTTGATAATATCTTTTTTGTGTAGTAGAGTATACTTATGAAGTGATCCTATTATAATTTCATTAAATTCGTTCAAGCGGGTTTTGAGTTACGCTCCAATAACTGATAAGTGTTTTGCCTATGTTGATGATATCATCAATACATAAGGATATCCTTATATAGTGAATGACATCGATCACGTAAGTAGCAAGGGGTAAAAAAGTGTGAAATAACTTGTCGAAGTCGGTTCCATGCGCACAGTTTTGTCACAATAGGTAGGTAATACTATTGAGCTATCATGGTACCGACTTCAACAAGCTATTTCACACTTTTTGGTGTTGAAGTCGGTTCCATTTTTGGTAATTTTTCATTTCCAAAGTCCTGATTCGGGACTGATTGAAACTACAGAGAGATCAGTCCCATCTCTATCCCAGCTAGGTGTATACAAGTCCACTCAGGCACGCTATCGCAAACAGAATCCTAATAAAACAAACACGAGGCGTACGGCAAATAAAGGATGTGATGCTCTATCAACGTTCAATGACATATATTTTGGTATTGCACAAAGTAAATGCAATATTAATTAGAGTGTAAACGGTTGTGAGAAATACAGAATTAATTAAGGGTATAATTTAAGTAACTTAGATTGCTATGACGAGTTAGTATACGATATAGTACCAAGACTTATATAAAGCACCATGTTTATCGAGGATATTGATGCACATCATTTTGAAATATAATGTCACGACACAAAGATCATATTTTCAAATCAGATCAAGTAAGTCTGGCAGTCTACTAAACGGTAGATTGAGTTTTTTTTATTATATGATTTTAAAAGACTAACGCTTGCTTAGCGAGACCAAACTTTGCAAATTTAGAGAGAAAATTACTCGGCCTCGGACGATATTCGAACCTGCGTCTTCTGACAGTCCGTGTTAGACGCCATGATCACTAGGCCACCGTCGAGGTATATCGTCCGAGTTGGATTATGCTGTCAGGCTGTTCAATAGATGTCACTCTGTTCCCATACGATGGTTAATGCCTCGGAGGCCTAGTGGTCATGGCGTCTAACACGGACTGTCAGAAGACGCGGTTTCGTATCTCGTCCGAGGAAGTCCGTATTTCTCTCTAACTTTGCTATATTGAAAATATTATTACACCTTTTATATGGCATAGTTTGGCAAATAAGCAAGCGGCTCATCTGATGGTAAGTGATATCGTCGCCCACGGACATCCGCAATACCAGAGGTCTCGAGGATGCGTTGCCGACCTTTGAAGAAGAAAGATAGGAAGGAAGAGAATGAAGGAGTGAGGGTGGAGGTGGAGGGTAGGGGGAAGGAGATGGGGAATGGGGGCCGATCGAGCCTCCCGCAGACTGAATGAAACGCAATAGCAAGCTATGTTACTTCACGTCGGTGCGTTATGTGGTGTTACTTTCCCGGTCGTGCCGGCCCATTTGGCTCTCAATACAGCGTGGCACTGCCATCGAAGAATTTTCAAATGTTTATATGACATCTTCAAACAAATAATTAATTATTCTTGGATTCATTATTATGTTAAGTATTAGCCAATGGCGAGGCTACGAGTTAAACTGAATAACCTAACCACTGGAAACAATCCAGTTTTCAAATGTTTAATTTCCTTAGGTCCTGGGTCTGACGACCAATCATCATGCAATAGGTGATAGATAGGTACATGGGTTGCTACCTTCTACCCATAATCCCATAAATAAAAATCTGTCGCTACTGTACAGTGTCGTGCCTTCAGCCTTCAGCTGTCACGGAATCAGATGCAACAGATAATCTATTGTTATCCTGATTAACGACAGTGGATGACGACATTACACATTAGCACCTAGTAAGTAACTTGTAAAGTAGAGTAGGTACATTGGTGTGTGGTGGCAGAATATTATAGTCTAGACCGAGACATACTATTGCTTGAAGAGACCATTTGTATTCATCATCATCTCAGCCGTAGAACGGCCACTGCTGAACATAGGTCTCCCCCATAACTTTTCAAAAGGACCGGTTTGAAGCGGCCTGCATTCAACGTCGTCCTGCGACCTTTATCAGGAGCTCTCCCAAAAATTTCTCAAGTTTCCATCGTAAGCTTTGATAAACTCATCCCATTTTTGAGATCGAAAATGTTCGTATTTCAGCCACATCCGACTGAAACTAGTTCAGAGAATATAAGCAATCTAAAGCTTAGAATAGACTGATAGGGAAACAGGGATGGACTTTTATATCGTAATACTAGTTCTTCTTTGTCGTTCCCTAGTGAGGATCGTGACCATATACGATTTGTCTGCATGTGCTTCTGTCCTGCGCCAGTTCAATAGATCGTTGTAGAGTTTCTCTTGTTGCCTCTATAATGCTCCAACACCACCGTGTTGGAATTAGGCCCCTGGAGCGCTCCCCCTGCATCTGTCCCACGATCAACTGCTTCTCCAACTCATGCATATGTAATCGTATTATATGTCCTAAGAAACTTAGTTGCCGTTCTCGGCATAGAGAGGTGAGTCGTTTTTTGATGTGGCGCTCTTGTAATATCGATTCGTTTGTCCTCATGGCTGTCCATGGTATCTTTAGCATTTGTCTCTAGCACCACATTTCAAAAGCGCTTATGCTTGCTTATGTCTCGACTTTTGTACAACGTGTTACAACGTACAACGTAATTACACTAAAGTCACTAATACTAGTCACCTACCAAAAAATCGCTTGCAGCGGAGCTGATATTGTCATCATTATCAGCCAAGTCCACTGTCCACTGTTGAACATACAACTCCATATATTTCTGAAGCGGTCTGCATCTAGCGTCGACCTGCAACCTTTATCATACACCTACCTACATAATTTTATAAAATACGGTAAATCGAGAATCGGGTTAAGGAAATTTTTACTAAACCGTGTTTTGCTTTCAGTCTAATTCAATTTTAAATTACTAAAAGTAGCTACTTCTGCAGCTTATGGTTTATTAGAAATATATTAATATTCTTCTTCGAACTGTTTTTCTATACCCAGCCTTACTAAAACTCCTGAATTACCTACGTACTTCAAACTAACGAACTATCAGTTGAAACAGGTATAAAAAACTGGTACTGGTGAAATACCGATACACCATCGTGCCGCGCAAATCACTGAAGTTGACTAGAGTTGGGACAAACGACAAATCGGGATTGTCGGGATGCATCGAGACTGAGTTCTTTTGTGACTGTAAAATAGAAGTACTTACGATATAATAATTATATACGGTATAAGTACGAGTTGTTGACGAGTACATATACCTGGGACAGACAGTCAAACTAGGCAGGTCCAACTTTGAGAAAGAAGTCAATCGTCGAATCCAACTCGGCTGGGCAGCGTTCCGGAAACTTCGCGAAGTCTTCTCGTCAAAAATACCTCAGTGCCTCAAGACAAGAGTCTTCGATCAATGTGTGTTACCAGTGATGACTTATGGCACTGAAACGTGGTCTCTTACTATGGGCCTCATAGACAAGCTCAAAGTCGCACAACGAGCTATGGAGAGGGCTATGCGCGGGGTTTCTCTACGTGATCGAATCAGAAATGAGGAGATTCGTAGAAGAACGAAAGTCACTGACATAGCCCAGAAGATTAGCCAGTTGAAGTGGCAGTGGGCAGGGCACATAGCACGCAGAACAGATGGCCGATGGGGCATGAAGTGGACACCACGGACCGGCAAGCGCAGCGTAGGTCGTCCACCGACACGGTGGACAGACGACCTGATGAAGGTCGCAGGACGACGTTGGATGCAGGCCGCTTCCAACCGGTCCTTTTGGAAAATCATGGGGGAGGCCTATGTTCAGCAGTGGACGTCCTACGGCTGAGATGAGGATGATGATGATAAGCACGTGTAAAATACCATACAGATTTAAAAAAATCTTTATCTGGATGGGTATTTCATGAAGATATGTTGGTTCTAGTATTATGATAGCGGACTGCACACGCCACCGCTACCAGTAGGCTTGATCGAACACAGAATAGAAAACAAAAATATTCCAAAGTCTACGTATACCTAATGCATATTATGTATATTTTATTTTCCCTCAGGCACTACGATATGGGTAAAGGCATCATAAAACTTCTTAGAGGTCGGTATCGCGTTGGCAACGCCCTTGGTGTTGCAAACATCTTTAGGCGACGGTGACCACTTTTTATCAGGTGGGCCACCTGCCTGTCTGCCTGCTTTTGGTAATAAAAAAAATACATAGTACTATATAATATATATATTATAATATGATACCCGAGATCTGTTCAGTTGGAACCAGGTCGTGGCAAAAACACATTCTTTTCTGTTATTTATGGTTTGTTTAAATGTATCCTTTTTATTTTTTTGCTGCAAATAAAATATAGTCTATTGTACATTGACTTCAAGTATGAAGCATTGATCTGATTAAAAAAAACTTTTGCAGTTTTTTGTTGAATACTATAATAAAGCAAATAAGTATATTTCAATTTTATCAACCGTTTTCCATAAGGGAGGAGGTTCTTAACACATAACTTTTTACAAAATACTTATTCCTGGATTTTGATTTTTTTTTGTGTAGTAGAGTATACTTATGAAGTGATCCCATTATAATTTCATTAAATTCGTTCAAGCGGGTTTTGAGTTATGCTCCAAAAACTGATAAGTGTTTTGCCTATGTTGATGATATCATCAATACATAAGGATATCCTCATATAGTGAATGACATCGATCACGTAAGTAGCAAGGGGTAAAAAAGTGTGAAATAACTTGTCGAAGTCGGTTCCATGCGCACAGTTTTGTCACAATAGGTAGGTAATACTATTGAGCTATCATGGTACCGACTTCAACAAGCTATTTCACACTTCTTGGTGATGAAGTCGGTTCCATTTTTGGTAATTTTTTATTTCTAAAGTCCTGATTCGGGACTGATTGAAACTACAGAGAGATCAGTCCCATCTCTATCCCAGCTAGGTGTATACAAGTCCACTCAGGCACGCTATCGCAAACAGAATCCTAATAAAACAAACACGAGGCGTACGGCAAATAAAGGATGTGATGCTCTATCAACGTTCAATGACATATATTTTGGTATTGCACAAAATAAATGCAATATTAATTAGAGTGTGAACGGTTGTGAGAAATACAGAATTAATTAAGGGTATAATTTGAGTAACTTAGATTGCTTTATGACGAGACAGTAAAGTACCAAGACTTATATAAAGCACCATGTTAATCGAGGATATTGATGCACATCATTTTGAAATATAATGTCACGACACAAAGATCATATTTTCAAATCAGATCAAGTAAGTCTGGCAGTCTACTAAACGGTAGATTGAGTTTTTTTTTATTATATGATTTTAAAAGACTAACGCTTGCTTAGCGAGACCAAACTTTGCAAATTTAGAGAAAAAATTACTCGGCCTCAAACGGGATTCAAACCCGTGTCTTCCGACAATCCGTGTCAGACGCCATGATCACTAGGCCACCGCCGAGGTATATCGTCCGAGTTGGATTATGCTATCAGGCTGTTCAATAGATGTCACTCTGTTCCCATACGATGGTTAATGCCTCGGTGGTCTAGTGGTCATGGCGTCTAACACTGACTGTCAGAAGACGCGGTTTCGAATCTCGTCCGAGGAAGTGCGTATTTCTCTCTAACTTTGCTATATTGAAAATATTATTACACCTTTTATATGGCATAGTTTGGCAAATGAGCAAGCGGCTCACCTGATGGTAAGTGATATCGTCGCCCACGGACATCCGCAATACCAGAGGTCTCGAGGATGCGTTGCCGACCTTTGAGGAAGAAAGATAGGAAGGAAGAGAATGAAGGAGTGAGGGTGGAGGTGGAGGATAGGGGGATGGAGATGGGGAATGGGGGCCGATCGAGCCTCCCACAGACTGAATGAAACGCAATAGCAAGCTATGTTACTTCACTTCGGTGCGTTATGTGGTGTTACTTTCCCGGTCGCGCTGGCCCATTCGGCTCTCGTTACAGAGCGTGGCACTGCCATCGAAGAATTTTCAAATTTTTACATGACATCTTCAAACAAATAATTAATTATTCTTGGATTCATTATTATATTATTAGCCAATGGCGAGGCTACGAGTTAAACTGAATAACCTAACCACTGGAAACAATCCAGTTTTCAAATGTTTAATTTCCTTAGGTCCTGGGTCTGACGACCAATCATCATGCAATAGGTGATAGATAGGTACATGGGTTGCTACCTTCTACCCATAATCCCATAAATAAAAATCTGTCGCTACTGTACAGTGTCGTGCCTTCAGCATTCAGCTGTCACGGAATCAGATGCAACAGATAATCTATTGTTATCCTGATTAACGACAGTGGATGACGACATTACACATTGGCACCTAGTAAGTAACTTGTAAAGTAGAGTAGGTACATTGGTGTGTGGTGGCAGAATATTATAGTCTAAACCGAGACATGCTATTGCTTGAAAAGACCATTTGTATTCATCATCATCTCAGCCGTAGAACGGTCACTGCTGAACATAGGTCTCCCCCATAACTTTTCAAAAGGACCGGTTTGAAGCAGCCTGCATTCAACATCGTCCTGCGACCTTTATCAGGTCGTCTGTCCACCGTGTCGGTGGACGACCTACATTGCGCTTGCCGGTCCGTGGTGTCCACTTCACGCCCCATCGGCCATCTGTTCTGCGTGCTATGTGCTCTGCCCACTGCCACTTAAACTGGCTAAGCTTCTGGGCTATGTCGGTGACTTTCGTTGTTCTACGGATCTCCTCATTTCTGATTCGATCACGTAGAGAAACCCCGAGCATGGCTGTCTCCATAGCTCGTTGTGAGACTTTGAGGTTACTTATGAATCCCATATAAGAGACCACGTTTAATGCCATAAGTCATCACTGGTAACACACATTGGTCGAAGACTTGTATTCATAAGAGTAATGAAATAAAATTATCTTACAATTACTTTTGCTTATAATAATAATACTCATAATAGGTTGAACGCGTGCAATGACCACGATGTTCAGTTTAAATTGTAAAACCGGCAAAAACTCACGTCTGTCATCTTGCCTGAGGCCTGCTAGTCGCGCACTGAGGGTGAGCATCAGTACTGCCCGAACACCGGTCGGAGTATTAACGACTAGATGATAGACGTGAGTGTTTGCCGGTTTTACCATTTAATTATGAGAAACGGAAGATCTTCAGTTAATTCAGAGAAAAAAAAATCGTAGTTTTATCGGAGAATCTATCGAGTGACGGTATTTCACGCAAAATGACTATTGTTACAAAATATCACACCATTAGCTTTACTTAAAAGTTCAGAAAGCCAAACTCAAAGGCATACGTTGAAATCAAATTCCAAGGATAGACATCAAGTTAAATAGAAACGTTGGGCTTCGTCCGAAACCGAGTGTTCATTAAACATGGCATGCAGATCAATGTAATTATCGAATTTGAGTTCCTGAAACTGCGTTCCAAATATAACTACATTTATTTACATACTGTCTGCGCTCCGTGGTTTCACTGATGATGGTGACGATGAAGATGATGATGAATCAAAAATGAATCCCCTATGTTCATCGGGAATAATGTAAGATATAATATGGAGATAGTATTTCGGTCCAGTAGTTTCAGATCCTATTCAAGCAACCAAACAAACAAATCTTTCTCTTCACAATAGTAGTTTACATATATATAAGATAGACGATAAGACCGCCCATTGTACAACAGTATTGATAATTGTATATTAAATGTATCCACGTTTGTTTTATGTACAAAAAGCGTTATCTATCTATATATATACTACTAGCTGTAACCCGGCACCACCCGTCTGAATACTATATCCTACAGGAACAACAGGAAGTCTTAACCAACTTCCAAGGAGGAGCACTAACCCACCCAAACTTTTATGTGTAAGACTCATGTTTTACTGGATCATTGGATTTTGATTTATTATTATTGTTGGTCATATTTAAATCTATTCAAAGTCAATTGAAAAGTAGGTAATTGGGTTATGTCAGTAATAGTAGTATGATAAAAAGTCTTTATTTACGCTAGTGCCACGAGTAGATACGTACCCCTTACTGTAAGCATAGTCCAAATATATGAATATGAAGAGCTAGTCGAGTGGTGAAAGCGCCGCTTTGGAAACTCGAAGTCCTGTTGTTAAGTTTTTCCCCCACCCCCGTGAAGACAAGATCTTCAGCAATGAAGATGCCAACTATGATGATGAATCTGTTTCAAGTTGCCGTAGACTCGCCATTGGCCATATTAGTTCAATAACCTAATAGAATTCCAGGAAAACTAAAACTAAACTATTTTCCAAGAAATGCAACGTGTGTTTAATAATAGCGAAAGCGATAATTTTAATTTAGCAAGTTCTTCTAAACTCCACAGACAGAAATATCTAATATTCAGCCTACGTAGCAGCTAGTTCAACAGCAGTTAGTCCATCTGCTTTCGAACCGATAATGCCTTCCCGTTCGCGATCCGCATACTAAACTCTGCTATACGTCCGTTGATGCACAGACATTGTTTTATTGCATTACTTTATGACTTACACACATGAAAAAAGTATGTGATCACTAGCGTAAGCTGATTATATTATTTTAAATTGAACTTAATCAACAATTTTATATAAAAGGTTTATATTCAATATAATATAACTCCTCGAACTCGACTCGAACACAGGCGGTGATCCTCCTGGCCATGCTGAGAATCAAGTAATCCAACATTTCTTTGGGTAACCTGTCCTATTCTAAAATAGCGGCTTCCCTGAGCTCTGGTACTGTCTGGGGACGTGGATGACGGTTCCAAACAGCTCGCTAAAGAGCATCCCACGCGTGCTCTATATGGTTTAACTCAAGCGAGCCGGCAGGCCAGTCCAGACCTTGTGATGTCGCATTCTCTGAAAGCAGCATTGACTCGTTGAGTTCGATGGACAAACGCATTATCATCGACCATTACATATTGGTTAGTTTACTCGGAATAGTCTGAAAATTACAGCAAACGCAACTAGAGACGAATAAATCATAATCAATAATCTACCGTGACAAAAAAGATTTCGATTTTTCAAAGTGAACGCAATTTTTTTATGTGTGTATGTCACAATAGAAATGATTAGACCTATCCGAAGTAAGATATGTTATTAAATATCTACTAGAAGGCACTGCCGTAAACCTTCATAATTGTTTGCAACCTTCTGTTGCCGCACTAATGCTGGTAGGCGTTCTCCGCTATATTGGCTGGTACACACAAACAACACTATTGATATTGCTTATACACGACCTATTATGTTTAAAAATAAATTTATACTTAGTAATTCTAGAATAGAAAGTGCTACCCTCTATCGCATTATATAACGAAATAAATACTTTTTGAATAATTCGTGGTAAACGGAGCTAAACCCATGATATTAACTCTTACATTAGGCTTAAGCTATTGAGGTATTGTTTGTTTACCCCATAATATACAAAATAAATTTACTAGCTGCGTCCCGAGGTTACACCACGGTGGTGATGGATGATAATGATAAAAAGGATTCTATGTTTTTATCCAGCGCTTCGTCTATCTCCATACCGAATTTCCACAAAATTGGTTTAGCCGTTTGAGCGTGAAGAAGCAACAAACACTTACAAATTTTACAACAATATTAGTGTGATAATCCGTTCAGTAACAATGCCTGTTTTAGCTTGTAACAATTTCTCGCCATACGACAAAATGAATATAAGTAGTAATGAAGTTTCGACTACGCTGCTTTAATATTTCACCTTTTGAATCTTCAATCATGCTCATCATTATGGTAATCCAAACAATTGAAGTTTACACAAATGCTCAAATAACAGAATACATAATGTGGATATATCATTTATTTTGTTTTATTTCCCAAGATTTTTAATATTAACCGTTAGGTGTTGGTAATGGTTAAAGTTAAGTGGAGTGTAGTGAACAAATTCGTGAAACAATTTTTATTTTTCTTCATCAATATCTTTAGAAAATTTTAGTAATGCATCCCCTAGAACAAGAACACACCTAGAACGAGACTTTTATAGGACTAGTTGACCCGGTGGATAATATTTCCGTGCCCGTGGCTTCGCTCGCGTAGCCTCAAGAGATTTTATTTTAAATGAGGCTTTAATTATTTAAAGTCAAGTTACTTTTATATGTAACCTTTATTATTCAATTACTTATTTATGAACCGACTTAAATGTTATGTGAAACTTACTACAATATATTTCTGAAAACCACATCTAAATTGGATAAGCCGTTTCTGAGATTAGCGTGCACAAACGCATAGACAAACAGATAACAAACATAGAAAAATTCTAACAATCAAACTTTTTTCAATAAAAGTAACAATTTTTTTTTCTCATATATCTTCCATGTAAATACAGTGATCCGTTACATTTTATTTTATACTAGCTGCTCGGTTTCACCCGCGCGGTGATGGATGATGATGATGATGATGAATCTTATATAACCTATGTTATATAGCCTCAAGGTGAATATAGCTTTCCAATGGTGAAGGAATTTTTGAAATCGGTCCAGTACTTTTTGAGCCAATTCGTTACAAACATACGTACAAATTTTTCCTCTTTATAATATTAGTATAGATGACTTGAATCTGAATGCTTCTCAAATCTCACTTGATGCAACTTAAAGTATTAACATATTTAACTTGAGAAATGGCAATGGTATACGTATGAAGGTATACTTATAACGGGATCATGCTCATACAAATTTAACCAAATGCAGTTGACACAATAGCTCAAATATTAAATTATAAAGTTAAAATATTGCATATTACCAATATAGAATATACCCATATTCTAATATGCAATATTTTGCGAACATGAGTAAAACGGCTCCCCAAATTCACGTTTAATAGATGCCTATTCTGTTATCACTAAGTTTATTGATCAAAATACGTACATTTCAAAGGGATAGCTATCTCTAAGCCTGACATGTTTAGTGAGGCATTCCCGAGCCGACTTCCTGCGGAAATATTTGGAATTCAAACGGAAATTCATTTTCGTGTTGGTATCTAATCAAAGGTTCGGAATTGGAATTTTAAATGGGCAAAACCGCATCTCACCTCAACCATTCCTTTGGCATGTAACGGATCCCTTACTAAGTGTCATCACATTCATTACTGTGATATTCTTCATTTACTAACTGATCCGTATGCGGGTTTGCTCGCGTGGCCTCGCGGGATAATCAGTGTTCATTTTTTTCTAGCTATTGTTCTTTTTAACATTTAATAACTCCAAGATCAGCGAACTTTTAGCGAATTTCCTGTCAAAATCGGTGCAACCGTTTTGGAGATTAACCGGCACAAACACGAGCAGACAAACATACAGACAAAACAATAATTGTTTATGTGATATGTACCAAATAAACTTTCATATGTATTAAAATATATCCATAGTATTAAACTGTTATTTTTAGACATTACACGCCGATACTTAAATGTAGTTTATTTTTATTTTTGAAGAATACCTAGATGTAAACATTATGTTACTAGATGTTGCATCATGGAGTGATAGAGTTACGTCCGGCCCCCTTCAACCATGAGGCTTTTCTTAAGGTGATGACACGCTGTATGTCCCGGTGCAAAGAGTATAATATACTCTCTACGGTGCCACGCTGGAATCGTATAGGGCTTGTCTTTGTCCCGAAATAAGTCTGCCTTGAAATGTCAGGCCTCAAGCAAATGCGCAAGCAGTCCCGTGGATTTGTTTGCAGTAGTTGCCGAAGGAAATAGTGGCGTCATCAGTCGGTAGTGGGAGCCTGACATAACCCGTTCGCTGTCCCCGGCGAGTATGTATTTTGCCCACGCAAAAAATAAATAAGTAATGGGTTGATGGAGTTATTTTCTCACTTTCGTGAATTGTAGACATTTCGGTGGAAAGAGTCTGGCTTGGTTGGTGTCACTGCAGAGCCGAAATTGGAATTTATTATTTAAAATAGTTCATCATAAATATCTGTTGCATTGTGTTTTGAAGTATCTTCTTCTTACGGTGCCATCTCCTACCGGAGGCTATCATTAAGGCTACTCGGACCATAGAAGCTGCTGCCCGAAAAAGCGACCTGTTGCTCATGTTAAACCACGTCCGGAGATTATTGAGCATGAGGTACGTCTTCTGCGTGGTCGTCTACGTCCTTGGATTTTACCCTACATGATCAGTTGGAGAAGATCGTATTTCTCATTTCGCATGACGTGACCCAGGTACTGGAGTTCTAGATTTGAAGTATATACCTAACAAAATTGGTTATATAGTTATTGGATCTAGAACTCAACTAGAACTGAACTCGAACTAATCCAATTAACAGCTAAGTATTCTTATAACTGTACCAGTAGTACTGTTCAACCCGTTAATATCCATTTCGGTAGCAGAAAGGGTCGGCCTTTCGTCGGGTCACAGAGGGCTGCAAAATTTACGATACCCCTAGATTTACAGCTGTCATAAAGTATTCAAAGGCACAGCGCTTCGCCTTTCAAGTTTTGCTACTACGTTTTGGGAAACACAAGTAAGTTTCATACAAGTGGTGAGTCGCAAAAAAGAAGCTACTTGTAGTTTGGGGCTTATAGTGTTTACTTTAACTTTTATTAAGTTATAAATATTTTTATCTAAAAGTAAATGTTAAACAGATTGTAATCAAACAATTATAAAGACATTTGATTTCTTATTTATACTATATAATATTATTAAGAGAAAAATATTTGTTAGTTTATTTGAATTGAATAGGCTCCAAAACTACTGGACCGATATAAAAAATATTTCAACATTAGAATCTTACATTTTTCCTGATGAACATAGACTTAGATATCACCACGTGGGTAAAACCGTGGAGCGCAGCTAGTATTACATAATAGCGGACTTGCCAGCAGCTGCTCTCGCTTGGTCTATGTATGGGATACAGCCCCCCCGAAAGGTTCTCGCATTGACGTGGCGGGGGGGCTCAGTAGCCGTGGCTTGGATCACCACGGTGAAGCCAAGAGGAACCCAGAGGCCGCGCCGGCGTTGGGGTGCGCTGGCCGGCTCAGGCGGGGCCGTTCCTATGGGCCTTGGCCGTCAAGTCCACATAGGAGTGGCGGGGATCGGGCGCTTTGGCGCAGACTCGAGGAAGTGGGGCCCGGGCGCTTTGGCGCAGGCTCGAGGAGGGGGGCCCGGGCACTTTGGTGCAGGCTCGAGGAGGTGGGGTCGCGGGGGGGGCTATCCCCTGTGGCTGATGTAGCAGGCGGTGGGGCTACGTATCCGACCCACCGCAGGGAGACCACGGGCGTCCAGACACGGGGAAGTCTGGCGCCCATTGTTGGCGGGTTCGGTCTCCGAGGCAATTGCGGCGCGCCATGTGTTCTGGCGTGCCGCGAAGAGAAGGGTCCGGCAACGGACAGCCGCGGCGGGTTCGCGGTCGTGTGCAAAATCAGTCCCGCGTTCCCGCCAAAAGCGGCACTGACGGTACACCCCGGGGTTTTGGTGGGTATACGGACTCCCACATAACCACCTACCTCCCCGTGGTGGGTGGTATCTATAAAGGATTTCCCCGGGACCAAAAAAAAAGACAAAAATAAAATGTATGGGATACAGAGCCACAATAAATAAATTTATTTTATAATTATTTTTAATAATAAATTTCATTCACATAATTTTTTGTGCTGGTGCTTACAATAGAAAAGGCGTCATCCGACAAAATTACAGATTTGTACCCCTATCAGCTTATGCTGTGCGTTGATGAATCAGTATTCAATCAGGAGATTTTTTTTGTAATACGTAGGTATAGATTATTTACCTACCGTTGGTTGTGAATAGTTCTTAGTGATCATGATCTCGTAGATGGTAGTATATTATAGAGTTAACAGTTGTCTATTATAGAGTGTAAAACACTTTTTATAAAATAAGCAAAAACAATAAATTATTATAAAATTATCATCATTCTCCTCATATAAATTTGCAGTCCATTTGCATGCTTTTGATTTTGGTCCTTCGAGCCGGATAATAAAAGATAAATAGCTGGATAGATAATTGTAATAGTAGATAGATAATAAAAACAGAATATCAAAATGTGAACATCATACTCCGTAACGTCATGGCAATTTTATTTGTACTGCCGTGCGATTCTCTAAGAGCAAACATCGTTGCATCTTCAACATCCGTGAAATAGTAATTGACAACGGAAAAACCTTAACAACAAGAGCGATATCTTTTATTTGACATCGGTGAGCTTGTCGACGACCGCAACGACGAATCATTTCGTAGAGAGTCACACGGCTGACTAGTTATTGCCGCACGCTCTCTGACGTTGGGAGGCCGTTGCGGCCTGTTAGTGCGAAAAGTTGCATCGGACCTTAGGTTCTGAATGCACCTTAACTATTCCATACTAATCCTCAAACAAAGAAAAATCTCTGTAATTTCATGCTCATTTTTCGACGCCTGAAACAGCCTGAACTAATAGGGTTGCTCGTATATCACGTTGTGAGTTTGATATAATACAGTTCAATAGGATTAATAAGGTCCGGTCCCACTTATTTGCTCGCGTTTGTGGATATACAGAACTGTCATTAGCATCAAACTTTTAGGTCTAATATTTACACGTTCTCAAAGAGAGCTAACAAAAAGTTCGTTACAAACTTAGTTTGAATATTAATGGATCTATGAATTGATGTGTCATGTTTTATGTATCAGCCTTATAATATAGTTTTAAATCGTTCGCGCAGTAATTTTTCGCTACTGTAGTTTCAATTTAATCACTGTTAAGGTTCACAACACTGTTACTTCGTGCAGGCAGACGATCTGATTTTACTATGGTATCCAGCAAGACGGACTTTATCTACGGGCCTAGGACGAATATCTGCGTAGTCGTATTGTTTTTTTAAAAAAATTTTTTCTCTTATATACATGCACGCAAGGTCTTTACTATGGAAACCTAATGACTGATATACATACTTATCTGTTTGACCTGTGTCCTGGTGTGTACGTGTACATAAGTAGGTATGTATATTAGGCATCCGGTTACTATAGTACATGCTCTGCCTAGTTTGGGAACTGAAGACCTTGTGTAGATGTTGGCCCATATAATCATTATAAATAGTTTTTTATATATAAATATCAGCATTGTAATAAGCATGAATAATTTTGTAATAACAATATGAACCTTGAGTGTATACTGGAAAATTTGTGGGCAAAGTACAAAGTATAGTTGGAGCGCGCGGCCCCGAGTAAGTAGAATGTCATCGCGATAAATAGGGGATAAAAGTGGGAAGAGGCAGTGTGGTGGGGATAGAGAACGCTGCCCGGCGATCATTACGTGAGTGCCGGCAGAGCAGTCGGGGTTGGCACGTCATGCGATTCACGCGCTTTAAACCAAATGAATTTAATAAAAAATTAGTTTCTATTGTGTGTAGGCTACCAACAAATAAGATCGTTCAAAGATTTGTTCGTAGATTGCGATGTTGACATCCCTACACGCGTCTCGCGCCAAACCTGCATCAATGAACGCTAGTAGGGAATACGTTCTACTTATAGATTTTTACTTACTTTGGTGTTGGTTCAACTCTGCGACGGCGTTCGTATCTTCGTTTATTATGCCAACAGCAAGGCTTTCTGTATTTTGAAACAAGTACAAATTGTTTGTCTTAAAGTGGAAAATGCAATTGTTTTGTTCGTAAACTCGGTTCTTAACTTTTGACCGCGTCTTTGAATTTATTATTAGTTTATTGTGCCAACGTCAGCGTGACATAAAGTAAAGTTACAAAATTATTTCCTTAGTCTAATTAAAATTTTTAGTGTATCGTAGCAGAGCGGCAAATTGGGACTCTATAATAAAGCTGTCCTCCAACTCTCAATCAGTCCGTATGACTAGTAAACCCAGGAACAGCCTGTAGAAAACTATTGACTTGTATAATAACGCTTTCAGGATGCTGATGCAGCTCCCGCGGCTCTGCAGTGCATCCTCCATGTTCGCAGAGGCTCGCACTGATGGCTTCGCGGCCATCATGCAAAAAAAGGTTGCCTCACTGCTAAGCAGGCCGCGCGCGAGTAGCAATAGCAACACCATTCTGAAAGCCGTTACTGATCAATATTACTCCCCTATTGTGCGTCATCATATTAAGATCCTCGTATCATGATTCATGTTAATGGTTATGGTGTTAAATGAATTTAATGGTTTATATAATTAATTTTATTTAATTGTATTTTTTGACGCTATCTAAATCTCAAATTACTAAATAATAATAATGTGGATCTTGTCGAGTCTGAAATAAATATATATTATTTAGATTTGAATTGAAATTATATAACATAGATGTAAAAATATTATGGGTACGAGATTAGCAAATGTTGTAGTATAAAAGACGGTCGGTTAATTTCTTTCCATATAACCTTTGGGTGGAAATTATTTTATTTTGAAAATTTAAGACTAACCATGGCTATGACAACTAGGCCACCGAGGCACCAGTCCTATGGCCTACTTGTGTCTCTAGTGCTTAAGGCAATGCTTAAGGGAAATGAGGTAGATTGCGACCAACTTTGTGAAAACGTATATGCTTTTCGACGCTTAAACCTAATAACCTAAGTTCGAAATAAAACTTAGTGTAAATTGAATATAGTTCTTATGAAGTATGGCACCCAAAACACGATTAAGCAAACTTGGCTTGATAGAAAAAAATCGGCAACATGCCCTAAATTTGCAATTTGTTTACATGCTTCGTGAGAAAAAGCATTTTTATTCAATTATTGGCAAATATATTTCAATTAATGCACCGTATTTGAATTCTCAATAAAATTTACTAGTAGACTATGGACTCCATTATCATTAAAATTTAATCATTTGATTATACGGAATAAATCTAAAAAGTATTAGCACGTATACATTTGAATTTTCGCATTACATCGTCCAATCTGATAAGTAATTCTCAACCTTATGTAAAACATCGTAAACTGTTTCAATATTAGGATTGGACCGCGCCTTTACTAGTTTTTAACCATTTGTTTTAAGAGCTATGTACCTAGTCAACTGGCGCTGCACGTAGTTGTAACGAAATCCGATAGATCGCGTTGATTTTAAGTTTTATTTTATGTTATTTTATTTTTTATTCTAATTATTAACATACTTATTTCTTAGCACGTAGATATGTCTAAGAGTCTAAGTCTACTAGAAGATATGTCTAAACATATCTTTACTTTACATCTATGTTCGTCAAAGTAACAAATAAAGTAACCGGAAGAATGCGACTAATGGGGGATCCCAATAATCTATCTATCCACAGTTTTCCTTACTATCGATAGAAATTTGACATAACTTCCGTACAAATAGTGTCAAATATCTAACGGCCCGTCCCAATAATCTATCTATCGACGGTTTACCTTACTAGAGTTAGATATTTGACACTATTTGTATGGACGTTATGTCAAATTTCTATCGGTAGTAAGGAAAACTGTGGATAGACAGATTATTGGGATCCCCCATAACTCTAGTAAGGTAAACCAGCGATAGATAGATTATTGGGACGGGCCGTAAATCACTAACTTTCCGACGTTCTTGCAAACGTCGTAACGATGCGATGGCTGACAGTAACGAAATATCGTTAGATTTTTCCTGTAAGTTTTTTTTGACAAACATTTCTATGCCTGTTACAAACGCAGTGCTGAGCTGATTTTATAATTGAATGTTTTGGGTACTGCCTCTACTAGGGGCAGACCACGCACAACCACGACTTGGCCATATCGTCGCTGCATCAAAATTGACCATCTTGTCACCAGAGAACACCACAAAGTAGGGCCATACCTAGTACCCATCTGGCTTGCTACCACTCTTAAGACTATAATCGCAGATAGTTCTAGCGGCTGTCCTTGAACACCTGCTCCATTCTAGATCTAGTGTACTAAACACCTTCTCAGATCACTATCAGCAGTGCAAGTACCGTAATAGTCGTTAAATTTGTCGAGTCACTAAGATCGATAAAAAATCGTATAGCCCCTAGCAAGTATAGAAGTCATATAGACGACTTAATCGTCAAATTGTCGACAGTATATCGATTATTACCAATTAATTGCATTCCACAAGGCGTCCTACTATCATTTGAAGATTTCTACGAGCATTTCGCTCTTCTTCGATCAAAAGAAGGCCGAAGTCTGTTTTTTTATTGAATACTAGCTGCGCCACGCGGTTACACCCGCATGGGGATGGATGATGATGATGTTGATGAAAATTATCCTTTGTGTTAATTCAGCGCCCCATCTACCTCCACGCTAAATTTCATCAAAATTGGGCCAGCCGTTTGAGCGTAAGGGAATAAAAAATATCCATTCATTCATAAATACAAACTTTTGCGTTTATAATATTATTGAGATGAAACGCAACTAAATAATATCCCAACTCACGTCGCCTGTCGATAAGCTATATCGAGATTATTTTCAAAGCTGACAAAACAACAGTTAAAATCGATTAAATAGACGATCTCAAACGTAATGTAATAAGTCTATGCTGAATTTGTGTACCGATCGCTTAATTTTGTTACTTACGATACAGATCGATACAAGATCGATATAGGTAGCTAGTTTTTTCGAAGTATGACGAATTCAAGACTCAAATTTATGAGTATTTTTTTTTTTTTTTTAAACTTTCGCGATTTGAACACATGTTTTAAATGTTTATCGGGACTTGTATATACATAGAATCATCATATTCATTTATTAGTTTATTCATTACTGGCTACGCTCCGCAGCTTCACCCGCGTGGTGAAGGACGATAATGATGATGAATCAAAATTATAGTTCGTTACTCGGGGATAATGTAGCTTATTCTGGCAAAAGAATGTATTCTATCGGCTCAGTAGTTTTTGAGTGTATCCATTACAAACAATCAAACAATCATAGCCCTTCTCTTTATTATTATAGTAGATACGGTTAATACCAAGATATGAATAATGTTGCCTAGTTTGTACGGGCGTAATTATTGCTTATTTTAACATGAAAAAGCAATCATTGTGATACAACTGTAATAGTGAGAAATGTGGTATTGGGGACTTTATTGTCAATATTGATGAATTCTTTGATGATTTGAGGGGCTATGTTTGCCTTTTGTTAGGTAGCCTTAATAAACTTTTTTACAATGACATTTTTATTATAATTTATATTTTTGTTTTAAATGTTTATCGGGACTTATCACGTATTAATACGTGATAAGTCCCGATAAACATTCAAATTTATGAATCGGTAAGTTCGGTACTTGCATTGCATTTCTATTAGTGATCATTATACCTATCACTTAAAGAAAACATCAAAATAAACATGTTGTACCTTGTAAGATCTGACTCTGTAGGTACTTCAACTAACGATTTTAACAAATTCTAAGAAAACAAAGTCATGGAGTTATAAAGTACGCGTTGCTCAACTCGTATAAGTGTGTTAGTGGCTTTGACTTCGTAACCAATTATACTTAGACTAGGAGCCAGAGCCCCTAGAATCCTAGCCCCCTTTTCGTGACAAGCGGAATCACACTCTCAAGCTCGGTGTTGCGTGCCGATAAGTGTACAAAATAGCGTGACATCGTGAGGCGTATGTTTTATGGCCCAACCAACACTACTACATGACGATCACGACCGCTCTGTCAAGAGCGCAACGAAGAAGAAGAAGTGTAAATCACGCTCCAATCGAAGAAAACGAATGCGTAAACCAGCAATCGAAGGATCACCGTGTATCGTCACTATTTGGATTTTATTGCCAAAATCGAAATAAATGAGACATTAGCTATCTCTTTTGTCTGCGTTTGTGCGCACTATAAACTTAACAGTAGAGTCAAAGTAAGTAAATATATATAAGTAGAACGTCTTCCCTACTAGCGTTGATTCACGCAGGTTTAGCGCGAGACGCGTGTAGGGATGTCAACATCGCATCTACGAACAAATCTTCGATCTATCTTTTTTGTTGATAGCCTACTTAGCCTGCGTACACAACAGAAAACAATGACATTTAAAAACTGCCAACCCCGATTGCTCTGCCGGCACTCACATAATGATCGCTGGCAAGCGTCCACCACCCCCACCGCACCGCCTCTTTCCACTTTTGTCGCCTATTTATCGCGAAGACGTTCTACTTACTCGAGGCCGCGCGGCCTAACTTTGGTAGAGCATGTAGAAAATCTTTGTGACACTGACAGACTCCGACTCAATATTATGAGCGTATCGTGAATATTGTCCCTTATGCTTGCTTATTTGCATGCTTGCTCCATCCGCATCTTCTAGATTCACAAATCATCAATCCGGGGCGTCTTTTTACACATTACAAAAACTTGTTATTCGCTTGCAATAATGTAACGGTGAACAGTGAAACTCAAACTACTAAAACTAAACTCAGGACCTCAAATCAAAATACCACTATCATAATCATCATTAAAAATATGTCATCTACAAACCCCTTAAAATTCGTAAGTACTATATGTTGTCATCTTCCGGTGGCTTCGAATTTGACCATGACAACGGATTCGCATAGTGTTATCAGAGTTCAACGTAAATCAACTCTTGTAAAAATAACAGGATAAATTGTCAAGTTGTTTCAAAAAAGTGGACAATTCATTTACCAGTCACGAAATCATCATCATCATCATCGAAATCTCAGCCGAAGCTATGGTAATAATAATAATAATAACGCCGGTAGTAGCGCTCTAGTGAAACCGCAGCACACCTCTCGACACCCTTCAGCCATCCACACCAATTTGCCCCTTTTGTCACCATTGATGGTGGCTCTTATGGGGGGCCCGTTTAGTGGGTGGCAAGTCACCACCTGCTTAATATTTTAAGATGAGACTGAAATTGGCAGGTGCCGTAGTCTCGTCCATAGCCCACTATCTCCCGTACCACTAATAAGTACATATCAACAGCCATGCCATTTTACCCATTATTGTAATAGATATACCCTGTAACTATCCATCCAAAATGTTTCTGTTTTTATACTACATTGTATTTTTATACCAAACGGGCCTCTAATTGTTGGCTACAGCCCCACTTATGCATATGTAAAGGACCGGGTGAAACCCGTGAAATATGTCAAATAAAAGGAATAATAATAATAATTTATTTCATCACCTACCTACCTAAGTAGACAATGATTTCTCATAAACAATGAAAACATCTTATGCTCTTAAAAATAACAAATATTACAAAATATCTTTGTTTTGAGCTTCTGTCCCTGTACTAGTTAAAAACTGTTTTACAGGGTACAGGACCTTCCCAGTTAAAGAGTCACAAAGCTTATTTCTTTGTCGTTACCTACTTAATGGCTAGTTAAAAAACAAAATTAGTGCAAGCAATGAGATTGACTAATAGAGGCGTTTTACTCCTTGAATATGAAGTATAAACATGGCAAATTTTATGCTATACCTACCTATGGCTAAAGTACACAACTCGCACAACGACATTAACAAGATTAAAAGAGCACGAAGATATATGAATCCTAGTTGTCAGAAAGGGATCAATATATTAACAACGTTCGCCTGTGACCGACCATTCGACCGCCAATGACAGACTCGTTCTCTCTGTCGCTCGCTACTTGTCTCGTTCTCGTGGGTGGCGAAGCGGCAACGTCGCAGGAGTTATTTTAAATTAAAATACATTTATGATTTTCCATTTTTGATAAATAACATAGAAAAACAATACTTACAAATGAAAAGATACATCATTCTTGTTTTTTACACTTGTTCCAGTATATGTTCTGCAGTTTCTAACACATAAGAAGGCATTTTATCCTAAATGTAGTACACGTGCTGCGTCGTTGCCGGACAGACTGGAACTAAGTTGACTCAGACAACTAGCTTGTGTTGATGTCGCCAAGCCGAGCGCAGTAAGGCTTATCTACCTCAGTTTATATTAACATCATTGAGTGCAAGCAAAATAAAAATATTTTTTTTAAACAATAACCAATTACACATATAATACTACGGGTTTTAGTAAGTAAATTATATAAATGTGTGTGTGTGTGTGTGTATATTAATATATTAATGCGAGTGATATATAGAGGACAAGGATAATTTATTCAATTTAAATTTTTAATATAGACTAATTTTGACATATTAGAAGTAGATATTCAAATTGATATCTTCCAGCTACAAATAGATAATGAGTAATAGTAATTTGCAGTCCTTCACAGATAAAAGGTACTTATAGCACTACTTATAGTTCATATATACCACAGTTTGTACAGTTAACTATTTTAAAGAGAATTGTTACCGCGATTCTTTGCACTTCTCGGTAATTCCTGTATTAATTACTTCGGGAGGCGGTGTTTGAGAATATTTTGAGGTATATGTATCATAATAATAAATGATGTTCACAAGAGCTTTTGAGACAATGACATGTTTTGAGGGGTAAGTATTTTTTTGAATAGGAAAATGTCTTTAATTATAGGCAGACGAATATACGGTTTTTTTTGCTCTTAGCTCTTATACCAGAAGAACTCTACTTCCTACCGCGAACTCAATTACTCAAATTATCTGTAAGTTTGCGCGTTTGGCCTTATATTTATCAGACCATGATTAATGTTATAGCTGACGCGATTCGATTTTAGTATCCAATGTAATTAATACGTAGCTTTGATGTCTTATTATTTTTAGGTAATATTCGTGGTGAAGCGTCAATGCCTTTTTAAATTATAATAAACATTTAATATTATCCTCTGTATTGCTTAAAGATCTATGAGTCTGTAATTATATAATTTTCGCATGACAATTACAATAGTGAATAAAGAGACAAACTGTTTTAAAAGTGAAATTAAGTGGTATGTTTGATTTATTTTTACTTAGAAGTCTTAGAAATGTCATATTATTTTTAGTAGCTTTAATTAAATCGCTGCTTATGAGATAACTGCTTTAAAAACGCAAATTTTTATCGACATCAAGATATGACAGCCTCTAAGGGCTGCTACTTGCATCTTTCGGCCTGTCGCTAAGTGATAAAATTTATCACTCTACTATAAATTAAATAGTTTTACTTTCACCAAGTAAAAAGACACAGTTTTACTTGATGAAAGTAAAACTATTTATTTTTGTAACGATTTACGCTTTTCATTCATTATTAACCTTGTATATTGCAGTACGAAGTCCCAGCTTTTAAAGCACTGTATGTACATACGTGCATAGGTAGGTAAAGTTAGGATTAAGTTAGCAAAACTTGTGCTTGGTAAGTCAGGTCAGGTTAACTTAGATTTATGTAAGTCGGTGAGTGGATTGGACTTACGCGAGTGCTTTAATGCTGTGACGTTAGTTGCTAGCTTAGTTTATATTGGAGTAGATTATTTGAATTTGATAAGGCTATGTTTTATTGAACAAGAAAACAAACTGAAAGTTTAAAAAATCGATTATGGAAATAAGTTAGCGTAAAAACTTATTTCGACGTGTTCAGCACTCTTTGGGTGATCAAAAATCAAGCAACTCGCGTCATTGTCACCGAACGCTTTGTCATAGATAGGTAATGTAGTTTTGAAGTGAAACCTTCTTTAGGCGCGAAAATGGTTTCATTGACTACCTATTGTTGTTGATTATAGGTGGGTTCGTTTAGCTTATGAGGGCATTGGTGGCGTTGTCATTGATGGCTCATTTGTTATAGCGTTCGTAAAGCTCAAAAACGTTATGTTTGCCACTTTTGCCCACACCCTATTCGAACGCTCAACTGAGCATAAGATCTAAAATCGCATGATTATGCTGTCAAATACATAGCTGTCAAAAAACGATCACAAACAACCATGCTCCAGACGTGGGTCAAAAATTGCACTTTTTGGTGGCAAAAATTCCTCTTTTTTAGCTTTCCGAACGCTGAACAAAAAGAGACATGAACGACATTTTCACCCACAGATTCACAATTCAAACGCCCCTTGTGAGCGTTTTTAGCGTTATTTTCGTAGTATTAGCGTCTTAAAAGTAGTTTGATTAGTTTTTAATTATATCGGCTGTTCACAAGGACTACCTCACATGATTTTTTTGTGACACTTGCTCCTTAAAGAGGAATCTATTGACGTATAATTTGTCAAAACCGGTTGAGTTGTTGAGTAGTTACGAGCGGAGATAGGAATAGACATACGTACATATAGGTGAAACACTTAAGCCTCCTTTTGGGCTTCGCTGCAGTCAGGTAAAACATGCCTGATAGTGCCCAACCGTACTTTACTAATAAGGAGTGAAATTCGTTGCCTGAGTCTGTCTTCGACATTTACAATGGTTCCTTCAAATAGCGAGTTAATCTTCTAGGCAGACATACATAATGCATCGTAGAACGCTAAACTATGGTCTGATTTTATGGGGAAACTCTACAGACGTTCAAAAAGTTTTCTTGGTACAAAAAATGCATCAGGGCAATTGCAGGTACACCACCATGGGAATCTCGCAAGCCATTTTTCAAGAATTTCCTATTCTAACATTACATTGTTTTCTATTCTGGAAGCAGCAAAATTTGTGAAATTCCATCCAGAGTTATTTAAAATTGCTAAAGATTTTTTTCCTTGAAATACAAGAAATCCAGATAGAATTGTCTTACCAAGGGTCCCGAGAACAAAGCTGTATCTGAATACCTGTTATGCAATGTGTGGGAATTTATATAATTCTATTTCCAAAGAGATCAAAGAACTGCCAACAGATCAACCAATAGATTCTGTAGAAAACTTAAACTTTGGCTCATTGATAAGGATCTCAAAAATTGCTAGTAATAAAGATTAATTGAATTAAAATGTAATTATAATTATAATAACAGTATTTTGAAATGACACTTTTGACATTAGTGGTAATTTTCATTTTGACATTAATAATTGTATACCCACCTAACTAAATATGTTAAATTGTATTATTTGCACGTCGCTATGCGACACAATGTATATGTTACTGTTTGTTTTTAATTATCAACTATATTGTACATTTTAAGCCAATAAATATTCTTATTCTTCTTATATTCTTAAAGACCACATCATGATTTAACAGCAGCTTACGCCAATTAAAACATAAATCAAATCAAACGTCTATAATTGCACAAATATATGTAATCTTTAAAAGCTGGTAACATTATACAGTATAGTTTCTACAAGTCCACCTTGATTGTATGGAAAAAATATGTGGTTAGTTCTAATTAACTATAACTAAGCCTAACTTTAATGGATTTTCTACCTTTTTAGAAAAAATAAGTCTTATAACTCCAAAATATACAAATTATAAAAAGATACTATATCAAATACATGTGCCAATGTTGATTTTATGTCGAAATGGTATGTCAAAGAAAATACTGCTATATTAAAAAACGATATTTAAAAATATTTAGTGACATTTCCGCTGAAAAAAAAAAACAATGATTTTGGCCTTATTTAGGGGTGTGCACCACCCTCCCTCCCGCACAAACTGCTAATAGGAAGAATACAAAATAAAAAACACACAAGAAAACCCAAATAGACCACGACACGTGTTAGATGTAGACTCGTCGAGCGCTACACCGACTGTCATATTACGCTATATTATGGATTGAACTTTTAAACATTTACGGCCTTACTTATAAACGCTGCTTAACTTTAAATGACGTACTGCGCAAAGGAAAAATGTTCTGCGCCGTTTTAAGTGACGTTATTTAAATTTAAGCAACGTTTTTAAGTAAGACCGTAAGTACATTTCACATTAATAAAATAATATACTAATCTGTCATTTAAATTATCAATAACCTTTTGCTTATCAGGAAAGTAAGTAACCTTTTCCTAAATGAACACACTCAGTTTCAAAAATCGATTTCAGAAAATGGTTGTACAGGCTCGGTGCCATACCAAGAACGCTTTTGTGAAACAGTACCGTTCTATGTAGGGTATGCACATTTTTAAAAATTCCGTCTGTTTTTAAATGTAATAAATAAATAACTGCTATACATAACTAAATGATATTTATGTGGCTTTAATTTTAGGTATGTTATTAGGTTGAAGCGCCTCCACAAACGACACATTCCAATAGGGTAGTACTTACCTCTGAGGCAGTATTGTTGACTCACGGAGTCCAGAGACGGCAGACTATGTCTTCGAATCGCAAATAATGTTATTGTACCGTGTAAAGTTAGTCATTACAGTAATTCAGGAAATCGTAATTTTTACGTGCTTGATATCAGCGCCATCTATTAGCTTCGTGATGTAACACAGACGATGATTCACGTGAGTTACGTTTCAGCGCTTGGTTATGTATAGTGTTGTAAGCAGAATGCGGCAGAGGTCGCTACGTTACCTGTACCGAAAACTGAAGGCTTATGTAGGTCCAGTGACCGTTTATTACCCTAACCACAGAGTATATACCTACATAAAACGGCTTTAACTATTAGAATACCTATCACTGACAGAAAAAACGTACAATTTCTAAAATTTATAACATAAATCAACTGAGATTTATATGGTCCTTACTTATCTTCTCAGAGCAAAGATTCCGTTACAGTTACTACGCACGCTGCCTTGTTTGCGGAAGAACATATTTTAATAAAGCGTAGAATTAAATTAGCTTATATTATTACGAAAAATGTCTCTTTGCCCCATAACTTTACATCATATTACGTAAATCCAACGACACGGCTTTTCTCTAAACTTAATATAATAAGTATTAAGTTCCCTTTTTACATACCGGAACGACTTCCGCGAATGCAACACGGAATTAATCGAGAACACATAGGTACTTTTTTTCTAATTATCTGTAAAGTTGAGAACTGAACTGTTCCATATGCCCCAGTGCTGAAATCCGAAAAAGTTGGCAATACGCGATCGTTCTTCAGTGATACCAATTAACGGCCTATCCCAATAATCTATCTACCGGTGGTTTACCTTACTAGAGTTAGATATTTGACACTATTTGTATGGACGTTATGTCAAATTTCTATCGGTAGTAAGGAAAACTGTGGATAGATAGATTATTGGGATCCCTCATAAGTGACAAACAAAACGGGGATATTTATGCCCTCTGCGGAGATGTAAATATATAACAATATACCTAGATGTGGTGCATAATCCAGGACGCTACTTCTAAACAGACAAATAAAATTGAAGTGTATGTTTGTAATTCCAAATTAAAAGCTTTTCTCTAAAGGCATATGAAAGTATATACGGTACTTACATAAAAATACAATTTTAAAATTATTTTCTTTCTTTTCTGTCTGTCTGCCGGTTGTTTCCGGCTAATCTCTGAAATGGCTGCATTTAACGGGACTTTTACTGCCTGATGTTATAAGGAGTAACTTAGGCTTATTTTATTTTGATCATTATTGTCAATATCCATCACCAATCGCAGCAAGTATTAAATTAAATAAGCGTTTACACACTCATACCCGGCACCAGAATTCCCTGTGTCGCGGGCGGCATGGACATACACATTGACACATCGCAAGAATCCAAGACCATGGAAAATAAATAATTAATAAAATAAACATACGCTTCTGCTTTTACATAAATTTTAGCCCCGATCAGGGGCTTCGCACTTCGCAGGGTCAGTAGGCCTAACTACTCTAACGAAGCTGTCCTAATGCTAGCAAAAGGTCACTCTGCTTCGTTTCAGGCATCGTGGTTGCAGGGATCTACGAATACCGCATAAGACTCTAAGACATATGGCTATATCTAACGGCAAGAGTTACAAGTTCATTTTTAATTTGTACTCAACTTACTGCTTATACATATATCGCTTATTTTATTTCTTATTCATATTGGAGGCAATAAGTCCAGTAGTGACGTTCCGCTTAGGGTGTACTCACGGTCTCGTCCACCTGCAAGCATTATAATGCTTGCATCTACTCGGATCTGCATGGTGGACTATCCGTTGCACTAGTTCTGTTCCTATAGTACTTAAGATTGCAGTGACCATTGATTCAGGCCACTTCAACTGTAGGCGACTGTAGTAATTCGCAATAGTAGGCGTAGGTCCTGAAGTTTTATCACATTATTTTACTACTATCACTGTTCTAGCTATGGCACTCGTATAGCGCTTTTTAGATGAATAAGTCTAAAAAATGACTTGTAACTTGGTATCAACATACTTGCAGTCGCAACAAAGCTTAGGTGGGAACGGTCTTTAACGTAGGCATAATAAGTATAAAGCTTTTTTACGCTTACAAAGCTCGCGCCAGCGCGTGTGGAGGGGTCTTGTGTTAAAAAATTAACTGACTTTATTATGCGAGAGTATGGCGTACTTTACGCGAAGTGGGGATGTTTTTGTATGGACGAAAAATATATAAGTATATATTTTTTTATATTTTCGCTGCACATTCGATTTTGTTATGCAATTATGTATGTGACGAGAAGTGTTATTCGTGCGTCTGATATTAAACTTTACGCTTTGCCCATGACAGTTGCAATGCCACCAAGGGCTAAAAACTGTAGTTAAGTGTTGCACTGTACTCATCACCCCGGAAAATTTTTGTGTGTCTTTTGCACAGTAATTTCACTACGTTAAGCTTGTGACATCTGCTTAGTCACATTCGCCCTGCCGTGCGATTCTCTAATGATTCGTCGATGCGCTCGTCGACGAGCTCACCGATGTCAAATACTTTCAAGAGATATCGCCCCCATAAGGTTGCCCATCCAACGTTTCTTGTCATCTCGTCATTTGTTTCACGGATGTTGTCTAAGATGCAACGATGTTTGCTCTTAGAGAATCGCACGGCAGTAGTAGTTCTAATCGCATTTCTTTAAGAGCAGTACATTTATTTCTGAACGAGTTCGTACAGGGTGTAATGCCACCATACCTTTTTCTACTGTGAAGCAGTTATGTGTTTTTGTTGGAAGGAATAGTTGCCGGCGAAAGTACAGGCACATCGGACTTTTTTAACAACTTAGTGTCTCAGGGTTATCGGTGCAGTGCAGTTCGTCTATGCATCTGTTCTAGGCAGAGGTTTTTTTATGGGATAGGTTGGCAAACGAGCAAGCGGCTCACCTAATGGTGAGTGATACCGTTGCCCACGGACATTCGCAATACCAGAGGTGTCGAGGATGCGTTGCCGACCTTTGAGGAAGGATGATAGGAAGGAAGAGACAAAGGGGTGATGGTTTTTTTGAATACCCCGTGATATATTTGTTCTTACTAGGAAGCTATGGAAATTTTTCTGGCGCGGGCGAAAATTTCCGGGCGGAACTGTGTGCGTTTGTAAATTTTTTTATAATATTTGATACTAGCTATTTATTTAAAAAATGCTTAACTTATAAAACACTGTTTTAAACTATCACGGTTGTTCTCTAAAGTTATATGATTATTAACGGGATATGTACCGTGTTACCAGTCTTCCCGTGAACATGGTGCATGTAACTGCGCTGCGCCGAAATATCGGGAGCTCATTGCTTAACTTATGTAGTTAAAACGACAATTATTGTTTAAGCTAAACGTATACCTACATAGAACAATACATTGTGTTTTACCTGTAATCAAGTCGACGGCCGCTTTGTTCCATAAATCACAAAATTATCACACTATGTACTGTTATTTTTGCACAACATACGACTAAATCACTAAAAACAAACACTCACACCTTTACAAATTCACTAAAATACTTAAAACCCGAATTTGTTTTCTACCGACTTCTAAAGAAAGGAGGTACTCAATGCGACTGTATTTTTTATGTTTGTTACCTCATAACTTTCGATAGGGTGAGCCAATTGTCAAAATTCTTTTATTTGAAAGCTGGTGCTTCCCGTGTGGTCCCATTTGAATTTCATCAATTTTGGTCTAGTAGTTTACGAGTTACACTCCAATAACTGAATATAATGGTAGTCGGTATTAAATTTGTCAAATTGTAACTGTCATTGTTAAATGACAGCGTTCCAAAGTCGTTAACTTAAGTCGTTCTCTGCGGCAAAATAGACTAAAAACTTTAATTTTATAAAGTGGCCCATCATAATATTAGTTCGCATTTATGAAGGACACCAACATTAAAACCAGTACAAAAAGAGCCTCATCCCGGCCAGTAGTGGACCGTTCCGCAATACCGCGCCGCCTCATTGCAGCGAGTTCGAGTGGACCGCTAAAGGGAATAGGGAATTCGGTATGTTAAAAAAAATTAACCTATGCCAATTCCGAAACCATTTCGAGATTTTATGTTACAAACCCTTATTTTTCTACTCTGACCTTTTAAAACGATAAGATGCCATTTATTTTAACAAAAAACGATGAAATAATTCGACTTTCATTGACCTCTAAATGACGTCACTTTTTTGCACTTTTGTTTTGATTGAATAGAGACTTACGAATTAGTAGGTGTCACTGTCAAGTGTTCTAGTTACTTTTTTTTTACTCGCGTGCTTTTCTTGGCTCCTCAACGCAACTACATATTTGTGCAAAAAAGTGACGTCATAGGATTCAAATTTTCAAAAAAATATTATAAAATAACTACTGAATATAAAACAAAAATATTGAAATTAGTTTCTTATAATGACCTAATCTACGAAATAAAAAAAATACCAAAAAAAAACTTTACATACCGAATTCCCTAATTTTAAACATTTACACTAATGCGGATAGTGATATCGCACTTTCCTCTTACTCCCAAATATGGATAAAAAATAATATATTTTTTGTAAGCGTAATCGTTATAGCGATTATATAAACTATTATCTATAATATAAATATACTGCAACTGGCCATAACTGCTAAGCTGGTACACGTTATGGCTCCGAAAGTCTACAACTGCATCCCGGCTGAGATACGAGAAGCATCTTCATATAAGTCATTTAAAAACAGATTAAAAGTGTGGCTCATCGAGTATTCTATTCGTTTGAAGAACTAACGGACACAAATATTTATATGTAAGTGACATTGAAGGCTACACATATAGGGTGTTTTTTTAGTATATTTTGTTTTTCGTGACGCATTATTATTTAGAAAATTGACATGTTACATTGTTACGAATAAATGAACTATAAATCAAATGCTGTTCGATGATGCTTGAGAACGACGCGCACCAGGAATTTATTAAAATAATAGCAATGCTCCATGGTTTCAACTGCATGATGATGAAAAGTAATATATATGTTATTCCAACCTGGAAGGATTAATTGTCAAAAGGCCAAGAGGAAGAAGCCCAAAACGGTGGTCTGACCAAGTTTTGCAGCAGCTTGATATGCCGGTTAACGTAGAAACACACACTGGGAAAAAAATGGGTCGATTTATCGGCAAAATAGAGCCGTGTAAACCCGGTACTGCAGTTGCAACCGCGTTAACGCGGTAAATCTGTTTAACTATTATATACTGGCGTGGTTAAGTAATAAACCTCCATCTAACCAAACATTTGCATTTATTATATTAGTAAGATGTGTTTTTTACACATTCACGACAACTACCAAGAACGCCGTTAAAATACATTGCAGTAATAATTGCGAAAAAAGGTGAGTATTTTATTTTTGTGCATATTTTACTTCTTCACACTGAACGGATAAATAGATTTGAGTGAAATCTGATGATAGCTTATAGCCCTGAATGAACATACATTTTTTATTGATCGAATTAACGTAGAAAGGTGGAGTCGCGGGGCACGGTTAGTACATAATACGAGTATTATAAATGCTTTGTCCGGATGGATTTGTTACTCTTTCAGGCCAAACCTACTTAAGGGTCCAATTCTAATTTTAAAACTATTTACGATGCTTTATATAAGGTTGATAATTGCTTACCAGATTGGACGATGTAATGCAAAGATTCAATTGAAAACGTGCTAATACTATTTATATTTATTTCGTACAATCGAATGATCTAACTTTTATAATAAAAGAGTTCATTGTTTACTAATAAATTTCATTAGTAATTCTCATATGATACATTCATTGAAATATATTTGCCCATAATTGAATAAAAATGCTTTTTCCCACGACGCAAGTAATAAAAATTGCAAAATTTAGGGAAGGTTGCCGATTATTTTCTATCGAGACAAGTTTGCTCAATCGTGTATTGGCTCCCATACTTCATAAGAACGTATATTCAATTTACACTAAGTTTTTTTTTCGAACTTCGGTTATTAGGTTGTAAGCATCGAAAAACTAAGTTTTCGCGAGGTCGAACTATGAAATTTTGTCATAATCAACACTCATTTCGCCTTAACCGATTTAGCATAAAAAAACGGAAAATAACGCTACAATGATTTTCCGATCAGGTGAAGCCACGAAACACACATAGGTTTTGATAGCATGTAACATAAATGTAAATAATATAAAGTAATTTCACATTATAATTAACAATAAAAGTTGTACAAAGCTCTTGTATTACGAAATTAACTGACTTTATTATAGGGGCGGGAAGCTCTGTGTAAAGTTGAAATATGGAGGCTAAGGATGTACCGTTATCGCTGTGTTTGCTTTATCGATATCGATTTCATAGCATTATAGCTTAAACCATAACAGAGCTCCTAGAGTCTCGTAAAGCGTTTCTATTTAGATTCTTTCGTTGAACTGATTAATGGTAATATTTTACGATAATGCAAATTTATATTTTTTTAGTGATAATGTCATTATATATCACTCACACCTAGTATATATATTCTTAGCAAAAATCTTTATAGAAAGAGTAGAAGTTTTAAGATTTCAAGATTATTATCCATTATAATTAAATACAAAAACAATTATAACCAGCCCATTTTGTTCGCACTGGCGGGACTAGAGCCTTCCTCTCGGAGAGAGGAGTTGGGCCATAATCCACCACGCGGGCCCAGTTCGGCTTGGTAGATACGTTAGTGGCCAACCCATGTCGAAGTTTTAAGACCTTTGACATAGCCTAACGACTGTTGTTCTAAGACAATCAACCGGAACCGACGGCTTGGCTAGATTGCGTAGTTTATGTATAACTCGTACCTACGTAAATTTTAATCCTTGGCGAAAGCTAAAAGTAAAAATATGATTACTACGCTATTCCATATTATATTTTTAATGTAATAATGTACATTACATTACATGATGATGATGATGATGTTATGAATATTTGAAGCGCAAAACTGTCCACCCAAGATCAGGACCATTGATGTGCCATCGGAATATTAAGGTTGTTTATTTTTATGTTACAAATATTAGAAATCATGTATATACTCTGTTTCATTTATTCTGTTTTCAAGTCGTATCGAATTTTCCTACAATACTCACATACTACAATAGGTAATAAAGGGATGCAGTATTTTTTATTTAATATAATACGCTCCACAGACTCCAGGGTCCGTGGCATTTTTTTGTAATTTCCGGATTTATTAGATTTGAACAATTAAAAACAGCCAACAATACTTATAGTATTACTCTTCAAAGCACTAACGCCTGCTTAAGCGATCTCAAACATTGAAATTTATAGAGAGAAAAATTCACATCCTCGGATGGGATTCCAACCCGCGTCTTCTGACTCTCCGTGTCAGACGCCATTGACCAACTAGGCCACCGAGAATCTGGTCCGAGCATCGAATTTTAACTCTCTATTTGACTATCTTGCGGGGACGGAGCGACATCTATTGGACAGTTAAAAAAAAATCACAGGGGTTGCGATGTCAATGCGAAAGTTCAAGTATTTCTAAATAATGCTTCTTTCGGTTGGATGGTACTGTTAACTGTCCAATAGATGTCGCTCCGTCCCCGCAAGACGGTTAGTCAAATAGAGAGTTAAAATTCGATGCTCGGACCAGATTCTCGGTGGCCTAGTTAGTCAATGACGTCTGACACGGAGAGTCAGAAGACGCGGGTTCGAATCCCGTCCGAGGATGTGAATTTTTCGCTCTATAAATTTCAATACATACTTAATTAGGGGACATAATATTATGTTTATTTAAATGTAAAAGACTTTTATTTCATTTCTGAGTTTCCATCAGACCAGACCGGTCTCCGCAGACAGCACCCGTTCACAAGTTGAGGTTTATATATATGTTACAGCGGTCCGCATACCACGTCATGTGCATCAGTAACTGATGTCTTGTCAAAGTGTCAGAAGAGGGACACAATAGCAAGCACAAAGTACCTACCGGTGCATAGAACTTTGCATTTAGCATGCTTTGGGTGACATTTCGTTATTGGGCGATTGTCACCAGGAGATGCAGGTAGGTATCACGTAAACGTTAAAAAATAATCTAATAAATGTTTAGAAAAACATATATATCGATTGCACTGAAGTAGGAATATCTAATCCCATCACTATTGTAGGCTAGTACATTCATTGTACCTAATTAAATTAGTCCCTGTGGATTGGAGCGCGCAGGTAACGCAGTTAAACTTAAATAATATTGTAGTAATTAAGATATGTACTGCACTCAGATTTATATATTCGGTATGATCTGCTGTTAGAGAAAAGTTCTGAGATAAAACGATGAGCAAATGGAGTTGGTATCGAAGGATGGCATGTTTACGGTATTCGTAGTTGCGGTTTTATGTTAAGTTTACTACTCATATATTACTGCGACATTACTTCCTACGACATCGCTCAGAGAGTAAACTATTTATGGGCAAGAGTGTGTCCTGCAGTAGATCAGTCAGTAGTGCCGCCGACGGACGCAAGAGCCAACAGCCGTGCGATTCTGTAATGATTCGTCGTCGATGAGCTCACCGACGTCAAATACTTTATGATATATATATCGCCCTATCACACAAGGTTGTTTTTCCAAAGTTTCTTGTCATCTCGTCATTTGTTTCACGAATGCTGTCAAAGATGCTCTTAGAGAATCGCACAGCTGGATACGGCGCTGCAGTCTGTTATTGCCGCCTGCAGTCGGGTTCGAAAGCATGACTGTAGCGACAAGACGCAACGACGTGTCGTTGCGACGACACGAGCGACAGTCTGCTGCTGCTACGTGTAGCCGGCTACCTACTTGCACCTTTATACCATTAGGAAAATTTTAGAAGCTAAGAAGCTAACATGATATTAATTGTTTGATATCACTTTCTTAATTTATACTATTTTCATGACATAATTTTATTACTATTATAATATTTAGTTCACATTCTAAATTCAAATTATGTTTAACTCTATTATATTGCATGCTCTGTATTCTTTATTATTCTTTGTAAAATCCTGTACGCTAATTAAGCGGATCTAGCGAAATTATTTAATTTTAATATCACCTGTTTGTGTACTACCTAGAACCAAGATTTAAATAAACAATTGATTGATATTTTCCGCTTAATCTGCGTGTGTATAAAGATTTTATGTACAATAACACACACGCGGGTACTTGTATGTATGCTGCATTTATAGGTGAAAGTAGTTTCATGTAAAAAATAAGGCTGTGGTGTAAATGTTGATTTTATTAGACTTCTTGGACTGGATGGACTTAGAGGACAGACATTTTATGGAATAAAATGTCGAGACAAGCATTGTTAAGAGTTGCATTGTCACCCAGGTTTAATAGCTTCAAAGCTTTGGATGGCACTGGTACTCAAAACTACATTCTTTAGACATAATCTCTTAGTAATTAAATTAAAAAAGTAATTAAATTTATTTAAATTTCCTCAAATTACCTAAGATAACGTTTCTCTCTGCTCTCCTCCCATGGACGCTCTATGCGCTCTTCAAATCACCTTCTACTTGGGTTTCCACAACATTACTCCACTTTTTACACTTACTCTTTTACAGTCACTGCAGTTCGGTTGTGGAATTCTCTTCCTGTTGAAATTCGCAAACCATCTTCCTTGGAAACCTTCAAATCCAAAGCTTATCAACATTACCTTTCCTTGCAAAATAATATACCTAATTGAGCTATTTTTAAGTTTAAATATATGTTTGCTATTTATATGTGTGTATATATGTATATGTAAAGTTATAGTATATAAATAGTTTATTATTTTTATTAATATTCTACCTAAAATGTACTAATGTAAATAAAGCACTACCATTTCACACAAAGGTTAGAAAATGCTAATTAGCATTAAATTCGCCTAAGTACTTTTAGTTTTGTGCAATAAAGAATTTTCTATCTATCTATCTAGTAATTCTACTTGCTAACTATTAATCGTGTTGAGCATTTTCTCGTCTGCGTGAGCATTAGCCAGTTCAGTCGATTACAATACCAAGGCAGAAAACCTGACACAAAACACTGACAAGGAATGTTCTGGAAGCAATTTGAGCAGGCACCATTCTAGGTAGTATTCTAACACTTTCAACTAGCTTATTTCTTATTAAAATATATTATAATTTAATTATAATTTAATATTATTAAATCTTATTTCCTTTGGTCACCCTATAACTTGAGAACTATACCGATTTCAATAACTCTCTTTTATTTAATTTTTCTCAATACAGGGGTTGTTAAGGCAAGAAAAAAAAAACATCATCAACATCAGACTTTTAAAACCGAGAGGTGCAGCTAGTCCGATATAAAATAAGATAAGAATAAATAAGGAAAAGAAATAAAAATTGGATGGTGCCAGTGATGAAGTAGTAGGCAGAGTCTTATATGGCTCTGTTCTAGCCTCTATCCCATTGGCCTTGAATAGTGACCTTGCATTCGAAGCGCTGTTTACCAGAGGCCGTAACACAAACAGTTTGGGAAAAGTATTCGTATCAACGCGTCAGGCTATGAGTTATCTGTGTTCCCCTGGATAAATGACAGTTTGTAATGTTTCACGTGAACTACACGTTACTCGTGCTAAGCTCACAGGTTCAATCCATGGCGGAAGCAAATATTCGACCATACATGTTTGTTCTCGGTTCTTAGTTGTTGTGACGTGTTAGCAATGCATATTCTTCTTCTTCTCAGCCGATTCTCTCTTGGCAGAGCGGTCGTGGCCGTCATGTAGTAGTGGTATTGGGCGCAGCTGTTATTCGCCTCACGACGTTCTGCCATCTCTCTCTGTTGGCTGTCATCCTGGTACACTCACTTATGGTTCCACCCATTGCATTCTCGAACCATGCATATAGCATGTTACATATTACCTACTATTTTACGTCGATCTGGGAGGAAGCGTGAACTCATGCAGACTATCAAAAGATGAAAGGTAGCTTATCTGGGACACGGTGACACTCCAGATTTAAGCTTCTTTAGTTGATGGGCAAGCTGGCCAGAAGAAGAGCTGTTGGACGTAGAAGGAAGTCGTGGCTGCGGAAAGTCCGAGAAGGGACCTGAATCGGAAGTGTCGCGGAGCTATTCAACCTCGCCAAAGACCGGGTGAAGTTTGTGGAGCTGACAACCAGCCTTCACTAGTTGGAGAGGCACTGGAAGAAGAAGAAGATATTACCTACTTTGCAGAAGAGAATCCTAATCGGTGGACGTGATTGTCTGTGTAAACGTCTAATAATAATTTCAGATACACCAAATATCATTTAAAAAAACAATCCAAAAAATCCGGCCAAATGCGAGTCAGACTCGCGCACGAAGCGTTCCGTACCATTATCTTTAAACACGGCAAAAATTAATACCGAGCAAAAATGAGCCAAAATTTTCACCTTTGCTGTATGCGAACTGCCCTAATAAATATTTGTTATATATTATTTTATTTTTTATTTTTATACTGAATATATAACTAAATATTCTGTAAATATTTCAAGCGTCTACCTGTTGCTGTTATCAATATCGAGCAATAACGAGCAAAAACAACGTTTGTTGTATGGGAGCGCCCTTAAATATTTACTTTATTCTATTTTTTAGTATTTGTTGTAATAGCGGCAACAGAAATATTTAGGAACAGAAGTCTTTGAAAATTTCAATTTTCTAACTATCATTGTTCATAAGATACAGCTTGGCGACGGATGGACAGACAAACAGACTGACGGACAGTAGAGTTACTATGATAGTAGGGTCCCGTTTTACTCTTTGGGTACAGAACCCTCTAACACTTGCTATTTTCTAAAGTCTGTATTATAAACGTGTTTACAAACATCGCAATTTCATTTTAAATTATATGATGAGAACATCCTTGTTATATCAGTCATTCCACTTTTGCTCTGCCTCTACTCCAAACAACACAAAATAACGCAGCTTCCCCGGTACCTAAAGCGTCGTAAGTCGTAACCGCACGACCATTACTGGGGTCTTTGCGTTAAAGCCTTATAAAACCTTCCCAGAATGCCCGAAAACCGCAGTGTAAAGTCATTGTTAAAGTTTGCACGAGGAACTTTCTCTCACATACTAAGTACCTATTATACAGGGGTGGCAGATAAAACTAGAGAGTGAATAAATGCGGATCGAAAAATTTTCGTTTTTCATAATTAGTACGAGTCTTTTTCTACAGAATAATGAAATGACCACGAAATAATAAAAAAACTAACAAGTACAATTTAAAAAATGTAATACCGACTTCCAGTCTATTCAGTTATTGGAGTGTATCTCAAAAACTGCTGGACCGAATTTGATGTTTAAATGGAACCACACGGGAAGCACCAGCTTTCAAACAAAAAAAGAATTTTGAGTATCGGTTCATTCAGTCGAAAGTTATGAGGTAACAAACATAAAAATAATACAGTCGAATTGAGTAACTCCTCCTTTTTTTGGAAGTCGGTAGAAAAATACCAACATTATACAACAAAACACGCTTAAACAGCATGACGCTGTGCGTGTTATGAATATGGGTCCCAACTCAGCATACGACTAAGGACAGAATCCTTAGTTACAGATTGTCACCCATTGATTTACCATTTATCCATTACCCACATTTACCTCTTGAACCCCAGCGAAGATACTCCACAGACAATTGTATGTATTACCTAGGAAGATATACTTATGGATCCTTCGTATTACGAGATACTCATCGTCCTACGAGACGCGATAATATATGCTGACACCTCATAGTTCGTTCTTTAAATACCTTTACTATTGCAGTACAAAAGTTTATTAAAAAAAAGTTTGCGTCTCGGGACGCCCGACAGAAGTAATAACTTAAATTTCGTCTCGCGCTGTGGGTTAGAGGGAGAGAGGATGCGTGAGAAAAAGGGAAGCCAGTCAGACTGACGCCGTAACGCGTTACGTAACGAATCGGTTCATCCTCCCAAAGAAGTTACCACTTCAAAAACAAAAACGCAAACATCGGCAGGAGTACGTTGGCGAGTTCAGCCAACGGTCGGACTCGACATCTCTATTGCGTCTATGATCGCGTAAAGACAATAAATTACAAGGCTATCTTTAAATATACTTTTTGGTGTGTCTCTGTCACATTGACAAACAAACAACGTCTGCCACCGGCCACGTTGTTGACACGTCCATAATCTATGAGTCAAAATTCAAAATTCAAAAATTCAAAAATTATTTATTCAGTTTAGGCATCATAGACACTCTTATGAACGTCAAAAATTTTTAAATGATTCTACCGCTGTCTTCGGAAAAGAACCACCGCCGAGAAGAAGCAGCAAGAAACTCGTGGGCCATTATTTTTTCAAGTCTTTGTACATTGAGGTTACATATGAGTAGTATTAAAATAACAAATTTATTCAATAGTTGGCTATTAGGCAGAAGTGGAAAGCTTCCAGGCATCTTTGTCTTCTAAGTAGTGACTCAATTTATAATAGGCTTTTTTCATTAGTATATTTTTGACACGTAACTTGAATTTCCCTTCAGTGAGCTCAGTAATGTCTTTCGGGATTTTATTATAGAAACGTACACAATTGCCTAAGAAGGACTTATTTTTAGTTTTCGTGAGTCTAAATTTAGATACAGCTATCCTATCCTTATTTCTAGTATTAATATTATGCATATCACTATTTATTCTAAACTTCTTTATATTTTTACGAACGTACATTATATTTTCTAGGATATACAAAGATGGAAGAGTTAATATATTAATTTCTTTGAACATTTGTCTTAAGGATTCGCGGGGACCCATTTCGTAGATGGCTCGAACTGCCCGCTTTTGCAATATAAAAACTGTCTCTATGTCCGCCGCTGACCCCCACAGCAGGATACCATATGACATTATGCTGTGGAAGTAAGCAAAGTAGACCAGTCGAGCAGTAGCTATATCTGTCAATTGCCTAATTTTATGAACCGCATATGCAGCTGAGCTCAGTCTTCCAGATAGTGCATCAATATGAGGACCCCATTGTAATTTAGAGTCTATGCTAATACCTAGAAAGACTATTGCCTTGTCAATTTTCAATTTATTTCCGTCGAGTAATACGTTTGGCTCTATATGTCTTACATTAGGCATGGAAAATTTTAAACATTTCGTTTTCTTTGCGTTGAGAAGCAGGTTGTTTGCGACGAACCAATTTGAAACAATAGTTAACGCGTTGTTAACTTGAACTAGTTCTCTATCTTTCCTATCTACTTTAAAAATCAGAGAAGTATCATCCGCAAAAAGAACTATGTCAGCAAGGCCCTCAACCATATGTGGTAAGTCATTGATATATGCTAAGAATAAGAACGGACCCAAGATCGACCCCTGTGGAACCCCCATTCTAACCAAAGATCCAGAAGATGTCACGCCATTAATGCCAACTTTTTGCTGCCTATCAGATAAGTATGATTCTAAAAGATTCAGAGCAGCTCCACGAATTCCATAGTGGTGTAGCTTATAAATTAGAGTGCGGTGCTCTACACAGTCGAAAGCTTTGGAGAGATCACAAAATACGCCAATGGCATCCTGTGAGCTCTCCCAAGCCTCCAGCACATGCTTGACTAACTGGACTCCTGCATCTGTTGTTGATCTGCTTTTCGTGAAACCGAACTGATTTTCGTGTAAAATCCTATGTTCATTAAAATGAGACAAGAGTTGTTGAAGCATTATCTTTTCGAATATTTTGCTCAAAGCCGGAAGCACAGAGACCGGTCTATAATTTGAGGGGTCGGCCTTACTACCTGATTTGAAAATAGGGGTGATTTTACTCATTTTCATTAGGTCAGGAAATGTACCTCTATCAATACATAAATTAAATATGATCATCAAATGTGGCGCTATAACTTCTATTATTGACTCTAGCATTTTTACGGATAATCCCCATAAATCCTCTGTTGCTTTAACGTTTAAACTTTTAAATGTTTTTATTATTTCAAAAGTAGATATATGTCGGAACCTAAACTCAGGAATTTGGAGCGGGAAGTTGTCTTTCAGAAAGCCCACTGCAACACAAGGGCAAGAATCAAGAGATTTGGTGACTTCTAGTGGTATATTGGAAAATAAATTTTCAAATGAATTCGCAACATGACTTGGGTCTGAAACTTTTTGGTTATCTATTTCTAGCACATATTCTGAATTAAAAGATTTACTTTTGCCGGTCTCTGTATTAATAGTTTTCCAAACTGTTTTAATTTTGTCATTAGATTTTCGAATTTTATCCCTTATAAACAAAGCTTTTGCGCGTTTGCATACTGACTTAAAAACTTTTGAGTAATTTCTTACATAATCTAACTTAATAATGAGTAAGAATTGAATTGAACATTAAAGTCAGAAACGAATGTTAACAATATAGGCAATACATATGTCAGCGCATAGCTTTGACCGATGTTGTTATTTAGTCAAGCGCCACCTACAACGATCCTGATACGGGCCAAATGTGCCTTACATAATAAGGTCTTTGTTTATTAGTGCACAATAATAAACAGTGTAGTTTGGAATCGATAACTGGTAATGAAAGTGAAAGAAAAAATACATGTTTTCTACCGACTTCAAAAAGGAGGAGGTACTCAATTCGACTGTATTTTTTATTTTTGTTACCTCATAACTTTCGACTGGTGGCACCGATTATCAAATTTCTTTTTTCTAAATTCAAAATTTTTGTTTGAAAACTGGTGCTTTTCGTGTGGTCCCATTTAAATTTCATCAAATTCGGTTGTTTGTTACCTCATAACTTTCGACTGGTGGCACCGATTATCAAAATTCTTTTTTCTAAATTCAAAATTTTTGTTTGAAAACTGGTGCTTTTCGTGTGGTCCCATTTAAATTTCATCAAATTCGGTCCAGTAGTTTTGAGTTACACTCCAATAACTGAATAGAATGGAAGTCAGTAGTAAATTTTTCAAATTGTCGTTGTTAATTATTATGAATCCATATTGACCGCTCCGCGAAAGAGCTATACTGCGACTGATCGACAACGGCGCCGCTACATCATAGAATTGATAACAGTAACTACTTGAGACATACCTACCCATATAGAACAGGTACAACGACATACGAACCAATACGAACCTACCTACTCGTGAATCAATAACACAGCTGATCTGATACTGCATATACGAAGGCGGGTCCAGGTGGGGCATCTTCCGACTTTGCAATCTATCCACGGAATATCTAATTGGGTAGGTATGTCTCGCGTAGTTACTATAATCTATTCTGTGATGTAGTGGCGCCATCTTGCGTTCACTCCATGGTTCTTACGCGGAGCGGTGAATATGGGTTCAGAATAATTAAAAATTATATTTTTTCTATCAATTTCATTAACTGTTATCGATTCCAAACTACGGCGTTCAATATTTTGCACTAATTAAATAAGACCTTATTTCATCATCATCATCATCATCATCAGCCTGTAGCAGTCCACTGCTGGACATAGGCCTCTCCAATTGCACGCCACTTAGGTCTATCTTGGGCTTCTCGCATCCAGTTTTTGCCAGCCGTCTTGCGCAGATCGTCACTCCACCGTGCCTCAGGACGTCCTACACTACGTTTGCCGAGACGCGGTCTCCACTCTAGAACTCGTTTACCCCAACGGTTGTCGGTTCTACGGCTAATATGGCCAGCCCACTGCCACTTCAGCTTGCTGATCCGGTGGGCTATGTCGATTACCTTGGTTCTCTGACGGATCACTTCATTTCTGATGCGATCCCTCAGAGAAACACCGAGCATAGCCCTTTCCATAGCCCGCTGAGCGACCTTGAGCTTGTGGACCATTCGAGCCGTCAGTGTCCACGTTTCGGACACTTATTTACCCATACGTATATGTAATATAGTAATTGAGTGCTCCAATTATAATAACCCTATTATTTCTGATTAAATATTATAATTGGGGCACTCAATTACTTTAGGTACCACCGTGTATAGGAAATTGTTAAAAAGTTACTATTGTACCCATGTTGATGTTGAAACCTCGTACAGGTGTAGGGCCTCAAACATACTTTATGGACTAAATGCAGGTTCCGCGGGTTTACTGACTGTAATCGATCCATCGAATCAGACATTCACGTGCGGGATTGGTCATGCATTTTGTATTGTACAAGCCTTAGGCGGATTGAACTCCGGTTAATTCGATCGTTAAGTTAAGTGAAACCAGTAGCACAACTACATACAAACTAATGATATTGTACCTATATAATATTATTGTAACGTTTATCTATTATAATTATATTTGTATACAAGTACAATTTGAAAAATGTAATACCGTCTTCCATTATATTCAGTTATTGGAGTGTATCTCAAAAACTACAAGACTGAATTTGATGAAATTGATATGGGACCACACGGGAAGAACCAGCTTTAAAAAAATATATTTGTAAATCGGTTTATCCAGTCGAAAGTTATGAGGTAACAAACATAAAAAATAAATAAAAATAATACAGTCGGATTGCGTACCTCCTCCTTTTTTTGTAAGTCAGTAGATAAATTATGTAGGTATTTAATGAATAAATGATTGATGAGGTGATTAATAAATTTATCAAGAGTTAAGTAACTGGTACATAAATGTATTGCGATCACGTAGGGGCGCAAAAGTACCATTCAACTTGGCTAATTTAACGGATGTACTCGCTAAATTAGTTGAATTAAGTTGTACGTTTGCCTTAACTTTGATAGCTTGTTTGAGGAAATATCAGACAAAGGCGTAAACTTCAGAGGTGGTCAGTGGCGTGCTTAACCGCTTGGAAATTTAATAAAAGGTAACATTTTATGATATAATGTAGTTATCTATTTAACCCACTTCAAAAAAAGAGGAGTGTCTATTTTCAACTGTATGTATTTTCTACCGACTTCTAAAAAAGGAGGAGGTACTCAATTTGACTGCATGTTTTTTTTTATGTTTGTTACCTCATAACTTTCGACTGGGTTAAACGATTCTCATTTTTTTTTTGTTTGAAAGCTGGTTCTTCCCGTGTGGTCCCATTTAATTTCATCAAATTCGGTCAGTAGTTTTTGAGATATACCTACTCCAATAACTTAATAGAATGGAAGTCGGTACCTATTACATTTTTCAAATTGTACTTGTTTTTGTATGTTCACAGATTTAGACTGCACTTTGATTTTTCTATTTGTGGGTCTCAAAGTTCTATTTTTATTTAAAAGAGTATACTTCCTAGGTGATCTAACTTAAATTTCATCAAATCCGGTCAAGCAGTTTTTGAGTTACACTCCAATAACTGGAAAATGTTTCGCCTATCTAGATGATATCGTTATTAACGGTGAATAACAATCGTTCCCGAGCCAGAGTCACTAAAAGGGTGATAATTTTTTTTACAAAAAAATTTAACCTACTTTCATAAGTTATTTCTTACGTTACATTTTAGTGTTGAAGTCGGTTTAATATATTGTATTTTTTTTATTTAATGTTAAGTTTGAAATTAACGAATATCCCGGAGCGTCGTGTTTTGGGTTATTTATTGTAGCGCTTTCAATACTGCGACAGTGTTGGTTACGCTAAACTTCTCAGTTCATTTCAAATGTTCTTCTATTTAGGGTTAGGAAGAGGAACCCTTATTTATTTACAAAACAAGCTGTGCGTTTATGGAATGCGCTTCCTGTTGATAATAGACATACTAACTCCATTAAAACTCTTTAAGACATGGTAAAGTACATTATAATTAGTACTCACGGGATGTACACCACGATTAGGACCCGCATCTTCAGTTTACGCGTGAACATGGTGTATTTAACTGCGCCGAAATATCGGGAACTCCAAAACCTGCCTAATCGTGGTGTACATCCCGTGAGTTCTAATTATAATGTAGTTAACAACCGCGAAAGTCTAAAACAGGGTAATGTAGCATTATTTAACTCAAAACTACTAATATTATATTATTTTTACGTATGTATATAGTATAGTGTATACAGGGTGTTTGGTAGAGGGACCGACAAACCAAATGAGCGTGTTCGGGGGACCACTTGGCGAATATAAGTTGTCCAAAAAAAATCCCACACCCCCCAATTTTTTTTAACTTTTTTTTGTGAATTTTCCCCTTTTCTCCGAAATCTCACATCTTTTTTCTCTTTGGAGGGTATGTGTGTTAACATCTCACCAAATAAGCTCTTCTAAATTTATAAAGTTTAAATTATAAAAACCCATTGTAGGGTCATAATTTATGCTTAGTTTAGCATAACAGAGAGCATACTTCACCTGCCATAATCATTATTTCCTGTAACAGCACTATCACCATTGTTCACTATCTATAATTCAATTCACTAATATAGACACAAAATTTTCACAATGGAGGCATCCCAAACTTTTCTTGAAGTGATGGCTGCCCTTAACAAGAGGATGGACCAGTTTGAAGGCGAACTGCAGAAAACACCCCCTGTCGCCAATACCACAGGCTCCTTGGCAGCAGATTTTGCAGCATTCAAATCATTCACTGCAGAAGTTATGCGTGGATTTCAGCATCAGATGGGGTTACTGGCACGGAATCTGGATAACATCGAAATGCATAGTCGGCGAAAAATCCTCCTGCTCCATGGGATAACAGAAGAAAAACAGGAAGATACAGCTGCGGTTGTTATGCGGGCAGTCACTAAGCACTTGCATGTGAAAGACTTTAGTTTGAATGATATTAATCGCTGCCAAAGAATGGGCCGCGCCACTACTGATAAGCCCAGGCCTGTCTTGGTTAAACTGAAGGACTTGGATATGCGGAACAAGTTGTGGTTTTCAAAAACCTCATTGAAGGGTACTGGTATAACACTGTCCGAGTTTCTAACCAGGTCTAGACACCAAGCCTTTATGGAAGCAAGACAACGAGTCGGTATTGCAAAGTGTTGGACAAAGGACGGCTTTATTTATGTCATTGGGCCCGATGGTACTCGTCACCGCATCTGCAGCCTTATCGAACTACAAAATGTTGTACCGGCGCAAGTGTCGGGAACTTTGAAGCCAGCTCCTGCTCCAGGATCGAAAGAGACAACAGCGGCAACATCAAAGTCCAGGCGGGTCGCTGCAGCATCATCTCGAAAGTAGGAATAGGTACATATTTCATTGTACATAGGTTTAGTTCATTCTCAATAACCCAGTCACTGTAAAATCGCTTGTCTGGTTCCTCATTGCATATAAATTGTCTACCCTACAGACCAAATATGTACCAAATATGTACTACGTAGTCTACCCACTTCCTTGTCTAATTAGTTGCCTTTGTTTTTGAGTACCCAATTTCAAACATGTAAATTATTTTCCACTTTCAGTTCAATTCAATTCAAGTCAACCTCTTCTTCATAAATATTTGTTGACGTTACTAAAAATTTGACAGAAGACAGTTTTTTTTTTTTTCTATTTATAAGGACTCTTATGAGTTGTACATTTGTCATTTGTCACGTAAAAATATTAGTTGATATGTCAAGTCCGTGAAGTCGAAGTAACGACGACTTAAGTAGGTTTTTAATTGTAATCTTGTCCAAGCGAATGTTATAAAACTTTGAATATCCATTACTAAATTTGTAGGAGAAATCATACATTTTACTTTTACTTTTATATTTGTGTTATAGTTATAGAGAAGGTAATAGCGCTCTCGTCCACATAGTCGGCAGATGGAGTATGCGTAAGTATGTAGTAGTACATACATTTTACACATAGTTAAGAAATTATATATTCTTAGTTTCTATATAAAATATTTATTATTATATAATTGTATATATCTATATTAATAATATTAATGTAATATGTCGAATACTCAAGATAGTAGCAGCACCAGTGACGAATATCTGTCTTTCTCTTCCAATGATACTTTTAACAGTGGAAACGATAGCTTTGTAAGCATTCCTACGCTAAGTGATACCTTAGCGGCTCAGTTCTCTGATGTGCCTAAGAATTTTAATGTACTCCATATAAATGCACAGAGTATTCCGGCTCATTACCCTGATATGCTGGCATCATTTGACAATACAAATGTACATGCTATACTAGTCTCCAAATCCTGGTTGAAACCTTGTCTCCCGTCCACCTCTTTCTCTCTCCCCGGTTTCATACTTATACGTAACGATAGAACCGGCAGCGTTGGCGGTGGTGTGGCTATTTATCTACGTTCTCATTTTCTGTACTCAATAATAAATATGTCACCACAGCCTCCGCCTTGTGATGCCGGTGAGCATCTCTTTATTGAAGTTTTACTTTCACACACCAAAATTCTTCTCGGAGTCTACTATAGCCATTCCATAAGAGTCAATTACTTCGCATCTTTTGAAAAGATTTTAGAAGATCTTATTCCATCTTATACCCATAATATAATTATGGGAGACTTTAACACGTGCCTTATAAAAAAAGACTTTCGTTGTGCGAATTTGGAATCCATAGTTAATTCTAGCAACATGCACATTTTGCCACTCAACCCCACCCATAACTTTCCAAATTGTAATCCCTCCCTTTTGGATCTTATTTTTGTAACATCCTTACACCATGTTGTTAAACACGGACAATGTTCTGCTGATGCTTTTTCTTATCATGACCTCATCTTTCTGTCGTATAAGGTACGTCCTCCTAAACCTAAGCCTAAGATACTTCTGCAGCGCAGCTTTGGTACAATTGACATGGAAAAACTTCGAAACGATGCTGGTGAAATAGATTGGGTACAAGTTCATAGCGCCAATAATATCGATGACAAAGTATCCATATTTAATTCCACTCTTACACAGCTTTATGACACCCATGCTCCTTTGGGGGCCATAAAAATAAAACACCTTCCTGCACCCTGGTTGACTGAAGACATAAAAAACTAATGCACAAAAAAGTAGCAGCAAAGTCTAAGTTAAAGCATTGTTCTAATGACGTGAATAAGCAAAAATATATTAAATCTCGAAATCGCTGCAATAGAATGTGTAGGGATGCTCTACGTCGCCACATCCATGACTCAGTAGATAATGAAGATCCAGCTAAAGTCTGGAAGTTCTTGCGATCATTGGGAGTAGGGAAATCACGTCATCATTCAATTCCGCAAGATTTAGATATCAACTCACTCAACCAACATTTCTCTTCGTCATCCAATGTAAATTCAAATGACAAAATAGCTACTTTGACTTATCTCTCTTCTCTCCCTACTCTTGATCACTCACCTTTTGTTCTGAGTCAATTCACTGCATGTGATGTTAAAAAGAGCATACTATCAATATCCTCCAATGCAGCAGGCGGTGACGGCATCAGCCGAAATATGATTGTTCTTATATTGGATGAAATCCTCCCTATCCTATGCCATATATTAAACAATTCTATTTTGGAGGGCACCGTACCATCTTGCTGGAAAGAAGCTCAAGTCATCCCGCTTCCCAAGAAATCTAATCCCAAGTCCTTCTCCGAATATCGACCTATTTCTATTCTTCCTTTCCTATCAAAAGTCTTGGAGCGCCTAGTACATAACCAACTCAGTTCCTTCCTCAACCAAAATATGCTTCTTAATCCACTCCAGTCTGGGTTTCGAACCGGCCATAGCACTGTCTCTGCACTTGTCAAAGTAACTGATGACATCAGACTAGGTATGGATAACAGACAGCTTACCATACTTACCTTACTTGACTTTAGCAATGCTTTTAATTCCGTAGATTTCGACATCCTCCTAGCATTGCTTCGCTCTATAAACATATCTCCATCGGTAATTGACTGGTTTCGAAGCTATCTATTTGGGCGACGCCAACGTATTCGCATTCAGGATACTTTCTCTTCTTGGTGTGAAACAAATGCTGGCGTTCCTCAAGGCGGCGTACTGTCACCTCTTCTTTTTGCCGTATTTATAAACTCTATATCTTTCTTTCTTACTTCTTCCTACCATCTCTATGCAGACGATCTTCAGATATACTCTCAGGCTCCACTAGATCACTTAGCAGATGCTGTTGATGAGGTCAACGGCGATTTACTTCGTATAGCTAACTGGAGTAGATCTCACGGACTTACAATAAACCCAATAAAAACTCAAGTTATCATTGTTGGAAGCTCCAGATTAGTATCGAAGATTGATTTCACAACTCTCCCCGAAATCGTATTTGGTGGTATATGTGTGCCTTATAGCACTCAAGTTAAGAACTTGGGAATAATCATGGATAACTGTATGTCTTGGCAACCACAAATCCAATCTGTAGCACGAAAAATGTTTGCATCAGCAGCCTCCCTTAACAGACTGCGTAACTTTTTACCCACTGCTACCAAAGCTGCACTTGCACAATCTCTCCTTTTTCCCATTCTTGACTATGCTGATGCCAGTTACATAGATCTCACAGAGGACCAGCTTAACAAGCTGGAGCGTCTACAGAATCTCTGTATTCGGTTTATTTTTGGTCTGCGAAAGTACGACCACGTTTCCGAATTTCGCTGTAAACTTAAGTGGCTCCCTATACGCCTTCGCCGGAATTCTCACATCCTCTCTATTCTGTATAACATATTGTTTAATCCTTCTACTCCCTTTTACCTAAAAGAACGATTTAGATTTCTCCAATGCTCTTCTTACTCTCTTAGGTCATCAGAAAACTTACTTCTAACGACTCCTGAACATTGTACTATATTCTACAACTCTTCATTCACAGTCCAGGCAGTTCACCTTTGGAATGCCCTCCCTACTAGTATCAAACGCGCGCAATCGCTGAATAGCTTCAAAGCTCAAGTAAAAGACTACTATCTCTCCACGTTAAATGTTAATCCCTGACATAATTCATTGATTGATATTATTTTATATTATTGATATTTATGTATGTGTAAGTATATATGTTCATGTATGTTTATAGTATAATATATGTATTATATTATTATTACGTGTAGGTAAGTGTAAGTATTGTTATATTTAAGTGTATTTTTATTAATTTGAATTTTACCCTTTTATCTAGTATTATCTAGTGTTACATCTGTTTCATGTAATACTAGGTAATAATATATTTCTTCGTCATGTTGCACCACCGTCCATGTCAATCATGTAATCGCTATCCATCCAAAGGTTGTCTGGAAGAGATCGCTTTTAGCGATAAGACCGCCCATTTGTGCCTACTATTTAAGTTGTTTCCTTATGTTGTATTTACTTTGGTGCAAATAAAGAGTTTTTGTATTGTATTGTATTGTATTGTATGTCTTAATTTTTATATATTTATGTTTTTATTTTGTTCTTATTTTCGACGTTACTGTCGAAAATGATCTGCTTACGATTACTGTGCATGCAACGGTTGCCTGTAAGAAATTGCTTTTTGCGATAAGGCCACCCATTGTTCAACCTCAATTTTATACTACATGTTTTCTTATGTTGTATTGTACTTATATTGGTGTTCAATAAAGTGTTTGAATTTGAATTTGAACCTTTACAGCACGTTCCCGCTATGACGTAACGGTTAATTTATCATATGACGACTACCGTCTTTAGTTGTTCCCATGGCTGTAAGCATTCTCTAAACTAAAAACCTCTAAATTATGGCAGTACTTACTTTGTTTAGGCTCAAATTCAAATATGTATAACACTTTCGAATGACAGCAGTAAAATTAGATATTTCTCTTCAATTGTGGGCATATTTTAGACAGTTTAGTCGTCGCGTAACTTGGTGCTCGCTAAACTAACCTAAAATAACCCAAAACTGAAAAGAAAAATCCTATTTTTAGAAGTGTCATTCTAAGTGGTAAAAGATTTTGGATTTTATTGTTAACAGAATAAGGACCACCTTAATACATTCTTAGTTCGGTAGCTTTGTTTAGTTTTTTTGAACAAGTGAATTACCTACAACGCTACCTATAACGATTATTTTGGATCGCGACCATCATTATAACGTTTCACTGCATTTGTGACGACGACAGTTAATCGTGTCGTCCTATATGTGAACACTTCCATATAAATACGAGCCACGATATTTAAAACCACATTATCTGTCGTCAGGACAAAGTGGGAACGCGCCCCTATAAGACCACTTTGGTTTGCTGTCTGTTAAGTCCCTTCTCCTTAGGAACGCGTAGAGGTATAAAGTTGAAATATCAAATCCTTTGGTCTACCATCTTTTGCAGCTGTAAGAAGTTCAAATTAAAAAAAAAATATACCGACTGCCATGCTATTATTGGAGTGTAACTCAAACAACTGGACCGAATTCGATAAAACTTACATGAGACTAAACGGAATCAACCAGCTTTCAAACAAAAAAGAATTTTGGAATCCAATTTACCCAGTCGAAAGTTATGAGGTAACAAACATAAAAAAAACACAGTCGAATTGAGTACCTCCTTCTTTTTGGAAGTCGGTAGAAAAATCAAACACAACAATGCGATCAAAAGATATGACCGCTTATGTCTTATTTGCGATTTCACATGGGAATCAAATCATATACCGTACTCTCCGTTCAGACTTAGAATTATGAAATTTGCCAAGTAATAATGTCCTACAGCACATAAGGAAATAATCTGAAAACTAAATATGTAGTTAAAAAAATAGACAATTACCTTATCACAAACTTATTATTTGCGCGTGGTGAAATAATCGCATCTATGGATAGACAGCAAAAAGAAGCTTGTATTTTACTTAGAGCAATAGTGGAATACGCTTTTTTATTATAAACCTTCGGTGTGAGATTATAACTTGCATTTGACCGGATTTATTTTTCATATTTTTATCTAATTATGTCCTCATTGTAGGTAAAAATATAAAATTTAATAGGAATCAGCAGAGGTACTCCCACATTTTAAAGTAGTCATATTTCAACCTTACCATTAAATTTGGTACCACCACGTCAATATAGCAAACTTAAAATAATAATGGATTACGATAGACGTTTTAATGACGTAGTATCAAATATTTCACTCAATTCACGTTCTTTGACGTAACTTTTGACACTAATTTTCATTTTTCCAATGACACATTTTTGAAGATTCCTACTCCTATCTCTTAAAATAGTTATATTGCTACCATACCATTAAATTTGGTTGACCGTTTTGTATCGGTGGGAGTACCATAGTAAGTATGATTATTCTAAACTTATTACAAAACGCTCCTGATTTATGATCATTTCGTAAAAGGTGGGAGTAGGCCCCCAGATCGGAAAATGAGTCGGATGTATCCTACCATGAGGAATTTGACAAATTTCAGTTAAATAACACATAAAAATGCAATTATTGGTAGTTTTGATTAATCACTACTCATAATATATTATTAAACAATTTAAAGTACAAATATTCCATCCTCACTTCTCTGAACTAGTCACTACAAAGTTATCTCCATCACAAAGATAAAAGGCATAAATTCCTAAAAAGTTTACATCCAAGTATCACTCTGGCACCCAATAAAAACTGTTCTGCGCCAGCCAAATCTGGATCTACCCGGATGTGTCCAACGCACACAAACACGCATAAAACTTCTATTTCACAAGGTGGAACCTTAAAAACAAAATGGCAATAAAAAGGCCGGATAACACGTCACTAAAATTTTGGGTCTAATGTAGTCATTTGAACAGTATCATAGCTCACGCTAGTTTTTTAATAGTTTAACTCTATAACGACTGGTTTCTAACGACCTATCTGTCGACGGTTTGCCCTGCTAAATACAGTTTTTTATATAAGTCGGTTTGAGATGAGCAAGTAACGCGCCTGATGTTTCCTAGAACAGTTCAGTGCTATTCAGAATTTTAAACTAAAACCACCTTATGCATACACGAATATAAACGTGGACTAAAGATCAAGAAAGAGATCGAGATAAAGACGAGAAGATAAAGAGAGAAGAAAGAGTCTCGAGTATAAACCAATGTTTCTGCAAATATCCTATATATGTTAAATATCTTGCCCCGTAATTGCAGATACGCGTTTGTAAAAACGGTCATCAAATTTGATTAAAAAATAATATTATAATTTTTTTTTTAGTTTATTCCCATCGTAGAATAAAATAACGGCGGATTTTCTGCCACTACTCTGAGCAATATATATCTCATCTCTGATCTAAGCACAGTTTTATTATTAGTGACTGCTTTTGCAGAGTTTATGTACTGTCAACATTGTGACCATCATAGTATTGACTACGTCAGAGGGTCTGCATATTCGAGGGTCGGATCCCATGCTCAGTCATAAACGTCCAGTGCGGATGGAGCAAAAACTATCATAATTCAAACTTCTAATGCTGTGATTTTGCTGGTGGGTCTATAGAGCAAAAAGCCGGTAGAATTGACCAGAAAAATTAAAATTGTGGCAAATAAAATTAATTACTAATCTCAAGGTAGACCTAAAGTTTTGCCAGAATGTATATTACACGCAAACGCACCTATCACTCAATGGGAATATGTGGCAGTTGTTTTGCTTGCCGATAATTACTTGGCAATGTTTGAACTTGAAACTTTGTTTGCATAGCTTATTATCTACTCGTATTTTCGGCCAATATCAGATTTGAACTCAGAGATAGACTGAAATAGCATCATAAAGTGACAGGCCTATTTGGCCTGTCACTTTCACGTAACTGTCACGCTATTTTACATACAGGCCTATTTTATATACTTTTTTATGCCAGTGTGTGTCAATGTTTAAGTTCAATTTTAATTATTTAAAATATAGTATTATTTTGTGAACACTATTTTAACGCTCATCCTTGCGAGAATGATCTGCAAAATCTGGTTTCCCGTTTAGTGGCGGCTGCGACTGCCGCGTGAGGTTCACGCCATCTGTCGAAAATTCTCACCAATTTAGAAAAATAGTTGGTTAAATTGAAAATAACTGGAAGCCATACGAGTACCTCATGATATATGTCTCAACAAGTACAATTTGAAAAATTTTATACCGACTTCCATTCTATTCAGTTATTGGAGTGTAACTCAAAAAACTACTGAACATAATTTAATAAAATTTAAATGGGGGCGCCATACGGGAAGCACCAGCTTTCAAACAAAAGAAAAAAGAATTTTGAGAATCGAATCCCTATCGAAAGTTATGAGGTAACAAACATAAAAAATACAGTTGAATTGAGCACCTTTTCCTTTTAGGAAGTCGGTAGAAAATATATTTCTTTCAAGATGGATAACATATAAGCCCAAGAGCAAAATGGTCTGACTTCTGGGTCACATATAACAGTTAGCAGTATATCTCAAGCGGACGTACGTAAAGCGATCAGACACCTTCGAGCTCGTTCTTCTGCTGGCCCTGACGGGATACCTCCCTATATTGTCAAGGACTGCGAATGTATTTTTATCAAGCCACTTGTATATTTATTTAATCTTTGTATTAAGACATCCACTTATCCAGAACTCTGGAAAGTGTCTCGGGTAACCCCTATTCATAAAGAAGGTAACAAAGCTGATATATCTAACTATAGACCCATAGCAGTGTTATCAGTTTTCGGTAAACTGTTGGAAACGGTCATTAATGCTCATGTCGTTCAGCAAATCAGTGTCTTTCTAGATGACAGTCAGCATGGGTTCAGACCAGGACGGTCCACAGTAACCAACCACATCAATTTTGTTGATTACGTGACTGCAAAGATGGATGGTGGTATGCAGGTTGACGCGGCCTACTTTGATCTCCAAAAAGCATTTGACCGCGTAGACAACGATCTCCTCTTGCAAAAATGTGCTTCTATTGGGTTCAACCCAAAACTTTTAAGTTTCTTTGCTAGCTATCTACGAAATCGCTCACAGTATGTCCAGATGATGGGGTACAAATCCTCAACGTATTTTACGAGATCGGGGGTAAGTCAAGGGTCCACTCTTGGTCCGACGCAATTTTTGATTATGGTCAATGATTTGCCAAAAACTATTGCTAAGGCTCGATGTCTTATGTTCGCCGACGATCTAAAATTGTATTTATCCATTGCAGATTCCGTTGATTGTGATACATTGCAGGCTGACATTGATAGGGTGGTGGACTGGAGTAAGAGAAACAAACTACATTTCAACCCCACCAAATGTAAAATAATATCTCTCTCCAGAGCTCAAAAACCCATCAACTATACGTACTTACTTGCTGGTACTCCGCTTCAACGAGTACATGAAGTCCAAGACTTAGGGATTAAAATAGATTCTCAACTTAATTTTAGAGATCATGTCAGGAAGGTCTGTGGGGAAGCATATAAAATGTTAGGTTTTATTACGCGTACCTCATACAACTTTACTGATATCAACGCCCCCATTGCACTTTATACAGCTTATGTGCGTAGTAAATTAGAATACAACGCAGTGGTCTGGGATCCCCATGAATATAAGTATTCTTTAATGATGGAACGGATTCAACGCAAGTTTGCAAGACATTTATATAAAAGGATGTACGGGTATTATCCTTACATGTTCCCTTCATTATTTGTTACCGGAATGGTAGGGATGTATACACTGGAACTTAGGCGCAAAATGTTTCTTTTACTTCATTACTACATGATATTACATAATAATATTGATAACCCTTCTGCGCTTGAGAAGCTGCAGCTGTATGTACCGTCACGCTTGCGCGGCACCGACGCCGAGCACGGCCCGCGGCGCCGACGCCGCCTGTTCGCAGCTCCCGTGCACTTGCACACCGTGCGCGGTTACAACGCCCCTACCGCTAGAGTTATCAAATTACTTAATAACATGATCGCTCAACAACCAGACGTAGATATATTTTATGATAAGGTAGGTAGATTTCGATGTGAACTTCTTACTTATCTTAGTTTCACCATGTGATGTTTTGGATTATGTCTGTAAATTGCATGTGTCTATCTGAATAAATAAATAAATAAATAAGCAATGCGAGCATAGTTCATCCACGAGAAACTTGTCACGTCGGTAAACTGATTTTTATGTATCGTACCTTACTCTTATACTTATTCTGATTGGGGGCGCTAAGTCCTGCACTGACATCCCACTTGGGGTGTATTGTGCATTTCCCCCGCCAGCTACCCTAGCCATCCGAACTCCTTTACATAACGGAGTATGACCCTGGGTCGCTGGCACAACTGCTCCAGTGATATTTGAGGTGTTAAAACTGATGTTGATTTAGAACTATAGTGATCCTCTAGTAGTCCGGTAGTGTTCCGTATATTTTCCGTAGCCGTGCACTCCAACAGCACATGCTTCACGGTCTCGTTCTCCTGCATGTCGTACCTTATCTACAGCATGGATCTAGCCTCGATAAATATATTACAGGTTGTCTTTTATCGATAATTACTGTCAAATTTAATCCTATCCACAATATGTGCTCACAATGCAGTTTAAGCTAAATAATACGTTTCTGTAAACATATCCACTTAAGACATTGCCTGCTACAACAGTTATCAATTCTTTGTTTAGTTAGATAATGTTTTTTTATAAAGCCATCCCTAGACAATTTCTAAGTCTGTTACCATGAGAGCGGTTACAGTTGTTGAACAAAGACGCAGAAGGTAAGTTTTCGCCTAAGTTTTTCATTTTACATGCATTCACGGCCCTTTTATAGGCTAACTTTGTGACAATATGGGATATATGAGGGAGTTTATGTCACTTTTATGAGTTACTACCTGACCCGCTCGCGACTACGCCCGCGTGGCCTACGAAACACGGTGCCATATCACTTTATTAGTTAAAATAGTCTAATGATCATACATTTTAAATAATAAAATGGTTGTTCTAAAATACATAATTGTAATAGTGGGATCCCAAGAAATTGAACCTATTAGTTTTTTATGTCAATCAGAGATGATACGTACGATAATATTTCTGAAAAAAAGGTTAGCCCACCATGTACAATGTATAGTAACATATACAAAAATTCAACTGAGAGATATGTAGACTACTGGATAGGCCAGTCCTAATGTCGGTGTTACCAAAGGATCTAATGTGCTTTTGAAATTGGCATTATAATGAATATTCGGTTCTTCTTCTTCTTCAGCCGTGCGATTCTCAGAGCAAACATGGTTGCATCTTTGACAACATTCGTGAAACAAATGACGACATGACGTTGGAAAATCAACCTTATGAACAAGGGCGATATCTCATAAAGTATTTGACATCGGTGAGCTCGTCGACGAATCATTACAGAATCGCACGGCTGTTAATTTATTTTCAGAACTGAAACAGGAAAAGTGGTAAAGGGTAGTAAAGGACCAGGTAAAAGATGGAGAGACGTTTTCAGCCACAGGTGTGGTAATCACTGGATGCAAATATCTCGGAAAAGAGTTCTTTGAAAAGACTTAGGAGAGGCCTACGCCACAGAGGCGACCACTATTAGCATAATGATATTTATTATTTTATTTTAAATACATAATTATATAGATAAAGAAATATAGTTTATACTACACCTGCTCGGAAAGTACCTTGATACTTTAACAAATTTACGGTAGAAAGTACGTCATTGCATATCGAACAAATATGCGGCGAGAAAACGCATCTGAGCGGGAGAGAAAAGTGTATGAAAATCCATTTCTTACGTGGTTTTCCTTTTTTAATTTTGGGTAAGACTATGCGCTGGTAACCTAAATATCAAAAGCCAAAAAGTTTTTACAGTGAGTTTTTATCTCCAAGTTCGCAAAATGACACTGGCCACTAGCTGTGTGTTGGATGGTGTCAAACAATTTGAAAAAAGAACATGTGAAAATTGCAGACGCCATTGGCGCCATTTTAAATTTGTGTGTTGTTTGAGGATTCAGTTTTCGTAGAAAAGTAAAATAAAACTATCAATATGATAAGTAGTGATAGTGATGATGAAGATTTTTTAACTCCGCCGCAGTTGAAGGAAACAGCAAAAATACTGATTGATAACCTTTTACCACAGAAATCAATTAAAAAATATAATAAAACTTATGACGATTTTTTGCAATGGAAAAGTGAAAAAAATGTGGCATCTTTTTCTAAAACTGTTTTGCTAGCTTATTTCAGTGAAAAGCGCAAAAATACAAACCAAGTACGTTATGGTCTATGTACTCAATGTTGAAAAGTACTATATTGACAAGAAACGACATATATATTCAAGAATACAAAAAACTTACAGCATTTCTGAAAAGAAAGTCGGAGGGATTCCGTAGTAAGAAATCAAAAGTGCTTACTACAAAGGATGTTTATTCCTTTTTGCAGAATGCTCCAGATGACAAATATTTGTTGATGAAGGTAAGTTTATGAACAAAATGCACTGGTTTAAAATTTATTACGTACCTATTTATGAGTAGAAATCTACTAGGTTTTCATGTTTGATATTTTTGTTTACAGGTTATTTTGATTTTAGGAGTAAATGGGGCCTGTCGTTCGCAAGAACTTGAGGATATGACAACAGACGATATCGAAATCCTCGAAAATGGAATAATCGTCAATATTCCTAACACAAAAACCAAAATTCAGCGATCATTTGTTATATCGGGCTTGTTTTATGAGATAGTGAAGAAATATAACGAAATTCGCCCCAGTGACCCCAAAACCAATCGGTTTTTACTACAATATAAAAACAAAATATGTACGAAACAAGTAATTGGGAAAAACAAAATAAGTACTGTGCCAAGAGAAATAGCTTTGTACCTTAATTTACTCAATCCACTAGAATACACTGGCCACTGCTTTCGCAGAACTTCAGCGACTATTCTTGCCAATACTGGTGCTGATTTAACCACAATAAAACGTCACGGTGGTTGGAAATCGTCCGCTGTTGCAGAAAGCTACATAGAGAATTCCGTAGAAAAAACACGAATAAATAACCAAATATCGGGATCGATTAATGTGCATCAAGACTCATCTCCTCAACCATCAACGAGCGCGGCGATGCCAGATGCCCCTCAGCAGCCAGTTACCCCTTTGGCACCACAGCCTTCTACGAGCGCAGTGCCAACAGCACAGCCAGTTATTCCTCCTACATTATCGCAAACATCTCAAACAAACATTAATGGAAAAAGTGTTACATTAAGCTTCACTAACTGCAACAATTTCAATATAAATTTCAATTAGTAAAGATTTAGTTTTTTATTTTCCTCGTAGGTGTAGTATAAAGCACTATGTATCACTCGAGAGAAAGTGCGATTCCTGATCTCGGGTGTTATAAAGCCCTCGCCTACGGCTCGGGCTTCAAACGATATAATATTATTTTGTAAACTAAAATAGCTATAAAGACATATTTATAAAGTCAATAGAGTATATAAATTAGTGAACACATAGATTTATATATACCTACACATATAGATAGTCTTAAAGATTTGAATAAATAAATAAATAAAGAAAGAAAGAAAGAAAATACATTTATTTATTTATTTTTATACAGCTTAGCTTATAAAGTAGCTATGTTCAATAGAAAGGAAGAACTTAATTAGTGAGTAAATAAATATAATAAGCAAGGCTATATTTATTTTAATTTTATTATAATGTAATATTCTGTACTGATGACGGCAGGCGCCTTGCAAAGCCTGTAAGTAGTCAATTGAACATGCAACCATCAATCCAAACAGAAACCGCAGCAAACTTTGCTCAAAAACATGGATAGATATTAAAACAAGCCAAACTCCGCTAAATATTTAATAATTAAATTTAACCCTCAGCAAATTAGTTAACCGTTCTTTGTTCCTTCCATTACATTAAACTAATATTATTCAAAGAGTGATAACTAGTTATGTTATTAACCTTTCTGTTTAAACAGTGCATGCAGTGGAATTTCAAACAGTGGAAAATTTAGATAATTTAAATTTTCGGGAAGTTCTATTTCGCGGAAAAGTTTTCTGTCCCTTTTGTCCTAAACTAACTAACAATTTGTTTTAGTGCTGCAGGCTTATTAAAGAGTTAATTATACCATATCATTGTGTCTTTATATAGCTGAATGGGTAGACATCGAGTTGGTATTAGTAGTTCGAAACAAACATAGACCTCGTAATGTGCCTGCAGTGCATAAAGCCTAAAATTAAAAATTTTAAAGTAATAGTCTTAAAACGTACAAATAAATCTCATTTAGCTGATAGCCCAATAACCTTGAAAAAGCTCCCCCTTTCATTGCCCAAATATCAACAACACTTGTCCGATTTAGCTCATTTTACGAATTTACAAAACCCATATATTATACATTATTTTGTTATAAAAACTAACGTGATTCATTTTTAATTAGAAATACGGGATTACTCACGTAATATTTATTGGATAGGTCCGACTATAGTTATATAGTCCATATAGTCATATTCATTGCACCAATAAGCCAAATTTCATACAGATTAGCCATTCGAAAACTCAGGTCAAAGAAGCCTTAAAAGAAACGAACGATTTATCTCAAAAAAATCTCATACTTCGCTTCGTAGGGTTAAATAAATACCCAAAACTAAATTTCTTGATTTTTTCATAGAAGAGTTACCTGAATAGGTAACTCTTGTTTATGTAAATAGGTAACTCTTGTTTTGTAAATTTTATGGTAGAATAGACCACAGTAGCTTCTTGATAAAAAAGAAAAGATTAATTGGATCGGAGTATCCAGTAGTAACAAGTTATATGACACTTAAATGTGAGTAAATAAGGAAATACATTAAAAAGCGCGATTTTAATTCGGCTAAATAATATGAGAATATTTTTTTATTATTTACGTTAAGTTTTAAAATGTAATCAGTCACATCTGTGAGTCCGTAATATTCAAGACTTTTGTGAAATATCAAAGCCTGTGCTGAGAGCGTTTTCATTGAACACTCCATATGCCTATCAATACAATACAGCACAATAAATTTCCATGCTGTCTATTTGTACCTTATTAGGCCTAAACAGTTAAATGGGTGGTAATGAAATTTGGCAAAGGAATAAATTACATTCCGGGGAAGGACAAAGGATGCTTTTCATCATCATCATCCATCACCACGCATGTAAAAAGCAGGGCGCCGTTAGAAATGTTATGAATGCGAAAATCTGTGACAGGTGTTAATGCTTGTTTTTTAATAGCGCTAAAAATTTAAAATTAATCTGTGTACAATTTGACATTGGGAGAACATATAGGTACCCTCAAAGACCTTACGCTTTCTAACAATGTCTTTGGGTACCCTTGATTGAGGTTTCAAACTAAGGTTTTTAATTCGTATTTTTCCTATGGGATAGCTTTTTAAAACATGGGAGCAGGAACAGCTAGAGTTTCGTTAAATTTAAAGATTTTATTATTCTTTACTGTACAAAACAGAGTATACGGTTAATATAAAATAAGAAATTAAATCTCAAACAATAAGAACTGGAACTTAGGCAAATCTTCTAAGATTTTAGTTCGTGTCAAGAAACATCTCTACAATAATAAAACTGTGGGGTCAAATTTGAGTACAATGAAAAAAAAATTGCTAAAATCGGAGTCAGGGCATGTAAGGAGTGAAATTAAACTAACTTAGATTTGTCTCAAATTTGTTGTTTCTTTGTATGTCTGTTTGTACGGACTCATCTCCGAAACGACTGGACCGATTTAAAAGAAATTTTGTATGATGGTAACTTATATTCCTGGTCAACATATAGGTATACATTTAATCCCGGTAAATAAATGAGTTCCCGTGGGATATTTATAAAACTGTCATTAACCGTATCCCGCCAAAGGCCAAGCGAGCGAAGCCGCTGGCGGGTCAGCTAGTATAATATTATAAATGCAACACATTTTTTTCAGTACCTCATGAAAAATTTTCAGTATGCAAATTATATACGTTCATAAAATAAATGTATTTAGAATATCATTATATTAAACTAAAAATGTGTATTAAAACGCTCTGAATATTAATGTCTAAATCTTCAGACTAAATAAAGCGCTATAACATAAACAAGTTGAATTATTATTATAACATGTTTATATGAAATTCCAATCTTAAATCTAAAATCATCTAAATTCGTCCTGCGACCTTTATGAGGTCGTCTGCCTGTCTTGTCGGTAGACAACCTACACTGTGCTTACCGGTCGTGGTCTCCACTCCAGAACCTTGCAGCATTATTGGCCATTTGTTATGCGTGCTATGTGGCCTGCCCTCTGCCACTTCAACTAGCCAGTCTTCTGGACTGTGTCGGTGATTTTCGTTTTTCTACGGGTGTCCTCATTTCTGATTCGCTCATGTAGAGAAAGCCCTCTCCATAGCTCATTAATGCAACTTTGAGTTTATTTATGAGGCCCATAAATAGTTAAAACTGATATTTCTGATCATCAAATTATTGAAATTTAACCATAATTCTAACTGTATCACGTATAAGCTACTGGCTACCTATCACTCAGGAACACAGGTTATAACCTGAACAAGTAGTAATCTTAAATATTGTAGAACATACAATTTGCTACACATTTTATTTGGATAATTTTTTCGTGCGCTCAATCGCTTTTGCGATAGAGGGCGGTAAGCGCGCAGCGCTCTCCTATACGTACTAAAGTAATAATATTTCTCTTCACAATCGCGTTTACAACGTTAGTCATGATTGGCAGCTAAACTGATGCAAGATTGAAATTATAAGCGCTGTTCAAATCTCTTAATTAATTCCAAAACGCGTCTTTGTCTCAAAACCTGTACACATTACAAAGTCAGCTTTACCAAGTTTCAGGGGTACTATAATCCATTCTGTGGCTTCAATAAAGCCTTCCCCATTGTTCTGCCGTCCACCTAATAACTCCACAATGCGGGTTGTAGTCGTATAACAGTCATATAACTTGGTATAGTTGTCAAAGGTCTGGCGGGTGTCAAGTGACTTTTCGCTAGGGTGAAACGTCGTGACACGTTACTGGTATGGTATGAAATTAGGAACGTAGATAATTTTTCATACTTGATATCTTCATACACAATTTTATTAATGTTTCTTGAACAGCTATCAGACCGAAGACATGTATATAGGTGTGACGAAGACCGAAGCGTGGAGGAGCGTTAGAGTACTTGTGACTACAATAATAACAAGCCAAACGAGGATGATTAATTGGTCTTTTGATTTTGGTGAGCATTTACTCTTTTATTGAACACTTAATATTTATTTAACGATATATTTTGCTATATTTGGAGACGAGCTCCTATTTTTGATAATAATTTAACCCTTCATATACCGTGATAATTCAAACAAAAGATTTATGAATGAAACGCACGTACATTAACGTCAATGGTACTCAAAGGATAAAACATAAACCTTAAATAATAATATGGGAAGATTGAAGTAAACGATTAATACAAACACTTTTTTGCTACAAAACCCTTTATTTTCCCAATACCTTAGTATCTCCTATTTTCTAAAGACAATTTAACATTATTCGTTACTGAACACCTATCCACACTTTAGTCACAGAATAAATCATAGTACTATCAATTGCCTTTAACTTCACATTTCATATCTTCGTTAATAATTTACATTTACACAATACTCACTCTTCTTGTCTCCGCTGTAGTTCAGTGTGAAATAGTAAGTCTTATCCGTGGCCGACGAATATGACAAACCTGGTCCCATAATGGCTTAGTGACCAAGCTTTGAATTGTCTTTGTGATTCTGAAGGCTTGATCGCAGGTAAGGTTGTGAAGGTCTAAAGGATTCGACGCTGAGGTTGACAGAAACCTTTGTCTGTATTTCTGGCTTATTTATCGAAATACAGAGTGGCTGGTTAGACGAAGTAAATATTAAAGGAGGAATTTAGTAAGCCGTATCTTAGTAGAAACAGACTTCTTATATGTTCGTATAGTTATATTAGTATTATATAAATAATCAACACTAATACGTTTTAAAGTTAACAAAAAAGTAAAGTAAAAGACTACCGTTTGTAATAATGAGGTCGAATATGGTGGCACAATAGACTTAGAAGGGTTATTGGTTCTAGTATACAGCTGCTACCAGAACTTTGGTTCTATAAATGTGGAAGAATGGGGTTGGAACCAATTTGACAGTCGCAATTTGCAGACGGAGAGACAAATCGACGGACAGACAGACACAGCTGTATCTTTCGAACCGTAATTGAAACGTACACAACAAAATGGTGATTTTTTCAATAAAAATCTCGTAAAACGTGTTAATACTAAATAAGAAGTAAAAAAGATAAAATAAATAAGTAATATAGAAGAAAATTAAATGTGTTTTTACCAACAAACATTTCTTATCAATACTACATAAAAGTTCGATTTGAATTGGCCTGGTTTTTATTTTACTAACGGCCTTACATATAAACGCTGCTTTTTAAATGACGTTATTTAGTACTGCGCAAAGGAAAATTGTTCAGCGCCGTACTAAGTGACGTTATTTAAATTTAAGTAACGTTTATAAGTATGTACTTACTTTTAAAATCCGACTTTATGTAGGTATATCTGCAAATAACTGCTTATGTAAATGTTATGTATGCAATTAAATTATAATATTTTAAAAATATGTATAATATATGTATAAAATAATACACTTCTGATGCTGGATTTCTAGAGCAGTAGAACTCTTTATGAATGAGTTTATCCGGGGAACAAATGCCACCATGCACGCCTATTTCTACCCTGAAGCAGTAATGTTCGTAATACTATGTTCTGGTTAGAAGGGCCGTGTGCCGGAAAAATTACAGGTAGGTACATGAAACTAAACAGGCTTTGTATGAGACGGCCAACCAGATCGAACCACACCTCGGGTATGCTTTCGATGAAGGTAACATCATGATGAAATCCACAGCATGGTGTAAGCGCACTTCTGGTGTCCGCCTGGCTAACTACCCACGTTTGAACTCCTTACCAAGTTTGAAAATCTGTCACACCAGCAGTCCTCAAGAGCTAGTTGCTATTCTAAGACATGATGCGGTCGACGATGACATACTCTTGTATGCCATCGTCGACCGCATCATGACTAACCATCAAATGCAATAGTAGCAAAATGTATATTAAAAAAGTTATTAGGTTTAATAAAAAAGATATTTTTTGCAGATGCAATAAATTTGCAAAAAACTGTCAAGCCCCGTGAGCGCAATTACTGAGAATGTTTAACGTCACGGTTGAATAAATGTAAAATACGCGATGTAATCCGTTTATCTCAGTTTCATTTTAACAGAAAAACTTAAAAGCTTCACAAGGACTCGTGTAGTTAAAACGGTTCTGGACATTCGATAATGAGGTTAAAGTATCATCAGCATTCTTAATTAGAGACGTCATTGAAGCGGGCGTCCCGAAATACACCTTGAAAAAGACCACCGAACGTGGTCGAAATTACAGTCGGACCTATCCGATAAACATTACGTGAGCACGTAATTTTAATTCTAATATTTTCATTTTCAATGAATGAAAACCACGTTAGTTTTTATACGTCAGCATTTTGACCATTTTGGTTTAGATTTGGATATATACTAGGTGGTAGGTCTTTCATGCAAGAGGCCGGTCTTGGTCGGTACCACCGCATTGCCAGATAATCTGCCGCAAAGCAATAGTGCGTAAGTATGACCGTGTTAGGGTGTAAAATACCCTACTACAGGGCACTGAAATTCCTGAACCACACGGCGAAAGAGACTCAATATCCGATGTCTCGGGGTGAATAAAGCTATGCAATGCTACACATAACTAAATTTCTATGCTCTGGGTGGCACTGTAACTGTTATTGGCAAGCGCAGTGCTTACCAACTGGCACATGACTTGCATGTCCCATCACTTGATTGAATAAGAAGCGTATGGAAAAAAATGGGTAAAGATTCCTCAGATGGGATTCGAACCCGCGTCTTCCGACAATACGTGTCAGACGCCATGACCTGTAGGCCTGTAGCTATATAAGTTTTAAAAGCTTTTGATTTCAAAATAGCTTGTACGAGTAGTTTATCTATGCAAGTTCCGATTTGATGTTTTCACCGCCACATTCGACCCTTCACATGCTAGCCCTTTTTAATTCATAGCGTTACTATAAGTAGGGGGGGAAGGGCTATTTTTAGGTTTTAACGTGAGGATAAACCTTTAGGGGAAATGCCAGACAACAGTTTATAAATGGAATGTTTCGTTGTTCAGGGCATATTGTTTCAGTTCCGTTTTGGATTCATGTTCGATTCGGTGGAGATTGTTCTGTGGCCCGAGCACGAACATTTGCTAAAGTGTAACGATATCGTATTATTGACGTATACAGTACAGACTACGAGTTACCTGTGCCATATTTGTACTAGATAAATGATAGTTTGTACTGTATACTTCAACGGTACGTAAACGTTACACTTTAGCAAATGTTCTCACGTTCTCGGGCCAGTGGTATTTTTGTCGACATAGCTGCAGGTTTAATTGCATCGTTGCTTGGTAATTATGTTACCGGTTGTATCCTGAACAGTACACAATTACGTGAAAAACTCAATAAAAAAAATGATTATTTATTGATTCAGGCGTTAGTTTGCGGAAATCCGTTATCAAAACGATATTAGAAGAAATATTTAGTGACACTTCCGCCAGACACTAGTGTCTAGCGCTCGACGAGTCAACATCTCCTGAGGATGCCTCGTGTAGAGGCGAAACACGTGTCGAATCGTTTTTGGCTGTTTGGGTTGTTTTGTGTGTTGTTTATTCTGTATACTTCCTGTTTGCAGTTCGTGCGGGAGGGTGGTGCACATTTTTTTTTTCAGCGGAAGTGTCACTAAATATTTTTGAATATCGTTTTTTTTTATAATTGTATACTTTACATGTGTGTGTGTGTGTGTGTGTGTGAGTGTGTGTGTGTGTGTGTGTGTGTGTGTGTGTGTGTATGTATGTATGTGTGCGTGTGTGTGTGTGTGCGTGTGTGTGTGTGTGTAGTTTAGCGTTACAGGTTATACAATATACTTTCTACATCGTCATATTCCAATAGGCTCAGCCATGCAAGTAAGTATATAAATTTTAAGTTTATTATTGGAGTACTCTTTTATGTTACATGGACGATCTAATTCATTAAGCTTATTGTACAATTGAGGAGCTGCATAATCAAAATGTCTTTTAGCGAATTTGCTGCGAGTACTTGTCACTGGGAAACGGTCAACGCGTTTGTTTAATGTGGGTAAACGTGGCACTATATTTTTGTGATACCTTCTTAGAGCCTGGTATATAAAAAGTTTCCTTACATATAGTACCTGTGCTGCATTATATACCGCTGAAGTAGGATGTCTGTAGGGTAAATGGTAATGGAAACCGATATCTATTCCCATCACCATCACAATGATAACAGTAAATAGAAGGCAGCATATACCGTGCATATTGTTATCCTGAAATTGTATAATTACTGATATAGGCTCTTACGTCGTATAGTAATAGTCATAATAATAAGTTCACGTATTCTATTCTTTGTTTGTAATGGATAAACTCAAAAGCTACTTCAGATGGTGAAAATACTTTCACCAGTAGCCTTTTTGTTAGGGGGGAAATGTGTGCGCGGTAGTATTCACAATCTGGACCAAGCGGTAGGCTCAGATTGATCTTAACTGGGCCTCAGAACTCGTGAAGGAACCTTGCTCACCTAGACGTGTAGGGCCGTGCAAGCCGGTGGACAGCCCCCAAGTCCCCACCAGTGACTCTACTTAGGAGGAGGCAGTAGGCGTGTGAACGGTCTCCTCCGTTCCCTCGTCCATCTGCGCCGGAGCGGGTCAGTTCGAACATCATTCTCCCCGACCCGCTCCGCTACTGCCTCTTTCTGCGTTCACCAGTAGAAGGCTACATTATTCCTGAGTAACATATTTGATTCATCATCACCGTCGTCCGTAACCACGCGGGTGAAAACGCGGAGCGCAGCTTGATAAAACTAATACTAGAAGCAAACATTTCTATACAGCTTACAAAAAAAGTAAGTTCTGCATGATATCTTTCAATATCGTCTTTTGTGTTCGATGCATAGCTCTCATTACATCAAAAAAACTTATTTAAACAACAACCATAACTGATGAAGACCTATCAAGCATGACAATCCCAAAAGGAGCAAAACTGATATAAGTCAGTTGCATGGGATACAGTATATGTGAAATCGGGAGACAAAACAAATTTTCTCGTGAACAGCTGTTCTGACTTTCATACTACATATACATGAATTCACTGGTTTATCAAGTCGACACGTATATTTTTTTATGTATTACTTTTTACAGAGTAGTCCGGTTTTAATAATATTTTTGTTTTGGTAGAGTATACTTTCGACTATTCCAATAGTGGTCACCATGTAAATTTCATCTTTTCGGTGAAGCGATTTTTGAGTTACACTCCAATAACTAAAAACGTGTTTCGCATTTCTTTATGATATCCTTCTTGGTGGTGAATATGACAATCGATGCCGTAGATAGCAAGGGTCGGTACCATGCGCACCATATGGTGATAATACAGGTAGTTTTGAACTATCATGGTAAAAATGAATGAAATGAAATGCATTTATTTGACACACACACACACACAAATAGAGACAATAACAGTAATTAGTAAGACTAGAGTGAATACTAATATAATATATGGTACCGACTTTAACAAGGTTATTTCACACATTTTAGCGTTGAAGTCGGTTGCATTTTTTTTTTTTGCTGTGGAGTGACAAGACGGGCAAGTGGGTCTAATGTTAAGCACTACGCATTCCTAGCTGTATCAGCCAGAGTTTAGAACTGTTATTTTGCGTGGTACTATACTGCACTCATCAGGCCTAGACATTGGTTTTTGAGTCTCTGTCGCCCATCAATTTCTCTTGCTACAGTGCCCGTCACACCCTAACACAGTAATGCTTACCCACTATTGCTTCGCGGCAGAATATCTGACACTGCGGTGGTACTGACCAGGTCGGTCTCTTGCAAAAGATACCTACCACCTAGTAGGTCGCGTTTTCTTGCCTTTGACGTTTCACATCTCGACGGTGGAAGGAATATACTACTCCGTTACTGGGAGTCTGATTACCGTGTGGTAAAACGGTATAGTTAATACTATCTACCGCAATAAGAATATTAAAAATCCTCTCCATGCAAGGGTACCTGTAAAAAGTTGCCATAGCAATAAAGCCGCCAATTGTCCCATCTAGTGTTATACTTTTTATTGTTCTCGTATTATGATGGCCCGCAGTGATTTGCACTGTGACTGAAAAAAATAATATGCAAAAGAAAAAAAAAGAGCACCGTCGGTAGTGAAATTTCTCTGCTATTAAGACTTTTAAGTAGTGAATAAGGAGTGTTCGCTCTTTGAAATTGCATCGCGATGTGATCTCCAAGCGTGAACACTCCCTGAAGAAGAACGTCTCTCGTTGGACCTAAACCGACATAATATTGAGTTCAGCCGGTATCTTTGTATTATTTCTATGCATGATACTTACGACATGATAATTATATAATAAATCATTCAATTTCTATAACTTTGAAGCTTCTGCGTCGCATTGCAACTGTCAAAGGTAGGCCGCTCACCACTACTTGCCTGTCTGGCGCTACTAATTAAAAAAAAGAATTTAAAAAGATTATGTATATCAAACGCATACTACAATTAATACCTTCTAAATAGCGATACGACAAAATGAGCAAATAGCAAGTATATGAGTAGAACAGCTAAATGTATGGGTAAGAGCAGGACAAGATTATTATATAGTTGCATTGCAACTTAACTGAGCGTATTTCTACCATGACTGTTATATAAATATAATTTATATAAGCGCCACTGCTAGGTCAAATGAAACGCTATCGTGAAATCTAATTTCGACAAGTTTATCTAGCAACTAGGGTCGTATATCAGCAATAACACGGCAAATTAGACTTCCAAATAGTCCAACATCTCTGGTGTATCAGCATAGACACATCAGCATAGACACCCTAAAGAAATTCAGAGAGGGACAACAACATCCACACAAAGGCCTTCAGGTCCCAAACTAGGCAGGGCCTGTACTATGGTAACCTGATGACTGATATACATACTTAAATACATATACACACCAAGACACAGCTCAAACAGACATGTTCATGCACACAAATGTTTGACCTGTCCGGGGATCTAAACCGGGACCAGCGGCTCAGAAGGCAGGGATGCGACCAACTGCGCTAACCGGCCAGTTATTATTGTAATTTATCTAAAGATGTGTGATCATTTGATTGTGGAGGCTAGTTCACAGGTCCATTACGCGAAATTATGCACGCATCAAATGTTTCACGCATTTTGTGCCACACGCTGTGTAGCATGTTGCCCCATCTTGTTGATACTTAAGCTCTGTCTTATCAATGCTGTTCAACTGAGGTATGAAGTCAGCAATCCTGTTTCTGTAGCGCTCTCCAGTTACAGGCATATTATGACCGGTAACTTCCGGTCTTAAAAAAAATGAGCCAATGATTCCACCTCCTCATAAACGATGTTTTTGTTTTATGTGATAAGTTGGCATACGAGCAAGCGGCTCATCTGCCGTGCGAGTCTCTAATGATTCGTCCATGCCCTCGTCGACGAGCTCACCGGTGTCAAGTACTTTAATTATGAGATATCGCGCTTGTACATAAGGTTGTTTTTCCAGCGTTTCTTGTCATCTTCTCAATTGTTTCACGGATGTTATCAAAGATGCAACGATGCTGTTCTTAGAGAATAGCACGGCTGATGGCAAGTGATACCGTCGCCCACGGACATTAAAATTTGCAATACCAGAGGTCTCGAGAAAGAAGAGGAAGGAAGAGATTAGAAGAGGTGAGGGTGGAGGGAGAATAGAAGAATGGGTGGGGGGGGGGTTAGGAATTTGGCCTCCGGAAACTCCCACAAACCGACTGAAATGCAATAGCAAGCTATGCTACTTCACCTCGGTGTTAAATGACATTTTTGAATGATGTTGATGGCAAAACGTGCTGACTACAAATCAACTGTCAACTGTCAAATTGACAGTCTGTAGAAACAGTATTGACAGTTTTAAATCCAAACCTCTAAAGAACCTTTAGTAGGGAATATGGTAGGGGATTAATACAAGATGGATGTATACCTACTTTATTAGTTCTGGAATCGAATTTGTACTTAGCTTTGATGTTTTCAAGGAATATCTTACCAAAATAGTATCAAAATAAAATAAGTTACAGTTAATAAAGAGACAGTAGGTAGGTATAGACCTTTTTTGGAAAAATAAACTGTCTTTAATAGTTTATTATTTTGTTACAATATTTAGTATTTAGTATTTAGTAGTGGTGACATTAAGTAATGACAGCTTATATGAGTAGTTCTAAAAAAGCCACCAGTTAGGGCGCTGTAGTCAGTGGAGACCTGTCTAATATTATCTAAATTTAATCGATTTGTAGATACATTTATTATAGAGTAGTCATTAAATTTAATAATAAATTAATTAGATATATAAAATATCCACAAAATCCTTTTTACTTGACAGGTCTCCGTTGATCGCAGCGCCACCAAACGTGATAAAAGGCGAGCATTCATGCCATTGTATCTTGTCGAGAGACATTTTATGCAAAATTAATAATTCAGATGCAGACTGATCAGGTGTTGTTACAGACCAGGTAGTGTAGGTATTTCCATTAAACCAAAAAATACCGAAATGTTTCGAGTGAGTCTATAATACCATTGCATTAGTGTATAATATATCTGTCTAATCTCCCTCCTCGCGTCGTGCTCCTCATGTCTGAGGGTCGTGACCCCCACCTCCCATCAGTCTCTCCTTTATGATTTTACTCCATCTTCCCCTATCCTCGGCGACATGCAGCGCATCGTATACTGATGTGTCTAGGGTGGTGCGAATCTGGTCAGACCAACGCATCGGGCTGCGGCCTCGAGATCGCTTTCCATCGACTTTGCCTGTTACTATTAACTTTTCTAGATTGTCGTTGTCTTTCCTCGCAATATGGCCGAAGTACTCCAAGATACGCTTGAGACAAATGGTAGACAATCTAGTTGAGATCTTGAGTTGTTTTAATATCGATGCGTTGGTCCGATGAGCTGTCCATGGTATTCTCAGCATTCTCCTCCAGCACCACATTTCGAATGCATCAATGCGCCCTCGATCTGCTGCTTTTAGCATCCATGTCTTAGCTCCATACAGGAAAATGGAAAAAATCAGGGTCCGAACTAGTCTGATTTTCGTTTTCAGCTTTATCCCTCTGTTTTTCCATATCTTCTGAAGCTGAGACATGGCGCTTTTAGCCATTCCAATGCGCCTCCGGACATCCTTTTCACACGAACCATTGTTGCAGATGCTGGAGCCGAGGTAGACAAAGTCGTCAACTGTCTGTAGGTTTAACATACCAGTAAAATTCAGCATCTTTCCGCGATCCACCACCATGATTTTAGTCTTTGATTTGTTGATGGAGAGGCCTAAGCTGTTGCTGATTTGTTCCATCTTGTTCAGAAACTGCGACATTTCTATTTCGCTAGCCGCCAATAACGTCGTGTCATCGGCATATCGGAGGTTCGTGACCTTCATTCCACCAATTCGCACGCCTCCATCCCAGTTATCACAGGTTTGTCGCATTATGTATTCCCCATAGGCATTGAACAAGATGGGAGACACAATACAACCTTGGCGGACACCTTTACCAAAGCAGAAGGGCTCGGAGGTCACTTCTCCAATCCTGACGACTCCTTGGCTGTTGGTGTATAAGGTTTGGAGCAACGTGGTAAGGTGTTCTGGCACGCCTAAACAAGAAAGTACCTTCCACAATGAGCTCCAGCTTACGCAGTCAAATGCTTTGCTATAGTCGACGAAACACATGACGACTGGCACATTGTATTCATATGCCTTCTCTATTACCTGCCTGATGTTTAAGACTTGCTCGCGCGTGCCTTTGCCCTTAACAAAACCTGCTTCCTCCTGCGGAATCTGTTGATCCAAGTAGTGTCGAATACGGCTGTTGAGAATGGAAGCAGGACTTTGCTAGCATGTGATATTAGTGCTAGAGTGCGGTAATTGTCGCATTGCTTGGTCGAGCCCTTCTTGTGCAACGGAAGAATTGTGGAATTTGTCCAGTCCCTAGGCCACTCACCACTAAACCAAACTTTATTGCAGATATTGTGCAAAGCATTGATCCCATTATCTCCCAGGGCTTTCAGTATTTCTGACGTTAGTATATCCGGCCCAGGCGCTTTCCCATTCTTAAGAGAGCGCAATGCTGCTTCAACCTCTGATCTTAATATTTCGGGTTCCTTCTCCATATCACTGCTGGCTGGTGTACCGGCCGTTGTCACCTGTTCGGGATTCTTGTAAAGTTCCTCGCAATAAGAGCGCCACCTTTCTGCAATCTCTTCTAGCTGATGCAAAAGATGACCGTTGGCATCTTCAATTACCCACGACTTGGGTTTGAACTTGTTCGTGAGCTGGCGGACTTTCTTGAAGAGATCTGCAGTTTGGTACTTGAGAGCGTGATCTTCTATGTCAAGGCATATTCCATCTATGTACTTGCTCTTATCCTCTTTACAGCATGCGTCTATAGTCTTGCAAAGAACGTTATATTCACGTCTCACATCTGGGTTCTGTAATCCCTTGATTTTTAAATCCTTCCTCTGTTGAGTGAGAGCCCATGTGCGATCCGAGATCCAGGCCGATTTCTTGGGCTCAGGTTTCCGAGCCTTCCACAGTTCACTCAAGGAGTCATTGTCTAATCTAATTCTTGTATATTATATAATCTGGATCTCGGTAACGGCATGCAGGGGTTTGGGGGACGATAAATCGATCAAGCTAGGTTTCATTTTTAGAAAACGTCGTTTTATCCGTGTTTTTAGGTAATGAAAAACAACAGTTTGTTCGTTGCATCCAAACTAGATGGCGTAACAGTCGCATTGCAAAATATTGAATCGCGATGACAAGGTTCTCACGGAATATGTGTTGCTATTTTATATTCGTATCTAAATCGAGCAAAGCGCGGTCCTTTAGCTACTATATTTTAATGTACATACATTAAAATATAGTACCGAGAGGACGTTATGCGTTAGCTAAAGAATTATACAAAAAATGTATATAGTATACCTTATTTTGATAAAATGTTACCAAATACCAATAAACCTGATGACCCACACCTAGTCACACGGCTTATTGGTTATTTTTTTAAATACACACCTATTTATTAAAGACCAAAGGTTAAACTAATGTCTGAAAAATGTTTCGTCTCAGTTTAAGAGTACACCTCCATATAACAGTTGGAGTGTCACTTACTACCACAGACCATATATTGGTCTGTGCTTACTACCTTATTATAAAACTTGGACTAAAGGTAAACTCAGGACGAGTTTAAACCATGGTTAAAACAAATTTTACATACTATAATTTTCTCCTAAACCATCGTTTAAACTCGGGACTCAGGGTTTAAAATTTAAAGTAATGCGAGACCACGAGATATTGTTCCTTCTGTCTCATTAATCAAGTTTTTAGTTTTACGCAACCTATTTTTTTTCTATTAATTTCGTGGCGTGATTCTGTTTTCACTGTGACAACCTACAAAGAGCAACTTGATCTGATAATCTACATCGCGCTCAATGATACCTAAATATATAATGAAAGCTTCTAAAGCGCTATAGAATTTTAGAATACAGCCAAAAGAAGAATTTCTTTAAGAAGCGTATAATTAATGATCCTTAATGAGATTTCTATGTCGGCCGTCTCGTTTTAACAAAAATAAGATGTAATGTAAGCAACGTTTCCAAGGTAATTTTAAGAAGAAAAATAACATTCAAAGGATATTTTTCATTTGTGAGTGTTATATAAAAATAACAGATGTTTAATGTAGTATATAGGTTAGGATAAGATTAACTTATTAATATACTTTTAAGTAGATGATATTGAGCTCCGTAACGGTAACCGAAACTATTTTATTAATAATAATAAAATTACAAGAATAAAATTATATTCGTAACCGTAACTAAATCCTATAATATTATAATCGCGAAACTTTTACGTTCAAACGGCGGGGCCAATTTTGATGTAATTTGGCCAGTTATGTCAAAGTTTGTGTCGGTTTCTGATAGCTTAGCCAAAAGTACACTATCATTTTGACAGCTCGATACACTAGACGTGCTCAGCGACCGTCAAGGGTGATGAAATGTAACACAAATACCGTCAAGGGTGATGAAATGTAATGACAGTTGTTTCCATAGTGATTTATTTTATATTTGTATTTATATTATACCTAGGTACTGTATTTTCTACCAACTTCCAAAAAGGAGGAGGTACTCAATTCGACTGTAAGTTTTTTTTCCTTTTTCATGTTTGTTACCTCATATCTTTAGAATGGGTGAACCGATTCTTTTTTTGTTTGAAAGCTGGTGCTTCCAGTGTGGTCCCATTTAAATTTCATCAAATTCAGTCTAGTAGTTTTTGAGTTACACTCCACTAATTGAATAGAATGGAAGCCGGTATAAAATTTTTCAAATTGTTCTTGTATTATTAATGTGTACTGATTGATTTACTAAATACTTAAAATTACTCATATAACCATGTAAATATTAAAGACATTTTGCTTTAAAGATAAATATGGCTTTGGAGAAGCTACTCGAAGTACTAATCCTGCGCAGAAAACGTAGACGGACCAGCTGGTCTGAAAAGTATCGAAAAAATTGGGATAGGGGCGGAGTACTGAGACATGTGACAGGTTTTTTTCGGCCTAATCGAAAAACGAGCCGCGCACGTATTGTTTATTTTTAATACAGTTGCTCAAAAAGTCGCGTATTGCAGGGACGTATAGCGTTCGGGATGTGGGCTATTACATACTCGTGCTTTTTGTTTACCTTTCCCGAACTAGTGCGTTCTCTTTCCCAACTGTCAAAATAATGTCTATTAAAAAGAAAAACCAACCATGAAGATTTTACTAAAAACATTCATAGAAGATTTTATGATTCATGCAAATACGTATATTTCTAAAAAGAAGCTACTAATTTGTTTCAATATCAGATTTAATGATTTGATTGAATGAATTAGGTTAGGTTTCATTTCATTACCTCTCATTAAATTTCATTTTCATTTCATATCAATAAAAAAATTCTACTGAAGACTTGGCTGTATGGGCATAGTTCCCTTTGCCTACCAGAATGGGTGAAGAAAAAAAAATCTCTGCTTATATTCTACGGTTGGCGGCATTTTCCAGAAATTTTCTTTGCGAGTTTATTTTATTAAATTGCTTCATTTTTTCGCAACTGTATTAAAAATAGTCGTTCAGTACACGAGCGGAACCGTCTTTGCAACTTGTTCCGACTGTCAATTATAATATATAATACACTCGAGAGCTCATTGCTCTCGAGTGTATTATATATTATATATTATATAGTAGGATTGTGAATGACTACCTTCAAGAGATGAACATTACTCGTATGGAGTGGCCAGCGCGCAAAACGGATATCAACCCGATCGAGCATGCTTGGGACGAGCTAGGCAGATGCGTAAAACAACGAAACCCTCCCCCAATCACGCTTCGTGAGCTCAAAATTGCTCTCACAGAGGAATGGGAGAATATTCCCCAAAATCGTATAAGGAACTTGGTGTACAGCATGCCAAACCGCGTAAACGCAGTAATGGAAGCACGAGGAGGCAATACAAAGTATTAAAATTCAAGAAAATCGTAATAAAGTTCAAAAATTTCATGTTTCCTATTTTTGTTTTAAGGAGAGATCAGCAGTTTTTTTCTATAAGTAATTTTGTGTTAATAAAATGTATGGTGACTCATATTTTTTTTACTTTCATTTAAGGAGTATTACATTGTCTATTAAATACAATTTATTGCATTAACCTAGCATTTTTAGTTTCCGAGATTTTTAGGATTCTTTAAGTGGAGGATTCTTTAAGAGTTAAGGATTCATTGCTCTCGAGTGTATATATATATATATATATATGACGGAGAAAGCACCTCCGGAGTGTTTTTAAAAAGTGTGACGTCAGCATTGCTGACGTCACAATTGTCGTTTTCATGATGATCACTCATTTTTGGGTCCTCGAAGTAAAACTTCACAAGTACTTTTATAAGCTTCGTATATTCAACGAGCAGCGTAACAACGTCACAAAGAGGTCCGTACTGTACGGCGACTCGAGAGCGACTGAGCTGAGCGCCTACAGTGCGGCCGTACTTATAGGACTCGGCGCACGTGCACGAGTTTACAAGTTTGTTGGTAAAGTATTGAAATTACAATCATAACATTAATTTTACATCGTAATCAACTCAAAAATAATCAACTGATGATTTATAAACTATTTTTAGGGTAATCAAATGATTAAACTTAATTATTCTCGACGAACTGTTGTAGTTGCGCCGATACGGCCATACTGACAGGCGGTGCGCGCTCTGCACCAGCCTCGTTGGTTCTCGTAGATTGTTATGGATTCTCGTAGATTATTTGGATTCTCGTAGACCATTTATTCTGATGGGTCATCTTGGTTCGAGTCGTGGTTTGGCTGTACTTGCAGCCCTTCTCGTGAGGTCGACGGAATGGGCTCATTTGATTCTGCAGTGGGATCTCGTTGAATAGATGATTCGTTTCCCGCCGATACGGTCAACTGATCCCCAGGTTGCGGAGCGCGGCGCAGCTGATCATGGGCAATCTTGCGAGGTCGTCCTCTACCGACAACTTTCTTTACCAGATATCGGTCATTATCCAGTATTCTACAAACTTCATATGGTTCGCTGTATTTAAGGTCAAGCGAGGTTTGGTTTCGAGGATTATTTTTCACCAATATGTAGTCTCCTCTTTGAAAATGATGGATTTTGGCCTTGTGTAGGTTGAAGCGTTGTCTGTCTTGTTCGCTACAACGAATCATTTTCTGTTGCACCTGTTGAGTGAGCGCTTTAATATCAACGGTTTCGTTGTCAATATCCACCAGGTTGAGAAGCTCAGGAGGTACACAGTGCTTTCGTTGTGTAATAAGTGTCAGTGGAGCAACACCGGTGACTCAGTCGGTTGTACAGTTCATTGCCAGCTGAAGTTCCTCGAGTACAGTGTGCCACTGCTCTGCTTCGTAATTTTTAATCATTACCAAAGCATTTTTGAGGGTTGCAACGACTCTTTCAACTTAGCCATTCGCTCGGCTGACTCCTGGAGCGATAGCATGGATATTTATTCCGATGGCGTCACAGTAGTCCTTGAACTCGCCAAGGAACTCTCTTCCTCCATCCACTATTATTTGAAGCGGCGCACCAAATAGATGCACAGTGCGTTCTAGAGCGGCCAATGTGCTGTGTGGGTTTTTGTTGGTACTGAAGTACAGTAAAACGTACTTTGAGAAAGCGTCAATGGTGACTATGACGTATTGTTGATCATCTGGAGTGCCCAGCTTCCCTGTTATGTCCATATGAATAACTTGGAAGGCGGCCGTTGGTTTTTGTATGGGGTGTAACTGGGCTTGAATGGCCCCTGATCTTCCTTTAGATGTTCGGCATACAACACAGTTATCCACAAATCTTTCGGATAATGGAACTCATTTTGTTGAACCAATAGGTTTCTCTGATCTTCTGCAGTGTCTTTTCCCAGCCAGGGTGTTTTAGTGCAGTGTGAAATGAGTTTATAATGCTCCATTGAAATGATTTGGGAACGACGGTACTGAGCTGCTGACCGAAGACAGGATCATTGACGTTCCTTTTTTTTAAAACGTTGTCCTCTAACACATAGTCTTCCACTGGGTTATTGTCACTGAGACTGTCCATTATCGGACGCAGTTCTTCATCCCGTCGCTGTTCAATTTTGAGCCAGTTCAAGTCTCTTGTCATAACATTGACTGCAAGCTCAACTGGATTGCGACAGCGATGAATCCTTGGCAGAAGGTCCTTTTTGTGTTTTGACGCTTTTAATGCGTTGCAATCCGTTATCACGGTGAATTTTCGCCCATATAGATACTGGCGAAAGTGTTTTATGGCTCGTACCACTGCCAGTGTCTCCAACTCGTAGGAGTGGTACCGGCTCTCGGCTTCCGTGGTTCTCATGCTCATAAAGGCAACAGCATGTTGTCGTTTTAAACGTTGACTAATTATTGTTGGCTAATTATTGTATCCGCGTCGATACGGCCATACTGACAGGCGGTGCGCGCTCTGCACCAGCCTTGTTGACTCGTTAACTCTCGCAGACTGCTGTTAATTATGGCTGGCCTGCAAAGAATGAGATATTCTCTGAGTAGTGAGTCTGTAAACAACTTACGTTGCTTTATCTTGTTTGTTACATTAACACAACTGTTATGTAACCTTAGGAGTCTTTTGATTAGTAAACAGTACACAAAGACATCGTGCACTGCCTTATTAATTTAGAATCTGTGGTGTATACGTGTCTACCCATAGTTCCACAAGGCGTCCCCACGGTATCTCAGGGTTCACTTGTGGATGCATCAAGGATCCGTGGCTAGCTCAAGGGTAACCCATGGTTAGCTCAGAGGTATCACTCTCCAGACATTTTTGTAGATTACTACAGTACACTAAGGCATCTTAAGTGCACTGCCTTATTAATTTAGAATCTGTGGTGTATACGTGTCTACCCATAGTTCCACAAGGCGTCCCCACGGTATCTCATGGTTCACTTGTGGATGCATCAAGGATCCGTGGTTAGCTCAAGGGTAACACATGGTTAGCTCAGAGGTATCACTCTCCAGACATTTTTGTAGATTACAACAGTACACTAAGACATCTTAAGTGCACTGCCTTATTAATTTAGAATCTGTGGTGTATACGTGTCTACCCATAGTTCCACAAGGCGTCCCCACGGTATCTCAGGGTTCACTTGTGGATGCATCAAGGATCCGTGGTTAGCTCAAGGGTAACACATGGTTTAGCTCAGAGGTATCACTCTACAGACATTTTATTCTTGTAGATTCTAGTTGAAAATATCGTGAAACATAATGAATTTTTATACTCGCCGGTTTTAATCCGTTGATGCGTGTTCGTCGTTGTGATGGGCTGCATGGTATTAAAGTTGTTTGCTGGTACTCCTGAAGTGTTCAATGAGGCAGGGCCTATCAGGCTGGTACTGCCCTGCGCTGTTCCAGTCGTGACAGGTTGAACCGAAGTCGATGAGGATGTGGTTGGGACCAGAGCTTGTTCTGATCCCACTTCTGATGACGGAGAAAGCACCTCCGGAGTGTTTTTAAAAAGTGTGACGTCAGCATTGCTGACGTCACAATTGTTGTTTTCATGATGATCACTCATTTTTGGGTCCTCGAAGTAAAACTTCACAAGTACTTTTATAAGCTTCGTATATTCAACGAGCAGCGTAACAACGTCACAAAGAGGTCCGTACTGTACGGCGACTCGAGAGCGACTGAGCTGAGCGCCTACAGTGCGGCCGTACTTATAGGACTCGGCGCACGTGCACGAGTTTACAAGTTTGTTGGTAAAGTATTGAAATTACAATCATAACATTAATTTTACATCGTAATCAACTCAAAAATAATCAACTGATGATTTATAAACTATTTTTAGGGTAATCAAATGATTAAACTTAATTATTCTCGACGAACTGTTGTAGTTGCGCCGATATATATATATATAATAATAGACATTTGTCGGAACTCTTTGCAATGACAGCCTTTCCCCACTTTTAATGAAATATACTATATTTCTATTGCTTTAACCATTTCTTCGAAACCTTATATCCGTAACTAAAATTAACCAATACTAACTCATGGATATATTGGGTCACTTTTAAGGTATGGATTAATTGTTTTGGGGACGCAGTATGAATTTTATAAATGCATTTACTGCACAAAATAAATATATTTGCGCTATTTGTGTATATTTGTGTACCTTATGAGTCGTGCAGACCGCTCTTTCAGGTACTGAAAATATTGCCCCTACCATGCCAATACATTTACGAAATATCATGTTTTGTAAGGCAGCACAGCTATATGTACACAAAAGCGAGACAAATGTTCCCCCGAAACACAAGGAATAGAGACAAGCTAGTAAACGGTTATCTTCCGAGAACAGCACTTTATCAAAAAAACAGTTATTCGATATCAATAAAATTTTCAATAAATAACCTCAGTTCCTAAAGGTACCTGTTGCCAAATTTAAGAAAGAGTTACAAGCGTGGTTGTTACAATATATTTTTTACTCTCTCCAAGATTTTTTTTACCATAGTGGCGTAAGGTTTAATTTTAGTTTTAATTAAGTTTTTGCATGCATTTACATTAGATTGGTGAAATGTGTAAAGTCTATTTTGTTTATTTATGACCCAATATTTGTATGTACCTACTCACATATCAAGCAAATAAAGAATATTCTTTTATTCTAACGGAAAAATAATAATTTCATAACCGTAACCGTATCTGATCAAATATACTATCATTATTCACATATCCGTATCAACATCCAGATCAGAAATTTCATAGTTTTTTTGGTTTATAGTTTAAACATCGCAACAGGTAGGGAAAATAATGCGATTATCTATTGAAGTGCCAGCATCTATATTGCCACATTCAGGCCATTCTAATTGAGAAGTAATTAAATGATACGCAATTATAAAATTTGGTGAGCCCACCCAAACCAGCATTGAAATGATTTAGTCAGCATACAAAGATTTTGTCTGCAATAATAAAAATCAGGCAGCAATCTTTTTTCCGCAGATAATTTTGATAATGGTCAAAAATTTAATCATTAATAGGCAGCATAACAATACCATGAGTTTGCATAATAAACATTCGGTCCGCAAAATAACTACTTGGTCACCAAGATTTTATGATTGATCAGCAGAGAAAACATGTGTATATGTTCCATATGTAATTATACTAGTCTAGGGCAAAGTCATATATAGGTACGACGACGAGCGTAGCGAGGAGGAGTGTTAGGTTACTTGTGACTACAACGCGCGAGCCGAGCGAGCGAAGCGAGCGTGCAGCGGCAGCGGCCGGCGACTGAGTGCTTACCCAAATATTATAAAACAGGAACAGCTTATGGCTGCTTATATAACTAATATGCAGTACAAAAATAATTACAGCCATCCAGAATGACATAAATTGCTGATTGATTTTGAAATGTTTGCTGGCCATGAGTTGCTGACCAATTAGCTATTTCTGCTGACAGATAATATTTTTCTTCTTTCAAAAATACTAATACTATGCTAACCATTTAAATAACAACCATTCTAATTGCAGTTTTTTAAACTTAGCTAAAGAGAATTCAAATCTTTTGAATTAAAACTTACAAATACAGTGAATGTTGAAAAGTATGTTTTAACATATGAGAAAAGTTTTCCTCACGATAAAGATACATTTATTTGCCAGAAACATATTTGAAATACATTCTTAAGATAGAGTTCTTTTTGGTTTTGTATCACATGTTTTGCCTGGGAGGGCGTGCAAACTCGAGAGATGGTTTGCATATTTTTAGTAGTAAATTAACTTAAAGAGGACATCGTTCATGCATAAACGATGATTATTATTATCGGTAAACATAATATCACTTTGCCGCAGTCGCAGTTCCTATTCTTCAAAGTTAACAATGAAAATAATGTAAATGTACTGCCATATCTGATCTATCTCATTAATCTTTGTCGTAAGGGCGGGAAATATGTTCATCCCGCCTGACAGTACTCTGCTAGGCTCCGGGCCTCGCAGTCGTTGCGCGCGTTATTTCGTATTTCGAACACAAAATACCGTGAACTTCGTGTTTATTTTTCTTCGTTTATGGCCAGTTAACAATTTGACATACGTCAAAGTAACTTTTTAATTGGTGGCTTAAGGTAACTCTGTAGAAGTGTCTGCATGGTGTTTTTTTCAGTTTACGCATTTTGTCACTAAAACACATACGTTTTAGTGGTTTAATTTCATGCTGTGTTTTCATTTCCTGTGTGGACATTAGTGTTGATTGGATTTTATTGTTTTATGTTAATGGTGAGTTATGTTTTACCTATGAATATTTAACAGGGGCGCTTTATTGAAACTGTGCTTCCTTTTTTAGGATATTAATGTAATATACAAATTTTTACAGGTAATATGACACGACATCAGTGGATACTTAAATTTGCATGAAATTATATGCATTTTAAGAAATTCTTATTAACATTAATTATATGCACACAAAACACTTAGAGATGGGTAATTTATTTAATGACACCTAAATATTTATCTTTCTAACTTTAACTCTAGTTAATCTTGATTGGTTCTCTAGTTATCTTTATTCCTTTATAACAACAATAACAAACATTTTCCGATCCGACCCAATCAGTGTTTTATATTTCACAGCCTATGTACGAATTATGACTGGAGTAACTTAAAAAGCAAGATGTGAAATTAAGCCGTTTGCTTCAACGTCATTATGGCTAAAATCAATAGGGCTTTAATTAAATGTCAACGTGGTTTGTTTCATCAATAAATTATATATTTTTTTAATACATTTAGTGAGCTTTTTTAATATTTTCAAAGGTACTGTACTAATTTTATGTTTTTGACCTGACTCTACATTATTTATTCTAATGTAATTTAAATAAAACCAACTATTCTTTTTTTAATAATATATATAAATAGATTTTATTTATATTACAAACTATTTACCGACTTTCAAAAAGGTGGAGGTACTAATTTAGACTGTTTCTTTAATGTTTGTTACCTACCTTATAACTTTCCTCTGGGTGCATAGATTCTCAAAATTCTTTGGTTTGAAAGCTGGTGCTTGCCGTGTGGTCCCGTTTAAATTTCATCAAATTCGGTACTGTAGTGTTTGAGTTACACTTCAATAACTAAATAGAATGGAAGCCGGTATTAAATTTTTCAAATTATACTTGTAAGTTTAGTCAATGATTTATAGTATAGTGCTTTTAAATCCATTTAACACTTTGCCTGAATAAATAAACAATTGATTTACTATTCGTTTATGAATGAGACCGCATTTATCAAAAGTTTATCTCACAGAATCTCACTCATCATAACAGTAAATATTAATCTGTATCAAAACAAACAACCCTAAACTAAACTTAAAAAATACAACTCGGAAACAAGCCCACACAAAAACAAAATCTACAAAATTCGTCACATTATATAAAAATTCGTCACATCTTCATCTTGCACCGAATTTCGTTACACGTCCCGATTTGGTCCCACAATAACCTTCTAATAAATCTTTTTAAGTTAAAGCAAGCATGAAATTAAACTCACAGGGTTCCGTCCTATTATTTCATATTTTTCACAAAATACTGGGTAATAAAATACTTGTCATTCATAAATAAGAAAAAAAGACGTGTGGCACTCGGAGACTGCCGCGGTAAAGCTATTGCATAGCTGTTTTTATCAACTTATGCAATTATAAGTATAAGTTAAGTGCTAAGCGAGACGTCATCGACGCGGAGGTCCCGAACACTCCTTGAAAAAGGAGTGTTCGGGAATGTGGTCGAAACTATAGTCGGACCTATCCGATAAATATTACGTGAGTAATCCCGTATTTTTTAATTAATGATGATTGAAATCCACGTTAGTTTTTATAACAAAATATGCAATTATAATTATTTAACCAATGCCATCTAGAGGCGAGTTGCTGAACTAAAGAGACAAGCGTGATATTTCAAAAAGTCATTAAAAGTTCTGCTATTCATCGATAGATGCCAAATCAACTTATGCAATTATAATTATTTAACCAATGCCATCTAGAGGCGAGTTGCTGAAATAAAGAGACAAGCGTGATATTTCAAAAAGTCATTAAAAGTTCTGCTATTCATCGCTAGATGGAGTGGGGGGAGTTAGGTTATTTTTGTTACGGAATTTCTGGATTCGGTCTCCACGCTCAAGGCCCGCGATAGAAGCTATGCAATAGCTTAAAACAGACAAAAATTTAATAATCCGATTACTGAAATAATTAACCCGCACATCAAAGCGCATAAAATCCGATCTCCTTATGGCCTTAAACGTAGTCGGGTACTTTTGCACCCAGTCACACTCGTGCTATCAAGACGAATCTAAAGCTGTATCATATATCAGAAACGGTTGAGCCGTGTTAAGAGTGGAAATAGAAACGGACATACATTCATGCATTACATACTTACATACAGATTAAATGCCTTACACTCCTGTTGAGTTTTGCCGCAGTCGGGTAAAACACACAAGCAATTTTAAGCGTTGTAGTTTTAAAATGGGTTCTTAAATTATTGCGTATTTACTTTGTCTACGTTTCGGTAAGCGCCGAAAACACTCGCGGCGTTCGCACACCTATTCCCTTATAAGCCCACGATCATCGTGATCAAGCTCGTACGTCATGGATGACGTCACTGAACATGCTCACGTCGCGATCACAACGCTTGCGGATCGAAGGTGGGTTTTCGCGGTCAGTGCGAGCTGTCAATGTCATAGCATCAAAAAAGGATTAGGTGAAAGCAACCGCGTAACCATTCCGTTTGGGTTGAACATTGCAAGCATTGGTCCATAGCGGAACGCTAAACCGGGGCGCGACAGTTGGAAGCGTTGACGGCGCTTACCGGAACTTACCCTTTGTGTCTATGATGAGCCACTCACAGATAAAATACTATAATTTTTTTTAAAATATTAGAATATTGCGACAAAATTGACATACATGAAGAATTCAAAATTATTTATTTTTAGGCAATACGGCATACCCTTAATGCTCAACACTGTACTGCGTAGATACTTAGTCCTTAGCCTGATTTTTAGTATACTCGAGTAATATTTGAGTAGCAGGTTAGAATTATCATTGAGTTAAACCATTCCCAACTGACTTTTTCTGATTTAGTATTATTAATAATACTCTATGCCACGCACTGGCAGATTTTATACAACTTTGGCACTACCCGAGAATCATGTGTACGGATTAGCTTGAAGAACCCTAAAAGTAATTCCGCTCGCGAAAATATTTAAGTTTTAAAAGCAATTACCAATGAAACCTCGGCCGCTAGTCTCCAAGGCCTCCAATATGACTGGTAAGTAAAAATGTATAAAATATTTATTATCTGACTGCCATTATATCCTGTGGGACTTTTCAAATTTCAAGAAATTAAAGTCTTTACGAAAATGTTATTGTCTTTTAATTAATCGAATATTGAATGGCTCCATTTTCAAGCATCTGTTTTAGAACTCTCTTGTACAAAAACGTACTATTTACCTGCTTTCGAAACGGGACCCTAAAAAGCGAAATCGTTCAGTAGCGTACACCTGTTGTCTCAAAACCTCTTTCCCAGACTCCCTGATCGAATTCAAAACCAGTTTAAAAAAACAAAGATGGCCGCCGCGTCCCAAGAGATTATTTTGTTTCTTATTTTATAGATCGCAGGTGGAGGCTCCTTTGAATTAAATTTTTGTTGTAAAATGATTCCAGTTTCTTACAAAATATTAAACTGGGAACCTGATTGTTGGGTTAATTTTCCGATTTAAAAGTTATAATTCGATTAAAATGTTTACTTTTCTTAAGTAAGGGTTGATACTTTAACCTAGGTTTGAATTAATACTTATTTGCCCGTTTTCACCAACATTTTAGGTAACACCTAAGCCTGTTTAGGTGACATTTTAGAGTTTTTTCAACATTTTTGTCAACATTTTTAGTGACCCTTGCTACTTACGGGATCGATTGTCATTCACCGTCAGTGATGATATCATCAAGATAGGCGTAACACTTTTCAGTTTTTGGAGTGTAACTAAAAACGGCTTGACCAACTTTGATGAAATTTTAATGGGTCACTTTGGAAGTATACCCTACCAAACAAAAAAAGAATTTTAAGAATCGGTCCAAAAGTGGTGGAGAAATCGGCCGACATACACAAAAAAATACACAAACATACGAGTATAACCTTCTCCTTTTTTGAAGTCGGTTATTTAAAAATAAAGTTATTCAAATGTTTTCTCCTGTTCCTGGAAATTTCTATTTACCTACATTACATCTACATTTGTTTCCTGTATCAGAGAGATGGAAATGTTACTTTGTTTCTACTGAAACCGACATTCGTTAATAGTTCGACGAATTGATCGGGTGTGCTCGTGTAAATTCGTTCTTGCCTGCATTCATATGCGTGAACTAAAAATATCGATACTTACCCGTTTTTAACAGTACGCTTGGGTATTCCGGATTTATATTTGAATGCTTACTTTGAGTGTATAACTACGCAATAAAATAAAAAAATCGAGGTAGAACTCCCGATAGAAGTGAAAACTAAGTAACTTGTGAATAATAACGTACGTGACGTAACGCTTAGGTTTTACGCGTTTGTGACAAATTTATAATAATTAATAAAATTAAAAACAATATACAAAAGGCATGCACTCATGGCATCCTTAAATTTAAATGTTTTAGATGTAGGAGTATTTATTGGCATTCTCTCGGAACCTGCATCAGAGGATGCAGTAAAATTGTATAAAATGTGTAGTAGGTGAATATGTTTTGTTATGTTATGTTGTATATGCACAGGGTACGATGGGACTGACATGTCAAAAGACAAAAGTCCCTAAATTAAAATCAGATAAAAAAAAAAACAAAAAAAACCTTTATTCTACTACAGACATCTAACATAGTCTGCTTAATTAACTATTGAATTTTTCACTATAATGTAGAAGTCGTATCTGCGGCATAGTGACATAAGTGTAGTTAGTGACAAATTTATATCATTTTAAAACACTCGTCTGGATTTGGAAAGATAAGGAAACGATACATAATTAAAATAAGAAAATCTACACGAAATTCACATAATGAAATAATTTATAAAATGACCTTTTTGACGTGATAACGTATTACAAATCGATGAATGCCAGCCGCACCCACGAAAAAGCATGAGTCATTGTCACTTTACGTCGTCACGTTACATTGTCACGTTATGCCTGAGCGATCGACTTGTCTTATGACGTTATCATGTAAAATTATCGTCCGTAAACCGATTTTACAGACAACCATATTTTTTTACATCAAAAAATAGTTTTAGGCGCGTAATTTTACAGCATCCGTCCACTTTATCCACACAATCACATAAAATAAAATTACTATCTAAACCCAGTAGCCAACTGAAGCGCAACAAAAACTATTAGAAAAAATATATCCAATCCGGGAATCGAACCACGGACCCATTAGTACCTGCGGTCGCAGTATACTAATAGACAGTATGTCAGAATCGACAAGCTGTTTAATATGTTGTATATTTCTTTTTTTTTAGGTCGTCATGTTCCACCTATATAATATAAAAGTGGGAATGCTACCCAAAGTTTTAAGATTGAAAATTATACACTACACTACTGGCATTGTAATTCCGAGAATTGATTATTTCTCAATATCTCCTTTTAACTAAAGTTCCTAGTTCAAATGGTTAGCAGAACTTTTATCACGCTATTGGAATAAGTAGCTTTTGGTAGAATTGCTTACTTTTTGATTTTTGCTAGTTACTATATTGCAAAACTAATATTCATATGTTACATTTAATTTTAACCAAACTACCGATCTGTTTTCAGCACACATCTAGAATGTCTTAAAACGTGATTGGCTTAGTCAAATCAGCTCAAAAAGGGGCAAACCTGGAAAAAAAACAGCAATTTTACTTCTGCATTCGTTGGGGAAGGTAGTTAGCAGTCAAAATTTTGTTGTTTTTTGTTTTCGTTGCGTCATCCGCCTTCTTGATTTTAAGGGTCAATGTTTGTTTTTTGAATAACTAGTTTATTTTCAATTAAACACGAAAAACTTATGCAACCAAAGTTGTTTGAAATTAAATTTCCAACAATTTTGGTAGGCATAAATTTTTTGGTAAGATCGATATTTTTCATCGTCACGGGTCTCATCTCGCTCATGTGCGGTTGAGCGGGAAAAGAGTATCAGGGCACTTTGCCCTCTTCTCTAGCACGTCTTGGTCCATGGCTATGGACCAGTCATTGGGTTGGCCCAACTTTGGTTGTATAAGTTTTTCGTGTTGGGATTACCACGGCCTCACGATACTGCCACCCCAGTGACCAATAGGTAACTGGGCGATCAAGGCCGCGCCAGGTGGAACCCCCGCCTACACGGGTGAAGCGATATTTTTCAATTTATACCCAAGCCACTAGCCAAGTATACAAATTGACCACTCGTTATGCTACGCAGCGCGTTACGTGTTTGAATGGCCATAGCGAATACGGCCCATTCTTTTAAATCGCGTTCGTCTTTTGTAGTGTGGCGTCCAAACATTTGTTGTAAGCTTATGTACTGTTCTACACACTCCTGCGGTTGTTTTCTGTTAGAGAACTCATTACGCTGTCAACGGTCAATCCTCCTCATTTCTTGGTAGGTATATCTATTATTATCTGTGGAATATCTATAATTATATATAAATGTAAGTATCGTTAATTATGTGTGGGCGGTGAAAGAGCGGCTATCAACTTTGATCCTTTGGGTTTCGAGCTGCCTGCTCCAATTTAGGATCTACCAGAAAATATTTATTATGATATTTTATATAAAATTTTAATAATCGTGACTTTTTATATAATGATATAGTTTTTATATATCAACTTGTATTGTTAATTTAATTATAATCGTAACATAATTAAAGTTTATAATTGTGTGTGACCTGCACTGCTTGCGTGTTTGACATGAAATAAACACTAACGGCCTTACTTATAAACGCTACTTTAAATGACGCTATTTAGTACTGCGCAAAAGAAAAATGTTCTGCGCCGTACTTAAGACGCGGTCCAACCCCAATTTTAAAATAATTTACGATGCTTTACGTAAGGTTGAAAATCGCTTGTTAAATTGGACGATGTAATGCGAAAATGCGTTGATTTTGTACGTTTTCTTTATATTTTTCGATATATACTAAAACAATTGAAAAAACTGCTGGTTATTACTTTAGTACTATACGTTGGCTAAGTATTACCTAAAAAAAAATATAGTGTTATCGCGGAAAATTCTGAGAGTTTGGACGTAAAAGTTTATTTTTGTAGAACTATTCAGGATTTTTTTCTGCTGAAAAAGAGTTATATTTATGAATTCTTTTCGGTTATAACTCTTTTTCTGTTCCTTTTCAAACCTTTGTATTTTTTTCATAATGTACTATCGATCTGTTTCGTTACACCTGCGTTTAAAAATTATGCTTTTTCTTTAATCAGGGTACGAGCGCGCCTGAATGATGTTATTTAATTTTTTTTAAAACGTTTATAAGTAATGCAGTAAATGTTAAGTGAATCTTACTTAAATATATTATTTCATTTCAATTAGTGAAAACCACATCTTAATCGGATAAGCCGTTTCTAAGATTGCAGATAAACAGACAAACAGAAAAAAAACTTACAATCATTTTTATTCATCCTATTATTACTTCATCAGTCGAACGACCTAGACACAATAGAAATTTCATTGTTATATGGACAATCGACTAGTGAGGGGATATAAAAGTCCCAATTATTATAGCGACCCATTATATTTTTATTATATTACATGTATAGAAATAAGTCCCATCACGGGATTATAAATCTGCATCGGATCCCGTGAGATATGAGCGCAATTCTAACTCGATAGTGGATTCGTTAGCAAAATGGTCAGCAAATGGATGGGTTTTTTTGTATGGTATAAAGAAACGGTAAAGGCATGAGGACCACCTGATCAGTGGTCACCTCTGCCTAGAACAGATGCATTTCATCACGAATCCGCTGCGGTTATTTATTTAAAGAAAACATACACTATCGGATGCAGTAAGGAGCCTTTTTGAAACTTCGAGGCTGTTTCCTAGCTTACTCTCCTCCTACCTCTCTCTGATAGACATGTCGGACTTACAAGAGGGGGAGTATAATTTGCAGATCTCATACCACACCTGCTAACAGTAAACAAAATAATCGTTAATATAACGATATGATAGTTTAGAGAGTCAGCCAACAATACGACAATCTCTGGATCGATGGATCTATCTCGGGCTTGAGTTTTCGATGATGAAAAATCATGATGAAATACACAGCATGTTGTAAGAGGATATTCTGGTCCCAGCCTGTCAAGATACTACCCTAGAGGCTGGGAACCTGTCATGAGCCACCTGGTGATGTATTCCGGCGACTGCATAAATATCCCCTCTTTTTATATAAAGTAAATTCAAAAATAGCTGACGACAAAAAAAATACTGAACTGTAAAACATGCATACCAAGTTTCGTCAAAATTGGTTGAAATGTGCGACCTGTACAGGAATACCAACATACAACCTAACAAACATACGCACAGATGAAAGTCAATTTGACCAGTTTAAGTCACTCGGTCACTAAAAAACTACCCGAACAACTAAATACCAAGACTATGTATGCTTATTTCTGCAACGCACGGATGTAAAGCTCATCTTGGTAATTGCAGCACTAGCATAACCATAATGATCTTATTACAAAACACCAGGTGTTTGATATTCAATACTCGTCTATAACACCTCTCCATTACCGAGAAATCTTAATTATTAAACACCTAGAGACTATAACGAAATACGTGTGTGGAATTAACAGCTATCGAATTAGAAAGGTTACATTAGAATGACAAATTTTCGAGCGTGAGCCCTTGGTTAAGTATCTACCTCATGGGTCGGGTCTGGGGTATCAAGAAACAATTTAATAAGGGTAACATTGAAGGTTTGAATAAACAATACGGAATTCGGTAAAAAGAGAAGGAAATTCGGTACAAGCGGAGTGTGTCCAAAAGGTTTATTTGAAGGTTAACTTCCAGGAAAAGCAGGTGTTTTATATACGAGAGAAATGTTTTTCTACAGGATAAAATAACGATAAGAGAAAAACACGAAGTAAGCAAGGATTTCTACATATACACCTACTTGCATCTACATCTACATCTACACTTCTACAACCCGGTCAGAATATCTGTGCACCTCGCTGGAATGCGGCGCCTTTCCCGCTTCCCCTGTCACCTCTCCGCGCACTCCCCGGTGCGACAGTACGGATAGCATCTTCGTTGCCGATACACGTCCCGATAATATTGATATTTTCGCTTTGTTGTTGTTTTGTTTTTTAATATTTATTGTTAAGTTTAGACTGTTTACTGTTAAGTTTGGACTGGTTTGGTTGTTATTAAAATTGTTGTAGCTGTTAAACTGAAGTCATGGGAAAAACAATACACAGCAAATCAAGAAATGTAATCTTGAATGTGCTCAAGTTTTTTGAATCGGAGAAAGCAAATAAACGGTAGTAAACAGCGAGAATACTGGGAAAAGGATCATCTAGCAGATGACAACATCACACAACTTTTAATACAGTTCGGAGAGTTCAGAAAGTGAGAGTGAGGAAGATACAATGTCAGGCATAGAGTCAATAATTTATAATGACTGAATTTAATAATAAATCTTTTTGTAATCCAAATTATTGTTTTTTAATAACAAACCCTTCATGAATAATAAATTGATTTGAAAAGGTTAGTAATTTTTTTTACCTCCACATTTCTCGAAAAAAACTTTTTTCATACCGTACCCAGACCGCCGATATGACGTCACGAGGTCAGGTGCACAGATATTGTGACCGGGTTATACACTATAAAATATAGACAATATAAAGAGGAAAGATGAATAATAGTTAAATATGTGTCAAACTCACGAGAATTTCTATCAGTGCCCGCCGGGACCTCGCTGACGTCACTCGCCCTGAAGATGAGCATCGGACATGCTAGAAACCAGGGTCGATGTATTTGATTTTTAACGTGAGTGTTTTGCCGGTTCATAATAATAGGAAAGATTTGTTTGTTTGTTTTGAATAGGCTCCAAAACTACTGGACCGATTGGAAAAAATTAGAATCATACATTTTCCCTTATGAACATAGGCTATGTAATATTTTCAAAAAGTTAGGGATCCGTATGAAAACTTATAAATTTAAGCTAAAGTGTGGAAAAGATACCAAAAAGTCCGTATATCGCGTATGCTGCGGAAACTATTGACCAAAACATAATATTGGTCTATGTTATTGACATTAGAGCAAAGTGATGACAGTGATTAATTTGTTTCAACTACAATCGAACCGTAGCAGTAGAGCTATTTTATGTATCTCAGTTGCTAACAAACGTTGATTGAAATCTAAAAAAATGTCGGTTCTATGTCACTTTTGTCAGCTCCAGTCATCAATTTACTAACTGTGCTTACCGGAATTGTCAAAAGTGACATAGAGCCGCCATTTTTCAGGATTTCAGTTTTTTAATTTCAATCAACATTATTTAGCAACTGAGATACATAATAGCCCCGCTGATATACATTCTTATTCTGCTATTAGAAAACAGTCCAGCTGCAATTACGATTCTATTGACGCCAGCGATCGAATAATATTTTATATTATGGTAACTCGTTATACGATCCAATTCGTCTACAGAAATAGTAGAATGGCATTTTGGGTAATTATCGAACGGTAACCGGAGTCGAACTGCAGTTGCAGCGGGGTGAATTGTGTGAAATTTGTAAAATAGTAGAATTGCCCCCCAGTTTTATAGAAGACGTCAATATCTACAAAGAAGTTCACATTACCATATGTCTAACTATTACAGTTATGTCACGATACTTACTATATCATGTTGAAATATGTTATTAGCAACTGAGATACATAATAGCCCAGCAGCTGGGCTATTATGTATCTCAGTTGCTAACAAATGTGGATTGAAATCTGAAAAAATGGCCGCTCTATGTCACATTTGTCAGCTTCAGTGTTCAACTTACTAACATTTTCGCTTACTGGAGTTGCCAAAACTGACATAGGGCCGCCATTTTTCAAGATTTCAATCAACATTTGTTAGCAACTGAGATAGATAATAGCCCAGGTTTCTGGTTTCGCCGCTATTGCCCTGCAGGCCACATTATTCGTACCTTGGTACGAATGAATGGCCGTTCTATGGGAATCCTTATCTACTCTAATAATAAAGAGGAAATATATATGAGTGTTTGTTTCTTTATAACGGATACACGTCAAACTACTTAACCGCTTCAAGCAATTCTTTCACGAGTATAAAGATATATAAAGCTACATGACCTATGCCTGAGTAACATACGCTATATTTGATTCATCCTCATCATCATCCATAACCACGCGGGTGAAACCGCGGAGCCCAGCTAGTTTTAAATATTTGCAAGGACTTGGTAAAGGTCATCATCATCATCTTAGCCGTCAGACGTCCACTGCTGAACATATGTCTTCAACATGATTTTCCATACCCAGGACCGGTTGGAAGCACCCTGCATCCAAGGTCGTCTGTCCACCTTGTCGGTGGACGTCCTACGCTGCGCTTGCCGATCCGTGGTCTCCATTTCAGAACCTTCCGGCCTTATCAGTCATCAGTTTTGCGTGCTGTGCTCTGTTTACTACCACTTCAACAAAATATCTATAGAATACAAAGGAAATAAATGATGTTTCTATTCAGTTTAGGACATAATTTTTAAAACATGCCCAAATCTAACATAGTTAGTACACTTCTTTTTGGCGGAAACTAAGACGTAGAAACTGTAGTCTTGTTTTTTGTTTTTAATGCGATTGTTTCTTGTGTAAAAATGATTATTACGCATTAAGTCCGTTAATGTGTATGACAGGAAAATAAAAAGAAATTGTTTATCTATTTCTCTCCATAAAATCCGAGAATATATATTATAGTAGTGCTGGCTGATCTGCAATCTGAAAAGTAAATAGAGAAAAACTAAAATTTTGATTTTTTTTGAAAGAAATGTACAGATTCTCGGATGGGATTCGAACCCACGTCTTTCGTCTATCCGTGTGAGACGCCATGACCGCTAGGCCACTAAGGCATATCGTCCGAGCATCCAAATTTTACTCTGTATCTGATTTTTACTCTAAAACGTTTTTACTCTATACTATTTTATGACATAATTGCTACAATTTTTAAAATTTATTTGACATACGAAATTAATATTATGTTTATATGTATTAATCTTTCATGTTACGTATTAATTATTATTCTTTGTAAACATCTTGTATGCTTATTAAGCGGATCTAGTGATTTATTTTTTATTTTAACATCACATGTGTTTGTAATACCTAGATCCACAAGGTTTAAATAAATGATTGATTGATTGATTGATTTTAACAGTCGTTTGGGGACCCACATTCCGTCCGAGGATGTGCATTGTAATCTATAAAATTGCAAAGTATGGTCACGCTAAGCAGGCATTTAAAGTAAGCAGGTGCTTTAAAATACGTAAACAAAAAAAAAACTCAATATAGCGCAGACGTATTCTACCTAAGCTCAAATGTTACGACAACTTTTACGGTCTTATATAAGACATTTTTCCCAGGCTAACGTCGATTTCTCTAACACTCACAACATACCTATCAACAAGTTGTTAATTATACAGGAACTTTGATCGAACACATCCTATACAATAAAATCTAGAAATATCTCTAGAATGTGAAGCACGAAAACGCCTTCCGCCGTGTCTGTACCTAAGCATGTCTATTCTTTGCCGACGCACCAAGCAACTATTATTTTATCTATGGTGCCGCGATGGTTGTGAGACCTGTGAATAGTGTTGCCAGGTTGAGAAAAACAGGTTTTCTATTATGTTTATATTTTTTATTTTTTCAGTTGTAATAAAATTGAAAAAGGGTGCTGAGCTGTGTGCTGTTGTGCTTTCTCTAAATTAAGCTCATTGATATAAGCGTTTTTCTATCACTCTCTAATCTCGAGACAAAACGGATGATCGTTAGTCAGATGGAATGTCTGCTACTGGAAGTGGTCTGTCTGTTCATAACAAAAGGGCGCTGTATGCTGGAACACAGGCGTAAGCTTAGTTCGGCGATAGATACGTCAGACATTTATTGTGTAACATTCTAGCCATGCACCTAAGTATCAAAGCTATGTAATATGAAATAAATTATTATTATATAACGATGTAATCCAGTTCCATTGCACTGCGCTTGATACTTTGAAATATGTAGTACACTAGCTGTGCTCTGTGGTTTCACCCGTGTGGTGATGGATGATGATGATGCATCACAATATATAGTCTTTGTTACTAAGGGGCAATATAACATACTATGTCATGTACACAAAATATGTGTTACAATCTTAATAATAATTGTTTATTCAATAAGTATACGTAGGTCACTCAAATCACGCGCCTATCGCTTTTTAAAATTGCGCATACATTCCAGTAATAAAACCATTGCAGGCTACTTTTATCACAAAATAAATATACACGAGTATAAAAAATTATAAAGAAAAGTTTTTTTGTATACATTTTTAGTCGAAAAGTTTAAAAACCTAAAAATACAAATAATTGGCTGGGAACCGAACCATGGACCGTAAGCGCCTGACGCGCGCACTGGCAACCTGACCCATCTGACTTTGAAAGTTGACATCGAAATAAGCGTATCGTATAGCTATTAACCAGTACAGAGTGTTTGATGTTGTTATTCTATTCATAGAATCCAATTTTCAACACGGTTTTTTTACACAGTGATTTCACAGACATAGCTTTGAATTTAAGTTAACATTTCAGCGAACAGAGGAAATACCACAAAAATCCATAATGTAGTTAATATACTTATTTTTTTTACTTTTATTCCCTATCCCAGTATCATCTATGTTCACCATAATATTAGTTATCACTAAAAAAAGTCAATAATTTAAAAAAAAAATGTAGTACGTATTTGAGTTTAATTATATTTATATATATAACAAACTGGGATAATATTTATGCTACACCTGGCAACACTATTTAAGACCTAGGTTTATCACATAATGGATACGAATGCCTCTGAGTACCATAATGGTATTTGATGGGACTTAAATTGTTGTGCAATCCTGATGCTAGTAATTGTTTAATATCGGTAAGACCATTATACCTACAATGTTTATATAGGATGTTTGTTACTGTTTATAATTAAATGTAACTTATAACCTGGAATAACTTTCTATCTTACTTTGTTAGCTCAGGTTTTTATTCAATGGATCTAGAGTTCGAAGGAAGTGATTGAAAAGTAATTGTTGTTTGTTTGTTATTTATTTATTTTGTTTATTATGTAGGTAAAAAATCTAAATTACATTGTAACACTGTTACCATTGTATGGCAGCACTGCCTGGATGTTCTACACCAGGGTTTCTCAAACTTTCGGCTCCATGAACCCTTGTTAAAGTTTCAGAATACAGCGAACCCCTTACTTAACTAATCAAATCCCAATAGAAAATATTAAAATTTACTGTTGAAGAAAAAAAATCTGTAAAAGGTAAGAAATAGAGCCAAAAGAAATATTTTCTTATATTTATGTGATGGGTGTGCTTGTTTCTTTTCGCAACGTACCTGCCAGTCTTCAAGCAACCATTAAGTAAATCTTGTCTAGAACCCCCTGCCGTCGAATGGCGAACCCCTAAGGGTTCGTGTACCCCACTTTGAGAAACACTGTTCTAGACTATTTGGTTCCTTTAAATGTATTTCTGTGGGTACTTCTTTTTGCTCCTATATGTTTGTTAAAATTAATGAGGGCCACTATCTACTTTGTTTATATGATGTGTATGGCGTTGAGTTTCTGGCATAGGTAATAAACAATTCCGTATCCGTCCACGTGCCGTCAAAGCCTACTAACTGATATAATGCCAAAAGATTGCATGTTTTTTAGCACTTCTTGTTTCTAGTCTTCTTCTCGGATTAATATAAGTGATACAAAACTTATATATTTCAATTGTAGGACTAGGTCAGGACTTGGGTGAGATTTTTATGTTGTTGTTAACACTGCCACACCTGGCAACACTACCTAAGACCCAGGTTTAGCAGTTAATGGATACGGATGCCTGTGAGAACCCTAATGGTATTTTATGGCGACTTTTAAATTGTTGTACAATCCCAATGTACTAAGGTTACTTATTATTTGTTTGTTGATTTGTTTGTTACTTATTAGCGTCACTGTTGAGAGTAAGATGTATGTATTCATTATTTTAGGGATTAGTGGTTGGAACAAAGATCTCAAGTGTCATCTCTTTCCTATTCTGTATACTTAGGTTCGGAATTAATACGCCTTACCCATTTATTACATAGTTTACGGAAGGATTTATATATAACACTAGCGACTGCCCGCGATCTCGTTCGCCTACTACGCTCGGTTTGCCTACTTCTATAATATTATATATATAAATAATATTAGAAACTTAGAGAATCGCACGAGAATTCTCTAAGAGCAAACATCGTTCCATCTTTGACAGCATCTGTGAAACAAATGTCGAGATGACAAGAACGCTGGAAAAACAACCTTATGTACAAGGGCGATATCTCAAAGTATTTGACATCAGTGAGCTCGTCGACGAGCGCATCGGCGAATAATTAGAGAATCGCACGGCTGGACTGACGTCCCGCTTGGGGTGTATTGTGCATTTCCCCCGCCAGCCTCTACCCGAGCCATCCCAACTTCTTAATGTAACGGAGTACTGCTTAGGTCGCTGGCATAAATTGTCCAGTTGTAATAGATGTTGTAACGAGTCACTACTATTTGGTTGCGTTTGGTCCTCATGCAATATTATATTCCTCCTAATTTCTTCTGTAGCCATGCATCGCAGTAGCACATGATCTACCGTCTCATCTTCTAGCATACAACCTCTGCTGAGGGGGATGTCTGCAGCTCCAATCTTGTGCAGGTGGTAATTTAAATTGCAGTGTCCCGTTAATAAACCAACCATAAGACGGAGGTCTTGTCGTAGTTTTCGTAAGTTGTTTGATATTTTCTTATTCAGGTTTCTGTTCGCCTGTTATACAGAATTTGTTATTCTTTTTTCCATGTGTACACGTAGAAGATTCCTAGCTTCCATCGCAGTGGGTTTGCAGAGTGCGTACGTCTTCACAGATCTATTCTCTGATTCCTTGTTTTGCCAAAACATCCGTCTTATTATTGCCTGTGCTTGATATATGGCTCTTCGTCCATATTACGAGTACTATTACCATGTACTGGTCCGCTAGTGTCTGCAGTATAGTATGGCATGCAGATTCAGATACTACTCTCGATCTTATTATTATTATTATACCTTTTATTTGACATATTTCACGGGTTTCACCCGGTCCTTTACATAGGCATAAGTGGGGCTGTAGCCAACACTTAGATGCCCGTTTGGTATAAAACATGCAATGATGTATAAAAACAGACACATTTTGGATGGATGGTTACATGGTATATGTATTACAAAAATGAGTAAAATGGCATGGCTATTGATATGAACTTATTAGTGATACGGGAGATAGTGGGCTATGGACGAGACTACGGCACCTGCCAATTTCAGTCTCATTTTAAAATTTTTGGGCACGTGGAGACTTGCCATCCACTAAACCCCCATAAAGGCCACCATGAGTGGTGACAAAAGGGGCAACGTTGGTGTGGATGGCTAAAGGGTGTCGAGAGGTGTGCTGCGGTTTCACTAGAGCGCTACTACTGGCGTTATGCCCTTTAACACTTCCACCCTTGGAGCTTTTTGTTACTTGCTCTTGCGTCTCCAACCCCGGACGGCCAATTAATTATTATTTAATTATTTATTATTTATTATTATTATTATCCTTCAGGCAGGCAGTTAAAAACAACTGATGTTGCCTGCAACTAACTGTACTCCACTTGACTTTCAAATGTTCTGGTAGTGTTTATCTAAACGGCTTTTAAACTGGTTTGTATTTAATGCTGATACAAAAAAAATGTTAGAATGTTTATCCTTTATATGTTTGTCTGTGCGTTTGTACACGCTTACCTCAGGAACCGATTTAGATGTTAATTTCACTAATATGTTATTGTGGTAAGCTTCACTTAACATTTCGTGTTTTTTTCATGTTAATCGGTTTAGAAACAAAAAGTTATTTAAATTTAACAAATAACTCTCTCACCTCTACACCAAGGCCAAACTAGCGAAGCCGCTGGCCAGTCAACTAGTTTATAACAAAAGGATGACAACATTCTATATAACGCCTCTGGAAACCACATTTAAGCTTCGTATGCCAAGTATCAACCGCATGGGCCTGCGGTGACTGAATAACTGTTTACTGGACAGCACGTTCCAATGATCATCTAACGAATACTCTCATATTACCTTACATGGCTCAAAGTCAGAGTCAAAATCATTTATTCAATTTAGGCTTATAACCGTCAATTTATCATTTTAATGTACTTTTAAGACTCTACCGCCGCGTTCCAAAATATATAGAGCCTACCGAGAAGAAGCGGCAAGACACTCGGGCCATTCATTTTATATAGATGTTTACTATGTTTCTACTTAGGTACTACTAATATTACATTTTATGGGTGGCAAAATGACAGCTTGCCAGAAGTGGAGTATTCCAAGCATCTTTGTCTTCTATATAATGTCGGACTTTATATTAAGCTTTTTTATTAAAATGTTTTTTACAGTCAACTTGAATTTTCCCTCTGTGAGCTCAGTTATGTGTTTTGGGATTTTATTGTAAAAGCGCACACAATTTCCTAGGAACGTCTTTTTAGTCTTTGCAAGTCTAAAACTAGGAAAAGCTATCCTATTTGTACTTCTAGTATTAAAAGGGTGGTGATCACTATTTAGCTTATATTTATGTAATTTTTTACGAACATACATTATATTTTCAAATAAATATAAGGAAGGCAAAGTTAATATATTGATTTCTTTAAATCTAGTATATTCTTAGTATACTTTTTTTAATTTGTTAAGGAGACGGCACCAGATCGAGGCTTACATGGCCTTAAGTGGTAACCTCTGCCTAGAGCAGATGCATTCGTCACAAGTGACTTCTGTCAACATTGAGAGGACATGACAGTAACCCCCAGTTTCTAGAAGGTTTGAAAAAGCTCTGATTAGTTGACCAACTAAATACTAAATGCTCATTGGTCAACGGTATTTATGACGCGATATGTAACCAATCAGCAGTCAGTAATCCGTCTGTTAGCTGATAAAACTTTGAAAAACATTCCAGAAACGAGGTAAGTCTCATGTGCCTTTCACAGGTACTTAATACTATCATTTATTCTGTGTACATACCCTTCAACCCAGAACAGAGTGATGAGAGTCAATTGTTTGTTTCCTGTTTGCCTTGCGACCACTCGAACCCGACTCACGAAATCAATACTGGATATTTCGAAGCAGAATATAATGTAGGTACATAACATCATCATAATCAACTCATTATTTTTCCTCAGCTGGGACTCAAGCCTTGCTCTCAGAAGCGATGGGCTATAATCCACCACACGGGCCCAGTGAAGCTTGGTGAATAGGCTAGTGGCCGATCCATGTCGAGATTTTTCCGGCCGCCCGAAAGCCATGACATAGCTTAAGTTATCCTAAGACAAACAACCGGGACCGACGGCTTAACATGCCATCTATAGCACGGAAGCGCTCAGTTGAACAATGCTCCTAGCACACACCCATCCAACTCCTGACCGCAGCAAGTGTTGCTTAACTTGTTGATCGGTTAAGATCGCCCAGCTAAGCTCCACTGCGAGCGCTTCACATATTATCATGTATTATTAAAATAAAATGCATCGAAATCGGCCTCAATTAGCCTTTTACAAATTAAAATACGACCGTTATACGACCATTACATAATTTTAATAGGCCATAAGATATGGTACAAAAGCCTTGAAAATTATAAACGTCAGACCGACACCAATAACCAGAAGAACGAGTATTAAACACCTATAATAGTATCATAATTAGTAGTGCTGTCGAAGAGAACATGCATACTTAAATGTCATTTAAATTATATGTAATAAGTTAATGTTAAATGAGGTTGTAGTTTTTATTTTAAGTTCAATTGTCATTAAAGGGTATTAAAACCTGAATTAGTTGAACGTGAATGATTGTGAAGTTGCGAGCTTAACTTCGTTCATTTTAAGAAAATATACACAGATACCAAGGTTCCTTACTAAAATGGTAAAACCGGCAAACACTCACGTCTATCATCTAGTCGTTATACTCCGACCGGTGTTCGGGCAGTACTGATGCCCATCCTCATGGAGAGCGTGGTCTAGCAGCGAGGGCCGCTAGTCGCGCACTCAGGTTCTTTACGGTAAAGTTTCACATATTTTTTATGATGTTGAGCACAAAATGTCAAAGGGAAAGTCAAAATCATTTATCAAATTTAGGCATCAAAGACGTACTTATAAACGACAATTATATCTAAATCTAAAGACTCTACCACCGCATTCTAAAATATATAGAGCCTACCGAGAAGAAGTGGCAAGAAACTCGGGGTTTTTCTTTTCATACAGATTTTACAATGTTTCTACGCAGGTACTACTAATATTACATTTTATGGGTGGCAGAGTGACAACTTGCAAGAAGTGGAGTATTCCAAGCATCTTTTTCTCATATTACGCTGAGCCAACACCTATTTTGGAATGCACCCGACAGCAGTGTCCCTTTTCAACGGACCTATTTTTTTTTTTTTTTATGTATCAACACACAATATCTTTTTACAAAGTAGTTCAATTTTGATAATTCTTTATATTTGTGTAGAGTATTTTTCCAAAGTGGTCCCATACATTTTTCAAATTCGGTAAAGCGGGTTTTAGTTACAATCTAGTAACTGAAAAGTGTATCGCATATTTTGTTATAAAAACTAAAGAGGTTTTCACTCATTTTTAATTAGAAATACGGGATTACTCACGTAATATTTATCGGATAGGTCGGACTATAGTTTCGACCACATTCGATGGTCTTTTTCAAGGAGTGTTCGGTACGGCCGCTTCGTCGGCGCTCGTGATTAAAGGTTGGTAAGCCAACGCTTTGACAAATACCACCGTATGTGGTCGAAACTATAGTCGGACCTATCCGATAAATACATATTACGTGAGTAATCCCGTATTTCTAATTAAAATGTTTCGCATATATTATGAAATCGTAATTGACGGAGAATGACAATCGATCCCGTGAGTAGCAAGGGTTACTAACAGGGTGAAAACAAAACTACTATAAAATGGATATTTATTATACACTAGCTGCGCTCGGAGATTACACCCTGGATACAAAATATCACCACTCCAAATTTCATCCAAATCCGTTTAGCTGTATTTGCGTGATTGAGTAACAAACATGCGTACACGTAAACTTTTACATTTATAATATTAGTGTAAAAGATCTACTTATTTAAGACGGTGTTTTAATGTCCGAAACAAAACAATAATGTTTATTCATAACTAGCGACTGCCCGCCACTTCGTCCTTCGTCGCCATAACGTCCCATCTTTTCTTGTTTTCTACCGACTTCCAAAAAAAGCAGGAGGTACTCAATTCGCCTGTTTTTTAATGTTTGTTACTTCATAACTTTCGACTGGATGAACTGATTCTCAGAATTATTTTTGTCTGAAAGCTGTTGCTGTCCGTGTGGTCCCATTTAAATTTCATCAAATTCGGTTAAGTAGTTTTCGAGATACACTCCAATAACTGAATAGAATGGAAGTCGGTATTAATTTTTTAAATTGTACTTTTTGATAGGCAAGACGTCTTAGCGTCAAAAACGTCTTATACACTTACAAGGCTTCAAGAAACCTTGAATTGCTAATAACCACATTTCAAAGCAGTAATGTAAGATAAACCATAAACTAGCGACATTGCTCCATAAGATGCAATCTTCTGAAAAACTTGACTCCTCATCCGTTAAATAAATTGATCCCCATATATCTGGCATGGCGTTACACTTCGAGTTCTATCTATATTGGTGGTTATAACCGATCTCATAGACCTGTTTTTACTATGTAGACTAATCAAGTTAGAGCTCAACTTACATTGGTCAATTCTTGTCGCAGTCCAGTTTTAATAGAACCGCCGTAGCTTGAAAGATGTTGGTTGGTGTAGGTCCTAATGAGTTTGCTACTTGCATATCGGTTTTAACTGAGGTCAATAACCTGCAGTGTGAGTGAAGACACCTTATTGTTTATTATATTCTATGTATCGATGGTAGCGCTACCCTATACAGGTTGCTTTGAAATACCTGGTCAAAGGTATACCATATCTTAGCTATTGAACGGCGTTATAGCAACTGAAATGGATGAAAATTGTCGGGTTTTGGCAGCTTTTTTAGTCAGCTTGCTATTAAGGTTCAATCGCGGGCCAGCGGCTTGTTATCGATAGTTTTTGATATAATTGGCAAAGTAGATGGAGCGCACGGCACTGAGTAAGTAGGACGCAATAAATAGACGACAAACGTGGGAAGAGGCGGTGCGGTGGGGGCGGAGGAAACTTGCAATGATCGCCAGCAGAACGGTCGGGGTTGACAGCTTTTAACCGACTTCAAAAAAGGAGGAGGTTATATGTTCATGTATATTGTATATATATATTTTTTTTAATGTTAGCCGATTTTTCTTCCATTCGTGGACCGGTTCTCAAAATTCTTTTTGTGTTTGTTACAGTATACTTCCTAGGTGGTATACATTTAAATTTCATTGAATTCGGTAAACTATTTTTGAGTTACACTCTAAAAACTGAGAAGTATTGATATTTATCTTGATGATATTTTCAAACAATCGATCTCGTAAGTAGCCAGGGTCACTAAAAACAGTGTAATTTTTTTTAACCATATTTGGAACCAACTTCATCACCAAAAAGTGTGAAATAAATTGTCGAAGTCGGTTAAAAAAAATTGTAATGTCATTGTTTTCTGTTGTGTAGGTAGGTAGGCAACAAATAAGATTAATTGAAGATTTGTTCATACATTGCGATGTTGACATCCCTACACGCGTCTCGCGCCAAGTCTGCGTGAACCAATGCTAGCAGGGAAGACGCTCTACTTTTAGATATTTACTTACTTATTTATTGGTATTTTTTTAAGCTTTTAATTTATATAATATTATATATATTAAATTACAGACAACAATTGGGTGACATTGTTTGCATTTATATATTAAAGCTTTAAGCATTTTTTTATGGTTACTAAAGGAATACAGGAGAACATTTTTATTTTTTTTACGTTATTGGTATGTTATAAAATTATTGAGTTGCGAATGCGATGTTTATGTTGTGATGCATACATCGGTAGTTCGTGACGTTTGTTTCTTTTGAGCCAAAGACAGCATACATTATTTCGTGCGTAAGGTAGAAGTTTTCAATTTAATTTCAGTGGCAACAAAAGCTTACCGAAGAGCTCGAGGCAAAAATTATATCTTGGTTAGATTCTCTCCAAATAGTCATTGAGTAAAAAATCATAGGGCCCACTTTAAACGGTACACTCACGTACCGGGGCGATTCTCTCAGACTCCCTCTCTCCTGGCGACGGCCCAAGCCAAGGTCCGTACCTTAGTGGTGCCCTTGAGCAAGTCGCCTACTCCTCTCCTTGCGGCGAAGCGTCTTCAACGCTCGCCTTAGGCGGTGCACCTTCTGCGCCCGCATCTGGCTGCCATCTGCGCGCTGTAAATGCCGGTAGAGGCAAACAGCATTAGTCCGTTCTAAAAAAATTTAAATATATAAACATCGCAGTAGTGTGGCAATTGCTCAATAGCTAAGATACTTGGGCCCCTGATACTTAAACACTGGTGAAGAGTTGCTGGGCAGTCAGTTCAATAGCACTTCGGCAAATGTGGATTGGAATGCAGATGTACGCCAATGCGGCATTGCTATACATGTTTTTCTTTCACTGCTATGTGCCAATTAGTACATCGGCAGATACAATATTGGTTAGTTTTTCAATCATGATACTACAAGAATGTATAAAAAAGGAAATTAAATTAAATTTAACAAGTACAATTTAAAAAATTGAATACCAACTTCCATTCTATTCAGTTATTGGAGTGTAACTCAAAAACTTCTAGACCGAATTTGATGAAATTTTAATGGGACCATACGGGAAGCACCAGACAAGAAAATCATTTTGAGAATCGCTTTACCCAGTCGAAAGTTATGATGTAACAAACATTAAAAAAATCAGTCGAATTGAATACCTCCTCCTTTTTGGAAGTCGGTAGAAAAAAGTAACCGTATAGTTAAAGCATATTGACACAAGAACTTTTTTAATAACTATAACGATAATAATTGTTATACGGCCTTACTTATAAATGCTGCTTAAAATTTAAATAACGTAATTTAGTACGGCGCAGAAAAATGTTGTTGAGTGCAGTGCTAAATAACGTCATGTAAAGTATTAAGTAGCGTTGAGAAGTAAGACCCCTCTTATTAAGATGGTGTTGACAACAGTAGCAAAATACCTACAATATGTTTTTTTTAATCAATGTTTATTTAAGGGCTTTTCCTAACATGGTATGCCAGCCCCATCGTACCCTTAACTTAATTAACTACAAACAACTAAGTTTTCCTTCAAAACCTATTTCTTAACAAGTGCAATTTGAAAAATTCAATACCGACTTCCATTCTATTCAGTTATTGGAGTGTATCTCAAAAACTACTGGATCGAATTTTATGAAATTAAAATAGGACCACACGGGAAGAACCAGCTTTCCAACAAAATTCATTAAGTCGAAAGTTATGAGGTAACAAACATGAAAAAAAAAATATACAGACGAATTAAGTACCTCCTCCTTTTTGGAAGTCGGAAGAAAACTTATACATAGCTTTTGGGAAGGTCACGTTAACTGTGAGAATCTTTCAGCATATTTGTATTTCCTTAGAAACCAAGAAACACGTAAAAAAAATATTTTATAACTTTGAAAAATAAGTTTAATTTTCGTATCTAGATAAAAATTTAGGATATTTATTACAAATGTCATACTGTATTAAATACGAACGAATATTGCTAACTCAAAAATTTTATTTGTAATAAATACGAACGAATATTGCTAACTCAAAAATTTTGGCCCCACAATTTTTTTCAACTGCATGTTCGGACGAGACATTTTTTATGCTTGTAGATAACAGTTTTAGCGGACGCAATTACAATCGTAAGTAACTATTTTTAGCCTTGTAAGATTACCATCGAAATATAATCCAATTCGATTTTCACCAGTACATTTATTTCAAACCTAGTATTAAAGTCTCGTTCAGGTTTTAAAACCAATATCCAGGCTTCAATGGCTTACGTAATAGCTATTCTATTCAACGTGTGAATCTAAAAATCCCTGATATCCTGAGCGAAATCTATATTCTCGTATTTGTTCATTGCAGTATTCCGAATACTAATATTTTGTTTAAAATTGCATAGGACTACATAACGCTGCAACTTCCTGGTAATCTGTGACGCAGTGAACAAGCTGTACAGTCTCCATAACTTTGATTTTTCTCGGACGGTGTATAAATTAGAAAAGAAAAACGATATTAAAAAATATTTAGTGACACTTCCACTGAAAAAAACAATGATTTTGGCAAATTTGTTTTTTTCAGTGGAAGTGCCACTAAATATTTTTAAATATCGTTTTTTGATAATGGATTTCCGCAAAGTAACGCTTGAATCAATAAATTAGAAAATACCTTAAGGTAGGTCTCTATGGTATATATTAAACACGAGAACGACTAACTCTAGTTTGCGCGGGTTTGTATAGAACCATCCAAGCTGTTTACTCAAACAGTTTGGATGATTCTAGACTGAAATGACCGATTAAAAATAAACAAATTAATGGAACTGACTTTAACAAAGTTTAAGTGTGAAATAACTTGTTGAAGTCGGTACCATGATAGTTCAAGAGTACCTATTATACACCATATTCAGTGCATGGTTCCGACTTTGATAAGTTATTTTATACTTTTTGGAACACCAAAAAGTGTGAACTTATTAGTCGGTTCCATTTATTTGGTTTTATTATTCGGTCATTTCAGTCTAAAATCATCCAAAATGCGACACAGTTTTACAAGTTACAAGTTACTTTAACAGAAGTCGGTTCGATTTTTTGGTAAATAATTTTTTTCACCGTTATTAGTGACCTTTGCTAACGGGATCGAGTTATTATATCGTCAATGATGATATCATCAAATCATCAAAATAGGCGAAACACTTTTCTGTTTTTGGTGGAATAACATTTTTTTATAATAAATTAAATAATAAAGTGTATCTCAAAACTTTGAAATGGACCACTTGGAAGTATATTCCACCAAAAAAAAAGAGTTATCAAAATCGTTTCATAAACGACGAAGTTATCCGCGAACACACAAAAAATAACAAAAAAATATATACGGTCGAATTGAGTAACTTCCTCTTTTGAAGTATGTTAAAACTAATTCAAGTTTTAATTTCACATTTTACATTTATCATTATACACCTCGCTTTATTCAACACACAACCAGAATCGGGTTAACTGGTAAATGCAGAATTCAAGCTTATTACAATTACTATACGGACTGACTCGGTTTAATCCTCGTTGTTATGAGTTGAATGCGAATTCAAATTTTAAGGATTATGCTCCCGTTCACTGAAGAGTATTGTTGTGTTTGAATATTATTATAAATATGTTTATGTGGTATTATGTTTACATTGCACAGGTCATAGTGCAGTAGAACTCTTTGTGGATTAGTTTGTCCGGGGAAATACCGACACCATACCTACCTATTTCTACTAAGAAACAGTAATGTTCGCAATAATCTGTTCTGGTTTGAATGGTGTCGTCGAAATTAAAGGCACATGAGACTTAACAACTTAATGTCTCAGGATAACGAGCGCACTCACATGTAACGATCTGCATCTGTCAGGCAGAGTCTCCAAATAACAAAAAAAGGTCTTCCACGGATTACACTTTGAAATCACGAACCACTCGTCACAGGCGAAGCCACGAGTTGGTCAGTTAGTCTACATCTACACTAATAATAAATAAGAATGATTTGATTGTTTGTTTGTAATGGATAAAACTCCTTATCGATTTAAAAAAAATCACCAGTAGAAAGCTTTACTATTTATAGATAACATAGGCTATATTTGATTCATCATCAACATCTATCACCACGCGGATGTAACCGCGAAGCGCTGCTATCACAAAAGATATAAGCAATGGAAGATACGAACGTGTCCCACATTTTCGACGCTCATGGCAACATAGTCTGTACAGTGCATTGCATAGAAACGGCATGTCAATTGATTCTCATCGGAAATGCGAATAGAATGTTCTGGTTTCCATCTTGGGACCCGATGAAAAATTCAACTTTGTCAACTCTTACAATGTAAGTGTATTTTTATTAGCTAGTGGTATTGCGTCTTCAGTAGGTAAAGGAGATTTTCTTCTCTTCCTCAACTATGGAACAAGTCTTATATCGTTCTTTTGAAGTGAATGACTGGCACTTACGTTAAAGATTTCTAAATGCAGAATTGTTCTTCTTTTTTTATCGACTTCCAAAAAGGAGGAGGTACTCGATTCGACTGTTTTTTTAATGTTTGTTACCTCATAACTTTCGACTGGATGAACCGATTCTGAAAATTCTTTTTTGTTTCAAAGCTGGTGCTTGCCGTGTCATACCATTTAAATTTCTAACGATTTGGTTTAATAGTTTTTGAGATACTCTCATACTCTAATAACTGTATAGAATGGAAGTTGGTATTACATATTTCAAATTGTACTTTTTCTAATTACACTTTTGGCAAACAGCAGACATTCAGAATGAGACATCATCTAAATGAAAAATACTAATGTCAGCTGCTTTCTTACTAATGTCAGTTCTTTGCCAGTAAAGTTACATCAAAATCTTGTTCTTAGTCTACGAAGAAATAATAAGGATTTCTTCGTAGTTCTTAGTTATGAGAAGTATTGAATATGTGAAATAACAGACAGAAGAGAAAGTAAAGAAATAAGCGGGCCTGTTCACTCAAAATGATCTTCTAGTCTTTTGTAAATGGATGTAACCTAGAAGTATTAATTTAATCAGTTAGGAGGAGTTAAATAGTTTTCCTCCCGTCGTGGGGATGCGATTGTGAGTGGCAGAAAACCCAATTCGGAAATAGTACGCAAGCATTGTGTTAGGATGTGAAAGGCACTGAAGCATGTGAAAAAACTGGGCGAAATAAAATAAAAACAATGTCTTTCCAAAATTCTAAGCTCTGATTGGTACTGTTACTGTTAAGCCGCGTATCGACTACGCGCTTTTGGCGCGCGTGCATTGAATGACCGCGTCGAGTACGCGTTCGAAATTGTTGTAGTTGTAATTTAATACAACTATATGGTACAAAAGAACTGCTGTGGAATAGCAAAAGTTCTTCTTAAACTCCATACTGCATCCTTTTTCGGTACAACTCTTTCATCCACCAACGCACTGTTCGTTTCTGTTTTGTCTTATAAATAATACTGTAAATAATGACTATAAACGCTGCTGCTGCTTGTACACGACTTGCCTGCATGTTGAACGATCTAACACTGGAACAGTTGCCACGCGCGCCTAGCGCACTTAGTTGATACAGTTAAAATATTCGGAACGCGTTTTGAGGAACGCGTTCTTGGCGCGGCAATAGATGGCGCGTGCGCCAGGAGCGCGTAGTCGATACGCGGCTCTCAACTGGCACGTGCCACAACTGAGTTACCTTTGATACGCGGTTAAAACCCAACACCAGATGGGACAGCCCACTCCACGTTTAAGCGTTCCAAAATGGTATCCATTTCACGGTGCCAGAACGCGTGCCAATGTTTGTCTTCTTGGAGCGCGAAGTCGATACGCGGCTTTACGGGCACGCGTAAAGTTTATCATCAGGTGCATGAGTTGCCCATATCGTCATAATTATATAAAATTAAGCCTAATTATATAAAATAAAACAAGTTTGAAAGAAAAGGGATATACCACAGGTTTTCATACTTAACCTTAAGAGTAGCATAAACTACTCAACTATATAGCAGTAGAACTCTTTGTGAATCAGTTAGTCCGGATTTAGTTCTGCCACCATATCTATTTCTACCGCAAACTGTGTTATGGCAAAGTTGGAACGCTTGGATAGATTTTCACTTACTTTGGTTATGGTTTGAAGGTAGAATTACCGGCAAAACTACAGGCACATGACACTTGACTTAATGTCTTATGATTACGAGCGCAGTGCAGATCACTTGTGAGGAAATGCATTTGTTCTGTGTCTTCAACCACATAATATCAGGTGGGCTTCGTGCGTGTACTGTTTCCTATTAACATAAAAAACTATGGAGGCTTTGACGGTTGCACAGCTCCAGTTGATTAATATTCGTTCTCTAAAGCTTTCCCTTCCAAACGAGGCGAAACACGTGTCGAATCGGTTTTGGTTGATTTAGGGTTTCTTGTGTTTTTTTATTTTGTATTCTTCCTATGAGCATTTTATGCGGGAGGGAGGGTGGTGCACGCCCCCAAATAGGCCAAAACCATTGTTTTCTTTTCAGCGGAAATGTCACTAAATATTTTTTAATATCGTTTTTTGATAATGGATTTCCGCAAAGTAACGCCTGAATCAATAAATTAATTGAAAAGCTGTTAAATAAACACTTAAATTTTATTTATCTGTATACAAGTAGATATAGCTGAAATAATATTTGCAAAAACACACTAGGTAATGAGTGAGAAACCATGTAAATCACTACTTATCGGCTTTAGGCATTAAAATTCCAAGACATGTTCTGTTTTTAATTTTCTGGTTAGGCAATGGCATTATGCAGCCTCGAGACGTCCTTGGAAGATTTCTCCCTTATATAGGATAAATTGCCTTGATAACTACGCCTTGACTGTTACATACACTGCAAAATATTCTGGACCTTGCACAAAAGTGATAAGGCTAAAAATCGAAGGAAATTATACATTTCATATCAAAGAGTAGTTTAAACTATCCATGCAAATATGGACGTTATTTCGGAAGTAATAAGGTGTAGAATTTCATGTGTGAATTATTGCTGATCAGAAGCATCACAAATCGTGTGTGAATAGCTAGATGCACCTGGCAGTGTGGAATGCAACCACCAGCGTTTGTGGATGGTACAAGTCATGAGATATTCACGTGACATGCAGTGTTTAATTCACTCAACGTTTTATTTTTTTACTTCAAAGTCAAAGTCAAAATCATTTATTCAATTTAGGCATCAAAGACGCACTTACGAACGTAAATTTTTCATTTTAATGTACTTTAAAGACTACCGCCGCGAAATAGGTATATAGAGCCTACCGAGAAGAAGCGGCAAGAAACTCGGGGCCATTCTTTTTACACTACTATTACTAGATGTTTTTACAATGTTTTACTTAGGTACTACAAATATTAGCTCCAGTGTGTTGCCTTACAAAAGAGAACATAAAAATGGTATCAGTAGGGCAAGACACGCTACACTTTGACATCTTAGTACACGAGTAGATAGATCCTGGAGTGATCAGTCCCAAGCTGTTTTATCCTCCTAGTAATCCGAAATGTTGTAATAACCTTTTTGACAGAGTTAAGTTTTAATAGTAATTTTAAACTTATTAAAAGGCAAATTTCGGATAACATTGGGAACTTTATTATAGAATCGTATACATTGTCCCATAAAATATTGACTTATTCTGTGGAGACGCGTTAAATGTACGGATAGCTTGTGCTTATTTCGCGTGTTGATGGAATGAGGATTACTCCCATGAAGACTTAATTAGATTTTATTGTATACGTTAACCTGCCGTGAAAATCTAATTATCTATCTAATGTTAGTTAATATTTATAATATTAGGAGGAGTATAACGCATATGCAGACAGTCGTGGAAAGATACTTTTCAAATATGTACATATATTTATAAGAATTTTATTTTATTTCTTATATGTAAGGAATATGATAGACACGAAGTAACCATTATTATTATCTATAGGTGATCTTTGAAAAATCCTTAAGCTTTCGACTTGTTACTTCCACCACCCAGTCACTACTCGATTGTTGCCGTGGGTTCCTACAATTTACCGGTCTTGTTACTTATTGCTTCGGCTATTATTGTACCATATGAGGGCTTGTTGAGAACTAACGTGATTAAATATAAATACTACTTACTATGAGAAGCTGGTTGTTCGAGTACGCGCATAACGTGACCATTCGAAATGAATTCGCTGATTAGTCTTCAAGTATACTTGATTTACTTTTTAAATTATTTTTAGGGTTCCGTACCTTTAAAGGAAAAAATAACCCTAATAGGATCACTTTGTTGTCCGTCTGTCTTGTTTGTTGTTTTTTGTTGTTTAACATTATTTAACATTGTTATTTATTATTTAACATTGTCTGGCTGTCAAGCCCCTTTCTCTCTGGAACGCTTTACTCACAACAGTACAGTTGAAATAGAACGAAAGTGGAAAATAAGTTAAGTTTAATCATTAATTATTATTTTATTTTATTTACCATAATAATTGTTTCAATTATGAAATTGAATATTAAATATGGAGCTGACATCATTTAATTTTACATTACATATTATCCATATTTTTTAAGATAAATATATTTTATTCCAAACGCACAGCCACAGAAAAAAATATGTGGTATGGCGGGAAAATTAGATTCTCATTGCGCATGACTGCGCAGCGCGCGCATCCATAGACAATGTCAATATTTTTCTATACTCGCTAATAAATTAAAAAGTAAAAGTGTGCTAAAGTTGTTTTATGATGCAGTTGTTTGAAAATCGAAGGGAAATGTTGCACTGTAATTTCTTTATTAATTTTTACTAACCTCGAAAAAAGTACTTGTATATACAATCTTTTTTGAATTCATAATTGGAACATTACGTTGTTAGTAGATAAATAACTTTAAACGGATTAAATCACGTATAATTTTATATTATTCATATATCAGTAAACATGGTCACGGGTAGACTAGATGACAGTTGTCTGTTAATTATAAACTTATGGAAATTATTTCTATGTACCGCCTATCATATTTTAGTTCCCGATGCATGCAGTAGTCACTCGCGGTGTCCAGAGGTCTTGCAGTATTGTGCTGGCTTTGGGATTTTATTAGCTTGATCATTGGATTCCAAGCTCTCGGCTATGTGCCGAGAATGTTAAGAAAGTCCATTATATATGAGTATTTTTTTTGTTTTTTATTAAATTCATATTTTACGGAGAGTAGGTCAACTGCTTTTCAGCCTTTACAACGCGTTTACTCTAGTAAAACTCGTCAACGTGATATTTTACTGATAACAGTTTTATACATATACCGAAACATGATCTCTCATTTTGGGCCTTATGTGCTAGCTCAAAGTCGCACAACAAAGGCATAAACGGGGTTTTTCTACGTGATTGAATCAGAAATGAAGAAATTTATAAAAGGAAGAAGGAAATAGCCCAGATATAAGAATAAGAAAATAAAGTAGACGTAGTCAGGGATGCAGGGCAGGTGGAAGATTCTGGAGTGGAGACCACGGACCGGCACGCATAGTGTAGGTTATCCGCTAATATAATGGACAGACAACCTGATAAAGGTCATAGGACAACGTTGGATGAAGGCCGCTTCCAACCCGTTTTTTTTTAAATTTAAGGGGGAGGCTGGCCTATTTTTAATTAGAAATACGGGATTACTTACGCTATATTTATAGTTACGTCACGTTATATTTATGACTAATGTTAAGGTAAACGTCGAGCTGGGAGGAAACGAGAACTCATGCAGACCATCAAAAGAAGGAAGGTAGCCTATAGAAATAGAAATAGAAAAGAAATAGAAATCGATTTATTGTACGAAACATGGTCTCTAATCATGGTCACTATCTAGGCCACGTGCTTAGGCACTCCAGATATTATGAGCTTCTTCCGCTGATTATGATGGGCAAGGTGGCCGGAAGAAGATCTGTTGGACGTAGAAGGAACTCGTGGCTGCGTAATATCCGTGAATAGACCGGAATCGGAAGTGTCGCGGAGCTATTTAAATTCGCCAAAGACCGGATGAAATATGCGGAGCTGACAGCCAGCCTTCACTAGTTGGAGAGGCACTAGAAGAAGAAGAAGATATTTATCGAATAGATCCGACTATAGTTTCGACCACATTCGGTGGTCTTTTTCAAGGAGTGTTCGGGACGTCATCGATACGTACTCACGTATCGATCCCGTATTTCTAAATGAGTGAAAACCATGTTAACTTTTATAACAAGGCAGGCCTATGTTCAGGGTAGGCGTCCTACGGCTGAGTTAATCGCGATGATGAGTAATATACACATAAGAAAGTTTAGTTTACTACGAAACTATATGCCTAGTAGGTGGCAATACGCTGATCACCTATATCCAAGTGGTGATGGATGATGTTGTTGATGATGATGATGATGAATCAAAACATATAGCATAAGTTACTCAGAGATAAAGTAATGGTGAAAGAGAAAGTAAATAATGGCAAAATTTTGAAATCGGTCTAGTAGTTTCGGAGACTATTCAATTCAAACAAACAAAATTTTCCTCTTCATAATATTGTATTAGTATAGATTAACACATTAAAGAACATGATTCTGAATTATCCGGCCAAACTCATACTCGTTCATCTCTATTTGCAACTCAATTTGAAATATAATTAGGAGAATTGGTCATCTGATACGAGTATTTTCAACATCTGACGGAAGATGTCAGAGCAATAACAGAAAAGCCCCATGCCGGTGTAATAATAACTTTTTAATTATAAATGCTTTTTCAGAGGCTTTGGCGAGCCAAAGCGAGCGAGCTGAAAAAGTAATTTTCAGTGAAAAATGTAGTAAAGTGAATATATAATGTGCTGACAGAGTGAATTTATTAACTGATTGTTCTTATTTCATATTTCTTTTGTTTAACAAGTACAATTTAAAAATTTAATACCGACTTCCATCCTATTCAGTTATTGGAGTGTATCTCAAAAACTACTAGACTAAATATGATGAAATTTAAATGTAAATACACGAACAATACCAACTTTAAAACGAAAAATAATTTTGAGAATCTGTCCTCCCTATCGAAAGTTATGTTAGTTATACAAACATAAAAAAAAACTGTCGAATTGAGTTCCTCCTCCTTTTTGGAAGTCGGTTGAAAATAAGAAGATATATTTTTTAAGATATTAGGAAACGGTACAAGCACAAGGCCTACTTATTGTTAAGTGGTAAACTCTGCGTAGAAAGATGTATTTTCTTAGAAGTAACGCACTGCACTACGCCCGTAACCCTGAGACGTTAAGTTGTTAAATCTCATGTGCCTGTAACTTCGCCAGCAACCATACCTTTAAAGTTCAAATCAAAACATTGCGAATATTACGTATTCGCGGTTGAAAATTGTATGGTGGCAGTACTACCCCGGACGAACTCAATAACAAAGAGTTCTACTGTTTTTATATTGGATGCTCTCATTTTAAAGAAACACATTACACTTATTATTTATAGGATCACACATTTTTATAGGCTTGGTAACTGGTTACATGAATCTTCAATGTATTTAAAAGAAAAAGTAAGGAATATTCTTCTAAGTCAAAATATAATATTATTGAAGTATTTATTTCATCCACCAAGCCGCACTGGGCCCGCGTGGTGGATTATGACCCAACTCCTTTCTCTGAGAGAAAGGCTCGAGTCCCAGCAGTGGGAACATAATGGGCTCATTATAACATTTAATTATTTTTTTTAATTATCACACTGTTTCAAAATAAATAACTGAATTAAAAACTTGTAATTAATAATAATAAAATCATTTCAATAGCCTTGTCATTTTACCCATTTATATAATAGATTTATCATGTCACCATCCATCCAAAAGTTTCTGGTTTTTTTTATACTACTTTGTATTTTTTATACCAAACAGGCCTCTAAGTGTTGGCTACAGCCCCACTTATGCCTTTGTAAAGGACCGGATGAAATCCGTGATTTATTTTGAATAAAAGGAATAATAATAATAATAAATAATGACTGAATATGAACAAATGTGTTGGTGGATGTGAAAAAAGTTCCAAGTTTTAAGAGCAGACAAAACGGTCTACCCTCTTTCTCACTCTTTTACTGCGGATACTCGTATCCGTGTAAAAGACTGCGTATTACTGTGGTATCCCTAAACCCTCCTAATAGTGGTGTACATCCTGTGAGTACTAATTATAATTATATTTACTTATCGCTGAGTTTTACGCAACTATTAAACAGGAAGTATATTATGTTCAAAAGAATTAAATAAATGCCTAAATGCAAAACTTCCACACCGATAGCATCCAAAGTGGATGATGAATGTATGAATGAATGAAAATAAATCATTCAGGATGTATCCTTTGGTTAAAAGGATACGTAAATTTTAACAAACAAGTACGATTTGAAAAACTTAATACCGACTTCCATTCTATTCAGTTGTTGGAGTATATCTCAAAAACGAATTGACCGAATTTGATGAAATTCAAATGGGACCACACGGGAAGCAACAGCTTTCAAACAAAAAATAATTTTGAGAATCGTTTTACCCAGTCGTGAGTTATGAGGTAATAAACATAAAAAAAGCAGTCGAATTGAGTACCTCCTCCTTTTTTTGGAAGTCGGTAAAAATGCAATAGAGCCGCGTGTGCAGAAAGTAAATAGATTTACTGATTTTACGCCCTCTTTTATGACAATCCATTTTTTTTAAACTTGGTCACTAATGCAAGAATTAACTTTAGAAACGGGATATTTCCTCTTTGCAATAACCAAAGAAGAAAAAAGCTCGCGACCAGATACCGAGAGTTATGTGTAGATCAAGATCCACGTGACTTTTGTATCAGTGGTAATAAAACGGAGCGCATGAAATGTGAAAGAAAGAGGGTAGACCGTTTCATCTGCTCATAACAACACCTACCCGCGATACTTCAGTTTACTCCTGAACATGGCGCATGCAACTGTGCTGAAATATCGAAAGCTCAAATTAAATACAACACATGGTAAATATTCCGTTTCTATAATTAATTCATCTATTAAAATGATCTCAAAACTTCCCAAAAACTGATATAAACCACACGCAAGCTTATAAAAGGGTAAAATTACCAAAGATAATCTCTACTTCGAGCACGGATAGAATTATTGCGAGGGAATGAATAGCTTGGATACGATCCAAGTCTGGCGACAGTATAAAACAGTTACTGGTTCCATGAAAAGGTATTTCAGCTAATGGAAAATAAACTAAAATGTAAAGTAAAGTATGTCAAAGTAAAGTATGTAGACGAAAAAAGGAATCGCAAAGAAGAATGCAAACATTTTTCGTTTAATTTTCTTATTCTTTCTTTGTAACATACCTGCTAAAACAGCAGATAAAATGACTGTATTCAATTGCGAAGAAAGAAGGTCTCTTATAAAAAGTCCTATGACTAAATATTTTAGCAATATCTTATGTTATTATATTAACCATATTATAGTATTTCATTGAAATAAAGGAAGGAGTCAAACATTTTCCTTTCTTTAATATAATATAATATAATATAATATAATATAATATAATATAATATAATATAATATAATATAATATAATATAATATAATATAATATAATATAATATAATATAATATAATATAATATAATATAATATAATATAATATAATATAATATAATATAATATAATATAATATAATATAATATAATATAATAAATTATTGTATTAAATTGACCACCATTAAGCTGGTGTACATTTTGCACAGTAGGTATTGCAAATCTTTATTTGGCTTCTTAACGTTGCTATATTATATTATTATTCTGCCAGTGTCTAACTTAGGGCATACGAATATTCTTGTGCTAAGGGTCTACTTCTTTGAGTATTGAAATGACACAACCTTATAATGTATGAACCTTTCATATTTTATTTATATTTAATTATACTTTTGCCTTTGATGATATATATTTGTTAACATGTAAGTTGTAGCTCAGTATTTACATCTACATCTACATCTACACAAATAATATAAAGATACAAGAATTGTTTGTTTGTTTGTATTGAATAGGCTCCAAAACTACTGGACCGATTAGAAAAATTATTTCACCATTAGAATCCTACATTTTCTTAAATTAACATAGGCGATATATTTTCAAAAATATTAGCGATCCGTATGTAAACTTCGATAATGTAACCCAAGGTGGGGAAAAAATTCCAAAAAAGTCTTTATATTGCGTATGCTGCAGAAAATATTGACCATTTAGTCTATGCTATCGAGAATAAAGCATAGTGACGTAATACAGTTTTATAAAAGACTTCAAAACAATATCTACAAAGAAGTCCACATTACCATAATGTCTAACTATTATAGTTTATGTCACAATATTTTTTTCATTTTGAAATATGGAATAGTAACGCTGGTACTATCCAGGCCACATTATTCGGACCTTGGTTTTAAACCGTATCTATTCTAATCATAAAGAGGAAAGATATATGATTGTTTGTTTGTTTGTTTGTAAAGGATACACGTAAAACTACTTAACCGATTCAAACAATTTTTTCACGAGTTTAGAGCTACATTATGCCTGAGCAACATACGCTATATTTGATTCATCCTCATCATCATCATCACGTGGGTGAAACCGCGGAGCGCAGCTAGTATTTTGTAAATAATATTGTGCGTAAGCACCCGAGAGATTCACATTCTCATCATCACACGAACTTTGATACTGTTTCAATCAAATACTGGCGTAAAACAGCGGATCCCATGCCTTTTTTGGCACAAACGATAATAAATCCTAATAAGTAATGGCTTCAGTACAGAATGCATTGCTTCTCTATTTAAGACTGCAGCTGAACTGTTCAATTTTATTTTTCATTTATTGACAAAGATTTAATGAAGTGGAATTTATAGACTTTTAGAACTCGGGTACTTCATTAGAGCTGTTGAAGAAAAAGTATCATAAAATTGAATATCTCTAGAATTCAATCCATAGTGGCTCTGGCCGTAATCTATCGTGTAGGCTGTGGATTACGGCCAGATATTACGGCGGATAGTGTAGTGGATAGTTCTAGTATCGTAGTTTTTAGACCACTCAAAGACCTCCGACTTATGGCACGTCTACACTCTCGTCGAGACACCCCGAGACAGGCCGAGTACGAGCGTGTAGACGGTTCGCTCGTCGCGTCGTGTCGCCACTCTAAAAACACAATAGCAAAATAACATTTGTCTTTTCAAAAAACAAGATTAACGATTGACTTTTCGATCCAAAGTAGCGTAGCAAGTGTTGCCCTATCACGATTCCAAATTGAACCGCACTTGTGATACCAGTATAAAAACAACGTTTTGGCCCCAAACATCTGGAGTACATGTCTAAGAACGAAACCGCTACTGACGTCAAAATTAGCTAAATCTAGACTCCAAGCGTCCCTATTGCCTTTCTAGCTAGTTTAAGTATAGATTTCCTTGGAGATTCAGAGAACTTGTTCCTTAGTTAATAACTGTGTTGTTGGACCAGTTTGAAATAACGAAACAATCTCTTAGGGATGGGAAAACGGTAATAGTCTTGTTTACTTATAAATGATTAGCCGCATTAAACCCAACCTAATTAACACATCATTTAACTATATCATAAGTATTTTTTAATCGTTTATGGCTAGCGTTTCGCAACTTGATGATCAGCGATAAGGCGATAAGAAAATTAAATGTCAAATTAAGGTAAATTTGAAAAGTTTGTTCACGCGCGCTACCACTTAGTAAATAATATTACGTGCTATAAAGCGACTGTTCCGGCTCCTAAAATGTAAAATTAGGCAAATAATTTATATAACTATTTGATGTGATGCAGATTGGGACAGGACATGTTCTACGGCATGATCGGTATTCTCTCCTGCAGACCATCATGATGGGAAATGTTTCCGGGAAGCGTAAATCGGGTAGACGAAAGATGTCTTGGCTCCGCAATATCAGGGAATGGACCGGGATTAAGACCGTGGAGCAATTCTTCAGATTGGCGATTAACAAAGTAAAATTTAAGAAGCTGACTGCCAACCTTCATTAATGGAGAGGCACTTAAAGAAGAAGAAGATAGTAATAAACATGCCATACCAAATGTAGCTAAAGAAACAGATTTATTTATTTATTTGTTAGTTACAATAAGCACGGCATACACTACTTACACTTATTATTAAATCACTATTATACATTATAAATATTAATGAAAAAATATAATAACTTAATAACATTAGGAATAATAATTACATTTCGAATACCCACTGTCAACTCTTCTTAAGACGCGGTCCAACCCCAATTTTATAATAATTTACGATGCTTTACGTAAGGTTGAAAATCGCTTGTAAGATTGGACGATGTAATGCGAAAATGCGTTAATTTTGTACGTTTTCTTTATATTTCTCGATATATACTAACACAATTGAAAAAACTGCTGGTTATAACTTTAGTACTATACGTTGGCTAAGTATTACCTAAAAAAATATAGTGTTATCGCTGAAAATTCAGAGAGTTTTGACGTGGAAGTTTATTTTTGTGGACCTATTCAGAGTTTTTTTCTGCTGAAAGAGAGTTATATTTATGAATTCTATTCGGTTATTACTCTTTTCCTATTCCTTTTCTGACCTTTATATTTTTTTCATAATATACTGTCGATCTGTTTCGTTACACTAGGTGTTTGAAAATTCTGCTTTTTCTTTAATCAGGGTACGAGCGCGCCTTAAGGTACATCTTCAATACTAATATTTTTATTCGAATGATGAATGATCATAATTATTATGAATATTATCAATCAATCTTCAACCTGAGTGTTTGCTGATTAGCTAATATACTAACTACTACTTCTATACTTCTATACTAATATTATAAAGAGGAAAAATTTGTATATTATGTTTGTAACGATTTGGCTCAAAAAGTACTGGACCGATTTAAAAAATATTTTACCATTGGAAAGCTACATTCACCCTGAGTTACATAGGCTATATAAGATTCATCATCATCATCATCATCATCATCCATCACCACACCTGTGAAACCGCGGAGAGCAGCTTGTATATAAATATAACGACAAACTCATTCGTATTAATACAAATTAATGTTAAAAAAAATTAAACGATTACCTCAACTTTTTTCTGGTTCAATTCGATGGGGACTCTATTAATCTCAGAAAGCAGCAGTATGGTCTTTTAAAGTATACGTTGAAATAAACGGTTTGAGTGCACTCAACATTAGTCATGTAAGATAAAAGGTTTAGAAACTGTTGTTTAGAACTTACCCTTAGGTACTACATTGCAAGAAAATATTAAGAATTTGTAACAATAAGTGCTTTATGCCTTAGGATGGGTTTTGGTAGCTGTCCAGAGAGAACTCCTAATAAGCTTTTAAAATAATTAAGTTAGTATGTAAGTACTCATTTATTGTTGCTATGATATATTGATATGTTTTCATGTTTTTAATGTATGTTTTTTGTCAACAAATAATTTATAATTTCTAAAACACATTTTTTCATTATAATATTTCATCACGCATGTTAAACCGCAATACACAGCTAGTTAGGTATGCTACACTTACTAAGGGTATTTCCAGTGCGACCTTTAAAAGTATAGAGTAACATTACCTACGCTTTAACCTTTTGGCGCCACAACGGAATAGTTCATAGTTCATTCATAACAATAAGTTTGATAACAATAATATACAGCTTAATTATGTATGTACATTGAAACTATGCATTCATTAAATATTTAAATTGTAGAGTTTGCAGAATTATTTATATACATTGTATTTCTATCATTTTAACCTTTTGCAGTAGAAATTAATTAAGCTGAATCCTCTTATTACAAAACGTGCACTTCAAGTTCCAGTTTAAATAATGGTTCAAGGAATTCAGTATATGCTTAAACTATGGTTTAACTCGAGGCTATCTTTAGGCAACTTTTTAGAATAATACGGAATATTTTTTATAGAATATAGAATTATATTATTTAATAATAAAGGTACTATTTTAACCCATCATTTTATACGATTCATCGGCAATATTGCTCTTATGTAAAATTTATGGTAATTATTTATAAAGCAGCTGAAACATAAAAAATGAATATGTAATAGTAACTGTATTCAATAAAATAAAATAAATAATCTATATATCTGGTTGTCTGGAAGAGATCGCTCTGAGCGAGTAGACCGGCCATTGTGACACTGAGTTTTACGTTTTTCATTTGTTTATTGTACTTTATAATGTGGTGTTGCAATAAAGAGTTTATCTATCTATTAAACCTTGTCACTCGACAAGGTACACTATAAGAATTACAAGTCAACATAAAAAATGCCGTTCTTAAAACCTGATTAGACGTTAACACCGTCTTCATTAAATACAAGCTGCGCTCCGCCGTTTCACCCAAGTGGTGGTTGATGGTGATGGTGAATCGAAACATTTAGCTCAAAGATACCTAATGTAACAATCTAATGGTGAAAACATTTTTGAAATCGGTCCGTAATTTTTTAATTTATTCAATATATATTTTTCTCTTTATAATATTAGTAGTATATCTTAATTTATCATTGGAATTAAAAAAAAAATAACATACTTTTATATTGGTAATTTCGATCTAATTAACTTTGACTGCCCTGGGTCTTCACGTACCTACATTTTGTTCGCATGGGCTCAGTGTTCATATAGAAAATATGCGGCTTTGGAGGCACGGTATCATTTCGTGCCGATCGCCGTGGAGACCATGGGTTGTTGGGGCGCTGAGGCCAAGGGTTTGGTGAGTGAGATAGGGTGGAGATTAAGAGAGAGTGATTGGTATAAATTTCAGAAGGAAAGCAGGGATTGGTCCACGCGCGTGCTGCAACGTCTACTATGACAGCTGAGTCATAGCGGCGTAAACGATGTTATTGGTTTAGCACGACTTTTGTTGGGTCATTTTTTTAAGGCAGTTACTCTTCCTGATATTATTTCTTCATAGCGTTCAGCTGTAAATCTAGGCTTGAGTAAATTTTGTATGGCTTTTACTGTCAAATAGCATATACAAGTCGAGATTCACAACTGAGAGTCTTTCTGGAATTAAGACTTGTCTTGAATTGTCTTGCCTGCCTTAAAAAAACAAGACTGCAAGGCAACATCACTAGCTATTTAGATAAATGTGTAACGGATATTGATAACTGCTTATAAGTAGCACTAGTTCTGTTTCCTGCTTTACTTGATGCTACTAATGAATAAAATTATGATACGGTCTAATTAAAATGAAATATCAAGAATCACAAATTAATATCTTTATAGTATTACTTTTTAAAGTACTAAACGCCTGCTTTAGCGACGCGGGTTCGAATCCCGTCCGAGGATGTGAATTTTTCTCTCTATAAACTTCAAATAAAATCTTGTTTGTACGTGGTTTCTACCTATCTGCTATATGAAGTAATTTATTTAAAAAGTTTAAAATAGGGACATTAAATATTAGGACTGGTATTCTGGTACCTGGTGCAGAGAGGAAGTCGAGGAATAAATATATATGAGCAGGACTCCAAAGACTTACTAACTGATATTTAGGATTCGTAACTAATAATAAATTAAGTAATTATAAAAATAATCCCCTAAGCGTCGCATTTTGCGTTCTGTGGGACATTAAATATTATACATATTCAGCCCGCGACAGTTCCTAAATACAACTAGGTACGTACGTAGAATCTTCAAGAAGATTTTTTAGTAGTTTTTAATTAAGAATAAGAATAAAGCTTATTAACTTAATAAGTAGGTACAGAAGTAGGTAGTAGGTAGGTCTCCAAATTGAAAATATCTAAACATCAATACCCCCGTACATTGAGTTTTCAGAGTTTGCAGGTTAAATTTGATTATATAGAATAGATAATAATTGATGTCTTTGAAACGATCAAGTATTTATCCGTTCGCCGATGCATTTGGTACGCCTTCCTTAGCGGCTTCCACAGGACTCTTAACACAGGAATGCCTAGTAGCAGTCTCCAAGTGAAGTTAATATCCATTACGAAATCATGACGACTAATAATTCAAAAACGATATAAGCGGAGGGATTGCACACCGCAACTCGGCCTTAAGCATTGTTTTCAGATGAAGCGTCACTAATTTCTTCTATCGTTTTTGTTTATAGACTTCCGCAAAGTAACGCCTGAATCAATAAATTGGCTGATAATTCACCACTGACGTTTTGACGTGTAATATGTACACGTCAAAACGTCGTTTCCTGAATCATTAATATTACGTACATAATGTATTGAAGGTATGTATGAGTGACTAAATTCCTGTTTTTGATCGAATTACATAATTCAATGACATAGTTACCTTAATCTGCTATCCTCGTAACTTCACCTAAGTTTGAATTCACGGGATATAATTCGGATTCACGGGATGGCGCAGATAAAACTATTAATACACGTTTCACACACTTTAAAGCCGTAACAGCTTTCTTAATCTGCCCATAACACTGCCTCATTTTGCTGTTACGATCCAATATCTTCTTATATCCTTTTATATCTTAATATCTTCTGTTTCCTATGAAGTGGGAATATAGTGCTTAAAGATCTTACCACCTGCGCTTTAAAGTCTAAATTGAAATCGGGATGGGATCGGAACGGATAGCATTTTTATCGTTTCCGAACGTGTGATGAGATTCTTTAGTGTGTGGTAAAGTTAGGTAAGTACCTATACCTCTTTCAGTACGAGTGAGTTTAAGAGTCCCAACTATGTGGAGTTCATAATACCGCTATCTAAGGAAGGATGACTGGCATAATGTCTTGTCAACCGGTTATAGACTCATAGTAAAACCAGCCGTGCGATTCTCTAAGAGCAAACATCGTTGCATCTTTGACAACATCCGTAAAACAAATGACGAGATGACAAGAAACATTGGAAAAACAAGAACACATCGACGAATTATTAGAGAATCGCACGGCAGAGAAGTTATCTTTATAGAACGGTACCAAAGGCGGCAGCGTACGCGCCTGTACGCACGCGTCATAGCACGCACACTATGACAAAAATATAGACTGCTAAGACTGCGCTAGTCGGGGCCACCGTAGCTGTGTCTGCATACGTCACGTGCTCATCGCACCGTTCGGTACCATCCACCTTGTCCACTCCGTTTGTATTGTAATATACTATTGAGTAATAAAAAAACATTATGATATATTGAACTAATATATACCTCATATTATACCTAGTTATAGTGTCTTGCAATAGTAAAAAAAATATAATAAGTTGAATATTGTATCTGTGGGTAGCGATGTATTGATTTGATACATATTACATAGGTACTTAAAACTTATTATAGATATGGACAACCATGTATTGTAGACTTCTTTCTTCCAATAGCAATCAGACACCGTACGATGATACACTTGATGATGATGAGGACACTTTTCCTGAACCTTATCGTTACTACTTCAACAGTAACGGTATTTATTTTAATAAAAGCACGTTGGTACGTAATTATCCCTTTACTTGCAAGTACACAACTTGTCCGAAGCGTGTCAAACAAACGAATGGCCTACCGAGCACCACTCCCCGCTCGAACACTATTTCAGTCAAATCAAGTCTCAAAATCAAATGCTGACGCCATTTAAAACAGGAAACCGAAAACTGTCAGTAGTTAGTGTAGTTTTAAAACTTACAGAGACTAAGCAGTCAATTGATGTATTTTTAAAAGGCGAAATATCAACTTTCGAACGAAGATAGTTACCGCATGTGTGTACAGGGCAGAGAAGGCACTTGAATCTCCTACGGGTAGCCCTATAACGTATTTATCTAGTTTTACTATGATTGATCTCAGCATTGGCGCTACATGATCTAACAATAATGGTTGCTTTTGATTCTAATTTTCTTGAATTCGTGTTTCTTAAAATATTGACGTGAATATAATGGGTATCTGCCATTACATGCTACAACTGCCATTTGACATAACATCCATACAAATGGTGTAAGATATCTATCTCTAGGCTAAACTGACGTAAATTATTAACACCGGCCGTACGCCACGTTCTGGAGAAGTAGTAAATGTAAAGTTTTAATAAAACATTCAGAGATGGGTGACAAAGTTTTCAAAAACCTCGTTGATTTTGTGTTATTCTCTTACATCTATATACTTTATCGACAAATGGTTCACTATTATTTCACGTTAAACTCGAGGAAACACAAATGGATAACTTCCATATAATTAATTCTTTATTGGGATATTTCACACTAATAAAAAATGTACTTAACTTGGTTTGTTTTGTCTTTAATTTTTTCACTCTATGAATTGTGAAGAAAAGTTTGAAAGTAATTGAGTTCTAATGACTACTTTTTCTCAAGGAGAGCTGCAGGAATCCACTGTCAGGTGCTATGTTTCTTTGGGGCAGATTTCACCAATCTTGCAATTAAAGCAATCTTGGGACCACAGAACTTTTATACTCGTATATCTAGTCTTAGACGCTATTAATCTGTTGGGATCAGCAACCCTCATTCAAGGCAAGTTTCATTCATAAATCTATTGTTATTTTTTGCGCTGATGCGGACGGGTTAAGACACTAGATTGTTTCCTATCACACAGTGGATTTTTTCAGATTTTTATTACCCAAAAAAAGCTGAATCGCGAGATTGTTAAAAATATATCTCTACATCAAAACAGTTATACTTTGGCGTGGTCTAAATCTCACTACCTGCACCTCCCACGCGTGAAATTACTGTCTTTGTACATATTTCCTGAATAAAAAATAGCGTAAGTGTTATATAGAATATCGAAAAAAACTTGACCTCTTTTGAAATTTTCAACCAAATTAGTTTAGTACTTTTATGGTGGAAGAGCAACAAACATTCATCCATCTATCCATTCATACTTTTACATTTTCAATATTATAATAGTGTGGTTGGTATTGTGAAGTAGCTACAGCATCATAATATCCATCCTTAAAACCTCTCACTTCGCGTAATACTCGTATATCTTAAGATTCTTTAGACAGGAAGTCATACAAAAGATTCTGGGTGTCTCTTAAAAATATCTATCCCTTTCACACTTGCTGAAAAACTTTAGCGTGATAGAGATGGAATAATATTTGGTCCGACAAGCGCACTGGTTTACGAGGGCTCTTACTATTTGCAATCTTTTTCAGAAAATGCAACGATAGTAATAAAACAGTGATAAGTTAGGACAGCTATTCTGCGAGGGGTAAAAGTCTGAGAATTTCTTCCCTTCTTCTAGACGATAATGGGAATTTGTGGAAGAAAAGTTAATATATCCCCATTGATGACACAATGCGAATGAGGGTTTTTGGAACAACCTTTTGGCATGTACAATGTACATGCAATTTTTGGTTATGTACAGGGCTATCGCTGTTGAAAACTTTTGGTAAGGTTAGAAGTCGACTATTTCATTTTGACACTGTTGAGTGTAAGTTGATCTATGTTACACCCCTTTACTACTATTCCAGAACTATACACTGGTGCAGTAGGAATTGCCGTTTGCAATATGATTTATTCATAAGTACATCCTTTCATAATACGGTACTTCTAGAAGTATTTCACGAATTGAAAATTACATGGCAAGTGTAATGAAAGCAGTGTACATTTAGCTGGTGCCTGTTCTCTTTGTGGATTGTAGACGGACTTTTCAGTAAAAATGTGCGACGCAGCTAAGCGACAAGCTACGGAAAGTTTGGCCTATAGAATTGCATCTTTTTGATATCACGTCATAATTTATCAATCCCATTGGTTAAATTTTTTGTTTGCATGCTGCTTAGCAACCTCGCACATTACTGGTGGAAAGAAAGCCAGCGGTGTACTACGAAATCGGTCGGGAGTTAGGTATATGCTTATTTTCTATCTGAACAAACAGGATGTTGTTTTATATTTCGTAATAATGAAGCGGGAATAACATAATACTTATGCGTTGTTGATATGTCTGGACGAAGCCGAAATAGTTGTCTAACGTGATATCGATAGCACGTAAATTTACAAAAGGTAAAATTTATATAAACACAACAAATATAAACGGCGCAAATATGCCAATCTCGATGGAGGTGCCATATTTGCCATTAGGGGTAGAAACTTTGGGTCCGTAGCGTAGGTATACGAAATATTCAGGGACTTTGCCAAACGTTTGCTAAAGCGTCAGGTGGTTCATATTCTGGATACACAAAGTGCATAGATATTTCACGCAGAAGTGCAACCAGCATTATGGCACTTTTCTTTTAATAAATGGGTAATTTTTTTTTTGTGTTTTGAATTTTTGTTTTTTTATTTTGTGTTATTTTATTAAATATATTTATAAAAATATATAAAATAATAAAAAATAAGATAAAGTTGTTATTTCATAGGATAAAGCACAACACATTCAATAATCACTAGACTTTTTCCATTAGATAGTCATTTACACAAATAAGTCTTGTCATTTATGAAATGTTTTTATTTTTAAAAATAATTTTTAAATCGATCGGATTTCAAGGGTTTCTTTTGGCAAATGGTAGTAATTGTTTTCGATTTATTATTGATGCACGCTGTATTTGCCCTGGACATCGTGAGTAGGTAGTGGTAGAGATTAGTGTAACTACTTAGAATTAAACTAAGATACGTGTGGAAAAAAATAATTTTCATAACGCTGTGACAGTCAACTGACATTTATTTCTTTACTCATGTGTATCTTGGTGAAATTGTATTGGCTCATCCACAAATCCCACAAAGCAAGACCAATAACAATAATAGTTTACCTGTGAACTAGTTTACTAAAAAGTGTTCTAAACGTCGCGTCAATATGAAAGTAATACAAGTAGGTCTGCGAACAGTAGCCTCGCGAGCATATTTTTCGAAGTTATTCACAACCTACTATCTCGGCAACCACTAGACCGATCATGCTTATATTCAAAATTTCTCTTTAAAGCCAGGTACCTAATGAGTGTACCAAATTTTATCAAAATCAGTCGGTAAATAGTGCCGCAGCATATTTCCCCCTTTTTTGGAAAAGTACATCCCAATCAAAAATCGCTCACAACAAGAACATAATTACCAAGTTTCGCCAAGATTGTTTAAAAATTGCGACCTATACAGGAATACCAACGAACACCCTAACAAATATATGAATAGATGAAACTCAATTTGGCCAGTTAACGCAGAGACGCTTCGCTCGCTCGGTAAAAAAACACGTGATTTTTAGTTTTTTAACTTTAATGTTTAATAATTGCGAAAACCTAAGAAAAATAATTATTCCAGTTTTTAAATTTGTATTTTAAGAATTAAATGTTAGGTTTACACGATGTATAGTTACAATACTCGTAGGCTTATTATTTTAAAAAAAAATATGGAATTGTTACACTCAAATAATTATGAACTTATAATGTTTATAACCAATGAAAACCGATGCAAACCATGTACAAACCTGACGGGCTACAAATTTTAAATTAAAATCTACTGCAAGCATACTATCAAAGTTTCTGAAACCATATTTATGTGTTCAGTCTTGTATAGAAATTTTAAAGTTAACCAACTCCATATCAGCTTTTAAGATGAGCAGACATCTTCGCAGTAAAATTTCACTTTAAGATTATAGTTTCAAAGCTCTTTGTTCCTTTATGAGCTGCAGATTAATTCTAGTTCAGCCAATTTTCAAGCTAAAGCTGGTGTATCTTCATTACTTATTGTCATTTTATCGGTTGCAGTCTTCACAGCGGGATCCGACGTATATAATTAAGAACATTAACAATTTAACATCTATGTATAAGAATACAAATGTTTATGCCCGTATTTGTTTTTGATTGTAAAGCCTGACTGGTCCATACGAGATAGACCTTATCATATGTCTACCGTCTGTCTGTCATGAAATTAAAGGGATGTATCTTTTAAAACATACATATTATATTAGGTAGCCGATTGTAATTTAGTTGTAATTTGCTGTAAATAGCAAAACTGGTATAACAAGACTGGAAACAGTCGAATAGTCTTTTTCTAAACAATGGCCTAGGTCTCATAACGACCTACAACATGATGAAAACAAATCTTACGCTGCCCGTTACATTTTTGAATAATCTTTGTGTTCAAATTGTTGCAAGCCTACCAAAACCGCGTGCTTTGGTTACTACTATATTTACAGTAAAAAAGCGGTTTGATATAGAAACCTACTTGCGTCGGGTAACTGTGCAAATAATCATAAATATAATTTAATTTTAGTGACTAAGCTAGATGTAAGAGACTCAGAAATATATATCTTGTTCCGATATTATGTATGTGTATTGCATGAATTTCTATTACACTAATACATAAAACTGAATGTTTGTGATTGAACAATGATGTTTGTTGGCTCTTTGCTCTAGAAATTTAGTAAATCGAACCTTATGTTTTAAATAGATTGGAATTTTATACCTAAAACTAACGCATAGGCTATTTTTTGCCTCACTTAAATAAGAAGTTCTCGAAATATAACTAGTGACGACCTTACTCCATTAGGAGGTTAGGTAATTTTTTATGCTATCATGTGACGAAACAGGCAAATATCCTTTTGGCTCCACTTAAGGTTTCAAGCGCAAGAAGTCTACCAACCAATTAATCTGATTTCAATGCCTCTGATTCACATCGGTGCAGTGGAATCGTTTTATTCCGCCCTTCGTGAAATAAAACGTCTGTAGTATTTATATAAAAAAACAGTTTATAAAAATATATTGCCAGACGGTAAATATTATTAAGTAAGTTTCTTAAACATATTTGTTGTATAATGTTATTTTCTTTGTTACAGATGGTGAAAGAAAAACCTTTAATTTTTTCACAAAAATAGAAACACATGGCCGAAGGAAAGCAGAAAACAAAAAAATGGATACAGACGAAGGAAACTTTCCAAATTCAACGTACAAAGATATTGAAAAACGAATATTTATTGATAAAAACATTCGGAAAGGAACAAATATGAATGTAAACAAAATTGTAGCAGAACGTAATGTTTTGAGTAAAGCTAAAGTAAACTTTGATGTAGAAAAGAGTATGAATGATAAAGTAACAAATGAATTTAATGTTCTGAGAAAAGTCAAAGGTGAGCTACATAGAAGCCATAAAAAAGTAACAAGTAGGTGTGCCAATACATTGTTCCTTTTGTTAAGGATATCTTACAAATTTAACCAGTTTTGGAAGCAATGGATGGTGTTCGCTTTGATAAGTTGCGTTACTGGATACAGAGAACAGAAATTCGCTATAGAACCACAAGATCAGGTAAGTGATTTTTTTATTTGCATTATCATACTAATAATAATAATTGTCATACAGTGATAATTTGTGTGTAATTTTTAGTTTGTTACTTCTATAATCAATGTATTTAGACATTTATTAATACTTGTCAGGCCATAAAACACGCATGTAGCATGCCTGGTTAGCACCAGTTAGCACAGTCAAGATTGAGCGTTTGTCATCTGCAAACAGCTTGTAACAAAAAAAAATGAAGTAATACTAGAAGGTGTGCATATGTACCAGAATTCAAATGGTAAGGTATCAAAATTTTAAATGGCTTATTTTTCATACAAAGTAAAATAAATATTATTAATTTTTTTTGATAGTTCAATGGAACATAGGCGAGACAGATAATAGGACATCAAAAAAATCAGGATGTTGTTTCACTAAGGCTAAGGCTAGGCTTTTTTAATGTTGTTCTGGTTGTTTAGTGACATTATATTAAAGAATTCTCGATCTTCAAGGAGTTATAATTATGTAATTAGGATATTAACACAAGGAATTATAATACAATAAAACAAAAAAATAATATCAAATCTTTCCAAATAGATATAGAGGAACACTAGCAATCATGGTCTCAAATCTAAAAGAATTTCTGAAATAATAGGCATGTCTAATAAGACATGCCTATTCTTGAAGTTCGTTATGGTCAATGCGCTCTGCAACCCCCACGCCACATATTCATTTATCTCCGTCCCTTCATCCTGCATACGCTTTCTCATCACGCCGTACCTTACTCAGTCTACGTTCTCGAGGTCATTGCCGTCGTTGGCCTAGTTTTTCAGGGATGAATATCATATATGGCATGGGTGTTAGAAAAATTTTGGTTACAGATAACTTAGAATTTTTACTTCTCTCTGGGACGTGGTAGTTGGGTCCCAATTGTATTTAAGCTTCCGTGTGTGTGGTTCTAGTATAACTACACCTTTTTGTTACACGCTATATAATTACTTGTACTGACTGACTGACTGATTAATCAACGTGGAACCTAAATCGCTGGGACCACAAACTTGTAGTTGTAAGCTACGAAGAAATAATGACAGGAAGCATAACTCAGAACAAATTCCACACAAAAAGTGGTCCTTCAAACCAAAACGACGTATGATTCCAAATACGAATTACTTCCGAGGTTACTAATATACATGTTCGGTGATTGGTTTAAGATTTCAGAAGGAAAGCAGGGATTGGTCCACGCGCGTGCTGCAACGTCTACTATGACAGCTGAGTCGTAGCGGCATGCACGATGTTATTGATTTAGCACGATTTTTAGTGGGTCATTTTTTTAAGGCAGTTACTCTTCCTGATTTTATTTCTTCGTAGGTTGTAAGCATACACTAAGGAACGATTTATGGAATTGTGATACCTAAGGGAGTGAAATTCACTTACTTCTGTGACTTAGTATCCCATGTAGCATGAGAGTAGATAGTAGAGTCGACTAGTTAATGAAATAAAGTCACTTAACACTCTGATCCGGCAGCTGTTCCAGAATATAAATGTTGACTATGTTATCGCTAATTAATGTAATCCTATTGTCCTATCAATCACATTAAAAAAAGTTTTCAATTATTGTTTTATAAATCAAACCTTAATGAAACAAGACTATACTTCCCTAAAACTTTTAAAATTACTATACATTTTTCTCATTTTGTTGCTAGCAGGCGAAATTATCCAGATAATATATTTAAATTTTGCAATACAAAGCCGTGAATTCACGCGTAAAGGCTTTGTAAATTTATTTATACCCACTTTCATTTTAAACAATGAGTTCTATCCAAATTAATTCGTACCTCATTATCGTGGCTTACGTTGAACAAATGAAAATTGTTGTTCAAACAATACTGGGCTAATAGTCTCGGAGCTAATGGTAAATTTGATGAAATGAAAAACAGTAAACAAGTTGACATGGTGGGTACAAAACCGAGTTCAGATTTTTATTTCAAAGGGTTTAGATGCGGAGTCCGCTAAATAGAACTATTTATTTGTCGGTTAATTTACGTTTCCGTTAGCTCAGTTGGTAGTGAGACTGCCTTCAAAGCGCGAGGTACTAGGTAGGTTCCTGCTCAGGGCAAATACTTGTATGATGTGTCCGTCATGCTAAGTACCTACTAAGACTGATACTTGGCAATTAAATAGGTGTCTTATAGGGATCCCTATTTTACGACTACTTTTTTCTCCTAATTTAATTTGACATAACTAGTTACACATATTTTTTTTCATATATACTTTGGCATAAATGTTTTTGACAAACTATTTCAGTAAGCATGAATATAGCTTAGGCTAATAGTTTTTCCCCTAAATTTGCATTAAGTTATGAGGCATATTGTTTATTCGTCTAATTTGTATTTAATAAAACGTAATCGTTATTAGGCATAAATATGCGGTATACCTTTATGAGGCGTTAGGTTGAGTTGTGACCACATAACCAGCGAGCTGAGCGCGCGTAGCGAGAGTGCCGCGGCAGCGGCCGGAAGTGCCAGTATTATCCTAACACTATAGGATACAACGCAGAAATTTTGGGATAAATTTCTTGTCGAATATAATTATTCTGTCAGAGCAATAACTTGTCAAAGTATGTTTTTTTGAAATAAGCAACTTGTCGAAGTACTTGTTCCCTTATTATAAATAAGTCAATTTAGGCTTTAGAAAGGTAAGCCTAATAATTATTATCCTTTAAAAAATATGCCTAAAAAGCTATGACAAATGAATATTTTGGGTAACTGTTATTATTACAAATAAAGATAAAAAAATTTAAATGATGACATAAAATTTTATGCAAAAAAATAGGGAACCGACTTGATCCCCTTAACAGTTCCGGCTAACATTGAAGAAGGGATCAAAATAACCCTCTAGAAGAACGTTTTAGTTGAGTTGCATTATGACAAGGTACCGTTTTAATGCATGTATATTATGTGAGTTTTTACTTTTATATAACAAAAACATACTAGTGATTGACAAATATCTCACTTGAAGTCCAGTTATTATGCAGTGTGGAAAACCTTTATGCTTTAGACTTAGAATCACGAGTTAAACGTTTATTTTTGAATTAAACTTTTTATTAATTTAATCATCTTTATTATCTTACTTGAACATACTTTTGGGTGATTTTACGAGAGGTTTTTAATCAATAGTGGTAGTAGCCACCACTTCGGCAGGCCTGCATGCTCACGATGTTAGTTTTTGGCCAGAAGCAGAAGCCCAAGGTAGAAGCTTCAGAAGTGTGTGGTGGAAAGGTACTGATTGTATCTTCAACAGAATCATGTTTTTAGCGAAGTTGTTTCAGTCACAGGATGTTTAAATAATATATGAATATAGTTACTTCAAAATAATTAAATTTTAATAGGGTTTTTTTGTATACCACTATCTCTCAGTCTGTCGCGTTAAAACATAATGGTAACCTTATGAACGGTTGCGTATACTAATTCGAATTTTGTTTGCAGCGTTATTATAATGATTTTATTACATAAAACTATCATATTTACTTTCATTTATCTAAAAGGTGTAGCATTTTTTATTGTAGTAGGTACGACTAATCATACAACTATTAGTCACTAATGGTTAAGAGGAAATTTGACGACCACGTTACTAAAATTGGTAGAGATCCTGCCTTCGTAACGAGGGATCTCAGGTTCGATCAGCTACATAGTTACATAATACATTAACTATTATAAACAGTGAGTAAAAATTATGAATGGTAGCAAATAGCTGGTGCAGAATACCAAACTAAATAAATTAACTAAAATCTATATTTAAGTCAATTATGGTAGTTCTTATTCTGTTCATACTAAAATCCAAATTCGTATAAATGCCTAGCAAAGCACAGTCAATAAATTTGTCTTTTATTGCATTTTTTGTAAAACCAAATTAGTTCTGAAGATTAAGTGTCGAGATCCAAATCGAGTGCCAAGTGACGGTTGTGTCATTGATAATTTAACGGAACGCAACATAGAATACGTGAATGAAAGAGGGTAGACCGTTTCGTTCGCTGATAACAACACCTACCCGCAGATACTACAGTTGACTCGTGAACATGGCGCATGCAACCGTGCCGAAATATTGAGAGGTTAAAATAAATACAATGGTAAATACATGTACATGGTAAATATTCCGTTTCTAAAGTTTACTTTTGATATTTCTGTTCAATGGGGTATGTTTATACATATATAGTCGATAAATAGCTTCTAAAAGCTCTTTAAACTGATATAAAATTACCCCCAATTGAATAGAATAATCTATTGATTAAGGCGTTACTTTGCGGAAATACATTTTCAAAAAACGATATAAAAAATATTTAGTGACACTTCCGCTGAAAAAGCGGAAGTGTCACTAAATATTTTTTATATCGTTTTTTGAATAGAATAATCATTTTAGTATGAACATAATAAGAACTAGAGAATTACTACATTGACTATTGTTAAGCACCTTTTTAACGATGAGTTAACATTAAGAGCAGACATATATGTCTACCCTCTTTCTCTGTCTTTTGGTACGGGCAATGTTGGAACTTGATCTTAACTCACGACAAAACACGCTCACTGTATCACCACGTTTTTCCGAGTCCATATTAGGCCGTTGTTTGTCCTTTATAAAGTTTAACACGGGGTTCCACGTACTTGACAATCTTAAACCATCTCCACGATTGAAATTACTGTGTTTAGTGATTTCAACAACCTTGGAATGTAATGTCGCTCTGTCGATAGGATACGCGGCTTATAAAACTCAATCCAATGGTTCGGGCCCGATTCCAGCAGATGTTCGGCTATGGCAGATTTATCAACATCATTGTTTTTCACAGCTTTGATATGCTCTTTAATGCGGTGGCGGTCTAAATGTTAATTCATCCACCCACCCGCGATCATGGCGCTTGCAACAGTGTCGATATATCGGGAGCTCATTAAAATAAATACCACGGTTTTCATCCCTTAAGTAGCAATATGTTTATTAACGATTGTTATTAAGTATTAATAGAGAAGAACCACCATTAGAGAATTTAAGATGTTAGTTCGCTCGTTTAATTTAGTGTTATGCACAAGGGAAATACTACCAATGACATACCTACGCAAAAACTTAGTTACATAATGTATTATGGATAATATCTTAAAAATTGTCAACATTTTCTGAAATGTGTCCTACAGACGCCATAATAATCCAGTATATTCAAACCCCCATCCATTTCACCTTCTAACCGCAACCTCTACAAATCTACAACGTTACGAAATACAGCTCCCGGGAAATTAATCCGTCCAGTTTCATAAATCAAACATTTTCCTTCTGTATTCCCAAGAAACCGAAACCCGCAATATTTTCTTACCCAGTGAAACCCCTGGTTTGACATTGAAAAGAACCGTATTGAATTCCCGGCGTTATTAAAAATTCCTAGCCCTTTAGGGGATATTTTTATATAAATATTAAATGTTTAGGTAAAATATAAAAGTATATAAATTGGTACTTAATTTTGTTTGCTAGAGAAATACAATTATTTTTGTACTTTATGAAATTGTATGAAGACTTAAGTTCGTCTTGAGAACGTAACATTAAAATTTATTTTAGAAAGCTATATGAAGAAATATTTTGTTATATTTTAGGTCAAAACTACAACGATTTTGTTACATATTTTTTTGTTGCTTGTGAACAAATAATGTGTTATAATGTTTTTAAACTCAAACATCCTAATTTTTTAATAATAAAAGAGGTTGACATGAGACTTACACCTTAACGCACAGACCATGTGGTCTGTGCCTTAACGATATCACAATTGACAATTTGTTTCGGCTTTATGCGGAAGAGTTCTCTAGGATCTTGAGTGCTGCCGTGCGATTTTCTAAGAGCAAACATCGTTGCATCTTTGACAACAAATGACGAGATGACAAGAATCGTTGGAAAACGCAACCTTGTGTACAAGGGCGATATCTCATAAAGTATTTGACATCGGTGAGAATTCTTAGAGAATCGCATGGCAGATAAGATGGCGGGACTGTATTATCAAATCCTGTCTATGAGTAATTTACCTCTCTAACATGTTATTTATTGTATGTTTGTCTTGAAGATAAATAAAGTCGAACATGAACAAAACATTGGATTTTTTCTTCTCCAGAGTGCAGTAGTCGGCTCCAGAGTCACCCTGCCCTGTCGAGTAGAAGGCAAGTCAGGACAACTACAATGGACAAAAGACGATTTTGGGTTGGGCACGCATCGGCACCTCAGCGGTTATGAACGATATCGGATGATTGGAAGCGATGAAGAAGGTAATTATACTTTTAATATACCAATAATATAATCATCTCTTTGTCCCATTGTCTTACTGCATCTTTTTGTCTGTCTGTAATAATAAGAAATATACGTAAACTTTTTCTTATATTTTCATGACCAGTTATCGATATCAAATCACTCCGTTCAATATTGTGCACTAATTAACAAATACCTAATATAGGGTGTTTGATAGAGGGACCGACAAACCAAATGAGCGTGTTCGGGGGCCCACTTGGAGAATACAAGTTGGCAAAAAAAACCTTTTTCTCCGAAATTGTACCTATTTACCACCATAACATTTGTAAAATCTGTTTTAGACCGGATGTTTTTAGTTGAATTTGGTCTCTAATACACCTTCAGGCCACGCAAAACAAAATTTTGTATCCAACTGATTTAGAGCTCATAGAGTGAAAAATGAAATAAATTTTACCCCATAGTTCAACTGTCACAGTGATCTAAAAAAAAAACTCTTTCAATGGAGGTAATATGCATTTAAAAACTTCTCTATTTTATTGAACTATGAGGTAAAATTTATTTAATTTTTTCACTCCATAGAAGTACGTTAAGTATGTAAGACAAGTATTTTATAATGTGCGAAATTTAACAAGAAACAGTATCACCATTGTTCTTAAATAACAAGTATTCTTAATAAATTATTAGCAAGAAATACGCAAACATTTTGCATCATCACACGTATAGAATTACAAGCATGTGAATAGTGTAGGTATCATTGTTTAAGTCATGTATCGAGTGTCGTGTTTAGACGTCTGAGAAGACATACATGTTCTAAGTCTGCACTTTCCAAACGTATTAAATATGTTGATAAGCACTTTTATAGCCCTTTGTCGTTTAAAACTATTTACGATACAAAGTTAATAAACTAACTACACTATACTATACATTTTTAATACGAGAAACCAGAATCACTCACGTAATTAAGACAGATCTTTCCAACTATAGTTTTAACTACATCTACAGTGGTCTTTTTGAAGAACGCTCGCGATTGCGTCTCGCCTCGCAATGACTACTCTATACATATGAGACCCTTTTTTTCTACCGACTTCCAAAAAAGGGGAGTTACTCAATCGACTGTATTTTTTTTGTATGTTATCTCATAACTTTTGACTGGGTGTACCGATTCTCAAAATTATTTTTGTTTGAATGCTGGTACTTTCCGTGTGGTCCCTTTTAAATTTCATTAAATTCGGTTTAGTACGAGTAGTTTTAGAGTTACAACAATAACTGAATAGAATGGAAGTCGGGTTCAAATTGTACTTGTTGTGCATTATGAATTACTTTAAAAACAACTTTCTCCCTACTTTTTATTGTTATTGAGATGCTATGTTTTTATCTCTTTTTATTCTTCTAGATAATTAAGAGAAAAATATACTGAATCTTCTCCAAGTCTACCTAAATTATTCAGTTTTAACACTTTTAACCATTTTGCTCCGTTATTATTAATCAACACAATGTGACAGCTCTACCAATAAATAATAAGTCTTTATTCGTAAATACAGATATGCAATAATGATAAAATTACAAATTTAATGGTATATACGATTTATCTTAAAGTTTATTACTAATTATTATATTTTAATGCTTATTTACTAAAATGGGCCGCTATATATAAATAATAAATATATTTTTGACAACAGCCTAGAAAACACTCTAATTATAATATATAGATAAATAATTTATAGACTTTACCTCCGCATTTCCAAATATATAGAGCCTACTAAGAAGAAGCGGCAAGAAACTCGGGGTCATTATTCTCATATAGATTCTTACAATATTTCTACTACTTTTTTACATTTTATGGGTGCAGATGACAACATGCCATATGTGCAGTATTCCAAGCATCGTTGTCTTCTATATAATAAGGGACTTTATAATAAGGTATTTTTAATAACACGTTTTTTACAGGTAACTTGAATTTTCCCTTTGTGAGTTCAGTTATGTGTTTTGGTAGTTTATTGTAAAAATGCACACAATTTTCTAGGAAACACTTATTAAGTCTTTGCATGTCTACAACTAGGTACATCTATCCTTTTCTTAACAGTAGGTGTTAGTCCTAGTAATTAACGGGGGGTGATCACTAATTAACTTAATGTTTATTTAAATCTTTAGGAACATACTGTGTATTATTTTAATGATGCATCCTTCGTTAATTGCATCGTCCTCCATAAAGCGTCTCGATCAGCAAAATCCATGCGCGTCAAAAGTTTCATCAAGTTATGTTTTTGGTATAACTAGTAATTTTTTTTATCTATCTACTGTGTTTGTTTGTTTAAATCTGGTAATCTGTAAAAAAATATATTCTAAACAAATAAGTAAATTCTTTTTTATATGATAGATTCACGAAGAATAGGCTATTTTATGCCGCAGAGCGCAACCAGCTTAGAATATTTAATTTTGTCGCTATTACAGTTTCATTGCATAGCATAGCCATGACAACCACACATAAAAGCGTAAACGTAAAAGCCATTTAAGATAGTTCAATAAGATACTGTATTTATTAATCAAGACTATTAATTATCTTATAACTATCATTATACCCACGGTGCCCAGATAACTACAAAACGGGACCTTTACTTATGTCGATAAAAATTTATAATAAAATTCCAGAGGACATACAATCCATTGAAAATGATAAAATATATTCCTGAAAAAAAATGTAATTGTTCTTAATAGAAAATGTTACTTAGACGAATTATTTTAAAGTTAGTTTACATAAAGACAAAATGAAATAGATCGGTCAGCTCTTCTCGACATTGCTACACCCTTCCAGGATCATATGACACTGTTAAACATAACATTTGTAAGACCTATTGTTTTCATTGTAATTCATATGATGCAATAAATAAATAAAAAATCACCAATTCTCTAAGCACCTTAATAGAAACTTATGTGGGTTCAAAAGCTAACATTTCTTTAGGTTACCTACGTAATAGAAAATGTACAAGTTTTTTTACGCTCTAGAGTTTCTAGCGTGGGCGTACTCATGAAATTAAGTTAAGGGTATAGTATCTCTATATCTTAAATTTGCTGTGGTAGATATGCAGTTTGCATCACCCTCCCTCCCGCATCAAATAAATGCAGGTAATATACACAATAATGTGTGTTACAACTCACTCAACCGCAACCTCTTCGATACGTGTTTCTCCTCTGCAATCAGCATCCTCTGCAATCTTAAATTTGTTGTGGTAGATATGCAGTTTGCATCACCCTCCCTCCCGCATCAAATAAATGCAGGTAATATACACAATAATGTGTGTTACAACTCACTCAACCGCAACCTCTTCGATACGTGTTTCTCCTCTGCAAGAGGCATCCTCGTAAGATATGTTGACTTGCCGAGCGATCGAGAGTGGAAGATGTCACTAAATAGTTATTTTTAAACAGCGACTGCCCGTGACTTTGTTCGCGTAGTAGGCTCGGCCTTCGGCCTCGCCATAACCTCCCATCTTTTCTTGATTTTTTTCATAAGAGCCTTCTCCTGACATTAATTAAGACAACTTAAAAAGAACTAGCGTGATTGTTTCATACGTTCTCAAGTTATAGCGTGAGCAGGAGAAATAGAGGTTTCTTTTTATATAATACTAGCTGCTCTCCGCGGTTTCACCCGCGCGGTGATGGATAATGATTAATTTTATATAGCCTATATTACTCAGGGTGAATGTAGATATAAAGCTTTCCAATGGTGAAATAATTTTTCAATACAAATCTTTACTCTTTATAATATTATATAGTATAATCGTATAAGTATATATAGTATAAATAGACTAGCGACTGTCCGCAATTTCATTCACGTAGTGGCCAGACGTTTATGGCGAGGTTGAAGCCTCGCCATAAACTCCCTATGTTTTTAGTTTTTACGATACTTTTACTTAATAACATTTAATTTACAATAATTAACACAACAAAAAATAATTAGCGCGGTTATTCGTCCGTTCATCCGTTCTCAAGTTATACCGTGACCAGGAGAAATAGAGTTCATTTTTATATATATATAGATAGATATAATTGTATCATTCAAGCTTTGTATAAAATGACTAGTTGCGACCTGCGTTTTTACTCACGTGGTGATGGATGATAATAATGATGAAAAGTATCCTATGTGTTGATTCAGTACCTAACCTACCTCCTACATCCTAAATTTCAACAAAATTAGTCTAGACGTTTGAGCGGGAAAAAAGTAACAAACATACAAACACACTCGCTAACTTTCGCTTTTATAATATTAGTGTGGTTATTGAGAAGCTAAACTATCTTCCCCTGGCCCCAAAGCTCAGACCCTCAGTACATGCATGTTTTCTAGTCAAGCCGCTGGAATAAAACGTTTGGAATGCAGAACTAGAAATCTTGTTAAACTGGATAGGTGTTCAATAGAAAACCGCATCGGTATTGGCATGCGACATTCCGAGCTTCTGCGGTGATGGTTGCAATATATCCTTGGTCCCTATGTTCATCCGGAAACAAATTGTGAAATCAGTTTATTATTATAAAGTAACTGTGCCGTACGGGATCACTCGCGTTTTACGGCATAACAAATATATGTACCCATCCTCATGAATCAGGCTATCTAATACGAAAGACAATTTTCAAATTGGAGTGATAGTTCTATAGATTAGCGCAGTTAAACAAGTAAAATAAAACTTTAACGCTTCATTAAAGTACGTATACATATAATATACATATTTATATTATAGAGACAAATAGAGACAAAGTTTGTGGGGATGTGACTATGCGTTTTTGTTTGTTAATGGGAACTTAATACGCTTTTGGATTAAATTGGATGATTTGGAATTAAGATTTTTATAACTTCCTGGATATAAAAAATCTTAATTCTTAAAATTTAAGTTTATTAATAAAGCCGTTAAGGCCTTATTAATAAACTTGTTAATAAATGTTTTTAGCCGTCGTATAGCGATAACGAATAATTTGACCACATCGTCACTCAAGAACATATCATATATATAACAACAATCTTGTTGCAGGAGACTATTCACTGGATATAGGAGAAGTGACCCTGGATGACGATGCGATGTACCAGTGCCAAGTCAGCTCAGGACCTAGAGGTACGTTATCTTTTCATGGGCATGTTGAGTATTGTCCATCTTTTACGTTATGATCATATAGTGAGAAGAAACTAAACCGGCAAATTTCTTGGCCAAAAGTTATGGGACGCTGTTTTGTTCGTATGTCGTTCGTTATTTGGCCATTAAACAATATCAATCAAAACGCAATAATCAAAAACAAAATGGAATAATCTATGCTGCTCTTTAAAAAAAATCTGTTTCATTTCCTCCAAAAAAGAGAGTTAAGTTTTACATGGAAATCGCTCCCATTTCGCAGATTTTGTATTCGTGTCGCGGTTGCCATACCTTTAATTAGGGGTTTACACATACTTTTCCATGTTCTTATTTTATTCAAGCCATCATTCGAATTATCTAACTATAGATGTAACGTCCGTATCTAGTGTACAGCCGAACGATTCTCTAAGAGCAAATATCGTTGCATTTTTGACAACATCCGTGAAACAAATGACAAGATGAGAAGAAACGTTGGAAAAACAACCTTTTATGTACAAGGGCGATATCTCATAAAGTATTTGACATAGGTGAGTTCGTCTACGAACGCAACGTAGATTCATTAGAAAATCGCACGGCTGCTTTGGTGCTGTCTTTAACAAAATAAAGTCAGGATCTTGTTTTGTCTTTCGACTAAACTTACTATTTTGATAAGCAGTGCTAGGTCAAAGGTTTACGAGCAATATTCACCAAACCCCACTAAAGAATGTTGGTTGACTGACTTTGATGACTAGGTATAATGTGCCTAGGATTATTTTCTTATAGTACGTGTCATTTTAATCAAAATTAAGTAATAATAATTGTTTATTTAGCTGGCTACGCTACGTTTAGACTATTACTTCCTATCATGGACAATTTTACGAGATAAATAATGGTTTATACGGAATTAAATTTATTAATTAAATTATAACGCAATAACGATTATAATGGGAAAGGGAAGCGCTCATAGCGGAGCTTGTCTTGGCGATCTAAGCCCATCAACAAGTTAAGCAACACTTGCTGCGGTCAGGTCTTGGATGGGTAACCGTTAGTGTCATTATTCAACTGAGTGCTTCCGTGCTTCGGAGGGCACGTTAAGCCGTCGGTCCCGGTTGTTTGTCTTAGGACAGGGCATCGGGCGGCCTGAAAACTTTGACATAGGTTGGCCACTATCCTATCCACCAAGCAGCACTGGGCCCGCGTGATGGATTATGGCCCAACTACTCTCTCTGAGAAGAAGGCTCGCGTCCCAGCAGTGGGAACAAAATGGGCTGATTATGATATGATGAACTATTATAATATGGCTTGAGTAGTCAAAACATGAAAGTATTGAAGCTTAGATTTACTTTAGACTGGCTGGTTGACGGAGTTTGTAGCAACCCTGCCTTCTAAGCCGCTGGTCCAGGGTTCAATTCCCGCACAGATCAAACATTTCTGTGCATGAACATGTCTGTTTGACCAGTGCGTAGTTGTGTATATGAGTATATATTGTATATTAGTCATCAGGTTACCTCAGTACAGGCCTAGTTTGGAATCTGAACACCTTGTGTGGAACTTGTCCCATTCCATCCCGATCAAAAATACTAAAATAGAGTCGAATAAGAGGGCAGAAAGTTTAAGTTAGCTTGTTTCAAATGTAAACGCTGTGCTTACCGATAACAGCCAAATCTTATATTTAGAGGAAATACCAAGCTTTTGTACGAATCTTACGGGTTCCCGACAAATAAAATAGAGCTCTTGAACTTTGTTCTTCTCTCAACTATAAGACGTATCATATTATATTGTTTTAAATGTTTATCGGGACTTATCGCGTATTATTTAATATAGGTAAAAATATGTACCTTTCGCTCGACGTTTCGAGCTGACTGATCCATACCTATGCCAAACCGGCAGAATTTCTTGGCCAAAAGTTATGGGACGCTGTTTTGTTCGTATGTCGTTCGTTATTTGGACATTAAACACCATGTCAGCTCGTGACCACGGCCATTGTAACATGGTCGAAACATCGAGCAAAAGGTACATATTTATACCTTTATTAAATAATACGTGATAAGTCCCGATAAACATTTATAACATGTGTTCAAATCGCGAAAGCGGTCTACCCGTGACCATGTTCACTGAAAAGTGTTCGAAACGTCGAAGTAAAATAAAACTTTAGGCGGTTATACAGTTTAAAGATGTAAGACCTTACGAGATGACTCAAAGGACTAAAGGAGAAATTCAAGTTTCTGTGATAGGTACAATCTGACGTGACGTCAGTATTCTTGTGGTCTAACATATCTATTTTATTTTATTATGTGTGTTACCAGTGATGACTTATGGCACTAAAACGCGGTCTCTTACTATGGGCCTCATAGATAAGCTCAAAGTCGCACAACGAGCTATGGAGAGGGCTATGCCCGGGGTTTCTCTACGTGATCGAATCAGAAATGAGGAGATCCATAGAAGAACGAAAGTCACCGACATAGCCCAGAAGATTACCCAGTTAAAGTGGCAGTGGGCAGGGCACATAGCACGCAGAGCAGATGGCCGATGGGGCCGAAAGGTTCTGAAATGGAGACCACGGACCGGCAAGCGCAGCGTAGGTCGTCCACCGACACAGTGAACAGACGACCTGATAAAGGTCGCAGGACGACGTTGGATGCAGGCCGCTTCCAAGCAGTCTTTATGGAAAATTATGGGGGAGGCATATGTTCAGCAGTGAACGTCCTACGGCTGAGATGATGATGATGATGACATATCTATTTAAGTTTAAGTGCTTGCAAAGTAGTCACATATTTAATGGGACGTTTGAAACGTAATGAAAGTCAGCCGCCAAACTGACTCTTCTGAACCAATCTCTATTTGGGGTTTGAGCTTTCACTGAAAGTGACACTGTGATGAAATCCACAGCATAGTGGTAGGCCATTTTCTGGTGCTCACCTGGCTTACTATATACTAAATAGAAAACTTTTGGCTAAGCACCCAACAGCATGTTTCGGCTGCTGTCTTTGAGAGCCAGTCTCAATCCCATATTTAGCTTGCTACTTCGACCGCATCACTGTCCATCAAGTGATGTAATAATGAAAACCTTCCAAGTGTAAAAAATATACTCATACTGGCTCGCAAATGTTCACATGTAAAATATCTAGTTGACATTGTTACTACCATGGTAAATCTTACGACAACGGGACCTTTTTTCTTTGAGACTTAAGGTGTAAGTTGGTAGCCGGCTACACGTAGCAGCAGCAGACGACGTGTCGTCGCTTCAAGTCGTCGCGACACGCCGTCGCTTCATGTCGCTGCAGTCATGATTTCGAACCCTTCAATATATAATGTTAAATATTTGTGTTTTTTCGAATGTTGACGTGTAATCGTGGAGTAAAAAATAAGCACAGTGTAAAAAATCGTAAAACAATATTTTTGGGGTTGCCTCGTTAATAGTTTTAGAAAATTTTAGTGATATATCCACCGCTTGACTAGAACGTGACTTAGACAGGCTAGTGACTTAATGACAGACTAGTCAAACAAAGTCAAGTAACAGTTACATCTGTCTATGTTTTAGTTAAATAAAAATCCCACTTGATGCAACCGTAAACATTGATATAATTAACTTGCAAAATGGCAAATGTACGACCGTACACGGAACAAAGAAAAAAAACGTCGCCTTTTGTTCCTATTTTTACGGTACAAAGCTTACACGAGATTAGTCCGTTGAGTGAGCCAACAGCCAACATGAAGCAAGCAGACGCTTTTGTACGGAGAGCACACAACGGACGAGACTATCCCGAGGGTGACATGATTATAGCTGTTGGGAAAATGGATGCGGTATAAAATAAATGTCAAATATTACCAGTAGTTCTGCGAACAGTAGACCTCGCGAGCGCATAGTCTTATCAGCGGCAATTTTACACAATACTTCGGCAACATATTGTCTAGGAAACCACGTGACAAATTAGCGCCTCAGTAAACATCCCCCCTTTTTAGAAAGTGTCCCTCTCCACTAAAACACAGACGACAATTTTTTTTATTAAATAGTACATGCATACAAAGTTTCCAAGGTTGTAAACGTAGGAGAAAGCCCTTCAACCTATGGCTTACATTTTGTTTACATCTCACTCTTGTTCTCGACGTACCACATACAAAAGTTTAGTAGCAGAGTTATCGAATACTCGAGTGAACTTATTAAAATTTTTCAAGGATTTTAGAACGATGCGGGCTGTAAATCAAAAAACTTCTATGATTCAAGTTCTTTTTATGATTGTGAAACACAAAAATGTGTTCCATCGATGTCTTTTGTATAGTATGACAATTATATTATATTATTTGAAATAAATATAGTACTTATTTCTAAACTTTCGTGACCAATCGTTTGTTTCGGTTCTCATTCTATTGTTTCATATTCGTATTTCTAAGAACCTTTCGTAAGAATGATATAACAACATACCACCTTAACATTAACGAAGAGGCATAGGTACATAAACACTCAAATTTTACTATGGTTCTGGTCCCATCGGAATGAGATTACTTTAGTGTAGGTACATAAAATAATATTTAGTATCCTAGAACAATACAAAGGCTGCCAGGTAAAAGGCTCTTTACATCGAAAACTGCTCCTGTATCAACATATCCACTTTCCGTAGGTTTAAATTAAATTAACTATAGACACTCATTATGTGTTATGTGTTATTGCGGCGTGGTGGGTAGTGGATATCCAATACAAAATGACAACAAAAATGCCATATTCACATTTCATACATCCTAGGCCTATCCAAAAATGGCAATTGTATTTATTTAGTCGGTTTGGAGCCACATCCTGTTGCTAAATCGGAACTGTTGATTGAGGAACTTTGTTCTGTTGAATTTGGTCGCGTGTTTAAAAATACTAGACATATTTTGTAATTTAGCACATATCCTTTATAGGGGCTAATAATTTTCATTCCGTTGTCGGGATATAAATCGTTAGCATTAAGGAAACCTGACTTACGAATAGGTCACTTGTGCTAGAAACAATCATGGTTGGTACCACCGAATTATTTTGTAGAGAAGTGAAGAAACAATAGTGTGAAAGATTACTTCGTATTTTCTATACCTCGGGAGATATATATATGTATATATATATAGACATTTATAAATAACAAACATCCAGGTCCCCGTGTTTTGAAGCGATGGTCAAGACCGTCAATAATAGGTATTGACATTGTTGGTGCGGCAGTATGCCACCATACGCTCGATGATAGGGGGGGGGTAAGTGTGGTTGAGCAGTTTCCTGCAACCAGAGAATAGGTAGGGAATAATTGATGGTAAATACCTGGTTTACGTGGGGGGTGTCGAGAGGCTCTGGTGTCTGATGAGGGCTGGTGACCGTGAGTCCTCGTTGGAGGCGTCCTGCCTTGGTCGACGTGCTGAAGGAGCTGGAGAACTATTGTTCACTTGGTTATAATGTTTGTATTGTCCCTTTGGGTTGTGCACTGGTTTACGCGGCGGGCTGAATGCGTGTGTACACACGGCCTGATTTGGGAATCGGTGTGTGGCCATGCCGAACACACCCTGAAAGTCACTCGCGGCGAAGTCAGTCGCGGTGACTCGTGGTCATAATGGCGGTTGCCACGCGGTCGCTACGCGGAACGCAGCGGTACACGTCCGCCAGTTACGAGTATAAAAGGGTGACTGTTTCCGCTTCCTTTCAGCTGCTTGCTTCTAGTTATGACAGCTGCAGGCGAAGCGGCGGTGGGGCACGCGGGCGCGGTGCGCCCCTTGAGGTGACGTCACGCTTTGGCGGGAACATATTCCCCACTCGGCAAAGGTGTGGTGTGGTGGTCAATCGACAGTCAGGTGGTCGATCTTGATTTCCACCACTCGGGTGACGCCATCCCTTCATGGGTTCGTCTTGTGGCTCATGCGCCAGTGTAGAGGCGGCACCCGGTCGCCCACCATCAGGACCAGTTCCCCGACTTGAGGTGGGCTGGATCGGGGAGTCCGTTTGGAGCGGGTTTGGATGGTGTGCAGGTAGGGTTTGGACCAGGATCGCCAAAGGTGTTGGGATAAGGGTAGGACGAGCTTGAACCTTTTTGTGTGCAGAAATGGCTCGTCCTCCTACCGAATACTCAGGTAGGGCATTGAGCTGACGGTTTAAAAGAACATGACCCGCGGTGAGTAATTCAAATTCCGCGGGGTCAAAAGAGGGTAGGCTGAGAGGGCGTGCATTGAGCATGGCTGCAATGCGCGTTAAAAGAGCTGAAAGTGTAGGTGCGATATTGTTATTATTGTTTGCAAGAAAGTCTTGTAATTCCCTAAGTTCATTTCTAGCGCCTACATAAATTGTACCGCAATTAGTTTCGCAGTTTCCAGCCAACTATACAATAGTAGGAGTGGAGAGGATAAATACCTGGTTTACGTGGGGGGTGTCGAGAGGCTCTGGGGTCTGATGAGGGCTGGTGACCGTGAGTCCTCGTTGGAGGCGTCCTGCCTCCGCAGGGTCAGAAGAGAGTGGGCTGAATGCGTGTGTACACACGTGCTGATTTAGGAGTGGTGTGTGGCCGGGCCGAACACACCCTGAAGGTCACTCGCGGCGAAGTCAGTCGCGGTGACTCGTGGTCATAATGGCGGTGCCATGCGGTCGCTACGCGGAGCGCAGCGGTACACGTCCGCCGGTTGCGAGTATAAAAGGGTGACTGTTTCCGCTTCCTTTCAGTAGCTTGCTTCTAGTTATGACAGCTGAGGACAGCGGCGGTGAGGCGCGTGCGCGCCTTGAGGCCTACATAAATTGTACCGCAATAATATCTAATTAACGTCGGTACACCGCGCCTAGAAACAAAACGCTGTAATGCCGCAAGGAACGCTTCCGTGGATAACTCAGATATCGGTTCGAGATGGACCGCCTTCGTGGCTAGACATGTTATAACACAGAAGTAGCCTTTTAATAGCTTGGCGTTTCTTAGTGTACTGGATTTTATCAAAAATGGTCCAGTAAAGTCCGTCGTGACTTTGCTAAATACGGGCTGAACGTTTACGCGGTCGGCGGGTGAGTCGGCCATGTACGGGGACTTAGTTTGGGCGCGGAAACGTAAACATTGTATACATTTGTATACTCGATGTCGCATTACGCGGCGAGCTGATAACGTCCAGAATTTCTGGCGTAAGGGTGAGTGCAGAATGTCAGCACCTAACTGACTTAAGGTGTTTGCGACGACAGTTTGTCGTCGTGTTGTGTGTGTGTGCTGATTCTTTGTGGGCTGAGTCGGTATGTGCTGGATGTGCCGTCCTAGTCATTGCCTAGGCGGCGGTGAAGGACGCGAGGTAGTGCGCATCATACACCATCTGGCCCGTATCAGTTGAGGGACGGCGCCGTGGTACCTCGCGCTGTTGTACCGGCAATAAGCGCACTGGTAATGCGTAGTATCGGGTACATACCCGAGGCTTGTGACCCTTTACATTACTCCATGGGTAGCAATGGTTGTCACCATAGTGAGGTTGCGCGTTCGATCCCTGTTTGGGTCTTGGCGCGGAGCTGAGAGGCCTTAGGTTAGAACCCTGCGCATAGCGCGGAGGTTGCGGGTTCGAAACCTGCTGAAGTGGGGGCGAGAAGCGCGCGGGTATAGTCGCTGAGCTGAGTGGTTGCAGGTTCGAAACCTGCGCATATTGCGGAGGCTGCAGGTTCGATACCTGCTGAGCTGACGGTGAGAAGCGCGCGGGTATAAGCGCGGAGCTGAGAGGTTGCAGGTTCGAATCCTGCGCATAGCACTGAGGCTGCAGGTTCGATACCTGCTGAGCAGATAGTGAGAAGCGCGCGGGTATAGGCGCGGAGCTGAGAGGGTGCAGTTTCGAATCCTGCGCATAGCACTGAGGCTGCAGGTTCGATACCTGCTGAGCTGATGATGAGGAGCGCGCGGGTATAGGCGCGGAGCTGATTGGGTGCAGGTTCGAAACCTACGTATAGCACAGAGGCTGCAGGTTCGATACCTGCTGAGCTGATGTTGAAAAGCGCGCGGGTATAGGCGCTGAGCTGAGAGGGTGCAGGTTCGAATCCTGCGTATAGCACTGTGGCTGCAGGTTTGATACCTGCTGAGCTGATGATGAGGAGCGCGCGGGTATAGGCGCGGAGCTGAGAGGGTGCAGGTTCGAATCCTGCGCATAGCACTGAGGCTGCAGGTTCGATACCTGCTGAGCTGATGGCGCGAAGCGCGCGGGTATAGGCGCGGAGCTGAGAGGGTGCAGGTTCGAAACCTGTAAATTCGTTCGGTATTAAATATTTAATAACTGCGCGGAACCCTAATTTACATATAAGTAGTTAACCCAATTATAAATAACATATGTAACCTAATTAAGTAGCATGTTTAAATGATTTATGAGTGTTGAATCACAACAGCTAACAGGTGTTACTTTATGTTAATTACGTAATAATTTTCACGGAACTCCAAAATGGTGTGCGGATCTCTATTAGGTAAAGATATAGTTCTTGAAATAAATTGGGCTGAATTCAAAACGTTCGACTATGGACGAATTATGGTTATTTAATCTCAAGAACACAAGCAAACCCGTCTAACAGTACTTAGTATAATTTTATAATTAAAATCAACAAAGCACCTGGCGTAGGCAGTTGTACCTAGCCTTAAGAATTTTAATTACGAACCTTTCTTGCAAACAATTAGTGAACAATCGTATCGGCCGTCGTTAATTAGTCAGGAATGTCACACAAAGAACTCTGCAGTACTGTGTATATTCTGTGTCGCACTAGTGTCAAACAAACAGCGATAAGTGAATAGGTAGTTGCCTTGTTGTCAGGTCATTATTCTAGAAGCTTCTAATCGCTAGTCGGGTTTTGTTTGATAAGCAAATACCTGAGTTAATTAGGTGATTTGTATGACGGAAGGGATTTAAATTAAATCAATAAGAATGAAGGGATTAAATTGAGCTTAATATGGGCTGATAGCTTATTTGATTGATTGATTTGATTGGGGAGATTTAATGGACTGTATTAAAGGGAATTTTAATTAAGAGCTGATAGGTCGCTGGTTCAGTCATCCGCGCTCGAAGGAAAATAAAGTTTCGCAGTTTCCTGCCAACTATACAATAGTAGGAGTGGAGAGGATAAATACCTGGTTTACGTGGGGGGTGTCGAGAGGCTCTGGGGTCTGATGAGGGCTGGTGACCGTGAGTCCTCGTTGGAGGCGTCCTGCCTCCGCAGGGTCAGAAGAGAGTGGGCTGAATGCGTGTGTACACACGTGCTGATTTAGGAGTGGTGTGTGGCCGGGCCGAACACACCCTGAAGGTCACTCGCGGCAAAGTCAGTCGCGGTGACTCGTGGTCATAATGGCGGTGCCATGCGGTCGCTACGCGGAGCTCAGCGGTACACGTCCGCCGGTTGCGAGTATAAAAGGGTGACTGTTTCCGCTTCCTTTCAGTAGCTTGCTTCTAGTTATGACAGCTGAGGACAGCGGCGGTGAGGCGCGTGCGCACCTTGAGGTGACGTCACGCTTTCGCGTGAACAGCAATTATATCTAATTAACGCCGGTACACCGCGCCTAGAAACAAAACGCTGTAATGCCGCAAGGAACGCTTCCGTGGATAACTCAGATACCGGTTCGAGATGGACCGCCTTCGTGGCTAGGCATGTTATAACTCAGAAGTAGCCTTTTAATAGCTTGGCGTTTCTAAGTGTACTGGATTTTATCAAAAATGGTCCAGTAAAGTCCGTCGTGACTTTTCTAAATACGGGCTGAACGTTTACGCGGTCGGCGGGTGAGTCGGCCATGTACGGGGCCTTAGTTTGGGCGCGGAAACGTAAACATTGTATACATTTGTATACTCGATGTCGCATTACGCGACGAGCTGATAACGTCCAGAATTGCTGGCGTAAGGGTGAGTGCAGAATGTAAGTACCTAACTGACTTAAGGTGTTTGCGACGACAGTTTGTCGTCGTGTTGTGTGTGTGTGCTGAAGAATTGTGGGCAGGTAAAATGTGTGCGGATTATCTGCGTGCTGAGGTTTGTGCTGATTAGATATGAGCTGAGCTGATATGTGCTGATTCTCTGTGGGCTGAGTCGGTATGTGCTGCATGTGCCGTCCAAGTCATTTCCTAGGCGGCGGTGAAGGACGCGAGGTAGTGCGCGGTGGAGTACGACGGGAGTACACCATCTGGCCCGTATCAGGTGAGGGACGGCGCCGTGGTACCTCGCGCTGTTGTACCGGCAATAACCGCACTGGTAGTGCTTAGTATCGGGTACATACCCGAGGCTTGTGACCCTTTACATTACTCCATGGGTAGCAATGGTTGTCACCATAGTGAGGTTGCGCGTTCGATCCCTGTTTGGGTCTTGGCGCGGAGCTGAAAGGTCTTGGGTTCGAACCCTGCGCATAGCGCGGAGGTTGCGGGTCCGAAACCTGCTGAAGTGGAGGCGAGAAGCGCACGGGTGTAGGCGCGGAGCTGATAGGTAGTAGGTTCAAAACCTGCGCATAGTACGGTGGCTGCAGGTTCGATACCTTCGCAGGTGGGGGCGAGAAGCGCGCGGGTATAGTCGCTGAGCTGAGAAGTTGTAGGTTCGAAACCTGCGCATAGTGCGGTGGCTGCAGGTTCGATACCTTCGCAGTTGACTGCGAGGGGCGCGCGGGTATAGGCGCGGAGCTGAGAGGGTGCAGGTTCGAATCCTGCGCATAGCACTGAGGCTGCAGGTTCGATACCTGCGGAACTGATGATGAGAAGCGCGCAGTTATAGGCGCGGAGCTGAGAGGGTGCAGGTTCGAATCCTGCGCATAGCACTGAGGCTGCAGGTTCGATACCTGCGGAGCTGATGATGAGAAGCGCGCGGGTATAGGCGCGGAGCTGAGAGGGTGCAGGTTCGAATCCTGCGCATAGCACTGAGGCTGCAGGTTCGATATCTGCGGAGCTGATGATGAGAAGCGCGCGGGTATAGGCGCGGAGCTGAGAGGGTGCAGGTTCGAATCCTGCGCATAGCACTGAGGCTGCAGGTTCGATACCTGCGGAGCTGATGATGAGAAGCGCGCGGGTATAGGCGCGGAGCTGAGAGGGTGCAGGTTCGAAACCTGCGCATAGCACTGCGGCTGCAGGTTCGATACCTGCTGGGTTGTCTGCGAGGGGCGCGCGGGTATAGGCGCGGAGCTGAGAGGGTGCAGGTTCGAAACCTGCGCATAGCTTTGTGGCTGCAGGTTCGATACCTGCGGAGCTGATGGCGAAAAGCGCGCGGGCATAGGCGCGGAGCTGAGAGGGTGCAGGTTCGAATCCTGCGCATAGCACTGAGGCTGCAGGTTCGATACCTGCTGAGCTGATGATGAGGAGCGCGCGGGCATAGGCGCGGAGCTGAGAGGGTGCAGGTTCGAATCCTGCGCATAGCACTGTGGCTGCGGGTTCGATACCTGCTGAGCTGATGACGGAGGGGGCGCTAATGACCATGTTTTTTGTTCCAATTCTACAACGAGAATCTCGTAGTAGGCGTCTATTGTCCTTTCATACTGCTCGTTGTAGAATTCCTCCTCGGAATCTGATAAGCCTACGGTGTCTAATATTATGTAATACGCCGCGTCAAATTTATCGCGGGTTAATTTTACGCCGGCTGCTCTGGCAGCGAATTCTGGGCTATAGCGCCTTGGTTTGCTAGACTTCAATGATAACGCTTCCAAATTAAGCTTAACAATAGCGATCTGTTCCTCCCTAAATCTGGCTACCTGTGATTTGGAAGGCATCGTTAACGTCGAAGGCGAAGTCAGGCACAAGGACGCAAGCAAAATTAAAAGGAAATAAAAATATTAAAGTATTTAATCGTAGGTGAAATTCCGCACCTCCTTTTTCGGAAGTCGGTTAAAATAACGCCTAAATTAATAACGTGTGTACGAAACCTTATGTGAGCTGATGGTTTAATTAGTTATTAATTGAAATCTGTAAATTCGTTCGGTACAAAATATTTAACAACTGCGCGGAACCCTAATTTAAATATAAGTAGTTAACCCAATTATAAATAACATATGTAACCTAATTGAGTAGCATGTCTAAATGATTTATGAGTGTTGAATCACAACAGCTAACAGGTGTTAATTTATGTTAATTACGTAATAATTTTCACGGAACTCTAAAATGGTGTGCGGATCTCTATTAGGTAAGAATATAGTTCTTGAAATAAATTGGGCTGAATTCAAAACGTTCGACTATGGACGAATTATGATTATTTAATCTCAAGAACACAAGCAAACCCGTAAAGTAATAAAAAAAAAGTAAAAAAAAAGAACCAAGCAAAAAAGTACTTAGTATAATTTTATAATTAAAATCAACAAAGCACCTGGCGTAGGTAGTTGTACCTAGCCTTAAGAATTCTTAATTACGATTTTTTCTTGCAAGCACCATTAATAACAATCGTAAATAAATACACAGCGTGACTAAAAACACCGTTATCAATCGCCGTTAATGACTCAGTAATGTTAAGCTAGCAACTCAACAACAATCGTATCGTAGCGCTAGGTTAATCCGTCAGGAATGTGAGACAACTCTCATGTATTCTGGGACGCGCTTGTGTCATACGATGTCATTCCATGTAGTAACAACGGGTCAGTTTCGCTTGGCAATATGTTTGTTCCTAACGAGTGGAATTTTTTGCTAGAAGCTTCGAAGTGATTTGTATGACGTTATTTCAGAGTGGATTTAAATTAAATCAATAGAATGAAGGAATTAAATTGAGCTTAATATGGGCTGATAGCTTATTTGATTGATTGATTTGTAGTGGACTGTATTAAAGGGGTAGGGGGTGATAGCACTGGTTTATCCGGCAGCGAAAGAAATTATGTTGCCGGATATCCGCGCTCGAAGGAAAATATGGTTAATCCGGGTACCCGGTTATCCGGATATCCGGATATCCGGCTCGAAGGAAAATATGGTGCGGCAGTATGCCACCATACGCTCGATGATAGGGGAGGTAAGTGTGGTTGAGCAGTTTCCTGCAACCAGAGAATAGGTAGGGAATAATTGATGGTAAATACCTGGTTTACGTGGGGGGTGTCGAGAGGCTCTGGGGTCTGATGAGGGCTGGTGACCGTGAGTCTTCGTTGGAGGCGTCCTGCCTTGGTCGACGTGCTGAAGGAGCTGGAGAACTATTGTTCACTTGGTTATAATGTTTGTATTGTCCCTTTGGGTTTTGCACTGGTTTACGCGGCGGGCTGAATGCGTGTGTACACACGGGCTGATTTGGGAGTCGGTGTGTGGCCGTGCCGAACACACCCTGAAAGTCACTCGCGGCGAAGTCAGTCGCGGTGACTCGTGGTCATAATGGCGGTTGCCACGCGGTCGCTACGCGGAACGCAGCGGTACACGTCCGCCAGTTACGAGTATAAAAGGGTGACTGTTTCCGCTTCCTTTCAGCTGCTTGCTTCTAGTTATGACAGCTGCAGGCGAAGCGGCGGTGGGGCACGTGGGCGCGGTGCGCCCCTTGAGGTGATGTCACGCTTTGGCGGGAACAATTGTAAACGCACATTAAAAGCCACTTTCTTACACCTTGATAGGGTCGAGTTTGTTATGACCAATTAGTTTTCACCGAAGTATAATAGATGGCGATAGGATAGTCGAGTTTAAAATCCTGCATCGCGGTGACAAGATTCTCCGGTAATGTAATGCTAATTCCGGTAATGTGTAACTTCGCTTACTTTAGATAAATAACATCTAAATACCCGGCGATCGGATTGATTTGTACAGACATACTTCTTAATAGGACTGTTTATATCGAAATTGAATTTTCTTTCTGTAACTTCAATTTTATTGCTATTTAATAGATTCATAAATAGCACGTTATCTTTTATGAACAGCTTACGCCCCCAACTTCGCTCTCTTAGTCAATGGGATACAAAGCTACAGAAATAAATTAAAGTCATTGAAATTTACACAAATCATTCTTTAGTGGATGGCTGTTAGCAATCAACTGCCAAATTTTAATTATATAGCACCTGCGGTTTAGGCTCAGCCGTGCTATTATCTAATGATTCGTCGTTGCACTCGGCGACGAGCTCGACGATGTCAAATAATGTATGAGATATAAGGGATATCTCATAAATTATTTGACATCGTCGAGCTCGTACATAAGGTTGTTTTACCAACGTTTCTTGTCATCTCATCGTTGTTCACGGACGTTGTCAAAGATGGAACGATGTTTACTTGTAGAGAATCGCACGGCTGCATTTATGAATCACACAGTCAGGATAAGTAAATTAACGTCTTCCATAAAACTGTATTACGTCACTTTGCTTTATTGTCAATAGCATAGACTAAATGGTCAATAGTTTCCGCAGCGTACGCGATATGAATATTTTTATTGAATTTTTTCAAGGCTTTGGGTTGCATTACCGAAATTTTTATACGGATCCCTAATTTTTTTGAAAATATTATAATAGCCTATGTCCATCAGGGAAAATGTAGGATCCTAATAGTAAAAGAATTTTTCGAAATCGGTCCAGTAGTTTTGGAGCCTATTCAATTCAAACAAACAAAACAAACAAAGCTCTCCTCTTATAATATCATATAGTGAGGAAGTGTAGATATAAGAGTATATAATCTGAATACTGGAAATGGCTCCAACGATTTTTCATGAAATTTATTAAGCAGGGGTTTCGGGGGCGATAAACGATCTATCTAGGTTTCAATTTTAGAAAACGTCGTTTCATCTGTGTTTTCAGGCAATGAAAATTTGCTACAACAAACTGTTTTACCGGCTGAACAACACTAAAGCTTCTAAACAATAGAACGCGTTGTTAATCAAGCAACACTAATGGAGGATCCCAATAATCTATCTATCCACGGTTTTCCTTACTACCGATAGAAATTTGACATAACGTCCATACAAATAGTGTCAAATATCTATCTCTAGTAAGGTAAACCGGCGATAGATAGATTATTGGGACCGGCCGTAAGCCAAGAACAAGTCAGATCATCCAGGCACTAATACCTATCTGTTAGGATAGCTAGGAGATTATGGTAGAAACCATAGCAATTATTAGTTTTAAAATAATCTAATATTCACTCAGACTGTATTGCGTTCCAGCAAACCGTGAACGAAACAGCTTTTCCCAAATTACGTCTGTAAACAGCTAGACATTATTTTAGTGTTTGTTTGTCTATATTTGGTTAGCATGTGTGCGGCGCGGGTGATATACGATGATGGACAAGACAAACAGGGTTGTCAGATATTTATTATTGATCGGTGTGTAAAAAAGTTCGGTCACGAATTGATTTAAGGTTGCTTAATCGTATAGTAAGATACAAGGCAAACGCAGTGCTGGTAGGAAAATAACATCCTGTCTTAAGAACTTACGCCAGTGGTATAATAAAAGCACCCGTTCGTGGTTCAGAGCTGCTGTGTCGAGGGTTCAAATTGCACTGATGATCGCCGACCTTCATTAGAAGATGGCACCCCGAGAAGAAGAAGATTCGTATAGTGATGTTCAATTACTCTAATATTATATTTGTGATGTATTTTATGTATGGATGTTAAAATCACGCAAAATCGGCTGTACGGATTTGGATGAACTTTGAAGTGGACCTGGTTTGTACCCGGGATTAACACCGTACTGCTACAGGCTACTTGTTACCCGACTACGGCGAAGAGTAAATCTAAAGGAGTGGGTTATGTCTTTATTGACCGGTATGTATGTATGTATGTATGTATGAATGTGTGTATGTATGTATTTATGTATGTAAAGTATAGGTATGTTACTTTACATTAAAGTTGTTGAATATCGCGACCTTTAGGGGGCACGATATAAACAACAAAAAAAAATCTTCACCCCATTATGAGTGGTATAATTGAACCAAAATTTAAAATATAAACAAAGGGTAAACTAAAGGTAAAGGGTCAAATAAAATAGGGTTTGTTACATTTTTTCTGAATCGTACCGTTTGCGAGATAAATCCCGTCAAAGTCATGAACATTAATCTTAAAACTTATACATCATTGAGATACTTTCATAAAACAAGAAAATGTATACAGAAAACAATGTGATGTGGGTCTGCAAATACCCCAAAAAAAACACCCGACTACTGAAAAGTTACGCTCTTAAACTACGAAAGAACATGTTTGAAATTATTCAAGATTATGTTTGATTAAGATGTTAATGGTAATTATAATATTTTCGCCATAAAATATATTCAAATTCAAATTCAAATTCAAACACAGTTTATTGAACACCAATATAAGTACAATACAACATAAGAAAAACATGAAGTCCTAAATTGAGGTTGAACAATTGGCGGCCTTATCCCTAAAAGCAATTTCTTACAGGCAACCGTTGCATGGACAGAAACCGTAAGCATAGTATTTCGGCATTAGCGTCGGAAATGAGAACAAAATATTAATAAAAGTATATACAAAAATTAAGACATACTAGTGGCACAATAACTACATACCTACATGACATAAAGCATAAATACAAAAATGCAATACATACATATTATAAATAATACCATTTTAAATATGTATACTATAATACATACATATTACTATTGAACATAAATATGTAAAAATATATATTTACTGTCTGGATTCTTTTTATCGTTTCGCTTTATAGTTTATGTGCGGCAACCAGTACTTTTTTATAAACTGTAATTTTTCGTTCGAAAAAAAAACTATACAATGCTTTTAAATATTTTAAAATCTGATTTTGTTAAAAGAGATATCTTAACTAGTTAATTTGAATACCGTTAGTTTGAAACTTATACCTTTGATAGTGAAAATTTCTTAATAACTTAATTTAAGTTGAATTGCTCAAATCGAGGCTTTGATAGTCGGTTGAAGTTTCGATGGTTACTTAGTTGTGAAGTTGTGTGCATTGGATCGTAAACTTTGAAAACCTTTTTGCGATTAATTGTTTTGAAAAGTGAGCTTGGCGAAAGTTTTTATCAGATTGATAAAACGTTAATTAATGTTTCAGTTTTAAATTGTTTCGTTAAACAAAAACTTTAAATAAAATTAATTACTCAGGACTAAAAAAGTAATCTTATATACTAGGTAAAAACTACACCACTATTAGATACTGGTTAAGAATAGTAACAAATAACAAATAAGTAACTTTAAGCATACGTTTTTATATCGACTTCCAAAAAAGGAGGAGGTACTCAATATTAGACTGTATTTTTTTTATGTTTGTTACCTCATATCTTAGAATAGGGTGAAACGATTCACAAAATTGTTTTTTGTTTGGAAGCTAGTGTTTCCCGTGTGGTCCCATTTAAATTTCATCAAATTCTGTTTCGTCGTTTTTGAGATACTGAGATACTCCAATAACTGAATAGAATGCAAGTCGGTATAAAATTTTTCAAATTGTACTTGTTAAACTTTTGTGTATTACTCAGAGTTATAGTACACGGTTTTTTAATTAATTAGATTGAACTAGAGCTATTACTTTAATAACTTACTACTAAATTATAATACTATAATTAATAAGTAATTTAAATAAGACCGTTTCTTAGCATTTATTAATGATTAGTAAACAGTAAATTGCTCAAATTTGCGGTCCTGTAATACATTTTTTTGTATGGATTTTTAACAAAAATGATAACAATTAAATGAGGCATTAAAGTTATTTGCGTGAGCGTGCTTGCCGACAATGGGATAGCCCAAGTTTACTCATTGGATGCGTCTTCAGTTCAATTTAATTTTAAATATTTCCAAATAAATTAATTATTTTTTATGAATTAATATTATTTAATGTATCTCTCTCTCTATCTCGTCTATGTCTTATGTGTAATATGGGTCGTAATGCCCGAAATAAAGAATTTTTATTTTTAAATTTAAATTAATATTAAACTAAGCAATTTCTAAAATGAAATGCACAAAAAACAAAGGAAAAAGTCGCCAATCCTGTAACAATTTTATTTGCGGTAAAACTTTGGACAGCCCTTGCAACCGCCCTTAATTACGGCGGTCCCTCTGTCGCGGTTAATTTAGAAAAATACGTCGTTAAGTGAGCATGTGTTGGTAACTGTCGAGTCTGGCGATGTTTGTTCAAAGTTATCATCGTCCAAAGTAATGGACGACTTTGAACCTTGAATGATTTAATGTAAATTATAGGCTATGTACTGAAATAATTTCTCATAATTGTTATGCAAAACGAGTTAACAAACGGTGTGATTCAGGAAAATCGGTTGAGTAATGATTTCATATTCTGTATCAAGTTAGTTTCTCAAGAACGTCATAAGTCATTCTTTTATGGGACAATATATACGATTCTATAATAACTGAAAAGCAACATAGCTATGGTGAACAAGAATACATCATCTGCTAATTTTAGTATTATCTTAAATATTAATTATTTTTATTTTTAACTAGCTACGACCTCAGTTCAGTGATGGATGATGATAATTAAAATACATGTGTTCATCTAGTGCCCCATATATGTACCTTCCAAATTTCATCCAATTAGACTTTCAAACTCAAACACAAACTCAAACTCAGAATATGTATTCTGTATAGGCCTACGAGGGCACTTACAAATTGTCATTATTCATAATTTTTTCTTAATTCTACAACCGGATCGGAACGACCACGACTGATAAGATCCGGCAAGAAACTCAGCGGGCTTGTCTTTTAATATTTTTTGTATAGCCAATTTCTTAAATGATATAAATGATATGACTGTTTTGTGTCGGTGGGAGTACGATAGTAAGTATGATTATTCGAAGCTTATTACAAAACGCTCCTGATTTATGATAGTTCCCTAAAAGGTAGTAGGCCCCCTGAACTCGACATAGATATACTTTTATAACTAAACATTTATAACAACTACCATACTGCGATTCCTGGGAGGCATTAAGCACTTAGTGGCATATCTGGCATTGTAATGCAATGCCAGATACACATACATAACATACATCTGCAAAAGAGACACCACCAAATTCAACCAAACAATTCAATCAATCAAATTCAACGAATCAACCAAACACATTTATTATCTTCTATCAACTAACAAGACAGAAGAAGAGTCTTCGACCAATGTGTGTTGTTCCAGTGATGAGTTATGGCACTGAAACGTGGTCTCTTACTATGGGCCTCATAACTAAGATCAAAGTAAGATCAACGAGCTATGGAGAGGGCTATGCTCGGGTTTCCTCTACGTGATTGAATCAGAAATAAGATCTTTAGAAGAACGAAAGTCACCGACATAGCCCAGAAGATTAGCCAGTTGAAGTGGCAGTGGGCAGGGCACATAGCACGCAGAACAGATGGCCGATGGGGCCGGAAGGTTCTGGAGTGGAGACCACGGACCGGCGAGCGCAAATTTGGTCGTCCACCGACACGGTGGACAGACGTCCTGATAAAGGTCGCTGGACGACGTTGGATGCAGGCCACTTCGAACCGGCCCTTTTGAAAAATCATGGGGGAGGCATATGTTCAGCAGTGGACGTCTTAAGGCTGAGATGATGATGATGATGATCACTTACTGTAAATAATTTATAAAACGATAGATGGTTGACCCACGTAGCAAAATAGTAACGGAAAGTTATGAACGTTGGTCAATTCATTAATTATTCAAAATGTTGAATTGACCAACGTTACTTAAAAATACATCTTCCTCTTAGTAATACTAAACAAACAATAATGCCTATTTAACCACACATGTCGCAATTCTTGAAAAATTAGTATGATTTCTGAGAAATCTTTTGTATTAATGGCTAAATATGACGAATAGCGAGTCCACGGGTTAATAATCTATTTCCTTCTATATTATCTATCTTTGCTTATAAAAATATCCTGTCGTTCAGTTTTCATTATATTTTTCTAACCATCTCTTGCAATGTCTTCCTTCGATTTCCGTAGTCTGATTTGATATTGAGCGTATGATAATATTATTTTTAATTTAAGTTATTATTTTTCATACCATGACATGTAATGTTCTAAACTGAATCCGTTATAAATTTAGTGCATCTATGCTTTTTTAGTTTTTTATCTACCGACTTCCAAAGAGGAGAAGGAACTTAATTCGACTGTTCTTTGTTTGTTGGTTGGAAAGCTGGTGCTTCCCGTGTGGTCCCATTTAATTTAATTTAATTCAGTCCAGTACTTTTTGAGTTACACTCCAATAACTGTATAGAATGGAAGTCAGTATTAAATTTTTCAAATCGTACTTGTTAGTTAGTATTTGGCCGTAATGTTATCAGATGAGCGTAGAAGAGGGCGACTGTGCGGTCAATGATAAAAACAATGAAATAGAAAATACATGTTGGAATAGATGCAGCATAGCAAAAGCAAGTTGATAAATGATCCTATGATCATACCAGTAGAATGAAAGGCTCACTGAAATTAGGAAAACATGGAATAACAGCTATCAGTTATTCTGTGCCACCAGTAAGCAAAATGTAAATGTAATAAAGTGATCAGTAGCTCTACCATGAGTTGGCAACATAAATAATATCTATAGTCGATACCTATCAAGCTTCTGATTGGCGTCCTCGCTGTCAATTTTAGTTCTACAATAGCAAGGTGATTTTTTTTTCATACATTTTTTTGCGGCAATCGATAGCGAGCATCCATTGGTGTTTATGTTATAAACTCATGGTAGACCTACTTATAAGGTTACTTTTCCTTTTTTACTTCTTTCTTTTAAGGTACGGAACCCTAAAAATTAACATATATGATTTTTAAAGCACTAACGTCTGTTTAACGAAACCAAATTTAGAGAATTTGCAATTTAGGGGAAAAAAATCCTCGGAAGGGATTCGAACCCGGGTCTTCCGTTCCCGTACGATGGATCAGATAGAGATTTCAAATTCGGACAGTTGCCTAACGGTTATGGCGTTTGACACGGATTGTCCGAAGACGTGGATTCTAATCCCGCCTAAGAATGTGTAGTTGTATCTTTAAAATTGCAAAATAGTAACGTGTGTTTTTAGTTTGTATATTGTAATTTTATAAATCGGTTATTATTTTAATTAATATTTTTAGATATTATGTAGAAATACTTATACCATGTTCTAGACGGTATGTAGATACAAATATTGTATTTATGTCTTTTAATATCCTTTAACATAAATTAAAAATAATACTACGATTTTAAGCTTCTATTTTTTAAATGTATACCACTCCTCGTAAAATGAGAACTCCTGAAAAAGCCTATTAGGCACGTCGAATGTACATTCTTCACTCCCTTTAATTAATGACTTCTACATTTACTCAAAACTTCATTCATTCATCTTCAAATTCAAACACCCACAGGTGGAATTGATAGAAGACTTCCTAACGAAGATTAAACTTGCCAATAAAGTTGTTGGAAGTCGAACTCCTTATCGTAGCTATTTGAGACGCGACGTGAAAAACTCCCAGAGTGAATGTGCTTTGCGATTTTACCGACAATTGGTTGGGGAGTATTGAATCTCTGGATGGGACAAAACTTTAAAAATATTTTTTTGTATCTACTGACAATACGGACGAGTCATTCGCCATGCATTATTTTATTCAGATTGGGGGTGATATGTTCTGCACTGATGTTTTGTTAATTTATTGTGCATATCCCCGACCAGCCGTTACCTAAGTCGTCCCTACAATATAACGGAATATGGCTTAACAAAACGGACTATGGCTTAATATAATGGACTATGGCTTAAATAAACGGACTATGGCTTAACATAACGGAGTATGGCTTAACATAACGGAGTATGGCTTAACACAACGGACTATGGCTAAATATAACGAAGTATAGCTTAATATAACGTAGTATGGCTTAATATAACGGAGTATGGCTTAATATTACGGAGTATGGCTTAATATAACGGAGTATGGCTTAATATAACGGAGTATGGCCTAATAAAACGGAGTATGGCCTAATAAAACGGACTATGGCTTAATATTACGGAGTATGTCTTAATATAACGGAGTTTGGCTTAACACAACGGACTCTGGCTAAATATAACGGAGTATAGCTTAATATAACGTAGTATGGCTTAATATAACGGAGTATGGCTTAATATAACGGAGTATGGCTTAAAATAACGAAGTATGGCTTAATATAGCAGATAATATTACAGGCACAAAGAAAGACTAGCCCATCCAAATTCAAACTTAAAATGGTAAAATTAATTATGATGATATTTATATGCAAAGTGTTTAGTAATTGATTTGTGAGCCGTGTACAGCCTTTCTAGCGTGGTCTCAATGAGTACGGTGCCTGTTAAAATAAAAGTATTCTACGTAGTCTGTTATTCCTTATTATATTACCTATCTGCCAGTGAAAGTCCCGTCAAATTGGTCTAACCATTAAAAATATTAGTCAGAACAACTAGACAGACAAACAGACAAAAATTCTAAATATTATCATTTGGAAATTTTATACAGTGAAATTCACATCCTCGGACGAGATTTGAATCCGCGTCTTCTGACAACCCGTGTCAGACGCCATCACCACTAGGCCACCGAGGCCCGAATTGCTGTTTGCCTTTACCGGCATTTACAGCGTCACCGGAGAAGGCGCACCGCCTAATGCTAAGTTGAAGACGCTTCGCCGCAAAGAGAGGAGTAGGCAACTTGCTCAAGGGTACCACTAAGGTACGGACCTCGGCTTGGGCCGTCGTCAGGAGAGAAGGGAGTCGGAGAGAATCGCCCCGGTACAGGAGTGTACCGTTGAAAGTGGGTCCTATGAATTTTCACTCTATGACTATTTGGAGAGAATCTAACCAAGGCATTCTCGCTTTAAAATCATATTATAAATATCATTACTTTGTGATAAGTAGATTTAGGAAAACGCTGTTATTTTGGGATTATGCTATTATTATGAGTAAGAAACAGACAAATAACAAACAATTTTATTGATTGGTATAATGTAAAGATTTCAATACCACTTCCATAGATATAAATCTCCAACAAATTACTTCTGAATAATGCAAAATGGTTACCTTAACCGTGGCGCTATCTCAAGCCACGGCACACCCTGATTTCTCCCCTCTTGTCATTTCGGTTAAGTTTATACGGCTTCTAGAGAATTCCATGGCTTCTTTGCCCCTTGGGTGACGCGGAATGAGCAGATTTACTTTATTAATATACGGGAGTTTTGTATATATTGTTTGCTGAATATGTAGAGCGTGAAAATATGCTGCAAAGCTAAAAGTAATGACCTATGTTATAGCTAACTGTAAATTTATCTCTGTTTGCCACGTTCTTTGTTGAAATACAGTTTTTCTGAGATATGGTAATGTTTTTGCATTTTTAAATATCAAGGGACAAGCCGGGCAGGTGGCTTATGGTGCTTTATGATTTGTAGTTGCAGTGCCACTCATAGTATGAAGATGCACTGCTAGTTTTGAGACACTGATTTAGTCTGATCTTCAAGAAACTTCACTCACTACAATACCTGCATGCCTTAAATTCCTACTAATAGAAGGATTCACCTTCAAGTACAGTCGAGTATCTCGACCGGTTTCGTGACCTTCCAGGTAAATTTTTCATAGAACTGCACCTAAGCTATCAGAAACTGACAGAACTGTCATCATTACAATGTTGACGTAGGCGGGGATCTTATTATTTTGTCTATGCTGTGCCCAAGCATATTACGCTGTTTCATCCGTGTGGTGATGGACGATGATGATAAAAAAAATGTGTTAATCCAGCGCCTCATCTACCTCCATATTCAATTTCATCAAACTTATCCCCGCCGTTTGAGCGTGAGACAGTAACAAAGATCCATACATCCATACATTGTCAATATAAACTCGTTTGAAGTGTATAATTCGAATTTCACGACATGATAGTAGATTAAACTATTTCTATCACTTTCTATAAAGGGTCAGTTTTGGGATAGGTCCGTAGTTTGATGTAGTTAATAATCTGAATATGTTACAATAAAGTCATAAAACAGTTGAAACTATGGTAATGAGCCAGAGCCAGGTTTATGGTAGCAGTAAACGTTGACTGCTAACTACGGGGAAGTTGAGTTTGTCCGTATGCAAATACTGCAATCCTCTTTAGAGCTTTCGGGGCTTGTCACACGTGTAGCGTTCTAGAACCGCATTATCGTCTAGTACAGATCGCGCGGCGAGAGTTTGGCTTTGACCGTTATTGCGCAGAAGTCAAAAATTGGGTATCACAGGGTGGCTAGAGGGACAAAGGACTCTTGTCTCTCTCTATCACATCGAAGACGAGGGACTCTTGTCTCTCTCTGTCACATAGCGCGACAGTACCCATGCGCAGTAATCCCCTCCACCCGAAGGTCAAAGCCAAACTCTCGCCGCGCGATCTGTAACCCAGTCGAATCGGCTAAAAAAGGGGCAAACCCAGACAAACAATGAAGTAGCAATTTTTCTTTGGTATTTAGTTTGTTTTTGTTTTTTTTTTCAATTTGTTGGCAATCTAAATTTTTGTCGTACTCGATCCGTTGCGCCGTCCGCCATCTTAATTTTAAGATTTAGTACCAAGCAAAATAAAATTTAGACTGCCATATTGAATTCGGCAATTAAGTAGCAATTTGTCTTTCCTTTCAAAATTGCTAATAATTTTTTTCCGGGTCAAATTCTAATTCGACTAGGCTCTAACTGATAGAGTTTGCTAGTGTCAGAGGCCGTAGCACAATTTACCAAAAAATCGTATTGTAAGCGTGAACGCGTTTAAAGTTATGATTATATAATTTAAATAAAAAAATATGTATAATCTGTTATTTCTTTTTTGAGCACAACTTTTCAATTGTATTCGAAAAATGCGGTATAAAATACGCAATTTATATAAATTTTCGTATTATTATAGCCGTATAATAACTGTAATTCACTACTAAAATATATAAGATACTGATATATGTTAAAACTGTTAATATCGTGGTAATTTTTTTACATCGAAAAATGTGTACGATTATGCGAAATTTAAACAATCATATGAAAAAATCCTCAATAATCCAGTTGAAAGTCAACTGCGTAAACAAATCATAAAATCCAGTTTAAAGTTAATCGCGTTAAACCTTGCCTGTAAATCATACCACACATTTTCTGATTCATTCCCAGAAGGCACACTAAAACTAAACAGCAAAAACGAAAATGCTTCTCAATTAACCCCGAAACTCCCGTGCCGAAATCCCATTTGGTCCAACTTAGCGAAATAATATAACCACATCGTAGTAAAACCGACGGAAACTTTTGAATGGAGTCGTTATCCATTTTATTTTTAAACTAGAATAATGTTTTGAGTACCTAAGTGTTCACGATTTGAAACATAATAGAATTTATTGAATTGTGGGGAGGCCCAAAATAGTAGTTTATGGAATGGTCATATAATAGGGGTTATTAAAACACGATCGTAGGTTTATAGCATGAAGCGAAGCAGAGTGCGATATTACACAAGTGTTGTTATACCTTTGCATACAATATTTTATCTATCATACCGTTTGAATTAAATAAAAGTGGAAAATGAGTAAGTATTTATCTACCGACTTTCAAAAAGGAGAAATTCAGCTGTATTTTTTATGTTTGTTACCTCATAACTTTCGACTGGGGAACCGATTCTCATAATTCTTTATATATAATAAACCAGTTTTTGTTTAAAAACTGGTGCTCATCGTGTGGTCCCATTTAAGTTTCATCAAAATCAGTCTAGTAGTTTCTGAGTTACGTTCCAAATATATAGTATTTAAATCTAAACTTGCTCAACATGTTCTTTTAAGCAACCTTCGATAAACGAGGGGTTAATCCTTATGATGAACCTACCCACTATCTAAAGTAAATACGTTATATGAGTAAGTAAGTAGGTACCTATCTAACAAAACGAACGACAGTGTAAATATTATACGTAAGTAAAAATTATGTTCTCATATAAGTGGCTATGTAGTCATTTTGAGAATAAATTATTATTGAGCTTAATAACTGATTAGAATGAAGTCGTTGTTAAATTTTTCATATTGTATTTGTTTACAAAAATTGTTCAAATTATGAATGTTGCAATACGAAACTGAAGATAAATATGGATTTTGGCTGTATTAGCACTTAGCACAGATATATTTGCTGTAAAAATAATTTTACAACAAATATATCCATATTTTTAAGATAAATATATTTTATTCCAAACTCACAGCCACGGAATAAATATGTGGTATGGCGGGAAATATAGATTCTCATTGCGCATGACTGTGCAGCGCGCGCCTCCATAGACAATGACACTATTTTTTTTCAATGAACCCATACTTACGCGCCAGTAAAAAAGTAAAAGAGTGCTATAAAAAATAAAAAGTTATGCCTGCGACACCTGGTTTGTTTTTTTTGTCACTATAATGATATTTAAAGCGCCCATGTCTGCTTAACGAAACCATAAAAGATCATTTTGGAGAGAAAATCACATATTCTTTCACGGAATTCAAACCTGCGTCTTTAAATTAACGTTTTGGCTCGGCGGGTTCTGTAAAAAGAACATAAAGATAATCCGGATTGAAGGACCAATAGTGTAGTTAATAAGGTTATTACGAGTATCGAAAAAATTGTACACATCATGCTTAAACATCTTACTAATCTATTATAATTGCGGATGTTACTCAAGCACGTCATAACGGATTTAGTATAAAGATAGAAGAGACGCTGGAATAACACATAGGATACTTTTCATCATCATCATCATCATCACCCATCGATACCTGGTGAAACAGCGAGGCACTGATAATAGGATTTAAAAAAAAAAGTAATTAAATGTACTTTGCATATTTATGATGTAACAAACAACTTAAAATGTGATCGTCTCTTCTTGGTGCTCTTTTCATATATTTCCAAAGACAAGTAACTGTTTTATACTGCTTAACACTTTTACACACGCTAAAATAGTTCCAGTCCTAACTTCTGATTTATTTTAATAGTTCAACTGTGCGGTTCAATGGTTTTTAGCTTCGAAGTGTAGTTTTAGGCGTTCAGCGGCTTTGAACAGCTGTTACCACAATCTGAGCTGGATTAAATTATGCTATTAGTTGTTGTCATTTACCCTTGCTCTCATAAACGTTTTATCATCATCCCAACACTGAAATAGGTTTAAAATCCATTTAAGGTCACTTCTTTTTGTTATGAATAAATCGTTATATACTAGCTAGTATATAAAAATGAACCCCTATTTCTCATGGTCACGCTATAACTTGAGAACGGATGGAGCAATCTCGCTAATTCTTTTTTGTTGTTTAAATTCTTGTCAGGATGGGGTTCTTATGAAGAAATCTCAAAATAGATGGGAGGTTTGGCGAGGCCGAAAGCCGAGTCTACTACGCAAACGAAGTCGCAGGCAGTCGCTAGTAAAAATTAAATCATAACAAGAGCTAGTATATCACCACGTCGGATAGGTGTTTGAAAGAGTTCTACTTCCAGTATGACTCTTGATTGGTACTAACTGAGGCTAGTCGCTTATTTTTGATTAGATTTAAATAAAAAGGAGCAGTACCTGATCTTATTAACACGACGGATAAGTATTTGAAAAAGTGTTCTGGTTATCAGTATGACTCTTGAATGGGTTATGGGACTAACTGATGCTATAGTCTATAGTCACTTCTTTATATTGAAAGGCTGTAGTCACTTCTTTATATTGAGATATAATTTATAAGGAGCAGTACCTGAACTTATTAACATGACGGATAAGTATTTGAAAAAGTGTTCTGGTTATCAGTATGACTCTTGAGTGGGACTAACTGGGGCTACGGTCACTTCTTTTTATTGAGATTGAAATAATAAGGAACAGTTCCTGATCTAATTACCATAACGGATAAGTATTTGAAAAAAGCTCTGCTATCAGTATGACTCTTTAATCGGTTATGGGACTAACTGGGGCTACAGTGACTTCTTTTATTGTGATTTAAATAATAAGGACCAGTCACTGATCTTATTAACAAAACGCATAAGTAATTGAAATAGAGTTATACTCTTCCTCCTAGCGGGAGAGGGAGAAAAACCCTTTGTCTCATCCGCTCCGGAGGGCGCGGACCAATCGAGCTCGCACTCCGTCTCCGCTCCGAAGGCCTGGGGTATTGGCTGGGGACAGCTGGTGCCCCCCATCAGGGTTAGGTTCTCACGAGGTGTGGATGTACCCTGTGTTCCGGGGCATCTCACGAGGCGGAAATGGGGTGAGCTCTTTACACCCACCCCAGAGGCTGGGCCTGCGTAGGCGGGCAGCGACGTCGGCGGGGGCTGTGGCTGAATGCGCGAGCGGACCCACGCGCTAGCCACTAGTCGACGACGAAGGAACACCACAGAGATTTAGTGGGTAGGCTGCCCTTCTGGCTTCTTCTTCTTCCACACGCGCACCAGCTTTCCCTAGAGCTGGTGATCAGGGTATAAAACCTTCCTCTGCGTAAAAAAAAGTTCTTCTTCCTATAGATGTGGGTGACCCAACCTCAAAGACGTCGTGTGACGTCGAGCTTCAGGCATGGGTAGTAAAGTAGGTAGCGAGCTTAAGTAGTAACTGCGGTGGGAGATAACTAAGAAGCTAGAGCAGATAGGTATTGTCCGGTCGCACCAGCGCGAAAACTTTCTGCAAACAGTCGACTGATGCAATGGTAATTCGTTTTTAAACGGTATTTTTAAATGTCACCGTCAATCTGTTATCTCAGTTGCGGCAGCCTCGGATTACGGATTAATCCGAGCACAGTGGAACATCGTAAAATGCGTCGAACCAACAGCGGCGAAATAAAGCCGATGTTGATGCAAAGTCTCATTTCGAAATATTATACGGGATAAAGTAGGTAGCTTTTGTTTGATATATTTTTCTGGTACCTATTATATAGGTCAAGCTTTTGTGGTCTGGCATTTGGAGAAACATTTCCTAAAATTTTTTCAATGAAATTCATAAATATACATGATCAACCTATTATGTTTCCATTGTTGGGACTCGAGCCCACCTTGCAGAGAGAGAGGAGTTGGGCCATAATTAACCACGCAAGCCCAGTACGGCTTGATGGATAAGTTAGCGGCAATCAACCGGGACCGACGGCTTGACGTGCTTTACAAAGCACGAAAGCGTTCAGTTGATTAATACCACTAGCGGTCATTCTTCCAACTCCTGACCGCATCAAGTGTTGCTTAACTTGTTGATCGGTTAAGATCGCCAAGTCAAGCTCCGCTGCGATTGTTTAATCTATACAATGCAATAATGCTCTAATGAAATAAATTCACCAAATATTAGATATTTAATGCGATGTTTCTAGCCACGATTTATGACTGTATCTGACCCCTAGACAGGGTTTAGGGGTGGTAGCTAGCCGGTCGGGGATCAGAATGTGCCCTACCTATCATGCGTGGATTTCTCACGATGATAACCATCACTGATACAATAAAGCACAAGGTAAGCTTGTTCCAGCGGCCGTCGAGTTGGCGGTCGACCCTGCTTAGCATTGGCCTATCATCGCTTTAAACACATTTCATATACGTCATCCAACATGGTAACGATTGAACTCAATTGTTGTATCAATACTACTGATGTACTGAATTGTTCAACTTTACCTCGTTTAACTCAGAAGGGCGCCTGTTTAAATTCAGCTGTGGTCGATTTGTGTCATAAGGTGTAAGCGATTTATATATTTATTTGTAATAGAATACGGTCTACTATCGTAATAAAATTCTAACTGATAGTCAGCTAATATGTTGTGGGTTAGCGTAAAGTTTTTTTGTACATTTACTACAAGCCTAAAAATAGGGCTTGACAAAATGATTCTTGCAGAAAATTCATTCTATTTGGGTGACAGAAAAGAAGAAAAGTGACAAAAAAGTATGTTCTCAACATTTTACCAGGACCTGGCATTATCAAATGTGTTTATTAGCTGAAAATTATTTTGATGCTGCCCAAATAATGTTTGACTGATTGAAATTAGTTTAGATGATGATTTTACTACAATAAACAGAATGGCAATGTAATTGGAATTGGATAATTAAATGGCTTAATGTAATTAATAATTGAGCCTTTATTAGAACTATTCATTATCAACGGAATAGGTACCATGTATATTTACGTAATAAATATACATGGTAATTGAGCCTTTAAGTTCAAGTCATTTATTTCGCTTTAAATTGTGGTTACAATGAAAGATCTTATTGCTATAATGTTAATTACAACACAAATTTTTCCTATCTGGCACGCGGTAATTAAAATCTTAATCTAAAATACGATTATATTATATTTCAGGTGATACACATCAAAGTCCTAAGTTCACTAGCAAAAACAACTACAATTTTAATAATACACCACACTATACATTTTAGTGAAAAACTCAAATTATACTTTATGTTTGATTAATATCATGGGCTATATTTATGGTCAATAAGTGAAAAGAAATGATTAATTTAGTAAACGCTGCAATCAATTAACCATCTGAAAAGTTTAACTTTGAATTTTGGGAGAGGAAGGGATTTTAATGATTTTAGGAGATTATTAACCCGTTGAATGGCGATTCGTCATATTTGGCCAATAATACAATAAATTTCTCAGAAATCTACCTACTTTTCCAGGAACTGCAACGTGTGTGGTTAAACACTCTTAACGCCATAATATAACAATTTCTGCGGTAAAGCTTATTATTACACTGCGGAAACACTTATCTGTTATCTTGTGCAGTAGCTACGGTTATCACACAAGTGATTTAAAAGTTCAGGGTGTTTTTATTGTCACACAATCACGCTGGTTCTTGTAACGTGTACCATGACAGATCTAGAAAGCTGGTCGAACAATTTGCGGTTTTGTTTTCTCCCGCATTCGCAGTAGCGTTTTCTTTGCACTCCAACGTTGCGCTTGATGAGTGTTCACACTGGGATTAGGATTGGGTGTTGAAAAGCAAACATTCCTCATTCTCAATAGTATATTAACAGCTTAGTATAATGTAACTTTTCGCCTTAATTGTCGGGTTCAGATAATCTACGGTTACCATATCTTTACAGTAACCCGTAGCCACTTTTTCGACTTCAAAATGCAACCGTCACAAGATTATAAAAAATATATAATTTTAAAGCATTATCTAAGACTTATTACAATGTTTGAAGATCATTAGTTTTAAAAATAGAAACAACTTTTGAATCCTTCACACATCCAAATCTAAATTGTCCAGTTGTAACGAAAGCGATTCTCTAAGAGCAAACATCATTGCATCTTGGACAACATCCGTGACACAAATGACGAGATGACAAGAATCGTTGGAAAAGCAAGCTTGTGTACAAGGGCGACATCTCATAAAGTATATGACATCGGTGAGCTCGTCGAGTCGACGAGCGCATCGGCTATATTATATACTCGTAGTATACAATAAAACATAATTTTAAAAAAAACTTAGTTTTTTTAATTTTCTTATTTATAGCTTATTATGCTAGAGCTATGTCTGATAACGATTTTCGGTCGAAGTGCTGGTCGTTACAGTTTTGTGACAAGCGAAAATTAATGTTATAATATATTCAATCATATATAATACTAGCTGCGCTCTACGGTTTCACCCACGTGGTGATAGGTGATGATGAGGATGAATCAAATATAGCATATGTCACCCAGACAAAATTCAGTTCTAAACACGTGAAAGAATTGTTTGAATCGGTTAAGTAGTTTTACGTGTATCCATTACAAACAAACAAACAAACAAACAACCATATCTTTATATATCCTTATATATATCTTTCCTCTTTATTTTTAGAGTAGGTAGATAAGGATTAATACTAAGGTACAAATAATGTGGCCTGGATTGTACCTGCGTTACTATTGCATATTCCAAAATAAAAAAGTATTTATTGTGACATAACTGTAAAACAGACATAGTAGATAATTATGTAATAGACATTATGGTAGACGTCTTCTATAAAACTGTAGTACGTCACTTTGCTTTATTGTCAATAGCATAGACCTCATATTATACATAGACCAAAATATATACTTGACATTATATAGTTAATAGTTTCCGCAGCGTACGCGATATAAGGACTTTTTTGGTATTTTTTCACACCTTGATGAATCCAATGAATAACTGGGAAAGCTGTGGTACTTTCCCTGGTGGACTCTGCAAAAATCTCACCACTATATAACTAAAATATCGCGAAAAAGTACCAAGCTTAACCTTAGTCAGTACTGTGCGATCTCACAAGGTTAATGAGGTTCCATTTATTTCATGTCAGTAACTAGGTACTTAACAATGCTATGAACGATAAATATTTACCTTTATATAACAAAAAAGTCTAACCAACATGCATCATGTCACAAATTTTACCAATTATATTAATCATTTTTTAAGTCTTAACTCACTTTAGGTGCGTAGGTATGTAAACTTGTTTGTTTTTGATGCCATACTTGCTGGTTGTAAAAAAAAACTTTTGATTATGTTTTGTTTTGACATAAAATTGAAACGAATGCGTTATTATAATATGTTATTAAAAGAACTACTGAAGACAAGAGCTGGTTTTTTTACATCATTAAGACCCTAAAAAAATATTTAAATAATAAAATAAAAACGTTAAATTGTGAAGAACCATCCTAAAATTTTAATTAGTACATGTTGCTTAGACTTCTTTGATGTGTGTATATATAAATGTTTACATTTATGGTTCATATCTTATTGTATCTGTTAAGCTGTCACCGAACCGAAATCGGTTCGTGCATGGGCCGCCGGACGTGTCAAGGAACCAAAGTCGGTTAGTTGGTAATAATTTTGGTTTCTTTTTCGCAGGTGAACCGCCAATAAGATCCAGATACGCCCGTCTCATTATCCTGGTGAAACCTGACCCCCCCAAGATCGTCCAGGGTCCAGTTCTGAATGCGGTCGAAGATCGGGAGGTGAACTTAGAGTGTGTATCTTCTGGAGGAAAACCCGCTGCTGAGGTGAGCAGATGCCGTAATCTACTAGCCTATTTGATAGTATTCTTCTGTGATGGCAAGCCCATCGATTGTTTTGGTTTTAAATAGTCTCATGCCAATGTACAATGCGAATAGAACTGTAGAAGTATGTTTTGGCTCTACGGTTGCAGTTTAGTAAAGGAAGCTTTAAACTATTTATCTATATAGGAGCAAAATCTACATAATATATAAACTATCATGAGCAGCCTTGCCATCTATCGAACGACTTTATAGTATTTTTACATAGGTACTATTTTAAATATATATATATGTATATTTATTAAGGATGTCATATAGGGTTTGGGTTTGGAGTCAAGGCTTTAGGCCCGTGGGAGTCGGTCATGACGTATGTTGAGATCTAGCCAAATATTTTGGTGGAGGCAACGGGTGACCACACTGGTGTCTACAATGGGGAAAAAATCGAAAGCATTGCCAGCCAGCATTCTGGCAAGTTTTACCTACACACACCATGAGGCTTTTAGATTAGGTTTATCTTTTTATTTAGTTAATTAAATTAAAATTATTTTAATTTACGTATCATTGTATTAAAAACATTAAACTATCATCGCACTTTTTTACTATCCTATTTCTGTTTTTAATATAGTTTTGGTAACAATCAAATATTTTCTTACACATATCATACATGTATATTATTGCTAAGTTCAATTTCGTAAATACTGTATCAATCTATCTAAATAGTAAATGCTCGTAGATACAAATGAGAGACAAAACAAATACGTTTATTTTCACATGTATTCATTTCCGATATATTCATCGTAGATATTGCCGAGCGGCTTTGCCTACGTATAAATAAGGCTGGGAATACAAAGAGAGATCAAGCGGTTATTGATCCATGAATATCGAGCGATGTTGATCGCCAATTTTCATGACGCTACGCATTTTATACGAGTATGATAACATGGTTATAAGATTTCCGATCGTTTGCCACATAAAATGTATTACACTGAGAGTTTTCTTACGGAGAATTTTCTAAGGATCAGAGGGACGCTTTTATAAATTCTGCATGGTGTTGTGCACTAGGCTAGTCAATCTAGAACTGCCTACATCGCCCTTTAAACATAAACACAGAAATGCTTGTGTTCTACTCCTTGAGTAAAAATAAATACGTGACAAAGTTATAAAACTCAATAAGTTTGAGTCTTGCTAAAAAGGCTAACTACTTTTTTTATTCGGTTTAATTCATTTGATTCAAGACCTAATACAAAAAAAAATTAAAATCTCAGTAGACATCCGTCCTTATATAGAAAAAAAACTAACGAACATATTAACAAAACTACACTATTCTGCTAATTCATAAGACAATTGGGTTAAACTTAATGAATATTATTAATATGGCTCATCAATGTACTAAATATGGAATTAAATATGAAATAAATAAAATTAATAAAAATGGTTATTAGGCTCGTGAGTGTTGCTCGGCTGTCTAAGGAGACAGCGCGTCTGAGAGAAAAAAAAACTCTCATGCGCTGCACTATCATGTTAGATTGCACATATAGGCTGTTTTAATGAAATAAACAGCCTATAATGCTGAAAATTCTAAGCGGTCAATGTGAACCGCTATAAGTATCAGTGCGTCCCCACCCTAATACAAACGAGGCCACCCATCTCAAAGTGGAATAAGTTTCTCGTACATTATCGATATTGTTTATCTTTCACCAATTTGCCGGAAGCTTCGCTTCAGAATTCGTTATTCATTTAGTGAATAATAAAAAAGAACGAAATTGAGGATGAAAGATGGAGTATAATATATTTAGGCAACATTCATTACTTACTTTAATAACTTGCTGATTGGTAGGTTTAATTGGAAAAGTATGTTCCTTTACGTTTAAACTTGACTCCAAAAAAGGTAAATGCTCTGAATTCAATAGTGCTTATATTTTTGTGTGTGTTTTCTCAAAAATCTGGTGAGTTTTGCGGTGTGCCTTACTTTGGCAACGATATATCGTGATTGCGTCTAATCTACCGACTTCCAAAAAGGAGGAGGTACTCAATTCGACAGTTTTATTTTTATTTTTATATTACAATGACATTATAATGTCCTAACTGAATCCGTTATAAATTAAGTGCACCTATGCTTTTTTACTTTTTTATCTACCGACTCCCAAAAAAGAGAAGGAACTCAATTCGACTGTTTTTTGTTTGTTACCTCATAACTTTCGATAGGGTGAACCGATTCTCTTTTTGTTTTAAAGCTGGTGATTCCCGTGTAGTTCCATTTGAATCTCATCAAATTCAGTTTAGTAGTTTTTAAGTTACACTCCAATAACTGAAACTGAATAATAGAGGTCGGTATTAAATTTATCAAATTGTACTTGTTGGCTTACCAAATTAAACTAGTGAATAAAATCTAAAATTATCTAAACAATGTGTTCATACTAAAATCCCCATTCATGTAAAATTTACAATGAAACTTCTAAAAACATGATTATTCTATTCAATTGTGGGTAGTTTTACATGAGTTTAGAAAGCAAGATGTTGCATGAGGATAAATTTGAAATTATAACCACATTCAACAGAAATTTCAAATTTAAGTATACTGTCCTTCGCAAGCGTTATATGAATTTGGACTTTACATAATCGGCTCATTATGTTACTGCTCGGACTCGAGCCTTCCTCTCAGAGAGAAGTGTTGGGCTATAATCCTCCTCACGGGCCCAGTGCGGCTATAGGATAGGCTAGTGGCCAACCCATGTCGAAATTTTCAGGCCACCCAAAGGCCTTCAACATAGCTTAATGACTGTTGTTCTAAGGCAAACAACCGGTACCGATGGCCGAAAATGGCAAAGCACGGAAGCGCTCAGTTGAATAATGCAACTAGAGCTCACCCATCCAACTCCTGACCGCAGCAAGCATTGCTTATCTCGTTGATCGGTTAAGATCGCCAAATTAAGCTCCGCTGCGAGTGCTTCTACGCTTTAGGCTTTTGTCAGTGTGAACAGAATTTACTAAAAAATGATTTTAACTCGCTAATTTAGGCTTATGTTCCGCACAAGCAAATTTCTTCTATTGCTTGTTTAAAAGTGTTGAGAGTTAAGAGTTAAAAGGCATAGAGTGAGTAAACTGAGAAACACTACGAAACCCTGACCCTACATGCTTTTATGGCAAGTAATTTTATGGCACTTAGTTGATTATGGAACATATATCAGAACATTTTTACTAGTTACAATTTTACTCGGAGGTAGGACACTTCTGCTAGTATCCGTCTTGGTATGTGATATATGTATCACCGCAGTGCCAGATATTCTTCAAAGCCTTTAGAGTGAAAGCACTACTGTGTTAGGATTGAAGGGCACTGTAGCAAGTGAAATTTCGAGGTGGGTAAGACACAGCAGCAATCAGGGTGACGAGTAACAATACTGTGCTGTGTAGAACTTTGGAGCTTAAAGATCTGTAGGGCTATTTTGTATCTTAGTAAACGTTGATTGAAATCGAAAAAAAATGGCGGCTCTATGTCACTTTTGTCAGTTCCAGTAATTAGCTCACTATACTGGAGTTTTTAAAACTGACATAGAGCCGCCATTTTTCAAGATTGTAATCTACATTTATTAGCAACTGAGATACCTAATAGCCGTGCAGGTTTGCACTGACACTGTCATTGGCAGGCGTGACTTTTACCATTACCTAAACAACTAGCCCAGATGGGCTAGTTGTTTAGGTTGTTACTCCATTTACCATGTTACTCCACTTGTCTTATTTTGTATTTTTATGCAAATGGTAATCTATCGTCGAGATTTATTTATTTATTTCAATGTGGCTAATTAAATTATTCGATGTGGCTAACAGAATTATTCCAAAACACCACATATCATACATTATCATAACTAAGGTAAGTAGCTACGAAGAAATAATATCAGGAAGAGTAACTTCCAAAAAAAATGACCCAATAAAAGTCGCGCTAAATCAATAACATCGTTCACGCCGCTATGACTCAGCTGTCATAGTAGACGTTGCAGCACGCGCGTGGACCAATCCCTGCTTTCCTTCTGAAATTTAAACCAATCACCGAACATGTCTGTTTGTAACCACGGAAGTAATTCGTATTTCGAATGATACGTCATTTTGGTTTGAAGGGCCACTTTTTGTGTGGAATTTGTTCTGAGTTATGCGTCCTGACATTATTTGATATTATATTCGTAGGTAAGTAGGTACATTTATAAAACATCAAGTAGGTAAGTAGGTACTTAGAAAATACTTTTAAGAAGTTAAAGTAAAATTATATAGCTGAAATTCAGAATTAGTGATGTCAACATAATATGCAAAACAAAATTATAATAACAACAATAAAATAATATAAATCAAAGTCAAAGAACAAATACAACATATAGAGAGAGATGCCATTGAAAGTGAATCGGTTTAGAATTGGACAGAATATTACTTAAACACCTTTCAGCACCACTTTCTCGCTCTGTTCTCGCCACTTTCTTGCTCCGTTCTCGCCAGTTTTTAGCTTTGAATGCATCCCCAATATGTTATTCTTGTCTATGGATAGTTTACTTATTTTATCCTGACAAGCTTTTGTTTTTTTTGTCCTACAACTTCAGGTACTTGAATGGAATTGTGTAGTTAATAAATAAAATATATGTTCATTCTCATTGAAGATCTTTAATAGCGGAGCTTGACTTGGCGATCTTCATCGATCAACAAGTTAAGGCGCGGTACAATCTCAATTTTAAAACAATTTACGATACTTTACATAAGGATGGGAATTGCTTATCAAATTGGACGCTGTAATGCTAAGATGCAATTGAATACGTACGTATACGTTCACATACTTTTTATATTTATTTCGTACAATCAAATTATTAAATTTTAATAGTAAAAGAAGTCCATAGTTTACTAGTAAATTTCATTGAGAATTCGATTAAATGGAATATAAATGCTTTTCACAGGAAACACGTAAAAGATTGCAATGTTGCCGATTTTTTCTATTGAACCAAGATTGCTCAGTCGTGTATTGACTCCCATACTTCATAATAACGTAGATACAATTTTCACTTCGTTTTTATTTTTCGTTTGGTTATTAGTTTTAAGCGTCGAATAACTATGTTTCGAATCATGAAATTTGGTCGTGTTCTATACTCATTTCGGCTTAAGCTGCCCTTGCTGCGGTCAGGAGATGGATGGTTGATCACTCAAAAAAAACTCAAAACATTTATTCTGTATAGGCTCACGGTTCTTTCACTTTCACTAAATTGTATAGGCTCACAAATTAGTGAAATTATACACACAATATGTGATATTATATACTATAGTGATATTATTCAGTCCCGTCCGTCGGTCCCGGTTGTTTGTTTTAGGACAGTAGTTGTTAGGCTATGTTAAAGGCCTTCGGGCGGCCTGAAAACTTCGACATGAGTTGGTCACTAGCCTATCCACCAAGCCGAACTGGGCCCGCGTGATGGATTATGGCCCATCTTCTCTCTCTAAGAGAAAGGCTCGAGTCCCAACAGTGGGAACATGATGGGCTGATTATGTATACATTACTATGATAAAAATAACTTTGACTAAATTTTAAACAAAGAAACGACTAAATGCGATTTGGTAATTGAATTCGACAAAACCACGATATTTTCTCCACGCAACAATTTCTCAGCTAGTTTTTATAATAGGTACATAAGTACCGTGGTGGCATAAAGCTTAGTTACAGAACCTCACTTTGAATCGTTAACAATTCTTAATGAAGTAATGATAAAGTCTGAGTTTTGTTGAGTACATGGCAAATTTAATTACTTTACTAAACTATATCCAACATTTCGTCGGGTCGAAATATTACAACAAAATTATGTTACAGCTATATGACTATTAAAGAACTATAGTATTTACTTACTCAGACAAATTACGAGTAAAAAAGTATAGACAGAATGTTGTGAACAGAAAAGTGAGGCTGGTTTTCTAACCTACGTGCGTGCATCGGTATTGCCATGATAATTCAAATTAAATTAATTAAGATTAAAATAAAAAATAAAAAAAATTTTACATTACCTCATAAATACAACTTTACGTGTTGCTTCCACGCACCGCGACAGTTCGACTAACACAAGGTGAGGCGTAGTTTTACCCGGCCTCACTTCTCTGTTCACAACTTTCGGTCTTGACTTTTTTATTTTGTCTGAGATTTACTTGACCTGATTTAAATTCCGCTATAGGAGCGGTGCCGGTGTTAAACACTTTTTGGGATTGGACTTTTTTTTAAGCAGAATTTGAAGCAATTGAAGCAATATATGACTGCTTGCCTCAAAATTCATATGAAATTAATATTCGTTTATTAAATGAGGACCTTATTTAATTGGTTAAATAATTTGTTAATAAATGAAGTGTTAAGTATTGTATAGTAATGGATATGCTGAAAACCGCGATGTAAATAATATTCTAAAAAGGAACAACTTAGCTCTTTTAAATTTCTTATTTCTAGATAGTAGTTTGGTTAGAATGGTTGCGCTTATATAGTATTTGTTTTGCAGATTACATGGGTAGATAACGATGGAGGAGTTCTGACGCAAGGAGTCAACTACAGCTTTGAACCTATGCCAGACGGTAGAAGATTTACAGCTAGGTAAGTTTGAAGTGAGGATAGTTTGAATGGGTAGTTCAATCTAACTTCAGGCCTCACCTTTTGGTACGTAGCGGCATGAGGAAATCTTTAACATAACATCGTAAAGTTCCCACTTTTGAAACTACGCTCAAAATCCATACTGAAATATAATAAATGCGAAAGTCATTCTGCTTTTTGTTATATTTTGTATGTCTGTTGTGTTTTGTCCTTTTCACAACTTATCGGCTGAATGGGTTGTAATGAAATTTGGCAAGGAGATATATTATATACCGCGGAAGGAGATAGTTCATCAATGCTGGTTTTCATCAATACATGAGGGAAGCTGCGAAGCGCAACTAGTTAAAGTGTGGTTACATTCGACTGTAACACAACTGATCATCAATGAAGATGGTGATCAACAAGTACAATTTGAAAAATTTAATACCAACTTCCATTGTATTCAGTTATTGGAGTGTAACTCAAAAACTACTGGACCGAGTTTGATTAAATTTAAATGGGACCACACGGGAAGCACCAGCTATCCAACAAAATAATTTTAAGAATCGGTTCAATCAGTCAAAAAATATGAGGTAACAAACATAAAAAAACAGAATTGAGTATCTCCTCCTTTTTTTGGGAATCAATAGAAGACTAGATTAAAAATGTTACCCGTAGACTCGCCATTCGCCATATTTGGCCAATACTAGAATAGATTTCGCAGAAATAAACCTTTTCTAGGAACTGCAACGGGTGTGGTTACAAGTAATAGTCATATGTTAGTCATACCTGTCTTGTTTATTTCATCGTTTCTACATAAGAATATATAACCTGCTCCTTAACATTTCCACTCACTGCTAAAAGGCCGAACGGATAGATGAAATAATTTAAAGAACATTATTTATGTGTGGTCTTCAGTCTGTCCCAAAAACGTGTTTCCAAGCCCGTGATCGAACCCGGGGCCAGCGGTTCTAAAGGCAGAGATACTACCAATTGTACCAACTGACATGTCAAAGTTGTATTGTGATGTATTTAAAGTAAGCACAAATATTGTTTTTAAATATAACAAACTTTTGTATTTGATAAAGAAGTTCTGACAATGAAATAAAATTGAAAATAATCAAAGAGAACCTTTTAACTAAACATGCGCGACGAAGAAGACGCGGGTTCGAATCCCGTCCGAGGGATTCGAACCCGCGTCTTCTGACTCTCCGTGTCAGACGCCATTGACCAACTTAAATATTATAGCTATACACGATATAGGGCTACTTCTCATCGCGATTGAATGGGTTCGTTCATATATAACAAGTACAATTTGAATAATTTAATACTGACTTCCATTCTATTCAGTTATTAGAGTGTACCTCAAAAACTACTGGACCAAATTTGGTGAAATTTAAATAGGATCACACGGAAAGCACCAGCTTTTAAACAAAAAATTAAATGAAAGAATAATCAGAATCGGTGCTACCAGTAGAAAGTAATGAGGTAACAAACATTAAAAAAAGCAGAATTGCGTACCTCCTACTTTTTGGAAGTCGGTAGAAAAGACAGTACAAACTATGAGTCACCTGTGCCACAGCTGATACTTAACTAGATAATTATCTATATATAATAGACTTGACTAGATTAATGATAGTTTGTACTGTATTCGTTAACACATTACACTTCCACAAATGTTCACCTAAGCTCGCTTATACCTTGCGGTCGAAGTCGCGGGAAGTCTTTCAGTACAAGATATCTGCTTGGTTGGTACCATCATTTTTCGAGATATTCTGCTGCGCATCAAACGTATGCAGAAAATGTAAATATTGTTTGCGTAATTTTAAATTTCTTTTTTTTTATTTGTACTACACAAAGCTTGAAGGACACTGTAGCAAGTTATTGGGTTATTAGAACTCAAAACTAATGTAAAGCAACGCAAAAAGATACTTAACCTAACCCTCTGAAACTAGCACAAACATTTTGTTTATCAAAAAATGGAACCGACTTCAACACTTAAAAGTCTCAAATAATTTGTTTCAAATTGCAACACAACTGCTTGGCTGAATTTGATAACGTTTAAATGGTACCCTAGGAAGTATATATTTTTTATACTATTTTAAATAAAATTTGAAAATTGGTCCACAAATGGGAGAGAAATTGGTGAACATACATAAAAATACATATAGTCGAACAAAGAACCTCCTCCTTTTATGAAGTGGATTAAAAATATAATAAAAGAAATGAATTATTTCAATGATAATGTTATACTAATACTAGCAAACCCTGCGAACTCCGTTTCGCCACCAGATGGCTTCGTTTTATGTAACATTTCGTTTGGCGCCATCTACTTAAAATATTGGTTTGTAGTACATGCTATGTATCAGAGATGGCGCTGTATGTGAAAAAAGATTTTCCCGCTTTTCTTTTTAAATTTTTCCTGAATTTTCTTTACTATAAACCTCACGGAGCCCGAGACCTTTCCAACGAATGCAAAACCGTGGAAATCGGTTCGTGCGTTCTGGAGTTATAGAGTCAGGAAGGAAAACCCGACTTATTTTTATATAGTATATAGAAGAAGATAAAGATACCGGCTTCACTCACTTGGTATTATGTCGCTTTAAGTCCGACGACGTTTCGAACGTGTAAGACGTTCTTCTTTAGTGTTCAGGCTTGGAGATCGCATCGCGCACTCATCTCCATCTCCTCTTTATATTAGTATAATGTGTGACACTCACGATAGTTTTCAAACTCTAATGATAATGTTGTTCGTATTCTCTAGGTCTGTTCTCCATCTCCGCCCAAGGAGGCAGCATCACAACCAGACCTTCACGTGCCAAGCGCAGAACACTGCTGATCGTGCATACAGAGCCGTCACTATCAAGCTGCAGGTAATATAACCACACATTCTGATCCATGTAAGCTAATTTCGTCACAATAATTCCGCAACTTTCGTAAGGCCTAATCGCTCTGAATTTGAGATCTTCAGTAATTAGAAAACGATAAATTTTCTTAAAATAGAAATACTTGTTCACCACAACCTACGGAAGCCAAAGTACTGTCTGTATTTATTATAAGCAAATAGGATCAAAAAATCTAGTATATAAATAAGTACACGGTAATTAATTCTAAACCAAGGTTGCGGTACGAATTACACACTTACACGCCTAGCACATCCCGTATACCTAAACTATCCGCTATCGTCATTTGCAGGAACTATAGAACTTCCCAATATGAAGACCATTGGTACGAAATTATGGTTTTGTCTTATGTGAAATCAGAGACTTCAGCACAAAATAATCATCTCTAAGTCCTGTCATAATCTGGCGACCAAAAAAAAACCCGGCCAAGTGCGAGTCGGGCTCGCGCACAAATGGTTCCGAACTATTATAATTATATAATTATCGTCCGTTTCGCACAAAGCCGGTTTTTTTAGTATTTGCTGTTATAGCGGCAACATAAATACATTATCTTTGAAAATTTCAACTGTCTATCTATCATGGTTCATGAGACAGCCTGGTGACAGACGGATTGAAATCTTAGTAACTAGTAACTTAGTAACTTAGAATGAAGTCTTAGTAACAGGGTCTCGGTTTACCCTTTTACGGAACCCTAAAAAAGATTTTGATACTAGTTTAGAATTAATGGCCGTCTCTGATTAAGGTCTGATTAAAATTTCATTTAAAATTAACATATAAAGAACGATAACAGAAGGTTTCCTTTAAAATGACAAGCACTTACCTAAAACAGTGTCAGTCCCAATTTCTAATTGTTTATATAACGGTGCCTACCTTACTCCCTTTGCCATTAACCAAACTATGGTGGTATAAGCGATTTATAACCAAGCAATTTGCCTCGGTAGCGACCGTTATACCCTATTACGGCGCGCAATATAGAATAATGTTTCGTTAAGTCAGGTGATTGAAACAGATTTTAGTGGGAGTCAACGATAGGTAGGTGTATAAGATCTGTTAACGTCACTAAACTACAGTTCAATTATTTTGAAGCTATGCGAGTTCCTTTGCCGCTCTGTAGGCGTTGATCTGCATCTTACTTTTGCAAGAGTTGACATGAGAAACGGGACAAAAACTTATATTGCATCCTACTTTGTTTTTTGCTTTCAGTGGAGTGATATCATGCAAGATAGTAGCATGGTGATAAGGCATATACTAATGCCCATCTAGCTGACTCCCTTTATATCCAAAATGTCGCTAACCTAACGGTATCCCGCAATTTTTAATTTTTTTTAATTTTTTTTTAATTTACAAAGTTTCACAGCTTATACAATTTAATATAACGTAACTAGATATTTATAAAACCACTCATGAGCCATTTTGAAACTTCATTATATAGACTTTTGTGTAACAATAAAGTAGGTAGTCATAGTCGCAAAACACTAAATTAAGACAGTAAAAATAACAATGTTTGTGGTGGATTAAAATCAGTAATTGAATATAAACGAAACAATTGGTTCAAGTGAATAAATTATAAATATAGCTGTCATAACTAATAAGACGTATAGTCCCACATTTAGTATCTAATTGTTGAATTAGTACCTACGTAATGTGCTTCAACATTAATTATGAGTGCTGACACTAAGAGTAAAAACTATAAATCTTAATGATGGGTAATAATTCCAATATATACTTACCTAATAATACAATTAAATAGCATGTGTTGTATAAATAGTGTGTGATGTGTATCGTGTAAGGGTGTGTTTGTGTGTGTGAGGGTGTATGTGTGTTTGTGTGTGTCATGAGATGAGAGAGAGGGCAGCAAGGGGTATGCATTAGTTATAAAGATAAGATAGTAAGGAATCAGTTTAAGTTCATAGCTGTCAGAGACTATATGTGCCTAGTATCCTACCACAAAGTCATTGACTATCAATTCAAATTGTATTAAAAAGCTAACTTAATCTGTCCGCATCAGGGCAAAAAATAACAATAGATTTATGAATGAAACTTGCCTCTAATGAGGCTTGCTGATTCGGACAGATTAATAACCCCTCACCAGTCGATTGTCAATATAACAATGAAATTTCTATTGTGTCTGGGTCGTTCGACTGATGAAGTACTAAATAATAACAAATAAATTCAAAAAAATACGGGGGTAGTTAATGTTAAGTGCTACGCTTTCTGTACATGTGCATACTCTTAAACCAGGCTTATTGATAAATGTGTATTGTATTGTAAATAGTAATAGGTATGTAAATTTGGTATACATACACATATACATACACATGGAGTACTGATGTAATCCTCGTAATGAAGCAGCCAAGCTTGAGTCTCTTCATGCTCGCTGTAATCAGCGTAGAACTGTCAGAACTGTCGACGACCCCCAGCTTTCCAAAGACCTAGAGCTGTATGCGTAGAGACATTGGTTTTCTATATGTACTCGTATTTTCTATCGCATATACAATGGAGACATATGAAGAATGATTCATTCTTGTGCCAGCGTCGCTGTTTCATCACCGCCAGCCATAAACCATATGATTGACATGTAGTGTAGAATTCACATACCGTGCGATTTACAACATCTTTTTTCTCTCTCCTCACAAGTTTTACACATATCTTAGGCGACACTGATCGCTTTCCATAAGGCGGCCGTTTACTTCATTTGCCACCTATGGCATCAAGAAAATATTTTTAGATAGTTAATATTTTTGACTCGAAATATCGCGTGCCATTGCTAAAGCAATTTCTCTATTTTTCGCACAATTATGACAAAGCAAATTGTCGAATTTCTTTGTTGCCATCCATGCTTACACATTATTTCAATGGTACTAAGCAGCTGATTTAGGTCTTATAATCAATTTAACGCAACTGTTAAACAGTGAAATAAATCAAGTCAAACAATTCCCAAAAATGACCACAGATGAACAAGGAAAAAAGATGTAACCTCTAGGTTTGGCCCATTAAGAGCCCGCACAGCTTACAACTGCAAAAAAAGAACAGAAAAAACCTATCGCGATGTATCCTACAGGCTTTGCTGACACGCACGGAACGAGGCTCGTCTTGAAATTAGAACCTACACAGCCTCGTATTTTCACTTTTTCGCAGTATAAAAGCCTGTCCAAAATTAAACGAGCCTTCATACCGGAGCTACCTTAAACGCAATTACACTAACTGGGACAAATTCGAGAGCTCTGATTAGACTGGTCGGTCCTCAAAGCAGAATCGGCGAATTTTCTAAAAGGGATGTGTACAGAAATTGCGGAGCTGATTTTTTTTTCCTCGAGCCCTCTGTTTCCTTATTTCGTTTTCTTTCTTTATATCCGTTTATTGGAACCTCGGCTTAAGACGTAATTTATGTGCGCAAACTCAAATTAAAGATTGTTTACTGGCCGTTGACTTTTTTGTCCAATGTTAAGGTTAAGATATTTGCAAGAAAAAACCAATTGTTTTGTGTTATATTTATTGTGCTAATCTAATACCTATCTGCACTTCTATTACAAGCTTTTATTTAACTTTCTTCGTTAGAATTTCTGTCTTTCCGTATCTAAATCACACTATAATTAATGTGATAGTTTGGATGTACGGATGTTTGTTACTCAATCATGTAAAACTGCTGAACGGATTTGGATGAAAATTGAAGTCAAAATGGTTTGTCTAGGTATGGAATAGAATAGAATAGAACGTATTGGCCTTGTAACATTCGTAGTTACACTGGGCAAGACAAAATATTATAGTATCTTAACGTTAGAAACATATATATCTAGTCAGCATTATAAGGTACAATAGAAAAATTTGAATAAATTATTACGATTATTAATAATGTCACACATGATTACCTAATAATGAAAATTTAAGATTTGTTAAAATTTTATATTAGTACAATGTCAACCAGTCAACATAATATATGACAGGTACTCACAATTAGGCCATTTTTATCCCCATTCATCGGGTAGTTCCAGAGGGATCGAATGATCCTTATTCCAGGCGCACAAAAATGTGAGTTGATCCTATTTTTTACCCCCGATGCAAAATCACAAACTCGTCAAACTTATAACGTCCAGCCGTGCGATTCTCTAAGAACAAACATCGTTGCATCTTTGACAACATCCGTGAAACAAATAAGAGGACCAGAAACGTTGGAAAAGCAACCTTATGTACAAGGGCGAAGTATTTGACATCGGTGAGCTCGTCGACGAATCATTACTGAATCGCACGGCTGTTATAAATTTGACGAGTCTGTGTGTATGTCTGTAGCATACAAAGACCTTACATATAAGTATAAAGTCTTTGGTAGCATGGTAGCTCCTAAACGAATGGGCCGATTATAATGCGGTTTTTGTTTGAATGATGACGTGGTCGAGATGGTTCTTAGCTACAATTTGTGACGATCTGTTCAGAGATATCAAGGTCATCAGCTCTTTTGTTAGCTTCGGTAGGGATCGTATACGAAGGATTGTTTGGAGGGCTACATGATGAAGGTCGGCATATTTAAATTACGTAAATATAGCTAACAATACAATACAATATGTGTAATGAACACGTATGTAAATAAATTTATAAAGTTAAAAAACATTATATTTTAAAATTTTAAGTGTTGAAGTAACTATTTAAATCTTGTATTACCAAAGGCAGGGACTTTATGTCTGTGAAACTAGCAGCTACCAAAAAAAACGTAGTTTGGAGCCGGAAGATGACAACAGGAACTACTCCATCTTATAATGTAGCCCTGCCCTGTTTGGTTTTTTCTAATTATATATATATAGTTATAATAGAGATATAGAATAATAATAGAGATAAATAATAAAACTATATAAGGACTTTGTTTATTAGTACACAATATTGAACGGGGTGGATTGAAATCGATAGCTGGTTATAAAAGTAAAAGAAAAAAAACGACATATTATATTTTTTATTATATTGTGTTTAGTGTGTATAGTAAAGTGTATATCAAAATCTGCTTGTCCGAATTTATATATGATTAAATTTAAATGGGACCCCTTCGGAAGGTCTGTTCCCATCAGTTCTATTGATTGTTCTATTGATAGAGGAACACAGCTTTTTTTAAATAATACTCACGAAAAACAATGCAACTACTTTTGTTAAAGTTATTTATTACCAATAGGCTTTTTTAATACTCTACCAAACTAAAAAGAGTTTTAAGAATCGGTTCACAAATGGGGGAGAAATCGGCTACCTTACACATAAAAAAATATACACACGTATATACAACCTCCTCTTTTTTTAAGTCAGTTAAAAATAGCGAATTGCGCTCTCAATATAATAAATTCCTGCCACCTTTTAATTCAGACTTTCGTGTTACAATCATAACGTGTTTAATGACACATCGTAATATAATGTTCCTGTAACTGCACCTGTTATTTGAGTTCCGCTATATCTCTGCAAAATACACACACAAAACAATACCGTAAAACCAATCTGAATAACCTATTTGTTATGTTATGGTAATAGAGGAAAACGGTTGAAGGCGACATCTTTGCATAACATTGCAAGGAAGCGATTTCGGTTTTTCTTTCCGTTCACTCCCGTGGCCATGTTTTGGGGCTAAACGGGACAGTTGCAATTATTTTATGACAATGCAAAGCTCGCCTGATGTTAACTCCCGTATTTATTAACAAGAAGCACTAATTACTAAAGCAACAATTTTAATTCTATAGACTAGAATTTACCTGAAGTTAGAACTATCAAAGGCAATTCTTAGCTGACTAATACCGAGATGCCGAGCCTACTTCGAAAACGAAGTCGCGGGCAGTCACTAGCACTTATTCTGTTAAGTCAAATGATTTAGAATGAGATATAATAATTTTAACCTTAAATTCCTGGGTATCCAAGATACAGGCCGCGCCTAGTTTGGAACCCATTGCTTAAACATGCAACTGTATTTAAGATAAATTTTATATTATAACAATTTGTCATGCATCTAATAACTAGTGTTTCTATTATTTGTAAGCAATAAACAATAAACTAGTCTATATATATAAAAAAATAACCCCCATTTCTCTTGTTCACGCTATAACTTGAGAACGGATGGAACAATCTCGCTAATTCATTTGGTGTTGTGTTGATTATTGTCAGCAGAAGGTTGTTATGAAAGAGAAACCATGAAAAGACGGGAGGCTATGGCGAGGAGGGGGCATCCGACACCCACTAGACATAGGCCCTCACAAGGCGTAGATGCCCAACGAGTTCCGGGACATCTATTGCGAATGGAGTCGCAAAGGACGACTTCCCCAGAGGTGGGTCTGCCGGAAGGCGGACAGCGGCGTTGACGGTAGCTGCGGTGTAATGCAATAGCGGGCCCGTGCCCCCGTCACATGTCGAGAAGATGGAACTCCCCGGGTTTTTAGTGGGTATTCGGACTCCCACATAACCACCATGCTCCCCCGGGGCTAGTGGTATCCATAAAGGATTTTCCCGGGACAAAAAAAAGGGTTTACAGTAAACTCGGTCACAGAATACATAATAGTAGGTAGAAGTACAAACTCTAAAAACCGTATGTATAAAAATCGTTCCAATTTAAAACTTAATCATGGTAACTTGCCGTCTCCCACAACTTTTTAACACAAAAATTATGCAACCTACAGGCGCTTACAAAGAGTTTCATCCATAAACTTGTAAAGAAAATGGCGGTTTAACCGCAGTATCAAATTATCTCGTTTTTGTGGAGCTTATCGTAGGTATTATAGTGATAATGTTTTATCCAACATCTGCAGAACAGTTGACCCATCGTGTTTAAACTAAGAAGTGTGGTTTGGAAATAGATTGATGTAATCGTTTAATTTGCGGATATTTACGTTATCAAATCACAGACTTACGCTGCCAATCCAGAACGACGCTCAGTTGTGAACTAACTGAAGAATGAGACTGTGAAGTACTAAACTTGAGTAAAGATTTGAGTATTAATTCTATCTACGTATATACCAGTGGTTCCCAAAGTTGACTGGACCGCGACTCACCTAACAGAGAGTTCCAAATTCGGGTTCACATCCTGATTTTCATAAAAGAAAAAGGGCATAGGACATAATCAATGGAAGGCTGTTCAAATAAGAAATAAAAAAAACTGTTCAAAGCATGGATTTAGAAAGGGAGGGGATGTGTTGAGAAAGCGTAGCACGTGTCGCAGCAAGTTTCAGAAAACTTGTTGGCTAAAATCGTAAATATCGGCGCGCCAGTGTGCATATTCATTTCGACATCGATTGCTTTTCGACATCGATTGCTGGTAGTATTATAAAATTGTTTACAACTCAACGAACAAATGCCGCAATGTAGTATTGCATGTAACGATACTCTCAGTGCGCATCGTCACGTAGTGCGGCCTCTGCTATCGGCACCGGGAGTTATTAGCGTTCATTGTTTGATTTGTCAGTGTGCATTGTAATGAGTTGGTGTAAGTAGCTAATGAGAGCGTTGTGTTCAGTGTATTACTTTATTGTTTCATTTGTAGTTGTGAAGTGCAGTAATTGAAAAACTGAGACAGGCGAATCAGTGGAATAAATGCCTCCCGCCATATCCCCTCACTTCCTAAATCCGTGGTTCAAAGTGTTAATATATTAATAAAATAGGATTTGTCGTTCTATTTTTCAGGGCTCACGCAATATTAGACTACCCATACTTTGTGACCAAGAATAAGACCAAGAATAAGGGCAGCAGTACATTAAATGATGTGTGTCGATTAGGCTTCAAGTATTACACTTCATACCTCGCTCTACTACATGTTCAATAGGTTAAATCAATGTTCATTTTACTTCAATTCATTTTACTACAGACAAAATAATAAGATGTAAGAGTGGAAGGTAATAATATAGTCACCTTTTTTCACCTTCTTTAGTGACCCTTGCTACTAACGGGATCGATTGTCATTCACCGTCAGTGATGATATCATCAAAACAGACGAAACACTATTCAGTTAACGGAGTGTAACTCAAAAACTTCACCCAATTTGATGAAATTTAAAAAGATTACCTCAGAAGTATACTCTACCAACAAAAATGAATCTTAAAAGTCGGTCCATAAACAGCGATGATAATAAGCGAGCACACATTAAAAAAAACTCATAGATACGGTCGAATTGAGAAACATCCTCATTGTTTGAAGTCTGTTAAAAAGGTTTGTAGTCAATACCATTATGGCTAACGATCTTAGAGGAACTAGAACTGTTACAGTTGGCAGCGTTTTTTGAATTGAAGCGTTTTTGCATCTTGGTCAGTAGACTATCGCAAGGTGAGACAGTCCCAACGGGTGGTCTAGTCACCTGTATGGTATAATGTACTATGATCACTTGAACGATAAAAAAAAAAATCAACGAATACACAACTATCATACACATAATGATGTACATAAGTAGATACTGTGTGTAAATTGCAAGTGCTGAAGCTAAAAAAAGGCGGTAAAAAAGCTGAAACAGGGTATTTTGGGGCTTCCTAGGTTAAAATATATACTCTATAATCTATCTATTTATTTAAAAAAGGAACCCCTATTTCTCCTGGTCACGCCTATAACTTGAGCATAGATGGAAAAATCTCGCTAATGATTTTTTTGTTGTGTTAATTATTGCAATTTTTAGAGAGAAAAATTCACTTCCTCCGGGATTCGAATCCGCGGCTTCCGACAATCCATGTTAATTATTGTCAGGAGAAGGTTCTTAAGAATGAAAAAACAAGGAAATTGGCGAGGCCGAAAGCCGAGCCTACTACGCGAACGAAGTTGCGGACAGTCGCTTGTCATTATTATTTAAAGAACATATTATAATTTGACTTATTAAAAAGTATTTGTAGATATTATTTTAGCCAAACGTTTGGTAGAGGAAACCGGTGACCTGAATGCTGGCCCATACCTCAACCTTTAGCCAAAAAGTTAGCATTTCCATCTGCAACCACCGGCAACATTTTTACCAAATAACTCCCGAAATTATAGATAAGTTTTTTTTAATGTTTACTTCTATTTTTTGTGTAAGTTTGAATTGTATTTATAGGTTTTCCTTCTTCCTACATTTTATAATTGACACTGTCACATCGAAATAGTATAGGTAACATTATAAATTTTAGTGGAACATAGATTTTTTCTTTACAGACATACATTTTGTACATTATTGCCAATATTTTATATCGCTTTATTTAAAGTTTTCCAAAATTTTACCGAAGTTCGTAGTGTAGAATTCCATCTAAACCAGTAGAACACATTTCAGTTTGAGAGATCCTCGAAAATAATCTCTCTGTATACATTGTTATTAAAGTAACTAACGGGTGTACTGCAGTACCGTTAGCAAAATTGCTCGTAAAATGTTTGCCGCAGCCAACCTCGTGTCGAGCAGGATGTCATGGCATCACCATTTATTACTTCCTTTAAATAACGGGAATTTATAACTAGCTTTAGACTGTTTAAATAAACAAATCCTATTTAATATGAAAAACGGGAATCACTCGCGTAAATAAGTCAGATCTTTGCAGTTATACTTTCAACCTACTATAAGTACTAACAAAAGATGAAAGAAAAATTTAAAAAAATGTCGGCTCTATGTCACTTTTGACGACTACAGTGAGTTGCCGTGCGATTCCGTAATGATTCACCGATGTCAAATACTTTATGAGATATCGCCCTTGTAGATAAGGTTGTTCTACCAATGTTTCGTGTCATCTCTTCATTTGTTTCACGGATGATGTCAATGATGCAACGATGTTTGTTCTTAGAGAATCACACAGCAGAAATATTAGTAAGTTGCCGACTGGAGCCGATAAAAGTGACAAACTACCATATTTAAAATCCACTTTTTTGGGTTTCAATCAACTTTTGTTAACAACTGAGATACATAATAGCCCTGCCGGTGGTCTTTTTCAAGGAGAGTGCAGTTTACCGTTTTTCATATTAAAAATGTGTATACACCACGTTAGTTTTCATAATAAACTAATCCTTTCATGGGAGATGGCGGGAAAAACTACAGTTGATCTAGTTTTTTTATGTTATTAGAAAAACACAAAACTAAAATCCTTGAACAGATGCATTTCCTCACAAGTGACGAACTGCACTGCGCCCACTACCTTGAGACATTAAGTTGTTAAGTCTCATGTGCCTGTAATGTCGCGCGCACCCATACCTTCAAAACAAAACGCAGTATTGGATCACATAACAGATTCACGTTCTATGGGGGAGGCATATGGTCAGCAGTGAACGTCTTCCCGCTGATAATGCTTATGATGATGAACTGATTCATGGTAGGAAAAGGTATGGTGGCATTACCCTCTCCAGAAGGACTCTCTCACAAAGACTGCTCTTAAAAAAGTCTCCTATAAAACATTTGTATCCAAGTAATGGAGACGGGTAAGACGTGCGTCTGAAGTAAGCTCTGCGCTTGCCCATGACGGGTGCAGTGCCACCCAGAGCTTGTAACTTTAGTTTTGCGTTGCTCAGCACTGCACTCAACACACCCAGTAATTTTACTTGCTACAGTGCCTTTCACACCCTAACACAGTAATGCTTGCATGCTAATGCTTCGTCGAATACAGTGCCAGATACTGCAGTGGTACCAACCAAGACACCAACTTAGTAGGGTTTTCCCGCCTTTCACGATTTGTATCCCGGTGTATAAAACTAGTCATTCTGCAAACAGAAACCTTGTAACCACATAGTCTTATCAGTGGTAGTATTTCGCAGTTCTTCACAACCTCGGGAATCACTTGTCCAATGAAGATCGTATTCGAAACTCGTCTTTAAAGTCAGGTACCTATTCATATTCATATTCAATATTTTTTTGCAACATAATATGTACTCGTAACAAGTATCTTACAATTTAGGTACTAAGCATCACATGTGACCCTTAAAGGGTATGGCAAAATGAGGTGGAGCGGACCAATATGACTTAGTTACCTAATGTGTGTATCAAATTTAATCAAAATAAGTCGGTAAATAGCGGCGCGGCAAACTTCACCCTTTTTATAAAAAAGTACGCCCCTACTCAAAACAGCCGGCGACAATATATTATATTAAATAGTAAAACATGCATACCAAGTTTCGTCAAGATTGGTTTAAAAATGCGACCCGTACAGGATGACCAACATACAACCTAACAAACACACGGACAGATGAAAGTCAAAGTGCTCATATATGAAATTCCTTTTTATAGTCAGGTAGGTACCTAGTTTGTGTACCGATATTTATCAAAATCGGTCGGTAAATAGCACCGCAGCAAAGCTCCTCCCGATTTAGGAAAAGTACCCAAAAACACAGCACAATACAAAGACGCCACGACGAGAAAAAAAAATACATTGAATAGTAGAAGATACATACCAAGTTTCGTTATTGGTATTATTGGTAATAAAATGCGACCTGTACAGGAAGACTTACATACAACTTAACAAATATACGGACAGCCGTGCGATTCTCTAAGAGCAAACATCGTTGTATCTTTGACAACATCCGTGAAACAAACGACGAGTTGAAAATAAACGTTAGAAAAGCAACCTTGTGTACAAGGCCGATATCTCATAAAGTATTTGACGGTGAGCTCGTCAACGAGCGCATCCAAGAATCATTAGAGAATCGCACGGCAGATGAAAGTCAATTTGGCCAATTAAAGCAGAGATGCTTCACTCGCTCAGTCAATAAGTATCACCGGGTTTATTTTCAAACTACGTTCCCTCATGGAGTAGAAACCTATAGTTTAATTCTCACTTCTAAGGCTTTGTCTAGACGAGCCCTAACAGGCGGCGACGTGGAGGATTATTTTTTTCCCTCTTTATAAGGGGTGATAAGGTCACACCATTCGTTAAATGTATAATTAATTACATAGCTTGAGGCATATTTTAATAGTGTAGCTATTGTAGACGTTTTAATTAAAGTAAAGTAATATTTTTTCCAATTATAGTACCTACTTTATACATTACTAGCTGCTCTCCGCGGTTTCACCCGCGCGGTGATGATTGATGATGATGAATCTTATATAGTCTATGTTACTCAGGGTGAACGTAGCTTTCCAATGGTGAAATAATTTATGAAATCGGTCCAGTACTTTTTGAGCCAATTCGTTACAAACATACATACAAATCTTTCATCTTTATAATCCTATTAATATTATAAACGTGAAAGTTTGTATGTATGGATGTATGGATGTTTGTTACTCTTTCACGCACAAACGGGGGGGCTAATGTTGATGAAATTTGGTATGGGGGTAGATGAGGCGCTGGATTAACACATAGGATACTTTTCATCATCATCATCATCATCATCCATCACCACGCGGGTGAAACCGCGGGGCGCAGCTAGTATTAGTATAGATTAGTATATATGGCGCAAATTTCGGTAATATTTAAAGAATACTAGTAAATTTGATATTTGGATTACGATAAATGAGTTCAATTATCTTCTGTAACCAAGATTTATAATGATGTAGTGTAGATAAGCAAACTTAGGCCCACTTGCACGTTCCAGATTTAGCTTCAATAACTCAGAGTCAACCGCTAAAACGGGATTTTATAATTAATTTATCTTGCACCATTAGAGGTAAGGAGTGAATTTAAGGTCATTTATTGAAATATTTAACTCAGCAATGTGGGAGGGTTAAGTCTTTAACTAGGGTTAGTAAAGTTTATTGTCAAAAGAAATTGAGGCTACATAATATGCTGCTGTATAATGTACATTACAGGAGACAATACGTATAGAATAAAAAGTCGTCAAATTTCATACAACAAAGGATAAACAAGAAAGTCTAAATACATTGTACTGTAGTGCCAAAGAGATAGATATAATTTTCACTTTTTTTTTCGACTCATTAATTATTGGTCAGGTTACAATATAAGTGCATAGACAATTCAATGTTCCCATCGAAAGATTACAAATGTCAGTTTAGCAAAACCGGTGATCGTTCATAGTCGTGCAAGGCAAAATAGGAGTTAAAAATTGATATGACTAACGTAAGTTTACAAACTCGGAGACTTATTTATTCAACCCGAGCAAACGCGCAAGTGGGCCTTTGTAAGGGAGTGCAGCAATATTCGGCCACACTTGTATAACGCTAGAATTAGATATACTAAGCCTTAGAATATAATACAGTCAATAAAGAGTTAGAATTAATTATATTGTAAGGAACCTTAGGCGTATAAATGTTTATATCTAGCTCTGTAAGTCGTAGTTGTTTAAGTATTTAGTATGTTCGTAAAGCCCACTCACCAATGTACATATTTGTAGTAAGTAATGAACCGTACCTATAATATAAGTAAAGATATTGTGAAAGTAGAGTCAAACACGTAGTGAAAATGTATATGAAGTAAGTACGATTTCATAAAACGGGTAGCCAATAGAATCGGCTCTTTTAAAATATTTATACCCAATCACAGCTTAGCCCAGCAGACAGGGAAAAAACATTGTGCGCAAAGGATAGCGATAATAGCGATAATTGTTAACGTACATTGGTGTAAACAATAGGCCCTCGGCGAGACGAGGGCACTACTTGCTAGGGTCATAAAGTAGCCTTATATAGAGCCCCAACGGGGAATTTTATGCATTGTACATCGGACCGTGAAAGAATATACATCTCGAGTTGGAAGCCGCCTTTTTCTTCTACACACCCTTGCGACCTGAATTCGCCTACAATTTCTTCGAGCCGGATCTACACAGAAGAAAAATGAGCGTGAAGAGCTCCATCACGACGCGCGGCAAGTTACGTCAGCTTAACGCGGATAAGGAAAAGCGTCGTGATTTGGAAGAGCGAACTGACTCGGGCTTACCGTCGGAAATAGCGCCGGGATCCGAATCGATTGCCACAGCGTCTGTGCTGACTCCGGTATTACCAGCGGGTGGTCGACTCATAGACCACAGATTGGAAATTCCACCGCGCATACCGGAGTCGGAACGTAGCACACGAAGACGTCATGGCTCTCGCTCTAGTCGCGCTTCGTCCAGAGGCAGCCGCAAAAGTGCTGAATACCTCAAACGTCGCGCAGAATACGAGGCTGAGCGAGAGTTAGTGCGCATGAGAGAGGGTCTCGTCAAAAAGAAGCTGGAAGTCGATCTAGCCGAAATAGAAGCGAACGAAGATGCATCAAGCGCCGAAGAGGACGAAACAACAACTCGTCGCGTCGAAGAATGGATCGAGACGACACCTCAAGACACGACGCGAGCCGGTATTTTCGCTACGGCCGCAACTCGCGATATGTCCACGGCTCCGCAGCCAGTGTTGACAGCGACCCGCGAGTCGCACGCGCATCGAGACTCGCCCGCGTCGCCTACGCCGGCCGCGCCACGGACGGCGCCCGCGCCCCGCGCACCGTATGCGCCCCGCGTTCAGCCGACGCCCCGGGCGTTGGCAGTGGCACAAGCGCCGCCCGCGTCTCGTGAACAGTTCGCGTCTCACCCACCGTTCGAGCATCGTACTGCTATATCGGGTGAATCACGCGCGCCTCCGGTGTGCGCGCGCCGCGAGTGTTGTGAAACGCGTATGGATTGTGAACGCCAGAAAGTGACCAAAGAAACACGAAGACCCCTGCAAGAGAACACACGGCTGGAGTTCAACAAAGAAACGCAAGAAGATAAACGCCGAAGCATATCATATGACAGGCGGGACAGAGGGATAAACCAACTGACAGAGGCACTCACGCAGCTAGCAAGACCGCGACCAACACCACGGCAAGCGTATGAGCTGCCGTACTTCAACGGAAACCCGTCGGATTGGATCTCCTACAAGAGCATGTACAACGACACAACAACGATGTACGAATTCAAGCCACACGAAAACTTAGCGCGGCTGAAAACATCGCTACAAGGAGAAGCCAAGACGGCGGTGGAAGACTTGCTACGCTCGTCAGTCGACCCCGACGAAATTATGAAGGCGTTGGAAAGGACATTCGGACACCCTGTGTTGATACTAGAGTGCGCGTTAAACAAAGTGCGTAACCTACCCAAAGTGTCACAAAGTGGGCGGGAATTACCAAAGTTCGCTGCGGCAGTGAGAAATTGTGTGTCGCTGTTAAAAAACATACGCGCAGAAGGCTATCTACACAATCCGCAGTTAGTGAGTGAACTGTTAAACAAACTGACGCAAAGCCAGCGGGAAAAATATGGCGACTTTGCGATGGGACTAGATAACGCACAAGGAATGGATCTGCGAGTGTCACCTAACCTACAGATATTCTCGGAGTTCCTGGAACACTTGGCGCAGGCAGCATCGTACTATACGCAAATGGACATGTACTCCGGGGTACCTGCACAAGTTGGACACAGTAGGCCCCACAGGACAGTGCCAGTACCAGCAGTGCGAAACTACCAACCCATGCGCTTAGTGCAAAAAGTGAACGTGCAAAGCGAACAATCAGTGCCCGATAAAGACAGTGATTCACCACAACTAGATACTAAAGTGAAATGTGCGTTGTGTGAAGGAGAGCATGTGCTAGTGAAATGCAAAAAGTTCGCGGACCTCAGTGTGAACGAACGTTGGGAATTCGTGAAAGCGCAGAAACTTTGTTTTAAGTGTGTGCAGAAACGACATTCGCGAAACATGTGCCGGGCAAAGCGTTGTGAGAAGTGCGGGTACTCACATCACTTAATGTTACACGTGGACAAAGTCGCTGCGCCGGAAAGTGTAACGAACGTGGGTGAAAGCCTAGCGAAGGCTTTACTTAAAGTGTTACCAGTGACTATCGCGGACATTAATGGAGTGAAAAAAGACGTGAAGTGTTATGCTCTCTTGGACGATGGGGCAACAGTGTCATTGGTGGACAATTCGCTCGCGAGTGATGTGAAAGGACACAAAGTGCCGTTAACGATACAAAGTGCTCGTGGACACAAAGTGACGGACTTATCATCGCGAGTGGTATCAGTGACACTGCATGGACCTAACGGACAGTGCCAAATTGTGAAGTGCCGAACGTTGACACGGATGGATCTGCCTACGCAGACAATACCGGCGGCCGCGATCGAGGACAACGCTCACCTTCGTGACCTGGGATGCGAGGAAATGAGGGGAGCCAAGCCGCTGCTATTGCTGGGACAGGACAACTGGGAGCTCCTTGTCAGCCAGGACATCCGCCGAGGAAAATCTGGTAAGCCTGTTGCTTCTTTGACCAAGTTAGGTTGGGTGATCCACGGACCTATGGGCGGTGTTAGCGGGAGTCAAACCGTGAACTGTATGGCAGTTTCCCTTCCCGATCTACATGAAGAGATAAGAACTCAGTTTGAATTAGAGGCGATCGGGATATCTGAGGACTTGCGGAAACACCAGGACATTGAGAGAGCCAAGGAGATCCTGGACAACACCAGCCGGCGCACAGCAGACGGGACCCAGTGGGAAGTAGGCCTGTTATGGAAACCGGAGAAGGTAAGCTTACCCGACAATTACAGGCACGCGCGTAAACGTCTGGAGGGAATAGAGAAGAAGATGGATCGAAATCGCGCCTTCGCAGAGACATACGCCGGTCAAGTGGAAAGATTGGTAAGTGAAGGGTACGCACGGAAGGTAGACGTTAGCATAGAAACCAACCCGGTATGGTACCTACCCCACTTCGGGGTGGTGAATCCTAACAAACCAGGGAAATTGAGGTTGGTTTTCGACGCTGCGTCTACGTTCGGTGGTACCTGTCTGAACGACAATTTACTTACCGGACCGGATCTCCTGAATTCACTGCTTGGCGTTCTATTCAAGTTTAGAGCGGGGCCAGTAGCGTTTTCAGGGGATATCGCCGATATGTTTCTGCGAATCCGAATAAGAGAAAAGGACCAGAGCGCTCAGCTGTTTCTGTGGAGAGGAGCCGACCGTAACAAAGATCCAGAGGTCTATGTGATGAACTCTTTGATTTTTGGCGCCGCCTCTTCGCCTATAACAGCGATATACATCTTGAACAAAAATGCAGGTGAGTTTAAGAGCACTTATCCCGAAGCAGTGAACGCGATACAATCCAAACACTACATGGATGATTACCTAGATAGTGTTTGGTCGGTCGAAGAAGCCAACAAGTTGATTGAGGACGTGACACGGATCCACGCTGCAGGCGGATTTGTTATACGTGGGTGGGCCACGAACTCAACAACGCTACGCGAGAAGCTAAAGGTAAGTATGCCGGAGCGTGTGGCTCTAGACAAAGGTGATAGCGCCACGGAACGTACGCTGGGGATGATATGGTCGCCGGGGACAGATCACCTGGCTTTTGACCTCTCCTTCAAGCGGCTGCCTGAGGACATCATAAACGGCAAGGTAATACCGACGAAAAGAGAGTTCCTCCGGTTCATAATGTCGATCTTCGACCCGCTGGGATTTGTCTATCCTTGTGTCATCCAATCTCGCATTATAATGAAAAGGATATGGACGTCAGGGATACAGTGGGACGAAAAGCTCAAAGAACCGGAGGCAGATGTATGGTTTAAGTGGCTGCATAACCTTCAAGCGTTGCGTGACGTTCAAGTCCCGAGATGGTATGGCTTGCAACTAGATGAGCTAGAGTTGCATGTGTTTGGAGATGCCAGCGAGTTGGCCTATGCAGCCGTGGCCTATTTAGTAGGGAAAAATGCAGATGGGGATAGGGAAATTGCCATAGTGATAGGAAAAGCTAGGGTAGCCCCACAGAAAATGTTCTCAATCCCTCGACTTGAGTTGCAAGCTGCCGTACTTGCCACCAGGCTGGCATGCACGGTAGAAAAAGAGTTAGGGTTGCCCATTAAAGACAAATATTTGTGGACTGATAGCAAAACAGTCCTGAAATGGATCAACTCAGATGCCTGTGAGTTTCAGCGATTCGTATCGCATCGGCTATCTGAGATTGACAAAAGGTCAAAACGAAGCAACTGGCGCTGGGTTCCCTCGGCGGAAAATCCGGCCGACAAGGCTACTCGGTGGAACTGGCCCAGTGATTGTAAAGAATGGCTTTCTGGTCCCTCTTTTCTTTGTGATCCGCAGGAACGATGGCCGGCATGCGACGACAGCGAGGCGCGTGAGGAGGACCTAGAGCGAGCTCAGCGGGTGCACGCTGTTTCGACGCCTGCCTCGACGCTACTGGACAGCTCGCGCTTTTCAACCTGGACGCGCGCTCAGCGCGTGATGGCCCGGGTGCTCGCCTTCATCGGTCGGTGCCGAAAACTCCGCACATCCACAGAGTTGACTGCTGAAGATCTGCAAGGAGCTGAAACCTACCTGCTGAAGTCAATCCAGGCAGAAAGCTTCCCCGACGAGATCACTACGCTGAAAGGAGGGCAGTCACTACCAGCGTCGAGCAAGCTGAGATCACTCGACCCGATGCTCTACGAGGACGACCTGCTACGGGTGCGAGGGCGACTCAATGCCTGCCCAACTCTGACCTTTGACGAGAAACACCCAGTCATTCTCGACGGTCGTCACCCGCTGGCAAGGAAGCTGATCCACCAGTACCACAAGGCAGCTCTACACGCCAACCAGGAGACCGTCGTGAACACCATGCGAGAGAAATACTGGGTGACGAATCTTCGAGCGACCGTCAAATCAGTAGTTTCAAGGTGCCAACTTTGCCGGATACGAAGGGCAAAACCAGTCGCACCAAAGATGGGAGATCTGCCGCGGGGAAGACTGGAAACAGGCAGACGTGCTTTCGTCCACACAGGCGTGGACTACTTCGGGCCAATGGAAGTAGCAATTGGACGGCGCCGGGAGAAACGGTGGGGTGTGCTATTCACCTGCTTCGCGACACGCGCCGTGCATCTGGAGTTGGCATCATCTTTAAGTGCTGACTCGGCGATTCTGGCCCTGCGACGCCTGATAGCGCGCCGTGGGCAACCAGCTCACCTGTACTCCGACCGGGGAACCAACTTCGTCGGCGCGAACACGGAGTTGCGAGCAGCACTGAAGGAGCTGGATCATGAACGAGTGAAGGACGAGGCTACCACGAAAGGCATCGCTTGGCATTTCAATCCGCCAGCAGCACCACACATGGGCGGCAGCTGGGAGAGGCTGGTGCGTTCAGTCAAGAATGCGTTGAGGCACACCCTGAAGGAACGAGCGCCACGTGAGGAGGTACTCTACACCCTCCTCACGGAAGCTGAGTTGGTAATCAATAGCCGACCCTTGACATACGTGACCAGCGACACCGACCAACCGGTCGTCCTGACGCCAAATCACCTGCTGCTGGGAACTACTGCAGGGAGTACTCCAATCGCCAGGCGAGACGACATCGACGTTGACGCACGCCGCCAGTGGATCAAGGCCAACGCGCTCGCGGACCTATTCTGGAGACGGTGGCTACGGGAGTACCTGCCAACACTGCAGCAGCGACAGAAGTGGACGGAGTCAGTCCCTAACATTAAGATAGACGATGTAGTTGTCATAGTGGACGAGTGTAGACCGCGAAACCAGTGGCTTAAGGGCAAGGTTACAGCGCTCCACTATGGCAAAGACTCTATTGTTAGAGTAGTAGATGTGGCGACAGCAACAGGGGTATTGCGACGACCCGTGATGAAGATTGCTGTGCTTCCTACAGATGATGTAATCGGTTGAACCCTCTTACAGGGGGTGGGAATGTAAGGGAGTGCAGCAATATTCGGCCACACTTGTATAACGCTAGAATTAGATATACTAAGCCTTAGAATATAATACAGTCAATAAAGAGTTAGAATTAATTATATTGTAAGGAACCTTAGGCGTATAAATGTTTATATCTAGCTCTGTAAGTCGTAGTTGTTTAAGTATTTAGTATGTTCGTAAAGCCCACTCACCAATGTACATATTTGTAGTAAGTAATGAACCGTACCTATAATATAAGTAAAGATATTGTGAAAGTAGAGTCAAACACGTAGTGAAAATGTATATGAAGTAAGTACGATTTCATAAAACGGGTAGCCAATAGAATCGGCTCTTTTAAAATATTTATACCCAATCACAGCTTAGCCCAGCAGACAGGGAAAAAACATTGTGCGCAAAGGATAGCGATAATAGCGATAATTGTTAACGTACATTGGTGTAAACAATAGGCCCTCGGCGAGACGAGGGCACTACTTGCTAGGGTCATAAAGTAGCCTTATATAGAGCCCCAACGGGGAATTTTATGCATTGTACATCGGACCGTGAAAGAATATACATCTCGAGTTGGAAGCCGCCTTTTTCTTCTACACACCCTTGCGACCTGAATTCGCCTACAGCCTTACTAAGCTAAAGTTGACTTATAAAGTTTTAGTAATGCTTCCATCTCATTACTAGAACGGACTTATACTTATACAGAGCAACTAAATCACTTGAATTAAAATCTAACTTGATGCAACAATTAATAGTGAATTACCTAAATAACTTGGGTAATGGCAAATGTACAGAAATACAAGGCCAAAATGCAAAGTTACACGTACCATAATATCAACATACCGTTATGCCAACCTTACGATTATCCATAATTTATTAACTCTAGATCGATTCATAGAATGTATCACTTCCCTGCAACGATTACTTCCTTATAAATACTTCCCACTTAATATAAACTTCCCGACTAAATAGATCGGGAGATAATGATATTAAAATTTACATGTTTGCGAAATCGCTGCTGCCTGTGCTGTACCTGTCGTAGTTGGTGCTACTTTTAACTAGAAATAAGCGTGTTCAGTATTAGACCATGTTACCGTATTGTAGCAAGTGAAATATCTAAGTGAACTAGATATGAATAATACTTTTTATAGTGACGATATCTGTACCAGGTTTTATCAGAATCGGTGTAGTATTTTAATCGTGAAAGAAAAGCAACCAAACGAAAAACCGCTAACACACTCACATATTTATTACTATCGTAAAAGTGTTATTATATTACTTTTTATATTATGTCAAACGCGAATCTGTTATCGGTATTGTATAGGACGCCTTCGTGATAGGAAATCTGACTATGACTTGTCAAATGGCTGATGAGGGTAAAGAAATAGAAGACACTTATTTTTTAAATAAAAAGTAATAATATACATACCTTACACATCGAACATACATTTCTTCCATACAGAAATGTTATGCTAAACAAAGCTCCAATGTTACGTCACAAAATACTAGTAACTAAATCAAATAAAGACTCCTCGTCTATGTCATCTCACACAATGCCCCGCTTTAGATTAACGCCTTTAAAAAAAGAAAACAATGAACAAAAGCGTATCAAAGTTTCTCAAAGGAGATTGTATACTTTTGTCGTTCCATTGTATTGCCACCTTTAGGTTTTTTTTGCTGAAATAGACAGTGCCCTATTTGATCGCTAGTTGTTTTGTACTTAAGTATTTGATCGGATCAAACGATTCTCTGACGAATTCAAAGAGTAGATTAATATATCTGGGACGAATTATAGTATGTTTTCTAAGTGGAACTGCCCATATTGTTTCTCAAAGTGTAACTATTGACATAAAGCATCAATAGAGATCTTAAGAACATCAAATAAAACAATTTACTCATAAAAAAAAATATAATGCTGCGTTCCAAATTCAAAAAGCCATTTATTCTATGGCAACGTTCTTCAGCAATAAATCCATCACCAAATGTCAAACATTTCTAAATGCTAGCGACTGCCCGCAACTTCGTTCACGTAGTAGGCTCGGCCTTCAGCCTCGCCATTCCCTCCCATCTTTTCTTGATTTTTCTTTCATAAGAACATTCTTCTTACAATAATTAACACAATAAAAAAAGAATTATAGAGATTGTTTCATCGCTTCTCAAATTGTAGCATGACCAGGAGAAATAGAGGTTTATTTTTATATATATAGACAAGTGACTGCCCGCGACTTCGTTAGCATACGGGGCTCGGCCTTCGGCCTCTCCATAACCTCCTATTTTACTTTTTTTTAATGCGCAATTTGTTCTTATAAGTTTGCATTATGCCTTTAATTAGGTACTAAGACTGCTGTACGCTCGATGGGGGTAAACTGATACTAGCTACATTGCAATAACACCTAGCATAAGATATTGTGTCAGTTATTTGAACAAAATTTTCTGATTCTGATTCAGATTCTGAGTGCTCTTTTTTTAAAGGCCAACCTGTGTCCTACGTAAGTTAGGTTTTCTCGAATTTTACGATACGGGGAAAAGAGATAGATAGTTAATACTCTTTATTAAACACCTTAGAATTAAACGATTATACAGATAAACAGCTTAGAATAGTGTAACAATAGGCGGTTTAAACGCCTAAAGCGATCTCCTCCAGACAACCTTTGAATGGAGAGGAATATAACAGCATAAAAAGGGATGGTGGTGCACAAACATTAAGTAGAATATAAAGAAAAAAGTAAAAATAATAATGAAATTTCTATTGCGTCTGGCCGCGTGACCTTTGATGGAATAATTTAAAAGAAATATCGACCTACTAATTATACATACTGATGAAGAATAATATATACTTAACAATAAATATTCTTATAATATATATTGTATATATACATACTAACATTATACATTATATAATTACATAATTGTTACGATGTTTATGTGAAAGAAGTTATAAAAACAACAAATTAGAAAAGTTCTAGCAAGAGAGATAGATAGCAAATTTTCGTATTCTGATTCAGATTCTGAGTGCTCTTTTTTTAAAGGCCAACCTGTGTCCTACGTAAGTTAGGTTTCTTCGAATTGACCATTTACAATACCTATTAGTAAACCTATAGCAGGATTGAAAAATAAAAGAAAATGACTCACAATTGTGAACCACCTTAGGCCATTTATGTACCTAAGGCCCACTTGCACGTTTGCTCGGGTTGAATAAATAACTCTACGAGTTTGTAAACTTGCGTTAGTCATATCAATTAACATTCTCATTGTGCCTTGCACGTCTATGAAAGATCACCGGTTTTGCTAAACTGACATTTGTAATCTTTAGATGGGAACATTGAATTGTCTATGCACTTATATTGTAACCTGACCAATAATGAATGAATCGAAAAAAAATGTGTATATAGACAATGTATATAGACTTTCTTGTTTATCCTTTGTTGTATGAAATTTGACGACTTTTTATTCTATGCGTATTGTCTCGTGTCATTTCGTCCAAAGAGCACATTATAAAGCACATGCAACCTCAATTCCTTTTGACACAAAACTTCACTAACTCTTGTTAAAGACTTAAGCCTCCCACATTGCTGGGTTAAATATCAATAAATAACCTTAGATTTACTCCTAACCTTTAATGGTACAAGATAAATTAATTATAAACCCCGTTTTAGCCATTGACTCTGAGGTATTGAAGCTAACTCTGGAACGTGCAAGTGGACCTAAATAAAATAAATATGTAAATTTAACCTGCAAACTCTGAAAACTCAATGTGCATGGTATTGATGTTTAGATATTGCAATTTGGAGACTACCTACTACCTACTTCTGTACCTACTTATTAAGTTAATGAACTTATTCTTATTTTTATTCTAATTTTACGATACGGGGGAAAGAGATTATTTTCAACTCCGTCCCCCAACGGAGGATAATATAAAATAGCCGTGTCTGCAAGCTCTACATTTTAAGCGACAAAATGTAAATACCTCAGCGAACGTCCTTTGGTGCAGCAAAAAATAAATAAGCATAGAATTTTCTAGTAGAACCGTGCTGTATTTTCTCTTCAGCTTTGTTTGCTGTACGCTGCAAAAGGTTTCTGATTTGGACAGCGTAGCGCAACGTCTAGCGTTTATTTTTGTTGAGTGATAAATTGTTAGGTCGAACGGTAGTCGATGTTCTTGAAGTTGAATTTGTTTTCCTTGTGTTTACAATGATTCGGTTTAGACTTTACATCGGGTTGGGTTTCGGATTAACTCTCACTGATGCTAGAGAAGCAAATAATGTTATTCCATAAATATAGATTGTTTTGTTTATTGTTTATTGTTTTTAGACATCGTACATATAAATATAGGTTACCCTGCCTGCTGCTTTAGCGTAAGCTGTGTTGCAGCAGTCAGTGTCTATTGCAGCAGTCAGTGTCAATAGATAGATGTATGATATATATCTGTACTATAAGTGATTACTATTATTGTAATATTGTGGTGTAGCGAGTTTTTTTGGTGGTAGTGCCACGCTGTAACCTCACATCCAAATAGGCTGGCACGACCGGGTATGTACCACGCTCCCACATAACACCGACATAAAGTTATATAGCTTGCTATTGCATTTCAGTCGGTCTGTGGGACGTTCCGGAGGAGATCCTCCCACCTCCCCTCCCCCCTCCCCTCCCCCCTTCTATTCCGTCCTAAAAGGTCGGCAACGCATCCGCAAAACCTCTGGTATTGCGGATGTCCGTGGGCGACGTTATCACTTACCATCAGGTGAGCCGCTTGCTCGTTTGCCAACATTACCCATTAAAAATGCGACTGGGTGAAAGAGACTCGTAAACAAATGTCTTGGGGTGACGAGCACAGTACAGTGCCAACATTAGGGGCTCAACTTGCTCGTCTTCTCACTTAATTGCCTAACAAGTACAATGTCAAAAGTTTAACACCGGCTTCCATTCTATTCGGTTATTGGAATGTAACTCAAAAACTACTGGACCGAATTTGATTTTAAGATTAAGTGTTGTAACGTTTTACAATCCTGATTAAAAGCGCGAACTTTTAATGGCACTTGCCAAGGCAGTTTAGTACATTTTTATTAAAAGAGGGCCTTTCAAAATCGACAAATTTTAAATTCATAGTTTAACAAATAGTCTTAATTTTAGAAAACTTGGGGCAGTTGTGTCATTATTTTTGACAGTGGTTCTAGAAATGTTATTTAGAGTTACGGTTCCATAGTTTAAATGAACAAAAGAATAAAAATTAACCACAATAACCGAATAATGGTTACAGTTTGACCAAATTTGTAGGTTTTCTTAAATGCCCATAATTTCCAAACTGCATGGGATAGTTTTTTTTCTGATTTTTATCATGATGGTTACAATCAATCCTGTCACCCCATTTCGGCTTGACGTTGAGTTCTGGGACAACCTATATACATATATACGATTTAATCTATTCTGTCTATCTATATTAACGATCTCACTAGAGCAACGATAATATATGATTATGACTACGATACGATACGATATGATATAATATACGGTACGATATGTCGAGGTCAAGGTTGTCTCTTCACAAGTTGCTTTTTTTTTTGTCCCGTGGAAATCCTTTATGGATACCACCTACCACGGGGAGGTAGGTGGTTATGTGGGAGTCCGTATACCCACCAAAACCCCGGGGTGTTCCGTCACTGCCGCTTTTGGCGGGAACGCGGGACAGATTTTCCACACGACCGCGAACCCGCCGCGGCTGTCCGTTGCCGGACCCTTCTCTTCGCGGCACGCCAGAACACAGGGCGCGCCGCAACTACCTCGGAGACTAAACCCGCCAACAATGAGCGCCAGACTTCCCGTGTCTGGACGCCCGTGGTCTCCCTGCGGTGGGTTGGATACGTAGCCCCACCGCCTGCTACGTCAGCCACAGGGGATAATCCCCAGCGACCCCACCTCCTCGAGACTGCACCAAAGTGCCCGGGCCCCCCTCCTCGAGCCTGCGCCAAAGCACCCGGGCCCCACCTCCTCGAGCCTGCACCAAAGTGCCCGGGCCCCCCTCCTCAAGCCTGCGCCAAAGCGCCCGGGCCCCACCTCCTCGAGTCTGCGCCAAAGCGCCCGGACCCCGCCACTCCTATGTGGACTTGGCGGCCAAAGCCCATAGGAGCGGCCCCGCCTGAGCCGGCCAGCGCACCCCAACGCCGGCGCGGCCCCTGGAATCCTCTTGGCTTCACCGTGGTGATCCAAGCCACGGCTACTGAGCCCCCCCCGCCACGTCAATGCGGGAACCCTTCGGGGGGGTTCACAAGTTGCTTAAAATTACACAGCACAATGTCAAAACAGTCACAGGTTTTTCCCGCTAAAAAGACACACTATGAATATTTAATAGCGTATTACTTACTACTTTTGTAGGAGCTGTCTATAATTTTGTACTACAACACGCTACGATATGATATAATATATGGTACGATATGTCAAGGTCAACGTTGTCTCTGCACAAGTTGCTAAAAATAACACAGCCTAATGTCAAACCGGTCACAGGTTTTTCCCCGCTGAAAAAGACACGCTATGAATATTTAATAGCGTATTACTCACTACTTTTGAAGGAGCTGTCAATAATTCTATACTACAACACGATACGATATGATATAATATTTTTTTGTTTATAGTACGATATGTCAAGGTCAACGTTGTCTCTGCACAAGTTGCTAAAAATAACACAGCATAATGTCAAAACGGTCACAGGTTTTTCCCGCTAAAAAAGACACGCTATGAATATTTAATAGCGTATTACTTACTTTTGAAGGGGCTGTCTCACTGAGTCTTTGATGTCTTATTTTCGGTTGTTCATTTACTTTCCTTGGGTGCTCACGCTGGAGAGGAAATTGAAAGTCATTTTTTTTCTTCATCAAAAATGTAAAGTATGATATTTTAGTGAAATTACGAGAGCAAATAACACTGTTATTATAATTTAAAGAATGATGGATATACATAAATTGGAAAGGTCTGCGTTTTTATTGTATAATGCTTTTATCGTTTATATTTTTTTCTAGGTTAGCTATCGTGTTCCAGGACTGGTACGATTATAGACTGATTATGGTTTATACTAGGTTTTTTAATTACTGTCTTCTAGATCAGTGTTCTTGGTGGTCCCTGGAAGCAACTGAAGGGGTCCGCGAAGCCATCCAAATTGAAAGATATATTTGGAACAGAAATTAATCTTGAAGATTTTTGGTGTCAAAAGGCAATTTCTTTCACAAAGGTTCAAGAAATAGAAACGTCTAACTATGTTGCCATCAACATATCCATGCGAGCAGGGTTTTCGATGCTTTTGATAATTCAATACAAGTACCGAAATCAGTTGGACTTCGATGCCAGTGTCCACGTGAGCTTAGCTTTGAGTATCACTGAACCAAGGATTCAGTAATTAGTAAAGAGTATGGCAGTCATAAAAATAACATTAATCCACCATTAAAAATTATATTTTATTATACAAGTGGTCTATGGCAAGATAGAAATTTTGTAAATGGTCCTTCACCACTAAAAGGTTAAGAACCATTATTCTAGATTAAGTACTGGGTGTATATAAAAAGTTATACAATTTCTTCTGAGCCACTATTCCACGGGTTCTATCCTCGAACAGATTAAACATTTGTATGTATAAACATGTCTGTTGTCCTGTGTTAGGGTGTGTATGTGTGTACCGGTTCTGCCTAGTTTGGGACCAGAGGCCGTAGCACATACAATTTCTGAAAAAGAATTCGTATCGAAAGCCTCAATATGTCTCGCTTCGGAGTACCAAATATGAGTTATCTCGAACGACACGTTACGTTACACTTACCCAATTATTCGTGCTAGACCCGCTGAAGACCTTTTTTTTTTCGCACCGAAAGATTTTAGACCCTGATCACCAGCTCCAGGGAGAGCTGGTGCGCGTGTGGGAGTCTACGCCAGAAGGGCGGCATACCCACCAAAACTCTGCGGTGTTCCATCCTCATCGACTATTGGTGGGGGGCGTAGGACCACTTGCGTTATTCAGCCACAGCCCCCCCCCGACGTCGCTGCCCAATAGGCAGGCCCAGCCTCTGGGGAGGGTGTAAAGAGCCCTCCCCATTTCCGCCTCGTGAGATGCCCTGGAACACAGGGTACATCCACACCACGTGAGGACCTGACCTTGATGGGGGGTCCCTACAGCCAATGCCCCAGGCCCTCGGAGCGGAGACGGAGTTCGAGCTCGATTGGCTCGCCTCCGTGTCCGCGCCCTCCGACAAGGCCCGCTGAAGACCTGGTGTGAAACTTGTCCCATATTATTATTATAACTTTTTTACCTTTGTAGTAAGAGATTGAATAAATGCCAAATTATAGTTTTTTTTCTATAGATATAGACATACACAAAACGCCAATACGATAACTGGAAGCGGCAAATAGTGAAACAAGCTATTTTAACGTAAATAAGTTTTATCACATACTAGTTGCACCCCGCAGTTTCACATAATGTTGATGATGAATTATACTCTTTTAATTTATATGTGTATTGTTAACCTAGTGAGCTCCCGACTATCATCAAATTTGCAAACCAGATTCGCAAAAACCCCGCAAAAAAACAAGTGACTGTCGCTTTTTTGTTGATATTACCGATCTGGTATCTTTCAAATGATAATTTGTTATGTAAAAAAAAATTCCAGGTCCTTTACAGCATCAAAAAAACAAAACATTAGATGAAATCTATTGTATATTTAAATAGATAACATTTTTAATTGGATCCTTATTTGATTTGGCCTTGGCATACCTGTATGCCACGGCCAAATCAAATAAGACGGAATGTTTTATGGCATTCAGGTATGCCAAGGCAGCTTTACGAGCTAAAGTACCTCTGAATTAGAGCAAACTAAACAAAACACATAATATAGAAGTCAATCAAGCTGATTTTATGTTTTAGCGAGACTAATGAACAGCAATAGATTTTTATATATAAGACTAACTGCGCTCCGCGGTTTCACCCGCGTGGTGATGAATGTTGATGATAAATGAAAATATAGCCTGTGTTACTCCGGGATAACGCAGCATTCTAATAAAGAAATAATTTTTGATATCCGAGTCGTTTTTTGGTCTACTCATTATAAATATACAAAAACGCACAAAAACATAAATCTTTCCTTTTTATCATATTAGAAAGTGTAGAAGAACATGATGTCAGTAATAGACGAACAGTACTGCTGGCATGGTTTGTCGATAAGATACAATTTGTAATTATCGGGTAAAAGACAGCCTGCGATATAGCTATCGCGGCTAGATCCATACTAGATTCAAAGTACGATAGCTGATAAAAACAGTTTACCGACATGACAAGTTTATCGTGAGATCTATGCTTGCACTGCAGTGTATATATGACTATATATCGGAAATCTGTTCTTTTTCAATTAATCAACGTGTTTTGTTTTGCTGCAGGTACAATATGCTCCGAAGGTCAGAATGTTTGTCAAAACTGGTATATTGAAGGGAAAAATCCAAGAAGGCGATACTGTTGTTATAGGTAAGTTTGCTTTACACTGAAAAACTTAACCTCTTTTCCAAGAACTGCCTTGTTTAGTATTTCAGATTGGCAACATCGCGTCATGACTTATTAAGTGACTAACAAAATATATATAATAATTGAAAGCTGATTAAGGCCCCAGATACACGAGCAGCTTGAAGCAGTTCATGCTGACTGCAACTGCACAGTGAACTACAGTCTACTACGTAGACACAAACACGAAACTAATCGAGCAGTGGCAAATGATGAATGATGAATGACAAACAGTCGCCAGGCCCAGACGGACTGCTCGAACTGTCGAGCTGTCGACTGCTCTCGGGCAGTTGCCTCCGCCCCCGCGCTCTTCATTCCACGTCGCGCGCGCTTCCTGCCCTGAATTGAAATTGTCACTTGTTAACTGCTCGAGCAGTCATCAATGGCAGCTTCAAGCTGTTGACTATGACTGCAAGAGCGATCCGCGTATGTTGATCATTGGCTAACTGCTCGAGTAGTCCGTGTATATCGGCTCCAAGGAATGGAATTCCTTGCTTGATTCTCCATTTCCCAAGATGTACAAATATGGGAGATTACAATGAAGGTGGAATACTAAACAAACGTGCTATGTCATAGATTGTATGATGGCAAAACGCAAACCTATAAAACAGTAGGTCTAGCACAAAAAATAGCGTAAGTGTAACGTAATTGTATCGTTGACGTATACAATTCAAACTATGAGTTATCTGTGGCACTATTGTACTAGATAAATGACAGTTTGTAAGTATACATCAACAATACGATTCACACTTACGCAAATTGTGCTAGACCCACTGCTATGTCTCCAAATGGCGAGCGAGTGCAATGCCATGTCATCATCATCATCATCTCAGTCGTAGGACGTCCACTGCTGAACATACGCCTCCCCATGATTTTCCAAAAGGACCGGTTGGAAGCGGCCTGCATCCAACGTCGTCCTGCGACCTTCCTCAGGTCGTCTGTCCACCGTGTCGGTGGACGACCTACGCTGCGCTTGCCGGTCCGTGGTCTCCACTCCAGAACCTTTCGGCCCCATCGGCCATCTGTTCTGCGTGCTATGTGCCCTGCCCACTGCCACTTCAACTGGCTAATCTTCTGAGCTATGTCGGTGACTTTCGTTCTTCTACGGATCTCCTCATTTCTGATTCGATCACGTAGAGAAACCCCGAGCATAGCCCTCTCCATAGCTCGTTGTGCGACTTTGAGCTTATCTATGAGGCCCATAGTAAGAGACCACGTTTCAGTGCCATAAGTCATCACTGGTAACACATATTGGTCGAAGACTCTTGTCTTGAGGCACTGAGGTATTTTTGACGACAAGACTTCACGAAGTTTCCGGAACGCTGCTCAACCGAGTTGGATTCGACGATTGACCTCTTTCTCGAAGTTGGACCTGCCTAGTTTGACTGTCTGTCCCAGGTAGATGTACTCGTCAACAACTTCGAGAACTGATGCCATGTAAATCTTTTTAAACTTCAAAAGTAGAAGCGCGCTGTAATTGTATATAATGTAGACGTGATACCCTCAGGCGAATGAGATCTCTGTCTTATAACTGACTAGAAACTATTAACAAGTGCAATTTGAAAAATTTAATACCGACTTCCATTCGTTAAATCTGTTATTGGAGTGTAACTCAAAAACTACTAAACCGAATTCGTTAAAATTTACATGGGACCATACGGAAAGCACCAGCTTTCAAACAAAAAAGAATTTTGAGAATCGGTTCACCCTATAGAAAGTTATGAGGTAAAAATCATTTAAAAAAACATTCGAATTGAGTACCTCCTCCTTTTTGGAAGACGGTAGACAAGTACTATAATATACCTTGACAGGACGGATGGCGCAGTTGGTAGTACCCTGACTTCTGAGCCACTGGCCCCGGGTTCGATTCCCGGACTGGTCCAAAATTTGTATGCATGAATATGTCTATTTGACCTGTATCTGGGTGAGTACGAATATATGTATGAAAGTATGTATATCAATCACCATAATACAGGCTCTGCCTAGTTTCAGATCTGAAGACCTTGTGTCGATGTTGTCCTATATTTAATATATAAAAACCTTTTTTTGAAATGTATGTTTTTTTTGTATTTGTTTCTTTACCTTTCAGAATCGAACTGAAGTGAAGTTAAGATTATGTAGTAAATACCCAGTACAGTACTTTTCCTAGGTAATATATATATATAATTTTTGCAGGTTGTCAAGCCAACGCAAACCCAAATAATCTCACATACAAATGGTTTGTGAACAACGAACAGCTTCATGGAGACATCAGGAATGAACTTGTAAGTGTAGAAATCACAATTCTTGACTTTTAATATAAACTATCCGTTTCAAAGCCTTCGGGAGCTAGCTTAGAGTACATGTTTTAAATGTACTTTGATTAAGTTTATGTAGATTGTAAAAACCTTTAAATTTGGCAGTAGACTCTAAGTAGGTACTAACGAGTACCTGGTAGATTTGTTGGAAAGGACGAGATACCCTCGACAAACCACTTATGGTTTATAGGGTATTTTTTAAGTATACGCAAACTTTGTAATAAGACAAATAAATGAAAAAAAAAAAAAACAAAGTTGTACCCCCCCATCTCTACCCGTGAGAATGCAACTGAAACAACCAGGTCCCCAGTCATCGGTAGCATCGCTATTTGTGGCTACGGTAGCGGCCACGGCAGGTAACGTATTAATGGGTAGGCTTATGTTCAGCAGTGTCCCACTAATAAAATTGTAATCTCACTAACATTCATTAAACATTTTTAAAGATCGAATTAAAAAAATATATCTGTCACAGATTGGTGTTTGCTAAAATTTCTAATCTATTTTTGACACTTATTATAATTATTATATATGTTCTTATATTGTATTATATTAGGCTTGTAGTTTATATGTATTAGTATATAATATATATATATATATATATATATTTTAATCAGTTTAAGTACATGTACCTATTCAATATTGTCTATACTTACGCTGATACTATTCACCACTGTCCCTGAAAATACTATTCTCTATCTACACAAAAGTTGTCTGGAAGAAATCGCTTTAAGCGATAAGACCGCCTTTTGTACAACTATGTTATACTTTTTCTATTGTATGTTTTTCTCTTTTATATTTTATTATAGTGTACAAATAAAGAGTTTTCTATCTATATATCTATTTAATATGAAAGTTTGGATGGATGGATGATTTTAATGGATGTTTGTTACTCAATAACGGCAGAACGGATCTAGTTTAAATTTGGCACAGAGAAAGATTATAGTCTAGAATAGCACATATGCTGCTTTCATAATCATCATCATCATTATCATCTATCACCACGCGGGTGAAATAGCCTATTGAGAACTTCTTTGTCAGAAATCACAATAGCTACCCAAGAAGGGGTTAGAACCCAGGACCAGCGATTCCAAAACGGCTCTTCCACCACTTCACCAAGAACAAGCAAGCGAAGCCACTGGCGGGTTAGCTAGTGTACTCATAAATATCATCCATACACATACAAACCTTGTTTTTATACGTTTGTGATATATTTATGCACATTCGCCTGACATCATATTTACTGGTAACTTGATCCTTTTTAGTCACTGATTAACACTGTAACAGAAAAATTAGGAAGAAAGTTTAGAAGCGCCCGCATTCAAACAGTTCCATGGTGCATTTTCAATACAAGTGGCTTAAATAGTATAGTATAGGTATATACTTATATATGTATAGTTATGTAGAGTCTAACTAAATACGTTTAAGCCTAATAGTTTTCACCAATGGAACAATAAACAAGGTTGATTTGCATATAACATACAGTTATAACCATAGATGACAAATAAATACTTATTATATACGTATAGTTTGTATATATTATAAGTATTTTTTTCTAGCTATATTATTGAGTTTTGCTATAAGTAGTGTTTAGTACACTTGTTTTATACACCACCACCTTTATAAGTTAATGCCTATTTCTTTCCGTGCGTAGTTGTCTGGAAGAGATCTCTCTGAGGGATAATATTATTTTAGACATTGTGACATTTTTAATTTTAATTATTGATTATGATATATTTTTAATTTTTTTTATTATTATTTTTTTTTCTAACATATATTTGTATTGTAGTATTTCAATAAATTGTTATTTATCTATCTATCTTATTTTGCGGTTGCTTTAGCACAAGTACAATTTGAAAAATTTAATACCGACTTCCATTCTATTCAGTTATTGGAGTGTAACTCAAAAACTACTGGAGCGAATTTGATGAAATTTAAATGGGACCACACGAGAGCATCACTTTTCCAACAAAAAATAATTTTGAGAATCAGTTCACCCTATCGAAAGTTATGAGGTAACAAACATTTCAAAAAATACAGTAGAATTGAGTAGGTACCTCCTCCTTTTTGGAAGTCAGTAGAAAACACAGTACAAGATCCTGAAAATACAGTTTTAAATTTTTATAATCTTGAATTAATTTTAGCTAACGTTAATTAATTTTCTTAGTGGTGTACCAGGCAGCCTAAAAATTTAAACGATTCAGCGCTTGAACTTCAATATAGCTTTAGTGAAATTGTCTCCCATCTTAAATTCCAGTAAGATTTACGATAAATTTATTATACTATATTAAATTTTACCACATATTTGCATACCGCTTCCAAAAATATGTTTCAATCGAGAATTTTTCGGCGTGGTAATAGGGATGTAAAAATAACCTTATTTGCCGAATAAATAAAAATACCTGGTATTACAATCGGCTATTAATAAGCAACTACAATTATTACAGTTCATTATTTGATGGCCTCTCCGGGTCTTGGATGTTTATGATGTATGTATCTGTGCCCCTTTTCCCCCACCCTTACGCTTTACAGATTCGTGCTAGGGTATGAGTGTGAAAATGTGTGTAATAGTATTTCATCTTATAATTTATATCGTTTCATGCATATTATGCTCGTATGTACGCACATGCAATAAAAAGTTTATTGTCTTTAAATTTGTTAGTTATTATCAAAAATTGCTATGATTGCCTGTTCTCTCTGAAGTCCATCTAATGTCGCGTCACGAAGACAATTTCTCTAGAAACCTATCTTCAAGCCTTAAAAACATGAATCATTTGTGAACATGTCTATTTTCCATCGCATAGATATTCGCAGCCAGTGTGCATTGCAAGTACACAATTTAGTTCCAGCATCATAATCTCATTATGGGGCAATCAAGGTTACCTAGTGACAACATTATCACACATCGGTGGATAGACGACCTGAAAACGGTCGCAGGACGGCGTTGAATGCAGGACGTTTCCAATCGGTTCTTTTGGAAAATTATGGGGGAGGCATTTGTTCAGCAGTGGACGTCCTACGGTTGAGATGATGATGATGATAATTATCACATTTACGCTCAAACAATATGCTTTCATTTTTAGAATGCGCACTGTCTATGGTAATATATTAAGTTTCTGATTCCCAATAGAAACCACAGACGATCTGAATCATGAGTGTAAAAGTATATCTATTTACCCTTGCGTAGTACTTCACAAACCAATTCATCGTTAACATTAAGAGAATTAATGCTGTAATTACATGTCCTGAGTGACTGACTGACTAGCTGACTTATTTATCACCGCAGAGATCAAACCGCCACAAAATTTAAATTTAGACAGTTTATACTTCTTTAAGGAGGGATTTTCAAAAAATGTACCCCTTAATATGGTCAAGTAGTTTGAGATAAAAGTGAATTATATTTACGAAACAGTGATTAAGTAACCTTTACTTATAAGTTTGATTACTGAGCTTTACATCAGAGTTTTGAGTCAAAACGTCGTGTTCCAGAAGTACGTGCAGTAGTCAATTCACGCTTAAGTAAAGATCCTTGTTTTTCTACCGACTTCCAAAAAAGGAGGTACTCAATTCGACTGTATTTTTTTTATGTTTGTTACCTCATAACTTTCGTCTGGGTGAACCGATTCTCGAAATTCTTTTTAGTTTGAAAGCTGGTGCTTCCGTGTGGTCTCATTTTAATTTCATCAAATTCGGTCTATTAGTCTTTTGAGATACACTCCAATAACTGATTAGAATGGAAGTCGGTATTAAATGTTTTAAATACACACACTACATACATGGTACATGTACGATTAAATCTTTGCTCCACTATACGAGCGTTTCTTTTCCTGGAATACCAGCCTAATAAAGTCAAACAACAGACATCCGATACGTTCTTTTCTGGTCGATCGAACCGTGACTCAACATTTTTCGAAACAATATTACATTGTATATAATTTAGCCGGCATTTATCCGGCATCTACAACGTTAGACAACTCTATTTGGCACAAGCCATACCTGCAGTACCTATGCATTTTGCATTAGCTCGAGTTTCATACAAGGATGTACTTTGGGGCGAAGAAGGAATTTTTTGAATAATAAAGCGTGGAGCGTGTGATGGATAGATAAAAGTGGCAGAGAGACTTATGTTTTACAACTTTGTGTTTTACTAAAAATTTTAAGAGTGGAAAGCATTACAGTTTTAAAATTATTATTATTTATTTTTATTTATTATTATATTATTTATTAAAAAGTATACATAAAAGTCTGTTAATAACTATTAATATTTTATTTCGTCAAATTAAATGCTTTGAAACAAAATTCAAATTTCTAACGATTTTTTTTATTTTTTTTGGCTAATTAGGGTATTTATTGTTTAATGTGAGTATGTGATTATATTCACATTAGCATGACATTGCGATAGTCTTACTTTGCCTGTCTTGTCAGGTAAAACTAAAAAAAGGTTGCAATAAAACTAGACTAAAAAATGAGAATTCAACTTTGTAAAATTGTTTGTATAATTACTACAAAGTATGAATGGTAAAAAGGGGTATGTCGAACACGGAAAAAAACTGGTATACGTTGGACTCTGGCCCGGTACCTAGTTATCGTTGAGTTTCAGGACAACATGTATATGTGATGAACAGAATATGTGCTCCAGTTTTTTTTGTGTCCTGAAACTCAACGATAATTTGTCTGTGTCATTTGTGTGTCCGCGTCTCTTCTGAGACAATTTTAGTGCAGGGATACAAGTGTGTAATTGTTTTATTATTTTATTAATAATAAAAGTGTATCTTTACAGGTTCTTACAAACATATCCCGGAAGTTCAATGAAGCAACGATCAAGTGTGAGGTGCATAATGCCGTTGGCAAAAGTGCCGATACTAAAACTTTGGAGGTTGCATGTAAGTGTTTACTTGAAAACTCTAGCTAATGAAATTATGTCCGCGTTTCCTATAACTGAATATTTGCTTATTGTTGATACCTAAATGCTAGATTATTAAACATGAAATAATAATGTCAAAATATAATAGGTATTCGACGTATGAATTTTCAGTCATGAAAATATTAAAATTGTCTTATGGTTATTTGGCATGTTATTCAAGGAATTTCTTTATTTGACAGCCATGGCTGTCTTCACAAAACAATTCCTATACGTTCACTATTAAAATTATATTAGAATGCAGAACATAACAAAACTATGCGGGGCAGTCTTTGAGGACTGCCGATAATAGTGAAAACTATTAATAAAAACTATGAATTACTTTTAAGACACACACTTAACAAGAATAGGTAGTAATGGAAACTATTATAGCGCCTAGAGAAGTTTTCACTTCAAAACTACGTTATATATGACAAAGCGTTCGATGACGAAGACGCGAGTTTCTTTTGATTTTAGTTCACCCAAAAAGCGTTACGTTTGCGAGTTATTTTTAAGACACACACTCCACAATAAATAGTCATGGAAACCATAATCGTGCCTAAAGAAGTTTACAAATTACTTAGGCCCAACTAATTAATACGAGTGTTAATGCCTAATCCTCGATTAGATCTTAAAATAGTCTTGCACCAACACAAATCCGTGATTAAACTAGAGCTATCTGTCAAATTTAATCCTATATCAATGGCGAATTAAAGTCCCTAATCAAACAGCAATGCAGTGCTGCCATATACCTAGGTATTTTTGTTATTTTTAGCTGTAAACAAAAGATGTCATGCCATGGAGAATCTGGAGTCTGGCTTTGTGGGCTGTGGGAAAAAGGCGCCGGTTTGTTCAAACTTTCAAAGTGTATTCAGATTGTTGTTGAAACTAAAATCTTGGTTTTCTTTGATAATAACTGATTTAACTGATGTATCATTAATTTCAGAATAGTGAATACAAACAGATAAACATTTTTGTCGCCAATCGCCATGACGAAAAATCTAGCCCTACAAAATGAAAAATACCAAGAACTAGTAAGTTTTAAAGAGCCAGATATATTGATTTATTTTATGCCTAAAAGAGATAGAAACACAGTTATAAATCACTTCAGGAATTGGCCGCTTTACTATTGAACCCTTATCGGTCATTCGTCATTCATTAATTTTGCAATGGTGGTATTTATCAGGATTAGTTAATTCTTTCACGTTGGTGCAATTCCAAATTCAACAATCCGTAATCCGAATTTTATCAGGATTTCGTTACACGCGGATAAGCATAGTTAATTCGTAATTTGGTGCAAGAGGCCCTTAACTGACTAAAATTTAAAATGTATCTGGGAATCGTGTTTTGTTTCCCGTTAGATACCTATACAGTTACAGAATTACATTAGCTTAAAATAACAGATGTAAATATTCAGTTTTTGTGAACCAATACAATAATTGCCTCCGCCACTAATGTTTTATATTACGAACCAAAAAAATAATATGTACCATTAAACACCTGTATCACAATCTTCCAAACTCTATCCTCCTTTCAAATTTCAAATTTGGACGTTTTTACATAATTTAAATTTGTGAACTAGGCACTAAGAATTTTCAAATATCTATTATTTTATACTTGAATGGAAAATAAACTACTAATTTTAAATATTATCGAAAATATTGTTAAAACCAGTGCAATTTGAAAAATTCAATACCGACTTCCATTCCATTACTTTGGTAAAAATTAGATATTAGAGTTTTACTCAAAAACTACTGGACCTGGATGAAATTTAAATGGGACCACACGAGAAGCACCAGCTTTCAAACAAAGAATTTTGAGAATCGGTCCACCCAGTTGAAAGTTATGAGGTAAAAAACATAAAAAAAATACAGTTGAATTGAGTAGCTCCTCCTTTTTTTGGAAGTCGGTAGATAAATCAGACTCACATTGCAATTTTTTATAAATAAATGTATTGTGTATATTTTTTATAACAAGTAAAATTTTTGTATGCAAGTACTAACATTCTTTATGATTAAATTTACCATTGAAGCATTTGCCTCGGAAACATTTTCATAATGCCTATTTCTCAACCACGGCACAATAAGAGTAATTGTCGTCGAACAACAATTAGAGGAACTCAAGGTAATTCTTAAACCCTCTTTTGTAAGTTCATTGGAATTATTGGATGCTACAGAACACAAACAGTAAAACAACTTTGAAAATTACAAGCACCATTACACACAAACATTTTTGACTTCATCGCGACATTCCTACGGCGCAATGTTACTGAACAAATCAAGTGACAGGAAAATGTTCTGTTACCTTAAACTATAGTTATAGAACTTGAAAGAGAGTACTGTTGAAACAATTTTATTGTCTGTGGTCTACTAATTCTGTGTTGATCTATTACCTAGCTGTCTTGTCTTTTGATTTAGATGGTTTTTGAAAATCTGGTCGATTCTCTATAATCATCATAATCATAATCAGCCCACTATGTTTCCACTGCTGGGACTCGAGCCTTCCTCTCAGAAAGAGAAGTTGGGCCATAATCCACCGCGCGGGCCCAGTACGGCTTGGTGGATTGGTAAGTGGCCAACCCATGTCGAAGTTTTCAGGCCACCCGAAGGCCTTCGACATAGCCTAATGACTGTTGTCCTAAGACAAACAACCAACCAAAGCGCTCAGTTGAATAACGCCATTACATCCTCTTACGTACAAACACAGTACTTACACACACCAAAACGTACACGCAAGAACACGCGCACATGGACGCCACTTATAGTACCCCTCCTTTTGTTGCAAGTGAAAACATTGGATAGAGAAGATTATATTTTCGAATTGTAATAAGTTTCAAGTGGTTAATTGTTAGGGATGAAGGTCAAAGCCGTCTCGAGAGGGATTGCTAAATGCTATCGATTAAATTTAATGACTTTGTAGACAATTATCTGAATATTTGTGAAACGTTAGATACGTGTATGAAATAATATCATAATATTAATTACATTTACACACTCATGCCCCGCCAAAGTAATGAAATGTATTAGTAGCACGTTTTATTTATTCTCTTCCTTACTTATAGATAATAATATTACCGTACTAGAGTTGATTGACGCAGCTTTGACGCGAGATGCGTGTAGGGATGTCAACATCGCAATATACGGACACATCTTTGATCGATCTTATTTAATGGTAGCCTACATACACAACATAATTCAATGACCTTTAAAAATAGATTTGACATGTATTTTGAAACGCGTGAATCGTATCAGATAACTCATGTAATGATCGCCGTCCTCAGAATTAGCGATTTATAAATAAAACCATAACCGCCTTTTCTCAAGGTATTGTCTTACAACGCCGTATTAACATTGTAAAAACATCAACGAACAAACATTTTTAATTACACTTCTTTATAAATTAAGTACCTAGGAAAATAATTACAGAATGTACAACCTCTTTAAGCGTTTTAATTAACTACCACAAGGTATGTTATTTTGTAATAAAATGTAATGTTTCTCCAACATAAGTGAGTCAGTTATTATGGGTTACGTACGAGATGGTACGAGTAAATTAAGAGATGTAATTCGAATAGCATTCTTGTTTATTTAACCACACCCAGCACAATTCCGAGTGGAAAACGATAGTACAATTATTTTAATGCTATTACTGTTAGAAATGTACACCTCCACTTGATAAAACGCTCAATACGAGTCTAAAAGTGTCAAGTCTCAAGCAGATCCGAGACTCCTTTTGTATGGGGTAGATTCGAAATGGCAAGATATGTATGAATAGAAGTAGTAATTATATACAAAATACATAAGAATGAAGATAACGCATTTTTTAAACAGGAACAGCTATAAGAAAATTATTAATAGGTATTCCTGCTAGAAGTTTAAACCTCCATCTGGTGAAATACTCAATAGTTAGTGTCTTAAGCAGATCAGTAAATATTTATATATGGACAAGATTTGTATGGATAGACGTATATTAATATGATTCCTATTAACGCAGGCGTATCGCCTTAAACTTTTCCGAATACAAATCCAACCCTTCTTTTCAGACGGTCCAGCCTTCAAAGTGAAGCCTCAAGACGTAGAAGCAGACGTAGGAACCACAGTAACGTTGACCTGCATAGTAGACGGCCATCCTGCCCCCCAGATCACTTGGCTGCGATATGATAACAAACGCTTTAACGTAAGTTTATAGCTGAAGAAGATATAGTATGCCTAGAAGACACAGCAACTAAACTCCTGTAAATTCTACTTCCCAAGAATTTGCTGGTTTAATTACCTATTTCACTTCATTCACATTCTTGTAAATTAAGTGTACCTTTTATTATACTAGTAATTGAGATAACAGGTAAATTGTCTGCTTGATAGTGATCTAGTTCAATCTTTTGAGTTTTGTGTTGAATTGAAATGCGTTTCACGCCAAGATATAGCTTTTTGTACCCAATTTGTTCAATGATTTAAAATACCACAGTGGCATTCAACCATAACAGAGCAGTGCGTATTTTAACACTATTGCTAGAGAAAGAATATCTGGACCTACTATGTTGCCTTCCAATAACACTTGCAGAAGAGTGAGACCTAGTATGCCTCTGTCTAGAATATGTCCGAAAGAGATACACACTAAAACTTGATTAGGGTTTGAACCCTATCTCTAGCCAGAGCGTTACGTGAAGATGACGTCGTGAAGAAATCTGTAGCATAGTAGTAAGCCAAAGTTTAGTACCTGGCTGGCCATCTTTAATCTTCAAAATTAAAAAACTGCTGCTAAACACTAAGCAGTCTATTTTCTGCCCTTGAAAGTCAGTTTGCATTCTAGGTCTAGTGTGTTTTACTGCCTTCATCCGCATTAAATAAAATAGTGAATAAATGCTCTGGTATTTTCTCTAACCGCATTATATTAGGTTCAGATTCAGATTCAGATTTATTTGAAATTAATTTATTTGTAACTTAAATCTAACAATTGTAATTAATTTTTTGTCAAGTTTACCTAAATATTAGTGTAGTTGGTCCATCAAATTGAACATACAATAAATTAATTAATATTCATAGAAAATAACTTAAATCTAACAATTGTAATTTATTTTATTTCTACATTACCTATATATTAATGTGCTTATATTTAATGTTGAATATTTAATAATAAAATTATGAGTATACATTAAAACCAACCATATAATTAATCAATCATATCACCAATTCTTTAACATTGTCTTTTAAAAAGTCATTTACATTATAATAACGTTTCTTTATTAAAAAATTAAATACTTTCACTTTAAAAATGCTGATACTTCCCGAATCCAATATTGCTCTCGGTAAATGATTATATATCAAAGGACCCATACCGAACACACCCTTTGCGAAACATGCTGTCCTGTGATTAGTGTGCTTTATTTTATGTCTGCTTTGTGTACCTTGGCCAAATTCATATAAGTATATGTTTCTTCGAACAAATAACGACATTTCATAAATGTATAGACATGGAAACGGCAATATTTTTAGTTTCAAGAAATATAGCTCACAAGATTCTGTAGATTTCAAGTGACAGACCGATCTTAGGCATTTCTTTTGAGCCTTGAAAATTGCTTCCCGTTCTGTACAGTTACCCCAAAATATAACTCCATACCTTAAGGTTGACGTTACATATGCATGATAGGCTGTAAGAACCGCTGATTGACGGACTACTTTTGATAGTAAGTAAAGGGCATAGGAAAACTGCTAAGTTTAGAGCGCAAATATTCAGCATGACTTTTCCAATTTAAATCAGAATCTAAATGGAGACCCAAAAATTTTGTGTCTGATACTTCTTGAATGTCATTATTGAGATAGGTTATGTTTGATGTAAATTTTTTATATTTGTAAAATGTCATTATATTAGTTTTGTCTAAATTTATTTGCAAATTATTCGATGTCAACCAATGAATTATATTTCCTAATGCTAAGTCAATTTCCGGCTCGAGTGGTTCTTGCTTTTTGCCTATGAAAAGAACAGTGCTGTCGTCAGCGAAAAGGACCATTGGCTGTTTAATGGCTCGTGGGAGGTCATTAATATATATTATTATTATTGATCATGAAGTGAGATAGTGGTCAAAATGTTTGGGGTACTGCTATCAAATATTCTTATCTCCATGATATTGTTCGCTCTATCTGATGATATTGTTCTCTCATAAGAATTCTTCCATATATTATGCCATTTATTAAAATAGATATTTTCATCTGAACAGATATTAGGCAAATCATCCAATCTAACAGTGCCGGTCACATCTCAATCTGGAGGCCAATATTGGTGCAGAGGAAGCATTGGAAACCAGCAGGATGTTGAGACACCAGCAACAGTTTATATAAGAGGTACTTATTTTGTGTTTATTAAACAACATTTATAGCATTTATAGTATACTTATTACTTACCTCAGTATTCTAGCCAACAACGTCCCCTTTTAACTAAGTAGGTGGCGAGTCTTCGAAGCGTGGGGTTTCAGATTATCTCCCTGGCCCCTTCATATTTGTGTGATAAGTTTGTTCTGGAGCTTTAGACGTTTGTGATGTGTATGTAATCCTCTCGTGACACAGGAAATGCTAGCGCGGTATGAGTTTTTAAAATTTACTTTACACACTTTTCTATGGGGAGACGTTGAATTTCTCCTATGCTGCCGTTGAGATACGTAAAAGGCATGTAAACTAGACTTGCTATGTGTTATCTAGGTATCTTGTGAAGAGATCGTCAAGTTTTGATACTATCGCTTTGATTTGCACACTGACATCTAAAAAGCTTTTTGCCTTGCTGTATGAAATTTGATGTGTTAATTTTTCTTTCTTTCATAAAACTATTTATTGTTTTAATTATATATCGATCTATACACCCTAACATGCTGGTAACAGTCAATAAAAATATCCCAGTTTATAACTTGTTTTAAAATATATTTTGTGTAATTATTGCATGGACGTAGGTACTGAAAATGCCTCAAAATATTTTACTTGTTCATGGTGCACCCGAATATCTCGGAAATGGCATTAAATTTATTTTAGTAGTACATGTCTACTAAATAAGGAACAAAAGTTCCTTTTCAAACGGTTGGGGGTTTTCACGCAACTATTAAGCCTGCGACTGTCATGGACTAAAATTACCGTACAACTCGTCGGATGATTATAACTTTTAACGTGAAAATGAGGCCACTGTGCAAGCCAACTTTACACTTTGTATGGTAGTTAGAAAACGTGAGCTTTTCAAGTCGAAATATTACGATTTCAGCTACTTCACGCAACTCGTGCGAAATTAACGAATATTTTTTCGGCATAAGAAGTAGCTTGTCTGTAAGCCCGTAGACTCGCCAGTTGCCAAATTTTGTAATTAATGCAGTAGTTTTCTTAGAAAATATACTACTATTCCAGAAAATTGGATGTGTGTGGTTAAGTGCTTTGGCTCCGGTTGTTCTGTATCATTATGCGATTTTGAGGGATTCGACTGGTCTGAAAACGCCGACAAAAACAGCCTATGCACTTGGCTGGCACTGGGCCAACTTTATTTTTTTATGGTATAAGTTGGCAAAGGAGCAGGCGGCTCACCTGATGGTAAGTGATACCGTCGCTCACGGACATCCACAATACCAGAGGTCTCAAGAATGCGTTGCCGACCTTTGAGGGTGGAATAGAAGGGGTGTCAAAATCAAACAAAAGTTCGCCCCCTCTTTTGAGTATAAATCGGAATATTTTTCCTAGATGACCAAGTGGATGTGTGGTTCACGGCGCGTCAACTTCAAACACCTTCAGCCGTGCGATTCTCTAATGATTCGTCGATGTGCGCGTCGACGAGCTCAGCGATGTCAAATACTTTGAGATATCGCCCATGTACATAAGGTTGTTTTTCCAAAGTTTCTTGTCAACTCGTGATTTGTTTCACGGATGTTGTCAAAGATGCAACGATGTTTGCTCTTATAGAATCGCACGGCAGTACTGAAGAGACGGAAATTAGAAAACAATTGTGTTTATTCAAATTGAGAGCTCTCAATTGAGTAACCGCAAAGTTAAATGGATAGAGGGTTAAATGCTACTGAGTTGTGACGCACGCCTAGTTTTAATGATTAAATGCAAAAGCTGGGAAAAATAAACTAAAATTTAAAAACTCTCAGCTTTAATTTTTATTTTGTTCTAATATATATTAATTATTTAATGCTGTAAATATACACCTTTGATAGTATAAAAAACGACACCATTATCAGATGTGTTCATCCTTTAGTGTATTAATTATTAGAATGAAGTAATTTAGATCAATTTTGTATCAATTATGATTTTGTCCAGATCTAGTGCTTTAATAATGTTAATTATAAAATAAATACAATTTCATGGACCGGACACAGTAGCTGATCGTTTGAAAAAGCTAAAAACAGGGTATCTGGCGAACATTACACATTAACTCGTCCGCATCAGGACAAAAAATAACAATAGATTTATGAATGAAACTTGCCTGGAATGAGAGTTGCTGATTCGGACGGGTTAATGCACGCCGTTTCAGGTTGCTATAAGTAAAGTAGTAGGCGCCAATAAGATGTATGGTATACACTAGTGCCATGCCGCGCGCTTCGTGAATATATAAATGTAGCATTCGTATTAATCTGTTACATGCCGTAAAAACACTAAATAATAAAAAAATATGGAACCGACTTCAACACTAAAAAGTGTGAAACAATTGGTTGAAGTCGGTACCATGACAGTTCAATGTACGTATTATGAGTATTATCACAATATTGTGCACGTGGTACCGACTTTGACAAGTTATTTCACACTTTTTAGTGTTGAAGTCGGATCATTAGCGGGTAAAAAAAAATCACCTGCTTTGGTGATCCTTGCTAATTAAGGGATAGATGGTCAATCACCGTCAATGATGATTTCATCAAATCATAAAAATAGGCGAAACACTTTTCAGTTATTGAAGTGTAACTCAAAAACAGCTGGATCGAATTTGATGGAATTTTAATGGGACCACCTCAGAACTATGTATATTCTACCAAACAAAAATAATCAAAATCGGTTCATAAACGACGAAGTTATCCGCGAACACACACAAAAAAATATATACGGTCGCATTGAGGAACCTCCTCCTTTTTTTGCATCGGTTAAAATTGCGCACTCTCTCGTACTACACTGGTATTCCCTGTGTCGCAGGAGACATGAACATTGACACATACCTTTCTAAAACTTGAGACGATGCATAATTCTGCTCATAACACAAATATCTGCCTCGGCCAGGGATTGAACTAAGGACCCGTTGATTTGACGGCAGGGTCACTCCCAATTAGGCCTACGGGCCGATATGGTAGTCCACTCTATATACAGACTGACTGGTTGAACACTTTACATAAACAAGGACATGATAATTCATGGTCACATGAAACGTTTAAAAAAATAAAATTAAAAAAATACCGTTAAACTACAGAGGAAACCTTCATTCTATGAATGTGCTATAACTCGAAAATTATGGACACCGTCCGAACGGGGTTAATGACCCAAAGCGCCGCGCCGCGTTCAAAGGAATCAAGCTGCGTCCGAACGGGGTTAATGACCCAAAGGGCCGCACCGCCCGCGCCGCGTTCACAGGAATCAAAGGATGCCGCGATCGTCGGCCGCCCGCCCGGCCGCGCCGCGCCGGTGTAAACAAACAAGTACTTACCTTGCCGCGCTAAGGCAAATTGTATTACTACACGCGCGCCGCGAGTGACCATGTTTATTGTTTTGAGTAGACAATTAAAATTAAATTAGGTAAATATTAGGCACCTATTTTTTTTTCTTAATTAGAACGAGAATCGAGTACTGAGCACTATACAGGGTTTCCCAGAAATAGTGGATAATCCTGCACGTGCATGTGCGGGGGGGAAGGTGGGGCCCCACATCCTAAAACAAAAAATTCTATTTCCAACAGTTCGAATTCTAAGCTGTGTGAGCGAGACAAACTATGCTTTAGGTTATTGCGAGTGAAAGGGTCAACAATTCTCCTTTGTATCCTTGAATTCGTATTTGGTTATTGTTTTGACTCAGTAGTTAAAACTAGTTTAGTGCATATTTCAACGTTCTTGACATCGCATGTGCTCTTGTGTATTTCTGATCGGCAATCTCGGTAAATGTAGAGTCAAATGTAGAGTTTTATCACCGAGTTTTACTATTAAAGTGGATAGTATTCTACTGTTTTGTGATCGTCATGATGTAGGAAAGTTTTTTATTTGATTGGCTACAAAACTCTAATACATTTTTTTTACACCACAGGTGTTCAAACTTAGCTATAAAATAAATTCCAGAAATAAAAATTATGTTTAGAGACTACTAGTTAACTACTATTTTAAGTAGGTAAGTTTTTTTAAAGGTAATTTAGGAATACCACTATTAGGGAACACGTCAAAATAAAAAAATCCAAATTAGGCCTCATGTAGCGGGCGTAATGACCACAAATATGAGAAAAACTGGAAAATTTCTAAATTTTACAAAAAATGTCATAAACCTCGAACTGTTGGAAATAGATTTTTTTGTTTTAGGATGTGGGGCCCCACATTCCCCCCCGCACATGCACGTGCAGGATTATCCACTATTTCTGGGAAACCCTGTATATCAATATGTAAAGTGTTCAACCAGTCAGCCTGTATAGTGCATCACCTAAATTTGAATCTCATTCTACTTCCGCAACTATTTTAGAACAGCACTCAAACAGTATGAATTGGGGCGAGCGTGGACTTAACATTCATACTTTCTCGGTCTTCAAACTTTGGGTACCTAACTGTGTACAGTGTAAGTAAAACAGAAGTGCAAAACCTTACCTACTGGTTTCACGTACTACAACCAAATTTTACCTATTAACATTTTTTATTGTAGTCTTAAAGTGAAGTGCTGAAGTAAGCTTAAATTAGGACCGCACTAGCAATATTTCCATGTTTAAACATTTCCGTGTCCACCTTATAACATAATTTCATAAAACATGGAATTAGTTTAATATTAAGATAGTATATCATTATTTTATTATGGTTGTAAATTATAAGTGAATGCATGTTAATAACAGTTTAGTAGACTCCAACAATGGTATATAAGAAAAAACTTTTTATATCATTGTTTATTTACTTTTTTATGTTCCTGAAAACTAGGTACTAATAATATAATTATAAATATATACTATATAACTTAAAACGAGCATAGATGCGGGCGGAATGTAGCAATAAGATCCTTCAAGGTAGTTAGAATAAAAGCTAAACTATAAAACTTAAGAGGTTATATAGCTTCTTACTATTTCCATAATTGAATCAGTAGCTTCACCAACTATAATCGAAACTCACAAATAAATATTACTCTTATATTGCTTCATTTGATGTTACAATTAATCAAACTCTTCGGAACTTCCAAGGTCTCTTAGTCGGTATTGTTCTAGCTTACTATCTTCTCTCCACTGTGACTCGTCTCAACTTCTTAGTTGGTCCCAAGTTTCGAGAAGTCGAAATGACCTCGGTAACGACGGAGCACTTGTCGACTACCCACCTAGGGGTCTAATGTGGAAACGGCTAACTTCGTTATGTGTAGCTTTGTTAAAACTAAAAGTGAGCTAAACTTTTCAGCTGGGTTAGGTAGAAAATTCAGGATATTATAATAATACTCGTAATGGAATTCCGCTAGAGGGCGCGCTCAAGTAAACAATATTCAAGCCACTCCGCAGTTTTAAATTCGTTATATTGTGTTTTCTTTGATATTATTGTGAAAAAGTGACTGTGTGTAAATGAAATGACACTATTAACGGAAATACCTTTATATAATGCAGTGACTAACCTGTAAAGAATGATTCAGTAAATTCTTATGCAAATCAATCAGTTCAATACGGGGGAGAATACGTTATACTACTCAATTCTAGTGCTACAATAACTTTAACTAAAATATGATAGCTCAAGTGACAATAAGTGATAAGTAAAAAAGTACTTGCCAGATCTAGCCAAAATAGCATAACCTCAAAAATTAGATCCGATTTTAAAAATAATGTCGATGAATCTTTGACAACTCTAGAATCGAGAATAACAACGAACATAAATGAAAATATTGATTATAAATTTGACAAATTTTAAAAATACAATGTAGTATAAAAAAAAAACAGACATTTTGGATGAAGGGTAACATGGTATATCTATTACAAAAATGGGTAAAATAGCATGGCTATTGATATGAACTTATCAGTGGTACGGGAGATAGTAGGCTATGGACGAGACTACGGCACCTGCCAATTTCAGTCTCATTTAAAATATTTAGGCTGGTGGTGACTTGCCACCCACTAAACGGGCCCCCCAAAAGAGCCACCATCAATGGTGACAAAAAGGGCAACGTTGGTGTGGATGGCTGAAGGGTGTTGAGAGGTGTGCTGCGGTTTCACTAGAGCGCTACTACCGGCGTTATGCCCTTTAACACTTCCACCCTTGGAGCTTTTTGTTTCTTGCTCTTGCGTCTCCACCCCCAGACGGCCAATTAAGGCAAGCCGGGGGTCAGGGGTCTCATTTAGCCCCAGGGAGAATCAGGGTCCACGGTGTCGCCACTCACCGACGGCTCGCCACAAGGCCGCCCCTGCGGTTTTATAATTTTTTATTATTTTATTATTATTATTATTATAATGGAACAAAATCCACACAAGGTCTTTAGGTCTCAAGCTTGGCAGAGTCTGTACTATAGTAACCTGATGAGTGATATACATATGCACACCCACGCATAATAGTCGTACAGGTCAAATATGAAAAATACAGGTATACATGTCTTGCACAAAAATGTCTTACCTGTCCGAGGATCGGACCCGGGACCAGCAGCTTAGAAGGCAGGGTTGCTACCAACTGCGCCAACTGGCCAGTCATTCCGACAAAATTTTATTTGTGTCAAATTTTTTTCGGGATAATAAGTAGCTTACATGTTAATCCTGGGTATACGCCCACTATTAGTTATTTTGTGTTACAAGCTATCTTCATTCCAAATTTCACTCAAATCCATTTAGCCGTTTCAACGTGAAGAAATACTCGCACACAAAATTAAACATCGTTGACGATTTTTTTCGCATATATTTTTATTTTTACCCCAACAGGTTTACTTAAAGAAAAATTAAGAAATCATTATTCACGTACATTCTCATTTGTAACGACAAAATCGTCATCTCAGCCGTAGGACGTCCACTGCTGAACATATGCCTCCCCCACAAATTTCCATTTCCGGGGTATTAAGTATCAAAAGTATTCGTATTGTAAATGAAGCTAGCCGTACAAACTGTGAGTATGGCACAATTATACAGGACAAATAATAGTTTCTACTAGTTTCAATGATTTTATGTTGATTACGATTTCGTTACATAATAATAATACAGAATTTGTCATCCTAGATTACGGGGCAGTATTTATTGAATTTGTGACTCTAGTATATCCTAAATAGTTGTTATACACATTGAAATTTATAGAGAGAATAATTCACATCCTCGGACGGGATTCGAACCCGCGTCTTCTGAATCTCCGTGTCAGACGCCATTGACCAACTAGGCCACCGAGAATCTGGTCCGAGCATCGAATTTTAACTCTCTCTTTGACTAACCGTCTTGCGGGGACGGAGCGACATCTATTGGACAGTTAACAGTACCATCCAACCAAAAGAAGCATTATTTAGAAATACTTGAACTTTCGCATTGACTTCGCAACCCTTGTGATTTTTATAGTATTACTTTTCAAAGCACTAACGCCTGCTTTAGCGATACAATAGTTGTTATAAATAGGCTGATAAGTATTAATCGATACTAGACTCTAAATAATTCATTATTGTTACAGGTCCACCACAAATAATGTCGAACCAGACACAGTATGGTGTGGAAGGAGACAATGTGAGGATTGACTGTATATCCTTTTCTGTCCCCAAACCCGACTATGTGTTATGGGCTTTCGACGGGAACGAAATCAACCCGTACCACAACCAAGTAAGTCCAGATGATTGCATGGCATGAAATATTGGAAACCAATATCCATATCACGTTACCCTCACTGCCAACAATAGAAAAACAAATATCTACTCAAATCTGTCTTAGCTCCAAATTTCGGTGCAGAGTAAACGGACCGATAGTTGGGTGTTCATAAGCTGATATTCCACATGTCAAATATTTTTGTCCAATGTACGTTTGATTAAACAAATTGGATAACTTCATCAAATTTACCAGCAAGACCGATATTTGTTCAAATATTACGATATTTCAATCAAATCGCTGCGAGTAAAATATCGTGGACAATTCCAATGATGGCAGTTTTGATAAATGTTTAGGAATGCAATTAATATATTTATTATACGAGGCACAAATAAACGAAACGTTTAGACGCTTATGCAACTATAGGAAGACGAATTTATGAAACTATTAAAGTTCAGTGTCATAGACAAAAATGAAGTAAATAATAAATTGTTTAGAGAACATTTTTCTTGAGCAATTATAAATATATTACGAGTATATAGGCATCCGTCTAAGAAATTTGACAAATATTGAACATAGATATTAGACCAAGAAATTTGACGAGACCACTCTTAGACAACTGCAAGGAGAGCGAGGAAACTCGAATCAATATTCAGTCAATATGGTATGCTAGACCTTAGCCTTTTTCGCACGTGGGTGGACAAAGCCCAAAAATGTTTAAATTAGAATTCAGACCATCAACAGAGTTTATAAGTTTTCAAGACAACTTTGTATTAAATATAAATATTCAATAAAAATAATTGTATAATAAATGTATAATTATTTAATTAGTTTGACTTACTGAAGGCACCATTAAACTGGTCTGGATGGTGGGTGCTGAAACTCTTGAATGACATAGAGCAACGCCATAGATTTGTGTTCACTATATGTGTGTTAACAAGTTCTATTCATTTCACCTGATGATGTGCTTATGTTTCATATACCTACAGCGTGTGTGTAAATGATGTAGTAATACTAAAACCATACCCACAGAAACTTGTCATCTATTGGGACCTAACTACTGCGTCCCAGGAAGTAGTAAACATGCAAAGTAATGAGTAACCAAAGTTTTTCTAAAACTCAACCAGGTTCATCCCTGTAAAACTAGGTCACAGACGGCAATGACCTCCAGAACGTAGACTAGGTAAACAAAGGGCCTGAGGCCTTATTCGCTACGACTATTCAACAAGTAACACAGTGCGTTACGATATCTTCATGAAATAATTGTAAAATTGTATTGATTTCACAATCATACCTTGAAGATATCATAGCGCGCCGCGTTACTTGTTTGAGTGGTCATAACAAATAACGGCCCTGGGCTTGGGTGCGGCACGGGGATAGGGCGCATGTTGGTTGGAGGTGAATGAATAGGTGGCGTAGGGATTGCACAGCGCATTGACCCCATTTTGATTAAACATGCTCCAAGAATAGGCATGTTTAATAGGGCAGTCCAAAAACAATTTTATGAATAAAATTATTCTGTCCGCATCAGGACAAAAATAACAATAGATTTATGAATGAAACTTGCCTCAAATGAGGCTTGCTGATTCGGACAGATTATTAGCGATTTATATTTTGATACTTTGCCGTGTGAATCCTGACTAGTTTATGTATAACATATGCACACCTTTCAGTATTACTACACCTTTTATAAAAAACACGCTGTTTATAAAATAAAAATCTCTTTAAATAAAATTAAGAACTTTATATGCGAGTTATTGGGTAAGAAATTAAAATAGGACGTACCAGTGTCATCCACTCGCAGATGAGACGGTTGGGCATTCCTCCATAGCCGGGAATGTATCACATAGGATTTGCATAGCACAAATGTTATGGGAGGATTATCCAATGTCGTGCACTGAGTCTTAGGCACATATATATCACAGGTTGAGACCGCAGAAGAGATTTCACGTCGCGAGCACACCGTTGTCAGTTCGACGTACACGCAGAGACTTATTGGTACTAGGGTGGGGGGTAGGAGAAAGAAATAAGTGGGAGCGGGACAAAACACAAGTCAAAGACAAGGAAACTACACAATTTTACAAATGGTTCGCTAAGCTCGATTTTGGCCTGAATATGAACTATGTTTTATCTTATCCTTACTAACAGATATTTCTTTAAAATGCTGCAAGAATGTTATCTCAATGCAAAATAAGACACCTATACAGAGTTGAAACAATCCAACAACTGATTGAATTTCTTTGTACAAAGCTAAATAACAATCCGGAGAAGAATTTTAAAATTGTATTTCAGTTGAAACGAATTTCCCTCTGTCTTCGGGAAACTTCGGAGTTTTAGTTTCGTAAAGTTGTATATGGTTTGTTACTGGTGAGTAATTTGCTCCGAGAAACGCAGACAGAATTGTATCTTAGTGACTTCAAAACAAACAGCTAGATACATGATATGTATTTCAAATATTTTTTAAAATATGAAACAAAAGATTCAAAAAGTGCTACAAGAAATTTATAAAAACAAAATACCTAAAAATTTTACCGACTTCAACACTAAGTACGAAATAACTGGTTGAAATCGGTACCATGTTAGTTCAAAGATACCTATTATATAACAGATATATATAACAGACTTCAAAAAGGAGGACGTTATATGTTCGTGTGTATGCATTTTTTTATGAGTATGTTAGTCGATTTCTCCCCCACTTATGGACCGATTCTAAAAAAATGTTTTTCTTTTTTGGTAGAGTATACATCCGAGGTGATCCCATCTAATGTCATCAATAATTTCAAGAAGTTTTTGAGTTACACTCCAAAACTGAAAAGTATTCTGTACACTGTAAAGTAAATCTTGATGATATCATCATTGACGGTGAATGACAATCGATCCCGTAAGTAGCAAGGGTCACTTAAAATGATCAAAAAATTGTTTTACAAAAAATGGACCTAATACCGTCTCTAATACCAAAAAGTGTGAAATAATATGTCAAAGTCGCACAATATTCAGGTAATAGGTACCCATCTACTTTTGAACTATCATGGTACCTACTTCAATAAGTTATTTCACACTTTTTGGTATTGAAGACGGTTCCAAATTTCGTAAAACATGCTTTTTAGCGATGAAGGCGGTTCCATTTTTTGGTAAAAGAACAAGTTCCACTCTTTTCTAATTACGGGAAGATTCTTTGAAGAAGATTGATATCGTAATTGACTATCATCAAGATAGGCGAAAAACTTTTAAGTAGTTGGATTGAAACTCAAAAACTGCTCGACCGAATTGGATCTAATCTAAATGGGACCACCTTGGAAGTATACTCTAGCAAATTAAAATCGAATAAAAAAAAATACGCGTCGACTTTAGAACCTCCCTTTTATTTTGGAAGTCGGTTGATAAATTCTACAATATCGTCAATTACAACATTTTCAAAAATACAATATACAGAAAAAGCAAATCCTCATTACTTCAAGACAGCGCGTGAGATTTTTCCTCGATGTACACGCAATCCAGACAGACTGGTCTTTGATGTTCACCCCAGGACTACTTTGTATCTCAAACAAAGTCAAGCAATGTCCGTTAAGGTTTATAATAGTATTCCTGATCATATAAAAGCTCTTAATATAAAAATGATCAAACTAGAGTTACTTGGTTAAGGACAAAAACCTTTTAATAAAAAAAATCATGATTGTATGACATTTAATAATTTTATATACCATGTATGACATCATAAATATTTGCATGCTTTAATTAAGGCTGAATGTGAATTAGAACTTATACTATTATTATTTAAGATCTCAAATTGTACCACATTTACAGCAAATAAACAAATTTCAATTTCAGAAAATCGGCAAAAAAAGTATTGTTCCAAATGTTCAGTATTAAAAATGTGCCTTCTATTACTATAAATATTTTTTGAACACACCGTTCTATGTCTATTGAGGTCATTAAATTGGGTAGTATTTGAATTGAGTTTCTTTGCTTGCAGGTATCAACTCTGACATAATTTAATCCGATCCATTAATAAAACTGTTCATTTGACTCAATAATTAATACTCGTATAAAGATTATAGTCGTTTGGATTTTTTTGTCATTTAGAAACGTCCTTGGCAACTCGGAAGTTAACGTACTTAGCTTTTTATCACAAGCTACGTAAACATTTTATATAGTAGAAAATGTACCTAATCATTTAACTATAACATGAGAACAGATGGACAAAGAGGATCCTACTCGTAATAAACCCTTAAAACTAGTTCCTAATGAATGAAACCTTTCAAGGCCAAATATTATAAAATGTTAAAATTATCTAAGCCAATATTTTTGATAGCCTATATTTTGTTTTCTATTTCGCCATGAAAAGAAAACATTAATGGAAGTGTGATCTTATAGCCCCAGATACGCCAGCTTGGAGCAGTCAGCACGGACTGCTTCAAGCTGAGACTGCACAGAGGACTACAGTCTTCTACATAGACACATACACGAAACCGCTCGAGCAGATGCAAATGCTTCGGGCGGTTGGCTGTCAAGCAGGCTGTCCAGGCATACACGGACTGCTTGAGCTGTAGACTGCTCTCGCGCCGTAACCTCCGCCCGCGCTCCTCATTCCACGTCGCGCACGCTTCCCGCCCCCCCATTGAAATGGTCACTTGTTGAGCAGTTAATAGCAACTGGTCAAGCAGTGGCAGAACAATGGCAGCTTCAAGCAGTTGTCTATGACTGCAAGAACGGTCCGTGTATGTTGATCACTGTCTAACTCCTCGAGCAGTACGTGTATGTTGGCTCTAAGAGATGTCCCGAAATAACAGGATTTTGTTGTGATATGTTACCAAAAACATTTCATGCTACAATTGGGTATTCACGTTTTCACCTTTGCTACGTCTGCCTATTCTTTTGAGAATGTAATTTTTTATATATATATTACAAACGAAATTCATCCGTCCAAAACATTAAACGTGTAATGTGTTTGTCGGCTATTTCACAGAGTTTCGATAATTATTCACTCAGAATGGTTATACATATATTCAAGAAATTTTCAAATCAATTAGTTTGTTTGTAAGAATACATGTATTGATACAGTTCTTGTGTACAATATAAAAATAATGTCTTAAACATTCTATCGTTTCCGGTGTACAAATATTTTTAAACTAGTTAATTATATACTTAACCTTTCATGAGGTTACTAATCAGCAAAATAAAGTAATAATGAAATAAAGTGATGCTATTCAAAATAAACTGAAATATTAAAAATAGACTCAATAACTATATACACAAATAAGAAAAATGACAGTTCCATAATACAAAATCAAAATTATACTAGTAATGTCATTGCAGAACATGTTAGCAACTTTAGGTCAATGTATTATCAGATGAGTCAACAGAGTGTCAATGTTTCATCAGAATGAAAGCTAAAAATACATATTACAATTTGTTTTCTAAGAACTCCTTTAAATAATAATAACATTTGCTTAACAGAAGTTTAAGTTTTACCCTGAGATGCTTTTTTGAGGGCTGTAAGAATACAACTTTGTTTTTATTTCCAGGAATACGCATTCCTAGAAGAACCCTTAGCTGATCGCATGACCAAGTCCAGCCTGGTTGTGAGAAGAAGCGAAGCGAAGCACTTCGGTTCTTACAACTGCACGGTCATCAATGCTTATGGAATCGATAGCGTTGAGATCGTCCTAATGCCAGACAGTAAGTACATTTTTTTTCAGTACAAACTGTTTTTTTTATCGTCAATTTAAAGGAGTAAAATATATAACCTCAGGAGCATGCAGGTAAAGTCATCCAGTGAAAGTTAATGTCAAGTAAGTTCTATGAGCCAAAGGCAGTTTAAAAAAATACTCTTCTAAAATGCTATAAAAAATCTTTTTTAAGGTTTCGTACACAAAGGGTAAAACGGGACCCTATTACTAAGACTCCGCTGTCTGTCTGTCACCAGAATGTATATCATGAACCGTGATAGGTAGACAGTTGACATTTTCACAGATGTATTTTGTGTTGCCGCTGTAACAACAAATTCAGAAAAACCGGCCAAGTGCGAGTTCGACTATAAATAAAACTAAATCAATAAACACGGCAAATTATCGTGTAAAACCGAAATGATTTATTGGGAGATTTATAGATAATGGTACCCCTTCGTGCGCGGGTCCGACTCGCACTTGGCCGTATTTTGTTACTTGTGCCTGATACTCACGAAAACTGTTCTGCTCGATCTATACGTTGAATTATAAAATTTGGCAAAAAAACTAGTTTCACAGCGCAAGTCAGGGGAAAGTAAAAAAAAAAATTTATTGTAATTATCACATCATTAAGTTTCGCGTGCCAGTTATACTTTTAAATTATTACTAAGAACTTAGTTTAGTATAATATTATAAAAATAAATTTAGTATAATATTATAAAAAAAAAAAAAAAGGATGTAAGGGGCGAGCCAACATCTTTTGACCCAAGTCAACCTCACCTGCACGCAGTGCATCCTGCTGATCGACGAACGAGGCTCTGACAACCGACCGATGGCGGTATACCCATCCCAACAGGCGTCGCTAAATGCAACAGGCCGGTGACGGGCAGCAGCGTCACCGGTGCGAGAAGCTACGCCCTGCGATCGCCAACCCGCCTGCCCAGCGTGGCGATTACGGGCAAATTCCTCCAATGCAGGACAACAAAAAGCCACGGCCCCTAGTTCCCGGCGGCCCTGCAATTCCTGGTCATGGTGGCTACCATGGTAACGGCGGGGCGAGGGGTGCTAAGAATCTCCGGGCTACGGGAGGCCACCACAAACAACTGACCCTGGCGACGTATAACGGACGCACGCTACGGCTTGACTCGCATCTGGCGCAATCAAGATAGACCTAAGTGGCGTGCAATTGGAGAGGCCTATGTCCAGCAGTGGACTGCTACAGGCTGATGATGATGATGATAAAAATAAAACAGGATTACCGCGAGACTTACGCGTTGATCTCGCCGAGCCGGAACAATTATTATTGTCGATTGTGATATCGACAACGATCGTCTCAAATTAATCCCGTTGTTATTAGGCGGTAGATTTCCGCATTCATTAATATTTTACAATGTAACCAACTGAAGTCTTGTGGAATACAGCGCCTCTAAAATAAAATCTCCTAAATCCTAAATTTCGAGGTCTTGAGTTCTATCCCCGTGTCGAGCGGTTGATGGTTTTTATTGGGATTCCCTGACGAAAATTCCGCAATGGTAGTCCTGAGTCTGGAACAGTACCCCATGTAGGTTTGGGCAATAGACGCTCCTCAAATCACATATGGGACGAAGATATATCTACCTACATTTATAAATTATGTATTTTTTATATTTAATAAATCTCCACACTACAGGCACTATGATCCGTACCGTTTTTAAACCGATGCACTAATTATCAGATCATACTTTGAATGGAGATTTCGTTCTCCAAACATCACAATTTTACATAACAAAAATAATACATTAGGTATTCGTCGAATTTATGCTTTTGATTTATTCTAGTACACGGCTTAATTTAGTTATAAAATTTTTCTTTTTTACTGCACATTGATATTAACTAGAGCATTTTGTCCTCAGCACGGCCTCATCATCTTTTAAAGCCATCTTAATGTTGTGTTCTGCTATCTTGCTTTGTCGCCTCCCTGACGAATTCACCAATAGCATCCGAGCTGTCGTCTGTGAAGTATGTGCAGCTCGCCGAGTATCACGACACTTTCACTACTGCATGAAAGACACTGTCTTGGAGCTTTGTGACCGCGCTCCTTCATCTAAATGATGATCACCCTTTTGTAAGTCAAACCCTGTGCCTCGTGTACGGTTAAGGACCTTTCCCCTGACCCGTATCCTTTGTTGACTATAAAAGATTTTTCCTCCTTGTCAGCACTAGGACTAGGTATAGGGTTTTCTGGTGGTCTGTTGGTATTTTTGCACCGGTGGTCCGTTCTAGCTTCAGGGAATTAACTTGGGGCTAAACAAGTATAAGCCCGGATACACTTCGCTGAGTACGTATGCTACATCTATTGGATTTTGGTGAGTGCAGAACAACTCTTTGCTGATGGGCGCCAAGACTTCTGGTCTACTGTACTTTATGTCAAAGAGGTTTTCTCAGTCTACATAAAGCAGTTGGTTGACGTCAATTCATGACATTTCTTCAGCCTCCAGCAACCATGCTGCCATTATTATAGCCTCGAAGTGGTTCATGTAAGCATCGTGTAAAGACGTTTCTCTCTACGTTCCATTGGCATACGAAAGCCATGCTGCGCACTTTGGATATTACTCCGTGGATGCGCTACCTTGCCAAGCCAAGCAAATCTTTAGCTGCTTTGGTTGTTGTGGTGACTATGATGTACTTGTCAGCATTAAAGTTTTCAACTATCCAGGTAGTTTTGCCACATCCCGGTACTCCGTTGATCCATTCTATGTTTGGCATAGTCAAAAATAGGCAAAACTCAGCTCACGCTGCTGGATCCATGGATCCTGGTGATGATGACTTTCTCCTGCAACATTATCTTGGTGTACCTGGCTATCACAACGAGGGGATCGTTTGATGGCGTAACAAACTTTAGTTGCCCAGTCCGTTCCGTGCTTCATTATTTCCGATTAAAGTTTATTTTCACTAAGTTTTGAGTCAATCGAATATTTAAGTTATAATTTAATTAGTACTCACGGGATATATACCAGACTGAATACTATTTGGAGTTCTCGATATTACGGCACAGTTATATGCACTTACATGTTCACGGGTAGACTCACGTCACTCATTCAAGAAAAATCTAAAACCGCGATAGTCTAAAATAAAAGATTTTTTTCCATAGAAACAACTACCCTATTTAAGTTTTTGTCAAGGGGGATACCCCTTGCGGGTTGATTAACGTTAGTATTAAAAATAAGATTAGCACCTAAATTTATTCCAAAGAAATATCATTAAAACCGGTTAAATAGTTACAGCGATACGTGGCAACAAACATTCACGCTTACAAACTTACTACTTTATAATATAAGTTTTATTGGGATAGCGTGGTAAGGAGCTACACGACCAGTAAATCTTAAACACTTCTCATCAGTGATGTCGTCACAAAACAAACACAAATTCTTACAAACTATCAATGACTATATATAGTTATTGTTACGTTTCTACTAGGCGATGAGAATACATATAGAACAACTAGAGACGTTTGACAAATGTAATTGTATCTTCAAAAGTTTTAACTTTAAATTCGAAAACTATAAAATATCGTAAACTTGTCAAGTCACTTTCGGTAACCTACGTCCATAGAGTAAACTAGCTTTTTCTCTATGCCTACGTCCTGTACAAGACCAAATCTTTTGTAGTCCAAATCTGATCGAATATGTAATTGTAAGCAGTTTTTTACTGAATTACCATCAGAAAATAATTACTTCGCATCGGTTTAAAATGTGATAATTGTACCAATAAGTCAATAAGCAAACACACTATTAAATTTATAAACAACATTCCATTTACTGAGAGGTATTTACAATAATTTTGAACACTTTTGAATGAAACTAAGGTCTGAAAAGGACCAAAGGAGCGCGCTCTCTCAACTGAAGCCTTGCCGGGTACCTCATTTTCGGGATATCATTCTCCGTAATAAAGTCCACCTTCTCGATTTGTCCATTTGGCAGTAAGACATAGTAAGTTCCAGTAGCTTTCTGAACCTCCACAGGACCTTGCAAACTTTCAGCTTGAGGATTGTCTGTAATAGCTGGAGCTTCAGTAGTAGTGGCTGCATCAGGTGCACCGTAAGCACTGTCTGGTTCTCCGTACTTAGTGTCTGGTTGAGGCAGCTCGAAAGGCTGATTTGGTTTCCATCCTGATGGGGGATAGGGCCCGCTTTCTTCTGGAGGTCCGTACGTGTCTGTTGGGGCTTGTTCGTTGGGCAGATTAAACGGTTCACCAGCTGGTTTCCATCCTGAAGATGGGTAAGGTCCGGAGGCTTCTGTAGTCTCTGAAGCTGATTCCGTCGTAGACGGGGCTAGTTCTATTCTCTGGAACCTAGACGCAGACCTGAACCTCGCTGGTCGGAAGCGAGGAAGCTCAGCTGATATAACTCCAATGATCGCACAAGACAGCACTATGAACTTCATGATTAGATTGTTGACTGATGCTGACCTGATGATGCGTTTCTAATTTATAGTAACAATGTTAAGTTTATGATGTATTGTGTTATCATATATGGAGTATATTAAGGCCGCCGCTGAGGATACTTGAATTTGTAAGGCTCGGCACGTAGTTTGTGGCAATGACCCCGAGCTCATCACGAGTTCTTTTCGTGTTGTGTTTAGATATCGATATCTGTTGTATCACACATATTTTATGAACGTGAAATGTTGGGTGTATGAATGTTTGTGAACCAATCACGCAAAAATAGCTGAACGGATTTGTTTGACGTTGTTTGTCTTAGGGCAATTGTCGTTAAGCTATGTCAAAGGCCTTCGGGCGGCCTGAATTATTATCTACAAAGAAGCACTGGACCCGCATGGTGGGTAATGGCCCAACTCCTCTCTCTGAGAGTAAGGCTCGAGTCCTAGAAGTGGGAACATAATGCTGCTTATGATGATATCTTCGTGGTACGTTGGATGTTTCCGCATGTGCCCGTCCTGGTATGTACAACCGTAGTGACTGATATTCTTCCACAAAACTGTAATATGAAAGCACTACCGCGTTCTGGCAATGTAGCAAGTAAAACTACTGGGCAACTAAGACTATGATTATGCCTAAGCTCAGGTTCCTTATAGAACCTAATAAAGGCATCATATCAAAAGGAAATACATACCTAAATTTAAATTTAAATGAATTACCATACAGCCTTTTACTGCTTCCTCTGTAAGATCTGTAAAACTAGCTTACTTAGATACTATGTTTACACTCAGGTCCTTGCAGCGAGGAGAACCCCCGTATCCTGAGATACAAGTTTAGTTTTAGTTCAGGGACGTGGGGCTTTTATTAGCGGTATGGCCTGAGATGTACATCTGGGATGTACCTCTGTAAGATATGCTACATAAAATGTATTTTACTACTATAAGTTTTTTTCTGAAAGGTTGTATTTCCTTACCTACAAAGTATTTTTTCTGAAAAAAAAAAACTAAATGTGTTACTACTTACTAAACTTACTAAATAGCAGTATTTGTAGCTATCTAAGTAGATACTTACCTACTTCGATACCGCTTTTTAGTTACAGTGAGTATTTATGATAAACAGACGTGAGTTGGCTGGGCCATCAAGATACAGGCTCAGCCTACGAAGAAATAATAGTCAGGAACTGTAACTGCGTTAAAAAAATGACCCAACGAAAGTCGTGTTCAAGTAGGCGGGGCTTAAAAGTCGTGTTCAGTACGTCATCAGTCGGACATTTTACTTGCAAGCGAGCACACTTCAAATCTTCGCGTACATTTTCATTTTTATCATTGTGAACTTCAGTTGTGGATCATCATGCCAGCATTCGTTGTGAAGTGGTGCAGGAGCAATACACGATTAAAATGTCCAGGGATCACTTTTACTAGTAAATAATAGCAAAATTATAATTATTCAAAGATGTTCAAAAACGTTAAGAAATCGAGATAGTCAATACTATGCAAAATAAAGTCAGTCAATTTTTATTTAATTTAGGATGTATTTTTTTCTTCAGGACTAAATATTGAAATGTATGTAATGTGCAATGGTTTTGCTTGTTATGTTTTATTCTCGCTTGCTTGCCGATTCAATGCGGCAAAATAAGTGCCTAGCTGCACTTAAGCTAGAAAAACAAGAGTATGACTGCCTGTGAAAACCACCATAGTTATACTACGTTAATTTTGACTGAAAACAATAAAATTATAGATAATAAAAAAAATATGGACCATGTTACACAAAACTGCAGTACCTACCTACCAGTTGGTACAGTAAGTAAATTAATTTGTTTTTAAATTGTGTAATATAAAATATCATATTTATCTTTTTATGCTAATGATTTGTCCCGAAGAAACATCAACATCTTTAAGAGCCTTTATTCTGCGCAGCGTTGCGCGAGTTTAGGTATTTTACATTAGCGTTACTTACTAGCGCGCCCTGCGGCAGTGGCCTTACCGCTTGACCAAAATAGCGCACATTAATATTTGGATCTTTTCTTTTTATCTACTTTGGTTTTTATGTCACAAATAGACGTAGGTCAAAAAGGTGAAATAAAATATCACTCAGGACACATTTTATTTTTAATATCGACATTAATTAACATAAAATGATAATTATTAATCAAGTACATGTTATCTACAAGAGCATAGACTAGAAAAAAGTAAGATTTAACTCATGTACCTACCAAAAAGAGATGAGAGTAGCAAATAAAACAACCATCAAATAGTTCCTGCTACCAGTCTCATCAGGTCCTGGTCACCAGCTAGAAAAAAGGTATCGCGAAGACGATTCATACGATCCCAAACACGGTGTGTCTACTATTAAACATCACATAGTTCCTGCTACCAGTTTCCGACTCCAGCATGGATTCCTGGATACCACGTATAAGCATAAGAAATTTGGTTAATAGCAAAATACTAATACCCCTCAAGGGTCGATGTCATTATAACAATGAAATTTCTATTGTTGATGCACTAGATGTCATATAAAATCATTTGTTAGAATCCCACTTACAAATGTTACCTCAATAAGTATCAGGAAGTTTTGAGCGCACTGATATTTAGTTGTGGAAGCGAAAGTGGAAGGAAAAGTTAAAAACGTGTGTGTGTAGAAACCGCTCGGCAATAACAAACTAATAAACAATTTCTAAATTTAGTCTGTGGAACTTGAACTTGTTAATCAAATAATGTTCTATTACATCAGGTAAGAATAATTGACATAATATACTATATCAATCATTATTATGTGACCCTTCAAATACTCAGCAAAAACGCGAATTGGCGCTTCCAAAGCGTTTACGCTCTAAAGAGATACTACAGACAATGAACAATAAACGATTGCCTACAGTTGGTATGTAATATAGGTAACTATATAGCATTAAAAAAACAGTTCATTGTTTGTTCAAATTAAAGCACGTTTAATTTTTCAAGCTAATGAAAATTCGTCCTCTGCTAATTTTAAAGTGGTTTAGCTGAGTTGCTAATTAATGTGTCAGTAATATCAACACAGTGCCTGATTTATATATATTATATATATATTTTATTATTATATATGCAAATTGATAATGAAGGTATTCTGTGACCACTGAAAAACATCCAGCTGGCAAATAACGACTTATTTTTTTTGGTAAAATGTATAAGCCTAAAATGTTTCATAATCTTTCTTTACTACATTGCGAAGAATCTCTTCTAATGTCTTCTAGACAAAAACTTAATAAATTAATCATATTTCGCGAGACATACGAAATTTACGATTGATTTATTATTGAGTTGGTCCAGTCCACTTGTTGCATAACATCGTCCACGCGCCGCTATGACTCTGCTGTCATTGTAGACGTTGCAGCACGCGCGTAAACCAATCCCTGCTTTCCTTCAGAATTTAAACCAATCACCGAACATGTCTATTTGTAACCTCGGAAGTAATTTGTATTTGGAATCATACGTTGTTTTGATTTGAAGGGCCACTTTTTGCGTGGAATTTGTTCTGAATTATGCTTCCTGACTATTATTTCTTCGTAGGGCTCAGCCTAGTTTGGGGCCCGCTGTTAATTCAAGTCAGCACATATAGACAAATATTTGTTATAATTATGTAGTTAGTAAATATATATAAATACATAACGTAAAATATATGTATAATTATATTTCTATATAAATATAGAATTAAAAATGTATACCTATTAAGCAGTAATAGTATTTGTAGATCTAATGTAATAGCGGTGTTGCTCTTGTATTCATGTCTAAGAAAGCAGCTTATCAGACATAACACTGAGTGGTTACATATACAATAGCACACCTGACAGCTATACTTAACCTAGTAATAAAGAAAGAAATTTGTCTATGTGATGATGAAATTTGTGTATGTATGATCTGAGTAAATAAATATATTATTATTATAAAAATAATAATATATTATTATTAATTATTATTATTATAAAGTTCGTGACGTGCTTCCAATTGATTATTATGACATGACATGAAGATTATAAAGTTATTGAGGAATTTTGTACATGCATTAAACCAATCAACATAAAAAAAACTAAGACTATAGCTATATTTCATGGTGTAGATGTAGAATTTTGCATCTTAAAGAGGTGTATCGCACTGCAACTGCTATGGGCAGGCGCTTGTCATTAGGCGAAAGACTTGCCTGTTTCGTCACTTACTACATGGCATCACTCTGCGACTCAGTGCACGAAGAAAACGCAGTAATACCATACTCTATAATACTAAACGGGTAATATTACAAGAAAATCTTCTCATATAAATAAAAATAAAAATTAATCGCCGAAATGTATGTACGCGCATAACTTCCGAACGACTTAACCGATGTAAATAATACTTTTTTTGTTTTGGAAGCTCTGATACAGGGATAGTATAAAAATAAAAAAGAATATCTTCAACGTCAACCACCGTCACGTAGGCGAACCAGCGGTGCGCAGCTAGTTATATATTACTCGTATTTATAAGCGGTATAATAGCCTTAGCACAGTAATAAATTTATGTTACTGGTTCAAGTTAGAATGCTTGTTATATAGATAGATATAGGATAGATAAACATAGAGACAGGGTTCATAGATGAACAGTTGCACAAAGTATATATGCCCTTATTTCTTGCCCTGCTGATACCATTATTATGCTCTCTTTTGTAAGGCAACACACTGGAGCTAAAAATTAGCGAACATTTGTTATATTATTAAAAAAATTGGCGATACAGTCTGGCATTATATAGAATACAAAGGTGCTTGGAATACTCCACTTCTGGCAAGCTGTCATTCTGCCACCCATAAAATGTAATAGTTGTAGTACCTAACTAGAAACATTGTTAACATCTATATAAAAAGAATGGCCCCAAGTTTCTTGCCGCTTCTTCTCGGTAGGCTCTATATATCTTTGGAACACGGCGGTAGTCTTTAAAGTACATTATTATGAAAAATTGACGTTCATAAGTGCGTCTTTGATGCCTAAATTGAATAAATGATTTTGACTTTGACATTGACTTTTCACTATAATAAAATTAATGATACAACTTTTGTTCTAGAATCGATTCCATTGCTTCTGATCGTATCAGCCTGCGCCTGCCTCATTATTGTTATCCTCATGATCATGCTGATCGTCATGCTGTGCCACCGGCGGACTGGCAAGAATATTGACAAGAAGCCTGACGTCACGGACTTGGGGAAGACTTGCGTGGACTATAAGGAGAGTGACAGGAACTCAAACATCAGTGATTTGAAACTGGAGTTAAGACAAGTGGAAGGGTGTGATATGGTATGTATATTTATTTATTCTAACATTTCTTGTTTAAAATTATGTCTTAGGTTTACGCGATTCGTAAACATTTTAAACAACCAAAGCAAACGAAGTTTCTGCTATGGCTCCGCTTAGTTGCTTTATTCCCTAAGGACGTAGTTTTTAACTAATCTTTATGTAATGTGGTATCTGCTTAGCAAATTTAATTCTACAATTCCGTTGATGTTTAGTTTATCGGCGTTTTCTGATTGGATGAGTATTTCTCCTGGAATTATCCTGGGGGAATTTGAATGCGGCGCCATCTAACGGCTTATTTTGATAATATCACAAGAAATTATGAGCTCGCCAGTATTGCTCTACGCACTGTGGAAAATGTTCTTTGTATCTCGTCGTTTAGACTTTTCACTGAATATGGTCACAGGTACATTATATGACAGTTGTAAGCTATAAATTTATGAAAATTATTTTGCCCTGGCACCATCGTATCTGTTTAAATTAAAACGTTTCCAATAAGCGCAGTAGTCACTCACAGTGGTCTTGCAGTATTGTGCTGGTCGCAGGGTTTTATTACCTTATCTGGATCCCAAGTTTAATAACCATCTCTATCGAAATCAATATTTTTTTAAGATGTCTATTGTCTCTCTTAATATTCTCAGCAAATAATCTCCCCAGCATTGATTTGTGAGTTATTTAAATGGTATTGATGTTATTTGTTTTAGTTAATTTATTTAATGCCTTAATGTGTGTTGCCTAAAATAGTTCAAATTTGGCGCTCCTTACTTCATATACCTTAATATGTCAGTTGTTTGGACATGGTATAATTTTAATGAAAGTATGATTTCAACCACACCAAACTAAAAAGAAAAGGCAAAAGTTGTCATTATATTTGTAAACATTTTGATATCCAACGCGTTTTAGGCTTTAAGCACGAATAACAAATGAAAGTAAATTTAGGAGCAAGAGATTGGGATGTCGTTCCGTTTTAAATCTAATAGCTTTGGGCCAACACTGCCTGCAGGTACCAGATGCGTATTGTAGAATGAAGACGTCTACTGGGCCCTATAGAGATCTATTCTGTGATCTGTTCTAGGCCCTTATTCGCTATGACCATTCAACAAATAACGCGGCGCGTTACGATATCTTCAAGGAATGATCGCACATTTGTATTGATTTCACGGTCATCCTTGAAGATATAGCGCACCGCGTTACTAGTTTGAATGGTAATAACGAATATATAGGTCCTGTTCAACTTACAACTGCAGGTTTTACTTGCAGATAACATGGACATGTCCGAAACCTAGGTAGATAACGTCAGCTTATTACTAGTAAAGTCGGTTTTGATATTAAATAAATATGTGTCAAACTCACGAGAATTTTCAAGCTCAAAGAGGTACATTTGCAATTTCTTAAGTTAATTATGTTGCATGATGTTGTTGATTTTGATGAATTTTGTATTTGAGTAGTCAGATTTGTATCTGACTACTTAAATACAAGTAACAGCCACTGTCCGGTATAAATTACGTTTAGTCAAGCGGTGGATACATTACTATATCTTCGTAATACAATTGGCGAAGACAACACAAAATTAAGGTTTTTAGATCATACACTTTGCCTGCCCTACACTCGTGCCCCATTACACGTTAAAGCTCTAAGGACACAAATCTACGTAAAACAAATCTTTTAAAATACAGATAACTTAGGCATTAACATGTCAGTGCCATTCGGTGGGATGTCCAATTCATGGGCCACCATCCTCGTTGTTTCTTTAAAAAAATACAGTCGAATTGAATACCTCCTCCTTTTTTTGGAAGTCGGTAGATAAGTAACCCCCGATGCAGGAACTCTAGTAATTGTTAGCTAAGAACATCTCGATCACATTAGCATTCAATCAAAAAACTGCATCATATTCGTTCTATTTGTTTTAGAGCTAGGATGCCACACACAGACACACGTACACGTCAAACTTATAGCCCTCTTATTTTTTGCGTCGGGGATACTAATGTATGTTTAACCAGGCATAAATGGATGTTAGTTTCATGCCAGAACTACTAAAACGATTTCGCTAGAATTATCAACATAATTAATTATGCACATGACGAGCACGAAAATCTGTTTAAGTGTAAACTAATCGCATCGTATTTAGTACAAACTGTCATATATCTTGTACAACAGTGCCACAGATAACTCATAGTTTGTACTGAATACGTAAACGAAGCGATAACGTTACTTTTAAACAGATTTTCGTGCTCGGCCCACTGACTACAGACTAAACTTGACTTAAAAAAAACTTTTACGTAGGATTACTTTACCCATACGTTATATGTATATGGTAATTGTAGTACAATCATCCTTGATGGTAATAATTCTAAATACCATATGGTACGTATGTATACGTATGAAGCGTTTAGCTTTTACTTTTATTATTCTCTTCTTCTTAGTCGTTCACTCTTGACAGAGTGGTCGTGGTTGAAGACGATGCTCTTTCTTTAAATCCATTGCGGTCTTCTGCGTTTCGGGTACTCTGGACTACGGACGTTTGTGTTGCAGCTTTTATGAGGTCTGTCCAACGCGTAGGTGATCGACCGCGTGACCGCTTGCCTTCTACTTGACCAATTGTAATAGTATGGATATGGAAGAGCGGGGTCTTCTGACACAGGTGTTTTTATACCTACTAGAAGGTCCCAACCTATCTTAAGTTAAGTTAAACTTTGGCTACAGTAATAAAACATTTTTCATTTTCATTGACCCTGGACTACGAGTCGTTCCATGGAGTTTTTATTTCGAACAATGTGTTCGAAGTATTTGAGGACGTTTAGCACGCCAGAATGTGTAGCCACTAGCACAAGCTTAATATATAAAGTATATCAAGTAATGATTTATTTAGAACTAGCTGTACCCCGCGGTTTCGCCTGCATGGTGATGGGTGATGATGATGATGAAAAAAGCTTAAGTTACTTCTTATAATATTACAGCTACCTGCTACTAAAGTTTCGGTGAAATCGGCGCAGCCGTTTGAGATTAGATAAAAATTTATAAAATTGTTTATAGCCAAGTACCGTATATACTTTTATAAGAATTTAGTGGAATGCTGTTAATTTGTCATTACAAACAGACACTTCAATTTTATTTATCTGTATACATAAGAATGCATTGCAGAATACAAGCATAAGGTATTTTATAGTATTACAACCACAAGCAAAAAAGACGTGTGGCACTCGGAGACTGCCGCAGTAAAGCTATTGCATAGCTGTTTTTATCAACTTATGCAATTATAATTATTTAACCAATGCCATCTAGAGGCGAGTTGCTGAACCAAAGAGACAAGCGTGATATTTCAAAAAGTCATTAAAAGTTCTGCTATTCATCGATAGATTCCAAATCAACTTATGCAATTATAATTATTTAACTAATGCCATTTAGAGGCGAGTTGCTGAACTAAAGAGACAAGTGTGATATTTCAAAAAGTCATTAAAAGTTCTGCTATTCATCGATAGATGGAGTCGGAGTGGTGGGTGTTAAAAAGTTATGGTAATTTGAATGAAACATATTGGGTGATTTAAAAAACAACTTAAAAATCAAAACCTAAAACTACCGATAGCTATAGATATTGATTGATTTTTAGTATACCCTTAGTATATTGGGGAAAACTGTCTTATATCTGCAAACTTGAATTTGGTCTTTATGATGAAATCATTTCCTAAGAAGCGAAAGTGATGGCATCATCTAGTAATGTATAACAAACATTAAAATATTCGAAGCAGAAAAACAGTCAGATAACAAAAGATAAACAGCTTCTGATTAAATCTATTATCAGAACATTCCCAGAAAATTAACAAAATCTAACGAATTCCTATAAAGGTTATTATAAAATGAAACTTCTGCAAAGAAACCTTCACAACATCTCGCTTATCAAATACGAAGAAGTTATTTACCTATAAGTTATTGTTTACGATTACACTCACGTAGACCAATAATACTAACCAAACTAGGTGACACTGTTAAATATTATTTTCAAGCGATCCAATTTGTAGGTATTGTGTAGAAGCGCTCGTTTAGAATTTGTCAGAAGAATTTGTTCTCGGGTCTTGGATGGATGGGAATCCAAGTGCGAGAATACGAGTGTCACGTTACGAAAAATAACGTTACGTTACTCTACTTATTAATAAACTAAATGTTACTTTATTAATAAACGTTGCGTAAACCTATATTAGGCGTAACATGCTTTGTCTTGCTTTCACGCGTGACATTTACTGCAAGCGAAAAATTGACAGATAGTTAAATTAACTACTCCGGGTGTAAGCCAAGTTTATTAATAAGGCCGTATAAGTATTTTTAAGCAGAACGATTACCGGTTTTTCTGTTTATGTGTTTCTCCCAGACATGAAATATTTGTTACCTTATAACTTTCGATAGGGTGAACCGATTCTCATTTTTTTTTTTGAAAGCTGGTGCTTCCCGTGTGGTCCCATTTAAATTTCACCAAATTCGGTCTAGTAGTTTTTGAGTTACACTCCAATAACTGTATAGAATGGAACGCGTTTTAAATTTTTCAAATTGTTTATTAGGATAATTCAAACGCTGGTTCTGAAACGGAGCTCCATCCCACACTGCATCTCACATCAAATCTGGGTCTGCCCTTAGCGGGTCCTGTACCTTTGCCTAGCAGTGGGTACGACAACGAGTTGCTGAAGTGTCAGCGATATAGTGGGGACTTTAACCAGGCTATCAACCAGCTGAATCTTAAGGTAAGTTTCCAATGCACTTATTAAAGTCCTGAGTTTGTCGGAAACCAAAATTTTACATCATTTTGTAACCATCTCTCTTGCAACTCCATATAATATTTTATTACAAAGTAAACATACAGTTTTAAAGTTTCTTAATTTATATATTTCTTTATAAAATTTCCTTATTGTAGTAGACTATTGACAGGTTAATTAAACTTGTTATTAATTAAATGAATCAAGTGTGGCCAATGCTTAGTTTGTTGGCGTCAAGCAGGGGCTCAATATGAATGTAAAGCCCGCACTTAAAATAACATATACAGGGAGGTCAGCTATTGATAAGAGAAAAATGACCTCCAATTTAGAACGTTTAGACTTGCTAGAAGCAGATTACGTAAATAATAAAAATACATAATTTTCATACAAAATGTATGAGAAAAGTTTTTTGCAGTTTGTGACTTTTTGAGTACTCCAACGATGGATGGTCCCATAGATGTTTTTGATCAGTATTAGAAACAGATTGGCATCAAAAAATGGTTTTGTGTAAAATGGCTATTTTCTTGCTAGCTGTACTTTTTTTTTAAAATCTGTGAATGGGGATCAACATTCCATAATAAATTATGGATACTCGTAGTCTCATAAGACCATTTTCGAGTAGCTGCAACGGATAAGGTACCCTCACTGCCCCGCTGAAATTTTTCATGTTTCTGTATATGTACATTTTTCTGTATATATCGAATACACAAAAGGGTAACAAAATGTTTTATGTTTATTATCTTTCTGACCTAGTCCTAATTTACCGGGGTCAGCGCAAAACGTCTTCATCTTCTATTTGTTCAAATCATTTACACCCTTTTGATTTATTATCGTCTGCCACACACACACCCATCCCCCTTTGTTGGTAGACATCTGTATCTAATACCTCTACCATTCCGTCTATAAACCATCTACATCAAGATGCTTCATTCTCCTAGTAACATGTACTTAATTTCACCTCATAACAAACGAAACGATTACATTTCAACTTTTCTATCACAGACGCCACTTTCTAGGTTTAACACTACGGCCTCTGCTAATACTCGTACTATATCCTACATATACTCATTTATTATTTAATCCTTTCGTATCGCTCCATCTTCTCATCTACCTTTCTACTGCTGAAACCTGAAAATAGCTTATTTATACATATCTCTATTCTTTAATTTATTTTAATCCTAAGTATGTAAAAGTGCAGTTAGAATGTATGAGAACTACATTATTAAAAGCAATGATATTATAACTACAAAATTATGAAATTGACCAAACGGTCCCATCTCATATGATTTTATCCCTGGAGATAAAACAGTGGATCATAAAAACACCTACTCTAGTGCAAAATAATTTAATACGTGTGTAGAATTTTACGTCGAGTCCTTGCAACACAATACCTACTGTAGGAATAGGGATGTAACTCGAAACGACAATGTCGATAAAATATTATTATATAGTGTTTTAAAAAACTGAACCCTTCGAGGTTTATAGTATTGTATCGTATACAATATTAGTAGTACATACTTTATTGCTGTTATGACAACGAATTGACTATTCACTGTAGTTATTTTATGCAATAGGAAGTTAAGAACACGTAAAGCAAGCTATTACTCGTCTTTTTGCTATAACTTCTTCATTAATATCTAACGAAAGAATTAAACAAACTAATAGCTGTTCACATCACTTGATTTTCGTAGGATTAATAAAATCTGCATATCATAAAAAAATACTATAATATTTAAAACAATTGATATATTATTAAAGCTTTCAAATAAACAATGCTTATTTACAAATGTTTTGTGTGACTGCAAGAAAAGTTCGTACATCTATGTTATGAAAGCTGAAGTTTCCGACTTTGTATGTTATGACGTGAAACATTGACGTGACTTATTATAAATCTATGAACGCCGGCTGCACACGAAAGTATATAATACTCATTGTCACGGTCCGCCTGAACCGAGCGTGAAAGCGAGAGCGTGGTACAAGCAATAGAGAGACACGAACGGCCTAAGGCTTGTCTTATTATCACGAATTATTATCGTCCGTAAACCGACCGACCTAAGTGGCGTGCAATTGGAGAGGCCTATGTCCAGCAGTGGACTGCTACAGCCTGATGATGATGATGATGATGTAAACCGACTGTACAGACAACCATTTTTTTTACTTCTTCACGCTCCATTGGCTTAAGCAATTCGGATTAAAGATGTCGTCGTCTGTGCAAACCAGTACTCGATATTTTTATACGGTCCTCTCTGAAGTAGTACAATTTTATAAAACTATAACGTCGTCTAAATACCTATATCTGACACAATATGTCATATCATAACCTCACATTTTAAAATATATCGATTAGAAAAAGGATAGAATATAACATCCCTAGTGAAGCCCAGTAAAGTAATAACAATGGAAGAATCTTATTACTTCTGGAAAATTCTCTGCTGGTTATGTTTACTGATGTTTGAGAAATGGCTTTCATATTTCGCTGTTTTTGTTTTGCCTTCGTAGCTACTTAAAAGTTTTGTGTTTGTAACTTAGTTCTAAACTTTGATTTATTGATAAGGTTTCAAGTCGAAGAAATATATTTTTAAATGTTAGGAAAAACGTACATCGAGTTTGCAAGTTCGTAGAACGATATCTTTTAGCTTTTAGAATCAAAATGGAAAAGTTGGTAGGTATACACAATGATCGTGCCAGGCCCACAGAAAGGTTAAACCTTTCTGTGGGCCTGGCACGAATAACTGCGTAAGTGTAATTTAACGTTCACGTGAAATAGTACAAACCGACATTTATCTTCGGAAACTGTGATACGCCGTTTGTACGCCAAAGCGTTACGCTTAGGATACGAATACTTTTTCGTAAATTGTGCTACGCCATCTGTAGGCAATTACAATGGTTAAAATCTATGCATAAGGAGACCACACTCATAAGTTGAAATTATATTAATTTGACATAAGATTTTTAGCAAATCTTATTAGCAGAGTGTGATTTTGTCTTAGTGGTATTACACGAAATTAACATGACCATACTCAGTACGTGTTTAACCTTACATTGTTTGTGATTTCTTTACACAATTCAACTGACAATACCAAAGAAGAAATTATTAGAATCACTTGAATAAAAATGCATAAGTGGTCAAAGTTGCTCATGTAAAAAAACTATACATTTACGTCGTCTTGAGAAACTGCTACTTTTTGAATGACAGTTTAATTGATGTAATGCAAATCTTTTCTCCTATTTCAACAATATTCTTTCTTAAACCAAAAGTAGGTTTGAGATGAACAATACTTAAGAAACAGATAAACTTTTTTTTCTGTTGGACGTGTTTACATTTTTCTGGCCTTAAGTTCTTTGTATCTATATTTCCGAATTATTAACCATGGTCCACTCTTTCAGGCTCAAGGACAAAGCAATGGGTACGTTCCTTACGTGGACTACTCACGAGATTATGCACCACCAAGTGACTCTCTCTCAGGATCTTTATCACGGAGTATTGATGGGTCCTACAGTCAGGGATCTTTGAAGAGGCAAGCAAGCTGTGGGAGACTGGGAGGGCTGGTTGGGCCCGATGGTAAGTGTACCTTATTGTTAACAATCTAAGGGTCATATTTCAGAAGCACTTAGTAGTTGTGAATGTAGGCTTGAGTACAGATCTGAGTAAATTTTGTCATTTACTATCAAGAACTAATTCAATTAAGATTTATAACTGAGTGTGCTTTCTTACATTGCGGTGTTGAAACAAACAGAAATCAATTTTATAATTTGTTACTTAAGGATTTTTGACCGACACCAAAACTGTTAGCATTAGGTATTAGCATATTCATCATCAGCCAGTATCAGTCCACTGCTGGACATAAGCCTCTCCTAATGCACGCCACTGAGCCCGATCTTCGGCTTTTCTCATCCAGCATCTACCTGGCTTTGCGTATGTCGTCGCTCCACCTAGCCGGAGGACATCCTACACTACGTTTGCCGAGTCGCGGTCTCCACTCAAGAACATGTCTACCCCAACGGTTTTCGGTTCTTCGGCTAATATGACCAGCTCACTGGCACTTTAGTTTGCTAATTCTTTGGGCTATGTCGGTTAACTTGGTTCTCTGTCGGATCACTTCATTTCTGAAACGATCCTTCAGAGAAACTCTCCATACCTCGCGGAGCAACCTTAAATCGGTGGACCAGTCGTACCGTGAGTGTCCACGTCTCAGCTCCGTATGTCATAACGGGTAGGACGCATTGATTGAATGCTTTAGTCTTTAGACATTGTGGAATTCGCGACGAGAAGACTCGACGAAGTTTTCTAAATGCTGCCCAGCCTAGCTGTATTCTTCTCTGTCAGTTTCCTTTTACTTAGCATATGCTAAAAGGATATATATATATGTTATTCCAGGATATCGATTTACTATAAACTATATAAATCATCAGGGAATTATTGTTGTTCTTTTCTTGCAAAAAAATATATTACTTGTTCTTTAAACGGCGTTATTTGTTGTGACATCGGAACTCACTAGGACTGTTTCTTTTCAATTTGCTGTGTTTAAACCTATTTCAAAAGACTTACAATTCTTACTAGCTAAGGTTTGTTCCAAGAGACACATAATTTAAAGATCTGAAGACTAGGCTTAGAGTAATATGCTAATAATATATTATTAGCCCATTTAAGCTGATGTCGGTATTTAATGTAGCTATGCTGGTAATTTATTAACATAATCTACATTTGCTCCAGCATAATACTTATATGAGATTAAAAGAGTGATATAAAACTATATTCATATATATAAAAATGAACCCCTATTTCTCCTTGTCACGCGATTACTTGAGAATGAATGAAACTAATTCGATAATTTTTGTTGTGTTAATTATTGTCAGGAGAAGGTTTACATGAAAGAAAAACTAATAAAAGAAGGGAGGTTATGGCGAGGACGTAGGCTGAGTCTACTACGCGAACGAAGTCGCGGGCAGTTGCTAGTATATGTGATATATATATATGAAACTCTTTTAACTGCACTTGATAATTTTTCGCTGCCGTTTCATTTCGAATGTTCTGGTATTCACCAGTGTATAAATTATACCAAACATGCCTCTAAGTTTTGGCTATAGCCCCACTTATGCCTTCGTAGGAACGTATTCCATATCCGTGGAATAAATTAAATAATAAAATAAAATCCGTGAAACGCTCCTAGCGAAGCTTGACTTGGCGATCTTAACCGATCAACAAGTTAAGCAACACTTGCTACGTTCAGGAGTTGGATGCGTCACCGCCGCACCGACCGCTAGTGGCATTATTCAACTGAGCGCTTCCGTGCTTTGGAGGACACGTAAAGCCGTCGGTCCCGGTGGTTTGTCTTCGGACAATCAGTCGTTAGGCTATGTCGAAGGACTTTGGGTGGCCTGAAAACTTCGACATGGGATGGTCACTAACCTATCCACCAAGCCGCACTTGGCCCGCGTGGTGGATTATGTTATGGCCCAACTCCTGTCTCTGAGAGGAAGGCTCATGTCCCAGCAGTGGGAACAAAATGGGCTGATTATGATTATGATTAAATCTGTGAAATATATGTATGACATATAGTCATATGACTATCTAAACACTCGTATCCCGAACTAGTTTTCCCTTATCTGGAGTCCTACTCCCACTTCTTAAAGTAATCATGTTTTAACCTTACTATTAAATTTAGCAATAATAATTCTAATTTATTCAATATAGCAATCTTAAAATAATAATGGACTGCGATAGACGTTTTGATGACATAGTATCAAATAATTCACTCAATTTGCGTACTATGACTTGAATTTTGACACTAAGTTTCATTGTTGCAATGTCAAAGTTTTGAATATCCGTACTCTCATCTCTTAAAGTAGTCATATTGCATACCACTTAAATTGCCATTAAATTTGGTTGACCATTTTGTGTTGGTGGGAGTACGATAGTAAGTATGATTATTCTAAGCTTATTACAAAACGCGCCTGATTTATGATAGTTTCGTACAAGGTGGGAGTAGGCCCCCAGGACACACACATTACCACTTCACAAACATCCGAAACCCGAAAAATGACATTTTTCTGTTATTCACATACGTTTTTGTCCTGACCGGGGATTGAACCTGGGCCCCCGCGCTGAAGGCAGGTTCACTACCAACTGCACTAACGATGCCTCCAAAATTTAATATACTTTTTTCAATGCAGTTATTCCCATGAACCCGGGTGTCGTTCTGGCCGGTGGAATGGACGTCAGATATGCTGCTACGTATGGAAACCCATATTTACGTGGAAGCGGGCCTTTATGTGAGTATAAACTGTAATATAACTACTTCACAAAACTGGACTTTTTCACTGATTCCTTATTCAAATTTGGCAAAATCGTTCTCCCGTAAAATGTGATAAAAGATTCTTCATCACTATGTTCTTCAAATACTTCAAGCAATCCACTCATTTTTGTAAAAATCTCCAGGAGCTGTACTTTACTGTAGTGAAAAGCTCAATCTAACGGTGGGTTTTTATACCATTAGGTAACGAAATAAGCACAAGGCCTACCCGGGGCCCAAGTATCTTAGTATCTATTGACAAACGTCACGCTACAGCGATGCTTCTGCGATGGAACTGTCTTTAATGTCAAAATCGTCTGTTAGATCTAGTTCTCAAATTCATGTATACATAGCAATCGCAACCCTGAGAGGGTCGAACCCTTTCATATGGCTGTGCTACGGCTTGCGAATGTTGCCGCTGAAATAAGGTTGAAAATATTCTGTCTATCTTGCGTCAGAAAAATAATAAATACAGTGGATTTCTAACATAAGCGTAGATTTCTAATATAAATCAATACATTTTATCATTTTTGTCCCTAAAAACCTACGAAATATCACGGAAACTGAATTTACGGATCATTCTGCCAAGGCACGTTGTAGCAACGCAATTGCAACACGATAGTTTATAGAAAACCAATTATGTCAAAAACTATCGATCGCAAGCCGCTGGACCGCGATCGAACTTAGGTTCGATAGCGAGCAGACTCCCAAAACTGTCAAAAACGACAATTTTCATACAATTGAGTTGCGATAACGCGGTTCAATTATTAAGAGACTTGGATCCCTGGAGTTAAATTGTAACCACTGCTTTTATATTAGATGCATTTCGTGACGAATTGCCCATCATCATCAGATATATCTCATGTGCCTGTTATTTCACCGGTACCATACCCTTCAAAATAAAATACAGTTACGAGAAGATTACTGTGTTTGGATACAAATAGGTATGATAGCAGTACTTCCCAGGAGTAACTAGTTCGCAAAGAGTTCTACTGCTACCAGAACGTCAGTACTATCTTTATAGTATTAACTTCCGTACCAAATTTAATATATTTCTTGCTATCTTTCATCACCATAAGTTTAAAGTTGTTTTTCTCATGGAAGATGCTCAATTAGATATTTCACAGGCGTCCAATGTTCTATACAAATATTTTTGCTAAACGTTTTTACAGCATACACGCTGCATAACTCCACTCCGCCTGGAAAGCATGCTCCACCACCATACTATACCCTGAGGAGTAATAACCATCACTCATCAGGTACGTTAAGTATTTTTGGTAATTATTGAAACTATTGCACTTTCACATAACGCAATTTATTAAAGACTGCCTTCGTTTTAAGCGGAACATTCAAATTAAACGTTTTTCATTTTGTAGTTTAGTTGGACAAAGCTTTGAATTAATACGTTATTATTGATTTGAAGAAAATTATTAACATGATGTAGAACTCATTCATTTTTAGACCTCCTGCTGCATAAATACCAAATTGCATATAGGCCAAAATTATACTTATTTCCGAAATTCTGATAACTTTGTCAATAAAATAGTATCATTTAGTACAGGCACGTAAGTAACGCATTTATGAACAATAAATAAATATACTCTTCTGTCGTATATAGAGAGACAGCAGCCGATAATAATAACTCTAGCGCTTCCACAAGCAATTAAAATAACAAAAAGGAAAAATTACTCAATCTTAGATATTACTGATCAATGTGTTTACCAATTGACGTCACAAGATTATCATGACGTCATTATACATCGAATAACAAGTCAAGCAATTTGGACCAATAATGGCGTTCATTATTTCAACAGGATTATTCGTATATTTCCAGATATGAATTGGCAAACACCCACAGGGAGTATAGAAAAATGATCTATATTGCTTAGTTTTTAATTTAGGCTAGTTCCAGCCACCTCTCTGCTAGAATATAGCAATAGTGACCATATATTAGCATCGCAGAAAATTGCTTGACATATCTTGACATTATAACTGTCAAGTATGGCCCGGTTGTGCAATTTAACCGTGTAAGCGGTCGTAAGTTTGGTAATAATCATATGGACAAATTTGAATTAAAAAAAACCGAATGAACTGACTCAAACTGGTAAGAGTTCTATGTTTAATTCTACGAAGAAATAACGTCAAGAAGCATAACTCAGAACAAATTTTACACAAAAAGTGGTCCTTCAAACCAAAACGACGTATGATTCCAAATACGAATTACTTCCGAGGTTACAAATAGACATGTTTTGTTTGGTGATTGGTTTAAATTTCTGAAGGAAAGCAGGGATTGGTCCACGCGCGTGCTTCAACGACTACTATGACAGCTGAATCACAGCGGCGTGAACGATGTTATTGATTTAGCACGACTTTTATTAGGTAATTTTTTTAAGGCAGTAACTCGTCCTGATATTATTTCTTCGTAGGTTTAATTCTTTGTTAGGGTTTTCTTGTTGTCTTCTTGCCTGTTTTATGCAAGTACTTGGCACAGAAAGAAAATGATCATAATACCTATATCAGAAATACTGTTTTAAACTATCACGGTTGTTCTCTAAAGTTATATGATTATAAACGGGATATTTACCGTGGTAAGGTTGTGGAATGAGCTCCCGATATTTCGGCGCAGTTACATGCACCATGTTCACGGGAAGACTGAAGAATGCGGGTGGTTGGTCAAAAAGTTTAAAAGTTAGGTGCAGACATAACGATCTACCCTCATTCTTAGTCTTTTGCTACGGTTATCACTGGAACTCGAACTCGATCCTAAGTCCCGACAAAACTCACTCACTGTATCACTGCGTATAGTATTTTGAACACATTTTGAACGCGGACTTTTATTTTTAAAACAACCTAATACTGGATTCCACGCACTGGCGAGTTGAAAACCATCACCTCGATTGAAATTCTGGCATTTCGAGATCTCAATAGTTTCCTTTACTAGCCTTGGTATGTAATGGCGTTCGGTGGACAAGATTTTAGGGTTATGGAATTCAATCCAGTGGTTAGGACCCGCGTCCAGCAGATGCTCTGAGCATCTGCTGAGCAAGTGCGTGGAATCCAGTATTAGGTTGTTTTAAAAATAAAAGTCCGCGTTCAAAATGTGTTCAAAATACTATACGCAGTGATACAGTGAGTGTGTTTTGTCGGGACTTAGGATCGAGTTCGAGTTCCAGTGATAACCGTAGCAAAAGACTAAGAAAGAGGGTAGATCGTTATGTCTGCACCTAACTTTTAAACTTTTTGACCAACCACCCGCATTCTTCAGTCTTCCCGTGAACATGGTGCATGTAACTGCGCCGAAATATCGGGAGCTCATTCCACAACCTTACCACGGTAATGCCGTGGGGTACCGGCTTAGAATAGTACCCCCCCAACTCTACCCGTGGGTGCGTAAAAATCTGCTAAGGGATAACAATCGGAAGGTGGGCAGCAGCACCTTCCTAGTATTAAAACCCCAAAACTGCGCTCGCCAACCCGCCTGCCAAGCGTGGCGAGTATTGGCAAAATCCCCCCAATGACGGACACATTAGGAACCAGGCCCCCAGTCCCCGGCAGCCCCGCTATTCCTGGCTACGGTAGCGGCCACGGTAACGGTGGGGCAGGGGGTGCTAAGAATCCCCGGCAGACGCCCGGCTACCACCCCCAACGACGACGACTGGCCCTGGTGACACACAACATACGCACAATGAGGACAGACGAGAAGATATATGAGCTGGAAGAAGAAATGAGTAAGTTACACTGGGACATAGTAGGGTTATCTGAAGTCCGTAGAGCGGGTGAGGACACGATAACCCTGAAATCAGGTAACCTACTCTACTACCGGGAGGGCGACCAACAGTCCCAAGGTGGTGTCGGTTTTCTCGTCCACAAGTCCCTTACTAACAACATAGTTAAGATCGATAGCGTTTCCAATAGGGTCGTATACCTAATACTCAGAGTATCCAAACGATATTCGCTGAAGGTCATTCAGGTATACGCACCGACGAAGTCGAACCCGGATGATGAGGTGGAGGATATGTATGAGGACATTAGTCGGGCCATACATACCTCTGAAACGCACTTTCTAGTTGTTATGGGGGACTTCAACGCGAAGTTGGGTAAGAGAAGCGAGGATGAGTTGAAAGTGGGGCAATTTGGATATGGACAACGGAACCGTAGGGGACAGAGGTTGGCCGACTTCCTGGAGAAAGAGGGACTCTTTATGATGAACTCTTTCTTTCAGAAGCCACCTCACAGGAAATGGACCTGGCTGAGTCCCGATGGTTCAACGAGAAATGAGATTGACTTCATTATGACCACCAAAAGGCAAATATTCACTGATGTCTCCGTGATCAACAGGGTTAAAACCGGTAGTGATCACCGAATGGTAAGAGGCACGGTGAATATTAATGTCAAACTGGAGAGGTCTCGTCTGATGAAGTCTACGCTCCGACCCACTCGTGCCCGTATTCAAGACCCCGAGAGCTTTCAACTTGAGCTATCCAATCGCTTCGATTGCCTTGAGAACATCGCTTCAGTGGACGAGATCAATAACAGGTTAGTAGAAACTGTCCATACAGTGGGTTCCAAGTACTTTAAACCCCACCGTACAGATAGGTCACAGAAACTCTCCAACGATACCCTCAACCTCATGGCTGAACGACGCTCATTGAAACTGCAGTCTTCGGATGATGCTGAAGCATATAGGCTGCTCAATAAACGAATATGGAAGTCCTTGCGACACGACATCCGGATCTTTAATACAAACCGTATTAAAGAGACGATAGAGCGGAAAAAAGGCTCCAAAGTGTTTGCAAGAGACATGTCTATTGGGCAAAGCCAGTTGACGAAGCTGAAGAGAGAAGACGGCAGTGTAGCGTCGACCAAAGCGGAAGTATTAGGAGAGGTAGAGAGTTTCTACGGACAGCTATACACCTCGGTCGCTAAACCTGTTAGCAGCTCGGCCAAAGACCCAAGAGCCAAGCTGACCCGACATTATACCGAAGATATCCCGGACATCAGCCTGTACGAGATTAGAATGGCTTTGAAACAGCTTAAGAACAACAAGGCGCCTGGTGACGACGGTATCACATCTGAGCTTCTGAAAGCGGGTGGAACACCGGTACTTAAAGTCCTTCAGAAGCTCTTTAATACCGTCTTACTTGAAGGTTCAACGCCAGAAGCATGGAACAAAAGCGTGGTGGTGCTGTTCTTCAAGAAAGGTGACAACACTTTACTTAAAAATTACAGACCCATCTCGCTTTTGAGCCATGTTTATAAGCTGTTTTCGAAGGTCATAACGAACCGTCTCAGTCGCAGGTTTGATGAATTCCAGCCTCCGGAACAAGCCGGTTTCCGAAAAGGCTATAGTACCATAGACCACATCCACACGCTACGGCAAGTTATACAGAAGACCGAAGAGTATAACTTGCCTCTTTGTTTAGCGTTTGTGGACTATGAGAAAGCCTTTGATTCGATCGAGACGTGGGCAGTGCTTGAGTCTCTCCAGCGGTGCCGTATAGACTATCGGTATATTGAAGTGCTGAAGTGTTTGTACAAAAACGCCTACATGTCAGTCCGAGTACAGGAGCAGAGTTCGAAGGCAATTCCATTGCAAAGAGGCGTGAGACAGGGAGACGTTATATCTCCGAAACTGTTCACCGCTACATTGGAAGACGCCTTCAAGCTTCTGGAATGGCAAGGACTTGGCATTAATATTAACGGCGAATACATCACTCACCTTCGATTTGCCGACGATATTGTAGTCATGGCAGAATCCATGGAAGACCTCAGTACAATGCTCGAAGGCCTCCATCGAGTTTCCCAACGGGTAGGTCTTAAGATGAACATGGATAAGACGAAAATTATGTCTAATGCCCATGTTGTACCTACCCCAATATCAGTTGGGAACTCAGTTCTCGAAGTTGTTGACGAGTACATCTACCTGGGACAGACAGTCAAACTAGGCAGGTCCAACTTCGAGAAAGAGGTCAATCGTCGAATCCAACTCGGCTGGGCAGCGTTCCGGAAACTTCGCGAAGTCTTCTCGTCAAAAATACCTCAGTGCCTCAAGACAAGAGTCTTCGACCAGTGTGTGTTACCAGTGATGACTTATGGCACTGAAACGTGGTCTCTTACTATGGGCCTCATAGACAAGCTCAAAGTCGCACAACGAGCTATGGAGAGGGCTATGCTCGGGGTTTCTCTACGTGATCGAATCAGAAATGAGGAGATCCGTAGAAGAACGAAAGTCACCGACATAGCCCAGAAGATCAGCCAGTTGAAGTGGCAGTGGGCAGGGCACATAGCACGCAGAACAGATGGCCGATGGGGCCGAAAGGTTCTGGAGTGGAGACCACGGACCGGCAAGCGCAGCGTAGGTCGTCCACCGACACGGTGGACAGACGACCTGAGGAAGGTCGCAGGACGACGTTGGATGCAGGCCGCTTCCAACCGGTCCTTTTGGAAAATCATGGGGGAGGCCTATGTTCAGCAGTGGACGTCCTACGGCTGAGATGATGATGATGATGACCACGGTAAATATCCCGTTAATAATCATATAACTTTATATCAGAAATATTACATAAAAAGTACCTAATGCTACATATCACTTCAGCTCGTGTCAGATGATGTTGTCTTGAGTGCGCTGGCATTGGCTGCAACAAAGAATGAAACTAACCTTGAGGGACACACCTAGTTGTGATTTTTCTAAACTAGCTCTTATCGCCAATCTCGTCTATTCCCTCTTTTAGGCGACTACATGCTGAATAGGGTCTCAATTTACGATGATTGTTTATATTTCTGAAGCTTAACATTTGCAAACGTGGCACACGTTTGCAAATGTTACGCGATAAAACTGCATCAAAAAACGATCGACAGAAATTCAAGCTACTCTTTATGAGATATTCTATTATACAAGTACAACATAAAAACAGACAGACTGAAATAGAAGTACCTAATTTTTTTATTTAAGTGGGTGAGGGAATGAATAAGTATTTTGATGAATAATTATCAGTCTTATCTGTCTATGACAATTGCAACGGAACTCAGGTTTTTGAGTTTCAAACTCTGCACTGCTCTGTACTGTGCTAGTCATCCTGAGACAAAACTGCTAATAGCACTCACTCAGTAAGTTCACTAGCTAAAGTGCCCTTTAACATCAACACGGCAGTGCATTCAAAAAAACAGCTTTAAAGCACATCGGGCACTGCAGTGATAGCCAGCAAGACGAACACTTGCAGAAAGTACTCTTCTGCAAGTGTTCGTCTTGCTGGTGACCACCTGATATATCATCTGGGGTTGACTCCACTACTTGTAGGGATTCGACAAAGGTGCTCTCTTACTAGCGTGGATGAATCGACTCCCATTACTACAAAAGACTTGTTTGAGAGTGTAAGTTATCATCTTCATCTCCCCCATAGATTTCCAAAAGGATGGATGGAAGCGGCGTACATCCAGTGACGTCCTGTGATCTTTATCAGGTCGTCTCTCTACCTTGTCGATGGACGACCTGCGCTGTCCTTGCCGGTTCTTGGTACTCCTTCTTTCTTCCGTCCCATCGGCCATCAGTTCTGCGTGCTATATGTCTTACACACTGCCAAACTAGCTAAGCCTATGGACTATGTCGATGACTTTCGTTCATTTGCGGATCTCCTCATATCTGTGCTGATCTCTTCATAGCTGTTTCTGTGATTTTGAGTTTACTTTTGAGGCGCACAATAAAATGTATTAAGAATAATAATTAATAATAAAAACAATTTCACTAGTAAATACATCGAGTATCAAGACATAAAATATTTGACTATTCTCAGATCAGATAGGAAGGCTGTTTAGGTTCGAACGTTTCTTCTTTCTTTTCACGACGTGAGATAAACATATTAGTATTCATTTAAAATGTATTATGTAATACATACATACATAACGTCACGCCTGTTTCTCGGAGGTGTCGGTAGAGATCACAGATTTGCACTTGCTGCGATCTTAGCATACATCTTTTGTTCATCTACTCGCATCAAATAATTTCTACATAATCGTCGGTTTCTTGTACTTCTTGACCTCGCCTTTCTTCAGCACATTTCCTATTTGGTCGGAATACGTACGACGAGGTTCTACCTTTTTTATTCACTCCATCAACGTTTGCCATACTTAATTATGCATTAATGGTACATATGAATACATATTAAATTTAAATGAAATGAAACCATATGATACGATATATTTAAAATGTATCAACGTGAAAGTTGGTGATAAACGAGCTGGTTTTTACCTCGGTCAACTTTTCAGACTGGGGCTTTATTCTCTGTGACCATCAAAGATGTAAAGATATTTTCATGGAATGATGGTAAAATTGTATGGATTTCACGATCATTCCACGAAGATATCGTAGCGCACCGCGTTATGTGTTTGAAGGTCATAGCGAATAAGGCACCAGGCTATTCAACGAGGTACCGTTGGCGGCTTTGGAGTCTCTTCGCACTGACAATGATTTAAATGCTGTTTCATACCAATAACTTTATGAAGTTTTAGTTAATGTAATATGTATAATTAAATTAGAATTATGATTCTTTAAATTGTTATGTACTGATACATTTTATATGAATTCATTCAAGATGTACATACATACAGACGTATCATTTTAAATGTGTGGCTCACGTCGTGAAAATAAAAAAAAGCGTGTTAAAAATATACTCACACCTAACTACAGTATTCCAGCTGAGCTGTTATTCGCTATGACCACTCAAACAAGTAACGCGGCGCGTTATGATATATTCAAGGAATGACAACGAAATCAATACAAATTTGCGATCACTCCTTGAAGATATCGTAACGCACCGCGTTACCTGTTGAGTGGTCATAGTGAATAAGGTCCCTGATCATGAAAACAAGACGTGGGTATCATAAGCTTTAGCTAGAAGTATAATAATAGATTTCCGATAATATGTCTCACAAATTTTGTCATATTTATTTTTTCTATATCCTATTCTTATTATAAGAATTGGAACAACATTTACCACGTCTATACTTTACCATCAAAAAGGGTTTCTTATTAATATTTGAATTTAGTATTTGTCTGTTATATGTATGTTTTTATACAATAATACCATTAAAACGAGAAGTCTGTATAAAGGGTAATAATTCTATTTGGATCGTGTTTTTTAAGGCGTGTTCCAATCCTAATTTTAAAACAATTCACGATGCTTTACATAAGGTTGAGAATTGCTTATCAGATTGGATGATGTAATGCGAAGAATACGTGCTAATACTTTCTAAATTTATTTCGTTCAATCAATTTATTAAATTTTCTTGATAAAGGAATCCATAGTTCACTAGTAAATTTCATTGGGAGTCCGAATATGATACATCCATTGAAGTATATTTGCCAGTAATTGAATAAAAGAGCTTTTTCCCACGAACCACTTAAGAAATCATGAAATTTGGTCGAAATCTTCATCCGTCTAATCTGTCTCCTTAAAATATGTTTTACATAATGTTTGAATACATAACTGGGATAGGCAATTCTAAGATATTTGGCTAAATACACATTTTTCAAATGATTTAAAACCTGCTGCAGTTAGAACTTCTAAAATAAACGGGCTATTATTTTTGGTTACTTGGCTAAGAATTTATAACTAACAGTTGCAGTACAAGTGACTCAGAAAGAATAGAAATAATAAAAGCTATATTATCTATTTTTTATGACCAGGTCCCTCAATATCTCCCGCTTCATCAGCATCGTCCAGACCTGTCACCAGTCCATTGGCATCGTCTTCATCAAACGCCAGCGGAGCCCAGCCTCAAGTAAGAAATCAACCGAAAAAAATACTCGAGCCTATAATAACACACATACAAATAATAAGTAAATAAAATGAAAACATACAATACACACATATTACATATTCTACAAATTAAAGGAACACAATTTACTTAAATATTAAATACGTGCAGAAAACAATGCGGTACTCGTGTGTGTCATGAACATGGGTCCCGCCTCAACATACGAATAAGGGTAGAATCCTTTGCCACCGCAATGATTTATTTCAAACGATGGACAGCAGTGGAAAACGTGCCAAAACGTAAAGCTTACGATCAAGCGTCACACCCGTTTCGTCACTTTATTGCATTAACAAGTACAATTTGAAAAATATAATACCGACTTCCATTCTATTCAGTAAATGGAGTGTAACTTAAATAGTACTGGACCTAATTTGATGAAATACCACACGAGAAGCACCAGCTTTCAAACTAAAAGAGTTTTGAGCATCGGTTCATCCAATCAAAAGTTATAATTAAACAAACATAAAATAAAAAAAATACAGTCGAATTGAGTACAGGAGGTACCTTTTTGGAAGTCGATAGAAAAAACACCGACACGACACGCGCGGCATTATTGTCTATCTTTACAGAGAATGGGAATGGATTTCATTTTGACGTTTGAACCCCATTCTGGTAAACACCCTGCAAGCCTATTGGTTGGAACTATCAATGTGAATGAGAATGAAGTGGCATTTCATTCTCATCCAAGTTAGACAATAAGACGGCCCGATTCAGCACAACACCGCATTCTGTGTTCGTTTGGTTTAATATTTCTTTGTAACACGACATTTATGATTGCAGGTGCCTAAAATGTCCCCCCTATCTTCGGGAGCTCTCTATATCTTACCTCCGTCCAGCCAAGGAAGCTTACAGTCTAGCCAAAAAATAATGAAGGGTAAGATTGTATTAATTATAAAAAAAAACAACACATAATTTTCACGTTGTAAAACAGAAAGGATTTTTATTCTTGTGCTATGCGTGCACTGACCCATAGTTGTACTAGATAAACGTTAAATTGTGATAAATTTAATTGTTTGCATCAAGATTACGTTATACTTGCGCAATCGTGATATACCTTCTTATATCTATGGCTTATCTAGCTTAACTGATACTTTGAGCGAAGAATCAGGGCGTTTTATTAATTTGTGTACTTTGACGAAAGAATTAACTTGAATACAATTACAAAGTATAAAGTAATTTTGGTATAGTTACTTTGTTAAGGCGCGCCCCAGAGCAAATATTACATATTTTAAACTGGTTCTGGGCGGTTAGTGACCGCTGACAGCCACGTGACCTTTGCGTAGTGGCCCTCTGCCAATAATGCTTATAAGTTTTTCAAAAATTGGTTATAAAACATGTAACAATAAGTATTACAAATATTTTCAACGCATAAAATAAATCAATCAACCAACCAAATTTTAACGGTTAACCCATTAGTATACATCAAAATCAAAATAATGTACCTAGTTCGTGTGGTAATGCTAGGAATCAGAAGGAAGTGTTTTTTTTTAATTTATTATTATAATATGTTTACAACTGCTGTAAATATTTCTAACGTAATATAATATATATAATATATAAATGATGATATTTTTTATTTTGTTCAATGTACTATGGTGTATACCATAGCTTCTCAACATCAGATACAGCGCAGCATTTGCCATGGGATGCGCCTTAATCAAATTACTAGCCAATATTTTAAATTGTTGAACATAACTATGAATTTTTTTTTTCGTACTGTCAAATATAAAAGACAATTTGGTGTACAAGATTGTCAAATATATTCTATCATATAGAGTATATAAGTAGTAGTTCTGTAGTAAAAAATAAAACAACTTGTCATATCAAAACATATTTTATTTTTTATACACAGTACATTCATACGATTTTTATATCTACATAAATAATGTTAAATAACATATACTTTTTTTCCAGGTAACGGTTCACATCATACTCCCGGAACACACGTTTAATAATATTTAATTAAAATAAAATAGTCCATAAGTAACTCAATCTTCTCTATTGAAAACATATGGTTAGACAAAAATGCTCAACGCCATCTTATTTCATAACTAATTTTAAACTTACATTTTATAAATATGTACTAAAGTCAAATTACAATTTATTCATCATAAATTGGCCTAACTAATGATGTAACATTATATATGATATGAATGTGATATGAATAATTTGTAACATAATATTGAATTGTTTATTAGTAATATGTGTTAATTGATGTGTTTGGTAAACTGCCGTTTTAATTAATGATAAAATTTATAAATAAATAAGTAAACTTTAAATGTTATAAAAATATTCGGAAGCGTTACAACGCCAAATAAGAAAATTCCGCTTACATACGAGTGTATGTACTTACTCGTATGTATTTAATGGAACTGATGAATAAAATGCGTAATAATAACTTTAAGTGAATTATTCACTATAACAGTATCAAATGTGACTTATGTGTCACGTGTTTGTTTGCTGTCACGTATGTCAAATAAAATATAGCTATTATTTACTTAAGTTTGAATGTAGGTATCTCATTTTTTCGGATTTTTTCCATACACAATATTAATTTTATATAGCCTCGAAAGGAAATTATTAGTGGCATGTGACAAAATTTTAGATAATCTACCATTTGTATTGTTTAACTATATTATGGTCCAATACGAGTCGCGACGCAACCGCGAGAGCGTTCTGCGCTCTCTTTACAAAGACCATTGGATGTGGTTGAAACTATAGTTGGGACGATGCGACCTATTTACGTGAGTGTACCCGTTTTCCATAAAATGTGTTTATAAACCATGTTACTTTTTCAAAATAAAAAAAATTGCTCTATGATAAAAGACATAACTAAATATTTTAAGTTATAATGAATAGCATGTTTTTATAACTTTTAGTTTTGCGAGTTCATGTTCATATTCCTGAAACGATTTCTTTTCGCCAACTTCAGAAGCTAGTTTTGGAGTATTTCCTATTATCAGTCCCGTTGACTACCAGGCAGTCTCCTTAGGTAATTAAGGATTGAGTCTATCTACGAAGCATGAAATCCCTCGTTCGCTCCCTGGCAAAGCAAATATATCGGGTGTCCCGAAACTCAATGATAATCTGGTACCGGGCGAGAGGCCAAGATTATAAAAAAAATCCATGTCACTTAGCCTAGCGATAATAGATTTTTTTTCAAAAAAGTTGGAAATTTTTACTGTGATTTATTTATTAGTGTAATATTAAATAACAGTGCTATTAATCGCAACCACAAATCAAAGTTTTAGTTAACAATGTAATAAACATTGTTAACTAAGTAAAAAAATAAATAAATTGGCGAGTTATGGTTAACAAAATTGTTGTCAGTTAACTTTCACACTCCATGTTTGGAAAAAAATGATTATTTTCATTCGGCCCCTCGCCCGATACCAGGTTGTCGTTGAGTTTCGGGACAACCTATATATTATTATGAGCAGAAATGGTTGTTTTCGGTTCTTAGATGCCCTCCTCCTGCTAGAATCCTACCTCGTACACCCCACTAAAACGGATGAGTTGCAAATTTTACATCATCATCTAAATAGTTATAATCTTCTTCCTTAATCGCTCCCTCATTACTGAGGATCGTGACTCCTCTGTTGCAGTTTGTTTACTGTTTCTATCCACTGAGTTCTGTTGCTGGCCTGATGTAGAGCTATGCTGAAAGGTATCTCCAGCTGTTCCGATACCTGATCCGTCCATCGCTTAGGGCTTCGTCCTTTTGGTCTTTTACCTTCAATTTTGCCAGTTACTATAAGACGCTCAATAGTTTCTTAATAGGAATACGAGTAGTTATAATACTGTTTATTTAAATACGTGACGTACCGTTTGATAAAGTTATTAAAGTATTATTATTGAAACTTTTTACTATTTTGAAGCACTCTTTTTTTGTTTTTTTCTTTGATTTCTATGGCATTACATTATTAATTTAAAAATAAATACGCATACTGTTTTGGTTGCAGTGATTTAAGTTGTTATTTTTTAATTAAGTTTTTATATTAATGTTAGTTTTTAATCCAAAAATGTAAAAGCTTTAAGTGTCAATATCAAAGAAATTTTTCGTCTTTTAAAAATAAAATAAATTAAAGATAAACATATAACAAATAATTATAAAAATAAGTACTGTTAATTAGATTTTGAGAGTGGTAATGAAATGGTATATTTGTGTACTTTGTGGAATTTGCTCATGGTTTTGTAATACTTTGGTTTGTATCAATGATAGGTAAAATATATGGAAATTTTAGATAATTAAAATTTTGAAGGTGACAGCTATTCTAGTTTTTTTTTATTGAATGATTGCTACATACATTTTATATAGTGTGATGATACCTAATATCGAAGGTACTGTAATATCTCTTTTTGACTGAGACTGAAAAAATCTTAGAGATGCTATGATAAGAATTATTGTATTGTAAATACGTCTGTCTAAATTTTAAGTAAACATGATACTAATAAATATAAAAAACGTATTTAACTCTGTTAGATAAAAATGCCATTGCTTGGAAAAAATATATAATTATTTTGTTTACATCTCTAATCCTGGCTTAATAGTATTAATTGTGTTAATAAAATACTTTTACTCCAAAAAATATAAAATCTTATATAAGTTTATTGATAAGCTAAATAAGTCGATGTTCGGAGTTTAGCTTTACTTTACTAATAGAATCTATGTTTTCATGCCATGAAAAAATGTGAAAATAAAACATTTTTAAAAGCCGTGTCTGTTTTATTTTGATACAAGTATATTAACAAACCTTTAAAATACTATTGTTATAAAAATAATTACAAAAACGACAACAAAATAATGTTTTTAAAAGATAGTCATTTTTATCTACCTATAAGAGATTTATCTCAAAGACAATGCCGCCTCGAAGCCAAGTTTCTTGAGGGTGCATTCTTACTTTGATCCCATTTCTCAAGGGACTCTCAACAAGAGCCTTGATGATATAAATAGGTTTTTGTAAAAACTTCTGTTTCAATAGTGATATTGTTTTTTAATTATCATAATTATATGAATTATTTTAAGTTTTTAATCTAACTGTAGTAGATACGGATTTGTTATTTAATAAAGGTTAACTATATAACTTCCGCAAACAGTATCATTTGAACCTCAATTTCATTTGCGCATTTTAATCTATTTAAAATGTTAACACGTACGTTCTCTTTGAGTCTGAAATATGTTTCTTTCAATATATATGCAGCTAGAATATGGCTTGAACGTTTCCTAAAATCCAATATTCCGTTCAACAAAGATTCTGTAAATATTTCACAGTCATGGATAAAATGGTGTTTTAAATATATAATTATATCTTTATATAAATATGTAGTCGAATCAAAATATTTGCCTTTTAGGTCTTCAACTTCTTGAGCTATATTTCCTCCAAAAACATTGCCTACGAGCTTTCTACTTTCTTCTTGGTCTATATCTTCAAATGACTTTTTGTTTAGAATAGTCATACTCTTTCTAATAGCTTTGTAGTAGATTTTAATTAAACTCATATGTACATATTGCTTAAAATGCGTCTCTATCGGTAAAATTGTTTTCATCCAAATCTCAATTTTTTCCATTACTGGCAAACAACAAACGTAAGCAGTATTTAAAAATACTTCGTGATATCTCAATGCCACCAAAATTTCGTCAAAATAATTATCAAATGCTGTTTTGTATTTTGATATCCGCCATGCTTGCATATTGCAAAAAAGAACCTCACAAATGGATTTAAGCCGCTGGTTTTGAATGTTTTTCGTTTTAGTAACGAGTAGGAACTTTATAAGCATTCTTATGTGTAAGCATGCGTAGTCAATATAGAAGTACATATCATCATCATCATCGGTAGTTATTTTTGTGGGGTAAAAATCACTCAGAAATTCTAGCAATACATTCTCAATAAACTCTTCATTAACATTTGAAAGAAGCTTATCAATATGGCATAGGGTCAGCATCGCTTTTTTAGGAGATACGCTTTTGAATATTTTATAAACAATGACACTGTACTCTGGTCTCAATTCTATAGGTAAAGAAGCAATATCATGTATTTGTAAATGTTTTTTCGATAGAGCACTGATATCTAGTTTTTCCAATAGAGGCTTAACGATATTCCAAACTTCTAGGTACGGAATGTACTCACGTTGTCTAAGTATCTTCAGACCTAATTTTATTGCAGCTACGGGTTTTACAGAAGCAAGAATAGAGAAAACATCAGTAAATATATTGCAGCCACTTCTTTTACCTAAAATAACTCCGAGTTTAATAGTATGTCTATTAGTAAGTAATATTTTTATATTATTGTTTAGCTCTGTATCACGGCAAATTATAACTCTATTTGCGATCGCTTTAGCTCCTAAAATATTCCAACCGTATGCATCAATATTGAAAGCAGGTCTCGGCAAGTGAGCATTAGCTCTTAATGCTGCTGCATATATTTTACTTTTAGCATCGGGTAAATTATCTACCATCTTTAGATACGATTCGAATTTATCGCCAATTAGAAAAGACACAGGTCTTGCTAAAGCTTTCTGAAAACGTTGATCTTTAATCGCATTTAAAAACTGCATTGCTAGGCCATCTTTTTCGCTAAAATAAATAAAAAGTTTACGAAAAAACGTGTCATACTTCAGTTGTTTCTCTAAAATAACTTTAATAAGGGCATATGCTGATAGAATTTCGGTATCATGGCGTAAACCATTTATAAATGATTGTTCAGAATCCATTATGTAAAAATTCACTTTAAATAATTCACGGCGTGCAATTTTTGCTTTATATAGCCGTTTCAGTATATGTTGAGTTTGTATAAGATCAATTTCTGCTAATGATTTTATTTTAGAAATAAGTCCACAACATTTTTCAATTGGTAATCTAAATGCAGTTAATGTATCAAGTAGTCTGTTTATAAAATTGACAGCGCAGGGAAGCTCTATTTGCGCACATGCATTAGTAAATAACAGTCTTGGCAGTAAATCTGAGATTATACCTTTTTCATTACTTGATAAGTTATACTGTATTAAACTAGAAAAGTTTTCCATAAAGATGGTAAATATAGTAGGATCTAATTTATGATTTATCACCATTTGTCGTATTACAGCTGCATGAATGATTTCAATGCAGACAGTTTCTGGTGGGTTTCCATCTAAGCCAAGCCCATGTGAAAATTTTACTAATATGTTCCAGGTTTCTTCGCCTGTTCGCCAAATCTGAGCACGTTTAACTAGACTTCGTACTAATGCAGCCCTAATTTGGGAAGGCTCATTAATGTAATTAATGAGTAATTTCATCAACGTGTCAATATTTTCTTCACGCCCACCGGTTTTACTGATTAGAACTAACATTATATATCGTCTGTTTTGAGATGAGCTCTCAGCTGTTAATCTCTTACGTAACTCGAAAAGAGTTTTATCAAAACTTGCGACGCGATATTCTTTAAATAACTTATCGAGCATTGTTTTTTCCGATGAGTTTTTATCGGACCATTTGGCGTATTTTCTCTTTTTCAACATAGATCTGAAATCAGTGTTCATCATATTACAATATTCATTAGAATATTGTTCATCTTCAAATATAGGTGATGATTTTTTGACAAGGACAGGTGCAGATGGAACGTTATAAGCCCATTCTTTAACTTCAACACCAAAGTTTTTGTCGATGAATATATATCTTTTAATTGCTCCACGTTCTTCAGGGTTTAGAGATCTAATCAATGGTTCCACTTTTTTATAACAAAACCATTTTAGAGAAGCTAAATATTTGTCCTTAGCCAATTTTGTAATAAGATTTAAAGTTTCTTCTCTGGTAAGATACTTTGTCAAAGTATTGAGATCTAAGAGAAAAGCTGTATATAGTTCAGGTTTTTTTAAAAATCTTTGTTTGTGATTCTTCATTATGAACTTCGTTGCTTTTGGACTAAAATGTTCTATTTTATTACAGTTAAAATATGTTTCTACTATATCCAATATCACTTCTGGGTTAACTTTGAGTAAACGTTTCAGTATATTAAAATATTGTTTTTCGTTTGCTAAATATCGCACCTTAAGTTCTTCGTCCGTTGCTAGGGAATCAAAAAATATTTTTATAACATGAGAGCTCTTTTCACATAATATTTTTAAATCAAACACTGATATCTTTTTCATAATTAAAGGATAATGTCTTAATACTATGGTCGCAGAACATTTTCTTAAAAACTTAATTGCCATAAGAAAGTTTGTCTCATAATAGTAAGAATAGAATTGGAGGCATCTCTCTTCGTCTTGCAGGTTTAAGTATATCCAATGTTTCATTTTCGTTATTGCAGTAGTAGTCATATAAGGATACAGGTGGGCTTCTAAGTACTGAGGATTTATAATTTGTTTGAATTCTGACTCTAGCAACCATATAGATTTCAAGGCTTTAGTAACATATAGCATATCATTGTCTTTGAGATTTTGTATTATATAATCAAGATTCCGAAGCTTTGATGCAAGATCTATTTTAAACATTCTGTTTAGTGGAGAGTGGTTTGGAAAATAGTCATATTTATCAAGGGCAACTATGTTATTATTTTTTTCTGCTTCATATGCTTCGTTAACTATAATATTATAGTTATAATGACGATTACCCAAATTTTTTTCAGTCAAACAAACAAGCGGCATTTTCTTAATTAATTTTGTGGCACTGCTCAATAATGATAATTCTGAAAATAATACACACATATATACTACATTATAATATATTGTATGCTGCATGTATTGGGCTACATTGATAGCATTAGGTTACTTGTACATATTAAGTATCAATTTGTAGACGTTTAACCGAAATATAAAATTCATTTTACAAAACTATGAGTATTTTTTTTCAACTAATAAATAAATTTAAAATTTGCAATGTGTCAAAACATCATAAAAAGCTCTACAAATTAAAAAATATCGAAAAAATAATACACTGCTTACCTAGCACTGATTATTGTCACTCAAATATTCTCGTGGGACTGATTTACTAGTGTGTGTTGTGCATTCTTCTCAAGGTTAAATACTTTTAACAAGACTATAACATAAAATAAGTAGACTAACGTTAGTGCAGTGAGCGAGCACAGCAAGTACTAAACTCATCCAAAGCAAAAATAGATTCCTAAAATAAACAACTAAAGCGCAACAAGCTCAGATCTCGGATTTCAATGAATCACGTGAATATATAAACTGTTATCGATTTCCTGCACGTTTCGCAATGGCTACATTCTTAAAATGTTTTTGTAGCTTTCTTGATATGTTTTACTTAAAAAAAGTGCAGTAAGTGTTTACATTTTGAAAAATTTAAGTTTCAATTACGATAAATATACACTTATGACCTTTATTTTAAAAGCTGATTAATTTTCAATAACGTCACTTAGTACAGTGCAGAACAATTCTGTAGCACTACTTAATAATGTCATTTAAATTTAAGCAGCGTTTATAAGTAATACCCTTAGTTATTCACTTAAAATAACTTAACTTAAAACATTTTCATAAGGCGTCAATATGGTAGCAAGAACTATAATATATTGTACAACATTAACTGTAAACGAAATCACGTCATATCACTTGATCTTCCTCTGTGACCAACTTAAAAGTGACTGACTTCACGGAATAGGATGATGATCTCAGGTCGAAATTTATTACTTTTTCATATATTTATAATCACGCTTATTTTTGCTAGATCGTTTTAGATGGTTTTTGAATGTGATGTATTTTGTTCATATATCCACGTTTCTTTTATTCAAATTTCATTAGGTACTACCTATTTGTACCATGACGGCACTAATGTACAATATATAATCGTAACATATAGGTAAGTATCTATATGATAAATGTCAAGTGGAGTATGTATTGTAGAGATTTAATACTTCAGAAGTGGAAGTCAGTATATATTTTTAAATATATACCTACTTGTAATAAAAGAAATTATAAGTATAAATTATTAATTGTAATGTATTCAATTTCACAGCTAGTGTACGAGGGGCATTCCAAAAGAGATTATGTATTTTTTATAGAATATCACCAAAATCGATTATGCTCATAAATATGCCTTAAGTACTTTTCAATTCATAAAACACATAAAAAATATCGATATACTACGGACATATCAAAGTTCTATGTTATTGGTTTAAGTCCGCCTGCACTGGATGAGTTTGAATTGATTCTACAAATAGAATGAGTTCAAAATCATCTAGTGCTGAACCAGACAAATATAACGGGTAAGGTCTAATAGACCGTCATTAAACGAAGAAAGATAGTTTGTTTAAATCAAAACATTTAATTTCTGGCAGGGTTCCTTATTTTGTTTGCATAAAATTTTTGCCATAATTTAACGTGGCATACATTCACTTAACCTAATCATAGTTACGCACACTATAATTTGGCATAACATTTTAGGCACAATTTTAAAGCATCACTACTTTAAGCATAACGATTGCTAAGCATACTATTCTAAAACCTGAATTTACTTACGCATAATGACATACAAATATAATGAGGAAAAATTAAGTTTTGGAAATTTTGTGGGGTATACCTCTGAATTTCGACAAGCCACTTACTTCGAAAAAATATATTATATCGACAAGTCATTGCTTCGACAGGACATATATTCGACAAGTATTTTATCCCAAATTTCTGCGTTATATCCTTATCGAGGTATAGCATAATTCTGGCGCTTCGCCGAGCGCTGTCGCGGCACGCTCGCTATGTTCGCTTGGCTCGCGCATTGTGTGGTCAACATTGAACCTTGCGCTCCTCCTCGCTTGGCTCGTCGTCGCACCTATCGTGACTTTGCTCTGACTAAATATACGAGTATACTCCGCTACGTTCTGTAAGAATAATAATTATTGTCGAATATTTGTTCTGCCAAAGCAAGTCTGAAGTCTGAGTTTTTTCTAAGTAAGCAACTGTCGAAGTATTGAACTTATTGAAATTCAGAGGTACACTGGATAAGATGCCTACTAACTTTTATATGAATAAAAAATATGTATTTTAACTGTATGCAAATCAAATGTAGGGCAAAATTTAGTAGCCTAAACTATATGTATGCGTACTGAACTAGTATGCCAAGAAACGTTCATGTCAAACTATGATTATAACAAAATAAAATATGCGTAACTCATTATTCTAATTCAGTTAAGACAAAAAAAGTTATGCGATAAGTGGCAGTCGGTGGATTGGATTTGTCGCATTCCTGACTTTAGCAGCTTATAAAACTGATCACACTTTTGGGGCAAAACCTGTCTCTCGTATTCGAACATACTTATTCTTTGATCTTCTGCACACCTTCTGATCACAACAGTATCAATTTGTGTCGTTATTGCAAAAATGGCAACCATTTGTGTATTGTAATACATCAACGTATTTTTATTATATATTACATTACAATACACAAATGTAAATACAACACGATAGTGGCGTTGAATGTATCTATCAAAAAGTATTAATCCAACCGACGTTCTTTTTTCTCATCGTTAATTTTGTATATTATCCATTGCGAATAACCATTACCTACGTAGCGGGAACGGAATTTGACGTGAATTTGTATTGATATAACTACTTGTTGAGCTACCAGCCAACCTGTATTCGCCTCATCTAGAACATTTGAATGAGGAGGGGGAAATGCTCTTTTAAAATTAAAGCAAGCTAATTTGAAATCGTGATCGTGATCAAATAATTTCTCAAAAAATATCTTTATCTGGTAAAAGTTCTTGCGGTATTACACTTTTTAAAACGGAAATTTCGTCGAGTGAACTCCATTGTTATGGGCTTAAAATTCGCGGTCCAAAATAATAAAATATGTTAAGCAAATAATTTTAAATAAATATTAAAAAGAAACTATTTATAAGGTTAAAATATTACAAAGATACCGACTGCACTCACTTTGTATTTGAGCCTTGCGCATGTGCGCAGTGCGTGACGCGATATCGGACTTAAACCGACATGTCTCACGATAGTTTTTAAACTCTGACTAATAATGTGTTTATTATTTACAGATTGATCAGTAGGGATTTACGATGGTGGTGTTGGTGGATGGTTTAATGCCGAACAAAGAAGAAACGAGCATCTCATTTCTTTTGCCATAACCCTGGTAGTCGCTGTAGAATTGTGATAAGTTGTGTTACTTTATAATAATAAAATAGAGTACAAATTATCAGGTTCGAATGGTACTGGTTGTCAATTTTAATATATATATATATATATATATTTTCAAATATACGTATTACATATAATATGTAAACCATGGAATTTCTCTCCATTTCATTTCATTCAAGTATTGTTTAATTTTGTGATAATCGTCATCTGTAAGATTATATAGCTTTTCTTTGAGCAGATAAACACCCATGCGGTATTCAAAGCCCTTACTTTCTTCCAGAATACCTTTTATTATAGATGAGAGCCAGTCGCTTGGAACACAATAATGACCAGCCTGATCCAAATATACAACAAGACAGTCATAGTACAGTTCTATAATGGAATCGAAATATTTACTTGCAAGATTATTAACTTCTTTTGCAATATATTTACCAAATAGGTTGCCAACTATCTTAACACCGTCTCTGTGCTTTCTCTTTTCATCGATAAATACTTCAGGAACTAATTTCAAAGCGTGTCGGACTGATTTATAATATATCATTGAAATATGAAGAAGTGCGTATGTTTTAAAGTGTTCGTCGATTGAAAATATGTTTTGAGTCCAAACCACCACTTTCTCCATTACCGGCAAAGACGATACATATTGAGCGTCGAGAAAAACTTTATTGTATTTAAATGTTGCTATGACTTCACGCAAATATTTAGGAAACACAGCTTTCCTTTCAGGACAATTTCTTAAATCTGCCATTTTGGCAAAGAAAGTATCGCCGAATGTTTCTAGCCTATATTTCTGTATATCGTCGCTTTTACAAAGAAAAAGGTATTTTATTAGAATTCTTATATACAAACAAGTACAAGTTACGTGACTTGTAACGTTAAGTTGTTTCTCAACAATAAAATCATCTCTAAGATATTGCTCAAGCAGGTTTGCAATAAACTGGTCATTAACATCAGGGAGAAGGATTTCTATGTAACACAATGCAGCCATTGCTTTGAAATAGTTTATCTCTTTAAATAATACATAAATCACTGTACTGTATTCAGGCCTTATTTTAAAAGGCGTTTCCTTTATATTTGCTACAGTTTTCACTAAATGGAATCTATCTGATTTAGAAATATCCAATTTTTGAATGATTGGTTTTATTGTATCCCAAATTAACGGATCAAATTCTTCACCATATAACTTCATTAATTTTAGACCAGATTTTATGGCTATTGTGGGCCTATATGACGCTAATTTTATAAAAACTGCAGTATTATAATTAGTTCTTTTCGATAGAGTAAATGCAAGTTTAGCTGTACGTTTCCATTTTAAAAGCTTTTCAATGATATTATCAAGTTCAATAGATCGACATTTTAAATAATGATTTGCAATAAGTTTTGCACCAGCCCTTTTCCATCCAAATGAGTCAATATCCATGACTGGTCTTGAAAGATGTGCATTTGCCCTAATTGCAGCACTAACCGCTTTTATTTTTTTGTCTTCAAATGTATCTAATTCAATAACGAAACTTTGAAGTCGATCACCTAAAAGATAAGCTAAAGGACGGCCCAAATGTTTGTAGCATATATCTTCTTCTAAATGATTTAAAAAACTGTTGGCTAGACCGTGATCTTCATTAAAGTATATAGATAGTTTATTTAAAAAGTAGTCACACTTCATAATTATTCTTTTTTTGTAGTATTCTGCAAACTTTTTTGCATCAAGTACAGCAATGTTATGTCTTAAAGCGTTTATGTATGAAGCATCAGTTTTAACCAACTCAAAGTTGTAGCAGAACAATTGTTTTCGTGCAACTTTGCCTTGAAACAATCTGGTTAGTATAAAACTTATTGCAGACACGTCTTTGTCGGCATTTTTAGCTACTATTTCTATAAGACCTGGATAACTTTCAATGTTGACCTCATAAGCAATAAGAAAGTCTAACAGCTTATTGATGTATGTAGCTGCATCAACCACGTTCTGTTTTTCCTTGGCAACAAAAAGCAACTGTTTTGGCAATGATTCTTTAATACACTGCTTTTCTGTGACACTTAATGAATATTCTTTTAAAGTTGAAAATTGGTCCAAAAATGCATTAAAAATAATAGATTCGCATTCACCAGTAAGTAGCAAACTACGTATTACAACTGCGTGTAAACCTTCATAACATTCGGCTGCTGGTGTCTTTCCATCTAACCCTAATCCTTGACCAAAATCCAAAAAATGTTTCCAAGTACTTTCTGGTAAACGCCAAACGTGGGCTCGTTTGACGAGACTTCGGACGATCGCAGCTCGAACATTTGGTGCCTCATTATTGTGTTGAGCCAATAGATCTAAGAGTAAGGCGATGTTTTCAGGTTTACCACCACTTTTGCTTACAAGAACTAGAATCATATATTCCCGATTTTGAGGCGAGCTTTCTGCTGCAATCCTTTTTCTTAAATCGTAGAGTGTTTTTCCAAAACTAGCAAATCTAAACTCGTCAAATAACTTGTCCAATAATGATTTGACTTTTATAACAGCATATTCATCTGAATAGCACATGATCGCTGTATCACACTTACCTTTTTTTTTCATTATCCTCTTCATTGTACGAATCTTTTGAAGACGTTCATATTCGTATGGTTCATGCATATGATCGTCAAATACTGTGGAGTATTCAGATGAGTCTAGGAATAGAATAGCAGGAATTTCATAAGGCCATTCTTCTGTTTCATCTCCGACATCGTTATCAACAAATACTTTTTTTTTAAACTTAGATCTTTCTTCCGGTGTTATCCGTTTTATTAAAGGTTCTAAGCGTTTATAACTGTACCAATGTGAACTGGTTAAATATTTAGCTCGTGCTAATTTTAAGACAAGATCTTTGGCTTCTTGACTACCGAGACTGTCAGCTAGAGCTTGAATGTTCAGTAAACATGCTGCATACAATTCAGGTTTTCGCCAGAATCTTTCTATATGATGTCTCATTATAAATTTTGTTTGCGATGCGCTAAACCGATATAATCCATCCATATTACAATATTTCTCATTTATATCTAATATCAAGTCTGTATTTGTTTTTAGTACATATCTAATGGCCAAAAAGTAATCTTTTTCTTTAGATAAGTAAAGATTTTTTAATTCTTCGTTATGCGGCATGATGTCGTAAAATATTTTGGCAACCTGGGAGCACTTTTGACATAATATCTTGAAATAATGTGGATTTATTTTAAGCATTAATTTTGGGAATTCTTCTTGAATTACATGTTTGGAGCATTTAGTGAGAAATTTAATGGCCATGTCAGAAACATTATTCTTATAATAATGGTCATAAAACTCATAACACCTAGTTTCATCCTTTAAGTTAATATGTATCCAATGTTGCATTTTGGTAACTGCCGTTGTAACCATTTCGGGATAAATCGAGCCTTCTAAATATTTAGGGTTAATAATGCCATCGTACTTTTTATCTAACAGCCATATCGATTTCAAAGCCCTGCTGACATTATAACATGTCATTTTCTTTAAGGTTTTGAATAATGTAATCAACATCTCTCATTTTCGAGGCATAATCTATTTTGTAAAGTCGATCTATGGGCGATTTCTCTGGAAGGTTTTTTAGGGTTTCAAAGCCCCCATTTTTATTATATGCTTCATTTACTAAGGTGTTTAGGTGTAAATGCCGCTTACCAAGGTTTTCTCCTACCAAAGTTATTGGAAAAATGGAAGTCATGTTTTATTTTACAAAATTTTATAAACAATACAAATACTCATTTATAACCACATCGGTTACATTTCAGTCTTCGCAACTTAGATGGCCAAATTAAAAAACAAAGTTATCCAAGGTCCAAACTTTTTTGTTTTGTGCTTCTTTTGTAATCTGGAAAAGAACAAAAACAATTATACAACATAACATAATACTTAATTATTAGTCACTATTTGGTGTTTTTCTTGTAAGATACTTGGATATGCTACTTTAATATCGGTTTTATAGGTACTTTTCTGTCTCTCATGTGATTATGTACTTCTACTTGAGTAAATGTAAGATCAAAAACTAACAACATCCCTACCGCAACATTTTTTGCTGTATTCCTAGTTTCAGAAGTTTGCAGTATTTTTTCAATCATCAGTTTCGCAAGAAAAAAATTTTCAAATGTAAGAGGACAGTGGATAAATAAAAAATTTAATGGTTTTGATATTTTTGTTGGCATCATTTGAATTTACATTATTTACAAACAGCACAGTAGGTAATCTGTAAACTTGCTTCTTATTCTGCTTTTATTTTGGACAGTATATCTGTCCAAAAAATAACCCTTCTCATACCTTTAATTTAAATGTAGTTTGCGTTTATTGTAGCTTTAGTATATTTGCCAATACCTATTGTCAAAATAATAGTAAAATATTCATGCCACATTAATATAACATGAATGAAAGCTATTTTCCTCAAGGGCTCTTACACACGAGCGGCATGATGCCAACGGCAGTGGTAACTGCTACCGTTGACACGTTGACGGCTGCCGTCGGCCTACAGCGACACTTGCAGTTGTAGCGTGCTGACGATGGCTGCCGCTGGTCTTCAAAGCTAGAAAGTCGACGGCTGCCGCCAAAGCGTCAACAACTGCCGTCGACGCGTGTCGACAGCTGCAGTTAACTCTGCGCTTGGCAACATGCCGCTCGTGTGTAAGAGCTCTTAGCCAACATTAAATACAATTAATTTTAAGCCATAGATATGAGTGGACTAAGACACTTCAACCTTATATAGGTATTTGTGGAGATGTATTGTCCAATACCGCGTCCTAAGCTAAACTACCAATTGCTGTACACACGTTTCTCCTGAAGTAAGTCAGAATATTCAGTCTTCAGCTCTGTGCATCCAGTTACTGTTCGTACCTGGCAGCAGTGTACGCGGTCTTAGTGTTCATAAGAATAGTAGCGATAAAAATACTAAGTTGAATATATTGTAATAACTTATAGCATCGTACTGATATAACTGTTAATATGTTATGAACAGCTAAATACATAAAATTAAACACATCATGGGAACATATTTGCGTCACATTTTTATGCTGATTATATCTGTATTATTTGATATCGTTGTGTTAATAAAATAGTAGTGTAGGAAAAAATTCTGCGAGGTAAAGACGAACCGCTTGACGGCAGCTGGTGGTAACTGCATGCAGATAATCTTATAAAAGGTCATGAAGTCAATATGTAACATTAAAGGGTCAAGCAAGGTCATTTACTTGATTAATAATTAATTTAATTTATGCATTTAGATTGTTTATAGTTCTGTTTGTTTACATTATCCCAAAACTATTCAAGTATAGGCTGACCTATTTAATCCGCGTTAAAATAATGCACTAATCGCATGATTATAAATGTTAAAGCACAGATTAGGAGATAGCGATGATTATTGGTGTTACTCTGCCAGGTGTTATGTTCATCTATGTGTTATATTCATCTATGTGTTATATTCATCTATGTGTTATATTTATCTAGGAGTGTTACTTAATCACAAAAATGGCTGAACGGATATGAATAAATATTGGAATGATGATGGTTGATAACCTTGTGTACTTTTTATACTGATGCAACATATAGTTTCCAAACCTCTTTTTCGTGATTTAAAAATACTACCACTACCGTGTCAATATATAAATGATATTTCGTGCTTTGTTAAGCAACATAACTATATGTATTCGAAAGCGAGTGACGTTTTCCCACGAAATACTAGGAACAGAGACCGAACAGTAAATAATTATTCTTGCTGAACTGCTCGTTACCAAAAATGTTGTTTCTCAATGTCTATAAAAATATACAATAAATTACCTAATCATATTAAGGAAATGCAATTAGCTAAATTTAAAAAAGAGCTAAAACCCTGGCTGCTACATCACAGTTTCTACTCATTGAATTACTACTTTAATAATGTGTAATTTTGTAATTCATGGCATTTATATTTGAGTGTTGCATGTTGCATGATATTTCTAGTGAATTAATAATATAATTAGATTTTGCATGCCATTAAATTGGCGAAATGTGTCAGCACCTAATCTAATATAAACACCTATTGTACTCACATTCAAGAAAATAATGTATATTCTATTATATTCTAAGGATTACTATAACTTAATCCCACGCGGGCAACGTCCCGCGCATAAGCTAGTAAAATATTTAAGTATTAATACAAATGCCTTTAAATATAAATATACATATACTAACGTACACTGGACAAAGTGTACGTGTCGTATATAATAATTGTTCCAGATTATTAAGACCAATAAGGTATGCTGTTAACATAAATTAATATTTTGTTATAAGACGTCAAAAGGCGTTGTTAGCCGGACGAGTCATGAAATTACTTACGCTAGATATAAACAGGTACTTGACCGTGTCTTATTTATATCGTACTGTATCAATTTCTGTACAAAGTCCCTATAAAAGACATACAAAAGCAATAATTTAAGACGCACTCGTATCCTGATAATAGTAAAAGGCAGAATTTTCAAACACCTAATGTAACGAAACAGATCGATAATATATTATGAAAAAAATATTAAGGTTAGAAAAAGGATAGGAAAAAAGTAATAACCGAATAGAATTCATAAATATAATTCTCTTTCTGCAGAAAAAAAACCTAAATAGGTCCACAAAAATAAACTTTCACGTCGAAACTCTCAGAGTTTTCAGCGACAACACTATATTTTTTTTAGGTAATACATAGCCAACGTATAGTACTAAAGTCACCAGCAGTACCAGCAGTTTTTTTCGATTCTATTAGTATATATCAAAAAATATAAAGAAAACGTACAAAATTAACGCATTTTCGTATTACATCGTCCAATCTAACAAGCGATTTTCAACCGTACGTAAAGCATCGTAGATTATTTTAAAATTGGGGTTGGACCACGTCACAAACTTACAAAACATTTTGCTATAATTTAAATAAAACTACCTAATGTTTACTGTGCCCTACAAAACTATTCTTAGCCATAAATGATGTTTTATAAATTTATGCAGCGTTTATAAGTAATACCGTATATCTTTATTTCTAAGCACTCATCTTTGAAGTAATTTCATTGCACAATTTGAAACTAGATATTATATTGAAAAAAATAGCAAGGAGAATGGTTGCTATGGAAAACATGCATTGTACCTAATCCGAATCTAGTCGGAGCATTTAAAAATAGTATCTACTTAATGGATATAAAGTATTAATAATTATTATTATTACCGAAATGCTGGCGCCTATTTTGGGCAAAAACTTAGCATTGCCATCCAGCGTGGCAATGCCGCCAGCGTTTTGAACACTTTTCCCCCACCATGGGGCTTATAGATTAGATAGTTATTATTATTATTATTATGGATATAAAGTATAATTTTATTGCCTAAACGTATAAATTTCTCATACCTTATTGATCCACAACGTTAAACGCACACAAAGCTCTTCAGGTTTGTCGATTATTAGTAAGATTTTAGAATAAAAACAGAAATGATGTCATAGTATGACCTAAACTTGTGGACCGCGCACCGGACGGATCGAAACTAGCGTCTCGCTCGGGCAAACAAAAATACAGATGGCCTTGTGAATGTCACATACCTACATTGATATAATACGTAGAACGCGTAGCAATATTGTATGCGTCATTCGTCTACATTGAATTTAATGATATCAGCACTTGGATTTTCGATAGGATGAAATTTTACAGTAATAATTTATTTTTATCTATCGTGGATGGATCTATCTAGCATGGATATAGCCGCTACAGCTATATGGCGGGCAATCTTTTGTACAGCTAGTCATAGTACTAGTCGTTCTGCGAACAGTTGACCTTGCGAGCACAGTCTTATCAGCGGCAATTTTTCGCAGTCTGAACTATACTATTATACTAATCATAGCACTATCGTCATCGAAATTCAGAAAAATGTACAAATATTTACTTCGACAAGAGATATATTTACTTCGAGCACCAACTTAGCGAAAATTGTATATGTTGTAGGTACCTAACTACAAAATTTTATTGGTCAAGTGGATGTGATATTCCAGTTTGTTAATTTAAAATAATTATGTTCATATTTGAAATTCCTCATTAATGTCGAGCACCTAATGTGTGTACCAAATTTTATCAGATTCTGTCGGTAATTAGTGCCGCAGCATCTTTATAGGAAAAGTACTCCCCCAGTCAAAGATTGCCAATGACAAAGAAATATATTGAATAGTAAAATATGCAAAAAAAGTTTCGTCAAGATTGGTTGAAAAATGCGACCTATACATAAGAACCAACATACAACCTTACAAACATACGGACAGATGAAAGTCAATTTGGCCAGATAAAGCAGAGACGCTACGCTCGCTAGGTCAATTTCGGTCAAATTATTTTATCCTATCATCTATCGACACACGGGCCCTACTCCCATCTCTTAAAGTAATCATGTTTTAACCTTACCATTTAATTTGGTACCACCACGTCAATATAGCAAGCTTAAAATAATAATGGATTGCGATAGACGTTTGATGACGAAGTATCCAATAGTTCACTCAATTTGCGTACTTTACTTCATTTTGAGTTTCATTGTTCCAATGTCAAAGTTTTGAAGATCAGCAGGGCTATTATGTGTCTCAGTTGCTAACAAATGTTGATTGAAATCTTGAATAATAGCTCTATGTCAGTTTTAGCAACTATAGTAAGCAAAAATGTTAGTGATTGATGACTGCTGGAGCTGAAAAAAGTGACATATAGTGGCCATTTTTTTAGATTTCAATGAACTTTTGTTAGAAATGAGATACATAATAGCCCAGCCGTACTCTCATCTCTTAAAGTATTCATATTGCATACAACTTATATTCCTTACCATTTAATTTGGTTGACTGTTTTGTGGCGGTAGGAGTACAATAGTAAGTAAGGTTATTTTAAGCTTATTATAAAACACTCCTGATTTATGATAGTTTCGTAAAAGGTGGGAGTAGGCCCCCAGGCTCGCAGTGCATTTGCCTACTGCGGACTGCCACAGGATTGCACAAAGGGGGACATAATGTATTTTTATTTAAAGCCGTGTTACTGGAAGATACTTGTAAAGAACAGCATCAAGTGGTAAAAACTGGTCACAAACACCCCAATGCGGCATAGTTTGTTTTTACAGGCTAGTAGGAGAAATAAAAAGCATGACAGCGAACCCGACCAACCTGTCAAAACTCACATCTGTGGGCCTAGCACGAATAACTGCGTAAGAGTAACGTACGGTGTCTTTCCGTAAAACAGTTCTGTCATTTATCCAGGGCAACTGTGACACAGATATCTCATATTTAGTACGCTGTAGCGTGACATGTTGTCGCTTACGATACGAATACTTTTTCGCAAATCATTTGTGGTACGGCCTCTGCTCTACACGTGGAAAGCGTTTCCGATCTTGTATCCATTTGCGTAGCCCTAGGTTTATAGGTGCCTATTTTAATGGCACTATTTTGAAACGCCTATAAAAGACGAACAAGGCTGAAAAATAAAACTGCCACTATATTAGGAATAAAGAATGCTTACTATATTACTATACAAAATGTGATATGTATACAAACAAAAGGGTAAAATAAGGAATCGAATATTGCTCATACATTGCGTGCATTCTAATGAATAAATGAGTTCAACAACTAAAAACCGATTAATAAAAATCAAGCTCTAAAATGTAAGAAACAAGAAAATGTTCATCTGAAATTGTTACGTACAAACTTACAAAGTACTCGATATGTATCGTGTAATAATTAAAAAGTTACCCTATGTAAGTTTTTAATTATTACACGATACATATCGAGTACTTTGTAAGTTTGTACGTAACAAAACATTACAATATGTTAATATAAATAGATATTATTTAATATGTAATTAATGACTAATATCATACTGGATATAATAGTAAGTAATGATTTATATACTAATAAAATCATACAACATCCTTTTAAATGTGTATTTGTGTAATTACCATTATCGTATGTTGTTAAATGGAATATGTAAAGCTATTACTTATTTCCTATATATATTCCTATTATACTATTATACCTAATCAAAATATCAGACACAGATTTTGTAAAAATAGGATATTTTAACACTACTTAAAAATCACATAAAAACCATTGACTTTCTTCGCCTCTTCTGGCATTTATACATTTCTGAATTTCTTGGACATCTTCATTTTTAAGATGGTATTGTTTTTCATTAAATAGATAAATACCCAATCGGTATTCGGATCCTTTACTTCCTTCCATAATGCCTATAATTATAGACGCCAGCCAATTGCTCGGAATAATATAACTTCTGTTAGTCTTATCTAAGTAGATAACAAAACTTTGGTAGTATAATTCTATAATAGAATCAAAATACTTAGCAGTAAGACTGCCAACCTCATTTGCCACATACTTTCCAAATACTTTTCCAACTATTATGACCCCTTCATTGTGTTTCGTCTTTTCATCAGCAAATATTTCTGGAAACGATTCTACACTGCGTCGAACTGCTTTACAGTAAAGCATAGCAAGATGAAGAAATGCAAATATTTTGAAATTCTCGTCAATTGAAAACATTTTGTGTAACCAAACTACAAGTTTTTCCATTACTGGAACTGAGGATAAGTACTGTGTATTCAGAAATGCTTTACTATATTTTAATGTGATAACTACCTCGTGCAAATATCTAGGAAACAAATAGTTATTTTCAGGACTATTTCTTATTTCCTCCATTTTTGAGAGAAAAGGAACGCCAAAAGAGGTCCACCTGTGCTTTTGAATATCATCGCTTTGACAAAGGAAAACAAATTTTATCAGGATCCTTATATGCAACCGATGAAGGTTCCATTCGTGACCTGAAATATGACTCCATTCATTATTTTGTTTATCAAGATCTAAATCTTCTTTTAAAAACTTGTTAAGAAGATTTTCTACAAACTTTACGCTGATATCGGGAAGAAGAACTTCTATTTGATTTAACGCGTCTAAAGTTTCATAATGTAAATTATCTTTGAATAGAGTATATATGATAGTAATGTATTCATGTTTTATGTTTATGGGAATTGGGTTAGTATTTGCTACTTTTTTAACTATATAACGTTTGCTAATGTCCAATTTTTCAATAATTGGTTTAATTGTATCCCACACTATTGAATCAACTACGTTTATATGTACCTGCATCAATTTTAAGCCACATTTTAAAGCTTTAGTGGGTCTTTGTGTTGCTAGTTTTACAAATATTGCAATTTCATAATTTGTTCGTTTTGATAGTGTAAAAGCGAGATTTGCTGTACGTTTCCAATTTAATAGTTGTTTTATATTGTCATCAATTTCAATAAATCGACATTTAAATTTTTTGTTTGCAATAAGTTTTGCACCGCCTTTTTTCCATCCAAATGCTTCAATATCAAAGGCTGGTCTTGTAAAGTGTGCATTTGCCCTGATTGTAGCAGAAAGTAGTTTAGAGCCTTGGTCCGTACAAGTATCTAATTTCTGAAGATAAGGTATAAGTTGATCACCTAACAGATATGCTAATGGCCGGCCCAGAAGTTTGATACCTGTTCTTGTATCATTAAAGGGTTTGAATTTACAGCCAAACTGTTGTTTTAAAGGAGCGCTTATTTGATTTTGCATAAATGGTTGACTACTGAACTGATTAAATAAAGATTGATCTGATGGCCCACTGAATGGTTTCGATACTAAAATAGGTTGATCATGGAACTGGTAACCGATTGATTGGTTCATTGGATTATCAGCTGCGGTTAACTGAACAATTGGTTGAACTATAGACTGATCAGCTAACGGCTGACATTGTAATGTACTGTCTACCTTTTCTTTAATAAAAGACTGACCACTGAACTGGTAACCTAATGGCTGGTCAAGTAGACTACTATTTTGCTTTACTCCTTTGAACTGAATATCACTTAATTGATAGGGTACTGCTTGGCCAGGTGGTTTGATATCTGGGTTTGCTTGTATAATACCAACCTGACCAAACTGATAAGCTGATGATTGATCTAATGCATCAATATTGGGTAAACTCCTAAGTGTACTACCCAATGATTGGCTATATGGTTTGCAGTCTGCTTTTACAATATGATTTGGTGGGTCACCGAACGAAAAACCTAAAGGCTGGTTTGATGAAATAGCGTTGTTTTTTACTTCTATAAAAGGTTTTTTGAACTGGTAACCTAATTGTTGGATTGGCTTACTGTCTGTATTTGCTTCAGTAACAGGTTGACAATCGTACTGATCAGTTATTGCTTGAAATTGATGTTTACTTCCAACTTCGGTTTTAATAAAAGGTTGAGCACTGATTTGAAGACCTGAAGGCGTTTCTACTAAATTGCTGTTGGCTCTCGTTTCAGTCAGTGGTTGACCACTGAACTGAAAACCTAATGGTTGATGAAAAAAGTTACTTTTTAATTTAGCTTGCATAAAGGCTTGAGCATGGAACTGATGTAGTGGTTGAATGAATAAATTACTTTCAACATTTGATTGAAGTAAAGGTTGAAATTTTATCATTATTTTCACTTCACTGTCAACTAATGCTTTAATATTATTTAAAAATATACTTGCCAATCCATTTTCTTCACCAAAGTATATAGATATTTTTGACAAAAAATTATCAGCTTTTGAAATCCATCTACTCATATAGTCCTTTGCAAATGTATTTCCATCTAAGACAGTTATGTCATGTCTCAAAGCATTAATGTATGAAGCATCGGATTTCACGACGTCAAAGTAAAAACGAAACAATTGTTTTCTCGCAATTTTAGCTTTAAAAAGATTGCTAAGTACAAACGAAATTTGTGATATATCTTTTTTGGCATATTTCGCGATTATATCTAAAATACCAGGAAACGTTTCGATTTTAATCTTATAAGCATTGAGAACGTTTATTACTTTAGAGATATACGTAATCGCTTCATAAGTATTTTGATGTTTTTCTTCAGCAACAGACATCAACATTCTTGCTAACCTTTCTCCAATTTGTTTTTTTTCTATTGCATTCAATGAGTACTCAGATAGACACGAAAATTGGTTTAAAAATGCGGTTTTAATACTGGATTCACATTCACCTGTACAAAGCAAGTTACGAATTACAACAGCATGCAAACCTTCACGGCAGTTAGCTATTGACGTGTTTCCATCTAAGCCTAACCCTTGACCAAAGTCTAAAAGTTTTTTCCAGGAAGTTTCCGGTAAACGCCAAACATAAGCTCGTTTGACAAGACTCCTCATAATTGCAGCTCGAATATTTGGTGGCTCATTGTTGTGTCGAGCTAATAGCTCTAAAAGCAAGGTAATGTTTTCAGATAGACCACCACTTTTACTTACAAGTACAAGAATCATAAACTCCCGGTTTTGAGGACAGCTCTCTGCTAAAATCCTTTTCTTTAACTCATAGAGTGTCGCTTTAAAACTCGTGAATCTGAACTCATCAAACAACCGGTCAAGTACTGTTTTGACTTTGTTTATAGGTAGTATAAAGTTATTATTCATTACAGTTTGTTGAACACTGAACAACTGACACGTATTTGCACTTGTGAGCGTTGTCCCGATATTGTTGCCAAACCTTCCAAAGTAACTGTTGTAAAGTATGGGCTCAGAATCATCAAATATTGAGGAATATTCAGATACTTTAATGAGAGGTGGAGCAGGAGTTTCATATGGCCATTCCTCTACTTCGTATCCAACATCTTTCTTAACAAAAACTTTTTTCTTGAAATCCCCTCTCTCTTTTGACCTAACTCGTTTTACAATTGGTTCTAGAAATTTGTAACCATACCAATTTATTCGTTTTAAGTATTTAGCTTGTTCCAATCGTACAATTAGTTTCTTGGCATCTTCACTGTCAAGACAGTGAGCTACAGCTTGGGTGTTTAGTAGCCATGTTGCATATAATTCAGGTTTTTTCCAAAATCTTTCTATGTTATGTCTCATTATATGTTTAGTTTGAGTTGCACTAAACCGATATAAAGTATTTGTGTTAAAATATTTCTCATTTATGTCTAAAACCATAGATGCATTTGTTTTCAACAAACACCTGATTGCGAGAAAATAATCCTTCTCTTTTGATAAGTATTGACTTTTGAGTTTTTCATCGTTTAGTAGTCTATCATAAAATATGTTTACAACCTGGGTGCATTTTTCTGAAAATATCTTAAAATAATGTGGATTAATATTATAGATTATTTTAAGGAATTCATTTTCAATAAAACCTTCTGAGCATTTTGTGAGAAATTTGATGGCGAGATCATAGGAGTTCTTTTTGTAATAGTATTCATAAAACTGCTGGCACCTGCCTTCATCTTTCAAGTTGAGGTATATCCAATGCTGGACTTTAGTTATTGCCGTAGTTATCATCTCAGGATAAAGCGAGTCTTCTAAATATTGAGGATTAATAATTTCTTCATATTTTGTCTCCAACAGCCAAGTCGACTTTAATGCTCTGCTGACATAGAGCATGTCATCATCTTTAAGATTTTCAATAAGAAAATCAACATTTTTACATTTAGAAGCGTAGTCTATTTTGAATAGTCGATCTAAATGTGATTTTTCCGGTAATTTTTTGATGATGTCGAAGTCTTCATTTCGCTCAAACGCGTCATTAACAAGCGAAGTAAGGTATAAATGTCGCTTTCCAAGGTTTTCACCAACCAAAGTGATCGGCATAACGGTAGCCATTATTGGATAGTCGTCTGTTCAGCAGTGAACCGTCGTAAAATAATTATTTTGAGTTTCCTTTGCATTCTGAAAATGAAAATATATTTATTTAACACAATTGTTTTAATGAAAATATTCGTGTAGTAGTTTGTAAACCAGATATGCACCAAATAAAGCAAAATTAATATTAAAAAAATATTGATAGACCAGTAATATGAAATAAGGGGTTAGAACTAGAAAACAGTTTCAGGAATTGGAAAAACTGATACGTATGTGTTTTCAATTTCCGAATTTAGTATACTTTTGTATTTGTATTTGTATTTGTTTAGATTGTTTTGAGGTACTAGTGTGCAGTATGCTCTCATATGCAATTGAACTATTTAGGAGATCCACACATAAGCTGCGATGCTGTTCAAGTTTCACAAGATGTTTCTCGTCAAATAGCCTACCTGGCTAAGTTGCATGCTAAAATAATAATAGTAGTCTAACTGGGAATGGCCTAAAGCTCTATACATGTTTAGTCCAATCAAAAAATTATCGCTTGATTAGACTTGGTTATTAACTGGGAGTGGCCAAACGATCTACACTTGTTTTGTCTAAACAAATGATAAACGCTTGGTTAGACTTGGTTATTAACTGGGAGTGGCCTAACGATGTATACTTGTTTTGTCTAAACAAGTGATTATCATTTGATTAGACTTGGTCATAAACTGGAAGTGGCATAACGATCTACACTTGTTTTGTCTAAACAAGTGATTATCGCTTGATTAGAGTTGGTTATTAACTGGAAGTGGCCTATAGATACAGATAATAATTGTTAAGTCATGCGATATAAATTAAAGCATATGACATTCTATAGAGCAGTTATCTGTTTTATTTGAAAAAAAACTCACATAATTATGACCGGATGTTAGACACACATAGTTTAAATCTTAAGTTTTGTGTGGCTTAGAACCGCTCAGAAATCTGACACCGAGATAATCTATATGGTGCCGCATTCGCCTAGTAACTGGTCTCATTTGGACCGATGACCCTTGACACCCTGTACAGTACTTGACAGTAATGTTTGCAGACTATCGCTTTGAGGCAGAACTCCAATTGGCACTAAGGTGGTAACAGGTATCAAATGGGCTTTTGCTGTAGAGCAAGAGCCCGTCCCGGAAAGTACCACCTTGGTACTTTGAGTCCTTTTACCTGGTATAAAAATGAGTTCATCTGCTTAGTGACTATATATACTTGTATAAAATATTGTATTCGATTCTCAAAAGTTATGTTATAAAAAATAGGTATTATAAGAATAAGTCATTCTTATTATCTTTATTATCAGTATCGATGCGCAAACATGAGAAATTCTATTACTCATACATACCTATTCAAAATGATATCTTTCGTTACGTCATTTCATTTAACGTTGTATTTATTTATTTATGAACAAAATCTACAGCTTTTATCCGTAAACCATAAGTCTTAAATTTTAAACTTACAGCGAATGTCCTGCTACCTTTATCAGGTCGCCACTTTGTCTGTGGACAACCTACGCTGCGCTTGCCGGTCCGTGGTCTCCAGTCTAGAACCTTTCGTTCTGCGTGCTATGTGGCCTGTCCACTGTCACTTCAACTGGCTTATCTTCTGGGCTATGTCGGTGAATTTAGTTCGTCTACGGATCTCCTCATTTCAGATTCGATCACGTAGAGAAACCCTGAGCATTGCCCTCTCCATAGCTCGTTGTGCGAATTTGAGCTTGCTTATGAGGCTCATAGTAAGAGACCACGTTTCAGTGCCATATGTCATCACTAGATATTTTTGACGAGAAGACTTTGCGAAGTTTCCGGAACGCTGCCCAGCCGAGTTGGATTCGACGATTGACCTCTTTCTCGAAGTTCGACCTGCCTAGTTTGACTGTCTGTCCCAGGTAGATGTACTTGTCAGCAACTTTGAGAACTGAGTTCCCAACTGATATTGGGGTAGGTACAACATGGGCATTAGACATAATTTTCGTCTTATCCATGTTCATCTTAATACCTACCCGTTGGGAAACTCGATGGAGGCCTTCGAGCATTGTACTGAGGTCTTCCATGGATTCTGCTATGACTACAATATCATCGGCAAACTGAAGGTGAGTTATGTATTCGCCGTTGATGTTGATGCCGAGTTCTTGCCATTCCAGAAGCTTGAAGGCGTCTTCCAATGCAGTGGTGAACAGTATCGGAGATATTACACCTCCCTGTCTCACACCTCTTTGCAATGGAATTGCCTTCGAACTCTGCTCCTGTACTCGGACTGACATGTTTGCGTTATTAACAGTTTACATACCACAAATATTTTATTATTACTTGTTAGGTTGTTGTATTTACTATCGTGAATTTTTTACCGAGAACATTTACAAGAAACAAGGACGTTTTCAAACTAATAAACACGCACTAGGATTCCATGTATCGCGGGAGGCATGGACACACACAACAAAACGTCACAACATTTAAGACCCGAGAATGAACATATTAACTCATCACACAAATACGTGCTCGAATCTGATCTTGGATCGAACCTGGGACATCGCGATTCAACGGCAGGACACTAGCAACTGAGCTAACAGAGTCAAACAGTCAACAGAGTATTTGTTAGACTATTCGGCGGTCAAACATACCACTGATAAACTAGTATCACCCCTAGTACCAGAATCACCCAGTCTTTTCGGCGATGATAAGCTTTAGTAGTAAGGGTTAGCCGTTGATCAAGTCCTCACCAGTTCAACTTATTCTACAGCACGGTGGTCAGGCACTAAATGGTGTCTAGCTAGCTAGGTAACACCTCACCATTGAAGCTCATGTCAAGATTGAAAATATAATAAAAAAGAACTTATGGGTACTTTACATCAAATAAACATTGTAGGTATTTTAATATTTGGTTTGTACCGACACGTTTTTGAGGCCATTAGCTACCCATTTTAAGATCTAATGAGAAATATCACTCAACCATCAAGACCACCAATTTAGCCGGTAGTCCAATATCGTGTCATTATTAAAAAAATGGTTGTCTGTATAAGGTCGGTTTACGGATGATAATTTTACGTGATAATGTCATAAGACAAGCCTAACGTTTAGGCTGGTCATGCCTCTCTGGTCAGGCGTAACGTGACAATGAGTCATGCTTTTACGCAAGTGCAGCCGGCGTTCACCCATTTACAAGACGTTATCACGTTAATAAACTATATAGGTGAGGAAAAAAACAAACAAAAATGACCAACACAAAACATTAGACCCCAATAAAATTAATAACACATAATTACACACATAGATAAGCATTTCGCAATGTTGAGTAATTAAAATAATGTAGGTCTTAATGCGCGCTCGTATCCTGATAATAGTAAAAAGCAGAATTTTTAAACATCTAGTATGACGAAACAGATCGATAATATATTATGAAAAAAAAATACTAAGGTTAGAAAAGGAATAGGAAAAGAGTAATAATTATTAAGAATAAAAATCATAAATATAACTCTCTTTCTGCAGAAAAATCCTGAATAGGTCCACAAAAATAAACTTTCACGTCCAAAATAACTCTCAGAATTTTCAGCGATAACACCTATATATTTTTAGGTTATACATAGCCAACGTATAGTACTAAAGTAATAACCAGCAGTGTTTTCTATTGTGTTAGTATATAATAGAGAAATATAAAGAAAACGTACCAAATTAACGCATTTTCACATTACATCGTCCAATCTAACAAGCGATTTTCAACCTTACGTAAAGCATCGTAAATTATTTTAAAATTGGGGTTGGACCGCGCCTTAAGGCATTTAACTAAGACCATAAACCAATTATTAACTTTCAGTCGGATCTGAACACAGTACTATTCCTTCCTAATTATAACACAGCACAAATACTTATATTATAGAACTAAACTTTACCTAAACATTACGAAACAAATAGCAATGATGACGCCACAAGCCTAGGATTACGCACATTATAAACACGTGTGAACCGTGCCACGAGCGGTCCGCAACTAACTTCTTGACATACAAGTCTAATAATGTTGACCTTGTACATGCTGATTGTAACAAGGCCTATCACGATGCGTGGCACGTAATATACGAACTACTTATTATCTGTAACATGAAAGTTCGCAGACATTTCCACCACGTTACCCTTAGTTATGGACCATTAAAATAACACACTATTCGCGTGCATTATTTAATATTGCCTGTTTTGTGGGAGGCATAAACACTATCTGTATAAGGGCTAGCGCGTATTCCACTACGGTGCGTTTATTCAACCGTAGTACGGAAAAGAGGCACGTTTTGGTATTCAAGTTACAGCTGTGGGTCCTGTAACAGATCGTTAAAGACTGAATATATTAATTATTACGTTAAAAAGGTACTTAAACGGTATTGGGTGCATCGCTTCTACATACATCTATGCGATACAAAATTTTGTGCGGTAGACTCACAGCAAATTTGCAGCGGTGAATTTACCGCACGCCCGTACGTTTATTTCACCGCAGTGAGAGCACTTTTATGACTCTCCGTACTTCACAGTAGACCTAAGAAGCAAGGAAAGCTGATTAACTACGTGGTAGGCACAGTTAGTTGATCTTCCAACTGCCTCGTAAGGTGTGGTGAGGAGTGGCTTCGGACAATAGCCAGGGGCATCAACCCCTGGAGAATTTTTGAGGAGCGCTTAGGTCCTGCTTTGGTAGGTGGTCTCTCAGCGACTCTTCTCCGTATACATACATCTTCTACATCTTCATTGTACTGCTCGTCGCAGTACGAGCAGATAGCCACGTCTTGTCTTGCAAGTAGTTACAAGTCAGGCAGTGGGCTATCATCTCTCTATGCCGTCAAATGACTGTGGGATGATCTCACGATAGAGTGCGTGCCAGGAGGTCTCGTCTGTAGGTCGCGCATGGAGTGGAACAAAGTTTCTGAGGTGAGGGTGCCGTCTGTTATAAGCGCGGTTTTAAATACTGCGTGCCAACATTACATACAAGACTTCATTTCGTACATAAAGGTGCAATTTGGTAGCCGGCTACACGTAGCAGCAGCAGACGACGTGGTGTCGCTTCATGTCGCCGCGACACGTCGTCGCTTCATGTCACTGCAGTCATGATTTCGAACCCGACTGCAGGCGGCAACTGTAGATGGCATCAATCATTTGAAAAGCGATACGAGAGATTTAGTTTTAAAGCTATTCAGTTGTTTACTAGGTAGATTTGGAGGATTACTAGGTAAAGGCAAGCGGCACTACTGATCTGCGGTCGAGCGACCGTGTCGTCTGCCGCTCGACGATGCGACGCTAGCTTCATGTCGCTAACTACGAATGGTATTTCATAGAAGCCATAGAAACCAGTAGTGTCGCTGCGACACATCGTTTGCTGCGGCTTCATGTAGCCGGCTACCAACTTGCACCTTAACATCCCCATCCCGTGCGCAAACGCAACGTGACATTCTGAAAGTAGTTAAAAATATACCATAAATTTCGTAAAAGAAAATCGCTTACCAATTTGTGGCAGTGGTTCAGGACTTCAAACTGGCTAGTACAAAATTTTCACGTGAACTCATGGCGGCGTTCACGACCAGCTATCCGTCTAGAGAAGATGGATACAAATAATATTAGAATTGGTAGATATATTTGGGCATGCCTATATAGCAAGGATCAATTAATTAATAACAAAGTTTGTCAGAGCATTGCTTATATCTTATCATGCATAGATTATTGTATATACAGATATCATGGATATCTTTAAAAACAAAAATAACATATATTTCAAGCATTTAGATAGATAGATAGATAATACTTTATTGTTCACAAAAACATAACAATATGAAAACTTAAATGTAATGATTACAAAAATTGTGTCACAATGGGCGGCCTTATTGCTAAAAGCAATCTCTTCCAGGCAACCTTAGGATGGAATGTATATATTTAAAATTCATCGACATGGGCGCGTTTTTAAAACATAAGTAAACATGGATACAAAAGCAATGGAAAAATAACAATAACATTATTACATTACAACAATTACATTAACAGCGAGATAATACAAAAAGGATATGACAATACGTACTCTTGTAATATCATATTATTACCATGTACTAGCAAAGTGTCATACCCAACAACAAAAATATGTAACCAATAGGTATAAATACCAATATAATAACATAAATACATATATAAATACATAAACGTAAAGCAATTAAGGGACAATAAAAAAGTGCAGTGCAGTATTATATGTTTAGATATAATTTTTTAATTTGATCCTTAAAAATGTTTATAGATGTTGCACGTCTGATTGAAATAGGTAAGGAATTCCACAGGAGGGTGGCTTGGACAGTAAATGAACCATTGTAAAAAGAACTTGAATGTGGAGGAATCGCAAGAACAAGATTTTCTGATGACCTTAGTGGGTGTGAAGGACAGTTAAGGAAGTTAAAGCGTTCTTTGAGATAGCGCGGATATGAAGGATTAAACAAAATATTGTATAGAAGGCAAAGAATGTGGGTATTCCGGCGAAGACGTATGGGGAGCCACTTGAGCTTATTACGGAATTGAGAGACATGATCATATTTGCGCAAACCAAATATGAATCTAATACAGAAATTTTGAAGTCGCTCAAGCTTATTAAGTTGTTCCTCCGTTATATCTAAGTAGCAGGTGTCAGCATAGTCAAGAATGGGTAGTAACAGGGATTGAACTAGTGAAATTTTAGTGGTAGTAGGAAGGAAGTTACGCAACCTTTTTAATGATGCAGCAGACGCAAACAGTTTACGACTTGTTACCTGCAACTGAAGATCCCACTTCATACAGCAATCCAAAGTTAGCCCCAAACTTTTCACAGACTTACTAAAAGGAATGGCAACTCCACCAAAAACAACCCCCGGAAGCGTTGCCCATTCCACCTTAGATAACAATCTTGAACTTCCAATGATGATCGACTGCGTTTTTACAGGATTTATTTTTAATCCAAAGGCTTTGCTCCACTCAGATATTCGATTAAGGTCATTATTTGTGGTTTGAATAGCTTCCGGTAATTTATCCAATGTGGCCTGGGAATATATTTGTAGATCATCTGCGTATAGGTGGTACGAAGAAGAAAGATTATGGGAAATGGTATTAATAAATAATGCAAATAAAAGAGGTGATAGGACGCCGCCTTGAGGAACGCCTGCAGTCGTATCACACCATGAAGAAAAACTGTCTTCGAGGCGAACACGTTGTCTGCGTCCGTATAAATAACTATGAAACCAATCAATCACCGTTGGAGATATGTTAATCGAGCTAAGCAATGCAATGAGAATGTCAAAATTTACAGTGTTAAACGCATTACTGAAGTCTAACAAGGTAAGTACAGTAAGTTGGCCATTGTCCATACCGAAACGAATATCGTCTGTGATTTTGGCGAGAGTTGTAACTGTACTGTGCCCACGTCGAAATCCGGATTGAAGCGGATTGAGGAGATCATTATTGGAGAGGAACTTGTTAAGTTGGTTGTGGATAAGACGCTCGAGAACTTTGGAGAGAAAAGGGAGTATAGAAATAGGGCGGTAATCAGAATGACATTTAGGATTAAGTTTTTTAGGAAGAGGTATGATATGGGCGTCTTTCCAAACAGAAGGAAAGACTCCAGTGGTAATAGACTTATTGAAAATGCAACAGAGGATGGGAAGGATAGTATCTGGGATGGGTACAACCATATTACGGCTAATACAGTCATGGCCGATCGCACTAGATGTGATAGACATAATGCTCTTTTTAACATCACAAGCAGATAATTGATTTAGAATAAACGGGGAGTAGTCAGGAGTTGGCAGAGTTGAAAGATAATGCAGTGTATTATTTTTATCTATGTCGCTAATATCAGACGAGGAAGAAAAGTAGAGGTTGAGCGAGTTAATATTTAAATCATTTGGAATTGAGTCCTGTCGTGATTTACCAATTCCCAACGTCCTGAGAAATTTCTAGACTTTGGAGGTGTCCTCATTATCAACAGATTTATGAACATGGCGACGTAAAGCATCCCTACACACCATGTTGCAGACATTTCGGGCCTTGACATACGCTGCTTTGATTGTTTCGGTTGGTTGACGTTTATATTTATACTTCGCAAGAACCTTTTTATTAATCATGATTTTAATGTCATCAGAAAGCCAGGGGGCGGGTAGGTGTTTAAGTTTTATAGCACGCAAGGGGGCATGCTTGTCGTACAGTTGCGTTATGATCGAATTAAAAATAGCTACTTGGTCGTTCACAGTCTCGGCATTAATTACAGGTGACCAATCAATCCTCTGAGCATCCTGAAGGAATGCTTCCTTGTCCATACCACTAAAATTACGCTGAAGAATGACTTTAGGCTTTGGTTTCGGAGGACGAACTTTGTATGACAGATAGATTAAGTCGTGATACGAGAAAGCATCAGCTGAGCATTGACCGTGCTTTGCAACATGCTGGGAGGATGATACAATGACTAGATCAAGAAGCGAAGGAGAGTAGTTTGGAGAGTGGTGAGTGGCATTAAGCGGGAGAATGTGCATGTTGCACGAATTAATAATGGATTCAAGTGAAGATGAACGTTTGTCATGCTTGAGAAGACATGTGTTGAAATCACCCATAATAATCGTGTGATTGTATGAGGAAATATGATCTTCTAAGATCTTTTCAAACTCAGAGAAGTAATTGATGTGTGATGAGGGGCTATAATAGGCTCCAAGTAATATTTTATTATGAGGTAAGAGTACCTCCACAAATAGGTGCTCTCCTGCATTAGAAGGCGGTGGCTGAGATGAGGTGCTAATTACAGAGAAAGAAATATGTGACCGAAGATAAATAGCTACCCCACCCCCAACCCTATCAACGCGATCGTTGCGAATGAGATTAAAACCAGGCAGAGAATAGGAGATGGAAGGTAGGCATGGTTTGAGCCATGTCTCTGAGACCACAATAGCATGAATATTTTTACAGTCAAGGAAAACCTGCATTTCTAGGTAATGAGCCGGAATACTCTGCGCATTTATGTGAATCACGTTAAAATTCTTCGGTACATCAGAAAATTGTGTGTCGAGCGTTTTATAAAGCGATGGAATACTAACGAAACTGTCATCACTACTTGTAGAAGAGTCAGAAGGTACAGAAAAATACTGCTCACTATCACTGCTATTACCGTTATCAAAAATGCTCAACATAATAATACAATATATAAATACTTAACAATATAAAATATATATAATATACCTAATCAACAATAGTAAGATGTTTACACTTACTAAATTAAAAACTAACTTATCACCTGCCAGTTGTGTATAGATTAAAACAATATACTTAATGATTAACCTCTACCTAAATAATGTAATATAAAAACTTAATTAAAATTCTAAAAATATCGCAGCAGTCAGTGTCGCGATACAATACATAGAAACCACAGAGAGCCAAAAAAAAAAAAAAAAAGGTGAATATGTAAAAAATTATACTGACACTGACAGCTGACAGACATGAAAATCAAGCAAATGGTTATCGCATAGTCTGTGGAATTTAACAATTTGTTTGATTGAGCAAAGAGAATATAATACTAGTTGAATTGAATACTGTACCGAATTGACGGAGTAACAAAACAATACAGGCGCTTATTTACTCTTCAAGGGTCGTCTAGATTTGGGTGCCGCCGCTGGCTCTTTAGCAGAGACGGGTGCAGGCTTCGGCACCTCCGTCAACCCGATCTTTTCAAGCTCTGCAAGAGAGCTGATGCGGTGTCGTTGTCCGTCACCACCCATGATGAATATAAAGCCATCCCTTGTCCAACATTTATGAATACCGAATCTTTGGCGAGCCACCATAAATGCATCATGTCTAGACTTAGTCAAGAACTCCGAAAGCGTGAGGCTCGACCCCTTCAAGCAAGCCTTAGCGTACCAGACCTTATTTTTTACCTCTAAACTACGGAGCTTCAACATGATAGGTCTGGGCTTATCAGGAGCAGATGCACGCCCCATCCGATGACAGCGGGTGATCTGTTCTTCAGAAAACTCAGGCAATTTCAATCTAGTAGCCACTGCCTTGACTACTACTGCAGCAGTGTTTTCGTCCTTGGATTCATCAACACCATGGAGAAGAAGCATCTTGCGCCGACTACGCATCTCCATACTGTCCTGCTGATGTACAAGCAAGGACAACTGATCCTGAAGGCAGCGGAGGGCTGTCATAATGAAGCCTCGGAATGCAGTGAATTCAGATGCAATATTTGTCACATTTGCTGAAGGTGCTGCTGCATGTAGCTCATTCTGATATGCGTCCATGCGTTGCAAAAATAAAGATTGTAGTTGAGCTACTGATTGTTGCATGGCATCCATTTTGAATTGTGTTGAGTGATGTTTGAGAACAAAAAATAACTTACAAGTGTTTGTGTAGAAAGGATAACACTCCCGGGCAGGTACTGTGTATTAGTCTTTAATTGAACATCGAATTTATGCACATAAGAAGCATAAATGTATTATTATTAAATAAATTTTATAAGACACTTTCTCTAAGATGTTTTATCCACGGCTACCCACATGAGGAAAAAAGCATTTATGCATACTAAGGTATGCACCAACAATTTTACTAATGGTGGAGCCCTTAAAACACTTGTAATAATAATGATTTTTGAAGAACTAAAGATAGCGAACTAAACGGAGTGTCAAAGACGCGAATCAAGTGCGTGTCGATCCGCGTCCGAAACTATGTGTTTTTTCTGGCTAAAACTACACAGAACATACATTTTGGAGGACATATGTAAACAATCAGTATGTATTTAATTTATATAATTGTCGTTTCAAACACTTTTTAGGGATTGAGAAAAAATTACGACAGTTGTTAATACTCGTAAGCTCAGCCCTACCATGAATACGTTTATTAATTTACTTATTTTATTGTTGTCGTATAACTACCGGTTGATACGAGTATATTTTAATGAAAATCTTTCTGATTTATTTAAAAGTTGTCCACGTCGTACAGAATACAAACAAACAGAACTAAATTTTTCCAGTCTGAGATTGGACTCCACAAGCAGGTGGTATTTATTTGTTTAGCATCTGCTCACTGTTATATTGAAATAAAAGCGTTTTGCTTAATGTAAATTCTTTACTTACGCAAATTAATTACATAGCAGTGTCTTTTTTTAATAATAAGCGGATATAAAACCTGATGCGGAGATCGGGTTTCTTATCATAGGTACTTAAACAGTCGGCTGCTGCAGCACGTGATGGAAGTTTCCCGAGGGTTGTCGAGCCGCGGCAGTCCCTGGTTGCAGTCGTGGGGGCAGACCTCTCCTTGTCTACCATCTTAACAAAGTTGTTAAGATGGTCGACGACGAGAGGTCATGGGAGGTGATGGTCTCTTTCTGCGAGGACGTGATGTCGCAGAGAGAGACCGAGAAGCGCGAAAGGGAGATAGATTCCCTGTCTCTCCCGCTCCGGAGAGCGTGGACATGGAGGCGAGCCGATTGAGCTTGCACTCCGTCTCCGCTCAGAGGACCTGGGGTGTCGGCTGTGGGGACGGCCGGTGCCCCTAATTAGGGTTAGGTCCTCACATGGTGTGGATGGCCCACGTGTTTCGGGGCATTCCACGAGGTGGTAATGGGGAGGGCTCTTTACACCCTCCAAAGAGGCTGGGCCTACGTAGGCGGGCAGCGACGTCGGTGGGGGCTGTGATGAATGCCCGAATGGTCCCACGGCCCCTGCCACCAGTTGATGACAATGGAACACCGCAGAGGTTTGGTGGGTATTCTGCCCTTCTGGCGGAGACTCCCACATGCGCACTAGCTCTACCCTGAGCTGAAGTAAATTCTTCATCTGCGTAAAAAAAAGGTACTAAAACAGCTATATCCGTACACGTAGTATTTAATCCAATCAGAAAATAAATACAGCTTATTTAAGGCGTGATGGACACGGAAATGCTAACAGTGCAGTCCCGAAACCGGAAGTGCTGCTTGCTCCCACATCCGGTAATTTAGCTGGCACACTTACCATAATCATTCATTACAAAATGTTTGCCAGCTATTTGCAAGTGAAATTGATAATAGAGCAATACAAATATTTAAGTTAAATTTAATCAGTTTAATATTTATATTATTATTTTTTTATTTACGCGTATGTAAAGTTCAATAATTATGTAATTAATTTATTTATTGGATACTTAAAACATATTTTGTTTTACAAGATGGTTTTAAATTTTAAAGTTCTGTAGATTGCACTTCGATCTTCATCCCGATACATTATTATTCGGTCAATGTGACTCAAAATTAATGTATCATGAAAAAAGAGAAGAGGGACTGTCCCTCAGTTATTTCACTTAAAACGTGAACAATGAGCGCATCCTGCTGCTCCAAGGCATAATCGTACTAATATTATAAACTAAAAAGTTTGTGAGTATGGATGTATGGATGTGTGGATCTTTGTTACTCATTAACGCACAAACAGCTGGGGCAATTTTGATGAAATTTGTTATAGTGGTATCTACCACCATCTTATCTAACCATTAAAATATAGGATACTTTTCATCATACTCATCATCATCATTCATCGCCAATCAGGTGAAAAAGCGTAATATGCTTGGGCACAGAATAGACAAAATAATAAGATCTCCGCCTACTTCAAGATCGTAATGATGACAAATGGTACTGTTTAACTGTCCAATAGATGTCGCTCCGTCCCCGCAAGACGGTTAGTCAAATAGAGAGTTAAAATTCGATGCTCGGACCAGAACCTCGGTGGCCTAGTTGGTCAATGGCGTCTGACACGGAGAGTCAGAAGACGCGGGTTCGAATCCCGTCCGAGGATGGAATTTTTCTCTCTGTCAATTTCAATGTTTGAGATCGCTTAAGCAGGCGTTAGTGCTTTAAAAAGTAATACTATAAAAAAAGATGACAGTTCTATCAAAGTTTGTGTCAGTTTCTGATAGCTTAGTCAAAATACAAGTCAATTTGACAGCTCGACACACTAGACGTGCTCGACAAGTGTCAAGGGTGATAAAATGTAATGACAGTTCTTTCTATGGGGATTAGTTTTATATTTGTATGTACGTAAGTCCTGTATTTTATTATTAATGTTTACTGATTGATATACTTAGTATTTCAATCTACTCATATAATACTGTTATAGCAATTGCGTTTGACCATATACATATTTTATGACATTTTGGTATAAAGATAGATATGCCCTTAGAGAAATAATAAGCTACTCGAAGTACTATTCCTGCGCAGAAGTAGTCGCGGGCACCAGCTAGTGTACAATATTGCGGTGTCACCTAACAGTTTAACCTCATGTAGAACAATCACATAGTATTTATTAACCTCATCCTATTAGCTAAAGTAATCTGAAACTTTAACAACCAATTACTGTTATCTAAACACTTAAAACAATCGCTATCCTAAATCATTAAACCATTTGAAATCCAAATATCCTCAAATTCAAATCACCAGAACCAATCACAGCCTGGCTAGTTTTACGGCAAAATTTATTACTGGACATTTAATTTACGATTAAAGTTTAGTAGTTCATGTCGATTTACAGTCGATTAATGGACTACCATTGTACTACTGGTTTTATGACTGGGAAATGTTATAGCTTCAACAGCGGGTTACGTGTAACTTGAAGAAGCGGAATGATTTAGGATCACATATGTTTTTAATTGAATTGTCTTCTTCCAAGTCTTTTTCAACGTACAGGTCAAGGTATAAATCGTCAGAAATTATTTTCTTATCAGTAAAACCAGTCAGTAAGCCGTCTTGCACAAGATTGAGTAAATAATATTATTTCTATTTATTAATAAAATTAAAAATTATTGTATTTATATCCTCATGCTATCTCTATCAGATTCCGAGCAAAAGACAAAAAAAGATTATGATATGTTTTATCTAGATAAGACAGTAATCGCCTGCCTTTTAGGGATCAGCAATTGAAATAGGTACATTTTATAGATTAGTTAGTGAATTTGTGCGTACCGTTCTCAAAATAAATCTCTGCTCAAATTTAGTATTAGACACAGGTTCATAAATGAGATGAGTTATGGAATACGGTTTTATGAGTATTCCGTTTCTCGTGTTAAATGTCTATGAAAGCTATTTACTAATGGTGAAGGTTTTAATTCCTTCGATATATCAAAATATTTTGCAATTTTAGAGAAAAAATCTTAGGCAATATTAAAGCACCCAGACATTTCAATACCAAACTTTCATAAGCCTTTTTTTATTAAATTTAAAATCCTGTCAGTAGTGTCTATATATAGGGTGTTTGGTAGAGGGTCCGACAAACCAAATGAGCGTGTTCGGGGGACCACTTGGAGAATACAAGTTGGCCAAAAAAAATCCCCGACCCCCCAATTTTTTAAACTTTTTCTGTGAATTTTCCCGTTTTCTCAGAAATTGTACTTATTTACCACCATAACATTTGTAAAATCTGTTTTAGACCGGATAAACATCCGGTCTAAAACAGACTCTATAAGCTCTAAATCAGTTAGTTAGCTCTGTTTTGTATCCAATTTTGCTTTGCGTGGCCTGAAGGTGTATTAGAGACCAAATTCAACTAAACACATCCGGTCTTAAACAGATTTTACAAATGTTATGGTGATAAACATGTACAATTTTGATCAAAACGGGAAAATTCACAAAAAAAAGTTAAAAAAATATGGGGGACATGGATTTTTTTTGGCCAACTTGTATTCTCCAAGTATTATATTACCCGAACACGCTCATTTGGTTTGTCGGTCTCTCTAAAGCCGATATATATAATAAAATACGATCTCAATATAGACATAAATTAATAGAACCGCGATCAAACCTCGTGATGCATAGCCCGAGCCCTTACTCAATGTCTGTTAAAATTTATAATAAATTGCCTAATGTCCTTAAAGATGTAGAAAATGACGTTATCTCTGTTGCAAATCTAAATAGCATGCTTGAGAAAAAATGTTACTATTCATTAGATTAATTTTTCAACGACAATTTTGTTAATATGAAATAACTCGTTCCGCACAAACAAACTATTGCCATACCCTTACAGGGTCATGTATTGTCATTCTGTTACATGTAAACAAGACCTGCATGTAAACATATATATGTTGCAATAAAGTATTGAGTATTAAGTATTGAAAAACTTGCACATCCTCAATATATATATATATGATATTATACGATAATGCTCCATAGCTAACTTTTAGCCGTCGTATGGGATACCAAAATATGTTGAAGTTGACGTATATTTGACATTCCCACGCAGTGTTTATGTAAACTAAAACAACTGCCGTGCGATTCTTTAATGATTCGTCGATGTGCTCGTCGACGAGCTCACCGATGTCAAATACTTTATGGTATATCGCCCTTGTACATAAGGTTATTTTTCCAACATTTCTAGTCATCTCGTCATTTGTTTCACTGATTTTGTCAAAGATACAACGATGTTTGCTCTTAGAGAATCGCACGGCTGTACTGTACCACGGCTATTATTACTCAGAAGTTGTGCAAATACGGTATCTATGCCATTTCCAATGCTTTGCACGCTTGAATATATCAATACGCAAAGGAACACTAGTTTCCCATTTAAATCCAATCAGTTTTAATCAAATACCTCCCACACGTGTTCCAACAATGGCACTGCAAGTTCCAACAATGGAACATGCATGGATCTATACGCTTCGAGTACAGACGAGGTCAACAGCTCACAGATAATCCTATTTTCATAAACTATTGGACGGTGCTCTTATCAATTATTCTCGCACTCGAAGTTGCGGTAGTGCTGGTTGCATCAAAGACTCACCAATATTACTTACTGGTACATTATATTAATAATAATATATGAAACGACACGTAGTGATAGACCCTGTTTGTGGCTCAATTTGTCGAAAAGAAGACAACCTCAGTAGTCTGCCAATGTCCAAGTAGAATTATTTTACGGTTAACGGTTTTTTAACAGTAAAACTCAATCATATAAATTACTAGATTATATTCAGTTTACTTTAAATACTTTTAAACGTCTTCACTCCACCGGAGCTCAGACCAGAATGTCATGCTCCCACCAAAATACAAATCATCGTCGCTACCCCCACCCGAAACACAAGTGGAAGTCAGTTCAGTGACTACTAGAAAAACGGAAACGGATATGGTACTAGCAACTACTTCCACTTCATATCGTAACAATCGCAGCCATAATAAACGAAGTGATACACACTATTAATATTAAATTCTTGAGGTGTTTGAACATGTTTACATAATAATAAACAGAAACGGATATTAACATAAATAATATAGACTATGGATCATACCAATTTATATAAAAGCTACCACTAAGCATATTTTTGGATAGACATATAAGGCCTTTAGATAATGTCAGGAACGTCAAAAAATATGAATACCACCCTCACTAAAATTTCTATGATACAAATGTTTGTGTTGGTAGTAGTGCCACGCTGTAACCCCACAGACGAATGGGCCAACACGACCGGGGAAGTACCATACTCCCACATAACACCGACGTGAAGTTATATAGCCATTGCTATTGCGTTTCAGTCGGTTTTTGGGAGGTTCCGGAGGTCTCATTCCCCCTTTTCCTTTTCCCCTCCCCTATCCCCTTCTCCCTTCCCTCCCCTCCTCTTCTATTCCTTTGTCAAAGGCTGGCAATGTTCCTCGAGACCTCTGGTATTGCGGATGTTTGAGAGCGACGGTGATAACTTACTATCAGGTGAGCAGCTTTGCCAACCTATGCCAAAAAATAAAAATCTACAGGGTGGAAGCTACTACTGAAGTGGCCTTCTTTTGTTTAATTTTCAGTAGGTTCTGTCAGTCTGTCGTAAACATGGAAAGAATAAACATTTGATTAAAAAGTTCCAGGTTTTTCACAAGGTTATCCACAAGCATTTTGAGGGCTCAATTTGTTTATTTGCAGCCGTGGAAGTTAGGGCCGGCATACTATTGAAACGAACAAGCGACAGAATATAGAGAAGCCATAGTAAGGGCCCTACGCCTAGATTGAACGTAAACATTACGCTTGATTGGATCCGGAAACGTAGCTTGTGTCCAGACGGACGAAAATAATTATATCTACTCTAACTCCATATCATTACATAGAGAAATGTTTTGAAACTTATGAAATCAATCAACAAACCATTTATTTCTATAAAAACACCTATCTAACTGTGGGCCAAGCACGAATATTTGCATGAGTGTAACGTTATCGTATCGTTAACAGCTAGATAAATGACAGTTTGTAGTGTTTCACGTGAAAGACACTTTACGTCACACTTTACGCAGTTATTCGTGCTAGGCCCACTGATAACTCCTAGCTTGTACTGTAAACATCAACGATACAATACAATACAATAACTCTTTATTGCTTACCATACAAACAAAAACAGTAGGTAAATTAACTAATGAATCTACTTACAATTAGATTAGATCTATACTGGTAATACAATTGGCGGTCTTATCGCTAATGCAATCTCTACAGACGACCTTTGAATGGACTGGACAAAAATAAAAGTTTAGACGGTGGTGTGCAACAAGATAATAGTTAAAACAAAACAGAATATTTCAAAGAACAATGAGAGGGTAACTTAAATACCTATACAAATATCAATAATATACTATATAATATTATAAACTAATATTTATATATTTAAAATACATAAAGGAAATTCATATAAATTGAGATTATTCAGTCGTATGTGAATAATTTATTAATATATACACTACAAATACATAAACATATTCCTAATATATCATAGGAAAAGTAAAGCAGTTTAGCAGGCAGAGGACAAATAATGATCTTGAACCATCTTTTTAAATATCCCTATCGATTTTGCTTGTCTTATAGGAAGAGGCAGATCATTCCATAGCCGCACGGCGCGCACAGTAAATGAATTGCCAGAAAACTTTGAAGAGTGAACAGGAGTCCTTAACATTAGAGAAGATGAGACGCGCAAAAGTCGAGAGGTCGCAAAAGATAGAAATTCAAATCGCTCCTTTAGATAGCAGGTTGTAGAAGGAAAGAATAGTATGGTGTAAAGGAGGAAAAGTATATGAGTATTCCGGCGTAGGCGGATAGGTAACCATTGTAGCTTATGACGATATTCTGAGACGTGATTATATTTTCGTAAACCAAAAATGAAATAAAAGTACGAATTTAAAGTGATTTATACGACTAGCGAAGAGTTAACAATCTCATAAGATGATAGCTATACCTATTAAAATTATTTTGTTACCATATTTTTCGCTGCCAAAGGATGCAACTCTGCTATTCGGACGAGATTTTTTTTACAAGTATTAACGATTAATTTTACTTATTCATTAGATATTTTTTTTCCTGTACCTATGTAAAACTACGTTAAAATTATACACTATTAAGTAAATAATACAAATTTATATCCATTACTTACGAAGAAATAAGCTTAAGATTAACGATTCTGGTAATGAGACTAGAAAATATGGTCATGATATCGGCTACGTTGGTAAAGAAAATATGTATAAAAAAACAATGTCAGATGAAACTTTCATATTAGAAATCCGCGAAAACGAATGTTCCGGAAATTCCATTATTTTTGGGCAATGGACACACAGATTAGACAAAAAATTATTACCATCTTCTTATTATTATTACCATCATCTTTTTATGTGAAGGAGGGTAATTAAATAGAGGGTAATGATATTTTTACCTTTTCTAAATTTACCCCGTAAGAAATTGCAGTGCGTAGATATGTTTTTTACATGTATTCGGATTCAATTCCAATTATGTTAACATTAAAAATACAATAAAACAATTAGTGCATACCTCAAAATCACACTACCAGTGATGAAAAAATTACGTACCACAATACAGGATCGCGTTTTGAGAATTAATTTTAGGAAAGTCTACAAGTCCAACCTGCTTACTATTTACTGGCCGACTGGATCAGCAATGTGTGCGGAGGAAGAGCGTTAGCTTTTCCAGTACGTGTATAGCGATAGCTTTTCCACTTAGACGTACTGGAAAAGCTATCGCTCTTCCTCCGCGCACATTGCTGATCCAGTCGGATATGACATATTTTTGGTATTTCAAGGTAAGCTGAAGTTAATTAGTTTTTTTGGTGAGATATCTATTAATACCATCATAATCATAATTATAATCAGCCCATTTTGTTCCTACTGCTAAGACTCGAGCCTTCCTCTCTTAAAGAGTAGAGCTATGTTCCGGGAAGGACTGAAATCACTCGCGGCGCTCGATACCTACGTCATTAATGACGTCACCGAAAACGCTCGCGCCGCGCTCACAACGCTTGCGGATCTTAGGTGGGTCTAGGTGATCATTGCGAGCTGTCACAGTCAACCAAAGGGAACGCCAAACCGGGGCGCAAGCAGCGAGAGCGGTTGTGAGCATTGACGGCGCTTCCCGGAACGCACCCTAGTTAGTCCATAATCCACCACGCGGGCCTAGTGCCGATTGGTGAATAGGTTAGTAATAGTAGTAGTGGCCAACCCATGTCGAAGTTTTCAGGTCGCCCGTATGCCTTCGATATAACCTAACGACTGTTGTCCTAAGACAAACAACCGGGACCGCATACTTTTGCGATTAAAAAAAAACTTGTTGTTAATTTTCAATATGGAAGCACTCAGGAATAATGCCACTAGCAGCCACCCATCCAAGTCCAGACCGCTTTTTTTGAATCGCAGTAGTATGCTTTTATATGTACTCAAGACCCGCTTAATAACAGTAAGCAGTTACATAGCAAACTTGTTTTGTTATTTTATTCTAATACTGTTCCTATAATTTGCGTGAAGGACACTGAAGGTAATGAGATTATGATACAATTTTTTTGTAAAATTCAACTCCGTCTTCGTTGTCCTTATAACTGAGTCGTGACCTTCTGCACCAAGTATTCGATCTTCTATAATTGAGCGCCATCTCGTCCTGTTGCCGGCGGTTTGCAGAGCCTAGTGTACTGGAAGATTTTCGTCTGAAGATTTCGAGTATGATTTCTGAAAATAAGACCTAAAAAAACAAAGCAGTAAGACCTTTTGTGAAAGATTTCGTCCGAAGAAGTACTGCAACAATAGGTACCTTTTTCTACCGTAAAGCAGTAATGTTCGCATTACTGTGTTTTGTTTTGAAGGTATTGATGCCGCCAAAATGACAGGCACATAACTTATGTCTCAGGTTTACGGGATTAGCATATGCACAATTCATCTGTTATAGGTAGATATTCCTGCTTAACACCAGCCGGGCCTCGTACTTGTACCGTCTACTAATAACAGAAAAAAACAACTAATGTATTGAAATCTCCAATAAACATTTAGATACCCATTGTCTAGGGAAACACTTTAAACCTTCATTTCCTTGAAGCGTCAAGAAGTTAATGCAATAAAAGTTGCATCAATTATAACTTAGAACGGATGTTTGTTGTTCTATGTCCTGTTTTTGTAATTTGTAGAATACTTATTTACAAAAGTTTTCTCATTTCATGTTTAGCAAGCCTCCTGACCCCCTTGGCCTATGGGGGGTTTAATCAAATGTTTTGAAAGCTTTTCTGTTAGGAGTTAAACAACTTGGCTATGTTTAAGAATTGTCGTTATGTCTACTATTTCAATAGAGTGTTTGATGTTTATTATTTTGTGACGTAGGGGACGAGTGATAAGAACAGGCACTATAATAAGCAGTACATTGGAATTAGCCACACACGTTGCAGTTCCTGGAAAAGTAGGTTGATTTCTGCGAAATCTATTGTATTATTGGCCAAATATGGCGAATCGCCATTCAACGGGTTAATTATTTTGATATTAAAAGATTTACATTATGTGCAAATCAGATACTCACATCGGTGTTTGCTTAATAACGTACCTACTTATTTAATTTTAGTAACTAGTTTCTGTTTAAGCTTTGCGTCTAATCAGTGCAAAAAAAGAAGCGCCCTCATCAATGAGATCGCTAATTAATTGTTTTAATGCAATTCAGTAAAAAGCTAAACAAAATTGCTACTAATTTACTGTTTTACAGATTTATCAAGTCGAGTTATCAAATCGTGTCGTACAGATGTAACAGCTGAATTGGGCTCCCGTATAAAAATTCTGAATGTTAGTTTAGCGTGTCGCCATGACACGGTTTGCTTTTCCTGCAGATTCTAGCTCGATCTTTCACACATCACCAGTTGTATTGGAAGTAATAACTTGTGAATTTTGAGAGCAAATAAGTAGGTTCCCCTGGTGTAAAGTAATCGCCCTCGCTCACGGATCTCCGTAATACCAGAGGTCTTGAGGATGCGTAGCCGTCCTTTAAGATGGGTGCATGTTCTTTTCTTGAAGGTTTCGAAATCGTATCGGTTCGAAAATGCTCCAGATGGCACCTGTTTCCATAAATTGGGATTTTAAATAATAAAAAATTTATTTCATGACCAAAACTTATAAATAAATTGTATGTAGGAGTATAAGCTAGGCTAGGTTATATTCGCGTTACTGTATTCTGCAGGGCTATTTGGTAACTCAGTTGCAACATTAAACAAATGTTGATAGAAATCTTGAAAAATAGCGGCTCTATGTCAGTTTTGTTGATGACTGGAGCTGACAAAATTTACATAGAGTCGCCATTTTATTAGGTTTCAATCAACATTTGTTACCAACTGAGATACATAATAGCCCAACAATTTGGAGAGTATGGGTTGGAATGATAATTTTATTTATAAGTAAGCGTTTCAACTTGTAATAACAAGTTAAATCGCTTACTATAAAAAGACACAATAAAAATAATATATATATCATAATAATATAACAACATAATGTTGATGCATTGTAAATAAATGAATAAAACAACAGGTTTTGCGAGCATAGCAAATGAGTAAAAAAACTCTATAACTCTATCGGACGACGGCCTTAAAACTCCACTGTATGGGTGCGGATGAAATCAAAGGCATATGAGACTAATTGTATGAGAATAATAGATAAACAAACCCAGCATTCACGCTGGCTGGTAGGGACGTTCTATTACTTTATCTGTTAATATTTCTGCCCATACATGATCCGCCACTGGCGCTGAAAGCTGCTCTCCGTAGATACACGCAGGTTCTCGTCCTATCCTAACGTAGTCGTTGTGCAAATTGGAGAGACCGCCACGCGTGAAGATCGTCCGGTGGTTGCTGGAGAATCTGTGACCGATCTAACCGATTTTCTCGGTCCACCTTCAATACAGGTTCACTAAAGCACCCGATGAAAAGAATGCACGTTCGTCACTTGTGACAATATCTGTTATAAGCATAATATATATGTTAACTTTAACACCAGATGGAACTGTTACTTAATGTCATAAAAAATCAGTGTAAAAATCTAACACTCAAAGTTTTACTATAATATCTCAATTTTACCTAACAAATAAGTTGCTCAAATGGTTACTATTGACTCCTATGCATCAGTTTATACGTCTCTCTAAAGACTTTAATGCACTTGATACCATGACATCCTCGATAAAATAAAGCAATGAGCTTTGTAAGCTGTAAGTAAGTAAGCTAAGTAACCTGTATGTAAGCTTTGTAAGTATCACCACAGTATATCCCACTAATAAGACAAATGAGTTTCACATTGAACGGCTAAAAAATGAGTGATAAAAATAATAAATCAATAAAAATTTACTATTTCCATTCATTTTTGTAATTTATTTATTTGCGAAGATTGATCTTTATCAGCAACAGAATCCATTAGTTCAATAATACAGGGTCTCTTTTTTTTTAATCATTCGTGTCGATTTCAGTCAAAGTAAAAGATTAAAAAAAAAAATATATGCAGTTATTGTTTTCTTATAAATCGAGGGCATGTCTCCTTTCACGATTTTTCTCTAACTCTCGTGGTTCCGGACTTAGCCATGGCCGCCCATCTCAAAAACCAGCCTGTATTTAAAAGTCGTACGCCTAGTAGTAAAGTAAAACCCGCGCCTATTTATGATAGTTGCAGTGTCACCCAGAACCTTAAGAAAGAAGAAAGTTAAAGTTTTGCATTGCACTACGCCTATGCGTTTCTTTCTTATGTACCTAAGAAATATATTAATTTATTTATTATTAATCATTTCATTTAAATACTTGTTCGATGCACGTAGCCAATCTAATTTTATAATAAACATTCATTCTACATTCCAGTGTGATCTAACATTTATAAGATCAGCACATAAAATGGAATCGAACTGCAACCTTTCACTTACCCTGCGTAAAGGCGCGCCTTTGAAGGCAATTGGACTGCACCTTAGCTCTATCACAGTGGTGTGTGAAATACGCAAAACGCAAAAAATCGTTTTGGTAAATAAATCATTATTTGCGTCCGAAAATTAATACAAATTCTTTAACAAAACCACGCGTGGTTCATTTTGTTAAAGAATTTTTAGAAATTGTCGAACGTATTTCTTTGCTCATTATTACTTAAAGATACGGGATTACTCACGTAATATTTATCGGATAGGTCCGAGCACAGCTCGGTGCTAAGCGAGATGTTGGGCGGGCGTCTCGAACACTCCGAATGTGGTGGGAACTATAATAGTCGGACAAATTAGTGAAAACCACGTAAGTTTTATTTCTTTGCTCCTGTCCCATGCTTGAAGGAAGTGGTGAACCACAAAAGATGTGCGGTTCATCCTGAGCCCTGAGTAAAGAGTAGGGTTCAAGCCGCCCAAGACAAAGACAGGCTTTATCCTCGAGGTGCATACTCTACTTTTCATATCTACTGCGAGACAATAAAAACTCTGAGCTATATAAAGTAGCAGTTATTTAGTTAAAAGTAAAATAAATTAAAAGTTATTATTCAAATTGGGAAACATTTGTCCAGTTATGGAGGGACAGAGTAATATTTTGGAAGGAACATTTTATGCAAAACAGTGTTTTAGACAGTTGTTAACTAAGTTATAATTAGTACTCACGGGATAGAGACCACGATTTAGTTGCTTTCGGAGCTCCCGATATTTTGGCACAGTTACATGCACCATGTACAATATTATAACATTTTAAGGAAGTTGTTAAAATAACACTCCAAACACCGTGTCCTGTTCCAAATTCATTACCATCGTGTCTTTTTTTTTTCGTCTCAGGTGGCCGGTCTTCTACTCCGTACTAAGAGTTTTCCGAAAACTAACGATCCAAATCCAAATCATTTTACGCTCATGGGAGTTTCTTACAAGATTACAGCCCCGGGAATGTTATGCTTTGCTTTACGTCGAGATTGCGTGATATGTAACTTTTTGACATTATCGAGCAGGTGGTATAAAAAACATAATCGTAGCACTCCATTATGTTCCCATTGATTTTACTTTCCTGCTGATTAGGACTTATTGGATACTTTAACAATTTTTACATCTCTCATATTCGGTAAGTAGGTCCTTATTACCCCCAAATGGGGCTTGTAGGTGACCAATTAACGCTCTAGGGTAATAATGTAGCTAGAAAAGCCCTAGGGCGGTAAGTAATTTAAAAAAAACACTTCACTCTTTCAAAAAGTTCGCGTGCATCTAACCATCATACTGGCAATAGACATCATGCAACCCAATGACAAAAGAGGTCGCTTCGCTATTCAGCCTTGTCTTCGTATGAGTTTAAAAGTCATCAATTTTATTTTTGTAATGCTGGTTTTTTTCTACTTACCTCACAATCGAGATGTAAAGCAGAGTAGTTAGCTCGGTTGTAAGCATCAATTGCCTTACAGCCCTTGGCTACTAATCTACTATTATATTTCGTACCTCATTAGTCTATATTATTTCTATACAGCTAGTGAAATTATATAAATAATAAGTAAGCGTTTTATCTTGTGACAACATTTTAAGTCGCTTACTATAAAAATACACTCACAATAAAAATCTCACTTAATATTATAAATTTGAAAGTTTAGATGGACGGATAGATGGATGGATGCACGCATGCATGAATGTTTGTTACTCAATCGCGGCAGAACGGCTGAACAGATCTGGTTAAAATTTGGCACAGATATTATAGTCTGGAATAGTACATAGGCTACTTTTGCTGAATCGATACTTTTGCCTATGGGGTATATCTTCGAAGGGTTAAGCAGCGGTATTTTCATCGCCTACGTTTCGCCATATATGTTATTGGTCATGTATCATGTATGTTATAGGGGGCGAGCCTATTGCCATCTACTGGGTACTGTTCCAGTCTCCGGACTGTTATTGAGAATATCTTTCTTTCTCAGAAAACCCAATAACTGTCCAGTCCAACCCGGGGATCGAACCCATGACCTCGAGGTTCCAAAACGGCACTTCACCACTACACCAAGACCAAGCGAGCGAAGCCGCTGGCGGGTCAGCTAGTTATTTATATATATCATAATATTATAAAAATAAAATGTTGATGCATTTGTCATAAATAAAAAAGCAACTGGTTTTGCTGGCATAGCAAATGCGTAAAAATGCTCTGTAAGTTTTTCGGAGGAAAAACTGCAATATTCAATAGTATTAACCAAAGAGGTCTAGAGAGATACCAATCCGTGCGCTGAGTACAAATCCTTGTGTCGCAAGCGGCGGCCGTCTTCCGCAAATCAACTTATTATGTTAGCTTCAATAAGTTCATTATCTACTGCGGTATTAAAAGTTAACGTTTGAATATTCGTTAGTACATATCAAATATTGTAAACTATTTACATGCAATAACGCGACCAGCGTTCAGTCACATAATACAAAAGTTGTGAACCGCCGCGAGCATTTTGTTCTGTTTTTGGGCATATTGCTGCGACACCGGCCCCGCCTCCTTTTCATATCTACCTTGTTTCCTTGATCTGTGGTAGGTATTTTTTTTTTTTTTTTTTTTGTTATAAATATTCCACAACTATCACACAACGCCATCTAGTCCCAAGCTAAGCAGAGCTTGTGTTATAGGTACTAGACAACTGATAAACATACGTATATATTTCTAAATACATAAATATTATAGATAAATTACACCCACACACAGAACAAATGATCGTGCTCATTACACAAACATTAGTCCTGGGTGGTAATCGAAACCACGACCTCCGGCATAGCAGTCAGGGTCACTAACCACTAGACCAACAGGCCTGTCATTAATGCATGGTTCATGTACTGACCAATACATAAATAATCACAATTCTTTTTAATTTAATTTAGTATAGGTACCTAATAAATTTTATTTTGTATGTTATTTAATTTAATGTTTATCTAATTTGAATGAAATATAATTATTTGGATTATTTTTATTTGTACATAATGTAATTAATTGTGATTGTTGTTAATAACCTATGGCCCAAGCTGGTCGAAATAAACGATTTTATTATTATTATTATTCTCTTTATTTCAATTATATCACGGGTTTAACCCGGCTCTTTACATAAGCATAAGTGGGGCTGTAGCCAACACTTAGAGACCTGTTTGATGTAACAAGTACAATGTAGTATAAAAACAGAAAATGTTGGATGGATGGGATGGTGTGGTGGTATATCTATTATAAAAATGGGTAAAATGGCCAGGCTATTGATACGATCTTATTAGTGATAACGAAGATAGTGGGCCATGGAAGAGACTAAGGCACCTGCCAATTTCAGTCTCATTATAAATTTTGGGCAGGTGGTGACTTGACACTTTGACACCGACGGCTCGCCACAAGGCCGCCCCTGCGGGTTTATTATTATTATTATTAACTTAATTATTAACGTATTGTTAATATCACGAGCAACATTTTTTCGATATTGTTCGAAATCCTTCTTCTTGTGCGAGAAGGGATGCAACGACGAGCGCAACGCACTAAAAATCCTGAAGAACGGTTCCGGACGAAGCCGAAACAATTGTGGATTGTGTGCAAGCATATCATTGTACCATGCGTCCTACCCATTATGACATACGGAGCCGAGACGTGGACACTTACGTTACGACTGTTCCACCGATTTAAGGTTGCTCAGCTAGCTACGGAGAGGGCTATGCTTGGAGTTTCTCTGAAGGATCGTATCAGAAATGAAGTGATCCGACAGAGAACCAAGGTAACTGACAGAGCCCAAAGAATTAGCAAACTGAAGTGGCAGTGGTCTGGTCATATTAGCCGCAGCACTGATAACCGTTGGAGTAGACGTGTTCTTGAGTGGAGACCGCGACTCGGCAAACGAGCGACGACATACGCAAAGTGGCTGGTAGCAGCTGGATGAGGAAATCCGAAGATCGGACTCAATGGCGTGCATTAGGAGAGGCACAAAAAGTCAAAAGTCAAAAAGTCATACGTCCAGCAGTGGACTGATACTGGCTGATGATGATGATATCATTATAAAAGTGAAATTATTAGCAGAAAGAGCGCAGTTCAATTTGTGATGGTTAAAGACTGGAGTTGTGCCTTAACTAACATGATTGCTACGTGACGATTACCATCGCACATAAAACGTAAAGAGATAAAAAACCATTAATAAATATGCTTTCTGAACAAGTGCATGTTCTAATGTGAAAAGCTAACCTTCTCTCAACGTTTGCATTGGAACGTCGCAGCGGCTTAATAAACACAAACAACATTGATTACTACGTTGACACTATTCGTACTGATAGCAATGTGCAACATGGAAGCAATTTACGCAAGAACATATATTATCCTTGTTTCGAGTAATTTATACAATATAACTCATTAACTTGATCAATTTGCTAACATCAGTTATCCTATATAAATTAAATCGGGAACTCGTTAGATTATTCTACCAACTTCCAAGAAGGAGGAGGTGCTCAATTCGACTGTTATATATATTTTTTTTATGTTTGTTACCTCTTACTCGTATCTCTGGACTAGGTGAACCGATTTCCAAAATTCTTTTTTTTGTTTGAAAGCTGGTGTTTTCCGTGTGGTCCCATATATATATTTTTTAAATTCGGTACAGTTTTTGAGTTACCGCAGTTTTCATCTAATTCGAGATAATGTCCACTTTCCCATGTTTGTTTCATTCACCGCCATGACTTCCACGGGTAGTGACGGGAAGTGCAATACCTGTCCGATATCCGACGGAGAAGAATTCACAAGTTTAAGTTGCAGTGGGCTGGTCACATTCGACGACCTGATAAACCGATAAAGAAGTAAGGTGCTGTAGTGAAGATCACGACCCATAAATAAGTAAAAACCTAGTATCATCCATATATTGTTTGTCTTTTCTTTTTTACTGATTATTAATTGACTTTACTTTACTTAATTGAATTTGATTTGACTTTGACTTTGAATATACTGCCTGAGCTCCATCTCATTCCACGAATGTTTGTTTTGCTTTAAATTAACCATATCTATTTCCTTTTCATTGGGTATTGATTAAATTTGCAGCAGTATGTCTTTTTAATTATTTTCAGAGCATTTATGCAAGTTTGAGAGATGTTTTGTTCATGAGAGACTAGATTGGGCAGGCCACGTTTGACGAACGGATTAACCGATTAGGCAATAAGGTTTTTGAGTGAAGACCAAGAAGTAAAAGACACGCCAGAGAACAAAATAACAATAAGCCGTTTATTTGAAATTATAAAGATATTATGTGGTTATTTCATAATGTCACCTGCAGGGCTATTATGGATCTCAATTGCTAACAAATGTTGATTGAAATCTTGAAAAATGGCGGGTCTACGTCAGTTTAGACAACTCCAGCAAACAAAAATGTTAGTAAATTGATGACTGAAGCTGACAAAAGTGACATAGTGCCGCCATTTCTTTCGATTTCAATCAATATTTGTTAGCAACTGAGATACATAATAGCCCTACTGGTGTCAATCGTCCATTTTTTTTAATGCTTACTACTTTTGCATACTATACCTATATACTAATCAAACCATTAGCACAAAAATATAAAAAGCATGCACCGAACGCTAGCCATCGCAACGCAATATATACTGCCTGTGGGCTCCATCTCATTCTATAAATATTTGTTTCGTTTTAAAATAATCACTTTTGTTGTCTTTTCATTGGGTGTTGATTAAATTAGCAGCATTGTTTTATTAACTATTTTTCAGAGCTATGTGAGTTTAAGAGATATTTTGTTCAAGAGACTTGACAGTTGTAATCAATGGTTTTATGCAATGATATACAACTTATTCTGATTCTGAGAGCGCAGGTGTCAAGGAGGATAGCTTACAGCTATTAATCGATCGATCGATAGTGATCGTGAGTTTCAATCTTACCATGAGGATCGATGAAGGACACACATGAAATACTACTATTACGTCTGTGCGTTAGTCCTCCAGTAGCTGCACTTAAGATCCTTACCATTATCGTCTACGTACCTTCAAGCATCTTTGACTGCATCTTCAAGAAACTTCAAATGAAATAGGGGAGAAAAGCAGCTTATCATCTGTTACACACCAACCAGGCGGTTGCTACTGATAGTAAATACCACGCAGGTCATGACAGATGCAGATAACACATCTTAGATGCTTGCTATTAAATAAATAAATGTTCAATGAGGAAGACCTCAGTACAATGCTCGAAGGCCTCCATGGAGTTTCCCAACGGGTAGGCCTTAAGATGAATATGGATAAGACGAAAATTATGTCTAATATACATGTTGTGCCTACCCCAATATCAATTGGGAACTCAGTTCTCGAAGTTGTTGACTAGGCCTTACATCTACCTGAGACACACAGCAGATCCACATTCGAGAAAGAGGTCAATCTTCGAATCCAACTCGGCTGGGCAGCGTTCCGGAAACTTCGCGAAGTCATCACGTCAAAAATACCTCAGTGTCTCAAGATAAGAGTCTTCGACCAATGTGTGTCTTATGTATGATATCTTACCAGTGATGACTTATGGCACTGAAACGTGGTCTCTTACTATGGGCCTCATATATAAGCTCAAAGTCGCACAACGATCTGTGCAGAGGACTATGCTTGGAGTTTTTCTACGTGATCGATCACAAATGAGGAGATCCGTAGAAGAACGAAAGTCATTGACATAGCCCAGAAGATTAGCCAGTTAAAGTGGCAGTAGGCAGACGACCAGATAATGGTCACAGGACGACGTTGAATGCAGGCCTCTTCCAACCGGTCATTTTGGAAAATTATGGGAGAGGCATATGCTGAGCAGTGGACGTCCTACGGCTGAGATGATAATGATGATGAAATAAATGTTCAAACTCTCATACCCTCGACCTAGGATTCGCTGTATCGCGAGGACCAAGGACACACACAACATTACATGACAAACGTTAAATACCCATGAACGAATATTTTCGCTCACCACACAAATATCGATAAAAGTAAGTTTATTTTTGTCAGAGCTCTTTACGTCATTTATGTGGCCAACACTACAGTATTGCACAGATAAACTGCCTTATAGAAGTGTTTTTCTGTCAACTACGCTGCTATTGTATTATAACTGCACTGAATGTCTAGCAAAAAGCGTCACTTTGTTGCTTAAGAGCAGAAAAAAAATTATGGAAACCGTTTACTGCACTGTTTAAGTATTTTTAAAGCGCGACCAGAGGTGGCACATGTCATTTTCCAAAAGTAAAACAAGCTTAGGTTTACAATGTGTTCGTTGACCAACCTGAACGCCGTATGTGTTTGTATTATACACAATTTGCGTTTGAAGTAAAGTACTGATTGCATAAAAAAGAACTGCCCATAAAGAATAAAAAGGCGGGAAAGTAAACAGAGCTAAGTTTCACTGAAAATTATGAGCGTGCAATTGTTTACCTTATAATTGTATTACGTATTCACCACTTTGTATGCAGTAGATGAAAGAAAAACATATTATGCACCTCACATTATGTAATTTATATTGCACTCGTGCTTTTTATAGCACTTGCTGGCGCTCGAGCTTTAGAGCTCGATTGATTTAGATCGATACTCCAATCAACCATTAGTATTTTTAGAACGCGGCGTACATACATAAAACATATTTTACATGTTTTATCACATTGACGATCTTGTGATTAAGTAAATTAGACTTTTATTAAAATTTGTAATTAAAATTAAGGTACTTTAATTTCAAATTACTTTTAATCATAAACAGCCCATTTTGTTCCCACTGTTGGGACCTTCCTCCTCAGAGAAAGGAGTTGGGCTATAATCCACCACGCGGGCCCAGTGCGTTTTGGTGGATAGGTTAGTGGCCAACGCATGTCGAAGTTTTCAGGCCGGAAGGCCTTCGACATAGCCTAACGACTGTTGTCCTAAGACAAACAACCGGGACCGACGGCTTAACGTGCCCTCCGAAGCACGAAAGCACGGAACATCTGATAATAATGGTTTCTTTCTGTAAATTCGCGTGGTATAGAGTTATCGCCACAGATACATATGTTCCATAGATAACGCAAATATGTGTAGGTACTTCCCATGTCCAAACCCCGACCAAGCGTCAAGGTTGGCCGCCGCTACTACTACTACGCGCGCGTATGTTGTTGCAGCCGGACGGCCGCGAAAACTGACTTGCGTGATAAATTATGCTAATTCCCTTGCAATCTTAAAATTTCGAGCCCCCAAAGGCTAGATATGTTTCCTATCACAGGTTAGTTCTTTCTCATATTCTTTATTGTACAAAAGACACAGATACAGTGGAGGCATTAGATAAAGGCATGTACATATGTGTAGCAGCTATTTAAAAATTGTATTATGCGTGAATTCCCGTAATTGAATTTCTTTAATAAGTCGACACGATTGGTTTCAAGACAAAAAGTGATACATGTGTTATCTATTGTATATATATATACACAGCTAGTTTTTACATAAATAATATATATATATATATATATATATATATATATATATATATATATATTATTTATGTAAAAACTAGCTGTGCCACGCAGTTTCACCCGCGTGGTGATGGATGATGATGATGATGATAAAAAAGTACCCTATATGTTATATCAGCGTCTCGTCTATCTACATACCAAATTTCATTAAAATCCTTTCAGTAGCTTTTGCGTGAAAGAGTAACAAACAAACTACTCGTATATAATATATCCATCCATCCATCCATCTAAATTTTCACATTCTAATATTACTAGCTGCGATCCGCGATTTCAGCCGCGTGGTGTTGGATGATGATGATGATGATGATGATAATGAAAAGTATCATATGTGTCAATCCAAAGACTCATCTACCTACATACCAACTTTCATCAAAATTGGCCTAGCCGTTTGAGCGTGAAAGAGCAACAAACACCCATGCATCCAATGGATATCCATCCATCCAAAACTTTCACATTTATAATATTAAGTAGGACTATATAGGTATATAAGTGGGGTTTGTGTGATGAGCAGTTTTTACATATATACAAATGTATCACTAGACATTAGTTCTGTCAATTATCTTGTATTAAAAAGAGATAGATATGGTCCTTGCGTATAAATACTGCAACAACAAATGTGGATATACAGCCACTTGAACGATATATACTATCCGTCATAGAATGGTTTCTAAGAACCTCAGCAAAACATATTCATATATGCGCAAAAGATTCTTAAGATTACCTCTAACTTGGTTGATAGGCCCGGTCTGTTAGCACAAAAAAATTACTAGGTCATTCAAGACAGTTGAGGTTTAATCCTCCTTTATGTGCCGGCCGTCAATAGTAATTATAGACGAGCGATTAATAACTTTAACAACTTATCTAAACGCTTAGGCATGGATTTGTTTTGTACAAGCATAGCGTCCGCTAGGTGACTGAGGAGCAGAGTTTTTTGGCTGATATATTTGTATTAGGTATCTACTACGCACTACGTTGCACTTACCTATTCGTGTTCACAATTAGTTAGTATCAATTTTTGCAACAACTATCCGTGAGGACCTATAATTGGCATAATGTTTCTACCGTCTCTGTTATAATATTATATAGCTGTTGGTCTTCCAGTATATACATAAATAAAATAAATAAAAGCTGGGAAAACTGAATTCCCGTTAGTTCTAACTTAACGAATCTACCTCTTTTTAATATAAGATCGTTGAATTCTGTTTACGTTTTTACTTACAAATGGTTTCCTAATATAAAAACCTATTTGTCTTAATAGCTAACATTTCATAAATTTTTCCAGGTTAATACGAGTAACTATATGGGAACCCTAAAATTATCTTATTATAAGGTGGTACATTCGTAACCATTACAATTGCGAGTCAAATGAAGACCGTGCAAAATAGCTGATCTTTTCAAAATATACCACTGAAATACGCCCCAGATATTACACCTGGACGTCACTGTTGGCGGGGTAGTCTTCAGAACTAACTTTTTGGGGTTACTTTCATAAATGTTTTTCTGCGCAAAAGTCTAATGGTTATGTATATAAAACCATTATAGAAGTATAGATAAGTTTATTGTTTATTGCTGCAATGTTACAAATTACTTACAAATTAAGGGTACCCTGCTAAAAAAATATTCATTGCAATTGATATGCGGAGCGTAATAGCACGCACGTTACGTCCGTCGTCGCCGTCGACTCATATGATAAGCTTGTGTTGTAGTTCTTGTTTACTGTCTACCCTCTACTTGTACGTAGAATTCACGGTCTACCGCCAATAGTTCATTGGTATAATAAATTATTAAATTATTTGGTTATATAGGGTCATTGGTAGAGGGACCGACAAACCAAATGAGCGTGTTCGGGGGCCCACTTGGAGAATACAAGTTGGCCAACAAAAAATCCCCGATACCCCAAATTTTTTCAACTTTTTTTTGTGAATTTTCTCGTTTTCTCCAATATTGCACCTACTCGTATTTACCACCATAACATTTGTAAAGTATGTTTTAGACCGGTCGTTTTTGAGTTTTTACAAATTTTACCAATGTTATGGTGGTAAATAGGTACAATTTCGGAGAAAAAGGGAAATTTCACAAAAAAAAGTTAAACATATTGGGGGGTCGGGGATTTTTTTTGGCCAACTTGTATTCTCCAAGTGGTCTCCCGAACACGCTCATTTGGTTTGCCGGTCCCTCTACCAAACACCCTATATATTTACTTAGAAAATGGTGCTAAAGCTTAGGTGAAATACATTGTGATTGTAGTATCATTACACTGGAAACTTCATTACCTAAATTATTATTAGGCTCATGCAAATATTTAAGATAAGTGTTATATATAGCTTATAAAATGAAATATTTGATTAGTTATTTGTTTCTAGGATATAGCTTACACTAGGTACAACTGTATTTATTTATAATGAAAAAATACATTTAATAACAGAAAACAACAAACTAATTGCAATTGATTTACATACACGTTACGCCGCCATTATTTAATTAGATATTTGTATTTTACTTACAAAAACCATCTTTCTCAAAACATACCTATATAGTTGTTTTTTTTCGTTTCTACACTATGCATTGTAAAAACAAAACTTTAAAACATCTTAACAACCGGTTTCAATATAACTCTCTCCCTCCTCACAAAAGTCCTTAGTCCGTCCATGACTATAGTCGTTTTATCTGTCGGCCATTTTGTCCCACCTGATCATAAAAAATAATTGGATGGCGAGGCATTACGGTCCATAAGACCAGCCTGGGCGGAAGTGAGGATTTCAATTAGATTCTGTGTATTTGTTATCGGACTGAATTGCTGGATCGAATTTCAGCGTTGTAATGTTTGGGCTTCAGTATTGTGTGTTTTTTTTACCGTTTTCGAGGGCCGAAGAGATGATCTGAAAAGTTTGTGGACGAATGATGCCAGGTATTTTTTGGCTCTTTGTCTACTTAAACATGCAGTGTTATGACCGTTTAGACTTAACATTGCATAACTATCATCAAGAATAGTGCCATCACTAGATAATACAAATATTTTAACGTAATTAATAAATGTAATTATAATTTAAAAAACTTTGACCTGACACAGTCTCAGTTTCTTCGAAAAGAGGCAAAATCTATCAAAGATACCACTTTCCTTTATAACGGGCTTAGTATGAAATTCGTCATAATCTTCATCTTTAGGGTTACTGCTTGCTGGTTCTGGTATTTTGACTGTAGGTTCTTTGTTGTCATAGTTTGTTCCTTAGTCTTGTCGTAGTTCAAGTCTGGTAAGGTCTTGGCTGCGTTGAAGTCTTGTATGTTGTTATTGCCTTCGTAATCATTGAGATTGGTTGGTGAGTAATTGAAATTTTGGATAAAATACACATTCGGAATCCCGTTTCCTGCATTTTTGCGAACTTGGTCGCAGTGGTATTTCCATTTGGGCATGGCTTAGTCTCGTATTACACCCAATTCTTGTGCGTTTTTTTCACAATCTCATCCAAATTGTACCACTTATGGTGTCCCTTAACTACTCCCACGACAAGAATCTCATTATCTTTCCACTAAGAGCTGTATCCTGCATCCGGCCAATGATCAGAATCCTCTTCTTTTTAAAGATCTTTAAGGTTTTCTTTTTATCAGCACCCAATCCAAAAATGCAAAATTAAGACAAACCTTCATGTATATATATTTATTTCTATTATTAATCATATACTTAACTAAATAACAATAGCAATGCCATTTTATGGAACTAACTAGCTGCTGGAAGTATTCCCAATCTGATAATAACAATATAATATATTTCCACCTTCGAGGCTGGTAACGCATCCTCGAGACCAATGGTGTTGTGGACGTCTGCAGACGACGGGGATCACTTACCACTTACCACCAGGTGAGCCGCCCGCTCATTTTCCCTTCTATCACGTAAAAAATCTTGTTATTACATAATTGTTTTTTCTCGTTTTGGTAAATATTTGCCTCGGACTAAAATCGAACACGTGCCGTACTTTACGTAAACGCAAAACGAAGTTTCAAGACTCTTTGTTTTTATTTACCGATCCCAGTAAGAAAACCATAAACATTTTCGGCAAACAAAAAATACTTCATTTGTAAAATTCCCAAACCTTTTTGATGGAAACTTTTGGAGACCCTATAAATTTACCTTTGAAAACTTCCTTCGGATTTCTTAACTTTGGAACTAGGATGTACAAGTGAATATCCAGTAAGGACAATTTTACCGTTAATAATTGGTCATTGGTAAATGAAAACAATATTATAGCCCAATTGTTTCTCATAATAATAACATTCCATTTTGTAGTACTTATCTGACAATTTTTAGTTCTGTTAAGACAGAGCAAAAAATTGTCAGATTAAAAGGATTAAAACGAAAGCAACTATCACTGGAATTCATAGTCAAGATAGGGGCTCCCCTGGGGGATAGTTCAGGCGCTGTATGACGGATTCAACCTCTGTGCATTTCATAGACAAAAACACGCCCACTTTGATAGACGTCAGGAGCTGGATGCTGGATGACCGATTTACGATCTCCAAACAATCCCCTAGTCCAAAGTTTTGTATAGTAAAATCAGTTTATTACTGTTTTTTTATTAAAATGGACGTGGAGAATGGTTTGAGGCTTCAAGGCGATCTAATAGCCGATGAAGCACTACAGAATAACTATGCGGATCATATCAAGGCCCAAGAGATTATATATAGTTTGTACCATTTTATTCGCCTGAAATGATCTTACTAGGTACCTATCTACAATAAAATTAGTAAGCAATAGATTGAATAAGTACCTACCTACTTAGGTACAGACCGAGTTTTGCTGTGTCTATCACCTATGTAAATAAATGTTTATTCAGACAATTTGCGGAGATATGGTTTTCATATCCCAACCTACGGTGTGTCGCATAGTTTTACGTGCATCAGAAATTCTATGCAATCTGCTGGGTCAATACATAAACGTTTCCTTAACGTAGTGTTTATATTTTCTTTGGTTTCCTTCACCATTTTTTTTTATTTCTACAATGATCTGCAGTGAAATAGGCAGCATAAAAGTACGTATTGTTAAATCTGATCTGTCAATGTTACAGTAGTGACACAAAGCGAGTGAATGATCATAGAAAATACGTGTGAAATTCTGTTCAGCTGGGGGCCCTTTTCATTGTTTATGAAATACAAAGAAGAATCATACAACATTCAGCCTCTAGGTAAATGCTGAATGATAGTTTTTGGGGGACTGTTCGTCCCCCGACTATGAATTCCAGTGTATGACTTCTACGACGCAACGCCTCCTGCGAGCTCAGTATAAAAAAATATCGTAGGCTATGCGCCTGAGTCGTGCGACCGCTAGAATTACGGTCATTTAGATAAAGCATAACAAACACTATTAGGTGTACATTTTCAATTATAAAAAATATGTTTACTTCGAAACAAAAATAAAAATAATAATCAATTTTTCTAAATAATCACCCTACCTTAGGCAGGCATTCCTAATAACGCTTTATATTATATATAATATGCTAAATATCAATCACAATCTGAATATGGACAAGAAAATAATTTTAGAAAAAGAATAGTGCAATTTGCATAGTTTTTATTTTATTATAATACGTTACTCGCTGACCCAACTTGGTCTATGAGAAACAAAGCCTCTGAAATGACTGCCTCTTTGGTGGAAGTGTGAAAATCTCGTGGCCTTGGGTTTTATTCCTGGCTCGTACAGTTATTAGGTTTTCTGACAACGAAACTTATAATAGAAGTCCGGAGAGAAACTAGTGGACGGGACCATTTGTAATTTTATGTTAAAATTTCTTATTTCATCATGTACGTTAAAGTTTAGAGTCATTTAAACCAAGGATTATTATTATTATCCATATACATTTCAGAACTTATTTGTATAGGCTATTTTTATCAAACAGTAGATACATTTGCTTAAAAAGATTTACTGGCTATTTTTATATATACTATTAATCACAATTAAAAAATAAAAATAAAATAAAAAAGTCTGTAGGTATACCATTAGTTTACAACATTGACACCAATCGATGCTCGATATCTACTGCCGCGAAATAATGTATGAAAAAAGGACAGTGCCACCTCGCGGTCAATTGTAGAACTAAAATTGACAGCGAGTACGCCAATCACAATCTTAATAGATAGGCGAGGTGGAGTATCGACTATAGATGACATTTATGTTGCCAACTCATGGTAGAGGTACTGAACAGCAAAAATACATCCAAAAGGATGGGTTTGTACCAAGGACTTTAGTTAGGTTATGACAAATACTGTCGAATGAGACATATAAACTTATTTGGCTATTTATCGGCGATCTAGTTGACCGTTGGTTTATACCATGAAATAGTTACAACGTTTTTATTCTAATCAAAAAACATCATATTTAACACGTTAACTTTTGGCATTCCGATGCTTTATAGAGATAAAACATAACTTAGAATTTAAGTTAACTTTTCAGCTACCGAACAGAGAAAAATCCGTCAGGTAGTTAGTTTATTTCAACATTTTACCTTTCATTTTATTGGATGAAATTCCTAAAGGTATTTTTTCCATGGGACTAGGGAATGTTGGGTCAGTTAATTATATTAAATATTTGCGAAAATGGTACATGAAGCTACATTATTGTGTAATATGTACACCAATATTAATTAAAATGGGTGCACGTTATTAGTGGCATTATTTACATATAAATCTAGGCAAATAAGTCTAGGATTTCTGATTTGACGCTGAAAGCTTAGACCTAGCTTTTTGATTGATTTAACGTTACTTCTTATTGTTTATTGGTTTTTTAGGTAGTCGAGATCAACAGGTCCTGACTAAAACTGAGGTTTTACAACTTACGTAATGGTGTCAATGTATATGGTATCGTTATACTCTTGATACATGGTGAAAGGAGTCAAATCATATTAGTTGGCCTAGCTGAATCAGCCAATACTGACGAGTCTGCACGCAATCCCGAGGACATCGACGCGGTTCAAAACATAATTTATAAACTACTAGCAGATAATGCTAAAATAGATAGTGCTATGCGCCTGGGTCTATACACTCGTGGAAAGACTCGGCCCCTTAACGTGATATTTAAGAGTACACAAGAAGCCAAACGTGTACTCAAAAATAAAAATAGACTACAGGGCAATGTAAGAATATATCACGATCAGACCCCTAATGAAAAAAGACTGCTGACGGAACTAAGTCAAGAATTGGCGCGGCGTCAAGAATATCTGCTGCGTTATCAGCCGACCGGTTCTATTGTTCTATGACAGCGCTCTACACTAGCGCAGACACAAGCTTACTACAAGGCGGGTAAGGTCGAGTTGCAATGGAACAATCTGTAAATTTTTGTTTATTAAAGTTATAATTTTATAATTGGAATATCTGTATTGGTTATTTTTTCCCCTTATGTAACTTACTATGTAAATACCTAAGTCTGTCGAATGTCAAAGCATTATATGTCATCATCATCATCATCATCAGCCTGTAGCAGTCCACTGCTGGACATAGGCCTCTCCAATTGCACGCCACTTAGGTCTATCTTGGGCTTCTCGCATCCAGTTTTTGCCAGCCGTCTTGCGCAGATCGTCACTCCACCGTGCCTCAGGACGTCCTACACTACGTTTGCCGAGACGCGGTCTCCACTCTAGAACTCGTTTACCCCAACGGTTGTCGGTTCTACGGCTAATATGGCCAGCCCACTGCCACTTCAGCTTGCTGATCCGGTGGGCTATGTCGATGACCTTGGTTCTCTGACGGATCACATCATTTCTGATGCGATCCCTCAGAGAAACACCGAGCATAGCCCTTTCCATAGCCCGCTGAGCGACCTTGAGCTTGTGGACCATTCGAGCCGTCAGTGTCCACGTTTCGGCTCCGTATGTCATGACGGGTAGGACGCACTGATTGAAGACTTTCGTCTTCAGGCACTGTGGAATCGGCGAAGTAAGGACTCGACGTAGCTTCCCAAACGCTGCCCAGCCCAGCCGAATTCTTCTATTCACCTCGTTCTCAAAGTTGTTTTTTCCCAACTGCAATGTCTGCCCGAGGTACACATATTTTTGAACAACTTCGAGAACGGCGCCATGTATCGCAATCGGTTCCGGTAGAACATGTTCGTTGAACATGACCTTGGTTTTGTCCAAGTTCATCCGTAGGCCGATGCGTATAGAAGAGTCAGCCAGGTCATTCAGCATCTGTTGCAGGTCCTGCAGCGTCTCTGCCACGATGACGATATCGTCAGCAAATCGCAAGTGAGAGATGTATTCGCCGTTGATATTAATGCCACGTCCTTTCCAGTTCAGCGTCTTGAACATATCCTCCATTGCATTTGAAAACAATTTCGGGGAAATAACGTCCCCTTGTCTCACTCCTCGATGCAACGGTATGGGACTTGTTTGCTGATTCTGTACTTGGACGGACATGGTGGCGGTTTCGTAAAGACATCTCATCACTTGGATGTATCGCCAATCTATCTGGCAACGCTGCAGGGACTCCAGAACAGACCAGATTTCAACCGAGTCAAAGGCCTTCTCATAGTCCACGAATGCTAGACACAGGGGCTGATTATATTCTTCGGTCTTCTGTATAATCTGCCGCACTGTGTGAATGTGGTCTATGGTGCCGTATCCGCTCCGAAACCCAGCCTGTTCCGGTGGTTGGAATTCGTCGAGTCTACGCGCAAGACGGTTCGTGATCACTCTTGAAAACAGCTTATAGACGTGGCTTAGAAGGGATATGGGTCGATAGTTCTTCAGCAGGGTCTTATCTCCCTTTTTGAAGAACAGGACGACCATACTCCTACTCCACGCCTCTGGAGTTCTCCCTTCGAACAGGACAGCGTTAAAAAGCTTCTGGAGCTCCCTCAGTACGGGTTTACCTCCTGCTTTTAGTAGCTCTGTTGTAACGCCATCCTCTCCAGGGGCTTTTCCATTTTTAAGCTGTCCAAGAGCGATCTCGATTTCGCCAATACTGACTTCTGGCAAGTCTTCGGTGAAATGGCGTGTTAACGTGGCTCTAGGATCATTTTCGGGATCAGGTCGAGATGCATGCGATGCGTATAATCGGCCATAAAAGTTCTCCACTTCCGAAAGGACTGCCGGCTTCGAAGCAACGACTTCTCCACTAGCTGTGGTCAACTTCGTCAGGTGGCTTCTTCCAAGAGATTGTACGAACACCTTTGACCCCCGATTCTGCTCGATCGCTCTTTCGATCGAAAGAGTATTGAAGCACCGGAGGTCGTGTCGTACGTTCTTGTTGATCTCTCGGTTTAGAGTCCGCTTTTCTGACGAAGTGATGGGTGGGTTTTCACGTCGTTCCTTCATTAGCCCCAAAGTCTTTTCTGAAAGCTTGGACTTCTTGCCCTTACGCTGCATGTAACAAAATCTCGTACCTTCTTCCCTGAGGACCCGAGTCACATTTTCGAGGTTGTGGTTTACGTCTGTGGTGGTTTCCACGGCAGCGAATTGGTTCTCCAGGTTTAGCTGGAATGTTTCAGATCCTGCAATGGTTTGGAGCAGTGTTGGTCGGAGCCTGGACTTCATCAGACGGACACGTTGCGCCTTGAAGTTGATATTCAGAGAGCCTCGGACAAGTCGGTGATCGCTACCGGTATTGAACCTGTTGATCACGGAGACATCTCTAAATATGTGCCTTTTATTCGTCATGATGAAGTCAATCTCATTTTTAGTCCTAGTGTCGGGGCTTAGCCACGTCCACTTCCTTTGGGGCTGTTTCTTAAAGAAGGAGTTCATCAAGAAGAGCCCCTCCCGTTCGAGGAAGTTGACGAGCATTTGCCCCCTATGATTTCTGCGTCCAAAGCCATGGCATCCTACTACCGATTCGCCGAAATTCTGTACTCCCACTTTAGCGTTAAAGTCCCCCATGACAACGGTGTACTGGGTCTTTGTAGTGAAGTGGAGGGCCCTCGATATGTAATCGAACATATCCTCCACTTCATCGTCCGAGTGGGTCGAGGTCGGTGCGTACACTTGCACCACCTTGAGGCTATACCTCTCGGTGAGCTTTACAATAAGGTACGCTACCCTGTTCGACACACTGGACACTTCCACAACGTTGTCAGAAAGGGACTTGTTTACCAGAAACCCAACGCCACCTTGGGATTGTTGGTCTCCCTCTCGGAAGTACATAAGGTGGCCCGATTCTAGGGTTAAGGTGTCCTCCCCCTCTCTTCGGACTTCACTCAACCCCAGTATGTGCCACCTAATTTTCCCAAGTTCCACCTCTAGTTGCGCCAGATGCGAGTCAAGCCTTAACGTGCGTCCGTTATACGTCGCCAGGGTCAGTTGTTTGTGGTGGCCTCCCGTAGCCCGGAGATTCTTAGCACCCCTCGCCCCGCCGTTACCATGGTCGCCACCATGACCAGGAATAGCAGGGCCGCCGGGAACTAGGGGCCGTGACTTTTTGTTGTCCTGCATTGGAGGAGTTTGCCCGTAATCGCCACGCTGGGCAGGCGGGTTGGCGATCGCAGGGCGTAGCTTCTCGCACCGGTGACGCTGCTGCCCGTCACCAGCCTGTTGCATTTAGCGACGCCTGTTGGGATGGGTATACCGCCATCGGTCGGTTGTCAGAGCCTCGTTCGTCGATCAGCAGGATGCACCGCGTGCAGGTGAGGTTGACTTGGGTCAAAAGATGTTGGCTTGCCCCTTACATCCCTTGCATTATATGTACCCTAGATTAATTTCTCACATAAGTGAAATGTTAATTTCTTGTTGAGAAATAAACTCTTTAAACCGAAACAACTTGTTATTCATAATAACTGGAATTCATTTCAGTTAGTTTTTTTTAATTTAGTCATTCAGTTGAACCATAGAACATATCCTACTGATTATATGTCACGTGTGTAATTGTAAGATCTAATTTTATATTATGTTCGGCCTAAGTAGTACCTAGTAGGTATTGTGTATTCATGTAAATTATTAAAATAATATACTGGTTGCGATTGTTTTTTTTTTAATTTCAAATGTTGATTTCTTAGTTTCTATTTGATTTGAATTTGGTGCTTCAAATTTAACCATAGCTGTAGTACTTGTAAACGTTCCATGTATCATCATCATCTCAGCTGTAGGACGTCCACTGCTGAACATACGCCTCCCCATATTCTTCTAAAAGGACCGGTTGGAAGCGGCTTGCATCCAACGTCGTCATGTGACTTTTATTAAGTCGCCTGTCCATCTTGTCGGTGGACGACCTACGCTGCGCTTGCCAGTCCGTGGCACAACTTAAAAACATTCTGGCCCCATCAGTCCTCTGTTCTGTGTGCTAATATATGTGCCCGGTTCACTGCCACTTTAGCTGGCTTATCTTCTGGGCTATGTCGGTGACTTTCGTTCTTCTCCCCATTTCTGATTCCATCACGTAGAGGAACGCCTAACATAGCCCTTTCCATAGCTCATTGCGAGACGCTTACACATAAGGCCCATAGTGAGAGGCCACGTTTTAGTGCCATAAGTCATCACTGATAACACATGGAAGAAAAAGTTTTTTCTTAGATTCCTAGACAATTGGAATATATTTTTTTATTTTTTAATTTTATTTTATTTATTGGATTTAAACTTAAATAACAATAAACAGTATAGATTTCTTACATATCCGAGAACTATTCATTACCAAGTGAACAAAGCACATTACCATTCATCCATGACAAAGCAATATATAATAATAAACTTTATCTACTCTGATACTATAATACAAAGATTATAAAACTGAAAACATAATTCTTATGACAAACATTACGTACAGGCCAAAAATAATAAAAAAAAGTTTAATTACGATACAGGTCTTGTATGGACACCTGTAACATAATATAACTTTTTAATCATAACGATGCACCTATACAACCTCCAGCTGGACCAAGGAGGTTGAACCTCTACTTTGGCTAAAAAAAAGGTTTCAATGAACGAGTCTGCGACGACGCAACACGCATGCGCAATCGATGTTTGCGCCTTGGCGCCAACATTTGACATTTCAAAAATCTTTTCAATATTTAAACAAAGTTTGGTTTTGTTTGTAAAATACATAGGTTTTTGTGTAAAAACATGTCTGAAAGCGGGGATAGTGGTGATTGTACACCACCAGACATTCTGGAAGCTGCGTCAAACATGACCATGAACCTGTTGCCGGCGAAATCTAGGAGCAACTATAATAAATGTTACCAGGAATTCATGGAATGGAAAATGAATAAAAATGCTACATCATTTTCTGAAAATGTGTTGTTAGCGTACTTTCAAGAGTTATGTGAAAAATATAAAGTGTCAAGTATGTGGGTTAAATACTCCATGATTAAAAGTACACTCAATATTTACAACGAAGTTGACATACCTAAATATATAGCAAGCTGATTGCATTTTTGAAACGAAACTCACAAGGATATAAAGGGAAACAATCCAAGACTTTTACAGCAGAGCAGATAAATAAGTTCTTAAATGAAGCCCCAGACACATTATATCTCTTCACAAAGGTATTTTAGTTATTTATCAGTTAACCATGTACATTTTTTTTGTTAATATTGAGTTAATTTACCGTAATATATATAATATATATATTATGTTACAGATTGCACTAATTTTTGGTATAATGGGTGCTTGCCGACGGCAAGAGTTATACAACATACAATTCAAAGATGGTTAAGTCTTCGAAACTACACTATTGATCAAAATAAGTAAAACTAAAACCAATACGGACCGCTCTTTTACCATTACTGGGAAATATTATGAACAATGCAAAAAATACATAGAGCTACGACCAACTGAGTGCAGCAAACCCAGTTTTTTTTTAAACTATATTGACGGAAAATGCACGACGCAGAGAGTTGGCATTAACAAATTTGGAGCTTTAGGCAAAGTTATTGCCAGCTATCTTCAACTTACCGACCCCGAATTGTACATAGGACACTGCTTTCGCAACAAGATCGCTATATCCAATTCAATACTTAACGGTATTGAAAATAACAGAAATGAGGTCAACATTAACATACCCTCTCCGAGTACCTCCAATAACGCTTCCTGTCCGATTCAAATTCACTTTCATAATTGTAATATTCAGAACATCAATAATTATTACAAGTAAAAATAAATTTGTTGTTATATCCAGCGTTTTATTTGCAATATTGTTTTATGTATTATAGTATGAGAGTAGATAAAGTAGTGTATGACACTGTACATAACTTGGTCTTATAACACTCGTGTGATACTATAAAAAAACGAGCCGTAGGCGAGGTTTTTTAAAACACACTCATGTTATAAGAACCCTTATTATGCAACAGTATCATAATCTACTATTATTTCACTTAAAAATATAACAAATTTCCGCCAACGTTGTAAATGTATACAATAACAATACTGTATCATTATAAATTGATCATCGCAAATGCATATTAAATGCTTTGTTTTATAAATAATATAATTAATATGATATAGGTATATATATATATCTGCACCTATAACAATTAAGTAAGTTAGCCGAGAATCGTTACACATTTCATAACTTAACTAAGCACAGTTTGTATCACTGATAAAAATCTGTGAAGCAAACACATTTTTTTAATAAATAATAATAGACTTAATAAGAAGATAATTAACTCGTGTAATAGTAATTAAAAAGTAATTTATGTTATCGGGTTGGGTATGTTACTTTTGTGACATGGAAATTATATGTAAATTATTTATTTATTTACTTATTTATTATCAGAAACTTACATACGAGTGCCTACCAACTAAATTACGATTACAAATAATGGTTAATTAAATTCTATTATTATTATTATTCTATTACATCTAATTAAGTTATTTTGTCATTTTATAATTCATATTATTAAATTTGTAACATGTCACGGTAAAATGACAATTATTTTCATATATTATTGGTCTCATAACTTAAATAGAACAATATATTGTAATAGTAAATAATAATTTAAAACTAAGGTATTAACATCTTTTTATTTACTTTCTTGTTTACTGATTTTCGAATACGTAAGTTAGCATACCATGTTATTCAATTTTATTTTATTAATAAGGCATCGACCCAAAACATTTTTTTCATTTACCCTAACAATATGATATTTTTTCGCTACACACAACCCATTATATTCAAATACACAAACTTCACAAACACACATACACACAAACCTATAGTTATTTACAAATTATGTGTTAAGTGTTTGTATGAAAGAACGCCTCACGAGTTAGGTAGGTAGATAGCGGGTTCCATCCTTCATCTCTATTAAAATATTTTTATTGTTTATATATTCTCTCTATTATATATTAATTGTTTTGCCTTATTGTCTTATCTCATCTTATTGGTTCCAATTTCTCGCAAAAAGATTAAAGAGTAGATATAATATCCTAAAAACCAATCTCAAAGTGTAAACAAAAATATCCTTTGCTTAAGAGCCTGGTACTCAGGATATGTAAGCATACACCAAGATTTTAATTTATGATGACAAACATTAATTTCTCGGAGAGAACCGCTTAGCGTTAAGACTTGGAGAAAAAAAGAGATGAAACGAGGATCCGGTCACAACAAGAAAATAGACGAATGGTTTTGGAACGTCTATCAGTTCAGTATAATCTGAGAACGATTCCGAAACTCAATATAAATATCATGAAATTTTTATTTATTTACTAGCTGACCCGCTAGCGGCTTCACTCGCTTGGTCTTGGTATAGTGGAAGTGCCGTTTCGGAACCTCGAGGACATGGGCTCAATCCCCGGGTTGGACAGTTATTGGATTTTTCTGAGAAACAAAAATGTTCTCAATAACAGTCCGGAGACTGGAACAGTGCCCCGTAGATGGAAAAGGCACGCCCCCTGTTACATGATCACATGACCAAAAACATTATATGCCGAAACGTAGGCATTGAAAACACCGCTGCTTACCCCTTCGAGGATTATATAGGCAAACACATCGATTCACTGAAGATGACTGATGTTACCGCCGCGCGGTTTCACCTCCGTCGTGATGGATGGTGATGATAAGGAAATGTATCCTTTTAAAATACCGTTGCTTACCCCTTCGAGGATATATAGGCGAAATTATTGCTTATGTTGTGTTTAGAAATAACATGTAAATATTCACGGTTCACTCCATAGATTAATCAGACTATATGTAGTTCCCTCAAGACCTTAGAGGAAGAAAGCTATAGAGGATCGGGTAGCGTGGCCACACATGAGACAAAAAACTAAACTCAGTGATACCATAAACCTTACCCTCTACCCAGACACAGGGAGATTTAAGTACCACGCAGTTCCAACGCGGAGCGGAGCACAGATTAGGAATATAACGTGGCGTGGAGCGATATAATAATAATATATAAATTATAGCATATTCTATCGTATATCGTGATATATAAAAATATATATTCTTCTACGTAGTTATCAAGCTGGGTAGTTAAAAGCCTCGTTATACGATCGGATTACGAGATCGATGGTTCACTTTTATCAATGGTTCATTATATCACCAGTTTAAATTTTAGTTCCTCGAGAATAAAACAAGGGTCCAAAAATAAAGGCATTACCTGAATCACAATCAACATTTTTATTAATGTAAACATACTATATAAGACTACAGAACAGAGAGAATCATTTATTGCCCTTTGAATAGCACTAGTTTATTATGTATATTACGAATCCTATCTCTGGGTGCAAAAAACTGTTTGGTACTGTGGTGAATCCTTACTTCAAAGTAATTCATGGCGACTGCTTTCAAAAGCATTATTCTATGATTTCCAATCAGTATTTGGTCATCATTATTGTGAAGATTTTCAAACATATAAATGTCACATATACAGTCCTTAAAACATGTAAGTACTAATTTCTGCATTAAGTTTTTCTCATTGTAAAATTTGATACCTTCATGTGAACGCAATCTAAATATTTTTTCAGCACGTTCGCATATTTTAGTAACGCTCCTCGATGGATAGATCAACCCTCCTTTATCTTTTTTGGCAATAAATCCATCATATTTATTGGAGATTAAAGATAGGAGGCATTCCTCACATTTAATTACTTTTCTCAACTTTTTAACAACGAATCCGGCTATGTACACAATGACTTCTTGTGTGTACAAAGAAAGCCTAGAGGGGTCTGCCAAGTAGTCATGGTCACCATCGACAGCTGGTAGGCTTTCTACTGACTCGTAATTATCAATAGATTCAGTTGTATGCGTAAATAAATTAATTTTATTTTCGTACCGCATCTCACTGAACGTTAAAATTTTTATGTCTTCTAGGGGGATGCAATTTCCTGACGTAATATGTTTTATTTCCCCATGTATAACTAGTCTTTTATATGCGCCTTTAAATTGTATAGCAGTGGGGTTATTGTTAAATCCACCTTTGGCACGAATAGAGCTAAAAAAACATTCCAGGTGATCCTGGCTCATTTTGTACAAGGGCACAAAATTCAAAATCTTGGAAGCGATTAAATTTCGGTAAACCTTTTTAAGACTCTGAATACAAATATAGAATCCAAAAAAACCTACTTTTCTATTAGTCTGTAATATTGGTTGATCTTTTAATTTTAATCCAACTATATAATTTTCCATTTCATTCAAGAAATTTTCAATGTCACTATAGTTCTTATCATTCATAGGTTTTTTGAAACCAAATGTATGGAAGTTTCTGCTATTTAAAATATCAAATATGCTATTATGTTTTTTTATAAATTCTACTGTAGCTTCTGAATCAACAAAATCTGCTATTTCTAAATCTTTTCGACACAGTTCTATAGATTCAGCTACAGAATAACTGAACGTTTGGGCTGCCAATTTCACTTTCATAATTTGTTTAGCAAAATTGATATGTTGGCTTCGGAGTCGATTAGCCAAATGAAGGCCTTCATTGTTTTGTAAATTATGAAGATTAACAATAAATTGCCAAGATATTTTTTGACCATTTAAGTTGGTAAGCTCTTTTTTTTCTCCAAGGGTGTTTCTCACTAATTTCAGCATATGTGCTGGATCGGGAAAAATAGAGATTTCTTGATTCTGAATGGTAAAAGAAGTTTTAAGATTACTCAAATCTAAAGGATCCAAAAGACAGTCAAGGCATTTGGCCATAGAAAAATTGGCAGGGCAACCGTCAAACGTCAGTGATATTATATTAACTCCACATGAAATTAAAAGTTCCACACATTGTTTTACCAAATTTGCCTTTTGTGCCCCTGTACAACCATCCACCAAGAAATAGCCCACTGGAATTTTCCAACTGTCGTTTACAGCGGTGACCATAAATACTAGAGCTTCCCTAGCAACAGCAACATTATCTCCATCTAACACTTCTCCAAAATTTACTAATCCCACGCATTGCTTACCATCCCACTGAACATGTTTCCGAATCGCCATTTCATCCAGAGATAGAGCGCAATAAATTGTTTTACCTTTAGCACGTTTAACTAATAACTTTATACATTCAAGTGATTCATCAGTAAATCCTGGGCTACCGTCAAAACTCTTATACCATGAACGTAAAGTAGACGGATGTGGTAAACAAGAATTGAATGAATTTCTTACAAAATTGTATGCCTTTGGGCTTATATAATGCAAGCAAAGCGCAAATTTTCGGAGAGCTGGAGAATACTTAGAATTAGCAGGACCAGGGCTAATAACTTTTTTCAAGAAGTCTTTGTTGCCGCATTCAAGTGATCCAATTAGGTCGCAATCTTCTTCACTAAAAAGTGATCTTGACTTCAATTCTGTTAGAATATTTTCTAAATTTGCCACTTTCTTATTCAACCGTCGCGATTTTTCTCGAAGCGCTCTTAATTTTTTCATTCTTTCTTTAGATCGTTTTTCTTCATTTTTCCATTTTCGTTTCAGAGTTCTTGGTGTTAGTTCAGGTGATTTTTCCTAAAAGAATTGTTACATTAAGTGAAGTACTTATTTCTATGACAACATCATCCTAAAAACTACATAACAAAAATTAATATAAGTGTTGAATATATTTATGAATGTCAGTAGGCTCGCCTCCTATTACATGGGGCTTATTAACTGCGAAACTTGGGTGTAGAAACACCTGTAATAGGAGAACACATCTGCCTACCCCGTCGGGGTTTATAGGCGTAGTGATATGTATGCATCTTATTGTAAAGATAAACTTACAGGCAAACATTTTGTTGGTTTGCCTCTGGCAGAAGGAAGGATTGACGGATTAATAAAAGGAGAAGTAGACACTTACAGGCACAGATTGTGTATCGCATTGCAACACGTCAGTAGACACAGGGTGACTATCTGTGATGGTAGTCAACGCTATTGCTGCAGATGCTGATAGATGTTCAGATAGCTTTTTAGAATTTTCGTCATCTCCAAGCTGAAAAACAAAAAAATATCTATTTATTTTAAAAAACATGCATTGTCATCACAGGCTTACCTAATACAATAGTGTACTTATCTATCTAGTTAGTTAATTTCATAACACTACTGTATAATTTAAGTTGAGAGATTAAATAATTGTCAAACATTAACGTATAATAAAACACCGGCTAAGTGCGAGTCAGACTTGGGCACTAAGGGTTCCGTACCAACAGTATCACCATTATTTCCGAAACTACTGAACCCTTAATTTTATTATAAAGGGAAATCATACGATAAGAATCAAATTTATATAAATATTTCTCTCACGATCATAACTGGAACAGCTTCAGGATGAATGTAAGTATATCTTCCTTTTTTTAATATATGGTCCGCATCAAAATGTCTGCTGCACATTTTAGAACTCTTTTTTGGAACCCATTCATTTCGACCACAGGCAGCAATCCATTTTTTTCGAATATCAGGGTTATACGGGAAACTGTAATATAAGATAAAATTAAATTATTTATTGAAAATGATGCAATCAAATAATTCAATAGGTATCTGCTTCTATTTTTGATTATATATCTTACATTAGGTATTTATCTAATTACTAATGTATAAATCGTTGTTACAATGGGAAATTGCACGACCCGACACTAGCAACACTGAATTTTAGGTTATGATAAAAACATTATTTTAAATCGCGATTTTAAGTGCTTTGACCACTCTTATTATGACAAAAACTAATACTATGCCACTTAAATAAAACAGTTAACACACGGTACATTGTTATAATAACCAAATGTTTAAGAAAACTTGAAACTTACATATGAAAGGATAATCCAGGAATTTTCCGCTCACTATCACTTTTACAGTTAAGTACACTACACCGCATTGTTTTATAGGTTTATCTCTGCTTTAAAACCATATATGCAAGCAAATATATTTAAAGTGATACAGAAAAATGCCAAAATAAACTTCACAATTTTACAAAGACGAAATAACTGTCAAAGTTTGTTTAGCTACTTATGTCGCTGGCCTTGAAAAAGCTGGCACGCTCTTAGAGACGGATATAGTATAGCTTTGTCCTTTTCTGTTACTTATAATAACTCAATACTATATCTCTTTCTTGTTGAAATGAAACGGAGCTACCCGCCGTCTATTCTTTTCTTTGTCTAAGCTCAAGACAGTTAAACTGGTGTTTCACCTCCGTGATGATGGCGGATTCGCTCGACTACAGTCGGCTGAACAACATAGATGGATGACATGCGGACTCTATCGCACAGCACGTTGTCAAAATCATTGCGTGCTTTTGACTATCAGAAACTGACACATCTTTGACAGAACTCTATTGACAGAAAATAAGCCATCATTATGATCTAGACGTAGGCGAAGAACTTGTTATTTTGTCTATGCTGATACTAAAACAAAAGAAATAATATCGCGAAGCCAACAAAATTGAAAATCAGTACTAATTTTCTATATATCTTCCATTTTGGGACTATTCAATTAGGTCTGGTTCGCGATATTATCACTTTTGTTGAGTTCGGAACGCGACATTAGATCCTCCAACGCACACTGTTTTGATAGATATGATTGAATTTGAACTTTCTGTAGCGGTAATAAAGTGCAAATTGACTCTTTGACGTTAGGAACACACCTACATTGCTTAGACAACAGTGAGAACTTATAATTTAATATGAACTTTATTGAATAGCAATAAAGTTCAAATTAACTCTACATTTTAGTTAAAAAACGTTTGTATGGGAAAAGAAAATGGCTGTTTTTAGGGTTTTCCCAGCAATTATCCGAATTTTTCGGCGTAAAAATGGTTTTAAAAATAATTAGCCAAATTGGTCAAGGCGTTGTTGAGTTATATATAAACACATTTTGCGATTCATTTTTATATTATAAATAATGGTTCATCAAAGTTACTCCCTCTCGCCTGATGGAAAGCGAAGATGGAATCAAGAAGCAATGACCTGACAGATGCTTTTGCAAGCCCAAATTGAAAGACCCAGAGTCATAGCTGCAAGGATATACGTATGCCGGCAAAACATTCCACAATTTACTTACACGACAGAGGTAGGAACTGCAAACATTTTGGTTCGTGATAGGAAGTTTTCAACAGTAAATAGATGCAATGCTAGGCCAGAACGAGTAGTTCAGGATCGGAATGGTGAGGGAGGAATAAGATTAAGAAGCTCTTTAGAACATTTGCCATGAAACAACCGGTAAAAAACGCTGAAAGAAGCTATAGTTCTACGCATTTGAAGGGGTTCTAGGTGTTGAGTAACTTTAGTGTTTCCAATAATACGGACAGCGCGACGTTGCAGTTTGTCGAGAGCATCCATAAGGCACTTAGCGGATCCATCCCAGAGGTGGCAACAATATTCAATACATGGGTGCCCATCCCAGAGGTGGCAACAATATTCAATACATGGGTGCACCTGAGTTTTATAAAGAAGGCACCGCTGATCCGGAGTAAAGAAACGCCTCGCTCTGTTCAGGACTCAGGACAGCTAACTTGATAATAATCTCGATGTAGTCAGGCTGGTTCAGGTCACTACGGATGTCCATGCCAAGGATGTCAAGATTACACTGTACATGTAAGGTAATATTCTGAAGAGAAGGAAGAGGAAAAAATGGAGATGTTTTTGCCGAGAACGCGCACATTTGAGTTTTCCTGGCGTTGAACTCAACCTTCATGGTTTATACCTCAAATTTCATAGTTGACCACAAATTATAGCTGAAAAACGGCGGTTTGGCGCAGAAAAGACTGGGAGACCGGAAGACTAGACTGGATAAGCCTGGGTTATAATTATGTACAAATATTTTGTCTATAAGTATGAAAGTCTAAAATCAGTTGAATATTACTTGTTATTATTTGTAAGGTTGAGCCGGATAGTCGTCCGGCAAAAATAATTTGTAACAGCTCTCGTCAAGGCTTTAAATAAAAAAAGATTTAAAATACAAAGTTTACCTTACATTTTCCCTGTCCTAGTTTCTTAATAAAACGGGAAAAGTTTTATTACGGGAGTATTTTTGCTAAATCTGGCTAAGTTGTGAATGTAGGTAACGTGCCTAAGGTTTTGATTTATGTACTGTAAAATTATTATACAACTTAAATCAATATATGTATATAAAAATGAACCCCTATTTCTCCTGGTCACGCTATAACATGAGAATGAAAGGAGCAATCTCACTAATTATTTTTTTGTTGTGTTAATTATTGACAGGAGTAGTTTCAGAGGTCATGGCGAAGCCTATTACGCGAACGAAGCCGCGAGCAGTCGCTAGTAATATATAAATGGAAGAAGCCTATATATTCAGCTTATTGTCAGGGCTATGATGGAAGCTTTCGCTTGTCAACGGATATCCTTATTTCTGATTCACGCAGATAAATACCGAGCATTATAGCTCTCCGTAGATATTGTACGACATTAAGATCAATCAAGAAACCCATAGTTTACCACGTTTTAGTGCCATAATCATAGATTAGGGTATGTATACTGGACATAGTATTAATTTATCACTGTTAACACTAATATTATAATACAATAAGTTTTTGAAGTGATACCGTCTTATAAATTTATGAACGCCGGCTGTACGCACGAAAAGTATGACTCATTGTCACGTTCCGTCTGAGCCGAGAATGCAAGCAAGAGTACGGAACAAGCGATAGAGAGGCACGATCGGCCTATCTTATATTTTGGCTTATCTAATGACGTTAATTATCACGTAAAATTATCGTCCGTAAACCGACTTTACAGACAACCACTGTTTTATACTATCAACACTGCGAGAATGGATGCAATAATATTTGACAGCAGTTATCGGTAAAAGCTAGCCTGCGATATTAATATCCCAACTAGATACATGTGAAAGACAAGGTACGAAAGCTGATCAAAATCAGTTCATCGACGTTACGGCTTTTATTAATAAACGTTGCGTAAACCTATATTAGGCGTAACATGCTTTGTCTTGCTTTCACGCGTGATATTTACTGCAAGCGAAAAATTGACAGATAGATGTTTAACTACTCCGGGTGTAAGCCAAGTTTATTAATAAGGCCGTACATGTTTATAGCTAAAGTACGAACAGAAAGAACAGGCGAAGCTTTTCCTATACAAAGAGGAGTTAGACAAGGCGACCCGCTGTCGCCCAAACTTTTCTCAGCAGTTCTGGAATTCGTATTTAGACGCCTCGAATGGGACAACTATGGACTAACCATTAACGGAATACAACTGAACCACCTAAGATTCGCAGACGATCTGATACTTATTACAGGGGACGCGAGAAGTCTACAGGAAATGCTCGAACAACTTACCTTCGAAAGTAGAAATGTTGGTCTGTCAATGAACACCTCAAAAACGAAACTAATGACAAATGTAGATAAAGTTCCTATTACAATTGATGGTACGTAGATGGTATATGTGAATGAATACATGTATCTTGGACAAATTTTATATCCAAAAGACCTGACAAAGAAAGAAATAAACAACAGAATTAATCTATCCTGGAAAAGATACTGGTCCTTGAAAGAAATCGTAAAAAAACCCAGAGATACCACTGAAATATAAGAAAAAAGTATTTGATGCATGTATTCTGCCCGTTATGACGTATGGATGTCAAACGTGGAGTCTAACAAAACAAAATATACGCGCACTAGAGACATGCCAACATACGATGGAAAGAAGTATGCTGAATATTAAGCTAAAAAATAAAATAAAACTTGAAACAATCTGGAGGCAAACTAAAGTTACGGATGTGACATATTGTGTCAAGAAACTAAAGTGGAGGTGGACAGGTCACATGATGAGGAACCAAAAGCACAAGTGGGCTAAGGATGTGACCGAATGGTGCCCAAGACAGTACAAAAGAAAGAGAGGGAAACAGCGTCGGAGATGGGAAGACGACATAAAAAGAATAGCAGGCGCCACATGGAGTAGCAAGACACAAGACCGCGCTTTATGGCAAGCTCTAGGGGAGGCCTATGCTGAGTAGCAAGACAATCTTCGCAAAACCAGTGTCTATGTTAATTATCTATTAATAAGAAATATGTTTTTATAAGATTGTCTAATAAAGGCTTTATTATTACATGTTTATAGTATGAAAGTGAGACGGGTAAGTAATATTTCTAAAGAACCTTAAAGCATCTAGCACACGACTTACCCATATAGTAGTTAATAGTATTCTTGTTACATACCTAAATATTAATAATACGTTTTGTAGGCCAGTTTCATGAGTACGTGACTGTTGTTCGAACACTTTTTACAGATTTTTTATTTGAATAACCTTCACTGGATATAAAAGACTTTTGCACTAACGGACAGTTGATATAATTTTATTTGATATACGTTATAGTTGTTATATAACTAAGAATCTATCCCAGCACTTGATATACCGATCAACTGTAATACTATAATTTTATATACTACTAATATTACATACTCTTCAAGTATCATATTTTTTTAGATATTACAATGATTTGACATACTACACATTTTGGTATAATTCCGTTAACAAAATGGTGTAAGTATGTTTAATGGTATTCAGTTTTGATGACTATTTTAAGGCAAAGTCACGATACACCTATCGAGCGAGGAGGATCGTTAGGTTGAATGGTGACCACACGACATGCGAGCCGAGCGAGCGCAGCGAGCGTGCCGCGGTAGCGACCGGCGAAGCGCCAGAATTAGGTTATTAATGTTAGTTAAGCATTTTTGTTTACTTTTAAAATATATTAATAGGTTTCGACGTTTCATTACATGTGTTAATTAAAATACGACTAAAAAAGAAGTATGTGCAGTGATTATATTTTTATAATAGTTTTTTCAATTGCTTAGTATATCACATGGATTTATAGTTTATGAATTGTTTTCTTTTGTTGTTATTTGTATTGAATTTCGATCAAATGTTTATTATATTATATGTATTATATACGAAATAAATGGTATGTCATAAGTTTATATATATTTTGTCTATATGCATTTTATGAATCGAACATAATATATATTAGTTACCCCAGTTTCATGCAACTTTATAGAGCTGAATAGAATTTCAGATTACTTCTAATCTGTAGAAAAACCAAAGTATATCTGCTTAAAAACTAAGCATATTTAAGTTTTAAGTAAGTTTAACGGAGGCTTACGTGGTTTGATAATATTATAAACAAACTGTCCAAGTTATAAGTAATTGTGATATTAAATGGTGTATTAAATTATTACTGTCCGATGCAATAGAATGGCACAACATTTTTATTTTACGTTTTTCTATATGTTCTTTAGATGTCATAGAATGCTTACCTGCTTGGCATGTCTGCGTACTTGATAAAGTTTTAGAGGCAGTGGTGATACTTCCTTCAGTACTCTTGTTGCTGTAGGTTTGTTAAATGAAGTCTGAAAGAAAGTGCTCGGGCCTGGATCTAAAGCTTCCATCACTGTTTAATTGAGAAGTCCAGAGTATTGTATCTTCTGATGCCTTCTGATATCTCTGTATATTCTGATGCCTTTCAACAGGTGGTTCGATTGTTGCACTAAGCACAAAATCTGGTAATACTCCTGGGCTTAGTGGAAAAACTCTAGTGGCCAGGTTATCCAGGAAATCCTGAAGTTGCGTTTAAACTGGCAGCCGATTTTCTCCAACCGTCACAATATCAAATTGATGTCTTGTGAGTAGGCGTCCCGGATTTTACTTTACCCATAGCCTGCAAGATTCGTAATAAAAAGTCTGGTGAAACCTAAAGACAGCAACACTTAGCGGCTGCATTTTTCAAGTCGTATTCAGTCTAGGGACCTCGAGTAGATACCGCCTTCCTCACGTAGATGTTATGCAGCTGTAGAAAACATCGTAGATAAAAGTTATTCTTGAAATAACACTTAGGGTTTTATGGCCATCATCATCATCATGGCCGGAAAAGTTATGGCCATCTATACTAACTGCCTGGGAAAGATGGCCTGGCCATGACTATTTCATAAAGAATTAAGATATCATCCTTGAACATTTATAGGTTACAATACGAGAAAACTTAATTACTTTTTAATAAAAGTACTAAAATTATCAAATCTTTTATTAACTTTTTGTGACCACGTAATATTTTAACCCTTTAGCTTAAATGGGACTCTGGAACTGTTAGAAAAATTGAGTAAATTCTATTTTCATTTTTTTTCGCACAACACCACGTAAACACTTGTTGCCTGTCACGAGGCGAAGCGAGCTAGACTGTTATTTACGCCATCTGTCCACTGTTAGTCGAACATTTAGTGACGGGCCAACTCTCCCGTGTGGCCCTCTCGTTGGGACTTATAAACATATCGACATGCATACAGTCGATAGATGTTCAATCCCTAATGAACTGTGGATTCAGGCATCTTTGATAACGGGGTCTGCTTATTAGTACTCGTAACAACAAAGAACTATCCGTCTATAACTTGGACCATTTGTCTTTTACTTCCTCACAGAATAATAATAACGTAGAATGTCCAAAACACGCAAGGGGCGCGACGACGCCGACGGCTACAAGTAAAGCCACTTACCTAAATACAGACTGTCTCGTCTACTCTACTACAATTAGGCACCTTAATGGCGAATCGTTGATTAACGTGTTAAACAGTTGTTTTATTAGAGAAATTCAAAATTAGTTTACACCTACCTATGCATCCTATCGTCAATAGCGGGAAAAATCTTTCTTGTTCTGTTCAAGCTTATAATTTATTAATGGCGAATCGTTGATTAACGTGTTAAACAGTTGTTTTATTAGACAAATTCAAAATTAGTTTACACCTACCTATGCATCCTATCGTCAATAGCGGGAAAAATCTTTCTTGTTCTGTTCAAGCTTATAATTTATTAATGGCGAATCGTTGATTAACGTGTTAAACAGTTGTTTTATTAGACAAATTCAAAATTAGTTTACACCTACCTATGCATCCTATCGTCAATAGCGGGAAAAATCTTTCTTGTTCTGTTCAAGCTTATAATTTATTAATGGCGAATCGTTGATTAACGTGTTAAACAGTTGTTTTATTAGACAAATTCAAAATTAGTTTACACCTACCTATGCATCCTATCGTCAATAGCGGGAAAAATCTTTCTTGTTCTGTTCAAGCTTATGATTAAATAAGGTATTATGCGGTTTTATCCTTCCGTTACCGTGATAATTAGAACAAAAGATTTATGAATGAAACTGACGCATGTTTACATCTCTGGGACGCAAAGGGTGAATGTGGTTAACGGTGTTGGTACATTAACTAGCTTAAGATTCAAAGTATACTTCTCTGTACTTTAAGAAAAAAAGCCACAAAGAGCTACTTGACAATAGATGGCGTTGTTAAGCAACTTAACATTAAGCAACAAGAAAATCAGTTGTTTACTTACGAGCAAAGGTAAGCAAAGCAAAGCTCGGTCATCAAGGTACTTTTTTATTTAATACGTTATTGCATTAAATGCTGTAAAAATGTATTGTATTGGTGTTTATTCTAATCAAGAGTTATTTGGTACCCTTGAAAATGGCTAGATTGTTTTATAATGGACACAGCGTATCCTCCCTTGAGGGCTAGGGTTCTAAACAGGGCAGCTTTGTAAGCTTATATTAAAATTTTTATTTATATCTTATAATCAGAGTACCTATAACTACCGACACGGCACTGTGTGGTTTAATATTGTGTGTAAGTTAGTATTTTTTTTGTATATTGTGTCTTGTTATACAGTACTGTGTGCTTTGATATTGTGTGTATTTTTTATATGGTGTCTTATGTTAATTGAAGGTTATAAGTTACTAAATAGTTTTTTGGTATGAAGTAAATTTGTTTATTTTATTATATTTAATTTTATAAACAAAATCCACAGCCATTATTATAATAAAACAATTTATTAATTAACTATCTTACGGCCAATAAATGATTTACATTTTCTACCGACTTCCAAAAAAGGAGGAGGTAATCAATTCCACTGTATTTTTTATGTTTCTTACCTCATAACTTTCGATTGGGTATACCTATTCTCAAAATTTTTGTTTGAAAGCTGGTGCTTTTCGTATACCGTAGTATATTTTATCAAACTCGGTTTAGTAGTTTTTGAGTTACACTCCCAAAAACTAATTTTTACCAAAGTAATATAATGGAAGTCGGTATACAATTTTTCAAATTGCACTTGTAGATTTTTTTTTAATTAGGCAGTCAACTTTTTACGGAACGGATTAACAAAATAAAATGACAAAGTGTAACAAGTACTCATAATGTGTTTTACTAGTAAGTACTGTAGTGCAGTAATACGAGTAGGTTAGTAGAAAATTCTGTGTATGTATATAAGCATTGTATTGTATTGTACAACAAAGTGCTAATAATAATCTTAAAAGTATTTACGTCATAACTATTTACTAATTTTATGGGAAAATGTAACAGAAAATTTTATTCGTTGTCATTTCCACTTTAAGACATCCACTTTCCTGAAAATGTAGCTAGAGAATAGTTATAAAATGACTTCTTTGCTGCCGACATAAAGGCGATTAGGGTTTTCTTTTGTTGGTGAAGCCGTGCAATTTAGCATTTTTACGACTATGCACTTCGGAAATGACAAGTTGATGGTGGCTATTATAAAATTATAGCGTAATCTTTTCTATTTTAAAATTCTGACCAAAAGACAAGCGTATGACGTTTCCCAAATTTGTTTGACTCTACTAAATTTATTTTCAACCGACTTCCAAAAAAGAGGAGGTTCTCAAGTTGGCACGTATGTATATTTTTTATGTAGGTATGATCAAATTTCAAATCATTTCAAATATCAAATCTTTTTAAATTTAATTTTTTTTAAAGAGAAGTCCAATTTTTATACTTAATAGTGCTTAATTTTTTTGTGGAGTATACTTCCAACGTCCCTTTTAAATTTCACCGAGTTCGGTAAAACAGTTTTAGAGTTATAATCCAATAACTGAAGTGTTTCGCCTATCATGACGATATCATAATGGACAGAGAATGCCAGTTGATAACCGTAAGTAGCAAGGGTCACTAAAAAGTATGAAAACTTTTTTACCAAAACATGGAACCGACTTCAACACTAAAAAGTGTGAAATAACTTGTTGAAGTTGGTACCATGCGTGCAATATTGTGGTAATGGGTACTTTTGAACTATCATCGGTTTCGTTTTTTATTTACCGACTTCCAAAAAGGAGGAGGTACTCAATTCGACTGTTTTTTATTATTTTCTACCGACTTCCAAAAAGGAGGAGGTACTCAATTCGACTGTTTTTTTTTAATGTTTGTTACCTCATATCTCTGGACTAGCTGAACTGATTTCCAAAATTATTTTATTGTTTGAAAGCTGGTGCTTTCTGTGTGGTCCCATCCATGTGGTCCATGGATTTTTTTAATTCGGTCTAGTAGTTTTTGAGTTACACTCAAATAAGTGATTTTTACCAAAGTAGTAGAATGGAAGTTGGTATAAATTTTATCAAATTGCACTTGTTATTTTTTTAAGTTTGTTACCTTATAACTTTCGACTCTCACAATTTTTTTTTGTAAGAAAGCTGGTGCTTTCCGTGTGGTCCCATTTAAATTTCATTAAATTCGGATCAGTATTTTTGAGATACACTCCAATAACTGAATAGAATGGAAGTCGGTATTAAATTTTTCAAATTGTACTTGTATTATTAAAAAGATATTTGTACTCCTAGGCGTCGCCTGTTGGTAATGTAATATAAGTTTTGCGTAGCACTACAGAGTGCTTGGAGCGAGAGAGACTGTGAGATGTTACGCCGACCTATGACAACCCATAAAGATTCACTTCGGATAAGATAAAAGTTTATTGCGTATACGCCTTATGTACGAGTACTAGCACATTATATTATGATAGTCGTTATAGGTTAATTACACTTTAATATGAAAAACGGGTATCACTCACGTCAATAAGTCAGATTTTCCCTACTGTAATTTTTAATTTTCTCTCCTTGAGTGCGAGGCAAGACGCAACCGCGAGCGTTCTGCACTCTCCTTGAGGAAGACCATCGGATGTGTTTGAAACTATATTTGGAAAGATCTGTCTTATTTACGTGAGTGATTCCCGTTTTTCATATTTAAATGTCCACCACGTTAGTTTTCATAATAAACTTAATAATAGTCTGATTTCACAATAATTTATATGAGTTCTACCTCAAAATTTAGTTAAACATGTGTCTAGTGAGACATGGTACTACACCGCCCCTCTAAATGCTGGTTTTGAGTGTCATTACCCAGCAATTTCAATACTATTACATTGTCTATACACCCTAACACATTATTGTTTTCACAATACGGTTTAATAAATAATATTATATCCAAGACAAAAATAATTTACCAGTGCATTACTTATTTGACTAGGTATTAAAATGAAACATAGGAATGATGCTAATTATAGCAGCTCACATGTCTACGCTAGGCGTGAACCTGTGTTATAGACATCTGTGTTTCCCCACGACAATCACATATCATTTACATTACATATATACGAAAATTTTAAATATTATGACAGACATATAGCCAAAGAAGAGGTTATTGGAAAAATTCTTACAACCTCATTAGGTTGACTTCTGCAAAGCATATCACAATTACGTAATAATTAGTAATAAATAATTGACTTACGAATTCTATAGTATAAGTATTTTTTTCTAGCTATATTTTTGAGTTTTTCTATATGTATAAGTTTATGCCTATTTCTTTCCGTGCATGGTTGTCTGGAAGAGATCGCTCGTAGCGATAAGAACGCCCATTGTGACACTTTTAATTTTAAGTATTTAATTGTGAATTTTTTTTAATTGTATTTTTATTTAATTCTTATTTCTTTAATTGTAACATATATTTGTATTGTGGTGTTTCAATAATGAGTTAATCTATCTATCTATCAATTTAAGATAAAAAAAAATGAAATGTCTGAAATGTATGAATGAAAAAAGATGTGTCTGAAGGCGTTGAAGGGTTGGTCCGGTCCAACACCATAACTAAAGGAATATTAATCCGGTCTAGCATAATTAGCTAAATAGAGTTAACTCCGGTCTAGCACTAACCGGTCCAGTTTTTAAACTAAAGGGTACATACACTTTACCATTATTTTAGCACCTGCTAGGGTCCATTGTGACCGGTCCAGGAACTAGACAAAAAATTTGAGGAAAAAAGTGTTTGAGGAATAAATAAAAATAATACCACTCTAGGGCTGACCGGACCTCCACCTGTGGTGATTTCAAACTTATTGAAGGGCTAAGTAAATATTGTTTTTAGATGAAACATTAAAAAATAAAATCAATAGACCTGATACGTAACTCCATGAAGCAGTGGCCTTAATTAATTATGCTGCGGAGCTCGCTGGAGGCATTGTGTCGTAGTTGCATTCCTTATAAGTAGGTATTACAAAAACTGAATATTTTTATGTTGAGAAATAAGTCGAATTTAAAAAAAGTCATAGAACTAACTTTATTTGTACATACTGGTCGTGTACTTAACAGGTTGATAGCATTTTTATAACTCTGTATGTGTGTGAAAGCAACATATACTAGCAGAACGTAGAACCTAACGTATAACGTATGTGTTATAAATAATACCCATTATAAAATGGTCTTTATCTGTATATTCAATAAAATTAATACCTTTTAACGTTTATACGGAAAAGCCAATTATCATGGCAATATATTATTCGGTACCCATTTAAAAGGACCAGGGCTGCGATTGTAAATTAAATCTTGAATTTGGTATTTGTTTTTTATTCTTTTGTTGGGTATCAGGGTTTGGTATTTAAGCTTTTGTTAGAGGATTTATAATATTCAATTTTAATTCGAATAAACGCTAATATTTCCAGAAGGGCTGCGGATTATAGGAATTGAATAGATAAAGGAATTCAAGAGATTGAGTCAGTTACAAATTACTGGAAAGATACCAGTTTAGTTTCGTCCTATCAATCTGACACTGAAACTGAATGCAGTGATAGAAATTAAGTCCAAGTTTATTGGTTTATTGAATGTTTAATGAAGGTGAAAAAATATAACTGAATTAAACGAAAGTGTTTCTATGAAACTAAAATTCACTCTGACTGAATAGATGTAGTCATTAGATAATTGTTTTTTTTTAAATAATAACAATAAATTCATAGGGCTGACGCTAAACTTTTTACAGTACGACCAAAATCCATTTCGACGCTTACTTTACACTTGTCTTCCCAGGACAGTTGCAGTGTCACCCATTGCCAAGGTTTGGCACTGCACCATCACTTTAGTGTTTTTTGAATAGTGACTTTGGTATTTTGATTTTGGTTGTCTCATTCATACAGTAACATAATTTGCTACAATGCCATTCGCACCCTAACACAAAAATGCCTGTGCACTACTGTTTCGTGGCCGAATATTTTTATTTATTTATTTATTTATTTATTGATACACCAACAAAGCAACCACTAAGACAATAACTAACAAACATAATTTTAAAATTTTACACATGAAAAGTGGCACTTCAATTATAGGTATAAACAACGAGCCAGATCTACACTTAGACAACAGTTTAGAGATTTTGTTATATTGTGGTACCAAGAAAGGCATCTCTTTAGATGTATTCCCGGCTCAGTATTAGGTCCTTACATATGAAATTGGTAGTTTAAATGGAAAATCCAAAACGAATTATATTATATATTTTATTAATCAAAGTCTATGCATTATTGTTATTTTATGGGTAGGTTCCATTGTTGAAAAAATTGTGGCAGCGAGAATCTCAAATCTTTGAATCAGCTCCATCGAAATTTGCTTGCGAGAAATTGACCCAATTGCAAAAAAGTGGTAATCTGTTGGACCAAGATCTGGGGAGTATGGTAGGTTTTGGATACATTCCAATCGAAACGCCTTAATGTAGTGACCGTCTGCCATGAATTTTGATATCTAGCGTTGTCACAAAGCAGCAGCGGGTTTATAGCAATTGACCTGTCTCGGTTGTTGAATAGCGAGCTTTTTCATTCATGGGTTTGCAATTGTAAACACTACAGATGTGCCGTAACCGTCTGATCAGACCATTAAAGGCTTTGAAGGCAATACAACGCATCCTTGTAAATTATATTCATCGTGTATACACCCCAGAAAGTAAACTGAATAAATACACACTGAAATAAAACTCTTCGACAGGTTTTTCGGCTCTAGACGAGGCATCCTCAGGAGACAAAGCCTGTATCTAGCGCACGGCAAGCCAACTTCAAAATTATTATGGATATATGCACGCCTGAATCAATAAACGATGGTTAATAAATATAGTTATCTAAATAATATTATGTACGAGTATAATATATCTCCTGAACCTAATTAATGCTACGAAGAAATAATATCAGGAAGAGTAACAGCCTTAAAAAAATTACCCAATAAAAGTCGTGCTAAATCAATAACATCGTTCATTCCGCTATGACTCAGCTGTCATAGTAGACGTTGCAGCACGCGCGTGGACCAATCCCTGCTTTCCTTCTGAAATCTAAACCAATCACCGAACATGTCTATTTGTAACCTCGGAAGTAATTCGTATTTGGAATTATACGTCGTTTTGGTTTGAAGGACCACTTTTTGTGTGGAATTTGTTCTAAGTTATGCTTCCTGATATTATTTCTTCGTAGAATTAATGGCTCTTGTAGGATAGTGGCACATGTGTGCTTCCCATACCTACGCAGAGTTTATTGGTTTAAAAATAATATTAAAAACATAATTTAAAATCTGTCATGTAAACATCAAAGCTTCGTAATGTGACATTTGATACTCCTGATTTACGTTCAAAGGGATCCATAAAATAAGGTACCGGAAACAAGTCGTCATTAAAACGATCACCGGCTCAAATACCGTAAAATAGGCGAAAAAATTTACTATACCATTTTTTTGTACCTGCATTGTACCACAGAATAAGGGAGTATACACTTTCAGTAAAGCAAGTTTAAGCAAAAGGGATTTGATAACTCTCTGAACATCCCTGACACACTTGCCAAAGATTTTGTCATCATCATCATCATGGAGGCTTCGTTGTGTTGTGTGTGTTCATGGATGTAGGCCTTTTCCCTTTTTCTATTCCTGGCGATCTTGTCCCCGGTGCATCCAGTCCTGGCCTGCGTGTCGCCTAATGTCGTCAACCCAGCGCTGCGGTGGGCGGCCTCGCCCTCTTGTGTCAGCCCTGGGTCTCCACTTAAGAACTCGCCTTACCTATCGACTCGCATCCATTCTCGCAATGTGTTCAGATTTTATATCTTGGATGAAAAAACTTAACTGAACATTTAAACCTTTTTTATTAGTATGTGTGATTTGTATTCTTAGTTTGTGATGCATACTTTCATATGTTTATAAACGTAAATTTTAAACATAAAATGTTTAAATAGAAACAGACCCCATTAAGGAATATCGCTACTACACACGAAATGGATATCACTTGATATTGTAGATCCCGATGTTTTATTGTTTTTATTTTGATGCAGCTTGGAACCATTCGTAGTTTATACAGGGTATTTGGTAGAGGGACCGACAAACCAAATGAGCGTGTTCGGGGGCCCAATTGGAGAATACAAGTTGGCCAAAAAAAATCCCCGACACCCCATTTTTTTTTAACTTTTTTTTGTGAATTTTCTCGTTTTCTCCAATCTTGTACCTATTTACCACCATAATATTTGTAAAGTATGTTTTAGACCGGATGTTTTGGTGGTAAATAGGTACAGTTTCGGAGAAAAAGGGAAAAATCACAAAAAAAAGTTAAACATATTGGGGGGTCGGGAATTTTTTTTGGCCAACTTGTATTCTCCAAGTGGTCCCCCGAACACGCTCATTTGGTTTGTCGGTCCCTCTACCAAACACCCTATATAATAGGGACGCTTTGTTATGTACCTTAAATTAGATCTTATATAGACGTATATATGTATTTTGTACTTGTATATTTTGTACTCGAGAAACGTCGATATGCAAATCGATCACTTTCTTAATTTATTGTTTTTATGTTATCAAGTGAAGAGATGAGCCAATCATGCTCCTGATGTTAAGAAATACACTTGTCCATGGCAGTTGCAATGCCATCTAGTGCTGACGTTTTGTGCGATCCTGCACTGCGGTCGTTACTCCGAGACATTCGTAACTTGTGAGAAACTGCAAATGTTCTAGGTAGAGATTACCAGTTTAAATCAGGTGGGCCCCGTGATTGTACCGTTACCTAAAAACATTTAAAAACTATCTAAAACAAGTAAGTATAGCAATCCTCAGTCACATTTTCAAATATGAATAAAAATCAATAACAATTGAAAAACAATAAAATCAATAAATGATTATTTACCATTATGTTTACAAGTCATTCCATATCAATATCTATAATATGATAAATAAAAATGGAGAGTGTGTTTGTAATTTCTAATTAACAGCTTTTCACTAAATGAATATGAAAGTATAATAATAAAAATAATCTTTATTGGTGTTCTTACAAAACAGTTCATACAATAATAATAATCACATAAAACATTCTGTGGATTACCACAGTTGCTCGTAGGTACCACAGCATAAAAATATAGACTACACAGTCTATACGGTTAATTCGTACAACGGTAGGTACGTTGTACGTATTAATTAACATACAAAAGCACCTACAAGCAACTGGTATCTAATTAATATAAACATCTTTACAGTATTATAGGTACTTAACACAATATACTTAAAGGTAAGTAATTAAGCAAATAGAAGCACATGTAGATACTATATTAAAAGTACGTATATAACGTATGTACGGACTTGCATTAAAAAAACAATTTTTCTTTTTTGTCTGTTTATTCCGGCTAATCTCTGAAACAGCTGTAACGATTTTAACGGGGCTTTCACTGGCAGGACTTTGTTGACTTTGTTGACTTGAAACCGTGGAGTGCAGCTAGTATATACACGTAATTTGTACAATTACCAAAAAAAAATGGGCGATACAAAAGTGTTAATACATTGTAGATATGTAGTCAAATTTTTTTATTACTTCACAGTGAAATAATTATTAATTGTTAAAGTTTTCGAAAATTCCATCTAAAAGTATGGACACCATCTTAACAAAAATACTACATGCCTATGTACAACTTATTAATGAAAACACATGATTCGCGTCAGTGAAAAAATATCTCTCTTACTCTTTCTTACACCCCCCACCCGAGCGTTCGGTGTGAAAGAGATTGTCGAGTTTCGGCTTTCGTTCGTTTGTTTTCGGAAGAAACAAAGGCCGCGCGGTGGCAGGGCGGAGGGTGCGGGGTTGGTCCGGTGGCCAGGTCTTGCGAGAATGCTCGAGCGCACAGAATGAATAATAATATGTACTAACGAGCTAGGACGCGAGTTTGCCGAATGTTATGATTATGAATGATACATTTCTATGTAGGGGTGTTAAGTTTCATGCATAAACCGCGCGCATGTAGTATATCTTAATGAATAGTGGAAATGCCTAGAATAAAATTTGTAGGTGTGAATCAATCTAGACGTTTGACCAAATATTGATGATTATGTGGGAAATTTGTTTTTTAAAGTAGTTTTAAATATTCTTCCCATGTATGTATTAAGTACCAGCAGCATATAGTGCTGTTTTTTTTTTTGGTAATTATACAAATTACGTGTATATAATATGCAGCCTACAGTAATGGCTAATATAGATATAGTCAAGCAATGGCACTGCTAGCATGACTTTCATTACCTACTTTATTTTTTGCACTGTGTCTTATTGTCGCAGTCGATTTGACGCATTATTCTCGATTTCCGCAAGCTCTTAAAATCTCAAGACCGGAAGAAAAAGTAATGTCCCCTTTTAATAAGACGAAAAATTGTTTTAAGTTCGATGAGTTCTCCCTTTTCAATAAGTTATTGAATTATAGGCCTTTCAAGTTACTTGGTAATTTGACAAGTTTCCTTTGAAATTATCGTCGTGCTTATATTATTAATATAATTATTTAGCAGAGTACGTACGAGTAGTGCTGTTGCAATAACTATTTTCATTTAATGTGTGTTTGCATAATATTAGCAATTAATACATTTAATTTATATTATTTATTATTTAATTAAACTTATTATAACTAAATGCATATTGGATTTAAAAGACTGGGTCAAACATTTGGTTAAAACGTCAGGTGACCTGAATACTGGCTCATATTTTTCACAATAATATTGCATAGTTATTCAGCGTGTAAATGCAGCCAGCATTCTGGGCACTTTTTTACAACAAAAGGTTTATAAAGTGTGATATTAAAAGCAAATATTTTTTATTGTAACAGTGATATCACACTGTATCTTAAGTACTGGTACATAAATGAAAAAGTGTTTGTTTGTTTGTTACGCTTTCATGCCTAAATGACTGAACGGATCGTAATAAAATTTGAGCAACGAGATATATTATGTACCGGGGAAGCATAGGATACTTTCATCATGATCATCATCATCCATCACCAAGCAGGTGAAACCACGGGTCTAGAATATTATAAAGGCGGTTGTGCTTGTACGTAAGCTAATAAAATGAAATGAGAAAAAGTTAAGCATTTATAAGCATAAAGTACTAATATTATAATACTATAAAGAGGAAACGTTTGCTTGTTTCAATTGAATAGCTCCGTAACTATGAAACCGATTTTATAACTTCTTACACCATTAGAATCCAAGATTATCCCTGATAATCATAGGCTATGTATTTTGATTCTTTGTCATTATCATCCATCACCACGCGGGTGAAACCACGGAACGCAGCTAGTACAATGTTTTTTGGTCAGATAATTCATAGAAGAAAACAAAAGCATTGCATTTATGCATTTTACTCAGATCAATTTGCATGTATACTTTTCGCTTGTATCACTCTTTCATACACGATAAAATAACACCATCTGTTTACAACCAAGTTACGATACTGGAAAGCACTACGCTTGCCCACAGCAGTTGCAGTGCCACCTAGATCGTAGAAATATAGTTTTTCGTAGCACTGCATAACGCTTGTACCCCAAAAAAGGTTTTGTGTCTCTTTCGCATAGTAATTTCACTCGTTATAGTGCCTTTCACACCCTAACACAGTAATGCTTTTAAATATACTCGTATTTTTACTTTATTAATTTGCTTTGTGGTCTCTAGCAGTCTCTAGCACTACAGTACCATCTAAGACGGCACCTTGCACAAGAGACGTACCGCCTAGGTTCGGTATATAAAATATTGTTACAAAAAATCTGGTAAATTTAAAGTCACAAAATGGCGGCTCTATTACCGACTAGAACAATGAGCTCCTTGAGATGAACGCTTGAAGATGGTGCTTGAGGCGCCGCCACGCGACAGTAAGTGCCGGGGCATGAATAATCCGGATAGAAACGTTGCAAGCACAAAATGTTATAAAAAAAGCTGAGGCTTTACAATTTTAGCGCGAAAAATACATCTTCAGGTGGAATTCCAGGTCGTATCTTCTGACTAACCGTGTTAGACTATGACCGCTTGGCTACCGAGGCACCCGTCCAAGCATCCTATTTATCTCTATAGTTGTTTTAACCGGACGGAGCGCCATCTATCGAGCAGTTTGCATATATCTGGGGATGTAATTTTTTCTGGTTTTGGAAAGTGCTTGGCGATACCAAGCTAAAAATGATTCGCAAAGTTTAGAATTTATTATACAATAAGAAAAAGACTTAGGTTACACCAGATTCGATATAGTAACGTGCATAACGTTATGAAAAACGTTGCTCACATCTCCATTTATTGCCACTAGAATCCCGTAGATACATAGCCGACTTACGTTACATGACCAAATTGGCACAGTCTAAGGTTGATTGTCCGGAGCTAGTCTCCAAAGTATCGTTAAATGTTCCATTTACACTCCAAACTCGTCAACTCAGAAATCTGCTCCACGTTCCCTCCGCGCGCTTTAACTATCGCCAAAACTCATTCATATTGCGTTCGACACTAGCCTTCAACAAAGCTGTCAAGTCGCACCCGACCATCGATCTATTTTCGTGTAGTGTGGCGTAAATAAGCACAACCTTAGGTCTTACGCCACTGCACTGGATATCCGTTGATTGTATATTCATTTTATAAGTTGTTAGAAGTATAATATATAAATTAGTGTTGTTATACTTCGTTGCTAATTGTGACGGCTTGTAAATAGCTCCTCCATACCTATATTGTTAATGTGTGCTTATAATAGCTGTATGCCCCCCGAAAAAAAATTAAATAAAAACATTTTAGGGATCCGACAATGACTTTGAAAACAATATTTAGGTTGGTACGTAAAATGTATATGGTGCCATGCCACTAATCTTTTACAATACAAACCATAATTTATATATGCTATGAGCTATGGAAAATAATGCCGCAGGGGTCTGCTGCTACGCTGCAGTGAGTTTGGTGCGGTAGCTGATTGTGTTTCTTCAGGATTGGTAAAGTTCGTGGACCTGAAATTGACGTTAATAGAGCCGTTATAAAGTTAATGTAGCAAAGGTGGTTCTGTAGAATATACAGTTCGTGTGGAGTAGTGGTGTTAAAGCAAAATAACGGTTTAGGGAATTTATAGAAATGTGGACGCGTGTGCGTGTGCCAAGTGTCCGAGGTTTGGCAACAGCGGAATGACAGCTTGGCAGACATGCGGTTTGTAGCCTTTATTTAAATAAAAAAAAACAAATAAAAGAAAAAGTAAGCACATTTAATTGCAAATTTCCTACCCAAAATTATACAATATACCCAAATAAATAATACATTAAGCTAACTCTGAAAAAACATGCGCTAGAACAGTTAATTTGTTAAGGTTATATTATTAATTATACGATAGAAAATTTAATTTAAAAACAATACACGACGGCAGAATTGATAAAGTCAGTAACAAAATGGCGGCCCTATTTCAAAGAACAATGGGCTCCTTGTAGTGAGAGTGCTCAAAGCGCCTGCATGAGTGTGCATGAAAAATCTGCTCAGATGCGCTTGGGGAAAAGTTAGGTGTTATAACACTTAGTAAAGTAATGATTGTATTAAATTAAACGATGTGTTATGTAACTTTTAACTATAAAATGTTAATTTCTGGATGAAGGTAGATTGCAACCCAATAATATTAATAAGCATTTTATACTCTTTCAGGTACGGAACTGATTTGTATAAGCTAGGTCGGTGGAGTAATAAATAATTAAGCTTTTTAAGATAAAATGTTACTCCTAGAAGAAACCTACAAAACTTTTACCGCGATATGAACTGAACTACTGAACTAACAAGTACAATTTGAAAAAAATTATACCGACTTCCATTCTATTCAGTTATTAGAGTGTATCTCAAAAACGACTTAACCGAATTTGATGAAATTTAAATGGAACCACACGGGAAGCACCAGCTTTCAAACAAAGAATTTTGAGAATGGTCCACCCAGTCAAAAGTTATGAGGTAACAAACATTTTTTTTTTAAATACAGTCGAATCGAGTACCTCATCCTTTTTTTGGAAGTCTGTAGAAAATAAATAAACTATCAAGCGTATTTTAGCTTTCATATTTATATACTGCTTCTATTAACTTCTCTTAACATTTATTTCTTATTAGTTCAGTAGTTCAGTTCATAACGCGGTTAAAGGTCTCTTAAGCTTTTAACAGAATAATTTTGATCACCTCTCCTTAGGCAATGACGTTCCAGAGAGTTGTTTTGTTTATGTATATATATACCGCAGCTGTCGCTCAGCAGTCCAATCAGTCTACACTTATTGAGAGCCTTCACCGAGCCCACCAAATCCTTTTGGGAGGCATCTATCTCGCCTTAAATATATTATTACACTTATAGTACTTTATTATATATACCTAAAAGTAGCTAGCTAATACATAGAATAATCATCTAATCTGACTAGATGGTGCTCGAAAACGTGCTTTATGAGTGAATGAAAAATCTACTCAGACATAAGTCAGGGAAAAGCCAAATATTGCACACAAAGTAAGTTAATGTAGCCATTAGAACGATGCGCTGTAATAATGAAAAATGAAAAAATCGCTCAGCGTAACCGCCAGATTTTGTACACAAAGTGTCTGAATGTTGCCATTATAGCGATGTGTACGAGTAATGAATAATATTATCATTATTCGACACGTAGAAGTGCTTGTACATGAGCCAGCCTGGTAGTTCGTTATTGTGTAGGTGAAACAATCTTTGTTGCAGTCATTACATAGATGGGTAAACGTTAGTAGAACTTTGAAATATACAGTCCCATGGTTCGAAGCTTTGTTCCTGCTTAATAAAAGAGAAACAGTCAAAAACACGATCAGGTGTAAATACATTATTCAGTAATTAAATACATACATGAGTGACATACATTGATTAATGGTGATAGGTGGTACATGATTTTTATGATTTACCTATATTATATTCCTGCTTAATAAAAGAGAAACAGTCAAAAACACGATCAGGTGTAAATACATTATTCAGTAATTAAATACATACATGAGTGACATACATTGATTAATGGTGATAGGTGGTACATGATTTTTATGATTTACAATTTATAAAATATTTGCGCTTTATTCGACCTTATTGCATTATATATGTAAGTCCCATTATTATTATAATTAACCGCAATTATTTACAATTAAATATTGCAAAATGGTACACGATAAAATTATTTTGCTGTAAATTTGTTTGCGAATGTGAATTAACAGGTACAATTCAGTACGTGTTATTAAGTCCCAACTTGTTAGGATTGTGATACACTTAGTTTTGCGACTGGCCGTGGATGGGTTCACCCAAACTGTAAGGTTGAATTTTAAACTGAATAATGGTACTTGCCGTAGTATTACCGATCTTTCGCGTTCTATTTAAACCGTCGCATGTCGCGCGTACACCTTGTGTACGTACAAAAAAGTGCTATGCCATGTTGCGCGTATACCTAATATACATTTAACACCTCTGGGTTGTAACTAATTTCATCAGATCACAATGCACTCCATCGGTATAAACTTCCTTTTAATTAGTCAAACTATTCAAGTGCAGTATTTTTTATATTATTTTTTATTCTGCCTCACCCACCTATACGGGCGACCCCATGGGGTTCTTTCCAAGGACTCCAACAGCTGCCGCCAGGTTTCTCCCTTGTCCTCGCGGATGGCTACACGGAGCCTTAGATGCCTCTCTCTAGGCTGCGTAGAGGACTCTCAGTCGGCTGGTTCCTGAGGTCTTTTTCTCCGGTACCGCTAATAGCGGTGGTGCCTCGCCACGCACTGGCGGCGGAGCACGACTACCATCCTAAGACAACCACCGGGACTGACGGCTTAACGTGCTCTCTTAAGCACGGAAGCGCTCAGAGGTAAAATTCAATAGCGGCCACTCATCCAAGTTATGACCGCAGCGGATGTTGCTCAACCTAGGTAATCGGTTCAAAACAATTAAGCAAGCTCCACTACCAGCGTTTCGACATCATATGCGGTCACTATTGTTTATTTTGGTTTAATTACTACTATAAAAATGTTGTCTTGTACTTCACAATACATTGATTGAAATATCTTTGACGAATGAGAATACTGGCAACCTAGCGAAAACGACCAATAAGGAAACTGACGAATCAACGAGGCTGACGAAATAAATAAAATGACTACCTCACGAAACCATTTAATAAAGAAACTGATGAATTAGCGAGACTGTCGAATTAACGAAACTATCAGCTTTACGAAACCGTCGAATAAGGATACTGACGAATACTAGTAGACAGTAAACTGTAAACTGACCAGTGATACGCGGAACCACAATTATGTAAGTGTGATATTAAAAATAGGCAAAGTAATATTAAAACACATCATTCACTTAAAGCGAAAAATCTGAGATAAAATGTTGGATTATTTTAATGTTTTATGCGTTCAAATGCATGTAATCTTAGTATATAATATTAATATAAAATAACGGGGATTGATTTTAAATTCACTCAGTCCAAAATTGTGCTCCTTCAAAAGTCTGTCCTTAAGAAAACTAACCCGTCAGCTGCTAGGTTTTTTATTGTGGTATGGTAATAGTTGATTAATTAGTACACTAACATTTAGGTTTATTATTAGTACATTATATTTGGAGGATAAAATAGCTTCGGACTGATTACTCCACGATGAAGTCGTGTTTTACGATGTCAAAGTGTAGCGTGCCTTGCCCTACTGATACATTATTGTGGTCTCTTTTGTAAGGCAACACATTGGAGCTAAAATGATCGAACATAGGAAAAAAAAATAAAAAGACAAGCCCGCTGAGTTTCTTACCGGATCATCTTAGTCGTGTTCGCGTTCCGATCCGGTTGTAGATTTAGGAAAAAATAATGTAAAATGACAATTTTTAAGTGCCCACAAATTAGTGCGTAGACATATACAGAATAAATGATTTGATTTGATTTAAAATTAGTATGAATAATTTTGAGACTGTTACCTAGATGCATCAGATACCCAGAGATCATATTACAATTTAATTATGCGTTCCTTAAAAATTCGCTAATTTTGTTTTAGCTGTGGTAAGTGTCAAAGAGAGCCAAGAAAATGGGAGATATACTCTCCGTATTGAATTTTTGTTCTAAGAGTTCTTTGTTAATAAAATCATCATTTGATAGGATAACATTATTGTTATTATCAAAAGATAACTGAGTAAATATTTTACCCAGTGGTACACCTAATTTGCAATTTTTGTCTAACATCTCAGGAGCTAGACCACAAAAAGTAATGAACATTAAATTACTAGTGCGAATTGTATATAGTTTTTAGGAATGGGATTGCGAAAAAAGCTTAACAATTTTATATATCAGACTGGAACAGAGAGTACATACTTATTCTCTGCTTTATAATTAACACTTTCTCTGTAGATAAACTTTTATTATTAATATGTATAATATGTCATCTTGCACTTCCTTGCCTGTGTAAATAATGTTTAAAAACTCAATGAATTTTCTACTATTAGCGAAATTCTACCAACGTAATAACAACGCAACGTTCCCGCAATGTAATAGTGGTAGCGCTCAGAGTATCTCCTACCTAATGCCAGTGAAATAGCTTCCACTATTGAGATTTAATTTAGTAAACGTCAGAGTTCAGAGGCGCGAGTAGTAACTGTGATTTATTCGTCAACACTCGACGTTATTTCGTTATTCCATTTCGACCTATTTTGTAACTATTATTGTGATAGTCCGTAAATGTGTCGCAAAGAAATGTTTACCACTTTTTGAATAAATAGCCTTGAAGTAATTATATGGTTACGTAACTTAAAAGAAAAACTTTGGATCGCTTTCTAGTCGGTCTATTGTTCTCACGATTTACTTTTTTCTAAGAAACAAGGAGACAAAAGAATGTGAAATTGATTCCAAATACTAAGTTCTAAAGCTTCTGGGCGTGTATACAATTCAAGCTTTTTGACCATTTATCAATCAGCGAGCTATGGACAGAACGATCCTCGCTAAGAGCTCAAAGATTAAGCAACTTCAAGTGGTAGTAGTCTAAGCTTATTTCCCAAGAAAACAGCCGTGCGATTCTCTAAGAGCAAACATCGTTGCATGTTTGATAACATCCGGGAAACAACTAACGAGATGACAAGAAACGTTGAAAAAACAACCTTATGTACAAGGGCGATAATGTATATGTATAAGGGATCGTAAAGTGTTTGACATCCGTGAGCTCGTCGACGAGCGCATCGGCGAATCATTAGAGAATCGCACGGCTGGTAACCACCAAAGTAGCTGAACTCATAATATATTACGAGAGAGCTTATCTAGCAGGAAACGAGTATGGGCTGTTGCTGACTGAATGTTAGGTTGAAAGGCACTGTGGCAACCGAAATTCAGGTCGCCATTTACTTGAGCAATGTCCATATTGATATTTTTTTTTTGTATAGATAGCAATCTATTTGTATCTACAAAAAAAACGTTTATTGGTCATCAATACTTTATAATTACGATTGGATGAGTTATACTTACAATGCAAATCATACAATAGTTTGGCCTTTGAACTTTATGTATGTATGTACATATTACGCCATTTCTATACAATTTTGTCAACGGTCTTGCTACTCGTACAATGTCAGCCACAATAGTTGATTTAACTTTTACTAGCGTAACTTTTATGAGGTCAATAACATTGTTACGCGAAAAGCATGAATTATGATCTAACTATCATAGGGGAATACTACCAAAACTTTTGACATAGCTCATTACGTTTAACCCTTTCTAAGCCTACAAAAAGCCCACTTTTTCACCCCAAACTTTCAACCCTAAAGCGGTCGCAACCCTGGGCCTTAAGGGTATCCCTAACGAGTACATGACAAAAGGGTTAACTTGCCAACTTGACGTGTCTAGGGGATGAAAAAATGTTGAACGTGACATCATAATGTTTTGAGCTATTTGATGGATGGAGGTAAATTTCTTATAAATAGTTTTTACTTCTGTGGTATTCAAAAGTTTTGTTATCGATTGGGGTTGTTTGATATACCCTTTTATATTGCTACTGAGATTCGCAAAGATATTAACAAAGCAAAATTATGAAGAAATTGTATATATAATATTAATCCTATTTTGAACAGAATCGCTTACAGAAAGCTTTGTGCAGCCCGGTGCCAATGTTATAGGATGTTAAATCTATATGTATACTTTAAAATTATAAAGGGAAAATATGTGTATTTTTGTATCTTTCTAACGAATAAACTCAAAAACTACTTTTTAAAGCACTAACGCTGGTGAAAAATTTTTTAATCGAGATCGCTAAAGCAGTTAGCGATCTCGATTAAAAAATTTTTCACCATTAGGATGCTAAACTAATGTAGCATCTACTGATGAAGTATAGGGAGAATTATCTAAGTAACTTCTAAATCTAAACTGACAATCTAAATATTTAGCCCTGAGAGTATATATTAAGATTTATCATCATCATCCATGCGATAATGGTACGAAACCGTTCGTGCGCAATTCCGACTCTCACTTGCCCGGTTTTTTATATGTTCGATCTAACGCAAGTGTTCCTTTGACACTTACTCCAAGGCCCGCAGTAAGCTCAGCCGTAGATTGAGTTGGATCCGCTTCTACTATCACCTTCAATTCGTCGTCGACAATGTTTACCAGCCGAGCGCAAGGCTCGTACTTCAACGCAAGATTTCTAGATTTAATACGATTGAACCAATATGTGCACAATGCCCTCTAAAGGTCGATTGCGTCAGTGATTTAATTCACACATGTCAGTACTTAGTTCACGGAGCTTCAATGAAAACGTGTCCGTCGTCAAGTATCGTGATTGTTTCTATGGCTCTGTTCAATACTGCGGAGATAGTAATTATAGCTATTGCTTAAGACGAAGAAGAAGAGCAGCATCAAGAAAAAAAGATCAATTGTTCGTCCTCCATTTTGTTTTTGATGCCGCGGCGTCCGTGATCCGACAAAAAATATCGTCATCAACGAAAACGTCCGTGATTGCCGGTGTCGGCACTGACACTGAGAGCACTGTGTCGTCACTGACACTGACAAGTGGGGATGCGTTCATAGAGAATGTATGAAATAATATTTCGCACTGGGCCGGTACTGTGTCGGAACTGTGGATTCACTGATAAGTGTGAATCGGCCTTAAGAATGTACAGTACACCCCAAGCGAGACGTCAGAGCAGCCGTGCTATTCTCTAATGATTCGTCGACGAGCTCGCCGTTGTCAAATATCTTTATGAGATATCGCCCTTGTAATAAGGTTGATTTTCTAACGTTTCTTGTCATCTCATCATTTGTTTCACGGATGTTGTCAAAGATGCGACGATGTTTGCTCTTAGAGAATCACACGGCAGGACTTACAGCCGTATTTATAAACAAGCAAACACTTGTAAATCCATGACATAACCCTATCAAAACTGGATGTATCTTTTTACACCAGTATTAGGTTGAGGTCATGGGATTTCAATTTTTACAGCATAATAAATCCTTCACAGTTCAGACTTGTGTGTGAATGTCATTTTTATACAACTTCTCTTTTGAAATAAGAACCAAAAACTGACGTGTTCTCATTGCTGCTTCAAAGGAAATGATGACTCGGGTAAGAATTCTAGCCTTTGATAGATCAAACTTCAGGCAAATTCTAATCAATAGAATTAAAACCGTTGGTTAAGTAATTACTTTCCTTAAGTCATTCTACTTCTTTCTAAATACGGCCGTTAGCACCCCCAATCAGAATAAGAATAAGATTGAACCAATAATGGACCGTATTTATGCAAGCAGTGTTAGGCGCGTACACTTCTTTAATGTTTCGTGCTGTTTGCGCAGCGGTACCGAAACGTAGGAACTCATAGTTAAAACTTTTACGAGGTTTTAGTTTAACCATGGCGCTAAAAACGACCACACTTTTACAGAAATGAAACACCATCTAAAACAAATGACTGTATTTGAAATTAAAACAATGAGGCATTTAAAAAAGAAATTAACTTCGAATTGCATCTACAGATAATTAAATCAGAAAATACTTTAGCTTATTTTGAATATAAAGACAGTCAAAATAACCAAACCATGTACAGAAGCAATTGAAAGAAAAATACAAACGCAGCATCTATTCACCAACTGTCGACTCCAATAGAGAATCGACTATTATCAAAGCTATTGAATATTTTCAAAAGCTACAACTGTTCTTTGTTACTGAACACAATGACGTCACTGCTTGTACAATGCTTCGATTGTATGTCACTGATATAAGTTACCTAATACAAGCGAGAATCTGTCTTAGGTATAACAGTTTAAAGTACAAAATAAGAATAAAGGCTTTTCACCACCGATAAGTTTTCCATACCTTTAGTAAACAGGCCAAAATGATTCTTACGGTCTAACACGTAAGGTTACATTGGAAGTTAAGTGTTGTGTGATATACCTATACTTGGCAATATTCGCCAAGTATAACCTTGTTATATTTCAATAAATATAATAACAATTATAATAATAGCACTTTATTCGGATAGACTACTTAATTCATAAAAAAATTACATTACTTCCATTATCCGCTTGCCCCATTCGGACAAAGGCCTCTTCTAACTTTTTTCAGTCTTCTCGGCTTCGTGCTATCCTGGACCATAGCGGTCCCGCCACAATCTTAATATCATCTTCCCACCTTCTGAATGGTCTTCCTCGTTTTCTTTTTCGATCTCTCAATTTTTTTTATGTTCAGGAATACATATATCTTGGCCAAGTAATATCCCCAGTAGACCAAAGTATAAAAGAAGTGGAAACAAGAATAGTAATGAGAGGAAGAGATATTGGAGTTTCAAAGAAATAATGAAGAGTAAAGAATCAAACACACATAAAATGAAAACTCTTCAACACCTGTATCCTTCCCGTCCTGACATATGGTTGCCAAACCTGGGCCTTAGTTAAGGCAGTGGCAAACTAGAAATCTGCTGGAGATTAATAAAAAGAAGCATGTTTAATGTTAGAAGATCCGAAAAAAATCGAAAATACTACTATCAGACAAACAACAAAAATGGAAATGTTGCATATATAATTCGGAAACAACAATGGAGGTGGGTAGGTCACACTTTACGCCGATCTGACAAGTGGAGCAAAACTATTATAAATTGAGATCGAAAAAAAAAACAAAATATAATCAAGTTAAAATAAACTTTAATTAACAGAATATAATTAACTCTTTATAGCAATAGATAAATAATACAAAAAATCAGAGGGTACGTAGAGGGTGCTTCTACGTAATAGCTACGGCGTAGGCAGTTTAATAGCGAATCTTAGCAACACCGGTACCAAAAGCTATGCCTGTTTCAGTTAATTAGATTTATAATCCGGCATACTTTCAAGTGGTCAAAATTGCACATTGATATATGTAGACATAATTAATAAAAGACTAATCGCTATGTATATTTTAAAATTATCCTTAAATTGTTTTGTTTTTTTTTACACCTACATACCCTAACTTTGATATACCAATTTCTATTCATTCCAAGGTTTCCTGTAAAAAACTGCTAATGGCAATAAGGATGTCCATAATACAGGTTAAAATTAACCTAAAATAAAAAGCATATCTAAAATATATACTATATCTATATTTATAGTGATTCCTTATTGTTGGTTAAACTATTAACGTACTGTATTGTATCGTCATCATTTCATATTTCAAATGATGACAATACAATAATATTACTATTGTTAAGAAATATGATTGCGTCAAGTACTAACTAAGCCAATAAATCGAAATATATAAATACACTGCTGGTGTCTGCGACTACGTCTGCGCAGGATTAGTACTTCGAGTAGCTTATTATTTCTCCAAGGGCATAACTATCTTTATACCAAAATGTCAAAAAATGTGTACATGGTTTAAACGCAATTGCTATAAAAGTATTATTTGAGTACATTTATATACTTATTATATCAATCAGTACACAATAATAATTTAAAAAAAAAATTCTCCATGGAAAAAGAAGCTGTCATTACATTTCATCATCCTTGACGGTCGTCGAACACGTCTAGTGTAGCTGTCAAATTGACTTTGCTTTTGACTAAGCTATTAGAAAGTGACACAAATTTTGTCACAACTGTCATCAATACGATCTTGACGTAGGCGAAGATCTTATCATTTTGTTTATGCTGTGCCCAAGCATAAATTACCCTTTTTCACCCGCTTGGTGATGGATGATGATGATGATGAAAAGTATTTTATGTGTTAAACCAGTGCCTCATCTACCTCCATACCAAATTTCATCAAAATTGCAACACCAGCCGTTTGTGCGTTAATGAGTGACAAAGATCCACACATCCACACATCCATACATCATATTCACAAACTTTCGGGTTTATAATATTAGTAGGAATGATTATTTAAATCAACTAGCTACTAGGAAAATCAATTTTCTTACACGAAACCATGGTTATGCCAAAATTAATTTTAAATCATTAAGGCCCTTGCACGTTTGCTCGGGTTGAATAAATAAGTCTACGAGTTTGTAAACTTGCGTTAGTCATATCAATTTTTAACTCTCATTTTGCCTTTCACGACTATAAAAGATCACCGGTTTTGCTAAACTGACATTTCTAATCTTTAGATGGGAACATTGAATTGTCTATGCGCTTATATTGTAAACTGACCAATAATGAATGAATCGAAAAAAAAGTGAAACTTATATCTATCTCTTTGGCACTACAGTACAATGTATATAGACTTTCTTGTTTATCCTTTGGTGTATGAAATTTGACGACTTTTTATTCTATACGTATTGTCTCGTGTAATTTCGTCCAAAGAGTACATTATACTTCTTTTATCTATTTATACAGTAGAATGTAACCTCAATTTCTTTTGACACAAAACTTCACTAACCCTAGTTAAAGACTTAACCCTCCCACATTGCTGGGTTAAAAATTTCAATAAATACTTAGATTTACCTTAGATTTACTCCTAACCTTTAATAGTGCAAGATAAATGAATTATAAAACCCCGTTTTAGCAGTTGACTGAGTTATTGAAGCTAACTCTGGAACGTGCAAGTGGGCCTAAGAGAAATAAGTTGACAGGTGCAGCTGTTTTCAAAAAAGAATTAAATAATCTGAGTTCCTTTTTATTAACGGCCCCGTGATTAACGTAAGTTTTCTACCTGGTTAAAGCACGGGAATTCAACCGTACTTTACCTTTAATCTACCATAGCTACATATTGATTGATGAGGACAATTGTGGATAGAGTGTATAAAGAACTATTGTTGCTCATGTTTCACGGCTCGGAAAACGATAGGATGTTGTGCGCACATTATGTGCCTAGTTTGGTATTTAGGGCGGGCGAGGCACCAAGATGTTGTCAGCCGTCCCTGTTCTAATCCTTGATACTATTATTAAAGATGACGATGACGAAGATTATACATGTTTTTTTAATGATAATAAATGACTATGAATATGAAAAATAATGTCATTAATTGTCAATTGTTGAAATAATTACTGTATTTAATTATTTAGTAGTTAATTGGAATTGTCGTTATTTATAAGTTCATTTCTGACTATTAAATAGTTCCCAAGTAAAAACTTTTTTTCTCTTTTTTTTAGGAAGGACATAGAGCTTTTTGCCACTACGGTCACTACGGTTTGTCCGGTATCGCATTAAAAGCGACACCGGATTGTTCGTGAGTGCACGCAGCACTCAACCGAGGGACAACAAGGGCGCATAAAGCGCTAGACAACGACAAGGGCGCACCCTTGCCTAGTAGGGAATAGAGATGCCGTTAGCCGCCAGCACTGTCTAAAAGAAAACAAAACACAGGTTAATGAAATAAAACGCAGGTTAATAATGATGATACTTATAAACTTACAATCGAAAATCGATACGTTACCTTTACCTTAATACACATTAAAATATAACACAGATTACCTTGTATCTGATTTAGGATTATTTCGAGGTCGCTTACGATGACCTCGATGTCCGACTGTGAAGACTGGAAATCCAAAATCAGACATATTACTCTCGTGGCTCGGCGAGTAGACCCTGAAATACCTGAAAAACCAATTTTACCAGGAGGCTGATTGATCGACGCCAGATCTGTCGTGATGGGGTCGTCCGGGTCATCCAGGAGGTGTCGAGAGCGGCGGCGTGGCGGGGTGAAGTATGGATCTGATGTGTGTGTTGAGTAGTTTGCACCAATGGTGGGTTGGGATGGTGCGGGGCCGCATCGAAGTAGCGGCGAGAACAGTCTTTCATGAACTGTACGATAGAGGGGAGTTCTAAGTCGCAGTGGAGGTCAGCGTTCCGTAAGTACCGCGGTGCACCTACTGCCTTGCGGGTTAAGCGATTTTGAATCGACTTTTTTTCGATAGATATTGATGCGCTTACTGACTAGTGTTACCCTAAGAAACATTATGCACTACATTTTCATGCTGGGCAACACTTGGTCCAATTCAAAGACAAAGAAAAAAGTTTCAAAGACTGTCAATCTCCTTTAACTTATTTTACACAGATAACACCTAATGTCTGACGTCATCTTGACATGAGATATTCTGCGATGATTGTCTCAATCATGGTATGATTCTTGAAAACCCCTTTTACTTCTAATTCTAAAAACATAAAAAGGCAAGCTCAAACGCGCACTCGTCTAGTAAAACTGAGGAGTTAGTATTAGCATAGTCTGGTCTAGTCGTAATTGGATCGCGTAGGTTTGGGATACGCTAGGGACTGAGGCTCTATGCTCGAAGATTTAGGGTTGCCACATTACACAAGCCAGTCTGCAATGCAAAGCACAAAAGTTAAGTTATATTATTATTACTATATAAAAAGTGATATAATTGTAGTAGTAGTTTGAAAACTGTTGCAGGATGAGAGCAAACACGGCGAGTATCTCACGCGTGTTTTAATAATGATTAACATGCAGTTTAAGTATTGTCGGGGGACGCGGATATGAATCCCATCGGGGGATATGAATGTTTCTCTCTAGAATTGCAACGTATTTTTAAAATGTTTATTGTAAGAGACGTAGATGGGAAAATGATGTTAAAAGTAGCAGGAACAAACTGGGAGAGGAAACCAAGAGACAAATCTTTAAGGAGAACACTTGGAAAGGCCTATGCTGAAAAGCAAAACAACCAACAAACTTTATCGGTATTATTGACGGTATTTAATGTGGAAAGTATTACTTATATATAGTATATATACACATATATACACAACTAGATTATAATATAGTATTTACTAAGTAGAGGTAATAATATGACTTGGAGATGCAGCGTGCAGTTTCTTACACTACTTTATCTACTCTCATACATTTTTAAGCAAGAATAAAAGTCCCGAGAACTTCAAACCTATGCCTACCGCGCATGCCCTAAAGCAAGCGCTGCCATTGACAAGTCAAATTGGAATCAAAACTTTTTTGTAACGCTTTAATAATGTTGCGCCCCGCATTTGCGTTCCACGTTAACTTCTAGGATTACTCATGTACCGTATTGGTAAAAAATTGTTATGGGGGCGAATTGGTTATATCATTAAATTTAAGTATTTCGTTTATAAAGTATCAGTATAACATTTTCGTTAGAAGTTTGTAATTTGAATTTAATGATATGAGAGTATATAGTACATTACTGCCGCGGCCAGCAAAAGACATGGATGGACGAACGTGTAAATGTAAAGGCCGATGCAACCCCGAATCACACATACGTAAGTCCATCAATACCTAATTGTGGCCACGAGATGTACATATAGTACTTTATTCAAATTAAATAATTTTCATAATCAATGAGGAACACCGAATATGTCAGTGGACTGACATAGTGTGCTCTGACGGCCACTGATGGTACTTGTATCGTTGGGACAGGGCGTCAAAGTGCAGTCCGCTGCTCATATAGCTACAGCCCCGAGATGGCGCGCGCGGTAGGACCACCGTGTGGGGTTTAGTCGGTATTGTCTGCTTGCTGCTATGGATGCAGTTAGCGCGTAGATGACGAGTCCGACATACCCCGTTGAACCTCCCCAGGTTGGCGGGGATGCGTAAGAACATTCCCCATATGTAAAAAAAGGGCATCAAAGTGAACTTGGAAAAATTATTGTTCGCGATCATAGTGGACTAGGTTGTAGGCTACTCTGTAATAGCATACTCTTACTAGTCAACTCTTATCATGAAAACGCGGCTTAAGCGAACACCTGGGTACTTATTAACTTTCCATACTTTTGAAGGAATTAATAGCAGTTAGCCTGACGATGTATGTACATCTTCCTTTACGAGGGTGACATTAACGAAATTTCCTTTAAAACTAATAATGTTATCATTACTCTTAGATTATCAACAGCTTAGTTAGTAGATACATTTATTGATAACTAGCTGGTGCCCGCGACGTCGTCTGCGCAGGATTATTACTTCGAGTAGCTCATTATCTTCTCCAAAGCCATATCTAACTTTATACCAAAATGTCATAAAACATATACATTGTTATATAAAAGTAAATTTAGTACTTAGTTAATCAATCAGTACACACTAATAATAAATACCGTACCCAGCTACCTCTCGGTAGAGAGTAAAATATTCCTTGAGCTACAAACAAACATAAAATTAATCACCATGGTAACAACTGTCATTACAGATCATCACTCTTGACTGTCGCCGAGCTTGTCTAGTGTATCGAGTTGTCAAATGATAGCGTGCTTTTGATTAAGCTATTAGAAACTGACTCAAACTTTGACAGAACTGTCATCATTACGATCTTAACGTAGGTCGAGATCTTGTTATTTTGTTTATGCTGTGCCCAAGAATATTACGCTTTTTCACCCACATGGTGATGGATGATGATGAAATGATGAGAAGTATCCTATGTGTTAATCCAGCGCCTCATCTTTCTCCATACCAAACTTCATCAAAATTGGCCCCGCCGTTTGATTTTCAAAGAGTAACAAAGATCCACACATCCATACATAACTACATCCATACTCACAAACTTTCGTGTTGATAATATTAGTACGATTTGTGGGATGCATCATATTAGTACTAGAAAATATAAAAGTAAAAATCACGCACTCACAAACACACCACACCACCCACACATACGCACATATGTGTGGGTGGTGTGGTGTGTTTGTGAGTGCGTGATTTTTAATTAAAGTAAAATTCAATGAATTCCACTGTGATATAGTCTGATTATTTAAAATAGTAGGTATACATAAACAACACTAATTGGTTGGTTTTGAAAATTAAATTTTATTTCTTGATACGAGGGTCATTTGAAAAGTTCTTAGCCTAACATACTTAATGAAACCACACGATTTTGAGTTTATTTTTATTTTTCAACATACTCTCCTCCGAACTCAAAACACTTTTTCCATAGACCCGGTAAGGCTTCGAAACCCGTTTTAAAAAAATCTTCGTCTTACTCCTCAAAATAAGCGTCCACGGCCGCTATGACCTCTTCATTTGTAAAAAAATGTTTACCACCTAACATTTTTTTCAGCTTCGGGAACAGATAAAAGTCGGACGGTGCTAAATCCGGCGAATATGGGGGATGAGGTAACAATTCGAAGCCACATTGATGGATTTCTGCCATGGATTGCACAGAGGTGTGAACGCGCGCATTGTCCTGATGAAATAAGACTTTTCTTCTCAATAAACCTGGACGTTTTTCTTTGATTTCTTCTCTCAAACAACGCAACAGGTTGCAATAGTAATCGGAGTTTATTATTTCACTTTTTTTTAAATAATCCACGAGAATTATACCCTTTGCATCCCAAAAAACGGATGCCATGACTTTGCCCGCCGATAAAACCACCTTTGCCTTCTTTGGGGTGGGCGATCCTGCTCTTTTCAATTGTTTCGACTGTTCTTTTGTCTCGGGTGTATTGTGGTGAACCCAGGTTTCATCCATGGTTATAAATCTTTCAACAAATTCTATTGGGTCAGCTTCATATAACTCTAAACAGTCGCGAGAAGTTGTGAGTCGGTTGCGTTTTTGTTCCACTGAAAGCAATCGCGGTACCCACCGCGCAGACACCTTAGAGAATCCAAGTTCAGTAGTAATTATATTATGTGTTCGCTCAGATGAGATGCCTATAGTCTTAGCTATCTCCTTGACAGTCAATCTTCGATGAGATGAAATTTAATTACAGATTTTTTCTTTGTTTTGATCAGTGGAAGCAGTCGAAGGCCGGCCACTACGGGGCTCATCTTGGATGGTCTCACGACCACGTTTAAACTCTGCCACCCATTTTAACAATCTCATACGAAGGAGCGGACTCACCCAAAGTAGCAGACATGTCTTCATGTATAGCTTTTGGAGTTAAACCTTTCAAATTCAGCTATTTTATCACTGCACGATGTTCAATTTTATCCATTTTCAAAAATAGCTCTGACTTGACTTACGGTATCACGTGTAAACGAACAATGACTTACTGTGAATAAACTTAACAGTGCATACTTGTTGCTAAATAATGTAACTACAAAATGATGGTAGGAATAAAAAAAACCAATGACTTTAACCATGTTAGGCTAAGAACTTTTCAAATGACCCTCGTATATCTTATACTTGTTAAAGTGTTTTGTTAAGCCGTTAGCTTTATTCAACTTGTTTGTCCACCAATAATAACTTCATCTCTTACTCCTATCTTATCAAACCAAAACAGACAGAATACTGGCTCTTGTTGTATCGAAAACGACATTATTTTGCTTAAGTGCCTGTACATAGTACACACGTGTCAAACAAATCTTAAATGCTACTACAAAGAGACAAGGTCTTCAGGTTCCAAACTACACAGAGCCTCTACTATTGTAGTCGGATGACTGTATAGCCTATATTCCTTCCTCAAAGCCCGGCAACTCATCCTCGAGACCTCTGGTATTCCGGATGTTCATGGGTAATGGTGACGACGAGCAACCTGCTCGTGCCAACATAACCCGTAAATAACATATTTATATATTATATGTTTAAACTGTTCAGGTATCGAACCTGGGACCAACGGTTCAAAAGGCAGGGTTGTTACTAACTGCACACCAGCTATTATCCCATCCATATCTCTTCATGATCATGAGAAAATCTTAAACCAAAACTCGCTTGTGCCACCCCTAAGCTACGAAACTCACACGAAGCATTAATTTGCATTATACTCTCTACAGTGCATAACCCTATAAAATGTAGATAATGGACAAGCTTATGTGCCATAAAGCGCTATTTCGCATGAACTCAGCTCAGACTCGTGGTGTTCAATTTGATGAAACAATTAGATGATGCGCAAGGGATTTTCTCCTTTATGGCTGTACGAAATGTACGAAATTGTTCGTACATACTTGGGAATAGGGATGTATTGCCATTTTCGTGACTTGACTTTTACACGTGATTTTTGCTGGATGTAATGAAATTTCAAATATGTTTTTTAAATGTTGTTAGGAGACGGTGCAAGCTAGTACTTGCAATCGCTGGACCCACCTAATGTTAAGTGGTTGTGGGGACATGAGTATAATGGCCGCCATACACCATTCTTCCCATCGTCCAATCGGCATGACGCTGTCGATTGGATCAGTTAGAATTGACCTTGTGTGGGCATGGATTGGCATGACAGTTAAACTTGACGGCACAATCAAATTTCGATTCTTTTGGCTTGATCATGTCGATTGAATCATACCGAATCATGCCGATATACGATACACGGAGCGTGTATGGCGGTCAGCGATCGTCAGTACAGTAGAGTCAATATTTTGCGTATCTCATAACAGAGTCAAAAAACGATATTAAAAAATATTTAATGACACTTTCGCTGAAAAAAAAACAATGATGTTGGCCCATTTGGGGGTGTGCACCACCCTCCCTCCCATAGGAAGACTACAAAATAAAAAACACACAAGAAAACCCAAATAAACCAAAAACGATTCGACACGTGTTTCGCCTCTACACGAGGCATCCTCAGGAGATGTTGCCTCGTCGAGCGCTAGACCGACAGTGAGACATGTCTCTTGTGTTTTCTTGTGTGCTTTTTATTTTTTATTCTTCCTTTTAAGCAGTTTGTGCGGGAGGGAGGGTGGTGCACACCCCCAAATGGGCCAAAATCATTTTTTTCACTAATTTTGTCACTAAATATTTTTTAATATCGTTTTTTGATAATGGATTTCCGCAAAGTAACGCCTGAATTAATAAATTATCTCATAACAGAGTCTTGAAGGCGTGGGCACGAAATCTCCGAAGTCAGCTAAACGTGTCTGCCTCGCCAGTTGCCCTAGAGCCGTTGTACCATGTAACCGTACACCAGCCCTACTTACTAGCTAGAAAAAGATCATAGCTAAGATCTAAATTATGAAGTAAGATGTCGAAGGCAGCATATGCTACCACTCCAGGATAATGATATCTGCTGTCTGTACCGCAGTCGAAATAGCTCAGTCTCTTATTGACTCCCTACACCTCCCCACTAAGGTTTATGTGTCCCCAGTAGAAGTATGAGAGGACCCTTTCCTCTCACTTTACATTCTTAATAGTACCAGAAACTGTAGAAAAAAATCTTTTTCTACCGACTTCCAAAACGAAGGTGGTAGGTATTCAATTCGACTGTATTTTTTATGTTTGTTACCTGATAACTTTTGACTGGATGAGCTGATTCTCAAAACTATTTTTTTGTTTGAAAGCGGGTGCTTTTCGTGTGGTCCCATTTAAATATCATCAAATTCGGTTTAGTAGTTTTGGTGTTACATCCCATTGTCTGAAAAATCTGGAAGTCGATTACAAATTTTCCATAAAATTTGTCATGTTTTTTAAATTGTGGGAAATGATATGGAGTACTAATACTTTTCACCATCGACGATATCATCATCATCAGCACCATGAGGGTGAAACCGCGTGGCGCAGCAAACATTTTGTATCCACAATACCAAAATTTTAAAACAGAATTATATTACAACCCTTTCTCTGAACAACTTAATAATTATAAAACAATCTTACAAATACAATACAGGGCAAATACAAGAACTTAATATCACAAAGAATATCACAAAAAAAACAAAAATTATTTGCAGCGCCCGGTTTAGGTGGTGTGGTCGATATTGGTGTTATTCATACGTCTTGTCTACCGACTTCCAAAAGAAGGAGGCACTCAATTCGACTGTTTTTTTTATTTATTTTTGAAAGCTGGTGCTTACCGTGTGGCCCAATTTCATTAAATTTGGGTAAGTAGTTTTTCAGTTATAGTCCAATAACTGAATAGAATGGAAGTCGGTATTAATTTTTTCAAATTGTACTCGTTGTACTGAATGTTGTAAAGGCTATAATATTATTTCGAGAGTAAATAAAGTAGTGTATGAAACTGCACCTAACTAGGTATATAACACTCGTGTGATACGCTACACTTTCATAACTATTCTACTTGTTTTAATCCCCCCAGTGTCTGCCTGTGGCATTGTTGCTCCTAAACGAATTGACCGATTATGATGCGGTTTTTTGTTTGAAAACTGACGTGATCGACGTGGTTCTTAGGCTATTTACAACACTTTTTGTACATTATCTAAGTTATGTATTATATGTTTCCATTGTTAAACCTTGCTTAAGTTTATTTTTTAGAATTAAATATATCGATTTATATCAAATAATATTTTTTTTATGTATGGCAATTTATTTAAAATTTACATCGACGAAACAGACCTGGAACCTATAATACGGGCTTTTAAAAGCCTATGGAACCAGGTGATTCTACTATAATATTATGTTATTTGTAAATGCCTTTTATGAAATAAACTTATTATTATATTAAGTTTAATTATTAAACATTATTATCAATTATTATTTATGTAGATCTGTTCAGGGTTTCGTCATAAACTCTTTTGTTGGCTATGGTAGGGATCTCGGACGTATTATTGTGAGGAATTACTTTTTTTAAATTTGATCACTACGATTAGTATAAGTTCATGGTAGCCGCTGGTTTCAGCTACGTAAAGGTTTTATATATATTTTATAAAAACAGATCCCTGAAGTCTTAAAAAGATAAAAGAAAAATGTACGTTAATAGATAGATAATACGCAAAATACGCTCGACGTTGAGAATCGCAAAATCAAAGCCGACTTGCATTGTTCATTACTTAGCCTTTGTTAAACCGCTTCAATTGAAAACTGAATTTATGTGCGTGGATAGTCAAGCATTGGGACTAGTATTAAAAATAGGAATAAATTAAATATCGCAGATACGGAATTTTAGTTTTTGGTATGAAAGGTAGGATCCGGTAAATAGGTAGGATGATAACTAAAATATGTGAGTAAGTAAAGACTACTGAACTAATTCGACTGAGTATTATTATCGCTTTTGCCTTTTGTATTAAGTGCTATGTTTTGGACATCCCATTTTTTTACATTTATGCTTTACTACAACAAACGCAAAAAACTGTATAAATAAAGAGTTTTCTAAGTATATAATGATTATTTAGTTGTCACTACAACAAATACAAAAAACTGTACAAATAAACAGTTTTCTAAGTATATAATGATTAGTTGGTTGTTATAACAACATATACAAAAAACTGTACAAATAAATAGTTTTCTAAGTATATAATGATTATTTGGTTGTTACAACAACATATACAAAAAACTGTAGAAATAAAGAGTTTTCTATGTATATAGTGATTATTTAGTTATTACTACAACAAATTAAAAAACTGTACAAATAAAGAGTTTTCTAAATAAATAATGATTATTTAGTTGTCACTACAACAAATACAAAAACTGTACAAATAAATAGTTTTCTAAGTATATAATGATTATTTGGTTGTTACAACAACAAAAATAAAAAAAACTGTACAAAGAAATAGTTTTCTAAGTATATAATGATTATTTCCTTTTTTTATGATGATCCCCTTCCGTTTGGACCGCGCTCGCGAGTGGACGTGTGCATGCACCCGCGCGGCTCTCTAATAAAAGTCTCGTTATATATTACAAGCAAGAACCCACTGTAATTAGTGCAATTAGTGTTCAAAATCGAGTGCCACGAAGCCTTGCCCACTTCTACAGACGAGAGTGAAACCAGTTCAGTGAGTCCTACACACACGCACACATACTCAACTGCCTGCATTGGGACAGAGTGATAGACACATGCAGTAAATTAGAAAGAGCGCAACGTACTACTCTCAGCTCACCCTACATTCACAACGACGACGCTTCGTGCATTCAATGTCCTACGCGACCGTGCGCGAAGATATAGCTAGATTATAGGCAATATTGAATTATTCTCGTGGCTGTATTAAGTGATTACTGAATATCACTTACGCCGAGTTTGGGCAAATATTATATCTGTTGATTGTCGTATAATTAGTAGCCTTGAACAAAAATGCCACTGAAACGAACTCCTCCTGCTTCCCCATTAAAACCCTCAGGTTCCTTCACGAGTCTTGCATCGCTTAGCGACACTGAAGATAGAGGGAAATTAATTAAGGCTAGAGGCAAGAGGAAGAGGGATGAGCTAGATTTTGGAACTTGTATGGCGGACATGAAAAAAATGTTTGAGGACTGGCAAAAGAAGCAAGAACAAAAATTATCAGATTTTCAAAAGATCGCAGATGAGTTTCGCGAAAATTGTAGTCACTTCAAATCTTCATTTAATTTTATTTATAGTCAGTACGAGGACCTGAAAGGTAAAATTAATAGTCTGGAAAAGCAGACAGATTCGCAGGCTGCTCGCATCCAGATACTAGAAAATGAATTAGAAAAGCTTCACCATGGGACAAAATCGTCATGTGTTGAATTTAGAAACGTACCTATGCTCAAAGACAAGTTCGAGACGAAAGAATACCTCACTGATCTGATCATAAAGGCGGGGTCATCATTCGACGTGGACGTCCGCCTCTCAGACCTCAGGGACGTGTATCGCACAAGCGCCAAACCCGGCGTGAGCAAACCGATCATTGCCGAGTTTGCCAGTATCATAACCAAAGAAAAGTTCATAACCGCATCCAAGTCTTACAACAAAAGAAATCCAGGAAGTCGGTTCAATACCACTAACTTACAAATGAACTCCCCTAAAACTGCCGTTTATGTATCGGAGGTTCTCACCCCGAAGATGAAAAAACTACATTTCTTGGCTGGGGAGCATGCGAAAACGTACCGTTATTCGTACTGCTGGGTAGCCCACGGGAAGGTGTATCTCCGTGAGAAAGACAACTCCCCCGCAGTGCGCGTCAACAGTGAAAAAGACCTCGAATACCTTATTAAAAAATGACTATTTATTTACAATTTTTTCACTTATAGTTGTGTTGTTAAATATGTATTTTAATATTCCGATTTTTTACCGATTATATATTGTTTACCCACTTTGTTATGAGAGCATATCTGCTTTCATCTACTTTTCGCATCAATCACAGTACTACCAATATTACACCCACACATCAACACAAATATCGTCAATTATTATCTCTTTAAATATGTACCTTACTCTTATTACATCGACATCGACACAGCTTATATTAATAGTGAACTTGAATCTATTAGTGTCTCGAATTCATATCAATGTGAACCAGAACGATGTAAACAATTATTAAAAGATAACGATCAATACCAATCTCTAAAGGTACTTCACTTAAATATACGCAGCATTGAACGCAATATTAATGAGCTACAGATACTAATGTCTCGAATGAATATTGATTGCAATGTCGTTATACTGACAGAATGTTGGTTGAGTAAAACAACTAATATACCTATTTTGCCAGACTTTGTTAGTCACAGGTCTGGATACAGGAACCAAAACGATGGTGTTGTCATGTATGTCAAATCGAGGCCTGATTATATTGTTACTGATACTACAATAACTGATGCAAGTTGCCTGTTACTTACCTATAATAAGTGTTTCGCTGTATTGGCTATTTACCGTTCACCATCTCAGGTAGATGCTGGTAGTTTCTTGGAGAGTCTAAATGTAGTTTTAAATTCACTATCTGCTTATAATACTGTCGCTATAATAGGAGATATTAATATAAACATTTCACCGCACAGCAGAGATAGGAACAGTAACGACTACCTTAACTCGTCCGCATCAGGACAAAAAATAACAATAGTGTTATGAATGAAACTTGCCTGGAATGAGAGTTGCTGATTCGGACGGGTTAATATTACCGCTAGCCATGGAATGCTACCTGCACACCTATATCCGACTCGAAATTCTAATTGCCTGGATCACGTGATACTTCCAACGAATATCTTAACTTCAACCCTAGTATTGGACTGTTCAGTAACAGATCATGCCCCAGTATTATTCTGCTGTAATATTGCCAAAAAAAAGATGAAACATATAAATTATTCGCGCCTTGATTACGCTGCTATTACTTTAAAAATTAAAAACACAGATTTTAGTGACTTATTCTGTTTAGTAGATCCAAATGTGGCCATGGATACACTGCTACACATGATTTCTTCAGTTGTTATCGCCAATAGAATTACTCTCAAGATTCCAAGAAGAAAAATAACAATTAAACCGTGGATTACGACTGGTCTTCTAAAATGTATACGGAATCGTGATAAATTGCACCAAAAACTAAAAGCAGACCCAGACAATTCTCTGCATAAAGTCACATACTTCCGTTATAGAAATTTCTGCAATAATTTATTAAAAAAAATAAAACGAGAGTATGAAAGTAAAGAATTTATTAAGACGAGAGGTAATCCAAAATCAACTTGGAAAATCGTGAAAAAAGTCGCAAATCTGCAACAACCACCATCATCTGCATCATCTTTGCTACTCCTTTCGGACGACCCCAAAACTTCTATTAATAATGTTAATGATTACTTCACAAATATAGGAAGAGAATTAGCCAGCAAAATAAGTACAAAGTTACCTAACAATAATTACAAAGTCCCACATAGGCTCAAAGAGGATTATCCCACAATGGCCATTTTTAAAACAGACTGTGCTGAGGTTGAGCGCATTATAAAAGGGTTACGATCGGATTGCGCAGTAGGCTGGGATGACATACCGAGTAGAATTCTCAAAGACTCGAGTGAAGTTCTAGTGCCACCTCTGACACATATATTCAACCACTGTATATCGAAAGGGATCTTTCCGAAATCCTTAAAAAAAGCCCTTGTTTTGCCTATCTTCAAGAGTGGTGATAAAGATGTTATCAATAATTACAGGCCCATTTCTATACTAAGTTCAATTTCGAAGATACTGGAAAAACTGTTGAATGACAGACTGACAAAGTTCCTCGATAAGTATAATATCCTCTCAAAAAACCAATATGGTTTCCGCAAAAAAATATCTACAGAAGATGCGGTGGCTGACGTCACGAACACAATTGTTAACCATCTTGACAAAAAATATAAGTCTCTAGGCATATTTCTCGATCTGTCAAAAGCTTTTGATACTGTATCTATCCCAAAGATGCTCTTGAAGATGGAAGGAGTGGGAATACGTGGCTTAGCCCTAGAAATCTTTAAAGACTACCTTACTGATCGATTTTAGTGTGTCAGAGTCGATGGGCTGACGAGTAGTGACAAACCTTTGAGTTTCGGAATCCCACAAGGAAGTATATTAGGGCCGGTATTGTTTCTCATATATGTCAATAACCTCTGTGAACTTAACCTCCCTTCCTGTGATATCTTCACTTATGCGGATGATACCGCCCTCGTAGTTCGAGGGAAAACTTGGTGTGAGGCGAAAACACATGCCGAACGTGCTCTTAGTACTGTCATGGACTGGTTGTCGGCTAACTCTCTCACCATAATAAGACATTGCCAGCCTGTTCCTCAGTCAGTTTTAAAAGTAAAATCTCGAAGGGGTGGATTTAATGAATATTCCCATCAACGTTGAAATTTAAATCGTAACAATAAAGGAAACTTTGCTAAATACGTAGCAGGCCTCTTGTGAAAAATGCCGTCTCAGTCGGTATCGCTGCAGTACCACATACTGCGTTGAAGCAATAAAACGTTACAGTGTTAAGTTGTAAAGGGCACTGTCGCATATAAAAACTACAGTTCTAAGTTTATGGCACTGCAGCAGGTGACAACCTGCAAGCGTGGCGATACCCATCAGACCAATGACATTCACATCTTCTTATTCGTAAGTTTGCATATTTTCCATTCCTCAAGTTAGTAGTTATAATTTATAGTTGCATCAAGTAAGATTTTCATTCAACTAACCATAGTCAAGTCATAGTCACATAAGTAAGTCTGTCATCGACTCACTGTCCTTTCTATCGTTGGTTTACTTTACTAGAGATAGATATTTGTCACTAATTATATGGACGTTATGTCAAACTACTATCTGTAGTAAGAAAAACGGTGGATAGATACATTATTGGGATCCCGTTTAACAGCCGTTTTCAATAACCTATCTATCGTCGGTTTACTTTACTAAATATAGATATTTGACACTATATCGACGTTACTTCAAACTTCTATCTGTAGTAAGCAAAACTGTAGACAGATAGATTATTGGGATGCTCCTTAACAGCCTTTTTCAATAATCTTTCTATCGTCGATTTACCCTAGACAAAGATATATCTCTAGAGATATATCTTTGTCACTATTTATATGGACGTTATGTCAAACTTCTATCTGTAGTAAGGAAAACTGTGTATTGATAGATTATTGGGATCCCCCTTCACGGCCGTTTTTAATAACCTATCTATCGTCGGATTACTTTACTAGAAATAGATATTTGACACTATATCGACGTTATTTCAATCTTCTATCTGTAGTAAGCAAAACTGTGGACAGATAGATTATTGGGATCCCCCTTAACAGCCTTTTTCAATAATCTTTCTATCGTCGGTTTACCCTAGACAAAGATATATCTCTAAAGATATATCTTTGTCACTATTTACATGGACGTTATGTCAAACTTCTATCTGTAGTAAGGAAAACTGTGTATAGATAGATTATTGGGATCCCCCTCTTCACGGCCGTTTTTAATAACCTATCTTTCGTCGGTTTACTTTACTAGAGATAGATATTTGTCACTATTTACATAGACGTTATTTCAAACTTCTGTCTGTAGTAAGGAATACTGTGGATAGATAGGTTATTGGAATTCCCCTTAACAGCCGTTTTCAATAACCGATCCATCGTCGGTTTACCTTGCTAGAGATAGATAATTGACACTATTTTAATAGCCGTTATGTCAAATATTTATCCGTAGGAAGATAAAATGTAGATAAATAGATTATTGGGATACTCCTTAACAGCCGTTTTCAATAACTGATCTGTCGTCGGTTTACCTTACTAGAGATAGATATTTGTCATTATTTACATGGACGTTATGTCAAATTTCTATCCGTTGTATCTGTAATAAGAAAAACTGTGGATAGATAGATTATGAGTACCCCCTTTATGGCAGTTTTCAATAACTTATCTATCGTCGGTTTACCCAACTATAGATAGATAATTTAAACTAATTGTATAGACGTTTTGTCAAATATAGATTTATTGGTATCAAACTTTTTAAGGAGATTGACGAGGAATACACAAAAAAAAACGTTTCTATCTACACGCACCATTACTAACACTTGATAAGAATCCACTGCTATTGCACTGTTAACTTTGTAGAAACATAAATCTAATACCTTTAAACGAGCATTCTTGTATATGTGTATATATAATCCGAATAAAAAACGAAATAAAAAAGTGGAACGGCTTCAACGATTTTCATGAAATTATGTTAGCCAAAGGTTTCAAGGGCGATAAATCAATCTAACTAAGTTTCATTTTAAGAAAACGTCGTTTTATCCGTGTTCTCAGGCAATATAAAACTGCTACAGCAACACTTAAGCTACATGACAATAGATGGCGTTGTTGAGCAACACTAAGCCAATGAGTGTTTGGTTTGAGGTTAGACCAATAAAATCAAGTGTTTACTTACGAGCAAAGCTCGACCAACCAGGTACTAAATTTAAATTAAACAAAAATTAATGTTAGCCATTTGGGTTTTATACATATATAATGGGTTCTATTTCCGCCATTCTTATACAACTTATTTTAAGATATACGAGCTTAAGTAGACATCTTAATTATTAATTCATCTATTTTTCTCAGTCTCTTTGTTGCTAAATTACTTTCCGGTCTGCTCGTCGATAATTATAAGGCTGCGTAAATCAATCCGCTTGGAGTGGCCGAGTCTATTCCGGGGTAATTCAAGGTGTAGAATTACAGCAAGCTTTTTATAGGCTTTTAATATACAGACTGACTGGTTGAACACTTTACATAAACAAGGACATGATAATTGATGGTCACATGAAACGTTTAAAAAAATAAAATTAAAAAAATACCGTTAAACTACAGAGGAAACCTTCATTCTATGAATGTGCTATAACTCGAAAATTATGGACACCGTCCGAACGGGGTTAATGACCCAAAGCGCCGCGCCGCGTTCAAAGGAATCAAGCTGCGTCCGAACGGGGTTAATGACCCAAAGGGCCGCGCCGCCCGCGCCGCCAAAGGATGCCGCAATCGTCGGCCGCCCGCCCGGCCGCGCCGCGCTTTTATTACTACACGCGCGCCGCGAGTGACCATGTTTATTGTTTTGAGTAGACAATTAAAGTTAAATTAGGTAAATATTAGGCACCTATTTTTTTTTCTTAATTAGAACGAGAATCGAGTACTGAGCACTATATATCAATATGTAAAGTGTTCAACCAGTCACCCTGTATTTATACTGATCATATAAGCAAGTGCAACCGATAGATCGCTAACGGTGCAGTTAAAGTTACAAGTAAGTTAAAGTCCTCTCCGCAAGTTTATATTTATTGTATAATAAAAACGTCGACACACGGACAGTAAACAACTTAAAACTTCTTCAAATTTCCGTATTAATTGCGAATTTTACCAAGTACTTCGCCAAATTTAACCCTCTTCCCACGTGCATTGTCACCAGTGCCGATCCTATGATAGATTCCCGTCGCAAAAACGCCGAAAAGCGTTGAAATTGGGGAATCTTTAAATCTTTCCACCAAACAGTTTCGTTAAGTTACAAATCCAGTACTTTTAGAATTGTACCTTTCCGAGTTCAGCCCTGAGCTTCAAGATTTCAATTTATTTTATCATTAGTTGCGTCCGTGGCGGTCCTCAATGACCCTGTAGTAAATGAAAGTACGTTAGTACAACATACATACGCCCTTCGGTAAAAAAATCATGAAATTTTTCAAAATTTGTGATTTCCTTGTGCCACGGGAGGCATGGCCTCACACATAAACACATCATAAGACCAGAGAATTTCTGCTCATAACACAATTTATTTCCTAGTCAGGAAACTAAAGGCTCTTGCGCCTGCGCCGAATAGGCGCACGCCCATTCGGTCGGTTTGGTCAAGTCCGGGTCTGATAATTTTGATAATATTACATTTAGATAGATCAACGTTTTTTTTTGTCTTAATCAAAACATTTTCGTAAGCTGAGAATTTTACACTTACCTTACATCTTTGCAGCAGACTCTTCAGAACACTATAATACCACTACACCATAGAAAGCTCCAAAGGTTTCTTTTTCTTCTTTGGCTTTTTAACCTTGGAAATCGTTAATGGTATGGCGAGAAAAAACCAAACAAGACTTGTGTTTCTTCGAGTTTTAACGTGTAATAGGGGTTGATTATTACCCGTTTGTAAGTTTTTGTAATGCTACACGAGTGTAAGCAAAGTGTTACAGTAACAAAACTTTGCTCTTGTGTTTTCCTTTTTCATTTACCTTAGAAAGTTCTAGTAATATAAGCCCATCGCTTTACTAAAACGTGACTTAGACAGGACAGTGACTTTAAGACAGACTCATTTATTTGACTCTTACTTTAACTAGTTGCACAAGAATCTCACATGTTACAACTATAGGTATTACAATTAACTTGAGGAATGGCAAATGTTCTAGCGTACGAATCCACATAGAAAGGAAAAAAGAAATACAGAGTGTCAAGTCTTACTGCAACTCAACGAATACAAAAAAAACTTTAACTGTCACTAAAAGGCGTGACACGTAATCATAATAAAAAATATTTGCCCAATACTTACTTTCTTTTTTATACAAAACCTTTTTACATTATATGAAATATATACACTCAAAATGGAGCACACGAGTTCATTTAACGTTCCCGTATCCAACACCAGATTCACCAAGCATATTGAATTACCCGCATTTCAGAGCGAAAGTTCCGGCCTCGTCACTCGAAATTAGATAAAACTGAAAACTTCGCCCACTGCGTTCATTTTGCTCGTTTTGCTCGCGCGAGTTTTCTCCCGTATGTCGCCACCACTTCATTAGTCGCGCAAAAGGATTGCCGGTTCATTAATTATAAGGGTTTTACAATGTTTATTGATTGGAGAATCGTTTGTGATAAAATGTTCTATGGTTGTTTTGATTTTGGGTAGACAGTTAGAGTATTAACAGCTCAGTGATTAAACAACTTGTGTTATTGTAGTACTCAATGTTTGACGCTTCTGTCTTCTCTTCTTCTTCGCGCTTTTGATAGAGCGATCGTGGTCGTCACTTTAGATCAAGTAACAAGCCTTACAATTCGTTGCTATTCTGCCCTGCATGCAGCCTTCCTAGTGCACGTGTGTAGACACTTCTAGCACAGTCGTATATTAATTTAATCTTTGACACTGCTAAAAAAGTAACCTTATAATTTAGTCAGACTATCGCTCAGTATATATATGTCGTGTTCCTTTATGAGCCGAAAGCTATCGCGTCGATCACACACTCGTTCCCTTTCAAGCCTAGAATCATTGTAAGCGGACTCGATAACTCATCGACAACGTCACCGATAACGTTCACATTGGTACCACAACGCTTGTGGACGGAAGGTTGGGTTTTTGCGTCCTTTGCCAGCTGTCACTACTGTGAAAATTTCAAATATATAGGATTCATTCTAAACAATTGACAGAAAGTTTGGCTTGCGATTCGCGATCGCGTGAGCGTTCCATTGGACTTGGGCATTAAGAGCATTGGAACCAAAATAAAACGGCGAACCAGCAACAGCTGTGCGCATTGACGGTGCTTAATGGAACTTGCCCTTAGTCTTCAGATTCCTGCAGTCAAAAGCAACTGTATAATTCACTCAGTCGTAGAGGTCATACTCATAAAATCAAAGTACAAGCTCATTCCACAACCTTACCACGGTAAATATCCCGTTAATAATCATATAATTTTAAAGTACAATTCATTTTCTATACTTAAGAATAAAACGTTAGAGAAGAGGATAAAAAGCTTTTCATGATTAAATCAGTTTGTTAACATGCAATTATTATTGACATTTTTTATTCTAACATCATCATGGCGATACTCTACTATGGTGCGCAGATACTCGTATATACAAAGTGTTTGATCTTTGTAAGCTAATGAGGGTAGTTGGAAATAAACTCCATCAATTTCTTTATAATCTACTACCGTCTAAAGGAAGACATTCTGTCATCGTGACCCGCGCCGATTGCACGTTGCTCCTAAAGCCTCCGTCCATATTTGTAACATTTTTCCGAACATTATCTCGTGACCGTATCGGACTTGCGTGTCAGCATCGATAATGTGGACGTGTTTTGTTATGCGAACAAGTGTTACAAGCTTCAGTTACAATTCAATGTATTTAATTTCATAATATTTTAAATAGCTTGCAGTGGCTTCTTTTTGCGTTTTTTTAACTGATTCAAGTAATTATTTGACTTGAGGGTGACGGAAGAGCTTCGTCATTATTTCATAAATGCCAACGAATAACAAATGTGCGAAATAGTGTCAAATAACCCTACCCATTAAAACTGCAATAGAAATAAACCAATGCAAGGCGCCCCAATCATTAAAGCACTCAGTATGATGAGATTCAAATTTTCACGTTATAATTTTCCAGATGTAAATATTTAGTGCCATTCATTCTTATCAAAACAAACTAAAAAGACATACTATGATGAATACACTAATTTGGAATCGCATGTTTTAAAATTTATCCATTGTTAATTAGCTATTAATAATAAACAGCGACTGTTCTGACTGCTTGACCTTCGGCCTCGCCATAACCATCTTTTCTTGGTTTTTTCTTTCATCAACCTTTTCCTGACAATAATTAACACAACAAAAAGGAATCAGCGAGATTGTTTCGTCCGTTCTCATGTTATAGCGTGACCAGGAGAAATAGGGGTTAATTTTTTTAATAATATAGATAGATGTGTCCTGCGTGCTATGTGATCTGCCCACTGCCACTTTAACTGGCTAATCGTCTGGGCTATGCCGGTGGCTTTCGTTTGTCTACTGATCTCCTTATTTCTGATTTAATCACGTAGAGAAACTCCGAGCACTTTCCATAGCTCGCTGTGCGACTTTGAGCGTAGGTACGAGTAGTTATGATGCCCAATGTAAAAGACCACGTCTCAGTGCCATAAGTCATCACTGGTCAAAGAATTTAGTCTTGAAGTGTTAGCAGTCAATGCCTTTTATGTTTGTAAGTCTCTACTAAAGAATTATTCACCACCCAATCAAATGTCACACTACTCAATGATTTTATTGGTGAATTTATTTCTGTGCCTTCGTATCTCGTAGACCAAGCAATCAATACCGCTGATGGGTCAGTTAGTAGTTTAAAAATAAAATAATTTATAAACGCTAAATATATAGTTACCTAGACAACCACCAGGTGGTCCACCTACAGGTGAATCCAAGTTAACATTTTTACATATATTTTATTAGCATCGAGCATCGAGGTCTATTCATAACACTGATTATCGCGTAGGACGCGGGCTCGAATCCCGCCCGAAAACATGTATTTTGCTCTCTAAAATTTCAATATATGGTATTACTACACTTCTACCACAAATCACAGAAACAAAGGAGCTATGAAAAGGGGGCGGGGGCGGTGTCCCAGCAATATGCACATAAACAGAACACATTTCTCGCGGCGGTTCGCAACTTTTGTATTATGTAATGAACGCCGGTCGCGATATTGCATGTATACAGTTAACAATGTTTGCTCTGTACGTACGAATATTCAAACGTTAAGTTTCAATACCTCAGTGGATAATGAACTTATTGAAGCTAACAAACAGAATACGTTGAAGCGCTGAATACGGCATCTGCTTGCGACACTAGGTTTTCTACTCAGAGCGCCCAGATCGGCATCTCTCTAGATCTCTATGCTTTTATCAAAGATCACACATCGCATAAAGTGTTTCAATTTTTGACACACATTTATAAAAATGCATAATAACATCCACGAATCGGATAGCAAGAAACGACTCACGCAGTTGTTTCAGTGTAGCCCTACTCAGTAAAACAATTTAATTTGCATTGCTATCTAAGTAGGTCTCGGGTCGTTGTTAGCGAAATGAAAAACCTTTGTTCCCTATTCGCCTTAAGCGTTTTGTGAACGCTTTATCTACACGTTACTTTTCTTATAGATTTGCTTAAATGGCAAAAACAAAAAAGCTGTTTGCAATTAAAACAGAGAAGTAAACACAAGCTTTAGTTTCTTGATTGAACAAAACGAAATATTTTGACTTATATTTTTTTTTTCAATCTTTACGATGTCTTCACACTTCGTTAGCTCATTTAGTAGCGACGCTGCCTTCGAAGCAGAAGGTCGTAGGATCGATCCTTGGCAAGGTACGGACTAGTACGGAGGTATGTTAAATTATTAAATAAGGGTCGGCGTATTCGATCCCTAACGTGAGTTTATTGCCGGTAAATAAATAATTCATCATCATCATCTCAGCGGAAGGACGTCCACTGCTGAACATAGGCCTACCCCATAATTTTTCAAAAGGACCGGTTGGAAGCGGTCTGCATCCAACGTCGTCCTGCGACCTTTATCAGGTCATCTGTCCACCGTGTCGGTGGATGACCTACGCTGTACTTGCTGGTCTGTGGTCTCCATTCCAGAACCATCCGGCCCCATCGGCCATCTGTTTAACTGCCACTTTAATTGACTAATCTTCTGGGCTATATCGGTGACTTTCGTTCTTCTTCGGATCTCTGCACTGCAGCGGTGAACAGTTTCGGAGATATAACGTCTTCCTGTCTCACGCCACATTGCAATGGAATTGCCTTCGAACTTTTCGAACAAATTCGCGCGATCGATTTCGAACGAATAAATAATTTGCGTCGCAATATTTAGCATTGAGTTACATTTAACATTGATTAACATTGACTGTTACTATATAATAATCAAATCTGTCAATACCCAATATTATGATGTAAACTGTATTAACTACCTGTATATTATGTATAAAAATTTGTAGGTACGTACTTATTTTTTAATTATATATTATTATTATTAAAGTAGGTACCTATTTAGTGGAAATATACAAATGGCTACAAAACAAATCATCATCCAAAACAACTTGTCACCTTGCTAAAGTAAACGACGCCATCTTGCCTAACTTTTGACAGCTGTCATTATCATATCAAAATGGCGGCGCGATAAGACGGCCGTCGCACCGGCATATAATCCATCACCTCGGCCCTAAGAATTTCCTGTTTCAATTCATTTTAACTGAATGGCGTGTAAAACGCTGCAATTTCTCAAAGATATGACGATAATAGCGGACAGTTTTAGGGTACCGCATTAAAAACTTATCTATTTAAAATCGCAGCTACATTAAATTTAATTTATATTTGGAAATAGGCATGAACATAAGCCAATTTCTGAACAAATACTCTGCAAGTATAACAGTAACAAGCATGTATAACAGTGCTCATGTATATCACACTATTAATATTTAAACGCAAAAGTGTGTCTGGATGTTTGTTATTCTCACACGCCAAAACTTTTAAATTGATTTGGCAGATTTATTAGGTTCAGCTAGTATACAACAATTGATATTATTTTTCTTATTTATGGACTACCGGAGCTAAACTACAGAGGTAGCATACGCGAAATTAAAAAACATAGAATATTTAACTACAAATTTACTGAAGTTGGATTTGTCAGTCTATATGGGGTTCAGCGGCTGATATAGAGACCATATTTATCCTTCAGAAACGTGCTATTAGAGCTATATACGAAATGGGTCCCCGTGAATCTTTGAGAGATTTATTTAAAGAAATCAATATATTAACGTTGCCTTCCTTATATGTATTTGAAAATATAATGTATGTTCGTAAAAATTTACATAAATATAAGTTAAATAGTGATCACCACACTTTTAATACCAGAAATACAAATAGGATAGCTGTACCTAGTTTTAGACTTGCGAAGACTAATAAGTCATTCCTAGGAAATTGTGTGCGTTTGTACAATAAAATCCCAAAGCACATAACTGAGCTCATAGAGGGCAAATTCAAGTTGACTGTAAAAAACGTTTTAATAAAAAAAGCTTACTATAAAGTTCGACATTATATAGAAGATAAAGATGCTTGGAATACTCCACTTCTGGCAAGCTATCTCTCTGCCACCCATGGAATGTAATATTTGTAGTACCTAAGTAGAAACATTGTAAACATCTATATAAAAAGAATGGCCCCGAGTTTCTTGCCGCTTCTTCTCGGTGGGCTCTATATATTTTGGAACGCGGCGGTAGAGTCTTTAAAGTAGGTACATTATAATGAAAAGTTGACGTTCATAAGTGCGTCTTTGATGCCTAAATTGAATAAATGATTTTGACTTTAACTTAGCATGTCAAGTATCGCAGTTTTGACGCCATAGTGCTAGTCAAAGAGCTCCAACATGAATATAAATTGGAATGTTTTTAGTTATATTGAATGTGTGACCCTTCATCCACTTGGATCCACAGCTAGGCTCCACATGTGGATCCGCGGATACTTTTATCTTCTCTTTAATCCACAGGTGGGTCCGCGGATACTTTTATCTCCTCTTTAATCCACAGGTGGAACCGTGGATACTTCTTTTTCCTCTAAAATACACAGGTGGATCTGTGAATACTTCTTTTTCCTCTTGAATCCACAGGTGACTCCGTGGATACTTCTTTTTCCTCTAAAATACACAGGTGGATCTGTGAATATTTTGATTCCGTTCAATTTACCTACATATGCTTTCTATTTTATTTTGTTACCTTTTTAACATAATAAATAATTAATTAAATCTGTTGTTTAAACAATATGAACCCATATTTTTATACTACTGCTACAAAATTACCTATCTCAAATGGAGATCCCGTCATTGCCATGCTTGTACACTGGTTAATAGTAAAAAAAAATGTTTTTCAGCATGGGGTATTCCGAATAATTCTTAGAAAAAAGAAGAAAGGTCCTGAAATGGCTTTGATAGCGGATTGTGGATTCAGGTCGCATAGGAAAATATTATTGTTTTGGAATTCCTTCGTTTGTGGATCGAAGTGGCATATATTAATAATATTACTTTTGGATCCAATCAAAGGTGGATTTAAGAGGAAATGAAGGTATCCGCGGATCCACATGTAGAGCCGAGCTGTGGATCCAAGTGGACGGAGGCATGTGTGATAAATTTAATGTTAAGAAACATATTTTCTTAATAAGCACTTTAAAATGTATAAATATAACCAACCTCAACCAACTTTCAAAAAGGAAGAGATTTTAAATACGCCTGCATATTATTACGTAGGTACTATGTTACGTGTGTAAAAAATATTTTTATTCTTTTTACTAGAAAGCTGGTGCATCTTATATAGTCCCATTTGATCAAGATCAAGGACAAATGTTCGACTCTTGAGATAGTTTTTTTAATAATCTTTTATCATCGACATCGTGTATAGTATAATAGAATAAGGTTTCAAATGTTTGTTAAGAATAGTGCTATATAATATAATACAATACAAAACAATACAAATATTTATTTAGCTAAACTTAAACTTATCATACATTTCATAGAATTGAGACCCTCTTTTACGTATGAAAATACCTGTGTTAGAGAGTCTCACTCTTCTGTATTACATGTTGATTAAGTAAGTACACGATATTTGTTTCAAAAAGTTAACAAATTAAGTAATTAACGTTAAGTATCGTAAGTTATCTAAGTTAAATACATAATATGTTAAGTTAGATCATACAATTTATGCTTTAACTCAAATATATATATATGTGGAGAGTGTGTGTGCTCTTGGTTAACAGTACTTCAGAAGCACCCAGTAAGGTGTGAGTGATTGTATGTATGTGTGTGGAAGTGAGTTGAAGTGTGTATAGCTTGTGTGTGCCTAACTGAATGTTATGAAACTATTTTTTATTATTTACAGCTCTCTCGTAATTAAGTGTCAATAGCCATTAGTTAAGCATTGTTTACATTTATAATTATACGGTAAATATCCAAAGTTACATTAATAGCATTGTAGAGGTAGGCGGATTGCATGGTATACTGCCTATACTGTTGATAAAAGAAGTTATCGTTAGAAAATTCTGGTGATCTTAACATTTAATATCAACACCGACGTTATTCACCTAATTAGATGACGCCTACACGTAATTAGATGACGCTTTGAACTTAATCATACCACGGTCGCCGCGATCTTACAATGTAAAATCCATGAAGTTAGGCATCGGATTTGCTTGAAACCTAGATCAGTAACGTCAGACAATTACCTTAGTACAGTAGTGATGATATTAAATTAATTAATTCTGTAACTCATTACGGATACTTCATCATACAATACATATGTTCGAAAATAAACAAAAATTCATCTTCTGCTGAAAGTTTTCCAAACCCCACGAATAAAATAAGAACATACAGAACCCCTATGTCTAAGCAAATGAACTTGCATTTGTAATTTTGAAAAGGGAATACCTATTATTCTTTTTTCTATCGAAGCGGAACAATAGCAGAGTGGGGCCAGGCGACAGAATCGTTTGATTGTGCTCAAAATCGGCAATTTGGAAATTGGTAATTTATGTTCCTTTTTGTGTAAGATTTTTATTGAAATTGAACAGGATTTTTATAGCTTTTCTTAGGGCGGGATGTTTCATTCTTTCCATAATTGTGAAGTCATTTGATCTGAATGGGTTCATCGCTCTCGTAGGTTTTTTAATTAAGATTTACTTTTTTTTATATGTATGGGCAACTCGTTTGCCTGACGCTTACTAAGCGCCACGCCTGATGTACGCATCACGCTTACTCGGGGAGTTGCAGCGTGCTACCTAGAGCTAAAGGAGACCGCCCAGCCGCCATACGTTTTTGGTTTAATTTTTAAAGTGCCCGTCAACTAATATAAACAATATATAAACTTAATATTCTCATAGAACATGACAAAATAAACATTTTTTTTGTTACAGTTAATGTGTAAATTAAGTCTGAAAGATATGGAATAGAATTTTTTTATTCATTCATTCATTTTATTCATACTAGAATATTCAAACTTAAAATTATCTATTCTTTATGTGGAACAAAACCGAATTGTTATTATATTTCTCAGAAAAATGTGCAAGTTGGAATATACAAAAGGTAGGTTTAACCGCAGGTAGTGGCCTGGGCTTGCGTCGCATGCTATCTCGCTCGCACTCACAGCGACACTGAGTACCTTTCACCGTGCAACTTGCCTAATCCTTTTAGTTCTCCATGCAACTTCTGTTTCATCGGACGGCTACCTTTTACCGTGCTCATAGTTTCATGGTTTTGCTTTACATGTACGTGGAGTTGATTTTACGGAGATTGTTTGGCTTCCGCATAGGTCTCCTTCAGTTTCTTCCAATAGTTGCCCTAAGTAATATAATCTGCTTAACAGTACTCCTACAGTCTTTTTTTAATCGTCACTTCATCTTTGATATGGTCTCCTACGCTGTCATATTCCTTCTCTAGGATACCATTCGGTCAGTTATTGAGACGATTTTATTTGTGTTTCGGAAGTTAAATAGTCAACGCTAAATATAATCTTAAAAAATAACCTTAGGACTTTGGTGTAGTAATAAAAAATATTTATAATACTGAGTTCTATTAAAACAATGCGTTTATATTTGTTGGCCGGCAAAATAAAAATTTGCCCAATCTGGGTGATCTCCTTTAGAGCACTGCAGTACTCACTGTCCCAAGGTATAACAGTTTATTAGTCCAGTTCGTCCAAGAGTTGACTTCCTGTACTCCATAGGACTTAACCTTAAATCCTTGCACACTACAGGTTCGAGTCACAATCACTTCGGTTGTTTTATCTGGCACGGTGATACTCACTGATGACGACGGACCAAAACCGACACTTACAATAGAGTTCTAATAACGTAGTATGTCACCTGATTAAACCAAGGGGCTCGCGAGGGATTCGCTGAAGTCATACGGAACGGAATAGGAATTAGGACGCGAGAGGGTGCCAAAAATCGGTGTTTTGTTTTACTAATGTCAAAACGTACCTTTTTTAGCTTAGTTAACGTCTCAAAGTCCACAACCATGCGATTCCGACGGCATTTAATGCCTCACACTACTACTATTTGAAACCAGCTGCCACTTAAAGTGTTTCCGAATACATACGACTTGGGAGCCTTCTAGAAAAGAGCCTATTCCTTCCTCAAAGGCAAAGCACCCTCGAGACCTCTAGTATTGTGGACGTCCGTGGGCGACGGTGATCACTTACCATCAGGTGAGCCGCCTGCTCGTTTGCCAACCTATTCCATAAAAAAGTAACCAATTTAATTATGATAAAATATACGTCGATAATTACATCGCCATAAGAAATGTTATAATATACAAACATATCATCATGTGAGTTTCAAACCCGTGTTCTCTGGCCGACTGTGTCAGACGTCTAAAGCACGCGCACTCCTAGACTTATTATTTCTCAGTTCAAAATCGGCATAGAATGCTATAGATATAGAGAAGTAATGAAAAATACGAAATTTATAATTAACGAAATATATCTGATCTGCTTCGAGTATTTAAACTTGTTGACCTACACTTTATATTTTTAAGGCGCGGTCCCAACCTAATTTTAATAGAACATTGTTCACCGAGAGGAGAAAGTGACCGATTACCGTCGAGGGTGTCGTTTAAAACACCCGAGATCGGGAATCGCACTTTCTCTCGAGTGATACATAGTGCTTTATACTACACCTACGAGGAAAATAAAAAACTAAATCTTTACTAATTGAAATTTATATTGAAATTGTTGCAGTTAGTGAAGCTTAATGTAACACTTTTTCCATTAATGTTTGTTTGAGATGTTTGCGATAATGTAGGAGGAATAATTGGCTGTGCTGTTGGCATTGCGCTCGTAGAAGGCTGTGGTGCCAAAGGGGCAACTGGCTGCTGGGGGCATCTGGCATCGCCGCGCTCGTTGATGGTTGAGGAGATGAGTCTTGATGCACATTAATCGATCCCGATATTTGGTTATTTATTCGTGTTTTGTTTTCTACGGAATTCTCTTTGTAGCTTTCTGCAACAGCGGACGATTTCCAACCACCGTGACGTTTTATTGTGGTTAAATCAGCACCAGTATTGGCAAGAATAGTCGCTGAAGTTCTGCGAAAGCAGTGGCCAGTGTATTCTAGTGGATTGAGTAAATTAAGGTACGAAGCTATTTCTCTTGGCACAGTACTTATTTTGTTTTTCCCAATTACTTGTTTCGTACATTTTTTGTTTTTATATTGTAGTAAAAACCGATTGGTTTTGGGGTCACTGGGGCGAATTTCGTTATATTTCTTCACTATCTCGTAAAATAAGCCCGTTATAACAAATGATCGCTGAATTTTGGTTTTTGTGTTAGGAATATTGACGATTATTCCATTTTCGAGGATTTCGATATCGTCTGTTGTCATATCCACAAGTTCTTGCGAACGACAGGCCCCATTTACTCCTAAAATCAAAATAACCTGTAAACAAAAATATCAAACATGAAAACCTAGTAGATTTCTACTCATAAATAGGTACGTAATAAATTTTAAACCAGTGCATTTTGTTCATAAACTTACCTTCATCAACAAATATTTGTCATCTGGAGCATTCTGCAAAAAGGAATAAACATCCTTTGTAGTAAGTACTTTTGATTTCTTACTACGGAATCCCTCCGACTTTCTTTTCAGAAATGCTGTAAGTTTTTTGTATTCTTGAATATTTATGTCGTATCTTGTCAATATAGTACTTTTCAACATTGAGTACATAGACCATAACGTACTTGGTTTGTATTTTTGCGCTTTTTCACTGAAATAAGCTAGCAAAACAGTTTCAGAAAAAGATGCCGCATTTTTTTCACTTTTCCATTGCAAAAAATCGTCATAAGTTTTATTATATTTTTTAATTGATTTCTGTGGTAAAAGGTTATCAATCAGTATTTTTGCTGTTTCCTTCAACTGCGGCGGAGAGTTAAAAAATCTTCATCATTACTATCACTACTTATCATTTTGATAGTTTTATTTTACTTTTCTACGAAAACTGAATCCTCAAACAACACACAAATTGAAAATGGCGCCAATGGCGTCTGCAATTTTCACATGATCTTTTTTCAAATTGTTTGACACCATCCAACACACAGCTAGTGGCCAGTGTCATTTTGCGAACTTGGAGATAAAAACTCACTGTAAAAACTTTTTGGCTTTTGATATTTAGGTTACCAGCGCATAGTCTTACCCAAAATTAAAAAAGAAAAACCACGTAAGAAATGGATTTTCATACACTTTTCTCTCCCGCTCAGATGCGTTTTCTCGCCGCATATTTGTTCGATATGCAATGACGTACTTTCTACCGTAAATTTGATAAAGTATCAAGGTATTTTCCGAGCAGGTGTAGTATAAAATAATTTATGAAGCTTTACGTGAGTTTGAAAATCGCTTGTTAGTAGTTGGACGACGTAATGCGAAAATGCATTAATTTTGTAAGTTTTCATTATCTTGGCTAAGTATTATTTAAAAAAAATATAGTGTTATCGCTGAAAAATCTGAGGTCTTGGACGTGAAAGTTTATTTTATGGACCTATTTAGGATTTTCGTCTGCAGAAAGCGAGTAATTTTATGAATTCTGTTCGATTATTACTCTTTGCCTGTTCCTTTTCTAACCTAAGCATTTTTTCATACCGACTAACTTGCCTAAAGGGCCCTGTGGTGCCCTCGTGATTGCTCCCAAGTGTTACGACCTGCGCCGAGTTGGGAATAAATGGCTCTTGTGCCATACCTATAGCGAGTTAAAAGACGAAATTTTTGTCAGAGTTAGTTGAATAACCAAGGAATCTGATACATAAACATTCATGTCAAATGTATCAGTAAAATGTTATGTTACACGAGGACAAACTTGGCGTAGCCGAAAAAATCTGAGATGATGTGGAAAAAAAATTAATTTAAAAATTTTACGTTAATACTTATAGGTTTTTTGAGGTAATTTAATAGTAAAAACACATATCTAACTAATTACAATAAAATATTTGAATACATAAAAGAAATATTATCATAAAAAAAACTTGCAATCTGACCATAAAAATTAAGTTTTATCAATAAATAATGCTTACAAAGACAGGATTTTGATTTGATAGGTATTTATAAATATTTTGAATGTCTAGAACAGAAATATTAATTTTACCTAGTAACATATGTTTAGGTTGTTAATAATTACATAAAAAATAAGAGCTACTTTGAAATTTCGGCCAATAATGATTTTTTTTTCAACTTTTAAATTTTCTAGACTTAGACATGGTGATTTATATATATATTTTTTATAACATAATTTTTCTTGTTGGTTTTTTATTTTATTGGAATTCTTATTAGAAATTCTACAAACCAAACTAGGTTTCAACGAATAATTATAAATAAGAAATATTTAAAAAAAAAATACAAATTTTGAATTTTTAGTACTAGCGAATTTAACTGTCACGTGATTCGATTTTTTATCGATCCTGACATGATATGGCGTATTTATCATATTCTGAGTGGGTGTAGTTACTTGACGAACTTATTTCTGTGATATTTTACAATGAAAAGTATAATCTATTCAAAATAAAGCTAATTATAACCAATCATAACAATGAGAATTAGCTTACCGAGAGTTGTCGATCCGTGACAAATTTTTTTCGTGTAAATTTTGATGTCAGAACTTAAATCACATATTTACAGTATTCCTTACACATTCACGATCATATTCATGTATAATTTGTATCAAAATCATGAGGTTAATCACCCTATTAATTCACTAAAAACTATAGCACAAAACATAACTTCACCGCCAAACACAGATGAAAATATAAACATTGATTATATTTTTTTTAAAGTTCACAAATAGAACATGTCCGTGTGTAGTGTTGTCATAGAAAGAAAATATATTACGCTAAAGAAATAGACACTATTGTTAAACATTGCGATGACTTTAAAAAATAAACAAAAGAAAAACGCGCGTGACACTTACTCGCAACAATTGTTGCGCCGACAATTTGGACCTCAAAAATTCTTGCAGTTTTGTGGCGCGGGCAAAGTTATCGATACAATATTATCGATCTTTCGTAACACTAGATTTTTAAAGATTCTGCTTTTTACTATTATCAGGATACGAGCGCGCCATAAGCTTTTGTATCGTAGTAAGCCTCTCGGATAAGTCTTCATTTTGGTTACTACTGCCGAAGTTTCAAAAATTCTGCATTCATGAATTAGTGTGCTTACAAACATACTGCTTTATCAAAGTATAGAATATAAGGCCCCTCTGTCTATTTTTTATCGGATCTGTAGCAAAGGAAATTGTGGATTGGATGAAACTCAAATACCCAATGACTCAAGTAGAATAATCATAGTGGCAGTGCCTCCCAAAGCTGCAATTTCTCTGCTTCTACTACAACTGCCATATGAGCAGGTGAAGTGATTCAAAGTGCACTATTTTGCTAGCACAATAAATATAATATATAAAATTTTCATCTACTCGTAGTCCTTGTTACCCTAAAATGCAAAACACGTTACTAGAAAACAAAGCGGCTTTTGTATGGGCGCTGTTAACGTCCACGGCGTGATTGACGTACTTCCCCGGTTCTAGCTTTTTTTTTGAAGTACGTGTTGTTGTGTACTAGTAAGTTTTAGGTACATTATTTTCCAAAGAGTATTAGAGGAAAATAATACAAAATGTTAGGTAAACGTAGGGTTTCCGTATTGTTGTAATAAAACGGAATAAAAAGAACAGGTAAATACATCAGGGTTCCCTTTATTGTATACGAATAATTTCCTATTGTGATTATTAAAATGTAATGATTATTTTTAATGTAACAGTATTAAGAAGCTGTAGAACTCTTTGTGAATAAGTTCGTTTGTTAATGTACTGCCACCATTATTTCTACCGTGAAGTAGTTATAGTTCGTACCCACGAGTCTACTAAGAAATAATATAAGAAAAAGTAACTGCCTTAAAAAAATACCCAATAAAATCGTGCTAAATCAATAACATCGTTCACACCGCTATGACTCAGCTGTCATAGTAGACGTTGCAGCACGCGCATGAACCAATCCCTGCTTTCCTTCTGAATTTAAACCAATCACCGAACATGTCTATTTGTAACCTCGGAATTAATTCGTATTTGGAATCATACGTAGTTTTGGTTTAAAGGGCTACTTTTTGTGTGAAATTTATTCTGAGTTATGGTTCCTTACATTATTTCTTCGTAGTCACGAGTACACATGGGTTTTGGTAGAAGAAGAATGTGTAAGGGAGATCGAGACAATTGACAAAATTATGATAATGCAGATATGTATAGTGTGCGTGTTGTTCAGTTGGTCTTTCCAAATAATTTATCAAGATTAGTTCATGATTTTGCGAGTGCGACCCGGAAGTCTCTGCTTAGCCCTGGACAAAAAACGAGCTTGTTTGTCCCTCGGCCTAGCATGTCTGTTCAATGGAAGCACTTCCAAAGTCACAATGAAGCGGAAAGCATACGATGCGATGCCTGTGCTAGAGGTCCTACCCCATAGATGTCGATTAGTGCGATCGAAAAACAAAACGATCGCTCTGTTCGAATGGTCGGCTCAGACCTTTCGCGCAGGTAAGCTTGCTGCTTACAAAGTTGAGTGACAAAGCAGACGGCAGCCCCAGGGTGATAAGTGTAGACGCGATGGTGATCGAATATACGACGTGCGAAATCGTAGACCGGCTCAGTTGCATAAATGCCTCTGAACATCATGAGGTGGTCGTGTACGAAAACAGAGGAGAAAACCTAACTTATCTTAGGACTCCCACACACGACCGAACAAATGCAACCGACAGCTGGGGGAATCCCGTCCCTAGTTCGACCACCATCAGCGGCTCGGAGAGAGTCCAGCGTAAAGCAGCTGCCAAAAAAGCCACGGCACGTCAGAAAGGAGGTCGTGAAAAAGGCCAAGGCTCTATCTTCACCTTTATGACGGCGTTTAACACCATGGCGCAAAGCGTGTTACGGATCCCGCCTCGAAAGGAGCACTCCCCACATCATATTTGGTCCCTGGAGCAGAAAAGGTACAGAGATGCGCATATACCCAGCACCCCTTCAACACCCTCTTCCTAGTACACACTCAAGAAGAAAAGGAGACCCTGATCAACCAGGGTTATAGTGGAGAAACGGGTTCGCGCATCCTTACCATCCATGAAGCACAGGGACTGACATACGAGTCGGTCATCGCCATTAAAACCAAGGGCAACATGAGTCTGTACGAGAGCGTCCTGCACGCAGTGGTTGCAGTCTCGCGGCACACCAGGACCTTCACCTACTACGCCGACGACGAAAAAGACGCCATCAGCCGTTTCATGCGGCGTGCGGTGTCTGCGTCACCAAATGCTATCCGCAAAAATAAATAAATAATAGATACTAAAAAATATGTATCCCAGTGACCGTGCTAGGAGTGCAGAACATTAGAACTCATATAGCAAGCGATTTTGCTTGCTAAATATATTACAAGTATATGGGTACGTACATTTCCCTGTAATCCTTATTTGTACCTATGTATGTGTGGGGTAGACTATGTGCCCTGCCATAGCCTAGCAGTGTTTTTGTTTATTTTTATGTACGAACTCTGTGGAGGATTTCAGGAGTGTTTTAGTGGAATCTCCAAGAAGGCAGCTTTTTTTTTCTTTTTTTATTATGGTTTATCAAAGTGACTCCCTCTCGCCTGATGGTAAGCGAAGATGGAATCAAGAAGCAACCATTAGTGCAGCCGTAAGCTGCACTAATCGCCACCTCTATGACGACCTAACAGATGCTTTTTCACGCCCCGCTTGAAAGACCCAGGGTCATAGCTAAAAGGAAAAACGTACGCTAGCATTCCACTATTTACTTACATGACAGAGGTAGGAACTGCTAAACTTTTGATTTGTGGTAAGAAGTTTTCAACAGTATATGGATGCAATGCTCTTCTCCCTTCTCACATAGGGGAATTCAGGAATAAACGTCTCGTAATCTCAACATGGGGGACGGACATGGGGGATTTCATGAATAAACCAGTGCAACTGTTTCTGTTATGGTAACGTATACTGCTTCCTCTTAAAATAAAAAGATGCCCTCAAAATAATATTATAAAGTATCGTGTCTTGCAAGTGCGGACTTCTTGAGCGATTTTAAAGTCCTCAAAAGCAATACAAGAACACCAAAACATTGGAACGAACTTGCCTCGAGCGGTGCCGACAACAATAATCCGGAAACTCGAATAATCGATTTGGGAACTCGAATAATCGATTCGTGACGTTCAACGTTTTAGTGTTGTGTTATGTTCTGCAGTTTCAGTGAAATGGAAGCTGGAAGAATATACCTATCCATTTTAGTCTACATTTGTTGTTTGAAGTAATTTTGTTTGGCAGTATTACAAAAGCAAATTCCTGCACTATATACCATGAAAATGTTTTCTTTTCACTATTTACTCCTGGCCCGGCCTGCCCATTATTATCAAGATACATTATTTTGGGCCCCAGTAAAATTAAACAGCAAGACTTCAAATTTAATTGTAAGAAAAATATAAGCTTTAATTTAAAAATGGGATTGACATCCAGCACTAATAACTATGAAAACCATACATAAATAATTATACAGCTTGTCTGCACTCGACTTTATACAGTAGCTCTAACATGAGCTAAACTACATAAAGGTAATCTATAGTCGATACTCGATCTCGCATACCTATTAGCTTGTGATAGGCGTATTCGCTACCGATTTTGGTTCTACCATTGACCGCAAGTTGGCACTGTTCTTTTTTCATACATTTTTTTCGCGGCTGTCGATACCGAGCATCGATTTGTGTCAATGTTGTCAACTCATAGATGACCTACTGAAAGCAACTATGGATGCTGTCATTTTAATGCAAATATGACGATATAAGTGTTTAAACTGACATGGTCACTAATTCAAGAATTAACTTAACTTTTAGAAATTAACTTTACGAGTAAACTGAGTGAATTCAGTTTACTCTTGAACATGGCGCATGCAACTGTGCTGAAATATCGAGAGCTCACTACACTCACTACTGGTAAATATCGGAAGCGTTCCGGATACTTCGCAAAGTCTTCTCGCCAAAAATACCTCAGTGCCTCAAGACAAGAGTCTTCGACCAATGTGTGTTACCAGTGATGACTTATGGCACTCAAACATGGTCTCTTACTATGGGCCTCATAAGTAAGCTCAAAGTCGCACAAAGAGCTATGGAGAGGCCTATGCTCGGGGTTTCTCTACGTGATCAAATCAGAAATGAGGATATCCGTAGAAGAACGAAAGTCACCGACATAGCTCAGAAGATTAGCCAGTTATAGTGGCAGTAGGCAGGGCAAATAGCACGCAGAACAGATGGTCGTTGGGGCCGGAAGGATTCTAGAGTGGAGACCACGGACCGGCAAGCGCAACGTAGGTCGTCCACCGACACGGTGGACAGACGACCTAATAAAGGTCGCAGGACGATGTTGGATGCAGGCTGCTTCCAACCGGTCCTTTTGGAAAATTATGGGGGAGGCATATGTTCAGCATTGGACGTTCTACGGCTGAGATGATGTTGATGGTAAATATACTGTTTCAAAAGTTAATTCTTGAATATGATGATAATTAGCAAATGGTTTCTTGTATTACTTTTCAACCGAAGTTAGGTGGCTGTCAGCCTTTTTTTAACTGTATTTCAAAAAGGAGGAGGTTTGTTGTTTACACGATTACTACTCCAATTATAAATTGGTTTTGTTTTGTTTTGTAGATCACCCTTCAGAAGTGGTTCTTACATATATTTTTTTATTTTATTCTACGCTTTTTGTAAAAAAACTTTCTATGTATGTTAATTTTCAATTGAAAGGCTGGTTGGCGCAGTTGGTAGCACCCCTGCCTTCTGAGCCGCTGGTCCCGGGTTCGATACCTGTACAAGCCAAACATTTATTTGCATGAACATGTCTGTTTGATCTGTGTATATGTATTTTTAAAAAAGTCAAAATAATTTATTCAATTTAGGCATCAAAGACGCACTTATGAACGAGTTTGGGACCTGAAGACCTTTGTGTGGATGTTGTTTCATATTAGAAAATATTTTTTTATTAAAAAAAATGTTCATAATCTCACTTTTGTTGGTTGTGAAATTAGTCTCAAAAATATTTTTTGTTGGGTGATAAATTCTCTTTAACTTTAAGTCTTTAGTATTAGAATAGGTGATAAATAATAAATGGAAGATAGTTTAAATAATTTCAAATAGTTTATTACTGTGATATCATTTTTAAAATCGGTCCTGATCGCCGTAAAAAATAACCTATCTTCTAGCGGGTTACGAGACCTTAATGGATATTCTGCCCTCCTCAAATTCTTTCAACACCAAAGTTAACAACGCTCGTTATTTACGGTACATCTTGGGCACAGGTCAATAATTCAGTGAGTACGGCGTTCATGCTATTCGCAGGTTATTCTAAACCATCTCAGTTCTAGCGAGTTTGTGATTTATTGAATGACATTTCAGTGTATTCAAATTCATTTTGTGTGTTTAGTGACGATGTTTTTATGAAGTTTATTATGTGGTTTCGTCAAATGAGTTTGAGTATACATATGTAACACTAATTACCACTGCAATAGTTTCAATTGTCTTAAATGGGTATAATTATTTGATTACACTAAACGTTGTCGTAAGTTTCACATGTTTCCTCTAGAACTAAGGAGGCGCATGGCGGATCTTATACCTAATAGGTACAGCCGTGCGATTCTCTAATGATTCGTCGATGCGCTCGTCGACGAGCTGACCGATGTCAGATACTTTATGAGATATAGCCCTTGTAAATAAGGTTGTTTTTCCAACGATTCTTGTCATCTCGTCATTTCTTTCAAGGATGTTATGCAACGATGTTTGCTCTTAGAGAATCGCACGGCTGACAGCGAACGGTTCGGTCAATTGTCCCGAACTACTGGCGCGAATAAGTCTGAAAGTGCCATATGACCCCTTCAGAAGACCGTGTTCTTTGTACGTTCCCCGAGTTAGTACTCACTATAGACAAAATACTTATCTGTTAGGAGCGAGCCGCTGTTTTAACGCAGTAGCTTCGCGACACGATAATGATGTCTATAACACTACTATCGCGCAGTTCAAGCGGTTATTAAGTAATGAGTTTTTAAGCAGCTAATTTTCAGTTTTATATTTTATTGTTAACGAACTATTTATACCTATAATGTGAATACCTAAATGTGGAAATTTGTAACTGCCTATAAGTACATACCTATTAAAGTATTATTTTTATACCTTAAGTAAGTTTCCCTAAAAATAATAAAATAAATAAAAATATATTATAGAACTTCTGCATAAGATTATTGATAAAGTGATAAAACCTTCTTGCTTTTACACGACTTCTTGATGACAAAGGTCCGCAAAGGTCCCAGATCAAATTTTTTTTTTATAGCCCAACTCCTCTCACTGAGAGGAAGGCTCGAGTCCCAGTAGTGGGAACGTAATGAGCTGTTTGTAGATGAATCAAGATGGGTTTGTTTTTCCTTTACAGGTACGGAACCTTAAAAACTGTGGACATAGGTACTATAATCATATTTGCATCTATCTGAGAAAGTTCTCGTCTTCAAAACTGTGGACTCATTTTTTATGACAATTAAATCTTTAAAATCACTATTACGATCGAAATCCCAGTTTTGTCCGTGTATAGTTTATTAAACAACTGCACTTGCATAAAAATGTGAGTTTGTATAGTAGTAACAATATTAGTAAGTGTGTTGATGTTTACTTTCTTTTCCCTAAATATGCTCAATGGCCTTTATTAATAAACGTTGCGTAAACCTATATTAGGCGTAACATGCTTTGTCTTGCTTTCACGCGTGACATTTACTGCAAGCGAAAAATTGACAGATAGATGTTTTAACTACTCCGGGTGTAAGCCACGTTTATTAATAAGGCCGTATGGGTTTCGATGATATATGTTTGTGCACATAGCTTATAACCTAAATATATAATACATATAGGTACTACTCTCCATCTTATTAAATTGGTAGTTTCCAAGAGGTCTCAGAAATTTTATTCCACGAGGATGAAGTCACGGGTACAAAACATAATTTATTACTAAACTTCACCGAAAAAACTGCGTACAATGAATCATCTTACAGAATCATTATTCATGTTAAAGGTATGGCATACGGATATTACCGCATTGTAGGATAAAACTACTATTATTGCTTCTTACGATATAATGTCTTTTACTATATATTTTTACTACAATTTACGTACAAATTTAATTTTAATATCTATAATCATAATCAGCTCATTTTGTTCCCACTGATGGGACTCGAGCCTTCCTCTCAGAGAGAGGAGTTGGGCCATAACCCACTCCGCGGGCCCAGTGCAGGTTGGTGGATAGATTAGTGGCCAACCCATGTTGAAGTTTTCAGGCCGCTCGAAGGTCTTCGACATAGCCTAACGACTGTTGTCCTAAGACAAACAACCGCTACCGTCAGCTTAACGTGCCCTCCGAAGCGAAGCACGAAACCGCTCAATTGTATAATGCCACTAGCGGTCACTCATCCGACTCCTGACCGCAGTAAGTGTTGCTTAACTTGTTGATCGGTTAAGATCGCCAAGTCCAGCTCCGCTACGAGCGCTTCGTAATTCTAAATACATATTGTATATTTATAGTGTATGTTTGCAGCTACTAATGTAAAGTGTGGTGAACTAGGACTTTAACAGGACTCTAACTCTCCAGAACACTATGGACCCATACAATTTAACATCACAACATCCAAAAACTGAAAAGAAACATTTCTGCTCGTCACACAAATATTGGCCCTGGATAAGGATCGAACCGTCGCCATACGCTTCTCAGTCAGGATAACTACTTCTTGAGCTCAAGGTCAATATAAAATTTAATAAAGACAACATGTTATGTATATAATCAATGATAATCTGTGTTTTTCTTTCGACTTCCAAAAAGTAGGGCTCAATTCGACTATATTTTTTTTTACCTCATAACTTTCAACTGGAAGAACCAAATATAATAAAAAAAGTTTTGAGAATCTCAAAACTTTTTTTATGTTTGAAAGGTGGTGCTTCCCGTGTAGCATCCCGTGTATTGTCACTTGAAGTTTTTGAGTTACATTCCAATAACTGAATGGAATGGAAGTCGGCTTCAATTTTTTTTTTATTGTATGCTCCTGCTCTATTTGTAATATTTATAAAAAGTAAATCCGTACATCCATGTAAGTTACAACTAAGAAGCGTATTTAAGATATTTTTAAGATCTGTGGATTTTGTAATTAAATAAATAAATAAATAAGTACATGTTGCCATGAATATTGACTAAAATGTTGGATCAGGATAATAATGTAGCATTGTTTTAGACCTGGGTAGAAGTTATCTCCAATCCAAATTTTCAGTTCCAGTTCCAGTTCAACAGTTAGCGCTGAGTGGTAACATTTATATACGTGTATACATATACGGCCTTATTAATAAACTTGGCTTACACCCGGAGTAGTTAAAACATCTATCTGTCAATTTTTCGCTTGCAGTAAATGTCACGCGTGAAAGCAAGACAAAGCATGTTACGCCTAATATAGGTTTACGCAACGTATATTAATAAAAGCCATAAATTACATTAATACTTTTACATCAGTAACATCGTGACGCTTTTGAATCGGTAGCTATGCATGTTAAAACTTTTTTATTTTAAAACCAGGAGACTGGTAAAACTGGAGTCTAATATCTAGTCCAGTCTAGTCTATACTTTAGATCGCAGTTAGAAAATAACAATGTGTACCAATATTAAAATGACTTCAAACTACCTTTGTATTGACTTCTTTGCTTTTATATATAACCTCCTCAAGCAACCCGTCATCATACTCTATTATTTTCCACTCTCAGTTTCTATTTTATCACCCTTTACAATATTATCAATCATCCTTTTTACTTATTTAGACACATCTTCTCTTCGGTAAAATGTTGAGTTTAATTCTCCTGTCACTGGTGCCACTTTCAAGCTTTAATTATTATACAAATTCTTAACTAAACTGGGCCGCAAAGTAAGCGGATTGGTTATAATAAATTATCTCAATATTTAATTGTTAAAGAGAATGTTTTAAAACCAATTATTTATAAAAAAATATTAAATGGTTTTCGCGCGGGTTCGATCGATGATGTGTATTTTTTTCTAACGTTTACTTCATTAATATATAGAGAGAAGTAAAACATTGTTATTTATTGTCAAAATGTTATCTAAATAATCAGTTGACTTTCTTTGTGACCCAGTGTAGGTATGTCATTCTAATCACTATACAAATCTTTATTTAAGGGTCGTATTCCAGAAGTACGCTCAGAACTAAACCTAGGCAAGACACGAGTAAATTTTGCATGGCACATGCAGTCCAATCTCCGCTCATCTGAAGATTCAAAATTGAACTTTCTGAAATACCGGTCTTACATTCCCATCTTTGTCTCCTCCATATTATCAATCATATTCGACAGATAAGCAGCAACTACTCGTTTCCATTTATTTGTTATAAATCTTCGTAAAAATTTGTAAAATAACTCTCAGAGAACAAAACAATGCGAAACTCGGCGAAATTGCATTGCATCGACAAAATATGTCGATGCTGTGAAAATCTGAACGAGTATCAGCAAACAAACATGTAGGATTAAATTTACTTATTAAAGAATAGTTTTGTGCTACGGTTTTCCCCGCAGTTTTAAGATTTTACGTTGGCGGCTTTTGGTTGTTACCCTACTACACAGATGTGAAGTTGATGAAATATACAAATAACCAAACTTAAAGCTATGAGTGTAAGTATAAGACATATAGTATTGCAAACCTTATTGTAGATATTGATGCTTTCTATAAAACTGCGATACATTACTTTGCTCTATTGTCAATAGTTTCCGCAACGTACGCAATACAAGGATGTTTATTGGTGTTTTTTCACACCTTGGGTTACATTATCGAAGTTTTCATACCGATTTTGAACATAATTATTATATACTCTATGTTACTCAGTGATAACGTAGCTTTCTAACGGCAAAGTATTTTTTAGATCGGTCAAGTAATTTTTAAGTTTATTCGTTACATACAAAAACACAAATATGACCTCTTTATACGTAATATTATTAAGTTTATAAAGTATCAAGTATAGATGAAATAAAAAGTAACAAAACATCCTCTTTTATTAGTAAGTCAAAACATGTTTTACTAAACATTGAGAAAATACGTAATTTTGATACGCTTTTTTAAAGTTTTAATTTATTTTATTAAATTTTTAGATCGTATAAATATGTAGAAGAGCGACTGGCTCTCAAAAACAGCTGCCAGAACTAACTGTTAGGTGCTTAGTGATAGGTTTTCCAACTTGAGGGTGGTAGCTATTTGACTTGAGGGTGATAGTATTGAGCTAGCCAGTTGGACACTAATAGTGTTCTACCACCATGCTGTGGGTGGATGCATGCAATTTTTTTTATTTTAGTTTCGTCTCATTATTATTTTATGTGCGAGCTAAAACCGTACATAAAGCTAGTAACATACAGACAGAAATGTGCTTCATAATATTGTGCAGCATCTGCGGGAAATGGAAATCGGTAAATAAGCATCATTCATTTAAATTATGAATGATGAACGGAGGCCGAAATGTCATTAATAATTCAGGAGTTGGTTTGTCGGTTGGATTTCAATATAAGCACTTTTGGACGAGATAAGCAGGCATTTGCCTAATGGTAAGCTTCATGTTAATACAGTCTAACGATTTTATTCTGCCAAAACTATTATTCATTACAAAAAAGTTGTTAATACGGGTGAGATATTATTTTATGGTGAGCGTGACGCTTGCATATGATGGTGGCATCATAAAAATATTCAGAGTTATGTGTACATTTGCATAATAATATGCTACATTGCAACTGTTTTAAAGTTTATTTCATTAAATTTATTTCATTAGAGAGAGAAGTAGAACATTATTTATTTTTAAAATTTATTTAAAATATAACTATAAATTAAAATATAATAATAAAGCTTTTTGATAAGGTAGCATTAATTAGAAAATAAGTTTGGTCTAATTATCATTATATTAAAATGAAATAATAGGACGATTTATTTTTCCATTTCAATTTAGACCGTAATTTCGTTCTTTAGTAATTATTAACTTGGTTTTAAAACTAAATGAATGAATCCTAATTAATTGAATTAAGTTTGTATAGAAACAATAGGACATAATAGAATTAAAAAAAAATTAGATTGTGTACTAGCTGTGCTATCCGGAAGGCTTTGGAGTGGAGACCACGGACCGGCAAGCGCTGCGTAGGTACCGACAAGGTGGACTGACGATCTGATAAAGGTAGCAGGACAGGTTAAAGTTGGATGCAGGTCGCTTCCAACCGGTCCTTTTGGTAATTTGTCAGAGTGTTTGTTCAGCAGTGGACGTCCTACGGCTGAGATGATGATGGTGATGATGATCCATCTTAATAACCTTCAAACCTAGACAATTAGGACCGGATCGTTTCTTCCAATACAATAATTACATTAGCCATATCAATAAACAATGTACTCGTATAATTGCAGTGCAACTATTGTATGCCAAATCATACATTCTTCTTCATCATATACTTAACTGCTGCAGGTCGTGCCTGTCTTGGAAGACTTATGTGGAGAGTTTGACAATTTTCTTCAATACATGCCTGTCTTCCTCGGAGCAGGGTTGACAGGAAATCCTGCGAGAGCCTTCACTTGGTCAAACTAGCGGCTAGGTGGTCAGCCTCATGGTCTCCTGCCTTCAATCTTTCTCACTACCAACAGTTCCAGACATAATACAGCATACTTTAAAAGTTCCAAAGCAGCTGTTAGTTTCCGCATTACCCCTATTAACCCTCAAACATGTGTACCTATCAGCGGCGCAACCCGTGTCCCGACAGACTTGACACTTTTGAACGTCGCACTAAAACTAATATCGAAGTTTATTACCTATTCCGTCGCGGAGTGAATATAAGGCGTGATATTCCCGGGACATTAATTCAACGTCAAAAAAATATCATTATTATCTGTACGGTCAGTGATGTAATAAACTGGATGACAAATTATAAGTATAAATCTATTTTAGCTAATTTTGCTCTTGATGCTTTATTGGTCAAGTAATAGAACAGGTATTCTAAAATCGCAAATTCAAGCCTTGCTAGCGCCTGAGTCATTTCACTTCAATATAAAAACTAAAAAGCACGCTTCACATTCGTTGTAAGATTTAATGGTGTGACAGTGTGACGATATGTTAATTTGGCGCTATTCTTACTAAATGTATGTATGTTTAAAAGTTTAATGTAATTGAGATGTATTAATTCACACATTCATTCACCTCATTTACTCTCTCATTATTACTCATTAAACTCTTACGTTTAGATTATTTTTGTAATGTTATATCAATTGATAAATCAATTGCGCCTGATGGTGATTTCTGCGGCACTTGCAGAGCCATCTATAGCTTTAACCTGAATTTTCGCGTAGAACTTGAATAATAAGTAGTAAATGCAGCTCTTTTTCTATATCCTGAGACATTTTGAGACTCATCAAACAGCCCTTGTCTTTGCTATTTAAACTCTACATAGTAGTGCTTACACACTATTGATTTATACCAGAATCTTGCACCAAAATGGTACAGCAAAGCTGGTAATCGTACCTTTTACATTAGTCCAAGTGCAAATGCATAGTAGGTTAGGAAAATAGGATATTGACAAAAGATCAAAGATCTTGCAATTTGCATCTCGAAGATAGGTGCAGGAAAAAAATTATTAAATCCGTCCCATCACGGAAATAATATTTACACTCTTAATACCCACCAATTTTTAATCACCAATCAACTTTTTTATCACCAATTTCTTTCGTACAGAAAAAAAAACCAGTAGAAAGTTTCCGTACCATTATCTACAAAAGCGGCAAAAAACTCACGTTTGTTGTGTGGGAGCTCCTAAAACATTTATTATATTCTGTTTTTTAGTATTTTTGTAATAGCGGCAACAGAAATACATCATCAGTGAAAATTTCACCTTTTAAACTGTAACGGTTCAACTCAGACAGACAGATAGACAAACTGACTGACAACGGAGTCTTAGTAATAGGGTCCAGTTTTACCCTTTGAGTACAAAACCCTAAAAACAAAATAAACCAAATACATCGATATTTTTATACTTCACACTAAACATTGAATGCACTTAAACAATTCTATTAATATTAAAAAAATATGTTTTTAATAAAAAATAACGCAAGAATAATTTGTAAATATTAATACTGGTTTCCATTATATTCAGTTATTGTAGTGTATCTCAAATACTACTGGACCAAATTCGATGAAATTTAAATGGGATCACACGGAAAGCACCAGCTTTCAAACAAAAAAATAATATAAAAAAAAATTTTAGAATCGGTTCACCCAGTCGAAAGTTATGAGGTAACAAACATAAAAAAAAACTTCAATGTTTCAATGTATAAAAAAAACTTACAGTCGAATTGAGTACCTCCTCCTTTTTTGGAATTCGGTAGAAAATATCCAAGGCTAACAATGTATCACGACTTATAATCACATTACAAAGCGTTATCGTCGACACGCTTTGTCGCACCGTGAATGGTCAGCTTTAAGGATCAAGTTGGATCCGTAACTAGGTCACCATATTGTGTAGTGATTGAAATTTAATGCCTTAGTTCGCAGTTTGTTTTGAAACTTTTCTGAACCAGACCAGTGGGTAGATTTAGTGCCAACATAAGTATTAACTTGTAAACTTCCAAGTGGGTTCTAAGTTCAGTGAAATGACCTCGGGTTTTACCTTTGGATTTAAGTTGTACTTAGTTGTAACTTACGCACTTAGTTTAATAAGGTTGCTCGGGGCTTTGCAGAAATTGCGCTTTGAAAGTCAAATAAGATTACAGTGGTAGGCAACGTTTGTTTGTAACTTTGTATTTGTTCTAGAATAACTTTCAAAGTGACGCAACCAACCGACATGTGACAGCAAATTATACTGAATAAATTGTATGCTTCTACCGACTTTATGTAAGCGAGTTTGTTGTCAATTTAATTGACCGAGTGAGCGAAGCGTCTCTGCCTGGCCAAATTGACTTTCATCTATCCGTATATTTTTTATGTTGTATTTTTGCCCTCCTGTACAGGTTGCATTTTTCAACCAATCTTGACGCCTTGAATGTATGGTATTTTTTTCTCGCCGGCGATTTCGGAGTGCTGATAAGCGGACTTTTGCTAAAAAGAGGGGATTTTTTTGCGGCGCTATTTACCGTCTGATTTAAAACAAAATTGGTACATATATTAGGTACCTGATTTTCAAGATGAATTTCGAATATGAGCATAATTGGTCAAGTGGTAGCCGAGATAGGTCGTGAAGTTTACAAACTGGGAAATTTTGGTAATATTCGGCAAGAACATTTGGTACCAACAATATATATTTTGTGTAAAATTGTTCGACGTCTTGTCAAAATAAATATAAGCATTTTTTTCTAAATTGCGATGACCAGGGGCCTTACTGTGAGCTATTAAAGCAGGACTTCTAGAAAACTGCCCGGTTTATTCGTACCATGAGAACGTTATAGCAGGCCTGCACAAGCCTACTATTCAAAAACCGTAGAAAAACCGTTCACCTGTTTTCTTGTATAGACTCTCGTTAAAATGACGCTCTAAATCCACTCAGTTTGTCAGCTTACAAACGCCTAGGCATCTGCTATGTTGGTTATAGTAAATTGTTAGAGTTTCAGATACAATATTATCCGTTCACATTTTGAGAAAACAATACTCAAACAGTTCACCTAAATGAGCGTCATAGTATGATTTCATGCACGGAACTTGCATGGTTTTTATGAAGCTGAAGGCCCCTCAGACGGCGAAAACTTGCAACTGATGAGACAGTGCTTGTGAGATCTACTGTTCGCAGAACTACTAGTATCAAATATAATTTACATACTTGTACCCCATCACTGGTTTAGTTGTACAAAACAATAAAGATTATGTTGAATGTTTCTAATAAATAAATAAAAAAAGGACTTCTTGAGTCGCGGGAAGCAATATGGTCACACACAATCACACATCACAAAATCCAAGACCCCAGGACAAACATTCTGCTCCTCACACATACATTTGCACCATGGTATATTGCAAACTGGGCTGGGTTTCAAAGACAGGGTCGTTATTAACTGAGTTAGCAGAGCCGTCAAAATCAAATTACTTATTTACCTACTACAAATTTCATGTAGGTAATTTTATCAATGTTATTAATATGCAACACCTCTGACTGCGATACGTAAAGCCAAAACACAAAATCCCGATTCACGCTATCCCTAAATACCAATTTACCGAATAACTCTATCACTAAACCATGTAAACTCTAATCACCGCATTTCTTAAACACTATTACTAATATCAATGTCTCGAAATTCTGAATTATGGTTATTTTTTATTATTTGAGCTGCCAAAGAATAGTTGTAAAGTTTTCGTGCACGAATTTTTTTTAGATGATACGAGGGTCATTTGAAAAGTTCTTAGCCTAACATGGTTAAAGTCATTGGTTTTTTATAACTACCCTCATTTTGTAGTTACATTATTTAGCAACAAGTATGCACAGTCTAGTTTATTCACAGTAACTCATTGTTCGTTTACACGTGATACCGTAAGTCAAGTCAGAGCTATTTTTGAAAATGGATAAAATTAAACATCGTGCAGTGATATAATACCTGAATTTGAAAGGTTTAACTCCAAAAGCTATACATGAAGACATGTCTGCTACTTTGGGTGAGTCCGCTCCTTCGTATGCGACTGTTAAAAACTGGGTGGCAGAGTTTAAACGTCGTCGTGAGACCATTCAAGATGAGCCCCGTAGTGGCCGGCCTTCGACTGCTTCCACAGACCAAACAAAGAAAAATCTGTGATTTAATTTTATCTGATCGAAGATTGACTATCGAGGAAATAGCTAAGACAGTAGGCATGTCATCTGAGCGAACACATCATATAATTACTACTGAACTTGGATTCTCTAAGGTGTCTGCGCGGTGGGCACCGCGACTGCTTTCAGTGGAACAAAAACGCAACCGACTCACAACTTCTCGCGACTGTTTAGAGTTATATGAAGCTGACCCAATAGAATTTGTTAAAAGGTTTATAACCGTGGATAAAACCTGGGTTCACCACAATACACCCGAGACAAAAGAACAGTCGAAACAATGGAAAAGAGCAGGATCGCCCACACCAAAGAAGGCAAAGGTGGTTTTATCGGCGGGCAAAGTCATGGCATCCGTTTTTTGGGATGCAAAGGGTATAATTCTCGTGGATTATTTAAAAAAGTGTGAAACAATAAACTCCGATTACTCGTATAAAAATAGATTTTATTTTGCATTTTTTAGAATTTTTAGCAAGTCGCTCACCTGACGTCGCCGCTCCTTTTACTGAAGTAACAGATCTCATCTAGAATTTATGAATCATGAATTTATGATAAATCGGTAAATCGCTATTTAGGATAGCGTGAATCGGAATGTTGTGTTTTAATTTTACGCATCGCAGTCCCTCTGTATATATCAATTGCTTAAGGATAATCAACACAAATTCAGCTTGCTAAAAGTCACTTTTAGCGTAGCTTTCAGTGATAAGGCATTATCTACACTAATCTATATCTACACTATTATTATGAAGAGTTTACAAATATTTGTTTCTTGTTTGTTTGGATTGAATAGTCTCCGAAACTAGGCCGATTTAAAAAAATCTTTCACATTGGAATCCAATATCCATATCGACTAACTTGCCTATGGAGCCCTGTGGCGCTTTTGTGATTGCTCCCGAGTGTTACATTATATATTTTTTTTAAAGTTCACAGAACATGTCCGTGTGTAGTGTTGCGATAGAAAGAAAATATATTACGCTAAAGAATTACACTCTATGGTTAAACATTGATATGACTTTAAAAAATAAACAAAAGAAAAACGCGCGTGACACTTACTTGCAACAATTGTTGCGCTGACACTTTGGACCTCAAAAATCCTTGCAGTTTTGTGGCGCGGGCAAAGTAGTCGTTATGAACATAGAATTTAGGATAATTTCATTAAAGTCAGGGATATGTATGAAAACTTGGATAATTTAACCCAACGTGTGAAAATAATATCAAAAAGTCCTTTAATTAAGAAAAGTCATGTACTGCACTTTATAGAGGACATCAATATCTACAAAGAAGTCTGCAATACCATATGCCTAACTATTGCAGTTATGTCACATTAACTACTTTTGACGTGAATACGTGGACATTTGCTACCATACGGGGCAATCCAAAAAACCTAATGATATCAATATCGGGGGATACAGTTAGTCGTAGTTTCAAATTTATCCTAATTATCCAAAATTAAATTATACGGCTAGATAGTTAAAGGACTAAAGAATTCATTACGATAAACGAGAATAGTGACGCATTGCGCGCGGTGGACGGAGAAGCACCGCCATTTTGAGGTTGTTTTTCTGCGTATCGAGCAATATTTGCAATTAGTAAAAAACTTTTGACCGGAGAAACGTAAACACGTATGTACAACACACGGCCGTGTCAATGAATCAGCCACATCCCATTTTGTGCAATAGTAACGCCGGTACAAACTAGGCCACATTATTCATACCTTGGGATTAATCCTTATCTACTCTAATAATAAAGAAGAATGTATCACTTTTCAAAGCACTAATGTCTGCTTTAGCGAACTTCAATTTTAAAAAATATAGTTAATCCCGTCCGAGGATGTGAATTTTTCTCTCTATGCATTTCAAAGAAGAATGATTTCATTGTTTGTTTTTTTTTGTAATGGAAACGCAAAAACTACTTGACTGATTTAAAACAATCTTTCACCATTAGAAAGCTATATTATGCCTGAGTAACAAGTGGAGAATATCATATTCGAAAACCTGGGTTTTTAATAATTTTTACCTCTGCCCTATTAAGGGTTAAATTTATTCAAATTCGGTCCAGTCGTTTATGAGATACACTCCAATAACTGAATGGAAATGGAAGTCGGTATAAAAAAAATTAAATTGTTCTTGTATACCAAACTAATACATAAACGATATATTACATAGACATTATGCAATGTAGTGCTGAAGAAAGTTTTAAAGTACTTATCAAGATCTGGAAGATGGAAACTGTCATGGGCATGACGATTACCATCAGTGGCACAAATTATCATGTCATTGTCGTTCTTATTGTGTTAAATATTATTAAAATAGATTGATGGATGATGATGATGATGATGAATCTTGTATATCCTATGTTACTCAGGGTGAATGTAGCTTTCTAATGGTGAAAGAATTTTTGATCTCGGTCCAGTACTTTTTGAGCCATTTCGTTACAAAACTTACATACAAATCTTTCCTCTTTATAATATTAGTATAGATTAGTAATTAGTAATAAGTATTAGTATATTATTATTAGTATAATAAGTATATTAGTAAGTATAGAAGTATAGATACAGGTTAACCTAGTTTGGGGACCAATGAAACCATGGTCTGTAAAATGTAATCTACGTCAATAAACGTTATTATTATTATAGATTAATCGGCAAAACCACAACTAGTAAAAACAAACTTGGCTAATATTAACTGCCTAACATGAGCTTGAGTTTATTCATAACTGAAACTAACGTTAGGGATCGAATATGTCGACCCCCGAGAGCTCACAGACGCTGTTCTCGGAGCGCACATGAGTATCTGATTATGCTTGCTCCGGGTTGACCTGTTTGAACTCTGATACCAGTCCTTTGTAGGCAAAATGATTGTGCAGCATATATCAAAATCACGAGAACATCGAATATAAGTAATTGTTTTTAGCGTTCCGTACCGAAATGGTGACAAACGGACACCTTACAACAGGGTTGTATGTGTCCCTATTTTAGGTGTCCGTCTGTCATAACCGTGGTAGTTAGACAGTTGAAATTTTCAGTGTTTTTGGTGATGCATTTCTAAAGTTATATGATTATTAACGGGATATTTACCGTGGTAAGGTTGTGGAATGAGCTCCCGATATTTCGGCGCAGTTACATGCACCATGTTCACGGGAAGACTGAAGAATGCGGGTGGATGGTCAAAAAGTTTAAAAGTTAGGTGCAGACATAACGATCTACCCTCTTTCTTAGTCTTTTGCTACGGTTATCACTGGAACTCGAACTCGATCCTAAGTCCCGACAAAACACACTCACTGTATCACTGCGTTAATAATCATATAACTTTAGAGAACAACCGTGATAGTTTAAAACAGTGTTGATGCATTTCTGTTGCCGCTATAACTACAAATACTTAAAAACTGGCCAAGTTCGAGTCGGACTTGTGTACGTAGGGTTCCGTAAGAGCGGCAAAAAATCATGTGTGTTGTATGGGAGATTTATAGATAAGGGTACGGAACCCTTCGCGCGCGAGTCCGACTCGCACTTGGCCGGGTATTTTTTCTTTCTTAATTTGTAAACCCTCAAGTCTAGTAGGTATTTTGACATTTCCTTGCCAGCAGAACAAAATATTACCCTAAACAAGCATGTCTTGTCAGTATAGTCATTACTGAATGAGAAATAAAAAGCTATCCCCTAAATCTATCATACGTTTGAGATGTGATCTTCACAAATACTCGCGCTCCGTAATGATCAGTCATCAAAGCGTCTGAATAGCAAACAAATCTCTGCACAATACTGCGAGATTTTGACGAGCAGTATGATTCAAGGAATAGGTGAAAGCGGTTAATATATTAACTTTATAAAGTATATCTAGAGGGATTCGAACCCGCGTCTTCTGACTACCCGTGTCAGACGCTATGAACATCTAGGCCACCGATGCTCGAGTTCCGAGCATCGAATTTAACTCTCTATCTGATTTAACCGTCTTACGGGGACGGAGCGACATCTATTGAACAGCTTTGACAGCACTTTCCAACCGAAAGAAGTATTTTTAGAAATACTTAAATTTTCGTTTTGACGTCGCAACTCTTTATATTTTTTTTTGTATCACTTTTTTTAAAGCACTAACGCCTGCTTAGCGAACTCAAACATTGAAATTTATAGAGAGAAAAATTCTCATTCTCGGACGGGATTCGAACCCGCGTCTTCTGGCTATCCGTGTCAGACGCCATGACAATGTACAAAAGAAAATTATAGCTAACACGTGTACGGTCAACAAAAACAGAAGAGGAGAGACCACAGATAAAAGAGTATCCATATGCTACCATTGACACATATTATATCGTTCAAAAACAACAATTATTAGGAACTGTTCATAAATGGAAGGCTTCTTGAGCATGAGATCGTCATGCTTAGCAGTGCCAATGTTATGCTACGAAACTATAATAAACAAACATTACTGTATTGCACTGAAACTAACAGGGGAAGGCTTGTTACTTAGAAGGCAGAGAGCTTGCCAGAGTGTCACTTAATAGTATAAAGATACAATTGGAAAATATCGGTCAAAATTACCATTGTTATGTGGAGGATGTAGGAGGTTTTTAACGCGTCACCAACCGACTCGTCACCACACAACATAAAACGCTTTCGCTTGCAGCTAATACCGCTGTCAATCCATTCATTCATCGGGGCTATGAGTAGCACTGATTTGACGAACTCTCCACTCCCCAGTGCATCTCCAAACGTGACGTTTCGTGATTTTATGCAGACGACCCACCTGGGGCTACATTCTGTATAATCAAATAATGTATCCTCTACGAACAAAGAACAAGTTTCAATTTTGCGGCATTATTTTGTGCAGCCACTGCAATAATGTTTATTCTTCTAATAATATTTGTGAAATCATTTAAATTAGTACTCACGGGATGTAGAACACGATTTATTTGATTTTGGAGTTCCCGATATTTCGGCACAGTTACATTTACCATGTTCTCGGGTAGACTGAAGATGCGGGTGGATTCGAAATCAAAGTTATTTAAGAACAGACCAAACCCTACCCTCATTTGTTTACTCTTTTACTACGGATACCACTAGCACTAGAACTCGATTGTAAGTCACAATCAAATAAATCGTGGCCTTCATCCCGTTAGTACTAATTATAACTTAGTAAGCAACCGCGAAAGTCTAAGTCGGAATGTGATAACTGTAAAAGTTGTGAAATGTTATGTTTGTAAGAATGTTTATTACTCAATCAGGCAAAAACGGCTAAACGGATTTTGCAGTTTCATACCTACCTACGACCACTGGCGTACTGTTTCGTAAAGGACAATGTTTCCAGCGAAATTACAGGGCAAGAGATTTAACATATTATATTTTAGGGTGATGAGCTCACTGCATTGAAATCCGGGGTTTACGTTACGAACTGTTATGGGCTAGTGTTGGCTCATAACAGTTCGTAAATGAAAAAACAATAACGCAGAACATCAGGCCTGCGACTAGCTCGTCTCGTTATTGATGGACATTATAAAAAGACGGTGTTGAAATCTAGCCACCCGTACGCATCTACTCAACTCAACTAAGTGGTACAGGATGCCGATACCAAGGAGCAACTAATATGAAACCAGGGCTCACCGAACTATCGTACAAGTACACTTAGTACTTACTATTCATCATCATCATTCATCATTATCAGCCGGAAGACGTCCACTGCTGAACATATGCCTCCCCCATAGAACGCCACTTGGACCGGCTACTCGCTTCCTGCATCCAGCGATTCCCCGCGGTTTTTAAAAAGCTTCAATAAACACTTTAGCTCAATTGACTTGTTTAATAGTAAAAAACAAAGCGTCAGACACTCTGTTATTAATATATTAAATAATGGATGTTTATAAGAACCTACTCGTACCTACAACTGGATAAAGGGATGGTTTAATTTTGTGACTGCTAACACGAAAGATAGATATCCTTTTCCTTGTTTATTCTTATTAACTGTATTATATTAACACTCAATTAAAGATTAACTTAATTATTATTTATAATATTATTATACACATATTATTATATGTATACTATTTGTTGACCCTCATACACACATGCAAAAAACACACATACTGCACGCGCACATAGTGCACACACACTGTGGTTATTGTCGCCTGTACACATGTCGGATACCCACTTTTTGCTCAACAGATGTATATATTTGTAAATGTAACACTTTGAAATTTTCTGCTCTCTATTACGTTTTTCTTTTTATATAAAGTAAATCCATAATTGGATGTGAGACTTATTAATAAGTTAATTTAATTATGCTTAAGATCTGTGGATTTTGTGAACTTAAATAAATAAAATAAATAAATAAAATTAAATTTTTATGAGGTGAGGCTGAGCGTGCGTGTATTGTATGTTGCCAGGGCCAGGGGTCGTTTTTGGGATTGGTAGCCGGATCTCTGCCGGAGATTCTTCGCACCACCTGCTCCACCGTTACAATGGCCGCTACCGTAGCCACGGATAGCAGAGCTGCCGGGAACTGGGGGCCGTGGTTTAATGTTAATTGTCATGGGGGGGGGATTTGCCTTAATGCACCACACTTGGCAGGCGTCTTGGTGATCGCAGTGGATGTTGGCGCAGACTGCGGGAAATGCTGCTGCCCATTTCCCGGATATTCCCTTAGCCGCCTCTTACGGCACCCACGGGAAAAGTTAGGGGGGGTACAATTCGAAGCCGGTACCACCACGGCATACTATTAGTAGAATTAAACCCTGAAGGCAATCGATGCACATGCTGTGAGAGCATAGTAGAAAGGGAAGTATGAAACAAAGGACAGGAAAAAGTAAAAAAGCGGTGATACGATTTGTAAAGCCAGCGTTTAATTTTTTTTAAATCGTTCGTGCTCATGGACTAGGATTCCAAGTGATTCAGGAAGAATGGGTAGACACATAAATATCAAGCGAGATTCCAATCCGTGCGCTGGGTACAAAACCTGGTGTCGCAAGCAACGGCCGTATTCCGCGATTCAACGTATTGTTAGATTAAATAAGTTCACTGTCCATTGTGGTATTAAAATTTAACGTTTGTGTATTCGTAAGTACAGAGCAAGCAATGTAAACTGTTTACATGCAATATCGCGACCAGTGTTCAGTCGTATAATACAAAATTTGCGTTGTTCTGTTTTTGGACATATTACTGCGTCACCGGCCGGCCACCTTTGCATATCTCCCTTGTTTCTGTGATCTGTGGGTACACGCATAAACACATCATATATCTCCAAGACCCGAATACAAAGATTTCTGCAAATCACACATATATTTACCAAGGGATGGTCCGGTGATAGTTTTTTCCTACAATGTCTATTTTATGTAATCATACCAAATATGATGATTATAATATGCAAACTAAAAGAGGAAGGTCAATTGAAAATAGTTTATTATGCAACTAGTGAATAAAGGACGGATTTAAAGCGAGGGCCATAGATGAATCACGAGTAAGCGAAGGATTCTAACGACTGAATCACGACCGCAAGGAGTGATTAGTGATGATTGAATCACGAGCGTAGCGAGTTATTCAAGTGTTAGAATCCTGAGGGATGAGAGTGATTCATGGCCCTCGATATAAATCCGTTTTATTCAAGAGTTGCATACTATACTTTATACCTTGACTATGAGAAAAAGAAATAACTATTTAAAAACGAAAAAAGGAAGGTTAAATTAATTAATATGCACATTAAAATTGGAACAATTTAAACATAAAAGTATTTTCTAATATTTCTAAATATTATTGTTATATATTTTTTCTGTAATGGCATCAAAGAACACAATACAGTTTTTATTCTATTGCTAAACTCCTTGTCACAAGTATAGATCAATCAAACCTCGAGGAGTTCAGTATTTGCATAAAGTGTTTGAATGTCAAATATTCTATGCGCAAGGAGTTTGTATCGAGTATTCAAGCAAGCAAGTTGTATAAGCATTGAGATGGAGATCGAATGTATTGGTATGTTCTAAATTCAAGCACCAAAATAGTGATTAAAAGGCGTTTTTATTCACTGTTTTCAGTGAATAAAATAAGCTTTTTAGAGGGTGAATGGTACAAATATTTTTATTTTTTTTACTACACAATGTAAACAGTTAAAATCAATATAAACATTATAGTGCAATATTGTTGTGTGATCGCCGAGCGCACGTACTCCGTGAAGAAGCGGCTCTGGACGTCGCGAAACCGGTCGAGTCCTAGATACTCTATTGCGTAAGTTAAAATCTGTTACTAATCGCTTTAAAATTGTTTTGTTATTGACCAAGCGAGCGACTCTGCTTTAACTGGCCAAATTGACTTTCATTGGTGTTTGTTAGGTTGTATGTTGGTCCTCATGTACAGGTCGTATTTTGCAATCAATGTTGACTAAACTTGGTATGCATGTTTAACTACTCAATTATTTTTTGTCAGTTTTGGATCGGGGAGTATTTTCCTAAAAAGAGGGGAGGTTTGCTACAGCGCTATTTACCGATCGAATTTGATAAAAATTGGTACACAAATCCGGTACCTTTTTTTACGCAGAGGAAGATTTTATATCCTGATCACCAGCTCAAGGGGTAGAGCTGGTGCGCGTGTGGGAGTCTCCGCCAGAAGGGCAGAATACCCACCAAACCTCTGCGGTGTTCGATCGTCATCGACTGGTGGCGGGAACCGTGGGACCATTTGTATTCACCACAGCCCCCACCGACGTCGCTGCCCGCTTACGCAGGCCCAGCCTACACAAATTAGGTACCTACCATAACCATCGCATACCTGATTTTAAAGTAAAATTTGGAATATGAGCATGTGGTGGTGGCCGAGATATATAGGTTGTAAATTTTAAAATAGTAATATTTGGCATTATTTAACTGCAGCTCAGACAGCGAAAAGTTGCCGCTGATAAGACTGTGTTCGCGAGGTCTACTGTTTGCGGAGTTGAGTTACACTCCAAAAACTAAAAAGTGTTACGCATATCTTGATGATATCATCATTGACGGTGAATTACAATCGACCCCATAAGGGTCATTAAAACTGGTGAATAAAAATACCAAAAAATGGAACCGACTTCAATCCCAAAAAGTGTGAAATAACTTGTTGAAGTTGGTACCATGATAGTTCCAAATTTGTATTTACCCTTTTTTGTAAGTTTAAGTAATCTAAATATGTAACTAAATGTAAAATATATTGAAATAGCATTACAAAATAAAAATGACAACAAAATTAGATACACAGAATTTTCAGTTGAATTTGATTAGTGCCACGTGTCCAATTAGCGAGTTTCATAACGTAAGGGTAGATTATTCTGGCTTGATTGGAATTTTTGAATACTCTGTGTTACTTTTACTTATTTTTCTTATGTTATCAACTGATGAAAAGAGTAATGAAGGCAAATACATCAAGTATTTCATTTCTGTATCCGTAGTTTACCTATATTTATTTGTTTCACATAGTTGATGTAAATATTATTTGTATTTTTTAGTATTGGTTTATCTCCTACCTATCTATTTATAATTATCTCCTACCTATATATTCATTTATCAAGGAGATCATAAAAGCTTATTACAACTAAACTAACTTAATATTTATTACGGATTTCAGCGACCTACCTACGAGCAATGCAAGTTTCTCTAAAGGATTTAATCTGAAACGAGGTGATCCGGCAGAGAATTAAAGTAACCGATACAGCTCCAAACAATTTGTAAAGTGAAGTGGCAATAAGCTGGTCAGACCAGTCGTAGAACCAATGACCGATGGAATAGACGGGTACTCGAGTGAAGACCACGTGTCGTCAAGCGTAGCGTAGCGTGGGACGACCTTCCGCCAGATGGAGCGACGATCTGCGTAAGGTAGCTGGCAGTCACTGGATGAGCAGAGCCGAAAACCAGGCTTAGCAGCGCGCTTTGGGAGAGGCATATGTTCATCAGTTGACTGTTACAGGCTGATAAAATGGATATCGAGATCATTTCACATCATATCAGTGTGTGTTACCGAATGGTTTGGAAGGTACTGGAGTGGAAGCCTCAGACCGGCAAACGCAGCGCAGGTCATCTCTACAACCCACAAGGTTGTAGAGACGACCTGGATAAAGGTCACAGGACGGCGCTGGATACAGGCCGCTTCCAACCGGCCCTTTTAGAAATATAAAAAGGGGAGGTGTTGGTCGGAATATGATTTAAATAATGGCAAGTCTTTAATATAATGCTCAAGATAAAAAAGACCCTCAGATGGACCCCTGTGGACGTCCTCTTAATTTTATTATGTGGATCTTCCACATAATAAAAATAAGAGGACGCTGTCAACTAGAACTAAAAACTATTTTGGTCATTTGGAACCTATTAAGTAATTCAAAGGTGCACAACAATTTTATTACACAAGGAAACTTAACTTTGCTGTAAAAAAACTCAATATTTAAAAAGAAGCACGTAAAATATCTTCCCTATCTGTAAACTCTAGCAAATGAGAATGCCTACCATCTCGTATTTATACATCGGTATTGCAATGCATATACACCCTGAATTTGCCTCAAGAAGGGCCCACATCCAATCAGGGGTCCGTCGTACATCAAAACATTTGTTCCGTCTATGGCTCTCAATGGGGGTCCTTACTATGAGCTCTTACTATGCCCTTAGGATAAATGAGGGTGCGTGACCAATTAGAGGGTACCGATACCAAGAGCCATGGGTATAATAAGTATATCTTTGCGTTAAAATGAATGGGTTCCAGCCGATCAAGTTTGTCCGTTGCAAAAAACGAAAGAAGTATATCGTATGTTGGTGTTGAATATATTTTCGTTTAGGGAGTCAAGTTTTTATGAGCACGTAATTCTTCCTACTAATATTATAATCGCAAAAGTTTGTGAGTATGGATGTGTGGATCTTTGTTGGTCTTTCACGCACAAACGGCGGGGGCAATTTTGATGAAATGTGGTATTTAGGTAGATGAGGCGCTGGATTAACACATAGAATACTTTTTATCATCATCATCATCTTTCACCAAGCGGGTAAAAAAGCGTATATGCTTGGGCACAGCATAGACAAAAATATAATAAGATCTGCGCCTACGTCAAGATTGTATTGATAACAGTTCTGTCAAAGTTTGTGTCAGTTTCTGATAGCTTAGTCAAAAACCAAGTCAATTTGACAGCGCGTTACACTAGACGTGCTCGGCGTCGTCAAGGGTGATGAAATGTAACACAAATACGGTCAACGGTGCATGATGAAACGTAATGACAGTTTTTTCCATGGTGATTAATGATTATTTGTATGTACGTAAGTCCTGTATTATTAATGTTTACTGATTGACATACTAAGTAGGTAGTTATATGTACTCATATAATACTATTATAGCAATGGCATTTGACCTTTTTTTATTTATTTTATAGACATTATTTTAGTACATATTTTATGACATTTTGGTATAAAGATAGATATGGCCTTGGAGAAATAATATGCTACTCGAATCCTGCACGTAGTCGCGGGCACCAGCTAGTAGAACGATATACAGAGGAAATAATATTGGTCACTTGAAGTGTAAATGAGATACAGAAAATTATTTAAACGCAATTACAGAAACGGACCAGGATTTAACTTTATAAGCTCTTATAGTTGTTTTGCATTAAATAGGAGTACGCTGAAAAATTAGTTGTGTTAGCATATTGTTAATATGAGGCTGGTTTTCAGTATTACTTTATTGCTCAAACTTCTTAAGTGTAAGCACAGACAATTTAGGTATACACAAACGAAACTTTGTGGTCGACAAGTATCTCGTTTCTAAATATATCGAAGTAATAACCCTTCAACCATCGTCTTTTAACGTACGACCAATATTTGTTAAACATAATATACCATAATCCCGAAGTGACAAGAGATCGAATAAAATACACCGTTCGATCTTGCTATATCACAGTGAACCCTTTTTGTGGTAGAAGTCACAAGCTGAAAAAACATTTGTATCAAACTTATAATAGTAGTTTGAAACTATTGCATACTGAGTGCCACTCATGTCACTAGCGAGTGATTAAAACCCTAGCCTACGGATCCTATACCTAGGAATAGGACTAGATCTTACTAGGCTACTATCTTCAAATATATTTTTTTTGAGTGGACAGAGGTTTACTTTCATACATTGGAATTTTCTTCACATTCACTTTAATCATACATTTTAAAGCAAAGATAAAAAAAAAACACAAAATTCAGTACAACAAAATGTATGAAAGGCACCAAAAGCAGGGGCGGTCACAGGAAAAGAAAAATTGGTATCAAAAATTTTGTTTTTTATTCTATACATAAAGAAGTAGAGGCCAGAAGTTAGGCTGGGAAAAAGTCAAAGTCAAAATCATTTATTCAATTTAGGCATCAAAGACACAGTTATGAACCTCAATTTTTCATTATAATGTACTTTAAAGACTACCGCCGCGTTCCAAAATATATAGAGCCTACCGAGAAGAAGCGGCAAGAAACTCGGGCCATTTATTGTATATAGATGTTTTTACAATGTTTTTACTTAGGTACTACAAATATTAGCTCCAGTGTGTTGCCTTAAAAAAGAGAACATAATAATGGTATCAGTAGGGTAGGCACGCTACACTTTGACATCTTAGTGCACGAGTAGATAATCCTGGAGTGATCAGTCCCAAGCTGTTTTATCCTCCAAATAATCCGAAATTTTGTAATAACGCATCCACGCGAGTTTGAATCTCGTTGTTGTGTGATTATTTTTTCTCTTTAAATTGCAATATTTACTGCACCGTTGAGTAGTCAGCTTTCCTTTAATATGGTATTAGCATGCGTCGGAACAAATAAGTTCTTTGTACCACACCCTAAATAAATGGCCATAATATTTTTCCAGCTGAAGTTTGGCGACTGCTGGACTTCAATCGATCAGTGAGGCCACACATCGCCGTTGGATACACTGGGAGATTTGGCCGTAGATTTGACGGCCGTAACGACCCGGGTGGGACGAGTGCCTCTAAATGACTTCCATTAATAGTCCTAACAGGTATTTAAGGTTAAATTTTATCTTTCTGGATGTTTTTGAAATGTCGGTATTTTCGTTACTTCTTTGTTGTTAATGGATGATCTTTCACTACATTTCGCTTTACACACCTCTTCCTTTCACCTTCAAACACTAAGTCATATACTTCCCAGTGCTACCAGTTAAGACTTTAAGATTAATGGAATGCATTCCCTCTAGATTATAAGTGCTAAATTTCTGACCGTTATCAAAAATCTGGTTAAGAATACCACAATGTAACTCGGGTTTTAACAGGAAGTAGATATGTACCTACTTTAAATAAACAACGGTATAATGACTTTATGTCCTTTTGCTGAGATTATTATGCTGTGTAATTTTTAGATTCCGACAAAGATTACACAACTTCCGCAATTCCGAGAAAGATATGAGAACAGTATTTCTTAATCTAACTTATCACATAAATATATGACCGGCCATCAAACCTAAGAGCCCGCGCTTTGAAGGCAGAGTAACTACCAATGCAGCTTATAAAGACGTTAGAGGATTTCATAAAAAAATAAAAGAGATAAATTCATATTGAAAATAAACACAATAATAATAATTTTATACACAATAAAGGGTATACTCGTATTTTATATATTATATAAATTTATTTAAATAAATGAATATATAATATATATATATATATAAATAAACCCCTATTTCTCCTGGTCAACGGATGGAACAATTAGCTTATTTTTTTGTTGTGATCAATCAATCAATCAAATATTTATTTGTCAGAATACACATAATACAGTTTCAGATCTTATGAATAATTGACGTCAATGTATTCAACCTGCAAGTAGGTGTACAAATATTCATGTTTTTTTCTATTAATATACCTAATGCAACTTAATTGTGTGTAATACAATTTATTGTGACTAATTTAGTCACAATAAATATTCATGCAGATATTCTTTCACACTGTGAAAATAATTGTTCAATAACCACGTATGCAGTCTTGTTTTAAAGCTATTACCGTCTAACATTTTAGTATATATGTGTTGTCAGTTAATTGTTGTTAAGAGAAGGTTCTTATGAAAGAAAAACAAAGAAAAGATGAGGTTTGGCGAGGCCGAAGGCTGAGACTACTACATCGTACACGTAGTAGTCTCAGCCTTCGGCGAGTTGCGGGCAGTCACTAGTGTATATATAAAACAAAAACGTGTTAGTAATACCACTTATAACTGAAGAATGGCTGGCCAAATTTATGATTTTTGTGTTTTTCGACTTGCAGTTAGATATGTCGGGGGAGAATATAGTATACTTCATCATCATCAGTTACCACACGGGTGAAACCACGGGGCGCAGCTAGTTTTAAATAAACATGATTTGATCAGTTTAAAAATGATTGCTTCAAAATATATTACAATCGCAAAAGCAAAAAAAAACATTATACTGTGTAAATTTTTAATCGAAACATTTCAAAAGTTTATTTCAGTATACATGTTTATTTACTTATGTATGTACATCATAAATTGAATCATTACAAGCTACAGCTGTATTTCTAATTCAAACAACTTCAAATCTCAAACTCAAGATGCTTTTCTAACTGTAGTATGTATACCATCAAATATTCATTGAACCTACCCTTCGGTTTGTAAGGTTGCGGTTTTTCTAACCCTGCATGACAAAGGTCGGCATACCCGTTTACCACCTTCACAATAAAATCAGAATCCAGTATTGAAACTTCAAACAAAGTTCTTGCTGTAAATCCAAACTATTTCTTAACACCTAATAATGCCCAACAAATAATTCCCGAAATAGTATGTTTTATTAGGTCATGTTTGCACTTACTGAATGATGTTTATTTTTCTAATAAATGCATAAATCGAATAAGAAAAGAAGTCTCCCTCTTATCTTCTTATTTATTTCCTAAGAACCTTCTCCTGAATTGTAATTATTGAATTAACACAACAAATAAGCGAGATTGTTCCATCCGTTCTCAAGTTATAGTGTGACCAGGAGAAATAGGGGTTCATCTTTATATATATATATATAGATTGTGCGCATTGTACATGTACCGACTTCAACAAGTTATATCACACTTTTTGGTAAAAAAGTCAGTTCAATATTTTGCACCATTTATAGTGGCCCTTGCTACTTACGGGACCGATTGTCATTTACCGTATTTGTTATTTACATTTACATAAAGATAGTCGTAACACTTTTTAGTTTTTATAGTATAACTCAAAAACTGATCGACCGAATTTGTCAAAATTTAAATCGAACCGCCACGGAAGTATACTCTACCATAAACAATAATAATTTTGAGAATCGGTCCACAAATAAGGGAGAAATCGGCTTACTAACACATAAAAACAATACATACATACAAACATATAACCTCCTCCTTTTTTGAAGTCGGTTAATAACAGGTTGCTGCCTAGCGTATCGCTGATAGTTGATATATATAATAAATATAATACACCAAGAAATAATACTAATAACTTTAAAATAATATTGTAATATGTTTTTCTTTTAGCCAAAGTGTTTATATGTTTATGTATGAAGCTACGTTACTTACATATTGTATACTGCGTCAGCTTTGTCCGTCTACCGTAGCATCAAAATTTAATTTTAGTGTAAATTAATTGCTGAAACTGGTCTCTACAAATTTGAGAGCATTTTGTTACAAAGCGTTGAAAGCTTTGCTAGTGGGTGGGTTTTGTATAAGTATGGTTCGGTACTATTTTACTATTAGCTAGTATTACTTTCATCAAAACCGCACGTTTTATCGACAACTATTAATATTGTTTTTTAATTGTCGCAAATGAGCTAACTAACTACCAAGACCAAGCATGATGCTAGGACAACTGTTTAAAAATGTTTCAAACCAATCGAATGACAAGACGTATATTATTAATACAATAATAATAATAACGCGTCATATTAAGCACTACACTTGTCCATGATACACTCGAGAGCAATGAATCCGGGTCACTTAAAGAATCCTAAAAATCTCGGAAACTAAAAATGCTAGGTTGATGCAATAAATTGTATTTAATAGACAATGTAATAGTCCTTAAATGAAGGTATTAAAACTTCTTAGTTATTGTAAAGTTATATCATAAAAAAATCAAATTTGAAAAAGGGCCACTTTCGAAGATGGAACTACGAAATTACAGCATTTGGTTTTGCTTTTGTTTGTAATCTGTCATTTATGTGGGTACATAAACCATGTTGATAGTGCTCTATATTCATTATTCAAGCTGAAATTATGTCGCTTACGCCTGAAGAATGCACCAGAATACTTACAATGCTGGAAACCGGCCGGAGTCAGCGCGATACAGCCAGGACTGTCGGTGTGTCGCTGTCAACAGTACAAAGAGTTCTCCGACGTTACGAAGAAACTGGTTCTAACCTACGCAGACCAGGAACGGGCAGAACCAGGTGTACCACAGCACGAGAAGACCGATAATTGGTGAACACCATGCTTCGAAATCGCTTTCTCACAGGAACTGAACTCACAAATCAGTTTCGACGCCTCGGAGGAAGTAACCCAAGTGCATGGACAGTAAGACGTCGGCTTGCTGAATCTAACTTAAAACCCCTTAGACCTGCAAACGGCCCTAAACTGGAGCGTGGGCATCGTATTTCAAGACTAAGATATGCCCAGAGCCACGTAAATTGGAGTATTGAAGATTGGTCAAAAGTTATGTTCTCCGACGAATCAAAATTTATGCTCTACAAGCACGATGGAAGACACAGAGTGTATCGAAAACCAGGGGAAAGATTCAAGCAAGCATGCATCGAAGACAAAGTAGCCTACGGTGGTGGGTCTGTACTTGTGTGGGCCGGAATTTCTTCTGAAATTCGCACAGAGCTGGTGATCATAGAAAACGGCTCTTTAACTAGCGAAAGATATGTGGAAGAAATCCTCAATGATCACGTTGGTCCAATTATGGTCAATTTAGGTGAGGATGCTATATTTATGCATGACAATGCCCGACCTCATACAGGTAGGATTGTGAATGACTACCTTCAAGAGATGAACATTACTCGTATGGAGTGGCCAGCGCGCAGCCCGGATATCAACCCGATCGAGCATGCTTGGGACGAGCTAGGCAGATGCGTAAAACAACGAAACCCTCCCCCAATCACGCTTCGTGAGCTCAAAACTGCTCTCACAGAGGAATGGGAGAATATTCCCCAAAATCGTATAAGGAACTTGGTGTACAGCATGCCAAACCGCGTAAACGCAGTAATGGAAGCACGAGGAGGCAATACGAAGTATTAAAATTCAAGAAAATCGTAATAAAGTTCAAAAATTTCATGTTTCCTATTTTTGTTTTAAGGAGAGATCAGCAGTTTTTTTCTTTATGTAATTTTGTGTTAATAAAGTGTATGGTGACTCATATTTTTTTTATTTTCATTTAAGGAGTATTACATTGTCTATTAAATTCAATTTATTGCATTAACCTATCATTTTTAGTTTCCGAGATTTTTAACATTCTTTAAGTGACCCGGATTCATTGCTCTCGAGTGTATTTGGATAACCATCCACTACCTACATGATCTATTTACGAAAAAACGTTTCTTGCTTCAATGTTATAAACCCTCTATAAACTCTTTGTATAATTTTAAGTACCGTTCTTTACTAAGTACATGGCATGCTTGAACATTTACCTCATTAAATTACAATCTAGCCTGAAGACTTGAAAAATTAGGTTAATTTTTGAATTGAAATTCTCTTGCGTTTGACACATATTAACCACACACGTTGCAGGTCCTGGTGAAGTTGGTTGATTTCTGCAAAATCTATTATATTACTAGCGACCCGCCCCGGCTTTGTACGGGTGCAATGCTAATACTAAATCATATACCTACCTACTACAGAATGTCCTTATAAACAATGTTTATAGCTTTTTTGTCATTAGACAATACAAGCATATTTTGTTTAGAAGTTACTCTTGAAAGAGCGACATATAATTGACCATGAGAAAATCACTCAACGCTCAAATCTAACCGCCACGCCGCCGCAACGATATGTACTTGCATATTAAATCTGTAATATCTTCGGAAATATGCATTAAAATTATATGCTGTAAAGGGCCATATTGATCAATATTGAATGCACAATGTATTTAATTACTTAATTGGATAAGGATCAATGCTGTATTGCTTAAAATAACTTCCTAAATAAGCCTTTTTTCCCCGTAAAATGTAAAGGATAAAAAATGATTATTGTGGATTATCCTTAAGATATTTAGATATAGACATATACCATCGCAAACTTTTTTGTTGATCGTTTTAAGGTGTACAATACCGTAGTACATTATTTTGATTTATCTCGTGGGGTTCAGTCAGCGTTTGCAATGAAAGCGCAAAATTGTGTTTATTTACATCACATTAGAAACTTGTAACGGCAAACGTATTGTAGGACGTCCTGAGGCACGGTGGAGTGACGATCTGCGCAAGACGGCTGGCAAAAACTGAATGCGAGTAGCCCAAGATAGACCTAAGTGGCGTGCAATTGGAGAGGCCTATGTCCAGCAGTGGACTGCTACAGGCTGATGATGAGAAACCTGTAAATTCATCAGTGTTTCTCTACAATATTATGCATGTACCATACATATTAACCTTCCTCTTGAATCACTCTATCTAAATCCGTTGCGTAGTTTTGAAAATTTAAGTATACATAGGGATAGACAGACAGCGACAGCGACTTTGTTTTATACTATGTAGTGATAGTGATGATTGGCTAAATATGGCGAATCGCGAGTCAACGGGTTAAACTATTATTATTTACTGGCAAGACACTCGCGTTAGGGATCGTATATGTCAACCCAACAAGGATTTAGAGCATGTCCGATGCTCAGGTTTAGGTAAATTAGGTTTTATTTGAACTGAATTAGCTAAGTAGAGTTATAACAAATAATTAACATCCATTCCATCTTAAGCTTTTAGTCTACATTTTATTATCCATGAAGGGAAAGTATATAAAATATTACCTTTTACTCATAATATGAAATTGACTAACACTATATTTGTTCTTCAAATAACTACATGAATTTACAAGATTATACTGAACGCCGAAATTACCATCTGCTCAAAGCAACACAAGATAAACTAAAAGAAACACAAAAGTAACTTAACGACAGACCCTGAATACTAAGCGAGGTGGATTTGGCTGCGAAATAAATAGGTACCTAGCTTTTGAGCTGGAAAAATGTACAGTAATACGTCAAGGGGGATGCCACGGCGATTGGCTCCTGCCAGATAAAGATCTAGGGTTGTAAGAGTAGAAAACGTCTGGAATATCGATATCGACAAACATAGATAGGAATACTACATCAATTTTTTTCTAATTACCTATGCCATAGTTAAGTTAAATAGGTAATATAAAGTAATATTATAAAACTGAACTCTTGTGGAGATATTGTATCTCTGAATTTGGCTTGTATTGAAATAATGATGTAGAGTGTAAGTAAATAGAGTTATGGATGTATTACTCTTATTGGCTTAATTGTACTGATTTTCATGTTACGTTTGGAATTTTTTATACTGGAGCGCAAAGAAAGCAGGGTCAAAACAATACTTTAAAATAAAAATTAAGATAATTAATTAAAAGAAAGAAGTAAATGCTTTTTTATACCGTTTTTCACTAGCTTTCTAAACATGGCAACAAATTTTAATTTTATTCACGTTATAATATTTTGTGTTGCCTCAATGTTGTTATACGGTTTGACATATTTTACAGTTCGCGGCTTATTTTATAACCAACCTCTTTTTGTGGGCCTGTGTACATTTTCAACTAGTAATAGACATAATCATTTCAATCTTTTTTTTTCCGTTTATCGTTTCTTTTTAAACATAGAAATCGACATCTATAAACTAGTGTTAAGGAAATGAAATGAAATGAAATGAAATGAAATGAAATGAAAGAAATGAAAATGAATATGAAATGAAAATATATTTATTTGTAACAGCAACAAATTCGTACTTTCGTTCTATGGGTTCATCAATAAGCTTGACACTTACTGAAGGATTTAAACTTCTTAATTGATGTTTACTACCGAATACCATGTATTTAGTTTTACTGGGGTTAAGCAGAAGGCAATTTCTCGTAGCCCAAGCAGCTATACTTAAAAGATCCTAGGGTAATAGTAGGGTAGGGTAGGGGTAGGTATCCTATTGGGGATTAAATATAAACGGCGAATGGACAGTATGTTGGTTAACTCTTGAAGTAGCTTATACATAAAATATATTGGTGCCAAAACGATGGAAAAAGCGCGCGAAAATTCACTATTTAATATAATAATAATTATATAATATTAATAATTTGCGCTTGCCGCGCGCGGTTACAGGAGTTTAATCGTAGTAAAACACCTATCTGTTATATTTGATATCTGTAAACGGCGTAAATTTACACTGGTTACCCAAAACATTTTCCTTTATTCTATTATTATGTTATCTGTTTCTTTTTAGTTAAATTATAGAAGTAAAGTCAACCGAAAAATACATAAAAACTCGACACGCAACAAAAAAATAATAAATGAAATAAATACTACATAACCAATTCTACTCTTAAGGAGGTGTAAAAGCAGTATACATACAATCACAACAATATAATAGACTTTGAAAACCTATACTACCTATTTTATTAATTAGCCATAATAAATCCAAAAAATGTCATACAAAAATATACTGTAATGCTACGCGAATAGAGATCAAAGTCGTAGCTCCACTCGTTGTCAAAACTGAATTATCAAATTATGGGAATTGCTTACAAAACCATAATTTAAGAGGAATATAAACTTTTTCCTATGTGTTTTTCCGTAATGGTACTTATTCACGAAAACAATACAAAAATTTGAAATTTCCATGTAGGTAATCATAATTTCTAGGTACTTATTAGTAATGAAAAAATATCTAATAAACCGAAATGTATAAAATATTTGAACAGTTAACGTTTATATTCAGTCCTGATATGGGTTTTAACTGCGGTACACCGGTGTACCTGCGCGGCTTTATGTAAGTTTAGATTCGGCTACCGATGTACCGGCGCGGTTCCATAGATTATAAGAGATATTTCCTATGTACACAAATTATAACGGTGGACGAAGCACGTATAAAATAAAACATGCGAGTTTATGTATCTCGCCCCGTGGTCAGGTGAGAAGTGTCGGGCCGGACGCCCCCGCGCCCTCTGCTGCCGCAGCCTGCAGCTGTTCTGGCACCGGCTCGAGTATAAACGGTTATAATAAATTAAAAAAAAATTAAATATTAAAGAGAAGGAGAAACCGATAAATTAGCATAAAGTTCATAATTAAGTAGTATATATTTATGGTTGTATTTTTAATAGTTAAATATTTATTTTAGGCTCTAATTGTAAATTTTGAACTTAAAATAATGTATGTACCTCATGCCCATACTGTTGATACGGTAGGGATTTCAATATTATTGTTTACATTAGTGAGAACTTGTTTATGGCTCTTGTATACCCATCAAATGTTTCGTAGTAATTTTAAGCTGTTAGTTTACCGTAAATATAAAAATAAAAAAAAAAAAAAAATTTATCATTTTGGAATTATCGATATCAAATCATACTATAGTATGAAAATCAAAACGACAACCCTAAACTCAATTCAGTGCGAACTAATTTTATTGGTTGGGTTAAGAAATCCACGATAACGTACTGGGAGTACCGACGCATACAAAAAGTTTTCTTATTTTGAACCGAGGATCTCAATTTAATCAGATTTAGGTCCAGTGACAAATGTGTTTCGTGCAGGTTGATGAATTGACTGGAAACTTTTACTAGTTTTGTGCGAGCTGATATAAGACTAGGGTCGAAAGTACTTTCTCAACTTAAATGACACGTCATTAGATTTCTCTTGATCGTCCGAGTGTCACCGAGTACAGTCGCCTTCAATTAGATGTATACATTCCATCATTTTCAAAACTATGATACTGTATTACGTTTTATTACAATGTACTTAAGGATATTTGCAGAAAGTAAAATAATATTAATAACTTATTTTTAGAATAACTTTTATGCCATTGAATGCTGAGGCACTTATGAAAACTGTGAAATGTATACGTCTTATTGCAGGTGACTGTACATAAAATACACCCAGTATATAAAAGCTGAAACTGGCCGATTTTATGCACAATGTGCAAGTTAATTATTGCCGTAGTGCAGTTCTTAAAGTATTCTATAATATTTTTTATTTTATTTAATATACATATTTATTTTCTAAATATATAAGAATTTAAAACTTAAAGACCTGACTAATAAACAAATACTTGTAAGGCGTAAAAATAATAACTACTTTTAAATCAAAAAATGCTTCCATTCTGTCATACCCGGTGATGTATGAAAATTACGTGAAAATTATATTATTATATATATATAATAATATACGTATTATCAAAAAAAAAACTACTCAGGTCAGATCTTGATCAAATTTAAATGAGAAGCACTAGCTTTTTAAAATTATCAACAAAAAAATTACAAAATCAGTTAACTAGGTAAATAGGTATTGAGACTTAATAAAATGTATGATTAAAAAAAATAATTTTGGTTGTAAAAGGGGTTCCGTTCAACTAATGATGTGCTCTCCGACACTCAAAATAAATTTTTTGCTCGTGACATTTGATACTTATATGATAAAATAATAGCTCAAGCGTGTTTTAACACACACACACACACACACACACACACACACACACACACACACACACACACACACACACACACACACACACACACACTAATACTCACAGCTTTTCCTTGTAAGTGGCAATAAACGGCATCGCCAATCATACAGTCTGTGTAGTGGTGCAATTATCGAATAACACATTTACATACAATGCATACTCATGTTTAATAAAGTCAAAGTCGAAATTATTTATTCAATTCAGGCATCAAAGACGCACATAAGAACGTAATTTTTTTCATTATAGTAAGTGGCTTGTACACCCGAACCTCGGCCGATAACAAATGATTAGATTATACGTTATCGACAAATAAATAATGAACATGAATATTAGTTGTTTAAGAGAGTTAATTAGGTATACTTATTATATAAGTGGAAGCGTAATTTCTCCTCTAAAACCTGTACACAAGCACAGTTCCACGAAAATACGAATAATAATGCTGTCGAATAGAAATAACCTTGAATAGAAATAAATATGTAATATAACCATATCTTTCTAAATTATCTAAAGCATCAACAACTCAAGACATAATAATTAAATTATCCAATCAATACGTGTCTTACTAATAAATGACCTTGTCAAAACAACTCAATTCACGCAGTTGTACTGAATATTTCATTCCCCAACCGAGTTAGAAAGGGCACCCACCCGATGTCCCACATCTAAAAGGTCATTTGTCAAAATGTGCCCCTTATTTGCTCCTTTGTTCTTAAATATATCAGCCCAAGAAGGCTAGTAACGTAATCTATTCTAGAAAATACGATTTCAATTTGACACGATCTTCGAATCGAATTTACAGACTCTACGATACGTAGGTTTTAGGAAAAACTGTTGTAAGGACTGCATATTTATCATGTGTCTTAAATGTACATACTTACTATTATTTTATTTATTAGGTGTGGTGGACTTATGTATGTGGAATTTGTAAATAAAAAATAGTCGAATATTTTTATTTTATGTTTATTTTTTTATTGTCACCATAACAATCATGACCGAAAACACATGCGACTAAAGTAATGTGTAAAGACTACATGCTTATCATGTTACTTAAATGTATGTACTTACTATTATTTTATTTATTAGGTACCTGCAGACTTATGTATGTGGAATTTGTAAATAAAAAATAGCCCAATATTATTATTTAAAGTTCATTAATTTTTATTGTCACCATAACAAGCATGACGCAAAACACGTGTGGCTGAAATAATGTGTAAAGACTACATGCTTATCATGTTACTTAAATGTATGTACTTACTATTATTTTATTTATTAGGTACCTGCAGACTTATGTATGTGGAATTTGTAAATAAAAAATAGCCCAATATTTTTATTTAAAGTTCATTAATTTTTATTGTCACCATAACAAGCATGACGCAAAACACGTGTGGCTGAAATAATGTGTAAAGACTACATGCTTATCATGTTACTTAAATGTATGTACTTACTATTATTTTATTTATTAGGTACCTGTAGACTTATGTATGTGGAATATATAAATAAAAAATAGTCCAATATTTTTATTTAAAGTTCATTTATTTTTATTGTTACCATTACAATCATGACGCAAAACACGTGCGACTGAAATAGTGAGTAAAGACTACATGAGTGACTTAAATGTATTAATATAAATAAAATAATATTTACTATTATTTTATTTATTAGGTACCTGCAGACTTATGTATGTACACCTATGTGGAATTTGTAAATAAAAAAATAGCTCAATATGTTTATTTAAAGTTCATTTATTTTTATTGTCACCATAACATTTTTATACTGCAAAAAAGGGCTATACGAGCGATCTACAGTTTAGCTCCCAGAGTTTCCCTTAGACAGAAGTTTAAAGACATAAACATTCTAACTGTTGTCTCTCAGTTTATCTATGAAAATCTAATGTATGTAAAGAAAAACATTAGCAGTTTTGATAAAAGGAGTGATGCTCATTCCATCAACACGCGAAATAAGCACAAGCTATCCGTACATGTAACGCGTCTCCACAGAATAAGTCATTCTTTTATGGGACAATGTATACGATTCTATAATAAAGTTCCCAATGTTATCCGAAATTTGCCTATTAATAAGTTTAAAATTACTATTAAAACTAAACTCTGTCAAAAAGGTTATTACAAAATTTCGGATTACTTGGAGGATAAAACAGCTTGGGACTGATCACTCCAGGATCTATCTACTCGCCCCCCCCGAAGGGTTCTCGCATTGACGTGGCGGGGGGGCTCAGTAACCGTGGCTAGGTACACCACGGTGAAGCCAAGAGGAACCCAGGGGCCGCGCCGGCGTTGGGGTGCGCTGGCCGGCTCAGGCGGGCCGCTCCTATGGGCTTTGGCCGCCAAGTCCACATAGGAGTGGCGGGGTCCGGGCGCTTTGGCGCAGACTCGAGGAGGTGGGGCCCGGGCGCTTTGGCGCAGGCTCGAGGAGGTGGGGCCCGGGCGCTTTGGCGCAGGCTCGAGGAGGGGGGGCCCGGGCACTTTGGTGCAGGCTCGAGGAGGCGGGGTCCGGGCGCTCGGCGCAGACTCGAGGAGGTGGGGTCGCGGGGGGGCTATCCCTTGTGGCTGACGTAGCAGGCGGTGGGGCTACGTATCCGACCCACCGCAGGGAGACCACGGGCGACCAGACACGGGGAAGTGTGGCGCCCATTGTTGGCGAGTTTGGTCTCCGAGACAGTTGCGGCGCGCCATGTGTTCTGGCGTGCCGCGAAGAGAAGGGTCCGGCAACGGACAGCCACGGCGGGTTCGCGGTCGTGTGAAAAATCTGTCCCGCGTTCCCGCCGAGGGCGGTAGTGACGGAACACCCCGGGGTTTTGGTGGGTATACGGACTCCCACATAACCACCTCCCTCCCCGTGCTGGGTGGTATCCATAAAGGATTTCCCCGGGACAAAAAAAATAAAAATAAAAGGATCTATCTACTCGTGTACTAAGATGTCAAAGTGTAGCGTGTCTTGCCTTACTGATACCATACTTATGTTCTCTTTTGTAAGGCAACACACTGGAGCTAATATCTGTAGTACCTAAGTAAAAATATTGTAAAAACATCTATGTAAAAAGAATGGCCCCGAGTTTCTTGCCGCTTCTTCTCGGTAGGCTCTATATATTTTGGAACGCGGCGGTAGTCTTTAAAGTACATTATAATGAAAAATTGACGTTCATAAGTGCGTCTTTGATGCCTAAATTGAATAAATGATTTTGACTTTGACTTTGAATCATGAAGCAAAACATATCCGACTGAAATAGTGTGAACGTAAATGTGTTGACTAATACACAAATTAAAAAAAAAATAACCGTCTTCTATTCTCTCATTGAAGTAGTATCAAAATTAAAATTTAAAGACCATATCGATGTTAAATAATTATCAATAAAAAAGTGTTGTAAACCAGTTCTCAATCGACTATATTCAGTAATTACGTATTACAGGTATACAAACGTATTTTTCAAAAAGCACTGCATCAATTTTGAAAAAAAATATAAGGGACCTTTGAAGTATGATCAACTACACACAAAAGAACGGTCGAAATCACATCATAATCGGCTGAATACTCGCGTACAATATATACAAAAAATTTTTTTTTTTTTTTTTTTTCAAAATATGGACCTGATTTCGACAAAAAAGAGTATCATGATAGCTCAACAGTACCTATTATCACAACATTGTGCGCATGCTGCCGACTTCGACAAGTTATATTATGTCACAGATTTTAGTTTTTTTTTTACGCGACGCACCGCCGCCGAGGTCGGACGTTCTTAGCTAAGCTCCGCGCATATTATTTTTTTCATAAATTGTTAGAAATGTCGGGGACATCAACCGATACTGTTATTCGCGAACTCACCAAGTCTGTGCACTCCATGGAGAATAAAATTATATCTTTGGAGAAGCTTGTGTTGGATCAAACTAAACTTATAAAAATGCTGATTAGTGACCGCGAAAACATAAGTGCAGCTAAAAACATCGGAATCACTGCAGAAGTGGGTAGCAGCGGTCCGAGCGTTAAGCAAGCGGCCCAACGGCCGAAGCGAGCTGCGCGTGTTCGGGCTGCGTCGGCCCTCTCCGTACCCCGATGTTAAGCGTCGCCGAGCCCGCCGAGCACCACCCAGCAACGTTACTCGAGGCACAGCCGCTCCGGGGTCGAAAAACTGTTCAATTCTAGCTGCTGAGCGAAAATCTTATCTGCACTTATATTACGTACACATTGGTACTACAGCTGATCAAGTAACGGCCCATCTGAATTACATCTGTCCTGGTAATAACTGCTGTACTGAGGCTTTGAAATCCCGCGGTGACTACGCCTCATTCAAGTTGACAGTACCGACCAAAGACGTTGAGAAGCACCTGTCGCCTGAGCACTGGCCTGAAGATGTCCATATTAAACCGTGGCGTAATGGATTTCGCAACTCACCAACTGCCGAAAAAAAATCTGAAATATAAGTACTACTCGCTATATTATCAGAACGTTAGAGGCCTCCGTACTAAGCTCGATGAAGCTAAGACGGGAATCTTGGCGTCTTCGGCCGATATTTATGCATTCGCCTAGACATTCCTTGTATCTGGCGTATACGACGGGGAGCTGTTCCCAGAAGGGTACACGATACTGCGACACGACCGCGCCCGCGACCACGGCTGGGGAGGAGTTTTGCTGGCAACAAAGGAATCTCTTAACTTGCAACGAGTAGTCGACGTGGAAGCCTATTCTGACGATGTTGAAGTAGTGATCGGGTTAATCACCTTACAATATAAAAAAGTATTATGTTGTGTTGTGTATGTGGCTCCGTATTCGAGTGAAGAAAAATATGTAAATACTTTTAGTGTGCTAGAGAATGTGTTAGCCAAGTTTCCAAAATTAGATACTATAGCTTTAGGCGATTTTAATTTGAATTCGTGTAGTCGGGATATTCGGATGCACTATGACAGTATGGTTTCTGCTTGTAAATTAATACAACACAACACCATTACCAATAAATGTGATGGAATTTTAGATCTGGTGCTGAGCAATCATGGAGGTGAGTGGATCGAAGTGAGTGGTGAACTGCGCCGGTGGTGAAGGTTGATGGTTATCACCCGCCGCTGCTGGTGAGCGTCCGAAGCGCGCGCACGCCTCGACCGCGGGACGGAGCCGTGAAACATAATCCAAAACAAGTTTGGAATTTTATTAAGGATCAGCAATCTGATCGGCAGTCTATCCGTGAATTTGAATACGCTGGCGAGAGGCTTACGGGCATCAACGCCGCTAACGCATTTGCTTCATACTTCAAGTCGGTGTTCCTCACCGATACCTCGACTCTACCCGCTGATGTAGCCGAGACAATTCGCTATGCTCATCTCGCATCGCAGTAGACATAATTGCCGCGCGAGATTTGTTTTTAGCAGTAAGGCGACTAAATGCCCATTCTTCGATCAGGCCAGATGGCATACCTTCTTATATTATAAAAGATTGTTATGAAACACTTAAACTACCACTGTTGTTTATTTTTAATTTGGCATTAAGTACAGTAACGTACCCATCTCGGTGGAAGATTTCCAGGGTCATACCTATACCCAAGGATGGTTCTAGATCTAAAATTGAAAACTTTATGCCTATAGCTGTATTGTCGGTACTGGGCAAAGTGTTCGAATCGATCCTTAACCGTGACATCACCAGATAGGTCGGCGCGCAACTGAGCGATGATCAACATGGGTTCAGAGCTAGTCGATCCACCACAACCAATCATATTAACTTTGTAGACTACGTCGCTGCAGAATTGGACTCTAAAAAGCAGGTTGATGCGGCATATTTTGATTTAAAAAAAGCATTTGATCGAGTCCACAATGATGTGCTCCTAAAGAAATTTTCAGCCGTAGGATTCACTCCAAATTTGGTAATTTTTTTCTCAAGTTATTTTTCAAATCGGCTTCAATATGTACAACTCTCGAAATACCGCTCAGAACCGTATTTGACCTGCTCTGGTGTAAGTCAGGGAAGTACGCTCGGTCCAACTCAATTTTTGATAATGATTAACGACTTGCCAAGTGTCATCAAGACAGCTAGATGTCTCATGTTTGCGGACGATCTGAAACTATTCTTGGGTATAGAAACTGTGAGGCACTCCAGAGGGATATTGATAATGTTGTAGCGTGGAGTGTGCGAATCCGTTTAGATTTTAATATTAATAAGTGCAAAACTATAACTTTTACTCGCGCCAGCACACCTATTTTGTACCCCTATAACATACGTCATAACCTACAATGTAGTGTCGCACTCGATCGTGTGGAAAAGATTCGTGACCTCGGTTTAACCTTAGATACAAAGTTGACCTTCAACGACCACATTGTGGAGGTGTGTGGACGAGCTCACAAGTCTCTGGGTTTCGTCATGAGACAATCTAGGCGTTTCCGAGATAGAAGTATTATCGTTACCCTCTACTACGCGTTTGTACGTAGCAAGCTGGAGTACAATTCAGTCGTTTGGGACCCGCACGAAGAAAAATACAAGCTTATGGTAGAGAAGGTACAAAAGAGATTTGCTCGCTTCCTTTACAACAAGTTGTACGGTTACTATCCGTACCTATATCCGTCCCTGTTCATAGCGGGTATGGTTGGTATCAACACCTTAGAGCTCAGGCGCAAACGCGCGATAATGATCCATTATTACCTGTTGCTCCAAAATAAAATTGATAACCCCACCACTCTGTCGCGTCTCTCGTTAATAGTACCGAGCCGCGTGCGCCGGGCATGTGTACGTGCGCGCCTGCTTGCGCTCGCGGCTCCGCCTCCGCGCACGAACACCACACGCTACGCTCCCTCGGCACAAGCCGTTTCACTCATCAATGATCTGGTTGCTCAGCAGATAGATTTAGACTTTTTTCATATACAATTTTTCATGTTTGTTGATATATGTACTAAATTTCTAGAATAATATTATTTTGTTAATTAATCAGGTTAATTATAATATACTGGCTTGTCACACGCCTTGGCGTAGCTGTTAGTGTGTAAGCAAATTATAATAATAAATAAATAAATAGTGTTGAAGTCGGTACCATTTTTTGGAAAAAATATATGTTTTTCACCCACTTTAGTGTTATTTTTGCTACTTACGGGATTGATTGTCATTCACCGTCAATTACGATATCATCAAGACAGACAAAATACTTTTCAGTTATTGAATTGTAACTTAAAAACATTTCTGCCGAATCTGATGAAATATAAATAGGACCACCTCGCAAGTATACTCTACCAATCAAACATGCTGAAAATGAATTATTAAAATTAAACAACTCTGTAAAAATAATGCGTGTTCATACATAGAAAAAATATATATACGTATTGATTACTTGAGAACCTCCTTCTTTTTGAAGTGGGTAAATATATGATATTTACCAATCATTGTGTTTGCATTGATTTCTCGATATTTCGGTACAGTTTATTCGTGAGTATGAAATTGAGAGAAACATCGAAGGCTCGACTGTTTGTCAAGATACTTGACTGGACCTACTTGTAAGTCAAAGTGTCAAAAAGTATTTAAAATTACCTTTATGTGGGTATGTATCCCATAGCTTGTTTTTACAGATAATTTGTCGGCTATGGAGCACCTATGCTCAAAAATTTAGAGGACTGTGTTAATAGATAAACAACAAAACCAATTAAAAGTAATGGTTGCAAGACCAATGTCAAACACACACATCGATCCACTCAGGGGGATCGGCAGATTTATTTGAAATTTTCTCAGAGAAATTATCCGATTTCTCATTTTTCATGAAAGGGATTCTAATTGCAAGGTGAACACAATAGTAAATATTGTTAGATGAGGGCTATTTATGTACATATTATACTGTATTTTAAATATAGAAATAGTAGATTTAGTAAATAAAGTTAGCAATAAGATGATTGTGAAATTATAAGAGTGACATAGTAAATTTAAGTGAAAACCCCCATTAAATAAAATTCGATTAAAAAATACATCGATACACTGATTAAACTGGGATAAAGTATAAATCGATACTAAAAAGTAGGGCACCAATCCCAGGCTTACCCTACTGCGTGGAACGGAACTCTCAGTGTGCGAATTCGACTCATATTAACCCAGTTTTATTTAAACACTGCATCCAACTGCACTAAGACAACAAAACCATTAAAGAGCTTAAAATTAATATCCTCTTGTTTATGACTATTTAGTCGCACAATCCTAGCACGTAGATAAAATTTATACTAGTACGTGACACAATTATGTAGATTAAAGCCCAGACGTGAGTACTGTACTTTAATGTGATGTTAGTATTGTGTCAAGTTTTCAAAAGAGTTTTGGAATTTGGGATGTTTTTCGTGAATTTGTATGTCATGTGATGTAAACTATCGCATCTTTTTATTTAAGCCATGTGATGCGTTAAAAGTTAAAAACATTAAATTACAGTCGGAAATGTTTTCGAACATGAGTGTAGGCTTAACAATGTGAACATTCCACCAGTTTTTGTTTATGTCCGGATCTCAAGTTAGGTCACATGCCTGTCTGTTTCAATCATACGGCGCACAGCATCGCTGTTCTTGTTATTCACTGTGGTGCACGGGTGACCTTCACGAATTTTATCATGGAGATTGACACGACCGCGTTTGAATTCTGCAAATCAGCTATAAATGGGCATCTTGCATGGTGCTTCTTTGCCAAAAGCATATTGAGGCCGAACGAGGTTCTGCTGAGCTGTAAATTACACTTAAAATGGTAAAAATTTGAAAAGTTCTTTGTTAGATTAGGCAAAAATTATGTCTTGGTTAGATTCTCTCCAAATAGTCATAGAGTAAAAATTCATACTTTCAACGGTACACTCATGTACCGGATTATCTCCGACTCCCCTCTCTCCTGGCAACGGCCCAAGCCGAGTTAGTGGTGCCCTTGAGCAAGTCGCCTACTCCTCTCCTTGCGGCTAAGCGTCTTCAATGCTCGCCTTAGGCGGTGCTCCCTCTGCGCCCGCATCTGGCTGAGTGCCATTTGCTGATTTGCTGAGTGACGCTCGAAAGTCCGTTCGAAAATAAAAAAAAACAAAAAGAAAATAAATTTTGCTTTATCGCCAGGTTTTATTCTTCTTCGACCCATTTTCGATCGCATTATGTTATTGACCATCAGACAAGGCAGGTTATTCATTTATATTATTATTTTATTATTATAGCTAGCCTCCACAGACTCTAGGGTCTGTGCCATTTTTTATTTTTTGCAAATTTATCAAATCTAAATATAATAAAAAAAAGAGACAACAATACATACTTAACATTTTTATGTTAAACTACTTAATTAAGAGCTATATCGTTTCTGAGTTTGCATCAGCATCCAGAGCAGACCGGTCTCCGCAGACGGCACCCGTTCACGAATTGACGCATGTGGCAGCCATCGCCTTGCTCAACCATATTTGAGGGAAGATGGCGACCCGCCACACGACGCCACCGCCTGCAGATACCTTTTTGTGAGCGTGTCTGCCGTGCGATTCTCTAAGAGCAAACATCGTTGCATCTTTGACAACATCCGTGAAACAAATGACTAGACGACAAGAAGCGTTGGAAAAACAACCCTATGTACAAGGGCGATATCTTCTAAAGTATTTGACATCGGTGAGCTCGTCGACGAGCACATGTCACACGGATGTTGTCAAAGATGCAACGATGTTTGCTCTTAGAGAATCGCACGGCTGTATGCTCATACTTACTCTTTGTCAAATACAGCTTAACTTAAATAATTACTAATATTAAGTTATTCGCCGTAATGTACCCTTATTGCACTGAAGCAGGGCTTCAATTACTACTTCGTTTCGACCCCTGATTGCCGATTTGATTTTGAGGTTGTATTCAAATATGGTTTTGGTGTTTGCAACGATCGCTTTTCTCACGAATCGCCCAATGGCATCATCATCATCATTATCGGCATAGTAAGTGAAGCTCCTGGTATGCCGGGAAACTGCAACAACTGCATGCGGGACGCTCTCGTGCAGCTTCATTTTGCTCTTTGTTTTTATGAATAGGACTGACTCGTACGTCAGTCCCTGCGCCTCGTGTATGGTAAGTGTGCGCGATCCCTCTCCCTTTCCGTAGCCCTGGCTGGTCAGGGTCTCCTTTTCTTCCTGGGTGTAAACCAGGAACAGGGTGTTTGAAAGGGATTTAGGGATATTCACACCTGTGTACCTCTCGAGGCGTTTTGTCCTTGTTTTCTAGGGACATACTATAAACATTAACTTTTCAGTAGCATATTTCCACTTCGATTCAGTAGGTATTTTCTGACCTTGGTGGTCTACCAACTATGACGGACTAGAAAGAGTATGTGTCTGTGAGTCTTACCTCCGTCTCAAACGCATAATAGATTTATTAGGTGATAAGTCTACAGAACTGCTTAACACCAGGTTGGTCTCGTGCCTACCTGGTGTTAAGCGGTAACCTCTGCTCCTAACAGATATATAGCATATATAGAAGACAAAGATGCTAGGAATACTCCACTTCTGGCAAGTTGTCATCTGCCACCCATAAAATTTAATGGTAGTACAAAAATCTATATGAAAATAATGGCCCCGAGTTTCTTGCCGCTTCTTCTCCTCAGGTTCTATTATTGTGTAATGCGGTAGAGTCTTTAAAGTACATTATAATGAATAATTGACTTTCGTAAGTGCGCCTTTAATGCCTAACTTGAATAAATGATTTTGTCTTTTTTGGCTTTTAACAGAGTGCCCATCTCCTGAGAGACTAAGTATCATGTGCCTGTAATTTCACCGACACCCATACCCTTCGAACCGGAACGCAATAATGCAGACATTACTACTTAACGGTATTAGAAATGGGTGTGGTGGCAGTACAACCCCGGAAAAAACTCGTTCACAATGAGTAGAATTCTACTGCTGAGTTTAAAGGATTGATGAAATTCGTGTCCTCACCCATAACTTCTTATTAGATGACTTAGAGGTGCCAAGGTAACGCATATTGACATAGACTATGAAAAATTACCACAAATTACCCAACGTAAGCGTTTTCATTACTTAGGTACGCTGGAAATGGATGAAAAACGATGTGAGTCAAAGGATTGATTGATGAGTAAATATGCAAGGATATTAGAAACGTGATCGGTATGTAGATATTAATGGTTTGCGAAATAATTTTGTAAGGTACAAAATAAATGTTGAAATATTTTTTATCCCAATAGGTTACAGTACAGGCACGAGACCCACCTGGTGTTAAGTATGGTAACCTCAGCCTATAACAGATGCCTTCCATCACAGACACTAGAGGCTTTCCTATCGGCTGACTCAAGTCAAGTGCTCATGGGACACGGTTGTTTCGGCGGATACTTGTGTAGCGTCGCCCAAAGGGAATCCTCCCCGGCTTGCCACCAGTGCGGCTACGCAGATGACACTGCCCAGCATGCGCTGGAGACATGCCCTGCAGGAGACGAAGCGCAACGTTGTCTAGTTGCGGTAGTGCGGGTACAGACCTCTCCTTGCCCACCATCATTGTGCAGATGGTGGGTGACGAGAGGTCGTGGGAGGCGGTTGCTTTTTTCAGCGGAACCATCATGCTGCAGATAGAGGCAGAGGAGCTGGAAAGAGAGAGGATCTCTCTGATTTGCTTCGGAAAGCGCGGCCACGGAGAAGGGCTAATCGAGCCCGTTTTTCATCTCCGCTTGGAAGGCCTGTGGTGCCAGATGGGGGGCATCCGACCCCCACTAGACAAAGTCCCTCACAAGGCGTAGATGTCCAATGACTTCCAGGGCATCTATTGCGAATGGAGTCGCAAAGGACGACTTCCCCAGAGGTGGGTCTGCCGGAAAGCGGACAGCGGCGTTGACGGTAGCTGCGGTATAATGCGTGAGCGGGCCCGTGCCCCCGTCACATGTCGAGAAGATGGAACTCCACGGGTTTTAAGTGGGTATTCGGACTCGCAAATAGCCACCGTGCTCCCCCGGGGTCAGTGGTATCCATAAAGGATTTTCCCGGGTACAAAAAAAAAGAAGATGCCTTCCATCACAAAGTGTCGAGTGAATAACTGCACTGCGCCAATGATGTTATATATAGTTAATCTCATTGCACTGCACCCATCACCCTGAGATATTGTGTTGATAAATCAGATGCGTCTGTAATTTCACCGGAAACCATAGGCATCAAATCGGAATACTGTACGTTACTGCTTCATGGTAGAAATACTTATGGTGGCAGGGTAGTACTTCACCGGACGAACTCATTCACAAAGAGTTCTACTGCTCTTAAAGTAGTAACTTGCCTTCTAAAGTATGTTAAAGAATGTACCCTTCATATCAAGCTAATATTATGAATGCGAATTTGTGAGAGAATGAATGAGTGTGCTTATAAATTATAGTAAACTGTTTACTAATAATTTATAAGCACACACAAGTTACATAGGCGTTTAGAAACGTTATATCGTTATTAAAATACTATCTTTTACGAGTACTAGACCAAGAGCGTGTCGTGCTTAAATTAAATTTTACTTTTATACATTATATAGTTATTACATTAAAAAAAAAATTGTTAATAATTTATTGTTAAAAATCTTTCTGTCAACGTAGTTAGCAAAGCCTACTTAACTTCCTTTTAGTAACTTACTAGCAACTACCCGCGACTTCGTTCGCGTACTGCGCTCGGCCTTCGGCCTCGCCACGACCTCCCAACTTTTCTTGGTTTTTTAAATATAAAACGTTCTCCGAAATATTAGAAAAAAATTAAATAAAAGATAAATGAATTCGGTCAAGGCGTTCTCGAGTTATAGCGTGACCAGGAAAAATAGGGTTTCATTTTTATTATATAAAACGTTCTCCGAAATATTAGAAAAAAATTAAATAAAGATAAATGAAATCGGTCAAGCCGTTCTCCAGTTATAGCGTGACCAGGAAAAATAGGGTTTCATTTTTATAATATAGACTAAGTAAAGCTCAAAAACGTTATTTTTGCCACTATTGTGAGCAAAAGTTTCCCTAGCAACCCTATTCTAAAGCTCAACTGAGCATGAGCTCAAAGACCTAAAATCGCATGATTATGCTGGCAAATACATAGCTGTCAAAAACGATCACAAACAACCATGCTCTGGACGTGGGTCAAAAATTGCACTTGATGGTGGCAAAATACCTCTTTTTTAGCTTTCCAAACGCTAAACAAAAAGAGACATGAACGACATTTTCACCCACAGATTCCATATTCGAACGCCCCTTGTAGCGTTTTTAGCGTTATTTTTGCTAAAAATGCTCACAAGTGGTCTATTTGAACGCACTTTATGTTGTTATATTATGATACATTTTCTCTATAGTGTGGTTAAAAGTTGTATAGATATTTCAGATATGTATGGCAAAAGTAAATTGATTTGTTCCTTGTGTCTATAGATTTCTGCGGTGGCGTTATTTCTGGATCCCTTTTATATTAAAATCCCTTTTATATCAATAGATATTTGTTTACAATATTGCTCTTATAACTATTAATATCGTCCAATTGTAAAGTAGTTTGCAACCCTAATATTACAGAATAAATAACAGTATGTTTGTGTCAATAGTCAAAACCGTGGTTAGGATTTTACTTCGCCGCAAATAGCTTTGGTTTTGGGGTCGCCGGATATGATGGTATTTTGTCGTTTAGTATAATAATCATAGGTATTTTATTAGGTTCATTAAATTTTGATATAAAATACATTTTGTTATGTTACGTAAGATATAAATTATAAGCTTTTAAACTGTCATGTTCACTAATGCAAGAATTAACCCTAGAAACGGGATATATACCATTGTATTGTTTTTATTGTAAGCTGGCGATATTCCGGCACAGTTGCATGTGCCATGTTCACGAGTAAACTGAAGTATCTGCGGGTAGGTATTGTTATGAGCAGACGAAACGATCTTCCCTCTTCCTTTCACGTTTCTTGCGTTCCAGCTTATTATCATTGACACAACAGTCACTTGGAACTCGATCTGGGTCTCGACACACATAACTCCGGTATCTGCTGAGCTTTTTTCGGAATTTCTTCGGTTTTTGCAAATTCCGTATAACGTTTACTCGTATTCTTGACTAGCTGCTCTCCGTGGTTTCACCCGCGCGGTGATGGATGATGATAATAAAGATGAATCTTATATAGCCTATTTTACTCAGGGTGAATGTAGCTTTCCAATGGTGAAAGAATTTTTGACATTGGTCCAGTATTTTTTGAGCCAATTTGTTACAAACATAAAAAGAAATCTTTCCTCTTTATAATATTAAGTATAGATATAAATAATGTTATATTAGTTTTATATACATAAATATTCGTATCGGATATTTTTGACTAATTTCGTGAGGGGACGATTTAAAATTCTGATCTTGTTAGTACAACTACTTGGACTTGTCCCCACAGTAGGATTTTAACTGAGCGCTGCCGTGCTTCGGAGGACACGTTGTTTCTTCATAACTCACAAGAGGACGGAGTTAAAAATATTCCTTCCACGCTCGGGATGCGAAACGTAAGAGCTGAGGAATTCCACCAACTTTTAAATAAAATATATTCATCAAAATCGGTACACTTAGAAAAACCAGTTGAATAGAGAAAACAGTCAAATATAGAACTATTTTTTTTAGAATTCGGAAAAGTCGGTTGAAAAATATTACATGTATTGCTCATACACGCTTCGGCATGAAATAAATATTTTCTACAAAGCTATATTTGTTTTCACGATTACTCAGAAATTCTCATATATATCGTTTTTCGTTTATATCCATCCAATAGTCTAAGTCTTGGCTATAAGAACGTAAATTTCTTTATTTCACCACCAAGTGTTATCGCTGTTCGATAGTTGCGGTCACAGAAAATAAATAGTAGGTATGGCAACTGTAATGTTTTTATTAAAATAAGTTAAAATAACACATGACACGAAAAATTTCTATTTTCAAATATTGTGAACCAAATGATAAGTAAAATTTTATCTTATTCTGCTCATGTTAAATTTCCCAAAATAACTACATAAAAGTATTTTCTTTGTTGAGAATTGTTAACTTTTTAATTATTTGCGTATAAGATTTAGTCAAATTTAACTCTGAATGTTTTTGGTCTTCTTTTTTTGAAATCTAATGCCATGCTTGTAGTCAGCCTATTAAAACCTACTTTGCAAGACTGTGTAAGTCAGCCTACAATTTGGCCCAAAAATTTACCGCACTAAGACAAGGATTATTAGTATAGATCGTACCAACGACTCTCTAGAAATCTCACAAATTGCAAACTAGGATTTGATTCAATTATACTTAGCTGCGATGATAACAATTAGAGGTTTGCGATGAACAAATCAAAAGGCAAATGACCATTAAAAGATCAGCGACGGATAGACTCAGGAAGATATGGAGGAACTGCGACATACCAAAAACGTCAAAAATACGGCTACTAATAGGGGTAATAGCTACAATGGTCCACGTTTCAGCATTATGTAGAAATATGGTGCAAGAAGAGAAAAAAGAAGAGGATTGATGCGCTCAAGATTCAGTGAAAATATTGCATCTGCATCAAAAACTGGGCATCAAGTAATATTTTAGGAGTTGTTATGTACGCAACCCAAACCCCATGGATGTCGCGTACGCGCTAACGGAGATATACTCCGTTTTATATTCCTCGGCTCCCCGTATGAAATCCCTACAGTTGGAAAGGTATACCGGTGTAAAAATCCCAAAATTCCAACCCAACACCTTATTCCGGGTTCACACACAGGAAGAAAAGGAGGCCCTTTTCAGCCAGGGTTACGGGGAAGGGACAGAATCGCGCACTCTTACCATCCACGAAGCCCAGGGCCTGACATTCGAGTCGGTCATCGCCGTCAAGTCCAAGGGTGGTTTGAAGTAGCAGTTCCCCATGCAGTCGTTGCAGTTTTGCGACACACCGGGACCTTTAACTACCACGCAGATGACGATAATACTCGTAATTCCATTGGAAGGTTTGTGAGGAAGGCGATGGTTGTAAGACCAGAGACCATCCGTGAATATAATCTGAAGATGGCCATCCGAGATAGTAATATCGTGGTAATGAAGGGCCTGCTGAAATGGGATGTGGGTAACCAGTCCTTTATATCCTAATGTAATTAAGTTTCCTTATGTCTTTTATTCAAACAAAAAAAAAATACTTATGGCCCCGTCTGTAATATCTGTAGTTACCTACAATATAATGGGTAAACAATGGCATTCTGTAGGTAATTTCATATCTGTAATTGTATTTAATGTTTTTATTACATTATATGACTTTAATCTCATCTGTAATGTAATATAGTTTTTTGTTATAATTAATGCGTTTAATATATATAAGGTGTCGGTATAAAAATAGTATGAAGTATGCGCCATTTCGTTCGTTTAAAGTGGTTTTAGTGAAAACCTATGAAATTGCCAATCAACTCTATAAGAAGTGCTACCTCTCTATATTTACTGTGGTGATAGGAGTCTCTTCTGAGTAGGCCCTTGAAATCCGATAGGAATAGTGCGCATAAATATAGCACGTGCTCCGATAACTAAGGCGGATGATGACGTAGGTGGAGGATACAGTCGGGAGAAAAATCAACTGTGCGTTGATTTTGCATGTGTATGCAAGAAGTTTGAACCTAACTTTCCCGTCTACATATAAGAAATTTTAAGTTAATTTATTGATTCAGGCGTTACTTTGCGGAAATCCATTATCAAAAAAACGATATAAAAAAATATTTAGTGACACTTCCGCTGAAAAGAAAACAATGATTTTGGCCTATTTGGGGGCGTGCAACACCCTCCCTCCCGCATAAAATGCTAATAGGAAGAATACAAAATAAAAACACAAGAAACCTCAAATAAACCAAGACCGATCCGACACGTGTTTCGCCTCTACACGAGGCATCCTCAGGAGATGTTGACTCGTCGAGCGCTAGACCGACAGTGAGAGAACAACGTTTTTTTTTTCTTCGGTCTTTCGAGCGTCACCGGACGGTTGGCGAGCGCAGATGGCACTCAGCCAGATGCGGGCGCATCGGGCGCACCGCCTAAGGCGAGCGTTGAAGACGCTTCGACGCAAGGAGAGGAGTAGGCGACTTGCTCAAGGGCACCACTAAGGTACGGACCTCGGCTTGGGCCGTCGCCAGGAGAGAGGGGAGTCGGAGAGAATCGCCCGGTACATAAGTGTACCGTTAAAGTGGGCCCTATGAATTTTTACTCTACGACTATTTGGAGAGAATCTAAACAAGACATAATTTTTGCCTCGAGCTCGCCGGCGAGCTCGGTGTTTGACTGTGTTTACCTCTAAATCATAACCTTGTGTACCTCGCCCACAGTCATTACCTCGGCCGGAGCCTACACCGTGATCGGAATCACTACCTTGACTGGGGCTACAAACGGAAATACCTCGCCTCCCCCCATTTCCGCGACATGTGTCCACACCGCGACCAGGATCGTCGCGTTGTGCTCTCATGACTGTATTTTGGGTGGGGCTACAATAAGAAACTTGAGTACCTCGCCCACAGCCGTTATCTGGGCCGGAGTTCTACATCGAGGCCGGGGCCGCGGTGTCGAGTCCTGCCCGCACCGTGGCTGGGGCTATATAATAAACCAGTGTTACCTCGTCCACAGCCATTACCTGGGCCGGAGGATACATCGCGACTGGGGCCGCGGTGTATACTCCCACCCGCACCGTGGCTGGGACTACAATCGTGTGTGTGTGGATTACCTCGACTGCGACTGGGGCTGCGAAGAAGATCTCGGCCGGAGCCTACAATGCGATCGGGATCACAGCCCTTGTCGGGTCTACAACCATTACCGGGGTTCCATTGGGACGACGCTAAAGCTGCCGAAGTAACGGCTGCGATGGGGTCGTCCAGAGAGAACAACTTTTTTTTTTTTTTTTTAGAACGGACTAATGCTGTTTGCCTCTACCGGCATTTACAGTGTCACCGGACGGTTGGCGAGCGCAGATGGCACTCAGCCAGATGCGGGCGCAGAGGGCGCACCGCCTAAGGCGAGCGTTGAAGACGCTTCGCCGCAAGGAGAGGAGTAGGCGACTTGCTCAAGGGCACCACTAGGGTACGGACCTCGGCTTGGGCCGTCGCCAGGAGAGAGGGGAGTAGGAGAGAATCGCCCCGGTACATAAGTGTACCGTTGAAAGTGGGCCCTATGAATTTTAACTCTACGACTATTTGGAGAGAATCTAACCAAGACATAACTTTTGCCTCGAGCTCGCCGGCGAGCTCGGTGTTTGACTGTGTTTACCACTAAATCATAACCTTGTGTACCTCGCCTCCCCCCATTTCCGTGACATGGGTCCACACCGCGACCAGGATCGTCGCGTTGTGCACTCATGACTGTACTTTGGGTGGGGCTACAATAAGAATGTGTAGTACCTCGCCCACAGCCATGGTGGCTAGGACTACATAGAAAACCAGTGTTACCTCTTCCGCAGCCATTTGCTGGGCCGGAGGATACATCGCGACCGGGGCCGCGGTGTATACTCCCACCCGCACCGTGGCTGGGACTACAATCGTGTGTGTGTGAATTACCTCGACTGCGACTGGGGCTGCGAAGAAGATCTCGGCCGGAGCCTACAATGCGATCGGGATCACAGCCCTGGTCGGGTCTACAACCATTACCGGGGTTCCCTTGGGACGACGCTAAAGCTGCCGAAGTAACGGCTGCGATGGGGTCGTCCGGGTCACCCAAAATATGCCTTGGACGGCGACGGGGGGGAAGGAAGTGGGGATCGGTTATGTCAGTGGAGTAGTTCGCCGCTTCGACCACGAGGGGATTCGAGTGGTGGGGAGCTTTGTCGAAGTGGCGGCGGGAGCAGTCTTTCATATACTGCGTAATAGAGGGGAGGGTGAAATCGCAGTGCAGTTCGGCATTCCGCAAGTACCACGGAGCGCCCACTGCCCTGCGCATAAAGCGATTCTGAATCACTTGAAGTTTGTGGAGGTCGTGTTTCTGAGCATGGGCGAACGCTACAGATGCGTAAGTCATGATTGGGCGGATGCAAAGTTTGTAAAGAGTCGTCTTATTTCTAAGAGACATTTTACTGTTTTTGCCTATGAGGGGATTAAGACGACCCATAATGAAGGCCGCCCTATTGCGAACAATCTGGATGTGTTTCGCGAAAGTGAGTTGGCGATCAAGGGTGACGCCCAGGTATTTGGCAGATTTAGCCCAAGGGATGGGTTCGCCGAATAGGACTATGGGTGACGGCATGAGATTCCGCCGGGTCTCAGTGAAGTACACTGCTGCACTTTTGCTAGGATTTACTGCAATCCGCCATTTACGAAACCATGCACCGATTACGGTGATGGCTCGTTGGATGGCGCATCTCTGCCTGACCTTGAACCAGCCAGTAGAGTAGATTGCAGTATCATCCGCAAACTGAGCGATCTGAACATTAGGTTCAGATCGTGGGATGTCGCTGGTGTACAGCGAGAAGAGAATGGGTGAGAGTACAGCGCCCTGAGGGACACCTGCGTGAATGGGATGCGGGGAGGAGAGCGTTCCCTCGGTGCGATAGCTAAACGTTCGATCCCTGAGAAAGTCTTGTAAGATGAGTACAAGACGGTCTGGCACACCCAGTTGGTACAGCTTGAATATCAAGCCGTTGTGCCAGACTTTGTCGAACGCTTTCGCTACGTCGAGAAAGACAGCTATGAGCCCTTGGGGCTTTGGTTTCTTATTGAAACCGCCTAGGATGTGCTCCGTTACGCGGTGCACTTGCTGGACGCAAGAGTGTTTGGCTCTAAAACCAAATTGCTCATCGGGAAGGAGGTTATTGGACCTAACGTGGGACCAGAGTCGGTTCACAATGAGCCGCTCGTAAATCTTCCCCAGAGAGCTGAGGAGACTTATGGGACGGTAGCTGGAGGGCTCGGCTGCCGGTTTGCCTGGTTTGTGAATACCAATGACAATGGCATGCTTCCAAGTGTCTGGGAAGGAGCAGTTGCTCATAGCCGCATTGAAGATGCTAACTAAGAGATGGACTAGTGGGACTGAGAAGTGTTTAATCACCTTGTTGCTGATACCGTCAGCACCAGGGGATTTACGGGTCTTGAGGCTCTTGATCAGAGACACTACCTCGGATGATTTTACCGGTGGGAGGAGTGGGAGGTCAGAGATGGACATAGAGCTTTTACGTTCGACTTCAGATTCCACCGAATCGAGGTGTTTCTGGTCGACGTGATCTACATTTAGAGTACACTGAGCCTCAAGGCTACCAGCTAAACACTCGGCTTTGTCTTCGTCAAGGAACGCTATGGAGAGGGGAGGTGGCCTAATGAGTGGAGGCATTGTCTGTTGTCCGTCAGATTTCAGAGCTCGAGCCAACTGCCAGTATGCCTGGTGAGTTGGCTCAATCTCTGACAGTTTGTCGTCCCACCTTTGATCACGCAGCTCACTCATGCGTTTCCTTACAGCACGCTGTAAGTAGCGCATGGTGGCTTTGTTCTCTGGGGTTGGCATCGAGTCATACGCCCTAGTGGCGGCGTTCTTAGCTGTCAGTAACCTCCTCGCACCCTCGGGCAGTTCGAAGCGGCGACCATCCGCCACTTGGACCTGCTTTGAGGATTCACCTACTGCGGTGCGGAGGTGGTCACTGAGAGCCTCGATCGCAATTGACACGTCTTCTACTGTCTGTATGTCATCGGGGATTCTATCGAGAGCGGGTTAACTGATAGCTTGGAGGGATTCCCCCAGTTGCTTCCAGTTCACTACCGTTCTAGTGATAGGGGTTATGTCCGTCGGGTCGGGGCCTAATTTCAACAATACAGGGCGGTGGTCTGAAGTCAGTTCGTGTAACACTTCTATAGAGCGCAACCGGAGGGTGACGTTCTTGAGAAGTGCTATGTCAAGTATGTCTGGTCGTTGGTTGTCAACATAGGGATATCTTGTGGGCTTCAGAGGGGAGAGAATATCAAAGTTTAAGTGGCTGACCAAGCCTTCAAGGATTTTACCATTACTATTGTTTCTAGTACAGTTCCATATGACATGTTTACTGTTGAAGTCACCGATCAGAAGGACGGAGCTTCCTAGAGAGAAGAGGGCTTCCAAGTCTGTCTGTAATAGTTCTTTACCAGAGGGGAGGTAACATGAGGCTATGATGACAGGTTGATGACCTGACATCGCTAGAAAGCAAACAGAGGCTTCTAGTATTCTAAGTGGTGGAGTAACAATTGGGATACAGTGCAGAGCTCTTTTGTAATAGATGAGAGTGCCACCTTTTGGGGTGGCCACTCTATCATTACGAACCAAACGGTAATTTGCAAACCTAGGGTTCGCTGTACCTGGTTTCAGGAAGGTCTCCTGCACGCACAGGATATCGACCTGATGGGTCTTACAGAATTCGTGAACTTCGTCCTTTTGACTAGAGAGGCCGTCAGCGTTGAAAGTCGCTACGGTGACTGAGTGGGGCTTAATTCGTTTCGGTGTACTATCCATATTGGATGATACCTAAGAAACGCTGGGGAGGGCGTAGCGCCTCACTGCGCTGATTAAACCCGCGTGTGTGAGCGTGGCTCGCAAGCGGTCTTGGTCGTTTGTGGCAGTACGAAGTTTGTGCGCGAATGCACGTACTTCGTCCACGTCTATGACCATCGCGTACTCCATGACAAGGGCTATGTCGGCCGCCAGGTCAGATTGACCTGGGGCGTCCATGAGCCCAGCCATTGGAGGCCTAGAGAGCGGCGGTTTGGGCTTAGGAGCCGGCGCGCTGGCAGAGGCCTGCGTGCGGGCGGGGGTGAGGGGGGCGCTTGCTTGTACCATGCTCAAAGGCTTGGACCAAGCGTTGCGCGCGGGCGCGGGCGCGGGTACAACAGGTGTTGCCTGCGGTGCGGGTGTAAGGTTAGGCTTAGGGCCGTTCCCTTGTGAGCGGGTAGTGACCGGGCGAGGAGGGGGAATAGGCCTCCTAGCCGGCCCACTGGGTACGCGGGGTGCCTTAGGGCAACCGCGGTAGTTGGCGGTATGTCCCTGTGTGCCGCAGAGGACACAACTAGGCGGGTCTGATGAGTCCCTAGTGCGAGAACACTGGGCTGTCCCGTGATCCCCTAGCACTTGACGCACCTTGGGCGGGCGAGCCTGATGGCTTCGCTCCCGGGGCGGTGCAGGCCGCTTTGGGTGGCGGGGAGGGAGCCTCTGAGGCGGCTTTGGGGACGCGCTTTCTCTTTCCGACGGTAGTGAACCCGTCGTTGGAGATGTTGCCAACAGAGTTAGCGCGGGAGCGGGAGAACTCTACATCCATCTCATTCTCCGAGTTGGATGCCGAGTCGTAGGCGCGTTCGTACTCAGTCCGAAGGACTGGAGAACGATCGCGGGGTGGTAGAGGAGCGCGGGGAGCGCGGGGCGCATAGGGCGCAGGGTCGGGGGAGAGAGGGCTATCTAACGGCTTGAACGCCGAAGAACCGAAGGGCGCCCTCGGAGGGAGGGAGCCGGAGGAGGGAATTTGAGAGTCCGTGAAGCGGGGTCTCTCCTTAAAGTCCCTATTGGACTGGAGATACTCGGAAAGCATGTCCGGGTAGCAATTTGAGACCCACGAGGCGAACGCCTGAGGCGAAACGTCTTGCGGGAGGCTCATAGCGGGGGAGGGAGAGAGTAAAGACATCTCGAGGGGAATACTCGAGTAAAACCCGGCTTCCAACCAAACACTTGCCCAGAGAATAGGAGAGTAGGATAGGGTAGGGTGGGAAGGAGATACCTGCCGTCGGCGAGGGGAGACCCCAAGGCCGGTGAAGGCAGGCCCGTCCGGTTTTAGCCGTTCCCTCCCACGCTCAGGAGGGAAAGGCTTGACGCACCTGGTCCGCGCCCAACTGGGTGGCGTTAACACCGCAAGGATCGTCCAGAAGACCACGTGAAGCGTGGATTTGTTTGACTCGACTTTGAAAATTGATAATTGAAAAATTAAAAAATCGAAACAAGAGGTCGCTCTGAGAAGAGCGGTTTTGATTAGACAATGAACAATGTAGGTGATTGATGTGTCGAAGCGCTCTTACAAGAGCGCGCTTCTTTCGCGACGCGAGCCGAGCCGAGCCGAACGCCTCCGTGCGCCGAACGGTACACGAAGCGGTGGCTTGACGTCGAATCTGCACACAGAAAATCCACTATTAGCGAAGTCCAACACTGAATCCTCTTCAATCGAAACGATACAGGTAACCGGCACTAAAAGCGCAAGCACTTTTAGGCCGATCGGAATATTCTCGGGGAGCACTTGAGCGCACGTCCGTCCCACTCGAGCGCGCTGACCGGAATGAGAGAACAACGCAAAATCGCCCGCTTATATAGCATGCAGACTCCGCCACCTTGTGACTCACTGCACGCGCGCCGGCCGCTGCTATATTGTTGTTGGTGACTCTCAAACTGTCCGGTGACGCTGTAAATGCCGGTAGAGGCAAACAGCATTAGTGCGTTCTAAAAAAAAAAAAAAGTGTGCTCTCACTGTCGGTCTAGCGCTCGAAGAGTCAACATCTCCTGAGGATGCCTCGTGTAGAGGGGAAACACGTGTCGAATCGGTCTAGGTTTATTTGGGGTTTCTTGTGTTTTTTATTTTGTATTCTTCCTATTAACATTTTATGCGGGAGGGAGGGTGGTGCACGCCCCCAAATAGGCCAAAATCATTGTTTTCTTTTCAGCGGAAGTGTGACTAAATATTATTTAAGATCGTTTTTTTTCAATTTTAAGTTTAAAAGGTTTCCTAAGTTCTAGTGTACTTAGACCGTAGATTGTTTAGCAGAGCAAGAAAGGCAATGAATGTCTAGGTCGGGCGATTTTTAATATTTAGATACAGTTAAAGAAAATTCATCACAATTTCAAGATTTTTCATGTTAGCTACATTAATTAATATTTAATCATTATTATTAATTATTAATAAATTATCAATGTTTGCGTATTAAACAACCTTAATGTAATTTACTTATTTATTTTAAATACTTACATCTCATAATGGAGGAATTATGTCTTATTTTTAGTTATGACATTTGACTGCATTTGAAATTAAACGATCACGAAACAAATTAAAAACTTTCATTTCTTTTACACTAAAAATAACACCTTAAGCATATGTGCTTAGTACTTATGTACTTTTTCTTAAAGAAAAAGTAGATAAATACAAAGGTACTTCGGAAATAAATTATGAACAAGATGATTTATTGAATATAAATAAATAAAAATAAAATCATTTATTTCAGGCACTCCAATGACCCATAAAATAAAATAAAATAAAATACAAACTAACACTACAAATAAAATAAAATGATATCACGCTGTAAAGAGGCGATCATCTACTTAAACCTTAGTGTAAATCTAAATTCTAAGAAGCACAATAGTGCTGGGTCATTTTTTGTTGCCATCCATGTGAACCGAGACCCAATGTTTAAACATTGGGCTCCTTAAATCGTCAGAGACAACCTCGAGTATCCTGTTAGCGGAACGACGCAGGCGTTGCCAGAATGAAGCCACCCTGGTTCTGATTACAGCGAAGAAGTCGGGAACCCCTGCCTCAGCGAACATGCTCGACGCACTGTATATTTATATTTATATTTTTTATATTTACCAGCTAAACCACCCGAGGTTATGCCGGTTTTGCATTACCAATCTAATATAAAGATTCACCGCTGTTATAACCACATAATTCTTCCATAGCAAACTAAGATTTTAAATTATTTACTTAGACAACGCTATCGTCCCTTCATAATCCATATATAAAAATGAAAAATCCTTATTTCTCCTGGTTACGGTATAACTTGAGAACGGATGGCATAATCTCGCTAATTTTTTTTTGTTTTTGTATTAGTTACTGTCAGGAAAAGGGTCTTATAAAACAAAAACCAAGAAAATATGGGAGGTTATAGAGAAGTCGAAGGCCTAGCCTACTACGCGAACGAAGTCGCGGGTAGTCGCAGTTGTAAATAAAAAGACTGCCCGTTCGTCGCTGTCTCTGTAAAATAGTAAGATAATATTTATTGCTCCCGTTTTATTAATGTTTGAAAATTATGATCTATCTACGTACCTTCCCGTCCCGTGTCTAGTGTTTTAAGGTTTATTTCCAAATCACGCATAAAAGTTCAAATAAAAATTACTACTCTTGAATAGTTTGACCAACTAAAAGCAAGTCTATACCGGTGGAGTGTATTGGATCTGATAAAATTAGTTACAAACTCGAGGTCTAAAAATGTGTATACAATTTGTGTGTATGCGCGACATGGCTTAGCACCTTTTTTAAACGTTCACATGGTGTACGCGTGACACGCGATGGGTTAATAATTAAAACTTAATTCTTAAATGATTCTCAAATGTCCAATACCTATATAAAACTTTAATTTCTATTTCATCTACTTATTTAGTCAATATACAAAAACCTTTCATCAGTTAACTATAGCTATATGAATATAGATTACAAACGGATTGTTACGACTTACGCATTTACAAAAGTGTGTAACTATGATAACACTTATAATTTTAGTACTCGAACGCAATAATGATGTTTTTATACTGGATCAGTATTCCAATAAAAAATATTCTGTATTATTTCGACAAGGGTCTAAAGGGTGTGTAAATTTACAAAGTCGAGTGTACGAGCCGATTCTCACACGGTTTACTGGTCAACCATAAAATAGGCTGATTGGTGTATCGACAATTTGGAAAGGCTCGACGCAAACTTAATTATGCGATCGAGATTTTAAATGTATTTTTTGAGCGTAAATCGGAATTAAAGTATCGGATGTAATTCTTATTTAATTTATTGCTGCTATTTTGAATAAAAGTTCACTCTATCCCTTCAAGAGTAGTTATATTATAACAATGCAATTTCTATTGTGTCTGGCCATATTATGACCAACGACCTATGAAAGGCTTTTTAATATTAATGATTATTGCTATTAACTCTTTGCATGCCAGAGACGTAAATATACGTCAGATTCATTAATATATCTTTTGTTTTAATTATCACGGTATAGGAAGGATTGATTCACTCAATTTTAATCGGGTAGAATGTAATATTCTTTGACCCTGTCCCCTCTCGGGGTGTCGTGATGCGTATGGAAGAGGGAAAGAAATCCGACTTACTAGGTGGTAGGTCTCTACTGCAAGTGGAATTTTGATTGGTACTACATAATATATATTTATGTACAATAGATAACATAAATGCGTGCACTTCCCGTGTCTGATTTTTTTTTTTATTATTCTTACACACTACAGACTCTTTGGTCCGTACCTTTTTTAGAATGGTTTTTTTAATTTTTTTTTTTAAATATAAAATTTTTCTTGGAGATTCGTTCTTCAAACATGGTGGAAACAACACAAGCTATGGTGGAAATTGCTTAAAAACCAAAGTGAGTCCATTTTTTTTTTCTTTTGTAAATACATAAATCTATTGCTAGTGAACAATATTTCCTAATTTTATACTTATGTGTACGCTATTGGCCAGAAGTACTAGCCTCAGGTTCACGCCTTTGCCGTATCCTTTTTAACATAGCCTTCTCGATTTCTTCATTTCGGTCTTTTATTGCCATTTTGAGATTATACTCTATTATTCGATATTCGGATGCTGTTCAATCACGGCACCTTTTCCACGTCTCATTTTGAGCACTAGATACTCAAACCACCGTTTTGTTCTGCCTTAGTTCGGTTTTCCGCTGGTTTCCAATAAAAAACTGAATTATTTCCACATCGACTGTTTGTATTTTGTTTACTTCCAGATTACACAGATGACACAGAGAGATCCATTTTGAATCAAACAGCACAGAATAATTAGGAATATAGGATATAGATCTAACAACTTTATACATTTAGACAGATGCTTTAATCGCCCGCCTAACGAAATCGCCAATCGCGTCCGAGCTGTCGTCGGCTACGTGCAGCTGCCTGAGTGTCGTGACACTGCCACCACTGCATGAGAGACGCTGTCTCGGAGTTTCGTGACTCGCTCTTTCGTCTGGATGATGATCACCGTTTCATAGGTCAAACCCTGTGCTTCGTGTACTGTTAGGGTGCATGACCCTTCCCCTGATCCGTATTCTTTGCCGACTAAGAAGGATTTTTTCCTCCTGTGTCAGCGCTAGATATAGGGTTTTCGGGAGGTCAGAGCCCAGTAAAATGTCGATTTTATTGGGCGTATTATATTGCGGATCAGCCAGCTGGATTTGACCGAGTTCTGCCCACTTCGGCAGAACGAATTCTCTATTTGGCAAAATTGACGTTACTGTGTTAATATCGTGCGCCTTTATCATTAACGTAAATTTGGGATCCCAAAGAGACTGTATATTGACCATAACTATCGCTTTTGACGTTAAGCCACTGTGGTTTTCCCCTAATCCCGTAATGCAACTTTTTACTGCTATTCTATTTAGCCGTAGCAATTGTACAGCGGCCTCTGATATGAAAGACGCTTGTGAACCTTGGTCCAGCAACGCTCTCAAAATCAGTTTCGAACCATCTTTGGACTCTGCCTTTAGCAAAGCTGTGGCCAATAGCGTTTGGCTTCCCCCTGTAACAAAGTGGCTAAAACTACCCCTGTTTCGAATGGTGGTATCTGTCTTAGCCGATGAGGACGGTTCTGGATCTTCTTCCTAGGCAATAGCTATGGGTTCCGGTTTCGGTTTACCATAAAGAAGGGTGTGGTGTTTCCCATTGCAAATCCGGCATTTCGTTGAAACGCGACAAGATCTGCCAAAGTGATTGCTTCCCAAGCAATTATAGCAAAGCTGTAGGCTTTTTACTATTTCCTGACGACTGGCTACGTCTTCTTTGGCAAATTTACTACACGAATACAGCTTATGACTATCTTTACAATGAGGACAAACGACGTTGGAACTTGACGTGGTGTGTAGTACTTTGGTGGACTGAAGCTTGGGCTTGGGTTTTAAGGGTTCTACGAATTCTAGAGCCCGGAAACGCGATTCCAAAAACTTTTTGAATAGGGTGAACGAGGGGAGATCTTCCCCCTTTTGATTAACGTGCAAATCCCACTGTTTTCTTGTTTCAGGGTCCAGTTTTTGACTAACTATATATATAATTATTGTGTCCCACGATTTTACCTGAATACCTAAGTTTTTTAACTCATGCATACAATCTGATGTTGTGTCCAAAAGTTCCTTTAATGCTTGAGCAGATTCCCCATACATACTATATTGGCTAAACAAGCGTTTTAAAATAGAATTTGACAAAAATCGCTTGTTGTCATACCTACTCAAAAGCAATTCCCAACATTTTTTGTAATTAGCTCCTGTAATAGGAATGTGCTTAATTAGCTGCTCCGCTTCGCCCTTCACCTGAGTTTTAAATAATGCAACCTTTGAACTTCATCTAATGAGGGATTGTTATGCACTAACGATATAAACAGTTCTTTAAACGATGAAAATTCCGAATATTTTCCCGTGAAGACTGGCAACGTGATTTGCGGTAGTTTCAATATTTGCTCCTTACCTCCTAAGGGTGCGCTCGACTCACTGGTACTTGCAGATGCTGGTGTCATCGTCGCTATCTTCATGTTCAGCTCTCCTTTGTTAGTAAGATACGTCTCGAAGCACTCCTCGAATACATCGGTCTTCACATAGCTAGTCTGTTGCAACTCTTTTTCACTGTATGTTGCTACGAAATCTTCATGTTTACTTAGAAATTTAGACAAAAGTAGTTCCAAGCCATCCAAACGAGAATTGAGGTATGCAGAAGTAAGTTTATCTTTGGGCTGCTTTTTATAATTTATTCTTGACTTTTCTATTTGTATCTTAAAATCTTCTAGGACCCTTATTTCCTTCTCCATAATGTTTGCGTGCGACTTCCAAGTCCAACCTTTCTAATAAGCTTCTATGGAATATTTCCACCGGAACTAGTATTTGTTGCTTCCCACTAGTGGCGCCCTCTGATATCTGAGCAACTATGTTCTGTTGTCACTTTGTATATGCCCCTTGATTTGTGCCATAAATTATCTGTGGTTACAAATATCTATGCACGTATACAAATTGATTTGTTGAGAATTTATACGGCTCGAAGGACCTTATGTTCAATCAAGGCACCTTTTCCACGTCTCACTTTGAGCACTAGATACTCAAACCACCGTTTTGTTCTGCCTTAGTTCGGTTTTCCGCTGGTTTCCAATAAAAAACTGAATTATTTCCACATCGACTGTTTGTATTTTGTTTACTTCCAGATTACACAGATGACACAGAGAGATCCATTTTGAATCAAACAGCACAGATTAATTAGGAATATAGGATATAGATCTAACAACTTTATACATTTAGACAGATGCTTTAATCGCCCGCCTAACGAAATCGCCAATCGCGTCCGAGCTGTCGTCGGCTACGTGCAGCTGCCTGAGTGTCGTGACACTGCCACCACTGCATGAGAGACGCTGTCTCGGAGTTTCGTGACTCGCTCTTTCGTCTGGATGATGATCACCGTTTCATAGGTCAAACCCTGTGCTTCGTGTACTGTTAGGGTGCATGACCCTTCCCCTGATCCGTATTCTTTGCCGACTAAGAAGGATTTTTTCCTCCTGTGTCAGCGCTAGATATAGGGTTTTCGGGAGGTCCGTTGAGATTTTTACACCTGTGTACCGTTCCAGCTTCAGGGAATGGACTCGGTATCTAGACGAGTAAATACCAGGATACACTTCGCTGAGTACATATGCTACATCCATTGGATTACGGCGCGTACAGAACAGCTCTTTGTTGATGAATGCCAAGATTTCAGGACTACTGTACTTTATCTCGAAGAGATTTTACCTTTCGATATACGGCAGTTGGTTGACGTCTCCGATGATGACAATTTCTTCCGCCTCCAGTAACCATGCAGCCATTATTATTGCCCCAAAATGGTTCATGTGAGCTTCGTCTATTACTAAACGTTTTTCTCTGCGTTCAGTGAAGCCATTGGCTAATACGGAGGCCATGGTACGCACTTTAGATTTTGATCCGTCGCCTTTGCAGCCAAAGACCTGCGAGACAAGGTAGCGCACCTACCTTGTTCGCAGGTCTTTGGCTGCTTCAGTTGTCGTGGTGATTACGATGTCCTTGTCAACATCGAAGTTGTCAACTATCCAAGTTGTTTTGCCGCATCCCGGTACTCCGTTAATCCACTTGACGTTCGGCATAGTCCAAAGTTCGGATAACGCTTCTGGATTCTGGATCCCTCGAATGGTTTCCGCCATTTCAAGGATTTTCTCCTGCAGCATTATCTTTGTGCACTGAGCTGACGACGAGGGGATCGTTTGATGTCGTTTCGAATTTGAGCTTGCCCGTCCGCTGCCTTTCTGCATCGTTCAGTGCCACGAACCCACTCGAGGAGCTGTAAGCGGCCATATACCGATCCGACATTTTACCCTTTATGACCTGGGCTGCGTTATTGTCATATATGGCCGCTTCCACCTCCGCAAGTTTTACGTTTGGTGACTCCTCGTTTGCCCAGCGAAATGCTTGTAGGATGTTTTTGCAAGTGTTCAAGTTGGCTTCTCTTGTTGCCTTCTCTATTGCTAGGTACTCGAGGAATGTTTAGGTCGTCGGGCGGTTTTTATTATTTAGATACAGTTGGAGAAAATTCATCACTATTTCAAGATTTTTCATGTTAGCTTCATTAATTAATATTTAATCATTATTATTAATTATTAATAAATTATCAATGTTTTCGTATTAAACAACCTTAATGTAATTTACTTATTTATTTTAAATACTTACATCTCATAATGGAGGAATTATGTCTTATTTTTAGTTATGACATTTGACTGCATTTGAAATTAAACGATCACGAAATAAATTAAAAACTTTCATTTCTTTTACACTAAAAATAACACCCTAAGCATATGTACTTAGTACTTATGCACTTTTTTTTACAGAAAAAGTAGATAAATAAGAAGGTACTTCGGAAATAAATTATGAACAAGATGATTTATTGAAGGGTCATTTGAAAAGTTCTTAGCCTAACATACTTAATGAAACCACACGATTTTGAGTTTATTTTTATTTTTCAACATAATCTGTTCCGAGCTCAAAACACTTTTTCCATCGACCTGGTAAGGCTTCGATACCCGTTTTAAAAAAATCTTCGTCTAACTCCTCAAAATGAGCGTCCACGGCGGCTATGACCTCTTCATCTGTAAAAAAATGTTTACCACCTAAAAATTTTTTCAGCTTTGGGAACAGATAAAAGTCGGACGGTGCTAAATCCGGTGAATATGGGGGATGAGGTAACAATTCGAAGCCACATTGATGGATTTCTGCCATCGATTGCACAGAAGTGTGAACGCGCGCATTGTCCTGATGAAACAAGACTTTTCTTCTCAATAAACCTGGACGTTTTTCTTTGATTTCTTCTCTCAAACGACGCAACAGGTTGCAATAGTAATCGGAGTTTATTGTTTCACCCTTTTTAAAATAATCCACGAGAATTATACCCTTTGCATCCCAAAAACGGATGCCATGACTTTGCCCGCCGATAAAACCACCATTGCCTACTTTGGGGTGGGCGATCCTGCTCTTTTCCATTGTTTCGACTGTTCTTTTGTCTCGGGTGTATTGTGGTGAACCCAGGTTTCATCCATGGTTATAAATCTTACAAAAAATTCTATTGGATCAGCTTCATATAACCCTAAACAGTCGCGAGAAGTTGTGAGTCGGTTGCGTTTTTGTTCCACTGAAACCAGTCGCATTACCCACCGCGCAGACACCTTAGAGAATCCAAGTTCAGTAGTAATTATATGATGTGTTCGCTCAGATGAGATGCCTACAGTCTTAGTTATCTCCTCGACAGTCAATCTTCGATCAAATAAAATTAAATCACAGATTTTTTCTTTATTTTGATCAGTGGAAGCAGTCGAAGGCCGGCAACTACGGGGCTCATCTTGAATGGTCTCACGACCACGTTTAAACTCTGCCATCCTGTTTTTAACAGTCGCATACGAAGGAGTGGACTCACCCAAAGTAGCAGACATGTCTTCATGTATAGCTTTCGGAGTTAAACCTTTCGAATTCAGGTACTGCACGATGTTCAATTTTATCCATTTTCAAAAATAGGTCTGACTTGACTTACGTTATCACGTGTAAACGAACAATGAGTTACTGTGAATAAACTAAACTGTGCATACTTGTTGCTAAATAATGTAACTACAAAATGAGGGTAGTTATAAAAAAAACCAATGACTTTAATCATGTTAGGCTAAGAACTTTTCAAATGACCCTCGTATATTTACCAGCTAAACCACCCGGGGTTATGCCAGTTTTGCATTACCAATCTTATATAAAGATTCACCGCTGTTACAACCACATAATTCTTCCATAGCAAACTAAGATTTTAAAAATATTAACTTTTTTTTTATTTAACGCTATCGTCCCTTCATAATCCATACATAAAAATGAAACATCCCTATTTCTCCTGGTTACGGTATAACTTGAGAACGGATGGCATAATCTCGCTAATTCTTTTTTGTTGTATTAGTTACTGTCAGGAAAAGGGTCTTATGAAAGAAAAACCAAGAAAATGTGGGAGGTTATAGAGAAGTCGAAGGCCTAGCCTACTACGCGAACGAAGTCGCGGATAGTCGCAGTTGTAAATAAAAAGACTGCCCGTTCGTCGCTGTCTCTGTAAAATAGTAAGATAATATTTATTGCTCCCGTTTTATTAATGTTTGAAAATTATGATCTATCTACGTACCTTCCCGTCCCGTGTCTAGTGTTTTAAGGTTTATTTCCAAATCACGCATAAAAGTTCAAATAAAAATTACTACTCTTGAATAGTTTGACCAACTAAAAGCAAGTCTATACCGGTGGAGTGTATTGGATCTGATAAAATTAGTTACAAACTCGAGGTCTAAAAATGTGTATACAATTTGTGTGTATGCGCGACATGGCTTAGCACCTTTTTTAAACGTTCACATGGTGTACGCGTGACACGCGATGGGTTAATAATTAAAACTTAATTCTTAAATGATTCTCAAATGTCCAATACCTATATAAAACTTTAATTTCTATTTCATCTACTTATTTAGTCAATATACAAAAACCTTTCATCAGTTAACTATAGCTATATGAATATAGATTACAAACGGATTGTTACGACTTACGCATTTACAAAAGTGTGTAACTATGATAACACTTATAATTTTAGTACTCGAACGCAATAATGATGTTTTTATACTGGATCAGTATTCCAATAAAAAATATTCTGTATTATTTCGACAAGGGTCTAAAGGGTGTGTAAATTTACAAAGTCGAGTGTACGAGCCGATTCTCACACGGTTTACTGGTCAACCATAAAATAGGCTGATTGGTGTATCGACAATTTGGAAAGGCTCGACGCAAACTTAATTATGCGATCGAGATTTTAAATGTATTTTTTGAGCGTAAATTGTAATTAAAGTATCGGATGTAATTCTTATTTAATTTATTGCTGCTATTTTGAATAAAAGTTCACTCTATCCCTTCAAGAGTAGGTATATAATAACAATGCAATTTCTATTGTGTCTGGCCCTATTATGACCAACGACCTATGAAAGGCTTTTTAATATTAATGATTATTGCTATTAACTCTTTGCATCCCAGAGACGTAAATATACGTCAGTTTCATTCATACATCTTTTGTTTTATTTTTTATTATTTATTATCACGGTATAGGAAGGATTGATTCACTCAATTTTACTCGGGGGATAGGGTCCAAGAATATTACATTCTTTGACCCTATCCACTCTCGGGGTGTCGTGATGCGTATGGAAGAGGAGAAGAAATCCGACTTACTAGGTGGCAGGCCTCTACTGCAAGTGGAATTGGTACTACATATATATGTATGTACAATACAAATAGATAATGCAAATGCGTGCACTTCCCGTGACTGAAACTTCTTTTTTTTTATTTAATTATTCTTTCACACTACAGACTCTTTGGTCCGTTCCTTTTTTAATTTGTTTTTTTTTATTTTTACATATTTTTTTTTTCTTGGAGATTTGTTCTCCAAACATCACAATAAACATTCTTATGCTATGGTGGAAATTGCTTAAAAACTAAAGTGAGTCCATTTTTTTTTCTTTTGTAAATACATAAATCTATTGCTAGTGAACAATATTTCCTAATTTTATACTTATGTGTACGCTATTGGCCAGAAGTACTGGCCTCAGGTTCACGCCTTTGCCGTATCCTTTTTAACATAGCCTTCTCGATTTCTTCATTTCGGTCTTTTATCGCCATTTTGAGATTATACTCTATTATTCGATATTCGGATGCTGTTCAATCACGGCACCTTTTCCACGTCTCATTTTGAGCACTAGATACTCAAACCACCGTTTTGTTCTGCCTTAGTTCGGTTTTCCGCTGGTTTCCAATAAAAAACTGAATTATTTCCACATCGACTGTTTGTATTTTGTTTACTTCCAGATTACACAGATGACACAGAGAGATCCATTTTGAATCAAACAGCACAGATTAATTAGGAATATAGGATATAGATCTAACAACTTTATACATTTGGACATACCGCCCACCAAGGACGAATTGTCCTTCTTATTTAAAAAAAAATGCGATACAAAATTAACATAAAAACTTGTAGTTAAACAATATGGTCAACAATATACTTACTATATTCAATATTGAGCTAGTAATAAATTAAACCATTTCTTTAATGTGAATGCTATACTTTGCAAATCTTGTCTTATACCTTCGGTGGACTGTAAACATAGGTAATATACATTAGGTGGCTATTAATAAACTAATCTTACGCTACTCCCACATGTATTGTATTTTTTCTGAGTACAATTTCTATAATTAACTTAAAATAACGACTTCTTCTAATAATGAATTTGTCTGAAAAATATACAAAAATCAACTAAACTTCTAAATTTTAACAAATTCAAAAACAACTGGAGATGCATGTATGCTGTTCCAGTTATAAAACAAACATTTTTAAAATATTTCTAGGCATTACAGTTTACAGGTAAGGGGCAAAGCTTCGAAACCGGACGCTGAATCAAGGACCCCTTATAACGTAACGTCACAACTCGAGTTATTTTGTCTTTACTGTTTTATGTAGCTGTACCACCAAACCGTATAGCCATTTAGCGCGAGGTAAATTGTCCTCTCGAACTAACACAACGTCCCCCACCCTCACTCCAGGAGATTGGTTTTTCCATTTATACCTCTGGAAGAAATGGGTCAAGTATTCTTGAGACCACCGTCTCCAGAACTGCTGTACCTTCCTTTGCGTAACTTGCCAACGACGTAGGCTATCTGACTGCAATTGCTCGTAGTTATGATCCGGCGCAATCAGTAAAGGTTCACCTATTAAAAAATGACCTGGTGTCAAAGGCACTAGATCGTCGGAGTCTGGACTGATTTGCGATAGCACCCATCCGAGGTATGTGTCTTGAGCAATAGCACCCGCAGGACTTTTTAACAAGCCTTCTTTCAAGATAGCACAATATACCTCAGAGCCCAGTAAAATGTCGATTTTATTGGGCGTATTATATTGCGGATCAGCCAGCTGGATTTGACCGAGTTCTGCCCACTTCGGCAGAACGAATTCTCTATTTGGCAAAATTGACGTTACTGTGTTAATATCGTGCGCCTTTATCATTAACGTAAATTTGGGATCCCAAAGAGACTGTATATTGTGGTCAATATACAGTCTCTTTGGGACCATAACTATCGCTTTTGACGTTAAGCCACTTTGGTTTTCCCCTAATCCCGTAATGCAACTTTTTACTGCTATTCTATTTAGCCGTAGCAATTGTACAACGGCCTCTGATATGAAAGACGCTTGTGAACCTTGGTCCAGCAACGCTCTCAAAATCAGTTTCGAACCATCTTTGGACTCTGCCTTTAGCAAAGCTGTGGCCAATAGCGTTTGGCTTCCCCCTGTAACAAAGTGGTTTCGAATGGTGGTATCTGTCTTAGCCGATGAGGACGGTTCTGGATCTTCTTCCTAGGCAATAGCTATGGGTTCCGGTTTCGGTTTACCATGAAGAAGGGTGTGGTGTTTCCCATTGCAAATCCGGCATTTCGTTGAAACGCGACAAGATCTGCCAAAGTGATTGCTTCCCAAGCAATTATAGCAAAGCTGTAGGCTTTTTACTATTTCCTGACGACTGGCTACGTCTTCTTTGGCAAATTTACTACACGAATACAGCTTATGACTATCTTTACAATGAGGACAAACGACGTTGGAACTTGACGTGGTGTGTAGTACTTTGGTGGACTGAAGCTTGGGCTTGGGTTTTAAGGGTTCTACGAATTCTAGAGCCCGGAAACGCGATTCCAAAAACTTTTTGAATAGGGTGAACGAGGGGAGATCTTTCCCCTTTTGATTAACGTGCAAATCCCACTGTTTTCTTGTTTCGGGGTCCAGTTTTTGACTAACTATATATAATTATTGTGTCCCACGATTTTACCTGAATACCTAAGTTTTTTAACTCATGCATACAATCTGATGTTGTGTCCAAAAGTTCCTTTAATGCTTGAGCAGATTCCCCATACATACTACGTTGGCTAAACAAGCGTTTTAAAATAGAATTTGACAAAAATCGCTTGTTGTCATACCTACTCAAAAGTAATTCCCAACATTTTTTGTAATTAGCTCCTGTAATAGGAATGTGCTTAATTAGCTGCTCCGCTTCGCCCTTCACCTGAGTTTTTAAATAATGCAACCTTTGAACTTCATCTAACGAGGGATTGTTATGCACTAACGATATAAACAGTTCTTTAAACGATGAAAATTCCGAATATTTTCCCGTGAAGACTGGCAACGTGATTTGCGGTAGTTTCAATATTTGCTCTTTACCTCCTAAGGGTGCGCTCGACTCACTGGTACTTGCAGATGCTGGTGTCATCGTCGCTATCTTCATGTTCAGCTCTCCTTTGTTAGTAAGATACGTCTCGAAGCACTCCTCGAATACATCGGTCTTCACATAGCTAGTCTGTTGCAACTCTTTTTCACTGTATGTTGCTACGAGATCTTCATGTTTACTTAGAAATTTAGACAAAAGTAGTTCCAAGCCATCCAAACGAGAATTGAGGTATGCAGAAGTAAGTTTATCTTTGGGCTGCTTTTTATAATTTATTCTTGACTTTTCTATTTGTATCTTTAAATCTTCTAGGACCCTTATTTCCTTCTCCATAATTTTTGCGTGCGACTTCCAAGTCCAACCTTTCTAATAAGCTTCTCTGGAATATTTCCACCGGAACTAGTATTTGTTGCTTCCCACTAGTGGCGCCCTCTGATATCTGAGCAACTATGTTCTGTGGTCACTTTGTATATGCCCCTTGATTTGTGCCATAAATTATATGTGGTTACAAATATCTATGCACGTATACAAATTGATTTGTTGAGAATTTATCCGGCTCGAAGGACCTTATGTTCAATCACGGCACCTTTTCCACGTCTCACTTTGAGCACTAGATACTCAAACCACCGTTTTGTTCTGCCTTAGTTCGGTTTTCCGCTGGTTTCCAATAAAAAACTGAATTATTTCCACATCGACTGTTTGTATTTTGTTTGCTTCCAGATTACACAGATGACACAGAGAGATCCATTTTGAATCAAACAGCACAGATTAATTAGGAATATAGGATATAGATCTAACAACTTTATACATTTAGACAGATGCTTTAATCGCCCGCCTAACGAAATCGCCAATCGCGTCCGAGCTGTCGTCGGCTACGTGCAGCTGCCTGAGTGTCGTGACACTGCCACCACTGCATGAGAGACGCTGTCTCGGAGTTTCGTGACTCGCTCTTTCGTCTGGATAATGATCACCGTTTCATAGGTCAAACCCTGTGCTTCGTGTACTGTTAGGGTGCATCACCCTTCCCCTGATCCGTATTCTTTGCCGACTAAGAAGGATTTTTTCCTCCTGTGTCAGCGCTAGATATAGGGTTTTCGGGAGGTCCGTTGAGATTTTTACACCTGTGTACCGTTCCAGCTTCAGGGAATGGACTCGGTATCTAGACGAGTAAATACCAGGATACACTTCGCTGAGTACATATGCTACATCCATTGGATTACGGCGCGTACAGAACAGCTCTTGGCTGATGGATGCCAAGATTTCAGGACTACTGTACTTTATCTCGAAGAGATTTTACCTTTCGATATACGGCAGTTGGTTGACGTCTCCGATGATGACAATTTCTTCCGCCTCCAGTAACCATGCAGCCATTATTATTGCCCCAAAATGGTTCATGTGAGCTTCGTCTATTACTAAACGTTTTTCTCTGCGTTCAGTGAAGCCATTGGCTAATACGGAGGCCATGGTACGCACTTTAGATTTTGATCCGTCGCCTTTGCAGCCAAAGACCTGCGAGACAAGGTAGCGCACCTACCTTGTCTCGCAGGTCTTTGGCTGCTTCAGTTGTCGTGGTGATTACGATGTCCTTGTCAACATCGAAGTTGTCAACTATCCAAGTTGTTTTGCCCCATCCCGGTACTCCGTTAATCCACTTGACGTTCGGCATAGTCCAAAGTTCGGATAACGCTTCTGTATTCTGGATCCCTCGAATGGTTTCCGCCATTTCAAGGATTTTCTCCTGCAGCATTATCTTTGTGCACCGAGCTGACGACGAGGGGATCGTTTGATGTCGTTTCGAATTTGAGCTTGCCCGTCCGCTGCGTTTCTGCATCGTTCAGTGCCACGAACCCACTCGAGGAGCTGTAAGCGGCCATATACCGATCCGACATTTTACCCTTTATGACCTGGGCTGCGTTATTGTCATATATGGCCGCTTCCACCTCCGCAAGTTTTACGTTTGGTGACTCGTCGTTTGCCCAGCGAAATGCTTGTAGAATGTTTTTGCAAGTGTTCAAGTTGGCTTCTCTTGTTGCCTTCTCTATTGATAGGTACTCGAGGAATGCGTTAATCGCGTAGTCTATAAGCTTTGTCACTGGGATGAAATTCGGCGAGCTAACTTGTCCCTTGGCAGCTCTGGTTCGTTTCGGCTGGTGTTGAGCGGGTTTATATTGGGGTCTGGTGAAGTCTTCAACAGCGGCTTCTTGTCGTTTGGCGGTTTTTGTGATCTTGTCTTTTACCCCGCGTATCGCTGCGCTTATCATTGCAGTTTCCTCCTGTTCTAGCTTCCTGCATTTTTTCGGATTTTTCGGCCTGTGTCGGCGGTGTCTGAACCTTGACGAAGCGTCAAGGTTGGTCGCTGGTTACTTATACTCCGCGCAGTGTCTGTTGTTGCAGCCAGACACATTTGCTACTAAATTGCATGATAATTAACTGCAATAACCTAAATATTTCGAGCAACTATAGGCAAGGACATATCCTATTACAGTTTTTTTCCCCTTTTTTTTAAATTATATTATGCGTGAATTCACGTAATTCACTTTTATTAAAAAACTCGGCGGGCTTAGTTTCAATTCAAACCGTGATACTTTCGTTATCTATCAAAAGTCAAAATTATTTATTTAATTTAGGCATCAAAGATGCACTTATGAACGTCAATTTTTCATTATAATGTACTTACGACTTAAGACTCTACCGCCGTGTTCCAAATTATATAGAGCCTACCGAGAAGAGGCGGCAAGAAACTCGGGGCCATGATTTTTATATAGATGTTTACAATGTTTCTACTTAGGTGCTACAAATATTAAATTTTATGGGTGTCAGTCTATTGTACATATATCTGCTGTTGTTACTACCGCACTGCAGGTTTGATCCCTGGTTGGACCAAAAATTTTTGTGTTGAGCGGACATGTATGTTCTCGGTACTCGGGTGTTTCCTTCGTGTTAATGCCACGACACAGGGAATTCTAGTACTAGTGTATAAGTGTGCAAACTTTATTATCTATAACATTATATTGTATCATCACACCGATAAATTTATCTGAACAAAGTAATACCTATACGAAATTAATTTTCATATTAACATCGTACACAAAAGCGGTATTGCTCACGTATTAAGCGTACGAGTATAATAGCATTATCTCGATCGATTTAATCGATAAACTTTGTGAATTTAATCGTTTTTAGTTTGTGCTTATGAGTATCTGTCGTTTAATTTATTAAGGTACTGATAGACATGCTCATTACTAGCACGAAAGCATGCTATTGATGAGCAATTTCTACTTAGTGGTATGTGTGCCAAAGTGTTGCTAGTAATTAGCATGCTTATTATTAGCGGGATTTTTGAGCATGCTCGTAATAAGCATGCTAATTACTAGCATGTTTATCTATTGAGTTTCGTTAACGTTCGATATATATAGCAATTTTAATCTGGTATACAATTATGAGTTTAGTATGCTTTTATATTTCCTTTCATATACTTAGTCAGCAATGGCTAGAAGCCGAGGCATTTTAGAGATCGCTCGCATCAGTTAACTACAATCCAAATAGACTTTAAACTGCCTTCAACTCCTTTTACGTAAAGAAACATAATGACTGTCAACACTAGATGCCTTTATCTTAGGACAATAGTCGTTAAAAAACTAAAAACAACGACATGGGTTGGCCAATAGCCTATCATGGACTCGTCATGCAACTGCATCCATAGCAGCAAGCAGAACATACCGACTAAACCAACACACGGTGATTCTCCGGGCACTCTGGTGTCGGCTACAGGAACGCTTTTGTACTCGTCTGCGACCCCGGCGGCGTTGACCCCGTCATGAGGTCATGAGGACCCCATCCCGGTGAAACTTTATATCCTGTTTCAACTTTATTGAACTTGTAAGGCGAACTGGGTTATTACAGTATTGTGGAATCATCAAGAATATTCTATCCAGTTAAATCCATCCATCCATCCATCCAGCGAACAAACAGGCGTGTTTCGAACCAGCCATCGGACATCGGTACACTCATTTGCCCATTTCCCTACCGATGAGTCAGAAATTTAATCCACTTTATTGTATTTAAAATCTAGCTGTGCGATAGGATATGATGGAATTTCGACTCAAGTTTTAAAACTCAAATGTACTGTGCCGTATTAGGTTCAACATAATATGTATTTTAAGTTTTGTCATGCTGGATTTACAAATATATTCAAGATAAGACTACTCAAGATATGTAGTTAAGCCTGTTTACAACTGTAGGGACAAAGATAAGAAAATGGTATCAAAATTATTGCCCAAACTCGAGCCTTTCATCTTCATCCATTATTCTCGGGAGTCAGATTAGTGTACGTCTAACCACATCTATCTGTATTCTATATATTATATACAGGGTGTTTGGTAGAGGGACCGACAAACCAAATGAGCGTGTTCGGGGGACCACTTGGAGAATACAAGTTGGCCAAAAAAAATCCCCGACCCCCCAATATGTTTAACTTTTTTTAGATTTTTCCCTTTTTCTCCGAAATTGTACCTATTTACCACCATAACATTTGTAAAATCTGTTTTAGACCGGATGTTTTTAGTTGAATTTGGTCTCTAATACACCTTCAGGCCACGCAAAGCAAAATTGGATACAAAACAGTGCTAACTAACTGATTTAGTTAAAAAAAAATGGGGTGTCGGGGATTTTTTTAGGCCAACTTGTATTCTTCAAGTGGGCCACCGAACACGCTCATTTGGTTTGTCGGTCCCTCTACCAAACACCCTGTATAAGGTATTTGTTAATTACTGCTCAATATTGAACGGGGTGGTTTGGAATCGTAACTGGTCATGGAAGTGAAAGAAAAAATTGACATATATGGTTTTAATTGTTATGAACGCATATTCGCTGCTACACGGCTAAGAGCCATAGTGCGACTGAACGCATATCGTCGTCATTTAGGCATAGACATCAGCTGCGTAAAACACTCACGTGTAGGTAGGTTCGTACGTCGTTGTACCTATTCTAAGTAGGTAGGTATGTCTCGCGTAGTCACCGTTGTCTATTCTGTGATGTAGCAGCGTGCGTTCAGTCGCGCAGTGGTTATTAGCTACGGAGAAATGAATATGAATTCATAATTATAAAAAAACATGCATTTTTTCCTTCACTATAATGACCAGCTATCGATTCCAAACCACTCCATTCGATATTGTGCACTAATTAACAATGATCTTATATATATTAAATAGGCAAATGCCACTAGCGGTCACCCATACTCCTGACCGCAGCAAGCGTTGCTTAACTTGTTGATCGTTTAAGATCCCCAAGTCACACGCTGCTGCGAGCCCTTCAGTCACAAAAAAAAATTATATATTTGATATTCTCTTCTAGCTTACTGTATTACAACTTGGGGCGGTACCTACATACAAAACACACGAGTATCTGTTCAGTGTCAAAATATCACAGAGGGCCGTGTTAAAAGTCATGCTTTCTACACTATTTCCATTTCCGACTGCAATACTTTATGCTGAATGAAATTTACTATATGATAAGTGTACAAACTGAAAATTGTACTTTTAAATCTTATATCCAATCCAATACTTTGTTTGACGTCATAAGTTACAAGGACAAAAGGTGAATTGATAAGACGGTACAAAAATTTCAATTATCGTCCAAGTTTGCACAGGGAATTACGTTTTCTTGGCTTCTTCATATACAAAACAGCTACAAATGTTTTTTTGTAAGGATGCTTACTCGTACTTATCTAATCGGAAATTGAAGTTTTATTTTGTTATGTAACTAAGAATGTCGTTTTGTCTTATGTTTTTGGAAAATTCATCATCTTCATCTCAGCCGTAGGACACCCACAGCTGAACATAGGTCTCCCCAGAATCAAAAGGACCGGTTGGAAGCGGCCTGCATCCAATGCCGTCCTCCTACCTTTATCAGGTTGTCAGTCCACCTTGTTGGTGGCCGACCTACGCTGCGCTTGTATGTCCGTGGTCTCCATTCCAGAACCTTCCGTCCCCATAGGCCATCTGTTCTGCGTGCTATGTGGCCAGCCCACTGCCACTTCAACTGGCTTATCTTCTGGGCTATGTCGGTGACTTTAGTTTGTCTACGGATCTCCTCATTTCAGATTCGATCACGTAGAGAAACCCCGAGCATAGCCCTCTCCATAGCTCGTTGTGCGACTTTGAGCTTGCTTATGAGGCCTATAGTAAGAGACCACGTTTCAGTGCCATATGTTATCAGTGGTAACACACATTGATCAAAGACTCTTGTCTTGAGGCACTGAGGTATTTTTGACGAGAAGACTTCTTGAAGTATCCGGAGCGCTGTGGAAAATTAACTAATTTGAATTTTACCAAACTGCTTAACAATTTACAATATACCTATGATTTAGAAGAGATACCTACGGATTCCTTTTTAAATTTGATATGATCTGCTTTTGTTTTTGTTTAATGGGTTTGGGCGAGATTTGAAAATAAGTTAGCTTTGTATATGTCTAGGATACACACATCGACTACTTTTCATCCCGATTCTTCGTGCAGTTCCCGAGGGATCGCAATACCCTCATTATACAGAGGAAGTTGCGAATAATACTTATAAGACTGTATATACACGACACATTAAATTTTTATAACACTAAAAACATTCTTGCATTAAAATTCCATTTACTGTACGACTATTGATATCCTTTAGACTTTAAAAGCGAAGAGTTGTCATTCCCTTGTATAGGAAATAGGATCTGGGGCTCGAAATGTTCCGTTCCGAAGACTTCCTAAGTCATTGTCTATCTATACGAAAGTATAGGTATAGACCGGTGATAATTTCACGCGCCACCTAAGCTACGGAAATATAGAAGTCTGCTTTACAGCTTTTACATTTATATTATTTGATCGGCTCCACGGATTTATCAAATTGCTTTTTTATAATTCTGTAGTATAATAAGGAATAATGATAAAATCGATCTGGCAATTTGTCCTTCCATGTCCTTCCGTCGTTTTATAACGATAGTTATTAACGTAATTTAATTGCTTTATTATTTTCCGAACAGTTGTTTAAGGCGCGCTCGTACCCTGATTAAAGAAAAATCTGAATTTTTAAACGCCTAGTGTAACGAAACAGATCGATAGTATATTATGAAAAAAATACAAAGGTTAGAAAAGGAATAGGAAAAGAGTAATAACCGAATAGAATTCATAAATATAACTCTCTTTCAGCAGAAAAAATCCTGAGTATGTCCACAAAAATAAACTTTCACGTCTTAACTCTCAGAATTTTTAGCGATAACACTATATTTTTTTTAGGTAATTTTTAGCCAATGTATAGTACTAAAGTAATAACCAGCAGTTTTTTCAATTGTGTTAGTATATATCGAAAAATATAAAGAAAACGTACAAAATTAACGCATTTTCGCATTACATCCTCGAATCTAACAAGCGATTTTCAACCTTACGTTAAGCATCGTAAATTATTTTAAAATTGGGGTTGGACCGCGTCTTAAGTAGTTATTTTATAAATCACACAAGAATACATTATTTTTACTTTTTCAGTAGCTATAGTCGTTATGGCAGGTATTAGAGTATCTCGTACGCAGCGTGACACATAGAAAAGTTTTTTTATTTATTCAGTATAGTCGTTTGGACTATATTAGAGGAGTTGGTGGCAAAATAAGTTAAGGCTAAATATATGATAAGGCATTTTTTTTCGCTAAGCACAATGGGATGTGTGATAGAGTTACTTTGGTAAAGAGGCTTTTCACGCCATATCATATATATGTGATATATGAATCGTGACATGTATGTTACTAAAAACATGTATGTTATTAAAAAACATGTATGTTTTTTAATAACATACATGTTATTAAAAAAGTAAGAATAAAAATCCATGTTACTTAGCCAAGCGATAATAAATATTTTAAGTAGTAGTTGTAATTTTTTACACTTTTACACTTTTTTTACAATACAATACAAAATACTTTAATGTACACCAGTTACACCATTAAAACATACACAGAGCAATAAACTACAAAATAAAGTACAAAGGGCGGACTTATCGCTAAAAGCGATCTCTTCCCTTCAACCTTTGGATGGAGAGAAGTATAGAGTGAGAAAGGTCGGCGGTGTTAAAGTAAATAAATACTTAATATAAAAAATTATACAATACACATGCATAATACATATACATACAAATACTAAACTGTATATCATACAGTAGTATGTAGTATAGTATATATATAGTATGTACAGTGTTTTTTTTAACAATGAAATCTCAAATAACAGTGCTACAAACAAACATTGTTTACTAAGAAAAATAAATTAAATTTTGACGACTTATGGTTTCCAAAATTATTGTCAAAACTTTGACACACTTTACTTTTGTACTCGATACTTTTTATTCAATACTTTTACTCAATACAATTTTTGACAGACGTTGAAGAGAAACTCTATCGCTGGAAACACACTTATAAATGGCAGATGCGCAAGACGCGCAAAGTCATAATTCCCTGTACAACAGGGAAAGGAAAAAAACTTTGACACTCCATGTTGGAAAATTAATTGATTTTATTTCTTATTTTTTTTTTCATAACTGGTATACCTTGGCCTCTTGCCTGATACCAGTAGGGCTATTATGTATCTCAGTTGCTAATAAATGTTGATTGAAATCTAGAAAAATGGCAGCTCTATGTCAGTTTTGATAACTCCAGTAAGCAAAAATGTTAGTAAGTGAATGACTGGAGCTAACAAAAGTGACATAGAGCCGCCATTTTCTTCGGTTTCAATCAACATTTGTTAGCAACTGCGATACATAATAGCCCTACAGGTTATCATTGATTTCCGGGACAGCCTGTATACAGAAATTATTTTATATGTCATATTATTCTTATTATAATTACTATGTCACTCGAGTACACAAATGATACATCATTTATTTAAATCCACAGTTTCAATACACCAGTTATGTAATCTATTGAAGCTGTGGAAGGATTTTTAATAAATTTATATTATACATATATAACAATAAACAGAACCCTCTTTTGTGTCGGGTTTAAACGTTATAATATGATGGATACTACAACCTATAACTAATTATGTCAAATGATTCAAAAGTAATATATCAAACACACGACAACATATTAAAGATGGCCAGAATATACTGAATGTCAAATATTTATTTATTTATTAATATGGACGCACTTGCAATTATAGATACATATTATTAGTTCTTAAATGAAACAAAACAAAGTCTTAGCTAATAAAGTAATTTAAAAATAAAATTATTTATATAATGTCAAACTTGGTAATATTTAAAATAATTATCTATTCGATGAAATTATCTATATATATGTACGAAGTGGTAATAAAAAATTGAATAAAATAATAATAATAATAACTATCTAATCTATAAGCCCCATGGTGGGGGGAAAAGTGGCCAAAACGCTGGCGGCATTGCCACGCTGGATGGCAATGCTAAGTTTTTGCCCAAAATAGGCGCCAGCATTTCGGTCACCCGACGCCTCAAACAAACGTTTCGCCAGATCCCTAAACAAGTTGAGAGCGGACGGCCCCCATGGGCCTAAAGTTTTGGCCCTAAACGGCATAAACATGTACATTCTGTCTAAATACACATATTTATGACGTTTGAGGTCTTCCGCTTTAGACGCGGCAGCGCCAGCCAAACTTAAATAATAATCCTTAATAAAATGTCAAATTATATATTATTCACAAAATGTCAGCATTAAATTTACAATATTAGACCAACTATCGTTAAATATGTCACAGTCGGGAAACATACTGAGGAACGCGTTGAAGTCGCACATGGCGCGGTGAATCGGGGAGTACCGACGATGTACCGTACGACACCGGCCAGGGAAGAAAAACTTGTGCCTGTGATTAGGTCTATGGCGGATATACTTCTCTGGCACATACATAGCACACATACGATTGTGCAACTATAGCGAGTCTATGTCCCTTCTTAATATGTACCTATTTTAAATATGTAGCAACTAGCTGCATCCTGTGGCTGTTCCCTCGTGTAAGATGATCCTACAAGAACAATATACGAGATTCGAGTAGGTAGGCTTATGTTTATCTGCAAATCTATTGCGAGGGTACAGCATGATACGCATTAAATGGTTGTCGTAAATGTATTTAAAATATAATGTTTTTGAAATACGCATGTTTGCGAATGACTTAACTGACTTAACTTTACTTTACTGACTTTTTGAATGACCGCTTTATGGTGGATATTCCATTTACCCGGACGAAGCCATTTACTTCTTCGTTTATCATACGAACCGCTAGGGAATGGAACACCCTCCCTGAGTCGGTGTTTCCGGTTAAGTACGATATGGGGGTCTTCAAAACACGAGTGCATAGGTATCTTCTGGGTAAGCGCGCTCCATCATCGATCGCATCATCACTTAGCATCAGGTGAGATAGTGGTCAAGTGCTACCCAGTTCGGTATAAAAAAAAAGACTTACCCGAAGTTGCCGAGATGACAATGATCGGGCAATTTTTTGTAGCATTAATATTTTGACTATAACTAAGAGATCGTGATTTAATTAAGTATTTCTTTACGTTAATGTATTTAGACATACAAGCGATTTAATTACCTTAAATTATAACATTGTAAGAATATATAGGTGCTTACATTATTATATACAAAAAATAACCATTACTACTATTAAATGTAGAAATATACCATTACGGTATTTTCTATGTTATATTTCTACAAATTAATATTTTCTCAATAAATTTAATTATTAATTATATACGAAAATACGTTTATGTTCCATAAACTTAACATTTAATGAATGCCAATTATAAACCGAAAGAACGGTCTGCCTTCACTTATTCTCATTATCAGTAATACAAAAGAACATACAACAAAACAGATTATACTTCAAATTTATATGAACATCAACATCACCAATCTGTGCAATTTAAAAGGGAAGAGGCGTCATTTCCGCTTCGTCGTAAAGGAAACAGGAAGTTCTGGGCCCGATGAGTTCCGGCCCGAGCACTTCCTAAGCTGAAAATTACACACGCCGGCGGTAACAACGCGTGGATACAAAATTAAGATGCAAGTTATCATCATATGAACAGCTTAATAAGTTCAAAGCTAGATTAACGCTTTCTTTATGCTTCTTTGCGTGCTGCCCACGCAAAGAAGCATAAAGAAGCTTGTAATGTAATATTAAACCTACCCTAGAATTACCTACACTAACAAGAATAGTGATTATCCCTAGTAGGCCTAGCTATCTAATTGCAAATAAAAGAGGAACATTAGAAATATGGATTTAATAATTAAATAACGTGACCAAGTAATTCACTTCATTTGTAAGTCTAAATCGGCGACACTGGTTACTCCTTTTATAGAGGTACTGAAGCCAGAATTCGTATTCTCAATTGATTTGTTCCTCAATAGCTCATTGTTTCAACATTAGGGTTAGAATTAGAATGGCTCTTAAATTTTAAGTCTTGCCATTTTCCAGTGTAGGCACGGAGTCCTCAATAAGTTTTTATAGAACTACTTAATTGTTTCAAAAGGACTTTTCCAACAAGAGACAATCCGTACTCAAAACGATCGCTTCAATATAATATATCCTCTAATATTATTTTGAGACGTAATAAGATATATATCGGTAATACCTACTCGTATCTTAAGCCCAAATCTATTCTCGGAATCTCTCACCAAAAATCCATACTTTTTTTCAGTATTTTCGGCCACTTATCAGGTCAAATCGGGTCCCAAATCCATTCTCGGAATCTTATTTTAGACTTCTCGATAATATCTTGTATCTATATCTATTCCCAAATCTCTTCAAAATAATTTCTTTTGTATATCTGACCTTATTGTGTTCCATTAAATTTTATTATATTTTTAAATTTTTCGTATTGCTGGTCAGTATCGAAAAGTTTTTAATTTAAACGTTACAATGAAATGAGATGATTCAAAATTATATTACAAGCTTCAAGTCTTCTATACTCCAGTTGCTACCAGTTCTCCTACATATCATATAATGGCTCCAACCAATCAAACGACGGACCTAACTACTTAAGCTATTTTGCACTTTTTTGAAGCTATAAAGAAATTTTCCTGACTCTCAAGAACTAACATTAGTTCTGTATAGCTTATAACATATCCTTATCCTTTATAGCTTACATATCCTTCAATATAATAAAATAATTTACTATCTGAACTGCCAGCGGCTTGGCTTACTTTATTGTATTACGAAATATACGAAATATTTTTGGTAATATCACCTGATATTACCAAAAATATTTCGTTAGTGGATGCTTACAACATAAAAGGCATCGACTGCCAAACTTTCAAGTTTGCTGTCCCAGTTCTTTAAGTTCGGCGTTAATGAATCAGTCAAACAACACATAATTACCCTCAGTGTCCCAGTTTGGATAATAACATAATTACCCCTAAACAAGGATAAAAACGAGTGAAGGCACTGGCGGTGTAGCTAGTCTATAATAAATGCATCGAATTCAAATGCTCGTCTTCTTTAGGAAGTCAGTTACTATATTATGGCAATTACCAATATGTACATACTTTGGCATTACAAGGTATTTCGATTATTTAATAAAAATTAATATTAGTTGGTATGAACTTAGGATCCTTGAGTATGTTTCATAAGGAACATAACCTGTTAGTGCAGTAGTCATGTGACCAGTAGCAGCAGGACACTAGCGACATATTGTGGTAAACAATCCAACACAAATACATAGAGGAGAGGCATCGATTGCGATCGGTCAAAACTAAACCAAAACCAGATACAACAAAGATCATATAAATTTCACTTATCTATCGATTCCAGGCCCAATTTTGCAAAGTTCACTAAACTATTAAGCCATATAAAATCATTTGTCAGCCTATAACTACTCCAATATATACGGGCCCTATATTAACCTACAAATTAGTTTGGTATGGACTTATAGAGGGTTTAATGGGCACCAACTTTAAATTTATTGATAAGAGGATTTAGTGGGATGAAATGTGGCAATTCTATAATGAAAATTCATTGGAAATACTGTATTTGGGTAATAATCTATGCGCTAATGTCGGGCTTAAAACTGTATATAAATGAGTTGACATTTAATCCTAAATTAATCGCTATTACAACGCAGAAACACAAAGCACACTGTAGGGCTATTATGTATCTCAGTTGGTGACAAACTTTGATTAAAATCGAAAAAAATGGCAGCTATATGTCACTTTTGTCTGCTTCTATCATAAACTTACTAACATTTTTGATCACTGGAGTTGCCAAAAGTGACATAGAGCCGCCATTTTTTTGATTTCAATCAACATTTGTTGGCAACTGAGATACATAATAGTCCTGCAGATATTATAAATATGAAAGTTTGTATGTTTGGTTGGTTGATATTTTATCACGCAAAAACGGCTGATCAGATTTAAATAAAATGCGAAGTGCTTTTTATGCCGATTTAATGGATTTATATTTACGAGTATTAATGGTTATTTATTATTAATTATAAAAATATATTATAATAAAAAAATAGTATAAATTATGCAGTATATAATACAATTATTGTATTATATAATTGTATTTGATTAATCTTAATTACTTTTAAGACATATATAAAAAAGACGGTGCCAGGCAAGTCTTAATTAAATTTGATTGACGCTCTGCAAAGCGATTGTATAATTATTGTTATTTGTAAGTAATTGTAAAAGTCTAAGTCAAAATCATTTATTCAATTTAGGCATCAAAGACGCACTTATGAACGTAAATTTTTCATTATAATGTACTCTAAAGACTACCGCCGCGTTCCAAAATATATAGAGCCTACCGAGAAGAAGCGGCAAGAAACTCGGGGCCATTCTTTTTATATAGATGTTTACAATGTTTCTACTTAGGTACTACAAATATTAAATTTTATGGGTGGCAGAGTGACAGCTTGCCAGAAGTGGAGTATTCCAAGCAACTTTGTCTTCTATTTAATGTCGGAATTTATAGTAAGCTTTTTTTATTAAAACGTTTGTTGCGGTCAACTTGAATTTGCCCTCTGTGAGCTCAGTTATGTGTTTTGGGATTTTATTGTAAAAACGCACACAATTTCCTAGGACGTACTTATTAGTCTTTGCAAGTCTAAAACTAGGTACAGCTATCCTATTGGTATTTCTAGTAAGGGTGATGATCACTACTTAATTTATATTTATGTAATTTTTTACGAACGTACATTATATTTTCAAATACATATAAGAAAGGCCAAGTTAATATATTGATTTCTCTAAATATATAAATATATTTCTCAAAGATTCACGGGGATTTCGTATATAGCTCGAATAGCACGTTTATGTAGGATAAAAAAATGTCTTTTTACTATGCTTTGATGTAGCGACACCCTCGTGCGTCCAATTGCAATAAAATATTGTGCTCTAATTAACAAAGGCCTAATATATTCTTACACAAACAAGTCCAGTAATTGGACTAATAATTTACACTTAACACAAATAAGAATGTAATATGGTGGTATGGAAGAATGAAGAATAGAAATGGAACCCTTAGTGTTCCAATTGAACTGAGCCGATTATAAGTCAAGTTTTTTTGAGGCATTTCAAGTCGAGGAAAACAGTAGAATTGAAATTGGAATACATAAATCAAACTGTTTGTTTACTGAGGCTTTGCTATAATATTCCTGTAATCAAATCACCAAAAACAGAACAATAAATTACAAAACAGAGAAATGACAAATACAGGTGTTCCCATACCTAAGAGTTTGGCACAACATGGCACTGACAGTATGATGAGGGTCTAAGTCAGAGGTCCTCAAATTGGGTCCAACTTAGCTAACTTTGATTCCACAATAAAATTATTAATATTTAAGTGCGCATGTAAATTATTCTGTTACGTATTCGTATTTGAAAGAAATCTACATTTATTAGTATGTACACTTATATAGTATATATATATATATATATATATATATATAATATATATATAGTCATAGCGTGACCGGGAAAAAATAGGAGTTCATTTATTTATTAGACTAGCGGCTGCTCGCGACTTCGTTCGCATAGTAGGTTCGTCCTTCGGCCTCGCCATAACCTCCCATCTTTACTTGTTTTCATAATGTAAGAAACTTTTACGGAGTATTAGAAAACTTAAAAAAAAATTATGAAGTCAGTAAAACTGATCTCAAGCTATAGCGTGTCCAGGAAAAATAGGGGTTATTTTTTGCAATATAAAATATATAGTTACATATAGCACATGGACACATCACAAACATATCTGCTCATCTCACTACCATTTGCGCTGGTCAGGTATCGATTTTGAGACCCCACGCTTTGAAAGCAGGGTCTAACTGGGCTGAAGGGCTGTCTAAAATGTTGCTAAATAGTATAAAACAAGACATATAAATCAAATATAAATAAACATGAATCACGTAAACGAAACAGATCTTTTATTGTCATTTCAACCATATCTGATAGGTTTTTCAAGGAGAGTGCAGATGTGAGCATTTTGCACTCTACTTGAAAAAGACCGCCGATACATACCACACATAAAAACCATTTCAAAATGTGATTTTTCACACACTTCTCTGAAGTTGGTCATTCATAATCGTAATATGAATATATTCATAAAGCGTAAAAAAAATTAGAAAACACCCGACTGAATCCGTACACTTCTAATTGATATACGAAATAATTAGACAAATTCTCACATAAAATAAGAGGTTTTTTTTTAAATTTAAAGGTAGCTAGGCAGGTGGGCACCCAAACGTGTACTATTACCATGCTGTGGGTTGTATCGTCCTGTTGCCACCGAAACATACAACCCGAAGTCAATATCGATCCAGGGGCCTGCATGGTAGCTTATCCTCATCACGACGAGCTACGAGTATCATCGCTAAAGTATGTACTATATACGTTTACACTAAAGTAGAAATTCATTCTTATTAGGACATTTTTAGGGTTCTGTACCTCAACAGGAGTAAGTAACCTTTATATGATGACTTTCTTATCCATCTGTCTGTCTGTCATGGCAATTTTACACGAAGCGTTATTAACTTAAAATTAATATTTATTTAACCGAGTAAGCGTCCTACGATAGTTAAATTTACGAACGAGTGTTCGTAAAAACCCCGCGAAAATCCGCCATTTAAAAATATACGCGCGGTCGCGGTAATTTAGTTGTAGTAAATTATCTATTGAAGCTATTTTGTATCTGTAGACAGCATAAAGTAACACTAAGTATTTATGTTAACAATCGCAAGGTATCGCTATAACACAACAATCTTCCTTTGTTTGATGGTCTATCGTACTACGTGACATTGATGAAATCGTTTGGCACCTCCGCCAAAGCCATTAGGAAAGATTTAAAGTTGAATGTATCACCATGATCTTGCGATCTTGTTCAGCTATGAAAATATCAAACTTGTAAGCCAACACGATCAAAAGTCACGGCCGATATGCCACAAACGTTTCGCATTCAATTGCGATTTCACAAGGGAATCACAGGGGAAGGCAGCGTAGTTCGTCTACCGACAAGGTGGAATGACGACCTGATAAAGGTAGCAGGACGACGTAGGATGCAGACCCCTTCCAACCGGTCCTTTGAAAATTTGTGGGGGAGACCTATATTCAGCAGTGAACGTCCTACGGCTGAGATAAGGAAGTGAAACCTATGAACTACTTCGTATTGACCTAGTATATATTCGGCGTAAATCGATGTCTAAAAGCATATTTAAAAAAAAAGTAAGGATGTAGTTTAATACCAAGAAAAGCGAATTTACTAATTAAAACTTATTATCTGAGGTTAGTGCAGTAACCGTGCCTAGGAATCGGACGGCAAAGTTAAGTTTGTCTTTTAACCTAATTTGTCTGTGTGTCTGGAACCCTCAGTGCGCGAGTTCACCTCGAATTGGCCGGTTACTTTTCTTTACAAGTGAACTCTTACGTTTGTACATTTGCCACTCCGCAAGATAATTACGTTAATGATTATGGTTGCATCTACGAGTAATAAGATTATTTACTCAAATAATGATGATTTCTATTATAAACATGAATCCATCTATTATAAAAATGATTTACATATTCATGATTAATAATAATTACATACCTATGTAGCTTGTTCAATAACTAGTGACTCGAATCTGTCTAATAAATTCTTAATTTGTTTTTTATATCTTTAAAATATTTAGATTCTCGAAAAGTCTTATATATAAATAAAAACTAACCGGAAGGCTTCTTAAGAATAATGTTGCGTAGGAAAGTTATATTGTCTCAAAACTTTTCTTAATTGTCCTAGCAGCCGTTTCATCCCTCCAATCCTTTAAAAACATTTCAGGGGTGGGGGTGAATGAACTCAATTTCCTTTCTGTCATGGGGTAGGTACTTCATTAGGTGAATAATTTATTGTACACTCAGGTAATGTACAACCCTTGTTTGAGGGTTAGAATGTGAATTTTATATATCTGCGAATGTTTCGTTGTTTGTATTATATTATATTTCCCTTGAGAGGATGGAGTTAAAGAATATTCCCTTCACCTCGTCACTTTCGTCAATCGTAAGAGGTGAGGAATCCTGACTTATAATTTGGTAAACCTTTTATGCAAGGGGACGTCTTGTTAAGTACCACAATGCCAGATATTCTGATTCCACAGAAAAGAAAGTTATTATGAATGATTGTATTCAAAACGACTTTCTTTTCCTCATATCATTACACTGATATTATAGAGGCTTGAGGTGTGTGATTGTGTTTGTATATTTGTCACTTCTTGTTGTGTTAAGTTGAGCGGCGCGGGCTGCAGCTATAAAATAAAGTCGCTTTCCGCGTCTCTCTGTCATTCGTCCGATCATGACCTACTCGTCTGTAACGTTTGGTCATACTTCGGATAAGCACATTCATAGACTTCAAGCGATTCAGAATAGCTTTACCCGCAAGGCAGTAGGCACACCGTGGTACTTATGGAACGCTGACCTCCACTGCGACCTAGAACTCCCCTCTATCGTACAATTCATGAAAGACTGTTCTCGCCGCTGCTTCGATGCGGCCCCCCACCATCCCAACCCACTAGTGGTGCAAACCGCTAACTACTCAACACACACTTCATCCATACTTACATACTCCTGGATGACCCGGACGACCCCATCACGACAGCTCTGGCGTCCATCAGTGAGTCTATTGATAATATTCGTATTTTAGGTATGTTTAGTCTACTCGCCGAGCCACGAGAAGTAATATGTCTGATTTTGGATTTTCAGTCTTCACAGTTAGAAATCGAGGCAAGCGACCTCGAAATAATCCGAAATCAGATACAAGGTAATCTGTGTTATAATATTTTGGTAATGTGTATTAAGGTAAAGGTAACGTATCGATTTTCGATTGAAAGTTTAAAAGCACGAGTATCATTATTAGTAACCTGTGTTTTATTTTATCAACCTGTTTTTTTATTTGCTTTTAGACAGTGCTGGCGGCTAACGGCACCTCTATTCCCTACTAGGCAAGGGTTCGCCCTTGTCGTTGTCTAGCGCTTTATGCGCCCTTGTTGTCCCTCGGTTGAGTGCTGCGTGCACTCACCAACATTCCGGTGTCGCTTTTAATGCCCGTAGTGGCATAAAGCTCCTTTCTAAAAAAAGCGTCTCTGTGTCATTATTATCCTTTAACTCCTCTTAAACAACACTACGCATTTTGACGTAGTTTCCACCATCAGTTAGATAATTTTTCACGTAAGTTTTATGTTAATAATAATACATAAATACGTATTTTAATAGCATTAAAAACATTGTCAGCTCCTGTTTTCAGAATGACACCCCTGTAATGCCAGGGTCGGTTGCTAGCTTTTAATATGCCCGTGGCCCAGCTGTGAGAACTGAGCTGATTGCATACGAATCGCTCCATCTCTAGCCCTCGCTATCGCTTATGCTTCACTCCTGTGCAAAGCTTTCTCGGGGTGGAGTCGAATCAAGAACGATATCTGAAGACCGTTCGCATACGCTCTAATTTGCCAATCGACGGAAAAATTCACTTGGGTGAGTTTAATGCTAAAAAGAACCAAGATTTTATACATTCTTTATCATTATATCATATTATTTTCTTAATTAATTCTTTCAATACAGCTTCAGGTTGCTTGTTAGCAACATTGATTATGTGTCCATAGTCCACTGAAATTTAGAACAGAATGTAACGGTTGTACCTAAAAATATTTAAAAATTAAGGTTCACAACGTTTTATTATTCTGTTTTATGTTTTAATTTTGATAGAAGCAACATGACTTTTATTACTAGTAAGCTTACAGCCGAGTGTTATTAGATTATTAGGTTACTTACATTAATACTTAACTACATTTTTTTTTTATTTACCATCTCCAAAGTTCGATATTATTTATATCGCAATTTGGAGATAATTTAATATTTATAGTAATAATTTTACATATAGTAAATATAATTCTATGTACATACTGAAAAACTTGCAAAATATCCACAATACGGTATCTAGTTTTTATTTGACTTTCATTCGAATAAACAGTGTATTTACATGCACTGCACTTGATACTTTAAGTATCTACTATGTAATAAACCACACAGTCTTTAAATAATTCACTGTGGTGTTAAACATTCTAAAAATTCACTGCAAAAGCACACTCGCCACTGCACCACGTCACCCCATCAAAAATAATTCATCCATTCCGCATAACGCCGTCCTCTACGTGCTTGAAATACGCTCGGCTGCGTTGGAGCGATTCCCTAACTTTTGACTCTACCTGTCGAATCGTAATGAGGAGTAATGTCTACTGAGGATATATCCGATGGGAATATTTCGCTGATATAGCATTGTGAGATGTGCTGGCCTATTTTGAGGCACATTAACCGTGATTCATATAAATAATGGTGACTGTAGATCAATTCTAGAGACTAAAACGCCACCTGGAGGCAGGGTTACCATATTTGGTTAGAATCTCGTCGGGACGCAAGAAAAAAAAAGACGAACTGATATAAAACCATTACAAATATCACATAGAATGATTTGGCGCTAATATTTGAAATTCTGAGACCGCGCAATAACCGGGACGTTATAAGTAGTTCTTTGTCGGGACTCGAGACGTCGGGACGGAGAGACTAATGATGGTGACAGTCCCGATATCTCTGGACAAATGGCAACTCTATCTAGAGCGAGTATTTTTCAGAGTTCCTCATTTCTTCTTCAAAACAGAAGGAAGTTCGATTGTATGTATTTTTTGTGTACGTTAACCAATTTCTCCCTCATTTGTGGACCATAACTCAATTTTTTTTGTTTGGTAGACTACACTCCCGAGGTGATCCCATTTAAATTTCATCAAATTTGAACAAGCAGTTTCTAAGTTACACTCCAAAAACTGAAGTGTTACTCCTATATTGACTCGTCATTGACGGCGAATGAGAATCGATCCCCTAAGTAGCAAGGGTCACTAAAAATGGTGAAAAAAAACTTACCAAAAATTGGGCCAACTTCAACATAAAAAAATGATAACTTTCGGTACCATGTACACAATATTGTATATATGTACTTTTGAACTATCATAGTACTTCAACAAGTTATTTCACACTTTTTGATGTTGAAGTCGGTTCCATTTTTAGGTAAAAATTATATTTTCATTCAGTTCTTTTTTAAATACTAGTACATAAGTAATGAGACTGGCAAGACGTTTCTTTAATTGTATCACGCCTTTTCATTTGCTGAACAACCTAGTTTTCATAGATTACACTTCTGCGCTGCATTGCACTTCGTTCAAAACTCGGAGACATAGATGTTTATTCATATTCGCAGTAATTTCACTTGCACTCTCATACACCTTCAATGGTATGGAGGTAGATGAGGCGCTGGATTACCACATATGTAGGATAATTTTCATCATCATCATTCATCACCTAAATTATTAAAAATATAATTTAAATATGAATTATATTTTTAATTCTCATTAAAAATATAATTTTAATTTCGGATCACATCACTTCTTAGCGACGAATCCGAATGACGAATATTAGTTATAAGTATACAATTAATTATTAGTTAAATCATGGTCAATATATTTGTAAAAACTGATTAGCTGTATATTGTATGTAGTAGCTGTATATTGCCTGAACGGATTTAGATTAAAATTGGAGATGTTTGGAGAAATGTTTTGTACCCGAGACTAACATAAAGGTTACTTTCAATTGAGTTCAATGGGGAGTTCCCGATGGATCAAGATAACCTTATTTTCATAACGCGGTTGACGTACTGCGCACAATATTAAATGTACTATATGAGTAAAAATGTTTTTAATAAAACTTGAATTGAAACTTCTTCCTTACTTTTATCAAGAGTTTTATATGCTGTCGTCGTAAAAAAATTATAATAATACGAGTATTTAATTTCGAGTATGCATACTTCAAATGAAACATTATTATAATTTATTTACGACAGATCGGACAGACACATAACTAATAATTTGTTGAAAATTCAACGACAGGACCTTCGCCTAATGGTAGGCATTATCACAGGTCACTGCAATCTCAACTACCATCTATATAAAACTGGTGCAACAGATAGTCCACTGTGCAGAGGATGTTTGCAGTAGAACGAGACCGTGAAGCACGTGCTGTTGGAATGCGCGGCTACGGAAAATATACGGAACACTACCGGACTACTAGAGGATCACTATAGTTCTAAATCATCATCAGTTTTAACGCCTCAAATATCACTGGAGCAGTAGTGCCAGCGACCCAGGGTCATACTCCGTTATATAAAGGAGTTGGTATGGCTAGGGTAGCTGGCGGGAGAAATGCACAATACACCCCAAGTAGCGCCCCCAATCAGAATAATTTACGACGGCAGAAGAATGACATTTCATTTATTTATATCGAGTTAATTTAGGTTATGTCTTAATATGTTTTATTTATTTATTAAGGTCCCCAACTCATAATATTTGCTGATTAGAATTCGTTGCAAAATAAGTGGAGAATGAAACACCGTGACATGGATACGGTGTGATTCCATTTTATTATATTCACTACTTCACTCTTTTTCAGTATGAGCACATTATCTGTTTCGTCATATCCAGATGAAAATTTTATTTAATTCAAAATGCTATTCTGTTTCTCCGCCACTTACATACCTCCAACAACCTTAAAATACATTTTATCTAAGGAAATATACAGCGACCTAAGAATGTAAGAGCCCTTACTACAACCTTCCGTATATTAATTTTTCAGAAGAATCATCGTTGTAGAGTTTGGTAATAAATATAGTAACTATAAGTTTACTGTGCCACATTTGTACTAGATCTCACATTATTTATCTAATTTGTGCACTAGATAAATAATAGTTTGTACTGTATACGTCATCGATACGATTACGGTACACTTAAGCAAATTTTCGCGCTAAGCCCCTGTAGTAAATTCTACCCTTGTTTCCATCGTTCAACAAATCCTCAACATAATTACTTATACAGTTTATACACCTATTGTTATCTACAAGAAACAATACAGTAGAAAGCAGACAAAAGATTAAAGTACGAACCCTTACTATACAAACTGCACGATGCCCGCCAAACGTGAATAGATTCCATCAGCCTTTTGTTACGTGGAAAGTATTATCTTTAGTATAGGTACTATTCTTAAAGATTTTTATAAGATACCTAAAGGAAAGGTATTTTGAAAAGGCATGGTAATTTCACTACTAAGGTGGGTGAATAATTTTCTGAAATTATTCTTAATGCAATATTTGTAATCTCTTTTTGGTTTGACATTTAAGTTCTCAATGAATTCGCTTGGAGGATAACGAAAACACAGAAACTACGTTTTATTATTCTAATCACTCTGGGTGCCTTTCTTAAAGCCAAAATTGGTTTTAGCGCTTTGTGCGCCATTCCAAATTAACGAAAGCGCGACAACGTAGACCCATGTGACGTCATGGACGTCACCAAGGACGGCATTTTGCGATTTCAACGACCACGCTACAAACTGAAATCACCGTGAGCAGTCCGTAAAAAATAATAGTCCGTTGATGTGTGCGTGATGCGATAGGTAGCATCTGTCTGTGTGTACGTGTATTCCATACCGAGAGCAACGAAAGCGCGATATTGAATCGGAATAGACAATAGTGATAATATCGCGTTGTATCGCGCGTAAAATTAGTGTTGACAATACTCGGGATACACCCTCTGTCTACACTCGTGCACCAATACGAACACCCAATCTATTCATATATATATATTTTTTTTTTACTACATCCAAACAAAGGCCTTCAGGTCCCAAACTAGGCATAGCCTGTACTATGGTAACCTGATGACTGATATACATATACACAGCCAGACACAGATCAAACAGACATGTTCATGCACACAAATGTTTGACCAGTCGGGGATCGAACCCGGGACCAGCGGCTCAGAAGGCAGGAGTGCTGCCAACTGCGCCAACCGGCCTGTCGAAATGAACCCTTCTTTCTCCTGGTCACGCTATAACTTGAAAACAGATGGAACAATCTCGCTAATTCATTTCTTATTGTGTTAATTATTGTTGGAGAAGGGGGCCGAAGGCCGAGGCTACTACGCGAACGAAGTTGCAGGCAGTCGCTAGGCTACATATTATATAAAAATAAATGCCTTTTTTTCCTTTATAGCTTTACCGCTATAACTTGATAACGGCTTTACTTTAATGTTTTCTAATATTTTGTAAGAGGTTCTTACATAAAAAAAAATAAGAAAAGATGGGAGGTTATGGCGAATATATTTATTTCAAAAAGTGTGAATAAAATAAATGCTGTGGGCGGTACTGATCGCTGATCGCAGTTAATTCATATTAAAAAATTATGCAAAATACGAAAAATAAAATTTTTCGTGATGATTTGAAAATAGATAGAAAATATTTACTTTATTTATAACCACCGAACTAAAATCTGCAGATAAAACAACACGAAAAACAAAAACAGAGAAAACGAGCATAAGAAGCAACGTATTAAAACGTGGATAAATTTTAAACTAAATTATAAACAACCCTTTTCTATTTAAAAGTTAATTATCTTACCATAGCTGCAAACGAAGGCTTTGATACCCTTTGAGGGAAGTGAATGAAAATATAAAATGTTTTACCTTACAATGAAAATAAGAGGACGGTTAAGGTAACCAAAGGAAAATAGGTGGTAGAAATTGGACGCTGGTACAATTTTGCGATTAAATATTAAAAATAAATAGGGAAAATTAAGGAAAACAAGTATTATCAAAAAGACGCTTATGAAACTTGTTACCTTCAGACCCTTTTATGCAGAAAGATTTTGAACTATAATAAATTAAACATTGCAGTTTTAGACAGGGTAATTCCTGCATCCCCGGACGGGATTCGAACCTCTATGTCGATAGAGTCTGTGCCAATTTACTACTTTAAAGCTAACTAGCAAAAAGCTGATTATAATTGCAGCTAACTTACTTTTTAAAGTATTACTAGCGACAGCCCGCGACTTCGTTCGCGTAAGTAGGCTTGGCCTTCGGCCTCGCCATAACTTCCCATTTTTTCTGGATTTTTCTTTCATAAGAACTTTCTCCTGACAATAATTAACACAAATAAAAAAATAAGGGAGATTATTCCTTTCGTTCCGAGTTATAGCATGACCAGCAGGCCTAGACAAAAGATGTTTCTGTTAACGTTAACGCCACGACAACTTCAAAATGTATGGCGTTGACATTACCTGTGGAAAAGTCACGTGATGTCACGATAAGTTCGTAGACGGGACCCGGGAACGTTCTGTCTGTAGTGTGTGCGGAAAAACGCCTGCTTGAATTTTTTCTAGGCCTGCAGGATAGGAGTTCAGTATATATATATATATGCTTAGGGTCGGTAACTGGACCGTCGAGGCTGTCCGGCCCGTTCTTAAGAACTGGCTGGATAGAGGCCATGGGTGTCTTACCTTCCGGCTGGTGCAGGTACTTTCAGGGCATGGGTGCTTAGGTAAGTACCTGTGCCGCATAACTAGAAGGGTGCCAACAACGCAGTGCCACCATTGCAGTCACGACGAGGATACCGCTCAACACACGTTGAAGGAGTGTAGTGCGTGGGCGGTGGAACGTAGTATCCTCGTCGCCGAGGTGGGAAACGACCCTTGCCAGCATTGATCAAAGCAATGCTGGACAGCGACAGGTCGTGGGAGGCGGCTGTAGCCTTTTGCGAACCAGTGGTGTCGCAGAAGGAGGCACCACCATAAAAGGGGCCTAGGTAGGCGGACTGAGGGGAGTCTGCTGCTCATATAGCTACAGCCCCGAGATGGTGCGCTACTCATAGAGAAGGAAATGGTGAGTCTCCGACACTGGGATGGGATCTTCATGACTAACGCCGCCGGGACCACGGACGACTCCAAAAACGTACCCGCTGTCCCGGCATCAAGGCGCCCGTAGGAACACCGTGTGGCGTTTAGTCGGTATGGTCTGCTTGCTGCTATGGGTGCAGTTAGCGCTTAGATGACGAGTCCGACATACCCCGTTGAACCTATTCCAGGTTAGCGGGGATGCGTAAGAGCATTCCCCACAAGGAAAAAAAAGGAGGGGTCTGCTTATAGGCTGACATATCTATAAGAATCTTTGGCGTAACGCGACGCTCTTTTTGCTGAGACTATATCAGTAAAAGGGCAGTAACTGCAATAAATAAATATACATTACATTAACTAATGGTCTCCACAAAGTTTCCATTGATGTTTGACCTCGTATCACTTTAGAAAATTTATATGTTGGATAAAAATATTAACTTCTTTCTTTATGGGTATAAATGGTATGGCTTCCGGTATGCGCTAAACAGATCTCTGCAACATTAAAATGTCTTGGGTACATCTTGGGTTTGTCTTTCACACTTTGGTCTTCCCTCCAGTTCTTCAACAAGGCAAGATTTTTAATAATTAAATATTTTTTTTAATTATTGTGCCTATATCTTGCTAAACGATTGTTAGGCAAACTTGATAGATGTCGCTCCGTGCCCATACGAAGGTTAAGCCTACTATAAATTATAGTGAGTTTACTTCGATGCTCAGATGATCCAAGAGTCATAGTATCTGTCAGAAGACGCGGGTTTAAATCATGTTGAATTGTGTATGTAATATTACTCTTTAAATTTGTATTTTTTTATTTCGCTAAGCAGACATAGTGCTTCGTATATCATAATATATAAAAAAGATCTACCTAACCATCGCAGGCAATGCCACCTACAGTCCTATTTAATACCCTATACCTTAGATTTTTATATCTATAATCCTGTACGTTAATTATAATCATATTAAATATAATAAAAACGCAAGCTGTACACGAATAATTACAAATAAAGTTAGTGTTTTATAAACGTATGAAAGGTATACACTTTAATAGCACTACTACTATAATAGTACTAGCTGACCAGCCAGCTGGGTCACATATTCTCCTAAAAGTAACTCGAAGTTAGGAAAAGCCAGCTCAACAATATTTACAAGTGTACATACAACAATTGATTATTTTTAACAAAAATCTTCACACCAATTGTTGTGGATGTGTATCTTACGGCTACTTTAAATAATTATGTGAGACTTTGCGCCTCTCTTAACTTACGGAAATTAATAGCTTGCTGGCAATAGCTGACCTGATTGCTCAATGCTTATCATCGAGCGCACAACTTAAACTTGTCTCTTAATTTGCTGAATATAAAAAAACACGAAGTCCGCGTGAGCGCTATTCTCGCGCAGTTTTAGAAAAAAACCAAAATCAGCAGTCACAAACTTCATTGCATAATTTACATAAATTGTGCTAGAATTTCTTCAGGCTCTGTTTCTTTACCTTTTATATCTGTATATCTAATATGCAACAATTTTACAAACAATTTAATCTTGATAATTTGTAGGATTTAAAAATTCTAATGCATTGTTATTAAATAAGTTTAAACGCATTAAATAGTCAATATATATCTTACAGATATTTATATCATTCAAATTGTTTATAGTTTTTAAAAACCTTTAATTTTCGTGCTGATATCACAAGTATTCATTCTTTTACTTTATGATGTTTGAAGCACTAATGCCTGTGTTCGTAACATTCGAACATTGCATCACCGGCATTTCTAGCTGACAGCATTAACCCAATTGCACGCGGCTCGCGACCATCACGACCCGCGGCAGTGCTCTATCAGCAGCGAATGCACTCACAGTCCACTAGCAAAATATCTTTTCATAGCATCATTTTAACCATATTCTATAAAGTCATTATTATGTATATGTGTGTAGTAATTTTGTGCCAATAAATATCATCAGCAGCAAACTATCTTTATCCGTCACGTCCATTAACACATACAATTAGCCTTCCGTACAGCCTGTTTAGTGAAACATAAGATTTTAATTTCAGGGAGAACAAGAAAACTCGCTTACAGTTTATAAACTCGTATATAAATAATTAGCCAGTACAATAAAGCGCATAAATTACACTCTCTTTTTGGGGTTCACCAACGACATTCACGCTATTAAGACGAATCTAAATACGTACCATTTATCATAATCGGTCGAGCCGTTGAGTGAATACTAGCGGACATAGAAGCAGAAAAACGTACATATATAATTACATACAGGTTAAACACAGAACCATCTTTTTGGGCTTAGCCACAATCGGATCATGAATACATACCCTCAGACGTGATCAGAACCTGCTTCTTCTGACAACCTGTGTCAGATGCCACAGCAATCAACTAGATAATCTTTATTCGATGCTCTGATGAGTTCCTCGGAGGATCCCACAGTTCCAGACTTTTGATATTACTAAAACTATGACGTATTATAACTTTACTAGTCAAATTAATAATCATGTCACCACCGCCATTGACCGACTTACGTCACTAAAAAAACAGTTAAAACTGAACAGAATAAATGCAAATCGTACTAGTACAACACTTGTGAATTTCGAGAATATTTACCCATGTCCTGTGTCACACAGAACTCACTTGCCGTGAAACATTCAGCCATGCGTATTGCACTAGCTCTGAACAGAGTTCCTAACTTTGAAATGGTCTCTGCCTTGCTGTTAAACGGACACAAATAACCAGAATAGGTGCTATTAAAAGTTACATTTTTATGGTTTTTCGGGAGCATGTTAACTCGAGCGTTTGTTTAAATTGACACTGACAAAGTGGTTGCAATGTTCAAACGTTTATTGGTAACTATTTCGAGAATTACTATTTACATCCACATCTACACTAATATTATAAAGAGGAAAGATTTTTTTGTTTGTATGTATGTTTTGAATAGGCTCCAAAACTTCTGGACCGATTATAAAAATTCTTTCACCATTAAAATCCAAAATTTTCCCTGATGAACATAGGTCCGTATGAAAACTTCGATAATGTAACCCAAGGTGTGGAAAAAATTCCAAAAAAAGTCTTTATATCGCGTACGCTGCAGAAACTGTTGACCATTTTAGTCTATGCCATTGACAATATAGCAAAGTGACGTAATACAGTTTATAGAAGACATCAATACAATATCTACAAAAAAGTCGACATTACCATAATGTCTAACTATTACAGTTTATGTCACAATAAATACTTTTTCATTTCAAAATATAGAATAGAAACTCCGGTACAATCCAGGCCATGAAGAGAAAAGATATTATGATTGTATGTTGTTTGTAATGGGTACACGTAAAACTACTTAATAAACACACACACAAAAAGATTCAAACAATTCTTTCACGAGTTTAGAGTTACATGATGCCTGAGTAACACATACCCTATATTTGATTCATCCTCATCATCATCCATCACCACGTGGGTGAAATCGCGGAGCGCAGCTAGTATTTTGTATAATACGTTTGGGAAATGAACTCGTTTATCACATTATGCGATCTGTTTATGTTTTTTTGAAAGTTTAGATAATAAAAACCGCACATGTGCGAATTGGACTCGCGCGTTGAAGGTTCTATAATAAGCGTTTGTAGGTAAGGTATATAGGTTCAATAGTTATCGACAAACTTAACTTCACCGTTGAATCCTTAGACACGGTTACTGCACCAACCGCAAACAATAAGTTAGCACGATAAGTGCCCTAAATAGACGTTTAGATTCCGTGAAATCACAAACTATGCAAAAGTATGTGCCATAAACGGTCATTATCTCATGATCGCGTTACCTACAAGTTTTTATTTTTCTAAAAGCTGGTGCTTCCCGTGTGGTCCCATTTAAATTTCATTAAATTCAGTCCAATGGTTTATGAGATACACTCCAATAACTGAATAGAATGGAAGTCGATGTAAAATTTTTTGAAATTGTACTTGTTCAAATTGTACTTGTCACAACTAATAGAGACCCTAGACCCGAGTATTTAATGTAAATTTCAAGTTGATACATTTACATGATTCTGAATAAAATGGTCTTGATAGACAGCTAAATAGATGGACAACAATGTGATCCTGTAAGGATGATTTCTCAGGGTTTCGCGACTTTTATTACATTGAAACTAATAAACTTTAAACGGATTAAACGCGCGAACCCTTTTCAGTGAACATGGTCACGGGTTCAACAATAATTTGATGTATCGTGGTCCATGATACATATCTTATTGTTATAGTCATTATTTTATCATTATTGATTCATATATGTAATTATTGTATCCACGATTCGTGAAAAGGCAGCTGGTGACTGCATCAAAACGACGCTGGGGTACTTTTGCCACTTAAATTGTTTGTTTTAATGTTGTTTTTTTACAAATTTGACTTATTGTTCTTGATATATGGTTATCTGTATCTGAATTAAAAATATAATTACTATAAACCTAGGATTATGTTTTGCCCTCGTACTTCCCCACCCCTGAAGCAATGGGCATTGTACGGTATGGAGTCAAATGAATCTAATTTTAATTAATAAATGTATTAAAAAATGGTTTCCCTTTTAGAAACATATATGGCTTTAATAAAATTACATATATATATAATTAACCACAATTTCTCGTGGTCACGCTATAACTTGAGAATGGATGAAACTATCACGCTAATTATTTTTTGTTGTGTTAAAAAAAAAAACAAGAAAAGACGGGAGGTTATAGCGAGGCTGAAGGCCGGGCCTACCACGCGAACGTAATCGCGGGCAGTCGCTTGTGTATATACAAAAATGGACCCCTATTTTCGCTGGTCACGTTATAACTTGAGAATGGCTTTTCGATTTTATTAATTTTTATAATTAAAGGACCTTCACGACGTTTTAGAATTAAAAAAAGATTGTTTTGACTTTGTTTGACTGTTTGACAAACTTGAGTACGAGTATAGTACGCTGAAACGTCAAAATTTAGTATGGAGGTATATGAGGCGCTGGATTAACATATATGATACTTTTCATCAACATCATCATCATCATCATTATCCATCACCACGCGGGTAAAAAAGCGTAATATTCTTGGGCACAGCATAGTCAAAATAATAAGATCTCCGCCTAGGTCAAGATCGTAATGATGACAGTTCTGTCAAAGTTTGTGTCAGTGTGTCAGTTTCTGCCGTGCGATTCTCTAATAGGAAACGTTGTTGTATCTTTGGCAACAGCCGTGAAACAAAAAAGATATTAGAAGAAATGGGGGTAAATTAAATTAAATTAAATATGGGGGTCTTCAAAACACGAGTGCATAGGTATCTTCTGGGTAAGCGCGCTCCATCATCGATCGCATCATCACTTAGCATCAGGTGAGATAGTGGTCAAGTGCTACCTAGATCAGTATATAAAAAAAAAAAAAAATTGTGACACTTCCGCTAAAAACAATGCTTATGGCCGAGTTGCGGTGTGGATCACCCTCCCTCCTGCACAAACATTCGCGCTAGACCGACAGGATTTGACTGTCGGTCTAGCGCTTGACGAGTCAACATCTCCTGAGGGTGCCTCGTGCAGAGGCGATACACGGGTCGAATCGTTTTTGGTTGATTGGGTTGTTTGCTTTATTCTGTATACTTCCTATTTCCTATTTATATTCCTATTATCCGGGAGGGAGGGTGCACACCGCAACTTGGCCATAAGCATTGTTTTTAGCGGAAGTGTCAAAATATTTCTACTAATATCGTTTTGGAGAACAGATTTCCGCAAAGTAACGCCTGAATCAATAAGTTATCCGTGAAACAAATGACGAGATGACAAGAAACGTTGGAAAAACAACCTTATGTACAAGAGCGATATCTTACAAAGTACTTGACATCGGTGAGCTCGTCGACGAGCGCATCGACGAATCATTAGAGAATCGCACGGCTGTTAGCTAAGTCAAAACTACTCTGTGCTCCACGACCGTCAAGGGTGATAAAATGTAACATAAATACCGTCAAGGATGATGAAATAATAATGACAGTTTTTTTTACATATTGTATGTACGTAAGTACTGTGTTTTATTATTAGTGTTTACTGATTGATATTACTAAGTATTTAAATTTACTCATATAATACTCGTATTATAGCAATTGCATTTGACCATCTAAAATATTTGGTGACTTTATGGTATAAAATAGATATGGCCTTGGAGAAGTTAATAAGCTACTCGAAGTATTAATCCTGCGCGGACGATATCGCGGGCACCAGCTAGTAAGTAAATATTTATATAAATATTGACCTACATAACTTAGGAATAGTAAATATACATACCCACTAGTCCAGCTTTAAAGGACTATAGTATAAATAGTATTAGGACCGTTTCATTTGTTTTATCGTAATATTGAAAAGCACGCCGTACGTTTATACTAATATTATAAAGAGGAAAGATTTGTATGTATGTTTGTAACGAATTGTCTCAAAAAGTACTGGACCGATTTCAAAAATTATTACACCATTGGAAAGCTACATTCACTTTGAGTAGCCTAGGCTGTATAAGATTCATCATCATCATCATCATCCATTAATGCGCGGGTGAAACCGCGGAGAGCAGCTAGTAAATGATAGTTTGTCCTAACTCAATTGTTTCACTTGTTACTTCACACTTACGCATACTTTTTTGCAAGGCCTACATATACTTGTTCGCCTCACGGTTTGTTTTTTGTTATTTAAAGACAGTGCAAGCACGAGGCCCACCTGGTGTTACGTAATAACCTCTGCCTAGACTAGATGCATTTCGCGACAAGTGACGAACTGCACTGCGCCCGATACCCGGAGATATTAAATTTTATAACTCTCATATGCCTGTAATTTTGCCAGCACTCATACCATTCAACCCAGAACAAAGTATTGCAAAAAATACTGCTTCATGATAGAAATAGGTATGTTAAAGCATGTCAAAGCAATCATGGAAACAACTAAACCATGTTCAACAGTAAACAATTTCATGACGCAGAACTTCTCATTGCCCGAAGCCTTTTGCGTCAATAGCCTTTCGCAATTGGTGCCAATCATCACAGCATAATTGAACTTCCGTTACCACGCAATACTATTCTCTGACACAATTGATATTGACGTCGAATTGACTTCAAAACAGAGGAACAATTAGCTAAACATATGCAAACGACTGCAGCGGCGACGTCAACTAGGATTTGCGGATGGTAATGTTTTCAAGAACAGGGGTTGGAGTAGAGTAGACTTAAGAAATAAATAAGAAAAAGATAAATTCATTGGAAATTTGATTTATTAATACTGTTGCGCTGGATGCCTAGCTATTTGTTTGGTTGTTTATTAGGAGCGGGAAATATTTGAAGTAGACTAAAACCTGTTATAAATAAGCACGTTTAAAAGAGTGATTTTAAACTTCTTATTGAAAATTTGGGGGAGGCGTATGTGGACGTCTTACGGCTGAGATGATGGTGTGATGATGATCGAAATTTTAGTTGCCGCTATTTTTGTGGGTTTGTAACACGTTTGTAGACGTTCATAGAACCACACAATAACCTGAAAGCTCGTTTAAGGTGCGTTTAAGGACCTCTTATAAGCCTTTGAAGTTAATTTCAGTATGTGCTCCAACCCCTCGGAAGTAAGTGAGATAGCATTATTGCAAATAGAGTGATCATGCCTCGAAGATTTCTAGATTAGAGGTTTAGATGAATAGAAAAGGGACCGAGTTATGTCTATAAAAACGGATGCAAGATGCGTTTGAACATTCTAGAATACTGTTACCTCACATTCTCGTTCTACCTTCATCGATTAAGACGATCGTATCATTATCACTATAACCTTATTTCAATTCTGATTTTATTTAATTAATTACTCGAACATAACAAATGACATGCACCTGAATCTAAATTTCCTAACTAGGTGCAGCACGTGTGTGGAAAATAAGATACATATAATTTGTAAAAGCTAATGGTTAAAAGATCCTTCAATTATTATATCGGATGTCCTGAAACTCAAGAATAACCTTGTACCGGGTGAGAGGCAAAAGTATACTTAGTTATGAATGAAATACCAAGCGATAATAGACATATTTCAAAAAACAATTAAAAATGTCTAAAATGATTTTTAAATGAATAAATCTAAAATAGCAGTGCTATTAATTGCAATAAGTCAAAATAATAAACATTGTTAACTAAGTAAAATTTATTAAGTTTTTACGAGTTATGGTGTACAAAATTATTGCCAGTTAACTTTGACTACTATAATGTTGGAAAAAAATTGTTTTTTTTTTCATAACTAAGTAAAATAAATTAAGATTTGATGAGTCATGGTTTACAAAATTATAGCCAGTTAACTTTTACTAATATAATGTTAGAAATGATTTTTTTCATAACTGGTATACCTTGGCCTCTCGCCCGGTACCAGGTTATCGTTCAGTTTCTGGACAACCTGTATATTGAAATTTGATTTGAAACGGATAACATAGCATATTATTATATAAAACACTTTGAAGTGTCTTGCAGTTAAAACTTTTTACTACATGCATCATGAAAGTATACATATGTTAAGGTAATTATGACAGAAAAAATATATTTATATCTTTTGTCTGTCTGTCTACGATAACTGATTTTGACTGGTTTTTACTAGCGGATACCTAATGTTATTAGTAGTAGTTTTTATTATAGAAAAGTAATAGGGTTCCCGGTAAATAATGAAATCCATTATCTCGCGAAGTCCCACGAGCAAAGCCGCAGTCGAGTCAGCATATAGCAGTATTTTATATAATTTTTGTTTTTAATTTTCTTTATGTACTCCATCCATATCCATCGTTTGTTGTGGAAATGAAAAAAGTTGTGAAAAAATAAATCCTTTGTCCTCTCCTCACATTTTTGTTACTTCACGAACCGAGACGCGTATGTGCTAGAGTACTTCATTCACGTCGTTTGTGCTCCGTAATTACGCGTGAACTTCTCTACTCCACAGATATGACGGTGAATTTAGTTTGCTCGCATCCGCCTTTCCAAAAGTTTGATTGCTCTGCTCTGTTTTAATAAAGCAGTGAAAGGAGAGGCAGACTAGGTCTATTTCGGAAGTTATAACGGCTTTTACCTGCGTTTTAACTAACTTCAAAAAAGGAGGAAGTTTCTTCGCCCTTATTATTTTTATGTGTTTTCGCGCATAACTTCGTCGTTTATGAACCGATTTTGATGAATATTTTTTGTTCGATAGAGCATACTTCCACAGAGGTAGAGGAGATACATAGAGGTGGTAATGTAAACACCTATATGTATAAATTACATTTAATTCGGTCAAGCAGTTTCTGAGTTATACTTCAATAACTAAAAAGTATTTCGCCTATCTTGATGATATCGTCATTGACGGTGTATCCCGTAAGTAGACGTCACTAAAATGGTTAAAAAATATTTTTTTTTAACAAAAAATAGAACAGACTTCTACATTCTAACACTAAAAAATGTGATATAATTTGTCGATGTCGGTACCAGGCAAGTACAATATTGTGATAATAGAATACTTTCAAACTGTCATGGTACCGACTTCAACAAGTCATTTTACACTTTTTAGTGTAGAAGTCTGTTCTAATTATTGTAAAAAAAAAATTATGTGTGTTCGCGAATAACTTCGTTGTTTTTGTTCCAAATTTTGATAATTATTATTTGTTTTGTAGAGCATACTTCCGAAGTGGTACCATGTAAATTTTATCAAATTCGGTTCAGCAGTTTTTTGGTTGCATTTAAATAACTGAAATTGTTTGGCCTATTTTGATGGTTTGATAATATCCTCCTTGACGACATTGACGGTGAATGACAAACCAATCCTGTAAGTAGCAAAAGTCTCTAAAAATGGTGAAAAAAAATTATACCCAAAAATGGAACCGACTTCAACACTAAAATGTGTGAAATAACTTGTCTAAGTTGGTACTATGCGCACAATATTGTAATAATAGGAACTTTTGAATTATTATGGAACCGTGATACAAATACACAAATATTCACCCCATTTTAACCACGAAACAATACAATACAATTATTCGCGTAAGTAATATGTCAATTAATAGATACGAGTAAATGTTAAATCTTTTATAAAAGTTCCTAAAAGACTTTTTAAAGTGCAATTTCTTGTCACAGCATACGCTCTAAGGGGCATCTTCATTTACAAATTAGTTGTCTTTGAATTACTAAGAACTTTGCTAATCCAAGGCTTACTACTCGGGACCATTATGTCTATGGGTAACTAAAACGCATATGATCGATTTTTATCATAATTTAGTGTCCGCAATTCAATTATTAATTTCCAGTTTACCGAATAGATAGATAGATAACTCTTCATTGAAACACCACAATACAAATATATGTTACAAATAAAGAAATAAGAATAAAATAAAAATACAATTAAAAATATTTCACAATTAAATACTTAAAATTAAAAGTGTCACAATAAGCGATCTTATCGCTCAGAGCGATCTCTTCCAGACAACCATGCACGGAAAGAAATGGGCATAAACTTATAAAGGCGGTGGTGTATAAAACTAGTGTACTAAGCACTACATATAGCAAAACCCAAGAATATAGCTAGAAAAAAATTACTTATAATATATACAAACTATACTTACATAACTATATATACTACCAAATATATACATAACTATACATACTATATATATGTACCATTTAATTATCATAACAAAGATTGTAAGTAGGTTTGCAGTTAGTTATTGCGCGAAGTAAAATGCTTTGACACGTTGTTTGAAGATGTCCAGAGAAGGCGCGCACCTAATTTCGTAGGGTAAAGTGTTCCATAGACGAACAGCTTCAACACAAAAGGAGGAACCAAAAAAGTGGTGCGGTGTATCGGGGTACTTAACATTAAGTTCTCTGATGATCGTAGAGAAAAAGAGCTTCCAACATGTGAATTTTAAAAAAATCCTGAAGATAGCGTGGGAATGAGGTATTAAACAATAAACTATAAAGCAGGGCAATAGCTTTATTCATATAATTTTTTTTTTTTACCACGCACAGAATAACTAATAGTAAATCTACACATTTGGCAGCCCCATATCTAATTCATTTTCTTTAACACTGATCTCCTCAATATTTACGAATAAAAACAGAAATTAAGGAAATCCGTTCACGATATGAATCGTTCCATTTTAAATGTACAGTCGAATACATAACTCTTTTGTATGACTGCAATGAGATATATTCAATTTATTTTGGTTATCAAGTTTGTTAAAGCAAGTAAGGTGAAAGGATGCATATTAAAAATATGTTTATTTTTTTTATGGGGGCAAGCCTCACGCCTGAAGGTACACATGATGTCACTTGTGTCCTATGATATGACATATCCCATGACAGTGTCAATGTCACTTTGGTCTAAATAAGAAGACATCATTATAACATAAAATTGTCCATCTGAGATTTATAGACATTCGTATTTGATAGAGACATTTGTTTTTAGAATCTCCTTCACCAAGAAATTGTATTGATATAATGCCTCTATCAGCCCATAACAAAGTTATACAGGTGGCTTCTTGTGCAAACCGTTTTTGTTGCACCTGGTATCCTCGTTTTTTTCAATTCACATTATACGTAGGGAAATTTCCTAATTCCGTCCCCTCAACGAGGAAACGGAAGAGGAAGTATTAGTTAGTATTAAAACTGAAATAACATAACATTAAACTACTAAATTAATTAATACGATGATAAAATTCTTTCGAAGAAATAATTAAATGATGCGCTTATGTACATGGCTGTACACACAACTTGTGGGGTCTTATGATTTAAAAAGGAAACCCCATTGATGTCAAGTTTGAGCGACGTATACTAAGAGATTGTGAATTTTGAAAGTCAGATTTTGTAGCGACGAATTTGAATTGAGGATGTTGTGCGATTCAATAAATAATTACGTCTTAAATAAATGAATAATAGTGACACACTTACTCATTTATATGTAACTGTGTTAGTACACCATTAAGCCCCATCTATATATATATATAAAATTACCCTAAATTATCCCTATTTTTATGGATATCAAAATGAACCCCTATTTCTCCTGGTCACGCTATAACTTGAGAACAGATGAAACTATCTCGCTAATTCTTTTTTTGTTGTGTCAATTATTGTCAGGAGAAGGTTCTTATGAAAGAAAAACTTAGAAAATATAGGGGGTTATGGCAAGGCCGAAGGCCGAGTCGCTATTAATACAATAAAGTTTAAAAAAGTTAGATCTTTACTTATGGTAAAATATTTATTATACTTACAAAAAATTAAGGATATTAATTATATATTATATTGTCTTACTTTTCTCCGCGAATACAACAATTTACCACCTAACTCGCGTTTACCGTACAAACGTCAATAACAACTTAACTCGCTGATGTCGAAAGTTACTCGTAACTCGCTACTGTACTGATTGAAGTGTAAATCGAGCTTTGCTTCATGCACTAACGATGAACAAAATTTTGTGAAAAGGTTCGTCAAAAAAACAAATCAAAAGAGACTTTTTCTGAAAGTTGTAGTATTTCTATAGCCAGATCCGTTGGTTGACTCTTAGATTATGCTAGACGCAAGTGATTCTTAGCGAACTAAAAACAAAACAAAATACAACTGAACACTCAAAACAAAAAAATACTGGTGATATCAATGAAGTATCACAAACAACTGCAATCCACATCAAACTCATAAAACTAAGATAAACAAACAGACAAACACACACGTATGTATATAAAACTGTAATACCATTTACATACCTATAGTGACCATTAGTTCACTCTTCCTAGAGACCGTGTCCAAGAAAGTCATATATGTTCTAAGCTTGCTAAGATACATAGGCTTGTTTTATTCTTTAGTTTGCAATGTTACTATTCAATTACTAAAAGTATTTTTTTTATATTTAAGGATCATGTATTTCATAGGTTTTGCATTAGGTCGGTAAATAAATACATAACTAAATGAAAGTATTTTTGATCAACAAAATACCATGCTTTCAAGTCCAAACCTTTTGAAAAACTTAGAGCAACTCTGATATCCACCCGTATTTGGTATGTGGACTTTCCTCCAGTAGCTCTACCATGAGTTGGCATCATAAATGTCATCTATAGTCTATACTCGATCTCGCCTACCTATTAAGTTTGTGATTGGCATACTCGCGGTCAATTTTAGTTCTACAATTGCCCGCAAGGGGGCACTGTTCTTTATTTCATTTTTTTTTTCGGCTGTCGATATCGAGCATCGATTGGTGTCAATGTTGTAAACTCATGATAAACCTGCAGGAATGATGAACAAACTACACATGCCGAAACCCCAGAAAATAGCCTGTCAAACTTATAAACTGACTCCTGAAAATCTCCAGACTTTTTCGAAACCTCATAGCTACCCTGTTATCTGCCCGTATTTGGTATGCGTGCAATCCCCCAGGAATAATAAAACAAACTACACTTGCCGACCGGTTCATATTTTAGCTTTTTTAAATGCAAAAACCTTTATTTAGATACATTGCGGGCAAATTTAAAGTGCTAGGTTTGTTTTCGATGAGATGAACCTTTTTGCAGATTATTTTTTGTCTGGGTGAGGATTGTGGCTAAGAAATTGAAAACAATGCAAAAATACAGCCATATTTATGGTCCAGAGTGGGTTCGAAGCTTCTAGCCCAACTAGAAGTTAGTAAAGAGAATTCGAGGCTAGGTTATGAATATCTAAGAACGGTTACATCATCGTTTTCAGACAGAGTATTTATTATTACGTCCCTTCATTATTATGAATATTTTAGCTACTTACCTCAATAATGAGCAACTTGTTTGAATATAATATGTAGGTGTAGACTGTGTACAAAGTACCTATAAGGGGCTTAGCTCACTTGAACAACTCGGATTCCATTTGGCAAAAATATTATTCAAATATGGGCTTTAATTATTGCTCTTTAGATATACATTTTCTTAGCAACGTTACGTTACACTTACGTAAATGTTGGTGTTTAGGACCACAGATACAACCTGCACGGTGGTTGACACTGATTGGCACTAAAATATTATCGTTTCTTATATTATAGAAAACAAGTAAAATTTGAAAAATGTAATACCGGCTTTCATTCTATTCAGTTATTGGAGTGTATCTCAAAAACTACTGTACTAAATTTGATGAAATTTAGACGGGACTTTAAAACACGGGAAGCACCAGCTTACAAACAAACAGAATTCTGAGAATCGCGGTTCATTCAGTCGAAAGTTATGAGGTAACAAACATTAGAAAATAAATGAAAAAAAGACGTGTGGCACTCGGAGACTGCCGCGGTAAAGCTATTGCATAGCTGTTTTTATCAACTTATACAATTTTAATTATTTAACCAATGCCATCTAGAGGCGAGTTGCTGAACTAAAGAGACAAGAGTGATATTTCAAAAAGTCATTAAAAGTTCTGCTATTCATCGAGAGATGCCAAATCAACTTATGCAATTATAATTATATAACCAATGCCATCTAGAGGCGAGTTGCTGAACTAAAGAGACAAGCGTGATATTTCTAAAAGTCATTAAAAGTTCTACTATTCATCGATATATGGAGTCGGAGTGGGGGTGTTAGGTTATTTTCGTTACGGAATTTCTGGATTCGGTCACCACGCTCAAGGCCCTAAGGCCGAAGCTATGCAATAGCTTAAAAATACAGTCGAATTGAGTACCTACTCCTTTTCCTCATCAGAAAACAAACCACGATCACATAAACGTGTTCGAATGGCTGGTAAAAAAAAATTGCTACCAAAAAATAAAACCGACACTAAGTAGTAAGTATGAAATAACTTGTAGTCGGTACCATGATAGTACAAAAGTACCTATTATCATAATAATGCGCATTTATGTCAGTTTAATTTGTTGGTAAAAATTGTTTTATTTTTTTAGGGACCTGGGATCGATTGCCATTCAACGTCAACTACGCTATTATCATAATAAGCGAAAAAATCGGTTATTGAATTATAACTCAAAAACCGTAAAACTAAATTTGATGAATTTAAATAGACCACTTCGGTAGTATACTCCATTTAAATTCATCAAATTCAGTTTTACAGTTTTTGAGTTATATCATCATCGGACTACTATGTAAAAAAGTTATAGGTGTTCAATTGTTCATACAGTAAAAAATATACGCGTCGACATAAGAATCTTCTCCTTTGGAAGTCAATTGAAATATTTTTTCATTGAAATATTCATTCAATCTTTAATTTCGACAGTAGAGACAAGATTGAAATTTATAGAGAGAATAATTCCATCCTCGGACGGGATTCGAACACGCGTCTTCTGACTATCCGTGTCAGACGCCATTGACCAACTAGGCCACCGAGGTTCTGGTCCGAGCATCGAATTTTAACTCTCTATTTAACTAACCGTCTCGCGGGGACGGAGCGACATCTATTGGACAGTTTAACAGTACCATCCAACCGAAAGAAGCATTATTTAGAAATACTTGAACTTTCGCATTGACATCGCAACTCTTGTGATTTTTTTATAGTATTACTTTTCAAAGCACTAACGCCTGCTTTAGCGATCTTAAACATTTAAATTTATAGAGAGAAAAATTCCATCCTCGGATGGGATTCGAACCCGCGTCTTCTGACTCAGAAGACGCGGGTTGGAACCCGCAGGCGTTAGTGCTTTAAAAAGTAATACTATAAAAAAAAGTAGAGACAAGCTTAGTTTTCCACCCACCCTTGTATAAACAAAATGATATAAAACAAAAAGAGCAATTAAAAGACACATTCCCAATGCACGCGTTCGCAAACTGGATAGCATTTATCATAAAAAGCGCACCTTGTTATAAGAATTTAACGTTTTTAACGACTTTACTACCTTATAAAAGAGGGATGTTTAAAATAGAAAGTTTTAAATTGTCTTTTCAACCTACTTCTTTTATTCTCTGTGGATGCATTTTTTTATTATGACCTTTTTTAAAGTTTAAATGATATGAGATAATGCGACGAGCACACTAACTAATATGAGCGGGTACATAATTGTTTAAATAAGAATGGCAAACCACTGTGTGTTTTGGGTACCCTACATACGACGGACCCACGAGAAAGGCAACCATGCAAAACCAGTATTCCTTAGTAAGACTAAGATATTATAAAATTGTACCATATTTTTTTAAGTTGGGGTTTAAAAGTTATCAGCATTGATATTTTTTCTAGGTTAGGTTAGATAGGCAGAATTCGTTAGCTTAATATATTTGACTGGGTTTTTCAAAAGAAATCTATCGTAATAAAGAAACGGGTGCTTGGCATTAGGTATCGTTATCGTAGATATGGATGCAACTACTTATATTTTATGTTATAACATGATAAAACTAACTGGAGAAATTGCAAATGTACAAAACATACGAATCCAACAACAAAGAAAATAACTATTGGTGTCACTTTGTCATGGTCATCTCCACTCTTTTTGCAAAATACACGTAGTATCAAGAAAGTTGTATAGTACATATCCTATAGTCTATGAACTGAATAGCGTTTCGTTATTGCCCATAATCATCTTCTACGTATTCATTTTATTGTTATACATTTAGGTTTTTTCATTTTTCCCAACTGCTAATTAAATATAAATATATGAATTATTTGCATCTACTAATAATATATAAATTTGGTATAGTTTAGTTCTCCGTGGTTTTCATTCTCAGTGGGCCCAGATGACCATTCTCCTTTCGAAAATTAAAATATCACCGGGTAAAATGTAACGTTCAAAACTATAAAAAATTAAATATCAATTGTATCGAATCATCAAAGTACCTACCAAAACTCTAATCTAACGAAAATACCTAACCCTAAACTATCTTAAGAGTGAAATGACGAGTGATTAAAATATCGAATGATTAAAAATGACGATAGTCACTATGCCAAAGTTCCGTACCTATAAAATATGAAGGATTGACTTGAAGGACTTGTAGTTGCAAGTTACCTAAAACTCCTCGTTTTGCTCATCGTCGTACTTATAATTGTATGGATTTTCCCTAGACTAGTCATGAAAAATAAACTCACGACTTGTATGTACATTAATTTAAATGTTCAGTGTTTCAAACATTATAAATAACAAACTACATATTATGAAGCGCTCGTAGCGGAACTCGAACTCGACTTGGCAATCTTAATCGATCAACAAGTCCGTGTTCACCAACACATGTTTAAATTTTAAACGGACGTTTAATTCTTGAACGAATGTTTAGTAATATTTTGCTGTACACCAAGCAGTAACCATTGATTACGTTCCGTAACCTGTTGTTTAAGTTAAACGAAGTCTTCGACCTAGTTTAACCATAGGTTATTGTTTATTTACGTAAAAATGCAAGACGCTCTAAATTATACATTTGAATTCGAATTTGAAAGTCGATTATTTTGAGTAATATAAAAACATTAATTCCAAGATTTCGTTTATACAAAATTCGCTAAGAGCATTTAATTCTTCAGCCAAACAATTCCAACCAATAAGTTTGGGGCTGGGGCTTTTTCAGCATTGATTGTATACCTATAGCATCTGATTTTTTATTCTCCACTATGTCTCCACCATATTTTATGGCGCAGTCGGGTTTGTTTATAATATATACATACCATGAATATACCATATAATAATAATAATAGAAAAAAACTAGCCTCGTAACCTCGACTCTCTATGAGAGGGTTTATCCTTCTATATCGGATTAACAAGCCACGGCGGCGATGCGACGGGGATAGACATTATAATAATACTAAAAATTTAGATATAAATGCTAGTTACATGTAAATAAAAATGATTTTTTTTTCAAATCTGTATAACTCAGTTCAGACTAATGTTAGGTTATACAATCATGTAATAACTTTTGCTTATTATACTATTTTTCACTCAATAACCTAGGATTGGTTGATGGCCGCGGTAAAAAAAATTGCGCCAATTTTGGTCATTGGCTTTTATCATAGTCGGGAGCTCACTAGGTTAAAGTGTCGAATAGAATCGACATCGGCAACATAAACTTTTGAGATTCACACATTTAAAGAAATAGCCATAGCCGTGTATGATAATATGTGTCAGCATAGTAATAAAGGTAAGTAATCACACTGATTCACACTTCACGCCAAGTTTTATTTTAGTATGATAAGGTCTAGGATTCCAAAGTACATTGCTTCGTTACCAATTGCTCGTTATAATGATTATTATAATATTTGCATTTAATTAGGACTAAAAAACAATTTAACCCCACTGATGTACCTAGTAAAATCAATGAATATAGCTGATTAACTATATAAGAACTTTTGATCCCAATGTCTATAATTTTCGAATGAATTGATAAATGAGCATGTAACCAAGTTAAGCACGTCGTTCCATCAAAACTGATTAAAACAATATCAAATAGACATATTTGACGCATTAACTAATTTGATATCACATAGGTTTTTATATTAATAGAAGAGCTAGTGGGGGAGTATAATATTATAGGCGAGTTCAAGTCCCACAGACTTCGCTGGTTTGGACATCTCGAGAGATTGGGAGAGGATCGAGCGGTTGAGCGCGCTTACTTGGTAATACCGGAAGGGAGACGCCCAGTCGGCAGGCCCAAATACAGGCGGATGGATGAAGTAGCGAAGTACATTAAGCAACTCAAGGTCGATAACTGGAGCTCGCACAGGATCCAGTATAGTGGCGTCTTATAGTATCAAAGGCCAAGACACTTTTTAGGTCGCAGCGCTGCGCCAGCATTAGTAAGGTTTTTATGTATATAACCAATCGATAATTAAGTTATCGATGATTTAAACATGTATCCATCTTAATCCATCATACAATATGTACCCATCTAAGCACTTGTCATCTACACGCTTGAGTCGTGCGATTTATTAGCACTTAGACAGAACTATACTGAACTAATGAACGTCTTGCTTAGAAAATTGTGATTTTGGCAACACGAAAAAGTCTTCCACGGCCAAGTGTAAATATAACTGTTGCTAAGCCCCGAAATTAGTTAAAAATAACAAAAAAAAAATAACAAAATCAACTATAATATTTTTTACGTAACTGGTGCAACGGATAGTCCTTTGTGCAGAGGATGCTTGCAGAAGGACGAGAAAATAACAAACGTGCTGTTTCAGTAAACCGCTACGGAAAATACGTCACACAACCGAATTACAAGAGGACTGAATCAGTATGAGAAAGCTAGAAAAGCACAGAAATTGTATGTAGCGCATCTCCTAGCACCAAAACAACAATCAATGGCCGACGTCATAACTTGTCTTCAAGCGCACGGCTATGTTCCATTTCACGCTTGAATATTTCACTTAGTTTAATGAGTACAGCAATCGTACAATTTTGGCATAACAACTTCCATGGGTAGTAGAAAATTACATTTTGCACATACGAAGCATGAATGATTAAATAGGGACAGTTGAAAACTTTTTAATTTCATTATGTACAAAATACTTGCTTATGAGCATGTACAAACAGTTTTAAAATTATTATAAATATGCCGCTCCCCTGCTCTTGAAATAGCTCTAGGTATGTTTCATAAAATGTAAACCAAATATCTTATTTATATTTTCAAAGAACTCGGTTAGATCGTAAATATTTAATTAAAACACATTATTGACACAGAGGCTTTAACATGACAATTGAAAAGTTATCTAATAAATGTTTTAAAGAAATTTCAGAACAATCCAAAAAATACTTTTTTCTGCTTAGGCAACACCCGAAAGAAGTGTTATTTATGGTTTGTTTACATAATAATTATATTCTACATCCAAGATGGCAAGACAAAATAAAAAAAGTGTCGAATTGAATTTATTTTTATCAAAAGTTTTAAATTCGATTATTTTTTGATTTGAATTCTTGGGCTTTTAGTTTTTGTCTTGTCCTTTCGAAGGTTGTCTGTAGAGATTGTGTAAGTAATGTCTCAGGGTTACGGGTGCGGTGCAGTTTGTTACTTGCGACTAAATGCTTCTGTACTAGGCAGAGGTAACCACATAACATCAGGTGGGCCTCGTGAGCCTCGTGGTTGTAGATACCGTCTACTAATAACATAAAATAATCACAATATACCTGCTTTGCAAAACTTTGAAGTTTCTGCAGTCTTTGAAATTCATCTTCAGTGTAGTAATCGAAAGGATTTAAAAAATCCTGTACCACTTTTCTTGTATTTGACCATCGTTCATTTAAATCATCATTGATATATATATATATACATTCCTTACTGTTGCGTTTAGATGAAAAATACATTTAAATATCGAAAAATCAACCAATGTAAAATTGACCACATAACGTAACTTGCAACATTATGCATGGCATTAGTCTGTCCGAATCAGCAACCCTCTAAATCTATTGTTATTTTCTGTCGTGATGCGGACAGATTAAGCATGGAATGCGTAAAGTAGATAGACAATTATTTTAATAGTTGTCTATCTACTTTACGTAAGGGTCATTTTCACTGAATGCAGTGTTGCACATCACTCAAGTCAATACATTTTTAAACAATTTTAAGAATCTGGTTTACTGATCCAACGCGTTTGTGTTAGACCTCATAGAATTGTACTTGAATACGGACGTGGAACCGGTCTGTTGGTTAGGTTGCCAAAAAGGAGTCAGGGGACGTCGGTCTTGTCGAAAGAAATCAATTTTATCTCTAAATATATGTATATATATATTAGTGCCAAAAGGAAGCACTATAGCTATTGGAATGTGCAGAATAGGCAGATTAAAAACGGCATTGAACTTATCGAAGGTGTCTTATGCCCGGGTTACACGAGGCCAGTTTTCAAGCCAGGACAGGAGGCCAGTTTTCAAGCCAGGATAGCAAGCCAGTTTTTTACTAAACTGACCTGGCTTGGAACACACATTTTTTGTACTTGAATCACGTTTATAGTCTTCTTTATTACTTAGAAGGGTGGCGTTTCATAGATATTAATGGTCTTGGTGCAGTTGTACAAACTTTAATTTTATCTCCGAACTTAGTTTGGGCATCTTAAAATCACAGAAACACGTAAGATAAATTAACAAAACACGTGATTACTGCTTACTAGCCAACTGAAAACTAGCTTCACCGGCCACATGAAGCTAGTACACAAGCCAGGATAGTAAAATCAGTGGTGGGAGGGCGCTACTGGCCTAAAAATAGAACTCCATCCTATCAAAAACTGTCCTGGCTTGTGTACTGGCTTACTAGCTTACTGGCTTAAAAATGAAGCTAGTTCTGTCTACACGAAGCCAGTAGTACTAGCTTGCTAGCTTACTGATACTATCTTGCTGTCCTGGCTTGAAAAACTGGCCTCGTGTCACCCGGGCCTTACGGGGTTGGCCCTATGTCGGGCACCACAACACATTTCACTGGTTGATTGTTATTGTATATTACTTGATTTCACTGGCTTTCATCGCACACTACACTGTGCACAGGTTGAAGAGCTAAGACAGTATTTGACGAGAAGCGTCCAGCTACCTTGAAGAGCGTTGTCGAAGTGGGGCATGCAAATAGCGGTATGTAGTACTAGTTATATAGTTCACAGACACATACATACACATAGATGTTCACAAGAACACAACCCTGCACAAGGTTTGTCTTTGTCGCAGGAGTCATATGGACCCACATTAATACAATCAATTTTTTCAAGGCCAGAGTTTCAACTTGGGACCAATCGCTTCGAAGGCAGGGTCACTACCGACTCGGTTTGCAGGGCTAGGTAAGTATACAATACGTTTAAACAGTTATTCGCACAAACTAAATTCAAAACATCGTCGCTAAACATTTTATTTACTCGATTGTCGTGTCAACAGTTTGATGCAAACAATGTTGTGCAAACAGAATCAGTTCTGTTATCGAATGAAAATAGAAGCAATCGGGTTGTTAGTGCTGTTGTTTTTGAATGTTTTACATATTTTTAGATATACCTAGGACAGACTGTCAAAAAGCAGGCAGATCCAACTTCGAGAAAGAGGTCAATCGTCAAATCCAACTGGGCTGAGCAGCGTTCCGGAATCTTCGCGAAGTCTTCTCGTCAAAAATACCTGAGTGCCTCATGACAAGAGTCTTGGACTAAATATGTGTAACCAGTAATTACATGTGGCATTGAAACGTGGTCTCTTACTATGGGCCTCATAAGTAAGCTCAAAGTCGCACAACGGACTATGGAGAGGGCTATCCTCGGGGTTTCTCTACGTGATCGAATCAGAAATCAGGAGATCCGTAGAATAACTAACGTCATCGACATAGCCCAGAAGATAAGCCAGTTGAACTGGCAGTGGGCAGTCCAAATAGCACGCAGAACAGATGGCCGATGGAGCCGAAAGGTTCTGGAGTAGAGACCACGGACCGGTAAGCGCGGCGTAGGTCGTCCACCGACAAGGTAGCAGAACGACGTTGGATGCAGGCCGCTTCCAACCAGTCCTTTTGGGAATTTGTGGGGGATGCCTATGTTCAGCAGTGGAGGTCCTACGGCTGAGATGATGATGATGATTACATATTTTTAGAACTCGAAATATTACTAGGTACTTAATTAGGTGATTACTTTTTGTAGTGGTAGCACTTTTGCAGAGTACAACTGGAGAAGCACCTTTTTGCATGTTTTCAGCGAAAATTGGCCAAGAGATTTAAGATATTATATCTGAGGCTGACGAGCGCACTGCGTTTCCATGCAGGGGCTTTTAATTACTGGATGGCACTGAACTGATATGGGTAAGCGTGACGCTTTTATCAGGCGAGTGACTTACTAGCCTGGTCACTTGTTTTCTTTAACAAAAAAAGGAACTGATGGTATTTTTTTCTCCATTTCAGTGATCCATGTTAATTATGGGATCGACTGTCATTCAACGTAAATGATGATATAATTAAATCATCAAAGTAAGCAAAACATCTTTCAGATATTGGATGATAACTTAAAAACTGCTGTATTGAATTTGATGAAATTTAAATTAAGTCATCTCGGAAGTATACCTGTACAAAAAAGAATCAGAAAAATTGATTCGTAAACGACAAAGTTATCCGCAAATACAAATAAAATAATATATAAAATATGGTCGAATTGAGAAACCTTCTCTTTTTTATTTGATTGAAAAAAAAGCTATTGGCATGTTCTGAACGCTACCGTGACGCGTATATATATATATATATTATACATGTACGTAATATTACAAGTTTAGTCGGTTATAACAGAGGCTTTTCAGCGTCTCCTCCCCGCTCCATAGTGGGGTCCCTGGCGAAGAGTCGAGGGACTCTTCGTCGGCTTACACGGTCCTACACATCTAGGGGGTGACCTTGGTGAATTAGGTCATCCCTTTACAGGCGCTGAGGCCCGGTCTGCCGGGCCTACCGCTGGGGCGAGATGGTAAATGCTAGCGCGACTCTATCTCGCGCCACCCTGGTGTAGGACTGCTCTCGGGGGGTCCTCGGCGGAAGGGAAGTGGGCAGCATCACCCTCAATCAAAAAAAGTTTTTCAGTGACCTATTTAATTTGGTGTTCGGGGATTATTGTCCTTGCTTCTATAATTAAAATAACGAATCTGACCCAACAGTGTGAACATATACTGCTTACCTTCCCCGAACTTTATATAATGCTTACTTTAACCCGAAACTGCTTTTCAATGTATTTGTTCCTTGGTCCCTTGTTAGACTTATTATAGCATTCCATCGAAATATTACCCCTTTCCTATCACGATAACCCCTTTCCCGCCACCCTGAATAATCTTCCCAATGTCATTATGGCATCAGTAAAACGACGCAAATCGCGACCAATATCAAACGGTACAAATGTTCCTTTCATGAAATCATCTGTCATGTTTTTTTAAGGATACCATATGAAAATCGACCGTAAGGTTATGAGTTAGGGTTGAGTATTGAGAGTCAGAGGCAAACGATTTCAGGAACCGACTTAAGTGCAAAGATTTAAATTTCAAATAACCGCTTATCGGAATAGAGGTTGGGAATGGATGGAGGCAATTCTCTTCTCCATTCGATTTCTAAGGAGTAATGACGAGGTTTTAGAAAAGTTTATTAATGTTTTCAATGTATTATGGAAAAATCGCTCACCTGAAGGTAGCCGCAGCTACAAAATTTTATATAGCACCTACAATTCACCTTCTTTATTCATTCATTCATTAGATCTAATTGTATTAAAAAAATGAAACGATTTATCAATAATTATTATGATTATTCCTTGAAAAGCCACACTACAGAGGCTCCGGGGTAATTGCCATTGCAACCTGTTTACATAATTTGAAAACTTCTATGTTCGAAGACCTAGCATTAGTATTTTTTTCTTCTTTCTTATTTCTAGAGAATGAAATAAGTAGAGTTTCCTTAAGCATCCCAAGCAGACCAATTTCTACATGCAGCACCTCATCCGTTTCATGAATGGTTAGGGTGTAGTTATTTTGTAACGCCACTGTAATGTCTTCTAAAGTACATTTTTAAAAGAAGACCTATCGGTCTATTTACTTGCTTGACAAGTCAACATGTCTTGAGGATGCCTCGCGTAGAGGCGAAACACGTGTCGAATTGTTTTTGGTTGATTGGGTTGTTTTGTATGTTGCTTATTCTATATAATTGCTATATATATTTTATGCGGGACGGAGGTTGGTGCACATACATCTCAGCCATAGGCATTTTTTCAAGTGCCACTAAATATTTCTTTCAATATCGTTTCTAAAATGGATTTCCACAAGGTAACACCTGAAACTATAAATTATCTGAATTATTTTATGGTATTATTTTTATAAAGCACTAACGCTTGCTTAGCGATCTCAAATATTGAAATTTATAGAGAGAAAAATTTTCATTGTATCTGAATTATATTTATTTGGTTTGATTCGGTGTACCAGAGAGAATAGCACATAGGTACGCAATATCCATATGTGTTGAATGCAAGCGAAAGCACTTGCAATGGCTTTTGCCAGGTCTCCTATCAGGCTGCCTTTACCAGGATCAGGAATCGGTTGAGCATTATCTTAGTGCACTGGGCCTCGACTTTCGGCTTACACCATTTCTCCTTCACCCACAAGTAATAGCTACCTGTTGCATTATACGCCTCCAGAGTTTATTTTTTTGAAGACGTGGGATGTGTCGTTATTGTATTAAACCGCATTATTCCGCATAGTTCATAAACTATAGTAGGATTTCGTTTTGCACCCTGATTGACAGCAAGATGTTTCGTGAGTTAACCTTTTTTGGTCGCCGTATTGGTGGCCAGAAACTCTAATTTCTCTCTCTGTGTCGGTCTGGCAAATCCCCTTGACCCTTTGCGTACCAGAGATATAAATTCACGTGAGTTTCATTCATAAAGATTTATGAATGAAACTCACGGTAGTAAGGGTTAATCATAGCCACTACAAACTACTGCCAAAATTAGTTCTTGTTGTCATTTGGTTCGGTACCGCCATGACCAAGAAGTTGAGGGCGGTCTTGTTACGTTTTACTGTAGTCTTAAACTACTGTTCATATCCACTTATAGGAAATTTTGCCATTTCGTTAAAAGTTGCTGCCGACTTGGTGACGCGGATTTATGCGCGGATTAGACATACATTTTTTCTTTACCATAAAGTGGAACCGTCTTTTACACTAAAATGTGTGAAATAACTTGTTGAGATCATAGCCATCAGGTCATATACCATGATAGTTTAAAAGTACTAATTATTAATAGTAAGTAGTAATTATTAACATGGTACCTAATATCACAATATTGTACGCATATCTTCAGCCAGTTGTTTCACACTTTTTGGTGTTAAGTTCGATTTTACTTTTGGGTTAATAAAATTTAACCTATTTTTATGATTCTTGCTAGTTACAGGATCGATTGTCATTCACCGTCAATGATATCATCAACATAGGTGAAACACTTTCCAGTTATTAGAAAACAGCATGACTGACTTTCATGAAATTTAAATGAACCACATCTGAAGTATACTCTACCCAACAAATAAAGAATGTTGAGAATCGGTTCACAAAAAATACATACAGTCGAACATGTAACCTTCTCCTTTTTTGAAGTCTGTAAAACTCTAGTAAAGTATTGACAAATGCCCTAACATTTACAACAAAGTGAAAATTAATTAGAGATTAAATTAATAAGATTACGCTTAAGCATAATATCTTAGACAGGGCGCGAACGTGGACACTTTTTGTCTTGTGTCAGATACAACTACCGATGATTATTTGATTTCTATAGAACCAGTATGAAATTATCCACTTCCTGCGCATACATAAACATTTTTTGTATCCAGTTGCTTCCACTTAACACATACTCATTGACGATCAAAAAAGTGTTCAGACTCGATATCTGGAAACTAAAAGTCATCAGTTGAAGACACAAGCAACATTAACTAATTTTCTTACAATAATTGTATTAAGCTGCGCAAACGGACGAGTTGCATCAGTGTCCGTCTTCTGTCTGCGACACAATACTAAGCGGGTTGCACACGAGCGCGGGTGGCGCAGGGGCACGGGTTGATTTGCTTGTAAATATTGACGGTGAAAGACGACATGTAATCAACACAAACCAGCAAAGATAAAGTTCTTTCATCGATTTCCATAGTAAGACTGATGAAAATCAAGCAACGAATTGTGCCAGTAGCCAGAAGTAGCGACCGGCGATTGTGTCCGATCACCGCTACAGGACACACGGTTCCCTGTGATGGTGTGCCGTGTCGGCAACAAAAAGTGTCTACGTTTGCGCAACGCCTTAAACTCTCAAGAGTTTCATTTTCCCATGTTCATCCACGAATAATACGACGTTATGCAATATGTTATCGCTACATTGAAATTCCACGCATTCATAAACGTACGCTATACGATTTGTGATAAAGAGTGTTTTATTTTTGCCTGAGTCCGTATTTTTCCATATAAAACGGATTTGCCTTTGTCATGTATAATTATTTAAGGCACCATAAACCCATATTATACAGCATTATCTTAATATCAGGCAGTGGTCAAACGCAGACCAACTTTGTATAAAAATATACATCGTATTAAGCCAAGTGCGTAACCCTCAACCAAAACCTCGAAATAGGAGACAAAACATTTGTCAAAAAATTCCTTTTACCTTTTCACAAAAGTCGCAAAAATAAGTCACGCGGCACACAAAAGTGGCACAAAAGAATAATGGTCACCGCCCACTCGACACTCGGCGAAACACTGGCATCAATTATAATAAAAAGCCGGTTATGAACGACTTGGGGGACATAATTATTCATAATTCACATAATTGTTCTTACAGTTCGAATGGTTTTTCTGGAGCGTATTGTTTCGAAGAAAAGTTAAGTTGAGGACTAAGAATTAGGAACTTAAGTTAAATTTTACTAGAGCAGGTAAAAGCCTGTCGTACGCTTTTTTAAAAAACACATTGTGTCATTAACCAAAACTTAGATTTAAAGCCGTGAAGATTCCCAAGTTGATCATCTAGCAACGAGAAGCAGAAGTAGTTATTGTATAAGTCAAATGTAGCCACAACGGTTGGCATTAGCTACTCAAAAACTGGCATATAGCTCATAAACATATTGTTACTTACGGGATAAAAACCTTGGTATTTATTTTAATGAGCTCCCGATATTTCGACACTGTTGCAAGCGCCATGATCGCGGGACGACTGGAGAATGCGGGTGGGTGAATTAACATTAAGAGCAGACATATCTGTCTACCCTCTTTCTCTGTCTTTTGCTACGCGCACTGTTGGAACTCGATCGTAATTTACGCAGAACACGCTCACTGTATCACCACGTTTTTCCAAATCCATATTAGGCCGTTTATTGTCCTTTAATAAGTTTAAAACGGGGTTCCACGTACTTGACAATCTCAAACCATCTTCACGATTGAAATCCCTGTGTTTAGTGATTTTAATCGCTTCTTTGACCAAAACCTTGGAATGTAATGGCGCTCTGTCAATAGGATACGTGGCTTGTAAACACAGCTTGTAAAACTCAATCCAATGGTTCGGGCCCGATTCCAGCAAATGTTCGGCTCCATAGCAGAAAATCAGAACATCATTGTTTTTCACAGCTTTGATATGATCTTTGATGCGAGCTCTGAATGAAGCGAGAGCGAGATGAATATCGGGAGCTCATTAAAGTAAACACCACAATCCCGTAAGTAACAATGTTTATTGTAATATTGTAAATGTTAATTGAAAACAACCGTGAAAGTTTAAAAAACTGCTATAGCGCATACTTTAATGGGCTCAAATTATAAGGATGGCAACAATTACTGTGGAAAACATTGCTCACAGTATTTTCCCCGAATGAAAATCCGAGAACGTGCACAAGAGCTTCATGACCTTATCCTTTCTAATACTACAGGACTAGCAGAATGACGTGGCGCTAGCTAATATCTCCTGGATCATCTATGAACATGATGATGAATCAAATATAGCGTATTACCCAGGCATAATGTAGTTTGCGTTAATAGAATGCAACAAGTTCTTTACTGTGTTGCCCAAATACGTAATGTTAGCTCAAACCGCTACATTGGACCAGAAAACAGTTTATTATACGAGTACTAGGTAATATAATACTAACATTATTTTATACTAACTGCGACCTGCAGGTTCCTCGCGTGGTGATAGATGATGATGATGATGATGATGATGATGATGATGAAAAAAGTACCTTCCCCGGGATATAATCCGTCTTCTTTTCAAATTTCAATACGATCTGTCCAGCGTGAAAGCGTTAAAAACAAACAAACAAACTCACTTTTGCGTTTATAATATTACAGTTAATATTAGTATATAACGCCTTCGTTCTTCGGCAGGACGTTAGGGGATTGCATAGCTAGTACTTATCCATACTAAAAGAAAAAGCCGTTTTTAAGTTATAAAAATAATAATTATATTACTTTCAAATACTGAAATATCAAAACGTACGGGGATAGCAAACAATGTGTCGATTAAATGAAAAATAAAATCACTGAAATCGGACAATGTTAAGAGGTAGAAAAGAGTTTTATCTTTTAGTGTGGACAAGTACTAGCTATGCAATCCTCTTAAGCCGTCGGTCCCCGTTTGTTTGTCTTAGGACAACTCAGTCTTAAGGCTATGTCAAAGGCCTTCGAGCGGCTTGAAATCTTCGATATAGGTTGGCCACTAGCCTATCCACCAAGCTGCATGTGCATGTGGCCCAACTCCTGTTTCTGAGAGGAAAACCCGAATCGCAGGAGTGGGATTATAATGGGCGGAATACCTATGTATATAATATTTTAGGATATGTACAGCAAATAGTGACATACAAGTTTGAATGATAACAGATGAACTACAATCACGTCGGCGGCTCTGCCATTGTTTTATTATAATAACTAATATATTATATTATCCTATATATAAATAGGATAGTTAGTATTGCTAGTGTGATGTTTCATTTCTCTATGGCACGAATCCGATTTCCATATATTAGATTAATATATATATATATAATGGATGGATAAATTTAATGCCTCGTAAAAATAACTAAATAAAAGCTACGATTAAACTAAAAGATGAATGTATAAAATATACAAACATGTACCTACTACAAAACAAAAACGCCGTCGAGATCACCACCGTGCGGCAGGGTTCCCAGAACACTGGCAGAGTTGCCCCGCTGTATAGCAATACTTAACTTTTGAGAAAAGTATGTGCCAGCTCTAGGACCGCCCGAGGCGAGGACCAGCCTAGTCGAAATATCCTTGCAAATTTTTTTTGTGTCGGACGACCACGTGCCCAGTGTCTCTACAGCTAGCGCCACAAACTCATAATGTGCGCTGAGCTGTGAGTACTTCCTGTGTTTGTTCAGTTGGGCCTGTTCGGCCGCAGCCCCGACACTGCGAGCAGAACTGGCGACATGAGAAGGAGCCAGGGTGTCCACGCAGGTGGCATCCCAAACCAAAGCTCGGCCAAGAGACCAAGGTACCAGACTGGCTCCGTCTGGTCTCTTGCCATCGTCTCTAGTCATACCGTTCGGTTCCAGTGTCGAGGGCACGGAAGCAGTGGAGAGTGCCCGCCTGACTAAATCATTAATAGCCCAATGACGATATAGTCGGCCGGCACTCTTCACACACGATAGCCCGTGGCGTCCAAATTGGTCCACGGCTCGTCCACACTGGCAGCGATGAGGCTCACTCAACTTCGTACCTAGACGCAGACCCACCGCAATGCGAAGACTACTGGGATCGAGGACAGTACCCAAATTGTCAGAGGGGAGTACGCGCAGCCAGTGACCCGACTCCGCTACTGACACGGCCAAGAGACGCGCACGATCCATGTCATCCACAGCTTGATCCAGTAAGGCTGTATACGTGAGTTTGGTGAGTGGAAGATCCCACAACTTCTGCAACCCCATATCGGTGGGCGGGTTGACACCTGGGCATGGTGCACACCAGGCAGCCAAGGCTTCCGTCTGGCCAGCAACCCGAACATCGGCTATTGGGCTCTGAAGGATCATGCCGATGAGGGTCTGCGAAACGTGACTGGAAGCTAAGAAAGCCGGAAGTGCATATATATATATAGATATATATTAGATATAGTAGATATATAGTAGATATATATATATACACACATATGTATATATATCTACTGATAAGGATTAATAATTTAATAAATTTACTCTAATAATAAAGAGAAAAAAATTATGATCGTTTGTTGGTTTGTAATGGATACACGTAATACTACTTAACCGATTCAAACAATTCTTTCACGAGTTTAGAGCTACATTGTGCCTAAGTAACATACGCTATATTTGATTCATCCTCATCATCATCCATCACCACGCGGGTGAAACCGCGGAGCGCAGCTAGTTAGTATATATAATCATAATCTTACAAATATTTACCCCAGCCATGGATGGAACCTGGCACAAACTTTGTAGAAGTTGGGTTTGACTTAAAAGGTCCAGCTCATTTCAGCGTGCAATCGATTAATTTTGTATCTTTTGTGTGGAGCAGAGTAAATTGTCAGCTTTATTGGGGCAAGGCCTTTATTTATTAGGTGGAGGAAAGGGGACGATATTTTTTGTGAATGAGGAAGTAGACCCTTTTCTTTGTAGCAGACAATTCGTTTCAAGTGATGAGTTATAAGGCGTATGTAGGTATGTTTTTCAAGTTATTCCATATTGTTTTGTTTGTTTATTTATATTATAAACATATAAATGCGATTTGTAATGATAACAATACACGAACAACAGTGTACATTTTAATTGTTAGTGCAACTTTATGTTACTATCATCAGCTAGAAGATATCCACTACTGAACATAAGCCTCGCCCCTTAAACCCACAATGAATGGCAATTTGTACAGTATTAATTTTTTAATGCACTAACGCCTGCTTAGCGATTACAAACATTGCAATTTTAAAAAGGAAAAACATCATCGGACGGGATTCGAACTCGCGTCTTCTGACTATCCGTGTCAGACGCTATGACCATCTAGGCCACCGTGGCTCGAGGTCCGAGCATCGAATTTTAACTCTCTATCTGATTTAACCGTCTTACGGGGACGGAGCGACATCTATTGAACAGCTTTGACAGCACTATCCAACCGAAAGAGTTTTTTAGAAATACTTAAACTTTCGTATTGACGTCACAACCCTATATAATTTTTAAAGTATTACTTTTTTACAGCACTAACGCCTGCTTAGCGATTACAAACATTGTCACGGATTGTTGAAAGACACGGGCTCGAATCCCGTCCGAGAATGGCAATTTGTTAGTTGCATCCATCGGCTCTCCGCGACTATTTGGTCGATTTATAATTAAAAAAAACTGCAGTGCAGCGGACAGCAAAAGAGGCATTGATGGACGAACATGTAAATAAGGGCCGAGACGAAGCCGAGGAACACATACGTAAGTCCATCAATGCCTAGTCGTGGCCAAGGCTTGTATAGTACTTTCTCAAATAATGCGCAGAAATTAAAACTAAGCAGACCAAGGCAGAACTTTTTATTTAAATAGTACATTTTTCAATAAACAGCTTTCTATTTGCAAGCCAGTTCGAAATTTAAATAAAACCTTCGACATGTTACCTCTTTAATTAACATGTTTCGGAGGAAAAGATCGTTCCATATTAAAATTACACGGCAGATATGAGTTTAATATGTAATTTATTTGACCGCTAAACCACGACAGATATGGATTTTCATACGTTTGCCGGCCGCTGCTCGCATGTTAGGCTAGGACAGCAATTTTAATATATCTCGAAGAAAGTTGGCAAAATAATGGAATGGAACGCGGCAGTAGTCTTTAAGGTACATTATAATGAAAAATTGACGTTCATAAGTGCGTCTTTGATGCCTAAATTGAATAAATGGTTTTGATTTTGACTTTGACTTTGAATGCTCAAATTTCAAAGCATGTTTAAAATCTTACGCAAAATAATGGTAAACCGGGGGTTAAACTGACATTGTGCATGGCACAGCTCTGTTACCAAATAAGGCGGAACCAGCTGAGGTTTCAGTATTCTTCTCATTCCTGCCGTTTTCAGTGTTCTTAGTTAAAGAATATAACATATAATATAATAATATAATTATATTTTACACGGTCGGAACCCACCACCGACCATCGTGACGTTGGTCGGGTCAACCATTTTTTGTATTCAATCGGTGGTTGCCTCAACTTGTTAATACTTCTTTGGTATTCAAAGCTAGCCTTTCAAAGCAACAGAAGATCAGCAGGGCTATTATGTATCTCAGTTGCTAACAAATGTTGATTGAAATCTTGAAAAATGGCGGCCTTATGTCAGTTTTGGCAATTCCAGTAAGCAAAAATGTTAGTATTTTGATCACTGAAGCTGACAAAAGTGACATAGAGCGGCCATTTTTTCAGATTTCAATCCACATTTGTTAGCAACTGAGATACATAATAGCCCTACAGTTTATCATTAACTTTTGTATGCTTGAGTAAAGAAGAAAAAATAAGAAAAGCTTATATTTCATAAGCTCCCATGCTTGAGTTTTTTGTTTCTTATCTTTGTATGAATCGAATCATAAAGACATGGTAAATCAATATAAAAATACATACCTGAATTCGGTCAAAACCTCTCGTTCGCGGCGTTTGTTTCGCAAAATCATTGCAACACGCGATAAAAGTTTGGATAGTTGTTTAATACTTTTATAAGTGATGATTTTTTAATATATGTACGAGTATAGAAAGACATCACATTATACAACCTTCTTACTTCTAAAATCACGAACTTATGGACCATGGAAGCTAGGACGTCACAAAATGACGGTTTGGTTAAAAACAAAGGTTAAAACGCATGTGATTTTAGCATTTGATATTATGACGCGCTTATTATGTTGTAATAAATAAATGAACTACCGTATTGTTTTGCATCCAGACATCAGACGCAAACATGTCTCTTTAGTTTTTTAACGTTTCTTAAACACAGTAGTTTCCTCCTTAAATTGCACCAGTCAATCTATTTCGTTTTTTTATCACGTTTCTTAAATGTATTTATGTTTATTTGTTCTTTGACTTTGATTTATATTATTTTATTGTTGTCATTCTAATTTTGTATTGCTTATTATGTTGACATCACTAATTCTGACTTCTGCTATACCTTTCGAAGATGTCATTGGCTGCATAGAAGAAACCATCGTTAAAAACAAGGTGCCAACCAATGACGCCGACGCATTAAGGCAAGATGTCGCGACAGTGTTACGTCATGCGAAACTACCGTGTAGCAACATCACGCCGGAGGAACGGGCAGCACTACGTGAGTAACGCGAAGATGAGGACATCTTGGTATTAAAAGCTGACAAAGGTAACGCGACTGTTGTACTCGATGTGTCCGAGTATGACCGTAAGATGCAGGGTCTACTCAGTGATAGTGCAACATATAAACCAGTGAAGTACAACCCTACAGCGAGAGTCTCTCGGCAGACCATCCATTTGATAAGAGAATGTCACGAGGTCTTCTCTGATGACGTTCTGAAAAAGCTCCTACGACCCAGAACTCCACAGCCACCGAAAATGTATGGTTTACCCAAAATCCACAAAAGAGATGTGCCACTGCGGCCAATAGTCAGCCAAATTGATTCCCCAACTTGTGACCTGGCGCGACAAGTCTCACGTGTACTTCAGGGACTGACAAGTCAGACGCCATCTTTTGTTAAAGACTCTAGACATATGGTGAGCCTTTTGAAGCAGACTAGGGTTGAAAGTGATGAGATCATGGTCAGTTTTGACGTCGAATCTCTATTTACGAAGGTACCGGTACTGGAATGCTTAGAGGTAATAAAGAAAAAACTGTCTGACAACAACATTTCGATGGAATACGCCAAACTGCTGGAACACTGTTTATCTTCCAGTTATTTGTTATACAGAGGCCAGTTTTACCTGCAGATAGATGGAGTAGCAATGGGTAGTCCAGTGGCCCCTGTGGTTGCTAATCTGTGGATGGAACACTTTGAAGACCGGGCTATATCCACCTGTCCCGTAGAAATCAAGTGCTGGAAGAGATATGTGGATGATATCTTCTGCATACTTAAGGGCGGTGAAACAGAAGTGAGCAAATGCCTGGAACATTTAAACAGTGTTCATCACGCTATGCGGTTTACGGCTGAGATTGAGAAAGATCGAGTGTTGCCGTTCCTGGATGTTCGAATAACAGCGAGGGAAGACGGTTCTCTGAGCCACACAGTATACAGAAAACCGACACACACAGACCTGTACTTGCATGCCACCTCTCACCATCATCCCCGGCATCTTAATTCTGTGGTCAGTTCACTGACAAATCGGGCCTATGATCTGTGCGATACAGAACACCTTGAAGAGGAACTATCCCACGTACAGATGGTGTTACGCAGGAATGGTTATAAGGCTCAGGTCGGTATAACCAAGCCAAGGAAGAAACTGATGAAACCGAAGGTGGAACGACAGCCGACCTTTTTGCCATATGTTAAAGGAGTCACAGACGAAATAGGTCGAATTCTTGACAAATATGCTATCAAGACCATATTTACTCCTCATCAGAAGATTGCGCAATGTCTGCGTTCCCCTAAGGACAAGATTCCTTTTCAGCATCCCGGGGTGTACAAAATTAACTGCAGCTGCGGAAGTTCGTACATAGGGCAGACGAAGCGAACTGTTTCATGCCGCATCAAGGAACACATAAAGGCAGTAAAAAACAATGAAAGACACAAATCTGCCATAGCTGAGCATCTGCTGGACGCGGGTCCTAACCACTGGATTGAATTCCATAACCCTAAAATCTTGTCCACCGAACGCCATTACATACCAAGGCTAGTAAAGGAAACTATTGAGATCTCGAAATGCCAGAATTTCAATCGAGGTGATGGTTTTCAACTCGCCAGTGCGTGGAATCCAGTATTAGGTTGTTTTAAAAATAAAAGTCCGCGTTCAAAATGTGTTCAAAATACTATACGCAGTGATACAGTGAGTGTGTTTTGTCGGGACTTAGGATCGAGTTCGAGTTCTAGTGATAACCGTAGCAAAAGACTAAGAAAGAGGGTAGATCGTTATGTCTGCACCTAACTTTTAAACTTTTTGACCAACCACCCGCATTCTTCAGTCTTCCCGTGAACATGGTGCATGTAACTGCGCCGAAATATCGGGAGCTCATTCCACAACCTTACCACGGTAAATATCCCGTTAATAATCATATAACTTTTCTGCTATATAATTTTATTTTACCTTCTAAGTATTTTAGCTACTTGATGTTTTATAAAAATGTACCTTCTTACATAAGTTATGATGATGTATGTGGTGTTTTGGAATAATTGACATCGATTGACTTGAATAAATAAATAAACACAAAAGTTTCATCTTTAAACTGCTCTACGATTCTGCTCAAGCTTACAATCGTAGATATTTTAGAAACTGAATCTAAACAAAACGATACAAATCCTTTGTCACAAAACTTTGTTTTTACCCAAAATGTGAAATATTGCAATTATATGACGTGACACAACACAGACTAAATGACCCCGTATCTTTACGTAGATTTGTGACCAAAGCAGCACAAAGAGGTGATTTTTCTTTGTGTGTTTGAAGACTGTATGATTGTTTATCATCATATGGTGACATGACTTAAACAACCAGATCAACCTAGAAGTATGTACGTCGCGACCTCAGACAAAATAAAACGGTCAAGACAGAATGTGGTAAACAGAAAAGTGAGGCCGGTTTTCTAAACTACATGTGCGTGACTAGGTACTGTCATGGTAATGAAAATTAATTTAAAGTTCTTAAAAAAATATCGATAATTTATAAATTTAAATTAAATGATAATTAAAACTTTACGTGTTGCTTCCACGCGCCGCGATAGTTCGACTGACGAGCCAAGGCGTAGTTTCGTTGTAGGTTTTGTATGTAAATATGTATGGACACGCCGAGGCGTAGTTTCACCCGGCCTCACTTCTTTGTTCACAACATTCTGTCTTGACTTTTTTATTTTGTCTGAGGTCGCGACACGAGTATGATCCTTGTTATTTTTTTCTGAAATCGATTGCTTACATTGCAGTAAACAACTTCTTACTATTATTTTAAACACAGTGCGAAGAAATGTCGCTTAACATGCGAATAACCCCCCTCTTATACCACAGCTAGTAAGTCCCGAAATCGTCCGGGACCGCATCGCTATTTGTCACGCGACATCTGGTCGGAACTAGTTCACACCGGTTGTAACCAGAGTTAGAACTAATGCAAAATTTCAGCAGGATTTCCATGTGTTGAATTTTACAAGTGTTTGTGTAGGTATTTGCAAGTTTTAGTATTTAGCTCGGAAATAGAAAAGAAGCTTCTACGAGTATATTACTGTAGCAGCCACCAATCTTAGGTAAATTTTTACCTTATTAAAACAAATTCAGTTATTTTAAATTAAGTATCAATTATAGTATGAATCTAATGACGGACTAGAATATATTTTAACTCCAAAATTAAATGTGAATATATTTTACTCGAAAATTATAATAAATTGCTTATTTTTTATTGTCAATATTTTTGATTAGCCAGCCAATATAAAATTATAGAAAACCTTTGAGGAGATACCACTTTGTTTGCTATGTTTTCGTATAAGGAGGCTCGTTATTTTTTTTATAATACTTATTTTAATAGTGGTCATGGTAAATTATTCGGTCTGCTAAACACTACAGATATTTATTTTATGTTTAACTTCAGACCCTTTTCGTATATTTTGTCCAAAATACTTATGTGACAAATGTATTTTCAAACTCTCAGTTCTAAGAAAAAGAAAAGCTTTTATAAAAATTATGTGCAAAAATTTGCATAAAATGTTTTATTAGGTTTTTTTTTTTTATTAAGATTTTTATCGGAAAGTTTTTGCAAGCTGTTTGCCGCAATAATTATGGGCGATCAATTGAGCTCATATTTTTTCAAATGCAGGTATTTTTTATTCAAATTTAGATCTGCTCATCTACAATTCATGCTCAGTATTCAATATTCAATAATAATTAAAATTAAGAAATACTTTAATATTGTTACTCATATTTTTACTTTCATCAGAAATTCACCTAAACTTTTATGCAAATACAACGAAAATGAATCATGTCATCCAGTAGCAGGTTGACGTGCAGGTTTAGAAGCAAACTTTGTAGTAAGTACATTTTTGTAGATTTAATGCCAAAAATGTTTGTTGTTTCACGTCCAAGGAAATTGCTCCATGGTATTTATCAGGCGCTACTATTACACTCAAATATCCTACTTATAAGAAAAACCGTTAGTAGTGCCAAGCTAGGGATTAACAATGCGCGACAAAACTCTCATAAAATGGCAATAAAGCTTGTTTTGTAGTGTTGGCTATTTTCAGAAGAAGATTTTTATGAAAGAAAAACCAAGTAAAGATGGGAGTTAAGGCGAGGTCGAAGGCCGAGCGTACTACGCGAACGAAGTCGCGGGCAGTCGCTAGTAATAATATAAAGATACCGACTAAACTCGCTTGGTATTATGACGGTTTAAATCTGTCGACGTCTTGAACGTACAAGACGTAATAACGTACTACTCTTGTATATCAACATCAACAAAATTCGTTCGCGGAACACAAACACTACATTAATCTTTGGAATTGTATGGGAAAAACCAAGTCGAATTATGTTGTTTGAGTTAATTTGTTCTACTGCGCTATCGAAGTACAAGCACTTATCACGACAGCGCAGACGTTATCATCATCATCATTATCAGCCGGAAGACCACCACTGCTGAACATATGCCTCCCCCGTAGAACGCCACTTGGAACGGCTACTTGCTTCTTGCATCCAGCGATTACCCGCGGTTTTGACGAAGTCGCCGGTCCACCAAGCGGGGGGCTGGCCTACACTACGTCTTCCGGTGCGTGGTCGCTACTCGAGAACCTTTCTTCCGCATCGGTTATCAGTTCTGCAAGCGATGTTTCCTGCACATTGCCACTTCAACCTACAAATTTTGAGAACAATGTCAGTGACTAGTTCTCCTACGCATCTCCTCATTTCGGATCTTATCACGCAGGAAAACCCCAAACATAGCTCTCTCCATTGCTCGTTGAGTAACTTTAAGCTTTTTAATGAGGCCAACCGTAAGGGACCTTGTCTCAGTGCCATAAGACATTACTGGCAGCACACACTGATTGAAAACTTTGGTTTTCAGAATCTCAGGTTCTGTGGACGAAGAGATGTATCGAAGCTTCCCGAACGCAGCCCATCCGAGCTGGATTCTTCTTATTCAGACCTAATATTACAAAGAATATTTTTTTTTTTGGTAGAACTAGATGAATACAAACTAAATGGCTTTTCTACGTGAGGCGTAGAAAAGCCATACTTTTTTAACAGTAATATCCAAACAATCCAATCAAATTCACTTCATATCCGTAGCAATCCGCACGTACGGGTTACCTATAAAAAATCACTTATATAAGCTTATAACCAATAAAAACAAACGGTCACATCCTGGAATAACTGATGTGGATCGAATTAAACTGCATGTAGAAACTCTTTCTGGAGTGGTTAAGAACGAGTTCGTCCGGGGAATTACTGCCACTATAACCTTTTCTTCCTTGGAGCAGTAATGTTCGCATTATTTGTGATATCTGTGGTTCAGTTTGAAGGATACATTTCTGGTGAAATTACATGCACATGAGATTTAAAAACATATCTCAGGAAGTTGGTTGCAGTGCAGTCCGTCACTTGTGTGACGATATGCTGCAGAGGTTACCACTTAACACCAGGTGAGCTTCGTGCTTGTTAACCCGTTATGCCGTAACTTTAAGCTATAAAACAAAAGAAAAAAGGCAGCCCTGTCCGCTACTGTGAAATATATGTGTGCATAAAAACTATTGAAATTACAAAATATAATTATTTACCTAAATGTATGTAAAATAAAATGTTACCGTGGTGTTTTTGTGTGATAGTTGTGCTGTTGATACAGGTTTGTCCGAGAAGACTGAAACATAATAATAATTACGATATTTGTAATATATTAGTAAAACAAAAAACCGGCCACGTGCGAGTCGGACACGAGCACATAGCAATCCGTACCATTATCTATAAATCTCCCGTACAACAGACATTTGTTTTTTGCCGTTTTTATAGATAACGGTACTGAACCCTTCGTGCGCAAGTCCGACTCGCACTTGGCAGGATTTTAATATTTCTTGTTATAGAAGCAACAGAAATACATCATCTGTGAAAATTTCAACTATCTAACTATCACGTTTCATGAGATACAGCATGGTGACTGAGAGGACAGACAGACGGATAGCGGAGTCTTAGTAATAGGGTCCCGTTTTACCCTTTGGGTAGGTACGGTACCCTAAAAACATATCTATGCTTTTCTCTAGGGTAGCTATATGTGTACAGATACTAACTATAAAGAATTAACCGACTTGAAGTGAAATTTGTGACTGTCCAAAATAAAAATAAATACATATAGAACGTTTATAATACTAAACAAAAAATACCTACACAAACGTCCTTGTTTCATTAAAACTCATCTATCAGGTACACATAATCACACAAGCGTTAAGCTTCACACTCATCCAACAAAAGCCTCAAACAAAATCAATAATAACACACATAAAAACTCTAAAAACCTGCGCACAAAATTTTTAATTACATTCTTTTCATGCCATTGTCTCGTATTCATTTGAATTGTCACGGAAGTTCGCCATATTCGCTGACGGCGATTTTCAATGCAACAAAAGTGCGGAAAAGTTCAGGATTATGGGAACATATCTCGTTGGAGACTAAAAATTAGTTGCTTCCTTGTAACAGAATGGACAACGGAGTAGATAAAAAATATTGGAACGGCCATAGACCATCCAATAGCTTGTCATGCTTTTCAACAGATTCCTTTCCCATACATAATCAGCCCATTAGGTATGTTCCCATTGCTGGGACCCGAGCCTTTCTCTCTGACGACTGCAATTTTTGTGCCATTGACGATGACTGTTGTCTTAGGACAAACAAGCGCGACCGTAACCACCAGGACCGACGGCTTAACGGGATAAAATTATCTATGTGTTATTTATAAAGTGACAGAGTTTCAAACAAATTCACCGAAATCCATTCAGTTGCCATTGCGCTAAATTGCAACACACACACACAGTGAGAGAGAGAGATACACATAAACACAACACACACACATATTTAAATGTTACTTTATTTATGCACATTCATTGATTTCGTCTTGTTCCCATAAGTTTATTATTTGCTGTTTCATAGATATAAGGTACAGGAAAACTGGTTGGGTACGATGAGACTGACTTATTATTTTGAGTAATACTCCCTAAATAAATGTGGATAAAAAAACATTCTAGTAAAAAACAACTTTGAGTAAATATAGCTAGTCGGTAGGTTTGAACCTCCTCCTCGTCAGTTGTTTCCTCACTGTTGAGGATCGTGACTCTTCTGAAGCCTTCTAACTGCTTCCCTCCACCTTTTTCGGTATGTGAATTCATGGGGAGCTGGTGGCTACATTCACTGGCATATTTAGCTGCTTCGAAACCTGGTCAGACCACCGTTTTGGGCTTCTGACTCATGGCCTTGTGCCCTCTATTCTTCCTGTGACAATACATCTTTCCAATCTTTCAATTTTGTCAGGGTTTCTGCGTGCTACAGCACCGAAATAATGCAGGACCCGTTGAAAACAAATAGTAGTTAGCCTTCTGTTGTTTTCTATCATTAGCTGTTTTAGGATCGATTTGTTTGTTCGAAACGCTGTCCAGGAGATTCTTAACATTCGGCCCCCACACCGCATCTCAAAAGCGTCTATTTTCTGCCTGTTTGCTTTAAGAGTCCAAGCTTCTGATCCATAATGGAAAATAGAAAAGACGAGTGTTCTTACTATGCGTACTTTACTTGCACCTAACATCTACTTTTTTTTAAATATATTTTAAGGTTCTGTGGTTCTGTGAGAATTGTGAGATGGACAGATGGTCTGTCTTATCTACACTCAAGTTTGTAGAACACATTACGTGTGCAGTGATACTTGCTTGCTTTATTGCACTGAAACATTGATAAAAAATATATGATGTATGACTGTGTAACTTTGTTTGCGTAGTAAGTTTCATAATAATTATATTTAAGACGTTCAAATGTCCATGCCCCTCAGTCAATTACAATCTAGCATTAAGACTATTATTAAAATATGATTTAATTTGCTAATTAAATATATTGTTAAGTATGAGTCCAACACACACATCTTGTTGTGTCTTATTTTTGTTTGCTTTTGATTTTTGTTTTTTTTTTCATTTGTTTTTTTTTTGACAGTCATAATATGTTCTACTCTTTAGATCTACACTTAGCAACTGTAGTCTTCAGAAGTGATTCCATATGCGGATCGATATAAAAACCTAGCTGATTGCGCAGCTAGGATACTTTGGAATATACCCACGTCTCATCGGTTAAGTCCGAATGGGTAGATATTTAATAAATCCTCCTCATACGTGCATTTTGGGCACATTCCGTCAAAAAGTTGTATATTATCATCTTTGATTCTACATAGATTACAGACAGGTTACAGACAGGGCTATTCATTTTTCCCATTTAATATTTAAAGCCCTTAAAAGGACTGTGTCCAGAACGCAATTTATGAGCGGTTACTATTAATTTACGACTCTACGTAATGTTGGCAAACCACGGTATACGGAGGAGACTCGTTTTGCATAGTTTGGTACCATATGCCTGTTTCTAGAGGATTAATGTCAAAATATTTTTTCCAGAGCGTCGAGATAATAATATTGAATATGTATTTGAAGAGCGCTTCTGACTACTTTGACTTCATAAGAACTTCGCTACCATTTGGTATGGCTTGTTATATATGCTCTTCTGTTTCCAGAGGCGCATCGAGCTAATTCATGTTGTACTTTATGGTCTTACTTTACTACGAGTATATTGTACTAACACTTCACTGCACTAACTCAAAAGGATTTTCTTTCAAAGTCTGTGTTGTTGATGAGCTTGAAGTAAAGCAAATTGTCTCTGGTGAAGAACGTGCTATAGTGCTAGTCATACATCAGCTCAGGTTAGCACTATAGCTTATATTCTGAATTCAATCTTACTTTACCTACTATAAAACTTAAAATAACTCTATATTCAGTTTTCAATTATACTCTTTATTTACAAATAAGCATAAACAGTTTCATAGATATACTAAATTTACGTACGAATTATGCCAATTACGAGAGCTAAGGTAAAGGATATATTGAAATCTCTGTGTAGTGACAAAAGATAAATGGATTTAATCAAGAGAGCGTATGGATTAATTGGAAGACAATTGATTACTCAGTTCGACTCAAACCAGACAAGGTTAGTGCTGGCGTAATAATTATAGTACCTACGGTGAGTATGATTTAAGTACTATAGTGGAAAGTTAACGATAGCTCAGAAATTGGAAAATGTATGAAATCACTCACCATGACCAGCACCGCTTAGCAGTTGCCCCAGTCCCAGGCTCTAATAATGTCTGAATAGTTAGACTCTCTTATCTTATTGTAGTATTTATATTTCTTACACTGATAATGGCACGAGATTTAGAAAGTCGAAAAATGTCTATTCTGACATGGATTTTTTTTCTTTTTTTTCATAACTCGTATACCCTGGCTTCTCGCCCGGTACTAGGTTACAGTTGACTTTCGGGACATTCTGTATAACCTTTACTGAAAACTCAAGCCCGAGGTATGGTTGATTGACCTAGCTGCCTTGAGATTAGCAGCGAATCTTCACTACCCACTATCCATTATCGCAAAATATAACTAAATATTGTGTGTAATTGTATAGAATTATTGATGTATACGTATTTTAGCATTGAATTAACTGTCACCCTACACTAACCATGTATTCGACACGCCATGTCCAACGTGAATTTTGTTGACGCTTTAAATTAAGTAAAGCTTTGATATTAATTAAATTACAGTTTCAATAGTGACAGAGAATATACCATGTCGTCACAAGCATTGTTATATTATTGAATTAATGCTTAATTTCATAGTCCCTTTAATATTTAATCAATGCTAATAACTTTTGAGGTTACAGATATAACACAGCTCAGAACAAAGAGTTGCTTGTGAAATCTATACTCTATACAATATTACCAATTACTAAATTATTACTAAATTACTAAATATATTATAGAGGAAAGATTTGTATGTAAGTATGTTTGTAACGAATTGGCTCAAATAGTACTGAACTGATTTCAAAAATTCTTTCAACATTGGAAAGCTACATTCACTCTGAGTAACATAGGCTAAATAAGATTCATCATCATCATCCATCACAGCGCGGTTGAAACCGTGGAGAGCAGCTAGTTGTATAATGAAAACTATAATACCCTGATTGAGACTACGGTAATATTTTCGTAATGTAAGTGAATAGTCATCATGAGAAGATCGCTTAAACAGACTTCTTCATTAGTATAAGTACATTACGTCACTACTGGGATTCACCCTTCTTCTCCAAAAAAATAATAATGCACCACGCGGGCCTAGTGTCGTTTGATGAATATTCAGGCTACTCGATAGGATAGCCTAAAGGCTTTTACTCTTAGACAAACTACTGGTACCGTGCCCGCTGAAGCACGGAAACACGGAGACTGAAAATGCTACTATTCTCTCATCCAAGTCACGACCGTAGCATGGTTTGCGACTATACAACGTGTTCATTAAAGTGTAGTACTGAACAGTGTGTATCCAGTCAGTAACCACATGTCAAAATATAAGATTTTAAATCATATAATTTCTAATACACAAAGTAAAAAACTATGTTATTGTCAACCCTATAATACGCAATAGGCGAGTCGTTCATGTCGCTTCACTATGCCGCCCAACCCGCTCTCCACCCCGCCGCCTACCCGCTCTCTCCCGCCCCGCCGTAGCTGACTGCATTCAGAGCCGCCCGCAAACGCGCGGCGTTGCCGGCACGAATGAGCCACACAACAGTACAACTTATCTCTCTCTTGCCTACTTTGATTGAATACATACACTATTGTATTTCTTGAACATTAGTAAATAGTAGTAGTAGTAGTATGTAGTAGACCTAGACTCGTCTAGCTTATTATTTCCAATAGTTCATATTACAAACAATACTGCTAACTCTGCTTTACTAGGTAACCTAGGTACCTAGTGCGACATATTAAAATGATAAGGCTCAGCTGCAAGCGCTTCCGCTTATCACCACTTATTTCTTAGAATTTTCTTTTATTTGTATATAATATATAATACTTTGTGTAAATACACAGTACTAATAATATGTTATGTTTCAATATATTGTACACTTGTTTTTGTGAAGCAGAACAATTTTTTTTTAAATTCAAATATATTTATTGCATATCACATAACAATAACGGTTTGCACTGCAACTTATGAAAGGGGCACATTTTTATTTGAACCTCTAATCATAATCATGTTTAACAATAGTTATGTTATCGTTTAAAAATTTCATATGAATCCAAAAATTACTATGATTTATGTAAACAATTCCATATTCTTCCCCTTTCTAAGAGGAGAGAAATCACAGATATAACATACCTTCTTAAGATTACCTCTAACTTGGTTGATTGTCCCGGTCTGTTAGATAAAATAAATTTACTAGGTCATTCAAGACAGTTGAGGTTTAATCCCCCTTTAACCCCCCTTTTGTGCCGGCCGTCAATAGTAATTATAGACAGAATTCATATGTGTGGAGAGCGAGTAACAACTTTAACAACTTATCTAAACGCTTAGATATTGATTTGTTTTGTACAAGCATAGCGTCCGCTAGGCGACTGATGAGCAGAGAGTTTTTTGGCTGATATATTTGTATTGTATTAGGTACCTACTACGCACTACGTTGCGGTTATTCGTGTTCTCAATTAGTTATAGTATTGATTTATGTAACAACTATCCGTGAGGACCTATAATTGGCATAATGTTTCTACCGTCTCTGTTATAATATTATATAGCTGTTGGTCTTCCAGTAAATAAATAAATAGCTATAAACCAGAACGTAAAATCAGTATTTATAGAGGTCGTAATACTCTTATGAAGATTTACAAGAAGTATTACGTAAAATTATAGCAAGGAATCAAGTTACTTAATAGATTATATTAATTATATAAAAACTAATGTATACTAATATTATAAAGATGAAAGATTTGTATGTTTGTTACGAATTGGCTCAAAAAGTACTGGACCGATTTCAAAATTCTTTCACTATTGGAAAGCTACATTCACCCTGAGTAACATAGACTATATAAGATTCATCATCATCATCATCATCCTTCACCGCGCGGGTGAAACCGCGGAGAGCCGCTTGTTTTTAATAAAAGAATATGCGTTTGTGAAGGTGTGTGTATCTCTTTGTGAATGAGTTTGTCCGTTTAAGAACTGCCACCATACCTATTTCTACCGTGAAGCAGTAATGTTCCCAATACTGTGTTTGAAGGGCATGAGTGCCGACGAAATTACAGGGACATAAGACTTGACAACTTAATGTCTCAGGGTTACGGGTACAGTGCAGTTCGATTAAATGCATCTGTTATAGGCAAAGGTTGGAAACCTCAACAACAGTTGCTCCTCGTAAGATTTCATAAATCAGTTAGTTTGTCGGTTTTTCGATTTATTTGTCTGATTTCGTTTTACAGAATCGATTTTATAGAAAACTTGCACAGAGTTGTAGTCAATAGCTCAGAAAATAGTCTGTCTAACAACTTGCATTTGCGTTTCTTTCCACTGAGATTGTGTATCATTTAATCTTCCCTAGATGATATTTCTAGTTTTAACAGATTTAAGAAATTATCTAATTGTTTTCGAAGTAAATAAATAATTACTGACAAAATCAGGCCTAATTATTTTATATTTTATTCGAGAGTTTTGCAACAGTTGTATGTCCTACTATTTGTCACAATCAGTACATAATGTTCCAACGCTGGGACTTGAGCCTTTCTCTTAGAGAGAAGAGTTGGGTCATAATCCACCACGCGAGCCTAATGCGGCTTGGTGGAAAGGCTAGAGCGGCCAACCCATGTTGAAGTTTTCAGGCCGCCCGAAGGCCTTCGACATAAGTAAGACTAAGACGAACAACCGGGAACGACGGTCTAACGTGTCCTTCGAAGCACGGAAGCACTCAGTTGAATAATACCACTAGCGGTCACTCATCCAAGTCCTGATCGCTAACTTGCTGATCGGTTAAGATCGCCAAGTCAAGCTCCGCTACAAGCGCATCAGCACCCCCTATTTAGGTAGTGCTAAACGTTTGTGTACCCAGAATAGATTTAGTGAAATATTTTCATAGAGTTCACTGAATGTTCAATCTATGTAAATGGTTTAAGTTTTTAAACTATCATGGTCACAAACATTACGGCTGGATTAGCGCCATGAATATAATGTGGAAAACGAGCAAAAAACTGTTTATTTCATTCGAAGCTGTTTTAATTTCTTTAGCGTTATTCGTACGTATTGAGCACTCTCTGAACATTACATTCTAATTGCAAATAAAAATCAAAGATCCTATAATCGGCAACTTTGCGTGCTCCAAAGACATTACTAGCAACTGCGTTGACATTCGTTTTGAATTATTCCAGTTTTTCACCAAAACTTTTCGGTGTACATTGCTTTTTTACTTCCTTGTCATTTCTATGTCAAGCCATCGTGCTGGTTTTACTGTTCAATGGATAGGGAAGTACATAAATTTGCATAAAATATGTGATGAAACTTCGTGTCGACACGCTTCTTTTTTATGTGCTTGGTCACACCATTATCTCTGTGATTAATTTTGTAGTGGATTAAGTCATTTTTCATCTGATTGTGGGGATTGGAGTAATTTTTATTGACGATAAGTTTGTCTTGGCGTAGTTTTGCAACGAACGAATGTCCCCTTAAAGGCACTGTTAGATTTATTTGGTTTCTAAATTATAATTAGTACCTACACACGGGATGGTCATCACTATTTACAAGGTTTTGAAGTTCCTGATATTTCGACTGAAGATGCGGCTGGATGTTAAAAGTTCAAAGTTATTTAAGAGCAGACAAAACGGTCTACCTCTTTCGCTCTCTTTTACTACGGATACCACTGGCACTCGAACACGATTGTAAGTCTCGACATACACTAACTGTAACACTGCGCATGTTGTTTTGATCACACTTTAGACGATTATTATCCCTTCAAGGGTCGATGTCATTATAACAATGAAATTTCTATTGTGTCTGGCCGTGCGACCTTTGATGCATTATACATTTTTAGACAACCTTCCACTAGATTCCACGCACACGCACGCGGCAAGATTATTTATGATTATTTGTTTCTACTTTATAATCCCCTATTAGAAAGGTATTTTCAGTATTATTATTAAAGGTTCCCAGAATGTTAAACTTTCGAAATCAGACTTTGGAACACTACGTGCAGTACCTACCGGCAACGTGTGATCCGCTTCGAATTATCATTTCAATTCACATTAACCACGATACAATATATATACGGGACTACCCCATTAGTCTACTCGTATATGGTAGTGGCTTCGAAGTAAGGTGTCCCAGGGTCGGCTAGGGAGCCGGGCTGAATACTTGTGCTAAAGCGTAGGTAATTGTACTCGGGTTTGAAATGGTTGTGATATGTTATGCGTGTGTTTATGCCTCGTTACTAACACTCGTATTTACAAATAAGTAATTACTTGTAACTAAGAAATTTCTTAATTAACTAATTACTTGACGATAGAATACTTCAACACAAAATCTAACGGCTGTATTTATAAACAAGTAATAACTCGTTAAGTAATTGCTCAATGAAGTACGCACTTCATGGTAAAATACTTCAATATAAAATCTTATTCTATAGTTGAGCAATGGACCTTACTTACTAACGGCCCTAGGGGATGTAAGGGGCGAGCCAACATCTTTTGACCCAAGTCAACCTCACCTGCACGCGGTGCATCCTGCTGATCGACGAACGAGGCTCTGACAACCGACCGATGGCGGTATACCCATCCTAACAGGCGTCGCTAAATGCAACAGGCCGGTGACGGGCAGCAGCGTCACCGGTGCGAGAAGCTACGCCCTGCGATCGCCAACCCGCCTGCCCAGCGTGGCGATTACGGGCAAACTCCTCCAATGCAGGACAACAAAAAGCCACGGCCCCTAGTTCCCGGCGGCCCTGCTATTCCTGGTCATGGTGGCGACCATGGTAACGGCGGGGCGAGGGGTGCTAAGAATCTCCGGGCTACGGGAGGCCAACACGAACAACTGACCATGGCGACGTATAACGGACGCACGCTAAGGCTTGACTCGCATCTGGCGCAACTCGAGTTGGAACTTGGGAAAATTAGGTGGCACATACTGGGGTTCAGTGAAGTCCGAAGAGAGGGGGAGGACACCTTAACCCTAGAATCGGGCCACCTTATGTACTTCCGAGAGGGAGACCAACAATCCCAAGGTGGCGTTGGGTTTCTGGTAAACAAGTCCCTTTCTGACAACGTTGTGGAAGTGTCCAGCGTGTCGAACAGGGTAGCGTACCTTATTGTAAAGCTCACCGAGAGGTATAGCCTCAAGGTGGTGCAAGTGTACGCACCGACCTCGACACACTCGGACGATGAAGTGGAGGATATGTTCGATGACATATCGAGCGCCCTCCACTTCACTACAAAGACCCAGTACACCGTTGTCATGGGGGACTTTAACGCTAAAGTGGGAGTACAGAATTTCAGTGAATCGTTAGTAGGATGCCATGGCTTTGGACGCAGAGGACGCATAGGGGGCAAATGCTCGTCAACTTCCTCGAACGGGAGGGGCTCTTCTTGATGAACTCCTTCTTTAAGAAACAGCCCCAAAGGAAGTGGACGTGGCTAAGCCCGACACTAGGACTAAAAATGAGATTGACTTCATCATGACGAATAAAAGGCACATATTTAGAGATGTCTCCATGATCAACAGGTTCAATACCGGTAGCGATCACCGACTTGTCCGAGGCTCTCTGAATATCAACTTCGCAACGTGTCCGTCTGATGAAGTCAAGGCTCCGACCAACACTGCTCCAAACCATTGCAAGATCTGAAACATTCCAGTTAAACCTGGAGAACCAATTCGCTGCCGTGGAAACCACCACAGACGTAAACCAGAACCTCGAAAATGTGACTCGGGTCCTCAGGGAAGAAGGTACGAGATTGTGTTACATGCAGCGTAAGGGCAAGAAGTCCAAGCTTTCAGAAGAGACTTTGGGGCTAATGAAGGAACGACGTGAAAACCCACCCATCACTTCGTCAGAAAAGCGGACTCTAAACCGAGAGATCAACAAGAACGTACGACACGACCTCCGGTGCTTCAATACTCTTTCGATCGAAAGAGCGATCGAGCAGAATCGGGGGTCAAAGGTTTTCGTACAATCTCTTGGAAGAAGCCACCTGACGAAGTTGACCACAGCTAGTGGAGAAGTCGTTGCTTCGAAGCCGGCAGTCCTTTCGGAAGTGGAGGACTTTTATGGCCGATTATACGCATCGCATGCATCTCGACCTGATCCCGAAAATGATCCTAGAGCCACGTTAACACGCCATTTCACCGAAGACTTGCCAGAAGTCAGTATTGGCGAAATCGAGATCGCTCTTGGACAGCTTAAAAATGGAAAAGCCCCTGGAGAGGATGGCGTTACAACAGAGCTACTAAAAGTAGGAGGTAAACCCGTACTGAGGGAGCTCCAGAAGCTTTTTAACACTGTCCTGTTCAAAGGGAGAACTCCAGAGGCGTGGAGTAGGAGTGTGGTCGTCCTGTTCTTCAAAAAGGGAGATAAGACCCTGCTGAAGAACTATCGACCCATATCCCTTCTAAGCCACGTCTATAAGCTGTTTTCAAGAGTGATCACGAACCGTCTTGCGCGTAGACTCGACGAATTCCAACCACCGGAACAGGCTGGGTTTCGGAGCGGATACGGCACCATAGACCACATTCACACAGTGCGGCAGATTATACAGAAGACCGAAGAGTATAATCAGCCCCTGTGTCTAGCATTCGTGGACTATGAGAAGGCCTTTGACTCGGTTGAAATCTGGTCTGTTCTGGAGTCCCTGCAGCGTTGCCAGATAGATTTGCGATACATCCAAGTGATGAGATGTCTTTACGAAACCGCCACCATGTCCGTCCAAGTACAGAATCAGCAAACAAGTCCCATACCGTTGCATCGAGGAGTGAGACAAGGGGACGTTATTTCCCCGAAATTGTTTTCAAATGCAATGGAGGATATGTTCAAGACGCTGAACTGGAAAGGACGTGGCATCAATATCAACGGCGAATACATCTCTCACTTGCGATTTGCTGACGATATCGTCATCGTGGCAGAGACGCTGCAGGACTTGCAACAGATACTGAATGACCTGGCTGACTCTTCTATACGCATCGGCCTACGGATGAACTTGGACAAAACCAACGTCAACGAACATGTTCTTCCGGAACCGATTGCGATACACGGCGCCGTTCTCGAAGTTGTTCAAAAATATGTGTACCTCGGGCAGACATTGCTGTTGGGAAAAAACAACTTTGAGAACGAGGTGAATAGAAGAATTTGGCTGGGCTGGGCAGAGTTTGGGAAGCTACATCGAGTCCTTACTTCGCCAATTCCACAGTGCCTGAAGACGAAAGTCTTCAATCAGTGCGTCCTACCCGTCATGACATACGGAGCCGAAACGTGGACACTGACGGCTCGAATGGTCCACAAGCTCAAGGTCGCTCAGCGGGCTATGGAAAGGGCTATGATCGGTGTTTCTCTAAGGGATCGCATCAGAAATGAAGTGATCCGTCAGAGAACCAAGGTCATCGACATAGCCCACCGGATCAGCAAGCTGAAGTGGCAGTGGGCTGGCCATATTAGCCGTAGAACCGACAACCGTTGGGGTAAACGAGTTCTAGAGTGGAGACCGCGTCTCGGCAAACGTAGTGTAGGACGTCCTGAGGCACGGTAGAGTGACGATCTGCGCAAGACGGCTGGCAAAAACTGGATGCGAGAAGCCCAAGATAGACCTAAGTGGCGTGCAATTGGAGAGGCCAATGTTTCTAGCAGTGGACTGCTACAAGCTGATGATCTGATGCCCGTCCCAATAATCTATCTATCGCCGGTTTACCTTACTAAAGTTAGATATTTGACACTATTTGTATGGACGTTATGTCAAATTTCTATCTGTAGTACGGGAAACTGTGGATAGATAGATTATTGGGATCCCCCATAAGGTAAATGCATGACATAACCCTATCAAAATAGTTGTATCTTTTTACACGTGTATTAGGATGTTGTCATGGAATTTTAATTTTAACAGCATAATAAGTCCCCACAGTTCATATTTGTATGCGAATGTAATTTTCATACAACTTCACTTTTGCAATAAGAAAGAAAAATTTACGTGTTCTTATTGCTTAAGTTAAGGAACTAGTGAATATTAAGCGCCATTTAGATTGAGAGAGTTTCTCGTACGTTTGTAGGCGAGAAGTCATACGCTATTATCGCAAACATTAATCGCTTTAAGATTATCGTATCATATTGTTTACATAAAAGCAAGAACTAAATTCTCATGATGATGTCATACGAGATTCGCAGGCGATAAATTACTGCGAATGTTTACACGGCGAAATATATAGTAAGAAGATTATTGCTTAAGAGTCCTCGACTTGTCTAAACACGATCTCGTATGACATTTTTTCACTTTCGTACGAGTATCGTACAATTCGGTTTGAACCTTTTTAAATGCGAGATTTGCCTTTCGAGTTTAGAGATTACTACGGCATTGTTCTCAAAGTTATACAAAAATCATTCAAATTTGGTACTGCTGGTATAATAGGTAATTACGAGTGTTTGCAGAATACGGCTAATATACCTACATTATAAAATCATAATGGTATTATGTTATGTGGCACACAATCTTGAAATGCTATAATTCTCGTTTTGTTTTTCTGTTTACACAGAGAAAGGTTATATTCTATTCGAGGTAATTATCGCCCTAGGGAAGGGTAGTATACTTACGGAGGTAGTTACCAAATTGTTAACAAAACTTAATGTAGGTATCACTGAAATAAATCAGTGTTCAACTAACAAACTAGCCTGTACTTCTTTAGGCTTTTTGCTCACTCCAGATGCTTTGATAAACACCTCAAATAGCTTCCGCCATTTTCGCCATGACTCGGCGCGCGTCGCCGTACCACCGTCGAGTAATAACTCCGTTGGAGGACGAGCGTGTTCCATACTGTGTTAATATATTACTCCACACAACAGTATTACACTGATTTTCGCAATGTTTTACAGGTTCGCGTTCTAATTTCGACCGTAAATGATAAAAACTATCCCACCGCTGTCACCATGTTGTGAAACACACGTCCTTGGTTGAACACTGATTTATTTCAGAGATTAAGTTTTGTTAACAATTTGATAACGACCTCCGTAAGTATACTACAGGAAGGGCGAGAATCGTGAATGTTTACACGAAGCAACTTTTTTATATTCAATTCGATAATCGTATTTTCGAGTCTAGAAACTCTCTCCATCTAAATGGCCCTTTACTAGGCTAAGAGTTCTAGCTTTTGATAGTTCTAAGTTCAGACAAACACTAGTCTATAGAATTGAAATCGTTGACTAAGTAATTACTTTTACTTGTTTATTAATACGGCAGTGAGAATCCTATACCTATGATTGTTACTGTTTAAAATTTTTATATTTATATTTTTTATTATTGTACCTAATTATATTTCAGTATCTATCCAAGAAACAAAGTAATACGACCTTTGTGTTATTGTTACTACTCCTGTTATTTATCTGCGGTGTAGAGTCCGCTGACGAAGAGCCAAAAAGTTTGCTCTATACGAGTCGACGAAGGCTGTGTTGAAGAAGGCTTTTTATTTACTACTATTGTTAACGTATTTTTAATATTTTGAGATTTATTATTGATTAACAAGTGCTATGTTTAATAAATAAATATGCATATTGCAAACAATGGATATTAGCATAGATATTAAGAAAGCGTATTATGAAGAACAGATTGTATTGTTCTGATTGCGAATCAGCAAACTTATTGAAGTACCATAGGTATTACATTTATAGATACAGACAGTCACTATAAATTGTGTTTATGCATTCAATGGCCGGTTGTTGCAGATGATAGCACCGTGCCTTCTCAGCTGCTGGTTATTTCAAACATTTGTACCTGAATATGTTTGTTTGAAGTGTGCCTGGGTATGTATATATGTATGTAAGTATGTATATGCATCATCAGGTTACAGGCACTGCCAAGTTATTACACCTGAAGGCCTTGGGAGAATATTTAAAAGAAGTAATGATATATTTAATTATTTTCTGATGGTATCAATTAATAACCGATCTTAATTTGTAAAGTCACAGAAAAACTGCTGAAACAGTATTATAGGTATGTACAGAAGTAAGCCCTCCCTTCGCAGTTCACACCAAATTTTCACTCTCGCCCTCTAATTTGTTCGAACTTTTATAAACTTTGGATGTTTACGCGTACCCTAATAAACTTTCGCAATTTTCGCATGCCTAATTACGTAATGTTTATTATGCGTAATTACAATTTTAATTTTTTAATTACACATTACTTACATCTGACTCGTTTAGTAAGTGTTCACATTTGATTTTAAAATATTTAGATGTGTCAGAAATGTTTCAACTAACTAACTTGAATTTCTGGTTCCTGGTTTGAGAACTGAACCACTGTATTCTTTCACGTGAATGTCGTTGAACGAGTAAAAAGCAAGATGGTCATAATTAGCATTATATCTGGCTGGTTGGCGCAGTTGGTACTCTGCCTTCAGACCCGGTGGTCCCGGTTCTATCCTTGGACAGGTCAAATATTTGTATGCATGTCTGTTTGACCTGTATCTAGGTGTGTATATGTATATAAGTATGTATATTATCAGTGACTGTTTAGACGTAAAGTTAGAAATGTAAATATTTGTATTTAGTTAAATCGGCGCCATCTAATGTTTCGTACTTCGTTTGGTAAGTGATCTATACAAAATTAAAGAACCACATTCACGTAGTGCAGACGCAAATCGATAGATGTCGCTGACCCTTTCGCTCGAGTCACAGCAGTGGGAACGTAATGGACTGACTATGTGTGAATTTACTCCCAAATCTCAACTCGAGGTAAGACTCACAACTGAGCAATATTTTTTAGGGATGGCGGCCTACGAACGGTCACTGCCGCGCTAGAACCTCTTGGTGAATTATGGACCATCCTGCTTATTTCCGCCGTAACTACCTAAAACTTGCGGAAGTGATAACTACTACACCTACTATCATGACAATTGCAGTGCAGTGTTATGCAGAACTCAGAACTGCCACCGCCCTAGTTTTAAGTGTGAAAATAATTGAGAAATTTAATCGTTCAGGAAAATACATAAATCCCAATTTAAAATTAAAATTTGACAACAGCTGCTAAAGTTATACGTTTCAAGAACTGAAAAATTTTTCTTCTTCAAACATAATAAATATCTCTTGAATTAAGAGAATTAGGATTTATTTATTTCTACCACCAATAACATTCTTAAAACTAGTAAATTTACATGATATGTAACAGTTTCAGTTATTTTTTTATAACCCTGGTCTCCACACTAGGATTCCCTGTGTCTTGGATTGATATGTTTTCCTGGACTCTATTACATTTCTCAATTATTTTTACACTTAAGACTAAATTAGTTATAGCTATATTTCTATGATTGGAAACATTAAAAACATGGCGAATTACAGTCCGCTTCTAAAAGTTTGTCGTTACAAAATTATTATTCCTTTTGTAGTTTTATTTAAGTATCGCAGTCTATAGAAAGTGGTCATAATGATGAAATTAAAATTAATTAAAAAAATATAAGTCTGTACCCATAATTATTTTTAATAAAATATGTACAATGTAATATTGTATTAAATATGTATTAGATAATCACAAGCGCTATATATTTAGACACCTAAATTATAGACACCCAATTTTATTTTATTACTTTCATCTCCGGACTGAAAACAAGCGCTTATAGATGAACTGCATTTGACATAGTACTAAGCCAAGACCAGCCGTGCGATTCTCTAATGATTCGTCGATGTGCTCGTCGACGAGCCAACCGATTTCAAATTCTTTATGAGATATCAACCGTGTACATAAGGTTGATTTTCCAACGTTTCTTGTCATCTTTTCATTTGTTTCACGGATGTTGTCAAAGATGCAACGATGATTGCTCTTAGATAATCGCACAGCTGTTTAACAACATTAGTGCCGTATAGTTTACTAAATACGTTATTGTCGTAATCTTCAGGCGATTATTTATTTTTAAGTTTGTATTATTGCGACGTATATTCTATTCTAACTTGCATAGCACTCCACTCATCACTCCGAGTCATTGGTTTTTAAGTTTCATTCGTAATCCAGGAATGATAGCCTAAAAATTCCGCAGTGGATGTCCTGCGGCTGAAATGATAGATTTCAGCATTAAATATTCAATAAACGCTGATTTAAGCGACTATTTAGCCGTTCTATATTATAATAATCAAGAGTTATTATAATTATAGATATTTGATTAATTTAATTAAGAGAGTATCGGAATTTAATTTGATTTTTACTTATTATATTTCCACTATCATTGTGTTGACTATCTTCAAGAATAGCTGAAACAAATCGTAATCCTTTTGACTTTGCTGAGAGTGAAAGAGAATTAGTTTCAGGGTTTAATATTGAATATAGAAGAGGAGAATTTGCTTTAATCTTTTGAGCTGAGTATTCTAGAATTTTACATATAAGTATATCATTTGTTTTGATTTATTTAGTCTAGGTTAAGTTGGCACAAAGTAATCAGTTCTGTTTAAAAAGGAATTTTAATGAAGCAAAATTAAAGGATTGGATAAGACAAGTATCAAGATCTTTATCTCAGATACTGTGTATAGAAAACTACTTCCTTGACTATATTTATAGGTACGTGATTCAATATTATTTATTACGGGAAATCAAATATTTATTACAACGTAATTTAAATGAATGTTTTACTTTCAATATCGCGTAAAAAGTACGCAATAAGCTGTTAAATGAGAACATTTTCAAATCTTGATATTTTTTAAGTATTATTATTATGGTACAAGGTGGGTATATTAGCACAAGATGTTCCGTAATCTTTGCGAATATTAACTTATAGGTTCTTTTTAGTATTCTTGCAGTTTAAGGGCAAGTTTTGCAAGTTAGTTTTCAAATGGTTAAGACAAAATCTTGCATCGATAAGGCCGAGATTTAAAAAAAATCGCCCTCAGTTTATTATTTGTGAAAAGTATAAGTCTAAATTTAAACAATTGAAAAACGCGCCACGCTTCTTTCTACAAAGTATAAGTTATCTGTGCCACAGCTATTGTACTAAGATAAAAATTCTTTTTACTAATTTTAATTGATTTACTTACGATACGATCAAAATACACTTACGCAATCTTTTGTGTTAGGCCTACATGCGCTCGCCGACATAACACAGCTTTTCTGACAGTAAGCGCGATTTACACTTCGATCAGTACAATAGCGAGCTACGAAGACTTCCTGATATTATTTCTTGGTAGGTAGCGAGTTTACTTGTGACATCGGCAAGTTAAGTTGTTATTATCGTTTGAACGACACAAGCGAGTTAAGTAGTAAGTTGTTGATTAAGTTGAGTTGAATTGAGTTCAATTGGCAAGTCCAGTGCGAAGTAGCCACTCTCGCATCTCCCGCACCCCGCCAACTTAACTGGCCGGCATGTAGACGGTCGAGTGCAGTACAGTTCACAGAAAGTAGTAAGTACTAAACAAAACAAGCGACGCAACTAGTTTTCTTCTCGAAACTGTAACTTATGACTACTTAGTCGCCTACCTTTGGACGCTACTTACAACTTAATACTTGCTACTTAACTGACCGGTTTCTTAACTCGCTACTGTACTTATTGAAGTGTAAATCGGGCTTTAGGACAGAAAAGCTATGTTGGGTCGACTTGTGAACATGAGTAATGCCAGGTCGAAAAGAGATGATCCGGTTTGATAAGGAGGAATAACTACCCTTACAATATGTCAAAAAGCTACTGTATATAACAAAAGTAATAGTTTCTTTTAAATAACCCAATAAGCATTAGTAATTTTACTTGCTAAAATATCTTTAAATATTACCACAGTAGTATTTATTTACACTACTAATTTGAGGCAGAATATATCACGTGATATCCAAAACCTGTGCGCCTAACAGCCATGCGATTCTGTAATGATTCGTCGATGCGCTCGTCGACGAGCTCATCGATGTCAAATACTTCATGAGATTACTTAGAGAACATAAGGTTGCTTTTCCAATATTTCTTGTCAGCTCTTCATTGGTTTCACGGATGTTGTCAAAGATGCAACGATGTTTGCTATTAAAGAATCGCACGGCTGTATAGTTACGTTATTGTAACGTTATTGTATCGTAACGTATTAACGTATAAAGTGCATCTCTTTTGTCTCCCATGAATGTATGAATATGGTTGAACCAGCAGTAGGGATAATCTGACTAACGTACGTGTTTCCCGTTTTTCCTATTGTCTCTAAAAACTCACTACGTTTATAATAATATAATAATAACATATTTCAATATTTCTAAAGGCAACCCCAAAAAATGTCCTTGCGGCCAGTACTGGCAATAATTCTTTACCACGTATAATTAGATAGTTCAAAAAAGTCGTAAACGGCGTTACGTCATCGCCGGTACTGTTTTATTAGTGTTACCTGCTTCCTGGGTGTAATAAAAACCTAAGGTTCATTTTATTTTTGAAATGAATAGTCTAGACTTGGTAATAAACGTCGTGGTATGTAATTTCTTGTATCATAAAATTGGAAATGTTTTATTATGTCTAGCGGTACTTTTGTGGACAAGTTTCAATCATTTCAGGCTAATTACTGTGGTGGCGTGTGGAAGTACCTTATTAAGTCAAAGTCAAGTCAAAATCATTTATTCAATTTAGGCATCAAAGACGCACATCAACTTTTCATTATAATGTACTTTAAAGACTCTACCGCCGCGTTCCAAAATATATAGATCCCACCGAGAAGAAGCGGCAAGAAACTCGGGGCCATTCTTTTTATATGAATGTTTACAATGTTTCTACTTAGGTTAGTACCAAATATTACATTTTATGGGTGGCAGAGAGACAGCTTGCCAGAAGTGGAGTATTCCAAGCATATTTATCTTCTATATAATGTCGACCTTTTATAAATTATTTTTTTATTTTCTTATTACTTTAGAAAACAACGTTTTTCAATTATATAGTACGAACACTGTAAAAACATATTGGCTGAATCAACCATTATGATGGTGGTTAAATTTACCTATAAATTCGAAAATATACGCGAGAGGACGATATTAACAAAGTGAAGTTGGTTACTTGTCGATCTTGATGATTCTGATATGACTATATTTTCATTATTTCAATCAACTTACCAGTAACCAAGCACAAAATACTACTTCGTATTTTTTTTTCTCCGTGTACTACAAGCACTTTTAGAGCGTTTATTTTGGTCGATTAGGTCAGAGTAAAATCTATATGTATATGCAATATTTTATTGTACTGATTTTACAACAAAGAGCATAAATCACTTGGCTCAAATCAAACATGAAATCTTGCCAGTTAATGCATTTTATGCTGTGAGCATGTACCAAGGAAGGTTTTTTGGTTATTTTTGTGAATATATTTGGCGAAGTCAAATTGTTTTTGTGGGTACGTAAGCCATAGACCGTGCGAGGGAAGCCGCTAGCAGGTTAGCTATTTGAAGTGCACAGTTTCTTAATCTTTTTATTTTCCATGTCTTGAACTTAATACATGTATTTTCTACAGTTAGTGTGTATTGTCGAGACTTACAATCGAGTTCGAGGGCCAGTGGTATCCGCAGTAAAAGAGTGAGAGAGAGGGTAGACCGATTGTCTGCTCTTAAAACTTCGAACTTTTTTCACATCCACCCGCAAATATTCTGTCTACCCGTGAACATGGTGCATGTAACTGCGCCGAAATATTGGGAACTCCAAAACCCGCCTACTCGTGGTGTACATCCCGTGAGTACTAATTATAATGTATTTTCTATTCTAGTAATGATGCCTTTAAAAGCATTATTATTATTTAATCATTTAAGAATGGTAATATACAAGTTTAACATTATATTTTACTATGTAGTTTAGGATCATAGCTTTTGATTTTGCCAATTTGTTCTACAAATGTAGCTTTTTGAAATGAAATGAAATCGTTTATTCTGTATAGGCCTGCGGGGGCACTTACAAATTGTCATGTTACATTTAATATTTCTTAAATCGACAACCGGATCGAATCGCAACCACGACTGAGAAGATCCGGCAAGAAACTCAGCGGGCTTGTCTTTTTTTTTTTTGTTTCGCCAATTTCTTAATGTATATAAAAAAAATTCGTTTATTTTTAGCTCCAGTATGTTGCCTTACAAATAGACCATAATAATGGTATCAGTAGGGCAAGACACGCTACATTTTGACATGATAATACACGAGTAGGTAGATCCTGGAGTGATCAATCCCAAACTGTTTCATCCTCCAAGTAATCAGAAATTTTGTAATTATCTTTTTGACAGAATTTAGTTTTAATAGTAATTTTAAACTTATTAATATCAAATCTCGGATAAAATTGGGAAGTTCATTATAGAATCGTATACATTGTCCCATAAAGAATGACTTATTCTGTGGAGACGCGTTACATGCACGGATAGCTTGTGCTTATTCCGCGTGTTGATGGAATGAGCATCACTCCTTTTTCCAAAACTGTTCCTGTTTTTCTTGACGTACATTAGGTTTTCATAGATAAACTGAGAGATAACAGTTAGAATGTTTATATCTTTAAACTACTGTCTAAGGGAAACTCTGGGAGCTAAGCTGTAGATAGCGCGTATTCCCCTTTTTTGCAGTATGAAAATAGAATTAAGATAGAATTGCTAGACATATTATAACAGTCTGTATTATTGCGAAAGTTATCCTAACACTTTTAAACTTCAAAGTGCAAATTTAATATGACTTTAGAAAGAAACCTGTATCGATATTCGTACTCCGACTTTTGTGAAATGTATTCAATATGAAAATTGTCAATTCGATATTTTTCTCACCCTTCTGTGCCTCTAAGAAATTGAATTTTCAAGCTTACGACCGTATTCGGTATAGGTATAAATTTGAGGGTATTGGTTTCTTATATACCTTACTCAAGTACTGAGTCGACTACGAGTAGGGGGAATAGGCTCAATAAATGAGTTGTTCTGAGTTATTTTCCCCTTCCGTGACTTTTTTCAAATGTTATGAGATGGTACAAGCACTTTTTTTTATTAACGTGTGGGGGAATGCACTTACATATCCCCGCCAAATCCGGGGGGATTCGACGGGGTATGTCGGACTCGTCATGTACGTGCCAACTGCAATATCAGCAAGCAGACCATACCGACTAAACCACCACACGGTGTTTCTCCGGGCGCCTTTATGTCGAGACAACGGGCACACTTTTGCAATTGTATGAGGTCCCGATGGCGTTGGTCCTCCCATAAGGACCCCATCCCGGATGGAGTGGGAGTCACTCCATCCCAGCACAGGCAAGGGCCCCCCGAATCACTATCACCTATGTTAAGTGGTAACTACTACCAAGATCAGTTGCATTTCGGCGAGCTGCACTGCGGCTGTAACTCTGAGACATTAAGTTGTTAAGTCGCATGTCTCTGTAATTTCAGCAGAACTCATACCCTATAAACTAGAACACAGTACTGTGTATATTACTGCTTCATGGTAGAAATTGGTTTGGTGGCAATATTGCCCAGGACGAACTCATTTACAACTAATTGCACTGCGCCCGTAACCCTGCAGGCCTACCATAAACTTTCAGATTATTTGTCAAGTTCCGAGTAGTTCAATAAAAGGATCTCAAATTGACCTGCAGAAAATCGTACCATGAACTTCATTTCACTGACATGCGTTTGAACTGTTAGGGCTAAGAAGGGCCTTACATTATTGTCTCTGACAGTTTGCATGAAAGATATGACGTTCTACCACTTTGTATAACGCTCTTACTCTTTCATTGATGTTGGCTTATGTTATGTTCTGAAACTTTCGGATTACTTGGAGGATAAAACAGCTTGGGACTGATCACTCCAGGATCACGCGTCGGATCCCCCCCCCCCGAAGGGTTCTCGCATTGACGTGGCGGGGGGGCTCAGTAACCGTGGCTAGGTACACCACGGTGAAGCCAAGAGGAACCCAGGGGCCGCGCCGGCGTTGGGGTGCGCTGGCCGTCTCAGGTGGGCCGCTCCTATGGGCTTTGGCCGCCAAGTCCACATAGGAGTGGCGGGGTCCGGGCGCTTTGGCGCAGACTCGAGGAGGTGGGGCCCGGGCGCTTTAGCGCAGGCTCGAGGAGGTGGGGCCCGGGCGCTTTGGCGCAGGCTCGAGGAGGTGGGGCCCGGGCGCTTTGGCGCAGGCTCGAGGAGGGGGGCCCGGGCACTTTGGTGCAGGCTCGAGGAGGTGGGGTCCGGGCGCTCGGCGCAGACTCGAGGAGGTGGGGTCGCGGGGGGGCTATCCCTTGTGGCTGACGTAGCAGGCGGTGGGGCTACGTATCCGACCCACCGCAGGGAGACCATGGGCGACCAGACACGGGGAAGTCTGGCGCCCATTGTTGGCGAGTTTGGTCTCCGAGGCAGTTGCGGCGCGCCATGTGTTCTGGCGTGCCGCGAAGAGAAGGGTCTGGCCACTGACAGCCACGGCGGGTTCGCGGTCGTGTGGAAAATCTGTCCCGCGTTCCCGCCGAGGGCGGCAGTGGCAGAACACCCCGGGGTTTTGGTGGGTATACGGACTCCCACATAACCACCTCCCTCCCCGTGGTGGGTGGTATCCATAAAGGATTTCCCCGGGACAAAAAAAAAAAAAAAAAAAAAAGGATCACGCGGCGGTAGTCTTTAAAGTACATTATAATGAAAAATTGACGTTCATAAGTGCGTCTTTGATGCCTTAATTGAATAAATGATTTTGACTTTGACTTTGACTAAGATTAGCCATATATTGAAACCTTATGATTATATGATATATGATATGATTTATAAATTAGTTCAATTTATAAAATATTGGATTATATATATTCCAATATTATTCACAGGCATTATAAAATACGTTATAATAATAATATTGAGGGGTCCAGCAGAGTTTGTGACATTGATTTAGTGAATTAATTTCAAGTTACATTAGTTACACAAAGTACAAATATTTTGTTTCTTAGAGATTCTCAGAGAAACGACCCGAATGATTATTATCTACCTACAATATCAAGGCGGTGTTCCAAGTGTGAATTCTTATTTTATAAACTTGGAATTATGGCCGCGTCTACACCTCGCCGTCGTGTTAGTTATGCTCACTTAAGCTGGGTCCAATCCAGCGCCAATTTTCTAACAAAACATGTTATAAAAATAAGTTCGCAAAACATTTTAGCAAAACTGCCCGTCCACTGCGCCTATTGTTGTTATTGTTTTTGTTTCATTTCTTAAATGAGTTCCGACGAAGAAGACGTGGAAGCTGTTATAGCAATAGTAGTAGATTTAGTTCTCTAAATAAGAAACAGAAATAGATTCCGGGTCCGAATCTACCTGCAACCTCGTTCGTTCAATATATATGATAGAGAACAAGAACTGATTATTTTCTTTATTCTACTCCATCACAAATGCCAAAGAGAAGAGAATTGTCAAATATAATTATTTACGCTCTTCCAACGATAATGACGTCTTGCTCTACTGAGCGCTAACACAAAATGCGTCATTTCCCCTCCCCGCAGGCGGGGATGTTATCCATTCGTCTCGGCAAACATATTAATGCATTGTTTCTAACAAAACTGTTAAGCCACGCCCCTATTTGGTTAGCAAACAATGTTTTCATGTTCATAACAATGAAAACACGGCGCAGCGGACCCGGCTTTAGAAGTACTATGGGAGTTCTAAATAACCATAGCGGCATAGTTGTAGGGTAAAATAAAACAGCTCAAGCGCGTGAAAATACGAGATTACTTTTTATATATACTTCTAGTAAGTAACTCAAAAAAATATTCGTATGCGTTCCACATTCTTCTACGATAGTAACAGAAACTATTTTTTCGCAAATTGATAAAAATTCACGGTTTTTACGATTAATAGTTCACAAAAAATTGCTTTAGCTCGCCTGCTTTATGTGACGGATATGCAGGTTACTTTGATGGATATCTGAAGTCAAAAAACACGTCATGGTAAGCTTACAGCAGGTCAATTGCAGGCCGCTCTTTGCTGGCCGGCTAGGTCACGTGGGCAATAGTTGGCTGGCCTGCTAGAGTCCACCATAGTACGAATTTGCAGGACAGCTCAATAAAACGCTTAACTGTCCTGCTATAAGGGGCTTATAGTAGGCCTACTGATATAGATTACGTTGTTAAGTCTTATTTATTTACATTTTCTACTGGTTTACAGTATTATTTAAATCATGTTAATTTTGCGTATATGAATCGATGCACAATTTTGATTAAAAACTGCAGAGCAACATCAATTTGTTAATATTAAAAAGATCATCTTTTACCAAACTTCACTGTATGCATATATTGGGTCAGGGTACCTTATATTTACAATGTAGATACCAATTAACCCTACCGAAAGCAGTTGATATTTTACATTTATATCTATATTATAAATAACATAAAAAATAGACATTATTTGAAATTAATAAAAATTAACATCAACGCAAAACACAATTGATTTTGTCAAAGTCCCTCACGATCTATGCCCTCTCGCCCAAACGTGCCTATCAGGCTAGCGGCATTCCCGCGTTGTATGGCCAGGGAAATGTTCTGCACAAGATAAGGGCCCAACTGTGGATCACGCGTTCTCGGTAATATCATATCATATTAATAGCTGTTGTTTGCGACTACGTCTGCGCAGGATTAGTATTTCGAGTAGCTTATTGTCTTCTCCAAAGCTATAACTACCTTCATACCAAAATGTCATAAAATACGTACATGGTCAAACGCAATTGCTATAATATTATTATATGAGTAAATTTAAATACTTAGTATATCAATCAGTAAACACTAATAAATACAGGACTTACGTGCAAACAAATGTAAAATTAATCACCATCGAAAAAACTGTCACTACATTTCATCACCCTTGACGGTGGCCGAGCACGTCTAGTATATCAAGCTGTCAAATTCACTTGGCTTTTGATTAAGCTATCAGAAACTAACACAAAATTTGATAGAACTGTCATCTTTACGATCTTGACGTAGGCGGAGATCTTATTATTTTGTCTATGCTATGCCCAAGCAGATTACGCTTTTCACCCGCTTGGTGATGGATGATGATGAAAAGTATCCTATATTGTAATCCAGCGCCTCATCTACCTCCATACCAAATTTCATCAAAATTGGACCCGCCGTTTGAGCATGAAAGAGTAACAAAGATCCACACATCCATACATCCGTTCACAAACTTTCGCGTTTATAATACGAGTATTAGTAGGATATCCTTAGGAAGGACCTAACCTGTATAAAAATATATTTATATTATAATCATATTCCGCAGAAACATAGATCGACGGCTCAATAAATACTAAATGAGACTTTTTTTAAATCTTATTTGCCTTTTTGCAACTTTGGAAATAATAATGATATGGTCCAGTAGACTTAAAAATAACATACAATGTTCTCTTTTTATACTATCGCCAGTATCTGTGTGATGAGCAGAAATTGTTTAATGTTTTGTATGTTATTCAGTTTCAATGAGTGTTTTCTCATGCCTCCCGCTACACAAGGAATCATAGTGTGTAAATGTCATTTTTAAACTAACACTTCAATTAACACAGCATCTAGAGTTTCGGCACAGATAATTTTAATATGAAAAACAAGATTCACTCACGTAAATAAGTCAAATCTTTCCAACTATAGTTTCAACCGCATCCGGTGGCCTTTTTCAAGGAGAGTGCAGAACGCTCGCGGTTGCTTTGCGTCTCGCCGTGCATTACGGGCAGCACTTGTAGCACGCGCGATGACATAATGTGGTGCGGGGAGTGGGGGGGATGTCTGTTGCGTCGGCGCATCGAAGCGAGAGTCCTCTTCATCGCTGTTATCATATCCCGTGCTGACGGGAACACTGAGGCAGAATGAGCTCACCACATCACCACTGGTCAGTTCTTGTCCACTACTGTGAGCTCTACGTAGACACGACCTCCAGGTAAATGGCAGGCTCCATCCTCCACCTCTATTGAAATTCTGGTGCTTAAAAACTTCACCCGCGCTCTATCGAGGGGGATATAGTGCTGCGTGTTTAAAGCCAGAGCATATTCTGAAACAGCGGAACTGTTGCTGTCCTGAGGGCCTACTCTCACCTTTTACGAAACTATCATAAATCAGGAGCGTTTTATAATAAGCTTAAAATAATTAAACTTACTACCGTACTCCCACCGACACAAAACCGTCGAACATATTACTTCAATACTACTTACGGCGTGTTCCTTTTTTAGCTGAAATCTATCCTAATGGTGCGTTCCAGGACCAATACATATAATGCCTAACCCTAATAGAACACTAACGCTGTTCCAAAGTACGCGAATTGAGTGCACTATTTGATAATACTCATCAAAACGTCTATCGTAATCCATTATTATTTTAAGCTTGCTATATTAACGTGGTGGTACCAAATTTTTTAGTTAGGTTTATATATGATTACTTTAAGAGGTGGAGGTGGAAGTAGGGCCCCAGGTAGTTCATAAGGCGTGCATACACCACAGGTATTGTGAAAAATGGATATATCGGTTCCTCACTTCAAACTACTGAACCCCACAAACCTGATTCGGTAAACAATAGCACACTAACTAACCATATTTGGTTTTTAGACACACTAAACTGTTTAATAATTCAAATTTGGTAACTGAGTAGTTGCGCAAGAGACGGTAGATGTGGCGCCGTAAGATTAGCCTTTGGCAGAGACGCAGCCATTGAAAAGTTGTTATGGATATGACTTTGTTTTTATATACGTGTCTATGTTTAATGCAATACATTTCGAATTTAGCGTTGTAATAACAACAGCTATATGAAGCTGATGAAAATGATAAAACGAAATAAATACGGCATATGTATCATACCGAAACACAAATTATTTTACAAATATATTACATGTTTGTTTAGTCGTTTATCACTGATTTTCTTTTATGATGATAATATTTATTAATAATTAAGTGGGTAGGTCCTTATTATAACATTATATGGAAGAATAAGCAAACAAGTTATGGCAAAACAATGTTCACTACTACAGGAGTACAACTTTATAGTAAACTACCTTCAAATATAAGAAATGTTAGCTCATATAACGCATTTAAGAAGCAACTAGCTGAGTATCTTACGAAGGAATAAAAGTGTTAAGTAAGTACAAAGTGATTACTGTATAATAATTAAGAATTATATTATAATGTTTTAATTTTGTTTAGTGTAACGACGAACGAACATTAAGTTTTTTAAGTATCGCTATGTTCTCAAGAAAGTGACTAAGTGTCTTATTTGAGAATAAAATTCTTTAAACCTAAACTTAAACCTAATATAACATTTTGAGTTTCACCAAACTACTCAACTTTTCAACTTTTTAGACAAAACATCTCGTCGAAAAAAAGGTCGTCGAATCCAACTCGGCTGGGCAGCGTTCTGGAAACTTCGCGAAGTCTTTTCGTCAAAAATACCTCAGTGCCTCAAGACAAGAGTCTTTGACCAATGTGTGTTACCAGTGATGACTTATGGCACTGATACGTGGTCTCATTGATAAGCTCAAAGTCGCACAACGAGCTATGGAGAAGGCTATGCTCGGAGTTTCTCTACGTGATCGAATCAGAAATGAGGAGATCCGTAGAAGAACGGAAGTCACCGACTTAGCTCACAAGATTAGCCAGTTGAAGTAGCAGTGGGCAGGGCACATAGCACGCAGAACAGATGGCCGATGGGGCCGAAAGGTTCTGGAGTGGAGACCACGGACCGGCAAGCGCAGCGTAGGGTCGTCCACCAACACGGTGGACAGACGACCTGATGAAGGCCGCAGGACGACGTTGGATACAGGCTGCTTCCAACCGTTCCTTTTGGAAAATAATGGGGGAGGCATATGTTTAGCAGTGGACGTCCTACGGCTGAGACGATGATGATGATGATGAGACAAAACATTATTTTTATCTTTCATCTTGACATCGTATACGACGTGCATGTTACAAATGAACCTAGCAAAAGCAGTGTGTGTTGGTTTGTCGTTTTTTATTTATGCAGAAACGGACCGATCTGTTGATATTCAAAGCTGGTGAGCGATAGTAGTATACTTTTCTCAAAAATATTTTCGATTATATTTATTTATTTTATTCCTAATTCTTCCTTTTCCGCAAACGCGAAAGTGGAGGCTACAGCTAGTAACAAATATTTTCAATATAGTTGCTATATGCTAAGTTCTGTAAGAAAACTCTATTCGAAACTGGACTAATGTAATAATAATAAAACAACACTTAGCAAACTTAATGTAATCTAGACGCTCCAACATCGTGATGTTCTGACTGGAATTATTTTTGTTAGCATCTATCATCAGAATACATTTAAACGAGCAATTCTTGTATATATGTGTGCTTGTGCTTCCTTTTATTTCGCATTATTGTAACGTCCACCACTTCTACTTTCCGTAGATATCTAAGTGAATACTGCTAAGTAATTGGGCTATAAAAACAGTATTCAACTTCTTTTTCTTTTTTAAACTACTTTTTACGTATATACGCTATATCCGTATATGTTCCCGCACAATGTAAAACTTCAGAAGTCCCTTCTTTATTTCAACCTATCCTGCTCCCCCAATAAATTAAAATATATGTATTATAATCTGAATCTCGGAAACAACTTCTACAATTTTCATGAAATTTAGTATGCAAGTGGTTTTTGGGGGCGATACAATACGATACGATAAATCAAACTAGCTAGGTTTAAATTTTAGAAAACGTCGTTTTATCCGTGTTTTCAGGCTATGAGAAACTGTAACAATATCATTATGGCAACTAGGGCCACTAAACAACAACTAAACAGTTTTACCGACACATCAACACGACGCTTCATCACTAAAGCTACTTGACAATAGATGGCGTTGTTAGGCAACACTAAGCCAATGAGTGATTGGATTGAGAATAGACTAAGAAAACCAATTGTTTACTTACGAGCAAAGCTTGGTCATCCAAGTTGACACTAGCTTCAGTTCTTTCTTTTCGTTTCGGACACCATTGTCTTATCCATACTATTACAACAGTATTGTAAACAAACATTACCTACAAAGCCTTGTAAATTTTGCGTAGGTGTAGATATTTAGGTCGTACGCAGACAGATAAATAACTGACGAATTATGTAACCGAAACGTTGCTCGGGTTTTTTTGATGAACAGAATTTATTAATTATATACTCGGTGACATAGAACCTATCATTAATGTATACAAACCCTATACTCTAGGCGCCTTTTAGTAGATCAAAAAACATTTTAGAAACTTGGTAAATCAGATAGTATTCAATATTATATAAGATATCATTTTCAAGATATAAGAAAATATTTTCGTCTTATGGCATTGTGGTAATTATGTGTGTCTATTGTTTTTGGTAACACACATTGGTCGAAGACTCTTGTCTTGAGGCACTAAGGTATTTTTGACGAGAAAACTTCGCGAAGTTTCCGGGACGCTGCCCATTTTAGTTAAGAAGCCGGAATAAATCATGGTCGCATTTAAATTTGATTTTCGGCCATACGAACAGATGATGGCGGAGAATGAAAGAGTAACCCCTCTTTTTGGAAGAAAAAGTAACGTTTCTCCCATATGTTTTTTTATCCCATATTTGAACCTAATCTCTCAATTTTTATGTCTTTTAGATAAAATAATATCAAGAAACCAGACTCTTGAAAATGTTTTTAAATGTAAAGTTTTTATGTGTAATAACTTGATTCGGTAATTATTATATATTTAACTGATAGGAAATTTATTAGTAACCGTAAGCTACCAAAATCTGTATTCAGCCGGTTAAAACCAAATCGTACCGGTTCGGGCGAGAAGAGAATAAAATTGTGACGTTAACTGTCGAATCACGTAGCGGAGTCGGTCTGCGGAACCCCACTCATTATCCGGTATAATTAATTGGAGTTCCGTAGAAAAGTTTCTCTTTCGGTCAGGGGGAAATATTGTGACGAAGAGGTAAATTGTTCTAGAATCAATTTAATGCCTGCTGCCTTAACTACTTATAACTCTTTTAAGATCTTTCAGTATATACTTCTGCTCTTCTATTCATATAACCCTATACTAGCTTTGGCAGCTAACTTTAATAGTTATAAACGTCAAAGCAAAAAGATTTTTTATGAAAGTAATAAAATATTATATAGATCACAATTTAAAAATAATATAAATTTATATATTTATAGTAGGTATATTTTAGTGGTTCACACATATATGTAAATAAAATTTAGATTTTTTTTAATACAACCCCTCGTGTGTATCAATGAATAGGCCTAATGAAATAAAGGTTTCGCATACCACATTTTTATCAGACCGTATTTGAATTATTTACCTCCAAAGCGGTCCCCTCAATTGGTCCTTCCTGACCTAGAGTGGTCACAAACTATGGAACGTAAAACAGCCAAAAACATAACGTCACATAATCAAGATGACATAATTATGAACGTAATTCATAGACGGTGAAAAAGTCGTTAGGGGAAGCAGCCGTGCGATTCTCTAAGCGCAAAGCATCTTTGGCAACATCCGTGAAACAAATGACGAGATGGCAAGAAACGTTGAAAAAACAACTTTGTGTACAAGGGTGATGTCTCGTAAAGTATTTGACATCGGTGAGCTCGTCGACGAATCATTAGAGAATCACACTGATGATAGTCCCGAGCCACATCTAAACCTGAAGGTTTAGATAAGGCTCGTGGATCGCCACACGAGCGTTCCAGCTCATGTGGTTGGTGGATATATAAGTTGGATGGCGGGAAACAACCCAACTATGGCTATCGTTACAACTGTTTACTTTTCTAGATTGATGGATTATTACAAGTTTTTATAGTGGTAAGTAGGTGGTTAAGCAGATTGTCTGTCTGCAACCATACGGTCGTTAGGGAAATTATTATTAGGAGGGAATAGGTGGGTTTATGTTTAGGTAAGATATGTAGGTACTTACGGACGTCGGGGTGACTCTGGATCTGATGGGAGCTGATGACCTGAGTCCTCGGGGGAGGCGTCCTGCTGTGGACGTCGTGCTGAAGAACTGTTGTTCACTTGTAGTTATAAAGTCAAAAAACGATATTAAAAAAATTTAGTGACACTTCCGCTGAAAAGAAAACAATGATTTTGGCCTATTTGGGGGCGTGCACCACCCTCCCTCCCGCATAAAATGCTAATAGGAAGAATACAAAATAAAAAACACAAGAAAACCCAAATAAACCAACACCGATTCGACACGTGTTTCGCCTCTACACGAGGCATCCTCAGGAGATATTGACTCGTCGAGCGCTAGTCCGACAGTGAGAGAACAACGCAAAATCGCCCGCTTATATAGCAAGCAGACTCCGCCACCTTGTGACTCACTGCACGCGCGCCGGCCGCTGCTATATTGTTGTTGGTGACGTATTTTGGGAAAATATACGCAATAATGGAGATGAAACCATGTTCGTTTGGTCATTCAATAGTGTAAGATTATTATTATTATGTTTTATAATCTCTAATTGTTCCAACACACTTAACCGAAAGCTTTTTTCACAAACATGTAAAATTTTAAAAGAAATGAGACTGGTCAGGGTGGTCATTCCTGTAAGCTGAAACATGTTCTTTAAATCTAATATCACCCGACTTTTTTCCATCCTCAAGACGATCTTTACCATTACAAATATGTTGTAAGTTCTGGTCTGTTCGGAAGGCCACGTGGATGTTATTTTTTCTGAGTATGTTGGCAATTTTTTGTGAGACGGGGCCCATGTTGGTCAAACTACCCACATATTTGTTTATTTTTTCTGGAGGGCATGCACAAAGCAATGAACGAACCCTATCTCGCTGCTTATTTTGAATTAGGCGATCGACTATTTGCTTACTGTAACCGTTAGATGTTGCCATTTGGTAAATTATAATAAGCTCTTTTTTGTAGTTATCTGTTGACAGAGGAACTGTAGATAATCTATGAACATAGCAGCGAAAGGCTGCTAATTTGTGTTGTATGGGATGACAAGAAGAAAAAGGTATAACTACGTCTGTGTGAGTCGGTTTTCGAAAAATTTGGAAATCCAGTTTGTTTTCGATTCTAGTTATGGTCAAATCCAGAAAATTAAGCGAATTGTTATTTTCTAGTTCCAGTTTGAACTTTATTTTGGGGTGGATATTGTTGAGTTTATTTACAAAAATATTAACCTGACGAGAAGTACCTGTCCAACAAATAATTATGTCATCAACATACCTATAATAAAACAGGATACGGGGTTCGTTCACCTGTTGTTTTTTTTTTATTCTTCTTTTTTTTAGCATTTTATGCGGGAGGGAGTGTGGTGCACGCCCCCAAATAGGCCAAAATCATTGTTTTCTTTTCAGCGGAAGTGTCACTAAATATTTTTTAATATCGTTTTTTGATAATGGATTTCCGCAAAGTAACGCCTGAATCAATAAATTTTCTGAAGTTATAAAGTCCTTGTTATTGTTTGTGCACTGGTTTACGTTTAAACACGGGCTGATTAGCGGTCACTCGTGGCGATGTTAGAATGGTGACTCGGGCTGATTTGTAACGCGAAGGTTTGTGCTGATGCGTAAGCGCGGAGGAATTGTTGCGGCCGCGGTGCGAAGGCGGAGCGGTATGCGTCCGCTAGCTTCGACTCTAAAATGGTGACCTCTTCCGCTGCCATTCAGCCGCCTGCTCGTAGTTTGACAGCTGCAGGATAGTGGCGGCGGGACGCGCGGGCGGGGGGCATTCCTTGAGGTGACGTCGCACCTTTGCGCGATCAGTTGGTAAATTAACTGTTAGTAATGGTATGTGCGATAATCAAGTGGACTGTATTACTAAAATTCATAAATTACACTGAGTAGGTAGGTAGAATATTTGAAGCGACAAATTTTGATGCTAGAATTTAACGAAACAAAGTAAGTGTATTCCCCACGCGGTGAAGGTGTGGTGTGGTGCTCAATCGGTAGGCAGGCGGGCGATCTTGAGGACAGGTCGCATCAAGATGCCCAAGGTCGTCTTGAGTTCCACCACTCGGGTGACGCCATCCCTTCATGGGGTCGTCTTGGTGATGCGGCCCATGCGCCAGTGTAGAGGCGGCACCTGGTCGTCCACTATCAGGACCAGTTCCCCGACTTGAGGTAGGCTGGATCGGGGAGTCCGTTTGGAGCGGGTTTGGATGGTGTGCAGGTAGGAATTGGACCAGGATCGCCAAAGGTGTTGGGATAAGGGTAGGACGAGCTTGAACCTTTTTGTGTGCAGAAATGGCTCGTCCTCCTACCGAATACTCAGGTAGGGCGTTGAGCTGACGTTTTATAAGGACATGACTCGCGGTGAGTAATTTAAATTCTACCGTATTCATGAATCAATAAATTGTACCGTAATCATATCTAAATAACGTTGTGACATTGCTGAATACGAGCTGAACAATCACACGGTCGGCAGGTAAGTCGGCCATGTACGGGGCCTTGGGTTTAGCGCAGAGACGTAAACAATGTATACATTTGTATACTCGATGTCGCATTACGCGACGAGCTGATAACGTCCAGAATTGCTGGCGTAAGGGTGAGTGCAGAATGTCAGCGCCTGGCTGACTTAAGGTGTTTGCGACGACAGTTTGTCGTCGTGTGGTGCTGTGCTGAATAATTGTGGGCAGATAAAATGTGTGCTGATTTTCTGCGTGCTGAAATTTGTGCTGATTAGCTGTGAGCTGAGCTGATATGTGCTGATTCTTTGTGGGCTGAGTGGATATGTGCTGATTCTTTGTGGGCTGAGTAGATATGGGCTGAGTATCTGTGTGCTGAGTCGGTGTGTGCTGAGTGTGCCATCCTAGTCATTGCCTAGGCGGCATTGGAGAACGCGAGGTAGTGCGCGGTGGTGTACGACGGGAGTACACCATCTGGCCCGTATCAGGTGAGGGACGACGCCGTGGTACCTCGCGCTGTTGTACCGGCAATAAATGCACTGGTGGTGTGTAGTCTCAGGTACATACCCGAAGCTTGTGCCCGTTTACATTACACTATAGGTAGCAATGGTTGTCACCATAGCAAGGTTGCGCGTTCGATCCCTGTTTGGGTCTTGGCGCGGAGCTGAAAGGTCTTGGGTTCGAACCCTGCGCATAGCGCGGAGGTTGCGGGTTCGAAACCTGCTGAAGTGGGGGCGAGAAGCGCACGGGTATAGGCGCGGAGCTGAGAGGTTGCAGGTTCGAAACCTGCATATAGCACGGAGGCTGTGGGTTCGATACCTTCGACGGTGGGGGCGAGAAGCGCGCGGGTATAGTCGCTGAGCTGAGAGGTTGCAAGTTCGAAACCTGCGCATAGTGCGGAGGCTGCAGGTTCGACACCTGCTGAGCTGATGGTGAGAAGCGCGCGGGTATAGGCGCGGAGCTGATAGGTTGCAGGTTCGAAACCTGCGCATAGCACTGTGGCTGCGGGTTCGATACCTGCTGAGCTGATGGCGAAGGGCGCGCGGGTTCTGAGGTAAACCTTGGTGACTCAGTGGGGGGGGATGACCGAGTTTACTGTATGTGGAGCTGTGACGTTCGCTTTAATTTGCGCTGCTTTTACATCGTCAGTGGTAGCTGATGACCATGTTTTTTGTTCTAACTCTACAACGAGAATCTCGTAGTAGGCGTCTATTTTCCGTTCATACTGCTCGTTGTAGAATTCTTCCCGAGCGTCTGATAAATCGTCGGTGTCTAATATAATGTAATACGCCGCATCGAATTTATCACGAGTCACTCTTACGCCAGTTGCTCTGGCATCGAATTCTGGGCTATAATGCCTTGGTTTGCTAGACTTCAATGATAACGCTTCCAAATTAAGCTTAACAATAGCCATCTGTTCCTCTCTAAATCTGGCTACCTGTGATTTTGAAGGCATCGTTAACGTCGAAGGCGAAGTCAGCCACAAGGAAAAAAAATAAAAAATATTAAAATATTTAATCGTAGGTGGAATTCCGCACCTCCTTTTTCGGAAGTCGGTTAAAATAACGCCTAAATTAATAACGCGTGTTCCAAACCTTATGTGAGCTGAGGGTTTAATTACTTAATTAATTATTTATAATCTGTAAATTTCGTTATGTTATTTACGTAGATTTTGTACGGAACTCTAAGATGTTTTTGCTGATCTCTGAAATGTAATGAATGTAAATAATTAACTTACATTAATTATTTCATGATAATCACGAACACAAGTAAATCTTTTAACAGTACTTAGTATAATTTTATAATTAGAATCAACAATGTACCTGGCGTAGGTAGGTTCTTAGTGGCTAGCCTACGAATTCTTTATTTTACAAACTCTCTTGCAAGCAATATTAATTATCGTAAATGAATAAACGCATATAACGTTAATGAGTTAGGAATGTCAAAACAAACAACTCTGCAGTATTCATGCTTATTCTATATCGGTCACTAATGTCAAAGGACCAACTCGTAAACAAGTTGCCGTAAGGAATTTTTTGAAGTTTCTAGTAGCTGTACTGTGGCGTGCGAGTGTCAGACGAACAACGATAAGTGAATAGGTAGTTACTATACTACTACTATAGTACTACTACTGTAGTGACCTATAGTGTTCATGTCAAGTCATTTGTGAAACGTGCCTGGACGGGTCAATTTCGTCTAGCAAATCGCCCGGCCTGTTCACTTTTCTAGAAGCTTCTAATAACTCGGCGATTTTAGCTTGATACGCAAATACCTGAGTTAAGGAGGTGATTTGTATGACGGAAGGGATTTAAATTAAATCAATAAGAAGGAGTTTGGGGTAATATTCGATATTTGGAAATTAACTAGAGCTGATATTCGGGGATGAAATGTGGACTGTATTTAGGGGCATTGGTTCTTTTATTTATCTCGGTTCGAAAATATGATTTGTTTACATCATATTTCGGTCGAATGAGATATTAAGGTGCCGGTTTTTTTAATTATCCGGCTCGAAGGAAATATGGTTAAGCAGTTTGTCTGTCTGCAACCATACGGTCGTTAGGGAAATTATTATTAGGAAGGAATAGGTGGGTTTATGTTTAGGTAAGATATGTAGGTACTTACGGACGTCGGGGTGACTCTGGATCTGATGGGAGCTGATGACCTGAGTCCTCGGGGGAGGCGTCCTGCTGTGGACGTCGTGCTGAAGAACTGTTGTTCACTTGTAGTTATAAAGTCCTTGTATTGTCTTATTGATTGTGCACTGGTTTACGCGTAAACACGGGCTGATTAGCGGTCACTCGCGGCGATGTTAGAATGGTGACTCGGGCTGATTTGTAACGCGAAAGTTTGTTCTGATGCGTAAGCGCGGAGGAATTGTTGCGGCCGCGGCGCGAAGGCGGAGCGGTATGCGTCCGCTAGCTTCGACTCTAAAATAGTGACCTTTTCCGCTGCCCTTCAGCCGCCTGCTCGTAGTTTGACAGCTGCAGGACAGTGGCGGCGGGACGCGCGGGCGGGGGGCATTCCTTGAGGTGACGTCATCATCAACGGTGATCAGTTGGTAAATTAACTGTTAGTAATGGTATGTGCGATAATCAAGTGGACTGTATGACTAAAATTCATAAATTACACTGAGTAGGTAGGTAGAATATTTGAAGCGACAAATTTTGATGCTAGAATTTAACGAAACAAAGTAAGTGTAATCGATAGAGAATGAGAAGAAGAGACTAACCTGGTTTGTGTTGGGATGATCAGCCAGACAGACGGACAGGGTCCTTCGGACTCTAGAGCAGATTTCCGACTTACCAAGATTCCTCGGGTTTACCTGCCACCTGGATATGCGCGATCCTCGGCTTGCCCCTTCAATCTCGCTGCACGGTTACACTTTTTATGTATTGCAAAAGAGATTTTGAATTTAATGCGAAAAATTATAATTATTCTTGGCTCGACACGACGACAACCAAGTACCACACAATTCTCAATATCGAAATTGTAATTTAATTGCCATAGTTAAAAATTTACTTTTTTTATGTATAGTTGGCGAAGTTTTAAGCGTACCGAAATGGAACAGGTACGTAGGCAAACTGTACAAAATCGTTAAACGTTGTTTTAGAGTTTTTTGGTCTTTCGCCTTAGAAAGTTTAATAAATGTATCCGCCATATTACTAGAACGTCACATAGATAGGTGGCTTATGCCTCTTCGTGGTATTATTATCTGGGGAAATAGTGTAAATATAGCAGACCTCTTTATCGTCCAGAAAAAACGCATCCGTATCTAAGGCAATATCAAAGCACCTGACATTTCAATACCAAACTTCTTACCAAAAACTTAAGTCACCCGAAACATGTTAAAAAGACCAGCCGTGCGATTCTGTAATGATTTGTCGACGAGCTCACCGATGTCAAATAGTTCGCCCATGGTTGCTTTTCCAACGTTTCTTGTCATCTCTTCATTTGTTTCACGGGTGTTGTCAAAGATGCAACGATGTTTGCTCTTAGAGAATCGCACGGCTGTATAATTATGTTGTACGTAATGACAGACTTGTCTAAGTAATTGTGATTTGACATCAACTTTCGGCGACATTTTTAAACATCGTCTTTCTCATTCTTATTTATAAGTCGGCCGGTTTCTACAACCTATCTATCGACAGTTTACCCCTCTAGAGATAGAAATGTGACATGAGTTCTATACACATAGATAGACATTTTATATCACGTAAGGCAACTCGTTGGATAGAATAGTAAGTAGTGTCCATATCTGATTAAATAATTTTACATCTCTCATATTCGGTAAGAAGGTCCTTATTAGTTAAGAAGTCCCCCAAATGGGGCTTGTAGGTGACCAATTAGCGCTCTAGGGTAATAATGTAGCTAGAAAAGTCCTGGGGCGGTAAGTAATTTAAAAAAAACACTTCACTGTTTCAAAAAGTTTGCGTACATCTAACCATCATACTGGCAATACTCATACGAAGACAAGGCTGAATAGCGAAGCGACTTCTTTTGTCTGAATGCATGCTGAATGCTATTATACAATTGTCATCAATTTTATTTTTGTTATGCCGGTTTTTTTCTACTTACCTCACAATCGAGATGTAAAGCAGAGTAGTTAGCTCGGGTGTAAGCATCAATTGCCAGCGAGGGCGCCTATAGTTCGAGGGTACCTTACAGCCCTTGGCTACTAATCTACTAATACCTACATCTTTAATAACCCCTGTAATTATGTTCCCCTTTAACATTATACAACTTCTATAAAAGTAATTGATAATAATATGAATACCACTTCCAGTGTTTGCAATTCTCATCGCAAAACTAAATTTGGGCGTCACCAATCGATACCATGACTTAGTATGAAAGTTTTTGCTTAATTTATCTAAGGTTAAATAAAAGGTTATTGGAATTCCTTTTAGATACCATAACAGTTTAATTTATATAAAATATAGATATATATGATAAGATTTAAGATTAAAGAGTTTTTATGTATGTACCACACTTTACACAAATCTATATCTGTACTAATATACGAATTACTAATCTTACTACGAGTATTTTATTATAAAGAGGAAAGATTTGTATGTAAGTATGTTTGTAACAAATTGGCTCAAAAAGTACTGGACTGATTTCAAAAATTCTTTCACCATTAGAAAGCTACATTCACCCTGCATAACATAGCCTATATAAGATTCATCATCATCGTCATCATCTATCACCGCGCGGGTGAAACAGCGGAGAGCAGCTAGTAATAATATAAAGGCGAAAGTTAAAAAAAAAAAGAAAATAAAGTGTTTGTATGTTTGTTACTTCTTCACGCACAAATGGCTAGACCAATGTTGTTGATATTCGGTATGGAGGTAGATTAGGCGATGAGTTAACACATATGTTACTTTTCATCATCATCACCATCACCACGCGAGTGTAACAGTGGGGCGCAGATAGTTTCAGATAATTGGTTAAAAAATAAATACAAACATTTTATAGTTCACGATGACTGTACGCAATTTCAACATTGCGAGATCATTATTATAAATTGCAACTTGCATTTATTGCACTGTAACGTCCACGTCGTTTTTTGGAAAATTTAAACAGAAAGTGCACTTGCTAAACACATTAGGTTTTAAGTGCCTTTTTATTGCTACGTTAAGTCAAAATTTTATAATTTTACCAACAATTTGAATAAAGTTTGCGACAAAATTTGATTGTGAGACGTTCTTTACATCATGGTGCGACATCATGTAACGGCAGACCAAAATGCAAAGAGCTGTAGGGATGTTGCAAGCGGTTAGAAATCAATCTCGGCATTTGCAATTCATAAAAGCGTTATTTGTCGTCTTCGGCAGCGCTACAATAATACAGGAGACCCTGCTGAAAAGCATCCAGGCCGTGGAAGGAGTACAACCACTCAGCAAGACCGGAACATACAACTGACTATGTAAGACGCCAGCCGATGCTAACCGCTCGAGAGATAAGTTTGAGGCTACAGAATTCAAGTGGTGTTGTTGTAAGTCCCCAAACTGTGCGAAGTCGACTGCACGAGTACAACCTACGAGCTCGACGCCCAATCAGGTGCCCGCCGATACGTCACGGGAATCGCGCTTGTCGAATTGAATGGTCGAAGAGAACGCAGAACATGGACAAAGGAGCAATGGGATAAAATTATGTTTTCCGATGAGTCGCGATTCGGTTTAAGGCCCGATACAAGAAGGGTGAGAGTGTACCGTCGGCCCGGAAATACTGAAAGGCTCAGGTGCGTTCAGGAAGTTCATCCATACAGCTGCTTAACAGTTATGGTATGGGCGGGTATTATAAAGAACAGGCGAGCTGAGCTCGTTTTTGTAAATGGAAATGTGAACGCTGAAAATTACGTTAAATATATTTATAGACCTTATGTCCATCCATTTTTACAAACCTTTGGCTCCGATTTTACATTAATGCATGCCAATGCGCGTTCACATACAGCTCGGCCAAACAGTGAATACTTAGCAACGGAGAACATCCCGGTATTGCCCTGGCCTGCACAATTGCCATACCTCAACCCCATCGAGCTCCATCGCATGGGACATGCTCCAGAGACGTGTTTTGAACTTGGACGGAGTGACAACAACCCAACAGCTGAAGGATTTGGTACAATTTCATTGGGAGCGATTGCTGCAAGGTGACATAAATCAGTCTTATTAATTCTATGAATAATCGTTGCCGACAAGTTCAGAATAGCAGAGGGACAAGGTATGGCCTATTAAATTATCTAATTCTTTCAAAATAAATAAACTTCCTTTAGAAATTTCATACAGTTAAAACAAGTTTAGTTTACTTTAGTTGTAGGTACCTTAGTTTATGTATATATTGTTAATTTATGTTATTAAAAGAACTGTTAAAGACAAGAACTTTTATTTTTACATCATTTAGACCCTAATAATATTTAAATAATAAAATACAAAAGTTATAATGTGAAGAACCATCACCAAAGCAATATAAAATATTATTTTTATCTCTGTCGAAAATAAATTTGTCGGAAGTTATTACTTCCTAGTAGAGTATAATTAATATTTGATTGAGTCTCCAATATCAGGATATTTTTGTACAGTTCGCAAAATCAAAAAAAATTGCTTATTTTTTGTTCATTTTGAAAATCAGAACGAAATTGTCTAGATATACCGAACTACTAAATGTCGTGATATGGCCCAGAATGCCCAATAATTTCAGCTAAGGGTACATTAACTGAAATTATTGGGCATTCTTGTATATACTAATACAGTAATAGTTGTGCACTAATTTTACATGAGAATATCTGTTAATAAGGTGGTACCAACCAAGACAGCTTCTTGTATATGAGGCCTTCCACCTAGCAGGTGGGGTTTCCTTGCCTCTTACAGTTCATTACCAACAAATCTGTAGGTAAAGGAAATATTCTTTAACAAGAAGACCTCATCATGTTAACTTCATTAAAACTTTTTCTTAATTTGACTTATTTACTTGATGGTCAATTTTATTTTGACGAAATCGGTTGAAGCCCCTATAGCCCCAGTAGAATGGTGAGGGTTTCTCAACTATCAGGTGATCAGAGATTTTATTATATAACGTTTAACATTTGCTAACTGCATTCCGAATAAAGTACGATCGACGATATATACCTCTCTAGTAAAATCACACCTTGACTATCTTGTAGAAGTTTGGGGATCGGCCTCAAAGACTAATTCAAAATCGTTGTACGTTGTAACACAAAATGAAATCATTAAAGTACTATTCCAATACCACTATCTTATTCCTACAAAACTATTATATGAAAAAACTCAACTATACAGGGTGGTCTTTTGAGAAGGGTGGCCATGCATTGGTGTTAGTATCACCACAGTATATCCCGCTAAGTAGTGAGACCATGTAAATATAATAAGATAGTAAACATTTACAATTCATTTCATTTTTTGTAATTTATTTCATTGCGATGATTGATCTTTATCAGCAACAGAATCCATTAGTTCAATAATACAGGTGTCTTTTTTTTGAAAAATCATTCGGTTCGATTTCTAACAATCGAATTCGACGGTTCGATACCAAACAGTTCGATAAATCGAGGGCAGGTCTCCTTTCACGATTTTTCTCTAACTCTCGTGGTTCCGAATTTGACCATGACCAAAAATTCTCAAAAAACCACCTGCACAACTTTACATGTACAAACACCTGCATTTTCGTAAGTAATATCATCTCTCAATCATTTAATTCAAAAAGTACAGCTTACACAAAAAAAATATACCCACAATTTGAGAAATAATAATAAATTAGATTCGGTAAAGCCGCGTACCAACTATGGAAAAACAATGATACGAGTACAATTTGAAGGAGCAAAGCTATACAATCTGCTACCAAATGAAGTGAAAAAATGTTATGGTTTTAACGTATATCGGAGTCAAACAATACGTAAATAATCTGGTTTAAAAAGCTAATCACGCAGGATGATACAATGTAATTAGATATATTTTAATTAATCTTATTGTTAGTAAACCATAGTTCTTATGAGAAATAAAGTTCTTTAAACCTAAACCTTACCCATAAGAACGAGATTTTAATGACTACGTTTACTAAGTAGATTAAATTGTAAGTGATCATTGTAATTTTCTTATTTTAAAGAAGTAATTATATTCTTTAAACACCCATCGCTCGATCTGACAATAACTATTACCGCGAACAAAGCAAGGTCAAAAGTAAATAGTGCATAAAGTGGGTTCTGTACGGGACTATTATCGTAAACACCAGGGATCTAAGAAATATAACGGAGGCGGCATTCGAGGCAAAGGTTTTCTGAGTGAAACACACAAGATAATGCAGTGAAGACAATGTATTTTTGGCTTCAATGGTAACGTATACCCTGTATACTAAATAGCTTGAACTACGTAATCGTAAGTAATCATTTTTCAAAAGTAATCATTGTGAGAATTTATTTTATTATTATGTATAAAACATATCAAACTGCCATAAGATTCCTATACCGAAAATAAGGTTGTAGTACACTTCTGGACACATCTATTGGCCCACCTTAGAGTTTAGGTTTCGATGGCCCCTACCGAAATATGATTGCTAGATTGAACAAAAACTGTTGATTCGGTTTTAAACCTGATACATTTTACCATCTTTTTCGATCGTATTGTTTTAAATTTGAATTCAGAATACCATACGACATGGAGCTACGCCTAACAAGTCGGATATGCGCCTTGTTAAAGGCAATTGATTTTTGAATAAAAAACATGTTTTATCAAATAAAGGTTTAATTTAATAACGCGTGTTGCCTCCATGGGCATCTACCACAGCTCTCATACGATTAGGCATAGAGTTTATCAACCGCTCTATGAAATTTTGAGGGATCATCTCCCATTCCTCTTCTATGGCAGTTTTCAACTCCTGCATCGTCTGGGCAACTGGCTGACGAGCCCTAACACGTCTTTTTAGCTCGTCCCACATGTGCTCAATAGGGTTCATGTCTGGGCTTCTGGCTGGCCAGTCCATAACTGTGATGTTCACATCCCGAAGATATTCCCTGACGATGCCGGCCGCATGGGCTCTTGCATTATCATGCATAAAAAGGAAATTTGGGCCCATAGTAGTATATATATAGTCCGCGTATGGTATCACGTGAGGTTCTAAGCACTCACGAATGTACCTTTCAGCATTTAATGTTGGCAGCCGTGGTCCTGTAACAACCTCAAGTTGAGTTTTGCCGCTCGCGGATATACCGCCCCAGACAGTCCATGAGCCACCGCCATAAGCAACCCTCTCTTCAAAGCAGCATTGTGCGAAACGCTCTCCCTTACGTCGGTAGACCTTCTTCCTTCCATCATTGCCATGTAACACAATTTTAGACTCATCAGAAAAGAGTACACGGCTCCAATCTTGCTGTGTCCAATTTAAATGACTGCGTGCGAAATGAAGGCGCGCTGTTCGGTGGGCTCGCGTTAGTTTGGGCCCATTAGCTGGCTTGTGTGGTACCATATCGCGTTCTTTTAACCTTCTCCGAACAGTTCGAGCGCTCACAGATACTCCGTGGAAGTCGCGAAGTTGGTTTTGTATCTCAATGGAGGTAAGGTGACGATTTCTCAAGCTGGTCGTCACGATGAATCGATCCTGCCTTTCAGTTGTGACCCGAGATCGTGGCCTTCCTTGGCGACGAACAAAGTCTCTAGGTACCTCCGATAAACATTTCGGACCGCAGATCGACTTAAATTAAGTTGAGCACTCACGTTTCTTTGGCTGTGTCCGGCCTGAATAAGTGCCACAGCTTAAGCGGCGACTTCAGGTGAAGTATCCATAGAATATTGATAGAACCTCACCTTAATGTTAAGAATAAGTAATGTTTGTTGCAAAACCAAAGATATCCTTCACTTTTTCAAGAATTAAATCCAAGTAAACCTATAAAACCAAGTTTTCTTAGTATTCGATTGTTTGATATCAACAAACAGGCTCCAAATTGTCTTTTGTTTCTTTAAATTCTGTGTTCGAAATTCAAAAAAAGACTATTGAATGAAATTGTGAATGTGCCAGGTTCAAAACTGCATAAAAACTTTTTGCTCGACCTAATATAAAATTTTAGCTAGGACCAAACGAAACTGAAAATACAAGGTGGGCCAATAGATGAGTCCAGAAGTGTATTATTTCCTTAACAGTGATCTTGTAACATAAAACAGTCACTATCACGAAATAAAAAGAAAAAATCTGTATACATTTCAAATTAATGTTACGGTGACAGTCCATAACCATTTGGTGATTTAACAAAAGCTATAGTTGCATCATAAAATTGTGGTGGATTCTGTATGCTCCATTCATTTATTTAGTCTAATTTGGTGTATTTGAGGTTGAAAATATTTTGTAATTGGTGTGGGCTATGAAATGTTAGTTTATACCTTCCAAACGGTTACGTACTCTTATCCACTGCTATGTTTAAGCTTCTTCTGATGTATGACGTGTACTACATACCTTTTTAATTAACAATTTGGACCCAGTTGTCACCATAGCTGTCATACATGGGAACCTTTGGGCAAAAGAAAAGAAAATAAATACATGTTATTAAAAAATAAAACAACCTATGGTGAGATTGATCTCTGATAAGCCGGTTGTTGTTCAAAATCCTACTTCGAACCTTTTGCCATTTAAAACTTTATAAGATAAATGTTTATAAATGCAATAGTTACATTATATTCCGTTTATCGCGGCATAATATTCGTTTAATTACAATAAATTATCTCATTAACACTCCTACTTCTAGGAGTCACGGTATTAGGCTCTTCCATGGTACGCATTTAGAGTTATATTTGATTATACAGCAAGTAAATAAGAAACATATTCTTGATGTTTTGTGATTCTCCTTGTTCGTTAACAGACGCAGCATACTTATATGAAGTACCATATCCATTTTTTCCTACAAAATCCCACGCCTCAAAAAACGGGTTCCCAAACGCCCCGGTTTCCATGGGACCCATTGTAAGACACAGTTAACCGCTCCGGAATTCATCGCATGTTTAACTGAACATGTGATGGATTCAATGAAAGAGTAGGTACATAGTACCAATCAGTAGGTATTTTAATAATTTTAATCAGAAGTTTAGTAAAAGCCCGTCTTGCTACACACTTGCAGATCTAGAGTGAAAGTATTGCTAACGCAAGTACACTTTTTTTTCTGGCTGAGTCCAAAGTCAGATGAGATCTGAACAGTAAGTATTTTTCTTCTTCTTCTTCCCCGTCAAGCTTCACTATATCAGTCATGCCCTTTTCATTCATACACACAACTCCTCTAACACTTAACCTATGCTTTCTTTAGTCTAACTCTTCCATCATTTTCATCTACCTTCGTTTGTAACATGTGTTGGATCCACTTAGGCTGAAATTTACAGTTAGTAGGTGGAGTTTACTCTGACCTGTCTCGCATGAGTTTAAACTTTAGTCATGGCGAGTATACTCGGCGTTTTGAAATTCACATTTGAGTACGGAAGCCTGTAGGGGACCGCCAAAGTTTGAATTTACTTAAGCCTGTCAGAAGGTTAAATATCATTGTTCAATATCAATCATCATCATCATCATCAGCCTGTTGCAGTCCACTGCTAGACATAGGCCTCTCCAATTGCACGCCACTTAGGTCTATCTTGGGCTTCTCGCATCCAGTTTTTGCCAGCCGTCTTGCGCAGATCGTCACTCCACCGTGCCTCAGGACGTCCTACACTACGTTTGCCGAGATTTCAATATCAATACTTCGAGAAAATTAATAACTATGAAAAATAAAATTCGCACTGTATTTGCTAGTTTTGAGAAAGTGTTCTTGAGGGAACTAGTTGGTCCCTACATAAAATCGATAAGCTATTAGCACTTGTAATTCGACATAAATTGGTAGTCCTCTCATATTTTGACATCGATGAGCATACTCCCCCAGCGCAGGTATGATGTCATTTCGAATGGACCCCTTCGAGCACCTGTAACGGTTATTGAATTCCACGTCATCATAGTATGTGAAGGGGTCCTTTACATTGCGAATGTAATTAATGGACATTCAAGGCAGGTTGTAATGTTCGTCCAGCACATTAAAATCATCTAATCTCTCTATTTGTTCCAAATCGCGAAACACCTCATTATTGTCATTCATTTTCGTCTAATATAATATGTCTACTAAAATTGTTAATATACATAAACAATAAAATTTGAACCCTAGAATAATTTATTGATTCAGGCGTTACTTTGCGGGAATCCATTATCATAAACGATATTAGAAGAAATATTTTGTTGACAAATATTTTTTCAGCGAAAGCGTCATTAAATATTTCTTTTAATATCAGTTTTGATCCTAGAATAATTAAAATATAGGATATAAGTAAGTAGGGAATCAAGTAAAACGAAACATGCAAACACAGTAACACACAATACCTATAGTATTAAATATAACAGTGTTGCGTAGTTTCCCGCCAAAACGCAAGCTTTTTACTCATCGTAACAAGCGAACTTTCTTACAAAGCGAAGAAGGCGGCGTCTGAGCACGGATGAAGTCACTGGTTTTGTGACTCAGCCCGTCTCATTCTCCATTGAGTATATACTTGTGCTCCCTAGACCGAATTCATCTATGACTTTGGTCATTAGAGTTTGAGTCTAGACTCATACTTTAAAATTATGAAGTATAAGTTTGAACTCAATGTTCTCTGTGAATTTCAGCCTGGTAAGCACCAAACTTGCTCATGACGGTTGCAGTGTGAACTACAGTCAGAGCAACAATGCCACAAGCAGGCACCCATCAAACTCGTCACCGCAACAAGCGTTGCTTGACATTTTTGATCGTTAAGATCGCCAAGTCTCAAAAAAATTCTTTTATCATTTGGCCAAGTGACATGGATATTTTTCTTATTTATTCCCTTGGCGTCTCGTCCAGTGCTGGATTATCGTTAAGATTCGTGACACTCGATATATATTCATCATGATCATCATCTCAGCCGTAGGACGTCCACTGTTGAACATACGCCTCGCCCATGATTTTCCAAAAGGACTGGTTGGAAGCGGCCTGCATCCAACGTCGTCCTGCGACCTTCATCAGGTCGTCTGTCCACCGTGTCGGTGAACGACCTACGCTACGCTTGCCGGTCCGTGGTCTCCACTCCAGAACCTTTTGGCTCTATCGGCCATCTGTTCTGCGTGATATGTGCTTTGCCCACTGCCACTTCAACTGGCTAATCTTCTGGGCTATGTCGGTGACTTTCGTTCTTCTACGGATCTCCTCATTTCTGATTCGATCACGTAGAGAAACCCTGAGCATAGCCCTCTCCATAGCTCGTTGTGCGACTTTGAGCTTATCAATGAGACCCATAGTAAGAGACCACGTTTCAGTGCCATAAGTCATCACTGGTAACAACACATTGGTCGAAGACTCTTGTCTTGAGGTACTGAGGTATTTTTGACGAGAAGACTTCGCGAAGGTTCCGGAACGCTGCCCAGCCGAGTTGGATTCGACGATTGACCTCTTTCTCGAAGTTCGACCTGCCTAGTTTGACTGTCTGTCCCAGGTAGATATACTCGTCAACAACTTCGAGAACTGAGTTCCCAACTGATATTGGGGTAGGTACAACATGGGCATTAGACATAATTTTCGTCTTATCCATGTTCATCTTAAGACCTACCCGTTGGGAAACTCGATGGAGGCCTTCGAGCATTGTACTGAGGTCTTCCATGGATTCTGCCATGACTACAATATCGTCGGCAGTATTTTTTTAATTTGTATAATATCTTACTTATTATATATATATATTTGTTGTATATAATATATATCTTCGGTATATATATTATATACTACAAATATAGATATTACAAATTAAAATGATCTCTAGGATGATAATTTAAACGGCTCTCTCGCGCACTTCATAAATATAATTAACCAAACTATACCAACAAAGTTGCATCAATCACCTTGATATGCATAATATTGAATGTTCTAGTATCGTATTATGATAATTAAAAGGTACATAAAAAGTTTTATTTAACCTTACAATTACTATGTCAACATGTTTTTTAAAGGCCGTGTTGCACTGAACAATCTCAGATATGTATTTGCTACAGAAAAATTATATCAGTCTCCAAAGTTCCAGAAAAATATGTTAGTAAAACATGAAATAAATAAAACGAATCAGTACAGTAGGAGAAAACAGTTTGAAAATTTGTAAATGCTTACATATTGGTGCTCGTGACTGTACGTGCTGCAGATTTTCGCAATATTTAAATGAATGTCTGCATCCAAGATGCTAACCGGATTGTAGTACGTGCGAGGTCCGAAGAAATAATGTCAGGAAGCATAACTCAGAACAAATATCACACAAAAAGTGGTCCTTCAAACCAAAACGACGTATGATTCCAAATACGAATTACATTCGAGGTTACAAATAGACATGCTCGGTGATTGGTTTAAATTTCAGAAGGAAAGCAGGGATTGGTCCACGCGCGTGCTGCAACGTCTACTATGACAGCTGAGTCATAGCGGCGTGAACGATGTTACTGATGTTACTGATGTTAGCATGACTTTTATTGGGTCATATTTTTATGGCAGTTATTCTTCCTGATATTATTTCTTCGTAGGGTACGAGTATATACAAGAATCGTTTGATAAATGTCTTATGTGTGTAAAAAATAAGGAAATAATAAAAATAAAAAATATTAGAATAGAACACAATAGAAAAAATATTTATTGCCATTAAATAATTCACAAAACATGATAACCTAAAACAATTGAAATTAAATGATAATAGAAATTAGCTCGTCGCTATACTGCACAGACCTGGTGGTCGACGCAGGGCTGGTTTTCAGCTTATTTCTTTTCTTTTATTAATCTTGAAATAATAGTCCAGTAATTATCTACATGAAACATCGCAACCGCGCATGTATCTACGATTTTTTTATGGGATGTTAGGTCCCCTAAGAGTAGTTTGTATTGAAAATTGCAACAAAGGTTTCGCAGTTTTTCGAGCTGATTGCAGCTCGAAAAACTGCGAAACCTTTGTTGCAATCGATGCTCGAAAAACTGCAGAAATGGGAGTAGCACAAGGTTTTCAGGGTTGCAATATTCAGTACAAACTACTCTTAGGGGACCTAACATCCTATAAAAAGATCGTAGATACATGCGCGTTTGCGCTGTTTGTCTTTTTGTGTCGATAATGCCTGGCTTATAAGTATAATGTATGTATTTGTTGTGAAAACTGATAATGACCTATCAAGATACGTAATAATTTAAGTTGAGCAACATTTTGATACCATCTGATACTTATATAATTTTATTTGACACCAATTATTTCGTATTTTCATCATACTATCAAAAATATAAAATTCTACTGCCACAGTGTTTGTAACAAAACTCCTCCGATACGGCTTGACCAATTCATATGAAATATAGTGTTAATACTCAGTGGGTCTGAGAATAGGTCTCAAAGTACTTTTCATCACCCTAATCATCATCATCGTCATTTATCACCATGCGGGTGAAACCGCGGAACACAGCTATTGATACCGTAGAGTACCGTGATATAAATATAATACTTTATGTATATTTTCATGTAAAAAAAAAACGCTAGAAATTACAGGCGACTAAAGAGCAGCCGTGCGATTCTGAAATGATTCGTCGACGAGCTCACCGATGTCAAATACTTTATGAGATATCGCCCTTGTACACAAGGTTATTTTTCCAACGTTTCTTGTCATCTCGTCATTTGTTTCACGGATGTTGTCTCTTCACGGCTGATGCTTACCTCGGACAACGTATCAGCCTGGCTATTCAACGAGGTAACGTCGCCAGCTTTTTGGGCACTCTACCCGTAGACAGGGACTGAAATGCTGTTTTTTATCTATAATTTAGAAATATTTTAGTGAATTAGTTTTATTGTAATAGGTAGATTTATTTTATATTAGTTACTTTGTACTTAGATTAAATTAATTTACTATATTTAAAGTTAAGATATACAATTATACATATACGTTATACCTGTGAGCCGAGCACGAAAATCTGCATATGTATAACGTTATCGTATCGTATTCAGTACAAACTATGAGTTATCTGTGCCACTATTGTACTAGATAAATGACAGTTTGTATTAAATACGTAAAAGATGCGATTACGTTACATTTAAACAGATTTTCGTACTCGGCCCCCTGTTCGCTTAAATTATACTCAAATCTAACGCTTGTGTGTAGCTTTTATATCTTTGCCACTGAGTTACAAGCTTTACTGGTTACAGCCTCGGGGAAAGCACGTGTTACATATTTGTTTTTTGTTTAAGATATACGAAATAACTCAATTGTGAAAGAGTACTATGATGTAATAACACTTCCGAAATGTTAACACAAAAGTCGTGATGTCGTATTGAAAATGTTAATAAAAACTTGGTGATTTCAATGGAAGTAAAGTTTTGGTACGAATGTGTTAAATTATTGTTTTAACCGACTTCAAAAAAGGAGGTTATATGTACTGTTTTTTTTGTGTATGTTCACTGATTTCTCTACCATGTGGACTGATTTTTAGAATTATTTTATTTGTTTGGTAGAGTGGACTTTTGAGGTGATCCTAGTTAGCTAGGTAAATTTCATCAAATTCGGTAGTGCAGTTTTTGAGTTACACTCCAATAACTGAAAAGTGTTTCACTTATTATGATGATATCATCGTTGACGGTGAATGACAATCGATCCCGTAATTAGCTAAGTTAAGTAAGCTAAGTGTCACTAAATAGGGTAGTTTAAAAGTTTTTGATGATAGATACATTTGATTAAAGTACGTATTATTAAAATATTGTGCGCATGGTACCGACTTCAACAAGTTATTACACTAGTAATTTTTAAACTTTCGCGATTTGAACACATAGTTATATTATATATTTTGACACTATTGAACACATAGTTATAACGGGGCTTAATCGCGTTAGTAATAGTAATAAATACTATTACTAACGCGATTAAGCCCCGTTAATATAATATAACTAAGTTATTACACATTATTTGGTGAAGAATTCGGTACTATTTTTCGGGGATTTTTTAAAGTGATTACTTGTTTAGCCACGTTGGGTGAATTATGGTAGGGGTAAACCTTATAGGTTCTTACCACTGATATACAATAATGGCATATTGCGCTCATCATGGATATGCTGTAGCAGCAGAATGTGAACTTTTCTCTTTTGTCAATAGTCCCCATGAAAATCTATTTTTTAATCCGACAGCGACGAAGCCCGAGAATCGGGATAGGTCTGTCCTGCCATGCGATTCTCTAATGATTCGTCGATACGATCGTCGACGAGCTCACCGATGTCAAATTCTTAAGAATATCGCCTTTCATCTCGTCATTTATTTCACGGATGTTGTCGAAGATACAACGATGTTTGCTCTTTGAGAATCACACGGCTATATGTATGTAGAAGCTGCCACGAACCCTAAGAGGCGAGGAAACCCAACTTACAAGGCTGTCTTGGTCGTTACTACCGCAGTGCCAGATATTCTACCGCGAAGCAATAGTGCGCAAGCATTACTGTGTTAGGGTGTGAAAGAGACTCAAAAGCCAATGCCTTGGGGTGACGAGCACAGTGCAGTGACACGTAAAACTATAGTTCTAAGCTGTGGGTGACACTGCAACTATCATGTGCAAGCAGAATCAAAATCAGAAAATTGTATTGAAATTACTGACGCACATAATCATAATGTTAGGTGTTATTGCAATGTAGTAAATATCAGTTGACCTTCATCGAGTATTCAGCAATCTTGGTACCTTATTAAAGGCATAATACAATTTCACTTTCATAAAAACTACTACACATTCAGTTCAAAATTACCACGCAAGCTTTTTAAATAAGCATAGATAATAAAATTGACTACATAGTCATAGTCAAAAAATTAAAAGGGAAAAAATGTCACTCATTATACAACTAGGCTTATCTATTACATTAGATTATGAAATTGGCATTAATATGAAATGTGTACATTTAAATATATGTTAATTAAAATGTCAATAAATCAGATCAATATTGTCAACTTACTTATATTTATTTACTACTACTTATCCATGAGTTTTCTTAAAGTATTAAATACCTTTATTAACAGCCACTGTTTTAGTTTTGTCTTTATAATATTGATATTTGTTATAATAGTTGGCAAAGAATATTGCATAAAAAAACGTTTATCCGTCGTTCTGGTTTTAGTTTAAAAGGCGTTAGACACGTCGGAGTCGTTTGGCGCAGTCTGATATATATATACCTAGATAGATGGAATGCTTGAAGCATTCCATCTATCTAAGAATACCATAAACCATCACTGTACACGCGTACTGGATTATAGCCCATAGCAGTATGGACGTAGTAAGCTGATAATGCAGCAAATTTACTGGCTAGGTACTAAAGTAATTTGAAATTCAGTTATTGCATAAAACATACAGCTCAAGAGAATTACCGCAAAGCATATCCTACGCTCCACTTTTACTAAAATACGTATTTTTCGATTAAGTTTATACCACGTAATAAAACAGCTGCAAGGAGCATTACGACTGAGTACAGTCAGGAGGAAACTGTTTCGTTATTATTCCGTAGTAAAACGGTTAGCAAGACGTGATATAAGTCGTTCGTTTGGTTTTACAGATCACAGAAACAAGGGATCTCTATTGGTTGTATGCACAATATTTACCCAATATAATTAATATTTCAATCAAATTTAAATCAATATTTACACACTATAAATTGTCACCAAATCTAAGATTAATTAATCTAATAAAAAGTTATTTTACGAGAGAGGGGACAAACTGGCAGGCGACTCAAGTGGTGGTACGTGATCACCATAGCCCAAGGACATTCGCAATACCAGAGGTCTCGAGGATGCGTTGCCGGCATTTGAGAAGAGAATACGCTTTTTTTAAAGTCCTTAAGAAGTATCGGTTAGAGAATACTTCCGCACTACCTATGTATACATCGCAAAATATAAACTTTAGTAGTATAGATACTTCCTATTTACACTACAAAAATGCATGCTACAGTGCCCTCCAAGCTCAAATGCATGCCAGGACTACTGTTAAATCTGGAATAGATTATTCTAGAAGAGTCTTGCCACCTTGTATATTACTTGATCATCATCATCATCATCTCAGCCATAGGACGTCCACTGCTTAAGATAGGACTCCCCCATAGTTTTCCAAAAGGACCGGTAGGAAGTGGCCTGGATCCAAAGTTCTGCGACCTTTATCAGGTAGTCTGTCGTCGGTGGACGACCGACGCTGCGCTTGCCGGTCCGTGGTCTCCACTCCAGAACCTTTCGGGCCTGCGTGCTATATGCCCTGCCCACTGCCACTTTAACAGGCTAATCTTCTGGGCTATGTCTCCTCATTTCTGATTCGACCACGTAGAGAAACCCTGAGCATAGCCCTCTTCAAAGCTCTTTCCTCTTCAAAGTTGTGAGACTTTGAGGTTACTTATAAGGTCCATAGTAAGAGACCACGTTTCAGTGTATGTCACTTGAAGTTCTTAAAATATACAGTTGTTGTGCAAGACGAGCATGTGCCTTGCCCGATTACGCTTGACCAAGATAGTTCATTTAAACTGTTAAAATACAACAGTTCAATACCCTGCATGACAATACAGTGTGCTCGTCCCACTGGGATATAACATGTTATATCAATGTTTTCTGTAATTTCACTCAAAACCTTGCCCTTCAAACTGAAATACGACAATATTTGCACACTACTGCCTCACGGAATAATAACTGACAAAGGTGTACTTACCCAAGCAAAATCTGTAAAAGTCCCATCACTTTAAAATTAATGATTACATATATACACTTAATTTACCAAATCTAAATATGCTAAAGACTTCACACCCTGACTCTGCCTAAAGCAGCAGGATCGTGAGTAACGACCATAAACTGTAACTAGTCTAAAACTAAAACTTAAAAGTTGAAGTTAGCTCTCTGACTATTTGTCGGTTTACTAACAAACACGGCTCAATGTTACACCGAAGCGAACAATTAGGTAGTTTGGTTGATTTACTTATTACTAAAATAATAAAGCGAAAAAGATTTTTGTTTCTTTCCACGCGCTCTCTAGAACTACCAGTCAGATTTGTCCAGCCTGTTAGAGATTTGTGGCTACACATAGATATCTAGATCTGTAAGCAGACTTGACAGACTTGACTAGGCGATCTTAACCGATCAACAAGGTAAGCAACACTTGCTGCGGTCAGGACTTGGATGGGTGACCGCTAGTGGCATTATTCAACTAAGCGCTTCCGTGCTTTCGAAGGGCACGTTAAGCCGTCGGTCCCGGTTGTGTGTTTTAGGGCAACAGTCGTTAGGCTATGACGAAGGCCATCGCGCGGCCTGAAAACTTGGATATGGGTTGGCCACTAACCTATCCACCAAGTGCACTGGGCCCGCGGGGTGGATGATGGCCTTCTCTGAGAGAAAAACTCAAATCCCAGCAGTGGGAACAAAATGGGGTGATTATGATATGGTAGAGATCTAGATATATGTGACTGCAATGTGAATACGTTGTCTGTCTAATAAGCTAGTATGGTTTTGTTAAACTAATAGGACAGTGTTTTAACAATATCTCAGAGAGAGTGTAGGGGAGAGTGGGGGAAACGCGAACGCGGGGTAATTTCAAATCCAATGGTTCTAATGTGTTAGAAAGAGATAGCCATATTTTACTTGCTGCCATTTTGGAGATCACTCCACCACTAGTGCCAGTCAACAACACGGGAGACGCGGACGCACGTACTTGTTAAGGTATGCATTCTTCAATATTTTGCATGTTTTTGATGTAACTTTTTTGGTAAATTCAAGTTGATGTTGATTTATTTCTATCTACAATAGTAATCTAACTTTTACATAGTGGAATACTCACATATTAATCAACTAAATGACAATGACGCAATCGGCAAAAGAAATATAACCTAAATGTTTTTTTTTCCATTTTATTGTTTTCGATCCAGCGGGGTAAAGGCGATCACTCCATGTCGGGCAATCTCGAACGTTCGGCATTACCCCCCTCCCTTTTTGTTGGTTCCCCGTTCATCTTTTTTTTATTGTTCTGGATGCCTCGTAATTACAAAAGAAAGACAGAACCGAAGTACATACTTGAAGATCTCAAAAAGGCTATAGACGATGTTAAAGTCAAAAAACTTAGCATCGGCAGAGCAGCATAATGTTCCAAAAACAACCATCTTTTACCACCTAAAGAAAGCAGTGATAAATCAGCCAAGGTCTGGATGAAAACCTTTATTTACAGACGAGCAGGAAACGCAACTGGTCGATTATATCATAAAGTGCAGTAAACTCTATTATGGCCTGACCATAAAAAAAATTCGCCAAATCACGTACCAGTATGCAATGTAATGCAATTTCGACCGAGTGAAACAGCTAGCCGGAAAAGATTGGTATTACAGTTTCATGAAAAGACATCCCAGCATATCTCTGAGAACACCTGAGGCGACTTCACTGAACCGAATCACTGCGTTCAATGAAACTGACGTTAAAGTTTTTATGACAATTTGAAGGACATACAAGACAGACTTCATATTCAACAAAAGAAGAAAGAGACTAAAAGAGTATTAAAAAATTTCAAGAATATAAAATACTTTGGTGACCCTAGTCAAAATACGAAAAAAAAGAGAAAAAGAAAAAGACGAAAAGGAAAATGATGACTACTTTTGTATTTTTTGTGGAAATAAATATATAGATAAGTTTAACCCCCGTTGAAGACTGGATTATGTGCTACGTGTGTAAAAAATGGGCTCACAAGAATTATACTGACGGACAGTCAACATCGTTGGGTTATAAATGTGATCACTGTCATTATTAATGTTAGTACGTAATTACCCCACATGGTGTTCGTGTTTACCCGACTAATGTCGGGTAAAGCCGAACATTAAGGGTTTTGTTATTTTTTCATATTGTTACAATTTATTAAAACAATATAAATGTTGATTAGTGAGTTCGTTAGACAGATAAATAAACTTTAATAATTAAACAATAAAGAAACTCTGTGATCAAATTTCACTGTTTTATTCAAGTTTTCCCTTAGGTGTTCCACCCCACTTTCCCCTAAATTGAAATAATAGAACAGTGTAGAATGGTAAAATTTTGCTTATAAGCGGCTATAAAAACAAGATTCGGTTACAAAGTACAAAGTTGTTTTGAAAGCCACTAAAAGTGCCCTTGCGTCATTCTGTAGATTCTGTTGAACCTTTAATATAACGTGATAATTAAAACAAAAGATTTATGAATGAAACAAACTGTTACAACCCTAATATCTGCTGATCTTGCAATCGACCACACTCGCATTCTAGAGATTGACGTCAATGTACTTTAACAAGTCAACAACATTTTTTTGTGTATAAACCCATAATTTTTGGATATTATTGCCATTAAATTTTAGAAGGTATATATGCCTCTCATCAGTGATAGTATAGTGCGCGATTATTAAAACCCGAGTATCCAACAAGGAGCAAATTAGTGAAAGTGTTTATAATAGTAAAATAAAGGTGTTAATAAATCTATGTTTCCATAAATCTTGTTTTTTTAAAACAAGTCGGAGACCCAGTCTAACAGAACGTACATTTACGTCAATGGTACTCAAAAGATTAATGACAATACTTTCTTTACCCGAAACTCAAGCCCAAAGTAGAACAGGTATGAACATTTTGTCAATGAAACCTCCTTCCGCATTTGCATAAAGTGCACATCTGCTCTATGTAAGCTTGAAAATCCGGCGAATTAAGACAATTATATTACAGTTTGGTGTAATACGAGGTGAAATAATTTGAAGCTAACAAAAGTTTCAGTGCTAACACAAGCGAAGACTATATTTACGGTGTTGTGGTTATATTAACGTAGCTCAAGCATTTTACCGTTAAAGGCAAAATAAAACATTCGTCAGTACGTAAACTTGGTAAGTTTTAGGCCGCTTTCAGTGCTCGACCGACCGTCAGTGCGTACGTCGGTCGTGCTTGTCATTTGTATGAAAACTGTGTCGTTACGGTGCTCGACCGACAGTACGCACGCGTATACCGTACGATCGGTTGTGCGTATCGTCAGAACCGACGGTACGCGCGGACGGTCGGGCGAACACTAAAACCAGCCGTTAGGAGTTTGATATGTTATGAATATTAGTAGATGACAGAATAGGTTCATCCAGAACCTTATCTTGTCATCAACGCATTCCTATCCCGGTATTTTTTTTACTTATAAGTAATTAATTATTCATCAAACATTATTTTATTACATTATATTTTTAATACATACGTTATATTCCGGACATTACCAGTTTAATATGTTACTGTTTAAACATTAATTATTTATCATTGATTAAATGAATATTTATTAAACATTTTTGGCTATACCTACTTTTGGAATTATTTTGTCCCTAAAGAAAACCAATATTTTGTAATGTATTTAATTAATTCAAATAATCAACTCAGATTCTGAGTTCCAAGTTAACAAATTAAAAAGTTATCTAAACTAAATTCAATTACTATTATAAGTGTATCTGCCAAATTTATTGTTTGTGTTCTTTATTTTTATTCTGAGATTAAGCTGAGGCGAGATTCGAATATTTGAGATGTTTTTTTTGAGTGGTTGGCATATCATTTATATAAGAAAATAATTTTATTAGAATAGCAGGAGCTACTTACTTGGTTTGGTGTGCATGGTTGGGCTGGCTGTTTTCCGCAACAAGACCGCTGCTATACTGAATAGCAGGAGCTAGGACAATAGCTACCATCACAACGCCATTATGGTGTCTTTATCAAAACAAGCAAATAGTGGCTTGACCACCGTATATAATGTAATTACTTAAAAAATTTCAAGCTGCTATAAATTTATATCAATTATAAGTTAGCTTAAGGCGCGCTCGTATCCTGATAATAGTAAAAAGCAGAATTTTTAAACACATTGTGTAGCGAAACCGATCAATAGTATATTATGAAAAAAATACAAAAGTTAGAAAAAAAATAGGAAAAGAGTAATAACCGAATAGAATTCATAAATATAACTCTCTTTGAGCAGAAAAAAATCCTGAATAGGTCCACAAAAATAAACTTTCACGTTCAAACTCTCAGAATTATCAGCGATAACACTATCTTTTTTTTTAGGTGATACATAGCCAACGTATAGTACTAAAGTAATAACCAGCAGTTTTTTCAATTGTGTTAGTATGTATCGAAAAATATAAAGAAAACGTACAAAATTAACGCATTTTCGCATTACATCGTCCAATCTAACAAGCTATTTTCAACCTTACGTAAAGCACCGTAAATTATTTTAAAATTGGGGTTGGACCGCGTCTTAAAATTGATATCAATTATAAGTTAGTGAAAAATGAAATTCAAACGTGCTATAGCTTGTATACAGCCACTTTGTAACTTTAATATTAAAATATTATCTTAACACTCAAAAATATTATTTTAATATTAAAGTTACAAAGTGGCTGTATAGAAGCTATGGTATATCTATGTATAGAAGCTGCGTGCACTAAACACTTATTGATATAGTTTTAACTTACGAAGAATTTAACAAAATGTATCCCCGACAAAGTAGCCTAGAAAATTCTTCGTCTGTACTTCCAGCCGTTAATACGAAAATCGTGACTAAACGATATTATCATCTTTGTTTTAAACTTTTTTTCATACGAACTTTTTTGACGGCTGCGCGTGAGTCGGTGCCGAGATCAGAATCTAATAATTAAGATATCGATTCATTTTTATATGCATAATTGATAGCAAAGCGAGATGTAATCTAGCTTCCGTAGAAAGGTACATGTTAAAGAAATAAACAAAAAAGAAGCATTAATGAAATAAATAACATGGCCTCTCCTAAAGCTTGTTATTTTGCAGACTTGGTACTTAGAACTGAATATTATTATTATTTCTTAGTTATGTTCATGCAGCGCAACCACGCAATTTCTCTTAAATGTTTCTTAACCACCTTTCTGTACTGTGTAGCAGTGTTTATACACACTGCTTTACTCTAAATGACGTTATTTAGTACTGCGCAAAGGAAAAGAATACTGCTCCGTACTAAATGAAATAATTTAAATTTAAGCAATTAGTAAGTTGTTTAGTTAAGTAATTTGCAGTTTATAATTGAGGCTGTAAATGTTTTATAGCAATACTGTCATTTGCAGGCAATATGCTTAGCTTCAGCGTCAAAGAAACGACTATCGATAACTAGGTACGCGGAATTCAAAAGAGAAAAGATAAAATTTGCGTAAAAATTAGAAATAAAATTATGAAAAGTCAATATAATTACATGTATTATGTTACAGTGATCCTTAAACATAAATCCAGTTTAATATCACAATGTTTTTAATATTTTATATGTAAAAGTTTTGATGTATTTGTGTTTATTAATCAATCACGCACAAACAGTTAAACGGACCTGGATGAAATTTGGAGAAGAGATGGTTTGTACTTAGGATTAACGCATCGTTCCCGAGGAATTCGTTCGCATGAAATAAGGTTATCGAACCTTATTTAAGTATAATAATAAATATTCCATACGAACGAAATCACGAGCAGTATAGGATATCTGACTGATGCTGGAGGTGATACCTGTTAAGTCAAGTTATTACTCAAAGAGCACAGCATCTTGTGAATAACAAAACACATAACAAAACCAACCAAATAGTGAAATTGAGTTCAGTCGAGTGGTCAATGAGTAAGTAAAAAATATGTTTACATAAAATAAAAAATGGAACCGACTTCAACACTAAAAAGTGAGAAATAACTTGTCGAAGTCGGTACCATGCGCACAGTATTGTGATAATAGGCACTTTTGAGTTATCATGGTACTAACTTAAACAAGTTATTTCACACTTTTTAGTGTTGAAGTTGGTTCAATTTTTCAGCATTTTTTTTTCTACCGACTTCCGAAAAAGAGGAAGTACTCCATACGACTGTTTTTTTTTATGTTTGTTACCTCATAACTTTCGATAGGGTGAACAGGTCTCAAAATTCGTGTTTTTTTGGAAAGCTGGTGCTTCCCATTTAAGTTTCATCAAATTCGGTCCAGTACTTTTTGAGTTACACTCCAATAACTGAATAGAATGGAGGTCGGTATTAAATTTTTCAAATTGTACTTGTTTGTTTATTAGATATCTCGTACCTAGTAAAACATGATGTGAAAACTAAATTATTGTATGTATTGTTTATGAACTTAATGCCTTCCAATTTTAGGAGTTTATTAATCCTGAAGTTTCTTTGCTAGAACAAGACGAGAGGACGGTTCAAACCAAAAACTGAGGTAATTTTGTTCAATCAAAAACTGACAGTATCCCTTGACGAGATGGCTGTACGACTCAAATATCCCACATAGTGACCGCAAATGAGAGACAATTTCGAATATAAAAATAATTTGTCAAACTAGTCCGACCAGTTTGCTACCCGACCGCAAGTTAACAGGATGTGTGAATGTAAACAGTATTTGGAGAAGGCATTTGTGACCTGGCGTGTATTGGTGTTTGATTTTAATTTAAAAACATTATGGCCCTAGCGCCTCCCTCTGTAGGAGGACTTATAACCTATTTAATGGTAAGCATCTTGATCAAGAAACCGTTTTAGTTATTGCTATATAGCAGTGCCAGACGCTGTGTTGAATAGTGTTCAGTCATTACGTTTTAAGAATTTGACAAGCACTGTATCAAGCAAAATGTATTCAAAAACATCAATGTGTCGCATTGACAAGCGCACTTCCACGTGATACTTCAGTTCAAATCCCTGTCTTAAGTTTGATGGATTGATCTAAACAAAAGCCATTTTTAGATAACTAGCGACTGCCCGCGCCTTCATTCGCATAGTAGGCTCGGCCTTCGGTCTCACCATAACCTCCAATCTAATCCTTTTTTATCTTTCCTATGAACCTTATTCTGACAAAAATTAACACAACAAAAAAGAATTAGCGAAATTTTTATATCCGTTCATGCGTGATGCGGTGATCTAAAGAAATAGAGATTTATTTTTGAAATAAGTAAATTTACTTGATCAACATATCGTATGCGATATATATTGATACTATATATTAAAGACATATTGAACATGTTTTCTTTGGCTTGACTTTTTTTTTCTTTGGACTCTTAAAAACATAGTAACAAAAACGCAATTAGATTAACTTGAGCTAGAATTTTAAGAATGAAATATGAGAGCGGATTGTTTGAGTTCGTTTTCTTCTCTAGCATGTCTCTTACGAGCTCTTGATGATCAGGTTAACAGTTTCAGTATTATTTGTGCAATATTTCTATCGGAGTTTTTAATGCGAGATTTTAAGTGCCACCTATAACTTTTCTAACTTCCTAGTAGAGATGGTATCATCGCACATAGTCCGTTAACGCGTATTATATTGTCGATCGATCTAGTGCGGCGCCCGTAGCGGGCTGCATGTCGATCGACACACGTGTTAAGGGGAGGACTGTCTAACGTTATTACAACATGTACCCACAGATGTATAGTACAATAGATAACGGCGCTTGCCGCCAATTATTACGTGATTGCCGCCAAAGCAGTCGGGTTGGCAGTTTTTAAATGTCATTGTTTTCTGCAGTGCGATTCTGTAAAGAATTTTTCATCGTTGCGCTCGTCGACGAGCTTATGGGTGTAACATCTTAGACATCGCCCTTGTTGACAAGGATGATTCTTTTGGTATTCATTAAGCGAAAAGTCATCGCCGATGTTTCATGGATGGTACGAGTGTTGGGAAACCGAACTTCATAATAAAACCGGTAAACTATTATCGACTGGTGTTTTCAGCTTTTGTTTGCCCCTTATAAGGCAAAATAATACATTATTACTCGTAAGTAATAGCGAGTAATAAACAGATGATTATACTTTTAATTTTAAAATTTAATAATCAAAAATCTTTTATTTTAGCCGAACAACAAGAGTTTGTCTTTGTTTTATTAAAAAGTAACCTTAAGAATCACTTATCTACGAGTAATTGAGTCAGATGCAAAAAAAATAAACGTAAATAGATTTTAATAAAAAAATACATGCAAGTTATACTTACTTGTACTGAATAACAATTTATTTGAATGTCTATCGTGTTATTAAAAAAAACTTCCGGTGCCACATAACGCATCACCTTTTGCTTCTTTGCTAGAACTTGACTAGCCAATGTACATGCTCGGCCTGGATGAAATCGAAAATCTACTCAATAGTGATAAGAGTGAAATGAAATGAAATATATTTATTCGGACAGAGTGGATATATCAAGCAATGGCAAAAACGAAACCAGGTTATATGACGTATATTTATTTACATTATGTAGTAAAAAATAATGCACTTGTCCACCACGTCAAATTAGAACGTTTCAAAGAATTTACAATTTATTTTACAATCTTGTACTCTGCAGGCCTATTATGTATCTCAGTTGTTCACAAATATAGATTGAAATTGAAATAAATGGCGGCTCTATCTATCTAACATTTTTTAACCTTTATAGCCGCCATTTTTCAAGATATCAATTAACATTTGTTAGCAACTGAAATACATAATAGCCTTGCAGAAAAAATAAATGTAAAAAAATAATCAAAATAACGAGGTGTCCTTAAAACAATAACTTATAATCCATTCTTATCTGCTTTCTAGTATTGGAAAGATAAAAAGGTGCCATCAGAAGACAAATTCCTAAGGGTAATTAGGCTAGGCGGCAAACTGGTGGTTTGAAAGCCATCTATGACACCACCGGATTTCCGAGCTAAGAGAAATAAAAAAGATAATCCTAAACATCATGTTGCAGTTTGCAATTGTAGACAGGCATTTGGAAATAAATTTTCATTCCGCAAAGCCGAGCTGTACGAACTATTTATACATAATGGTGTTTCACAAACCTAAAACAGATTTACAGGAATGGTTTAATAGATATCGTTATTTAATTTTTTTATAAGCTTTTGAAGTTTTTATAAGTTTTAATTTAAAAATGTATTATTAACTAGTGAACACGACTTTAAGTTTTTAAAAAACTGTGTGCCCTTACTACTAAACCTATTGTAGAGCTAACTGAAACAAAATTAGCTTTATTGCAGCTGGAAGCAAACATAATGTAGGTAAGGCATTACTAATCTATCATATTTTATTAATATATTTTCCAATATTCCCTGCTGTTTATAGAAACTGGTAAGTGCAACACTATTTTACGGTTTTGGAAATATCGATTTTAGTATCTCACCACTAGGAGTAAAATTTATGCATACAACAAACAAACTAGCATACTGTCGGAACTACTCGGAAGTATTCGTACTTGGAAAATTGTAAATTGACAATTTCCACATCAACGATGTTGAGCGCCAAGGTCGAGCGTAAATTTTGACATTTGTTGTATTAAATTCGTATTCTCTTATTGCAAACATCGGTGAAACATCGTCACGTGATCTCGTCTTTGCCAACATCCTCGCCGTTATCGTCGATTTTAACTGTCAAATTGAAAAGCTAGTATTTTTGGCCATTTCGAAGACCACACAGAAAATTTTGGAGTACGCTATAGTGTAGAAAAACATAAAAGCACATAAGCACCATTTACCCTTAGTCCCTTATATACAATTTAATTTATGTACTTGTAATACAATGCGTCGTCACTTAAGTATGACTGGTATCATAGTATTGCTATTTTTTACCTATTAAGCAAAATAAAGGAGATAGAAAGTAACTATATAATAATATACTTACAAGACTTTGACGCGAAGTTGGGTAAGAGAAGCGAGGATGAGTTGAAAGTTTTCAATTTGGTTATGGGCAACGGAACCGTAGGCGACAGAGGTTGGCCGACTTCCTGGAAAAAGAGGGACTCTTTATGATGACCTCTTTCATTCAGAAGCCACCTCATAGGAAATGGATCTGGCTGAGTCCCGATGGTTCCACGAGAAATGAGATTGACTTCATTATGACTACCAAAAGGCAAATATTCACTGATGTTTCCGTGATCAACAGGGTTAAAACCGGTAGTGATCACCGAATGGTAAGAGGCACGGTGAATATTAATGTCAAACTGGAGAGGTATCATCTGATGAAGTCTACACTCCGACCCACTCGTGCCCATATACAAGACCCCGAGAGCTTTCAACTTGAGCTATCCAATCGCTTCAATTGCCTTGAGAACATCGCTTCAGTGGACGAGATCAATAACAGGTTAGTAGAAACTGTCCATACAGTGGGTTCCAAGTTCTTTTACCCTTCTTTCTTTTTAAGCCCCACCGTACAGATAGGCCACAGAAACTCTCCAACGATACCCTCAACCTCATGGCTGAACGACGCTCCTTAAAGCTGCAGTATTCGGATGATGCCGAAGCATATAGGCTACCTACTCGATAAACGAATATGGAAGTCCTTGCGACACGACTCCCGGATCTTTAATACTAATCGTATTAAAGAGACGATAGAGCAAACAAGTGTTAGGAGAGGTAGAAAGTTTCTACGGACGGTTATACTCTTGGTAAACTGTTAGCAGCTTGTTCAAAGACCCAAGCCCAAGCTGACCTGACATTATACCGAAGATATCCCGGACATCAGCTTGTACGAGATTAGAAATTACAGAAACAGCTTAAGAACAACAAGGCGCCGGGTGACGACGGTATCACATCGGAGCTTCTGAAAACGGGTGGAACACCGGTACTTAAAGTCTTTCTCAAAAGAATCTCTTTAATACCGTCTTACTCGAAGGTTCAACGCCAGAAGCTTGGAACAAAAGCGTGGTGGTGCTGTTCTTCAAGAAAGGCGACAACACTTTACTTAAAAATTACAGACCCATCTCGCTTTTGAGCCATGTTTATAAGCTGTTTTCGAAGGTCGAAACGAACCGTCTCAGTCGCAGGTTTGATGAATTCCAGACCCCGAAACAAACCGGTTTCCGAAAAGGCTATAGTACCATAGACCACACCCACACGCTACGGCAAGTTATACAGAAGACCGAAGAGTATGACTTGCCTCTTTGTTTAGCGTTTGTGGACTATAAGAAGGCCTTTGAATCGATCGAGACGTAGGCAGTGCTTGAGTCTCTCCAGCGGTGCCGTATTGACTATCGGTATATTGAAGTGCTGAAGTGTTTGTACAAAAACGCCAACATGTCAGTCCAAGTACAGGAGCAAAGTTCGAAGGCAATTCCATTGCAAAGAGACGTGAGACAGGGAGACGTTATATCTTCGAAACTGTTCACTGCTGCATTGGAAGACGCCTTCAAAGTCTTGGAATGGCAAGGACTTGGCATAAATATCAACGGTGAGTACATCACTCACCTTCGATTTGCCGACGATATTGTAGTCATGGCAGAATCCAATCCGGGACGACCTCAGTACAATGCTCGATGGCCTCCATCGTGTTTCCGAATGGGTTGGCCTTAAGATGAACATGGATAAGACGAAAATTATGTCTAATGCCCATGTTGTGCCTACCCCAATATCAGTTGGGAACTTAGTTCTCGACGTTGTTGACGAATACATCTACCTGGGACAGACAGTCAAACTAGGCAGATCCAAAATCCGAAAAAGAGGTCAATCATCGAATCCAACTCGGCTGGGCAGCGTTCCGGAAACTTTGCGACCTGATGAAAAGTGGTCACAGTCGCCTATAGACGTTTGCAACACCAAGGGCGTTGCCAACGCGCTGTCGACCTCTAAAGGAATAGCAGTGAAGGTGGGAGAAGGGGTAAGGGTGGGGAGACGGGAGGGGAAGAAAAGAGAATGAGTGGATTGGGCCACCGGAACATCCCACAAAAACGCATAGCGATAGCTAAATTACTTCATGTCTGTGTTATGTGGGAGCGTGGTAGTTCCCTGGTCGTGCCGGCCCATTCAGCTGTGGAGTTGCAGCGTGGCACTACAACATTTTAAGACTCAAAATATTAGGATTCTAAATCCAACATGTTTGATTGTTAGTTCAACATAGAAAGTACAATTTTATGAGCATAACATTTTGGGAATTTAACTTTGTGGACCTGAAGGGTAGAGGTATACCATATTGAGCGCTCATAAGAAATAGAGTAAATGTGAACGAAAAGAAAAATCAATCAAAACCACTTCTTTTTTAAATGTGTAGGTATGAGTTAAAATAAAATATGTTTACTACAACAATAATCATTGTTTTAATAATTAAAATAAAAAAAAACCTTACATTTATATACGTACAAAAAACTGAAATCGTTACAAGCTTCGATGATAAAAAAATATGTCTAAACATCTATATCTCTATCTATACAGATAAACAAGTACAATTTGAAAAATTTAATCCCGAATTCCATTCTATTCAGTTATTGGAGTGTATCTCAAAAACTACTGAACCGAATTAGATGAAGTTTAAATGGGACCACACGGAAAGCATCAGCTTTCAAACAAAATAATTGTGAGAATATGTTCACCCAGTCAAAAGTTATGAGGTAACAAACATTAAAAAAATACAGTCGAATTGAGTACCTACTCCTTTTTTTGTAAGTCCAAGTCGGTTTTATAAAATTCAATTTATATACGTAAAATAAACTTAAACCATTACAATCTTCAATTATAAAAAAAACATATCTATATATATATCTCTATCTATAGAGGTAAATATAATTGAAGTGTCTGTTCGATTCTTTACCCGTGTTACTACCAGTCTTACTACCAGTAGTAACACGAGTAAAATTTTTGTCCGTGTTACCACTAACTGCTCTAATAGTAACACACTATTGGCTAATATCATTGTTGAAACTTCTTCCTTTATCCCAAATCGTTGACATTTATGATTTATTAAACTCAAATGAAATAAGAACTAAAATTTTACCACAAAATGGAACCGACTTCAACACAAAAAAGTGCGAAAAAACTAATTGTTGAAGTCAGCACCATGATAGTACAAAAGTACCTATTCCTATTATCACAATGTTGTGCGCATTATCCTTAATTTAAACATCATTGCTGCATGCTGTGACCATGTTAGAGACAGCTGGGTTATGGCATTAGCCATAGCTTGCTGTCGCAGTGCATGCGCTTCATGGGCTCTGGCAGACATTAACTCTGCTTACGCGCCTTTCCTCAATGGCAATGAACCTCTCTGTTAGGCTTGCCATTTCGGAACGTCGTTGTGCTGGAGGAAACCTGTGCCTTCGACGTGGAGTGGTAGCACGATGGCGTATTGAAGCTGCTGGTGACTGCTGAAAATTTCGACGCCCTGAGCGTTGTTGTTGCGCAATGGCTGAAAATTATTTTTATTATTGATTAAATCTTGTTGTTTTTTTTATGAGTTCTTACTTATTCTTAATAATAATTCTTAATTAATAAAATATTTTATTTTTCAAAGTGGTGCATGATGCCGAAATATCGGATGCTCCAAAAGCTACTAAATCGTGGTCTACATCTCGTGAGTACTAATTATAACTTAGTTAACAACCGCGAAAGTCTAAAACAGTGTTTTCCTTTTACCTAATGTTCCTTCCAAAGATATTACTCTGTCCCTCTATAACGGGACAAATGTGTCTAATTTGAATATTAACTAGTAATGTATTTTACTTTTAACGAAATTACTGCTATTTTAAAGCTCTGCGTTTTTTGTCTCGCAGTAGGTATGAAAATTAGAGTACGCACACGCACCTCGAGGATAAAGCCTGACTTCGTCTTGGGCGGCTTGTACCCCTCGCTTCACTCATGACTCTACACAACTCTCTCGTTTCGCTCGGGAATTAAATCTTTATCCTCGCTGTGCTCAGGGATTAACCTAAGAGTCCCCGTTACACTAAGGTTCAATATACCGCCCATGACATAAGACACTGCTTTTCTCCCTCGGTGCATAATCTCCTATTGTTGCTCTTTCACGCTCAAACGGCTAGGCTAATTTTGATGAAAGTTGGTATGGAGGTAGATAAGGCGCTGGATTAACACATACATTGATCTTTTCATCATCATCAGAGTCGGCATGTCATCCATCTATTTTGTTAAGCCGACTGTATTCGAGAGATTCCGACACCACTGACAGAGAAGTACACTGAAGGCCTACTCCCAAAAACGAACTACAAAGTTTGATTTGATGATTTCGGGTTTTCTACTAAAGTGAAAAAGCACAAATACAGTCAAGGGTCATGAAATATAATAACAGTTCTTGTTTTCATGGTGATGATTTTGTATTTGTATGTAGGTACTGTATTTTACTATTTATAACTCAAGAACGGCTTTACCGATTTCGACGAAATTTGGCAAGGAGATAGATTGTAATCATCATCCATCACCACGGAGATAAACATCAGTCCGGTCTTGAGTGAATCGCCTGCAATACTTACTAGTTGTTTTTAAACACAACATAACAAATATATTCCTCTATATATTATCATCGACAGGTTAAGCAGAGGTGTTTTAAAAGGATACTTTTATCATTATTAGCATTCATCACTATGAGGTGAAACATTAGTCTAGCGGTCATGAGTGAATTGATACATTCGCCTATATATTCTCGAAGGGATAAGCAGCGGTGTTTTAATTTGTTCCTACGATTCACCGGATATGTTTTTGGTCTTATGTTATAGGGGGCGAGCCTATTGCCATCTACGGGGCACTGTTCAAAACTTCGGACTTTTATTGAAAATATATATCTTTGTCAGAACAGCCCAGTAACTGATAATATGGACTATCGAGGAGATCGAGGTTCCAAAAGAGCACTTCCACCACTACACCAAGACCACACGCCCTAACTAATCAACCGTTCATGATGAAATTTTGCATATAAGTGGCACAGAAAAGAACATATTATTATAGGAAAAGGAGATCCTCTTTATGCGCGGGTATTACCGTGGGGAGCAGCTAGCAGGCACGTATTCAGCCCACAAAAAAGTTATGGTCACAGCCACCAGAAAATCGGCTAAGTGCAAGTTGGACTATGAAATCTCTCATGATCGATATATTATCAAGCCGCTCGCCTGATGTTAAGCGTCACGCTTGCCCATAACAGTCCAGTGCCATTCAGAATTTTGGACTGGGTACAACACTTCAATAAACTGTGCGTGGTAATGCACTGCGCTTTTTCCTAGAATATTATTTGAAGTTCTTGCTCTGTAACTTCGCTGGAAACAACTACAATAGGTATCAAATGAAGACAAATTAAATAAAAAAACGTTGCTTTTTCGCGAAAACGTTACTGTTACATTAAAAACTTATATTATCTTACAGATCCCAAGATTGTAGAAACTATAAATGTTGATGAAATGAGGCATATGATCTGCAGCAATAATAAGATATTTTTACTTTTAAAATTGTAGACATATATATATTAAAATAACCTTGTTCCATTGGTGCCATTCTTTAATACATCCGCTGACATCACTATTAAGCACCATGGCAATTTCTAGCACCATGGCAATTTCTTGCCCCATGCCTCTTTAGTGCGGTGACGAGCATTTGACGACCGTGCATGTCCAGTGGCTAGCCACATCCTGGTCTCCATGAATTTTACCAGTCTTTCCATTTGAGTTGCAGAAGTGCTGCATTGCGTGACACTAGAAGTTGTGTAACTATTTATTGAAAAAATCGTTTTACATTATAGTAACTAGTTCATATCCAAATTGATAGATAGATAAATAGATATAATCTTTATTGAACACCTTAAAATTAAACAACCATACAGTTATCCAGCTTAGAACAGTGTAACAATAGGCGGTCTGATCGATCAAAGCTCGAAGGTTGTCTCGAAGAGATCTTCGAGACAACGTTTGAATGGAAAGGAATATAACAGCAGAAAAACAAGAATAGTGTTTCACTTACTTGCTTCAGAAATAGGTTCCTCCATAACTTTTCCAAATTCTCCGGTTTGTGTTCAAATCAAATGTTTTTCAACCATATATATAGTATAATCTATGTTTTCAACAAACAAACGTCACGTATAATGTTTGTCAGTGGTGACGTCACACATATACGTTTTATTTTTTATTTTTCATCTGACAGACAAGGACTAGTGACATTTATTTAAGGCAAAGAGTATATATGATATAAGGCATAGACTAACATTAAATAAACATAGGGTTTATTTTACTACAAATCGTAAATAAGGTTAACTCGTGTCGTTTAAACAAAATAAAAGATAATATGGTTATATTTCTTTAAATTGTACGTTGTAACATTAGTTTATCACTCGATATTAAATAATAATGTTTGATTTTGTTGTATATGGAACAAACAGAAGCTTAAAATATTAGACGATAATAATTTACCGGTTTATAAAATGAAGATCGCTTTCCCAACACTCAACATCCGCGAAGCATCGGTGAGCTCGCTCGACGTAGACATCGACCACGATGACTTTATGGTTAGTGAATACCAAAACAAACATCCTTGTCAACAAGAGCGATGTCTCCGATGTTACATCGGTAGCTCGTCCACGGACGCAACGATGAAGAATTCCTTAAAGAATCGTACGGATTGAATTAATAATGTTTACCAATTAAAAGTAGACCTTATTTCATCCAGCATTGGGATGAATAAACCGTGTGTTTTTCGTCATATCTCTTTCTCGCTTGCAGTGGCTGCGTCATCCCGGATATTTTATGAATATGTGGTGCAATGCAAACAATAAGTCTGTATTTTGTGTATGTAAATTAATGATTTAAAAACATTGTTATGTCCATTATTATATTTATTTAATCACAACAGTCGGAACGGGTGTGGGCAGGCTCGACGCAAAAAGAGAGATGTTATAGGTAAGTTCAAAGATTTTGATTGACTTCGTCGTTTTAAAATTAACCCAACAAATAGATGGTTTTTTTCTCGGTTTCCATTTCTTTTCATAACTTTACAGTCTTCGATTTTCATGTTGTAGAAATCAGAGATATTATTATAATATTATAAAGTTATATTTTATTATAAAATACCTAAAGTATCTGTCCTCGCCTGTATGTGTCAATGTCCATTCATTTGGTATTTATCCTTTAATTGATTTATACACCATTTCAACATGCAAGAAGCCAATTTTAAGAGACAAATCACTTTCATTTGAATTTTTGTAACAGCCATCATATTGCCGGCTATGGGCAAACTAAAATCTTTCGCAGTGCGATGCGTATGCCCCGCCCACAGCAGCGTAATCGGCGTTGGGCTGTTTTCAAGCTTTACGAATGCTTCTATAAGTTTTTCCTTCATCGGATAAAATTGACAGTAAAGGCGAAGATGTACGCAAAGGCGAGGTCACGTGACGATGTTTCGCCGATGTTTGAACTAGAGAATACGAATTTCATACAACAAATGTCAAATTTGAGGCTCGCCCTTGGCGCTCAACATCGTTGCAGTAGAAGTTGTCAATTACTAAGTTTGTGAATACGAAATCTACATCTTGTCGATGTTTCACGGATGTTGTCAAAAATACAACGATGTTTGCTCTTACAGAATCGCACGGCTGTTGCGTAGGAATGCTACCAACAAAACGTAAATGCGATGTGTACTTGTTTTGTGGCGATGTTGGCATCCCTATACGCGTCTTGCGTCAAACTATCAACGCTAGTAGGGAAGACGTTCTACTTATAGATATTTACTTACTTTGCCATTACCAAGAACACTTTATTGATACGAAAAATATATAAGAGTATTTACGAAGAATCTCTATCTTGTCACTAAAAGCCATCTCTTCTATACAACCTTTCTATGGATAGAGATTATTGGATAAGTAACTATTATATGCCTCATAAGTAATTTACTATGGGCCTCGTAAGTAAGCTCAAAATCACACAACGAGCTATGGAAAGGGCTATGCTAAGGGTTTCTCTTCGTGATCGAATCAGAAATGAGGAGATCCGTAGAAGAATGAAAGTCACCGACATAGCCCATAAGACTAGCCAGTTAAAATGCAAGTGGGCAGGGCAAATAACACGCAGAACAGATGGCCGATGGGGCCGAAAGGTTCTGGAATGGAGACCACGGAACTGCAAGCGCAGCGTCCTTTTGGAAAGTTATGGGGGAGGCATATGTTCAGCAGTGGACGTCCTACGGCTGAGACGATGATGATGATAAACTAGTATAATGAATAAGTTGTACCTAAATCACATTTGAGTATTAACTCAATTTAATAATAAACAAATTACAAAACAGTTAGCTCACAGACGGAAACCAGCGAACGCTTACGCTTAGAACGCTTTTCACGCTTAATATTCTTCGCTTCATTTCCCATAGTTTTAAAGCTTTTAACACTTACGTATTTGTAATTCGTGTAGAGTATTTATACAATAGTTTTATGTACATTTTTTATTATTTGGCGAAGTTGAATGAAGAAATTATCTGAATAAAACTGTAAATTTTAAAGTATGAATGAGATCTGCTTTCGAAAACAAATACTTAAAGTTTTGTTAAACATCTTACATTTCGGGCCATTTAAGAGGACTGCATTCCGATTACTGTTTTCGCGTTGTAGGTATTCAGCAAAGGTATTGCTATCTCAACATTGCAGAAAGAAACGACTCGCTCCCGGTGGCGACGTTCTGCACTCTCATTGAAAAAGACCAACGAATGTGGTTGAAATTATAGTTGGAAAGATCTAACTTATTTACGTCCCCCGTTGATTCCCGTTAGTCTTATTAAAAATGTAGAAAGATACTGCTTCCCTTTAACAAGAACTTGAGAAAACTGTCATATAATCCGCTTAAGAAAGCCTAAAGACGAGACAATTTGGCCGCAAGATTGAAATCACCGATAAATTGAAAGTCCAGCTTTTTGTGACTACAAAACATCCATTCTTAATGGTTAATGGCCACATTTTTGTTTTTATTACTATTTCTACATAATCTGATAGTTTTGAGTGTTTATGTTTGATCTTGTGTGAAAAATCTTACAAGAAACACAAAACGATGACGTTCGAACTTGTTTATTGTGGATATAGTTAAATAATTCCACATTGTAATGTTTAAAAACATGTTTAGGAATCCATGATTAATTATTATGATTTTAAAAGGTTTGCAGTACAATTTGGGAATAATTTATGATTTGTTTTATTATTTAACCAGGCGCGCAGTTCTATTATTGAATGGTTATAAATGTACTTATCTTTCTAAATAGTATAGTATAGTAATAGTAATGTTTAGCAAATGATAGTCCTTATTCTTATTCCTTCCTCAAAAGGCCGGCAACGCATCTTTGAGACCTCTGGTATTACGAACATATCCCATAAGTCTTTGATATTAGATTTTCTATAACCAAATTTGTACATACTTATTGACTACAAGCTGGTGCCCGCGACTACGTCTGCGCAGGGTTTGTACTTGAGTAGCTTATTATTTTTCCAAGGGCATATCTATCTTTATACCAAAATGTCATAAAAATATGTATATGGTCAAACGCAATTGCTATAATAGTATTATATGTGTATTATATTAAATACTTAGTATATCAATCAGTAAACATCAATAATAAAATACAGGACTAACGTTCATACAAAAATTAAATTAATCACCATTGAAAATAACTGTCATTACATTTCATCACCCTTGACGGCTAGTGTTTCGAGCTGTCAAATTGACTTGGCTTTTGACTAAGCTTTCAGAAACTGACACAAACTTTGACAGAACTGTCATCATTACGATCTTGCCGTAGGCGGAGATCTTATTATTTTGTCTGTGCTGTGCCCAAGCATATTACGCTTTTTCGCCCGCTTGGTGATAGATGATGATGATGATAAAAAGTATCTTATGGATTAAACCAGTGCCTCATCTACCTCCATACCAAATTTCATCAAAATTGCCCCAAACCGTTTGTGCGTTAATGAGTAACAAAGATCCACACATCCACACAACTATACATCCATACATCCATACTCACAAACTTTCACGTTTATAATATTAGTAAAATAAAAGTAATAGGGTAGCTTTTTATAGCTTTTTTTTCCTGTCTTTACAAAGTTTGGTTTCGTTAGTCATGCTTTTGTGTTTAAAAATCATAAAGTATATAAACCGAGAAGGATTGCGTTATCAATAAGAAGGCTCAATGTTGTTAAAAACTCTTCTTGCGGCCACATGAAGGTTTTCAAGCAATTCGATAGCTAGCGATAGAAAGATATTCTATACCCATACAAGGGTAAAAGAACCAGATAAATATATGAGATCCTTAGGCTAGTGACTGAACGGTTATGGCGTTTAACGCGGTTAGTCAGAGGACGCGGGTTTGACTTCTGTTCAAAGATAACACAAATTATCTGTTATTCTATCTGTTTTTTAGTGTTTGTAGACCGTGCTAGGTTTTATGGATATAGAAGAATATAGAATCATGATTGTGTAATAAGTGGCAGCCTTGAAAACTCGTATCTTTGTACGTGTGCTAAACGGCGGTCTAAGGCTGCTATGTGGATATGGTTAGAATAACTGCGTAAGTGTAACGTAACGTGTCGTTCACGTGAAACAGAACAAACTATCATTTGTTTAGGGCAACTGTGACGCAGATAGTTTGTACGCCAAATTGTGATGCGTTGAAGATTACGTTACGCCCTGTACACTCTTATGCATACATGCAATCGCCATCGCACTTTTGAACTTTTATCGTAAATATTAAAAGTGAACATTTTTAATAATGTAATAACTTTCGTAATAATAACTTTTCTTTGCTTTCAGGTGCAGAGCTTCATGTTTGCTAAATCAATGTTTCGTATTCACTTTCTTAAAGTGATACTTGTAAAGCTTGGTACCCAAACTGTGTTTTTAATTGTAATACAATTTTAATTCACTTATGTGTGATCGATTTCCTGACAATCCAATTTGATATAACTTTTAACAAGGTCCTACAAGCTATTGATCTCTATGGTATAAAATACCCAAACGCTTCTTATAAATATGACTGTGCCCATCAGGCCTTAAAATATATTGAATGTGCCACATATTGTATGTGGGGCATATTTTAGTACCTATGGGGCTAAAAAATTTAAATTATTTGTGTTCTGCACTTAGAAATATATTTTAAATAATAATTGTCTAAGTATTCCCTTCTGGCCTTCACCAATGTATAGGTTGTGTCTAAGGCTAATAAAGTTAAAAAAAATCTGTCCTCCTTCATTCCTTTTGTTATAATAAAAAAAATACTAATATTATAAAGAGAAAAGATTTCTATATATGTTTGTAACGAATTAGCTCAAAAAGTACTAAACCAATTTTGAAAATTCTTTCACTGTTGATTAGCTACATTCACTTTGAGTAAAATAAGCCATATAAGATTCATCGTCATACATCACCGCGTGGGTGAAACCGCGGAGAGCAGCTAGCTATAATATAAAATATAAATACTTTAAACAATGTCACGGACCCACTTGTCGTCTGTGAACAAAAGCTTAGTAAAAAAAACTCAAGGCTTCACATCACTTATAGTATGTATTCTAATAAAAAATATAAACAGAATAAACGATGGCAGTTGAAGAACAATAATTAAAACACAGTTTTCGAGAAATGCTCCAGGCTGTATAATTAATAACGGGTCTAATATTCAAATCGTAAGATTTCGTGAGAGAGATTTTACTTGCGCACCATTTATACACTGTAGAGATAACAATTGGTATTTGTAAACATTTTAAGAACTTTTTGATAGATATTCTTTTGTGGGTAATTAAATTTATGAGAAACTAGCTGCGTTCCGCGATTTCACCCGCGCGGTTATGGATAATGATTATGATAAATCAAATATAGCGTATGTTACTCAGGCATAATGTAGCTTTATACTCGTGAAAGAATTGTTTGAATCGATTAAGCAGTTTTTACGTGTATCGAATACAAATCAACAATCATATATCTTTCAAACAAACAATCATAAATCTTTCCTATTTACTATTAGAGTAGATAAAGATTGATACCAAGGTAAGTGTGAATAATGTGGCCTGGTTTGTACCGGCGTTACTATTGCATATTTCAAAATGAACAAGTATTTATTGTGTCATAACTGTAATAGTTAGACATATGGTGATGTGAACTTCTTTGTAGATATTAACGTTCTATTAAACTGTAGTACACTTACGCCACTTTGCTTTATAATTGTCAATTGTTTCCGCAGCGTACGCGATAAAAGGATTTTTTTGGTGTTTTTTCCACACCTTGCATTATCGAAGTTTTCATATGAATCCCTAATATTTTGAAAATTGTTAATAACCTATGTTCATCAGGGACACTGTAGAATAGTAATTGTTAACCCGTCGAGTGTCGCGTGTACACCATGTGTACGTTTAAAAAAGTGCTAAGCCATGTCGCGCATACACAAATTGTATACATATTTTTAGACCTCGAGTTTGTAACTAATTTTATCATATCCAATATACCAAATTATTATTAAATACTTACTTATGAATATATAACGGTATAAACTTGCTTTTAGTTGGTCAAACTATTCAAGAGTAGTATTTTTTATTTGAAATTTTATGCGTAGTTCCGAAATAAACCTAAAAACACTAGACACGGGACGGGAGTTTTTCTAATCGGTTCAGTAGTTTCGGAGCCTATTAAATTTAAACAAACAAACATTCAAATCTTTCCTCTATATAACATTATTATATATAATGTGGATGTAGACTGTATTCCACGAGAACTACAAGTAACAATCTGTCAAATAAAAATCAAATATCTGTTAAATTGCACACTACTGCTTCACGGTTAAATAACTGGCAAAAGTGTGGTACTTTCCCCAGGCGGACTCTGTAAAAGTCTTACCGTTGCATATTTAAATTTGAAGTTAAGTACCTAAATAAGTTATATATATATTTAATTACGAGCACAGTATTTATAGTAAGTTAAGCAAATTCACGTTAGAGATTTAGCTAAAAAGTACTTTAACTTAAAGACATACATATATGCACTAAATATAACCAATTGCAGTTTCTACAAACAGGTACTTACACTACTATAATTATTGGCGAAATAATTGCCAATAATTATCATGCGTGCAATTGCTCCTTAATACCTTACTTATCAAAACAATTTCAGCAAAATTACTTTTAACTGAAGCATTAAATACTAAACGTAATAAGTTCACTCACAGTGATAATTTTAAAACTCTTGTTTAAATTAAGTTCTTTTCCTAATTAAACAACACTTATTAATTGTCTGTAGCATTATCGAACATTAGTGCAGGGTGAGGCATTGTTGAACGCAACGAGTGTAGTAATGATATATGTAGTTCACACACGATCAAGTCTTTGGACATTGGTAAGACTGCGGTCTTAGTGAGGGATAATTTTGTTAGTTACAAATATAGTCTCAGGGTTTATAAATAGTTACCGTATGTTGCATTATCGAACATTAGTGTAGGTTGAAGCATTGTCGAACGCTATAGGCAAAGCACCTGGAACACACGTTCTCCTTAGTAAGTAGAACGTCTTCGCGATATATATGCGACAAAAGTGGAAGAAGACGGATAGGGGGCGGAGGACGCTTGCCGGCGATCATTACGCGAGTGCCGACAGAGCCTTCGGGGTTGGCAGTTTTTAAATGTCACTATTTTTTGTTGAGTACGTAAGCTACCAACAAAAAATATCGGCCAAAGTATTCTTTACAAGAGCGATGTTTAAACCTGCGTAAATCAACGCTAAAAGGAAAGACGTTCCGCTTATATATATTTACTTACTTTGCTATGGGTGCAGTAATGATATTGTAGTTCACATACGATCAAGTCTATGGACGTCGGTAAGACTGCGGTCTTGGCGAGGATTTATTGTGTTAACAGTGAAGCGATAGTCCACGGGTATTATTTAAGGTTATAGTCTGTTGCATTATCAAACATTAGTGCAGGGTGAATCAATACTGAACGCAATGAGTGTATTAATGATATTTATGTAGTTCACGCATGATCAAGTCTTGGACATTGGTAAGACTGCGGTCTTGGTCAGGGATCACTTTAATAGTAATAGAGCGATTATAGCCCACGGGTTTTATTTATAGTTATAGTCTGTTGCATTATCGAACATTATTGCAGGGTGAAGCTTTGCTGAACACAATGAGTGTATTAATGGTATTGATGTAGTTCACGCATGATCAAGTCTTTGGACATTGCTAAGACTGCGGCCTTTGTGAGAGATCACTTTGATAGTAATAAAGCGATAATAAAGCGAGTTCACGTGTGTTATATATAGTTATAGTCTGTTGCATTATCGAATACTAGTGCAGAGTGAATCAATACTGAACGCAATGAGTGTATTAATTATATGTATGTAGTTTACACATGATTCAATCTTTGGACATTGGTAAGACTGCGGCCTTTGTGAGAGATCACTTTGATAGTAATAAAGCGAGTCCACGGGTGTTATATATAGTTATAGTCTTGCATTATCGAATAATAGTGCAGAGTGAATCAATACTGAACGCAATGAGTGTATTAATTATATGTATGTAGTTTACACATGATTAAATCTTTGGACATTGGTAAGACTACAGTCTTGGTAAGGGATGACTTTGTTAGCAGTGAAGCAATTACAGTCCACTGGAGTTATTTTTATTGTAACTGTCTGTAGCATTATCGAATATTAGTGCAGAGTGGAACAATGCTGAACGCAATGGGTGTAGTAATGATATATGTAGTACACACATGATCAAGTCTTTGGACATTGGTAAGACTGCGGTCTTGGTAAAGGATACATTTGTTAGCAGTAAAGCGATGATAGCTGAGGGGTCCGACCAAAACCGACAGCTACGGGATACATCCATACTTCAGATTTGAGCGAAGGTAACGTCGTAATGAAATCCACAGCATGGTGACAGGCCTAGTTGGTAGCAGCCTTGGCTGCGTAGTGCTGGATTTCAGAAAGGATCCCTGGCCTGTTTAAATATCGAGAAATGTTTGTCTACGCGACATAGATGTTTGCGATGTGTTCATGTGTGTGTCCGTGCCTCCCGTGACACTGGGTATATGAAGACTCTTGTAAGGGCATTTTCTGGTGCTCGCCTGGTTAGCTGCCATGCCCAAGATTGAACACCTCTCGTTACGAACGTAACGTACAAACCTAACAGTGTGTTCCGGTAGCTGTCCTTGAGAGCCATTCGACATTCGAGGTCTAATGTAATACTTATCTTACCTTCGACTGCATTATCACTGACCACCAAGTAAGATAGTAGACAAGCACTTTACTACGAAAAAATGATATCTTATTATTCCACGCTTTCTCTTATACAAATTGTAAATGTTTAGCAAGTATTATTACTACATTTAAGTATAACTTAGTATTGTTTTTAGTTCTATACTGTAGTGCTTACTGTAGTTGTATTACTGTTTGTGGACCTAAACAGCTCATTAGACATATTAGAACAGGTCAAAATTGGCTGCTTAGTCAGAGATATGCTAACCCCCAGTTTCTCAAACGCTTGTCAAAGCTTTGATTAGTTGAACAACTAAATACTAAACGCTCATTGGTCAATGGTATGCTATGACGCGATATGTGACCAATCAGTGGTCAGTATTCCGACTGTTAGCTGATGTGTTTTGCACACAGTGTTTTCTTAAATCTATGTCTTGTTACTTGTCTCGACCAACGGATGGATTCAATAACGCAGAGCCCAGCCTCATAGCTATAAATTTATAGTTATGGCAGGTGATGCCTTTTACGTAGTAAGCATCCATTAAGGAAGTATTTTTCGGAAAGGCTTAATGGTTCAATTCAATTTTATTTCTGTGGCTCCTTATCCCATAGACTAAGCGAGCGAAGCCTTTGGCTGGTCAACTAATAATTCATATTTACGATGTGAGGTCCGGATTTGTGATACATTTTTTACGAGACAATTTAAAAATCAATGGAAATGCTCACGTGACTCCACGTTTCATTTGTACGTTTGTTACCTCATGTTTCGGGCATTGCGAATATCAACAGATGATCCAGCTCTTGAAAAAAAGCTACCTATTTAAACTCGGATAAAAAAATAAAAGGTCTTGCTAACCATGTCTATTACCAATAATAATTAAAGAACTATAACTTCGCTTTCTCTTATTAAAAGTATAATAATGTCTTACCTTGAGTAAATAAATACTTTGACAAAATTTTATGAACAAGGAAAAATAGAAGTAATAATATACGAGTAAATTAAGTAAACTAATTTAAAAGCCGGGCCAGAGGACAAGGGAGCAAAATGTTGGTAGCATTAATACGTTGAATTCAAACTGTTTGTCCTGAGTGGACGTAAGCATTCCGGTCACCCGTCGTCGCCTCAACTAAACGTTTGGCCCTATATGAGTTAAGTTGAGAGTGGATGTCTTAAATCCCCTAACCCCAAATAGCCCAAACATTCTGTAATATACATATGTGTGTATTATACACATATTTATGAAGTTTAAGGTCCGTTTAATAAAAAATAAAAATAAGTCCCGCAACACAAATTTTTACTTAGGACAAGAATAATATGTTGTTTTTGCTAACACTAAACCTAACCAACATACAGGTACATCAATTCTTTTTTGTATCTTAGATTATTAATTCGCTCGCTCCTCCTTCACACCAAGTTCACACCCGAGAGTGATCACTTAGTAAAGAACACTTACAATATATTAACTCGCTCTAACGTGGAACATAAAATGGAGCACATACCTTTTAATTATCTTCGGAAATTACAGGTGTTTTATTTAGCCGATTTGTTATTTGGTTAATGTATGTTTCCTGGGTATTTACGCAATAAAAAAACGCTGAACTAAGTGAGGTATTCAACTCTCATAAGAAACTCATAAATGATTCAGTTGGACTTTGGGTCGTGGTCTGGTTTGACGTGGGATGACCCGGATGTAGGACGTGGATAATTCGCTGAAAGGTTGACCTTTCAGCGAGTCTTTATACGTAGTCCGTAGGTGTTACCAATAAGGTAAGGTGAGTATCACAAATTATACTAATATAGATACCGGCTTCACTCACTGCGCGATGCGATCTTCCCTGAAGAAGAACGTCACACGTTCAAAACGTTGTCGGACTTAAACCGAGACAATACCAAGTGAGTGAAGCCGGTATCTTTATATTAGTATAATGCTTCTTACATGTTCAACCATTACTGTATCTTACTTTAAAGGGTGCCCTTTAAAGTTATAAACGCTAACGGAGGAGCGTGCGAGCGAATTAATAATCTAAGATACAACAAAGTGTTTAAAATTAAGAATTGATGTACCTACATGTTGGTTTGGTTTAGTGTTAGCAAGAACAACATATTCTTGTCTTAAGGCGCGGTCGTATCCTGATAATAGTAAAAAGCAGAATCTTTAAACATCGAGTGTAACGAAACAGTTCGATAATAATCTATGAAAAAAAAACTTAAGTCAGAAAAAGAACAGGCAAAGAGTAATAACCGAACAGAATTCATAAATATTACTCACTCTCTGCAGAAAAAAACCCTAAATAGGTGCATAAAAATAAACTTTCACGTCCAAACTCTCAGAATTTTCAGCGATAACACTATATTATTTTTTAAGTAATACATAGCCAACATATAGTACTAAAGTAGTAACCAGCAGTTTTTTTCAATTGTGTTAGTATATATCGAAAAATATAAAGAAAACGTACAAAATTAACGCATTTTCGCATTACATCGTCCAATCTAACAAGCGATTTTCAACCTTACGTAAAGCATCGTAAATTATTTTAAAATTGGGGTTGGACCGCGTCTTAAGTAAACATTTGAGTTGCGATACGGACATATTTTCATTTTTATTAAGCGGAATACACATATAGTGTGTATAATACATACATAATGCATATTACATCTATGTTAGGAAGCATTATATATATGTATTAAATAAAATTACTAGACGAAATATATGAACCAAAAAATCACATAACTTTGTAATAATTTCCCTCGTTACGCATTTCAAATGATTATAAAAAAATAATTATAATATTAATAGTTTAGTAGACTTAGATTTTTTTTTCAAATAATAATATTAATTACTCTAAAACATTTAAAAACCCCAAGCAATCTCAAAAATGTTCACGGAAGACTATAGAGATGGCCCTATAATACTTATAAAAATTGGCTTCTTTTTTGCCCCCGTAGCTCGTGTTATAAAAATGCATAAAAAGTTTATGATATCAAAGCCGACTTCAAGTAATTACTGAGAGTGGTACATTATAGAAGCGTTATACCAAAACATTTTAAACAACTTTTAAACAGAATTAATTGATTTCCGTAAGCAAAGATTTCCCTCTATTCTCTATTTTTTATTTTACCTCTATTTGTACATTTTAGAGATGGAAACTATGGTGGAACATTAATGCTAGTCACGGTATTTTTTACCCATGGAACCCTTATCCTATCCTAGATTTCTTTGAGAGAGAGATTGAATTGATTCATTGTTCATGTTCGAACAGATCAGTAGAACACCAAGTCGATCCTGAAAAGGCAATAGTAATTGTATTTCATGAACACCTGGGTTAATATTACTTACTTTTGCAGATAATTCATCACATTATTAAAGTCCAGTGGTCTTTAGCTGAGAATGGACAATGAAGCCTGTAGTCCGTGGATATGACAGCGGCTTGTTTCAACAGGTTAGAATAAGTTTTATTACGTGTCATAGAAATTGGTCGCTATGGGATAATTTTATTCTGTCCAATGTTAGGAACTTCTCAGGGTTAATACAGTGTTTTCAAGAATTATACGAACTAGTTGCGTCTCGGGGCTCTGCCCATTCGTAAAATGTATATTACATTAGAAAATTTTTCTCCAATAAAAACAGATTAATCTTTGTTTTTTATTAACATTAGCTTTTAATTGGTGCAGTAGCTTTGGCGTGAAGGAGTAATAAATATATATGGGCTATTATGTATCTCATTTGCTAACAAATGTTGATCGAAATTGAAAAAATGGCGGCTCTGTGTCAACAACATTTTTGCTTACTGGAGTTGTCAAAAAAAAACAATATATCTATTGTTAAGCGACCTGAATATTAATTCTTGAGTAACGGAAAATAATAAGCAAGGGTTAGCATAAGTTAAGACCCGTTTAAAATTAACTTTTCACCATGACATGATCTTACCTGAGAGCATCATGCGATGGTGGAATGGGATAGAATTCAATTTGTTTTTTTTCCAATGTATAATGCAAAATATATTCAACAGAAACCGAACACTATAATCCGATCTTTTGAAAACCGTCGCAATTTTCTACCGTCGGTTTTTAAGTTTTCTTTTTTATTTACCGACGTTGGTTGGCAATTGTCACCTGATATTTTAATATATATTGTTTTACAATTTTATTTTATTTAACTTTTATTATGTTTTTTTATGGATCATGAATCTGAAATAAAGTCTTATTATTATTATTATTATTAAGGTATCAATTACATTAACATAAATTATATATAAAAGAAATTGAGACTGAAGTATTACAGTTTCCTAAACTAAATATATGCCTACTAAGTACGACCTTAAAACCGACAATCGTTTGTCAACGGTGTAAGAGCATCATAAGCCGTGATTAATTTCTAAAAGATAGAAAGCATCTTAAAGTCCCGTCTCATATAAGTACACATATTATTTACAAAAAAATATGGCTATCACACGGAATTCGTGCTCAGAATATCTCGTGCCCCTTTTAATTTAGTCATGGCCTTGTTTTCGGAGATGAAACAAAAAAGAGATGGAGTTGTCTGAAATAAAAATATAAGGCTTTTTCACGGCTTCATTTCAAGTTGTCGTCATAAATAATTGTGGTATGAAGCTGAAATAATTTAATTTTGGGCAAGGTCAATTTGGAAGGTTAATAGAGAATGACGTAATTGCTTTGTCTTTGTTTTGTTTGAAGCGATTATTACTATAATAAATATTATACACTTTAGGCAGGTATTTTGTTTTAATTTGACTACTTGTTAAAGTTATGGTTTAATTTACTATTTTTACAAATGAAAGGAGACTTACTTTATAAAGGCCGTCTGATCTGAGGTCAAATCAATGCTAAATAATAGAATAATAGACTAGCAAATACTTCAGTGTGAGGAGCTCCTCAATCAATCATTACACTGCGCTCAGTGTTCCTGGGTGGCAGTGCAACTACTATTAAAAACCAGCCAAGTGCGAGTCGGACTTGTGTACGAAGGGTTCCGTGTCATTATCTATAAATCTCCCATACAACCGACATGAATTTATGTAGTATTTTTTAATTATACTTATTTTATTAAATGGACTACAAAGTATAATCGTCGCATGCTAGTCTTAAATTAAAAATCTGCCATGACGTGTCATCAAACATAATTTCCTTCACCAAACACCAAAAATATCAAACACTCGTCCAATTTATCTCTACTCCTCTTTTAACAAACAAACACTGAAAAATCTATACACATTTTTGTCGCGCTAAAGGATATGTACATAAAAAATATCATTTATATTCCCTTGATATTCACACATGGGCTTGCCGGCTTCCCCCAAAGCTTTCGCGACGTGATGGGGGTACAAAATAATAATTATTTACCTTCCCCCAAAGGTAACTTTAGGGGAAATACTCGCAAGTATTCAGAAATGTTTTTGAAGGTTTTTATTACCAAGTTTTTTAGGGTTACGTTGGTTGATTTTAAAAACACTAATGAACCTTCATCTTCAAGCTTTTCTACCGACTTCCAAAAAGGAGAAGGTACTCAATTCGACTGTTTTTTTAATGTTTGTGACCCCATAAATTTCGACTGGGTGAACCGATTCTCAAAATATTTTTTTTGTTTGAAAGCTGATGCTTCCCGTGTGGAATCCGTCCCATTTAAATTTCGAATTCGGTCAAGTAGTTTTTGAGTTACACTCTAATAACTGAATAGAATGGATGTCAGTTTAAAATTTTTGAAATATACTTGTTGAGTAATATTATTTATCTAAATATAATTATCAAATCGGTCACTCTTCGTTTACTATGTTTAGATACCTAACTAATCAAGTGGCAATACATTATGAAGCAACGATGGAAATAATAAAAGATGGACTTGGACATGGAACTAAAGTAGTTCCGTAACAACACATATCCCTAGTCTGTCGCTTGTACAGTGGGCCGAGCACAAAAATTTGCTGAAGTGTAACGTTATCGTATCGTTTACGTATCCAGTACAAACTATGAGTTATATGTGCCACTATTGTACTAGATAAATGACAGTTTGCACTAAATACGTTTACGATGCGATTATGTTACACTTAAACAAATGTTCGTGCTCGGCCACAGATCTGCACGAAACGCCATGTATATTCGATCGGCCGTTTACGTCGTGTTTGGACTGATTGAGATAAGCTTAAATTGTGAATTACTTATTTTATTAAAGCTTGTTCAAGCACTAGACTTGTTCATGACAGCTACAGCCAGAGCTTGTAACTGTAGTTCTGCGCGGAACTGCACTGAGCTAGTCATCTCGAGACATTGGTTTTAAGTGTCTTTCGTCTAGTAATTTAACTTGCTACAGTGCCTTTCACACCCTTACATAGGAATGTTTGTGCACTATTGCTTTGCGGAATAATATTTCGCACTGCAGGCCTACCTACTAGTAGGTCGGGTTTCCTCGTCTTTTACGCATCTGTCTTTTCGCATCGCATCTTGCCTAAGAGGCCTACCTACAAGTAGGTCAGGTTTCTTCGTCTCTTACGCATCTGTCTCTTCGCATCGCATCTTGCCTAAGAAACCTACCTACTAAGTAAGCCGGGTTTCCTCGTCTCTTACGCATCTGTTTTTTCGAATCGCATCTTGCCTAAGAGGTCTACCTACTTACTAGTAGGTAGACCTCTTAGGCAAGACCTACTGGTCGGATTTCCTTGTCTCGTACGTATCTGTCTTTTCGCATCGCATCTTGCCTAAGAGGCCTACCTACTAAGGGGTCGGGATTCCTCGTCTCTTACGCATCTGTCTTTTCCCATCGCATCTTGCCTAAGAGGCCTACCTACAAAGAGGTCGGGTTTCCTCGTCTCTTAAGCATCTGTCTCTTTGCGGCGGATGGATTATACACTCCGTCCCGTCATGGAAGAAATAATGTTATAAGCAGCAGAACGATGTAGGTTAATAATAAATATTATAATTAGGAAAACTACGGAACACTATAACTAGTTTATAAATCACGCTCCACTGATTCATTTTTAAGGCTTCCACATTGAAAAGAAGCATGTACCTATTTCTGTGAAAAGTTGAAAACAATTCTGCGGAGTCATGGAATTTAGAGGTTTTCACGTTTAAGGACGGATTCTAGCGTTGCGTGATTTGAGAAATAATTCACGAGAGTGTTACAGACAAACTTATTACACGAAGATATATTTCATAATAACTGCGTAAAGTTACTTGCCAAAGGGACTAAACACCACTATAATAAAGACGCAGTATGAAAGTCTAATAGCTATTAATGAAATCGAGAGTAGTTCAAGGAAAACAGACTAAGTCTCATGCCACGGATTCCAACAAATTGATCAAGATGAGTGGCATTATTAAACTGAGCGCTTCCGTGCCTCGGAGAGCACGTTATGCTGTCGGTCTCAGTTGTTTGTCTTACAACAACAGTCTATGTCGAGAGCCTTCGGGCGGCCTGAAAACTTCGACATGGGGTCCGTGTAGTAGGTTATTGCCCAACTTCTCTCTCTGAGAGGAAGGCCCAAGTCCCAGCAGTGGGAACAAAATGGGCTGATTATGATGATGATGACCAAGATGATCTTAGTGACATCAAAACTCTTATAAGCAAGATAATGCTAGATTTTCACTATTATGACTCTTTTTTCACTTGATTAAGTAGTGTTTGACTAAGTATTCTCTTCACTGTTGGAGCTGATGCGGTCAAAAGTGGCTTATCATACTAGACCATAGCAACTGCTTCTCAACGAGGGCTGCCGAAACACACATCTTAGGTGCTTATCGACAGATTTTTAAAACTTTAGGGTGGTAGCTAGCCAGGATGACACTAGAAGTACCCTGCCACTATGCTGTGGATTTCATCACGACGTTACCTTCACTACTTCAAAGCTCAGGAGGTGAGGATCGATCCTGTAACCTTCTCATCGACAACCCTTCTAATCCTTAGACATTCGTCGCTTTTAAGACTTTGCTGATGACAACTTTCTACTTTATAACGATCCGATTAATATCTGCGATGTGGAAACACACCTTAACGTGGATGGATGGAAGAGTTACTTACCAACAATGAAAATGATTAGTCATACTGACTGACGTCATTATTTGTGTTTAGTTTAGTAATAATAGTTTAAAAATATAAACAAATACATAACATCTAACTGATTGATCCAGACGTTACCGAAATCCATTCTAAAAATATGAAAGGAAATATTCAGCTACATTCGCTGAGTGCTAGAACGAGAGACAAGGTCTCCAGCCGTGCGATTCTCTAAGAGCAAACATCGTTGCATCGACAACATCCGTGAAACAAATGACGAGATGACAAGAAACGTTAGAAAAGCAACCTTGTGTACAAGGGCAATATCTCATAAAGTATTTGACATCGGTGAGCTCGTTGACGAATCATTAGAGAATCGCACGGCAGTAAGCCTAGCACGAATAACTGCGTAAGTGTAACGTAATGTGTCGTTTCACGTGCAACAGTACAAACTGTTATTTATCTAGGGAAACTGTGACATAGATAACTCAAAGTTGGTTCGCCTAAGCGACGCATTGGCGCTTATGTTACAAAATACTTTAACGAAAATTGTTTGTGCTACGGCCTCTGACGGTGCTTTGTGTAGAGGCGAAACATGTATACTCGTAGAAGAGTTTTTGGTTGAATTAGTTGCAAATGTGTTGCTTATTCGGTATACTTCCTGATTACTTTTATGCGGTGGTCTGTGCCCCTGGATCTTGGTCATAAGCATGTGACGACTCCGTTAAGTCAGTTGGCACTCTGCCATAGAAGCACGAGGTCCCAGGCGCGATCCCTGGCCGTATGGCAAATATTTATGTAATGAGCAGAAATGTTAATTACTGGGTCTTGAATATTGCGATGAACTATGTGTTGTACAGGGTGTGAATTTGTAAACGTTATTTTTATCGTTTGTACAAAAATCACGATTTTCTTTACGGCCTTGATTAGAACATAATGATATATTTTATTTCAAAAATAAGCCAGCGAACAGTTTTGTTAAATATTATATTTTAATAAGATAAAATATAGGAAAGGTTGGCAAACGAGCAGGCAGCTCCAGCAGAACTACGGACATCCACAACACCAGAGGTCTCGAAGATGAGGTGCCGGGTTTTAAGGAAAGATTAAGCTCTTTTCTAGAAGGCTCCCAAGTCGTATTTGTTCGGAAACACCTTAAGTGGCAGCTGGTTCCACATAGTAGTAGTGTTAGGCAGTGCCGTCGGAATCGCACGGTTGTGGACTCCCATATGTCAACATGATCTATACTCGTATGAAACTTCCGTCGTGATGTCCGATAGTAAAATTCAGCTGCAGGTATTAGAGCGAACAGTTCCTCGGAACACTTCTTGTGATATATGCGGTAGAAGATGCAGAGTGATCCAAACAAGATATTAAAATAATATATACATATACGGTGTACGTGTGATTCATTGAATTGCAACGAAGTAATATAATGTGTGGCATAGACTACCTAGATAACCAGCCTTCAGATTCAAATATACAATGGGCGGTCGTATTTTTTATATGAATCTTTAAAAATTTGAAAATTATTTATAATTTTTTTATTTTAATCTTTAAATGTTGAACAACTAAGTAAATTATGCAATTAGTTTAATTAATGCATATGTAGTAAAATATATTTAAAAAACTGAGATCACTGTTGATTTATTAACACCTATATGTTAAAATACTATATAGTTTTAGAGTTATATAATCTTTGTGAACCTAAGTTTGAATTTTCAGTTAAGACGCTGAGCGTAACAGCCACTTTGCATAGCCCCCTGAAAATCTGCTTAATTGGCGAACACATTTGCCTTAAGACAAGATATAAACGAAATCATGGCGTAAAGTACGTACTTTTACACATATTTTGAGGTAAATCGTAAATCTACACTTTGAAAGCTATATTCGACATTAGGTTATGTCGTTCATCAACATCGTCATCGTTTATAACCAAGCGGGTGAAACCGTGAAGCGCATCTAATCATCTATAAAGAAATTAAATAACTTGCAGTTTACATAACATTAAAGGTTATAAAAGATGCCATACAAGAAATGCAGGTAAATTAGTCATCTAATTGAACATTATAAATCTGCTATACCACATACCTATCATTACTGTTATCAAAAACACGCTGTAACCGTGTATCATCATCAGAAATAAGCTCAAAAACCGTAAACTTATATCTCAAGGTTATTTTAAAATACTAGTAATAAATATAATACACTAACATGATATCGAAGACTTTCATTTCATGCCGCTTGTTATTTTTTTAGTGATATTTGAACCGCTGCTGGTTACATACTGACTGGTTGGAGTTGGGCTAGTGAGGAAGAGGCTTTAATTATATTTTTTTTACTCTTTGACGCCTTTTTAAATAACTTGTTCAAACCAATGTTATTACGAGAAATAATGATAGAATATCTATACCAATTTTGACTCTAAAGTTTCACGTGGCACTGTGATGAACTCGTTAAACGACGACATTGGGTTTTCCCATTCGCCCAGCAATTTACATATGCTACAGTGTTCTTTACACCTTAACACACAGTAATGTTTGAACACTATTGCTTTCTGGGACAAGTAAAATTAAATAAAAAACTTTAAATCACTCTAAACAAAATAAAAAAGACGTGTGGCATTCGGAGACTGCCGCGGTAAAGCTATTGCATAGCTGTTTTTATCAACTTATGCAATTATCATTATTTAACCAATGCCATCTAGAGGCGAGTTGCTGAACTAAAGAGACAAGCGTGATATTTCAAAAAGTCATTAAAAGTTCTGCTATTCATCGATAGATGAAGCCGGAGTGGTGTTAGGTTATTTTTGTTACGGAATTTCTGGATTCGGTCTCCACGCTCAAGGCCCGCGATAGAAGCTATGCAATAGCTTAAAAAATATATGAAATACCCATGTTAAAGGAGTTGGGAAAAATATGTAATCGGCTGTTTTGTGGCGGCGGCCATCTTGGGCCGATATTCATCAAGCATAACTAAGAACACTCCCGACTTCAAACCTTTCAAAGAAAATAAATGAAATCAAAATCGGTTCATCCGTTCGGGAGCATCGATGCCACAAACATACACACACAGAGACAAGTCAAACTTATAACACCCCGTCGTTTTTTGCCGTCGGGGGTTAAAAATATATGGCACTGCGATGGTACCAACCAAGAATAAAATTACCTACACAAGAGTCGAGTTTCCATGCCTCTTACGATTTGATATCCCAGCGACGGAAGGATTATTTTTAAATCACGTTCGCAACCAAACCGACGATTAAATGAATAGAGAGTTAGATAACTAACAGTTGCAGAAAGCTCTTCATTAGCAGTCGATTAACTAATCCAGCTTTAGTGCTAATGAAACCATTATTTAATGGAGTTGCATAAAATACAAAGTAGACATCTTAATGATCCTTGAGCTAAAGTCGGCTTTAAACAATGTTTTTAAAAGGTATGAACAACGAACAAATACAACCTTCTTGGGTGTGAACTTTAACGTTTTGATTTAGCTTTTTTACTTTGTATTAACATTTTTAAAATATCGTTGCAGTCACATACTATAAGATACTACGTATGTTGCACTAACAAAACGCAAACTACATGCTTGGCTTGTCATTATCAAGCAGATGTCAAATAAAGAAGGTTTTTTTTTTACCTTTGTATGTGGATTCGTCGACTGGATTAGCGTTTTGTCTGTGGTGACAGTACTTGTAATATGGGAAAAACATTAAAAAGTCTGTTTTTAATCCCTGATCGGTATATTTAAAGTTCATTTAAGCACTAATGGTCTAATGTTTTGTGCAACTCAAAATACACTAAAAAGTATAACTTGACTTTTCTTTAGATAAATAGTAATAGTTCCTTATAGGAACTTTAAAATTTGACAGAATTTTCATTTGGGGAAAGATTTGATGTCAGATTAAGATTAAATGACGTCTTTAAAAGTTAAAGATCGATTCTGCAACAGGCTGCATATAGAGTAAAAAAATTAATAAACTGTTTATGTCGGCAAACTACTTAATCTTGTATGTAGAAGATTTTCTGCTTAGTGCTCATATAAAAAGAGCCCAACTAGTGCGTTGGGTAATCGCCTTAAGTACTAAAATATCATCCTATATAATTGGTTAACTTTTCCAATTTATTACCAAGTGGTTATCATTTTGTAACCATCCAATTAGGTTGCTGTGATTTTTCATGATGAATATGAATTTCTGGCAAGGGAGATTTGGCATTTCTAACTGAGCGCATCCCTGCTTCGGAGGGCACGTTATTGCAGAAGAATAATTAATAACCGCTTCTCTAGTAGAATGTTTACCACCGTATATTAAGTAACAGTTAATAGTTGCATGCAGCGCTTAATAGGGTTGTCATATCATTATCAACATTTAGTTTATTTCGCAAAAATATTCCTGACCTGCGCATCGTGATGACAACATTTTAAAAGAGTTATTAAAAACATCAATTTGCCACCAATTTCTCTCTATTTAGCCCATCGCGGATAAACAATCAAGCCGATGTCCATACTTTTGTAGCCCATAACAAAACGGAAGCTGTACAAAATTCTGGGTTTCGGAGTTAGTAATCTTATGGACGCCGCTATCCAAAAACACTATACTTACATATTTCATAAATTTTAATATACCTGTACAGCTAAAGCCGTATTTTTTAAAGGTACGAACTACTTTAGAGGTATATCAGTACACGTTTGTCTTTGAAGAGAGATTTTACGCCTTTACATATCATTGTTACTCGACGTAACATTTTGATAACAATTATTATGCAATTGGGCAACGCAATTCAATTGTTTTCAAATCAATCCTTTGTTAATATTTTAGATGTACAATAACATAATAATACCTAATATAAATAGAATTAGGGCAAGTTTAATCTTTATTATAGCATACAAAATAGTCGTTGATATTTTGGCTTTCTTTATACATGGGTAACCTTTATTCATAGCTTCAATGTTTCTTTGTAATTTGTTAAAGCATTGCATGTAAATTCTTCTTATCCCCTCTATCTTATTTAGCTGCCATTTTATAATGCGTCTATCGACATAATCGTCTAGTGACAGATAAAGTTGAGTCAAGAGTAAGGTTCCGTTTGAACTCTTTAGGGTATGGAATTGTAAAATTTGATCACCATAAAACACGATGAAGATAAAAGTAGTTTTTTATCAACTCGAATGTTGTCTGTATATTTGATTTTAACTACAAAACTGACCAGGTGTTCATGACATTTAAAGTTAACTTAGGTCCTGGAAAATAACAATGATGAACTTTGTACTATAATCAGTACCATCATTATCCAACGAGAAACTGCAGACCACACTTATAATTTTGAGCAGGGCTGAGCAATTTAACTGTTTTAAAATCAATACTCCTACGTATTTAGTTGTGATTTCAGATGCACAATACTTAAATCATGTTTAAAAAATTAAACTGCATAAATCTTATTCGAAATGCAGTGTAAAATCACTCCATAAATCATTTCAAAGGGATCTGACGAGCACGTTTCTCTTTATCAATTCACACTTTCGACCCAGTAGCTTTACCTGAATCTGACACCTTTACCTTTACTCGTTGCTTTAGAGTGAGTATGGTAAATTAAACCGAACCGAAATTCGGCGAAATTGCCTTTGTGCGGTAGGTTGAAACAACTTAGAAAACACTGCGTTTTATGGAAAAATAAGTTGTTCAGAACGGAAAAAAAATATGAACAAAAAACTTACGGAATACTACATCTAGTTGCAAACAGCTTAGGTGTTGCGTATCACGACGAGAGGACATCATCAAAGTTGCAAATATGGTTCAAACAACATTGGTGTTTTTGAGCATTTATTTTTGAAATGCGCTAATATTACATTGTGTCCGGGCGCAGCCAGTATTCTTATAAATACGAGTATTAATATTACTTACTGTGATTATAGACAATTCTTTATTTTTCTTCGCTTGTTTTTTTTTTTAAATTATTTTATTCTAGAAGGATAATTAATACTTTGTTAAATAATTTTGACTAATATAAAGATACCGGCTGCACTCACTTGGTGTTGTGTCGGTTTATGTCCGACAACTTAAACCTACATAATATCTATATATAAATGCATTTACTTTGATATTATATATGTATGTATACTGCTATTACCAAACCAATTTTGCTTATGTGGAGACAAACATTGTGTAAACTAGGCAACAGAGACGAGAGTGGCGCAGCTCAGTTCATAAGGCTGTTAATAACTTCGAAAAGGAACGAATACAAGACCTAGATGCAAAACGCCTTATTATTAAGACCCGTCCGAAGCCTTCCTACACCTACACATACAATGCTGATGGTCAGTTGCACTGTGCGCCTTGCAACAGGATCTTTAAAACTAAGTTTGGTTTTGCCAGCCATATACGCGCTCATAACCGGCGCTAGTCAGGTTCGCCGTTGACGGACACGTCAAGGAGGCCGATATATATATATATAAACTAGGCAATGTATCAATCAAACGCGATATTTACTATCAAATGCATGGTATGTTTTTTTCTTGAACAAACTTATTTATTAATATCACGAAAATAAATACATTTACACGAACTTGTTAGCGTCAATACAGATTTAATCTCTTAGAAAAATTTCCGCACGCCAATTAAGGAAGTTATCCGAAAGTTCTTCCTAACTTTCGGCTTCAGAAAGCCGAAGCCGATTTTCCTGTCGGCACTAGTTAAGGTGCATTAAGTTGCAAAATAACGAGCCGAGCGGTAAATTGACCTTATAATAGAAAGTCGCTTGCTAATTTTGCGTTCAAAATGTTTTCGGTAATTTACCTTGTTAGAGTAGAAAATTGGTATAATCGCCGCCCCGTATTGAATGTATATTTAAAAATTTAAGGTAAATTATAACACATATATTTCTATGGCAAACCGTACCTTAAAACTTATATATAATAGAAGTAAGAGTAACGTTTGCAAACTTCTGCTTGTGATACATAAATAATATATTGCAACGTGATCGCGTATTCAATTTCAATTATTTAATAAATCAATATACCTAGTAATTAACAAACCCAGATCAAAAAACGTAAACTTTAAATGAAGTGTAAAGTTCATTCTCATGAATAAGTGTTCAGTTATTACCTATGGAAACCCCAAACTCCCCCAGACACTAATTTGGAGCCGGATCGGACCAACTTTCAATTTTGCCGCCGTTTTAAATCCGCCACCTTGAATTTTTGACACTTCCACCATATTACCCCTTCGGTCCCCTATGACATTTGGTCAAACACTTTCTACTTATCTGCTACATACGGAGTCCTTTTTTTCACCTTAAGAGGGTGAAGAAGCAAAAAAAGTCGAAGATAATTAGATATTTCGTATTAACGTATAAAGAATAATAATAATGAAGCGCTAACTAGCTGATTAACAAGTTAAGCAACGCTTGCTGCGGTTAGGAGTTAGATGGGTAACCGCTAATGGCATAATTCAACTGAGTGCTTCCGTGTTTCGGAGGGCACATTAAGCCGTCGGTCCAGGTTGTTTGTCTTAGGACAACAGTCTCTTTGGTTATGTCGAAGGCCTGAAAATTCGACATGGGTTCGCTACTAGCCTATATCCACCAAACTGCACTGGACCCACAGGGCACATTACGGCCATCTCCCCTCACTGAGAGGAAGGCTCGAGTTCGTGCAGTGGGAACATAATGGGCTGATTATGAGCAATAATTATAAGGAACAACATCCACACATCTTCAGGTCCCACACTATGCAGAGCCAGTACTATGGTAACCTGATGACTGGTGCACATACTTATAAACTTAAACGCACCCAGAGACTGCTCAAACAAACATTTTCATGCACACAAATGTTTGACCTGTCCGGTGATTGGAACCAAGACACCAGTCAGGGGTGCTATCAACTTCGCCAACCGGCCAGTAATAATGGCAAAGGATTCTAAAGTAAGTTCCAGTTTAAGCGTTTACTGATTCAGACATTTATAAGTCTTAGCATTATCAGCCCATTTTCCTCCTGGGACTCAGGCCTGCCTATCTCTAAAAAGAGATATCAGGGAGTACAGATTAGTTAGTACCCATATACGGAGTGCGTTTATGGTGTCTCCTTCATACAAACATGTCTCTCTGATTTCCTCACTAGATCTTATGACTGGTACTAATGTTGCGTATATGATATAGGGTACAACACATGTGTAATATGACATTATTATGTTTAATTTTTGTTCATAAGTTACGTCTATGGGAAGAAGGATACAGGTAGAAACCATATGAAAATTACCAAAAACGTAACTACTATAGGTAGGTATTATTCTGCTGTACTTCACACTTCCTGTAAAGGGCAGAAGTATAAGGCCCATTATAGGTACTGAAAATCAAGTATCGCTTAGGAATAGCATAATTTATCATAGAATGAATATAAGACAGTAAAAGTAAACAATGCAAATCTAAGAAAAGAGGTATCGATGAAAACGGACAACTAAATAAATGTAATGGTGAAGTTACGAGACCAGTTAACCATACATGTTGCAGTTCGTAGTAAACTAGGTTGATTTCTGCGAAATTAGCGGTCAAGAGTCAACGGGTTAAGAAATGAAATAAACTTTTGCAAATTTTACACCGTATATTTCTTAGTGAAACCATCGAACAAAATGAAGAGTTTGGTGGAAGAGTGAATGAAATAAATACATACGCTACGAACGCCGCAAAAAATGCATAATGGCAGAGATGATGTCTGAAAAGTATAAAAACTACAGCCCCTTGTTCTAGCGTTTTTTTTTTCTCGGCGAGTCAATACCTTATATATATGTATAAGTTTTTAAACTGACATGGTCACTAATGCAAGAATTAACTTCAAAAACGGGATACTTACCATGTATTTAATTTGAGCTCTCGATATTTCGGCACAGTTGCATGTGCCATGTTCACGACTAAACTGAAGTATCTGCGGGTAGGATTTGTTATGAGCAGACGAAACGGTCTTCTCTCTTTCTTTCATGTTTTTCGTTCCGTTTTATTACCACTGCCACAAAAGTTACTTGAATTTCGATCTGGGTCTCGACACACTTGTCTTGCGGTATCTGCTCGCGAGCTTTTTTCGGAACTTCTTCGGTTTTTGCAAAGATGAACCACTGGAATCCCGATACTCGACAGTTGAAACCTTATATATAGACATAATTTACCCATAGAAGAAAATGTAATTAAGTGAGTTGCGTGTGTGTTCTTTATTCTGTATACTTTCTGCAAGTATAAGTTGAAGTTGAAGCTAAATATAACCTTTAAGTACCATATTACATGGAAAGCCATTAGTATGAAAGTTTCATCACCCATTCTACATTTGATAAGGGTGCACGCATACAACACACTTAATATTCCGCACCCTAATTGGAATCACATTGAGAGATTTAGTTTACGCAATAAATCCACAGAATAAACAGCAGTTACTACGTAAATTTGTTTAACTGTGTAGCGTTAAAGCAACACTATTGTGGATTTAATTTGAATTGGCAATTAATTACAGACAAATTGCTTTGGTTTAGTAATAGCATTGTGGGTGAGTGTATGCTGTTAATGTTATATGTAGAGAATAGTTTGGCCGCCTTTTTGTACGTAGCAAAGCACTGTGATAAATTACACATTTTCATATCATATATTATTTTTAACTATTTAAAACTAAACTAAAACCATTGTGGGTGATTAGGGCAGCTTAAAGGCTTCAACTGTCATGAATAGATGTGATGCTTACTATTAGGTACAAGAACTGCATCCCTTATTGTTGTCAGATGTATTGACTTTGGCTTTGGTAAAATAGACTGGTGGAAGAAAATTTATTGCACTAATCAAAAGCCACAAAAAAAAATGTTATTACTCCGGCAGCCTATTAGATGCTAAAATGGTGATGAGTAAGATTATCTCCAACTTTTCACAGAGTTAAAATTCATAGGGCCCACTTTAAGGGTACACTCAGGTACCGGGGTGATTTTTTTGACTCCCCTCTCTCCTGGCGACGGCAGGCGGCCCAAGCCGAGTTAGTTAAATTATTTTTGTTTGTTAACGCCTTTGTGCAAGTCACCTACTCCTCTCTTTGCGGCGAATCCTTAAAGACGGGTGCGCTTTCTGCGCCCTGATCTGGCTGAGTGCCATCTGCGCTCGCCACCCATCCGGTAACGGTGTAAATGCCAGTAGAAGCAAACAGATTTTAGTGCACTCAAAAAAAGACAGCCTAAGTAACTGATCAAAACCTAGGTTACAGAATGTTTTATAAAACAATCGATTGTCTATGAGAAATAACTTAATAATAGTATTCAAGTCATTTTACACGAAAGTAAACCAACCATAATCAGTCATTACGTTCCCAAAAAAACATGAGCTTTCACAACAGAAAGGAGTACGAGTTATAATTAAATACGTGGCCCCTCATTCTATTATTAAGACAGCCTAAGTAACTGATCAAAACCTAGGTTACAGAATGTTTTATAAAACACTCGATTGTCTATGAGAAATAACTTAATAATAGTATTCAAGTCACTTTACACGAAAGTAAACTAACCATAATCAGTCATTACGTTCCCAAAAAAACATGAGCTTTCACAACAGAAAGGAGTACGAGTTATAATTAAATACGTGGCCCCTCATTCTATTATTTATTATAAGGTCCAACGCATGTCGTCGGACAAATTGGCCAGTCCTAAGGAAGGAGTTTTGGAATATGAGAGATGAGAACATGGACTAACAAGCTTTATCCGGCTTATCGACGCCATCAGAAGCACGGGCACGTATAGGTGATGCCATTCATCCCATCCATGCTGTGACCGCACCGAGTTTTGCTCAACTTAATCGATCGATTACCGGCAACTTCGTTGAGACGACACAGACTTGACTAGCGATTAAAAATATGGTGAAAACCATTTACCTTACTAACAAAAATTCAAATGCCCTATTTTCTGGAAATATTTTCATACGCTCCTAGTGTAAGTACAATCTGGTACAATCTGCACAATTCTGTAACTTTAATAGAGTCGTGAAAACAATATGGCATCAACAGCTTACGGATGAACTTGGACAAAACCAAGGTCATGTTCAACGAACATGTTCTACCGAAACCGATTGCGATACACGGCGCCGTTCTCGAAGTTGTTCAAAAATATGTGTACCTCGGGCAAACATTGCAGTTGGGAAAAAACAACTTTGAGAACGAGTTGAATAGAATAATTCGGCTGGGCAGCGTTTGGGAAGCTACGTCGAGTCTTTACTTCGCCAATTCCACAGTGCCTGAAGACGAAAGCCTTCAATCAGTGCGTCCTACCCGTCATGACATACGGAGCCGAAACGTGGACACTGACTGCTCGAATGGTCCACAAGCTTAAGGTCGCTCAGCGAGCTATGGAAAGGGCTATGCTCGGTGTTTCTCTGAGGGATCGCATCAGAAATGAAGTGATACGTCAGAGAACCAAGGTCATCGACATAGCCTACCGGATCAGCAAGCTGAAGTGGCAGTGGGCTGGCCATATTAGCCGTATAACAACAGGTATAATAAACATAGAAACCGAAGTGTACTATTGTCATTTACGTTAGATCGCTTCCGTGGTTTATGTTGGACTGTTTTTCTCAATTGTTGACTAAGGATAAGACTAATCACACAAAATTTCAGATCTTCAGAGTTACACGGGAAGAATAATATCACATACACACATTAAAAAAAATTGCGGTCACTTTGGAAAATCGAAATCTTTTTTGTTACGTTAGATTATATTATGATTTCTTTATCTTTTTAGTTGCTATTTGTTTGCATTGTCAGACCATTCCAAGTAAACCATGTGCACCAATTTGTACTGGTCGCTGATAATGCGCCCGCCCATCGAGCTCAACGAGTCAATGCTGCTCTCCGAGAATACGACATCACAAGGTTGGCCACTGACCTGCCGGCACAGAGCTCACGTGGGATACTCCTAAGCAAGCTGTTTGGAACCGTCAGCCACGTCTCCATTGCCAGAGCTATTCGAGAATGGGACATATTACCACGAAAAGTGCTGGATAACTTGATTCTCAGCATGCCCAGGAGAATCACCGCATGTGTTCGAGCCAGGGGAGGAGTTATATTGAATTTAAACCTATTATTAATAAATTGTACATTAAGTTCAATTAAAAAAAAGTTTATGATAGTAATCACAAACTTTTTGATGTCTTGTGTGAGTCATTATGACCTGCAGTGCTATTCTCTAATGATTCGTCGTTGCGTTCGTCGACGAGTCAAATACTTTGAGATATCGCCCTTGTACACAAGGTTGTTTTTCCTACGTTTCTTGTCATCTCGTCATTTGTTTCACGGATGTTGTCAAAGATGCAACAATATTTGCTCTTTAAAAATCTCCCGGCTGTTACATTATCGTTGCCCAGTATTCACACTCCATAATGACATTTTGCGGTTGTAGGATTTAATCGACGCCATTAATATGATAAAATAAAGTAATAAAGTGGTATTAATTTGTTTATATTACCGGATATTCGGTTTGCTCGTATTCGGATTCAGTTTAGTATTCAATCCGGATATGGGCTGTAATTGATAATATTTACTTAAAATTTGCTGTATATTTTTTTTGGCTTTATGGGGAAAGGGGGGTTACATTTTACACGGAGGGTTAGATTTAAGACGGCCTACAGATGATCAAAGAAAAGTCAACGGAATCTTAGTGATGATAACGACCCATGCATATTGTTAACGTAATTATAGTAGATTCTAGTATAATTCTAGTAATTAGATCTAAACTTTTAACGGTGTAGTGGTGCATTTACATGTAAAACAAAATGGCGTGAAATTCCTCAAAACCGTTTTTAGGTCATCAAGAGGCGAGACAGGCAAGACTTGGACATTAACTACCTAAAGCATTACGTTTGCCCATGGCAGTTGCAGTGACTCCCACGCAACTATCATGAGCCTCTTATGCAAAAGTTATCTTGGTTGATACCACCACAGTGCCAGATATTTTGTACAACTCTAAGCTCTGTGTGGCACTGCAACTGTCATGGGCAATCGTAGTGCTTAACATTAGGCGCACGATTTGGCAGTCACTGATTTTTTTTAAAATATGTGGCAGTCTAAAAATATAGGTTTTTCGAGTGGCTACCACACACCGAAAGACGCTGTGTAGGCCGGCCCTCTGCTAGGCAGACCGACGACTTCGTCAAAACCGCGGGGACTCGCTGGATTCAGGAAGTAAGTAGCCAGTCCAAGTGGCGTTCTATGGGGGAGGCATATGTTCAGCAGCAAATGATGATGATGATGATGATGATAATAGAATCTTCACTGTTATTATCGTTTAAGGTGTATTTATTTGTAAGAAAGTCTGCCATAAAAATACACATTCTGAGTATTAGATATAGTCACAGAATTCGTAGGTCTTTCTATGGATATTACATATTAGAATTTATTAATCTATTAAGCGTCTTCATAGTGACATGACTAACACAGTGGCAAATGGGTAGGTGAGTTTTGTTTAAATAAGTACAAATGATTTCAAACACAAAACTTTTCATTACAATATTCCAAAATAACGAAGCGAATTATGAAAATTATTAGCAAAACCTCAGCGTAACGCTCAAAATAAACTGTAAGCGTACAATTATTCTATTAAACTAACAAGGTCTTGTTGAAAATCTAATTTCTCAAGCGCCAGCGTCGCCTTGGAAACAAAATTCAAAACGACTAGGACCCGTAACCTTTATTTAATACGCTTAAGAATAAAAAGAATTTTGAAAATCTCGTGGTCCAATGAAAATGTCTTACAGAAGCTAAATAAAAAAGACATTAAATACAATAAAAACTAGAAAACTCCAGTACCTGGGTCACATAATGCGCAATGAGAAATACGATCTTCTCCAACTGATCATGCAGGGTAAAATCCAAGGACGTAGACGTCCAGGCAGAAGACGTACCTCATGACTTAATAATCTCCGGACGTGGTTTAACATGAGCAACAGGTCGCTATTTCGGGCAGCGGGCTTCTAAGATCCGAGTAGCCTTAATGATAACCAACCTCCGGTAGGAGATGGCACCGTAAAAAGAAGAAGAAAAATAAAGTCTTCTTTTATATTACATCGGTATATAAAAATAATATCAAGATAAATACGCATTAAAATGTATAAAAATGATCACACTATAGTTAAATTAGTAGGATACATTATGGTAATTGTACCCGCAAGGGTGGAGAGTAAACACAAGGCCGGCTGCACTCTATTAGTATTTACACGGACATTTTTATTTTAATCTATTTACAAACCTGAATAATATGCTTACAGACGCCGCTGCGCACTCGCCCTAAATATGAGTATCTGACATGCTCGAAACACGGGTGGACGTATTCGATCCCTTACGTGAACGTTTTTTCCGGCTAATAATAAAAACTTAAGAGGTGTCAAGGGACACCCGGATGGAACGAAGTTCCTCATCAGAAAAAATAATGCTAAAAATACAAAACCATGGTAAATATTCCAATAATAGGTTCCGATAATCGCGCGTATAGGGTTACTTCTATAAAACTCCTTTCTGCGTATGGGAAGTGTTTAAAAATATATATTTCTCAAAATTACATATTACATCCAGTGAATGAAATGCCTCCGCGAGCTAACTTTACCTGAGCCGCCATCTAGTATAAATTTACGGAACTAAATGGCGCCACTTGCTACGATTACAACATCTGGCTTGCTTTCTATAAGAGAGAGAGAGACAGACAGAGAAACATGCGACGCCGCACTTGCTTTCTATGAGAGAGAGAGACAGACAGACAGCTTACTATAGCAAAAAGTGTCGTGACAACTTTTCGTAAGAATTTTTTCCGTCTAGCCCCCTTTCACAACGCGCGATAAGGAACTTCGTTCTAATAATAATCAGACACAAGTCTCCGAAAATCACAACTGTTGGTACTCATTAACTGATTGACTGATCATTTTATTTCCTATCGTTCTTAAACCTAAAGGCCATTTCGATGGTGAGAGTTTCTCGACTCGAAGATACGATTATCGAATTGAACATAAAAAACTTACTTCGTGTAACCATTCACGATTCTTGCCTCTCGCCCTTCCTCTAGGGCGATAATTTCCTCGCAATAGAATGTATCTGTCTCCGTGTAAACAGTTCTACAAAGCGAGAATTGCATTGCGAGCATTTGTACCAGTCGCTACCATGTGTGCAGTGCGCTAGGTGTTTTAATTATATCTGCTCTTCCAAGACTATAAACATGTATGTATGTAAACAATATAATACGATAATTATAAGGCAATTACTCCTTGCGATAATAGTGTACGATTTCTCGCCAAGAAACGTACGAGAAAATCTCTCCATCTAAATGGCCCTTTAGGATAAATTTGAATAGAAGGAAGAAGAAAAAATGTCATGTCATGTCAAATGTCAAACCCTCTCAAGGGGGTGCATTCACTTTAATTTTGTGGCTTCATATCCTTTAAACCATGTAGTGTAACGTTATACCTATAACCTATACTGCATTGAGAACCTACACTAACTCAAATAAAAAGGAACTTTAGAAATAAAAGTAGCTATCATAATCCACAATACATGACCTGGCGAATTCACGATTTTGTTATTGGTTTGTTATTAACTTACACAAATGACAGTATCATATCCTGGGTGACTTTAGGAATGTGTTTGACGATATGGTGGGCGATTTCTCAGGTGCAAACACTATTCCATCAATTTTTAACACTGGCTCAGCACCATCCTTCGCTCGCCACCCAAATAGGAATTCTAATTTTATATTTTTTTTATATTATATATGCTTCGTGTCTCGACGCTTCAAATTGGAATCTTTATATAATATCATTAAATCGGACAAAATCCGTGAACGAAATCTCACGATATTTCTTTTGTTTTTTTTTATCTTGATTTCAGTACGTCAATCTCCTATTTTTGTATTTGATTTTCAAATTTTAGGCGCATACGCTGACCAATTCAAATACAAATGAAGTTAGTACAAAATACAGACACAAAGTTACATTAAAAAAGTTTCAATTAGTAGCGTATGAAAATGATCCATGAGTAGAATTACAACTAGTCTTACCTATCAATGTACGTTGATGAATTGTAAATGCTACCAACTAGGAGTCTCATTCACATCTCACTCTCAGTCACATTCGGTTCAACGTTAAAAAAATTAGCATTCACTTCGTAATAATGTATTGGTAGTCGTTGCTTGCTCTTGGTCTAAAACGTGAAAGCCTCACAAAAGTCCAATCTAAGTTTTCTTTTAGAGGCTCGAATTTCGGGAGAGGGCAGGGGCGGACTTTAAAGTGGAGGAAAGTTTCAATTGGGGCGAGAAAGTTCGGGTTTATTCAGATAATTTTTATACGATAAAATTACGATAAAATTAGAAATGTATAGCAAATATAATATTACGAGTAGCTTTGTTTAAGTGTGGCAATATATTATAAGGTAATAAGGTATGTTTTATGAATAAGAGTGTGTGTGCGCAAAATTAAATAATATAGTGCTGTTATTCCTTTCTTAAATCGATAAGAAATAAATGAATCTATCAATGATGACAATTTTAATCTAAGTTTCTTGTTATTTCGGAGCTCTACCTAACTTAGTTTTATTATTTTTATGTTATTTTATCAATCAAACTGTTTATTTTACTACGACTATACTCTTACAACCGATTGCAGATTTTTATTTTAATTATTATTATTATATATAACGGATCGCCGAGCGGCCGGGATGTGACTTCTGGAGGCGGATCCGTTATCTCTTCATTTTCCTTATCCATAATGGGCGTGTATTACTAGATGGCAGTAAAATAATGGCACTAAAGTCACGTATAAACACTTATTTAATCACTTTTAAACTTTAACGAACTAAATCCTACACGATTATTACAATTTAACTGGATTTAGAGCCGATGGGTTTGCACGCGTACATGTCGTTCGGTAGTCTGTCAAGAAGTGACCGCCCAGCCGACGCCATGACACTTACAACTCCATCCGGTGTTACCCGCTCTACAAAAAAACGATCGTTCGAATACAAAAATGCAAATCGATTCTAGAACTAAATATTAAAATCGATTAAATTAAACACAACACTCAATTCTTAATTATTACAAATTAACTAAATATTCCGCACGCCGTTACGGCCGTCCTGCATCTTCACACGTCCTCGTGTGTAGGATCCCCTTCATCTGTGGACCAACAAATAACAAACTTGTGAACACATTCATACACTCGGTCATTCTGACCAACCAAATCACATAGAATTAAATTCTAACTATACAGAATTTAAAAAAAAACAATAACTTAGATTATACCATGAAGTCTTATTGAACTGTAAATAGATAAAGCCACCACTGAGGGCAGATTTTCACTACAAATAGCGGTTAGTTCCTTTAATAGAATGTGACACATGCCGACATGTGCCGCATAGGTCCAGAGACATCAACCGAAATGCATCGCTCAAGCCACAAAGGCAAAATAGAAGAAATTTACATAAAGGTCAACAAATGCCACATAGACGAAGGATGTGCCACAAGGGTGAAATATTGCCACACAGGCTGTTGCCACACAGGCGAGTGCTACACAGGGGGGTGCCACACAGGCGGATGCCACACAGGGGGGTGCCACACAGGCGGATGCCACACAGGCGGGTGCCACACAGGCGGGTGCCACACAGGCGGGTGCCACACAGGCGGGTGCCACACAGGCGGGTGCCACACAGGCGGGTGCCACACAGGCGGGTGCCACACAGGCGGGTGCCACACAGGCGGGTGCCACACAGGCGGGTGCCACACAGGCGGGTGGTTGACAAACTGTAAGATGAGCTACGCAAACGATTGGTGCTGCACTGGCCATTAACACAAGTACCTGTCACGGTGATAACATACATCATACACAAACAAACTGATGAACAGTTCTTATTACTCTTACTCACCAACGCCGTTATCGGGATATCCTGACTCTAAGCTGTTTGTAGAAAGTTCTAGTCCAACATTCAACTCCAAAGGAACGTAACACTCGGGCATACGCCTTATACGATCGTGTGCGTACTTGTATGTTCGATTAGAGTTCAATGCTTTTAGCAGATATCTGTCACCAGCCAGCAGCTCAGCCACTTGATAAGGTCCTTTAAATTTTGGCTCTAACTTTGTTTTATTACGTTCATGATTTTCTAGTAAAACGTAGTCACCCACTTTAAAATTCTTTACTTTCGCTTTATTTTTATCAAACCTAGCTTTTTCTGTCGAAGCGCTTGCTTCTATTGCAAGTGCCGCCTGCTCTCTGATTTCATCTAAGTCAATGTTTGTCTCGTCCGTATTTAAAGTCATTAATTGCAAAGGTCTAGCAATTTTACCTATAAATAGCTCTAGTGGGCTTGCCCTAGTTGTACGATTTACTGTGCAATTAATGGCAAGCTGAACATCGGGCAATGCTGCTTGCCACGATTTATTGTTGCCCGTTTCGACTGCGGTCAGCATATTTTTCAAAGTCGACATGACTCGCTCTACTTGACCGTTCGCACGACAAGTACCCGTGGCTATCAAGTGCAAACTTATGTTGTGCGCTGCACAGAAATCCCTAAATTCATGGCTAGCAAAACACCTTCCTTGATCCGCTATCACACGAGTGGGGGCACCGAAAAATGACACGCTTGATTGCAAGGCTTTTATGGCGTTATTTGAGTCAATGTTTAAAGCGTGATATAAAAGAACATATTTTGTAAAAGCGTCTATAGAGACGAACACATACTCTTTAGCATCTCGTTTGCCGCTAAGTTTTCCTGTTGCGTCCATGTGAATGGTATGCCACGGTATCGTAACCTTTGGGATTGGATGAAGTTCAGCCTGAACTTTTCCAGAATGCGATTTAGATACCTTGCATGTTATGCAATTATCAACGAATTTACGAACGTACTTGTTCATGTTAGGGAACCAATAGTGACAAAAGGCCTTGTCCAATGTTTTATCCCAACCTAAGTGCATGATGCTTTCATGAACATGGTTTATTACCGCCCATTGAAACGCTCTAGGAACAACTGGTAGCCAGGAACTTCGTTTGTTACGCTCTATCTTTCGATGCAGCACGCCACGTCGTATTTCGTAGGTTTTGTCTATATCGTCAGTCAGTTCATTTGAATTTAGTTTATCTATTATAGATTTGGTTTCATTGTCTTTATTCTGCTCGGCTTGCAACCAATTATCTGAGATTTCTATTAAATTAACGCGTTTTTGTGCTACTTTACAGATTGACTGTGAGGGTGGTGCTGCTGGTAAAGGGTTTCGAGATAAGAAATCTACATGTCCCATCTTTTTCCCCATACGGTACTCAATATCAAATTCAAAGGTTTGAAGGAAACACCACCATCTATGAACTCGCGGTGTAAGATCGACCTTTGACTTCGAAGCCTTGACTGCGTTACAGTCAGTAACCACCACAAACTTTCGGCTTTGTAAATAATGGCGAAAATGTTTTATGGCATTAACTACTGCGAGAGTTTCTAATTCGTAAGAGTGATATCTAGATTCAGCGCTGGAGGTTCGGCGACTATAATATTCAATTACGCGCATTTTACTATCAACTTTCTGCATCAGTATAGCACCATAACCTTCAGCGCTGGCATCAGTATGTAGCTCTATTGGGATATCTGGGTCAAAAATCGCTAAAACAGGTGTGGCTGTCAGTATGTCTATAATTTCTCTCCTAATATTCTCGAATGTCGGTGTCCATTTAATGCTACCCTTTCCTGACGTTAGTCGATACAGAGGGGCAGTCTTCTGAGAAAAACCGGGTACAAACTGCCTGAAGTATGAGGCCAGTCCAATAAATTGACGGAGTTGAGTAACTGTCTGCGGTGGTGGAAGTTCGGTCAAAGCTTTGATTTTACGTGGGTTTGGTCGTATTTCACCCGCAGAAACATGGTACCCCAAAAATTCAACGTTCTTTTTTAAAAACGAGCATTTTTTTAAGTTCAACGAAAAACCAGCATCTGTTAAAGCTTTTAAAACCTGACGCAATCTATCAAGACCCTCTTCAACGGTCCTGGACGGAATAATGACGTCATCAATGTAGCACACAGCAAATGACTCGCTCAGTGTTCCTAGTGCTTTATTGATAGCACGCTGATACACCGACGGGGCATTGCGAAGACCAAATGGCATTGCTAAATATTCAAATTGGCCATCGGGTGTCACAAAGGCAGTGCGCTCTATTGAATCTGCTTGAATTAGAATTTGGTGGTACCCACTTGCCATGTCAAGAGAAGTAAAGTAATTACCCCCTACTAAACGTTGTATTTGATCGGAAATAATTGGAAGTGGATAACGGTCTGGTACAGTGTTGCTGTTAAGTTCCCTGTAATCCACGCATAGACGATCAGTTCCGTCTTTCTTTTTGACAAGCAAAATTGGACTTGCAAAAGGTGAACAACTCTCTCGAATGATACCAGCGTTCAAAAGTTCTTTTATTTTAGAACGCACCTCTTGTCTCTCATCAGGGCTCATTCGATATGGTCGGCGCTGTACTGTACGATTCGGATCAGTTAGCCTAATTTCTAATTGCCCAGTACTTACTCTGCCAGTTGGGGTCCCTTCAACGAAATAATTAGAATTATCTTCAAGCAAAGAAACTAACTGCCCTCTTTGTTCAATAGGAATGTCACTGTCAATATTATTGAAATCACTTACTTTGGATCCCACATTACAGACTGAAACTACCCTAGTTTTTTTCAATAAGAGTTTGCTCTCAAAAACTTCAACTGAGAATCCTAATGAAAGCAAGTCTCGTCCTATCATAATACTGTCAGACAGGCAATGATCAGGCACGATATGAAACAGCAATTGCACTAAATTGTCTTGTATCGTAACAGTAGATAGTACTTGGATGTAACTTTGCAAGCTAGATTTACCTATGCCTAGTAAAGTAACTGTACTTTGCTGCCGCTTACCAGTAAATTTACTAGCTACACTTTCCCTAATCAGAGAGCAATCGGCACCAGAATCGAAGCAAAATGAAAACTTCTCACCAGTTTCAGTAGAAAGTTGGCCTCTAGCCGGCTTGATGGTGCAGACATCCACACGACGCTCTACTCGGACATCGCTGGTACTAGCTTGTTTCTTCGTGCAGTACGTGGCGATGTGGCCTGTCTCACCACAACGATAGCAGATGGTCGATGATGGTTTCTTCTGCGGGCCTATGCTGTCTTTAGTGTGTTGTGATGTACTTGTTCCTGAAAACTGAGATCGTGGGTTAGCAGAGGTTTCACGGTTAATTTTAGTCGAACATTCAATCGCCAAATGACCCTGCTTGCCACAGGTGTAACAACGTCTCGGTTGATCCAATCTTGGCCTTTTAATCTCATTGGGAGTGTTCATCTTTTCTTGTGAGGCAAGTCCTCTTTTTCGGTACTTAAAAGCCATCAACTCTTGCTGCATCTTGATTCGGGTATCAATTTCCGTAGTAAAAGCCAATCTTTGTAGTCGTGGCTCGACTTTAATTGCGTGTGCTATGGTTACAGCTATGGCTATCTTTTCGGTTGATAAATTACGCCACTGGTTCATTAGTGTACTTAGAAATCGACTGGCATAAGATGATAAGCATTCTCCTTCCTTTGGGTTCTCATTGAACAGTCTACACAACGTAGCAGCAGGAGTTTCCACATAATCGAATTGAGCCAGAAACAAGTCTTTTAATTGAGGCCAGGTTATTCCAGCAAAGCTGTTTTGAGAAAACCAAGTAGCTGCCGTGCCTTTAAGCGCCTTACTCATGGTTATAATCAGACTACAGCTAGATAATTCTTTCTCTTGCATGCATAAATCTACAGTGTTACACCAAGAACGTGCGTCAATATCTTGAATGTCTGGATTAAATTCAGGAAGGTCTAGTTGGCAATTTTTCGTATTAGGGTTATTAATCGCATTAATCAGGGCCATCATTTGTTGCTGCTGCATTTCAAATAAAATCTTCCATCGATCGCTCTCATTGAATAACGAATTATTAATAATACTCTGACCTGTAGAACGCTCCTGTGATGTTTCCGGTAATCCCACTTCTGATAACGGATCGCCGAGCGGCCGGGATGTGACTTCTGGAGGCGGATCCGTTATCTCTTCATTTTCCTTATCCATAATGGGCGTGTATTACTAGATGGCAGTAAAATAATGGCACTAAAGTCACGTATAAACACTTATTTAATCACTTTTAAACTTTAACGAACTAAATCCTACACGATTATTACAATTTAACTGGATTTAGAGCCGATGGGTTTGCACGCGTACATGTCGTTCGGTAGTCTGTCAAGAAGTGACCGCCCAGCCGACGCCATGACACTTACAACTCCATCCGGTGTTACCCGCTCTACAAAAAAACGATCGTTCGAATACAAAAATGCAAATCGATTCTAGAACTAAATATTAAAATCGATTAAATTAAACACAACACTCAATTCTTAATTATTACAAATTAACTAAATATTCCGCACGCCGTTATATATATTAACAATTACCGACGATGTTCGATATAGCACGGCTAATGGCCAAGTGACAGTATTATCCCTTCTTGACTTCAGCAACGCTTTTAACAACGTGGACTCTGACGTCCTTCTAGGACTCCTTCATTCTCTTAACATATCTCCTACAGTGATTGAGTGGTTTCGCAGTTATCTGTATGGGTGCCGGCAGCGTATACGAATTGATGACTCTTTTTCTTCATGGTGTATTACGCCTGCAGGTGTTCCGCAAGGCGGCGTATTATCTCTTCTTCTGTTTGCTATATTTATTAACTCCATTTCTGATCACCTTACTTCCTCCTACCACCTATATGCAGATGATCTCCAAATATACAGGCATGCACAAATAGATAAATTACCTGAGGCAATAGATTCCATCAACTTGGACTTAGGGAAAAATCTCACGTGGAGCAAATCGTACGGTCTCAGCGTAAACCCTGCGAAAACTCAAGTGATAGTCATCGGCTGTTCTCGTATGATTTCCAAAATCGACTGGTTTACGCTCCCACAAGTCTTATTTGACGGCACTCATATAGAAGTTAGTGAATCTCTCAAAAACCATGGAGTAATTTTCGATAGGCATTTATCATGGGAACCTCAATTGGCGGAAACCAGTCGAAAGCACTTCGCCTCAGCAGGTTCTCTCCGTAGGTTACGAAATTTTTTTCCAACTTCCACTAAAACTGCGCTAGTTCAATCTCTTTTACTCTCGATACTAGATTATGCTGATGCCTGCTATTTGGATCTCACAGAGGTACAGCTTAATAAATTAGAACGTCTGCAGAATTTCTGTATTCGCTTCATTTTTGGTTTACGAAAATATGATCACATCTCAGAATATCGTCATAAGCTACAATGGTTACCTATCCGCCTACGCCGGAATATTCATATACTTTTCCTCCTTTACACCATACTATTCTTTCCTTCTACACCCTGCTATCCCAAGGAGCGATTTGAATTTCTATCTTTTGCGACCTCTCGACCTTTGCGAGTCTCATCTTCTCTAATGTTAAGGACTCCTGTTCATTTTTCAAAGTTTTCTGGCAGTTCATTTACTGTGCGCGCCGTGCGGCTATGGAATTGTCTGCATCTTCCTATAAGACAAGCAAAATTGAAAGGGATATTTAAAAAGATGGTTCAAGATCATTATTTGTCCCCTACCTGCTAAACTGCTTCACTTTTCCTATGATATATTAGGAATATGTTTTTGTATTTGTAGTGTATATATTATATCGTATATATTAATAAATTATTCACATACAACTGAATAATCTCAATTTATATGAATTTCCTTTATGTATTTTTAAATAAAAATATATGTATATATTAGTATATAATATTATATATATTATATTATTGATATTTGTGTAGGTATTTAAGTTACTCTCTCATTGATCTTCTTTGAAATATTCTGTTTAGTTTTAACTATTATCTTGTTGCACACCACTGTCTAAACTTTTATTTTTGTCCAGTCCATTCAAAGGTTGTCTGTAAGAGATTGCATTAGTGATAAGACCACCAATTGTATTACCAGCATAGATCTAAGATCCTTACTTGTAAGTAGATTAATCAGTTAATTTACCTACTGTTTTTGTTTGTTTGGTAAGCAATAATGAGTTATTGTATTGTATTGTATTATATTATAATAAAAATAAAACCATTTATAAATTAAGTGTTAGCTACTATTTCTTTTTTTGTTTTATGTTCAAATGTTGTAAGATTTTTAGGTACTAGGTAATGCCTACTTATCAAAAAACAAACTATTAGAGAGAAACATAATTTCTTGAAAGAAACTTCTTCTGACTCATCGTGTCAGAGGCCTTGTTCAATATATCAATGAAACGAATTTATCTCTCTTGTTCTTTTAGCCATCGTTTGTGGATGATATGGGTAATAATAATACCTTACCAAACCCAAACCTTACCCAAATATATTACATATAAAGTTAACAGGCCATATTTATTAAAACAATAATTGAAATCCATTTACCTTAATAAAAATTTACCCTTTCGCTACTCCTTAATCCGCCCCCTACTGAAAAGCCGTCGATCTGCTAAGATCACCGGAACGCGCTAACAGCGTTTGCTCAAAGCCGTTATTTGAAAAGTTTTCATTGGAATTTTGTGATTTTTAAACTATCCAACCTTACTAAAGTTGTGGATGTGGAAATATTAACTATCAGCTGGCGACTATCTTCTTTCTATATTTTTAGTGCTAAAAAACAAGAGGATTGAGCAACAAAGAGCAGATTGATTGACTCAAGAATAATTGACTTTTGTTGCTTGTACAATGGCAATAACCCTAAAGATTTGAGAACACTGACCTTTTTCTCTTTACTACTACTAAGATATAAATCAAGCAAATAACAAGAACTATGTCTGCCGTGAGGGCAGGTTAAGCTGTCGGTAGCGGTTGCCTTAGGCCAACAGCTGTCGGGGTCAATGGTGAAGAATCGGAGGGCTCTTGGTCGGCTTGCACGACCCCACACGTGTGAGACCTGGCTTTGAGCAAGGTCACCCCTTTACAGGCACTGAGGCCCGGTTAAGATTAATCCGGACTTGCTGCGCGCGATATGGTGAATGCCATGGCCACCCCATCTCGCCCCACCTTGGTGGAGGATTGATCACGGGGGGTTTTAATGGGTCTGAGCTTCACACATCACCGTTAACCCCGTGGCGGAAGGGAGGTGTGACTTGGCTGATACATCAAGCTTTCATACAGGAAAACCCGAGTTCACACTTACAAGCTCCAAGGTGTTTACAAGATTGATTGCCAATGCGCTCTATCATACATTGGACAAACAAAGGGAACTTTGGTGTTCCCGTTAAAGAACTCACTCGACCAATTCTGCAGTATATGAGCTCTGAATAAGCCCAACCACTACATACAGTTCGATAACCCCCAAATTCTAACTAGGGAGAACCGATTTATGGCAAAAATGTTAAGACAGGCCATAGAAATTAAAAACACCCTTACTTCAATAGAGATTATGGTTGCCATATACCACCTGCTTGGGATCCATTGATCAAGCCAATCCAAGGTCAAGACAAAGAGAACGAGGCTGTCATTGGCGGTTGAATGTTCAGCCACATACGAACGTTGTTAATAATATGTTGATCCCTTTCCTTCTACTAGGATTCATATATCTTCCTGTTCTTTTAATCTTGTCAGTGTAGTTAATGTCGTTGTGCGAGTTGTGTACTATAGCTATAAGTAGGTATAGCATAAAATTTGCCATGTTTAAACTTCATATTCAAAGAGTAAAACGTCTCAGCAGCCAGCATAATACTACAAGACCTCTGGACACTGTGAGTGACTACTGCGTGCTTCGGGAACGTTTTGATTAAATATGATAGGCGGTACATAAAAATGTCCAAAACTAGGTATATAACAGACAACTGGCATACAGTCAGTGACCGTGTTCACTGAAAAGTTTTCGAAACGTCGTCGGTGTAAAATAATTATTAACGTTTAAAAGGTATGAGAGTGAAAACGCAATGGTAGTCAGAAGAAATACTTAAATTGAAGCATAGTCACAGTAACACCGTCACCAAAAATCGCTATCTTAGAACAAAGCTAAACGGAATTAACTTTAGAAACGGGATATTTACCATGTATTGTATTTATTGTGAGCTCTCGATATTTCGGCACAGTTGCATGCGCCATGTTCACGAGTAAACTGAAGTATCTGCGGGTAGGTGTTGTTATGAGCAGACGAAACGGTAAATATCCCGTTTCTAACGTTAATACTTGCATTAGTGACCATGTCAATTTAAAAACTTATAAAGCTAACCATATAGATATATAGGCCATAGGTAACTTATTTTCCTTAACATATAAAATTAAATGCGATTTAACCCTTCATATACTGTGATAATTAAAAAAAACATTTATGAATGAAACGGACGTAAATTTACGTTAATGGTACTTAAAAGATTAATCCGTTTAAAGTTGTTGAACTTCAATTATTATTTGCGAGTGATGCAAAAGTCATGTCTAGGGATCGAATGGCAAAGACAAATTGTCTTTAAACTTTTATTTACCTTAGTTTAAAGGAATAATGTGAGATTGTTCATTGATGCTTTCTTATAGTATGGAACCTCGATGCACGAGTCCAATTCTCACTCGGCCGGTTTTTTATATTTATATCTCATAAAATCTGATCAAGTTTTTATCAAAGTATAAAGATTAAGAGGCATGGGTGGGTCGGTAGTTATAACTAGCTACAAAACTAACTAAAACTCTAAAATATTTTTTTAGTCTATAGACTATTATTATGTTAGTTTATTTTCTACCGACTTCCAATAAAAGGAGGAGGTGCTCAATTCGACTGTATGTTTTTTTTATGTTTGCTACCTCATAACTTTCGATTGGGTGAACCGATTCTCAAAATTATTTTTGTTTGAAAGCTGGTGCTTCCCGTGTAGTCCTATTTAAATTTCATTTAATTCAGTCCAGTAGCGAGTTACACTCAAATAACTAAAAAGAATGGAAGTCGGTATAAAAATTTCAAATTGTACTTGTTATTTTTTAACTAAGTCTATAGACTATGTTAGTTTATATGCTTCATGTAAATGTTTAATAGCTGCCATAGCTCAAACCTCACGGCGCTGTTTGAATTCATAGCTAATATCCTTTGCACTGGAATCGCAGAATGGATTCGCGCATCTCTGAATGTTCATTGAAAGGTATTACTATAAATTTATGTTCTTGGAAATACTGAATTTGGTATTCAGTAAGCGATTTTATTATTGACTAGCTGGTGCCCGCGACTACGTCTGCGCAGAATTAGTATTTCGAGCAGCCTATTATCTTTTCCAAGGCCATATCTACCTTTATACCAAAATGTCATAACATATGAACATGGAAAAACGCAATTGCTATAATAGTATTAGGTATAAGAGTAAATTTAAATACTTAGAATATCAATCATTATACATGAATAATAAAATACAGGACTCATGTACAAATATAAAATTAATCACCATGGAAAAAACTGTCATTACATTCATCACCTTTGGTCGCCGAGCACTTCTTATATATCGAGCTGTCAAATTAACTTGGCTTTTGACTAAGCTATCAGAATCTGACACAAACTTTGCCAGAACTGTCATAATTATGATCTTGACGTAGGCGGAGATCTTATTCGTATTATTTTGTCTATGCTGTGCCCAAGCAATTTACGCTTTTTCATGCGTGGTCATAGATGATGATGATGATGATGAAAAGTATCCTATGGGTTAATCCATCTACCTCCATACCAAATTTCATCAAAATTGCCCCCCTCGTTTGAGCTTGAAAGAGTGGCAAAGATCCACACATCCATACATCCATACATCCATCCTCACAAACTATATACTATCATATTAGTAGTATCATATTACTATGTGTATCATTAGTAACCGGCAAAACACTCATGTTAGGGATCGAATGCGTCGACCTGGGTTTCGAGCTTGCTCATATTTAGGGCGAGTGCGCAGCGTCGTCATCGAGCATCTTTATTAGGTATCTCTTGTGTCTTGTAACAAGTAAGTTAATTATTTATAAACAAAGTTTCTCGTTTTTCATCATCACCAAAGATTAAATTAGTGTATTAAGTTATTTGGCCTGAATTGGCGACGTCATACACATTTAAATTTTACTAGCTGCTCTCCGCGGTTTCATTCGCGCGGTGATGGATGATGGTGATTATAATGATGAATCTTATATGGCCTTTGTTAATCAGAGTGAATGAAGCTTTCCAATGGTGAAAGAATTTTTGAAATCGGTCCAATACTTTTTGAGCCAGTTCGTTACAAACATACATACAAATCTTTCCTCTTTATAATATTAGTATAGATTATTTGATGTAATATTATTTATAAATATTTAGTATAAGTATAACTATATTTACCTACCAGTATAATATTACAAAATGATTCACAGATTGACTTCTAAATGAATAGCACAATTTACAAAATACCTTTTTTACCTTAAGAAAACAGATTGGAGAAAGTGCATTACATATTTTTCTTCATAACAAAAACTATCTCCAATCTTCATTAACACATTTCTGAGGAACTTTTTGTAGAAATAACATACATTCGTTCACCGAGACTAGCTTTTCTCTGCAGAGGAGATTAAGGCATTAAGGCTTTTTCTATTTGCAAATGAAATAGGCCAGGAGTGACGGTCAATTTTAAGAAGATGTTATTCCATATCGTCTGGTAGTAAAAGCAGTTACTGTCATAATAATAATTAAATAACTGAGAGCAACGCGAAAACATTAACAAGAAACCATTTTGAATTAAGCATGTATTTATTAAGTCCCTTTATTACCAAACTGGTTGAGCTAAACAAGATTAGACCTTATACAAATAATTTTATGTATAAAGTCGGCAATGTAAACAGTAGCTCCAAAAAATCATTTACAATTTTGTGTTTAATGTTTACAAGCTCAGTTTAATCTACTTGTAACGTATTACTTCAGTTATTCTCTTATGACGAGCCAGGTTTACTCAAATCTTACTACTCAAATCTTTAACACTTAGCTTAAATAATCAGATCATTGCGTGCCCAATGCTAGGATACGTGTCCATCGCTCAAAACGAGGAACATGGTCATTATTCACACGTGTCGGGTTGGTGAATAGGTAAACACTAAATTTGTTGTTTTCAAACTGCCCCATTGCCTTCGACATCATGGCCTTACATGACGTCGATGACTTGACACTTACATTTTACAACTCGAAGTTGACGTATAACAGCTTAACATTGACATTTTCGTAAAATACATTAACTACCTAATTAATGTTACAGCGCATGGACCTATGAAAGTCTGTATGTGATTTATTATTAAAAATAAAATTAGTATAAAGATACAAAAAGTAAAAGTAAAAATTAATCAATAAGGCTCATGGTAGGGGAAAAAGTGGCCAAAGTGCTGGCAGCATAGCCACGCTGGATGGCAACGCTAACTTTTTGCCCAAAGTAGGCGCCAGCATTTTGGTCACCCATTGTCTCAACCACACGTTTGGATATATGCTTAATTGAGAGCGGATTGCCCCCACGAGACTAAAGTCTCGATACAATACTTAGTACGAGCTTCAACATAAACTATATCTAAAATACATCATATGCAACTAAGCCTCCACCTCTTCTACTATTTATTTTCTTGAAACTAGTTTAATGACATATACGGCTTGCATAGATTACATGTCCATTACGCGGTGTAAAAACATAATTGTGGACTCTGATGATGGTTATTTTAGTAGACCGATGGTTTAGTTCTAAATGTGTGTAAGGTTGTCTGGAATTCGTGCGATGATCTATACTTTTGAAAGGTATCTAGGTTCTTAGAATACTATTATTTATATATAAATCTACATGTCAAGGATATTTATAAGGTTTTACACGATTTCAGCCGTTCTAAGTTGTGTAATTTCAATGTTTAATTAATAAATTAAAATACTTAACTGAAATTAAATTAAATTAAGTGAGCGATGCAAACGTTATAACGTTATAAATAACTATGAAACAAGTCCTTATTTTTGCGTACATTGCCACAAGGTTGTTTCAACCAGCGCTCCGTCAAGATTGCGACAAGACAAAATATAGAGGATCTATGGTGGCATGTTAAGCTTGAATCTCTTTTATACTTTTGTGTGTGTGTCTAAATCAAATATGGTGACCACTAACACTGCAAAACTGCTGTGTGATTCTCTAAGAAATTCCTCATCATTGCGGTCGTCGACGAGCTCTTCGATCTCTTTCCAACTTTAGGTCCGTATACTTGTCGCACGTATTGCTTGCAGTGGAAGATGTTAATTACTAAGATAGTGAGTATATAGATAGTACGAAATATATATCTCGTCGAAGTTTAACAGATATTTTCAAGGGTGCTAAGATGTTTGCTCTTATAGAGAACCGCACTGCTGTACTCACAATATTGTGACATCTTGGAGATCGCAAAGTGTCAAACAACCGTTATACGGGCATATCTTCAGGTGTCAGAAGTACCCAGCGGTTGATCAAAATAGGTGAAGGCAGGTACATGTATATTATACTAATATAAAGAAACCGGCTGCCCACACTTGGTATCATGTAGTTATGTCCGACGACGTTTCGAACGTATAAGACGTTCTTCTTCAGGGAGTGTTCACACTTGGAGATCGCGTCGCGCACTGAGTGAGTGCAGCTGGTACCTTTATATTAGTATAATGTGTGATACGATAGTTTTCAAACTCTAAATAGAGGTATACTTCAATTGTTTTATAATATGATTGAGATCTGGTAGTGGGTTTTATTAGGCCATTATAAAACCAGTCATTTCCCACTGTACTACCAAGCTGCACTACTGGTAGTGCCGTGGGGAATTTAGAATCTGCAACCATTGCCGTTCCCCGCTGCACTACCAAACATTATTTCATAAATATTCAACTCGTTTATAGGGTTCCGTGTCGATGTTTGTTACACGCTATGATTTTATTATACTGTAGCTTCTCATAGATGATTGTGAAGTGACAGCTGTCAAAGTGACAGATGATATCGCATTTTATGACTTTGATTTCTCACTTACGGCCGTTTTCAATAACCTATCTATCGCCGGTTTATCTTACTAGAGATAGATATTTGACACAATTTGTATGGACGTTATGTCAAATATCTATCCCTAGTAAGGAAAACCGTGGATAGATAGATTATTGAAAACGACCTTCCTTACTCGACAATAACACCACGTATGTGGGTATGTGTAATGTTAGGTTCATACTCGACAATGCAGAAGTTGTACAGTTACAAAAAAATTACAAAGAAAAGATTCAGTACTGTAAACTACAATGACAATATACAACCCATTTAAGTCTAAGATTGCCCTCAAAATGTGGTAAAAAGCGCTTAAATCTTAAGTTATTCAGCTTTACGAGCATTCATCCCCATATATTTTTATGTAAAACTCGTTAAGATAGCCCTTATGAACACGAAAAGAACTCTGAACATTGTGTCTTCAAATTTATTTTTTAAGGCATGACACCATACTTACCACGTTTGTTTTTATCTGCCTTAAAAGGTGCAAATAAATTATTCGGATTTTTATGTGATTGTAAGCACTAACGCCTGCTTAGCGAGACCTAACTTTGCAATTTCAGAGAGAATAATTACACTTCATCGGACGAGAACCCGCGTCTTCCAACAATCCGTGTCATTCACATATTATGAAGGGTTGAGACATTAATACGCAAATTAAGTATTTGTAAAAACTCTTTTTACGGTTGGATAAAGCTTTTTTTACGGGATAGGATGGCAAACAAGCTGGCGGCTCACCATATAGTAAGTGATCACCGTCGCCCACAGATATCCGCAATACCATAGGTCTCGAGGATGCGTTGCCGACCTTTGAGGAAGCAATTGGCTCTTTTCTTGAAGGCTCCCTAGCAATGCCGCTCCGTCCCCATACCACGGTTAAAATCGACTAAAGAATTAAATCAATGCTCGGACGGATATCGATTGCCTCTGTGGTCATGGTGTGTGATACATATTGTCCAAAACCCGGTTCGAATCACGCAGGGATGTGTTATGTTTCTCTCATATATAACAAGATTATAGGGACTGTGTGGTGAGAGGCATGGACATGTACTATAATGCAATTACATATCACAACATCCAAGATACGATAACGCACATATTAGCCTTAACAAAGAAGGTTTGATTCCTGAACCTGGGAATCTGCGCTTTCAAAAGCGGGCTTCTTACCAACTGAGCTAAAGAAGTCATCATAATAAAAATATCATTAAAATTTATAATCAAATTAATAATTAAATCGAAATATCATAAAAATATCACCATATTATAAATATTACTAAAAAATTAAATTGATTCATGTAGGTACATAATTTTTTTGGTCATGATTTTTAACCAACTTCCAAAATAGGAAAAGTTGATCAATTCGACAATATGTGTTATATTTAAATGTGTGTTACTTGATAATACTTTACTAAGAGTACCAATTTTTATGAATTTTTCATTTGTATGCTGCAGGGCTATTATGTATCTCAGTTGCTAACAAATTTTGACTGAAATCTTGAAAAATGTTAGTAAGTTGATCACTGAAGCTGACAAAAGTTACATAGAGCGGCCATGTTTTCAGATTTCAATCCACATTTATTAGCAACTGAGATACATTATAGCCCAGCTGATCTTTCTTAGGTTGTCTCAATTTATTTTGATTTGATTTAAACCAGTAGTTTTGAACAACAATTTATCATTGATATCGGGTATAAATGGAAGTCGGTTTCGAATATTGCTTAAAATAATTATTTTATATTGACATAATTAAATGTAAAGAACATTATAACATTGATTTTGATTTAAGCGAACCCGAATTACTAGGTAAGGCGACTAATAATTGCTAGGTAAGGTCCACTACTACTATTGCTACGAATAACGTAAAATAGTCTCACACCTTAATATCTACAATATCGATACTTGATAAATTAATCGATATTATATATTATATTATAACTGATCATAATATAATGTTCGAAGACAATAGATCAAGAAGAATAGCTAAAATTAATTAAAATTTGAACTGATCGATATAATTAATCATGTTGTGAGAAAGACTAGTTGATGATCGTGACTTCGTCTACGAGAAAAATGGTTAAGTATACTGAACCATCCAATAAACTCGGGTAAATTTAGACTGTGTGCTTTTCTTAGCCATGAGTTATGTTTATACCTAATTTCATCTTAATGTGTTAAGCCATTTTTGGCCTGGTGAAGTAACAAACATACACACTGAAACATAAATAACTTTCTTGTCTGTAATAAGTAATGTTTTATAGTACATAGTGTACATAATATAAGAATTGTTTTCCAACAGCGACTAAAACCAAGACTTTTTCTTATAGGGAATACCAAAAATGGCTGGATTATGTTTCTCATAGTTTAATTTCCATAACTTAAAATATCCTCACATCGACATTTTATTTAAGGCGCCAAATGACCGACAATGTTATAATTAAATCGACAGATCATGCACTCATAATTCATTCATATTGTTAATTAAAAATAAATGTACCTATTTGATATCATTAATCTCATCATTATTGAGATCGATCACACGGCACAAAAAGCTTTTGTTACCATAACTGTTACAACCAAAAAAGCACTACCACAATATTACATACGACAACAGAAAACCAATGCATAACTTACCATGATCCCTATTCCCAAAGCAAAAAGCATATAATTGTAAAGCATCATACAAAATAGCTGGTAAATATAAATCAGCACATTGTTGGTACGAAACAAAAGACGCCATTAGATAACATCTCTCCACTTAATAAATCAATGTTAAAAATTATATTGATTCCAACACTGAACCACAGAGCAGATAAAGAAGATAAATTAAATTCAAATCTGGTCATAAAACAGATTCTGAAAAGGGAATGTTTTATACTGTGTCAAGATATACAGCATGCCATGAGTTTTGATACATTTAATTATAACAGATAAAAGAGATATTGTTGTATGCCTTCAGACTTAAGTTAGTGACAGGCTATCATTTGTAAAGTAATAATAGGTAGGTAGCGAGTTCTCACAGTAGCATTGAAGACAGCAATCAAAAGCCTTATCTCGATATGGAAAAAAACATCTTTAAATACTGCATTTTAAACTTGCTGCTGGCAAGTCTTACTTAAAATCATTGTAACATCCGCCTTTACAGGCAAAGCCGCTATAACAAACTACACTTTCCATAATAGGTCTGTCGTTCTATCCTCCAGCACAGTGGTTCTAAACTGGTTATCCTGGGACCACTGGTAGTCCCTGGAAGCACCCGAAGTTGTGCATGAAGACCCAAATTGAAAGATGCATTTTAAATAGATAATCTTGAATATGTGGAGCCATAAGGCAATTAATTTCTTTTACAAAGATTCGAGAATAACTAATAGTAAGAACTGAATCCAGATTTCAGAAGTTAGTAATTAGTATGCAGTCACAAAAATTGTATGTATATAATAATTCTACAATCCAGTAATATAATATTTTCGACAAATATTTAAATATTGTTGGCATCTATGAATTTTATGCACGTTTAGTTACAGATTGAACAAAACTTTATTAATGTAGGTACATTTATTGTATATTACCTTCAAACAGTTGGTGATCCATTGGTAATTGAGTTACTAAAATTTTCTTAACTATGGTATTTCTTATTATATTGTGTACGTGTGTACGTACACAATTTTACAATATAATAAGAAATACCATAGTAACACTTACATCGATAATTCTAAAAAAATATTATTATTCAATTGTTGGTATCTTACATCAGTTAGGACTAGGTAGTTTAGAGAGCACGAACTTACATGACGATTAAATTTACACTTAAATACCCACAATAGAAATGTAAGGACAAATTTAAGAATTGTCATTTTGCAATCGTTTCACGAATTTAAACTTAAGCTTGAACATAATAAGAACTACCATAATTTACTAAAAATTGATTTTACTGCATATTTGTGGGTAGCGTGCCGCGAAGCACACAGCCGTAGCCTATGTTCCACAGAAGTGGTTCCAGCACCGACCCCTGTGGAACCCCGCAAGAAACATGATGGCGCCTCAAAGCGTCATGTCCTCCCAAAAGAACGTCCCGGTCTAGCAAGTAACAGACAAAAGCCTTCGCAGATACAGGGGAGCTCCGTGATAACGAAGTGCCTCCTATATTGTTCCGTGTGGAAGGCTGTTGAAGGCGTTGGCTATATCTAAGGCTACGGCCAACGCCTTTTCCTCCTCGCTGACTGCCTGCTGTGTCGACCCTTTAAGCCAGAGCAGGGCGTCTATTGTGGACCGCCTTGCTCTAAAGCCATACTGAGCCTCCGACAGCATAGGTCCAATACCGTCTAGGTGCCGTATGACACGGAAAGCCATCAAGTACCCTCTCAAGTAGTTTGCCTGTGTCATCCAGCAAGACGATGGTTCTGTAGCCGGAGGGTGAATTGCCGGCACGACCCTCCTTCCGCAGGGGGCACAGTCTGCCATCCTTCCACAGCTTCGGAAACCTTCCCGACGTGAGGCACGCATCAAAGATTTTCCGTAGCTGGACACCTAATTCTCCTGGGGCGATCCTGAGGACTCGCCTTCGGATCCCGTCTGGACCTGGTGCTGTACTTTTGCGTTGTAGGCGGCCTACAGCAACCTCCATCTCCGCCTCTGAGACAGGTGGGATGGTTGTCAATTCCATTTATTCTGGGAGGGATAATGCCATCGTTGGAGGAGTGAAGTGTGCATTGATGGCAGGGAAGAGCCCCTCCATCACCCTGCCTAGGAGCTCTGGCTCCAGAGACTCTGCTACCGGGGGCATCTGGCCCCGGAACTTACTCCAGGCTGCTCTGTATGGACGCCCCCACGGATCCCTGTCAAGGCTCACCAGCGCTTCGCCCCAGGCCCAGGACTTGGACTGACTGATGGCCAGCTGCAATTCGTATTTAGCGTCACGGTACACGCCGTACAGGCGGGCCTCAGCCATCAACTCCTCAGCTGATAGCTGGGTGGGGATGCATGGACCCAACGCAACATCTAACATCCGAGTATATACAATTCTGATCATCTCTAGAATTTTTGTCCCGGCCAAGGATCCAACTTGGGATCTGTCCCTGCAAAGGGACACTAGAGTCATCGCCATGAAATGAAAGAAGTCCCGCGGAAAATTAGTGGAACTAAATAAATCTATACTAAATGTTTCACTGATGTACGACTACTAGCGCCACGTCTATTGGACTTTTTTCGTGTTACGCTATTAAGCTAACGTGGTCGACGAGGGTGGAAAGTTAATTCGAAAGACTTTATCAATCGAACCTTATTACGAGTACGAAGATAGTTAACATTTTCACATAATTATTTGACGATTTCGAAAAGAATTATAAACAAAGAGATACAAATTTAAGAGTGGCACTTCCATTAATGTATCTTTTTTATTTTTTTGAGTATTCAAATATCAAAATCGAGGAAAAAGTACAATAATAGTTATAATTATCAGCCGGAAGATATCCACTGCTGAACCTATGCCTCCTCCATAGAAGACCACTTGGACCGGCTACTCAATTCCTGCATCCAGCGCTTCCCCGCGGTTTGGACGAAGTCGTCTGTCCACCTAGCGGGGGGCCAGCCTACATTTTGTCTTCCGGTGCGTGGTCGCCATTCGAGAACCTTTTTTCCAAATCGGTTATCGGTCCTGCGAGCGATGTGGCCTGCCCATTGCCACATCAACTTACAAATTTTGAGTGCTATGTCGGTGCCTTACTTCTCCTACGGGTCTCATCTTATCATGCAGGGAAACCCCAACTATAGCCCTCTCCATTGCTCGTTGAGCGACTTTAAGAGATTCAACTTTTTTCGATAGTCTTAAAGGATATCTTATTAAAAAATGCTACTACTCGTTACAAGACTTCTTTACAGATAAGTACTCAGTAGCAAAAATATTTAATTAAGGTCACTTTAGAACTAATTTTAATTAAGATAATAGTTATTAAATTTTAGTCCTACCCAGAGTCCAATAACCTCTAGAGTGCCCACCAGGGTTTCATGTTGTTAGTACATATTAAGTTATTTAAGATCTATTGTACACATGAATATGGAGAAATAAATGATTATGATTAAGCTTGTTAATGACGACAACAGTGAGGGACCACGTATCAGTGCCATAAGTCATCACTGGCAACACACACTGGTAGAAAACCTTGGTTTTCAGACTTCAAGGTATTGGGGACGAAAAATAAGGATCGAAGCTTCCCGATCGCTGCCCATCCAAGCTGGATTCTTCGTGCTCTTTGTCGAAATTGGACCTACCTAATTTGACAGTCTGTCCCAGGTAGACGTACTTGTCTACAACTTCGAGCGTATAGTTTCCAACAATTACCGGGTTAATTGGAACATGGACATTGGACATAACGATATTAAAAAAGATTTTTATTTAAGAGTGTATACTCCTAAATAAAATCTTTTTTATTTTGTCAACATGAAGTGGTCAAGTGCGCGAAGTACTCTTGCGTCTCATGTCAGGCTATGAATCTGAAACATTTTTTTTCTTTTAATTGTAATAATATCTTCATATCATCTTATCTCAAATCATTTACTTATCATGATTCTTAACAGATGTTAACTTGTTTGAAGTGTATATATGGCTGGTGTATATATATATATTATCTATCTTCATCGACACTAATATTATAAAGAGGAAAAAATTGTTTGTTTGTTTGAATTCAATCGGCTCATAAACTACTGGACTGATTTCAAAAATACTGTCACTATTAGCTTTCTACATTATCCTTGATGAAAATAGGCTATAGGATATTTTCAAAAATTTAGGGATCTGCATGAAAACTTTGATAATGTAACCCAATGTGTGAAAGTAATACCCAAAAATACCTTATATCGCAACTAAAGAATTGAGCAAAGTGAAGTACAAACCTTTTTATAGCAGACGCCAATGTCTACAAAAAATGTCTACAATACAAAATCGGTTTTAGCACCGCGATCGCCATTTCGAATCAACGAAGCGCAACAACGTAGGCCCATGTGACGTCATGGATTACGTCATCGAGGTCGCCATTTTAGGATTTCATCGACACGCTGCAAACTGAAATCACCGGGAGCAGTCCGTCCAAAATGACAGTTCGTTGCGTAGTGCGTGATGCACTAGCTATCACCTGTCTGTGTGTGCGTGTAATTCATGCCGTGAGCAACGTGAGCGTGATTTTAACCCATTCCGAATGGCTGACAGATCTTACTTGTCATAAGCGCGATGTTGAAAATAGTGATAATATAGCAAAAATCAGTTTTGACGGCACTCGGAAAGCACTCCATATTTATGTCTGACTTTGCAAGTTATGTCAAAATAAATACTTTTTCATGTTAAAATACGCAATTTTAACATGAGAATGTGACATGAAAAAATATCTTATATCGCGTACGTTGCGAAAACTATCGACAATAGAGCAAGTCATGTAGGTACTACAGTTTTACAGAGGACATTGATAACTACAAAAGAGTCGGCAGTGCCATATGTCTATTTATTACAATTATGTCACAATAACTACTTTTTCACGTTCAAATATACAATAAAAACATCGATACAAACTAAGCTTTATCGTTCATACCTTAGTATTTAATCCAATCTTGGTATGCAATAAAGAAGAACGATTTCATTGCTTATTTGTAATAGAAACGCAAAAATTACTTAACCGATTCAAACAATTCTTTCAGCAATAGAAAGCAACGTTATGCCTGAGTAACATACGCTATATTTGTTTCATCATCATCATCATCTATCACCACGCGGGTGAAACCGCGGAGCGCAGCTAGTACTTTATAAAAGTATAAATGTTGAAGTTTGTACATTTGTATGTTTGTTACTCAATCACGCAAAAGCTGCTGAACTAACTTATATGAAATAGTAGGTAGTTTGCATCTGAGATCTATGTGTCGATGAGAGATATATGTTTGTTATACCGACTAAACAGATAGGTACCGATAGATCGCGATAACCAAATAACAACGACGCATAAAAACTTATAACCTCTCAAATACCACAAACGTAATCAACTTGCAACGCGGCGACGTTTAAATTCACTATAAAGGCGCTTACAGACAGAATAATGGTACCATTGTCCAAATGCATTAATAGCCATCGTCCATCCGTAATAGAATATCCGTATTCAGTTACCGTACAGTTTGCAAAGCGAGCTCAACTGCGGAGCCTGCGAACCGTACAATTTCCGATGTTAGCTGTGCCACAGTACAACATTGACAGTACTCAATGTAACAACTAATCTGAATATGTCGGTGAACTAAACTCACCGAAATAGCATAGAAGATAAGCCAGTTGCAGTAACAATGGGCAGGCCACATAGCACGCAGAACGGATGGCAGATGGGCCGGAAGGTTCTGGAGAGAAGATCACGGACCGGCAAGCGCAGCGTAGGTCGACCACCGGCAAGGTGGGCTGACAACAAAGTAGCAGGAGGATGTTGAATGCCGGCTGCTTCCAACAGGTGGTCCTTTTAAAAAATTGTGGGGGCGGCCTATGTTCAGCAGTGGATGTTCTACGACTGAGATGATGATGGTGATGAATGTTACAACGTTTTGTGGCATATATGCATTACTAGCGCTAAATATTGCTAGACCAAATTAAATTTATAGTATAGTTTATTTATTGAACTGTTGCAACCGATTTTTTTATAATAAGTAAAACTAAAGTGTCAGTGTTATTGTGAATTCGATTGTGCTATCTATAAAAAAATGAATGCTCTTAAATGAATTCCTACTGCATAGTGTATATACACTATTCAGTAGAAGTTCATTTTTTATTTTCACTCTAAATCCATCACATAAATTTAAAAAAAAAAACTTTACAATTATCGTATTTTTTTTTATTATTTTTATATTATTTTTCTTATAAGCATCAAATAAACTCGAAACCTTTTTAAACAGACCGTTAAGAGTTAAGAGAGTTCATTTCTCTTGTGTCTTTCTTTTCCTACATGATAACTGAAAGGGCTATCTTCAGATTGTATACCAAAATGTTTTTTAAATTTTTCTTTCATTTACTAAAGGTACTGATAGACATGCTATTAAAAAAGTATGCTTATTAGCATGAGTAAAACGAGCATGCTCTTCATTTGTATACATTTGCTTAAAAAAAGATTACGTTACCTCTTCTCCGTTCGAAATTCAAATTAAATTCGTAATTATCTAGTTTTTTAATTTTAATTATGATGAAAGATGTTCTAAGATTACTTTGATTATGACGTCTGTTGTTTACAACAAGAAATTTAAAAACTGGAATTGTAAAGTACGTTTCCTTCGATACAAATGTATTAAATTGAAAATTAGTTGCGAACATCTAAACAATGTTCTACTACAGAATATATTTCAAAAGAATTCCATTTAGTCAACTGCAAAGGTAATGAATGCTCTTAAATAAAAACCTACTGCATAGTTTTATTTATATATACTGTGGTTTCGCTCAGCCGCGAAGTCAATAAAGAGGCATGGAACGTTTAAATAGTTTCAGGCTATGTGTTTCACTTTAGGATTTGGTGGTTTACCATAGCCACTGTTTTAAAAAAATAAAAAAACAAAGGCAAATTTATTCAGGCTAAATTCCATATAGACGGTACAATAACATAAAACTTAACGGTTATTTCACTGCATTAGCAAATTAGAAAAACGACACTAATATGATGTTGCAGTCAAAGTCAAAGTCAAAGTCAAAATCATTTATTCAATTTAGGCATCAAAGACGCACTTATGAACGTCAATTTTTCATTATAATGTACTTTAAAGCCTACCGCCGCGTTCCAAAATACATAGAGCCAACCGAGAAGAAGCGGCAAGAAACTCGGGGCCATTCTTTTTATATAGATGTTATTACAATGTTTTTACTTAGGTACTACAATTATTAGCTCCAGTGTGTTGCCTTACAAAAGAGAACATAATAATGGTATCAGTAGGGCAAGACACGCTACACTTTGACATCTTAGTACACGAGTAGATAGATCCTGGAGTGATCAGTCCCAAGCTGTTTTATCCTCCAAGTAATCCGAAATTTTGTAATAACCTTTTTGACAGAGTTTAGTTTTAATAGTAATTTTAAACTTATTAATAGGCAAATCTCGGATAACATTGGGAACTTTATTATAAAATCTTATACATTGTCCCATAAAAGAATGACTTATTCTGTGGAGACGCGTTACATGTACGGATAGCTTGTGCTTATTTCGCGTGTTGATGGAATGAGCATCACTCCTTTTATCAAAACTGCTAATGTTTTTCTTTACATACATTAGATTTTCATAGATAAACTGAGAGACAACAGTTAGAATGTTTATGTCTTTAAATTTCTGTCTAAGGGAAACTCTGGGAGCCAAACTGTAGATTGCTCGTATAGCCCTTTTTTGCAGTATAAAAATAGAATTAATATCTGCAGAACATCCCCAGAGCAGTATGCCATAAGTCATAACGCTATGGAAATAACTAAAATAAACTATTCTAGCTGTGTCTACATCAGTTAATAGTCTAATTTTTTTAACAGCATAAGCTGCTGAACTGAGCCTACTAGACAATTTTTTAATGTGGGGACCCCATTGCAATTTAGCGTCTATAGTAATTCCTAAAAAGACTGTTGACTCCACAAGGTCCAACCCTGTTCCATTCAATTGTATATTGGATTCTACTTGTCTCACATTTGGTGTCGAGAACTTTATACAATTAGTTTTCTTCTCATTGAGGAGAAGATTTTTTGTATTGAACCAATTCACAACTTTAGCTAATGCATTGTTAACATCGTCATAGTTTAATAACTGCCTTTTAATTTTAAATAACAGTGAAGTGTCATCTGCAAACAATACAATCTCGTGATTCTTCTCTACATAATAAGGTAAGTCATTAATATAGATTAAAAACAGGAACGGCCCTAGTATTGAACCTTGTGGAACGCCCATTGAGATTATAGAGCCGGGCGATCTTTTACCATTTATGTCAACCCTTTGAATTCTACCATTTAAATATGAAGTCAAAAGGTTGAGAGCCATGTTCCTAATACCGTAGTGTTGTAATTTCCTGACAAGTATATCATGTCGGACGCAGTCAAATGCCTTAGATAAGTCACAAAAAACACCTAAGGCATCTTGAGAGTTCTCCCAGGCATCAAACACATCTTTTATTAGTTCTATACCTGCGTCTATAGTAGAGCGATTCCTTGTAAACCCAAATTGATTTTTATGGTTTTTTTTTTTTTTTTTTTTTTTTTTTTTTACACTGAAATTTTAGTAGTAATTACTACATTGTTATAAAAACTTTCGTGAGAACCACATACCAAAATATATGGTCTGTGATAAGAGCTCATAGTCAAATAGTAAAACCGGCAAACACTCACATCTATCATCTAGTCTTTATACTCCAACCGGTGTCAGTGCGCGACTAGCGGCCCTCGCTGCTAGACCACGCTCTCCATGAGGTTGAGCATGGGCATCCCGCATCAGTACTGCCCGAATACCGGTCGGAATATAACGACTAAATGATAGACGTGAGTGTTTGCCGGTTTTACCATTTAAGTAAGCTTATGAACCTGTAAAGAGAGTAAGGTCGATCACGTAAGTAAACTTAGTTGTATACCCTTTAGCTACTCCTTACATGGGGTCAGTGGGTGAAGTCAAAGTGCCATACCTCCGAATTACTAATAGTTCTGAATAGAATAGAAATATACATACTTCATACTAGAAAGTTGAGAGGCAGCGTTCCGGAAACTTCGCGAAGTCTTCTCATCAAAAATACCTCAGTGCCTCAAGACAAGAGTCTTCGACCAATGTGTGTGACTATGGGCCTCATTGATAAGCTCAAAGTCGCACAACGAGCTATGGAGAGGGCTATGCTCGGGGTTTCTCTACGTGATCGAATCAGAAATGAAGAGATCCGTAGAAGAACGAAAGTCACCGACATAGCTCACAAGATTAGCCAGTTGAAGTGGCAGTGGGCAGGGCACATAGCACGAAGAACAGATGGCCGATGGGGCCGAAAGGTTCTGGAGTGGAGACCACGGACCGGCAAGCGCAGGTAGGTCGTCCACCGACACGGTGGACAGACGACCTGGTGAAAGTCGCAGGACGACGTTGGATGCAGGCCGCATCCAACCGTTCCTTTTGGAAATTCATGGGGGAGGCCTATGTTCAGCAGTGGACGTCCTACGGCTGAGATGATGATGATGATACTAGAAAAAGAAGCCAACCTATTCTAAAAGAATCTGTCAAGACGGATCCTTAGACCACCTTCAAAATGCGGAGGTCCTGCAGAGGACATAAGCATCACGGTGTTTATGTAAAGGGCATTGTGTATCAAGTAACATTACTTTGCCGGACTAAAAACTATTATTTGGGCGGTCAGCCGTGCGATTCTCTAAGGCATGATTCACCGTTGCGATCGTCGACGAGCTCACCGAATTTCAAATTATGATATCGCTCTTGTTTAAGAGGTTGTTTTTCCGTTATCAAATATTATTTCACGGATGTTGACAATGATGCAACAATGTTTGCTCTTAGAGAATGGCACTGCAGCACCTTGCCATGTATAATCAATTTCATGGCAGTGTTATGACGTAGCTCTAAGTAACCCTGTCCTTTATTCTTTGTATGCCTGAAACGTAATTGGTCTACATCGCGTTTTGCCTAAACTTCATTCTTAAGTAGTGTTTAGCCTAAGTCGTTACTTGTCTAAAACATTAAACTGCCTATTTCTCACTGTACCTAAAACGTATACTACCCATTTCGCAATCAACCTTAATCGCCATGACTTAAGGGTGTTTGCCTAACTAACACTGTTTAGGAAAGACGTGGCACTTAACAATAGATGTTCAATAGATGTCACGAAACTCCGAGACAGCGTCTCTCATGCAGTGGTAGCAGTGTCACGACACTCAAGCAGCTGCACGTATTTTGCCGACGACAGCTCGGACGCGATTGGCGATTTCGTCATCATAATCATAGAGTATAATCTCAAAATGGCGATAAAAGACCGAAATGAAGAGATCGTGAAGGCTATGTTAAAAAGGATACGGCAAAGACGTGAACCCAGTGAGGCCAGTACTTCTGGCCAATAGCGTACACATAAGTATAAAATTAGGCAATGTTGTTCACTAGCAACAGATTTATGTATTTACACAATAAATGGACTCACTTTAGTTTTTAAGCAATTAAAAACTAAAGTGTGAAAAAAGGTACGGGCCAAAGAGTCTGTAGTGTGGAAGAATAATAAAAAAAATAGATAAAATCAATAGATGTTCGTCCAATCCATTATCATGATTAATATTATATGATTTACAAATACTAATGTGTCTGTTCCTTTTACATTAAGATTAACTAACGTCTGGGGTATATGTAGGTATTTACAACTCAAGTGTTTTGTCTGGCAGCCTGAGTACAAATGTATCTGGTAATATAGGTATATTATTAGTTTTAATACAGTAAAATAATAAAATACTTGCACAAGAATTCTGTTAGACAACATTGTTTAATATATATATTATAAGACCAAGTAATATGTCATTTCGATTATTATTTTATTAACTACACACAAGAGATCACATAGTAAGTGCGTAATGTAAGTATATAATTTACACAGTGTTTCGTTGTAAAGTATCGTAATATGCACCAGTTTTTGCTAGATTAATGTTTCGCTTTTGGCGTGAAAGACGGTCACGACACTACCAGAGGTTGCCTAAAATTTACAACTAAGCTACCCTGAACACAATGTTCAGTCTAGCCTAGTTCCATATTCAACTTCAAACGTAGTCTGATTGAACTCAGTAGCCGCCTAAAGCGATCTATTGAATTTTTAAATGAATACTTTTCTAAGCTGCCAACGTGCATTGACAGCTATCAAAGTCACGGACACTCACACACACACACACTCAAAATAAACTAAAAGTTCTTTCTTTTTACTACTTAATACGTAGAAAATGATCGTGGGCAAAAACGAAACGCTATTCAGTTCATAGACTATAGGATACTATACAACTTTCTTGATACCTTCTACGTACATTGTATATTCTGCCAAAAGAGTGGAAATGACATGACAAAGTGACACCAATAGTTATTTTCTTTGTTGTTGGACTCGTACGTTTTGTACAAATGCCATTTCTCAAGTTAGTTTTATCATACTATTACATAAAATACATGTAGTTGCATCCTTATCTACGATAACGGTACCTACTGCCAGGCACCCGTTTCTATATTACGATAGATTTCTTTTGAAAAACCCAGTTAGATATTTTAAGCTAAAGAATTCTGCCTATCTAACCTAACCTATGTAGAATAAATATCAGTGCTGATAACTTTTAAACCCCAACTTAAAAAAATATGGTACAATTTTTTAATATCTAGTCTTACTAAGGACTACTGGTTTTGCATGGTTTCCTTTCTCGTGGGTCCGTCTATGTAGGGTACCCAAAACACACAGAGGATTACCAATCTTCTTTAATTTTTTTAATAATTACTATTATAAATATTGTAATATGATTATAGCATTATTGTAATGTTCTGAAATGGATATAGGTACTTGAATACATTTTCTTAACTTGTGTATACCCTACAGATACAATGATATTATCCAAGCTTACGCGTGTCCCCAACATAACATTACCGTCGCTAATTGAGCAAGAGCCAGTACAAAGTTACTAAAGTTGCCAACATCCAGTGATTACCCCACGTTTTGGGGTGACCTTCAAAAAGTCTGAACCCACCCACTGCGTCCGATAAGTTAAACAAACTTTACATAATATCCTCTTGTTAACAAAGACACAAACTTATGTTATAATAATCTGCATATAAACATAATTAGCCCACACATATCGCATAAATCGGCCATTTTGATTTTATTGAAAATTGTATGTAACCAGTGACACTCGCGATATCATGGCAAATCTAATGATGTAACATTTATAAAAATTGCTTGAGCCGTTGAATAGTTACGAGCAGACATGAATGTTACGAACAGAACTATGAAACTGTGCAAAAATGTCAATATAACAACTAAAGAAAAAGGGTATATTTAACCTTTATCCTTTAGTTTTTTTTACCTTTTTCCTTTTGGTAATTTATAGTTATCATCAAATGTCTTCGAATCAAGCTCTTTTTTTTACTTTATCGTAACAACGGTAACACGTTTAACCCTTGGGTGGTTCTATTATTTATCCTGTGCCTTGGGTGTGCGATTCCTACGCTCACACACATCAGTTTTAATTTTGTTTGTTAAGCTACGATTGGGAAGCAGGAGTTAGTCCACAGTGGAAACTCTTGGGATGACCCTGAAACTCCGCAACTAGGCTATTATGACTACAGACTGGGACCATGTAGTGGATTACTACAAACATCTGCCCAACCCCAGCAACCCAATAAAAGGGTTGATTACTAGAAGCAGGAGGCCTATTCGACTATTTCATAACGTTCAACTATCTATCCGCTGAATTTGCAGTCCGGTTGTCGTTTGATCATGAGCCAAAAACATTTGTGCTATTTCAATACACAAATTGATTAAGAAAACTGCATAACATTAAACGCTGATAGATACGAGTACAAATATGAGTTAGAGTCGCGTTCATGATCTATCGAGTTACCAGAATATAAAGTTTTGATCGATCGCTAGTGTCATTAAAATAAAACTGCAATTAAACTGTTTTTCAATAACAGAATAAGAAAATAGGTTTCGCGATTCTTTTACATTAAAATTGAAAAAAAAACTGAGAAACGCCGATATAAAATGATATAAAATTATACGCCATTAAATCCATTTAAAGCTAAGTAATTTCACAAGTACAGTTGGAAAAATGTTAAACCGATTTCCATTTTATATAAATTTAAATGGGACCACACGGAAAGCACCAGCTTTCAAACAAAAATATTTTGAGAATCGGTTCACAATATCAAAAGTTATGAGGTAGCAAACATAAAAAAAATTAACAATATACAGTCGAATGGAGTACCTCCTCCTATTTGGAAGTCGGTAGAAAAGTATTAAGGTCACAGTTCGAATTCAATTTAGTATTTTTATTAGTAAAACTGTTACACTACAGAATCTTTGGACCGTTCCTTTTTTAGATTTGGGAAATTTAGTTATTTGAATCAACCCCCTTTTCATAAAATAATCGGGCCATGTGAATAAACGCCTATGAGGCGAGAAAGCCACAGAACACGGTGACAAACAAAAAGGGTCACGTAACACGCAGCCCCGTTCAGGAAAAGAGTAATTTCACAAATTACGGCCCACGTATCGGAGATCGGGATTTCTGTGAACTTGAACTAAAGTTTACCACGTTTATGTTTAGGACGTAATTAGCTAGGTGATTCACGACAAAAACTCAATTTTACCACATTTTTTATATCATGATGCGTTACTGGCCTTTGAGGAAGCAATAAGCTTCTTCTTGAAAGTTGTCTGTGAATAGCAGTAGGTATTCTTTGATTGTACAATCGCTGCTTTTTTCCTTTTTTTTAGTAAAATAGGTTAGCAAACAAGCGGCTTACCTGATAGTTAGTGATACCGTCGCCCACGGACATCCGCAATACCAGAGGTCTCGAGGATGCGTTGCCGACCTTTGAGGAAGGATGATAGAAAAGAAGAAATAGAAAAGGTGAGGGTGGAGGGGGAAGGGAGGAATTGGGCCTCCGGAACCTCGCACAATCCGACGAAACGCAATAGCAAGCTATGTTACTTCACGTCGGTGTGTTGTGGGCTCCTGAAGGCTTTGTAAGGGTTTTCAAATAACTAGTCAAATAACTAGACAAACATGTGATGATGTGATTAGAAATTGTAGTTTTAAGCTTTACTTAAATCATCATTGCTAAATTACTCCAGACAACGAGTCCATTTTTGGGTGTTCCCCAGTAATTTACATTGCTACAGTGCCAAGTAACACAGTAATGCTTATGCACTATTGCTTCGTGGCAGAATAAGGCACGGTGGTGGTATCAATCAAGATGGCCTTTTGCACAAGTGTACTACCTCCTAGTAAGTTTCCTTGCGTCTTACGATTCGCATTCCGATTGCGATGAGATTATTATACTTCTTTACCTCACGGAGTTTGTTCTATTAAAGTTTCATCATCATCATCTGAGCCGTAGGATGTCCGCTGCTGAACATAGCCTCCCCCATTTTCCAAAAAGACCGGTTGGAAGTGGTAAAGTAAAAAGTTTCATCATTTGATTTATTATATAGGTACATTGGTGTATTTTTTACACACATTTTATAAGTGTATTAGGTAAATATACGTCCAATTCATCACATCACACTTCAGAAACACTCATGTAGGAAGTTAATATTCGTTATGGCAAGTTTAAGAAACTCCATACGAATAGAAACCTTCAGATGCATGCAAGCAGAACGTTAAAAGCAATTTCCTTGCTTTTGTAGGTATAAAACCTGGTATTTTTGTAACTAACCAATAAGACCTTGATGGATCTTGCTTGTCAAAGACCTAGAGCTACATTTCCGAAAAATATACAAGGTCGGGCCACAAAGAAAACGTTAAGAAATAAGATATTAAAAAAATATGAACAATCCTTTAAAAACAAAAACTAAATATAAGGTTTTTTTAATATGAAAAACAGGGTTCACTCACGTAAAAAGTCAGATCTTTCCGACTATAGTTTAAACTACATCCGGTGTTCTTTTTAAAAAAAAAACCGTTTGTTTATATTAAAATGTGTACAAACCACGTTAGTTTTCATAATAAATATAAAGTTTATGTCATTTAAATATGGAATGAAGTAATACCTTTTATTTCTCGTTAAAATATCAGTTTAAGGCTAAGAATAAAAAATGTGCTGCAGTATCTTTTAAGCAATTTTTACCCATTTAATATTGCCACCGAGTAATTAATACAGGTGTTATATGGTCTGATAGATACGAGTACAAATATGAGTTAGAGTCGCGTTCATGATCTATCGAGTTACCAGAATATAAAGTTTTGATCGATCGCTAGTGTCATTAAAATAAAACTGCAATTGAACTGTTTTTCAATAACAGAATAAGAAAATAGGTTTCGCGATTCTTTTACATTAAAATTGAAAAAAAAACTGAGAAACGCCGATATAAAATGATATAAAATTATACGCCATTAAATCCATTTAAAGCTAAGTAATTTCACAAGTACAGTTTGAAAAATGTTAAACCGATTTCCATTTTATATAAATTTAAATGGGACCACACGGAAAGCACCAGCTTTCAAACAAAAATATTTTGAGAATCGGTTCACAATATCAAAAGTTATGAGGTAGCAAACATAAAAAAAATTTACAATATACAGTCGAATGGAGTACCTCCTCCTATTTGGAAGTCGGTAGAAAAGTATTAAGGTCACAGTTCGAATTCAATTTAGTATTTTTATTAGTAAAACTGTTACACTACAGAATCTTTGGACCGTTCCTTTTTTAGATTTGGGAAATTTAGTTATTTGAATCAACCCCCTTTTCATAAAATAATCGGGCCATGTGAGTAAACGCCTATGAGGCGAGAAAGCCACAGAACACGGTGACAAACAAAAAGGGTCACGTAACACGCAGCCCCGTTCAGGAAAAGAGTAATTTCACAAATTACGGCCCACGTATCGGAGATCGGGATTTCTGTGAACTTGAACTAAAGTTTACCACGTTTATGTTTAGGACGTAATTAGCTAGGCGATTCAGGACAAAAACTCAATTTTACCACATTTTTTATATCATGATGCGTTACTGGCCTTTGAGGAAGCAATAAGCTCTCTTCTTGAAAGTTGTCTGTGAATAGCAGTAGGTATTCTTTGATTGTAGAATCGCTGCTTTTTTCTTTTTTTTTAGTAAAATAGGTTAGCAAACAAGCGGCTTACCTGATAGTTAGTGATACCGTCGCCCACGGACATCCGCAATACCAGAGGTCTCGAGGATGCATTGCCGACCTTTGAGGAAGGATGATAGAAAAGAAGAAATAGAAAAGGTGAGGGTGGAGGGGGAAGGGAGGAATCGGGCCTCCGGAACCTCGCACAATCCGACGAAACGCAATAGCAAGCTATGTTACTTCACGTCGGTGTGTTGTGGGCTCCTGAAGGCTTTGTAAGGGTTTTCAAATAACTAGACAAACATGTGATGATGTGATTAGTACTACATGTGAAATTGTAGTTTTAAGCTTTACTTAAATCATCATTGCTAAATTACTCCAGACAACGAGTCCATTTTTGGGTGTTCCCCAGTAATTTACATTGCTACAGTGCCAAGTAACACAGTAATGCTTATGCACTATTGCTTCGTGGCAGAATAAGGCACGGTGGTGGTATCAATCAAGATGGCCTTTTGCACAAGTGTACTACCTCCTAGTAAGTTTCCTTGCGTCTTACGATTCGCATTCCGATTGCGATGAGATTATTATACTTCTTTACCTCACGGAGTTTGTTCTATTAAAGTTTCATCATCATCATCTCAGCCGTAGGATGTCCGCTGCTGAACATAGCCTCCCCCATTTTCCAAAAAGACCGGTTGGAAGTGGTAAAGTAAAAAGTTTCATCATTTGATTTATTATATAGGTACATTGGTGTATTTTTTACACACATTTTATAAGTGTATTAGGTAAATATACGTCCAATTCATCACATCACACTTCAGAAACACTCATGTAGGAAGTTAATATTCGTTATGGCAAGTTTAAGAAACTCCATACGAATAGAAACCTTCAGATGCATGCAAGCAGAACGTTAAAAGCAATTTCCTTGCTTTTGTAGGTATAAAACCTGGTATTTTTGTAACTAACCAATAAGACCTTGATGGATCTTGCTTGTCAAAGACCTAGAGCTACATTTCCGAAAAATATACAAGGTCGGGCCACAAAGAAAACGTTAAGAAATAAGATATTAAAAAAATATGAACAATCCTTTAAAAACAAAAACTAAATATAAGGTTTTTTTAATATGAAAAACAGGGTTCACTCACGTAAAAAGTCAGATCTTTCCGACTATAGTTTAAACTACATCCGGTGTTCTTTTTAAAAAAAAACCGTTTTGTTTATATTAAAATGTGTATAAACCACGTTAGTTTTCATAATAAATATAAAGTTTATGTCATTTAAATATGGAATGAAGTAATACCTTTTATTTCTCGTTAAAATATCAGTTTAAGGCTAAGAATAAAAAATGTGCTGCAGTATCTTTTAAGCAATTTTTACCCATTTAATATTGCCACCGAGTAATTAATACAGGTGTTATATGGTCTGATACGAGATAAAGAGCTCGTGGTGCATTTAGCATAACCAACTCGCTTTTATACGGCGGGTTTATTAAAAGTGATGTGATACGGTACAATGTAACAATTTTATATAATAAGCTCAAGCGGAGTTTTTAAAAAAGCGAACGTTATTGGTCGAATTAAATTTTTGGTAAAATATCTGAAAAAGTAGACCAACAAGTATGTATCAAGAATATAATGGGAATGAAATGAGCTAAACCATACCTTTGTATATAGGGTGTTTGGTAGAGGGACCGACATACCAAATGAGCGCGTTCGGGGGCCCGCCCACTTGGAGAATACAAGTTGGCAAAAAAAAAATCCCAGACCCCCATTTTTTTTAAACTTTTTTGTGAATTTTCCCTTTTTCTCCGAAATCGTACCTATTTACTACCATAACATTTGTAAAATCTGTTTTAGACAGGATGTTTTTAGTTGAATTTGGTCTCTAACACCTTCAGGCCAATCCAATTCAAAATCCAGGTATCCAATTTTGCTTTGCTTGTATTCTCCAAGTGGGCCCCCGAACAGGCTCATTTGGTATGTCAGTCCCTCTACCAAACACCATGTATAATATGTGATAATTAGGTTATATATAAATAACAATTTTACATTACTTAATTTAAAAGACTTCGATACAAACATTTTTTAAACCGTGATCAGTTTTAACATTTCATTAATTTTAGTTTTTATAGCCACGGATACCGGGATCAGCGGGTAATTATTAATTCGCTTCTCTGTTGGTAACGGATCCCGGTATCAGTGTATACAACACGCCGGAATCCGTGGCTAATTCAATCTGATCCCGGTATCCGTGGATACAAACCCTATTCAAACATTGTAACAACGTTTTTTTAAATTTATTTTATATTTTTTTAAGCGTCTAATTGAGCGACCGGCGTTTTCCGACAATTACGATGTCCCAGATTGTATGACAGCTGAAATAGATAGATAAATATGTTGCTTGGATAGTTGTCTCGATGGCTTAGCGGTCATGGAGACTGATACAAATTAATTGAAGACACGGGTTTAAATCCTTTCGACGGATATGTAAAAACGAAACGCAAAGGTCAAAGTGTTGTTTGTACCCGTAACACCTAGATACATATGACAAACTGTGTATATTGCATCGCTTGTAGTAGTGTAGTGATATGTTCGGATTTATTTTTCTTTCTTTTCTTCTTATCAAATCAAATCAAATATTTTTTTCTGTATAGGCCTTTCTTAGTATATATTTTAGTCTATGTATAGGCCTACGGGGGCAATTACAAATTGTCATTTTACAGTTATTTTTCTTAATTCTACAACCGGATCGGAACGCGACCGCTACTGAGAAGATCCGGCAAGAAACTCAGCGGGCTTGACTTTTTAAAATTTTTTATCGCCAATTTCTTAATGTAAAAATATATAACAAATATTCGTTTATTTTTAGCTCCATTGTGTTGTAAGAGAGACCATACTAATTGCATCAGTAGGGCAAGACACGCTACGCTATGACATCGTAATATACGAGTAGGTAGATCCTGGAGTGATTAGTCCCAAGCTTTTTTATCCTCCAGGTAATCCGAAATTTTGTAATAACCTTTTTGACAGAGTTGACCTTTAATAGTATTGTTTAAGTTATTAAAAGGCAATTTTCAGATAACATTGGAAAGTTTATTATAGACTCGTATACAATGTCCCATAGAAGAATGACTTAAAACACTGTTTTAACCAAAATCCACAAAAGAGATGTGCCAGTACGGCCAATAGTCAGCCAAATTGATTCCCCAACTTGTGACCTGGCGCGACAAGTCTCACGTGTACTTCAGGGACTGACAAGTCAGACGCCATCTTTTGTAAAAGACTCTAGACATATGGTGAGCCTTTTGAAGCAGACTAGGGTTGAAAGTGATGAGATCATGGTCAGTTTTGACGTCGAATCTCTATTTACGAAGGTACCGGTACTGGAATGCTTAGAGGTTATAAAGAAGAAACTCTCTAACAACAACATTCCGATGGAATACGCCAAACTGCTGGAACACTGTTTATCTTCCAGTTACTTCTTATACAGAGGCCAGTTTTACCTACAGATAGATGGAGTAGCAATGGGTAGTCCAGTGGCCCCTGTGGTTGCTAATCTGTGGATGGAACACTTTGAAGACCGGGCTATATCCACCTGTCCCGTAGAAATCAAGTGCTGGAAGAGATATGTGGATGATATCTTCTGCATACTTAAGGGCGGTGAAACAGAAGTGTGCAAATGCCTGGAACATTTAAACAGTGTTCATCACGCTTTGCGGTTTACGGCTGAGATTGAGAAAGATCGAGTGTTGCCGTTCCTGGATGTTCGAATAAAAGCGAGGGAAGACGGGTTTCTGAGCCATACAGTGTACAGAAAACCGACACACACATACCTGTACTTGCATGCCACCTCTCACCATCATCCCCAGCATCTTGATTCTGTGGTCAGTTCACTGACAAATCGGGCTTATGATCAGTGCGATACAGAACACCTTGAAGAGGAACTATCCCACGTACAGATGGTGTTACGCAGGAATGGTTATAAGGCTCAGGTCGGTATAACCAAGCCAAGGAAGAAACTGATGAAACCGAAGGTGGAACGACAGCCTACCTTTTTGCCATATGTTAAAGGAGTCACAGACAAAATAGGTCGAATTCTTGACAAATATGCTATCAAGACCATATTTACTCCTCATCAGAAGATTGCGCAATGTCTGCCTTCCCCTAAGGACAAGATTCCTTTTCAGCATCCCGGGGTGTACAAAATTAACTGCAGCTGCGGAAGTTCGTACATAAGACAGACGAATCGAACTGTTTCATGCCGCAAGCTTTCAAGGAACACATAAAGGCAGTAAAAAACAATGAAAGACACAAATCTGCCATAGCTGAGCATCTGCTGGACGCGGGTCCTAACCACTGGATTGAATTCCATAACCCTAAAATCTTGTCCACCGAACGCCATTACATACCAAGGCTAGTAAAGGAAACTATTGAGATCTCGAAATGCCAGAATTTCAATCGAGGTGATGGTTTTCAACTCTCCAGTGCGTGGAATCCAGTATTAGGTTGTTTTAAAAATACAAGTCCACGTTCAAAATGTGTTCAAAATGTGTTCAAAATACTATACGCAGTGATACAGTGAGTGTGTTTTGTCGGGACTTAGGATCGAGTTCGAGTTCCAGTGATAACCGTAGCAAAAGACTAAGAAAGAGGGTAGATCGTTATGTCTGCACCTAACTTTTAAACTTTTTGACCAACCACCCGCAACTTCAGTCTTCCCGTGAACATGGTGCATGTAACTGCGCCGAAATATCGGGAGCTCACTCCACAACCTTACCACGGTAAATATCCCGTTAATAATCATATAACTTTAAAGAATGACTTATTCTGTGGAGACGCGTTACATGTACGGGTAGCTTCTCTCTAGATCTAGATCTTTTTTTTAGTCTGACTGTAAGAAATTTCTATCAATCAAATAGTATTGACGGATTACGTACATACATAGAATCCAAAGTTCAGTAACCAGATCTCTACAGATCATCACCGCGTAGCAGGAATGTCGATATTTCCATAACGCTGAATTACAACAGTATCAGTTTACGTTACGATATATCGAATGGTCACATTTATCGATATTTTTGCGGTTTGTCATACAAAGGTATAGGCGGTCAACCGGTATCACGCACGAGCCGTGATCATATCGATATATTATTTCACCACTAAAGTTTTATAAAATATTAACGGTGGTTAAACTATTAGAGCAAGTGATAATCACCTCTGCAAGGAAGTACTCGGCAGGGTTCTAGTTGATCTATAGTTGAGCTAATAAAGTCAATATCATATATAATTGTAACTTAGTATACAAATCCCATTTCATGTTTCAAGCGTGGCAATGCTGACAGCATTTTGGTAACTTTTCTCCCTATCATGGGGTTTATAGATTAGTTTTTATTTACACTTTTAATATTCTGTAAATATTTTTAGGCTTTATGTACCATAATCTACATTATTTAAAAAAAAAAAACCGTACTTGTGAAATGTTGTATGACTAATAATTATACGACATAAATAACTTTCCCTTATTAGATGTTGACATAAAGATTTAAAAGTAAAAGTAAGATTAAAAAAATAAAATCTAAATCGAATTATTGTAACAGCTGCTAATGTGATTCACATACAAAGAGTGCCTTTATAAGGGGTAACAATTTTATTGATGCTACCTAAAACTATTTGCTAGTGGCCTCCGAAGCACGTAAGCGTTTTCCCATTCGACTTATGACTGCAGCAGGACTAGCTGATCGATTAAGATCGCTAAGTCAAGCTTCACTGCGAGCGCTTCATCATGAGAATATGTAATGCTCACTCTCAGGCGCGCGTCTGTCTCCTCACTCAATTGCATACATACTCGTAAAAAATAACGAAGCTATCCTTAAATTAAAGAATATCGAAATCCAAATTGCCTGCTTATTTCAAGCCGTACAATCCCCTAAAAATACATTTAAACCAGACAAAGTACCACTTATGCGAAACTCCTAAAACCCAATATGCCGAAGTACGCATGCAGATTCAATCAAGAGTTTCGAATTTAAAGCAGGTGCCGTTCAAGTGTCGAATTTAAAACCTTAAATATAAAACTGCCTTACACTCGAGTTCATCGGAGAATTCTCGACTTTGATCTACATTTTTAATGCCATAGTATCTGACCCGTCAGTGGCTTCACTTAGGGGTTGAAATTTCAAAAAAAATCATTATTTGCTTAGAACATGAAAGGAAGCACTTGATAAACTGCCAAAGTTTCAAATTTGTAGCTCAAATGCCAATACTTTGGCCGATAAATATACGTTCTACCTCTTTAATATAGAGGATAGAGCAGTGCCTTCCAATACCAGCACTCACCACCCTGGATTGCTCCTTTGTGGGTTTGTAGGACAAAGCCTAGAGCAGCATTATCGAGCCAAGCAGCGTCCCCTGGGTTCCTCTTCGCTTCTGTCTTGAGTCTATTAACGGGGCGTTAAGTAGCTCTGACAGGAGCCCGACTTCAAGGCGCGAACCATGAAAAAAAAAGAACAAGATTAAGTCTGACTTGCGCATTGTTGGTTCCGTAGATTGTTTCTACGGAACAAATAAATAAATCTGATTGAAGGATAAACTTTATTTTGTAGTCGATATACTCGTAGGTATATTATGGTTCTGCACGCGCAATCGTAAAACCTTTGTTTAAACTCGTATGTAGGCACTACAAGTTGCCCGTTTTAGTATTTTTACTTGTAGATACTGCAAGATCTTACATGACGGCAAAAAATTCATGGTCTTATAGCAAGTGTAAAAGTGCATATGAAACTTGAATTCCTTTTTTTTTTAAATTATTTAAAAAAACTGCTCTTTGTACCGTAGACTACTAATTGCTAGGTATTGATTTAAACACTACACGTCCATGCAGTCCTGAAAAACAGGATCTTGCCAGACTACGACATATTAACAGACAGACCGGCAAACAGAGAGACAGACAGATAGAAGGACTTCTACTTTACTCTGTTGAGGCACGTAAACCTAAAAAGCGGTGAGGTTTCTAAAAGTATTATATTGACCCACAGTAAAAATGGTGAATAAATGGCGGGATAAAGTCGAACAGATGAAAGGAATGGAACGCGTGTGTACATTAGCTAAATCTGCTATGGCAATGGCTGTAGCAGTGGCAATGATCCATAATGATCTTATTATGGATCCAGAGGCAATCCATAATGATCTTTTTATGGATCATTGCTCCTGTTTGTTATTAAAAGTTATTGGTCTAACATACTATTTGATAAAACCAATAATAGTACGGGTCAACATGCACACAATGTCCTCAGCCGTGCGATTCTCTAAGAGCAAACATCGATGCATATTTGACAACATCCGTGAAACAAATGAAGAGATGACAAGAAACGTTGAAAAAGTAACCTTATGTACAGTGGCGAAGCATTTGACATCGGTGAGATCATCGATGAGCTCGTCGACGAATCATTACAGAATCGCACGGCAGGTCCCAAACTAGCCAAAGTCTGTTTAAGTACTATGGTAACTTGATGACTGATATACATACTTATGTACATATACACACACACTTAGACACAGATCAAACAGACACAGATCAAACAGACACATAAATATTTGACATCTTCGGCGATTGAACCCGAGACCAGAGGCTCAGATGGCAGGGTTCCTATTAACTGCACCAGTTAAGTACAAAATACGATAAAACAATAAAATAACGATAATGATACTCGTAATACAAAAAAGTGGAACAATAAACATGTAATTATTCCACGTTTATATATCAAGTAATCATATAGGCAAATTAGCACCACGGTATTACATTTGCACATAATGAAAATGGCTATCACATTTGCAGTGTCTATTTATTTATTTATTTTATATAGAAACACCAACAGTATACATATTAAATAAAAACTATGAGTTAACACTTACAATTATATAACTGTTCTGATATGTACACCTTTAACAGGCGTTTACAGCTTTCACTATTTAACAGGGATAGGAGATAAAAAGTTACATTAAAGTTAACTAAAATTAATACAATAAATATTTAAAACTAAGACAAAAATGTCGAAAACAGAAAATTCAATTTCATTGCAGTTACTTAGTGTTGTGTAATAATTTTGTTTTTATTTTTAAATGCGTAAAGGGTCATGAAAGATATCAAGATCATTTACGGAAGCATTATATTAATTATGTGTACGATATATTCTTATTATAGGAGAGTTATAAGCTAAGTTCGTTCTAGCATGTGTAATATGAAGTATATTTTGGATTCTATGGCGCGAATAATGGCAAGGAACTTTTAAGGAGATGTGATTTAAAAGTGACGGACAATCGATTAAGCTGTGGATTTGTTTATAGAGAAACGATAGGTCACGAATTTTTCTTCTGTCGCGCAAGTTATTCATTTTGAAGAAAGCCAAGCAAAGTGTCACCCAGAGCTGCAAGATTATTTGTTCACGGGATAATTTTGTTTTGTTAAAATTGTTCATCCTACCTGCCCGTGTGTCCGACACACACGCAGCGTTTTCGAATAAATGGTTTAATTAAGTGGAATTCAAGACAATCGGACTTGGGTTGCGGTTTACTGTTCTGGGGGGCTACCGTTGATTATCAGAGAGAGGATTTATTTTCTTCACATCTAGCTAAGTTAGCGGTTGACTACAATATCACTTCACGAGATATATTTTGTACATGCTGACCTGTCTCCGGCTTTGATTGCGTGGCCTCCCGAGTTCTTTTTGCGTAAATAAATCTAAAAATGGTTATTATTTTTTTAAACTAAAAGTTGTCTACGTTGCTTCTTATAATATTAGTTATCTGCCCGTGTATATCCCAGCAAAATTGGTTCAACCGAAGAATAAGCGGAACAAAATGACAGATGAAAAGGTAAAAAAAAGTGTGTACTTATCGATAAGTGCCGTATATACATTTCATACGCATTAAACAAAAACCTATTGTTTGACATTAAAACCAGGACCAATTCAATTGTATTTATATAGTTATCTGAACCATAACACCATAAGGGAGCTATATTAAATTATGTATAAATAAACAACAAAAATGTTTTGTTAAGGGTAGTAAGCGCAAATTAAATTCAATCTGGAAATTACGACATGAGACCAATGATACACCATATTACCTTTAAAAATAGTACATTTGATGTAGATTGGTCTGCAAACTAAGATAGTGTATGGTTCTTTTCATATCTGAAGTGCGTTACAATGAACAAAATAATTTTCTGACTTTCCATTTATAAAGTCCATCGTTAATCTAACGAGAATTTCGAATAGTCGAAAGTGTTTGTTACGTGAGTAGGACTCTTAGTTAAAGTAATTGGTGTCACCAGGATGCCATGATCTGTCAGGAGGATTTCATGAACAATGCTGATGAATTTGTGGTTTAATTGTGATTTAATGACGTAATTATTGTCAATGTCACTTATTTGCTAACGAGCGAGAGACATTGCTGATTCCAAATTACTGAATCCCAAATTCTATAGTCATTCAATTGTAAATTAAATTGTATATAATAAGAAGACCATTTAATTATTATTAAATAACACTACTTAATGAATAGCATTATTCAGCTTGCCTTTCAGAAAGGGAAGTATGCGACGTTATGCACCACGCAGGCTCATTACAGGTTAGAGGCTAAGTAAAGATGATAAGTGATATGTGACCACCTCTGGTGTTGGAGTTTCACCCGTTTTATTTTGTGGTAATGCCACGCTGCAACCCCACAGCCGAAGCCTGCACGACCGGAGCAGAACCACACTCCCACATAACACCGATGTGAAGTAACATAGCTTGCTATTGCGTTTCGTCGGTTTGTGGGAGGTTCCGTAGCCCCGATTTTCCCCTTCCCCGTTCTCCCTTTCCTTTCCCCTCCCCCTCCACCTTCACCTCTTATATCCCTTACTTCCTATCATTATTCCTCAAAGGTACGGTAACGCATCCTTGAAACCTATGGTATTGCGGATGTTCATGGGCGACGGTATCAGTTACCATCAGGTGAGCTGCTTGCTCGTTTGCCAACCTACCCCATAAAAAATAAGTTCACTAATTTATTTGAACTGTATTATTCACTTTAGCAAATTCGAAGAGGCTATCAGCTCCGAGCCAATAGAAATTACTACATTTTCGCATTAATAACGCCCTCCTAGAAACTAGCGATTTGATAGTTAAGCGTTTGTTTTTTGCTGCCATCGACATTGATAGCATTAGTTTAAAATTTTACTTGTCATAAAATGTCCTATTTGACTGGGAAATACTCGAATTTTATATATAACGCGTACTAAAATTATACCGACTATCTATTTATATTTGTTTTATCGTACAGTCTGACGATATTCCTATGTTTCACATCATTTAATTGAACATTGCAAATTTATTTCGGGATAATGATTGGTATTCAAACCCGCGTCTTCCGACAATTCGTGTCAGACGCCATGACCACTAGGCCACCGAGGCTTACCGTCCGACCATCAAATTTTAACTCTCTATATGATTTTACCATGGGAACGGAGCGAAATCCATTGAACAGCTGACAGCATTATCCAACCGAAAGAAAGTTTTTTCAATTTACTTTCGTATTGATGTCGCGACCCTTCACATTTTTAATAATATGACTTGAAGTTCATCTATTTGTTGGTCTTGTTTATAAGAACAATAAGTTTATTGATTATAATTAATAATAATATTGTTTTACGTTATTAATATTGTACACTAACACCCCACACTAGGATTCCCTGTGTCATGGGAGGCACGGATACACACAGAATATAATCACAATACCCAAGATCCGCGAACAAATATGTTCATCACAGAAACGTTTGTCCCTCGAACCTTTTGAGCTTTGTGACTCGAACCCAGAGCATCGAAGGCAGAGTGACTAACAACTGAGCTATGAGAACAGAGAGTTTTATCAGTGGATAGAAGGAATGGAAGGAATGGAATCGATGGAAGGAAACAGTCAACCAACTGTATAAAGCAGTCACAACACGGAAGGGAGGGCTAAAATGAAAGACTTATACTACTACATAATTACTCCATATGAAATTGATGGACAAGTTATATATAAAATTCATCTACTTGATCTATTTCAATCACCGCAATTATTTCATATCGAGAAGTCTTATCTTTACATTCAAGTACTAGTTCAGTAAGTGTATGTTTTGCATACTATTAACAACTTTATACGAACGATATAAAGGTTAAATTTGTATGTGTTGAGCTGTCAGAACTCGTATTTTATCATTTCCGTTGCTATTACTCCACCGGAAGGCCTGAGATATAATAATTTGATATATTATACACTGTTTTGTTTGTATATCCTTTCGTGTTTTGCATTTTAATGCGTTTATTAGTATCATAAAAATATTATAAAGGCTCTCACATTATTTTGTCCGTAGAGTATTTGATCGAAGAAATGAATAAAATTGTGGAAGTTTTAATATTGAGATAATACCGTCAAAAATACTTGTTGGTTTGTACTTGTTTTTAAATAACTTCAAAAAAGGACGCAGTTATATGTTTGTGTCATCATCATCATCATCTAAGCCGTAGGACGTCCACTGCTATACATATGTCTCCCCCACACATTTCTAAAAGGACCGGTTGGAAGCTGCATCCAACGTCGTCCTGCTACCTTTACCAGGTCGTCAGTCCACCTTGTTGGTGGATGACCTACGCTGTTCGTGTGTATGTATTTTTTATGTGTATGTTAATTAATATCTCCCCCATTTGTGGATCGATTCTTAAATTATTTTTGTTTGATAGAGTATACTTCCGAGGTGGTCCCATTTAAATTTCATCAAATTTGGCCTAGCAATTTTTGAGTTACACATCAAAAACTGAAAATTGCTACGCCTATCTTGATGATATCATAATTGACGGTGAATGACAATCGATTCTGTAAGCAGCGAGAGTCACTAAAAAGGCTAAATAAATAATTTTACCATAAAATGGAAGCGACTTAATTACTAAAAAGTTTGAAATAAGTTGTTGAAGTCGGTACCATGCGAACAATATTGTGATAAAAGCTACCTACTTTAGAACTACCATGGTACCGACTTCAACAACTTATTTCAAACTTTTTGGTATTGATGTCGGTTCCATTTTTTTGGTAAAATCTTTTTGTGTTACTTAATAACTCCGGAAAGGTTGAACGGATTAAGATGAAATTTGGTATGTGTTGTACATATAGGACACTTTTCATCATCATCATCACGATTATACATCACCACATACGTGAAACCGCGGGGCGCATTAATAGTAGTATAAATTTTCTTGAGACAATACGAAATGGCCAATAGCAAATAAAAATCCCGTCTTGCAATGGTCCAGTATTAATAATATATTAACTGGAACCCCCAAAAAAGGATTTAGTCATTTTGTGTTGCCAGTGTCGACATAGTATGGCACTAAAACGTGGCCTCTTACTATGGACCTCATAAGTAAGTTCAGTCTCAGATCAAGCTATTGAGAGCGCTTTGCTCGAGGTTTTCCAAAAATATGGGCCTGTGTACTGCTGGAAATGATCAGGATGATTAGGAAGTATGACCCAAGTAGGCACCGGGTAGTTCTATACAAATAAGATTAAACAATAATACATTGTAATATGTTGCAATAAGATTTTAAATAAGGTATAGGTCAAATGTCTTAGGTAGTAGGGTACACCGTCGTTAGACTAACCGTTATGGTGGCACTTCACATGGTTATTTGTGTTCGCTTTTGGGTGTTTGTTGTATTCGTAAAAATATATGACGTTAATACAAACATGCAAATGTAGGCATATACGACTATCCACACTTTGCAGACGAAAAACAAACACACATACACACATTTCAGCAGCAGCAGATCGCTAGGTAGGTGTTTCTAACACGTGTTTCAACTTGCAGCGGGGTTTTATTATTTAAATGCACGCCTACTATTACATGCTTGCTTGGAATTAATTTAACACAATTCCAAAAATTCAGCACATTTTATTATCCTTATTCGTTTTTAGTCGTTATTTCAGTTCTCGCTCACAACACAGACAAAAATACTACACGTCCTTACAGGACTTCAGCGCATGCGCTTCTGAATATGGCTAATGTGTGGACGGTTTGTTTGCGGATTTGCCTATCTGATCCCTTTGATGTGCCTCGTAAAAGCGAAAAGCGGAGTGGTAACGTGTACCTATTTTGTATTTGCCTTATTTGAGAAATAGGCAAATAAGGCCAGCACTTAAACAAATAAACTGTCCACACGTGGTAATTGTTTGCAAAAAATGCCAAATACACAAATACAAATAGCCATGTGAAGTGCTGCCATAAGTTGTGTTATCAAGTTCGTAACTGGCTCTGAAATTTATGATAAAATGTATGACCCGTATTTTCATGCCAATAACGTAAACCACACACAGTTATGTAATTAATTACAATAATTGGCGAATCATTAATTTGTGGTTATCACTTACCAATCGAACATTTAATCAATGTATTGCTCTGTGTATTTTGTTTATTATTAAATTCTTTATAAGTTTTGCATTCGATAAATCGGACATTATGTTTACATTTTATATCGTGTTCAATCAACACATACAATAATATGTTCTTTTTTATATGCGTAGTTAATTTACTGGTTTATTGTTATTTGTGTCCTAATTGAATTTAAAAGGTGATAGAACTTATCTTTCATGCTCTAAAGTAACAAGACTGAACACTGAACACACGGCATTCCTCTGGTACCCAACCAGATGGAAACTGGCAAAAGCGTCATACTACCTGACATTTCACCTGATTGGCACCACCCAAAGAACCCATTCGAAGCTGATCGGAGACAAGTTCTGGTAACGAAAGAAAGAAACATCGCGATAGTTTTCTTTCATTCATTTATTTCCATAATTTAAGTCGTCTGACTATGTCAGTCCCTATGTATCGACTCCTAAATCCACACTTAACAATTTTAATCTTGTTTAGTGATTCTGTATACGGATTTGATATAACATCCTTGTTATCCCAAATCTAAACTAATAAAATGGTGCCTCTGGATATTGCACGGTAGGATTGAATGATTTTATTAGATTTCGCACTGTATATATTTGTCATCGACAATGGGTTGGGCTTGTGGTGAAGGGGACCTTAGATAATCTAGTTTTGTATTAAAAGGTCAGGTGAATAGTGCAATAACGCAATGAAGATAAAATTATGCTATTTCTGAATGTATGTCTTGAACACAATGGATACATGGGTCTAGTTCTGCCGTGCGATTCTCTAAGAGGAAACATCGTTGAATCTTTGACATCATCCGTGAAACAAATAACGAGATGACAAAAAACGTTGGAAAAACAACCTTGTGTACAAGGGCGATATCTCATAAAGTATTTGACATCCGTAAACTCGTCGACGAATCAAGACAGCCGTGCAATTTTGTAATTATTCATCGATGCGTTCGTCGAGGAGCTCACCGATGTCAAATGCTTTATGAGATATCGCTCTTGTACATAAGGTTGTTTTTCCAACGTTTCTTGTCATCCCGTGATTTGTTTCACGGATTTTGTCAAAGATGCAACGATGTTTGCTCTTAGAGAATCGCACGGCACAATCGCACGGCAGTTAAGCCAGTAAGCTTATGTCATTTATCAATGGCTAGCTGCTCCCTGCGGTTACACCCGTACGGAGATGGATAATGATGATGGTGATGAAAAGTATCCTATGTGTTAATCCAGCGCATCATCTACCTCCATACTAAATATCACCAAAATTGGTCCCTCCGTTTGAACGTGAAAGTAACAAACATACAAACACACTAACACGCTCACATAAATTCTTCTTTATAACATTAGTGTGAAATGCATCATGTATTTGAATAAACCTTTGGAAGTGCAAGATCATTGCAATGTTTTTATCACAGTTTCAGATTAATACTGCTGTCATAGAAAGAAACAAAATAACGTGAGTGTTCCAAAACTATATAACTACCTTCCTGAGTGCATAATGAATGTTTCGTCTCATACTAGCTTTAAAGCGTAAATTGAAGATGCTATTAATAAGCAAGGCGTATTATTCCATTAAAGAATTCAGCAATGATATTTTTTTTCTATACTTAGTTTAAGCATAATGAATATTTTTGTTATTACTATAATGTAAACTTGACGTGTAACCTTGTACGGTTTTACCAATAAATATCTGTATCTGTAACTTGGGAAACATTCCTGGGTGATGATGGTTGATGATTATTCTTCGTAGTGATTAGTATTAATAAAATGTGTAATGTTTTTCGTATTCAAGTATATACAGACTGACTGGTTGAACACTTTACATAAACAAGGACATGATAATTCATGGTCACATGAAACGTTTAAAAAAATAAAATTAAAAAAATACCGTTAAACTACAGAGGAAACCTTCATTCTATGAATGTGCTATAACTCGAAAATTATGGACACCGTCCGAACGGGGTTAATGACCCAAAGCGCCGCGCCGCGTTCAAAGGAATCAAGCTGCGTCCGAACGGGGTTAATGACCCAAAGGGCCGCGCCGCGTTCACAGGAATCAAAGGATGCCGCGATCGTCGGCCGCCCGCCCGGCCGCGCCGCGCCGGTGTAAACAAACAAGTACTTACCTTGCCGCGCTAAGGCAAATTTTATTACTACACGCGCGCCGCGAGTGACCATGTTTATTGTTTTGAGTAGACAATTAAAGTTAAATTAGGTAAATATTAGGCACCTATTTTTTTTTCTTAATTAGAACGAGCATCGAGTACTGAGCACTATATATCAATATGTAAAGTGTTCAACCAGTCAGCCTGTATATTTATTAAAAATTCTCAATTTTTTTATTGATTTTAATAATTATTACGTTTTTTGTTGGATTCTGAGTTAGAGATTACACGTTCAAGTTGGAAAACAGTGAGTCGGAATGCAGACTCAATATTATAAAAAATATATTTATAGATCTAGATGACATAGTTAGAGCACAAATCAAAAGAATAGTAACTTGTTCCATTCGTCAAACGTATTTATGTAGTTTGAACGTATTCTAGGTACAAGGTAACTTAAGTACTTGTAGAAGTTAGATTCATATTTTGAATTAATGTCTTAACACTATTATTATATTCTGGGTTATTATTATTTACAACAACCAAAAACATTTTACGTGAAAATAGCTACAACCGGTATATATGCATTATCAGCCGGAAGACGTCTACTGCTGAACATAGGCATCTTCCTCTGAAAGCCACAACAGACGGCTAATGCCAATTGTGAGCAATTATCAAAGACCTGTCGAATCTAGTCAAACATCTTTTAAAAGTTAGTCCATTCTGAACGAAAAAAATCATACGACAGGTTCAGACGTAGAGCCCTATCTCTGAACCTATCTCTCGTCTGAAACTATAATAGTAAAAATTACAAGGTACAACGGCTGCCCAACAGACCTGTTCTCTCTCGAAAACGACGCTATCCCATGGATTCAGCAATTAAAGGATAGAATAACTTTATAATTTTGATTTTAATTTTAATTTTAATTTATTGTGAACGATTGTAAGAATGCCATACGATTAAATAAATAAATAGTAAAAATTTAAATTTTTATGTTATTATTATTAAAATGTATTAAACCCATCGCGTGTCGCGCTTACACCATGTGTACATTTAAACAAGTACAATTTGAAAAAAATTAATACCACCGACTTCCATTCTATTCAGTTATTGGAGTGTAACTCAAAAACCACTGAACCGAATTTGGTGAAATTTAAATGGCCACACGGGAAGCACCAGCTTTCAAACAAAGAATTTTGAGAATCGGTTCACCCTATCGAAAGTTTTGAGGTAACAAACATTAAAAAAAACAGTCGATTGAGTACCTCCTTCTTTTTGGAAGTCGGTAGAAAAGTGCTATGCCATGTCGCGCATACACAAAGTATTTACACATTTTAGACCTTGTTTGTTACTAATTTTATCAGATCCAATACACTCCACGGGTATAAACTTAGGCTTTTAGTTGGTCAAACAATTCAAGAGTCTGTAGTATTTTTTATTTGAACTTTTATGCGTAGGTCAGAAATAAACCGAAAAACTAGACACTGGACGGGTAATTAACATTTGTAGTTCTCATTTTTTAAAGAAATACGTACTCAATTTTGTTATAAAATCTAACGTAGTTTTCACTATTTTTATTGAAAATAAAGGGTTCACTTGTTAGATAGATCATAATATAGTTTCGACCACATTCGTTGGTGATTCTCAGTAAAAAGGATCACTTACTCAATTGTTTGAATCAAATGAAAAAAGGTTTAAACTGGTATCTAATTCTATAATTATAAATTCAATTGTTTTGACTTGTTCAGGGATAATGCAAAGAAACCTTGTGAAGCAGTTTTATTTGAATAAACAATTACTTTACAATGAAAAAGAAAGACAATACCTCCCAAGTTAGCAATTTCCAGTTAAAAATCAGGCCAACTCCAGTAAATACTGTAATTAACCTGGATACCGGGTGCAGTGTAACCTCAGACACAAAAAGACGATCGAGAAGCTTGATCCTGATTGGTTAGTAATGGGTCCGGTACTTGTCTGTTGTATATATTAAAACATTTTCAAGAAACTAATTTTAATATTATTGTAGGTATAAAAAACATTATGTTCACTTAAAAAAAAAAATACTGACTTTCATTCTATTACTTTGGTAAAAATCAGTTTCTGGAGTGTAACTCAAAAACTGCTGGACCGATTTTGATAAAATTTACATGGGACCACATGGGAAGCACCAGCTTTCAAACGAAAAAGAATTTTAGAAATCAGTTCACTCTGTCGAAAGTTACAAGGTAACAAACATAAAAAAAATACTGTCGAATTGATTGAATGTCACGCTTTCACGCCTCCTAAACAGCTGAATGGATCATAATAAAATTTTGAACGGAGATAGATTACATCTCGGACAAGGGCGTAGATACTTTTCAGCATCATCATCATCCATCACCACGCGGGTGAAACCACGGAGCGCAACCAGTAATATTATAAATGTGAAAGTGAGTTTGTTTGCTACGCTTTCACGCCTAAACAGCTGAACGGATATATCCTGGAAAAGAACATAGCATACTTTCCATCATCATCATTCATCACCACGCATGTATACAAGTAATTCAGGAATAGGACCATTTTTAATTTTATGTTTTTACGCTATCCTTCTATCAGGTATGTGAGAGGACGGACTATAGAATAAGTTACACTTCATGATGATGATTCTAATCATAATAAGATAGGAAAATCTTACTACGGTAGGTGTCACTTGTGCAAATGTTCTTTTAATGTATGAACATGATGAAATTGCGTGAGTGATAAAAGAAAATATTTTTGATTAATTGCAAGGCATTATATCTTAGGACTTTGGGTAATATTGAATATGTCATGGGCAAGCGCGTCGATTACCATCCACTATATCAAGACTTGTCAGCACCACATTTCAAATACACTTTATTATCATAGATGGCTATGGGTAGAGCATTTGCAAAAAGAGAAACGTCCTAGTAATTGAGGTCGCGCGTGTGCTAATTTACTGGTAGTAAATAAAAAAGCTCAATAAAATTAACTGTCTTCTATAACTTTATCGAGTCCAAGTTAATACTTGAAATTTGCGTGACGGACAGCCGTGCAAGCTCGTCGACGAGCTCACCGATGTCAACTACTTTATGAGATATCGCCCTTGTACATAAGGTTGTTTCTCCAACGTTTCTTGTAATCCCGTCATTTGTTTCACGGATGTTGTCAAACATGCAACGATGTTTGATCTTCGAGAATCACACGGCTGGATTGTACTGCCATATGAATGTTAGTTCACAGTTACGCCACGACGACGGCTGTAATTTTGCACAGACACGATATTTTTGAAATGAAAATAATGTCGTACGTTTACTAGTAAATTTTCTTTGTTTAATGTGAACAGTAAATAACATGATTAGGTAGTTAAGTAATAAAGATTAAAGTAAAGAAAGTCGTAGGATATTCAGGTGGTCTAAAATTATAACAATGGAGATGGCCTAGAAGGCGTGCATCCTAGCTGTGACTAGTATTCGAATGATCGTGAAATCTTTCTGATTAATATTAGAAATTATACAAAAAAGAATCAAATCTTTTATATCATAAATCGTCATTGCCCTGAAACGCGGCGGTAGAATCTTTAGAGTACATTATAATTAATAATTGACACCCATAAGTGCGTCTTTGATACCTACATTGAATAAATGATTTTAACTTTAACTTTGACTTTTAAAATTATCTAACAAACATCTCGCTCACTTACATTTTTATTCTATGAGTTCAAATTCTATAACTGCTATAGGTACCTTATCCCCTCACCAGCCGATTGTCTTTATAACAATGAAATTTCTGTTGTCGTTCGACAGATGAACTGAATGAAGACTGATGAAGTAATACATATTAATTTAAAGAATATTGATACAAAAAACGTTAAATAAATCTGACCAATCCAACTCAAAATTTTGTATACGATTACATAATTCTGCTTAATGCGACAATAACTGTCGAATCGCATGGTCGCCGTGTAAAAATTGTGGTATTTTTCTGTTGAAGGTACGTGTTTTGAGTGCTAATTAGGGGGCAGTTGTTTTATAGGGTTCCGTGTTTATGGAATATCGAATGAATTGTAGATCTTTCGAAACTAATCATTAGATAATAGGCTCCGAAACTGCTGGACTGATAAGAGAAATTATTTAACCATTAGCTTCTTACATTATCCCTGATAAACATACTTATCATACATATTTTGACTTATCATTATCATCATCCCACCACGCGGGTGGAACTACGGAGCGCAGCTAGTAATTAAAAAATTTGAAAGCTTCTTACGGCCCGTCCCAATAATCTATCTATCGCCGGTTTACCTTACTAGAGTTAGATATTTGACACTATTTGTATGGACATTATGTCAAATTTCTATCGGTAGTAAGGAAAACTGTGGATAGATAGATTATTAATCGATTTTGAAGATTCTTTTACAAGTGGAGGCTACAATATTCTGGAATGACATAGGCTTTATTTGATTCATCATCATCATCGTTCATTACCACGTGGACGAAACCATGAAGCATAGCTAGTATTTTATAAATCAGTATCCGTTCGGGATTATTACTAGGCAAATTACTAATACCTATACTATTACTAAGTGATAGGACTCTTGTGCCGTCGTACCTTTAGTCAGATAGAAAATACCAGGTTTCCTACCTACACTCCGATTTTACTACGTCTGTACACCAAATACGAACTACGACGTATTTTGTATCCTTTTATATAGGAACATAGTGAAATTCAATTTCTTCAGACCCAATTCGTCTTTACTCCTCAGAAAGGGGCTTAGATAAGGTCTAGATAAAGGGGTGTAGAAGTAGTTTCCTTTGATACAACACTGCTTTGACGTTGAAACTGAGAAACATAGTGGAGAGTTACGCAATACTTTGCATATCAAAATCCTGGTGTTTATCAAGAATGTAACATTCTGTCTCCAGAAAATTTATTGATTCAGGCGTTACTTTGCGGAAATCCATTATCAAAAAACGATATTAAAAAATATTTAGTGACACTTCCGCTGAAAAGAAAACAATGATTTTGGCCTATTTGGGGGCGTGCACCACCCTCCCTCCCGCATAAAATGCTAATAGGAAGAATACAAAAAAAAAAAAAAAAAAACACAAGAAAACCCAAACAGTATCTGTCGGACTAGCGCTCGACGAGTCAACATCTCCTGAGGATGCCTCGTGTAGAGGCGAAACACGTGTCGAATCGGTATTGGTTTATTTGGGTTTTCTTGTGTTTTTTATTTTGTATTCTTCCTATTAGCATTTTATGCGGGAGGGAGGGTGGTGCACGCCCCCAAATAGGCCAAAATCATTGTTTTCTTTTCAGCGGAAGTGTCACTAAATATTTTTTAATATCGTTTTTTGATTCTGTCTCCATTTTACATAATAAGTATTTTTGTGTTTATAAAACAGTATCTACTTGTTAATAACACAAAAATACTAATAGCAAGTCATCCAGATGTATGACCAAGCTTTGTTTGAACGTAAACAATGATTTACTTAGTCTAACCTCAAACCAAACACTAATTGGCTTTGTGTTGCTTCACAACGCCATCTATTGTCAAGTAGCTTTAATGTTGCTGTGTCAGTTTTCTATTGCCTTAAACACGGACAAAACGAGGTTTCCTAAAAATTAAAACTAGCTAGGTCGATTTATTGCCCCCGAGACCCCCTGCATACTAAATACCAATCATGAAAATCGTGGCAACCGTTTAGATTATATATTTTATATACATGTTGACAAGAATTGCTTGTTAAACGGATAACAAGTAAACCAATTTTGTAACGTTTACTAACTCATAGCCCTGCACTTGAATTTCTTGTAGTGTGGGAGGGAAGAGAAGGGAAGTGAGGGAAGGGAGTGAGGGGGAGGGAGTGAGGGGGAGGGAGTGAGGGGGAGGGAAGGGAGGCATAGACACATAAATAACCCATTACAAGATACAATACCCGAAAGCGAAAATATCTGTTCATTAAACAAAAAAATCGTCGCGACCAGAAATAGAACCTGGGACTACGCGCATTGAAAGCAGAGTCAATACCTTTTGAGTTAACGGAGCTGTCAACCTTTAATAAGTATTTATGTATCATACTAGTATTTTATACACGTTTTGTATGAAACAAAAGTATTATGACCCGTTTAGAAATATTCTGGTGCATTCTCGGTACAATACCAATTTCATATTTTCCTAAAGTATAGATGTAGCCTTCATGTAGTCGCAACAGGCTCCGCTCTAAGTGAATGGTAAATTCTTCAAGCCTCGCCTCTCGGTCTGCTTCCTTTGACACGTCCTGGCTTTGACGCTGCGAATGTGTTGCAAACTAACCTGCTTACACTGCATGACATGCAAGTTTGGTTATTTCTACCCGATTACCGCAGAATCATTAATATTAACATCATTTCAAAAGAAGTTTTTAAACTTTGCGGATTAAAATCAGGTTTAATAAGAATACTGCGACTTTTTCGCACACAGGTTATTATCAAAACTTATTTGAACTATAGTCGACGCTTCGATCGATTTGCATCGACCACAGCCACAAGTAGGCAGTCTACTCGTGACCATGATCCATGCTATATACTCGATCGATTCTTCAGAACTTTCTGACCCCATCATCCAATTTGACTGGCCGGTTGGAGCAGTTGGTAGCAACCCTGCCTCCTCAGCTGCTGGCTCCTTCTTCGATCCATTTGTATACATGAGCCTGGCAGTTTGACCTGTATCTGGGTGTGTCATCGGGTTACCAAAGTACAGGCTCTGCCTAGTTGGGAACCTGAAGACGTTGCTCACTGCCACTTCAACTGGTTAATCTTCTAAGCTATGTATATAATATATCTCAAATGTCGTCGCCTTTAAACTGTGTGTACAGTTTTATTGCAACTCAGTGTAGCGAGAACTGTGGACTGATATTATCGGGTCACCGCTTGATATGCAATGCGACTACCTACCGTATTTAAAGAGATAGTGTATATTACTACTATATGCTAGACTATAATATATAAATACATAGATAGATAGATAGATAGATAGATAGATAGATAGATAGATAAAGTCTTTACTGCAACACTACATTATAAAATACAACAAACAAATGAAAACTTAAAATTAAGTGTCACAATGGACGGTATTATTGCTCAGAGCGATCTCTTCCAGACAACCATGAAGGGAAAGAAATACGAGTATGTATACAAGTAACGGTGGTGCATAAAACAAGTATATAGTGCATATAATACTATAGATAGTCTACTGTTCGCAGAACTACCAGTAGGTAAAAGAACCCATTGCCCTATTCCGTCAACATAAGAGTATTATAATTGTGCTATAACCTAGGTCAACAACAGTACAGTCTATTGTATTCTATAAACTACAGTTGCATGCCATGGGTGTGCGTTACCATTCTCACATGCGCAGGTAAAGGTGACAGCACCGTATTATACGGGCTTTAAAAGACTTATTTGTTATGTTACGAAGCTATTATAGAGTAGCAAAGGCAAAGAGCTATACTCCTAATAGTTATTTTTTGTGATGTATTGCAAATGATTTTTGTTTGCACAACATCTACACAGGTCTTCTGGTCCCAAACTAGGCAAAGCCTGTACTATGGTAATCTGATGACTGATATACATATTTATATACACATACACACCCAAGTCAAACACACATGTTTGACCTGTCCAGAGATCGAACCCAGGACCAGCGGCTCAGAAGGCAGGCGTGCTACTAACTGCATCAACAGGACGTTGGAACAAAATAAAAATAAAACATTTATTATTGGAACCAACTACAACACTAAAAAGTGTATACTTGTGGAAGTCGGTGTTTCGATAATTCAAAAGTACCTATTATCATAATACCTATTGTACGCATGGTACCGACTTCGACAAGTTATTTCACACTTTATAGTGTTGAATTCGGTTACATTTTTTTTCGCCCTTTTAAGTGACCTTTTGCTACTTACGGGATCGATTGTCATTCACCGTCAATAAGGATAATCATCAAGAGAGGCGAAACACTTTTTAGTTATTGGAGTGTAACTTATAAACCGCTTGACCGAATTCAATGAATTTTGAGAATCGGTCTACAAATGGAGGACATACATAAAACAAATACTTAACGTCGAACATAGAAGCTCCCCCTTCTTTCGGTTAAAAACCATTAGCTACGAGATTTGAACTTGTGCCTCCAGAATACATGAACTGTTTTTTTGATGATTTATTTGATGGCATCAAGTGACAAGATGGAGAATCCGTGGGTCTAATGTGACTACGCTAACAGTAATTTTAGGTTAGGTACTTACTTACTTAAAACAATATAATAATAGTGTGAGTAACTGTACTAAAGTGTAAGTAAAATGGGGCGAAAAAATGTTCTTATGAAAAACAATACCGCTTTGGAATAAATAAACATAGAAGTTTTATATATCGCCAGCATCAGTAGTTAAAAGGAGAACCTTTAAATTGATTTATAATAAGTACCTATGTGGTTTTCCGACCGTTCAAAACGTAACCACAAAATATTATTTTCTCAAGTTGTGACTTCAAGGGGTTTATTTATATCGAAATGAGCAAAAAGCAGCTTTCAATCAGGTTTCGAACTTGAATGAAGAAGATGGATATATAAGCGTGCCGTTAGAATGCAACAGAATATACAATTATATGAGTGGGACAGGGATACAAGATGGCAGACTTAAAACTGCGAAGAACGGGTATCACAGTGTACATACATCGACAGTTTAAAAGCTCCTACGAAAATGGCGTCTGAAGTTTTGAAGAAGATTATTATATACCCTCGAAGTTTACTAAATCTTTATATTTCCTTAGTTCGCAGCGTCATCGAATACAATCCCGTTATCTGGTCTCCGTTCTATAACGTGCACATTAAAAGAATTGAACGAGTACAGTCAAAATGACTAAATATATTATGTTACAGGCTTAAATCGCAAACTTCAGTCATACGAAAATAGATTAAATGAGTTTAAACTACCGCCACTTAAAACGCGTCGCAAGTATTTTGATTCTATCTACTTATTTAAGATCATTAATGTCTTAATTGATTCTCCTTCTCTTCTGTCCAGTATAAATATGAATGCTAAACCTTATTCTCGATACAGAAATACTTTTGCTATACAAGGTTATAACAACAACACTTCTTACTACAATCCAATAGTTAAGATCAAGTGTCGCCAATATAACGATGCCTTAGTTGACTGTCATAGCTCTATTGATGTCTTTGATTTTAAATTATCAAAATTTAACAAAGATAAAATATCAATTCTTCACAAACACTGAAATAATATTATTTTCTAACTTAATGTTCATGTTTATAATTAAAATTAACAGTTTCATTTTTGTCTAAGCATTACTGCTATACCACACATTTTGATCATGATGTGTACACATGTTTCGGAATAAGATCTAGTTTATAATCTGTGCAGATGTTATTTAAAATTGTATTGGTTTTATTCTGTTTTGTGTGCCTAAATAAATAAAAAAATAAAATAAATCAAAGTATTTATTGGTGTAGAAATTTATTACAATTATAACTGTGAAAGCCACTGGTTACGGAATTAGTGGGTACTGTGTTTTAGAAACCAGGGTCTTCTCCCAATATTTAGTGCAGTTTACATGTCTAGCAATATATAATTAAATACTTTAAAGAGATCCAAAAAAATATACCTTAGACAAAATGTTTTCTTTTCTATGCGGAATTAAAGTGTGTGTGTGTGAGAGGGAGAGAGAGATTTGTATGCGTGTGTGTGAATTTGTGTATGGAGTATTGTATGTTGAAGAGGTGTGTTTGTGGGTGTGTGCGTCGAGAGTTAATAACTACTGATGGCTCTCGATTTTGGCGGGAAATTAAGCATTTAATTATTATTAATTTTACCTATTCGAAACTAAATCGCCTGCTTCTGTTTCTTCACTTTTTAGATGATGAAGTTGCAAGACGTAACTCTGTCAGTGTCGAAGTGTAGAATATGACAAGCTCATAGCATAGCATCAACCGGTCTTACTGGAAATGTATAAGGGAGGAATATGTATATATTACTTAATCACATAAAACAGAATAAAACCGATACAATACCAAATAACATCAGCAAAGATTATATACTAGGGGCCTTACGTTCAAATAATGCTTAAATTTAAATGACCTTATGTAAATTTAAGAATGTGAATAATTCAAATACATCTTATTTAACTTTAGCTACCTTAGAGTGAAAGACATGAATACAGATTAATTGAATTGTTGTTATAGTGAACCAAATATTTTTGGTTTAGATCTCGAGAATTATATCTAGCATTCATACTTATACTGGTAAGAATAGAAGAAGAATCAACTAAGGCATTTAGATCGTAGATAAGCAGAAGAAAAGAAAATATATGCGACGCGCCTGTATTCCTTTTATTATTTTTTTATATGTTCAGTTGCATATTATGTTCTTCGTAAGACGTCCTAAGGCTTAGATAATGATGATGATAGTATAGTATTCAAAGTTTTTGAAGGTTACTCGCCCCCTCCTCCCCTCCCCCTGAAGGAGTGACCATTCAAAGTCAAAGTCAATATAGCGTTTTGATTATTTCATATTTTAAGTAATATGAAATTCCTAATCAAAACGCTATAAACACATGGGTATCATTGACTTTAATAAAGTTATATTATATGGCAAACATTTTTATATTACGAACGGCCTTTTGATATTCTTTTCAATTAGAGCTATAAAATCTGTTAAGTTTTAAAAGAACTTTTGTCAACGGTACCCAAGAAGGGCTGTTTAATATTCGAACATTCCATACCAGCCGCGGCTTGTAGCCGTTAACTGTGTCATGATATAAAACACAACGTTTACAAAGCTTAGTTTCTGTTTTACACTGTAAGTATCGCTGCGAGGCTGTCAAAGTATAATTACGGCAAAATTGCTTCAGAATGCAGATCATACCTTCAAGTCATTCGCCATAATTTGTCTCTTTGCATATATTTGTGTCAAGTAATTTCAATATCATGGGAGTCGATTGAAGTTATTTTGCCGTCGGTGTCGGCACTTTTTTACTTCTCTGTTAGTGTTGTATTGTGTTTGTTTTTGTTCTACGTTTTATTGGTGGTTTTATTAAAGTATACTGTGTGTTGTATGTCTGTATCTTTATCCGGAAATGTACGAACAATACTGTACATTCAAATTTGAAGTTCATTTTAAGTACAACTCTACAACAGGATACCCTCGAAAATTAAAAATGATAACTCATTTAATGTGTTTAAAACCCAACTAGCTCAACATGTCATCACTGATCATTCACTTTTATTTAAATAAATTCATTGGATGGGTGCCTACTAAAGTGTTAACTGTAAAAGACGGCATGACGAATGTATAGTTTTAGTTTATCTTTGAGCACTGTTCTCGAGTACACTTGAACTGTAATGTCTTATTGGGACTATATATCTTTAAACATAAACATAAATCGCAGTGTAGCATGTAAAATTACAAGGCAAATGAGACTCTAGATTCAAGTTTAGGGAGAAGCGCAGATCTGTGTTTAGCAAACTAACCTAGATATCACCACAACTATGCCGAGTAGTGCTTGTCGTCCAGACCGCTCGTACCACTTTATTATGTCCATGAGGTGGTAGACTGACTTTTGAGAAGTTTTACCACCTAGTTTGTCTCCTGAGTATTACCATTCAGGGAGCTCGTGTTGAAATTCTCTGAAGGGTGTCCAGTCCACATATACAAAAGAGATTCCTACGATTGAAGTAAATCAGACCCTTAATTACGATGCATCGCACTAATAATTTAAATGTAAAAGTTCAGGTGGATGAATGGATGGATGGATGGATACTCTTTCACGCTCAAACGGCTAGATCAATTTAGATGAAATTTAGTACGGTGGTAGACGAGACACTGAATTAACACATAGAATATGTATCATCATCATCATCATCTATCGCCACGCGGGTGTTAGCGCAAGGTAAAGGTAGTAAACAATCAAATACAATAAGTTGATAAGTAGAAAGTTGGATAACAGGTACTGTCATAGCTGTTCAATAGATGTCGTTCCGCCCCCGTAAGACGGTTAGTCAAATAAAGATTTAAAATTCAATGCTCGGACCCGAACCTCGGTGGCCTAGTTGGTCAATGGCGTCTGACACGGAGAGTCAGAAGACGCGGGTTCGAATCCCGTCCGAGGATGTGAATTTTTCTCTCTATAAATATCAATGTTTGAGATCGCTAAAGCAGGCGTTAGTGCTTTAAAAAGTAATACTATATAAATTTGAATAAATACAATAAGTTAAAAACAATAACTGTTCAATATTTTTTCATATTTAGATATCAATATCAATGTGATCTTCCAATTTAATTAAACACAGTAGGAAACCTAACATGAGCAGGTTCCTAATTAATCCATTCAGTATAATAACTTAATTCAAAGTAACAAAAGGGTTAGCGATTTTGATTTACTAAACTAGTTGTTAGCAAATATTGTAAAGAAATAACTCTGATTAAAATTTTAATTAAAATATTAATAATATGAGACAACATGCACACAAGGTCTTCAAGTCCCAAGCTAAGCATAGCCTGTACCATAGTAATCTGGAACCTCATATAAACATACTTATATACATAAACTGATGACATATAATGACATAACAATGTATGGATTAGCGCGTGACGGAATAAAAACGGTAGCGTTTCGTTTAAACGAAGACATAACTGTTGTACATTGTCTACCAATTGTCTATTCCTTTTCGATGATCACGTGATATATCGCTTCCTTATGTCAATCCTATACTTTTTTTAACTTTTCTCTTAGCGATAGCGCTTGGAGAATGTTACTTTGTCTAGGCCCATAGGCGAGGATGAAGTAAAAGAAAGATGTAGACCTTGTCGCACGTATTCCAATCAAATCGGAGATGTTCTAAAAAAGGCGAGGTCAAGAGTACGCGGGACGATTGTTTAGAAAGAATGTGATGCGATTGGATGAAACAAAAGAGGTATGCCAGGATCGTAGCAAGTTGAAATCTGTGATCTCTGTCTACCCCTCCGGGAAACAGGCGTGACGTTATGTTTGTATGTATAAAAGTATATACATAAACACACCCAGACACAGGTCAAACAGATCTTAGCTTTGATGTAGAACACTGTGCTGAACTGCTGTGGTTCCTACCAAGAAGGGGCCTACAGAAGTATTTTTGTTTCTAATACAATTAAGTGACGAGATGGGCAACTCGTGTACCTGATGGTAAGTACTGCACTTGACCATAACTAATGCAGTGTCACCCATAGCTAAGAACTTTAATTTTACGTGGTGTACGCGGTTTGTCACTTCAAGTAATATCGGATTTTTATGTGGCACTGATTGATGAGGTGATTTTGTCACCTCGAGACATCGGGTTTTTTGCGTGGCGCTGAGTTGATTTAGTCACCTCAAGACATCGGGTTTTTACGTGGCGCTGAGTTGATTTAGTCACCTCGAGACAACGGGTTTTTTACTTGGCACTGAGTTGCTTTCGTCACCTCGAGACATCGGGTTTTTACGTAGCACTGAGTTGATTTTGTCACCACGAGACATCGGATATTTTACGTGGCACTGAGTTGCTTTTGTCACCTGGAGACATCGGGTTTTTTACTTGGTAATGAGTTGTTTTCGTCACCTGGAAACATCGGATTTTTTACTTGGTACTGAGTTGCTTTTGTCAGCTCGAGACATCGGGTTTTTACGAAGTACTGAGTTGCTTTCGTTATCTCGAGACATCGGGTTTTTTCGAGGCACTGAGTTGCGTTCGTCACTTCGAGACATCGGGTTTTTTACGTGGCACTGAGTTGCTTACGTCACCTTGAGACATCGGGATTTTTACGTAGCACTGAGTTGCTTTCGTCACCATGAGACATCGAGTTTTTTACGTGGCACTGAGTTGCTTTTGTCACCTGGAGACATCGGGTTTTTACTTGGTAATGAGTTGCTTTCGTCACCTGGAAACATCGGGTTTTTTATTAGGTACTGAGTCGCTTTTGTCACCTCGAGACATCGGGTTTTTTACGAGGCACTGAGTTGCTTTCGTTACCTCGAGACATCTGGTTAATACGAGGCACTGAGTTGCGTTCGTCACGTCGAGACATCTAGTTTTTTACGTGGCACTGAGTTGCTTACGTCACCTTGAGACATCGGGTTTTTTACGTAGCACTGAGTTGCTTTCGTCACCATGAGACATCGGGGTTTTTACGTGGCACTGAGTTGCGTTCGTCACGTCGAGACATCGGGTTTTTACGTGGCACTGAGTTGCTTACGTCACCTTGAGACATCGGGTTTTTTACGTGGCACTGAGTTGCGTTCGTCACGTCGAGACATCGGGTTTTTACGAGGCACTGAGTTGCTTTCGTTACCTCGAGACATCGGGTTAATTCGAGGCACTGAGTTGCGTTCGTCACGTCGAGACATCTAGTTTTTTACGTGGCACTGAGTTGCTTACGTCACCTTGAGACAGCGGGTTTTTTACGTAGCACTGAGTTGCTTTCGTCACCATGAGACATCGGGTTTTTTACGTGGCACTGACTTGCGTTCGTCACGTCGAGACATCGGGTTTTTTACGTGGCACTGAGTTGCATTCGTCACCTTAAACATCGGGTTTTAATGTCAAGTCACACAATACTTCTGTCTCACGGCAGAATATCTGGCACTGCGGAACCAATCAGGAAAGCCTATTTCACAAGAGAGCGTGACAAGTTTCCATGATTTCCATGACACCCCAGCGGAGGAGGATATATTCTTTACCTTCATCCCCTCGCGGTACAAAGTATCTTACCACCTGATAGGTACAACCTGAGGATCACTGTAGGGTTTCTCATAATATTACGCTTCTATAGACGTGGCTGACTAAGCCATTATATCAAAGAGAGCAAACATTAAGTGCGTAGTACCAAATTAATTATATGGTACAAAAGCATTTCGCAAGAACAAAAGTTCCTATTAATCAATTCAACACTTGAACTAAATCCAAACGAACAAAGATATCACGCAAATAAACAGAACACTGGATTGTTGGAAACGTCGGTACAAATACAATGGGACGTACTCAGGATGTTACGTTCGTGGGCAATAAATTTCAGCTCTACGTTATTTGCAATGTATTTTATATGTCTATTTTCTCAAATTTACTCAATTTTAGTTCAAGTAGTACAAATTGAGCTGGTGATGCTTGTGACAACTCGCATAGCTACTATCTACTACTTTCGCTTATACATACGAGTACAATAAATGTGGCCTATCAGAGTGACTTGTTTGTCAAAAGTTTATGTTATGGTCACATAAAGAAACAACTTTCAACAATTTTGTTATAAAAACTAACATGGTTTTCACTCATTTTTAATTATAAATACGGGAATGTTCACGTAATAATTATCAGATAGGTCTATAGTTGTACTTACAATCCCGTACTTCCCGTATATTAATTAAACACTTTCAACAATGTAATGACTCAGGCGTTACTTTGCGGAAATCCATCTTAAAAAGATTTTAAAAGAAATATTTAATGAGTCTGACACTTCTACTCACTTCAGATGCAGTATCGACCACCCTTCCTCTTGCATAAAATGCATATAGAAAGTATGCTGAATTAACAACGCACAAAACAACCCAATCTATGTCTATGTGGCAAACAAAACATTATGTGCAAACATTGATGCAATCAAAACAGTGAAAAAACGTACAACTTTACGTAATTAGTTATAAAGATAAGTAAATACTCCTACATGCATTATACTCGTAATGAAAATTGACAATATGACACAGAACTCAGTCAGTAATGCACAAAACACCCCAAGCGGGACGTCAGTGCAGGCCTCATCGCCCCCAAAAAAAGAATAAGAATAAGAAAGACACAGAAGTTATTAAAAGAAGTGTCTACTAAAACGTTCTATGGTAATCAACAAGAACACAAAAACTATGTTTACAAAAGTATACTTTGTTTACACTCGTGCAAGACCTGCAAAAATCACAATAAAACCTGGTGACTATGAAATCTTTCCCATCAGCCTTAAAAATATGTTTGCGAGTATAATCATGCGCCATCTGCATGTCTGTAAGTTAACACACAGCCTCTGACGTGACAAGTTTCAAATCGCTTAACCTAAAATTATACTGAGTTGATAAAATCTAAACTAGCAAGTTGTGTCGAACCACCTACTTACTACCTACCTACGACTACATGGAAAGAAAAATAATAGAAACAACCAGCCAAGTGTGAGTTATCGCACGACTGGCACTTGGACGGTTTCTTAATATTTGTTGTTATAGCGGCAACAAAAATACATCATTTGTAAAAAAATCAACTGTCTAACTATCACGGTTCATGATATACAGCCTGATGACAGACGTACAGGCGGACGGACAGCGGAGTCTTAGTAATACGAGTAGGATCCCGTTTTACTCTTTGGGTACGGAACCCAAAAACAGAAAAGTCAATCACAAACCTACAGAGAATAATCGGAATGAACCTCACAAAACGACGCACAAAAAGGTAAGCTAACATAATATTAAATTAAGTTTTTTAGTGTCAAGTGAATGATCTACAGGTTCACACGCTTCATATTGTTTATATCTAATTGCCCCATATTTTCCCCCTTAGGTTCGGCCCATATAAACAAACTAAGTTTGCACAATAATGGTTTCAGCATACAACCAGATCCTTTAGAAAATATTTTCTTTAACTGTATCCCATCTTTTATTCAAGCCCCGATACCAACTTGCCTACAAGAATACTAAAATATGTACCAACAAAAAATAAGATACGCTTCCGTCCTATTTCAAATGTTTTTTCGTCTCAAAAGAAATTTATAAGTCATCCATTTGCTCACACTTAGCCTCTCATTTCGCTACAAAAAGACACATGCAAATAAAATACATACGGGTAGACGGAAAAACTTGCAGTGTTGTAAAGTAAATCACGCGACTTGTTTTAGTCTGTGGTTAGTGTGAGGGAAAAATTTCTTATTCCGTACGCACACTTTCACAGTACGGAGGCTCTACCTCGTTTTTGAGGCTCTGCAGTGATGGGAGAGTGAGAGGAAGCTATACGATTCCATTGGGTGTGAACAGGACGGAAGTATTATTGCACCGGTAGTGAGGAGTGAAAGAGATCAATAATGAGAGGCACGAGGAGTTGAAAAGGGATTTCAGATTAAGGTCGTTGTCGAGTCAAAGAGTATGTAGGCTGGAAAATTTACAGATGCTTAATTAGGGTCAATTGAATTTTTATGGGTCTTGGATCCTCAGTGAGGGAATAGTTAATAATTTAAACTTTATTTATTCCATTAGGTACTAATACTAATAAATGTAATGAATGTACTGTATTAATAGATGTTGCTACACCATTGCATTCCATTTTCTTGTTTAACATAGATTTCTATAAAGCCTCGAATAATAATTTGTAACATTGCTTAACTCCATAAATACTTAAATAATATTACTTTCTAATTATTTTGCCTCCAATTTCAGGAAATGCCTTGTTTCCTTTACAATTCCTGCAAACTCGACTCTACTTGTCAATTTAAAATAGTAAAGGAACACATAAACACGCAGAGATAACCTATACAAAATTAAGTTATTGTAAACTTCATACATTTTTTATAGCTGTCTCCAAATAAATATATATCTGTCAATTACAATTAGTACAATTCCCGTCATTTATACAATATTATAAGGCATAGTAAAATAAATAAGTTCTGTTAAAAAACTAAATTAGAATAATTTTCTTTCATTAGGTGTCGCCAAAAGCGTGTCTCATCTACACGGCTGCGCAATCTTTGATACACAGCCTGGCCGGGGCAAGTGAGCTTACGTGCACCCTCAGTTGCCGACGGGCCCCGACCGCTAACACGTCCGTGCCTAACCGCCACGTGGTTTACCGCGGCATTCGAATTTCGAACGTCAATTATTTAAAAAATAAACCTGCAGTGCGTGTGACTGGTGAAAAATTGTAAAAAGAGTAATAGAACATAAACTTATGTGAAAGTGGATTCGAATTTTGAAATTGTGTTCACAAATTTTGTGTGTGTGTTTTGACGTTTGGATTTTTATGTGGTAGAGGAGTGACGGATTGTTTTTCGTGTCGTGACTTCAAAAGGTTAGTCCGATTTGCTTAAGTGATACAGTATTGTGACTGTGTTTTATTATTGCGTGTGTCCATTCACGACGTAATATATAAAATATTTAATGCCCATGTATGAAATCCACCTTTGTATAAATGATGTGGTTTGTCGTTCGTTATAATTTATTAGGGAATAAAATTTTGGTCAGTATGTTAAACTCCGTATTATTTAACATGTTACCAAAATATTAATAACACCATGGCAATTATATAACATTAAAAAGTGTTACAACTAGGTTTAGAAAATAGAATACATTATCTAATTTTATTTGTAATTGTATTAACATAAAATATTGAATGTCCATGTATAGAATCCACCTTTGTTTATTGTGGTTTGGATTTCGTTATAATTAGTTAGTGAAAAAAAAAAATTATCTGTATGTTTGACTCTAAATTTTTCAACATATTTCTAAAATATTAATAATATTCTGGCGGTTATATCACATTACAATATTCATACAAATAGACTTTGGAAAGTAGACCAATATTTTTATTTAAATTGTAATTGATTAAATGTAAAATATCGAATGCCCTGTATGTGGTTTGTAGTATGATATTTGATAGGGAATAAAAATTTTGGGGGTATGTTTATGTAACTCTGTATTTTATAAACATATTTCTAAAATATTATAAATATCACATTAGCGTTACAACTGGGCTTTAGAAAGTAGAAGACATTTTCTTATTTAAATTGTAACCAATTATTTTATAAAACATTGAATAATAAATAAATAAATATTCCACAACTATCACACAACGCCATCTAGTCCCAAGCTAAGCAGAGCTTGTGTTATGGGTACTAGACAACTGATAAACATACTTATATATTTCTAAGTACATAAATATTATAGATAAATTACACCCAGACACAGAACAAATGATCGTGCTTATTACAAAAACGTTTGTCCTGGGTGGGAATCGAACCCACGACCTCCGGCATAGCAGTCAGGGTCACTAACCACTAGACCAACGGGCCTGTCAAATGTCCATGAAATAAATCCACCTTTGTTCATATGTTGTGTTTTGTCGTTCTTTTTGTATGGAAATAAAATTTGGATGCGTATATTCATGTGAACAATACTAAAATATTATTAATATTATATCTGTTATATCACATAAAATAGTGATACAACTAGGTTTTAGAAAATTAAAGACATTTTTGGACCTCTCATAAAGCCTATCTCTATCTATATATACAGCAATATAAGCATATCAATAGAATCAGATAATAAAAGCAATAATTAGTGTACTAAGAAGCATTTAACAGATACTCACAACACAAGTTATTTTGTATCTTAGTGTAGGTTCTGTAAAAAAAAATATATCAATAACAAGCCAATATAGCGGAAACTAAATTGTACTCTAGACCATGTATTTTTGTATTTGAACATTGTGCTTATTTGTTGCTAAATATTATTTAAAATAAATTGATAAGTATATTAAATTAATATATTAAATATAAAAATTATAATTAGATTTTTCTGATTGACTGGCTCAATATTGACGCAGATTCTAAGATGCTAGGGTTATAGTTATGAAGTTTTGGTAGTTGATGCCATTCTTGTTGTAAGCATCAACTAAGGAATTATTTTTGGAATTTTCACCTCGAAGAAGTCAATTAAATTTGGTTTGCTTCCTTGGTCTCCAAGATACGAAGTCACAACTTCGTATCTCGGAGACCAAGGAAGCGAAGCTGCTGGCAGGTTGCTAGTAAAGAAATAGATAGATATATGTGAATATTGAGTGTACGGTCGCAAAGATAAGTTATTTTGGTACTTACAGAAGGTAAGTACTGGTGTTATGGTTAATAATAATAATATTTATTGCTGAAAATGTACAAGCTTACAATCAATTTAAATTAACTTAACCCTTTGCCTACTAGAGACGTTAATTTACGTCAGATTCATTCAAAATTATTTTGTTATAACCATCACGGTATAAGAAGTTTCATAGATTCAAGTTTTTGATTAAGGATTGGCTTGAAAAACATTTCTACTTAATAACATCAAATACTACACTAAGATTTCTCTTGTGTGGTAGGTTTGCTATCTCTTCCAGGTTCACAGTATCAACCATGTAGATACATGTAGAGAGTATCTTACATAAAAGAGTATGCGTATCTCTGATACCTACTCATAAACTTGTTATTCCGTGCGATTCTCTAACGGCCGGTCCCAATAATCTATCTATCGCCGGTTTACCTTACTAGAGATAGATATTTGACACTATTTGTATGGACGTTATGTCAAATTGCTATCGGTAGTAAGGTAAACCGTGGATAGATAGATTATTGGGACGTGCCTTAAGAGCAAACATCGTTGCATCTTTGACAACATCCGTGAAACATATGACGAGATGACAAGAAACGTTGGAAAAACAACCTTATGTACAAGGGCGATATCTCATAAAGTATTTGACATCGGTGAGCTCGTGCACGAGCGCATCGACGAATCATTAGAGAATCGCACGGCAGATATAACAAACGATTAGGTTGGCATTACTGGGAATTTTATCTCGCGTTATACACTTTTGTTCTTCTTTTATTTTTAAACCTTAATTACGATCAAGTGCACCCAAAAGTTTACGGCAAAGAGAATTTATAACTATAATTATCTATATGCTATAATAATTATAATTTATAAAATAATTATTATACTAATATAATAATTATAGAAGGAGCGGTCCAGTCGCCTCAAAGAAAGTTCATCATCATCGTCATCATCTCAGCCGTAGCACCTCCACTGCTGAACATATGCCTCCCCATAATTTTCCAAAAGGATCGGTAGGAAGCGGCCTGCATCCAACGTCGTCCTGCGACCTTTATCAGTTCGTCTGTAGTGATGATTTACGGTTATAATAATCATTAACTAAGGTTAAATTTAACTATAACTAAGATTTTTATCGCTAAGCAGACGTTAGTGCTTTAAAATCGTATTATAAAAATAATAAGTAATGGAATTATCGCTTTTCTTACACTTGATAGGCTAGTGTTTGACCACTAATTCATTGGTGGTCAGTGATGATGCGGTCGAAGATGGCACACTAGACTTAGACTAGCGGCTGACTCTGAAGGAGAAACTAAGCGAACTATTGCTGAACGAGTCAAAGAGCATATTGCAGCTGTAAAGAACCGCCACATAAATAAATCTGCGATCGCTGAACATCTGCTCGAGTCAGGACCTAATCACTGGATTGAACTTCACGACCCCAAAATCCTCTCTACGGAGCGTCACTATTACTCGAGAATGGTACGTGAAGCGGTTGAGATTAAAAAACACCGTAACTTCAACCGGGAGGATGGTTTCAAACTGGCGGCAACATGGAATCCAGTGATTAAAAAGTGTTCCCGTCGCGATTTATCCTCAGAAAAATCTGTCGATATCGTTAGTGTTGTGTGTCGGGACAATGACTTTTTATAAAAACTGTTGGGGGTATATTAAAAAGTATCTCCATACTTCAAGACAGTGACACCCGCCTCTTCAGTCCGCTCGTGACCACGATCAATGCAACTTGATCGAAACGTCGAGGTAAATAAATACTATTACTAACGCGATTAAGCCCCGATAATAAGTGATTCATCATCATCATCATCCATTACCATTCGGGTGAAGCCGCGAAGCACAGCAGTACCTTATAAAAGGAAATTGTATATACATACATGTAATTCCTTGACAGTAACATTTATAATCCGACTGAAATGATAAGCTTCACCGCAAAAGTTGTTAAACATAATAATATAAACGTAATTATATCGCCCAAAGCTCATTACCATAATGACAACATTCGACTGTTGTCTCTAAACATGCTCTAGGGCGCGAAGTGTCTTAAAATTTCCCTTAATTGTGGACCGACATCACATAACATAACATAAAATAACATAATAGCATAACCGTGTTATGTTGTAATAACTACGCTCTGTCGTTACATTTTTAGCGTCACTTTTACTAATTGACTTTTTTATTTCGTTATCCGTGTTGGGATATAGTTTAGAAATACACTAGTAGGTACTAAATTTTCCAAACGAAAGAAGCATTATTTAGAAATACTTAAACTTTCGTATTGACATCGCAACCTTTGTAATTTTATAGTTCTGTCAAAGCTGTTCAAAAGATGTCGCTCCGTCCCCGTAAGATGGTTAGTCAGATAGAGAGTTAAGTCGATGCGCGGACCCGAACCTTGGTGGCCTAGTTGGTCAATGGCGTCTAAAACGGAGAGTCAGAAGACGCGGGTTCGAATCCCGTCCGAGGATGTGAATTTTTCTCTGTATACATTTCTATGTTTGAGATCGCTAAAGCAGGCGTTAGTGCTTTATAAAAGTAATACTATAAAAGATACAATGGTGTATTATATATTACAAGATCATAGTATAGTTAAAATATAGATACACTGGCGACTGCCCGCGACTTCGTTCGCGATAACGTCCCATCTTTACTTGGTTTTTATTTCATAAGAACCTTCTCCTCACAATAAATAGCACAACAAAAAAAGAATTAGCGAGATTATACAATCTGTTCTAAATGTAAAGCGTGACCAGGAGAAATAGGGGTTTATTTATATGAATTATATAAAATATGTATATAGATATACTGATTATAGGTAAAAACAGCATGTTTGCGGGTTGAGAGAAGAAAAAAAAAAGGCAAGGATTTTATTCTATATAGTAGATTTTATCTGAAGTTAGAACTATCAAAGGTTACAATTCTTAGCCGAGTAATACGAGTAGGCACCATTTCCTTTACTTAAGCAATGAGAACACGTCAATTATTCGTTCTTATTGCAAATTTGAAGTTTTATAAAAATTACATTCGCACACATGTCTGAACTGTGGAGGATTGATTATATTGGAACTGGATGTATCATTCAATTATGATAGGGTTTGTCATGCATTTACTTTAGTAAGTAACGTTCATTGCTCGAATATAAGAGAAGAAAAGTTTTTATGTTAAAGTACTCTATCGGGAAGTAATAACTTCATTGAGACATAACTTAGCAACAAGCAATTACTTGTTTATAAATACGAGTGTAAGCTCCAAGAAACTCTGGTTTATAAAATCATTAACCGAATAGTAACGTTCGTAGAGAAAAATAAACAACTTCTATTTAAATGTGACAAGACTGATTCTAATATAAATTTAGGTAAAAGATTGTACAATCTCGGAGCCATGTCAAAGAAACCTTCATCAAATAGTGCAATTTTGTGGGCGGCATGCATATTTTTTTTGTATCGTGCACTTCTAGGAACATCAAAATGATTCAAATTGATTCTTGTAAACATGGTACTTTCATAGAACAGACTTGGGAGTGTCAAAACACATTGCAATTTAAAATGACATACGAATTTGTTGAATTGAGATGACAAATAGACCTAACGCACTTTTTTTGAACTTTAAAAATTGTTTGTCGATCCGATCAATTTCCCCAAATATTATGCTGTAACGGAGCGTAGCTGTGACGTGTGCATGGTAGGATGTGAGCACAACACACACACATAGATAAGTAATTAAGTTGCGAGCTCACAGTCTGTTATGGAGATTAATTATTTAAAAAAAAACAATTTTGTATCAGGCTGGCGTCTATTAAAATGACAAAAACCTAGCTACGCCAATGGCTTTTCGAAATCCACCATAGAGATAGAGAGTGAGTGCTGTAATACACTTTAGTATTGGGGTTACATAATCGAGTTTCGCGTTGACGTGAACGTGGAAAAATTTACATTCTTTAAACTTTACTAAGTCGCGTTTGCAATTACAAATTGTATGTGCGCATTTGGTATGTGATGGATGACTCATGCATGTGACTCCAAGCCTACACGCGAAGGGCATTTCAAAACGTCTACCAGTCTAGACAGCAATTACCTTACTATAAAAATAAGACATATTGTGACTATTCATAATATTTTCAAATTTCAAGTACCTAAAAACTTTAAGTGATTTAATAACTACTCAACTAAAACAAACATGGACAAAACAGTTGCTTAATTAATACTATAAAAGATACAATAGTGTATTATATATTACAAGATCATAATTACTTCAATCATGGTTAAAATAACGATATACTGGCAACTGCCCGCGACTTCGTTCGCGTAGTAGTCGTTTTTAGGTACTTGAAATTTGAAAATATTATGAATAGTCACAATATGTCTTATTTTTATAGTAAGGTAATTGCTGTCTAGACTGGTAGACGTTTTGAAATGCCCTTCGCGTGTAGGCTTGGAGTCACATGCATGAGTCATCCATCACATACCAAATGCGCACATACAATTTGTAATTGCAAACGCGACTTAGTAAAGTTTAAAGAATGTAAATTTTTCCACGTTCACGTCAACGCGAAACTCGATTATGTAACCCCAATACTAAAGTGTATTACAGCACTCACTCTCTATCTCTATGGTGGATTTCGAAAAGCCATTGGCGTAGCTAGGTTTTTGTCATTTTAATAGACGCCAGCCTGATACAAAATTGTTTTTTTTTAAATAATTAATCTCCATAACAGACTGTGAGCTCGCAACTTAATTACTTATCTATGTGTGTGTGTTGTGCTCACATCCTACCATGCACACGTCACAGCTACGCTCCGTTACAGCATAATATTTGGGGAAATTGATCGGATCGACAAACAATTTTTAAAGTTCAAAAAAAGTGCGTTAGGTCTATTTGTCATCTCAATTCAACAAATTCGTATGTCATTTTAAATTGCAATGTGTTTTGACACTCCCAAGTCTGTTCTATGAAAGTACCATGTTTACAAGAATCAATTTGAATCATTTTGATGTTCCTAGAAGTGCACGATACAAAAAAAATATGCATGCCGCCCACAAAATTGCACTATTTGATGAAGGTTTCTTTGACATGGCTCCGAGATTGTACAATCTTTTACCTAAATTTATATTAGAATCAGTCTTGTCACATTTAAATAGAAGTTGTTTATTTTTCTCTACGAACGTTACTATTCGGTTAATGATTTTATAAACCAGAGTTTCTTGGAGCTTACACTCGTATTTATAAACAAGTAATTGCTTGTTGCTAAGTTATGTCTCAATGAAGTTATTACTTCCCGATAGAGTACTTTAACATAAAAACTTTTCTTCTCTTATATTCGAGCAATGAACGTTACTTACTAAAGTAAATGCATGACAAACCCTATCATAATTGAATGATACATCCAGTTCCAATGTAATCAATCCTCCACAGTTCAGACATGTGTGCGAATGTAATTTTTATAAAACTTCAAATTTGCAATAAGAACGAATAATTGACGTGTTCTCATTGCTTAAGTAAAGGAAATGGTGCCTACTCGTATTACTCGGCTAAGAATTGTAACCTTTGATAGTTCTAACTTCAGATAAAATCTACTATATAGAATAAAATCCTTGCCTTTTTTTTTCTTCTCTCAACCCGCAAACATGCTGTTTTTACCTATAATCAGTATATCTATATACATATTTTATATAATTCATATAAATAAACCCCTATTTCTCCTGGTCACGCTTTACATTGAGAACAGATTGTATAATCTCGCTAATTCTTTTTTTGTTGTGCTATTTATTGTGAGGAGAAGGTTCTTATGAAATAAAAACCAAGTAAAGATGGGACGTTATCGCGAACGAAGTCGCGGGCAGTCGCCAGTGTATCTATATTTTAACTATACTATGATCTTGTAATATATAATACACCATTGTATCTTTTATAGTATTACTTTTATAAAGCACTAACGCCTGCTTTAGCGATCTCAAACATAGAAATGTATACAGAGAAAAATTCACATCCTCGGACGGGATTCGAACCCGCGTCTTCTGACTCTCCGTTTTAGACGCCATTGACCAACTAGGCCACCAAGGTTCGGGTCCGCGCATCGACTTAACTCTCTATCTGACTAACCATCTTACGGGGACGGAGCGACATCTTTTGAACAGCTTTGACAGAACTATAAAATTACAAAGGTTGCGATGTCAATACGAAAGTTTAAGTATTTCTAAATAATGCTTCTTTCGTTTGGAAAATTTAGTACCTACTAGTGTATTTCTAAACTATATCCCAACACGGATAACGAAATAAAAAAGTCAATTAGTAAAAGTGACGCTAAAAATGTAACGACAGAGCGTAGTTATTACAACATAACACGGTTATGCTATTATGTTATTTTATGTTATGTTATGTGATGTCGGTCCACAATTAAGGGAAATTTTAAGACACTTCGCGCCCTAGAGCATGTTTAGAGACAACAGTCGAATGTTGTCATTATGGTAATGAGCTTTGGGCGATATAATTACGTTTATATTATTATGTTTAACAACTTTTGCGGTGAAGCTTATCATTTCAGTCGGATTATAAATGTTACTGTCAAGGAATTACATGTATGTATATACAATTTCCTTTTATAAGGTACTGCTGTGCTTCGCGGCTTCACCCGAATGGTAATGGATGATGATGATGATGAATCACTTATTATCGGGGCTTAATCGCGTTAGTAATAGTATTTATTTACCTCGACGTTTCGATCAAGTTGCATTGATCGTGGTCACGAGCGGACTGAAGAGGCGGGTGTCACTGTCTTCGGACACGGATCTTAACTACTGTTTACCACTGTCCTTTAAGTCTAATGGGAGAGGTACTACGGTCACTCGATAGGTTAACGCTCGGACGCTTTTTGAAACGTGATCGCGGAGAGTTTTTTGTATTTGTTCTGCTGATACTGTAGCTGATGAAGTGACGGTCTGAATCCTACGAACAATGTGTAATTTTTGTTATCTATTTCCTTTGGCAGTTACTTTGATTTGATATGTTTCAAAATTGTTGCAATGCAATGGTGGATAGAAAATTCAAGTAAGAAAATAATTTTCCATCTATTTATTTATATCGCGATGGTTATTAGATTATTTAACTCTTAATTCTGTTGAAATAAATATGTCGTTGTAAATCTGTACAGGTATATATTTGATGTGCATGTATATATTTGGATGTTTACTACTCAATAACGCAAAAACTTTTAAATGAATTTAGATGAAATTTGATGTGAAGATGGGTTGTACCCAAGATTTACATATAAACTACTTTTATATTATAAATAGTTTCCGAGGAATCGCTTTAACCTCATTCCATGCGAAATAAGTTAATCATGAAAACAAACATATATACATAAAGACATACGTAAAGGCATATCATGTCATGACGCCTTCAAATCGAAGGAGATGGCTTAGTTTATAGCTCTATATATTTTGGAACGCAGCGGTAGAGTCTTTAAAGTACATTATAATGAAAAATTGACGTTCATAAGTGCGTCTTTGATGCCTAAATTGAATAAATTATTTTAACTTTGACTTTGACTTTAAGTTGTATAAACATCCATATTTCCTTATTTATGTTCGTGGTCTCGTATAATAGAAGAAAATAACCGATTTCCACCTTGTTCTTTAGTCGAACTTTATGATCGCAATGTGGGAGAATGCAGTATAGTTTACAATTATGATCGAAGACAACTTTTTATAATGAATGATCTCAGACGTAAATCAAAATTAAAATGTGTTGAGTGAAAATTACAATGCTCATAGGCAACTTTACACAATTTATGTTTACGTACCAACTTGTTTTCTCTTTCGTTATGTTATGACTTGGGCAGCTTTACAAAAACTAATGGAAGGGGCAAAATACATGGATAATCAGTAAATGGGGAACCCTAACAATTGACACACATTAAATCAATCATCGAAACGTAAATATAACAAACGATGTTAAATAAAATAAAAAATACAATCAATTAAGTGAAGGCTCATCGCGTGACATCGTCGTAGCTTCCAAAGGTCGTGCGTGGGTGAAGTGAGAATCGATGGTAGCCAACCTTTTCGTCCTTTCAAAGGTTGTTTTTTGATCCAGATCAGTTACGGATACCTTGATGTTTTTTATTGTTTTTTTATATCTGCGTGGAACTTCCGTTCACGTTGATTGTCGAGTTTCTGGGAATCTTTATGAAAGTGCTTTTTTTAGTCCTCGGCTAGATTATGATTCTGTGATCGATAATATACCCACTTTAAAGTACAATGAAAAGGATAATTATGTACTAAAAAATGTGTTTTAAATTGCCTGTATTTTTCGGTAAAATGTTTTTATATGATAAAATATAAACTAAATTTTTAATACAGTTGCTCAATATGTGGCGTATTGCAGGGACGTATAGCGTTCGGGATGTGGGCTATTACATACTCGTGCTTTTTTTACCTTTCCCGAACTCGTGCGTGCTCTTTTCCAACTGTCAAAATAATGTCTAAAAGAAAAACCAACCATGAAGTTTTTACTTAAAAAAATCATAGAAGTTTTTATGATTCATGCAAATACGTATATTTCTAAAAATAAGCTATTAATTTGTTTCAATATCAGATTTAATGATTTTTCATTTCATCTCGTTAAATTTCATTTTCATTTCATATCAATAAAAAAATTCTACTGAAGACTTGGCTGTATGGACATAGTTCCCTTTGCCTACCAGAATGGATGAAGAAAAATCTGCTTATATTCTACGGTTGGTGCCATTTTTCAGAAATTTTCGTTGCGAGTTTATTTTATTAAATTGCTTCATTTTTTCGCAACTGTATTAAAAATAGTCGTTCAGTACACGTGCGGAACCGTCATTGCAACTTGTTTCGACTGACAACCATTATATATAACCATAGACATTTGTCGGAACTCTTTGCAATGACAGCCTTTCCCCACTTGTAATGAAATATGCTATTTTAGCGGTAAATATTCTTATATTACGAGTATATGCTTGTTTATCCGACAGACGGTATCCTGTCTCATACAAAGTATAGTACTTTCAGTAAGGTATTCTAGAGTTTTCAATCTTCGAGACAGCGTTTACAGTAGGGTAATACTGATACGGGGTAAACATGAGACTTACGCGTAGTCAATTTCGCAATCGATAAATTGATTTGGCTTAGTCCTGAAGCCTCCTTCAGGGTGAGAAGCCCGCTGTGGACGGGAGGTCGGTGCGGGCCCTGTTGGAGAATGATACGGCGATCGTTGCATCTTGCGTACCCTCTTTATAATTTTTTTGAAAGGGCCTTGCAGCCTGACATGAGAAGCTGTCTGTGTCATGACTCTCTTCTCTTTCTAACTCTCCGTTTCTGTTGAAAATAGACACCTACGAATTAAAATGAGTATTTAACCTGTTAATTGCATAACCAAAAATCTTAGATTTTGATATATTTTTGTAACATTTTCCTATAAATTTGTTACACTTTTATTCGAGTACTCCGAAAAACTCACCGGGAAATTGCATTAGCGGAATTGATGCAACTTTGTTTGAAACTTTTACAATCACATACTAGAGCTCTATTATGCCTATATAAGTACAATTTGAAAAAAATATACTGACTTCCATTCCATTCAGTTATTGGAGTGTATCTCAAAAACTACACGGGAAGCACCAGCTTCCAAACAAAAAAAAGTTGAGAATCGGTTCACCCAGTCGAAATTTATGAGGTAACAAACGTAAAAAAAACAGTCGAATTGAGTACCTCCTCCTTTTTTGGAAGTCGGTAGAAAAGAGCACAGACTGTCAAGTTGGCTCGGTAACAAAAAAATTACGAGTAAATGCCTGATGAAACACAGTGATCAAACTCACATGTTTACTGCCCTGATATCTTTGACAGCAGGGTTGTAAAAAAATCCCTCCAAACAATTTTGCTTGAGTAGGAGGCGGTGTCAACGAAAGCTCTTCATGTTGTACGTACGCTCTCAAAATGTAATTCTTTGGATAGTTTTCGGAGTGCACTTTAAAAAATACTATGTTTCTTGTTGTGTGTTGTTACTATGTTGCAGAAGGTCGCCAATGAACATATACTTCTCAGCGCATATCAAGTTTACATTGGATCTAAGCTTAGGTATGGAATCCAATTCTGGGCAAATAGTACGAGAAAGCACTCTGCATTAACAGCTCAGAAAAAATGTGTACGAGCTATGTGTGGACTAAGGCAAAGAGACGCGTGTAAGCCTTATTTCCAGAGACTTAAGTTACTGACTCTTCCTTCGATATATGTATATATATGGGTCAGCTATCCTTGTTAGAAATAACATAAATGAGTACGATACCTTAACTAGTAAGAAACACAAAAATAAAATGTGTGCCAAATCGTAGAGTAGCAATCTATAGCTATAGTACTTTTGTAATAAGAGTCGACATCTATAATAAGTTACGAGCACCTCTGTCTTTGAAAGATATCCAAAGTAATTATATGTTTAACCCGTGAGAAGGCGCGCTATGAGCAATTTGCTCACACAAAAATTAATTGAGAAAGTTTTTGGTGTTCCTGACCACATATCGTCCCGAGCTCCTAGGTACCTTCCTAACTATTCAACCCCTCTCGCGCAATTCACGCATCGCTCAGTCCCGCTGCTTCCGCGCAGTGAAGCACTTGTGGAAGGCCTGCACTGTCGTGCAGCAATTTGCTCATCGCGCGCCCATGCGCGTAAGTATTTATTTTTCATATAAAAACATGTTATTGTATTTTTCTTGTGTATTATTATGTTAATTTGTATTAATTTTTTTTTATCGGGTACATAACTCTAAAGTCATATTTTAATGCTAATGTTTTATGTTATCAGCTACAACACACGTGAAAAATGTACGATCTGTATAATGCACAAAATCTTCGAAATTTATTCGTGGTTGAAAGAGGATTCTAAACGAGAAGAGAGGAAACTTTTATATTACTTAAGACAACAAAAATGTAAACATTGTATAAATTATAATATAGGTTTCTGGTATGATTTTGGAAATAAATTATTATTATTATAATTATTTTATTATTTCCTTGGATTTCATCCGGTCCTTTAGAAAAAGCATGCACTTCGTGCAAGCAATTACTCTGCACCAATCACATAACGTATATATGTTCAATGTGTTTTGAGAGGCACACTTGTCTTGATCTCATGGAAGAGTGAAATTATTAAATTTAGTTTTCAGTTTTTTATTTATCGGAATTTTTTTTAGACTACCAAAGATTGTAGGTCCAAAATTAATTAATTTGTTATTTGAGGTAGAAATTCCTTTTATTTTTCATAGTTTTAATTAAAACTCTTGTTTTATATTAAATTAATGTTGTTTTATTTATTATGGATCCATTTATAGCCAATTATACTAATGTTGTAGAAATATAAGCATTTAAAGTAGTGTGAGCTATTTGCTCGCGCGCGCCTATCCGTGTAACAACATTAGGCGCGCCTTCTCACGGGTTAAATTTAAGCTAAAAAAATATTAATTGATAAGGCATATTATTCAATTGATGAATTTCTTTAAGATAAGATATACATTTAATTATTTAACATGTGATTGGACAAATTATTTATTTATTTTTCAGATTATTGCAATGTATATTGGACATAGAATGTTATTATAATAATTTTCACTAATTTCGCATGCCAGTAGGTTAAAACATGGCGCACCTACTTTGTAATATTTATTCAACACTCTGTAATATTTACCCATGTTTTGCGTAATAAATGATTTGATAAGATTTATTTTTTCGGCTACTATACTTAAAAACCAGTTGCTATTTCTAGGTTTAGTGTGCTAGGCAATTTTATATCTCTTAGCAGTAAAACTATATTGAATGTTTTATTTAAATGTGTTCTGTGTCTTTTTCGTAATATAATAATAAACAATTTTGATTATTATGAACCTCGGAATACGACCTTCTTCTTCTTACCACATTATTGACGAAAGCCTGTCCTCTTTACCGTTTCAAAGAGCTCCCGCAATGTTCTGGTTATGTAGGTCAGATTGAATCATAACAGAGATATGACCATATTTTTAATTTTGAAGAGGTCATGTTGTTAAGGCAGACTCTTAAGAAAGTTTTTTTTTACCTGGAAATGGTTTGACGCCACGTTTTCGATGCAGCCATATATACATTTTTATTTGACACCTATTTGTATATTATATTCGTCTAGCACGAGTTTTTTTTTTCTTTTAGTATAACTTGCCTTGTAGCATTAGGAAAAAGTACTTAACGTTAAAAAAAGTTGCCAAATTAAGACTCTGGGTTTTAAGTTTCTTTCGCTCAGTAATTTCAATTGTTACAGTGCTCTTCACGATAACACGGTGATAAACTTCAGGTCCTAAACAAGGCAGAGCATGTACTAAGGTAATCAGATGACAGGCCTGTTGGTCTAGTGGTTAGTGACCCTGACTGCTATGCCGGAGGTCGTGGGTTCGATTCCCACCCAGGACAAATGTTTGTGTAATAACGATCATTTGTTCTGTGTCTGGGTGTAATTTATCTATAATATGTATGTATTTAGAAATATATAAGTATGTTTATCAGTTGTCTAGTACCCATAACACAAGCTCTGCTTAGCTTGGGACTAGATGGCGTTGTGGAATATTTATTTATTTATTTATTATTTATTTATTACTTATATACTCGTACATACATACTTATTACACACCCAGTCACAGATCAATCAGATATGTTCATGCACACAAATGTTTGACTGCCAAAGGATCAAACCAGGCGCGCAGCAGGCCTAGACAAAATTCCAACAGGCGTGTTTCCGCACACGCTACAGACAAAAATGTGTCTACGAACTTAGCGCGTCGTCACGTGACTTTTCCACAGGTAATGTCAACCCCATACATTTTGAAGTTTTCGTTTAGCGTTAACGATAACAGAAACATCTTTTGTCTAGGCCTGCTGATCAGAAGGTAAGGTTGCTCCCTACTGGGCCAACCGGGCATTTGAAGTACTTTCAATTTATCTATATACCTGTATATAAAAGCGAAAGGTCACTCACTCACTAACTCACTCATCACGAAATCTCAGAAACTACAAGTGCTAGGAGTTTAAAATTTTGCATGCGGGTTCTTTTTAGGACTTATGTGCTCACTAAGACGGGATTTTATGAAATTCAACCCCTAAGGGGTTTTTTGGGGTTTGATAGTTTGTATGAAACTTCGTTACTGCAAGTGCTAAAAGTTTAAAATTTTGCATGGGCGTTCTTTTTAGGACGTAGGTGCTCACTAAGACGGGATTTTATGAAACTCGACCCCTAGGGGTTCTTTTTTGGGGTTGATAGTTTGTATGAAACTTCGTTACTGCGAGTGCTAAAAGTTTAAAATTTTGCATGGGGGTTATTTTTAGGACGTAGGTGCTCACTAAGACGGGATTTTGTGATATTCGACCCCTAAGGGTTCTTTTTTGGGGTTGATAGTTTGTATGAAACTTCGTTACTGCGAGTGCTAAAAGTTTAAAATTTTGCATGGGCGTTCTTTTTAGGACGTAGGTGCTCACTAAGACGGGATTTTATGAAATTCGACCCCTAAGGGTTCTTTTTTGGGGTTGATAGTTTGTATGTAACTTCGTTACTGCGAGTGCTAAAAGTTTAAAATTTTGCATAGGGGTTCTTTTTAGGACTTAGATGCTCACTAAGACGGGATTTTGTGAAATTCGACCACTAAGGGTTGTTTTTGGGATTGATAATGAAGACCAAGCGTACGAAGACGCTGGCGGGTCAACTAGTATGTATAGGTATTGGTATAATATACTCTGTGCTCATACGAATAATTGAACTAACTGTCTTGTTTTGAACTCTATTAATCAGTAGAGTGTATGCACAATCTAAGCTTCCTTATATAAACAATTTTAGATAAAAATCAGTCATGAGCTAATTTAAACACTTCATAAATCACGGAATCACTTACTCAACATACTCTCTATTGTGTTCAGTAGAGCAAAAACAATCCAGCAGTTTATAACGCATTATGGAATGGCTTATCGCTTAAATTACTTTATTAAATGCAACCTGAGAAGTCACTTATCGCGCACGGAAAGCTTTTGAACAATCGCATAAAACTTGAACTCTGTTTCTTTAAAGATAAGATGAAGTTGTTTTATGAAGAAGCGAATGCATTTCTTGTACGTGTATTTTCTCATGGAAATCTGAGAATTGTTATCGTGTTTGGAACTTGGATAGAAACTTGGAGAGAAATGGGTTCCATTTCTAAGAAATGATTGAGAACGATAGTGAAATATCTAACACATTTAAACGAGTAATTCTTATTTATTATAAGTATGCATATAATCTGAATTTCGGAAAAGGTTCCAACTATTTTCATGAAATTTAGTTTTGGGGTTTCGGAGGCGATAACTCAATCTAAGTAGGTTTCATTTTTAGAGAACATCGTTTTATCCGTATTTTCAGGCAATTCATAATTGCTATAATATCATTATAGCAACTAGGGCCGTTAGCTTATACTAGTATAAAAAGTTACTCTATGTTTACAACAAATAAACTGTTTTACCGACACAGCAGCACTAAGGCCTCGGTCTCGAATTTTGCGGGCAGCGGGGCGGCGGCGGCGGCGGCGCGGGAGCGGCAGGATCTTTGCGTAACGTCAAATGGACCGGGTCTCGAAAACAGCGGCGCGGGAGCGGCGCGGGGGCGGGCAACGAGCGGTGCACTCCAGTCGAGCGGTGACCGTCCCGCGTTGCGCGTCTGCATTGTAGTATAGAGTTGTACTTTTTTTTTGTGACGTATCAAAATGTCCTCGGACGTGCAAGAGCAAATTATTTCGGCAATCTTTGAGAGGAGACCCATATGGAACAGCAAAGATGTGAACCATAAAAATAGAAGAATAATTAATCAATTATGGGAAGAAATAAAAACGAACTGAATATTGAAGGTAGGTGAATATAAAAATTATTTATTATGTTATATACAATGCTTATTATGGTTTACAAATTAATTAGTAGCTAATGGGATTATTTACAAAATATTCTTTGAATTTTTCACGTATATATTGTGCTTGATAAGAGGCCCGGGCGTTGGTTTGTAATCGTGTTTGTAATGTTTGTTGATTCGTATTGACAGTAATATAGGCAATGTCATTATCACCGTCCTTATCTCGGATAATGTTATGCAACAAACAGCAAGTTTTGATGAGTAATCTTGCATGACATTTGTTTGTCTCTATGGGCGATCTAAAAATATGCCACTTGGATCTTAAAATTCCGAAAGCACACTCAATAGTCTTTCGAGCCCGCATTAATCGCTTATTAAATAACTCATTTTGTGCATTAAGTACGCTTTGTGGATAAGGTCGCATCAAATATGTTTTGAGTGGATATCCTTCATCTCCAATAAAAACCATTGGTAGAACGATATCTGATGTGGGTAGATATTGTGGACCTGGTATATTGTAGTTATTACTTTGAAGTAAACGGTTCAAATTAGAGTAATGGAATGGAAGGAGGAAGAGGGAAACAAAGCGAAGCAGGGATGCTTCGCTTTGTTTCCCTCTTCCTCCAACTTCTATACAAATGAATCTTTTGTCAGCATCCGCGACCGCTTGCAAGTGCATCGAAAAGAAATGTTTATAATTATAATGCGATGATCCAGCGAACTTAGGATTTTTTATTCGACAGTGCTTGCCATCAATAGCACCAACGCAATTAGGAAATTGCCATTTTTCATAGTATTTTTCCGTTATATTTTTCAATAATTCTTCTGTCGGTTTTGGCATATGTAAATATACCAAATTTTTCCATATAGCTTTTCAAGTGCCATAAACTATGTTGGCTACCGTTGTTTTTCCCATTCTGAATGACAACGACAGTCTTTTGAAAGGCTGCCCACTCGCCAAAAACCTGAAAATTAAAGCATGTAAATGTTAAAGTTATGTATGTAATAAATAGTCTGTTCGTTCTTTGTTTCAGTGACCGATTTAAAGAAGAAATGGAAAAATTTAAAAGATCACTATAGAAAGGAATTAAAAAAAAATCCTGACCCTAGATCAGGAGATGCCGGAAATGTTAATCAACCCTCAAATTGGCAATATTTTTCTCAATTGAGGTTTTTGCAAGATGAAGTTGTACCAAATGTTACTGAGGGTAATTTAAGCAGTACTGAAGTAAGTAATCAGACAAGTAATGATTCTTTTGAGATAGAAGACATATCTGGAGAAAACTCTCAAGAAGATACAACCGGTCATAATGAAGAATCTTCTATTTATCCACAACAACCTTCTACATCCTCACGACAGGCTCCTGTTTCTTCTCAAGAAGCTTCTACATCATCGCAAGAAATTTCTACGCCTCCAAGAGAAGCTTCTGCGTCACAACGATCAAGAAAACAGAGAACAGCGAATGACATAAGAACTGAATTTTTAGAATTGGAAAGGAAAAGGATAAGACTGCTGGAAAATGATTTATCAAATCAAAGTAGAAACGAGGCTTCTAGAAATGAGAATAAGTCTGATGACTAACTTTTTTATGAGTTTGCTTCCGCAAATGGAAAAATTCACGCCTGTTCAAAAGTTTAGAGTAAGACAAAAAATTAATCAAGCTCTTCTAGATGAGTTAAGTGTAAATGAAAGCACGTACCCTTCTAATGAATCATATATGTATGGGTATAATACTCAACAATAGAGGTATATCAATCTTATAATGAAAATACTGTCAATAAATAACAAAACTGTGATTTAAATAGTTAACTAATCGTCGTACAAATGAGAACTTTAATTTTAGAGAGAAGATTTAGTTTTAAGATTAGAATAAGCGTGGAATTATTATACTGACCACTAAGTATATCGACCTTGTCATAAAAATACTGTAAATGAGTGAGAAAACTGTGATTGTAGAAATAATTAATCGTCGTACAAACGAAAACTGTGATTTTAAAAATAAATGACAAACTGTTATGTTACTTATTTCATACGAAACGTTTTTATATTATATTTTTCGTCAAAGATAAATAATTAAGGCTGATTAGTGTGTAGTAGGTATTTAATTAAAATTATTGTATCTGGGAACTTAATACCGATGCCAAACTATTTACTAAATTAGTAGGTACAACACTTCCTTTTTGAAACTATCAATAAATACAATTACAAATTACAATTTCGTTGTTTTACTTACCCAAGCGTTATGTATAATTTTTCTGCTGGAGATATACCTCTAAAACTTTTTGGATTAATTCCAGACTCTAAATCACTCTTGATAGTTTCTAGAATATAGTCAAAAGTTTCTACACTCATTCTGGTGTAGTCGTAGAATTTATCGGGATTTTGTCTCTGTTCTTCATAATTTCGATAAAACTCGCCATTTATTTTCCTTGCCCTATAGTAGGGATCCACTTCTCCTTTTGCCCACAATAAATCGAGCGTTAGGAATACATTTGAATCAAAAAGATGTTGTCGCCGATTTTCAGACATTTCGTTTGCGAATGTCGACAACACAACCACGAACACAACACTACACCGCTACAGTGCCGCGCGATCTGCCCGCTGGTTTCGAGAACAGGTATGCGTTGCCCGCCCCTCTCCCGCACCGCTGCCGCCGCCGCCCCGCTGCCCGCAAAATTCGAGACCGAGGCCTTAGGCTACTTGACAAGAGAATTAAATTAGGATTAAGATGGGCTTAAGGATGACAAGCTATGGACGAAAACAAATTAAAAATTGACAAATGATGGCGTTTTATACAGACTTCTAAAAAGGAGGTACTCAATTCGAATGTTTTTTTCTTTATGTTTGTTACCTCATAACCTTTTCGACTGGGTGAATTGATTAAAATAATTTTATTGTTTTAAAGCTGGTGCTTCCCGTGTAAGTTTTATCAAAATTCGGTTTAGTAGTTTTTGAGTTACACTCCAAGATAACTGATTTTTACCAAAGTAATAGAATGGAAGTCGGTATAAAAAATTTCAAACTGCACTTGTAAGCAACACTAAGCCAATCAGTGTTTGGTTTGAGCTTATACCAAGAAAATCAACTATTTACTTATAAGCAATCATTATTTACTTATAATCATCCAAGTCCTATTAATTTAAACAAATAGTTACACTCTGTATTTTTGATAACCTGTGCGACGCAGACATGGACACACACAATTAAACATAGTAAAAATAATTAAAACACTATTAGGTACCTGAAAATAAAATAAACATTATTTTACTACTTCATAGAGATTGAACTAGTTAGCTCAGTTGTTAGCAACCTTTCCTTCGAAACGCGCGGTCACAGGTTCGATCCCTAGCGGGACACATTTTTGTGTCATAAACAGAAATGTCTGTTTGTTTTTTGCCTTGTGTATGTCTGTGTCTGCTGCGACACAGACAATCTTAGTGCGGCGTGAGTGTGTTTAAAACCAAAAACAAATATCCGGTGATACATTTGAACTGATGAAATTTTTTTGATATCGATAAAAATGTACGTGCAGCGGAATCATCTTGTCAATTTTAAAACTATACACGTGTTTTTTTTTCTGTGTAGGTATTTATACAACTTTTGACCATCATAGCGTTCATAAAAGTTGAGAAATTCTATTAGATATATAAAACACTTGCAGTTTTATGTTCGAAGTGGGAAGTTATTGGACGACGACGTAGGTCGATGGATAGGTAACTGTTTTAGCCTCGTAAAATCTACCTACAGCAGTGTACCTTGATGTGTAGATGGAATTATGTACTTGCAACGTGCGCGGGTGTAAAAATGTACATTTTGTCTATATTATTTCTGACATTACTATATCATCATCATCATCTCAGCCGTAGGACGTCCTGCTGAAATTATGCCTCCCCTGCCTCCCCATAATTTTCCAAAAGGACTGGTTAGAAGCGGCCTTGCACCAAAGGTCGAACCTTCGGCCCCATTGGCCATCTGTTCTGCGTGCTATGTACCCGCCCACTGCCCCATTACAATATAAGACAATATTTCACACCAGTTAACCTGAAACATTAATAGATCAGAGTCATTGACAGACCCGTTGGTCTAGTGGTTAGTGACCCTGACTGCTATGCCGGAGGTCGTGGGTTCGATTCCCACGCAGGACAAATGTTTGTGTAATAAGCACGATCATTTGTTCTGTGTCTGGGTGTAATTTATCTATAATATTTATGTATTTAGAAATATATAAGTATGTTTATTAGTTGTCTAGTACCCATAACACAAGCTCTGCTTAGCTTGGGACTAGATGACATTGTGTGATAGTTGTGGAATATTTATTATTATTTATTTATTTATTATACAAACCTAAACACAATGGGGATATTGTCGCTAAAAGAGATCAAGTTTAGACAACCGTTGGGGGAGAAAATCATTTCTTAGGAGTCTGACAGATTGATGAGGTTATCATCATTACAAACAAACCAAAGATGGGAAAAAGAAAACAAAATAATGGAAAAATAAGAATACTAATTAATATACATTTGAGGTAACTTGGCTATGAAATTGTGTTCGAATTAAAATAACTAGCTTAGAGATCGATTCTTGCACAAAACTATCTAATCGAATGAAAACATTTAATGATTTAAATAAAAATATAATATTACATATATCTTTAATTTGAGCTCCTGTCCCCGTACTAATTAAAAAACTGTTTTACAAGGTATAGGACCGTCCCAGTTATAGAGTCATACAACTTATTTCTTTGTAATTACTTAATGGGTAGGTAAGTTTTTTAACAAAATTTGTGGAAGGAAAAACCAATTCTGTTAAACAATAACCTATACAACTAACATTAATCTAATGGTACGTAAAACGGGTTTTAATAAGTAGAGATCTGAGTAAACTTTGTCTGTCATTAACTGTCAAGTCTTCATTCAAAGCTTCATGACATTAGAACATTATATCTTAATAGCCCACAACTGTTTTTGCTATCCTTCGAGAGCAGCCGTGAGATTCTCTAAGAGCAAACATCGTTGCATCTTTGACAACATCCGTGAAACAAATGAAAAGATGAGAAGAAACTTTGGAAAAACAACCTTGTGTACAAGGGCGATTTCTTATAAAGTATTTGACATTGGCGAGCCTGTCGACGAGCTCGTCGACGAATTATTACAGAATCGCGCGGCTGGAGTAAAAGTAACAAATGTCTTGTACAGGATAGCACGCTACTACACTTCACTCAAATCTAGAAGTGTTGCAGCATGAAGAAGAAACAATTAGACACGCAAAAACAGTGTGAGACATGCAAAGCTAGTTTTTATCTACTCTAATTTTGAGATTTTTATCAGTTCAATGACAATTTTAGGCCCCAGACATGCCTCCATGGGTATTAAAAGAGTTCGTCCACTGAGGCGGCCTCCAGGGTAACCCTATAAGCCCTCGGTAACAAGGGGCTATGCCTATATTATAACTAAGCCTTTTTCTGGAACCATCTGGATACCAGTTTAAATAATGCTAGATCGATAGTGTCCACTTATATACCGACTACCAGAAGAAAAACCTGTTTTTTTTTGTTTGTTACCTCATAACTTTTGACTGGGTGAACCGATTCTCAAAATTCTTTTTGAAAGCAGGTGCTTCCCGTGTAGTCCTATTTAAATTTCATCATATTCAGTCCAGTAGTTTTTGAAATACACTCCAATAACTGAATAGAATGGAAGTCAGTACTACATTTTTCGAATTGTACTTGTTTTCGATTTTAATCGACATTTGTTACCAACAGAGATACATAATAGCCCTACAGAGTAAACTTTGTCATTAACTGTCAAATCTTCACTTAAGTCAATAGTAGAACTGAGCTTATTTCTGGAATACCAGCTTAAATAATGTTAGATCGATAGTGTCCACTTATAAAAATAACATCATTTACTAATCTTGACTAGATATGGATCGATTTAACAGCTATAATTGTGCAAAGCCTGAACATGCGTGGTTACTAATACGGGCCCATTATTAAGGTTATTTATGGGTAAGGTAAGTTAAATAAATAAACTATAAACAACCTTATTTCATAGATTGTAAGGTTCAGAACCAAGGGTGATTCGAGTCGGAACGGAGTCTACCGACAAACTTAATTGCCACGTATGTTTGCAAAAAAATATTTATAATATTTTTGACATTTTGGGAAAGACGACTGCGAAGAGCGTACGTGTAATTAAAAAATGTATCAGTGTAAATAAATTGTTATAATTTAGTTTCGAACCTTAAAATAAACTAAACTTTTTTTTTAAATTATATCTACAATCAGTGAGTACTATAAGCAGATGTGTTGAGGGCAGCTTGTCTTGTGTAGGGTACACTCATTGAGTATTACTCCTCTTGAGGTCTGTAGTTACTATTTTTTAGTTAGAAGGTAGAACTGTTTTGCGCTATGGCTCGTAATTTTGCGAAGTTAAATTAACCGCTAGGATGTTTGGATGCTCTATCATTGTACATGTACGTTGCTCTTTGTACGCAGGAATACATTTCGCATTTTTTGAAGCATGGATATGTTTGAATAACTAGCAGTACCCCACAGCTTAATTCCGTACATCCAAACTGGTGTTCGCTAAAATAGATAAAACAATATCATTCACAGAAATATCAGAGACCACCAAACATAACAACAAATCATGAAGGTTATATAAGCCAAAATATACTAATCTAATTTGTGGGCCCCAAAAGGCAATGGGGGTGCGTAGGCGGACGAGCCAGTTGCTTCATTCTTACTTATAAACTTCGAAACAGTACATAAGAAAAGTATTGTAGGGTTAACTATAAATTGGTAAAATTACAAGCGTATGATCAATCCAGAACACCTGATATTTAGGATACTGCTTCCCGCAGGGTTATTATATGTATATCAGTTGCAATCAAATGTTGGTAGAAATCTTGTAAAATGGCGGCACTATGTCAGTTTTGAGAACTCCATTAAGTGAAAGCGTTAGGGTGTTAGGAAGATGATGGAGCTGACATAAGTGACATAGAGTCGTCATTTTTTTTCAATTTCAATCAACATTTGTAAGCAACCTGAGATATAATAATAGCCCCACCGATATATAGATTTATGACAGCTGACTGCTCATGTGAAATAACCATGGAAACCTGAGAAAAGTTCTCCTACAAAAGTTGGACTATGTCAGTGCTTGGTCGGTAATCTGACTTCAATTCTGCAAGCAGAATTGTATTGAAATGAAGGTGCTACCTTGTAGCTAGTAAAATAACAAGTGAGATTATCAGTGCTAAAGAAAATTCCAAAGCTTCAGGCTCTCGACGACACTGCAGTTCTTTTATAGAAGTAAGACACTTTTTCAGCTCAATAATTTTCTCGTCACCTCTGATTTACCTTCACGCATGATCAGGGTCATAATGAAGAATGACATACATATTTTTATTTGATAATTTGTTATGTTTAAGATTAAGGAAACACATTTTTTTATTAAGTACTTACCTACTTTGTGTCGACCTCTGTCACTGTATCACACCGTACTAACGGTCTGGTCCCGCAACGTTTTGAAGAATACTGATTGCTTAGAACGACTTTAAGATGGCAAAACTGTTTATGGGGCCGCATACAACGTAACTTTGTTATGGAATCCAGATTGCGTAGCTTATTGTTTGATTGTTGTGTAATGGAAAATGAAAATAGCGTTTCTCAAAGAGCGAAAATCTTGAGTTAAAAGTAATAAAATAAGGAAGTAAAAGCCGTTACAAGAAAATAAACTAACCCTCAATTTCTGGAACGTTTGTCAAATTTTGATTAGATAGGACGTAATACTGACCGCTGATTGGTCACATATCGCGTCATGGAGTACCGTTGATCAATGAACGTTTAGTATTTAGTTGGTCAACTAATCGAAGCTTTAACAAGCTTGTAAACTTGCGGTACATTTGTAATATGTAACTCAACTACTGAGATAATTAACCCACACATTAAATACGTTATTTTGATTTTTTAAGCATTCTGTATGAACTATTACACAGTTTTATGCCTGACCAGTTAAAAAAGGTTTTGCTTTGCACATGTGCACTGCAAGCTAACTCCTTCTTTTATAGTATTGCTTAATGACTGGCATAAAAAGCAATTCCGTTGTAAAAATCTCTTGTTCCTACATCTTTTAGAAATTGTATGTTTTTGTCAGGAATATGATTATTGTATTTTATTAAACTATCTATACCTCTTAGTTATTTCAATGCAAAGTTAAACCTGCTTATTTTATATTAATATACTTAAATTAAAAGTAGTACCTAGTCCTTTTAAGCACGTTGTTTACTTCTGTTCCAAGGATTCATCATCATCATCATCATCTCAGCCGTAGGACGTCCACTGCTGAACATAAGCCTCCCCCATGATTTTCCAAAAGGACCGGTTGGAAGCGGCCTGCATCCAACGTCGTCCTGCGACCTTCATCAGGTCGTCTGTCCACCGTGTCGGTGGACGACCTACGCTGCGCTTGCCGGTCCGTGGTCTCCACTCCAGAACCTTTCGGCCCCATCGGCCATCTGTTCTGCGTGCTATGTGCCCTGCCCACTGCCACTTCAACTGGCTAATCTTCTGGGCTATGTCGGTGACTTTCGTTCTTCTACGGATCTCCTCATTTCTGATTCGATCACGTAGAGAAACTCCGAGCATAGCCCTCTCCATAGCTCGTTGTGCGACTTTGAGCTTTTCTATGAGGCCCATAGTAAGAGACCACGTTTCAGTGCCATGAGTCATCACTGGTAACACACATTGGTCGAAGACTCTTGTCTTGAGGCACTGAGGTATTTTTGACGAGAAGACTTCTCGAAGTTTCCAGAACGCTGCCCAGCCGAGTTTTTCCAAGGATTACCACGTGAAAACTATGTGAAAAGAACTTGTACTTACAATAAGCTTTTATTACACACCAATAAGTAGAGAATAGGCGGGGGTAGCGAATGGTAATTTCACGCAAAATTCACCCTTAAGATAGTCAGGTACAAACTCGACTGACGGGACCTGCCCAGTGACATGCGAGCCATTAAGACAAATCTATTACGACGTACCATTTATCACAATTTGTTGAGCCGTTCAATAGTTACGAGCGGACATATGGACGGGCATACATACAGTTAAAAACCACCTTCCTTTTGGGATTTGCCACATTCGGCTAAAAAGAAAGCTGTCCTTGATAAACTAATCACAGGACTTACATTGTGATTATGCTATTCGTACACTTTTCTTTACCCGTTCTGAATTTTGGGGGCCATCAATACTCATATGTTAAATAAGTTGGGTGTTAGATTAGCATTGACAACGTTTATGGATTACCGACACACAACCTGACCTCTGGTTGCTCTACTCTCTAGAATCCCTACTGTGATATGGTTTAAAGGACATATTAGCAAGTACAACTATTTGGTTGACTCAGAGGTACAAATCAAAGGTTTAGGGTGCAGTGTACTCGTAGTACCACTCGCTGTCATGAGCTTGACGTCATACTTACCATCTAATATAAAAAGTGACACGTCACAGGTGAATTAGAAGGATTGAGTTTAATTAGCCTAAAAAACCCTACCTTAAGCTAAAAAAATTAAAAAGTACAGACAACCTGATAAAAGTCGATAAGATGGATGTAGCGGCCGCTTTAAACTGGTCCTTTTGGAAACCTATGTGAGAGATGCTCATAAGTGGATGACCTACGGCTGAGATGATGATGGGTTTTAGGGGTACTGAACAATTAGTAGTTTTGAGTTAGAGTGTAAAATTAATTAACAGTGCTAAGCGATGAGCCTATAAATGTTGGTGATTTCAATTCATTTATTCATCATAAATTAATTTGTATATAATATAAATGAGAGATTTCTGCTGGTCACGCTGTATAAGTGGAAAACATATCGATTAGTTTTGATAATTCTTTCGTTGTTGCGTTAAATATTATTTGGAGAAGGCTCTTATGAAAGAAAAACTATGAAAAGATGGGAGGAAGTGGCGATGCTGAAGGCCGAGCCTACTATACGTGAACGAAATCGCGGGCAGTCGCTAGCAACTAATATAAGACGAAGACTAGAAAGTAAGAAACTGTTAAATTACATCAAGGCTAGAAATAGGAAGTTTTGGCAGGGTCAATATCAATTTAGACATGGTGTGGTCAGGTCAATCGTTAAAAAAATATAGTCGCGGTCAAAACATCAATATAATCTCAGTACATGATCTCAATGGATAAAATTGTTGTTTCAATCAATTACGTGGTGAAAATAATGTCGATTGAACTTGTTTATAGAAAGTAGGTAAACTGAGCGTTGAAGTAATAACTTTGCCTTATATATAAAGGGTGCGGTAAGGTGCTAGAGATTATATGAGGAATAAGCAGTAACTCAAGTACTCATGTATATGTTGCTGCTACGCGATTTCCTTTTGCTAGCCAAAGCACTGCGAATTAAGACTAACAAGCTGCGCCCCGCGGTTTAACGCGCGTGACGATGGATGATGATAGTGATGATGATGAAAATAAAAGTATTCTAAATTATATTTTATAATATCAGCTATATGCCAGTGAAAGTCCTGTTAAAATCGGCCAAGCAGTTTTAGAGATAAATCGGAACAAACAGACAGACAGAGAGACAGACAAAAAAAATGTTTTATGTAAGTACCGTAGATATTTTAATGTGCATTATAATTAGTACTCACGGGATATACACCACGATTAGGCGGGTTTTGGAGTTCCCGATATTTCGGCGCAGTTACATGCACCATGTTCACGGGTAGACTGAATATCCTAAACTGAATAGACTGAATATACTGTTGTTACAGTTAGTACAAGAGATGTAACATCTTATATCTCAAGAGTGATAAGCGCAGTGCCATGTCATGTAATATATTCAGCTGTTGTAGTTTAAAGTTCAGAAGGGCACACTGAACTGTTATGATCAAGCGTAATGCTTAACTCGTCGCCGATTTCCATTATTAAAAAGCTTTTTAATTTTCTAACGCCTTCAAAAAAAGGAGGAGGTACTCAATTTGACTGTTTTTTGTTTGTTACCTCATAAATTTTGACTGGGTGAACTGATTCTCAAAATTTTTTGTTTGAAAGCTGGTGCTTCCCGTGTGATCCCATTTAAATTTCATCAAATTCAGTCTAGTAGTTTTTGAGATACACTTCAATAACTAAATAGAATGGAAGTCGGTATTAAATTTTTCAAATTGTACCTACTTGTAAATTTTCAACAGAGCGTTTTAGGTTCAATAGTATCCGTAGTTTCGGTTAGTACAAAACTTTTACATTGAATTTTAAGACTAAAAAAGTAATTAATTAATTATCTATAAGACGGAAAACGGTGTGAGGTGGTGAGATAGGTTAGAGTGAGAGTTTGCTGACAGCCAATTGGTTTAGATCCTTTTTTAGTTAATGGTATTATCCAGAATATTGTAAAGTATGTAGTTATATGTATTGAGTTGATATGTTTAGTAGGTATTTATTATACTAATATGAATTTCATTCGAATTCATTTGTATTTTTTGATTGTAGTCGACAACATTCTTATTTTAGCAAATTAGTTTTCAGAGGAACTTTGCAAACATTGGGTTGTATTAACATATTTTTTATAATAAGAAGGCTAAATATTCGGTTGACACAAATTTTGATAACTCTTATCTGCTATATTGTCTTGGCATATCGTGTAAAAACTCTTACTCGCTTTATTTAAAAAAATGAACTTATATGTATAAGCCCTGCTAAAATTTAAATGCTATATATTATTTATACTTTTGCGCACATTGAAATTTCAGCAGCGTTTATAAATAAGGTCGTTTTTTTAAAAAAATTGATATACTGTTTCAATCCATACTGTGATTTAGTTGACCTAGCTCTGTTGAGACTACGTCCAGATTGATATACTTAGTGCGTAATACGGCTTTTATTAGAAAAGGCAGAGACTTGATCACTTATTTCAGAGAAATTATACTTTCGCGATTATTGAGTAGCTTCTATTGTAATACTATATTAATTATTATAATAATATTATATGAAACACTATCTGTTATTGTTACTAAATAGTACCTTTTATTTTTCATATGATTAGGATAATTTCGAGGCTCATCTGGCGTTTTATTTGCTTTGACCATTCACGCACGTAACGCGTGGGGCTACGATATATTTAAGGAATGTAAGTAAAATTTGATTGACTCCACGATCATTCCTTGAACATATCGTAACGCAGCGCGTTACTCAAAATTGTTTTTATTTTTGGTTGGTGGTGTTTGGTGGTGGTCTTCCGAGGTGGTACCATTTAAATGTTAAAAATTCGATTAGGCAGTTGAGTTACACTCCAAAAACTGAAAAGGGTTACGCCTATCTTAATGATATCATCATTGACGGTGAATGACAATCGAGCCCACAACGGCAAGGGCCACAAAAATAGGTGAAAAAAATTTACGAAATAATGGAGCCGACTTCAACACCAAAAAGTGGAAATAACTTGTCAAAGTCGGTATCATGCCCACAATATTGTGATAAAAGTTTTATCAAGTTATTTAACACTTTTTAATATTGAAGTCAGTTCCATTTTTGGTATATATTGTTATCGATTAGATACGAGTATCTTCAAACGTTATATATTTTTGAATCAAACAATTCTGTCCCTGTGAATGTTTAAGTAAGAAGTATTGTCTTTTTCTGGGCAGCGTTCCGGAAACTTCGCGAAGTCTTTTCGTCAAAAATACCTCAGTGTCTCAAGACAAGAGTCTTCGACCAATGTGTGTTACCAGTGATGACTTATGGCACTGAAACGTGGTCTCTTACTATGGGCCTCATAGATAAGCTCAAAGTCGCACAACGAGCTATGGAGAGGGCTATGCTCGGAATTTCTCTACGTGATCAAATCAGAAATGAGGAGATCCATAGAAGAACGAAGGCAATTTTCAGGCAAGTTTCAATTTGGCTGTTTTTTATGTTTGTTAGCTCATAACTTGCGATTGGATGAACCTATTCTCAAAATTCTTGAAAATGCTTGAAATTTCTTTCCGTGTGGTTCCATTTAAATTTCAATTAATTCGGTCCAGTATTTTTTGAGATACACTCCTATAACTGAATCGAAGTCGGTATATTTTTTTTTAAATTGTACTTGTTTATTATTAGTGTGATTTGCAGCACCCTAGCAGCTTATTTAGGTAACTTATGTTTATATATCATGTTATGAAAACATTGGTTAAGGAACATTAAATCGTCCAGACCTTCAAAGTCACCAAGATGGCAAATATTAAGTCGAAAAATATTCAAGAAATATCATACATCGCTTTACTGTAAATATTGGTTTGGAGTTGCAGCATATTTTTACTAAAATATTTCTCAAAATTTCCATACAATATTTATGACATCCGTCACGAGGTAATCTCAGACATTTTTATTGCAAAAATATACAATGGGCAAGAGCTTTAACATGTTTTACTGCGCTATCCATTATTTTCACGACTATAACTACTCGTATGATATATTTGAATGCCTAGTTCACACTTATTATTTTACTAACGCTTTTTATAAATATGATGACAGGCACATTTAAAAGCTTTTAGGTTAAGCTTTTCTCCCACTTAATACTTTTACAGTTTTGTGTTATAAATAGGGTAGTACCTGGATGACCGAGCTTTCCTCATAAGTAAACTATTGATTTTCTGGTCTAACCTTAAACCAAGCACTTATTGGCTTAGTGTTGCTTACCAACGCCATCTGTTGTCAAGTAGCTTTAGTGGTAGCTGTGTCGGTAATGTTTATTGGTTGTTTAATCCTTCCTTTACCGTGATAATTAAATCAAAACATTTATGATTGAAACTGACGTATATATAGCATATGAAAATTGGTCCGACTACTTTGACAAAAGATCACTCACTAAAGGTATATGTTATAAAACCATCCAACCATCTCTTCCTCGTTCTCCTTTGTTTCTGAGGGCCGACATGGGGAGGAATTAAATCCGAATAGCTGCGCGGCTCCGATCTGGGCACGTCCCATTAAATAGGTATGCGTTTTTATGAGAAAGGTGGAATCTCCATGTTGTGATCGATGCGGTGGGATTGAAGATGTGTACCACATTTTAATGGAGTGTGCCTGGAACGAAGCATTGCGCCGTCAACTATTCAATAGTGAGCATGTCCTGTGGCAAGTGGGGGGCTGCAACAGTGTGTTGTCGGACCCTGAGTCACAGGATGCCAGAGCGTTGTTCGATATGTGTACCATACAGCTCTCAAATGTAGATCGTCAGCAGTTTAAGATATTATGTACATACTTGTTTAGTTATAAGGGTGGCATTTTACTAAAACCCTGTATAAAAAAGAAAAAGAAAACATTTTTTTTCTCAGAGACGTACGTCTCTGGGATGCAAAGGGTTATGCTGATGCCCTAGTTGCCATAATGATATTGTAGCAGTTTTTCATTGCCGAAAAACAAGGGTAAAACGACATTTTCTAAAAATGAAACCTAGCTAGATTATTTTTTGCCCACGAAATCTCCTGCGTACTAAATTTCATGAAAATTGGAGACATTTCCGAGTTTATGGTTATACATATAGTGATATTTTTATTCAAGTATTCAGTCACTGTCTTAATGGCACAGCATGTAATGGCAAATGACGACAAAAACACAAAAACAACGTATGATTGTGTACAATCAACACCTAGCGGTAAAAAGATAATCCACAACTATTAAACGTCCAAACTGGTAAAAACACAAATCTATAACAATTAAACAAAATCAACGATAGCCATTTTGGGCTTTATCCCGCCATAAATAGGAACAGCTTGATCAAAGACGTTTTCCAAATAATCAACGGAAGTCTATGTGTTCTGAATTACGTGGACACATTCCAGTATATTAGTAAAACTGTCAGTCTGACAGAATTATACGCATTATTCAATAAATCTTCTATTATTTGGAAATTTATTTAAATTCATCGTATTTAATATTATATGATACACGAGCATATAACTTTTATTCGTGTTTCTCCCACGCAAATATTTTGTCTTTTAATTTATCTACCTGAACTGGTTTGACATGATGGTTCTAAGGCACATAGAGGTCAATGACAACATTTGATTGAGGACAATGCATTTGATTATTTGTTTATGGGATTCATTATGGTTTAAAATATTTAATTAGTTAATAAACATAACTTATCCTAATGATTAATAGTAGAAAGCAGAACCTGACTTACTACATGATAATTAAATAATAATAATAATAATAATAGATGGGGGTAAATGAGACCCCTGACCTCCGGCCTGCCTTAATTGGCCGTGTGGGGGTGGAGACGCTAGAGCAAGTAACAAAAAGCTCAAAGGGTGGAAGTGTTAAAGGGCATAACGGCGGTAGTAGCGCTCCAGTGAAACCGCAGCACATCTCTCGACACCCTTTAGCCATCCACACCAACGTTGCCCCTTCTGTCACCATTCATGGTGGCCTTTATGGGGGGCCCGTTTAGTGGGTAGCAAGTCACCACCTGCCTAAATATTTTGAAATTAGACTGAAATTGGCAGGCGCCGTAGTCTCATCCATAGCCATCTATTTTCCTTACATGTATAAGTTCATATCAATAGCCTTGTTATTTAACCCATTTTTGTAATAGATAATCCATGTCACCGTCATCCCAAATTCTGTATTTTATACTACTTTCTATTTTTATACCAAACAGGCCTCTAAGTGTTGGCTACAGTCCCACTTATGTCTTTGTAAAGGACTGGATGAAATCCGTGATAAAAATATATAATAATATTAATATAAATAATGGCGCCAGAAGCATATCAAGTTGGTTCCACAGTACCAGATATTCTGCTGCGCAACAGTATCGATCAAAGATTGGACACACACAGATATCACTGGTAGAATGCGTCTAAAAAACCCAAAGAAAAAAACATATGTTGGACTACAAACTATTGGATTGCAAATGGATTACAAAACAAGTGGATTACAAATGACGTCTTCTGTCTTATTTTCCTCGCTAAAATAATAAAAGTTTTTCAACGCTAAACGGGATTTAGTGCTTTAAAATCATCATAACATTAAAATTAAGAAGGCTTGCTATACCAATACAGACGTTAAATTATTGTTAAAATTCTTATATTAACTGGATACATCGAATCCCGTCCTTGAATGTGATTTGCTCTCTCTAATATTTCAATGTATATCTCGGATATATATTTTCATGCAATTCGATAGATGGCACTCTGTCCTTAGACGATAAACATAAACAACTAAAATATCTAGGTAAAACAACTAGGGAGATAAATTCAATCTTTTGTAACGCTCATTACAATAAAACCAGATTGTGCACATGTATTCCTTAACTTGAAACTCAAATCTATACCAATTACATTCAAATGAATTTACAGTATGCTAACATTAGTAATGTAACAACTACATAAACAACACATAAGTAAGATTGAAAAGTTCTATTCGAACGTTGACAAATTTCACAAAAGTAACGTTACAGTAAGCAGACCACACAGAAACGTATTATATACTTAGCTTGTAATAATCAGCCTCGATACACATTTCTAAGTATTTTGCCATTGGGCTGACAAAATCACAGGAGTGAGTGAATTGAAAATCCTAGCCATGTCTTCTGGTAGGATATCCGCCGCCATTTCCTTGGCGGGAGAATGCCATGCTCTTAATTGGCTGTGGGAGGCTACGTCAGACCACGTGATGGACTCCATCTTGGATTCGCGGAAGTACTTCAGTTCACGTGGATGCCGCCATGTTTGACTAGCGGAAGAGGTTGGTGTTTTTCACACTTTTGGTAGTTACATCAATGGCATAGAGGTTATAGCTTCTGATAAGGTTAGTCTGAAGAAGTGGATTCAAATCCCATTCAAAAGAAGAAGAAATAAAATACTTCTAAACGAAATCAATATCAAAAAGCAATGTCCATGGGTGACGCAAGTACAGCGCCTAATACTTTAGCTAAAGCTCTGGGTGATGCCGCAACTGTCATGGGCAGGTGTCGTGATACGTCACCCTCAATTGTCACTTAGTAGTATATAAGTACCGTGTATAGAGGTTAAATAATGCGGTCACATGTACAGTTTCATGGAACTGGAAGCGAGAATTTCTTTACAATAATATTTCTGAATCAGCCCTGAAATTTACCGCGCCTCTCATAAATTATCTCTAAAACAAATCTTGACTAAAGAAAGGGTTCTTCAGTAAAGGTCGTAAAGTTCTAAAGAATTGATTTAGCGTGAAATCGGGAATGTCCATAAATTCCGTAGTAATTCGGGACGGGTGCTCTTAACGCCGTAAGTTATTTGCTTAGACTATGGTTTTAATTAATATTTTTGTGGATAAAGAGAATACAGCCTTTATTTAAAGATGTTTAAAATCGACTCTTCTAGTTAATGTCGACACTAAATCATTTTGTGGGTAAATTCATCTGTCATTTACTGATTTGGCTAGTTGGTGTTCCGGTTTCTATTCATTAGAGCCGAGCCGAGCGAGAATATGTACAGTCTGATGATTGAGAGACTGCAGCGCAAATTCACCAGATACGCCTACAGACGAATGTATGGATACTACCCATACCTTTATCCATCCCTTTTTGTCTCAGGGCAGATTGGAATGGAAACATTGGAGTACATACGTAAATTACTTCTAGTCATACATTACTGCCAGATACTGCGCAATAGGGTAAATAGTCCAACCGTGTTGGGTAATATAGGTTTATTTGTTCCAAATAACTACATTCGCCTCGGGAGTCGACGTCACCATCAGCTGTTCTCATATCCCGTCTCACGCACCATGCTTGCAAGAAACGCGCTCACCCGCAGACTTTTGTCAATTTTTAATCAATTTATCCACGAGTTCCAGCACGTCGACATATTTAATGACAGTTTGAGAACTATTGTATGTAATCTTAGTTTATTTTTAACAAATAATTTTAGTTAGTTAGCGCTTTGGTTATAAGTATTACTATATTGTTATATTATATATATATTATATTATATATATATTATATTACTATATTATATATATATATTACTATATATATTACTATACTGTAAGCTTACTATTTAATAAACAAATAAATAAATAAATTAGTAAAATGCCTACTTGACAGGACCTACGCCTACTCGTCTACGTCCTACAACGTTGTATAAAACTGATGCAACTGAAAGTCCACTGTGCAGAGGATGTTTGAATGAGAACGAGACCACGAGGCTCATGTAGTTGCAAACATAATCAGACTAAATCATCTATAGTTCTAGATCATCATCAGCTTACACACCTCAAATATCAGTGGAGCAATTGTTCCAGGCCTTGAGGGAGGCATATGTTCAGCATGGGGGAGGCATATGTTCAGCAGTGGACGTCCTACGGCTGAGATGATGAGGATGATGATGAATTGTTCCAGGGAGCCTGGATCACACTCCGTTATTCTAAAGAGATGAGATGGCTTGGGTAAAGGCTGGCGGGGGTTGTGGAAATACACCCTAAGCAAGGCGTCAATGCAGCCGTGCGATTCTCTAAGAGCAAATATCGTTGCATTTTTGACAACATCCGTGAAACAAATGACGAGATGACAAGAAACGTTGGAAAAACAACCTTATGTACAAGGGCGATATCTCATAAAGTATTTCACATCGGTGAGCTCGTCGACGAGCGCATCGACGAATCATTAGAGAATTAAAGAAGGACATAGCTCCGCCAATCAGAATAGGAATAAGTGTGTTGTTGGTAATTTCAAAGCGGTGAAAGCTAATCGGTAGTGAGGGTCGTTCACCACTCTGGTCGATCTTACCTTAAACTTGAGCTTCTCGTGTTAGTCCTACGGCTCATAAATTTGATTTATACACAGCATATGGCATAATTCTTTAGTCCTTGCCTCTTAGGCTATCGCCTTTAAATTTGCACAAACTGTAAGCAAAAAATGCATATGTGTATCGACAGCTATTCTAAAGAGCTGGTGATTATTTTAGGTCCAATGTGCTACCATTTTTGATCACTTTATCGCTGACTATAATGCAATGAACATAGGTACTATAAAAAGGAGGTATCAGCCATCAACAAAATTTAAAGGTCTTTTAACTAATCTTTTTTATTTTCGAATCCCTGACGCAAAAGGGTATAGTGCTATAAGTTTGACAGGTCTGTGTGAATATATATAGTAATTAGTAGGTCCTAAACAAATGAGCCGATTATGATGCAGTTTGTTTTTGTTTGAAAGCGAACGTGATCGAGATGGTTCATAGCTATTATTTATTAGTTCGCGTGTCATTAAGCAGGTTACTTAATTTTCAATTAGAGTTTAATAATTAGTCAACGATATAGACCTATTTCAAGGATGTTCCAGATGATTCGATCCCCAAGGAGTGTTTGCTGCAAGATGTAGACCGTCTTGCAGCAAAATAAGTCCATAACGGTTTATGCATCATCTCATGACGGCCTTGTTGTACTCCATTGTAATATGTAGGCCTCTTTCCTTTCTTCCACTCATGGCGATCTTGTACCCAGTGCATCCAGTCTCGGCATGCGTGTCACCTGATGTCGTCAATCCAGCGCTGCGCTGTTTGTCGCTCTTGTATCGGCCTTATTTCTCCACTAATAATAACTCATCTCACCCATCGGCTCGGATCCATTCTCGTAACTTGTCCTGCCTATGTCCACTTTTCGTTCGCTATTGCGACCATTGTGTCACTCACTTTAATTTTGCTTCTTATCATTTCGTTTCAGGTCGCGCAAGGTGATACCGAGCATAGCTCTCTCCATTCCTCTCTGCATGACCTTTAACTTATCAGCTGATTTCTTAGTCAACGACATGGTTTCTGTTCCATATGTGAGCACGGACATTACACACTGCTCAAAAACATTTACCTTGAGATGGAGAAGTAATTTGCCACGTAGAGTTTTCTTGTTAGCTCCATATGCGCCCCAGGCTTGCGAGATTCGTTGTTCAACCACCACAATCTGATTCTATATAACGTTTTATTACGACAGTTTAAAATTCATACTCATATATTGTCCTACAGAAATCGATTAAGAATATCTCAGGTATTTATTATTTAGGAATCATACATTTATTTTTGCCTTTTTGAGAGGCCAAAGCCACAAGGCACACACAAACATGAATCCTATTTAAACAAAACTTCTTTCGATATTTTCGCCAACCGCCATTAAACTGCTAAGTTTCGAATGTCTTCGCCTGCATACATATAAAATAAATACAAAACGCCATCTTATACATTTATACAATTTATATACTCTTCCATTTCAGATAGTTTCAAGTACAACTTGACGTTTATTGCCTATATAAATGAGTTATCGCCCCGCCGACTATTTTGGGAAAATACATGCGCATCCATAAAAAATACGGCCAAATGCGATTCGGACCTGGAATACGTATGGTTCAAAACGCATTAAATTAGCACGATATCATCTACTATTATCATAATCAGCCCATATATGTTCCCACTGCTGGGATTCGAGCCTTCCTCTCAGAGGGAGGAGTTGAGCCATAATTCACTACGCGAGCCCAGTTCGGCTTTGTGGATAGGCTAGTGATCAATCTATGTCGAAGCTTTCAGGCCTCCCAAACGTTGAATCAATACTTATCAAAATAGTATAAAACAGAAATATATATTATTAATATGCGTAAACTATTTTTGAATTACATTTATTTTTCTAGTAATATAATGGTAAAGTTAAATCTGTTTTTTTAATTAAATGAACCTAGTTTTGTATTTTTTGTCGAGGCGTAGTAAAATTTGGCCAGGGAGAAAAACAACATGATAGCATGCGAATTATGTACGTTATTGTAATGAAACTTCTCTCGAACTTTACATTGTACTGCATAAACAATTAAACCGACTACCCCGCTATGCAATGAATTTGTTATCAAAATAATAAATTATATGAATAATCCGTTTTTTAAATCAAGCTTAGTGAGCCTTTTTTTAGATTACAATGTTCTTTTAAAAATACAGATATTTACAGCATATGAAAAATAAAATAAAATAATCTATAAGCCCCATGGTAAGAGAAAAGTGGCCAAAATGATGGCAAAATTGCCACGCTGGATGGCAAAGATAACTATGCCCAAAGTAGGCGCCAGCATTTCGATCACCCATCGCCTCAACCAAAAGTTTGGCTTAATCTCTATACAAGTTGAGACCGGGCTCCACGGGCTCAAAGTTTTGTCCCCAAAAGGCACAAAATATATGCATTCTGTCTAAAACACATGTTTATGACGTCCGTATTAGTCGCGGCAGTGGCAGCCCTATGATGTATGATTAAATGTATATATGAAAGTATACAATTATAACCAATGCAAAGCATAACAGCTAAAACTGATTCCCAATCGGTGAATAAATTGATTGAAACATCTTCCTCGTTTGGAAGTCGGTCGAAAAATACTCGTAGATGGTGAAATCTCAATTTCATACAAAATTAAAAACAAACAACTCCACGGCGGGATGCTAAAAAGAACCATACTTCACTGCGGAACCCTAAAAGTGTATAATATAAAACATAATTTACGATACAGTTTTGCGGCTCGAGCAATCGGTTTTTATCGATAGTTGTTACGTTATGCAAGGCCGTATATAGCAATATTGGATGGCGTATGGTTTTATGGACTGTATTTTAAAAATTTGTAGGTAGTACCATCTCGCAAAAATTGTGACAGGGAACGTGTTGCCTTCCGGCGATAAATCACAGTTTTAGTGTGAAAGTTTTTGTGTGAATCATTCGTATAAATTATTTTGTAATGTAAAAAGTAAATTTTTACATTAAATGTTTTATAATGCGAGTTTTATTTATTTGACGGTACTTCGTTTATTTTAGAATGGCCTACGCAACTTACAGCTGACGTTTCTCGACTCTGTCACAACTTCGGGCGCTAGTGTGCTAAAGATGGACGAGTGTGCCATTAGGAAAGTGGTGTTCAATGCATTTGCGTCGGACGAGCGCATTACGGTTTCGGCGGAGAGTTTTCTTTTGATTAATATTCTGACCATTCTCTGCATAATTGACATCATAATATAAACGGATTATTGTACGAATCGAAGATTAAACTGTATGTGTTCTAAAACTGTTCTGATAATTCTCCTCGTCCGAACAATCTACCTCATGAAGATAGAACCTTCCTATAAAGATTCTGATACTGGCATTGTGCCTTTATATTTGTTTGGATAACGATAAAACGAACTAAAGGATTTTATAGCTCTACCACGTGAATAGTTAGGCTACACATTAATTGTTTAAACACGCCATTTGCGCCATCAAGATCGAATGACGTATAATTTATTAAACTCAGTTGAGCCGTTGAGTAGTTACGAATGGACATAGGAACGCATATACGTACATGTTGAATACATAACCCTCCTTGGGGCTTCGCCGTCGGGTAAGAAATGAGGGTTTTTCAAACTAAATTCATCATATCACGCTAAAATTATATATTTGTGAGAATTGAGTGAAAATTTTGTGAGTGATGATGTGAGAAAGGATGTGTGTGCGTGTGTGTGTATATGTGTGTGTGTGAGGGTGTGTCTTGAAGCTTTTATGATCTCTAAGTAGTAGATTAGGGATTTTCAATACTACTTATATTGAAAATGTCCTGCTACAGTGTGATTAAAAATGTGTGAAAACCAAATTTCGCAATTTCAAAGTGCATAATTGCACATTTTTGAACGGGATTTTAACCCGCGTCACTAGCAATCTTTCTGAGCATCGAATTCGTTAGACGATTTTAACCGGCGTATGGGGATGAAGCGACATCTTTTGAAAAGCTTGACAAACTTTATCCAACCTAAATAAGACGTATTGGTGTCGCAAACCTTTATAATTTTTTATACATATTTTTTAATTTAACCACACATGTTGCAATACCTGGAAAAGTATTAGGATTTCTGAAATAACTGTTGCATTAACCCCTTGCGTCCGTGAGACGTAAATATACGTCAATTTCATTCATAAATCTTTTGTTTTAATTTCCACGGAAGGATTAATGGACAAATATGGCGATTAGCGAGTCTACGGGTAGCAGTAACGCTTGCTTAGCGATATGTAATTTTAGATACTTTAAAGAAAATAATTACACATCCTCTAACGGGATTCGTTAAACCACGTTATTATTTATAACAATATTGTTGTAGAAATATCTATTTGATCCTGTGTTCGTATGAATAATAAATTAACGATTATAATCTAATATGATTGTGTCGACATCATACCGTCAATATTCTGTACATTATTAAATTAATATGAAAGCTTTGAGTTATTAATTTGATAGTCCTACGCGTGTTCGAAATATTTTCATCAATACCCGTGAATTAATAAATACCTAATAGCTTTTTAAGTCGATGAAATATCACAGATATTGAACACGATAATTAATTATATTTCTTTTTTAACCGATTACAAATAAGAGGAGATTTTTGTTAGTCGATTCTGTTAGCCGATTTATCTCCCATTTGTGAACCGGTTCTAAAATTCTTTTTTTCGTTTGGTAGAGTATACTTCTGAAGTAGTCCCATTAAAATTTCATCAAATTCGGTCAAGCAGTGTTTGAGTTAAGTACACTCAAAAAACTTCAAGTCTTACGCGTATCTTCATGATATTTCATTGACAATTGATCCCGTAAGTAGAGGGTTACTAAACACGATGAAAAAAATTTTTAACCTAAAAATAAATAGGTACTATTTCAACGCCAAAAAGTGTGAAATAACTTGTCGAAGTCGGTATCATGCGCACAATATTGTGATATTAGCTCCTGTGGAAAATGAATAAAATGCACAAAACATATTTAAAATACAATAGTTTGCGACTGTACGGAGTATGATTCATATTATTTAGACATAATGGCTTAAACGAATATACCCTTAGCATTTCAGGTCACTTTTTCTTAATGAAAAAAATTTTATAGTAGTGATTTTAAGCGTGGTTAATGCTGCCGACGCCGTTTATAACAATATATGTATGACCTTAAAACCAGTGATAGAAAGTTTCTTGCAATAGCTGTCAGAGAAATGCGGTCATTTCCATCCTTTTCGTATTCCGCAGACGTAGTAACATAATTGGACGGAAGAATGAATACGGCCTTTTGTGACTATAATTGAGATAAACGGTACATCTAAGAAAATATATAGACGTTAAACCAACGTTTTTTTTATATTTTTATACTAGGTATATATTTACAAGCGCTCGTAGCGGAGCTCGACTTGGCGATCTTATAACCGATCAACAAGTTAAGCAACGCTTGCTTCGTCCAGGACTTGGATGGGTGTGTGCTAGCGGCATTATTCAACTGAGCGCTTCCCTGCTTCGAAGGCACGTTAAGCCGTCGGCCCCGGTTTTTTGTGTAAGGACAACAGTCGTTAGGCTATGTCGAGGGCCTTCAGGCGGCCTGAAAACTTCGACATGGGTTGGCCACTAACCTATCCACCAAGTCGCACTGGGCCCGCGTGGTGGATTATGGCCCAACTCCTCTCTCTGAGAGGAAGGCTCTCCCAGCAGTGGGAACAAAATGGGCTGATTATGATGTATTTACAACTCTTACATGGCACTTCGTTCCCATGGAATGTAATGAATGAAATCCTACTAACATATTTTTTTCTAAAATATAATGCATCAAAGGTCGCACGGCCAACGTATACGCCAAATAAGTTCAACTATTTTTCAGAGAAAGTATCGTCTAAAATTATTTTGAGATAAGTGGTAACAAACAGAGCTTAAAGAATGTTCTGAATCATCTAAGCAAAAAGATAGATCAATAAAAGATTTAAAAAAGTTTTTTTTAATGTATGTACATCCTATGAATTTGGAAAATCACCTGTTATTTTGTCATTTCAGACACCTCAATTTATTTGTATGTCATCTATTTGTGGCCATCCCATGTCGAAGTTTTCAGGCCACCCAAAGGCCTTCGACACAGCCTGTTATCCTACACATAAAACCGGGACCGACGGCTTTACGTGCCCTTGAAGCAGGGAAGCGCTCAGTTGAATAATGCCGCTAGCACACACCCATCCAAGTCCTGGACGAAGCAAGCGTTGCTTAACTTGTTGATAAGTTAAGATCGCTAACTCAAGCCCCACTGCGATTGGTTCCTGATTATCATACATTACATATATATATTTTTAATAGGCTAGTAATTAACCACTATCACTTGGTGGTCAGTGATGATGTAGGTGATAGGTTGTCATTGTTTATACACTCATACCCCGGCACTAGGATTTCTCTAGACGCTGTAAGCATGGTTACATCACAACGCTCAAAGCCCGATAACAATAATTTATACTCTTCACACAAATATTTGGCCTGGGCAGGTGTCGAAAGTGTGTCTGCATACTTGAAAAGCCTCTACCAGCTTAACTTACGGTCTTTGAGTCGACTTTTAGCATAACATTCCCTGCAAAATAGTATACAATTATTTTATTCAATTACTGCCTATATTATATCTATCCAGTAACATACTTAATTAGGTTTCAGGAACGAACCCAAGCTATTTTGTTGGCATCAAATTCCCTCCTAATTAGAAATAATTCCTTGTGTCTGAAAACATTAAATTTGAACAGTTTCGTTTGCTTTCCAAAGTTCTCTCTGATTTAACAATTAATTAAATTTGTTACCTTTCTTTGCTTCAGTACGATAGCATAAACTCAATAGATACTGATGGGCATTGTAATACGGTAAGCCATTCAATACAGCTATAATAGACTAGCTGATCCGCCCCTTAGAGTAAGTCCAAACGGCACGTTGCGTCGGCGTTGCGTCGACATAGCGCTGTCCCTCCGTCGTTTTACATACTAATAATCAAAGTGCACGGTGCGCGATGACGCACATCGCAACGCACATACGACTGAACTGCAGCCCCCGAGACGAAGCGGGCGGGGGTGTACTTATTGCGACGCCGGAACGGCAGCACTCAGTTGTTTATTTAGTTTAATTTGCAGGATAAAATGAGTACCTTTGAAGAAATTGACATATCCATGTCAAATAGTTCATTACTAACGTAAATTAAAGAGAAATTATATGGAATAAGTCATGACAGTAAATTTTATAGAAACTGCGATGTTTTTACAAAATGCTCGCCGCAACTGTGCATTGGATCGCCGCTGCGACTACGGAACGTGATGACTGCGTCGTAGTAACGCTGGTGTTAATTCAGCACCTCATCTACTTCATACCAAATTTCATCAAAATTAGCCCAACCGTTTGAGAATGAAGAAGTTACAAAAATTTAACGCCTTATTACAAAAGGTGGACTAAAGATAGGGAGTTAGAACCATGGTTTGAGATAATTTCATATTAGGTTTATTTAATAAATAAATAAATTATTGGTTTGAGAGAATTTTGAAAAAATAAAATCAAATTATAGATCGGTAATTTCCCTTTCAGCTTTAAGTGTACGTAGGTAATAAGTATAAGTGGTAAGTAATAAGTGAAATAGAGGAAACAAACGTTAAATAGGAACTTAGAGATATATATTAACGCAAACGAAAAATCTACATTATACCTTTTCACAATTAAGAATAATATAATATCGCGTTGTTTTGCGTTTCAATATAATCTTTCCAATTGAAAATTTTTAACTACTTATCGAATACGAGCGAAAAATCTGTTGCATGTTTTTATCCTTACATATAACCTAATAAAGTAATATACAATTCTTTTTGTTAAGCAACAAAATCATTCTATAAAGAGGAAATATTAGTATTTTTGTGTTTTGTTGCGAATACAGTCTAAAACTGTACTACGAAGGGCAGCATACCCACCAAACCTCTGCGGTGTTCCGTCACTGCCGCTTTTGGCAGATTTCGCACACGACCGCGAACCCGCCGCGGCTGTCCATTGCCGGACCCTTCTCTCTTGCAGCACGCCAGAACACTTGGCGTGCTGCAACCGCCACGGGGGACCAAGCCCGCAAATGGACCCCAGACTCCCCCGAGTCTGGGCGCCCTAAGTCCCCCTACGATGGGTCAGGTGAGTAGCCCCACCGCCTGCTACTTCGGCCGCAGAGGATAGGGATAGCGGCGCCTCTCAATACCGACAGTCCTCTTCCCCTGCGACCCCACCGCGTCCGCCATCTAACGGTGGCGGCCCCGTCAAGGCCGCGGAAGGCAGGGAGAGCGGCTGACCGTAACACCGGCACTCCTCTCCCGCCGCGGCCTCTAACTCTCAGCCGCGGTGCCGCCCATACGACACCGCAGCCCGCCTCAGTTGCAGTGGCGCCCATACACCACCGCTACCTACAGTGACCGCTCCCGTGTGGACTTGGAGGGCAAAGCCCATAGGAGCGGTCCCACCTCGGGCCCGCCAGCTATCGGCTATCACTGGCAGGCCCATTGGTTCCTCTTAGCTTCACCGTGGTGACCCAAGCCACGGCTACTGAGCTCCCCCGCCACGGCAAGGCGGGAATACTCGGGGGGGACCACTAGAACACTACATTATCTCTTAGTAACTTAGGCTATATATTTTGATTTATCATCATCATCAACTATTATTAATATAGAGTAAATTTAAACTCTTATTTATTATAATACCTATAAATGGAGTAATATAATCAAATAATGTGTGTGCTTGTAACACGCATACTCATTGAATTCTTTATTTTTGAGGCACTCAGAAATTACAAAATTAGCGAGATTACCGCGCGCAGAATTGATTTTAACAGTTTACATAATTTTATGCACGAATGACTCATTTACATATTTTTTAGTGTTGTTCGTCGCAAAAGATTGTATAGATCCAGAGAACTATAAAAACTATAGGCCAACCATGTATTGGTTATATTGGTATAATATAAATCACACTTTTGTAAATTTTAATTTGCATGTTAAACAAATTTGAATATAGATTATTTTAGATTGTATTTTATTAGAAATAAGTTTGACTGCTGATTCACTGTTGCGGTGGTAAGCCGGCTGGAATAGTTTTCCACCATCTCAGCCCCGCTACTCCTGGCCAATGTATCTGCCATGGTAACTGTTGGGCAGGGGTGGTCAGAATCCCTGGTAGACGTCCGGCTATCGTTCATATTGACAAAGACTGGCCCTGGTACCCGCAACATACGTACAATGAGGGCAGACGAGCGAAAAGATCGATCAGCCGGAAGAATAAACTATTTGGTTTACATTGGAACACACCTTAGAAAAACCTGTCTCAGTGTTTTCCACACTGAATATTTTATCCATCATTCAGGTTTCCTTGTCTTGGACGTTGGAAACAGGAAGGGTAAATATTAACCAATATTTATACGTGTTGCAATTCTATGAAAAGTAGTGTGGATTCTGAGAAAACTATTGTATTATTGGCCAAATATGGTGATTTGTGAGTCTAGGTGTTTCTTTTGTAATCTATTTAAAATAGGTAGCTGATCGCTACAGCCACATTGCATTATTACATAAGCCACATTATATTATTATACATATTAAAAATATTAAAACTAGTACTTCAGCGAACAGTAGCCCTCGCGAATACATAGTCTTATCAGTGGCAATTTTTCGCAGTACTTTACAACATATTATCTCGGAAACCACTTGACTAATTGATGCTCCTCGCTACTCATTACAGAGCGACACAGCTTAGCCGCGTTTAGGGGTAACTTTCGCTATGCTGCGTCCAATGCTGGAATAATATTCCGCCGCCGATAAGGAAGCTGTAGAGTATGCATAGTTTTAGAAATAAACTTAAGAGAAGATTTACAAACATCAAATAAAGCGAAGAACCTTTTAAAAATGATACCAGTGCAATATAAGTTAACGGTTTACAACCATATACGTATGTACTTAGTATTTAATTTTCAGATTATAGTTGAGCTCCGTTTCTCTTTCAAATTGTTTATTATGTTGTCAGATGTACATTTTTCCGTAACCCTTTTCATTTGTTCTTTATGTATATGTATAATGATGTTTCCAAGACTTTACAAATGTGTGTAATTTGTGTACTTGTGTTGTTAGTCGTGTGTGACGTCACTTGCCGGTCTATACGGAAGACCAGCGCTGGTTGGACAACCGGCATTATGCTGAGTATAGATCGGGTTGTGTCTGAAAACTTCATAATATAATTTATTATCTGTTTGTTAGTTAAATGTAAGTATGTATGTTGTATTTAGTTTTTAGTCGCAAATAAACCTATTTTTTATTTTATTCTAATTATGCTCATATTTCTCTATAAAATCAGGTACGTAATGTGAGTACCAAAATCGGCGCGTATCTAGCAAATTTTCCCCTTTATTATCAATCTAAAAAATTACATCTATAAATTCATACCACAATTACATTGGTGTTTCTTATGTTTCCCCTCCCTAGTAACACTTGCTCGACAGCCTTTCTTCACGTATCGATTGTTTATGTTCAAAACCAGTTCCTCAAATAAAAAGCGTATTCATTTTCGTTTCGCGGCTCGCGGTAAATTTTGATTATCTGATGCTTGCGATCGCGTGGGCTGTACGCGAAAATGTGAGCTTCGTCGGTATGTGGGAGAGGTTCCGTATAAAATTTGGTGCAATTTAGTTATCCACCTGATTAATTGAAAGAATTTTTTGTGTGAAAAACTGAAAAAAAACCGACGACAAGCCGATACCCGCGTGTTAACAAAATTACTCGTTTTGGAGATCCGTATCGGATACAGATCATTTCATCTGGAGTGGTTGTGCCCCTTGTATAGTGAGTGCCGGCGCGCTATTCGGGGAAATTATACATTTTGGGATTTCAACATTATGAGAATTCAACATTTTGCAATACGAAAATAAGTCAACATTCTGGGAAATTATCATTTTGGGATTTCAACATTATGAGAATTCAACATTTTGCAAAACGAAAATAAGTCAACATTCTGGGAAATTATCATTTTGGGATTTCAACATTATGAGAATTCCACTTTTTGTTCCTAAACGATCTTGTAGTCGTAGGTTTTATTCATACTTTAGTATTGTAGTAATAGTGGTTATTTAAGTACCTCAGATACATCGAAATATATTTTACATTGGCTCACTTAGTAAAAATACAAGTATATTGTACTTCTTTTTTTTTTAAAGTAAGCTATAGCTAGGTTAGCTAATATATTTGATTAGCATAATTGAAAAAAAAAACATGTAAGAACAGACTTTTTCTTACGACGTGGAGTTTTTTTTACTATGTTCATAATGTTCTAACATGGAATAATTATTGCATGGCTCATCTAAGGACATGTTAAAATAACATGTCCTTACATGAGCACACAGCCACACAGCTACACAGCTGTCAGAAGCATGTTAGGTTTCCACGTTTCCTCGCTACTGAGGTGAAAAAGTAATGTATCTGGCACACAGAAACAAAGTGACTTGTTTCTTTAACGCCACTCACTACGAATGGGATATAAACTCAGTACCTACAAAATAAACGAACTTTTGCTCTCTTGTTACATAAATAACTATTATAAGTTATGACAAAGTTACTAATTTTATATTTTTTTCTTGTTTCAGGTAGAGACGCGTTCAATTAGGCCTATTACAAGACCTACTTACTGTGATTCTGCGAGTTCTTTTTTCCATATACTAACTGACGAAGTAGACTTATCGTGCACCTTACGGTAAGCTCAACTCTGCTGTAAAAGCTGTGCATTCCAGACCTTTAACTAAAATGTTTCATGACTGATTCGATTTCGTCTACCCAAACCATCATAACATAAGATTTTAGTATAAGCAGGTACCCGATTGATAACTAACACACTTGCTTACAAACTTGTAAGGTTAGTTTTGTTAGGATTTGCCTATTAATAAGTTTAAAATCACTATCAAAACTAAACTCTGTCAAAAAGGTTATTACAAAATTTCGGATTACTTGGAGGATAAAACAGCTTGGGACTGATCACTCCGGGATCTATCTACTCGTGTCTAAGATGTCAAAGTGTAGCGTGTCTTGCCCTACTGATACCATTATTATGTTCGATTTTGTAAGGCAACACACTGGAACTAATGTTTGTAGTATTTAAGTAAAAACATTGTAAAAACATCTATATAAAAAGAATGGCCCCGAGTTTCTTGCTGCTTCTTCTCGGTAGGATCTATATATTTTGGAACGCGGCGGTAGTCTTTAAAGTACATTGTAATGAAAAATTGACGTTCATAAGTGCGTCTTTGATGCCTAAATTGAATAAATGATTTTGACTTTGACTTTAACTTTAGTATTTTCACTACTAACTCACTTTGTAGGTATATGATATTTTCGAAGATGTTAGCACATTGGACTGAGAATTGAAATTGGATCTTAAATACAGCTTCTAGAAGACACCTTAAGTTGCTTGTTGACAGATTTTTACATTTGAGATTCCTAGGCTAGTTACCAAGCTAACCACACTAACACTGAAAAGTGCCATAGCACTATACAATGGATCAAGATGTTACTTACATACGAAACTCAAGCCCGAAATAGGATTGCTACCTACAACAACAAGATCGCGGTGCCGGCCCTTACTATCACTGAGGTACAATCGCTTCAAATGAAAAGATCTGCATCCGATACGGATCCCCAAAACGAGTAATTTTGTTAACACGCGGGTTTCGGTTTGGCTTTGCATTGTTTTTTTTTGTCTGATCATCGAAATGTTAGTGTATTTGCCTTTTTATTTTGTGAAGCATGATCGTTCAATTGAAGATATTAAAACGGTTGAAGATTTTTGTAGGTAAAATTATGTAATGCTGTCATGTTTTGTATTTCGTGACTGATCCTGAAAAAGTCTCGCATGTAGTTTTTTACTTCGTGGGTTTTGATGAATATAATCAGAATCATTATGGCAATAATTTCTTTATACTATAATGTAAAAAGCGTACGTCATCTATGTGATTATAGACGGCGGATAATTTGAAATATAATTTATGTTTTTTTATATCAACCTTATTGTAAAATATACTAATGGCCTACCTGGTAGTGACAACTTATTATTGTAAAACCGTGCTTTTCAGGGAAGACACTGCCTTTTGTATCACAGTTATGTTAACTAAAACTTAAGTATTTGTATTAGTATTTGGTGGTGGTGTACTACCAGGGAACTAAAAATGCACATAATCACTCAACTTGCTATATATAGTAAATATATACTTGGATGTGCCTACATTAAATTTCAAATTATATGCCGTTTATAATTACATAGGTGCCGTACGTGAACGAAACGCTTGCACCATGCACCTATTGTGATTTACAAGCGCCATCTATCGAAACTGTTCGGAATTAACTAGATGGTCACCAAACTACACTTGACTTCATTCTAAACCTATATTAATTAGACACTAATGAAAATGGTGTTTTTAGAATTCGTAAATTGCCAATTTTGTGGTCTACAAGAACCTTTGCATTTTAAATATGTTTAGTATAAAAACTAAAACCGTTGAACCATTAAGGTTTAGCTTACACCCACACACCACCATCATACCATACCCATGGAATTTTCGAGTATTGCTATTGTTACTTGGCAGCTTAGTAAAGGCTCTTGTGTCGTGATATTTTTTGTTTTTATGTAATGACGTAATTTTATTGTGTAGTAGCGGAAAAGTATTTTTGCTGAGTGGGGGCCCAATATTTATAAACGGAAAATTTGAGTTCGAGTATTGTTTGAAAAAACTGCTCTTTTGGTCGGTTTTGAACTTTAACTAGGTATCAGTTCTTTTTGTCTATATACGTGTGTCTATATATGACCAAGGATGATGATGATCCTTGATATGACAGAGAATCAACCCTATAAAACTGGCAAAGAATGTTATTTAGACAGAGAACTCCAGCGAGCAGGATTACATTTAACCAGGTTGAGAGATGATGCAGAGGATGCAGGTTTCGACCCGAGTTGGAGCCGATGTTTTTGTCCTTTTTAGATTTGACCTGAGCTAAATCGGCGCAATGTACTCATTTGTCGTAATTTTAGTTTGTATATGTTGCGGCATTTATCTTAACCCAAAATTTAGTCTCTTTTTCTTTTATTTCATTTACTTTTTAGTTTTATATGTTACATATTTTACGTCTTACTTTTTTTTTAACCTGGTAACATGGTTTTAACATGGTAAAAAATGCGATAAGCCCTTTCGAACAATATTTATAACTAATTTAAAAGTAGTCAACCTTTTCTATTCACAATTTAAATATTAGCAACACGGTTTCATTCTTCCCTTAGCCATCGGCCCATGTAATCATGGATTTCCTGTCAATGAGACCAAGACTGGTATGTTTTTAATGGTACGAACTACCTCTTACAAATAAAGATCAGACCACTCGCTTGTAAGCTGTCATCGAACATACTCTTACTAACGTCGATTCCCTTAAGGTGTTGTCAATTCATGACGTCGATAAAATGAGGGTTTTTGAAGATTTATTTCATAAGCGACGATTTATTTAAAATAAAAAAAAGTGACAATTCTAAGTTTTTTAAGTACACATTGACTTATAAATATATTTTATCATACTAGAGTATATAAAAAAATTCAAACATACCACTTAATTTCACGTTTGAAACAGTTTTGCTCATTTTTCACAATTGTAGGTATTTTTCATGAAACACGTATCATAAAATAGCAATTTTGAATACACATACACTAACGGATACTGTTTTTATTGAATAGTAAACATTATTTTATTGATTTCAAGTGAAAGAAATTGAAAGAATTCAAGTTCTGAACTGACAGCGCCTTAAGTAATACTTAGCTTCGCTCAACTTAAAATTATTTTGACTAATTAATTTGAATGACTAAACTTTTATATCAAACTTAGTATATTACTAAACTTAGGTGTTAACCAACTCTCTCAGTTCTAACAGTAAATCCGGTAATCCACCACTTTCATTGAGCATCGTAAAATTTAGTGTTCCGTACTCAGTCGTAAAAACTCGCACAAACCAATTTGTGTTCCGTCGGTTCCGCGGTGATGATTCTCCCCATATCCCTTTATAGTACTCGTGTAAGTCTAGCTTAAGTGCTGTGTTGCTCTACACAGCACTTAAACAGTATGGAAAGTTACTTTTTAGTTTGTTCAAAACTTACCTGTACGATAAAAAATATGTTTTTATATTATTCTTATATTAAAAAAATCACGGATTTCATCCGGTCCTTTACAAAAGCATATGAAGGGTTGTAGCCAACACTTAGAGGCATATTTGGTATAACAAATACAAAGTAGTATAAAAACAAAAACATGTTATGATGGTAACATGGCATATCTATTACAAAAGTGGGTAAAATGGCAAGGTAATTAATAGGAACTTATAAGTGATAAGAGAGATATGCTATGGACGAGACTACGGCACCTGCCAATTTCAATCTCATCTTAAAATATTTAGGCAGGTGGTGACTTGTCACCCACTATACGGGCCTCCCATAAGAGCCATCATCATTGTTGACAAAACAGGCAACAATGATGATGGTGTGGGTGGCTAAAGAGTATCGAGAGGTGAGCTGCGGTTTCACTAGTGCGCTACTACCGGCGTTATGCCCTTTAAACTAAGTATTTTATTGTATTGCAAAACTGTACCTCAAAAAATTGGCCATGATATTTTATAAATTATATAATTTAGAGCTAAGAAATACTTTTTATAGTATTACATTTTTAAACCACTTACGCCTGCTTTAGCGATCTCAAACATTGAAAGTTATAGAGAGAAAAATTCACATCCTCAGACGGGAATCGAACCCGCGTCTTCTGACAATCCGTGTCAGACGCCATTGACCAACTAGGCCACCGAGGTTTGGGTCCGAGCATCGAAATTTAGCTCTCTATCTGACTAACCGTCTTACTTGTCTAGTCAGAACACGCGGGTTCGAATCCCGTCTGAGGATGTGAATTTTTCTCTCTATAACTTTTAATGTCTAAGAAATACTTCCTTTAACAACTATTTTTTATCAAAAGTACTTAGTGAATTCAACGGATAAATTGTCACAACGAAAGATGGTTCAACTAACAATCATAACAGCTTTTAAATTTTAACACAGAATTAGAAAGTCATACAAGAAACGTGTTTTCAATGTTTTTGTCGTTGATTGATAATCAATCATGATAATACTAACTTAAACCTCTTCGTACTTCAAACCAAAACACAGTAATGTTCGCACACTACTGCTTCATGGTTGAATAACTGTCAAAGCTTTGGTACTTCCTCAGACGAACTCTTTAGGTGCTGTCGTATCATGATGTCGATAAAAATGAAGGCTTTTAAAGCAGTTTATCTCTTAAGCAGCGATTTAATTAAAACTACAAAAAATAATATGATATTTTTAAGACTTCTTAGTACACATTGACGGAAATAAAAACATATTATAACATAATAGAGTACATAAAAAAAAAATCAAACAAACCACTTAATTTGTCCTTTAATGCAGTTTTTCTCTTTATTCACTATTTATTGTATTTGTTATGAAACACATAATTATCATAAAACAGTAATTTTTAATACACATACATTGACGGTTTTTTTTATTTAAGTGTGCACATTATTGTTTCATGAACTTTGTACGTTTTTACGCCATGCATTTGCTTGATTTCAAGGAAAGGAAATTAAACTTAGCCAAGCCCTGAGCTGACAGCGCCTCAAAAATTTCTACTACTACAGAAGTATCTGACCAAGAAGATAAAATAATTTTTAGATATGGATGTTTAAAGATTTTATTATCCGCCAAGAAATGTATAGCGTTTGATTGTGTACTTATTTAAAGTCCTATTAGTGCCAGTGTAAATAAGAAACTGTGTGGCAAGTTACGATTCTGTTATTATTACGTATAGTGATGCAGTAAAGTTTAACGCACTCCGCACAAAACTGGTAGCAGCTAAATGACGGCTTGGATCACAAAACATTGCAGCCTATAAACTATGCTAATCCCACTTTTACATACTGTCTCTTATTTCTTAGCAAATATGGCTTAAAATTCTAAGGATACCCTTGCACAGTTACGACCTTATCGTACCAAGGATCGTGTTGACATCCACGCGAACGAATCAGTTTGCGAAACTTCCATTTTGGATTTTATGCAGCGAAACTAAGTGCCAATTTGGCTTGAAAGGAAAAAGATATAACACCCTTTGTAGTGTATAGGGCTGCGACACGCGTAATGTACTCTAGGTACTGATGTTTTATGTTTTTCTTTTTCTTTTTTGGCTTGTTTCTACCGACAGGATAGCACCGATAATATTGTTTCTTAGAATTCGATATATAAAATATTTGTTCGGCTATTAGGGTTGATACCCTATGATAGGTAATTCATCAGCACTTGAGTACCATCACCATCATTATCGATACTTTAATGATGTACTAGTATCATTTTTGGTTTGGAAGTTTTGTGCTTTTGTTTTTTTCACGCAGATAGAAGTCTCTATATGTGCAGCTCTATTTGAGAGCATGTTTTTTTAATCCAATACCGTTTACCGTCGTGAAAAGCTTATTGGAGACAACCAGTTTTGAATAAATTTTCTAATTAGTCTCAACTTTTTTATCAATTATTTGGACCACTTAACCTTATTGAGGTAGTAGAATCATAATATGTATAGTATAATTATATAGTATATTATGTATATATTATAAGTAATTTTTTCTAGCTATATTCTTGAGTTTTGCTATATGTAGTGTTTAGTACACTAGTTTTATACACCACCGCCTTTATAAATTTATGCCTATTTCTTTCCGTGCAACCGTCTGGAAGAGATCACTCTGAGCGATAAGACACATTGTGACACTTTTAATTTTAAGTATTTAATTGTGAAATATTTTTAATTGTATTTTATTTTATTCTTTTTTCTTTATTTGTAACATATATTTGTATCGTGGTGTTTCAATAAAGAGTTAATCTGTCTATCTATCTATCTATATCGTGACTTTGCCTTAAACTAGTCGTGTAAACTGAATACTATTAAACATATAATAATAATAATAATAATAATAATTTAATTGGCATATTGTACATATTGACATAAAGAATACAAATTTTAATTTTACATTACTGGATACTGGCATTCAAATAATATAAGATAGGCCTCAGAACTCTATACTAGGCTAGAAGCCTGTGTTATCTACAGATCTGCGCTCCTCACATTACTCAACTTGATAAAGTTGGTAACATATATAATATGACACATTTTCAATAATCATGACCATAACATAATAATTCATCAACATTAAGTAAAATAAATATCGAACAACAGTCCCAACAAAAACAAGAAACCCAAAAAAATACCATCAAACTTTCTCATTTTTTGAAGTTGGTTAAAGATTAAAATCACTACGCTAATCGTTTCACATCCTCTTTGGTAATTCACCCTTAAAATTCCTTCGTTTATTTTACACCCATTTTGTGGGTGGGTGGGTATGTAAAGTATTGTTTTCATGATGGACATACAATATGACAGACAGCGGCAATATGGCGTGAGTATGATCAGAGGCCATCATTTTCACATCACATCCAGGCCATCACAATTTGCTAAACAGTATTCGTATCGTAAACGTCACGTATTGCGTCACGCTTGGGGGTACAAACAGTGAATTATCTACATGAAAATTTGCGTAAGTATAACGTTAGCGTAACGTTGACATATAGTACAAACTGTCATTTATCTTAGACAAATGTGGCACAAATTACGCAGTTTTTTCTGTATGAGGAAAACAATTATGTTGCACTTACGCAAATTTTCGTGCTAGCATCACAGGTGACTCCTGTAGGCCTAGCACGAATAACTGCGTATGTGTAACGTAACATGTCGTTCACGTGAAACAGTACTAACTATCATTTATATAGGGCACCTGTGACACAGATAACACATGTTTTGTACGATACCAGACTTTTTTGTTTGAGTTAAGGCACATCTACTATTACGTACTAAAGCACTATCTGGTGGTAAATTACACTGTAATATGAAATGACACACTCATACACACCTCGCACCCTCAAACACATACACACACACACACACACACACACACACTCGCGTGATAAAACTTAGTTGTGAAGTCACTTCCTCAATATTGTTGCACAATAAGACACTCTGTATGTAATCTTAATATTAGAGATTATTGGGAGAACTAGTACTCATGACACAGGGAATCCTAGTCTGAGGGCTAGTGGCCACTCTAATTAGTAATTGATGATTTGGTTACCTATTTATTTGTATCAACTTATTTTACTACTATTATGTACCATGGTAGCACAATAAACATTAATTTCTAACACTTAATTAATAGAATGTATTAGTGCCTACAATTACTGCACATAACATATTCATGATAACCTTAATTCTAAGTATATTTTTTTGTAAACAGTGCTTTAATATTTGTTCAAAATAAATTATTATTATTATTAAATGGTCTACCGGCCTCATCGGAAGACCAACGCTGGTTGTTTACGATCAGCACTATGATGAGTTGGAGCTGATTTGTGACAGAAGGCTGCAAGAATCATTTTCTACCGACTTCCAAAAAGGAGGAGGTACTCAATTCGACTGATTTTTTTATGTTTGTTACTTCATAACTTTCGATCGGAAAAACAGCATCTTAAAATTATTCTTTTGTTTGAAAGCAGGTGCTTCCCGTGTAGTTTCATTTAAATTTCATTAAATTCGGTTCAGTACTTTATGAGTTACACTCTAATAACTGAATAGAATGGAAGTCGGTATTAATTTTTCAAAATGTACTTGTATTTTATTGTGTTTTGTCATATTGTTTGGATTTATGTGTCTTGAGCTAAGAAACGTTTTTTGTATTTGTTTTGCCATAAATGAAGCCTATTCTATTCTATTCTAAATTGTTCTACCTATAACCTTGCATGATAGAATTAAGTCACATAAGATACTGTTATTTTCCACAAAGACCTTTCTTTTGTTTCTCACCACACAATGCACAATAAAGTTCAACTCTATTATATGTGCATATATAATTCATTACAGTAACGCATCTACATCTTTCACACGCGCCAATAAAAAAAGTTTATCTTCCAAGTTCCCACACTTAACTTTGCACCTGGCTCCCGTATAAATTGAATGGATATAAAAATCATCGGAATGCGAAATAAGGGCAGACATGGTTTTATTTACTGTTCTTGCTTTTATTTTGCGGCATCTGCTTGTGTTTTTATAGATCTATATGTACTCAAAACTGGTCAATATTTTAAGTTTTATTATCTAAGTCAATGACTGTACCCATGATGTAACGCTAGATTTGACCACAGCATCGAATCGTACTTACGCATTTTTTTTAAGATAATGATTTGGTTTGAAAAAAACACTATTACTAATAAAAAACATTTTTGTCTGTAAAGTCGGTTTACGGACGATAATTTTACGTGATAACGTCGTAAGACAAGGCGAACGCTTAGGCCGATCGCGCCTCTATCGCTAGTTCCATCAAATTTATATTAAAAGTTCTTAAGACCATGCCATAGGTGTTACAGCAGCTCAACTTATTACCATAAATATAGCAAAATAATAATATAACGTCAAATACATTCTAAATGATCACCAACTTAACAAAGAGATAGTATGGGCACTCGAGGCAGACATGCTCACGAAAATGTGTCGGCAGGCGGCGACGTGTGTGGCGGGTCGCCATCTTCATGTTAACCTCTGCCTAGAACAGCTGATGCAGTTCGTCACAAGTGACAAACTGCACCGATAACCCTGAGACAGGCGAAATGAGTGTAGATTACGACAAAATTTCATGATTCGACTTCGCGAAAACTTAGTTTTTCGACGCTTAATTCTAATAACCGAAGTTTAAAAAAAAAAAAACGTAGTGTAAATTAAATATACGTTCTAATGAAGTATTGGAGCCAATACACGATTGAGCAAACTTGGATCCATAGAAAAAAATCGGCCCCATTCCCTAAATTTAGCAAATTTTCTTACGTGCTACATTAGAAAAATCATTTTCATTCAATTATGGGCAAATATATTTCAAATATTCAAATTCCCAATGAAATTTACTAGTAAACTATGAACTCCTTTATCATTAAAATTTAATCATTTGATTGTGCGAAATATTATATAAAAAGTATTAGCACGTATTCAATTTCAATTCGTCCAATCTCATACGCAATTCTTAACGTTATGTACAGCATGTTTTATTTAAAAAAGTAGGATTGGACCGCACCTTAAGTCTCATGTGCCTGTTACTTCAACGGCAACCAAACCTTCAAACTATAACACAGTATTATGAACGTTATTGCTTCACGGTAGAAAAAGGTATGGTAAACATACTTCCCCGGATGAACTCTTTCACGAAGAGTTGTACTGCTCTTAAAGTTAGTGTGTCAGAGTACCCATACATTTTCAAAATCTGACGTTTTGCTAAGTAGATTTCCTGCTATACAGATGCCATTTGACAGTTGGACGTGTTGTTACATGAACATTTTGCTAATTAGATTTACAGCGGGCCTAGCACGAATAACTGCCTAAGTGTAACATAACGTGTTATCCACGTAAAACAGTACACACCATGATTTGTCTAGGGCCACTGTGACACAGATAAGTCATAGTTTGTAAGCAGAAACGTGACGCGTTGAAGCTTACTATATTTTCGCAAATTGTACTGCGGCCTGAACCGTGCGATTCTGTAGGCAAACATCCTAACGTCTTTGACAACATCTGTGAAACAATGACGAGATGACAAGAAACGTTGGAAAAACCACCTTTGAGCCGAGCACGATAATGTGTTTAGGTGTAATGTACGTTACACTTAAGCATATTTTCGTGCTCGGCCCACTTGTGTACACGGGCGATAACTCTTAAGTGTTTGACTTCGGTGAGCTCGTCGATGATCACAACGACGAATCATTAGAGAATCGCACGGCTGGTCATTCATTAGACGTTTCGCGCTGTTGGACGTTTTGCATATTTTTTGTGTAGAAAGAATTATTTAAAAAAAAGATACCTCCTTTTAGAAGTCGGTTGTGAAATGTACACTCATACCAAAGAAGTAAAGGTCGTTGCACACGACAGGTGCACACAGCGGATGCTGGACCGGTATGACCGCGGCTCTCGTAGTGCTTCGCTTTTTACAAGTGTCAGGTTTTCTAACTAATGGCAGAGACCGGTTCGAAAATTATTTTCTGTTTATTGTAAGGTGTAGTTTATTTAGTGATAGTAATTTAAATGAGACGTGTATTGAACGGAATAGTTGCGTTACGTAAATTTTTGGATGTGCAAGTCATGCCTGGAGCCATATTCGCAATGACCACTCAGACACGGAACGCGGCGTGCTGGGACATCTTTAAGGAATTCCCATGGATTCAATACAAATTGGCTATCGTTCAAAGATTTCGTAACTCACCACGTTACGTGCCTGACTGGGCATAGGGAATAAGGCTGTTGATTGTTAGAATTCAAGCTTGCCTATGACAGTTGGAGTATCACACAGAGATTGGAACTGTAGATTTGCGTCTGACTACACCGATAATACTATCAAGTTAGCTTCCCTAGATCTCGGAGTCGAACAGAGCGAGATGTTTCTTCACTCTTGATCAGCGTTGCAAAAAAAGCAAAAATATACACGTCGACTTGGCAAAATCCTCCTGTTTTACGAAATCACTTGAAAAATACTTAGTAAGAAGAATAAAAAAGAATAATAAAAGGAAGAAGAATACTTTAAATATAACATAAAAATATAGTGATCACCAATCTTTACTGAATAAAGTTATGCAATTCCAAAGTTTTTACTTGATCTTACCCTCTTCCGGAGGTCTATTTTCATTGGGATTGAGCTAGACTTGATTCTCAAAGCATATTACACCGTAATAAACAAAAAAAAAACATTCGCGTATCACAAAATATCACCATATTTGACTGGACTACCATACCATAGAAAGAATAATTTATTCTAAAGGAACACTAGTAAGTGTTGCGTTCTTCATTACTATTCATATTCATTGCTATTTCTACACAGTCAGTAGACTGTGTAGAAATAGCAGCAAAAAGAAAGAATCACTCTCAATACCGGAAACGAAGTGGTGTAGAATAAATAACACTATGGCAGTATTTATATCATAAAATACAACATTAAATTTATTTATTATTATTTATAGTTAACGCTTGAGAAATAGCAAGTAAATGCAACAGTAGTCCACTTCTAAATGAAGAAAAATATGTGTACCTAAGTTCTAAGTTTTAATAACAGTAAAACACTGTTTTAAACTATCACGGTTGTTCTCTAAAGTTATATGATTATTAACGGGATATTTACCGTGGTAAGGTTGTGGAATGAGCTCCCGATATTTCGGCGCAGTTACATGCACCATGTTCACGGGAAGTGTCTTCCCGTGAGCATGTAACTGCGCCGAAATATCGGGAGCTCATTCCACAACCTTACCACGGTAAATATCCCGTTAATAATCATATAACTTTAATAACAGTTCCTCTCTGTATTCTGTATTGACCATTTCTATATCGTGATAATAAAACTAAAAGATTTATTAATGAAACGCACGTAAATTTACGCCTCTAGTACGCAAAGGGTTAATAAAGGCCAGTAAGTTCTTGGCAGATTTTTAAGAGTCAATGCTTAAGTCCTGTAATTATTTCCAAAGTTATTACCAATTCTATATTTCAAGCTAAGAAATTAATGTACAATTTCATGGTCTTCCTTTTATCATCCAAATGTGGCGGATCCCAAAAGAAGGGTTATGTGTCTGACACGAATGTATATGTCCGTCCCTAACAGCTCAACTGCTTATGATAAATTTAAATTTCATTAAATTCGTCTTGATGGCGTGATTGTCACTAGGTACATAAAATGCTATAAAACAAAATGGCGGATTTCGTGCGCTATTAGGTGCGGGCTGATTAATTCCGTATTTATTTACAAACATTTAGTTTCTTTTCTTTTTAAATACAAAATAAACTTTGAACCAAATGTGAGGTACTTATTAGGTTTGTTAAAAATATTATATCATTAATACACAACGAGCACTGGAGAGGGCTATGCTCTGGGTTTCTCTACGTGATCGAATCAGAAATGAGGAGATCCGTAAACGATCTAAAGTCACCGAAATAGCCCAGAAGATAAGCCGGTTGAAGTGGTAGTGGGCAGGCCACATAGCACGCAGAACAGATGGCCGATGGGGCCAAAAGGTACTGGAGTAAAGAACACGGACCGGCAAGCGCAGCGAATGTGGACAGACGACCTGATAAAGGTAGCAGGAGTCAGGACGACGTTGGATGCAGCTTGCTTCCAACCGGTTCTTTTGGAAATTTGTGGGGAGGCATATGTTCAGCAGTGGATGTCCTACGGCTGAGATGATGATGATGATGGAGACATACAGAAACCACAACCCTTATGCCTTTTATGTGACGCAGCGAGTGCGAACCAAAAGCGAAGCATCTCTGCAATAGCTTGGGCAAATATCCTTCCGTATGTCCGAATGTCTAGTTGTTATCCTCTACAGGACGCATTTCTCAACCGATTTTCATGATACTTAGTGAGCAGGTTTGATAATTATATTTGTTTATCGATTCAGTTTTAGGAAATTTTTCGAATTATGTTTTAAGGATTTTGCCTTGAAGCGCACGGAGAATATTTATTCAGTTTAAGCTATAAAAAGACATACGTGCGAGGTCCAGCTCACAGAGCCACTAGTATCAACCCGGAACAACAAACTTCTGTCTCTATCGCACGTCTATTAAAACGTCACATAGTTATTCTTACATATTCTGTGATGACCACCAACTGCAAGAGAACTGCATCTTGATGGAAAATGCCTGAGTCGATCTATTTCTTTTTCAATCTAACCACCAGAGGTTATTAAGTGAAACCGAAGGAAAATGCGCGGAGCGATGATATTTTTTTAAAGCTTTTGTGGGGACCGATTTAGTACTTTTGTTTGGAAAAGACTGACGGTGTTGCTTAGTTTTAAATTGATTTCTTTGGAAGCTTTAAAACTACACAAATAGTAAATTTTTTGTCTAAATTTGTGTCCACTTGTGGTTGTAAGCCCTGTAATAAAGGGTTAGTATCAACCATTACTACCGAGTTGAAAACGCGGAGCGCAGCTTTTTATAGAATAAAAGCGTACTATATTATAACATATTTTATCAATGTACATTTTATTATTTTGATTTATTGCTGTTATAGTAAAGTAATCTCCCTCCCCTTCACATTCATACACTACCTACACCCCAATACACACACTCATTACATAAATACACGTTACACACACTACACACAACACGCACACATTGTTTTAAAATAATCTTACCTATTTAAAACCAAAAGTAAAAACATTGTATCCACATAATGACATATTTAGAGATAAGTTTTTCATGAGAGAAGCCATTGGCTTCTGAAACACAGTAACTCTAGTTCGGGAGCCTATGGATTCATTAAATTTGTGTAAAAATGTATATGTCAATAAACGTATTTTGTATTGTATTGTATTGTATAACTTCTCAAGTACTTATACTTTAAAACCGGCTAGGACTCTCGAAATATTTACCGGAAATAGTCTCCGACCAGTTTTGAACTTATTGGAAGACCTTCTGGGAGTCACTCACGGGCCACAGCACGTAACTGAAGTTTCTATCTTAAATCTGAAGTACCGTTTAATCTCCTATCCGGTTATTCTTCCCAGCTTCTGTTTTGTCTAATTTTTCAATTCGTTATTTATAACAAAATGATATCATTAACGAAGTAGGAGGTCTATTGACAGGAAACCTCCTAATTTTGTAACACTCCGTCTTCATTCCTGATAAGATCAGTGTCTCTGTACAGACGTAATTAATTTTCTTAATGGTATATCCAGGGGAAATGTTATCGGCTATAAATGTTATAATTCTGAGGAAATTGGTTATAGCTCGGGTTTCCGTAGAGATTGTATCTATTTATAGCCGAGGTTGAAGTTTGGGCGTCTCAGTGGGGTTTGTTAAGTACACATTCAGTTTTGTCCAAGCTTTTGAATAACTTTATAAAATTTATTTGCTCAATCATGTAACTCAGTAAAATCGAGAAATCTAATATATAAAAATGAACGCTTATTTCTTCTGGTTACGCTATAAATTGAGAACGGATGGAACAATCTCGCTAATTCTTATATTGTTGTGTTAATTATTGTCAGTGTTAATTATTGTAAATCTGAAAAACTAGGCCAAAACGGCAATGATAATCAGAACGTAGACTAGGTAAACAAGGGGCCTAAGCGGAGCCTGCGGTGCGGGGAGATAGTGCTGCCCAAAAGAGTCCGGATATTTTTTTTTACATTGTATGAAAAAAAAAATATTGTAGTTCAAACTTTGATACTTTGCTATATGAATCCTGACTTGGTACATACACACACCTTTCAGTATTACTACATCTTTTTGTCGCAAGCTGTATAAGTATGTACTCGTATATCAGACATCAAAAAATACCAATAAAATACCTACATCCTTAGAATAACTACCTTTAGAAGGTAAGTTTCCAAACCACGTTTTGCTAAAACGCATGCTACGAATTCGCTACGTGTGCTGTGTTTACTTGCTTTGTTGCGTACACAGTCGCAAACATAGCATTCTCAGCTGAAATGTTTATTATCAGAGAACTTAAAATTTAAATTAAACATGTTATCATAATATAAGAGCTATTCGGCCGCGCGTCGTATGAAGCCTTATACGCTATTTTCAACCAAGATATTTTTTCGACCATATGCAACAATGATCGTTTTTCATTTATATAATCCAGACAGAGAAGATACAGTAAAAAGTAGTAATATGATTACTTGTCCTGCCATAGAGGCAATCATTTGAGTTTAATCTCGTATTGCTTCTCATAAAGTAGGTATATAAAAAACTAGTCTTAGAATTAAAGAATTTAGAAGAATTAGAATAAAAGAAAATTAAATATTTAGAAAACTACCTAAAATGTAATAAACAAAAAGTCACTATTACAATATCGTAAACGTAGCCTTTGTACGTAAAAATGTTTTTGTTTTAATTTCCCTCTTATGCAAAAATACTGCAAATATTTTTGCATACTGCATTGAAAATATCACAAATTCTAGGTAATGGCATTATCTTTTTATGACATTAAAACATCCTTTTATCATTAAAGTCTCGAATTTAAACTTCTTATGAATAAGTGATTCTCATAAAGTTCTTTGACTTTTATGCAAATAAATTTTGTTTATTGGCACATAATAGTGGAGCCAGACATGTACGTAGATAACTAAGACGATATTAAACAAAAACATTCTTAGAATTTCATCCTTAAGTCCAAGTATCAAAGTTCAAATCCTAATGATTCATTTAAAGACCTGTATATATAAAAGCAATCAGCTTTGTGTTTCAAGTCTTCTATTTTAGTCTATGTTTATAAGACTAATTAATTTCCTACTATCGATATGGAATTGCTTCCGTCAGTACTCATCACATTAAATTAATTAAACTAGAAATATCAAATACACTATTTCATTTTTAAACCCTTATGATGTACATTCCTTTTTACATTTATTTATCGCTATTCGTATGTACCTCATTTAATTTTCACGTACCTGTACGTCGTACGTCCATGGAACAAATCCTGGGCGTGGAAAATATTTGTGTGACGAACAGAAAAGTTTGCTCTCGGGCATTGGATATTGCGATTTGTTATTGTGTATTTCTATGCCTCCTGAAGTATAGATAATCCTAGTGCGGGGCGAGGATTATGCAAATGTTTTTTCAAGCAGACTTCTTGCATTTACATATTCGGATCAAATTATGCTAGAAGAGAAGGTATGTTTGGATGGATGGCTAGGTCAAGAGGTGGATGGATGTATGAATGGTTGTTACACAAGCTAAAACTACAAAGCCGATTCAGCTTAAGTTAGTGTCCTATGTAAACGATAACCTGGACTAGCATATATACAAGTACTTTTAAATCCGGAGGAACGGTTACTGTGACCGAAATCTCAGCGCTAGTAAAGCCGCGAGATGTCATATACATCATGAAGTAGTGTGTGTCTCGAGTATAATACCTTAAAAATAAAATAATTTCATAATGTGTGTTGTACAAAATATGATCTTCTGAATTTACACCATAGAGTACAAAGTCCAATAATTTTACTTCATGAGAATCAAGTTACATGTATTACGGTGATTATTTTTCAAATCATTGGACTTACTCTTTTCCAGTCACACGTAAAATTTCGTCACACCTCCAGATCACGTATAAAAAAGTCGTCAACCATGTCCATCCCAGCATGAACATAAAGATTGATGTGTTTTGATGGTTGCACAGCGGGAGTCGAGCCTACCGACTGTAGTTTACGTCCTCTACTACGAGATCTGCTGTTGATTCGATCGAGGTCGATAACCACAATTTAAGGCACGTAAATAACTACAATTTAATTTTGACATATTTTTTAGCAATTGATCTACGCTTAAGGCGCATGCCTGAGCGAATTACCTTCATAGTCTGGTAATGAGTGGCAGTCGACAGAGACCTCTGCGCATGGCCCTGTGCCGATAATTCTCATTGTTTTTTTAAAATGTTTATTATAAATAAAACAGGTAATATGAAATGTAAAATGGGTAAATCAAGTTTTCAACAGTTAATCATTATCTTAAACTAAATTACAAAACGAAATGTGATAATTTATGAGGAGATGCAATCAATGAGTGTTTTCCTCTAATTGCAGTCGTGTTTTAGAAATGTATTTCCTATATAGCAGTTGATAATAATATTATAAAAGTGTAAAATCTACAGATAATGTTGGAGATTGTTCTGATGATTTTTATTTTTGTTTAACCATACATGTTGCAGTTCCTGGAAAAGTAAGTTGATTTCTGCGAAATATACAATACAATACAATACAATAACTCTTTATTGCTAACCACAAGAAAAAATATATATGCAGTAGGCTAATTAACTAATTAACCTACCTTACGAGTAGAAAACCTTTGAACTATGATAATACAATATATTGTATTATTGGCCAGATATGACGAATCACGAGTCAACGGGTTGTCCTTGAAATAACGCGATGATAGCTTCTAAACTTCGGGGTCTGCGCAGCATTTGAGATGCGCCTTAACGCTACAATGATATCATCCAGATAAGCAAATATTTTTTTTATAATTACTGGTCTTATTGACTGATTGATCCTTCAACGCGGAGACTAAATCACTGAAACATACATGCTTGAAATTTTGATAGTTGATACCTTTTATGTTGTAAGTACCCAATAGGCAAGGATTTTTTGAAATTGCACCCTGAATTCAATTTTATTTCTATGGGTTAAGCTGGCAAACGAGCTGGCGGCTCACCTGATGATAATTGATCACCGTCGCTCACAGACATCCGCAATACAAGAGGTCTCGAGGATGCGTTGACGGCCTTTGAGGAAGGAATAGACTCGTTTCTTGGCTCTCTTGTGGCTTCGTTTCCCATAGGCTTAGCGAGCAAAGCAACTGGCGGGTCAGTTATTTATCTTTACAGTTTTTGTACAACCTTAAGTTTTACCCCTAAATATCTCACTAAATACTTGTCAACGTGACGATAACCACCTTTAACATACAAGCAAAGATAACAGTTTCCGGTTTGAAAACTTTTTAATGCAGGCTTAATTAATGTATTCCATACGTTAACGATGCGCGTTGAAAGTAAAAGCAGAACAATTCATTTGAAAAGATTCATATAAACAGATACACATTTTTTTGATTCTATCTGCGGTCCGAATTTCGCTCGCTTGGTGATGGATGATGATTATGATGAATCAAAATATACGTACAGCCATTTAATCAGGGATGATGAATATAAGATTCTAATGAGAAAGAATTTTTCAAATCGGTCCAGTTGTTTCGGAGCCTATTCAATTCAAAGAAACAAATTTTTCAACTTTACAATATTAAGTATATAGATTGGTACATAATAAGTAAAACGTACAGGTTTAGAAGGCCGCTTACAGTCTTAATTTAAGTATAGTACAAATATAAACATTTTTATTTTTAGTCATTACATTGTTGTCAACAAACTTGTCAGTTACCTGCAACCATTTCCATGCGACATGGGAAAGAAATCTCTAGTAGGCTTCGTTGGTTTCTTTAAAGTCAATCGTTTTAAAATGGTTCAAAACCAATCCACTATAGAAAATTCCACATGCTTCCAAACTTATGAGTACGACAATAGCATCTCTAGTGACAGCACATTTTTCGACACAACCCATTTAATACTTCATTATACTTGACGTGAACGTTATTCGATAGCAATCGACAGTTTAAACAAGTGGTAGTGGTAACAGTACATCCAAATTCAATCAATATGTTAATGAACATTGAACATTTTTATTCAAACAGCTCTGGTATGTCAAATATGGATGCATATATGTAGAGCAAATGGAAAATTAGTATAGTCCAGAAAAAAATGTGTTTCATTAAATTGTAATAGAAATTTATTGATTGATTTAAATAATATATAGGTTTAGAACAAGATATACGTCCGTTCATGCCTTTTCGGGAGATCTTAATTTATCAATGTAATACAAATCGCATCATTTTTAATTTAATTGAGGTTTATGATCTGTCTATATGTTTATTGCCTTAAAGTATCTCGTTTAGTTCTGAATTAGTAAAGTTTGTTTTGTCATCATCAAGGCACTGGCCATCAAAAACTATAACCTTATAAAAAATCAATATGGGGAAACCGTGTCATCGCTTATGATATTGCACCCACATCACTGAAATAAGACTGGGAAGGTTGATGAATTTTTCATCATAACATGGCTTAATTCATAAGCGCACAGATATAAATGTTATCATCTCATCATCATCTCAGCCGTATGACGTCCACTGCTAAACATATGCCTCCCCCATCATTTTCCAAAAGGACCGGTTGGAAGCGGCCGGCATCCAACGTCGTCCTGCGACCTTAATCAGGTCGTCTGTCCACCGTGTCGGTGGACGACCTACGCTGCGCTTGCCGGTCCGTGGTCTCCACTCCAGAACCTTTCGGCCCCATCGGCCATCTGTTCTGCGTGCTATGTGCCTTGCCCACTGCCACTTCAACTGGCTAATCTTCTGGGCTATGTCGGTGACTTTCGTTCTTCTACGGATCTCCTCATTTCTGATTCGATCACGTAGAGAAACCCCGAGCATAGCCCTCTCCATAGCTCGTTGTGCGACTTTAAGCTGTTTGAAATGTAGCACCAGTTATATAGTTAGGTTATATAACCGTAATACAACTTACAAAACTACAGATATAATGTACGATTAGATAACGCCGCTCGTATATAAGAGCTCTTACAGTCCGCGCGCGTCTGGTATTGCCGGACGGCCACGAAAACTTAACTACAATAGCCCAACAATTTTCGAACCCTCAAAGACGGCCATATCCCTTAGGTAAGTTATTATAAAACTATATTAAGCGTGAATTCACGTATTTCAATTCATTGCAAAGTCGGCACGCTTGGTTTCGATACAAATCGTGATACTTGCGTTATCTATACAATTGGGTACAAAACTCATTTAACTTACTCTAAAATGTTTCTGTTTCAAAACTCAATTTCAATAATGTTATATTAAAAACTCGTACTTTTTTCATTCTAGGGATTAACTTCTGATAATTCTTATGCTAGCGGGCTCTTACACCGAAAAATAAATTCACCGAATAAACTTTTATATCTTTAGTGGCTTAAACTGAATTTTGAGTTTATTTTACAAGTCAAACCATTCCATATACAAGAGTCTTTTTTTTTAATTAGAAATACGAAATTACTTGCTTAATATTTATCGGATAGGTCCGACTATAGTTTCGACACATTTGGTGGTCTCTTTCAAGGAGTGTTCGGGACGCCCGCGTCGATGACGTCTTGCTTAGCACTACGGGCGGCAGATCCCCCTAATCCCGTATGTCTAATTAAAAATGTGTGAAAACCACATTAGTTTTTACAACAAAAACATATACTAGAGTCTACTTTCATATATAAATTTATTAATATTGAATAACAATAATTTTATCAGAGTATTATTTTACAGTAATTTAATCTAATTGATGGTATTTATATTTATGTTCTCAAGTTTGTTATTCTTTCGTAATATATTAATTATAATATCTATCTATTATAACAGTATTGAGTGGTGCCCAAAACAGTACGAAATTCAATATCGTACAATATCTACGTAAATGCCAACACGACCCTTAGAATAAACAGCCCTAACTGAATATTCTCGTCACAAAACACAATAACGTAAACAAGGAATTGTACAGTCGCCATCAGTCACCCCAAGGGAAAAGCTCACTATATAACAGTATGGGATCTTTAAAAATTAAGCGATTTGTCACAGCAACATGTCAAAACGTCATAGTTGGATTATTTTTGAGGAATACGTCAAACCTTTACCACAACCACTACCAGCTAACCAATAACGAGAATCATTCTACGAATGAATTTTTCTTATGTATAGGGTATGTGTTTTAAATTGAGCCAATTAATATCAAGGTTTCACAGCTGTGTACAATACAATACACAAAGTCAAAACTTAATATACAAACGTATTGCTATGAGTGCTAGTAGTTAGTAGCTTGAATATCCAAATAGAACAAATCAGCCATTAGTTCAAATCAACTGGTCATCCCTAAATAAGGTGTGTATGTTTTTTTAAGGACCAAAAAAAACGTTTGATAGACTACTGCAAAACCCATGAAGTATTCATCAATTGTTCAGAAAATTCTGAAACATAGCATTCTAAAATAATCTTATAAATAATTATTACTAGTGAATGAATTGCTCGTCTCATTACTTTACATATGGTTTAACTATACAGCCTATCTAAATAAAAAACTTAAACCTACAATATAATACTTAATTCAAAAGGCAACAGCTATGATTCTGTTTGTACTGTGTACAGGCAGATGTCAAAATTGACCCTTACTAATGAAATTTCCGTCGTCGCTCAATCTACCTAATTCAGGCGCGATTGTATATATCGGTCGATACAAAGTTAAAATAGAACATTCCGTTTGTGTAAGTGTTTCATTGTATAATATATTATGTACTAAGTAAACTGTTATATCGTCTTTTGTTTATATTTAAGCTTGATATTAGCTTTTTGAGTATTTGGAATCGAACGAAACTTCACCTCAACACAAATAACTCAGTTTGTACGTGAAGCATGACGCGTTGATGCTTACGATACAAATTTTTTTTAAATTGTTTGTTTTAGGCCGCAGAGCGCATAATTGCTCTCGATCTTTCGCTCTCTAGCATATCCTAGATAGCAATACGTTTTCGATCTCTTAAAGATTCAATATATTGCACCATCAACCTCATAATCAGCAACTGGATTCTCCTATGTTGATTCTCTATACTATTATTATAATTATTTACTTTATTAATTTTTTCTTAATTTGGTCTCAAATATTTTGGTAAATTTGTGTATATGACTACTATGTGATTCGGCGTTTTCTACCTCGCACTGCTGTTTTATAGAACCAGCTGCTTATTAAAAGAACTTTCAAGTTAAAAACATATTTCCTTGCAAAGTCCTTCCACATATCCTTCAGTGGTACGGATGTTCTTGAAAGACGGTGATCTTGGTGCGCCACCTGCACGTGAACAAATCTCAAAAAAAAGTTAAGCGACAAAACATTGTGTCCAAGTCATCCAGCCCGAAAAGCAAATACTCTTTCTTTTTTTCGTTTATCAATCAATTTATAGGTAGCTTTGTCTACAAGCACTCAATATACGTATTTCGCGTCCCAAAAATAAAAGTCGGCTGAACGACTCAGAGTCAACGTGTAAGCCAAGTCACTCAAGTGAAGTGAGCCGACTAAATCTAAGCGCTTCTCTATGAATTCTCTGTGAATTTAAATTTCTAAAATGGGATTTAGAATATAAATGTTAGACGGAAACGTTTTACAGTTTATTGTATTGATGTTTCAATGTAGTTGCTTTAGCTTTCTATGAGCTATAGCTCTGTATTGTAGCTATTTGTTGCTTTGAATTGTGAAACTTGTAAAGAATCTATACATCGTACACTATGAAAATTTTCTTAACGTAACGCAAAGACATTGATCTCTTTTAATGTCTTTGACTACACTAATAAATAGAATTGAAGTCTCTGTTCGTAATACACAAATAAACAGTTATTCACTGGATACATATAAAAAAATTACCGTTACTTAGAAAAATATAGATAATAATTTTATATATCAAGTAAGTGGCAGTTAAAAATATGTAAAAAAACAAACCCGCCGAGTTTCTTGCCGGATCTTCTCAGACGTGGTCGCGTTTCGATCAGGTTGTAGATTAAACAAATAATAAATGTTATATGACAAATTGTAAGTGCCCCCGTAGGCCTCTACAGAATTAATGATATGATTTTGATTTTTTTGGATAAATCTATTTTAACTTTTTTCTGTCTCTTTGTTCCGGTTTATTTTCACGGGATTTCGGGATTTTCACGGGACATCCACTACAGATAGTTGATGTGGCAAGGTTACTTAGAGTGCCGACTTATATTGCCGACGTATCCTGCAAAGCGACGCAAGCGAAGCCGCGAGTCGGCTAAGAACTATTTTAAAATTATGAACATACTGTGACATAGCTGTGTTTACACTCAGTAGAAGATACGAATGACAATTACTAACCGTATGAGGCCATTTGAAAAAAAAACATATAAAAAGTTGCATCAAATAAAAATGAATTTAAATTTAAATCTACTTACCAGCTAATAACTTTAAGCTGTTGGAAGTTGTGATATACATAAATCGTTCAGCCTCCGATTACAAGGTTCTTTCATCTCACGATGTGCTGGGGCAGCGCAACCCGACGGTTAACAACTTACGGACTATAATCCGATATTATTTCCATTATTCTTTATTAATTTTGATCCTTTACATTTCGCATGTTTAGTAATTCACAGAAAAACAGGCTGCCTTTTCTTTATCCTCCGCGCTGAAAAGAAATGTGTCCCAAAATGTAGCAAAAGGTGAACAACCTGGAGTTTTTCAGGCTTCTTAAACGTTTCTTTCCCTCGCAAAAGAAGGTAATTACTTTCTTTTGTGTAGGAATGCTGATTGTTGAATAATTTATTGCTACATATATTTTCTGTTTGATATATATTGTTAAACGCTGATTGTTATAATGGAATAATAGACTTATTTTACGGGGAAGAGACAATGTTATGATTTTCAATGAACTCGTTTGAGGCTCAATCTTGCCAATTGCCATAGTTCTATTAAAACACAGGATAGTTGCGTTTGAGATGTGGCGCAAAATGTTAGTATTTCCATGGGCAGCACATCGCACCAACGTGGCGATATTGAATGAACTCAAGATCCGAACTCGTCTCTCGACTAGATGTATGCGTAGGGTTCTCAAGTTATTGGTCACGGGGCACGATGGAAGCCGGATAATTTAGAAACGCTGTTAATGGTCGGTCACGTAGAAGGAAAGAGAAGTAGAGGAAGATCACCGACCCGCTGGAACGATACTGTAAAACAAGCGTGTAAATTGACCATTCACGCATCCATTTAATTTTCTCGAAACAGAGAAGCCTAGAGGATCTTAGAGGGAAGAACCACCTGTGATGACCACGAACAACCCTCAGCCATGAGGAAACGACGTAGAAGAAGACACAAAACAATTGGATTACAATCATTTTAGATGCGGCGAGTAGTCCACGTCTTTTGGAGTCCAGGGGTTAAGAGGTTCAGTCACCAATCAGCCACGGTTTGATTGATGACACGATTGATGACGGATTAATCTTAAGCTCTAATCTAAGCATCTCCAATCTAACCTAAGCAGAAGATTAGCTAGTTGAAGTGGCAGTGGGCAGGGCACATAGCACGCAGAACAGATGGCCGATGGGGCCGAAAGGTTCTGGAGTGGAGACCACGGACCGGCAAGCGCAGCGTAGGTCGTCCACCGACACGGTGGACAGACGACCTGATGAAGGTCGCAGGACGACGTTGGATGCAGGCTGCTTCCAACCGGTCCTTTTGGAAAATCATGGGGGAGGCCTATGTTCAGCAGTGGACGTCCTACGGTTGAGATGATGATGATGAATCTTAAGCTCGGAGTTGAGCTTTCAGTGAAAGCAACATCGTGATGAAATCCACAGCATGGTGGTAAAGCACACTCTGGTATCTGCCTGCCACTCTTAAGATTACAAACTTGTTGTTTAGCGTCTAATGGTGTATTCCAGCAGAATTAAAAAAAGCTAGTCGCCATTGACTGGCCGGTTGGAGCAGTTTGTAGCATCCTTCTGACCTGCTGATCCCGGGTTGACCCCCGGACAGGTCAATAATTTGTGAGCGTGAACATGTCTTTTTGACCTGTGTCTTGATGCGTATATGTAAATAGGTATGTGAATTAATCACTAGGCACCATAACACAGGCTCTGCCTTGTTTGGGCTCTGATGGTGTCCCATATTATTATTATCATTCTAGATACTCTGGAATCTGAGGCTGATGATGATTTATTATACGTACATACTTACTTCTCCTGACTGACTAACTGATTCATCACGCAAAGTCTATGGCTAAGGCTAACTAGTAGTTTTGATAGTTGATGCCTTCTATAATGTAAGCAACCACTTTAGAAAGAATTTTGGAAATTACCTTTGAGGGTGAATTGCATTTATATATGTGGCTTTGACATTATTTGGTCACGTGTCACGAAGAGTAGAGGGATCTACCAAAGGGCTGGTTATGCAAGGCAGGGTTGACGGTACAAAACCTTGCGGTCGGTCTGAGAAGATGTGTTAAGCTTTGTATCTTATAGACGAAGCAAGCAAAGCCGTTGGCGGGTAAAATAGTAATTACAAATAATAGCTATGTGATCCCGTAGTATCTATTTTAGTTTTTAATAAATTTTATTAAAAATTATGATTTTAGCAGAATCTTGGTTAAAGATTGCGTAAAATAAATGCTAGATTTTTTCAGATTCGTCTAGTTTATAACGTCTTAGAAGTTTTTGATGAAGATGAAACATCAAACAATTTACGTACCTATTCATTTGGCAAATTTCAAAGAAATCTTTAATGGATCTCTATACAGAGTTTGTGAAAGCTTACGGTCAAAGATCGTTAACAAAGTTAGTCATGGATAAACTTTATATATACTTTGTATGTAGAATAAAGAATTCGCTCACGATTTATTTCATAAAATACCTAAATTCTCGCAATTTTTCGAATCGCGCTGAAATACAGCCCGTTCCACTCCTTTATTTTGAACTGTACCATCGGACTGTACAGATTAACCCTTCATGTACCGTGATAATTAAAACAAAAGATGTATGAATGAAACGAACGTAAATGTACGTCAATGGTACTCAAAGGATTAATCGTGCAAATTTGTACCTTGTAAAAATTGCTATAACTTGTTGAGAAAACGATTTACCAGTGTTAAGCCATGATTTGTTAGTTCTTGTGTACAACTTACTACTAAGTTGTACACAAGAACTATCAAATCAATTCTTAAAAAATCGGTACTCATCTTATCTACATGAGATGAACCGATTTTGTAACAAGAGTTTCATTATTGCTTTGAGTAGGTATTTATTAGGCGTTGTTTTAAAATGAGCTTCTCATAAGCTGATTTTTTCTAAATAAGATCACAGCATAAAAGTCGTAAAAGTTTACATAGACTGTGATACGATTACGATAGTTTATTTTGATTCCCCACGGCGAAGAATCCGATCGATATAGTAGTATAAAAACTGTTTCAGCTGCTTACATTTATTAGAGGTCATGGTCGATAAGTAGTCAAAACGCGGAGAAGAAAAGGTTTTTAAGACGTGTACTTGACGTTTGCTGTGACATAACTGACGTAAATGCGCAGTTATCTGCTGCATTCAGACTTAACTGCACCTACAGTTTTATTATAATGTTATTTTAATTAAATTTCCGTTAAACTGTATATTTAAACTGTTTGTTTTATACACATCATGCCTTCGGCCTCCTCCTGACATTATTAAAAAAAAAAAAAAAAAGTGAGATTGTTTCATGCGTTCTCAAGTTATAGCATGACCAGGAGAAATAGGGGTTCATTATATATATATATATATATATATATATATATATATATGTGTGTATATATAGAATCCGTTACGGAACGTATTACACACTCATACTATCCAACAGTTTCCAAGACCTGATAACAAATATTTTTGCTCATTACACATATGTTTCCCCCGTCCAGAGATCTTTGTTTTTGAGATATTAGAGATTTTTTTGGGAACACTTTGAACCCTCCCTTAATATATTATTATAATAAAAAAATAAAGCTTAGTAACAACCAAGCCACAAAAATATAGTACCTGGAAGACGGCGAGCTTCGCTTGTAAGTAAACAATTGTTTTTTGTTCTAACCTCAAACCAAACACATTAGTGTTTCTAAACAACGCCATCTATTGTAGCTTTAGTGTTGTAGCAATTTTTCATGGCCTGAAAACACGGATAAAACGATGTTCTCTAAAAATGAAATCTAGCTATATCGATTTATCGCCCCCGTAACCCCCTGCGTGCTAAATATAAGGAAAATCGTTGGACTCGTTTCCGAGATTTATGTTATATGTTCGTACTCTAAAATCATTGAATGCCTTTAGTTTAGCCCTAAAAGGGTACTATTATCAACACAAAAGTGCTCAAGATAATTGTCTCACCATATAGCACTGGATTATCACTACGCGCAAATTAGAAATGCCGCTGTAGTTTATGTCGCCCTGGTTCGTCATCAAGGTCAATCTGCTCCGTGTTTCCCAAACCTACTTCAAGAACTCTAATAATAGCCATAAAAAGGAAAAGTGACTATAATAGAAGTCTATGTATGATGATATAGCCGGCACTCTAGCCCTCACCTATACAACCATTTTATACATACAACATCTTAGATATTAAATATGTCTCACTACATACTTATTTATTTATTTTATTATTATTATTTTATGTTTGTTTATATTACTTATTTTTCCCTTCCGTTATTTATATTGTCGGGGATCCGCCCGTGAAGTCACCCTGTCCTTGGCTCTGTCTGAACACCAGTGTTGTCTCATGTTTACAAATGTGGGGCAGCATTATGCTGAGACAGGGCTGGTTTGACATCACAATATACTCTTATGGGTCTGTGTTTAAGTTGTATTATTAACTCTAGTCTTACTAATTACTGTTTTTGTCTCTATTTGTGTGTGTGTCAAATAAATGCATTTAATTTCATTTCATTTTTTAAATATATCATTATGTATGTATATACTAGAATGGCTCCTAGTATTAGATACAGAAACAGCCAACACAGTAAGTATGAATAATTTAAAAATCATTTCCATGATTTGTAAAGAATCTAATAGGCTCTCAACATAGATAAATAGGGGAGAATATCTATGGTTCTCACAGTTACGAAAATCACTGCATTTATTTTTATAATCACGTGTAGACAAAGAATGAACTCCAATTATTATGTCCAAACATATCATACAGAACAAACCTTACTTCGTAGAAATATATAAAAAGTTAATAATTTCAAAAGATAGAGCCCTATTATTATGTCTTCTCAAAGAACAGTCTGTAACATTGAATCTTCTTCTAAATTTCTCCAGACGAATTTTGACGTTAAGCTTTACTTGTTAAAAGTAATTTTCGTTTGGAAAACTATCAGATAATTCCTATGTTTTGGCTTATATAAGGCTTTATACACAAATATTTTCACGCAATTTTCAATCTTGTTTCTTAAGGTTAAATGCTATTTTGGCGTGTTTAAAGTAATCTGGCCCGGTAGGTATATTGTATCTGATGGTACGATTAAACGGATGCTGCGTAACATCCGTTCCCAGAAGGATTGGTTGGTAAAAAGTTAAAAAGCCGGCTGACATACGGATTGTTTGTTGGGCGAATTATAAATCATAAGTTGTGCAAAAAGTTCAGTGAATTTCCTGTGGGGTTTTGTACTATTATGGTAAAACATCAGCAAAGGTCGTATAAAATTGACACAGGTAGGTTTAATTGTATGTTTTTACTTGATTGTTTTTTACGTATATTTTCAATTAAGCTTCTCTTATTTTTTATGTTACTTTTTTATAACACTACCGCTTACTTAGCGTGTTAAATTTTCCAATTGTGTACATAAAAATTACATGAAATGTTTCATAACATAAAAACTGAAGCGTTGCGAGTATTCGTAAAAACTCTTTTTCGAGTTAAAGCTTGTAAAACTATTTAATAGATGTTCCGGCGGATCACCTCGATGGCCTAGCGATCATGGCGTCGGCCATGGATTGTCGCATGGCGCGGTTTCGAATCTAGTCCGTGGATGTGTCATTTTTCTCTTCAAATTGCAAAGTTCTCTCACTTTGTTGAAATACATTTAATTAACCTTCGGTAGAAGTACTTTAGTGAATTATAATAATTGCACACATTAATGGTCGTTGTATATTTTTTTCTCATCTCATAGATACTAAGAAGGATAGGCACATTATAAAGCTAAGATCACACGCCGAACGTCAGATGTTATCTTCCTTAAAGATTGTCAAACTAACAAACCGTGTGTCACAAACAAGATTAAGGCGCTCCAAATATACGTTCACCTTTACAATAATAAGATGATTATTAACCAATAAATAACAACATAAACAATAAAGTTTCATTTTCATAATTGTGTATAACTTGTTGTGTGTGTAACTTCGCTTTTTCAATGTACCTATTAGAGTTATAACAAATAGTTATTACTTTAATCAGTTAATGGAGTTCTGTGAAGTTGTTTGAAATTGAGGTTTCATTGATTTGATAATAGGGTACTACATGTTTAATTGATATTTCATTGATTCAAGGTTTACTTATGTTTGGTAACTATTAAACAATTTAAGTCGAAAACGATAGCATATAATATCATTAACAGTTACTTTGGTATATTTTTGTTATAACAATAAGGTATTAACGTGAACTCGTACACGTTGACGATAACATAATATAATAATATAATATAATAATATAATATGGGACAACACCCACACAAAGGTCTTCAGGTCCCAAATTAGGCAGAGCCTGTACTATGGTAACCTGATGACTGATATACATACTTATATACATATACACACCCAGACACAGATCAAACAGACATGTTCATGCACACAAATGTTTGACCTGTCCGGAGATCGAACCCGGGATCAGCGGCTCAGAAGGCAGGGGTGCTACCAACTGCGCCAACCAGCCCAAATAACACGATAGATGATTGGTTTAGCTTAGTCCGGAAGTCTTCTTCAGGATCTTGTAGCGGTGCGTTCGTCGTTGCGTCCCGTCTCGCACCAGTGTGAATAGCATTGCCTGCCGAACTGCTAGCGTTAAACAAGGTGTATAAAAATTGAAGAGATTTTATTGAAATAAAGCTGATATTCGCGTGCACATCAATGTTGCTGTTACGCTTGGTAATGCGACCGAAAATGTTAAGTTAGGCAAATTATTAATACACGTGAAGGCATAAATTATACTCTCGCTTAAACTGCAGTAAGAGTGTAAAAAGTGTGTATATGTAATTTCTTTGTTCAAGCTAATTTTGTTGAGTTGTTAAAGTTCAGCGTCAAATCGCCAAAATTGAGGCGCAAGTATTGGTTTGTAGGAAAATTTTACGTGGACGACAGATGGCGCAACTTACCCTTAGTCACGTAATGTACGAGTAAATCGTTGGATGCATTGCAAAGAAATAACAAAATTATATTACCATTTGGCGCACCTGACACCACGAAGACACAGTGCTTTCCGAGTCGCGTCAAAATCACTTTTAGCGCTGTCATCACCATTCCAAATCAATGAAAGCGCGACAACTTAGATGTGAAGTCATGGATTACGTCACCAAAAACGCCATTTTGCGATTTCAACGACCACGCTACAAACTCAGTCCGTCAAAATTTACAGTTTGTTGATGTGTTCCATGCCGTGAGCAACGTGAGCGTGATTTCAACCCATTCCGAATGGCTGACAGATCTTATCTGTCAATAGCGCGATATCGAATCGGAATGGACAATAGTGATAATAATTCGGCAAAATCAGTGTTGACGCGACTTGGAAAGCAAGGAAAGTTACATTTAACACATGAACGCTAAACGGTTCATAATCCACCACTATTACATGTCATAACTGGAAGAATCTGAAAAAATGGAAACTAAGTGTTGAATCAGGATAAAAAATACCTATTTGTAATACCGGGTTCAAACGAAATACATTTCAAGTTTCATCCAAATCCGATCATCTGTTTTTGCGTGATTGAGTAACAAACTTAAAAATTTATAATATTGGTGTGGTTAGGATCTAAGGATAAAAGTATGTTGACTAAGTTAACAGGCTGTGCCTGTGAAAATCCAGTTTAGCTGCTTTCGAGCTGGAAGTGTTGGAACAAAAAAATATTTCATTATTTATGTATTTCGTAAAACGCTGTATTTTGACACTACAAATAGACATTATTTAATTATTTGTATATTATAATCAGCCCATTATGTTCCCACTGTTGGGACTCGAGCCTTCCTCTCAGAGAGAGGAGTTGAGCCAAATCCATCATGCGGGCTCAGCACAGTTTGGTGTATAAGCAGTTTTCAGGCCGCCCGAAGGCCTTCGATATAGCCTTACAGCGGTTGCTCCAAGAACGATTATTTGTTTACGATATATAGAATAGGATAAAAATATATTAACATCTCTCATATTCGGTAAGTAGGTCCTTAATACCCCTAAATGGGGCTTGTAGGTGTCCAATTAGCGCTGTAGGGTAATAATGTAGCTATAAAAGCCCTAGGGCGGGTTACATATCTCATATTTAGTAATTAGGTCCTTATTACCCCCAGATGGGGCTTGTAGGTGACCAATTAGCGCTCTCGGGTAATAATATAGCTAGAAAATCCCTAGGGCGGTAAGTAATTAAAAAAAACACTTCACGCTTTCAAAAAGTTCGCGTACATCTAACCATCATACTGGCAATAGGCATCATGCATTCAGCCCAATGACAAAATAGGTCGCTTCGCTATTCAGCCTTGTCTTCGTATGAGTATAATAGTCATCAATTTTATTTTTGTAATGCCGGTTTTTTTCTACTTAACTCACAATCGAGATGTAAAGCAGAGTAGTTAGCTCGGGTGTAAGCACCAATTTCACCCTCGAACTATAGGCCGCCTAAATATCTCGAGCTGCTATTGATGCTTTACAGCCCTTGGCTACTAATCTACTATTAAATTGTTAGTAAGTAACTGTAATAAGTCAATAATAGCCATTATGTAATAAGTAAATAGTATAGTGATAAAGATTGATAAAAAAAAAGAATCACGTGGTTGTTACGAGTTGTTACCTATGTAATTAATAATACAATTATTTAATACATTATAAAACACAAACAATAATATTTCTTCACATGGGTATCCATACAGTCCCTTGCTGTATGTTTCTCGGTAGTGCCTCTGTTCAACTTGCTTAACCATCTCATCATCTTATAAAGATAAGAAATTTATTATAAACGTTATAAGACCGTCCTATTTAACAAACTGATCTTACTTTGACTAGCATATACATTATTATATATTACGTTGTACACCACTGTGAATACAATAAAAATAAAGAGGCATAAATATAGAAACCCAAATCACTTCTAACTTAACTCGGCTACTGGATAGTAAAACTACGTTTATCAATTTTTATAAAAATAAGTCATTTATAATAAACGTTGTAAGGGCGTCGATTTAACAAACTGATCCAACTTTGACTGGCATATACATTATTATATATTACGTTGTACACCACTGTGAATACAATAATAATAAAGAGGCATAAATATAGAAATCCAAATCACTTCTAACTTAACTCGGCTACTGGATAGTAAAACTACGTTTAGGTATCGATTTTATAAAAATAAGTCATTTATAATAAACGTTATAAGAGCGTCCTATTTAACAAACGGATCTTTGACAATCATATACATTATTATATATATCGTTGTACACCATTGTGAATACACATACCATTTATTGCTTAATTTTGATCGATTAATAATAAAGAGGTATAAATATAGAAATCCAAATCACTTCTAACTTAACTCGTCTACTGGATAGTAACACTACATTTATCGTCATTTTATAAAAAAAAATACCAAAAAATGGTACCGATTTCAACACCAAAATGTGTGAAATAACTTGTAGCTGTCGGTACCATTATAGTTAAGTACCCAGAGTACCTATTATCACAATATTGTGCGCATAGTGCCTACTTCGACAAGTTATTTCACACTTTTTGGTGTTGAAGTCGGTACCATTTTTTGGTCCCAAATTTTAGTAAAAAAAATTATCACCTTTTTAAGTGACCCTTGACTACTTATGGGATCGATTGTCATTCACCGTCAACGAGGATATCCACAAATCATCAACATAGTCCAAGACGTTAGTCGTTGGACCTTAAAAACTGCTTGACCAAATTTGATGTTTTTTTTTATTGTAAATGTGTTTTTAATGGTATAAATACCGGCATCTTATAAAAATCTGATTTAATATTCTATTAAAACATTTAAAATTATATTACATCTTATTTAATAATGGAAGCACACGGAGAGCACCAGCTTTCAAATAAAAACATAATCATTCAAATCGGTTCACCCAGTCGAAAGTTCTGAGGTAACAAACAAAAAAAATATATTAAAAAAAATAATGCTGTCAAACTGAGAACCTTATCCTTTTTTCAGGACGTCGTCGATTGAAAAATAAGTCATTCATAATAAACGTTATACGAGCGTCCGATTAAACAAATGGATCTAACTTTGACTATCATTATTCTACAGTGGCATTTCATACCATTTATCGCTTCATTTCGATCGATAAATAATAAAAAAGCATAAATAAACTAAACCAAATCACTTCTTACTTACCGCGGCTACTAGTTAGTAACACTCAAATTATCAGAAATTATACCTTTAACATCCGATAGTAATGAACCTTTTCCACTATAACATTATCAAAATAAACACATAACGGTCGAATAGACGTTTAAAGTAATTCTACCTTCTTTAATCACAACTGTTAAATAAAAATAAAAAAGTTACCAGCAGAAAAAAAAACACGCCAGACTTGTATCAGAATGCATTCCATTTCCGGACTAGCCAATCGCGAGGCTGTATTTAAATTTAGAATCATTTTAAACTAGTTCGGAGTAGTTTCGTGAATAATCGATGCTTTACGTCAGAGGGAGAGAGTGCATTTTTGGATGGACGTCTGACATATCAGTGTTGATGAATCCGAAAATGGATGCGCTTTGTCGAACAAATTTATTCGTATGAATTCGTACCTTTAGATGCCAGTTCTAAAATAATATTTGAAAGATTGTCATTCTTTTTGGGATCAAATTTAAGAATTTAAGTTAATTTCTAGGTTTATTTACTTGGGCAGAGTGCTGGAAATTAATGTTAAATATTATTATGTACAAATAATGCAAATGCTTACAAAAAAATAGTTATCTGTAAAGACTGTTTACGGACGATTATTTTACGTGATAACGTCATAAGACAAGCCGAACGCTGAGGCTGATCGTGCCTCTTTATCGCTTGTTTCGCGCTCTCACTTGCACGCTCGGCTTAGGCGGAACGTGACAATGAGTCCTACTTTTTCGTGCGTGCAGCTGGCATTCATCGATTTATAAAACGTTATCACGTCAAAAACTTTAAGTATTTATAATGTTCTTACATTCTTCATATTGCTTCTTTAATTATCTTCTAGGTCCGCGATTGACCCGCACTCCTCTTACCTTGAAGTAATTCCAATGTCAAAAGTGGGATCGTATTATGGCTCGTTATGTTTCAATACTCAGCCTTTGTCACATTTTCACTTAGGAGATATTAAATTATGTGAATTTATATATATTTTACATATAAACTACAATCTTCTGTGAAAAGTATGCGACGGTAGTTGCAGCGTATAAAAAGTCACACTTGGTAGTTACGTTGTTTTACATTCACGCTACAGAATATTCGTACGTACTTCTTACGTAAAAATGTGTGTGGTGTGTGCTTAACTTTATACTATCCAAATATAAAATCGCTGAAGGAAACAGTGGTATTCGTAATTGTCTGAAACCGTTTCACATGCAAAGCTTTCGGTCGTTAATATCGGCCCATCAGGCGGCTAATGTTTCAATTAAGTAAGCTTTGCCTCGCGATTTTGCTCGTTGTTTTGATGGATGTATGGTATGTATTTTTATTTAAATAGGTACCTATACTAAATAATTGCTTTTAGGGCCCTAGGCTCAACTGCGAAGCTCAACCAGTTGAGCTGTTCGGACTTTTTTCCCGAGGCGCAACTAGTTGTGTCGATTAGAAAAATATGTGTCGAAGGCTCCACCTTTGAAGTATACATTTAATTCTTCTGAATTTCTGAACTTCGGAAGCGTTTTGGCAATTATTGATACCATTTCAACTTTGAACGGTTCGCGAATAATTCTTATTACATATTAATGTACATAATACACAAAATATTTAAAAACGTTCTATAAGTAATATATTGCACTTGAATTCCACAACCTAAAGCTTATGAAAGATAATGTAAATGACAACTTTTGTATTTTTTCAGTCAACTTTCACTGTTTTGAATTTGATAAAATTCTATGGAATTATTTTTTAAGCACGTGAGTTTTACAAATAAATACGTCGGTTTTCATCCCGTAAGTAACAGTGTGTTTATTAAAATGCTTTTTGCCTTATAATTATCGTATAGATGACATTAACAGACGAACACAAATATCTCAGAAATGCGGAACAATGTGAATAGCGTGGCAATTAACAGACGAAACAAGAAAGTTGCTTAGATATTAATAAGAGAAAGATATTTAGAGTAGAGATTTGTCTATCTTGTGCTTTCGAAATCCTTGAATTTTGTAAACGCTGCTGAATGTGCGATTAAGGTCAGAATAAATGGTTCCATTAGGCTTTATACGGCATAATAAATACAGTTAAAACGATTTAAAATGCGTTAAAAGTTTCTTGTTCTTTTGATGGCTTAATTAACCTTGTAGGTTAATCTTAAGTTCTTATTTTGCACTAGGACTTTACTGGTAAAATATATTTTATATAATAATATTTATTGCATGTAGTCTGTGTTAGCATATAATAAGAGTCCGTGAAATGTATCCATTATTATGTGTTAATGTATAACAAATTGGTACACAATATAAAATAAGCAATAAAATCAATTTTGTTATTTTATCAATATTCTACTAAATTGTTGCAGTGTTTTACGGATCATGTCTATATAGCCGTTTTGCATATACTACTATATAGGTATATCAAAACTCTAATAGTATTTCGATTCACCTTTACCTAGCTCTAGCATCATTTCACGAGCTTTTATTCACTAGTCTTTTCGTTATGTATAAACAAAAGTAACTATGACTACAGACCCGACTCTGCTTTTAAGAAAAGTCACTAAGTGCACAACTACAGCCAAGCTTTATAGAAGTTTTCAATTATTTATTTTTTTATTTTTATTTTCAAGGCTTAGGGTATAAGTTTTAAGAAATAACGTTCTATAGATATATGTATCTCTTTAGATTAGTTTTGAATTTTGATATTTTTCTACCGGCTTCCAAAAAGGAGGAGGTACTCAATTCGATTGTTTTTTGTTTTGTTTCCTCATAACTTTCGATAGGGTGAACCGATTCTCAAAATTATTTATTTGTTTGATAGCTGGTGCTTCCCGTGCGATCCCATTTAAATTTCATCAAATTCGGTCCAGTAGTTTTTGAGTTACACTCCAATAACTGAACAAAATGGAAGTCGGTATAAAATTTTTCAAAATTGTACTTGTACATTATGGTTCATTATATGAAATTTCTTAGGATGGATAAAAGATGACCTTTCTGGTTGTGTTGATAACCATAACTTGTAGAATTTTCAAAAGCATCAATCGAAAATTCAACAAAGACTCATATCCGAATGCCTAATGCGTTCTAAATTTAAGTCAAATGTACCTAAGCTAGTAATGACTCAGTCGGAAACTGAACTTACGAGGGGGTAAAGTTAAAAATACCCGCAGTTCGGAATACCCAGTCACTGTCAGTCGCGACAGGCATCCGTGCGAGTTGCCCGGTAGTATAAGTGTTATAGTTAATTATCGTGTGCTGTTTTTTTTTGTGACTAATATCGTGACGGTATGTAGATTTTTCTATAAAGTTTTTAATTTGGTAGAGTTATGCGAAGGGCGTAAAATTAAGTTTAATATAGGTACTTTTAATTTTTCCTTTATAAATTTTATCGTAAGCATATATATAAGTCTATAGTTTATGTTTATTACAGTTTTATCTCAGTTTATCTTTCTCTTTTAGATATTTATTAAACAACATACGCATGCAGCGTTCTCATGTTTATTATTATTTCAGTTCAAATGTGATTTTAATAGTTGAAATAAGTATTTAGTAAATTCCACACTATCAAAACATTTTCTCTTTTAAGTTTTTGTAGCCTTTTTTAATGTCGACGGGTAACACTCGAATAATCTACGCGTACATCATTAGAGATTTATATCAGAGACCACGTGGTACATTTTGAACGCTACCACTTAAGATCTTCTAAATAGAGTTCCCATAACCGATTCAAGTGATATTAATTAGTCTCATATCTAAATCTTCGTATTGGATTTACTTTATCAGCAATAAAATTAAACGATAAAGATAAAGATTTGATATTATCTATAGATGGTCCTCGGATGATAATTAAAAAAGTTGTTATACGATAAATGAAAGGAGTTCACATAGAATATTAATTTGTACTTATGGTTGACTTGGATTTTAAATGGATTTTTTTAATAGGTTCACAGGTTTATAGATGTATATATAATTAAATTAGTGTAATTTCATTTTAATATTAAAAAAAACTGCTACTTGATTACATAAACCACCCCCTTCGTCGTACAACTCATACGAGTAAACTCAATTTTCTCCAACGAATTCCTCTGTTCAAGAGTCAGTACCACTGGAGTAGCACTCGAAGCAGTAGTGTGCACGCAAAACAAGAACTAATGTCTGTAGGTGATGTGCGTAGTAAAGTCCATCCAAAGCTTCAGTTTAAAGCTTGTAGTGCACATTTTAACCTCAAAAACAAGTACAATTTGAAATATTTTATACGGACTTGCATTATATTCAGTTATTGGAGTCTAACTCAAAAATTACTGGACCGAATTCGATAAAATTTAAATGGGACCAAACGGTAAGCATCAGCTTTCAAACAAAAAGAGTTTTGAGAGTCGGTTCACTCTATCGAAAGTTATGAGGTAACAAACATAAAAAAACAGTCGACTTGAGTACCTCCTCCTTTTTGGAAATCAGTAGAAAAGAACATGTGCTTATGAGTGTTTTTTATTACAATTAATGGATAAAGGCTTTAGCTGTTCCAAGATTTGCAACATGGGTGTCGTAAAAACCAACTAAGAATTGATGACTAGAATAGAATAGAATAGAATACAGTTTATTTGTCACAGAAAACACATTAACACATATTAATAATAATAATGAGGTAAGTCTCGCTATTTAGTCATCAGCGTCAGACACTAGATGTCTACTTTTGAACATTGGTAAACTCTCCCTCATTGAATGCCATACACAATGACCTAATATTTGCTAATTATCGTTCCCAGGGATCCAGGGTCGCAGGGAACGATAATTCATTCCCTGCAGAAGGAATGGATGCAATATACCTACATCTTATATGAAATTCTCTCGTAATCATAAGAATTTTATATTATATGTAATATAAGATCATAATAGTTGAATAACTTGGTAAATGTAAGCGTTAATAGACTGCTGGTGACCAATACAGGTATTAGACTATAGTCTATATATATAAAAGCGTCACTCACTCATCACGAAATCTCAGAAACTACAAATGCTATTGCAACTGCTTTTGCATGGGGGTTCTTTTTAGGACGTAGGTGCTCACTAATGCGGGATTTTATGAAATCAACCCCTAAGGGTTTTTTTTTGTTGATAGTTTGTATGAAACTTCGTTACTGCGAGTGCTAAAAATAAAAAATTGTGCATGGGGGTTCTTTTCAGGACGTAGGTGCTCACTAAGACGGGATTTTATGAAATTCAACCCCTAAGAGTTTTTTTTTGGGGTTTGGTAGTTTGTATGAAACTTCGTTACTGCGAGTGCTAAAAGTTTAAAATTTTGCATGCGGGTTCTATTTTGGACCTATGTACTCACTAAGGCGGGATTTTACGAAATTCAACCCCTAAGTGTTATTTATGGGATTGATAATGAAACCTCCAAGACCAAGCATACGAAGACGCTGGCGGGTCAGCTAGTTAATGATAAACGATCTTCCCGTAAGTGAAGTTCAATCATAATTATGTGAGGCTTTTGTAAGAATATTTATTAAAAGTGCAAGAAGGCAACTCCATGCGTGAACTACATTTGATCTAATGTAGAAGTACAAAATCTTAAATATAATTGATATGTATCAAAATAAAACTTCAATGACACTAAAGACGTAAAAAATAACAGAATAATATTGTTCATATACATCATCGCATACCCCATTGAATAAAAAGAACTTAATTCAACTTAAAATACATTATATTTTCCAAAGCACCTGTGGATACTTTAAATCTTTATTACATAAACTAACTGTTCACCATGTGTAATTTAAAATATTCAATTCAATTATGAAGCCAACTCCTTTGAAGTCAACCCGAAAATCTGAATTTTAAATCACTCAAGATGTAGAAGTATGGTCAAATTTCACGGGAACCCGGCTCACGTCAAAATCAAATTTTATAACACCGTATTTTCATTAATTTACATAAAAGATTATTACTTATAAATAATTAATCAAATTGTATCCGTTCCTATTGAATATAAGTAATTTAATGATCGGTAATAATTGCAGATACAATGGTTTTATAGGGTTTATTAATAGTTAATAGATTCTGATAACTAATAATATTATGGTGAATATTTTATTGATTGCCTGTAGGAATATCTCTTTTTGAGTATGGGAATACTGATAGTGAAGACGATGGTTAGATACATAGCTCTTGTCCGTGTCTTCGTTCGCTTTACCTTTAACTATATGTTAATGGTGAGAACCTCATCAAAATCCAGTATACAAAAGACAGGCCGACTTGGAAAGCGACTTTATTTTATACTATGTAAGGGAGGAAGGATTTGTAGGGATATGAAAATAAATGTAACCCTCAACAATCTTAGTTAATCTATACAGATAAATTAAATTGAAGAGTCTGTAATTCCAAATTAACAGCTTTTCACTAAATACGTATGAAAGTATATACGGTACTAAAATAAAAAATAAAACTATTTATAAAATTGAAGAAATTTGTTTTTACCTTTAACTATGTGTTTCATTTGAGAATTGGTGGTTGTTGTGGAAATATTTATTTTAGACAAACTTTTATTATAAAAGCACCGTGAATGGTCGTTTCAAACACGACGGAGCTATGTTGTGTTGTTCAGAAATCTCTATGACCACTTTGCATCTTTATCATCAAACCAGCCGCGGCTATACTATTGCATCTCTATATAGGTAAATAAATAAAATTGAAGTATCTGTTTGTTATTAGAGTTTGAAAACTATCGTGAGTGATGAGTTTCAAATAGTACCACTATATACATATAATAAAACTGTAGAGATAGCTTCCGGATGCTATCGGTGAATTCGTCAGGTGGGCGACAAAGGCAACGGCAAAACAAATAGCAGATTACAACATCAAGATAGCCATAAAAGATAAGAACGAAGTAGTCGTGGAGGCCGTGCTTAGTACAATAAGGCAAAGGCAGGAGTCTGCGGACGGATGCTCTAGCTAATATCAGTATAATAAGGAAAATAGTGTAACTAGATTAAGCTAGATAAGTTATAGTATTTTTGTAATGTATAACTGTGATTTTGTTATAAAAACTAACGTGGTTTTCAATCATTATTAATTAAAAAATACGGGATCACTCACGTGATATTTATCGGATAGGTCCGACTATAGTTTCGACCACATTCGGTGGCCTTTTTCAAGGAGTGTTCGGGACGCCCGCGTCGATGACGTCTCGCTTAGCACTGTTTTGTTTGGAGAACGAAGTCTCGAATCAAAATGTATGTTATTTTAATTATTAATCCATTAGTTTAAAAATGGTACGGATATGTAGTGTGAAATTAATTAATAAAAAAAACTGTAGAGATTGAATTTCTGTACAATGAAAACAAACTGCTAAAAACTGAGACAGAGGGAGGTAAGGAGTGAATTCGAACTAATTTGGTTTTTTTAAATTTTTTCGTTCTTTGTTTGTCTGTCTATACGGGCTAATCTCCGAAATGACTGGACCGATTTAAATGAAATTTTTCATTTGGTAGTTTATATACCTGGTCAACAAATGGGATACTTTTGATCCCGGTAAATTATAAAGTTCCCGTGGGATAGTTAAAAACTGTAATTAACCGTATCCCGCGAGGTCATGCAAGCGAAGCCGCTGGCGGGTCAACTAGTAATAATTTAAAGAACTCACCGGCATATACCGGCTGCACTCACTTGGTATTATATTAGTTTGTCCGAATACGTTTCGAACGTATATAAGACGTTCTTTTCCAGGGTCTACTTTATTATTATCTGTTAGTTATCTCAAAATAACAGCTTTTTACTAAATCATTAAAATTTATAGAGAGAAAAAATCAAATCCTTGGACGGGATTCGAACCCGCGTCTTCTGACTCTCCGTGTCAGACGCCATTGACCAACTAGGCCACCGAGGTTCGGGTCCGAGCATCGAATTTTAACTCTCTATCTGACTTTAACCGTCTTACGGGGACGGAGCGACATCTATTGAACAGCCTTGACAGCACTATCCAACCGAAAGAAGCATTATTTAGAAATACTTAAACTTTCGTATTGACATCGATTTCGTAATTTTATAGTATTACTTTTTAAAGTCCTAACGCCTGCAGCTGCTTTAGCGATCTCAAACATTGAAATTTATAAAGAGGAAAATTCACATCTTCCGACAGGATTCGAACCGGCGTCTTCTGACTCTCCGTGGCAGACGCCATTGACCAACTAGGCCACCGAGGTTCGGGTCCGAGCATCAAATTTCAACTCTCTATCTGGCTTTAACCGTCTTACGGGGACGGATCGACATCTATTGAACAGCCTTGACAGTACTATCCAACCGATAGAAGCATTATTTAGAAATACTTAAACTTTCGTATTGACATCGATTTCGTAATTTTATAGTATTACTTTTTAAAGTACTAACGCCTGCAGCTGCTTTAGCGATCTCAAACATTGAAATTTATAAAGAGGAAAATTCACATCTTCCGACAGGATTCGAACCGGCGTCTTCTGACTCTCTGTGTCAGACGCCATTGACCAACTGGGCCACCGAGGTTCTAGATCAATCAAGCGAAATAGCGAGCAGACGTAGGAACGCGGGACTTAAGATCTTTTTAAAAGTGATTTGAATCAACCCCTTTAATATGTAACACCAACAACCTGGACATTATGTGTATCAAACATAAGTTTCTATGGGTTCGTTACCTACAGTACAAAACAATTTATTTTATTGTATACCCAAATAAACATAAATTATAAATAATGACTATAAAAGTGGTTACACAATCGCCGGTCTTTTCGCTAATGCAATATCTTACAGACAAGTTTTTTAAACTTACACACAGGTAGAGATTAGACATAATATATTCATGCTTTTTTCTACCAACTTCCAAAAGGAGGAGGTACTCAATTCGACTGTTTTTTTTTTGTTACCTGATAACTTTTGCTTGGGTGGACTGATTTTCAAAATTATTAATTTGAAAGCTGGTGCTTCCCGTGTGGTCCCATTTAAATTTCATCAAATTCGGTCTAGTAGTTTTTGAGTTACACTTCAATAACTGATTTTTACCAAAGCAATAGAATGGAAGTCGGTATTAAACTTTTCAAATTGTACTTGTAAGTATATTATATCTGCCAAAGACTCGCAACTACCTACTAAGATTCATTAAGACTATCAAAAGAATTAGAATAAGAAATCTATATAAATAAAAAGTACTCAGTCGTGAGAAAGATATTACAGTGAAATGTTAAATATTGTAAATATAGATATTTAGATCTATAATAGTAGTCTAGGACAAACGTATTCGTTTTTTTTTTCTATGTGATATGAACAACTTAAGTGTACTAGTGTTTAAGTGTAATAGTTCTTGAAACCAGTTAAAGAAATAATAGAAGCTTGGTAGGGGTAAAGAAAATTGTAGGGCTGACTGCCGCCTCTATATTTATACTTGTTATTTTCTATGAAAAAAGCGTGTAAATGATAAACGATAATAAAGATCAATTCATATTGAAATAAGTACCTAATTGGAAATTGCTGTTTTTTTTTTTACTATCGTAGGAAAGTTTGGAAAAAGCTCATTTTGATGGCATCAAGTGCAGAGATGAGTTAACAGATAATATGATAATAAGTGCCACATCTGTCATTAACTGCCGTTATTATAAACAAGTAAAAATAATTACTTAAGCTTAACCTTTTGTAATTATATAGTAGTCTATTCTAGTGAATTTGCCTGAAGTTAGAACTATCAAAGGCTAGCCGATTCTTAGCCGAGTAATAGTCACCATTTCCTTTGCTTAAGGAATGAGGACACCTCAATTTTTCTTTCTTATTGCAAAAGTGAAGTTGTATAAAAATTACATTAGCACACAACTCTGTATTGTGATGGATCTATTATGCTGTCGAAATTAAAATCCCAAGACTGTACAACAACCTAATACAAGTGTAAAAAGATGCATCCAATTTTGATAGGGTTATAACATGCATTTACTTTAGGTAACGTTTTATACGAGTATTAGTCTCTGTTTTTAAATTGCATTAAACTCTAGCTTGTCTTGGTACTGATTCTTGAAAGCACGTCCATATTAGACAATACTAACAATAAGAAAATATACGATAAGAAATAAAATACTTAAATGTCACGGTTTGACACATGTTTAGGAGTTCTGCCGTCAGTTCAATAACAGTGGCCTGTTATATAAAAGCTGTATAAATGTTGTTTTGTACGTTTATTAGCTTGTATATAGTTTGAACCATTTATCAAATTATTCGTTGCACGTGTTACATATAGTTTTAAGTTAAAATTAAGTTATAAGCCATAGCGTTGTTCAAATCAAAATCACAGCACGGAATATGGTTTGACATTTCTGCTTTAGATCTGAGACAATAGTACTACAAACTGCTTAATTAAATTTACTGGTTTAATATTGTAAGACCGCCGAGGATTTTCCCTTATCGCTACGATATGGGGTTGTTTAAAAAGGGCGTCATTAAATTTCTTAGAGGTCGGCAACGCGTTGGTAACGGCCTTGGTGTTGCAAACGTCTATAGGCGACGGTGACCACTTTCAATCATTTGGGCCGCCCGCTTGTCTGTCTACTTTTGGCAATAACAAGTTCAATTTAAAACATTTAATACCGACTTCCATTCTATTCAATTATTGGAGTGTAACTCAAAAACTACTGCACCGAATTTGATAAAATTTAAACGGGACCACACGGTGAGCAGCTTTCAAACAAAAATGCCAAAAATAATTTTGAGAATCGGTTCATCCAGTCCAAAATTATGAGGTAACAATCATAAAAAATACAGTCGAATTGAGTACCTCCTCCTTTTTGGAAGTCGGTAGAAAAAATACATTTCTTTCCAATCCAATTCCGTTAGTATATATAGATAGTATAAATACATAGAAAATATACATAAACAATTTAGCTCACATTAAGTATATACAGTTTTTTTTTCTTTTAATGTTTACTTTGTTTGGAAAACTATTCTAGTCCATGTCGGATTATGCCTTCATATTTTATGGAGGCACCCATCAGCCCTTGAAAAAAACTATGAGTTTATAATGCAATAGTTTGTAGTTTCTTCGAAGTTTAAAACTTAACCGCAAGACAGGTAGGTACCCTCAGACAGGTTAAACTTAAGCTGCAACTTTTTATAAAGTTTCGAAAGAAATTTCACCGGTTATCTTCCTTCTGGAAAAATTATGGTATTTAAGATAAAAGTGTGTTCCTAACTTAAGCTGACTTATTTTCTCGTAAACACTTTTTGCCTTATTTATAAACGCTGCTTAACTTTATATTTCATTATTTAATAACGCGTACAGTAAAAATGTTTTGCCGTGCGATTCTCAAATGATTCGTCGACGAGCTCACCGATGTCAAATACTTTATTTTTTTTTTTTTTTTTTATTTATTTATTTCATATATATACACCTAATTAGTCTAAGTTAGTATCGAAAAACTAAGCTGTTTGTATCGATACTAAGATTCACTATACACAACTATATATAATAGCTCAACCTTAAATAATTTTAAATATTGAATATTAAAAGAAAAAATACAAAATACACCTAACGTTTACAAATAAGTACTTAGGTACCTGTATTACAATTTCACAAGCAAGCACCTGTTCATCCCGGTAACATTATTTATTTAAATCTGTGATAAGCATAATATGTTACCAACCTATGAACTACCCCATTTCACGAAAAATAAAATACACACAAAGTGAAGTTAAGTTACGTACAAATCGCTCGGAAACGGCCGCAGCGCAGACTTGGAACCGGTTCCAGTAGATAAGCCACAACAACGCATATACAGGACGCTGTTTCTTATTTGAACAACTGTGACTCAATGATATCGGGTCACAATCGATAAGTTATTCATTTATGTTTAATTAATTATCTATCAGTAATAAATATTATAATTATGTTATTGTTTTTGTTTGTTTGCTTGTTTTAGTTACATTTAGTTAATTAGATTAGTTACATATAAGTTTATATTATTATTATTATTTTTTTTTATTTTTTTTTTTTTTTTTTAAGCTTCAGGTTATTGTAAAAGTATTTTTTGTATAATCTTTTGCAGTTTTTATTACTCATATTATTTCTAATTTCTTTCGGTATTCTATTCATGAGAGTGGGAACTAAAAAAGCCGTCATTCTTTTCCCGTAAAAATTACTAACCCTAGGTATCTTTAGCATGTTTTGAGAAACTTTTCTAGTGATGACATTATGTGAAATAGGTTTTTGGATATCTTTGTTGTTAAATTGTTCTATTAATATGGACATATGCACTTTAGTATGTATGGGTAATATGTTACAAAATTCAAAAATATCAATCAAGTTATCTTTATATTGTTTTTTAATATTGTGTGGAACTATGAGTTTTAGAATTCTCACTTGTAAGTTATAAATTTTATCTAAATATGTTTTAAACGTCCGACCATAACTTGTTAAACCGTACGAAATAATTGATTCCGCCATAGCTACATACATATTTAACAAGATCTTAAATGGAACTTTTCGTTTTATAATATAAAATTTTGCTAATATAGCTCGTAATTTGTCGCAAACTGAGTCTACATGGAGACTCCAATTAAATCTATTTTCCACTATTAGACCTAGGTATGTATGATGAGAAACTTGTTCAATTTCCTCACAACTACATCTAATGACATCGTGATGAAGGGTTTTATGAAGACATTCGTGGCCGTGTGCAATAATTCTGAAGGAGCCTTTGTGTCGTGTGTAGCTCGATTGAACGTGTATTATCTTTGTTTTTGCTGCATTTATTACTAGACCAGCATCGTGCGACCACATAGCAACTTGAGTAAAGTCGTTTTGTAAATATTTGACAGCATCGCCAAGATTGTCAGCATAGGCTACTAGACATGTGTCATCGGCGTACTGGTAAATAGAGCAGTGATTTACAATATGTTCCATGTCGTTAACATACGCTAAATAGTGCGTAGGACCTAGCACAGAGCCTTGGACCGTGCCTTCAGTAACATCGATAGCTTCACTATATTCGTCTCCTATTTTTACACGAAATTTACGACCTTTTAGATAGTCTCCACACCAGTCTAGGATTGGACCTCGCACACCAGTATTATTGAGTTTTTGTAATAGAGTATCATGCCTAAGCGTATCAAAGGCCTTGCTAAAATCAATGAAGAGTAGGATTACGTGTTGCTTACTATCGAGGCATTGGTTAACTTCATCTGTAAACTTTGAAAGTAAATGTGCCGTGGATTTATTTTGCTGAAACCCGTATTGCACGTTAGACAATACGTCGTTTTTAATATAGAAGTCTTGAATCTGTTGGCATACAAATTTCTCAACAATCTTGTCTATGACTGGTAGGATAGTGATTGGCCTGTAATTTCCGTATTCTTTGTGGCTACCTTTTTTGTATATCGGTCTGACGATTCCAGTTTTTAATTCTTGAGAGTATTGTCCTTTAGCTATACTTGTGTTGATGAACTTGACCAAGGCTCCTAATATGTTCTCGCAAATTAACTTTATGTCAACACATCTAATTTGGTCCATTCCAGGTGCTTTGTTTGTATTTAAGTTTTTTATAATTTTATGCAAATTTTGACATGTTGCCTTCCTAAATAACATTGACTTGTCTTGAGGATACGTGTATTTTGATTCATCTAGAAGGCGTTTGCTACACTTGGGCATAATTTTTCGTACACATTCACTAAACTCTCTGGCAAAATTATCAGAAATAGATTTTATATCGGTGTTGTTTTTACTAAAAGCTTTGATAATAGCCCCATCTACCGGAACTCTATTTCTGCCTGTGAGAGAATTTAATATTTGCCACAGTTTGCGAAGATTTGTTTTATTTTCGCGTATTAGATTTTGATAATACGCATTTCTCGTTGTTTCTATGAATTTATGAGTTTTATTTCTTAGTTCATTATATTCACGTCGTAGGATTTTATTAGTAGGATCGTTCTTCCATTTTGTGAATAGTTTATCTTTTTTCTTACACATATTGTTTATTTTGTTGTCAATCCACGGATCTTTATTTCTCTTGCTATTTATATTTACTTTCTTATAATACTTAGCTTTATTATAACAGGTGTTAAACTTATCTTTAATGCATTCATATATTTTGATAGGACAATCTATATTATCGATATCACTCCAGTCTAATTCAGCCATAAAAGATTTCATTTTACTATTGTTGATTAGCTCAATAATTTTTGTATCAACCTGTATCTGTGTTCCAATGCTTCCTATGCACGAAACTATAACCATGCGGTGATCGGCCATTACAGTGCCTAGCGCGGCGGAGTGTACGTCTGACAGGTGTGTTCTAACAAATATGTGATCTATGCAAGTTCGCGTTGTTAGTGTGCCTAATTTTTCAACTCTAGTGTAATCTGATATCACACCTGTCAGGCCACACTCGGACATGCCGCTAATGTAATGTTCTCGGATGCCGTTACTTGTTTTTAAGTCAATGTTTATATCGCCTAATAGATAAATATCGTGTTGTTGGAATGAGGTGTTCGTAAGTAGGTTTTTAACTTCTGCGATAAACAGGTGCTTACTCTCACTCGGCGGCCTATAAATTGCACAGACAAATGCGGAATAGTTTTCTGGTGTAGTTACTTGGCCAAGAAGGGCTTCACAGTGTTTTAATTTGATGCTTACTGTAGTGAATTTAAGAGTACTTCTTACATAAACAATAATACCTCCACCTTTTCGGTTATTCCTCAGTTGGCTGTGCAATGTGTAGCCATTTATATGATACATAGTAGCAATTTTATGAGAAATATTTACTTCTGTAAGTATTATAACATCAATATTTAGGTTAGCATAATTAATAAAATGGGTTAAGTAGGAAAAGTTTTTCTTCAATGATCTGATATTAATATGGACAATGTTAAATCTAAATTGTTGCTTAGAAATGGTTGGTATACGCTTACTAAAGTCATGAATGTCAGCACAGTCGAAGAGTTCTTCATGATCTGGAGATAGATCGTGGGTGCCCAGTTATGATGGGGACATCTATTACCGCCTCGTCTCTGCCTGAGTGGCGAGATCATCGATATCTTCTTCCGCTCGAACAACGAGGGGCTTTGCATTGTCCTCTTTACGTACAAGTATCTTTCCGTCCTGGAACCATACGTATTTATATGATGGCCTTAGTTTTTGCTGCGCCTTCCAGAGTAACGCCTTGTTTGCCTTAGTTAGGGCTCTTCGCAACGACACTTTTGACTGGGCTTCTGACGGAGGTGGGCTACTGATAATATTTCCAACAAGCATTGTTTGTTTTCTGGCAGCGCGTATCCAAACTTCGGCCTGTTGAATCTGTTGTAGCCCAATCAAGATAATACCGTCTGTTCCATTACGACCATCAACTCGCTTTGTGTACGATATTTCCGTTTTGTCCATATCCAAAATCGACGCCAGCTTATAGGAAACATCTTGTAGGTTTTCCTGTTCCAACTTAGGTACTCCAACCACCTCAATCACGCTATCCAACCGCTGCTGGTCGAAGGTACGAACGTGCTGTTTTAATGCACCCACTTCCAGCTGTAGATGCGCCTGCTCGTTCTTGAGATGGTTGTATTTTTTACCGAGGTCCTTGATCTCTTTACCTTGTAACTCGACCGTCTTTGCGATATCATCAATCTTGCTGACACAGGCTGCTAAAGCAATTTCTATTGGTCCCAGCTGCTTCTTCAGTATTTTATTCATTTGGCTCGTGACGTCTCTTAGAAACTTCTCGGTGTCAATATTGCAGCTTCCTGAATTTTTGCCAAATGGTACCTCCTCATCGTCCTCTTCGTCATCAACGTCAGGTGTGATGAATGATGACTTCCGATGGGGCGAATCGCGTTGGCAATCACTGCATGTCCAGTCGAGAGAATCGGCATTGCGCAACGCCGAGAGCTGCTTGGCTGTGAGGCCTGTACACGCTTGACTGGCGTGCACGACCTTTTCACAACACCTGCATTCTAATCCTGGCGACTTCTTCGTGATTCCCTTGCCGCAGTTATCACATTTAGGTGCATTAGGCATTTTTTATTTTTCACAAATATGTAGAGGGTAGATGCGTGGGTAGCTCGCGCACTTAGTTACACTAGACCGGCACGCTTGACAGCGCGTGAGCGAATGAAGAGATTACGAGATATCGATATACGATTATGAGATATCGCCCTTGTACACAAGGTTATTTTTCCAACGTTTCTTGTCATCTCGTCATTTGTTTCACGGATGTTGTCAAAGATGCAACGATGTTACGGCCGTGCCGTACTAAATGACGTTTTTAAAGTTAAGCAGCCTATTTTCAAACAACGCAGAATAATTTCGATGTGCGCACTACTAAATAACGTCATTTGGAGCAGCGTTTATAATCATCATCATCATTATTATAAGCCCATTTTGTTCCCATTGCTGGGACTCGAGCCTTTCTAACAGAGAGAGGACTTGGGCCATAATCCATCACGCGGGCCCAGTGCGGCTTGGTGGATAGATTAGTGGCCAACCCATGTCGAAGTTTTCAGGCCACCCGAAGGCCTTCGACATAGCCTAACGACTGTTGTCCTAAGAGAAACAACCGGGACCAACGGCTTAACGTGCCCTCCGAAGCACGGAATCGCTCAGTTGAATAATGACACTAGCGGTCATCCATCCAAGTCATGACCGCAGCAAGTGTTGCTTAACTTGTTGATCGGTTATGATCGCCAAGTCAAGCTCCGCTGCGAGCGTTTATACTTAAGGCCTTTAATTTCTAAGGGTTACGGCCGCATTGCAGTTCGTCTCTTCTGACGAAATGCATCCGTTATAGACAGAGGTTACCACTTAACATCAGGTGATCAGGTGAACGGTCAGCTTGTACCGTCTCCAAACAACCACTAGCAAAGAATTTTTGATAGCTTAAAGAATATCCATACATCCAAACTTTAACTTTTCTACCGACTTCCAAAAAGAAGGAGGTACTCCGTACTAGTACATCATACCATTTTCTACCATGAATCAGTAATGTTCGAAATACTGTGTCTTGTGTTTGAAGGTATGGTTGTCGAAAAATTACAGGCACATGAGACTTAACAACGTAACGTATCAGGGTTACGGGCGCAGTTCAGTACACCACTTGTACGGAAATGCATCTGTTCTAGGCAGAGATTACCACTTAACATCAGCTGGGCCTCATTCTTTCACAGTTTCATAATAACAAAAAAAATATCATATCTGAATATCTGTTATTAGTTGCTCTCTGCGGTTGACGCGCGCGATGATTGATGATGATGATGATGATGATGATGATGATGACGTATCTTATATAGCCTATGCTACTCAGAGTGAATGTAGCTTTTCAATGGTGAAAGAATTTTTGAAATCGGTCCAGTACTTTTTGAGCCAATTCGTTACAAACATACTTACATACAAATCTTTCCTCTTTATAATATTAGTATAGATAATAATATTAATATGGAAGAGTGGTGCCTACTTTTGTTGTTGGTTCAACTAATCGCCCCTTTGAACCCAAAATAAGCTATTAATAGACATCAATACACAAACTTAACACCATCGCACATGTACACCATATTTATACATCCCTTTTTTGTTTCAGATTCGTCACCGTGGAGAAAAAGAAACACATAAATCATGCCACTAAAAAGAACCAAATATAACTATGGCGCTTAAATTCATCTTTTCAAAAATAGAACCACGCGCCGAAGGGGAAGTCCGACTTCCTTTTGAAATGTGAACATATTTAGAATTTCCGGATATCCTTGTTATGTCGAAGTGAGAACATGCCGAGTAGAAATCGACTGAGAACAACTAGTAGGGGTGTCAGCTCGTTGTTTCTCCTTCTGCGGACCTTGTGCGCGAGTGTGTGTTTTTGTTCAGTGTTTTTAAGTGGTGTGTGTGTCGGTTATCAGGAACAGAAATTTGCAATGGAGCCACAGGATCAGGTATGATTTTTAAATAATTCGCTACTTTTAATTTAAATTTAGGGTGCTATCAGACAGCGAGCGGTCACGCGTCCACGCGGTTAGTTTTGCGTTCGTTGTGTTGTATTACGTTACATAGACATACCCAGAGTCTACCCACTTGACTGCTCTATGTGTGATAGCACCCTTAGTTCATAAAATTTGTGTGCATGAACATGTCTGTTTGATCTGTGTCTGGGTGTTTATAGGTATATAAGTATCTAATATCATATATTTGTATGTATATCAGTCATCAGGTTACCATAGTACAGGCTCTGCCTAATTTGGGACCTGAAGACCTTTGTGTGGATATTAAAAAAAAAAAAATGCGCCAACAAGCCAGTCAAGGACGCACTTGCGTTGTAAAGGAAGATAAAAACACATCGTATATGCTGTGGTGCACTTGTTTATATATATCTAGTTAACTTCAAACAATGTAATTAGTCTTGGAAGCTGCGTCTTCTAGAACCATTCTCTGTATCCATTTATAAACAAATGTTAACGAAGGTTAATGCAACCTGTACAATGTACATATGTACTTCGTACGTAAAATTGTACGCACTGCCTGTACAATAAGTATAAAAAGTAATTAAGTACTATTTACGTACTAGATACATACGTACATACTACATACGTACTAGTTATGGAATACAGGTCTGTCAGGTCATCATAGTGGTGGCGATTAGTGCAGCTTACGGCTGCACTAATTGCTTCTTGATTCCATCTTCACTTTCCATCAGGTGAGAGGGAGTCACTTTGATGAACCATTATAAAAAAATACATTCTTTGAAGCTCGTATATCCATAAATTAAGTGCTGCATATAGTTTATCTTAAATAGGTATACGATACTTACTTACAGTAGGCTACTATGACTGTCATCTCTTACAAGTATTTTAAATTTAGTTAGTAAAATGTAAATCCATTATTGGCCATAGGTATAAGATACATATATAAACTTTGTTAGTTAAGGGCTGTAGGTTTTGTAAATAAATAAAAAATGTGAGGTAGGCTTATGGTCAGCAGTGGATGTGCAACGGCTGAGATTTATTTTATTTATTTATTTAATTACAAAATCCACATATCTTAAAATATCATATATACTTAGTTGTACTTTACTTACAAATACGGATTTACTTTTTATAAATATCACAAATATAGAGCAGGTTCAGTAAGATTAAAGATAGTATACAATATTGTTACACGGAATTGCTGAAAAATAAAAATAGTCGTAATTTTTACACCAACATCAATATGATTATAGCACTTCTCATAAGATACACTTGTTAAAGCTCAAGCCATAAGCGCAGTACGCTTTATTACAGCGTAAGCTTTTGCGTTTTATCCGCACAAGAATGTGCGTGCGTGAGGGTGTGTGTGGATGTGTGTGTGTGTGTGTGTGTGTGTGTGTGTATGAGAGGTATGTATTCAAATTCAAATTCAAATTTTATTGCATTTTACAATCGTTGTAGATAAGGTGATTGTGAACCCTGTCGGGAACAGCAGTTAGGAGAGAGGAAGACTTTATTTTAAGCAGGTAAAATGTTTGTTATGTATATTTTATTATTTTCATTACAATAATTTATCATTTAAATAATCTTGAATGTTGTAATAACTTTTATTAATTAATAATTCTTTAAAAAAAAAATATAAATATAATTTCATTACTTTGTATATTCATCACTAACGCGTTTGATGAACATAACATGAGGCGGGAAGCAGGTAGCAATGTATGAGATGATGATGATCTATAAATATAACTAAAATAAGTCAAGTAAAGTAGGTACATGTAATATCAAAGTAATGTTTTTTACGAAATAAATATACAAATTTATACGGTGTTTATAATAATAAACAGTTTTCTAATATTTGTCTGTCTATCTATTTGTTCCGAATAAGTCAAGATTGACAAGATTTTCACTAGCAGATAGTCAATGTTATATAGAAATAACAGAGAGTTTTATTATTAGGTTTCACTAATCACTCAAATGAACGTAGTGAATATCTGTTAACATATTTTTATTCTTGTTTTTTATGAAAAATATTTTTTCTGTTTCACAGACTGCTGTGGTAGGATCTAGAGTGACGCTCCCCTGTCGAGTAGAAAACAAAGCAGGTCAGCTGCAATGGACAAAGGATGACTTTGGTCTAGGCCTGCACAGGGAACTGAGCGGCTACGACCGGTATAAGATGATCGGGAGTGACGAGGAAGGTGAGTTTGATCAAAGATCTTCTAAAGCTAGATCATAGTTGAAAAAGTGGTTGTCTGTAAAGTCGGTTTACGGACGATTTGACGTGATACGTCGAAAGACAAGCCGATCGTGTCTCTCTATCACTTGTTCCGCGCTCTCCCTTGCACGCTCGGCTCAGACGCAACGTAATGAGTCATACATTTTCTTGCATGCAGCCGGCATTTATGAGACGTTATCACGTCAAAAGCAATTTTCGGTATGTGACTGACTGACTAAAAAGGTTTTATCTGTCCGATGATTGTACACAAGCACCAACAGCTTAAAAAACAGAGTTAAAACCAGCGACTCCGACCAGCCCACACTGAGTTGAAAATGCCATTACCGGTCATCCATCCAACCACTAACCGCAGCAAACTTTGCTGGCCCTAATTCAGCTGAGAAAGCGCTAGTTAAATTCCGCTGCAAACGTTTATATTGTATTACTGCATTAGGTCAATTAAAGTTCGCTTGATAGGATAGAACGCAAAGGGCATAATTATAGTGACTCATTAGTTACTCGTATATCCGAAGAATAATAACCTATCTATATATACGTATGATGCGAGAAGCCCAAGATAGACCTAAGTGGCGTGCAATTGGAGAGGCCTATGTACCAGCAGTGGACTGCTACAGGCTGATGATGATGATGATATACGTATACGAAATATATGAAATGTAGGTTACTTTCTTAATTACTACATCCTTCTCATGATTCGTGGGTACATGAACTTCATAAGATCTATTCCGAACACTGAAAGCATAGGATGTAAGGCAGGACAATGTACGATCTACTAGCCGTCCAGTGTAGACGCTGGTCTGTGTACTGTCACGTATCTAAGTTACGTGCTACGAGCCGATCCATCAAAAGTCGGTTTTTTTCAAAGGATGTTCGCTATTGTCCGCGTGACCTAGAGACGTCCACATTTTTATGACACGCGTCGAAGTACGCCAGATAACACAGATCCAGACACGGTGGACAAGGATCACGCCTTGACATGTCCCGGTACGTCTAGTTTGACACCATGCGTCCACACTTATAAAATTTCATCGTATATGGTTTGTGGTCATGTCAGCACAACCCTAGACCGTCCATATTTTGCGTAACATGTCTTGTACGATGCTACGTAGTCCGGTCCGTTGTCATGTCACAAGTGTGGACGCACCCTAAGAATAACACTACCCATACTTTCTACGAAATACTTATGTAGTCCTTATTAAATAATTACCTATTACAGTAGGAAAGTAACTATTATATAATCTACGCCCACGATAGTCTAATTACAAATTAGGTCACCGTTACACTGTCCATAAAAATGCCGTACGCTTTTTTTAATTAAACAATATCGGAGCTTGGCGTCGAATATTTTGTTACTTGCTTTACGACTCAATATTCATAAAGTTTGTGGCTAATTTCCTCCTAAACAGTGTTTTGCCTAACAAATGCGTTTGTTAGGCAAAACACTGTGTTTTTTTGAGCAATTACAGCTTGTTAGGATAATGATTTGATACTATTTGATAGACCTGAAATGCATGCTATGAGTAATACTGGTAGAGGTTCACATTTGCAGAACTCAAAACTAAACGAGCGAACTAAACTGTGTTTCTTTTTAAATTATGGTACTTCTTATTCAGTTTACACTAAAAGTCAAATTAGTAATATACGCTAAACACTAAACGCTTGCGAATGAGGCCAGTTTTCGTCAAAAAATCTAGTTTCCGCGTAGTATCTGTTTCGGCCACAGTATAGCCAAAACTTTCGGCCCCGCCAAAGCTGGAGTGTTAATGAATTTTCGTTTCTTTTTTATGTTTACTTTTAAGAGTAAATCTTGTATATTAATGACATAAAAATATATTTTCATACCCCCATCTCGGAAAGAATATTTTTGCTCTTCGGTATATGACTGCAAAAGCCGTTTTTATCCGCTAGAGTATAAAGTAAATTTAATTTAAAACATCGCGTGCAATAAGTTTGTGAATTCAAAACATCATGAAACCTATTTACTTCTACCTCCATGGTGCCAAATTTATCATACAACCTTTTTTTTATTTTTTTAAAAACTTGGACTCGGGACTCGGAACCTTTTCGGTGTCCTTTTTTGTCTATATATATAGTTATATACAGTACATCATATATAGTTGAAAAAACAGTAAATTTCAGTAACTAATCGTAATTTTAAATAATTATTAATGAGTTCCAGATTCGTTTTCGGCCGAAACAGAGAGCATGAGCCTTAACTAAGAGTTCACGGGTAGAGATAATCTACCCTACATGATACATGTAAATGTTGTAATTGGCAACAGCATATTGTTTTCAAGTGACTTCCAAAAAAGAGGAGGTTCTGAAGTCTATATTTTTTTACCTAGTAACTTTTTTATCAGTGAACCGATTTTGATAATATTTTTTTTTTATTTATAAGCTGGTGCTTCTCATGCCATTTTAATTTGATAAAGATCTGAACGCTACCTTTTTAGTTAATAATCATCATCAACATTAGGCATAATAAAATGGAAGTCTGATTAAAATTGTGTTGATACAAGTTTTTTTTTGTAATTACAGCTACGGAATACAATAAGTAAAAAAATGGCTTCTCTTGGCAAGTTTTTCTATTACATAAAAGATTTTCCTGTTCCATGTATCAATAATACTAATGAAATATGTCCCCAGACGCCCACCATACGTTAGGGAAAGACAAAAAAATGATTCATCACTTGCCATCTTTAGGAGACATGTAATAACTCTATGGAGACAAAAAGGCTTCCTCGAGGGTAATATCCACATTAATTAGATTATTGCGAGGGAAAATGTTTCTTGACATTTTTTGTGACCGAGAAACTGTGTTCAACTAAACTGTGACCTCTTCCTAATTATCCAAGGAGGTAGAAATAATACTGTGTAATTTTTTTTAATAAGAACTATTAAATGTAATGTTATACATACACTAACAAGAATAGCGATAATGCCTAGTAGACCTACACTCGCTATAACTAAATACAAAGAAACATTAGAAATAAATAAAGTTATAATATTAAATAAGATACATGACCTGGCCGAATCACATTTCACTATAAGTCCTGAAAGGTCAGTTCGTTCAGCACGTTACACATAAAGGTTCTAGTCAACTTCTGGCTCTGTGGGATGGTTGAGTTCTGGATTAAGAGCGCGTGGGATACCATCAATGTCTTGTTTTTAATTAGTAGTCCATTGAATACCTAAGTATTCGCCAAATCAATACCCTCGGTCTCGGTTTGTTTCGCTTGACACCCAAAATAGGAATCCAAGAGAATATAAACACCTCACTTTAATAGGAGTTTTTGCTTCGCTCCATCCTCATGCTCAATCCGAAGTCTCGTGTAAATAGGGTGGAATCTGTGGTCCGAATCCCTCTGCTCCAAAATCCATTAATTTTCTATTCTTGACATCTATCTCAAAGAGCATATAATACTTCTATCTTAGATCATTATTCTATGTTGTTTGAAAACTCTCTCCCCAAAAATCTATTCTTTTCTCGTTGTTGTCTTCTGTGTCATTACATCATTTTATTATTAACTTTTTAAATTTCCCATATTGCTGGTTAGTATCGAAACAGTTTTTAATATAAACCTTTTTTTTGGTTTTGGGTTTTTGGTTTTAATCTACGAATAATAATAAATTATTCGTAGGTTTTAATGAGTACCTACGTAAATTAAATGATGTGACAAATATATTACAACTAGTTTTGATATCAATAAAAGTACACTGAGGGTGATGGTTTACTCGTCATCACCCTCAGTGTCTTTTTTAACGCAATAATGCCATCGTTGATTTTGTTTAAGTTTTCTAGTGTTTCTCGAGTTCTGAGTTGTAATTTTGGTGGATTAAGACCGTTAAGCGTTCAAAATATATCACAAATTTAAGTTAAGTGTATATAATCATGAGACGTTGTTTTGGTACTTTTCACTTAAATGTCGTTAGAAAATTTTGTAACGCATACACGGCTCAAGTAGGTTTGTATAATTATATGACTTTAACTTGACTCTGACTACTTGCATCAAAATCTCACTGGCTGCAACTATAAACATACTTAATGTTTATTATCCAGTTCATTTTCATTATCAAGTTTCTGAGGATTGCCCAATGTACAATAATGCCAGATAGAAAAAAAATACTCTGAGTTAAAAAATATTGTAAGTTCTGGAAAATTAGCTCATTTATAATATGAGTTTGAGTTATTGTTTTGAGTTTTGATGACGAGTCATAGAAGAAATAGACCTAGTAATTCGGGTTTCCACCATGTAGGGGTGCAATACGAAAATTGTTTGGTAAGCGAGCGAAACCACTGGGCGTCAACTAGTTTACTATACATATTTACTAGTTTACTATAATTTAATAATTAGTTCAAACCTCTAATATAATTGGATAGTAAATAATTCACAATTGAAAAATTGCTACATTTTGTGGTTTTCCCTTTCCGCTACAGTATAGGGTTGTTTAAAAAGGGCGTCATTAAATTTCTTTGAGGTCGGCGCGTTAGTAACGCCCTTGGTGTTACAAACGTCTATAGGCGACGGTGACCACTTTCAATCAGGTGGGCCGCCCGCTTATCTATCTACATTTGGAAATAAAATAAAATGTAAGTACTATATGCTTAGGTCTTTATTAATAAACGTTGCGTAAACCTATATTAGGCGTAACATGCTTTGTCTTGCTTTCACGCGTGACATTTACTGCAAGCGAAAAATTGACAGATAGATGTTTTAACTACTCCGGGTGTAAGTAAGGCAAGTTTATTAATAAGGCCGATAGGGTTTTGCCACGGTAATATTAGATAGATAATATTACCGTTGTTTTTGTAGTATAGTTGTTATGAACCTCATTTTAATGGCCGAATAATTGAGGTTGAAAATTCTTGTTATGTATAAACTACTGTTGAAATACTAACAGTTGTGTAATTAACGACCAGCGATAGGACGACATTTAATTCTAAATAGGCAGGTTCATTTGAAGCCTAAATGCCTTCTGAACACAGTATTTATAGTAATTGCTTCTCTAGGTATTTCAACAATCTAGGTTTAGAGTTATAATCACGACGTACTATAAACTTAAAATGCTTTTATAGCTTTTGTTTGAATGGGTTTAAATGTTCAATACGCTCATATTGCTCATTTTTTCTTTGTAATCGCCTAGTAATTTATTGTTTCACTTTGACACAAGTTTAGGCTAGTAGACATGCAAATGAGATCCAAATTTTCATTGTTATAAAATTTATATAAATCATGTTATAAAATCACTCGTGTTACAAATGCGAAAGATGATGAATATGTGATACTCTTTCTTACTAAACATACTAAGAGAATCAAGTAGATTTTTTCTGTAAAGGTTTGTGAAATGGATTTTAACATCATGACCTTTGCCTGTGGCTCTACCATGAGTTGGCAACATAAATGTCATCTGTAGTCGATACTCGATCTCGCCTACCTATTAAGCTTGTGATTGGCGTACTCGCTGTCAATTTTAGTTCTACAATTGATCGCAAGGTGGCACTATTCATTTTTTCATACATTTTTTCGTGGCATTCGATACCGACAATCGATTGGTGTCAACGTTGAATACTCATGGTAGACCTACTGTTCAGAAAGGTTAATAATTCCTGCGGCTTCAGGTGTCAAAGACATTTCTACCTAAATTAATCAAATTGAAAAAATAATCTATAATTGAATAGTATTTAATAAATAAAAATAAGTTAACCTTATCTGTAATATAAAAATGAACCCTTATATTTCCCGGTCATGCTCTAACTTGAGACCGGCTTTACCGTTATCATTCATCTTTTTAAATGTTTTCAAATACTTCGTAGAAGGTTCTTACATAAAAACTTAGATAAGACGGGAGGTTATGGCGAGGCTGAAGGCCGAGCCTACTACGCGAACGAAATCGCGGGCAGTCACTAGTACACAATATTTCACGAATTTTTTGAGCTGTTTTTTTGGTATTGAGTTAAAAATTCTTTAGTGTTTCGTAACGGTTCTTACCCATTGTAAACAATACCCAACAACGGCTTTTATTGATTTTGTTCAATATTCCTAGATTTGTGTTTCTAAATCTCTTCTTCTTATTGTTTTTTAACTAGTTATATATTAGTTAGTACACGACTTAGGTAATAGTGATGAAATGTAAAATTGCTAAAAAAAAATACCTACATTATTATTGTATATTTCTTTTGCAGGCGATTATTCCTTGGACATCCGAGATCTCACACTGGACGACGATGCTAAATATCAGTGCCAAGTCAGCACGGGTGGTAGAGGTACGTATTTCTTTATTATTTTATCGAATGCCAAGCACAAAAATCTTATTTTCGTAAAATAACGTATACAGTGCTATGATTGAGATCACATGAGCTATAGAGAAAGTTATTTTCGAGGATCCACTAGGTGATCGAATCAGATATGGAGAAGATCCGTTGACGAAAGTCCAGAAGGAGATAATCTAGTTAATAGCATTAGGTTGGGCACACAGCACGCAGAACTAATGATTGATGGGACAGGAAGGTTTTAAAGTGACGAATACTTATTATTTAGAAATCTTTGTGAATGAGTTCATTCGGGGATGTACTGCTACCATACCTACCTATTCCAACCGCGAAGCAGTAATTTTCACAACACTGTGTTCTAGTTTGAATGGTGTGGATGCCCAGGAAAGAACAGGCACATGAGACTTAACAATTTAATGGTCCAGCGTAACGGACGCAATGCAATTCTTTACTTGTGAACGAAATGCGTCTGTTCTAGGAAGAGGTTACCACTTAAGAGAATAGACCACTTAACACTAGGTTGCCCTTGTACCGTCTCCTAATAACCTTAAAAAAATATGCGTGGTATAAATAGCGTGGGTCAGTCAATGACAAAGTGGATAGCGGACCAGAAAAAGTTCGCAGGATCTAATAGGCAAACAGCTTTCAACCAGTCCTTGTGGAATTCTTATATGATCATAATTTTGAAATAAATTGGACGTTGCTATTTCAAAAAGAAGTGGAATTAAATTTAATTTGTTACCTATGGTGTAGTAATGTTACTCGTACTAAACAAAATACTAAAACAAGCCAATTGCACCACATTTGAAAGCAGTATCTCACCATCCGGTGATAATGATGATGGGACTGATCACTCCAGGATCTATCTACTCGTGTACTAAGATGTCAAAGTGTAGCGTGTCTTGCCCTACTGATACCATTATTATGTTCTCTTTTGTAAGGCAACACAGTGGAGCTAATATTTGTAGTACCTAAGTAAAAACATGTATATAAAAAGAATGGCCCCGAGTTTCTTGCCGCTTCTCGGTAGGCTCTATATATTTTGGAACGCGGCGGTAGTCTTTAAAGTACATTATAATGAAAAATTGACGTTCAAAAGTGCGTCTTTGATGCCTAAATTAAATAAATGATTTTGATTTTGACTTTGATGTCAAGTTGTCTATTTTTAATATCGGTACAACAAATACATTTAGTAAATATATATTTCTAGTTAATATAACAACATTTCAATAACTGTTAATTGATTTAAGCAATGATTAGGTGCAAATAAAAGTAGATTTAAGTGTTGAATTTTCATCTTCTTCTTTGGCTTTTTCACATTGGAAGAGGATACTCTTCATATAGTATCAAGCTTAAAGTTATGACGAGCTTGGCACTCAAAGTTTTTAGCAATTGTAAAAAGAGGATGGCACGCCCTCCTTCTCCCTCACTCTTAAAGGAGTGACCATTGTACGGTGAGGAATCGAGATATTGTAATATGAAGTAGTCTAATGTATTTGAAAATGGTTTTACTTTTACAAAAGGATATAGTTGCTTGTTCAGAACACCAAGCTAAGCTTGCGAAGTATAATCTAAAATTATTTAAACCTTGGTAGTTCTTATTTTGTTCATCCTAAAATTCACAATTGTATATCGCGTAGAATTAGGTATCAATTCAAAAAATATAAGTTTACTATTAAATTGTTGTCTGTCGTGCGATTATCTAATGATTCGTCATTGCGATCGTCGACGAGCACACCGATGTCAAATACTTAAGATATATCGCCCTTGTTCACAAGGGCTTTTACAACGATCCCTACCTTCCTACCCTACTATACTACCTACTACCTATCATCATCTCGTCGTTGTTTCACGGATGTTGTCAAAGATGCAACGATGTTTGCTTTTACAGAATCGCACGGCAGGTTAGAGAGAACGAAATTACGTGACGGATAATTTGCGCTGCTCAATGGAACAGAAATCTCAAATTAAAGAAATGTCATTTGATAGCTTCATACAAATTTGACTTTAATTTAAATTGAAAAAAAAAAACACAGATAACTATACTAAAATACTAAAATGTTATTTTAGTTTCTTGTTCTATAAAAGTGTACTGCTACCATTAAAGAGTTTAAATAAATTACATAAAATATAAATAAAATATGTAGAAACAAGCAACAAAATTAGTTACTACTATGACAGAAAGTTCGAAGCATTTTGAAAGCAATAAATAAAGAGTAAATAGATATTACATAAACGGAGTGCGCCAAAAATAGCTCTGAGAACAACAAACAAAGCTATAATAAAAGCTTGTAAATTATTTCAATGGCGCAGTAAAGCCTCAAATTTAAACTTAAGGTAGCTCCGCAAAACACCCGAAATATAATTTTCATCGGAAAACAATCACTTCTATACTCAAGAAACAGAACGACCCGTTGTTTGCTATTTTAATGAATACTCGAAATTTGTGTAATACCCCTAATTTCTTTAAAGATACTGAAGATCCCACAATGTATTGTAGTCAATGAAATACCAACTTACAGCCGTAATTTACATGGTATAAAGATGGTTTTCGGTTGATGGCTACACGATTGAAGTCGGTACTTTATTGGTATAATTTAAAATAATAAATCAGTTTTCGATAAACAAAATTACGGTATGGAACGAGTGAACAAACAAGCGCTTGTTGATATTATTGACCCGTACAGTGGGGGTAAAATTGGTTTGGTTCAAGTCAAGAACTTTTTGTTGTACCTTTACTTGCATTAGATTTTTGAAGACTGATTAGTCAAGAATCATGAAATTTAATCACAAAAGTTATTAAGACTGCCGAAGACAGAACCACGTGGAAGAGCATAGGACACCGAGCGGTCATTCAGACAAGCCATGATGATGCTGACTATGATGATGATGATTAGTCAAGCGGGGTATTTGGTCATGAGTCACTGAAAATTGTAGGGTTCTCCCATTTATACCAAATATCACTCCTATAGTCTCCAGTTTTAACAGGTGGTCTTGGTTGATATCACCACATGGCCAGATATTCTCCCAAGAGTAGCAATAGTATGCAAAAAATACTGTCTTGCGATTCTGTAAGAGCAAACATCGTTGCATCTTTGACAGCATCCGTGAAACAAATGACGAGATGACAAGGAACGTTGGAAAAACAACCTTGTGTTCAAAGGCGATATCTTATAAAGTATATTATTTCGCTGAGATCGTCGACGAACGCAACGACGAATCATTAGAGAATCGCACGGCTGTACTCGTTTGTAATTGTCCCATTTTGATAAATGAAATGATACGTCATTAGATTTATCTTCATGGCTCGAGTGTCACTGGGTATAATTCATATTTCTTAAAAGGTCATAACATAATTACCCGACTGTGGCGTAATCCAATAGGAGGATTTTTTTAAGTATAGGCGTAGTCGGATAATTAAACTTTTATTTATTGTGAGCACCTATTAACAGCTAGCAGTTTGTTTAGTAGCATTCAACCTCATATTGGTTGCGAGGATTACGATGAAATTAGGTACGAAAACACGAGTATATTACATGAATATATAATTGAGTCGAATGGCGACCACGCACCGGAAGGCGAAGTGTAGGCTGGCCCTCCGCTAGGTGGACCGACGACCTTGTCAAAACCACTGGGAATCGCTGGATGCAGGAAACGAGTAGCCAGCTCAAGTGAAGTTCAATGGGGTAGGCATATGTTCAGCAGTGAAAGTTTTACGGGTGATAATAATGATGATGGTGATGATAGTATAATTAAAATATTGACCATTAAAAATACTACCATACATTTTAATGTATTAAACATCAAATTGATTAAAATTTTCATATACTTAATTACATTAAAAAATATTTATAAATCTATAGCCAATAACATTAACAAATTAAAAAAAAATACAACTACAAACACTTTATAAAACAACCCACCCCTAACTGTACCTGTTTCGTGACCACCACACTGGCTGCATTGCCACACTAGATGGCTATTGCCAACCATTTCACCAGCTTGGAATGGGTGAGAATGGGAGTCACTTGTCTTTTCCCTTAACCTCCGCTCTATCTTACTCACCAAACCCTTGGCATGAGAGGCCCAACAACCCAAGGTCCCCACGGCAATGGACACGAAAAGATATCGAGCCCCAAAGCCTCATAAAGCCGCATATTTTATATATCTGTACAAACAGCGTCCTTTGCAGCAGCTTTCGAAAAGAGGATGGTGCCATCCAGATAACTAGCGGCAACAATGCTGACGCAAGTGGCAGTCCCATACTAGGCACTTGCTATTTTTCTATAGTATCAGAGTCAGCCTTATCGGACTCTAACCATCAGACCAGCGCAGGCCAGGTAGCTGAAGCATGCATGAAATGTCGTTGAGAGCGTGGTGTCGTAGAAACTTCCCTTACTAAAATATAATAAATCTGTTATCATCATTAATTATCGTGGCGACACGCGACACATATTTAATAAAAAAGGAATTGCCACCACTGAAAGGTTTGTATGAAATCTTTACCATAATTTACTATTGAACACACATAACGGCCAAAATTGCCAGTGATAAAATAACGGTGATAAAATTTAAAGGTGTTCAACTTAATCTTTCCTAATTTTTTTTTGGTTATGCAACGACTTACTCAATCAAAGAAAAATCATGACATATTATTTATCCAAGCTGTTATAAGTTTGAACGTTAGAAACGATGAAGAGATCGACCTAAGAACCTCCTCTTTGTTAAAATAATAATGGTTATTTAAGATTACACACTCCAATTTAAAAGAAATCAACAAACGAATATTAAATCCGCTTTAAAAAGCAGCCTTTTTTTATCTAATTTCTGATGAGGCAGTTTCGTCCCGTTAAAGTCGAAGCATAATTTGTTTTTAATTTCCTTACCCTTTTGCTTGTCCTTCTTTTTATGTTTAATTCTCGCATTTTGAATTTCGGTCGACCGATCTCTTTGTAATTTTTTTCGGGTCATTTAATTAAAGATGTCAAAGAATGGAATAACTTAATTAATTTTGTATTTAACAGCTTCATTTGAAATAATTTGAATTTTAAATTACTATTTGGACATTTTACTTTTATAATTCCGCTTATGCTGTTTTTTTATATGAAGGATTGCAGGTTGATTCTTGTGTCATACTTTCCTTAGTGATATTTTTGGTGGGCACTGACAACCATCAATTTTTCCAGTCTTCTAGAACTATTGACCCACGAAGCCCTATCGAATGCCTGAGGGTGCGGGGAATGAGGTCTTGTGATCCCAAGACATTTATGTTGACGGAAGGAGGCTAATCCTCCCACATTCTAGGGTAATTCATCATGGCTCGTTCCACGGTGGAAACTCCATGTTTCGGATATGACCTGGTGATCACACTTTTGCACTGTTTCAATTAAACTGTATATTTACACCACGAGTAACAAAAAGATCAATGCATTTCTTAAGCAAACATTTTCTTTTATCAAAATCATGCAATTCAACGCAAAGGTCTACCCTTGGATCAAAATATTTGTTTATGTTTTATAACATTGTTTATTGTTGTGTTCTATTTCTGTAATTGTACATGGTTTAGGTATATAGATTATTTATATATTATTACATTATTATACTTGTCTATTGTCGAAGCAAAATACTGGTCAATGATTAATCTTCGCACGTTCAATTAAATTTCATTGAATCAACAAATTCTTGACCTTGTCACAAATAAAAACTCTACAATATTGTGTTACAAAGTTTGAGTGTTTGTTGTTTCATTTAAATTGTCGCGTTTTGACCTGGTCTTATCTTACTCTACTAGAGGCTAATATTTTGTTACGAATCTAAAAGACCGAAACTGCATTTCAACACTTTAATATATCAGTTAACCCTTCAAGAGTCGTTATATTATAACAATGACATTTCTATTGTGTCTGGCCCTATGATGACCAACGACCTTTGATGGATTAAAGAATACTAAACTTATTAAGTTTATCATCCATCACTACGAGGGTGAAAGCGCGGGGTGCAGCTAGCCGTTATATTTTTATGATTTTTGTGTATCTCGATTTGTCATATCTCGGAAACTTCGCGAAGTCTTCTCGTCAAAAATACCTCAGTGCCTCAAGACAAGAGTCTTCGACCAATGTGTGTTACCAGTGATGACTTATGGCACTGAAACGTGGTCTCTTACTATTGGCCTTATAGATAAGCTCAAAGTCGCACAATGAGCTATGGAGAGGGCTATGCTCGGGGTTTCTCTACGTGATCGAATCAGAAATGAGGAGATCCGTAGAAGAACGAATATCACCGACATAGCTCAGAAGATTAGCCAGTTGAAGTGGCAGTGGGCAGGGCACATAGCACGCAGAACAGATGGCCGATGGGGCCGAACGCTGGAGTGGAGACCACGGACCGGCAAGCGCAGCGTAGGTCGTCCACCGACACGGTGGACAGACGACCTGAGGAAGGTCGCAGGACGACGTTGGATGCAGGCCGCTTCCAACCGGTCCTTTTGGAAAATCATGGGGCCTTTGTTCAGCAGTGGACGTCCTACGGCTGAGATGATGATGATATCTCGGGGAAGTACATATTATACTTTTCACCATCATCATCATCATCATCATCATCATCGATGAAAAGTACCAACTACGCAGGTGCGGATGGTAATACTATAATATAAAGAAGTATTTCGAATTTTATCGCTGCAGCTACTGATCTGATTTTACTGGTAAATAAATCGGAACATCACTATGATATGTCACCTTATTTGCATAAGGCACTCGTAGACAAAGGAAAACAAACACTAACAATACATTCCAGCCACTAAATATACAAATCACACATAATTGAATACACCTACTTAAATAACTGTCAAACTCCGCTAACTATCCATTCGCAAAATCAGCCCTTCAAAATCCCTTGTTCCCTAGTTTACATTCTGCATCTCAAATGAGGCTTAACAATACGTCAAACTTGCTTCGAACATCCCTTCAAAGGCACTCACCCATACAATAACATCCCTACGCATTATAATAAAGCTACGAATCTTAAGCGTGAATAGGCCAATGATACGTGCCCATTCAAATGTATACTAAAAGATTTAAGAAATTAATTTCCATTGCTTTTGTTTCGTCGGTGGCGCCTTTTGAGGAATTCAATGTTCAGGCGTCTCTGCTTTGGTACAGTGTACAGGAGTACCCTAGATATAAATTTATGGTCGAATTTGTTTTGTTAAACATTTTGTTTGTGACTTCAGCTTAAAGATCAGTCTCTATTAAATTTATATTATTGAACTGATAGTCTTATTTTATGAGAGATATAAAATATTGTTACTGCAAGAAATTCTGTACATGAATCATAGCTGAAAATTTAGAGATGAGGCCGAAAAGCAATACATTACAAACGCCTTTAAAAAAATATTATAGTTTACTACTGACATACTCCTGAAAGCATAATCATATTAAAATATATGGAATATTTAGTATAGATTTGAGTAATATAGATGTGAACGTACTGGTGCAATAGACCCAAAACCACATGAGAATCATGTTGAATAAAAATAAAACATAAATGAGAACAGTGGAGTGCCATACAATGCTTCAGTTCCAAGAACTGGGTAGCACTGCAACTATCATAGGGACGCGACTTGATAATCTTGTCACTTTATAGTATAAAAAAGAAGTGTTAAAAAGTAACAAAGATCAGGAAGCGTTTTGACAATGCGACCAAAGTAGGCTCAAAAAGCAACACTCTGACAAACCTTAATTGAGATTGTAAAACCTTATGCACTGATTCTTTTTTATACTGTGTACCATCGCTCTTCTTAGACGCTATCTCAAGCTAGGCAGCTTCAGGGCAGCTTTTGTTTCAGGGTTTAGGATCGACTTTGTATCCTTTAAGTGAACGGGTCTTAGCATGTATCTGGTGTGTTTAGTCTTTTTGTTTTGGAAATGGATAAGGTTTTCAAAGGATCCTTTGAATGCGGGGTTGAATTCGGATAAATGTTTACGGAACTGTCGTCGGTTAAGCCCGGATTAAATTTCTTTTAGATAAGCTTGGGGTTTGTTTATTTCTGATAAATTTCTCTTACATCAAAGGATTTGACGAGTTGTGTTGACCTAGATACTTTTAAGTCTTTCATAGTTATTTTCTATTTCAATAATGATCTCAAAACTTTCTAAATGAAGGTTATTTTTTTATTTACTATATTCTCCTCGTTAATTTGGCGTTGACACGATCGAAAGTATATCTCCATAAATAAGATCTATAATAGCGACAGAATGGAAGACATCTACCGGAACACACAACGGGTGTTCAATCACAAAATTGTACGATGGTACCATTGTTTAATTTTGTGACTGCAAGGAGGACTAGAATGTGCTCTACTACCATTTCTGCCGTTGCAATTCTATCTTCACCGAAATATGAAGTAACCATAGCACTGGGAATATTTCTTCATTGAAGAATAACATTTTAACATTTACTGGACACGTGGCAAAGTTTGGTACCGCAGTACTATTATTTATTCTGCGTTGTGGTCACGTTTCCATTCGTACGCAGTTCGCGGAAGACGACCGCTTTACGCTATTAATTAAGAAATTGATTTAAATTTCAGACATCTATTTTGAATAGATTGAAAACACAGTGTATAAGTATAATTAATAATATTGCTGAAAGTTCGCCTACCAAACCCAATTTACCTGTTCCGAGGATTTCAAATACCTTAAATGTTTAATTCAGTTTTGTTGATAAATTTAAATTGAAGTTTACTCACGGGCCCTGAAGTTCCGCTACATTCGTGGACCTTATTTCATAAGAACAAAGGTTCAAATTTCTGCTTTTCCATTCTACAAAATCACATAGAAGTAACATAGAATGGAGTTATAGTCGTTATCATTTGATAATAAGAGTCATTTCCCTATGAAGAGAGGTTAACGAACATTGTAGTTTCCTGTTCTCAATCACATGCTATGCTAACTGAAGAATTGGATATACTTGAGCGAAAGTTGCTACTGCAAATAATGTCATTGACATATATCCCTTGAGGATGATTAAATTTACTTATAAATATTATATTGAGATTGTTATGGACTATTAGAACTATGGAAGACCTCAATTCAATGCTCGAAGGTCTCCATCGGGATTCCTAACAGATAGGCCTTAAGATGAACATGGACAAGAAGAAAATTACGTCTAATACCCATGTTGTGCCTACCCCAAAATCAGTTGCGAAAACAGTTCTCGGAGGTGTTGACGAATACATCTACCTGGGACAGACAGTCAAACTAGGCAGGTCCAACTTTGAACAAGAGGTCAAGCGTCGAATCCAACTTGGCTGGGCAGCGTTCCGGAAACTACAAGACGTCTTCTCGTCAAAAATATCTCAATAACTCAAGACAAGAATCTTTGATCAATATGTGTTACCAGTGATGAAATATGGCACTGAAACGTAGTCTCTTACTATGGGCCTCATAGGTAAGCTATAAGTTGCACGACGTGCTATGGAGACGACTATGCTCGGAGTGATTGAATCAAAAATGAGGAGATCCGTAGAAGAACGAAAGTCACCGACATAGCCCAGAAGATTAGCCAGTTAAAGTGGCAGTGGACAGGGCACATAGCACGCAGAACAGAAAGCCGATGGCGTCGGAAAGTTTTGAAATTGAGAGATAGACAACAAGAGACAACGAGAGACATGGATCGGCAAGCGCAGCGTAGGTCGTCCACCGACAAGGTAGACGGGCAGTTTGATAAAAGTAGCAGGACGACGTTAAATGCAAGCCGTTTCCAACTGGTCCCTTGGAAAATTTGTGGGGGAGGCATATGTTCAGCAGTGGACGTCCTACGACTAAGATGATGATGATGATTATGTTGAGAAAGTGGTTATAGTATTTATCTAAGACTAACTAGTATCATTAAAGCAAGTGCGAGGACGACTCTAGCTACGTTGTCGTCTTCCTCGACCTTGTAAAAGCCTTCGATACGATGTCGTGGTCTTTTACACTAAGAATGCTGCAGTTAGTTGGATTACGATGATTATCATTGCATTGGTTTTGATTCTAGCTTTCTAATAGAACGTAAAAGGTATGTGTCGGAAGTGTTAACATAAAGGTGCGGTTGAATAAACTCTATTTTTTGATAAATACGTGTTTGCTATTAAACTATAATATAAAATAGAGTGTTTTTGAGTAGCCGAGTGAGTGATTGTGAGCGAGATGGAACATAAGTATCTTGTTCCCAGAAAAGAAACGCATAGTCTACTATTTATTCTAAGGGCTGTTCCCAGGGCCCGTATATTTACGGTATTCCATGCGAATGAAATCACTGGCAGTAGCTAGTTACCTATGAACAACATTTTTAATATAGCTTTTCATCGTTTCGAGCTTGAACAGCCCATCAATCTATCGTCATTGGTCAATCAACCGTACTAAAGGATTTAGAACAAATTTTTGTTTGTTTCTGATTTAGTGAACAATACTCATTACGTTTAAACTAAACAGTTACCCAAGTTTTAAAATTACGTAATTGGCATTGCTCTGGCGCTGCTAGATACTCCTGTATCTAGTAAGAGCAATGCCCGGGTACCTATATCCAGAAACGGATCGTTTTGCTTAAGATTCTTTACTTTTTGACACTTCTCTCGTATAAAAAATGTCATCAAGTTACGAGTTGTAAGCAAAACGATCATTTTCTCTTTAAAGGAATCCAGCATAAGTGAGTACCATTTGCAGTCGTAATAGTTGCTTAGATGTGACACACAGCTCGGGTTCGCAGAATATCTAAACCGGGATCCAGTAAAACAAATTACGTGTAGGGTTGATGATTTTCTGAAAGGTCTAATATGCCCTTATGACGTAACGTCCTTAATCGAATTTATGGGTTAGTGGTTTGTTAGGCCTATGTCGACATAGTTTATAAACGAACTATACAGTGCGAAAGGAAGTATTTGTTGGTACATTATGTTATTTTATTGAGTTTTCTTCATGGTATCATTTATTGAGATAAGTAAGTTTATTTTTGCAAGCTTAGAGTTGTTGATTAGGGACAGCTCTATTAGCTCAGTTCGTAGTGATCCTGACTTCTAAGCGCGGGTCGATTCCTTGCCGGGACAAATATTTTTATGATGAGCTAAAATTTTTACAGTCAGCTCATGGATCTTAATATTATTAACTTTATATTTTTCACACACAACACAACTCTTCACTAACCGCCACTTGAATAGAAGTATGGCCCTAAAATACTGACTTAACTGACAATTTTTCAAAAAAACTGACTTAATAACCTAAGTAAAAAACCGACATGTACTGACTTTACTGACCATTTTCCATCCCTGGTCATTCATGCTGGCTCTTCTCGGTAGAGGGCCTATTGATATTATAGAGTTGTACTATAGAAATGAGGCTATTATTTCTAAATATGTATTACATAAGGTACGAATAAAGGTTCTTTTTACGTGCAAACTTGTTATATCACTAATTAATGCTCTGTCCATTCGCTTGGAAGAAGATTATCGCGAGACCTCGAGAGCTACCATGGAATCGGAATAAAAGCCAAAAAAAAAGAAATGTCTGTTTTTAGCTAATCTTTATTTTAAACGTGACTATTGTCTCGAAGGTTCTCGTGATGTAATACTAGAACCACAAAACTTGCCTTATGTGTACTGAAGTATATTCCAAAGTTTATTTCCAAGGTCGAGCGTGCAAATAGACAATATCACCTGCACTTACACCTTTATTCGGACTAGTTGTACGGGTTAAAATAGTAAGTAGTAACCAAGTATGAACCAGGCGATTGGGCTTTGTACTATATCAAGTAATGTTGTTTAGAACTGTAGAGTGAAATAAATTATTTTGACGTGGACGTTAGGCCGTGCAAAGGCGCATTTTGTCTATAATGTATTGTGTACGCCAGCTTTATTTATCGATCTGCATGAATATCACCAAATTATATGGTAAGCAGTTTAATTAATTTTTATTCTTTAACTACCATATACAAGGAGTGTTAACTAATAATCTTTTATACAAGTATAATTTAGGGCGTAAATTATACTTATTGTAAAGCCTGTCACACGCAGGACAGCTATAAATTATGCATGATTTATTGTAATATATTTTCTCTACAAATCTTAAGTAACCACAATGACATTTCTACAATACAAATGTTGGTGAAATAAAATTCTCACGAGTTTGACACGGTATATTACATTATTATTAAACGGCATAAAACAGCGGCGTCTGCGAGCTAGCCCTGAAGATGATCTAATATGATCGAAACCGAGTCGACGTATTTTATATCTAATGTAAGTATTTTGCCGGTTCAGACAAAATATGCTCCAAATTTGAAAATTCGTCCCCACATATATTTAAAACTAGACTTGTGAAAATGGTCAATTGACATATTTTTTTAATTTTGCCACTGCGGGCTTTGCTAAAGACTCATCCTTTCATTTATTGAAACATAATTTTGAATGCCAAAGCGGTTAAATCATAGCAATCTAATACGCTAATACTTTAAATTTATTTTAAAAACAAAATATTTTATTCGTAATGTTAAAAAATTTGGCGCGATAGAAAAAAAAACATTCCCAAAAACCCTTGAAAACGTTCCCGTCGATAAAATGAATCAACTCCATTCAGATTCTATGGAAGATATTTATACAAAAATTTTATATACGTGATCCCAACAAATATTCAAATATTTTAGTGAGCTCAAATTTTTTGTAAAAGTTTAAGTTTTTTAGATAGAAATTAACACAACTATTGTAAAAAAGTGATGTGTTATTGTGTATGTCCATGCCTTCCACAATACAGGGAGTTTTTGTGCGAGGATATGAGTGCATAAACGTTATCATTTATATTATTAATCAGTCTACTCTTATGATTCTCAGACAAAAATTCGCAACTCACATTCACCTAGTTATTTTTTTATACCTGAAGATGATGAATACTGTTTGCCTCTACTAACGGTGCAAATTGCCAATGGTAGACTAGTATTGAATTGTAAAAGAGATTTTCCTGCTTAAACATGCGATTGAAATGGAAAATATGTCGCTACAAGATCCTTTTGTTTACCGTAAAATATTCTACGAATTCTTATTTCCTTCTTTGAAAACACTCTGAAATGAAAAACAAAGCAATGAATTTTAATGAAATAAAACTGACCAACAGAAACTTTTCTACAAAACAGGACGCAAAGTTGTTTAAAAACAGACAAATACAAAGAATCCTTTGAAAATAGTAAAATTGCAATGTTGACTTTAATAATGGAGAACAAAGTTGATTTTGAAGATATGCTTACATAACTCTGCAGGCTCCAGTAAATAAATATAAGAACGTATACTAAAAGTAAAGGGCATTGACACTATGCTCCTTGAAAACACTACCACTATGTGGGAAACAGCTGTCATTTGAGGTATTTCTGAACCGATACGACTTGGAAACCTTCAAGAAGAGAGCTGTTATTCCTTCCTCGAAGTCTGGTGGCGCCCGCCTTAAGCCGGCTTTCTCGAGACCTCTGGTTTTGCTGATGTCCGTGAGCGACGGTGATCATTTACCATTAGGAGACCCCGCATGCTTGTTTGCCATATAGATACTTTCTGTCCACGACTTTGTCCGTGTGAAATGGAGTTATTATGATCTCTCGAGAACTACCCTTTATGTCGGTATAAAATGTATCATATGTTTTAATACAAAGAAAATAAACTATTACTATTTTATTTTTTTATAAAATAGCCCGAGTAGAAGTTACAAAGGACAGACGCTACAGGTTCTCAAAGACAGCTGCCCGAACACAGTTAGAATGCTCTTGTCGGGTTTTCAATCACTATTTTCATCACCAATTTCATCGAAACTTAACGTAATGTAAGAGTTAAGGATTGATCTAGCAAGTGCCTTATTGGCAGATGAGCCTCATTACCCCCGAAGCTGTTGTCGTTTGTAATTTTACTGTTAAAAGTAACTCATAAGGAAAACAACCCTTTTCTAAATAACGACCCGGCAGTGCAAGTACCGAATTTACCGATCGATAAATTTGAGTTGAATTTGTCATATTTCGATAAACTGGCTATATCGATCTTATGTCGATCATTGCAAGTAAGTAATAAAATTAAGCGATCGGTAGACAAATTCGATAAGCTTTTACGATTATAACTGTAACCCTAGCATGGAACTGTTAAATTGCGTTTGAGATCGTCTATTTAATTGATTTTAACTATTGTTTTGGCAGTTTTGAAAAGGACCTCGATATAACTTATCGACAGGCGACAGGAATGGGGATATTGTTTAGTTGCGTTTGATGTTACTAATATTATAAACGCGAAAGTTTGTATTTATGGATGAATGGATGTTTGTTATTCTCTTACGCTCAAACAGCTGGCCCAATTATGATGAAATTTAGCATGAAGGTAGATGGGGTGCTGAATTAACATATAGGATAATTTTCAACAACATCATCATCATCCATCACAATGCGAGTGTAACCGCGGGGCGCAACTAGTATTCAATAAAAAAATACTTCGGCATTCTTTTGATCGTAGAAGAGCGAAATGCGCGTAGAAATCTTCAAATGGAAGGACGCATTGTGGAATGAAAACAATTCGTAATAATCGACATACTGTCGACAAATTGTCGATCGTATAAGTAGTCGATATGACTTTCAAACTTGCTAGGGCCCGATACGATTCTTTAAATTTATCGATCTTAGCGATTCGACAAATTCAAAGACTTTTACGGAACTTGCACTGCAGAGTAAGAAAGTTGGAACAGTCCAAATACCAAAATAAATAGCTGAGTACCAATTAAAAAAACTAAATAAGATCACGAAACCATCGCATCTCCTGGATCGGGTTAATTAGTCTAATGAAAGATTGTTGATTATCTCTTAAACGACCCTAATACCTAGTAATCAAGAAGTCATTAAGTATACCAAAATTATATTTATAGAACTGTGGAAGACGACCGGCGAGCGTCTTGTAATCCTTAAATTAAAAAATGTAGGTTGAAATTACAGTTGCAACGTTTCGAGTAATACTATAATAATATAGGTATATATACCTAATAATATCAAAAATGGAGGAGTTTCCAATGTATGTTTTTTATGTATGTTCACCAATTTCTTTGTAGACCGTTTGTAGACCGAATCTAAAATTTTTTTTTTGGAAAAATATACTTTCGAGATGGTCCCATGCTAGAAAGATAACCATATTCTATCTTACATAAATGATAACCATACGCTTCGGAGGCGCCACGGTATTCAAATGCTTATATTTAAATTATTTAGCAAGATTTGTGTGATGTGATTTTACAATTTAAATGGTATAAAAATGTGTCACCTATAATAGGTGACAGATTTTTATAAACGAAAAATATTGTACTTTATATTTGTTTATTATTAATAATTGAAACCAAATGAGTAGACCTCTAAAAAACTAACAAAAATCACGAATATCGCTTAACTATCATAAAATATTGTATTTGACTATTAATATGTATAGTATAAGTCAAATATAAGTATAAAGTCTAGGAAAGCTAATCAGTACCTTACAAAATATTTTTTAGGCAGTCATACATACGTCGATCTTGAAGATAACCATACGCCTCAGGAGCGCATCAACTCGTTCAACTCGTCATAACTCCAAAACAATAATACTTACCGCACAAAAACAGCTGGGGGCCTACTCCCACCTTTTACGAAGCTATCATAAATCAGGAGCGTTTTGTAATAAGCTTAGAATAATCATACTTTCTATCGTACTCCCACCGACACAAACCGGTCTACCAAATTGAATGGTAATGTTTGCATATGACTATTTTAAGAGATAGGAGTACGGATCTTCAAAAATTTGACACTGGAACAATGAAACTTAGTGTCAAAAGTCACGTCAAAGTACGCGAATTGAGTGAAATATTTGATACCATGTCATCAAAACATCTATCGTAATCCATCATTATTTTAAGCTTGCTATATTGACGTGGTGGTAGCAAATTTAGTGGTAAGGTTGTAACATGACTACTTTAAGAGGTGGGAGTAGAACCCCTGGCCCTCGACGCGGTTGACCGACGGCTGAGTTGGCTGAGATGCACAGATATACACGGGTTTCGTATTAAAAGATATAGTACTATTTAATTCGTGCGGGCGCCTCTGAAGCGTAGATTATCTTTCTAGGGTTAAATTCGGTTGAGCAGTTTTTAAGTTAGTGAAACTGAAAAGTATTTCGCCTATATTGATGATATCCTTTATCGACGGTGAATAACAATCTATCCCGTAATTAGTTGGTCACTAGAAAGAGTGAAAACATTTAAGCAATACGCTTGCCCATGACAGTTACAGTGCACCCAGAGCTACGAACTTTAGTTTTGTGTGTTTATGTGGTACTGTACTCATCATCTCGAGACATTGGTTTATGGGTATCTTACGCACAGTCTCATTTAACTTTCTACAGTGTCCTTCAGACCCTAACGCACTATTGCTTCACAGCAGAATATCTGACACTGCGTACCTACCCTTTGGTACCTACCCAGATAGGCCAGTAAAAATAGACTTTTTTTTTGGTCAACTATGCACTGAGTTTTCGATCCAAATTTTTTTTTTATAGGTTTTGAATCGCTTACTGAGCATAAAATCACAAAATGCTGACAGATCCAGGTGACGCCACAATTGCCATGTTGTTAAAACGTTTTTGGCCGATAGCTCGGAAACTTTGCACTTTATGGCAAAAGCCATGGAGACTATTATTATAGAAAATAAAATTTTGCATCTTTTGATTCAAGTAATTTTTTTTATAAAACTTACCGTTTACGATTTATGGCCCATTTAATGAACCAGTTTTTCTATCGCGGCCAATAACTCTTGAAATATTAGATAAATCAATAAAATGTATTAAACCGTTCTTAAAGATCAGTTTGTTCTCTACAACTTTTCTTTCATAAATTTTTTTCTAATATCCATACTTTTTGAGTTATAGGACTGGAGTAAGACATCCCTTTGCGCAAGAGACCTACCACCTAGTAACTTGGATTTCTTAATCTTTTACGATTTGCATCCCGAAGGTGGAAGGAATTTCCTTAAGCCCCGTTCTCTCATCTCATTCTCGAGATGTTTATGATGATGATGAATACATGACTAGTAATTTCCTTAATAAATGGAACCCACCTGGTATATCACTAGATTGCCACTGACTCTACTAAAGGGTGTCGATACCACAGTTAAATACGCTGGTGCTTGGTCTTCTGAAACACGGTTAAGTTTCTTTATCGTACGTCTGAACTCTGCCTAAGAGTTTCACTTTTTCAACCGAGAGCGCAATCTACAACTGCTAGCGGCAAATTGTCCCCAACTTTGTCCCAACTTTGTGGAACTTGCAACTCTTCCAAACTTCGCGCTACTTTTCCGAGGCGGGAAGCGGGATTCCCATTGTCTCCTACTTCATTCTATCACTTGTCTAAGTTAGCGAAACCGCGAAATGGCAAACTTCACTGACTTATTGTGTCATGGAATATTAATATCTCGGTACACATAACTTTATTTAAGTTGTAAGTTCGGAACTAGTCGCAAGCTGCTTATAAGATCTATAACTTAATTATGTTTGTTCAAAGCGGTATTGGCAACTTGCAAATTTAATTTTGCTATCATTGTTTTTGTCTCGCTGATGCTAATTTATATATAATAAGATTTGCTGCAAAGTTAACCGAGCGTTGTTAATGAATTACAGTCGTGCGTTTTTTAACTGATGTTAGTAATGCACTTTTAAGTATTATATGATGTTTTAGAAGTTTCCTATTGTGGCACCCATACTACAGACAGACAGGTATATTGCAGTAGGCTTCTAGGTTTGGCACTGCCACGTTTACTGTGTATTTTGTGTGTGTGTGTGTGTGTATGTGTGTGTGTGTGTGTGTGTGTGTTTTTATTGTGTGTGTTGTGTGTGTTTAAAAGTAAATTGGTATTCCAAGCATGTATCGGGGCTTAGCGAATTCACCAGCTGCAGCTCTGCATGTCGTGAGAGGTCACTAAAAGGCTGAGGTGACACCTCGGTGGCAATAGTGTTCAATAAATAATTAATTCTTTTATTTTTCTTTTTGAGTGTTATTTACAAACTAGCTGCACTCCGCGGTTTCACTTGCGTGGTGATGGATTATGCTAATGATGAATAAAAGTTCATAGTCTATGTTTATCGCAGTCTAAAATGGTGAAGTAATTTTTCAAATCAGCCCAGTAGTTTTAGACCTTAGTAAATTAAAAAAAGGAGCAAACAAATCTTTCTTCTTAAAAAAAATTATAGATATATTTATATGCTATTGGCTTTACTTGTTCCGTCAGTGGTATTTTAATATATTATTGGTATTGTAATATATATTTAATATATTATTTATTATTGGCATTCATACCATCTCAACTAATCAAACTCCAGGGTAAAAGCTATATCGGATTCACATTTTAGTCAAATAAATACGTTGAGGCTTTTACCATTAAAGTAACTACCAGACAATCGGACGCCTACAAACTTTAATAATTTGATCCAAATAGTAGATTTGTTCAGATGAAACATCAATCATGAATAAGTGCCTAACTATAAAATTCAATTCGAGACCATTTACTTCATATTTAATTAATATAACCCAAAACTCAGAATCAAACCAGTATCAGAGGATAAGTAAGCACTCGAATTATTTTCTAGAATACTATTTAATAATATGCTAACGCGTAAATACGAGTACATGAATAATTGGTATCCTTCTGTATCAAAGTTGAATAGAAACTTTGAGCATGATACAAAGTTGAATGCCTATTTGTGTTCGATATTACTTTATATGGTACATTAAAACATTATGAAATATAGTAAATAAAGGCAAACATAGAGCGCTTGTGTAATTTGAATGTGTATTGAACGCGAAACGCTCGCTGTGGAGCTTGACTTGGCGATCTGAACCGATCAACAAGTTAAGCAACGCTTGCTGCGGTCAGGACTTGCATCAGTGACAGCTAGTGGCATTATTCAACTGAGCGCTTCCATGTTTCGGAGGGCACGTTAAACCGTCGGTCCCGGTTGTTTGTCTTAAGACAACAAGTCGTTAGGCTATATCAAAAGCCTTCTGGTGGCCTGAAAACTTTGATAAGGGTACTACCCTATCCTCCAAGCCGCACTGGGCCCGCGTGGTGGATTATTGCCCAACTCCTCTCTCTGAGAGGAAGGCTCGAGTCCCAGTAGTGGCATTATAATGGGCAGATTATGTTAGGTATGATGAGGCAATGCTAGCCCAGGGGTAGGTTATCTGACGGTTAACGGATCGACTTGAGCTGTTGGTGAAAGTAACATTATGGTGCAATGTACAGCAAGATGGCAGCTTACTTTTTGTGCCCGCCTGACTAGCTACCATCGTGATACTACCATGCTACCATGTTTGAAATAGTCTTGAAAGCCAGGCTCCATTATAGAGTTACGCTGCTTAAATTTAAATGACGTTATTTAGTACTGCGCAAAGGAAAAATTTTCTGCGCCGTACTAAGTGATGTTATTTACATTTAACCAATGTTTATAAGTAAGACCGTTAGTGTGATAGCATCTTCGAAAATCAGTCAGTCAGTCAGTGAGACATCAGTCAAATACTAGATCAATCATGAAACATAAAAAAACTTAGTATGACTATGTTCTGAAATGAAGTTGATATGTTTATTTTAGTGGACGTTAAACAAAAGTTTTTTCCCAAAGATGATTGGAAATTTGAGAATTAAGCTGACAACCTTTTTCGAGATAAATCAAAATTGATGAACTGGCCAAATACAAGGAAGCAGCGGCCCGCAAAAGTTGTATAATAATACAAGTACAATTTGAAAAATTTCATACCGACTTCCATTCAATTCAGTTATTGGAGTGTATCTCAAAACTACTTGATGATGATAAATTTCATGAAATTGGGGAATAATGGGACCACACGGGAATCATCAGCTTTCAAACAAAATAGATTAAATCAAACAGAAGAAATTTTAAGAATCGGTTATATTATCGGTTAGTCGAAAGTTATGAGGTAACAAACATAAAAAAAATAAAAAATTCAGTCGAATTGAGTACCTCCTCCTTTTTGGAAGTCGGTAGAAAATCCATATATGTCGGGGCTTAGCGGCCAGAAAAATTACAAAATAGTCAATATTAAACTTATATCTGTCGTGTAATTTAATAATGGAACGATCTTTTACTCCGAAACATAGCAACCAATGAGATAAATTATCAAAAGTTTTATTAAAATGTCTAACTGACTTGCACATAGAAAGCTGTTTATCGTTCATCATTGATTTTGAAAATTAATTGTATTTGACAAAATGAGTTCAAATTAAGACAGTTAGTGTGATGAACTTACGCCACCTGAAATTGTAGAAAACTTGTTACCGCCAAAATCGAAAAAAAACAGTTCTGCCTAGGTACAACTTAGTTTTATTTCCGCGTATTATTGAAGAAAAGTACTATACAAAACTTTGCCACAACTAGGCATTGATGAATTTACGTATGTGTGCCTCGGCTTCGCCTCGGCCTACATTTACTCGTTCGTCCATCAATGCCTCTTTTGCTGGCCGCTGCAGTAATGTACTATTACCCGATTAGATTTTCTTAATAAGTACTTGAGTCTACTACGTACAAATAAACATGAGACAAATAAAGGTATTTACCTCATGGACATCAAACTAAATACTTTTCTATGAGGCTCAGAATAAAAAACCATTTTTTTCTATTTGCCTACTAACCTACATAATTAAGTATTAGACACACATTGTGACGTAATGCCTTTTGACCAGAATGACCTTCCTATACCTTCTACCCACACAAACTCACCCCGGACGAGGTTAGGTCATGTCCACACAACCCTCACGCACACACCAAACTATCAATTTGTACACTCTAAAATAAATTAAAACTCTTTTGTACAGGTGAGCCGGCAATCAGGTCGCGGTACGCTCGACTCACCGTGCTCGTTCCACCGGAACCGCCCAAGATACTACAGGGGACTTTCTACTCTACCACTGAAGACAGAAATATCAGATTGGAGTGCGTCTCCATCGGTGGGAAACCACCGGCTGAGGTGAGTCGTAGCAGTATGTCAATGTAAGCAGTAAGGATAATTCAAAAGTACTAAACCAATAATGTGTAGTGTAAACTTGGGGCTTGCAAAATTTTTAATTTATTAAATGAAAAAACTACATTATAATATCTTTGGTGACAAACGTCGACTATAGAGAAGTTTAGTATTCCAAGCATTATGTCTTATGAAGTGAAGTGATAACTTAAACTAGTCTAGTGCTGTGGGTTGGAGTGAAAGATGACGCGTGAGAGAAAGGGAAGCCAGACAGACTGGCGCCGTAACGCGTTACGTCACGAATCGGTTCACCCTCCCATAAGAAGTTACCACTTCAAAAAGCCTAAAAAACCTTATTGTGTTTTGAAGTTAATGCCCTGGTATAGTGTTATTACCTAATCCATTTCTATCGTGGCCTAGTGACTTCTGTCCTAAGACGACTTTTATGGCCCACAGTGTTCGGTACTCATTTGTAAATGGCATTTACATTTATCCGTACATATGAGTATAATATCTGCCGGCGTACGTTTTTCTTTGCAACTTGGACCATGGGTCTTCCAAGCGGGGCGTGAATAAGCATCTATCAGGTCATCATAGTGGTTCACAGCCTACGGTTGTATTAATTGTCATCGCTTCTTGATTTCATTTTCGCTTTCCATCAGGCGCGAGGAAGTCACTTAGATGAAACAATATTAAAAATAAATTATGTAGCGAACATACCTTTATCATATTAAACTTTTAGTATTTACCGGCAGAACTATATGAACCTAGAGATCGATCTAGTAAATCTTGACTAGCCTTACTCCGGTCTGAAGCTTTACCACTTCACTTGAGCTACTGTTCTTCCTTATAATGTGCTAGATTGTCCGCCCTTGCGTTGGCGACATTTTTGCGGTTATGTGCACGGTTGCAATTCTCTCGGGTTGTTAGTGCTTTTGTTGTAGATTGTTTACGTAACGCTTTCTCGTCGCGTTCTTAGGATGTTTTTGATCTATGTTATAATATTTTCTTGGACAATATGAAGTGAAATAAAAGTTAGACCTTTTTAAAATATTTTTCAAAAAATGTATGATTGATAGATTATTTATTAATGAACTTACGCTTCACGAGTTTTAGTTACAACAAAGGCAATATAAAAAGTATAATTGTAATTCATATTGTTAAGAAACTCGAGCTGAAGAGGGTGAAATTTGTGTGTAAAAGTACAGAGATCAAATTTTATTTAAATCCATTGCGTAGCCTATATCCTAGCTTTTACAAAATTGGCTCTTTGATACGATGCTATAATAATATGCACAATTACTGTTATGCACTGCTTATACCACCAATATCAACAAACTTAATCAACGTACGTTGTTCTTAAAACATTACCAAGATGCTTAGACAAAGCAATAGGATGGTCCAGGCTGAGATGACGTCTTATAAGAAAGATTAAATCCTCGATAAGATTAATGACGTAGCTTGTAGATAACAAAAACACGCAAGTTCTTTTATTGGTCATTGTTGAATAAACTTTAAACCGGAAAGAGGAAGGAGGAAGAAGGAATAATCATCCTTCACTCCCCATTAATAAAGACGACAAGCACAAAGACGGTGTCCTAGTGTCACCGAGAAAGTAGGCATGATTTGTGAAAATTGTGAAAAATATGAACAAGGCGAGGCAATGACGGCAAGCCCGCAAAATTCCATTTAGACTGTGACATTGATTAATTATTAAGATGTCGTCGCAAATGAAAACCGGCGTGCTATATCCGCAACTATAATTTTTGGGGTTCCAAACGTAATAAGCAACCTAAATAACCGAGCTTTGCTCGATTTAAGTACGAATACAAAATAGCAACAAATGTTCTTTGAGAATATTGTCACCACGATTCAGGATTTTGCAATGTTAAACATCTAGTTTGAACGCAACGAAAACACTGTTGTCTTACGTTGCCTAAAATACGGATGAAACGACGTTTTTAAAAAATGAAACCTAGCAATATCGGTTTAGCGCCCCTAAACCCCCTGCGTACTAAATTTTATGATAATTGTCGGAGCCGTTTCCGAGATGCAGATTATATAAGCAAGAATTGCTCGGTTATAATATTAGATAAGAATAATTTACGTTTCCCCGCCAAGGTAAGTAAAAATCTATCGCTCGGTCTAAGTACTTTGCCCTCGCACTATGATTGATGCCGAGGCATGGACACACACCATCATCCATAACCGACAACAAACGAGCTTATCACAAAAATATTTGCTCTAGCCAGGAATCAGTTCAGGTTCGATTTTCGAAGGAAAGGAGCTAACTGATCAACAGATTAAGGAACCATTATGGTAAGATTTCGTTGTGTATCCATCCGTTCCTCTATATGAATATCTAAGCAATATCAAAAGCCATATTCACTTGAATTTCACCACGTTTGTTACTTCCTTTTAACATGTACACTGCTAAAAGTATTGTAAAATACCTGAATTATACTGAAAATTATGCCTGAAATGAAAATAAAACGAACAAGGACTTAGAGTGTAACCATATTGTTTGAAGGAGTCAAAGGTATGATTTATTTAACATTATTAAATAAAAGATTCCAACAATATTCATATTTACAGAGATAAAGAAGTATAGTAGAAGTAAACTCATAAATGCTAAAGATACGAGTAGCTGATAATAATCAGCTTGGAATAATCTCATATACTTAACTACTACTTAGACGACGGCTATTTATAATATTGTATCGAATTGTAAGTAAACGTTTGTTCTTCTGATAAATTTAGCTATTCAAACGGAACCTCACCAAGTCAAATTGATGCTGACCAATTTGTTCAATTGGGTATTATAAACCCTTTTTTATGAATTTTATATCTGTGTTTGTTTCTTATTATAGTTTACTTTGTTCTATTGGGGATAATAAAGCCTTTTCTTTATTTATTTAAAATCTATTTTTGTTTATTTTTATAGCTTACTTTGTTCTATTGGCTATTATAAAGCCTTTTCTTTATTTATTTTAAATCTATTTTTGTTTCCTTTTACAGTTACTAGCTGACCCGCCATATCTTTGCATGCAATTTCCTCCACCAAGAAATCCTTTCTTAGTGGACGCTTATAACATATTACCATCTACTGGCAAATTTCTAGTTTCTATTAGGATCAGTCAGTTAGGATAATAAGTCAGAAATATATAAAGAAGTAATGATCTTATATTAGGTCATTGTATAGAAGTCGTATCTGTGATAGTAAGTAGGTACCATTGTAACGTAATAGGTTTCCCTACTATGTACACTGTGTTATAACCAACTCTACCACTATCTAGAATTGTTACTAACCCTAGAGGCCTATACTAAAAGAAAATAATAGGAACTTTAGAGTTAATATAAAGTTTAATATACGATACGTGACCTGACGGAGTTTCACTTTTGAAGTCCCACTTTCTGTACATATTTCCCCTCGGTGATTACATGGAGCCAGTCCTTCTAAAAATTCCTGTTATAATTTCTATTTTATAATTTTGGGACATCTCCTGGGTCCAAATCTATTCTTGTTACTTCTCTATTATATAAAAATCCGGAATCCTTGTAATCTATTTTTATTTTTATATTTTTAATAACCTCTCGGGTGTTAATCCATCTCAAAAATTGATTTTTCTCTCTTATTTTATCAAAACCGGACCAAATCCAATCGAGTCTTCTGCTTCATAATAATTCTCATTTCTTCCTATCTGACTTCTTCAGGTCATTTCTCTTTTTTTTTTTTTTTTTTTTCACTTAGCGATGGTCAATGACTAATAAGAATAAAAAATACATAGATTTTAATGTATGTATAAAATAAAGTGAAATTTATATTATACCATATTGAACTGTACATTGCAGTACCACCCAGAACTTCTAGAATGGCACTCTCTTAGTCATAGTCAACTTTTGATGGTTTACCTCCCAGAGATCTCTTGAGTTACTTTGAAGCTCCTCTCGCGAGCCCTTGCCTTACATTGGGGCTGCACATGCAATAAGCTAGGTGTGAATTCAGCATTCGCAGTCTGCTTGATGACGCTGTACGCGCAGCAAAGTCCAACAGTCCTTAATATACAAATTCTTAATACTCATTTGCGTCCAAAAAGAAACACATTGCTTCTATGGTGCTGATTTTATTAAACATATTATGGCAATTCCTCTATCAAGAATTCGATAGAGGAATTGCCATAATATGTTTTGTCTAGATGGCGTCGATTTCAATTTGAGACAGTGTATTACGAAGACAGAATAGCGATGACAATGAAAAAACGTAAAGCCACTTCAATTAGGGTATAGGTGTCGTTGGTCTTCCTGTTATTAACAGGAGTAATTATAATATAATGCATTTATGTATCGATAATATATGTTTGGTTTTTTCTTCTCGTACATGATCTACAAGATACTGTGACCGCAAACATACACATAAACCCAAAAAACGCTTAGAAATATATGTTGCCTAATAAATGAAAAAGTGTTTGTAAAATCTGCAAAATACATTTATGTCTGGATGTGTGTCAAATGCTGCTTATTTTCTACTGACTTCAAAAAAAGGAGGAGGTACTCAATTCTACTGTTTTTTTTGTTGTTACCTCATATCTTTCGACTGATTAAAACGATTCTCAAAATTATTTTTTTTGAAAGCTAGTGCTTCTCATGTGGTCCCATTTAAATTTCATCAAATTCGGTCGGTAGTTTTTGATCCAATAACTGAATAGAATGGAATCATCAGTATTAAATTTTTCAAATTGTACTTGTTTAAACATTACTTTTGTAGTTGCCTTCCACTACATAGCCTAAAGCTTGACGCATAAATTTTAATTATGTTTCCTCTTCAGAGTATTTTCTTCAATGGCCTTTTCGTTTTCAACGGTAAAAGCCACCCAAACAGATGACGGATCGTCATCCGTTGCAATTTGTGGTTGTTGCCTTCCCCAGAAATTTCCAAAAGGACCGGTTGGAAGCGGTATGCATCCAACGTCGTCCTGCTACCTTTATCAGGTCATCAGTCCACCTTGTCGGTGGACGACCTACGCTGCGCTTATCGGTCCGTGGTTTCCATTCTAGAAACTTTCGGACCCATTGGCTGTTCTGTATGCTATGTGCCGTGCCCACTGCCTGTTGACGAGTAATGGTTAGCAAAATTATTGTCAGTTAACTTTGACAATCCATGTTTTAAACTACTTTTTTTCATAAGTGTTATACCTTGGCCTGTCGCCCGGTACTACGTTATCGTTAAGTTTCGGGACATTCTGTATATTTACTTGTATTGACTGAGTAACTGATTCATCGACGCAGAGCCTAATCACGGGGATTATATGCCCTTTTGAAAGTTGATGCCTTTTAGTTAGACTAGTTTATTTAAATGCTTACAGCATTGACATAAAATAGGGTTATAAAACATTCATACACAGAGGTAAAGTGAGCAAAACCCCTGGTAGCTAGTATTTGATTTATGATATAACTCCTGCGATAGTTTACACAAAAAAACCACATGGTATCAAACCATAGATCGTTAATAGAAGAGTACAAAAGACACACTCACTCACTAACATGTTTGTCCTCCTTCCTACTAATAGTATTAATGCGAAAGTTTCTGAGTATGGATGTATGGATGTCTGGATGTATGGATGTGTGGATGTGTGGATCTTTGTAACTTATTAACGCACAAGCGGCTGAGGCAATTTTGATGAAATTTGGTATGGAGGTAGATGAGGCACTGGCATTTTGTCTATGCTTGGGCACAACATAGACAAATTTGATAAGATCTCCGCCTACGTCAAGATCGTAATGATGACAGTTCTGTCAAACTTTGTGTCAGTTTCTGATAGCTTAATAATCATAATTATCATAAACAGCCCATTTTGTTCCCACTGCTGGGACTCGAGCCTTCTTCTCAGATAGAGGAGTTGGGCCATAATCCAGGACGCGGGCCCAGTGGATAGGTGGATAGGTTAGTGGCCAACCCATGTCTAAGTTTTCAGGTCGCCCGAAGGCCTTCGACATAGCCTAACAACTTTTGTACGAAGACAAACATGCGGGACCGTTGGCTTAACGTGCCCTCCGAAGCACGGTAGTGCTCAGTTGAATAATGCCACTAGCTGTCACCCATCCAAGTCCTGACCGTAGCTAGTGTTGCTTAAGTTTTTGATCGGTTAAGATTGCCAAGTCAAGCTCCGCTACGAGCGCTTCAAATTCGCCATTATAGTTTTTTTTTATTTGGTTTGCTTACAGTAGAAACTTTGGTGCTCGTATGCTACGAGCACCACCAAATACAAGCATACTCTGCATGCTTTTCAATCTAAACATAAAGGTGAGTTATAAAACTAAGTTATAAAACTATTTATGATAAATAAGTTTAAGGTAAAAATTTCAAAATAGATACCTACCCATAATGTAACTACTCAAATTGATAACTAACAATAATTGATATATCCAAAGCCGACGATATTAGATATCGACATACTCCGTTGATATAAAGAATAGATATGACTCAATTATCATGTTTCATCACATTTTTTAGTGTAATACCAACTACGAACGCACTATCCCTGACTATGAAATGAGATAGTGTTGAAACAAATACATAACATAAAAAATCTAACTGAAATAACTCTCCTTTAGCAAAGTAGGGTAAAAAGGCTGTTAACTTTTACTCTTCAAATATAACTTCTGTCATTTCCTCTCGTTAAATAGCTCTACCCCAGACACAACAGTGTCAATTTTGTTGCTCCCCAAAACATTTCATAAGCAACATTCATGTTTCTCGAACGGATATGCCCCTCTTGGGATTGGAAGCAATTAGGAGTTAAATTGAAAATGATGCGACAATTCTGCTCCGCTGAGGATGCAGCTTTTCAGAACTGAAATATTCGTGGGTTTAGATTAGGGAAGTCACTTTAAATTGTTTTAGAGATATGTGCCGAATTGGCTGTATTTTGATGATGACATCGTAAAAACTTTGAATTGTATATGTATATCAAAATATTTTTTATAGATTTTTCAATGATGTCAAGTAACAATATGGGCAAGTCGTGTAGTACTGCGTAGGTCAAAGGCTTATAACCGACTTCGAAAAAGGAGGAAGTTCTATGTTCAACTGTAGTTTTTATGTATTTTTACCGATTTATTCCCCATTTGTGGACGAATACTCAATTTTTTTATGTATTTGAAAGAGTATATTATTATTCCTGAAGCAGTCCTACTTAAGTTTTTACATTAGTTCAAGCGGTTTTTGAGTTACACTCTAATAACTGAAACTTGTTTCGCCTATCTTGATGATATCCTTACTGACGGTGAATGACAATCTATCTCGTAAGTAGCAGGAGTCACTAAAAAGGGAGAAAATTCTTTTTTACTTTGAATTAATTTTGTAACGACTTCAAAAGGTTATTTCACACATTTAAATAATGAAGTCGGTTCCATTTTTTGTAATTTTTTTTTCAAACTGAGACCAATGTTTTAGAAGTTGTTCTTAGAAGTCCACACAAGACACTTGCAATGATGCTCAAAGATTTAAACATAAGTGTTGGGTGACACAGTGCTAGTCTACCCCGAGATATAAGTGTGTTAATTCCGCCTATATACTGGAATATATAATATATAATAATACTGGAATTTCCACACTACTAAACGATGCAATAAGTAACTCACTGTTGGGTATTGGAGTTTCCACACAGTGAGATGACTGTGTACTGTAATTCACCACGTAGTGCGGATCATCGTAATGGATAGTCCAGCTGGCTTAAGTGGCTGATGGAAGACCTTCGACCCCAACATAACATACATAACACGTTAACATCCTTAGATCTAGGTTAATCCTGCTATTCTGGTTATGCTGGGTGAAATGATTCACATAGCGAATGGTCTCTAGGAAAGTAGCGCTGGCATCCTAGTGAAGCCGGCGGGCCTTGGACCCGCGGAGGGGAGCCGGAGCCAACCGGTTTCTTGAGGCGGTTTGGCCAGTAGGTACTGGAGCCACCGGGGGCACGAATCGCTTACCTTCCGAATGACTCAGGTCCTCTCGGGGCATGGATGCTTCGGGAGGTATCTGTGTAACGTGGCTCGAAGGAAAGTGACCTCTGCGTGCCACCAATGCGGCTGCGTGGAGGAAAACGCGCATCACGTTTTGGAGGCGTACCCGTGGGCAGAAGAACCGCGGCAGAGTCTTGTCGCGGTGGTGGGGGTGGACCTCTCTTTACCAATCATGATGGTCAGGATGAGCCAGGATGGTCGAAGACGAGAGGTCATGGGATGGGCGATGGTCTTTCTGCGAGGATGTTATGTCGCAGAGAGAGATCGAAGAGCACGAGAGAGAGATTAACCCTCCCTCTCTCCCGCTCTGGAGGGCGCAGACACGGAGGCGAGCTATTCGAGCGCACACTCCATCTCCGCTAGGAGGGCCGGGGTTTTCGAACGAAGGGGACGCACAGACACCTCTGATTTTTTACGTTTGTTAGGCTAGTGTTTGACGAAGAATTGATCGAATTTGGTATCACACTATACCTAGAATAGCGACTGGCTCTCAAAGACAATGGCCAGAACTTGATGGTAGCTAGAGAGGTGGACACCCCAAGTACCCTACCACCATGCTGTGGATTTCATCATGATGTTACTCTATCTGAAAGCCCAAGCCTAAGGTGGGGGCCTTATAATGATGGGCCGACCCTAGTTACACCTTGGCTATAATCGATTCAAAACAGGTGGTGGTTACCAATCTTAGTAATGAATGCATCAGAGTTATTATCCTATAGTTAAGAACCACTTGGCACGATTACTTAAAACCAGTTACTAAATAGTAGCATGTTGAATAAGGTTCAACATTTACAATATTACCAGTAGCGTTTTCTGTATACTCATTCGAATATGTTGCTCAAACAAGGAACACACCTTTTTCGGATCAAATACGTGTTTTTACGAGAATATCAGATGTACGCGAAAAAGTCCCCATATTCACTTTAAAACCTTAAGGCCTCACACCGTTATTTAGACAACTATAGTTAAGAACCACTTGGTACGATCCGGGTATTAACAAGTAGCTTGTTTAAATAGCTTGCTTCAACATTTACAATATTACCAGTAGTGTTTTCTATATATTCATTCGAATATGTTTTTCAATCAAGGATCACACCTTTTGCGGATCAAATGCATGTTTTACGAGAATATCAGATGTACGCGAAATAGTCCCGATATTCTCTCGGACACACCGTTTTTTAGACAGCTATAGTTAAGAACCACATGGCACGATCAGTTTAAACCGGATATTAAACAGTAGCCCTTTTAAATAGCTTGCTTCAATATGTACAATATTACTATTAGCGTTTTTTATATTGGTTAGAATAAGTTTTTCAAAAAAGAAACGTACCGTTACATATACACCTCCAGTTATGGAATCACTTGGCCCGATCAGTTAAAACCAGTTACTAAATAGTAGCTTGTTTAAATAGCTTCAACATTTGCGATAATACTGATAGAGTTTTCTATATGAGTTCGAATACGGTATTTAAATAAGAAACACACCGTTATATATACCTACTCCATACATCCTTTTACAAACTAGGGCGGAAGGGCGTTTTTCATGAATTCATTATGTAGAAAGCAATGAAAAGGGGTAAGACAAATTATCAACCATTATAGGATTGACAGTGATTTGTAGCCAATCTAAAATAGTGTTTATTTAATAGGGTGTAGGATTGGATTTAGGATAAATATGTAGTTGGGCATGAATAATTAGTTTTCTGATAGATGTTTGTGAATTAGGTAATTACTTAAATGGATGGTAACAGAGTTTCTGTATTGATTTGGAATTAATAGTTTGTACTTTTAAATTTTAAGAGGTACTTTGACTCCGACAATACAGCGTGTGCTTTTTACTTTACTTTAGTGACTTAAGCAATATACGAGTATCTGTGCATGTATTGTACCTACATATATTAACTACCTAGTTGTTGCCATTGACCACGGCTTACAAACGTAATATCGCCCATTTAGTATATGTATCATATGAATTTAGATTTTTTCGAAATTTATATAGGTAATAAATTTTACAAACACAACTACACGTTAAAAAATTGGTATGAATACAGAGAAGCAGAATTTAGAAATAAAAATTTGTAAATAAATTTTAAAATTTCAACATTATATTTAATTCCCCGTGAGGGATAGCCTAGCTGATGCCCCCTACGGAGGCACTTACAAATTTTCATATTACATTTATTATTTCTGAAATCTACAACCGGATCGGAACGCGACTACGACTGAGAATATCCACTTACTTAATTTAATTAACAAATGTTCATTTATTTGTAGCTCCAGTGTGTTGCCTTATAAAAGAGACCATAATAATGGTATCAATAGGGCAAGACACGCTACACTTTGACATGGTAATACACGAGTACCTATATATTTTTTGTATTTTTTCACAAGAGATTGTAAGTTATAAGCAACAGTTCGTATATCAATTATGTCATAAAACAAAACTCTCTGCGAGAGTCAAATCAGTAGTCACCTCAGTTTGAGCGTACTTTCACGTAAACATTACAAGGTTCAACTCGCCCTTAATGACTAAATAATTTAATTTTAAACCTTAGTACAAAACCAGACGGATTCCATACGCAAATAAATTAGGTATTTGAAATCTTACTACGAAAATAATGAACCTCGAATAAGAAGGTCGCAATCCCGACCCGAATTAATTATTTAAGTAGGCACTTCTTATTCCAATTGATACGGCTAAGCAAATTATTTTAAAGTCGAATATACACTGTTACTTTAGGAGGGATAAATAATGGTAATTACTTAACTTAGCTATTGTAAGTAGGCACACGGCTTATTTTTTTATGCTGTCGGTGGCAATCAAGCACACGGGCCGCCTGATGGGAAACGATCACCGTCGCCTTTTGCTTATGGGTATATGTAACACTCGGGGCATCACAATTACTTTTTTTTAACTAGAAATACGGGATTACTCACGTAATATTTATCGGATAGGTCCGACTATAGTTTCGACCACATTCGGTGGTCTATTTTAAGGAGTGTTCGGTACGGCCGCGTCTTTGACATCTCGCTTAGCACTGCGGGCGGCAGCTCGTAGCCCTCGTGATGTTAAAGGTTGGTACGGAGGGCGGGTTTCAGTATGTTGCGTTGGCGCGTCACGGTGTGAACCCTCTTGATCGTCGTCGCTGGTGAAGCGCCTGCTGGTATGTGAGGGGACGTCCCAGCAAAAAGAGCTCACTACATCTGCACCAGACACGTCATTTGCATCAGAATGAGTTCCATGAAGGCAAGGCTTCCAAGTATGTGGTAAGAACCATCCTACGTCTCGATTAAAGTTTCACCGCTTACTAATCTCAATGGACTCTCGGATCTTGCGCGGCACGTAGAACTTTTCTCTCGCTAAGATCCGAGCTCTGTCGAAGCGGATGTAGTGGTTCGTGTCGGAGAGCAGAGAATGTTCTACTACGGCGGAACTGGTAGTAATCCCGTATTTCTAATTAAAAATGAGTGAAACTCACGTTAGTTTTTATAACAACATCACAAATACGCTGCCGACCTTTAAATACTCTGTTGACTCGTCTTTTAAAGAGCCCCAAAGCAGTTTTCCGGAAATCATCATCATCATGCAACATAATGTATTAACTATATAATTTGTGGTATGGCAAATGTACAAACGTGCAAGCATTTAAATAAATGAAAAAATAACAGTATTTTGCAATGTATGTACTATCAACATAGAAAATTAAATTGGGCAGGACGGATTTTATAAAACTTTTGATTTGTCATATTAGAAAAGGGACTTAATTCCCGTTTTATAATATACTCAACGTAAAAATGAGAATAATACATTATTTTGTGAGCTACGAGTAAGTAGCGAAGCTTTATTGCAATGAAAACGCACCTTAAATTCTAAGTCATTATTTCCGGGATTCAAGAAATTGATAAGGCCCATTGATTACTGTGATAATAACAATTTACAATATTTATGATTGTTTCCTTGATTAGCCTATTTTCGGAAAGTTTCTTGCTGTCACCAATAATTAATTATAGGCCTGTTGTTGTCTTTGAATATTTATGTCATAATGACTAATTGAGTATGAATTATTTTGTGAGAAAGACCGACATGGTCATGAAATTTGAAAATATTTTATGACTATCCGTGCCATGATATTCCTAGTAACGGCCCTAATGATGATATAAGAAATACTATGTGCCTGATGGTTTGACACACTTACCATTGATTGCATTACTTGCATTGTCACATCATCGTCACAGGGCAATCCAATGCTATATTGAAACACTAGCTCCGTCCCTTGGTTTTAGCCGCATGTAAAGTGACTATCTCACGGGAAGATTTTCCGGGACAAAAGTATCTATTTTGCCGAACGAATATAGATTACACATTTTGTTCTGCCGAAAGAGATGGATATCAGTCTGAACTACGAGTAACTTTAATAGTACTTTAGTCCATCTAATGTCTGAACAAGCTATGATTTGTGATGTTTTCACAAGGCAGTCTTTCATTTATTAGCTTTGTCGTTCTATCCATCCAGCCAATCAAAACAATATCCATTCAAACTTCACTAAATAAAGTTGAGCCCTTTCTGCGTATATAATAGTAATCATATATACTCATTTTATTACAAACTGCCGAATTTATTTATTTAAAAAACTAATAAAGTGCTGATATAAAAAGCACTGGTGTTATTATTGTCTCCTGACATTTTAATTTCTGTTTTATAACTAGCAACCCGCCCCAGTGTCGTAAGGCTGTAATTTAGAAAAAAAGACATGTAAAATTTTAAGTTTGTTATTTCTACTTACATAAAAACTTTGGGTTTTATTGTATCCTTCAACCTTTACATTAACCTTACGAAAAAATCCCCTAATAGTGAAAACCGCATCAAAATCCGTTGTGCTGTTAAGGAGAAATTAGCTGATACACAAACAGACAGACGCGAAAATCGACATTATTTTATACTATGCAAGGACTACTAAAATAATTTCATTTGCTACAACGCCCTTCAATACAGTAATGGTATCACAAGATTGTCCCGAGGTAGCCTCTTTTAAATGCTAGAAGGAAGAGTTTTTAGTATTGAGGTGGTTTGTTTTTAGTAAACTGCTATCTTTTTATTCTTTAAACACAAAAAATACTTTAAGAGAAAAAGATTATTATATTAAAAAAACTGTTCATTATTTGATACACTTTATTTTTTTTACCATTTTATTCCAATTTATTTTATCTGTGCCTGTACTTTTGTTACAGATCACGTGGGTAGATAGCAACGCGGGCGTTCTAACGCAAGGAGTCACGTACACAGTTGAAGCGTTGCCAGATGGACAAAGATTCAATGCGAGGTAATAATACTAAACGAATTATATAGTACGAGTGACGGCTGCACGAAAGGTTCTCTCTATAAAGGATTTATGGGCAGAATCCACAGGTAACGAAGCGTTCAATAAAAAACTCGGATAGATCCTGAAATCAGCCTGACTAAGAACTTACAGGTTAAGTTTGCTTTCTCTGCTGAAAAATCCAGATCTTCAGCAAGATTCTCTTTTTTCCCATATAACCTCTGGAGTTCCCGTCGTGGTAAATTTGAAGGATTTCAAGTTGTAGTTGTTGTTGTGATTGTAATCTTTGGTACCACCAGTTGGAGATGAAACTTGGTGCCTTGAGCATTTTGCAACTTCTGAAAAACTTTTCGTAGTTTTGCTTATTGTTGCAACATCATTCCACTTGGATTTAGTAGTATCCCCTTTCATCCAGTTCAAGATTAGCTTAATGAACGTGTGTTTTTGTTGTTCTCGTTGTATGGCTTCTTTCCATTTATAGCTAAGATTCATCTTCAACAACGTGATATGTACCACACTCTCGGTTTCTTGTCAACCACAGTACTAACAGCTCTCAAAACAAGGTCTTCTTGATAATGCGCCTGCGGTGTGATAATCCGTTGCGGTGTTCGATCTCACAATTCAACTCTTGTTCGACCCATCTTGCGACTTGTCGCCCATGACCATGGCAATCATGGGTCCAGTCCCGATCTGGAATAATTGCTATTCATATGCTTATTATAGTGACTCGCGTGGAATAAAACTTAAAACTCGATAACTGCCTGCCTCAACTGGATCCTAATTCTTTATCCATCGATGAGAGTTTTTTCCCCGCTAATAGAGACGTCAAAACAAGAACGGGACTCAAAAAGCCACTATGGAGTACAGTGTAGACACTGTCTGGCCTGTCGTGTCCCGTTAAGATCAGTAAAAAAGCCGTCAAAGCTTTTACAACACAACCCCGCAACGACAGCCATCAAAAATCATCCAGCCAGGCATAAGATCACTCTTAGAAACAAAAAACACATAGCACCACCTTGTTTCACAACGCTAGAACATTTGCCCCAATGGCGTGATTTTCCGTAGCTAGTTTGGAATACAATCAACTTGTTTCGGTTACACGTCAGTCACTGTAGACACAGTGTGTGCAAATACGGTTATCATAACCCTACTAAAACTCAATGGAACTGCGAGGTTGCCACTCAAACCTTTTATTTGTCTCATAAGCCAGATAGTAGTAGTAAACAAGTGACTGACTTATTAATACCATAGATGAGGGAGTAAAAGTAACAAAGCTCTAACTATCTAAACTAAACTTAATGTTACAGAACAATTACACATAAAAAAGTTATATTGACACATTTTAACCAGTCGATTTTACCTGTAAGTCCTAATGAGGGAACTTTTCTTTTAGCTGTCACTTTGACTTTAACAACTTTATTATAAGCGTTCGAAAATTATCATTATTTACATGAGACACATAATCGTATCAACATTCACGTCTACATCTATTTGCACACTTTATTAGCGGACGTCGTCAGCTAGGTTTGGGGCATGTGAAGATGTTCTACATATTATTACACTGCAAGACCAAAGCAACTACGTTGATGTCTCAGCATAAAGCATGGCTTCATGAAGATGTAAATACATACGCATTCCAAAAATCGCAGTATAACACAACAAATAAAATTCAATTTCAAATAAATCTAAATAAAGTGTTTTTTATCAGGTCAATTATCAACATGACTCCAAAGGAAGAACACCACAACCAGACCTTCACATGTCAAGCTCAAAACACGGCTGACAGGGCATATCGAGCGGCGAGCATACAAATTGAGGTAAGTTTTTATAGCATAATAGTTTCAGCTTTAAGGCTTTGACAAACAGCAGGCGTGGTGGGGCGCGATGTTGGCAAGATGTGTTCTTGGCGCGCTTACTTACTATGGAAAGCATAATGTGTCGTCATACATTTTACGTTAAAATGGCGTGTTTATGACGTCCGCAGTTTGTCAAAGCCTTAAATATGATCATTATGATATATAATAGACCGTAATATCATTTTTCAAAATTATCTCCAGTACAGAAGCTATCCTTGAATTTATAAATTTAATTATATCATAGAGTAGATATTTTATCTTTGTGATTTATCTACAAGAGTCTCAATCTGGGCCTTACTGTTAACCTGAAGTCAACTTAAGCTGAGATAGCGGAACGAGCTAATCTCTAAATATCTAATTGAAAGAAGCAGAATAATTGTTACAACGATAATAATCTTTATTATTGCCTCTCAATAAACGAACCGATATGTAAGCTAAAAATAAACAAACTTTAAGTTTGTTATACAATGTCCAAATCTTAGTTATTGCTAACATTTTCATAAAGTTACCTAAGAATTCAGAAATGTAACTTCGGCAGAAAATTCTCCAGTTCAGACTCATTTCTTTAAATCTTAGGTAGAGAAAATCAACGTGAACCTCGAAGTAACAAATGTGGTAGTTCAGAGCTATTTCTTAAGTCGACCGCTACAAATGACTGAATATAGCTCTGCCAACCGCGTTCAGCGGTCAAACGTTACTCTCAGCTTTTCAGAAGTCACTTGATTTCTAGGTCGTTACTAGGATCAAATGTATCTTAGCTTAGGTTTTGGAGTTATACCTTTGATTTCGTACCTACAAAGTTGTTACGTATCTGTAGTTTGTTATTGGAACTAATTTATAATAAGTATATCCATTTATCATTGATGGATTACGGATCCGAAGATTTTGTTCCAAAGATTTAGTGACATGATGCGTGGTAAAGATAGCTGCGAACTAAGACGTCTGACAGAAATCTTAAAAGACACTTCAGTTTCACTGGACTGGTATCTACTTAGATAACTTTTGGACGCTAAGAATATGATTAATTAATTTCCAATATTTAATTTACATTGGTACATGTTATTCATAGAATAGTAATGGAAAAAGTATAATAAAAAAGTAAAGCAGACGAACAAATATTTAACTATTTTTAAATGACTCAAAAAAAAGGAAGAGGTTTCTGAATTCGCCCGTATATTCTTTATGTGTGTCCGCGGATAACTTCGTCGTTTATAAATCGTTTATGATAATTCTTTTATTTTTGATAGTGTATACTTCCATGGTGGTCCCATATAAATTTCATCAAATTCGGTCTAGCACATTTTGAGTTACACCCCAAAAACTGAAAAGTGTTGATTTATCTTGATGGTTATCATCATTGAATGTGTATCCCGAAAGTAGCAAAGTCACTAAAAAGGGTGAAAAAAATGTTTATCAATAAATGGAACCGACTTCTACTAAGTTTTACAAATTTCTTGATATTTAAAATTGTTTTTTTTTAAGAGACATTTCCTTAAACATTTCTTAAATTTGAAGCTTTCCATTATTTGCATTATCATTTGGTACCCTGTTTAAGATGTAGATATACATCTTGAAAATATTTATAAAGAGGTTTTAGGTATACAGTTCCATATTATGTTCTTTTGAGTGCATTCTCCCAAGTAGTTCTTAGTTGGTGAAAATCGGATGACAAGTATTGGTATGCTTCCTACTATTCGCTTGGTGGCACTAGCCTTTGCTAATGAGCGTCTTTTTGCGTCTCGTAATGGAACCAAGACCTTGTAAGTCCCAAAGATTAGAATTCCATAACTACATGACTGAAATTGGTACTTGGTATAAGTTACTTAAGCAGTTGTTTTGATGTTAAGAACTATATCAACAGTCTGATTGCCTCAATGTAGGATCTAAACTTGAATCTAAAGTATCGACGAGCTCTGAACAAAAAGGTTATTTATTTTTATAGGCACAGGAACATCTAGGAAAGTCAGAGTTAAATGAAATCAATTCCTTTATCGTTACTCCAGGTTGTTGTACAACCACACGTAAAGCGATAATACTCCATTAATGTATCGTAGAGAAATCATTTTCACTTTTGATAATGTGCACTGCCAAAGAGTGAAATTCATTGCTTGTTCTGCGTTTCCTGATAGATATAATCTTGGACTCTCCAACTGGAAACTCCAACTGCAAATATGTATACTCTGCTAAATTCAAAAGTGCTGCCATACCTATATACTATAAAGACAGGTGAGATAAGAGTCAAAAGATTAAAAGTGCGAGTTGGTAGCTGGCTACATGAAGCCGTAGCAAACGACGTGTCGCAGCGACACTAGTTTCTATGTATTTCTATGAAATACCATTTATAGTTGGCGACACAAAGCTACCGTCGCGTCGTCGAGCGGCAAACGACACTGTCGCTTGACCGCAGATCAGTAGTGCCGCTCGGGGACACCAATCTGCCTAGTACTTTTTTTAGAACGGACTAATGCTGATTGCCTCTACCGGCATTTACAGCGTCACCGGACGGTTGGCAAGCGCAGATGGCACTCAGCCAGTCTGCCTAGTACTACAACTGAAAAGCTTTTATACTAAACCATTCGGATCGCTTTTCAACTGCATCTGCAGTCGGGTTCGAAATCATGACTGCAGCGACATGAAGCGACGATACGTCGTCTGCTGCTGCTTCTTGTAGCCGACTACCAAGTTACCTTAATAATAAAATAGTTTTTTCTATTACCTTGAATAAACATTAGGTAGTGTTTAAATAAATATGAAAATCTACCTCTCTCTCTTTGCCCTTTCCAGTTCAAGAGACCTTATATCTGAATAGAAAATACAAATACTCCAGGAATCAGTATTCTACTCGCGAACGGCGTATTTACTCACCGTCAGAGTCCAGTGTTTGACCTGAATCGATATTCTCGAATATCCACACGTAGACGTAACTGATTCTGGTTATTCGCTATGTGGAGTGGTTCTCTTTTGCAATTTTGTGAATTATCTATTTTAGAAACACATATTTAACTAATTGAACCATTAATTGAATAAAAATTAAGTTCTGAAAATATATGTACAAAGTAAGTGAAGAAAGAATTTTTTTATTGTTCATTATTTAATCTATTGCTTTGCTGTACTTCTTCAGCTGTAGTTTTCTCGCAACATTCTATGATAATTAACTTTAAACTTTATTATAAAAGTCAATATATAGTTCTGAAGCTGTATGACTATTGACGTGCATTTGACAAACCTTTTTATTATTCAGAAAATTGGGTTTAATAGCTATAGAACTTTTTCTAAATCCGTTTAATGCCAGTTTCATCTACTTCGTTTCATCCAAATGGCTTACATTTGATGCATAACATAATTTGAAATTAAATTCTTTGTTTCAATTATTTGTTTAATTTGATTTAAGTTTTTTTTTAATTTCCCATATTTCACTTTTATGGCCTGAATTCTGGGCGTAATAACTGTATTATAAGATGCGCTAAAATAAACTTCGTTTCAATAAAACTTCTTTCAACATTTGCATCGGCCTGCTTTGCTGCTCGCTCGGCTGCTTCTATTGTTTTAAAAGTGAGTGACAACTTTAGACAAGGCAGCTTAGATTTTTCTCTCTGCAGTTTCACCCACGTGGTGATGGATGATGATGATGATAGGTCAAATATAGCCTATGTTACTCAGGAATAATGTAGCTGTTGGTAAAATATTATTTTATCAGTAACGTGGTTTTTGAGTTTATTCAATACAAACAAGCAATCAAATCGTGCCTCTTTATTTTTAGTGTAGGTAGGCTAATTATTTGACAAGAGAGTGAGTGCGAAGTACAAGCAAAGCGTCTCTGCAATAGCTTGGGCAAAAATCCATTTGTGGTCCGGATTACCGGATGTTCTTCTCTACAGCCGTGCGATGTTATAATGATTCGTCGATGTGCTCGTCGACGAACTCACCGATGTCTAATACTTTATGAGATATCACGCTTGTACACAAAATTTTTTTTCCAATGTGTCTTGTCATCTCGTCATTTGTTTCACGGATGTTGTCAAAGATGCAACGAAGTTTGGTCTTTGGCACGGCAGGTCGCATTTCTTTACCGATTCTTGTGAAATTTTGTGGGCAGGTCCGATATAAATATAGAATATATTTTTTTTATGTATCAGTTTTTTGTTTCTTTTTTATTTTAAGTTTTATGCATTTTGTTAGGTGCGCGGTGAATATTTATTCAGTTTAAGCTATGCAAAGACATAGGTCTACAGCTCACAGATCCACAAGTAGGTATTATAGGTAGTAGGTTGGTAATAGGTGATTTTCTACCGACTTCTAAAAAAAGGAGGAGGTACTCAATTGGACTGTATGTTTTTTTTTATTTATATTTATAACTTCATAACTTTTGATAGGGTAAGCTTTTTATCAAAATTATCTTGTATGAAAGCTGATGCTTCCCATGTGGTCCCATTAAAATTTCATTAAATTCGGTTCAGTAGTTTTTGAGTTACACTCCAATAACTAATTTTTACCAAAGTAATAGAATGGAAGTACAGTATAAAATTTTTCAAATTGCACTTGTAATTTATTAAAACAATGAGAAAAATCAACTGTTCGCACATTACAAACAGTATTAAAATATTTCTCTCCCAATTCAGTATGAGATACACAAATACGCAAAATGTCTCATGTGAATTCACTTTTTCCTTTGTATCTAATTACGCCGACGCTAGGGTCGTCACGCGATGCCAATTTAACATTGTTCTGTACCTCTTTTATTATTCAAGTCTCGATTCTGTGTAGACCCTTTTTTCCTTCGACCTTAGGCTTGAGCGTTATCGTGCGTATCGCAGAATGATAAGAGGTGATACGATTGTTTACTTCGTGTGTGTTATTTTATAATTTTCACACGTTACACATATTCTGGATGTATCAAAAATATATAATATTATTTTATGATACACAACTATACTAATATTATAAAGAGGAAAGATTTGTAAGGGTTTGCTTGTAACGAATTGGCTCAAAAAGTACTGGACCGAATTCAATAATTCTTTCACCATTGGAAAGCTATATTCACCCTAAATAACATAGGCTATATAAGATTCATCATCATCATCATCATCCATCACCGCGCGGGTGAAACCGCGGAGAGCAGCAAATTATAAAATATATAAATAAAGAACTTATAATTGGAACAGTATTTTTTAACAGACTTCAAAAAAGGAGAAGTTACTTTATAATATTATTATATGTAGTATGACCGAAGCCATTGTCATTCGCGATTACGTGATTGAAGGCGAACGATGGAAGTTTTGATTGAAGGCCATTGACAATCGCGAATGACATAATCAATTGAACGTCTAGTTGTGCTATTGACAGATTGCGGTCATTCGCTAGAACCATTGCGGATGTGAATTCGACATCATCGTTCGTCTTCCTTTCGTACTGGCCAGAAAGTTAATGTGGGCGAGCAATTTACGCATCGTATGAAACTCAATTAATCGTACTTTCAATTGAAGCAAAATTGACAATTGCGAATGACCGAGCACTTAGCTAGGACGTGTAAGTAGTGAATACTCTACAATAACTTTCAAAGATGTAGTGACACAAATTGCAATTATGCATTTTTGTAGAGCGACTGCCGAGCGTCCCCTTCCGCAGTCGCTCTACAAAAATGCATAATTGCAATTTGTGTCACTACAATATTCCCCCCCCCCCTTTTTTAAATTTTTTATGTACTTTTATTGTTTTGCTCTCTGTATTAAAAAAATATATGTATATTTTTTTTTAAAAAGGGGGGAATATTGGAGTGACACAAATTGCATATGCATTTTTGTAGAGCGACTGCCGAGCGTCCCCCTCCGCAGTCAGTCGTCTCCCGTATCGCAGAGCACTGCACACTAAAATTGTAACTGAGTAAATGTTTGGACAATACAAATCGTATATACATCTGCAGTGATTTTATTTCATTAGTGATAGAGCTGGGTCAACTATAGATATAGGAGGACCCACAAAGTAAACTGACGAGGAAAACACAAAATCAACGTTTTATGATATTGTGCACACTGCCTGCACACTTGCACTGTTAACATATTGCAACGATTAATAATCCACCACTATTACATATTAAAAACTAGAAGGTACACAAATCTGAGATAATTAAACAAAATCATTACCTACCTAACCTACTTACTTATACTTAGTTCTCTGTCCTTAAGGTTTGCTGGAAGAAAACTCTCTTTAGGGTTAAGCTCGCCTATGTACATGCTTTTATCTAATACCTCCATTGTATCTGTGTCTTGTGTACAATAAAGAATATGAGAATCATTGATAGCCATTGCGAGGTTTTCTCACCGCCATGTTCCTTCTCCTATTTTCTACAGACTCCCAAAAAAAGTAAGAGTTACTAAATTCGACTATATTTATTTTATGTTTGTTTCCTCATAACTTTCGACTGGGATAACCGATTCTTAAAATTCTTTTTTTGTTTGATTTGATTTGCTTCCCGTGTGGTCCCATTTATCAAATTTAGCCAATAGTTTTTGAGATACACTCCAAAAACTGAATAGAATGGAAGTCGGTATTAAATTTTTCAAATTGTACTTGTTCGAACGGGCTAATTGCTGTCTGCCTATACTGGTATTTTCAGTATCACCGGATGGGTCTTCCCTCTCTTTCTAAGAGTAAATCATTATTAACTAGAAGCGCCCACCGTTTACACCCGCGTGCTGATGGAAGATGATGATGGTGAAAAAGTGTCCTATATGTTATTCCAGCGCCTTATATCTACATACCAAATTTCGTTAAAATCCATTTAGAAGTTTTTTCGTGAAAGAGTAACAAACATCCATACATACAAACTTTCGCGTTTATAATATTAGGTAACGAATTGTGAAATTCAAAACACGATAAAACATTTTTTATACGCAAAATGGGTTCGCACCGTGTACGTTCCTTTTCAAAGCCACAGAGGTAAGAAATTATAGAGTGAACAAAAGGGATGTCGGTCGTACGTTCGTTATTTATGGACCGATATTTTTTTAGCATGTGAAGATGTCGATTGCAAAAGAAGCTGTGCCGTTTATTTATCGGTGTAAACGTACTGTCGATATGTTTGTGTGAATTTGGGTTTGAAAACGCCTGTCTGGAAAGGTTTTATGTTTCTTTTTATGAAATTATTAAGAAAAGACAATCTTAAAACACAAAGATAATTTATTTATTTATTTATGTTATTTAACAAAACAACTAACAATTGTACTTATAAAATTGCATCATAAGGGGTACACTCACAGAATGAAGTCGTTAAGGCATGACTTTCTTTGTTCTACCAAAGTACTTAGACCGCGCAGCCCCGAGTAATTAGAACGTTTTGCGATAAATAGGCGATAAAAGTGGGAAGATGCGGTGGGTGGGGCGGAGGACGCTCTGCCGGCACTCGCGTAATGATCGCCGGCAGAACGTTCGGAGTTGGCAGTTATTAAATGTCATGATTTTTTGTTGTGAAGGCAGGCTATCAAGAAATAAGTTGGTTGTTGACTTTTTGTTGTTGCGATGTATACTTGTTTTGTAGCGATGTTGACATCCCTACGCGCATCTCGCGCTAAACCTGCGTGAATAAACGCTAGTAGGAAAGACGTTCTACTTATAACCTAACTAGCTGCTCTCCGCGTTTTTTACCTGCGCGGTGATGGATGATGATGATGATGATAAATCTTATAAAGCCTATGTTACTCAAGGTAGCTTTCCAATAGTGAAAGAATTTTTGAAATCGGTCGAGTACTTTTTGAGCCAATTCAATACAAACATACTTACATACAAATCTTTCCTCTTTATAATATTAGTATAGATATAGATGAATGATGGGTAAATGACCCATGAGGTGTACACAGTGCTAGTGGTCAGACTTAGATTCGATATTTTTTCCGACAATGCCTTAATGGTCTAACACGTAAGAATGTGGTTTTATCATTTTCATATTACGTTACAATATTGGTAAAAACTTAAAAAATATTAAGATTTTTTTGCCAAATTACGTTAACAGAACTTATTAGATTATATAATATGTTGGTTGTCTTTTTTCTTATATTCATGACTTAATATAATCATTCTATTAAAATAAAATAAAACATAAAACACTTAGCTCCGCTTTTATTTATGTAATAACATGAAGATAATAAAAACAATGAAGGCTTTAAATTTATTACAAAGTAAATCACAGTATTTGTAATAAAAACCGCATAACTTAAATTAGGATCCATATCAAAAAATTTATTCCTAGCAGCTAGTAAAACAATATTGGAACATGAAATACTAATAAAACACGGCAATGAATCAAATAAATATGTCCAAGTTTTAACCAAGCATGCGAAAAAATCTAAAATATTTTATTTATTAATAAGACGATATTAGTATAGAATGCTCGATTTAACCATTAATTGATTGCTAGCTGTGCCATGCGGTTACACCCGCGTGGATATGTAATAAATTATGATGCTGATAATGATAAGTATACTATGTTTTCATCCAGCGCCACATCTACGTCTATATCAAATTTCATCAAATATGGTACCGCCATTTGAGCGTGAAGAAGTGACAAACACACTTACAAACTTACACCTTATTAATATGAGTGTGATTTAAAATTGTTAACTATTTATATTCAACCCAACTCAACAGATTTTTCAGTTCAGCCCTTACATTATTTTCTAATATTATTTATACATCTTTGAAATTGTCTAACTGTTTTACCAACAAGTACAATTAGAAAAATTTAATACCGACTTATTATTCAGTTATTGGAGTATAACTCAAAAACTACCAGACCGAATTTGATGTATTTTAAGAATCGGTTCACCCAGTCGAAAGTTATGAGGCAACAAACATAAAAAAAATACAGTCGGATTGAATACCTACTCCTTTGTTTTTGGAAGTAGGTAGAAAAAAGGATGAGGTACTCAATTCGACAGTTTTTTTTTATGTTTGTTACCTCATAACTTTCGACTGGAGGTGAACCGATTGTCAAAAAAGTTGGTGCTTCCTGTGTGGTCCCATTTAAATTTCGTCAAATTTGGTTTAGTAGTTTTTGAGTTCAAGAGACTTCAATAACTGAATAGAATGGAAGTCGGTGTTAAATTTTTTAAATTGTACTTGTAGTATGACTTGGTTGTAATGTCAAGTTTTTAAATAAATTAAGCACTTTTTTAAATTTCTCATTTAATAGGCATCACTTAGAAGCACTTGTGAACGTACGTATTTATTAATTGATATTCTTTTAAATACTATGCTATATTTCCTATATACCTAATAATAAAACTGAAACGAAGAGAAGAAGCTGCGGGCCATGCTAATCAATTTAAAGAAGACAATTTTGGAAACTCGAGCAGATCACGAATATGAAATTAAAAATAACGACACTAGAAAATATTGGGTACCTATCAACCTTTTCTTTATTTAGTCATTTTATTCAGACATATATGAAAACGCTTTATATAATATATATCGGCGCAACTACAACAGTTCGTCGAGAATAATTAAGTTTAATCATTTGATTGCCCTAAAAATAGTTTATAAATCATCAGTTGATTATTTTTGAGTTGATTACGATGTAAAATTAATGTTATGATTGTAATTTCAATACTTTACCAACAAACTTGTAAACTCGTGCACGTGCGCCGAGTCCTATAAGTACGGCCGCACTGTAGGCGCTCGGTGACGCTGTAAATGCCGGTAGAGGCAAACAGCATTAGTCCGTTCTAAAAAAAAAAAAAAAAAATAAAAAAAAAAAAAGGCGCTCGTCTCAGTCGCTCTCGAGTCGCCGTACAGTACGGACCTCTTTGTGACGTTGTTACGCTGCTCGTTGAATATACGAAGCTTATAAAAGTACTTGTGAAGTTTTACTTCGAGGACCCAAAAATGAGTGATCATCATGAAAACAACAATTGTGACGTCAGCAATGCTGACGTCACACTTTTTAAAAACACTCCGGAGGTGCTTTCTCCGTCATATAATATACTCACAAAACTTCACAGCCAACCAAAAAAGAATAAGACCGAACCTTAATTATAAAAATGGAGATAAATTAGTCCAATTTCTGAACAAGTCTTCAGACCATTAAAAATCTACTAGTACGTGATTCTCGCTAAAACACATTCTCTTAAAAAACAATTTCTTAAGGTTGCTATCTATTACAGAGGGATTTTCTCAGAATTAATTTCAATTATATTACACTGTAATAAAAATAAAATGATAAAATGGCTGCCAGAGCGTAAATCGGAAATCAACATCAAACAGACCTTTTAGTGGGTACCTTCTTTATCTTACTAAAACGTCCTTCTAAAAATACCGAATCCGGAAAGTCGATAATATGTACACATAACATCCCTAATCTATACGCTATATATTACCGTATAAAGTATACAGATATAAAAATTATTGTCCTCAAAAAGATTGTATAGGAAATTACTATTCCGGTCACGAATGGAGTCCGACTGGATGTGGCATCAATATTAATTATATAGGTTTTATTATTCGCCTCCTTTATTGTTTACTGTTATATTCGTACATTTGGGGTAGTAAAACTAGATGTGGTATTTTTCGTTACTATTATCTCCTTGTGTATGACCACTGTTGAGTATGTTTTCTTTTTTTATATAAAGGACCACCCACGAAAATATTGCATTTTAAAATTGCTATAAAAAAATACGGGTGGATACTTTTCAATTATTTTTAGGAAAAAACGCGGTTTAATGGTGGAAGACCACTACATTCATATGGCTGCTCCGGCTGGCTTTGCAATAGCCCATTCTGTCGACCCATTTTTGATGACATTTTCGATGGTGTGGCCCTCAATGGCTGCAATGGCGACATCTTGTTGCTTTAGGTCGTCAATCGTCTCTGGATGGTTGGCGTAGCAGTTATCCTTGACGGCTCTCCACAAAAATTTGTCCAACGGGGTAAAATCGCAGCCAGTTGACATCGCCGTTTGGGCTAATTATGCGACTGTGACGCTGGCTGTGTCGCACGTGGCGCCGTTTGCTGGAACCAAATGCTGCCGATCTCTTCCTCTTCTATTCGGTGAAAGAAAAAACCAGGGTAGCGCTCACATTCACCGTCACGGCGGCTCCTGCTCCTGAAGAAAAACGGACCAATGCCGCCGGACCACATACCGCACAAAACAGCCACTCGTTGAGATGCATTGGCTTTTCCATGATTACGCGTGGATTTTCTGAGCCCCAAATGCGGCAGTTTTCTTTATTGACATAACTACCGAGCTGGAAATGAGCTTTATCTGAAAAGATGAAATAATGAAAGCATTTTTCTTGCAGTTTCGGTTGAATACTCACCGTTTGGAAGTAATTTTTCAATATTTCCCAATTTTTTTCCACCTTAAATTTCACCATTTCGTAAACCGCAAGGCTTTTACTAAATATTTGACACATCGGAAAAGTCATTCGACCTGTCAAAGCTAAAATAATTAATAGTTCAAAAAGCAACCAATACATAGGCCACCCCTTGATGAAAAGCAGCATGTGGTAGTGACTGTCATCTACGCATTTGATTTTTCGTGACGTGCGTGTAGCTCATTTGGAACGAAATAGTTCAAATAAAAATAAAAATAATAATATAGTTTATAGTATTACATTCAAGCTCTCAATTCAGGGTAAAATTATAGTATGTTAAATGAGCTGCGAAAATACTATTCAGAGGATAATTGACCTCACTTCATCTTTACAAACCTGCCTGCTGCTTTAGCGTAAGTCTTGCAGCAGTCACTGTCTTCTCCAGATAAGTAGATTTAACAATAAGAAAATATATAAACTAACTATAATATAATATAAAACAAGAAAACAAAAATTTGGTAAGTAAGAACGATAGTAGATATCTTTGCGAATAAATATTATCTCTGAAATAATAAAACAATAAAAATACACAAAAATAAGTGCACAGGCCTGATCTATCGATCAATCTAACCTAATCTGATGCCATTTCTGAACTTTGATGTTCAGAGGTTAATTAATATCTAATCTAGTCATCTTTATTTTGAAGTGACAATACATTTTATGACAAAATATGCTTCAATTTACAATCATAGGTACCTATTTGTACCTTTCAGACTAAATACTGGACTTACACCCTACTAGCAGTTTGTCCGGAACTAAGTGCCAAATATACGTCGCTTTCAGAATAACCCCAACTTCTACTATACCCACCCAAGATCACGTCATCTCTTGTATCACAATCTTATCACTTCTAGGGCCTCTACATCCATTTTATGACGGGTCGGTCATGTTTATCATGTATTTTTCTTCGGTCGTAAAATAAAACCCCTTTTTACTGGCAACCCAATTACTTTTTACGATCAGATGGCCAACAATATCGCTTTGATCGAGACTGTTGCCATTCGTACATGGAATAATACCTTTTTACATTTTTTCAACGTAATGGTTCGGTGGTTGACATAAATTTTCATTGCTTTGATACGTTTGAGTGTAGAATTTTTCGGGCGTACGTTTTTTAATGAATGGGGCCTCGTTTAAATGTTATAACATTTTTGGGGAAGTTGGATTCCATTTAAATGTTCCGATTTGTAACTTTGATTGAAGCTATGATTCATTGAAATGGTTTCCTATTTTATATACCTGACATATTTGTACTAGTTTTACTGCTAGGTTGTGAATTGAAAAGGGGCTGGAGAACCTTTTTAAACCAAAATATAATAATATACCTAGTTGATGTCTAGTTATAAATTTTTGAGTAAAAAGAAGGGATACCTACAATCTTCAGACGTCCCAGCTCAAAGGTCATCAAAGGATATTAGGAAAAATATCATAGCAAACATTACTCGTTTAGTAATTCTCTATTTGATGGCAATATCTACTAACATTTAGCTAATTTCGACTAACCAACCGTAATGCTCGTAGTGTTCTTTTATTTCAGCGGGCAAAGCACTGACCGTGACAGGACCAAGCGTGTGTCTGTAAAAAAACACGATAACTTTTTCGCAGTTTTAATTTGTTTAAAAATAAAAGAAGCCGCATGGGTAAAATACTCTAAAAATTTCTTTAATTTAATAAAAACCCCTTTTTTTATTACAAAAAATCGGTTGTTTTATTTGCGTTTTTTTTAAATCAACGCGCCAGATAAATATTGTGCAACTTTTAACTATGCAGTGTAATTTTTTTCAAGTTTGTATCAGTAACTGTGCCACGTAAAACATAGTGTTTCACAGATCTTTGGCTTCTGGCAGCGTGTTAAGTTTTGTGTAATACTAGTGTGAAATATCAAACAATACATAATTTTTATTGGTGATAAATAAAACGTTTATGAGCCATATTCCGAAATAACAAAGTAACAACAAATATACGAATACACGTAAATTTTATCGATAAATACTTTAAACCTCTGTAAAGAGAAATAATTAATTGAACAACCCTCGCATTGTTTCACGAGCTGCCAACATTTTGTAAATATTTTCTTCTTTATTTTAACTGTTATTGTCGAAATATACAGTTTGAGTATGTTTTATTCGAATTGGCTCAATGATAACGGTACATTTAAAGGAAAGGAAGCATGTACGGAAAATAGCAAAGAATCGCTTTTTACCTACATACAAAAACACATGTACAATTTGAAAAATTTAATACCGACTTCCATTCTATTTAGTTATTGGAGTGTAACTCAAAAACTACTGGACCAAATTTGATTAAATTTAAATAGGACCACTCGAGAGTACCAGCTTTCAAACAAAAAAGAATTTTGAGAATCGGTTTACCCGATCGATCGGTTTATCGAAAGATTAAAGGTAACTAACATAAAAAATACTGTCGAATTGAGTACCTCCTCCTTTTTGGAAGTCGGTATAAAATGAAATTGACTAGAATGTTCTCTTAAATAGTGCAACGTAGATTATATACTATTATCCACAATTACAAGTATTTTGAATTAATAAATAAAACAGCCTTCAAAAATATTTGAAAATTATGTGATTGACGTTCCGTTAGCTAAGTTGGTGGTTCGATTACTGGCCAGACCAAACATTTGTGAAATGAGAATAAAGTTTGTTTTTGAGCAACGAAACGGAAAGGTCAACTTTTCTAGCAATATAGAGAAAAGAGCAATACTACGGAATCCTTTACTAAGTCTCGACATCTTAGCAAATTATTGTTTCTTAGATACATATAAATAGCAACACAATCATGACGAATTTGTTTTATTTGTTCACAGGTCAAATATGCACCAAAAGTGAAAATTCAAATCAGGTCTGGCGTCAACGGAAAGATTCCCGAAGGACAAGATGTAACTATTTGTAAGTATTTAAAGAATACATGTTTAAATGATATAGAAATGTTTCCATGCAGCTATGACCCTGGGTCTTTCAAGCGGGGCATGAAAAAGCATCTCTCAGGTCAACACAGGGGTGGCAATTAGTGCAGCTTACGGCTACACTAACGGTCATCGCTTCTTGTTCCATCTTCGCTTTCGATCAGGCGAGAGGGAGTCACTTTAATGAACCATTATTAAAAAAGATATGTAAATTTAATTTTACTCTGATTTCTTATAGATGGTATATTTTACTTATAAACTTTATACTATATCGGCCTTATTAATAAACTAGTAGCAAACCCGGAGTAGTTAAAACATCTATCTGTCAATTTTTCGCTTGCAGTAAATGTCACGCGTGAAAGCAAGACAAAGCATGTTACGCCTAATCTATGTTTACGCAACGTTTATTAATAAATGCCTAAGGGTGTAATCTAGGATGTATCTACGAGTACTATGCGTTGAAATATTGCACATAGGCCAGTTACTGAGAAGAACGAAGTGACAGAAAAAACCGCTAGCCTCTAAAGGCTGATTATGCCTCTAAAGTTTCCTTGATAGAGTGGCCTGGAGTGGGCGGGAGAACCTTAGGGACCAGGAGCCTGATTCCACTAATGAAATTGCAATCGAACCGTAGCTGAACGGTGACTTTTAATTAGTTTTCTTACTCTGCTATTGAAATTAGTCCAGCTGTAGTCACGTTTCTGTTGACACCAGCAATCGGTCAGAACTATACAACTCTTATAATATAATAACTACTTATAAAATAATGAAATACTGCATGTAACTATGTTCGCGTGAAAAATACAGTTTTTATTTTCATTAAATCGGGAAATAAAGTGGGTAGCCTGGTTTCAAATTCAAAGTCAAAACCAAAATCATTTATTCAATTTAAGCATCAAAGACGCTCTTAGGAACGTTAATTATTCATTTTAATGTACTCTAAAGACTCATACTCTAAAGAATCACCGCGTTTCAAAATATACCTATATAGAGCCTACCGAGTAGAAGCGGTTAGAAACTCGAAGCCATTCTTTTCATATAGATTTTTATCATGGTTTTAGTTAGGTACAATTATTATTACATATTATGGATGGCAGATGATTTTAATAATTTTTTTTTGCCCTCTGCTAGTTCAGTTTTATGTCTGGCTAAGACTATGCTATGCCATGCTACATTTCATCCAAATACATCAAGCAGTTTTAGCACTCAGTGATTTCCTTATTTGTAAGAATACTTTTATATTTATATTAACTGAATATCATCTCGTCTGATTTTTATTTTTATATTCCAAAAGGGCTTGTATATTAATTATTTTTTTTATAATCTCATTCGGTAATATTCTAATTATGAAATGAAATATAGACTTTTATTGGCATATTTTATTTACATACTTCTTTAAAAAAATTTAAAAAAAAATTAAAGCATTATTCTCCTAACAAACAATGCTTTAAAACAATGTTTTAATTATTAAAGTACAATGTGTCCCGACCAAGGAGGTTTCAATTCAATTTAAGTACACATTATCTGTGGTGAGCGCGCTGCGCGCGCAACGCACTGGTTCCGAGCCGTAGACCAATAACAGACTTTTTCCACTGATATTGGCAAAATTGTGGTTACGCCGCACAAGCCATACAAACAAGAAGAAGACTTTTTCCATTTTGGCGCTATTTCGTACATACTATAATTTCGTACATAATATATTTGAGTAATATTTTGTTGGATAAAACTTTAGTAACAAAAATTACATGAGATAAAATAAAGTAGTGTATGCAACTGCATATAATTAGGTATTATATGACAGTTGCATAAACCACTATTAACTAATCAGTTTTAGTAAAATCCTATTCATTTTCAAAAGGTTTCTCAAATCTATTATTATGTAAAATTGTATAGATACTGCAAAATACGAGTATGTATAAATATATTTGAATGATGCAATATAACATACACTCAATCATAACAATATTCTGTTTACTAAAAAAACTTTTCATGAAAGCAAACCCAAGTCATTAAAATATGTTTCAGTCCGCATTGCTCGCTCAAGCAAAAATGTTTGCGATGCAATTGTTGAATCCTTATTCTTGAGTGTCTGTACATACCGCAAAGAGTGCCGTAGAAACAAGTTTGCTAAACAACTGCAGGTTCTTGGAACCGGAACTTGAAACTAAAGATGGTGTTCATATCAATATTAAGTGAAGATTAAAACTAACTACACTCGGTTCCAAAAATAACGGGTCAGTCACAAAAATTGAAATACCTCCAGAACTGTAAAAGCTAGATCAATGAAATAAAAAACAGAATAAAGACTTTTTAGTTGCGCTTCTAATAGCATATTATTTAAACTGGTTGATGAAAAAAACTTCATTAGAAAAACAAAATTTAAAAAAATGACTATTTTTAAAAACAAAATTTTTGTTTCATGTCATTATGGATGCTTTCCATTTCTATTCTGTCACAAAAAAAAATATCGTGAACGTCTTCCACGTGCATAATTATTATTCTGTGAGGTGAAGCATGGCAGTCACGCTAGAGGAATGTACCAGAATCCTAACTTTTTTGGAACTTGGGCGGAGCCAGCGTGAAACAGCCAGAAACATTGGTGTATCTTTGTCGACTGTTCAGCGGGTAGTCCAGCGGTACCAAGAGACCGGATCACACCTTAGAAGACCAGGAAATGGCAGACCAAGATGCACAACGGCCAGGGAAGACAGACAACTGGTGGCTACAATGCTCCGAAATCGTTTTCAAACTGCTGTTGGTCTAAAAACTCACTTTATTCGCTTTGGAGGTGGCAATTTAAGCGCTCAAACAGTAAGAAGACGTCTTGCTGAAGCAAATTTGAAACCATTGAGGCCCGCAAATGGCCCCAAACTGGAACGGGGACATCGAATTGCAAGACAGAGATACGTGCGCGAACACCTAAACTGGACACTAGACGATTGGTCTAGGGTAATGTTCACGGACGAGTCTAAATTCATGCTTTATAAGCATGATGGTAGGCAGTTGGTGTACAGAAGACCAGGGGAGCGCTTCCATCAAGCGTGTGTGGAGGAAAAAGTGGCGTACGGTGGAGGCTCCGTACAAGTTTGGGCTGGGATTTCTGCTGAGGCCCGCACCGAGCTGGTGCTCATTCAAAATGGAACTCTAAATGCAGAGAGGTACGTGGAAGAGATCCTCAATGAACATGTAGGTCTTTTCATGGCCAGGATGGACCGGCATGGCATATTAATGCATGATAATGCGCATCCCCATACCGCCAGAATTGTACATGACTACCTTGAAGAGGTCGGTATCGAACTCATGCAGTGGCCAGCGCGAAGCCCGGACTTAAACCCCATCGAGCACGCCTGGGACGAGCTTCAGAGATGCGTGAAAGGTCGAAACCCCCCACCAATCACGCTTCCCGAGCTCATACAAGCACTGGTGGAGGAATGGGAAGGTATTCCTCAGCACCGGCTCCGAAATTTGGTGTACAGCATGCCTAATCGCCTGGAAGCTGTCAGAAGAGCTCGTGGAGGCAATACAAAGTATTAAATGAAGAAAGTGATGAAAAACAGCAAAAAAACAATCATAAAAAAAATGTAATCTTAAGAAAAATATGACTACTTTAGTTTTTTTTTAATTTAAGATTAATATTGTGGGTGTAACTAAGTTTTATTTTATTTTTTATCTGTATAATTAAATTCTCAATTGAACAGTCTTCGTTTCATTAGGATGGCATACGTAGTTCGGGAGATATTCGGATTTATGTGACTGACCCGTTATTTTTGGAACCGACTGTAAATACTAACATACGATAGTATTATTTTTAATGTATTGATTGTTATTCAATCACGCAAAAACAGTTGAACGGATTTGCAATATTCATTTACACAAAATATACGCGTCGACTTGAGAACCTTCTCGTTAGGGTTAGTGCTGCAAAAATCATATTATAACAAGTGCAATTTGAAAAATTTAATACCGACCATTGGGTATTAAATTTTTCAAATTGCACTTTCAATTACTTTGGTAAAAATCAGTTATTGGAGTGTAACTCAAACACTACTAGATCGAATTTAAATTAATGGTACCACACGGAAAGCACCAGCTTTCAAACAAATAATTTTGAGAATCGGTCGAAAGTTATGAGGTAACAAACATAAAAAAAAACATTCGAATTGAGTACCTCCTCCTCCTTTTTGGAAGTCGGTAGAAAAACATTTTAAATGTCTACAACCCTTTCATTTCGGAATACTCTTTTTATAAAATATTATATTGCAGTTTTTGGATTCCTATGCTTGATTTCAGAAAACAAGAGCATTGCAAAATTTAACCCGAAAAAAATTTAAACCTAAGAATACTGGCTTAAATATAAATGTAATTTAATTGTTACAAGCTTTTTAATTTACCCTTTTCGTCGTAGAGGCGTACTTATACCTCAGTTTCATTCATACATTTTTTTGTTTTAAATATCGCGGTTCCTAGGATTAAAGTGTTTTACTAGACCATTATGCAAAGATTTTGTAGAAACATTTATTAAAAGCCTTTATCACTGGTAACTCTCATCGTATTTCTCGAAGCAAAAATGTTTGCATTGCAACACTGTCTGATACTTATTCTTGAGTGTCTCTCGAACACAGCAAACAAGGATGCCGAGGAAACAAGTCCGGTAAATAACTGTCAGGAATACAATAAAAAAAGTAAGAGAAGTGTCGAAGTGTACTTAAAGAAAGACTATACCGTATTGTTCTTAAAAATATATAAATATTTTTTTGATGTAAGACGTAGGCGAAGTTATAATAAATTCGATCTCATGGTGGTAACCGTAGTACAGTGTTCGGTTTGAGTCATAGGAATTGTGTTTTAATATTTTGTAGGTTGTCTTATAAATGTTATAGGCAAGCCTTTAGCTATTATAAAAAAAATATAACTAAAAACAAGTGCAATTTGAAAAATTTAATACCGACTTCCATTCTACTACTTTGGCAAAAATCATTTATTGGAGTGTAACTCAAAAACTACTGGACCGAATTTAAAAAAAATATATGGGACGACACGGGAAGCACCAGCTTTCAAACAAAGAATTTTAGAAAACGGTTCACCCAGTCCAGAGATATGAGGTATAAAAAAACAGTCGAATTGAGTACCTTCTCCTTTTTAGAAGTCGGTAGAAAATGAAACTTTTTAGGTTTTTTGATTTAGGCATGTTAATTGCAGGACGCATCACATGTAAACAGTTTTTCATTTACCATTTCATTATTTAAGAAATGCAGATACGTGTAGATTCACGTTGCTTAATAAAAAATATAGCAGGTTAACTTCTTTTTAGTTTTCCCTGCAATTGTTTTTCTTTTGCATTAAAATGCTTCAAGATCTATCAAATAACGCAAAATTATTTTCAACCGACTTCCAAAAAGAGAGGAGGATCTCAATTCGACTGCATTTTTCAATGTGTAACTAGAACTTTTTCTAAGTGTACCGTTTATGATGATTTCTTTTATTTGAATTCTAGTGCTTTATATGTACCATTTAAATTTGATGACGATCTGAGTAGTAGAATTTTTGGATTTTAAATTATCTTCAACTTTGGGTCTTAAAATTTTGAGTGGGTATAGAAGTCGGTTTAAATTTGTTTAAATTATGTACTATCAAATTAACCAACTCACTCACTCACTTTAATAAATGGACCGTTGAGTACAGCTAGTCAATACGTAGCAACGTAGTAAACAATTCAAAGTGAGATTTGTACCTCTAAAACGTACGTATAATGTGCTTAGAGCATAAAATATTAACTTTCTAACTCAATGTTTATTGATCAAGCGAGTCTCCAAGTTTACTAGGAACCATCAGCCTTTGTATGTCTGTGAGGTTATTTGACGGTAGTCGATTGGATCGTTATGAAATTCGGCAAAAGTTCATCAAAAGTTCATGACTCATATAAAAGTTGTGGAATTTTTAAATCCGAAGGTCTTCGAGATTGAGAACCTAAAAAGGAGAGTCCAGTTTCTGGAACGTTTCTCAAAGTTTAATCAGCTAACAGACGTAATAATGACAGCTGATTGGTCACATATCGCATCATAGAATACGATTGACCAATGAGCGTTTAGCATATAGTTGGTCAACTAATCAAGGCTGTGACACACTTTCAATTTTCAAATAGGTTAAGTTAGGCTTCGAAAAGGGACGCATTGAACTGTTAATAATGAGAAATCTATGCAATCGATTGGATCAAATAGTAGCCATTAAAAAATGTTTTGCCAATAAGCTTTCAAATACATTTTTAACTACCGTCATGGCTAGGGCTTTTATGATTTAAGATATATGTCAAATCCGTCCATTCTAACACGATTAAATTTTCAGTGTGCAACGCGGATGCGAACCCCTCTAACCTAACCTACAAGTGGTACATGAATGATGAACTTATTAATGGCAACACTACGGAACTGGTGAGTGATTACATATTAATAAACTTTCTGACGCTCTATTGTTTAACATTGACTTAGCATTATTAGCCAATTACGTTCTCACTGCGAGGACATAGGCATTCTAGGAGAAAGGAGTATCGGCCGTTGTCTACCGTGGGCCTATACTGGCTCGCGGATTAGCCAGTGGCAAACTCTAGTGGCGAAGTTTTCTGGCTATCCGAAAGCCTTTAACAATGCCTAATTACTGTTGTCTTAAAAAACCGGGATCAACGGCTTATCGTGCCTCCCGCTCAGTTGATTCAAATCTCAATTCTAACAGCGGGCACCCATCGAAGTCGTGACTACAACATTGAGCATCACAAGGCCAGAATTACTAGCCTATTCACCAAACCACAATGGTCCTGCGATGTTGATTATGGCACATACTAAGGCTAGAGTCCCAGCAGTGGAAACGTAGATGGGCTGATTATTATGTATTGTTATACGATGTGTTATCAGTAATTGTGCCTGAACAGCTGTTACGTATTTATACTACCCTGTAAGATGTTTCAAATATGACTAATAGTAGATTAGTAGCCAAGGACTGTAAGGCATCAATTGCAGCCCGAGATATTAATAGTTTGAGGGTGCAATTGATGCTTACACCCGAGCTTACTTCTCTGCTTTACATCTCGTATGTGAGGTAAGTAGAAAAAATACTGGCATTACAAAAATAAAATTGATGACTATTATACTTATACGAAGACAAGGCTGAATAGCGAAGCGACCTCTTTTGTCATTGGGCTGAATGCATGATGTCTATTGCCAGTATGATGGTTAGATGTACGCAAACTTTTTGAAAGAGTGAAGTTTTTTTTTTAGATACTTACCACCCTAGGGCTTTTCTAGCTACATTATTAACCTAGAGCGCTAATTGGTCACCTACAAGCCCCATTTGTATTTTTTTATTACTTACCGCCCTAGGGCTTTTCTATCTACATTATTACCCTAGAGCGCTAATTGGTCACCTACAAGCCCCAATTGGGGGTGATAAGGACCTACTTATCGAATATGAGAGATGTAAAATAAAAACTTTGTATATGTAGTGAGTAACATTAGTCTTTAGTCTCTTCAAAATCAGTAGAACTTTTTGTGAACAATTTCGTCCAGAGTAGTACTGCCACTGTGCCTTTCTGTATGAAGTCGTACTATTTGCATTACTTGTGTACCGGTTTGATGAGTATGGTTGCCATTGAAATTACAGGCACAGGAGATTTTACAACTTTATATATTAGGGTTACGGAAGCAGTACAGGTCGTCTTGAGACTAAATTTATCTGTTATAGGCAGAGGCTATAGGTTAACACCAGGTGGGCTTCGTGCTTATTTCATGTAATGTAATGACGTTAAAAAAAGTGTGGTACAAAATGAAGTGATTAGCAGAAATCCTACAGAACTAGAAAGCTATTAGAGCTGCAAAGTCTCGTTTGAATGTGTTTAGTTACTGGGATGAGGTTTAATAAAAACGTAATTATAAGTAATGTAATTATTATCCGTAGACTAGATCTACATAGTTATTAAAGGAACGAAGGAGCTAGTAATTTAGTTCAAGTTCAATTTAATCAAGTTTTAATCATGAGAATAAACAAGTGGAAATGTAAAATCAATGATGGTGAACCATCTTTAATTACTAATGTTACTTATTTGTAATACCTAATTACTTTGTAATAACTGTATCATATTGTTGTTGGCCGAAATAGTTTGATATTATAGAACTAGAACTTGTACTAGAGGTGAACTAAGGACCCAGATACACGGGCAGCTTGAAGCGGTGCATGCTAACTGCTTCAAGCTGCCCGTGTGCAGCTGCGGCTGCACAGTGAACTATAGTCTTCTACGTACACACATACACGAGGCCGCTCGAGCAGTTGCGCATACTTCGGGCGGTTGGCTGTCAAGCTGTTGCCAGGCATACATGGAATGCTCGAGCTGCCGACTGCTCTCGTGCAGTTACTTTGAATTGAAATTGTGATTTGTTGAGCAGTTATTTCAACTGGTTGAACAGTTATCAATAGCAGCTTCAAGCTGTTGAATATGACTGCAATAGCGGTCCGTGTATGTTGTTGTCTGGCTGGTCTGCTCGGGCAGTCCGTATATATCGGCTCTAAGTCACTTGGCTAACAATTTTACACTACGGAAATTCACTAAAGATACGGGCAATGTACGAATTGTAACTGCAAGCATAAAATAGCGAACATTGTAGTGAACACGGCGTATTAAGACGATAAATTATAAGTCATTAGATTCCGCTTAATGGCGCGTATAATTGGAAAAATTGTGAACTTTATGCGCTGCTTATGTACGGGCTAATTATATTCATAGTCAAATTATTAAACTGTTAGTTTGTTTTCTTGTTTATATAAATATATATGTTTATATTAACCTGATTTAAAAATGGACTGCTCATTATTCTCCCATAGGCGTGCTGATGAAAGATATGAAGGAAATAGGCTAGTTCCTATTACATGAGATAATAATCGTATCGGAAATTGATAAAACTTTGATTAAAACAAGAGCATATCTGGCCAAATGCGAGAGTTATGTTTAATTACAAAATACGTTTAATGAAGTCTTGCGAGATGTGTGTACCTATCTCTTTTTTTTTCTTTATATGAATGCCATATAAAAATAACTGGATCCAGTAGCTGGACCAATGCAAACAAATAATTCCATTAAAGTGGTACTTAGCGAATTGGCAGGCAGAAGCATTGGTGCACGAAGCCAATTCTGTTCAATTTATGAATCTATTGAATGATTCATGATTGATAATGCTTTGAGAGCACGTGAATGAAGGAGGGAGTGAATGAACGGTAAAGTGATTTGCATTTAATCAAGTTAATGGTTCATTAAGAGCAAAACTCGTTATACTCTGTGTATTTAAATTGATATTAAAATTAGGAACGTAAAAGGTGTGAGAACATTAAAGAGCTTTTTCTATGTTCATAAATTATGTACGTAAACTAAATTATAACATCCAGGAACAGTATGAGTTTCCTTTATTGCGGGGAATCCCAAGCCGCCTTATTATACCGGAAACTGTATAGAGATATGTTTTTAAAAAAAACTAATATATGACTGATTTAAAAAAGGATGGAACATGTTTAATAATGTATTATAAAGTTAGATAGATTTGTCATACCTGGCGCTAGGACCTGGTAAACTACTTACTGCTGAAATGGTGAGACACTATAGGAATATTCAACCAGTGTCCGACTTGGAACTGGGAACAACACACGTGTCAAGTCTTCATAATTGATGACGTTGCAACTGATTGGACAACGATTTGTCTGTCTTGTCACTTTTTCCCATAAAAAGATATCAATCCACGTGTATGCGCTTTCAGTTGTCATGAAGATATTGTACATATTATTATGAGCCAAACAAAATAGTTATTAAAACATCTTTGTTTTTTGTAGAAAATTCACAACATCACAAGGAAGTACCATGATGCAACAGTCAAATGTGCGGTCTTCAACGACGTTGGGAAGAGCGAGGAGACTGAAACTTTAGAAATCACATGTAAGTGTCACAATAATTATAGTGTTCGTTGTAGTTTTAATCTACAAACATACCCACACTAAATATAGGTGTCATATATACGAGTCCTATAGATACCCTTAATAATTAAACTAAATAGGTGCACCTTAAAAACATACTACAGACTCAGGAAATAATATAAATGAAAAGGTAACATGATATGAACTTCATACTTTATTTACATATTTTATACTATGTATTTTTAACTTCGAAATTAATTACAATACAAATACAAGATACAAAATGTTTATTTCTTGTTCATACATATATAAACATATTAATTGGAACCCTGCCTACTGCTTTAGTATATTACTGTGTTGCAGAAGGCAGTGTCTTCCCCTAATTACTTTGACAATTTCATATGGATGACAATATTTACTATAAAAACTTATGTAAGTAGTGTGCTAATTCTAATAATTTAAAAAAATAAAATATAACATAACAGATAAAAACCAAATAAACGAAATTATTTAGCCGTGCGCGTGTGTTTGTGTATTTTCTACTATTACAGTGTGTTTGCGTTCATTATGTTGTATGTGTGTGTACTTGTATTTTGTGTATCTATGTAAGTGTGTGTAGTTAACATGAAGTGTTATCGGATTTTAACGAACATTTTTTCCGTTTGTTCATAGTCTTTATTCTGCAGCCATTCAATTAATGGACGGATTTAGGGACCGGTTAGACTTGTGTAATATTTACATTTCTTTTCTGTTACGGTGACCCAAACCTGACTAAGCCACTAACCAAATGAGAAAAAGTAAGGGTTGAAGTTAAACCTGAGGTCGAAATGTCATAGAGTTGGAAACGCCATAGTTTTTCTTTGATCAAACTGGCATTTGTGTTATATCCTTAATAATAATTTATAGTAGGTATCTAATATTAATTGGGTACTCAAGCATCAACTCGCGCTCGTAGCGGAGTTTGACTTGGCGATCTTAACCGATCAACAAGTTAAGCAACACTTGCTGCGGTCAGGACTTGGATGGGTGATCGCTAGTGGCTTTATTCAGCTGAGCGCTTCCGTGCTTCGGAGGGCACGTTTAGCCGTCGGTCTCGGTTGTTTGTCTTAGGACAACAGTCGTTAGGCTATGTCGAGGGCCTTCGGTCGGCCTGAAAACTTCGACATGGGTTGGCCACACCTATCCACCAATCCGCACTGGGCCCGCGTGGCAGATTATAGCTCAACTCCTCTCTCTGAGAGGAAGGCTCGAGTCCCAGCTGTTGGAACATAATGGGCTGATTATGATTATGATATGAAGCATCAACTACGGTCAAACAGAAACAAAGAGAGCACATGTGTTTCTTTATCGATATACCAGCTGCTCAACACGGTTTCACCCGTGCGGTGATGGATCATGATGATGATGATGAATTTTATATAGCCTATGTTATTCAGGGTGAATGTAGCTTTCCAATGGTGAAAGTATTTTTGAAATCGGTCCAGTACTTTTTGAGCCAATTCGTTACAAACATACTTACATACTATCTTCTTTATAATAATGTTTATATTATATAGTACCTATAGATTTATGCTCATATTCCAAATTTCTCTTTAAAGTGAAATATCTAATGTGAGACATCAAATTTGATCAAAATCGGTTGGTAAATACTTTAAGAAGCACCACAGCAAACTTCCCTCCGTTTTAGGCAAATACCCCTCACTCATAAATTACCGACCACAAAATAGTATATTATGCAACTAGTGAATAAAAGACGGATTTAATGCGAGGGCCATAGATGAATAACGAGTAAATGAAGGATTCTAACGACTGAATCACGACCGCAGGGAGTGATTCGTGATGATTGAATCACGAGCGTAGCGAGTTATTCATGTCTTAGAAACCTGAGCGATGCGAGTTATTCATGGCCCTCGATATAAATCCGTTTTATTCAAGAGTTGCATACTATACTTTATACCTTGACTACGAGAAAAAGAAATAATTTAAGCGCAAATAGACATTTAATGAAGAAAAATTATTAAAAAAATTAAACAAACAATTACTAAACATAGGAGTAATTTATTTATTATTATTATATATATTTATCTATAATCGCAGAAAAGAACACAATACAGTTTTTATTCTAATGCTAAACTACTTGTCTCAAATATCGACCAATCAAATGTCGAGGAGTTACTTGCATTATTATTTGCGTAAGGAAGATGTATAAGCACTGAGATGAAGATCGAATATATTGGTGTGTTCGAAGTTCAAACACCAAAACAGTGATTAAAAGGCCTTTTTATTCACTGTTTTCAGTGAATAGTATAAGCTTCTTAGAGTAGGAATGGTATAAAATATATTGATTGGTAAAAAATGCATACCAAAAACATTTATTGAAAAATGCGACCTGTTCAGGAGAACTAACACACAACCTAAGAAACACACGAACAGATGACAGTTAAGACGCGGTCCAACCCCAATTTTAAAATAATTTACGATGCTTTACGTAAGGTTGAAAATCGCTTGTTAGATTCGACGATGTAATGCGAAAATGCATTAATTTTGTACGTTTTCTCTATATTTTTCGATATAAACTATTACAATTGAAAAAACTGCTGGTTACTACATTAGTACTATATGTTGGCTATATATTATCTAAAAAATAATATAGTGTTATCGCTGAAAATTCTGAGAGTTTAGACGTAAAAGTTTATTTTTATGGACCTATTTAGAATTTTTTTATGCAGAGAGCGAGTAATATTTATGAATTCTGTTCGGTTATTACTCTTTGACTTTTTCTTTTCTAACCTAAAGTACTTTTTTCATAGATTATTATCTATCTGTTTCGTTACACTAGATGTTTAAAGATTCTGCTATTTACTATTATCACGATACGACCGCGCCTTAATTTGGCCAGTTAAAGCAGAGACGCTTCGCTCGCTCGGTCAATTACTGAAATGATTTCTTATTCTTAGCCCCCAACTATGCAGCTGCTTCAAAAAATAAATGTTAAATATACTCTAATGTGATAAATCTATAACTCCTAAGGGCATAACATATAAATAATAAATTGAAGTGACGTCTCATTATAAAGAGGATATATAGTTAGTAGCTTAATATTTAAAATACATGTTATTTATTTTCTTAAATGGATCGTAAATAGCGGAAGCTCCGTTTTTTCGTTAGTCTAAGTATGAATTATGATAATGATTGTTTAGATATGGATATCTTTTAACCGGATGCATAAAATACAAAAACGAGCTCAGCTTCTAATACTTCTTTTGAGTCAAACTTTTTAATTATAATACTCGTATAATATACCTACTAAAAGTAAATACAATTTAAGAGTATTTCGATATTGTCAAAATAACAGATTTTTACAATAATATGAAAGTATATATGGTACCTACTTAAACTAAATTACTATTTTGAAATACTTGTTTGTCTGTCTGTTTCTTTTGAGTTATCTATGTAACAGCTAGACCGATTTGACGGAACTTTCACTGCCAGATAGCTGAATTTATAAGAAGTAAATTATGATTATTAGAGATTAGACTACAAATTGCACTTATAGTGCCTCACTATATCGGACTATCAAGTTTCAAACTCTAACATATGTAATATTAATTTAGAACAAGCAATATAGAAGAAGGTTGTAAAATATCAACTCCTAGCTAAATATAATTTCCTTGAGCTCGAGTATTCGGTAAAGTTAATGACGATGAGATGTGGTTTACAAATAGCGCATATTGTATTTATAGTGTCTCACTATATCTGACCATCAGTTTCAAATTCTGACAAGTGTAATATTAATTAAGAACAAGAAAGGTAGAAGAAGGTTGTAAAATACCAACTCATAGCTAAATATAATTTCCATGAGCTCGAGTATTCGGTAAAGTTAATGAGGATGAGATAAGGACTACAAATGGCGCATATAGTATTTATTGTGCCTCACTATATCTGACTATCAAGTTTCAAACTCTGATAAGTGTAATATTAATTTAGAACAAGAAAGGTAGAAGAAGGTTGTAAAATATCAACTCATAGCTAAATATAATTTCCATAAGCTCGAGTATTCGGTAAAGTCAATGAGGACTACAAATGGCGCATATAGTATTTATTGTGCCTCACTATATCTGACTATCAAGTTTCAAACTCTGACAAGTGTAATATTAATTTAGAACAAGAAAGGTAGAAGAAGGTTGTAAAATATCAACTCATAGCTAAATATAATTTCCATGAGCTAAAGTATTCGGTAAAGTTAATGAGGATGAGATGAGGACTACAAATGGCGCATATAGTATTTATTGTGCCTCACTATATCTAACCATCAAGTTTCAAACTGAGACAAGTGTAATATTAATTTAGAACAAGAAAGATAAAAGAAGGTTGTAAAACATTAACTCATAGTTAAATATAATTTCCATGAGCTCGAGTATTCGGTAAAGTTAATGAGCATGAGATGAGGACTACAAATGGCGCATATAGTATTTATTTTGCCTCACTATATCTGACTATCAAGTTTCAAACTCTGACAAGTGTAATATTAATTAAGAACAAGAAATATAGAAGAAGGTTGTAAAACATTAACTCATAGTTAAATATAATTTCCATGAGCTCGAGTATTCGGTAAAGTTAATGAGCATGAGATGAGGACTACAAATGGCGCATATAGTATTTATTTTGCCTCACTATATCTGACTATCAAGTTTCAAAATCTGACAAGTGTAATATTAATTAAGAACAAGAAATATAGAAGAAGGTTGTAAAATATCAACTCATAGCTAAATATAATTTCCATGAGCTCGAGTATTCGGTAAAGTTAATGACGATGAGATGTGGTTTACAAATGGCGCATATTGTATTTATAGTGTCTCACTATATCTGACCATCAGTTTCAAATTCTGACAAGTGTAATATTAATTTAGAACAAGAAGGGTAAAAGAAGGTTGTTAAACATCAACGTATATCGAAATATAATATAAATATTTCATTCAACGTGCACGTGACCAAATGCTATTGGACACAACTTTATAATGGAATTAGCTGAGCCCCGCGATTTCACCCGCGTGGTGATGGATGATGATGATGATGATGTATCAAATATAGGCTATGTTATTCAGGGTGAATGTAGTTTTTCAATGGTGAAAGAATATTTGAAATCGGCACAGTAGTTTTTGAGTTTATTAATTACAAACATACACATACACAAAAATACAAAATTTTTCCTCTTTTTAATATTAATGTTTTTAATATTAATCCTCTCATAAAAGATTATTTTCACATTTAATGGATTTTATGAACTTTATAGCAGGGTAACTACACTTTTAATTATTATTAAGGAACTCATTTGAAATACTTTCTCTCGTAGTCACTTTTGTAATTGACTCCTGGACAAAGTACCTGCTTAATATAATAAAATGTATAATATTAATTTTACTCACCCAGATGCGCCCTCCTTTCGAAACCACCCAAAAGACGTGGAAGCTGAAATCGGGACAAGTGTCACTTTGAGCTGCGACGTTGACGGCTACCCCACTCCTGAGATCAGGTGGCTGCATTTCGAAGAGGATCAGAACATAGTAAGTATACGACACAACACCCTATTTTGTAAACTATATTTGTTATACTCGTAGAGTCAGTGACAGCAACATAGATACCATTTTCATTCCACAAAAGTGGATTCGAGCTTTAGATGATATAAGTTCCCCAAAACATAAGGCGGCAGTAAATTTAAAGCAACTTATACTACAATTTTCATTCAATATGTAAATAGAATCTTGTAATTTTTGTAATGGAAATTTATTAGATGCACCTACTCTAATTATTAGTAAAGAAATACATCACTATTACTTTTATTATGACATTTATGTTATGAACCTATGTAAAAAATTAATGATTAAAGTTTCGTCTTTCATTTATAACATACTTTAAGAAGAAAATTCCGACTCATGAAGTATGTAACTTGGAATCTTGTAAATTAAAAATTGAAAAAAAAAAACTATTTAAATTATACGATTGCCGCACACTACTTGAAACGAGGACAGGATAGCATGCATAGTTTAAGGCTAATGAATACTAAAAAATGTCTAGTTTTTACTACAAAACCCAAATAACTTATTATTTTCGCGGTTGTTAACTACATTATAATTAGTACTCACGGTATGTACACCACGATTGGGCAGATTTTGGAGTTCCCGATATTTCGGCGCAGTTAAATACAGTATGTTCACGGGTAGACTGAAGACGCGCGACAATAACGCGAGTACCCGCATCTTCAGTCCACCCGTGAACATGGTGCATGTAACTGCGCTGAAATATTGGGAACTCCAAAACCGGCTTCATCGTGGTGTTATCACAAAACAAGGAAAGATTCAAAAATTAATTCACGAAGAAATGATGACTGTTTACCAAGAACTGCCCCTTCATTATCTACAATTCAGAAGCGATCAAGTGAATTTAAACGTGTTAGAATGGTAAGTAGTGGTATTGAAGACGACCCTCGTGCCGGTGGGCCGGTTAGTGCCGCTACTGAAGAAAACGTAACAATTGTTAAAAAACTTGTACTCAAACATGTAATTAACTTATTATTTATCCCAAATGCAATTATTGTACGACCATTATTATAGTCTAATAAAATTGTGTATAAAAAATAAAAATGTTGTAGCTGTAGGAATCTAAAAATAATCTAAATATGATCAATTTTATGAAAGTATATACGGTACTTATAATACTGATTCTGAAAGCATTACTATCACTTGTTTGAAGGGTTTTTGTAGCAAGTTAATTTATCTAAGTTTAAGATCACGACGTAAGCACAAACACTGCAGACGCTTGTCTGTCTAAGTTCTTTCCATTAATATGCATAAGGAAGGTCTTTTGCGCAACAGATCGTCATATCTGGTATTATCACAGTGCAAGCTATTCTGCTTCGAAGCAGTAGTGAGCTAGAACTGCTGTGTAAAGGTGTAAAGTGCGCTGTAGTGTCTTTCAAAGCTGTAAGACGAAATGCTCCAAACTTGACAATGTGTCCTTATGGATATCTAAAACTAGAACTTTGCAAACGGTTAATTGACATTATTGTTTTATGAGTGTGATCACAAAATACTTTATTCGGATATGTTCAACGATATACGATTAAACAAATTTGGCTCGATTGAAAAAAAATCGCTTGAAAACGTTCCAGTCGATGTAATGAATCAACTCCATTCAGATTCTACGGGAGATATATTTACAAAAAAAAAATGTTTAGTATCTCAACAATCATTCAAATACTTTAGTGAGCTTAATTTTTTTTTAAAAGCGTATGATTATTTTTTGAACATAATATAATAACGAATATTGAAAATAACTAAAAGCGCGTAGGCTGAGTATTTCATACAACCGTACAACTTCTTGTTACCATTCCGCCAAAGTCATCGTAACCACAGTATAAATATAGAGAACAGTACGGAAACTACCTACAAACGTTCGAAACTGCTCACTCACACATACATGCGCATCGACGAGAGCTCTAAGTGGCTGTCGCGGTGCTGTCAGTAGTGAGGACGCGTCAAGACGAGTCACGTATAAGTTTATTTCCGCTTAACTAAGCTTAGTTTTCATACTTTTGCATCTTTATCATATGTTAATTTATTGATTCAGGCGTTACTTTGCGGAAATCCATTATCAAAAAAGATATTAAAAAATATTTAATGAACCTTCCGCTAAAAAAAAACAATGATTTGGCTTATTTGGGGGTGTGCATCACCCTCCCTCCCACACAAACTGCTAATAGGAAGAATACACAAGAAAACCCAAATAAACCAAAAACGATTCGACACTTGTTTCGCCTCTACACGAGGCATCCTCAGGAGATGTTAACTCGTCGAGCGCTAGACCGACAGAGATTTTTTATAATATGTCGTAACTGGCATGCACACCCCGTTGTTTACCGCATGTAGCAATATTTTCGCATCTCGTCTATTGATAACAGATTTAAAAATCCCATAATTTCAGAACTACACACTTACCTTATCTTTAAGAGCCAATAAGCCTTACTAAAATAAAATCTCAAAGTTTCGAGACTTAAGCAAGTTATTAAGAAAGACTTAGAAGTAATTTAGTCTGAAGTCTTATTCAAAGTCGTTCGCTCTACTTATTTGCTATTCGATAAAATATTTATGAGACAACTTTAAAGTGAGTGAAGTAGTAAAACAGACTTTTATACGAAATAGTGATTATAATATGTTATTTAAAGATCAAAATTATACCTACATTACTAGAATAATGTCACTTATACATAACGTAACTGTTTTTTTTTTATGATTCATGATCGGAAAGCAAAATTTTTTTAATATACTGGAATCCGCCACTGGGGCTACAAGTTAGATTTTTTTTCCTATTATATTGTTAGCGTCCACTAAGGAAGAGCAAGAAAGTCTTCGTATCATATAGCCACTGTTAGTATAATCTAGAAATAAACATTAACGCTCTGACAAAATAATATATTTCTCAGAATACATTTGCAACCATCGCATCGAAATTTGGCATTATTAAACATTTGTTTGTATGTGCATGTATGTGTCGCCTGTGTCTGAGTGTGTAACCACAGTAGTACAGGTGGTTTGGGATCTGAAGACCTTGTGTGCATGTCGTACCACATTATTTCATAGCTAAAGCTATAGATAAAATACAATCAATTTGCGCGTAGTCTGGCTCCGTTAGCCGGTAAACGCTGTCAACTGTCTGTTGACATTAGACTGTCTTCAGTGTCCGCTGTCAACAGCCGATACTGAAGACAGTCTAGTCTTCCCCATAAGGAAGTAGTTTCTTCTCAATCACATTATTAATAACTTGTTAACGTGTTATTAGTTACCTGCATTTATATATCGATGTTTACAATATTATAAGTTAAGCCTAGTTTTTCAATATAAATTAATTCTCGCCGCCTACAAAGTAAAACATACCTAACTCATATATACGTTTAATTGAGTAAAGTATCACGTATCACTTAGTTACGAAGCTAAAAACCCTTTTTAAGCACGACCCGCCCTTAATTATTCAAATACTACGAGTACGAGCAAAATGTAGATCCTAAGGGCTGTGTAGTTAATGTAAATAACTAATCAAAGTTTTTGAAATAACTGTAATTGGAGGCTTTTATTTGATTTATTTCTTGTTAGATGTTTCTTTCTTTCATTATATTTTGAATGTATTTGATTTTCTAGGAATTAGACTTCATAAGAACCTACTCAAGCTGTTATATAATTTGAAGAGTATGAAAAGTTCAAAGTTCAAATTACGTTAATCTAGCGTTTGAATTTTCTGCGCAATACTTACCAACTTATTTGGAGAAATTTGATGTACCAAGTCGTAGCTTAATTTGGTGATATTTTATGCTCAAAAGCGTCGGGTATGGGAGTAGTTCGCCTGATAGTAAGCCAGACGCTAGCCCATTGCAGTAAGGATATCAGCTAGAGCCTAAATCTGACACTAGAATGGTGGCACTGCATGGCAATCCTCACCCCAAGATTTTTGTGTTTTATTCGCCCAGTTTTGCTACAGTGCCTGTCTATTTTAACATTGTAATAGGCATGTACATTATATAACTATATATTACTAGTCTTGACTGTGTGACTGCTTGATCAACGCAAAACCCAAACCGCAGGCTGCAAACTTAAAATCTTTTCAGTTGATGCCTTTTAGGTTATAAGCATTGACTAAAGAAAGGTTTTGGGAATATGACTCTAATGTGGTCGAACTGAACTTTATTCTGTAGCTTCATATCCCATAAAGCAAGTGAGTGAAGCTGCTTGTGGGTCAGATAGTATTGGTATAAGTACAGATTTTCTCGGGGGATCACGTATGGCGATGGCAGGCTCGGGCCACCCAGCTGCGAACGGAAGACCTGACTCCACCAGTCTCTGAGCAGTGGACGGTCGAGGCCATCCGCCCGGTCCTTTGGATATGAGTGAGTCGGCAATTTGGGTCGCTGACCTTCCGATTGGTGGCAGGTGCTTTCATGAAACGGATGCTTTGAAAAGTACGTGCCACCAAATCGCAAGATGGGAGGTGACTCCACAAATATGGGGCGCCGGAGGATAAGCTGGACGTGTGTTCTATTAAAAAAAAAAAGTACAGATGCCATAAAAGCGTGACTGCTGTTGACATTCTAATCATCTACCTTCGATTTCAGTGTCACTGATCAAGTGAACATTATAAATACCTAATTAAAAAATACGTCGTTTAAAGAAATCCTATGTCATGCGAAGTAAGCAACCATATTAATTCATATCGTTTTCTTGCAGAGAGTCGGAAGAACAGCAAATCTTACACTGAACGTGGACACGCATACTTCTGGAAGATATTTGTGCAAGGCCAGCGTTGATGGGTATCCGGAAATTGAGGCTGAGGCTTCGGTTTACATCAAAGGTAAGGAAAAATTAGAGAATATGGATGACCCTATACATCTTATACAAAACTACAACTACTATAACTAATATAAACCTATTTCAATATCATACCTGGGTTCGAATTCGCAATGACTATTCAAACACGACGCGTTACGATATCTCCAAGGAATGATATTATAATTTTATTGATTTCATTTTAATTCCTGAAATATGTCCTAACGCACCACGTTAGGTGTTTGGAAGGTCACAGCGAATAAGGCCTCTGATGTATCTAAATATTTATTTCGATCGTCACGATAAAAAAACAAGGCGTGTCTATTAGATAGATACGTGACTTCTGGGAAATGTTTATCTTACACCTGCGGTGCGAGCATGGGTTGTCGAAAGAATAAAATTATCGGTAAAAGATAGCCCCAATATTGCTATTGCAGCTTAATCCATATCAGACATGGTAAGATATCTGGTTAAAGTCAGTTTATCGACTCGACACGTTTATCGTAAGATCCGTGCCCGCACGGCTAGTAGGCTAGTGTTTGTCCACTAACTCATCTAATGGTAAATGATGATGCGCTTGAAGGTATATACAGGAATACACTGGACCTTGGCTTTCAAGGACAGCTGCCGGAACTCACTGTTCAATGCTTAGCGACAGTTTTTCGGACGGGTAGTTATCAGATAATAAATAGATACCTATGTATATTCGGGGCCAAGGTTCCCAATGTGCCGTCGTGCTATTAGCAAAGTAGTTGGAGAGCGCGGCCCCGAGTAAGTAGAACGTCATCGCGATTAATAGGCGATAGCAGTGGGAAGAGGCAGCGCATAGTTATCACCAGGGCACCAGGGGAACCTTATCACCATGTTGTAGGTTTCATCACGATGTTACCGCCACCGAAAGATCAAGTCTATGGTGGGGCTCGCTTTCATGACCGTCTAATTGCCGGCCGATCTTTGTTATGCTTGCGCTACCATCGCTAACGATTTAAAAAAATACAGTGAATTATCAGATATATAATTATAGTACATCACATTTGACCTTTTCCAACGTACCTTAACACCTACTGTAATAACCCGCTTCTTTGAAATGGTTAGTAATAAAATACGTGGGAAGTACAGAATTAATAAAGATTCTCTGAAATGTGTATAATACATTTCAGAGAAACATTTTTTCCCTGACGTGCTATGGATATTTAATAAAACAAGAATTAATTTGCAGGCACTTCATTTTGTTTGTACTTGTGGTTTTTATAGCTTATCCAGATTATTTTATACTGTCAAATGTCTAAGTAAAGCTGTTCGTACGCCTGATGCTAATCAAACATCACTATCATCATCAACCGCATCACGCCTGCCCTTGATGGTTGTAACCGAGAGTTTTAAATAAGGTTTTGACTGCACTCTAATGAGCTTGTCACTCCAATGCATTATTTACACATAAAGCGTCCTTGGCATACCTGTATGCAAATAAAACTTTCGTAAAACCGCCTTGGCATACTGGTATGCCAAGGCCAAATTCAATGAAGATCCAATAAGAAATGTTATTGCTGTAAAGGACCTGGAAAAATCTTTTATCATTTGACATAACAAATTAACATTTGAAAGATGACAGATCGGTAATACGAGTATAAACAAAAGAGTCACTTGTTTTTTTTAATTGTAAAAAGTAGTAGTATTATTGCCATTTAGAGTAAAAAAAGACGTGTGGCACTCGGAGACTGCCGCGGTAAAGCTATTGCATAGCTGTTTTTATCAACTTATGCAATTATAATTATTTAACCAATGCCATCTAGAGGCGAGTTGCTGAACTAAAGAGACAAGCGTGATATTTCAAAAAGTCAATAAATTTTCTGCTATTCATCGATAGATGCCAAATAAACTTATGCAATTATAATTATTTAAACAATGCCATCTAGAGGCGAGTTGCTGAACTAAAGAGACAAGCGTGATATTTCAAAAAGTCATTAAACGTTCTGCTATTCATCGATAGATGCCAAATAAACTTATGCAATTATAATTATTTAACCAATGCCATCTAGAGGCGAGTTGCTGAACTAAAGAGACAAGCGTGATATTTCTAAAAGTCATTAAAATTCTGCTATTCATCGATAGATGGAGTCGGAGTGGGGGGTGTTAGGTTATTTTCGTTACGGAATTTCTGGATTCGGTCTCCACGCTCAAGGCCCGCGATAGAAGCTATGCAATAGCTTAAAAATCTAAGGAAATTCTTATGATCCTGCTAAAATATGTTTTTTTCTACCCTTTGTCGTCTCGTTGTTGTGTTATCTGGTTGGCTTTACCACTATAGATAGACAAAAAGAAAACAGATGACTTATTCTTACAATCAAAGAGGATGTACTATGGATACTTAGTGTTACTTTATGCCGTTTATAGATACAAAATAGCTTCAATAGATAATTAACTACAACTAAAATACCATGACTGCGCGCATTTTTTTAAATGGTGGATTTTTGCGGGGCTTTGGCGAACACTGGTTCGCAAATTTTAATTATCGTAGGACGCTCGCCCGGTTAAATGCCGCACATTAACTTTATTTACAAAGTATTAAAAAAGAACTAATCTATAACTCCACGATGGGGGGAAAAGAGGCCAAAACGCTGGCAGCATTGCCACGCTGGACGGCAGTGCTAACTTTCGCAGATTAATTTATCTTGCCTCGATGTCTGTCAAGCTCTCATACTTGCCTTGATGTCTATCAAACTTTAATACTTGCTTCGATGTCTATCAAACTTTAATACTTGCCTCGACGTCTTCTATCAAACTCTAATACTGTGAAGCATCATAATCATCTAAGAATGTCGATGTCGATCATGTCGAATGTCGCTTAGACAGAATATTTGGCACTACCATAGTACCACCCAAGACAGATAGCAAGCAACATACTGTCTATTAAGTCGAGTTTCCTTGTCACTTATAAGTGACAAGGAAACTCGACTTAATGCATCGTTTTTCGCAATGTTGCATTATTTTACTTTGTTTATTATTATCTTATTCGGAGTATAATCATATTAAAAAAATGGATTATCTTTACAGAGAAAACATTTCCAATGCTGTCCGATCACGTTGGACACCGCCTTTAAGGAGTTATAATAGATTCTCGTTCACATAATTTCTATAGCGGAAGCAATAACAAACTTATATATACAAAAATGCCAAAATTGCTCGATTACTTACTTATATACTTATCATAAACTACCAAACATATTGTGTCTTTTTAATATGAAACAGTAATATCACAGATAAGTAGGTAGGTACTATTATATAAATACTTCTCGATTACGTTTTCTATCTGTCCGTAAACAGTAGAACTAACTTCTTAGAAAACGTTTTTGTTCATGAAACATAAATGAGTACTTCGCTATTCTTTGAAGTAAGGAATTGGAAATGTATTTGCTGATGTAGGACACATGACCTCATTATGGCATCACTTAGAAATAAAAGGACGGTCCTAAGTGCCTCATAATATTTAAATTACCTATTGTACAGCGAAACTGAAACTAAGAATACGATTTTATTGTAACCCCTCAGGAATAGTAATGAATAAAATAATAATAAATTGTTTATTGAGATAAAAAAGTCTCAAAATACAATTACATTTATCTCACAAAAAATAATTAAATCAATAGTACCTACTTAATAAGTTTCAATTCATGTCAAAAACATAGGTCTAAGTTCCTAGAAAAACCTGCAATTTATTTCACCAGGCTATTGTTCTTTTTCATTTTCACTTTAGAAAACGCGAAGTCTACGAAACTTCGTGTATTTGGCAGTAGGCAGGTTATTTAAATTAATCCAACGACCTGCAAGGCTATTATGTATCTTAGTTGCTAACAAATGTTGATTGAAACCGAAAAAATGGCGGCTCTGTGTCACATTTGTCAGCTCCAGTCATCAACTTACTAAAATGTTTGCTTACTGGAGTAGACAAAACTGACATAGAGCCGCCATATTACAAGATTTCAATCAACATTTGATTGCAACTGAGATACATGATACATAACCCTGCCAGGCCAATCCGCAGATCAGCAGATCTATTATGTATCTCAGTTGCTAACAAAATGTTGATTGAATCCGAAAAAAATGCCAGCTCTACATCACTTTTGTCTGCTCCAGTCATCAACTTACAAAAATTTTTGCTTACTGTAGTTGTCAAAACTGACATAGAGCCGCCATATTACAAGATTTTAATCAAGTTTTGTTAGCAACTGAGATACATAATAGCCCTACGATTAATAATTCTATTCGCCCACGCAATTAACTGTGAAAATAAAGTTAGCAAGTTAATATACTGCGGACAAAGGAAGTAGGTAGTAAATGTTTTGCTATATCTCTTGCGATAAATAAACTTACCTATAATTACATACATTTACAATACGTAGAATAATATCTCGAAATGCAAGCAGTAACCCAAAGCACTCTACGTAAACAAACATAAATGTAATATCTAAGCTCATGGTTTCCTAGTTTACATTCATACTGAGCTTGGTGGTGTAGTGGAAGATTATTTATTTGTTTGCGAGAGCTTTAAGCACTCAAACCTAACACTACTATATACATTTAGTGTCTCACTCTTGTAGACTTGTAAATTTCTGAAATTTGTATGAAGAGCTTTGTTCTGTATCTATGCGGAAATTAAACTGTTTAACCTTGCTACCTTTGAGAGAGAAAGTTACACATCCTAGGACGGGTTTCGAACCCGTGTGTCCCGATAATCCGTGTCAGATGCCATGACTAGGCCACCGAACATATCCGTCTGAGTATCGAATTAAATTCTCTCATATTACCTAATCTACTGTGTAGATACTATAGATAGATAGATAGATAGAAAATACTTTATTGAAACACCACATTAATCACTTAATATTAAACAGTAAAATTCTTTAACCTAGGTGTTACAATGGGCGGTCTTATCACTCAGAGCGATCTCTTCCAGACAACCCATTTCCGGAGGAGTATCAAATATAACATAGACATATATACTATTTTCATTCATAATATACTATTTTCATGACTTTTATTTTTCTGGGCTCTGTTACGTTATTTGAGAAATTTCAAAACCGGCGTGTTAGGACGAAGCGAAATCTTTTAAACAAGCGACGGAGTTGACAAGCTTTATGCAACCGATAGAGGAGTTTAAAAAAAAACTTTCCTATTGTTTGCTCGACCTTTCGTTATTTTTAAAATATGGTGTTAAAGCACTAACGCCTGCTTATCGAAACCAAACTATGCAAACTAAGAGTAAAAAACACATACACAATTAATTTACGAGTCTAAAAAAATTACACATTTTTTTTAAAGTCTTAGGAAACGGTACATGTATAAGGCCCACCTGATTTTAAGTGGTAACCTCTGCCTAGGACAGATGCATTTCCTCACAAGTGACGAACTGCGCCCGTAACATTGAGACATAAAGTTGTTAAAACTCATGTGCCTGTAATTTCTACTTCCAAAAGTTCTACTGCTCCTAAATAACATTCCCGATAGGCTGGGACAACTATCTCATTTCATAGACAGTAATGGTGCAGTTGAAGGAGTTCACACTATCACACAGAATCACACTAGATCTAAAATCGCGACTAGCTCTCGAAGACTGCGACCGGAACACGTTGGGTGTTTAGAGACAGGTTTCCAAACATAAAGGCGGTAGCTAGCTAAGAGTGATGCACCATTAGTGCGTTGCGTCGCGTCGTCGCAACGGTTCAACGCAATGTATGACACACCTGCGTTGCGTCTATGCATGCCGTCGCAGTCACAGCGAGCTTCTCAGTTCAACCTTCGCAATGGATCGTTACACATACGTGAATGTGTTCTTTTGTTGCTTTTATTACGCCACCGCCGAAACAAACTTAGAAGCAATAGTTTGCCCTTATAGAATTGGAATGCTGTCCGTCGTCGCACCGGAGCTCCGACAGCACCACCCTCCATCCCGTATCGTCTCTTGTCCGTCGATATATATATATATATATATATATATATATATATATATATATATATATAGGGTGTTTGGTAGAGGGACCGACATACCAAATGAGCGTGTTCGGGGGCCCACTTCGAGAATACAAGTTGGCCAAAAAAAATCCCAGACGCCCCAATATTTTTAATCATTTTTTTGAGAATTTTTCCGTTTTTCTCCAAAATCGTACCTATTTGGTATGTCGGTCCCTCTACCAAACACCCTGTATATGTGTAAAACGTCACAGCGTCAACGCAGCGACGACGCAACGTAACGTAATGAGGCCTTACTCGTAGGCTCCAAAAAATGGCCTACAAATTAGGTACCGTGCTGTATCATTACTATTTTACCTTTGATAAAAGCTCAAGACGGAAGCATAGGGTTATTTAGTACAGACAACATGTTATGGATTAGATGTATTAACTAGTATTATTATAATGTATTCAACACGTTAGCATAGTGAGGATATCATACACATCTATTGAGTTAGTTCAACTAATTTGTAATTGTAATTTCAGGTTGCGTACCGAACTAGGGGCGGGACGGTACGAACTGGGTTAGAAAGGGTTGTGTGCCCTTGAAACATCCACCAATAACTGTTTATCAGTAGCTTAACTACACTTAGAATCAAAACCATTTTTATCAAAAAATGGAACCGACTTTAACCCTAAAAACTGTGAAATAACTTGTTGAAGTCGGTATCATAACCGTTAAAAAGTACCTATTATTACAATATTGTGCGCATGGTACCGATTTTGACAAGTTATGTCACACTTTTTAATGTTGAAGTCAGTTCAATTTATAGTATAAATTATTGTTTCGCCCTTTTTAGTGACTCTTGCTTCTTACGGGATCGATTGTCATTCACCGTCTATAAGGATAGCATCTAGATAGGCGAAACACTTTTCAGTTATGGGATTGTAACTCAAAAACAAATAAACCGAATTTGTTAAAATTTAAATGGGACGACCACGGTCTTCTTTCAAAAAACTAAATTTAGAATCGAACTACAAGTATGGTAGGAATCGGTGAACATACAAAAAAAAATATTGATACAGTCGAACTAAGATTTTTTGACAGTTAAAAATTTAAGTACGAATTAGAATACGAGTAGTAACGTATGACAATACGACGTTATCGCAATAAGACCAAGCAATGTAACTGTAATTGAACAATTGACTGCAGTATCGAATCGTTTCAATGTATTGAGAAAAATGTGCTATTGACTGTATATAGTGTACTATGTATATAGTATATTCCGCGCAATCCGTGTTCTCGCACGCCACCCCATACTTCAGTGGGCCTAGTACTAAATTGTGTAAATACTTAACCTAAAAACTTTTAATTTACTACCATTAAAAAAATAAATTCGCACATCATAATCAGTCCATTATGTTCCCACTGCTGAGTCTCGAGCCTTCCATTCAGAAAGAAGATTTGGGGCATAATCCACCACGCGGGCCCAGACGCGGCTTGTTGGACAGGCTAACGGCCAACCAATTTCGAAGTTTTCAGGCCACCCGTATGCCTACGACAGAAGCGCTCAGTTGAATAATGCCACTAGTGGTCATCCATCCAACTCCTGACCGCAACAAGCCTTGCCTTATTTATTGATCGGTTACGATCCCTAAGTCTAGCTCTAATCGCATATCAATTCCTAGCTAACACTGTTATTTTGACATAAACTTTACCAAAATCAAACCTCGCTATCTTATGTACTGCTAACTCATTTAATATACTGTGTTCTTACTACTTTACTCAGTCCAACGGTTAATTAGGTAGAAAATATGGACGGAAGTTTTAGTGGTGTTTGGATAATCGGGCTCTGTTTTAATTAGGTCGACTCTAGTAAAAAATACGAGCATTTTCACTAGCTAGTAGAATACTGGTGGTTCACTCCTGAGGCAGTAAAATGAGAAATGTGGACGTTTTAACTTATTATTGCTACAAAGTATCATGAGCACATGCAAAAAGGAAATTGTGTAATAAACTTATGTATTATTATTAGTTCATATAAATTATTTTAAACTAAATTATAATATAGTATTTTAAACGAAAGTAGATTTTGCATAAAATGAATATAAAGCGGCCAAAGCATCTCTCAGGTCTTCATAGGGGTGGCGATTAACGCAGCTTACGGCTGCATTAATGGTCGTCGCTTCTTGATTCCATTTCCGCTTTCCATCAGGCGAGAGTCACTTTGATGAACTATTATAAAAAAAAACATATTGATTCAGAGGAGTGATGGTAAGCACTACACATGCCGCTGAAGTTTCAGAAGGTACTAGCCTACGCTTATCATTCCGAGGCTTTGGTTACTGAATTTCATGCTGGCAAAACAATGATTGCCAGAGGGATCAAGGGTCGGCTAGCGATTCGAAGGTCACAAGATCTATCCCCATATGAAGGCAACATCATAACGAAATCTACAGCATGGTGATAGGGCACTTTTTGGTTTTTACCTGCCTAGTTATCACCATTAAAATTTGAAATCTGTCACTAAGCACTTAACAGTGTGTTCCCGCAACTGTCCTTGAGAGCCAGTCGTGATTCTAAGTCTAGTGTGATATTAAATTCGACCGCAACATCACTGACCATCAAGTGAGATAGTAGTCAAATACTATCTGAGTAATAGTCTAACAAGTATAAAAAAACCAGTGTCTTTCGATCTATAACACAGTTATGCTTGTATACAAGACAGACTTCTTTATACTTATCATTAGCAGATTCATCATTAAATATGATACATATAAATATAACTTGATGGTAACTATCGTAAGTAGAGTCGAGCATCTCGACCGGTTCCGTGACCTTTTGGGCTACTTCTTCATAGAGTACTTGTGCACCCAGCTGCGTTCGCGCTAGTACTCAGTAGCTAGTATATATTGTGTAAGTAAAACCAGCAAAATAATATTAAAATTAATTTTAATTACTTTTCTGAGTCATGTTTCATAAACCTTGTAACTTTTTTAGAGATTAGAAAATAGTTTGTTTGATATTTTCCCTTTGTTACAGGCCCTCCTAAGATAATATCCAACCAAACCCAGTTCGGCTCCCAAGGGGATTCGGTCAATATTGAGTGTGCGGCCTTCTCAGTGCCAAGGATCGATAACATCGTGTGGACCTTTGAGGGGAAAGAGATTGACACTTTACATGATCAGGTAATGGAAATGATGGTCAAATTATTAACAAATCATTAACAAGAAGCAAAGGATGTTACACGTCGATTGCAAATATAGGGCTTATGACGGTGAATTGAATAATCCATCATCATATAATAATCCATCCATTAATTACATTGAAGTCTGCCGTGCGATTCTGTAATGATTCGTCGACAAGCTCTTTGACGAGCTTACCGATATCAAATAGTTCGCCCATGGTTGCTTTTCCAACGTTTCTTGTCATCTCTTCATGTTTCACGAATGTCAAAGATCCAACGATGTTTGCTCTTAGAGAATCGCACGGCTGGTCATTAATGATATGCGTGTTATGAATACTCTGATTTTAATGATATTGAATTTGATTCTTATATAATTTCTTATTATACCTACGTAAGTTCGCGGTATTAATCTCTTAGCTTGTAACGTATATAACCTGATGGTCATTGACATATTGGTTAGATTATTGAAAATATAATAAAAAACGATTTATTTGAAGGCATTGAAATTGTTCATCTTCTATTTTGGAATTTAACTTGACTTAGTCCTCTCCTTTTTGTTAATACATATATAACTAATATTCCGAAAAATATAACTAAATTGATGCAATTTTCACACTCTCACACCTCTGTACTACAATTCCCTGTGAGGCCCATGCCATGTGTGTCCATACACACATCAACAAATAAATACTTCCAAAAACCCAAGTTAAAATATTTCTGCTCATAACACAAATGTGTGACCCTTCCAGGGATTGAACCTGGGCTTACCATCTAAACTAAAGAGCCATTGACGTTGCCGCAACATGTTCCCACAATCCTTTGGCATTAGCTTCCAGGAACTCCATTGGTCAACAGTCAGCGCGGTTCACGACACAAGGGAACGCCCCGAAACAATGGCGAGGAGTGGTTACAAATTCAAGTTTTTGACATTATAGTAAAATCGTATCCAACTATACCTAAAAGCTTAGGGTCACAAAGTGACTTTGTCAACATCGAAAGTTTAAACTTATCCGTCTAAATCTATAACTTTTGTTGACCTTTGAGGGTAAAGAGGTTGAAACTATACTCGTACATTAGCTTGATTAGATGTTTGAGATTGAAACTTAGAGGCTCTTATAAAGATAACAAATTATATTTTTTAATGTTTGTATTGGTTTAAATATTGACAATACAACATTATTATTATATATTATATGTGTTAAGGATGCAAAACAAAGATGTGTAAATATACAAATGTCGAAGATTTATAATATAAATAGTAGCATGTGGTGTATTATTGTCTGATAAAAGACTTCGTATGTCTGTCTGCCCGGATGTCCGACTGTTCTCCTCTACAGGTCACATTTATCCACCGATTGTCTCAAAATTTTGTGAGATGGTTCGGTAATTATATGGGTTTATGTCGATTCAGTTTTTGGAAATTATTCAATGCAAAATTAATTTCATGGGTATTATGTGTCCTAAAATAAAACTAGATGGCGTTAGCAAATTAAGGTGCGCGGTAAATGTTACATACTCTAGGCTCTAAGAGCCACTAGTTAATATTTGGGCACTCTATTGCTGTGGTTTCATATCCTGTAGACCGAGCGACAGAATCCGTAGGGCAGGACTTACAATATATAACGAATTTTGTGAATTTACACAAAAAGTGTAGCAATTTAACTAAAATCTGTCGTAACAAGCACGATCACAGTTTTACGTACGCAAATAGGATTATATTGTGGAGAGGATCGGCGCCAAATTGGGCCGTGTAAAATGAAAATTGGAAAATAATATTATAGGTTGTTTAGTGTGATGCGTGATTGTTTTGCATAGTATATAAACAAAATACTGATATTTTATTTCTATTGTAGCTGGCTGAGTATCTATTAATAAAAATATGGACACATAATTATTCTGCATGTATTCAATTAAATGATATCATTCACTACTTCTTTGCGTGCCTCTCTACTACTAGAGATTCACAGTCATCCTTTGAAAGTATTCTATGTTCAGTGCTTAACTGAACATTTCTTCCTTTTTCTCCCGGTCCATTGTCAGATGCTGCGCACCCAGGACAGTTTCCTTGTTCCAACATTCCATTTGGCTGCATTTTGTCCCTTCATGTTCAGTGCACAACTGAACACTTCTTCAGCTCTTTTTATCCCGGTCCATTGTCAGATGCTGCGCATCCAGGACAGTTTTCTTGTTCCAACATTCCGTTTGGCTGCATTTTGTCCATTCATGTTCAGTGCACAACTGAACACTTCTTCAGCTCTTTTTATCCCAGTCCATTGTCAGATGCTGCGCATCCAGGACAGTTTCCTTGTTCCAACATTCCGTTTGGCTGCATTTTGTCCATTCATGTTCAGTGCACAACTGAACACTTCTTCAGCTCTTTTTATCCCGGTCCATTGTCAGATGCTGCGCATCCAGGACAGTTTCCTCAATCCAATATTCCGTTTGGCTACATTTTGTCCATTCATGTTCAGTGCACAACTGAACACTTCTTCAGCTCTTTTTATCCCGGTCCATTGTCGGATGCTGCGCATCCAGGACAGTTTCCTCGTTCCAACATTCCGTTTGGCTGCATTTTGTCCATTTATGTTCAGTGCACAACTGAACACTTCTTTAGCTCTTTTTATCCCGGTCCATTGTCAGATGCTGCGCATCCAGGACAGTTTCCTCGTTCCAACATTCCGTTTGGCTGCATTTTGTCCCTTCATGTTCAGTGCACAACTGAACACTTCTTCAGCTCTTTTTATCCCGATCCATTGTCAGATGCTGCGCATCCAGGACAGTTTCCTCGTTCCAACATTCCGTTTGGCTGCATTTTGTCCATTTATGTTCAGTGCACAACTGAACACTTCTTTAGCTCTTTTTATCCCGGTCCATTGTCAGATGCTGCGCATCCAGGACAGTTTCCTCGTTCCAACATTCCGTTTGGCTGCATTTTGTCCATTTATGTTCAGTGCACAACTGAACACTTCTTTAATGATAGTGAAATTGGATTAATTTCACGTTCATTGCGACCTATAGATCACATGTAGAGATTTACCATTTAGTACCTAATCAATCTATCGAATCTCAATCAAAGTATTTACTCAAGGACGTGGGTTACTCAGCTTTCATAATAATGACAACCCTGGCCTAGTTTGTAGAGACCTTGCCTTCAAAGCGTAAAGGCCCTGGTTCGAACCCGGGCATGGGCAAAAAATCATAAACATGTCTAGGATGCTAGGATGTTATTATAGACGTAATACACGGGGTAACGCTTACCGTAAGCTCTTACACGTCTCGTCAATTGCAGTGCGCCTGTAAGTGTAACGTAATCGTCATCATCATCAATTTTCATCATTATCAGCTGGAAGACGTCCACTGCTAGACATAAGCCTCCCCATAGAACGCCACTTGGACCGGTCCGTTACGTAACGTAATCCTATCATTTACATATAATGTTAGGATCCAATACAGACTATCATTTATCTAAGACAACGTTGGCACAGATCAATGTTTTGTATGAGGAAGCGCAGATTCTTAATGTTTTTCTTCAACGATACGAATAAATTTCAGCAAATTATTCGTACTAAGACTGCTGGTCATAAAAAAGATTTTCCTAACAAGATCATTCTTCAACAGGACTACGCGTTTCTAGAAGACCTACAGCCGGGTGGTGTGGTTAACTCTACCTTGATCATCAGGGAGAGCCAGTCTAGACACTTTGGAATGTATAAATGCAACGTGTCCAATGATTATGGAAGCGATGCAGTGGAAATCGTATTAAAGCCTAACAGTAAGTAACTTCAGGAACAACAACTAAAATAAATCTCTACATATAATTAAACTGTAGGGTCGAATTTCTATACAATGAAAAATATGCTAAAAACTAAATCAGGGGGATGTAAGGAGTAAAATCGATTTACTTTCGATTTTTTCAAAATTTTTGTTACTCTGTTTGTCTGTCTGTTTGTACGGGCTAATCTCCGAAACGACTGGACCGATTTATATATAGTTTAAAATTATATGTGAAAAATTTGTAACCCGCTTCCATTGTAATATAAATATTTTTTTGGGACCCATTTTTTATAAGTATATCCAGCAGTCCAGTTTTTCTTGTAAATCGACACAACTGACGAAATTGATTAACATACATTTTTGAATTCAGTATCACTGTACTTCAGGAGCTTTTCCCAAAAATGCTGTTTATAAATAGCTTAAGTGACGATATAGATATAATATTACCGTGCTTAAGTTAAGCTTAGTTCATAATTTCAACACATCGGTTGGCAGAATCGAGTCATTTTTCATCAAGTTAATTGTAATATTATTAATCTTATTCTTTCCACTCCTTGTAATTAATTTCAAGTACCTTTGTTTAATTCTTTAAGTAAGTATTAATTCTTTATTTTAATTAAAGTATCGGTGTATATGCTATGTAAACAAAATTCGTGTGCATGTTGTGTTCGCACCAAGAAGGCCGTTCATACATTCCATACTCTCTTGTATTAATTGAAATAATGTGATAAATTCTGTATTGTAATGTTCAGTTTGCGAACCTATCAATAAAAAAAAATGTTATAGTGGTGGTGAAGTGAAAACCGACCATCGGAAGCTTGATATTTCCATTTTTTTCACATAGCTAACAAAACTAAACATGCGCGTGGTAAAACCGGAAACAAGGAAAGGGGCGAGAGAGAAAACCGCGGCAACATCCTGGTTACTGACATCTGTCAATGTCACATTAAATCTGAAATGTCATAGACTAGAGATGTAACAATAATGATAATAATAATAAGCTTTGCTTGGCATAGTAATGTTTAAAACAATCTACATAAAAAGCAACGAAAGTTTTAAACACGCTAAAGTTCCTAGTAGTAAAAGTTTAAATTGGTTTTGAATATCCACACAATTAAAAACACACAACAACGGTAAACAATTTGTGACTGTCTAAATTAGAAACAAAACTAAGTAATTTATTTTATGTTTGACCACATCATAAAAGTTTAATTTCCTCATCGCATAATTTAAAGCATAACCATAACCAGACTAAGAACCCAGAAACGACAAAAGTCACATTTGCAGCCATGATCACCTTTAACTGCCCAATTTTACGACAAAGAAGCTTTACGACACTTTTTTTTAAATTTACGGCTTTTTAAGATATCAAGGAAATTGGAATGAGATATAAACCTTTATCTGATGTCTCCTTTTGTTCTTATCTCTGAATAGGGTTACTGCTATCTAAATTGCCTGGATGATGCGTAAATTGACTTCTTTATCTGTGGAGTTACGACGTTTAAAGTCTTTGTTCTTAGACTTTAATTAAAGTTTTAAGGACCTTACGTTTTTGTGCCATTTGGCGTTAGATCTACATTGTGTATTACGTTTAATATTAACTTAACTATAAAACAATCACACAGCTGTTTTATTAACTGCCTTCCAACAAAGGCACAAGTTACAAAAACGACGCTTACTTAGCTTATTAGCTTGTTAGCTTATTAACTCGATACTTTCAAATCAGTCTCATATAAATTATATCAAAGGTAGTTTTGTTATTTTGAATCCATACATTGTTTCTCTACCTTTAACTATAGCTTTTTAATAACAGTAGAACGTTAATGTAATAAAATTATTGGTGAAATGAAACAAAATAAAATATAGAAATAACTTTTTGTAATAAAACAAGCTATTGTATAAGAAACGTGTTCAAATTCCAAATCAAAAATCCTTATTCGATGATAAATCTGAAACACGAAAATTCAATTGGATCAATCCAAATAAATCAAAACTACCGTCAAAATACTCAGTTTTATTTCACTTTCGCTCCGACCTGTCATTAAAGCCGGTCTTACAAAATTTATCGCACATAAAAATATACTGTTACCGTTATTTTTTTGTTGAAAAATTTCAAGTTGACAGCACTAAGGATATCGCCATTATGCTTAGTACTTTGTCGAACCGCTATTACTTTAAGAACGACCGAGCATTATCGTAAATGTATAGCCATTTTAACTTTATGGCCCACACATAAGCACGGACTATCCGTCTTCGCCTTCTTTATAATAAATTCTACGAGTTTTAGGTCAATTTTATTATGTTTTATGTGAACAGCAATAGAGGTGTTAATGTAAGACTTTCAGACCTTTTCTATTTCTTTAACGGCCTCAATAAAGCTTAGAATTTTATTTTGTGTCCTTACTGAATTGACTGCGCGCGTATGGTCTTTAATTTATCGTGTCGCCTTTTGACCAGGTTTATTATTGGAAAAAAGTTGATAGTTTGATATATTGATAAGTCGATTAGTGTAGTAGTTAGTATTGATTCGCTTGTGCGTACACTAAACTAAAATTCTATAAACTGTGAGGCATTTATTAATAAACGTTGCGTAAACCTATATTAGGCGTAACATGCTTTGTCTTGCTTTCACGCGTGACATTTACTGCAAGCTAAAAAATTACAGATAGATGTTTTAACTACTCCGGGTGTAAGTCAAGTTTATTAATAAGGCCGTGAGAGTTCTTATTACGATAATACTAAAATCCACATTCGTGTAACACGTAGAATGATAATTCTAAACATTATGATTATTCTATTCAAATGCGGGTAGTTTTACATCAGTTAGATGAGTTTAGAGAGCACGAACTTACATGACGATCTAATTTGCACTAAACATACCCACAATTAAACAGAAACGGAAAAATTAAGAATTGTTTTAAAAACTAACGTTGTTTTCACTCATTTTTAATAAGAAATACGGGATTACTCACGTTATATTTATCGGATAGGTCCGACTATAGTTTCGGGCACATTAAATGGTCTTTTTCAAGGAGTAAACAATGTGTTGATTACATGAAAATAAAATCACTGAAATCTGACTTTTTCCGATATCTTTATCCGAATAGCACGGCAGGTTATATCAGATACAAAGGTTTAGTACTCACTGTGTTTGTACTCTTTATAGTGACAGTCAACTCTTACCCTTATGTTTTTGAAATCTATAAAACTTTATCAACATTACTTTGAGATTACATCTTGATTTCAATATCAATGCTAGATTCGAAATATCTCACAATATTGTTTTGTTCTAGAAACCTTCCCACTACTTTTAATCTTATTTGGAGTAACATCCGGAACTATCATGGTAGCGGCTGTCTTGATGCTGGTCATACTCTGTCAACGAAAGCAAAGGAAGAACAAGCAAACAAACGTTACAGAGAAACCGGATGTGACTGTGACTGCTGAAGAACTGTTCAAAGAAAACGACAGAAATTCTAATATAAGTGATTTGAAACTGGAATTGAGGCAGGCTAATGGGAGCTGTGAAATTGTAAGTTTACTTTGTGTTTGTTAAAATAACAAAAATTAAGTATCAAGTAAGTAAAATATAACTTCATAAACAAACTAGGTACAGTGGAATCCGATTATAACGACATCGTAGGGATATAACAAACACGTCATACTGCGGACGTCATACAAAGCATTTTGTAGAAAATAAACAATCTCCTATTTTGTTAGCAAGTATTTTATTATAGTATGTAAAGTAAATAAAAAGAAACAAACTAATAATAGTACATATACCATCGAGACTCAAAACAAAAAAATCCATGCACGCGCCGAAAGACGTCGGGTGACTCTCCCGAACACTGCCGAAGGTGTTGAGTAGTCATGACGGTCACTATAACAGTGCAGAATTTGTCAAAAATGGGTCACAATAAGCGACATGTCACTATAAGCGAAGTCATTATATCCGACGTAGTTATAAATAATGTTATGTGAAAACCAAACCTCGCCGTGTAATTACATCATAATAAGCGGTTGGTCAACATACGCGGAGTCATAATAAATGGATTCCACTATACTTAAAAGTAAGTTAAATTATTTAGACATCAAAAATGATCAAGACTAAGGAGTTCAAGGAATGTAGATTGAACCCTGTCTGAGATAAATTAACTGTAAATACTTAAAAGTTGATTTAGTTTTCAAAGTATTTAAAGTTTATGTAGGCGCCTAAGAGAATTGCATAGCTGGTACTTTCCATGCTAAAAGAGAAAACTCTTTTCTACCTCTTAACATTGTCCGATTTCAGTGATTTTTTCATTTTTTTTGTTCTAAAAAAGGAAATTTATTGTATTTTGAAATAGTGAAAAAATTAAAACGTACGGTATGCCCGTACGTTTTGATTTTTGAAGCAATGTCATGATGCATAAAAAAAAATCACTGAAATCGGACAATGGTAAGAGGTAGAAAAGAGTTTTCTCTTTTAGCATGGAAAGTACTAGCTATGCAATCCTCTTAATCCTTCGCTGTTAATTCAATGAAAATTCATACAATATAATAACAAGAGCTTTTAAAAAATAAGCTGCTATTGTATGTTCCAACAATTATTTTGATTAGAACAGATCCAAGTTTAATTAATTTATAAAAGTTTCAGTGTATTTATATTAATCAAAAATAATTACCTTTGTTTGTATGTGAATTTACGAATTTGGTAAGCTAATGAGTAAACTTTATGATCTGCGTGATTTGAAATAAATCAAAGCAGTTTAAACTTTTATGGGTATTAATAATCTTCTATAAAGAATAAAACTTTTATTTTATGTCACTTCCTTCCACGCTTTTTGTTATTGCAATTTTAGGTTTTCTACGGGTATCGAAGTGTCATAATTTTATATGAAAATACGTTTAACACGCTCGTTGTAAATAGTAACATGCCGACAGAACAGTAGTGATATGTATGACATTTGTATAGGAAATGTATGAGTTGCGAAGTCTGATTCATTATTATCTTGTCACTATATTGGAAATTTTACCGATGCGTGTTTTAAATAATCATAAACATGTAGGTCTCTCGTGCAAGTGTGCGCAAGCAAGAGTGCGTTTACGATGAGTAGGTAGGTAGGTAGGTTATTAATTTTAGTACCAAACAGTAATGCTCTTTGGTTTGAAAGGTACTGTATTGTGTTTGATGATTCGTTGATTAGAATAGTGCAGATCCTCAAGAAACTTGTTACTTACTTTATGGGTGATATAGCAACTACAGAGGCATGGAGTTTATCCCAAATAAGAGTGTTCTGCCTCGTGACGAAAATATATTTATATGAAACTAACAATTTTGCAATATGATAATAAGTTGTGAAAAGTATTATATTTTCTCTATTTTACTTGATAATCTATAATATACTATAATCAATTGATAGTCTGTGATAATGGGATAGAATGTACTAGTTTTCAATGACTGCCGGAACACACATATTGTGGGTGCTTAGTAACAGATTTTTAATCTTAAACGTGAAATCTAACCAGGCAGAGAATAGAAACTGCCCTAGCGCTATGCTTTCGATTTCCTCAGGGTATCTATACCGAAATCTTTAACTTAAGGTAGAATTCAAACTAGCGTCTACCTGATGCTACAAGTCTCCCTACTCTTGTATCATCGATACAAAATTCTCTCTCCGCGTTATTTCTATACATTTAATCATCATAGAAAAAATGTAATTAAAATATTTATAGTCTATCTCCACATACCCATTACAAACCCGTACCGTCCTTCCATTTTCAACGTAATTAGCCATAAACTTGCTTCTGCCTATAAATCCTTTTTACTACCCCATTGACTATGGATATCTTACCTTTTTAGGATTACTCTAACACGGGATCTGACAGTACTTTGTGCTCTAATGCCAAACTGGGAAGCGGAATACCTCTGGCCGGGACTGTACCTTTATCGTCCATAAATCAAAGTACATACCAACCGTACAGGTATAGCAATGACTATACAGATCCGACTTACGCGGATTGTTATAAGGTAAGTTTTGTGTAAGAGAAAATAATAGTTGGACTTGTTACGTTTTCATACTGTTTAATATAGTTGGTTAGTAAATTAATTAGTGAGGTAAATTATTATTTATAAGTTGCTTATAAATATAAATAATCTGGCATTCGGACCCTACAATGTTCAATGTACCGTATATTGGAGTATGTGTCATATCCCCTCTACTATTTCCATTTTAATAATTTAATAATGTATTTTATTAATTTAATGGGGATTTAATACTTTTAATCTTAGAATCCCCTTTGGAACTGCAAGTTCACGCTTAAAGTCTCAACTTTTAAGATCAAAATCAAAATCAAAATCAAAATTGTTATCCCTATCTTGAGTAGGTTGTTTACTTGCCCACACAGATGGACAATTCTGCTTCTTTATTTTTAACACCCGATGCAAAAAGATGGGTTTTGTAAGTTTAACGTACGTCTATCTGTATGTCTGTTAGTGGCTTCGTAGCTGCTGAATCGATTGAGGGTGTGTCAGTTTATAGATAGATGTACTCTCATAATTTATACTATTTATATTATGAATAAGTATTCCATAAAAAATAAATGAAAAAAGGTATACCGTTGCTGGTATCGCCCTCCTCAGCGTAGCGGTAGGTTTTGTAATAACTTGTAGATACATTAGTTTTTTCATAATTTAGCAAAGTGTTATTGTTTAAGCACTTTATAATTATTCTAACCATGACATTCTCTATCAAAACCATGCCGTGTACACATATTTTTATTTATTAGAATAAAATAGAGTGTTGTAATTGTTTGGTTTACTGATGTTCTATTGATGATATAATGTGCAACTAACAAACAAATTAATAAATAAAATACTGTATAATCGATTTGCAAGATGCATAGGTACCTAAGTATCTAAATAACTAGACTTTACCATTACTCTGTTAACCCATCAGCATTGAATGTTAACATGATTACTTTATTACCAGGTTAATGGGTTTAGCAATGGATATCAGACGTATGTACATTACGGACACGACTATACGCCGGGGTCTTTGAGGGTGCAGTCGCCTACAATGGGAAGTGATAAGCTCACGCCAAATAGGTGAGTTGTTTATTCTTGATTTTACTCAAATTTGATGGGTTTAAACATGAAGGGTACTTTAACTGGCTAAGCTGGTCTCTTCTCGCACAGGTGATAATGTGTGCGGGAAAGAGTTTCAGGGCGCATTGCCCTCTTCTCTGGCTCGTCTTGACTATGGACCAGTCATTGGGTTGGGAATACCACGGCCTTACGATACTGCCACCCAAGCGACCAAAAGGTAACTGGGTGATCAAGGCCGCGCCAGGTGGAACCCCCGCCTACACGAGTGAAGCCCAGCGGACCGATCAGCTACACAGTCGCTGGCCACTAGGGGCAGCGGCTTCCAATTGACAGTTGCCACACGCCTTGCCACATGCACTTCCATCTGTTGGCCTTATATGAGAGTCAGAACGATGCAAGTGCAAGTGAAAGTGAAATTTTACACCCAAATTTGAAGTTATTCATTTGAAGACATGATTTAGATCGTTTTAGCGAGAAGAGTAACGAACACTTACTTCATGCAATTTGAAAACATTCTTTTGACTTACGATAGCATAATAATAGTATAAATATTATAGTGAAGTGCAGATTCAGTTAGCAATATTCAAACTCATGCAAACTATAAGTTATCTAAAACTAGTATTTCAACCACTAGGTCTATAAACGGCAGTCTTCCCCGAAGTGTAGACACACCGTCCAATGTCCAGTTTAACCCTGGAAATGGATCTCAGAATAACTCACTGCAACGGTCTACCAAGCGACAAGACAGCAGCAGTGCTTTGAACAATTTGGGTCTGCCTTGTACCGAAGGTAAGTAAAGTAATTATTTATTGCGTGTAAGATTCAATAAAATCATAATAAGAATATGCAAAATAATATTACGACTTAATCCGTTTCATGCACAAGGTTTATGTTATTTTATTTGAGGCACATCGTAAAATTCCAGCAGTTATCTGAGCAGTGTGTCAGTATGCAAACCTACAATCTTTGGGAAATACTCTTCCATGTCTATTTGTAATTACTCAATCACCCCATCCACCTATTAGCATGCGTTTGCTGCAGAGAATATGAGATATCATCATATATCATATAGAGTATATCTATCATATTATCTATCATATTTAGTTTGTGAACACGTCACAGATGGTGGTTAAATATTGGGATATTAATTATTGTGTCTCCAAACAGGAAACCGGGTTCCAAATGGCGGCATCATCCACGGGGTTGATGTGCGATATGCAGCCACGTACGGTAACCCTCATCTAAGGACCGGTGGAGGTCTAGGCTTCACTGTAAATACTGCCAAGCCTGCATCAACCCCCGCCCCACCACCATACTCTTCTGTTAGGAATAGTGTGATATTGCCCTCAGGTAAGACATTTATAGTAATTACTTATAGAATCTGTTTTTCTTCAATCTGATATGTATCATTTGAGCTAAAGTAAGTTAATGGTCAAAAAATATGGCGCAGTCAGTAGGATTATATATTGTTCTATACTCTTTCGTAAAAATTTTAATATGTGTCCGTGTGTCACTGTTAATATTGGTTGTTTCTGATTATAAGATAATTCATGTAAATCATAATGTGCTTTCTCCTTACGATAGGTAATTCATCACACTCGATAACATCTCCAACTAGCGTCGCATCACCACAGAATGCGACGAGTCCAATCACAACATCTACCATGTCTACAGATAGTGCTCAGCAAACTACGGTAAGTCATCTCACCTTCCGTTTGAATTTAGTAGTGATTCCTTATTAAAATTAGATATCACAAAACGCCAAGTCAACGCGTTACTAAATGAAAAATAAGGATGTTCTATTAGGTACTCGAAATTATGCAATGAAATTTATATTTAAGCGTCAAGTAGACTTTCTTCCGCATTTTCATAGAAAAATATGATGTTTACTGTGTTATAATCTTTTTAATTCTTCATGCTAAATACTTTCTTCCCTTATAAAAGTTTAATTTATTAATCGGTTGTGGATATGCGTGGCGGCATCCGACTGCTATTGAATCTGGTATCGTCCCGAGATCGAGATGATTTGTCCAGTGTACAAATACCGTTCGAGGCAAATCAGTTTCCATAACGCAACTGAAACAAAAGTGACATAATAACCTAACGCCTCATAGTAGGTCACTGGTCACTGATCCATGAAATCTGACCTATAATTTATACAATACTGGTGCTACAGGAACTGGTACCAAATAATGGTAGCCTTCACAGGGGATGTATAGGCCAAAATTACACAACAACACGCTATCTAATTCAAATACAAATTATCGTTAAATTCTCTCAATAAAAGTTTGTTACTTCAGTGAGCCTCTGATTGTTAAACTAAGTTGGTGGCCTTTATATAACAACCGAGGTCCTAAGTTTAATTTTTATAGCAAGTGCAATAATATTTACAAATTCTTCAGCGGGCATTGATGAGACAAATATTTTTATAGTCAAATTTATATGCAATGATCATGCATATAAAGCATATGCACGTAACTACAAGTTTACTCTCTTAAGAGCCCCCTCAAGAGTTAAAAAAAAATTGAAGTGTTTCACGTTTCATTCAACTTCAGTTTAGCCACCTAAATAAGCTATCTAAAATTTGTAGATTAATACAGGATTATCATCATCATCATCATCATCATCACAGCCGCAGGACGTCCTATGCTGAACATAAGCCTCCCCCATAATTTTCCAAAAGGACCGGTTGGAAGCGGCTAGTATCCAACGTCAAGCGAGCTTTATCAGGTCGTCTATCCACCGTGTTTGTGGACGACATACACTCCGCTTGCCGGCTCATGGTCTCCACTCCAGAACTTTCCGGTCCCATCGGCCATATGTTCTGCGTGCTATGTGTCCTGTCCACTGCCACTTTAACTGGCTAGTCTTCTAGGCTGTGTCGATGACTTTCATTCTTCTACGGATCTCCTCATTTCTGATTCGATCACGTAGAGAAACCCCAAGCATAGCCCTCTCCATAGCACGTTGTGCGAATTTGAGCTTACTTGTGAGGCCCATATAGTAAGTAATATCATAATATAAATAGTAATCATTATTTATTGTCACGCAGATGGGTGTGGCCACTACATCAGCAACCCCCCAGTCGCCGAGTGCGCATTACATCTTAGCACCATCGAATAGAACCATTAGTAACGCCACTGTTACCAAAAAAGGTAAGTTGATTGTTACACAAGAAAAAATAGGCTCGAGAATTTCATTTCAATGCTTTGAGTTGACTCCATATTGTTATGTAGATCAAAAGTACAATTTGTGAAATTTTATGTGTAATTTTTTAAATTATGTGTAAAAAAGTAGATTTTTTATAAACACAACAACTGCTATAGGTATTATTTACCAAATATTTTGTGAGAAAACTAAAAACATAATACTACGTCAAATTAAAACATTTTTATTATTGTTTGCCATTATACTTTGCAATAATTGTATTTCCATGCATGAAACATATTTTATGGTTTTAAAAATTTTAACAAATTATTATTTGAAAGTTCTTAAAAGGTTTTCTGTCTTGTAATCATTCATATTTCAAAAACATGGTATAGATATTACAACTATGGATTTTATTTTGCTAAGGGGCTATACTTATTAATATTTATAATTATGGTTGTAAGTCTCACAGCTAGTTTAAAATATTTATATTGATTTATAATAATTGAGTGATTTCACATAGGTAATTTAATTATTATCATTCTAATTGCATTATAAAATTAACATATATGTAGACTAGCTGCGGTCGGCGGTTTCACCCCCGTGCGATGGGTGGTGATGGATGATGATGATGATGAATCAAATTATATAGCCTATGTTCAACACGGATAATGTAGGATTCTATTGATAAAATAATTTTTCATATCGGCCCAGTAGTTTCGGAGCCAATCCTATTCACACAAATAAACTAAAAAATCTTTCCTCTTTATAAGTATAGATTAGGGATGGGAAAATACGGCCCGCAACCATCAAACTAAAATCAAGTTAAGTTTCCTATTGCTTCACTGCAAGAAATTTATGCATCACAAATAGCCGGAAATTTTATCATCACAATGCCGGCTAATGATGAAATCAGGCAGAAATAAAAACAGTTCCTGATGTCACATTTCGCCCTCAAAGACAACGCTCCTTCGCTACCTTATGCATCGCAGCTAACTTAAATATATTCTTTAGAAACACATATCAATATTTTTATTCAGTTAAGTCAAATATGCAACATTTTGGCCCGCCATATAATATTACTTTAGTTATTTGCACGCATTATTGGCACGCGAATGAAAAAGTTTCCCCATCCCTGGTATAGATAATCAAAAATTTAAAATTCAACCATCGTAGGTAAACAACGTAACGTTTCATAATCACCTCGTCACACGCAACACATTAGACATTGGGGACAGCATTCAGGATCTGAAATACTCGAATCAATATGCATGTTTGTCTAGTGCTTAATTGAATGCATATGCCGGGTGAACAAGTTTTTGCTCTTGTTGTTTGTTGTAGAAGATACGCAACTGTATCCTCTAAAATAATCATATCTCTAGTTTGAATCAATATTGTTATTTATATTATATTCAACGGTCATTCATGTTTGTCTCTTTTCATTTCATGTCTAAAAGAATATCATCTGTGACTCATGAGTATGTAGTTGTTTACATTATCAAAAACATATTTTTTTAAAGTTTCATTACTAAATTGTACTTTTTTTACAGGTAATGGGCACCAAACACCGTTAGCGACGCACGTATAACGTTTAAATAATAATAAAAGACACTCATAGTTTTAATGATATTAAAACTTTAGTTTCAATCAGTGTAGTTTATAATACTTTACTAATTAAGGTGTTACTAGTATTAAAGTTGGCCTATTCTTATTTAAATAACTAATATTGTTATCGTTAGAAATGATCAATGTGTGATTATGTGTAAGGCCCCACGATTCTCTTAGAGCAAACATCGTTGCATCTTTGACAACATCCGTGAAACTAATGACGACATGACAAGAAACGTTGAAAAAACAACATGCACAAGGGTGAAATCTCAAAGTATTTTGACACCGGCGAGCTCGTCGACGAATCATTAGAGAATCGCACGGCTGGTTCGATGATTACTAAAATTGTTTACTTACCTTGTAACCATTTCTCGCGCTAACCGTTTTCACTTTGCTTTTTAGAACAGATATATTATCAAAGCAATTAAATCTACGAGTTTTGGAAACCTTTTTAGTATTAAGCAAAATATTATGAAAACTCGCCCAAATCCAGCAATATTCTTCAGTTGTATATGTCGTTTTATAAATGTTCATCGATGTGATATGAAAAATATATGAATCAGAAACCTAAAATTGTTTGCAATTATGATTTCTCAACGTGTAGTCATCGGGTGTATTCCACTGCTTCCATTAGATATTTCTATTGATAGAATTACTGTGACTACTCTAACATTCTTCCTCTGGCACATTTGCCACCGCTGCCACGACACGCTCGCTCCGCTCGCTCAGCTCACGCGTTTTGGTCAAAAGACACCTAACACTTCTCCTCGCTCGTCCGCCGCAATAGAAATAAGGGGGTTTCAATTTGAAAAAACTCTAGTCCCACTTTTTCTATTATGTATTTCCCTTGAAATAGTGGGATACACCTTAGTCATCAGGTCTTGGTATCTGTAAAGTGCACGGGCATAACACATTAATCGAAAACTGTAACTCTTGAGCATAGTGAAATGTCCTCTCATTTGCATCAAACACTACAGACGATTATGCGAACCTCCGCTCTACTTCCGCACTTTGATTTTAATAGCCTGCAGTAATTTTATAATCAAGATAAGTGTATCCAGTTCTATTGCCACAGTTTTGATCTTTCCTGTGTGTTTAAATCCCACTTTATCTGAATTCAATCATATTCTTTGATCATACATCATCATCATGTCAGAACCAGATAATCTCATTTTCTGCGAACCAACAAAGGTTGTAAAATATATTCCCGGCCACCATCAGACTTTAATTTTCCTCATCTGTTGAGATAAATATTTAAAGGCGAGTGTGTAAAAGTTCAGGTGAGATTGTGACACCCCGTCTAACTCCTCTTTTCAGCGGGTATTTGTTAATTTTCTTGGAGACACAAGCATTCAAGTGGAGTTGACATTTTTGCTTTGAGGCAATTTTCTTTCAATGTTATTGGTGCAGTATTGTTTAAGTAAAATTGAATTATCTAAAGCATTATTTATGTGACTACGAATGAAGGATCATTTCTAATGGTAATCATTTTAAAATATAATATTATTTATGATTTTGGCCTAAAATGTCACTCTGTCAATTTAACTGAAGTGTTGTTAATTTGTAAAATTCGTCAATTTCATAAACGTCTGACTGAGACTGTATTCTTGTTAAATAATTGTAAAAAAAAATACTTATAGCATAAATATTTTAAGTGAAAATGTTTTACTTAGTCGCTTGCATTTTTGTATCCTTCTAGATTTTAGAATTCGTTAAAATCCGTTTGTAATAAATTTATATAAAACTATTTTAGTAAACTCTAACATTAGTCAATTTTGTAGCTTTATTGATTTTACCATACTAATGAATATTTTATTAATTTTATAATATAATTATACTTAGTGTTAATGCATTATTTTCTCATTAGTTAGGACAATTGTAAAATATAGAACACTAGAATTGTTTTTAAATGTTTTAAATATTTTATACGTTTTATAGTAATTAAAATAGATATAGAAAAACTATAAGTAAATAGACGTAGGAACAGTTAAAGTAAAGGTAATTGTAGTTAAGTCGTTTTTACACTGTACCATATCTCAATAAAAATCTACAGAATTTGTAAATCCCATCGAAAAGTTACTAAATAACACTAATGAATATACTAAAAGGTCATTTTTTTGATAAATAGGTTAAAACATCGAAATCATTTGAAATTTTTTTTCGGCTTTACGTACTTTTTTTTAAGATAATATTACAATTTTATTATGAAAACTAACGTGGTGTGGTTGAAACTATAGTCGGAAAGATCTGACTTTTTTACGTGAGTGAATCCCGTTTTTCATAAAATAATATTACAATTTCGCACTTTACATAAGAATACAATTGTGCCATTATTCATATATTTTGCATATCCCTTCGTTTATAACTGGTAAAATAAAACTTATTTTACATGTATTTATCAAATTACTATCATTATTATTATTCAAGCATAGATCTTCCATTTCATTTCACGGTGCAATTTCAAAATAACTTAAAATTAATTTAGAAAAAATCAATTATATGTAATGTGAGTAAATTAAATATAAAATATACAGCTTATCACTATTGATGCTCAATAAATATTCTATAGTAAAATAGTAAAAAAAATGTTTTTAAATTTTCACTCTAAGACTGACTAGATATTTACCTTACACTACACATCAATCTTATTTCATTTAAAGCCTTTGCATTAAACAAAAGAACTTATTTATAATCGAAAAAATGTTTTCTGCGAATATATCAAAAACTACATATCGTCCAAAAATATAATTTGAAAAAATATAACAATTGAAATACGAGCAAAACAAACATTTCCGTTATCTTATTCTAATTTTATTGTTTATAGTATTTTTTAAATAAACGTAATTTGTCGTAAAACTTGAAGTATATAAGTAAATACCAATAATACTATTAATTTAACGGCATAAATACTTAAGTTACTATTTCTTTGCGGTGAAAAAATTTATTAAAACCTCCAAACTTAAATATCACTATATAAACTTAAAGCACTTTCAGTCCAATAAACATTTATCTATTTTGTTAATATGTAAAAAAGTGAAGCATGTTTTTGTAAAATACTTTATTATTTTATTTTAATCATAATGTCAGCATGTTTTTTAACGGTCGGCGCGGCCCGCGAGCCAAACTATAGCCCTGTTTAATTGGGGTACCATGTTATTCTTGTCAGCATGGTTATTACACGAAACTCTGTATCATACCCACGGAGTTGCAATGGCAGATTTTATTCACATAAGGAAAGGTATATTCTGCTGTAGGCATAATTTGGCCACGCCATAGAATTGCTACAAAATTGATAAGGCATTTTGATGTGACGTGATTATTCCTATTTCATGGAGATAAGACAGCGGTATCGCGTACCTAGGCAAAGACCAGATCAATCTAACTCAAACTGAATTCCCACATTTGCTTTCGGTTGAACATTGGTTCTGCAGAGCGGAGAGCGGCTGGTATGTTTTTATTGGGCCTGATCCACATGCCCCTTTCGTCAGTCCCGCTGGCGAAGGGAATTGCACGACGTTTTCCTTATTCAAAAAACAAAAAAGATTGGACAGTGACCATTCTGGTACTTTGTTCTTTATTAGTTCTGTTCTTTGAACACTAAACAGCAAACGCGTATCGACCGGTAATGCTTGGTATTGCATATTTAAACGGCTGTTAAGATGAGCTGTCATTGGGAAGCAAAAAGAAACGTTATTTCCAATAATTTATATTGTTCAATTTTATCCACTATTCTAGTTTGTTTTCAGTTCATATCTTAATTGGATAAGAGCATTCATATGATTCTTTTTTACGATCGGCCTATACGGTTAGTGTCTTCGCCTTGTCATCAGATAAGGCAACACAGTAAAGTTTGTAATAAAATACCTAGCAACTTATATATTATTCTTCTTTAATTGTGTTTATCCAAATAGAGATAGAATTCATGTTAGTAACATAAAGTGTACCCTACTGTAATAATAAATGTAGCGAAGAAAAACTATTTGTTGCACATTACTTCTAGAACAAATAGAAAGGAAAGCAAATGTGAATTGTTGAAGCTGAATTGTAAAATGCATTTCAGTACCTCTACCATGAGTTGGCAACATAAATATCATCTACAGTCGATACTCGATCTCGCCTACCTACCTCGCTTGTGATTGGCGTACTCGCTGTCAATTTTAGTTCTACAATTCACCGCGAGGTGGCACTGTTCTTTTTTTCATACATTTGTACAATGTTGTAAACTCATGGTAGACCTGCAGGTTGCTATTAAACTGAGAGTGGTCACGCGTCCACGCGGTCAGTTTTGCGTTCGTTGTGTTGTATTACGTTACATAGATATAACCAAACACGAGACGTTCTGACCGCGCCGGTCCACTGTGGGTAGACTGTGGGTTTATCTAAGTAACGTAATACAACACAACGAACGCAAAACTGACCGCGTGAACGCGTTAACCGCTCTCAGGTGATAGCACCCTTACAACATCCTTAAACACTACACTTACAACAAAATAGAACCGAGGGAAAGTTTGTCTCGAGAAACGATCCAATTTTTTATGTGATCAAATTTGAACGTTAACAATGTAGATATGTTTTGATATACAACGTACAATTCTGCCTGCAAAAATCAGCTTTGCTTTCTTTCCCTTCTATTTTGCATTCAAGTGTTTTCTTTAACAAATGTAAGGAGTTTTTATGGTTTATGTAAATGTAATAAGTTTGGTTTGAATTTAAAATATTTTAATGTATTGTTTTCTCATATACTAACGATAAATACTAAAAAAAGATTTAAGAAGAGATTTCATGTCAATCTATTTGAAATCTTTTGTTTTAATAAATAAAATAAAGACAGGTCTGCACTTTTATTAGGTTAACCATTATTTGTAGCCGTTTATTGAGTGTTGTGGAGATGATTTTAAACTGTCATTTCGTGCATATCTGTCTTTATATAGTAACAGCTGACTTACTATTGAAATTAAATTACCTTACTATTTGGTAAGGTCTTGCGTATTAAAGATATTTCCTCTAAAACTATTATGCTAGATAAATAATTATTTTTTCTGTGATACATAGTATAAAAGTGTTTTTTTGTAAATAATCGCTATTACGAGTGAATTGTTAAGATGTACTATTGTAAAGCTTTCTAATATCGTACTTTAGTTAGGTATAGATGATTGATCTGTTGTTTTTATGGAGTGAGAAAAATTTAGATAGAAATGGAAGATTGAAAGTAAATGCATCTTGTAAATTAGTAAATTGTACAAAATACTTTTCTAAATAAAATGAAACTTTGGCCTATGTATGTTTATCTTTCATTTATTTCCCGCTTATGTAATAGACTTACGTTAAATACCTAACTTTCAAATGCCATTATTAATATTATCTCTGTAAAAAATATGTTAGTTTTTTTTTGACTTAATAGGTTTATCCCATATGAATATGCTTCCATTATTCAAGTGTAGTGTAGAGATCCGTAGAAGAACGAAAGTCACCGACATAGCTCAGAAGATTAGCCAGTTGAAGTGGCAGTGGGCAGGGCACATAGCACGCAGAACAGATGGCCGATGGGGCCGAAAGGTTCTGGAGTGGAGACCACGTACCGGCAAGCGCAGCGTAGGTCGTCCGACACGGTGGACAGACGACCTGAGGAAGGTCGCAGGACGACGTTGGATGCAGGCCGCTTCCAACCGGTCCTTTTGGAAAATCATGGGGAGGCCTATGTTCAGCAGTGGACGTCCTACGGCTGAGATGATGATGATGATGATTCAAGTGTAGTATTTTTTATCGGAACTTTTATGCGTAGTTTGGAAAGAAACCGAATGAAGTAGACACTGGGCGGGATAGAGATCTTATTTCGAGTACTTTAATCAACAGGTATATATGACCATATGGGTGAGTAGTTTGTCTGATGGCAAGCACAACGTCTGGCTATAAAAGCTTCGATCACCACCCTAAGACAGCAAGTTTAGTGTCATTCATTCAGTAATTTCACTTGCTACAGAATTGTTCAATCTTAACACAGTAATACTTTCACACACGAGAAAATATTTGACACTGTAGTGGTACTCACCAAGATGCATAGTTGTATATACCCTGGATCATATCCTGCCACCTGATCTGGTATATCACCCGATCGCCTGGAGGTACCGGCTAAGAATAGTACCCCCTTACCCTCCATGAGTGCCGTAAAAGGGAGCCTAAGGCTTATAGCTATGATATATATGATATATATATATATATCATATATATCATAGCAGGTTTTAGTGATAGAAGTCTAGCAGAGTACCTACGTCCGGGGAAGAACTACACCTTTTCCAGTTATTCAACCGTAAAGCAGTAATGTGCGAACATAACTGTGTTTTGCTGAAAGCCTGATGGAAGGTTTTGAACCCTTGAGTTTAAATCTGAATGGACTGCTTTGGGCAATCAGGCGAGCGATTTTATCATCTTGTTACCGATATATACAAAAAAAATAATGTTCGGATACCCTTGTAAGAACGTGAAAGACTCGGTTCCGAAAAACATGGAAGTTTGTAGTTTTGTACACATACCTATTTTATAATTAACTAGCTGGTGGTTTCACCCGCGTGGTGATGGATGATGATGATGATGATGATGTTGATGATGAATCTTATATAGACTATGTTACTCAAGGTGAATGTAGCTTTGCAATAGTGAAAGAATTATTGAGATCTGTCCAGTACTTTTAGAGCCAAATTCGTTACACACATACTTACATACAAATTTTTCCTCTTTATAATATAAGAATAGATTAAAGTACGCCAAGCAACATACATAAGTAACACTAAACCACTCTTGTCAAAATTTCCTTTGTAAACTAATTATTCCTAAAGTTGAAGGTTAGAATAATATTGTAAGCTGAAATCTCTCTTTGTTCAAATCACATTACAACTTTGAACTACGTAATAAAATTACACTAAAACGTCTAGAAACATCAAACTGAACATATAATATACACTAATTTGACTAATAAGGTCTAAATTGCGACAAAAAGTTTATCTCTGTTACTCTTACTGATGTGTACCTGCTACTATTAGCGCGCCTAATATTACCATATTCCTACCTAGTGTATATTTGTTAGAATATGTACAATATTATTTGTAATTATTTTTTGAGTGCGAAAATTCGCCACAAAAGAGGGTATATTGTCGTGATTACTCATAATATTTACTAACATGCATATAATTTAAAAAACTGATGCCCGTGACGTCACCTGCGCAGGATTAGTACTTCGAGTAGCTCAAACGTCATAAAATAATAACATGTTAATATGAGTAAATTTGAATACTTAGTTAAGCAATCTTCTCCAAAGCCATATATATCTTTATACCAAAACGTCATAAAATAATAACATGGTAATATAAGTAAATTTGAATACTTAGTTAAGCAATCTTCTCCAAAGCCATACATATCTATATACCAAAACGTCATAAAATAATAACATGGTAATATAAGTAAATTTGAATACTTAGTTAAGCAATCTTCTCCAAAGCCATATCTATCTTTATACCAAAACGTCATAAAATAATAACATGGTAATATAAGTAAATTTGAATACTTAGTTAAGCAATCTTCTCCAAAGCCATATCTATCTTTATACCAAAACGTCATAAAATAATAACATGGTAATATAAGTAAATTTGAATACTTAGTTAAGCAATCTTCTCCAAAGCCATATCTATCTTTATACCAAAACGTCATAAAATAATAACATGGTAATATAAGTAAATTTGAATACTTAGTTAAGCAATCTTCTCCAAAGCCATATCTATCTTTATACCAATACGTCATAAAATAATAACATGGTAATATAAGTAAATTTGAATACTTAGTTAAGCAATCTTCTCTAAAGCCATATCTATCTTTATACCAAAACGTCATAAAATAATAACATGGTAATATAAGTAAATTTGAATACTTAGTTAAGCAATCTTCTCCAAAGCTATATCTATCTTTATACCAAAACGTCATAAAATAATAACATGGTAATATAAGTAAATTTGAATACTTAGTTAAGCAATCTTCTCCAAAGCCATATCTATCTTTATACCAAAACGTCATAAAATAATAACATGGTAATATGAGTAAATTTTAATTCTTAGTAAAATAATCAGTAACACAAATAATAAAATACAGTACCTACGTACATACAAATATAAAATCAATCACCATAGAAAAAAACTGTCACTACATTTTATCACCCTTGACAGCATTTGTGTTACATTTCATCTTTCTTGACGGTCATCGAGCACGTCTTGTGTATCTAGCTCTCGAAGGATATCGTGCTTTTGAGTTAGAAACTGACACACACTTTGACAAAACCGTCATCATTGCGATCTTGACGTAGGCGGACGTGAGGTCTTATTATTTTGTCAATGCTGTACCCAAGAATATTTATTTCGCTTTTTCACCCGCGTGGTGATGGAACATGAAGATAATGATGATGAAGAGTGTCCTATGTGTTAATCCAGCCCCTCATTTACCTCCATACTTCATCAAAATTGGCCCTACTGTTTGACCGTGAAAGAGTAACAAAGATCCACACATCCATACAGCCATACATCCATACTCGCTAACTTTCGCGTTTATAATATTAGTAGGATTTAGTGCACTAGTGATTGTGACAATATGAATGGCGCAAAAATAGAAAATCAAAAAAAAATTTAAACATGGTAAACATTCCGGCTTCTAATTCAAATTTAGGATACATGAGGTAAATTGAAATTTATTTTATTGAAATCTTGTCTTTCTTTTTTCTATATTTCGATAAGAATTTTGAAGAGGAAGTTTTTTCCAACCTTCGTTTACTTTCCAGGTTATTTATTGAAACTTTTAGCCATTAAATTAACCTAGATGGTTCATCCATGATCTTATCAGCTATATTTCTGACTTTTCAGAAACTTCTATTATTAGTTCTCTCACCTCTCACGTCACACACAAAGCAGCGCGGAACCGACGCGTAGACGGAGCGGCGGCGGCTCAATGTATATAACACTCAGTATTGAAATATCACATCATTTTTTTTTATTTGCATTACTATTCATAAGCCATGCGTGTGTAAATGTAAATAATAGCGACATTTAGTTATACTCTTTTATCCTACAACTATTACCAGACGACACTGCATATATAATAAGTTTTATTTCGTGATTAACGTTATTATTATTATAATATTCCTAATCCATTTGTTTTACGGATTACGTCCTGTCCTTTACAAAGGCATATGTGGGGCTATGGTCAACACTTAAAGGCCTGTTTGGTATAAAATAAAATATACAATGTAGTATAAAAAACAGACAGTTTGGATGAAGGGTAACATGGTACTTATATCTATTACAAAAATGGGTAAAATGGTAAGGCTATTTATATGAACTTATTAGTGATAAGGGATATAGTGGTATATGGACGAGACTACGGCACCTGTCAATTTCAGGCTGTGTGGCCAGGGATCTCATTTAGCCCCAGAGAGAATTATTATTATTATTATTATACAGTAGGTACAGCATACATTTAACTACAGCACATAACAGTCATCGTTCATTCATCTTAACAGATGAAATAGATACGACAGGTTTGCATAGCTTTACGGCAATATCTAAAATTACATTACCGAACAAAGTATTACAACTTGATTAAATACGCCAAAATAATAAAACATATAATATTTTGTAATAAAAGAAGAAGAAGAAGAAGAAGAATATTGAATTGGTATAAATCTAAAGTAATTTGTTATCTAGTCTTCCATATTAAATTACTTTTTGTTTTTCCACTCTATCGACGCGACGATTGTATGGCAACCTTACGCATAACAGTACACTAGATTAGATTAGATTCTTTGTGTATGGCCCCTGCGACTTGTTTTGAGTGTCGCAACTTTGCCAGTATCTGTTACATTATAGTTTCATAAACTGCAGGAGAACTTAAAGTAAACTTTTATATATATAATGGTATATATAATGGCCGAATATGGTCGGTGGTTAGAATAATAGAGAATCCAACAAACTGTTCCACTTCCGTGATTACTCTAAAACACACATAAAACAACATAAATAAGAACAAAATTCAAATCAAAAACAATACAACAATATCGTACCATCACTTAAACTATAATATTTATAAAATAGATAGGATAGGAATACATAAGAAACATTATAGTTTAATTTTATTTCTACTAAAATAATTACATAATATACAGTTGATTAAAGAAGAAAAAGTAAGGGATAGAAGAAATTTGAATGAAATATGATGGGTTATTTTTTACGGAAGAATATAATTCAGTGATTATTTTAAATTTGGAGAGCTAAAGACAACAGTACACTATTATGTATATGAAAGCGATTGTCAGTATGTCATATTTTGTTCTTCTTTCACACTTACTGAACAAATTGAGATAAAACTGCGAAAAAGTAGGCTATAGCCAGAGGCAGCTCACCTCAACCTACTACAAAGACAAATGTAGAAAAGTTATATTTCGCTAGTGCTGTGTACATTTCGAGGTTAACCTATAAAATTGTACTTATCGACGTGAACTCGATAATATTTTTGAGAGATTGGTAATTCTAAATTAAACTGTTACCTGCGATGAAACATGAATCCTGTGCGACAACCGTAAGCGTTCATCTCAGTGGGTGGACCTGGGTGCAGAACCTAATCAGGGCGCCAAAAAATATTACTCAGATGACGGTGACTGTTTGGTGGACCAGTGCCGGACTTATAAATCACAGCTTCTTACCGAATGTCAAAGTCAAAGTCAAAGTCAAAATCATTTATTCAATTTAGGCATCAAAGACGCACTTATGAACGTCAACTTTTCATTATAATGTACCGCCGCGTTCCAAAATATATAGAGCCTACCAAGAAGAAGCGGCAAGAAACTCGGGCCATTCTTTTTATAAAGATTTTTTTACAATGTTTTTACTTAGGTACTACAAATATTCGCCTCTTTACAATGATAATGTGACATATCAAAACCCTGATTTTACAGGAGGCCACTTTGTAACTTTTAAATTTATATAAAATCTAAAATATTGATATTTTTATCGTAGGTGTACAATTAATTTGTTAGTCTAATTATATAGGTTTCTAAAAAAACACACAGAAAGCATATTCCAATGGGTTCTCAGCATACATTTAGTTATTGTACAAAAAGAGGAACATATGTCACGTTTTCTTTGAATATATGTAAAAAAATTCTTGTTATATATTGAATTATCACGTTGAAGATGATAAATTTTTCTTTAAGCCAATGTGATAAGTTAATAAAAGACATCTTCAAACTAAAAATTCTGTATTTCAAAATTAAAAACGTGTCGTGATTAATGTTATAGTGTGACATACCTACACTTATAATCAACACAAGATCAATCGTAATCAATTATAACCATTGGTTTAGTATTAACTGCAGCAGAAACCATGCCCGGGGCACTGCACACCAACTCATCAAACGAACTTTGGTTCAAAGAGGCAGTGATGTTAAGTTTAGCTCTCTCAAGGTTATTGATTATAGTATATGCCTCCTGTAGCTGATGTTCTAGTGAATTATTTCGAGTAAGAGCGTTTTCATACTCTAGCTAAAGTTTTTGAACCCGTCCACAACAAGCTGGAGCCTGTCCCGAGCATCAAATACAACCAACAATTGAGTGTGTAACTTAGCCATTTCAATTTTTTGGTTCTTGTTTCTACTTATTAATTCAAGAAGTTCCCGTTCATTATCATCTCGTACCTTATTCATTTCATCACACAACTTTTTCGCAGATAGCAATTCCCTCAAAGCCATTTGTAGTTTGGACGCCTCCTGGGGAGCCAAAGCACTGCGAGTCATCATTTTAATCTAATATATAATAAGTACCTACTAATCTGAGTTGTGTGAATGACACAACAGTGACGGCAGATACCAAGAATTATAAAAGCCTGCGCCAAGCTGAAGGAGCTGCTGGGATTCCTGGCTGACACCGTGTGGCTGGACTGATCAGTGTTAGCAAAATGGGCCGCGCCATAGCGGCCTGGTTGCGGAAAATAGCCAGCCCACCAAGTACCATGTACAAGATGCCAAGAATTGCAAACAATGTTGGAGTAGCTCGTAATTCTACAATCTAGACTGGTCCATCGCTCTTTCCATTGCTTCTTCACGCCAGACGATCGCATAGCTACATGAGTTACAGCTGGAAGCTCCCCGTCACACACCGTACTCACCAGACTATGCCCCAACAGATATCTAATTTTTTTTTAATTTAGACCTTTTTTTAAGAGGGAAAAAAATGTACATCCGACGTGCAGTACAAAACGCATTCTCTGACTCCATCGCCTCTCGTCCCGCAAACTTCTACAGTCACCAGATAAACAAATTGCCATCAAAATAGTAATATATAATATAACAGTATAGAAAATTTGGGCCGTTACTTTGATTAGGTAAAACAAAATATAATAACAAAAAAATTACATGTTTAAATTTTCATAGAAATCTCCTTTTCAAAGGTTATATTGTACAAACAATATAATCAGCACTGACAATTATGGACAAAATTAACTATAGCATTTTCTATAACGTCATAAAGAGTCAAAGTCATGTCTGTTAAACTGAATTATATAGAGTATTAAATAAAATTTCGTAGCGCTTTATGTGTGACGAAAAGACGTAGGCAATATAACTTTGCATCATCCCAAGTAATCCAACTTAAATCTCGAAGTTGTAACGCACGTAGACTTTTCTTTGTGAATACGTAAAATTAAGGTCCTCACCTGAAATTTAATCTCACTTGGCTCTTTGACATTCACTTTGGCATTCACTTTGACTTTTGCAAAATGTACTCTATTATTTAAGCACGGAGTTACTTAAATCTAGAAGTTTTGTCACATTTGATAAATTAAGGTCATTGCAATAAGTGGGCACATATTTTTATTGCGATACTAGATTATCCCGTGGTTTCACCTCACTAATTATCTAATTATCGTACACATTTTTATTGCGATACTGGAGTGCCCCGTGGTTTCACCTGCGTTATAATGATGTTGATGTTTTTTTATGGCACCCCCGTATTGAGGTAGGTATACAAAATAAAAATAATTTGTTTTGAAAACTAACGTGGTTTGTACACATTTTTAATATGAAAAACGGGATTCACTCACGTAAAAAAGTTAAATCTTTCTGGCTATAGTTTCAACCACATCTGGTGGTCTTTTCCAAAGAGCGTGCAGAACGATCGCACAAATAAAAAATGATGAAGATTCAAACCGTTGAAGCCGTTTTTTCAATTTTTCAATTGATCTTAAACACAGTAAGATCTGTTTTGCCGTATTTGAACTGAAAATTTTATTTGATGCGTAAATGAAAGTATATCTATTAATGTATCAGCAGTGCGAGTATGGATCTTCGATCGATAAATTGTATAGATATGTCGAATCATTTCAATAGTCGGTAGCATGGAACTTATCTCGATACGTTTCTGTCGAGGTCGACAGATTATCGTAATCATATCAATTATAAAATAGCAATACGGTTGATGACAGATTAATTAGATTAGAACTCCTACCCTTTTGTTCGTCTGTCATTTATTTCACATGTGTTGGTGGAAGAAAAACTGCTTTTTGGTTGGCGGAAAAAACCAAGAATGACTAATTAGAGTGTTGATTTTGTTTAATTTCCTGACGTTGCAATTCATCGAGTTTTGACGCGTAGTAGTGGTGGTGGGTTAACTGTTACGGTGTTTGTAATGGTCTACGAGTGTTGGCAAGTTTATATCCACAAACAGCAACGTTAACTTTACTGAAAATAAACTAAACTAATACTGTACCTAATATGTAGCGTGTTTTAACGAAGACGGAAGGGCACTGATATCCTAAACACAGGGAAACTCTAGTTAGGAGTTAGAGCTTAGATATGTACTTACAATAAAACACCTACATTTACGTACTAAATCCAACTGTTAAAACAATATTAAACAAAAACCATAATGTTCCCATGATCAAAACATAAATGATTTTGAATGAGTATATCTATACATATACGTACCTATAGCTAATTAAATAAATCTTTTTTCATTAACTTTCTGTTAGTTCATTTATATTAAAATAGCAGGTTTCATGTTACTTCTCTTTTGTTTTGCGGTAGGTACATATTGTGTAATAAGCATGGTGCATAGGTTTTTTTTCTCTTTTAAGTGTGTTTAAGGTACTTACTTAATTTCGTATAAAATTAAGTAAGTATTACCTTTAAGTAATAAATTATTTTTGTATTATATAAGTAAAATAAATAATTATGGTGTAATAATCTAGTATATAGTTGTAATCTAAGTACATAGGCTATTAGTAAGTAATACTTTGTAAGTTGGAAATAAATATTATTATTATTGTAACTAGCTTTTTCAATTACTGTAATGCAGATGGACAAGGAATGCTGTTGCAGGATAAGTCCATAGTCCACAATTTTTAAGTAAAGTAATTAAAGCAAAAGTAAAATTTCAATGTAAGACTGCCTGGGTGGTCGGTGAATCACCTTAGTACGAGTAATAGGATTACGATGGTCGTTTCATATTATTCGCAAAGAAGAAATAGTGGTGGGAAAAAATCCAACAATAGCTGTCGTTGATTTTCTTTCATTATTCTAGATTTGTTATTTTTTGAGTTTGATATGTAATAGTTGTGAATTAATAACCGTGTAAGGCAAAGTGTACAAAATCATTCGTTGTTTTTTTAGTTGTCCTCGTCAATAGCCTTTTAAAGTTTTAGTAATGCATTCACCGCTTAACTAGAAACTGCCGTGCGATTCTCTAAGAGCAAACAGTTGCATCTTTGACAACAAAGGGCGAGATGACAAGAAACGTTGGAAAAACAACCTTGTGTACAAGGGCAATATCTTATAAAGTATTTGACATTGGTGAGCTCACCGATTCATTCGAGAATCGCATAGCTGACGTGGAACAGTGACTTAAAAACATACTTATTCCATGTGACCGTTACTTGACTCTATTTTTTTTTTGTAAATATTATCCGACCCAAAGTGTGAAATATTTTTTTGAAGTCGGTACCATGATAGCTCAAAAGCACCTATTATCACAATATTGTGCGCGTGGTACCGACTTCAAAATGTTATTTCACACTTTTTGGTGCTGAAGTCACATTAATTTTTTGCACAAAACTTTTTTCACCGTTTTAGTGACCTTTGCTACTTACGGGATCGATTGTCATTCACCTTCAATGATTGATTACATCATAACTTTTTAGCTATTGGAGTGTAACTCAAAAACTGCTTGACCGGATTCGAAGAAATTTAAATGGGACCACCTCGAAAGTATACTCTACCAAACAAAAGAGAATTTCGAGAATCGGTCCACAAATGGGGGAGAAATCGATGAAAATACAAAAAAAAAACCTCATACAATCGAACATATTACCTCCTCCTTTTTTGAAGTCAGTTAAAAATCTCATTTGATGCAGCTTAAGTAACTTGAGGATTGGCATGCACAAACGTGCAAGTCCACATAAAAACGAAAAAATAGATGAAATGATTTCATAATAAAACCGCGGGGCGCAGCTAGTCTCACTAATATTAAAAATGTGAAAGTTTAGATGGATGGATGAATGGATGGATGGATATAGTATGTTTGTTACTCTTTCACGCAAAAACTACTGAATGGATTTTAATGAAACTTGGTATGTAGATAGATGAGAAATAACATATATGATACTTTTTCATCATCATCATCATCATTCATCACCGCGCGGGTGAAACTGCGTGGCGCAGCTAGTTTTAAATAAAAGTATATTGTTATGCATAAAGATACGCTAGAACATTTATTGAACCTAGCACACGTTGTTGCAGTGCAAAGTCTACAGAACACCTTTATTCTCAAAGAACATTTCTCACAAACTTGGCAAGCTACACGTGAATATATGAAAAGAACCACGTGAAATTTTAATATAGGAATATTTGAAATATTCTTTTATAAAACCTGTATTTTGTACTGAAATATGTTTTATAGGATGAAACTATGTAAAAGATAAGATATTATTTGAATATAGTGTGTGTGTGTGTGTATTCTTACACGCATTCGAACACACATACACTCTGCTACTGCAGAAAGCAGCAATGTGTAGACGACTATTTTGGTATAGCTAATTCTTACGAATGAACGAGAGGAGGCGGAAGTTAATACTTTTTACCGCCTTTGGGATGCGAACCGTAGGAGTTGAGGAAACCTTATCTACCTTAGGTAGGCCTTGTGTGTAATAACCGTCTTGGTTAGTACTACCACAGTGTCAGAAGTTCTGCCACTAAGCAGTAGTGTGCAAGCATTACTGTGTTATGCTAAGTGTTAAGTTGAAGGCTCACGCTACAGGTACAGTAGCAAGCGAATATGGATAATTAAGCTAAAAACTTTGAGGTGAATTGCGGAGTTCAGTGCCAGTTTAAACTTAAGCTAAAAGATCTGGGGCACTGCAACTTTAAAGGGCAAGCGTGGTGCGTACCGTCAGGTATACGAAAAGCTTAATTAGTTAAAAATACTTCTGTAAATATTTATTATATCATCATCATCTCAGCCGTAGGACGTCCACTGCTGAGCATAATGCTTCCCCCATAATTTTCCAAAAGGACCGGTTAGAAGCGGCCCGCATCCAACGTCGTCAAGAGCCTACCATTGTGTAGATACGAATAAAATTACCAAATTCAATTTTCTTTCAATTCGATCCTCTACTATCTCATTTCTGGAATGAGATGACATTTAGCTTCGTATAATAAAAGTAGGGTAAGTTCAGGATATAATTTTCTCATTTGCTCTCATAATAAAGGTTCGGCGGTATTTTTCTCCTACATTTATCAAGAAGTTGGTATATGTATATTATGTATGGTACTATGAGGAAATATTGGAAACAATACTCACATTACAAGGCAATATAATATTGGAAATGTGCGAACATATGTTTAGATGTGGCCCATGAATGACGGGCACAGAGTAACGCCAACAAAAAATCAGTTCTAAGTGGCACTGCTACAATTTACGGAAAAGGCTTAATCTTTCACGCTGAAACTACTAAACTTATATGGCGCCAACAAAAATTCAGTTCTTAGTTTAGTGGCACTGCTATAGTTTACGGAAAAGGCTTATTATTAATCTTTCACGCTAAAACTACTAAACTTATATGGCACCAACAAAAATTCACTTCTAAGTTTAGTGGCACTGCTACAATTTACGGAAAAGGCTTATTAATCTTTCACGCTAAAACTACTAATTTTATATGGCACCAACAAAAATTCACTTCTAAGTTTAGTAACACTGCTACAATTTACGGAAAAGGCTTATTAATCTTTCACGCTAAAACTACTAAACTTATATGGCGCCAACAAAAATTCAGTTCTAAGTTTAGTGGCACTGCTACAATTTACGCAAAAGGCTTATTAATCTTTCACGCTAAAACTACTAAACTTATATGGCGCCAACAAAAATTCAGTTCTAAGCTTAGTGGCACTGCTACAGTTTACGGAAAAGGCTTATTAATCTTTCACGCTAAAACTACTAAACTTATATGGCGCCAACAAAAAATCAGTTCTAAGTTTAGTGACACTGCTACAATTTACGGAAAAGGCTTATTAATGTTTCACGCTAAAATTACTAAACTTATATGGCGCCAACAAAAATTCAGTTCTAAGTTTAGTGGCACTGCTACAATTTACGCAAAAGGCTTATTAATCTTTCACGCTAAAACTACTAATTTTATATGGCACCAACAAAAATTCACTTCTAAGTTTAGTGGCACTGCTACAATTTACAGAAAAGGCTAATTAATCTTTCACGCTAAAACTACTAAACTTATATGGCGCCAACAAAAATTCAGTTCTAAGTTTAGTGGCACTGCTACAGTTTACGGAAAATGCTTATTAATCTTTCACGCTAAAACTACTAAACTTAATGGCGCCAACAAAAATTCATTTCTAAGTTTAGTGGCACTGCTAGAGTTTACGGAAAAGGCATAGAGCTTACAAAGCTTTCTTTCACGTTAAAACTATATGGCTGAATTTATAAAATAAGTAGATGGCGAAAGGTAATCTTCATTTTTTATCGCAGAAAAATATAGTTAACATTAACCCGTCCGCATCAGCGCAAAAAATAACAATAGATTTATGAATGAAACTTAACTCGAATGAGTCTTGCTGATTCGGACAGATTAAATATTTCATTATAATTATAATTTTTTAAGTAGTTTTATTAATCACTGATACTTTTATTTGGACCAGAACGCAGTATAACTGTTCTCAAGGAGAAAGGATATGTCATAGGGACTCAAGTATGAGATAAATACTTAAGCAATAGAATGTCTACCTACGATTTAACCTGTTATCTAGCTCTCCCTGGGATTATCTCGTTTAATGACATGATATGCACATGGCACCTACGAAGTTCTTATTATATTAACGATAGTTGCCTTTTCGTTAGTTTTGATTTTGAATTTTATATGCTAAATTCTTGTGATTTAGAACTCAAAATACTGTTCGATAAGGCTAAGATGGAAGCAAAGCAAAATAACCTTTATGCCAAGTGAGTCTAGCACGATAATTAGCGTAAGTGATCGTAATCGTATCGGGGACGTTTACCGTACAACCTATTTATCAAGTACAACTGTGACACAGATGACTCATAGTTTGTCCTATATACGGAAACTATAATTATATTATACTTACGCAAATTTTGGTGCTAGGCTCAATAGCAAAATATCTCTTAAAACTGTTTTCCGTACCTAGTATCGTCAATACATGTTTAGCATACACGGGCTTGCCGAGGAGGAAGTTTATGATATAATTTTATTGACACTATTCAGAAGCCAAGGTATAGGGGCTTCAGGACATAAAACATGTAGGTATATATGTGTGTTATTACTATTATGGACCCCACGGCTCCTTCCCGTTGAATTACTATCGCTCGAGAAGACTTTTCTGGGATAAAATATAGCTTTATGCAATATCTCTATATCTAGCATGTAACAAAAAAGTGTAGTAATACTGAACGTTGTGTATATGTACCTAGTCGGAATTCAAATAGCAAGCATGTAAGTACCTATCAAAATGTATATCGCATATAATTATTTTTATTCAAAGTTAAAGGAAGTATTCTTTAACTTTGAATAAAAATAATTATATGTTACTTCCGAATATAAGTTTTTAAACTATCATGGTCACAATCATAAGAGGTATTCAAATTATCAACGGGATAACGTCAGTGATCACGGATGGACTGACCAGTTCATCTGTGATCATGGCGCTTGCAACAGTGCCGAAATATCGGAAACTATCCCGGTATACACGGTAATTATCCCGTTGATAATTTGAATACCACTATCCGAAATATTTTTGGAGAGCCCTATTAGACATGCCTATTCTTGGAGTTCGTTAGGACAACGTGCTCTGCAATTTTTTTTGAAGTGGGTAATAGCTGTTTGTCTCTACCGGCATTTACAGCGTCACCGGACGGTTGGCAAGCGCAGATGGCACTCAGCCAGATGCGGGCGCAAAAGGCGCAACGCCTAAGGCGAGCGTTGAAGACACTGCGCCGCAAGGAGAGGCGTAGGCGATTTGCCTAAGGGCACTAAGGTACGGACCCCAGCTTGGGCATTGACCAGAAGAAAGGAGAACCCTATGAATTTTAACTCTATGACTTTTTGGAGAGAATCTAACCAAGATGTAATCTTTGCCTCGAGCTCGCCGGCGAGTTAGGTTTCTGACTGACCTTGTACTCTGCAAAGCCGGCGACACAAATTTATTCACCTCCATCCTCAAATTTGGACCTAAGTAATGCGTGCCAGGAAGTAGTAAAAATGTTGAGTTATGAGTAACCTAAGCTTTTCGACTACTCAAACAGGTTCATCTCTAAAACACTGGGCCAAAAACGGCATTGATCTCTAGATGCTAAACTAAGTAAATAAGGGGCCTAAGCGGGGCCTGGGCTGGGTGCGGAAACTTTGAATTTTTACTACTTCCTGGGACGCAGTAGTAAGGTTCCAACTGTATGCAAGCGTCTGCGTGTGTAGTTTTAGTATTACTTCACCGTACACCACTACACTAATTCTTAATTCAAGTAAATCTGTGGTAAAAAGTAAGTAACATATCATATTCAACCAAACATGCTCGCATTTATAGGTGTGTGACAGCCTAGTTAGAATAAAAGCAGCCTGATAAAACTAGTTTATATTATCAAGTAGAACTCATGTAACTTCCGATTCTTTTCTATTTCACACCTAATAGTATTATAAATTAGGGACAACTGTTTTAATTAAGTTCAATATCGGTACCTAGAAAGCTGTAATATTATGTGTTGTATATTATATATTATAATTATGTTTGTGCTGAGAAAAGTCTAGATTGTTTGTTGTAATGTATGTACTTCTTGTTAAAAACGTCTTTAAATCGCAAAAGTTTGGACTTTTGAAGCGTATTTTGTAAATAATAGAAACACGGAATCTGCATAAACAATCTCTCTTTTTTTGAATTTTCTCAGCACAAACAAAAAATGAACTTATATAACCCAAAAATTCGAATGGAATTCGAAGTTTAAGAAGAAATTTGAGCTTTTTGATAATCACCTAATTTTTAAGCCAGCCTTTTTAATAGCAGATCAGAAAAAAATGACTAATGTAAAAGTTTCACTTCTTTACCGAAATGTATGGGAAAAGTTTTTCGCGATTTCTGACATTTCTAGTACTCAAACCTCAGTCGGTCCAGTAGAGACTTTTGATCCTTTTAAGAAACATGATCGATTGGCATCAAAAAAGTTTTTGTGCAAAATGACCATTTTCTTGCCGACTGTTATATATATATACAACCAGACAGGTCAAATAATACATGCACTGTCCAATGTATGACCTGTCCGGAGGTTGAATTCGAAACCAGCGGCTTAGAAGGCAAGGGCAACTACGCCAACCGGGAAATTTTTATTATATAGATGTACATATATATACACACGGACAGTGCATGTATTATTGGACCTGTGTCTGGGTGTGTATGTGTATGTATATCAGTCATCAGGTTACCATAGTACAGGCTCTGTTTATTTTGGGAATAGAAGGCCTTGTGTGAATGCTCAAATGCTGTAGAAAATATGTGCCTACAAATTCATTCGAGGTACTGTAATGATAGCTTTTGTTTATTGTTATGGTGATGACGCAATCGTTGTCACGAGGTGGATAATTTGTTGCCTATTGATTTCACATTTACAGGTGATTAGGTGGTATTGTCTTTGGTACAAGAAAAAGCTTTCAGAGCGAATCTATTGGATGAGTTAGTAGAAATAATTTTCTATTTGAGAATTTATTTGCACCATTAATAATTTCGTAGATATTATGCGCTGCTTCGATATATCACTTGCTAGCACAGCTCACAGCTGACAGCTCACAGCACTAAAACACTGTGCTAGCAAGTGATGTATCGACGACTGATTTTTTATTCAGTCAGTGTTCATTATTTAATTATTAAGCCAACATTATAAAAAACAAGAACAATTTGAAAAATTTAATACCGACTTCCATTCTATTCAGTTATTGGAGTGTAACTCAAAAACTACTGGACCGAATTTGATGAAATTTAAATGGGACCACACGAAAAGCACCAGCTTTCAAAAAAAACTGAACTTTGAGAATCAGTTCACCCTATCGAAAGTTATGAGCTAAGAAACATAAAAAAAAACTGTCGAATTGAGTACCTCCTCCTTTTTGGAAGTCGGTAGAAAAAGATAGCCCTTGCAATTACTGTTTTGTAAATTTGAGAAAAAAAATATTTGAATACTAGTACAATGGTAATAGTTGACGAGCCACACATTGACATACCTTTGGGCCATTAAGCATAACCACTTTTTTGGTCAACCTCCCAATTAATTTCTCAAAAAGTATGGACATTAGAAATAAGTTTTAAACAAAATTTGTAGAGAATAATCTAATCTTGAAAAATGTATAGATGCATTTTATTGAGTAATCCTATATTTTAGGAATTATCGGCCGAGATAGAAAAACCAGTTCATTAAATGGGCCATAAATCGTAAGTGGTATGTTATATAAAAAAGTTTACAGGCAATAAAGGATGCGAAATTAAATTTTCTATAATAATAGTCTCAATATCTTTTGCAATAAAGTGCATACTCGTAGTTTCCGAGATATCGGCCGAAAACTTTTTTCAAGATGGCGTTTGAAGCTCCACGTGTATCTGTCAGTATTTTGTGATTGTATGCTCAGTAAGTGACCCTAAGCCCTATAAAAATGTATTGGAAATTTAGTGCGAGGTTAAATTATAAAAAATATTTTATTGGACTAGGTACTTTTATTTTTTAGAAACGTGCCAACGTCATAGTATTTCTACTCTCGTGGCCGAAATGTTAATTTGAAAAAGAAATTAATTTACAAAGGAATTTGAAAAATGTAGACATAGACATATAAGATAACATCTCGCATCATTTTAACGATTTTGCTTACAGCAAAAATAACTTAGCTTGATAACGGCCGTAGATCTCTGTAACAGCTATAAAATATGAGACACCTAGTCGATCCCTAAGGCTTCAAGGGACAGTCTCGGTATTAAAACGCTTGAATGACCACAAACCTATTCCAGATCTTTGGGTCGAGGAAATGCTGTGAAAATGTGTCTAATAAAAGAAAAGGCGGGATTTAAGCGCAAACTAAAATAAACTTTAATAACTTATTGGATAATATAAATAAACTGAGAAGTTGGCATGCAGGTATGACGTACAACTCATAATACTTACTTCGTTGGTTCAGTGAAATCAGTCTTAGACTTCAATAAGAAAAAACGCCACTGGTTCAAACCCTTTGCAGTTTCTCACCAGTCCATTATATAAAGATCATGCAGACCAGTGTGCATCACATCATTCCATATGTAACTGGCTTTAGACCTATTGTTTGGCCCAGATAGGCTCTGTTTACGCCGCTATCTTCCCCCAATTTCTTTAGGTGGCCAAGCTTATGGAGTTTGTGATATAAAAAAGGCTTTAGATACTTCAGGTCTGGCTATCAGGCCAATAATGATTTTGCGGAATAATGTTCTACCGAGCTTAATTTTGTGGACGCAAATATGTCCATATCTTAGGTACATACTTTGTTACATCTGTAAGTGAGGAAACCTAACTAATAAGATCAAAGACTTCTTTTACTTACCTACTGGTATTGTTGGTGTCCCTGTAATATCTAAAAAAAAATCCTGAAAATTAAAGATAACTACTCTTAAATTACAAGGGGATTGTAGCAAAAAAACTACAGCTTCAAACTCTGGATTGATGCCACTGTTATAACTGATGTGATGTTGTAATTAAAGACATAAACATTCTAACTGTTGTTTATCTATGAAAATCTAATGTATGTAAAGAAAAACATAAGCAGTTTTAATAAAAGGAGTGATGCTCATTCCATCAACACGCGAAATAAGCACAAGCTATCCGTACATGTAACGCGTCTCCACAGAATAAGTCATTCTTTTATGGGACGTTTCCATAATAAAGTTCCCAATGTTATTCGAGATTTGCCTATTAATAAGTTTAAAATTACTATTAAAACTAAACTCTGTCAAAAAGGTTATTACAAAATTTCGGATTACTTGGAGGATAAAACAGCTTGGGACTGATCGCTCCAGGATCTATCTACTCGTGTACTAAGATGTCAAAGTGTAGCGTGTCTTGCCCTACTGATGCCATTATTATGTTCTCTTTTGTAAGGAAACACACTGGAGCTAATATTTGTAGTACCTAAGTAAAAACATTGTTAAAACATCTATATAAAAAGAATGGCCCCGAGTTTCTTGCCGCTTCTTCTCGGTAGGCTCTATATATTTTGGAACGCGGCGAAAGTATTTAAAATACATTATAATGAAAAATTGACGTTCATAAGTGCGTCTTTGATGCCTAAACTGAATAAATGAATTTGACTTTGACTTTGACTTTGAATTGTAAGAAGCAAACGTCGTTCTTCAATTACGTGATTCCTTGAAGATATCTTACCCCACCGTGTTACTTGTTTGAGTGGTTATAGCGAATAACGGCCCAGCTGAATTACACGTTTCCTTTTTCTTCAATTTCATTTACCTGATAGGCGACTGGTTGCCAGGGAATTGTTAATTAAGATGAATAATCTACATCTACACTAATGTTATAAAGAGGAAAGATTCATTTGTTTGTTTCAATTGAAGAGGCATCAGAGATGGCGTAGGATTCTAATGGTGAAAATATTTTTCAAATCGGTCCAGTAGTTTCGGAAAACTTTTGTTTGGCATATATTTCAAAAACTTAGGGTTTAGTTAAATTTAAGCTAGATAAAAACTAGAGGGCTGCAGGGATACTTTAAACCGTTGCTTTATAATACCCACAAATTCAATCTTTAACATTTTGAAAGACACTGTTTTACTCATCAACCCGATACTGGATAACTAAACCAGTGTTTGGTCTCCCAGTAATTTGACTAACTTGCGTCTATAATCACAGACGTCGTATTTTTTGAATTCGCATTATGTTTTTTTGAGTCAATATTGCATTGTATTACGAGTATTTGCTAAATATGACGACTGGCGAGTCTAAGAGTGCTGTTGTAATCCTATCCTACTCATATTATAAAGGTGAAAGTTAGTGAGTATGGATATTTGGATGTGTGGATCTTTGTAACTGTTTCACGCTTAACCAGCGGGGGCAATTTTGATGAAATTTGGTATGGAGGTAGATGAGGCGCTGGATTAACACATAGGATACTTTTCATCATCATCATCATCATCCATCACCACGCGTGTGAAAAAGCGTAATATGCTTGGACACAGCGTAGACAAAATAATAAGAGGTCCGCATACGCCAAGATCGTAATGATGACAGTTCTTTCAAATTTTCAGTTTCTGATAGCTTAGTCAAAATCACGCCATCATTTTGACAACTCGATACGCTAGACGTGCTCGGCGACCGTCAAGGGTGATGAAATGTAACACATATACTGTCAAGGGTCATGAAATGTAATGACAGTTTTTCCATGGTGATTAGTTTCATATTTACATATATGTACATATAAAGGTACATACACCAGCTAGTGACTAATAAATTAAAAATTAACAATGAATAGTGAAAATTTCAATCACTTGAAGTGTATATAAGTAATATAATATAAGCATATAAGTAGTATAATAGTCTAATCTGTCGATTAAATCCTTATTTTACGTGCTTACGAACTAGGGCATACCTTCTTTAACATTTGTGCTTTTGATAATATTCACATAGCACCTACCTGATATGTCAAAAAATCTAAAAAAACAGTAATATTACCAAGTTTTTAATTTGTTTTATTATGCGTATAATGCTATAATAGCTTATGAATTCGTCAATATGTGTTGGACCTGATTATCACATTTCCAACACTTGAAATTCAAAAGTTGCTCCTGTTTTCAGACAGAAAGCTGTAAAAGTTGTGTGGCATCTATCTGTGGTCAGGGATGGCGGTTGCCTTTGAAATGGCCCTTTTATTGCACGCACCTAGAGCGTAAAGTTCTGTACAAATGTGCGATTGTTTAGGCTTTTAAATGCGGTGAGATAAAGGGTTAGGGATCGCTAGATGCGTACTAACTATTCGATTATATAAAAGGTTGTTTCGATTTAAATAATTAAGTCATCTGAAAGGAGTTCTTGTAAGTATTGGGACTAAATGAAGTAAATCTTAGTCCTGAGACTTTTAAATAGCTGGATTTAGAATCTAAGGCTATTCTTTGTATCCATTCAGATAAGTTATCACTCTGAATTATTACAATTATTTTTTGATGTTGCTACGTTAATGGGGCAACGTTTCAACGTATAAAACAAGTATTTTGCTAATATAAGAGCTTATGACAGCTTTAAATTATGCTGTGGGAGTCACTTAGTCATATTTCCTCTTATAGTATCTGATTAGTTTTCCAAAAAAGAGATTACAGATAGCTCAGGGTCACAGAGATCTATAGAGGTGTCATAGGTCAGTGAGGCGTTATCACGTAACTTGATGAAACCCCTCAGGTGTCGCTAACCGAGATAACAATAGATTTTATATTGTGTCTGATTACTGATACATGTGAAGGCTGAGCTACAATACTTATATAGCGACTATATGAACTGTATGAAGTAAATCTTAGTCCTGAGACTTTTAAATAGCTGGATCTAGAATCTAAGGCTATTTTCTGTATCTGTTCAGGTATTATTAATTAAAAATACGGGATTACTCCCGTAATATTTATCGAATAGGTCCGACTATAGTTTCGACCACATTCGGTGGTCTTTTTCAAGGAGTGTTCGGGACGCCCGCGTCGATCACGTCTCGCTTAGCACTGTTCAGGTATGTTACCAGGATTGTTACAATCATGTTTTAATGTTGCAACTTTAATGGGCAACCTTTCAACGTATAATAATAAGTATTTTGCTATTACAAGAGCTTATGGCAGCTTTAAATTATACTGTTGGAGTCACTCGGTCATATATCCTTCCCTAATCAGAGATACTATAGAGTATCTCTGATTAGGGTTTCCAACACAGAGATTTCATATAGGTCAGGGTCACAGATATATAGGTGTCATAGGTCAGTGAGGCGTGAGCACGCAACTTGATCATAAAGAGCTACAAATATACCTAATACCTACTGTGTGCTATGTAATATATTTGAAATTCCATTTCAAATATATTACATTTTACTTACATGAAGTTTACGGCACAAAGTGAACAAAACAATGCAATGTGAATGCCTGGAGAAAGGAGTGCGTTAGTTTATTTTGTTATCTTTTACTTATTGTGATTTTGTAGAGGAATTTTTGTCTGACACTAGATCTCGAGAAATTCCACTGGTGGCTGTCTCAAGCGATTTGTCGCCAGTTGCCAGGCAGACGGTATCTGGTTACAAATCGAAGGCGCCTTTTGCACTTGCTTTGAATGCAAGAGCAACAGATAAGAGGTTCACTCTAATCTGTAACATAAAATATCTTTGTGCTACGAATTGTTGTATCGAAGGCGTCAATCTGGCTAAATCATTCAGTGAAACTTATAAACTAACCCAAAGGTTTCTTGTTGGTTTGACAGTTTTTTCATTTTACACAATCATCATCGTAGCATTAGGATTTTCTGTATCGCAGGAGGCACAGACATAAAAATGTATACATAACAAAGATCCTAGATCTGATAGCAAACATTTTTACTCATCCACAAATAATATAATTACCCTACAAACTAGGCTAAAATAGTTGTCAAGTAAAAATTTCATTGCTTAAGCTTCTCTCAATATATGAATCGAGTTTTAAAAGCATTGTCACTATTCATAAACAAGACATACCCATCATAATACAAGTACAACTTAAATCTACATAACGAGCAACAGGACAACCATTCGCCCAAAACAGTATAGGTACACTTTTCTCCTCATTTTCAACCCAACATTGTCATCAACATCTAAAACCCTCAAAAAAACCTAATACCCCGAAAAAGGGGTCTGGCCGCATAACCCATATAAATTCATAGCCCCTAAGGAGCACTAGGCAAGAGGCTAAACAATCTGGAAGCCCTCGCATTATGCAAAAACCTGGGCGAGTATAGGCGAAACTGTCAAAGACAATTTAGGAAACAATAGATGTGTATAGCGTGAATATTAGAGATGGAAGCGTACTAGTGTAGTATTCGGTCATTTTCTAACTCCGGACATTTTTACTACAGAACTTTTTCAGTGGTTTACATACTTACATAGATAAAAATCTAATTTTTATTCATTTGTGTAAAATCTCTTATTTCTATTATACGAGTAGCGATTTTTATATTAATAAATATAAGCCACGCTTGTTTAACAAAATTTCATCTTAGACAATTACAATAACACATTAAAAATACGACACCTAATTTCTACCAAATATCCAGGGTAAATCAGACACATATAGCCATGCTTGATGGCCCATTTTTCTCTCTTTATAGAGGAGTCGCAGAAGTAGGAAAGAAATGTGTATATCATGCTTATGCATAACTGGTCGCAGCTGGATAGTTTGAGACGATAATAAATACACGTATTTTTAAAACGCGTATCACCACGTCATGATAGCAAAATAATATTAATATAGAGTTTAATTGCTGCCAAGTTGGCAAGAGAAGCCATACAGTTAGTTAAATTCTTTATTTCTAATATTATCGGTCAATGAATAAATGTATTTCATTTCATTCGTTTCATTCATTTCATTTGTTTCATTCGTTTTATTCGTTTCATTCGTTTCATTCGTTTCATTCGTTTCATTCGTTTCATTCGTTTCAATCGTTTCATTCGTTTCATTCGTTTCATTCGTTTCATTCGTTTCATTCGTTTCATTAGTTTCATTCGTTTCATTCGTTTTATTCGTTTCATTCGTTTTATTCGTTTCATTCGTTTCATTCGTTTCATTCGTTTCATTCGTTACATTCTTTTCATTCATTTCATTCGTTTCATTCGTTTCAATCGTTTCATTCGTTTTATTTGTATCATTCGTTTCATCCGTTTCAATTGTTGAATTAGTTTCATTCGTTTCATTCGTTTCATTCGTTTCATTCGTTTCATTCGTTTCATTCGTTTCATTCGTTTCATTCGTTTCATTCGTTTCATTCGTTTCATTCATTTCATTCGTTTCATTCGTTTCATTCGTGTCATTCGTTTCATTCATTTCAATCATTTCATTCGTTTTATTCGTTTCATTCGTTTTATTCGTTTCATTCGTTTCACTCGTTTCATTCTTTTTATTCGTTTCATTCGTTTCATTCGTTTCATTCGTTTCATTCGTGTCATTCGTTTCATTCATTTCAATCATTTCATTCGTTTTATTCGTTTCATTCGTTTTATTCGTTTCATTCGTTTCACTCGTTTCATTCTTTTTATTCGTTTCATTCGTTTCATTCGTTTCATTCGTTTCATTCGTGTCATTCGTTTCATTCATTTCAATCATTTCATTCGTTTCATTCGTTTCATTCGTTTCATTCGTTTTATTCGTTTCATTCGTTTCATTCGTTTCATTCGTTTCATTCGTTTCATTCGTTTCATTCGTTTCATTAGTTTCATTCGTTTCATTAGTTTCAATCATTTCATCAGTTTCATTAGTTTCATTCGTTTCATTCGTTTCATTCATTTCAATCATTTCATTCGTTTTATTCGTTGCATTCGTTTTATTCGTTTCATTCATTTCATTCGTTTCATTCGTTTTATTCGTTTCATTCGTTTCATTCGTTTTATTCGTTTCATTCGTTTCATTCGTTTCATTCGTTTCATTCGTTTCATTCGTTTCATTGGTTACATTCATGCATAAGTCTCTTTGATAACCAATATATACCTTTTAATTTTTTCTGTTGGGTTGGGCTGAACAGGAAATGTTCAATCTTTGTCCGGTCAGTTACTAAAAAAAGTTTCCGGAGACCAACTGTTCATCTCTAGTTAAAGGCATAGAGCCTCCAAACGAAACGATATAGGTTAAGAAGGTCGTATGTAGGCGGCAGGCAGTGAAATTTAGATGGTACGGGCAGAGACGAAATGGTAGTGCCATTTGGATTTGAACGAAAAAAGTAAAGCACTTTCGAACATTAGGCTTCTGAACAACGTTGAGGTTTAGGTGGCACCGTAAAAGTAAACAGTAAGTGACGGTGCCTTCAAAATAGTTTGTCTGAGTTGTTTTGAAGGTGCAAATCAATGATTTAAAACTTTGAACAAATAGCAGCCACCTTTGATTCAGGCCTCTGGACTTTCAAACTAAATGCAGAGGTTAAGTAGGTATTGTAGTTATATTAAAGAGATCATATCTGAAATGTTATATTTCTTCTTCTAGCCAGTACTGTGAGCATGTAGATATGTAGAGGATACAGTTTGTTCATAGCTATCGATAAAACAGCCCACGATATAGCTATCGCGGCAAGGTATATGTTAGAGAAAAGATACGATAGATACAAATCAGTTTTATAGAAAAGACAAGTTTATCGTGGAGAGTTTAGGTTTAAATTACACGACGTCTTGAATGTATTGTATATTGTATTACACTCGTAATTTAGGTTTTCTAATGCCATGTGTACTTGTGAACATAAAGTAGGTACTTGTACTTTGTTTAAGGCGCGGTCAAATCCTAATTTTAAAACAATTTTCGTTGCTTTACATAAGGTTGAGAATTGCTTACCAGAATGGACGATGTAATGCAAAAATTCAATTGAATACGTGCTAATGCTTTGTATATTTATTTCGTACAATCAAATGATTAAATTTTAATAATAAAGGAGTCCATAGTTAACTAGTAAATTTCATTGGGAATTCGAATATGATACATTCATTGAAATATATTTGCGCATAATTGAATAAAAATGCCTTTTCCCACGAAGCACGTAAGAAAAATTGCAAAATTTAGGGAATGTTGCCGATTTTTTTCTATCGAGCCAAGTTAGCTCAATCGTGTATTGGCTCCCATACATCATAAGAACGTATATTCAATTTATACTAGGTTTTTTTTTCGAACTTCTGTTATTAGGTTTAAGCGTCGAAAAACTAAGTTTTCTCGAAGTCGAATCATGAAATTTCTTATTTCGCTTTTATTTTACTTTCGATTTATTTATCCTTTTTTTAAATTGATTTAATATTGCGTGGTGTGTTAATAGTGACGTATCGGTAGAACGTAAACCCTTCATATAATATCGCACTTTCGGCTTGGATATTCAAGATAGATCTTGAGGCAGCGCAGCTTACGGCTGCACTAATGGTCATTGCTTCTTGATTCCATCTTCGCTTTCCATCAGGCGAGAGGGAGTCACTTTGATGAACCAATATAAGAAAATAAAAAAGTAGGTAATGACTCTCTAACACATATTTTAAAAGTAGGAATTTGTAGTGAGTTTGGAGGGTCAGACTCAGAGACTTTTTTATGTACAACCCAATAGTGGCAAGCCGACCCTAACTTTAACATTGTACGAGTATGGCCCCCGCAGTTTTAAGCTTAGTCACTATCACTTGTGATTTATGAGCCAATACGTAAAAAATTAGGCCATGGCAAGACTCCCGCCGTGCAGAAAGTATTACGATCATCCAAATAGTATGCATATTATATAATCTATATATAGGGTGTTTGGTAGAGGGACCGACAAACCAAATGAGCGTGTTCGGGGTACCACTTGGAGAATACAAGTTGGCCAAAAAAAATACCCGACCCCCCAATATGTTTAATTTTTTAATTTGATTTTTCCCTTTTTCTCCGAAATTGTACCTATTTACCACCATAACATTTGTAAAATCTGTTTTAGACCGGATGTTTTTAGTTGAATTTGGTCTCTAATACACATTCAGGCCACGCAAAGCAAAATTGGATACAAAACAGAGCTAACTAACTGATTAGGTTAAAAAAAATTGGGGTGTCGGGAATTTTTTTGGCCAACTTGTATTCTCCAAGTGGGCCCCCGAACACGCTCATTTGGTTTGTCGGTCCCTCTACCAAACACCCTGTATATACATATCAATGATAATCAATAATTAAAAAGCCATTATATAATGATATACTGCAGACTACAAACGACAAAACGAGAATGTCAGAAATTAATTATTTATGATAAGTTTAGCAACGTGTGCTTCATATGGAAGATTTTTGATTATAGTTTTGAGAATTTAATTGAGTTTTTGAGATTCAAATATACGGGATTACCAACAACATAATTCAGTATAAAGAAAGAAAGTCATTGTAGATTAGTAAAAAATACGATGACATTAGATAGTCAACATATTTCTATAAACTCCTCATTCGGCAAAAGAACACAACAATATTTCATATGTTGCCACACAAAGTTGGGTATAAGCGTTTCTACCAAAATATATATTTCTTGAATTGTTGCTAGAACTAAAATCTCTCGTCAACTACACGTACTCACGTGACAATATCTAAATTCCTCATTCACAATATTGCCACGACGAAAAAAGCATAATCAACCACACCAAATTGCGGTATATTTCGACTTTTATCTCACGACAACTTTAGTCATAGAATAAAAAATGCTACAGTGGCTCATCTTCAATTTTACCGGCTTCTTTACAACTGTAACAAAGTGTTACAACTTCGATAATGTTATAATTATAAAGCTTATTGACATTATTAATCGAATCATATCGAATTTTAATGTTATTAATGTATATATTATGTATAAAATATTTTATCAGTGTACCCTAGTAGTAAAACTAAGCTCTTCTGCAAATATGTTCCTATAAAAATTATAAATAAAAAGCAAAAGCAATATATAAAAAGCAAAAATATATCCTAAGGAGAACGCAATGCAATGCAACGCATGACAAAAGCTTACAAAATTTATTGACATTATGCAAAAAATGCATTCTTGCCACATAAAGTAAAAATCTCTAAAATACCTATTATAAAAGTAACATACTATATACGTATAATATAAACTGACAAAAGTGTATCATTTCAGCCAAATTTCATCATGTCTGATCTGTTAAAAAATCAACGCAAAATACTGAACAGTTCAACTGATTCAATTCAAAGGATAACACCAAGACAATCAACGAGCAAGATGATGTTGAAACAGTTACCATAAATAATTATAAAATATGGCAAAACATACCACACGAGGTAATTCCATCTCAAACTAGGTAGAGCCTATAGTAACCTGGTAACTGATATACATACTTATACCCAAATTTAGATCAAACAGACATTATTCTTGTTATTATTAATTTTGGGGGCTATGCATTGGAGCCGGCTTGGGATGTTTTGTGCATTCCCCCTACCAGTATTTACTCAAGCCAGCCAAACTCCTTCACATAGCGGAGTATGGCCTTGGATCGCTGACACAATCAGACACGTTTATGAACATAAATAAATGTTTGATTGTTTGATGGAACCCTGGGCCAGCAGCTCAGAATTCAGAGATGCTACTAACTGCGCCAACTGGTCTGTCAGTCATGCAATAGAAACTTATTATATATAATATTATTAAAATATATAACATCAAACCGCTGTTTTTAGTTACCCTTCTGCTAGCACTGTGTCTACAATGTTCCCTAGAATACCGTAAACTTCTTTTTATGTACAAAATACGTCTGCCTATAAAGGCTCTACGTGATATTTTTGGCAACCGCGTCGGGACGTTCTCTCTCTAAAATAATATTTGAAAGCTACCACGGACACTTTACCGGGACATTTTTTGAATGAATGAGTTGGACTTGAGTCATGCCTTCTTTTTAAAATGTTCTGAGCAATATTTTTATTTTACTTTCGATTCTGGCATTTATTTGTTCTGTTTTCGAAGAAGTCGTAGGGTCCCATTTCATCAGAAAATCGATGTGTTGAAATGAATCAGTTGGACGGTTTTAAGTATGTAGTTGAGATTCTTCAATGATTCAGTGACGTCCTTAGACTTTTTAGATATTTCATAAAATATTAATAAAGGCTGATTTTACTGAGCAAACAGAATAAATTTAAGCGAACTTTGTGTCGAGAAAATGGAAAATCATAATAAGGTAGTTATTTTTAGAATGTGCCCTTATTATATTGAATCGCTTATGAAGCACGAAATTTTAATATGATATTATTAGAATTCACCTTTTAAAAGTATTCAGTTACCAAATTAACATTTAAACGCCAATTAAATAACAGTACGGATAAAAGGAATTTACTTTAATAATAACCCATCTACTAGGTACTTAATTGTACTAATATAATTTTAATTTAGAAATAAATAATGAAAGATTAATGACTTGGCGTCTTGTTTACACTTAGAACAAAATACTTATGAGTGAAACTAACGTCGACGCATGTGTAATGGTTAGTCGAATGTATCAACTTGATATCTTATAAGCTGACTAGGGATTAGGATGATAATAAACTTGCTCACTACAACATTAGTGAGATCTGCTCGTTTATGTGATGAGATTGAAAGCATAGTAAATAAATAATATGTATTTATTTTATTTTAATGTATTTACTGTCATTTTACTGTTATTTAATCTATTATTAGAATTATATACCTTCTTTTTTCCTCCTCTGAATGCTGTTGAAATCCAAAAAGGGAGGAGCTAATCATTGTAATACATGATTAGGGCATACACCGATGTAAAAATGTTAAAAATAAAGAAATTTTGTGTTTGTATTTGTTTTTGTACATGAAAAAAAAAAGGTTGAATTGAGAACCTACTTATTTATTTAAAGTCGGTTTAATAAGACGCGATTATTATCAATGTGAAATACGTAAAATTAACAGTTCTTATTTCTCCTCTGTTTAGTATTTTATTATTTGCACGATGACTCAAAAAAAAAAATTTTTACCTCCATAATGGACAAATGTGTCCAATAATAACTTTCAATTTATATAACTTTAATCTAAATAAATGCTACATACTTAGTTACTTGTAGTATGTAGGACTGTAGGTGTTCTTCTTTTCTGTCCCTGAAGAGTCAATCTAAGAGTGTGATAGTATGTATGTTACATATTGCGGTGGTATCAAAGCATGTAATTCCTGTTATTTTTTTCCCAAATTTTCGAATTTTCTATGTGCAAACATTCTTACTTTACCATAACTCATCAAAAGATAACCTACTTATCAGCCATCCCCAGCAGAGGTCCCAAAGCAGTAAATCTGCAAAACCAAGATAAGAGCCCGACAGCTGATCCCTTTAATCACAGAGAAGACGGTGGGCAATAAAAAGAAAATTCGAGTATAATGAAACGTCTTTATCTTGAAAATAAAGGGGAAAGAAACTGTTGGAACGGGAGCTGAAGTAGTACTGACGGACATAGTTCTGGGAGCACAGGCAGGCTGGGGCCATTTAAATATTGAAAATCTTGCTATAAGATTTTAGTTTAGAATATAAATCAAAGAATTCGTTTCAGAGCTGAAAACGGAACCTTAGTATTTGATTCTGACGAATATTTGCATAAAGAATGTTTCGGCCACAAGTTAGTAGACTGCTAAGATATATTACGAAACAAAAGCGTTGGTAGGAACCTAAGTTCAAGTTCGCTTTTCTCTCATATTTTCCTTCTACCATTATTTTATGTAATAAAATAGAAAACTAAATAGTATAATCAAATACCTTCCTTAAACTTCTGATACTAAAAACAACTGCTTCAAAATGCCTCAATAAGCATGATAGGCAAAATGTCATTAGTGCAATCAGGTACAGATATTTTTAATCAAATTTCGGCCAGTAAAAAAAACCGTTTTCTGGTCAATCAAGCACTAAATTTTCTATCCAATTTATTGGTTTTATAAGGTTTGGGGTCACTAACTGAGCATAAAATCACAAAATACTGACAGATCCAGGTGGAGCTTCAAGCGCAATCTTGAAAAAAGTTTTTAGCTGGTATCTCAGAAACTCTGCACTTTAGGGCTAAAGTTATGGACAACATTATGGTATAAAATTTATATTCGCATATTTTATTTTCTGTAATTTTTTTCATAAACCTACCGTTTACGTTTTATAGCCCATTTAATGAACCAGTTCTTTTCTATCTCGGCTGATAACTCTTAAAATATTAGATTAATAAATCTAATGCATCTTTTTTCTAATGTCCATACTTTTTGAGTTTTTGGGCGTTTAATGTAAAGGCCACAATAAAACTAGCTGTTTTTTAGGTCAACCTCGCACTAAATATGGGTTGTCTGGAAGAGATCGCTCTGAGCGATAAGACCGCCCATTGTTGCACCTAGTTTTAAGCATTGTTTTTTATTTTATTGTCTAATGTTAAGTCATAAATGTGGTGTCTCAATAAAGTGTTATCTATCTATCTATCTAAATATCCGATCCAATATTTTATATGAGGTTTAGGGTCACTTACTGATCATAAAATCAGAAAATGCTGACAGATCCAGGAGGAGCTTCCATCTTGAAAATAGTTTTTGGCCGAAATCTTGGAAACTATGCACTGGCAAAAGTCATTGAGACTAATATTGTAGAATTTTTTTGTAAAACTTACCGTTTAGGATTTAACTCAAAAAGTATAGACATAAAAAAGTTGTAAACAAAAGTTGCAGAGAATAAACTCATCTCTAAAAATTGATAGATGCATTTTATTGATTAAACCCATATTTAAAAAGTTATCGGCCAAGATAGAAAAACCGGTTCATTAAATGGCCCATAAATCGTAAACGGTAAGATTAACATAAAAGTTTACAGGAAATAAAATACGCAGTTTCCTTTTCTACAATAATCGTCTCAATAGTTTTTGTCCTTAAGTAAATAGTTTCCGAGATATCAGTCAAAACTTTTTTAAGATGGCGCTTGAAGCCTGGATTTGCAGCATAATTATGATTTCATGCTCTGTAAGTGACTTTAAATGTTATAAAAACAAAAAATTGGATCACGCAAAATTAGAAATTTTGAGCGTGGTTAAATTCAATTCTTATCGGCCTAATTGCATGTTATATGACTTCGTTTATGTTAAAATGAAAGGTTATATTTTGAATAAAAGTTATTGCGATTTGATTATTCAGTAATACAACTTTAAAGTATATTTTACATATATAATATTTATAAGTGTCGCTTTAATTGTAATAATATAATAACGGGGTTCACCGTTATTATATTATTACAATTAAAGCGACACTTATAAATATTATATATGTAAAATATACTTTAAAGTTGTATTACTGAATAATCAAATCGCAATAACTTTTATTCAAAATATAAAGAAATATAAAATAGAAAACACAGAAAAACATTCTATTAGCATTATCAACAAACTCCTATCTCGCATCTACAAGTACTATAGAAGACCTTTCAATATTTGTAAAGAAAATGGTTCGTATTGAGTTCCAATTACGAGTAGAGAATGTGCTTCGATAAAAGATTGATTTTTGAATACAATAGCAATCGCACGTGTAAAGCGCACATTTTTATCGACACATGTATCTTTTTCCCTTACCCGGTATCAATACCGTAATAACATTCCAGAAAAATAAACTTACTCCCCAGATGGACTACGTTCTGACTACGTCCGTATTCTGACTTAATGAAGAAGGGGGACGGACAAAGTAATTTAAATTCGTTACTTCTAGGGTACCATCTGTTAATGCACTTCATTAAGACGTGCTTGCTTGGCTGTGGCCAAACGTCGACTGCGAGTAGTGTTGTGATGACATTCTCATACCACATATAACAATAAATAAATAATGGTTGTTTAAGTAGACGTAAATAGTTAAATCTGGAAAGATGAGTAACATAACAAAATACGAGTAATAAAATGAGTCAAAATTGATTAAATAAATAAAATAATAATCATCCTCTTCGTCATCTCAGCCGTAGGACGTCCACTGCTGAACATAGGCCTCCTCAATATAAAATGCGTTAATATTTTGAATTATTTACTATTTACCTAGCTAATAATCGAACTCGATTATTTTGGAAGAAAATGATTATGTACGTATTATTGCTCAAGGCATCATAATTTATTAATCCGTATCTTGCATCAAATTATGAGAAATAATGTTGTTATTATTGTTTTTTTTAATGTTAACTAACGTGGTTTACGCTTATTTTTAATTAGAAATACGGGATTACTTTCGTAATATTTATCGGACAGGTCCGATTATAATTTCGACCACATTTTTTTCAAGGAGTGTTCGAGACGCCCGCGTTGATGGACGTCTCGCTTAGCACTGCGGGCGGCAGCTTGTAGCGCCCATGATGTTAAAGGTTGGTACGGGGGGGATGCACTATTTTGCGTCAGCGCGTCTCGGTGTGTGTTATTATTGAATATCTGTTATTTCTAATGTCAAAAATGTTATAAACATTAAGAACTATGCTCGTTAAAAAAGTTTGTCTCAGCAGTCTGCACTCGTTAACACATCTTCGATAAATATTTATAAATAATAGTTAAGATATAAAAAAAACGCTTTAATTTACTTATACTCACACTTTTTCAGTATAAACAATGGCTAAAACACTTAACATTAAAAAGAAGCTTTGAATGGGTATCTTTTACTTTTCCCTGTAATAATTATCGTATCAGAACAACACTAGTCGAAGCGGAACAAATTCGAATTTCAAATTGCCACGCTCTTTTTCAAATTTCAAAATTGGTATGCAGTTTTCGCGGGTAACTGAAAAATAATGCGACGGCTTGCAAATAGGGTACTTGTAAAGTGTTTGCTCCGGATTTTGAGCTCATATTTTGCAAATGACTTGCAAGTGCCGCTTTGCATATTTATTCTTGTGGGGAAATATAGCAGGATGGTTGTATTTTTATACTTATTTACATATAAATGAAGTCATAAAGGTATTCAGGTAATAAGTATGGGAAATGTAAAAGAAATGGCTGACCGAGCAATCTTTTTACAGTTTTTATGAATTTTATAATTATAACAAATAGCTTTTGCTGCATTATTTTTGACTGTAATTTTTTACTTTTTTTACTGATTTGATATGACAATATATATGACATATATATGACAATGGACTTGACATCCCTGTCCTAATATTATTGTATATTTGATCATATGTTGGACGATTGTTAATCCTTTTTAGACAACCTACCGCTGGATTTCACGCAGCCATCACGACGATTGAGCCATCAAAATCTTATATATATATATATATATATATATATATATAGTGAGAGATAACATATATAGAAAAGATATGATCGCTTGTTAATTTGTTTGTAATGTATAAAATATATTATTATTTGATATTATTTGATATTATTTTATATTATTAATATATATATTATTTTATTAGTAGAAAGTCACATTATATGTGATTCATCATCATCATCGTCCATAAAATACTAATTGTCAATCGACGACAAGAGACAAGACGGTCACCTGATGGCATGGTTGTCTTGTCGCATAGGCAAGCTTGACGCTAAATATCAATTAGGGGGCGTCCATAAATTACGTGAGGTGTTTTTTTAAATTTTATATATTAAAAAAATATATTTAACCTACTTTTTGAAGGAATCCTAAAGTAGACCGAACTTTTCTTTCAGTGGCTTCCCTGAGAAGCCGTTCAATCTCATATGTTGAATGTGATGTATTAACTCTTCTTTCTTCGGGAATTTTTGCTTCGCTGTATTCCATAATTTTATCACATCGTCCTGGCAGGACTTCTTCGTCTTATGGACGTGTCTTTTGACGTATGCGTTATAAAAATCTTGATAACTCATTTTAAATTAGTAAGAGCATGCACTGAGTCGAGTAAAACATTTACAAGAATAAACAAAGCAGGTTGGAACCTGTCCGTGTGTCGCTGCCACTCAGCTCGTACGCTCTCGTTCATCGAGTCGCGCGTTCGGCTGACAGTGGCGCGAAAACAAAGAACGGGCTACACTGTACCGTAAATTCAAATTAAATTGAGCTATTGGGTATAAAACAAATATGGTAGTTTGACAGTCAGTAAATGTCTAACGTCGAAGTATGAATGAAATTATTTTCTTTCGAACGAATAAGTGAATGATCTTAATCGTATTACGCGATTACGCTCAAGATTAAATCTTAAGCATGTACAATCTGGATTAAATGTACCAAAATAGTATAATTTTTTATTGTTTCAATCAGAAAAAAAATTGCGTGATATTTGCCGCCCCTCTCTCCAACGTAAGATTAGATAAGATTTGACTCGACCCCCTCCCCCCCTTAAACACCTCACGTAATTTATGGACGCTAAGGGTTTCTTTGCCCATAACAGTCCAGTGCTATAAATTTTTTTAAATACAAAGGTTAAACCCTTGCTTGGCATGTATTGCCATAACCTGAGATGAAAGATGTTAAATCTATCGATCTATAAGTTCACTGGAAATATTGCTAATCCAACCGAAACATAATAATGTTTGCACACTACTGCTTCGCGGTTATATAACTAGCAAAAGTGTCGTACTTCCCCAGACGAACTCTACGAAAGTTCTACAACTATTATTATTCTGCGTCTATTCTTTATTTATATATTTTTATCTTCCTGTATCTAAATACTTTATAGCCATGGAAACCACACGGGAAGAGAAGTGATGCTATAAAACGAGAGGCAATAACTTAAAGCCGCCATTTTCATTGGAATGGTATGCATTTCCTATTTCAAGCGAAGAAAATGAGTTCTCAAATAGACAGATACCTAAATTATAATAAACTAGCTATAGTTATTAAGTAGTGAATTTTTAAATATTCACCTCTTTTTTTGCTGTTTGGTTAAGAATATTACACTTGAAGATGAAGATTCTCTTAGGACTCTTATTTCGTTAATATTGTTGCATATATACCCTTTTTAATTGACTTCAAAAAAGTAGGAGGTTATATATATAATAATAAGTTCGATTGTAAGTATTTTTTTTTAGTTTGGTAGAGTATACTTCCGAGGTGGTCCTATTTAAATTTCATCAAATTCAGTCAACCAGTTTTTGAGTTACACTTAAATAACTGAAAAGTGTTACGCCTATTTTCATATCATCATTAACGGTGAATGACAATCGATCCCGTTAGTAGGAATAGGTAAGTGGTAAAGGTCACTAAAGCGGTGAAAATTCTTTTTTTACAAAAAATGGAACCGACTTATTCACCAAAAAGTGTAAATAGCTGGTCGAAGCGGGCACCATGCGCACAATTTTGTGATAATAGGTACTTTGAACTATCATGGTATCGACTTGAACAAGTTATTTCATATTTTTTGGTGTTGAAGTCGGTTCCAGTTTGTGGTAGAAAAAAGTTATCTCTATTTACCACTGCCGTATATTTTCTTTGCAAGTGGACTCGTACGGGTTGTGCATTTGTCATTGATCAAGTTAATGTAAAAAAAAATGTTTATGTATGTATTTTGTTCTAATTAAATAACTACACGCTTGGGATTTATCACTGCTGCATCCCCATCCGTATTTTACTGTTTTAGAGGTTTAAAACTACGTGCAAGTATAATAATATTAACAATGTTTACACACTCATACTCCTGCACTAGGACATCCTGTGTCGCGGGAGGCATGGACACACACAACAACACATCATAACATCCAAAATCCTAGAACAAACATTTCTGCTCGTCACACAAACATTTATCCAAGCCAGGGATCAAACTTGGGACCAAGCGCTTAAATGACAGTGTCTATTAACTGAGCTAACGGACTGTTGATTTAAAGTCAATATGGCAGAAATAACATTTAAAGTCCCACTTAGTATTAACTTAAAATGCAAGAACTCAAACCTCTTCCTTGTGAAGACAAACGGAAATTTCAAGAGAGAACGTGAACGAATTAAACTAAAATCATAGGAAAATATACGATTGAGTATTCATTCGGTTCAGGTATGCGACTGAACTGAAGAATCTTTACGATTTCGGAAGCACTAACGCCTGCTTTGGGAAATCAAATTATGCACCCCCATACACACTATGGTTACCATACATATGGTTATAATACATATGGTTATAATACATATGCTTAAAATACATATGGTTACTATTCATATGGTTACTATTCATATGGTTACAATACATATGGTAAATCATGACCACCAACTAGAGAGTTAAATTCGACCTTTGAATGGGCGCCTCAATGGCTTAGGTTTTATCTGCGTCATAAATACAATTTTTACCTAATTTTGCAATTCTTGAGTAGAAAACTACATAATATCCTGAAACAGGGTTCAGATCAGCGTCTAACAACTAACTAACTAACAATTCGTTAGTTAGTTGTTAGACGCTCGAGAATTGCAAAGTTAGGAAAAATTGTGTTTAGTGCGTAAAACATAGGCCCCATAGCTCGATGACCTCATAATAAATGTACTTTCATAGTTAGTGAAGGGTTAAAACAAAATGTATTGCTTTACGATGTAACAGTAATATGACAGAAAAGAATATATACATAAGTCTGTGATTGAGTGCAGATGTGAAGGTCTTGTTTGCTAATAATTATACTTACTACTACTCAAAAAATCACTTCACTTAACGATGTATGTTTGTTACTCATACTTTTACTCAGAATTACCAGAAGGGTTACTCAGAATGAACATACCTCGCAATAACATTATTCCACGAAGATGAAATTGCGAATATTAACTGGTAATATTGATTGTAGACGCATGGTATAATAGTATATTTTATTTAAATGTAACGAAATATTTATCTTTATAAAATTATGTTGCTGTAAGTAGTGGAGTGCAATGGGCTACGCACACAGAATCTGTGGTCGTGCCTGTGCCATGATGGGACAGCTCCCCACACAGTAGCAACATTAGAAATTTAATGATGTTTACAATTAATAATTATAGGAACGCCAAGTGATATAATATCATTTTTATAGAAGAATGGGTACTTACTAAGTGAGCGTCTATTTAAAAATTTATATTAAATATTGTATACTATATTTTTTTCCGAAACAAAAACACCGTCTAAATCACCAGCGTGCGGAAGTGTTCCCAGAACACTGGCCGCATTGCCTCGTTGAATCGCCAGACTCCACTTTTGCGCAAAATACACACCTGCTCTTTTAGGATCTATCCCCCGAAACAAGTACCAGTCTTTTAGATATTGCATTATAAAACTTTTTGGAGTAGGACGACCATGGACCCAGAGTATCGACAGCCAGCGCTTAATCTCATAGTGGGCACGAAGCTGTAAATATTTTCATCTTTTTGTAATTTGCGCCTAATTGGCTGCGGTCCCGAAACTGCGAGCAGAGCTACTGACGTGAGATGGTGCAGAGTGTCGATAGAAGTTGCGCCATACACCAGGGACCGTCCAAGACAACATGGTACCAAGCTGGCACCATCTGGTCTCTTACCGTCATCCCTAACATTCCACTCGGCTCCAGTGTCGAAGGCTCGGATGCTGTCAAAAGTGCCCGCCTGACTATGTCATTCATAGCACATGTTAATATAGCCAATCGGAACTCTTGACGCACGATAATCCATGCCTTCCGAAATGGTCTACGGCTCGTCCGCACTTGCAAATATGCGGCTCGTACATTGTAAGGTTGTCAGAGGGTAGTGCTTGGAGCCAGTGCCCTGATTCCAACTCTAGTACGGCTCAGATCAATGCTTAGTCGGTGTCATCTGGAGCTCGATCTAATAAAGCTTTATGTATTATTTTAGTTAATGAAATATCCCACATGCTCTGTCTCTCCATTATACTTGGAGTGCTGATACCTGGGCACGAGGCACATCAGGCTGACAGATCCTCAGGCAAGCCTCAGGCGTACATCGGCTATTAGAGTATTGAGGTTCATACCGATAAGGGGAAGCGAACCATGACTAGAGGCTAAGAAATCATATATATATATATATATATATGTATTTGAAATAAATCTCAAAATCTTTGGTTTACACCAGTCTAATACTTTATCTATAAATTTATTTAAAAAGTAAAGATTAAATATCGATGCCAGACTTCAAGTAGCTCTACAGAACTCACAAACTCATTTATTCTGAACTTCCGAATCGAATCATCGGAATCTAACATCGAATCTGGATCGTCAGTTATAGAACTATCGAACACTTCTCGAACTTATTTACACCAAAGATACGATCATAAATTATATTAATTTCAGTATTAATAGGAAATTGTTATAAAATGTGTTGCATCAGAGGTAAACACTGTGTTTCATTGCAAAACTGCATTGACAGTAAGTTAGTAAATAAATACCTGATAATTTAATAATAAATGGTTCACCCAGGGGACAAACTAAATCATATAATCAATCAATTTTTATTACGTAATTCTGGTTGGTATTTTTTATTACTTTCAGTTACATTAATTTGATTAAAACAATATTACATACTTTTGGTTATATTATACGTATATTTGGTTATATTATATATAATATACATTACGTGCTTGCGGTGGAATCCTGCTGGCTGCTCCCCCGGGTGTCGCTTTGCAACGCCGCCAAGAACTTGAGTCTGAATGAGGAGAGGATATCTGGGGTACTGTTACATACCGTGGTATCTCATTAACTGTTTGTGTAGTTTATATTAAGCCGAAATCAGCTGATTCTGTTTACATGAATTTTTCTGCAATACAGAATCTCATATGACAAGTTTAAATAAGAACAGCACCATTCTATGTATGGGTGACTTAAATATGAATAGTGCATCTGTTAATATACAAAAATATTATTCTTATTTTTTGAGTTACTGTAATCTCATTGATCATAATAACATACTTAATGCTAATGGCGGTATTCTTGACGTTGTGTTGGCGCGGGATTGCAGTGAATCATTGGTGCGGCGGGTATGCGTCACCGAGGCTTCTGCTGGGTTCGTACGTATTGAGGCGCGCTACCACCCCCCGCTCGAGATAACACTGAGTCTACGATTGTATAATAATGGCTCTGACCGACTGCAGCCGAGTAATATCGATGCGTCGTGTGATTGGAATTTCAACAAAATGGACTTTGCGCTTTTCGTATCGCTTCTCGCCAATACTTCTTGGGAACCTGTCATCCTTTCTAAGGACGTATCTCTAGCCACAGATGCTTTTTACTGTATTATGTATAGTTTGTTCGATCAGTCAGCGCCTAAAAAGATGAGACAGACAAATATATGTAGTAGGTATCCAGTGTGGTTTGATGCTGAAATTATTAAAGATGTTCGGCGTAAAGTGCGGTTGCACAGGGCTTGGTTGAGGTCGAAAACTGCTACGTCATACGATTTGTTTTCAGATCTCCGAACGAGTTTGAAAGTGCGTATTTCTTTAGCGTATAAAGCGCATATGTCACGTATCGAAAAGAGTGTAAGACTGCAACCGAAACGTTTTTGGAGCCATGTACACAGCCTCAGGTCTAAGGGTGGTTTTGAACCCTGCCTCACCTACAGGGGTAACCTATGCACTGGTGTGGAAGCTGCCGAAGCGTTCGCACATTATTTTTCTAGCGTATTCTTGGCTGACATAACCCGTACAGATGCAAATCTATGTCTAGATCTAGTGTCGGGGGGAGGTCATGTTAATATACCTACTCTATCGCCTGAGGATATTGAGCGCGGCATAAACAAATTAAAACCGGCAACTTCACCAGGTCCGGACAATATACCAAGTTTTATTGTAAAGGCTTGTAAACAACATATGATTATTCCTTTTCACCATATCTTAAATCTTTCGCTTAAAAAGGGTACCTATCCTACTCAGTGGAAGCTCTCCAGAGTGACACCTATCCCCAAGAGTAGCAATAGGGCTGTAGTCGAAGAATATCGACCTATCGCGACTTTGTGTGCGCCTGCTAAGGTGTTTGAGTACATTTTGCACAGCGAAATATACAGGCAGGTGAAGCAGCAGTTGGGTGATGAGCAGCATGGTTTCAGACCGGGGCGCTCCATAAATACCAATTTGCTGTGCCTAGTCGACTATATCACGAGTGCCATGGATCGCAGACAGCAAGTAGATGTTATATACTTTGATTATCAGAAAGCTTTTGACAAAATTGATAATGCTGTACTGCTGCATAAGCTGTCACTCATCGGCTTTACCTCTGGACTCGTTAAATTCTTCGCAGACTATTTGAAGGATCGTAGGCCGTTTGTTCGACATGGCATGTACGTATCAAAACCTTATCACACCAAATCTGTGGTGAGTCAGGGGTCGGTCCTGGGTCCACTCCTGTTCTTGATAATGGTTCATGACTTACCTAAAGTACTGAGTTCCGCTAACTGTCTTTTGTACGCTGACGATTTAAAACTTTACCTAGAAATTAATTCATTTAGTGACTGCCTTAGGCTTCAAAATGACACTAATTTGATAAATGAGTGGAGTGTGACTAATAAAATGGTATTTAATATAAATAAATGCAATATTATGACATTTGATCGTAAAAAGAATCCAATTCATTATAATTATTATTTGGACAGTGTAGGTATAAATAGGGTTGACTATATTAAGGATCTCGGTGTCACCTTCGATCGTGGATTGACCTTTCATGACCATATATCAGCCCTTGCTAAAGAATCTTTCCGCCGTTTGGGGTTCGTTTTGCGAAATGCTAAGGACTTCCAAAATCCTCAGGTTATTGTCACTTTATATAACGCCTTAGTCAGGAGTAAACTAGAATCAAGCGCGTGTGTCTGGAATCCTCACCAGGTAACTTATACACGGATGCTTGAGAAGGTCCAAAAAACCTTCCTAAGATCACTTTATAAGAAACTTTATGGTTACTACCCGTTCTTGTACCCGACTAAATTCCTTCTCGGTAAACTCGGTTATAATTCGCTGGAAGTTAGAAGGAACTTCGGTCAACTTGTCCTTGGCTGTAGGGTTATTAGAGGTGCAGTAGACTGCCTTCAGCTTCTTAGTCTTTTTTGTACGTTGTTTGTTCCTTCTATGTACCTGCGCGGTCGGCGACACGAGTTTTATGTCCCTCGGGGTAACACAGTGTCGCGCTCTCAGTCTCCGGTGATTCGCATCCGACGCCACTTCAATGCACTCCTTGACGCCAACGCAGAAATTGATGTAATGTGTGACAAATGGAATGTTATTGTGTGTGTACTGTTAAGATATTGTGAGACGCTTAAAGACCAGTGGGATACACCCTGCAGTTGATAATAATATATTCTAATATCTATTGTTGATTATTATTGTTGACTATTATTGTTATTTTGACATTAATTGATATTTCTGACATTAGTTTGTACGTTATTATTATTTTTTTACATAATTTGGTATATTTTTCTTAATTACTTGATATTATTTGGCTAAATGTTGTTTTTGTTTATTTTAACTGTGTGATAATATGTTATTGTACTTTTAGACGTTTATTATCACAATAAATTAATTTGAATTTGAATTTCGTAACTACAACGAAACATTCTGTTCAGGACACCGTAATAGGTCCAAAACGAGATACAAAAGTCAATCTTACGCTTATACTTAATTTATTTTCATATACGCCGCAGAGACCTAGACGCTTATCTGCCCGTATAAGACCGAAGATAGATGGGTTCGAAATGTGGTGCTGACCTAAATTGTTGGGTATTCTAAGGACGGAGCGCTGCACCAATGCGTCTGGCCTAGATGAACTGAATTTTGAAAATCGGCTCTCCACGTAGTTCAGTAGTCACTTCGTAGTTGCTAGAGTCGCTGCCAGCATATGACTGCAGCGACTCTCGCAAGAGTCAAGGAATATCTCCAACTGATGTTGTGAAATACGAGTATACAACAAAGGTAAATGTATCAACTGCTATGAGACAAGCCGACTGCTGCAATATGTGAAGAAAGTAAGTCCAAAAGACTATTCATGCTGGTCACGACCCTCATTAATTAACCGATCAAGAAGAATATAGGTAGGTACAAGGCACCAGGCATTAGGCTATACATTTGCAAAAATGTTATAGTTACAGTTTTTAAGAAGATAAGCGTTTAAGATCATGTTAAGGATTCTGACTGTAGAAATACCTCAAATATTTTTAAGGATGTGCATGAAGCCAAAGATCTTGAAGATGGTTTTATAAACATGGATAAAAGCCCGAATTAAAATATATATTGAAATACCATCATTAGATCCAGAGCTGAGATCTTGCATACTGCATGTTCACACTCTTTCCAAAGAAGAAATACTATATAATATAATAATTATTTATTTCAGACATGAGATCCATAAATTGCAATAAACACAATACTAAAATTAATGACAGTTCTAAGTCAAAAGATATGAAATAAAAAAAACGACACATAACAATAATAATATGGGACAACATCCACACAAGGTAGTCAGGCCCCAAAAAGCCGTGCGATTCTTTAAGAGCAAACATCGTTGCATCTTTGACAACATCCGTGAAACAAATGAAGAGATGACAAGAAACGTTGGAAAAGCAACCTTATGTACAAGGGCGATATCTCATAAAGTCATTACAGAACTATAATTACAGAATCGCACGGCAGGCCATGATAATATTGATAGATAATGTTACCGTGCGTAGGCATAGCCTGTACTATGGTATTCTGATAAATTATACACAGTTATATACACACACATGCCCAGAAACAGGTCAAACAGATACGTTCATGCTCAGAAATGTTTCACTTGTCCAGGAATTGAATCCGGCACCAGCAGCTGAACAGAAGGCAGGTTTGCTACCACATGCGTCAACCGGCCAGTTGACTATTACAATTCTCTTGCAGGAACACTCTTATTTATTGCCAAAGGAAAAAAATAGTCTATACTATTATACGCAATCTCAAAAATCGTATCTGGTAAGTTAAATACGCGCAAGTCGGAACTAAGTGATTGCTAAGTAAACCACTTTAACTTGGCCCAGCTCGTTATCGAGTTGCATTCGCTGTGTGGATTTGAAAAGTGACGACTGATTACTTTAATTGAAGTGACTGATTTCGTTTCCCAGTAACTTGCGTTTGCTAAGTTGAGTTTGAATGGGTGACATTAGTTCGCTAAAGTTAGTAGTTCCTTAGAGTTTCTTAGTTCAGCCTCTACTGAAGTTTGGTGGTAATTTATTTTTGTCTTGTAATCTTGCTTTCTTTGTTTGGAGTTGCTCTTGTGTGATCCTAGATACCTTCGAAAATCTTCTTGTTATATAGTGTTCACAGTTATGTCTTTAAAATTCATTTAATACACAACACTCTTAAATTTTATTCTGTATAAACCAGTTGTGTTTCAATGCTTTTTTACACATGGTCACATCAATACAAAGATTTTATGTCTTCTTTTAATCTCTATAAGAGCGGAAGTGGATATAATTGCCAAAAAGATCTCACTTATGAATATGAAATAAGAGCGATTCATTAGTATTCAAATTGCTTCAAGAGCCGGAGTGTTATATGGTTCATGACAAATCATCCTAAACAAGAGACAATCATACAAGGTTCAAATGATAAAACAAACCCCAGGCGGAAAAAACAGCGGACAAAATTAATTGTAATTAAGTAAACTAATGTAAATTATTGCATGTGCAACTGTATATGTGGTGCAAGGGTTGACGCAAACTGCTTCCATGGGATGAGCTGTGTTCGTTGCGCTGGATAGAGATCGCGCCATTACCCAATTAACGATGTCATCAGGCGACCCTTGGTGTCGGCGGAAGTGCCCTGTGTGCTGGAGACCCCTAGTTTGTGGCATTTGGACGGCCTTATTTTGATTCCATGGCAGAAAGGGAGGTGCCTCATCTGGGATGGCACGTGTGTAAGTACGATTGCAACTTGTCACTTACCTGTCACCCGGCAAACTGATGATGCGGATGTGAAGACGGTTGCAATAGGCAAATAACGCAACATACTCCAGCCTGGAATCGTTATATGATTTAGTTACGTTTGCCGTCGATATCGCGGGACCATGAGGCACCGCAGCCAAAATGATGATACAAAAAATAGAGCGTCGTCGGAAGGCGACGGGCGTGACCCCAGGTCTGTCTCATTATCCATCCAGCAGGCAATGTGGCAAAATTGATGGGCACATTTGGTCAAAGGTCAACACGTTGGGACTGTTTGACTAGTTAAATCTTATAACAGAAATAGTGTACAGTTAAATGATTGCATAAATTAAAGAAAATTCAAGACAAAGCAAATACGTACTAAACTTGACATCACAAAGGAACCATCCGATTAGTTAAATTCGATCTCACAAAGCTAAATTCAGTGAACCCTTTAAAAACCTGTTAAAAGTGACCCTAAAAGGGGTTACCGCTGTAAAGATGCCCTTATCTCGGGCCCTTTCTTATCCGACTGTGTTTTTCCATTCGATTTGGCCGCCTTCGAATCTTTCCTTAAAATCCTATATAGAGATGATGCAGAAAATTGAAAGTACACACGCCTCTTTAACCAGCTTTACAAAAGGAAGGTAGTCAATTTAAGAATTATATCAATTTTATATAGGTATATCATTATGGCAATAGCTTTTATACCATGTGTTGCCCATTAATCACTTGATAATCATACTAATTATACTATACCACACACAATTTGGTTTGGGAACCAAGACACGTATAACGAGAATTACATATACGTTCGTTTACTGTAATTCTCGTACTGCTATGATTTTTATTTCCGTTTGTATTAAAGACTTCCTAAAGTATCATATGTGCCAGTGGCTCATCTCCTATATATAGAGATGAGCCACCATATTTCATCTATACCCTATCAACCATTTTTGTATGATTTTCTAACAAACACATGCGCATGGCCGTGGGCGATGGTGATTATTTACCGACGGGTAAGGCGCTTGATCGTTTGCCCACCTCACTTATAAAAAAAGAATTACCAAAAAGTTTAACCGGGTTCAATACCAGAAATTGTGAAATAACTTGTCGAAGTCGCTACCATTATAGTACAAAAGTAGGTACCTATTATTTTTCATCACTCTTGCTACTTACGGGATCGATTGTCATTCACCGACAATGATGATATCATCAAGATAGAGGTACGCTTTTCAGTTATTGGATTGACTCAAATACTGCTAGACTGAATTTGACGAAGTTTAAATAGGACCTCGGAGGTATACTCTACCAAACAAAAAAGAATTTTGTGAATCGATCCACAAATGAGGGAAAAAATCGGCTTACATACACACAAAAAAATACAAACACGATAATCTCCTTTTTTTAAAGTCGGTTAAAATAGTATTATCTCAATGCACTAGCACTTGGCTGTCTTGTTGCTTGACAGTTTAAAAAAGACTTACACCATTCGCACACTAAGGTGCAACATGAAAAACCTATATGAAAATACGCATTACTAGGGTACTCGTAATGTATATATCGTACTATGAGTTATATATACCACAGTTGTACTAGATTAGTAGTTCTGCGAACAGTAGATACCGCGAGCACATAGTCGTATTAGCGGCAGTTTTTCGCAGTACTTCACAACCAATTCACTCAGAAACCACTTGACCAATTATTCTGATAATCAAAAATCCTCTTTAAAGTAAGGTACATAAAATTTGTACCAAATGTTATCAAAATCGGTCGGTACATAGCTTTTTCGGAAAAATTTCGTGCCAGGCATTGCAAACATTTTTCTAAAATGTTTGCTTCGCGAACCTGGCGAAAGGAAAAACGAACTTTATCTCTAGGCAATGTACGAGTACCTAGTATATATTATGTGGAATTTATGCGCAAGCCGGGCGATGGACGATTTGCGTTTTGCCATGGCTTTTCGCTTCTTTTTCTATGATCCAAGCACAATTTACATTGTATATTATAGAGATATAAAAGTACATCCAATTAATTTTCTAATCATAATATAACTAACATTAAATTAAAATCGATAAGTGAAGCAAAACAGATAATATAAAACTGGTTAACATCCCTGAGCTTTGACAGCAATGAAGACATTGCATCCTTTCAATTTAAACATAACTGTATTTGTGAATTCTCTACAATATTTGTATATATTTTGTGTAGTTTATATAATTTAGTAAATAAATGATGGTATGTACATTGCTCTACATCCAGGGTTGCGCACTATTTTAATGACTTGTAATTAAAATACGTAATTGAAATGCAAATACGTATTTAGTATTAAAATTTGTACTTCAATTACTTCCCCAAAATGTAATTTGTAATACGTACGAGTATTTCAAATACCTGACGCCGAGGTATTTAGCAATTAGTATTTCAAATACTTGAGGCTTTAAAATACAATTTAACATTAAAATACACTTAACCTTTATTTAGCGATTGTGAATGACTAGTAGAGAGATTGTTTTCTTTAGCAGGTTATATTCACTCCAATAAGAGGTTGTTTGTATGACAGTACATTTAAAAATCTAGTGTTCATGAAAGGACACTCTGGTTTAATTGATTAATTAATCTTGTTTTCCTCTACTGTTCAGCCCGTGCTGGTCTAGGTAACATATTTTGTAATTTGATTTCGTATTACAATTAAAAAGAGCTAAAATACTGTATTTTGTATTTTATACTTCAAATACCTATTTATTTTGTATTTCATATATATTTTTTTTATAATTAATGCTTTTGTTCACATACTCAATGGCATTGCTTACATTTATATTTTAAACTTATAACTTTTTTTATAATAATAATTACTAACGGAATACAGGAGGACATTTTTTTTCTTAACTAAACATACATAATACATTTGTGAAGGTATTTCATATTTTAATAACTAGCGATACAGTATTTTTTACTTTGTATTTCAATTAAAGCAAAGCATGTATTTTGCCCAGCCCTGCCTACATCTAATGCTGCAGAAAAAAAAACAGTAAAACTGAGTATTCTTGTGATAAATGTTCATCAACTCTGCGTCAGTATGCCATGAAAAGGAAAAGTCTGGTATGAACCAGATTGAAAAGAAAATGGACCGATAATCTTATAACCGAACACCATGTGTTCCGTACACAACGAAGCCTCACGTGATAACCGTTGATGCGATAACATAATTCCTTTTGGCCGCAATTTCCGGGATTTCTTTTTTCCTATTTTATTACGTCATTCCTAATATAAGAAATATTTGATAAGAATGATGAACGTAATACAGCTGCTATAAATGTACCTGTAGTAATATAGCATGAAATTTATAGATCTCTTGCTGTAATAATATCTATATTAAGACGAAATTAGTAATATATTTACTCTAGATGCGCCACTTGGATCTGACTGCTATTTAAGTATTCACATACTAAATTTCATCAAAATTCAGCCATTTTAGAGTAGTTATAAACATACATGTATATTTCACACATACACACATACAATACAGCACACATAAACAATAACAAAACTTGGTTGCTGGCCTTTATTTTGCTCAAAGCATTGCCATTCAACGTGGTAATGCTCCTAGAATTTTGGAGTAGTTGCACATAAGCAGTTTTAATTTATGTTTTCCTTATAACTAACGTTTTATTTTTATTATTGTGATGTATATAAAAAAAAATACCTCAGTGCCTCAAAACAAGAGTCTTCGACCAATGTTTGTTACCAGTGATGACTTATGGCACTGAAACGTGGTCTCTTACTATGGGCCTCATAGATAAGCTCAAAGTCGCACAACGAGCTATGGACAGGGCTATGCTCGGGGTTTCTCTACGTGATCTAATCAGAAATGAAGAGATCCGTAACGAAAGTCACCGACATAGCCCAGAAGATTAGCCAGTTAAAATGGCAGTGGGCAGGGCACATAGCACGCAGGACAGATGGCCGATGGGGCCGGAAGGTTCTGGAATGAAGACCACGGACCAGCATGCGCAGCGTAGGTCGTCCACCGACACGGTGAACAGACGGCCTGATAAAGGTCGCAGGACGACGTTGGATGCAGGCCGATTCCAACCTCGGTCCTTTTGGAAAATTATAGGGGATGCCTATATTCAGCAGTGGACGTCCTACGGCTGTGATGATGATGATGATGTATATAAAGTTAGTTTAGTCAATTGATAGATATAAATTAAATATGTGTATGTGTTTAAAAAATACAGTGTACATAATACAATTCATGAAAATTCCGCGGTTTCAGCAAAGAGTGTCCTACTGTGAAAGAATAATAGACATATATTCGCATCGCCTACGCCCATAACTATTACCCACTCATGTTTATTTTAATTATTACTTATTAGAGCTAATCCAGTAGCTAAGTAAATAATAAAGTAAATGCTACAAACTACGCATGATTACGGTATCATTTAGATAAGTAAAGTTTTTTCACAAATGAACATAACTCATAAACATTTCAGATGGCGTTAAATAAATTAACCCGAATCATAAATTCACAGAAGTGTCGAGGAGCTATTCAAACTCGCCAAAAACCAAGTGAAATATGCGGAGCTGACAGCTAGCCTTGCCTTAGTTGGAGAGGCACTAGAAGAAGAAGAAGATAATTTAACTGAGAACACAAAAAAGCTAGCTTAGCTGATTTAAAACGTAAAACTTTAATTGAGTAAAGAAAACCATCTGAGTATAGTACTGGTATATACATACGCCTTACTATTAGACGGTGCGTTAATATATATTAGATGTAACATCCTTTGTTTTGCTTTCACGCGTGACATCACATTACTGCCGTGCGATTCTCAAATGATTCGTTGACGAGCTCGTCGACGAGCTCACTGATGTCAAATACTATATGAGATATCGCCCTTGTACATAAGGTTGTTTTTCCAACGTTTCTTGTCATCTCGTCATTTGTTTCACGGATGTTGTCAAAGATGCTACGATGTTTGCTCTTAGAGAATCGCACGGCTGTTAGCGAAAAACTGACAGATGGATGTTTTAACTATTCCGGGTATAGCCAAGTTTATTAGTAAGGCTGTTAAACTTTAAATGTATATATATTATTAATATGATCAAATTAAATTTTTTAAATGTTAAAATCAAGCATGGCGTAGCAAACATTATCCTGAGAATACTCTGTTTCTATATGAACAGTTTTATTTTATTTTAACGTGATAAACGCGGATTGCAGTCAAGTCAGTCAGTTGAGTGTAAAAGTAAAAACAGCTTAAATAAATACAACTTTTATAAGTCACTAAACATTAACCAATCAAAACAGTAAACGAAAATAATTACAAATTCTTTTCATTGATCAATCTAAAGATGTGTTCTAAAATATCACGAGCAAACAACTTCCAAGCAGAACAAAACTTCAACGTCGTTAATTGAACCGAATAGTTCCAATTGTATCCACTAGAAAAAAACTATTACACTCATGGCTCTAGAAAACTGGGCACCATAAAAAGGATCTCCGTGAAATTCAGGTGGCAAATCAACTGTTTTTACTTCAACAAACACCATTTTCCGTAGACCTCTTATCGAACGTCACTCCCCTTGACAAATGTTAGTTCTAGAGGGGCCTTAGATGAACGGGCAGATGTTTTACACCGAAAAAGCGTCCAGTTCTTCCTGAGCTCTGTTATTAGAAAGTACTGTTTGGATGTATTGTTAGATCATGGGTCTTGATAGCTGGACAGTACAGTCTTTCATCGCTTTAAGGGTTATCGAAAAGAATTCGATTTTCGATAGGAATGCAATACAAGTGTGGTTTTGGACTGCTCGGCGGTCCGACTTTAGGTATTTAGTGTAATTGTTTCCCTTGGTAAAACAATTTATATGTCTAGCATGTACTACATTTATATATTTGTAGTTTAACTGTATCCAGAAGTAAAATTGGATTATAGTCACTGTGTGACCAAAAGAACAAAATGCGAGGGATTTACTTTGAATGAAACTATAGTGAAACTAAGGGAGTGTTTTTTTTTGCATTGATGTGCCAAAGCTGATATGTCTACACTAATAAAAATACTATTTAGGAAAGATTTGATTTATTGTTAGTTTGTAATGGATAAACCCAAAAGTTAATGGATGCTTATTATATGGGCTTAGTATTTGCGTTGATAAACCAGTCAGCCAGTCAGTCGGTCATATGATAGGTTTTGATGATTATTATTATTTGATGATATTGATTCAATGAATACTCTAATAGATATCGGGTGTCCCGAAACTCAACGACAACCTGATACCGGGCGAAAGGCCAAGGTATACTAGTTATGAAAAAAATAAGAAAAAAACTCCATGTCACGTAGCCAAGTACAAAACTTTTTTCAAACAGGCTTGAATCTATTCAGCGCAAATGTATGCATTACTTTCAATTTTAATATAAGATTTATGACGAAACTTATAAGTCGAGATGCAGGAGACATCACATGCTACCTTTCCACGTGAGACGTGCAGGGATAGCAAACATATATTTACTAACAAAAATAGCACTAAGTCAGGTTGACTCACCTTACCTCCTCTCTAAGATAACTCTCAAAATTTCTACAAGATCCTCGAGACAAAACAACCTTCTTCATGTTCCTCTTAGTTCTACCAATCATAGACAGAACTCTTTTTTCATAAGAACGGCAAACAATTTAAACAGACTGGTTGACTGTCCTGAGTATGTCTTGTTTAATTCTTAAATAAACTTGTTTAATAAAACTATAACTTCAAAATGGTTTGATACGTCTTTCCAACTGTCTCACTAGCATTTCTTGTTTACATCTAAATTATATCGATAAAAACACTTAGGTTTGATGTTTAATTATCGGTTTGTAATTATTTATTTGCACTGTCCAATGTTATAGCAGACAAGTAGGTTATAGACGTTTATATGCAAAAGCATGTTATTGGTGTTTAGTTTTAATTTTCTTAAGAATACTAAGTTAAGTAGCACTGTTTGCTTTCCGAATAAAATAAAAAAATAAAAAATACCGTTCGAAAGTAAGTAAAATTCCTGTCAAAAATTTAGAAAATTAGTTGCTCTTAACAAATTTAAAAAATTAAAATACTAAATGTTTACCAAATAATGTATGTGTACGCCAATATATAAATTAAAATGATTAAGACTATTTTAAAAACACAATTTACCCAATGATGTTAAATATAAAACGGAGGTAGATACGTCTTATTGCGCTTGGCTTGGTGAAATCAACACAAGCTAGTTGTCTTGAGTCAACTTAGTTCTAGCCTGTCCAGCAACGACGCAGCGCATACTCAACATCTAGGAATAATGCCTTTTTGTGTGTTGAGAAACTGCAGAACATATATTGACGAGTGTAAAAAACAAGAAGGATTTATCTTTTCATTTGTAAGTATTGTTTTTCTATTTTATCTGTCAAAATGGAAAATCGTAAAATGTATTTTAATCCTAATTAACTTACGCAACATTGACGTTTCGCCACTCACGCGAACGTGACAAGTAGCGGATCACGTTTAAGAACGACAGAAAGAAAGAGGCTCTTATTGGCGGTAGAATGGTCGGCCACCGGTAAACGTTGTTAATATATTATATATGACCCCTTTCTGGCAACTAGGAATTATATATCTTCGTGTTCTTTTAATATTATCAGCATTATAGCTATAGGTAGGTATAGCATAAAATTTGCCATGTTTAAACTTCATATAACTTTATTCATATACTTTTTCCTTTTGGAAAATCATGGGGGAGGCATTCGTTCAGCAGTGGACGTCCTACGGCTGATATGATGATGGTGATGATGAAACTTCATCATATTCAAGAAGTAAAACATCTCTATAGTTAACCTCATTGTATTTACCTCTTCCGATTTCAGTTCATTAAAATATTACCTCAAAAGCTTTAGCGCGTCTGATACTCTACCTAGAGACCTATGAGTCTCTTCCCAAGGGCCTCAGAGACTCGAGATTGTTGCTAGAGATACCTGAAGATAAGAGCACCTAAGACGTTTTAACGAGGATTTGCTTAAATATTAACAGAATAACTATAGTAAACTTGTCTAGACACCACTTATTGTCACAGTATACAAATGAGAACAGTATTGCAACTTTATGCAATTTGAAAATTTTTTAAAACTTATTTCTGGTCAATTAAGGGGAGTTTTCTTTCTATTCGTGCTAAGATTCAAATTCGTATAACGCTTGCGAATGATACTCGTAGCTCTTAAATTTGACGTTTCTGTTCAATTGTGCGTAACATACGCACAATACTCAGGTTCAGTCGTCATGTAACTTCATGCTATCTAAACTTATGTAAACTTACCCAAAATTGAATAGAATCATTATATTTTTAGAACTGACATTCTAAGTGAAACCCTTTACATATTGATTAGAGTCCCTGAAAGTTACCCGAATTAATTTATGATTTTATTTTAAGCACTAACACTTGCTCAGCGATATTCTTTTTTTAATTTAAGAGAAAATATATATATGACTCAGACGGCACTCGAACCCCGGTCTTTTGACTATACGGGTCATATGACTTGATATCTAGGCCTCCGAGGTAACCATCCAATTAACGAGTTGTTCTCTTTAGTTGCATTCCGTCCGAGGCTATGTATTTTTTTTATCTTAAATTGTTAAATCAATCAATTGTTTATATAGCCTGTTTTTCTATGTCGTCTAGCATAGCAAACATGATTAGATAATTCAGGCGTTACTTTGCGGTTGAAATATTTAATAACGTTTCTGCTGGAAAATGCTTATGGCAGAGATGCAGTGTGCACCACCCTCCCTCCATAAAATGCAAATAGGAAGTATACAGAATAAGCAACACACAAAACAACCCAAAAAACCAAAAACAATAGCGTGTAGAGATCGAATCGTTCCTTTGAATATTCGCTTCGAATTTAGGGTCACTACAAACTATGCTATTCATAGTTAACCAGCTTAATATTTTAATACGTAATATGTCTTATTATGATACGTAGATTATTCATAGTCCCAAGTTTTAACCTCGATGCAAATTTCATATCTAATATTCCCATTGACCATGGTTTAAACCACGTGTCGAATCGTGATTTTGAAGGTAGGGTATTTAAATATAATTACGAGTATAATATATATCCTACAATACTATTCATAGTTAACCAGCCTAATATTTTAATACGTTATACCTATGTCTTATTATGAATCGTAGATTAATGAAAGTCCCAAATTTTAACCTGATATTCCCTTAAACTTATATAAAGAAATAATTACCTCAGGTTTTTTTAACCACGATTTAAGCAAATATTATACATGTTATTTTTTAATTATGGTTTTAGCTCGGAACTATATTCAGTGCAGATTTTTAAGAGAAATTGATTTATTTAATTTATAATATTATATAGAAATTAGATTTGGTTTGCTTCAATGGCTAGTTATCTTTTGGTATGTTTGTTTGAATTTCTAAACTGTCGTTAAATCACGTAGGTGAATATATATATCATCATCATCATCAGCCCAAATTCATCCACTACTGGACATATGCCTCTCCTAAAGTACGCCACAGAGCTCGGTCTTCAGCTCTCTGTATGCAGTTACTGCCGCCAGCCGCCTTCCGCAGGTCGTCTCTCCACCTGGCCGCAGGGCGTCCTACATTCCGTTTGCCTAAACGTGGTTTCCACTCAAGAACTCGTTTACTCCAGCGTTTATCGGTTCTTCGTGAAATGTGGCCAGCTCATTGCCACTTCAGCTTGCTTATTCTTTGAGCTGTGTCGACTACTTTGGTTCTCTGTCGTATAACTTCATTGAGAATCTTATCCTTCAGAGAAAAGTGAGTGTCCAAGCTTCACCTCCATAGGTCATGGCGGGTAGGACACACTGATTCATATATACGTGTAGTTAATTTTATTTCTATGAAATAAAATGAATTAACGAAATTTATGAATTTGGTAGGATAGCTTATTACCACTACCATCCACCAACTCACTACCATCTTTCTCTGTCTGGTACTGCGTCCGCAAACAATTATTTTTCTTCGAGTCTTGTTCAGTACGCTGAACCAACTGTAGTTGCACAAGCGTCTATACGTATCGTTTTATTTTTGTAGTATTTGTGCGTCGTACCATAAATAGGTACATTAATTGTATTTTTTTAAATATAACAAATTCTTTGTTATAAGAATTGGAAACAAAGTTATATTTGCAGCCATTTTGAAATATCTTTGACTAAATATCGGTCTTACTAGTAAATTTGATGAAGTAATCAGTCACTCAGTGGAATGCCAGCCACAGCGACACATTTTTAACGATAGTACAATGAAGTAAAAAGTACTTCAATGCAAAGTGCTGAAGTGTAGTTACTGTTATAATTTGTACGTTACTCTATAAGGGCTTCATTTAATAGCAAGTTTAAATAATGGTATTTTCGTTTAAATTAATAAATAAGAAGATAATTGGGCTATGAGTAGGTATTGAAATTTCTGTAAAGACATTTAATAAGATTGTTTATGTCTAAGTAATTGAACGCTGAAAATGCTATAAATTGCTGAATGATAAACCGCATTGATTAAGAAAAAAATATTTTTTATATTATTTTTATATTTTAGTTTCACTAATTATTGTGATTTGATACTTATGTTTATTATATGCATGTGATATTTCCAGTTAAATATACATTGGCCACTTACATTTCTTACTTAGAATATTGGTTGAAACACATAAAACAACAGCATAAAGAATATCGATGATACTTTTTTTTATAAAACATGGAATAATAAATCAAATCACCTTTTGCTTCGAATGGTAACACTAATACTGTACTGGTGTACCTACAGGGAGATTTAACTATTAAACTTATATAGTGAGTTTGCTAGTAGGAAGTAATATATTTTGAACTGCATAACTTATTTTGATGAAATATGGCTACAAAATATATATACTATCCAGGTCTACTACAGGTCCAGCTAGTAATGAAATACATGGAAATCATACTACATATTATTAAAAATGTCGCGAAGTAGTAAATAATCTGGTACGATTGCTATGCTCTTATAACAGATTTTTGGTTTTAGGTGTTCTCTACTCTATCGCAACACTCTTGTTTCATCGGTATTGTTGTTTAGTTTCATCTTGTTGCTCTCGTGATCCCAGCTTAGAGACTTTGAGTTCTATTTTGAATATTTTCCTTTATAATAGAAATATCGAAGAAAGCACTTTGTTTAGATAATAGCGAAGGAACTCTGGAAAGTAAGGGGATAATATTTAAGACTCTACGTGGGCAGATTGTTTTATACAAAAGTGTCTAGAAGTATTTTCAAATCGCACATTTGAATCTTGTCTAGGGTTGTACTTTTGGTGCTTTTTTATGCACTAGGTATGGCAATTGGACCTAGTAGACCTAGTTCACTAGTAGACCTAGTTTTGCTATCGTCCTTCACTACTTAATCATAAACGTTACTTATCATCTAGCAAAAACGTAACCAAATGTATGTAGCCTTTAAATTACAAAAAGCTGGAAAGGGCATTGTTTAAAATGGGAATATTTTTGTAGAATAAAAAACTGAACACTACTTTATTATATTAAATTTATTATTTTTGGCATTGAAAATTTTGTTGTAACTTATCTATTCTTTATAGTCACTAACGTAACTAAATGTAACTAATATAATATAAAAAAAACTACGAAACAATACCCAAACTAAATTATAATGTTAAAAAACCTTTTCTCAATACAATCATGTGATGTAACGCGCATAAACATGTCTATATATACGAGGTGATACAAGCAAGATAAATAATTCTTAGCCTCGACAGTGTCTACAATTAATACCGATGCAAAACAATACAAACATAAACTTATTTTGGATTAAAAATTTAGTTATTGAAAATGAAAAACTTTCAAAGGCACTGTAGAAAGAGCATAAAATCAACAGACTCAAAATAAAATTAGCAACAGACACCGCCTCTTGGGATACAGGTAAAAAGCATCCAAAAGTCGATCCCAAAGCTTTTGCTATAAAAAAACTTCGGCCAAGGAAACTTTTTTACTGTTATTAAGAATTTAGAAGGAATCGCGGTCGAATCGTTGCCCTGCCTCCCCTGAGAAATCATCGGACACCCGCTCCTTAGGGGTACAAATTGCTATACTATTTTATATATACGAAAGGTTGTTTCATAATTTATCATTCGAGAGGTTGAGTTTGCGATATTGTAAAAAAATATTTAATATTTAATTTGGGTCAAATCTTGACAAAGCCGTTCTAACATTCTTAGAACAAAGAGCTCATTTTGAGTAATAATTTACTTAATTATAGAATCGCACATCATTTTTAATTTATATACGTTTCCATATGTTTTATGTCTGTGGTTTTGTCACTAGTTTACCTAATTAATAAATTTTATTGTATCTAAAAATATATGAGTATTTTTATTCGCGTCTTTTATAGTTGTTTATTAGGATACAAATACTATTTCACAAATTATTTTTGCTACGACTTCTGTAGGTTTAGACGTCTATTATTTTTGATTATGATTTTTCCCTACTCAAAATAACAATGTCAGTTGAAATTCATACATCAATAAGGCGACGTTAAAGAAGAAAAGATAGATGGCAATGTGCTTAAACTGAGATTTCGTTAATGTAATTGCTTCTAATCTTATCAATGAACCAAAATATTTTGTTTTTTTTTTGGTTTTCTAATACATTACATAATCAGCCCATTATTTTCCCACTACTGGGAATCGAGCCTTCCTCTCAGAGAGAGGAGTTGGGCCATAATTCACCACGCAGGCCCAATGCAGCTTGGTGGATAGGCTAGTCGATCCATGTCGCAGTTTTCAGGCCGCCCGAAAGCCGTCATAAGCTAACGACATAACCCAAGACAAACCACCGGGACCGACGGCTTAACGTGCCTTCTAAAGCACGGAAGCGCTCAGTTGAATAATGCCATAGGGGTTCATCCAACACCTGACCGCAGCAAGCGTTGTTTAACTTGTTGATCGGTTAAGATCGCTAATTCAGGTTCCGCTGCGAGCGCTTAGTTTTCCAATAATACTTTCAACTAGAATGCACCTTATATACATATATATATTATATTGATTCAGCTCAGTAATAACAAGTAATTTAAATCTATCCTCAACTGCTAAATTCACTTTGTTTAAGAATGTGTCCAATAACACTTTTTTTTTTCTCTCTGGGGAAGACACTAAATTCATGTGTTCTGTGGTACGCAGTTCTTATTTTAACTACATTACTTTATTTTTTATTGTATGATTTTTAAAGCACTAACGCTTGCTTAGCGAGACAAATTTTGCAATTTTAGAGAGTTACATACACATCCTCGGACGAGATTCAAACCCGCGTCTTCCAATAATTATTTACATCAATATGGAAGTTACGTCATATTATTACTTTTGAAAACTTTTCTTTCAGTTGAATAATGCTGTCAAGCTGTTCAATAGATGTCGCTTCGTCCCCACGCGACGCTAGACGATATCAAATAGAGAGTTGAAATTCGATGCTCGGACGGTTTGCCTCGATGGACTTATGGTCATGGTGTGTGAAACGGATTGTTGAAAGAATCCCGTCCGAAAATATGTATATTTATCTTTAAAATTTTAAATTATATTACATTAATAACATACAGTACAGTAGCACTGTTCGTAACTTGAATGGTTTTGTTCTCCTTATTCTTCTTACTATATTCGTGTGGTCGAGCAATAAACTGCCTTAAGACGCGGTCCAACCCCAATTTTAAAATAATTTACGATGCTTTACGTAAGGTTGAAAATCGCTTGTTAGATTGGACGATGTAATGCGAAAATGCGTTAATTTTGTACGTTTTCTTTATATTTTTCGATATATACTAACACAATTGAAAAAACTGCTGGTTATAACTTTAGTACTATACGTTGGCTAAGTATTACCTAAACAAAAATATAGTGTTATCGCTGAAAATTATGAGAGTTTGGACGTGATAGTTTATTTTTGTGGACCTATTCAGGATTTTTTTCTGCTGAAAGAGAGTTATATTTATGAATTCTATTCGGTTATTACTCTTTTCCTATTCCTTTTCTGACCTTTGTATTTTTTTCATAATATACTATCGATCTGTTTCGTTACACTAGGTGTTTAAAAATTCTGCTTTTTCTTTAATCAGGGTACGACCGCGCCTTAACATTTAACCTGATGATGAGTTTTGGTGAGCTTCTGCAAAGTTATTGACCAAGCGAGCAAAGCGTCTCTGCTTTTGGCCGAATTGACTTACATTTGTCAGTATATTATTTTTTTATACTAAGCTATGAATATTTTCACGATCGTTCTTCGACAAGTAACGCATTTGCTGTAGCCACTTTTTTCTTGGCGGGTGATTTCTTTGGTGATGAAGCCAACCCTATCCTACTAATATTTTTAACACGAAAGTTTGTAAGTATAGATGTATGGATGTGTGGCTCTTTGTTACTCTTTCAAGGTCAACGGGCGCGGGCAATTTTGATGAAATTTGGTACGGCGGTAGATGAGGCACTGGATTAACACATAGGATACTTTTTAGCATCATCATCCTTCACCACGCGGGTAAAGCCTAATATGCTTGGGCACAGCATAGACAAAATAATAGGATCTCCGCCTACGTCTGGATCGCAATCATGACAGTTCTGTCAAAGTTTGTGTCAGTTTCTGATAGCTTAGTCAAAAGCCAAGTCAATTTGACAGCTCGAAACACTAGACGTGCTCGGCGACCGACAAAGGTGATGAAATTTTACACAAATACCGTCAAACGTGATGAAATGTTGTGATAGTTTTTTCCATGGTGATTAATTTTATATTTGTATGTGTGTAAGTCTTGTATTTTATTATAAATATTTACTGATTGATATACTAAGTATTTAAATTTACTCATATGATTCTATAATAGCAATTGCGTTTGGTCATGTACATATTTAATGCCATTTTAGTATAAAGATCGATAATTACTATTGCAAAAGTTAATTTTTATTTATGCTGACTATAATGTATGATTGGCATAAATGTATATTATATTTAAATTGCAACAATGTAAGAAATAATTGATAAAATGTAAACGTGCCGTACACTCACCGGCAAACGCTCTTGCAGGGTGCATGTTCTTACTTATCCTACCATGAGAACTTTGGAAATATGAATGTACTTATACATGTATGCTATAATTAAATAAATAAATAAACAAATAAGTCATTGTAGCAACGCGGCCGTCTCGACGCGGCTTTGTTTTGATGCGTATCTCTTTACAAGTTTACACTGTTCGCACGAGCACACTCAAGCGACAATAGAAATAGAATGATCACTGATTACAATTTTATTTCAATCAAATGTTTTTATTTTATTCAAAAATACACAATAGCTATGCCTGTAGCGTAATCCAGTTAATTCGAAAATATCAATGAGAAATCAATCTGTGTGAAATCAATCTCATTTAAATTAAAAACACCAAGTGTATTACCATAGTTCTAAGGTTTTTTACTCGCAAGTAGGTAATTAGTAACTTTACCTACTGTATATTTTGTTTCCTATAGTTAGGAATAATGGGTTATTGTATTGTAGTGTGTAAACATGAATGAGATCTCGGAAGCCCAATATTTCTTGATATACTCTATTCTCTCATTTAAACCATTTTCTAACTGCAGTACATGCCGCAATTTGGAACCAAAACAACGATTAACCGGCCATTCTTCCGTTTTAATTAGCCCTACATGCAAAAGGAATGCACCTATTCTGGTAAAAGCAATTAAGTTGTACGCTTTATTTTGTACCAGCGCCAAAATTTCAAAAAAAACTTGAGCAGACGCCAGCGCCCCCTGTGTTAGATTAAGTTATGTTAAAAGTTGGCAACTCCTGGCTTCGAGCCAATTGTTGGGCCTCTCTGATTTATATAATGTCAAAGTTTCGTAGTGAGGGTTAAGGGGAAGCATATTGGACATAAATGCTTGTTATAAACAACCGTTTATTTCCCTGCCGAAAAAGATTCTTGGTATCAGCAAAGTAATTTAATATCTATAAGTAGAACGTCTTCCCTACTAATTTGATTCACGCGGGTTTGGCACGAGGCACGTGTAGGGAGGGATGTCAACATCGCCACAAAACAAGTAAACGTCACATCTACGTTTTGTTGGTAGCATACCTACTCATTACAAAACAATGGCATTTAAAAACTGCCAAGCCCGACCGTTCTGCCGGCACTCACGTAATGTTTGCCGGTAAGCGTCCTCTGCCGCGTCTTCCCACTTTTATCGCCTAATTATCGCGATGACATTCTACTCACTCGGGGCCGCGCGGTCTTAGTACTTTGGTATAAGTTTGACATCTGTACTTGTCAGTCTCTCTTTGTGTCTGTAGGAAAAGTCAATTTTTGATGATAATTCGATAGCTTGTTTATACTATATTCGGTTAGCTGATTGACGCAGTTAGTCGCAACTCAGCTTTCTGAGCCGCTGGTCCCGAGTACAATCTCCAAACAGGTCAAACATTTGTTTCCATGAACACGTCTGTTTGACCTGTGTCTGTGTGTGTATATATATTATATTTGTCATCAGGTTACCATTGTACAGGCTATAGTTTAGAACCTGAAGACCTTTGTGGTCTGTTTTAAATCGGTCAGCCATCTCCAATATTTATACTTATATCTACAGTATTTCCTGCATACACATACATAACATAACATAATTAGCCGATTTTTTTCCCACTGCTGGGACTTGAGCCTTCCTCTCAGATAGAGGATTTGATCCATAATCCACCACGCATGCCCAGTGCGGCTTGGTAGATAGGTCAGTGGCCAACCCATGTCGAAGTTTTCAGGCCGCCCGAAGGCCTTCGACATCCCCTAACGACTGTTGTCCTAAAACAAACAACCGGGACCGACGGCTTAACGTGCCATCCAAGACCTGACCGCAGCAAGTGTTGTTTGACTTGTTGATCGGTTAAGATCGCAAAGTCAAGCTCTGCTACGAGCGCTTTGCATACACATACAAAATGCAAATATAAGATACTTTGTGATTAAAAACTAAAGTCGCTTCTTTAGGATACCAAGCTAAACTAGAAATAAATTATATGTTTAGTAAAATTATGGTAGCTCTTATCCAGTCCATGCTAGTGTCCAAATTCGTATAACGCTTGCATATAGTTATTAAATTTGCTGTTTCTGTTCAGTTATGGGTATGTTTAGTACAAATTTAGCCGTCATGTAACTTCGTGGTCTCAAAACTGATGTATAACTACCCGGAAATAAGTAGAAAGTTCATATTTTTAGAATTGAAATTCTCAGTGTTACAGGAATGTTTATTTTATCATAAATAGAATAAGAACTACCGTAGCCTAGAGAAGTTATGAAGAAGAGAGAAGAGAGTTTAAAGCCTAGAGAATTTCTGCGACAAGGGAGTTCCAATGTTTCAAATTTTTTTTTTTTGACCAACAAATTTGTTCGCGTGGAATAATCTTATCGTAGGTGTGAATTCAAATATAACAAATAGACTAGTTTGTATATCGATTAAACGCGTAGTTCCTAAAAAATGACAAAACATATTACACGCGAACTACTAGCTATGATATAATTTCAAATACCATTTGTACGTACAAAAAAAGTTAGAAGAATGTTAATCTCTGAGCTGACAAAGCCTTAAAGAAACAAACTGTGGCATCGAATCAAGATCAAACACAGCAAAGTAATTCTAACATTTTTTCCAACATCTCTGATGTTTCCATTCCACACGACCGCAGGCCTAATGATTCCATCTTAATTCTATTGTGGATACATTTGATGTAATAACTCTGTTCGTAGCTTAATCGAGGATAGAGTACAGCCAGCAATAAATACTTTAGAAATAATATTAAGACATCTTATTCAGACAAACAAGTGTAATTTGAAAAATGTAATACCGACTTCCATTTTGTTCAGTTATTGGAGCGTAACTCAAAAAGTACCGAACCGAATTAGATGAAATTTAAATGGGACCACACGGAAAGCACCAGCTTTCAAAAAATTTTTGAGAATCGGTTCGCCCTATTGACAGTTATTAGGCAACAAACAAAAAAATAAAAGAATAAAAATACAGTCGAATTGAGTACCTCCTCCATCTTAAAATCACAAAAACACGTTAGATAAATTAACAAAACACGTGGTTACTGCTTACTTCTAACAAGCTTCACCGGTCACATGAAGCTAGTACACAAGCCAGGATAATAAAATCAGTGGTGGGAGAGCGCTACTGGCGCTCTCTACTACTGACTAAAATAGAACTCCACCCTATTAAAAACTGTCCTGGCTTGTGTACTGGCTTACTAGCTTACTGGCTTAAAAATGAAGCTAGTAAGCTACACGAAGCCAGAAGTACTAGCTTGTTAACCTGACAATATCTTGCTGTCCTGGCTTGAAAAACTGGCCTCGTGTCACCCGGGCAAAGAGCAAACATCGTTGCATATTTGACAACATCCGTGAAACAAATGAGATGACAAGAAACGTTGGAAAAACAACCTTATGTACAAGGGCGATATTTCATAAAGTATTTGACATCGATGAGCTCGTCGACGAGCGCATCGACGAATCATTAGAGAATTGCACGGCAGAACTTAGCGGAGTATCTAGTCAGAGCAAAGTGACCACCCAACTTGAGAGCCAAGCGAGTGCAGCGAGCGTGCCGATCTAACCTCCACCTCGTTAAGGCTATAACGCAGCACTTTTGGGAATACATTCGACGATTTGTCGAAAATAATATGTCCTGTCGAAGCAATGACTTGTCGAACTACGTTTTTTCGAAGTAAGCGACTTTTTCAAGTAGGTATTGAACTTGTCGAAATTCAGAAGTACATACATACATACATGCATTGGTAATGTACTTATTGGCACAACTACAGAGTTATATTCTAAAATCTGTTCTCGGTAGTTGCAGTTTTTTTTTATTTCAGTAATATAAAGTCTTCTATTTTATACGTTTAATTTAAAGTCCTCTTCCTGTACGTGAAAATACATAGCAAATAAGACTAAAGTAATAAGAATAGTAGACGATGTGAAGAAGACTATTTCAAATTACCCTATGTATTTTTATAAAATATGTCTGTCCTATCTGTACCGATCAAAAACACTTGACCACCGCATCAAATAGGTAATGACTGAAGTAATTGCCCCGGTAGCGGTCCACACTGATGTTTTTGTAAACATTATGATATTAAATTGCACTGACTTCTCAGCCGTTAGAAAAAAAAACGTGTAAGCTCACATATTGTACTTTCACGAAAACAAATAAGATATGTACCGTATTGTATTTCTTAATAATGGTAGGTTACCTACACACTGTTTTAGACATTCGCGGTTGTTAGCTACATTATAATTAGTACTCACGGGATGTACACCACGATTAGGCAGGTTTTATCAGGTGTCGTGGTGATGGGTTCCAACTTGCCAGTGCGTGGAATCCAGTGGTAGGTTGTCTAAAAGGGAATAACCATCGTCTAAATGTGATCAAAACAACATTCGCAGTGATTTATTAGTGTGTATTGTCGAGACTTACAATCGAGTTCCAGGGCCAGTGGTATCCGTAGTAAAAGAGTGAGAAAGAGGGTAGACCGTTTTGTCTGCTCTTAATAACTTCGAACTTTTTTCACATCCACCCGCATATTCAGTCTACCCGTGAACATGGTCCATGTAACTGCGCCGAAATATCGGGAACTCTAAAACCTGCCTAATCGTGGTGTACATTCTGTGAGTACTAATTATAAAATGGTAGGTTATACTGAGATAAGAAGTATAATTACATTTTTTCCCATAACAATTTTTTTTTAATTTAATAATTAACTAAAGTTTTGTTATAGATAAGTTGTTAAATGTATAAATATTGAAAAAGAAGTTGTAAAGCTAAAACCCGACTGCTGGAAACTCACGCTCTAAAAAGTATGATAAAATAAAATATTCTTACCTGGAATTATTTTGTACAAACTATTAAATTTGTATCGTCTATTAAGTAAGTATGTACACGTAATATATTTCAGTTTAAAGTAATAATGTAACTAGGTGTCGGAGGTTGCAGTCGGTTCCATTTCTTTTGATAGTGATTTTCTTTGACGACTTCGTTGGCTCAGTTGGTAGCTGCCTTCTAAATGTGGATCCCAGGTTCGATCCCTGGCTGGGTGTGATGAGCAGAAATGTTTGTCTTAGATGTTGTAATTAATTGTATATGTATTTATGAAGGCATGAGCCTTACAGGGAATCTAAGTGCCGGTATGAGTGATAACCCCTTTTTAGGGTTCCGTACCCAAAGGGTAAAACGGGACCTTATTAATAAGTCTTCGCTGTCTGTCAGTTTTTCTGTCTGTCCTTCCGTCACAAACTGTATCTCATGAACCGTGATAGTTAAATAGGTACTTAAAATTTTCTCAGATGATCTATTTCTTTTGTCGCTATAACAACAAATACTAAAAACCAGAATAAAATACATATATAAGAGGGCTTCCATACAACAGGTGATTTGTTTGCTCGTTTTTATAGATAACGGAACCCTTCGTGCGCAAGGGGCTCGCACTCGGCCGGTTTTTTACTATTAGTTATTGTCACGATAAATTGATTAATCAAGATATTCTTAAATTTTATCTTCAACACGGTGCCCTCCATGTAGCAATTTAGCTTAATACTTTTAGTGTTATATAAAACTATAAACTTATTCAATTAAAAGCAAAGAACGAAGCTTAGAGCACGCATGGCCGCCTCGCAATGTCAAGTAGCTCCGGGATATCCAAGTTTATAGTCTGACAGGGGATTTACGCGCAACAAAATAGAAAAATATATAGAGATGTAAAGATTTGGTTTTAAAATGTGATTTAATAGAAAACTACTACAAGCTACCATGCTTTTCAATACCTACTTCAATTTACAATTAAAATATATACAGGGTTATTGGAAAAATGCTACAACATCTTAAGGTTGAATTCTGTAAAGCTTAACAAACACTATTAGTTATATTTTTTTAATATACATTATATATACATTTTTTAATCTACAAAAATAAAAAATAATAATCGATCTAAATAGTCGTAACTCTATGAAGCAGTCGCGCGACCCAGGCGCGCCTACAATTTATTTTACAACGTAGCTCGCGAAGTCGGTGCGTCGTAGTTGCTTTCCTTTTTAATAAGACAGAGCTGAAAAGTGTCAGATAAGTACTACTTAACTGAAAGCTCTTATTTTGTAAAATAATTAGGTTTTTAGAAAAGCTGTATAACTAACGTTGTTTGTTGTGACGTACTAGGGTGCCACTAATGGGGGATCCCTATAATCTATCTAACCACAGTTTTCCTTACTACCGATAGAAATTTGACATAATGTCCATACAAATAGTGTCAAATATCTAACTCTAGTAAGGTAAACCGGCGATAGATAGACTTTTGGGACGGGCCGTAAGAGGTTGTTAGCATTCTTAACCGAATTAAAAAAAGGGAGGAGGTTTCTCAATTCGACCGTATATATTTTTTTATGTGTGTTTGCGGATAACTTCGTCGTTTATGAACCGATTTTGATGATATTTTTTGTTTGATAGAGTATACTTTTTTGGTAGTACCCTATATTTTATATATATTTATCAAATTCGGTCAAGCAGTTTTAAGTAATATTTCAATAACTAAAAAGTTTTTCGCCTATCTTGATCATTTGAGGTCATTAAAAAAGGGAAGATTCTTTTTTTCAAAAAATTAAACTTACTTCGGTACCATGCACGCAATATTGTGATAATAGGATACTTTCGAACTATCATGGTACCGAGTTCAACAAGTTATTTCACACTTTTTAGTGTAGAAGTTGGTTCTAATTTTTGATATATTCATCATCATCATCTCAGCCGTAGGACGTCCACTGCTGAACATAGGTCTCCCCCATGATTTTCCAAAAGGACCGGTTGGAAGTGGCCTGCATCCAACGTCGTCCTGCGACCTTCATCAGGTCGTCTTTCCACCGTGTCGGTGGACGACCTACGCTGCGCTTGCCGGTCCGAGGTCTCCACTCCAGAACCTTTCGGCCCCATTGGCCATCTGTTCTGCGTGCTATGTGCCCTGCCCACTGCCACTTCAACTAGCTAATCTTCTGAGCTATGTCGGTGACTTTCGATCTTCTACGGATCTCCTCATTTCAGATTCGATCACGCAGAGAAACCCCGAGCATAGCCATCTCCATAGCTCGTTGTGCTACTTTGAGGCCCATAGTAAGAGACCACGTTTCAGTGCCATAAGTCATCACTGGTAACACACATTGGTCGAAGACTCTTGTCTTGAGGCACTGAGGTATTTTTGACGAGAAGACTTCGCGAAGTTTCCGGATTTTGATATATTATTTTCCATTAACCCTCCATTATGAACTTGCTTTGACTTACTGACTGCTTCATAAACGCAGAGTCTAAACAGCTGAGACTACAGAAGTTAGACGTTGATACCTTTTATGTGATGTAAGAATTCAAAGTATAGGATTGTTTAAGAGATCTATTTCGGTTCACTATTTTTTTGTTATAATTTAGGGCGCTCGTATCCTGAGAATAGTAAAAAGCTAAATTTTTAAAGGGGATGTAAGGGGCGAGCCAACATCTTTTGACCCAAGTCAACCTCACCTGCACGCGGTGCATCCTGCTGATCGACGAACGAGGCTCTGACAACCGACCGATGGCGGTATACCCATCCCAACAGGCGTCGCTAAATGCAACAGGCCGGTGACGGGCAGCAGCGTCACCGGTGCGAGAAGCTACGCCCTGCGATCGCCAACCCGCCTGCCCAGCGTGGCGATTACGGGCAAACTCCTCCAATGCAGGACAACAAAAAGTCACGGCCCCTAGTTCCCGGCGGCCCTGCTATTTCTGGTCATGGTGGCGACCATGGTAACGGCGGGGCGAGGGGTGCTAAGAATCTCCGGGCTACGGGAGGCCACCACAAACAACTGACCCTGGCGACGTATAACGGACGCACGCTAAGGCTTGACTCGCATCTGGCGCAACTAGAGGTGGAACTTGGGAAAATTAGGTGGCACATACTGGGGTTGAGTGAAGTCCGAAGAGAGGGGGAGGACACCTTAACCCTAGAATCGGGCCACCTTATGTACTTCCGAGAGGGAGACCAACAATCCCAAGGTGGCGTTGGGTTTCTGGTAAACAAGTCCCTTTCTGACAACGTTGTGGAAGTGTCCAGTGTGTCGAACAGGGTAGCGTACCTTATTGTAAAGATCACCGAGAGGTATAGCCTCAAGGTGGTGCAAGTGTACGCACCGACCTCGACACACTCGGACGATGAAGTGGAGGGTATGTTCGATGACATATCGAGGGCCCTCCACTTCACTACAAAGACCTAGTACACCGTTGTCATGGGGGACTTTAACGCTAAAGTGGGAGTACAGAATTTCGGCGAATCGGTAGTAGGATGCCATGGCTTTGGACGCAGAAATCATAGGGGGCAAATGCTCGTCAACTTCCTCGACCGGGAGGTTCTCTTCTTGATGAACTCCTTCTTTAAGAAACAGCCCCAAAGGAAGTGGACGTGGCTAAGCCCCGACACTAGGACTAAAAATGAGATTGACTTCATCATGACGAATAAAAGGCACATATTTAGAGATGTCTCCGTGATCAACAGGTTCAATACCGGTAGCGATCACCGACTTGTCCGAGGCTCTCTGAATATCAACTTCAAGGCGCAACGTGTCCGTCTGATGAAGTCCAGGCTCCGACCAACACTGCTCCAAACCATTGCAGGATCTGAAACATTCCAGCTAAACCTGGAGAACCAATTCGCTGCCGTGGAAACCACCACAGACGTAAACCAGAACCTCGAAAATGTGACTCGGGTCCTCAGGGAAGAAGGTACGAGATTTTGTTACATGCAGCGTAAGGGCAAGAAGTCCAAACTTTCAGAAAAGACTTTGGGGCTAATGAAGGAACGATGTGAAAACCCACCCATCACTTCGTCAGAAAAGCGGACTCTAAACCGAGAGATCAACAAGAACGTACGACACGACCTCCGGTGCTTCAATCTCTTTCGATCGAAAGAGCGATCGAGCAGAATCGGGGGTCAAAGGTGTTCGTACAATCTCTTGGAAGAAGCCACCTGACGAAGTTGACCACAGCTAGTGGAGAAGTCGTTGCTTCGAAGCCGGCAGTCCTTTCGGAAGTGGAGGACTTTTATGGCCGATTATACGCATCGCATGCAAATCGACCTGATCCCGAAAATGATCCTAGAGCCACGTTAACACGCCATTTCACCGAAGACTTGCCAGAAGTCAGTATTGGCGAAATCGAGAGACAGCTTAAAAATGGAAAAGCCCCTGGAGAGGATGGCGTTACAACAGAGCTACTAAAAGCAGGAGGTAAACCCGTACTGAGGGAGCTCCAGAAGCTTTTTAACGCTGTCCTGTTCGAAGGGAGAACTCCAGAGGCGTGGAGTAGGGGTGTGGTCGTCCTGTTCTTCAAAAAGGGAGATAAACACTGCTGAAGAACTATCGACCCATATCCCTTCTAAGCCACGTCTATAAGCTGTTTTCAAGAGTGATCACGAACCGTCTTGCGCGTAGACTCGACGAATTCCAACCACCGGAACAGGCTGGGTTTCGGAGCGGATACGGCACCATAGACCACATTCACACAGTGCGGCAGATTATACAGAAGACCGAAGAGTATAATCAGCCCCTGTGTCTAGCATTCGTGGACTATGAGAAGGCCTTTGACTCGGTTGAAATCTGGTCTGTTCTGGAGTCCCTGCAGCGTTGCCAGATAGATTGGCGATACATCCAAGTGATGAGATGTCTTTACGAAACCGCCACCATGTCCATCCAAGTACAGAATCAGCAAACAAGTCCCATACCGTTGCATCGAAGAGTGAGACAAGGGGACGTTATTTCCACGAAATTGTTTTCAAATGCAATGGAGGATATGTTCAAGACGCTGAACTGGAAAGGACGTGGCATTAATATCAACGGCGAATACATCTCTCACTTGCGATTTGCTGACGATATCGTCATCGTGGCAGAGACGCTGCAGGACCTGCAACAGATGCTGAATGACCTGGCTGACTCTTCTATACGCATCGGCCTACGGATGAACTTGGACAAAACCAAGGTCATGTTCAACGAACATGTTCTACCGGAACCGATTGCGATACACGGCGCCGTTCTCGAAGTTGTTCAAAAATATGTGTACCTCGGGCAGACATTGCAGTTGGGAAAAAACAACTTTGAGAACGAGGTGAATAGAAGAATTCGGCTGGGCTGGGCAGCGTTTGGGAAGCTACGTCGAGTCCTTACTTCGCTGATTCCACAGTGCCTGAAGACGAAAATCTTCAATCAGTGCGTCCTACCCGTCATGACATACGGAGCCGAAACGTGGACACTGACGGCTCGAATGGTCGACAAGCTCAAGGTCGCTCAGCGGGCTATGGAAAGGGCTATGCTCGGTGTTTCTCTGAGGGATCGCATCAGAAATGAAGTGATCCGTCAGAGAACAAAGGTCATCGACATAGCCCACCGGATCAGCAAGCTGAAGTGGCAGTGGGCTGGCCATATTAGCCGTAGAACTGACAACCGTTGGGGTAAACGAGTTCTAGAGTGGAGACCGCGTCTCGGCAAACGTAGTGTAGGACGTCCTGAGGCACGGTGGAGTGACGATCTGCGCAAGACGGCTGGCAAAAACTGGATGCGAGAAGCCCAAGATAGACCTAAGTGGCGTGCAATTGGAGAGGCCTATGTCCAGCAGTGGACTGCTACAGGCTGATGATGATGATGATAAATTTTTAAACACCTAGTGTAACGAAACAGATCGATAATATATTATGAAAAAACAACTTAGGTGAGAAAAGGAATGGGAGAGTAATAACCGAATAGAATTCATAAATATAACTTTCTTTCAGCAGAAAAAAATCCTGAACCTACCACAAATATAAACTTTCACGTCCAAACTATTTTACAATTTTCAGCGATAACACTATATTTTTTAGGTAATACATAGCGAAAGTATAGTACTAAAGTAATAACCAGAAGTTTTTTTCCAATTGTGTTAGTATTTATCGAAAAATTTAAAAAAAGGACAAAATTAATGCATTTTCGCATAACATCGTCCAATCTAGCATGCGATTTTCAACCTTACGTAAATCATCGTAAATTATTTTAAAGTTGGGGTTGAACCCCGTCTTAATGTGGCATCACTTATCCTAGTAATAGTTACGTACAATATTTGATACTGAAATATAACAATTATGACAGAAAGAATATACGTAACTCGTTATGCCAAATCAGTTGGGAAAAAAAGTTATGCGAAAAAAGGGATCCAATCTATTTCTGACAGTGTTACATTGTTCTAGTCAAATTACAGTTTATACTTAATTCAATATAATTCTTAGTTTAAAAGAGCTTCTAGTTCTTAAGAATGTTCATTTAATTTGTTTTTTGAATTTTAAATACCATGATTATAATATAAAACAAAGTGAACTGCCTTTTGAGCGCAAATATCAAATATCATGAAATATCATTTTCTGAACCGAAGTTTCGAGAAATTCTGAAATATTGTTAGAGTTGGTGGAGAAATTTGACTATTTCGGGAACTGGATTTGAATTTCAATAGGTGTTGAATGTCAGTTGGAGCTCACCATATAATGGTAATGGTAGCCTAGCTTTGCAATATCTGTAGAAATTTGATGACAAATTGGTAACTATGCAAAATACGTACGCTTTCAATCAGAGTGTGTCACTAGCTACTAAGTAAGCTTAAAGTCACACAATTGTAATGAGGTTTATGCTTGGGTTTCTCTGCTCAATACAGAACGTCCTGGCAAATACTACCCCCAGGAAAATTTTAAGAGCAGTAGAACTTTTTGTGAATGTGTTCGTCCGGGGTGCACTGCCACCATACCTGTTTCTACCGTGAAGCAGTAATGTTCCAAATACTGTGTTCTGGTTTGAAGGTTCTGCCGGCGATATTACAGGCACATTAGACTTAACAACTTAATCTCTCAGTGTTACGAGCGCAGTACATTTCGTCGTGGTGAAGACATGCACCTGTTCTAGGCATAGGCTAGAGAACGAGGGCCAGCGGCATGTACTGTTTCCAACTGACATTAAAAAAAAAGTCACAATCTACTTATTTGCTCTCAATAACAAATTTTCTGGTACGTAGCATGACTCGTAATGGAATATAAAGCCCATAGTTCGATGGAAAACAACATTTTACGTTACAATACCGTTCACAACATCTTCTCCAGCTACCTTTTACACTTTATTATAAAGAAAAAAAAACTGCATATACAGCATGACTGGTTGAACACTTTACATAAACAAAGACATGATAATTCATGGTCACATGAAACGCTTAAAAAAAATAAAATTAAAAAAATACCGTTAAACTACAGAGGAAACCTTCATTCTATGAATATGCTATAACTCGAAAATTATGGACACCGTCCGAACGGGGTTAATGACCCAAAGCGCCGCGCCGCGTTCAAAGGAATCAAGCTGCGTCCGAACGGGGTTAATGACCCAAAGGGCCGCGCCGCCCGCGCCGCCAAAGGATGCCGCGATCGTCGGCCGCCCGCCCGGCCGCGCCGCGCTTTTATTACTACACGCGCGCCGCGAGTGACCATGTTTATTGTTTTGAGTAGACAATTAAAGTTAAATTAGGTAAATATTAGGCACCTATTTTTTTTCTTAATTAGAACGAGAATCGAGTACTGAGCACTATATATCAATATGTAAAGTGTTCAACCAGTCACCCTGTATAATGAGATTTTTTTAAAACACCTTAAAAAAACATTAAAGTACAAAACAGCATGAATTATGAGGAGATTCATAAACACGGGTAAATTACCGATATGTTCCAGGAAATATGCCAGTTTTCTGTGAGAGTGGGCAAAATGTGAGATGCCCGGAGGGGGAGTGGAAGGGTTTTATCTAGTAATGGATATTCTTTGGCTAAATCAAGGGTCGTTGGTATCACGGTATTTCCAGATCTTTTTCCGCGCAGCAAAAGTGCGCAAGCATGACTGTGTAAGGGTGTGAAGGGCACTCTAGCAAGTGAAATTACTAGGTGAATAAGACACAAAAAGTAATATCTGAGTTCTGAGCTGGCATGCTGCTTACAATCAGGCGCATATATCTTGTCCACAAACAGCATAAAATAAGTTATGCCATCGTCGTAAGTTTACCATAGAAAGGCTTACACGAGTTATGTACGGCATCAATGACAAACGTCATTTACGCTAAATATATATACGCATAGTAGGTATAGTATATGTATCCAATAAAAATCTATGCGTATATATAAAAATTAATCCCTTTTACCCTTAAGGCGAAATGAGTTCCAAATTTCACGATTCGACTTCGCGAAAACTTAGTTTTTCGACGCTTAAACCTAATAACCGAAGTTCGAAAAAAAACGTGGTGTAAATTGAATATACGTTCTTATGAAGTATGGGAGCGAATACACGATTGAGCAATTCTGGCTCGATAGAAAAAAATCGGCAACATTCCCTAAATTTTGCAATTTTTCTTACGTGCTTCGTGGGAAAAAGCATTTTTATTTAATTATGGGCAAATACATTTCAATTAATGTGACATATTCGAATTCCCAAGAAATTTACTAGTGAACTATGGACTCCTTTATCATTAAAATTTAATCATTTGATTGTACGAAATAAATTCAAAAAGTATTAGCACGTATTCAATTGAATTTTTGCATTAAGTCGTCTATTCTGGTAAGCAATCCTCAACTTTATGTAAAGCATCGAAAATTGTTTTAAAATAAGGATTGGACCGCGCCTTAATGACGCTATAACTTGAGAACGATTTTACCGATTTCAATAACTTTTTTTTAGTTTCTGTCTAATTATTACGAGTATAAGCATAGAATTGAGTCAAGTGTAATATGGTGACCATCTAGTTGATTGCGAACAGTTTCGCTAGATGGCGCTTGTAAATGAGCCCCAAAAGCTGCATCGCGCAAGCGTTTTATTCACGTACGGCAATTGTGTAATTATAAATGGCGGTTAAATTGAAACTTAAGGGAGACACACACAATCATATATATTATAATATAGCAAGTTGAGATAATTAGTGTTTATTTCCCTGGTCCTCCTGGTAGTACACCACCACTATCAGGCAGGTCATCATTAGTATATTGTACAGTTTCTTTGTCTCAACACAATGGTGGTGCAGTGTAGCGTTAGGTGTAATAAAAACATTCAATAATAATGCGTCCAAATTGGTAATTAATTTCTGGATATATGTTTTACAAATACTTTTCAGGGCGCTTGGATATGGATCACAGACCAAAATATATACTCGATATGGATGATATTTCAATAAAACTCCATTCAAACTTGCACCATGCCGGGCTCTCTTAGAATATTTGGACTTGCTCAGACTTGTTGTATGGAAACTACTGCTATCTACATTTGGTGCGGAAAACTATTTGCTCGTCAATGTGGCCACAGGAAAAACAATTATAAAAAATGTGTTTCTACATAGGGTAACACCGATGAACTTGAGGAATGGCAAATAGAGAAACGTACGAGTGCAATGCAATTGTAAAGAAAAATTCCATTTACCAAAGAGCCGGAATAGCTCTCTGGATTCATAATCTAGAATTCATAATCTTAATTCCGGCGTCTTGCCTCACACATATCTTAAAAAATCAGATTGATCAGTAGTCTCGTGCTCGTGGTTCCTGGCACATGCACACGTCTTTATGGAAGAGGAATGAACACTAATCGCATTACTTTTGGCTCTAGGTACTTCATAAAAAAAAGAAATGCAAAGGCAAATTCTGAATTCATTCTTATATGTGAACAGAGTAAAGGAGAGTCAGTAACACATTACGGCGAGAAAATTACAACAGTACCCTGACAGATTCTTCGTCAGTGCAGTGGCATCATATGATGAACTGGCTGACCCGCCAGCGGCTTCGCTCGCTTGGTCTTGGTGTAGTGGTAGAAGTGCCGTTTCGGAACCTCGAGGTCAAGGGTTCGATCCCCGGGTTGGACAGTTATTGAGTTTTTCTGAGAAAGAAAGATATTCTCAATTACAGTCCGGTGACTAGAACAGTGCCCCGTAGATGACAATAGGCTCGCCCCCTGTTACATGATCACGTGACCAAAACATATAATGGCGAAACGTAGGCGATGAAAATACCGCTGATTAACCCTTCGAGGATATACCCAAAGGCAAAAGTATCAATTCAATCAAGACCGCTAGACTGATATTACCGCGCCGCTGCATATCCCTTCGAGGATATTTATAGGTGAAATTATTTGTTATGTTGTGTTTAAAAATAACATGTAAGTATTGCGGGTGATTCACTCTAGACCGCTAGACTGGTATTTAACCTCCGTGGTGATGGCGGAATCACTTGACTACAGTCGGCTAAACAACAAAGATGGATGACATGCCACCTCTATCGCCGAGCTCGTCCAGTGTTTCGAGCTTTCAAAAAGCGTGGTTTTGACTAAGCTATCAGAAACTCTTTGACAGAACTCTATTGACAGAAAATAAGTCATAAATAAAATTACGATCTTGTTATTTTGTCTATGCTGTGCACAATGATATTATGCTTTTTCACCCGCCTGGTGATAGATGATGATAATGATGATTATGATGATGAAAAGTAGTCTATGTGCTACTCCAGACTATAATCTATCACTGTGCCAAATTTCAGCCAGATCCGTTCAGCCGTTCTACTGTGATTGAGTAACAAACATCCCTGCATGCATCCATCCATCCATCCATCCATCTAAACTTTCACATTTATAATATTAGTTAGATTTACTATGTTTGCTGCGGAACAAAATCCAAAAAAAGACACACACATGAGAAGAGCCATTTCCACTGAAGAAATGATTATGATGATGAATGATGATGAAAAGTAGCCTATGTGCTACTCCAGACTATAATCTATCACTGTGCCAAATTTCAGCCAGATCCGTTCAGCCGTTCTACTGTGATTGAGTAACAAACATCCCTGCATGCATCCATCCATCCATCCATCTAAACTTTCACATTTATAATATTAGTTAGATTTACTATGTTTGCTGCGGAACAAAATCCAAAAAAAGACACACACATGAGAAGAGCCATTTCCACTGAAGAAAGACTTACAAAAAAAGCATAAACACTGAAGTAGGTGGGATAATTTTAATCAATATGTACGGTTTTATTTTTGTTTGAATCAATACCTATAACCTTCATACAGTGTCATATTCATTTAAAAGTCAGTTAGATAATTATTCAGCAGCGTTTTACATTACTACTGCGGGATAGCCCGGTTTTACCCTATTCATAATCTGATTTCAGTATTTGTGTGCCGCTCTATTAAAATGTATAATACGCGAAGAGAATACGCGCGTTATGAATTCATAATCTTAAATATTCCGACCCGAAATCTCAGTATCATTCTTACAGATCGATCTGAAAATACAATAATCTGAAAAAGTCAGAATGTGTGTGGAGTATACTGATTTTGTTTGTATGATATTCTGGGCTTTCTGAATTATTAATGTGAATTAAGATTATGAATCCAGAGGCATTCCGGCTGTCTGAGGACAGCCTTACTTTACCAGAGAGATTTCAGAAAAATTTTGACGTTTATATTTGAATCATCTAAAATAAATAAAATCACAAATTTTATATACGTCCAATTAATCCATGTGTTAATAATTGTTATAGTTGTATTGTACGGTACGGCTGCTCGGAGTATATTATTCCTTTTAAGAACCGAGGTTGGCTCCATGTGGTAACTGTTGCAAAGAACTTGTGGTGATTTGTTTTGCTGGAGACCCGATTCAGTGATTGTCCTCATAGCAAATCGTGTACCAGAATGCAAGAACATAAAGATGGTAAAAAGTTAACGTATTTTATGTGTATTCCTTGACATGTACCAGCATATTATTTATACCTACCTATATATAAATTCTATGTGGGCGAAAACTGCATGCGTGTGTGTACACACATCAAATTTGTGTAAATCACGCTATTACTTAGATACTCGTACTTAATTAACTTATAAGAATTAAATAAAAAGATTTCATCAAAATTGAGTTTGATCTCTTATATTAAGTCCTTCAAATTTGAGTAAACTGGTAATTTGGGGTAGTCAAGGGGGTTCGTACCAAGGGCCCTTGCAGCAATATTCGCTGCCGGAGATGCGTTGAAATATGTGAAATAATTTATCGAAAATACGTGAATTCTTAAGAAAAATTGGTACAACTTTCCATCGACGTCCGTAGAATTGAGTGGGGAAGGGTGATGGGGAGGGGAAGGGGTAAGTGTACAACCCCCCCCCCCTTTTAAGGAAAAGTTGCGGACCCCCTCCTTTTCAGATTATTTCATTTTTAATTCTGAAGAAATTTTCCTCATTTTAATGATAAAAAAACCATATAAGTGTAATAAACACGGGGCCCTTTGAAGGCCAAGGGGGGCGACTCTCTTCATCATAAAAATATAGGGGACTGATTCAAAAAGATTTCTGTATTTATTATTAGATTGCAACGTCTCCGGCGCTGCGGGAAGAGCAGCCACTACGCCCTTGCATTACAAACCACAGGCATCGGATGAGCCGGAGCAGCTGTGGCTGGTCCCACAAGCTGAAGCTGCGGAGAAGATGATTACAGCGGGCGCAAGTTGCTCTCCCAACGCACCACTCAACACTCTAGGGGTACGACATACTAGTACCAGGTAGAGTCGGGGTCAATCAATTGGGTTCTGTGATATACGAGTAAGTTGAACCTAATCCATTTTATTTTATACACAAATATGTGTATAAAAATTATTAAATTGATGTTTTCAAAGAATAAATCAAAGCAATACAATAGTATTGTTTTATTATTTGAACATCACGACACAAACTATGACTGACAATAGTGTGGTATGGCAATACAAAACGGCGTCAGTTTTACGTTTCGTCCCACATTTTAATTTAAAATCTCGTACTGATAATGCTGTAATTTAATATATACAAACTGTCAAATATACGTGTGCTTGATAACTATTGAAATGAGTACAAAATATAATTCATTCCATAAATTTACTTATATAAAATAAAATGTTACCGAACGTATGACAACTTAACAATAGGTAAAACGAAACGTTGCATGACAAGAATTATATATAATGTGTGGTAGGAATTGACATAAAGGTACATATATTGTAAAAATAATTGATCATCAATATTTTTTTTCTCATAAACTACGCGTGGAAACTTTGTGTGTGCTTCTATTAATGTATCCTTTTTGTTAAAAAAAATATAACTCCCAACTCGACAGAAGTCCACGGAAAGCTAAGCCGTAAACATTTACGAATTCATGAAATGAAACGTAATTATCTTTGATTTCTTGTAGACTTTGACAAATGCAGTGTCAAAGTGCGTGGATAGAAACGAAAAGCCTTCATTTTGTTCATTGCTTCGACAGAATATAATATATTCGACAAAAGTTACTCCTACAGAACGTAGCAGAGTATCTAGTCAGAGCAAAGTTACGATAAGTGCGACGACATGCGAAGCGAGGAGGAGCGTTAGGTTAAAGGGTTACACAAGGGTTAAACAACGCAACACAATAATTAGGGTAACCTACACCTTGATAAGGAAATATAACGCAGCAGTGTAGGGATACAATTCTTGTCGAAGCAATGAAAAATTAATACTCTATCAAATACATGAAACTATGCAAGCTATCGGGGAAATAAGTAAAAGGAGAATCCCCCCTTCCCCCTTTTCTTTACTACTTACAATATTTAGAATATATATAATTCTGTGGTAGGGATGATGATGATGGGTGACATAAATGTTCCAAAAATAATTGGTTTTCAATATTTTTCTCCAAAAATATGCGACTCCGCAATATGTTAAAACTTTACATGTGTGCTTATAATAATGTATTATTTTTGTATAAAAAATTGTCAACCCCCAACTTGATGGACAACAATGTAAAGCTATGCCAAACTTAAACTCATTGAAAATCTACACAATTTAATATAAGACTGCTGATAACAAAAAGCGAATTGACCATTACAAAGTTATTATTTGCTGTTGATGCAATAACTAATTCTAGGATGGACCAGGAAAGTTATGTTAGGCCTTCCACAGACTTAGAGTAATAATCTTTAACGTTTCCTAATGTAAGGATTATCCCCATCACTGCGTGACTCCAACTCGCACTTGACCGGTGTTTTCATATATCAATAAATACAAACAATTTGCGAAAAAGTATTCGTATCGTAAGTGTCAATGCGTTACGCTTCGGCGTACAAACTATGAGTTATCTGTGTCACAGTTGCCCTAGATAAATGACAGTTGTGATGATAAGAAGATAAATGTTTCACGTGAATGTGTTACACTAACGCAGTTATTCGTGTTAGGCCCACCGTAATGTCATCATTATATGTGATACTGCACTGCACTCATCACTCTGAGACATGAGGTCTTATGTCAGCTCCGTTAGCTCAGTTGGTAGATACCCTGCCATCGAAGCGCGGGGCCCCCGGGTCCATCTCTGACCAGTATGTATGTCTTATATAATGTTATGACATTGAAATTCAAGCTTCATGTATAGTGCTAATGCTTTTATACTTTTTATAGACGTACCCAGACGCATCTCAAACAGTACAATGTACATGCACATAAATATTTGATCTATTTAGGGATTGAACCTGGGACCAGCGGCTCAGGAGGCAGGGTCACTACCAACTGCGCCAAGCGGCCAATCAAACATTTTGTTACGATATAACCATCATAGTTATTTGATTAATAGTGAGTGACAATCTCTTATATTATTATAGATCCCTTTATTCTATTATTATTATAATGATTATGAATGGGGGTTATGAAAAAACAAAGCCCGTCGTCCATCCAATCCTAACCTAACTAAGCCAGGTATTCTATAAAATGTTCTTAAATCACGCACGATGTGCCGCATTAAGGCGGCATGGATGAGAGATGAAACTAGCATCAGTCGACAGCGATGAGAGTCAAATGTAACACGTTATTTAAGTCTAGTATTTTAACGTAATACATTGGTAACTTTTCTCGTTACCTACTAGTCATGTGCACTAAAAAAATCAAAATCTAGAGAACGATAAATACGTAATTATCCAGTTTTAGTATAAATGGACAATCCAGGACCCTGAAATTCCAAAAAGGTGCTTCCATCACTACACCAAGACCAAGCGAGCGAAGCTGCTGTTGAGTCAACTGGTTCGTTATCAAATTCTGTGTAGAACGGCACCAATATTGTCAATGTAATCAAATTTAAGCGAAAACAGATTGTTCCGTAGAAAAAAACAAATCGTTGATTGCGTATAGGTTTGAAACTAGTTCAACTGAGAATAGTATATAAACAATGCTCAAGCAAAGATTATAATCTCAAGTGCGAGTCGGACTCGTGCACGAAGGGTTCCATAACATAACATTATATATAATTATTGTAGGTAATGTTCTGCAAATTATAAATTTAATGGATATTTTATACTGCCCTTCATAAACAGTTACCTTTTTTTTTCAGGTAGAAATGAGATTACTAAACATGAAATGAAATTGAAGTACCTACATCAATCATAAAGTTAAAAGCCTAACTGTGTTACATTACAAGTACAATACATAAACAAGTTTGTAAGATAATATTGTTATATCTACATATACAGTATAGCATTGATGTTCAATAATGTTCTAATGTATGATACATACGTACATATATATATATATATATATATATATATATATATATATATGAACAAAAGTATATGAATACTATCATTCCATTGCCTGATATTAAGTAACAGACCCATAACAATTGCTGTATGTCTCAAATCTCTAAAGCTCTGCACGATATTACACTACATTTGTCACCTAATTTTTTTTTAGTCACCTCAGTGATTTCTAATGATTTTGTCTGCTACGATATCCTATAAATCTAAATACTCACTGTGTTTGCATGCTACGAAATAGAGGCAGAATACCTGGTATCGCAACGGTGCTCCCCACATAGTATGAGAGAGATAGAATCATGTTATTACATGGGATCATGTGTAGAGATATAGTAAACGCCGTTGAATATGTTCTCATTATATGATATTACAAATGTGTCTGAAAATCTTGATGTTTATGTTATATTCTGATTTCATAGTTGTTTCAAAAGCTTTAATTTTTATTCTAGAAGGAACTACAATTTTGTTTTATGGCCTTAAGCGTTTTAAATGTATAATCAATAAATTTGTAATAAATAATTGTTGTCCAATTTATTGTCCTTTTCTTTAATGGTCGTTATTATAATGCAGTAAAATAGAAAATATCTTTTATTAACTGTGTTTTGACAGAACTCTCTTTTCACGCTTAAAGCAATTTTTCGTGAACATGTCAATGTAAAGTAGGTACAATAATATCTTGACCACTAATTCCAGGTAATCGGTTGTTCCATGGGCAGTCCATTTCCTGGAATATCGATTTGACTGGTTAATGTATTCCAGCAAATGTACCAAATTTATTGTTACCATGTCAAAACACAGCCTAGTGTATAATTCTATAGTAGCGATAGTAAACTGAGCCCACGTATGCAACGTACGTAACGCATTATAACATCTAGACTCTTAATTTTGTATGAAAACAGTAAAACAACGTTGCATATGATTAGTATGTTTCTGATCAAACTGTTTTCATTCAAATTCCAGAGTCTAGATGTAATAATGCGTTGCATACGTTACATACGTGGGCTCAGTATTTCTTTTATGACTATATATATATAGTCATCGCCAGCGCCATCTATCCTTGGTATGGAAAAGCTTTAAATGTATATATACCACAAAAAAGGTAGAAGATACCAGTCTATTTCCTAGTATATATTTTAGTCTATGACTTGCACCTTACCACAACTAAACTGATTAATTGACAATATTATTTGCCTGCACTTACGCTAATTCCTAACCGCGAACATGTGTATAGGTCTTATATATATATTGCATGCCAAGGGAGCAAATGCGGTCAGTGTTTTATGAACCCTTCAGCACTTCAGCACGCTGGTATTAAAACTACGAAACGATGTTTCTCGTCTGTGATATTGTTACCTAGGTTGATTATAATTTTTAATAAATGTATTTCATAGGTATATAAATAAATACTTTTTCTGACTAACGCGAATATAACTAATTCATTAGGAATTAAATAATTTCTATTTCCAAGATCAAGCGAGTAAATCCACTCGCGGGTCTAGCTAGTTTATAATAATCATAGTAGCACTGAGAGCGAACACGAGAAGTTTTACTTTATTAAATAGTTATAGTTTTAAGACCTTCAGTTATTATCTTTTCTCACGTTTTCTCATTTGCATATACAAACTATATTCGTCGCTAGATAAGCTGCAATGTAATGAGCTCAAGACAATGTATAACGTACGTGCAATATAAACTGTAGCACGGCGAAACTTTTCGAGCTGTACGCGGCCCTCGTGTGTGATAAAATTTGAAAAAGCTATCTAGAGCAAAGATAAAATGAAATACGACACAATTTTCTACCTTTCTATTACAATAAAAATCTATAGGTAACGTCTAGACACTATGAGATTCAGTTGTTTTACTTTTTTATTGAGCTTTTTATAGAGATTTTTTTTATTTTAATTTTTAATTTTATTTTTATGGAGATAAAAACGACAAAATCAGTTACATTTATCGCACATTACACAGAGGAGAAACATACTTATAAGGAAAAAAAAAGTGTATTAAGCGGCGGCTGCGTACAGGATAAAAGCACTAAACCTCTGGTATCAGGATCAATTTGCACCCCATACAACAATCATAGAAAACTTTGCAGTTGGAAACCCCTTAATAAAGTCTATCTATGATAGAGTACAAAAGCAACACTTCTTTACAAAGAGCTACCGCGTACAACAACATGAAGAGCCAAGCGACTGCCCAGGTATACATGAAGTCAGAATTTACACAGATGGCTTCAAGATGGCAACAGGCACCGGAGCGGGAGCGTTCTCGGAGGAACTAAACATACACATAGCAACAGGGCTAGGTAAACACAACTCTATATTCCAAGCAGAAGGTGTGGGTGTCATCCAAGCCACAGCAGCAGTACTTTGCAGGAAGGCAACCAATAGTAATATTAGGATACTCTGCGACAGCACTGCGGTACTACGAGCCCTAAATAGAAACGACCACTCTTCGGGGCTGATCATACAATGTCACCGACTATTGGAGGAAGTAAGTAAACATAACAATAATGTCACACTCCAATGGATAAAGGGGCACAGCGATTCCAGAGGTAACGATGCGGCTGATGAGCTAGCAAGGAGAGGTTCCGGAATGACGTGTGCAGGACCAGAACCAATGATCCCCCTACCTTTCAGTCAAATTCGTACATGGATTCGCAAAAAAACTAAGGACCAGCATCAGAACTACTGGGCAAGTATCGAGGGTTGTAGGCAGTCGAAGGAGGCTTTTCCGATTCTAAATCTGAAATTCTCCAGAAAACTCCTCAATCTTAAAAGAAATAATGAACGACATGTCGTCGGAATTATGACCGGTCATTACTCCTTAAACAAACACCTGTTTAATCTAGGTGTTACAGACAGCCCCCTATGCAGAGGCTGCATGGAGGCGGAAGAAACAGCTGCGCATCTGCTCATCGAATGCAGGAGCGTGGCGGCACAAAGGGCAGCTAACCTCGGCTCGCCGAGGACAGTGTGGGAAGCCTGCGCCAAGCCGAAGGAGCTGCTGGCTTTCCTGGGCGACACCGGGTGGCTGGACTGATCAGCGTCACCCGGCTATCACGCAAAATGGGCCGCGCCACAGCGGCCTGGTTGCGGAAAAGAACCAGCCCACCAAGTACCAAGTACCAAGTAATGTGTTCGCACAGCGTATACTGTATTTCTCACTACGCTCAGGAATCTACTTAAGAACTCGTTGCTTCGCTCTGAATTTAAAATAACGCCCTTACCACAAACTATTGCTTGACCTCCTTGTAACATAAATCACTATACAAATATGTCAATGCTGAATGATATTTCTTTGTGTCATTAAGTGACGAACCAGTCAAGTCATACGATCTTACCTCCAAAAAATTTGGATAACGCAATAAGATTTTTTAATTAAAACGATTAGTTAATAAAAGGGGATAATAAGTTAAGGAGGTATTGACTGGTATTTTATTGCTTTTCACAAATCACACTCGCTACAACGGTAGGAAAGTTATGTTAAGACTCCCAAGATGAATCTCTCAATGAATTTAAGATTTTACAGTGCCACTATACCAATCCAGCTCGCTTGGATATGGACTGCAAGATGTGCTTAAATGACACGGAACAAAGAAACGAGAGATTTGGCTGTGAAACAATAATGCTCAAAGCTTCCGTCTTGTGCGGGTACTTCAATGTTGTATTCAAGTGAGCAAAGTTTTGGACACGGCATCTTTCATGTGAGATTTGATTCTTTATCTAACATTTTGCTTACCTCTCGTATCAGGTGGTAAGCTCTTTATAAAATTGTTTGTCTCGCAGAATGGCCATATATTACAGACACAAAATACTTCCAAATAATTTCTCAGCTACGTAGTAACTTGCAACGAGTTAACGGAGTCAGATATAATTTTGTAAGTGAAGGAATAAAAGAACATTTCTTTTCCTAATTTTTAACTGCATAAACTTAATCCCATGTGGACGAAGTAGCAAGCACATCTGTAGGATTTTACTAAAACGAACGTATGAAACAATATAATATTATGATGTTCATTCAATTCCACTCTTAAGAAAGCAAATAAAACCTATATCTATCCGCTACCATACAAGAGAGTAGAAGTAACTGGCTAAAAACTTTTTCGTACTTGGAAACGTAGAAATTTATTGAATCCCTATAAGATATATAGCTGCAAAGATAAATATATTCACACCCTAACAGCACATTAGCACATACTAACACACACCCATAACTTTATTATTTTACAAACATATTATACTCTTTTTATCTTTTAATTTTTTTTTAAGTTATTTTCTATCGCTAATGTCCTGTCATGGTCTGAGCACTTAGGACTATGGTCGTAAAACCTCTATTCCCTTTAATTCAAATCAATTCAAATGAAAAATCAAATCAAACCAAACCAATTGTTGTTTTTAACAGTAGTTCTCTTATCTAGTTTTTAGTTTGCATAAAACGAAGGGTTCTGGCGTCTGAAACACAATTTCTTTACTAGTTCAGATGTCTTCAGTTCCTCCCATACATTCTATTATTGATGCATTTATATTACAACTATTTACATAAATTTATTTTGCAAAGAATTAATTTCATACTATTATTATAATTATATAAGTAATGGAAGAAGTTTACGAGTTTCTAATATACCATATCAATTTTAATTGCGTTATATTCGTAGCTCTACGGATTTGAAAGACATTTGCAAAGCAGACAATTCCCGAGATGCGCGTGGCGCAGATCCTCTCGACTTTACGTCTTCTGTGAGATATAGAGTTTCTAATTTTATGCTGTTGCCTTTTAGAAACAACAGCAAGCAATATTTTTGTAGAGTTATCATAGTAGATAAATAGAGCAGGCAAAAGTGACAGTACTACTAGGCAGGTAAGTGGCTAGCGTACTAAAAACTGACCATCTTCCTCCATGGAAGAGATGAATACATCTTTTTACACAAGACAACTGATTATTATTAAATCAAATGGAGTACCACGTTATGAGGTTCGTCAATAAAACTAATATTAAGACAGGGAAAAATGTATTGTCAAAGTCAAAGTCAAAGTCAAAGTATTAGATAGATAGATAGATAATTCTTTATTGTTACACCACGTAATATACAAAAATAACATAAAAGTAAAAGAAAGCTTAAAATAAAGTGTTACAATGGGCGGCCTTATCACTAATAGTGATCTCTTCCAGGCAACCTTAGGATGGAGAGGAAATACAGGAATAACAAGACGGGGCGTAATATAAAGATAAAGGTACAATCAAATCAAGACAATAATACATTACTAAATCAAATTAATAATAAATTATAAACAAGAAAAGAAAAATATCTACTAATACATAAAAATACACTAATACATATTGAAATATATATAAACATATAATTAATTCATTGATACACTTACATAATATATAAGTATTTTATTTGCATGAATATGGGTACACATATAGATAGTTCCAAATAACTTTAAAGTTCTCCACATTCCACCATTATGGTATACAAAATAATTTTATAGTAAAGTTAACATGCATCATCATAGCGCATTATCAGAAAATAAACAAATCTTAAAACTAAACTCAGTAAACTTTAAGTAAATCGGTTGCCTTAATATCTATCAATTTACACAAAGAAAATAACTGAAAATTACAATAATAAATGACAACAAGAAAATATGCATATTAGTAACTATTACACATACGAGTAATTATGATTTAATGTCCGATTGATTACCTTTTGGCAAAATTATAGGGACCTGTCATTTAAATAATCATTTATCTTATAGTAACATTTACTAGTAAATTAACACTAACTAGTAAATTATACAATTCCTTATTGAACTTAATATTACTATCTAATTCTAGTAGTGATTTCGGTAGGCGATTGTATAACCTAGGGGCCATTCCAAACACACTCTTATCAAATAAAGCTGTTTTATGTACAGGCATACAGATTTTATTTTTGTGTCGTTTGCTTCTGAAGTTTTCAAAAAGATTTAAATTGTTTCTTATAAATAATATTGTCTCGTAAATGTATAGACAAGGAAATGTTAATATATTTAAGTTCTTAAAAAATACTCACAGGAATCAGTTGTATATAAGTGGCAAACAGACCTTATACACTTTTTTTAGGCTTTGAATATTGTTTCCCTCTCAGAACAGTTCCCCCAAAAAATTTACCCATAGCGCAGCGTAGATGTTACATAAGCGTGATACGATGTTAGTACCGCTGGCTGATCCACTACTTTAGCTAGCATAATTATAGTTCATATGAGTAACTGCTAAGTTTTGCACATACTGATTCCGCGTGTGCTTTCCATTTAAGATCTGAGTCAATGTGTAATCCTAAAAATTTTGTAACAGATACATTTTCAATGTCCTTATTCATATAACTAATTTTGGATGTCAAATTTATATTGTTAAATGTCATGATATTTGTTTTGTCAAGTTTTAATTTTAAATTATTACATGTCAACCAATTTGTTATATTATCTAAAGCCAAATTAAAGCAAAAGTAAAATAAAATTGTTTGTAATCGATAAACTCAAAATCTTCTTAACCATCTTAATCATCTACTAAACCGCAGAGCGCAGCTAGTTTTTTATAAATGGATGCTACTAATTAAGAAGAACATTTTCTTAATAAATTAAAATGGAAACGAAATTTCTTCAATAAAATAAATAAATTTCATCTTCTCCGCTTGCGAAGGTACCTATGTTAAATAATTAGTAAGTTTTATTATCAGCCAGTTGTAAAACAAAGTTGAAAATTACCACTTTTCCCCATATAAGACTAACTTGTAACGTTACTATTGCCACGAAAGTTTATTGTTCACGTAGCTGCAACAAGATCCTCAATGGTTTAGCGGTTTAGGCATAAGATTTGAGCGGGAAGATAGATAGAGACACTTTTGTTATCATAGACCTTACTGCAAATACGGTGCACATGTTATACGTCAGTATATGGTTTACAGTGTGCTTTATAGAATCTCGTCACCATGATGTAAAAAAGCCTCCGGTGTCCTGTGGCGCCATCTCTTGGTGCGTTTCGAAACTACGATCGCTTACAATTAAGTCCGATAGTACTATGTAATAGTGGTGAGATTTAACAATGCAAATAGATGTCTCAACACCCACTTTTCATGCGTTGGGTTTTTCTGTATCATAACGATATAGAAAAATGTTGGTCTAGTTTCTGCATCAAGATTTTATTGTCAGTTATAAGTGTTTGTAATAAAGTATATTATAGTGATTTAAATTAGAGATTTATGCTTTAGACTTCTTATTAAAACATTTTCTAAATGTACGATGCGCATCACATAAATACAATATAAAGTTCTAATATTAAAAAAATCAAGTAAATAACTTACCAAGCAAGATCATGTTTAGTCATGCTTAGCAAAGATGCTGTAGTAGTTTGCACTTTCCAATACACTTGAGTTCATGAGTAATAATGTGAAGTTAATTACCATTTATTTGAACACATTACATCAAATGCTTAAAAAAATTTACTCATTTGACTTTGTATTGTACCAAGTCGTACCAAGGTTGGTACAGGATTATGGAGCGGTCACAAGTCAGTTCGTTAGTTTGTTTGGGTACATAAGCAATACCTACTTTGACTAGGTACCTAGGACTAATCTAAAAGCCAAACGTTTATATAACTTGTGGGTTTTATCATATGTTGATACAAATCTATTCAAATATATTTAAAATAAAAAACTGGCCAAATGCGAGTCGGACTCGCGCACGAAGGGTTCCGTCTCATTATATATAGAACTTATTTCAACTTTCTAGCTGTTATCGTTATAAGAACGAGAAAAGAAATTAAAAACAATCACATTCATTATGTGGGAGCTCCCTTTACATAATAAATTTATTTTAATTTAATTTTTTATTATCAAAGTTCATAATAATATAACTCAATATTCTGTGAACATTTTGAGCGTGTACCTGTTGCCGTTATCAATATCGAGCATAAACGAGTAAAGAAATCCCGTTTGTTGTATGGAAACCTTCAATGTTTATTTTATTCTATTTTATTAGTATTTGTTGTTGTAGCGGCAACAGAAATACATCATTTGTAAAAATTTCCACTGTTTAATTATCACGGTTCACGAGATACAGTCTCGTGACAGACGGACAGCGAAGTCTTAGTAATAGGGTCCCGTTTTACCCTTTGGGTACGGAACCCTAAAAATGTTTTACACATTTAGTTTACTGGTTTTAGCAAATCACATAGCGTACACCTTCTAGTATTAAATATAAGTGTGCTCATGTATGAATCGTTCAGGTGTCGCACAATAAAAAAGTTTCGGACTAGATTAGCTCGCTCCTGACTGCAGATGGTTAGCCCAATATAACCTGTGGTAATTACACGTAATTACGAGACATTTTCCGTTATTCATATACATAATCAGCCCATTATGTTCCCACTGCTGAGAGTCGAGCCTTTCTCTCAGAGAGAGGAGTGATATGTTTAGAGAATATTGTAAGTGATTGACGCTTTCAGCTTTTGGATTGCACCAAATACCACAGTACAGGAGTGTGCAACAGCTATCACAAGTCAACTCGTTAACTAGCCGCTGGGGTACCTCACACCGGAGTTACTGTCGGGCTAGGTTGCCTTGGTCGGTACCTATGCTAGTCTGAGATACCTAGTTATGTAATAGCTTCCTACTACTCCTATAAACAGAACTAAAAATTTACAGCTATATTATATGATTAGGTATAGAAATATTTAGAAATAGTCTGTTTAATTGACTGCATTGCTACTGGAACAATGAAATATAAGCGATTGTGTAGCATTATGGTAGGGCACTTCTGGTGTCCGCCTGGCTAGCTACCACCTTCAGGTTTGAAAATATACTGCTAAGAGACTTACAGTATATTCCGGCAGCTGTTATTGAGAGCCAAGATTAACGACATATTCACGCACACAAATGTTTGACCTGTTCGAGATCGAACTCAGGACTAGCGGCTCAGAAGACAGGGTTGCTACCAACTGCGCCAACAGGCCAGTCTATCCTTATTTATTTATTACATAATAAAACGTTTTATTTTGCACTAAGGCTGAGGTACCTACAGGCGATGGAGAACAACAACCGTATACCCTGCGCGGCTATAATAATGCGAGTTCCTTCGGTTTCATCGGCAAGACAAAAAAAACGCAGTCAGAATTTCATACTACTTTATAAAACAACACAATAATATAGAATTAGTACAGTGCAAGGTTAAAAGGTACCATAACATTCGGTAGCGGTACACAAATCGACATAGGTACGTGTAGATATGCACGAGGCATCCCCATTGGTCGATAAAAGCAGGTGCAGCGTCTACACTTAATGAATCTATTCCTATGTATACAGGATGCTTCGTTGTATATTGGATAGCGGTGGAAACTAAACTTTTTAAAAACTTGTTAAAATTTTGGGAGTAGAGTAGTTGAAATTCGTTGAGGGTAATTTTAAATGTTTTGATTTAAAAACATGCGCTACAGATCAGAAATACGTATTTTTCAATACGTTTGTTTTAAGCATACTTCTTGTACTTTTAAAAACAAACTAGTTATGCGGTGTGGTTGGTTGTAAATAATGCTAACACTTCAAATAAGATTAAAATTTAAACTGAGTGCTAATCTTAAGATACAGGAAATTATAAAACTCATGTAAACCATAGTAGAAGTCATTTCAGTAGTATTTTTCTAGAAGATCCTTTATTAGCCCTTCATATACTGTGATAATTAAAACAAAAGCTCAAAATCATCAAATCATTCAAAATCAGCTTCATAACTAACTTAATATTATATATTAAGTTATTCAACTGCATAGTAAATTACTTGACAAAAATACTAAGTTCCAAAATATAACCATAATAAGATAAGTATGTAACGAAATTGAACAGCTATTAGACAATGAAACACACAAAATATGTAGGACTATAATTCAATATTTTTCGGAAAATCTATATCAAAGTCAAAGTCAAAATCATTTATTCAATTTAGGCATCAAAGACGCACTAATGAACGTCAACTTTCCATTATAATGTACTTTAAAGACTCTACCGCCGCGTTCCAAAATATATAGAACCCACCGAGAAGAAGCGGCAAGAAACTCGGGGCCATTCTTTTTATATGGATGTTTACAATGTTTCTACTTAGGTACTACACATATTAAATTTTATGGGTGGCAGAGAGACAGCTTGCCAGAAGTGGAGTATTCCAAGCATCTTTATCTTCTATATAATGTCGAACTTTATAGTAAGCTTTTTTTATTAAAACGTTTTTTACAGTCAACTTGAATTTGCCCTCTGTGAGCTCAGTTATGTGCTCTGGGATTTTATTGTAAAAACGCACACAATTTCCTAGGAATGACTTATTAGTCTTCGCAAGTCTAAAACTAGGCACAGCTATCCTATTTGTATTTCTGGTATTAAAAGTGTGATGATCACTATTTACCTTATATTTATGTAAATTTTTACGAACATACATTATAATTTCAAATACATATAAGGAAGGCAACGTATATATTTCATCAATCATCAGTTCATTACGACGATAATCCTGACGAGCTACTCAAATCAATCATTTACAAAACATAAAGAAAAGAGCAATGAAGATATATTTAAAAGCTTCTTTTAAAATAAACATTATTATATATTACATTATAATTAACATTATGGATTAGAATTGAGATTTTATTTTATTTTAGACTAGCTCTCCACGGTTTCACCTGCGCGGTGATGGATGATGATGATGATAATGAATCTTATATATTGTAAGTTACGCCGGGCGAATGTAGCTTTCCAGTGGTAAATAATTTATGAAATCGGTCCAGTACTTTTTGAGCCAATTCGTTACAAACATACTTACTTTTAAATCTTTCCTCTTTATAATATAAGTATAGATATACTTACATAACCACTTCTGTAAGGGTTAGTTAGACTGCGTTTCTACTATGAAAACCATGTCAGGATGTGAAATATAATTTGTATAGTAGATTTACGCAAGCTTATGGTTAATACAAATTGACGAAATATAGTAGTTTTATCTCACCTAGCGAAGATAGATACGTGAGCGGATGGGACGTGCGGTCGTAAATAAAAGCGGTATAGAGATTCCGTGCCGTATTTTCTCAGAACAACCTGTATATACGAATCCGAAGAAAGCACGCTAATCAAGTTTCGTTACTGTATCCATGTGTTTGTTATATGTATGTGTGAGTACGTGTTTATTAAGATACCGGTTACTATGGGAATCGTTGCTAGAGTATTGCTCTGATTTCTTTGTTGTGTTTTATTTATTGGAATTATTGTTATTTAAAATATGATTTTATGTTTATGAAATAGCTTGTCGGGTGTTATATTGAGTAAATAACGGTGGAATAAATTAGATTATTTACTGGATTAAATCTTGTAGTAGGTAGACGTTAATTAGAGTACCGATTTATACATACATTTTTATTAAGTGACTGCCATAAAATTTCTAAATGATGACTTTGGATTTTTGACATGTAGATGTAACAGGTTTTTCATGATGCTTATGATATATTAATATATGTGTTGGTTCTTAATTTGTACGTCATAGTGGGCTTCGATCTTGGCGATGTCGTTAATATGATCCATCCGACGTGGCATCAAATCGATAGAAATCGTTTATCATTTTTTTAGATGTCATTCTTCAAACATTGCTATTCTGGACAGTTATTTTCTGCCGACTTCCAAAAAAGAGGAGGTTTTTATTCTTTTACCTCATAACTTACGCTAAGGTGAACCGATTCTCAAAATTCTTTTTTTGTTTGAAAGCTGGTTCTTTCCGTGTGATCCCATTTAAATTTCAATTAATTCGGTTTAGTAGTTTTTGAGTTACAGTCTAATAACTGAATAAAATTGAAGTTACATTTTCCAAATGGTTTGTTTACGTTAAATATAATGTTTGGCACATTTTCTTTACCTACCTAGATTAAAACATAACAGCTGTATAATTATGTAATAAAAATATAATCATGCAATCAAATATCGCTTCGAAACATTTATTGAGTAAATTATTTTTCATCTGCGGGTAATAAATTGACGTACAATTTTGTAATTTTTTTATAGCGGATGATCGTAAAGGCACACACAGAAAATGAAATAATAAATGGTGTAATTCTGTGTGGTCATTGCTTATGGATTAAAATGAGTTAATTAAAACCTTAGGGAACAATTAGTTTTAATGAATCCGATATATTTTATAACATAATTATATTCAAATATGTAACTATAAGATGATTGCTTGACGCAGATATCGTTTTGAATCGTTTTATGATTTTTAATACGTAATTAAGTACTGATTCGTGCTTCGGAGGGCACGTTAAGCCGTCGGTCCCGGTTGTTTGTCTTAGGACAACAGTCTTTAGGCTATGTCGAGGGCCTTCGGGCGGCCTGAAAACTTCGGCATGGTTTGGCTACAAACCTATCCACCAATCCGCACTGGGCCGGCGTGGTGGATTATGGCCCAACTCCACTCTCTGAGAGGAAGGCTCGAGTCCCAGCAGTGGGAACAAAATGGGCTGATTATGATTTATGATTATGAAGAACTCATAGCTGATTATGTGAGCATAATCATCCCAATATGTTCCCACTGCTGACCCACAGCTCTGTCTCTCAGTGAGAGAAGAATGTCATGTTCCACCACAGGGGCTCTTTGGGGCTTATAGATAAGTATATACCAACTCTACAGAAGTAGTTTTCATACTATCCATATGGACGGTGAGTCAAAAAGCGCGGGTTTGAATTTCGTCCTAAAATATAATGTTTCACTCAAACATTTTGGAGTTTTGTTTCGTAAAGCAGGCGTTAGTGATTTAAACATCATGCACATCATATTAAGTTTCCATATTTCCATAAGTCAAACAAAAAAAACTGTAATATCTGTAGTTACCTATGTAAAGTAATGAGTAAATATTAGGATTCCGACCAGTCATGCTCACGAAGAGGTGTTGACAAGTGGCGGCGTCGTGTGTCGGGTCGCCAACTTCCCACAAATATGGTTGAGGAAGGCGATGGCTAGCTCATGCTCGTGAACGGGTGCTGCTTACGGAGACCAGTCTGCTCGGAATTCAAATGGATACCTAATTTGGTTTTTGTTATCTCTCTGTTTTATTTTTTTATATATATGTTAGGTTTAGTCTATGTTCCCTCCTTGTATGCCAAGATGTATATTTAAATAGTTGAGTAATTAGTAAGTTATGTAAATGTAAAAAAGTGGCATGGACCCTGGAGTATGTGGATAGAAATATTAAAGTAATAAAAAAAACATCATATTTATGATGCTAAATAGCTGATAACTAAATTGATTACTTGCTCTCAGGTTTTTTATTATAATTCAATTACAAATAAGAAAAACAATCAGTCATCTTGTAATATTAATGACAGTGAAAATGATCTCGCAGGACCGAAGTTCTCGTACTGCAACCTCATGACCTGGCAATAAAACCGTCATGACCAATCTACTTAGGTCTTTTACACACAATACGCAGGTACATGAATTGCTTCGGTTAAGCACATGCTCAATATACTCATTTCGTTAATTAAATAACAAAAGTAAATATGAAAATAGAAACGACTATAAGTCGACTTCTGCGAAAACAAAAAACCTTAAGGAATGAGAAAATATCTCGTAATTTCGTGTAGACAATTTTTAAAACGGCGAGTGACATTCGAGTGACACTGTAACTACTGGTGGCCACTCGCTCGTATATTCAATTTGTTTAAACAAACCTTAATATGGTTAGTGTACTTAGATGAATTAACATTAGTGGCATTTTACTGAGTGTTTTCATGTCTCGGATAGCACGTGAAGCAGACGGTACCTTTGTTCTTATTCTTATTTAGATTCGAGGTTATAAGCCCTGCACTGTCGTCCTGCTTGGGGTGTATTGTGTATTTATGACCTTGCTCACCAAGGCCACCCCTAGACGTATAAGGCGGTGCAAGTCAGTGGACCCCCAAGTCTCGACGAGTGACCTCACTAAGAAGAATCTGTCTGGATGTGTGATCCCTTACATCTGCACCGGAGCGGTTTAGATCGAATATCATTCTCCCTGACCCACTCCGTGATAGCCTTCTTCGCCGTCACCGCTTTGCAGAACGTAGCCACCGCCACCTTCTGAGTGTGCACGAGATCTTGGAAATGGAAAACATGGAGTTAACCACGCTCAGCAGCGAGAGATCCCCGCGGAATATTGCTGAAAGTGTGCATGCAGCACAGACTTCCAGCGCTGTATCCTCCGGCGTCCCACATTCGCGATAGGCTGCAGTCCCCTCCTGTCTTGCGATTTGGTGCACGTACTTTCTGAAGTATTTGTGTTCGGAAAGCACCTTACCTACTTCCAAAGATCCGGGCGGATAGCCTCGGATTTGGATTGTGGACGGTTCCACTGCCCAGGGCCTGTTGGAGCCCGGCCCGCCTTCCTTTGCTGTAACAAGGCAGCCCGTACCTGCCACCGGATACTTGTGACGTCCTCCCAGGAAAAAGAGTCTCTGCGGTATGTCCTTTCTTCCACGGGCCTTTACACTCAAACCGTCCCAACTTCTTAATGTAACGGAGTATGGCCCTGGGTCGCTGGCACAACTGCTCCAGTAATATTGGTGATATTTAGCGTGATTATGATGATCTTAGAGCTGTAGTGGCCTTCTAGTAGAGTGATTGTGTTTTGTATATTTACCGAATCCGTGCACTGCTACAACACGTGCCCGCACGTCCGTTGCATCAGTATTATACAGGTCACAAATCTACTACATAATTAGTTCATCAAATCACTTAAATTTCGTAGGTTTCAGGACACACTTAAGGTTCCTTTTGCCGCCACTAACTATAGACAAAATTCATTTATTGTGCGAGCGAGTAAAACTTTTAATACATTCTCTAAATTAATGGACATTGATCCATTCGTTATGAGTATTCCAAGGGCAAGGCGGTGCTTAACCGTTAACTTCTTTGTTACTTAGGTAGGTTTAATTTAATTTAATGTAATGTTTTTAATAATCTTAAAATTGTATTAACTTGTTGTTGGTATTGTAAAAACTTGGTTAGTTATTCAGTGTTCGCATAATTATAAATGTATTAAGTCTCTACCTGTGAAAACCTATAATTGGCTTTCTGTTTTATTTCTAGTTGTTAAAGAAATTTGTATAGCTGTTGGTTTTCCAAATATAAATAAATAAATAAATTATTGGTTGTGTTGTGTGTGTCTAAGATTCACACTTACGTTGCTTGCTCTCAGTTACAGCAAAATGGCTGGGTAGTAGTGCCATACCCCGCTTAGCCCTTGTAGTAGATTAGTGAATTAAATCCCATTTTCTTCATGCTTGGAAGAACGTCTTTGTCATACCAGTGGAAAAGAAGTGCGCTGAATATATTGAAGTAAGAAAGATTGAAATAAGTGTTGATGTTTTTTGAATTGATCTAAGTAAATAAAGCATTAGCAAGCATTTTTATCAAACGCTGATGAAACTCTGCGTAGAGGATGATATTAACTATTATTCACTCACAGAGTGAAAAATGCTGTTGTACTATGTACAATACTTTTTATATACAACTATAACAATATTCAACCATTATATACATAAATATAACATTACTGACAGGATAATACCTTCATATTTGATAGCAGGCATATGTAGGACATGAGGTATCATGGTAAACGATATTGTAGCGGTAAAATAGCATATCGGAGTTGGTGTAAACTAATAAATACATATTTCATTTACAACTGCTCGCACGCGTTATGCATAATTAGTAAGTTACTAAAAACATTTGATTTTCATGTCATATCACTTGAAATATTGAAATAGAAAACAATCAAAATACTACTGTAAAATCACAAATTATCACAATCATCACATTAACATCTTAATCGGCCAATACGTAGTAAAATGCAATAAATAAATATGTAAATACATTATATGTTATGTAAATATATATATGTACATTATGTACATATATTATATCATCATCATCATCATCATCATCTCAGCCGTAGGACGTCCACTGCTGAACATAGGCCTCACCCATGATTTAATCCAAAAGGACCGGTTGGAAGCGGCCTGCATCCAACGTCGTCCTGCGACCTTCCTCAGGTCGTCTGTCCACCGTGTCGGTGGACGACCTACGCTGCGCTTGCCGGTCCGTGGTCTCCACTCCAGAACCTTTCGGCCCCATCGGCCATCTGTTCTGCGTGCTATGTGCCCTGCCCACTGCCACTTCAACTGGCTAATCTTGTGGGCTATGTCGGTGACTTTCGTTCTTCTACGGATCTCCTCATTTCTGATTCGATCACGTAGAGAAACCCCGAGCATAGCCCTCTCCATAGCTCGTTGTGCGACTTTGAGCTTTTCTATGAGGCCCATAGTAAAAGACCACGTTTCAGTGCCATAAGTCATCACTGGTAACACACATTGGTCAAAGACTCTTGTCTTGAGGCACTGAGGTATTTTTGACGAGAAGACTTCACGAAGTTTCCGGAACGCTGCCCAGCCGAGTTGGATTCGACGATTGACCTCTTTCTCGAAGTTGGACCTGCCTAGTTTGACTGTCTGTCCCAGGTAGATGTACTCGTTAACAACTTCGAGAACTGAGTTCCCAACTGATATTGGGGTAGGTACAACATGGGCCCCCCCCGAGAGTTCCCGCCTTGCCGTGGCGGGGGGGCTCAGTAGCCGTGGCTTGGGTCACCACGGTGAAGCTAAGAGGAACCAATGGGCCTGCCAGTGATAGCCGATAGCTGGCGGGCCCGAGGTGGGACCGCTCCTATGGGCTTTGCCCTCCAAGTCCACACGGGAGCGGTCACTGTAGGTTGCGGTGGTGTATGGGCGCCACTGCAACTGAGGCGGGCTGCGGTGTCGTATGGGCGGCACCGCGGCTGAGAGTTAGGGGCCGCGGCGGGAGAGGAGTGCCGGTGTTACGGTGAGCCGCTCTCCCTGCCTTCCGCGGCCTTGACGGGGCCGCCACCGTCAGATGGCGGACGCGGTGGGGTCGCAGGGGAAGAGGACTGTCGGTATTGAGAGGCGCCGCTGTCCCTATCCTCTGCGGCCGAAGTAGCAGGCGGTGGGGCTACTCACCTGACCCATCGTAGGGGGACTTAGGGCACCCAGACTCGGGGGAGTCTGGGGTCCATTTTGCGGGCTAGGTCCCCCGTGGCGGTTGCGGCACGCCAAGTGTTCTGGCGTGCTGCAAGAGAGAAGGGTCCGGCAACGGACAGCCGCGGCGGGTTCGCGGTCGTGTGCGAAATCTGTCCCGCGTTCCCGCCAAAAGCGGCAGTGATGGAACACCGCAGAGGTTTGGTGGGTATGCTGCCCTTCTGGCAGAGACTCCCACATAACCACCGTGTTCCCCCCGGGGCCGGTGGTATCCATAAAGGATTACTCTGCGTAAAAAAAAAAAAAAAAAAAAAAAAAAAAAAAAAAAAAAAAAAAAAGTACAACATGGGCATTAGACATAGTTTTCGTCTAATCCACGTTTATCTTAAGACCTACCCGTTGGGAAACTCGATGGAGGCCTTCGAGCATTGTACTGAGGTCTTCCATGGATTCTGCCATGACTACAATATCGTCGGCAAATCGAAGGTGAGTGATGTATTCGCCGTTAATATTAATGCCAAGTCCTTGCCATTCCAGAAGCTTGAAGGCGTCTTCCAATGTAGCGGTGAACAGTTTCGGAGATATAACGTCTCCCTGTCTCACGCCTCTTTGCAATGGAATTGCCTTCGAACTCTGCTCCTGTACTCGGACTGACATGTAGGCGTTTTTGTACAAACACTTCAGCACTTCAATATACCGATAGTCAATACGGCACCGCTGGAGAGACTCAAGCACTGCCCACGTCTCGATCGAATCAAAGGCTTTCTCATAGTCCACAAACGCTAAACAAAGAGGCAACTTATACTCTTCGGTCTTCTGTCTAACTTGCCGTAGCGTGTGGATGTGGTCTATGGTACTATAGCCTTTTCGGAAACCGGCTTGTTCCGGAGGCTGGAATTCATCAAACCTGCGACTGAGACGGTTCGTTATGACCTTCGAAAACAGCTTATAAACATGGCTCAAAAGCGAGATGGGTCTGTAATTTTTAAGTAAAGTTTTGTCACCTTTCTTGAAGAACAGCACCACCACGCTTTTGTTCCATGCTTCTGGCGTTGAACCTTCGAGTAAGACGGTATTAAAGAGCTTCTGAAGGACTTTAAGTACCGGTGTTCCACCCGCTTTCAGAAGCTCAGATGTGATACCGTCGTCACCAGGCGCCTTGTTGTTCTTAAGCTGTTTCAAGGCCATTCTAATCTCGTACAGGCTGATATTCGGGATATCTTCGGTATAATGTCGGGTCAGCTTGGCTCTTGGGTCTTTGGCCGAACTGCTAACAGGTTTAGCGACCGAGGTGTATAGCTGTCCGTAGAAACTTTCTACCTCTCCTAATACTTCTGCTTTGGTCGACGCAACACTGCCGTCTTCTCTCTTCAGCTTCGTCAACTGGCTTTGCCCAATAGACATGTCTCTTGCAAACACTTTGGAGCCTTTTTTCCGCTCTATCGTCTCTTTAATACGGTTTGTATTAAAGATCCGGATGTCGTGTCACAAGGACTTCCATATTCGTCTATTGAGCAGCCTATATGCTTCAGCATCATCCGAAGACTGCAGTTTCAATGAGCGTCGTTCAGCCATGAGGTTGAGGGTATCGTTGGAGAGTTTCTGTGGCCTATCTGTACGGTGGGGTTTAAAGTACTTGGAACCCACTGTATGGACAGTTTCTACTAACCTGTTATTGATCTCATCCACTGAAGCGATGTTCTCAAGGCAATCGAAGCGATTGGATAGCTCAAGTTGAAAGCTCTCGGGCTCTTGAATACGGGCACGAGTGGGTCGGAGCGTAGACTTCATCAGACGAGACCTCTCCAGTTTGACATTAATATTCACCGTGCTTCTTACCATTCGGTGATCACTACCGGTTTTAACCCTGTTGATCACGGAGACATCAGTGATTATTTGCCTTTTGGTGGTCATAATGAAGTCAATCTCATTTCTCGTGGAACCATCGGGACTCAGCCAGGTCCATTTCCTGTGAGGTGGCTTCTGAAAGAAAGAGTTCATCATAAAGAGTCCCTCTTTCTCCAGGAAGTCGGCCAACCTCTGTCCCCTACGGTTCCGTTGTTCATAGCCAAATTGCCCCACTTTCGACTCATCCTCGCTTCTCTTACCCAACTACGCGTTGTAGACCCCCTTAACAACTAAAAAGTGCGTTTCAGAGGTATGTATGGCCCGACTAATCTAATCCTAAATCCCGACTAATAAAATAAGCGTCTCCTCTTCTTCTATGGTGTACCCTGACGTTCGGGTGCCGTTGGTGGTCGGTCCCAGGTGGGTGCTGAACTGCCTAGACGTAGAGCTTCTGCGAGAGGCGTGCATTGTGCAGGCATGGAACGCCTCCCCCTCGGAGCCAGCTGACCTGGACACGGAGGCTGGGCGGCTGTGCGATTCGATGTCACACGTGTGCGATGCCTCTATGCCCCGTGCCAGAGCCCCACAGTGCAGGCGCCAGGTATACTGGTGGTCGGAGCAGATTGCCGAGCTCCGCCGTAGATGCGTGGCCAGACGCCGACGCTACCAGCGCTACCGGAGAAGAAGGCGCCGGGAGACAGCCGAATCAGACGCCCTCTATGCGGCCTACAGAGAGGCTTCCAAAGCCCTCCGCGTGGCCGTCAGCGAGGCCAAGGCGGAGGCCTGGCGTCAATTGCTGGAGTCTCTTGATCGGGACCCATGGGGAAGGCCGTACAGGTTGGCGAGGCAAAGGCTCCGCCCTTGGGCTCCCCCCATCACCAGCACGATGCAGCCTCCGGTGCTTCAGCGCGTGATCCAGGGACTGTTTCCTCGTGGCTCAGGGTTGGAGTTTTTGCGTACGAACGCGGCAGTGGCTCCAAGAGTGGGAGCAGAAGAAGAAGACGTACCTGGCACCTCCGAGGGAGAGCTGGCTGCGGCCTTTCTCAAGATGCGAGCAAAAAACACGGCGCCGGGACCAGATGGTATACCCGGCCGTGTGTGGGCCCTCGCCAAGGATGCTCTGGGGTCCCGCGTACGAGCCCTCTTCGACCGCTGCATGCGGGAGGGGAAGTTCCCTACGAGGTGGAAGGGAGGTCGGCTCGTACTCCTGCGAAAGAAGGGGCGTCCTGCGGATGAACCCGCCGGATATCGCCCTATCGTACTGCTTGACGAGGCTGGCAAGCTCCTAGAGCGTGTGGTCGCTGCCCGCCTCATCAGGCACCTCACAAACACTGGCCCAGATCTGGCCGACAATTAGTTTGGGTTCCGGAGAGGTCGCTCGACGCTGGATGCAATATCCCGCGTCCACGATCTCTCCGAGGTGGCGTGTTCCAACGGCGAGGTCATGTTTGCGGTGTCGCTGGACATCGCAAACGCCTTCAATAGCCTGCCGTGGAACACGATTTTGAGGGCGCTGGAGCATCACGAGGTACCCCAGTACCTCCGCCGTATCCTCAGGGACTACCTCTCAGCAAGAGAGGTGATCTACCCGACAAGTCACGGCGGAGGCCGAAGCACAGTGACTCGCGGCGTTCCACAGGGGTCTGTTCTTGGACCACTCCTGTGGAACGTTGGGTATGATTAGGTGCTGCGGGGCGTTAACCTGGATGGCGTCAACGTCATCTGCTACGCCGACGACACCCTGGTTACCGCCCGAGGGAAGACAATCCGAGAGGCGTCCATCCTAGTCACTGCCGCAGTGGCGGGGGTGGTGGCCCGGATCCGGCAATTGGGCCTGGGGGTGGCGCTTCACAAATCCGAGGCCATCTGTTTTCCTGGTAGTCGGAGGGCACCACCCGCAGGCTGCAATATAATTGTTGGGGGGACCTCTATCGCTGTCAAGTCAACGCTGAGATATCTTGGCGTTGTGCTTGACAGCAGATGGAGATTCAGGGCCCATCTTCAGCAGCTGTCTCCCAGACTCGTGGGTACAGCTGCTGCACTGGGCCGCTTGCTCCCGAATCTTAGGGGAGGAGGAGGTAGCTGCCGCCACCTTTACATGGCGGTGGTGCGCTCTATGGCCCTCTACGGTGCTCCCATATGGGCAGGGTCCCTCAACTCCCAGGAGACCACCCTGCTACATAAAGCCCAGAGGGCCATGGCCGTGAGAGTGTGCAGGGGCTATCGCACACTCTCACACGAGGTGGCCTGCGTTCTAGCCGGATCCCTTCCATGGGATCTAGAGGCCGAGGTTCTGTCCTCGGTCTTTTGGCGCAAAACGTGGGCGCGACAGGAGGGTCTCCGCCCTGCCCCTCAGGAGTATGGCCAGTGGCGAACGGATGCCAACGAGGCCGCTTTGGCATCTTGGAACAGACGCTTAGGCGTAGGTCCACGGAGGGGAGCCGGAGCAACTCGGTTCCTGGAAGCGGTCCGGCCCATCCTCAAGGAATGGGTCCATCGAGGGCATGGGTCTCTTACCTTCCGGATGACTCAGGTCCTCTCGGGGCACGGGTGCTTCGGGAGGTACTTGTGCAACGTTGTCCGGAGGGAGGCGACCCCTGTGTGCCACCAGTGCGGCTGCGCGGAAGAAACCGCGCAGCACGTGCTGGAAGTTTGCCCAGGGGCTGTCGAGGCGCGGCAGTCCCTGGTTGCAGTCGTGGGGGCGGACCTCTCCTTGTCAACCATCTTAACAAAGATGGTCGACGACGAGAGGTCATGGGAGGCGATGGTCTCTTTCTGCGAGGTCGTGATGTTGCAGAGAGAGGCCGAGGTGCGAGAGAGGGAGATAGATCCCGTCTCTCTCCCGCTCCGGAGAGCGCGGACACGGAGGCGAGCCGATCGGGCTCGCACTCCGTCTCCGCTCAGAGAACCTGTGGCATCGGCTGTGGGGACAGCCGGTGCCCCCAATTAGGGTTAGGTCCTCACATGGTGTGGATGGCCCGCGTGTTCCGGGGCATCCCACGAGGTGGTAATGGGGAGGGCTTTTTACACCCTCCCCAGAGGCTGGGCCTGCGTAGGCGGGCAGCGACGTCGGTGGGGGCTGTGGTGAATACGAATGGTCCCACGGTTCCCGCCACCAGTCGATGACGATGGAACACCGCAGAGGTTTGATGGGTATTCTGCTCTTCTGGCGGAGACTCCCACACGCGCACCAGCTCTACCCCTTGGGCTGGTGATCAGGATATAAAATCTTCCTCTGCGTAAAAAAAAAAAAAAGGTACAACATGGGCATTAGACATAATTTTCGTCTTGTCCATGTTCATCTTAAGACCTACCCGTTGGGAAACTCGATGGAGGCCTTCGAGCATTGTACTGAGGTCTTCCATGGATTCTGCCATGACTACATCCGATATTTTCTATATTTCTATATATATATTATATATGTATGTATGAATATATATAGGAAATATTTATTTTTGCGTAACATAAGTTAGACTATAGCTTTATCTATATCCATATCTGTATCCAAGGATCTTAAGTATAAAGTATTAGTGACATTAAATTTAATCTAAACATATATAATTTTTAACCTGACGAAGAGGGAAAAAGGTAAAAAAAATACAAAGCCACTTTGAGAAACTGCTAATTTATATTTAGATAGAACGAGAAAATGACGTACTATACGCACTTTTTATGCCGTTCTTATCTCGTCAACTCAAATAGCACCAGAATATGAATAGTGCGATTCCGCGTGAACTACCGTCCATTTATATTCTATGACAATGGCCCCTGATTTCAGGTGCCCTCGACCGTGAATGGAACATTTCCTGTGATACATCACTGTGGACTTGAGACCTTGTGGTTATTGAGATGGGGAAAATGATATTTGAGTGGATACTCTATTGAAGTGAGGCTTTGACCATAAGCTCAGGACCCGCCTACACTGGCAGCTGTGTTGCTATTTTGTCATAGCCTTAGCGGAGTGGCTGCACGTAATATGTTCTGATAGGGTTTATGGATTAAGTAAATCTGAATCTACAAGTATTCAATATGCACCAAGCCCTAAAAACTCTGGCCTAAAGGTAGAAGAGTAGAGAGTAATGTTTAGAAGAGTTATGAAACGCTCTTGACCTACACGATTGCTTGTGTCAGCCTAGTATCAGTAGTTCGGTTATTAGACCGGTTGATCGAACTAAACAGTGTTAGTAAACCTAAACATATTTATATAGAAACTAAAAATAATCGCAGGCAAACGTTTTTCTCCAGCATCGAACTACTGATACAAGATGCAGCTCATAAGTCCGGTTGACAGTTCAACTTATAACTGAACTACTGATACGAGTACTAGGCGCCTGTGTCGCAGGAGGCATTGCTGCTTAAAATAAGATATCACATGACCCGAGAACTAAATGCTCGACTAAATATTCGACTAGGGATTGAACCTGGAGCACTACGTTTTGAAGGTAGGGTTGGTAGTGACCAACTGAGCTCACAGAGCCGTCGAAAGCTACTTTAGTAACCTTTACCTGAGTCGATTTTTTTGTAGATGTTACGGATAAAACTACGTGTCATTCGATGGTTGAGACTTTTGAGAAAATATCGGATGATATCTCCCACCCACGTGATCAGTTATATCATTCCTTTCATGGAACGTTTTATGTTGGCGTCACTTCGACTCTCATATTATTGTTTTATTTGTATATACCTTAAAATGCGTCTCGTATTTAGGTGTATGTCAGTTTCTATCGAACGCTCATACAGTCGTTAAATCGAAAATTTTAATAATGCTTAGACTGACCGTAGGAGATATATGGCTTTTAATAGGCTGATGAAAGAGATTTTAGAGAAACTTGATATTAATAAAACTACGTTTGAACTTTAAGGGTCGGATACACGCACTGAATAGATCATATATATTTATAGGATACACACATGATCTATCGTTACTTAAATCCGACCCAATATCCGATTATTCGGAGACCACAGATATTCCTGAACAAATAATCATGCTCGTCCACCCTCAGTATATCCAGAGCTTTACAGCTGCTAATGCCGAGGTCATGAAAGTTCAACTCAGCAATTAACTTAATAATTTAAATTGAAGCGCAAAATTAACTATAACGGGCTTTCCACTGGAAATGTATTAGAATTACTTTCTGTGAAAAATAAGCTCGAAAATCTGGAACGTAATTTGATTAAAGCTTACTGAATGAAACTCTAAGCACGTTAATAGAAAATTGCCTTTTAACCCTCAACTAGTACCACCTGTTCTAATCCTGTCTGTCATTTTAACTTATAACAAACAAGGTAAGTAACTGATAATATTAGATTTTCATGTCACACCGTTTATTGAAATATTGAAATAATATCATCAATCAATTAACTAGACTCATACTTTATTAAAACAATTACAATCTGAAAAAATGTAATACCGACATCCATTCTATTCAGTTATTGGAGTGTAACTCAAAAATTACTGGACCGAATTTGATGAAATTTAAATGAGACTACACGGGAAGCACCAGCTTTAAAAAAAGAATTTTGTGAATCAGTTTATCCTATCGAAAGTAATGAGGTAAGAAACATTAAAAAACTAATAGTCGGTAAAAGTAGGTAGGTATAAAATATACTTACTCAACATACTTTCGTATAATTACATATTATCACAATCATCCAAATAACTTCTTAATTGGAGAATAATACTAAAATATAATATATAATACCTATATATAATATAATATATAATATAGAAGACCTCAAACGTCATAAATATGTGTATTTAGACAGAATGTACATGTTTGTGCCGTTTGGGGTCGAAACTTTAGGCCCATGGGGGCCGTCCGCTATCAACTTGTTTAGGGATCTGGCGAAACGTTTGTTTGAGGCGTCGGGTGACCGAAATGCTGGCGCCTATTTTGGGCAAAAACTTAGCCAATACTAAGTTTTTGCCCATCCAGCGTGGCAATGCCGCCAGCGTTTTGGCCACTTTTCCCCGCACCATGGGGCTTATAGATTAGATAGTTATTATTATTATTATTTTATTTTATTTTTAATTACTAGTAAAGCTATATAGTTCCTAATCTATATCATCTAGTATACTATCTACTCGTAGATATATAATAATAGTAAAATTACATCAAGATATAACTTTACTCAAACTAACAATAATATAACATATTAAGATACGTGATTGTGCCTACCATGTAAGTTAATCCTTCGAAATAACACTAAACTACTATTAATACTCAGTAGATAGATAGATAGATAATACTTTATTGTTCACAAAAACATAACAATATGAAAACTTAAATGTAATAATTACAAAAATTGTGTCACAATGGGCGGCCTTATTGCAAAAAGCAATCTCTTCCAGGCAACCTTAGGATGGAATGTATATATTGTGTACTCAGTGTGTACTACTACCATTCAAGTGGATACGTAATACTATTTATACTAAATTTGAACATAAACTATTAATATAAATATAAGTTCATTTGCGTATTATATAGTACAATAGTAGATTGTATCATAAGGGAGCAAAATAATATTTTTACGGCGAGGGCGCTTTTTTGAATCCAGAGCGAAGTGAGGGATTCAAAGTACGTCGCCCGAGCCAAAAATATATTTTCCGCCCGAGTGATACACTCTACTTTTCATCACCCACTATGAGAAAATAAAAGCGCCTCATATTTTATTGTAATATTATTATTTAATAAAACATAGAGTAACAACTAAATTGAAATTAAATAGTATCCTTTATTAAAACAACTAAAAACTTATATTTACATTTGAGACATTTTCGCAGTTATGAAAATTTATTGTTACAGTTTTATTAGGAATAGAGATTGTTGTAGATTTTATATTCTGCGTGTTTGAAATGTCCGAATCTGGATCATTTTGAGGAAAATGTGAAGGTGAATCTCGTTGTTTGGATGTAGATAGGCGCGGCGACAGTGGTATAGATGGATTAACTGAAGGTTGCAATTTAATGTTTTCCACGATGCGTTCAGATGTTTTCGCCTTGTTCTCAATGGAATCTTCTATATACCCTTCTGCTACAGCACTCGATTTCCATCCTCCATGTCGCTTGAGAACAGTTAAGTCCGCTCCAGTATCTGCTAAAAGGGTAGCAGAAGTACGACGAAAACAATGCCCTGTATACAGTTTGATATCTGGTAACTTCAAATAAGTAGCAATTTCTTGTGGCATGTTAGAAATTTTATTTTTTCCCATCACTTGTTTGAAGCACTTGCCATTTTGATAACGGATGAAAAACCGATTGGTCTTCATAGCAGCAGGACGCAGGTCCAGGTATTTCTGTACAATAGTTTTGTATTCTCCTCGTATTACGAAGGATCGGTCAATTTTGGTTTTTGTATCGGTCAGCTTTACTAACAGTAAATCATCCGAGTGATTTTCGACATCATCAACAGTTATTTTTAAAAGTTCATTGCCACGACAAGCTCCATGTAATCCGAAAATTAAAGCCACCTGTAACAAAACCGAATGTGAATAAGACAAGTATCTATCAATGTACAGGTTACAATAAAATGTGCATTTTTATACACTATGATTATATTTTACTAATCCACCTTAAACATAGTTACCTACTTACTTTTACGGCAAGAAAGACTTTGTCGGGTGCCTCATTAAGGAAAGTCTCCACGTTTTTGACTGAGAACACTTTGGATTTTTTAGGTTTAAATCCATCAGACATCCTCTTCAGGTACGCTATTAATTTCGAATATGTGTCCAGTTTTACATCGTTATTAGAACTGACTGTTGATTTAAGCATTGAGTATGTACTCCAAAGAGTGGAAGGTTGTTTAGTTTTGGCTAAGTACTGGAAGTAGGCCAAAAACACAGATTCTGAAAAATTCTTGGCGCTTCTTGCATTTCTCCATTCAATAAAATTACCATAGGCTTTCATATATTTCTCCCGGGATTTTGTAGGTAATAGATTATCCATCACATTTCTTGCGTCAGTTCTAATGCTTTCAGGAGTTAATTCTATACTTTCACTGTCACTTGAAGAACTCATTTTTCAAAACAAAACAAAACAATGAATTTCTAACAATCCGTGGAAATTTACGAAAACGCGGGCTGTAGTTCGCGCTTTTTTAATTTGTTTTTTTTTTTTTCATTCATCCGGCGGCGTGACTATGGGCCGTCGTACCAGCCAGTCTTTATTCAAACAATATTTGCGTTCGATTTCTTTGGTGCTGAACACTAAGATGTTCCAAATTCAAAAAGTGCGCGGCAAAGATAATTGCGGCGCACTTATAAAGAGGATTAAAAACTCATTACTGCCCGCTAAAACTTTCTTATAGAAAACACCACCTTTGGGTGCACATAAAGGCGAACCAAGTCGTCCTTTTCGAATAGATGGGATGAAAAAGTGTTTGCATATGAAACTATGATTCACAACAAACTTTTCAAATTAAATAACAACAAAGCGAGCATGTACTCAAATTTGCTTTTATTCAATGCTACGCATGCGATGAGTTGCAAGCCATTTTCTAAACAAGCCTATTCATGTATAAACAGATTACAAAGCACTAACATTCGCATAAAAGCCATTCCATTTCGAAACAGCGTGAATTCTTATAAATACGTCTGGAAAATACAAAACCTAATTTTGACATGAATACTACCAATTATATTCCACAGATTCATGTAATAACATTTTTATTCACGAAATAAATGAATTTTTCTAAAATCATTTTGCATATAACGAGATGAGCTGGTCGTTCGCCTAATATTAAGATCACGATGGCTACAGTGTAATCTGCAGCTTCCAAGAATTCAAATCAGCTCGTTTTTAAATAAATACAAGGCCCCTTGATAGTTGCAGTTCGATCTAGATCTTTAAGCTTCGCTACTGCACTACACTGCACATATCACCCTTAGACATAGCTTTATCTTCTTCTTCTTCTACGTTGCAGCCTTGACAGAGTGGTCGTGATCGTCATGTTGTAGTGTTGGTGGGGCCAGAAGTTATACGCCTCACGATGTCATGAAATGTTTGCCTGTTAGCGGGCGCACTTGATTTGGTCCGCTTGGACTGGTGCCTTCCACTCTGCCTTGGACGATTAGGCGCTCTATGGAGTCGTTGACTCGCCTGGAAACGTATCCAAAGAAAGATGGTATACGGGATTGGACAGTTGCCGATAAACGTTGCTAGCTTATAGTCCCATTACTGTATAGTGCAATGACTTCACTTACTAAATGAGCTTTTGCAACAAGATTAACACGAACTGCCACTCTTAGAATAGTATTTTAGAAAAACGCTTATAAAGAAATCTCGACTTGTGTCGAGATTTGACTGTAAATCTTATGAATATTATAAATGCAAATGTTTGGATAGATGGATGTCTGTTACTTAATCACGCCACAACTGCTGAATTCATTTAGATGAAAGATATACCTATAAAAAAGCTCAGCCATAAAACGTCCACTGCTGAAAATAGGCCTTGGGTAAAAAAAAATGTTATTATTTATCTACCATCTGAATAAAAAAAACATTGCTCTCCAAATAAATTTCAATTTGAACAAAAACATTACTCATTGTTCCTGTATCATTGACCTGTTAAGCGAAGCGTATACAACGCAAAAATCAGGACAAAACTGAAGACAAAATGTAACAAAAGATCCGTAGAAAAACAGCCTTGACAAATTTGGGTGGATCGAGCAACAATGGTCTAGCTATAGATCGCCTTGTTTAGATTGCACGATGAAATAGTATATTTGAAATCTGCATTTATCTTATCTTTCTTAACATTACTACTGGTCCTGTGAAAATAGTAGAACTTGCGAGCCCTTATTACCATGCAATGCAATAACTGACACTTTCCCCTTTCGAAAGAGATAATAGGAGTATAAGTTTTAGCAATAATTTGCGTTTCCTTGGTCCTAGGAGTCAAATCTAGTAGTAGTATTCTATAGATTCAGCTCGTGAAGGTGGAGAGAACTGCGTAGTCTGATTGGAAATATAAATTTACAAAAAAAAAACGTCCATAGAAGCTACGATAGATATAACGCTAGAGCGAATTTTCCCCATTGCCCCTACTCCCTCTTTTAGATATTTATAGCAACATCTTATGTAGAATAAAGTTCAATGAAATTTTATTGAAATCCGGCGATAAATAGCGCTACAGCAAATGTCCCCCTTCCACCCAATATAAAATCACGCTCAACTGAAAAATGTAAGTAAATAGAGAAATTGTGTGCCGATTTTCTTAAAATTCTGCTACAAGTGGGGTTAGACAGACAGACTAACAGATGCACAAAATGCATTTTTGGCCAATCTCATGACTTAGACGCTTCGCTCGCTCGTTCAATAATTGCGAATGTTCGGATGGACGCATGGTGGTTTGTTACTCAATCCTGTCAGAAAAGCTGCACAGATTTGTATGCAATTTGGAATGTGCATAGGTAAGGCATTGGAATCGTTATGTCAGTCACTTTTCATCATCAAAGCGCGATATGCAGCTGATACTATTTTTTACGTGAATAATTTTGTTACTCTAAGACGCAAAAACGAGAGAACGGATTTGAATGAAATTTGAAGTGGAGATGGTTTTTTCCACCCGCTATTGACACATAGGCTACTTTTTATCTTAATTTGACGGGTATTTCCCGTTAGATCGCGATTCATCATTTCTGCCGTAGGACGTCCACTGTTGAACATAAAGGACCGGTTGGAGGCGGCCTGCATCCAACGTCGTCCTGCGACCTTCATCAGGTCGTCTGTCCACCGTGTCGGTGGACGGCCTACGCTGCGCTTGCCGGTCCGTGGTCTCCACTCCAGAACCTTTCGGCCCGATCGGCCATCTGTTCTGCGTGCTATGTGCCCTGCGCACTGCCACTTCAACTGGCTAGTCTTCTTGGCTATGTAGGTGACTTTCGTTCTTCTACGGATCTCCTCATTTCTGATTCGATCACGTAGAGAAACCCCGAGCATAGCCCTCTCCATAGCTCATTGTGCGACTTTGAGCTTATCTATGAGGCACATAGTAAGAGACCACGTTTCAGTGCCATAAGTCATCACTGGTAACACACATTGGTCGAAGACTCTTGTCTTGAGCTACTGAGGTATTTTTGACGAGAAAAATTTTGTTCGCGATTACGTTATTATAATTTTATACTAATGTATAGTATAGTATAACTGATATTATAAAGAGTACAGCTTTATTTGTTTGTTTCTTTGTTTCGATTGAATAGGCTCCAAAACTACTGCACCGATTGGAAAAGTTATTTTACCATTAGAATCCTACATAATCCCTGGTTAACATATGTAGGATATATATGATTCACCATTATCACCATCCATACCATAACGAATAAACTCCAAAATTACTGGACTGATTTTGAAAATTCTTTCACCATTACAATGCGTTATTATCTTTAAGTAACAAAGGCTATATTTTGATTAATCATCATCATCCATCACCACGCGAGTTAAACCGTGGAGCGCGGCTAGCGTATAATATATTTTGGCCCCATGAGTTTCACATTTATAATATAAGTAAGATACCTACTATGATCTGTTTTACAAAAGTCTGTAATACAAAAAAGATTTTACCAAAATCTAATAAAATTATCTCAGTATAAAACTAACTTGATTTGTCTGTCTGTCTCGACTCTCACATTCCCTCAAGTTTCCAACTTCTATTGACAGCACTATAATCCGTTATAACAAATTGACAAGTCTTCTACTCGTAGTACTTTAACAAGGCAGTAGTGAAGGTGCTGCGTATTTATGCTTCTGTCAAAACGAATAGTCATTTTGACGTCCTTTGGGACTGGGATCCTACTCTTGAACACCTCGATAGACGATAATAATAATTTGGAAATCGATAATTTTTAAGAGCCTTTGCAATTTGAAACTAGCGTGACCTGACTACGATGAAGTATGCATGTATGTAAATACGACAGATATCCCTTTAAGGGTCGATGTCATTATAATAATGAAATTTCTATATCACGCCATATCCTCCCATCTTTGCTTAATTTTTTAACGTAAGAACATTCTACGAAGATAATAGAATAAATAGGAAACATTTAAAAAAAGATGAATGAAATCGGTATAGCCGTTCTCAAGTTATAGTTGGACCAGGACAAATAGGGGTTCATTTTTATATAATGTATAGATATAAATTTATATTTATATTTATTATATAAGATATATTAGTGCGCGCGCACTAAAAATCCAACCTTGACGCTTTGTCGGGGTTTGGACACGGGAAGTTCACGCATTTGCGTTATCTATTGTAAATATATAATCTGTGATAAGTATACTATGTGTGTATCCGTTCCTATGTCCACTTGTATTTACTCAACAGCTGAACTGATTTTGATAAACGATACGTCATAAGATGCGCCATATTGTGCACGAGTGTGTACACTAAAATTCCCAACTGCTGCAAAAAGAGGGTAGATTTTAAGCTAATTGTGCAGGCTAACTATATCTGTAGGCGGGTTATGATACTTCTAATTTGATTTCTTGGAGATCGATATTACTAAAATCAAATAAAATTATTTATTCCGTATAGGCTTACGGGGGCATTTAGAAATTGGCAATTTAGGTATATATATTTTTTCTACCTACTTCTAAAAAGGAGGAGGTAAGTACTCAATTCGAAGGATTTTTTTTAAGTATGTTACCACATAACTTTCAACTGGGTGAACTGATTCCCAAAATTATTTTGTTATGTTTGAAGGCTGGTGCTTCCAGCGTGGTCCCATGTAAATTTTATCGAATTCGGTTCAGTACTAAAACTAGTTTCAGTAGTAAAAGAGTTACACTCCAATAACAGACTTTTACCAAAGTAATAGAATGGAAGTCGGTATAATTTTTTTTTTATTGCACTTGTTTAAATCTACAACCGGATCGGAACGCGACCACGACCCAAAGGGTCTGGCAAGAAACTCATCGTGCTTGTCTTTTTAAAAAAAATTATCGCCGATTTCTTAATGTATATAACAAATGTTCGTTTATTTTTAGCTCCAGTGTGTACTAAATACTATGGTTTACTCTTAACTTATTATCCTACCTATGACAGTTTCAGTGACACTAGTAGATTTATAACAACTTTATGCACTGTATTTTACTTATACTGTAACTTGTGTGTCGCAAAACTTGTGAGCTACCTTTTTCTACGAAATTTACTTTAAGTGCAAAGTTTTCGAGAAAATTCTAGCCGATGGATATTAGCAAGTTTTTTCTAACTTTTTTACTTGGATATGTCATTTTCATACATTTGATGGTATGTCATTTGTTATTTACGTATTAAGTAAAGAGTACCTACTAATACATACAAAATAAAATACAGAGTGTTCCAGAAAAAGACGACAGGCCAACGAGAAGTTTTGACAATAACCGCCGTATAAAATGATCGGTTTACCTAATAATATATTTTATTAAAACCAACCATCGCCATTTATCTGGCAACTTTTTTGTTTTTACCTCATAACTTTCGATAGGGTGAACCGATTTTCAAAATTCTTTTTTTGTTTGAAAGCTGATGTTTCCCGTGGCTGTCCAGTAGTTTTTGAGTTACACTCTAATAACTGAATAGAAGTCAGTATTAAATTTTTCAAATTGTACTTATTAATATATAGCCTTTTAAATTTTTACTATAATACTCGTAATACCATGGCTTTTAGTAGTACGTTACTATCTCGGCCTATAAAGAGTGCATTACTGCTAGCGATGGTGATGGCAAAAGCGCAGCGTAGCGCAGATCCAGGCCACCTTAGCGTGGTCAGTATTGCAGCACTTGAATGACAAGCTGGAATAAGTTTATAGAGCGGATAGTAAAAACTGCGTTATGAAGCTCAAAAACCGAAAGCGTAACTAAGATAAGATCGAAGCCATCATAATTTTTTATAAAATATTAATTATTATTTTTTTTTTTTATTAAACCTACTTTGTAAGGCAACCATTATATATAGATGAATAGTTTATTGTAACACCACAATGTCGAAAAATTATTTAATTAATTTTGTCAAAAAGAAAATAAAATAAAACATATTATTAAGTGTCACAATGGGCGGACTTGCGGGCGCTCATCGCGATCTCTTCCAGTCAACCATGAACGGAAAGAAATAGGTTTAACTTATCAGTGGTGTATAAACAAATATAATTTATATAACTTATAAATGTACATACATAAACATAGCTTAATACACAATATACTTATAAAATATTATAAACCTTAACAACATACCAATAAACTACACACACACACACACACTAACACACACATACACACACACATGTGTAAAGCACACAATTATATGTACTTAGAATGCATTAGCAAGCACAATCTTTGATAGTTTCATTTCTCTTTTCCTTTTATATTTCTGTTTTGACAATTTTAGTAAGGCTTTAAATTTAAATTGTACACTCTTTTATGTCAATAAATGAATTTGTATGTTTATATTTAATATTCAAAAACAATCAAACTACGTTAGTGTGCGACTTGTTACAGATACTCTGCATAATAATTTTCACCTTATGACGTATAAAATAAGTTCGAAAATATTTAGTTTCTAGTTCATAATATACAGGTGTATCCTTGCCTCAGCGTTGAAAATTTGATTGAATTCTTATCACAAATTTAGAGATAAAACTTAATGAATATGTGAAATAATGTGAGCAGGCAGCACCAGAGCATGACCAAAAAGCACGTAAGATTAGTTGTTATCAATCACTAATGGCTTTCTCTGTAGGCATTTACATGTTTAATTGCTTAAGTAATCACTTTATAGTGATATCTTATCAATGCAAAAGTACTCTAAAAGATATGTTTAAAAAACATTATTTCGTTGTCCTGATCAGTATGTACCTTAAGCGTCTTCTAGCTTTGATAAAATTATTTTTGTTTTTAAACACAGCTCTTTATCGATAATATATCTCTTATTTAAATGACAGTATATCGATTTATAGTACTTTTAATAAACTAACCTTTTTTTTACTATTAGAGCAAGTAAAAACTAAACTTTAGATTATAAAGGTACATCAAGTAAGGTAGTCGCAAAACCATCATATTTTTTTTATATTCGAGTTATATCCCAAGAAGGGTATAAACCTAGATTAAAAATGTGGGCGAGTATTTCAGAGTTGTCTTTATCAACGTTAGAGTTTAAAATATGAAACAGCGTCAGTTGAGCATACGCATAGAAATAGGAAAAATTTACAAACAAAATCTTTAAAATCCAGCATGAACATATTGGAGAACATTATAATAGTAATTATTAAACATTCGCAATGTAAACACATATTTATATATTATATTAGCGGGGCTTATGTTGACGTTTCGATGAAGTTGCATTGATCGTGGTCACGAGCGGACTGAAGAGGCGGGTGTCATTGTTTTGAAGTATGGAGATATTTAATTTTAATTTTAATGCAACCCTTTTTAAACTTTCACAATGTAAACACATATTTATATATTATATTAGCGGGGCTTAATCGCGTTACTAATTTTATTTATTTACCTCGACGTTTCGATGAAGTTGCATTGATCGTGGTCACGAGCGGACTGAAGAGGCGGGTGTCATTGTTTTGAAGTATGGAGATATTTAATTTTAATTTTAATGAAACCCTTTTTAAACTTTCACAATGTAAACACTTATTTATATATTATATTAGCGGGGCTTAATCGCGTTACTAATTTTATTTATTTACCTCGACGTTTCGATGAAGTTGCATTGATCGTGGTCACGAGCGGACTGAAGAGGCGGGTGTCATTGTTTTGAAGTATGGAGATATTTAATTTTAATTTTAATGCAACCCTTTTTAAACTTTCGCAATGTAAACACATATTTATAAATTATATTAGCGGGGCTAAATAGCGTTCTTAATTTTATTTATTTACCTCGACGTTTCGATTAAGTTGCATTGATCGTGGTCACGAGCGGACTGAAGAGGCGGGTGTCATTGTTTTGAAGTATGGAGATATTTTTTAATATACCTCCAACAGTGCAACTTGCAACTTGATCAAAACGTCGAGGAAACAAATACTATTACTTACGCGATTAATCCCCGTTAATATAATATAAAAATATTATAAGTATAAAATACGTAGTAATAAAAACTTATCTTTAAAAGATGATTCTACTGGATGTTCCAGTGGTTAGAAGCTGCCAGTCATATCCAGGTTTTTATTTTTACATAGCTGAACGCAGACTTGATAAACCACACCATAACTTCTAGTTGTACGCAATAAAATGCCTATTTGGTGTTAAATATATTAAACTCAACGTGAAGCATGACGAATTAAAACTATAGTGTTAAATTAAACGCACATTCAATGAACAACCTTTCAAATTCTCACAATGTTAAACGAATTAAACTTGATATCGATAATGTTTAATAAAATCGATGACCAAATAAATTTTAATGACCATTTCATTCGAGACTCTTAATTAAATGACGTCAACTGATTACGGATGATCGTTTTATTTTATACTACTGTGTAATGAATGATGTTGCCGTAAATTTTATTTTAAGTGACAGTATCTTATAACTGAAAGGTGGTCTCTTGCTATGGGCCTCATAAGTAAGCTAAAAAGTAGCACAACGTGCTATGGAGATGGCTATGCTCGGGGTTTCTCTACGTGATCGAAGCTAGAAGAACGAAAGTCACCGAAATAGCCCAGAATATTAGCCAGTGGCAGTGGGCAGGGCGCACATAGCACGCAGAACAGATGGCCGATGGGGCCGGAAGGTTCTGGAGTGGAGACCATGGACCGGCAAGCGCAACGTACGTCGTTTATCGTCACGGTGGATAGACAACCTGATAAAGGTCGCAGGACGACGTTGGATGCAGGCCGCTTCCAACTGGTTCTTTTGGAAAATTATGGGGGAGGCATATGTTCAGCAGTGGACGTTCTACGGCTAAGATGATGATGATCTTAGAACTGTCGACGCCACTGCTCTCTTCATTCCTATGACTTTTTTAAGTTGTTTTTGTTTTTCTTATTTTCATTCTTTATTTTTCTTGGAAGCAGTGGAGCTTCTATCTTCACCACAACTACGAAAGCCCTCTGACGTTCTGTAGTCTGTCGTCCTTTGGCACACCACCTGACTATGGAAACCCAATATATCATTATAAATGTAATTTCCGAAGGCTGTGGAGCCCCTGACATCACCGTATGGTTATGAAGGCCCCTTGGTACTTGGAGGCAGTGAAGTCTCTGCTCATTTTTATTTAATTTTATTTTAATTTTAATAATTCCCTTCAGTGCCCGGACACATAGGAGCCGCTATCGTTTCCTTATCTGGTGTTCAGTTATCGAACTTTACTTACCTAACATTGCATTTTTATATAGAAAAATTTACATCTTCGGGCGGGATTCAAACCCGCGTCTTTCGACAACCCGTGTCAGACGCCATGATCGATGCTTACCGTCCGAGCATCTAATTAACTCTATATAATTTTAACAGTAGTTTCATTAACTCACCTATAATAATCCAATAATTTTTGTATACAGCGTGTAGCAAGTAATTGTAGTGTTACTAAAACCATACACGCAGAAGCTTGTATACAATTCTTACCTAACCACTGCATCCTATGAATTTTTACTACTGTAAAAATTCAGAGTTATGAGTAGTCAAAGTTTTTCTAATACTCAAGGTTTTTCACCCTTGAAAAACTAGACCAATGACGGCAATGGCTTCCAGAATGTAGACTTAGTAAACTAGGGACTTAAGCGGGGCCTGGTTTGGATTGCAGCGCGGGGAGAGGGGCGTACAGAGCAGGGGACAAATTTGATGAATAGATGGCAAAAAGATTGGAGAGCGCATTAACCCCAACGAACTCCAAGATTAGGCATGTCTAATGGGGCTGACCAAAAATATCGGATTATGTTTTTTTAACATACTATTGAAATAAATTCAACGCGAAATGACATTTTGAATTTTTGTCACTAATGGTTCCTAACTATGCGCGCAGTATATATGCACGCAGTTTCAGTATTACTACACCATTTTGTTACACACTGTATATTATCAACGGGTATATTTACATTAAAACTTGTGTTTATCATATCTTTTATCGTATTATCTTTATTTATTATATGCTAGCCTAATTGCTGAAACAACCTATTCAAGCATTTTTTACGGATGTACGTCCAATACATTTGGCTAGCTCATTCGGTGAACGCTAATAAGTATAAAAAACAGAGAATAATGCGGATTTGCCAGCGATGATGGAAATAGCCAATTAGAAGCCATGCAAGCATGAATAGTATAAAAAGGTAGATGATAAAAAACGATGACATCGTCGCACTATAAGAATAAATACAAGTTTAAGTAAAAAATATGTGTGAGTATAAGTAAAAAATAATTTAAAAAATACAAGCTGTAGAACGTCCGCTACTGAAGACATGCGCCTCTCATATGGGTTTACAAAAGAACGGGTTGGAAGTAGCCTCTTTCATCATCATGCGATGGTCATCTGTCTATCCATTGTGTTGCTGGACGACCTACGCTGCGCTTGTTGGCCTGTAGTCAGGAACCTTAAGGCCTCATTCATATCGATCATCAATTGACATCTTTTGTTGAAGTTGACCATGCCTACTTGCCCCGAAGTTATTTTTATTGCCATAAGTAGGCAGACAGGCAGGCGACCTGATGGAAAGTAGTCACCGTCGCCTATAGACGTTTGCAACACCAAGGGCAATGGCAACTAGCTGCCGACTTTTAAAAGGACTAGAAGGGTTGGGGTGAGGGGGAGAGGAGGGAGAGGGAGAGTCAGAGGAGGGGAAAGGGGTTTGGGCCTCCGGAACCTCCCACAGACCGACGAAACGCAATAGCAAGCCCTCTACTACTGCTTCACGTCGGTATTATGTGAGAGTGTGGTAGTTCCCTGGTCGTGCCAGGCCATTTGGCTGTAACCCATAGGGTTACAGCGCGGCACTACCACCATGTTTATCTTAGGTAGACGTTTTGGATGGCATTGCAACTGTCATGGTCAAGTGTCGTGCTAACCATTAGGTGCACGACTTGCCTATGTCGTTATTGTATTGCTTAATACGTTATATTTAACCTAATTTTATTAGCACTATTGCTTCGAAGCAGAATGTCTGCTATTGTGGTAGGTATCACTTTTTTACGAAGTGTTGGAAAATGTCTAATTGGTTCCTCTTTTGATTGGTACCACCGAGGGAGCACATATATGAATTTGCTATATGATATGTTTCTATGTACCTAACGCCAGTTGGTGTTGAAAGTACGAGTAGTAAACAAAATATACTATGCGAGCAGTAGGATTTTCATGAGAAAGGTTCGTTCGTTCAATTTTCCACCAAAGCTAGTTATTTTTTCCAAATTAACCTGCTCGAACCAAATCAGGATTCCGGAGTAAAGGGAGCATTCCCAATATTCACCCAAGAAGAAATGAGATTATACCAAAACATAATAATGATCTGATTTTCCTCGAAGGAATTGTGACGTTCATTTAATAAAAATGGATGTGAAATGTTGGATCTTGATGATGAGTTCTTTTTGGTGATGGTGCTGGGGGGCTGTGTGAATTAAATGACTGTACATTTATAAAAATGGCACCAATGCACTTACGACCTCATATATTTGCTCGCCGCATCAATGTTTGTGTGGACCACGAACGCTCATGCGAGAGTGGCCGTTTTCGGTCGGAAAAATTCGGATGCAGTGGCATTAATAGCGGTGTTTTAAAAAAAAATGTGACATGGCTGTCTGAGTTAATTTATAATTATACCTATTATATCAAAATAAGGTTTATTATAATTTTGACAAAGTTAATAAATGCAATGCTATATAAGATCCTAAAAACGCAATTAAACATGTGAAAACGGCCACAGTGACTGTCTTCCACGGATTGGACGTTATATGAGGAATACTTCACTCAGTATTCATAAATAATTTATGTATATAAAATATAGAATAATATATTTGTTATGATATTTTTGACTGATCATCATCATCATCTCAGCTGTAGGACGTCCACTGCTGAACATAGGCCTCCCCCATAACATAGGCCTGCCAGCATTTTGACTGATATGACCTATTAAAATATAAGTAAAGTTTCCAATAAATTAAACACAGTGGTCATTGCTGAATAGTTTTCTCCCAAAAGGGTGTGTTAAAAAGTCTTAAGACAAAAAGGAATTTCCCCGGATATTACGATATGTGGGTGCTTATACTTCTCTGGTAACTCGTGCATGTATGCAATCAACTATCAAGATAACTCAAATAAATGAATTCTATAAAAAAAAAATTAAAAACATCTTGAGTATTAATACTGACTTTTTCCACGCGAAACACAAATTTAAACCACATTTAATCTTAATAAACCTTCCAAGGACACTTTCACATTTATTATAATAAAAAAGAAAAATACTTCTGACTTGCTGACACCACAAAAAAACATTTGGCGCATCATTTATCAATGTCGACGCGAGCGAAGTATTATTAGCAACGACAAATGATTTAGATCGCTTATCCAATAATTCGTACATCATTGGTTGGATGTGTTAATATAGTTGGTTTTAGGGTACCGCAGTCCGAATAGTTGAACGGTTTTTTAGAGTTTCGATCACGTTGTGGCGTAAAAGTGTTTAAAATATTTTGTTGCTTTATATTTTGCTTATATAATTTTTTTGCGAGTAATATGGATTACGAACGTATTATTATTAAATTATTCATGTGTCTATTTTTATTTACGCTTTTAATAAGAATAATAGTTAGAGCAACAACGACTTCATGTTGAATTTTAATATAATTGTATGTAATTAATAACCTGTCTTCTTTAATGAATGTGACCTTTATATACTTTTGTTGCAAATATCGTCTCGGCAAACGTAGTGTAGGACGTCCTGAGGCACGTTGGAGTGACGATCTGCGCAAGACGGCTGGCAAAAACTGGATGCGAGAAGCCCAAGATAGACCTAAGTGGCGTGCAATTGGAGAGGCCTATGTCCAGCAGTGGACTGCTACAGGCTGGTGATGATGATGGTGATGATGATGATGATGGTTGCAAATATTTGTTATTTCGTTTAATTCGTGTTCTATTCTGGATATACACAATATAAAAAAAATCTTCTTTCACCATTAAACACATCAATAGACACATTATTATAGTTCAGTTCGGTGTCCACAAATATCTATAATTATTTTTGTAAATATTTTATGTTATAATATCATAGATATATTATATTGTATTTAAGCAAATGTTTATGAGAGATATTATTTGTATTACTATATGCTCATTTATAACTTGGAAATTTTAATAATAATTATACACACAATTCAAATTTAATATAATCTTATTTTATGCATTTAATTAAATATGTACTTGTGTTTTCAATACCTATTTATAAAAAGTATATCTGTAAGAAATTGCTAATAGCGATATGACCTGTATATCCTTTTTTACTACATTTAATTATAAGAAAGGGTACTCGTGGTCCGAAGGGTGGTCAGGTTGCAGGCTAGGGATATAAAAGAGGACAGCGATCTCTTCCTATGTGAAGTGCGTTTATTTACTTTGACAGAGGTCCAAGCAGAGGTATGCGTAATTTATGTAGTAACTTTCGTGTGCTAAAACATAACAATGGTGTCGATTCTGTAAGCATTCTCTTAACTAAAAATCTCTAAATTATGGCAGTGCTTATTCTGTTCAGACTAAAATCCAAATTAGTATAACACTTCCAAATGACAGCACTAAAATTAAATATTTCTTTTCAATTTCAGTATAATAAAGACAAATTAGTCGTCACGTAACTTGATGCGTGCTAAACTAACGTAAATATACCCAAAATTGAATAGAATAATTCTATTTTTAGAAATTTCATTCTAAGTGTTACATGAATTTGGATTTTAGTGTTAACAGAATAAGGACTACCATAATTAAATTTTAGTTCGCTAATTTAGTTTGGTTTTTTGAACATGTGAATCGGTACCACTGTTTAGTTTAACATTGTGTGATATTGTCATTGTGTATTTATATTTTGACAGTCTCAAGCATATCTAACTTCACCAACTTTTATTTTTCTTGCATGCCGAAGGGCTGAATATAGCTGAGCATTTGAACTTTACATGTAACAACTAAGTAACCTGTATTCGCAATGAATGATTTGTTTTGATTTGTATTTTTGTGATGTGATGAAATTTATTTTGTGTAAAGTAAGGAAAATATATTACATTACTTAAATATTTAACAAACGACAAATTACCCAATAAAAAAAGTCAAATAGATTGGTCTCCTTGAATCATTCCAGGTATATTTATTATATTTAAATTTTATTTCGTGTTATTATCACACTTAAATCTACAGTGTAGTGAGCATAATATTGGTTACGTATATATTGAATAACTTTCACAATATAATTAAGTCTGGCTAATCTGCAACACGACATTATTTGACTGTTAGGCAGTAAGAAGTTCGCCGGGTCAACTAGTCTACAGATTTGTTTGTTTGTTTGATCAAAATAGGCTCCAAAACTACTCGTCCGATTAGAAAAATTGTTTCAACATAAGAATCCTACATTTTCTCTAATGAACATAAGCTAAATAACATTTTCAAAGGAGTTAGGGATCCGTATGAAAACTTCGATAATGTAACCCAATGTGTGAAAAAAATACCAAAAAAGTACTTGTCGCGTACACTGAGGAAACTATTGGCCATATAATATTTGTCTATGTTATTGACATTCGAGGAAAGTGATAGGCGAATGATGACAGGGGGCTATTCCACTAACTAAATTTGTTCCAACTGCTATCGAACTGTAGCTGATTTACACACATTCTTATTCTGCTTTTGAAAAACAGTGCAGGTGGAGTTACGTTTCTATTGATGCCAGCGATAAAATAATGTTTCATATTATGGTAACTCTATAGATCATGAACACGACGCTAACTCATTATTGTGTTTAATATATGACTGTTATATAGTAGCGTTCCAATTTGCCTACAGAAATAGTAGAATAGCTTTTTGGGTAATTATCGAACGGCGACCGGAGTTGAATTGCAGTAGCAGCGGGGTGGATTGTCGAAAGTTGTGAAATAGTAGAATTGCCCTCAGTTTTATAGAAGGCGTCATTATCTACAAAGAAGTCTACGTTACCATTATGTCTAATTATTACAGTTATGCCACAATAAATACTTTTGCATTTTGTACTATGCAATAGTGAAACCAGTGCGGCTATTATGAAACTCAGTTGCTAACAAAAGTTGATTGAAATCTTGAAAAATGGCCGCCGTCAGTTTTAACAACTCTAGTAAGCAAAAATGTTAGTAAGTTGATAACTGGAGCTGACAAAAGTGACATAGAGCCGCCATTTTTTTCGATTTCAATCAACATTTGTTAGCAACTGAGATACATAATAGCCCTGCGGGCCACATTATTCGTATCTTGGTATCAATCATAATAAAGCGGAAAGATAAATGATTGTTTGATAATGATTCAAACATTTCTTTCACGAGTATAAAGCTACATTATTCCTAAGTAACATATGCTATATTAGATTCATCCTCATCATCATCCATCACCACGCGGGTGAAACCGCGGACTGCAGCGTATTATATTTATTTTATATACTAGATTATTTTATATATTATATACTAGATTAATATCTACGGAACCACAACCACAATATATACGACCCAATGTTCATTATCACGTGACCATATTTTTTATTACCAACTCGAGTAGCATATTTATGACTACGTATTGCAAGAGAGGTATCATTTTTATGGAAATATTGTATTAATATGCTTTTCCTTGAAATAAGCAAATAGAGGGAAATGTAACAGTAACGTTGATTATATTTTTCTTAATACATATAATATTCGGTGCGAGGTTTTCGAAATTGGTTCGTTTGATGTTAGGAAATGAATTCTAGGTTATTTCGAAGTTAACTACTTATATTTAAATATGAATTATATCTGATTTATGTATTATGTTGTATACACTAGTAATGTAGGGTATAAGTTAAAGTTAATAAATAAATAATCCGATAATTTAATTATTAAAAATCTATGCCCAGTAAAATATTTTTTTTTTCTATTTTAGTTAATTTCATCTAGAGTAGTTTTGGCTTATTGCTAATTTAGGATTGAAGTCCTAATCAGCTGTTATACAACCCTTTAGATAAAATTATTATGTAAATGATCAGTTTTATATCAAAAACAAGATGTAAGGATTTTTATTAATGATTTTTGAAGCTTCTGCATCGGGAAAATACATTTTTAAAATGTATTTATTTCTCTTTTCAATTACAAAATCCGTTTTTTCATACCAACACGATACGAGTAGAGATAACTTTGATGCTCGAATGTTTGGCTAGGTAGTCGTGTCATGTCGTCAGCCATGCGATTCTGTAATGATTCGTCAATGCGTCTGTCGACGAGCTCACCGATGTCAAATACTTTATGAGATATCGTCCTTGTACATGAGGTGGTTTTTCCAACGTTTCTTGTCATCTCGTCATTTGTTTCAAGGATGTTGTCAAAGATGCAACGATGTTTGCTCTTAGCAAAGACCTTACACTAAAGTCTTTGGCTCTTAGAGACTGTGCTTAGAGAATCGCACGGCTGATACGAATTGGCAGAAAACGCAGGTCAAATCCCGTGCCAGGATAAGTAATATCCTCACGTTAAAAATCCACAGAAGAAGAAGAAGAAGAAGAAGTAATATACTGTCTAAAATTGCACAAGAGATAATGATTCTATTTTTAAAAAACGAGTTTAAAAATACAAAAGCTAGACAATATTATATAATCACCTTTTAATTATTTTATTAGTTAATGAAGCTACGGCTACATGACAGAACACACGATCATCCGCAAATTACAATTATCACTTCAGCATAGAGTGTCAAACAAAATGAGTGTAAAGCAGAAACGTAGCTTAAAATCAGGCAAAATACTATAAAATACAAGCACATATTATTGGAATATATACCTTCAATATTCAAAGTAAAATTGAATAATTTTAGGGTATTTAACTGCGCTTCCAACAGTGCCGTTGTGCCCCAGCCTTTTCACGACCAAAACTCTCCCTTAGATCCATTAAACTATTACTAACAACGGAGCATGAATAGCTATAAGCACATTTGCATGTAGACACAGATTTTATAACAGTTACTATGTACTTTAATAGCTCTAGAATCACAGAATAAGCAATAGGTGGTAAGTGTAGAGTTTTCTAGAGCCACAGTATAAGTGATAGTATGTAAAGAGCGCTCGCGATCTCGACGTGCCTGCGGTTTGTTAATCTTTTAATGGAATTAACCCGCGCCGCCGATGTCACTAGTAAAATAGCGCTAAAACAGAGTTAAATTTACTGAAAGGGATAAACGGCATTAATACACCAGTACGATGAGTAGTGAAGGTCTGGCTGCCCGTCAGTTTCATCAGTCATCAGTCTTTAATGGGATTAGAAATGGTCTGAGTCCAGCAATAAATGAGCAGGGATACCGTTTAAACTGATCGTTAGTACACTGCAGGCGTTAATGTGGATTTTTATATGTTATATTTAATTATTGCATCCAAGGTAAATCCACCCTGTTTTAACTATATACCAATATAAACTAAATCTAACTAGATCTCAAAATCAAAAACATCATGTTCTAATCTGAATAATTTAACTTCGTATGTCGCGCGTACACCAACCATGTAAGCCCTGTTGCGCGTACACCTAATGTATACACATTTTTATATCTCTGGTTTGTAACTAATTTTATCAGATTCAATGCACTGCATAAGTATAAACGGTATAAACATGCTTTTAGTTGGTAAAAGTATTCAATTGTAGTATTTTTTATCTAAGCTTTTATGCGTAGATCGGAAAGACATCGAAAGAAGTAGACAGTGGACGGGTAAAATTTTTTAGTTGCGTTTGCGGGAAATGGTATCGACATCTTCCCTTTTTTTCTTTAATACTCTTATTTCTGCTTTGGTTATACAATACAATAATAAGTTTTTTTTTTATCCATAACTCTCTTATCAAAAACGTTTATTGTGGGATGACATTAGCATCAAAGTTAATTTTGTTGTTATAATTGTCAGTATATAGTTCTAGTTCTAGCCATATTAATCTATCTATCTATATGTCCGTCGGTCATCACCTAGTTATGTTACAAATTTCCAGTCAAATCGATTTAAGTAGTAGTTTTGAAAGTGGCAAACACCTATCTTTACTAACAGTTACTTTGATAAAAAATATTTATTTGTGTACTGCAGACATGTTAGTACAAAAAACTTATAAAACTTCTGAAGTACGCTCTCCACATTACTTATACCACGCTCGCAGTACATATTCTCCGATGACACTTCTGGTATATTATATTCCGTCATCTCCTAGTAGATTGTTTCGTACCCTGCATAATTACTTAGCCTTTGTTACTTAATTATTGTAGGAGTAAATGGGGTTTTTAGCACAATGAGATGAACGAATAGGGTTGATTTATGTCTACGCCCTTCAGAAAAGAAATGGTACTGTTAAGTAGATTAGGTGTTAATGTGAAAAAAGGTTTATTACCTAAGGTCGCACGTGAAGCTGTATAAGTTTAACCAATAAGGTGAGAGGGGATGAAATGGTACACTTTGGAGTAGTCACCACTAAAGCACCTTACAACAAAGGTTATGCTGAACCAAAATAAATATTATGCAGATAAAATCTGAACCTTTAGTTTATCGAGAGTAAAAATGAACAGGAACACAGATTAAAAACATTTACATTTGTTTACAACTATTTGACCTGACAAACATTGTTTTATCCCACAAAAAATTAAGCAAAAACACTTTTTTCGATATTTACCAATCTAAAGAGCTATTTTTAAAATTTTTATTTCTATTAAAACCTTATTTTTAGAGAATTTTACACATTGATAAAATATTCAAATTGGTCCAGTTCCCAAATAATGCGCTTACCGACGAAAAACATAATTTTTATATAGATTCTTTGTCAGGCTCCATCGCGTTGTAGTTTCCTGCACTGCTACTACAAAATTACATTCATTCGAAAAGTTTGTACGGTCAACCAGGGATCAATAAACTATGTTTCATCTTTACTGAATTAATTATTGTAATAACTAATGTTATGGATAAACTTTACTTGCCTTTTTCGGTGTGTTACGTAGCTTATTTGGCCCCATGCTCTTCTTCCAGAGTGTTTATAATTTAATTTCCTTTATTATGTTTTACAAAAACCTAAATTTAAATTCCTAACTTCCATAAAGCTCACCACCCACTGCAACTGTACAATTCCTGTACCGATAACAATGGCCTAATTTGCATACACACAAAGTGAGAGTTGATTTCCAGCAATTTATTGCTGCCCGTTTGAAACGGGCTTTGTTTTGATCAAACTAATGACCAGTAGGTTACATGGGACCAGTACACGAACTATATTTCAGAGGACGTTTTATTAACGTTACCAATAATAATAACTAATACAATTATTGTATTTTTACATAGTCATAATCCCAATATAGAGTTCGTCATATCAAAGAAGAAACAGACACCTAATTGTCACAGCTGCCTTATTAGTTATGAACAGTCAAAAATATAACGTATTGCGCTACGATATCTTTAGGGAATCATGACATCAATACAATTTTACTATCAGTTCTTGAAGATAGCAGCACGCGGCGTTACATGCATGTATGGCCATAGCGAATAGGGTATATTTAACTAAGCACATTTGTACCAGCCACTTGCTTCCTGCATCCAGCGATCACCCGCGGTTTTGACGAGGTCGTCAGTCCACCTAGCAGTAGGCCGGCCTACACATCGCCTTCCGGTGGCATGGTTGCCACTCGAGAACCTTTCTTCCCCATCGGTTATCAGTTCTGCGAGTGATGTGGCCTGCCCATTACCACTTCAACTTGCTAATTTTAAGAGCTGTGTCAGTGACCTTAGTTCTCCTCATTTTGGATCTTATCACGCATGGAAACCCCAAGCATAGCCCTCTCCATTGCTCGTTGAGCGACTTTAAACTAGTTAATGAGGCCCACAGTAAGGGACCACGTCTCAGTGCCATAAGTCATCACTGGCAACACACACTAGTTTGTTTTCAGGCTCTGAGGTGTTGGGGACGAAAATATGGATCGAAGCTTCCCGAATTGAACACTTTCTCACAACCACAAACGCTAGACACACTGGCTGATTATACTCCTTGGTCTTTTGTATAATCGGCCGTAAATATAATATAATATATGCCGTGAAAAACAATATCAATACTAAAATTGTATCCACATTTGGGATGTATGAAAGATACCTTCACAAACAACTTTTATAAAGTTGCGGTCGTAGGTCGGTATTCCTATAAAATTTTGTGCAAATTGTTTGTTGTTTGTGCACAGAACGATAACGTACCTGGAATTTGAGTTCTCTTGGCAAATGAGAGATATGCTTTGTTATTAATTAATATTTCCGTTTCATTTCTGATGAATAAGTCCAATCATATAGAAGTATACGTTAGTGTCACGATTAATGTGATATAACATCAAAATAATTAAACTTGGTATGTAATGAGCAGAGATAATAAAGTAGCACTTAACAGGTGGCTCTCCTTTTCTAGCAGCTACATTGTAAAATGTGTTGCGTTGGCCGCTAAACAGCCCCGGAGATCCAGTCTCATAGAAAATAGGATTCAGGACCATTCTCTACCGACTTCCAAAAAGGAGGATATACTCATTTCGAATGGGTTTTTTTTAATGTTTGTTACCTTATAACTTTCGATAGGGTGAGCCAATTCTCAAAATTCTTTTTTTGTTTGAAAGCTTACCGTGTGGTCCCATATAATTTCATCAAATTCGCTCTAGTAGTTTTTAAAATACACTCCAATGACTGATTAGAATAGAAGTCACTATTAATTTTTCAAATTGTACTTGTTGTTTTTAATCATCAAAGAATAAAGAAATCAGCCAAATCAGTTCACAAATTCTGACGTGAAAGTGTAACCAAATATAAAAGTGTTGTGATCCATTTTGCAATGGTCACATGATTTCCGCATGAGATTGCCTTCACAGGCTTATCCAAATGATTAAATAGGAGCAAGGATTGAAACCAGCTACCGACCGATGGGGTCGACCCTCATTAAGTTCGAACTGTTGTCGCATCAATAAAAATCTATTATAATAATAAGCACTGGAGATGTGTATAATATGGCTAGTAGCATTATATGTACATTAAACTATATATTATAAGCTATATAGCTGTATAACATACACACATCGACATGGTCTAGGGATATTTCAATTAAACCTAAATAACTGATGAACAGGAACAGATGTTTCAAAAATAAAGTTAAGATTGAAATTTTGTCTGAGTTTTTCCTCTACTTCTAAGTTTTTTAAAAATTTAACTTTATCTAAAAGTTTATTATCAGATTAGATAGGCTATCAAACAAGGTTTATTTTAATTTGTAGGTGTCTTAACAAAAATTTTATAGAATTTTAGTTATTTAGGATTAATTGAAATATCCTTAGACCATGTTGATGTGTGTACATTATATATTGTACAGTTGTATGTTAATTACTCACAGTGAGATGCATTAATACCGATCGTGAATGACATTATCATGCTCGTATCAATCATGCGCTGATTACTGTATTACCGATTAAGATGACAACATTGATAAGATGATTATAGAAGGAAATAAAGATCAGATATGGATGGAATCGCGTCAATGTGCTTAACACCTATTTGAACTGATAGTTCAGCTCCCGCCTAAAATAATTACACATAATCTTCCGTGGCCGATTTTTAATATCACCATATTATAACCATGACCCCACTGCTGAATAACAGCCAGTTTCTACGTTATATTCTACCCCTCGTAAGGTCAATAGGTAGAAGAAACTGCTCCTTTAAGATCTCCGTTGAGTGCTCTATTTCAAATAAGCCATAGTTTTCAACTTACTAACCATATATATGTCATTTAAGAACGAGTTAGGGAAGAGAGATTATAACAAGTATCCTTTTTATGGAGTGCAGCAGTACCCAGACACATAAGATGGCGCTTATGAAATTTTCAAAGTAATATTTGCCTTTGATTTACATTTTAACTTTTCTGCAAAACATATCTGACTTTAGAATAGCCTTATTTTTTTGTAGTAATTTCCATATTATGATACTCGTATTATCGTTAAAACTATTGTTTGTCTGCTCCACCTTTTTTCTTACTCCAATTTGCTCAAGAGCTTCCTTTTGTTACGATTCTGTGAATTCCATTTCTGATTCAGACATTTCAAATAACCCTTTAAAGTTATTTTCATATTTTTTTGGATTTAATCTTTTTTTCATTGTCACTTTCCTATCTTTTTGAAGAATCGGTGATCTATTCTTACTTTCATCTTCCAGTTCTACCAAAGAGCCATTCCTACTTCTATTTACTATCGCGTTCAAAACAAAGACATTTCTGTACGTCTGCCGAGTCCGTGTAACCTCATAACTATCATGTTTACTTCTTTCTTCTTTCTCGTCCGCTTCCAGAGTATTTTGCTTTCTTTCTCCTTTAAATAAATTCCCTGTGCTTTCAATACTCCATTCCAAATGCTTCTTATTTCTTTTTCTTTTAACATTGGACAACCCTTAAATGGGCCATATGTGGCCCTTTACAGTTTAAGCACTAGTATGAGCTAGTGTAGTAGTGTCATAATCCTTGTGATTGTATCCACGTTTCAGACAAAGAACTTTATTTACAGGACACATTCCTAGTAGGTGACCAATCTTCCAGCAACCAAAGCACTGGCTTACTGGAAATGTGCACGGTCCCACTTTAAACCGACACTCGTATCCGAAGACATACGAGATGCTCTTGTACCCAACCTACGATTCTAATGAGCTATTTTAATATTTTCTGCTAATTACTGGTTTACTACTCTAAATAATGCCAAATTGTATGGTGGCCAAGTGTCACTTTCTACATGCATTTCTAGATGTGCGTGGTTTGGCAAAAGTGGTGCGATATGTGCATGAGCAGGAAAGTTGAAACAGAAACGTTCACATGTATTCTGAACTCTCTGAGTAAATCTTTCAGTTCTAGATAATATGCAATGGTCGTAAACAACATCTGCATAGTTGAGTTTAAACAGAGTGTTATTGAATGAATTCACAAAGCGTTATTCTAATGTCTTCATTAAGGTACTGAAGCTGAAAGCTGAGGTGTATCCATGTAAGCTATCCATATGTAATATGTTTTTACCAATAAATCTATTATTATAATTCCATTTTTTATGTCCGTCTGCTTTCGTAACAGCTATTTCCAATCAAGTTCAGTATTGTATGAATATTATGATATGAATGTACTGGTCGATGGACACTCTATTATCAATATCTTATAGTTAATAATTATTAACTAATTATATGATAAATAACTCATTATTTACATTAAAATTTAAATAAAACCATTAGGTTAGAATTTTTACACGTTGGCTTTAGTGTTGCCACACGTCAAAAAAAACTCTTATATTTATATGACTTAAAAAAGTTCCAGCATGGGTTTGTTGAGTGAAGACTTAGCCACACTAAGGTTATATTTTATGTACTAAAGCTTAAAGCGCATGCGCCTTACATTGCAACCGTAACAGTTTGATTTACTCATCTAAGTGCAAATATAAATAGCATTTTTTTTTGTCCCGGGGAAATCCTTTATGGATACCACACACCACGGGGAGGTTGGTGGTTATGTGGGAGTCCGTATACCCACCAAAACCCCGGGTGTTCCGTCACTGCCGCTATTGGCGGGAATGCGGGCCAGATTTTGCACACGACCGCGAACCCGCCGCGGCTGTCCGTTGCCGGACCCTTCTCTTCGCGGCACGCCAGAACAAATGGCGCGCCGCAACTGCCTCGGAGACCAAACCCGCCAACAATGGGCGCCAGACTTCCCCGTGTCTGGACGCCCGTGGTCTCCCTGTGGTGGGTCGGATACGTAGCCCCACCGCTAGCTACGTCAGCCACAGGGGATTGCCCCCCGCGACCCCACCTCTTCGAGCCTGCACCAAAGTGCCCGGGCCCCCCTCCTCGCACCTGCGCCAAAGTGCCCGGGCCCCACCTCCTCGAGTCTGCGCCAAAGTGCCCGGACACCGCCACTCCTATGTGGACATGGCGGCCAAAGCCCATAGGAGCGGCCGGCCGCTTGAGCCGGCCAGCGCACCCCAACGCCGGCGCGGCCCCTGTGTTCCTCTTGGCTTCACCGTGGTTATCCAAGCCACGGCTACTGAGCCCCCCGCCACGTCAATGCGAGAACCCTTCGGGGGGGAAATGTAAAAATGTAAATAGTATTAAGATTACAGTAGGTAGCTAAAAAGAGAAACATAGGTAGACATACTGGATAGGTAAACAAAAGAGTAGAATCAAAGTTATAAGCTTTTTTTTTCATTCCAATCATAACCAAAATTAATTACATGCTTTTATCTACCGTAAACGTAATATAAAAATAGAATTAAACACTTATCTTCTAATCACCCGGTTTATCTTAGTAATCTTGTATCACTCATAAGTATCACAAAGACAGGCATTAACCTGACACTAGTCAAATTTGATGTTAATCCATCTAACCAAGCATGATTATTAATTAACGACCGATTTATAATTTACGCTTACCAAGCACGTACAGCTACCGTTGATTTGAGGTGTTTATATCGAACAGAGACGGGTCCGACCCGTGGTATGAATGACAAATGTTGCGTACTTTTTTTTCTGTATTTGAATGTGAAGGCCTATAAAAATGCATTATCTCAATGGCACAGCATAGGTTTTGATCTGTGAAATAAGGCTAACAACTCTCATGTGTCTTTAATTCCACCACCATAACCCTTAAACTGGAATTCAGCAATGCGATTATCACTTCAGTCTTTTGCAGGTATTAGAATCGTGGCAGTAATAAATATATAGATTTAACAACTTAAAGTCGAACAATCAAGACAAAGAAAGAGCTTTAAAACGATTTAATACGCGGTGTAATGATTTGAAACAAGTAATTTGAAAAATTGAATACCGACTTCCATTCTATTCAGTTATTGGAGTGTAGCTCAAAAACTACTGGACCGAATTTGATGAAATTTAAATGGAAACACGCAGAAAGCTTTCAAACAAAAAACGAATTTGAAGAATCGGTTCACCCTATCGAAAGTTATGAGGTAACAAACATAAAAAATACAGTCGAATTGAGTACCTTCTCCTGTTTGGAAGTCGGTAGAAAATTACAGAAAAGGAGATTATGGTATTATTTTTTATATATTATATTTATTATTTAAGAAGGTTTCCAAATAATGTAAATGTAAAAAGTATGATTGTTAACTAAGTACGTTTTGTTAATTACACAAAACGTACTTACATTTATATTTAATTTCTTTTAATAATATATATGATAACTCCTAATGTGATAGCTCGGATATTAACAAAGTGTCTATTATGTTCTTGTCCATAGATTATTTTAGTTAAATTACGAACCTCAAGACAAGAGTCTTCGACCAATGTGTGTTATCAGTGATGACTTATGGCACTGAAACGTGGTCTCTTACTATGGGCCTCATAGATAAGCTCAAAGTCGCACAACGAGCTATGGAGAAGGCTATGCTCGGGGTTTCTTTACGTGATCGAATCAGAAATGAGGAGATCCGTAGAAGAACGAAAGTCACCGAAATAGCCTAGAAGATTAGAAAGTGGCAGTGGGCAAGGCACATAGCACGCAGAACAGATGGCCGAGGGGGCCGAAAGGTTCTGGAATGGAGACCACGGACCGGCAAGCGCATTGTAGGTTATCCACCGACACGGTTGACAGACGACCTAATAAAGGTCGCAGGACGACTTTGGACGCAGGCCGCTTCCAACCGGTCCTTTTGGAAAATTGCATGGGGGAGGCATATGTTCAGCAGTGGTCGTCCTATGGCTGAGATGATGATGATGACGAACCTTTAATTTATCCGCCTTTTGTCTTAATAAATCCATTATGTAATCGTCCGTACGGAACGAAAATCAACCTGAAGCTGCAGGCGCACTGACTAAATAGAAGTGAATCACGGATGAGGACCGGTTCAAACACGGGACGCAATATCATAAATCATCCCTTTCGCGTGAATGATTTAGTGAATTTGATTATTGCTTGTCCAGTGTCAGCGGAGATGAAATGATGGCGGCTATAGGGCTAATATCTATGCAGCTGAACTGCTCTACGACTGCTTCAAATGATTTTGCTCTTTATTGATGTAATATAAAACATTATCACTATGTTTTACTGCTGGTATTTGAGCCTTCTTCTCAGAAAGAGGAGTTGGTACATAAACCACCACGTGGGCCCAGTGCGGCTTAGTGAGCTAGGTGCCAACCCATGTCGAAGTTTTCAGACCGCCGAAGGCCTTCTACTTTTACTACTACTTTCTAATAGCCTGACTGTTGTCTTAAGACAAACAACCGGGCCCTTCGGCTTAACGTGCCTTCCCAGCCCGGAAGCTCTCAGTTGAACATTGTCACTAGTGGTCACTCATCTGACTCAGTAAGCGTTGCTTAACATTGATCAATTGCCAAGTTAAGCTCCTCTGCGGGAACTTCAAGTATTGACATTTTTTTTATTTATAATGCTTTTGTTTACAGACATCAATGTGTCCATGGCATTGTTTACATATATTAGTATTGACATTTTATTGAGATAAAGTTTTTTTTCCAGCCTTTCGTCCGTATTCATTACAATATTAAGTCAATGCACATATGATGTAGAGTAAGTACTTGAAGACCGCGACTTCTGATTTATGAATTACAGAAAAAAATGTCCTATTCGCTTAGTCAATACACACGCTACTGCATTGCCCTTCAAACGTAAACACGCTTGTACAATGTGCTTGTAGAAGTCGAATAGCATTGCTTGTATTATTATTCGTAGGCTTGTAGACAGAATTTTGGCACTTTCGTGTTACATACTATCACTGAGACTGTGAATGCCTATCTATAATTATTGACATTATTATTTATTAATGAACATGTAATTTTATCATTTGATGTTAGTGACGTGTGTAATGATTGATGGATATTAAAATATATTCCTCAATTATACCTTATACTTATACCATTAGGTATACCTAGTAGAATTATCTATTTATATGCAGTTTAATTCACATTTTTTTTTAAATTTGTCATGAGTTTTGAATATAAGTTATTATAAATTATATCTTTGTTTTGATAAGTTATTTTATAATGACTTTTATGTTACACTTTGGTGTATACTGCAATGTGTACACCATAGTGTAAATAAATGTCAGAGTTTTATACAAGGCTCACAACACATGTGGGTTATATTCTTCATCCACGTAGGATATCTTAAAACATGTGTTATTTAATTTTATCAGAATTTAAAAACAAGTGCAATTCAAAAAAGTTTTACCGACTTCCATTCTATTACTTTGGTAAAAATCCGTTATTGGAGTGTAGCTCAAAAACTACTGGACCGAGTTTGATGAAATTTTAAATGGGAGACCACACGGGAAGCACCAGCTTTCAAACAAAAAAAAATTTTAAGAATCGGTTAACCTTATCGAAAGTTATGAGGTAACAAATAAAAAAAAAATAGTGTCGAATTGAGTACCTCCTCCTTTTTGGCAGTCGGTAGAAAAGTTTAAACGACAGAATAACTATTCATTTTATATTTCAGGTGCATTTGTCAAAGAAGGCTTACTCCCAAAAAGGAACTCCGACTACATTTGACGGATATCGTGTTTTCTACCAATTTTCAAAAAGGAGGAGGTACTCAATTTGACTGTAGTTTTTTATGTTTGTTACCTTATAACTTTCAACTGGGTGAACCGTTTCCCAAAATCCTTTTATAAAGCTGGAGCTTCCCGTGTGGTCCCATGTGAATTTTATCAAATTCGGTCCAGTAGTTTTTGAGTTACACTCCAATAACGGATTTTTACCAAAGTAATAGAATCCTTTTAACAAGGAAGTCAGTTTAAAATTTTTCAAATTGCACTTTTCTACTGGGTAAGTTTAAAAGTCACAAATGCAGTCAAGGGTGATGAAATGTACAGACAGATTTTTTTTCATGAACATTATATGTATATTATTAATGTTTAAGTAATTATATTAGTACTTAGATATGTACTATGTTTTATTAATAATATTTAATGACTCACCTACTACGTATATGAAAAAGTATATAAAACAGTACTAGTCATTAAACCGTGTATAATTTATTTGTAAATGCTCAAATTATAACAATTGCTACGAATTTTTTTTGCGTAAATTATTTCATATAAGGTTACAAAAAAGTTAATAAAAAGTTAAAAAGTCAATCAGTAAATATCATAAAAAAAATTATAGAGAGAAAAATTCACATCCTCGGACGGGATTCTTACCCGTGTCTTCTGACTCTCCATGTCAGACGCCATTGACTAATAGTATTACTAGTAATTTTATAGTATTTTATTGTAATACTATAAAATTTACAAGGGTTGCGATGTCAATACGAAAGTTTAAGTAAAGGGTTTTTCATTAAATCACTCAAACTTAAAAATAAAATAAAAAACCTGTTTAAGTGATATTGCCACAATTTTTATTTTATCTTAAAGAATATTTGATGACATGTATGGAATATAATTTCAACCAAATGTCCGCCGCGACTCCGCTGTAGGTGGTGTATCCTGGTGGACCAATTTAGGATGACATAAATATATGATGATATAAATTTCAATGTTTGAGATCTCTAACGCAGGCGTTAGTGCTACTAAAACTAATACAGTAAATATAAATAACTAGCTCACCCGCCAGCGGCTTCACTCGCTTGGTCTTAGTATAGAGGTAAAAATGCCGTTTTGGAACCTCGAGGTCCTGGGTGGATCCCCGGGTTGGACAGTTACTGGCTTTTCTGCCCAATAAATTTTGAAAGAGTGCCTCGTAGTTTGCAATAGACTCGCGTCTTAGAAAAAGAACCCCAATGCAAAATTTTAAACTTTTAGCACTCGCAGTAACGAAGTTTCATACAAACTATCAACCCCAAATGAAACCCCTTAGGGGTTGAATTTCATAAAATTCCGTCTTAGTGAGCACCTAAGTCCTAAAAAGAACCCGCATGCAAAATTTGAAACTTCTAGCACTTGTAGTTTCTGAGATTTCGTGATGAGTGAGTGACCTTTCGCTTTTATATATATAGAAAATATAAACAACACAAATGCCGTATACAAATATAATTAATAACAATGGAAAAACCCGTCACAACATTTCATCACTCTTGACTATATTTTGTGCTTTCATTTTCACAGAAGAAAATTGAAAATCCGTCAAACAAAACTTCGTAGTTCGTTTTTAGTAGTAGGCCTTCTGTATCGAGGCGTTGAAGTAGTTGCCGCTATAATCGAAAAAGTACTTTATTTTCTCGAATTATACCTATAACTCTTGAAAAGGGTCCGAAGACATTTCTTTAATTAATAAACGAATGAAAGCATACTCAGCTATTCCATAAAAAGGACCGTCATCTAGAAGAGACAAATTGAAATGTCCTTTCCAATAAAAGATAAACTTTTATACCCGCCAGCGGCTGAAGGAAACATCTTTGTGGTCAGAACTCATCGGGATTAAATGCATGGTGAAAATGCAATATAAGGGTTGTGATAATAATTATGTGTATCTTATATGTGTTAATGTAATCTGTGATAACTTTTCGGCATCATGCTTAATTATAATGTTGTTTGTGTGTTGTTTTTAGCTGTGGTTTCTAGTTAAAATGTGTAGGTATTCAAAGTATATTAGACGGTATGGCCTGTTATTATCCTTTTTATTAGTGGTATTATGTGACTTAATGCAACTAGTATGATTCTGTATAATATAAAAAAAACTTATTTTGTAAACAAATGATAGTACCTCACTAGAAGTTATAGTAGGTAGATACCTATAATAATAATGTTTGCATACCTGAACGGTGGAATGTGAAGTACTTTTTTACCTACTTTTTAACAACTTTTGTTTTCACTCATATTCTGGCAAATAAATACATTTGAATTTATTTTAACATTATTATTAAGAATCAAGTTAGAAACAAAACCCTTGTTCATGTCTATTTTCCGTTGAGTATTAAATAAAAGGCTTCTGGTATGTAGAAGCGTATGGGCTGCTTAACAGTAGTTAGTAGTCTGTCACAAACTTCACAAACGTTCAACTGGGATCTGCTAAAGAAGGCTACGCAAAAAGAGTTGACCGTTTCTTTACACATTTCGATAGCCTTGGCAGGGTTACACACAAGCAAGTTTTCTGCGCGGGCTTACAACGTCACAAGCCTGATTTCAGCGAAGAATGACGAGTCTAAACATAAAAATCAAACTAAAAATCATCTATATTACATAGGTGATATTTATAGATTGATTCAGATCGATTGATTGATTATTCGTTTGACAGTCTATTCTTTAATTTGATCACATAACCATCAACAGAACATTGATAAGCGGTTGAAGGCATGCTTCACAAATACCCCATTGTTTAACCACACATGCCGCAATTCCTAGAAAAGTAGTATGATTTCTGTGAAAACAATTATATTATTGGCCACATATTATATGGTGATTGGCGTATCTACGGGTCAAGTTTTGAACACGTTATTAAGTAGACCCTGCGTTCAAATTTTGTTTTAACGACGGTAGGCGACGGTATCCCTTATCATAAGGTTTGCCGCTCGCTCGTTTGCCAACTTACCCCATAAAAAAAAAATCTACTTTCAGTATTAAAATGTTCTTGTATTAGTAGAATTGTCCTTAAACCGAGATAAAATATGTTATTATACACATACATTAATATTCTATGAAGAGATTAAAAGTAAATTATAAATATTCGTCGTGCATTTCAAGAGTTTACACTTTGACAGGTACGATACTTCATGATGTCAGCCCAAGTGGCTTTCACCCTTACCAACCGCCTGAGAAAAACATCCCTTAAAAGGTCCTTTTCTATTGTTATTTTTCAGTCAATTTACTTTGCGAAGGTTTTCCGCTTATCAAGCATTCGATACTCACGGAGTCTGGATTATTAGATCAGGGGGTAAAGGGAATTTGTATAGAATAGTGTCGTGCCTAAGGAGTGGTACATTATTTAGCGTATTGATATACTCGTAAAAGTTTTTTTTTCATGTGAATTAGTGACGAAAAAGCATGTCACTCGTCTTAAGATAAGGGTCAGTTCAGTGCTATTCAGAATTTTAAATAAAGTACAAGAGTTCAAAATCCTGCATGGCAATGCACAGCGCTCGTCTCCCTTAGACACAAGACGTTAATTCTCCTACCCTGTATGCCTTAGGAAACATTGCTTTTCAACGAAACCAACCCCGGAACTGCGATTTTTCGAACCGGGGCAGTAACATGATAATAAATAGAGCCCCTCTCAACCGGCGCCCCTCTCCAGTGTTAGAGATAAATTACTTAAAAAAACTCACAACTCGTGCTCTCTATTACCTATTTTTTTCTTACGTCGACGGTAAGCCAACCAGGTTTCGCTATGCTAGGCGCATTGTGGGGCATTTTTTTTAATTTTTACTATAATACGAGTATAATATGATGTAGGCGCGCCCTGAACTTGTTGCTCGGGGCGGGTGCCCCGGTTTGCCGCCTTCTAGGTCCGGAGCTGAACGAAGCACAGAATTTTTTGGCACACCACTGTTTCACGGCTGAATAACTTGTATAAAAAATTTGCCCCACAATGCGCATAGCATACCGAAGCCTGGTTGGCTTAACGTCGACGTAAGAAAAAAAATTATAATATTATTAATTATATTATATTCTCCAGGCGGACTACGCAACTGTCAAAAACTATCAGAGTTTATAATTTGTGGCAAAATTCCTATCATCCATAAGATCCTGTTATAAACCTGATATAAACTGTAGAATTTTAATCAAAATAATTGCCTGAAAGTCTGCTATCTTACAAATACTATCTAATTAAACATCATTAACAGTCAACAGTTAATAAAACCATAAACAATATTATGCAAGAAAAAGTGTTTTTATTTGTTTATCGTGAGATTGTCCTCGCACGCTTAAACATACGAAACGGCTTTGATGAAACATTCCACTGATATACCCTGGTACCCCTAAAAATTAATTAAATTTTAAAATATTTATTTTAACCCCAGATACTTTTTCCGTGGGATAGTGACTACGCTCTCGGATGAAACCGTAGGGTACAGCGTTGTTTTTAATACTTGCTTTCAAGAAACGCTCTGTAATTTTAGAAACAAATAAAATACTAGCTTTTATATCGTGTTCATTACTGTAAAACTGGCTTCTGGGCAAATATAAAACTTAAAACAAAATTAAGCCAGACATATGAAGTTTGTGTACTAAATATATGTATGTGCGCCTAAAAAAAAACATTGCTAAGCTTACGAAATAACAGAATAGAACAAAATATCATTGAAGTAAAAAAGAGCGCGCACTACAACGTGAATTTTTCGATATTCTCCGAAACATAGCGTTAATTGCTTGGCGAAAGATTTGCTATTTATATGACGGTGGCTGTAACTACCTAGCTTTTCAAGCTATAGAAAGGTTTCTCTCACTATGTTGTTTGTAAAATATTACTTCATCAGTCGGACGACCCAGACTCAATAGAAATTTCATTGTTATATTAACAATCAACTGGTGAGGGGTCGTGGTAACATCTAGAACTTATATAAATTCAAGATATTTGCTAGTACAAACTTATCATCTCAACCATAGGACGTCCTCTGTTGAACATAATAACATGCATCCCCCATATATTTTCAATAAGACCAGTTGGAACTGCTTGCATCCATCGTCGTCCTGCAACCTTTATCAGATCGTCTGTCCACCTAGTCGGTGAACGACCTAAGTTGCAATTACCATTCCGCGGGGTCCACTTCGAAACCTTCTGGCCTCATCGAAGCTACACAGCTATTCTGCCTGTCATATGTGTCCTTCCTACTACCACTTTAACTAGCTAATCTTCTGGTCTATATCAGCGACTTTAGTTCATCTACGGTACTCCTCATGTCTGATTGGATCACGTAAAGAGACCTCGAGCATAGCCCTCTCTATAGCTCGTTGTGCGACTTTAAGCTTATTCACAAACTTAGATGCTTGGTAGTTAATTCAACACGGCATATCTAAAGTAGCACCCGAAGTAATCTATGGTAGTACAGATGTGATATACCTTGCAAACTACGTATACCGTGTGCCTATGACACGTGTCAAAGCCACAGAGCGTGGCAAAATTTTTGTCGAGTCAGCAAGTAACACGGCTCGAATGCAGATCAGCAAGTCGTGTTCAAACTCAGACACATATTGTAACAGTTTAGTACCAAGTGAAACCACCTTGATATTCTCTAACAATCTGTAGTTTTGCAACTTAAGAGAGCAAAATTCACATCCTCGGACGGCATTCGAACCCGCTTCTTCCGACAATCCGTGTCAGACACCATGACCAACTAGGCCACTGAGGCCCAAGGTCCGAGCATCAAATTTAACTCCCTATTTGATTTCAACCGTCGTATGGGGACGGAGCGGACGAGGATGTGAATTTTTCTCTCTAAAATTGCAATGTTTGGTATCGCTAAGCAGGCGTTAGTGCTTTAAAAAAATTAATACAGTAAAAATCTAAAATTTTTCGACATTTTGGCTTATTAGCATAGAAGCATTGTTTTCACTATTAGCTGCGACAGTATCCAGAATAATTCCGATGCATGCAGCGTCACTAATCACACAGGAGAAAAGAAGGGAAGTAGGCAAATATAAAACGGACGAAACTACTACGCACTGCGACTGGAGTACCGTTGGTAAGCCCCACATTCCTCACCATGTCTAATCATATATCTCAAGGGTAAGCAAGTCAAACCTATCATAAAATCGATAGAAGAACTGTAGCAGTATTTCGGGACGGTGCATCCTGGGCAACGGTCAATAACTTCCCCTCGCGGGATCTTGTTGGCCGTTGGCGAAAGATCTGGCACGGTGAGCTCCTCCGCGTGTCCCTATGAAATTAGCATAGGGCACAGTGGATGGGGCAGGTAGGACTCAGCTTGAATTCCGCCACGGTGGGTCTTGACATTTATGTCAAGACGGCGTGAAGAGAGCCTCTGCGAAGAGGTTCTTGGAACGCGGGGACGGGTCCGACGCGTTGTCCGGGCGACGAGACGGGAGCATCCACCTGGAGCTTTTATCTACGTAGAGGCTTTTGTCTCGTGTGTTATGTACTGATTTCTGTTTGTTCCGTGTCTATGTTTTGTGTTATGTGTTGTGTGTGTGTTGTTAATGTCTCCTTAAGTTTCGGTGGTCGGCGATGGGGTTGCTGGGGGCTACGAGTTCTGTGGTGTGTAGTCGCTTTTGCGCCATACCTCCGGGCTCGTGGACCCCAGCATGGTCGTCTCGGCCGATAGACCACCACACACAGGGGGACCGAACCCCCTTCAAAAAAGGAAAACAAAAAAAAATGAACTACACGGCGAATGATAATATTCCCCAGGAGGGCAATAGCTATGCTACACAATCCCTCAGTGCTCCGGCACTCTGCCCCACCGTATCTGGGGGGGGGCAACATCCGCCACGAGGGCCTCGGCCCTCAAACCAAAGACGAAACTGGCTTTGTTAATATTGACTCCGGAAACGATAACCATGACGAACCTGGCAAGAAGATGGACACCGATGCACATGAAGTGCCATTGACGAGTGAGGCGCACGTGGTCTTAACCCGTTGCGCGAGTATTGATGAACGTGTCAGAAAGGAAGCGCGTAGCGCAAGCCTGGATAGATACAACTGGACGGGACAACTCGCGCGAAGCACCAGTTTCGAAGCGACGCACCGGACCGAAATGGTACGTAGCGTAAGCTCGGAGCAGGTGGCCGGCGACGACAGCCTATGGGTAGGATCAAAGCTGCTGGACCTGACAGCGTCTGAATCGGAAGTAAGTTTGGATACGGCGACATCCCGAGCGTCATCGGGTGGTCTCTGGCGTAAGCGTCGCAGGGATAGCGGTGACACCGGGGACGACGATGTGACATCGCCTAAGGTGGCCCTGTCATATCTTACGAGTGGCCGACCACCTACCACTGGTCATTTCATCGGCCTGGCGAAAGCCAAGGCTGACTTGAAAGCGGCCAAGGCCAAGGAGATGCGGCTCGAAGCCGAAACGGCGCTTGAGGAAGAGGTGCGAAAGAAGAGAGAAGCCACGGCTGCCTTCTTCCTCAAATCCCCAAAAGTGGCAGCTGCCCAATCGGTAAAGGAGGGAAAAGGGACTGCGGCCCTGGAGGGGTTAGTGCAGGACTCCTTGGCGACTATTGAGAAGGTCGCCAAGACATCCTCCAACCTGAAAGGGACATACGTCAGGTATCTAAGGGAAGCGGCTGAGACCATTAAGGTTTCAATGGCTGAAATGCGGGCGCGTACAGTGCCCGAGGAGATGGCCCGCCTAGAGACGGCCAATGCAAGCCTCTCAAGTGAGATGGAGTTACTGCGGAAGGAGGTGGAAGAACTACGGGCAGCGCGTGCGCAACCAGTTCTGGCCTTAGACCCCGTCCCTGCCGCAAATTCGGTCCGGGAGCCTACCCTCGAAGATGTGATGCGAACGGTCATGGTGCAGGTAGGCACCATGATTAATGCTCGCTTCGAGGGTCTGGAAGAACGGTTGCTTCCTGAAAAGCGCCTCCGGCCTCCACTGGCCGCTGATAGACGTAGGGAAGAGAGGGTGGCAAGCCAGGGAGAGGATACTTCCCGTGTGCCTTCTCCTCCACGGGTCCCGGAGCCTAAGGCCAAGCAGCGCAAAGGCAAGCGAGGCCAAGGGAAAAAGACTGCAGCCGTTGAGGTTAGCGCAGCCGTTGAGGTTAGCGCAGCTAAGCCGGCTGAGCGCCCTCCATCCCCAATGCCCCTTTTTTTTTTTTTTTTTTTTTGACGCTGGGAAAAATGCATTACGCATCCCCCCCATTGGGGATAGGGGGGGTATGTGGGACTCCCCGGTTCAACCGGTATACCCACTAAACTAACCCAGCGGCACTCCGGCTTCGTCTGTGTGGAGGAGGACTGGGAAGTTGGCAGAGCCTCTACGTCCAGTCCCCCACCGACGACCGCCCGCTTTTACAGCGGGGCCTGCACGCCCCTCCCACCGGGAGGGGCCAGGGAATGACCAGGAGTGCTCGGCCATTCCCGCCCGACGGAGGTGGTGAATAGGTGCAATGCGAGAGAAGGCGCCCCCGCGCCTAACTCTCGCTATTCACCACCGGGAGGCAGAAGGCGCAATCGCCTTCTTCCGCCCCTTCTTCGTCTACGCAGTGGCGCCGCAAGGGGGTCTTCCTCTCTTGCGCGCTCTGCCGCCTCCTTTTGGGACATCACGTCTTCGCAAAAGGAGGCGACCGCTACCCAGTTCCTCTCGCCTTCCAGCATGGCGCTGACAACGCTGGGGAGCGAGAGGTCCGGCCCGACTACGGCAGCCAAGCTGTGGCGCAGCTCGGACCACGACGGACACACCTCGAGGGTGTGCTGCGCCGTGTCCTCCGCTGCGCCACAATCATGGCATGTCGTTGTTTCCTCCCTTCCGATCCGGTGCAGGTATGATCCGAAGCATCCGTGCCCGGATAACACCTGCACCAGACGGAATGAGAGGAAACCGTGGGACCGCCCGAGCCAGTCTTGTAGGACCGGCCCGAGAGCGTCCAACGTGCGGCGACCAAAAGTGGCGGAGGCGAGGTCCTCCGTCCAGTGATGGACGACTGCGTCCCTAGCCTCACGCCGGACAGCCACCCGCTCCTCCAAGGTGGGGCGCTCCCCGAGCGCCTTACGCCTCGCCGTCCACTCGTACACTTTGGCGAGCACCTCTGCCTGGAGCTCCCAAGGAGGGGTGCCAGCCAAAGCGCACGCCGCCGCGAAGCCCACCGACCGGTAGGCCCTCGCCACCCGCAGTGCAATGGCCCTTTGGGGCCTGCGGAGAGTAGTGGCGTTCTCCCTCTTTTGAAGGGAGTCAGCCCAGATAGGAGCCCCGTAAAGGGCCATACTCTTCAAGATGCCGGCGTATAAGAGCCGGCACCGCGCTTTGGGCCCCCCCAAGTTCGGAAGGAGCCAGGAGAGGGCGCCCGCGACCTTTAGCAGGCGCGTCGACAGCCCGCTGAAGTGCGGGCCGAAGCGCCACCTGCTGTCGAGCACTAGGCCCAGATATTTCATCTGGGCTTTCACCTCGATCCTGACCCCCTCCACGATAATGTGGGCGTCAGGGGGAATGCGCTGCCGAGGCCCGTGGAAAAACACGGCCTCGGTCTTATGCAGTGCCACCTTCAAGCCTAGGCGGCGGATCCTTCCCGCGATCAGGGATCCGCCGGCCGAGGCCAGACTCGCCGCCTCCCTGAAGTCTCTCCCCCGGGCAGTGAGTAGAGTGTCATCCGCATAGCAGATGACACTCGTGCCACGGAGGAGATTTCCCCGCAGGAGCCAGTCGAATCCGATGTTCCACAAGAGAGGTCCTAGGACAGACCCCTGTGGAACACCCGACCCTGCATCATACTGGCGAAGCTGGCCCGAGCGGTCCACGAGGAGGACGGCTCGGTCCTCCAGATAGTTGGCCAGAAGCCTCCGCAGGTAATGAGGCACACCATGGTAGCGGAGTGCCTCCAAGATTGTCGAGTGGGGGACGGAGTTGAAGGCGTTGGCTATGTCAAATGACACAGCCAAAACTCCGTCTCTTGCCCCGACAGCCTCCTGCACTTGACCCTTGAGTAGGGCCAGCGCGTCTACAGTCGAACGCCCACTTCGGAAACCGAATTGGGCGTTCGACAGGTCCGGTCCGTGCCTGCGCAGGTGGCCATTCAGCCGCTTGGCGATGATCCCCTCGAACATTTTACCGACCTCATCGAGCAGAACGATGGGCCGGTATGCCGAAGGGGAGTCCGCTGGGCGTCCCTCCTTTCGGAGTAGGCACAGCTGCCCTTCCTTCCAAGGTTTCGGGAACCTCCCAGACGTGAAACACGCGCTGAAGAGGTCCCGAAACCTCTCCTCCATCTGGGAGGCGGCGAGGGCCACCACCCTTGCGGGAATGCCGTCCGGTCCAGGGGCTGTCCTCTTGGCGCGGAGGCGGAGGGCCTCCTCTTCAAATTCCGCTGCAGTGGGTGGAGGTGCCTCCTCCTCCTCGTCCTCTGACGTCTCCGTCCCCCGAGGGGGTTCCATCACTGGTGGAGTAAAGTTGGTCCCGGACGGAAACAGAGACCGAACCACCCCATCCAGCAATGTCGGCTCTAGGGTCTCCGTCAGCGGGGGACCAAAGGGGCGCAGTTTGTTCCGCGCCGCCTTATATGGTCTCCCATACGGGTCTTTGTCTAGGCCTTCCAGCATCTCGGCTCTCGCCGCGTCCTCGGCGGCGGCAATTGCCGACTTGAGGACCCTCTTTGCCTCTACGTAACCAGCGTAGAGAAGGACCTCGTTGGCCTCATCTCGTCGGCTGCGTCGTCGACTCCGCGTGTAGGCCCTTCTTGCTGCCACACATGCGGCCCGGAGCCCCGCGAGTTCCTCCGTCCACCAATAGACGGCACGACGGGGAGGTCGGCGGCGAGACCGCGGCATGCTGGCGTTGCACACCTCGGTCAGGGACTGCCTCAGTTGGACCGCTGCGGAGTCCACGTCCAGGCCTTTGAGAGGAGGTGCGAGCCAGTCCTGGACAAACGCCGCCTCAATAGCCGCCTCTCGGTCCAGGCGAGTGAGAGCCCACCATGGAAAAGGGGAAGGCCCTGAGGGGACCGTTCTTCGGGGGCTCTGGGTGGAGATGTCGAACCGCACATATCGGTGGTCCGACAAGGTCTCCACCATCTCCACCCGCCAGTTCACGACGCGGGCGGCTAGAACGGGGGTAGCGAACGAGACGTCCACCACTGACCCTCCCCGTTGCCGCACACACGTCTGGACCGTCCCTCTGTTGAGGAGGGATACACCGGACGAGGCCGCCCAGTATTCAACGGCGCGGCCCCGGACGTTGCAAGAAGCGGCTGGGTTACCCCAGACCGTCGACTTGGCATTTAAGTCACCCAGTACGACGACCTGGCGTGGCGCCACCCTACCGACCACTGCGGTGAGGATTTCGAGAAATATCTCGAAATCCGAGAGAGGGCGGTTTGGGGAGAAATATACGCCTACAAAGGCTATATCCCCCCACGCGGCGGCCACATATCCCGGTCCCCTCTCCAAGAGCGAGAGGGGAGGGGAGTCTGTGGAAGACCGCGATACCACTGCCACCAAACCATCCCGATCACCCAGCCAACGGCTAGGGATTGAGTATGGCTCGGCAACCACCGCCACGTCCACCAACCACTCAGCCATGGACTGGATAAGCAGATCCTGTGCTGCTTTGCAGTGGTTGATGTTCGCCTGGAGGATGTGATGCTCAACCCTATCCATTATTCCGACATCGCACCCCCCTCATCAACCGCCAACGTTCCCGATTCAGGGACGGTGGTAGCCACGGCCGGCCTGGTCAACGCCTGCACTTTGCCCTTCTTAGGGGGAGGATTACAGTTCCTCCCCTTCATGACGTGGTCCGCCGGGCGGCCACTGGCGGCACACACCGCGCAGCGTGGCGTTGCGGCCGTGCAGGTGGCGGATCTGTGCCCCTCTTTACCGCAGCGGTAGCAGCTGTCCGCCCTATCCACCTCGGAAGGACAGAGGGCCCGCGTGTGCCCGATCCCGAAGCACTTGAAGTAGCGCAGAGGCTGATCATCAAGTGCTCGGACTCTGCAGGAGCTGAAGCCCACCGACAGCCGTCCTTTAGCGAGGACGGCTTTAGCCGCAGTGACTGGACACTCGAGGCGGATGGTGCCCATGCCACCGCGACCAGACCGGATGCCCCGACCCTGCACTGCTGCGACGTCGCAGCCCCCAATTGCTGCAACCGCCGCAACCACCTCCTCTTTGGTGACCGAATCGTCCAGATCCGTCACCTCCAAGGTGGCTGACTTTACGGGCCTGACCACCTTAGCCACATCCGCTATGACCTCTTTCAACTTAGATGCAAAGAGGTCCGCGTTGGCGCCACCCTGTGCCCCCGGGAACTCGAAGATTCGAGCCCCAGCTTGGGTCCGACGACACGTAACTGCTTTGATCCCCAGTTGTGTGGGATCGGCGTTAGTACGAGCCCGCTTCAGGACAGACTCGTACGTCTCTCCTCGCTCTGCAGCCTCAGCGGTGAGCGTCACCACAACGGCCGCGGTCTTGGGGGGAACCAGAGGCTTAGGCTTCTTTCCACCAGCGGACGCCTTTTTGGCTGCAGGAGCAGCGACATTGCCCTCCGGGGCCAACTTTTTCCCCTTCCCCTTTTCCCCTCCCTTGCCGGTCCCCTGGGACGGGCAGGGAAGGGTGGTAGCGGGTGTGGCAGGGGGGATGGCCGTTCCCGCTTTTTTCTTGGCCTTGCCCTTGCCCTTCCTAACCACCTCCGTCCACGATTGGTTGGACGGGGTGGAGGAAGGTAGAAGGGTGTCCTCCTTTTGGAAGGAAGGCCCCGGCTCGTTCGGCCTCTTGTCCGCTGCGAGTGGTGGTCGGAGGCGTTTTTTCCGGCAAGAGCCTGTCTTCGATGCCAGCGAAGCAGGCTCTCGTGAAGGCCCTTTCCTCCATGACAACCTTGCGGATGATATCCTCAAGGTTGGAGGAAGGAGACTCTTTAGCGGCTGGTCTTGGTTCGGCCTGAGTCGGCCGTACCGTGGCTTCAGCCAGCTTTTGTTGCAGCTGACTGACCTCCGACTGCAGGCGGTCGACCTTCGCTTGTAGTTGCCGCGTTTCATCAGTTGCGGTGCGTTGCACCAGCTCCCGAATTATGCCGCGCATACTCGCGGCCCTGCACTTCAGGGACTTCTGAAAAGTCCCTTTTAAGTTGGAGGACTTAGAGGCAACCTCGACTATCTCCTCCTCATCCTCCTGCGCCATGCGCTCCATCTCGATCAGGGAGTGGTCCGAGTAATTGACGGTGGGCGCACCGTACCCGGACTTGGCCCGCGCGGTGCGCGCCTGTTTCTCCTTAGCGGCGACCTTCTCCTCTAGGTCTTGCTGGAGCTGCACCCGCCGAGCCAGGTTCAGCTGGCGTTGAGCGTCTGCAAGACCCACGTCGTGGGTGTCCGCAATTACCTTGGAAGGCCTTTTGGACTTAACCTTTTTGGGCTTACTTCTCGTAGAGTCTGAGGAGCAAGACCCGGTCTTCAGGAAAGCCCGCTTCTGTGCTTGTTGGCGACCTTCCACTATCGCCAACGAAGCATCCGACTCGAATGAAAAGGACTCGTTGTCGGAGTCAGAGATCTCATCCGCCCTAGCGAATACGCTAGCCACGGGTGGTGCGCGGCTAGGCTCCGACGCGGACTCGTCGGCATGGCCCTGAGAAGGGCCTTTTGGTTGGCCCTGAGAAGGGCCTTTTGGTTGGCCCTCAGAAGGGCCTTTTAGGAAACGCCCGGAGGCGTCTCGCGCTGGTTTCTTAGGCATCTCAGCCTCCGCAAGTGTCGTTAATAAGCCGCAATGAGATTAACGACGCACAGTGCACTTTAGCCGAGCCCAGTCTGCCACTCCGTTACGGTGGTCAGAGCTGGGTCGTTTCCAGGGGACACGACGAGGACGTAAGCACTGTGGGGGGTCCCCCATCCCCAATGCCCCTACATCCCCATCCCCAATGCCCCTACACCAACCGTGGATTGAGGTGGTTAGGCGGGGAGCAAGGAAAGTGCAGAGAGAGGTACGGTCGAAGACGACGCCTCAGCAGCCGGTTTCGCAGGCACGGCCCCAGAAGCCCACGAAAACAAAAGTGACGAAACTCCGCCCCCCACGCACTGCAGCTGTAACTATCACGCTACTCCCGGGGGCGGAGGCAAAAGGCCTTACTTATGCCAAGATACTTGCCGAGGCCAAAAGCCGGATAGACCTAGGGGCCCTTGAAATGCCGCCCCTAAAAATAAGGACTGCAGCAACCGGGGCACGCATACTTGAGGTCCCAGGTGCCGACAAGAGCGCAAAAGCAGACTCCCTAGCTGCAAAGCTCAAGGAAGTTTTCGAGGGGGCAGAAGACGTCCGGGTCTCAAGGCCAACCGTCACTACGGACCTGCGGGTGAGCGGCCTTGATGATTCAATTGCCCCCTCAGAACTATTGGAGGCTATTGCTAAGGCGGGTGGCTGCGAACCATCGGCTGTTAAAGCAGGCGAGATCAGGCGACCCGGTTTCTCGAGGCGGTCTGGCCAATACTGGAGGAGTGGGTTCAGCGGGGGCACGGGTCACTTACCTTCCGAATGACTCAGGTCCTCTCGGGGCATGGATGCTTTGGGAGGTACCTGTGTAACGTGGCCCGGAGAGAAGCGACCCCTGCGTGCCACCAGTGCGGCTGCGTAGAGGAAACCGCGCAGCACGTATTGGAGGCGTGCCCGGGGGCAGAGGAACCGCGGCAGACCCTTGTCTCGGTAGTAGGGGCGGACCTCTCTTTACCGACCATCATAGCCAGGATGGTCGATGACGAGAGGTCATGGGAGGCGATGGTCTCTTTCTGTGAGGACGTGATGTCGCAGAGAGAGACCGAAGAGCGCGAGAGAGAGATAAATCCCCTCTCTCTCCCGCTCCGGAGGGCGCGGACACGGAGGCGAGCTATTCGAGCCCGCACTCCGTCTCCGCTAGCAGGGCCTGGGTTGTCGGACGTGGGGACGTTCGGCACCCCTCATCCATGAGGTCCTTCTTAGGTGGCGACGCGCTGTATGTCCCAGCGCGTGGCTGGAGCAGTACGAGGGGGGGCAATCTGTCCGTCCTCCGAGGTGGGTCTGCCCTGAAACATCGAGGGGCAGACGTCGGCAAGACAGGGCTGCGGAGAATGCACAAACGGCCCCGTAACCCTGTTTGAAGTCGTTGCCGAAGGACATCGTGGGGTTTTTAGTCGGTAGTGAGAGTCCGACATAACCCGTTCGTTATCCCCGACGAGCGGGTATGCGTAAATGCATTTTCCCCACGAAAAAAAAAAAAAAAAAAAAAAAAAAAAAAAAAAAAAAAAAGGCGAGATCAGGCGGGGAGCGGCGGGAATGGGTGTCGCATTTGCGCGATGCCCTATGACCGCTGCCATAAAGATCAGGGCGAATGGTGGCCGGCTCCTTGTGGGCTGGGTGGCAGCGCGAGTTCAGGTGCTAGAAGTCCGACCCCGCCGCTGCTACCGCTGCCTTGCAATGGGCCATGTTAAGGCCCAGTGCAAGTCTGAGGTTGACCGCAGCGAAGAGTGCTATCGCTGCGGGAAAAAGGGCCACAAGGCTAACGATTGCTCCGCTGCCCCGCACTGCACTCTATGTGCAGCAGCGGGAAAGCCAGCGGATCACCTCTCCGGGGGCAAGGCATGCGCCAAGCCCCCGACCAAAACAGGGGCGAGAAGGAGAAAAGCTGCGACTAAGGCTAGGGCAAAGTCGCAGCCGTCTACCACTGAAGCAGTGCAGGTGGATCTCATGGAGGAAAGTTAGTATGGCCCTGACTTTCCTCCAGGCGAACATAAACCACTCCGCTAGAGCACAGGACCTCTTACTCCAGAGCATGGCGGATCGGTTGATAAGCGTGGCCGTGGTCGCCGAGCCTTATCGGGTCCCATCCAGATCAGACTGGGTTGGGGATCTTGACGGTTTAGTTGCGATCACTACCCAGTCTCCTACCCCCTCCCCTTGATGGAGTCGTGAGGGGCAGGGGCTTCGTGGCAACCCGGGTCGGCGAGGCAATTATCGTTGGGGTGTACCACTCTCCCAACAGGCCCCTGCATGAACTGGAGACTCTTCTTGGAGAGGTGGGGACCCTGGTCGGCCAGAGCCGGCCTCAACCCGTCATTGTTCTCGGGGACCTCAACGCCAAATCAACGGCGTGGGGGTCTCCGAGGACAAGTGCTAGGGGTGAGGCCGTAGTTGAATGGATGGCGGAGACAGGTTTATGTGTCCTCAACCGTGGGTCGACGAACACGTGCGTGCGACGGTCGGGCGGTTCGGTGGTCGATGTGACCTTCGCCACGCCTGATCTCGCAGTACGTGTTCGGGACTGGGAGGTGCTTGTGGACGAGGAGACACTGTCCGATCACCGCTACATTCGATTCAGCGTCTCCTCTCCTTCTATGGTGTACCCTGACGTTCGGGTGCCGTTGGTGGTCGGTCCCAGGTGGGTGCTGAACTGCCTAGACGTAGAGCTTCTGCAAGAGTCGTGCATTGTGCAGGCATGGAACGCCTCCCCCTCAGAGCCAGCTGACCTGGACACGGAGGCTGGGCGGCTGTGCGATGCGATGTCACACGTGTGCGATGCCTCTATGCCCCGTGCCAGAGCCCCACAGTGCAGGCGCCAGGTATACTGGTGGTCGGAGCAGATTGCCGAGCTCCGCCGTAGATGCGTGGCCAGGCGCCGACGCTACCAGCGCTACCGGAGAAGAAGGCGCCGGGAGACAGCCGAATCAGACGCCCTCTATGCGGCCTACAGAGAGGCGTCCAAAGCCCTCCGCGTGGCCGTCAGCGAGGCCAAGGCGGAGGCCTGGCGTCAATTGCTGGAGTCTCTTGATCGGGACCCATGGGGAAGGCCGTACAGGTTGGCGAGGCAAAGGCTCCGCCCTTGGGCTCCTCCCATCACCAGCACGATGCAGCCTCCGGTGCTCCAGCGCGTGATCGAGGGACTGTTTCCTCGTGGCTCAGGGTTGGAGTTTTCGCGTACCACCGCGGCAGTGGCTCCAAGAGTGGGAGCAGAAGAAGAAGACGTACCTGGCACCTCCGAGGGAGAGCTGGCTGCGGCCTTCCTCAAGATGCGAGCAAAAAACACGGCGCCGGGACCAGATGGTATTCCCGGCCGTGTGTGGGCCCTCGCCCAGGATGCTCTGGGGTCCCGCGTACGAGCCCTCTTCGACCGCTGCATGCGGGAGGGGAAGTTCCCTACGAGGTGGAAGGGAGGTCGGCTCGTACTCCTGCGAAAGGACGGGCGTCCTGTGGATGAACCCGCCGGATATCGCCCTATCGTACTGCTTGACGAGGCTGGCAAGCTCCTAGAGCGTGTGGTCGCTGCCCGCCTCGTCAGGCACCTCACAAACACTGGCCCAGATCTGGCCGACAATCAGTTTGGGTTCCGGAGAGGTCGCTCGACGCTGGATGCAATATCCCGCGTCCACGATCTCTCCGAGGTGGCGTGTTCCAACGGCGAAGTCATGTTTGCGGTGTCGCTGGACATCGCAAACGCCTTCAATAGCCTGCCGTGGAACACGATTTTGAGGGCGCTAGAGCATCACGAGGTACCCCAGTACCTCCGCCGTATCCTCAGGGACTACCTCTCAGCAAGAGAGGTGGTCTACCCGACAAGTCACGGCGGACGCCGAAGCCCAGTGACTCGCGGCGTTCCACAGGGGTCTGTTCTTGGACCACTCCTGTGGAACGTTGGGTATGATTGGGTGCTGCGGGGCGTTAACCTGGATGGCGTCAACGTCATCTGCTACGCCGACGACACCCTGGTTACCGCCCGAGGGAAGACAATCCGAGAGGCGTCCATCCTAGTCACTGCCGCAGTGGCGGGGGTGGTTGCCCGGATCTGGCAATTGGGCCTGGGGGTGGCGCTTCACAAATCCGAGGCCATCTGTTTTCCTGGTCGTCGGAGGGCACCACCCGCAGGCTGCAATATAATTGTTGGGGGGACCTCTATCGCTGTCAAGTCAACGCTGAGATATCTTGGCGTTGTGCTTGACAGCAGATGGAGATTCAGGGCCCATCTTCAGCAGCTGTCTCCCAGACTCGTGGGTACAGCTGCTGCACTGGGCCGCTTGCTCCCGAATCTTGGGGGAGGAGGAGGTAGCTGCCGCCACCTTTACATGGCGGTGGTTCGCTCTATGGCCCTCTACGGTGCTCCCATATGGGCAGGGTCCCTCAACTCCCAGGAGACCGCCCTGCTACATAAAGCCCAGAGGGCCATGGCCGTGAGAGTGTGCAGGGGCTATCGCACACTCTCACACGAGGTGGCCTGCGTTCTAGCCGGATCCCTTCCATGGGATCTAGAGGCCGAGGTTCTGTCCTCGGTCTTTTGGCGCAAAACGTGGGCGCGACAGGAGGGTCTCCGCCCTGCCCCTCAGGAGTATGGCCAGTGGCGAACGGATGCCAATGAGGCCGCTTTGGCATCTTGGAACAGACGCTTAGGCGTAGGTCCACGGAGGGGAGCCGGAGCAACTCGGTTCCTGGAAGCGGTCCGGCCCATCCTCAAGGAATGGGTCCATCGAGGGCATGGGTCTCTTACCTTCCGGATGACTCAGGTCCTCTCGGGGCACGGGTGCTTCGGGAGGTACTTGTGCAACGTTGTCCGGAGGGAGGCGACCGCTGTGTGCCACCAGTGCGGCTGCGCGGAAGAAACCGCGCAGCACGTGCTGGAAGTTTGCCCAGGGGCTGTCGAGGCGCGGCAGTCCCTGGTTGCAGTCGTGGGGGCGGACCTCTCCTTGTCAACCATCTTAACAAAGATGGTCGACGACGAGAGGTCATGGGAGGCGATGGTCTCTTTCTGCGAGGTCGTGATGTTGCAGAGAGAGGCCGAGGAGCGAGAGAGGGAGATAGATCCCGTCTCTCTCCCGCTCCGGAGAGCGCGGACACGGAGGCGAGCCGATCGGGCTCGCACTCCGTCTCCGCTCAGAGAACCTGTGGTATCGGCTGTGGGGACAGCCGGTGCCCCCAATTAGGGTTAGGTCCTCACATGGTGTGGATGGCCCACGTGTTCCGGGGCATCCCACGAGGTGGTAATGGGGAGGGCTTTTTACACCCTCCCCAGAGGCTGGGCCTGCGTAGGCGGGCAGCGACGTCGGTGGGGGCTGTGGTGAATACGAATGGTCCCACGGTTCCCGCCAACAGTCGATGACGATGGAACACCGCAGAGGTTTGGTGGGTATTCTGCCCTTCTGGCGGAGACTCCCACACGCGCACCAGCTCTACCCCTTGGGCTGGTGATCAGGATATAAAATCTTCCTCTGCGTAAAAAAAAAAAAAAAAAAGGGATGTAAATATGTTTTATGCCATTAACTGTCAAAATGGATAAGTCTTGCACGTGTTAATCACGTTGGACATTGTCTTTCTGTCTCTATCGCTCAGTTACTTTACGAGCTCTTCACACCCTACCACAGTAATCTTTCCGCACTATTGCTTCATGGCTGAATATTTGGCCCTGCGGTGGCAACTAAGACAGCCTTTTCCACAAGAGGCCTACCAACTTATATTTAATGCAGAAGAAATAAAAACAAGAAATATTATTTTTGGTAGCCTATTCTGAACCAGCCAAATGGGGAGGGTGCTCCTACTGATAACATTTCCGGCCGCAGAGTGACAGGTCTATCTCACCTAAAGCGGGACTTATGGTGTATATTGATTCTGAGGGATCCCATATTGCAGGTAACATAATATACCTAATCAAGGGGTTTGTTCAGGTGTACATTCCCAATGGTGAACTAAAGTTAAAATTTCAAAACTAAACTGGTAGAAGTGCGTATATTTTATAACGTTTCACGAACGGAAATGAGTTTGTTTAAATGTAATCTAAATTATCTAAACTAATATTTCAATTGGCTCCGAAACTACTGGACCGATTTGAAAAATTATTTCACCACTAGTTGCTCTCCACGGTTTCACCCGCGCGGTGATAGTTGATGATGATGATGATGATGATGAATCTTAAAAAGCCTATGTTACTCAGGGTGAATGTAGCTTTCCAGTGGTGAAAGAATTTTGGAATTCAGTCCAGTACTTTTTGAGCCAATTAGTTAAAAACATACATACAAATCTTTCCTCTTTGTAATATTAGTATAGATAAGAATTTTACATTATCCCTGATGAACATAGGCTATATAGTTTGATTCATCATACATCACTATGCGGGCGAAGCCGCGGAGTGCAGCTAGTGTTTACTAATCACGGAAATTATTATGTAATATAAAGTTCTTTCTGAATAGGACGTAAAATTTTCTGCAACTAAAATTACGTTAAAATATATATTATATAAATATATTCATATTGTATACTAGCGACTGCCCGCGACTTCGTTCGCGTAGTAAGCTCAGCCTTCGGCCTCGCCATGACACATCTTTTCTTGGTTTTTCCTCCAAATGACAATAACTAACACAACAAAAAAATTATTTTCGCGAATGTTTTAACGTGACCAAGAAAAACAGGGGTTAATTTTTATATATAAAGATATATTTTCATACTATCTGATCAACGACTTTGTTCGCTTCTGACCTTCGTCTACAGAGGTGAAATATCCAAAAAAATCTCCTTCTTCTTCTTGCTTACTACATAAAAGGCATCAACTGCTAAAACTGCAAGATTATAGACTAAGCGGTATATTTGCGTTAACGAATCAGTCAGTCGGCCAGGACAAGTAGTTTTATACAAATAATAGTTGTATAAAAATGTATATATGTAGTTTTATAAAAATTATCTAACCATGGCAATATAAATATTAGAATTTTAGAGAGAAACATTACACATGCTTTTGACGGGTTTCAACCCCGCATTTTTTTACAATCCGTGTCAAACGCCATGACGGCTATGCCATCGAGGCGATCCGTTCAAGCATTAAATTTAACTCTCTGGTTGATTTGCACTGTATCTACTATTCTCTGGTGTGTCACTCACACACGCACGGTACGCGTTCACCTACACAAACTTACAGGTGTGAGCGTTGTAGGTGGGTTATGACGCGGGTTTGTCCCATTATATCTATAAACATCAACGGTACTCCGAAGCGTGGCCTCGAGATCTATGACTTTATCACGTATCCAAGTTTTAGCAAAAAAAACTATGCGATTTGATACAAAATATTTTATAATATTACTTAGCTATGTTAAGGGTACGATGGGGCTGGCATAACATGTTGGGAAAAAACCCCTAAATAAACATTGAATAAAAAAAAAAACACTTACTTGGCAATTCATGTAATCACATTGCAGAAAAATAAAAAAACTATTTCATATATTATTCAGTGACTCTGATCCCTACTCTTGAATCAGCTTTTATGACATCATTGTGGTTATGAAGATTTGGAATAAACTAAATAACTTTAAACTCTGAAATTCTACCCAATTTTGCTGACAATTAATTAAACATATAAAACAACAACATTGATGAAAAATAATATTGTACTTTTAGCCAATTATTTACAAACTTATCATGAATATGAATTAATGGCATTGTTTTAGACCAAAATGAAAGCATTAGGTATCCAGTTTTAGCAGACGCTGGTCCCTATGGGAAAATCTGCTCAGGTAGAGCCTGAACGGCCGTCTACAATCGCACTTCTATTATAATTGTAAAAGTTTGGCTGTATGGAAAGAAAGAAAGAAAGAAAGAAAGAAAGAAAGAAAGAAAGAAAGAAAGAAAATAATTTATTCTAGACAGAACTGCACACAACAACAACAAATCTCTTAAAGAAATAAATAACAAAACTCGTATGTATACTGATGTCTGTTACACAAATACGCCAAAACGGCTAAACAGATTTCGATGAAATTAGATACCTTCAAAACAAAACGCAGTATTGCGAACCAGACTGAATCACGTTAGAAAAGGGTAGGTATGTACTTTTCATTGTCATCATCAATCACTCATCATCTCATCATCTCAGCAGTAGGACGTCCACTGCTGAACATAAGCCTCCCCCACGAATTTCCAAAAGGACCGGTTGGAAGCGGCGTGCATCCAACGTCGTCCTGCTACCTTTTTCAGGTCGTCAGTCCACCTTGTCGGTGGACGACCTACGCTGCGCTTGCCGGTCCGTGGTCTCCACTCTAGAAACTTTCGCGTGTGTGGCCTGCCCACTGCCACTTCAACTGGTTTATCGTCTGGGCTATGTCGGTGGCTTTAGTTCGTCTACGGATCTCCTCATTTCTGATTCAATCACGTAGAGAAACCCCGAGCATAGCCCTTTCCATAGCTCGTTGTGCGACTTTGAGCTTGCTTATGAGGCCCATAGTAAGAGACCACGTTTCAGTGCTATATGTCATCACTGGTAACACACATTGCTCAAAGACTCTTGTCTTGAGGCACTGAGGTATTTTTGACGAGAAGATATCGCGAAGTTTCCGGAACGCTGCCCAGCCGAGTTGGATTCGACGAGTAACCTTTTTCTCTAAGTTGGACCTCCCCACAAAGTGTGACTGTCTGTCCCAGGTAGATGTAGGTATAAGGTCAACAGCTTCGAGAACTGAGTTCTCAACTGATATTGGGGTAGGCGCAACACCTGGGGCATCAATCACTACGCAGGTCAAAGTGCGGGGTGCAGCCAGCTATGGAATAAAGTATTTTCCATAGACAAACATCTTGAGAGTCGATGGATACAAATGTAAATTAACCGTTCAGTTTGGCGTGGCGTTCAAGACAAGATGTTTACTTGTTGACATTTTACGATGATGATCACTGTTAAAATATTTGCAAATACACGTATTTCGTTCACATACATGTATATAGATAGATGACAGATAGATATACATGTCCCAAATAATTTCATCAAAAACCAATCATCCAAAAACCATAGTACGATATCGCCATCCAAGACGATACTTTCATTACCTCTATAGTTAATCGCGCTACAGAATTCCATAAAAGAATTCCTTTCCTAAGAAAACGTCTTGGTAGGGGAGATAAAGGGAATTTATTGGCGAGATTAAACCGAGCGGCGATTGTTTTGGTTCCATGTCAATCTGGAAGCGTAGGAATATGTGGGGAAACCGAGCGGTGTTACTCTTTATGGTACGGTATTTTGTTGCTATTTTTCTTAGTAATACATTGTAGTTTCTTCAGCAAAAAGGACGATGATGATTTTGAGCGGTATGTGGATAGGTATTTACCTGCAAGCCTAGACAACATTCAAACAGGCGTGTTTCCGAACACGCTAAAGACAAAAATGTGTCTATAAACTTAGCGTGTCGTCACGTGACTTTTCCACAGGTAATGTCAACGCCATACATTTTGGAGTTGTCCTTTGGCGTTAAAGTTAACAGAAACATCTTTTGTCTAGGCCTGCTGTTCCTTCATAACTTCTGAACATAATATTTTTTATCTCATTATCAGCCCATTAGTTTCGCACTGCTGGGACTCAAGCCTTTCTCATATTGAGAGGACTTGGGCCACCACGGTTTTAATGGCCCATTATGTTTAGCTAATTAAAACCTTATATTTTAGCGCTTTTAGTCTGTCGGGCTGTCTAGACCTGTACAGGCAGCTTTAAACTCTTGGGTCGCTGTACAGATCTGTACAGTGACAGTCTGGTGCGACAGTCGGGTAGTTTAGTCCTATGTTTGCCCTTATTTAGCTTTAGACGTAAGAACAACTTAACAGTAAGCAATCCTGGCAATACGATTGGATAACAGAGGGGCGTAACGACGTGTAGGGGAAAGTATGTGTATTGATGGCGGCGTTTTGGACTCGGTTAAAGGAGATACCGTTCTACTGTGTATTTATTCTTAGATCATAACTTTTATTATATGATTTTAATGTACTAAAGCCTGCTTAGCGAGACCAAACTTCACAATTGTAGGGAGAAAAAAATAATCGAGCCTACTACGTGAAGTCGCGTGCAGTCGCTAGTACATTATAAAACACTAGCTGCTCTCCGCGGTTTCACCCGCGCGGTGATGGATACTGGTGATGATGATGAATCTTATATAGCCTATGTTACTAAAGGTGAATGTAGCTTTCCAATGGTGAAAGAATTTTTTAAATCGGTCCTTTACTTTTTGAGCCAATTTGTTACAAACATACATACATACAAATCTTTCCTCTTTATAATATTAGTATAGATTAGTATAGATTACGTATAAGTTGTTCATTTAGTATACGATATATACTTATATTGAATAGTTTGTACATAATTACTCGTACATAAGAAACTTGTTTTATACTTTGTAGTAGACGGTAGTAATCTATGCACCTTAACTTTCAAAGATAGTTTCAATACCTCCCAAAACTTTATGATGAGAACGTCAAGTACAATCTGTAGTACCCATGAATTATTTCCTCTTGTTCTGTTATAGCACCTCTGTTGGATTGCTCCCTATTGACCTCAAAATTGTGTTGGTCACTTACAATTTCTCAGTTGAGAAATCATGAGTACAGGGAATTTGAACAATTAATATTTAATAATTGTTCAAATTATTTAATCCATTTTATTTACTCAAAATTTAGTTTAGCAATTAATTAGCTTTCAGTTTATCGGTATACACGATATGTTTTTTGTCCACCATCTACAAATAAGCGAAACGTATACAAAATGAAGTATCAAACAACTGAAATTTGAATCGGTCCTTTATTATAATGATCGCAGATTTTTATCCGTTTGTAAAACCATTACCATTTAAATTGAATTCGATAGTCGATAGGTACTATATAAAAATTAAGGGAGGTAGGTTGTATTAATATATAAAACGACGCTGACGACCAGTTTTGGAAGAATTCTAGTGCTGGCATTATTTAAACGGCTTAAAATATAATAATACAAATGATACAATTAAGTAAAACTTCTGAGTAATAAACCTTGAAGAAGCTACTCTGAAAGTCGCGTAACCAGGCGAGTTTTCTTTACTCGACCAAGATCTGCCAATGATTGTGTATAACACTAAAGTTGTCATGCCTTTTTAAGCGGCTTCAAAAAGAACTAGGTTCTAGGTTCGACTTTTGTATGTATGTTCACTGACTTCTCCCCCATTTGTAGAGCGATTCTCAAAATAAACAATTTTGAGAATTCGATTAGAAAATTGTATTTGAAATTATCCTATTTAAATTTTATCAAATTCGATGAAGCGGTTTTTTAAGTTTGACTCCAATAACGGAAAAGTGTTTTGCATATTGATGTTATCCTTATTGACGGTGAATGACAATCGATCCCGTAAGTACGAGTATCAACGATCACTAAAACGGGCGAATTTCTTTTTTTTTTTTAAATGGAAGCGACTTCAACACTAAAAAGTGTGTAATAATTTGTTAAAGTCGTTACCATGACCACAATATTGTGATATTAGGTACTTTTGAACTATCATGGAGCCTGGACTTAGTTATTTCAATAAGTTCACGTTTCCTGGCATGAAATTATTTCATGGGTTGTAGTGCACCAGTTTAAAATTATTTCAATTATATACAGTTGCTCTAATATTACTGTTTAAGTTTTAGTAGTTACCTAAGATACACTATACTATAATATTATAAAGAGGAAAGATTTGTATGTAAGTATTTCAAAAAATCTTTCATCGTTCGAAATCTACATTCACCCTGAGTAACATAGGTTATATAAGATTAATCATCATCATCATCATCTATCACCGCGCGGGTGAAACCGCGGAGAGCAGCTAGTTTTGTATATAACTAACCCATTTGTGATTAAGTAACTTAGACTTCTCTATTATATTATTTTATTTGTTGAAATTGTAAATGTATAATAATTTAGGATGGAACATATAATTGGAATTTTATTGTCATCATATAAGAGCAGCAGGATCGATACCCTTAGATTTGAAAAGGCCTTCCTATACATCAATAGGTATATGTTTTTCTGGATTTTGGTAATATGCGTGTCCACTGTCCATGATTTTACATATAAATAGTTCTTTGACGTCTGGATCTTAAGCGTGATCGTAGGGTTATCAAGAACATTTAGAAGACGATTACCAGCAACGAACATCAATCAAATAATAAACATGAGTTTATAAAACACTGTTTTAAACTATCACAGTTGTTCACTAAAGTTATATGGTCTTCCCGTGAACATGGTGCATGTAACTGCGCCAAAATATCGGGAGCTCATTCCACAACCTTACCACGGTAAATATCCCGTTAATAATCATATAACTTTAATGAGTTTATAATCTGACCAATTAATTATTTTATTATTATAACCTACGAAGAAATAATATAAGGAATAGTAACTGCCTTAAAAAAATTACCCAATAAAAGTCGTGCTAAATCAATAACATCGTTCACGCCGCTATGACTCAGCTGTCGTAGTAGACGTTGCAGCAAGCGCGTGGACCAATCCCTGCTTTCCATCTGAAATTTAAACCAATTACCGAACATGTCTATTGGTAACCTCGGAAGTAATTCGTATTCGGAATCATACGTCATTTTGGTTTGAAGGACCATTTTTGTGTGGAATTTGTTCTGATTATGCTTCCTGACATTATTTCTTCGTAGATTATTACAGACAAAATATGTTTTTCCTTATTTTTAAAAACTGATGGAAATTATTGTTACACAAAGGTATTTAAAAGGCTGAAGAGAATATCATAACAAACCTTTTAAATCCAATCAAACAATAGTTTCGAAGTGATCACTACCTGCCGCAGTCGCACTCAACCTTTACGGCTCTCTGAAACCGTACTGGATATGGGATAGCTGCCAAAAATAAAATGTAGTACTAGCAATTTTCTCAAAAATAAGATTAAATAATAAAAGAACAAAACTTGAATGCTTTTACTTAAAATATTGAGATTGTAATTCCGAATACATTATAAGTACTTAGGTTTATTCAAGTCACATTTCAGAAGGAAAGCTGTCAAGGTCAAGCACCAAGCGTGATTTCTATACAACCATCCGAGATCAAATACCAAAGTTTCAGTTCATGAGATATCGAAGGTCCACCATGGTGCAAAGGTCGCCAAGCTTGGTTTTCAAAAGTTACTTCCAGAGCCGACTTCGAGTAACTGCACAATATTATCTATATATATATCATATATATAGATATATATATATATGATACTATCTATATCACTGGACTTGGAGGCGGTTTCGTTTAAGTTTGTAAGTGTAATATTAATGGCTGGAACTGAGCCTCTGCGGACCTGAAATTAACCATTTTTGTTTTACGAAACGATCACGTACTAAACTTATAACAAGTAAAATTTGAAAAATTGTATACCGACTTCCATTCTATTCAGTTAGAAAGAAGTCTGTAGAAAAACGAATGTATTAACAACTATGTACATAATAGTTTGATTTGAGATGTGAGCTATGAAAGAATAACATTATGTATGTAATACAATTTTCCTTCTCAAGAAACCCAACGGAGCTCCTCCACAGACCCCTACAATCGAACTAACATAATTCCAAACTCGACACCACAGTGATGTAAAGCGATACCTATAAATCAATTTTACCCTACGTGCTCTTATGCCTAGAGCAAAACTATATGACATATATTCAAGGATATTTACGCCAAATACAAACTTACACCCAACAAGTTAAAGCTGAAAGTCGTGTTAGCATGTTTTGGACAGTCTTAAGAAATTTTTGAAGGAATTTTGTACGCTTCCAAGATAAGAAGTAATATAGTGGTTGTGGTTGTAATTTAAGTGAATTCAGCAGGATATAGCTCTAGGGGACAATTTATTAATATCCCTTTTTATCAGAGAATATATGTTTGAGATCTTATGACGGCCGAGATGAAATGAGAGAGAAACGAGATGTTTACCGTGTACTTTTTATATGATTTGCAGGCAACATAATCACTAGGAAACTACCGACTTTGAAGGTGATTGTCACTATAAGCAGATGAAACTCACCTCGACGGTTTAAAGTTTTATTTTTTTTGCAAACTTCAAACTATAATTGCATTAAACTCGAGGCACTGCAACTGTGATGTGCCGACTTGGTGCTTACCATAACGTCCGTCGAGTTGAGAGAGAAGAGGGGGAGGAAAGGGGAAGGCGGAAGGGTACTACCCCCCTTCGAAGAAAAAACTGTGAACCCCCCCCCCCCCCACTTCAAGGTTTTTAAATTTATAATTCTGAGATAGTTATATATTCTTATCGAGGTGTAGATAAACCTAATTCTGGCGCTTCGCCGGCCGCTACCGCGGCCATATTCAACCTAACGCTCCTAGTCGCTTCGCTCGGCGTCGCACCTATTGTGACTTTGCTGTGACTAGATACTCCGCTACTGTCTCGTACTGTAAAATATATGTGTGCATATAAAGTATTGAAATTAGTACAAAATATAATTATTTACGTAAATTTATGTAAAATAAAATGTTACCGAACATATGACAACTTAACCGTACGTAAAACGAAACGTTCAATGTCGAGAATTCTATATGATCTGTGGTAGGTATTGACGTAAATATTGCAAAAATAATTGATTTACAATATTTTTCTCTCCAAAACTACGCTTTTATTATATACGCGCTTATAATAATGTAAACTTTCTATAAAAAAATATCATCCTCCAACTCGACGGACGTTAATGGAATGTTAAGCCCGTCATATTGTTGATTATGAAAACTAAGGTGGCTTGTACACATTTTAATATGAAAACGAGAACACTCACTTATATAAGTCAGATCGTTCCAAATGAGGTTTAACCACATCAGCAGATGACCTTTTTTACTTTAGTTCAAAAGAGTGATGAACTCTTGCGATCATCAAATAGGCGAGTACTATATCTAACTGAGAGGAAGGTTCAAGTCCTAGTAATGGGAACAAAATTGACTGATTATGACCACACCTACCTCTATTCAATATAAAATCATTGAGTGCAATAATAATAAGTTTTAAGTGAAGTGCTGGGAACTGTGAACATTGTGTATCAGTGATTGTGAACTGAGATACTGTATATAAAAGTGACAATTTGGTGAAATCGTGCAGATTATTTATCGCTAACCCTAAGTTCGTAATAATATGTCCAAAGCTAAGTAACACTCCATAATGTTATAGAATGTTATAACGTTAAACGTTTTGTCTGTGAACGGTCTAGGTACGAGAAAAAAACCTTAAAGGCGCTAGCAAAGTGACCAAGCCCTTATGTAGGGGACAATAATTTATGTTGTCCCATAACACATTACTCTTAGAAAGATACTGCAGATGCGTACCTACATCTCGTAGGAAAATATCTTCTCCTAGGGTTGATTTGGGAGCGAGTATATTGCATTCGATAGGCTTGGAAGTGGATGGACAGCCGGTACTTTTATTCCATGTAGATAGTTTGAAGAAAATGCTAGCTGTAGGTATATATTAGAATTCAGGTACTTACACTATTCGTCTTATTATAAAACGTGATAAAGTTGCGAGATTAAACCGTGGTTTAAGGGTGAATTCTCGCACAAGAACATACCTATCTGGCGAAACGTAGGTGTTTAAACACCGCTACCTATCCCTTCATGGGTATATAAGCATCACTATGTGTTATGTTGTGTCTAACACTGTTTAAACTCAGGATTATCATTTTTAGTTTAGGTGTTTATTATAAAACGGTATGCGTTTCTTCAAAGTGGATTTCTGGCATAGTAGAAAAAGATAACTTGCAAATTGGTAAACTGAGTAAAATTGAGTTTAAAATTATATGACGTTGTGCGTTGACATCTTTGAGAGCTAGTTGCTATTCTAGGTCTAGTGGGACCACATCATCACTAACCCTCAAGTGAAAAAGTGGTCTAACACAAGCCTATGACTGAATGACAGACGATGACTGGTCCCATAGAAATAAACTACTTTTATATTTTTTTCTTACTCCTATAACTTTTTACTTTAGTCTGACTGTCACAAGCACCCTAAAATATCTGAATCGTTTCAGTATTTCTCAAGTTATGCGCTTACAGAGTATACATTATTTTTTGTACATATTAGAAGATATTTTCCGCTGTAGTCTATAGAGATCTGATTATGCAATGTGTCAAATATTTTTATAGTTACGATTTCATACATAATTTTTTAAAATCAAATTTTTCTGCTTCTAGTAATAATATTAAATATTTCTTTTATAAGAAAATTAAATAACTACCCACATTACATTAAAATCTTTATATTCTGAAAGATGATAATACAATGTTGAAAAGGCTAATTTCATTATTTGTTAATTCAACCGTTCGTCGTGTCGTTTCATAACTGTAATGAATGTTATAAAACTTCATTATTGAAAAGTCATGTTATTTAAGTATTTAAGCATTTTCAAGAAATACTTAAACTTTCGTATTGACGTCGCAACCCTTATAACTTTTATAGTATTACTTTTTAAAGCGGAAGCGGGAGCAGGAGCGGGAGCGACAATGTCGCTCCGTCCCAGTAAGTCAGTTAAATCAGATAGATAGTTAAAATTTGACGCTCGAACCTCGAGCCTCGGTGGCCTAGATGGTCATGGCGTCTTACACGAATAGTCAGAAGACGCGGGTTCGGATCCCGTCCGAGGATGTGAAATTTTCTCTATAAATTCAAATGTTTGAGATTGTTAAGCAGGCGTAAGTGCTTTAAAAAAGTTAGTGCTTTCATTTATTTTGTTTTATATTCATTTCCATAACAGAAATCTTACGACATAAAAATTGAGTTCAATAAAGTATTGAAATTTTGTTGGGATTACAAACATTGATTTTGTAAAAATATCTTCCACAGAACTGTATGGAGTTGATGAATTCCATAGACGGGTACGTCTGTGTGGGTTTTTGAGAAAGTATAAGATTTTTTTCTTCGAGCTAAAATTTTATCGTGTTTTGATAAACATATCAGAATAAAGTGGTCTATACTTACACGTCAATTACATATTGGGATATGTAATTCATTTGAGCTTCACCGTAGTCGGCTAAAACATTACTATTGAAGATTTTCTTTATATTGTACAATTTTGATCAACACATAAGCCACTAACTCTATGCATCGGGCTTACTTTGATGTTCATGTACTTATTTAATTTTAGGACTATTAGACTGTATGTCTAAAGATGTTTTCATTGGTATTATTGAATGATGAAATCAAATATTAGCATTTAGCAAACGATCAGCCACATAATATAAAGCGGATACTATTGTAAACCAATTCTCAAACCTCTATTTTGAACTGGTATAAAAGGGTAAATCTGGACGGGATATCTCTTAACCGGGTTATCAACAAGGTCTTGGAGCCGGTTGGCGGTAATTCTCGGCTCACTAAGATATCCGGGTGGTTTTACCCGGCTGAGAACCGGCCAGGCTCCACAGGTGGAGAGTTCAGGTTATTGCCGTTGAGTTGAAAATTCTACAAAAGCAAATATTGTTGGAGTATTGGATTCTTTGTTTACAATTATTTTACTTTAATTTTGCAGCAAATATCTTAATTAAATTCCAAATTTTTTTAGGTATTTAACAAAATGTATAATTTCTTGGCGCGTTATAAATAGTATAGTGCACGCATGTCTTGACCAATATTCGTGTAATATACCTATATGAATGATGTTTTTTGTTTGGATTCTAGAATCACAATTAGTTCGAATAGTCATTCAGCGTAGGCAGACTACCAAACCAAAATAGAAAGTTAACTTAGAAAACATATCCTTTAGACGAATAGGAAATTTTATCCTGTTCAAGATTTTTAGTTCATTCAAATTTTATGGGCTTATGTGTTTTAGAAATATAAAAATAACAACTAGGTATTTATTGTTAATTTCATTTTCTCCAACAAAGCATACTGAATCCCTAACTAGTTCAACATTGTTCATAATCATAACCAGCCTGATTTATTCCCATTGCTGCACTTGAGCTTTCCTCTCAAAGATTGATGTTGGGCCATAATCCACCACGCGGGCCTAGTGCGGCTTGGTGGATAGGTTAGTGGCCAACCCATATCGAAGAAGTTTTCAGGCCTTCGACATAGCCTAACAACAGTTGTCTTAAGACAAACAACCGGGACCGACGGCTTGTGCCCTCCGAAACACGGAAGCGCTCAGGTGAAAATGCCACTAGCGGTCGTCGAGCCAAGATCCGCTGCGAGCGAGATTCAAACATTGTTACTACCAATGATGTTAATATAAACTGAGGTAGATACGCCTTACTGCGCTCGGCTTGGCGACATCAACACAAGCTAGTTGTCTTGAGTCAACTTAGTTCCAGCCTGTCTGGCAACGACGCAGCACGTGTACTACATTTAGGAAAAATGGCATGTGTTAGAAACTGCAGAACATATACTGGAACAAGTGTAAAAAACAAGAATGATGCATCTTTTCATTTGTAAGTACTGTTTTTCCATGTTATTTATCAAAAATGGAAAATTAACAATTGTATTTTAATTTAAAATAACTCCTGCGACGTTGCCAATTCGCTACCCACGAGAACGAGTCAAGTAGCGAGCGACAGAGAGAACGAGTCTGTCATTGGCGGTCGAATGGTCGGTCACAGGCGAACGTTGTTAATAATATATTGATCCGTTTCTGACAACTAGGATTCATATATCTTCGTGCTCTTCTAATCTAGTCAATGTAGTTAATGTCGTTGTGCGAGTTGTGTACTTTAGCTATAGGTAGGTATAGCATAAAATTTGCCATGTTTATACTTCATATTCAAGGAGTAAAACGCCTATATTAGTCAATCTCATTGGTTACTACATAATATACTCGTAGTACCGATTAAGCAATGTATACCTAAATATAATTTCAAATTTTTCGGTATTAAAAAGTTTCCGACATATTAATAGAATTAAATAACTTAAACGTCATATTTTATATAATACCACATTTAAATCGACACGGACTTAGTCGTTTGTTTGATGGTAATCGTCATGCCAATCTTCTTGAATTATTGTCAATTATTTGTTATACCCCAATTATTAGCGTGTTGCACTCTCTCTCTCAGACTAAGATCTACATTCTTCATCTAGATTCTGCATTCTTAACTGCACACATTGCTCGTCACCCCGAGACTAAGCTGTTTAAGCCCTTTCGCTCGTACGTTACCCTTACATCTCAACACATCAGTGGTATAGAACTACATCTTTGTAATGCATTCAAATAGACTTTAACACAACAGCGGTTTCAAACTATAGCTTCGTTATGCTTCCGACTGCTGGCCACATTGATTAAGGATGTAATACTTTTCAGTTTTGTTTGCAGTCAGATTTTTTGTTTATAAATATTATAGCAAACACTAAACCTGGCAATACATTGCCAATCCGAGCGTCCCGCGGGCGCTTGCCTTCGCAGTACGTTGAATAGAGACAGACGTAGTGTAAATCACCTGATGTGGCGTGATTCTTGTTGTATTCGCGCGCGCCTCTCGCTCGAGCGTCAAGTAATCTCGCATCATTATAATATTAACACTAGTCATAGTTTATTGTCCGCATACCTTTAATCCGGCTATAGAACCTTAATATGTGTAATCATACTAACAGTGACAATACAGTGGTTTAGATGAACTAAGTTATTTCATTAACCAACCCTGAGATAAACTCACTCTCATAATATTCAATATTTTAGTAATAACTGTAGACAATGCTTGATAAATATATTTTTAAATTGAAATTTTAAAATAACATTTTCATATTTCACTCGATAGGCTAACATTATCTATAGTTGTATTAGAAATCCAATATGGTTTAAAACAAATCCGAGTTTGTAACTGCAGCAATTACATACCGATCTGAAGGTAAACCTATGTTATCAGTTTACTAGCTGCTCTCCGCGCTTTCACCCGCGCGGTGATGGATGATGATGAATTTTATATAACCTATGTTACTCAGGGTGAATGTAGCTTTCTAATGGTGAAAGAATTTTTTAAATCGGCTCAGTACTTTTTGAGCCAATTCGTTACAAACATACTTACATACAAATCTTTCCTCTTTATGATAGTATTATATATATTATATATATTAGTATAGATTTAATGAATTATATGAAGCCGTTTAGGATATGATGCACCCTTAAAACAATTTCATTATCTTGACAGTCGAGTAAATCATTAGTATATTCCGCAATAATTCCGTAATAAGGATTTATAAAATTAATCTTAATTAGACCATGACTTAGGTACGCTTATACATACATGTATGTATATTCACAGATGTAGAAATGTATATTGCTTATCTAGATTGTAACAGGTTCATTCTATCAACGCAACATTAGGTTATGAGCAAATCCGAAGAGTTACAGAGAAGTAGTCATAAGAGTTGTAACAGTCCTGATACGATCCGAACAAAATGAAACCAAATAACTGTAAAATATTATTGGTTCAATTTCGTTTAGCTATTACAGCTAACTGAAAAAGACAGACTTATGTTATCAACGAGCATTGTTCTATCTTTTTGCATGATTTTTCATTTATATATCTATTGCCATATTCTAATAAATAGGTGTGGTCTAAGACATGAACGTAAAGCGACCTACAATCGCTATAATACTTTGACAGGAATATCTCATTATGTAACGAAAGGGGGAAGTTGTTTACCTGATAGCATCACGTTTGCCATTGAAGTTGCTGTGCAATCTAGATGTTTACTATTCCAAGTTTTTTTTTGTTGGGTAGGTTGGCAAACGAGCAAGCGGTTCACCTGACGGAAAGTGATATCGTCGCCCACGGACATCCGCAATACCAGAGGTCTCGAGGATGCGTTGCCAACCTTTGAGGAAGGATGATAGGAAGGAGGAGATAGAAGGGGTCAGTGTGGAGGGGGAGAGGGAAGGAGAAGGAGAACGGTGAAGGGGGGAATCGGGCCTCCGGAACCTCCCATAAACAGACGAAACGCAATAGGAAGCTATGTTACTTCACGTCGCGTCGGTGGTAAAGTTCTGTGTTATACTGCAATGTTTTCGTCTACCCGAAGCATGGTAGATTTTTACCTACTAATTTTAATTGCTACCATCAAACTTAACAGTATAGAGAAAGAATATCTAGCATTGAGGTGATAGTAATCAAAATGGACAAATTCAGAAGAGTCCTACTACATACTATGTCATCTGACTACAACCTTAGTACAGATTCGCACATGAACGTGTGTGAATCGATATTCAACATGATATTATTATTAATACCATCGGTATATTTTTATTGAGTCTTATTTATTTTATTTATTATTTAAAAACAATGACTTGTTCTGACTGATTCTTCAACGCAGCGCCTAAACCGCTGGGGCTAGAAACTTGAATTTTTGGCAATTGATGTAATTTATTTTGGAATTTTCAGTCCTAGAATCAAAATTAGAATCATACGAATGTTTATTGTTTTACTTATACATTAAGTTCTTAAACGTAAAAGTACAACAGATTACCCGTTTAGGGCGTTCAAACAAATACACTTAATAATTAAAACCTGTATTTAAGTAATATAAAAGATGACAGATTTTTAGGAAATAAATAAATATCGTTGTAGTACCTAACAGTCAATTTAAGGTTACTTACTACACTATTAAAAGCGAAATAACAAATAATTGACTCATATTTGAGGGTGAACCGAGCAAAGTGAAGCTGAGAGCTGCTGGTGGGTCAACTAGTTTACTATGATTTATAAGTACTGTTACAACCCTAATATCTGCTGATCTTGCAATCGACCACATTCGCATTCTAGCGATTGACGTCAATGCATTTTAACAAGTCAGCAATATTGTTTTGTTTATAAACCCATATTTATTGGGCATTATTGTCATTCAATTTTAGAAGGTCACTCTGCCTCTCATCAGAGTGATAGTATAGTGCGAGATTATTCAAGCCCGAGTGATCCAACAAGGAGTAAATAACTGAAAGTGTTAATAATAGTAAAATAAAAGTGTTAATAAATCTCTGCTCTCATAAATCTTGTTTTTATTTTAAAAACAAGTGGGGAATCTAGTCTAACAGTACGTATTAGTAAACACCATGGTGGACATGGCAGTTGCAGTGTCAACCAGCACTGTGCTGCACTACGTCACGCCAAAATATTAGAGTCTCATTCACCCAGTATTTGACAACAGTGCCCTTCAGACTCTTAGCACTGCACACGTGAAAATAAACTTTCATTATTTTATCGGATGCTTTGCTTAAGAAGACCTAGTGGTTCTCGTTTTCTGCTTTAGAATCTAAGAAGAAATGACAAGTAGAACGATTTCAATTGTTATAAGCATGCGTTAATTTTAGACTGTAAACATAATCTTCGCAAAATTGTTGTCTGTTATTGAAACTGTACATGTATTGCACTTGTAATCATTTTGTTCCTTGCAGCAAAGGCTGTGGGGTTTTTATTATGGTTTTGATTTATTTTTGTTTTATCTAGTAGTAAGTTAAGAAATGAGGTTTATAAAATTTCAAAATGTTTCGTAAGTAATATTTGATAATAATTAAGTAATAGTAACAATGACTTAGCATAAATAATTGCCTTACTTAACAGCGTAACGCAGGCTAACCTAGTACGTTGTTAAAATTGTTAAAATTAAGCACAACTTTATAATTATGTTGTAATGTAATATGTTATAAATAGGTATTGTTTCTTTTCTATTATTGTAAAGTGTTTTAAATAGGTAGTTACAGTTACAGTATTTCGTCAATACTCAGGCTAAAACAAAATCGCTCTTAACTCGATACTTATACCACATCCAAGTGAACTGGAGGATGTTATTATTGAAATTGAAATGCTTATTGCTACACAATTTCGATGTTTTCCCTATTTTCCAATATCTTCTTGAAGGTTGTTGATTTAAGAGATTTGCTGGGGATGGATCGTTATTGATAGCTATTATCATAATTTTTGAATATTCTAATTGATTGGGCGACCTTCAGATGTCTTGTTTGTTAAATTAGATGTGGTTTGAGGGAAACGAGGGTAGATAACTGTTTCGTATATTGAGTGGAGGAAAACTTTGATATTTATTTTATTCCTTGTTTTTGTATCTTGGAAAGATCAACTTCTATTCGTATTATGAGGGCGCTTAAGGTACCATATTCAGAGTGTAAAACTCTACGAATAAAAAGCCTTATTTTTTATTCGTAGGTAAAACTAAGGTCTTCTTGTCATTATGTTTGTCAATACGTCCGTAAGTCATGGGTCTTGTTGTAATCGGAATAAGTAATAGGAGCTTAGATATTTTGTGTGGAATTAACACATAATTAATATCAAATTAAATAATAATTAATATTCTTTAGATTTATAATGATAGAACGTAATGGTTAATAAACTTAATGGATGTTGTAGAGATATCGTAACATTTTGTTTCAATAGTCTAGTCGATGAGAAAAATATGATAAAAAAAATAGCACTAAGTAAAAATTTCAGATTTTTTATAATAAAAAGCTGATGATATGTAACAAGTACAATTTGAAAAAATTTATACCGAATTTCATTCTATTCAGTTATTGGAGTGTATCTCAAAAACTACTAGACTGAATTTGATGAAATTTTAATGGGACCACACTAGCACCAGCTTTCAAACAAAAACAATTTCGAAAATTGGTCCACCCAGGCGAAAGTTATGTAGTAACAAACATAAAAAAACACAGTCGATTGATCGAATTGAGTACCTCCTCCTTTTTTTGGAAGTCGGTAGAAAATTGTCACAAAGAAATGTAAACCTTGTATTTAATAGACCAAAAGACTTAAAACCTTAGGCTAAACGTTATAAACGTATGTGAAACAATTCAAATATTAATAAAAATACTGTAAAACTGATTGTTAACATAATATGCTTTGATGGTCACCGGCACAAGCATCGAACGGTAATTATCGCATTGGTCGATGCGTTCAGGACAAATCTGAAAAGTTTAAATATTTTATCCTTACTTCTATTGTAATTGTATTAACAATATTCCAAAATATTTACAATTGAAAGCACAGCATATTTTTAATAAAAAATATTTACGTTTTTATTTATTAATTATGTAGTTTGGATGAAACACATATAGAAGGACATGATATAAATATTTACAATGAGTTAGTGTTAAAATGTTTTTGCTTCTTTATTCTAGCAGGCTTGATTTTCTTCATTATGTACTCGTAAAATAAGAATATTGAGATTTAAATTCAAATGTAGATACAAATTTATAAAATATAACATAAAATTGTAAAATTAGATGGTAAAAATTCTTTATCAAACCTAAAAAACAAACAAAGCGGCCAAATCTGCCACTACGAGTCATCTAAGACTCAGGTCGAGGATAGAAATATTTCAATTGTACCACGGCTTTGCTCTGACGCTGGAAAATCATTCGCACATTTATGTCTGTAAGGTTCGAAGAAAAAGACTAGCATATCCTTTCCATTAAAAGACTTATGAAGTTTAAATAATAACCTTAACTCATATGACTACCCTATAATATTAAACAAACGGTGTATTTATGCAGTAGTATAATATTAGTTTTAATCTATTTTATTCTTACATGATTCAAGTGCTAACAAGCTTAATTGTGACTGCCTTTTATTATACATAGGCCAAACAAATCGAAGCACTAGAGTCCGTGTTAAAGAATATATATCTGACTTGAAAAACAGTCCCTCGACCAAGTTTGCATTACATTAACATGTGTTGGATAACTCAACCGCTTACAAACATTCCGCTTAAAAACCAAAAAATGTAGACTAGAGAGAACGGCTGAAAATAAAAAAATTGGCCGAGTCCGATTTGGACTCCCGCACTGATGGTTCCTTACATTAACAAAGCATCTAAAACTATTGCTGGTGACGCAAGTAAGTTATAGATTAATGATATGGCTTATTATTATGAATGGTACAATCCCTTATCCCTACTTCCCAATAACCATACCTAAATATGCAAGCTACCCGCTTTACGTCGCGCTTGTTTAATTGTGCTGTCTAGTGCGACCAATGGAATAATCGTCGACAATAACAATTTGAAAAATTCAATACCGACTTCCATTCTATTCAGTTAATAACCGAAATTGATAAAATTTAAATGGGTCCACATGGGAAGCACCAGCTTTCAAGCAATTTTGAGAATCGGTTTACCCTATCGAAAGTTATGTCTAAAGTTATTTATAAAAAAATATAAAAAGCAACACGGACCCATTTAGAACTGTTATATAAAGGTCCAGGACATTGTGTCCCAAATATTGAATTCTTTGGACATCTCGAAAGTAAGTGGTACTCTTGTGCTTCGGAACTGGTATTGACAAGGACTGCAGTGCTTTCTCTAGAGGATATTCCGCATGGTGGACCTGCCGCACTGCGTCTCCCGCTCTGCTGCTGCACTTGCGCCGGTGGATCTTTAGGTAGGCCTGCATTTCCTTTGTCTTTTCCGCATCCCTCCCCTGTTTCGTTGCACATACCATTGGATACATATAAGTACATTACAGTCCGCTGTCAAGCCTGATTAGTTTAATCGCTTTATGGAGCAACCAATTGCTCTAACTTAAGACACACTTAATTATAACTTAACTTTGCCGTTGATACTTGTACACTTTTATTGCGCCAACCGCAATTGCAAGTGCAGTGCAAAGCAGCACTTTCAAATCAGACTGCAACTGTGATGCTTACTGTCACGTGAACGACATGACCATTCCATCACTAACGTGGTATCTATGAAAACTATCACATTAACCACACACGTTGCAGTTCCTGGAAAAGTAGGTTGATTTCTGCGAAATCTATTGTATTATTGGCCAAATATGGCGAATCGCGACTCAACGGGTAAAAAACACATTGGGAAGTTTTAAATAGTCTCCATGCATACAAAGGGCGATAGTAGGCATCGTGCTACGAAATCTTATGAAACACGGTTCATATGTATTTTCATCAAAGAATTACTTCCATAATCCCTTTATCATCTTCCACGAGTTTCGTATATATGCTATGCATATCGAGGTTTTGATTTAAAATATACTCGCAGATATCAGAGCTATGAAGATATTGTACAAGAGATCTCTTTGTTGTAACGTCGAAATCGTTTCAATAGAACCGTTCCTAGAAATGCCTTAGGATTCGTTCAGCTCGTAGTATTTCAACTTTGTTATATCTCAGACATTTTATTACTTTTCTCTAATTCAAAACACGAAGGTCGACTATTCTGTAGATAGGCAATATTCTTTTATTATACGATGTGACCTTTCCATTTCTATTCTCATTGTTTTTGCAAACATGAATATTATCATGGAGTACCGATACGGTGGGATTTAAACCTCCTCAAATTACCTGTTAACATAATAGTAATGGCTTTAAATATTGTAACTACATATTAAAAAGGTTCCAGTGGAAGTAGCGTTAGTATTATATCAATAAAACCAGGGCCTACTCTCACCTTTTACGAAACTATATTATAAATCAGGAGCGTTTTGTAATAAGCCAAGAATTAAAATACTTACTATCGAACTCCCACTGACACAAAACGATCGAACATATTATTTCAATACTATTTACGGCGTGTTCCTTTTTTAGCTGAAATCGATCCTATAGTATATAGTACGTTCCATGATTAACACCTATAATGCCCAACCCGAATAGAACACTAATTCAGTTGCAAAGTACGCGAATTGGGTGCACTTTTTTTTATGGGACAACATCCACACAAAGGCATTCAGGTCCCAAACTAGACAGGGCCTGTTTGGACCTGAAGGCCTTCTCTGTCAGGTCTTCTATGGTAACCTGATGACTGATATACATACTTAAATACATATACACACCCAGACCCAGATCAAACAGACATTTTTGATACTATTTATTAATACAATCAAAAGTTTTGATAAATCAAAACGTCTATCGTAATCCATTATTATTTTAAGCTTGCTATATTGACGTGGTGGTACCAAATTTAATGGTTAGGTTTAAATATGACTACTTTTAGAGGTGTGAGAAAGGCTCTTGGATTGAGATCATGGACCAGGAAATACAGCATAGTTTGTCCACCACCAAAACGCACAGTTGACCTAATAAAGGTCAGACGGCAATGTTATACGCAGACCACCTACAACTGGTCTTCTTGGATATCCTTTGAGAATTTTATGTTTATCATTGCATGACCTATAATTGAGATTACGACGATTATGACAAATCGGTATAAGTTTAGCTGGAAACCATCTTCAAATTTTTAAAGAATAAAGTTGGAAAAGAGTATCGAATGCTATGCGGCACTTCAACTGCCTCGGTACTGCAGTGCCAGTACTATGAACTACGAAGGCACGTGTGGCCGGTGTGGCATTACTTAGGAACGGTTCCGCATTTATGGGCACTCCAACCTTCCGGTTTTTCAATCTAAAGCTTTGGGCAACACCCCTCACTAGGCCTCAGTTCTTTTTTATTATAAACTTATATTATACTATCTGACCCTCCAGCGGCTTCGCTCGTGGCCTCACGGGATACGGTTAATTAGAGTTTTTAACTATCCCAAGGGACTAATTAGTTTACCGGGATCAAAAGTATCCTTTATGTTGACCAGGGATATAAGCTACCACCATACAAAGTTTCATTTAAATCGGTCCAGTCGTTTCGGAGAATAGCCCGTACAAACAGACAGACGAACAGACAAACATAGTAACAAATTTTAAAAAAAGTTTTAAGATTTTTTTTCATTGTACCGAAATCGACCTCTACAGTTTTATTATAAGTAGAGAAGAAAAGATAAAATATTACAAGCATACGACACAAAAAGTCTATGTCTAATTCTATGGTTCACGTGTTTATTCTCGAATGCTTCGAATCATAACGCTTTGCTCTGACATTGATTAACGTTCACTCTCTCGAGGCTAAGTGCGAAGATAGGGGAATGTGCTTAGGGAGTTACAAACACAGATTGTATAAATGTAGCTAAGTGGAAATATCTTCCATTCTACTATTAAAAGTAATAAGTACAATTTGAAAATTTAATACCGACTTCCATTCGATTCAGTTATTAGAGTGTATCTCAAAAACTGCTGGACCAAATTTAATGAAAATGGGACTACACGGGAAGCACCAGCTTTCAAACAAAAGAATTTTGATAATCGGTTCACCCAGTCGAAAGTTATGAGGTAACAAAATAAAAAAAAAGTCGAATGGAGTACCTTCTCCTAATCCACGTAAGCAAGATTTTTGTAGGAGGTTTCTCAATTATATATATATATACCTTGTACTTTTTTGAAGTCGGTTAAAATTCTGCAAACTTCAAAAACAATTCATCAACCAATATTTCTGTGTGTGCGTGTATTAACTGATTTTGATGATTCCTTTTTTATATTTTTGTATTTGTAGCGTAAAGTTCCAAGGTAGTCACATTTAAATTTCATCAAATTCGGTCAAGCAGTTTTCGAGTTACACTCCAATATCTGAAAAGTGTTCAAATAAAATCAAATCACATAATTTATTTGTGATACACAGGTTATTAACAAAGATCTTAATTATTAGGTAGGTATATAGTTCATGCCGTGATCAGCATTGTGAGCTTCTAAATTAATATCAATAATATTCTATAAATTTAATAAACATAATAATTATAATAAATTGCAGCACGTCAACTGGGCATAAACAAACAATTTCACGTACGATTTTACTACTGAAATGACATAAAACCGCTCACTGAATAAAAGGTATGGTCAATTATAAATTTAAAAAGTTTGGATTTAAATGAGTTATAGTCATTGCACTCTTTTATGTAGTTTGGAATCCTATTGTAAATCTTTGGCGCCATTACAAAAACACTCTTGGCGTACAGACCAGTTTTGTGTTGCATATTATTGAGGGTATACAGTTGTGTTCGGCTACGAGATCTTAACACAGTTTTAAATAGTTTTGGATTTTGCCTGATGAATGGAGCCATCTCGAAAATATAGCGAGGGCATAGTCAATAAATTGTTTCGCCTATCTTGATGATATCATCATTGACGGAATATCCCATACGGTCACTAAAAAGGGAAAACATTTTTTTACCAAAAATTACAACCGACTTCAACACTAAAAAGTGTAAAATTACTTGTCGAAGTCGGTACCATGCGCACAATATTGCGCAAATAGGTACTTTTGAATTATCATGGTACCGACTTCAACAAGTTATTTCACACTTTTTAATGTTGAAGTCAGTTCTTTTTTCTGGTAAAAACAATTCTATTACTTTTTGGTCGTCTAAGCTTGCAATGCACTGTACGTTGTTTATACACTGTCAGTATCAAGTGGGCCTAGCACGAATAACTGCGTAAGTGTAACGGAACGTGTCGTTCACGTGAATTAACCGAAACTGTCATTTATCTAGGGCAACTGTGACACAGATAACTCATAGTTTGTACGCCGAAGCGTGACGCCTTGTCGCTTACGATTCGCTTCTTCGTAAATTGTTTATGCTACGACCTAAGTTTTAGGGTACAGACTCATAAATATGTTTTTAATTAAGACACTGTCCTGTATGTGAGGTTATAGCAAAGCATAGTGATAAAAACAAAGAGTAAAATGAAGCTGCACGAGAGCGTCCCGCACGCAGTCGTTGCAGTTTCCCGGCATACCGGGAGCTTCACTTATTACGCTGATGATGATGATGATGCCATTGAGCGATTCGTGAGGAAAGCGATGGTTGCAAATACGAAAACCATATTTGAATACAACCTCAAAATGGCCATCAGGGATTGAAACGAAGTGGTGATTGAGGCCCTGCTTTACTGAAGTGAATTAGTTAATATTAGTAGTTATTTAAGTTAAGCTGTATTTGACAAGGGGTAAGTCACTTCACGCTCACGAAAAGGTGTCGGCAGAGGGTGGCGAGTGTGGCGGGTCGACTTTTCCCTCAAATATGGTTGAGTAAGGCGATGGCTGCCACATGCGTCAACTCGTGAACGGGTGCTGTCTGCGGAGACTGGTCTGCTGTGATATACATCCACGGACGGGATTCGAACCCATGTCTTCCGACAAACCATGTCAGACGCCATGACCAACTAGGCCACCAAGACTTGAGGTCCGAGCACCGAATTTTATCTCTCTATCTAATTTTAACCGTCGTATGGGGACTATAAAGGGAGTATAAACTACGAGGAAGCTTCATTATTCGTATCTTAGTATTTAATTCTAATAATAAAAACGAAAGATTTAATTGTTTATATGTTTGTAATTGAAACACAAAAACTACTAAACTGATTTAAATTATTTTAGCAGTAAGCTACATTATGCCTGCGTAACATACGTTATATCTGATTCATTATCATCATTATCCATCACATGCCGGTGTAGTAGCCGTGGGGCGCAGCTAGCCTAGTGAGCTCCCGACTATGATCAAATTTGCAAACCAGTTACAAAAACCCCGCAAAAAAACAAGTGATTGTCGCTTTTTCGTTGATGTTACCGATCTGGTATCTTTCAAATGATAATTTGTTATGTATAAAAAATTTCAGGTCCTTTACAGCATCAAAAAAACCAAACATTAGCTGAAATCTATTGTATTTTTGAATAGATAACATTTTTAATTGGACTCTTATTTGATTTGGCCTTGGCATACCTGAATGCCAAGGCGGCTTTACGAAAGTTTTGTTTGGCATACAGGTATGCCAAGGCAGCTTAACGGGCTAGTATCCAATAAAAGGAGAAAGGCACCTCCGTCCTGGTCAAAACTGTTTATTCAAAGTTTCAAACCGTTATCAAATGTATAAACAATAAAACAAAATGACAACATATATTCACATTTATTACCACAATGTATATAAACCATGACAAGGCATTTACAGCCTTACGTACAAAATAGCCACAACCACAAGCCAAAAACTAATACATCCATTCTATTCACAAGAGAAAATAGTATATGGTTATGGTTAAAGTATATTTCAATACAGTACGTAAAGTAGACCCATTTTAAACTGAAACAGAGTAATGCTTATTATTGAACTAAATATAAGATTTTTGATATGAGAAACGGGAATGACTCCCGTAAACAAGTCAGATTTTAACAACTATAGTTGCAACCACATTCGGTGGTCGTTTTCAAGGAGAGCGCAGAACGTAGGGCGAGGCAAGAGCAACCGCAAGCGTTATGCACTAGTTGGAAAGATCTGACATATTAACGTGAGTGATTCCTATTTTTATATTCATCATCTCAGCCATAGTATGTCCACTGCTGAACATATGCATCCCCCATATATACTCGTATTAATGGGAACTTAATAAAATGTGTATAAACAAAGTAAGTGATTATAACATATTAGATAAAGCAATTAGACGCGTTTGGATGAGTTTGGTTTAGATGAGTATTCAAAGTCAAAGTCAAAGTCAAAGGTCAAAATCATTTATCCAATTTAGGCATCAAAGACGCACTTATGAACGTCAATTTTTCATTATAATGTACTTTAAAGACTACCGCCGCGTTCCAAAATATATAGAGCCGAGAAGAAGCGGCAAAAAACTCGGGCCATTTTTTTTATATAGATGTTAATACAATGTTTTTACTTAGGTACTACAAATTTAGCTCCAGCGTGTTGCCTTACAAAAGAGAACATAATAATGGTATTAGTAGGGCAAGTACACTTTGACATCTTAGTACACGAGTAGATAGATCCATTTTTTTTTTGTCGTGGGGAAATGCTGTTACGCATTGCCGTATGCGGGGGCCCATACGGGGTATGACGGACTCAGCTAAAGGCGCCCATACCGTCTAAATACCCCAAGGTGTTCCAGCGTCTTCGACTGATGACGGGGGGCGTGGGACCACATTATTCTACCACAGCCCCCGTCGACGCCGCTGCCCGCTGTAAAGTGGCGGGCCCTCGTCGGTGAGGGGTGTCAAGGGGAACACCCCTCCACCTCGTGTGATGCCCCCCGAACACGGAGGGGGCATCAACATCGCGAGAGGACCTAGGAGTGATCCGTCCCAAGCTGTTTTATCCTTCAAGTAATCCGAAATTTTGTAATAACCTTTTTGACAGAGTTTAGTTTTAATAGTAATTTTAAACTAATTAATAGGCAAATCTCGGATAACATTATATATTACAAATGTGAATGTTGGGATAGATGAAGGTTCATTACTCATTCATGCCAGAACGGATTTGAGTGAAACTTTTCATCATCATCATCATCATCCACAAAGCGTGTTAAACCGCAGAGCTAGTTATAAAACCTAACGTGCACAAGCATCACTATGTAAGAGTGTGGAAGGCACTGCAGCAAGTGAAATTACTGGGTGAAAGAGACTCAATACCCGAGTTCTCGGGGTGTACAACTCACACAAGTGCAGTGTGGTTGCACGCTAAACTACAGTTATAATTAAGTCACTGCCATGTGTTACTCATATACTGCAACTGTAGTGCTTTTCAATAGGTGCATGACTCACTTCTAGATAGAATAAAAAACCTTATCTAGACGGTTTAACTACATCTAGTTGCTTTTTAACATCGTATTATGAAGAAAAGAGCCTTGATAATAAAGTTTCTATTACTGTATACGGTCTATTAACATTACAACTTCATTAGCCCTATGTCACTAGCTATGTCAGATAACATTTAAAAAATAACTACGAGTATTTTGATTCGAATGACCGAAAAGGGTTGCTGTGGTCCAGCTATACAGGGTCATATAGAAACCAAGTGCGGGGAACAGAGATTAACGAGGGTAGCCTGATGACTTATTTCTCATACTGTATTATTATAAAGAAATTAAATATTGATATTGATATTGGTAGATGGTAGATGGTGGCGGGACTATATTTAGCTATGTATATTTAGGATGAAAGCTTCCGTGCCAGAGCCGGCGTGTGTCTCTTTGTCTGCTGTCAACGTTTGCGCTGTCTAGAAGACCCTTCCTTCTCCACCCTTTTGATACACGTAGACCTTGGAAGCATCAGCCGAGTCAACGTGAGCCTTTACCGTTCCCACTCAGGACATTATGAGCCGCTTGATTTGTGCCAAGTTACTCTACTGCAATGTACTGTGAACTGTGACTTGGTTGACATGTAGGTCGCTCCCGTAGGACTGAACCCTTTATGTTTTTAGAGATATTTCCCGCAAGGGAACGTCGGAAAGGTTTTTGCATAGATTAAGGAATAGTTTGGTTTTGTAAATTACCTAGTAAAATGCGAAATTTGTGAGTGCGTGAGTATTTACAGTGCACAAATACTGTTTTTAGGGCTGGTTATTTTAAGGCGCATCCCAAAGCAAATGACATTTAGAATCCGGTTTTATGCGGTAAGCTTTCGTCGACTTTCGTCGACTTTCAAACCTCCGTTTGACAGCAGCGTGACCTCTGCCGAAAATTCTCATCGAGTTTTGAATTTTTGGTTAAAAAAACACACAAATTGGCCTTTTGAATTTAAAATAAATCATTTTTAACGGTTAATCCATTAATAATAATAAGCCTTTATTGCCAACTAAATAAGAGTTACATAATTTTTCAACTTAAAGTAAAAAACAATATTATTATGTAAAATACTTAATAATTTTAACAAGATTGTTAACACTTAGATAATTTTATTTAGTTATTGGGTGTTGGCGTGTCTATGCGACACGAAGGTCCCCTCCAGCTTTTTTACTCTCCTCTATTCTCAGTTATTCTGTGCCATAGTGGACCTGCAATCTTTTTGATTTCATCAGACCAACGTTTTCTTTGACGTCCTCTTTTTCTTTTTGTTTTGAATCTGGGGGTCCATTCTGTTATATTTTTGTCCGTTTATTTGTTGTCTCTCTCATCATGTGGCCCGCCCACTTCCATTTAAGTTTTTTGGTTTTGTCAATAATGTCTTCAACTTTTGTTATGTTTCTTATATCTATGGCTCTTTTTCTGTCTCTTTTTGTATAACCCAGAATACTCCTCTCCATGGTTCTTTGGCATGTAATAAATTTTGGTCTTGTTTATGTGTGTTTGCCCAGATTTGGCACCCATATGTTAGTATTGGTGATATGCATGTATTGTATATTTTCCTTTTCATTGCTACATTGTAATGTTTTCCTTTTAGAACTTCTTTAAGAGACCACTATCTCTTCCATGCATTGGCTATTTGTCTCTCTATCTCTGAGCCTGTTTGTCTTTGGAATGCAATTAGTCGGCCCAAGTTTATATAGGAATGTATGTATTCTATATTTTTTTCATCTACTGTGATGTTTATTTGGGACCGGTTTGTTATTATTTTAGTTTTTGATCTGTTAATTGTTAGGCCAACCTTTTTACTCTAACATGATAAAGCTTGGAGCTAGTTTGAAGACTCTCTGCATCACCTGACATGAGTATTATGTCATCAGCGAATCTGAGGTGATTTAGTTGAATCCCATTGATGTTAATTCCCATATTGTCTCAATCCATTTTCCTGATGACTTCCTTTAACACTGCTGAAAATAGTTTTGGAGAGAGTGGGTCTCCCTGCCTTACTCCTCGATGTATCTTGAAAGTCTCCCCATCTGTTTCCAGTCTTATTCGTGCTTTGCTATTAGAATATACATTATTTATTAATCTTATGTATTTCCTCTCTATGCCTTGATTTTTCAGTGCTTCCCATATATGTTGATGTTCCAAAGAGACGAATGCTTTGTTGTAATCCACAAATGCCATGTATAGTGGAAGTTTTCTATATTCTTTCGTTTCGTTTTTTTTTACTACGTGAATGTGATCTATGGTTGAGAATCCTGATCGAAATCCGGCTTGTTCTCTTGATTGTTATTCATCAAGTTTTTTGGTGATGTGGTTTAATATTATTTTAGAGAATACCTTGTATACGTTAGACATGAGACTTATAGGGCGATAGTTGCCAATTTCTGATCTATCCCCTTTCTTAACGATTAGTACTATAGAGGTGATTGTCCATTGTGAGGGTATGGATTCGTTGTTTATGATAAGATTAAATAGGTTGGTCAGTTTTGTTGTTATTTCGGCAAATCCATAAGTATTCACCAAATTTCAAAACAATTTATAGTTCTGCTGGAGATGCAAGGAATCAGTGTATTTTTTCCAATTTCTGTCTTTGTTTAGAAAAACAAACTTTGTTAATTTCTAAAAATAAAATTTTACGTTTAAAATAATAAAACGTAAAATAGTATTATTAAAGAGCAAAAGTAGTAAATTTGTACCATAACTTTTAGTTTGTTTAATGTTTGAAATAAGGCGCTAAGCTAAGATAGTTACTTAACATCAGGGCCTGCGCAGAATTTGCTATGGGACGCGCCTTAAGCTCATCTAACAAATAACCCGTGTGGTAGATATGGCACATGCTTCTCACTCTGGGAGGAATACTGGAGTCCCGACAGTGAGAAAATATTGAGCTGATTATTGTATGTTATTTTGGTTTTGTAGTTTTTTCTCATCTTACTTCTGAACAGTACTGTAAATGGGATTTTTGGATGGATGGATGTTTCTGGTTCAGATTTGAATGAAATATCGTTCTCAAAATTCAAAATATCAATAGTATAAAGATGTTCTGGAATATTATTGTTTTTTTCGAATAAATTTAAATATTTATATAATTTCAACAATTAGTGTCTTGATAATAGTTATTGCACCAAACACCCAATTTTTAGGATCTGTTCAGGACATGTATTATGTTTATAATAAAAGATAATGTCAATTCATCGGTTTATTACCATTCCAAATAACAGTCAACATAGTGAACCACTCGACTAGAACGTCCGAGCCGAACTGCCAGCGAGAGGTTGGCTTCACCGACAGAAACAAATACACCCTCTACTTTCAACTTCCGCCATTCTAGTCTCTGATTGGTCGGTGAGCCAACCCCGCAGGAAGTAGGTACCGCGCTAGTCAAAATAACAATTAATAAATACAGTATATTTTAAATACCGACTTGAGGTTATCAAGAATTGCTAACATTATGTAGGATTACTTATCATAATCATCTATCAGCATACGGGAGACCTCGGGGCGCAGCTAGAAAATTATACTTCCACTTTAGAAATGAAATACCACATTGCTTAGTTCCACCTACTATTTGACCACTAAGTTATAATTAGTACTTACAGGATGTAGATTTTGGAGTTCCCGATATTTCGGCACAGTTACATGCACCATGTTGACAGACTGGGTAGACTGAAAATGCGGGTGGCTGTGAAAAAAAGTACAAAACTATTTATGAGTAGAGCGGTCTCCTCTACTCTTTCTCACTATTTTATCACCATTTTTTTTTTCACATCCACCCGTATTTTCAGTCTATTCGTGCATATGGTGCATGTAACTCTGTATTCTGTGATGTATGTAACTGTGGCGAAATATCAGAAAATTCAAAATGTATTAAATCGTGGTCTACATCCCGTGGGTACTTATTATAACTTAGCAACCGCGTAATTCTAAAACAGTTATTGAACGTTCCATCCAAAATGGATATAAAGTCGATGTAAATTATAGTAGTCTATATTTCAAATAAAGTTAGTTAGTTTAGTAGTTTATATTTCAAATAAAACGCGCATTGTGTTTCACAACTGTCCAGAAAGAGGCACATGAATATTATACATATTATGATCTTAAGTTTATTAAATGTTTCCTATGACATAAACAGAATGATGGATTATATATATCTAAGTAAACATTTATTTGTCGGACATTTGTGACATACATAAATACTTCGTGAAAAGCAATATGGTGGTGTTAACTACTCGTAGTTTAGAATTATACGAATGAATCAAGCAATGATCAAATATTTATCAAGTTGTGTACCACTATATAAATACCATTATATAAATATAATACAACGCTTGTAATATATATATTTAGAATAAAACTATAAAGTTTAAATTAAGATGCCTAATCGGCCGGTTAGCTTATTAATAGGCAGTGGCCCTGCCTTCGCAGTGAGTAGTACCATATTCAATCCTGGGGCCTATGAGCTCTTAAAGCAGGACTTCTAGACAACTGCCCGGTTTATTCGTACCATTACCACTTTACAGCAGGCCTACTATTCTAGAACCGCAGAAAAACCGTTCCCCTGGTTTTTTTTTGTATGGATTCTCGTTAACATGTCGTTCTAAATCCACTCAGTTTATTAGCTTATAAACGTCTAGGCGTCTGCAATGTTGGTTATAGTAAATTGTTAGAAGGTCAGAGACAATATTATCCGTACATCTGTGAGAAAACAATATTCAAACAGTTGAACTAATTGAGCGTCATGGTATGATTTAATTCAAAACTGTTTATGTCAGGTTTAAGAACTGCACGGAACTTGCATGGTTTTTACGAAGCTGATAGTAAGGCCCCTGGTCGAAGCAAATATTTATGTGATGAACAGAAATGTTTATACTCGGATCTTAGAAGTTCGTGTGCGTCCTTGCGACAATTAGTAGACCTTCACTGACTGTAATGACCGTTTATTGTTTGTGTTTTCACTGTTTATTAATATTATGTGTTATTTTATTTACTCGTATGTCAATAATATACTTCTATACCTCTTAAATCATATAGGAACCTTTCACATTACTTTCATTCGATTCTATATACCGTTTGATGGTCACTCTTTCAGTGGTAGTGTAGAGAGGGCAAAAAAATCCTCTTTTTATATCAGCCAAAAATTTTAAGCGCCAAGTGCTTAACTTGCCATTTTTACGAAAACCTTCGTGCTCGAGTCCGACTCGCACTTGGCCGGTATTTTAGTATTTCTTTTTATAGCGGCAATAGAAATACATCATCTGTGAATATTACAACTGTCTAACTATTACGGTTCATGAGAAACAGGCTGGTGAGAGACGAACAGACGTACGGACAACGAAGTCTTAGTAATAAGGTCCCATTATTACTCTTTGGGCACGGAACCCCAAAAAACTAATTTAACTATATGTGTATACTACTATACAATAATTAATATATTTGTGAAGACAAATTAACAGCTACGTATATAAGTCACGTTTGGTTCGTGATACGTCTGTAATCGGGCTTATTTAAAACACATTTAAAATTGAAAAGAAAGTTACGCTACACACCTTTACAAAATGAAATTTACGTGCAAAGCTGTTTTAACAGCAACACAGAATAAGTAATAGTGTTAAAGCTGCGTATTAGTTTTAAGACGAAAGGAGTGTAGATTACAACAAAATTGTATGATTCGACTTTGCGTAAACTTAGTTTTTCGATGCTTAAACCTAATAACCGAAGTTGGAAAAAACGTAGTGTAAATTAAATGTACGTTCTTATGAAGTATGGTAGCCAGAACACGGTTGAGCAAACTTAGCATCATAAAAAAAACGGCAACATTCCTTAAATTTTGCAATTTTTCTTACGTGGCTCGTGCGATAAAGCTTTTTTATTGAATTATAGGCAAAAATATTCGATGAATGTATCATATTCGAATTTCCAATACAATTTACTAGTAAACTATGGACTTCTTTATCATTGAAATTTAATCATTTGATAGTACGAAATAGATATAAAAAGTTAATACTTTTTATATTACGTACGCACGTACGTGCTCGTATTACGAGGTATTCAATTGTATATTCGCATTACATCGTCAAATCTGGCAATACTCTACCTTATGTAAAACATCGTAAATTATTTTAAAATTAGGGTTGGAACGCTTAAAAAAAACCTCAAGAATGGATCATCACCACACGAAGAGTGCAGCTAGTGTCTGTATAATATAACAACAGGAAAATCTGTACAATTAAAATTAGCTCTCGCAGCACTAAGCAGCAACACCAATATAGCTTCTAAAATGAATAATGGTACTAAACACGAGTAAATTTGTCACAGGCGCCATTCCGATCGTGATTTCGCCGGAATCAGGCTCATTACCGTGTCACTGTTTGTCTAGCTGTTTAGTTAGGAAAGATTTACGATTTGTTGACTATGAATGAAATGGGCTTGCTGAATGGGGTTGATTTGCTGAAAATAATTATGAAAATTAATGAATATCACTCGTATTGGAAAATAAGCAACAGTAACCAGTCTTTGAACAATGTGTGTTACCAGTGATGACATATGGCACTGAAACGTAGTCTCTTACTATGCGCCTCATAAGCAAGCTCAAACTCGCACAACGAGCTATGGAGAGGGCTATGCTCGGGGTTTCTCTACGTGATCGAATCAGAAATGAGGAGATACGTAGACGAACAAAAGTCACCGACATAGGCCAGAAGATAAGCCAGTTAAAGTGGCAGTGGGCAGGCCAAATAGCACGCAGAACAGATGGCCGATGGGGCCGAAAGGTTCTAAGAGTGGAGACCACGGACCGGCAAGCACAGCGTAAGTCGTCCACCGACAAAGTGGACTGACGACCTGATAAAGGTAGCAGGACGACTTTGGACGCAGGCTGCTTCCAACCGGTCCTTTTGGAATTATGGGGAGGCATATGTTCAGCAGTGGACGTCTTACGGCTGAGATGATGAATCAAAAATAGGCTTTAACATTATATTAATTTTAAGGTTCCGTACGCAAAGGGTAAAACGGGACCCTATTACTAATACTTCGCTGTCCTTCTTTCACGAAACTGTATTCATATTCATATTCATATTCATACTAAAAAATCGGCCTAGTGAGAATCGGATGATAATTGTAAAGAATGATACGGAACCCTTCGTGCGTGAGACCGACTCGCACTGGGCCGGTTTCATTTAACGTAAATTTCTTTTTCAATGTTTGTCTGGTCTAGCGACATTATATTAACGAATTCTCGATCTTCAAGGAATTGTAATTACATAATTAGGATATTAACACAAGGAATTATAGTACTATAAAACAAAAAAATAATATCAAATCTTTCCAAATAGATATAGAGGAACACTAGCAATCAGGGTCTCAAATCTAAAAGAATTTCTGAAAAATACTTATCAACAATAATAATACCAGTGTACATAAGTCTATCAATCTGTCTGTTTCATTGTTGGACTGTAAAGGAGTGAAGCTGGTTCGCTAAAATTACCTTCTATTAAAATTATCTTCCAGAAATAAAATACTAATTGTTTTATATAAGTAATATTTACCATGTATATTGCGTTTGAGTTTCCGATATTTCGCTTTTTTTGCTTGTAAACATTAACTGCCTTGCAATTTATAAATTAATCCGTCATTCAGCACTTTATTTACATAGTTTTAAAAGCAAAACTAAAACTAATCTATAAACCCCATTGTGAGGGGAAAAGTGGCCAATACGCTGGCGGCATTGCCAAAAAATTCAGCAGTTGCATTTGTCCCAAAATATTACGAAATTCGAATCATACTCGTATTGTACACATTGCAAATATTAATCGTAAATAAACTCTATATTTATATCGTTTATGACCACGTTAGTGTAAAAACTTATATTCTGAAATCAATTATGAAAAAACTAGCTGCTCTTCGCGGTTTCACCCGCGCGGTGATGGATTATGATGATAATGAAGAATTTTATATAGCCTATGTTACTCAGCATGAATGTAGCTTTCCAGTGATGAAAGAATTTTTGAAATCGGTCTAGTACTTTTTAAGACAATTCGTTACAAACATACTTACATACAAATCTTTCCTTTTTATAATATTAGTAAAGATTTAGATGAACACATTCTTCGTTCAGAAATACGTAAGAAAGTTGACAATTTTAACTATTTTAGGTTTATGTAGTCTTGATTTATAAAATATAATTAATACTTTTTGAAACCAACTGTTAAATAATATCATTTAAACAGGAAAATCCGTCTAGCGCAGTTGGACTCGTTATATATTTAACTACGTTTTCTTTGTTTCATTACTATTCTCATTCCATTAAATAAACAATCAAGTGAATGCAACGTGCTTCATTCCACAACCAATTAAATAAACAAAGAAACATAATCACTGCACTCAATTGCATTTGTTATGAAACTCAGCGAAATTGTAAATGGATATCGTATTTGTCATCGAGGGCCGCTTCACTGAGAGTTAACAGAGAGACGAAACTAATCAGAAGTTTGAACGGATAAAAAGTTAAACAAGGTTTTCATATTGGAATATTTTATCGAAGTAGTTATTTTTACATTGTATTTTATGCATGTGCACGACGCTTGTTCCGTAATGTATACTGTTGAGCGGTAACCTTTGAACAGATGCATTCATCACAAGTGACGAGCTGCACTGAGCCCATCACGCAGAAATATAAAGTTGTTAAGGGTCATGTATACCTGCGATTTCACTGGCACCCTTCAAACCAGACCACAGGAATACGAATATTATTACTGCTTAACGGTAGGAATGGTGGCGGTACTGCCCCGGACAAACTCATTCACAAAAAGTTCTACTGGTACTATAATTTCTTTGGATAGACGCATTTTTGTTGCTATTTCACACCAAAACAGATTTAGCTGATGTTTTAAAGTAACAGTCAACAGATGACCTGGAAGAACACGAAGGTTACATAATATTATTCCAAAGATTAGTTTCTTTGGAGTAGTCATTTTCCACATAGACTTGCTGTTAACTTTAACCAACAATTACAGACGGGGTCGACCAAGGATTTTTGATATTTTTATATTTTATTCTATGTACAGAACACTTCTCAAGGCATGTTAAAACATGTTTTCAGATGAAATATTGCAATATATTTTTCAATAAGTTGTAGTACATTATTTAAAGTATTTTTAATTATTTATTTTATAATTATATAGACATTTATTATTTAAAGATTATTGAATTTGTCTTTGTTTAATCGTTGTTTAATTTTGTTAATACGGACTTCGCTCGGGTCATAATCTACGTAATTTAAGTATAAAGATACACTAATAAAGTTTATATTATACGAACTTTAAAAGTAAATTTGCTAATCGCGGATTCCATGCATAAAATTTTGTATAATTTATAAAGTAGTTTGCAAGTCAGTGAGCAGGCGTAACCATATTTAGATTTATTTTATTAATATCCTCGATGGTATTAGAAGCGATGTAGGTAGAATATTAGAAAGGAAACAAAAACGCATATACGTCTGTTTTAGCTATGTACGTGAATTGTGAAATTACACAAAATCACAGCACATTTAAGGGCATTTGTTTCATTGAACCTTCAATGTTATTTTAAGCGATGTAGATTATTTGAAAGGAGACAAAAATGCATAATAAATTTATTTTGGTCATGTACAGTCGCCTGCAATAAGATGTACATAAACAAATGTTTTCAAAACAATGAAACAGTACTACATTTTTTATAGTATTACTTTTTAAAAGCACTAACGCCTGCTTTAGCGATCTCAAACATTGAAATTTATAGAGAGAAAAATTCCACCCTCGGACGGGATTCGAACCCGCCTAGTTGGTCAATGGCGTCTGACACGGAGAGTCAGAAGACGCGGGTTCGAATCCCGTCCGAGGGTGGAATTTTTCTCTCTATAAATTTCAGTACTACATTTCATAACAGTGTCGATATGGATTATTTTAAGCAGTTAAATAATATAAATAACTTCATTTAAGATTGTTCTTGGTGTATTATTTTATGAATTTGTGTGCTGAGGCACTTTTGAAAATCGTGAAATGTATACATCTTATTGCAGGCGACTGTACGTAATTGTAAAATTACACAATATCATACAACATAAGGGTATTGTTTAGATTTGTTTTATTGAATCTTCAGCCTATCTGTTCTACAAACTAATCTACAAACTCTAATCTATAGACGAGCAATTATTGTTGTGTATATATAATCTAAATATCGAGAACAGCTACAACAGTTTTTATGAAATTAAGTATGGCGGGGTTTTGGGGGCTGTAAATCGATCTAGGTAGATTTCATTATTAGAAAACGTCGTTTTATCCGTGTTTTCAGGAGTTGAAAAACTGCTACAATAGCATTATGGCAACTAGGGTCATAAGCTTAAACAACAACTAGACTGTTTTACCGACACATCAACACTAAAGCTACTTGACAATAGATGGCGTTGTTAAGCAACACTAAGCCAAATTAGTGTTTGATTTGAGTTTTTTTTTCTTTTTTCGAATGGCTATGACGCATCTTGCCTATTGTGCCAATTTCAGTGTAATGGTTTGAGGTTAGAACAAAAAAAAAACAATTATTTACCTACGAGCAAAGATGTGTCATCCAGCTACTCTTATTTTATGCGATGTACTTAGGTAGATTATTAGAATGGAAACAATAACGCATATAGATTTATTTTAGTATTATAGGTAATTTGTTATTGTGAAATTACACAATATCACACCTCGTAAATTACGAATTCGTTACGTCCATTAAAGAATATCGTTCTGACGCAGTTTCGCGGAATCTATACATTTGGTTACTTAACATTCATCATCATTCATCATTATCAGCCGGAAGACGTCCACTGCTGAACATATCCCTCCCTCATCTCCATCATCATCCTCATCAGAACGCTACTTGGACTGGCTACTCGCTTCTTGCATCCAGCGATTCTCCGCGGTTTTGACGAGGTCGTCGGTCCACCTAGCGGCCTACACATCTTCTACACAACAGTCAAATCAGGCGATACTTTGCAAAACAGTGGAAGTAATTCGCGAATGTGAGTCTATTTGTTTAATACGCTTTAAGAATAATGTCTAACTCAATCCCAATGAAAGTAAACTTCCGAAAGATGTCGAGTAAAAACTTTGAAATTGCATAATTTCATTCAGGAAATAATGGTGATCACTATATATTTATACTATACTTAAAAAGTATTATAATCTACCTTTGTACTAAGTGCCTATGTTTGAAGGGTACTGAAACAAGTGATTATTACTGAGTAAATGGGACTATAGAATCATGTCTCGGGTTGACTATCAAAGGGCAGTATTATTAATACCATTACTTTTTATATTATTATTATTACTGTTTGGTTACGCGTTATAATAAACTATAGCTTCCCCCGCTGCTTGCCACGGGTGTACTTTAGAAGAAGAAAAAGAGGTAAAACAGCCAAATTTATTTTTACTTCATTTATGACATCAAAACCCAAATTAGTTTTTATATAAGCTGTGAAAACAATCCGATATAATAACCAGTGGTTATGCGAACAGTAGACCTCGCGAGCACGTAGTCTTATCAGCAGCAATTTTTCGCAGTACTTCACAACCTACTATCACGGCAACCACCTGACCAATTTTATTATGCTCATATTCGAAATTTCTCTTTAAAGTCAGGCACTGACTGTACCAAAGTTTATAAAAATCGCCCCTTTTTAGAAAAAGTACACCAATCGAAAATCGCTGACAACAAAAAACTCAATAAAATAGTAGAACATACATACCAAATTCGTCAAGATTGGTTGAAAAATGCGACCTGTTCAGGAAGAACAACGAACATCCTAACAAATATACGGACATATGAAAGTCAATTTGGCCAGTTAAGGCAGAGAGCTTCGCTCGTTTTGCTCGCTTGGTCAATTATTGAAACCTTCCATGAAAAAGTATGTAACTTATGGTGAAAATCACATCAAAATTCGTTGCATGGAAAAGGAAGAGTTAGCAGATATTCAGACAGACTTCAAAAACCGACTTTTTTTATACTAAGTAAGAAATAATAAATGTAACCACCATAAAACTACATACTAGGTTACTTTTCAAAGCTGTACGGCAGAGGGCGTAGCACAAACGATTTGCGAAAAAGTATTCGTATAGTACGCGTCAACATGTCAAGCTTCGTCGTACACACTATGAGTTATCTGTGTCACAGTTTCCCTAGATAAATGTCAGTTTGTTTCACCTGAAAGACGCTTTACGTTGCACTTACGCAGTTCTTCGTGCTAGCCCCACAGTAGCTTATTATTTAAGGCATACGACCATAGTTCAATAAGGTTCTAAGTTCAGCCCTGCACCGCTATGCACTTTTAGTCGACATATACAGGGTGTTTGGTAGAGGGACCGACAAACCAAATGAGCGTGTTCGGGGACTTGGAGAATACAAGTTGGCCAATAAAAATCCCCGACACCCCAATTTTTTTTAACTAAATCAGTTAGTTAGCTCTGTTTTGTATCCAATTTTGCTTTGCGTGGCCTAAAGGTGTATTAGAGACCAAATTCGACTAAAAACATCCGGTCTAAAACAGATTTTACAAATGTTATGTAAATAGGTACAATTTCGGAGAAAAAGGGAAAAATCACAAAAAAAAATTAAACATATTGGGGTATCGGGGATTTTGTTTAGCCAACTAGTATTCTCCAAGTGGTCCCCCGAACACGCTCATTTGGTTTGTCGGTCCCTCTACCAAAGACCCTATATATATTATATATAGCTGTCAAGACCCACCCTCTTTGTAATATTACTTTCATTACAGCTGCAGCAACTCAAAGAAGTAATACGTTTACACGCTTACACAGCTAGTTCAGAAATAATATATGACACGGCGGTGGTACATACCAAGACAGGCTACTTGATCCGTAAGTACATATGTATATCTTAATTATACAGTATGAGTCAGCTCCCTGTATTATCATGTGTATATATGCTTTTAAATTTAAATTAAAATGTGTATGTTAGCTCTATAAGTACATAACAAATGTCAGCAATTTACAGTCTACAAATAGTTACATTAAATGGAGTTGTAAACATTAAGGCCTTTATTAATAAACGTTGCGTAAACCTATATTAGGCGTAAAAAGAGGAGGTGGGGCCCGGGCGCTTTAACGCAGGCTCGAGGAGGGGGGCCCGGGCACTTTGGTGCAGGCTCGAGGAGGTGGGGTCCGGGCGCTCGGCGCAGACTCGAGGAGGTGGGGTCGCTGGGGATTATCCCCTGTGGCTGACGTAGCAGGCGGTGGGGCTACGTATCCGACCCACCGCAGGGAGACCACGGGCGTCCAGACACGGGGAAGTCTGGCGCTCATTGTTGGCGGGTTTGGTCTCCGAGGTAGTTGCGGCGTGCCATGTGTTCTGGCGTGCCACGAAGAGAAGGGTCCGGCAACGGACAGCCACGGCGGGTTCGCGGTCGTGTGGAAAATCTGTCCCGCGTTCCCGCCGAGGGCGGCAGTGACGGAACACCCCGGGGTTTTGGTGGGTATACGGACTCCCACATAACCACCTACCTCCCCGTGGTAGGTGGTATCCATAAAGGATTTCCCCGGGACGAAAAAAAAAAAAGGCGTATCATGCTTTGTCTTGCTTTCACGCGTGACATTTACTGCAAGCGAAAAATTGACAGATAGATGTTTTAACTACTCCGGGTGTAAGCCAAGTTTATTAATAAGGCCGTAAGATTTTATCCGAGCTGTATAGATACCTAATTTATAAATGAGCCAAAACTTGTACAAGTACTGATTAGAGTGTAGTGAACTTAGTTATTATTTTCTGTGTACTTTCTTTTAAATGTTAATAAAGATTATTATTATTATTATTAGTTGTGACGAAATGCATCCGTTATAGGCAAAAGTTACTGCTTAACACCTCTTTGTGCTTTTTCTGAAACCTAATCACATACAAAAATATTATTTTCAAAGAATCTTTGGAGGGCACACATACATCAACTGGATTGTTATCTTTACAAACCAAAAAGTTTCAACTTAAGTCGAATAAATGCTTTATAAAAAGCGAACAAATATTCATTTCGTACATTAATTTAATGGGTAATAATAATCATTTACATTTTTTGTAACACCTCCGATTCTAATAATAAAAAATAATACGACGGAAAGAGGTGTAAAATTTATTTATTGCTTTCAAGACCACACAAGGTATTATAAATGCTAAAGTTTGTGGGTGAGTGTGTTTGTATAGAATAAAAACCTTCTGTTATCTCGAACCAAAGTAGATTATGTTTTTATTTGCTGTGGACAGGATTCTAACATGTGCGGGACTCGATTTATCAGATAATGGATGACACAAGATTTATTTCATGTTTTTGAATAGGGCTAGTTTGTTTCTCGTCAACAGGGAACAAAATAGCGATTTTATCGCTAGGGAAAAAACTGATTTGAACTTGGAATGTGGATATTTTAAGTTAATGTTTCAATCACCAAAGAAATCAAACACTAATATTGTATGAACTACTTGCGTTCAAGGCAGTAAGTACCTAAAGAAACTGCACGCCACATAAAAAAGTTTGTGAAAAAGTACAAATACGCGCGAAATACATTCTGCTTTCATTTGTATAGTAATTGCTTAATCAAATTCAAATCTTGGATATACTCGTATGTAGTAAAATTGGTAAAGCACGTACATAAAAAAATTTGGTGTTAACAAATTAAGAAATAAACAGACTAATCTGTGATTAGTCTGTTATCATAAGTAAGACTGCAGTATGCAGGTAATTTTTATTTTGTTCTGACGAGTAGTTCCACACCGATCTAGATATTTATTTCATGTAGACGAAGTCACGGGCAGAAACAAATATTACACAATAAATATGAAATTATATCTCATATTTTTATCATATCGATCTCAAATAGGCGTTAACTGTATAAACTGTGTCAAAGTAATCGATTTCGTTTTATTTCAAGCATAACGATGCGCCGCTGATATGCCTGCGCTTTGAGTCTTTCATGACCAGGTTTTATTTATATGTGATACTAGCTGGTCCTCCCGAGGCATCGTTCGCATGGCGTACCATTTACGGGTGAGATTGGCAAAAATACTCCTTTAGTATTCCGCTTCCAACAGAAATGGCATCAACTATCAAAATTTTTGTTTGTAGTCTCAGGATTTGCGTTGCGTCAGTCCGTCAGTTCGTCAGTCACCATAAGTTAATGGATAACCTGGGTTCTCCTTACCATTAACGACTAGCCTCTATGCAGCAGCGCACTTACGTATCCCAGTAGGGCTATTATGTATCTCAGTTGCTATAAAATATTGATTGAAATCGAAAAAAAATGGCGGCTCTATGTCACTTTTGTCAGCTCCAATCATCAACTTACTAAAATTTTTGCTTATTGAAGTTGTCAATAGTGATTTTTTTCAAGATTTCTATCAAACTTTGTTAGCAACTGAGGTAATGATGAATAGCCCTGCAGTTACAATAAAACATTGATTAAAATCTTGAAAAATGGCGGCTTTATGTCACTTTTTTCAGCTCTAGTCAGAAACTTACTAACATTAGACTATTGATTTGCTTACTGAAACTGTCAAAACTGACACAAAGCTGATTCATCATTTTAATGAAATCAATTCAATCCATGGAAACCCAAAAATAGCTGCGGCTTTGTGTCAGTTTTGACAGTTTCAGTAAGCAAATCAATAGTCAAATGTTAGTAAGTCTCTGACTAGAGCTGACAAAAGTGACATAAAGCCGCCATTTTTCAAGGTTTCAATCAACATCTGATTGCAACTGACATATCTAATAGCCCTGACATATCTAACTGACATATATAAAAATAATTAGCCGTTACTGAGATTAGCTAGAATAACAGACATACAGTCAGACAAAATAAAAATGAATAGTTTCCTTACCGTTTATATATTCATGGGCATTATTCCTAAAAATAATTACAACAAGTACAATTTGAAAAATGAAATATCGACTTCCATTCTATTCAGTTATTGGAGTGTAAATCAAAAACTACTGGACCAAATTTGATGAAATTCAAATGGGACTACACGGAAAGCACTAACTTTAAACAAAAATAAATTTTGAGAATTGGTTTACCCTATCGAAAGTTATGAGGTAAAAAACACAGAAAAAAAATACAGTAGTAAAAATACCTCCTCCTCTTTGGAAGTCGGTAGGAAATACATTTAAATCGTATTTTTTTGTAACTATATAGATAAAAAACAAAATGCAAACAAACAACACCGTTATCAATTTATCCCAGTAAGTAGGGATAAGAATTGACAGCCATCCGATTAATGCTCGGTTACAAAAGTATCGATTAACATCGACCAATCGATTATCGCAGTGGCGATAATAAGTTTTGTGAACGGTTACCGTGATATTTATCTTGACCGTTTAGGTAATTGATATAACGTGAGTGTATTCGGTTTCAAGCTTGTTCATTCGTGTTTTGTGGAGATAATATACAAGGAACTAACATTTGTCTGCGACACGAGTTTGATTAGTCCGACTAACGGCTAACTATTCTTACGGCCTCGGTGTCTCATTTGATAGAAAACCAACCTTCTCATATAAAAAAGAATCATGCAGGCCAGTCTTTGGGGACTGCGGATAGCAGTGCAAATCTATTCGAGTTATTTTTAAGACACATCAACATTAATAGGTAGTCATGGAAACCATTATCGCGACTAAAGAAGTTTTCACTTCAAAAGTATATAATGACAAAGCGTTTGGTGATAGTGACGATGACACGAGTTCCTTCATTTTGTTTACCAAAAAAGTGCTCAATGTGCCTAAATAAGCTTTCACTTTAAAAAAAAATGCATATTTGGTTCTAAACGCTAATATAGTGCCAAGTGTTTATAAGTAGTCGATGGCGATTGTTAGCCCAGCAGTGCAAGTACCGAACTTACCGATCGATAAATTTGTTTCTTGAATTCGTCATACTTAGAAAATACTGGCTGTATCGATCTTTTGTCGATCATTGCAAGTATAAGTAAAAAAATTAAGCGATCGGTATACAAATTCGATAAGCTTTTACGATTATAACGATAACCCTGGCATGGAACTGTTAAATTACGAGATCGTCTATTTAATCGATTTTAACAATTGTTTTATCAGCTTTGAAAATGGCCTCGATATAGCTTATCGACGGGCGACTGAAATGGAGATATTTTTTTGCTGCCTTTGATCTTACTAATATTAAAAACGCAATAGTTTGTATTTATGGATGTATGGATGTTTGTTATTCTCTTACGTTCACACGGCTGTCCCAATTTTGATCAAATTTGGCGTGGAGGTAGATGGGGCGCTCAATTAACACATAGGATAATTTTCATCAACATCGTCATCGTCTATCACCATGCGGGTGTAACCGCGGGGCGCAGCTAGTATTTGATAAAAAAATAGACTTCGACCTTCTTTTGATCGTAGAAGAGCGAAAGGCTCGTAGAAATCTTCAAATGATAGGACGCATTGTGGAATGCAAACAATTCGTAATAATCGATATACTGTCGACAATTTGACGATCGTATAAGTCGTCGATATGACTTCCATACATGCGAGGGGCGTTACGATTTGTTACATTTATCAATCTTAGCGACTCGACAAATTTAACCACTATTACGGTACTTGCATTGCTGGGACAGAAGTGTAGACAAATAGTAATAGCGTCGCAAGCTACCGCTCGCTTATTAATAACTTGCTTGCAAATTCAACTCTCTGGAGTCGTGATAACAAGCAAAATCGTTTATTTAAACGACATGACAATCGTCGTCGATAAGACAGCTGCGGGTTCAATGCACATCTCGAGCTATCAGTGAAGGTATATCGTAAGGTAATATCGTGATTAAATCCACAGCGTGGTGGGGCACTTTAAGGGTCTGTCGTCTGTCGCTAAGCACCTAACAGTATAGTGTATTCCGGGCGCTGTTCTTGAGTGTCAGTCTCTATCACAAACTAGTATAGATGCTGACGCATGGTCTCTATTCTAGCTCTATAGCGAGATTCTTTGACTGCATCATGACTGATAATCATGTAAGATAGTGGTCAAACATTTTGCCTATTAAGTGTATAAGCAGCACGTGCTAATAGGTAACCTAGGTAGGCTTCAGTATTGTCAGTCGTTTTACAAATGTGCTTAGTTTTTATGATGCTTTTAAATCAAATACTTCATTATACTTACAGGTGTAATTCCATCATCATGATCATCATCATCACCAGCCAGTATCAGTCCACTGCTGGACATATGCCTCTCCCAATGCACGCCACTGAGCCCGATCGTAATTCCATCAACATATACAAAATATTTAATGTAAACAGCCAAAAAATTACGTCTATTATCTAGTCGTTATTAATCCAACCAGTTTTCGGGCAGTACTGATACCCATCCTCAAGGAGAGCATGGTCTAGCATCATTAAATAATTAGTTCTCATAGAAGTTTTTACGACAATATATAGATAGATAGATAGATATATAACACTTTATTGAGACACCACATTTATACTTAATATGAGAAAAAAAAATGCTAAGAACTAGGTGCAACAATGAGCGGTCTTATCGCTCAGAGCGATCTCTTCCAGACAACCCATTCGCAGAGGAATATCAAATAACAGATGGACGGTAACAATATAAAACAGTAAACACACTATATCTATAAATGCAATATTAAATAAACTAATACAAATATATAAACAGCATACTTTTAAAATACTCGTATATTACGTAATTATACAAATACAAATAAAATATATAAATATAAACACTAAAGCATCTAGTTATGGTTCCCCCTCGCCCTTGTGTATTAGACTAAGGGGGCTGATTCAGCAAAGGTAGGCTGATTCAGCTCATGCACTCAGCTTTATGCTGACATGATAATTGTAATAAGGTAGCGTTAATAATAGATTAATTTTAGTAATTAACTAGCCTCCAAATCGGCAACAAGTGTTATTTCTCTTTAATAGTTTTAATTTAGTTTTTAAAAACATATATCAGTTCGCCCAAAACTTGACTATCTTGACAGTATTCAATAGTCTAGGAAGTGTTGTTTACATGTAAACACAAATAAAAATTTGAAAGCAATATACAAAATACCAAATAAATAAACGATTAGAAATACAAAATCATGATAGTTAGATACCATATTATTAAACTAGTGAGTAAGAGTTAGAGTGAAAAATATCATTTTTTAACCTGATCTTTGAAAGTTTAAAGTGACGTTGCACGCTGTATTTCTAATGGAAGAGAATTCCACAAACGGACGGCTTTAACAGCAAATGAGGAGTAATAAAAACTGGTTCTATGTACAGGCGTTTTGAGCTTAAGATTCTCTGATGACCGCAATGATACCATTGGGAAGTGTGCAAGAATTCGAAACGCTCCTTAAGGTAGCGTGGATAACATATACAAAAATTTAATTGTTGTGTATAAAATATCAAAATTTTTTAGGATCCCACTTTAAACTTGTATAATCCCAAAACTTACCTATTCAATTTATATCATCTACTTTTCTTGAAAAGCGCAATTATAGAGCCCACTTATTCCAAAATGAGGCCCGCTTTTAAGCAATCTATTGTTATACCGCTAAGAGGCTCGTTCCGTTCTGAAAAGCATTTGTTTTGTTTAGATTAGCCTGTTAACAAAGTTTCTGAACGCAACTTTGGCGCTTTTATCTTTACAAATGAAAATGTATACCTTTTTTAGGCTCTTGTGCTTCATGGAAACAGGATGTTGTTTCGGTGTTACTCGTTGTTTTTAGCAGTCATCTTTGGGCTTAGTAACTGGAAAACGGACCCTCATCTATCATCGCTGCCCAGTGCTGGTTAGCAGCTTCAACATTGTTTGGAGTTTTTAGATGGGCTGCTTTTAATATTTTATAATATTTTCTAATATTTTTTAATATTTTCTAATATTTTTTAATAATTTCTAATATTTTCTAGTTAGCAAAAAGAAGACTAAAAGATTAAAAACCAGTACAAAAATAATTACTCTGCATAATAAAGCGCCTAAAGTTCATCAATTCAGATTTACTAAGCATTTTATGTACCCAGTAACACTCGCGCCATCAAGACGAACAAGCACACTATAATAATATATAGACCGAAGTTTGTAAGAGTATGTGTATGTTTCTAACTTCTTCACAATCAAATGTATGGACTCATTTTGACGAAATTTAATATGGAGGTAGATGAGGCGCTGGATTTAAACGTAGGACGTTTCATCATCATTAACACCATCCATCACCACATGGGTGTACCAGGGCGCAGCTAGTAAATATATAATGACGTGTCACTTATTAAAATTGGTTGAACCGAAGCATACATATATAGGAACGGATTATATACATATAGGTCAAACACATAACTCTCCATTTTGGATTCGCCGCAGTCGGATAAAAACACTTAATTCAGTGGTGCTTTTAAAAATAAGCGGAACCTCACACACAACCCTAAATTCCGTCTCCGCCACGTATAAAAATAAAATATGCTTGCTGCACTCTGCGAAACCCCTCGTGCGAATGTGTATGTTTTGCGGACCTAGAGTGTAGCCTTTATCTAATACGATCAATATAAAAAAAATAGATAAAGAAAAACAGAATAAAGGTAGGCTTGTCTTAAAAAAGTAAAGTAGTTCCAAGTTCTGCCGCTAGGTGTAACGAACGGCTTCCTTCCTTGGAAAATCAATGGCGTTTACTTTCTGTTGAATTCTAAGTATATTTTAAAATAATGTGCTGAAAATTTCACTAGTATATAATGAAATATCGTTTGTTTCTTGAAGTGTACTTTCATAATAAGGTTGTAAAATAAAAATAACAACATTTTAATTATGTTGAATGCATAAAATCTTTAAAGGTATTAATTACTATTAGAGTTAATTCAACTTGATTTTAGCTATGTGAGCGTGACATAATAAAGTAACAATTTAAAATTTAAAAGAATTCTTCCTAATTAGTTTTTTGCTACTAATCTTATAATTATGAACAACTTGCGACTGCCCGCGACTTCGTTCGCGTAGAAGGCTCGCCTTTGGCTTCGCCATAACCTCCCATCTTTTCTTAATTATTTTTAATGTAAGAACCTTCTACGAAGTATTAACAAACATTTTAAAAAAAGATGATCGAAATAGGTAAAGCCATTCTCAAGTTATAGCGTGACCAAGAGAAATAGGGGTTCATTTTAACATGTATAGACTAGCGACTGCCCGCGACTTCGTAAGCGTAGACTTCGTATAGCATGAATAGGAGAAATAGGGTATTTTTGTCGTGTTATATAGGTATAATTTATTATTGGAGAGGATTCTTAAAAAGACAACGAAAATATGGGAGACTATGGCGAGGCCGAAGGCCCAGCCTGCTACGCGAACGAACTCGCAGGCAGTATAATATAAAAAGATGTTCTTATCACAATTGACAAACTCTAGTGATGTACATTTCTGCTAAAGTAGAACAGACAGACTTACCCAGTTTCAGTGAATAAGGAATAAGTACAGAAACCGGAAAATCTCATTTTCCGGAAAGGTATTTTATTTGCAAAGTTGTAATGGTGAAATTTAGTACCTATTAAGGATTTGCAGGATAACTTTGGTCTTTGCATAAGACGGTAATCCTTGATTATTTGCTTACTTTTCACTTTCTTCTGTTTTGTGGATACAACATTTTTTTACTTCAAAAATGTATAATGTGTAAACGTTATTTGTTCCTGCCAATATTATAACCTACCTACGCTTTGCGTTCGGAAGCGCTCGTAGCGAAGCTTAACTTGGCGATCTTAACCACTCAACAAGTTAAGCAACCCTTGCTGCGGTCAGGACTTGGATGGGTGACCGCTAGAGGTATTATTCAACTGTAGGCCGAGCATGAAAATCTGTTTAAGTGTAACGTTATCGTACCGTTTACGTATTCAGTACCAACTATGAGTTATCTGTGCCACTATTGTACTAGATAAATGACAGTTTGTACTTAATACGTTAACGATGCGATTACGTTACACTTGAACAGAATTTTGTGCTCGGCCCACTGAGCGCTTCCGTTCTTCGGAGGGCACGTTAAGACGTCGGTCCCGGTTGTTTGTCTTAGGACAACAGTCGTTAGGCTATGTCGAAGGCCTTCGGGCGGCCTGAACACTTCGACATGGGTTGGCCACTAACTTATCCACCAATCCGCACTGGGCCCGCGTGGTGGATTATGGTCCAAATGCCTTTCTCTGAGAGGAAGGCTCGAGTCCCAGCAGTGGGAACAAAATGGGGCGATGATTATGATTATAACGCTTCGCGCGGTAATGATAATGATGAATGAAATATATCCTTTGTTACTCCTTTGTTGTGTTGACAACTGCTCAGGATTCTACTATAGTATCCTTCGCTTGACTCTGAATTCAAAATAACCAACTTCCCACAAAATATCGTTTTGTCCCCTTCTAACACAAATATTACTATTTAATTACTGTAGAACAATTTTAAGTGTAACTGTTCCACATAAATTTCAGTTCTAGCATTGTGCAAACATGTGAAATAGTACAATTTTAAAAATTCAACACCGTCTTCCATTCTATTTAGTTATTGGAGTGTATCTCAAAAACTACTGAACCGAATTTGATGACATGTAAATGGGACCACACGGGAAGCACTAAAGGTAAAAAAAGACAACGAACTAGAAATAAGTGAATAAAAATAAAATCCAGTTTTTCTACAGACTTTCAAAAAAAGGAGGAGGTGCTCAATTAGACTGTATATTTTTTTGTGTTTGTTACCTCATAACTTTCGACTGCGTGAACCGATTCTCAAAATTTTCGTTTGAAAGCTGGTGCTTCCCTTGTAGTCCCATTTAAATTTCATCAAATTCGGTCCTGTAGTTTTTGAGATGCACTCCAATAACTGAAGAGAACGGAAGTCGGTATTACATTTTTCAAATTGTACTTGTGTTTCCACAAGAAACATATTTACACTATACCTATTTCTATTCTGTTTTAAGTCTAGTTTTCTAAGCACTATCGTTTTATGTCTGAAAGCTGAAATATTCCGTCGGCGAATACTCAGTTTCCATTTCCTAGACTTGACTTGAACCTTTCCAGGCTTTCAACTTGACCCAGTTTAACATGTGAGAGAGCGATTTCCAGGTTGTTTGGTTCTTAAGATATTTTACGAGTTAATGGCGATACTGCAAGATTTTTTCATACTAAAGATCGGCAAGTTATTAATTCGATCGTTTGCCTTATGGAAAATGTCTGACTCCTTTTCTCAAGAACGTGAGGAGGTATCAATTTGATGTCAATTATTTAAGCATCAGCTTATAATCTCTTAGAGTTTTCTGAAATCGACTTTCTAAGGCAACTCATGCAATATAGCAAGCCCCCAGTTTTGAGTATCGGCAATAAATCCAAAACAGATAAGGATCTTACCTTGACCAACAATCATAAAATTTGGCAACTGGCAAAGACTCAAAAAATTCAAGAATATGTTATTTGTTGCATAGCATCATCATACAATAATTCATTATCTTTTCTACCGACTTCCCAAAAAGGAGGAGGTACTCAATTCAACTGTATTTTTTTTTTCTTTTTTATGTTTGTTACCTCATAACTTTCGACTGGGTGGACCGATTCTCAAAATTATTTTTGTCTTTGTAAGCTGGTGCTTTCCGTGTGGTTCCATTTTAATTGAATCAAATTCCGTTTAGTAGTTTTTGAGTTACACTCCAATAACTGTTTTTTACCAAAGTAATAGAATGGAAGTCGGTATTGAATTTTTCAAATTGCACTTGTTACACAAATATTCGGTAAATTAGCTATCAGTGCTTTATTAACAAACATTGACTAAATGTGAAGAGTTGTAAAAAGTAGTATAACTTTTTTAAATTTTTTATTATTCATTATATTGTTTTTTTGATTATTTGATTCGAAAAGCAGATAACATATGTACCTATATAAAAATGTACTCTTGCTCTGTTATAATAATAGTAATTAAAGAGTTGTGTAACTTCACCCAGTGTACACTTTCATTAATTATAATGCACCATATTGTAAAATAAATATTGCGTTTAAAAGTATTAATGACCCTGTTAGTACATATTACTTATACAGCGTGTAACAAAAAGGTGAGTAATACTGAAGGGTATGCATATGCACCTAGTCAGGATTCACATCGCAGTGTCAAAGTTTAAATTGCTTATATCTATTGTTTTAATACAAAAATAAGCATGAAAAATATTTACTGAAATTTTTGGCTCCATTATTAGACATGCTTGGAGTTCGTTAGGGTCACTGCTTTCTGTAATTCCCGCGCCACCTATACCACCGCCTCCCTACCCTGCATGCGTCCTCTCCCACGCTGCACACCAGTCTAGACCCCGTTTAGACCCCTTGTTTACCTGCAAGGCTATTATGTATCTCAGTTGCTAACAAATGTTGATTGAAATCTTGAAAAATGGCGGCCCTATGTCAGTTTTGGCAACTCCAGTAAGCAAAAATGTTAGTAAGTTGATCACTGAAGCTGACAAAAGTGACATAGAGCGGCGATTTTTTCAGATTTCAATCCAAATTTGTTAGCAACTGAGATACATAATACAGCAGGTCTGCAGTCTGGAGGTAACTGCCGTATTTGGCCTAGTTTTTCAGGGATGAACCTACTTGAATATTAGAAAAGCTTTGGTTACTCAGAACTCGGATTTTTACTACTTCCTGTATCACAGTAATTAGATCTCAATTGTATGCAAGCGTGTGTTGTTTTAGTATTACTATACATTTTTGTTACACGCTGTATAATAAATAGAAAATATCTAGTAAAGTTCGCAAATATATTTGCATAAAAATCTGACATCTGATTCTATAATTTTTTACAGTTTTGTTATAAAAACTAACGTGGTTTTCAATCATTATTAATTAAAAAATACGGGATTACTCACGTAATATTTATCGGATAGGTCCGACTATAGTTTCGACCACATTCGGTGGCCTTTAAAGCCTTGTAAAAAATTTTTTTTACAAGTAATATTCCAAACTTTTTGTATATATATATATATATATATATATTATATATATATATATAAATCGCGCCACGTTTCCCCAGTTTTTTAATGTAAGAACGGAGGAAAAGAAAAAAAAAGTTCACAAACACAGCTGTCACTTGTCGGGTTCGTATAACGCCATAGTTTCTGATAAGTATCTGGAAAGAGAAGTATTATTTTTAGAGACAAATTATATCTTGAGAAGTCGAGTGTCGATTTAAAAACTTCATTTATATAGACAATAAGGTTAAATGGATGTCTGTGAATTTTTTGAATAATATATGTGGAAAAACCTAGTTATATCTTTTTTTTATATACGAGAATATAATATATATAATAGAGTATGAAATATCCTATCCGAAGAATTGTTATGTTATAGTTATAAAAACATGAAAATACTTATTCAACTTTTATTAATAACCGGCAAAACACTTACGTGAGTGTTTTGATAATGAAGTTAAGAAAATAATAATATTTGTTGAATATGTGTCAAACTCACGAGAATTTCAATAAAAATACTTACTTTTACAAACTTACATATGTAAAAAAAGTATTTTAGTATGAAGAATTTGAAATGACGTATATTGATATGTAATCAACCATTTTTAGCAATTACATAGCTAAGTATGTCCTTCGAGCCAACTTATTGCTCTTCGATGTTTGTGTTGAACCCTCAATGCGCGAGTCAGACTTGATCGGTTTTAACCGACTTCAAAATAGAAGGAGGTTCTCAATTCGACTGTGTTTTTTTATGTATGTAACACGATACTTCGGCCAATTAGGAATCAATTTAGTTCAAAAAACGAGGAAGTTATATGTTCGAGTGTATGTGTTTTTTTTGTAAATATAATTGCATACCTCAAAACTATTTTTATGTTTTTTTGTAGAGTAGATTTCCCAATTAAATTTCATCAAATTCGGCTCAGCAGTAGTGTGTTTCGCCTGCATGAAAATGGATCCCGTATGTAGCAACGTCCACTAAAAAAGGTGCACACAATATTGTGACAATAGGTACTTTTGAACTATCATGGTACCGACTTCAACAAGCTATTTCACAATTTTTTGGTGTTGAAGTTGGTTCCGGTTTTTGGTTAACATTTTTTTTGTGATTCTTGTTTTGTTTGGTAGGTTATACTTCATATTGGTCCCATAATTTTTTTATCGAAATCGATTTAGCGCTCTTTAAGAAAATAAACAGAAAACAAAATATTTACCCAAATAATGTTTTGGTTTGTGGTTTCCATTAGCAGTTAATAATAATTTATCATCAACGCCAGGTATACAATTTTAAGTACGGATCTACTATAAATTTACTTTTTTAGAACGTAAAAAAACTAAAAAAACTTGAGAGGTGTCAAGGGACACCCGGATGGAACGAAGTTCCTCATCGGAAAAAATAATGCTAAAAATACAAAACCATGGTAAATATTCCAATAATAGGTTCCGATAATCGCGCGTATAGGGTTACTTCATTAAATTCCTTTCTGCGTATGGGAAGTGTTCAAAAATATATATTTCTCAAAATTACTTACATCCAGTGAATGAAATGCATCCGCGAGCTAACTTTACCTGAGTCGCCATCTAGTATAAATTTATGGAACTAAATGGCGCCACTTGCTACGATTACAACATCTGGCTTGCTTTCTATAAGAGAGAGAGTCAGACAGACAGCTTACTATAGCAAAAAGTGTCGTGACAACTTTTCGTAAGAATTTTTTCCGTCTAGCCCCCTTTCACAACGCGCGATAAGGAACTTCGTTCCAAAATCAAAACGTACGGGCATAAACAATGTGTTGATTACATGACATAAAAAATCACTGAAATCGGTCAATGATGAGAGTTAGAAGAGTTTTTAGTATGGACAAGTACTAGCTATGCGATCCCCTTAAATATTTCAAATATATTTTCAGCTGCTTACTTTTTCTGACGGAACGCTAGTTGTTTCCTACAGTATTGTTAATCACACATTTAAATTATACAGATATATTTCTGCCAAATCTATCTGTATAATCTGAGAGTGCATTGTTCACTTTCTGGAACATTAATTGTAATTAACAATACGCCAGCAATATCATTTCCCATTACAATATTTGGCGACTTTATTCAAAATAAGTAAGTAAATATGGCCATTTTAGTGTACCACCATTGTGCTACATCGTGTATAATTTTATAAAATTATACAAAACTCACGACCAAATATATAGAGTATTTTTTTATTTACGTTTAACGGGACTTAGAACTTTATAATATGAGTAATGTAACTAACAGTAAACATGATAAAAGTGTGGTTTCCTACCTGAAGTATACACCACAGGTACAGGTAGTGCATAACACATTAACACTATTATTGCGAAAGTTTGTGCTTAAGGATGTAAGTGAGTGCGTGAGGATGTGTGTGAGTGCGTGAGGATGTGAGTGAGTGCGTGAGAATGTATGTGAGTGTGTGAGTGTGTATGTTTGTTACTTCTCTTGCCAAACAAAGGACAACAACCGACAAAAACGCTGAACGGACTTAGTTGTAATTGCAATGGAAATAGCTTCTAATAACGACCACATAGGCTTTTTATCCACATACAAAGTATTCCTAATCGAAAGCAATTACCACGCGGGCGAAGTCGCGGTCTGAAACTAGTATTTCATAAGTTCCTTACAATACTTTGGTATGATTAATAACAAACAAGTTACAAATCCCCACCATATTATGTTTATTATCTTGGTTTAATACGCCATACAACCCATCCATCGGGGTCATAACGAGTAAAAACGTGCGAAAAACCCTAGGTAGCCTTTAGACATCCTTTTATGAACATAACACATATCTATCTAATATAACCTTTATGTTGACTGCAATAATGACTATCTGGAACGCATAAACATTTTTGTTGATTCATATTTATAACACAGATTGACAAGTTCTTTTTGCAGCCGAAAATAAATATTGTCAACTTAATTTCGTTGAGAGTAGAGTCGAAACTAGTGTGATATGTTTGAAAACTTGATTGTTTTTGCGTTTTTTATAGGTTCGCTGGGGTATTCAAGACGAGATTTATGCATGGTAGGTGATTTTGTTTATTTTTTGTGGCCATATTTTTCCTCTTGAATGTCCCGAGCTCACAGATTCAGATAAACTTTGTTAAACATTTTATGATGAATGAGGCTAATTATTTTGAAAATTTAATGTTGTTAATTTGTTTACAATGAGATTTTTAAGACTGATTAGTCAAACAGGTAAGCTACACTAAAAAGTATGAGACATTTTATGTTTAACCATAACAGAGCTTTGAGTTTTTAGGGTTCCGTATACCTCAAAAAAAATGGAATCCATCCTATATGTATAAATAATATTCTTGTCCGTCCATCTGTTTGTCAAGACCCTTTTTCTCTTTAGTTTTTTTATATGATTACATATAAAAAAACTAAAGAGAGACTAAAGAGAACGTATAAATATTCTACGGTCATTTGGAGCTATGTAATAAAATAACTTTCTATGTCAAAGTAATAAAAACTTACGGCTTACTTTTATTTATATGTAGCATTTTTGAAAAATGAAATAGATCAGCTTAAGTAGTCAACATGCATTTAAAGCGGGGGTCCGAAGTTATATCCTTGGTCGAGGCAATTTTAATGTAATGATCACATATTTTTGTTTTATCATACTTTCAGTGAACCTGTTCACTGAAAAGTGTTTGAAACGTCAAATAATTTATAATTAATGATGTAATCCGTTATAAAGTTGTTTAATTTCAATGTAAACGTAATTTGTTTTTCAAATATAGTCAACAATAGTACTTCATGTTGACCAAGAATCATCTTATATTGTCAGTACTGAACCCTCGGTGTGCGAGACGGTCTCGCACTTAAAAAAAATAAGCTCATATCTACTTTATAAATATATAAATTTGGAAGCGCTTATCCTTTCTAAGCATGTGTAACGACTTTCCCTTTCACTCATTTTCATTCACTCATGTGTTAGACTCACTCCTTCACATAAACAATCCACACCCTCTCACTAAGTTGAAAGCAACTTCTTTTTCTTTAGCCTTTATTCGTGCATTTCTGCACATAAGCCTCTCCCAATTTCTTCCAGGTCACTCTGTCTGCAGCTTTTTTCATCCAGGCATGGCCTGCATGTGCTTGGATATCATCTACCCATCTCTAAGCTGGGCGGCCTCGTGGTCTGGTGTTCGTCCACGGCCTCCATTCTGGGTTTTCCGTGCCTCCCTGTCCGTGTTCATTCGGGCTATGTAACCTGCCCAAGTCCACTTATGTCCACTTCTGTCTAGCAATGGTTGAAAGCAACATGTAACTTCAAATGTGTAGCTTACACCTTTTTTATGTACTTACGAGTACTATACTACTTACTGTACTAATGCCGTAAACTTTATATAATCCAGCTCTGACACATTTTACATACATACCCAAGTAGCAAAAGTTTAGTAGCAAATTTTAGTAATAAATTGAAAAATATAAATCATCTCTTCAATGTTACCAAAGTACTGTAAGGTTCGCTATCGGTCTATTATTTATTTCGTAACGTTAATCACTATAGTTATAATACAGCATGCTCTCAATCTTGTAAAAGTTGATTGGATAACATTTGTTTCATTTCATTTAATATTATTTTTAAGAGATGCTGATTTGATTTACTATGTTTAAAATAATAAATATGGTTTAGTATTTAATAACCGTGATGTTTAACTAATTCTTTAAATATTATTTTAAGAATTTTCCAATATAAATGTATTTGAGATATTTTCATGTTAATTTAGTTATTTAATTTCCGGTACCGTCGCCTTCGCACTTCCGCCGTTTGCCGTGCTTGTGCGAAGGCTCCGAGAACACGGGGCATTAGTGTTACGACTGCCAGAGAGGCAACACGGTTATTCTGAAATAATAAGTATAATAAGGTGCTGTGGAATAACGAAGTGTATATTGGATATTATATTGGAAGGATGTGTTAAATAAATCTGTGTAAAATTTGACTGTGTTTGAACTTTTGACCTACGCCAAAAGTACAACCCAGGTAGCAAAAACTGGTCGTAAAGGCGTCCAATTTAGGTCAGTATATGACCTTTTGACGTCCCAATATTGACCTTAAAGAACCCCTAAAATGACTCCAATATGTCACATCCTTATGACGTCCTCAGTGTCTGAAAAAAGACGCCTGGGGTCTTGAAGACCTATGATATATATTTATATAGATATAATTGGGGGCTGCAAAAATACGTCTTTGTGGAGGGTAATGTGACTTTTATGTGCACGTCAAAACAACGTGGCTTTGTTATCTACAAAGACGTCGTTCCGACGTACTGTGCCCTCAGGATGGTGTTGAAGAAAGAAACTAATAAATCTGCAATATAAAAATTGATTTCAAAAATACAATATAATCATTTGCTTAAGTATTTATTCTTATAATAAATTTAAGACCTACATCTTAAATATTTGCCATTAGAATATTTATCAAATTACTGTTTGTTCATAACCATAGGGTGAATTTATTAACAAAAACCGAGCTTAGCCGAGAACACACGAATCACATGCGACAAACGCTTGCGCGATGTAGAATTACCTTGCAAATTAGTCACGCCATCTAGTTCAAAAATTTTGAACTAGATTTGAATTTGACTAAAGAGAACGTATAAATATTCTACGGTCATTTGGAGCTATGTAATAAAATAACTTTCTATGTCAAAGTAATAAAAACTTACGGCTTACTTTTATTTATATGTAGCATTTTTGAAAAATGAAATAGATCAGCTTAAGTAGTCAACATGCATTTAAAGCGGGGGTCCGAAGTTATATCCTTGGTCGAGGCAATTTTAATGTAATGATCACATATTTTTGTTTTATCATACTTTCAGTGAACCTGTTCACTGAAAAGTGTTTGAAACGTCAAATAATTTATAATTAATGATGTAATCCGTTATAAAGTTGTTTAATTTCAATGTAAACGTAATTTGTTTTTCAAATATAGTCAACAATAGTACTTCATGTTGACCAAGAATCATCTTATATTGTCAGTACTGAACCCTCGGTGTGCGAGACGGTCTCGCACATAAAAAAAATAAGCTCATATCTACTTTATAAATATATAAATTTGGAAGCGCTTATCCTTTCTAAGCATGTGTAACGACTTTCCCTTTCACTCATTTTCATTCACTCATGTGTTAGACTCACTCCTTCACATAAACAATCCACACCCTCTCACTAAGTTGAAAGCAACTTCTTTTTCTTTAGCCTTTATTCGTGCATTTCTGCACATAAGCCTCTCCCAATTTCTTCCAGGTCACTCTGTCTGCAGCTTTTTTCATCCAGGCATGGCCTGCATGTGCTTGGATATCATCTACCCATCTCTAAGCTGGGCGGCCTCGTGGTCTGGTGTTCGTCCACGGCCTCCATTCTGGGTTTTCCGTGCCTCCCTGTCCGTGTTCATTCGGGCTATGTAACCTGCCCAAGTCCACTTATGTCCACTTCTGTCTAGCAATGGTTGAAAGCAACATGTAACTTCAAATGTGTAGCTTACACCTTTTTTATGTACTTACGAGTACTATACTACTTACTGTACTAATGCCGTAAACTTTATATAATCCAGCTCTGACACATTTTACATACATACCCAAGTAGCAAAAGTTTAGTAGCAAATTTTAGTAATAAATTGAAAAATATAAATCATCTCTTCAATGTTACCAAAGTACTGTAAGGTTCGCTATCGGTCTATTATTTATTTCGTAACGTTAATCACTATAGTTATAATACAGCATGCTCTCAATCTTGTAAAAGTTGATTGGATAACATTTGTTTCATTTCATTTAATATTATTTTTAAGAGATGCTGATTTGATTTACTATGTTTAAAATAATAAATATGGTTTAGTATTTAATAACCGTGATGTTTAACTAATTCTTTAAATATTATTTTAAGAATTTTCCAATATAAATGTATTTGAGATATTTTCATGTTAATTTAGTTATTTAATTTCCGGTACCGTCGCCTTCGCACTTCCGCCGTTTGCCGTGCTTGTGCGAAGGCTCCGAGAACACGGGGCATTAGTGTTACGACTGCCAGAGAGGCAACACGGTTATTCTGAAATAATAAGTATAATAAGGTGCTGTGGAATAACGAAGTGTATATTGGATATTATATTGGAAGGATGTGTTAAATAAATCTGTGTAAAATTTGACTGTGTTTGAACTTTTGACCTACGCCAAAAGTACAACCCAGGTAGCAAAAACTGGTCGTAAAGGCGTCCAATTTAGGTCAGTATATGACCTTTTGACGTCCCAATATTGACCTTAAAGAACCCCTAAAATGACTCCAATATGTCACATCCTTATGACGTCCTCAGTGTCTGAAAAAAGACGCCTGGGGTCTTGAAGACCTATGATATATATTTATATAGATATAATTGGGGGCTGCAAAAATACGTCTTTGTGGAGGGTAATGTGACTTTTATGTGCACGTCAAAACAACGTGGCTTTGTTATCTACAAAGACGTCGTTCCGACGTACTGTGCCCTCAGGATGGTGTTGAAGAAAGAAACTAATAAATCTGCAATATAAAAATTGATTTCAAAAATACAATATAATCATTTGCTTAAGTATTTATTCTTATAATAAATTTAAGACCTACATCTTAAATATTTGCCATTAGAATATTTATCAAATTACTGTTTGTTCATAACCATAGGGTGAATTTATTAACAAAAACCGAGCTTAGCCGAGAACACACGAATCACATGCGACAAACGCTTGCGCGATGTAGAATTACCTTGCAAATTAGTCACGCCATCTAGTTCAAAAATTTTGAGCTACGGTTTCGACTAACATGACGTCTTTACGGCTTAATAAGGACGTCTTTGACCAGATGTCTTCCATTGGTCAAATGAAAGACGACGTTAGGATTTGGAATTTCTGTAGGCACTAATGATATGATGTCTTATTGACTTCATATAGACGTGTTCATATAGAAGGTCTCTATATGATATTATTATACTATTTTAGGACGTAGTGAAGACGTCTAATTTGTGTCCAAAGACGTACCGACCTTAATTTACTTTAAATGGACGTCTGTGCAACGTCACTTTTCGTCTTACGTCATCGGAGAGATCCTTTAGTTAAGAGACATAAGTTAAGAAAGAATAACCGCAATTTTTTTTCATTGTCATTTTTGATTTGTAAATATTTTTGCAACTTATTTTAACTAGTGCCTGCATTATGAAATCGGATTTTACCACAGTATCATACTAATATTATAAAAGAAAAAGGTTGGATGTATGTTTGTTCCTCAATCACGCAAAAACGGCTTAACAGATTTGCATGTAATTTGAAGTGGAGATTTTGTCCCTGGGATTACCCACTTTTATTATTATATTATATTATTTTATAATTTATTTATTCAACATAATCATCATCATCATCATCATTATCTCAGCCGTAGGACGTCCACTGCTGAACATATGCCTCCCCCATAATTTTCCAAAAGGACCGGTTGGAAGCGGCCTGCATCCAACGTCGTACTGCGACCTTTATTAGGTCGTCTGTACACCGTGTCGGTCGACGACCTACGCTGCGCTTGCCTGTCCGTGGTCTCCATTCCAGAAACTTCCGGCGCCATCGGCAATTTGTTCTGCGTGCTATGTGATTTATTTATTATAATTATATTTAAAAAATATGCAAATTTAATATTTAAGTTTATATATTTATTATTATATTTTATTATTTATAATTAAACTTAGGCGACTTTTTATCCCGATTCAGGTTCATACAAGGATCGTGATCATTTTGTTCTACTCGAATGGAGTATGGGTACTAGTGAAATATATCTTTGGCAATACAATTTAAAAATTACTAAGTGAGTTGGTATTAAACAAACGTTACGATGGTCGTGTATGTCAAGCTTTTCTTACGGCGCATTTTCTTCTTTAAGATGGGTGGTGGGTAAGTTGGAAAATTACCCGACTTTAGAGACCCATTGACAGCAATTAATTGGTGTGAACTTTGTCCGGTTAGGGTTATGGCACACGTGCGAGAAATTAACGTTTATTTCTAGAAAATAAATTGTGTTTACTCTCTTTTTTCGAAAAGCTTCTAGATATTGTATAAAAAGAACACATGCAAAAACTAATCCTCCACTAGGGTGCTACGAGGAACGGATATTTTTTTCCAGTAGGATGATTTACAACAAGACACACGGGTTATCTATATATGGCACATGTGCGAGGAATTAACGTTTGTGTTTGGAAAATAATTTGTGTTTCCTTTTTTTTTCCGAATATCTTGTGTGGATGTTGTATAAAAATACAATACAAAAACTAATCCTTCAGTAGGGTGCTACGAGGTACGGATGTTCTTTCCAGTAGGATGACTTACGCCAATATACGCAGGTTGTCACATATATGTCACATGTACGAGAAATTAACGTTTATCTTTCGAAAAGAATTTGTGTTCCTCGTTTTTGTGCAAAAAAAATGTGAGAATGTTGCATAAAAAATAAAACGCTAAAACTAACCTTCCAGTATGATGCTACGAGGTACTGATGTTCTTTCTAGTAGGATGACTTAAAGCAAGAAACACAGGTTGTCATATGTCATATGTGTGAGGAGTCAACGTTTGTCTATGAAAAATAATTTGTACTTTTTTTTTTCTGAATATCTTGTGTGGACGTTGTATAAAAATACTATGCAAAACTAATCCTTCAGTAGGGTGCTACGAGATACGGATGTTCTTTCCAGTAGGATGACTTACGGCAAGACACGCGGGTTCCCCCCCGAAGGGTTCTCGCATTGACGTGGCGGGGGGGCTCAGTAACCGTGGCTAGGTACACCACGGTGAAGCCAAGAGGAACCCAGGGGCCGCGCCGGCGTTGGGGTGCGCTGGCCGGCTCAGGCGGGCCGCTCCTATGGGCTTTGGCCGCCAAGTCCACATAGGAGTGGCGGGGTCCGGGCGCTTTGGCGCAGACTCGAGGAGGTGGGGCCCGGGCGCTTTGGCGCAGGCTCGAGGAGGTGGGGCCCGGGCGCTTTGGCGCAGGCTCGAGGAGGTGGGGCCCGGGCGCTTTGGCGCAGGCTCGAGGAGGGGGGCCCGGGCACTTTGGTGCAGGCTCGAGGAGGTGGGGTCCGGGCGCTCGGCGCAGACTCGAGGAGGTGGGGTCGCGGGGGGGCTATCCCTTGTGGCTGACGTAGCAGGCGGTGGGGCTACGTATCCGACCCACCGCAGGGAGACCACGGGCGACCAGACACGGGGAAGTCTGGCGCCCATTGTTGGCGAGTTTGGTCTCCGAGGCAGTTGCGGCGCGCCATGTGTTCTGGCGTGCCGCGAAGAGAAGGGTCCGGCAACGGACAGCCACGGCGGGTTCGCGGTCGTGTGGAAAATCTGTCCCGCGTTCCCGCCGAGGGCGGCAGTGACGGAACACCCCGGGGTTTTGGTGGGTATACGGACTCCCACATAACCACCTCCCTCCCCGTGGTGGGTGGTATCCATAAAGGATTTCCCCGGGACAAAAAAAAAAAAAAAAAAAAAAAAAAAAGACACGCGGGTTGTCTTTATTCTATCTATTGTCTAACTGTAAATAGTAACGGCATATAAAGCTATATACTTACCTAAAGAAGTGAGTAAACAAAAAGACGATGACTGCAAAGGAAATATTTTATAAAATCTTTAAATTTTAGAAAATATCAAAAATATAAAATATTGCCAACCCTCGAAACCAGCACAAAGTCCCCTCGAGTCGGGACACTTGTCAAGAGTTATCTTTTTCCAGCGGGACGCCGCAAGAAACCTCGGTTTCCGACATATGACATCCCTCGTACTTAGAGATTTCTTGAACCCAATGAGATGGAATTATCTGAGAGCAGAGTTGACTTGACTTCTTTTAAGTCATGCTATTACTTTGAAATATTGTACAAAATCATTTTATGTATTTAATATAATTTTCCATTTTGTTCTCCATTTAAACTTTATTATAATTTACTTTATATATTCTATACCCACAGATTTTGAGCTGTGTGTCTGAGTAAACATGAGTTTATGAAAAATTATCTTTTGTTTGTCTAGCTGTGCTTATTAAAAAGCAATGGTTAAAATCATTAAAAATAATTATATATAAGGCATGTATAATTTGATTAGATTTTGTTTACGTTGACTTATACATTTGTTTTATTACAGTAAGTATTTGATATTTATTTAAATTTGATACGTCTAAGCGTTCCTGAAATACAGACTTTACAGAAAGACATGTGGACAACGAAGAGATTCTTTATAGGTAACAAAGCCTGCAAAATTAAAAATTGCATCAAAATTAAGTTTTGCAACAAAAACAACTCTCATAGACTTCACACACATTCATGAACAAATAATTATATTTTAAATTAATTGCCAAAACATGCTGCATAAGTCATATTTTTTTCTTAAATTGTGGCTTTGATCCTAGTATTTGCTCCGTTTAAGAATGTAAGGAAGCTCTAAATTTTCATAAAAAAATGCGCAAACTGTATGACAGTACTCGTCCTCTAAACATTAACTCAATTCAATAATTTTTACCAATTAAAGATTATGTTTATTATTATTAACCAATTATTATTACATACATTTAATACAATTTTTTTTTGGAACCTAAATCCTAGTATTTTCTCCGTTTGAGACAGTAAAGAAACTGAACAGAAACACAAAATAACAGTAAATAAAAAAAAACTAATTGTATTACATTATTATACCCTCCCTCTAAACATTAATTCAGTTCAATTATTTTTACCAAAGACGATATTACGGATATTGAGGTTTTGTTTTGGTTTATAGAAGTATTTTGTATAGTGCTGGATATTATGCCTAACAAAACTCGACTATTTAGGTACTAATTAACTATTCATGTATATTACAGATGCCGCTTAACCAAAATAAAATTATATATTTTTAATCTAAATATAACGCATGAACGATAAGATAAACATATATGATAAAGTAAAAACAATTGAAAAGAAACATATGAGATATCAATAGAAACTGTATAATTATTTAGAGTTTCAAAGTAAGTATTTGTTTCGTAGAAATTGAAATGTAGACTCATTTGTATTTATATTATAGTATTATTTATAGTATTTAATCATTTCTATTAGACAATTCAAAATTCAAAATTCAAAAAATATTTATTCAGTTTAGGCATCATAGACACTCTTATGAACGTCAAAATTTTTAAATGATTCTACCGCTGTCTTCGGAAAAGAACCACCGCCGAGAAGAAGCAGCAAGAAACTCGTGGGCCATTATTTTTTCACATAACAAATTTATTCAATAGTTGGCTACTAGGCAGAAGTGAAAAGCTTCCAGGCATCTTTGTCTTCTAAGTAGTGACTCAATTTATAATAGGCTTTTTTCATTAGTATATTTTTGACACGTAACTTGAATTTCCCTTCAGTGAGCTCAGTAATGTCTTTCGGGATTTTATTATAGAAACGTACACAATTGCCTAAGAAGGACTTATTTTTAGTTTTCGTGAGTCTAAATTTAGATACAGCTATCCTATCCTTATTTCTAGTATTAATATTATGCATATCACTATTTATTCTAAACTTCTTTATATTTTTACGAACGTACATTATATTTTCTAGCATATACAAAGATGGAAGAGTTAATATGTTAATTTCTTTGAACATTTGTCTTAAGGATTCGCGGGGACCCATTTCGTAGATGGCTCGAACTGCCCGCTTTTGCAATATAAAAACTGTCTCTATGTCCGCCGCTGACCCCCACAGCAGGATACCATATGACATTATGCTGTGGAAGTAAGCAAAGTAGACCAGTCGAGCAGTAGCTATATCTGTCAATTGCCTAATTTTATGAACCGCATATGCAGCTGAGCTCAGTCTTCCAGATAGTGCATCAATATGAGGACCCCATTGTAATTTAGAGTCTATGCTAATACCTAGAAAGACTATATTGCCTTGTCAATTTTCAATTTATTTCCGTCGAGTAATACGTTTGGCTCTATATGTCTTACATTAGGCATGGATAATTTTAAACATTTCGTTTTCTTTGCGTTGAGAAGCAGGTTGTTTGCGACGAACCAATTTGAAACAATAGTTAACGCGTTGTTGACTTGAACTAGTTCTCTATCTTTCCTATCTACTTTAAAAATCAGAGAAGTATCATCCGCAAAAAGAACTATGTCAGCAAGGCCCTCAACCATATGTGGTAAGTCATTGATATATGCCAAGAATAAGAACGGACCCAAGATCGACCCCTGTGGAACCCCATTCTGACCAAAGATCCAGAAGATGTCACGCCATTAATGCCAACTTTTTGCTGCCTATCAGATAAGTATGATTCTACAAGATTCAGAGCAGCTCCACGAATTCCATAGTGGTGTAGCTTATAAATTAGAGTGCGGTGCTCTACACAGTCGAAAGCTTTGGAGAGATCACAAAATACGCCAATGGCATCCTGTGAGCTCTCCCAAGCCTCCAGCACATGCTTGACTAACTAGACTCCTGCATCTGTTGTTGATCTGCTTTTCGTGAAACCGAACTGATTTTCGTGTAAAATCCTATGTTCATTAAAGACAAGAGTTGTTGAAGCATTATCTTTTCGAATATTTTGCTCAAAGCCGGAAGCACAGAGACCGGTCTATAATTTGAGGGGTCGGCCTTACTACCTGATTTAAAAATAGGGGTGATTTTACTCATTTTCATTAGGTCAGGAAATGTACCTCTATCAATACAAAAATTAAATATGATCATCAAATGTGGCACTATAACTTCTATTATTGACTCTAGCATTTTTACGGATAATCCCCATAAATCCTCTGTTGCTTTAACGTTTAAACTTTTAAATGTTTTTATTATTTCAAAAGTAGATATATGTCGGAAACTAAACTCAGGAATTTGGAGCGGGAAGTTGTCTTTCAGAAAGCTCACTGCAACACAAGGGCAAGAATCAAGAGATTTGGTGACTTCTCAATTTAACTGCGTATGTAACAACTGTTACATTGACATTTCGTCTGACATTGCGGATGTAACAATTGTTGCACGTTTTTTACACGCGCGTTTTTCTTGTTAGGGATTTATGGAACGCATCCCAAGAGTGAAAGTTAGTGTGTAATCCTGCATTAGAATATATTTTCTTTATATTGCAACACCAGAAAAGAGCATAATTTGTCTGTGGGCTGTGACAAGCGAAAAAATCAAAGTGTATTTTTTTTGTACAAGTCTCAGCGTTCGGCGATAGAAGAACTCCTAAGTAATTGATTTATTTAAGTGTAAATTAATACTTTTGATACAAATTATATATTAATATTATTGTGAATGTGTAAGGAATACTCTGTATTTGTTATTTCAGTCTGAAATCAAAGATAAAACAGAAAAAGTGACAATTATCGATCTGCTCATGTGCGTGAATTTTTGACAGGTTATTTCGAAGGAATAACATATTATTTTTAACGGAATGGACTTCTACATTGTGAAATATCATAGATCTAATATTGTTACGTAAATATAAGCAGTCACATTATGCTAAATACGCCGTACGGTGCCAGGATTGATGAAAACCGATGTTGTTGTATTGAACAAATTCAGTGATGCTCTCTCATCACGAAAGCCCTGTGGTGATCTGGTGAACTAACTTACTTTGGATTTGAAATGTATGCGTTTCCATGGAAACGGACAATAATATGGTTCGTTTACACGGCGATGATCATTTTTGAATATATAAAATCTGCCCTGGTACAATGAATTCAGTAGGTACCACCAGAGTGTCTTGACTACACCATCAGTACAACTCGTGCACCATCATCAGCCAGTTTCTGTCTGATTTTTGTGATCAAAGCATGTAAAAAATGTGATCATCATATACAACAGTTGTTTCACCATGCCTCGCCTTGTGGAATATATTATTTTAACAATGTCTTTATAACTTTTTTTAGAATATCAAATGGCTCGAGGCAGGGGGGACGGAGTTACAGGCGTGGACATGGTCGAGGTCGTGGCAGTAGCGGAGCCAGGGGGCAAGAGACCCCTGGCCAGGTGCCCGTCACTACCGCACCAAGGTATGATATACAATATATTCTTTTTTTTGTGTATGAATTAAAGACAAAGCGATTTATTGCATTAATCAGTAAACAAGATGACATAAACAAGAAAGAATCACATATGAAACCATTTGGGTATAATAATATTACCATGAGTGGCATACTATTATACGAACATACTTAGAATCATATCATATTTATCATCTATTCATATTTTCTTCACTTATTATGTCATTTGGTAAGTGATTCTATATACTTTAATTGAAGAGCAGTAGGTAGGGACTTTTCAATACCAATGTTATAAAGAGACAAGATTTGTTTGTTTGTTTGAATTGAATAGGCTCGTAAACATATGAACATATGTGGGCACCATAACAAATAAAATCAAAAACTGGGCCGATTTCAAGCATTCCTTCACCATAAGAATGCTACATTATTCCTGAGTGTTATATGGTATATATTTTGATTCATCACCATCATCATCATCACCATAACAAATAAATTTGGAAACTACGGGGCCAATTTCAAAAATTCCTTCACCATTAGAATGCTTCATTATCCTTAAGTGACATAGGGTATATATTTTGATTCATCATCTTCATCATCATCACCATAACAAATAAAATCAAACTACTGGGCCGATTTCAAACATTCCTTCACCATAAGAATGCTACATTATTGCTGAGTTACATATGGTATATATTTTGATTCATCACCATCATAATCATCACTATAACAAATAAACTTGGAAACTACGGGGCCTATTTCAAAAATTCCTTCACCATTAGAATACTACATTATTCTTAAGTGACATAGGGTATATATTTTGATTCATCACCTTCATCATCATAACCACAACAAATAAACTTGGAACTATGGGGCCAATTGCAAAAATTACTTCACCATTAGAATGCTACATTATCTTGTTGTTTTTTATATTAACACATAACATTTCATAATTAACAGATTTATAAAATAATGTACACTTCTTATATTTTTTTGCAGTTGACGAAAGCATCATTTTACAACTGCGGCCGGCAGACTTCGCCAGCACCCCCCCCGCACCTGCTCACCACCAACCACCACAGCAGCCATCGACATCGGCACAGGCTGACGTTGAGGCTCAGAGGCTCGCTAAGTGGTTGGGCACGCTCAGCGACGCCGAATACTATTTTTTTGGATGATGATGGTGGTGGTGATAGTGAAAGAAAGAAAGAAAGAAAGAACATTTTTTTATTGCCACAAAAGATACAATAATAACAAACAATTTACCTAATATTTGAAACAATAGGGCAATAAGGGGTATGCTCAGCGCATGGCTGCGTAAACAATTAAGTCTATGCAAGGCTGATTTTCAGCATACTCCTTTTCTCGAAGTAAGATGTTGTTCGAGTGCTATTAGAGTTGCGGGTTACATATACGATATTTAATCATAAAAGCTGTTCCATAGTACATACATATAAAATACTTTGTATTACAGATAAATAGTAATTATATTAGACCATGCTTTCAACAACAAGCTGCAGTCGGATTCTGCACTATGTATGTGATACAAATCACAAATAATAAACTATTTATACAAAAAGAAAAGCAAATAAAGATGCATGATAGAACCGTTAGGTTTAATGTAGTAGTACATATGAGAGAGATGAGATGTGTGTTATAGTGTGTATTAATGTGTGTGTGTGTGTGTATGGGAGTTATGTGTGAGAAGGAGAAGAGGTCGTTGAGAGTAAGAGAGTGTAATGGTAAGGCGTTATTTTAATTTAAAAGTTGCTTCAAAGTTCTTATTTTGACGTTCAAGTAGAATTACTTTATATTTTAATTTGAAACTATTGGAACCTATTTTAGTCCTCATAGAAGGTGGAAGATTGTTCCAAATTTTAGATGCGGTATATTTGAAACAACTTTTAAAACTAACGGTCTTGTGCTTAGGGAGAAGAAGCAATAACAGTGACCTAGCACGGGTGTTGTAAGTGTGTATGTCCTTTATCCAAACTAGTTTTTCGAACAAGTATTCTGGCCTCTTGTTCCAGATCACCTTTTGTATTGTACACGCGAGATGAAGTTCTCTCCTACCTTTCATGTTTATTATATGTTTCTTAACTAAGTATGGAGTGATGTGATCCCTTCTTGGTATGTTGAAACAGAATCTTAGACACGCATTTTGTACTCGTTGAATTGCTTTTTCTGTCTCAACATACAATCGTGGCCCATACACTGCACTGCAGTAATTAAATGGCGAGAGAACTAGAAGGTCACACAGCAACATCCTTACCTGTTCCGAAAGATACTGTCGTATGCCATAGAGAACCTTTATTTTATAAAACGCTGTTCTGATTTTTTCGCTAATGTGCTTAACAAATCTCAACTCACTGTCGAAAATAAGGCCTAGATTTCTTGCTTCTGTATCTATTGGTATTTGTACACCATCGATAAATAATCTGGGATCCTGGCATGTAACATTGTTAATTTGATATCGGTTTCCTATAAGTAGCATTTTTGACTTAGCTGGATTAAGTACGAGTGAATTTTGTGAGGCCCATATGAATATCTTATTTAAATCCTTATTTATCAAAGTCAAGGCTTGTTGAGTTTCGTTAGGTTTAAAAGAAAAATATATTTGAGTATCATCTGCATATAGATGATACTTACAGCTTTCTATTCGTGTAGGTAAATCAGCTGTAAAAATAGAAAACAATATAGGGCTTAATATTGAACCTTGTGGTACCCCTCTATTCAGTGTAGCTACGGTAGATATGTGCTTATTTCCGTTTAAGGATTCTGTTTCTACGTACTGTTCCCTGTTTAGTAGGTATGTTGAAAACCATAAGCATGCTTCTTGAGAGAATCCATAGTACGAAAGCTTTGCTAGCAGCATTTCGGCATGTAGACAATCAAATGCGCGTGAATAATCTAATAGTATCAGTGCACTGGTTAGTCCTGAGTCTGAAGCAGACACCAAATCATCCATCACATTTAAAAGGGCAGTTTCCGTACCATGTTCTTTTCTGAAACCTGATTGATACCGAGGTATAATATTTTCAGAGCATACGTAATTTTGTATTTGATTTAATACTACCCTTTCTAAAACTTTAGATAATGCAGGCAGTATGCTAATAGGGCGTAGATCTTTAAAATGTTCTATTGACTTGGATTTAGGCAAAGGCTTAACTAGGGCACGTTTCCATATGTCAGGAAAGACACTCGTTGCCAGGGATTGGTTGATTATATATGTGATTATAGGTAGTGTTTCAGATAGGGTGAGTTTAATCATGTCGGCGTTGATGTGATCATGTCCTATTGCATTGCTATGCATACTGACGATACTTTTGTATACAATCTCCTCTGTTACTGGAACGAAAGAGAAAGTACGACCTGTAGCTTTGTTTGTTCTAAAAAAGTTAAGCGTCTCCTTATGGATGCTAGCGTCGCCTGGTATAGTTATAAAGTGTTGATTAATTAAATTTGGGTGGTTCAAATGTTGAGGAATTAAATTTTTATTTTTATTCAATGTTTTAATTTTCTTAAGGTAGTTCCACATTTTTTTTGGCTGATGTGTGTTTTTATTTACGTAATGGGTAAAAAAGGCAACTTTTTCTCTGTCGACAGAAGCAATGACCAAATTCTTTAGACACTTGTAATACGCCTTAGATGACGGCGTTTTCTTTTTCTGCGATTTTATGAGCGCTTTATCTCTCAAAGCCATCATAAATCTAATAGTTTCAGTTATCCAAGGTTTAAGAGAGATCTTAATTCTAATTCGTTTGAGAGGGGCATGTGAGTGATGAATGTACAAATTTAATATCTGTTATTTATGGTTACTACTTGCATTTAAATATGTAAATTAATTGCTGACTAACTGTTACCAAAGACAATGATAAAATGATGATGATGTCGGTGATGGTGATTGTGATTAATGTACAAATTTATTATAATGTTGCTTTCTGGTTACTACTAGGATTGCAAGTATTTAGGATTATTTTGTAAAAGCTTATCAATATGGGCTTGAACAATGTTTTACATGTTTGTGATGAAAATAGTAATCTGAATACTATTTTTTTGTATGATGATGGTGGTAGTGATGGTGATGAATATACAAATTTAATATCCGTTATTTATGGTTACTACTTGCATGTAAATATGTAAATTAATAGATGACTGTTATTAAAGACAGTGATAAAATGATAATGATGTCGGTGATGGTGATTGTGATTAATGTACAAATTTATTATAATGTTGCTTTCTGGTTACTACTAGGATTGCAAGTATTTAGGATTATTTTATAAAAGCTTATCAATATGGTCTTTAACAATGTTTTATATGTTTGTGATGAAAATAGTTATCTGAATACTTATTTTTTGGATGATGATGGTGGTGGTGATGGTGATGAATGTACAAATTTAATATCTGTTATTTATGGTTACTACTTGCATTTAAATATGTAAATTAATTGCTGACTAACTGTTACCAAAGACAGTGATAAAATGATGATGATGTCGGTGATGGTGATTGTGATTAATGTACAAATTTATTATAATGTTGCTTTCTGGTTACTACTAGGATTGCAAGTATTTAGGATTATTTTGTAAAAGCTTATCAATATGGGCTTGAACAATGTTTTACATGTTTGTGATGAAAATAGTTATCTGAATACTATTTTTTTGTATGATGATGATGATGATGGTGGTGGTGATGGTGATTAATGTACAAATTTAATATCTGTTATTTATGGTTACTACTTGCATTTAAATATGTAAATTAATTGCTGACTAACTGTTACCAAAGACAGTGATAAAATAATGATGATGTCGGTGATGGTGATTGTGATTAATGTACAAATTTATTATAATGTTGCTTTCTGGTTACTACTAGGATTGCAAGTATTTAAGATTATTTTATAAAAGCTTATCAATATGGTCTTTAACAATGTTTTATATGTTTGTGATGAAAATAGTGATCTGAATACTTATTTTTTGGATGATGATGGTGGTGGTGATGGTGATGAATGTACAAATTTAATATCTGTTATTTATGGTTACTACTTGCATTTAAATATGTAAATTAATTGCTGACTAACTGTTACCAAAGACAATGATAAAATGATGATGATGTCGGTGATGGTGATTGTGATTAATGTACAAATTTATTATAATGTTGCTTTCTGGTTACTACTAGGATTGCAAGTATTTAGGATTATTTTGTAAAAGCTTATCAATATGGGCTTGAACAATGTTTTACATGTTTGTGATGAAAATAGTAATCTGAATACTATTTTTTTGTATGATGATGATGATGATGGTGGTGGTGATGGTGATTAATGTACAAATTTAATATCCGTTATTTATGGTTACTACTTGCATGTAAATTAATTGCTGTCTAACTGTTAGTGAAGACAGTGGTAAAAATGATGATGATGATGATGATGATGGTGTTGCTCTAGATAAATGTATCAATTCAGTCACTGTTACTTTCTGGCAGCTACTTGCATGTAAACAAATAGCCATCTAAAGAATACAAACATGATGGTTATGATGATAATGATGATGATAGCGGTGATGGATGATGGTGATTAATGTAATGTACATATAACTGTTGTGACGCTGATATAATGTTATTGTCTGCTTCCTACTAGCATGTATGCATGTATAAATCATTAAGAATCTAGTGATGACTGTATCAAAATAGGTGATGATGATGATGATGATAATGGTGCAAAATATATCATTTCGTATTTTAATTTATAAGATAATTTGTTTTATTTACCCCCAATATTAGTTATAGGGAACAAAACAATTTGGGAAAAATCTTTTCTTTTTTATTTAAAACTTCTATTTTTATTTAAATCGTTTTCGTGTAAACTAACCATAATTTGGCAGCCATCTTGTCTAAACATTCGCTAGTTATGGCTAATTTTATCAAAAATTCGAAACTTTAGCAATTTATTTCTGGCTGATGGTTTTGAATATTACTTTGAAACTTAACTTTTATTAAAGTTGATCATTACTCTGATTTATCTATGTAAAAACATCTATATTTTATATCAATATTAGTATACTGTTGACCCGACAAAGTCACCATGTCTAATCCTAGAAAATGGGCTCCCAATGTTGAAAATAAATCATTCTAGCCTGAATTTTTAAAGAATCTCTTTATTTTCTTATAAATATCAATAACCTAAGCTTAGGCTTCAAGGTAAAAATATATTTTTGTTCTAGGCATTCAAAATATTGATAAATATTAATTCGTAGTTCTGGCTTGGTAAGCGTCATATTTTGTGAAATCCTAATTTTTGTAGTCTGTTTGCAAATTATTTTTCGGATATTTTTTCTTCCATAGATTAAAGTATTTGAATGTAATTAGTTAGATACGTGTCTTTGCTATTTAATTAAAGCTAAAAACCTATAAGTTGACGCTTTAAATGTTAAATTAAACATTATTTTCCATTTCAACTACGATTATTTCGGCTAGGTCAAGTTCGTCCTGGTGTGGCATAATGTTTTACTATTACAGTTAATACAAATGTTTAGGTAACGAATTCCTTGGTTATTCAACTATCTCTGACAAAAATTTCATCCCTTAACTCGCTATAGGTATGGTACAATAGCCGTTTGTTACCAACTCGGCGCAAACATACTGACGTGGGCGGGGGACGTCGCGCTGCGGCGCCCTCTGCGCAACTCGAACGGCGCTACAGTCGAGTGGTATGTTAGAAAAGAAATTTTCAAATGAATTCGCAACATGACTTGGGTCTGAAACTTTTTGGTTATCTATTTCTAGCACATATTCTGAATTAAAAGATTTACTTTTGCCGGTCTCTGTATTAATAGTTACCAAACTGTTTTAATTTTGTCATTAGATTTTCGAATTTTATCCCTTATAAACAATGCTTTTGCGCGTTTGCATACTGACTTAAAAACTTTTGAGTAATTTCTTACGTAATCATGAAAATCTTTACTAGAAGTTAAAGATTTTTTATGATATAGCTCAAACATTATGTCTGTTCTTTTTCGAATACCTCTAGTTGACCAGTCACCAAATTGTAACCTACCGTTGAGCTGCAATTTTTTCTTCGGACAGATTTCATTAAATTCTGTACGTACTAATGAAAATAATGTACTATAAATGTCATGTGGATCTTCAGAAGTGAATTCCACCAGACTAAGTTTCAACTCTATGTTTTGTTTAAGCTTTTCTAGTTTACCTTTTGTTAGCGGCCTATGTTCGATAATGGTATTTTTCTTAGTTCTCCCGATTTTGAATTTGATAGCGAGGCCATTGTGGTCTGATCTAACTCCCACCATTACTGATTTTTCTGTATTCTTACAGTTTGAAAAAATATTATCAATGCAGGCGGATGAAGAGTCGGTTACTCTAGTTGGCTCACTGAACAAAAAATTCAAATTAAAAGATTTAAACAAAGAGATAAGATTAGTTTTATCAGTTGAATCTACCAAAATATCAATATTGAAGTCACCGCATACAATGATTGATTTATTGCTTTTAGTTAATCTCTGGAGTACACATTCCATTATGGACATAAAATTACAGAAATTAGATGCTGGTGGCCGATATACATACAATAATATATGACTTTCCAGTTCTGCACAAGCAATTTCGCAGACACGTTCAACAGAAAAACCTACTATGTCAGACCGTTCCTTAAATTTTATGTTTCTTTTACAAAGAATAATACACCCTCCCCCTTCAGCAGATATTCTGTTGAACGCACTGGCTACCTCAAAATGTGTAACATTAAATAACATTTTATCTGGTTTTAGCCACGTTTCTGTAAATCCTAATACATCAAATCTATGTTTATCTAATAAAAGTTCAATGTCTAATATTTTGCCAGAGAAGCGGTTAATATTTTGATAAAATAGCGATAAGATGTCAGCACACTTCTCTGTTGTCTTGTTTAAAAGTTTAAACAATTAATAGCTACATTACTACTATTATTAGTACATGTACTAAAAACTCCAACATTGTCACTACTCTAATATATACATAAACAATATTCCCAGGATCCGTTTATTCATCATCATCAACACCTCAGCCGTAGAATTTAAACTGCATACAACATAGGCCACAGATTTCTAAATAAAACAGTCGGAAGCGGCCTGCATCCAACGTCGGCTTCCAATCTTTATCAGGTCATCTATCCACCTTGTCGGCGAACGACTTATGCTGTACTTGCCGGTTCGTGGTCTCTACTCCAGAACCTTAAGCAATAAAAAGTTAATAACTCTCGTAGTGGAGCTTGACTTGGCGATCTTAACCGATCAACAAATTAAGCAACGCTTGCTGCGGTCAGGACTAGGATGGGTGACCGCTAGTGGCATTATTCTTCCGTGCTTCAGAGGGCACGTTAAGCCGTCGATCCCGGTTGTTTGTATTAGGACAATAGTCGTTAGGCTATGTCGAATGCCTTCGGGTGGCCTGAAAACTTGGTTGGGTTGGCCACAAACCTATCCACCAAACCGCACTGGACCCGCGTGGTGGATTATGACCGAACTCCTCATTCTGAGAGGAAGGCTCGAGTCCCAACAGTGGGAACAAAAACGGTTGATTATGATTATGATGTATGTTTGAGGTATGTATATATACAGCCTTACTTATAAACGCTGCTTAAATTTGAATAATATCACTTAGGCCCACTTGTACGTTCCAGAGTTAGCTTCTATTGAAGCTCAGAGTCAACTGCCAGCGCGACTCTGTCTCGCCCCACTTTGGCGGAGGACTGCTCACGGGGGGGTTTTAGTGGGTCTGAGCCCCACACGCACCCTTCCGTCATCCCCGTCGTGGAAGGGAAGTGCTCAGCATTACCCGCCTCAAAAAAAAAGAGTCAACTGCTAAAACGGGGTTGTATAATTAATTTATCTTGCACTAATAAAGGTTAGGAGTAATTCTAAGATTATTTATAGATATTTAACCCAGCAATGTGGGAGGGTTAAGTCGTTAACTAGGGTTAGTGAAGTTTTTTTCAAAAGAAATTGAGGTTACATTCTGCTGTATAATGTACTTTTTGGACGAAATGACACAAGACAATATGTATAGAATAAAAACTCGTCAAATTTCATACAACAAAGGATAAACAAGAAAGTCTATATACATTGTACTGCCGTGCCAAAGAGATAGATATAAGTTTCACTTTTTTTTCGATTCATTCATTATTGGTCAGGTTACAATATAAGCGCAATTCAATGTTCCCATCTAAAGATTACAAATGTCAGTTTAACAAAACCGCTGATCTTTTGTAGTCGTGCAAGGCAAAATGAGCGTTAAAAATTGATATGACTAACGCAAGTTTACAAACTCGTGGACTTATTTATTCAACCCGAGCAAACGTGCAAGTAGGCCTAAGTACGGAATTTTCCTGTGCGCACCAATAAATAATGTCATTTAAAGTTAAGCAGCGTTTGTATGTAAGGCCCTAATGTATACCAACAGTGTCAATTACTGGCCATTTTACTTCATCAGAAACAATCTAAATAAGATATTCCATTTTGATCTTTCTGTTCTCATTTGGGATCTAATAACAAAATGCCTAGATTACAATACCCTAATACCAAATAGCAACAGAACTGATCCCAAATATGTATTTCGCGGCGCGCACAAAATATCAGGGGAGTTTCTGAGGGTTGGAAACAATGATAATACAGAGAGCACCCCCGGGCCTACCCGAGGGTATTCTCGTTAAAGCAGTCAAATTTGATAGTCCTTTGGTATTTGCGGTAGTTGTGAGACAAAACGCAATCACGAAAAGTACACATTAAACTTAACTAGTATCTGCTGCCGACTTCGTTCGCGTGGATTAAAGTTATAGGAACGCCTCGGGAATCACCCGTTGAATTGGGATGAAAAGTAGCTTATATGTTTATCCCGGGTACAAACATCTTCCACCCCAAATGTCATCAAAAACGTTCAGTTGTTTTGCATGATTGAGTTAAAAACATCCATATATCCAATTTGATCATCAGGGTTAATGTAGGATTCTACAGTGAAAGAGTTTTTTAAATCGGTCCAGTAGTTTCGGATCTATTCATTTCAAACTAACTAACAAACAACAATTTTATATTATTATTAGTATAGATAGTATAAGTATATATAGAAGTATGTATAGAAGTGTGATAGTATGCACGCAGAAAATATGTTTCTACTATACTTACAAAGTACGGTTACTTTTTATGCATGGTATATTTTTAAGCTATTGCATAGCTTCTATCGCGAGCCTTGAGCGCGGAGACCGAATCCAGAAATTCCGTAACGAAAATAACCTAACACCCCCCACTCCTACTCCATCTATCGATTAATATAGAACTTTTAATGTCTTTTTGAAATATCACGCTTGTCTCTTTAGTTCAGTAACTCGCCTCTAGGTGGCATTGGTTAAATAATTATAATTGCATAAGTTGATAAAAACAGCTGTGCAATAGCTTTACCGCGGCAGTCTCCGAGTGCCACACGTCTTTTTTTATTTCTTATCTGTATAGAGCTATACAGAATATACTATATAGTAGAGATTCTCTACTATATATAATATATATATCCTCTACAACGCAACTCTACTTGAGACGATTATGATTGTTGTAACTGTGTGGATAGTACGGTGTACTCGGTCTTACTACACCTTATGTGAAAGTTTTGGTTTAGCTTAGAAGGCAACCGTGGTATGTGTTCATGCAAACGTATTAAAAAAACTCTGAATATTAAAGCACATACTTGTAACGCAACTAGTTTTAAAACCAATTTGTGAGGAACTGATCTCCACGACATAGGGAATCCTAGTGTGGAGACCAAGGTTTATAAAATATAACTGAAATTGTTACATATTATGTAAATAAGTTTTAAGAATGTTAACATACGGTACTTATTGGTGGTTGAAATATATAATTCTTAATTCTGATTAAAGAGCTGTATTTTTAATTAAATTACTATTTACATCTGACGTTAACATTGAAACTTTTTATTGTATGTGTGAAAACAGGCCAGTCTTTTTTATACTGACTTCCAAAAAGGAGGAGGTACGCAATTCGCTGCATTTTTTATATTTGTTACCTCATAACTTTCGACTGGGTGAACTGATTCTCAAAATTATTTTTTTGTTTGAAAGCTGGTACTTCCCGTGTGGTCCCATTTAGTAGTTTTTGAGTTACACTTCAATATCTGAATAGAATGGAAGTCGGTATTATTTTTTTCAAATTGTACTGTCTACAAAATAAAAAGAAACTATAAAAAGTGGGAGTGTACGTTGCTACTGTGCCAGAATTTCCGTCGACTGACGGCCATGTTGAACATACGCAATGCGCTGATTGGCTCTCGTGGATTTAGCTAAAATTGAAAAAAGACTGGCCTTTGGATCTATCTGACTTTATTAAAATCTTATGATTTTGACGGTTTATTTCTCAAGAACCATGCGGATTTATACACAACTGATAAAATTGTTGAAAAGATTTTTTTTACCCTTTGTTTCGATACCAAAATCTTAAAAATTCTCCAAATTGGATTGGATATATCCGAGTTTGAAATTAAGCGACACACTTGTTCAAATTGAACTTGTTCATGGTATTAGGCCTCGTGATTATACCCACGAGGCGCACCTGATGCTAGTTGTAACCTCTGCCTAGAAGAGATGTATTTCCTCACAAGTGACAAACTGGTTACTACTGAAACTGAAGACTATTAATAGAGATAATAGTATCTCTATTAAGCGTTAGGTTTGACAAAGCTCAGCATACATTTCTGTTTCTTTTTTGAATTTTAAGAAAAAATAATACCTTCTTCTGGGAGCCACTCTTTTGCACAGTGGCAAGCGCGGGCCACAGCACGTAACGGAGTTAAGCGTGGTGGTCAATATAACGCGAGTCCTAGCCGGTTTCAAAGCGTAATTATGATCATAACTCGCGTTGTATCTCAATATCTCTAGTTTTCTATCTCAAGTATAAATATGTTTAAAAGATTTGAACTTTTACTTATGCCACATTTTTATTTTGTTCTTTTTAACTCTTTAATTTTTATGAATTACAATGTTTCAAATTGGTTTAAAACCTTTTTTACGTGTTAGCGAAATTCAGATTCTTTACCAAACAAGTTTCGAGTAGGTAAACGAAAAAAATAAAAAAAATTGGACAGTAATATTTTTGGCAAACTGTATAATTCTGAAATGTCTTTACGAAGTAAAAGGGCCATTTAAATGAAGAGGGTTTTTCGCCTCGAAGAAACGATAAACATAAAAAGTTGCTTCGTGTAAACATTCACATTCTCGCCCTTCTTCTTGGGCGACAATTGCCTTGCAATAGAATATATCTGTCTTCGTGTAAACAGAACTACAAAGCGAGAATCGCATTGCGGCAATTTGTGACAGTCGCTGCCATAAGTGCAGTGCGCGTGGTTTAATTATTTCTGCTCTTCTAGGACAAGAGCTTAGAACACTAGTAGTCCTGCGAACAGTAGACCTCGCGAGCACGTAGCGGCAATTTGTCGCAGTACTTCACCACCTAGGTAGTACCTATCTCGGAAACCACTTGAACGATTATGCTTATATTCTTTAAACTATGGTACCTACCTCATGTGTGTACCAAATTTTATCATTTAAAAAAATATATTTTTATCAACAAAATCAGTCCGTAAATAGCGCTACTGCAACATTCCCCCTATTTTAAGAAAGACCCCCTCCACTCAAAATCACTGACGACTAAAAAATTATATACAATAGTAATAGTAAAAACGTATATGCAACATTCATACCAAATTTCGTAAAACTTGTTTGAAAACTGCGACCTGTACAGAAAGCCAAACAAACAACCTAACAGATATACAGATAGATGAGTCAATTTGGTCAGTTAAAGCAGAGACGCTTCGCTCGCTTCACTTGCTCGGTCAATAAAATACCTCACATATTTTTATTATTAATGTAATATCCTATAAGTTAGTCGTGTATTCATCAACTCCTAATTCTTTCGCAAATGCATTTAGAACTGCTTTTCTGGCATCACGACGACGGTTTTATAATGCATATTCCAAAAAACTCGTAATTACCTACTGTACCTGCAGTACCAAAATTGAATGATTTTTATATAATTTTGAGAAGAATTCCGTATTAATCTCTAAAATCGAAAGGCAAATCTCGCACTCACAATGGTTCAAAACGATTTGTACGATACTCTTATAAACACGAAAAAATGTCATACGAGATCGTGTTTAGACAAGTCGAGAATTTGTAAGCAAGAATCTTCTTACTATATATTGCGCCGTATGAATGTAAACAGTCGCAGGAAATTAGACGGGATAAGGCGAGAATTTACTTCTTGTCTGTATTTAAACAATACGATACAATAATCTTATGGCGATTATTGCTTGGAACAGTAGCGTACGATTTCTCGCCTAGAAACGTACGAGAAACTCGCTCCATCTAAATGGCCCTTTATATTCTGTGTAAGACAATACATGACATGGCACTTATTAATTCTATCAACCGTTGTTCATTTGTTCCAGTTCCAATTATTAGAAATTTATATAGGAGAATAATTATCGGAAGTGTGATAGCTACAAAACAAGGCCCACCATAAAAAGCGTAAGAGATTATTTTATAATTTAAAAAAAAAATACTGGCGGTACTAATATTACCGTAATAGAAAACCACAAAACAGTGTGATAGTGATAACAATTAAAATAAAGTTAATTACAAGTCAAACCAGACGTTATTCCTCCTGACAAGTAGGACTTTAATATCAAGAACTTAAACTAAAATAGTTGTAATCATTTTTTTCTGTGTAAGTGGACTCGTATGGTTGTACGTTTGCCATTTCAAAATTTTATGTATATTACAATATAGTTTATATCAAGTGACATTTTTATTGAAGTTTTAGAGTCGAGTCGCAGTCACATTAACAAATCTAAGGCCTCCTTCTCATTATGCGGTTAACCGGAACGCGGTCAACCGTCCAGCTAACCGCAGGATGCGGTTGAGCTTGCGGTTAGCCGGGTGATGGGTAGTCGCGACTGCAACCGGAACGTGCGGTTGGCAAGTAAGTTGTAGTGTGTATAGCAACCGTCCAGCTGGCCATCACTCGGTCCGCAACGATCAGAATTCCGGCCGGAAGCCGCATCGCAGTGCGGATAATAACTATCTTCTGGTACATTTCTGATGGAACCGGAACCACATAGTACGTAGGTACCCTAAATCATGTTTTATCGAAGAGGTGATGCATTCAAGGAACATAGTTTAAGTAATTGTGAGGGAGTCAGGAAAAAGCAGCAGTAATAAATACCGGTAGGATTCATCAGTCCATTCTTTAACTATTTAAATACAAACTGGCAAAGCTTGCCCTTACTCAACAGTCTATATCGAATCATCCACTTAAATAGACACACTGGCTTAACACAACCCCACCACGAGGCTTGGCAATGATGGCGTGGCTGGCAGTGGAGGAAGTGACGTGGCTTGGCGACAGGCTCTGCGATTTGCTGTTGGTTGGCGGAAGTAAGGCGTTACATAATGCCTTACTTCCGCAAACTACTACGATGACTACTTATAATTGACGAGGAAAATATTATAATAAATATCAACGATTTCGTACAGCTGTCGACGAGCTCACCGATGTCAAATACTTGATGAGTTATTACTATTTATATTATTATAAAAAATCTTGCCATAGAAAAACTTTTACCCAAACTAATAATCAAAAAATGAACGAATACAGTGACAAATAAAATAAGAAAAGAGAAGATCTAAACCAAATAAAAAATATCAATCTTTCTGAGTTCAGATTGCAGGTTTCTGGTTAAGAGTCAAAACAGTCAACTCGAATTTTACTAACCCACGACCTAATCACACTTTCACTGATTCAGGTCATGCAATTTGAACTCAGAACAAAATAAACGACAATATAAACTAAAATATATACTATGAAAAAATAGTGCACAATTCACAATTTTTGCAATATTTTTTACACAGAGCGCTTGCTGCGCAACCGTGAAGCGCTCCATGGCGACTACACTTCCTAGAATCGAGCTACTTATCCCTCCGCAATAATGTTTTTAAATTCGCACGTTTTTCTGGCCCAACTAGTATATGAAATTCGACACAGTGTTTGTAACTCCTCCAAACCACCTCCTCCTTGACTGTTTCTTATGAAATTTTGTGTTTTGCAATTCATTAACGCATCGCGTGTCGCGCGTACACCATGTGTACGTTTAAAAAAGTGCACATTTTTAGACCTCGAGTTTGTAACAAATTTTATCAGATCCAATACACTTCTCGGTATAAACTTACTTTTAGTTGGTCAAACAATAATTCAAGAGTCATCATCATCATCATCATCATCTCAGCCGTAGGACGTCCACTGCTGAACATAGGCCTCCCCCATGATTTTCCAAAAGGACCGGTTGGAAGCGGCCTGCATCCAACGTCGTCCTGCGACCTTCCTCAGGTCGTCTGTCCACCGTGTCGGTGGACGACCTACGCTGCGCTTGCCGGTCCGTGGTCTCCACTCCAGAACCTTTCGGCCCCATCGGCCATCTGTTCTGCGTGCTATGTGCCCTGCCCACTGCCACTTCAACTGGCTAATCTTCTGGGCTATGTCGGTGACTTTCGTTCTTCTACGGATCTCCTCATTTCTGATTCGATCACGTAGAGAAACCCCGAGCATAGCCCTCTCCATAGCTCGTTGTGCGACTTTGAGCTTTTCTATGAGGCCCATCGTAAGAGACCACGTTTCAGTGCCATAAGTCATCACTGGTAACACACATTGGTCGAAGACTCTTGTCTTGAGGCACTGAGGTATTTTTGACGAGAAGACTTCGCGAAGTTTCCGGAACGCTGAATTCAAGAGTAGTATTTTTTATTTTTTATGCGTAGTTCGGAAATAAACCGGAAAAACCCAGACACTGGACGGGTTAAGTCTGAGAATAGGACGTAAAGTACTTTTCATGAATATCATCATCCTCGTCATCTGTCACCACGCGGATGAATTAACGGGGTGCAGCTAGTAATATTATAGAATCTAAAGCGCGGTGCTCAAAGCGAGTGCATAAATAAAGGCTCAAGCCAGCTTATTGACATGTGACGTCAAACGTATTGGCATTTGTCAGTGTCTCTTGTATCCGCTACTTCTGTTCAGTGCTTTTCACTCGAAATAATATCACATTTGTGGCTGAGGGACTCTTCTAGGGTTTGCATTTGGAAGACATGATAAAGATACATGCGCATTTTTTACGTTTCATACCAGATAACCTTTTGGTATACCGTAGAAGCGCTTGTAGCGGAGCTCGACTTGGCGATCTTAACCGATCAACAAGTTAAGCAACACTTGGTGCGGTCAGGACTTGGACAGGTAACCGCTAGTTGCATTATTCAACTGAGTGCTTCCGTGCTTCGGAGGGCACGTTAAACCGTTGGTCCCGGTTATTTATCTTAGGACAACAGTCATTAGGCTATGTAGAGGGCCTTCGGGGGGCCTGAAAACTTCGACATGGGCTGGCCACTAACCTATACACCAACCCGCACTGGGCCCGCGTGTCGGATTAAGGCCCAACTGCTCTTTCTGAGAGGAAGGCTCGAGTCCCAGCAGTGGGAACAAAATGGACTGATTTTGATACCGTGTATATGTAATTTATATATCTATTGATGGGATAGCTAACAAGAGAAAGACATTTATTATTATGCCTTCCTCCATGGCTTTGTCCATTCATGTACGAATACTTTTATTTTCAGATAAGCTGCGCTCCGCGGTTTCACCCGCGTGGCGATGGGTGATATTGACTAATGATGATTAACCGAGACAGGCCGGTTGGTGCAGTTGGTTGATCCCTGCCTTCTGAGTCGCTGGTCCCGGGTCCCAGACAGGCCAAACTTTTGTGTGCATGAACATGTCTGTTTGATCTCTGTTGGGTGTATATATGTATTTAAGTATGTATATCAGTCATCAGGTTACCATAGTACAGGCTGTACCTAGTTTGGGACCTGAGGACCTTTGTGTAGATGTTCTAAAATATATAACGCGTATGTTATTTGGGCTAGTGTTTCATCATAATCATGATTCATAAACAGATCATCTTTACAGCTATTCTACGAGCGCTTTGATGTCCCGTTACTACCAAAATCACTAACAAACTACATCAAAAAGCCTGAGACATAAACAGATCCAGACCTCGACCCCCGAAAACAGAACGTTAATCTTGCCAAAGTACTTGTTACCGACTTCAATGGGGGTATTTTTTACAAGAGTCGGTGACGGCTCTTCACGACGGAAGATGTTACCCGCTGTCATTTGTCAGAATAGACAGCTGGGGACAAGGACGTTGAGTACTGGTTTAAACAGAACCCGAACTTCTTCAAACTGTTGTATCTTGATGGTTTAACGTATAGTCATACTAACATTTGTAGATTGTTAACCCCACCGGGTAATTTGATGTTTTCTCTCTTTCACCGTCACGGTGCAATGATGCGATGGTTTTACGTATAGTCATACTAGGTTTAGTAGATTGTTAATCCACCGGGTAATTTGATGTTTTCTCTCTTTTATTGTCACAGTGCAGTGATGCGATGTTAATTTGATGTTTTATCTTTTTCATTGTCACAGTGCAGCGATGCGATGTATAAACGTATGTTTATAATAGGTTTAGTAGATTGTCAACCCACCGGGTAATTTGATGTTTTCTCTCTTTCATTGTCACGGTGCAGCGATACGAAGTTGAAACGTACGTTTATAATAGGTTTAGTAGATTCTCAACCCACCGGGTAATTTGATGTTTCATCTCTTTCATTGACACAGTGCAGCGATGTGATGTTTAAACGTATGTTTATAATAGGTTAAGTAGATTGTCAACCCACCGGGTAATTTGATGTTTTCTCTCTTTCATTGTCACGGTGCAACGGTGCGATTGTTTAACGTATGGTCATACCTCGTACCATTTGTAAATTGTGAACCCCATCGGGTAATTTGATGTTTCTCTTTTTCACCGTCACGGTGCAACGATGTGATGGTTTTACGTATAGTAATACTAGGTTTAGTAGATTGTTAACCCCAACGGGTAATTTGATGTTTTCTCTCTGTCACCGTCACGGTGCAACGATGCGATGGTTTTACGTAAAGTCATACTAGGTTTAGTAGATTGTTAACCACACCGGGTAATTTGATGTTTTCTCTCTGTCACCGTCATGGTGCAACGATGCGATGGTTTTACGCAAAGTCATACTAGGTTTACTAGATTGTTAACCATACCGGGTAATTTGATGTTTTCTCTCTGTCACCGTCACGGTGCAACGATGCGATGGTTTTACGTAAAGTCATACTAGGTTTAGTAGATTGTTAACCACACCGGGTAATTTGATGTTTTCTCTCTGTCACCGTCACGGTGCAACGATGCGATGGTTTTACGCAAAGTCATACTAGGTTTAGTAGATTGTTAATCCACCGGGTAATTTGATGTTTTCTCTTTCATTGTCACAATGCAGCGATGCGATGTTTTAATTGATGTTTTATCTCTTTCTCTGTCACGGTGCAGCGATACGAAGTTTAAACGTACGTTTATAATAGGTTTAGTAGATTCTTAACCCACCGGGTAATTTGATGTTTCATCTCTTTCATTGACACAGTGCAGCGATGCGATGTTTAAACGTATGTTTATAATAGATTAAGTAGATTGTCAACCCACCGGGTAGTTTGATGTTTTCTCTCTTTCATTGTCACGGTGCAACGGTGTTTATAATAGGTTTAGTAGATTGTCAACCCACCGGGTAATTTGATGTTTTCTCTCTTTCATTGTCACGGTGCAACGTTGCGATCGTTTAACGTATGGTCATACTAGTAAATTGTGAACCCCATCCTGCAATTAGATGTTTTCTCTCTTTCACCGTCACGGTGCAACGATGCGATGGTTTTACGTATAGTGATACTAGGTTTAGTAGATTGTTAACCCCAACGGGTAATTTGATGTTTTCTCTCTGTCACCGTCACGGTGCAACGATGCGATAGTTTTACGTAAAGTCATACTAGGTTTAGTAGATTGTTAACCACACCGGGTAATTTGATGTTTTCTCTCTTTCATTGTCACAATGCAGCGATGCGATGTTTTAATTGATTTTTATCTCTTTCATTGTCACAGTGCAGCGATGCGATGTATAAACGTATGTTTATAATAGCTTTAGTAGATTGTAAACCCATCGGGTAATTTAATGTTTTCTATCTTTCAATGTCACGGTGCAACGATGCGATGGTTTAACGTATGGTCATACTAGGGTAAGTAGATGGTCAACCTACCGGATAATTTGATGTTTCTTCTCTTTTACTGGTAACGCACACGGTCTAATAAAAAAAATCACTTTCAAAAAATTTCTTCCCACAAAGCAGTACAAAATACAAAACTCAAATATTATGAATATGAAACAAAATCGATCGTAGCCATTTATAGGCTTTTTCCCGCCTATCGCCAAAAAAAAGGGTTTGTGTTTTGAATACAAACTTTTTGGTTGTGTCCCTGTAGATTTATTTTTAACTAGTTGACCCGCCAGCTGCTTTGTTCGCTTGGTCGTGGTGTAGTCGCGAAAGATTACACCTTAAAGTTTAATTACTTATTATTTATGAACCGATTGACATGAAACAAACACTAAATGTTAAGTTAAGCTTACCACAGTATATTAGTGAAAACCACATACACCTAAAGCACAAACAAACAGATAAACAGACATTCTAACAATCATTTTATTCAATTCAATTTTCGTTTATAAAAGTTTAATTATATTTTTTTAAACATATCTTCCTACTACAGACAGCGTATCTTCCTAGTGATACAGATCCGTTATTTTTTTTTTATTTTTGCTATTGTTTATCAAAGTGAATCCCTCTCGCTTGATGGAAAACGAAGATGGAATCAATATATGTATAGATAGATGATTTTAGCTTATATAACAGCTAACATAGCTGTTCAGACATCTATTCGCATTGTTATATCACACCACTACATGGTATCAGACTTAATTGTAAGCGATCGTAGTTTCGAACTGCGCCCAGAGATGGCGCCACTAGACCAGCGGACGCTTTTCTGCATCGCGGTGACGAGATTATCCGGGCACTAAACGACGGTCCCCGAGTGTGATCGTTCGGGCATGCTCGCTACATAGAGACTCACATAGTTTTTATGCTAATAAAGCAACTGTAAAGTAAATCTAGTGGAGTGTTTTATATTTGGAACCATTTTTGACTATTATTTGACCATAATATAGTCTAAGTCATATTAGTTTTTATCTATAACACTTAAATCCTAGATAGGACTGTTTTGGTTATATATTACGCTTGCCTAATGTCTATACTATCTATACTAATATTATAAAGAGGACAGATTTGTATGTATGTATGTTTGTAACGAATTGGCTCAAAAGGTACTGAACAGATTTCAAAAATTATTTTACCATTGGAAAGTTACATTCACTCTGAGTAACATAGGCTATATAAGATTCATTATCATCCTCATCATAATCCATCATCGCGCGGGTGAAATCGCGGAGAGCAGCTAATATAGAATATGTTCATTTGAATACATCATACACATGAAAAATCTTTCAATGAATTTGTTACAACCTATGTCACTGTATTTTCTACTAAGAAAGGACGAAAACTTGGGAATAAGGCTTTATGAATATACGCTATTTTCATCCTTAACGGAGAACGATAAAGTTCAAATGACTAAAATAGTTGGAGTTTCGGATGCTGGGAGAGTTTGTTGTATTAAACATCTTTGAAAGATAATATGTTCTCTTAAATTTACTACTTAACTAAAAATACTAGTCACGTCCAGCGGCTTCGTGCGTCTGGATAATGACACAATCCAACACACAGGAATATCATGTACAATATCCAACAACATATCATACACTCATACCAGCACATACACGCACCATAATGTTACTGTTAGTATTTTTAGCCGACTTCATAAAAGGAGGAAGTGAAATGTTTGTGTACCTATGTATTTTTTTAGATCATCCATTCCTCCAGTAAGCCATACAATAATCAACAAATAGAGCTTTATTATCCTTGTACTCTAACAGTATGCAATTTGCTATTCAGTTTCGAACTTCTAAAAGTCTTATATATACTACTACTACTGACTACTTCTACTGAAATAAATAACCTTATACTGATTACTGAAATTTTGACAAAAATATTGTTTTACTCTAACTTACTACTACTTACTACAGGTAGACTTTACTTGCATAGCAAATTCTCAAGAATTACTGTTTTTAATCGGTATTATAAAAACAATCTTACGAAGTGCACTTTAACTTCACAAACAAGTAAAGAATTACTTTTCAAAACTGCATAAAGTTATGATACATCATAATTAAGAACATTTAAGTTACAAAACAACTTGCAAAGCTATGATGCTGATAAATTGTCTTCATAAAGTTATGTCAAGTTGTAAAACAATATTTTAACTTAGTTCTGTTTAAGTTATTTGCTAGTCAACTAATAGTTGTTTTCAAGTTATGAAATGATGATAAATTGGTGTCTAAGACAAATAGATAAAGTTTTATTTAACTACAGTTTATGACACTCAATGAATTTGAATTGAATGAATGAATTAATATCGATACTTATTATAAAGATAAAAATATAGGTCTGTCTGTTACATACATATATTTATATTAATTTTTTAATACAGTTGCTCAAAAAGTGGCGTATTGCAGGGACGTATAGCGTTCGGGATCAAAATTCGAAAATTCGAAGTCGATTAATAGCGCCGCAGCATACTTCCCCCCTTTTTAGGAAAGTACCACTTCACTCAACATTAAAACACGACAAGATCATTATATTTAATTGTAGAACATACATACCAAGTTTCGTCAAATTAGTTGACATATACGACCTGTACAAGAGGACCAACATAGAACCTAACGAACATACGGACAGAGGAAACTCAATATGGCTAGTTAAAGCAGAGCGTTGCTGGCTCGGTCAATGAAAATTGGTATAGAAGTAAACGCAAGATATATTATTTTCTATAATCACTTATATATTCTTTATAATATCAATCAATAAGAAACCCCGCTAATAGAGTTTACGTTTGCAAAAGATTAAAAAACACATTTGACGATAGACAAGCACAATTTGAAAAATGTATTACCGACTTCCATTCATTATTAAGTTAGTAGAGTGTATCTCAAAAAATACAGAACCGAATTTGAAAAATGGGACCACGCGGGAAGCACCAGCATTCAAACAAAAAGAGAATTTTGGGAATCGGTTAACCCAGTCGAAAGTTATGAGGAGAGAAAGAGAAACATAAAAAAATACAGTCATTTGAGTTTTTATTTCATTAGAGAACATTGAGTACCTCCTCCTATTTGGAAGTCGGTAGAAAATACAGGAAAATACCCACTGGAAGAACAACGGATATTTCCTCACCGACACCCATGCCATCTACTTTTCTGGCAACGATGAAAACAGCCGAAACGGGGTAGCATTTATTGTCCCTAAACACCGAAGAAACTGCGTGATAGGTTTTGACCCAGTTAGCGACCGCATAATATCTATGAAACTCAAAGCGTCGCCGGTAAACCTAAATCTTATACAAGTCTATGCCCCTACCAGCCATCAAAGCTTTAGGAGAACGCGGCATCCATATCTTTCACGTCACCTGCAACAAGATATGGCGTACAGGAGTATGGCCATCTGAATGGACTCATACAGTGTTCACTCCATTGCATAAAAAGGGTTCCACAAGGAAATGTAGCAATTACCGTCTTATTGCGCTAATATCCCACACAAGCAAAATTTAGCTACATATTCTCAATGAACGACTGAGGGCTTATCTATCCAACGAGATTGCACCAGAGCAAGCCGGATTTGTTAAGGGAAAGGGTACTAAAGAACAGATTCTCATCGTTCGCCAGATCATAGAGAAGGTACGAGAGTTCAAAAAGCCGACATACATTTGCTTTGTTGACTTTTCTAAGGCGTTTGACTCTGTGAAATGGCCAGTTCTGTGGAGGACTCTAGAAGAGATGGGTACGCGTAAACACCTTGTACACCTTCTAAGACGACTCTACAGCTCAGTAGTAGATTACGTCATCTGCTCGAACTGTAGCTCTCAGCTACAGTTCGAGCAGATGACGTACTATCAAGCAATTTTCATCCTAGTGCTGGAGTGCGTCAGAGGTGTATACTGTCACCGCTCCTTTTCAATATATACACCGAGCTAATAATGCGCATAACTCTGGAGGACTGGAGAGATTGTGTAACAATAGTTGGATATAAAATTGCAAACCTTCGCTATGTGGACGACACTACCTTGTTTGCGACTAGTGATAGCCAAATGGAAGAGCTGCTTCTCAAAATGGAAACTGTGAGCCTCAAATTCGGATTAAAGATGAATCGTAGCAAAACAAAAATGCTGATAGTAGACCGCGCAAACAACAACTCGCCGGAAGTGACTCAGATGCAAACTGCAAAGTAGTACAGTCCTACACATACCTTGGGGCTTTGATCTCGAACGATGTAGGCTGCATTGATCAAGTGAAACGACGCATGGCTATCACTAGAACTGCAATGGATAAGCTAAAGAAAATATGGAGGAATCGTAACATTACTAAAGCCACCAAGACCAGGCTCGTCAGAACATTAGTCTTCCCTATTTTTCTGTACGGTGCAGAAACGTGGACAATGCGAGAAATGAAAAGAAGAAGATGAGGAGTGCTGGAGGAAAATGCTTGGAGTATCGTGGACTGAGTTTCGCACAAACGTGTCAATACTCCAAGATCTCGGTACTAAGCAACGTCTATCGGCCACTGTCCAATCCCGTATATTATCGTTCTTTGGACTCTTTCCAGGCGAGACAACGACTCCATAGAGCGCCTAGTCGTCCAAGGCAGAGTGGAAGGCACCAGACAGTGCGGTAGGTCACCGATGCGATGGACCGACGAAATCAAGTGTGCGGTCGGTAGTTCCTTGCATGAGTGCACCAGGATGACCGCAAACAGGCAAAAATGGCGTGATATCGTGAGGCGAATAACTTCTGGCCCTACCAACACTACTACATGACGATCACGACCGCTCTGTCAAGAGCGCAACGAAGAAGAAGAAGAAGAAAATACAGAAAAGGCAAATATAAAACTTCAGTAGGTATCTAAAGGTGCGTCGCTCAACAATGTAATATAGCTTAATAATCACAATACATTATTATATCCTCATCATCATCATTTTTCATCATTATCAGCCGGAAGACGTCCACTGCTGAATATACGCCTCCCCCATAGAACGCCACTTGGACCGGCTACTCGCTTCCTGCATCCAGCGATTCCCCGCGGTTTTTATGAGGTCGTCGGTCCACCTAGTGGGGGGCCTGCCTACACTACGCCTTCCGGTGCGTGGTCGCCACTCGAGAACCTTTCTTCCCCATCGGTTATCAGTTCTGCGAGCGATGTGGCCTGCCCATTGCCACTTCAACTTGCTAATTTTGAGAGCTATGTCGGTGACCTTAGTTCTCCTACGGATCTCCTCATTTCGGATCTTATCACGCAGGGAAACCCCAAGCATAGCCCTCTCCATTGCTCGTTGAGCGACTTCAAGCTTGTTAATGAGGCCCACAGTAAGGGACCACGTCTCAGTGCCATAAGTCATCACTGGCAACACACACTGGTTGAAAACCTTGGTTTTCAGGCTCTGAGGTATTGGGGACGAAAAGATGGATCGAAGCTTCCCGAACGCTGCCTGAATATCATCATGCCTCGGTAAAATTATATATTACCGTGCTCATGCTATACAATATAATTGCATATTAGGCTATGCCATATTACGTTACTATCATTACCAGCTCTCTGAAATTAGATAACTAACTGAGATTGCAGTGCCATTTGACAGCTGTCTAACAATCTAATTGCTTTGTAGACTATTATTATATTGTAACAGGGCAAATTATATGTATTTACTACCCACTCCAACGCAATAATGAGATTAATCTATACGTTCTCGACTTAATGCTTCATGAATAAAAGTTATTAACCCTTAAAATAGCTTCAAGTAGCATCGGCTGATGATGATGAGATGAAGATATTTCGTTGGTTATTCTACTACACACAGTGTAAAATAATATCCTATGTTCTGTAGCTCAGAATAAAATACACTATTATGCACTTATTTCTCAATCTCCTCAAATATTTTTGTATAGATTAAACAAGTAACAATAATGAAATTAATATTAAGTACTTAGATGGTCGAGATTTGTCCGTAAGTAAACAAGATTAGCCTAACCTAAAAACCACACACTTACATGCCGGTATTACGGTGAGCCGCTCTCCCTGCCTTCCGCAGCCTTGACGAGGCCGCCACCGTTAGATGGCGGACGCGGTGGGGTCACATGGGAAAATAACTGTCGGGATTGAGAGGCGCCGCTGTCCCTATCCTCTGCAGTCGAAGTAGCAGGCGGTGGGGCTACTCACCTGACCCATCGTAGGGGGACTTAGGGCGCCCACACTCGGAGGAGTCTGGCGTCCATTTGCGTGTTTGGTCCCCCGAGGCGGTTGCGGCACGCCAAATGTTCTGGCGTGCTGCAAGAAGAATTGAGGATTCACGGTCGTGTGCGAAATCTGTCCCGCGTTCCCGCCAAAAGCTGCAGTGACGGAACACCGCAGAGGTTTGGTGGGTATGCTGCCCTTCTGGCAGAGACTCCAACATAACCACCGTGCTCCCCCGGGGCCGGGATACCATTATTATGGTATATATTATTATCTTTTATAAGGCAACACACTGAAGCTAATAATAAATGAACATTTATTAAATACGTTAAGTAGCGATAAAAAAATGTCAAAAAAGACAAGCCCGCTGAGTTTCTTGCCAGATCTTCTCAGTCGTGGTCGTGTTCCGATCCGGTTGTAGATTTACGAAAAAATAAATGTAAAATGACAATGTGTAAGGGTGAGGTAGGGCTATACAGAATAAGTGATTGGTAAAATTTTATTTTCTTGAATAGGCCATTCTCCAAGTTAGTTCTAATTAAATTTGGTTACCTGTCAGTTGAAACTGAGTTAGTATAGTAGAAAAGTATTTGCATTATATTTTCAAGCGCCAAGTTAAACAAGTATTGGCATAGTATCGCATCTCTTTTATAATATTATTACCACACATTTTTAAGATTCACAATTAATGTTACCTTTCAAATCACGTGCGCTCTCAATAACCGCAATACCGTTAGTGAATGTGACCCGTGGCGCCACTGTTGCCGCGTTCATATCGCTACCCTCGTATGGTCTCTCATACGTTTTTCATCATCATCATCATCTCAGCCGTAAAACGTCCACTGCTGAACATAGGTCTCCCCCACAAATTTCCAAAAGGACCGGTTGGAAGCGGCCTGCATCCAACGTCATCCTACGACTGCTGCTGCTACCTTTATCGTCAGTCCACCTTGTCGGTGGATGACCTACGCTGCGCTTGCCGGTCCGTGGTCTACGACTTTATATATTATTTTATTTATATTAATGCCTTATCTAGCGTGATCGTCGTTGCGTCACTGACACCAAAAGCGCGTTGCGTGGAAGTCCATCTTTCAGAAACTTAAAATGACAATATTAAAATTATACTAGGCACAATTATACAACTATTGCTTCAATTCCGATTACCTAGTTGGAAAGCACATTGCATTATCCACCAAAGTTGTACATAAAATATTAATAGAACATTTTATTTCATGTCAAAGAAATATAAACATGTTACATAACAAATTTATTCTTTATTACAGCGAGTCATGACTTATAATAGGTTCAGGATCCTCTGAGAAAACTCTATAAAGAAATAATAAGTTATTATAAAATAATTTTGTTTTAGCAGTGCGTTGTTTAGCTCAAGATTATGTTTATTGTCTTGAGCATACTTACTATTTAAAACAGTGCAATAGCTTTTTACAAAATGTAGTACTTAGTTCTTACTAACAGCAATCGGTAGGAAGGAGCTGCCCGTCATCCGCAGTTTAAATCTTACCTTAAAGTTTAAGCTATCGGTAAAACATCGTGCATATTATTAGTAATAATAAGGTGAAAGTATTTTCATGTCCCGCCTAGCTTAAAGTCCAGCAGTTTTTTTAAGAGTCAAATTAAATAAATTATTGAAGCTAATATAAAATAACGTTGAATCGCGGAATACGGCCGCTGCTTGCGACATCAGGTTTTGTACTCAGCGCACGAAATTGGCATATCTCTAGATATCTTTGATCTTGCTACATTCAACCGCGTCATCACTACCGCGTCTCAGACCTAGTCAGGTAGTTAAACGCTACCTCATCAATTGTTTGTTCAATTATCCATTCCCATTATTCCATATTCACATTCCCTTAATAGTTGAATGTTACATTGAATTTTTTCCTCATACTTATTTTGTAAACGCAAACGGTAATGGTGTGTGTGTGTATGTTTCCATCTTCACGTCAGAATAGCTCAATGTATGTGGATTCATTTAGTATATAAGTGATATTCACATTTTATCCTTAAAAATAACACATACCTGTCTTTTTATTTCCGATAAAACTTGCGTATCTAAAACACGCATCCCACTAGCCGCTCTCAAGAACAAAAGGTTACAATAGCAATTAAAATAATCCCAAAGATACGCCCACGAAGCAAACTAAGTAAGTTTTAAGTAATTTAACTTTATGAAGCCCTCCACTTGATTGAAAGTAAATGCCTAAGCGTTTTCCAACTAATGAGCAACTTCGATGTGTTTAGCCCAATTCGGCAGACTTGTAATTATAAGTTGTACAATTAGAATTGTACAACTTTTTATGTTAACGTGTTCAGAAACATGCTGGTCATTTGAATGATATTGTCACACCCAATATGCTCATACAAGTTTTTAGATCTTTAACTATCAAACACTTGGTGTTCGATGTGCTTTAATATCGGGTTTGTTTAAAACTGTTTCGGGTGCTATCAGACAAAGAGCGGTCATGCATTTCACGGTCAGTTTTGCGTTCGTTTTGTTGTATTACGTTACATAGATATAACCAATCGCGTCGGTCTACTGTGTGGGTAGACTGTGGGTATATCTATGTAACATAATACAACAAAAAAAACTGGCCGCGAGAACGCGTTGCCCGCTCTCTGTCTGAGGGTGCTATCAGACAGAGAGCGGTCACGCGTTTACGCGGTCAGTTTTGCATTTGTTATGTTGTATTACGTTACATAGATATAACCAAACAGGAGGCGTTCTGACCGCGTCAGTCAACTGTGGGCAGACTGTAGGTTCTTGTTCTTGTTCTTGTTCATAGTGGGGGCGATAAGACCTGCACTGACGTCCCGCTTGGGGTGTATTGTGCATTTCCCCCGCCAGCCTCTACCCGAGCCATCCCAACTCCTTCATATAACGGAGTATGGCCCTGGGTCGCTGGCACAACTGCTCCAGTGATGTTGGTGGTATGTTAACCGATGTTAATCTAGAACTATACTGATCTTCAAATAGTCTGGTTGTGTTCCGTATATTTTCCGTAGCCGTGCACTCCAGCAGCACGTGCCTCACGGTCTCGTCTACCTGTAAACATTCTCTGCACAGTGGACTGTCCGTTGCACCAGTTTTGTGAAGGTGATCATTTAGGTTGCAGTGGCCTGTGATAAGGCCTACTAAAAGTCGCAGGTCTTCTCGCTGCAGTTTCAGCAGATTGTTTGTTGTGTTCCTATTCAAGGTTGGAAACATAGATCTTGCTTGTTTGCAGTCCTTTTTTTCCCACATATTCTGTTGTTCTACTTCAGTGTTGCGACAAAGTAGGCTCCGTACTTCCACCGCTGAGGGCTTGCAGAGGTCGTTTAAGTCTCCACTTACCTGTTGCTTGGTTGCATTTTTAGCGAGGATATCTGCTTTTGTGTTCCCTGGGCATGAGCCATGTCCTTTAGTCCATGCTACTACGATTCTATATTTCTTTGATAAGTTTTGGAGAGCCTGATGACACTCAGCTATCACTCTTGACCTGGTTACCGGCCTTCTAAGTGCATAGATGACCGCCGCGCTATCCGTTTTAAATGCTAGTAGTTCCCTTTCTTCAGAGACTGTGGTGGCCATCTCGTCTTTGTTTGAAATGTCTTTTGCTGCTAACAGTAGGCCCATAGCCTCTGCTTGTGTCGGTGATGTGGTATTATTCAAGGCCTTTGAATTTGAGATACCAAGTTTCGGCGAAAAATATCCGCAACCTGTTCCCGTTTTGTTTTTTGCCCCGTCTATGTACATGTTGTATGTCGGCGATAAATCATCCAGAGCAGTTTTCTCAGTAACCAGCTCATACCTTTTCTTGTCAAGGTACGTGCTGACTATCTTATCAGTGCCTTGTATAGATTCTGGGATGATTTTTGTCGCCTTTCGAAGTATTCTACTATGGTTTTTAATCGGTCCTGTGTCCTTCCACTGGCCCGTAAATTTTTATCCTTAGCGCTGATTCCATTGCTTCTTGCTGTATATGAAGATGCAAAGGCGTTAAGCCTAATATTACGTCTAGGGCTGCCGACGGTGTAGTTTTCGTGCATCCGCTAATAAGAGAGCAAGCCAATCTTTGGGTTTGCTGTAGTTTAGCTATTGTGGTTACCAGATTCGTTCGTGGCCACCACACTACGCATCCGTAGGTGAGGACTGGCCTTACTATAACCGTGTATAGCTAGCGGCATAGATTCGGCTTTAGTCCCCTGTCTTTTCCTACTGCTCTAGTGCTCTGCATGAGAATATTTGTAGCTTTTCTGGTAATATGTTTGAGATGTTTTCCCCACAAAAGTTTACTGTCCAGCCAAATACCCAAATACTTAAGATCTTTACTGAGCGTCATTTCTTTACCAAATAACGTAGGAAGTTTAAGTTTGGATAACTTTGTTTTACTTGTGAACAGTATCATATCTGTTTTATTAGGATTTACCGATAAGTTGTGGCTATGACACCACTCCTCAACAATTTGAAGTGCCATCTGCATTTTTTCGCAGAGAGTCGCTTCTAAGAGTCCCGATACCATTATAGCCAAATCATAAGCGTAGCCGATAGTGACTATCCCATCTTTGTTTAATAATTCTACGAGTTCGTTAACTACAACTACCCATAACAGAGGTGATAAGACCCCTCCCTGTGGACAGCCTCTCGTGACTCGACAACGTGAGATGCTAGAGTTTTCAATGCTTGCAACTCTATTGGATAGCATGTTAGTCACAAACTTGTTCACTCTGTCATCTACGCATTTGTCTCTTAGCCCAGTCTCTATACTGGAGAAAGTGGTTTTATCAAATGCCCCTTCAATGTCAATAAAAGTGGCTAAACATGACTGTTTATTCTCCAAAGCTGATTCAATCTTTTTCACTACATGGTGGAGAGCAGTTTCTGTAGATTTGCCTGATTGGTAGGCGTGTTGATTTTTGTGGATAGGATCTTGTGCTAGTGGTCCACTTCTTATGTATTGTCGCAAAGCCTTTCCAAGATTTTTAATAAGAATGAGCTCAAGCTGATCGGCCTGAAAGACTTTGGATTCTTATAATCGGATTTTCCTGGCTTAGGTAGAAAAACTACTTTAACTTTCCTCCATGACTTAGGTATATATTTCCATGCTAAGCATCCTCTAAATATCGCCAGCATGTAGGTTTTGATCTTTGTCAGGTTCCATTGGATTAATGCAGGAAAAATTCCATCCGTACTGGGCACCTTAAAAGGTTTGAAAGTACTCACCGCCTATAGAAGGGATTCTTCCGTAACTACCTATAGAATTTGCAAAAGCCCAGTCTTTGTTATTGGGATTTTTTGTAGATTCTGTTTTCCACCCTTCACAGTTTGCTAAACAACAATCAGGAAAGTGAGTTTGTAGGAGAAGTTCAAACTGCTCCTGTTCCAGGATTTGTTGTAGCTACTTATCATGGAGCGTACTAAGAAATCTGTTGTCTCTTCTTATTGTTGAGGCTCAAACTCTGTGGTGGCATCTACCTGTGGTCCTGTTTCTAGTGCCTTTGCTAGACCACCCCCTTTTTTTTTTTTTTCTCTTTTTTTTTTATCCCGGGGAAATCCTTTATGGATACCACCTATCACGGGGAGGTAGGTGGTTATGTGGGAGTCCGTATACCCACTAAAACCCCGGGGTGTTCCATCACTGCCGCCCTCGGCGGGAACGCGGGACAGATTTTCCACACGACCGCGAACCCGCCGTGGCTGTCCGTTGCCGGACCTTTCTCTTCGCGGCACGCCAGAACACATGGCACGCCGCAACTACCTCGGAGATCAAACCCGCCAACAATGAGTTGCTAGAGCCACCCCCAGTAGAGATTTATCAGTTTTCTTAGGATTTCTATATGTGCGCGGTTCATGCTCCTGTACCTACTTGAAGGCTCAATCTAATTCTTCTATGATCCGAACCAGAGAACTCCTTTGTTGACACTCGCCAGTTTCTAATGGTCTCGGCAATTCCTCTTGTCGCTATTGTTATGTCGACTATAGTTCTGGCTCTTGACGTTACAAAAGTAGGTTCCGAGCCTCTATTCAGAACGTTGAGGTTATGTCTTAGGATAAAGTCTAGCAAGTCTTTTCCTCTTTCATTTGTGAGGGCAGACAGCATGTAGGTATATCTATGTAACGCAATACAACACAACGAACGCAAAACTGACTGCCTGAACGCGTGAACGCGTAGACCGCTCTGTGTCTGATAGCACCCTTATAACACCCTTAGTGACAATACGGACAAGTGATGTACCTGATGGTAAAAACGTTTTTCTACCCATGAAGAAAATTTGCACTGCAATAAAATGCAAACCTTCAGCGGTATACTGCAGTTCGCTCGTCTATAAAATGTTTTTTTTGAGTCACATTCGATAAAATATTTCTATTTTTAAAAGGCCTATTAATAATACACACTGTTATATAATTTCAGGACCTTTCAGGTTGTGATTCGGCCAGGCCATGTATTTTTTAATTATTATATTCCTAATTCTAATGTTCCTTTCTATCTACAATTAGCTAGCTAGGCCTACTAGGGATCATCGCTATTCTTGTCAGTGTAGGTAATTCTAGTGTATGTATAACATTACATTACAACACTTATATTTCAAAACGAACTTAGCTGGTAAAAGTGGTACCAAACAGGATAGCATATTATAATCACCTATAGTAATTGGTGATTATAGCCTACCGTGCAAAATTACCAATTAATAAAACAAAACTTATTTTTGTCGTTTAATAAAAATGCATAATTTTTATTACGTTATAATAACTAATTGATTATTTAACAATATCAAATGTAGTGTAAATATCAGTGTATAATTAATCTAAATGTATATATATAAAATAACTTATATCGATATCATCATACTTTGATATAAACGCAAACGTTTGCGTGTTTATAGAACTTATAGATTAAGTTTCTTAGTACAATAAAAAAGCTTGTATTTATTTTTTCTTTATTTATCAAGAAAGAAATATATGTATTTACAAAAAAGAGATCTGCTACGCCGTAGCAAAGCTACGAATAAATGCAACTGCTATCGCCATGTTTCGTATACACACAAACAATACATATATATATATATATATATATATATATATATATATATATATATATATATATACGCTGTTAAGATAACTACGGTTTAGAACAGATCAATTCCTAGAAAAATGGCTCCAGTACTTGACTATATTAAAATTTGGTAGAGTATAATTTGGTAATGTTTTTTTTTATGGGATAATAGGCAACCGAGCAATGTGCTTACCTCATGGTAAGTGATACCGTTGCCTTCGGACATCCGCAATACCAGAGGTCTTGAGGATGCGTTGCCGACCATTTGAGGAAGGAAGATAGGAAGGAAGAGCTAGAAGGGGTTCGGGTGGAAGGGGAGGGGGAGGGGAAAGGATAGGGGGTCGGGGGAGGGGGGAATTGGGCCTGCGGGAATTCCCACAAACCGACTGAAACGCAATAGCAAGCTAGTTATGTAGGGTTACAGCGTGTCACTAACACCAACATATAATGTATTAAATTTACTGTTGCGCGAACTAAAAGATTGTTTTAAAGCAGATGTAAAACTGGATTATAAGAAACTCAGCGTCTGAATGAGGAGGTACAGTACTCCAGAACTGATGCAGTATCCTTTTGTAGCAAATATAAGTTTTTTACGAGTATTATGACGTGATACAAAAATAAGTAAACCTTGAACTCAATGTTCATCATATAAACTATATCAAAAACATCCATCAAAAAAAATAAAGAGAAATTTCGCCAGATTGGCTAGTCATTAATATGACGAGGGTACACAACATGAAGGAATCTTCGCGAGGATTCTTCAAAAGCACTCCGCTGCAAATGAAGTGAAAATGTAAACTAGCTTGGTATTTTTCAGTTTACTTTATTTGAGGGTATGGCGAGTTCAAATTTAACACGCCGAATATTACGTGTTGAAGTTGAAGAATGAGAATAGTTTTTTTTTACATAAGACCAGTAGAGTTTTGTGAATAAGTTCGTCAAGGGTACTACCGAAGTACGTATGGCCACTCATACCTTTTGCTACTGTAAATCAGCAATGTTTGCAATACTGTAATTAAAGGTGCCATTTCGAACCTCGGCTGCAGGCTTCGTATGCAGGCTGCAAATGCAGGTAGCCTCGCATCACACACAGCCGCTACCCGCATCCGCAGCCGGCAGTGATTTCGAGGCTGGCAGCAGTTTGCGGCCAGTCGCTTTCAATATTTCAGAATTTCGGACGTGTGGAATAGTCGTAAAAATATTTTGATGTTATACCTTTTAATAGAAGAGGAAGAGAAGGATGATAACATGTTGTCATTGGTGACTAGACAGAGAAGAGAAGCCAGAGCCACACGTCCCTATAAAAAATGCAGACCCACTGATGGAAGTTATTCAATACTAATTAAGAAATATATGAAGTAATTTATTGATTCAGGCGTTACTTTGCGGAAATCCATTATCAAAAAACGATATCAAAAAATATTTAGTGACACTTCCGCTGAAAAGAAAACAATGATTTTGGCCTATTTGGGGGCGTGCACCACCGGTTAGGTTAGGTTTTTTAATATCGTTTTTTTTTAAACATTTGAAGTATGATGACGATCATTTAGGAATTATTATCGATTAAATAAAAGACAGTTTCGACTTGCGGCCGCAGCACTTCTGGTCTGCGAGCGTTCGGAATGTTTTCGCAGAAATCCATACTAATACATAGATAACCAGTCGTGCAGCCACAGCCAGCTTCGTGCAGCCACCGCAAGTGCTGCCTGCATCCGCAGCCTGCAGTCGAGGTTGGAATAGCACCTTTAGTTTTAAGGTTTGGTTGCCGGCAAAATTACAGGCACATGTGACTTTACAACTTAATGCCTCAAGGTTAAGGGTGCTGTGCAGTTCATCACTTGTGAGGAAATGCATGCCACGTGCTTGTACTGATTCCTAATAACATAAAAAACTAACCTAGCTAACCTAATGATAACTTGGTGGTAAGCTTTGTATATAAAGAGTTCTATTCTATTACCAAGTAATTTAAATAACTAATAATTCAAAAACGGTTCTTGAGATACCTATGTTTTAAACTTAAGTTATCCTATACTTCTACTCAATACACTGACCTCTGTACAAAATTCCACTTTTTACTCCTTGAAAATAGACGTGCTATTGCTGATTATTTATATATTTTAAAAATTATTTCTAATGACATCGATTGCCCATATTTACTTAGCAAACTATCCTTTAATATTCTACGTAAAGGTTTAATGACATACTTAAGGTTCCTTTTGCCGCCACCAACTATAGACAAAATTCATGTATTGTGCGAGCGAGTAAAACTTTCAATACGGTCTCTAAATTAATGGACATTGATCCATTCGTTATAAGTATTCCAAGGCTAAGGCGGTGCTGAACCGTTTACTTCTTTTGTACTTTGGTAGGTTTAATTTAATTTAATGTAATGTTTTTAATAATCTTAAAATAGTATTAACTTGTTGGTTTTGTAATAACTTGGTTAGTTATTCAGTGTTCGCATAATTATAAATTTAGTAAGTCTCTATCTGTGAAAACCTATAATTGGCTTTCTGTTTTGTTTCTAGTTGTTAAAGAAATTTGTATAGCTGTTGGTTTTCCAAATATAAATAAATACAAAATAAATAAATAAATAATAATAATAAATAAATCTAAGACAAAACTGTTTTGAAATGTACCAGGAAAGCAATTTGACTTGGTATCCCATGTGATCTAAAAAAGTCACTTTAAACTTTATTTTAATCCTACTAATATTATAAATGCAAAAGTTTGTGAGTATGGATGTATGGATGTATGGACGTGTGGATGTTTCTTACTCTTTCACGCTCAAACGGCGGTTCCAATTTTAATGAAATTCGGTACGTAGGATTAACACATAGGATACTTTCAATCATCATTATCATCCATCACCATGCGAGTGAAAAAGCCTAATATTCTTGGGCATAGCATACACAAGTAATAAAAAATAAGATCTTCACCTACGTTAAGTCCGTATGTTGACAGTTCTGTCAAAGTTTGTGTCAGTTTCTGATCATTCAGTCGCTATCATTTTGACAGCTCGATATACTAGACGTGCTTGGCGACCGTCAAGGGTGATGAAAAGTAATGACAGTTTTTTCCATGGTGATTAATTTTACATTTGTATGTACGTAGGTACTGTATTTGATTATTAGTTTTTACTGATTGATTTACTAAGTACCTACTTAAATTTACTCATATAACCATGTAAATATTTTATGACATTTTGGTATTAAATAGACATGGCATTGGAGAAGATTATAAGCTACTAGTACGAAGAAGTACTAATCCTGCGCAGATGACGTCGCGGGCACCAACTAAAACCTTATAAAATCATTTCTCTCCGTGTACACGACAAACGATGACCTGCTAGATCACTCAATGTATGTATGACACCCCACTTGCGCTGTTTGACGCCCGTTAGACAAATATATGCGCATACATTATCTCGTCTCGGTAGAGGCTTTGAATATTGTTCTCTCTTGCACTGCAAATTGGTAATACCTGCCCCTTTGAAAACAAAACACTGACTTGGCACTTTAATGCACACAACTGTTTTCAATTCAAACTTATAAGTAAAATGTGTAATGTACATTGATAAAGTCCGCGCAAATTAAGAGGCGTAACGGTGAACTAACATTCAGATTTTTATATGGCAACCCAATACAGCTATCACTAGAATGTGAGTTTTTCGTGACAAGCAAAATCGAGCTCCTGGGCCCCAGTTTTCTTGGCTATTGAGCAATCGCCTCACTACTGCAACGCTTTTGCGATTGAACTGCTTTTAATGTCAAATTTGGTAAATTGTTATATCTTGTATCAAGTATGGCTGTAATTTTTGCGAATGTTGCCACTCAAATAAGATTGAAATCTTGTACCACCCTTTAGTAATTATATTTTTTTTTATTAAAAGTTTAAAATATAGTATATGTTAACAATGCCACGGGTCCATTGATATCTGGGAACAAATACTTTATAAAAAAAACTTGTACCAATCAAACATCATTCTAACATCAATACAGTGGTTTTATAAAAAAAATACATTAAATTATCGTTTTGCGGTCTAAAATGTGTCAAAATATAACTGAAACTAAGTTTTTAATACTTATTTGTTTACTTTATAATTGGACTCACATGTTTGTACATTAATCATTCGTTAAGTTAAATAGTTAGGTAAAACATAATGTTGCATACAGTGACTTCTTTATTCAAGTAGTCAGAGTCAAGTCACAAAAAGTCCTTCGTCAAGTCACTACCCTGTCACGTTCTAGTAACAAGGTGAATCCATTACCAAGACTTTCTAAGAGGATGACCAGGAAAACACAAACAACGTTTCATGATTCTAGTCACAGATTTGTCTATATTCGTTCACCATTACGAACATGTAACGGTTAATAAACCATCACTATTAATTTTTTTATGAAACAACGAATACAGACGAAATAATTTACCTTCACTTTGGCTCATAAAAAGTCAATAACTACCGATGTATACCACTGTCGCAACACAGAGGTAGCAACGCAATCGCAACTCAATAGTTTACAGAATACCATTAATGTCAAAAACTATCGATCGCAAGCCGGTGGACCGCGATCGAACCTTCATAGCGAGCAGACTACGAAACTGTCAAAAACGTCAATTTTAATACAATTGAGTTACAATATCGCGGTTCAATAGCTAAGAGGATTGGGGCCCAGAACTCAGTTATTGAGTTCCGATTCGCAAATTATTTGTCAGGGATGCTTTTCTTGACACAATATAATTGTTATTAAAATTATCGCTCATGAGCGAGTCATCTAAAAAACAAAAGATCAAAGTAACTTAATACCTAATTTGTTAATTACCTAAATTATTTTTGGTGTTAGTAGCAAAAGATCTGTAATGCGTTATGTCTGCTTTGCTAATTACCTCATTCTTAATATGGCTAAGTAGCAGTGTGCCTAAAATACATAATTACAGTTTATCAAATTACCCACACCGCATTATGTCTTAGGAGTCGTCCAATAATCAAGTGATGTATTTCACCAACTTTTTAACCCTACCTGGTGAGGTTTAGATTAACCTGTTTTTCGGTTGGTAATAGGAGTATTTGAAACATAGTTCAAAGGATCCGTTTAACTGTAAAACTGCGTTTTAGACACTGTACAACTTAGGTTAACTGAGTTTAAAGTATATTGACATTGAAGCATTTTGCATCTTAGGTATTTAAAATCTTAGGCAATATGAGATTTATGTATTTAACTTATCAGGCATATAACTTTAGAGACATTGGTGTTAGGCATGTTGCTACAAAGGCTAAAAGCGTTTAAGATGACTCGCTCATGAGGGAAAATTTTGATAGTCACAGGAGAACAGTGAAGCAAACTCTTGAGCCTATCCGTCACGCAGCAATTTTATTCAGCTTTTATATTTACTAGCACTAAACACACGGACGACCTCGGTTCCTAGGACGCTTCTCTTTTTGCATAGACTCTATTATAGATAAAAGACTCTACTGCTGTTACCATTTTTTTTTGAGATAAGAGGTTAAATAAGCAGGCAGCATCTGGTGTTATGTGATCACGCCGTCGCGTCGACCACGAACTCCCCAACACAAGAGGTCTTTCGGATGCGTTGTTGGCTTTAGGAAGCGAATATGCTATTTTCTTAAAGGTTCCTAGCCGTTGAAGTGGTAGTGGGCAGGGCACATAGCACGCAGAACAGATGGCCGATGGGGTCGGAAGGTTGTGAAGTGGAGACCACGGATTGGCAAGCGCAGCGTAGGTCGTCCACCGATAAGGCGGCCCGACCTGATAAAAATCGCAAGCCTTCGTTGGTGCAAGCCGCTTCTAACCGGTCTTTTTGGAAATTTATGACGAAGGTTTATACGTTTTGCAGTAGACGTCCATCGGTTTTGGTGATGATGATACTTGGTTAATACCACAGAAGTGCCAGATGTTCTGCCGTGAAGCAATAGTATGTAATAAAGCCCGTCACAGGCACAATACTAATAATATAGGCAATATTCATAATATTATGTTAATTATAATGTAGCATACGAGTATTCGATATATATTTAAACCAACGTATATCAAGAAAAGATTTAATTATTACTATTGGTGAGTTTATTTCCAAAAGCTATCTCATCTGTGTTTATACTCCATTCGTAGATTCTGACTTAACCACAGACGTTACAGTCCCTGGAAAAGTAGGTTGATTTCTGCAAAATCTATTGTATTATTGAACAAATATGGCGAATCGCGAGTCAATGGGTTAAGAACAAAAATGTTTTATTTGTTTTCTGTGTTTATTTTGAATAATTTTAAAGAAATGTAAAAATTTTTGATGCAGTAATACTAACTACCTTGACATATAATACGTGGACTAATTACTCCCTTGGTATATACTTGGTGTTATGTACTTCGGCCTGAAAACAAAAATTAGTATAAATTTTCCTTTAGTACAGAAAATCAATACTCAATTATTACAATCATTTAGGATAAAATATTTGAAACACTCTCAATAGTGAATTGCACTATAATTTGATTAAAACACTATCACAAATGGCATTTGGGAGGGTCAGCTTATAGAAATGCACATTAATTTATACTATTGGAATAGTTTAATCATCCAAACGCTATACCAATTTCAACCAAAAATAAATGCTTTTTACAGCACCAATCTAACACGTACAAAATCGAACAGCAAATAACACTTTTCACGAAATATATTTAGAATTTCTCTCTTTCGTTCCACAAAACGAACTGGGATATATACGTCAAATATGAAAACGCATTGGACTGATTAATTAGTCTACCGATTCCAGGATAGCATTAAATTCTAATGACACATATGAAATCACCTTAAACAAAAAGTTTAACCTTAAAATAATAATCATCTTTATTTGTAACTTTAACAATAGAATAATTGCAACTACAAATATATATACAATACACGCGAAAATTTCGAAGGAAAACTGTCTTGCGAACACCGACGCCCTTAGTAACAAGGATTACACTTAGTTTCTTATATAACCTTGTATTATCTGGTAGACAGTGTAAGCGATAAGAATCAATATTAGCCAAATCTGACAAGCGGCATGTCTGAATAATCAGCAATATTCACTAATGCTGACAACTGCTTATTTGAGACGAGACTGCATTTTGAAACGGGGCTTCTGCAGTCAAAATGTATTGCCAAAAGTAGGCAGTCAAGCGGGCGGCCCATCTGATTGAGAGTAGTCACCGTTGCCTATAGACATTTGCAACACCAAAGGCGTTACCAACGCGCTGCCGACCTCTAAGAAATTTAATGACACCCTTATTAAATAACCCCATATCGAAGCGCAGAGCGAAAACCTCGGCGGGAATGCTTATATCAATTACGGTTAAAACAGAGAATACTAGATTTGGTTGTTGTCTTCAAACCATAGCTGCTGTCGTAAGACATCTTCTTTAAACATGTTGGCGCTGGAAAATCTCCAACATTTATAAAATTGACAGCGTTCCAGCGGCTGGACAACTCAGATACTAAGACTAGCTACTAGCCCATCAACTGACCCGCACTAGGTTCGTGTAATTGATAACGGTCTAAACTCCTCTCTTGAACTCGCGTCTTTTGACCGCTAGGCAACAAAGTCACCCATTGAATTTACCGAAACTTTATTATGACTAGTTAGTTGGAAAATTTCACGAAGCTCAATAGCGAAGAAGGAAGAAGTCGTGGTTGCGGAATATACGGGAGTGGACTGAAATATCAGGGGCGTCTGAGTTGTTCCGCCGAACCAGAAATAATAAGGACTGTGCCACGCTGATCGCCAACCTCCACTAGTTGGAGAGGCACTTTAAGAAGAAGAAGAAGTATTAAAAGCGTGAACGTAATAAAGCAATGTGGAGTAAATGAACATGATAAGAGGTGAAAATGTGTCTTTAGATATTTTGGACATCTAAAAAGGGTGATTTAAAGAAGGACCAAACAAGTACTCATTGTAAGCCTGAGTAGAACAGTTAAAATATCTCGGAGAACGTGCAGTACGAACGTTTCATCTTGACCGTTCTAACTTCATGCACATAACTGCTCAGTATATGTTCAAAGAACTGAAATCAGCCAAGTCTTCTTTGGTGGTATAAAGAAGTTAGGATGGTAAAGTAAAATAGCTGTACTGTATTCTAGCAAAATTGAGTCGGGCCAAGTGAGCCTTGAGCATGTAAAATGAGATTTTTGAGAGTGGATATGGTATATAAACAAGAATCGTAACAAGTAGAAATTTGTTGTCTCTATATTTAACTCTTGAAGGATAATGCTGTGAAGCTGTTCAATAGAGGTTGCTCCGTCCCCATGTGACGGTTCAAATCAAATTATTACAGAGAGTCAAAATTCCATGCTCGGAAAGCAAGCCTAACACTCGTATTTATAAACAAGTAATTTCTCAATAAAGTAATTACTTCACAATAGAGTACAGCAACATAACATATTATTCTATAGCCGAGCAATGAAAGTTACTTAGACCCACTTGCACGTTCCAGAGTTAGCTTCAATAACTCAGAGTCAACTGCTAAAACGGGGTTTTATAATTAATTTATCTTGCACTATTAAATGTAAGCAGTAAATCTAAGGTTATTTATTGATATCTAACCCATAGCAATGTGAGAAGGTTAAGTCTTTAACTAGAGTTAGTGAATTTTTTATCAAAAGAAATTGAGGTCACATTCTGCTGTATAATTTACTCTTTGGACGAAATGACACGAGACAATACGTATAGCATAAAAAGTCGTCAAATTATATACAACAAAGGATAAACAAGAAAGTCTATACACATTGTACTGTAGTGCCAAAGAGATAGATATTAATTTCCCTTTTTTTGATTCATTCATTATTGGTCAGGTTACAATATAAGCGCATAGACAATTCAATGTTCCCATCTAAAGATTAGAAATGTCAGTTTAGCAAAACCAGTGATCTTTTATAGTCGTGCAAGGCAAAATGAGAGATAAAAGTGGATATGACTAACGCAACTTTACAAACTCGTAGACTTATTTATTCAACTCGAGCAAACGTGCAAGTGGGCCTTGCAAAAGTAAATGCAAGACATAACCCTATCAAAACGTGATGTATCTTTTTACACTTGTAATACTTACTCGTAGGTTGTTGTCATTTTAATTGTTAGATAGATCATAGCATAATAGATCCTTCACAGTTAAGACTTGTGTGCAAATGTCATTTTTATACAACTTTTACAACGAAAAATTTACGTGTACTCATTGCTTAAGTAAAGGAAATGGTGACTATTACTCAGCTAAGAATTCTAGCCTTTGATAGCTCTACCTTTAGGCAAATTCTAGTCTAAAGAATTAAAATTGTTGCTTATGTATTTACTATTACTTTTCCCTTTGTAATTACTTTTGCTTGTTTATAAATACGGATGTAAGTGGCCTAGTGGTCATGGCGTCTGACACAGATTGACAGAAGACTCGGGATCAAATGCCGTCCGAGAATGTGAATTTTTCTCCTTAAAATAGCCATGTATGTGTTATTGGGTTCAAATAGTTACCCGTAAGGCCTGTAGGAAATCTTGTCTAACCTCCATGTTGGGAACTTTTTAGGCCTAATAGTTTTGACCTTTGTACCGCCTTTGGGGCTGAAACAAAAAATACATTTTAGTGGCCTTGATACTATTTATCTACACATGAAAATAATCGGGCTTTGACAGAGTCTAAAAAAATAGTTTAGAGGTTTTTTTCAATTTACGTTAATGTAGATAACAAGTGTCACTAAAGAGGCTCTTATCAATATTGAAGTAACAAAAAATATTTTTTACTACATGACGAGACGAAGTTAATTATAATAAAACTCGTATATTCTTTTCACCGTCGGGATGAAAATTCGTAAGAGTTGACGAAACCAGATTTACTTGGTAGGCCTCTTGCGCAAAACGCCATCTTGTTTATTTAGAATATAAGCGCTAGATATTCTACCGCTAAGCAATAATGCAACGAGCTATGGAGAGGGTTATGCTCGGGGTTTCTCTATGTGATCGAATCAGAAATGAGGAGATCGGTAGAAGAAAGAAAGTCACCGACATAGCCCAGAAGATTGGCCAGTTGAAGTGGCAGTGGGCAGGGCACATAGCACGCAGAATAGATGGCCGATGGGGCCGAAAGGTTCTGGAGTGGAGACCACGGACCGGCAAGCGCAGCGTAGGTCGCCCAACGACACGGTGTAAAGAAGACCTGATGAAGGTCGCAGGACGACGTTGGATGCAGGCCGCTTCCAACCGGTCCTTTTGGAAAATTCTGGGGGAGGCATATGTTTAGCCGTGGACGTCCTAAGGCTGATGATGATGATGAAGCAATAATGCGCATGTTTTACTGTGGTAATGTGTGCAATGAAAGGCACTATAGCAAGTGGAATTACTAGATAAAAGAAACTCAAAAATGAAAGTCTCGGGGTGACGGACAAAGTTCAGTTTTACGATAAACAACAGTTCTAAGCCCTGGATGTCACTGCAACTGTCAGGGGCAAGCGTGTTGATTACCATCAAGTGTACGTACTGTACCCATCTGGTCACAGCATATTTTCTACTGACTTCTGAAAAAAGGAGGAGGTACTCAATTTGACATTATATTTTTTTTATGTTTGTTACCTCATAACTTTCAACTGGGTAAACCGATTTTCCGATTTGAAAGCTGGTGCTTCCCGTGTAGTCCATTTTAAATTTCATCAAATTCAGTTTAGTAGTTTTTGAGTTACACTCCAATAACCGAATAGAATGGAAGTCGGTATTAATTTTTTTTAAATTGTACTTGTTTGCAATGCGATAATTTTAGTTACTTTTACTTTTTGGTAGAAGTGCCACGCTGTAACCTTATAAGTTACAGCCGAATAGGCCGGCAAGACCGGGGAAGTACCACACTCCCACATAACACCGGTGTGATGTAGCTTGCTATTGTGTTTCAGTCGGCCTGTGGGAGGTTCCAAAGGCCCTATCCCCCTTCCTCTCCTTCTCCATTCCCTTCCCCCCCTCCACCATCACCGTCGGCAGCGCGTTGAAAACGCCCTTGGTGTTGCAAACGTCTATAGGCGACGGTGACCACTTTCCATCAGGTGGGCCGCCTACCTGTCTGCTTACTTTTATATAATAAAACAAAACATTATTATGATTCATTTTATTAATAGGTCATTGTTGTGTCTGATTGGCGTGGTATATATAGTTTTTAGTGATAAGTCTGTCCATTGGAACATTACCTTTGCTTGATTTACATAAGTGCTCTTTTTCACATAATTTCAACGCTTGACTTCATTTAGATATGTCATTGTTCCAGCGTGGTTTTCGTTAATATCGTATTATACTATTACTACTATCAAAGTTATACGCTAAATTAGCATATCTAGGTATGCATTTCATTTTTCTACAGCAACTGCTTGAACTGGTGATAGCTGTTGATGTGTGTTCATCCGGGGACGAACTGCCACCATACATTTTTTACCGTGTATAATGTTTGCAATACTATGTTTTAGTTTGAAGGTATGGTGTTGTTGGAATTACACGCACATGAATTAAAAACTTGATATCTTAGGATACGTTCCGGCAATCACCGTCAACGCTCACAACTGTCGCACCCCGGTTTAGCGTTCCGTTATGGACCAATGCTTGCAATGTTCAACCCAAACGGAACGGTTACGCGGTCGCTAAATGCGCGCCAAATTTTGCCACAAATCCAAAGAATCCTTATTTAATGCTTTGACAGTGACAGCACGCAGAAAACTCACTTTCGATCCGCGAGTTGTGGTCGCGACGTGAGCGTTTTCGGTGACGTCATCGATGACGTACGAGCTCGCTCACGATGATCGTGGGCTTTTAAGGGAATGGATGCGCGAACGTCGCGAGTGATTTCGGCGCTTACCGGAACGTAGTCATAGTGTCTAACTTAAGTGGTACAACTTGTTTCTCTTACCTTTACGAGAAAAATGGCATGAACATGAAATCCCTGCTAAGTCGTTTCGCTGGCTTTTTCTTAATTTTCTTAATTTTCTTAATAGGGTGTACTCTTAGTTTTTTGGAAGTAAACCAAGCTGGTTTAGAACAACGGAACCTAAGGGTGTGAGAATTATTTGACCTCTGATAGTGCTTTAGGTGTGTTAATGTAGTTAAATGACTTCAATAAATAGAAAAAGATTAGAACACTCTGATCTATTTTTTTGTTGGCCTGCATTCACCACTGCAGGGCAAATTCCTCTCTCTGACATACTATTTATAAGAGCTGATAATTGCTTACTATTTTGTTTAGTGTCAAGCAAGTATTATAGCAGTTTCTTCCTAATCTGTTACACAATCTCGTACAAAGTCTCTACTTAAAACCAACCTCAAATTAACAAATAAGATAATAAATAGTATAGAAGAAACATCACGACAAGCGAAAGAACTTTCTCAAACTCTACATTGTTTATACTGCTACTGAAATGGACAAGAGTGGTGACATCTTGGCTTGACATCAAACCAACCACTTTTTAGTTTTGTTACTTAAGAAAAAAACCTAGGCTACATATACTCCAGTAAGATTCTGATGAAGATAAACACTCAACTTTAAGCTATCGATCGTCTAGGAGTGTTGACCCGTGACTTGTAGCGGGGGTCAAATAGACGAAGACCAAGTTGGGTTGGTTCAGATCTGTAGATCAGAAAATACCTGTACTGTGTTTGATATATCGTTAAAATTTTGATATAATAATCAAAATAACAAAAGATGGCTAAACTTATCACAAAGTTTCTTCGCATTTAAAACTAATCTAAAATATAATCTATTATTTTAAACCGATAACATTCCTAATAGATTTTATATTTGACATTTAAAACATGCAAATTCTATCGTTTATCGTGACCATGCTCTCGTCAGTCAGAGACTTTGGGTCCCAGCAACTTAACACGGTACACTAATCCGCCATTTACGCACCTGACACGTGATAATACAAAATCTAACTAAAGTAATTTCAAAATGTGATAAAAAATCAAAAATGCATACAAAATAATGTTACACCATCCACCGTGCTATATTTGGGACTTAAAGCTTATGTCAGACAGAATGAAACTAATAGATTTGATAGAATCTGACTGGATCTATATGGATTGAAGCAGGAAAATTTATCATTTTTATCGTTTCGATCACCGAGGTATCATTGCATTCTTTACTTAATTTTATGGTTTCGGTATTGTAGTTGGTAAGTGATTTTCGTAAGCAAAGGGTTCCAGGATCAGTTCCTAGCCCGGCAACATGGCTCTATGTTGAGCGTAATAGTGTGAACTCGGGTCTTGAATGTTTTGTATAATGCCTTTAGCACTGCAGATAATTGGAGTTGGTATCTCCTATGAGTATGTGAATGTTTATTTGTTTTCGTTTATGTGTTTACTGAATAAAACTTACCTTTTATTTCTAAATGTGATTCGCGAACAAACACCGTAAAAATTACTTATATAATAAAATGTAATATTTCGATTAATTATTAATTCTGGCCTTGTTACCGTAGCGGATTTCCTTAATGTAATTATCTCTCTATGTTCTGATTAAAATTTCGCTATTACGTCATAATCATGTTTAAGTTAATAAACGGTGTTGTTAATTAACTGAATAGTAAACGGATAGCTTCTCTATAACAATAAATATCCTAAAGTTATATGATTATTAACGGGATATTTACCGTGGTAAGGTTGTGGAATGAGCTCCCGATATTTCGGCGCAGTTACATGCACCATGTTCACGGGAAGACTGAAGAATGCGGGTGGTTGGTCAAACAGTTTAAAAGTTAGGTGCAGACATAACGATCTACCCTCTTTCTTAGTCTTTTGCTACGGTTATCACTGGAACTCGAACTCGATCCTAAGTCCTAATAAATATCCTTCTGCAAAATACTTAATCTTAATAATAAAAAAGATTATATTTACCTTGTACTGTAGTAACCCCTGTCAGCTTTAGATTTAGGTGCCTTTTTGTTATTGAAAGTTGAAAATGTTTTCTTCCTGTGAATCCAATGAAAAATCTTGTTTCAAATATGTTGCTTAAGCTTTTAGTTTTTATTTATGAAATGATTTAGTATAGTAGTAAGCGCTACGCAAGCTTATTACTATTAAATTTACATTGGCATCCAGTGTTTAAGGATTAGAATTTCTTAGTGGTTCAGAACTGTACTTTTTGCACCTTTCAAGCCTACACAAAAAAAGGAGTGTTATTAGTTTCTCTAAAATATGTCTGGCGAAAGGTTTAACACTTTTACCAATAATTCAAGCATATTGATCTCTCTTAGGTCGTTCCCTCATGGCTGAGGATCGTGATCATCATGGCAGCACTTTGGTTCTAACGAACTGTCTCCATCGGCTCCGGTCTGTGGCCATCTCCACCGCGGTGTAAAAGCGGGATGTTGGTGTTTCTTTAAGTTGGTCAGACCACCTGGTCGGAGACCGGCCTCGTGAACGTTTCCCTTCCACGTTTCCCACCACAATGAGCTTTTCCAAGCTGCTGTCGCCACGTCTGGCGATGTGGCCAAAATAGCTCATTATACGACGATGACATACGGTAGATATTATATACGGATTGATCTTAACCGGGCCTCAGCGCCTGTGAAGGGATGATCTTGCTCACCAAGTTCACCCCCCAGACGTGTAGGGCCGTGCAAGACGTCGAAGAGTCCCTCGACTCTTCGCCAGTGACCCTACTACGGGGGAGGGAACACAGGTGCAACCGTCTCCTCCGTTCCCCCGCTCGTCTGCGCCGAAATGGACAGCTCGGACATCGCTCTCCCTGATCCGCTCCGCAGCCTCCTTCTGCGCCATCACCGCTACGCAGAAGGTGGCCACCTTGCGGGCACCAGAGATCGTTGTAGGTACAACGATCTCTCGCTGCCGATCATGGAGATTACCACGCTCGGCAGAGAAAGATCTCTTGAATTTCAGAACACTACACTAGTATAAGTTAGCTTAGGTATCTCAAGGTCTGAATTTTTGTATTTCTTTGAGTTTATAATAAATATTCTAAAACCGTATAGACTTTCAATAAGTACCTGACAAATATCAGATTCATCATACATTATTTTTAGTAGCAATGACTTTATTATCATTAATTGCCATTTCCAAAGAATCTGTTCATCAAAAGACATAACAAGAATACAGAATGTCGACACTATTTCCCTTACAAATCTTGTTAATTTCGCGCCACGATTCTTATTTAGAAAAAGATGTAAGCTCAAACAAACATAATAACAGTATGGGGATTACGGACCTGTCTTGCCAATGACCTGTAAAAGTGTGGTGTAGTGAGTTTTTCATTAATTTATTTTCTTTTCTTTTATATTACAATGGTAAACGTACAGGTAAGACCAAAACGTTTGCAAAACATACAAATAAGTACTTAAATAAAAGTAAAACAATGTAAAGAACGGCTTACGGCTCAAGACAAGAGTCTTTGACCAATGTGTGTTACCAGTGATGACTTATGGCACTGAGACGTGGTCTCTTACTATTGGCTTCATAAGCAAGCTCAAAGTCGCACAACATGCTATGGAGAGGACTATGCTCGGGGTTTCTCTATGTGATCGAATCAGAAATGAGGAGATCCGTAAACGAGCTAAAATCACTGACATAGCCCAGAAGATAAGCCAGTTCAAGTGACAGTGGGCAGGCCACATCATACGCAGAACAGATGGCCGATGGGGCCGAAAGGTTCTAGAGAGGAGACCACGGACCGGCAAGCGCAACGTAGTTCGTCCACCGACAAGGTGGACTGACGACCTGATAAAGATAGCAGGACGACGTTGGATGCAGGCCGCATCCGACCCGTCCTTTTAGAAATTTGTAGGGGAGGCATATGTTCAGCAGTGGACGTCTTACGGCTGAGATTATGAAGATGATGATGAATGTAAAGAAGAAAACTATCAGAAAACATACATGCTATTATATATTCTATAATAGCAGCAATATTTAAAGTAGAAATTAATTATTGACGTTCATAAGTCTGTCTTTGATGAAAAAAAAAACTCAAACAGACCGTCAGAAAATAAAAACATTAACATTGTTATATGTGTGTTCATACTGGATATACAGCATAGCATCATAAATATACGCAGTAACTATTATTTATTCTTTGTCTAGGTGTCTAATCCAGCACTAATTAGGTCCCCACGTACCTCGTTGCTCGGGCACGTCTAATCCGAGAGGATTTACGTAGCTCAGCTCGGAACGTACGTTATATAACGTGTATTCAATTATTCTGGAGGTTATAATAATGTACTGTTGTGTATAATAATGTATCTTATATAATCTCATTCGGTAATATTCTAATTATGAAATGAAATACAGACTTTGATTGGCATATTTTATTTACATACTTCTTTAAGAAAATTGAAAAATTAAATTATAGCATTCTTCTCTTAACAAAACAATGCTTTAAAACATTTTTTTAATTATTAAAGTACAATGTGACCCGACCAAGGAGGTTTCTATTCAATTTAAGTACACATTATCTATGGTGAGCGCGCTGCGCGCTCAACGCGCTGGTTCCGAGTCAATAAGACCAATAACAGACTTTTTCCACTGATATTGGCAAAATTGTGGTAACGCTGCACAAGCCATACAAAAAAGAAGAAGAAGAAGACTTTTTCTATTTTGGCGCTATTTCGTACATACGAATTTGAGTAATATTTTGTTGGATAAAACCTTATAGTTGCAAAAATGTCATGAGATTAAATAAAGTAGTGTATGCAACTGCATATAATTAGGTATTATATGACAGTTGCTTAAACTACTATTATAACATACTCGTATATTATGATAATTATATTCGAGTATCTTACGAACCTTCTGATTTCGGTACTTATATTTCTAATATTATAAACGCGAATGTTTGTGAGTATGGATGTATGGATGTGTGGATGTGTGGATCTTTATTACTCTTTTACGCTCAAACGGCGGGGCCAATTTTGTTGAAGTTTGGTATGGAGGAAGATGAGGCGCTGGATTAACACATGGGATACTTTTCATCATCATCATCCATCACCACGCGAGTGAAATAGCGTAATATTCTTGGGCACAGCATAGATAACAGATCTCGGCCTACGTTAAGATCGTAATGATGACAGTTCTGTCAAAGTTTGTGTCAGTTTCTGACAGCTTAGTCAAAATCACACAATTATTTTGATAGCTCGAGACACTAGACGTGCTTGGCGACCGTCAAGAGTGATTAAATGTAACACAAATACCGTCAAGGGTGGTGAAATGTAATGACAGTTTTTTTCCATGGTGATTTTTTCAATTTCAATCATTCACAGCAGAAATCGTAAAATCTGTCAAACGAATTTTCGTAGTTCGTTTGTGGGAGTACAGGCCCTGGTTTGAATCCGGTTCGAAGTCGTGGATTTATTCCATCCAATTTGAAGAATTGTGTTTCTACCAGGCATTAGTGTATAAGTTCATTCCAGTATAAAAAATACTATAAAAGTACTAAAGACTCACGCTGTGTTGACGAGTTGCTGACTGGAGGTGATGACGTCACGACCAAGGTGCGCTGGGTTTTTCAGGTAGAGCATCGCGTTTACACGGAACCTGGTCGACCAACCGACAAAACACGTGAGTCTTTAGTATTTCTTTTGTGTAATTAAGCTACTTTCGATCCTAAAGTTCTGTTAAAATGGATTTTTTCACCTTTAGACATTCTTCTTTCTCTCATTTGCTTACTAATTTCCTACTATATCTTTTTCACTAAAGTCCACGTGTGGAGAGGGATTTAGGTATATGTATGATATCTTTAAGCCAAAAGGTTCTGAAGTGGAGACCATGGACCCCCAAGCGCAGCGTAGGTCGTCCACCGACACGGTCGACAGACGACCTGATAAAGGTCGCAGGACGACGTTGGAGGCAGGCCGTTTCCAGCTGGTCCTATTGGAAAATTATGCGGGAACATATGCCATGTTCAGCAGTGGACGTCCTATGGCTGAGATGATGATGATGACGATGACTTGAATAATTATGTCGCTTGATGCAACATTATATATTACATAACTATTTAACTTGACGAATGGCAAATGTACAAACACGTGAGTTCAATTATAAAGTAAACAAATAAGTATTAAAAACTCAGTTTCAGTGATATTTTGACAGTGTTTTGATAGCAAAATAATTATTTAATGTATTTTTGCTCTAAAACCACTGTATTGATGTTTAATTGTTACAGGATTTCAATCTTATTTGAGTGGCAAAATTCACAAGCCGTAGCACGGCCATAGATATAGTCTGATTAATCTATGGGCCATACAATAACTAAGCAATTGTAATAGAGAGCAACATATAACAGAATACCGAATTTGACATTAGAAGCAGTACAATCGCAGAAGCGTTGCAGTAGTGTGGCAATTGCTCAGTAGCTAAGAGAATAGCGGCCCTGTTCTGCATATACCTTCCGGAGGCACTTAGATAATGTGGTGCTTAAGTATATCACAGTTTTGTTTACTGTCAAGTCGTGAGACGCGAAAATGATGTTCTCATCCAATACATACACTAATAATCCAAATACTAGATGATGTTTTATTATATAGCGAAGGATTTAAGTGTGAGCAACTCACTTCATGCTGTCTACAGATGTTTAGTCTCTGATACGTTAAGTCAATAACCACTGGAAACTAGAATTGAAAAAGTGACAGTGCGGTTTGGTACAATGGAAACCACGGAGCGGCAAGTGCTACGTAGGCCATCCAACAACAAAATGAATAACGACCTGATAAATGTTCCAGAACACCACTGAATGCAGGCCGTTTCTAAGAGATCCTTTTAGATATCAATGGCGAAAGCTTAATTAGACCCAACAATGGACATCGTATGGCTATGGAAGATAATGGAATACCAGAAGGTATTGCAGTATGTCACCGAAACTCAACTTCTAAACTTTGCCAGATATGGAACAAACTTGAATGCGCGTGAGCGAAATTATTTCTGTAAATTACAAATACTCCACGCAATACTTTCCAGTACAAAGCTGTGACTAGCATAGCAACAACAATGAATACTTTTAACTTCGTCATCTGGACGACTTGCTCATTTCAAAGTCAAAATTATTTATTTGCTAGGAATAATTCATCAAGTCTTACTTTTTCTGAGGATAGTGTATTGTAACTCCTTTGGGTGTGACCTTCTGTTTACAAGGTCCGTTACTTCCACACGGACAACCCTTTCGTGGCTTCAAAGAGGTCTGATATGCTGGTATTGGTACTACTCTGTAAAACATACATAGGAATCAGCACTTATTTGTTTGATCACCAATTCCAAGAAGTCATCTGTACCGTGGGCCGAGATGCCCACAGGACACTAAATTTCCCGGAAACGCGACTCGAATAAGTAACATACTTATTATGAACTAGCTGCGGCCTACGGTTACACCCGCGTGGTTATGGATGATGATGATGATATACATATGAAAGGTACACGAAAAGAAGGGGCTCATCAATAAAACTTACAACCAGAGATAATTAAACTTAAAAATTTAAAATGACATGGTTAATAGTAAGGAATTGTATGTTTAATACTTTACATTTCTAGTGTGACTGAAAATATAGGTTGTGAATCAATTAAATCAATAACTATGAACTTATACTAATTTCACCAATGTAACTCCTACTCGTTTTTGTATTGAGCATAGACAATGAGAACCTTCTTTACCAGTTTCGCGTGCAATTTGCACCTTTTATTCAGGTTTGAGCTTCAATGGGCTTCTTTTAGTTATGGATGGATTTTTATTAATGTGGATTATCTTTGAAACGAGCTCCTTCTATACCGTTTTGGATACATCATACGAAAGGCTTTGGCAAGTACTTAAATCTAATGGCAAAGTTTGATTTATGCAAAAATGTTGATGAACCCTTTCCTTTCGTGTACCCTTCATATGTGATAAGATCCTATTGTTAATCCAGTGCCTCGTCTGCTTAAATAATTCATTTTATTAAAATAGTTCCAGCCGTAGGAGCTTGAAGAAGTCACAGACATTCACACTCACAAACATTTGCCTTTATAATGTCAGTGTGATGTTGAAAGTATTTTTTTCGTGTTGTTAGCTAAATTTGTCAATTCAACTGTTCCAATTTGAGTTAAAAGAAGGGTAACATAGATCGTCGGTTGTTCTCAAAAAGCAACAGTTGTTAGGCCTGCTCAGAGGCTTTTGTGATATCTGGTAACTCCGCCTCAAGGCCTGCCCACTATAGTCTATCTACAAACCCGTAATGGGCCCTCGTGGTGGTTTATAACCCACGACTCCAGCGTTACTTTTGTACTCTTTCCGAAAACTGGAATTTTCGCTACACTCGAGAATTAACTACAGTTCAACTATAATTTATACAGAAGGAATATTTATCAAGCACCTACTGAATATTATATTTTACTATAATTTATTATTATGTATTAAAATATTGTATTTATGTTTATATTTTAAAAGTATGTACTAGTTTATCATTATTTGTTATTTTATATCATATATATATTTTTAATTATCTATTAGTACTTATTTCCCAGATAAAAATGTTATTATGTATCATCTACTAACTACCGCATTAATATTAAAAGTTATCTCCATGCATGGTTGCCTGTAAGAGATTGCTATAGCGATAAGGCCGCCAATTGTCCAATCTACTGTAGTGCTTTTTTACTGTATTATGTTTTGTTTTCTATAAGATTGGTACTCAATAATGAATTTTTTTTGAAGTGGCAGTGGGCTGGCCATATTAGCCGTAGAACCGACAACCGTTGGGGTAAAGAGTTTAGAGTGGAGACCGCGTCTCGGCAAACGTAGTGTAGGACGTCCTGAGGCACGGTGGAGTGACGATCTGCGCAAGACGGCTGGCAAAAACTGGATGCGAGTAGCCCAAGATAGACCTAAGTGGCGTGCAATTGGAGAGGCCTATGTCCAGCAGTGGACTGCTACAGGCTGATGATAATGATGATGATGAAAGAATTTTTATATTTTATTGTATATTCGGTATGTATGCCAGACGATCTGAAGATTCTAAATGAGAAAATATTAATACAAACTTAATCCAAACATGGCAGTCTGTTTCATTAATTTTAATATTGTTACTTAGCTGCGTTCCATGGTTTCACCCGCGTGGTGATGGATGATGATGATGAATCAAAATATAAGGTATTTGTTATTTAGTGCACAATATTGAACGGGTGGTTTGAAATTGATAACCAGGGGTGGTTATCAATTTCAAACCAATTTCAATATTATGCACGAATTAAAAAATACCTTATATATAGTTCAGTAATGTCAGATTCGGAGCCTATTCAACTCAAACAAACAAACACACCTTTCCTCTTTATAATATTATACCAGCTGCGCCCCGCGGTTACACCAGCATGATGATGGATGATTACGATGATGATGATAAAAGTATCCCTTATGTTGATCCAGCGCTTCATTTACCTACACGCGAGATTTAATCAAAATTGGCCCAGCCGATTGAGCGTGAAAGAGTAACAAACATCCATACATCCATACATACAAACTTTCGCGTTTATAATATTTGTAGGATAGTAGATCTTTAAGAACTTACTCTCGTTTTCGGAAGACTTTCCACTTTGGTTTTTCTGTGATAACGTAACGTAGGTTTGATAAACTGAAATCAGTAATAAAACATATAATAAAGGTTCAGAATAATTAGTGAATGCCGGGGATGAAAGAATTTACTCTTAATATTGAGATGCGAACCTTAAGAGGAAACTTGTTATTTATAAGACCTCTTATTACTAGAGTCTATGTTTTATTCTAGTTAAACAAACTTTAACAGAGTCATAAATACCGGGAAATATCTGATATTATCTTTTTAAATAAAATCGTTACGTCTACCATAAATTGTCCTGACCTACTCAGTAAGATTAACTTCTACGCTCCATCGAGGACACTTCGCAAAATTCCTCTCTTTAGCCCTCCTTCATCATCAACCACCTATCGGCAGAATGGCTTTATCGTACGTGCTTGTGAGACTTTTAACAACGTTACCATAAATTATAATGTAGACATTGACCTATTTATTTATAGTCCCATATAAATAATAAAAACGTTAAGAGCCATTTCACAAAATCACTCTACTGAAGTTTAGGTAAATGCCAGCGCATCGCTTACACATGCGAAAGAAGTGACGACGGAATAGCGTGACTGTGAGTAACATATTTTGATACTTGCACTCATTTTAAAAACTGTGGCTTTGGAATGAGTAAACAATCAATTTCTTGTCGATCGAATTTATAATCATTTAGACTTATGTTAAATATTTTTTCGTGTCTAACAAAGCAGAGTTAATATCATATTTTAACTGAGATCAGATTAATTGAAGAATGTACTTTCTTTTGATATAATATCAGTTTGGAATTACACTTTATTTAACGCAATAAATCGTGTTAAACTGCTGATATAATTCGTGGAAATTGGCGAAAGATCTTTATTTTTTTTTCTATAATGATGATCAATTATCGATATTCTAGTACACTGTGTGTCAACAAGATTATATTCCTGATGAATAGATTTTTTTGTTTACTTAATTTGATGAGTTTTTATACAAGAGATAGAACTCTGAAGTTTGCTATATTCCATTTAATTCGTAAAACGAGGTGCGGGAGATTGGTCACTACAAAATAATTAAAGTTATGCTTGTAAATGTGGTACATTAACTGAAAAGAGGACAGATTATTCTATTTATTTCAATTATTCAACTATTTGTGAATCTTTCCTATGATAGTAAATTAAGCGCTTAAAATCTACGATTACGCGCATTAAAATGTGAAATGCCTTTTAGGTGACATGTTCTTTCACAGATATTTACATAATTATCATACTACTATTATATAATCAAGCAAACAGTGTTTATTTAGTGAGTGCTGAGTATTTATTATCGTTTTACTGTACTAATTTCTGTATACCGTTTCTATGATTATTATGTATATTTTATATCAGGGTCGGATTATCTTATATTAACACTATCAGTAGAAACTTATAATTAGCTTTTATGTTATTTAAATTCAAATATTAACTCTGTTAATTAAGGCTTTTAATTTATCTAAAATAAAATAAATTAGTTTTGCGTGACTGCTTCTTTCATTTTCATTTGAGCGCTTAACAGGGCATGTGAAGCAGTTCTGGTTGTTTGTATTATTGACAACATTGGTCAGGCTATGTCCGAGGATATAGTCAGCCTGAAAACTTCAACAATAAGCTGACCACCAAGTCGTAGTAGGCCCCCATGATAGATTATAACCCAATACTACCTTTGAAGACAGAAGTCCTTTCAGTGGGAACATAATTCGTTGAATATAATATGTATATGAAGTTAAGCTTCTGTCGGACTATTAGTATTAACAGATCAGAGCTGTCCATTTGGCACACGTCTATTTAGATCGTTGACCACTAATGGCGTTTCAAATTGAGCGTAGAAGCACTTACATGCCCTAAAGGGCAGCGTTAAGCTGTTTGCTTTATTTGTTGTCTTTTAGAATATTAGTCGTTAGAATAAATATGTTTTAGGACGGTATAACATCTTCGAAACAATGTGACTACTTCGATTGCAAATTGCAAAAAAATTGCGCGGTCCAATCCTAATTTTAAAACAATTTAAGATGGTTTACATAAGGTTGAGAATTGCGAATCAGATCAGACGATGTAATGCGAAGATGCAATTGAATACGTGCTAATACTTTTTATATATTTATTTCGTACAATCAAATGATTAAATTTTAATGATAAAGGAGTCCATAGTTCACTAGTAAATTTCATTGGGAATTTGAATATGATACATTCATTGAAATATATTGAATAAAAATGCCTTTTCCGATGTTTTACCAATTTTTTTAATTGAGCCAAGATTGCTCAATCGTGTATTGGCTTTCATACTTCATAAGAACGTATATTCAATTAACGTTTTTTTTTTTCAAACTTTGGTAATTATATTCCGTTATTCGGTTTAAACGTCGAAAAACTAAGATTTCGCGAAGTTGAATCATAAAATTTGGTCGTAATCTACATCCATTTCGCCTAAGAAATCCAGTAATATATTAGTTTAGATAACGAATAATTTGCGGATAGAATAGTCTCTTGGTTCTTGATTGCGGTGAATACTTCACTGTGATTTTTTCCATTAGGAAATAGCTGTATTTATGAAATGTAATTTATATGATCTCTGTAATGTATGGTATCTTTGCCCTGACGATGAATACAGTTGAATTATTTGTATTCTTTGATATCACATTTTTGTAGTTATTAACGAATTTTGGACAACTTAGATGCAAGTATAATAGATAGTAATATAGTTATAATAATGTAGATGTACCGATGTCGCCACATCCATACAAAGATGTGATATCAAAGAATACAAATAATTCAACTGTATTCATTGTCAGGGCAAGGATACCATACAATACAAAAATAATATAAATTACATTTCATAAATACAGCTATACCTTAGAAACTGTGCCCGTTAGTTGTTTGTGAAAACTGTTTATTTATACTAATACACTAACCTCTGTATACTACGTGTACAAATATATATTGAGGTTACCAGAGGTGTACCAGTGCGTTAAGTTTCATATATCTATTTTGTATATGTCTGTGTTATACGCGTGAGTTTTTCTTGAATCACACCCTGAGCCAGCCGGTTGGCTAAAATATTCTTTGAACACCTAGCTTTCCAGCTGCACCTGACGCTAAGAACACTTGGAATCCAAGATACTAAAAAGGATCGTTTACGTCATCGTCCTCTATTCGTTCAAAAACCATAAAAATTACCTTGAATTACTAGTCGCTTCATCAACTCTCTTCTTCCTGGTATCCTTGCTACCAGACATGCCCATTCTCGCGGCAAATTTACTTAAGTACGACATTGGTATGTTTGTACTAATACTGTAACTCGAAACTATTGCTCATCATTGTATTCACAAATTATTTCAGAGCGTGTATACTTTTTACGAGATTTGCTGAGGAACCATCGTTAGGGTATCCGTGTTACAGGTTCGGAATATTTTCGTCTTTACATTTACTTCTGAATTTAAAGTTGTTTTTGTAAAACAGTATTTTTACGAAGTATTTTTCATGTTTTGATCTCGTGACATACAAAAGTGACAGGTTACTCAACCTTGTCATAAACTCTGATAGACTTGGATTACAATAAAACTCTTGGTTATGATATTTGAATTCAAAAAGGTTATACAAGTAACGCAACAGAAAAGATGTAGAGTATACTACTTCTTACTAAAATTATAATTTATTAATTAAAATTATATTATCTCGTGTTGCGTCCTTTTCGGATAGGATACGAAGATCGAATAATAGCATACTGCATTGCATGTCTGATAATGTATACTGTCCAATTAATAGGTTCTGGATATCTGTCCATCAGAGCAAAAACAGGAAGTAAAATGACGTACACCTACACCAGTAGGAATTACTTATTTTGTTTTATTGTTTTGTTGTGTTTTATTGTGCTGTATTAGTATGTTTCAGTTAATAATTATGTATGTGTTATGGGTACTGACAGCCTTAAATAAACGTTTTTATTATTATGAATGCGAATTTTTGTACGTATAGATGTTTGTTACTCTTTCATGACAAACGGCGGGGCCAATTTTTATTAAATTTTATACGGAGGTAGACGAGCCGCGGGATTAACTGGAGAGTTTTCATCATACCACATCATCCATCACCACGCGGGTGAAACTACGGGGCACAACTAGTAATTATATATAGCTGACCCGCCCACTGCTTCGTTTGCGGGATAAAAAGCCATAAAAATAAGTTGGATATTTATATACGCTAATCGTACCAGAAGTAGATACATATTCATAACCGTCGAAAGACTGCCCTGCTTCAGCGCAAAGTGGGCAACGTGGGCTCACAATAAATGTAAATCTCAGTTTTTCCCCTCTTTTCCCCCTTTGAACTTTTGAGACAAAGAGATGGTGCGGGCATCCAGAGCAGACATGCTCACGGAAATGTGTTGGCAAGCGGTGGCGTGTGTGGCGGGTCGCCATCTTCCCTCAGAAATGGTTGAGGAAGGCGATGGCTGGCACATGCGTCAACTCGTGAACGGATGCTGTTTGCGAGCACTGGTCTGCTGTGAATGCTTGCACCAACTCAGAATAAAATGTATCAATAACTTTAAGTGTATTATGTTATATGTATGAGTTAAATTAAAATAAAAAAATAAAAAAAATTATATGTTCCTCATGTATGTATTTTGTTGTATGTTATAAATTTATCGTAATTTGTCAAAAATCTGCAAGTTAAAAAAGGCACGGACCCTGGAGTCTGTGGAGTGTAGTTTTATTTATATATAAAAAAAACCGTCGAAAGACCTCGCTATCTTCATAGACACTTTGATTTTTATACACCTATTATTATAATACATAATGTAACTTAATTGTTATTAAGTATAAGTGCTTTGTAGGTAATATTAAGTCTTGCTGCCTGATGATGTGATAAATGTGTAATGTAAATCTGATATTGACTGTAACTTTAAAATTTAAAATTCATTGTTTACTTAAAATAGCTTTGGATTTCATGCCTAAATAAATATGAAAAATAAATAAATAAAAATAAATCTTGTTACAAAAACTAGCGTGGTTTTAACTAAATTTGAATTAGAAATACGGGATTACTCACATAATATTTATCGGTTAGGTCCGATTTTTTTTCGCTTAGCCTAGGCCTTAGGCCCAGCGACACTCCATGAAAAAGACCACCAAATGTGATCGAAACTATAGTCGGACCTATCCGATAAATATTACGTGAGTAATCCCGTATTTCTATTTAAAAATAAATCTATGGGCTGAATATTAAAATCAGGAAAAATATCATATACAAATCACGAAAAAAGAAGTAGTCCACACTTGCACAATTGCACTATGTGTCGGTACACACAGTTGTTTAGTCCAGTGGATCGAGCACGAAAACCTGCTTAAGTGCAACGTTATTGTATCGTTTACTTATTCAGTACAAACTATGAGTTATCTCATATGACAGTTTGAAAATACGTTAACGATGCGATTATGTTACAATTAAACAGATTTTCGTGCTCGGCCCACGGTTCACTTTGACAACCTTTACTGTGATTTGTGCCGGACATAGTTCTTTAGACCTTTTCACTTTGACTACTTCTTTGTTTGTCGATAAATGAGGATTCCTTCTATTTAGTTGTTCATCAATTATTAGGCTAGGCGAGGCGTTTTCATTGTTAATGGTAGGTATGTTAAGTGGAGTCCATTTAACGAGATTATATCAGAACAGCATTGCAGCTAGCATGGTTGAAAGTGTTGAGTGGTAATTGCAAAATTACTGCTTGGCGGTATAAATAAGTATGGTGGTAGTCAATAATTTTATATTAAAAGTAGGAATATAAGATCATTCCCCGTTTCCCGGTCTAACTTGTTTGCGGAGTTCTACTAATGTGTTTAGGATTGGAAAATTACAAAAAGTAAACACTAAATACTTATTACTCAGTATTAAATACCACAAAGCAGACTAAACTCAGCATGACAATGGTTTCACAACAAGCGATTCACTTGTACTTTAACAATAAATCCAAATTTATGTAGCACTTGCAATAATTTTTTTAAATAGGATTATTCAATTCAATTTTGGGTATTTTTACGTTAGTTTAGCAAGCACTAAGTTACGTTACGACTAACCTCTCTAAATATGTATACCTACGAATAATAATATGTCAGGAAGCATAATTCAGAACAAATTCCACACAAAAAGTGGTCCTTTAAACCAAAGCGACGTATGATTCCAAATACGAATTACTTCCGAGGTTACAAATAGACATGTTCGGTTATTGGTTTAAATTCAGAAGGAAAGCAGGGATTGGTCCACGCACGTGCTGCAACGTCTACTATGACAACTGAGTCGTAGCGGCGTGGACGATGTAATGCAACAAGTGGATTGGACCAAGTCATTAATATAAACAATGTTTTTTATTTGTTTTTTTTTACATCGGTTACTTTTTAAAATTCAATGAATTTTATGTCCCGCCAAATATGATTAATTTATTAAGTTTTCGTCTAGCAGTGATTAGAAGAGACTCTTTCTTCGCAATGTAGTGAAGTGAGATTAAAAAAAAATCTCATATTCATTTTACCAAACATATATTTAACTAGCTGGTGCCCGCGACTACGTCTGCGCAGGGTTAGTACTTCGAGGAGCTTATTATCTTATCCAAGGCCTCACCCTGACCAGACCTCCATCTATCATCATACCAAAATGTCATAAAATATGTATGTACATGGTCAAACGCAATAACTATAATAGAAATCCAAGAGAAAATATGAGAAAATTTAAATACTTAGTGTATCAATCAGTAAACACTAATAATAAAAGACAGGACTTACGAGTACATACAAATATAAAATTTATCACCATTGAAAAAACTGTCATTACATTTCATCACCCTTGACGGTATTTGTGATACATTTCATCCCCCTTGACGGTCGCCGAGCACGTTTAGTGTATCGAGCTGTCAAAATAATAACGAGCGACACAAGCTTAAGGCACAAACAAAAAAAAACAAACAACTTAAATGTAGGCGTTGAAAACACCGCTGCTTACCCCTTCGAGGATCATCATCATCATCATCTCAGCCGTAGGACATCCACTGCTGAACATATGTCTCCCCCATGATTTTCCAAAAGGACCGGTTGGAAGCGGCCTGCATCCAACGTCATCCTGCGACCTTTATCAAGTCGTCTGTCCACCGTGTCGGTGGACTACCTACGCTGCGCTTGCCGGTCCGTGGTCTCGACTCCAGAACCTTTCGGCCGCATCGGCCATCTGTTCTGCGTGCTATGTGCCCTGCCCACTGCCACTTCAACGGGCTAATCTTCTGAGCTATGTCGGTGACTTTCGTTCTCTGTTTCGGGGATCTCCTCATTTCTGATTCGATCACGTAGAGAAACGACGAGCTAGAGAGTCTCTCCATAGCTCGTTGTGCGACTTTGAGCTTATATATGAGGCCCATAGTAAGAGACCACGTTTCCGTGCCATAAGTCATCACTGGTAACACACATTGGTCGAAGACTCTTGTCTTGAAGCACTGAGGTATTTTTGATGAGAAGACTCCGCGAAGTTTCCGGAACGCTGCCCAGCCGAGTTGGATTCGACGATTGACCTCTTTCTCGACCTAGTTTGACTGTCTGCCCCAGGTAGATGTACTCTTCACAACTTCGAGAACTGAGTTCCCAACTGATATTGGGGTAGGTACAACATGGGCATTAGACATAATTTTCGTCTTATCCATGTTCATCTTAAGACCTACCCGTTGGGAAACTCGATGGAGGCCTTTGAGCATTGTACTGAGGTCTTCCATGGATTCTGCCATGACTACAATATCGTCGGCAAATCGAAGGTGAGTGATGTATTCGCCGTTAATATTGATACCAAGTCCTTGCCATTCCAGAAGCTTGAAGGCGTCTTTTAATGTTTTAATTATTATTTCAATATTCAGTATTCAGTTCTGTAAAAAATATATATTTAACAAAAATAGACTGACTTTATTTTGCATAGTATTGACCATCTCGGTTTGTATACGTATTTGAACATCTTTGAATATTATTATAATTTTGCTACTACTTACTAATAAAAGTGATGCCTGGACATTTTAATCTTGTATGGATCCTGCACCACTTCACAGCACATGCTGGCATGATGATTCACATCTGTAGTTTACAATGGTAAAAATTAAAATGTATCCAAAGATATCACGTGTGCTCGCTTGCAAGAAAAATGTCCGACTGATGACGTACTGAACACGACTTTTAAGCCCCGCCTACTTGAACACGACTTTTGTTGGGTCATTTTTTTAACGCAGTTACTGTTCCTGACTATTATTATTCGTAGATGTATACCCACAATTGAAAATATCTTATTTTAGTGCTGTCATTCGGAAGTGTTATACCAATTTGAACTATAGCACAGATAGAAAAAAGAACTGCCACAATTTAGAGATTTTTAGTTTAGAGAATGTTTACAGAATCGACACCAATGTTTCTAAACTAGTTTTAGCCTTCCGTTGAGGTTTTATTGTGTTATCAAGTGACGCGAAGAGTGACCAATCCCTGATGCTATGCGGCACACCAGCAGTCTCCACTAAGACGCATTATTGCGTACGATTTCATTATGGATATTTAAATAATCAGCAGACCCTTAGGAATTCAGAAAATCTTAATTATAATATGATTTTTCTTGCCTCTCAATAAATTCTAGAGTCCAAATCTGGAAGCTTTACCACACCATGTTTCTGTAAAGTTAAACGTCAACTCCTCTGGCTATTTACATCACTATCTAAATGTCTAAATCCAACACGTACTCTCTGTACGCGATGAATTATTAGACTCATTAAAGCGATTGGTAAACGATTTTAACTTACGCAATAAGCGTAGTATGTAGGAATCGACGGCGTCCGCTGTATGCGCAGACACGGTCGGGAGCGCCCGTACTCCGTGAAGAAGCGGCTCTGAACGTCGCGAAACCGGTCGAGTCCTACATACTCGGCTTATTGCGTAAGTTAAAATCGGTTACTAATCGCTTTAAAATGTGCTCAACTTACGAAAGATTTAATCAGATATTAGACTGGGTTGTGTTTGATAAACAACTTAAAATGTCAGAGGGTGATTAGCGCAGTACATTTTTTACTTGCGATGAAGTGAATCTGCTATAGGCAGAGGTGATTGCTTAACACCAGTTGGGACTCTTGCTTGCTACGTTAATATTATTTTCTTTCTTTATTATTTTAAGCAGAGCTACTTTTTTCAGTTCTAACTTGAAATTAACCTACAAATTTTAACCTTCGACCCCTATCGGTCGCAGCTTAAACAATAGTGCTTGGACAACTTTGAGAAATTTTGGGATTTGGCCCCTTTGTTAAGACGTACAGACCTCATGGACCCACATACCAGATAACTTGCAATACAGACAGTAAGTACCAACAACTTCTATTGTATAGTTCGTTGACTGATTCGTTGATTGAGTTCCTAAATAGACTCTTTTACACAAAGATTTATTATAAATATTTTATTAAGATTTTATATAAATAGATATTGTGTGGTTGTGAAGACAAACGCATGTTTTTATATCTATATATATGACGGCGTCGGCCGCCTATTGTGATATATTATAGTTATCCTTTGCAGACGTAGTCGCTGGCACCAGCTAGTTAGGAAATAATAGAATAGAGTACCAATAATAAATGGCCGATTGATGCAATTGGTAGCAACCCTGCCTTCTGAGCCACTGGTCCTGGGTCTGAGTGCATAAACATGTCTGTGGACATGTGTTTGTGTGTTTATATGTATGCGTCATCAGGTTACCATAGTACTGGCTCTGCTTAGTTTAGGACCTGAAGACCTTATGTGGATATTGTGCCATAAAAATAATGGCACTTAGTTAATATACTGTTAATACGTTGTACCCACATTTCCTGGCAGAAGTCCTAAGTAAATACAGATTAGCTTTTACCCGCAAAACTTTGAAAACATGTATTGATGAACTTTCGCAGCAAGGCAGAAAGATAAACAGGCTTTGCGTCCTCTTTTTTTGTATATATGTTGTTCATATATGCCTATTGTTATATCGAAGACTGAGGGCTCCAAGAAAATGGGTTATTTTGGAGGGTTATTTTTCTATATAGGTTTTAGTTCGTATACTGTCACGAGCAACTATGCGACATAGGGTACGTTCCGGTAATCGCCGTCAACGCTCACAACTGTCGCGCCCCGGTTTGCCGTTCCCTTTGGTTGACAGTGACAGCTCGCAAAGACCACGCAAACCCTTCAATCCGCGAGCGTTGTGGTCGCGCTGTAAGCGTTTGCGGTGACCTATCGAGTTCGCTCGCTCACGATGATCGCGGGCTTGTAAGGGAATGGGTGTGCGTACACCGCGAGTGATTTCGGCGCTTTCCAGAACGTAGCTATAGATATCGAGGCCACTTCGCTCTTCAAATGGATTCCGCTTCTTCTTCTTCGAAAGACAAGACACTATCACCGTTAAAAGTTTTATCAGCGTTATCATGCTTTTTTATTTAATTTATATTTTGTACGAATATTTGAACCATACTTATTTCCAACTGACTTAAAAAAGGTGGAGGATTTGAATTCAATGTGTTTTTTTGGGGTATGCAGACATCACTTTACATTCTTTGATGTAACAGCTTTTAGCTGCAGTTTTTCCATATTCTAGGATAACAAGTAGTCTACCAACTATGTGTTAATTCATCTGTCAATCTTTTAGGTATTAATGAAATTAAATCGCAATAGTGTTTAATATTTTCACGGACTATTAAGTACTTAGCTACTACATTTTGTACTATACCAAATTCTTACAAAAAAATAAAGGGAATTTTTATGTATCTATCATCACACCAAACTTCATCAAATACTACTTTTACAAGCTGAGTAAGTTAAATAGTTACAAATTTTAAGGTAAAAAATATTTATAAAGACAAAACAACAACTGAATTATTATCAGTTCTACTTCGTAGGTTCTAGGGAAACTGTAGCGAACGGAGATGACATTTAAGGCACAAAAGAAATGCGTTAGAACTATTTGAAAATTAGGGCAAACTGGAAGTTCTGTACTCTTATTTCAAAACCATAAGATCATGACATTACATTCTGTGTATATCTACGAAATTGCAGATTTTGTTCGTAATAACTTATATCTATTTAATAAATATAGAAGGGACAGACATTGTAATAAAGTTTACTATCCCGTTAGGAAAATAGAATGTTGTTTATAAAGCCCCTACCTATAAAAGTCAATAATAAAACTGGGTTCCGGAATATTGTATGTAGTAACGAGTATTCGTAAAATTTACATTTTTCATGAACGTAAAATATACATTCTTATCGTAAGTCGTAAGTTTGCTTGTTTGTAAGCTAAAACAATAAAGTCATATTTACTATAGTCAGTTTTATTGAACCATCACAGAAAGAAGTTTAAAAGATGATAATGTTCCGGCCAACAATATAACCTACTACTCAACTTTATGCCAATTTTTATAGTATTTTTTAAAGCACTAACGTCTGCTTTAGCGATCTCAAAAATTGAAATTTATAGAGAGAAAAATTCACATCTTCGGACGGGATTCGGCCCCGTGTCTTCTGACTATCCGTGTCAGACGCCATTGACCAACTGGGCCACCGAGGTACGGGTTCAAGCATCGAATTTTAACTCTCTCACTAACCGTCTTACGGGGATGGAGCGACATTTATTGAACAGCTTTGACAGTACTATCCAACCGAAAGAAGCATTATTTAGAAATACTTAAACTTTCGTATTGAGAGCGCAACCCTTGTAATTTTTATAGTAATACTTTTTTAAAGCACTAACGCCTGCTTTAGCGATCTTAGACATTGAAATTTATAGAGAGAAAAATTTCAATCTATGCCAATTGTTTAGTTCTTCAACATTTATTTTGAGACTTGCCCTTTCAAAACATTCATGTATGTCTATTGACTCTGAACTTCTATCCCATCAACGTAGTTAAAGGTATTTTATATTTAACCAACCTTTAGATTTTCTCAGTTTATTACAATATCCGGAAACTTGATTTTGAACTTTAAAAACAATTTCGCGTTCAGTCATTACTACACTTAATATATAATCATCGCTACAAATGAATAAAACACGTCAACAAGTACAATACGAGTATTATTAATATATGTTTTATCAGATACACATGTATTTTATTAACAAATCTCATAAAGGTTTTTTTTTTACCAAAACCATCCTAAATTTTTCAGTTTTACTTACTTTAGTACATAATTTATACACCCGACAGTAAAAAACTGTTTTTTCTACAAAAATTCAGCGTGATTCTTTTTTATTTGCGATTTTTCAGGAACTATCAGAATTTTTAAAGCTCTCTTCACTCGCTTCGTCACGTCCGCCGTATTACTACCAACCGCCGTCGCGAAAGCACCGAGAAAGCATTAAAAGTTTAATACTCAAAAATATTTTCATAGAAAAGTGTTCATTAGCGGTGACCAATTTATTTATTCGAGCCTTATAACTTTCTGAGTTCTGCCCTCAGCTTTAAAATTTAACGTCGTTGCTTGCGCCCGCAGCGGTACTCGACGCACTGCAATAAAAAACGAGTACTTTAGTACATAGTTTATAAACCCGACTGTAAAAACTATTTTTTCTTCAAAAATTCAGGTAAATATGTTGAGTATATCTTAGGTAAGTATGTTGAGATCAATATCGTCAATTGACAATATCGCTGATGTGGGTAAGCTATTGATTCTACACCTCTGTTGTCAAATGATTGATGGAACGATACGCCACCTGAGTTTCTTGGGGCAAATTGTGAAATATCGAGGGATATGGCTTGAGGTAAACTTATACGTATATGTACTGATATTGTTGATCGTTTCAATTCGTACAATAGACACTCACGATATTTTCTCTGGGTGTTTGTGACAAGCTTTCGGTTATATCGTAAACTGATCATCAGCATTTTCTGATCACCAGGTTTGGTACGGAGAAGGAACATCCCTTTTGCTCGCACATGCAAAGGGACTTGGTAATTTTTTCATTGATTGAAAAATGTTATTTGCTTGTATACTGGTACTACTATAATACGCATTATTATAATAATACCGCAGGGGTTTTTAGGATGAGCTGTTAGTGATCGGCGACGCCATGGATGACGATTCTCCCTGGGGATAAATGAGACCTCTGACCCCCAGCTTGCCCTAATTGGCCGTCTGGTGGAGACGCAAGAGCAAGTAACAAAAAGTTTGAGAATCGCTTCCCCCAGTCGAAAGTTATGAGGTAACAAACATAAATAAATAAAACAATACAGTCGAATTGAGTACCTCTTCCTTTTTTCGAAGTCGGTATAAAATAACAACAAAGCATCGTAGCTTCACTAACGCACCTTTTTATATGCTATAAAAGCTTAATTTAGCTAGTATATTACATTTTGCAAAACTCTTCAGCACTTCTCCACTACGAAAGACAATATCCCTATACAACCTCTAAAGGCCCGTCCGCAAAGTGGCCTCAAGTGACGCCGCTTTGTGCGCCTCTATTGTCTACGTCGCGGCACACTACAAAGAACATTTTATTTTTAAAGGCCATCAGAAATAGGTCACTGGAAGGGGTTGTTTAATTATACACTGTCTGGAACGGCACAGTGCCTTAAATGAGTATGAATGTGCCTTATGAGAGCTCATTCCCAAAGAGTTCTACTGTTGTAGACTTTGGGAATGAGCTGGCAATGGGCAGGCTACATTGCTCGAAAAACTGTTAACCGATGGGGAAGAAAGGTTCTTGAGTGACGACCACGCACTGGAAGAAGTGTAGGCCAGCCCCCAGCTAGATGGACCGATGACCTCGTCAAAACAGCGAGGAATCGCTGGTGTGCAGGAAACGAGTAGCTGGTCCAAGTGGCATACTATGGAAGAAGCATATGTCCAGCAGTGGACGTCTTCCGGCTAATTATGATGATCAAGAGACTGAAAAACCAAAGTCTCGGAATAACGAGCAAAGTGCAGTACATGGGCAGCCATTGTCATGGGTTGTCAGCGTGCTTACCATCATGGCTTCCCTTCTCGTCCATAACAAATCACACACTTATTCATAGAAGAAATATAAGAAGCAAGTCATTTCCAGCATCCCTAGCTCCAAACCTCTTGTCCGTTCCGGTAACCTCTCAAAGTAAGCGCTTGTTCAGGGACAATGGCATTTTGCCGTGGATTTGTCAGTTTTGTTTTACAGAACATACATAGCTAAGTTCGGCATATTTTCGCTTCTTTTAATTACCTTGTTTTTCTTTGTGGATATAACTAGGATAAATTAAAGCAATAGAAGTATTTAATCTGTATAAGTGGAATAGTAGGATCAGTCAAATTGTTTTTTTTTCTGCGATTGAATCTACTTGACTTATTGCAAAAAATAGTAGTCATGTATTTAAATAATCAATGAGTTGTATTTCCATTTGTGGGAGTTTTCTTGGGAAAATTTAAGTGGTGGGTTCCCGTGTCCTTCCACTATCCGACTTTTAAAGGGTATTTAGTTTCTCACGGCAACAACTGCCGCTCCGTGCTCTGGGTGGCTACGAAGTTGTTGGGGTAATTTACCGCCGCCCGATGCTCGATGTTGATCATTTTACAGCTGGCTTAGTCTATTCCATGCCAACCCTTCTCTTTTTTCATCCGGGCTTGGGACCGGCAACGGCAAAGTCACGACGCCAATAGGACCAGATGGCGTAAGGTCATTAAAGATAAGATACTCCGTGGAGGGGTTCACGACCTTCAGCATTCAAGAAAACGACGCAAGGAGGATTCAAACAATCGCTTAGTTAGACTTTGGTGTAATAGTAATAACTTAATATACGTTCACAACAGCAAACGATTAGTCGGAAGACCTACAATCATAGTCATACAATATGTACATGGACGGCACAAAAAGAAGCTATAATCAGCGTGTGCGTACTTGGAATCTCAAAATCAATAGGACATTGCAAAACACAACTGTAATAGAAGCAGAACCTATGGGCATATTGGTATCTGCGACAGCAATATAAATATAATCAAGATATAATACCCAATAGTGATAGTGATTGTGAAGAATCTCCTTCTATTCTTTATGGACGGCCCAGCAACGATATAATAGTAATGATAATAATTGTTTATTCAATAAAAAATTTAACATTACAGCGTACACACCAAAGCGTTACAATATTTCGTCAAAGATAACATATATTAAAGTATTTGTTTTAGTTGTTTTAATTGTTAAAGTATTTATTGTTAAGACAAGAAACGTTGAAAAAACAACCTTATGTACTAGGGCGATATTACTTATGGAGGATCCCAATAATCTATCTATCCAAAGTTTTCCTTACTACCGATAGAAATTTGACATAACGTCCATACAAATAGTGTCAAATATCTAACTCTAGTAAGGTAAACCGGCGATAGATAGATTATTGGGACGGGCCGTTAGAGTATTTGACATCGGTGAGCTCGTCGACGATCTGGTTGACGAATCATTAGAGAATCGCACGGCAGGTTTAAAGTTATAGCAAAGAATCAGAATACAGGGCCGAGTGTGATGCGACATTACAAAAATTTACACATATAAGACATAAATATAAGATAATAATGGCATGACATGACACAAAAAAAAACAACAAATTAATGAGGATGAAAAGAACCTGTGCAAGCCAATATAGATGGAGGTACGGGAACTATTGCCTAAGAACAACACAATTTGTGGAAAAAGATTAACAACACAATGTAAGAAGCAAAAGCAATGTTACCAACTCTAAACGAAAATCTAACCGATATTCTATTGAGACTACAACGCGAGGAACTACGCCCATTGTAGACCTAATTACACGTTATTCTAACCCGAATTGTCATTAACAAAAAACTGAAGCAAATATATGTAACTCTGTCATTTCTATCAAAAATATTAAAAAGCATTTTTTTTTATTTTACACGCACTACCATACAATTTTTCACCCCTATAAGTTTAAAAACAAAGAATTTTCAATAAAAAGTTTCATCCCCTAGTTCACCCCCCTAAGTTATCCCCGTCAAAGTATAATAAGGAACACCATGCTTTTTAATGAACTATCTAAATACAAATTTCATCACATCTGTAAGTTCAAAAACACAGGGCTTATATATAAACGTTTTTACCTATTTTTACCTTCTTAGGGGTTGAAATTCGAAAAACCCTTTCTAAGTAGGTACACCTCTATCCACCAAGACAAACACACCCTCCAAATTTAATGTATCTACGACTACTGGTTTAGGCTGAGCGTTGTCTGTCAGTCAGATAGTCCTATGCCGTGCGATTCTGTAATGATTCGTCGACGAGCTCACCAATGTCAAATATTTTATCAGATATTCCTCGTGTATATAAGGTGGTTTTTCCAACGTTTCTTATCATCTCGTAATTTTTTTCAAGGATACTGTCAAAGATGCAACGATGTTTGCTCTAAGAGAAGCGCACGGCTGTGTAGAAGCTGATTGCGCGAAGATGACACCATGGCACACGTGATTTTGCATTGTGAATACACAGAACAAATCAGAATTATAACAGAACTGCATGTGCAATTCTCGACACCACCAACAGATATGACACTGGATATGTCAGAGCCCAAAGCTCTCCTTTGGTGGTACATTAAGGAGCTGGGATGTTTGGAGTAAAGGCTGGAGTACAGTCTGGGGTAGGGCTGCCAAAGCAAAATTAGCCGATATTCAAATCGCACAGAATAACATAATTAAAACACTCTTTCACTTAACTTACCGAAGTCTAACCCATAAAATATACGCTGAAACTAAGATAAATATATTTACAATATTTGTATTATTATCAGAAAAACCCTAGACAGAAACATTCACTAAACAAGTGTCTAAACGCAGCACGTCGAGACGAACAAATTTCATTGTTCTACCAAGTACACGAACAAACTATGGCAAAAAATGGTTACGTTTGAAGGAGCACAGCTTTTCAATAAAATACCCTCAAATATGAAAAATGCTAGAACATTTAACACTTTTAAGGTTCATTTAGCCCAGTACATAATTATCAATAGCAAATTACTTTAATAAAAGCATTGAATAGTCAAGTATTATGATAAATGTAAATAACATGAAACGACGGTTAAATTTGTTTATGTATAATATTGTTCTCATGTAAGTGATGTTAATCTTTTTTGAGAATTAATTTCTTTAACACTTAAAGCTGGCAGGGGAAATGTACAAAACACAGTGCATGACTTATCGCTCCCAGGAAGAATAATAATAATATTTGTTTTTATTAGTTATTAGTAGATGTATAAAAACTAGATGAAATATATTGAAAGCATGGAAGACATAAATCGTTATAATACTCGTAACCTCGCCAAGCCAAATTTTATACAATCTCATGAAACCTTAACCAAAGACAAATTTCTACGATTTATAAGGAATTGTTACACCTAACAATTGTAGCAAGGGATGAAATAAATGTAGCCAATTGGCAACCCGAAGTTTGGATTGGTAAGTATTTGTCATCTTCGTAAAGTTGTAACAAACCAAATCTTTGAACGCGACTGCAAAGTGGGTGTATTGCTACGAAGAAATAATATCAGGAAGAGTAACTGCCTTAAAAAAATGACCCAATAAAAGTCATGCTAAATCAATAACATCGTTTACGCCGGTATGACTCAGCTGTCATAGTACACATTGCAGCACGTGCGTGGACCAATCCCTGCATTCCTACTGAAATTTAAACCAATCACCGAACATGTATATTCGTAACCTCAGAAGTAATTCGTATTTGGAATCATACGCTGTTTTGGTTTGAAGGACCACTTTTTGTGTGGAATTTGTTCTGAGTTATGCTTCCTGACATTATTTCTTCGTAGGTGTATTGTCACATAAACGGCTCCTACGTTTTATGTAAGCGTGATGCATTCACAGTACATCATCTATCTAATTTTGATGTCTAGTTTTTAGTTAGGCCATCTATACTAGTCTGCATCTACATCTATATTCATATTATAAAAAAAAAATTAGAGTTGTTTGTTTGAAAAACGCTCCGAAACTGCTAGACCTATTTTATAAATTTTTTGTTTGTAATCGTGCACGAGTGTAAGCAAAGAGTACAAAATCATGAAAATTGTTTCTGTTTTTTTATCCTCAATCGCTTAAGAAAGTTTAGTAATTCACCTCTACTAAAACGTGACTTAGACGAGACAGTGACTTAATGATAGGATTAAATGTGACTCTGCCTTAAATCTTACTACTCGAATACAAATCTCACTTGGTGCTAGTATAAATATTTACCTAAATACCTTAAGGTCTGGCAAAAAGTGTACTTATATATCAAAGACCTGGTTATTTCGATGACATCAGTCACGTGTCAGCCAAAGCCTAGCCACTTTAATGATGCAATATCATCCTTATTAGCATAGGCTTATACTGTATCTATGTACCGATGTCATACAAATTTGTAGGCATTACATGTCGTAGACTGTAGAGATAACTGAACAACTTAAAACAGCATAAGCCTTAACTTGAGCCGTTGCCGCGACTAAGGGGGAATCGGATAAAACGCAGTCGTTTTCAACGATCAGGTATGTCTAAAGCGCAAGACGGGAAGACTTTTGTATGGGATTTCATTAAAAGTTTACAATGAGCCTTTGTTTCCTATTTGTATTAGGGACTTTAGGGGGGTTTACGGATTTCAAAGGTGTTGAAACTTCTAAGGCGGGCTAAGAAGTAAAACCGATAAGTCGAATAAATATCAATAAATTTACATAAATGGTGCGGAAAGATTTTCTGAATGAGGTGAATCTGAGTTCACGAAGTTGATCAATTAATTTATACCGAATACTCTTCCATACTAAAAATAGAGGTGTAATTTTTTTATTTGTATTATCGTTTTTTTTTCGAAACACTCTTCTGAAGTAACAATTTTTCTTATATTTTATTCAATAGATAACTACCAACATCTTGTTTAGCTACGTTTTATCCACTACAAAATTATTTCGTAAATGGAGTACTACTTTTGTGAGACTGAATTGTAATATCCTATCCATGTTTTTATCTATAGAATATGAGATACAATAGAGATTCAACAATCCAACCATTTAAATCTTGCCGGTTACATTTGCCGGATAATTTAAAGTGAAATGAAATGGTTATTTACTGTTATAACTTTTAATATAACACAATTATATAGATAAATCTATTAAAATATGGTACAACATAATTTTATTGTATACTTTTAATCCCGCGTTAATAATCTTCCGTATAGATAGAGGTAGTGATAAAATATCATTGATACTCGTATTATAATCATACATAATCAATCACAACCTGATAAACTTTCACATTTATAACATTAGCATCGTGTGGTAACCATAATTTACAGATAGATGGGCACAGTTGGTAGTATCCCTGTCTTCTGAGCTGCTGGTCCCGGGTTCAATCCCCGGACAAATCAAATATTTGTTTGCATGAGTATATTTTTTTTGCGGCGTCTGAGTGTATGTATATACTCGCATATGCATGTGTATCAGTCATTAGGTTACCATAGCTCAGGCTCTATTTTGGGACCTTTTATGGATGTGCCCCATAATATTCAAATTCAAATTTATTTATTAATTGCTCATATGGGTACATAAGAAAATATATATATGGAAAAGTTTTAATTATGGAACACCATATTTAACCAATGAGGTATGCAATTCATTGTGAATAACAATTTTTATATAAATTCATTCCCTAAAGGGAGTGAATTAATTGTAAAGTAAATGATTACAAATTAAAATACTCGTATTGTCTAATATATAAAAATAAAAAAAAATGTTGAAATGTCACAAGAAAAAGTACAAAACATATTAAAAAGTCACAAGTTTTTATCTGTCAGATAGTCATTTACACTGTAATAAGTTTTGTCAATTAAGAAACATTTAATATAAAAACATGACTCATGACCTTATATGGATTTGTCCCATAATATAAAAACATTTTGTACACTTTTTTTGAGTTTAGATGATCCGGCCAATTTATCGTTCTATACGTCCCTATTTAAGTATTTTCGTGTTTTAATACAAATATCCTGTATACAGCTACAAAGGAAATTAGAATGAAAGTTATAACGGCAAACCCTATGCTCGGAGCTATTTTTGAACTATAATATCCCGAGCGAAATGTTTTGTGTATCTACGAGAAGGTTTTAATAACACTTAGGTATATTGCTTCTGGCAAATATTGTTATATTTTTAGTCGCTACTGCCCACGTCATCACGATCCCTTGAGAACTATACGTTGAGTTGAGATGCAAAGTAGACTATGCCTTTATCTTATGCAAGATATTTTGACCTTGCTTCAAAATGTTTTCCAGTTGTTGGACTGCTGTAAACATATACTTTAGGTAGGTATTAAATGTTTCTATTTAATAGATAATGACTTGTCTCATGTACACACCTCGTGGGGCGAAACACCAGAGGGTAGTTATTTACAGGATATGAATCTGCGCGCGACACTTGTTGCAATAGGAAAGGCGGTGTATATTAACATTTCTAATATTAATAGCGTATAGGAACGTACATTTTTTTGTGGTAGTCATCATCATCATCATCATCTCAGCCGTAGGACGTCCACTGCTGAACATAGGCCTCCCCCATGATTTTCCAAAAGGACCGGTTGGAAGCGGCCTGCATCCAACGTCGTCCTGCGACCTTCATCAGGTCGTCTGTCCACCGTGTCGGTGGACGACCTACGCTGCGCTTGCCGGTCCGTGGTCTCCACTCCAGAACCTTTCGGCCCCATCGGCCATCTGTTCTGCGTGCTATGTGCCCTGCCCACTGCCACTTCAACTGGCTAATCTTCTGGGCTATGTCGGTGACTTTCGTTCTTCTACGGATCTCCTCATTTCTGATTCGATCACGTAGAGAAACCCCGAGCATGGTACCCCGTTGTGGTAGTGCCACGCTACAATCCCAAAGCTGAATGGGCCGGCACGACCGGGGAAGTACCACACTCCCACATAACACCGACGTGAAGTAACATAGCATGCTATTGCGTTTCAGTCGGTCTTGAGGTTCCGGAGGCCCGATTCCCTCCTTCCCCGTTCTTCCTCTCCTCCCCCCTCCCCCCCACCTTACCCCTTCTATCTCTTCCTTCCTATCATCCTTCCTCAAAGGTCAGCAACGCATCCTCGAGACCTCTGGTATTGCGGATGTCAGTGGGCGACGGTATCACTTAACATCAGGTGTGCCGCTTGCTTGTTTGCCAACCATCCCATAAATAAAAAACGCATTCATCTTACCCCATCTTAAGGGAGATATGCACACAAGGGATTTTAGTGGATCTGAGCCCTACTTACCACTTTTATTACTCCGTGGCAGATTAACAAATGCACAACTTAAAAAAAATGATAAAACTCCATGTCTGATTCCGAGTTCAAACTGATGCTGATTCGATATTGCTTCTAGTACGTCTAGCACTGGAACACACCAATAAGTTCCATCGGCAGGTCTGTCTATATCTCTATCAAGCAAGCATATAGTAAGTCTAAGTCAAACTATATCTATAACTAGCTGCCCCCCGCGGTTTCACCCGCGCGGTGATGGATGATGGTGATGATGATGATGAATCTTATATAGCCTATGTTACTCAGGGTGAATGTATCTTTCCAGTGGTGAAAGAATTTTTGAAATCGGTCTAGTACTTTTTGAGCCAATTCGTTACAAACATACATACAAATCTTTCCTCTTTATAATATTAGTATTAGTATGATAATATAAGGTAGGTAATAAAAAAATGTTTTTTCGTATTCGCTTATGATAACAGTTTGAGTTAAATGTAAAGCTTGCATGGAAACCCTGTAAAATATTTTACCTATTCGCTAAAACCCAAAAAAACACACGGGTGTCAAATTAAAACCTTTTGAAGTAGAGTGTAAAAATAAAAAGACCATTCCTCGAAATGTACGCCGTCCAAATGACTGTAGCTAATGAATCCCATGTGAGTGTATATACCTGTCTACAATTGCACATAGCGTAGGTATGGCAGTAGGGCAACTTTGTTACAGTGAGTGTTGGGGGTGTATGGGGTGGGAGTAGATGTATAAATAATGTTTCAATGATATGATAACATTACTACAATGTTATGTTAGGTTATTTTTTAATATCCTTGATGATGAAAGTAGATCAACTAATAATGAGATCTAAACCCAGGAACCATATAAATTACTGACTTAAGAGCATATCGGGACTTTTTTGCGCACACATTAATAAAGCTCCGATATTCTCTTAAATCATGAATGTGATTCCCGAAAGTTTAAGAAGTTACATATAAATTACTATTCTGTCGCTTCGCCTACCTGTATTTTTCACTAGAAGGACAATTTTTCCGTTGTTTTGATTTTATTATTTTGAATTGTAAAAGGTCTCCGTAAGGCCCCATTTACACGGGCAGCTTGAAGCAGTCAGCATGGACTGCTTTAAACTGCGACTGCACAGTGAACTACAGTGCAAATGTTTCGGGCAGTTGACGGTCAAGTTGCTAGGCATACACAACTGCTCGAGCTGTCTACTGCTCTCGCTTAGTTACCTCCGCCCGCGCTCTTCAAACCAAGTCGCGCGCGCTTCCCGCCCTTGAATTTAAATTTTGACTTATTGTACAGTTATTACCAACTGCTCGAGCAGTTATCAATAGCAGCTCCAAGCTGTTGATTATGACTGCAAGAGTAGTCCGTGTATACCAGCCGACTAAATAATAATATAAATAAGTAACGAGAAAAATTTTTGCTTTTGTTGTGTAAATGCTTTATAAAAATAATTCAGTCTTTGTTTTGTAAAATACAATGAATGGAGAGAAGAATGCTTTATGATGCATTTTTCTCTCCATTCATCGTATTATATGAAAATACCGACGGCTATCGGGTAATTTCCAGTTTGTCGGCATTGCCATTTAAGCTAGAGATCGACTTAATTGACTCGACGCAGCACACACCATTAGGTTCAGTCTTTGTTTCAGTTAACTGGTTTTTGTTAGGGTAGTTTGCATGATACGATGTTTACTGTTTAGGCCAATATCCACAGAAAATGGTAACATACTTTACATATATTCGTACTCTTTCTGATAAAGGTCAAACAGACATGTTAATGGGCACTAATGATTAAACTGTGCGGGTGAGTCTGGGACCATTTTTTGCAGTAAGCAAAACCACTGAAGTAAGGACCAATTTACTGTTTTCTACCGTCTTCCAAAAAGGAAGAGGTACTCAATTCGACTGTATTTTTTTTATGTTTGTTACCTCATAACTTTTGATAGGGTGAACCGATTCACAAAATTCATTTTTTTTGTTTAAAAGCTGGTGCTATTCAATTAGATATTATATCTGTTAAATTTCATCAAATTCAGTCCAGTAGTTTTTGAGTTACACTCCAATAACTGAATATAATGGAAGTCGGTATTAAATTTATCAAATTGTATTTGTTACTAACTTTAAATGTATAGGCTAAAAAGGTTTACTCACATTGTCATGAACAGGTTCACCAGTACAGGCATCGAGTTCAGTATGAAATAAATCTTATTATCCATGACTACCTGCGTACTATTTTATACTATTCCTTGTGTTTAGTTCACACATTACAACAGACAAAGTCTGTTTGAGAATGATTTGCCTTGACGTGTTAGTAAGCTGTTATCCTACAACAACAGTGTCATAAAGCGGTGGACATACATTTGTAACTCCGTCACCCTTCTCTTCTATTCTTGCCCTGCACTCCAAAAGGCAAAAGGTGCTAATGTAAAATATACATACTTCTATTTCTACAAGTATTTTAATTAAAGAAATCACAGCTCGCTCGCTAGTTTCTTTGTACAATTACTATTTTGTATAGAGGATAAAATTACAACAATCTCTGATCTGCACATCTTAATATTCTGAGACTGGGGCAATATGCAGTGTAAGCTTAATCTGTCATTGCTTTGCGGCGGTTTAACAGTGCGTTATTGTGAAATCAGCCTTGGTCTACAGTTAGGGCCCAGATACACGAGCAGCTTGAGGCAGTCAGAATGGACTGCTTCAAGCTGCGACTGCACAGTGAACTACAATCTTCTATGTACACACGTACACGAAATCACTAGAGCATTTGCAAATGCTTCGGGCAGTTGGCTGTCAAATAAGTCGCCAGGCTTACACGGACTGCTCGAGCTGTCAACTGTTCTCGCGCAGTTACCTCCGCCCACGCTTTTTTTGTCGCGCGCGTTTCTCGCCCTAAAATTGAAATTGTGACTTTTTGAACAGTTAGCCTACTGCTCGAGCAGTTGTCAATGGCAGCTTCAAGCTGTTGACTATGACTGCAAGAGCAGTCCGTGTATGTTGATCACTGGCTAACTGCTTGGGCAGTCCGTGTATATCGGCTCTTAGTTATCCTTCTACTTTTTCCATGGTATGGATCAAACAACGTCATAAAGCGACGGCCACCAATTTGTTACTCCATTCACCCCTCACCTCTTGTCCCCCGCCCTTCATCCCGGTCGGCAAAATGGCGGACTTTAAATTTTGCGAAATTAATACGACAGGTGACGGGCGGCTTTTATTAAAGAACATTAAATATTTTGATATACGTATGCCGTAGTATATGGCCTACTTAACTTAATTAGAAAATATTGAATTAATTTTAATATTTAATCACATGTTTACCGACAAGAAAAACACTTTTTCAGTTTAGAAACCTTTTTACATCTTTAAATATTATAATAAAAATGTAACGGCTCGCTGTCTGTACATGGAAGATATATGAGAAAAATATTATTGGGAATTTTATAAACGAAAATAGAATGAAAAAATGATAGCTAGAATGTTTGTCTGTTTGGCTGATTATCTGTTTGTCTGTGCGTTTGTGCACGCTAATCTCAGAAAGGGCTGGTCCGATTTGAATGTGGTTTTCACTAGTATAATGTGCTTCATTTCACATTTAGTGTTTGGTTTATGTTAATCGATTAATAAATAACAAAGTAATTGAATAATAAAAGTTACTTTTATTTTAAAGTCGCCGCATCCCGCGAGGCCACGCGAGTGAAGCCGCGAGCGGGTCAACTAGTATAAATTATAATAATATATCAACTTTCTAAATTGAAATCACAAAATCGTATCGCATCACGAATAAGTCGTATTTTACGAGTATATTCGTTTTAAAAGGAGTTTTAACTCCTTTACCCACTTTAGTGTGAGGTTGTCGTGTTGTAAAATTTTAGCTGCCATTTTGAATTAAAATCAAACCTGCATATTAAAACTTACCCAAAACAAGTACTATTTGAAAAAATTTATACCAACTTCCATTCTATTCAGTTTTTGGAGTGTATCTCAAAAACGACCGAATTTGATGAAATTTAAATGGGACCACACGGGAAGCAGCTTACAAACAAATAAATAATTTTGAGAATGTTCACACCCAGTCGAAACTTATGAGGTAACAAACATAAAAAAATACATTCGAATTGAGTACCTCCTCCTATTTTCGGAAGTCGGTAGAAAATACTGTTTTTATACCGAAAATTCGATATCCAACATTATTATGATTTTCATTTTTTTATGATTCAGTGTTTGAATGAATCGTAGAAACCACAAATATTTGAGCAAGGCCCACTTGCACGTTCCAGAGTTAGCTTCAATAACTCAGAGTCAACTGCTAAAATAGGGTTTTATAATTAATTTATCTTGCACCGTTAAAGGTTAGGAGTAAATCTAAGGTTATTTAATGATATTTAACCCAGCAATGTGGGAGGGTTAAGTCTTTAACTAGGATTAGTGATGTTTTGTGTCAAAAGAAATTGAGGTTACATTCTGCTGTATAATGTACTCTTTGGACGAAATGACACGAGACAATACGTATAGAATAAAAAGTCGTCAAATTTCATACAACAAAGGATAAACAAGAAAGTCTATATACATTGTACTGTATTGCCAAAGAGATAGATATAAGTTTCACTTTTTTTTTCGATTCATTCATTATTGGTCTGGAGGGCTATTATGTATCTCAGTTGCTAACGAATGTTGATTGAAATCTTGAAAAATGGCGGCTCTATGTCAGTTTTGACAACTCCAGTAAGCAAAAATGTTAGTAATTTGATCACTGAAGCTGACAAAAGTGACATAGAGCGGCCATTTTATCAGATTTCAATCCACATTTGTTAGCAATTGAGATACATAATAGCCCAGCAGGTTACAATATATGCGCATAGACAATTCAATGTTCCCATCTAAAGATTACAAATGTGAGTTTAGGAAAACCGGTGATCTTTTATAGTCGTGCAAGGCAAAATGAGAGTTAAAAATTGATATGACTAACGCAAGTTTACAAACTCGTAGACTTGTTTATTCAACCCGAGCATACGTGCAAGTGGGCCTTAGACAATAAAATTGCTATATACTATAATACTATATATACATAGAGCACGAGTTTTCAACATAATTTATTTGTCTTTTATTTTTATCATCATTCAATATGTGAACGATCTCATAGCATAAACATATGAATATAAAAATTTTCAGCAATACGTAGGTATTAATTCATTTGACGATGCGTTCATTGTTACTTTTTCATCGACGGTTCCAATTTGGGTTCGTGTCCCGTCTACCAAAGAACGTGATTGCAGGATATCAATGGATGTGGTATTAATTTAATTTTTGACAAGTTTTGCATAATGTTTTATTGACAAAACTATCTTGTATTTTTTACTGTACCGTGCTAATGCAATAAAGAGTTTATCTATATATCTATCCTAGACCCAGAGCTTGAACAGTTTTTAAAATGTACCTACATAATTTAAACATACATTTCAATATTTTTATATAAACTGCAATCTAAAAATCACTTACATTCTTTTAAATATTTATTTTATCAATTACGCGCTAATTAAAGTTAATTTGTATTATCATTTTAAAAAACAAACCGCTATTGTACTATAAGATCTTTTTGTATCATAATATTATTGATTTGTATAGTTATTATGAGATGAAATAAAAAGGCAATTTTATTTTCCTTCATTTTTTTCATATTTAGATAGAAATTTCTAATGTCCAAGAAAAAATCATAATCACAGCCACCCGATAATCAGCCAAGTGCGAGTCGGAGTATGAACTCTCTCATAATGGATATAGTATCAAGACGCTCGCCTGATGTTAAGCGTCATGCTTGCCCATAACAGTCCAGTGCGATTCATATTTTTGAACAACACTTCTAAAACGTGCATGGCAATGCAATGCGCTTTTTACCCGCAGATATAAGATGTTCTTGGTACGTAATTTCGCTGGGAACGCAAAGGATATCTTAACCCTTTGACGACCACGGGGACACCGGCGTCCCACATAGGAATAATACAATAAGACAGTAATTAAGAAATTAATGTATATCTTATTGTGATGACATAGTTTCTGAATACACCTTCGTTTTTTATGATAGATACACAAAATAAAAAATATCGTTTTTTTCTTTATCATCATCATCATCATCATCTCAGCCGTAGGACGTCCACTGCTGAACATAGGCCTCCCCCATGATTTTCCAAAAGGACCGGTTGGAAGCGGCCTGCATCCAACGTCGTCCTGCGACCTTTCTCAGGTCGTCTGTCCACCGTGTCGGTGGACGACCTACGCTGCGCTTGCCGGTACGTGGTCTCCACTCCAGAACCTTTCGGCCCCATCGGCCATCTGTTCTGCGTGCTATGTGCCCTGCCCACTTTTCTTTATGGCTATTAGAAATTGTCGCTTCGTTTGGCGCGCTAATCATATGTTTTGCATAAGTTTTTGGAAGTGTAAAACTGGTTTTTTAGTATTTACAGCGTGAAAAAATCATTGCCTGGTAAGTATATTTTCATTTCATATATATGTAAAATTATTATTTCGATTGACTATAGTGATAAGTCATTATAAACATAAAGGGACACCGGTGTCCCTGTGGCCGAAGAGTGATACTATTTATTACGAATAGTTACCTTGTCAAAATGTAATAGTACCACAAGTAAGTGATGTTTTTTGTCATATACCATCATTTTTATTTTATTTTTATCATTACAAAAAAATGTTTCGTAAGGATACCGGCTTTTACGAACTTGAAGAAAATAAAATACAACAGATTTTGATGGTTGATAACAGTGAAGTAGGGGACGATTTGCTGCTTGATGAAGAAGATCAAATGCTTTTGATACAAGACGATGATCATGATATTATTGATGTGATCATTGACTAAAAAGCGTAAAGCGTCGCCAAGCTGGCTTAGCGGACAAAATAGACGTAAGATGCCCTAGAATTTTATCATTTTATAATAAACATATAAATGGAGTAGATGTTATGGATCAACGTAAGGTGTGCTATGAATTAGATCGAAAATAAAGTTCTACCTTCGACTTTTCTTTGATTTGTTCGATATCTGTAACTAACTCATACATCATCTACACTATGCTTCACAGTCAAAAGCACTTGGAGGGAAGCCTGCTGTCGAACCTGCAGTATAGACAGGTAGTCGCCAGGAGTTTGGTAAAAAGTTTCAGTACCAGCCAACGTGGGTGTTCAAAAAAAAAGTATAGTGAGCAAATCTGTTAAGCGGCAATTACCGAAGAACCCCGTGAAAAAATCCTCCATGGGAAGATTGCGTTAATTGTGCTAAATATAAAAAAGAAAATCGAACAAGCAATATGTGTGTTATAAACAAAGTTTATCTATGCTATACCAATAATAGGAATTGTTTCGCTAATTAACACTTATAAATAATATTTCTTTAATAAAACCGTATTTATTTCCATATTACCCTATTTCCTATAAGCAAACCCAATAAAAGTACAAATGAGATTATTTGAGTGTAAAGTATCTCTTATAGACCATAGGGATATAGTTGTCCCAGAAAATTCCCAAAAAAGTATGATATTTTAGTGTTTTTTATTTATTTTTATTTTTTATAAGCCTAATGAGTCATTAGAAACAACCAAAACTATAGCAAAATGTTTCATAGCCTTATAGTCCTGAAAGGGTTAGTGATAACAAACTAAATTTTAGTATATATTTTACATTAAATAATTTGATTAAGGTGACAATGCAAGATCCAAGAAAAAAAAACGGATTCAGGCCGTTAATCAAATTCTACTCAATTGTTGGAGGCATTACTAAATCTTTCGGGGGCAAAATGTTAATAAAGAAACAAAATAATGTTTATTTTGTGTTGTACACTTTGCCTGCACTCGCGAATTGTCACCTGCACTTATTAAAAAAATAAATATTATGTTAGATTACTATTAAAAGATATATAGATATGGAGCACAAATGCCTGTATATCGAGAATAAACATTGCAATTTTAGAGAGAACAAGTGCATGGTGAGGCAATCTGCCACCATACGCTCGGTGAAAAGGGGTGTGAAATATGGTTGAGCAGTTTCCTGCAACCATACAATAGGTAGGGAAGAGTTGTTGGTAAATACCTGGTTTCCGTGGGGGGTGTCGAGAGGCTCTGAGTCTGATGAGGGCTGGTGACCGTGAGTCCTAGGTGGAGGCGTCTTGCTGTCGACGTCGTGCTGAAGAACTGTTCACTTGTAGTTATAATGTTTGTATTGTCTTATGGTTTATGCACTGGTTTACGCGTAAACACGGGCTGATTTGGGAGATGGTGTGTGGCCGTGCCGAACACACCCTGAAGGTCACTCGCGGCGAAGTCAATCGCGGTGACTCGTGCTGATAATGGCGGTTGCCATGCGGTCGCTACGCGGAGCGCAGCGGTACACGTCCGCCAGTTACGAGTATAAAAGGGTGACTGGTTCCGCCGCCCTTCAGCCGCCTGCTTCTAGTTATGACAGCTGCAGGACAGCGGCGGTGGGGCGCGCGGGCGCGAGGCGCGCGCCTTGAGGTGACGTCACGCTTTCGCGTGAACAGTGCAATTTGAAAAATTGAATACCGACTTCCATTCCATTACTTTTGTGAAAATCAGTTATTGGAATGTACCTAACTCAAAAACTACCGAATTTGATAAAATTTAAATGGGACCACATGGGAAGCACCAGCTTTTAAACAAAAAATAATTTTAAGTATCGGTCCACCCAGTCGCAAGTTATGAGGTAACAAACATTAAAAAAATACAGTCGAATTGAGTACCTCCTCATTTTTTGGAAGTCGGTAGAAGATTACATATTCTTAGACGGGATTCAAGCGCACGTCTTCCGACAATGCGTCTGACAACGTCCGAGGATGTGCAGTATTTTTCTCTAAAATATGTCATTGATTTTCGACCTTACTATTAAAAATTTTCCTTTATTACACTTTAAAACACTGGGAAACACACATATTGGAAGATTATAGAAAAACCAATGACCACCTTTTATTAAAAGTATCACCCCAAAGCAGATCTATTATATTTATAAAATCTTTCGTACATGAATGTCGTTCTGCCTCAACAATGGTTCGTCAGTCGGGACGGGTGATGAGGTTGTGACGCGAGCGTTTCGCCTTTCAAAACTTTTTCATTTCGACACTTGCTGTATACCTGTTGACGCATAGGTTTTAGCCTTTTCCATTGAATTTAAAAATAGTTTTTACTATATGATATAGGAGTAATGGAATAGATTACCGAGAGAATCGATTAACAAGTACAATTTGAAATATTTAATACCGATTTCCATTCTATTCAGTTAGTGTGGTGTATCTCAAAAACTACTCTACCAAATTTGATGAAATTTAAATGGGACCACATGGAAAGCACTAACTTTCAAACAAAAAAGAATTTTGAGCGATATTACCTCCTCATCTGATTTCTTAATAACATATCACACATAATATCGAAACCCAGTTTTTTAAATCTAAACCTAACACCTTTAAACCTAACCTTTAAATCTAACCTTACAAAGGAAAGCGATATGATCTCGCCTCAAGACTTCCACCCCAAGCGACTGGTGGGAAAATAAAATATGCAAAAAAATCAAAGGGTGAGCCTGTTTCTAAAACATTACCCCCGGGACCGCTGTAAAAGGATCTCGGTTTAAGTGCTTTCATAGCTTCATAAGAAAATATGGCTTGCCAATAGCTTTGTTATGTTTTTATTATTTGTGTCGTGATGGAAACAAGGATTTTCTCTTAATATTGTGTAATTTATCATTGATATATTAGTAATATACGTAGGATATTGCTAAACTTGACGAGGTGCGCTCAAAAATGTTATATGCGAATTACACTTACGCTATTTTTAATGAGATTATTTAATTAGAATAAAAGTAATTTGTTGAAATTACCTAGTTGTTCGTTTAAAGTTTCTGACGACACTGCATTGCGCTCATGATCCCGAGCCATGGATTATGCAGTCATTCTTTTTTTCTCTCCGAGTAATTGCTCACTTGGTACTGTACTTTTTTTCGACGTCGTTATACCCGACAGCAATATACCCACCAGGAATTTAAAACGGCCTTTACAGTCCCCATGTGACTAAGCTAATTGGATGGAATTTTAAAACATAAAAAACTTCATTCCGAATATTCGGAAGCTCGTTCCCAAATCGATTCAAGTTGGAGCAAGCACGGGTTAAACCGGAACTGCAGCGGTCACCGCGCTGTGGTAGTCATCCAGTGAGATATACAGCCGAACTTTGCACGGTTCAGTAAGTTATGGCAAAGAATAGATATCATAGAAAGGACAGTTCTATGAGTATATCTACATCCTACTAATAATAAAAAAACTAAAGTTTGTGGGTATGGATGTGTGGATCTTTCTCTTTCACGCACAAACGGCGGCGGCAATTTTGATGAAATTTTATATGGAGGTAGATGAGGCGCTGGATTAACACATAGGATACTTTTCATCATCATCAACAAGAGGATGAAAACGCGTAATATGCTTGGGTACAGAATAGAATAAAGTTAATAATAAGATCTCCGTAACGTCAAGATCGTAATGATGACAGTTCTGTCAAAGTTTGTGTCAGTTTCTGATAGCTTAGTCAAAAGCCAAGTCAATTTGACAAATCGATTTACTAGAACCGAACGCCGAACACGGCAACAGTCAAGGGTGATAAAATGTAACACAAATAACTACAGGGGTGATGAAATGTAATGACAGTTTTTTCTAAGGTGATTAATTTTATATTTGTATGTACGTAAGTTTTAAAGTTACTGTTCGACCGATTTCGTCTAAATTTGCTACAAACTAGGTATGTGCTACAATTCAATACAGATTTTGGTTGTTGTGGAAGATTTACTGTTCGCAGAACTACTAGTCTACTTACAATATATATATATATATATATATATATATATATATATATATATATATATTTTACACTTTATAGGGAAGTTTTTGACCAATTGACCAAAGTCTTATCAGCGGCAACTTATCTTAAGGTTTTATATGTTCTTGGCACCAAGCCAAGAACATATAAAACCTTAAGCAAAGTTGCCGCTGATAAGACTTTGGTCGCAAGATTTACTGTTCGCAGAACTACTAGTCTACTTACAAATATATATATATATATATATATATGTTTCATTTTACAGTATACTATGCAAATGTTTTACACTTTATAGGGAAGTTTTTGACCAATTGACCAAAGTCTTATCAGCGGCAACTTATCTTAAGGTTTTATATGTTCTTGGCACCAAGCCAAGAACATATAAAACCTTAAGCAAAGTTGCCGCTGATAAGACTTTGGTCGCAAGATCTACTGTTCGCAGAACTACTAGTCTACATACAATATATATATATATATATTGTATGTAGATCTAGTTTAATCTCTCTTTTAGTTTTTAATAAATATTTAAATGGGTTTTTATAGAATAGATAGTAAGTTTTGTGTATTTTTTATGAGCCTTGGGTAAGCGAATTGGGTAACTGTCATGCATACCCAAGAGCATGTATATGAAACAAGTAAATAAATAAATAAATAAATAAATATATATATATATATATATATATGTTTCATTTTACAGTATACTATGCAATTTTTTTACACTTTATAGGGAAGTTTTTGACCAATTGATGATCAGTGATGATGCGGTCGAAGGTGGCATCACACTAGATCTAAAAAAGCGACTGGCTCTCAATGCCAGCTGCCGGAACACCCTGTTAGGTGTACAGTGACAGGTTTCCAATCTTAAGTGTGATAGCTAGCCAGGCGTACACCAGAAGTGCCCTACCACCATGCTGTGGGTTTCATCACGACGTTACCTTCACTGAAAGCTCAAGCCCGAGGTGGGGATTGATTCCGTGTACGTCTAATCGACGACCGACCCTTGTTACCTCTGGACTATCGTCGCTTTGAATTATGTATGAGAGTTGTTGTTTGTAATTAATTTGTGTTACAACATCGGTGAATTCATTTAATAAGATCTATTGCTACTGCCGAGTTAAGTATGATTAAGGTAAATATTACCGTCGCCCACGTATATCCTCAATACCCCAGGTCTCAGATCAGCTTAGCTAACTTCGCTGCGTGGTTTCACCCGCTTGTGATAGATGATGATGATGATTCATATATGTTAGTTACATGTTACTAAGGAATAATGTAAAGGCTATGTTGTAGCTTTCTAATGGGATAAGGTTAGGCCTTGCTCACCAAGGCCACTTCTTGGTGAGCAATATCATCCTATCACAGGCCCGGTCAAGATCAAACCGTGCCTACCGCTGGGGCGAGATGGTGAATGCTAGCGTGACCCCATCTTGCCTCACCTCGGCTGAGGACTGCTTACGGGGGGATTTTATAGTCTGAGCCCACACAACCCCTTTCGTCACCCTCGTGGTGAAAAGAAAGTGGACAGCATTACCACCCCTTCAAATAGAAAATAAAATCTTGTAATGGCAGAATTGCTTTAACCAGCTATGTAGTTTTTGAGTATATCCATTACAAACAAACAATTACAGTTTTAATTAGAAATACGGGATTACTCACGTAATATTTATCGGATAGGTCCGACTATAGGTCCGCGCACATTCGGTGGTCTTTTACAAAGAGTGTTCGGGACGCCCGCGTCGATGACGTCTTGCTTAGCACTATTAAAAATGAGTGAAAACCACGTTCGTTTTTATAACAAAACAGTCACATGTTTCCTCTTTATAATATTAGGGTACATAAGACTTCTCAACTAATATCAATGGTTCCAGTAGCTCGATTGGTAGTGAGTGCGAGGTTCCAGTTACGATCCCTGGATATAGCAAATATCACACAAAAAAGTAGAAATGTTTGTTCTCGGATTTTGGACGGCCTCCAGAATCCAGAATCCTAGTGCAGGGATGTGAGTGTGTAAACATTATACATGACATAGCAGAGATACAGCTCCATGAAAAGTGCGGAAATTTTGTAGGTATAGTTTATAAAGTGGCATTTTTTATATTCTATCTATATTCAGTATTGCTAATGAATTGCTTAAAATGAACAGCGCTCTCTAAAGGGTTCCCGCTTATTATTTACGAAAGGCAACGTTCTCTGATATCTTCTCTGAAATAAATATACCTGGTAAACCTTACACCAAAATGTGTCATTCTTTGATTGCTTAGCCTTAGCAAAGAATAGATTTAGTTACTACGTTACAGAAGCGACACTCCCCTCCCCCACCAGCCCCTAAATTGCCACTTCTCGCTATAGTCTGACCGCAACCGCTGTACCGCGTCTGAGGTGTGACAGACGTGGTGCGGAGTGGAAAATTCATAGTAACTATCGTGTAATTCGGGGCAGCACATACGCGGGCGGGCCCCGCGTGTCCCCGCGTACATACCTAAGGCGCGGTACACCGGTTGCGGTCAGACTAACATAGCAGATCAGAGGTCCGATCAGCAGCAATGACTACATGGCTACCACGCGTTCCGCGTAAGCGAGCCCTACATATTTTACTTTTATTGAATTTGTGCCGTACATGTACTCATACTTTTGATATATGTGTGATTTGATTAAGGGTCAAAGTTTTTTCGTATTCCGTCTGATGAAAGATGCGAGTTGTCAAGGAATATTATTTTGTTTTATATGTTATCTAATTACTCATATGGCCTTTTCAACTTGGTAACAATGATTTGCCAATATTGTATCAGCAAGTCATTTCGCGCTAAGTTTCTAAATAAACCTATTTAGATATTTGGAAAGCAGCTTATGCATTCATTCAGTCATTGTTAAGACTAAAAATATTACAATTTGTTACATTGTAACGCATCAAGTACCTCGCGTGTCCTTTATAAAACCCTATACAATAATTACGCACACACACACACACGTGTGTGGACAGCAGGAGCTCGTTTAGAAGTAGTAGGAAATCTGTTAATTTGTTTGGAATCTCGGGGGTATGGCCTTAATACATCTCTAATGCATTACCTACATACATTTCATAGTTCGGTTTTAAATTAGTTTAGTTTAACCTTTGTTTGACTGATTCCTGATGCGAAATACAGTGTCGAGAATATCACTAATGCCCTCTGGTTAAACTTGCAAAAACCTCGTCTTACACAATCAACTGCTAACTACGAATAAATAATATGATTTATTTTCAGACTGCTAAAGATTTCAGTGTAGTTACCAATAGCAAGAAAACACACAACAGAAGTAGCAGTTCTTTGAATGATTTAAATTATTACATAACAGACAAATATCATAAGTGATGACATCAGAAGTGACTCACAAAACAATTTTTTTATTAACTTTAGTTGTTGTATTATATGTTATATGTAAGTTATTCAAAGGTTGAAATTTGTGGTGGTGTGTTCGTGTGTCGTTCATGTGAAACAGTACAAACTATCATTTATCAAGGACAACAGTGACACAGATAAATCATAGTTTGTACGCCAAAGCGTCACATGTTGACGCTTTCAATACGACTACTTTTTCGCAAACTGTTTGTGCTGTTTCCTCTAGTCTACGTACATTTGTGTGGTTTGTAAACTATGGATAGTAACCGTCACTGAACTTCACCTTACTGACGATTCCGCTTGACAACAGCTGGGCTATTATGTATCTCAGTTGCTAACAAATATGGATTGAAATCTGAAAAAATGGCCGCTCTATGTCACTTTTGACAGCTTCAGTGATCAAATTACTAACATTTTTGCTTACTGGAGTTGCCAAAACTGACATAGGGCCGCCATTTTTCAAGATTTCAATCAACATTTGTTAGCAACTGAGATACATAATAGCCCTGCAGGTACACAAATACGACAATATAAAAAAGAATTTCGTCTCAAATAAAAGACTACAGACCTTTTATAAAGCTAGACCTATTGGCGATCCGCCAAACACGGACTAATGTGAAAATCGTAGTAATAGCCTACGTTTCCTATGCCTTTATTGAACCAAATTTTAGAGTAAAATAGTCTTTGTGCGTCTAAAATGGCTTCATTTCAGTTATATTTATAAACTCTTTGTTCGAATATACCTACAATTGTTTACTGTAAGGATTCGAATATTTGTAAAACAATATTGAATATAGGACTGTCTTTGTCTGAGCAACCTACATAGTAGTATTGAAAATTGTCAAAGACATATATGGTTTCAGTATGCTTTGAGATATGCAAAATTATATGTCTAAGAAAGGTCTCAGAATAGATTTGACATTTTATACCAGAATCATGTAATGTCTATTAAAATGTAAGTAAATTCTTCTAAAACACATATATTTATACTAACAGCAGTATTTAGAAACAAATAATTACTTGCTGCTAAGTAATTTCTCAATGAAGTAAGCACTTGACGGTATAATACTTCAACATGAAACCTTATTCTGTAGTCCAGCAATGAACATTACTTACTAAAGTAAATGCATGACATAACCCTATCAAAGTTGGATGTATCTTTTTACACTTGTATTAGGTTGTTGTGATGGGCTTTTAATTTTTACAGCATAATAGATCCTTCACAGTTCAGACTTGTGTGCGAATGTAATTTTTATACAACTTCACCGTTGCAATAAAAATGAAAAATTGACGTGTTCTCATTGTTTTAGTAAAGTAAATGGTGACTATTACTCGGCTAAGGATTCTAACCGTTGATAGTTCTTGCTTCAGGCAAATACTAGTCTATAGAATTAAAATCGATGCTTAAGTAATTACTTTTCCTTAAGTAATTACTTTAACTTGTATAAAAATACGGGAGTAACTACCGTAAGAGTGCTAAAAGTAAGAGATTTATGAAACATCAATTGTTTTATCATCTCCTTATTTTGTTGTGTTTGTCTATTAAGTACGCATTTCACATTCGAATTAAGCGTGTTTTCTATCTTCCTTTTTTTGTTGATGTCTAAGGAACAAATTAGTAAACTAGAAACGGTGGCCAAAGAATTAAACTAACTTCCTGACTTGATAAATTCACGTCTTTATTTCTATTTATTATAGAATGAATTATAGAGAAAATACACGTTGCAAGTTATTTTCAAATAAATCTGTTCATACAATATTAAATATGGCTTTTTATTATTTTCAATTTATCATCTTCAGATGAAGATGATGACACCCACTTCGTCAGTTCATCATTTGATACCGATAGCTCAGTTGGTATTCATCCTGCCTTTAAAGCTAGGGGTCCCAGGTTCGATCCCCTCCTGAAAAATATGTTAGTTATTAGCAGATATGTCGGGTTTTTAAACTGTCATTCCGAACAAGTGCAATTTGAAAAATTTAAAACAGACTTCCATTCTACGACTTTGGTAAAAATGAGTTATTTGAGTGTAACTTAAAAAACTTCTGGACCGAATTTAAAAAAAAATATATGTGACCACACGGGAAGCACCAGCTTTCAAACAAAAAAGAACTTTGGAAATCGGTTCACCCAGTCTATAGATATGAGGTAACAAACATAAAAAAATTGAGTACCTCCTCCTTTTTGGAAGTCGGTAGAAAAAGCTCGCGAGCAGCCGTGCGATTTTCAACATCGTTGCAGCAACATAGCAAACATCGTTGCATCTTTGACAACATCCTTGAAACAAATTACGAGATGACAAGAAACGTTGGAAAAGCAACCTTGTGTACAAGGGCGATATCTCATAAGGTATTTGACATCGGTGAGCTCGTCGACCAGCGCATCATCGAATACTTACAGAATCGCACGGATAATACCGTGAGTTATGTGTGTCGAGACCCAGATAAAGTTCCAAGTGACTGTTCATCATCATCATCTCAGCCGTAGGACGTCCACTGCTGAACATATGCCTCCCCCATGATTTTCCAAAAGGACCGGTTGGAAGCGGCCTGCATCCAACGTCGTCCTGCGACCTTTCTCAGGTCGTCTGTCCACCGTGTCGGTGGACGACCTACGCTGCGCTTGCCGGTACGTGGTCTCCACTCCAGAACCTTTCGGCCCCATCGGCCATCTGTTCTGCGTGCTATGTGCCCTGCCCACTGCCACTTCAACTGGCTAATCTTCTGAGCTATGTCGGTGAGTTTCGTTCTTCTACGGATCTCCTCATTTCTGATTCGATCACGTAGAGAAACCCCGAGCATAGCCCTCTCCATAGCTCGTTGTGCGACTTTGAGCTTATCTATGAGGCCCATAGTAAGAGACCACGTTTCAGTGCCATAAGTCATCACTGGTAACACACATTGGTCGAAGACTCTTGTCTTGAGGCACTGAGGTATTTTTGACGAGAAGACTTCGCGAAGTTTCCGGAACGCTGCCCAGCCGAGTTGGATTCGACGATTGACCTCTTTCTCGAAGTTGGACCTGCCTAGTTTGACTGTCTGTCCCAGGTAGATATACTCGTCAACAACTTCGAGAACTGAGTTCCCAACTGATATTGGGGTAGGTACAACATGGGCATTAGACATAATTTTCGTCTTGTCCATGTTCATCTTAAGACCTACCCGTTGGGAAACTCGATGGAGGCCTTCGAGCATTGTACTGAGGTCTTCCATGGATTCTGCCATGACTAAAATATCGTCGGCAAATCGAAGGTGAGTGATGTATTCGACGTTAATATTGATGCCAAGTCCTTGCCATTCCAGAAGCTTGAAGGCGTCTTCTAATGTAGCGGTGAACAGTTTCGGAGATATAACGTCTCCCTGTCTCACGCCTCTTTGCAATGGAATAGCCTTCGAACTCTGCTCCTGTACTCGGACTGACATGTAGGCGTTTTTGTACAAACACTTCAGCACTTCAATATACCGATAGTCAATACGGCACCGCTGGAGAGACTCAAGCACTGCCCACGTCTCGATCGAATCAAAGGCTTTCTCATAGTCCACAAACGCTAGACAAAGAGGCAAGTTATACTCTTCGGTCTTCTGTATAACTTGCCGTAGCGTGTGGATGTGGTCTATGGTACTATAGCCTTTTCGGAAACCGGCTTGTTCCGGAGGCTGGAATTCATCAAACCTGCGACTGAGACGGTTCGTTATGACCTTCGAAAACAGCTTATAAACATGGCTCAAAAGCGAGATGGGTCTGTAATTTTTAAGTAAAGTGTTGTCACCTTTCTTGAAGAACAGCACCACCACGCTTTTGTTCCATGCTTCTGGCGTTGAACCTTCGAGTAAGACGGTATTAAAGAGCTTCTGAAGGACTTTAAGTACCGGTGTTCCACCCGCTTTCAGAAGCTCAGATGTGATACCGTCGTCACCAGGCGCCTTGTTGTTCTTAAGCTGTTTCAAGGCCATTCTAATCTCGTACAGGCTGATGTCCGGGATATCTTCGGTATAATGTCGGGTCAGCTTGGCTCTTGGGTCTTTGGCCGAGCTGCTAACAGGTTTAGCGACCGAGGTGTATAACTGTCCGTAGAAACTCTCGACCTCTCCTAACACTTCCGCTTTGGTCGACGCTACACTGCCGTCTCCTCTCTTCAGCTTCGTCAACTGGCTTTGCCCAATAGACATGTCTCTTGCAAACACTTTGGAGCCTTTTTTCCGCTCTATCGTCTCTTTAATACGGTTTGTATTAAAGATCCGAATGTCGTGTCGCAAGGACTTCCATATTCGTCTATTGAGCAGCCTATATGCTTCAGCATCATCCGAAGACTGCAGTTTCAATGAGCGTCGTTCAGCCATGAGGTTGAGGGTATCGTTGGAGAGTTTCTGTGGCCTATCTGTACGGTGGGGTTTAAAGTACTTGGAACCCACTGTATGGACAGTTTCTACTAACCTGTTATTGATCTCGTCCACTGAAGCAATGTTCTCAAGGCAATCGAAGCGATTGGATAGCTCAAGTTGAAAGCTCTCGGGGTCTTGAATATGGGCACGAGTAGGTCGGAGCGTAGACTTCATCAGACGAGACCTCTCCAGTTTGACATTAATATTCACCGTGCCTCTTACCATTCGGTGATCACTACCGGTTTTAACCCTGTTGATCACGGAGACATCAGTGAATATTTGCCTTTTGGTGGTCATAATGAAGTCAATCTCATTTCTCGTGGAACCATCGGGACTCAGCCAGGTCCATTTCCTGTGAGGTGGCTTCTGAAAGAAAGAGTTCATCATAAAGAGTCCCTCTTTTTCCAGGAAGTCGGCCAACCTCTGTCCCCTACGGTTCCGTTGTCCATAGCCAAATTGCCCCACTTTCGACTCATCCTCGCTTCTCTTACCCAACTTCGCGTTGAAGTCCCCCATAACAACTAGAAAGTGCGTTTCAGAGGTATGTATGGCCCGACTAATGTCCTCATACATATCCTCCACCTCATCATCCGGGTGCGACTTCGTCGGTGCGTATACCTGAATGACCTTCAGCGAATATCGTTTGGATACTCTGAGTATTAGGTATACGACCCTATTGGAAACGCTATCGATCTTAACTATGTTGCTAGTAAGGGACTTGTGGACGAGAAACCCGACACCACCTTGGGACTGTTGGTCGCCCTCCCGGTGGTAGAGTAGGTTACCTGATTTTAGGGTTATCGTGTCCTCACCCGCTCTACGGACTTCAGATAACCCCACAATGTCCCAGCGTAGCTTACTCATTTCTTCTTCCAGCTCATATATCTTCTCGTCTGTCCTCATCGTGCGTATGTTGTGTGTTACCAGGGCCAGTCGTCGTCGTTGGGGGTGGTAGCCGGGCGTCTGCCGGGGATTCTTAGCACCCCCTGCCTCACCGTTACCGTGGCCGCTACCGTAGCCAGGAATAGCGGGGCTGCCGGGGACTGGGGGCCTGGTTCTTTTTGTCCAATCCATTTCATCCATCAGTTTTTGCCAATACTCGCCACGCTTGGCAGGCGGGTTGGCGAGCGCAGTTTGTGTGTGTTTGACTGGGAAGGTGCTGCTGCCCACCTTCTGATTTGTTATCCCTTAGCCGGCTTCTACGGCACCCACGGGTAGAGTTGGGGGGGTGCTATTCTAAGCCGGCACCGCACGGCAAGTGACTGTTGTGTCATTGGTAATAAGCCGGAACGCAAGAAACGAGAAAGGAAGAGGGTAGACTGTTTCGTCTGCTCATAGCAATACCTACCCACAGATACTTCAGTTTATTCGTAAACATGGCGCATGCAACTGTGCCAAAATTTCAAGAGCTCACAATAAATACAATACATGGTAAATATCCCGTTTCTAACGTTAATTCTTAGATATGTCGGGTCTTTTTTTTCTGTGTGGTTGCGATAAGTTTCGCACTAACGCCCTGCCTGGTGCGTAATGTGCATATCCCCCGCCACGTACCCTAGACATCCAAATTATTTTATGTATCGGAGTGTGGTTCTATGTCCCAAGCACAAATTCTCCAGTTGTAATGTGGCTGTGGTTGTTTGGTTGTTGATTTGGACATCATATGGTATATCTATAACAAAAATGTGTATCATAGTAGGGCTATTGACATGATAAAGAAAATGGCTATTGACGAGACTACGGCACCTGCCAATATTAGTCTCATCTCAAATATTTAGGTGACTTGCCATCCACTAAACGGGGTCACTATTATTGCCGACGAACGAGGCAGCGTTGGTGTGGATATCTAAAGGGTGTCGAGAGGTGTGCTGCGGTTTTACTAGAGCGCTACTACCGGCGTAACTACTACTACTCTTTAACACTTCCACCCTTTGACTTTTTTTACTTTCTCTTGCGTCTCTACCCCCAAATGGTCAATTAAGGCAAGCGGAGGGTCAGGGGTAACATTTAGCTCCATGGAGAATCAGGGTGTCGCCACTCACCGACAGCTCGCCACAAGCCGATCCTGCGGTATTATTTTTATTATTATATACTAGTTCTACAGCCGGCCTTTGGCCTCGCCATAAACTCCCATCTTTTTAATTTTTTTTTATGTTAAAACCTTCTACAAAGTATTAGAAAACATTAAAAAAAAAGATGAGTGAAATCGGTTAAGCCGTTCTCAAGTTATAGCGTGACCAGGTATAACTTGAGAACGGCAGAAATAGGTGTTCATTTTAATATGATGCCTGGGAGAACTCTCAGGATGCCTTAGGTGTTTTTTGTGACTTGTCTAAGACATTTGACTGCGTCCAACATGATATACTTGTCAGGAAATTACAACACTATGGTATTAGGAACATGGCTATCAACCTTTCGACTTCATATTTAAACGATAGAATTGGTAAAAAAGCGCCCGGCTCTCTTATCTCAATTTCCTCAAGGTTCAATACTATGGTCGTTCTTGTTTTTAATCTATATTACTTACTTTATTATGTAGAGAAGAACCACGAGATTATATAGTTTGAAGATGACACTTCACTGTTATTTATTATTAAAAGGCAGTTATTAAACTATGACGATGTTAAAAATGCACTAGCTAAAGTTGTGAATTGGTTTAATACAAATAATCTTCTCCTCAATGAGAAGAAAACTAATTGTATAATGTTCTTAACACCAAATGTGAGACGAGTAGAAACCAATATACAATTGAATGGAACAGAGTTAGACCTTGTGGAGACAACGGTCTTTTTTAGAAATTAGACGCTATATTGCCATGGGGTCCCCACATTAACACGTTCGCTACGTGGTTTATTTTAAAAAAAAACAGTTGGTGCGATAAGAGGTTGATAATCCTTAAAAGTACTTTTTCATCGGTGCTATAAAGGTCTTTCGACCTCCTATTATAAAAATTACTTTTCACCCTATTTTCTTCGCGATAACCTGTTTTATTCATGTAGAACTGTGACTAGGATATTATGAAAACCTTAGTTAATCTAAATTTGGCTCCGCTTGAGGGACTGTTGGTGAAAATCAGAGAAAAAACAAGAAAAACAATAAGAGGCATTTAAGCCTCCGCACTTATTTCCCTGTATAGTGAGTCTTGCTAGTGATGTGTAGATAATTAAACTAAGTTATCGATAATAACATTTATTTAAAATAAATGTAAGATTTTATAAGTGCGAATCATAAAAACATTTGAGGCACTATGTATAAAGTCATTTAAATGTGGCACTTTTACGAGACCCATTGCCATGAGTGCTCCTAAAAAAGATTTCATTTCTCTAGAATCTGTTGGAGACCAAGAATTGAGCCGTTAATTTGGCTTTATATTAGACTCGTTGCGACTTATGTATTCATGTGCATAATTATTAGTCTCGTGCACCATTTTTCATCATTTCATCGGTAACAAATAATGAGTAATTTTAATAAATAATAATTTTATGCAATGCAATAAAATAATCTCTGTTGGAGTTTTCGCAGTTTCAGAAATTTAATCGAAGAGCTTCCTTGATACTCCAGAAAATCTGGATGTTCATACGTTATATCTTGCCATTCATTCTCATCTTCAGATGTTTCAGTTTGTGTGAGATTGTTTGGCAAAAGCTCGTCGTCTAAAACTGTGTCTGAAGATGAATCGTTGCTGTCTGATAAGAAACTGCACGAGTTGTCACTCTTGGGGATATAATCCTCGTCTTCGTCTGAATCATCATGGAATAAACGTAAATTTTCTGATATCTCAGGTGTAACCTGTAGATCCAAAGATGTTTCTGTATCAAAATTATTTATTTTACTTGGTTCATTATCTACCTCAAGATGGTTACTTGATTGTTGTTATATTTGGACCACAAATAGGTACTTCAGGAGCTAAAGAAATATTGTCAGTTGTAGATATTATTTAGAAAGCTAGAACATCTTGTTTTGGTGTCGATAAAAGTTCATTATCCTGGTCATCATTTAAGGGTTATATCATAAATTTCGCATACGTTAAATCACTTATAGAACTACATCTTCTTACTGTTGATGAATGGTTTAAGTCAGGATTTGAATCATTATCAGTAGGCATTGCAAAAGAGGAGCGATGAGGACTCAAAACAGGAGATATTTGTAGCTCAGAATTTTGTAAGACTTGATATCTGGATCCAGTTTGAGGACTTATGAAAATATTTGTGTTTTGCTCTTCTTTGTTGCAATTAAATATTTTATGTTGCATATTACACTTACTTCAGGAGCTGGATCAGGAGGAAACACTTAAACATTCTGCAGAATTTTTATTTTAGAACTAGTCTTTGATGTAGATAGCAGATTTTCAGATTTTTCATTAGTTTTTGATAAACACGACGGTGCTTTGGTTCTGAAGCGTCGTCTAGAAGGTATTGGTTTGCTTTTGCCATGTCAAGCATCTTTAGCACCGTTGGTTACCAGGAAACATTATAGTACAGTTTTTATATACCTACACACAAAAAACACATGCACTCTGTATCGACGCACGCACTACACTAATTTGTTGTTAGTAAACAATAGATCACGTTAGTGCGGGAAGGGGCTAAACACCTTCTATGATTTGAGAGGTCTTCACACCCCGTGGCCGCACTAAACTAAATGTTTTATCTTTCAGTGCGATTTGTGGTCTAAAGACCTCTTACATTATGTTTTGTATTACCGAGTCACATTTTAAGAGACAAACACAAATATATAATATAACAGATATATATATATATATATATATATTATTTATTTTTCTTACACCGATACATACCCAAGTTATAAGCTCCGCACTAGAAGGAAACGACAGGATTTTTCTACGCACTGCGCATCAGGACACGCAAGAGGCCTTAAGACCGCTTACCGCAGCGAACGTGTTAAAAAATTGTCTAGTAGACTCAGTTCAGTGGCATATGCTGTTAAAAAAATTAGACTATTAACTGATGTAGACACAGGTAGAATAGTTTATTTTAGTTATTTCAATAGCGTTATGAGTTAATGCATACTGCTCTGGGGAAGATCTCTAGATCTTAATTCTATTTTCGCCCGAGTTTCCCTTCGACAGAAGTTTAAAGATATAAACATTCTAACTGTTGTCTTTCAGTTTATCTATGAAAATCTTATGTACTTCAAGGAAAACAGGAACTGTTTTGAAAAAAGGAGTGATGCTAATGTAACGCGTCTCCACTGAATGTAAGTGCCCCCGTATACAGAGCAGGTATACAGGCGCCGGCCTATACAGAATAAACGATTTCATTTTAATATTATAGACTAGCAACTGCCCGCGACTTCGTTCGTGTAGTAGGCCTTCGGCCTCGCCATAACCTTCTATCTTGTTTAGTTCTTATTTCATAACCTTCTCCTGACAATAATTAACACAACAAAAAAGAATTAGCGAGTTTGTTTCATCCGTTCTTAAGTTATAGCGTGGCCAAATAGGGGTTCATTTTTATAATGTAGATAGATGTGAAGTGGACACATTTCGTCAATTGTTTAATTTTTGGGATACGTTTATTTTCGCAAATTACCTATGCTACGACGGTCACAAACAAAAAGCTTCATACTTGCTACGATTGCTGTGTGCTACGACTCGTAGACCGTAGCGCGTAGACCGTAGCATTTTCACATTAAACTCCGACTCGTTGGTAATAATAGAAAATGAGAATTTAAATACCAATTACTAGTATACTTTTTATGTTTAAATGAATAACCTTAACTCTTATTTATGTTCGAATAAAGTTTATTGTTATTTTATTTATGGAAACACAATATTTTAATTTTCGTTGCTCGAGCGTACCCAGAAACGAATTACAAAAATGATATACGGCCGCACTTTTTTACGAGTATTCTACATGAAAACAGTACGATATTTGAGTGCATTACGTAGAGTGATAAAATCTTTATGCATATGTTTTGCATAAACTTTTTATGCATACAAATAATGCGCAATATTTCTAAACGCCTCGATATTGATAAATGCTTCTTAAAGAGATTTTTTTTATAAGTTGTATGTTTTTTTACAATTTATGCCATTTGTTAACGATTTTTATTGTCACTAGGACTGTAGATAATGTAAATAACATTCTGCAACACTCGTGAATCATATAATTAAGTTAAGTAACCCACCTTAGCAACAACATGTTATATTGTAATAAAATTGTACTTCCAACTAATAAGAAAGCATTAACTTATATATTTTAAAATCAATAATAAAAAAAATGTTTGCCAGTAAATACATTAAAACCCGTTTAAGACAGGGAAACAGGAAAGAAGAGAGAAAGCGAATTATGTGTTATGTGGGATGGATAAAATAAAACGTACTACATTGTATTATGTTATATTTTTTTTCTTACATATAGGTTTTAAATTACACATTTATAATTAATATTAATGATAATAACGTTATTTAAGGTAATCACTTATTTTGGTTTGACAGAAAACTTTTGATGCATTAGCAATCACAAGATTTTCAACATAATTTAACTTTTATAGTGCGTCTTCGCTTTGATTTAAAGAACTTACATAGCGTCTTAAATCATTAACAGCTTATAATGCCTGGACGTTTGAAAAATCGGAGTTGACTCATCCTCGTCTTCATCATTACTTTCACCTTAATACGGTTCACTTAGGACCTATTTTTGTGTGTTATTCATATTCTCAGTAAGATCTTCAATTGATTGAATTTCGATAATAATATGTACTTTCAAGATAATATGTACGTGTTGTTGGCGTATTAGGCGTATTAAACGGGATGACGAATAGTATTAAGCGTTAAAAAATGTATGAAAACTTGTCTCAAGTTGTAAGGACTGGCGTAAAATGGCGTATTATTCGTGATCGTAGTAAGCGGGCTCTACTGTATGCGAAACGAATGGCACCTTTTTATATTTATTTTCTTAAATGTATACGTATGTATTTTGTGTATTGTGTGTACTTTATGACGCACTGTTGTGTACGTAATGCATCAGGATTATTTCAATAAGTAACAATTCAGGGATGTGGCAGTGTAAATTATATTTGTTTTTCTTTAATTATTGTTACGAGAAAATTCCAGGTATTAAATAGAAACACAAGTAACATAAAAAAACTTAGCCTTATGTTCACATATCACAGGAAATTAATTTAATACATGCTAAGTACAAGTATGTGCTGAAGACCAAACTACATATTTCCATTGCACAGTTCATAATGTAATCAACATTCTAATGTTTTATTGTATAAATTTTGCTCCTGACTATCTGATACCTATATTTTAAAGTCGCTTCGCTAGGATAAAATTTGATAGTAAATATCGATAAAAGACAAACCGCGGTATAGCTACTCGTATCTCGGCTAGATCCATCTTAGAGACAAGGATAGGAAATATCGGTTTACCGACGTGACAACTTCATCGAATTGACGATTCATTTTCGCACTACTGTATCTATAAATCCCAGAATTCGCCAGAAACTATCATATCTTATATGAAAGTTCTCAGTAACAATTCAGTACAAGTTTTTAAACTTATTCAAACGAATTTTCAATGATGTTCGTTTGTATCCGCATACGTAATTTGAGAACATCTGGACCTACTTCTATGTTATTTTTAAATACCTTTAATATTTGAAATAAGGGGTTTACCCCTTAAAGAATACCCCGTTTTAAAGAACGAAGTACGGTAGAAAAGAATTATTTAATTTCATTATTAGAATAGAATTAAACAACTATTGACAATAGAGCAAAGTGATCACAGTTATATAGAGAACATCAATATGTACAAAAAACGTGCTCAATTCCACATAAGTAACTATCACAGTTATGTCACAATAACTACTTTACTCTGTTAAAATATGCAATAGTAACGCCAAAAAATCTTTATATCGCGTACACTGCGGACACTATTAACAATAGAGCAAAATTATGTACTACAGTTTTATAGTAAACATCAATATCTACAACAAAATTTGTGATTCCATATGTCTGACTATTACAGTTTTATCACAAAAACTACTTTGTCATGAAATATATGCCATAGTGACGCGGCACGGGTACAAACAAGGCCATATTATTCGTATCTTGGTATAAATCCATTTCTACTGTAATAATAAATAGGAAACATTTGATTGTTTGTTTGTAACGGATAAACGCAAAAATTACTTAGCCGATGCAAACATTTATTCACCAGTAGAAAGCTACATTATGTCTGCGTAACATACGCTATATTTGATTCATCATCATCAAAGAAGCACGCGGGTAAAAGCGCGGAGCGCACCTAGTGTTTCAATAATCATATATTTAAAAAGTTGTGAAGTAATAAATGAACATAAAAATATTATTAGTGCAAATATTAATTTAACAAACGTTTCTTATAGTATATTTAGTTTTATGATGTTAACCATTTATTTCAAATGTCAATATTCTATTTCATAAATTCAAGTTTGTCGCCCCAGTACTTTTGGCACTGCGTTGATAAGTTAGTGATATATATGTTATTGTATGTACTATTACCCATGTTTTGCCTGACCAGTTCAAAAAGGTTTTGCTTTGCACATGTGCATTGCAAGCTAACTCCGCCTTTTATTGTATTGCCTAATGACAGCCATAATAAGCATTTCCGTTGTAATAATCTTTTGTTCCTACATCTTTTAGATATTTTTTGATTTTGTCAGGTCAGTTGCGACTAGCATACATTTCTGTGTCATTCAGTCAGTTGATCTTTCACTGTGAACTTCCACTCCTTAAACGTGTCTGTGACTTTGTGCAGTGTGAGTGTTTACAGTAACCTATCGCAAATGGATCGCAGCCAAATTGTGTTCATGCGCAATTCTGGGCAAAACATCTCCCAAATAGCGCAAGAGCTAAATATGTCTGTAGGTAAAATTATAACACACCAATAAGTATAAAATAGGCGGGGTTAGTAAATGATAATTTCACGCAAAATTCACCCTTAAGATTGCACAAATTGGCAAAAAATTTAGTACTTTATATATCTGTGGGGTCGGGTCTTGAATCGAGTCGCCTGAATTTGAGGATTCTGCTACTGTGGAATGGTCAAGGAGCTTTGTCTTGACCCTCCCAATTCGATTTTGGCTGCCGGAGTTACGCGAAAGTATTTTAAATTAATATTTAAAGTCTCTGTAATTTCACACGAAAAACATGCGGATGCGTGAAACGGAACGCAATATCAGGAAATATTGCATAAATTTGAACGTCTGCTATGTTTATGTTCGTGAAACGAAACGTAGAATCGAATCTCAATGGAGAGCAGTGAAAAGGTTTTTAAAAAAAGACAATTATAATAATCCGTGTGATTTTAGTGATGCTATAGTTGAATATTTGTGGAGGCGAGATCTATTCAAGCAGAAAAAAGATCCCTTTGTCGAGTGGATCAATGTAATTAACTATGTTTACAATATAAAATAAATACTCCTACATAGTTTTGTGAAAATTATTTTCCTCCCTTACCCACCCAGAGACCAACTCAGACCGGTTAGGTTGAAAGTAGTCAGAAAACCGACACAGAGCACCCCGACTCCACCTATTCTTGTGGCTACTACCCCTAGAGTGTTTATAAATAATGCGGGAGCCAGAAGCTCAAGGGAGGTCCTGAACGACAAATCCAACTCTGACCATAAAATTTAGGTGTAAAAGTGTTAGTAGAGTAGAAAAATGGTGGGGGGGGGGGTTCCCCTTCCTCCCCCCACCCTCCTCCCCCCCTCCCCCACTAAATTCAGGCGACTCGATTCAAGACCTTACCCTATCTGTGCTTTGACGGTAAATTGTATTTTTTTATGTGGGAATAAATTCTGTCGCACCTGATTTTCTAGGGATGACGGAGTGAGTCTCATACCCTCCATGAGCAGTCCTACACCAAGATGGGGCGAAGGGATGTCACACTAGGATACACTATCAGACCCCGCGGTATGCCTGAAACGATCTGACGACTGTTATTTTAGGCGATTATCGCAGCAGACCTTTAAATGCACAAAAACACTCAGTTGTGTGTACCTGGCTCACATGGCTTACTCTAGTTGATCTATTTTTCTTTATAAAATCACTTTCGTGCTCTCACATTTGATCAGCATCATAATTACAAACATAATTTTAGGAAACAGCTCATTCCGAGATAGCCTATTGTTAGAACGCTACACTCCGGAAGATATTTTAAATGTCCGTTTGTCGTTACCGTTTCTTTTCTTGTTAAGTATTCCAACTCATTTTTGTCACAGATAAAACTTTTACATTTTTGCGTGAAACTTTTTGACAGGCATATCCATCACTTTTGCAAATCCATGCGTTTCATCCCTTTAATCCATGGGGTGGTCGGAAATTCCATAAATTGCGTCGATCGCAGATTCAGCGGTATATCATTGTTTTCATATAAATTTTCGCTTATTTTTTTGTATGTCTGGCGTTCTGTGATTTTCAGATTTTGTAGAAAATATTTAAGGGTATTTGCAGTAATAATACTGTATTTTTGGTCGTACTCAAATGTCTCCAAAATTATATGTGAATAATGAATGTAATATTAAATATTTCACTATCATCATCTCAGCCGTAAGACGTCCACTGCTGAACATATGCCTCCCCATAATTTTCCAAAAGGACCGGTTGGAAGCGGCCTGCATCCAACGTCGTCCTGCAACCTTTATCAGTTCGTCTGTCCACCGTGTCGGTGGACAACCTACGCTGCGCTTGTCGGTTTGTGGTCTCCATTCCAGAACCTTTCGGCTCCATCGTCCATCTGTTCTGCATGCTATGTGCCCTGCCCACTGCTACTTTAACTGGCTAATCTTCTGGGCTATGTCGATGACTTTCGTTCTCCTACAGATGTCCTCATCTCTGATTCGATCACGTAGAGAAACTCCGAGCATAGCCCTTTCCATAGCTCGTTGTGCAACTTTGAGCTTACTTATGATGCCCACAGTAAGAGACTTTAGAGATTAAATATTTACCTGTTTTGAAATATTTACAATGGAATAAGTAAATTGCATTCTAACATTATCAACATTTATTCAACTCTTACATATTGTGTTTTTTCACTTAATATATCTACAATATGATAAATACTGATAAAGTAATATAAAACAATAAGCAAATAAACAAAAAAATCCAATATATATTAAGAAAGGTAAACGCAGTCGATCAAAATCAAATCGTTAAGTTCGTAGAACACAGCTAAGTTATATAATAATATGATATCATGTCAAACAGCGTAACTAGGTTCTACATCGTTTGTAAAAGGTAGAAATAAGATATTAATGTGAACTTTGTGTACAATAAAGTCTGAAAAATTGTTACACAAACCTAGGAGCGCCAGAACATCGATGTTTGAATATAACAATTTATTATATAATACAGCCTAATTTAGAACCCTCTTTTAAGACAATCATTGAAACTAGCAATAGCATAGGAATCATATTATAATATTTGAGATAATTTTTTGTTCTGTCGCAAACTTGTGATTGTTGTGTTGTTGTTTATGGTGCAGCTGTAAAAACGAATTATTATTATTCATATAAACTTCTTTACGGATTTGTTATCCGGTCCTTTACAAAGGCATAAGTGGGGCTATAGCCAACGCTTAGAGACTGTTTGCTATAAAATATACAAAATTGTATAAAAAACAGAATTTGGTATGAAAGTGACATGGATTATCTATTACAAAAATGGGTTAAATGGCAAGGCTTTAGATATGAACTTATACATGAACAGAAATAGGTATGGATTAGACTTACGACCCCTGTAAATTTCAGTCTCATATTAAAATATTTAGGAAGGTGGTGACTTGCCACCCACTAAATGGGCCCCCCATAAGGGCCAATTCAATGGTGACAAAAAGGGCAACGTTGATGTGGATGGCTAAAGGGTGTAGAGAGGTGAGCTGCGGTTTCACTAGAGCGCTACTACCGGCGTCATGCTCTTTAACACTTCCACCCTTGGAGCTTTTTATTACTTGCTCTTGCGTCTCCACCCACAGACGACCAATTAAGGCAAGCCGGGGGTCAGGGGTCTCATTAAGCCTCAGGGAGAATCAGGGTCCGCGGTGTCGCCACTCACCGACGGCTCGCCACAAAGCCGCCCCTGCGGTATTATTACTATTACTATTATTATTTATTTTACTGCATCTTCCTCAAACTAATAAAGAACTTAAGATAATTAAAATTATTTAATAGTTACAACCGCTTATAGGAACAAAGGTTCTTAACTTCTTGGTTATCATTTAAACACTTTGCCTCAGCTTCTGCTCTTTTGGAGAAGTAAAAATCCATAAAAATGGATAGCACGCCTACCTTTTTATTGTGCTACATCTTTGACCACATCTTTATCGGCAATACATTATCATCTTCCCTAAGTAAAACATAACCTAATCAGCCTATCATGGAACTTGATCCTTCCTCTCAGAGAGAATAGTTGAGCCATAATCCACCATCTGGATCTAGTTGGTAGATAAACTAGTGGTCAGCCGTATGTCAAAGTTTTCAGGCCACCGGAAGGCCTTTTCGACATAGTCTAACGACTGTTGCCCTAAGAAAAAAAAGGACCGACGGTTTAACATGTCCTTCAAAGCATGGAAGCGCTTGCAGTTGAATGATGCCACTAGCGGTCACCCATCCAACTCCAGGCCTCAGCAAGGGTTCCTTAACTTGTTGATCGGTTAAGATTGCCAAATCAAGCTCCGCTGCGTTATTCATAAATAAATTAAATGAGAAACATGCGCGGAATAATCCTCCTCTGCAAAGGGGACGTATGTCACTACGATTTTAAGCACATTATTGAAAAGAATGGTACCAAGTTTCGAGCACGTGCTTCTTGGTAAAGGCTCTATTTACTTCGGAATGCCCTTCAATCCTTTAAAGTGCATTTATTAATAATACTGACGTTAATAAGTTTCTTATAATATCTACTAATTAGGGTAACCTACTTTAATTATATAATTAACTATAACGAGGTATTTCAACACAGGGTACAACTGCTGTGAGGCCTTAATTACTTAATTAAACTCATTACATACTTTTTGAACCTTTTGAAATAACAGGGGGTATCGCAATGCGTGTCGGAAGTAATTTATTACTAGAAAAATTAAGAATAATATAGTGAGCTCTCAAATACTCTTTCTCGAAGGTACCTGTCAAAAATACAATTTTTATCGTTTTTAGGGTTCCATACCTAAATAAGGAAAAAGGAACAACCACATATTTGTTTGTTGTCTGTCTGTTCGTCCAACTGTCTATCTTATAAGATCCTTTTTCTCACAGACTCGTAAAGGTATCGAGTTGAAATGTAAATCGGATGCTCGACTCTAAGCGAGCTATATACGAAATCCCCGTGAAATTTTGAGGATTTATTTAAAGAAATCAATATATTAACTTTGCCTTCCATATATGTATTTGAAAATATAATGTATGTTCGTAAACATTTACATATATATAAGTTTAATAGTGATCACCACGCTTTTAATATTATAAATACAAAAATAGTATAGTTATAACCAGTGTTAGACTTGCGAATACTAATAAGTCATTCCTAGGAAATTGTGTGCGTTTTTACAATAAAATCCCAAAACTCATAACTGAGCTCACAGAGGGCAAATTCAAGTTGACTGTAAAAAAAACATTTTGAATAAGCTTATTAAAATGTCCGACATTACATAGAAGACAAAGATGCTTGGAATACTCCACTTCTGGCAAGCTGTCATTCTGCCACCCATAAAATGTAATATTAGTAGTACCTAAGTAGAAACATTGTAAACATCTATATAAAAAGAATGGCCCGAGTTTCTTGCCACTTCTTCACGGTAGGCTCTATATATTTTGGAACGCGACGGTAGAGTCTTTAAAGTACATTATAGTTAATTATTGACGTTCATAAGTTCGTCTTTGATGCCTAAATTGAATAAATGATTTTGACTTTGACCTTAAGATCTTTTTCAACTGTGATAAAATCAAACTAGTAGTCAAAGATGTTTATGTCGCATATTTTGCGATTTCACAAGGAAATCAAAACTAGAGGGTGCTTCCTGTTGAGCTATAATCATGAAATTTGGCAATAAGCAATGTCTTACAGCGTATATTTAGGAAAATCTAAAAACCGTATATATCTAGTTAAATAACATAAACGTTTTATGTGCGGTTGGTACAATAATCGTAAATAGAGATCGAACGGCAAAGTTAAGTTCGTACTTTAGCCCAGTTTGTCGGAGCAATAATGCTTGATGCTTTCGTACTGTACCGAACCTCTGGTGTGCAAGTCCAACTCAAGTGTGCATAGGAAGAAAATGAGGCATTGAGCAAACGACTAGTTTAACTGAAAGCTTCATTCTGATTACTTTAAAACCTTTTTTTTAATGTCTATGTGGATGTTCTATTTATTTATATCATTTTAATGTCTACATTTTACAGCCAGGTTTCCAATTAAAATATTAAATTATTCTAATAAATTAAACTCATTACAGTTGCGTAAACGATTTGCTCGCATTTGCATATCCATGTAACTTTTCAGAGTGCACCTCCTCAAGGCTTAAAATATCCTCTGTATATTATTAATATCTCAATGAGAAATTCCTCTATACTTCTACACAATATTAAGATAAAATCCTTGTTTCCATCACGACACAAATAATAAAAACATAACAAAGCTATTGGCAAGCCATATTTTGTTATGAAGCTATGAAAGCACTTAAACCGAGATCCTTTTACACCGGTCCCGGGGGTAATGTTTTAGAAACAGGCACACCCTTTGATTTTTTTGCATATTTTATTTTCTTACTCGTCGCTTGGGGTGGAAATTTTGAGGCGAAATCATATCGCTTTTCTTTGTGAGGTTAGGTTTATATTAAAAACTGGTTTTTAATACAGTTGCTCAAAAATAGGCGTATTGCAGGAGCGTTCGGGATGTGGGCTATTACATACTCGTGCTTTTTTTTACCTTTCCCGAACTCTTTCCCGACTGTCAAAATAATGTCTATTAAAAAGAAGAACCAACCATGAAGTTTTTACTAAAAAAAAATTCATAGAAGTTTTTATGATTCATGCAAATACGTATATTTCTAAAAAGAAGCTTCTAATTTGTTTCAATATCAGATTTAATGATTTGATTGAATGAGTTAAGTTAGGTTTCATTTCATTTCATCTTTTTAAATTTCATTTTCATTTCATATCAATAAAAAAATTCTACTGAAGACTTGGCTGTATGGGCATAGTTCCCTTTACCTACAAGAATGGGTGAAAAAAAAATGACGTGTGGCACTTGGAGAGTGCCGCGGTGAAGCTATTGCATAGCAGTTTTTATCAACTTATGCAATTATATTTTTTAACCAATGCCATCTAGAGGCGAGTTGCTGAACTAAAGAGACAAGCGTGATATTTCAAAAAGTCATTAGAAGTTCTGCTATTCATCGATAGATGCCAAATCAACTTATGCAATTATAATTATTTAACTAATGCCATCTAGAAGCGAAATGCTGAACTAAAGAGACAAGCGTGATATTTCAAAAAGTCATTAAAAGTTCTGCTATTCATCGATAGATGGAGTTGGAGTGGGGGGTGTTAGGTTATTAATCTCTGCTTATATTCTACGGTTGGCGCCATTTTCAAAAAATTTTCTTTGCGTGTTTATTTTATTAAATTGCTCCATTTTTTCGCAACTGTATTGAAAATAGTCGTTCAGTACACGTGCGGAACCGTCATTGCAACTTGTTCCGACTGTCAACCCTCGCTTTCGGCTGCGCCTCGTCTCGGGTAGATATTTGTCGGAACTCTTTGCAATGACAGCCTTTCCCCACTTGTAATGAAATATACTATTTCGATATTATGCCTGATATTTTACTAGGAAATTAGATGAGGAGGTAATATCTTAACTATTTCGGATCGTTTTCAGTGAAGCCTTCTAGACTTTTTCTAGACGTTTATATGAATACATACATACATATTTTGGCATTATATATAAAAAAAAAATGTTTCACCGACCTTTGATGCTGTCAGCTGATGCTAAGTTTTGAAAAATAGACGCGATTTTCAAAGTCATAATTGAGACCATATTTATTGGTTAACTAGCTGCACCCCGCAGTTTCACCTGCGTGGTGATGGATGATGATGATGAAAGTATCCTATATCCTTCCTTCCTATGTCCGAGATATGACAAATCGAAAAACTCAAAAATTATAAAATTAGACAGCCATTTTAGAATTTTAAATGGTGTAACTATCACAAATTTGCTTCTTAGTGTATAATAAATCAATGGTCAGCATCAATACCAATTGAATCACTGACAAAGCTAATGTGTATGTATAATATTTCTCGGAACTATTTGACCATCTTATGAAATCACTTACCTTTTGAAGTGATAACTTCTTATGAGAGAGTAAAGCGATTCGTTACGTAACGCGTTACGGCGCCAGTCTGTCTGGCTTCACTTTCTAACTCGCGTCTTCTCTCACTCTAACCCACAGCGCTAGATTAGTTTAAGTTATCACTTTTGTCGGCCGAGACACACTCCATTTTTTTATTCAAATGACGAGACGGTCAAGTTGCGCACCTGATGGTAATCATAACGCGTGCCCTTGACAGTAGCAGTGCCACCCAGATATTATTTTACTGTGGTCTTGCGTAATGCACTGTGCTCTTTAACTCTCTACATTAGTTTTGAGTCTCATACGCCCAGGAACTTAATTTGCTTTAATGCCCTTCAAACCCTAACAAAGTAATGCTTGCACACTATTGCTTTGCGGATAAATATTTGGCACAGCGGTAGTGACCAAGACGGCATCTTGCACTAGAGACCTACCATCTAAGTCGGTTTTCTAAAGGTTTTCTCATCTCTTACGATTTGCATCCTTATGATATCTTGCACATTGCTGGCTGATATCTTGCACAAAATATTAACAAGTTATTCAAAGTCGAAATGCAGTCAGTATTCTGGGCACTTTTCCTTCAACAAATGGTTAACTATATATTTGAGTGTGTTTTAATTTTTGTTCTTGTATTAACCCTTTGAGTACCATTGATTTAAATTTACGTGCGTTTCATTCATAAATCTTTTATTTTAATTATCACGGTATATGAAAGGTTAATAGGCGACCACAAGGCATGGACCCTGGAGTCTGTGGAGAGAAGCTTAATTGAAAAAAAATACCAATAAAAACAATAGCCGACAACAAATCAACAGTTAAAACAACACAAGTCGCATCCCTTAACAATTGCCACCCTTGTAACACCAAAGGGCAACCTTTAAGCTTACCAGCGACAGCAACATCTTAGTAACTTAACAACGGGTTTGTTTGATTTACCCCCGAGTTTGCTTAGGCTTAGTATTAATCAGATTAGGAATGTTAAGCACAGATTTCAGAGACAATGTTGGCGTAATTAAGTGATGGGTGGACCTTTATGATTTACTAGAAATTTATCCGTGTTTAAGGAGGAATAATATTTATATTAGTGTTTTTTTTTGTATAAAGGTTTATTATTGTCGATAGGGTTATAGATTAAGTCGGCCTATTCACGTTAGGGGCGTGTAGCTTACATCGTTTCTGACTCATTTCACTATGAAACACCCTATCCTAAATCTAACCGATTCCAATCCGAAGAGATATTTCAATTTTATTGAAATGTGTAAGTCTTATTGTTACTATTATTCATTTTACATGTAAAACAAGATGCTTTAGGACATCAATAACCAATATTGTACGTAAAATGAATAAGTCGTTGGAAACGGTTAAAACTTATGAATGCGAATTAATATAAAACAATAAAAATCAAATATCTCGAAAACGGTTTGATTTAGGATAGGTTGTTTCAAACTGAAATCAGTCAGAAACGATGTAAACTTCATTCCCCTAACGGGAATAGATCGACTTAACCAATAACCCTGTATATGTTTTTCTTACATGTTCTTAACACGTCGGTCTTTAAGGTTAAGCTTTTAATACTACCTCGCAAAACACAGTGTATAATATTTATAAGTATGAATGTTTGTATATGTGTACGAATTCTACGCATTCCTATATCATTAATCAGTTAACAATGAAGCTTTGCCGTTTGTGGACCGTTCAAGTGAAAAAAGAAGGGACCTAAGCGGTAGAAATTAAACGAGGAGTTAGACAGGGGCGAATATTGTCGCCTACGATTTTTAGTATCTACTTACAGGCAATAATGTCAAAAGCTCTAGAAGATATCGAATTGGGTGTCAATGTAAACGGACGTCATCAACGACCTGAGATATACCGATGACATAGTTCTCATAGCATCTTCAGAGCAGGAGCTCCAAACAATTGACGATTCTGTGAACGAGTGCAGCGTAAGAGCAGATCTCAAAATGAATGTGAGCAAGACTAAAGTTAGGGTTGTCTCTAATAACGGTACTCTACAACCAGAGGTGACTGTACTAAATATCTCACTGACAACACGCCTTCTTCATTGTTATATCTGGCCTATACTTCTATACGGAAACGAGACCTGGACTATAAAATAGCAACTCAGGAAACGTATAGAAACATTCCAGATGTGGACCTACAGGCGCATGATGGCGATTTTCTGGACCCACAGCGTTACCAAAGTGGAAGTACTGCGGCGAGTTAGACAATAACGACAACTTTTGAAAACCGCCAAAGAAAGAAAAGTAGCATATTTGGGCCATTTACTATATATTACTATATTACAGATATTGCCTTCTTCAATTAATAGTGATGGGAAAAGTTGCGCGAAAGTAACGAGCTGGTCTCAGGAAGACATCATGGCTACGAAACATCAGGGAGTGGACAGGCATGCGAGTGCCGCTAAACTTTCTCGCCTCGCTAATGATAAAGACGAGTACGGAAAGCTGATTGCCAACCTTCATTGATTGAAGAGGCGCCGAGAGAAGAAGAAAAAGAAGAAGAAAAAACTTTGGTTATTGTGTACGAAGGTTTTTGGCAAAACAGGATTTTACTTCTTCTTACTTACTTACCCCTTTAGCGCAGCGACCCAAAGGTGAGTGGACCAATGAGCTTATAAAGATATTTAGATATCTTTTTTAATTCTTATATCAATCAATCAATCAATCAAAATATTCATTTGTTAAACATGTGTTTACATACTCTTAGCATGTAAAGTCTTATAAAGATAGGTAGCTCATACATGTTTTGCCTGGCAGGGCATACAAATATATATAATTTATTTCAAATAATGTCATAATTACAGTTATAACATTAAGTTACTTAATATTAATTATTTTTATTATATTAATGATCATGTTTATGTTAATATAAAATGGATGCATTAAACTCAGTAAAACAAAAGAGAAACTTAAAATGTACCAGTCAAAAATTCACTTTAGTGATAATAACACCTCTCAACCAACAGTTGCTGCATCTTTTTTATTAATAAATTACAATTTAAACTTTTGATTGAGTTAGGTATTTTGTTATATACTTCAGGTGCCATACAGAAGACGCTATTATGCATAAGCGCAGTGTTAGAAGAATGCAAGCGAAGTCTTGTAGTGTCGCGTCTGTTTCGACTAACTACGTCAGCTAGACGTTGAAATAGTTCCGGATTCTCTTTAACAAACGTTACAGTATCGAGAATGTAGAGCGAAGGCAATGTCAAAAGTTTATATTTAAAAAAAAAAAATTAAAAGTTGTATAGGGCAATTTCTTAGTTCAAGCCGATGTCTATAGGTATGGCACAAGAGCCATTTGTTCCCAACTCGGCGCAAACTTATGACGCGGGCGCAGGTAACACTCAAGAGCAATCACGAGGGCGCCACAGGGCCACAGGCAACAAAACATTCTGTGGATTGCCACAGTTGCTCGTAGGTACCACAGCATACAAATATAGACTGTGTAGGTAGGTAGGTACGTTGTACGTATTAATTAACATACAAAAGTACCTACAAGCAACTGGTATCTAATTAATATAAACATATTTAAAGTACGAGGATTATAGGTAGTTAACACAATATACTTAAAGCTAGGTAATTAAACAAATAGAGGCACATCTAGGTCGGTACTATATTTATGGTTTGTTGACATTCGGACAAGAAAATCTGATTCCCGAATGTCATCGACCACCTGCGAGTTTGAATGTGTTGTTAAGTTAATATCGTACCTACCTACGTAACAATTATACATTAATTATATTAGTTTAAAATGCAGAGTTATGACACTCGGACAAGAAATTCTGTTTCCCGAGTATCAGCACCCTCTTGCAAATAGAGTGTAGGTTCCAATACAACATAACTAATAGTAGGTAAGTAATATGTAGGTGCCTACAATATTTTACCAACTAGTATACAAGTAGGTACCTACTACTGGGCTGCTAGTCGACATATATTTATTTATGACCACGAATAAAATTACGTGTATGTCCTTTTTTTGTTTAAAGTGACATGGTAGGTCTATTTTAATCTTTTCACCGTTAGTTATAAATTTTTTCAGCTATTTTGAATAAACGTTTTCATATTATTCTACCGACTTCCAAAAAGGAGGAGGCTCTTAATTCAACTGTATGTTTTTTTTAATGACCTCATAACTTTCAATAAGGTGAACCGATTCTCAATAGTTTTTGAGTTACTCTCCAATAACTGAATAGAATGGAAGTCGGTAGTAAATTTTTCAAATTGTACTTGTTATGTCCTTAAATTATGGAACAAGCACGAGGATCACCTGGTGTTACGCGGTAACCTTTGCCTATAACGGTGCAGTTCGTCACAAGTGACGATATATATATATATATATATATATATATATATATATATATTATATAAACCGTTAGAAAACACATTTATTCAAGACACACACAACGTCACATTACAGACATATGGAACAATAAAAAACATAATACATACACATACATTATGAACAAAAAATCACGTTTAGAAAACAGCGTGATGGTGTGCGTGTCATGAATATGGGTCGCGACTCAGCACACGATGAAGGACAGAATCCTTAGCCACTAATTTTCAGTCGCAACTCATAGTCATGCCCCCATGAACCTCAGCAAAGATACTCAACGTCCCAGAAGAAACGCGACATTCGGCGTTCCCAGATCGTTCCTATATTATGTACCTTTGTACATGACTATACAAAAAATAAATTAAAAAAAAAAAAAAACGACTTCGGCAGGAGTGCGTTGGCGACACATACAATAGGATACTATGGCTACATTCCGGAAAGCGCCGAAACCACTCGCGGCGTTCGCACACCCATTCCCTTACAAGCCCACGATCATCGTGAGTGTCTGAGCGAACTCGATACGTCATCGATGTAGTCACCGAAAACGCTCACAACGCGACCAAAATGCTCGCGGATCGAAGGTGAGTTTACGTGGTTATTGCGAGCTGTGGCAAAGGGAACGGCAAACCGGGGCGCGACAGTTGTGAGCGTTGACGGCGCTTACCGGAACGTACATTATGTATTGTCGAGTTTAGCCACCCTTAGACAAAGAAAAGAATAGACGGCGGGTAGCTCCGTTTCATTTCAACAAGAAAGAGATATAGTATTGAGTTATTATAAGTAACAGAAAAGGACAAAGCTATACTATATCCGTCTCTAAGAGCGTGCCAGCTTTTTCATGGCCAGCGACATAAGTAGCTAAACAAACTTTGACAGTTATTTCGTCTTTGTAAAATTGTGAAGTTTATTTTGGCATTTTTCTGTATCACTTTAAATATATTTGCTTGCATATATGGTTTTAAAGCAGAGATAAACCTATAAAACAATGCGGTGTAGTGTACTTAACTGTAAAAGTGATAGTGAGCGGAAAATTCCTGGATTATCCTTTCATATGTAAGTTTCAAGTTTTCTTAAACATTTGGTTATTATAACAATGTACCGTGTGTTAACTGTTTTATTTAAGTGGCATAGTATTAGTTTTTGTCATAATAAGAGTGGTCAAAGCACTTAAAATCGCGATTTAAAATAATGTTTTTATCATAACCTAAAATTCAGTGTTGCTAGTGTCGGGTCGTGCAATTTCCCATTGTAACAACGATTTATACATTAGTAATTAGATAAATACCTAATGTAAGATATATAATCAAAAATAGAAGCAGATACCTATTGAATTATATGATTGCATCATTTTCAATAAATAATTTAATTTTATCTTATATTACAGTTTCCCGTATAACCCTGATATTCGAAAAAAATGGATTGCTGCCTGTGGTCGAAATGAATGGGTTCCAAAAAAGAGTTCTAAAATGTGCAGCAGACATTTTGATGCGGACCATATATTAAAAAAAGGAAGATATACTTACATTCATCCTGAAGCTGTTCCAGTTATGATCGTGAGAGAAATATTTATATAAATTTGATTCTTATCGTATGATTTCCCTTTATAATAAAATTAAGGGTTCAGTAGTTTCGGAAATAATGGTGATACTGTTGGTACGGAACCCTTAGTGCCCAAGTCTGACTCGCACTTAGCCGGTGTTTTATTATACGTTAATGTTTGACAATTATTTAATCTCTCAACTTAAATTATACAGTAGTGTTATGAAATTAACTAACTAGATAGATAAGTACACTATTGTATTAGGTAAGCCTGTGATGACAATGCATGTTTTTTAAAATAAATAGATATTTTTTTGTTTTTCAGCTTGGAGATGACGAAAATTCTAAAAAGCTATCTGAACATCTATCAGCATCTGCAGCAATAGCGTTGACTACCATCACAGATAGTCACCCTGTGTCTACTGACGTGTTGCAATGCGATACACAATCTGTGCCTGTAAGTGTCTACTTCTCCTTTTATTAATCCGTCAATCCTTCCTTCTGCCAGAGGCAAACCAACAAAATGTTTGCCTGTAAGTTTATCTTTACAATAAGATGCATACATATCACTACGCCTATAAACCCCGACGGGGTAGGCAGATGTGTTCTCCTATTACAGGTGTTTCTACACCCAAGTTTCGCAGTTAATAAGCCCCATGTAATAGGAGGCGAGCCTACTGACATTCATAAATATATTCAACACTTATATTAATTTTTGTTATGTAGTTTTTAGGATGATGTTGTCATAGAAATAAGTACTTCACTTAATGTAACAATTCTTTTAGGAAAAATCACCTGAACTAACACCAAGAACTCTGAAACGAAAATGGAAAAATGAAGAAAAACGATCTAAAGAAAGAATGAAAAAATTAAGAGCGCTTCGAGAAAAATCGCGACGGTTGAATAAGAAAGTGGCAAATTTAGAAAATATTCTAACAGAATTGAAGTCAAGATCACTTTTTAGTGAAGAAGATTGCGACCTAATTGGATCACTTGAATGCGGCAACAAAGACTTCTTGAAAAAAGTTATTAGCCCTGGTCCTGCTAATTCTAAGTATTCTCCAGCTCTCCGAAAATTTGCGCTTTGCTTGCATTATATAAGCCCAAAGGCATACAATTTTGTAAGAAATTCATTCAATTCTTGTTTACCACATCCGTCTACTTTACGTTCATGGTATAAGAGTTTTGACGGTAGCCCAGGATTTACTGATGAATCACTTGAATGTATAAAGTTATTAGTTAAACGTGCTAAAGGTAAAACAATTTATTGCGCTCTATCTCTGGATGAAATGGCGATTCGGAAACATGTTCAGTGGGATGGTAAGCAATGCGTGGGATTAGTAAATTTTGGAGAAGTGTTAGATTGAGATAATGTTGCTGTTGCTAGGGAAGCTCTAGTATTTATGGTCACCGCTGTAAACGACAGTTGGAAAATTCCAGTGGGCTATTTCTTGGTGGATGGTTGTACAGGGGCACAAAAGGCAAATTTGGTAAAACAATGTGTGGAACTTTTAATTTCATGTGGAGTTAATATAATATCACTGACGTTTGACGGTTGCCCTGCCAATTTTTCTATGGCCAAATGCCTTGACTGTCTTTTGGATCCTTTAGATTTGAGTAATCTTAAAACTTCTTTTACCATTCAGAATCAAGAAATCTCTATTTTTCCCGATCCAGCACATATGCTGAAATTAGTGAGAAACACCCTTGGAGAAAAAAAAGAGCTTACCAACTTAAATGGTCAAAAAATATCTTGGCAATTTATTGTTAATCTTCATAATTTACAAAACAATGAAGGCCTTCATTTGGCTAATCGACTCCGAAGCCAACATATCAATTTTGCTAAACAAATTATGAAAGTGAAATTGGCAGCCCAAACGTTCAGTTATTCTGTAGCTGAATCTATAGAACTGTGTCGAAAAGATTTAGAAATAGCAGATTTTGTTGATTCAGAAGCTACAGTAGAATTTATAAAAAAACATAATAGCATATTTGATATTTTAAATAGCAGAAACTTCCATACATTTGGTTTCAAAAAACCTATGAATGATAAGAACTATAGTGACATTGAAAATTTCTTGAATGAAATGGAAAATTATATAGTTGGATTAAAATTAAAAGATCATCCAATATTACAGACTAATAGAAAAGTAGGTTTTTTTGGATTCTATATTTGTATTCAGAGTCTTAAAAAGGTTTACCGAAATTTAATCGCTTCCAAGATTTTGAATTTTGTGCCCTTGTACAAAATGAGCCAGGATCACCTGGAATGTTTTTTTAGCTCTATTCGTGCCAAAGGTGGATTTAACAATAACCCCACTGCTATACAATTTAAAGGCGCATATAAAAGACTAGTTATACATGGGGAAATAAAACATATTACGTCAGGAAATTGCATCCCCCTAGAAGACATAAAAATTTTAACGTTCAGTGAGATGCGGTACGAAAATAAAATTAATTTATTTACGCATACAACTGAATCTATTGATAATTACGAGTCAGTAGAAAGCCTACCAGCTGTCGATGGTGACCATGACTACTTGGCAGACCCCTCTAGGCTTTCTTTGTACACACAAGAAGTCATTGTGTACATAGCCGGATTCGTTGTTAAAAAGTTGAGAAAAGTAATTAAATGTGAGGAATGCCTCCTATCTTTAATCTCCAATAAATATGATGGATTTATTGCCAAAAAAGATAAAGGAGGGTTGATCTATCCATCGAGGAGCGTTACTAAAATATGCGAACGTGCTGAAAAAATATTTAGATTGCGTTCACATGAAGGTATCAAATTTTACAATGAGAAAAACTTAATGCAGAAATTAATACTTTCATGTTTTAAGGACTGTATATGTGACATTTATATGTTTGAAAATCTTCACAATAATGATGACCAAATACTGATTGGAAATCATAGAATAATGCTTTTGAAAGCAGTCGCCATGAATTACTTTGAAGTAAGGATTCACCACAGTACCAAACAGTTTTTTGCACCCAGAGATAGGATTCGTAATATACATAATAAACTAGTGCTATTCAAAGGGCAATAAATGATTCTCTCTGTTCTGTGGTCTTATATAGTATGTTTACATTAATAAAAATGTTGATTGTGATTCAGGTAATGCCTTTATTTTTGGACCCTTGTTTTATTCTCGAGGAACTAAAATTTAAACTGGTGATATAATGAACCATTGATAAAAGTGAACCATCGATCTCGTAATCCGATCGTATAACGAGGCTTTTAACTACCCAGCTTGATAACTACGTAGAAGAATATATATTTTTATATATCACGATATACGATAGAATATGCTATAATTTATATATTATTATTATATCGCTCCACGCCACGTTATATTCCTAATCTGTGCTCCGCTCCGCGTTGGAACTGCGTGGTACTTAAATCTCCCTGTGTCTGGGTAGAGGGTAAGGTTTATGGTATCACTGAGTTTAGTTTTTTGTCTCATGTGTGGCCACGCTACCCGATCCTCTATAGCTTTCTTCCTCTAAGTTAGCCACCGGTCTGTCTCTACACCTCTATTGAGTCTATGGCGTATACGCGTAAAGACAATAAATACCTGTACTCTGTGGTGTGTGCTGTCACACTGGCAAACAAACAATAACAACGGTAGTCTGATTGATATATGATAATGTTGTATACACTATAACGTATAGACACTGTAACTTTATGTTACAGTGTCTATACGTTATAGTGTATATTATGTTATGTTGTATATATGTTATAGTGTGTAACACACGTGTTGTTTTATATCCATTAGCGCATTGCGCGGATGCCCGTGTCCGCGTGGACGTATTCATAGTGTACGGAAGCTTATTGACGTGCGACTAGAGGTGATAAAATGCTGCTGCGCCAATCAGTTCTATTTTTAATACTTGGTAAAATCCAAGTCCTGAAAATAGAACCATATATTGAACTATCTGCAAGCCGCGGTTTCACCCGCGATGGATGATGATTATGAATCTAAATATGTAGCTTAAGTTCATCAAAGATAATGTAGGATACTAATGCTGAATTTTTTATCTAATCGGTCCAGTAGTTTCAGAGCCTATTCAATGCAAACAAACAAACAAATCTCTCCTCTTTATAATATTATAGTTTAGACATACTAGAATTTTATTAATTAATCCATTCATTCTTGTCCCTTAATTACGTTTAAATAAATAATTAAAATCCTGAAGGGTTTCGTTTTAAGAGGATCAATCACTAAGATCACTTAGTTGCACGTTTGTCTGTCTTACTGTGAATCAAGAGTCTAATTCTTAGACAAGTTGAAAATTATTACATTATCGTCTTGAGTGCGGCCTTATGGTGCTCAAAAAATGTATATACGTCAACGCAATTAAAAACATCAAATGTCAAAATATGCGCATAAATGTTCGACACTGGCCAATAAAACTAATAAACGATATACTTCTCAGTGACCTAGTACATGAAACTTCACACGGAGCAAGGTTCAACAGTACAAGTAAAGAAAAATATCCAGAACTCGTATTTTTTGTCATTTATCACAAAATCCGATTTTAAACTTACTGGGGAATCAACAGTGACGTATATGTAAACATTTAATGAAAAAAAAAAATTTATGTAAAAAAAGATCTTTGCCTCTCATTTTTTGCTCTTTCAAAATTAAATATTTCGGAATTGTTTCATAAAAAAGTGTATGCAACACTACAAAAAAAGGTCAGTGTAAAATATAACAACGTGATAACAAGGTGATTCTAATTATAGGTATAATAATTAAAATTAAAGTTTTTTTAATCGAGAGTTTAAGACCCCATCTAGTGAAAATTGAACACAAAAATATTATTTATAATACCACGGCATGCTAGCTTAAATGATATCATTCTGTCAGGAATTTGTCAGTGCTGGTGTCCGGTCAGTTTAACAAACTAACGGCAATAGACCAGATAGGATGACTCTCATGCCGTGAAAGATGGGCGGCCCCTGGTTCGGAACACTACATGTGTGCCAACACTGGCACCGTCTAATCTCCATGGGACGATTGATCAGGCTGGCATTGATGCGACTAAAGCGAGAGACCTCAAACGTCATAAATATTATACATGTTCATGCTGTTTGGGGCTGCCCGCTTTCAACTATAAAGTAATCTAGCCAAACGTTCGGTTCTTGCGACAGGTGACAGGAGTACTGGTGCCTAGTTTGGGTCAATAAAGAGTATTGCCATTCAACGTGGCAATGCTGTTAACATTCTGGCTTCGTTTCCCCTACCTTTGGGCGTATGTACTAGTATTTTTTAGTTTGTATAATAAAATAAAAATAAGAGGTTGAATATTATGTAAATAAAAGTAAATGGCATACGTGGCCCTAGCCTATCAGACCATAATTTTGGATGTATGTGATGTTTTAATTAAACAATTTGAATGTGTAAAATAACAATTTTCATGTTAATGTGTGCGACACAGGGCATGCTACTTCGGGGTATAGGTGTATCTATGTTTGTATTAATAAAATATTTTAAACAAAGAAATTTCTTCATACTGATTCCAGCAGCATTTTACATCACTCTAAGCCTATCAGTACAAAATAATGTATGCGCATACATTTGTCAGAATGTCGTGCGGCCCTATCGCTCGTTTGCGACCGCCCTACAGTTATGTATACACACGAAAATATATGAAAATGTAATTTTTAAAAAGCTATAAAGCCATTTAAAGCGATTTTTACAGATAACAATGTTTCATTACGGGAAAATAGGCGAGGATATGATTTTTAAATGTATTGTTGGTTGGCTTTTTTTGTTGAAGATTGTTGTTTGTATTGTATAGTACAGCCAAATACTGCGCCCCGCGGTTACATCCTCGTATACGCATATTTTAAGTATATTAAGAGGTCATTAATATATTGTCATTAATATATTAATATACTTCCGCAGTCTTTAATGTTAAGTACAATTTGTTTTTTTGTAATAATTTTGGACTATAAAAAAAAAAATTAAAGTTAACTAATGAAATTTTAATAGAGGTGATGGTTGGCGGGTATCACCTGATTGGGATCGAATTATTAAAATCCCAAGGCCAGGCAGAACACTGCAAAAACTTTAGAAATGATGAGTGATTATTGCGTTCAGACGGAACATTTTGATTAAAAATTATACAAAAAAAAATACACATCAAACTATAGTACATAAAAAAATGTAACATTAAACAAATTGTCATCTAGTCTTCCAGTGACCATGTTCACAAAACATCGCACTAACGAATATATAAAACATACGTAAATTAATCCACTTAAAGCTTTTTTAATTTCTTCTTTTAAAAGCGGAAAACCTAAGGAGCAGAATAAGGTAGTTGACATAGTCAAAAAAAAACTTAATAGTAGCTAGAGGAAAAACCTCAATGAATTAAAAAAATAATATGCATTGGATTAACCTTATTTTGAATATACAAAATATGTGCAAAAGTTTCTAAAAGTCACGTGACCAAAAACGGAAGTAGCTGCGGAAATGGTGTCATAATGGCAAAAACATGATAGTGTCGTGCCTTATCAATAGACCAGAATCAAGCAAGTGAAGAAAGCATCTAATATTATAGCTTTAAAACTAAATACATACTAGGTCAAAGGACAAACTGTTAATTCATAAACACGGTTATTGCCACAACCGCAAATAATAAGGTATGCATATTTTTTATATTAATTAAGTACCAAAGTTTATAATAATATTTAATAGTAAACTCGTTTTTCTTGTTGTCATTGATGTTACACATTTATCGATTACAGATTTTTTTCTGAATGAAAAAGGGTCTTAACAGAGAGACAGACGAAAAGGACATCAAAGTGATCCGATAAGGGTTTATTTTCAATTTTAAGGTGGGAAACCCTATATAGAACAAATCATGCGGCTAAAATGTAGGTTTATTTGTGTAACTGCAGTCATATGTTTTTTTGTAGTAGGTAGCTAGAGTCTGGTCTAAGAAATAAGCCAGTCGTTCAAATACTGTTTTGTATATTATTAAGTCACTTGGATGCATTACTTAAACTTGCTAACACGATTGACAAAAAACGAACAACAATATTTCATGATTTTATACACTTTACTGACGCTCATACACCATTATGGACATCAATCACCACTATTACAAGTCAAAACTTGAGAATAAACACAAAAGAAAATAATTTTATTATTTTATTGTTTAGGGATCTGGCGAAACGTTTGGTTGAGGCGTCGGGTGACCGAAATGCTGGCGCCTATTTTGGGCAAAAACTTAGCATTGCCATCCAGCGTGGCAATGCCGCCAGCGTTTTGGCCACTTTTCCCCCCACCATGGGGCTTATAGATTAGATAGTTATTATTATTATTATTTTATTTAATTTTTAATTACTAACAATGTAATGTTTAAATGAAATTAGTTTATTATAATAGTAATTGTTGGCTTTTTCCCACCATCTCCATTTACAAGCAAGCAACCTCCAAGCAAGCCAAATGTATTATAATCACAACACTATTTGTTTTTGCCCTAGTGACGTCATACGACGTATAGGCCGCCATTGAAGAATAATGTTTTAGCGCCAATTTTAATACTTGATATATAAACATCGCTTTTTTTTAGTTAATAATTCTTTAAAAAAATACTTATAAAAAAATGCTAGGTGTGTATTTCAGTGTCTGAATAATTTAACACCCTTACATTAAAAACAAAGATCAACAACTCTATTTTGATAAGAATGTGACAACGATCTGACTTGATGATTATTGATTATGTAGTCGAAGACAGTATCCTCAAAATGGCGACGGCCAGCAGTGCGATTCTCTAAGAGCAAACATCGTTGCATATTTGACAAAATCCGTGAAAAACGAGGAGATGACAAGATACGTTGGAAAAACAACCTTAGTTACAAGGGCGATATTTAAGTATTTGACATCGGTGACATCGTCGATGATCGTAACGACGATCATTAGAGAATCTCATAGACAGTATCCCGAACACACCGTAAGGTGCTTAGATTTTCACTCTTGTTGATGTTAGTAGTGCTAGCAAGTGCCGTAAGAACAATTTTGTATTTGTATTTGTATTTGTATGCCCTCGATGTTACAGTCACACCATTCCAACCTAGGATTTGCTAATTAGTGACTGATCCTTACTACTGTTGAAACTCTAAATTTCTTGTCATGACAAGAGGTTTATGAGCTGCAAAGTTGGACCGAGTCCACTCGATAGCCATTGCCAAGCTTCATGTATATATGTAATGATAGTTAACAACCGACTCGATCGAGTTCTAGATCGAGTTACGATATATTTAATGTCTCTGCTGCAAAGAATCATCGACTTGAGAACCTGTTTTTGTTTTGGAATGCTGTTAGGAAGATCCTTGCATTATTATTTAATCACACGTGCAATTTGAAAAAAATTATATCTTCTTTCATTCTATTACTTTGGTAAAAATCAGTTATTGGAGTGTAACTCAAAAACTACTTAACCAAATTTTATAATATAAAAATAATACATGGGACCACACGGGAAGCACCAGCATTCAAACAAAAAAAATAATTTTGGAAATCGGTTCACACAGTCGAAAGTTATGAGGTAACAAACATAAAAAAGAAAAAAACAGTCGAATTGAGTACCTCCTCCTTTTTGGAAGTTTGTAGAAAATAACAACTATCGATATGAATCGTATCGTATAAATCGTAATCGTATAATTGATAAGTGACAATACAATAGTAGAGTGTCAAAATTCTCTAAAAATATGTACATAGTTTGATTCACAAAGTTGCCGCATACTGGATTAAATATGCGATGATAACGCGTATTAGCATTTCTTGATAAAATATTGCCTTATGTAAAATTTTATGAAATACTATGCTGTATAGTGCGAGAAAGCGGTGCACACTGCATCATGACCAGAATTAAGTATTTTTAATATACCGAAATTTTGTTTATTACAAGCGAGATACATAGATAAAATTTCAGGTTCAAATCAGGTTTCAAATTCGTGGTCAAATATCAATCCATTAATTAAAATTACCTCACTTTTCACATTTAATATGAACCGCATAGGTAGTTGAAATAATACCACACCATAAGATGAATCGTGTTCTGTGCTCAAGGCGTTATCGAATCGAAACTCAAATCGATCTAAAACTCGATTCAACCAGTTGTAACACCACTGGTGATAATTTAATTTAGCGTATTACTGTGCCGGCTTACATGATAACGTACTACTGCAAAGCACAGCAGTAATTTGAACCTTCTGTTTCCGTATGTGAAGTTGCTTTTCGGTGGTTGGTATTAAGGTTTAGGATACAGTTTGTACAAGAAATTAAAGCTACGTACGTTATGTGATTTTACTATAGGCTTTGTATGGTTAACATGGAGTAAGGTACTGTTTCATACTTAGATTTACTATTGGTCTTTTGGAAATGTATTACAAGTAACTGAAGGCCCACTTATGTTATTGAAGTGTGGCTTATCATTAGTGAAATTAGTGAAACATAGCTTAGCTTGTCTATGCGTGTGCCAAGACTTCGTGGATCATGGAGTTAGTCCGAAGGAAGTACTGCTACATTTATCTTTTCCTCCGCGAAGGTGGTGATGCTCCAGTTATTTGAACATCTATGTTCTTGTTATGAGGGTATGATGGGTGCCGGAGAACTCACAGGCACATGAGACTAAATAACTTATTATCTTACTTGCATCTGTTATAGGCAGAGTTTACCACGGCTTGTTCCGCAACCTAATGATATGAAATAAAACTGAGCCCTTGCGTTCTTCAAAGGGCATAGTAAGCCTTTGTTAGAGTTTCCCAATTTGACTTTATGACAGGGAATATCGGACATCATTAAAAATACCTGATGTAAAAAGTCCTCACAAGAGAAAATATAGCCCAAATATGTATACCTGCTTTTAGCTTTAAAACATTGTTCCTGTGGCACGAATATCGGTAAACGATCGCTGAGCTTATCTGATCGTTCTAAACTAGTTGTTCAATTAGGTGAAACAAAGTTTGACGCGGTTTCTGTTTGGATGCATATAGATGCTAGTGGCGTTATCAACTTGTGCTTCCATGCTTTGGAGGGCATGTTGAATCTTTTTTCCCATCTAAGATCAATATTCTATAGACTATAACAATCGTCAGCCATGTGGTCGCCTGAAAATTTAGCTCATGTGTTGTAGTTGTCAGGCCTAGCCTAACAGATAATACACATTAAGGCTCAGGTGTTGGATTTTGGTGGCAGAGAGGAAGGCTCGTAGAGAAACTGAGAACTCTTTTCTATCTTGCGGTAGCCTATTGTCTGTAAGGCGACTAAGGCGTGAAAAGTGCCCGGCCCCATCTGTAGAGCAAATAATTCGCCATATTTACATAGGTCTTTAGAGCTTGGGGAGTGCATCCGTTACCTTTCTTTTTGCCTCAGTAAGTAGCTTCAAACTGTGTGTATCTTCCTGAGCCTTTTGCAAAGAAGCTGAGGAATATGAGGAAGTGAAGAGGGGCTGTAAAATATACTCTATTTGATTATGCTGCTTTAAAAAACTATATACCACTACGATTCTGAGGCAAGCGGAGTGAGTTCACGGTTATTGAATCAAAGATTCCCCGGAAGCCGTCCTTGTTTCTTTGAGAATATTGAATATTTTTATCCTAATTATACAAGTTACCATATCCGAAATTTCACAGATTCTCAGGCAAAATGTTCCGGAAAACACATTCCGCTCAGTATCCGTCAACATTTGTCATTTGTACTCACCCCTGCCGGTAGTAACCGTAATTATATGATTTAGTACACCATTGTGCGGGGCTGGAGATAAAACTTGACGGGTTGTATTTTGGTTACCTGGGGGCCTACTGCAGTGTAATTAAACGGGCGATGGGAAAGCTATGCTTGAAGCCTCTCTGTATGAAATAATCAATCTAAAATATGTTTGGCCATGGGTGGTTTCGTGTTCGGCATCTTGTTATTGACCAAAAGAGCGAAGCGTCTCCACATTGAATTTCATCTGTCCGTATGTTTATTAGGTTGTATGTCGAGCCTCCTGCACAGGTCGTGTTTTTCAACCAATCTTGATAAAACTTGGTATGCATATTTTAGTATTCAATTTGTTTTTATTTGTTGTCGGCAATTTTTGCGTGTGTGTTTGTTGGTACTTTTCTTTTCAAAAAAGGGGAAAAGTTTGCAGCGGTGTTATTTACGGACCGGTTTTGATAAAACTTGGTACATACATTAGGTACCTAATTTTAAAGAAGAATTGGAAACCTGAGCATATTTCGTCAAGTGGTTACCGGGATAATAGATTACTCAAACTTCATACTCAGACTGCGAAAAATGGCCGCTGGTAAAACTGATCTAGCGAGGCCTACTGTTCGTTGAACTACTAGTTTACTCTATATACATAATACGTACATATACTAGTATAGACCTATACAATCGATATCCATACAGATATAATGTTAATATTATTTTCTATACGTCCGCCGGGTTCGATTCTTTGACTGAGTACTTACGTGTTTTGTGTTAAGTCTATAAATACTGTTTTTCTACTCACTAAAATCGATGACATGGTGCCTCAGAAGATATCTTTGAATGTCGTTTTCAAACTACAGTTGATATGATTTAAAGACTATTTATATTTACAAGTATATTGATTATAATACAAGAGTTATTCCAATTTTTTATTTTGTACAACATATCGATAAACTGTATCACAAACAGGTTTCTAGAGCCAGTCTTATTATTACCGCAGTGGTGTAGAGTAATCTCACCCAAACATAAGTGCCAGAAAATGGAAAGCAATTTAGCATGTTATAAAGAAAATCAAAATGAAATGGTTCAAGACTCAATGTATAGCAAATCTGTTATAAGCCACGCCTTAGATTTCTTACCACAAGCTTAAACTACAAAGTTGACAAGGCAAAGTCCGGGAGTACACGTATATAACTAGCATCTAATCCGCGAGGACCTTGTGGGGTTGAAATCTAAATCCGTAAGTGGTTGGGTTGAACTAGATAACCTTCAGGAAAGGGACGATAGAGCCATTGTATACCAACGTACTAGTAAGCGTAATATTAATAGTGTCTTTTAAAGATAAATACTAACTTTGGGACTTTAGGCTAAATGCTTAATGTGTAAGAACTTTGTATGTAATGTCACACATCATCCACACTAGGCCTCCACATACCAAACTAAGCATACCTTGTACTATGACCTCATGACTGACATACGTACTTATATACACACCCAGACACAGGTCAAGCAGACATATTCATGCAAATAAATATTTGGCCTATACGGGGTTCCCGGGAACAAGGGTACTGAAGGTTGCTACCAACGCTGCTAACCAGCCAGTCCGTTTTGACTGTTGTTTAAGAAATGGTTCTTTATAATCAATACTTTCCAATGTTTCATACTCTCACGTTATAAAAGCCAACCAAGGGGTGTGTTGGCAATTTGTTCGCTCGCTATTAAGAGATCAAAAACGTAACTGCATTCTTTTTCTACTGACTTCCAAAAAGATGAATGAGGTACTGAATTCGACTGTTTTATTATTATTTTTGTTACCTCATAACGTTCGTTAGGGTGAACTGATTCTCAATTTTTATTTTATTTTAAAGTCGGTGCTGGTGTGGTCCCATTTAAATTTCCAGTTGTTTTTGAGTAACACTCCATTAACAGAATAGAATGGAAGTCGGTATACAATTTTTCAATTGGTACTTGTTGAAATGAACTTTTATTACTAATACATAACAAAAATAAAGACCATGTTAATATTCCGAACCAAAGAAATTTCGATTCGTTTCCTCATCTTAGCTGTACAGACAAACATAAGTATCCACTAGAAAATTCCATTTCCCCCGACTTTGTCCGCGCCACTCATACTTGTCCGATTGTAAGATACGTTGACGAATTACATGAATAATGCCGGAACTGAGCATTCTCATTCACGTTTTTATCTTACTTAATAAATAAAGATAACGAAAAGTTTGTTTGTTGGTGAGTGGAAGCTTCAGAATGGTATGAAATGATCTTTTAAAAATACTATGTTCAGCCTAAATATACAAAAAAATACCTAATAGTATAAAACACTCATCTATACTTAATATTATATGTAAGTATGTTTGCAACGAATTGGCGCAAAAAGTACTGGACTGATTTCAAAAATTATTTCACCATTTGAAAGCTACATTCACCCTGAGTAACATAGGTTATAATAGATTCATCATCATCATCATCATCATCCATCCCCACGCGGGTGAAACTGCGGAGATCAACTAGTAAGTGATAAATGAAATATCATTCAAAGAAATAATTAGTGACATTTCATTCACCAAGTTGTAGAAACATAGATATATAAACTCTTTATTGCAACATCACATTTTATAGTAAAACAAACAAAGAAATAGGATAAAATAATAAAAAAACATAGTCAATAATGAAAAGCTTAAAGTAAGATGTCACAATTGGTGGTCTTATCGCTTAGAGTTATCTTTTCCAGACAACCATACCCAACAAATATACCATAGATAACATACCTTGCCATAGCAGTTGCAGTGTCATCCAGAGTTTTAACTTTACAGTTTTACCCGCGGCTGTACATTTCCACTCGAGATATTGGTTTTTTATTTTATTGTATAGTTATGTTGTAAAGTTATTTCATAAAGTTTTATATAATTATTCCTAACTATATATTTGATTGAGCGTTTGATCTCCATCTCGTGTGATATGCAGTTTAGCTATGGTCTAAAATGCTGGAACACTAGACCTTGAAAGACGACTGTCTCTGGTGGGTGAATGATACCATCAGCCAGAACCGCTAGAGCCAGCGTTAACCTACTTTAAAACTGTGGATTTTATTTTAATTTTACAGGCATCATCATCATTCCCACCGCCGCACACTGCTGACCATATGCCCCCACCATAAATTATCAAAAGAACCAGTTGGAAGCGACTTGCATTCAACGTCCTGCGACCCTTATCAGGTCTTAGAAATATTCAAATTATCAACGGGATAGTTACCATGTATTTTTTTTACGTTTCCGATTTTGTTATTGTTTTTTGATATATGAGACCATGATAGTTTAAAATCTTATCTTTTATAAGGTCTCCTTTCCATCTTATCCATGATCTACTGCAGAACCTTCCGGTCCTATCGGTCAGTTATTCGGACTATGAGCCTTGCCCACTGCCACTTCAACATTATTAAACTCAGGTTTATACCGGTAACTTTCGTTCGTCTACGCATCTCCGCATTTCTGATTCGATCACGTAGAAAAATCCCAAGAATAGCCCACTCCATAGCTCGTTGTGTGAGTTTGAGCTTATTTATGAGGCCCAAAGTAAGAGACCATGTTTCATTACCACACATTATAACACACTGTTCAAAGACATTCACCTAGAGGCACTATTCATTCAATAGTAAATCTCTTTTACTTTGATGTGAGCTTTACCAAACGTTTGAATCAAATAACCGATTAACTGAAGCTGACCGTCACTACATCTGAAATACAAACTAAATGCGTCATGGATCAGATCAGTTACCATTGACCTAATCCGTGATCTGAAATATTACAGCCAGGGTCGCAGGCAAACACCTATTTAGGCTCGAGTATCTAAAAAAAAACAATTTCCGTCGGAAGTGGCACAATAAAGGAATGTAAATTTAATTTCGACGATTTTGTTTGCTTTGCCAAAGCAATGAAATGCTTTTGAATTATATTATTGTTAATCTGTTTGGTTTTTACGCGTTAACGAAATGATTGTTTTATTTACTGGCAGATCAGTCCACGGTTTTTTAGAACTTAATTTTCCAGAACTCTCGTTTGTACAGATACAAATGATGTAGAGAAACGATGTTTAGGGGAAACATACTAGGTAATGATTTAACTAGCTAAAACTCAAATATACTAAAACATGAACATACGACAATCAAATAATGACGATGACTTTTATCAAATTTGAATGGCGTAAAATTGCAACAAAGATGACCACGATATTGGCGTAGCTTTCGAGTGGTAGGTAGAACATTATTTTTTAATAAACCTAAGTTAAGCCTTGTTACATTAATAAACTTCACCAGTGTACAATGTACAATTTATAATCAATATAAAAAATTATGTTTTTCGAAGAGTTTTTAGTATTTGCTGTAGGTGCCAGTTTATTATAATTTGTATTAGTATAATTGTTCCAGTAGTTTAATCAATAAAGTAATTATAAAAGCCGGCCTAAGGGTTTAGATTGTCGAAGTCAGAAGGTACCATGCGCACAATATTGTGATAATACGTAATGTAAACTCCAAAAGTCCATAGGCAAACTTAAAAAAAAGCTCGAGGTTGAGTTTGACTTATGATTCTCTTTTCAAGAGACACATGCATCAATTATATTGTCAACAAGTGGTGTTTTCAAACAACAATCGGTCACATATCACATATTGTAATATATATATAGATATAGATATTTATAGTTAAGATTCGAACTCGATCCTCTTTGATCGTGAATCCATTGCTTAGACCAAACATCCACCAGCACCTGATAGATATCGCACGAATTTCAGCAATGCAATGGAAATAACAGGTCGCCACTATGACGCATATTCTAAATGCAACAGAATTATATTGTTATTTCGCGTAATGCGACGATGACATGTGTGTTGTCTGTGGAATATTGAGACATCGTCATACACGGCTGTATCGTGCAGGAGTCATAGCAATGTAATCCTAAGCATGCCTATGGACTTTTGGCCGCTTAATGTACTTTTGATATAAGTTTTAACCTATCATGGTCAAAAACATAAGAGGTATTCAAAATGGTGCCTCGCATAACAAACGAGTACGGAAGAGAGTAGACCGTTTCGTCTGCTCGTAAACATTCACCCACCCGCAATTCCTCAGTTCATACGTGATCATGGCGCTTGCAACAGTGCCGAAATTTCGGAAACTTATAGAAAATATACATAGTAATTATCCCGTTGATAGTTTGAATACTTCTAATGTACTTTTGAACTATCACGGTACCGACTTCAACGAGCTAGGTATTTCACACAATTTTTAAAGTTGAATTGGTTCAATTTTTTTTATATTTTTTTTACTATATAAAGTTTCTTATCTTTTTTGATTAAACTAAGAACATGACAGCTGAAGTAAATGTGTTTGTATACTTCTGAGACGTAAAGTATTAAATACAATAAAATAGCAAAAAATCAGTTACAAACGCATTCAAAATGATCGTTTTGTATCATGCCTGCACTTGCGTTATTATGTATTCAGCCTTTACGACACTGCAGTACGCCAGTACTGCAATGCTACAGTTATGTTGTTTGTAAATATGCATAACTTCTGTACTACCCTCGTTATAAAATATTCCCGCTACAGGTATCATAATATCTTATCTTTTTTTTACTTTTAACCCGTCCAATGGTCTTTCGGTTTCTTTCCGCATAAGAGTTAGCAGATAAAAATTACTACACTTGAATAGTTTGACCAACTAAAATTATATGTATACCAGTGGAGTGCATTGGATCTGATAAAATCAGTGTCACACTTAGTGTATGCGCGACATAGCTTAGCACTTTTTTGTACTTACACATTGTGTACTATCGGCACGCGACGCGTTAAATACCATCACGTAATAACTTATCTTGAGTATTCAATATAATTTAAATTATACTGGTAGCAATTTAAGTGTATTGCACTTCAAATAACGTAACTAAACTAGCGATTTATGGTAGTCTTTATTCTGTTAACACTACATCCAAATTCATGTAACACTTAGACTGAAAATATGACTATTGTAATAAATTTTGGGTATTTTTACGTTACTTGTAGTTTAGTGAGGACCAAGTTACATGACGACTGGTCAGCCGTGCGATTCTCTAATGATTCGTCGTTGCGCTCGTCGACGCGCTCACCAAAGTCAAATTCTTAAGAGATATCACCCTTGCGCACAAGATTGTTTTTTCAACGTTTCTTGTCATATCGGCATTAGTTTCACATCAAAGATGCAACGATGTTTGGAGAATCGCACGGCTGTCTACAATATATCCATAATTGAAGACAAATATCTAATTTTAATGATGTCATTCGGAAGTGTTACCTATACTAATTTGGATTTTAGTCTGAACAGAATAAGAACTGGCATTATTTAGAGATTTTTAGTATTGATAATGCTTACAGAATCGACACTAATATCATTACCATCCCTTTCTTTTCATTTGGAGATAGTCATCAGAATATTTGTTTAGACTATATGAATGACAATACAGACCCTAAACCGCTGGAGCTATAAATTTAAAATGTCTCCAGTTGATACATTTTATGTTTTAAACATCCAATAATATTGTATAATAGTACGATTCATGAGGCAAATGATGTTTGCATACATCAATACCATCCATCACTACAACTTCAAGATGGCAATCAGGGATCGGAACTTAGCGGTGCTGGAAGCACTGCTTCAGTGCAAAGAGGATTCTCAGCAAGTGTAATATATGTTGAAATTGTACTAAGAGTGGGTATGGGCATTCAGAGCAGTCATGCTCACGAAAAGGTGTTGGCAGGCGGTGGCATGTGTGGCGGGCCGCCATCTTCCCTCAAATATGGTTGAGGAAGGCGTTGGCTCTCACATGCGTCAACTCGTTAACGGTTGCTGTCTGCTGAGACCATTCTGCCTTGAATGCGTATTCCAACTCAGAAACGAAGTATCCATTATAAGTTTATTACTTATAATGGATATAAAACTGACATGGTCATATGATTATATATTATATCGAATTGATTCAGCGCTGTTTGAGAAAATCAATGAAAACAAAATTATATATCCAGTAAATTTTTTGGGTTGTGGTTCTCTTTAGCAGAACGTTTGTTTCATCAAAATGTATCATCAACATCGGGTTTTAGTATCTTCAATAATAGAACAAAAGTCGGTTTTCTAATTTTCACATTGTAATCATTCGTTTAAAGACGAACAGTTCTAGCGGTGTGGAGTAAAGTGGTGCTAATCAGCTCCTTTAACGAGAGCGATTCAGGATTAAGTGTTTAAGGCGAGTCTAACACAGAAGTCTTTGGTACGGTTATAGTACAAACTATTGCAAAATATTTAATCCTACGCAAATATTTTGTGTAAAAAAAAAGCAAAAAAAGAAAACCAGGTCCACTGACTGAAAGCATTTCGCAAAAAAATACAGCATGTATTAAAATCCTTCATCTCGTTAAGCACCCCATCTTAATTTCTAGACACAAAAAGTCTCGGTATGAAAACCCTTGTCCCGCGATATGAAAGCTGCGCTTCAGTCTAGTCTACCTATTGTGGGACTGAGTCCTGAGACTGTTTGAAGAGTAAACACCCTATGCACTGTACAGTAATACACAAAAGTACTTTTGCAACAATATTATTTAGAATGGATCTATTTTTACAGGTGAGGACCAAGACACCATGTGGCAAAATAACAATGTATCCACAGCTTTACTAGAAGGTGACTTAGACAGGATAATGACATAGTAACAGATTTAGGATGACTTCTATTCATGCGGAAAGCTTCATCACCACCTTGGGGATGTGACAACATCCTCCATCCCCTCAAGGGTCGATGTCATTATAACAATAAAATGTCTATTGTGTCTGGTCGTGTGACCTTTGATGCATTAAAGAAGTGGCAACCCTCAAACTATCTGAAAATAAAGTTATAAAAGTATATCTATAGTACCTTGAAGATAGCAAGATACCAGCCGTGTACGCCGACAGCTCGCAGATGCCTCTGCATACTTCCGCTGAATATGAGCATCGTAACGGCATCATATTGTTGACGTAAACAGTACAAACTATCATTTATCAAGTACAACTATGGCACAGATATTGAAATTTATAGAGAGAAAAATTCCGCTTTATAAATATCAATGTTTGAGATCGCTAAAGCAGGCGTTAGTGCTTTGTAAAATAATACTATAAAAATCACAATGCGATGTCAATACAAAAGTTTAACTATTTCTAAATAATGCTTCCTTCGGTTGGATAGTACTGTCAAAACTGTTCAATAGATGTCGCTCTGTCCCCGTAAGACGGTTAGTCAGATAGAGAGTTAAAATTCGATGCTCGGACCAGAACCTCGGTGGCCTAGTTGGTCAATGGTGTCTGACACGGAGAGTCAAAAGACGCGGGTTCGAATCCCGTCCGAGGATAAAATATTTCTCTCTATTAATTTCAATGTTTGAGATCGATTTAAGATTAAGATAGATAAGATTTAATACTATTAAATGGCACAGATAACTAATAGTTACATCAGCGATACGATTACGTTTACGCAAATTTTCGTGCTAGGCCCACTGCTATACTAGAAAATGGGTCGACGTATTCTATCCCCATCGTGAGTGTTTTGCCGGGTAATAATAGTTTTATAAGCCAAGATACAATTGCAAACACCACTATTATTTCTCAGATCCAGTCGTTTTCCCCTTCGTTGTGCCACGTTGCGCATACTCTCCGTCAGCACATGTACATCTTTGTCAAGATCAGACTTTAAATAGTTCAATACGAAAGTTTAAGTATTTCTAAATCTCGATCTTGAAAGTTTAAATTATATGTATAATGAATTTTAAGACTTTTCGTTATATACTCGTACCTAATCGATAATAATATACTGAAGCTAATAATTTTGAAGTATTTTTACTATGGACTTCTAGACCACAAGGTAGTCAATTAGGTTAGATAGGTATATTTTTAACCCTATTGGTTACTTAAGTGATGATTTGGTTTAGTTAAACTAGATAAAAGTTCTTAGCATTATCAACTGTTATTTACTGGGAATTAAGTTCTAGATTATTTTTGTTGGATTTTTCTTATTTTACGTACAAGAGAAGAAGATCAAATCTATTTCCGTCAAACCTCTTTGATGAGAAAGTAGTACAACAGCAAACAGAGAAACCAACACACTTCAGCATTTATATTACTTACATGCAATGAATTTTTACGACGTCTGTACCATCATCCATTCTAGCTTGTCGGCTTAATGTCAATACATGAAGCATTACATGAAGCTTTCCGAGACGTAGAATAACTCTCAAACAACATTTTACCTACTGCTGTTGAAGTATTATTCCAGTGTTGATGCAGTCAAACTGATTGTCTTAAGAGAGTATTAAAGGCTTTAAAAGAAACAGCGGGCATAGCGGGAACTAACGTTGGCGCGACGTGTTCTTGGCGCGAACACTGACGGACACGCCACGCTAACGCCAAGCCGAGCGCGTTAGCGTGGCGTGTTCTGTATGACGACACGATACGCTTTCCATAGTAAGTAAGCTCGTCAAGAATACGTCGCACCAACGTCACGTTAACGTCACGCCCCGCCACGCCCTTTCTTTGACTAATGCCCGTTTTCACTAACCTTAGGAGTTGCCTAAATCCGATGCTTAAATATTTAAGAGTTGCCTAGAGCAAAAAATCGTTTCACCAACCCTAAGTTGCCGCCTAACGACGTTAGGCGTTACCTAAAGTTACGACACCGATTAGTCAGTGTGTAAACCTTACGCAACCCCTAAAATAGGTTTCAGGTGCATAGATAAATACTAGACCACGAGTGATTCGACCCAGGATAAATAATTTTCAAAATTATGACGATCTTGACTTTTTTAAAAGATACAGAATGTCCAAAGACACGGTGTTGTTCATATTACATCAAATTGATGAATATTTGGAGTTTTATAGGAACAGGTAGTCCAATTTTCATTTCTACCTAATGTATGTTCCCGCTGAACAAAAGATTCCCTTCTCTTGTAGTCTACCATCATACCTATACCTATTCAGTCAGAGAACCATCGTCGTTGAAATACCCAAGTACTTACTCTTATGTCTTGTCCACACCGAGGAGAAACGCCGTTGATTATCGCATTGTTGAACGTTAACCGTAGATGTAGCCAACCCTAATCGCGATAATTCGACAACGGCATTCACATTACCGTAGAAGTTGGCGATAAATCGGTTGGCGGTATTTTTAGGCACATCAAAGAGATTTAAAGCGAGAATTATTGCGTTGAAGCGGCCGCACCACGTTTGTCAGTGTGCACCGTGATAGCTAAGGGATCGCACGTGTGAACTTTAGAATAATTAAACGAGAATAATGAATCCCTAATGGGTTATTTTATTACAGAACTCATCTAATAAATAGTATAAATTTTTGAAGTCCTGGAAAATCTTACATATACTCAATATATCATACAATACATTCATATAATACAAATTGACACTCAATACATACAGTTTAGCAGCGTCGACGTCCATCTTGACTTATTGCCAATTTTATCGGCAATGAAATGGGCGTTGACGTTCACGGTACCAGTAGTGTGGCCACTCAATTTAATGCGATAATTATCGGAATAATTAGCGCATTGTATAAGGCGATGTTGGGCATTGACGTTAACTTCGGTGTACCCAAGCCATTATAAAGAGACAGTTCTCAGGCTGACAACTGAAGAAACAAAACCATAGATAAGTTTCGTAAATTTAGGCAACCCATTATTTAGGAGTCTCCTTGTACGGATGGAATGGTGAAACGAAAAATGATGCTTAGGAGTTTGCTTACATTAGGAGTTGCCTAATTAGGCACTGTCTAACTCGATGTTAGTGAAAACGGCCAAAAGCCTTTAATAATCTCTCATGTTCCTATGAGATACGATCTACTCGAATATATACGATCCTCCTTGCCAATAGCAAAGACTCGGTAGTTAGAATTCAGTCAGCAGGAAGTCAAATTGCAGGTGGCAGATATAAGAGTATTTACCTATAGGTGGCAGGTAAAACTTAAAGTGAGGTAGACGTACACGTTCTACACAAGAAAATTAAATATTCATTCTAAAATCAAACCTCAAAATTCAACATTGTCAACGTTACATACACAAAATATGAAAATGGTATCATCATCATCATCGTCTCAGCCGTAGAACGTCCACTGCAACATAGGCCTCCCTAAAATTTTCCAAAAGGACCGGTTGGAAGCGGCCTGAATCAACGTCGTCCTGCGACGCTTATCAGCTCGTCTGTCCACCGTGTCGGTTGACGAACTACGCTGCGCTTGCCGGTCCGTGGTCTCCACCCCAGAACCTTCCAGCCGTATCGACCATCTGTTCTGCGTGCTATGTGCCCTGCCCACTGCCATTTTAACAGGCTAATCTTCTGGGCTATAGTCGATGACTTTCGTTCTTCTACGGATCTCCTCATTTCTGATTCGATCAAGTAGAGAGAAACCCCGAGCATAGATAGATAGATACACTCTTTATTGAACACCTTAAACTAAAACAAAATTAAAAATATTTAGCTTATATTAGTGAACAATAGGCGGCCTTATCGCTCAAAGCGATCTCTTCCAGACAACCTTTGGATGGAGAGGAGCAAGTTTTGACAAGGGATGGCGGTGTACAATATAGTTCATAGTAATTATATTTATAAATATCTACAATATTATATACAATATAGATAATAAATATGTTCTTACACAAAAAATATACATACAAAAATACATACATATATACTTATATATATAAATATATATAAACATATAAATACGATGTTTACACGTATGGAGCTTATACTAGCACGACAGATAATGATCCTTAACTTTGTCTTTAAAAACATTTAAGGATGGAGCTCGCTTGGTATCAAGTAGCAATGCATTCCAGAGTCTGACGGCTTCGACCGAAAACGATCTCGTCATAAAGCGAGGTAGTGTGTGGAGGGAATTTAAGCATAAGATTCTCTGATGACCGTAAGCAAAGAGAATTAGAGGCATTAAGATATTCGAAACGCTCTTTAAGGTACTGGGGTGAAGAAGGGTTGAATAAAATATTGTAGAGAAGAGATAGGATGTGAGCATTCCGGCGATGTCGTATAGGAAGCCACTTGAGCTTAGTGCAAAATTCAGAAACGTGGTCGTATTTGCGCAAGCCAAATATGAACCTTATTGAAAAGTTTTGAAGACGCTCAAGTTTGTTAAGCTGGTCCTCCGTAAGGTCTAAATAGCAGGCGTCTGCGTAATCAAGAATCGGTAACAGAAGAGACTGTGCAAGCGCAACTTTAGTGGCTGTTGGCAAAAAGTTTCTCAGTCTTCTGAGTGAACCTGCGGCAGCAAACGATTTACGGCTAACGGTTTCCAATTGTGGGATCCAGGTTAGGCATTCATCAAAAATAATCCCAAGATTTTTTACTGTTTTGCTGTATGGAATTTTCACACCCTCAAAGAAAATATTTGGTAAACTGTCCCAATCTATATTACAAATAGTCTGTGAACTGCCCAAAATTATAACTTGGGTTTTGAGTGGATTAACTCGTAAGCCGTATGATTTGCTCCAGTCCGAAATGTAACGTAAATCATTATTTACCATATTAATTGCTTCAACTAAACGGCTAAGTGGGGCTTGGGAGTAAATTTGAAGATCGTCTGCATAGAGGTGGTAGGAAGAAGAAAGACGTTGAGATATAGAGTTTATAAAAATTGCGAAAAGAAGAGGAGATAATACGCCGCCTTGAGGCACACCGACAGTAATGTCACACCAAGAAGACACAGACTCATCAAGGCGAATCCGCTGTCGGCGACCAGACAGATAACTGCGAAACCAGTCAATCGCCGTTGGAGATATGTTAATGGAGCGAAGTAGAGCGAGAAGGACATCAAAGTCAACGGTGTTAAATGCGTTGCTGAAGTCAAGCAAAGTCAGCAAAGTTAACTCTCTGTTTTCCATTCCAAAACGAATGTCTTCTGTAATTTTTACTAGAGCCGTTGTTGTACTATGCCCAGGTCGAAAACCAGATTGGAAAGGATTAAGGAGTTGATGACGAATAAGGAATGAGTGTAATTGTTGATGAACTAGACGCTCAAGGACTTTGGACAGAAAAGGAAGTATGGATATTGGACGGTATTCAGAAAATGATTGAGGATTGAGTTTCTTCGGTAAGGGAATAATTTGTGCTTCCTTCCATATTGACGGAACTGTAGCATTTGATATAGAATTGTTTAGGATATCACAAAGGATAGGGAGTATAATATCAAGGATAGGAACTATCATGTTTCGACTAATGCCATCTGTTCCAACTGCATTAGAAGTGATAGACAATATGCTCCTCTTCACATCACAAGCGGAAAATTGACTAAAGAAAAATGGTTGATGGTCAGGAGTTGAAATGGTAGAAAGATGTTGTAACGTTATATTTTTATCTAAATCCATTATATTGGAAGATGAAGAGAAGTGTTTATTCAAGGAATCAATATCTAAATTATTAGGAGTAGAATTTTGGCGTGATTTACCGACTCCAAGCGACCTGAGGAACTTCCAGACTTTAGCTGGATCTTCATTTTCTACGGACTCATGAATATGGCGACGTTGTGCATCTCTACACACCCTATTGCAGCGATTCCGTGAATGAGCATAATTTTCTTTATGGGAATCATCGGGATACAACTTGTACTTTAATTTAGCAACGATTTTTTTGTGCATGAGTGATTTGATATCAGTAGTTAGCCACGGCGCTGGTTGATGTTTTATTTTAATACGTTGGAGTGGAGCATGGATATCATAGAGTCCCGTTATTATAGTATTAAATATATATAATTGTTCATCAGTGGATTCAGCGTCCATAACAGGAGACCAATCAATCTCCTTTGCGTCAGCAAGGAAGTGTTCTTCATTAATGCCACCAAAGTTGCGTTGCAGAATAATAGTAGGCTTAGGTTTAGGAGGACGAATTTTGTATGACAAAAATATCAAATCATGGTAAGAAAACGCATCGGCAGACATTTGACCGTGCTTAGCAACATGCTGTATTGATGATACAATAAGAAGATCAAGTAGCGAAGGAGAACAGTTAGGGAAGAAGTGAGTAGCTGTGGAAGGGAGGATGTGCATCCTCCTTGATGCTTGAATCAATTATGGATCTAAGTCTGGTGGAACGATAGTCATTTTAAATAAGACATGTATTGAAATCACCCATGATAATTGTGTGACTGTATAAAGGAGTGAGATCATGTAACATCATTTCAAAAGAGTCAAAGTAGTTTACACGTGAGGAATGGCTATAATAGACTCCGAGAAGAATTTTGGTATGGGAGAGGAGGACTTTAATAAAAACGTGTTTGCCGCTATTTGGGGGTGGAGGTTGAGCTGAGGTGCTTACTACTGAGAAGGGAATATGAGCACGCAGATAGATAGCTACTCCACCACCAGGGGCATTGGTACGATCATTTCTAATTAAACGGAAACCAGGTAGTGGATATAAGACTGAAGAGAGACAAGGCTTAAGCTAGGATTCGGAGACTAATATAGCATGAATATTTTTGTTATCAAAAGACGCCAGCATATCAGGAAAATGAGCCGGAATGCTTTGGGCATTTATATGAATTACGTTAAAATTTTTGGGAACATCAGAGAATTGGGCTTCTAGATTTTCAGACAGAGAAGGAATACTAACGAAACTGTCGTCATTGCTATCACCAGAAGATGTAAAACTTAAAAATGTGTCAGACATTTCATTATCATCGCTAGCCATATACTCGTACAAAATAAAATAAAATAAAATAAAATTATATAAAATATATAAAAATTAATAAAATTACTATATAAATAGTAAAGTAGCAATAAAAACCTAAGTTATTTGTTCGCGTTTGCTTCTCTACCCGCCGGTTGTCATCGTTACATAACGGAAAGCTTGATTTTCAAAGAAAAATATATAAATCACACAAAGTAATACGTAGTTACACTTAATTTAAATTTAAACAATATAAAAAAGAAGATAGAAAACATATATCTATGTAAATAAACTTTTCCATTTCATACTCACAACACAAGTAAAACATAATAAAATTGTTCCTATATTACTAGTTGGTAAATTTACAAACCATAAGAATCAAAAAATAATAATTAAAAAGTATTACGGTTTGTCAATGTCAGAAATTGACGTTTGACATCAGAAATTTCATAAATTAGCGTAGACAGAGAAACCAAGAGAAGAACCAACCAGCTGACGGGGGTCAAATCCTCAAAGTCAAATCAAATCGAACCGTAGCTAACACATTCTTATTCCGTTATTGAAAAACAGTGCAGCAGCAGTTACGTTTCTATTGACGCCAGCGATCGACTAACATTTTATATTATACTAACTGGTTTCTCTGTCTACGTAAATTAGTTTTGTTAGTCAACATATGAGCCATTTATAAAGAAGAAGAAGAAGAAGATGGTGACGTGCGTAATAAATTAATACATGTTCAGTGAATGTACAAAGTCCAAAGATTAGTCTCAAAACAATCACAAAAAGTGTAAAAATAAAGGGTACATACCTAACTATACGTTTCATCGAAAGTATTATATCGGGTACTTATATTGTGAGCTACACTACGATACGTACGACATCAAGAAAGTTCAAGACAAAAATGCGAGATGAAATTGATGATGAATTCATTTTTTTATATCCTGAAGTGGCACGTCTGCTTCTCGGTGTCACCATCTCTTTGGGCACTACACTTGCCGCCGGCTTGGCTTGCAAGTCCACCTTGTTAAGCTCCGACATACATGTTATCCGATGCCGCGTACCATCAGCCCCAATTACGTGAATAAAGCCGTCACGAGTCCAACACTTACTTACACCATATTTCTGCCGTGCAGCCATGAAAGTGTCGTGACGAGACTTCGTAAGAAACTCCGACAGAGTAACACCAGACCCTTTGAGCTCTGTTTTGGCGAACCAAATTTTGCTTCGTATGGACATGTCACATAGCTTCAGAAGAACAGGCCTGGGCTTGTCTAGTGACGATGATTTACCCATTCTGTGGCAACGGCTGATGTCAGTCACTGTAAAATCCTTCAGCTTCAACCGTTCAACCACTGCCTTCACAACCACTGCCTCAGTCTCTTCCTGATTTTTCTCAGGCAGTCCATGCAACAATAAAATCTTGCGGCGAGAGTGCATCTCCAAGTTATCCATTTTGCGGTCTAACAGCTCAACTTGACCTTGTAGTGCTTGAAGAGCAATCATGATGAAAGCCTTGAAGTTGTGAAACTCCTGAGCCAGACCGGCATTTGTGGGTGCAGCAGATGGTGTCTTTTGCAACTCACCATTGAACTCATCCATCTTGGTCAGAAACAGTGTGCGCATTTGTGACAGTGACTCCTTAATTTCTTCCATCTTGTAGTGCAAATAGTATTAAAAATGTAAGTGTTGAAATTGATAGGAAAACTAAGTGTGATTTCAGGAATAACGGTCCCCGGCAGGTATTGTACTGATAACTTTAATATAACATAAAATTATTCACTATTATATCAATAAAACTGATTAATTTAAATAATTTAAAACAGAGAACTTTTGAACATGTGTTTTACTTTCGCCTACCCTCAGAAAGAAAAAAGCATATCCCTCTCCATAGCTCGTTCTTCGACTTTGAGCTTACTTATGAGGCCCTTAGTAAGAGACCACGTTTCAGTGCCATAAGTCATCACTGGTAACACACATGGGTCGAAGACTCTTGTCTTGAGACACTGAGGTATTTTTGACGAGAATTAAATGATATAAGTAAGGTTATTTGCGATGGCAATAAAATACTTTTTTTAACGCAGAGGATGGTTTTATACCCTGATCACCAGCTCTGGGGAGAGCTGGTGCTTGTGTGGGAGTCTCCGCCAGAAGGGCGACCTACCCACCAAACCTCTGCGGTATTCCTCCGTCGTCGACAGGTGGCAAGGGGCGCGGGCCCGCTCGCGCATTCAGCCATAGGGCAATAACATACCTACAACAAGAGTAAAGAAGATGGCAATGAAATGATTATTTTTTGTATAAAGACTACGTGCACAAGTCTGGCTGTGGTGTGATCTAAATAAAACGGTGCTAATCAGCCCAGTTTGAGCGATGTAGGGTTAAATGCGTGAGGGGAGTCTACCTCGGTTTAATTACAAAATCTATGGAAGCATGCAGCTAGAACAATGGTATAGTATGGCAGATATGGGAGCTATATTATTTAAATATATTTGTCCGGCATACGGTACAGCGAATCGTTTATTGTATTCATCTATTTCATAGGCTTGATTACTGAGGGACTACGAGTATAATGCCCAGTTTATGCCCAAACACTAATTAACTAAATAACTATGATAGTTTTAAAATAGCTAGTCTACACAACTTTAATGCCTGGTCTAACATAAGACTTGCTAGTTTTATCGTTGCAATTTCCAACATCCAGTAACTCGATGCTTGCTCTTCTGCTTCCAGAGTCTTCTGAGCTTTCATTCACAACAAGAACAAGCAGGCGATGGAACTTTTTTCATAAAAAATTGCTAAATTCTTTGATGCAATGCGTGCAGAATGCAACCTGACTGTCACTAACATTTTCCGGCTCATAATATTATTATTGATCCATAGATATTTCATTATCTACTAACCAAGGAATCAGTTTCGATCTGGCCTGGCAGTAATTTATAGTTGCAGATAATTTCATTTTTGATAGCTACTACAATGTTATTTTGACGGTTTAACTTACCGGTAGGTTTAGTCGAGTATCTCGACCGGTTTCGTGACTGTCTGGGCCACTTTTCCATGGAGTACTTACACATCAGGATGCGTTCGCGCTAGTACTGGCGACCGCGGTGGCGGCGACGGAACGCGCCACCGCCCTCCGTACCTGCTGTTACGTCACCGGTGCGGGCAAGTTGTCTCCGTCAGTTTCTTCGTCACTGGCCACTGCTGCTTAGCAATAACTTAAAACGCGTAAGTTAAACCGTCAAAATAACATTTAAATGTGTAATAGTTAGAAAAGTTTTAATCATGTTATAGCTAAGTAATTTAATTTTTGAGTTAATTTATGACACCGACAAGTATTTTGGCGAGTGTATGTAAGTTATAAACTTGCATGGTAATTCAATTGTGCTTCTCAATACTACTTTTTTTACATCGTTAAACATTGCATAAAACAGACATAATTTTAAATCCACAATGGCCGACTTATAAAAAATTAAGTAAACCTCGACCACAATATTAAAAAGCAACAAAAATATTAACAAGTACACAATAACAGCAAAATATTACACCACTTAATTTGGTGGTAAGCGAAAAAGGCTTAAATAATTGAGAGGGTGTACGATTAAATACGGCCTTACGTGTAGGGTTGCAACGCTCTTACTTTTTATTTTCTTACCCTAACTGTGTAGTGAACTAAGCTCAAGTGAGTAATAAAGAAGGGGAATATTTGATTTGCCCAAAGGGTTTCCGCCTTGCCGTGGCGGGGGGGCTCAGTAGCCGTGGCTTGGGTCAGCACGGTGAAGCTAAGAGGAACCAATGGACCTGCCAGTGATAGCCGATAGCTGGCGGGCCCGAGGTGGGACCGCTCCTATGGACTTTGCCCTCCAAGTCTACATGGGAGCGGTCATTGTAGGTAGCGGTGGTGTATGGGCGCCACTGCAACTGAGGCGGGCTGCGGTGTCATATAGGCGGCACGTAACTATAATTCTTGCATTAGTGACCATGTTTAAAAACTTAAAGGTATGTTAAAAATAACAACGTGTCCTTAAAGTTTGTCAATATAAGTTATGCTCGATTATAAAATATGTAAATAAATAATGAATTGAGGTAACTCAAGATTATGTTTTATTATTCTTTATCAACAAGATTTTAGTTACTTTTGATCATGGCAGACAGAAAGACTCACTAAATCTACTTTTAAGAGCTCCTTAATGAACTACGGAACACCATTAATACAGTTTAATAAGATTTTTTAAAGATTACGTTTTTTAAGAAGCTGTTGCGTGAAATATGCTAATGTTATAGGATTTTTTATTTTTTATTCGTTTTACTAGCGTCTCGCCCTGGCTTTGCACGTGTGTATCATAGAAAAAAGTATAAGGTTGTTTACTTATCAAAATCCGTTGAGTGACTTAGGAAGAGTTTGCGGACACAAAAAACAAATTTATTTTATACCATAAGGTACACATTTTTGAGCAAATAGTTCAGTTCAACTTTTAATTTCTGTTAATTGTAATATTCTTAATACATTAGCAGTTTGTGTTTTGCCTTCATTCTAATAAATGATTTAATTACGAGTAATATTATGTATTATTATACCTACTATACTACAAAAAAAACTAATCTTTGTTCATGTCCTACACCCTCTTATAGTTGATTTGGCAGTCGTGCGGATGCTAGCAACCCTACCAACAAACGTTCTTTATAAAGGTCCTATAGCATATAAAAAGGCCTATAGGGGATGCAAAGGGATAATTGTATTAATTATGTTGTAGATAAACCGCAGGATATCTTCAAAGGAGTGGGCCTTATACAGGGCTTTTGAGACTTGTTTAACCTTTATTTTAACGTTTTTTTGTTTGTTATACACGATATTTTACATTGATTACTTACTGGTCATTAAATAAATGTTAATTAAATATTAACGGGATAAACACTTACGCTAGGGATCGAATATTGGGACCCTGTTTCGAGCATATCAAAAGCTCATTCCTCTCAATCCCTTACATAATAGTTTTGCCGGTTAATGAATAGTAAGCATTCGAGAATTCCAATATAAATATATAACATATTAAAACAACACATATTTATATATATTACAATAACAAATATAAATTAATGAATATTAACAAATAAAAATGAATCTCCGAAATTAAATAGAACGAAATGAAAATTCAATTTATTCATGAAATATACAACATCACATTACTTAACCCTTCAAGAGTCGTTATATTATAACAATGAAATTTCAATGACCAATGACCTTTGATGGAATATTAAAGACCAAAAAAAAACTAAAATTATAAAGAAACAAAATACTTGCACATCTATACTTATACTTAATATTATAAAGAGGAAAGATTTGTATGAATGTTTGTAATGAATTGGCTCAAAAAGTACTGGACCGATTTGAAAAATTCTTCCTCCATTGGAAAGCTCCATTCACCCTGAGTAACAAAGGTTATATAAGGTTCATCATCATCCAAACCGCGGAGAGGAGCTAGTACTTTATATATGCAACACAACACGTATGGGAAACAGCGTGATGGTGCGGTTGTCATGAATAGGCCCCGACAAAAGCATACAATTAAGGACAGAATCCTTACTCACTGATTTAATGTCGCAACCCATAGTCATGACCTCACGAACCCCAGTAAAGATATTTATCGTTCCACGAGAAAGGCTAAATAACGAAAAGGACTCTGACAACCAAAAAGTGGCAATATATCCACTCAAAAATGATACAGACCGATGGTGGGCAGCAGCGTTACCAATGCATGCATGCTTACACGCTGTTTCTTATTTACGACAGACATTATTTCGCGTGACCTCTTCAAGACCTCTAAATTATGAACCACTCACGAAAGAGGATAAAGTAAATCCACTTACCTCAAAAATCCCTATTTATCAAACAATAACTTCCTCTTTTCAATACAAAAACGTAACGTACACGTAACGTGATCCGTCAAGTGTGACGGCTTCCTAAGCGCTGTGATTTATTACCGTTTGATTTGTTTGCTTCCATTTTATTATAATATTCCTTTTTTCATTATTATGAATGACTTAACTATACAGGTGTCCCAAGAAGTAGTGATATACTGAAGCTGGGAGGTAGAGGACCTAGAGGGCTATCTGTATCACCCCCATGTTTGTTCCGCAATTTTTCGTATTTTCGCAGTTATGACTTTTTTAAATTTTTAACCTATCGCCGAGTACGATGAGATTTTTATTTATAGTGATGTGAATTATTGCGGTAGATGCTTGATTTTTTTTGTGTGCTAAGCTGATAGATAGGCCAATTCAGTATGGTAACATTTACTATCGTTAGATCTTTGAATCAAATAAAAACAAAATGCCAAGAAAGATAAAATTACCCAGTATGTTCACAACTTCAAGGGCCCTTTAAAAAATGAAATCACATAAAAAAAATACCGTTTGACTTTTAAAAACTTGCTCTATCTATCAGGTAGCTATCCTGAAAATTTCATTTTATTATTCATACGGCTTCAATAAAAAAAATCTAAATGTGGTGACGCCTGCCTTATAGCTAAAAATAATTTTGAGAATCGGTTCTCCCACTCGAAAGTTATGAGGTAACAAACAAAAAAAAAAGTCGAATTGAGTACATCCTCCTTTTTTGGAAGTTGGTAGAAAAAGGCATTATTTAGCAGAATTTCAAGTTATGTAGCCGGTTTAGACTGCATCGATAAATCAGTTAGTTAGGATAAGTATATATACTTAATACCACCCGACATTGAACGCATATTCCTGCAAGAAAATAAATCTTGAGAAAACATGATCTGTATGTCTGTGACTATCGTATCTATTGTTAGGTCCAAAATGCAAGAATTAAGACGTTTCAAGAATAAAGATAAGAACAAACAAAGAGTACCTAAACAAAATAGATTTGGTAGACAAAAGCGAAGAGTCAGTCGCTTGATGTGGGGTTATATTGACAGACGGCTTGTAAACGTTATGAACGTTTATTTATTTATTTATTTATTTATTAATATGAACGCACTTGCAATTATATATATATATATATATTATATCGTGACTTTACTTTTAAACTATAGGGGCACTCCTTCAAAATTTATTGGGCAGAAAAAACCAGTAACTGTCCAACCCGGGGATCCACCCAGGACCTCGAGGTTCCAAAATGGCACTTTTACATCTATACCAAGACCAAGCGAGTGAAGCCGCTGGCGGGTCAGCTAGTAATCTGATATTCTTTACGCCTGGTCAGCTAGTAAGAAAAAAAAGAAAAAAATAAAGTTAATAAGTCAACAATTACATTATGTCAAAAAATAAAAATGATAAACACCTACATTTAGTAATACACACTTAGATATAGTAATATTAGCGATGCACAGTGCAAAGAGACGTTTAACCCTTTGCGTCCCAGAGACGTACATATACGTCAGTTTCATTAGTAAATCTTTTGTTATAAACCGTCCTGTGTCTAGTGTTTTTCGGTTTATTTCCGTACTACGCATAGAAGTTTAACTAAAAAATACTACTCTTGAATAGTTTGACCAACTAAAGCAAGTTTATACCGATGGAGTGCATTGGATCTGATAAAATTAGTTACAAACTCGAGGTCGAAAAATGTGTATGCGCGACATGGCTTAGCACTTTTTTAAACGTACACATGTGACCTTATTAATAAACTTGGCTTACACCCGGAGTATTTAAAACATCTATCTGTCAATTTTTCGCTTGCAGTAAATGTCACGCGTGCAAGCAAGACAAAGCATGTTACGCCTAATATAGGTTTACGCAACGTTTATTAATAAAGACCATGGTGTGTATAAGAAGGATTAGGTGACATTTTACCATATTGACAAATATTGACATTAATATTTATACTAAACTAACGTCACTCAATTGTTTTGCCTTCCCGGAACCTCTCTACTAATACTTAAACTTTATGGCATGGTATTAAAGTTCAAATTTACATTTAACTATAATTACGACCAATCGATTGTATGGGAGTAAAGAAAGGTGTTGTTATTAGACCTTTACAGGCAATTTTTATTTTTTTTTCACTCTGTAAGAACCATCCTCGTACTTTAAGGAATATTTAATAAAAGGACCAAAATCGGTTCAGTTGCTCTCGATATTTGCGCTTAGCAACACATTCAGCGATTATAGAAGATAAAAATCATAAATTACAAAAAAATATATAAGTATAGATTCTATGAATATTAAGAAGGAAAAATTTGTTTGTGTTAATTGAACAGGCTCTGAAACTACTATACTGATTTGAAAAAATATTTCACCATTAGAATCCTATATTATCACTGGTGAACAAAGGCTATTTATAGTATTACTTTTTATAGCACTAACGCCTGCTTTAGCGATCTCAAACATTGATTTTTTTTTATAGAGAGAAAAATTCCATCCTCGGACGGGATCCCGAACCCGCGTCTTCTGACTCTCCGTGTCAGACGCCATTGACCAACTAGGCCACCGAGGTTCTGGTCTGAGCATCGAATTTAAACTCTCTATTTGACTAACCGTCTTGCGGACACGGACCGACATCTATTGGACAGTTTAACAGTACCATCCAACCAAAAGAAGCATTATTTAGAAATACTTATACTTTCGTATTGACATCGCAGCCCTTGTAATTTTTATAGTATTACTTTTTAAAGCACTAACGCCTGCTTAAGCGATCTCAAACATTGAATTTTTTCATAGAGAGAAAAATTCCATCCTCGGACGGGATTTGAACCCGCGTCTTCTGACTCTCCGTGTCAGACGCCATTGACCACCTGACGTACTGCGGGTGCGACAACGCTAGAAGTTTTTACTCCTTACGGAGAATTTTCGAGATAGTAAGCATCGAAATTAGATAGTGTTATTATCCATATCTCTTTGCCATACTCATGCCAAAAACATCAATCTGTTTGACCTCTTGTTTGTCGATTTGTTCGTGTAAATAACAAAAACAGAATATGTTTATGAGTCAACGCTTGTCAACCGTTGTGTTGACAGTATAAATCGTTTTGATAATAAGGGTTAAGGGTAAGGGCCGTCTAACAAATCGTAAAACATTCTCAGTTCCTGTATGTCGAACGAATTATGGTCAGCACTCGCCATTGAACCGGTCATGCTCGTGCTACAACAGCATATGCCACGAGCTCGATATTTTCAACGCATCAGTCAAAAGTATCAAAAAATGCTATAGTTAATGTTTTTTTCTTCTCTTTGCGATGTTTATGGTAACTATAGTAATTACACAAAATTATTGTATATTTGAGTATGGACTATTTATACGCATGCTGTGTTCGCACCAAGTAGGGCGTTCAGCAATTCTTGTTTATATAATGTTAATCTCTATATCTTATGTTGTTGAAACGTCCAGTTTGCGAACCTATTAATAAAAAAAAAGGTAACGTCAGTTGGTCTATGTAATGCATACAGTTGTAAAGATACCTAGCTATTATTTTGAGCAAAAAACTTTTTTTTAAGTGTGTGTGTGTGTGTGTGTCAGCAGTCTGACTAGCGTCTGTCTCAGGGGATGATCATTCGACCTGACGACAAATCATAATCATCATAATCAGCCCGTTTTATTCCCACTGCTGGGGCTCGAGCCTTCCTCTCAGAGAGAGGATTTGAGCCATAATCCACCACGCGGGCCCAGTGCGGATTGGTGGATAGGTTAGTGGGCCAACCCATGTACAAGTTTTCAGACATGTTGACAGACTGTTGTCCTAAGACAAACAACCGGGACCGACAGCTTAACGTGCTCTCCGAAGCACGGAAGCGCTCAGTTGAATAAAGCCACTAACGTACGACTAGCTACTGACCGCTGCAAGTGTTGCTTACTTGTTGATCGGTTAAGATCGCCAAGTCGAGCTCCGCTATGAGCGCTTCTTCCTCGGCAAATACTTTGTTAAAAAAAACAATTTAGACGTTTAAGGGTAAAGTTGTGTTTAGTTTGTTAGCTTTTTAATATTGTTATAATATCGAACATCGAGATAGTCCCACAAAGGTGCCGTTAAACACATAGCGCGGATAACTAGAACTGAACAAACGCAAGGAAGGTGGGGTAAGAATGCCAAAAGAGCATTTCTGCATCTGTATACTGTGCACGTATCGCGGTTCTGCATGTTCTTGTTATTAGATTATGTACTTGGCAAATGTGAGGGAAAGAATGGATGGCGTTTAAAGTAGCTTTGCGCTTTGTGGTTGTTTGTGCTTGTCTCAGGTTTAAAGTATATTTTTCAAAAACACTATTTCTCTTTTCGAAAATTGATCTAGTTATAGGACGTAATCAATCAACGCTCGAGGGCCTGATATGATTCACACGTTTATAGTATTTTAATTTTATAACCAATTACAGGCATGTTCTTAAACAGTTCGTCATACAACAAAAAGCTACTGTGTAGTACCAGGCCAGCGTCAAAGATTTGCAAACTCCAGCAGTGGAAAACTTTGTGGGTTTTTTGGAATATGCAAGATGCTGGTCAAGATTTGACTGATACTAGCGTCCTCGGTACAAGGAGTTTCCAAACAAACAATCTATAGGCTCCAAGATCTCCAAGAGCTTCCTAACCATGTATTTAATAAGCCAAAATAAACTTACCTACAATTCCCGGATGCGTCGCACGTAGCAGGGTCAGCTCTGCTCGTCGGTTTTGTTACTGTGAAGGGAAAGAAATAGGCAGGAAGTATAAGGGTAATCATACAGACCAACTCGGCAGTACCTCTATATCTTCGATCCAACGTGGCTTCGGCTGCAGTGCAACGCGTTCCCAATACAGGGGTCTTCAACCAATCAACACTAACTAAATCTTACACTCAATAGTGAACTGAGCTTACTCCTTGAAATTACATTTCATTACATATTACATTTTAAGAGCAAGCAAGTACACTTACATTTTAATTATTAATACGTTTTCCAAATCAAAAAACTAGCTAGTCATCGCCATGACACCACAGATCAGACCACCACAGGATCTGTGCATAGCAAGCGCATAACAAATGTCAATACAAAATCAAGTGACGTTACAAGGTCTAGCTACATTTGGTCCCAAAGAGCTACATTTCAAAGTAATGTCATATTTTAAGAGAATATATTTAAAAAAAGAATCTTACGCGTGTAATGTTAATTCTGTCTAGAGCAACGGTGTTTTGATAATTATTGAAAGTCCCTTATGATTTATTAGAATAAATATAAATTTGAAATATATACAGGTGGAGTTGGAAAGCTATTTTTGAAAGATGAAGAAACATGCAGTTTCAAAAGTTTGTTTTCAGGTTTGTGGGACTAAAGTCTAAATTGGCCAAATCTCATTGTTGATGCAAAACATTTCATACAAATTCACTTTGTGACACTTTGTCACAGTAATCAAATTCATAATCCGTTGTAATCTTTTAAAATAGTGTTAAGTTATACAGACAAGGTGCTAAAGAAATTACACATTTTTGTACAACCCAGAGCGCAAGGAAAACAAACAAGTCCCATTAATTTCAAAAGTTGTAACGACTTGCCCCTTCTCACTCTATCAGCCTGTGGGTAATAAAATTTCGAAAAACTTTCTGGTGTTTTAATCTTTGAACTTTGGCAGCATTTTGTTTTAAGTAAATGAAAGCGTTTAGAATCTGCAGGAACGAACTTGTAAATTTATTACAACTGAAAATAACCTGATAACAAGCTGGTAGCATAACACCTATTTATTTTTAGGTAAGAATGACATTATTGGTTCCATTTATTTCCTCAAAAGTTCTATCAATCTAACGTGCCTACTTCGTAATACGAAGTACTATGATATTATATATTATTAGTATACTACTGATGTTTCAAGGAAGTGTCATTCAAACATGGACGATATTTATCAGCAATGTTGCCTTTTTTCTGTATGTTCTCTATCTATTCATTATAATTGGAGGAGATTCTCAATTCGTCTGTTTTTATGTGCCCTTATAAATTTTTACCTAGTAAATCGATTTTGATGTTTTTTTGTTAAGTAGGTGTTTCTGATATGGTCCTATTTAGATTTGTGTTTTTTTTTGATAATTACTTACTTATCATCACATTGGGTATATAATGGAAGTCTGTTTTTTTTTGTCGGAAGTCGGTAAAAAGTAGTTTTTTACTACTACTAGCACATGAACTAGCACGTGAAGAGGTAAACACGTTGTGCGTCTTATCATGCTTACCTTTGGTTTAGCTTGGATAGTAATTGTATATGATAAGGTACTATTTCAAAATGAATGGTCTACTATTACTATTTGTTGATAGTGGAGCTACGATGTAACCCTATGAGTTACAGCCGAATGGGCCAGCACGACCGGGAAAGTACCACAATCCCACATTACACCAACATGAAGTATTTACTTCCCGTTGTCCCACGGAACGACTGAAACGCAATAGCATGCCATATTTAGGTCTGTACGAGGTTCCGGATGAGCCTTCCTCCCTCTTCTTTCCCCTCAGCATCGCATCCTCAAGACCTTTGATATTGCGGATGTCCATGGGCGACGGTATCACTTACCATCAGTAGAGCCACCTGATTGTTTGCCAACCCATCCCATAAAAAAACTACCAGTCTCCGTCACGACTTTTATTACTTGCCAAAAATCATTTATGTATTTAAAGTTGATGAGCTCAGAAGTGATAGGGTCAGCTGCAACAGTCGCTGTATCGATTCCTACTACTCGTATAGGCTTGCACTTTCGGTAAAGGCCACATCGTAATGAAGTCCGTATCCTAACTACTACCCTCTTGTTTGAAAACCTACCATGTAGCTTCTACTGATGTTTTCTAGTTGCTGCCCGCGAGAGCCAGTCACCATTTTACATCTATTGTGATACCACCTTCGACCGCATCATCACTAATCATCAAGTGAAATAGTAGCCAAACACTAATGTAACAATTATAAAAAAAAGCCGTAAGCCCACCTTTTTAAATAATAGGCATGTCGTGTCTTTCTATTTTCTATTTCGTTTTTGTATTCATAGTTGGTAATGACTTAGGCTACCTTGTTGTTATCAGCTCTAACCACTACTGATTGCAATCGTTTACTGCAGCATTACGGGGAATGAACGCTATCTAGATTAAACTAGGCAGTACTAATAAACTGAAGTCACACACAAAGCGTTGCGGAAGCGGAGTAAAAGCGGAACAATTATTGTTGGAGTTTATATGAGAAGCAAGTGAAATTACTGTAATTTCAAGAGACACTAAAAAACCTAAATTATAAAATATAAATGTAGTAGGTTACCCTAAAGATCCTCCATTCCATGGATTATATATTCTATAAGAAAATAAGTGCGTCTTTGATGCCTAAATTGAATAAATGATTTTGACTTTAATTTTGACTTTGGTCCAGACCATTAAAGAAGACCTAAAACGAACGTATTGAAGCTTTGAGATGTGGACATATACACGCATGCTGTCCACCATGTCCATAAATAAAAACTAATCTATTAGCCCCATGGTGGGGTGAAAAGTGGAAAAGTCTACTTTTACTTTGATTTTTTCCGCCAAGGAATGATAAGGTATAATTTATAAGTCTGCGAAATTTTGATTTTTTTACAAGCGACTGCCCGCGACATCGTTCGCGTAGTAGACTCAAACCTCATCAATCACCTCCAAACTTTTCTTGGTTTTTCTTTCATAAAATTCTTAAAAAAAACAACAAAATGTTTAAAGTTTTCCTTGCCTACTGTTCCATATTTGGAGTCCAACGTTACGCTTGATGGTTTACGATTTTTTACGTTAAACTCGTAATGAACAAGGCAACAGTCTTCCTAGGCATTAAAATTGACGCACAATTACAATGGGGTCCTCATACAAAAGCCCTGTCTGGGAGACTCAGTTCTGCTGCATATGCGGTACGTAAAATAAGAGAGCTAACAGACGCTTCTACGGCGCGGTTGGTGTATTTTGCATATTTCTATAGCGTAATGTCATATGGGATATTGCTATGGGGTTCAGCGGCTGATATAGAGACCATCTTTGTCCTATAGAAACGTGCTATTCGAGCTATATACGAACTGGGTCCCCGTGAATCTTTGAGAGATTTATTTAAATAAATCAATATATTAACGTTGCCTTCCTTATATGTATTTGAAAATATAATGTATGTTCGTAAAAATTTACATAAATATAAGTTAAATAGTGATTACCACACTTTTAATACTAGAAATACAATTATTAATTCCTAGGAAATTGTGTGCGTTTTTACAATAAAATCCCAAAACACATAACTGAGCTCACAGAGGGCAAATTTAAGTTGACTGTAAAAAAACGCTTTAATAAAAAAAGCTTACTATTTAAGTTCGACATTATATAGAAGATAAAGATGCTTGGAATACTCCACTTCTGGCAAGCTGTCTCTCTGCCACCCATAAAATGTAATATTTGTAGTACCGAAGTAGAAACATTGTAAACATCTATATAAAAAAAATGGCCCCGAGTTTCTTTCCGCTTCTTCTCGGTGGGCTCTATATATTTTGGAACGCGGCGGTAGAGTCTTTAAAGTACATTATAATGAAAATTTGACGTTCATAAGTGCGTCTTTGATGCCTATATTGAATATATGATTTTGACTTTGACTTTGACTTCTCCTGACAATAATTAACACAACAAAAATAATTAGCGAGATTGTTCCATCCGTTTTCAAGTTATAGTGTGACCAGGAGAAATAGAGCATTTTTATATTTTCTTTATAAGCAAAGTTGTTTTGAAGTGATAAGTGTTTGAGTAAGTATATCGCCTTACTGTACCATCGAAATAAAAAACCACGAATATTATATAAATGTAAACTATAGTTCTCATGACATCTTATTATTATAGTTAGTTACTTAATCCGCATTGACTTACATAACTAAGTCCGTATAGTTATTTCCTTTTAAACCAAAACGCGTGTATAACAATTCCTATAAATAAATCCATGGCTCGCACTAGGCGCAAAACAATGATATGGTAATACACAAGTCAGGGCCGGACTAAATAATTCATGCGATATTTACGCAGCTACCGGCAGAGGCGGACTGGGGCCAAAAAGGGCACTTCATAAAATATATTAAGGGGTAAAATATTTATGGTGCGCCGTTTATGACAGTTTTGAGTTGGTTAACAAGGATGTTTTCGGGATTTTACTTGGCGAATATAATTTTATTAAAGAACTATATTTTTGTGTGATATTACATGTAGAAGACCTCATTAACACTGCATCTGCTATGGTCTTAACATCAGGTGAATTAATTGTCTGTATTGCCACTTAATAAAATACTAATCATTATTAATATCTATTTAATATCAAAACAGACTTTACTCACGTAATTAGCCGACGTTATCGACCTAGGTTTCGGGCATGTCCGATGCCCATCCTCAAGGAATTTACTCTGCAAGTCAAAGTCAAAGTCAAAATCATTTATTCAGTTTAGGCATCAAAGACGCACTTATGAACGTCAATTTTTCATTATAATGTACTTTAAAGACTATATAGAGCCTACCGAGAAGAAGCGGCAAGAAACTCGGGGCCATTCTTTTTATATAGATGTTTTTACAATGTTTTTACTTAGGTGCTACAGATATTAGCTCCAGTGTGTTGCCTTACAAAAGAGAACATAATAATGGTATCAGTAGGGCAAGACACGCTACACTTTGACATCTTAGTACACGAGTAGATAGATCTTGGAGCGATCAGTCCCAAGATCCATTATAATAATATATATATTATCCTTCCAGAAAACTCATTGAGTTGTATCTATCTTCGTATATAGATTCTTGTTATTTTCTTCGTTATTATACTTTATCGGCTAATTTTCAAGCATGGCGCAATTGGCATTAATGAATATATAAATATCGATATTTATACATCTGTTTTTCGTAACTTGCGGTTAGTATCTTACGTGGTTTTCAAGTGCCTTTTTTCTCTAACACTATGTCGGTGTTAATCTATAAAATTATGAGAAGTAATTAAATGATACGCAATTATAAAATTTGGTGAGCCCACCCAAACCAGCATTGAAATGATTTAGTCAGCATACAAAGATTTTGTCTGCAATAATAAAAATCAGGCAGCAATCTTTGTTCCGCAGATAATTTTGATAATGGTCAATAATTTAATCATTAATAGGCAGCATAACAATACCATGAGTTTGCATAATAAACATTCGGCCCGCAAAATAACTACTTGGTCAGCAAGATTTTATGATTGATCAGCAGAGAAAACATGTCTATATGCATTATATTTGATTGGTATGCACATTTTAAACATGGTAAGCAAAATAACTAATTAGATTGCGTTCTAAATTATTGAACGAAAGATAAAAAAACGTGCCCCCAGGACCTTTTGATGTACAAACCTATATACCTATGTATAAAGATAAACTTAAAATTATATAATCAACATAATTATTAAATATCAAAACTGACTTTACACACGTAATTAGCTGACATTATGGTTGGCGTCAGTGGTCGCCGCGATCTTGCAGCGTAAACTTCCTGAGGATGGGCATCGGACATGCAAGAAATCTAGGTAGACAACTTGGGCTAATTACGTGCGTAAAGTCGGTTTTAATATTAAATAAATATGTGTCAAACTCACGAGAATTTTCTAACTAAAATCAACATAATGTTTTTTAGTTAAAATTTATATGGCGCAACTTTGAATAACTGTTCAAACTCAAAAAAAAATCATTCTATCTGTAGTAATATTATAAGGAGGAAAGATTTGTATGTAGGTTCGTAACGAATTGACTCAAAAAGTACTGGACCGATTTCAAAAATTCTTTCACCATTGGAAAGGTACATTAATCCTGAGTAACATAGGCTGTATTAGATTCATCAGCATCATCATTATCCATCACCGCGCGGGTGAAACCGCGTAAACAGCTAGTATTGTATGAGCGAAAGTTTAATTAATTGCGTGATATGACTTTGTGTAAGTGTGTTTGTATGTTTGTTTCTTTTTCACGCGCAAACGGGTAATTGGGTATGGAAGTAGTTGAGGCGCTTAATTAAAATATAGGATACATTTCATCATCGTTATCTATCACCACGCGGGTGAAACTGCAGGGCGGAGCTAGTCAATTTATAATTGGCGGTGTAATCGAGTAACTAACATATAAAAACAGCCACTCCTCATTTTCAAAGTATTAGAGTAATATTATATGTATATACTTTATATAGATAAATTATATAATATTTACATTATATAATAAAGAGTTATATGTTTTATATTTTTTATTTATTTATACCTTCTATAAATATAGTACATGTTTCACATGTCTTATAAAATATCATAATAACAGATTTCAACCTTTTATTTTACAGGTAGGAAGTAATAATGTAATTACTCGTATATGTAATACAGTATATAGTGCTATAGGTACAAAACAGAACAGATACTTCTTGCTTATTTTGAGACAAATATCTTAAACTATGTTTTTTTATTTGTATATGTTAATATTATATAGTGATATGCAGTAAGATTACATTAATTAAACCTTATATCGGTTATTATCGAACAATTTAAAATGTTCAAAGCTATTATTTTAACCTCCTTACAACAAACTTTTGTAGTATAAATACGTTAAGGGTACTCGTATATTTAACAAAATATTTCTTAGTAGAGATATTATTCGTTATATTTTATTTTTCATAGAAAAAGTTATATAGGGTGTCGGGTATATAATTGGGGGGTCGGGGATTTTTTTTTGGCCAACTTGTATTCTCCATGTTCCCCAAACACGCTCATTTGGTTTGTCGGTCCCTCTACCAAACACCCTGTATATCACATTTTCATAATCTTCGATATAAGTTGTTTGTTACTAGAACTGTTAATGATAGTTCCAATAAGTAAGTAATCGTTATATTTGTAGTCAAGGAGCTAGTAGCATTGATTTATTTAATAAAACTTTATTATAAATAAAATTCCATCTTAATTATATATTATAATTACACGCTAGTTAGATTAAACATCAGATTTATAGTTATATCTTTTGGAAAGTTTATCAAGTGATCCGATAGATGGCGCCTCGCCTTCGTACTACTGTTAAATCATAAAGATAAATTGGATTTTTGAATGTTGGCCTTGGTGGCCTAGCCTCCATGGTGCCTGACATGGATTGTCTGAAAACGCGGAAATGAATCCCGCCCGAGGGTGTGAATTTATACTATTAAGAACTGTAAGGTAATATTATAACTAAGGAGTTTAACAACTTTAACATGAAAATACATTTTGCCTTGAATCGCGAAGTTTAAAAAAATATTATTTTTATTACTACTTGATTCAGGGCTGTAAACGAGACCGACTTCGTCATCATTGGTGTTTAGTAATTCAGAATAAAAAAATATACTTAAACACTGTTTTAAACTATCACGGTTGTTCTCTAAAGTTATATGATTATTAACGGGATATTTACCGTGGTAAGGTTGTGGAATGAGCTCCCGATATTTCGGCGCAGTTACATGCACCATGTTCACGGGAAGACTCTCCCGTGAACTGAACCGTGAACCGTGAACATGGTGCATGTAACTGCGCCGAAATATCGGGAGCTCATTCCACAACCTTACCACGGTAAATATCCCGTTAATAATCATATAACTTTAAATAAATATACTTGTTTTAAAATAAAATCTAAAGATTTCTTCTGGTTTAGTAAAAGGTTATTTCCATTATTTTCTACCGACTTTCAAAAAGGAGGAGGTACTCAATAAGACTGTATTTTTTATGTTTGTTACCTCATAACTTCTGACTGGGTGAACCGATTCCCAAAATTCTTTTTTTGTTTAAAAGCTGGTGCTTCTTGTGTGGTCCCTGTGGTGGTAGTTTTTTTAATACACTCTGCTAACTGAATAGAATGGAAGTCAATTTAAATTTTGCAAATTGTATTTGTATTATTAATATACGCACATAATTACGACCTACGCATATTGATGCACGTTTACAGCCTTATGGACCTGCGATACCTATTCAAAGATTTAAAACCACAGTTTTTTGTAACTAATTTCTTAGACTTGGCAAGCGTAGTCATATAAATCATCCTATTATGCATGGACTGACTGACATGCATTCTACTATTTATATATGACTTTAATTTTACTCAACTTGGTTAATTTACGTATCATTTGATTGAAAATCCAATTAATCGAATCCAACTCGGCTGGGCAGTGTTCCGGAAATTTCGCGAAGTCTTCTCGTCTAAAATACCTCAGTGCCTCAAGACAAGAGTCTTCGACCAATGTGTGTTACCAGTGATAACTTATGGCACAGTCTTTTACAATGGGCCTCATAGGTAAGCTCAAAGTCGCACAACGAGCTATGGAGAGAGCTATGCTCGGGGTTTCTCTACGTGATCGAATCAGAAATGAGGAGATCCATAGAAGAACGAAAGTCACTGACACGACATAGTCATAGACCCAGGAGATTAGCCAGTTAAAGTGGCAGTGGGCAGGGCACATAGCACGTAGAACAGATGGCCAATGAGGCCGGAAGGTTCTGGAATGGAGACCACGGACCGGCAAGCGCAGCGTAGGTCGTCCACCGATAAGATCGCAGGACGACGTTGGATGCAGGCGGCATCCAACCGGTACTTTTGGAAAGTTGTGGGGGAGGCATTTGTTCAGCAGTGGACGTCCTACGGCTGAGATGATGATGATGATGATTGAAAATAAAATTTTGTAAGTATAACACATTTTAATGTTATTTTGACGGTTAAACTTACGCGGTACGTATAGTCGAATATCTCGACCGGTTTCGTGACCGTCCGGGCCACTTCTTCATGGATTACGTACACACCTAGCTGCGTTCGCGCTAGTACTGGCGACCGGAGTGGCGGCGACAGAGCGCGCCGCGCGCGCTGGCGCCCTCCGCGCCCGTTGTGACGTCACCGGTGCGGGCAAGCTGTGTCCGTCAGTTTCTTCGTCACTGCTGTTTGGCAATAACTTTAAAAGGCCAGTACACACCGCACTAAACGTGTCCTGCGACGAGATGTTTACTGTATAAGTATGTAGTATGTGTTCAAAACACAAAAGACAAAGGTTTTTCAAAGTATTAAACCTTTCATGTACATTATGTCCATTTAGCACAAAGAATAAATAAAAAAGGTATTTGTTGTATTTAATTATTTTTAAATTGAAACCCATATAACTAACTTCAACCCCAGCTCTTAGCCTACAAAGTTGTAATAGACAAAAACCGTGTTCTAATCATCAAACTTAAACTTGCTTTAATTTGTTCGTTCATAAATCATTTAAGTACATTTTAATATACCATTAGAAAGCATTTTCTCGTCTAAACAAATGTAAATTGGTTCACACCAATTAAGGAAGAGGCGTAACCGTAATATTGTTTTTAAACGAAATAAAAAAACATGTGTAAGTTTTCGGTACGTCTTGTTTGGTACAAGCTTTTATTTAGTTTCTGCCTGGCTGTATGTTAGTGATAAACTCAAAAACTAATGCACCGATTTTAATGCTATTTTCACCAATGAATAGAGTAGTTCTCGAAGATGGTTTGAGTATATAAGTTTTTGTATACATTGGCTAATGTATAATGATATTTTTTTAATTATTTATTTTAATATTTCATTTAACGAGCGGCACTTCGTTGTGCTCTTGTTGTTTACGAGCTGCCGCCCGCAGTGCTAAGCGAGACGTCATCGACGCGGGCGTTCCGAACACTCCTTGAAAAAGACCACCGAATGTGGTCGAAACTATAGTCGTACCTATCCGAAAAATAATACGTGAGTAATCCCGTATTTCAATTAGAAATGAGTGAAAATCACGTTAGTTTTTATAACATAATGATATTTATTGGAGATGTCGGAAATAAAGCCGTCTGGGAGAGCTTTCTACGAATACGCTTATATATAAAAATAATAATAATATGTATGTATAACAAAAATATATATAAAAATATGTATAAAAAACTGATGTATCGTGGAAATGTGTATCTTATATAGGTCAGAAAAGTCCGCGATGAAATATGTACATCACTTAAGGGTAACGCACTATATACACTCGAGAGCAATGAATCCGGGTCACTTAAAGAATCCAAAAAATCTCGGAAACTAAAAATGCTAGGTTAATGCAATAAATTGTATTTAATAGACAATGTAATACTCCTTAAATGAAGGTATTAAAACTTCTTAGTTATTGTAAAGTTATATCATAAAAAAATCAAATTTGAAAAAGGGCCGCTTACGAAGATGGAACTACGAAATTACAGCATTTGGTTTTGCTTTTGTTTGTAATCTGTCATTTATGTGGGTACATAAACCATGTTGATAGTGCTCTATATTCATTATTCAAGCTGAAATTATGTCGCTTACGCCTGAAGAATGCACCAGAATACTTACAATGCTGGAAACCGGCCGGAGTCAGCGCGATACAGCCAGGACTGTCGGTGTGTCGCTGTCAACAGTATAAAGAGTTCTCCGACGTTACGAAGAAACTGGTTCTAACCTACGCAGACCAGGAACGGGCAGAACCAGGTGTACCACAGCACGAGAAGACCGATACTTGGTGAACACCATGCTTCGAAATCGCTTTCTCACAGGAACTGAACTCACAAATCAGTTTCGACGCCTCGGAGGAAGTAACCCAAGTGCATGGACAGTAAGACGTCGGCTTGCTGAATCTAACTTAAAACCCCTTAGACCTGCAAACGGCCCTAAACTGGAGCGTGGGCATCGTATTTCAAGACTAAGATATGCCCAGAGCCACGTAAATTGGAGTATCGAAGATTGGTCAAAAGTTATGTTCTCCGACGAATCAAAATTTATGCTCTACAAGCACGATGGAAGACACAGAGTGTATCGAAGACCAGGGGAAAGATTCAAGCAAGTATGCATCGAAGAAAAAGTAGCCTACGGTGGTGGGTCTGTACTTGTGTGGGCCGGAATTTCTTCTGAAAGTCGCACAGAGCTGGTGATCATAGAAAACGGCTCTTTAACTAGCGAAAGATATGTGGAAGAAATCCTCAATGATCACGTTGGTCCATTTATGATCAATTTAGGTGAGGATGCTATATTTATGCATGACAATGCCCGACCTCATACAGGTAGGATTGTGAATGACTACCTTCAAGAGATGAACATTACTCGTATGGAGTGGCCAGCGCGCAGCCCGGATATCAAGCTCGTCCCAAGCATGCTCGATAGCATGCTTGGGACGAGCTAGGCAGATGCGTAAAACAACGAAACCCTCCCCCAATCACGCTTCGTGAGCTCAAAATTGCTCTCACAGAGGAATGGGAGAACATTCCCCAAAATCGTATAAGGAACCTGGTGTACAGCATGCCAAACCGCGTAAACGCATTAATGGAAGCACGAGGAGGCAATACGAAGAATTAAAATACAAGAAAATCGTAATAAAGTTCAAAAATTTCATGTTTCCTATTTTTGTTTTAAGGAGAGATCAGCAGTTTTTTTCTTTATGTAATTTTGTGTTAATAAAATGTATGGTGACTCATATTTTTTTTTAACTTTCATTTAAGGAGTATTACATTGTCTATTAAATACAATTTATTGCATTAACCTATAATTTTTAGTTTCCGAGATTTTTAACATTCTTTAAGTGACCCGGATTCATTGCTCTCGAGTGTAGTAGTATCTATTTATATATATATAATATATATCTATTTTAATACCTTAAAAAATGGTTAATCATATAGCGGTAATTGGAAAGCTATTTACACAAATACGGTATTCATCATTACATTATCATTTTAAAAAAGTTTAGATGCTTTAAGCATTTCATGCAGATTACTTTACTCTTTAACACTAGATAATTTAAAAGGATAACTGGAGTAATCGCAAAAACATTAGACACGAAAAAAGTACTAAACGGCTGAACGGGTCGTAATGAAATTTGGCAAGGAGATAGGTAATATACCGGAGAAGGAAATAGGACACTCTTCATCATTACGTCATTGTTTTCCACGTGAGCGAAAGCGCGGGGCATAACTAGTGTTGATTACGCCATCTCTGACCTAACCACAGAACTAATTAAATGCATATTTTACTTAAACCATCGCGTGGCACGCGTACACCATGTGTACGTTTATAAAAGTGCTAAGCCATGTCGCGCATACACAAATTGTATACACAATTTTAGACCTCGAGTTTGTAACTAATTTCATTAGATCCAATACACTCCACCGGTATAAACTTGCTTTTAGTTGGTCACACTATTTGAGAATAGTAGCTTTTATTTGAAATTTTATGCGTAGTTCCGAAATACACCGAAAAACACTGGATATACGGGATGGGTTAACTTATCAATAGTTCCGATCGAATCCGCTGCGACGAAGGCGCCACGACCCAAATAAAATTATCTGTGGATGTCAAGCATTAGAACGTTCGAAAAAAAAGAGGGGTTATCTTACGACTGTGACCATTGTACCAAACGGACCTACCTATAACAGAAATAATAAATACTCTTTCCTCTGTTCTAGCTGGTTTATCTCCATCCTGCAAATTACAGCTAGTCATAATAAGTATAATAAAAACATACGGATTAAATACAGATTTTAATAGTAGATTATGATACTGTTGCATAATAAGGGTTCTTATAACATAAGTGTGTTATAAGAACCCTTATAGTATCACACGAGTGTCATAAGACCAAGTTATGTACAGTGTCATACACTACTTTATCTACTCTCATACTATAATACGTAAAACAATATTGCAAATAAAACGCTGAATATAACAACAAATTTATTTTTACTTGTAATAATTATTAATGTTCTGAATATTACAATTATGAAAATGGATTTAAACCAGACAGGAAGCGTTATTGGAGGTACTCGGAGAGGGTATGTTAATGTTGACCTCATTTCTGTTATTTTCAATACTGTTAAGTATTGAATTGGATATAGCGATCTTGTTAGTCATTGAATCATCTATATAGCCTTTTGCAACTGTCGTTGACTTCCAACCACCGTGTCGCTTTAGTGCCGTTATATCTCCACCAGCGTCAACTAGCAAGGTCGCAGATGTTCAGCGAAAGCAGTGTCCTGTGTACAATTCGGGGTCGGTAAGTTGAAGATAGCTGGCATTAATGCCAACTCTCTGCGTCGTGCATTTTCCGTCAATATAGTTTAGAAAAAAACTGGGATTGCTGCACTCAGTTGGTCGTAGCTCTATGTATTTTTTGCATTGTTCATAATATTTCCCAGTAATGGTAAAAGAGCTGTCCGTCTTGGTTTTAGTTTTACTTATTTTGATCAATAGTGTAGTTTCGAAGACTTCAACATCTTTGAATTGTATGTTGTATAACTCTTGCCGTCGGCAAGCACCCATTATACCAAAAATTAGTGCAATCTGTAACAACTCATATATATATTACGGTAAATTAACTCAATATTAACAAAAAAAATGTACATGGTTAACTGATAAACAACTAAAATACCTTTGTGAAGAGATATAATGTGTCTGGGGCTTCATTTAAGAACTTATTTATCTGCTCTGCTGTAAAAGTCTTGGATTTTTTCCCTTTATATCCTTGTGAGTTTCGTTTCAAAAATGCAATCAGTTTGCTATATATTTAGTTATGTCAAGTTCGTTGTAAATATTGAGTGTACTTTTAATCATGGAGTATTTAACCCACATACTTGACACTTTATATTTTTCAGATAACTCTTGAAAGTACGCTAACAACACATTTTCAGAAAATGATGTAGCATTTTTATTCATTTTCCATTCCATGAATTCGTGGTAACATTTATTATAGTTGCTCCTAGATTTTGCTGGCAACAGGTTCATGGTCATGTTTGACGCAGCTTCCAGAATGTTTGGTGGTGTACAATCACCACTATCCCCGCTTTCAGACATTTTTTTACACAAAAACCTATGTATTTTAAATTTTTAAATATTGAAAAGATTTTTAAATGTCAAATGTTGGCGCCAAGGCGCAAACATCGATTGCGCATGCGTGTTGCGTCGTCGCGGACTCGTTCATTGAAACCTTTTTTTTTTAGAGTAGAGGTTCAACCTCCTTGGTCCAGCTGGAGGTTGTATAGGTGTATCGTTATGATTAAAAAGTTATATTATGTTACAGGTGTCCATACAAGACCTGTATCGTAGTTAAACTTTTTTTTTATCATTTTTGGCCTGTACGTTGTAATGTTTGTAATAAGAATTTTGTTTTCAGTTTTATAATCTTTGTATTTTAGTATCAGAGTAGATAAAACATTTAATAAAACTTAGTGACTAGACGAGCAAGTCGCTCCCTGATGTTAAGCGTCACGCTTGCCCATAACAGTTCATTGCTATTCAAATTTAAAACTGAAAGTTCAAAACCATGACAATGCACAGGGCTCAACGCCCTGAGGTATAAGGTGTTACAACTCTTGGACTTTATTTTTTTGGATTTTTAGAGCAGTAGAATTCTTAGTAGGTTGGGTGCCGGCAAATTTACAGGCCCTTGTGACTTAACATCTCAATGTTAGGGTTACGGGCGCAGTACAGTTCGTACATGTTAAGAAATGCATCTGTTCTAGACAGAGGTTACCACTTAATACCATGGTGGTGGCTCTGGTGCATGTACAATAATAACACAAAAACATTGCCCTATAAACCAAAACACATTAAGACGCGCTCGTATTCTGATAATAGCAAAAAGCAGAAAAAATATTTTTAAACACCTAGTGTAACGAAACAGATTGATAATATATGATTAAAAAAATACAAAGGTTAGAAAAGGAATAGGAAGAGAGTAATAACCGAATAGAATTCATAAATATAACTCTCTTTCAGCAGAAAAAAATCCTGAATAAGTCCACTAAAATATACTTTCACGTCCAAAATCTCAGAATGTTCAGCGATAACACTATTTTTTTTAGGTAATACTTAGCCAACGTACAGTACTAAAGTAATAACCAGCAGTTTTTTCAATTGTGTTAGTATATATCGAAAAACATAAAGAAAACGTACAAAATTAACGCATTTTTGCATTACATCGTCCAATGTAACAAGCGATTTTCAACATTACGTAAAGCATCGTAAATTATTTTAAAATTGGGGTTGGACCGCGTCTTATTGTTAGAACACTACCGTTTACTTACACTACTGTTGCTACAGTTATTGAATCGTGAAGCCGTAGTGTCAAACGTAACTAAGTACCTATAAGCATAGTACAGTAAGTGTCCCAGGTAGACTCTGCAAACTACACTACAGCATTTAAAAATAAATATTTCATATAAGATAAAAGAAAAGTTAACAACACTAAATTGTGATTATTTTCTACCGACTTCCAAAAAGGAGTTCTCAATTCGAATTTTCTTATGTTTGATACCTCAAAACTTTCGACTGGGTGAACCGATCCTCAAAATAGTATTTTTGAAAGCTGGTGCTTCTTGTGTGGTCATTAAAAATATGTCCAGTAGTTTTTGAGACACACTACACTATCTGAATGGTATATGGAAGGCGGTTTCAAATTTTTAAAATTGTTCTTGTTATTTCTTATGATTTAGGCTCTCATAGAGGCCTTGTAAAGAGTGGCCAAAGCCACCAGTGGTGAGTGATGGTTACTAGTATAAAAGCCATGAAGTCAGGGTAAATACAGCTCTACCTATACAGCCTTACTATAAAATGGAATAAACACTCAAGCGTCAGACACCTGAGACCGACGACCCTACTCAAGAGAAAATTGGAGCAGCAGTAACTGATTAATTTTCTAGGAAATGTTGCTTTGACTAATATCTAAGTAAGGCTTTAGTATGTTACTAATAGTCGATTCCATTAATGATATTTAACATCGGGTAAAAATCCTCCTAGGGTCCTCCTTGTCACTTATTTGCATAAAAAATGCACAGTTGTTAAACGCGGCGTGCTTCGTCATGTGGACGTTACGCCAATGATCCTCCTTGCGTCGTATATCCTCAATGCTAGGGTCGTGACTTTTTTGGTAGACCTCATCACGCCACGTTGATCTATCCTAGGCAGCTTGAATGGCTTCACATACGGTGGTGTTGAGTACGGTACCGTACGTAGTACGGATCTTTTTCCTTCCACTTTGCCGGTTAGCAATAATTTCTCCATGTCGTTGTCACTCTTTCGTGCTATATTGCCAAAGAAGTCGAAAATTCTTCGGAGGCATGTGATGTATCGTATAAAAATCTTCTTGCTTTGATTTTTAGTCCAGCTAGTATAGATTCATTTCGTGCGGTGTTCTGACCAATAAATACATACTGACATCTCAAAAGTATCAATCCTGGTACGGTCGGCCTTTCTCATAGTCCAAGTCTTCGCGCCATACAGGAAAATTGAGAAGACAGGTGTGGACACGAGATGTATTTTTGTCTTTTGGGATAAACCCCTGTCAGCCCATATCCGGTCAATTTGGGACATTGCGTTCTTGACCATGCCGATGCTTCTCTTTATATCTGGTTCACAGAATCCATTGTTGCTTGTTGCTGTTACCCGCTGCACTACCAAATATTATTTCTTACATATTCAACTCGTTTATGCGGTTCCGTGTTGATTTTTGTTGTATGCTGTCGTACTTAGGCCCACTAATCAAATGTTTTTTTTATATCCTGACTGGTTGACCGATTCGTCAACGCAAAACCTAAACCAGTTGAGCTACAATTTATGAATTTTGGCAGTTGATGCTTTTATAAGGACCGACTACAAAAGTATTCTTGGAAATATTACTTGTTCAATTTAGTTTATTTATGTAGCTTCGTCGGCTAGTTTGTTATAGCAACACAAATCGGCAATTCAATCGGGAACATTATTTTTAAATAACTTATTACATTAATTATTGATATGTAACAAATAATTATTTTCATATGACGTTAATTATTGATAAGTAACAAATAATTATTTTCATACAACATTAATTATTTTCATATTACATTAATTATTTTCAAAATACATTATTTATTATCAAATTAAATTAACTATTTGTTCATTTAAATTCTTATTCGTTTACACATCGATTTGTATCGTTGGTTTTTCATCCGTTTCGGTCTTCAATAACAGGAGCTATTTAGCAGAAAATACGTTCGATTTTCTTTATTGCCGACCATAAAGGTGTTAAAGCGGGCGGATATAATAATAAACGGGGTGTTACGTTATTCACGTGACGGGCTTACTATTATTTTACGGGATTTGTTACGCTGAATGGGAATTTTATTCGTTTTTGATTATTTTACGAATGTTTGTGAAATGGGTCACTTTTGTACATTTATTTAATTATACTTATTAAATTGGTATTTATTATGGTATGTTTAATTATATTGAGAATTTAATGATATAATTATCATGGACATGATCTACAGTTTTATGCAGCCTAAATGTGTCCTGTCGACAGGCTTCGTTTAGAATACATTCCATCGCTATGTTGATGAAACTAGACCTTCAACTTAATCTAGGAAATATGTTTCTGTGTTATATATAAATATGTTTGTATAAAAATAAAATAGGCTCCGAAACTGATTTCATTATGGTAATGGTGAGTCTTTCATTAATTTTCATTTAACGTAGGATTCTAATCTTGAACTTCTGTCATCACTAGATCCCTACATTATCTGTGATGATCGTAAACTATACATTTTGCTTCATCATCATCCATCACCATCACAAATAAACTCAAAGACTACTGGACCGATTTCTAAAAGTATTTTATTTAGATACTACATTAGCCCTGAGGAGCATAGGCTATATATTTAATTCATTGTCGCTGGTGAAACCGCGGAGCGCAGCTACTTCTTTAAAAGTAAACTCGTACGTTTGTACATTTGCCATTGCTCAAGCAAATTATGAACTCTTAGTCAAGTCACAGTCACTAAATAAGTCTATCGTTAAGTTAAGGTGGCCAACTTTCTGAATATTTAATGCGGGACTTTTTGTGGATCGATATATTATATACGGGTTTGTGGCGAATGTCAATATGCATACCAAAGTAATAATGCCAATATGCCTACCAATACAAAACACAAAATTTACAAGAGGCATTTATTAAAAAAAATATGTTTTACTAGAGTGACACTTTTTAACAAGTTCAGGGTTTTTATTGAGATGTCATGAAAATTTTGGCAAGCAGTAGGTACAAGCAGAACTCGTAGAGTATCCACTTTTAGTGACCATGTTTCGGACGTCCACAGAATATTTCTTCAAAGAAAATACTCTTTCGGTAGGCACGTTAGTCCCTGGTAAGCAAGTAGCATACGGGACAATGTGCTTGCCTGTTGGACCATAAACAAGCAGTTTTTTAAATAATACCATATCAAGATGCTGCGGGCGGCGCTGCTGCGCTCTTGTCTGTGCGTGCAAGCGCGTGTTAGTTATGTACTATGTGTGTGGTTGAACAATAGGAATGCGGGACATACGGGACGTATCCAAATGTTTTATGGGACTTTTTTCATAATATTGTCAAGCGGAATTACATCTAGCATTACGTAACGGTCCCGCAGAATACGGGGCGGTAAGCCATCTTAAGCTAATTGCATTGGGATTGCATAGATAGTACCTATTTGTCCATACTAAAAGAAAAAAAACTCTTTTCTACCTGTTACTACTAACTTTGTCCGATTTCAGTGATATTTTTTCTTGCAATCAACACATTGTTTTGCTATGCCCGTACGTTTTTATAGTTTTAAAAAAATAAACTTATATTACATTGAATTACTGAAAAAAAATAAAACGAAGTAGAAAACAGTTTTTTCTTAAATCATTCTTAAGTCATTCTTCTGCCTAAGTCTAGTAAAGCAGTGGAAGTATTACTAAAACATTAAGGCTATTGACGAGGAGAACACAAAATAACTTCTTTTTATAATTTTGTACACTATGCCTACTGTGCACCGTTTCGAACACTGAACGGTTAATAATCCACACGTCAAGACTCCATGAAACACAAAACTTAGTAAATCAAGCAAAATCAACTACAACCATTTTTGTGTTTTTCCCGCCCTTCTCTGTGGGATATAATACAGGTATCAAAACGGCTACTAGCTTTATTAAACTTTACCAAAAAGCGCTTTAATATACTGCCAGTATGTTACGCTGAATATGTCAAGCACAGGTTTCATTAATACAGCAGGATCACATCGCATAGCAACGCATCCATTAGCTTATTTTTGTTTTAGCGATGATACAAACAAACGTGGAGGTAAAAATGGTGGATATGGTAAATAGTTATTAATGACATTCTTAACTTCGTATAATTTATTACGTTATTAATAATCAATAACGTTCTTGGTTACTAAATGTTTACGGTATATTTAATTACTAACTTATTTAAACAGAAGTACCTAAAAATATTTACAAACTTTATTTCATATTTATAGTTATAAACACACAAAACTAAGCCCTAAAATATTATATATCTACATAAAATATATTATTACAATTCTAAGTAATAAAAAAGTTGTTTAATTGTAAAATTAGATATAGTTATAAAACAGCATTTAAATCACTGTCTGTAGGAGATTATTATTTATGTAAACTATATAGCGCAGTGCTTAGTCAGTCTTTAGTTCGGTCGATAGCTTCGATGGAATCAAAAATGTTATATTCGTAACTTTATGTATTTTGTTGTTAACATATATAATCAATATAAGTTTTCAATATAATCCTTGCAAACGGCATTCGTGACTTGTTTTAAATCTTTTTATACCTTTACAATGTTGTGAAAAAAATCTTGGAGACTTCTTTAATTGGCCCTTAGTGTTACAGTAAGGATTTTTACCTTTTAGCTTCATCATTACTCTTCGAAATTTTTAATTTTTCGAATTCTTAATGCCTTCTCTCTTCGAATTCTTAATGCCTTAAGCAAAACCTTGGTGCGTATGTATATAGGCTTATGTATCTTATTTTCACATCGGGTGGCGACCCCTAAAAACACAATTGCTATTTATTCATAAAGCAAAAATAGCTCTATAGATATTTTTTTCTTATCACAATCCTTCTAATGTTAGTGTAAAAAAAACCCAAAAAAGGTTTAAAACGCCATAACTAATAATATATGCCTTGTCCAACAGCATTCGTAGATCCTTGTTTCAATATCGGCTCATTAATAATTTTCCACAGCAAGAGTGGGCCTTTAAAATAACCCGCCCCCACTCTTTTTAACTGTCTAAATTGAAGCGTTTCGTTCACCCGTCTTATGTGTACTGCGTAGGTTTTGTTTTTACCTGCGGCGTTTAATATACGCCTTATTTTTTTTTATTCAGCAGCTGGTCGATGATTGGAGAGGTTTTGAAAACTGTGCATTTTGAAGAAAATTGCATCGTCAACATAGCAGGTTTGTTAGCTAGGCAGGCTAGTTTATTTCTTAAGTACTATCTTAGCCCCGCGGGTACACCCGCGTGGAGATGGATGATGATGATGAAAAAGTATCCTTTATGTAAGTAGTTCCAGCGTCATCTATCTACATGCCAAATTTAATTAAAATTTATTTAGAAGTTTTTTCGTGGACGAGTAACAAACTTCCATACATAGCTTCGTAAGAAGCAGGATATGATTTTTATAGCACTAACGCAGAATTTCTTGCAATAATTTGTATTTTTATAAACTTTTTAACTATTATTATTAACCGCCAAAACACTCACGTTAAGGACCGAATACGTCGACCCAGGTTTCCAGCATTTCCGATGCTCATCATCAGGGCGAGTGCGCAGTGGCGTCTGCGAGTTCCCGGTGTGCACTGCTTTATAAACTTTGTAATCTTAAAGAGATAAATACACATCCTCGGACAGGATTCGAACCCGTGTCTTCTAACAATCCATGTCAGGTACCACGACCACTAAAGTACCGAGGCGATCCGTCCGTGCATGGAATTTATTTCTCTAGTTGATTTTAACCGCCGTTTCATTAGATTGATATCCATCCCCGCTACAAAGGGATTGATTGAATAAAAATCATTCAGCTGACAAGCCTAATTATGTTTTTTTTTTGATCGAGTGAGCGGAAGAAGCGTCTCTGCTTTAACTGGCCGTATCCGTATGTTTGTTAGGTTTTTCGTTGGCCTTCCTGTACAGGTAACATTTTTCAACCAATCTTGACGAAACTTGGTATACATGTGCTAATATTCAATATATTTTTTTGACGTCAGCTATTTTACATGGGCATACTTTGTCTAAAAAGGGGAAAGTTTGCTGAGGCGCTATTTACCGGCTGATTTTGATAAAATTTAGTACATACATTAGATCCCTGACTTTAATAAGGAATTTAGTATATGAGTATAATTGATCAAATGGTTTCTGAGAGGGTTGTGAAGTTTAAGAACTGGACAATTTTTTGTAATACACGGCAAGATATGATCGCGAGATCAACCTTTCGCAGTACTACTACTAATATAATGTTTTCAACTTAGATTAATGATTAGTCTCCGCGCGTGCGCATTGACTAGAGCGAGACCAATGATTAATCTAAGGTTTTCAATGATAACTATACTTTGAATTCAAACTTAAACGGATAAAACTCTGTATTATACACATAAATCAATTGAATCGTCTTTTTCTAAAGTCAAAATAAGAGATTTTTACTATTATGCTAACCTAATGAAAGTACGTACAGTACTTAAAAGAAGAACACAATTAGCATTTTTTGTCGAACCTTAACTTTATATTCCAGCTTATACCCAAATTGCTAAACCGATTTTTACTGGATTTTCACTAACAGATATCTGATGTTTACGCTAACGATTAGGGTTCCGGGCAAAAAATTGAAACCATTATCCCATTAAGCCATGCGAGTGAAGCCGTGGACGGGACGGGATTTTATATCCGGCGTTTTGAACGTTTTCAATAATGGTCAGTGGTGACGATGTCCATGAGTGCGGACGTATGGAATTATATAAATTAAATGCAAACACACTTTTAGCGTCAAACAAGATCCGACATTTCGTATTCGTGACACGGAATTTTTAGCGTGGACCTTTAGCAAATTAACCAAAAAGCTGTCGGGTTAAAGCATTATAAGAATAAATAATGAGTTGGCCGTTAGGGTTGGTAACCACTGAGGCTAGAACCAGGATGTACCTACGATTAAATCTTGACAACGAATCGACAGTGAATCGCCCTAACGCAGATCACTAGGTTACTAAAAAGTTACCAAGGTGAACGGAATCGCCATCAACATATGACATTATTCAGAAAACAAAGATGCTTGAAATTCTCCGTCTCTGTCAATTCGACATCTGCCACCCATGTAACTATTTAGGAATAAACAAAATAAAATATGTAATGAAAAAATTAAGAAATTCAAACGTAGAAAATATGCTTCTCTTATTCATTTTATCTATATCACCTTACAAACAAAAATAACAAAATCAGTTCACCCGTTCGGGAGCTACGATGCCACACACACACACACACATACACACACATACATACACACACACACACAAACACACACACACACACACACACACACACACACACACACACGTTGAATTGATAACACCCCGTCGTTTTTGCCGTCGGCGTTAACACTACAAATAAAAAAGAGCTATTGCTTACGTCGGTATCAGCCTAGCTATTCAACGAGGTAAGGTTTTATAGCACACTTCCGCGGGTACGGATTTTAATGCTGTTTTCATATATACTTACTTACTTACTTTTTTCATATATAATATCCGGCGAAAAAATATGCAACGGCTTTAATAGGTACTGAAGATCTTTGCAGCATTAGTGTGGTGCGTTAAAACCTCAGAGGTGGGATCAAGGGTATTCCCTCGGTTGCTCAATTAACACTGAGTTGAAATTAATTTATTCCAACTGGAGCAGGGGGGTCAGTATAAGAGAATAACTTAATAGCTCCTAGGTCAAACCATATAGCACTCAATTTTAATCCGATACACGCAATTTCTGTGCTTATATAATGTACTAGCTCCGCCCCGCGGTTACCCGCGTAATGACTGAAACCTGACGATAAAAGTAGTCTGAGTTACTCCTTATTATCTTACTTGGTACTTGGTACTTGGTGGGCTGGCTCTTTTCCGCAACCAGGCCGCTGTGGCGCGGCCCATTTTGCGTGATAGCCGGGTGACGCTGATCAGTCCAGCCACCCGGTGTCGCCCAGGAAAGCCAGCAGCTCCTTCGGCTTGGCGCAGGCTTCCCACACTGTCCTCGGCGAGCCGAGGTTAGCTGCCCTTTGTGCCGCCACGCTCCTGCATTCGATGAGCAGATGCGCAGCTGTTTCTTCCGCCTCCATGCAGCCTCTGCATAGGGGGCTGTCTGTAACACCTAGATTAAACAGGTGTTTGTTTAAGGAGCAATGACCGGTCATAATTCCGACGATATGTCGCACATTATTTCTTTTAAGATTGAGGAGTTTTCTGGAGAATTTCAGATTTAGAATCGGAAAAGCCTCCTTCGACTGCCTACAACCCTCGATACTTGCCCAGTAGTTCTGATGCTGGTCCTTAGTTCTTTTGCGAATCCATGCACGAATTTGACTGAAAGGTAGGGGGATCATTGGTTCTGGTCCTGCACACGTCATACCGGAACCTCTCCTTGCTAGCTCATCAGCCGCATCGTTACCTCTGGAATCGCTGTGCCCCTTTATCCATTGGAGTGTGACATTATTGTTATGTTTACTTACTTCCTCCAATAGTCGGTGACATTGTATGATCAGCCCCGAAGAGTGGTCGTATCTATTTAGGGCTCGTAGTACCGCAGTGCTGTCGCAGAGTATCCTAATATTACTATTGGTTACCTTCCTGGAAAGTACTGCTGCTGTGGCTTGGATGACACCCACACATTCTGCTTGGAATATAGAGTTGTGTTTACCTAGCCCTGTTGCTATGTGTATGTTTAGTTCCTCCGAGAACGCTCCCGCTCCGGTGCCTGTTGCCATCTTGGAGCCATCTGTGTAAATTCTGACTTCATGAATACCTGAGCAGTCGCTTGGCTCTTCATTTAGTTGTACGCGGTAGCTCTTTGTAAAGAAGTGTTGCTTTTGTACTCTATCATAGATAGACTTTATTAAGGGGTTTCCAACTGCAAAGTTTTCTATGATTGTTGTATGGGGTGCTAATTGATCCTGATACCAGAGGTTCAGTGCCTTTAGCCTGTACGCAGCCGCCGCGGCCTCTTGTTGTATGTATAGGTGTAGCGGGGTCAGGCCTATCAGGGCCTCAATCGGGACGCCCGCGTCGATGACGTCTCGCTTAGCACGTCATCGACGCGGGCGTCCCGATCACTCCTTGAAAAAGGCCACCGAATGTGGTCGAAACTATAGTCGGACCTTTCCGATAAATATTACGTGAGTAATCCCGTATTTTATTAATAATGATTGAAAACCACGTTAGTTTTTATAACAAAACTTTATCCTATCTAAAAACCTTTTCGCGTTTTCTATTACGCTTGAACATACGAAATCACTACAAATTCCAGTAATTGTAAGTACTAATCATAAAATCTCCAACAGAATGGATGCACTATTGTATGATTTTTCTGTTGAAAAATGGCAACTCTAGAACAGTCTTGTGATTTGGTACAATATAGCTTTTCTAATCGTGGAAGTCATAAAAGCTTAGTATCGTACATTACAATATATCGAACGCTGCACCGCTGCACCTAACAGTTTAAGTTTCTAATCTAGGCGAGTCGAGTTTCATTTGCGATCGGCCGGTTGTTACACCGAAGTGAGCGGTCACTTCTTCTAATAATTTTGAAATATATAGAGAGAAAAATTCACATCTTCGGACGGGATTCGAAGCCGCGTTTTCTGACTAACCTATACGCCATGACTATCTAGGCCACCGAGGCTCGAGGTCCGAGCATCGAATTTTTGCTCTCTATCTAATTTAACCGTCTAACGGGGACGGAGCGACATCTATTGAACAGCTTCACATCTATTCACGTCCTCGGATAGGATCCCATCGTGATGTGAATTTTTCTCTCCATAAATTTCAATGTTTGAAATCGCTAAGCAGGCGTTAGTGCTTTGAAAAGGTAATACTATAAAAATTATAAAGGGTTGCGATGTCAATACGAAAGTTTAAGTATTTCTAATAATACTTCTTTCGGTAGGACAGTGTTGTCAAAGCTGTTCAATAGATGTCGCTCCGTTCCCGCAAGACGGTTAAATTAGATAGAGAGCTAACATTCGATGCTCGGAACTCGAGCCTCGGTGGCCTAGCTATTTTATTATCCTCAGGGAGTTTACGCTGCAAGATCACGGTGACTTCTGTGGGCTGCAGCGTGCTCGCAAGAGCCGCGGTACGAGCGGTATGTGTTGAGGGGGTGCGCTCGGTTCTGATAGTGCTCCCCGTCATCTCCCGTATGCATGGAGATTGTCCGAGCTTTGTTGGTGTGGCTTCTTCATCAGTGTGATGGGTATAATTAATTTTAGACATCAGGGCGAAGGAAAAACAAAAAATCAATATATCTTCTATTATTCTTTATGAAAAACATCCTCCAGCATTATTACAAAAAACACAAGAAATGAAGGTCTGTAAACAGTCACAGATATAATACTATTACAGTAAGGCTGCGTTCTAATCTTATCGTGTATTTATAATAATCAGTATCAAAGCCGAAGGTGTCGGAGCAAATGCTGCTGACTGTGTCATACTCTAGACTTTCAGAGTTCAGGTAGCATTAAGGTGCTGTCAGCTCAGCACTTCATTTTCCTTTACTTGAAATCAATCAAGCGCATCTGGTAAAAACGTGAAAAATCATAAAAAATAATGTGCACTCTTAGTATAAAAATAATCCGTCAATGTATGTGTATTAAAAGTTGCTATTTTATGATATGTGTTTCATAACAAATATAATAGTGAATAAAGAGATAACTGTTTTAAAGGTGAAATGAAGTGGAATGTTTAATTTTTTTTTAGTGTACTCTAGTATGTTAAAATATGTTTTAATTCCGTCAATGTGTACTAAGAAGTCTTATAAATGTCACATTATATTTTGTAGTTTTAAATTAATCGCTGCTTATGAGATAAACTGCTTTAAAAATCCTCATTTTTATCGACATCGTGATACGACAGCACCTTAAGAATAGGCATCCAGGCTGGCGGAAGAGCCCATCCACGATCTCTGTTAAAACTTTTGTGACTGATGATGGTCTCACGTACTTTACGAGGTACAAAAAGCTAATCTTTTACTAGTATGGACTTGCGAGAGTTTTTAAACAACAATAATATACTTTGAATACTTTTGAAGGAGAAATATTCGAGCCCCAGATTAATTGACCGAGCGAGCGAAGCGTTCCTGCTCTAAAGGTGCGAGTTGGTAGCCGGCTACATGAAACCGCAGCAAACGACGTGTCGCAGCGACACTGCTTTTTTCTATGTATTTCTATGAAATACTATTCGTAGTTAGCGACACGAAACGACGTGGCCTAATCACGTCACGTCGTCGAGCGGCAGATCAGTAGTTTTAAACTAAACCTTTCGTATCGCTTTACAAACGGTTGATGCCATCTGCAGTTGCCGTCTGCAGTCGGGTTCGAAATCATGGCTGCAGCGACATGAAGCGACGACACGTCGTCTGCAGCTGCTACGTGTAGCCTGCTACCAACTTGCACCTTAACTGGCCAAATTGACTATTATCTGTCCGTATGTTTGTTAGGTTGTATGTTGGTCTTCCTGTACAGGTCGAATTTATAAGTAATCTTGACGAAACTTGGTATGCATGTTCTGGTACTGCTATCGAATGTATTTTTATTACGTCGGCGATTTTGATTCGTGGTTTTCCTAAAAAGGAGTGAAATTAGCTGCGGCGCCGATTTACCGACTGATTTTGTTAAATTTGGTACACACATTAAAAGAGGAATTTCTAATATGAGCATAATTATTGAGCTCGCTAGGTAAAGCTGTAAAGATTAGCTGTTATTGCTAGAACTTGGCCAAGTCTACTAGCCTACTTGGTGGTGACCCTGCCTTCAAACCACGGGGTACCAGGTCTGACCTCTGGCCGAGGTATATAGGTATGGCAAACAGATCTGTTTGTTTTCGAGTCTTGAATATTGTAGTCATGCCATCGTGTGTAAGTCCATGAGTCCCGTGACCGAAGGAATCCTAGTTCGGGTATAAAACCCAAAATTACGGGCATTATAAATGAATCACTATTAAAACACAGAATAAATGATGGAGCGAAATGAATACAACTGGAAAATTTAGGTTTTTTTGCTTATCAATATTGTGCATATATAAAAAAAATTAAATGATTATTGTTTCGTCCGTTTCCTAATTACATAAAATAAAACCTTTATATAAATGTTTCAAACCCTTACACTTTTTATGATCATTATCATATTAGAAAACATTGCAGTTTACATGATCTTAGTTTGCTTGTGGTTCTGACTTACCTAAATTGTTTACTACCGTGACACATTACAGTTCGGTATAACTTCGTCCAGCTCTGCTTCATACTGTTCTGTTTACTATTTACTCGTACAATACTGTACTGTATATTAGATACCCAACTGCCTGCAATTGAGCCTAGTCTTGCCGCAACTTGCCAGTTTTGTTGGAAACTTTGTGATCTCAATCAATTTGCTGAACTAGAAACGATTTCCGAATAAACAGTCTATAAGCGATAAAAGATAAGAGTAGTAAAATATTGATTAGTATTTTTATTTATAAGTTATTAGTATGTCACTATATAGATACACGTGTACCTTTAAAGAATAGAATCGAATAGAATAACATTTATTTGCGTAAAATATAAGTACAATTTAGGTGGATTTAATAATTAAGCTTACATATTTTGCTAATGAAACTGCATGCAAAAACGTATAATATAGGTACCTAATACTATATGGATAATTTGTATACATTAGGCATATTAAAATAAAAAAATCAAACATAATCAGGAACACTTATTCTAGATAATTCTTTAGAGAATAAAAACCCTGATCCAGCAACCACACCTGCAGCGCTTTTTTAAACAAAGGTATAGTGAGATACTAACTATACTTAATATAAAATATAAAAAATTACTGTTGAGTGCAATATAGTAAATGGTAAACAGAACACTATAAAGCAGAGCTGGATGAAGAAGCTACTTACTGTAATGTGTGACGGTAGAACCAACACACACTGCAGAATCTGCAGATAACCGAAAACCGAGGAACATGCTTCTCTTGCAGATAATTATTATATATCTTCCGTTCAGGTTTGAATCTATGGGTCCTTAGAGTCCAGATGCACGACGTTTAGTGAAACAGCTGTTATAGAAGCTACAGATGACAAAATAGTTGCTGCTTACCTCGGCCAACGTATTAGCCTGACTATTTAAAGAGATAAAGTCTTCAGCTTTTTGGGCACTCTCCCTGCCAACAGTGCTTTAAATGATTTTATTAAATAATAGCAATGTAATAATATATACAAAAATTAAGTTCTCAAAATAAAGTTTATATTTATTTAGCTTACTGCGTGAACGCAACGAATCCGGGGGGCGCGGGGGTTATGTCGATCGATAGCCTGCCTCTTGAGAATTCAGGCGCTATGGAGCGTTTCTCGGGAGCAGACCGCGTTACTAGTTACGTCCCGCGGTTTCACCTGCGTGGTGATGAGTGGTATTGATGATGATTTTTTTTTAAACCACACCCAAAAAATCATTATTGAAATGGGTCAGCCGTTTTCAAGTTTTAGCGAGACTAACGAACAGTAATTGATTTTTATATTTAAAAAGAAGATTTATCGGATGCGCTCGCAAGCTTGACTTAGCGATCTTAACCGATCAACAAGCTAAGCAGCGCTTTCTGCGGACAGGAGTGGATGCTTCGGAGGGCACGTCGAAGGTCTTCGGGCGGCCTGTAAACTGCGACATGGCTTACCCACTAGCCTACCAAACAGCACTAAGCCTGCGTGGTGGATTACGGCCCAACTCCACTCTCTGAGAGGAAGGCTCCAGTTTCAGCAGTGGGAACATAATAGGCTAATTATGTAATGAAGCCGTTGCTTACTAAATAATATGTATTGCCACCAAATTTTTAATACGATTCAGATATACATTTTAATTTTAATAAATTTCATAATAATATATACACACATACACAAACCTACCATAGGTCTGTGTTAATGTTACATTGGATGTAGTGAGAAAAGTTGGCACTCAGAGAAGAGAGTCAAGAAAAAAATTACTAAAGATGCGTTTGTTGATTTTCGATGTGCGTCCTTTTTTACGCGCAACAATAACTGACTGATGTACATTTTTTATAAAGAAAAATTTATGGCCGGTCAGAATATAATTACAATCAAATTTTGTTTATTGGATTCTCATTCTCCATGCAAGCTGAAGACACATGCTAGTTGAAATAAACCCCAAACAGACTAAAGTCCTTGCGTATATTTTTATGATATCTTTCGTTCATAAACTTTGTATTCTGTTTGGTAACGCAATTTATACATGAGCAAGCATAATAAACTACTCAAATCTCCCCCAGCTTAAAACAAAAATAACGCAAACTCTTTCAAATATACCATAAACATTATAATACGCTAATTATAGAGTCCAGCTCACAAACAACCCACGAACTTGGCTTTGCGTGTTCAGAGCTAATTCTGCACGTAGATAAGATTACAGCTAAAACTTAAAGCTAGTGCTAAATAAATGACCGTTTTATGTATGACAAAAGAGAAATAATTTTAAGAAAATTGAATTTAAGGACTGGTTATAACTAAAAAATGTACTATTTCCTTGTTCAATGCATGTGTTTTAAACAACTTTAGATTTCACTTTTTAGTGTAGTAGAGATTTTTTGTACGAGTCCGTTCGGAGAAATACTGCCAATATTTCTACTCCGAAACAGTATTTTTTGCAAAACTGAGTTCTGATTTAAATCGTTTGGTCGGGTTTGAGTCTTAACAACTTAATACTCGTATCTCAGAGTTGCGGGCGCAGTGCAGTTCGTACCGAAGGGGCAGTTTTGTGGTACTGCAGGGACAGTTTTGTGGTACCGCAGGGGCAGCTTTGTGGTACCGCTGGGGCGACTTGGTGGCGAGCCGTCGGTGAGTGGTGACACAGTAGACCCCGATTATCTCTGAGCCTAAATGAGGCCCCTGACCTCCGGCTTGCCTTAATTGGATGTCTGGGGGTGAAGACGCAACAGCAAGAAACAAAAAACTCCAAGGGTGGAAGTTTTAAGAGCATAACGCCGGAAGTAGCGCTCTAGTGAAACCGCAGCACACCCCTCAACGTCCTTTAGCCATCCACATACACGTTGCCCCTTTTTTCACCATCGTTGTCAAATGTCAAAGTCATTTAATCAATGAAGGCATCAAAGACGCACTTATTAACGTCAATTATTCATTATAATGTACTTTAAAGACTCTACCGCCGCGTTCCAAAATAAATAGAACCTTCCGAGAAGAAGCGGCAAGAAACTCAGGGCCATTCTTTTTATATAGATTTTTACAATGCTTCTACTGAAGTACTACTAATATTACATTTTATTGTCAGAAATAGAGTATTCCAAGCATCTTTGTATTCTATACCGGGTTACTGGTAATCAATTAGCATTCTGTTAAGGGCATATTCTGTACATCAAAATAGACAACTTTTGTTCTAGAATTTTTCCCAAAACTAAACAAATTTCCCAAAAAAATGGTTTTATATTTCTGTGATTCTCTCTTACACTTCATAACTCTACATCGCATCCACTTCATTCATTTACATGTAATCGTGCATGTAGTTAACAGCGCGTCGTAGCGTAGCACAGCTACGACGACCTTGACTTGCCGCGTCTCAACCCCTTTTTTACGCTGCCGCCGGCGCCCACGGCCGCGGCATGCCGCGGCTTGTCAGCATAGTGTTAATTATGTTTAGACCGGTCAAATTGATATTTTAAGTTTTGTATTAAATAAAAAATATAAATTTTTGAAAGTCGTAGAACAAAAGATGTTTGTTTTGATGTACAGAATATGCTCTTATGCAGGATGCTAATTGATTACCAGTACCCCTGTATAATGTCAGACTTTATGATATGATTTTTTTATTAAAACGTTTTCTACAGTCAACTTAAATTTTCCCTCTATGAGCTCAGTTATGTGTTTTAGGATTTTATTGTAAAAACTCACACAATTTTCTAGGAACGACTTATTAGTATTCGCTAGTATCTTGCCTGTATCCTAGTGACTTGTCTTGATATCTAGAGGTAAATTAGAGAAGAAATTGATTACGAGTACATTTATTGATTCTGAGACTGTCTGATTGTTAATAACAAGGACACATGCAATGTTTTTGGTTAATTTTTGCCGGTCTCAGTATTTAAAGTCTTCCAAACTGTTTTTATTTTGTGTTGCATTTCCGTAATTTATCTCTAATAAACAAAGCTTTAGAACGCATTAAACAGTCTTAACCCTTTCTATGTCGTGATAATTAAAACAAAAGATTTATGAATGAAACGCACGTTAATTTACGTCTCTGACCCGCAGAGGGTTAAATTATTATAAATAAGTTTTAACATTGTCATGGAAAACTTTATCGGATGTCATATTTTTTTTATGATATAACTCATACATAGTATCTCTACTTTTTCGAATACCTCGAGTAGACCAGTCACCAGAAACTTACTTTCCACTTCTACACATTTTAACCTTTGGATGGTGGCCCGTATGGGCCGTCCGTTTATCCGTTTAGTGGGTGGCAAGTCACTACCTGCTTATATATTAAAGATGAGAATGAAGTTGGCAGATACCGTAGTCTCGTCAATAGCCCACTATCTCCCTTATAAATAAGTTCATATCAATAGCCAGCCGTGCGATTCTGTAATAATTCGTCGATGCGCTCGACGACGAGCTCACCGATGTCAAATACTTTATGAGATATCGCCCTTGTACATAAGGTTGTGATTCCAACGTTTCTTGTCATCTCGTCGTTTGTTTCACGGATGTTGTCAAAGATGCAACGATGTTTGCTCTTAGCGAATCGCACGGCTGGCCATTTTACCCATTTTTGTAATAGATATACCATGTCACCATCCATCCAAAATGTATTTTAATAATAATTACCAAAAAGGCCTCTAAGTGTTGGCTACAGCCCCATTTATGGCTTTGTAAAAGACCCAATAAAATTCGTGAAATAAATGCAATGAGATAATAATAATGTTTTTGTCATAAAAACGCAAACGTGGTTATCGCTCATTTTTCTTGAAAAATACTGGATTTCTCATGTAATACTTATCGGATAGATCTGACTATAGTTGAACCTGACTGTTTTGAGCGCATCCCGTGGCAGTGTGCTTAGCACTGAGAGTCTAACGAGAGCTAGTGCACACGTCAGTCGTCACGTAACAAGTATTACATGAGTAATCCGTATTTTTCAGTAAAGTTGTCTGTATCCATTAAATACCTCTAGCCCTTTAGTGCGGTACTAAACGCTTGCAAAGCGATGATATTTCTATCCTCAAGATAATGAGGTTTGGTGGTTAATACGACAGCCACTGGATCTATCGTTCTATCATACTTTATCTTTAGAAATTAAGCGATTTAAAAGATGCATACGTCTTCACTGTTATCATGCAAGATCACAGAGAGAAGTATCTCGGTCATCAACTACCCCGTGAACCAAGTAGCAATATTCAGAACTAAGTCCTAAGTGTCTTCTAGTGTATTGGCCTTTTAAATCTTGTAAGGTAATTACGATTTTGTGCTTTTCTATTTTTTGGTTTTCAAAACATACTTGAGTAAAAATTGGTTGTTTACACTTTGACAATCATGAAATCACGGCTTGAAATTCTTAAACTTCCTAATCTAGTTTTTTTTTTGCCTATTCTATAGAGCTCCTATCATAATAAAATTGATTTTGCTGGCTGTTTCAGAATATTTTATTTTTAATTTTTACTTTGATTTTCGAAGACTGATTACAGTCTGGCTGCTATAAAAGCGAAAACTTTTAACTTTTTCGGGGAGTCTTACTTACGTTAGGATACATTACTTATATGCTCACTTCAGATTTGAAAGGAAAATAATGATAATAAAGTACACTATTACTGTAATTCTTAATCTGGTCTGTCTAATCTAGACCAGACCTTGTCACAAGTGCTTCCTGTCTAAAGGTACTCTCCGTCTAAAAGTGCTCTATATCTAAAAGTAATCTCTATCTAATAGTGCTCTCCGTTTAAAAGTGTTCTCCATATAAAAGTGATCTCTGTCTAAAAGTAATCTCTATCTAAAAATGCTCTCCGTTTAAAAGTGCTCTCCATATTAAAGTGATCTCTGTCTAAAAGTGTTCTCCGTCTAAAAGTGCTCGGTTTCAAATCAATTTGTGTACAAGTGTTTTTTTCTATTCTCAAGTGTCCTTCTCGGGAGTCTAAAGTTTGAGGAGGCTGTCTGACTGATTGATTCAATATATATAGCAGTGAAGAAGGCTACAGAGTACAGACTCCATCATCTGGATCTAAAGTTACGTATAGTTTTCTGTCCTTTATGTCTCGTGTCCGTTGACCCATCAACCGCCCCCTTTATTAAATTAATGTAATCATCAATGAACCAGTTTGCCAGTTGTCAACTACATAAAAACTGTATAATTCCGTGTTTGTGTTTTTACATCTTTAACTTGTATAAATATTATTTTGTTATTTTTTTTTTTTTTTTGTAAATAAATCATAACAAAGGTGTAACTTTACATTTAGTTTCTTTTATTTAGTTTCTAAGTTAGGTGGTACATTTTAACTTTTATTCAATTCACTAACTTAATGTATTGTCTGTGAATTTCGAAAAAATAGGTAACACGACAATCTTAAACTTATAATATAAACCTGACTGTTTTCCTTAATAGACTTTTAATTCGCAAATATTTCATGCTGATGCACAATGTGTATCACCTATCCAAAAAGTTCTAAGAACACAAAGCACCACTGTTGGAAATGCATTTGCAAAATGTTACGTGTTTTACTATACGAACGTCCCGAACACACTGTTTGAATTTAACTTTAGAATAATAATAAACAACCATAGGCATTATAGTCATTGTTAGTCTCTCACAATAAAGTATAAAAAGTAATATAGCCACTAGATTTTTTTACTAACAATGTCTGCATTCGTAAAAATTTAAATAATGCAGTATCAATGTTTCATTAACAGTTTTTAAATTTTCTGTACTGAGACAGTTTGTTTAGCTGCATGCAGTTTAGTTTACTTTTCCGTTTAGAAATATACAAAGCTAAATATAAATACTAATTTATAATGATACTTCTTCAACAGATAAGTAAAATTTCACTGAAAAAGGCATCATTAGTTCAGACCAGTACGAAGAGGATATGCCCAAACAGATACACCAATTTTTCTTCTAACAATGACGTCCCCATTCGTGCCTATTGAAACAATGCTGTATCAATACGTTTCAATAGCAGAACGTACAGTTGTGGCCTAAAGTTTTTAATTTCCTGCACTGCTGCGGCTTGTTTAGCTGGACTGTTCTTTGTGCAGCCGATAGCGGGAGGCTATTGTCTCTGTCCAAATGGCAGTGACCACATCTTCAACTTACACTAAACATTTTTACAAAACAAAGACACAAAACATTTTCAGACATTATAACCAATTTCAAAAAAATGTTTTTGATGGTATCATCATTGACAGTGAATGACAATCAATCCCGTAATTAGCAAAAAAAACAAAAAAATGGAACCCACTTCAAGGCCAAAAAGTGTGAAATAACTTGTAGAAGTTGTTACCATGCGCACAATAATGTACTTTTGAACTATAATGGTACCGGCTTGAAGTCAGGTCCATTTTTTGGTTTTGGTGATAAAAAAAAATCCACCCTATTTTCGTGACCTTGTTACTTACGGGATACACCGTCAATTATGATATCATCAAGAAAAATAAACACTTTTCAGTTTTTGGAGTGTTACTCAAAACTGCTTGACCAAATTTGATGAAAGTATGGGATTACCACGGAAGAGTATACTTCCGTGGTATCAAACAAAAACATCAAAATCGGTTAATAAGCGACGAAGTTATCCACGAACATACATAAAATATATAAAGGGTCCAACTGAGAACTTTTTTTGAAGTCGGTTAAAAATGTCCTACAAAATCCAAAAGCTTGTTGTGCCTTCTGGTGACGACGTCCACCTACAGTATTGTTTTAGTTTCCAATTCGATAACAAATACGAAAAGTTGGTCTATACGTTCAACACTAAACTTGTGCCTGAATAAACAAGGCTTTTTCAAACTGCATGTTTGTTTGTATTTTGTTTTACGGTTGTTGATATTTAGGGAATTTAGGGAAATCAGGAGTCAATCTATTGTGTTTAAAACATAAAAGATTTATAATATTTATATGCTTACTATAAAATATTGTTAGGTTAGTTAATTATGCAATAACTGAAAACAGAAGATCTCTTATATAGGGAGTGAATAAATTGACCGACTTGGTATTACATGGATCTCACAACTTTTTACGGTAGAAGATCTTGCGAGACTTGGTTTTTTTTACAGGTTTTGTTTTTGATGATATCTCGAAAACATTTAGATTTAGGATAGTGTGTTACATAGTGAAATCAGTCAGAAACGATGTAAACTGCACGCCCTTAACGGGAACAGGTCGACTTAACGAATAACCCTGTATTATGCTATCAATCAAAACAGTATCTTCGATGAGACCTACCATGTACTGAGGCCATAGCACAAACAATTTGCAAAAAAGTATTCGTATCGTCACGCTTCAGCGTACAAACTATGAGTTATCTGTGTCACAGTCGCCCTAGATAAATGATAGTTTGTACTGTTTCACGTGAACGAAACTGCCTTACATTTACATTCATGTCTTAGCTTTGTATGGTGATTATTTTACTGAGTTCTCCACGATCCCACTAGGTGTATATGTAATAAGATAGCTGATGATTGAAACACCTCAATCATCTACGGATTTAATGCACACTAATTTGTACACAATCTTTTGTTTTGTTATTATTTCTGTGCTTTCTTCGTCCTTCGGCTTAGAAAGTTTTAGTAGTGTATCCAACGTACAGCCGTGCGATTCGGTAATGATACGTCGATGAGCTCGTCGACGAGCTCACCGATGTCAAATACTTTATGAGATATTGTTATGCCCTTGTACACAAGGTTGTTTATCCAACGTTTCTTGTTATGTTCTCATTTGTTTCACGGATGTTGTCAAAGATGCAACGATGTGTCCTTTTACGGCCCGTCCCAATAATCTATCTATCGCCGGTTTAACTTACTATAGTTAGAAATTTGACACTATTTGTATGGACGTTATGTCAAATTTCTATCGGTAGAAAGGAAAACTGTGGATAGATAGATTATTGGGATCCCCCATTAGAGAATCGCACGGCAGTACAGTCACGAGCACTAACAAGTAAACGTTTACGAAATGTCAAATTGATGTAACTATATGATTTATTTTCTTTTTACCACGCATTTTATCCGCAGGGCTATTATGTATCTCAGTTGCTAACAAAAGTTGATTGAAATCTTGAAGAATGACGGCTCTATGTCAGTTTGAAAACTCCAGTACGCAAAAATGTTAGTATGTTGATGACTGGAGCTGACAAAAGTGACATTGAGCCGCATTTTTTTTCGATTTCAATCAACATTTGTTAGCAACTGATATACATAATAGCCCTACTGGTCAGGCTCATAAGACAACAACTTAGTCTCAGGGTGATGGGCGCAGTAGAGTTATTCACTTCGAAGAGGTTTCGCAGAGGTTACAATAGTACCAAGTGGTTCTCGTGCCTGTGCCTTGATCTAATCACATTAAAAATACATTTTCGAATAGGAACCAATCTGACATTACCCGATTCCACTTTCCAATACAGTAGTACGTGGGGGCATAAAATACACGTGTCCAATTAGGTACGTACCCGTAAAAGCAGACAAATTCTCCGGTTAATTCCGCCGAGTCACCGGTAACAAACTGTTATAGGCACAATAACAATAAAAGTGTACGTACGTATTTATGTACGGAATATATTTTATGTTCGGCCGTTTGTGCGCGCCGGCGTTAAAGTGAATTGATGATATTTTGGAAATATTGAGGTGAACCGTATTTGATTGTGTGTCAAAGAACTTAAGTTTCTAAAAAAAATACCAAAATATGGAACTGACTTTAATACCAAAAAGTGTGAAATAACTTGTTGAAGTCGGTACCTTGATAGTTGTGGTCTTTACCGGTGCCTCCATGGTACCGACTTTGACAAGTTATTTCACACTTTTTGGTATTAAAGTCAGTTCATTTTTAGGTAAAAACAAATTTCACCACTATTAGTGACCTTGCTACTTACAGAATCGATTGTCATTCACCGGCAATAATGATATCAAGATAGACGTAACAATTTTCAGTTTTTGGAGATTAACTGCACAAAAACTGCTTGACCGAAATTGACGAAATTTAAATAGGACCACCTCGGAAATGCACTCTACCAAAAAAAAATTAAGAATCGGTCCACAAATGGGGGAGAAATCGATTAACATACACAAAAAAAATACACGCCAATAACCGCCTCCTTTTAATCGGAATGTCATAATCAATATGAAGTCGGTTAAAAACTTGTTGTGTTACGTATAGAGTGCGTAAATTCAATGTGTAGGTAAATAGCAATTTTCCACCACCCGAGACCGTAGAGTATTATGTATCTATTACTATTTGCATCCCGGAGGAGACTTCTACTCATGGCAGAGGTATATTACTTTTTAATATAAACAACCTAATACGAACCATTCATGCAACTTTTAGAGTAGTGGAACTCTTTGTGAATGAGTTTGTTTGGGTTAGTATTGCCACCATACATTTTTCTACCGTGAAGCAGTAATGTTCGCAATACCGTGCGCTGGTTTGAAGGTATGGTTGCCGGCAAAATTACAGGCACATGAGACTTAACAACTTAATGTATCAGTGTTACCGACGCAGTGCAGTTTGTCACTTGTGAAGAAGTGCATCTGTTCCAGGAAGAGAAACAGTTACCATTAAAAATTCAGGTGGGCCTTGTATTTGTATCGTTTCCTAATAAAATAAAACCTGATGATAAATATCAGGCAAGCAAGTATTTAGAAAACACTGTAGAAAGTGCAATTTAGTAATTAGAGCAGTGCAGTGTCTAGCGAAACTATAGCAAAGCTCTGGATAGGACTGCAAAGTAAATATCATGGGCATTCGTTTTAAGCTCTGAGTATGGGTAGACCTACCCATAACCTTTCCTGTACTACCCAGTGCTTAGATTTGTAGTTTTACCCAGCACTGTTATACGCTTGCTGCGAAATTTCACTTGCATATATATTATAATATTAATATAATATATATGATTAATAAATACATTAATTAATTAACTTATGTATTTAACACACACACAGTAATAAAATTCTTGTGTATTATTGGTTGTGTGTAGTCTCAGCGGAGATATTAATAAGCCAACCAAGGGTCACTAAACAATTTTTAGTAAAAACAAAGTACCCTTTTTAGTGACCCTTGCTACTTACGGGATAGTCAAAGTCAAAGTCAAAATCATTTATTCAGTTTAGGCATCAAAAACGCACTTATGAACGTCAATTTTTCATTACAATGTACTTTAAAGCCTACCACCGCGTTCCAAAATACATAGAGCCTACCGAGAAGAAACGGCAAGAAACTCGGGGCCATTCCTTTTATATAGATGTTTTTACAATGTTTTTACTTAGGTATTAATTGTATTTACTTAGGATAGATTGTCACTCATCATCAATGATAATATCATCAAGATACATTTCAGTTATTAGAGTGTAACTTAAAAACCGCTTGACTGAATTTCATGACATTTAATTGGGTCCATCTAGAGTTTTGAGAATCAGTCCACAAATAAGGGAGGAATCGGTAAAAATATATTAAATAAACAGACATACAGTTGAACTTAGAAACTCCTCCTTTTTTGAAGTCTGTTAACAAAGTCGGCCTCCAGCAGGATAGTCCTACCACCTAGTGAGTTGAGTTTCCTTGCCTCTTACGATTCTCATCCTGAGGTATATTTCCTTAACTATTAAATTTATTATTAAAGAATACTACCACCACCGTCATGGTAAATAATATTTCACGAAGTGATCCGACAGAGTACTTGTGAGTGACAATTTGTCTTTAATGGTAATAAAGTCCTTTAATCTATAAAAAAACTAACACAATTTGTGTAAACTAGAAAAACTCATGTATAGTAAAGCTAAATTAAGTCTACGAAAGTTTTCTTGAGTTTTTCCCGCGATTCTTCGTAGCACATTCGTAGCAAATTATTCCGTTGGCGTAGCTCACTCTGACTGGCCAGTCCAGTTATTCAATTTTAATAAATCAGTTGATTTTTAACAAGGAAAATTTACCACTGGCTGTATTATAGCAGTGATTACAATTGCATGAACTCAACTTGATTACATTGTTTAAGCCGATAAAACAACCGTTCGTGCTTCCTTCATGTGTTTTTTTATTTTATATTTTTCTTATGCAACTAATGTACGAGACAAGCAAGTCATGCACCTGATAGTAAGCATAACGCGTGCCCATGACAGTTGCAGTGTCACCCTGAGCTAAAAACTATAGTTGTGCGTAGCTCAGCACTGTGTTCGGCATCCCGAAATAATTGTTGTTTTACACAAGAATTTACAAGTTTCACATGCTACAGTGCCCTTCACGCTGTAATACAGTAATACTTGAGTTTATTTGAAATATCTCTGAAATTTTCTGCACAGCTCTGAAATGCGTCATCGCCAGTACTCAATTCGAAAAATATCACTAAAACCGCTAATTAGTATTCTCTCTGTGTCCCCCATGGATAGAAACCCATAAACATTATTTTATTTCACGCCGTGTTCAGACCCCTGTTTATGGTCTACAGGGGTGTTCTGTTATTGGCAGTCGCATATGAGAAACAACATGGGAATCGAGTTCTCACTCTGAATAACTAAAGAGTTGAAAACAAGGATGTCTGAAATTATTATGCGGTCTGGCTGCGCACAGACTAACTAGGTCAAAAAATCTTGGAATAGCAGGCTTACAAGCTTTTGTATAGCTCCCTCAATCACTTTTAATTAGTGGATTGATCTCACCGTAAATATTACTCTCTGTTTGTCATTACATGTAGGATGGTGATGGACGACTGGTTTCATACTTCTTCATCTTTAAGGTGCAAGTTGGTAGCCGGCTACATGAAGCCGCGGCAAACTACGTATCGCAGCGACACTACTGGTTTCTAGCACGAAGCAAGCGTCGCGTCGTCGAGCGGCAGATGACACCGTCGCCGAACCGCAGATCGGTAGTGCCGCTCGCGGGTACCAATCTACCTAGTAAAACAACTGAAAAGCTTTTAAACTAAAACTTTCGTATCGCTTTTCAAATGGTTGCTGACATCTGCAGTTGCCGCCTGCAGTCGGGTTCGAAATCATGACTGCAGCGACCTGAAGCGACGACACGTCGTCTGCTGCTGCTACGTGTAGCCGGCTACCAACTTGTTACTAAATTAAAATTATATATTTAATATACTTCTGTGAAGTATACGATGCTGTGTTAAAATGAGTCCTGCTTGCTCAAACCAATTGAGTTTCAATTTGAATGAATTTTATTAAAGATATGACTGACAAACAGGTACAGACACAGGCTTAGTAGAAAGGTCTTGTTGTACTGGTAAGACGGTACGCTATCAAATAGTATATCATCGCGACTGAGGAGATGCACAATCTACAATACTATGGGAGCCGGAATTTTATCCTCTTTTTATGAAATAAAGAAAACTAGCCAAGCTCCAGTCGAACTCGCGCACGAAGGGTTCCATACCATTATCTATAAACTCCCATACAACAGACATGATTTTTGATGTTTTCTACCGACTTCCAAAAAAGGTACTCAATTCGACTGTTTTTTTAAATGTTTGTTACCTCTTAACTTTCGACTGGGTAAACCGATTCTCAAGATCTCAATATTTTTTGAGATACACTCCAATAACTGAATAGAATGGAAGTCGGTATTATTTTTTTCAAATTGTACATGTTATAGATTTAGATTTATATAGTCCAAACCCGCACTTGGCCGTTATTAGTATTTGTTGTTATAGCGGCAGCAGAAATACATCACCTGTGAAAGTGTCAACTGTCTAACTTTTACAGTTCATGAGAGACAGCCTGGTGACAGACGGACAGCGGACTCTTAGGCCCCGTAGTATAAATAGCGTACACTTTGGGTACGGAAGTCTAAAAATATTTTTTACATAAGTAATGACATTCTCGCGAGTGAACAGCCTGAGTGGACAGACATAGGTATTGGGATGAATGAGCATCTGATATGCTCGAAACTGGGGTCAACGTATTCGATCCCTAATGTGAGTGTTTTTTTTTTTCAAAAATAGTTTAATAAGTTAAAGAATTATTGAAGACTTTCGGCAGTATAGATAGCGTACACTTTGGGTACGGAAGACTAAAAATATTTTTTACATAAGTAATGACATTCTCGCGAGTGAACAGCCTGAGTGGACAGACATAGGTATTGGGATGAATGAGCATCTGATATGCTCGAAACTGGGGTCAACGTATTCGATCCCTAAAGTGAGTGTTTTTTTTTTTCAAAAATAGTTTAATAAGTTAAAGAATTATTGAAGACTTTCGGCAGTATAGATAGCGTACACTTTGGGTACGGAAGTCTAAAAATAAATTTTACATAAGTAATGACATTCTCGCGAGTGAACAGCCTGAGTGAACAGACATAGGTATTGGGATGAATGAGCATCTGATATGCTCAAAACTGGGGTCAACGAGTTTGATCCCTAATGTGAGTGTTTCCTCATTTCAAAAATAGTTTAATAAGTTAAAGACTTATTGAAGACTTTCGGCAGTATAGATAGCGTACACTTTGGGTACGGAAGTCTAAAAATAAATTTTACGTAAGTAATGACATTCTCGCGTGTGAACAGCCTGAGTGAACAGACATAGGTATTGGGATGAGTGAGCATCTGATATGCTCAAAACTGGGGTCAACGTATTCGATCCCTAATGTGAGTGTTTCCTCATTTCAAAAATAGTTTAATAAGTTAAAGACTTATTGAAGACTTTCTGCAACAAGAAAAAAACTACTTAATCTAATCGTAAGCTGATATTGCACAGCGTAGGTCCTTATATGCGTCAGATGATAATGTAAAAACCCTGGCACGTACGATTTTGACAAATGGTATACTGCCCGTCTGCGTAAACAGACAAAGGTTTTTTGTTTAGTCATAGATCGTAAAAACTGTGTTTGTTGGCCACAAATGTGATTCAGAGACGGCCTGTGTGAACGATGATAATGGTCAGACAAATAGGTTTTTTATCTGACGATGTTGGCATCAGTTGTGAATATTATGAGAACTATTTTTTTATTTGCGTTGGAAAGAAAGATTTGTACTGTGAACATGTTTGGGCAGTTACGTGTACTATATACATAGCTGTGAATGTCGAAAGTTTAGAAAAATGTGTATTCGTATTATTATTTAATTTCTAATACCGTTTTAGTGACGGGACAGGCAAGTCGCTTACTATTTGTTATTTACCATGAAAGTTTACAACTATATATTTACACGACTACTACTTTAGCAGAAGATTTAATATAAATGAGCTCTATGAGCATTAGAAGCCTATTATATATTATATATTATATTCTCTATTATATTCTCTTTGATTAGAAGCTGCCAACGTAAGTTTGACGATTTTCTGCGCGTTTTGGTTTGGATTTTGTTTTGATACAATAATTTTACAACTAAAAAGTTTACAATTATATTTTTACACGACTACTACTTTAGCAGAAGATTTAATATAAATGAGGGCTGGTGCATCTTTTGCGTACGAATGAACGTTACAAACCAAAAATGGCCATGGTTAAACATTCATCATCATAATCATCCATCAACACGCGGGTGAAACCGCGGAACGCATCCAGTTAGAATTAAAAACGAAATCACATATATCACATAAGAAGCAATGCACAGTTTTCATGAGTGCAAAAACTATGATGGTATTGAAAAAAAGTATTAGATAGATTTGTTTTTGATTTTTAACCACACATGTTGCAGTTCCTGGAAAAGTAGGTAGATTTCTGCGAAATCGATCGTATTATTGGCAAAATATGGCGAACCTTCAAGTATATGAACGACAGCACCAAATACACCAACGCCCAATACACAAACACGCACTCATACACATACAAAATCTCAAACACACACATTCTCTCTCTCTCTCTCTCTCTCTCTCACACACACACACACACACACACACACACACACACACATACACGCACACAAACACGCGCGCACACACGCTAACACGCGCGCGCGCACACATAAACACACACACACATGCATACACATCATTTGCTTCATTGTTAAATAAACGTAAAAATATTCTGTATTGTTTTAGTTTAATTTACATCTTTAATTGTACATTAGAATAACTTTTCCAGAATGTTCGACGTAACTACAATAGCGTCTACCGAATGGGAGAAGCCACTGGCTGCTGAAATACAGTTTTTACTATTTCAGAAACCTATGGATACACTAAATAATTGTGCAACAAGTTATACTCGTATCAATAAATTATTTTTTACGTTTACTTTTATTTTTTTATACCATGTGTATATGTTACAGTCATAGTGATTAAATAGTTATTATACATAATGACTGGTCATTTTATATAATATCTACTCAATTTAGATAAAGTGATAATTGACACAAAATTAATCACATTAACTAGCTATTTTATATAATATCTTCGAAGACTTGGATAATGTAAGAGCACAAGTAGGTATAGGTTAGGTTAGGTTATTTTCAATTTTGTTATTAACTTTTACGTTTTCATTTACTATTTTTAAAATCTTATGCTAATAAGATATATATGGATACATATTAATTATAATACATAATTTATGACTCTATTTGTTTTTTACTTTTGACACGGTTTATTACTTTGGTTAACTTTTACCCGCTATGGTGAATAATATCCTGATTAAGTGATTAATTTATCACATTATCTAGTCAATTTTGCTATTATATATAATGTAAAAGTTAATAACAAAATTGAAAATAACCTAACCTAACCTAACCTATACCTACTTGTGCTCTTACATTATCCAAGTCTTCGAAGATATTATATAAAATAACTAGTTAATGTGATTAATTTTGTGTCAATTATCACTTTATCTAAATTGAGTAGATATTATATATAATGACCAGTCATTATGTATAATATTCAGATGTATTACTTTGGCTGTAACATATACATTTAAAAGCACTGCACTAATTGACCTGGGGGTGCCACGGGTCCAATGACCTTTCTCTAGGCGCTGCTTAAATTTATGTTTCTTATGTAATTTAGCAAAGCACATATTTTTTTCTGGGTTTACTCCTAAATTCTAGGTCTTCTGCTAAGTTTCTCTACGTGATCGAATCAGAAATGAGGAGATCCGTAGAAGAACGAAAGTCACCGACATAGCTCAGAAGATTAGCCAGTTGAAGTATCAGTGGGCAGGCAGCACGCAGAACAGATGGCCGATGGACCGGCAAGCGCAGCATAGGTCGTCCATCGTTTTATATTTAGTAACTTCACTATTCTGTAGAATATCGTACCATTCAATGTAAGATGTGTGTCGTCAAACGAGAAATTCAATTTTCTAGCTGTCAACGTATCACCTCGCCTGGATTCCTTTGCATTTGCATGACAAAATAGTCTTGTTCGGATTTCTTAAGAATGGACCGCAATACTGCATTTCCATAACTCTTAAAATATTTGAAAGGTTAATTGAATATAATAAATAAAATATTAAATAAATCTATAAAATATTCAATGAAAATGTAAAAAGCATCTTACATTGTAACAGCTAAAGTTTACATTGGTACTGATTCGAAACTTGTGCGTACACTAAACTAAAATTCTCTAAGATATTGGTAGTTCTTATTATTTTAACACTAAAATCCACATTCGTGTAACACTTAGAATGATAATTTTAAACATATGATTATTCTATTCAAATGTGGGTAGTTTTACATCAGTTTAGACTAGTTTAGAGAGCACGAACTTACATGTCGATTAAATTTGCACTAAACATACCCACAAATAAACAGAAACAGCAAATTTAAGAATAGTCATTTGCAAGCATTATACTAATTTGGATTGTACCTAGCATGAACATAATAAGAACTATCATAACTTACTAAAAATATATTTATATCGCTAGCTTAGCTTGGTGATCTGAACAAGCGAATTACTACCAATGTATAGCTTACATTGTGTAAAAATGAAAGCTAAATAACTTACTTAAAAATATAACAAAGGTTTTTTTATATAACTTTTACTAATATGTCTTAAAATATTCAATGAAAATGTAAATAGTAAAAAGAGCTTGGAAAATAATAAAAAAAGTTGTTTTCTTTTATATTTTTTACCACTTTTTTGTAAAGTATTCAATTTCAATATTTAAAATAGATTTATTTTTCATATACTTATAATATATATATTTATAATTTATTAAAATATTCTAATGTACTTATTCTTTTATATTTTTATTTTTTCCAATATACCTACCTCACAAAGCTATATACCCTCGCTAACCAAATGTTTTATGTATTGAATTGATAGAGCGCATTGTTAAAACATTATTAAACATTAACATATTAAAGATTAAGTATATACGAATTTAAAAGTATGAGTAATTTACCAGACATATTTTATATTAAACTCCGGGACCGAAACAAAGGCTGAAAAATATACGGTTTTTAAGCGATTATTACGAAATCGTCCCGTGTCCATATTTATGAAGCTGAAAGAGGACAAAAGGACAAAAGTCTTGCACCATTAGTAATCACGACGGAAGGTGAGAATGACAAACAGCTTTGTTTATATTGTAAAAAAGATATTTGGGTTCCGTATATACTTTATTAATAATGCTACAAAGAGATAATGCTGAAAAGAAAAGAAATTACGAAAAAATAACATGAAAAAAATACTGTTAAGAATTTTATATTATTATTTTTTTAAGCATTTTACTTGATAATTTTAACAGTTTCACGATATCAAACAAATTTGGATGCGGAGCTGGATTAACTCATAATTATGATACTTATCATCACCTTCATCATCATCAACCAATACGTGGGTGAAACTGCGTGGCACAGCTAGTTTATAATACCGTATCCGCTATAGTATCCGCTCGCGACTTCGCGTGGAATAATGTTATCTCAATTCCTCAGGAACTACCCGTTGGACCAGGATAAATAGAAGCCTATGTATTAATCCAGGGTACAAACCATCTCCACTCCAAATTTCATCCAAATCCGTTCAGCTGTTTTCGCGTGATTGACTAACAAACACACATAAGTACACATTCAGTATTTCAAGTTTGAATCTTAACATTAAATGTGATGCAAAAATTACATAATATCTTAAACAGTACCAAAAAAACGGAACGACCTACTTCAACACTAAATAGTGTGACATAACTTGTTGAAGTCGGCACCACGAAAGTTTAAAAGTACCTATTATCTCAATATTGTGCTCATGGTACCGACTTATTTCACACTTTTTAGTGTTAAGGTAAGCCAGTTGACGAAGCTGAAGAGAGGAGACGGCAGTGTAGCGTCGACCAAAGCGGAAGTGTTAGGAGAGGTCGAGAGTTTCTACGGACAGTTATACACCTCGGTCGCTAAACCTGTTAGCAGCTCGGTCAAAGACCCAAGAGCCAAGCTGACCCGACATTATACCGAAGATATCCCGGACATCAGCCTGTACGAGATTAGAATGGCCTTGAAACAGCTTAAGAACAACAAGGCGCCTGGTGACGACGGTATCACATCTGAGCTTCTGAAAGCGGGTGGAACACCGGTACTTAAAGTCCTTCAGAAGCTCTTTAATACCGTCTTACTCGAAGGTTCAACGCCAGAAGCGACGAACAAAAGCGTGGTGGTGCTGTTCTTCAAGAAAGGTGACAACACTTTACTTAAAAATTACAGACCCATCTCGCTTTTGAGCCATGTTTATAAGCTGTTTTCGAAGGTCATAACGAACCGTCTCAGTCGCAGGTTTGATGAATTCCAGCCTCCGGAACAAGCCGGTTTCCGAAAAGGCTATAGTACCATAGACCACATCCACACGCTACGGCAAGTTATACAGAAGACCGAAGAGTATAACTTGCCTCTTTGTCTAGCGTTTGTGGACTATGAGAAAGCCTTTGATTCGATCGAGACGTGGGCAGTGCTTGAGTCTCTCCAGCGGTGCCGTATTGACTATCGGTATATTGAAGTGCTGAAGTGTTTGTACAAAAACGCCTACATGTCAGTCCGAGTACAGGAGCAGAGTTCGAAGGCAATTCCATTGCAAAGAGGCGTGAGACAGGGAGACGTTATATCTCCGAAACTGTTCACCGCTACATTGGAAGACGCCTTCAAGCTTCTGGAATGGCAAGGACTTGGCATCAATATTAACGGCGAATACATCACTCACCTTCGATTTGCCGACGATATTGTAGTCATGGCAGAATCCATGGAAGACCTCAGTACAATGCTCGAAGGCCTCCATCGAGTTTCCCAACGGGTAGGTCTTAAGATGAACATGGACAAGACGAAAATTATGTCTAATGCCCATGTTGTACCTACCCCAATATCAGTTGGGAACTCAGTTCTCGAAGTTGTTGACGAGTACATCTACCTGGGACAGGCAGTCAAACTAGGCAGGTCCAACTTCGAGAAAGAGGTCAATCGTCGAATCCAACTCGGCTGGGCAGCGTTCCGGAAACTTCGTGAAGTCTTCTCGTCAAATATACCTCAGTGCCTCAAGACAAGAGTCTTCGACCAATGTGTGTTGCCAGTGATGACTTATGGCACTGAAACGTGGTCTCTTACTATAGGCCTCATAGAAAAGCTCAAAATTGCACAACGAGCTATGGAGAGGGCTATGCTCGGGGTTTCTCTACGTGATCGAATCAGAAATGAGGAGATCCGTAGAAGAACGAAAGTCACCGACATAGCCCAGAAGATTAGCCAGTTGAAGTGGCAGTGGGCAGGGCACATAGCACGCAGAACAGATGGCCGATGGGGCCGAAAGGTTCTGGAGTGGAGACCACGTACCGGCAAGCGCAGCGTAGGTCGTCCACCGACACGGTGGGCAGACGACCTGAGGAAGGTCGCAGGACGACGTTGGATGCAGGCCGCTTCCAACCGGTCCTTTTGGAAAATCATGGGGGAGGCCTATGTTCAGCAGTGGACGTCCTACGGCTGAGATGATGATGATGATGAGTGTTAAGGTCGGTTCTAAAGTTTGGTAAAAAAAATTCATCCTTTTTGGTGACACTTGCTACTTACGGGATCAGCAATGTGATTGTCATTCACCGTCAATGATGGATATCATAAAAATAGGCGAAACACTTTTCATTTGGATTGAATCGTAACTTGAAAACTGCGAAACCGAATATGATGAAATTTAAATGGGACCATCTCGGAAGTATACTCTACCAAACAACAAAAGAATTATCAAAATCGGACTTCTCTGTAAAAAGTTATGCGCTATACATAAAAAAAATAAGTGTCGACTTGAGAAACTCCTGCTTTTGTTTTGGAAGTCGGTTGAAAATGGCACAGACCCCGGTGTCTGTAGTTACTAAGATTATTTATAAAAAAATGGGTAATGCAATATGTTGCATTACCGCAGTTGACCAACGAGTTCACAAATTGATAAACAGTACCCTAATCCGTTGGACAAAACACTGAAAGAGAAATGACAGTGCAATTTTCACTGTAAGCCATCTTTTCAGTTATTTTCAGAAGACTTAATCAGTATAGGGTGTAGATGAACAGCTACGGTCATGTAACACCTAAGCAAACGTTTTGACTGTTTTAAAACTTCTGGATTACTTATTAGCTATTACATATTATGTGTCAAATAGGTTAGTTATGCTGTCTGCTATTTTGACGCATTCATGATGGTCTGTGACGGAAAATTTAAATTTAGATATCTTAATAGGCTAACTCTTCTAAAACTTGGATAGGAATGTTACAGTATATTCCTGATGCTACCTAGAAATAAACAACAAAATAATAAAAAGAAAGTGGTAATAAAAATTGTACTTATCGATTAAGTTATTAAAACATTTATAGAGTACAAATTTTCATGAACAGATTAAAGAAAGAAATAATCATTAGTTTGGGTGGCTCCGTTGACTCAGTTGGTAGTGACACCGCCTTCAAATCGTCAGTTCCAGGTTCGATCCTTACCCGAGGCAAATATTTGTGCTGTAAGCAGAAATGTTTGCTTTCGGATCTTAAATATTGTATTGTGTTGTTGTATTATCTATGCCTCCAGCGAATCAGGGATGTCATAATATTGTTAATCGAGCATTATAGTCAACTTTGCTGTGCAGTCACGTTGGTAGTGTATGTGTGTCTTGTACTCAGAATATTTTTAAATAATAATACACCTACGTAATTCATATTAAAATATAATAAAGAGCTTTATCTTTAAAATTACTTTGAAGTAACTAAAAGATTACATCTAAATTGTAATAAAACTATTTCAGGTTTATTACATACCAGCAACTGCCCGCGAGTTCGTTCTCGTAGTAAACCCTCCCATCTTTTCTTATTTTTTTTTAATGTAAGAACCATCTAAGATGTATTAGAAAACGTTAGATGAAATCGGTCAAGCCGTTCTCAATTTATAGTGTGACCAGGAGAAATAGGAGCTCATTTTTATATATATAGATTCCGGCAAAGTTAAAATTTTGAACGTGGCGCGTGGCGCACTGTTACAACCCTAATATCTGCCGATCTTGCAATCGACCACACTCGCATTCTAGCGATTGACGTCAATGCAAGTCAGCAATATTGTTTTGTATATAAACCCATAATTTTTGGATATTATTGTCATTCATGGTTATTCAATTTTACAAGGTTACTCTGCCTCTCATCAGTAATAGTAGTACGCGATTATTTAAAACCCGAGTGATCCAACAAGGAGTAAATAAGTGAAAAGTGTAAATAATAGTAATAAAAGTGTTAATAAATCTCTGTATCCATAAATCTTGTTTTTTTTTTTAAACAAGTCGGGAACCTAGTCTAACAGCACGTTTCAAATTTCATGCGTAGCTAACATATTATAAGTATTGGACAAAATAAACTTATACTAATGCCTTTTTAATTTAATACTAATTACCTTACTATTTAGTATGTTAGTAACAAAACAATATTATTACTATTTTTTAATGTTGCAATATCAGTGATGGTATCTTACTAATGCATATGAGTAATAAACATATTGTAGAAGTTTACATCATCACATTAAATTAACTCCTTAAATAACGCATCACACTGCATACTCTTTAACATGTTTTGTTATCACACTTTTTTTTAAACTCTACATTTAGGGTTGAATCACAATCACATGTGAGCATGTTATTTATTAATGAAGTTTATGATTAATTTGAAAGACTTTAAGTATATTATTTTTTATTATGCTATTAAGAGATTGGCATATTAAAAACAGTCAATAATCTAGTTATTTTAATTCTTATATATTAACACATTATTAATACGCACGTACTATTTCCGGCCCGTAGCTGATTGGCTATAAAGACCGTCAAATGTCTATTGCTAGTTTGAAGTGGGATTTACAACTCGCTTTCCGTCATGATGGTAGTTGTGTAGTCAAATGACTACCTTTTGCTAAGATAGGAGGAAATTGGTTCCGGCGGTGGGGTTCGGAAGGTAGCGATAAGTCAGGGTAGCACGTGCGCGCGCTCATTAATTTTGCTGCGGTGAACGAGTATTGTATTTATTATGAGCTAGAGGTGTAAAGCTGTAATAGACTAATAAGCAACCATGTGGAATTAAAAGTAAAGTTATCCGAAGAAAAAGTTATTATTATTCCAGTCTATATCTAAATGCATCGAACACAATCAATCTACTTTTGATAGGCACCACATAAGCGTCAAAACTCCATGTAGGTACCTAAGAGCTCTTAAACACGAGCAACATGTTGCCAACGGCAACGGTAACTGCAGCTATGGACACGCGTCAACGGCAGCTGTCGACACGCTTCGGCGGCAGCCGTCGACTGTCTAACTTTAAAGATCAGAGGCAGCCATCGTCAGCACGCTACAACTTCAAGTGTCGCTGTAGGTCGACGGCAGCAGTTACCTCTGCCGTTGGCATCATGCCGCTCGTGTGTAAGAGCCCTTATCAGTACGTAGAGGTACTATTGTTTTTTCTGTGTCATGTTGTAGACCTAAGTTCTCAAAATAACATTTAATTCCACATTCACAAACGACCATTACTTTTATTAGCAGAAAAAGGCTACTCACATAAAAATACATCAAATTCCCCCTTTTTGTACAAGCTCGTTACAAATCTCATTATTTCGATTCGGCTATTCAATAAACGTCATAGAGAAAAGGGTCCCAATGTAAATCAAAGTAAGGGAAGGCTAGTGTTGCCAAAAAAGACGCAGGTTGGAATTGGGTTGAGTTCCTACAATTTGGGAAAATCTTGAATTAATATAAATAGTTTTAGTTTAGTTTTAGAAAACTGTTAAGAAGTTAAGATGTAGTATTTTGAAGTTTTTGGAAAGCTGTGTATCACGCTATGTTTCAAAGTAGTATTATTGTGCAATATATTATTATTAGTCACATATTTTTCTTGTTATTTTTTTTAAGTATCATGGTCACAAACATTCACCCAGTAGAAATTCCTCAGTTCATCTGTGACCATGGCGCTTGCAACAGTGCTGAAATATCGGAAACTCAAACCAAATACACATGTTAAATATTACAGACATTTAAAAAAAATCTTAGTGTTATTTCCTAAGGATACAGCTGCGTTTTGGTATATGACATTAAACTACTTGGGCATTTTACTTTGTAGGTATGTAATAATTAGGTAGATCCGACTATAGTTCCGACCACATTCAGTGCTAAGCGAGACGTCATGGACGCGGGCGTCCCGAACACTCCTTGAAAAAGACCACCGAATGTGGTCGAAACTATAGTCGGACCTATCCGATAAATATTACGTGAGTAATCCCGTATTTCTAATTAATAATGAGTGAAAACCACGTTAGTTTTTACAACATAATTAATAGGTATTAGTATAATATCAATAGTAATAATACCAATATATACAGTTGATATAAGAATATCAATATATTTCTAAAACTATATTGAACAGTCTCGGAAAATACCGTTTCCCATCACTACCCGGCCGGCCATCGCCATCGGTGTGAATGGACAAGGTCAAACGGCGGAAGAAATTAAATTATTCTATTTCTTTTGCTACGCCATCTGTAAACTCTTTCCGAAATTCCTAATTGAAAGAGGTCGAGTATTTGACCGGATCATTGGATTTATACAGAGCGGAATAATCTGTGTTCCATTGCTTACTAATAGAGAAGGGTTAATAATTGTGCAATGGTGTAATAATAACGTTTAAGGCTAACGAGCGAAAACTCGTAGGTGTATTCGAAATGTGGTGCTGGAGAATGTTGTGCATTACCTGGACAAGTGGACAGCCAGAATGAAGAGAAGATCGAACGTGTCGATACTCAAGGAACTGAGCATTACCACTAGCTTATGATTTATCTGGCTCCAACCAGTACTTGAGTTCTTCGGTTATATGGTACGGAAGAACCTGAAAAAACTTATGAATACTGGTGGTACAAGTGTGAAGGAAAGACCAAGGGGAAGAAGCTTTAATCGAAACAAATCCATACCACACTGGACACTAAAGTGCATGATGGTATAGATGATGCTGAAAAAAAGATTAAGGTAGAAAGGCATCGTTAGGTTATCGTTAGGTCATGACCCTGAGCAATGGGGAAAATGACGCTACGATGAGGATGTGTAACAATTATATTTGTTAAGTTTCTAATAAAGTAGTTGATAGATCCATGACTTTTGAATTCTGTGTCTCGGTTTCGATCCTAGGTCAGGTCAAATATTTGTGTAATTGAACATGTTTGTTTAAGCCAGGGGTCGGCAAACTTTTGCTATAGCAGGGCCACAAAGGTTGTCCGAGTGTCAGTGCGGGCCGCACGTATTTTTAACTGACTTCAAAAAAGGAGGATTTTCGATTTTAAGTTTTTTTTGTGTATGTTCACCGATTCCAATTGTGGATTCACAAAATCAAAACAAAAAAAGCTTGTTTAGTTACACACAATAGCTGAAAAGTGCTACGCCTATCTTGATAATATCATCATTGACGGTGAATAACCATCGATCCCATAAGTAGCAAGGGGGAGTAATTTTTTTCCCCTAAAATGGAACCGACTTTAACAACAAAAAGTGTGAAATAACTTGTCGAAGTCGGTACCATGCGCACAACACTGTGATAATACATGATTTTAAACTAACATGGATTCAATTAAAATTCTAGTGGATTTATACGACCTTTTGCTTCGGTATTTTTTTTTATAGCGGACCTCAGACTTGCGTGCCGCACCGAGATGTTCCACGGCCCGCATGCGGCCGCTGGTTGCCGACCCGTGGTTTAAACTGTGTCTGGGTGTGTATTTATGTCTATAAGTATGCATATCTGTAATCAAGTTGGTACATACCTGCCTGGTTTATGGGACCTGAATACTCTTTGTGCATACATGTTGTCCATTGTTATTACAATTTACAAAGCGTGTTTTATTTCTCAGCATTTAAGAATCTTCGATTATGGTCATGAAATCAGTGGTCTTGTGGTCATGTATATACGTACACTAGTATAATACATAATCGTAGTTTTTATAATTATTTATATACGTGCATTTTTATATTATTAAGTGTGTTGTCATAGAACCGACAGCACTAAACTAAGAATTGTCGCTGTATTGTTTGATTGATTTATTTAATAAACAACTTACATGTAACATATTTGATTGTTTATATAAATATATTTGTAGTGGTTTTCAGAGGATAACCGTGGTTATAAGCCACCTACCGTGATAAAAAAATAAAGACTGCATAATAGCATACGACCATAGTTATCTCACAAACAGTACGTTTGATAAAATACCATGTACAATCACGCCACCTAACAAGTAAACGTTTCCAAAGTTTCAAATAGATGTAACCATATCATTATATTATATTATTAATATTGTCAGAAATCGTTGTTTACTTATATGCAGGGTGTTTGATAGAGGGATCGACATACCAAATGAGCGTGTTCGGGGGCCCACTTGGAGAATACAAGTTGGCCAAAAAAACCCAGACTTCCCAATGTTTTTTTTATTATTTTTTTGAATTTTCCCTTTTTCTCCGAAATCGTACCTATTTACCACCATAACATTTGTAAAATCTGTTTTAGACAGAATGTTTTCAGTTGAATTTTGTCTCTATACACCTTTAGGCCAATCCAATTCTAAATCCAGGTATCCAATTTTGCTTTGCTTGGCCTGAAGGTGTATAGAGACCAAATTCAACTAAAAACATTCTATAAAAAAATTGGGTGGTCTGGGATTTTTTTTGGCCAACTTGTATTCTCCAAGTGGGCCCCCGAACACGCTCATTTGGTATGTCGGTCCCTCTACCAAACATCCCGTATAAACTCTATTTAGTGCACTTGTTTCTGAAAAATTCAAATCAGTAATTTATAACTTTGGAAACGTTTACTTGTTAGTGCTCGAGACTGTACAATATCTTATCTTTATTTTAAAATCGCCGTTGAATGATACCACACGTCATATGGGGTAAGCTACGAAGAAATAATATCAGGAAGAGTAACTGCCTTAAAAAAATGACCCAATAAAAGTCGTGCTAAATCAATAATATCGTTCACGCCGCTATGACTCAGCTGTCATACTAGACGTTGCAGCACGCGCGTGAACCAATCACTGCTTTCCTTCTGAAATTTAAACCAATCACCGAACATGTCTATTTGTAACCTCGGAAGTAATTCGTATTTCGAATCATACGTCTTTTTGGTTTGAAGGACCACTTTTTGTGTAATTCCACACATTGTTCTGAGTTATGCTTCCTGACATTAATTCTTCGTAGGGGGTGAGACAAAAAAACATCTTGACTTTGTGCCCGCTAGAGGGCGCCATATTCAATTTAATCTTACGTCACATAGCCTTTAATCAGCGGACAATTAATACCATTACCATAGCGGACAGTTTAGAAGTCATAAGGGAACAGACGAACATACATAGCGGACAAAACAACCTAAAACATGACTTTTGTTTAGATAGTTAAGTAAAAATGAATACCTACTTCACTTGGTGACGCCATAAATTGATAGCAACTTTGCCGATTTCTATGGAATTTGGCAAGGAGCTAAAAGATAATTTTCCCGAGAAAAGATAATCTTAATCGTCATAATCTATCACTAGGTATGTAAATAAAATCGTAGGGTGCAGATCTACGAAGAAATAAGACTATTATTTCTTCGTAGGTGCAGATGAAAGATATTATTCTTCCTATGCAAAAATCTAAGTGACACTGCACTACGTACGATACACTAAACATTATAATATGTTTTAACCAAAGATCCAAAAGGCAACTTTGTACAAAAATAAATGTGTTGCCATGTGTGGACGCGAATGTAATACAATCAAAGATAAATAAATAACAAATTAGATTTTTATTTCATCGGTGGCAAACAAGCAAACGGGCCGCCTATGTCAAATACTTATAATTAAAATAACAAATATGTAGTGAAAGAGCATAAAAACCTTTTTAAAAAGTGAAGTAGGGACTAACAACCCCATATAATTCCGCGTGATCGCGTGTGACCCAATTCAAGGGGTGGGTCAGATCCACGGTAACAAGGTTGCGAAAATAAAAAAATATTTCTTCTTTTTTCATCCCAACGATGGTTTGATCTCTTGTTTACCTTTAGGAGCTTCGTACATTTTTAAAGAAGAATTCTTTGCAATTTGCTTAAATTTATTTTGAAAGGAATGATAGTAAAAGAACTTTGTTTGGCTTCTGAAAACGTGAGGAGTTAAAAACGGTAGGTACTTGGTTTTCGAAGTAGGTTCTTATTATTTTTGGATGTAGGATTGTTTAAACTTCTAACCATAAACAATCACCAAACATATTTGAACAATACTTTGGTCACACCACAGTACATTATATGGCAAATAGTGACATTTGCTTTTTTTTTTTGATAATACTCGTATTTTCATACCAAAAATCTAGCCAGGAACTAAAACCGTTGTTTGAAGTTGCATTATAGCAAATTTGGTGTGTTGTGTTATTATTGAAATCATCATCATCTCAGCCGTAGGACGTCCACTGCTGAACATATGCCTCCCCTATAATTTTCCAAAAGGACCGATTGGAAGCGGCCTGCATCTAACGTCGTCCTGTGACCTTTATCAGGTCGTCTGTCCACCGTATCGGTGGACGACCTACGCTGCGCTTGCCGGTCCGTGGTCTCCATTCCAGAGCCTTCCGGCCCTATTGGCCATCTGTTCTGCGTGCTATGTGCCTTGCCCATTGCAGCTTTAACTGGCTAATCTTCTGGGCTATGTCGGTAACTTTCGTTCTTCTACGGATCTCCTCATTTCTGATTCGATCACGTAGAGAAACCTCGAGCATAGCCCTCCCCATAGCTCGTTGTGCGACTTTGAGCTTATGCATGAGGCCCATAGTAAGAGACCACGTTTCAGTGCCATAAGTCATCACTGGTAACACACATTGGTCGAAGACTCTTCTTGAGACACTGAGGTATTTTTGACGAAACGACTTCGCGTAGTTTCCGGAACGCTGTCCAGCCGAGTTGGATTCGACGATTGACCTCTTTCTCGAAATTAGACCTGCCTAGTTTGACTGTCCGCAATTGACTTTTCATTTTAAAGACCTTAAGAACGTCGTACTCGTAAGTAGTTAAGTGACTTCTTTGGAGATAGCTACGTTTCGTATATTTCCAGATATTTAAAATGCTGATACTTGAATTATATAATAAATAACGTACGTCTTAGTGATGCAAAGAGAAGAAGACTAACTCTAAAAATGCTGATACCACTTAATACCCAAAGATTGCTGTAAGTTATATCAGATGTTTAATAATAAACCGCACTTTTGCTGCAAGTAAAAGAGTGTTAATACACCGTTTTTTTTGTGACTTACAGCAAATTGACCAAGAAACTTTTAAAAATAAAACCCTATTTTCAAATGTCGTCGTAGCGATATGAGACCCAGACCATTCGACGCAGATTTTTTCTGAATCTAGCTGTGTGTTCAGTCTACTTACGCCATTCTTGCTACTTACAGCAAATACGTTTTCTTACGTCGATAAAATACTATATATAAATGAGTCCCTTTTTCTCTTAATCACGCTATATATAACTATAACGCTATCGCTATAACTTGAGAACGGATGGAAAAATTTCGCAATTTTTTTATTTTATTAATTTTTGTCAGGAGAAGGTTCTTATGCAAAAAAAAAAGAGATGAGATGATAAAATATGAGATGAGAAATAAAGAAATATGAGGTTATGGCGAGGCCGAAGGCTGAGCCTACTACGCAAAACGAAGTCGCGTGTAGTCGCTAGTAATAAATAATAATTAACACTATACTATAAACACATAGTAGCTATAAAAATTGTATAGATAAGTATATCACTGTTTTAAACTATCACGGTTGTTCTCTAAAGTTATATGATTATTAACGGGATATTAACCGTGGTAAGGTTGTGGAATGAGCTCCCGATATTTCGGCGCAGTTACATGCACCATGTTCACGGGAAGACTGAAGAATGCGGGGGTTGGTCAAAAAATTTAAAAGTTAGGTGCAGACATAACGATCTACCCTCTTTCTTAGTCTTTTGCTACGGTTATCACTGGAACTCGAACTCTATCCTAAGTCCCGACAAAACACATTCACTGTATCACTGGGTATAGTATTTTGAACACATTTTGAACGCGGACTTTTATTTTTAAAACAACCTAACAACCAAACAACCGAAATATCCAACCGAAATATCGGGAGCTCATTCCACAACCTTACCACGGTAAATATCCCGTTAATAATCATATAACTTTAGATAAGTATATGTTATAAATAAATTAATTTAAAATTAAATTTATTTTAAATTATTTAAATTAATAAATTAGATAATAAATAAATGTTTAAATGACATTATATTCATAATATAATCAAAAAAAGAATACCTATATCAAACTTTAAAGGCAGTGATCAATCTGCCGTAATTGTAATTTGATCTGCCTTGGGCCTAAAATTGTTGGGACCAAAATTAGTATTTTACTGTTAGTGCAACAATATATATAATGGTGGTTACTATACGATACCATTTAGTATACCTATGTATTATGATTTACTCAGAACCATGTCATCAAAATAAGGATATACAAAATTGTATTAGAAAATACAAATTTACCTTGAATTTATAAATTATTTTGAGGAATGGGATAAAGCAATTGGAGGTCGGGGTGTACACAAAGAATGTGTGTGTCAATTGCTCGAGCGATACTTATATACCAAATGAAAAATCTTACGTCAGCATGTGTTTATACACACAAATATATAAATAAATAAATTATGTGTTGTGATTATTCCATTATGTCCATGAGCTTTTTAAACTCGCCAAAGACCGGGTGAAATATGCGGAGCTGACAGCCAGCCTTCACTAGTTGGAGAGGCACTAGAAGAAGAAGACGGTTATTCCGGCTTTGTCACATTTTATGATTGTCCACAAAAATTCGATACACTGCAGAAAGCTCCTCCACACCTTTCATATTGTTTATCCCTTGATATGAAATCGCAGCAGTCTGAGTTACTCCAGCCAACATTACTGAAAACTCTCAAAAATAGTAAATTCGTCGATGTAAAAAACCAAACCTAAAGGTTTTAACGCGCACTTTTATTTTCTTTATAGACCAAAAAGCCAGCACTTCACTCAATCTCTATATTAAACATCCTGTTGATATTAAATTCTTCTTCTTTAAGTGCATCTCCATTACTGAAGGTTGGCAGTCAGCTTCTTAAATTGTTCCTTGCTAAGCGCCAATCTGAACAATAATAATTGCTCCACGTTCTTAATCCCTGTCCACTCCCTGATATTACGGACCCAAAACATCTTTCGTTTACCCGATTTACGCTTCCCGGGAACATTTTCCATCAAGATGGTCTGCAGGAGGGAATACCAAGCATGCCGTAGAACATGTCCGAGGTAAGCGACCTTTCTATTTGACAGTCCGGATAAGTTCGAGATTCTTTCCCATTCGGCACATCCAATTATATTCAACTAGCTGACCCGCTAGCGGCTTCACTCGCTTGGTCTTGGTATCTCTATACCAAGACTAAGCGAGTTTTACCGCTAGCGGTAAAAGTGCCGTTTTGGAACCTCGAGGTTCTGGGTGGATCCCCGGGTTGGACAGTTACTGGTTTTTTCAGCCCTATAAATTTTGAAGGAGTGCCCCGTAGTTTGCAATATACTCGCCTCTTAGGTCCAAAATAGAAACCCCATGCAACATTTTAATCTTTTAGCACTCACAGTTACGAAGTTTCATACAAACTATCAACCCCAAAAAAAACCCTTAGGGGTTGAATTTCATAAAAGCCCGTCTTAGTGAGCACCTACGTCCTAAAAAGAACCCCCATGCAAAATTTTAAACTTTTAGCACTCGCAGTTACGAAGTTTCATACAAACTATCAACTCCAAAAAAACCCCTTATGGGTTGAATTTCATAAAATTCAAAATTCAAAATTCAAAAATTATTTATTCAGTTTAGGCATCATAGACACTCTTATGAACGTCAAAAATTTTTAAATGATTCTACCGCTGTCTTCGGAAAAGAACCACCGCCGAGAAGAAGCAGCAAGAAACTCGTGGGCCTTTTTTTTTTTCAAGTCTTTGTACATTGAGGTTACATATGAGTAGTATTAAAATAACAAATTTATTCAATAGTTGGCTATTAGGCAGAAGTGGAAAGCTTCCAGGCATCTTTGTCTTCTAAGTAGTGACTCAATTTATAATAGGCTTTTTTCATTAGTATATTTTTGACACATAACTTGAATTTACCTTTAGTGAGCTCAGTAATGTCTTTCGGGATTTTATTATAGAAACGTACACAATTGCCTAAGAAGGACTTATTTTTAGTTTTCGTGAGTCTAAATTTAGATACAGCTATCCTATCCTTATTTCTAGTATTAATATTATGCATATCACTATTTATTCTAAACTTCTTTATATTTTTACGAACGTACATTATATTTTCTAGGATATACAAAGATGGAAGAGTTAATATATTAATTTCCTAGAACATTTGTCTTAAGGATTCGCGGGGACCCATTTCGTAGATGGCTCGAACTGCCCGCTTTTGCAATATAAAAACTGTCTCTATGTCCGCCGCTGACCCCCACAGCAGGATACCATATGACATTATGCTGTGGAAGTAAGCAAAGTAGACCAGTCGAGCAGTAGCTATATCTGTCAATTGCCTAATTTTATGAACCGCATATGCAGCTAAGCTCAGTCTTCCAGATAGAGCATCAATATGAGGACCCCATTGTAATTTAGAGTCTATGCTAATACCTAGAAAGACTATTGCCTTGTCAATTTTCAATTTATTTCCGTCGAGTAATACGTTTGGCTCTATATGTTTTACATTAGGCATGGAAAATTTTAAACATTTCGTTTTCTTTGCGTTGAGAAGCAGGTTGTTTGCGACGAACCAATTTGAAACAATAGTTAACGCGTTGTTGACTTGAACTAGTTCTCTATCTTTCCTATCTACTTTAAAAATCAGAGAAGTATCATCCGCAAAAAGAACTATGTCAGCAAGGCCCTCAACCATATGTGGTAAGTCATTGATATATGCTAAGAATAAGAACGGACCCAAGATCGACCCCTGTGGAACCCCCATTCTAACCAAAGATCCAGAAGATGTCACGCCATTAATGCCAACTTTTTGCTGCCTATCAGATAAGTATGATTCTACAAGATTCAAAGCAGCTCCACGAATTCCATAGTGGTGTAGCTTATAAATTAGAGTGCGGTGCTCTACACAGTCGAAAGCTTTGGAGAGATCACAAAATACGCCAATGGCATCCTGTGAGCTCTCCCAAGCCTCCAGCACATGCTTGACTAACTGGACTCCTGCATCTGTTGTTGATCTGCTTTTCGTGAAACCGAACTGATTTTCGTGTAAAATCCTATGTTCATTAAAATGAGACAAGAGTTGTTGAAGCATTATCTTTTCGAATATTTTGCTCAAAGCCGGAAGCACAGAGACCGGTCTATAATTTGAGGGGTCGGCCTTACTACCTGATTTGAAAATAGGGGTGATTTTACTCATTTTCATTAGGTCAGGAAATGTACCTCTATCAATACATAAATTAAATATGATCATCAAATGTGGCGCTATAACTTCTATTATTGACTCTAGCATTTTTACGGATAATCCCCATAAATCCTCTGTTGCTTTAACGTTTAAACTTTTAAATGTTTTTATTATTTCAAAAGTAGATATATGTCGGAACCTAAACTCAGGAATTTGGAGCGGGAAGTTGACTTCTAGTGGTATATTGGAAAAGAAATTTTCAAATGAATTCGCAACATGACTTGGGTCTGAAACTTTTTGGTTATCTATTTCTAGCACATATTCTGAATTAAAAGATTTACTTTTGCCGGTCTCTGTATTAATAGTTTTCCAAACTGTTTTAATTTTGTCATTAGATTTTCGAATTTTATCCCTTATAAACAAAGCTTTTGCGCGTTTGCATACTGACTTAAAAACTTTTGAGTAATTTCTTACATAATCATGAAAATCTTTACTAGAAGTTAAAGATTTTTTGTGATATAACTCAAACATTATGTCTCTACTTTTTCGAATACCTCTAGTTGACCAGTCACCAAATTGTAACCTACCGTTGAGCTGCAGTTTTTTCTTCGGACAGATTTCATTAAATTCTGTACTTACTAATGAAAATAATGTACTATAAATGTCATGTGGATCTTCAGAAGTGAATTCCACCAGACTAAGTTTCAACTCTATATTTTGTTTGAGCTTTTCTAGTTTACCTTTTGTTAGCGGCCTATGTTCGATAATGGTATTTTTCTTAGTTCTCCCGATTTCGAATTTGATAGCGAGGCCATTGTGGTCTGATCTAACTCCCACCATTACTGATTTTTCTGTAGTCTTACAGTTTGAAAAAATATTATCAATGCAGGTGGATGAAGAGTCGGTTACTCTAGTTGGCTCACTGAACAAAAAATTCAAATTAAAAGATTTAAACAAAGAGATAAGATTAGTTTTATCAGTTGAATCTACCAAAATATCAATATTGAAGTCACCGCATACAATGATTGATTTATTGCTTTTAGTTAGTCTCTTGAGTACACATTCCATTATGGACATAAAATTACAGAAATTAGATGCTGGTGGCCGATATACACACAATAATATATGACTTTCCAGTTCTGCACAAGCAATTTCGCAGACACGTTCAACAGAAAAACCTACTATGTCAGACCGTTCCTTAAATTTTATGTTTCTTTTACAAAGAATAATACACCCTCCCCCTTCAGCAGATATTCTGTTGAACGCACTGGCTACCTCAAAATGTGTAACATTAAATAACATTTTATCTGGTTTTAGCCACGTTTCTGTAAAGCCTAATACATCAAATCTATGTTTATCTAATAAAAGTTCAATGTCTAATATTTTGCCAGAGAAGCGGTTAATATTTTGATAAAATAGCGATAAGATGTCAGCACACTTCTCTGTTGTCTTGTTTAAAAGTTTAAACAATTAATAACTACATTATTACTATTATTAGTACATGTACTAAAAACTACAACATTGTCACTACTCTTTGTTATATTTCCTATAACTGCCTCAATATTGAAAGCTACCAAAGTAGCAATTAGCTGTCTGAAATCCCGTCTTAGTGAGCACCTAAGTCCTAAAAAGGACCCGCATGCAAAATTTGAAACTCCTAGCACTTGTAGTTTCTGAGATTTCGTGATGAGTGAGTGACCTTTCGCTTTTATATAGTATATATATAGATAAACATAGTAAAATGAAATAACTCAATAGCATACCTAATTGAATTAAATACCAGACCCGCACAACTGTATAAGACGGATCTGAAAAGATATTTTTCTATTAAAATTACACTCTTTCAGTGTCTACTTAAGCTTACTTTGAACGTTGCAAACAAAAACAAAATATTTTCTCAAAGCTTTGTTAATCTTTTAAACATGAACATTTTTTTCCGAAGCATTCATTATTACGTGTATATAAGAAAAAAAAACATCCACTAGAAAAGGCTGAGAGCGTTTAATTAATAAACGATTTTAATTTCTTCCATGGACGTTATTACAAAGTGAAACTGTATAACACGGATTTAACACAAATTGGGTTCCGTATAACGTTTATAATCAAAACATCTATAACTTATATGACTTGTATAACTTATTTAACTTCCCTACATAACTTATGTAATCCGTACAGCAAATCGTTATTATTTATTCTCGCCGCAAGGGCACAAAATAGAATATTCCCCTACCTCTTGTGATGCGAATCGTAAGAGTGGAATCCCGATCCACAAGATGGTAGGCCTCTCCACAAATGCCCGTCTTGATCTCACCGCTGTGCCAGATGTTTTTACCGAGAAGCCTTAGTTAGGATGTGAAGGGCACTGTAGCAAACTACTGGGTGAAAGAGACTCAAAAACTAAAGTCTCGGGGTAACGAGTGCAGCCTTTAAGCCAATCGTCTACCGCCAAATAAATTAAGTTACTCGTAGTTAGCTTAGCTCACGTAGTTGAGTATAAACTATTTCACGTACTTAGCTTAGCTAGCGTAGTTTGCGGTAGATGCACATGTATGAAAACCTGGCTCAACTATGTGAGCTAAGCTAAACTAACTTATTTTATTTTCAACGTACTTTTATGAGTATATTAGCCGATTTCTCCCCCATTGTTAGACCGATTTCCTAAATTATTTTTTGTTTGGTACGAGTATAATATACTTCTGAGGTAGCCCCATTTAAATTTCATCAAATTCAGTCGAGCAGTTTTTGAGATACACTCCTTAACCTGAAAAGTGTTACTATGCCTCTCTCGATGATGTCATCATTTACATATCGTTCCCGTAAGTAGCAAGGTTCACTAAAAATGGTGAAAATATTATTTTACCAAAAAATGGAACCGACTTCAACACTAAAAAGTGAGAAATAACTTGTTGATTGAAGTTGTACTATGCACACAATATTGTGAGAATTTCTTTTGAACTATCATGGTATCAAGTTACTGTAGTTAAGTTAATTACTGCACACGACAGCGATCCATCTATTTTTTATGATATTTTTAAGGTTGTGTACTTTGAATATTACTTGATTTTGTTCTGGATAGTAGTTTTTTATGTTGTTGTGAAATATATGTTCTTTTCAAATAAATGCCTTTTCTTTCTTTCTTTAAGTTTGAAATAAATTTTACCAAAATATAGAACTGACTGCAACACTAAAAAGTGTGAGATAACTTGATGAAGACGGTACCATGATAGTCCAAAAGTACTTACCTGTTATCACAATATGCGCATGGTGCCGACTTTGACAAATTTATTTTTTTATTTAATTTTTTGAACAAAATCCAAAGCCCTTATTACAATACATCAATTTCCTAATTAACTATCTTACGGCCAATAAAAGATTTACATTTTATAAATAATTTTTTATAGTTTTTCATACCTCCCACCTCGGAAATATACTCTACCAAAAAGAAAAAAGAATTATCAAAATAGAATACATAAAATATACGTGTCGACTTGAAAACCTCCTCCTTTTGTTTTGGAAGTCGGTTGAAAATGTATATTAATCAGAAAGTGGACAGGAATTGCATATTTTTAGAAAAACTTAATACCGACTTCCATTTTATTCAGTTATTGGAGTGTAACTCAAAAACTACTTGACCGCATTTAATGAAATTATATATAATAAACAAGACCACACGGGAAGCACCAGCTTTCACACAAAAAAAGGATTTCGAGAATCGGTTCACCCTATCGAAAGTTATGAGGTAAAAATCATAAAAAAATAAAGGCGAATTGAGTACCTCCTCCTTTTTTTGGAAGTCGGTAGAAAATAAAAATAATCAGAAACGGATTTTGATCACCATCAATTATGACATATTCCATTAACGTCGTTTGGTTATAAAACCCTAAAAGAAATCTTTTTAGCAGCTCATTCTAGTAAATTTCATAAATACCGAGATTTATCCTGAATACGCGGATAATGTAACAAAGGACTTTTATCTTTAGTTAAAATTATTACATTTACCCAACGCTGTTATTTTTAAGAATCAGTGGTTATAGCGTTAAATATAAATTGCTACATATGTAAAGCATACCTACACAAATAAACAAAGTTTGTAGTCACTAGCATAAGCTGATGTAATATTTTAAATTTAACTTAATTTACAATTTATTAATAAAAGGTTTATATTCAATATAATACAACTCCTCCCCTGGCTCGAACACATGCGGTGATCCTCCTGGGCATGCTGAGAGTCAAGTTATCCAGAATTTCTTGGGGTAAACTGTCCCATCTTTGAATAGCGGCTTCCCTGAGCTCTGGCACTGTCTAGGTACGTGGCTGGCGGTTTCAAACAGCTCGTTTAAGAGCCATCCCACGCGTGCTCAATTGGGCTTAAGTCAGGCGAGCCGGCAGGCAAGGCTAACCTTGTGAAGTCGTATTCTCAGAGAGCAGCATTGACTCGTTGAGCTCGATGGGCGGGCGCATTATGATCGACAGTAAAGGTGCCCATGGTTTACTCGGACGGAATGATCTGACAGTTCCATCAATAGCAACTGCTCTATACAAGAAATCATAATGTAATCTACCGTAACAAAAAGGTGTCGATTTTTCAAAGGGATCGCAAACTCTTTTTGATGTGTGGACATAAAATTTGCCAAACATTACAATTATTTATTTAATTTTGAAGTAATTGAAACCCACCATTGCATTGAAAAGAGACTTACCTGATGTTAAGCCGTAACCTCTGTCGATACCATGTACACCGTCCCAAGTGTTAAATTACACTGCACCCATCACCTTGAGATGTTTATGTTGTTAAAACTTGTGTGCCTGTTGTTGCACAGGCAAACATACCCATCAAACCGGAACTTACGAAGACTAATAAGTCGTTCCCAGGAAATTGTGCGCGTATTTACAATAAAATCCCAAAACATATAACTGAGCTCACAGAGGGAAAATTCAAGTTCATCAAAAACGTATTACTAAGAAGAACGTATTATAAAGTCCAATTTTGTATAGAAGACAAAGATGCTTGGAATACTCCACTTCTGGCAGCTTGTCATTTGCCACCCATAAAATTTGATAATACGAGTAGTAGTACCTAAGAAGAAACATTGTAACAATATATATGCAAAGAATGTCCCTTAGTTTCTTGCCGCTTCTTCTCGGTAGACTCTATATATTTTGGAACGTGGCGGTATAGCTCCTTTGCGTCCCTGAGGCGTTAATATACGTTAGTTTCATTTATAAATCTTTTGTTTGAATTATCACGGTATGGGAAGGACTACAGTACATTATAACGAATAATAGACGTTCATAAGTGCGTCTTTGATGCCTATATTGAATAAATGATTTTGACTTTGACTTTGATCACAGACATGCGAATATTACTGCTTCATGGTAGAAATAGTTATAGTGGCAGAACGTACCTACTTCGCCGGATGAACTCGTTCAAAAAAAGAGTTCTACTGCTCTAACTTACAGTAATTTTGAGAGGAGGAGTTGTGGGGTCAAGTCAAAATCATTTATTCAATATAGGCATCAAAGACGCACTTATGAACGTCAACTTTTCATTATAATGTACTTTAAAGACTCTACCGCCGCGTTCCAAAATATATAGACCCCACCGAGAAGAAGCGACAAGAAACTCGGGGCCATTCTTTTATATAGATGTTTACGATGTTTCTACTTAGGTACTACAAATATTACATTTTATGGGTGGCAGAGAACCAGCTTGCCAGAAGTGGAGTATTCCAAGCATCTTTATCTTCTACATAATGTCGAACTTTATAGTAAGATTTTTTTATTAAAACGTTTTTTACAGTCAACTTGAATTTGCCCTCTGTGAGCTCAGTTATGTGCTTTGGGATTTTATTGTAAAAACGCACACAATTTCCTAGGAATGACTTATTAGTCGTCGCAAGTCTAAAACTAGATACAGCTATCCTATTTGTATTTCTAGTATTAAAAGTGTGGTGATCACTATTTAACTTATATTTATGTATTTTTTTACGGACATACATTATATTTACTACTACTATATATATATACTGATTTTTTAAATAAATCTCTCAAAGATTCACGGGGACCCATTTCGTATATAGCTCGAATAGCACGTTTCTGAAGGATAAAGATGGTCTCTATATCAGCCGCTGAACCCCTTAGCAATATCCTATATGACATTACGCTGTGGAAATATGCAAAATACACTAACCGCGCCGTAGAAGCATCTGTTAGCTCTCTTATTTTACGTACTGCATAGATAACTCTAATAACTGATCTAGATAATTTCCGGCGAAGCCTGTATAAAATAGGTACTGCAAGCTGATCGTTATCATTTGAAACAAGACGGAGTTATGGTGTATAGTAGAGAAATGGATATCAGCTTCATGATACTGATCTTATATTTATTTAAATTTATAATATTATACAGTTACTAAAGTTACATGTCTAATTCAAGATAAACATCATGAAAATAGTAAGTAAACATAAGCTACATTTAAATATTTGTAGTGATTACTTTTATATTTTTTTGTAATTAGGCTCGTACAGTTGTATATATAATAATATAATATAGGTAATATTGACCATTTCTCAACTTGTTCAGGTGTATATATGAGTGATATTTTCAAGAAACATTTTTGTTGAATAAGTCAGGTCAAAGTCAAATAAATAAGTCGTTAAGCCCAGTTCATTTGACACCTAGGAATTTTGTTTAAAACTGTTTCTGGAGATTATCACGTGATACATTAACGTACCTACTCGTATATCCCTTGCAATTTTTTTTAACATTTATAAATAATGTAAAAAATTTAACTTACAAAGTGAGGGTTCTCCTTGGCTGAATTATAGATTATATGTAACTAATTATAGCTGTGGACTTTTTGTTAAATAAATAAACCTTTATCCGTTTTTTCGTAATATGAATGACAGTTAATCTATTGGTCGAGGGAGGTCAGTAAAACTGCTATGTAGAGTTTAAACCCAAAGACCTTACACTTACTAACGTGTAAGGTCTTTGTTTAAACCAGAGTAAAGACAAAATGGCTACTTTCCATCAGCTGTTTGACTTTCGGAACTAAGACTTGAAAGCAGAATTTTATATTTATGGATACAAACGCAGTGATTAAATTCTCTTTGAAGGATACTACGTTTACAATCTTGCACCGCGCCGTCTGTCATAGTCATTATTTTTTACACAATTGACCGATAAAAATGCGCATTTTGACAAGTGTTGCTACATTTAAAATAATTAAACTCAGATTAGCTAATCGACCAGTGATATGCCAATGAAATTAAGAGAAGGGTTTAATCTGTAGATCAAATTTTAGCTTCGTTTAGAAGCGGCGATTGATATTACGGGCCTAGTCATTTTGTAGTTAAGCAGTACATACATTTATTAAACAATTTAGGACCGTTGACGAGGAAAACGACTTTGTACACTTTGACTATACTCATGGACGGTTACAAATACTTTAGTGAATCCAACATTATTTTATTTCTCATTTATTTCACCATTTTTATTTAAATGTAAACAATTAATCATTGGTTTATATAGTATAGAAGCACTCGCAGCGGAGCCTGACTTGACGATCTTAATCGATCAACAAGGTAACGCTTGCTGCGGTCTTGGATGGGTGACTGCTAGTGGCATTATTCAACTGAGCGCTTCCGTGCTTCGGGGAGCACGTTAAGCCGTCGGTCCCGGTTGTTTGTCTTAGGGCAACAGTCGTTAGGCCATGTCGAAGACCTTCGAGTGGCCTGAAAACTTCGACATGGGTTTGCCACTAGCCTATCCAGCAAGCCGCACTGGGCCCGCGTGGTGGATTATGGCCTAACTCCTATGTCTGAGAAAAAGGCTCGAGTCTCAGCAGTGGGAACAAAATGGGCTGATTATGATTATATAGTATAAACATTACACTGCATGTTTCCATTTATGGAAACATAGATTGATGAATATTAAACAACATTAATGACTATGTTGTTCTCGCCATCCCAATGGTTACTTTAATAACGAATGGGGAAAATTGAAAATATAAAACACGTTAAATTGCCGTGTCATAACACTTTACGAGGTTATGAAAAACATTATTTCAGTTTTCAATTCATTCCGGAACGCCTGTCTGAATTTTGATTTGGAAAGTAAGGTAAGGTTGCAAACGTAAGTACCTATGGACTAAACGTGTTGAGCGGTTAAGGTTTTTAATATGGTATTTAACTGTTGTAAAAAAATTAATAATCAAAGAGAATACATATACATATTACGATACATGTCATATTACCTTTGAATATTAAAAAAATAATAATATTTTTTTATACAACAGATAAAATAAAAAAGGAAAGAAAATTTGAATATTCAAAGGTAATGTGTATTACGATACATATTACCGTTGAATATTCAAATGTTTAATAATACTTTTACAATACTTATTTTATATAATAACAACAGTTGAAATAAAAACGAGAGAAGAGAGACAGAAAGACGTACGTCATATGTATAGTTGTCATATGTTTTACACACTTTTCTTATTTAAAAAAAAAATAGGGTTGATGTGTATGTGTATGTCTGTGTGAGGGTGTGTATAAGTGCGTGATAGTGAGTAAGGCGGGTTCAAAAGGGCGTGTGTAAGTGTGTGAGAAGGTGTGCTCCGTTATGTGTGTTAGTGGCACAGGGTTCAGTGTTATTGTATGTGGTTGTGTATTTATTGTTCTTTTAACTTATCAACTTAAATCTGAACCGCGGCGAAGCAAGGAGAATTACAGCCTGTACCCAACCCTCCAGTTGCCTTGGAATTCCAGGAATTGTTTTGTTATATACGTAATGCTTGCTTCTGCAAGCTCAAAGTCGCACAACGAGCTATAGAGAGAGTTATGCTCGTGGTTTCTGTACGTGATCGAATCAGAAGTGAGTAGACAGAGTAGTAGTAGACGAGCTAAAGTCACCAACAAAGCCCAGAAAATAAGCAAGTTGAAGTGGCAGTGAGCAGGCCACATAGCACGCAGAAATGATGAAATCGAATGAATGATCGAAGGGGTCAGAAGGTTCTGTAGAGGAGACCACGGACAGGCAAGTGCAGCGTAGGTCGTCCACTGACATAGTAGACTGACGACCTGACAAAGGTAGCAGGACGACGTTGGATGCAAGCCGCTTCCAACCGGTCCTTTTGAAAATTTCTGGGGGATACTTCAGCAGTTAGCAGGTTCAGCAGTGGACGTCCTACGGATGAGATGATTATAAGATACGTAATGTGGTCCACTATACAAAGGGTAGACACCATGTGTATAGTGGACCACAGAAATGGGTGGTTAAAAAAATAAGCATTAAAATCAATTAACGGTATGATAAATGGTGCTGATGAATGGTGGTATGATGAATGATATACTATTGTAAGCCTTACATCCAGGGTTATAACGCTTCAAAAGCCTATTATATACATAAAAATGCATAACATAACAGCATAACATATTAATCCGAAAAAGATTGGTAGGTGTAATTTTTAAGCTTAAAATTGTGCCAAAAAAAAAAATTTCATATTTTAAGAGAATATCGGGACATTTTCGCGCACAGATCATTATCAAAATATAATGTTGACTTACCTCGACAATTCGATCGAGTTATATCGAGCGTGGTCACGAGTAGACTTTTGTAACTTGCCACAAGAATGACGTAGACCAACTAAAGAGTAAGACATATAGCTACATAAGTCTAACGTAAGTTAGTGACAAAATAAGGGTGCATCTAACCCTCTGGTGATTCATTCGGAAATGTTAAGACGCCACGTATTATAAGAAAGTATTTTAGTTTTGCCACTATCTTCCAGAAAAGGGAAAACGTACAAAATGAACGAACTATCACAACTTCCTCCTTCTCTTCCCTCCCCCTTAGACACACAAAAGATATTTCGTACAATTCATAGTCACTCGAACTATTGAATAATGTTCGGAATATTCAGTAAAAGTACAATACTGTCCGTTGAAGTAAAATAAATAACAGTATGGGCGCCTCACACCAACCTCTTACTTAGTTTTATAACCGCAACTTGGATAATAACGACGAGAAAAACGTATTATCAAAACATATGCACGCTTTAAAAATACTTAATAACTAGCTGCACCCCACGGTTCTACTTAAAAAAAACTATAACATAAGTACAGAGGTAGTACTGAGCTTCACTCAAATCCATAGAGAAATTAATAATGTCAAAGAAAAATAAATGTAATAATCATGTCAATAAAATTAAACTAAACTTAAACTACATTAAAATTACATATATTTAAAATAGTACACATGTCAATTTCAAAATATAGTAATAGTTCTTCCGCTCACTACATCCTCTCACAAAAATACAAACATCCCTTCATTAACTCCTTTCAGTTGTCAGCAAATACGTCACAAATACTTTTAGCGTCAAGCAGTTTGTTGAGCGCCGCAAGAGATCGCGGTATCGGGGATGTCGCGTGTGCAACTGTTCTACGGGACAGCAAACAGTTTGTGTATTCTAGCCCGGAGATACTGATCAGGTACATAGAAACGGCACAACTCTTCACAAAGATCAGGCGCATCTATTTTCCCACGAAGGATTTTGCACATAGTTGCTAACTGATTGTGACATCGTCTGACCTCCAGAGAATTATACCCCAAGGACCCGAGCAGAAATTTTGTTGGACACATGTAGGGGTAATATCCATAAATGCGCTTATATAAATACTTTCGTGTGTCTCGTATACACATTTACTCACTCAGAGTAATAAACATTCATTGTATTTATAATATTAGCGTGAGTACTGCTAGTATTGCATAATCGTTGTCCGCATGAATCAGTATTCGAAGTAAACAGGCTTTTTATAGCCAGTTTAGCGCTAAATCGTAATATTATTACGAATAATTTAATTTTATATAATAAGAAGTAGGATAGCATTTTAGTTCGTAATTGATAAACATATAGAAATTGGACTTTTTAGTTTCGAGCAATAAAGCTTAGCATAACTCATATTATCCACCTGCAGTGCTATAGCGAATCACAGTCAGGCCTAATTTGCACTTTAGTTAACATTATTTTAATTGAAAAATTAACACAATGCAAAACTACATATAATCACCGAAATTTTTTTTTCAAATTTTTATTCATATTAAGGCGCGCTCGTACCCTAATTAAAGAAAAAGCAGAATTTTTTAACACCTAGTGTAACAGATCGATAATATATTATGAAAAAAATACAAAGGTTAGAAATAAAGATAAATATAAATAAAAAAAAATAATAAAGCATAAAATAGGAATAGAAAAAAAGTAATAACCGAATAGAATTCATAAACATAACTCTCTTTCAGCAAAAATAAATCCTGAATAGGTCCACAAAAATAAACTTTCACGTCCAAACCCTCAGAATTTTCAGAGATAACACTATATTTTTTTAGGTAATACTTAGCTAACGTTTAGTACTAAAGTAATAACCAGCAGTTTTTTCAATTGTGTTATTATATATCAAAAAATATAAAGAAAACGTACAAAATTAACGCATTTTCGCATTACATCGTCCCAATCAACAAGTGATTATCAACCTTACGTAAAGCATCGTAAATTATTTTAAAATTGGGGTTGGACCGCGTCTTTTCGACTAGATCGTCTTAGGGCCCTGGGCGCCCTCGCGATTGTTACGACCTGCACCCGCGTCATATGTTTGCGCCGAGTTGGGAACAAACAGCTCTTGTGCCATACCTATAGCGAGTTAAGAAACTAAATTTTGCCAGAGAAAGTTGAAAGACCAAGGAATCTTATACGTAAACATTCATGTCAAATGTATTTGTAAAATGTTATGTTACACGAGGACAAACTTGACGTACCTAGCTGAAAAAATCAGGGTTAATGTGGAAAAAAGCTAAACTGACAAAATATTACATTACAACTAATGTTTCGTATACAAATCATTCCTTAAACATGTTCTTTCAAAAATAATATATTTTGCAAACAACCTTTTCAAATACAGTTCGTTTCGAAAATCTGTTATTTCATAAATGTTTTCTTTCGCAAATAATCACATCACAAGCATTAATTTCGCAAACGTAAATCTTTATTATATTATATTTTGTAATTTGTTATTTTTTTATTTAATTTGGTTTCCTTTACATATTCACATTTTACAGAGTTTCACTCTCGCAACAAGAACTTACCTACTTATAAAGAGTCAGTAAAGTAGTTTGTGGGTAGGTAATATTTGTTGTGCACTACTCAATGCAACTACCTACAAAAATAACCTAACCTAGGGTTGGAGCCACAATCATTCATTACTTTGCTTCGCCGGCCGTTGCCGCGGTACGCTCGCTTCGCTCGCTCAGCTTGCGCGTAGTTTTGTGGCAGTTCAAACCTAACCTAATCTAGGGTTGGAGCTATAATTAAATTACTCATTGTTTTAAAGTACGTTGTTTTGAGCACTGATTGTTTTTCGCAGTTGATTTTAAGTGAGAATGAGATTATTTTTACACATTTGATAAGTAATGTAAATATAAAAAGAATCGGTTGTCAAACGATACATCATTAAATGAAAAATTTGTAAAAAACAAAATAATTATTAAATAACTTAAATATAAAATTAACTGTTTGTCAGATGTCACGTTGTAAAATGTAAATACACCGAATTATCGTTTTAATAATAACCTTAGTATTTTTTTGTTAAATGATGATTTAACAATTCATATATTTGGTAAACGTTGGTTGTGAAGTGAAAATTTGTAAATAAGGTGTCGGTGAAATAACGGGACACCAAAGGTTAAATGTTGAATTTTAAATACTAAGTACCTATCCATACTGTTATAGATGATTCCATAATGGACCTTTTTCCGATCCAGTAGTTTTTAAGCGACGAATCGGCACGGTACATTGATTCGGATGTTACGAAAGAGAAATTATTAAACTTTTATCGACATTTATACAGTTCTTTGTATAGTGAACGTAAGATTTAATAATTTAGATAGTTTTGTCGAATACAAGCTGATTTGAAGGCCTTTACGTTATGAAACGATCCTAAGAATCTTAAATGCAAACATACATACATTCTAATACACAACCCTGCTTTAGGAGTTAGGTAAAATAATTAGTTAGATGTTTAACTACGTACATATCTAAAACACTAACGGCCTTACTTATAAACGTTGATTAAATTTAAATAACGTCACTTAGTACGGCGCAGAACATTTTTCCTTTGCGCAGTACTAAATAACGCCATTTAAACTTAAGCAGGGTTTTTAAGTAAGGCCGTAAGTAATATGTACTAATAAATAAGTGTTGCAACACATTCAATTTTTTAAACGCCCACTCGATATAAGTAAAATTACACCATTATAAATTAACCAATATTATAAATTACATTTAGTGTTATCTATAATTTTATTTTGTACCAACGCTTGTTTACTCTCATGTAGGTTTAAGTACGTAAAGTATTAAAGTAAAAACTTTCCTCGCCAACACCAAGTGAACTACACTCTGCAGTTTGACTACTTTCAATTGTAAGGTTTCAATATAAAGACAGAAGAGAGTTAGTAATGAGTCTTATCACAAACCAGTAGATAGAGTAATACTTGAGAAACACTCATATGTCAGTGAAAAAAGGAATACAGAATATATTATTATCTAAAAACAAGACTCCTGCACATAACAAATGCACAAAATGTGCGGCACCATATTCCTAGTATAAACACACAAAATAAAGAAATATACGGAAGAATATTTTAAAATAATGTACCCCTTCTGGGTTCTAAAATGATCAGTATAACAGTATTAAGGTAAAGATAATTAGAAAATTAGACGACGTGACATCCTAAAGGTTAATATAATTTTATTTCGCGCGTAGTACCCTTTTCAGAGAACCTTATTATAAATTCATGGCTATTCGTGAGTTTAAAAGCAGGGAATGGAGAGAACTCAAAGCTGAATAAGAAAGAAAACGGAGACTATATCCAACTCATTGTTAAGTTACTTTTCAAAAACTTTCAATTTAAATCATGCTTCATCATTATTGTGCCAGTATTTGGTACTACAGAAGTAAAACAATTATAAACCAAGAGTAAAGAAAACCCGAGTAAGAATATAGAATGAATTGTTTTGCTGAATAGTAATACAAAAACTTTTTGGTCTAGTTTAATAGTACCTACACGCTTGAAGTATCATGGCGAGAGAGAACGATGAAAACGATTTAGGGAAACTTAGAAAAAAAAGAGAAACTGTCAACTTGGCAAATAATTGTATTCTTGCTCAAACCATCTTAACACTTCTTCATTGGCAATTGGTTGAGTCCGGTTTATAGCAGTACTAATAATTGTTCTATAGTATAAGAATAACTATAAGAATAAGAATATATAATAATATATTCTTATAATATCTATAAGATATTATAATATAGAAGAAAATAACTATAAGAACTGTGTATAATAATTGACTAGATTAATGCTGGAATCAGGGATACGATAGACAAAGTCTTTATTGTACAGCTTCGTTCTTACGATTGGGATTGTTTAGTAACTTTTTCATTCTGATGAATGCATCAGAATGAATCATCTGAAAACTTCAATGCGTGTTTTCATATCCACTTCACTATCGCAATCTTAAGTTACGAGCTTAAGCATGGGGTGTTTGCTAATTCTTCCTAGACTTGAACTGATCTACTGGGATTTCAGAACTTTTTCATTCTGATGCATTCATTGGAAACTTCAATGCTCGTTTTCATATCCACTAACACTGTCACAACCTTAAGTTAATCAAAAGACTAGGCATTTGTATTTCCTAACTCTTTACAGCCTTGAACTGCTCTATAACAGGTAGCCTGTGTCATTACTGACCGCATAAACAAAACGCCTGCTTGTCAGTCATAAATAAATAAACATCCCCCATCCTTACTACTCTCTTGTGACCGTTCTATAATTGGCACAAAGGGTCAAAATTAATAATAATTCCATGTAAAGATCTTTGGTATGGCGCAGAGGTCCCTATAATTATTGTTAGTTCAGGATAACAATCACAAGGGGTCTCTGTAGAACACAGTTTCACGTTACAAGGGTTAATTAAGTTCTAATAGATGGGGTTGTCAGTCAATCAATTACATCTACAAATCAAGGTATGCGTGTTAGTGGTATAAAATGGAGGATAAACTATTGAAAGATGTCATTGTGAATAGATGTGAGCCAATTTTCTTTAATTTGTGGTATTCTGTTGGTTGGGAGAATAAGAAAATAATTTATTCTGGCCGTTATGTGCATGAAGTGATATGGAAGTGTGAATTTCAACTGTCAAATAGTATAAAATAATAGTACATATTAATTCTCTCTTCCTTATTATCATCATGTCATAGGAAAACCAGCCAACTATCTGCTTGATGGAACGCGATCGAGGTTACCTACACAGACGTCTGTAAGACTCGAAGCATGAAAAATACGTTGCAGATCTTTAAAAATCTGATTCACATTTTAAAGAGAGCCATGTCGTAGTAGCACGCGCCTGTTTTTAGCGCGGCAGCGCCTCCTTATTGAAAATAAATGCTGCACTTAGCTTTTCTTCGAATCAGGAGTATTCAACTCTTCTCTGGCGAGATATTTGATTCATGATAAAAAACAGCATGCATCAAATGAGAAGTTTCCGCAAAAGATTTGTGAATTAAGTTATCGCCGTAATTGTAAACCGAAATGTGCAAAATTTTAAACACACAGCGAAAATTAAATTGCACCAACCTACCTTAAAGTAGTATATAGAGGCATAATAGAGGAAAACAAATAAAAAGATCATAAAATAAATAACATAAGGCAAGCATATTTCTACTATATCCGTGATTAGCACGTAGATACTATACGAACGTAGTTACTAGGCATTCACGCGTAGTCTAAGTTATTTACATATACCTACTCAAATTGAGTCACATAGTACAAAGCAAGTCAAATAAAGCTAAAGTAAGTCACATATAGTCATGCAGTCGTCGAGTCGTTACTAAAGTCCCCGCAAACGAGCACATTAACATGGGAGTTAGGCTTGTGGCATACAATGTCCTGAATGTACTGATGACCTGTACTATGATAGGTAAGTGTGCTTATAGTGAAATGATAGTGTCCTGTAAAACCATAAATAGTCATTTATTACCATCCTTATCTTAAGACGAGTTTCTATAACCGTCTATTTACTTCTATACTAATACTAATAATAATACTGACACTGATACTGATACTGATACTGATACTGATACTGATACTGATACTGATACTGATACTGATACTGATACTGATACTGATACTGATACTGATACTGATACTGATACTGATACTGATACTGATACTGATACTGATACTGATACTGATACTGATACTAATACTGATACTGATACTGATACTGATACTGATACTGATACTGATACTGATACTGATACTGATACTGATACTGATACTGATACTGATACTGATACTGATACTGATACTGATACTGATACTGATACTGATACTGATACTGATACTGATACTGATACTGATTAATACTAATACTAATACTAATATACGAATACTAATATACTAATAATATTATAAAGAGGTAAGATTTGTATGCATGTTTGTAACGAATTGGCTCAAAAAGTAGTTTTTAGTATAGGTTAGTGTCATGTAATTAAATAATATGCTTATGGCAGAGATGCAGTGTGTTTCGCCCTTCAAAACAATTCCAACAGCATCTTGAATGTAGACGAAAAATCTTGTTGTATCACCGCCCCCGTTGAAGTTTTCCTTCCCACACAAAATGAATTCCTGTGACAAATCCCCTTGTGTTAAATTATAATTACTCCGCACAAAATTAACTGATTATTTTTGCACGGCCAAATTAACGGAGCATGATACTGCTACAGTGCTTTTATATCTAAATGGAGTAACGCATTATCGCGATATCGCGATATACGCCTTTATATAATGTGAAAATATGAGAAGCATTGGAGTTTATGTTTTTATAGTACATTCTACAAAGCGCTCGTAGTAGAGCTCGACTTGGCGATCTTAACCGATCAACAAGTTAAGCAACACTTACTGCGGTCAGGACTTGGATGGGTGACCGTTAGTGACATTAATCATCTGAGCACTTCCGTGCTTCGGAGGGCACGTTAAGCCGTCGGTCCCGGTTGTGTGTCTTAGGACAACAGTCGTTAGACTATGTCGAAGGCCTTCGGGCGGCCTGAAAACTTCGACATGGGTTGGCCACTAACCTATCCACCAATCCGCACTGGGCCTGCGTGGTGGATTATGGTCTAACTCATCTTTCTGAGAGAAAGGCTCGAGGCCCATCAGTGGGAACAAAATGGGCTGATTATGATTATGATGAGTTCATTCATTCATATCAGCTGATTTATTTCTGTGTACAATACTAGTAAATAAAATAAATAAAATGAAATGATAGTTACTTGCGAGGTTTTTTTTAAATGTAACAGGTAATGACTTACTCGTACCTACATAGAAAGACATTCGTCGTACGAAAACATTTACCAGGTTCAGTCCATGAGCCGTGCGATTCTCTAAGAGCAAGTAATTACATCGTTGCATCCGTGAAACAAATGACGGGAAAACAAGAAACGTTGAAAAACAACCTTATGTACAAGGGCGATATCTTATAAATTATTTGACATCGGTGAGCTCGTCGACGATCTCATCGACGAATCATTACAGAATCGCACGGCTGGCTGTCAAAGATTAAAGATAAAGGAACCCAATCAATTAGTTCTTGGTCGAGCCGTATGCTTGACGCCTAATATCGGAAATTTTTTTTCGTGAATGTTTAAGACCCCATTAATTTCTACTAAACATGAGATTATTTATGATTTCATTGTATGCTTTCATTTAATGATGTGGTAGGTAGGAATCGATTTCATCATGTCCATATCACTGGACTTGCATATACGTACCTACATAAAATCAAGCCTATTTTTCGGTTGTCTGTCAGGAAAACGAAAACTATTAGCAGACTCCTCTGATTCCCACTTACTATGGCTAATTTTGAACCGAATGGGAAAGAATGTCGAACTGATCCGGACTGTCAAGCACAGATTTTGGCGCTTGACAAGCAACAAGCTGACTGCCAACCTTCAGTAATGGAGAGGCACTTAAAGAAGAAGAAGACACTTGCCTCATTCATCCTTATCTGCCGTATTCCAGTGCTAAGCATTTCTAGTTGGTATGATTTCTCAGCAAGCATCAAGGCTAATCTCTGAATCGGCTGGACCGATTTTAACGGGACTTTCACTGGCAGATAGCTGATGTTATAAGGAGTAACTTGGCTTCTTTTATTTTAGTAAATAAAACTCTGTGTCTCTGTAGGTTTGTTACCTTATCAAGTCTAAAAGGCTGAATGGATCTTAATCGATTTTACCAAGGTATAACCACGCTGGTAAAACCGCTGGTGCAGCTAGTTAAAAATATAATATAAGAATATTATATTTTTAACTAAAAATATAATATAAGAAAGCCCATGCATGTTTGCCTCGCGGCTGATTATTTGGCACTGCGGTGTTACCAACCAAATTGTGAAAAAAGTATCTTGTGTTGAAGTTGTTATTGTACACCTACGAAGAAATACTGCCAGGAAGCATAACTCAGAACAAATTCCACACAAAAAGTGGTCCTTCAAACCAAAACGACGTATGATTCCAAATACGAATTACTTCCCCGAGGTTACAAATAGACATGTTCGGTGATTGGTTTAAATTTCAGGAGGACAGCAGGGGTTGGTTCACGCGCGTGCTGCAACGTCTACTATGACAGCTGAGTCATAGCGGCGTGAACGATGTTATTTATTTAGCACGATTTTTATTGGGTCATTTTTTAAGGCAGTTACTCTTCCTGACTTTATTTCTTCGTAGTTGTACACATTAAATTGCAAGGTATATTTAGTACCATATTTTTCACCTAGATGGCGCTGTACGTCGCTAACACACGCAAGTGTTTGTTGCATAGAATTATAGTAGGTCCGTATAGGAGTCTCAGTTGGTAAGGAAAATATACCTAATAAATTGAATTTGATTTCGAGCAGTATTGAAAGCGAGGGCGAGTGATATCTGGACAGGAGTGGACCAAAACCTCTGCCAAGGAATATTTTACTCTCTACCGAGAGACCTCTGCCATCAACATTTTGCACCAGGGGACTATCACCCATAGACCAAAATATATACTAGCTATCACCTAGTAAATTGAGTTTCCTCGTTTCTGTCCTTTCGCAATCCCTACGGCAGAGAATAACGTGCTACATCTTTAATTCCTCTCACAGAGATTATCTGTTCGATGTATATTTTGTAGGGATACGACATAATGTAACGTGAACGCAGTTTGCTGTCATTGCAAAAGTCTCGCCATACGCTCAGTTGCTATACCGCGTTTGTACCGAGTGTCCGTACTTCAGCTCACCTAAATAGTTTAACCATTTGATTTATATGTAATCCCGCTAATATTATAAATGTGAAAGTTTAGATGGATGGATAAATTATATAATATGTTTGTTACTCTTTCACGCAAAAACTTAAATGTATTTCAATGAAATTTGGTAGGTAGATAGGTGAGACGTTGAAATAACATATAGAATACTTTTTCATCATCATCATCCATCACCACGCGGTTGAAACTGCGTGGCGCAGCTAGTTCTTAATAATAAAGAGTTTTAATGGTGATCACCGAAATGTTATACTTCATTTACCAATCCCAGTAGGCAGACAGAGCACGCATATTTAATGAAATGAGGGCGCACATATAAACCTAGATAGGTGACGTGCGCCACAATATTAGTTAGCATCCCAAGAACCCCACGTATTTTTTAAGCATCTCTAAACAAAATACATCATCTATAAATAAACTAAATTCACCTAATGTCCGCCAAACAGTCAATCTTTCTCAACATTATTCCGCAACAATCCTCCGCCTCATCAATCCCTATCAACCTGTGGCTTATGAAACCGCCTGACCCAAATACCCAATAAATCCCATTGTCAACGTAAATAAGAAACTGGAGTTTAGTGGAAATAAATCAATATGGTGCTGAGTGACTCGTCAAAGTTATAATTGAAATGTTGGCGGGTGGGGGCTTCAATAAATCATTGCTGAAGTCGCGGATATAGGGAGGCGGTAAAAGTTTGAGAAAAGTTATGAGCGTACTTGTTTTTTCTTCGCTCGTAGGTTTTGACGTAGTTCTACGTTATTTCTTATTAATATAGAGAATTTAACCTTATGCCAGATACCTTTAGGAGAAGTTCTTGCTGGTGTGCTAGGTGAGTGTAATAATAATGTATGTCCTATCCAAAACTTATTCAAAAATGTTTTGTAGCAAGAATTACAACAAAATTAAAATATGATAGTAATTAAAGTCGACATTAACTCGCAGAAGCCTAAGCTAAGGTGGGAAGCTTGTATTATAGAGATCTGTGCGCCCAACTGTGGAGACGTTGTACATACACAGATACTCTGTGCTTATCTAACATTACATAAGATTTAGTTTGCCAAGATCTCTTTAATTTTATCCGATTTGTGTGTGGGTGTGATAGATGTAAGGATACACATACACACACCCTCACACACGCATACACACGTATGCGTATGTGAGGGTGTGTGTATGCGTGTGTGAGTATGTGTCGATTACTAATATATTACTATAGGAAGGGTTGGATATTTATATGTCTACGCATTATGTCTACACTCTAAGGTAATAGTTATTCTGTAAGCTGGAATCCGACAGTATGCCCTGAATACCAGGTAAAACCAAACTATCTAATACCATGAGGATACCAACTTAAAACACCTCTTCCACAAGAAGACTTAGTACGACTGTTGATGATCGAAGGTCTAGAGTAAAATACAACAGTACCTGGATGACCAAGCTTTGCTCGTAAATTCAAGTTTCTTGGTCTAACCTCAAACCAAATACTCATTGGCTTAGTGTTGTTTAACAACGCCATCTATTGTCAAGTAGCGTTTGTGTTGTAGCAGTTTATCATTGCCTGAAAATACGAATAAAACGATGTTTTCCAAAAATTAAACCTAACTAGATCGATTTCTCGGCAAACGTAGTGTAGGACGTCCTGAGGCACGGTGGAGTGACGATCTGCGCAAGACGGCTGGCAAAAACTGGATGCGAGAAACCCAAGATAGACCTAAATGGCGTGCAATTGGAGAGGCCTATGTCCAGCAGTGGACTGCTACAGGCTGATGATGATGATGATGATGATATCGATTTATTGCCCCCGAAACACCTTGCATGCAAAATTTCATTTAAATCGTGGGAGCGATCGAGATTCACATTATTATACATATATATATATATATATATATATATATATATATATACCTTTAAACGAACAATTCTTGTATATATATATATATATATATATATATATATATATACAAGAATTGTTCGTTTAAAGGTATTAGATAAGATATTCTGACATATTTATAAATTAGGATTATTCATCTTAAATCAATTTAGATGCCACATCTAGAAATGTTAAATCCAAACCAGGGCACTTCCCGTGAAAGGTGAAAAATGTCAGACTCGTAGGTAATTTTTCACGTCTTGCATACCGGCTCGGCAATATGAATCTAATATACAAAGGCTTGTTTGTACGTCTTTTGTTACGGATTGTATTGTATGCGGATATTCGTTTGATTTATTACTTTGAACAAGTCTAGTTTTTTCATTCATGAATTTGGCGGAATCTTTCTGGCAAATTTATCGTGGAAAAGACTGATAATGAAAAAATGGTGTCACATTATCTGGGACTTTCGTAAGATTAATAAAAACTAAACATAAATTTTAAACTTAGTATTTATACTTAAAACTTTGAACATGATCTTTTTTTGAAACCTATTTAATTTATTTTATTTTTTTTTCAGTTCAGTACTGTTGACTTCTGTTTCTCCCGATGCACGTAGAAGTCATGATGTTTAGAGGTATTATTCTGGCCTTGGGAAAGTATTACTTTGATCACTTGATTCCACACATGTGGTTCAGTCGCCTGCAATAAGATGTAAACATTCCATAATTTTTAAAACTATGATACAGTCCTACATGTAATAGCAATGTTGATAAGAATTATTTTAAGCAGGAAAATATTAGTATAATCTTCATTTTAGAATTAATTTTAGTGTAAAATTTTATGAGATTGATTGCTGAGGTACATGTATACATTTCACTATTGAAAATAGTGAAATGTATACATGTTATTGCAGGCGACTGTACTTAACAACCAATTTCTCTGTTAAATTTACTATTATTTTGAATAAAATTCCTATATAGTCTTCTCGGCACATAGCTGTTCCCTAGCCAGGATTTGTGGGTTACCTTACAATGTTTCTTTCAATGAAACTTGAAGCCCAAGAGCACCAGATTATCGAGTAACCCTAAGCTGTTTTCACTTAAAAAAGTAATCTACTATAAAACATTTCGCTTCTTTCTCTGATCGTTGGACCTTGAAATATCGGGCTATACTTTTTTCTAACATCGGACATGACCCCCGTCAAGGCGACATTTCAATTACAATTGTGACATTATAGAGAAAACTGAAACCCTTTTTACTGACAATATATACGAAACCACAGATTCAAGATAATGTGGCTGTTGGATTTTGCCTGGTTTTTACAAAGACTTTTGATTTCTACAGGGCGTTTGGTGAATGAACCGACAGGATTTTTTGGGGTGTTGGGGGGTAATTCGCTAGTTTTCCCCAATAGATCCTATGATCTAAGGGTCACGGTAGAGTAGATATGTTATTTTTTAGTTTATAAATCACCCGGAATCTTGCCTTTAAACCGTCATAACTTTTTTGTTTGTGGTATAATACCACAAAATAACTTATTCTTGTATTCTGCAATGTATCCTTATTCTAAATAAGTTATTACTTGATACAAGTAATAACAAAAAAAAAACTTCTGAGTTTTCAAAGTGGGAAATCTGTGTAATTGTTATGAAAAGAAAAACTAAAAGCCATTTTGACTTTAGTTTTTTTTTTTTTAGTTTTTTAGTTATTACCCTCACCAACTGCTGTATATACCCTGTATATTGCATCTTATAAAATATGCTTTATCGTTTTAATGACTATACTTTTGGCATATTAATATATTATTACTTCTAGTTTTGCGAACAGTCAACCTCCTGAGCACAGTCGGCAATATTTCGCAGTCTGAGATATCCTGCAGTTAGAATGTTACCGAAATCGTCAAGTTCAAATCTAGTGACTCATCTAACTATACACAAAATTTTATCAAAATTGGTGCAGTCTATTGACCACTTACAAACTTCCACTTTTATAATATTAGTGTGAAATGAGACAAACTTCAGCTTCATTTGATCTGATTTTAACTTTCTACCGACTTCCAAAAAGGAGGAGTACTCAATTCGACTGTTTTGTTTATGTTTTATACCTTCTAACTTTCGATAGGGTGAACCGATTCTGAAAATTATTCTATCTAGAAATATTCTTTGTTTGAAAGCTAGTGTTTCCCGTGTAGTCCCATTTAAATTTCAACAAATTTGATCCAGTAGTTTTTGAGTTACACTTCAATAACTGAATAGAATAGAAGTCGGTATTGAATTTTTCAAATTGTAATTGTTTACTGCGTATTATTATTTCAAATGTCATCAAATAACTTCAAAAGATGTATCAGTTGCGTATAGCTAATCCTATTAGGGCCGGCTAATACGTGTTACGTATCGCACTATATTAGCTAAGCCGCATGTTATATAACAGCTTTCATCAGTATTCGGAGAATGGGATGACCATGATTGAAGATTAACTCGAATACTCCTTCATGTATTGGGGGGATGATTATAACTAAAAATGTGATTACAGTCTTTGCATGCATCATGTTTTAGTCGGCAACGGAGCGTCGCAATAGAGTTTCAAGTTCAGATGTATCTGAACTTGAAACTGTTCGGTACACTTACCGATCGATAAATTTGAATCTTGAGTTCGTCATACTTCGAAAAAACTGGCTATATCGATAATTGCAAGTAAATAATAAAATTAAGCGATCGGTAGACAAATTCGATAAGTTTTTACTATTATAACGGTAATCCTAGCATGGAACTGTTAAATTACGTTTGAGATCGGCTATTTAATTAAAACGATTGTTTTGTCAGCTTTGTAAACGACCTCTATATGGCTTATCGACAGGCGACGGGAATGGGGATATTGTTTAGTTACGTTTGATCTTACTAATATTATAAACGCGAATGTTTGTATTTATGGATGAATGCATATTTGTTATTCTCTTACGCTCAAACAGCCCAATTTTCATGAAATTTGGCAAGGAGGTAGATGGGGCACTGAATTAACACATAGGATAATTTTCTTCAACATCGTCATCATCCATCACCATGCAAGTGTAACCGTGGGGCGCAACTAGTATTCAATAATAAAATAGACTTCGGCCTTCCTTTCTTTTGTTCGTAGAAGAGCGAAATGCTGGTAGAAATCTTCAAATGATAGAAGGACGCATTGTGGAATGCAAACAATTCGTAATAATTGACATATTGTCGACAATTTGACGATCGTATAAATCGTCGATATGACTTCCGAACTTGCTAGGGGCCGATACGATTCTTTAAATTTATCGATCTTAGCGATTCAACAAATTTAACGATTATTATAAGGTACTTGCACTGTAAAATCTGCTTCGATTACTGATAATTATGAAATCCTTACATTACGTGCTGCTTTTAAACATGACATGGTGTTATCTAGATTAGTAATTACTTTTCAAATGTATTCAAATGACGTCAGTTAAGTTTAGACTTGATTCTATCGAAGAAAATCTATTTAATTTTTACCAATCAGCGATGAAATCGCTAGCACTATACAGCTACTCCTCCTTTAATGGAAGTAAGTTAAAAATTTATAGTTACGCCCAAAAATACAGTAGCAATCAAACAAATAATTATATGGACACTATTTATTAACCTTCGGTCTTTTTACGAAAGGCAAGATAACTCGCTTTGATTAGATAGTATCATTGATGTTATATTGCACAAGAATATCTTTATTTTTGATGTTTTTTTTTTTCATTTGACCAACAGCAGTTAAGAGAATTGCATAGCTAGTACTTTCTATACTAAAAGAAATAACTCTTTACTACCAACATTATCAGATTTTAGTGACTTTTTTTCATGTATCATCAGATCGTTTACAATGCACGTACGTTTTGATTTTTTCAGTATTTCAAAGTACAATAAAAATACTTTTTATAACTTAAAAAACCAGAACGATATTTCGATTCGAGATTCGATAGTTAACCAGAACAAGATCTGTCGTTAATTATCGAAATTATTCGATTTACTGTGATTAAAATTAACAACCATATCATTGGAACGTATTGAAGGTCGGTCTATTTAAGTGCCGGATTAGTGAGATTCTACTTAAAGTACTTAGTGAGATTGTACCTTAAATGTGAATGTATGGATGAATAATTTTTACTTTTTAATTATAGTGTTTTTACTCAATCACGCCAGAATGGATTTGGATGAAATTCAGTACGTAGATAGATTTTGGAATAACACGTAGAATAATTTCCATCATCATCATCATCATCCATCACCACGCAGGTGTAGCTATATGTAGCATGAGTAATAATAAGTATATTAATACTGATTTACAACAATGAGCACAGTGGGGACAGTCAAAGTAAAATCAGGTGGGAAGTACAACCACTTTCTTTATAAGCCTTTTACGGACGTGTTGCCACTCAAAAGATAATCCAGGAGACAGTTCCTTTACATAAACCTTTTACGAAAGTTTGTTTACCGAATATAGTCAAGGAAAAACTGTCTCAAATACTTCGGTGAAGTGGTGAGTGTACCGTATGCAGGTAATCCTAATTGCATAGATTGGAGGCTGGCCACGCTCCAAGTCTCATCGTCGGCCAATGCGCGCAGATTCATTACTGCCGATTTATGCCGGACCGGACCGTGCCAGAGCGCCAGACAGGTTGGCATTTTGTTTATTGTTGCCCTGATGTGTTGGCTTCAAATCATCTCTTTAATTACGTCAGAAGTTATTGGGCTACTTAACCTAGCGTACACTGAAAGTTGCAGTGTCGTTTAAACCTTAAAGTTATTTCACTTAAGTAGAGTTTGTAAAATTAAAAATAAAATTACACCAAGTCAGCTGAGCAAGTTAGCAGGTTATATATGATACGTTGCATTTTTTATTAGTTTGGTATTATTTGAAAGCTGGTGCTTCCCGTGTGGTCCCACTTAAATTTCATTAAATTCGGTCAAGTAGTTTTAGAGATACACTCCAATAACAGAATAGGATGGAAGTCGGTATAATTTTTTCAAATTGTACTTGTATTACATACATTTTATACAGTCTGTTAGAATAGTCGGCATCGTAATTAAAAGTCTGTGAAATTACAATTGACTTTGTTGCCATTCAAAAGATTTATCATCATCATTATCATCTCAGCCGTACACTGCTGCACATAAGCCTCCCCATATTAAATTCCAAAAGGACTGGTCGGAAGCCTGTATCTTACGTTGTCCTGCGACCTTTATCAGGTCATTTGTCTACCTAGTCAGTGAATGACCTACGCTGCGCTTGCCTGTGGTCTCCACTTCTTTTTTCTTCAAAAAATTACAACCCTTTAAGTAAAGACAGACGGACAGCTCCCGTAAGGAATAGGAGTTTGAAATCTCGTACAGGATCCCTTACGTTATTTTAACTTTGCGTATTTTTTCACACAGAAGGATATTTCGCTACTGACAGATTCATCCTCTAACATGTAAAAAAATATATATGATTGAAAAAAATATATATGATTGAATCCATTTTAAAATTGGTAATTACAATTAGAAACGCTAATAGGTAGTTTAATTACACTCTAAAGATTCACACGTTTCAATTATTTACAAGGAAGCGTCACTAAGCATTCCGTTTGCCATAACTTCAATTAGCGGGCGACACTGGATCGCTTTATGCAACAGCAGCCATCAAAACGTAGTTACCATTTTTAATAATAAATAATACAACTCGTGAACGGGTGCTGTCTTCAGAGATCGGTCTGCTCTGAATGCTGATGCAAACTCAGAAACGATATAACCCCTAATATGTCCGAATCAGCAAGCCTCATTCGAGGCAAGTTTCATTCATAAATCTATTGTTATTTGTTGTGCTGATGCGGATAGATTAATTAAATAGTTTGACATAAAAATCCTATGTCCTCTAATTAATTATATATCTCTTTATTAATTGTATTTAGATTTGACAAATTTGCAAAAAAAAAACAAAAAAATTGCACGAACCGTGGAGTCGGTGGAGGCTAGTAATAAAAGAAAAAATAAAAAAAAATATAAAATAATAATCAATAAACCTACCATGCATTTAAAAACAATAATTTACAACTTAAAATATTTTAAAAATCATAAATAACTGTGAAGAAATTATTAAATATTGAACAGTATATTATATAAACCTAACATCTATACCTAAACATCTACCATTCCATAGAATATTTTTTGTTTTGTATTTATTTTTTGTTTTTATACTTTATGTTTATCTATTAAACAATTAAATTAACCGGCGACAGAGGATCGCATTATGCAACAAAAGTTATGAATATACCAGGTGGTTTGGGTAGTAGATTAGCATTGGACAGTAGATATGATGCTTTAACTGAATAGGTATACCATAAAATGGTTTAATATTTCTAGGTAATAAGCTTCCTAAATGACGATAAGTAAATCTATTATGTATTTCTAATCAAAATACTTTATTATTAAATAGCTTCAAATATATGACTTATTATAGATTTTTTTTAAATATTTTGTTACCTGTTAGTCTCCAATGCTATCTAATATCGTTAATGTGTAATCCTTTTGGATTGACTTAACTGACTGTAATCAGACCTATAGATTTAATTTCATCAAATTAATCACTTTAACCACTAAGAAACTAAATTATTTTGCTGTAAAAAATTGGAAATTGAGACCCATTATAACACTGAGAGTTTATTAACAAACTATACATCAACAACGAAACATCTTAAAGATACTAATATATTAATCATAAATAATACTATTACTATGAACCAGCTTATTATTAAATTTATTAGTTTTATCATGACGTGTTAATTATGTGGAGGTGAATAGTAAAACACATGTTTTTTTGTAAATTAGGTGCCATAATTATTTTGATGTCTTATCTTCCAGAAGGTATTTCTTAATATGTGGTAGGTCACTTCTGCTAGTTTCTGATTTGATAGGTACCACCGCAGTGCCAGAAAATTTTCCTCGAAGTGGTAGTGTGAAATCAAAATTGTGTTAATTGCAATGTAGCAAGTGAAATTACTGTGCGGATGAGACTGAACAGCTATATTTTAATGATGTGCGCACTGCAGTGCTGCGCCAAGTATTGAAATTTAAAGATTTAGGTCACATTGTAACTGTCATGGGCAGATGTGACGCGTAACATCAGATAATTGACCAGCATATCTTGTCACTTGATTTGCATTAAAGATGTATACCAACTAGAATAGCTTTTGGATCCGACAAGCGACGTTTAGCAATCATTATTCAAAAGGATCAAATTCATCAAACAATTATGATAAAGATTCTGTTGAATTAAAAAGAAACAGATGCATTGATGGCACTGAAACGTGGTCTCTCACTATGGGCCTCATAGATAAGCTCAAAGTCGCACAACGAGCTATGGAGAGGGCTATGCTCGGGGTTTCTCCACATGATCGAATCAGAAATGAGGAGATCCGTAGAAGAACGAAAGTCACCGACATAGCTCAGAAGATTAGCCAGTTGAAGTGGCAGTGGGCAGGGCACATAGCACGCAGAACAAACAGATGGCCGATGGGGCCGAAAGGTTCTGGAGTGGAGACCACGGACCGGCAAGCGCAGCGTAGGTCGTCCACCGACATGGTGGACAGACGACCTGATGAAGGTCGTCACGTTGGATGCAGGCCGCTTTCAACCGGTCCTTTTGGAAAATCATGGGGGAGGCCTAAGTTGCCCTCTGAGGTTCAGCAGAGACAAGGAGCAAAGCTCGAGGCCTCCACCAGCCCAGAGGCTGAAGAAACAGTCAGTCAGTACTACTTGTCGCTTTTTAAATGTACGTAGGTACATGAAGTGACGTTTGTGTAATGTGTAAGCATTAACTTGCCGTTATTTTCCATTTGATGGCTGAAGTGTTTTACTGCTATAAGTTCCTAGGTACTGTAAAAATGCAGTGCCCCACTAACTTTGCACGCTTGTTTAATCTATTGTATCGAACGGAACACTAATAAATGAGGCGTTGAATGCGTCAGTCATCAGTGCAAGAGGTGCACCAGCGATGGGATATTACAGTAAGACTATATATTGTTACTTGCTTTTGCAACAACCGTTGTTACTGTATTCACGATTATTCAAGCAATAGATACCGAGACTAGAACATTTTCTAAATACTAGGTACCTACCTACTATTATATTACTACAAATCTCCGTTGGTGGGAAATATATAGTTTTTTTATTCTTATTTCCATGCGATAAAATTTGTATTTGATTAATAGTGGTTCTCGGTATCTGCTTCGATAATAAAGAATTCACAGAACCCAAAATCAAATTTATTCAGTACCTTACACAATAATGCCATATTTGTGATATTTTTTACAACTTAATATTATTCATAGAAAGTGATTGGAATATTACTACGAAGGTATAGTTAATTTTATTCATAAAATGTTATTGTCTCAGTATTGCATGAACCGTCCTCAATAATTAACAGCCGTAACAAATTGATGTGGTCACTGTGTATCCAAGGCGTGGCATAGACTGTGACAGCGACTGTCCTGATGTGTATAAACAGGCGGCTTCCATGTATATATAATATTGAGTGAATTTCCGATTGGGTTTGAATGGTCAGAGAAGTTATAACGAGGAATAGCAAATTATGCTCAAAATAATTTCGAGGCCAAATTTCGTTGAACTTTAAAATACAGTTATGCATTTACATACTCGTTTGACTGGATATTGCCACCATTATTTCTTTAAAAATAAACTTGCACTTATCCTATTTATATTTTTTTTTTAAATATTAGTCTCGCTAATAAATATACTGCAACCCCACAGCCGAATGGGCCGGCACGACCGGGGAAGTACCACAATCCCACATTACACCGATGTGAAGTAACATAGCTTGCTATTGCGTTTCGTAGGTTCCTATCATCCTTCCTCAAAGGTCGGCAACGCATCCTTGAGACTTCTGGTATTGCAGATGTCCGCGGGCGACGGTAACACTTACCATAAGGTGAGCCGATTAACGGATTTTAAATTCGGAGATGCAAACGGCCACAAAACAAAGATTCCAATTTGGTTATATTATATACTAGCGACTGCCCGCGACATCGTTTGCGTAGTAGGCTCGGCCTTCAGCCTTGCCATAATCTCCCATCTTTTCTTGGTTTTTCTTTCCTAAGAACCATCTCCTGACAGTAATTAACCCAACAAAAAAGAATTAGCGAGATTGTTCCATCCTTTCTCAAGACGTAGCGTGACCAGGAGAAATAGGGGTTCATTTTGATATATTAGATTTTAAAACTGTTACGTAATAGAACCTATAAAGTCGGTGTTTAATTGTGGGCCTGTTATATTATATCTTCAAAACGAGTGATTTGAACCTACGATGCCATCTTTATTCTAACCTTGTCATCTCAGCATATAAAATGAAGTGTACCCTCTTATGTTTGGAAAAAATAAACATAAAAGTCACTAATGGCATGAAAAAGCTATAATTCCCCTCAGTTTTATCGCTCTGTAATACACCCAGTATTTGATGTGACACACAAAATTTCGGCCATAAGAAACGGTGTATAGTAGAGATACGCGAACAGTGGTTTTGCCGGTAAACTGAATGATTACGGATTAACTTGAAGAGGTTAATTATTATCAAAGAAATTTCTAAAATATCTTCTTTTAATATCAGATCAACTCTAATATACAAAACAAAAGTTCCTTCTTAAATTATTAGATAAAACATAGAGCAAAATATATTTTGAAAGTGTTTCATGACAGTGGGAAACAATAATCAGTAATAAAGCTGTGATATCATTACATCATTATTATAAATTGATTGCTGGATCTGCTTCTTTATTATATTAATGCAGTTTTAAAGTGTTGAGTTTACTACTCGTAGCAGAAATTTAGGGTAGATGTATTAGATGATAATATGTTAGAGTCTGGCCTGATAAATCCTGTATAGATACATTTATTGGACTAGAGTCCAATAAAGGTAGAAGTGAAGGTTACTTCAGCAGCCTGCCTCTGTGGACTAAATTTTATTTCTATTATTTACTAATAAAACACTGTCATTTTGACGAGGGAGATCAAAATTTACCGAGATGTCGCTTTTTACTTGGATTGGAAGGGCGGCAGTTCCTCCTGGACTCAAATCAGATCAGACTAGACACTCTCCTTCTGGAAATCTAGTGTGAAACCATCATGAAACCAAACCATATTATGTATATAATATTCATCATCATCATCATCGTTTCAGCCGTAGGACGTCCACTGCTGAACATATGCCTCCCGCATGATTTTCCAAAAGGACCGGTTGGAAGCGGCCTGCATCCAACGTCGTCCTGCGACCTTCTTCAGGTCGTCTGTCCACCGTGTCGGTGGACGACCTACGCTGCGCTTGCCGGTCCGTGGCCTCCACGTGGGTATATAATATTAAAATATTAATATTATTAAGCTGAAAGTTTGTGGGTGTATTTGTATGTTACTTTATCATAGTCATTCTGCAGAAACAATTTTGATGAAATTACGTACGGATGTAGATGTGGCACTGGATTTACACATAGGATGTTTAGGACTTTCATCGTCATCATCATCCATCACCACAGCGGGAATAACGTAAAAGAATAAAGTAAAATAATTAAGATACACTAACTCTAAGCAAATAACACTCGAACGTTCCACCAAAAGTAGCCGAATATTTTTTGACCGGATCACTCACATCTCTAATGACCAATGTTATAATACAGTAATATGGATCGTAAAAAGGCCGAAATTGTGCAAATATTTGTTTTGGTCGTTCTTTGGGTAGGTAATAAATGTTGTGAAGTAGATTCTCTAGAAGTGGTTCACAAATACTTGAAGTGTAATTGCCTGAAGAAAATTTTGTTTGGAGGAGCACGGGATGGTTTATATAAGTGTATTATTTGTTTTGTGTTGATACTTTTTAATACTAGAATAGAATAGAATAGAATAGAAAATATGTTTATTGCCAATAAAAATACAGAAAAAAAACACACAACTTAATACCAGTAAACAGCATTTAAAAATACTTACATTAACTAAATACCTAATAAGCTGCACTTTTAAGGGCAATAGGTATATGCTCAGCGCTGTGCTGCATAAACAGTAATGTTTATACAGGGCTGGTTTTCAGCATACTCCTTGCTCGAACTTAGATGTTAGTCGAGAGTATTTTGTAATGCGGGTAAAATTAATAGCTATATCTTGTACAGGTTAATGAACGCTCTTTGTGTAGGTTCACAATCACTAAGCTTATGACTCTTATTAATGGCGTTTTCATAGTCATTGCCTATAAACAATCCTAACGCAGCTAATTACAAATCTACATTTGGTGTAATATGTGAAGTAATGTGTGGCATGTGTAAGAGTAGAGGGTGTGTGTGTGATAGTGTAAGAGAGTAGTATGTGGAGAAGTAGAAGATGTTGGAGTTTGCAGCTATCTAGCTTTAAAGGTTGCTTCAAAATGTTTTTTATGACGATCAACGAATAAGTTTTTATATTTATGTTTAAAAAGGACAAAGCTAATCTTCATCCTCATTGGAGGAGGAAGATTATTCCATATTTTAGAAGCGCTGTATTTGAAGCAACCTCTATATCCAGTGGTAAATCCAAACTAGTAATGGGCTATTATATAATATATATATTTTTTTTTGGTATATTAATAATATCAGTATTAATAGTATATTTTCTATGTAGATAGGCATAACTATCAAGGAGTGCGGATTTATCTGTCTTAGGGTGTGGACGCGTTTCGAGTGCTCACAGAATTCCACATATTAGCTGACACCATAATCAAATGTAAAACAAATGTGTCAAAGTCAAGTGCATAAAATATCCCACTGCAAGTTCACTCAAAATCATAGCTTCGGCACAGATTACGGAATAGTAGTTGAAAGAACTGGCTGCGCTGCGGGCTGAGGTAGGTTCTTCTACACCTCGGATAAACTAGACGGGCTGCGATTTTTGCATTTTTCGTCTCCGTTGGACACTCCCGAGAACAGTAACTACGCGAGCGACTAGCCGCCGAGTTTACCCGACTGCGCCTACAGCACTGCCTACTGCACGGCTGCTGCCTGCGCTAATTAAAACAAAATATATCTACTTGGCCGTTTTAAAAATGGTAAACAACTGCGCAGCATTTACGAAGTTGATACGGATAAGTTCACCAAAAATAATATGCTGTAAATGTAGTAGCTATTTCCACCTAGTATATGTCAATATTACATATCGCAAACTTTGAGAGGATTTTAAGTTTAACTGGACTTGTCCATCTTGTGAATCTAAGGAGCCGCGCAGGGATAATACTAATACCCCGGTACGCTTGGCGGGGGTGGCAGTGGCGGCGACCGCGGTCATACCCTGCGCCGAGAGTGAGAGTGCGTGTCTGCGCGAGCGCCGTGGAGTGCCAACTTTGTCTAGCTCTTCCATCGTCAACGCGACTGAAACTGAAGACTTATTAGCATTAATCTCAGAAATAAAATTACTACGAGAGGACATAGAAGACATGAAAACTCACATGGTCGCACTAACGGATCACGTAAAACTATACTTTGATCCTCTCGACGATCACGAAAAAAGCTCGTGGAGGCCCAGTCTCGACTTCAATTACTTGAAGAGCGGGAATGCGAAATACTTATGTACCGTAATAAAATTATGAAGTTGCGAAACGAACTCAATGTGCGTACCCAGGTCTCCCTAAGGAATGAGATCGAAATATCTGGGCTTAACGAGTCTCTAGACGAAAACAAGATCCAATTAATAAAAGTCATATCTCACAAAATTGGGGTAGCCGTTGATGGAAACGACCAAGACTATGCAGTCCGAGTGGGGTCACGTAACCGCGAGAATATCAACACTCCCTTCTACCAGCTCCATGGCAAGGTTTCCTCGGCCTTTAGTTGTACGTTTCCTTCGTCGACACGATAAGGAATCCTTCCTCAAGGCAAGTAAAGCCAGACGCAACCTGACTTGCGCCAATACAGATGTGAAGGGCCCTGCAAATAAAATATACATCAACGAGCGACTGACACAGGAAATACGACATTTATTTCGTTCCGCTAGACAGCAAGCCAAAACTGCAGATTACAAATTCTCCTAGGTCAAAAATGGCACCATCTACATTCAAAAGTGCGAAGGCAACCCAGCTATCTCTATCTCTATTACTCTATAGAGTATGGGGAACTCCAGCAGCAACTCTCTACCATAGTCTTTATTCTAAACAGTCATACCTTATTCAACACGTTCATCCAGAAAAATATGCAGTTAATGTAGCTATAGACATATTTTTAAATTTATAAGTATTGTATTTTATTTTATTCTCTACAATTGGATATAGTATACAACTTCATTTCAAAACAATACTCTTATACACACAATTACACTTACACAAACTTGTCACACAAAACTTCGATAGACATATTAACAAAGCATCTGCCACCAATGTTCTTGCTTATAAGGCAATTATGTATAACATGACAGCCCGGTCCTTGGCGCTTTTTTCAGCACAATTTTTATTATTATAAAGATGGTTTTACTAATGTGGCTGATGATATTGACGAAACCATAGGCATCAAATGTCATTCGTTCGAATCTGTTGACCTTTGTAGGAACATTTTTAATATATTAGATAACAATTTCAAAGTCCTCGCCTACAACATTAGAAGCTTTCAGTGTAACTTTGACAACTTCTCTATTATTCTATAGCGTATACGAGTAGATGCCGACATAGATTGTCATTGTGGTTGTAGATGTCATAGTTTTGTCAGAATGTTGGCTTACTAAAAGCTTAGTAATAGATCCTTTGCCAGGATATACGGCTCATCGCACAAAAAAACAAAAAGTAGAGGAGGAGTTATTATATATACTAAGAACTCGCATACAATCTCAATTCATGAATCGAATATAGACCATGCTGATACTGTTTTAATCACGATTAACGACCAATTTGCAGTTTTAGGAATTGATAGATCTCCATCTACATGAATATCAAATCTTGACCCATTTATTAATTCGTATCAGTAGGAGTCACTTGCATTTCTTCAGTCACGGATCATAGTGTAGTAATGGCAGGTACATGTTTCTCAAATAAAGTTGCTCCCAAACCAAAAATAATATACAAATTAGATGTCGATGCAGCTGCAGCAGAAATTAATTGTATTAACTGGACGTTTATCAATGAAAACTGCAGTGTTAGCTCGGCTGTTTCCGTTTTAATTTAATTATTTTAATATATTTATTATAATTTTGTTTTAATGAAACAATCACTAAAATTCTTGATAAACACACTCGTAAAGTGAAAATTGGGCGTAAATTGATAATTATGAAACCCTGGATCACCCTATCGCTTCGGAGATGTATGCGTCATCGAGACAAATTACACCTCGACCTGAAAAGCCGTCCAGATGACGTAGTTTGACGTAAAATATACACCAAGTATCGAAATTTTTGTAATAAACTTTTGTCAAAACTTTAAAATGATTATAACCGTCGGCAGGTAGAAGAAAGTGCCTACCTAATAATGATCAGAAAAAGCTTTGGAAAGTAATCAAGAATATATATTACATGTAAAGACGCTGTAACAACTCCTCTGAACTTTTAAATCTTACTAAGGATAATGTAGATATGCTACTTAATCATTGTAACCAACATTTCGTGTCAGTTGGTGAAAGTTTAGCAGGCTCTATACTCAGAAAGCTTGACGTAACCCAGGACTTTCTTATCGCAGCACACAAATCTTCGTCATCTGTTCATTCTTTTTTTCTTAACCCTACTAATCCATCCGCAATTTCGGGGATAATTTCTTCATTTAACCTATAAACACGCGCCGGTACACCGGTGGCCAAATCTATACATTGCACAAAGCGGCGCTGGTACGCCGGTGTAACGCAGTCAAAACTCGTATCAGGACTGAACATAAACGTTAACTATTCAAATATAGAATACATTTCGGTTTATTTTATGTTTTTTTAATACTAATAAGCACCTAGAAATCATTTTTACATAGAGAATTAAATTATTTTGGTTATCAGTAGGCTAGTAAAAAAACAATAGGCGTTGATACCATATCTCTTAAACTTTTGCAGGTGTGCACGTCCTAGTGTATTGTTTTCGTGAGTAAGTACCATTTCGAGGTAAAAACCTAAGAAAAAGCTTATAATCCTCTTATATTATGGTTTTATGAGCAATTCCCGTAATTTGATAAAGGCAGCCGCCATATTGTTTTGATAACGAGTGAGACTACAATTTTGAGATCTATTTGGTTAGCGTTAGAGTATGTTTGTATGACAATTTGTGGATTTATTATGGATAATTTATAAAATAGATAGTATAGGTTTTCAAAATCTATTATACCGTTGTGATTGTATGTTTACTCCTTTTACACCTGCTTGAGAGATAAAATTGGTCTTTGTAGAATTTATTTCATTTGTAATTTTTTTGTTGCGGTTCAAGTTTTTATGTATTTTTTCAGTTGACTTTACCTCTATAATTTAATTAAAAAGAAACAGATAACATAATAATAGAATAAAGGAAGATGTACTGGGTAACCAGTGTAAATTTACGCCATTTACAGATATAAAATACAACAAATAGCTGTTTTACCACGATTTTACTCCTGCAAACGTTTGCGGCGCGCGCTATTTTTTAAATAGTGCATTTTCGCGCGCTTTTTCCGTTCGATTTGGCGCCAAAATATTTTTATTTTTAAGCTACTTAAAGGGTTAAAATTGATAGCTCACCTGGGCCCGACAAACTCACGTCTGAACCGCTAAAAAAACCATCAGTTCAATAATTATTCCCCTTTCCTACATAATAAACTTAAGTCTTGCATCGGGAATATTTCTTGAATGTTGGAAAGTGGCTGCGGTATTATAAAAATGGAACTAAAACCCTCCCTGGCAACTATGGGTTCATTGCTCTCCTGCATGTCGTCTCAAAAGTCCTTGAAAAAGTGGTAAACAATCGCTGTGTCATTCTTAGAGACCTATCACCTGCTGTCAGACAGGCAATTTGTTTTCAGACGTGGTAGGTTAACCGAAGACGCCATGACACTTCTCACCAATTTAGTGGCATCGCACGTCGAAAAGCGGGATCAACTTTTTACGAATTCAAAATTTTGGAAATCAACATTTTTGCGAATTCAACATCTTAAGAATTCAACATTTAGCAAAATCAACATTGTGTTCCAGCAGGGAAAATTACATAGCAGTGTTTCTAGACCTGGTGAAAGCTTTTGGCACCGTCTCTGTTGGCCTACTTCTCAAAAAAAAAATTATATTCAAGGAGTAAGAGGAGTGGCTCCAGATTGGTTCACAAGTTATCTAAGTGATCGCAGGCAGTTTGTAAAAATAGGTTCTTACTCCAGCAGTAGCCTTCCTATTAAATACGGTGTTCCGCAGGGTAGTATTATTGGCCCTACATTGTTCACAATTTACATTAATGATATTGTCAGTAGCTCTCTTAAAAATGCAGTAATTATCACGTATGCAGACACTGTCATAATTATACTCTCTTGCGGAAGAAGGTCTTGCGCACATAGCTACCCTACTTGACAAAAACCTTCTAACTCTCAACATAGATAAATCGAAATATCTTGCTTTTTTCAAAAACTAGCGTTTACTTGCGCGTAAACCTGTTTAAAGTCGACTTTAGCTAAAGAATCATTAAAATGTCAACTTTATCTTAAGTGCAACTCGATTAAAATAATGCTTTCATTAGCACTAAAGCGGGATTTACTTCTTTTTTTCCGCAACCTCCACAAACCAAATGATACGCTAATATAGTAATATTATATATAATATAGCAAGCAATATAGCTAATACAATATAGCATTACTTCACGTCTGTGTTATGTGGGAGTGTGGTACTTCCGCGGTTGTGCCGGCCCATTTGGTTGTACCCATATGGTTACAGCGCCACCACAAACAAAATATGAATGAATATGAATATAGTATGGATACAATAATTAATGTGTCGTATCTCCAAAGATTACTCTCTTCTAGGTTCATCGTTATTCTTTGTTGAAAAACAAAGATTGTAGTCAACGGAATCATTAAACGTACGATATGATTGTTACTATCTCAAAACAGCGTTAGTTTATTTCTAGTCAAACACTTGAGAGTTGTGTTTACAAATAGTGAGATGGACGATTCTTCAATATTTGAAGACGGGTTTGAATATATAAATATGTTAAGTTGGAAATGTTTGAATCAGTGGGCTTAGCACGAAAATTTTGCGTAAGTGTAACGCAGTCGTATCATTGATGTTTAGATACAAACTACCATTTATCTATTTAAACTGTGGCACAGATGTTAAACGCAAATGTTTGAGCTGGGCCTACAGGGGCCTTATTTGCTGACAATTCAAACATGTAACGCAGTGAGTTATTATATTTTCGTGGAGTGATAGTTAATTTGTATTGATTTCATCGGCATTCCTTATAGATAGCGCACGCATCGTGTTACGTGATTGAACGGTCATAGCGAATAAAGCCCCTGGTGTAAGCTATTTAAATCTTAACAGTATCATTTAAACTGTTCATTGTATGTTATCTCCTTATTCATATACTTATATTATTAATAATTGATCCAATAAGAATACAAGCATGAAGTTTTACCTGGCTGTAACTCTTCATGCATATTCAATCTTGATTGGTAAGTCAAATCAAATAGTTTACCATCTCTTCCAATTGATTGTTAATCAAGAACACAAATACAAATATTTGCGTACGAGCCAACGTATTACCAACTATTTTAGGCCTTAAGAGAATTATATGTAAAAATATATAAATAATCCTAATTTTAACGATAAATAAATCAATGTCTACCAATGACATTCAGGGTAAATGTAATTTGTAGACATTGAATATTTAATAGACTGGTTACTCTTCTATCATACACACTCTGAGTGTTAAGACAGCTCGAATTCCTTCGACATTATTCTAAAACAAAACCTGTGGGTCTGTAGGCCTAGCATGAATAACTGCGTAAGTGTAAAGCAACGTGCCGTTCACGTGAAACATCACACACTGTCATTTATCTAGGGCAACTGCGACACAGAAAGCTCATAGTTTGTACGCCAAAACGTACCATGTTTTTAAAACGCTTACGCTAGCGAATTCTTTTTCGTAAATTGTTTGTGCTACTGCCTCTGGCATGCACATTTGTGTAAATGTAACATAATGGTATTGTTAATTATACAAACTATTATTTATCTTTTTTTTTGTGGGGGGGAAATGCTGTCCACTTCCCTTCCGCTACGGGGGTTGACGGAATATATGGGGCTCAGACCCACTAAAACTATTATTTATCTAGTACAACTGTGGTTAAGATAACGCATAATTTGTACTGTATAAGTCAACGATAATACGTTATGCTTGACGTGCTATCAAAAGTACGTATGATTGCAACAAGCGCTTCAATATGGGCCCCAAGTCTCTTAGCTACGTTAATATTATCTATAAAATCTTACCGTGTCTCAGCTATTGAACCGCGTTATCGCATCTCAATTGTATAAAAATTGTCGTTTCTAACAGTTTTCGTAGTCTACGTACGCTATTTTGGTTCAATCACGGGCCAGCGGCTTGCTATCGATAGTTTGGTATTCTGTAACCTATTGTGTTGCGATTGAGTTGCTACAATGGCGTAAATTGGCAGTCGTTGATATTTTGACCGACACAAGATAGATAGAATGTTTTCAATCTTATTTCGCGGCAGCGGCAACATTTGCAAGCCGTAGCATATCCGTAAACAGCGATGTGATTGCTATACAACTGCAATTGAGAACTTCATGTAACAGACTACCGAATTTGACATTAAAGGCAGTTCTGCAAAAGCATCGCTGTAGCATAACATTTGTCAATAGTATTTGCAAATGTATGTTCGTAAAAATGTACAATTTAAGTTAAAAAGCGTTCACCAACCTTTTATACTAGGAATATGAATAGGATAGCTGTACCTAGATTTAGACTTGCGAAGACAAATGAGTCGTTCCTAGGAATTTGTGTGCATTTATACAATAAAATCCCAAAATACATAACTGAGCTCACAGAGAGAAAATTCAAATTGACTGTAAAAACGTCTTAATAAAAAATCATATGTAATGTATGAAGTCTGACATTATATAAAAGACAAAGATGCTTGGAATACTCCACTTCTGGCAAGCTGTCATTTTGCCACCCTTAAAATGTAATAATAGTAGTACATAGGTAGAAACATTATAAAAATCTATATAAAAATCTAAATAAAGAATGGCCCCGAGTTTCTTGTCGCTTCTTCTCGGTAGACTCTATTTATTTTGGAACGCGGCAATAGGGTCTTTCAAGTACATTATAATGAATAATTGACGATAATAAGTGCGCCTTTGATGCCTAAATTGAATAAGTGATTTTGACTTTCACTTTGACTTTAGTTAAGAGACTTGGGCCCTGACGTAGGTAGTGTTTTGTGATTATATTTATCTATAATACATCTGTAAGCTTTACTCAATAAATATCCAAGTGCAACGGTCATTACTACCATTACTTCTCACCGCAAATACGTAGACATCAATACAATCGACCGCAAACGTCGATGCGGTCGCGCAGAAATGTTGACAGACTGGTTCGGAAATGCTGGAATTGCCATAACTGGACAGAAATAATGCGTAACGTGAACGAGGCCTTATGTTTGTGTAATTTTATTTTAAACTATCTGATCGCCCCTGACTTCGCCCGAGTGGCCTCGCGGGATTTAGTGACTCTATAAAACAAGTGCAATTAAAAACAATTAATACCGACTTCCATTCTATTCAGTTATTGCAATGTATCTCAAAAACTATTTAACTGAATTTGATGAAATTTAAAAGTTTGAAAGTTATGAGTTAACAAACATAAAAACAAAAAAACATAGTCAAAATGAGTACCTCCTCTTTTTTGGAAGTCGGTAGAAAACGTAATACACACCTGAGTGTACACAATTACATTACCTACCTGAATAAAGCCCTAAGAAGTCATACTGTCTTAGTACTTTTTTTAATAATCCTAAAATTATATAAATCTAAACCTATAGGTATACCATGTCTACGCAACACAAAATCTACTATTGTAAACATTAAGCTGGTGAAAACATTAAAGAACTCTTCAACACTCATTAAACCATTGTAGTTTTTTTGGAACGAACAGGAAAATGCTAAGAAAATGAGTTTTTGATGACAGCTAATGATTGAAGTAACCATTCATTACAAGTATATTTGTAATGTGTAGTTCATTTTGGAACTCAACAACATGATATAATTATTATAATGACTTGAATATTTCATCAGAAAATATAAAATATCATATTCTATGATATTTCATCAGAAAATCAAATGCGAACTAGTCTGTTTATCTTAAAATACCTCTTAAGTATCAAGTTTTGTTTATGTAACTCGATGCAAGAGAAAAAAGTCTTTTGCCTGATTGTAACCATCACGCTTGCCTTTACATAGCCATTCAGAATTGTATACTACAACAGTTCAAAACCCTGCATTGCATAAAATGACAATGCACAGTGCTCATCACCCTGAGATATATCATGTTAAATCTCTTGCCCTGTAATATCTCTGGAAACATTGCCCTTCAACGAAACACAGTAATATTTGCACACTACTGCTTCACGGTTGAATAACTGGCAAAGGTCTGGTATTTTCTCAGGCGTACTCTTCAAAAGTCCTAGCACTACAAAAACGATTTTCTAGGTAAATTAAATAAAACAACAGTTTTATCGTCAGAGAAAAGTTTAATAACTGAAATATGGCATGCAAAGAAAAAAACATTGTCTCATGCAATTATTTTTATACATTTTTAGGCTTTTTTAAATAATAAAACAAATATCATGCCCGAGTTTAAAATATAACATGCCACTTAAAACATAATATAGGTAAATCAAACTTATGTGATAAATATACTTTATACAATAAAAAATGTGGCATATATAAAGCTCCTTACCATGAACATATCATAATAAAAAGAATGAATAATTAAAAGTAAGATTTTCGGTTCTAATAATTCATTGCCATAGCTTCTTTTAAACTACAATTTATCACAGGAAATACGAATTATCTAAGTATTTGACTAATATTTAAGAAAATTTGAGTTATATTCCGATCTATTCATTGAGCAATTTCGATAAAGATGTATTGCTACACAACTAATTAATTATTTACATTTCGAATGAACAGAAAAATGCGGAGTAATATTAAATATTCTAACATAATTAGAATATATTCATAGGAAAAGATACTAAATGCATAAACGATTAAATCCAGCAAATATTGGATATAAATTAAATATCTATTATTACGTAGAACATTATTACTTGTAAGGTCTTACAGAAATAAGGAAAAATAACATTTATACACTTTTTACAAATCAGTCGACACATTATATCGTCTACTTAGGAACATAGTATTTTACAATATACAGCATTAATTTGCTGGTGGTATTTCTCTTGTAGACAGTTATAAGGGTGAAAATAGACTAGAAACCATTCTATTAATAATTTATTACACAAAATAGAATTCAAGTTCGAAAATTTCATAAAACTCTAGTCCATTGGCAACCTTTTTCTTATAACAATGAGTAATATTACAGATGACTATCATTAATATTTCAGAATATTATTCATCTCATTTGATGTTACTATTTGTAAGGAAATTTTACAAAGTTCTCAATTGTTTCCTATGATCTGGTATGAAATTCAATTATTAACACAAACAAATATAATACAATGAGTAAAATATTCGTTTTTAATTTTGTATCAGTCGAATTATTTGGCGCTATCTACCAAATACTTTACACATTTATCTAAAATAGCGTTCGCAGTAATCATTTAACATTATTTAATATACATTATAATGTTAAAACATGGCGAAGATCTAAAACATCAATCACGATATAATTTTGAAATATCGTCTAATATCACCAATCACATTTGACACAAGTCCGTTTAAGCGCTCGTAATATGATTCGATATTACAATCTATTATCCCGACCTAGATTCGATATTACAGTGTAATATTAGAGTTCCTTCACACAAGTCTTATGACAAGCCGTCGCTACACGTGGGTGCCCTGTGCCGGTTGGTTGCCGTTACCTGTGAAAAATTACGGCAATTAAGTTAAGTGATACTTTGTGCGCAGATAATATATTAGTACGTATTTTAGCGTGATATTGTTCCATCTTAAATCTCTTTCTAGAAATTACGCCAGTTTTGTGTTATTGGTGGCTTTAAAAGCGTATATTATGTTATAAAAACTAACGTGGTTTTCACTCATTTTTAATTAGAAATACGGGACTCACACGTAATATTTATCAGATAAGTCCGACTATAGTTTCGACCAGTAGTGGTCTTTTTTAAGGAGTGTTTGGGACGCCCGCGCCGATGACGTCTCGCTTAGCACTGCGGGCGGCAGCTCGTAGCGTTCGTGATGTTAAAGGTTAGTGCGGGGGCGGAATACACTATGTTGCGTTGGCGCGTCTCGGTGTGAACCCTCTTGATCGTCGTCGTCTGGTGAAGCGCCTGCTGGTATGTGAGGGGACGTTCCAGCAAAATAGTGAAATCCCAGCACCAACCTTTAACATCACGAGCGCTACTAGCTGCCGCCCGCAGTGCTAAGCGAGACGTTATCGGCGCGGGCGTCCCGAACACTTCTTGAAAAAGACCACCGAATGTGGTCGAAACTATAGTCGGACCTATCCGATAAATATTACGTGAGTAATCCCGTATTTTTAATTAAAAATAAGCGAATATTAAGTTAATTTTACCGTTTTTCAATATGATATTGGATGAAACTAACAAAAGACGCAACAAATGCGCAGTTCTAGACTATAATAGTGCTGTTGCACAGCCAGCGGCACTGCAACTATCTGTCCCCTATGATATAAATATAATAAACTCAATGACAAAATCAAGGTTACGAAAATAACATTACGTAAACTCAAATCTGTGTTAATTACACAAACAAGACTATGAGGCAGTAGAGTATATATGTTTTTCAAAGCGATAAATAATAAAATAATATAAGATAGCAGTCCTAGTTATAGCTGGTTTGTTTAATACAACAGTATTTAAATAAGATTAAAATTCACATCATTACACATTAGGTATAACATAATTATAAAAATCAGCACCATACAAGTTGCACTCAATTATTTTTAAAATTGTAAAATTGAAAATCAAAACAAAAATTGATATAAGGGCAATGTTATTTTGTTTAATTTTGGAGAAGACACTACATACTGCAATACTGTGTATACTAAATCATCAGGTAGAGCTTCAACCATTCAAAGCGATAAATAATAAAATAATATAAGATAGCAGTCCTAGTTATAGCTGGTTTGTTTAATACAACAGTATTTAAATAAGATTAAAATTCACATCATTACACATTAGGTATAACATAATTATAAAAATCAGCACCATACAAGTTGCACTCAATTATTTTTAAAATTGTAAAATTGAAAATCAAAACAAAAATTGATATAAGGGCAATGTTATTTTGTTTAATTTTGGAGAAGACACTACATACTGCAATACTGTGTATACTAAATCATCAGGTAGAGCTTCAACCATTTACTTTGCGACTTATTTTTAGATAAATAAAAAAAAAATTAGTGTCATAAATATATAGCGTTTCGTTCATAATTTAAAGTAAATGATTTAAAAGTAATAATTGTTACTGCCAACTAGTACGTATCAAATTTTAAGCCCCAATTTAGTTTCAAATGTTATCCAAGCATTTTACATATTTTTTCCTATTAATCCTTCCTAACAATCGTGGTAATTAAAACAAAAGATTTATGAATGAAACTGACGTATATGTACGTCTCCGGGATGCAAAGGGTTAAAAAGTAAAAGACTGTAAATGAAACATTGTTTACCCAAATATAGCAAATCAGTTCTAAGATGATTTGCAATAAAATTGTGTTGTGTGTGACGTTTTGCGGGTTTCGCGTCTTTGTAGTCGCCAGTAACCTAAACTCTCCTGCTTGTTTCGTTATCATCTCACTTTTTAGTGTCTAAATACTCCAGAAAAAGTTTGTTTAGATGCAAAATATATGCAAAAGCACAAAACTAAAGGTAACACCGCGTAAGTTTGGTCATTGAGATTTGTTGGTTGTTTCCTAAAGGAGTATTGTCATCTGGGTACCTACCCATTGAGAATGAAAACCACGGAGAAAGAAGCTATGCCAAATTTATTTATTATTAGTAGATGCAAATAATTTATATATTGATATTTAATTAGCAGTTGGGAAAAATGTGAAAACCTAAATGTAAACCAATAAAATTAATACGCAGAAGATGCTTGTGGGCACTAACAAAACGCTTTTGAGTACATAGACTATACTATAGGATACTATACAACTTTCTTGATACTACCTATATTCTGCCAAAAGAAAAATAATGAAAAGAAAGTGGAAATGACATGACTAAGTGACACCAATAGTTATTTTCTTTGTTATTGGATTCGTGCGTTTTATACATTGGCAATTTCTCAAGTTAGTTTTATCATCTTATCACATAAAATATAAGTAGTTGCATCCATATCTACGATAACGATACCTAATGCCAAGCACCCGTTTTTCTATTACGATAGATTTCTTTTGAAAAACCCAGTCAGATATTTTAAGCTAACGAATTCTGCCTATCTAACCTAACTTAGAAAAAATATCAATGCTGATAACTTTTGAACCAAAAAATATCCCTTCAAGAGTCGTTATATTATAACAATGAAATTTCTATTGTGTCTGGCCGCATGATGATCAATGACCTTTGATGGAATATGGTACAATTTTATAATATCTTAGTCTTACTAAGGACTACTGGTTTTGCATGGTTTCCTTTCTCGTGGGTCCGTCTATGTAGGGTACCCAAAACACACAGAGGTTTGCCATTTCTTCTTTGGTGTTTTATGCATAATGTACGGACACCACTAAAACAGCTAGAATTGTTGCATGTCTAAAGTAAACAATTGTTGGGTTTATATAACAAAAATAGAAAAATGATGCTGTTTTGTTTATGTGAGGAAGTGTATCGGGCCTCAAAATTTGTTTTGTTTTACAATGCTTTCGTTCCTTCAATAAAACGCCACCGTAAGTTTTCTCCGTCATTTTATTAGACTGTTTCACTTATTTTCAGTTTTTTTATTGTTGCGTAATGTTTTATGGTAAAATGATCGTATTTCTGTTTTAAATATTTTTGTACTGTAGTGTTACATTAAAGAGGGTATCTATCTATCTATACATATTCGTATCTACATATATTATCAACCTTAGGGGTTACACATTACGCATTACATTACTTTTTATATTTGTAGTAAGTTGCATGATTATGTAAATACATTTTCTGTCGCACCTCCATCATTTAATAAGATACCACTATCTACTGCCCGCAACTGCCCAGCAATTCGCGTGGATTAAGGTTACAGGAATCCCTCGGGAAGTACCCTTTGAATCAAAACCTATTAATTAACCCTAGTTATAAGCTAGCTAAATAATTTCACTTGATATATACGGTGCCTTCAACAAGTAATGCCCGGAGGCAAAAGTAACTATATATAGAATTCTATTTATTTAAAAAAAATGTTTATTCTATAGAAGCGCTCGTAGCGGAGCTCGACTTGGCGATCTTAACCGATCAACAGGTTAAGCAACATTTGCTGCGGTCTGGACTTGGATGGGTGAACGCTGGTGGCGTTATTCAACTGAGCACTTCCGTGCTTCGGAGGGCACGTTAAGCCGTCGGCTCCGGTTGTTTTTCTTAGGACAATAGTCGTTAGACTATGTCGACGGCTTTCGGGCGGCCTGAAAACTTTGACATGGGTTGGCTACTAACCTATCCACCAATCCGCTTAGGGCCCGCGTGGTGGATTATGGCCCAACTCCCCTCTCTGAGAGGAAGGCTCGAGTCCCAGCAGTGGGAACAAAATGGGCTGATTATGATTTATTTATTAATTAATTATAATTATTTTTTACATATTTATGATATAGCTACAGTGAACAATTTATTTTTAACTAGCTGCGCCCCGCGGTTTTACGCGCGTGGTAATGGATGACGATGATGATGATGATGATGATGATGAAAAGTACTTTACGACCTATTCTCAGACCTCAGACTATATATACACAAATTTTATAAGACTCGCTCAAGCCGTTTCGGAGGACTTTTGTTACAAACTCTGTGACACGAAAATTTTATATTGTTAGATTTCATTTACTGTAAAGTCTGTACAAAAAGGGAAGCGTCGTTGGAATTAAGGCTGCGTGTGTACGATTTTACTATTTTAATGAAAGAAAATTAATATTCTAAATAAAATTACTGCGAATTTACTAGCGTTATTATTCTGAGTAGATAGTTTTATCGAGTCGAAGTTTACACTTGCCAGTTAGCTGGACAGATAGCTGGATTGGGTTGCCATTATATTTTTTTCTCGTTAGGTACATTATACCATAGAAGTTGGTTTTCTCCTTGCAGTATACACTATACAGACAGTAGCCCGGAAAAGCACATTTTTTTGTGTTAATATGAAAGTAAAGATTTTTTAATTTAATGATTTTCAAAGCACCAATGTCTGCTTAGCGAGACCAAAGTTTGAAATTTTAGAGAGAGAAAAACAATTTGGCATTCGAACCCGCCTCTTCCGATAACCCGTACCAGAAATTATTTTAAAATATAAGTGTTACCTTAAGATTTCAAAAATGTTATTGGTACCTGTAATCTTAAGGTGAACGCTCTCGCTTTTAGCGGAAAATTCGAAATTTAAACAGTTTTATTTTTGCTATTTTGGGTCATTATTTGTGTGAATTGCGTGAATCGTAAGAGTAGAAGAATTATAGATATTAGAAAGATTTTTTTTATAGAATCCACTATAAAACCTAACATTTACGCATCTAATCACGTTACTGTATAATATGAGATACGTTATCTGTATTTTTTTAAAGAAATTAAGATTTCGTCTAGTTATTGTGATGCACATTTATTTACAGCAAATTATACTTATAATTAGCTGCTTAAGTGTGTGTATAAATAAATATTATATATTTTATTTAGAACCGGCAGCGTTCACCTTAAATTTAAATATGAAGGAACACTAAAAATCCGCAATGAATCCAATGGTGACTAAATAAATTAGTAAATTTGGTTCCACTCCAGCTCTAACTCCAGTCCAATTCCAGCAGTAGTATGGATGCCATAAAAACTGACTAAAAGATACGATGAACGTCACCCTTCCAAGTCATGACCGCACCAATTGCTCAACCTTGTTGATCAGCATGCCTAGACAAAAGATGTTTCTGTTAACAATAACGCCAAGCGACAACTCCAAAATCCAATGTCACGCTAAGTTCGTAGACGGGACCCGGGAACGTTTTGTCTGTAGCGTGTGCGGAAAAACGTCTGCTGTAATTTTGTCTAGGCCTATAGTTCAGCAAGCGCTGCAAGCGCTTTAGATTGTATAATTATTAGCGTTTTCGTAAACCAAATGAAAGTCGTACATTTGTGTTAAACACCCTTATTATTCAGTCGTTACGAGTCATTTATCACGGTTGTGCGTCTGTCTGCAAAGTTGTGAACTCGTAGAGCACTCGAGTGCTGTGTTTGTGTTTTGTGAACTAGCTTGTTGTAGACTATATCGATCTCACAGTGTTACTCGGTACCTACTGTGAAAGTTATTAAAAAACTATACACTATATAATATGGATCTTGTTGAGTCTGAAAATAAATATATTTGAATTTTAATTTGACTAACTAAATTATACTGACTATAAATAAATGTCACCTAACTTGGGTGTTACCTAAAATGTTGATGAAAATGGGTATATGAATATTATACCTGACTTAATGATTGACCTAGCTGTAAGTTTCCCCTAGAGAATAAAACAAAATAAAATGACTATATAGACCTAGAGAATGAAACCAAAAAAAAGTGGCCAGACGGGCAAAACTGAGGACATCATAGGGTGGATGACTTGCCCTGATTTACTGACAGTAAAAGCCTAAACCGCTGTGGCTAGAAACTGCTAATTTTGGCAGTGCCCTTTATGATATACAAAATTGGTGATGTAATTCTATTTCTTTAATTTTTTGAAAGTTAAATACATTACAATTTGATTTAATGGATTTCGTACAATTTGTCCTAAATCATTAATTATATCATAAATATTAGAAGATTTATACTTTAATATATAATTTGAAGTCAGTCAGTTGCTTATTACCCACCTTTATGAGCAAAGGTACGATTTATAGATTCGACTTTGCGACATTAACATTTTCACAGTAGCACTCACAGCACTCACCACAAGCAGTTGTACAACTCCCATAAATCTAATTGCATCCAAAGAACGAGTTCTAAGTGTGAATAATTTATTGGCGAGCGATTATTTATCAAGTTTTGTTGAAATTGCTGTTGAATTTTGTCTTTTGGAATTTGAATTTAGTTTACTGTTGGTACCAAAAATACTCGTAGTCTGGATCTATACAGACACATATGTTGAGAATATTTCTTGTTTATTTTTGGACATCATCCACACAAGGTATTTAGGTCCTAAACTAGGCATAGCCTGTACTATGGTCATCTGATGACTGATATAGTATACATATACACACTCAGTCACAGGTCAAACAGACATGTTCATGCACATAAATGTTTGACCCGTCTGGGTATTCATCCCGGGACCAGCGGCTCAGAAGGTAGGGGTGCTACCAACTGCGCTGACCGGTTAGTCAAATTTGATTTGGGAACGATGCGGCAATTTTTATAGTATACTCTAAAATACTCTAAAATCCCTGATTACCCTTATTTGTACCCATATCAAAACAGCAGGGCTATTATGTATCCCAGTTGCTAACAAATGTCGATTGGAATTTTGAAAAATGGCGGCTCTATGTCAGTTTTGACAACTCCAGTAAGCAAAAATGTTTTAGTAAGTTGATGACTGTAGCTGACAAAAGTGACATAGAGCCGCCATTTTTTTCGATTTCAATCAACTTTTGTTAGCAACTGAGATACATAATCGCCCTGCTGTCAAATTAGATTCAAGCAAGACCGAAATCAACTATGACAAGAATGTCTTACTTGAAAGGAGATATCATCCATGTATTTTTGAAAACGCAATAAAACATTATTTTTATTGTTATTATTTGGCTGGGGGCTGTCCGCTCACAATTTCTATAGGGTTAGTTGTCCATTAGTAGTCCAAACGTTTAGTTGAGGTGGTGGGTGACCGGAATACTTTGGACAAAAATCAGCATTGTCATTCAACGTGGCAATACTTCCAGCATTCTGGTCACTTTTTCGCCCACCATGGGTATGTCCCAAAGAATGACGAATTTATTTTTATTATTTTATTTTTAGTTTATATAAAATGTGTATAAATTGCGACTTTTTTTTAATGAGCATATGAACTTAAATAGTTTTTTTATTAATCACACATATATGCAAAATATATCGCTTCGATTGCTTTGAGAACATCGCTTCAGTGGACGAGATCAATAACAGGTTAGTAGAAACTGTCCATGCAGTGGGTTCCAAGTACTTTAAACCCCACCGTACAGATAGGCCACAGAAACTCTCCAACGATACCCTCAACCTCATGGCTGAACGACGCTCATTGAAACTGCAGTCTTCGGATGATGCTGAAGCATATAGGCTGCTCAATAGACGAATATGGAAGTCCTTGCGACACGACATCCGGATCTTTAATACAAACCGTATTAAAGAGACGATAGAGCGGAAAAAAGGCTCCAAAGTGTTTGCAAGAGAAATGTCTATTGGGAAAAGCCAGTTGACGAAGCTGAAGAGAGGAGACGGCAGTGTAGCGTCGACCAAAGCGGAAGTGTTAGGAGAGATCGAGAGTTTCTACGGACAGTTATACACCTCGGTCGCAGCGCCTATAATATATGCATATGCAAAATAATGTAGGTATATATCTATCTATATTTGTTACTCATTTGCCCTTTCCTTTTGGATCTCGCTGCAGTCGGGTAGAAAGAGGCACTGCGAAAATGTAGAGACAATACCTGATTCATCGGTGTGCAGTCAGAGGCAGTATATGCGGCTGTTGATTTTTATAATTTGAAGTAGTATTTGTTGAGGTACTATTTGGTTGAGATATACTTGATCTATGGTATAGGTTATCTGTGTCAGTATCAAGTGCAAAGACCTTACACTTACTAACAAGTGTAAGGTCTTTGATCAAGTGTCTGTGCTCGATTTGCTATTCTGTGATTTTATTATGCGAATAAATGGAGTAAAGAAAATGTGTTGTTTCCGTTATCTAATTAATATAAACACCCCAACAATATTTTTATTCTATTATTTTTAAATATCTTTTTCATATGTAGCGTATCGCTATTCATGCTTAGAAAAAAACATCGAAGTACCTTTAATTACCTGATGGTATGACGACAGAGCTTCTGGCCGAGTAAGGGGGTGGAGCGGGTGTGGACGCAGGCTTAGCTGTGTGCACTTGCGCTCCGTAACCTATTAGAAAAAAAAGGTTGTTCGTATTCAAATTTATACCGACTTCCATTGTATGCAGTCATTGGAGTGTAACTCAAAAACAACTAAACTGAATTTGATGAAATTTAAATGATACATGAGGACTACACGAGAAGCACCAGCTTTCATACAAACAAGTACAATTTGGATAATTTAAAACCGACTTCCATTCTATTTATTTGGTAAAAAATAGTTATTGGAGTATAACTCAAAAATTAATAGACCGAATTTGATAAAATTACATAGGACCACACGGGAAGCACCAGCTTTCAAACAAAAAAAGAATTTTGGGGATCGATTCACCCAGTCGAAAGTTTAAGAAGTAAAAAACATTTTTTTTAAATACATTTGAATTAAGTACCTCCTCCATTTTGGAAGTCGGTAGAAAACAACAGGACTTATTTTAAAATTCTTTCACAATTAGAATGCTGCATTATCGCTGAGTAACTTAGACTATATTTTGACCCATCATCATCCATCACCAAGCAGGTGAAACCACGGAGCGCAGTTATTTTTCTAAATTGAAACCTTCTTAAATGGAATTGCGAATGAACGAAATCAGAATATCACTTACCGAGTGAGCTGTTCCTCAAGTAGGGATTACCGTAAGTGGCCGCATATCTTAGATCTACGTCACCCTGGCTTTTGGCATTTGGTTGAGCGTATATTGGCGTTGGTGGTGCTGGAAAGGAAACTGGTATTTGAATTTAGAATAAATTGAACAATTCTATAATTAAAAATTGAAGGCCCTTGTATACAGGGTTATTGGTTAAGTTGAACAGGCGCGGTCCAACCCCAATTTTAAAATAATTTACGATGCTTTGCGTAAGGTTGTCAATAGCTTGTTAGATTGGACAATGTAATGATTGAAAATGCATTAATTTTGTACGTTTTCTTTATATTTTTCGAATTATACTAACACAATTGAAAAAACTGCTGGCTACTAATTTATAACAATATGTTGGGTATGTATTACCTAAAAAAATTATAGTGTTATCGCTGAAAATTATGATAGTTTGGAGGTTAAAGTTTATTTTTATGGACCTATTTAGGATTTTATTTTCTACAGAGAGCGAGTAATATTTATGAATTCTGTTCGGTTATTACTCTTCTCCTGCCTGTTCTTTTTCTAACCTAAGTATTTTTTTTTATTTGATTTTTTGTACAATATTAAATCTGTTTCGTTACACTAAATGTTTAAATATTCTGCATTTTACTATTATCAGGATACGAGCGCGCCAGTTTACATCGTTTCTGACTGATTTCACTTTTTTCATATAATAATTCATCAATGTGACTCCCTCTCGTCTGATGGAAAGCGAAGATCAAAAAACGGTGACCATTAGTGCAGCCGTAAGATGCATTCTTTTTCACGCCCCGCTTGATAGACCCAGGGTCATAGCTGCAAGGAAATACGTACGCCGGCAGAGCATTCCACAATTTAAGTACACGATAGAGGTAAGAACTGCCAAACTTTTTGGCTATGAAACACCCTATTCTAAATCTACTATAATTATTAGGCAAACGTAGTGTAGGACGTCCTGAGGCACGGTGGAGTGACGATCTGCGCAAGACGGCTGGCAAAAACTGGATGCGAGAAGCCCAAGATAGACCTAAGTGGCGTGCAATTGGAGAGGCCTATGTCCAGCAGTGGACTGCTACAGGCTGATGATGATGATGATGATGATAATTATTAGATTTTTATAAAAAATACCCGGTTTTCAGCTTAGATACTTTGAAATGTGGAAATTTTTTTTTTCGATTATAGTTAGAACTATACTAAACACTTACTGTTATCACCACCAACAGGCAGTCCCAGACTGTTAATAGCATCGGTTTCGTCAGTTTTCGTTCGTTGCAGCGAATTGTTCTGCGAGTTATTACCAACTGACAACGGGAGCGTCGACGCGGTGTCGATGCTGCGTGTCAGAGATCCTTGTAGAGATCTGTTGGACGAATGTATAAAAGAAATTACATATAGATATTTAGGAATACAATTGTTATACATAGAATATTAGAGATAGCTAACACGCAACATAAGATAAAGGATATGAAGGACATAGATAGGTATGCATGACGATCTTGATGTTATATAGAGCTGAACTTGAAAACTCATCAGTGCCGGGCCTAGGACGAAGATTTGCGTAAGTATACGTAATCGTATCGCTGACGTACACAGTAGAAACTATAATTTATCTAGTAGAACTGGGGTGCAGATAAAACATAGTTTGTACTATATACGATACGATTACGTTAAACTTACGCAAATTTCGTCCTAGGCCCACTGAACTTGGAATATCAATTTTGTCTGTTAATATTACGTACTTTTATAATAACTGGCAGATTAGTACCTCAATAAATAGGGTGAACCTATTATTATTCAGTAAATATGTATGAACTATTAGTAATTGAAATTAAAAAAACTTTAAACGGATTTTATTGTATGTGTACGTGTATTTTATGTTATTTTTCTACCGACTTCCCAAAAAAGGAGGAGGTACTCAATTCGACTGTATTTTTTTATGTTTGTTACCTCATAACTTTCAACTGGGTGAACCGATTCTCAAAATTCTTGTTTTACCGACTTCCAAAAAGGAGGAGGTACTCAATTCGATGTATTTTTTATTAAAAAAAATATTACTTCTTAAACTTTCGACTGGGTGAACCGATCCCCAAAATTCTTTTTTGTTTGAAAGCTGATGCTTTCCGTTTGGTCCCATGTAGTTTTATCATTTTTTGTCCATTAATTTTTGAGCCATACTCCAATAGCTGTTTTTTACCAAAGAAATAGAATGGAAGTCGATATTAAATTATTCAAATTGTACTTGTAATTCCTACGTTTCATACAGTTATGAATGAACATGGTCACGGGTAGGTACTCGCAGTAGTCGCTCACGTTGTGGTCTTGCAGTATTGTGCAGTGGGCTTAGCTTGAATAACTGCATAAGTGTAACGTAACGTGTCGTTCACGTGATACACTACAAACTGTCATTTATCACCGAACCGTGACGCATTGACGTGTAGTGCTTGCCAAATACCATGTCCTACTTTACGTAAAAATTTACTTACTCAACATAAAAATGTATGTATGTATTTGATCCGTTTAAATCGAATGTGAGTTATAGGTACACAATATAAAAATATAATATGCAGTGTGCAGGCCACATAGAACAGATTGCTGATGGGGCCGAAAGGTCTAGAGTGGAGACCACGGCAAGAGCAGCGTGGGTCGTCTACCGACAAGTGACGACCTGATAAATGTAGGTGGACGACGTTGTATGCAGACCGCTTCCACCGATTCTTTTGGAAATTTGTGGGGGAGGCATATGTTCAGCAGTGGATGTCATACGGCTGAGATGATGATGATTATATACAGGTGTTTGGTGAAACAATGTAGGGATTTTCGAAGCTGATCGCAAGGGCACCAAAAACAAACCATAACACTTTTCACAATGACATATGCGGTTTGTAGTTATAATATTGATCGGCTTCAAAAATCCCGTTATTTTTCCACCAATCACCCTGTATATAGCACCATCCGTACCCAAATGTACTGAATAGAAATCCGGTATCGTCAGAATACACACATACTTTGTCTTCTTTATAACATTCTTAACAATCCCTTTTCCCCAAATTACCTAAGAGACCGTTTCTCTCTGCTCTCCTCCCATGGACGCTCTATGCGCTCTTCAAATCACCTTCTACTTGGGTTTCCACAACATTACTTCACTTTTTACACTTACTCTTTTACAGTCACTGCAGTTCTCTTCCTGTGGAAATTCTTAAAGCATCTTCCTTGGAAACTATCACATCCAAAGTTTATCAACATTACCTTTCCTAGCAAAATAATATACCTGTTTTTAAGTTTAAATATATGTATGCTAGTTATATGTGTGTATATACGAGTATGTATATCTAATGTTATAGTGTATAAATAGTTTATTATTTATTAATATTCTACCTAAAGTATCTGTTCTATAGAAACTCTCAAGTTTTAAATAAAGCACTACCAAACACACCTCCATATCACACAAAGGTTAGCTGGAAGAAAATGCTAATTATTATTAAGTTCGACTATGTACTTTTGGTTATGTGCAATAAAGAATTTTCTATCTACCTATATAGGTAGGTACATAATAATAATATGTTACTCTCAAAAGTCAACCTCTCGTAAAGGCAAAAATATCACACTGTATAACTTTTAAGGGAATCCACTCTAAAAATAGAGTAAAATCGTGATGAAATAATGAATCTGACATCGATATTCATAACCCGCGTGGGTGTTGCTATCATTTTTATTAATGAGTTTGCGTTATGGTTATTTGATGCTAGCAATGGGCGTGTAAGGCCCTTAACAAACACGCGATTATTTTTTACCTTCGACTGATTATGATACATTAGAGAGAATTATAATGCAGGTCTACATTTTTATAGGGGTAGGCCTCTTGTCTTATTTGGTACCACCGCAATGCAAGGAGTTCTATCGCGAAGAAATATTGTGCAAGTATGACTGTGTCAAGCAGTACTGGAAACGCTCGCAGCGGAGCTTGACTTGGCGATCTTAGCCGATAAACAAGTTAAGCAACGCTTGCTGCGGTCAGGAGTTGAATGGGTGACCACTAGTGGCATTATTCAACTAAGCGCCCAATGTGTATAATATGTATAAATGTGTAATATTGCAGGGCACATTAAACCGTCGGTCCTGGTTGAATGTCTTAGGACAACAGTCGATAGGCTATGTTGAGGGCGAAGGCTGCTTGAAAACTTCGACATGGGTTGGACACTTGGTCCACCAAGCCGCACTGGGCCCACGTGGTCGACGATCGACGATTGGGCTATGGCCCAACCCCTCTCTCTGAGAGGAAGGTTCGTGTGTAGTGGGAACATAATGGTCTGATTATCAAATTTATGACTGTGCTAGGGTGTGATGAGCACGCAAGTGAAATTATGGAGTGACGGGCGACGAGCATAAAGGTACACTGCTACGCAACCCTACAGGTGTATGTTCTGGGTGGCACTGCAACTGTTATGGGCAATCATAGTGTTTAACATTAGCCGTACGACTTGTTCGTCTATATTTAGATTCTGCTAAAAATACCACGTAATTGTGACTAAAGTTGATAAAGACTTAATCGCTTGTTTGGGTCGGTCTATTGAAGTGTGTTTTAATATATAAATATTTACTCATTACCTAAAAATAACGTTTTTTCTGTCAAAAAACGTGCATTACTTTTTCTTCTAAATAATAATGCCACCTATATATGCCGGAAAGAAGAAATTCATTCGCATTGATGTTCAAATAAACGTCGGGGATTAAAAAAATTACACTGGTGGAATGACATTTAAATGAGGCTTTACAATTTATTTTTAATAAATTTGTAATTTTCTTCGTTACTTTTTTAATAAATTTGTAATTTTCAATGCTGTTACAAGTAGATAGTTATCGCTAAAATCTGGTAAGCTTCTACCGTGTCACTTCCTTATCATTCATTCTTAAAAAAATACTACCTACCGAAAAAACTTTTATAAATTTTTACCACATTTTTTATCTCACTTAACCATAGTTGTAATTCCCCTATACATTTCATATCCATGATGTGCTGAAATAAAATGAACTTTCAAATAGCGTAGCATTTTTAGATGTACAAAAAAATCTATATTACCTGTTACCCTGGGGCAAGTCCGTGGGCGATTGAACTCGCAAATTGGGCGGTGGCGCGTACCCCTGGGGGTAGTCGTATATGTAGGCAGCGGGCGGCTGCTGTGGGGAAAGGGGAACTTTTTAAATGATTGCACTGTGGGGGTGGCTTTATAAACAGGTTGTGGCTATGTTTGGTGCGGTAGTTGTCGAGGATATCAAACGAATTTTCGGCTTTGTGTTCTGCTTTTGTTTTCTAGTTCTATTTGTTATGGAATAGAGTGAAAAAGGCGTTAGTAACCTGCTTAACAATAAGATGAAAAACGTTGCCATCAGAGCAGGTTTATGAGGGTAGCCAGAAATATCATACGAATATTTAGTGACTGAACTTTAATACTATACTCGTGTCAAAACTTTGTTACCGGGAAGAAATAAAAGTGTGGGAAAGGGATCCTCATATAGTGCGCCGCACTGATTACCTTATAGGCATATCTATACATGCATCTTTTTCCCATACTTTTATAACACCGTGGGCAGCGAAAGTTTGGCACCAGGGGCCGATTCCACTACTTAAATTGTAATTGAACCGCAGGTAAACGTTGAGTTTTATACGTTTTCTTATTCTGCTATTGAAAAGTAGTCCAGCTGCAGTTACGTTTCTGTTGACGTCAGCGATCGATCTGACAGACAATACACATCCTAAACCACTGGTAGTAGAGACTTGAAATTTGGAGGGTGTTTTTATTTAGAGGTGTGCTAAGAAAGGGTCTTTCGAAACTGAATCTGAGGTAAAAATCCCCATTTTAACCCCAGGTTGAGAAAACGTTTGTGTGAAGGTGTGAAAATTTGTATTGAGTTAAGTAGTTCATATAAAATGGAACATATGTATTCTTTAATATTTTAACAGGGGTGAATTTGGGGGCATGAAAGTTGAAAAAAAATTAAGAAAATAATTCATATCAAGAAGAAAAAAATTCCAACACGAACGAAGTTGTGGGCAAAAGCTAGTAGAATATAAAGTTTTGATAGAATGGCGTCAATAGAAACGTAACTGCAGCTGGACTGTTTTTCAATAGCAGAATAAGAAATGTTTAATAGTCGCCGTTCAGCTACCGTTCGATTGCAATTTAGTTAGTAGAATACGCCCCCTGACTGATATCTATATAGTGATAAGACACTGTGTAAAGTTTAGTCGCTCGCTTATGATGTAAGTATTTAGTACTATTATTTATTTAGTGGTGCACGTATTAACTTAACTTTCTAGTAGACATGTTACCTAAACTAAACTCCACACAAATGTTCCCTGTACAAGTCAGATAGGTTTGGGCGTTGTACCTGGATTACATCAAAGGGCAAACGTCCTGATATGAGGAAGGTTGTCTGAAATTTTAACAAGGGTCCACCTACATCCTGTTACTATAGTAACAAAACCATGTTGGTTTATATAATTATGTTTCAAAGTTGGTAGTTTCATAGCTGCCACGACTAATTTAAAATTGCTTGACATGTTTATTCCAATAAAATAACCATTTTTATTGTATTCAATTGATGAATATTAATTTATCACTAGCTTCATGCAGGCTTCGCTTGGGCTTAATTTAGAAAACTGTTAATAAGGTGAAGTTGTATTATAATAACATCAAAACTTAATTTGGTTTTATTATTTAAAAACCTTCCTTAAAATGTTTATATAATCTCATTCGGTAATATTCTAATTATGAAATGAAATACAGACTTTTATTGGCATATTTTATTTACATACTTCTTAAAAATTAAATCTAAAGCTCCTAACAAAACAATGCTTTAAAACATTTTTTTAATTATTAAAGTACAATGTGTCCAAGGAGGTTTCAATTCAATTTAAGTACACATTATCTGTGGTGCGCGCAACGCGCTGGTTCCGAGCCAATAGACCAATAACAGACTTTTTCCACTGATATTGGAAAAAATGTGGTTACGCCGCACAAGCCATACAAACAAGAAGAAGAAGAAGACTTTTTCCATTTTGGCGCTATTTCGTACATACGAATTTGAGTAATATTTTGTTGGATAAAACGTTAGTAGCAAAAATGTCTTGAGATTAAATAAAGTAGTGTATGCAACTGCATATAATTAGGTATTAAAACACTCGTGTAATTTTATTTTGAAAACTATACTCATGTTTTAATACCCTCTATTATATGACAGTTGCAGAAACTACTGATGGTTAAAAACTGCATATATAAATTCTTTCTTTACTCATACCAACCCACATAAAATGTACTGGGTTGAACTCGTCACTCGCCTTAATTAAATAAAATAAGAATAGTTTCACTTATTCTGCCTCACTGCTATTCTAAAATACATTAAAAATACATACATTTAAAAATGTTTAGAATTTATTTCGAATTATTTCGACCACATAACTTTACAAAGTAAAATAGCAGCATATTACAATTAAAATATAAATACCAAAGAAAATATTGCTATTTAAAAGTAACTCTAAATATACGACAAGAAGATAAGATGAAACTTTATTGCCTAAAAGCCATATGTGCTATGTAAGTTAAATTATGTTTACAAACTAGATAATAGGCTAATTTAACAGTAATAAATTGTAGACCCTATCTCACAAACTAGTATTTAAAAAACTGTGTGAGAAAGTGTTCCGGAAGTCAGCTAATGACAATGATAGCCTAGCTGTGCGATTGGGCCGTTACGGCCGGTCCCAATAATTTATCTATCGCCGGTTTACCTTACTAGAGATAGATATTTGACACTATTTGTATGAGAGTTATGTCAAATTTCTATCGGTACTAACGGCCGGTCCCAATAATCTATCTATCGCCGGTTTACCTTACTAGAGATAGATGTTTGTCACTATTTGTATGGACGTTATGTCAAATTGCTATCGGTAGTAAGGAAAACCGTGGATAGATAGATTATTGGGACGTGCCTTAAGGAAAACCGTGGATAGATAGATTATTGTTCTCCATAAGAGCAAACATCGTTGAATCTTTGACAACATCCGTCAAACAAATGACATGACAAGAAACGTTGGAAAAACAACCTTATGTACAAGGGCGAAGTATTTGACATCGGCGAGCTCGTCAACGAGCACATCGACGAATCATTGCAGAATCGAACGACTGGACACTACGAATAAAACTTTGAAATTATGAAAATAAGGACGCTATGGCAATAATTAAATAATAAATAATTAAAGAAAATATAATGTTGTGTGTGCGCACACGCGTGTTTGTGTGTGTGTGTGTTTGTGTTTGTGTAAATTAAAGTTGCGAATCTAAAATCATTATATTAACTAACCTTGAAATAAGCATCATTATACGCTGGATCGGAATAATCATTGCTGTACCGGAACTGCATCAAAGGATCATCGTGCCTCATGTGGGGAAGCTTCACTGGCCCAGCTAGCGGGAGGCCGACGGGCGGTTTGCTGTCAGACCGCTCTGAGCTGGTATATTCCTATGAAACCAAATATTAATAAACATTTAGGAAACACTAAAATTTGTGTCTAAAGTAGAATAATTAAGGGTTAATTATTGGAGTTGAAAATTGTTGAGCGTTTCGGGTGTTTTCGTGTAACGCACTAGACGCGATCTACCAAAATACGATTTTGTAATATTTTAGATCTTAACTAGTCCGCCCCGCGGTTTCACCTACGTGGTGATGGATGTATTGATGACTAGCTGGTGCCCGCGACTATGTCTGCGCAGGATTAGTACTTCGAGTAACTTATTATCTTATCCAAGGGCATATCTATCTTTATACCAAAATGTCATAAACACAATTGCTATAATACATGAGTAAATTTAAATACTTAGTATCAGTAAATATTAATAATAAAATACAGTACCTACATACATATAAATATAAAATTAATCACCATGGAAAAAAACTGTCATTACATAGCATCACCCTTGGCGGTCGATGAGCACGTCTAGTGTAACGAGCTGTCAAATTGACTTGGCTTTTGACTAAGCTATCAGAAACTGACACAAACTTTGACAGAACTGTCATCATTACGATCTAGACGTAGGCGGAGATCTTATTATTTTGTCTATGCTGTACCCAAGCATGTTACGCTATTTCACCCGCGTGGCGATGGATGATGATGATGATGAAAAATACCATATGTGTTAATCTAGCGCCTCATCTACCTCCATACCAAATTTCATCAAACTTGCCTTCACACAGATTCACACATCCACACATCCATACATCCATAAACACAAACTTTCGCGTTTATAAATTTTTTTTCGTCAGCTCTTTTTGAGTGGGGAGTACTTTTTTTAAAAAGGGGGGAAGTTTAGTGCGGCGCTATTTACCGACCGATTTGATAAAATTTGGTACACAAACACGGTACCTAACTTCTTTCCTGACTTCTGAGCGGAATTTACAATTTCAACAAAATTGGTCAGGACCGCCACTGAAGACTGTGCTCACGAGGTCTACTTCTCGCCGAACTACTAGTTTTAGTATAGATAATAGATGTTAACATTGCTTACCAGCTCATAGCTCCCGTCGCTTCCTGGCAGCTGCAATTTTACATCACTAATGTTAGAGCTTCTGTCACTCTCTTTGTACATGTCACCGGTGACAGTGACATCTGGTTTCTCGTTGATCTGCTTCTTCCGTCTTCTTCGGTGGCAGATGATGACCAGGGCCACGAAAGCAGAGAAGAGGATAATGCCGGAGGTGACGCCGATGAGGATTATGAAGAGGGGGAGGGTTTCTGGAAAAGGATGTGTTATGAGAATCTAAATACATAAGACGTCGAATACACCGTGGAAACAGGGTTCAGCAGATGTAATTTATGAAGAAAAAAATAAAGTCTTCGTGAAAGTAAGAGAACATGTATCCAGGACAAACTTTTCTATATAAGAAAAGCAAGATAAAAATAATATATACTACATTATAATTAGTACTCACGGGATGTACACCACTATTATGCAGGTTTTGGACATCCCTAAATTTCGGCGCAGTTACATGCACCATGTTCACGGGTAGGGCTTAGATGCGGGTGGATGTGAAAAAAGTTCGAAGTCATTAAGAGCAGACCAAACGGTCTACCCTCTTTCTCACTCTTTTACTATGGATACCACTGGCCCTCAAACTCGAATATAAGTCTCGACAATACACACTAACTGTATCACTGCGAATGTTGTTTTGATCACATTTTGGACGATTGGTATTCCTTTTTAGACAACCTACCACTGGATTCCACGCACTGGCAAGTTAGAACCCATAACCACGATTTAAATTTGAACATTACGTGATTTCGATGGTTTCACCAACCTGGGTACATAATGGTGTTCTGTGGATAAGACTTGTGGTTTGTGAAATTCTATCCAGTGGTTAGGGCCAGATGCCTGCATGTACCTGCGCCGAAATATTGGGAACTCCAAAACCTGCCTAATCGTGGTGTACATCCGGTGAGTACTAATTATAATCTATACTAATACGATAAAAGGAAAGATTTGTATGTATGTTTGTAACGAATTGGCTCCAAAGTACTGGACCAATTCCAAAAATTCTTTCACGAACGGAAAGCTACATTCACCCTGAGTAACATAGGCTATATAAGATTCATCATCGTCATCATCATCCATCACCGCGCGGGTGTCACCGCTGAGAGCAGCTAGTATAATAAATACTATTAAACTAAAGAACATTAAAAAAATTATATTATAGTTATAGGTTTATATGTACTATCAAGGGTATTATATATATATTATTAGACAATATTTAATACAATTTATTATATAAGTATACATATATGTTTATACAATTTAAAAATAAATGATAAACTAACATAAAATTAGACATAGGGACATACTACGTCAGTCAGAATATATAATAAAGTAGGTTTTTATTTTCGTTCGAAACTAGTTTTTTTTGATACTGCTACCAGTGGGTCTAGATTCAAGACGAAACTTTGCGTAAGTGTAATGATTTCATAGAGACAGGCCATACAAGTATCCACTTTACAGATACATTATATTTTTTTTAAATGTATAAAGGTTTAGGTATATAATTTCTTTACATAGAAGAAAAAATATTGAATAAAGAAGTAGGTACGATAGTATATTTTGAAAGACGTCAATGTTTATTTTCATAAAGCCAATAATAAATTATAGTAACAATTTATTTGAAACATTATCTATTTTAGCAAAAATACTTACTTATTGGTTTAAGTACAATTCCCGCATTAGCGTTTCCGTACTTATTGGTGACACTGCAGTTGTATAATCCGTAGTGTTTTGACTGACTCGCTCGGATTACTAAGCTATATTTGATGATTCCGTTTGGTAAAAACTCTTCCAAAGTTGCGTAATCCTGAAAAATATAATTTCTTATAATTTTGTTTTTCTTTCTGTAGTTACGAGTCATTACTACTATTTCACCATATAAAGTTAAAATTAAATAAATTAAAATACACGTGAAGGGATTAAGTCATACAAAACCAAACATGGTATCTTTATATTTCATTGGTAATCTTTATTTTCAAAACTTGGAGTGTTATCTGAATGATGACCAATTGATTTAACAAATAAATGGGGAATTGCTAAACGTTTTGTGAATCACTAACATTTATTAAATACTCGTTTAACTAGTGAGATAGCAAAAACAAACTACATGAAATTGCAACATGAAACAAAATGGCATCGTGTAAACATTCCTTTTTTAAATATTATGTTCTCACTGCTGGGACTCGAGCCTTCTTCTCAGAGAATAGAGCCGTAATCTAGCTCGTAAGCCCACCGCAACTTGGTGGACCTAGGCTAGATGGCCAGCCTATGTCAAAGTTTTCAGACAAAGCCTAAATACTGTTATCCTAAGACAAACAAACGGAACCGAGAGATAAGCGTACCCTTCGAAACACAGAAGCTCGTTGTTGAGATGCCTCTTGCGGTCACATGCCCAAGTAATAACAACAAGAAGGTTTTACTTAACAATTCCGAAAGTCTAGGCTAGTCTCGCTCGCAGCTGAGCCTATTCTATAGAATATATAATGTATATATATATATATATATATATATATATATATACTGAATATATATAATACAAATAATATATATTATATAATTAATAGAATAATAATAGTATAATATATAATATATATATCTAGCAAATTATTTGTATTTTAGGATATTATATTGTATTTATTTAGTAACAGTAGAACTCAGAAAGAAGAAAAACTCCTGTTACTTGACAGCTTTTTCGAAATATAATAAATTTATTTTATACATATTCTATAGTTTATATTCATACAGGTGCAAGTTGGTAGCCGGCTACACGTAGCAGCAGCAGACGTGTCGTCGCTTCATGTCGCTGCAACACGTCGTCGCTTTTGACACGCACTGCAGACGACAACTGCAGATGGTATCAACCATTTGAAAAGCGATGCGAAGGGTTGAGTTTAAAAGCTTTTCAGTTGTTTTACTAGGTAGATTGGTACCCGCGAGCGGCACTACTGATCTGCGGTCGGGCGACAGTGTCGTCTGCCGCGCGACGACGCGACGCTAGCTTCGTGTCGCTAACTACGAATGGTATTTCATAGAAATACATAGAAACTAGTAGTGTCGCTGCGACACGTCATTTACTGCGGATTCATGTAGCCAGCTACCAACTTGCACCTTAATTCTTGGTATTTAAGAGTCGCAACAAACTCTTTTTATCAATTAGCCCAAGCATTCTACTCCGCTGCGAGCGAGCTGACAACGAAAACACTATTAAGTAAGATAATATTAAGTACTCACCGGATCATGGAAAACATTAATTTCTCGACCCTCGAAATACCATGTGATATCAGCAGGCTTTGGAACTGATAATGTAGCACATTCGATCCTCACAGTTTCCCCTTCAGAGCCCAGCTGAGTCCTGTTTGACAATATTTCAGGTGGACCTACAAAAAAGTGAATAATCTTACTAATATAAATGTGGATGTTTGGGTGGATGGCAGTATGTTACTCAAGCACGCCAGAACGGCTGAATAAAATTTGGCAAGATATAAGAGGTGCTGGAATAACACATATGATACTTTCATCATCATCGTCCATCACGGATCTACGCGAGTGAACCCGCGGGCCCAGCTAGTATTTATATATTTACGGAGGATTGCATAGCTAGTACTTTCCATACTAAAAGAAAAAACTCTTTTCTACCTCTTAACATTGTCCGATTTAGTGATTTAAAAAAAAATCACTGACATCGGACAATGTTAAGAGGTAGTCTAACTAAGTAGTAAAACCCTGGTCCGTTCTAAACCAGCTCTACCTTTCCGAATTGTAATACTCTACCATACCATATTCTATCTAGAATATAACTTATCATTAACATATAAACTAGTTTTAAGGCCAAGAAAAATTACTATTATATATATAGGCTATAAGTACCTAAGCAACCCAATTATAAATCTCAAAACATGTATGCGTTTATAAAAATAATATCTCAAACACAATTTTGTAAAACTTCGTATTATATAAAATCTCTCAAATTTATCAGAAAAGTCCGTAGTAAGTATAATCGGCTCTTTTTATTATTATTAAGTATTTAAAGATAACGATAAAGATTTATTGATTTGTCATAACACGTGTGTGTAGTCATACAGGGATGTGCATGTAGGTCTTAAATTTAAATAATAACGACATGTTTTGCCGCGTAGGCGTACAAATATAAGTAGTGAGATGGCGGTCACTTGCAAATGATATATAAATAATACTTGAAATATTTATATCAAATCAGAATTTAAATTAAATATACATGCTAGGGCCGATGGGGCCGAAAGGTTCTGAAGTGGAGACCACGGACCGGCAAGCGCAGCGTAGGTCGTCCACCGACAAGGTGGACAGACGACCTGATGAAGGTCGCAGGACTACGTTGGATGCAGGCCGCTTGCTACCGGTCCTTTTGGAAAATCATGGGGGAGGCATATGTTCAGCAGTTGACGTCCTACGGCCGAGATGATGATGATGATGATGATGCATGCTTGTCAAATTACTTATAACTAAACTTAAAAAGTTCATATTGTTTGTCATCTAAAAAATTGTTCCTACTACTTATAATAACATTTAGTTAATATATGTTTTACATTTTAACTTTAAATAGACTAAAGCTGAGGTCTCCTAGGCTTTGCGTATAATTATTTGTAACTAAGATTTTCCATATATTTAACAAAAGAAAAAATTCGTGCTCAAAAACTATTTGCAAGGAGCGCTGACATATGTTACTTAGTTCTAATAAATCTGTATTTAGCGAACCGCTTAGGTTCACTAACCTCATTACTAAAACGTCAGCTGCAACCAATTTTTTTAGCAATTAGTTGAGAAGTTCTTGAACGTTCTACTGTTATTCTTATGTTGTTGTTTGTTTATGTTTTAGCTTAATTTAAAAGTTTGTGAGAGTGTAAGTACAATATTTGTAATACACATATTGGTATTGTGTATAATTCTTAATCAGCAAACACACAATGACATAAAAAAGTACATCGCCATCTCAGAACAAATCGTCATAGCAATGGCTTACAACAAACGGTACACAATTACTACTGTCCGAAGGCTGAATACAATCACTACGTAAAAAAAGTAGTTCGCGAGTAACAAACTAGATGGCGTTACTGCAGCTCGTACAGAATACAAAACTTCAAACTGGCATTAAGAACTCAAAAATGGCACCATTTTGATAAAATCTACGCCAAACAATTGTATGTAACGTTGTAAAATATTCCATTGTGCAAAAATTTCAATAAAATTGTAAACTATGAAATAATAAGCGAAAGTTCTGCATCGCGCAAGCACAATTTTTCGTGCCGCGAGGTATATGTACGACGAAGATTGCTATACTATTGGAAGTGTATCTCTTAGTGTGATGTTACTAAACTGTACATAGATCACTAGCTTTAGTTAGAAGGTCTGTCAGCACGTGACGTCACGCGCTCGTTGCCAGGCAACGCTCCCTGTATCGTGCGCCGCAGACGATCGCCCGCGTGGCTGCGACGCTCCGGCGGCGCACTTTCCTCGGGCTGCCTTACCTCGCGGTTTAAATTAACTCGTTAGCTTAGCTCCTGTTAAATAAATCTCGAGCACTTCCATATCATGGCGGCGAGATTTCTCTCGAATGCCAGCTTTTTGCGACTTTTGGAACTTAAAAATAAAACCAGAACGTAGAACAGTTTGACCGGGTTAAACCACATTAATAACTAAAGGGTATCTGTAAGATTTTAAAACCTAGAGAAAGTAGTTTCATCAATAAACATGACATTATATTATTATTTGTATATCTAGCTACGCCCCACGTCTGCATTTAGGGTACATACCTACCACATAAAATAATGATAGCCCAGCCGTGCGAGCATGGATCTCACGATAAACTTGTCGAGTCATTAAACTGAATTGTATCAGCTATCTTACTTGTCTCTAGTATGGATCTAGGTGTGATAGCTATATGCTCGCACCTATTAAGGATGTAAAGTGAATTCATAATAATTAAAATTTAAACTTATTTAACATGGTAATCAGGCTTACCATTAATAAACACGGTGGCTTCACTCTCAACCTCAGGGTATCCTTTCACGGAAGCCTTGCAGATGTACCGACCAGCTGTCTCCGAGTTCACCAAGACTCGAAGCTTGGGACCTGTCCCTTTGACCTGCTGGAGATATGAGACGATCATATAACTAGTTTGAGGATGGAGTAACAATGGGGGTGCATGTTATTGGTAAAATTTTCTTGATACTCGTACAAAAATGATTAGAGCGAAAAACTTTTACGTAGGTACCTACTTACTGAATGGATCAACGAAATAATATCTAACGAAATTACGAAAGATTCTACGAGTATGCTCGATTCAGTGAAAAGGTAAGTCATCACCTGCATTTTCCGCGATTAACAAAGCCTTTCTGTACTTAGTATAAAAATAGCCTAATGCTAGATAGCCTATATTATTTCTCATGAATCTGACTACTAAACAAAAATAATTTCTCAAATCTTACTGGTAATTCCAGATATTAGCGCGTTAACGAACAAAAAAATCTTTTCGCTGCATTTTATTAGTATAGATTTTTGGATTTTTAGATGGCTTAGCAAAGCTAAAGCTCCAGAAGTTCGAGGCCTTAGATCAAAAGACTCGGATTCGAGTCTCGTCCAAGTCAAACTTTTGTCTTTCTGAAATAGCAAAATATTATACCTACGCTCTCTTTCTGATCACGCCGTCACTAACATACTCCAATATGATCCCTAACATTGACGTCCTCCAGCACGGTATTCACTTACCCCGATCCGACCGGGTTCATGGAACAGCCATGTTATCGCCAGTTCAGGTTCACCATCCACATCGCAGTTTAGGTGCACGCTGGAACCCACATCAGCTTCTGCGTTCTGAGGTCGTGTGCGGAACGTTGGGGGATCTAGGAATTAGGAAAATATGTTTGTGTTAATTGCGGAACTCTAAAGAATTTAAAAGATTTGCATAGTATTGCGTTCAAATCATGTAAATAGAAATGTAATACTAGATATAAGTGGATTGCAGACAATCAAAACAAAATAATGGTAAAAATTTACTATTTAAAATTTTTGTCCAGTGTAGTATTTTGAGGATCAAAACTTTAGAATACAGCTTTAAACTACTTTAGAAAAAGAATGCTTACAAAATGTGTGATTCAAAGCATAACTCTGGATAATTCATCAATTAATTCCCGAGTAAAGTTGGTTAGGCCCGATTTTGTAATGTTTGAAAATTATATTTAAACATGTGCCCCTACATGTACGTAGGTAGATATCATGGATATGATTAATATTTTGGCCATCAATTTTAGGAAATAGTTTGTTCTAGCCAATACAATACCGCTTCCAATAAAATAATACAAATTCTAGAAACTATTATGAGACAATATCAGGACTACAGATTAATATATTGATGAGTTCGTCTTTGGTGTCTTATCCATACTTGACTCCAAAATTAACAAAATTACAGTATTGATATTTATATTAAATGCTACTATATAATATGATTGAGCAGAATATAAAGTTTAGATCGGTCGCTGGCGCAATAGCAATAAAACGTTGACTGAAGTTGGACTATTTTCAATAGCAGAATAAGAACATTTCAATTGCAGTTGGACCAATATTTAAAAAGTGGGATCGACCCCCTGATAAATCATTAAAAAACAATCTTTCAATGCTTGGTAGCATTGAAATGGACTCGAATAGCTAGACAGAATGCCAGCTTGACATCGCAATAACAATGCACGACACTCGGAATAAAGGAAAAGCTTATTAAAGTCTTATACTTATATTTTTTAGTTCAGTGGTAAAACCTTCTATAATATCTTCATCTCTGGAAAGTTCCCACCAGATAATATAAACAGCGTCTTATTAAGATGAGTGAGTAAACGATTGAGTAATCCCTGAATCCAGCATTGACGTCACTGTTGTTGTGGGCGCCATACCGTTTAACGACGATTTTATTTGTTCAGATTCTTGTGAATAGGAACTTAAGATTTTGAGGAATGTATTGGATTTGTTTCGATCGGATTATCTTGTTTGCTTTAGAGTAGTTACACTTTTTGTGTCAGACAGCAAATGCCACTCTAATTGGAACACGGGTATTCTTCTCCCAGAAGTTTTAGTATAAATATTATACCTACTTTCATTTTTATATATCTTTTCAATAATATTAAATATAAATAATAATAAATATATTAATCTTTATCAATTGAGATCTATACTTACTAGGTACCTATCTAAATAGTTATTATGGAAAGGATCTTCCGTTTAATAATAAGTTAAGGAACACAAGTAAAGTATAGGTACAACAGGTGTACTTAATTAAACGAAGAAGACAGACAGAACGCTCATAGGTATTGCTTTTCCGCCATTACATATTATGGAAACCTAAAAAATAATATAACTTACAAGTAACATCCAAAGTAATTTTTTTGTCACTCTTGCCGACAGAATTGCTGACTTCACATCTCACCACAGCTTTGTTGTGCTTACGAGATACGTTGAAGATGATCTGAAACAAAATAAGAATCATTTAGATTATTGTAAAAATTACTATGGGTACACTACAGTGGACTCGTAATAGAATTAGCCGTTCGATTCACTACTGATTCTTCGTTACGTTCGTCGACGAGCTCACCGATGTCAAATACTGTATGAGATATCGCCATTCTGCACAAGGATGTTTTTCCAACGTTTTTTGTCATCTCGTCGTTGTTTCATGGATGTTGTCAAAGATGCAACGATGTTTGCTCTTAGAGAATCGCACGCCTGGTCTGAGGCCGTAGCACAAACATTTTGCGAAAAATTATTCGTATCGTAAGCGTCAACACGTTATGCTTCGGCGTATAAACTATGAGTTATCTGTGTCACAGTTGCCCTAAATACATGACAGTTTCTACTGTTTCACATGAACGAAACCTTACGTTCCACTTAAGCAATTATTCGTGCTAGGCCTACTGTTGCAATTCTGGTAGGATAATACAGCAGAAGTGGATAGGTCTACGGTTACAGGCATGGACACTCACAATAACACCACATCACAGACCCAACAACAGAAAAACAAACATAAAATTAAATGCTCATCATAGAAATATTTGCACCGGCCAAGAACAAATACAGTTTTTTTATATATAATTAAGTACACACTACAGACTATGGTCCGTGCCATTTTGTAATTTATGGATTAACTAAAATAACATACATTTTGAATGGAGACTCCGTTTTCCAAACATCACAGTTTTACATTACAAAAAGAATACGTTATATTGCTTAATCTAGTTACACTATCTTTCTTATTACACTGACATTAGCTAGAGCATCCGGCCGCAGACTCCTGCCTTTGCCCTATTGTACTAAGCACGGCCTCCACGACCTCTTCGTTCCTATATTTTATGGCAATCTTGATGTTATAATCTGCTATTTGTTTTGCCGTTGCCTTTGTCGCTCGCCTGACGAATTTGCTGATAGCATCCAAGCTGTCGTCTGTGAAGTATGTGCAGCTCACTGAGTGTCGCGACACTGCCACTACTGCGTGAGAGACCCTGTCTTGGAGCTTTGTGACTATAATATAAATACAGTTTTTAACTACTACTGTTCAAACCCCTGAAATACGCTGCGCTCGGCACCCTGAGATCTATGATCTTAAGTCTCTTGCCCTGTAATTTCGCTGAAAACATTACCTTTTAACGAATCACAGTAATATTTACACACTACTACTGCTTCACGGTTGAATAACGGCAAAGGTCTGCAAAAGTCCTACAACTACATAATTACTACTACCAAACTTTTCTTATGAAATGCGGTATTTTCCACAAAACGTTTAGTATGCGAGTGTTTTGTTTGAATGTTTTGAAATATAAAACGACAAAAACATGCACAGGCTTTGGCTATTTGAAGGCGTTTCGGGTTTGTTCAAGTAACAAAAGCAGTGTTCATCCAAATGTAATAACGGAATGCACTCAAAAATTAGAAAATAAAGGCGTAAGCCAAAATATATGAGATGAAGCAAGTGTATTACGCAATTTAACTCGGCAGAAAGCAGTGTGTGAATTTTTCAGTAGAGGCGCACATGGTATACAGTGTGTTTTAAAGGAAGTTAATAGCTTAGCGAAAAAAAAAGCTGGAAGATAGAACGAGAACTGCAATAGTATGAAATATATATACAATGTTTCATCTGTCCGCGGAATCGAACTCGGGACTTGCGCCTCAGAAGGCAGGCTTGCTGCCAACTGTGCCAACCGGCCAGTAAATACAAATAAAATAATGAATCAAGACGTAAACATGCAAGTATTAAAACCTAAATAGGATTAAATAATAAACAAATGTTGTGTTTGCAATTTCTATATATGCAAGGTTGTCTGTAAGAAATGCCTAGTAGTGATAAGAAAGCCCATTAGTCAATCTCAGTTATATACTAAATATATTTTTACTTACTCGTATATTGGTGTTCATTAAAGTGTATTTGATTTTTAAACGTTGACAAACGAAACGGAATATTATCTGCTACTTTTTGTTTTAGTTCCCGATATTTCAGCACTGTTATGCCATGATCACAGTAAACTGAAGTAAATTTAAGTAACCATGGCGCTCACATCAGTGCCGAAATAACAAAAACTTAAACAAAAAGCAATACGTTAAAGTAGAACTTTTAGTATCACAGCGATAGGTATGTGTATATTCAAATCTTGGATAGCAAAAAAATAGTTAAACGCAAATAATAAGCGTTACCCTTTTTTATTTCCCCATTTAAATAAATAAAACCTTTTCGTAAAGTGATGTTACATAGATCCCTTAAAACAGTGTATTTCTTGTTTCCATTATCGGTTCTTCAGTTCTTACCCAGCGTCCTTCTTCTGAGACCAAAGAGTTCTATGTTAACTGAGGTTTATACAGAAGATTTTGCGTGAGACCATCTGGGTGTACCGCGGAAAGATTTTTCTCCAAAGGCTCACCTCTTAAATAAAACCTCAGAAATTTGGTGCTGATCTGAGCGATAACACCGCCCATTGTGACACTATTAGTTTTAAGCATTTAATTGTAGTAAGATATTTGTGTGTACAATTGTATTGAAATGTACTTAAGTGTAATGTGGTGTTACAATAAAGAGTTAACTATTTATCTGATTAATGTACTACCTACGCTAAGTAAGATTTTCGAAAAAAATATATTACATCAATTAGAAACTCATTCTAGTGCAAACAAAATTTTCCATAAGAATCAATTTGGGTTCACAAGGAATCGCTCTACTATAGACGAAGGTATAGAATTTATAAAAGATGTGTTTGATGCCTGTGAGAACTCTCAAGATGCCTTAGGTGTTTTTTGTGACTTATCTAAGGCATTTGACTGCTTCCGACATGATATACTTGTCAGGAAATTACAACACTACGGTTTTAGGCTATTAATAAGTTTAAAATTACTATTAAAACTAAACTCTGTCAAAAAGGTAATTACAAAATTTCGGATTACTTGTAGGATAAAACAGCTTGGGACTGATCACTCCAGGATCTATCTATTACTCGTGTACTAAGATGTCAAAGTGTAGCGTGTCTTGCCCTACTGATACCATTATTATGTTCTCTTTTGTAAGGCAACACACTGGAGCTAATATTTGTAGTACCTAAGTAAAAACATTGTAAAAACATCTATTTAAAAAGCATGGCCCCGAGTTTCTTGCCGCTTCTTCTCGGTAGGCTCTATATATTTTGGAACGCGGTGGTAGTCTTTAAAGTACATTATAATAAAAAAATAACGTTCATAAGTGCGTCTTTGATGCATGCCAAAATTGAATAAATGATTTTGACTTTGACTTTGACTTTGACTTTGACTTTGACTTTGACTTTAATATAATATCCATGAATGCTTAGCATTTTCGCGCTAGCAAATATACAGTATAGCATGTTATCAATTCGGTATTCACCCTGTATATGAAACTCGTAGTTAATGCATGAACGAGCTTGGGCGATGTGGAGTCGTACTGCTAACTTAACGTTTATTGTGCTGAAGTACAAGCACTGTCGGTGATGAGAACTACTCTATTATGTTTAATGGAACTAAGGGGAAAATATATTTAATCTTATGAGTGAATATTTGCGTCAGCGTAACGTTACCGTATCGTTGACGTATTCAGTACAAACTATCATTTATCTAGTACAACAGTGGCACAGATAACTCATAGTTTGTACTGTATACGTTGACGATACGGTTACGTTACACCTACGCAAAGAACACCGGCGAAAACAGCTTGGATCTGGACCTGACTTTTATTTCGTGTGTCTAAGAAAGGCTTGCAGTGGTTTTGGTGATGATTTTACATCTTAGTAAGATAAAAACGTTCACATTAGTATTATAATTTAAACAGGACACATTTAATAATTAAATGCCCTTTTTGAGTTAAGAGAACTGGCTCGCTCTCAATTGCATTATGTAACGTAAAGTTATGCCTGCGTTCGAAATCTATGAAAATAATACAACTTCAAAGAAACTTATGTATAGGATATCTTCTTAACGTGGATTTAAGTCGGATAACTATTGACACCATTAGTTATAGAAAAAAAACCCGATTTTGCATATTTAGTTCATATTGACGCGCTCAGTCTCTTTCGCCGGCGTTATTTTTGTTTCTGTGTTGCCTTTAGTTTTGCGTTAGCCTGTTACTGCCTTAACTAGTGCAGTCTGTCCGGGAAATGTACCACACCTTTTTTAGTTATTCATACGTGAAGCAGTAGTGTGCAAACATTACTGTTTCAGTTTGAAGGGCAATGTTTCCAGTGAAATTACGGGGCAGGATATTGAACATCTTATATATGTCAGTGTGGTGAGCGCAGCGCATTGTCATGCAGGGCTTAAAACTTGTATAGCTGTAATTCTAAACGGCATTGATATCGGCAAGTGCATCAGGCGAGCGGCTTGCTCGACCCGTCACCTATTGCCATACAAATATCATATCACATAACTTAGTAATAGATTCGTTAATAAGTTATTAAAACCTATTATTTATTCTGTAGTAAGTATTATGGTCAAACTTACCATCTCATCAGTATAGTCGCCTATAACAGGGTTGTTGTCCAGGTACCATCTATAAACCTGAGGAGCTGGATTGGCATCAGCATCACAGCGTATCCTGACTTCGGAACCTTCACGTATATACTCCGCACTGGACTGGACAGTGACGTTCAGCTTTGGAGCGTATTTCACCTGGAATAAGGATAATTTTAGCTGGTTTCGAAATGTAAATATTTGTATGTTTAAAATATTATCTCTAACTATGTAATGTGCAAAACCGAACATGGTATAGAAATCTAAAAATAAACAAGTTTCCCTTTTAATTTTTGCTTTTCAATAAGAAAAATCTTTTATATAAACCGAATTTGATTTTTATATATGATTTTTAAAGGAATAAAGTAAACTAAAGTAAGTAGCTTATAGACGATACCAGACTTTGTTATTCTGGTGACACAAATTACATCTTTCGCAACGATTCGACCCCGCGTCTTCTGCCTAACCATATCAAACGCTATGTCCACTAGGCCACCGAGGCACTGGTCATAGGATGGAATTCATTTCCGTCTCGTTCTTTCATAGTATTAAAAAATTCAAAATGAAAATTTATATACTTACTCATTAAAAACTAATAATATTTTGCAGTATTCTTAATTGGCATTTAACAAGTACAGCCTGATTTTTGTAATATTATGTTAAGTTTTTATGAGTAAAGCTGATGTTTTGTACATTGTGTCTAAATATAAACTATTTCATTTGACGTTTGCTGTCACTTATACCCGTTTTCTATATACTGTCTATCGATTTACTGTATAGAGATAGACACTTGACATTAACTCCATACAAATACTGTCTATCTGTCTTACAGTTTGTCGTAAGTTAAAGTACAGTCATAAAAAATATACCTACCAAGATCACAAAGAATATAACCAATAAACATAATTTTGAAAAGCAATTACAAATATTTGATGTGAAATCTTATTACAATAATTAGAATATTAAATCAAAACTGCAAATAAACCAAAAAAACGGGAAATTAACATAATTTTGGAATTTATAAACAATATAAAATTAAATCATAATTTCAATTTTTCAATTTATTTATACAAAAATTTGCATCATTTTACAAAACTTTATAGTTAAATCATAAACATTTTTAACTAGAGTTTTTATTATTTAACTAATTTAGTTCAATTTATTAATTGCGAAAAAGGTGAAAATAAAAAAGTACCTATAATGATAAAATTTTGAATTAAAAAAGTTTAATCAAATGAATCAATAAATGTCTAACTGGAATATAATCTCAAAATTACCAATAAACAAAAAATAAACTAATTTACCAATGAAATAAAAATTTATATATAATATAAATATTATTTTATATAATAAACCATCGATAGATAGGATATAAAAAATAGACACGAAAAATGTTATTTAGTTACCTAGTAATGCAGTAGTAGAGAATGTAATGTACATAACAAAAAAATAACAGCTTCCTAAATTTACTAGTATTTCATCATCATCATCTCAGCCGTAGAACGTCCACTGCTGAACATAGGCCTCACACATGATTTTCCAAAAGGACCGGTTGGAAGCGGCCTGCATCCAACGTCGTCCTGCGACCTTCATCAGGTCGTCTGTCCACCGTGTCGGTGGACGACCTACGCTGCGCTTGCCGGTCCGTGGTCTCCATTCCAGAACCTTTCGGCCCCATCGGCCATCTGTTCTGCGTGCTATGTGCCCTGCCCACTGCCACTTCAACTGGCTAATCTTCTGGGCTATGTCGGTGACTTTCGTCCTTCTACGGATCTCCTCATTTCTGATTCGATCACGTAGAGAAACCCCGAGCATAGCCCTCTCCATAGCTCGTTGTGCGACTTTGAGCTTTTCTATGAGGCCCATAGTAAGAGACCACGTTTCAGTGCCATAAGTCATCACTGGTAACACACATTGGTCGAAGACTCTTGTCTTGAGGCACTGAGGTATTTTTGACGAGAAGACTTCGCGAAGTTTCCGGAACGCTGCCCAGCCGAGTTGGATTCGACGATTGACCTCTTTCTCGAAGTTGGACCTGCCTAGTTTGACTGTCTGTCCCAGGTAGATGTACTCGTCAACAACTTCGAGAACTGAGTTCCCAACTGATATTGGGGTAGGTACAACATGGGCATTAGACATAATTTTCGTCTTATCCATGTTCATCTTAAGACCTACCCGTTGGGAAACTCGATGGAGACCTTCGAGCATTGTACTGAGGTCTTTACTAGTATTTAATAGCAGCGAATGTGAAGATAAGACCTCTATAATTATACACCTACCTCAATTTGAACGGTCGCCATCCTTGGGGCCCTGTCTGCCGTGTTCTGTGCCTGACAAGTGATCGTTCTGTTGTGGTGCAGTTTGGAAGGGGTCAGCCGCAGCACCGACCTGTTCATAACGATAGCTTATTAGTTTGTTATATCCACTCGAAAGGAGCTAGTGACAATGTGCCTACAGTACATAATAAATAATAAGAAAGGTAAAAGTATCTAGAGTAGCAATAAAATATCTATGAGAAGAAGTTAAACAATAAACAGTAAAAAATACTTATAAGGTTTTCGGAGACAAGTATAATAGTAGAACACATTTGTTTTTATTATATCGGTTGAAATGATTTCTGAATATTAATTTCGAAGCACTCGTAGGGAGCTTCACTTGGCGATCTTAACCGATCAACACTTGCAGCTGCAGCACGCGCACACGCTGCAGTCAGGACTTGGATGGATAACCGCTAGTAGCATTATTCAACTGAGCGCTTACGTTCTTCGGCTTAGGCTATGTGGAAGGCCTTGGGGCGGGATAAAAACTTCGAAATGGGTTGGCTAATGGCACTAACCTATCCACCAAGCCCCAATGGACCCGCGTGGTGGATTATGGCCCAACTCCACTCTCTGAGAGAAAGGCTCGAGTCCCAGCAATGGGAACAAAATGGACTGATTATGATTATGAATAATTTCTGATTAGTGTCCGAGTTGCTGATAGAAAGTAATTTAATAATGAATACTACTAATTATTATCAACAACATGTCTAAGCGCTAAGTTTTCTAAGGCATTTTTCTCACTACTTTCTGAAAATATTATTCTCAAGTGTGACTACACTTAAGAATAATATATTTTCAGTCTTATCGTATCGTGTTTTATCTAGCCAGATGATAATAACGAACGTGACATGGTTTGCAATTATTTCTATACTGTCACAGTATTGCCATTAATATCTTGAAAAGTCATCTATTAATATTCCAGTTTGAACCCTTTTGCTTCCTCACTGCTCATAAATAATATAAAACAGACATCCTAACTAATGTTATAAATAGGAAAAAGAGTTTGTTTGTTAAGCTTTCACGCCTAAACGGCAGAACAGATGATGATGTGATTTGGCAAGAAGATAGGTTATATCCCCGGGGAAGGGTATAGGATACATTCATCATTATCATCCAGCTGGTATAACTATGATATGTGAACAACTAACATCATTGAGGCTGGTGTGCTACGGAATGCGCCCTGCACTTCTGTTACAAGATAGAAGACAGCACCTTTCAGACAGAACAGAATCAGGTTTGTTCCGCAACGGTAACGGTAGCGGCTTCCCAAAGAACGTCTTTTAAAAACCAGCTAATCAGAATATATTATTATCTAATGTCTGCAATTCTAAATTGATATAAACTGCCACCTACCTCGTTTTGAACCTTTGCCCATCAGGAAGATCTTCTATCTTATTTTTCACATTTTTCTTGATAACGGATTGATTCCCATCCAGCCACGTAATCTATAACAAAAGTACATCATATATACATGATCCTAGCTTTTGCCCGTAACTTCATTTTATTTTAAGTTATTGCGATCTCTCACAAACTACCCGATGCATCGGTACAAAACATGTACAATTTGAAAAATTTAATATCGACTTCCATTCTATTCAGTTATTGGAGTGTATCTCAAAAACCACTTGACCGAATTTGACGAAATTAAATGGGACGACACGGGAAGCACCAGCTTTCAAACCAAATAGGAATTTTGAGAATCGGTTCACCCAATCGAAAGTTATGCGGTAACAAACATAAAAAAAATACAATCTAATTGAGTACCTTCTCCTTTTTTTCGAAGTCGGTGGAAAATGTCTGTGAGTGAATCCTGTGCCTTTCCAAAGTTTACCCAAATTCTTTGTAAAGTATTTCAGCGTGAGGAAAAAACAAACATAGGTATTCAATTCACTCACACACATTTTCACACACTCAACCACAAACTTTCGCATTCATTAATAACAGTGTGAATTGCATTTGTGTAAATAAAGGGAAAAATGAATCACTGTAGAGATATGGTCGTGTGCGTGCGGGAAAGAGAGTGTGAAGCAAAGTGTGGCTGCGTGTATATGCGAGTGTATTGAGTAAGTTTAATGTCTCACCTCAGCAGCAGGCTTTCCTCCAACAGAAACGCACTCGATATCAATTTCTTGGTCCTCAGTGGCGTCTATAAAAGCACCTTGTATTATCCGTGGAGGGTCTGGGGCGACCAACACCGTCAGTTGGGCGTAACGGGACCGGATTGCTGGTTCACCTACAAAACAGATGTTATAGTTGAATTTTATTGCAACATGTTAATTGATAGCTCAGGCTACTGAGCGAGACAAAGTCGCTAAGCCATATACGTCCGTGGGAATACCCTTGAGTTAATCCCAGCAGCCCTAGAGCGATGGTAGGGGCTCACAGGTGGTTTGAATCTTCTGGAAGAGTCTACTTTTGTGAATAACGCTGCAGTTCTAGATATCCTTCCTCCAAGCAGTACTGTGCTTAGATTAAAAGGCAACTGAATCTACTGGGATTGTAAAATGTAAAACTCAAGGTAGCACTGCAACTGACGTGGGCAGGCAAGTGAGTTATTTCCTGCTGTATTAAAAAAAATACGAAACAAAAGATGACTATATTGTGTACCCGTAAGTTTAAGGATTATTATACCTTGTTTGAAATGAGCACCTGTTTAAATCACCTACCTACGCAGCAAGCTGTCAGATATACTCTATTTATCAAGCAACAAGAACATTAACTACCATTTATCATCATTAATCAAGAAACCACGAGACTAACCCGAAATCTCGACAAAATATGGCAGACATTTCAAACAACAATTGTGGAAATCCCGACTGTACGACCGCAGTAATTTAATTTCAAAATATTAGTCCCTCGTAATATCTCAAGCCTTAAGTTCCGCACAAACCTAAGCGACTGGAATGCTGAAGCGTTAGCGAAGCGAGAGCGACTATACTATGCGAAACTAGCTTGTACTTCTACTTGTACATGCTGTAGTCTACCGTAAATTATAGCCGTTTTTGTTTCTAGTTCCATTTTGTATGCCAAATTTTGGTCGTTATCCATTCATTGTTATATTACTCTCAATATAATTATGAGAGATATAATACTTCATGACATGTGTTCAGTTGAAAAAAAGTAATAAGATGATCTACATATCGTCAATAAAACCGAATTCTATTACAGAAGTATGTAAAATTCTTACAATTCGTGCATTACCTATTCTTGTCACTATAGTCATGCAAATACTTTTATCTTTTATTTCTCAAAATTTATAAACAATAATCCAAAACTTGATTTTATGCTTGAGGAGGGAGTAAAGAGATCTCAAAACTTTCAGTAGAGTTGCAGCTTGAGCAGGATAGAATTGCCTTGTTTTTTCTACGTGTCTTTTATTACATTTCTTCAAGCCTTTAACACTTTAAAGAAAGGCTAAATTTATTCACCACAAGAAGTTTAATATGACTGATCCGAATCCCTGTATTAGTACAAAATATACTCCAGGTGTTCCTGAGAGTAACTTTTATAAAACATATACAATTATAATTATTTAATTAATTAATGCTACATTGACACCCAAATTTATATAATATTCGATTTTCTGATCAAATATTGCGTCTTGTTCTGCTGTCTCTACTGCCTATGCATCGCAGTTTGCGAAGCACTTCTATAATATGGGTAGCGACCGCTGAGCGACTGTCGTTCCCGCTATGCTAACACTATAGTGCGTAGGTTTGGACGAAGCTTTACTATTGACAATATACAGCGAAATCCGCGATACTTGTTAATGAAAATTATGGATATTCACTAAGTTTTATTTTCTATTATAAGTACATGTTGCTATAAAACTGTAGTAGAACTTCTTGATTATCAATTGATAATGATGATGATGAAGTTCCATACATGATACGAGTATATCTCATTTGTGTTTATTTCCAAATTTGGTGTTTCGATTTGGGTTTCAAATTTGAAGAAAGTAGAGGCAAAAAATTAAATGTTTGTGTTCTCGTCAAGTTCCGAGACGATAGAATCAAGTCCCGCGCCTTATGGAAACCATCCTATGACGTCCCTAAGCGTACCATCCGCCTAGTAGTAACTTTATTTGCGCAATGCTTATTTAAATATTACTAAGCATACGTGGTTTCGGAGGTTGAACGACGAAGCTCACAAGCCTGGGCTGCATTCGGAACCAACAAGGAAACTAGGAAAAAAATTACTTCTCTATCTCAAAGTAAAAGTTTTCGGCCAGTGTGTCATCCGCGTGCTCAAGTACGGAACAGAAACCATGTCACTCACTAAGAAAACATCAGAGAAGTTCAGGATCGCGCAAAGCGGTATGGAGAGATTCGGCTCGGTATCATCTCACGCGACCGGTGAATAAATGAATGGATAAGAAGCTAGACTAGAATGGATGCATAATGGTTGCAATAGCGAAGAAAAAGTGGACATGGGCAGTACACATTGCGAGAATAGATCCAAGCTGATGGGTGAGGCGAGTTCTTGAGTAGAAATTCAGGGCTGACACATGATGGCGACGCCCGCCACTGCAGCGCTGACTTACATCCAAGAATGGAGTATGTAGTAGGTGATTATAAGTGGCACTGCAAAAGTCATGAACAGACTTTTCGTCTTGATGATGACCCCTGCAGGACTATTATGTATCTCAGTTGCTTACAAAATGTTGATACAAATCTTGAAAAATGGCGGCTCTATGTCAGTTTTGACACGTCCAGTAAGCTAATGTTAGTAAGTTGATGATTGGAGCCGACAAAAGTGACATAAAGCCGCCACTTTTTTAGATTTCAATCAACATTTGTTAGCAACTGAGATACATAAAAGCCCTACTGGAATCCCTACTTGGTTTCTCTTCCTGGGTTCTTGGTCTTTCGGTTTCGGTATTGTGGTGAAGTCACGGCATGTGGCTGGGTAGGTTTTTTTGGGTTTACTACCTTCTGGCTAGATATCACTCTCAAGACGGACTTTTTTTTCATGAAACAGCTGTACTTGAAGTTTGATATCGCTTATCGCTATGTGATATCTTGCCATTATCTTGACCTTGAATTGCATCATCACTGACCACCAAGTGCGATAGTGGTCAAAACTTTGATTTGTCTACCAGACCAGACCGATACGAGATTGACAACCGCTTTCCACATCTAGAACTTCTGTTTTACTACTATACTTTACATTTCAAATATTTGAAAACAAACCGTTTTATGTTTATTTTTTCATGGTCCATCCAATAGGTTGTTTTCTCTAGATATCAACACAGTGTCTTTCAAGATTGAAAATGTGTCGCTCATCATCTAACAATCTGTCTAGTATGTCTTTGAATGTGTTTTTACTCTAGCTCTAGCAAAAAGTTAATTATTCCACTTAGTAGTGCTAACAATGATTAAAACGAAAATAATAAATATCAAGTACATCCTTTTTACAGATGTTTTATCATTAAAGCATATCTGACTATAATGAAGAATTACTGCCCCAATTTCTTTGGATTATCAAAGACTGGAACCAAGTACCAAGATAAATAAAAATATAGTAGGCATGAGAAATTACAAATGATTCTCCCACAGTAAAATCAACTTAGAGTAGGTAACATCTAACACTAAGTTAATTGCGTAGAACGCCTCAAGTTTAGGTTATTTTTGGACATAGCTGTATCATCAGCACGTTTTTCAAGCGATATCTTGGTCTTATAGCAAAATAATTACTTTACCTTGTTTAATTAGGGAAAGAAAACAAAATTGGTTAGTTAATTATTCTGAAATATGTTCTTCCTTCCATACAACTTACGAATATGTTACGCCATCTATCGGAAATCGTTTATACTAATTAATCGACTAATTGACCAAAGCTGCATTTCGAAACATATCTCTTAACATCGTTAGAAAAATATTGACTAAGTAATAATTTTCTCGAATCCAAAGTCCATACACAAAATTCATAATTAAGTTGTTTGCCCGTAGTTAAAGTTGTACTACTGACGATATTGAAACTGTGGTAAAAGCGTACCTAGAGTGCCTACTGCGATTCAACTGACAGATCATTAGGGAATGGTGAAGATCTGAAGTGGTTTGAGAATAATACAAGCAATTTCTATTTTCTAACAATTTCCCCGACCTAGTACCAAAAGAAACTCAAAACTAGCTTCTCTTTGCGATTTTTTACGCCAAAAATAATATTATTCTGATCCTTCAGAAACTTGTGTGTGATTTAAAGTTGCTGGGTGCCACTGCAACGTTCATGGGATGGTGTATAGTACTAACCGTGAGGCCGACGTCTTGCTATGAAGTATAGAGTCTGTCTGATAAAAGTGAGATTAGATAATGATTTCAGATGATATGACACAAAAAAATCGCAGCAACAACAAATTTTAATATGGCGATCCAATAATCTCTTGTAAACATTGGAGAAGAGTAATGTCATATTCCGATTCTAGTTTTCTCTAATCTTTGGGGAAAATATTCGAATTTACCTCACTTATTTTTCTAAATTAGAATTAATAATCACAGAATTTAATGAAATTGGTATATTTCAAATTATTAATTTGATTAGATGTGGTTTAAGTTGTTTTCTTACACAATGTCCAACCAAAGTATCGCGTAATGGCAAATTACATTAGAGACAAACTACGTTAATAAAAATGAAAAAAAAACAGTCCACTAAAAAGTGAGTAACAATTCGTTTTTAACAGTTGTTTCATACCTTTGGGCACTCTAAATTTACCCCGTTGTGGAGCATAATGCCCGGAGGTTGAAACACTTTAGCATGGCCATGTAAAAAGGTTCGAAAATATACGAGTGTCTACTTTCGATAAACCGACCCTAGTATTTAAAAGAGTAAATAAAAGTGAAGAAAAACAACACTATTTAACATCTTATGGCTTACCATTTTAGGCGAATGCATAACAGAAAATTACACAAAAAAGTGAGCTCATCTAGAGGGCTATGTGTGAAGGTTAAAAGGGGTGTTTGTAGGTATGCATGTATATGCGATTCTTAGGACCTTACAAACTAAGCTTAACAGATTTTTATAAATGAGGTATTATTGTGTTTATCTTTCCCACACTCCGTACCGTCTGAGCAAGGTCATCATATCATTTGTTATGTATTGTTGTATATTGATCGCAGTCAGATCGGGTTATCTACTATATAAAAATAAGTCGGGTTTTCCTTCCTGACGCTATAATTCCAGAACGCACGAACTGATTTCCACAGTTTTGCATTCGTTGGAAAGATCTCGGGCTCCGTGAGGTTTGTAGTAAAGAAAATTCAGGAAAAATGTAAAAAGAAAAGCGGGAAAATCTTTTTTCACATACAGCGCCATCTCTGACACATAGCATGTACTACAAACCAATATTTTAAGTAGATGGTGCCAAACGGAATGTTACATAAAACGAAGCCATCTGGTGGCGAAACGGAGTTCGCAGGGTTTGCTAGTTTGTTTTTATAATAATACATTTGATCTTGTTAACTTACCGTTCAAACCGGAACTGACTTGGCACTGGTAGAGGCCATCATCTTCTAGAGTCACGTCTCGAATGTCCAGGGAGTAATCTCCTGAAACAAGGATACTCTTAAATACTGTTTTGTGTTCTTCTACTACTTAATTAATAATAATTAATTAATATTTAAGACGTTATTTTTCCGAAGATCGACGGCTCTATTTTAGCGCAGTTATTAGTAAAATCGCGAGTCCCAGATTAGATCCCTGGCTGGATCAAATACGTGTGTGATGAGCTGAATTATTTGTTTTGAAGTCTCGGATGTTGTAATGTGCTATAGTATGTCTCCATGCTTTCCGCGACTCGTGGTATGAGCTTGTAAACGTTATATTGTATTTCGATAATGTCTCTCCTCTAACGAATTGAACCATAAATAGTGTTCCTATTTCTATAACTGATAGAAGTAAGGAGTCATAATATGATAGTGCTTTGTTATAATTTTGCAATACATTTAAGGATACAGATGGAAAATTCTAGATATAATCGTATGCACAGATTTTTTAGGGATACGTTCAATATAAATATATTAATACATATTATAGTCCTTCAACTAGTTTTAATCAACACAGCGACCAGTTACACCGTATCTGCGTAAAAGTAGGACAAATCGATAAACAACAAAAATACTTTCGTATTCTCTGTATTATGTTACTTAATGATAAAAACGATTGTTTAAATTTTTATAAAACCCGCATATTTCTTATAATGAAATAAACGAAATGAAATAATCGCGACTAGGAAACATTCCACAATCTTAACTTGTAAATATTAAAATGCCAATTCAAATTTATCACAAAGTTGCTACTCCCAATACCGACTTAGATTGCCACAACCCAAAAGTCGTTTTGTCACGTAGCTATTATAACTGTCTCCCGAGCTTGTAACTATCAGTTCCGACCGAAATACCTATCCATTGAGACTTAAAAATAGATTAAGAATCAGTGATATGATACTCGTTAAATCTATAAGGATGCGGTCATGACAACACTTACTCTTTTCTTTATTAAAGCACATTTTCTTTTTACTACGTAGCTACGTCTTAGTGTTTGGTATTTTTCTACCGGCTTCCAAAAAAAAGGAGATACTCAATTCGACTGTATTTTTTTATTTATTTTTTGTTACCGATATCGATTGGGTGGACCGATTCTCAAAAGTCTTTTTTAGTTTGAAAGGTGGTGCTTCCCGTGTAGTCATTCAAATTTCATCAATTTCAGTATAGTAGTTTTTGAGATAAATTCCAATAACTGAATAGAATGGAAGTCTGTATTCAATTTTTCAAATTGTACTTGTTTACTATTGCAATGTACGAATAGTTAAAAGTAGTAGTGCCATCAGGTGTTACTATTGTTTGTGGCACTAAACTGAGCATATCATACAATATATTAATGAGATGAATATACCTTTTTACGAAGTAATTTTACTTGTGGATATGTTTATATAACTGTTAAGGCATTCCTATAGCTATTTCTAATACATTTCTGCATTGAGACGGGACTTATTCTCCTTTCACAATCATCTGATATATGCAAACATTTAAAGCTAAAGCGCTCATAGAGTCATTCCTTTATACTACTAAGTTAAATCCGAGTAACTCTATTTATTTTGGAACGCGGCGGTAGAGTCTTTAAAGTACATTATAATGAAAAGTTGACGTTCATAAGTGCGACTTTGATTGAATAAATGATTTTTGACTTTGACTTTAACTAACGCAATTGATTTCTAATCATGCAAATAAAATATACGTGGTTCCAAAACAAAACTAATTAGATACAAAATGTATTGCCAATTTTATGTTACCAATGGACATGTCTTTCTAAATTGTTATGGTATATCTATGTAACGAATAGTATAAAACGTTTGCGCTCTTGCCTTTCAGAGAGTCGCTGAAAAATGGACTTTTACTGTTTTCAGAACGCGTTAAAAGATCGTTCGAAGTGGGTGAAAGATATAGGGCGTACTTAAAGATATTTTAGATCAGACACTTATGTATTTAACCTGAAAAAGGTGTTTGTAGAGTAGATAATAGATAAGTAATTCGGAGATCAAAACTTCTGTTAATTGGTCATAGTCATCAATTCAAAAAGTATCCGTTCAAAATTTTGGTTAATTTTATATTATAAAATGAAGTTTATTACAAAAGGTAAGCGAGTCCAGTAAATATACCATAAACAATTAATTTCACATGAATAAGGTTTACATATTCTACTCAAATCCTGGCTCTTGGAAAGGCATGAGCTGTGCACCAAGAGGCAAGTCTCCCCTAAAGCATTGGACTATGAAATAATTGAAAATTTAGAGTAATTTATTTAAGTCAGATTGTCATGAGTTGCAGCAGAGTCACAAAAATTCAATTAGATTGACGTTTTACGTTATGACGTTAAAGATTCCAGAAGTAGAAGAAGCTTTTTGTCCATGATGGTTAGATTTCATAATAATTGTCCGTTATTTATTATTCGTCTTTTTATATGACTATTTTATTATATTTGAGTTAGTTATTAGAGAAAAACGTGCACGTTTGGTTTTGCCAAATTCTCAAAGATTAAACGTGCCATTTTTGAGAATGATTTTTTACCACAGAATTCGCCCTATTTATATCTTTGATTTTTGCTTATTGCATCAAAGATCGCACGGCCAGACACAATAGAAATTTCATTGTTATAATGACATCGACCCTTGAAGGGTTAAAAACACGGGATTACTCACGTAATACTTATCGGATAGATCCGACTATAGTTTCGAACATATTCGGTGATCTTTTTCAAGAAGTATTGTGGACACCCGTGCCGATGATGTCTCGATGAGCGCTAGCACTTACCGAATAGACAAATTCGCTAAACCTAAAAATTTTAGGAACTTAACTTACGTAATTAAGTGTTTGTCAGGAAACGGCCTTTTTATATGACGTGTCAGGATAATGTCTGTCGTTAATAATAAACAGTTTCTATATAATTATTAAGGAAACATTTGAACACAATTTCAGCATCTTCGTAAATGCGTAAGTGGGTCAAAACGACATCGTTATGTCTAGTTTTACGTCGTTATATCACATTATGTTATTCTGGTGAGCCATTACTCCAGAAATAGTGAGTGTAAAGAACACTTCACAGTCATATCACGTTTTAGTGAATTTAAAATGTTTTCAGTAATTATCGACAACTTTAAAAAAAAGGATAAAGTTCTCAATACGACAATATCTTGTTTCATGTTTGTGACCTTATAACTTTATGAAAATCTAAGTAAACAGATTTAAATTATTATTTTTTACTTGAAAGCTAGTGTTTGTCATTAATTCCAATTAAAATTAAATTTGATCAAAATAGTAGTTAATTTAATAATTATTTCATTGTAGTCGGTAATACATAGAAGTCTGGTTAAAATATTGTTACAAAAAGTTATATTCTTTCTAGCAGAAAGTATCAAGTTACTTACGGCCGGTGCTAATTATTATAGTCTATCTATCCATATAATTAACGATAGAAACGGGATATTTACCATGTATTGTATTTATATTTTATATGTGAGCTCTCGATATTTTGGCACAGTTTCATAAGCCATGTTCACGAGTAAACTGAAGTATCTGCGGGTAGGTATTGTTAAGTAACGTGAAAGAAGAGGGACCGTTTCGTCTGCTCATTAATTAATTAGTTAATTAATCAATAAATTAATTAATTATTTATTAATAAACCATGTCAGTTAACTATAATATAAGTTAACTTATATCTATCTATAGTTTTCCTTATTACCGATAGAGATTTGACATATAAACAGCGTCGAATATCTATCTCTAGTAAGGCAACTTAACAATGTACTGACCTTTTGAACAAATATGAGATAGTTGAACAATTTGTATATCTCGGATCAACCATTAACAACAAAGGAAGTTGCGAACCTGAAATTCGACGTCATATTGGCATGGCTAAGACTGCAATGACCCAACTCAAAAGAATATAGAGAGATACGCGCCAAAATCTCAATAGTACGCTCTCCATATTTTTGTATGGCGCTGAATCTTGGACTCTGACAGACAAAGGATAGACGCTTTTGAGATGTGGGTTTGGCGCCATCATCTACGAATACCATGGACAGCTCACCGCATGAATATATCTGTCTTAGAAGAGCTAAATTTAGAACGTTCCCAAAGACTCTCTGCAATATTCTTACATCGAGTATTACAGTACTTCGGTCATATTGCGCGTAGAAGCTCTGGCAACCTTGAGCGTCTAATAGTAACTGGCAAAATTGAGGCTAAAATACCAAGAGGACGAAGCTCTAAGCGATGGACGGATCTGGTATCTGAACAGCTGGAGATACCTTTCAGCACTGATCTACATCAGGCCAGCAACAGAACTCGGTGGAGAGAAACAGTAAGCAAACTGCAACAGAGGAGTCACGATCCTCAGTAATGAGGGAACGATTAGGGAAGAAGAAGAGGGGTAAACCGACGATAAATAGCTTATTGGCACCGGCCGTAAGTCTGCTGGTACCAATGGAGGTCATTGCTACATTTTATAAGGCTAAAGCTGCAAAAAATAAAGTGAAAAAGTCTCTAACTACATAAAGTGAGAGTTGAACTCAGGAGAGACTTAGGAACCTTCAAGAAAGCAGCCTATTTCATTCTCAAAGGCTCGTTACGCATCTTCGAGACCTTGTTGCGGTTTCCGTGGGTGTCGGTGATTACTTAACACTACTGAGCTACCTGCTCGTTTTGCCTCATATCTCATAAAAAGGGTACATATACCGCCGTATTAAGGTTATAATTGAACTAAATATGTCTTTTCTTTACTTTTCCTGTATGCAAGTTTGACTCACACTTGACTATCTCGTGTGGAACCTTAATGCGGAAATAGCAAGAGTGCGGAAAATAAAAAAATTTCAATCCATCCGCTTTATATAAGCCGAAGCATAAACTTATGTAAGTCACATTGAAATAATGTGGCTGTTACGCATGACCCGATAAACGTATAATATAAATATCGTATATTACTTTATAAATGCAAACTCATTTATAATTTAATATATATATATTATGTGTATAATATGTATTATATTGACAAGCATACAAATTTAAAGCATAGGAGAAGAACAAACATTTTAAATTGTATACTATCTATAAAAAAGAAAATTATTTTATGATTTTTATCTTGGCTGTTTGCACGTAAAACATCCATGCAAAAATAGCAACAAATATGCTAACAATTTTTATCTCAATATAAATCGTTAATGTCAAGTTTGCGATCTTTAGACGTAAACATTTTACACTGCAAACAGTTTTGCACTTATAAAATTCCTGTAAGATTTATGACTTGCGTTGATACAAATCTATACTGAAACAAGATTTGCTAAAAACAAGTCTATATATTACTCAAACGTATAAGACTGTTATGACATAAAGCTTTCAGCTGCTCTCGATGCTTTCCATGTACAATATAAAGCCGTCCCTACATAGGTGCGGTATATAACAGGCGTCTCTATCCAACACAGGAAAAAAAACTTACTAATATCTCATTTCAATATAATTTAAGGAATTTATTAATATAATTTTTTATCCATGTTTCATTGGTGTTTCATTTGACTGCTTTCATTTGGTTAAGGTACAGAAACCAAAAGCAGAAATAATATGTTCTAGATGTTTACGCGTTTTTTTTGAAATCACCATAATTAATTTACTGGGTTTTTGCAGTTGGCCTAGCACGAAAATAAGTGTAAGTGTACCCGTTGACTCGCGATTCGCCATATTTGGCCAACAATACAATAGATTTCGCAGAAATAAACCAACTTTTCCAGGAACTGCAACGTGTGTGGTTAAATATTATTTTAATAATATTTACTTCAAGCAACTAACCCACACAGTGTGCAAATTAAAACAAATGTACGAGTAATGCATGTCCAAAGGTACTATATGGTTCAATATTTTGTGTACAATTAACAATATGAATTAAAACAATTAAATATAAATAAAATTTCAATAATTAAATAGTAATGTCGAAGTAAAATAATGACATATACAACAATAATAATGAACATAACATAGAATACAAAAAGTAAGAATAATGTTAAAGAAAATAAAGAGGGTTCTTTCAAAATACGGGCCTAGCGAGTTGTAGTCTACCGCTGTTGCGAAACCACAGCATATATAACCACACATATGATACATTTATAGTGATATACTAGAAGCAATGAAATGAAAATCTCAACAAATGCTATTCATATTCAAATATATCTTTGGATCATAGAATATAATTAGATCCAACGCAAGAGGTCAATGACTGTGCGGAAAGTTGGCGTGCGTTGCCAGAAACGATTGTTGGACGTGATGTGGCGTCTCAAGGCGTTGCTCAAGGTCTTTTTGTGTTTTCATCAAACGCTTTGTGAATTTTTCTTTGATACGTTAGTGGAAGGAACGCGGAAGTTTTTTGATGCTACCACGGAGTCTATATATTATGAAAACGTTTGTGAATGAGTCAAGGTAAGTGTTTGAAGATAACAGAGGCCATATCACAAACAATTTCCGAAAAAGTATTTGTACTTACGCAGTCATTCGTGGTACCGTCTAGCACGAATAACTGCGTAAGTTCAGTGGGCCTAGCACGAATAACTGCGTAAGTTCTAATACTTTTTCGGAAATGGTTTATGATATCGTAACGTGTCGTTCACTGAAACTGTACAAACTGCCATTTATCTAGGACAACTGTGACACAGACACCTCATAGTTTGTACACCGAAGCGTGACGATTTGACGTTTGCGATATGAATACTTTTTCGCAAATTGTTAGTGCTACGGCCTCTATGTGTGTGAGTTTTTCGCACTGAAACGGCCTAAATAGTTATCTGATTTGTGTCTTTGTGGAACCTATAAATTTAACTCATAAAGTATGCACAGTACGAATGTTGAAGTAAACTCCTTGGTGCGCAATAGTGGCATTTCGATCATGTAGCTAACGCATTGCCATGCGCCTTCGTTCATAGATGAATCGGAGATGAAGGAATTATCAGCCGTGCGATTCTCTAATGATTTGTCGATGTCAAATACTTTATGAAATATCGCCCTTGTACATAAGGTTGTTTTTCCAACGTTTCATATCATATCGTCATTTGTTTCACGGATGTTGTCAAAGATGCAACGATGTTTACTCTTAGAGAATCATGCTCATCATAGAGAGGCACGCTCCTAAATATGTTTATCAATCATGAGACCGGAATCGCTCGCAGCGGAGCTTGGCTTGACGATCTTAATAGATCAACAAGTAAAGCAACGCTTGCTGCGGTCAGGAGTTGGATGGGTGACCGCTAGTGGTTGTTTGTCTTAGTACAACAGTCGTTAGGCTATGTCGAAGGCCTTCGGGCAGCCTGAAAACTTGACATGGGTTGGCCACTAACCTATCCACCAATCCGCACGGGAACGGGAACAAAATGGGCTGGTTAATCATCATCATCATCATCATCATCATCAGCCTGTAGCAGTCCACTGCTGGACATAGGTCTCTCCAATTGCACGCCACTTAGGTCTATCTTGGGCTTCTCGCATCCAGTTTTTGCCAGCCGTCTTGCGCAGATCGTCACTCCACCGTGCCTCAAGACGTCCTACACTACGTTTGCCGAGACGCTGGGCTGGTTATGATGATCAAAAGGCCGAAAATGTTTTTTGTTTTCAAGTGATTAAAATATCGTCTAATATAAAAAAAACCTTTGCGTTGTTATTGAAATTTAACTAAATTAAAATTGACTATGACTTCTCAAGCACATATTCGTCTAAATTTTTCCTATAAAGATCTTTTGTTAGGTAGATATTAACCCTTTGCGACCCAGAGATGTATATATAGGGTGTTTGGTAGAGGGACCACTTGGAGAATACAAGTTGGCCAAAAAAAATCCCCGACCCCCCAATATGTTTAACTTTTTTTGTGATTTTTCCTTTTTTCTCCGAAATTGTACCTACCATATTATACATATTTACCACCATAACATTTGTAAAATCTGTTTTAGACCGGATGTTTTTAGTTGAATTTGGTCTCTAATACACCTTCAGGCCACGCAAAGCAAAATTGGATACAAAACAGAGCTAACTAACTGATTTAGTTAAAAAAAATTGGACAGTCGGGAATTTTTTTGGCCAACTTGTATTCTCCAAGTGGGCCCCCGAACCCGCTCATTTGGTTTTTCGGTCCTCTACCAAACACCCTGTATACGTCAGTTTGAACCTGACGTGTATATATATATATACGTCTCTGGAACGCAAAGGATTAAACATCTAATAGCAGTGGATTAACTGACCAACTCCAGCACACCTAGTCGTTATTGACCAATACAAGTTCAAAGTTTTAAGATAAACCAAAGCATTCCAGAGTTGAGTTAATTATGAGACGTAAAACTTTTCAAACAGTTTCTATTTCTTTTCTCCAAACAAAAATTGGTAATGACCAGACCCCCTGTTGAGATGCTCACATCAAATTTTCTGCAGCTAATTCTACCCAGCAGTGTTTGTAAATATTTCTAGAGCTCGACCCTGTACCTATTTCGTATTCAAACGTAATAGCCCATATACATGGTAACAGGTGGCTAACCGTATTTTCTACTTTTTGTATTGAGGACGTCTGAGAGTTCGATTTAGTTGTGTAGTGGAAGTACTTTTGTAGAGTCCATCTGGGCAAGTACCGCCTTTACCAGTTATTCAACCGTGAGGCAGTAGTGTGAAAACATGTGCAATGTTTCCAGCGAAATTAAATGGCAAGAGATTTATTACGTATAGCCATACAGGGTTTTGAAATGTTGTAGTTTAAAATTCTCGAGCAAGCCTGCCACTTAATATCAGGCGTGCAACATGCTCGAGTTATCACCGAAATTCAATCAACAAATTGAAGGAAACTCGATACTGATTGCATTTCTACTGCTGGAACAAGACTCCCTTTCAGAGTGATGAGTAACTTTGAGTAATTTTGCACCACCTGGGCCCAGTGGAGATTAAAAATGCAAGTTGATAGCCAGCTACTCGCAGCAGCAGCAGCAGACGACGTGTCGTCGCTTCATGTCGCCACGACACGTCGTAGCGTCCTGTCGCTGCAGTCGTGATTTCGAACGCGACTGCAGACGGCAACTGCAGATGGAATCAACCATTTGAAAAGCGATATGAAACGTTTAGTTTAAAAGCTTTTCTGATGTTTTACTAGGTATATTGGTACCCGCAAGCTGCACTACCAATCTGCGGTCGAGCGGCAGTGTCATCTGCCGCTCAACGACGCGTCGCTAGCTTCGTGTTGCTGAGTACGGATGGTATTTCATAGAAATACATAGAAAACAGTAGGGTCGTGACGACACGTCGTCTGCTGTTGCTGCTTGTAGCCGGCTACCAACTAGCACCTTAAAGGTGGAGGTCTCCTTTAGGGCTAGTTGCAATCTCAGAAACGTTTTAATACTAAAAAAACGCCCTTACCAGTTGCAGTACCATTCAGAACTTAGAACTGTAGTTTTATCAGTCTATGGGGTTATTGGTTTTTGAGTCTCTTTTCCTTAGTAATTACACTTAATTCAGTGCCATTCACATCTAAATACAGTAAATACTTGCGCACTATTGATTCAAAGCAAGACGATCTCGTCCACAAGGCCTACCACCTCGTAAATCAAGTTTCTTATATTCGGCTTTAACGATTCGCATACCGATGGAGAGAACATGCCGTTCTTTGAGAGGTATACCCATAGTCACCACACTGAGCATACGGGTATGTACTAGACGAGTTTTTGAGTGCAGACCACGTTTAGGCAGGCGTAGATCGCCCTGCGGCCAAATGGAGAGACCTCCTGCGGAAGGCAGCTGGTAGTAACTGGATGCGAGAGCTGAAGACCGAGCTCTGTGACGTACTTTAGAAGAGACCTTTATCCAGCAGCGGAATATGAGCTGATGATTATGATGACGATGGAAAGAATACCATTTAACTACTAACGTATAAAGAGGGTTTATGTGTGCACCCATCTTAGAGTACATCAAAATGCTGATCAATCGTCAGTCCATTAATTGTAACAGATGTATGTTTTTTATATTCACTTTGTGAGTTAGTGTTTGAACACTAACCCACACTTTCACTTGATGGTGAACGTGATTTTTATTTCACGTGATGATGCAGTCGAAAGTGGTATTACACTAGACTAAGAATAGCGAGCTCAGACGGCTGTCGGACCTCACTCTTAGGTGCGTCAGATTTTCAAACTTGAGGGAGATAGCTAGTCAGGCGGACACTAGAAGTGCCCTACCACCATGCTGTGGGTTTCATCACGATGTTACCTTCATATCTCAAGCTCAAGCTCAAGCCTGAGAAAGGGATCGATCTCTTATGACCCCTAAACTATCATCACTTCGAAATGTATGTAGATAGTATAAATATGTTTCGATATATATACACCCGAACACGATAAGCCAGGGATATCATAAAATCCAGTCATTCTCATAGTTTATTCGTGTTGCTTCCATATTTTAGTGGGCGTACGTTATGCATGCCAAAACAATCAACATTTTTATATTATGCATGACTCCTCGTCGTACCTACTCCAAAACCTGTACGTGCTGGTATTTTATTTATTTATAAAAGCTTTTATGCAGATTATACGCGTGTTTTTTTAACCAGAACACGGGTCACTTCTGAAAGATTGTGATTACTCTATTTCAGGTCCGGTTGATGGATGGATGGTGATTATTTCTTTCTGCTACCATTTGCAGTGAATTTGTTATTTATAGAGAAATATAATATTGCAAACTACCTACACGTTAGATAGCTTCGTCCGCTCAGTTAGTAGCGACCTTGCCTTCAAATCGCGTGGTCCCAGGTTCCATCCCTAGCCAGTGTATAAATTTATCTGATCACTCTCAGGTCTCGTTGTTGTGATGTGTATGCATGCCTCCCGCGTCACACGGAATTCTTGAACGAAGATATGAGTGTGTAAACATTATGTTCAATGACATGATTATTTTAAAATCGTAGTAGCACTTTTACAAAGAAGAATAAAACCCCGAAACTTCCTTTAATATCCGTCCCACTTTTCTAACCGTACCTAAAAGTGTTGTTTATATATAAAATAATTATGCAAAAGCCATAATCGATGCCTGAACCAATTGTCGAATACAAGTTTTTCATTTATTACAATATTTTTTTTAACATGTTAATCCCGTTACTTCCGGTTCATAGAGTTTTATTGTTGTAAACTCCTGCACGGCTGTAAATTGGTCGTTAAATTATAATAATATGCATTAGTTCTCATTTCCGGCCGAGGTATAGAGCACACGTATCACACACGATGAACTTTATTTCAATGCGTTTTCCTTCGATACTTGCATCGGTCCGCATATATACAGCTGACAATATAATTTGCACACGTAATATTTATCGGCCGACTATAGTTTCGACCACATTCGGTGGTCTTTTTCAAGGAGTATTCGGGACGCCCGCGTCGATGACGTCTCGCTTAGCACTTACGTGAGTAATCCCGTATTCCTAATTAAAAATGAGTGAAAACTGAGTTTTTATAACAAAAAATATAATTTGCCTTTAAACACACTGACGAAGTTGAAATTATTGAGTGAATAAGACTTGAGGTGATAAGAGCAGTGCAGTTCCACTGAAGTTTCCGTAACCTAAATCTCTGGAATGCATTATTAAGTATCTGGAATACTGGAAACGCATAACGGTTCTGAAGAAAACGATGAAGTCAGTCATTTGATACCAGAATTATTTATATTAATGGGAATAAAACGTTTGCATGGAGACGATGCTAAATACGTTCAACTAGATTCTAATGGTTAGTCTACCTTCTGTTCTTAAGACTAATCCTTGCCTCAGGGGATCTAAGAGCAGGTGTGTACTTTGCCCAAAGGTTGAGCCTGACCATTCAAAGAGGCAATGCGGCCAGTGTTTTAGGAACCCTTCCACACTGGTGATTTAAACGTTGTTTATGATTTGCAAAATTAATTTCATATATTGTATTGTTATTTTTAAACTTTTATTAAGCTATGACTTGAAACTTACTTCCTTCTGTTAGATATTCTGTAATTGTTTCCGCACTACAGCTTGAATATCGGGCATTAGAACACTATAGAGGTAAGCTTTGCAAATTTAGAGAAACCCGCAGGAATCTCGTCCAAGGAGGACGAGATTCAAACTCGCGTCTTCTGAAGAGTATTGCAGGAAGACGCGGGTTTGTCTCCGAGGATGCGTTTTTTCGCTATTAATAATTATGCAAAGTTTGGTCTCGCTAAGCAGGTGACAGTGCTTTAAAAATCATATAATAAATTCTAGAGATATACCATACAGTAATTCCTAACCATTCTTTACAGGTATCAATTTATTGTGAACATATCTAAGCCCAATCCAAATAAATTTAGTGTTGTTGCACATTACCTTACCTACCTTAAAAGTAGGTAAAGTAACCTTAAAAGATTCGAACCAACTCCCAAATACGAAGTACGAAATCTCGTTTGACGGATTTCACGATTTCTAATGTGATTGTGACAAAGCACAAATACAGTCAAGGGTGATGAAACGTAAAAATAGATTTCTTCGTAGTGATTAATTATATTTGCATTTAGGTATTTTATAGACAGTAGCTTATTGATCTACTAAATGAATAAAGTATTTACTCATAATACTGTTTAGCAATTGTTACTGTTTAATATGTATATATATTAAATTTTCACTAATTATATGTAGTATAATTTCTATAAGTTTTGGCATGAGTACCACTCAATTTCTAAAAGAATATGTAAGATGGTTTACGTACTTACTTACACAAAATTAAACTTCAACAAATTACACATAATGTATAGGTTTCATATAATTATCATCATCACTATACTATATAGGGTGTTTGGTAGAGGGACCGACAAACTAAATGAGCGTGTTCGGGGGACCACTTGGAGAATACAAGTTGGCCAAAAAAAATCCCCGACCCCCCAATATGTTTAACTTTTTTTGTGATTTTGCCCTTTTTCTCCGAAATTGTACCTATTTACCACCATAACAATTGTAAAATCTGTTTTAGACCGGATGTTTTTAGTTGAATTTGGTATCTAATACACCTTCAGGCCACGCAAAGCAAAATTGGTACAATATTGGAGAAAACGAGAAAATTCACAAAAAAAAGTTAAAAAAAATTGGGGTGTCGGGGATTTTTTTTGGCCAACTTGTATTCTCCAAGTGGGCCCCCGAACACGCTCATTTGATTTGTCGGTCCCTCTACCAAACAACCTGTATAAAAACATAAAACACTGATCACTTATCATCACATCATTACATTTCATCACCCTTGACTGTATTTGTACGTTTTCCACGGTAGAAATTGTGAAATTAAACTTCTTAGTTCGTTTTTGGCAGATAGGCCTCAACACACTGGCAACACTCCTGTAAACATAGAGCGGGCTAACAGCCACTGCAGCATTTAAACATTGTGTAGTACCTACAGTGAAAAAGAAACGTACCTTCTTCGTCGCTCCCGATCATGGAGTAGCGTTCGTATCCGCTCAGGTTTCTGTGAGTACCGAGACCAAAGTCGTCTTTCGTCCACTGTAACGTCCCTGCTTTGTTCTCCACTCGGCATGGCAGAGTTACTCTGGAGCCGACTATGGCACTCTGTTGAATAAAAATAAAGTCAAATATCAGAAAAGAACAGCTTTCAGAGTAGGTACTAACATCTCTTGATCGGTTCTGATGTTATGTTTCAGGTGTTCGTAAAATTGGTCTGTGGCAAGATATAAACATAAAATATATTTTAGCATATTATACTACTCCAGAAGTTCCACTCGTTTCTCTGAACCAGTAAGTGGCAACTCGCAAATCTGACATGGTGTGTGTTACAGACACACGCCATGTCAGATTTGCGAGTTAGAATTTACGAGAGAACAAGTTTAAAAAAATTACCAAAAATCGGAACCGACTTCAACACCAAAAAGTGTGAAATAACTTGTTGAAATGGGTACCATGATAGTTCAAAAGTACCTATTATCACAATATTGTGCGCATGGTACAGACTTGTGACCGACTGACGACGGTGTTAATTTTTTTGGTAAAAAATAGTTTCACCTTTTTTAATGACTCTCTTCTTCCAGGTTCGATTGTCAATAATGATATCATCAAGATGAATCAATACATTTCAATTTTTGAAGTGTAACTCAACAACTGTTTGACCTAATATGATGAAATTTAAATGGGACCTCGGAAGTATACTCTACCAAACAAAAAAAAGAGTTTGAGAATTGGTCCACTAATGGGGAAGAAGTTGGCTAACATACACATAAAAAAATATAGATACACACGAACATAAAACCTCCTCTTTTTTGAAGTCGGTTAAAAACAAAACCACGTGTTAAAATTACTTTGTTTCTTAGGTACGTATTGACACAAAGTAATTAAGTTTCATCATAAATAACGCTAAACAACGAACCAACAATCAAAACAAAAATGCCTATGTAAATTTATAGAATACATTATAAATTCAAATTAATAATTAAAATCGTCTACGATGGTTGACGCCAGGTTGGATTTTGTAAGTTCTGACGTTCGGCAGAATATTTTTATTTTTAGTGGAATCGGAAATCCTTGATTGAACGAGATTTTGGATTAGTTATTGCAATAACTAAAGTGTAACAAAACCATATTCAGGTTTTACTTTGTTTTACTAAGTAGGTATGTTCAACTTTTATTCAATTTTATTTTTATAAGGACCTTGACCTTGAACCTTCTGTTAGAGGATTTTATATTATGAACTCGTGTGATTTGTTGTATAAATAAAATCAAATCACTTATGGAGGATCCCAATAATCTATCTATCGGCGGTTTTCCTTACTACCGATAGAAATTTGACATAACGTCCATACAAATAGTGTCAAATATCTATCTCTAGTAAGGTAAACCGGCGATAGATAGGTTATTGGGATCGGCCGTTAGTCAATAGAGTATTATAATCGTCAACATCCAATCACAGTACTTGCCAAATAGCATTTTGGTAAAGACGTACTAGGAAAACAGGTACTAGTATGCCTGCCTATGCCAACTTTCACGGCGATCAACAGTCCAAGCACAGGAGGGGTATTGTTTAATTAAAAACATAAAAATTATCTATGGTGTCATCTGTGTCCATAACTGCTGTGTTATCTATGTACAACTCGGTGTTATCTATGCTGTTCGCTCTCTGTGCTCTCTCTTGCCGTATTTGTTCTGCGTGTGCGTGAAATAAATTTTTAAAACAACATAAATAATTGTTATTATGTTCTTCACGAACAGGTATACTGAAAAACAGCACCGCGTGCACGTGAATATGTGTATGCTGCATACGCCGAGTGTTCTTATCCCTTTTGTCCTTAAATAATTATAGTTTCTTTTTTAGTTTATTTATTTTGTTAATTTTTTTTGAGTGACAATAAATAAATTTTGACTTGATTTGATTTAAAGATGCCCAAATCAATTTCTACAGTGGTTGAGGACAGGACATGAAGAGTAATTTAGCTTGACTAAATTCCTATCTATACAAATAAATAAAATTAAAGTGTTTTTATAGCGTCGAAATAACAGCTTTTTACTAAACGCATGTGAAATTTATATGGGTAGTCCCATATAACTTTCACATGCGTTAACAAAAATATTTTTTTTGTCTGCCTGCCTATCCGATTGTTCCGGCTAATCTCCGCAGCGGTTGAACTGATTTTTATATGATTTTCACTGGCCGATAGTCGATCTAATAAGGAGTAAGTTACGTTTAATTATGTAAAAAACAAGGTTTTTAATGGTGAAGGTACGAGTAAAGGCAAAAAGTAAAAAATCATGGAACGTTATCTTTTTGTTTTATTTCGCCAATCGCCTTGGAAAGTTTTAGTAATGAACTCACCGCTTTACTATAACGACGAGACTTGACGAGAGTTATCACATTAAAGTAATCACAAGTCACAAATACTTATAGCAAAACAACAAGTTTGCGACGACGGCACCGCGGCGGCATGATGTTACGACCAATCAGAAGCTAGCGATAAGCGAGCGCTAATGAGAGTCGAATGCGGGTAGCGGATTATCGATAGCATGTTAGGACGCGTTGCACATTCCTATCCCTATTGACGTTTATGACCCTACGACTCAGTTGGTAACGCGGTGATTATAGAACGTGACTTAGACAGGACAGTTAATGACTGATTTGTTTTAATTCAAATTCATTTCTTAATCGCTCATATATGGGTGCCTAAAGAAATACAGATGGAAAATTGTAATTACAGAGCACCACATTTAACCAATTTAACCAAACGTATACAAATTAATATATCATTTAATATAATAAAAAAATATATTTTGTAATGTCATAAGATCAAGTACAATAAATAAAAATGTCACAAGGCTTTTTTTCTGATGATGAATGAAGATCATTCACCAGATCAGAAGTCATTTACACTGTAATATGTTTTGTCAGACGTTTAATTTGATTTTGAAATAGTTTAGTCGATCGATCGGATGTCAACGATATCTTTTGGTAAATGATTGTATATCCTCGGAGCCATACAACACACTTTTATTTGAAAAAGCGGTCTGGTTAATGGGATAGCAAACTTTTTTATTTATAAATGTCTGTCACTTCTATAGGTATTAAATAAATGTAAGTTAAAACACTGTTTTAAACTATCACGGTTGTTCTCTAAAGTTATGTGATTATTAACGGGATATTTACCGTGGTAAGGTTGTGGAATGAGCTCCCGATATTTCGGCGCAGTTACATGCACCATGTTCACGGGAAGACTGAAGAATGCGGGTGGTTGGTCAAAAAGTTTAATAGTTAGGTGCAGGCATAACGATCTACCCTCTTTCTTAGTCTTTTGCTACGGTTATCACTGGAACTCGATCCTAAGTCCCGACAAAACACACTCACTGTATCACTGCGTAAAGTATTTTGAACACATTTTGAACGCGGACTTTTATTTTTAAAACAACCTAATACTGGATTCCACGCACTGGCGAGTTGAAAACCATCACCTCGATTGAAATTCTGGCATTTCGAGATCTCAATAGTTTCCTTTACTAGCCTTGGTATGTAATGGCGTTCGGTGGACAAGATTTTAGGGTTATGGAATTCAATCCAGTGGTTAGGACCCGCGTCCAGCAGATGCTCAGCTATGGCAGATTTGTGTCTTTCATTGTTTTTTACTGCCTTTATGTGTTCCTTGATGCGGCATGAAACAGTTCGCTTGGTCTGTCCTATGTACGAACTTCCTCAGCTGCAGTTAATTTTGTACACCCCGGGATGCTGAAAAGGAATCTTGTCCTTAGGGGAACGCAGACATTGCGCAATCTTCTGATGAGGAGTAAATATGGTCTTGATAGCCTATTTGTCAAGAATTCGACCTATTTTGTCTGTGACTCCTTTAACAAATGGCAAAAAAGTCGGCTGTCGTTCTACCTTCGGTTTCATCAGTTTCTTCCTTGGCTTGGTTATACCGACCTGAGCCTTATAACCATTCCTGCGTAACACCATCTGTACGTGGGATAGTTGCTCTTCAAGGTGTTCTGTATCGCACAGATCATAGGCCCGATTTGTCAGTGAACTGACCACAGAATTAAGATGCCGGGGATGATGGTGAGAGGTGGCATGCAAGTACAGGTCTGTGTGTGTCGGTTTTCTGTACACTGTGTGACCAACCACCCGCATTCTTCAGTCTTCCCGTGAACATGGTGCATGTAACTGCGCCGAAATATCGGGAGCTCATTCCACAACCTTACCACGGTAAATATCCCGTTAATAATCACATAACTTTAAATGTAAGTTATTACGAAAAAACTGCAATTTCGTAGATATACACAGAAGGTAATGTCATGATCCTAAGGTTTTTAAAAAGGGTTCACAATTTTCAGTTTTCCCTAACTTGCAAAGTGCTTTCATCATAATGACGATGATGATGCTTGTGCTGATGATAGAGCTTTAAGTGTAGTAGAAATCTCACTTGATCTTCTGATCTGCATCCTTATAAATAAGATATGAAATATTGCCTACAATATATTTTCACATCTCTAACATTCACTGAGCAACCCAAATATAAACTACATTTTAAATTCCACTTAACTTAAAACACATTAAATTCAAATTTATACACAAATTAATAATAATCTTAAACAAGCAAGTCTCCATTTAACTATGCAAATATATACAACCGTATGAATAAGTACATAAATTCTACATTAATTAATTAACTATCCACTGTTAAAAAACTTGTCTGCCGATAGCTATCTTTAGTCAAACTTTATTATAGTTATTTACGTTTGAAAACAAAACGGATATCTACTATTAAGTATTTTATGTTAACACGATATTAATACAGTTAACAGATGGCATTTATGTTCTCGAGTTACTCGTGACGAAGCGACGCCGTCGATTTTGTCACAGAGTTGACGCTAAAGGTTTTTACAAACAGCGACCGTGGTGGGGCGCGACGTAGACGTCTTTTAGGCGCGCTTACTTACGAGTACTATGGAAAGTATGATCTGTCGTCATACAGAACACGCCATGTTCTGTCTTGCTATTCTGTAATGACTCGTCGATGCGCTCGTCGAGGAGCTCACCGGTGTCAAATACTTTATGAGATTGCCCTTGTACATAAGGTTGTTTTTCCAACGTTTCTTGTCATCTCGTTATTTGTTTCAAATGATGTTGTCAAAGATGCAACGGTGTTTGCTCTTAGAGAATCGCACGCTGTACGTCGAGACATTATGCTTTAGCACCAATCGCCAAAACAAGTCGAGCCAACGTCGCGTCCCGCCACGCTCGCTGTTTGACAAAGCATTTAACCCTTTATAAGAGACGACTACTTCTGCCTATGACAGGAAGGGTACAGGGGCAATTCAAAGAATGTCACTTAAAAGTCAAATAAATGTTAGGTATGGCAACACTTAGGTTTTGGTGCGTATTTTTCAGCACCATCTAGTAAAAAGTGTAAAAACTAAACACAATAGCAGTCCTTCATATCATGAGTTTTTATAAACCGCGAACAGGTGCAAAAGGGGGAAAAAACTCCTTAGTCCTCCTTAATCCTAGTCAATCACGTCCTTACCATTTTGTACCAAGTGCACTGCGCCGATAACCATGAGACATTAAGTTGTTAAACCTCATTTGACTGTAATTTCATCGGCAACCATACCTTAAAAACAAGTACAATATGAAAAAATTAATAACGACTTCCATTCTATTCAGTTATTGGAGCGTATCTCAAAAACTAATGGACCGAATTTGATGAAATTGAAATGGGACCACACGGGAAGCACTAGCTTTAAATTTTTTAATTTTTCAGAAGATTTTTAGAATCGGTCCACCCAGTCGAAAGTTATGAGGTAACAAACAAAAATAAATATAGTCGAATTGAGTACCTCCTTTTTTGGAAGTCAAACCAATGTTTAATAACCCGACTACGGAAATAAAAAAAATAGAAATACACCATTTGGGCTTCTCCGCATTCACCCAGTGTCATTCACGCCATAAAAACCAATCTAATGACGTATCATTTATCAAAATTGGTTGAGCAGTTGAGTAGGAAGCAAGCATAGGAACGTACATACATACATACCACATTATCTCGGTACAGTACGAAAACTACATACAAACCTACAAACGATCGAAACGGCTCACTCACACAAACACGCGCATCGACGAGAGCCCCAAGCGGTTGTCGCCGTTCTCTCAGTAGTGAGGCCGCGTCAAGACTTGGTCAGACAGTGTGATCATGTATTAGTTTATTTGCGCTTAACTAGGCTTAGTTTCCATACTGTTAGATATGAAATTATCCTCAGCTTCAACGTAGTTGGGTAAAAATATGTAATCATTAAACACATCTCTGTCTGCTTACTAATGAAGTCGGGTCGTCCATTTTAAAAGCTACTAATATCATCACGGCTCCACTAATCTCTACGATAAATATTCATAGAATATTACAATAAGTCACCATTTAGGGTATAATAAACAATTTAACCGATCATATCTATAGTAGGCCCTATTCATAATTGGATTATTATGCACATATGTATTGGAAATGGAGTGTTATGAAGTGTGTGTGAAGAAGGTATCAAACAAAAACATCTGCTACTACCTAAGAGTTAATACTATCAAATGAAATTGTATATATTGCAGAAACTATGTTAAAATAAATGTGATTAGAGGCACTGCAAATATAATAGTTTATTATACAAATTTTATATATAAACAAACTAACCATAACATTATTGACATCATCATCATCTCAGACGTAGGACGTCCACTGCTGAACATATGCCTCCCCCATGATTTTCCAAAAGGACCGGTTAGAAGCGGCCTGCATCCAAAGTCGTCCTGCGACCTCTATCAGGTCGTCTGTCCACCGTGTCGGTGGACGACTTACGCTGTGCTTGCCGGTCCGTGGTCTCCACTCCAGAACCTTCCAGCCCCACCGGCCATCCGTTCTGCGTGCTATGTGCCCTGCCCACTGCCACGTCAACTGGCTAATCTTCTGAGCTATGTCGGTGACTTTTATTCTTCTACGGATCTTCTCATTTCTGAATCGATCACGCAGAGAAACCCAGAGCATAGCCCTCTCCATAGCTCGTTGTGCGACTTTGAGCTTACTTATTAGGCCCATAGTAAGAGACCACGTTTCAGTGCCATAAGTCATCACCGGTAACACACATTGGTCGAAGACTCTTGTCTTGATTGATAAGATTAAGAGTAATTGCAAAACAGCTATCTATAAACGCAATTGCAACGCAATGGCTGTTACAGTATTCAATACACTTCCTAGAAGTATTAGACAGCTCCCATTCAAATTATTTAAAATTATGTTTTACAAGTGGCTCGCTGAAAATTGCTTTTATGATTTGAAAGAGTTCTTTAATTTTATATTAAGGTTTGGGCATTTTTTATAAATAAGTTGTGACATAATTTTTTTTGACATTGACATTAAGTCTTATTGAACTGCTTAATGCGTTTTTCCCAATGAACTGCTTATTTTCCTCGAAAGGACTTTTCCACATGTAGGTCTAACCGGGCGACACCGAATTATTCCTCAAATAGGGGTCCTGACGCACCACACCTCGTGTATTGACATTTTTATAATTTAATTTGCGTGCTATACATTTAATTTAATTATTAATTATGTCACTTTTAAATTGTATATCGCATTGATAATTCTGATTCATTATGGTATTATTTAAAATAAAATGTGTAAATTTAACTTATTGACAATATTTTGTATGCCAGTCTATGGTGGAACATGCAGAACAAATGTATAAAAAAACACCTCATTGTAACCATGTTTCGTGCAATAAATCGATTTCTATTTCTATTTCAAACTGGGAGAAAAATAGCCAAAATACTAGCAGCATTGCCACGCTGGATGGCAATGCTAACTTTTTGTCCTGTTCTTATAGGTACTAAATGCATGGTCAACTTCATTGCAGAAATAAAAAGTTTCTTTAGTGGCAATTGCAAACTGGACGGCCCGGCTGATAGCCCCCAGGAGGTGGACAGACAACCTTTCTCTTAAGCTTTATTAATATTATATCTGAAGTACAAGGGTAAATAAACCACGGAAGTCTTCGGGCGTTGCATTCGGTTAAATTTTTTTTTTTGTGGTTTTGAACATTCCACTGTCAGTTATATATAGGGTGTTTGGTAGAGAGACAGACATACCAAATGAGCGTGTTCGGGGGCCCACTTGGAGAATACAAGTTGGCTAAAAAAATCCCAGACCCCCCCAATTTTTTTTAACTTTTTTTTGTGAATTTTCCCTTTTTCTCCGAAATCGTACCTATTTACCACCATAACATTTGTAAAATCTGTTATAGACAGGATGTTTTAGTTGAATTTGGTCTCTATACACCTTCAGGCCAATCCAATTCAAAATCCAGGTATCCAATTTTGCTTTGCTTGGCCTGAAGGTGTATAGAGACCAAATTCAACTAAAAACATACTGTCCGCATCAGGTTTGCGCTATACGAAAAGATTTATGAATGAACTGGGGGCTTGCTGATTCCGAATGGTTAGGAGAGGAGGTAAAACAATACGGCAATAAATTTATATTTCGTAATGGTTTGTGTTGTTATACGGTTTCCTGTAACTGGCAAAACTATAAAAGCACCAGTTTTTGTATGGCGTCAAGAAATATTCACAAATCAGCCGCTTGGGGCGTTTTCTGTGACACCATTTTTATCGATTACACCATTTAAAGATTTGATTCTCTGGTAGTATAAAAAACTCCTTTCACTAAAATTTCCGTAAGTGTAACGTAATCGTATCGTCGACATATACAGTTACACCACGTAGATACGAGTTTCCTTTTAAAGGAATAAATTATGAAATTAATGCATACATTGCACGAAGGCCATTGAATTAACGTTCATATCAGCGTTCGCGATAACGTGGTTAGTACGCCCACCACTCATAACTGGTCATAATAATACGAACTAGTAGGTTCCTCAGTCTGCAGACCTAACCGACGCTAGTTTGTCTACCGACTGCCAAAAAGGAAAAGGTACTCAATTCGACTATTTTTTTTAATGTTAGTTAAATAATTAATAACTTTCGATACGGTGAACCCAGTCGCACGCCGAACAGCGCGAGGAGTGCACGTGTATCGCCCGCGTATTGTTTTTGTTGACGACAACAGGAGTCGCGCCGCGATGTTGAGTGAGGAGGAGTCGGAGGTAGATCGACCCGAGTCAGTGACCTCGGGCGATCTCCACTCGGATGGGCAGTTACAGCGAGGTAAACGTTTGAGAAACTACGAAGGAGAAGATAAAGACAATTTCATCGAAGTGAAGAGGAGGCCGAAACGTTTGGCTAAGCGTGCGTCTGAAGATCATGATAAGAAAACTGGTTTGAACGAGTTTAGTGCAACACAATCTATGACGTCGGAGGGGTCTGTACGTTATTATGAAGTTTGCGTTACGTCGATTGAGCCGCTACCGAAGCAAATTGCCTTTGCTAAAATGCTTAGAAGTTTGAAGGTACCCGATATTTTGAAGATTAAGTATAAGAGTAGTTACAAAGTCATTATTACATTTGATAAGAATGAAAACGCGAATAGTTTTTTGAATTGTGAGCAATTAATAGAAAAGGGGTTCCGATGCCAAAGAACAGACGAAATGAATGTATGTTACGGAATAGTGAGACAAATCGACCTTGAAACCGAAGTAGAAGAGTTACAAAAGACCTTCACGTGTGAATCTGAGATCATATCCATTAGGCGTCTTAAGAGACAAACGAACGAAGGCACCTGGACTGATAGCGAGACGGTTCGCTTATGCTTCAGGGCCTCCACTTTACCTCCGTATGTGTCAGCATACGGTTGCAGGTTCATGGTGGAGTCGTACACCTTCCCGGTCTCGCAATGTGCTGGGTGCTGGTATTACGGACATTTAAAAAAATACTGTCCTACAAAGAAGATTGTATGTCCTAAATGTGGTGCAAATCACGTAAACTGCGAGACAAAAATTTATAAATGCGTTAACTGCAAAGGTTCCCACATGTCTATTGAAAAGTCACGTTGTCCAGTATTTAGAAAAGAGAAAGAGATAAGAAAAGTTATGTGTGAAGAGCAATGCACTTATAAAAAAGCATTATCTATATACATGGAAAGACAAAGCAGCGAGGCGCATGGAAGTCAAGATACAATAACGCCCAGGGAACGTAAACAAACAGATAACAACATACCTACTTATAGTCGCAGTTATGCTGAAGCTATTTTACGTAAAAGTAATGTAGAAAACCGAGAGGAAGAATTATTAAGCGATGCTTCGAACTCCAGTCAAGAGTCAGTAATAGCAACAGCGCAGAGCGAATCTAACCACGAGTATCGGAAGAAGAAAAAGAAGAAGAAGAAGAAAATTTCGATAAACAAAGAAGAACATCGTCAAGAAGAGAATAGTGAGTTTGTGAATGAAAATGTGCATAATAGACAGAAAAAATTCACCTTTAGTAAATTTTACAATAGGATTAAGGAAATTATGTTATCAAGCAAATCGCTCAGCGAAAAAATCACAGACTTTTTGAAATTATTGTTTGAGGAGTGCTACCTTATGGTATCTGGGATGTTTAGAAACGGAGACTATGTTACAAAACTATTATCCATGCTCGGGCATGGATAGAGCTCACAGTATGCAACGTTTTGTTAACATAGTCCAGTGGAATTCGCAGAGCATCAAAAATAAATTAACCGATTTTGAAAGTGTCTTGGTCCAGAATAAAGTACATATAGCCATCTTAAGTGAAACTTGGTTAACGGAAAATATAACTATCAATATTAGTAACTACAATATATATAGAAAAGATAGATTAGAACCATGGGGGGGTGTAGCCATTTTTGTACATAAATCTATACAAAGTGAGGTGATTGAAGTGAATCTTAGTAATCCCGGCATTGAAGTAGTTGCAGTAAAAGTTTTAAATTGTAAGCTTATTAAGAATGTTATCTCTGTCTATTGTACTCAACCTGTCCTCACTACTCAGTCAGACTGGGATGAATTGTTTTCACTTTTTGGCAATAAAACCTTGATAGGGGGCGACTTTAACGCCCATCACACTAACTGGTCTTATAAAACCGATTCTAGAGGTATTCGAATTTTCGATTCTAGTTTAAATAATGGCTTTATCTCTATGAATACTGGCAGTATAACGCGTATGAAACTTGTAAACAATTCCTTGCAGAAAACGTCGCCTGATATAACATTTGCCTCGTCAGATATTATGGTAGATTTGAAGTGGAAAGTACTCAACGAGAACCTAGGTAGTGATCATATGATAATAAAAATCTCTGTAAATTACGAAGACATATCACACTATACAAAAAAGCGAAATTTTAGAAAAGCTGATTGGCCTAGTTATAAAACTTCAGTAGAACGGTCTCTGTTAAATTTACATCTTAACTTTAATTCTGAGCACGTACAAAATTTATATGATACGTTTATGGATATTATTAATGATGCAGTTGAAGAGAATATACCGTGGCTTATAATCAATAATGATCCAGAAAGCAAATTCGCGCCAAAATCGTACTGGAATCCTACACTATCTGAATTAGTAGCCCAACGGAGGCTGGCATTAAGCACCTTCAGAAGAAACCCTATCCCTAATAATCTCAAAATTCTAGAAGAGAAAACGTTGATAGCTAGAACCGAAATATCTAAAGCTAAGTCTAAAGATTTCCGCGGTTTTTGTGACTCAGTTAGTGAAGATACATCTTTATCTGATATGTGGAGAAAAATGAGATGGATAAAAGGTTACCGTCATCGGAATTTCATTGCGCCTGAAACTAAAAAACATGAATTACTCTGTAGCCTAGCCCCAGATTGTGCAAGTGTATCTAAACCTATTTTCTTGTCTAGGAATAGCTTGTTAGAAAAAGATTTTACTATTCAAGAGTTTGAAGCATGCCTTAAAAGAAAAGATACGGCACCTGGGGATGACAGTATCACATACTCAATGATTTGCAATCTTCCAGAGGTCGGTAAATCTTATTTGCTTCAGTTGTACAATAAGATATATAGTTCTGGTCTAGTACCGCACCAGTGGAGAGATATCAAAATAATACCAATTCCAAAGGCGAATAACAATTCGAGTACGGACGTTAAGTTAAGACCTATTTCATTAATTTCTTGTATGTGCAAAATTTTACATAACATGATTGGGAAAAGATTAGAATGGTACGTAGAACATCATAATATACTATCTCAGAATACTACAGGTTTTAGAAAAGCAAAATCTTGTTTAGATTCTGTAACACGATTAGTGACTACTATACAAATGGGTCTCGCAAAAAATTTACCTACACTGGCCTGCTTTCTTGATATAGAAAACGCGTATAATAACGTTTTGATTGATGCCTTAGTGAAAACATTAGATAGATTAAAAGTTGGGAGTAAAATTTGTAATTATATTTGGGAATTTCTTAGTGAAAGGCATTTGATAATAAATAGTAATAATAGTGAGAATAGCCGAATAGTAAGGTGGACATCAAAAGGCTTGGCGCAAGGTGATCCTTTTTCACCATTGTTGTTTAATATAGTAACTTATGAAATCTGTAAGTCTGTTAGTACAGAAATAAGTCAATACGCAGACGATTTTGTAATATATGCCAGCGATAAAAGTATTGATAAATGTGTTTTTGAGATCCAATATTCTTTGAATACAATAGTTAGACTTCTTAACAACGTTGGTTTACAGTTATCTGCAGATAAATCTAATTTTTGTCTGTTTAGCAGAGGTCGCAGACGGAAATATATAGAACTTAAAATAAATCAGGTAACATTAAAATCTAATGAAAACATTAAATATTTAGGAATTTGGCTAGATCGCTCACTTCTTTGGAATAGGCACATCCAAGAAACATGCGAAAAAACAGAGAGATACCTAAATATTTTGAAGGTTTTGGCGGGTAGTGGCTGGGGTGTTCATCCCAAGCATTTGAGAAGGCTATATGTCAATCTTATTAGAAGTAGAATAGATTTCGGTTCCTTCCTCTATGATAACGGTGCAAACTGTCACATTCGTAAGTTAGATAATGTACAAAATCAAGCGCTTAGAATTATTGGCGGCTTTATAAAATCAACTCCGTTACATGTTATGGAGAGTGAAGTATGTATTCCCCCTCTGGGTATACGTAGAAAGTATTTAGCATACAAATACTGTCTCAAATCTAAATCATGGTGTAAAAACTCGATTATAACCCTTCTAGACGAATTCGGTGCTCTTTGTCCCGATTTATATGGTAGATACTGGATGTATAAAAAGAAACCTTTGCTCATGCTAGCATATAACGAAGTCAAAAAAGAAATATGTACTGCTTCTAATCCATTAGAAATGTTTTTATTGGAAGAGTGGGTATCTAATATAAACATAAAAAAATATATAGTTGATAGTTTAGAGTGTGTTCAGAAGGCTAAAAAAGATTATAATACTGATGTTTTAAAAAATAATGTATTAACGGAGTTAGATAGAAAATATAAAAACTGGCACAAAATATTTACAGACGGGTCAAAGAGCGCCGGTGCGTCCTCGTCAGGGATAGCATTTTTTGATGCAACTTGTAAATATGCTGAGAGTTACCGGAACGTGTCGCCGATATGTATAATGACCTTGGAGCTGTTTGCCATATCGGCGGCACTGTCCTACGTCGAGTCTAATGTGCGAGACAGTGTAGTAATACTTACGGATAGTAAAAGCGCTTTACAACATATTTATAGATGTACTATGGGTAGTCGAGGTATACCTATTACTTACTCTATTTTACGTAAGGTAGAAAGGCTTCGGACAAATCAAATCACCGTAAAATTACAATGGTTACCATCTCACATTGGATTATCAGGCAACGAGACAGTGGATCGCTTGGCAAAATTAGCTGCAGTCAGTGGATCGGACATGTACATTTTACCAACTCATACAGAATACTTACCCAAATATAAAAAAGTTTGTTTTGATAGTTGGCGAGAATACTTTGATGAACGTTCCAAATCTAAAGGAATCTGGTACAAAGTTTTGCAAAGCGAGCCTCATCGTTCGCCATGGTTTGTTGGAGCTATTAGTCGGAAGTAGTGATGTAACGATGTCGAAATTTTTCAAACCGACTTGAACCGGTTTGAAGTTTAATGTAAACCGACTTGTAAACCGAACCGTAAAAATAGAAGTAAACCGGTTTGAAACCGAGTTACAAACCGAAATGACAAAGTAGACGCGACCAATAAATTTGTATTGCTCCTGCTAGAGTTTCATGATAAGGGAGATTTCTGATAGAGACCAGGAACGATTTAAAATCGATTTTGACAAGTCAGACTCTTTATATTTTCGAAGCCCTGAGGGACAGTTCATTAAATACAATGCACTCACATAACAGTGACTAATATTAAAACATAAAAAGTGCAGAAATTGTAGACCCGACCTGACTTCGGCACCGGGTTGAGTTAATTGTTATTAAATTATTAATTAATTAAAACTATAGGTTTTCAGCCATAATATGATAGAATTGCCTATCATATAAAGCAAATATTATCAAGCTTGACTAATGCTCTCATAATACAAATTGGCCATAAACACTTAACTAAACGCACTAAATCAAAAGACTGCCCGTGACACTACGCAACTCAGTTAATCGGTTTGACGGCGGCGGCGCTAACTGTGTCGCCGACTCGACTCGCCGCAACCCGCGCGGCGCGCCGCGACTCCAGCGACATGCCGCGCCGTGCGCTCGTTCAGTTTAGCTCATGCAGATCGGTTTGACATAGGTTCAAACCGACTTGAACGGTTTGAAGCGCAAACCGGTTTGAACCGGGTTGGTAGATCGAATCGTTACATCACTAGTCGGAAGCTTGTTGTTGTCGCGCACAGATTACGTTCCGGACACATCCCATTCAATGCTTTTGGATTTATGATGGGAAAGGTATCGTCACCGAACTGTGAGGAGTGCGACCAGCCCGAAGACGTGTATCATGTACTGATGGAATGTGTCCGGAACCAACGTCAGAGGGAACAGATTTTTACCGAACTTAGAATTTGTGAAACCAATGTAGGGGTAATACAGCTTATGTTATCTGATCCAAATTCTAAGGAGGCTGGAATGGTTTACGGTCTGGCAAATTCTTTTGTACAGGCTTTAAACCATTCTAGCACCACAGGCTTGCCTGGTTGGTTAATTATACCATAAGTATAATTAACCGGCTAGGTAGGTCTGTGGTTTAGGTAAGTTTGTGTTTGTGTAAAAAAGTAATTAGTTTTAGATAAATTTATTTAGGAAATTTGTGTTTTGTCAGGATACGATGGGGCTGACATAGACATGTTGTCTAAAAGCCCCCAAAAAATTAAAGAATAAAAAAAAAAAAAAAAAAAAAAAAAAAAAAAAAGATACGGTGAACCGATTCTCAAAATCTTTTTTTTTTCCCCCATCATTCCCATTTAAATTTCATCAAATTTGGTCCAGTACTTTTTGAGTTACACTTCAATAACTGAATATAATGGAAGTCGGTATAAATTTTTTTCAAATTATGTACTTGTTAGTAACCCTTGCTACTTACGGGATCGATTGTCATTCACCGTCAAATCACCAAAAGAGGCGAAGCACTTTTCAGTTATTGAATTAGTGTAACTCAAATAAGTCTGAACCGAATTTGATTAAATTTCAATGGGATTACCTCGGTAGTATACCTACAGTCTAACGATAAGCCAGTTGAAGTGGCAGTGGGCAGGCCACATAGCACGCAGAACGGTACGAATTTCCATTAGCGTCCGTCGAGTTGAGAGGGGAGAGGGGGGGAGGTATGGAGGGGGAGTGGGAGGGGGAGGAGTACTTCTCCCCCCCCCCCCCCCCCTTTTTCCAGATTTTAAATTATTCATTCTGAGGAAGTTATACACCCTTATCGAGGTGTCGGTTAGCCTATAACGTCCCTCGAGGGGTGAGGGGGGACCAACCCCCCCCTGCCCCCTTCAAAGGAAACATTTAAAAACCCCTTGTCGAGGTTTTTAAATTTATAATTCTGAGAAAGTTGTTTATCCTTATTGAGGTGTAAGTTAGCCTAATTCTGGCGCTTCAACTGTCGCTGCCGCGTTCATGTCCTATTACTGATGACTATCTAGGATTATGTATTAAATTTTTTTTATTAGGTTAAAAATATTATGTTTTTTTTCAGAAAGGAAATAGTTATTTGTTATACAATAGTGCAGAGTTGCTTTTTAACCGCGTGCTCAATTTTGATGACCGAGCAGGCAATGGATTCTAAAATTGAATCACCAGCGCAGAGAGTGAGCGTTAGCGAGGAAATCAAAAGTGCACGAGGTGAAAAATCTTTGCACTCGAGTGCAACACGTAACTTTTCATCCCACCTCTGTGAGACATAACTAAATCAAAAAAAAAACATTTACAATCACAAGATACTTTTATTTCAGTTTAGGTATTAACTACTACATTATGAAAGGTAAGTATTACTGAATAATCTTTCAATTGTAACAAATAATACTTAACACCTAACTGGGTTAAACCTACGGTTTTAACAACATGACGTGAAAAGAAAAAGCGCGAAATGCTAATTAAAAAAAGTACACCTCGAAGGTGCCGAATTTTGGTCTGAGTTTTAAACAAATTAATAAAGGTTGTACTTATGATGAATTCGGCACCATAGAGGTAGAAGTACATAGGTTCAATGTTTTGAATTCACAAACTTAGTGCACGCGTTATTCTAAATTCAATTTACTTTATCCTCTAGCGGATAAAAAACGGTTCTTGCAGTCAGATATCGAAGAGCAAAAATACTCGTTCCGAGATGGGAGGATGAAAAGATTATTATTTTTAACAAAATTTATCGGTTACACTCAATGATTTTATATTAAGAAGAAGATCGTTCAACAAACGATATATGCTATTTATATATATTAAATAGAGAGTTAAAATTCGACGCTCGTTCGTTCGTTCAAAAGAAGATCGTTCAACAAACGATATATGCTATTTATATATATTAAATAGAGAGTTAAAATTCGACGCTCGGACCAGAACCTCGGTGGCCTAGTTGGTCATTGAGAGTCAGAAGACGCGGGTTCAAATCCCGTCCGAGGATGGAATTTTTCTCTCTATAAATTTCAACGATATATGCTATCAGTGTTGTTGCCGTATTTATACGCGAGTACCATATCTATCGTTACAGCGAAGTTTATTTTTTATATAGAGCTGATGCTATTAGGTGTGAAATGTAAAAACTCTTACAATATCGCCACATTGTGAGACAACACAAAACATGTGGACGTATTGACGACAATATATTGATGAAATGTGCCTGGAATGCAAGTATGAGGAAATTTTGTTATCTGTTAGAGGTACGAGTACATGCAACAGTACACTGGCATCACTTTCAGATGGTGTCAGAAGTTTGTGCTTATTGGTAGATAAGCGCAATTATATAATAACCTATACATAAATTGTATTACAATAAAATGCGCGTGAGGGACGTGGTGGAAACTATTGCTAGACAGAAGTGGACATGGGCAGGACACATAGCCCGAATGAATACGGACAGGTGGGCTCGGAAAATCCTAGAATGCCGTAGACGAACACCAGACAACGAGGCCACCCAACTAAGAGATGGGTAGAAGATTTCCGAGGACATGCAGGCCATGACTGGATGAAAAAAGCTGCAGACAGAGTGGCCTGGAAGAAAAATAGGAGAGGCTTATGTGCAGAAATACACAAAAAGAGGAAAAAGAAAAAAGAAGATTAGAATAACCAGGGCGGCATACTCGCAATGGCAACAATTCCCTTATTTCATTCAATAAAAAAGTTATCGAAAGGTTTCATCGATAACTGATCATCTAGCGATTTCACTCGCTTGCTTACGAGAGGCCACAGAAATAAAACGAGTTTTGGGTGAAATTTCTAAAAACCCTACCTTAGAGGGAAGCGCACGCAGCGGAGCTTGACTTGATCAACAAGTTAAGCAACGCTTGCTGCGGTCAGGAGTTGGATGGGTGTGTGCTAGTGGTATTATTAAACTGAGCGCTACCGTGTTTCGGAGGGCACGTTAAGCCGTCGATCCCGCTTGTTTTGTCGGTGGTCTTAGAACAAGCGTTAGGCTATGTAGAAGGCTTTCGGGCGGCCTTAATACTTTGACATGGGTTGGCCACTAGCCTATCCAAAAAGTCGCACTTGACTCACTTGGTGGATTATGGCCCAACTGCTCTCTCTGAACAGAAGGCTCGAGTACTAGCAGTGGACTCTTACAACATGTAAGCCATAAACTGTCAATATTTCAAGTTTGTAACCCTAACAGGTTAGACTCTGCGTTGACGAATCAGTAAGTCAGTCAGTCAGTCAGTCAGTCAGTCAATCAGTGTGTCAGTAAGTCATGAAGAAACATATATATACCCTATGTATATGTATAGATGTGGTACTAACAAACACCAAATTCAGGAAAGGTACGGAGTTAATCAATTACTCCCTTCACCGTCGGGATGCGATTCGTAAGAGGCGAGGAAACGCCACATGATAGGTCGTAGCACTACGTGTCTTGATTGGTACCACCGCAGTGCCAGATATTCCACCGCGAAGCAATAATGCAGCATTACTGTGTTAGGGTGTGAAAAACCAATGTTTGTGAGTGACGGGCGCAGTGCATTGCTACGCAAAACTACAGTTCTAAGCTCTGGGCACTGCAACTATCATGGACTAGCGTAATGCTTACCATTAGATACACGATTTGCCCATCTCCATACTGCATTTAAAATGATCGTAAAGGTATTATTAATTAGAAACCCAGGTGTCAGCGTCTACAGCTCACTTTTAGTCTGGTTGTATGAATGTTATGTACCTACCTTAATATGCAAAACATTGTAACGAGACACCCATATTTGTATCATATTACGTCTTGCCGCTTACTTGACACAAATAACAGATGAATTGATAAGTTAACGTTAAATATTCTGTCCCAGTATTTCTGCTCTACACTACACACCACATTACAAAAATACGCAGTATGTGTACTTGCTACAAACTATAGAAAACCTTTATAAAAAACTTTTATATAAATCTGGTTCAAGAATTACTTTGGAGAAATTTTAGTATTTAAAAGTATTAATACGATGATTAAAATAAATGTCTTTAGAGACGACTCAATACAATGCTTCTGGTAAATATGCATCCACTGCCATCTACTACATCACAACTGACTCAATCAACACGTCTTAAAAGATTTGAAATACTGCATCTTAGCCAGAATTATTTAATTTTTAGTCAATCAATTATAGTTACTCGTTCAAACAGCGAAAATTTACGCGTTTTTTTTAAATTAGGTATGCATTAATCAAGTTACAATAATGAAATGAGTTTGACTTATTGTTAATTACATATTACGTGCTAGTTACCCATTGATCACATACGTCATCATCATCATCATCATCATCATCATCATGTCATCATCAAAAGGACCGGTTGGAAGCGGCCTGCATCCAACGTCTTCCTGCGACCTTCATACCACATACGTAGTTTTACATTATTTTTATCATTACAATAGCTTTATAAGAATATCAAGATAACGGTGTCGACGTAATGTACAAATATTATTAGCCTTTTCGATCGAATGGCCTTATTTGACTACCGACAACAGGCATTCAGGTATCACAACGGTAAAGCATATATTTACGAGTTGTCAGTAATTGATTTACTGTTTGCTTTTATGTAAGGTGACATTAAGTAGCCATGACACGAATTAATTTGAATCAATCTATAAAAACACAGGCCAATCGCCTCGTTAACAGGTTGATATATGGGAAACGTCATTGAGATCACCATTAAATTAAATTTATTTTCAAACTGCAGTTTCCTATGAACGAACAGATAAATAAGTTACATTTTTGTGTGTCGCGTTAAATGAAATGTTGAAGATTGTGATTGCTAAGTTGCGAGTCAATATTTATTTTGTAAGTAATTTAATTACTGGAACTGTTTGTATTCTATCTATCTATAATCCATCAAGAGTCAAACCTCCAGACACAATAGAAATTTCATTGTTATAATGACATCGACATATTAGGAATTAATATACAGAATTGGGAAGATTCACTAACATGAAATTTTGTATTGCATTAAATAAATTTGCACCTAGAGCCATTGTAAAAAACACAGATTTTTGATAATATAAATGGATATTAATTTTTTAAATATAAAAATAGTTATAAAACTTTATACAACGGTCGGTCTCTTGCTGTATTGTTTTCACATAATAAAAGTATATTAGTCTGTCTTAAGAAACTGTTTTATAATCCTGTATATAATGTCAAATCTATTTTGCATATGTTATGCTAATTTTTGTATTATATTATTTATTTTACATAATATACATACAAGTAACCATTTTACTTACTTTCCTAGTTTTGTTTACTAGCAATAATTGTAAATGTAAGTTTACAAATAATTAAACCAAACAACTTTTATTATTAAGGTTTAATTATTAGTAAACTTGCATTAAATTACAACTTATATTACATAATATCTTGTTTTTTTTCACTAGAAGTTATTTCATCTACAAAATTAATCTAAAACGGACCTTTTTATAATTCCCAAAATCAACGATACCAAAACTAACGCACATGCCCATGCTTTGTACTAAACACACACTTTTTTTCCAACAACATTGTCAAAAATAACAAGAGCAATAAAAAACAAATTGCCAAGTAAAGTTGCCAGCATAACATAAATAATTACCTGATCTTGTGGCTCCATAGCGAACCTCTGTTCCTGGTATCCGTGGCAACTGGTCATCAGCACAAACACGAACCAAACCCCGACATCCGGCGCGCGCCATTTCCGTTTACACTTTCCGGTTCTATTTTCGAGTTTTGAATCATCCCCGCGCCCTATAAACGTTCCATTTTCGAATTCCCTTTTGAATACCGCCGCCATATTTTTTTACTGGGCATATTGGTGACACTTGATCGTTTTTTGTCTCATCTGTTCGGAGTTTATGAGACGTTTCGTTGCATCGCGTTTCTGTAACAAAGAAAATAACATATTCAAAAAAATGTATACATATACATAATGCGGAAATTGTACATTGTTCACTGAAAGGAGTATGTATAATAGATAAATTAGAGTATTTATTGAACAAACAAACAAACTTACATACGTAGGACTACTTATTGCTAATAGTTTTACGCTTGAATTCGGTATGTAAAGTTTTTTTTTGGTATTTTTTTTATATTTTTATTTCGTAGATTAGGTCATTATAAGAAACTAATTTCAATATTTTTGTTTTATATTCAGTAGTTATTTTATAATATTTTTTTGAAAATTTGAATCCTATGACGTCACTTTTTTGCACAAATATGTAGTTGCGTTGAGGAGCCAAGAAAAGCACGCGAGTAAAAAAAAAGAAACTAGAATTTACTTTGACAGATAATAAAATGCAAAAAAGTGACGTCATTTAGAGGTCAATGAAAGTCGAATTATTTCATCGTTTTTTGTTAAAATAAATGGCATCTTATCGTTTTAAAAGGTCAGAGTAGAAAAATAAGGGTTTGTAACATAAAATCTCGAAATGGTTTCGGAATTGGCATAGGTTAATTTTTTTTAGCATACCGAATTGCAGTGACAGTATATAAATTTTTCAATTTGTAGTTGTTCGGCTTTGAATACTAAATATCTATCTATTCAAAAAGAATTTCAAACTACTACATGCTGTCAATGTATTTTGATGCACAATAATTTGAAACGAAATTATCAATTTTATTATAGTCCAGGTTTAAGAACTTAATTATCAAAAATAAAATATTGGTCATATGTAATATGTATATGTAAATGGGACTGAATGGGAAATACCAGCCTTGAAATAAAAAGGAAATCATCAAAATCGACTCCCTGTGTAAAAAGTTATATACACATAAAAAAGTGGAATTGAGAAGTTCTTCATTTTTTGGAAGTAAGTTGACAACGGACTCTGACAAACAATCCAATTTGCCTGTTGAAACATAATTTAGTCAACATAGCCATAAATTATTTTTTAATGATAACTATCTTTTAACACTTTACCATACGAATGAATATAATTACCATACTATGTCAGCTAAATGGTAAAATAGAAAAAAAAAACCTAATCACTCACTAATATCATAAAGATCCAGAAATCCATTACAAATTTAAAGTCATAAATTATAAATTTGCATATAATTTAAAGCTATAAATTTAAATAATAAAGAGCTGTTGCTAAAACAGGTTAACGTAGGTACAATTTAACAGTTCGTGGTATTTATTTATTTTTTAATTTAATATTTTAGCACCCATTGTGTGGCGCTGTCAGCTCAGCGCTTCATAATCATCATAATCAGCTCATTTTGTTCCCACTGCTGGGGCTCGAGCCTTCCTCTCAGAGAGAGGAGTTGGGCTATAATCCACCACGCGGACCCAGTCCGGATTGGTGGATAGGTTAGTGGCCAACCCATGTCGAAGTTTTCAGGCCGCCCAAAGGCCCTCGACATAGCCTAACGACTTGTCCTAACATAACCGAGACAGGCGGCTTAACGCGCCATCCGAATTATATAACAATACATATTCTTATAATATAGTAACGTTGATCCGTCTGGTTTCTTTTTCAAGTTTGATAACTTAGATTTACCTGTTTGTACTGTCAAAATAAGGCATTTTTCTACCGAATTCCAAAAAGGAGGAGGTACTGAATTCGACCGTATTTTTATGTTTGTTACCTGATAACTTTCGAAAGGGTGAACCGATTCTCAAACTTCTTTTCGTTGAAAAGCTGGTGCTTCCCGTATGGTCCCATTTAAATTTCATCAAATTCAGTCCATTTATTTTAGAGATATACTCCAATAACTGAATAGAAGTCGATGTAAATTTTTTCAAATTGTACTTGTTAGGAAATTCAATTGAAGTATAAACGGTACATATCACAATTAATTTATTTTTTAATTTTGTCCGTGTGTTTGTCTCTTGAGGCTACGCGAGTGAAGTAGCGGACGGGTCAGCTAGTCGTAAACAAGCTCGTATATCTGCTAATGTATGCAAGCGCCGCTATAAGGTCAAACACCCAAAGGCCTTTAGTTATCAGGAAAACCTTAATTTATATCTATACAATTAAGTTTTTATAACAAACCATTAGCTAGTGACAATTGATTCGATGGTAAACTGGTTTTGTTCCAAAATGTTAAAGCTTTTAATTATTTTATTGATCTTCGCATACTTATCAGCTTCAATCTTCAGCTTCAACATTCGCCTCTTTTCTACCGACTCCCAAATAGCAGGAGGTACTCAATCCGACTGTTTTTTTATGTGTTTTACATAACTTTCGATTGGGTGAACCGATTCTCAAAATTATTTTTTTTGTTTGAAAGCTGGCGCTTGAGCTGTGTGGCCCCGTTTAAATTTCATGAAATTTGGTCCAGTACTTTTTGAGTTACACTTTAATAACTGAATAGAATGGAAGTCAGTATTGATATTTTTCAAATTGTACTTGTATAACATTCAAATAATCATCTAAATTTCATAAACATCTCCTCAAGACTACTATGAGATAGGACGGCAATAAGCCTATTATGAAAAATAGTTTTTATCATAATCAAATATAAGGAGGTGATTCAATAATATAAAACCGTGATGGTATGCGGCATAACAGTTTTAAAACTGCACTTGGATATAAATTGGGGTTAGGCGACTTTGGTCTAAAATGATAATTGACAAGGTACAATAATGTCAAATGTCGAAACATAAAAATGTCCATATGTAATAATGTCATACCATAAAAATGATAAATTGGTAAAATGGCCAAATATTGCAATTTGATTTAATTATTTAAATAAGACTTTAAGGATAATTTATGATCTATCATCATTCAAATATGGTTCATAAGAGTATATTTATATTTTTACAAAGGTATGGCGATGCTGTTTTCCATTTTTGCAATATTATTTCTGCTATATATATCTATAAAATGTGTGAATGTCTACGTGTATGTACCCTATACCCAAGTAGATGGATTTGTTTGCCTCAGATTTACTTTCGAGTCATACTTACAAAAATCATTTATACCAAAAATTAAACCGACTTCAACACTAACAAGTTTAAAATACTCGTAACTTGTAGAAGTCGGTGCCTTGATAGTTTAAAGTACGTATTATTACAATATTTTACGCATGGTACCGACTTCAACAAGTTATTTTAAACTATTTAGTGTTGAAGTCGGTTCCATTTTTGTTAAAAATGTTTCTTCCACCCTTTTATGGAGGATCTCAATAATCTATCTATCCACGGTTTTCCTTACTAGCGATAGAAATTTGACATAGCGTTCATACAAAAAGTGTCAAATATCTATCTTTAGTAAGCTAAACCGGCGATAGATAGATTATTGAGACCGGCCGGAGACCCTTGTTACTTACGGGATCGATTGTCATTTACCGTCAATAACGATTTCATGTTTACAGACGCACGCTTGTTCCTGTCACGGCCAGCCGTGCGATTCTGTAATAATTCGTAGATGCGCTCGTCGACGAGCTTACCGATGTCAAATACTTTATGAGATATACCTTGTACCTACGAATAATAATAAGTCAGGAACAGTAACTGCGTTAAAAAAATGACCCAACAAAAGTCGTGTTCAAGTAGGCGGGGCTTAAAAGTCGTGTTCAGTACGTCATCAGTCGGACATTTTTCTTGCAAGCGAGCACACGTGAAATCTTCGCATACATTTAAATTTTTATCATTGTGAACTACAGCTGTGAATCATCATGCCAGCATGTGTTGTGAAGTGGTACAGGATCCATACAAGATTAAAATGTCCAGGAATCACTATTATTAGTAAGTAGTAGCAAAATTATAATTATATTCAAAGATGTACAAATACGTATACAAACCGAGATGGTCAATACTATGCAAAATAAAGTCAGTCTATTTTTGTTTAATGTATATTTTTTACAGAACTGAATATTGAAATGTAACAGCAATGTATTTTGCTTATTTAGTTTTAGCTTAGTTTTATTTTAATTTCCTTGCCGATCCAGTGCAGTAAAATAAATGCCTCTCTGCACTTAAGCTAGAAAGACAAGAGTATGACTAGACGCCTGTGAAAACCAGCATTATATACTTATTCCGTTCATTTTGAAGAAATAAATAAAAAAACAAATTGAAAGAAATTGTATATGTACCATGTTACACAAATCTGCAGTACCTCCCAGTCTGTATAGTTAGTGCCTACTGTTTTTTTGGTTTTGTTATTATGTATATCAAATCTTATATTAAGTAAACTTATCCTTTTTACGCTGATGATTCGTCCCAAAAAAAACATCAACATCTCTAAAAAATACTACAGAAAATGAACAATTAACAGTAATAACCGATTACCTGCAGTTGCATAGTATAAGCATTAAAAAATTACGTAAGTACGTTTAATTTTTCAAGCTAATGTAAATACACACTTTGCAAATTTTGAAGTGGTTTACTTGAGTTGCTCATAAATCTGTCAGTAATATCAACACAATGCTTTTCTAAAATAATTGATAATGAAGGTATTCTGCGACCACTGAAAAACGTCCACCAGGCAAATAACGAATATCCTATCCTACTTCCTACTTATATCCCACTAATATCATAAATGATGTGAAAGTTTGGATGGATGGATGGATGATTTTAATGAATGTTTGTTACTCAATAACGGCAGAACGGCTGAACAGATCTGATTGAAATTTGTCACAGAGATAGATTATAGTCTGGAATAGCACATAGGCAAATTTTCATCATCATTATCACCACGCGGGTGAAACGGCCTAATATTTTTGGGTACAGCATAGACCAAATAACAAGATCTCCGCCGATACCAAGATCATAATGATGACTTTCTTTCTGACAATAGAGTTCTGTCAAAGTTGTGTCAGTTTCTGATAGATTATATATTGCGTTCGGATAGCCCCAAGTTGGCGAAAAATAACGCTAAAAACGCTCACAATGGCCGAATTGGGAATTTGTGGGTGAAAATGTCGTTTACGGCTCTTTTTGTTCACCGTTCGCAAAGCTAAAAAAGAGTTATTTATGCCACCGAAAAGTACAATTATTAACCCACGTCCGGAGCTGCGGTTGTTTTTGATCGTTTTTTGGACACTATCTTGCAAAACAACTATACAGACAACTATTTGACAGCACAACCGTGCGATTTTAGGTCTTATGCACGGTAGCGTTCGAGTAGAGTGTGGGAATAGCGGCAATAATAACGATTTTGAGCTTTACGAACGTTTTAACAAAAGAGCCAACAATTGCAACGTCACCAATGCCTTCATTGCTAAACGAACGTACCTCAAGTTAAAAGCACGCAATGATTTTGCCAGCTCGATACACTAGACGTGCTCGGCGAGTGATTCCGCCATCACGACGGAGGTGAAACATCAAAAAATACTTACATGTTATTTTTTAACACAACATAACAAACGGTTTCGCCTATATATCCTCGAAGGGGTAAGCAGCGGTGTTTTCAACGCCTACATTTAAGGATTTTTTTTTGTTTGTGCGTTAAGTTTATGTCGCTCGCTATTATTTTGACAGCTCGATAAACTAGACTCAAGGGGGATCAAATGTAACACAAATACCGTCAAAGGTGATGAAATGAAATGATAGTTTTTTAATGGTGATATATGTGTATGTACTCGTAAGTCCTGTCTTTTATTATTAGTGTTTACTGATTGATACACTAAGTATTTACATTTTCTCTTGGACTTCTATTATAATAATTGCGTTTGACCATGTACATATTTAATGTCATTTTGGTATAATGATAGATGGAGGTCTGGTCAGGGTGAGGCCTTGGAGAAGATAATAAGCTACTAGAAGTACTAACCCTGCGCAGACGTAGTCGCGGGCACCAGCTAGTTAAATATAATTTTGGTAAAATGAATATGCGAATTTTTTTTAATCTCACTTCACTACATTGCGAAGAAAGAGTCTCTTCTAATTACTTCTAGGCGAAAACTTAATAAATTAATCATATTTGGCGGGACATAAAGTTCACTGAATTTTAAAAAGTGACCGATATAAAAAACCAAAAAAAACATTGTTTATATTATTGACTTGGTCCAATTCACTTGTTGCATTACATCGTCCACGCCGCTACGACTCAGTTGTCATAGTAGACGTTGCAGCACGCGCGTGAACCAATCCCTGCTTTCCTTCTGAATTTAAACCAATCACCGAACATGTCTATTTGTAACCTCGGAAGTAATTCGTATTTGGAATCATACGTCGCTTTTGTTTGAAGGACCACTTTTTGTGTGGAATTTGTTCTGAATTATGCTTCCTGACTTATTATTATTCGTAGCCTTGTACACAAGGTTGTTTTTCCAACGTTTCTTGTCATCTCGTCATTTGTTTCACGGATGTTGTCAAAGATGCTAACGATCTTTGCTCTTAGAGAATCGCACGGCTGTGCTTCGTAAAAGTTTGCTCTTGCAACGCCATTTTTGCTCCTTGAACTTCAATGCTCCAGAGAATGCAGACATTTATTTATAACTTGATATTTATTTGTTCGTTTCGGAGGATGTGCCAGACTTCATTCATTTTATTTCATTCACGGTATATTTTGTGACTCATTTGCTTTCTTTCGTCCAAAATATATCTTGTGAATTTTTCAGCGGCTTTGATTTTATTTATTTCACTTTGCAACGGTTTTTCGTGTCTTCGTGTTACATATTTTTAAGCCCAATCCAGGTTCTATCCAGTTTTTAACTTGACATGGTCACTAATGCAAGAATTCACGTTAGAAACGGGATATTTACCATGTATTGTATTTATTGTGAGCTCTCGATATTTCGGCACAGTTGCATGCGCCATGTTCACGAGTAAACGGAAGTATCTGCGGGTAGGTGTTGTTATAATAATGATATGGGACAACATCCACACATAGGTCTTCAGTTCCCAAATTAGGCAGAGCCTGTACTATCCCTTCAAGAATCGTTATATTATGGGTTGTCTGGAAGAGATCGCTCTGAGCGATAAGATCGCCCATTGGTGCACCTAGGTTAAGCATTGTTTTTTTATTTTATTGTCTAATATTAAGTCATAAATATGGTGTCTTAATAAAGTGTTATCTATCTATCTATCTATATTATAACAATGAAATTTCTATTGTGTCTGGCCGCATGATGACCAATGACCTTCGATGGATTATGGTAACCTGATGACTGCTATAACATACTTGTATATGATATTAAATACTTGTATACATATAAACACCCAGACACAGATCAAACAGACTTGTTCATGCACACAAATGTTTGACCTGCCCGGGGATCGAACCCGGGACCAGCGGCTCAGAAGGCAGGGGTGCTACCAACTGCGCCAACCGGCCTGTCGATGAGCAGACGATATATAACGCAACAAATACAACACATGGTATATATCCCGTTTCTTAAGTCAATTCAGGTACTATCCGCCCGTCACGCAACTGTCAAGTGTCAGCTTCAACTCGATTAAACTACTAAACAGTACATTTTATTTTGCTTTTTTATTTACTAGCATTAAAACAGTAAAAGCACTCGCGTGAACACAATTGCTACTACACTTATCTTTTTGCACAGACTCTACACTCTCTACAGACAGTGTTTGTGTAATGATAATATTTTTTTAGTCAAAGTAAAGCAATTATATTAATCAGTCGAGCCGATGTTTAAGAAAACCATTATTTTGTAGGCTGCACGGCCCAAGGAACAATAAATTTTCTGAAATCACGTGCTTCAAAGGTCATGTTCATTAAAATGATCTTAGCATGTCTAGGTGGCGGAGCTTGACTTGGCGATCATAAACGATCAACAAGTTAAGCAACACTTGCTGCGATCAGGACTTGGATGGGTGACCGTTAGTTGCATTATTCAACTGAGCGCTTCCGTGCTTCGGAGGGCACGTTAAGCCGTCGGTCCCGGTTGTTTGTCTTAGGACAACAGACGTTAAGCTATGTCGAAGGCCTTCGGACGGCCTGAAAACTACGACATGGGTTGGCAACTAACCCACCAAGCCGCACTGGGCCCGTGTGGTGGATTATGGTCCAACTCCTCTCTTTGAGAGGAAGACTCGAGTCCTAGCAGGGGAACAAAATGGGCTGATTATGATAGGTTTATAAAATATAAATCCTTTCATTTCAATTTTAGTGAGAAAGTATTCATATCCTCCGACGGGATTCGAACCCACGTCTCCAAACAATCCATGTCAGACGCCATGACTATTAGAGTTAGATTTAAAAGGGCACGCCTAAATAAATTACAGGGAATTTTAAACTTAACATTGACATTGAACTCTAGAGTGATTAGGGCAATACTTCTGGATGGAATAGGTACTGGTATTGCGAGACGTAGCGCTTAGCTCCGGCAGATGACTTGTTTGTCACTTCACTAATAGATTGTTAGGCCTATATAGTTCCTGGTAACTCAAGTCAACGGGTTAGTCTGGAAGCTATAAAAAAATAATGAATATTGCCCCTGAAAGTTACCTTGAAATTGGACACGGCGGGAAAACTAAACGGTAACTAATATTAAATTTCTCAGAATAGAGGGTAGTTTGAGAAGTTCATGTCTAAAAGAAAAGTCTGAAAGGGAGAAAAACTATCTAAATGAGACCGGCGGGAAAAACTAAACGGTAACCAATATTATATTTCTCAGAACAGAGGGTAGTTTAAGAAGTTCATGACTAAATGAAAAGTCTGAAAGGGAGAAAACTATCTAAATGAGACCGGCGGAAAAAAACTAAACGATAACCAATATTCAATTTCTCAGAACAGAGGGTAGTTAAAGAAGTTCATGTCTAAAAGAAAAGTCTGAAAGGGAGAAAAACTCTCTAAATTAGACTGTACTTCTCTCGCTGAATATATCTTGGGTATTTCCTTCCAAAAGTAGCTAAAATTTACTCTCAGTGTTGAAAGTTGTTACATCACGCTATACCTATCTTTTTCAGTCCCATTCACTAACAGAGACAAATATAACCCGTACAGATTATTATAAAACATTCGAAATAAGTGGTATTAAATATGTGACACAGATGTGTCAGCCATGTGGATCAGCCTTATCTGTTACATGGATATGTGATATTCTAGATATGTTATAAGTGTTAAAATGTATGGAATGATGTCTGAAATATTTGTCAATGATGCCACGATAAATATATATAATATTTGCCTGGCTGGTTAGCGCAGTTGCTATCCCTATCTTCTGAGACGCTTGTCCCGAGTTCGATCGCCCGATGATAGGTGAAACGTGTGTGCATGAACATGTCTGTTTGAGCTGTGTCTGTGTGTGTATATAAGTCATCAGCAGGGCTATTATGTATCTCAGTTGCTAACAAATGTTTATTGAAATCGAATAAAATGGCGGCTCTATGTTACTTTTGTCAGTCATCGACTTTGTAACATTTTTGCATTTTTGCCAAAACTGACAAGATTTCAACATTTGTTAGCAACTGAGATACACAATAGCCTTGCTGGTTACCAAAGTACAAAAATACTGACACGTACATCGACGGAAAAATCATTAAAAATCTATTAGATAACTAACTACACAAATAACTCCAAATCCAACATTCTTAAAACCACGAGAAAATTATACAAATTAGTTATATTTGTTCAAAATCGTTTAAGTGCTATATCAATGGGTAACATACTTGATAACATGTAAGTTATTATTAATACTATAGTTTACAAATACGACTACCATAAAAATACCATACTATTTTATAAATAAACAACCCTACGCTTTACAAACCAAACAAACCACGCTCGTGTGTACTTTGCCGCATCCATTCGCTTTAATTCCAAACCCAGCCATGTGGTCGGGACAAATATTATTTTAACGCCTACTTTTTATAATTATGTGTAAAATCTACTCCATAGATACGTAAACGTAGCACCTTGTCACAATGATAATGTAAAAATGTCTTTGAAGATGCGAAGCGTGTGATGAAACTAGTACTGTGACAGAGTAATAATGTTATTTTTTTAAATAAGTGTGTACTTTAGTTAATGAACACGGTCTGTGGCCAGGATGGTGTTAATTCCCATGAATAATGACTATGTTGGGTTACGCATCAAACAGTTTGTTTAATGACCTTTGACTGGCTGGTTGGCGGTAGCAGTAACCCTGTCTTCTGAGCCGCTGGTCCTGGAGTCAATCTCTTCGACCACGAACATGTTTGCTTGACGTGTGTATTAGGTTACCATAGTACTCTGCTCTGCGGCTCTGCCTAGTTTGGACCTGAAGACCTAATGTGGATGCTGTTCCATCTTATGCTATCCTGGTAGGTTAGATTGCTGAGTGAATGTTACCTGTACCATTGTAGAGACTCTGTTTTGTTTGGGCCTGAAGACTTTGTGTGTATGCTGTTCCATCTTATGCTATCCTGGTAGGTTAGACTGCTGATTGAATATTATAATACCTATTTCATAGTACAGACTCTGTTTAGTCACATAGATAATATTACCGTGGTTTAGTTTAGGACTTGGAGGCCAATTCTGATTCACAACGTTCAACAATCTATACCGCTGCAGCTGCAGTTCAACTTCGCTGGTCGTTCGATACTTTGGCAAAAACCCATTCTACAATTTCTATAGAATAATTAGATTGTAGCGTCACATAAACATAGCATAAACGCTACTTTTTAATAAATATATAATTTACACTACTATATACAAATATGTCGCCACAACGCGTTCATGATCTATCGAGTTAGCATAACATAAAGTTTTGACCGATCGCTGGCGTCAATAGAAACGTAACTGCAGCTGGACTGTTTTTCAATAGCAGAATAAGAAAACGGATAAAAGTCGCCGTTCAGCTAAGGTTCGATTGCAATTTAAGTGGAATCGGCCCACTTACTTTACACGACGACCTTGTGTGGATGCCGTTTGAACTTATTATCTCCTGGTAGGTTAGACTGTTGTTGGAATATTTATAATACCATTATTATATAATATTACATTATGATTATCTGTTGTAAGCATTAAATGCTTAGAATATAAAAAGCGTCAACTGGAGTAAAGAAATATATTTGAAATTGTCACCCCTAAGAGGAGGAAGCAAGTGAACCCGCTGTTGGGTCAGCTAGTCTTCCATATAGAAATTGATTATTGACTCGGCATCCGGTTACAGCGTCCGTTTTAAAAAAATGAAACTAACGTCAACGGATGCGTAAGGATTAACCAATAAGAACGGAGTAAATTTAATCATACATACCTATATAAAATTATTGTATGCCTTTAACCGCCAAATCTCAAATTAAGTGAAGATTCACAGCTACACGTACATACGGGCCTTAGAAGTATTGAGGAAATTTATTATTTGCTTCTTGATATTTATTATTATTTATTAGTGTTTTTGATCTACCATCCCACTTGATGGGAAGACGGAACATTAATTTTCTCACGAGATGAGGACATCCGGACGATTTCTGTCTATTTTAATTTGATTAGAACATTATGACGTATGACTTCAGTTTCCTGCCAAAGTAACAGAACAGCCGTGCGCTTCTTTATTTGTCGTTGCGTTCGTCGACGAGCTCACCGATATCAAATACTTTGTGAGATATCGCCCTTGTAAACAAGGTTGCTTTTCCAACGTTGTGTACAAGGGCACTGATAACTCATAGTTTGTACTGTAAACGATACGATAACGTTACACTTAAGCATATTTTCGTGCTCGGCTCACAGTATGTGGTTGTGTTTACCAGCGTAATAACACAATAATTTTTGTCTTTTTTTATTATCATGCGAAAAAAGGTCGCCACAATGCTGCACTATCTGTGTTCTAAAAATCGTCATCTCGCTATGACTGTCCTATCCAAAAATACTGGATGGACATAGGTATAGACAGGACTAAATAACACACATTCGTCTAGAACTCACTAACGTATAGTATCACTATAATATAATAAATAATAACACTAGTATCTACACTATCTATTTTAGTGATGAAATTCAAGTTGACTGTAAAAAACGTTTTAATAAAAAAAAGCTTACTATAAAGTTCGACATTATATAGAAGATAAAGATGCTTGGAATACTCCACTTCTGGCAAGCTGTCTCTCTGCCACCCATAAAATGTAATATTTGTAGTACCTAAGTAGAAACATTGTAAACATCTATATAAAAAGAATGGCCCCGAGTTTCTTGCCGCTTCTTCTCGATGGGTTCTATATATTTTGGAACGCGGCGGTAGAGTCTTAAAAGTACATTATAATGAAAAGTTGACGTTCATAAGTGCGTCTTTGATGCCTAAATTGAATTAATGATTTTGACTTTGACTTTGATGGATAGGGTTTATTTATATACTTCCCAAAACGATGAAAGAAAAAGGAAAACACAAAACAAAAATTTATGATTTTTTACAATTTGCGTACACTCTTGCCTACATACCTTAAGGATCACTTAATAATACACCACTATTACACGTCTAATAATTAAGAAAAAAAATAATTAAGACAAACACAAATCTAGGAAAAATAAACAAAATCTACGACAGCCATTGTTGGATTTTTTCCCACCATTTTTAGTAGTATTTCTAGATACACACCTTTGACACCAAACATCAAGCGACACTGACAGAAGATTGAATTTTCTGAATATGGCGAATCATTCATATATTGTATCCCACAAATACTCAATACAATAACCGACGTGTATTTAAGAACCTACGATTTAATGACTATTAAATTAACTATACCTTTGCCATAAATACCTGCCAAAAATATCCTAAAACATCAAAACACATCGAGCCCTAATTTGTTTATCAAGAATGTTTATTTTTCATGCACACATATTGTTGGCCTGAGTTTTTGTTGAAACTTAATACGGTTGGCCACACGCATCGCGTGTTTGCAATGTTGGTATGTTGGTAACGTTAGCTTTTGATGATTCGGTATTCGAAGTATGTGATAGCGTGGTTCAGTAGGTCTGGGGATTTAATCGGCGAAATAGTTGCACAATCTGTAGAGGAGTATTTTTGTTGAATGAAATAATGTAGTAGTAACAGGGGCCGATTTTTCGAGGCATGGCAGCTTAAACGATGTCATCCGTCGGGCTTTTTTCAGTCTCGGCGTAGTCAGTTCTAGAACCTAATGGAAGGATACTGTGCGACGGCAAGAGGCCTGATGGAATGACACTTGTTTGATGGAAGATGATACGGCCTCTTATGTGGGATGCTACTTGTGTCGATACATTGGCAACGTTGAATCTTCTAGAAGCTTAGCTTTGTGCTCAGGCTGGTGTGGCAGCGACAAATGCCGAAAACTTTAAATGGCGCAAACGTACCAATTTCAATGGAGGTTACATATTTGTGCCGTTTGTGGTAGAAACTATGGGTCTGGGGTCTTGACCCCAATGGTGACAAAATATTTAAGAAATATTACGAAATATTTAGAGACTTGGTCAAACTTTTGGGTGAAGCGTCAGGTGACCAGAATGCTGGCTCATATTTTGCACAAATAATTAGCACAGCTATTCGACTCGGAAATGCAGCCAAAATTCTGGGCACTTTTGCTTCAACAAATGGCTTTCTAGATTTTAGAGTGTTATTTGTTTTATTTGCCAATTATTTTATATATTAAATTTATTTTTAAATGTATGACTTAAATTTATATGTGATCGTGTCTTCTACGTCCGTATGAGGCTTTACCCTTCAGGTCACATGTAAGTTGGTAGGACTCTTTAGCATGTGTCGGATTTGATGGGTGTCACCGCACCGTCAGATGATATTCCTTAAGGTAACTTAGATTTCTATAATAATCCGTACAGCACGTGATTAAGTAATTCAATAAAAATTTAATACTAATACTATATGCGTTACTTTAAAATAATTGACTTTAATTCTGATAGTTTTCACAGAGCATGAATGTTATTCTGTGAAAATTTCCACCGGCTACGTACCGATGTGTCCTAATATACAGCCCATTATTATTCATTTATTTACTTACTTACTTATATATTTTTATTTATTACTTTTAATGCTATTAAGTCCCACACTGTATAAAACTCTTCTAAGGGGAATTCCTCAAAAACAGGAAAATCTTTTATTAACATGATAAAACTTGCCTAAACTTTCAAACTAAATTTTGTCTTCAGAACCGATAAAGACGAAATGCCTAGTATATCTTTGGAACAACATAAAACTATGAAGATGTATGACACCATCCACGAGAAATATAACCACACGACAAACATGTCACCAATTAGCTATTCGGTCCCTAATATCTTTTTTGAACTATATTTTCAGACCAGTGATGTACGGTTATTAGTATTGCTATTTTAATGCCCTTTTCCCATTACAGACAAATAGTTTAGGGCTGTAACAGTGGAAGCGAGATGTACTATTTATTCTGTGGCGAGACAAAGATATGTGAGTTCAACGCACGCTACAAATATAGAAGAGAGAAAGAGCAAAATGAAGAATTCTGAAATGTGGAGTTTCTAATGAGCTTCTGTGTGTCTCTGTCTCTTTCTTTTTGTGCTGTTTGCACGAGACAGTTAAATATACTCTACACTAACATTCTCCAACATATAGATTCAAACGAACAATAATTAAATACATCTAAGAGCAGGTGTGTACTTTGCACAAAGGTTGAGCCTGGCAATTCAACGAGGCAATGCGGCCAGTGTTCTAGGAACCCTTCCACACTGGTGATTTTTTGTAAAGTTAGGTAATTGTAATATTTTTTTATACACAGATACATCTCAGATCTTAATAGATTTTTCCACTTACCCATTTGGAAAACATTAAATACATAATATGACTGTGAGGTTCATAAATATCAATGTTGATCTAAATGATCGATTGACTGGGTTTATTCATTTTAAATCGTGTTTTTGTGGGGCTATCAGGTTAGCTGGGGAAGGCTGTGCCCACTCATGACCCTATTTTGATACATTAATGACTGAACGTCTTTCTGGAATATTAGCTTAAGATTAACAACATGTTTTCAAGGATAGACCTCGTATCACGGTTTTAGGTGCGTAGCTTTACCAATGAAGTTTTTTTTAAATATTATAACTCCACACAGACACACTCTACAGAGAGTCCGTGCCATCTTTTAATTATTTTCAAATTTATTACATTTAAATAGAATCAAAAAGAGAAAACAGTACATACTTAATTAGGGGTCATAGGACTTTTTTATGTTATTGCTTAAATGTTATTTTATTTCTGAGTTTGCATCATGTAAAGCAGACCGGTTTCCTCAAACTTAAAGATTTATAACCTTTGAGGTAGTACCCAATCGGACAGTTAAAAATAGCCTGCGAGAAGCTAAAGACTTCCTCTCAATGTTTCATCGAAAGCTTTAGGTTTTAACTGATTTAAGCCTAACGTTTTAAGAGTAAGGTATAATAAGGCAGCGAATAAACTATTTTGTCCCATTGCATTGACTGTAGTATTCAAAGACTCCCTCCCAAAGGTTCCCTCTCATGTTGCGTGGAAACAAACGAAAAACGCCCACATTGCACTTAATTTTTTCTATGATATCAGAATTTAGAAATAGATCTAAAATATTACTAGGATTTTTTACATGAAATTTGGTATGTCTAGGAGTTGCATGCAGAACCAGACTGACACAAAAGTATGAAATTATAAATACAATTTTAATCTAACGGCATGTACTAGCGTACAGCATGAAGGTGACTGATCATTAAAATGCAAAGTAAAAGCTACCTTAATGCATGACCATAAGTTATGTAACGTGAAAGGGGTCACAAGCTAACAGAGAAGGTACGAGCCCTTTCTAAAAAATAGCCAAGGTTCAGGTTGGATCATTGTAGCAGATTTTGGTACGAATAAATGAATTGAACGTACAAATTGTTGGTTTCGACTAATTTCGACGTTATCTCATAACAGGATAGTTTATATACAGCTATGATATTATTAATTTGTATGTATGTATTTAATATATTATTACTTGCGATCTTCGTGGCGTGGAACAAGAAAATCGCAACCTCTCCGAAAGTGCGCGTTGAAATATTATTAGGTATCTCCATTCAAATTTCAACCAAATCCCTTGAAACGTTTACTCACTCACTTACACCTTAATACCTATATTATACTACTAGCTGACCCGCCAGTGGCTACGCTCGCGTGGCCTCGCGAGATACGGTAATTACAGATTTTTAATTATCCCACGGGAACTCGTGAATTTACCGGGATCAAAAATATCCTATATGTTGATCAGGGATATAAGCTACCACCGTACGAAATTTCATTTAAATCGGTCCAGTCGTTTCGGAGATTAGCCCGTACAACAACCCGTATAACAATTTGAACTTACTTTTCACTCCTTACATCTCCTGACACGGTTTTTAGCATAGTTTTCATTGTACAGAAATTTGACCTCTACAATTTATAATATGTAGTAGTTTTTACTTCAATCGTGTTAAGTCATCTCTGAAAAAAATATTGAAAGCATCACTGTTTATTTTAAATAACCTATCCATTTATCAATTTTCATCACTGTAGCTCCAAAAACAAAGAACGTTTGAAAAAAAAATATCCTCCGTTTTACCCCCTAAGTCATCCCTGTCAATAAATATTGAAACCATCATTTTAAACTGTCCAAATGCAAATTTCCACCACTATATTATGTTCGAAAACACAAAACTTTCCATACAAACTTTCACCCCTCCATTTTACCCTCTTAAACCACCACTATCCAAAAAAAATTAGGCCAACATTTTTTATTTTGAATGACCTATCCAAATACAAAATTTCACAACTATAAATTCAAAAAGAAAGGAGTTTCATACAAATCTTTACACCCCTTTTTCCTCCTTAGGGGTTTAATTTCATAAAATTTCTCTTAGTGAGCACCTACGTCCTAAAAAGAACCCGCATGCAAAATTTGAAACTCCTAGCACTTGTAACTTCTGAGATGTCGTGATGAGCGAGTAAGTGACCTTTGGCTTTTTTTTTTATATATATATATATATATATATATATATATATATATATATATATATATATAGGTAGAGTATCTATGTATACACCATATTATTTGCCCTACTACCTTATTCAAAAACACGGAGTCTAAGCTGCTAGGGCTACTTGAAAGTTTAGAAATTTCAACCTTTACGTGGTAAATTCAAATTATTTCTTTGAAGCATCGTATCCTATAGTCTAAGCAAGCGAAGCCGCTGGAGAGTCATAACAAATATGGTCTCATTACGCTGTTACTTTTAAGTGGCAGCCCTATGCCAAGATTCCTTGTCTAGGGGTGACTATTTCAGTATTGCCACTGTTTAGAATGAACTCGGCAGAAGTACTTAGATACATTTGCGTTAATTGCACATGTCCGAAAACTTTCCGAATTTAGTATAATGTAATAGGGTTCGAAATATCTAAAGTTTTAGACAATTATCATTCTAGTTTTGAAACTTTAGAACTATTGTAAACTGAAATAGTTTTATACAGAATTACAAAAAACCTATTCAGATCTGGGCGTCATTCGTTACCGCTATGGGTAGCGGAATACCGCGCGGATTTCGATGGGTAAATAGTATGAAATTCCATAACTGCAGTGAAACTTCTGCCGCCTAGTGAGGCGGTATTTTCGCTTGTTTGACGAAACTAGCTCCGCCGGGCGACGCGGAAGTAGCCGAGTGATTATCTAATGATTCGTCGATGCGCTCGTCGACAAGGTCGTTTTACCGACATTTCTTGTTAACTCGTCATTTGTTTCACGGATGTTGTCAAAGATGCAACGGTGTTTGCTCTTAGAGAATCGGACGGATTGTATATATATAACCCCTATTTCTCCTGGTCACGCTAAAACTTGAGAACGGCTAGAGATGCCGAAAGCCGAGCCTACTACGCGCACTTAGTCGCGGGCAGTCGCTAGTACAAAATAAAAAGTCTAATGATCGCAAATGTAGTATGGATATTAACATTTACATTATTTCTTAAATGAAATCTATAAATGTTCGTGATTAAATAGATATTGTCTCTTTCCTATTATGATAAATAATCAATAATATTATTTTATACCTACCTAGCAACCCTAGCTTTGCACGGATGCAGTTTAGATGGAAAAATAGGTGATGAATGCAAAGATTGTTTTTTTTCCCACTTACACAAACATATAAAGATATAGACAGACAGATGCAGAAAAATACTTTTACTTTATTTAAATACCTTTATTTTTATTAAACGAGCAAATTCTTATATACGGGTATATACACGTAATTTGTATAATTACCAAAAAAAAACAGCACTATATGCTGCTGGTACTTAATACATACATGGGAAGAATATTTAAAACTACTTGAAAAAAAAAACCCACATAATCACCAATATTTGGTCGAACGTCTAGATTGATTCACACCTACAAATTTTATTCTAGGCATTTCCATTATTCATTAAGATATACTACATGCGCGCGGTTTATGCATGAAACTTAACACCCCCACATAGAAATGTATCATTCATAATCATAACATTTGGCAAACTCGCGTCCTAGCTCGTTATTCATTCTGTGCGCTCGGGCATTCTCGCAAGACCTGGCCACCGGACCAACCCCGCACCCTCCGCCCTGCCACCGCGCGGCCTTTGTTTCTTCCGAAAACGAACGAACGAAAGCCGAAAGGCGACAATCTCTTTCACACCGATCGCTCGGGTGGGGGGTGTAAGAAAGAGTAAGAGAGATATTTTTTCACTGACGGGAATCATGTGTTTTCATTAATAAGTTGTACATAGGCATGTAGTATTTTTGTTAAGATGGTGTCCATATGGAATTTTCGAAAACTTTAACTATTAATAATTATTTCACTGTGAAGTAATATAAAAATTTGACTACATATCTACAATGTATTAACACTTTTGTATCGCCCATTTTTTTTTTGGTATTTTATACAAATTACGTGTATAATCTAAATCTTGATAACGGCTCCCACGATTTTTATAATTTTTTATGCAGGGTATTTCGGTAGCGATTAATCGATTTTCTATTATGGAAAACCGTCGTTTTATATATGTTTCAGGCAATGAAAAACTATTTTACAGATACAGCAACACTTGAGCTACTTGACAATAGATGGCGTTTATGACGAATAGATAACGGTCATGCATGTACTGCTATGAAAGCAAAAGATGCGTAATGGCGTTTGAATCATGAAATACCTACGAGTACGCAATTGTAATAAATATTGCAATAAGTGTCATCATCTAGTTTCTTGGTCTTGGATGTTGTGATAATGTTATTGTGTGTTCCTAAGTGTGTTTGACACACGTATTCCTAGATTACAAAGAATGTGCATTATAAAATCGTGATGAAAAAAATGCAGTAAGTACTGAATGCATTTCTCTTGCAAATGCATTCAGTACTTACTGCATTTTTTGCAGTTGAAGAATATATCACACAGCCTTCAGCAAAAAATTAAAATATGTGAATTATTTTATTTTCGTTTTATTAATTACTGTTATGGAAGAGTAGACCCTCGCGCACTGCACCCACGGTACAAATCCTCGCAATGCCATTCTCGCATTGTAGTTCTGTCTACACGGAAGCAGATATTATGTTCTATTGCGAGGCAATTGTCGACCAAGGGGCGATTTTATAATTTTCTTATTTAAATTGTTTTTCTTTTTAACCGACTTTAAAAAAGGAGGAGTTAATATTTTAATTAGAAACACGGGATTACTTACGTAATATTTATCGGATAGGTCCGACTCTAGTTTTGACCAAATTCGGTGGGCTTTTTCAAGGAGCGTTCGGGACGCACGCGTCGATGACGTCTCGCTTAGCACTGCGGGCGGCAACTCGTAGCGCTCGTGATGTTAAAGGTTGGTAAAAGGAAGTTATAAAAAAGAGGTTATATGTCCGATTGTATGTATTTTTTGTGTATGTTAGCCAATTTGGCCCTGATTTGTGGACATCCAAAATTCTTTTTTTGTTTGGTAAAGTATACTTTCGAGGTGGTAAATTTCATCAAATTTGGTCATGCAGTTTATGAGTTACTCGCCAAAAACTGAAAAGCGTTACGCCCATCTTGAATATATCATCGTTGACGGTGAATGACAATCGATCCCGTTAGTAGGAAACGGGCACACAAAATAATATTTTTTTTTACAAAACTTGTATTATTTTCAACACCAAAAAGTATGCAATTACTTGTCAGAGTCGGTACCATGCGCACAGTATTGTGATAATAAGTACCTGCTTCTGAACTCTTGGTACCGACTTTAACAAATTATTTCACACATTTTAGTTTTCTGCTTTTATTTAGGGGCCTTTAGTCGTCGAACGACTATCTCAGTCCCATATTTTCTACTCTTAGATCTACACTTAGCAACTTTATTCTTCTTCAGTGATCCTATATACAGATCGATATAGAAACCTAGCTGCGTCGGATGTTTGCGCAGCTAGGATACTTTTTGGTGTTGAAATCGGTTTTTTTTTTTGTACTCGTAAAAACTGAAACCGCTTTCTTTAATTATTATTGGATTATATTTGGAATCAGGTTACGGACTACTACAATGCACGAAATTTAAAATTTAAAAATGAAATTAGGGTACTGTTAGGTTTGCAATAATTCTTATCATACTAGTTTCTTGGTGTTGGATGTTATGATCTGTTATTGTGTGTGTCCTGTTCATGCCTCTAGCGACACATGTATTTCTAGGGCGGGGTAGTTTTATATAGTATTAGCGTTATTTTTAATTCAATCTAATAATTCGTCTGGAAGTCCACAACCGTGCGATTCCGACGGCACTTTCTGCCTCACACTACTAGTAGTAGTGTGAGGCAGAAAGTGCCGTGGAACCAGCTGCCACTTGAGGTGTTTCTGAATAGGTGCGACTTGGGAACCTCCAAGAAAAGAGCCCATTCCTTCTTCAAAGGCCGGCAACGCATCCTCGAGACCTCTGGTGTTGTGGATGTCCGTGGGCGACGGTGATCACTTACCATCAGGTGAGCCCCTTGCTCGTTTGCCATAAAAAATTTCAATCACCTTATTTGTCCTCTCATTTGATTTGCCTATCTTTTTATTTTATTTTTACATTTTGAAATCAGGTTACAGACCTATTTTACAGTGTATATAAATGATTTTATTTTATTAACATAAATCTATGCACTACATACTCATGGTACCTTTTTTAGGTTACGAAACGAAAATGTACGATAGATTAAAATTGTAGGGTAAATTAATATATGAATGATTTTATTTTATTAACATAAATCTATGCACTACATACTCATGGTACCTTTTTTAGGTTACGAAACGAAAATGTACGATAGATTAAAATTGTAGGGTAAATTAATATATGAATGATTTTATTTTATTAACATAAATCTATGCACTACATACTCATGGTACCTTTTTTAGGTTTCGAAACGAAAATGTACGATAGATTACAATTGTAGGGTAAATTAATATATGAATGATTTTATTTTATTAACATAAATCTATGCACTACATACTCATGGTACCTTTTTTAGGTTTCGAAACGAAAATATACGATAGATTAAAATTGTAGGGTAAATTAATATATAAATGATTTTATTTTATTAACATAAATCTATGCACTACATACTCATGGTACCTTTTTTAGGTTACGAAACGAAAATGTACGATAGATTACAATTGTAGGGTAAATTAATATATGAATGATTTTATTTTATTAACATAAATCTATGCACTACATACTCATGGTACCTTTTTTAGGTTTCGAAACGAAAATGTACGATAGATTAAAATTGTAGGGTAAATTAATATATGAATGATTTTATTTTATTAACATAAATCTATGCACTACATACTCATGGTACCTTTTTTAGGTTTCGAAACGAAAATGTACGATAGATTAAAATTGTAGGGTAAATTAATATATAAATGATTTTATTTTATTAACATAAATCTATGCACTACATACTCATGGTACCTTTTTTAGGTTTCGAAACGAAAATGTACGATAGATTAAAATTGTAGGTTGTATAATTGTAAAAATATATTGTAAGGTAGGTATAAGAGGTGTTGACTATTGAGTCGAAAGTAATTTATAATAATGCTGGGTTCTTCCAACAACGGTTAAGTAACCGACTCTTAAGTTATTGACACTTGTTGTATGAAAGAACTGTCAAAAAGTAAGGAGTCGAAAGCAAACCGATCCGTTTCTGGATATAGGAACCCGGGGTAAGGCTATTATTCCAAAAAGATGCTCAGAGAGCACAATTTGCGAGAAATTATTCGTATCATAAGCGTCAACGCATCACGCTTCGGCGTACAAACTATGAGTTATCTATGTCACAGTGTGCCCTAGATAAATGACAGGAGGACAGTTTTTTTTACTTAACTAGCCTTAGCCACTATACATAATACATTGGTGAAGGCCTGAAGGCACTTTGAAAACTTTATACTTAGCCTGTGGGGCACAGTTTTTTGGCCTGAGGGACAGAGAGGGGCACACATACGATATATATAATAATAATAAGGGCCTGAAGGGCACAAAATATATTTTTTAAATTCTTTAGCCTGAGGGGCACATACAATAATATTTTTAATTAGCCAGAATGGCTTTTTGCAATGTTTTTTTTGTACACAACAGACTTATAACTTATAGTTCTAAAATATCGTACATACCGAGAGCAGACCAGCTCCCGCGTAAAAGTATTCGTATAGTTAACGTCAATACGTCACGGGAACGACACGTTACGTTACACTTACGCAGTTATTCATGCTAAGGCCAAGGCCCACAGTTGAGATTCTTGCCTTCAGTGGGGATTTGACACCATATGCTAAAATTTACAAGTACCTAAATTCCTTTTTTTATTATATACGTCTGTTTGAATTTGAATATCTACCTGGCTCAGTAAAGTTTTGTGTAAATGAATATTAGCAGGGAAACCCCCGGGAAAAGCATAATCTCTAGTCATCACAAACATTAACCTCAATGTTTTACCTCTTGAAATATGGCATAGAAATGTGTGTATCAGTTGAACTAAAATGTTGATGGCTTAGAATAATTTTCGTAATAGGTCATAGATACACAAAAAAATTCGTCCGTTTCTTATATATCGTAATAATCGTTTATTAAATGGTCTAAACGATTGATTTATAAAATTTTATAATATACGGATAACTTGTACGGACTTTGTATCAATTTTTAATTCAAATAAATTGGCAAGACATTGACTGGCAATAAAAACAGCTAAGCATATTATAAAAACGTTTTTTCCTAAACATACAGCGCTTCGCTTTGTATTTAATAAAGCATTGTCGAAATGGGTAAGACCATAACCAGTTTCCGTGTTTATGAGAATTTAATTAGTCGAATACCTATACTGGAAACTCATTTTGAAAGTCCGTGAATTTCAATCACGTGGCTTTCAAAACAAAGAAAATTAAAAATAAACAACGAGGCTAAGCGCTTCCTGCTAAACATTTAAACGTAGAACGATGTTACCATTATGTTTCCAATTGAAACTTTTTCCATAAATTTGTTCCAATTCACTTACTGAATCTTGCACAATACTTTTTCATAAAATGAAAATTATGCACACGTACTGGCCAGTGGACTATTTTGCAAAAACGGAACACATCAACTCACCGTTTGAAATGTAAAGGGAACACGCCAAAAGTCAGTCGAAAATGGCACAGCACGTAAAATTCAAACACTTTCAATCATTTTCCGACGAACTCGAAATTCGAAATTTGAATTTTCGAACCGCATGCGGCCGGGCGCGAGACGTGACTAAGCTTAGACGCAATGTGCGTATGATTCGTATTTTTAGAACACGCCCCCTTGGAATATGTGCGTGAAGGTCTACATGTGGTGTATCCGGTGTAGGTTCAGGGAACCGCTGATGGATGGCCAGGTTTCACTGTTTTACTGACAGATGTCAAAGATTTTTCTAAAAACGGAATGACCACACCAAATTGTGGCATCTCCATAAAAGCAAATTTGAATAGAGAACATGAAGTTGATGGAGACCCTTCAGTTATAATTAATTATATTTCTTTTACCAGACAGTTTCACATAAATTTTTGCTCGTATCCTTAATATCTCTGAGCTATGACTGATTCGGGCTAACTTTACAAGGCATGGACGAATTCAAAAAGCTCAGGGTCGTGCTTAGTAGGAGACAATAATTGTAGATGAACATGTCCAGCAATGGACTACCAACAGCCTGATAATAATATCTTATTAGAATGTATAATAAATCAATAATAATATCATATTATTAGCACGATATACAATATGTTTAATTGTGTACTGTCGCAGGAAATAATATTCGTTATCAAGTAATTGTAAAAAGGGTAGAAGTTAAATATACCCTTACGTTGCCACTGGGGTTCAAATTTTCCTCTTAAAGAGAGAGGAGTATGGACTATAATCCACCACGCGGGAACACCACGGCTTGGTGAGTACGCTAGTGGTTAGCCCCAGCGTCGAAGTTTTCAAACTGCTCGAAGGTCTCCTACATAGTTTAACGACTGTTATAGTAGGTATATAAGACTGTTTGTCTTGATTGTTTGACCGGGGCTGACGGACCGCCACTCCGAAGCACGAAAGCGCTCTGTTAAAAATTGTTTGCTTATAGTTTCGAACATTTTTCAATGTTTAGGACATTTCCAATGCATAGTTATGACGAAACATTTAATAAAAATATGGTTGACAATGACTGCATGCTGTATAAGTAGCGAACTTAAGACGCGGTCCAACCCCAATTTTAAAATAATTAACGATGCTTTACGTAAGGTTGAAAATCGCTTGTTAGATTGGACGATGTAATGCGAAAATGTATTAATTTTGTACGTTTTCTTTATTTTTTTCGATATATACTAACACAATTAAAAAAACTGCTGGTTATTACTTTAGTACTATACGTTGGCTAAGTATTACTTAAAAAAAATAGTGTTATCGCTGAAAATTCTGAGAGTTTGGACGTGAAAGTTTATTTTTGTGGACCTATTCAGGATTTTTTTCTGCTGAAAGAGAGTTATATTTATGAATTCTATTCGATTATTACTCTCTTCCTATTCCTTTTCTAACCTTTGTATTTTTTTCATAATATACTATCGATCTGTTTCGTTACACTAGGTGTTTAAAAATTCTGCTTTTTCTATAATCAGGGTACGAGCGCGCCTTAAGAGGATTGCATAGTTAGTACTTGTCTATACTAAAAGAAATAACCCTTTTCTACATCTTAACATTGTCCGATTTCAGAGATATTTTTTATAGAATAAACACATTGTTTACTATACCCGAAAGATTATTTTTGTAAGTACTTCAATGTACTATAAATATACTTTTTTAGAAATTACAAATCCTGCAAACATAAAAACTACGGGCTTAGTAAACAATGAGTTTATCCCATGAAAAAAAAATCAATGAAATCGGACAATGTTAAGGTAGAAAAGAGTTATTTCTTTTAGTATGGACAAGTACTAGCTATGCAATCCTCTTAAAGCGTTACATATGGGTTAATAATTTATTGGATACCGAGATTCTATGTTATTGATAATATTCATTTAATATTTAGTGCCATTTTTAATATAAAAATTTTGGCAATAACAGTATTTTTTTAAACATGATATATAAAACACTAACACCTCCTTAGTGATCAATTTTAGAGAGAAAAGTTCACATTCTCGGACGGATTCTAACTCGCGTCTTCCGACAATCCGTGTCAGACGCCGTGTCAGATGAACAGGCCACCGAGGCACGAGGTCTGAACATCGAATTTTAATTCTATATTTGATTTTGCAAAGTCTCAAAGTCGCACAACGAGCTATGGAGAGGGCTATGCTCGGGGTTTCTCTACGTGATCGAATCAGAAATGAGGAGATCCGTAGAAGAACGAAAGTCACCGACATACTCAGAAGATTAGCCAGTTGAAGTGGCAGTGGGCAGGGCACATAGCACGCAGAACAGATGGCCGATGGGGCCGAAAGGTTCTGGAGTGGAGACCACGTAACGGCAAGCGCAGCGTAGGTCGTCCACCGACACGGTGGACAGACGACCTGAGGAAGGTCGCAGGACGACGTTGGATGCAGGCCGCTTCCAACCGGTCCTTTTGGAAAATCATGGGGGAGGCATATGTTCAGCAGTGGACGTCCTACGGCTGAGATGATGATGATGATGATGATTTGATTTTTACCGTCGTATAGGGACGGAGTGACATCTATTGGACAGCTTGACAGCATTCGACAATATTTTTTTTTTTTTTTTTTTTCAAATACTAAACTTGTATATTTGAAGTATTTTTGCTTGAGTTTTACTTCACTTCAAAATGTTATTAATTGTGATGTATTCGGTGGTAGTGCCACGCGGTAACCCCACAGCTGAATGGGCCGGCACGACCGGGGAAGTAACACAGTTCCACATAACACCGACGTGAAGTAACATAGCTTGCAATTGCGTTTCGTCAGTTTGTAGGAGGTTCCGGAGCCCCGATTCCCCCCTTCCCCGTTCTCCTCCCCCCCCCCCCACCCTCTTCCCTTTTATCTCTTCCTTCCTATCATCGTTCCTCAAAGTTCGGCAACGCATCCTCGAGACTTCTGGTATTGTGGATGTCCGTGGGCGACGGTATTACTTACCATCAGGTGAGCTGCTCCGTCATAAAAAAACAAATTAAAAAAAAACTTTATAAAAAAAACATGGTATTTATTCATTGAATGTCTGAAAAGTAGCAGAAAGCAGTAACTCAATTCTAGTTAGCACTTTCGGGGGGGCAAAGAGCCTTAAGGTGCTGTCATATCATGATGTCGATAAAAATGAGGGTTTTTAAAGCAGTTTATCTCATAAGCAGCGATTAATTTAAAACTACAAAAAATAATGTGACATTTCTAAGACTTCTAAGTACACATTGACGGAAATAAAAACATATTTTAACATACTAGAGTACATTAAAAACTTCAAACATAACCATTTCATTTCACCTTTAAAACAGTTTTTCTCTTTATTTACTACTAGCTGCGCCCCGCGGTTTCACCCGCGTGGTGATGGATGATGATGATGATGATGATGAAAAGTATCCTATGTGTTAATCCAGCGCCTCATCTACCCCCATACCAAATTTCATCAACATTAGCCCCCCCGTTTGTGCGTGAAAGAGTAACAAACATCCATACATCCATACATACAAACTTTCACGTTTATAATATTAATAGGATTGTATTTGTCATGAATCACATATCATAAAATAGCAATTTTTAATACACAAACATTGATGGATTATTTTTTTATAAGAGTGCACATTATTTTTTATGATTTTTTTACGTTTTTACGAGATGCGCTTGCTTGATTTCAAGTAAAGAAAATTGAAGCGCTGAGCTGACAGCGCCTTAAGTCCCGTCCGTCCGTCCAGTCATTCACTATCTACAGCGCGTAACTTACAATGCTTAAAATATCCAACAAAGGATCATATTAATATACAGACTGTCTTATTTACTATACCAATAAATTGTATGTTTTACTTGCTTTACAATTTAGAAAATAATGGCTACTGAAATATGAACACAACGTTTATTATTTTTATAGAGTGCAAGCTCTTCAGCCCATGATATATTTACAAAAGTCAAATTCAACACCAATGTTATGAATTATTATCTCAGTCTTTACTATAATATTATAAAGAGGAAAAGTTTGTATTTTTGTGTGTGTGTGTGTGTTTGTAATGAATAAACTCAAAAACTACTGTGCCGATTTCAAAAATTCTTTCACCATTAGAAAGCTATATTCACCCTGAGTAACTATATTTGATTCATCATCATCCTTAATCATCACTGCGCTGGTGAAACCGCGGAGAGAAGCTAGTCCTTAAATATAATCATACCAAATACATATTATTACGATATATGATTTAAAGACTTCTTAGTCTTTAAACAACCCGTTGACTCGCGATTCGCCATATTTAGCCAATAATACAATAGATTTCGCAGAAATCAACCTACTTTTCCAGGAACTGCAACGTGTGTGGTTTAAGAGAACACCGACAACTTTTAAGTACAGATAAAATTACATAAGGCGTTTTTAAAAATTATTTGTTATCGTTTGTACATAGCCTCATTAGATGGTCAAACGACACAAGCATACTAATACCTATGGTTTTTTGCAACGACACAGGCAAGTCGTGATGGTAAGCAGTACACTTGGTGACAAAAGTTGCAGTGCCTACCAGATTTTAGAACTGTAGTTGCGTGCCACTGTATTGTACTCGTCACACCAGGATATTTGGTTTTGAGTCTCATTCGAGCAGTAGTTTCACTTGCAACAGTGCCCATCACAACCTAACACAGTAAAGCTTGCGCACTACTGCTTCGCAGCAGAATTCTAGATCTTCAGGCAAGCGGGTAGTGAAAGGTACCTATCTACTATTGGTACTGCAGCCCCGCTTCGACTGCGCGGCGTTTCCCTTCCCCGCTACACCACCAGCTACCCGCTGACATCTTGGGTACCTCGTCCCCGCCACCGTCTGTCACCCCGCGGGACGGTCGCACACGAGATTGCGGGGCTAAAGCTATGGTCCAAGATGTAAACGTACGAAGATGCACAGCACAGGTATGTAAGAAATTCCACCAGGATACTGTTTTTATGTAACAACCATCTAACTTAACTTTTCATGGGAACTTGTAAGAATAAAACTATAATTTTTTATGTTGTCAAAGGCGTTCTAAGTCTGTAAAACAAACTACATAAGGAATAGTTGTAGCTTAGTTTCTTGCGCTCAGTTGTATAAAATGGGCATTTAAGATAATTATAATAAGAACTTGAAAAAAGCAAATCAAATGAATCACTGATACTATTGTGGATTACTTTTACTTTTACTGACAGCTCAAACATAAAGTAGGATTTAGACTAAGGCCCGTATTCCGGAAAAACGCTCCTTTATGAAATTCACTCAGATCTGTAGTCAGCCCTACGTTACTGAACGTACTATAATTTCTGTAATGCGGCCTTAGTCGCTACCGGCATGGATTGTGATAAGGATAAAATATTATATACATACATAAAATATAATAAATATGACAGTAATTATCGATAAATACAGCCCGCGACATAGCTGTCGTCCATACATCGACGGTCTGCCGCCTCCGGCTGGGTCATGCTTATACCCCCGTTCACTTGGCCAAACTGAGGATTCGGGATAGTTCGTTATGCGAATGTGGCTTAGATGAAGGAGACTATGATCATATTTTCTTTAGCTGTCCAAATTTGAAATATTCACTGTATGATATTCTTCCACAAAAAATATCCCGTCCTATTTCATTCAAATCTCTTATGTCCCTTACTTTTTCTTCTTTAATTAACTGTATATTATGTAATTACATTAGTAAAATTAAATTAAATTATAATATATTCCTTAATATTTATTTTATAAATGTATGAATTTTTATTAGTATTATTTTTATTATAAATGATATGATATTTTTGTTTTGAATTTTGTTCTTATTTATGTTGTGTTTGTGTGTTTTAGAGTAATCACTGGACTGGAACAGTTTGTTTGATTCTCTCTTCTAATCACCGACCATATTCTAAAAGTTTACTTTAATTTCTCCTGCAGTTTATGAAACTATCATGTAACAGATACTGGCAAAGTTGCGACACTCAAACAAGTCGCAGAGGCATACAAAAATAATCTAATCTACTAGAGACAAGGTACCATAGATATAATAAGTGTATCGTAAGTATTGATCTATGCTTGCACTGAGATATGCACATGTAACTTATAGTATAGTTTATAAATAATTTAAGATGCTGCGGATTACCTACCCGTAAAGTGAAAAAAGATATAATAACGAAAAAAATAATATGAACGTTTTTTAAAAACATCCATATAATGCAAAATAAATAAGATATAGGTATCTCCGAACATTGATTTTCCAAATAAATTATTTGCCTTTAGCTCATACCTATGAATTCGAATAATAGAAAATAATAATAAATATTCCACAACTATCACACAACGCCATCTAGTCCCAAGCTAAGCAGAGCTTGTGTTATGGGTACTAGACAACTGATAAACATACTTATATATTTCTAAATACATAAATATTATAGATAAATTACACCCAGACACAGAATAAATGATCGTGCTCATTACACAAACATTTGTCCTGGGTGGGAATCGAACCCACGACCTTCAGCATAGCAGTCAGGGTCACTAACCACTAGACCAACAGGCCTGTCATGATCATTAAGACTTAATTATTGATTTTAACAATGGTACAATTAAATTCTGACAACGCAATTCGGTATGTAAAGTTTTTTTTTGATATTTTTTTTATATTTTTATTTCGTAGATTAGGTCATTATAAGAAACTAATTTCAATATTTTTGTTTTATATTCAGTAGTTATTTTATAATATTTTTTTGAAAATTTGAATCCTATGACGTCACTTTTTTGCACAAATATGTAGTTGCGTTGAGGAGCCAAGAAAAGCACGCGAGTAAAAAAAAAGAAACTAGAATTTACTTTGACACTTGACAGTGACACCTACTAATTCGTAAGTCTCTATTCAATCAAAACAAAAGTGCAAAAAAGTGACGTCATTTAGAGGTCAATGAAAGTCGAATTATTTCATCGTTTTTTGTTAAAATAAATGGCATCTTATCGTTTTAAAAGGTCAGAGTAGAAAAATAAGGATTTGTAACATAAAATCTCGAAATGGTTTCGGAATTGGCATAGGTTAATTTTTTTTAGCATACCGAATTCTTATTTTCATTCAATTTATTTCTGAATTATAGCAAAAGAAAAAAAATACAGCGAAAAGGATATTGCGTCAATAAGAAATTTAAACAAAAGTACCTGTTAAAAGTTTTCCTTTATGTTTTTACCTGGCATTGTAAAGTTTTTCATCTGCTTCTTTCTATACCTACTCTCTACATTCTGATAGTAATTTCGGTGAGTTCAATAATAATTAATAATAAATTAAATATAAAAATATAAAAAAATATATTATATAAAATATTATTCATATTAATATTTTTTTTTTTTTTATGTTTAATTTCATTAGTACTTGGATGACTTATTATTGCCCTTAAGTATACAATCGATTTTCTTGGTCTAAACTCAAGCCAAACATTCATTGGCTTGGTGTTGCTTAACCCTTGAGGCTTTATCAATAACTTAAGTTTGCGACAGTGTTTGCAAAAACCCCGCAAAAATCCGCCATTTAAAAAAATGCGCGTGGTCGCGGTAATTTAGTTGTAGTAAAATATCTGTTGAAGATATTTTGTATCTGTAAATGGCATAAAGTAACACTAAGTATCAAGTGCATCATTTTTGATTGTAAGAATAAGTCATTTCTTTCCTTTTAGTCAACCATAGATAAAGTCAACCAGATAACACAAAGACGACACGACATAAGGTAAAAATAAAAAAAATTGAAATAATTCGACACAGACTATAAAAATCTCTAGAGCACAAGTAAAATAAGCATACATACAGATTCAACGATATTTTGGACACGAACGTCATCTATTGTCAAGTAGCTATAAAGTTGGTGTGTCGGTAAAACAGTTTAGTTGTTGTTTAAGCTGATTGCCCTACTTACATTGCCATAATTATTGTGTAGTAGTCTTTCATTGCCTGAAAAACACGGATAAAACGACGTTTGCTAAAAATGAAGCCTAGCTAGATCGATTTATCGCCCCTGAAAACTGCATAAGTACTAAATTTTATGAAAATCGTTGGAGCCGGTTCCGGGATTCTATTACACGCTAGCTGGTGCCCGCGACTTCATCTACGCAGGATTAGTACTTTGTGTAGCTTATTATCTTCTCTAAGACCATGTAAGCTAAGTAGCCTATTTGCTATTCCAGACTATAATCTATCTCTGTGCCCAATTTCATCCAGATCCGTTCAGCCGTTCTGCCGTTTTTGAGTAACAAACATCCATTTATCCATCCATCCAACTGTCACTTTTAAAATATTAGGGATATATAATAGTACATTGTTCACCGAGAGGAGAAAGTGACCGATTACCGTCGAGGGTGTCGTTTGAAGCCCGAGCCGTAGGCGAGGGCTTTAAAACACCCGAGATCGGGAATCGCACTTTCTCTCGAGTGATACATAGTGCTTTATACTACACCTACGAGGAAAATAAAAAACTAAATCTTTACTAATTGAAATTTATATTGAAATTGTTGCAGTTAGTGAAGATTAATGTAACACTTTTTCCATTAATGTTTGTTTGAGATGTTTGCGATAATGTAGGAGGAATAACTGGCTGTGCTGTTGGCACTGCGCTCGTAGAAGGCTGTGGTGCCAAAGGGGCAACTGGCTGCTGAGGGGCATCTGGCATCGCCGCGCTCGTTGATGGTTGAGGAGATGAGTCTTGATGCACATTAATCGATCCCGATATTTGGTTATTTATTCGTGTTTTGTTTTCTACGGAATTCTCTATGTAGCTTTCTGCAACAGCGGACGATTTCCAACCACCGTGACGTTTTATTGTGGTTAAATCAGCACCAGTATTGGCAAGAATAGTCGCTGAAGTTCTGCGAAAGCAGTGGCCAGTGTATTCTAGTGGATTGAGTAAATTAAGGTACGAAGCTATTTCTCTTGGCACAGTACTTATTTTGTTTTTCCCAATTACTTGTTTCGTACATTTTTTGTTTTTATATTGTAGTAAAAACCGATTGGTTTTGGGGTCACTGGGGCGAATTTCGTTATATTTCTTCACTATCTCATAAAATAAGCCCGATATAACAAATGATCGCTGAATTTTGGTTTTTGTGTTAGGAATATTGACGATTATTCCATTTTCGAGGATTTCGATATCGTCTGTTGTCATATCCACAAGTTCTTGCGAACGACAGGCCCCATTTACTCCTAAAATCAAAATAACCTGTAAACAAAAATATCAAACATGAAAACCTAGTAGATTTCTACTTATAAATAGGTACGTTATAAATTTTAAACCAGTGCATTTTGTTCATAAACTTACCTTCATCAACAAATATTTGTCATCTGGAGCATTCTGCAAAAAGGAATAAACATCCTTTGTAGTAAGCACTTTTGATTTCTTACTACGGAATCCCTCCGACTTTCTTTTCAGAAATGCTGTAAGTTTTTTGTATTCTTGAATATTTATGTCGTTTCTTGTCAATATAGTACTTTTCAACATTGAGTACATAGACCATAACGTACTTGGTTTGTATTTTTGCGCTTTTTCACTGAAATAAGCTAGCAAAACAGTTTCAGAAAAAAATGCCGCATTTTTTTCACTTTTTCATTGCAAAAAATCGTCATAAGTTTTATTATATTTTTTAATTGATTTCTGTGGTAAAAGGTTATCAATCAGTATTTTTGCTGTTTCCTTCAACTGCGGCGGAGTTAAAAAATCTTCATCATCACTATCACTACTTATCATTTTGATAGTTTTATTTTACTTTTCTACGAAAACTGAATCCTCAAACAACACACAAATTGAAAATGGCGCCAATGGCGTCTGCAATTTTCACATGTTCTTTTTTCAAATTGTTTGACACCATCCAACACACAGCTAGTGGCCAGTGTCATTTTGCGAACTTGGAGATAAAAACTCACTGTAAAAACTTTTTGGCTTTTGATATTTAGGTTACCAGCGCATAGTCTTACCCAAAATTAAAAAAGAAAAACCACGTAAGAAATGGATTTTCATACACTTTTCTCTCCCGCTCAGATGCGTTTTCTCGCCGCATATTTGTTCGATATGCAATGACGTACTTTCTACCATAAATTTGATAAAGTATCAAGGTACTTTCCGAGCAGGTGTAGTATAAAATAATGATTGCTCGTTTTAAAGTATTAGCTATTTTTTCCGAAAATTTAATAATAGCTAACAACATATAGATATAATTAGCCTAGACAAACAATATACCAGACATCCTAAAATTATTGAAGTCATTACAACCACATGTCTGATTTTCACACCGAACTCATGACTCATAACAATCTCACGTGATCCTTGCAAAAATAATTATGTTGTAATTCATATTTATAACAATTACACGTTGGGTTGAGACGGGGCATTGTCCTTTATTTTTTTGCCTCATGTTGGTACTTGTTTTGCCGTTGTAAGCTAAGCAATAGTACATTGTACACCGAGGGGAGAAAACCTCTATTCATACCTATTTCTGTTCGAGAGTGTGTTTAAGCCCGATGCGCACCGAAGAGCTTAACAGAAACTTGAGAACATAAATAGAACTTTCTCCCGAGTGATACGAGTACATAGACATAGTGCTTTATACTACACCTATGAGAAAAATAAAATATTTACCTTCATTAGTAAATAATTGTTGTCTGGAGCATTTTGTAAGAATGAAACGCACCTTGAACTCTTGAGCTATATATTTTTATTTCTGGTGGCTTCATCATTATAAAATCGTCACTTTCACTATCAGATTTTGGAAATCAAAAGTACTGTTGTATTATCCATTTCACAAAAAAAATAACAATTGCCGCCATGTTTCTTTCGTAGTGCAGTGTTGCCAGCCTCTTTTCACAGAAAATCCAGTACAAAAAAGTTCCTACCTCTTTTTCATAATTATTAGATTTATTGAATTTTTAACTTTGCTTTTGAATTTTTAATTTAATTTAAATGAATATAAGTAAATTTAATAAATATAATAGATAAGTAAATATAATAAATTTACTGCAGATTGGATATATCACCATAACCTTTTTTGAGATTTGACGTTTGTACTACGAGACGTTGTTTAACGAGACACTTTCTAAGTGGGTATGGTACCGGAATAATCCGGATTATTATAAGACTTATATTATACCTAAAAAAACATATGTTGTATTTAGGTATAATATTATATGTATATTGTATACTTAAGTATATATATATACCGATCATTTTTCTAATATTAAATAATAAAAGATTCCATGAAATGCAAAACGTTAATCTTAAATTCTAAAATTGTAGCAAAGTTTTGTCCATCTTTCAACATCCAAGCTGAAATCGAGAACAAACGCGTAGGCTGACCAAAAACGAAACATACAACTCTAGATTCAAATGCCTTAGTAAACTATTTATGTGCCCTTCACACAGACACAAAACGAAAGAGACAGGAATATATACGTAGACAACCTATTTTAATTTACTATTTCAAATATAGAACACGTTCATTTCAATTGTTTCAAGAATTTAAGAGGTATAATACGGTGTGTTGTAGTTAATTACGCAAAAAAATACATACAAAACCGTACCTAATTTTAGTCGTTATAGAGTAAAAAGTTGTTTGGAGCTTTCTTTCCAAATTTTCCGGTAAATTGTTTGTTTCAGATAGGTAACATTCTATATTTAAAATTGCGTACTGGCAACAGCACGCATTTTGTCTACTATTACCTATTCTGTGGTATAGGGACGAGACGCTAATAATATATTTATTGGAAGAAAGACGTAAGTTACAGGTAAATGCTTGTATGTTTCGACTTTTGCATTCTTGATTTTGACGGTACGGAAAAAGATCAGTAGGCGCCTACGTTAGAATATTTAGGCGCCTCTATTTGTCGTCAATTATTTTTGGAGTAAAAATGTAAAACAAAATATAACGAGCCTTAAATATTATACGAATATAAACTCTTTGTAACTAAATAAAAATACGGCATTATTAACGCATAAAAAATATTTTCATTTTAGTAACTCACAGTGTAACTATTTGCCAGCCCTTTTTAAACCTCTCCGAACAGTAACGTTCGCAAACGTTTCAAAAAATACGCTTCCATATTTGAAACTTGCACCAAAATACCGTAACTCCTGATGTACTGAAATTTACCTTGAAAAAGGGGTGCCAACGTCTAAGCTAAGTCTTTTTTCACGCTTTTCGCCGTCTCTCGCTAAATTTGTCCGCAGTGCATGTTTTTTTTGGTCCTGAAGGCGGCAAATGCAGTAGTGTTCTATTCAGCCTAATACAAACCTTATTATTAAGAAACAAGTTCGAGTTTCCAGCGTGAGTTATAGTTTCGGGGAAAATTGAACTTTAATATTTAAGTTAGATGGTAGACATTGCAGTGGTAATAAAGTAAGGATAACAGAATATTGAAGCATATGTTTTTAGTTTATCCCCTTGGATACGATTTGGCTAAGCGTTTAATTCTGGCAAAGTTTATGAGGTATTTTTGATTGCCTCGTGTTAATGCTTTTATTTATTTCTTAGTGCTTCTGTCGGCGAACACGGGCAATAAAGAAATGTTTCAGTTTAGCTGTATTATTTAGATTGAACTTTTAGTGGGTTCTAATTGAGTGGTCTTTTTTTATTGTGTTAGTGCTGAGAATAAATCTGAGTCCAAGTCAAAGCAAAAAACAGAGGCATGGGAACTCATTCTTAACTTAAAGAATGACGTTTTTTGTCGTGTCAATAACAAAACATTTTAATATTATTTTGACGGTTTAACTTATGCGGTTACCCGCGTTAAACCGTCAAAATAATATTAAAATGTGTAATACTTAAAAAGTTACAATCAAATGTCAAAATAGTTTAAGCCGCAACTGTCTTGGCTTAGTGAAAACTATAATAATATTTTTAACACTTAATAAAATAGTTTTAATGTTATTTTTATGGTTTAACTTACTTGGTAGGTATAGTCGAGTACCTCGACCGGTAGCTGTACCATGAGTTGGCAACAAAAAAAATATCTAGAGTCGATACTCGATCTCGCCCACCTATTAAGCTTGTGATTGGCGTAATCGCTGTTAATTTTAGTTCTACAATTAACCGCGAGGTGGCACTGTTCTTTTTTTTAAACATCTTTTTGCGGCATTCGATATCGAGCATCGATTAGTGTCAATGTTGTAAACTCATGGCAGACCTACGGTTTCCTGACCGTCCGGGCCACTACTGCTTCATGAAATACTTGCGCACTCGGCTGCGTTCGCGATGCGATGAAGAAATGGCCCAGTCGGTCACGAAACCGGTCGAGATACTCGACTTTACCTACTGCGTAATTTAAATGTTCAAAATAACCTTAAAATGTGTAATACTTATAAAAGTTTTAATTAATACAGCAGTAGCTGGAGCACGATAAATTTGCGAAAAAGTATCTTAATTATGTTAACAATAGAAAAACGCGCCGCTCTTCTTCGGACTAACTATGAGTTATCTATGCCACAGTTGTACTAGATAAGTGATAGTTTGTACTGAATTCAATTGTTTTACGTCAACATTACATTTACGCGAATTTTCGTGGTTTGCTCAATATAACATAAACTTTCTTGACTTCAAGGCAATAACAACTCTATGCTGCCAGACGTTAATGACTACTATAGTACTCTGCTAATGTCCGATGTCCATTTCTAGTTGTTTCAACTATGTGCTTTTTCATCTATTTTCTGCTTTTTTATGTAATTTAACTCAAAAATCTAATATAGATAAAGCTAACTAATTTTGGAAACAAGGTCGTTGACTCAATAATCTACATTGCGGATGCTGTAAAAAAGGAGGTTACTATTTTTAATTAAGTATATTTCTTTCGTATCTTGATCGTTTTCAGGGTTCCGTACCCAAAGGGTAAAACGGGACCCTATTACCAAGACTCAGCTGTCCGTCCGTCCGTCTGTCTGTCTGTCACCAGGCTGTATCTCATGAACCATGATAGTTAACTAGATGATGTATTTCTGTTGCCGCTATAACAACAAATAATAAAAAATCGGCCAAGTGCGAGTCGGACTCACGCACGAATGGTTCTGTAAACGACAAAAAATCATGTCTGTTGTTTGCGAGATTAAAGATAATGGTACGGAGCCCTTCGTGCACGAGTCCGACTCACACTTAGCCAGTTTTCTTTACATGTAATAGGCTAGTTCGTTCACTGTATCACTAGTTAGTGATGATGCGGTCAAATGTGGTATCACACCTAGAACAACAACTGGCTCTCAAGGACAGCTGCCGGAACACACTGTTACGTGTGCAGCGACAGATTTTAAAACTTGAGAGTGGTAGCTAGCCAAGCGGATACCAGAAGTGCCCAGAAGTATCACCATTCTGTGGGATCTTACCTTCACCGGAAGCTATCGATCCCAGCACCGTCTAGTCGTTGCCTACCCTTGCTACCTTCCTGTTTAGCCCAAAGGCTTTTTCGCTAATTCATGGCCATTTTGCCGTTAGTCATCAAGTATTTTTTTATAATGGTTCATCAAAGCGACTCCCTCTCGCCTTATATAAAGCGAAGATGGAATCAAGAAGCAATGACCATTAGTGCAGCCGTAGCTGCACTAATCGCCACCCCTATAATAACCTTACAGGTGCTTTTTCACGCCCCGTTTGAAAGACCCAGGGTCATAGCTGCAAGGAAACACGTACGCAGGCAAAGCATTCCACAATTTACTTACACGATAGAGGTAGGAACTGCCAAACTTTTTGGTTCGTATTAAGAAGTTTTGAACAGTATATGGATGCAATGCTAGGCTGAAACGAGTAGTTCGGGAACATAGTTGATATATAAAGTTATATGATTATTAACGGGATATTTACCGTGGTAAGGTTGTGGAATGAGCTCCCGATATTTCGGCGCAGTTACATGCACCATGTTCACGGGAAGACTGAAGACAGAATACAGTATTAGGTTGTTTTAAAAATAAAAGTCCGCGTTCAAAATGTGTTCAAAATACTATACGCAGTGATACAGTGAGTGTGTTTTGTCGGGACTTAGGATCGAGTTCGAGTTCCAGTGATAACCGTAGCAAAAGACTAAGAAAGAGGGTAGATCGTTATGTCTGCACCTAACTTTTAAACTTTTTGACCAACCACCCGCATTCTTCAGTCTTCCCGTGAACATGGTGCATGTAACTGCGCCGAAATATCGGGAGCTCATTCCACAACCTTACCTCGGTAAATATCCCGTTAATAATCATATAACTTTAGAGAACAACCGTGATAGTTTAAAACATAGTTAACATGACAAGTCTCCACATGGTAATGCGATACTTTTAACCACTTAAGATTTGTTTTGATATGGTGATAGCACGGGAGAAGTAATTAAAATTAATTGGGCATTCGACTGGTTAAAAGGTTAGGTAGGGTCTCGAAGGTAGATTTCCCGAATTTAACTGCCATATTTATAAACAAGAAAAGTAATTACTTAAGCAACGATTTCAATTCTAGAGTCTAGTCTAGTGTTTGCCTGAACAAGTGAAGTTGTATAAAAATTACATTCGCACACAAGTCAGAACTGTGAAGGATCTATTATGCTGTAGGTATAAAGTGAAATCCCATGACAACAACCTAATACAAGTGTAAAAAGATACATCCAATTTTGATACGGCTATGTCATTACTTAAGTATTTACTTTAATAAGTAACGTTCATTGCTCAACTATAGAAAAAGATTTTATGTTCAAGTATTCTATGAAGTATGAAGTAATCTTCATTGAGAAATTACTTAGTTACAAGTTATAATAATAATAACGTTTATTGAAATAAAATCAAGTTACAATTTCAATATAATTTTGGCCCCCAAACTAGGTTAACCTGTATCTTGGGGACCACCTTCCTATATGGTAGTCCTATTTCTATAAGTAGGTATATACTTGTGTATAATACGAGTGCTAGTACCTAGTTCCTTTACTTAGTACCTGCTTGTATCTACCTACCTATTAAGATCAAGTTTCTTACACTTACACTTTTACAAACTTTTTATTGCATTACTTCATTATTATAAACACCAATAGAGGGTCAATTTATTTATTTTTTGAGGGTTACCTATTTTTTTTAAATAACCTAGTGCCAGACAATTTAAATCTGATTGTATACTTGTATTGACACTTGTAGAGGAGTGGGTGATATTATTTAAGATAATATCTTAGTTTTCTAATTAAAATTTATTTGTTTGTTTGATTTGATTTTTTATATCTCTTTAGAAATATTATCTTATTTGATAAACTGATTAACATAGTAAGTATTATTTTGAGCCCTATTTAATTATATCATTTTATTTGAGTAAAGTATTTATGTTGACAAAGAGTTGATTATTTTATTTTAGGTTTAATGCATCCCAAGCTATCTACAATAATCTCTGAAATACATATCAGTTTAAATAAATATATTATTAGATCAAAACACCTGAGCAAGCCAAATTGCGATCACCTCACGCAAACCATAGTTAATTACTGACAAGAAACTATTTTTTTTATAATATAACTTTTTTAAAGCACTAACGCCTGCTTAGCGATCTCAAACATTGAAATTTATAGAGAAAAAAATTCACATCCTCGGACGGGATTCGAACCCTTCTTCCCTTCTTCTGACTATCAGTGTCAGACGCCATGACCATCTAGGCCACCGAAGTTCGAGGTGCGAGCATCGAATTTTAACTCTCTATCTGACTTTAACCGTCTTACGGGGACGGAGTGACATCTATTGAACAGCTTTGACAGCACTATCCAACCGAATGAAGCATTTTTTAGAAATATTTAAACTTTCGTATTGACGTCGCAACCCTTTTATATTTATTTAAAAATACTTTTTTAAAGCACTAACACCTGCTTAGCGATCTCAAACATTGAAATTTATTGAAAGGAAAAAAGAAACTATTTAAATTCTTTACAACATTACTACTATTTTCAGTTAATTTTCAGTCAAGGCAACACACTGGAGCTAATATTTGTAGAACCTAAGTAAAAACATTGTAAAAACATCTATATAAAAAGAATGGCCCGGAGTTTCTTGCCGCTTCTTCTCGGTAGGCTCTATATATTTTGGACGCGGCGGTAGTCTTTAAAGTACATTATAATGTAAAAGATGACGTTCATAAGTGCGTCTATGATGCCTAACTTGAATAAATTATTTAGACTTTGACTTTTGACTTTGACTTTAAATTGCTAAAACGATCGTGTTATGTTGCAATAGTTGTATCACGTTCCTACAATATCCCTTTAATGTCGATTAAGTTTCAGTGTATACATTTTTGTTGCATGCATTTGTGAAAACCAGAAATCTACCCACAACTATACTGAAATAACTTTTTACGATTCAAAAGTTTGTTCGCGCGGACCACTGGGCGTTAATTTGGTAATCAGCAGCGGTACTAACTGTTAAATAAGCTGTGGTGGCGACGGGTAGCAGGAGCAGGCATAAAATATTAATAAAAGTACATGAGTATTAAAAAGGACATGGATATTGCTGAGGACACCAGCATAATCTTTAATTAACAGGAAGGTTAAAAAAGTTTTACATACATTTTGGATAGAAGCTACGAATAAATGGATGGAAAAAATGGATACCGCGGACAAGCAAGCGCAGCGTAGGTCGCCCACCGACACGGTAAACAGACGACCTGGTAAAGGTCGCAGGACGACGTTGGATGCAGGCCGCTTCCAACCGGTCCTTTTGGAAAATTATGGGGAAGGCTTATGTTCAGCAGTGGACGTCCTACGGCTGAGATGATGATGATGATGATGTTATAAGGATTAAAACCAAGGTACGAATAATGTGGCCTGGATTGTACCGGCGGCGTTACTATTCCATATTTCAAAATGAAAAAGTATTTATTGTGACATAACTGTGATATTTAAACATTATAGTAATGCGGACTCCTTTGTAGATTTAAATTAAAATGATAATGTAGATGTAAATATTGTATTGACGTCTTCTATAAAACTGTATCACGTTAGTACTTAGTTTGCTTTATTGTCAATAGCATAGACTAAAGGAGGATCCCAATAATCTATCTATCCGCGGTTTTCCTTACTACCGATAGAAATTTGACATAACTTCCATACAAATAGTGTCAAATATCTAACTCTAGTAAGGTAAACCGCCGATATATAGATTATTGGGACCGGCCGTAAATGGTCAATAGTTTCCGCAGCGTACGCGATATTATTGAAACAACGTGTAATGGTTCGCAACAGACAGACTTTTTTTTTAATAGACAATACACAGTTTACATATCGACTGGTTCCGGGCTATTTGTATTAACCGACATTTTTTAACACTACACCAGAGCAGTTTCGATTTTTAGAAAAAAAAAATATAACATTAGCAAATTGCATTATTAATTTAAAAAGAAGGATATTACTGTTTTATAACATATTCCCCATAATTGTATTCATTATTTTTTCTAATATTCCTATTTATAACAAAGATAAATGTCGCTTAATATAAAATGACCAATATTTTACTGATATTTGTTCCAGACTTAACCGCCTATGATTATTGTTTCTTATTCCAGGCTAAATGACTTAACCGCCTAGGCATGCAAATAATGCCTCTTAGCCAAGTTCTTTATTCAAAGAATTGATCATATTTCATATCTAAGCTAGTTGATTTAAATACCATTATCTCAAACTTATTAATGTATAGCTAATTAGTTAATGCAACTGGTTTTTTTTTTAAATAAATTGTTTGGAATTCTACTTGAATAATAAATAATTTAACAAAGAGGCTAATTATTTGAAGCGACTATTTTATATGTTTATAAGGTCAGGCTAAATGCTTTAACTTACGTTTCCTGTAAATTGCTGCTCCAGGAAAAATAGTTTAAACGTCTGTCTGGTATTTGGTAGTGAGCTTTAAGTACACAGTTCCTAAATTTGTCAATATTTTGTGTCACTTCATACATTGCAGTCCAAAATGGGCCCACAAATGCGGTTGTATTAAGTGACAAATAAGCGTTCCGATCGTCACCAAACCAGCTCAAACGATGCAGAAAAATTCGCTGATTACAAATATGTATAAAAGTCTATATCGCCCAGAGTGTCGCTTAATACAATTAGCCCGGAACCCGTCGATATATAGGTGTTGCCACTAGGCTTCAGTTATCTATATTTTGATACAGACTAAAAATCTAACAGATATAAAGACCTATTTTGGAATTTGTTCCACACCTTGGGTTACATTATCGAAGTTTGCATACGGATACCTAAATTTATTGAAAATGTTATATGTCTATACCTTCATCAGGGAAAATGTAGGATTCTAATGGAGAAAGATTTTTTCTAATCTGTCCAGTAGTTTTGGAGCCTATTCAATACAAACAAACAAACAAATCTGTCCTCTATATAAAATTAGTGTAGAAGTGTAGATGTCGAAAACAAACTCCATCAGCCATAACATCCAGTTTTCATGGAAAAGAAATCATGTGAAATGTAAAACAAATATTACACGTTATTGAACTGTTACTTTCAAGTTGAACGACAATAGCATCACGTTTTTATTGTTATCACTACAATGTATATTGATAACGTAGACTACACACATCAAAAAAAGTGTGTGATCGAAAAGTAGGTTGAATTCTGTGAAATCTATTGTATTATTGACCAAAAATGGCTAATGGCGATTCTAAGGGTTAATCAACAAATTATTAATAAAAGGTTTATTATATTCAATATAAAATAACTTCTCCCCTGGGTCGAACACATGCGGTGATCCTCCTGGGTATGATGTGAATCAAGCTACCCAGCGTTTCTTGGGGTAACCTGTCCCATTCTTGAATAGCGGCTTCCCTAAGCTCTGGCACTGTCTGGGGACGTGGCTGACGGCTCCAAACAGCTCGCTTAAGAGCATCCCACGACTGCTCTATTAGGCACAAGATAGGCGAGCCGGCAGGCTAGTCTAACCTCGTGATGTCGTATGCTCGGAGAGCAGCATTGACTCGTTGAGCTCTATGGGCGGGCGAATTATTATCCGCCAGTACAAATTGGTTTACTCGGAATCGTTTGACAATTCCATCAATAGCAACTAAAAAGACGAAGAAAACATATTATAATCTACCGCAACAAAAAATATTTCGATTTTTTAAAGTGATCGCTAACTTTTTTTGATGTGTGTATGTATCGAGAGATGAATACAGTTTTTATTATCAATACTGTGATAATTTCCACAATGCGGGCACAATGTTTTTCGTGTAAATAGAACTTAAAACTTTTATAGCGCAGACAGTACTTTAATAACGTTTGTAGATAAACAAACTCAGTAGTCGCAGGCGTTTTCAACTTTCAGAGGTCGTAGCATAAACAATTTGGGAAAAAGTATTCGTATCGTACGCGCCAACGCTTCGGCATACAAACTATGAATTGTCTATGCCACCGTTGTCCTAGATACATGACAGTTTGTGCTGTTTCACGTGAACTACAGTAGGGATAGCACAAGTAACAGCGTATGTGTAACGTAACTTGTCGTTCACGTGAAACAGTACAAACTGTCATGTATCTAGGGCAACTGTGACACAGATAACTCTTAGTTTGTGCGTCGAAGCTTGATGTTGACGCTTTCGATACGAATACTTTATCACCAATTGTTCCTGGGGGTTGGCTTTAGAATCGTGACCCCTGAATTTGGTGAAACAAAAACTGTGGGTGGGTTGAAGGGGTTTGTATAAAGCGTATTTACAACATTTTAGCTGCCGGAGACAAGCCAAAATAGTCTAAATAGTTTTTTAAAGTTTCAATAAATCACCGTAATTTTGATAGTGACAGGTGACATAAATGACATTAATGCGTAAAACGAAACGTTTCTAGGTAACTTTTAGTCTTTTTTGACATGTACGTTGTATGTAAGTTCTTGAAACGGAACGCAAACATCGAAGATAGCGTAATGTCACTGTCGGAATACTCGCGTCATTCCGTTACTTCCGAGTGTACGTGAATGTTTTCTCCTGTTTTTCTGCGCTTTCTTTTGATATCTCAACGACTTTGCTACGATTTTGGACTCCGATTTTGCTGCTTTACTGTACGACACCTGCTTGCTCACTGGACACTGCGATTGCCTTTGGAAGATTTGATAACTGGTACCAGCTCGACGTGCTCATTAGTCATCGCGATGGCGTCTCCTGTGCCTGGACCTTCATCAAGGGCGGACTTTGTAGATGACGGACCCGTTTCGGACCGGCATTTGTACACGGAGGAAGTTGTACAAATGTGGAGCCTACCCAAAGTTGTGCGCGAATTGGGAACCATTGACCAGTGTCTAAAATTCGCTGAAGAAAACAACATGGTGCAACGCCAAAAAATGTGCCGCACGCATCGCACCCCTATGCGTTTATCGAAAACAAACAAATCGTTTGGGGCTTGGGTGTGCACCAAAGGCCAGTGCAAACAAAAAGGGAAAATATGCCGAAACACTGGGACATTTTTTGAAAATGGCAAGATCGACATAAGACATGTATTTTATCTCATATATGCATTTGCCCACAAATGGACTTTTGACTCGGCAAGAAACGAAGACCCTCTAAAAGAAGAGAAAAAACAGTGCCTGGGTACTTCAACATTAAGTGATTGGTACAACTACTGTCGAGAGTGTGTAGTTATTTACCAACTTGAAAGAAATGAATATGTGGGCAAGATTGGAGGACCTGGAAGAACTGTACAAATAGATGAATCAAAATTTGGAAAAAGGAAGTTTAACCAAGGACGCCACATAGAGGGACATTGGGTCCTCGGAATGATTGAAGACGGGTCAGAGGATCTTCGATTAGAAGTGTGCCCAGACAATGTACGCTCTGCTGAAGTTCTGGTGCATTTAATTAAAAAACATGTGGAAGAATGCACCACCATCCACACTGACTGCTAGAGAGCATATGATTGTCTGGCAGAAAATGGTTACATCCATAAAAAGGTGAATCACTCTGACCCGGACAATCCTTTTGTAAGTAGTGATGGGACTCATACTCAACGCATCGAGTCCCAATGGAGAGCAGTGAAGCGTTATTTTAAAAAAGACAATTATAATAATACTGAAAATTTCACTAACTCCATCATAGAGTATTTATGGAGAAGAAATGTGACTAAAAATAAAAAAGACCCATTCATCGAAACTATAAATGCTATAAATTATGTCTATAAAATATAAGTTCTAAAAATAACAAATTGTTTTTCAATTTTAATTATCAGACCCATACTAGTAGGAATGTGTGCACAATAGTATATTAGTACCTAATGAATTGGCAATGTCACTTGTCTGTGACAAACCTATAGGTTAGGTTAGGTCTGAACTGTGACCCACCAGGCTTCATCAAACTACTTTTGTTCCAAATTTGTGCACAATAGTATATCAGTAGCTATCTAATGAATTGGCAAAGTCACTTGTCTGTGACATACCTATAGGTTAGTTATAGTGAGTAGAATAGGTCGAAGTCAGTGACAGAACCGACTCATAGCACCCCGATTTCAAGCAGTCTTGTCGGATTGCAGAGCCGACGCGGGGGTGGTAGTAGATCGAAATGCAGTACTTAACCTCAAAATACTTAAACAAACATAACTCGAAAACTAATGGTCTCCGGCGGGTGGAGTTTGCGGGGGGGCACTACCCGAACCCCCCCCTCCCCCTCCCCCCGAATTCAGGCGCCACGATTCTAAATGTTTACCTGTTTTTTTACTTTACATTGCAGGCTAAATATCTACGAAGAAATAATATCAGGAAGAGTAACTGCCTTAAAAAATGACCCAATAAAAGTCGTGCTAAATCAACAACATCGTTCACGCCGCAACGACTCAGCTGTCACAGTAGACAATGCAGCACGCGCGTGAACCAATCCCTGCTTTCCTCCTGAAATTTAAACCAATCACCGAACATGTCTATTTGTAACCTCGGAAGTAACTCGTATTTGGAATCATACGTCGTTTTGGTTTGAAGGACCACTTCTTGTGTGGAATTTGTTACTTCCTGACATTACTTTTTCGTAGCTAAATATAGAAAAAAGAAAGAAAGAAAGAAAGAAAACATATTTATTCAATATAAATGACGTCGGGCGCGGACATGGCACGGGCGGCTTCCTATTTCATTAAAATTTTATACTAAATGCGGCGCCTTATAGTACGCATAATCAAGCTATAGAGCGCACGTATGACTCCGGTTCGTTTGTGCCGATTGTAAGCAAATATTTTATACACACTTATCTATGGTATAGCGCTATATTACATGATGATACTACTTACTGATAAAAATAAGTTAGTATTCCTTTTAGTGTGCTTCCGGGAATTGTGTTTACACCTCGGCACCGCACAACTCACCATTATAATCACATAAACAAATAAAATATTGCTCGTCAACTCAATATTACTAGTATTGGTGTGCGAATATGCTGTTCATACTTAGTAAAGGGGTATAGCTTGCTTATGTATACTCTAATGGCCAGATTCAGCTCAGCCGTGCGATTCTCTAATGATTCATCGACGAGTGTGTGATCACCGGTGTCAAATATTTTATGAGATATCGCCCTTGTACACAAGGTCGTTTTTCCAACGTTTCTTGTCATCTTGTCATTTGTTTCACGGATGTTGTCAAATATGCAACGATGTTTGCTCTTAGAGAATCACACGGCAGATTTCGGTACTTTAAATCGTCATATTTTCTTTTCATGTCCAAAGTGTTTCTATGCATGAAGCTTAATTATGATATCCCAAAACTTACTTATTTTAAATCTCTTCTGTCGCTTGTTTTCACACTCTTTGTTACGTTTTATGTAATTTTATTATTTTCATTCACATCCGTTTATAGAAGCGAAACCATTTTGTGAAGATTTCGATTATCTATTGTATGTTGGTAGGTTCAAGGGATGATCATGAACATGATCAATAGGGGAATCTCCGGCCGTTTTCAATAATCTATCTATCGCCGGTTTACCCTACTAGAGATAGATATTTGACACTATTTGTATGGACGTTATGTCAAATTCCTATCGGTAGTAAGGAAAACTGTGGATAGATAGAATATTGAAAACGGCCGTAAGAGAGTAAGCCATCCTCTTTTTGTTTGCACCTGTTAAAGCATAGACTATTTGTTAAGTTCAGAAACATTTCAAAATAAAAACACATTTCAAAATATAAATTGCAATATACCCTTCATGTTAAAGAAAATAACGATTCTTGATATCACAACAAAACCTACAGAATATTTTAAATACGAAAATATATTTTGTGTTGCATTATTATTAGTAGGTAAGTACACGATGGATGTATGTTTGTTTCTTTTTTTTATGGATCAAATATTTGTTATTCTATTAGAGCCAACTTCGAAATTGATTTCATAGAAATTTTAACATGACTCAGATGAATGACCTAAAATAATATTGTACAGGCTATTTTTGAATAGATTTATAAAATAAGTAATTTTTAAGTATAATAACTGTTTTAATTTTTGTACTCGTATAACGTCTTCATTCTGTTAAAAAAATACAGTGTATGTAAGAAAATACGAAAGCTGCTCTAATTTTCGTCATAATTTCGGTTCATCAGCATTTCATTGAAAAAATGCAAAATAGATATTCCTACGCTTTTTTTATTAACATGAATAATTAAAAAAATCTTTATTAACAGTGTAAGTACCTAATTTAAAAAAGTTAAGTACTAAGTAGTTAATTCGTTTACTGTGAAATCAGTCAAGTTATGGAATTCCCTTCCCTATACTATTCGTGCTAGTCCTTCTCTTGATGCGTTCAAAGAAAAAGTATAAGAGCACTACCTTTCTCAATAAACTCACCTCTTATTCGATATGTATGACTGTATATTATTATGTATGTATATTATATATATATATTAAAGTTATATGATTATTAACAGGATATTTACCGTGGTAAGGTTGTGGAATGAGCTCCCGATATTTCGGCGCAGTTACATGCATCATGTTCACGGGAAGACTGAAGAATGCCGGTGGTTGGTCAAAAAGTTTAAAAGTTAGGTGCAGACATAACGATCTACCCTCTTTCTTAGTCTTTTGCTACGGTTATCACTGGAACTCGAACTCGATCCTAAGTCCCGACAAAACACACTCACTGTATCACTGCGTATAGTATTTTGAACACATTTTGAAAGCGGACTTTTATTTTAAAGCAACCTAATACTGGATTTCACGCACTGGCGAGTTGAAAACCATCACCTCGATTGAAATTCTGATAATATATATATATATATATTACACGAATTTGTATTTATATGTGTACTATTGTACATATATTGTATATGTATGTATATTTATCAATCTTTAGTGTTATAACTCGTATATTTAAAATGTGCTCAGAAACCTACTGCTCGTATAAAAATTATCTTTATACTACACCTGCTCGGAAAGTACCTTGATACTTTATCAAATTTACGGTAGAAAGTACGTCATTGCATATCGAACAAATATGCGGCGAGAAAACGCATCTGAGCGGGAGAGAAAAGTGTATGAAAATCCATTTCTTACGTGGTTTTTCTTTTTTAATTTTGGGTAAGACTATGCGCTGGTAACCTAAATATCAAAAGCCAAAAAGTTTTTACAGTGAGTTTTTATCTCCAAGTTCGCAAAATGACACTGGCCACTAGCTGTGTGTTGGATGGTGTCAAACAATTTGAAAAAAGAACATGTGAAAATATCAGACGCCATTGGCGCCATTTTCAATTTGTGTGTTGTTTGAGGATTCAGTTTTCGTAGAAAAGTAAAATAAAACTATCAAAATGATAAGTAATGATAGTGATGATGAAGATTTTTTAACTCCGCCGCAGTTGAAGGAAACAGCAAAAATACTGATTGATAACCTTTTACCACAGAAATCAATTAAAAAATATAATAAAACTTATGACGATTTTTTGCAATGAAAAAGTGAAAAAAATGCGGCATCTTTTTCTGAAACTGTTTTGCTAGCTTATTTCAGTGAAAAAGCGCAAAAATACAAACCAAGTACGTTATGGTCTATGTACTCAATGTTGAAAAGTACTATATTGACAAGAAACGACATAAATATTCAAGAATACAAAAAACTTACAGCATTTCTGAAAAGAAAGTCGGAGGGATTCCGTAGTAAGAAATCAAAAGTGCTTACTACAAAGGATGTTTATTCCTTTTTGCAGAATGCTCCAGATGACAAATATTTGTAGATGAAGGTAAGTTTATGAACAAAATGCACTGGTTTAAAATTTATTACGTACCTATTTATGAGTAGAAATCTACTAGGTTTTCATGTTTGATATTTTTGTTTACAGGTTATTTTGATTTTAGGAGTAAATGGGGCCTGTCGTTCGCAAGAACTTGTGGATATGACAACAGACGATATCGAAATCCTCGAAAATGGAATAATCGTCAATATTCCTAACACAAAAACCAAAATTCAGCGATCATTTGTTATATCGGGCTCATTTTATGAGATAGTGAAGAAATATAACGAAATTCGCCCCAGTGACCCCAAAACCAATCGGTTTTTACTACAATATAAAAACAAAAAATGTACGAAACAAGTAATTGGGAAAAACAAAATAAGTACTGTGCCAAGAGAAATAGCTTCGTACCTTAATTTACTCAATCCACTAGAATACACTGGCCACTGCTTTCGCAGAACTTCAGCGACTATTCTTGCCAATACTGGTGCTGATTTAACCACAATAAAACGTCACGGTGGTTGGAAATCGTCCGCTGTTGCAGAAAGCTACATAGAGAATTCCGTAGAAAACAAAACACAAATAAATAACCAAATATCGGGATCGATTAATGTGCATCAAGACTCATCTCCTCAACCATCAACGAGCGCGGCGATGCCAGATGCCGCTCAGCAGCCAGTTGCCCCTTTGGCACCACAGCCTTCTACGAGCGCAGTGCCAACAGCACAGCCAGTTATTCCTCCTACATTATCGCAAACATCTCAAACAAACATTAATGGAAAAAGTGTTACATTAAGCTTCACTAACTGCAACAATTTCAATATAAATTTCAATTAGTAAAGATTTAGTTTTTTATTTTCCTCGTAGGTGTAGTATAAAGCACTATGTATCACTCGAGAGAAAGTGCGATTCCCGATCTCGGGTGTTTTAAAGCCCTCGCCTACGGCTCGGGCTTCAAACGACACCCTCGACGGTAATCAGTCACTTTCTCCTCTCGGTGAACAATGTACTATTCATCAAAGACTTAAAGAAAACTCTTTCTGAGTTCGCCTTTGTACATATATTTACTTTTATGTATACCTATAACTAATAAGTTTTTATGCGCAATAAAAAATTAAAGAAAGTTACACAGAAAACCAACAAAAAGACAAGTACAAAAATGTAATACCGACTTCCATTCTGTTCAGTTATTGGTGTATATCTCAAAAACTACTGGACCGAATTTGATGAAATTTAAATGGGACCCCGCACGGGAAGTAACAGCTTTAAAACAATAAAAATTGAGAATCGGTTAACCCAGTCGAAAGTTATCAGGTAACAAATATAAAAAAGTACCTCTTCCTTTTTGGAAGTCGGTAGAAAACAAAATACAGTCGAATTGAGTACCTCCTCCTTTTTGGAAGTCGGTAGAAAACAAAATACGGTCGAATTAAGTACCTTCTCCTTTTTGGAAGTCGGTAGATAAAAGCAGTACGAAATAGAAGCAGTTGTACAGTCAGAAAAACAATCATAGACAACTACATGACGCTTAAATAACAAGAACACCATTATGTGCAATCAAATAAACCTCGACACAATTCGCTCATATATCAACACCCTACTCCACTCGTACAATGCTCCACTCGTGTTGTAGGGCGCGTATTGTGCGCTTGTCCGTCTGTTATTCCTGTTAAAAGCATTTGCCTAATTGCCGCAGATTTGTCTGAGGCACACCTACGTTGGGAAGGAGCGTTTGAATCACTTGCTTGTGTGTCACCTACTTGCCTAAACTTTTTGATCACGCGAGTATACGTGAAGAGGTAATAAACATACACACGTTCGCACGCATTTTACTGTCATTCAGAAACTTAAGTATTTATAAGTTTTCTCAGTATGGGGATGGAGCTAAAGAATATCTGCTAACGGAATGCGTATTGTAGAGGTGAGAAACCTCGACTTACCATGTGGTAGGTTTCTTGTGCGAGAGGTCGTGTTGTTTGGAATCACCACAATACCAGATATTATATCGCGAAGCTAAAGTCACAGATTACAGACAAGAATCTTAGGGTGTGAAGGACACTGTAGCAAGTAAAGTTAGTGGGCAAAATAGACTCAAAAACCAATATCAACTACCGTTCGAAGCTCTGGATAGCACAGCAACAGCCATGAGCATGCGTATTGCTTACCATCAAACGTCACTTGTTGCATAAAAACACACTAACCGAGCTAAAAATTGTACTTCTCTTTTACACCCTAAATATCAAGAACCACTATGCCAATTGGGGTTTATACAAACATATAATTTAAACTATTTGACCTACCTCTCTGTCAAATCCATCTAAAATTAAAATTTCATAATCAGCCTGTTATGTTCCCTGGGACTCGAGCCTTCCTCTCAGAGAGAGGAGTGGGGCCATAATCCACCACGCAGGCCCAGTGCGGCCTTGGTGGATAGGCTAGTGGCCAACCCACGTCGTAGTTTTCAGGCCGCCCGAAGGTCATCAACATAGCCTAACGACTGTTGTCCTCAGAAAAATGATCCGGCACTCTCCGAAGCACGGAAGCGCTCAGTTGAAAAACGCCACTAGCGGTCACCCATCCAACTCCTGGCCGCAGCAAGCGTTGCTTAACTTGTTGATCGGTTAAGATCGCCGAGACAAGCTCCCCTGCGAGCGCTTAAACATAAAAAAATATTAAATATTTAATCTTATAAGCCGATTTGCTCAAGCTGCCACTCTACTTGATCGATTAATTAAACTTTCGTGTTTAGTAACCAGTCAAGTACTTTATCAATTTGAACGGAGCATTGACACATTAAATACGGTTTCTCGGCGTATCACGTAGCATATGTGCGAGAGCTTTGTTCTCTACAATATCACGTAGTTGTTGGTATGTTGTTTGATTAAATATACTCAGTTAGTTCAGATATATAAATTATTCTTCTGTGAGTAAAAGTTTAAAATTTATTCTCGCACAAGTACAATCATATTCGTATTGTAGTCCTCTTTCACATCCTGAATATCAACAGCCCTTTACAAATTAACTTCTTGTAAAAGGAGCTAAAAAATAACAATTCGTTTCTTTCTACTTTCATAAAGAGCCCATCAATACTTCATTATTCGCCGTCGAACATAGCCGATTTGCTCAAGCTGTCGATTTACTGGATATACTAAACTTTTGTGTTTTAGTAAACAGTCAAGTGCTTGACGAGCTTGAACGGAGCATCGACACATCAAATATGGTTTCTCGGCGTATCACGTAGCGTATGTACCAGAGCTTTGTGCTCTACAATATTACGTGTTTGCATGTTTGCTGTTAGATTAATTAAATACTCAATTAAATTGTGTAATTATTACGTTATGTTATTATTATTATTATTCCTTTTATTCGAAATAAATCTCGGATTTCATCCGGTCCTTTACAAAGGCATAAGTGGGGCTGTAGCCAACACTTAGAGGCCTGTTTGGTATAAAAAATACAAAGTAGTATAAATAACCAGAAACTTTTGGATGGATGGTGACATGGTATATCTATTATAAAAATGGGTAAAATGACAAGGCTATTGAAATGATTTTATTAGTGATAAAAAGATAGTGGGCTATGGAAGAGACTACGGCACCTGCCAAATTCAGTCTCATTTTAAAATTTTTGGGCAGGTGGTGACTTGCCACCCACTAAACGGGCCCCCCATAAAGGCCACCATGAATGGTGACAGAAGGGGCAACGTTGGTGTGGGTGGCTAAAGGGTGTCGAGAGGTGTACTGCGGTTTCACTGAAGCGCTACTACCGGCGTTATGCCCTTTAACACTTCCACTCTTGGAGCTTTTTGTTACTAGCTCTACTACTTACTTATAATATATATCTACTTATTATTATTATTATTATTATATTAGAATTTTAACAAAGATAGTATAATGTAAAACAATATTGTGCACGATCGTCTACTATTTTATTTTTTGTTTTTCTTGGTTTGGCAGTTCCTACCTCTGTAGTGGAACAAAATTGTGGAATGCTCTGCCGGCGTACGTATTTCCTTGCAGCTATGAACCTGGAACTTTCAAGCGGGGCATGTAGAAGCATCTTTCCGGCTACTATAGGGATGGGGATTAGCGCAGCATATGGCTGCATTAATAGTCATCGCTTCTTGATTCCGTCTCCGTTTTCCATTAGGCAAAAGGGAGTCACTTTATTAAACCCTTTTTAATAAATATACTTAAAATACGGTGCATATAAAGAATATCTGGAAGAACGCCATAAATGGCAATAACGCCCATTCTACTACCCTAATTTTAGAGTAATATTTAACAATATAGTAAATACTTGTGACTGTTTCATTCAATTTAACCCTTTGCGTCCCAGAGCCGTACATATACGTCAGTTTCATTCATAAATCTTTTGTTTTCTACCAACTTCCAAAAAAGGATAGTATTAGGAGGAGGTACTCAATTCGACTGTGTTTATTATTATGTTTGTTACCTCATAACTTTCGACTGGGTGAAACGTTTCTCAAAATTATTTTTGTTTGAAAGCTGGTGCTTCCCGTGTGGTCCCACTTAAAATGTATCAAATTCAGTCCAGTAGTTTTTGAGATACACTCCAATAACTGAATAGAAAGGAAGTGTACTTATAATTATCTATAACTATATAGTAAATATATTATATAATTAATAAATATAGTAAATTTTACTTGTTAGTATCACGGTATAGGAACGTATAAGGTATTTTTTTTTCGTTTGAATTATTGTTATGTTTATAAATGTTGTGTTTTCAAGGAGGTAATTAATAACACATTTTTATTGCCAGGGCTAACGAAATTAAAAAAAACATCAAGTTGTATACGTATGATATGGTGGCCAGTAAAATTACAGGCAAATAGGCTTAACAACTTAATGTCTCAAGGTTAAGGGCGCAGTGCACTTCGTCACATGTGAGGAAATGCATCTGTTATAGGCAGAGCCTATCACTCAATATCAGGTGGGCCTCGTGATTTTACCGTTTCCTAATATTCAAAAGAAAGTTGTACAATGTTGTTTTGTACCAACATTTTAATGGTCATTATGATGTAATACTTGAACAGATTTGTTTTATACAATATTAGCAGCTGCTGCGCCCAGGAGTTTCACTCACTGATGATGGGTGATGGATGATTATGATCATAAAATATTTATTATTATATCTTTACCAATTTTCTTCAAGAAAATGATTTATTGAACATAATTTGATACTTCCTCCGAACAAATTCACAAGCTTGCAAACATTACCTCATTACGATATCATAATAATAAGTTATAGATAAATGTTAGATAGGCTACGTTGGCGTAGTAGGCTCAGCCTTCGGTCTCGCCATAACCAGCCCATCTTTTCTTGATTTTTCTTTAATAAGAACCTTCTCCTGACAATAATTAACACAACAACAAAATAATTAGCGAGATTAGATTCCGTTCTCTAGTTATAGCGTGCCCAGGAAAAATAAGGGTTATATTAAACCATATATAATAATAAAGGTTTTATTTAGTAATCAAACCTACCTATTCTGAATGTATTCATAGTAACTCAGTTATTTAAAGTAGTTGCATGCTACACAAGTAAATAAAATGATGGGTAGATGGAAAAGTTGGCCTAAGCTATAAGCGGAAGGTAAAACAATGTCGTACTGATATAGAAAAAATATGTTTATCTATAGTATGTTTGAATCTGACGACGTGCAATCATGCACTAATAAATTTTATGACATTATTTACAATATTTTTGACACATCCGTCCCTAAAAAACGCCGTAAACGATCTTCAAGTAGGCGTTATCCAGTCTGATTCACAAATGACATTATTCAAGATACGAAACTTAAACTAAGATTACACCGTACCTGGCGGCAAACCGAATGCGATGCGGATTACAAAACGTTCTCTGATCTGCAAGCCTCTTTAAAGTTTCGTATATCCTCTTCGTATGATTCTTATTTAAAAAGTATCGAAGATAACGAATATAGATACTAACAGTTCCGCCGTAGTAGAACATTGATCTCTGCTCTCCGACACGAACCACTACATCCGCTTCGACAGAGCTCGGGTCTTAGCGAGAGAAAAGTTCTACGTGCCGCGCAAGATCCGAGAGTCCATTGAGATTAGTAAGCGGTCAAACTTCAATCGAGACGGAGGATGGTTCTTACCACATGCTTGGAAGCCTTGCCTTCATGGAGCTCATTCTGATGCAAATGATGTGTCTGGTGCAGACGTAGTGAGCTCTTTTTGCTGGGACGTCCCCTCACACACCAGCAGGCGCTACACCAGCGACGACGATCAAGAGGGTTCACACCAAGACGCGCCGACCCAACATAATGTATCCCGCCCCCCGCACCAACCTCTAACATCACGAGCGCTACGAGCGGCCGCCCGCAGTACTAAGCGAGACGTCATCGACGCGGGCGTCCCGAACACTCCTTGAAAAAGGTCACCGAATGTGGTCGAAACTATAGTCGGACCTATCCGATAAATATTACGTGAGTAATCCCGTATTTTTAATTAATAAAAATATCGAAGATAACATTATAGGAAACCCTCGCGCTTTTTGGCAGCATATTTCGAGTCTGCGCTGCAAAGGGGGCTTTGAACCTAATGTAAGTTATGAAGGTCGCAATTTCAGAGGAATAGATGCCTCAGAGGCCTTTGCTAATTTTTTTGCAAGTGTTTTCTTACCAGACATACCTTTATTGGACTCTGAACTCGTAAATCGTTTCGATAAGTCTAATTCGAGTAACTATGTAAATATTTTCTATATATCTCCCCACGATGTAGCATCTGGGATTAAAGGTCTCAAGCAGAATAGCTCAGTGGGGCCTGATTGCGTTCCACCATGGTTTTTGAAACTAGGTCTAAAATTCCTAATTCAACCACTTTGCCATATATTCAACGTGGCCTTATCCACAGGGATCTATCGTAAACAATGGAAATTATCAAAAGTGACACCTATTCTCAAAGGGATTGATAAGTCATCTGTTACGGAGTACAGGCCCATCGCTATTCTATCATCCCTAGCAAAAGCCTTGGAAAAAGTTATCCATAAAGAGATCTACAGGCAAGTGGAGCAGTATATGTGTGATGAACAACACGGTTTTAGGAGGAAAAGGTCGTTCGATACAAACCTCCTCGAACTGACTGATTATATCTCAGTCCGGTTAGATCGTGGTAGCCAAATCGACGTTCTTTACTTTGATTTTTGTAAAACCGTCGACAGAGTCAACAATGACCACTTACTCGTCAAGCTGAACGCTCTGGGTTTTGCTCCCGGGCTCCTGAGATTTATTGCTGACTACCTCAGAGACCGGCAACAGTTCGTAAGGTTGGGTGTGTATGACTCTTCTATTTATCATACGCGATCTGGAGTCAGCCAGGGATCTATACTCGGTCCTCTCCTTTTCTCACTTATGATCAACGATCTTCCCGCTGTAGTTAGACGTTCTAAATGCCTGCTTTATGCGGACGACTTAAAACTGATAATGGAAATAAAGTCTGTTCAAGGCTGCATAGATCTCCAAAGTAATGTGGACGCAATGTGCGAGTGGGCGGTGGCAAATAAAATGGAGTTTAATCCATCAAAATGCCGTGCCATGACGTTTACTCGAAGGTGGCGCCCCATAGATTTTAACTACCAGCTGGGCTCATATGAGATTACCAAATCCACTACTATAAAAGATCTGGGTGTTACCTTCGATCAAAAATTGACCTTCAACAACCACATCCTCACAATTGCCAAGGAATCATGTAGGAGATTGGGGTTTGTGCTGAGGAATTCCAAAGACTTTCAGGGTACTTTCGTTATTCAGTTGATTTTTGAGGCTCTCGTACGTAGCAAACTAGAAGCTAGCTCTGCAGTATGGCATCCTCATGAAAAGATATATGCTCTGTCTCTTGAAAAGGTGCAAAAGGCTTTTCTTCGGTTCCTATATAAACGGATCTACGGCTATTACCCGTACATGTACCCGACTAATTTTCTTTTAGGATGCTTAGGTTACAACTCATTGGAAGTTCGACGAGCGCTTAACCAAATGAAGGTAATGTGTAAAATCCTTCATGGAAAGATTGACGCTCCCGAACTACTCAAGGAGATGTTTCGGCTCCGAGTCCCTGACGACAACAGCCGCCGCGGCGGGCGACGCCATCAGGTGTTTGCGGTTCCGACAGCCAGCACGGTTGCGCACGGGTACTCCCCAATCTCACATTCTTTGTCGGCGTTGAACGGTCTCCTGTCCTGGGCACCTGATTGCGATTTTTTTGCGGATGAATGGAAGAGCATAGAGTCAAAGTGTCTGGAATACTGTGAGAGGACAGCGGGCAGGAATAAGGAAATGGATGATGATGATGAATGGGAATATTTATGTCAGTGTGACTTTGACTATTGGTAAAATTTTATATTGACATTTTATAATTATCTGTATTACTGACATTGTAAATCGTATGACTTTTATTTTATTTCTGTTTTTGTGTGACTGTAGTTTTGAATTTTGTTACTTACCTAATTAATTTCTTAATATTATATATTTTAATTTGGACTTGCATGACTAATGTAATTGGTTGTACCGTATTAGTTATATAAATAAATAAAATCAAATATAGTACTGCTTATTGTCGTATTAGGTAACCGATTTTAACACTCGCATCGCATCTCTGTGACACAAATTCAAGAGGGTAGAATTTATCTCAAGAATCTGTTAAAGTTGTTTAATATACATACATGTTTCATTGAATAATTATAAATAGTAATATTATGTAATACACACATCCTCGGATGGGATTTGAACCCGTGGATAACAACAATCCGTGCCAGACGCCATAAGCACTAGGTCACCGAGGCTCGCCGTCCAAGCATTGACGTCTATAATTCTGTCAAGCTGTTCAATAGATGTCGCTCCGTCCCGACACGATGGTAAAATTTCGATGCTCGGGTGGCGAGCCTCAGTGGCCTATTGGTCATGGCGTCTGACACGGATTGTTGGTAGACGTGGGTTCGAATCCCGTCCGAGGATGTAAATTTGTCTTTCCAAAATTACAAAGTTTTGGATACACAAAGCATAAGCATTAAAATCGCATAATAAAAAAATTATATAGTTAAATAATTAAGGTAAACTCAAAGTCGCACAACGAGCTACGGATCTCCATACTATACTATAATATAGTGCTATGCTCGGGGTTCTTCTCCGTAATCGAATCAGAAATGAGGAGATTCGTAGACATACCAAAGTCACCGACAGAATATAGGCCAGTTGCGCGTGGCAGTGGGCAGGGCACACAGCACGCAGATCACGTACAGTCTACGTGATCGAATCACAAATGAGGAGATACGTAGAAGAACGAAAGATACCGACATCCCAGAAGATAAGCCAATTGAAGTGGCGGTCGGCATGGCACATAGCACGCAGAACAGATGGCCAATGGGGCCGGAAAGTTCTGGAGTGGAAACCACGAATGCGGACGGATTCGTATGTAGAGTCACAAGAAGTTTGCTTTTGCCACTGTGAAGTTATTGCTATTTAAAATCACAGCAGCATGATTACGTGACTACTATGGCAAAACAATTTGACTTTATGGTTCCGATTTGGTAGAGGTCATGCCTTCAAAGCGCGGTGTCCCAGATTCAATACCTGGCAGGGGAAAATATTTCTGTAAAGAGTACTCTTGGATTTTGTGATGTGTTATTGTGTGTATCCATACCTCCCGCGACACAGGGAATCCTAGTGCGTGTAATTCTAGTAGTAGTTATGTGTGTAAACGTTATTTCTAATATTGTATTTCTGTTTACAGCTATAAACGTCTTATACAGGTGGTGGAACCTTTATAAAGCGTTTAGTCAACCAAAACCCTAATAACTCGCTTGTCTTCTTTTACTTGGACCACAAACCAATTAAAACTCGATATTGCCGTCTCCCTTATGTCATATAGCATAAGGTTCGATTTCGTCTGGGAAATGTTATATTTTTTGCTAAAGTACATTTTACACCCCTGGATTGGGTATGACAAGTTATTACTGTCGTATCACAGTAATTGCTGCCGGTGGTCTGCCGCATTTTGGAAAGTACTTAGTTTGTGATTTTGTATGTTTATAGTTTTTTTATATACTGATATATCCAAAACCAGCGATTGATATGAGGGCTATTTAAAAATGTACTAGTTGGGCCCCGCGATATGACCCGCATGGTGATGGATGTTGATGACGATGATAAAAAGTATCCTCTGTCCTTCCCCGAGATATGATAAACCATACAAACACAAGAATCATAAAAATTGGTCCAGCCGTTATTGGGTTATAAATGGTGTAACTAACTCGACTTTGTTTTTAGATGTTATTTATATGTTATACTAGTTGACCCGCCAGCGGCTTCGCTCGCTTGGTCTTGGTGTAGTGGCAAGAGAGTTATTCTTTAAATTTCAATAACTTTTTGTTTAAGTCAATCGGTGACATGAAACAATTTTATAAACTATGTTAAGTGAAGCATCACAATATACTGGTGAAAACTACATCTAAATCGGATAAGCCGTTTCTGAGATTAAGTTGCACAAACCACAGACAAACAGATAAATAGACAATCAGACAAAAAATTCCAATTTATTTTTTAATTCTATTTTTAAAAGTCCCAATAATATTTTTTCTCATATATCTTCCATGTTCATCCAGGGATCCGTTATTTGTGTACCTACATATAAAATACATGTCATATTCGCAAAACCAAAATCATGTACAGATTTATTGCAATACTATATATATTTTTTGTCCTATATCTATTGATTTTATTGATTTTTGGATTCGATTACTTTATAGACAGCTATTTTCAAGATAAATTTTTATCAGGTTCTAACAACTGCTTTGTACATAATTACAACTCAAAATATAATGACAACTGGATGGTTGAGGCAGTTGGTAGATCCCTGCCTTCGAAGCCGCTGGTCCCGGGTTCAATCCCGGACAATTCAAACATTTGTATGCATGGACATGTCTGTTTGTCTCGTGATTCTGTGTGTGTATGTAGTGTGCGTAGGTTGGGAGCTGAAACCTTGTGTAGATGTTAAAAAAATAATTAAAAATGTCTCTTTTATCACACTAATACTAAAAATACGAGTTTGTTAGTAAGTGTGCATATTAGTTACTTTTTTACGCTTAACAGATTTATACACAGTATTTATATGACGTTTATACAGGAGGTAGTTGTTATACTTAGGATTAACATAATAGACTATTCTTGATACCCACTACTTATCACAGTTGAGCCCGCTTAAGACAACGCCAGTATTTACCGATTAAGAAACATAAAATAAAGAATTAATAGGAAACAAATTAATAAAAAAACGTATCTCGTGTGCGAAGATTTGCACAATTATAATTGTTAGGCGTCATGTGACTAACCAAATCACGTATAGTAATAAATAAATGTCTCCGTTGTCACACTCGAAGATGTCAGATAAACGAAAAATACTGCAGGCGAGAAAAGCCCAACAATGCAAAATATTTTTTTTTTCAGTTGGATTATTAACCGTTAATTATCCGTAATTGTGCACGAGTGTAGCCAAATAGTATAAAATCATAAAACGGTTGTATTTGTGTTTTCCTTGTCAATTGCCTTAGAAAGGTTGCAATGTTTTACCGCTTTACTGCCCGCGGTACGTTACCCTAGCGCTGAGCGAAATGTGGAGGGGATAGCTGCGCATGGGTACAGTCGCGCACATGTGACAGAGAGAGACAAGAGTCCCTCGTCTTCCATGTGACAGAGAGAGACAAGAGTCCTTCATCTCTCTAGCCCCCCTGTGATACCCAATTTTTGACTTCTGCGCAATAACGGTCAGCGCTAGAGTTACGTACCGCGAGCTGTACTAGAAGTTACTTAAGTTTTACCAGTTATTTAAAGGAGACGCAGTAGTGTGAAACATTTCTGTGTTTTGGTTTGAAGGATAATAGTTTAAGTGAAATGAAATGGCAAGAGATTTAACATATATCTCAGCGTGACGAGCGCAGTGTATTGCCATGCAGGGTTCAACTGTGTACAACAATTTTACAATAGAATCCCAAAACACGTAACTGAGCTCACAGCAGGCAAATTCAAGTTGACTGTAAAAAACGTTTTAATAAAAAAGCTTATTATAAAGTCGCGAGATTATATAGAAGAAAAAGATGTTTGGAATACTCCCCTTCTGGCAAGTTGTCACTCTGCCACCCATAAAGTGTAATATTTGTAGTACCTAAGTAGAAACATTGTAAACATCTATATAAAAAGAATGGCCCCGAGTTTCTTGCCGCTTCTTCTCGGTAGGCTCTATATATTTTGGAACGCGGCGGTAGAGTCTTTAAAGTACATTATAATGAAATTTGACGTTCATAAGTGCATCTTTGATGCCTAAATTGAATAAATTATTTTGACTTTTGTGGCAGTATCTAACTCTATGGATGGCACTGAACTGCTATGAGCAATCCTGATGCTTAAAATCGGGCGAGTGATATGCTCATCTCGTAAATAAGATAGGAAGGTGACTTAATGACCGACTTATTTATACGACTGTGACTTGAACTTGACTGCTTGAATAAAAATCTAACTAGCCGTAAATATAAATATTAATTTGGCTAAATTACTTGAGAAATGGCAAATGTATAACATACGAGAACACTAATAAAAGAAAAAAAGATACAGCAACATTTATATTAACATCAATGATAGGTGCGCATCTGCGCCTAGCTAGAGACGACCTTTCTATAGGCACAAAATCGATGGTGGTCCCAAGCCACGTTGGGCTGCGGAAAAAAAACAGCATCTCAAAACACATGTATCGATTCCCAAAGCCGCAGAATCGTTTATCAACTTTTTTTATCGATATAATTTGTCAACGTATCGATACCATCTTATTTATGGATATGTAGCGTTTAGATTTACACATGTTGTGGCACTCCTAGATTACACTTCAGATAAGTTGTATATGGTTTCCTGTTCCATTGATTTTAGGGTTTCGTAGGAATATGGCAAAAGGAACCATAAAGATTTGTTGTTCCGTTTCTGGCTCACTCAGAACCAGCTGTATCATGTTTCTATGATATAGCCAGGTTAATATATTTAATTAATAGTGTCAAGCCTATAGTATATAAAAAAGAATATAGATAACAAGGAGGTAAGTATCAATAATTGAAACTGAATTAATAATAAAAGGCTTAATATTTTTATGACAGCAGTTTTCATCACTGATTCAGTAATCCAGATGTTTTGATGCTGTTCATTGGATTGAATCATGTTACCGCCAGACATGCCAATTACGGATCAATTGCATACACTATCGGTATTTTATGTCTGGATGACTCGTTTTAACTACGGCTCATTACTTATATTTCGAACAAAACGTATCAACAATTTACGAAATGTAAGCAAAATGGGGCCTTCTTTGCAGAAACTCAGCTATACTATAGCTATGTAGCTATAGTACACCTATACTCGACCTATAGTGGTATAGCTGTAATAAAAAGCTGAGTTTCTGTAAAATAAGAAGGTTCAGTAGTAACGCTATAAGAAAAGTTACTCGTCAACTTAGGGAAACTAAGAATAAGAAACAGACTACAAATTTTTCGCATCGTAATCTAGAAATCGACTTTGCCTGGCACTGCTTTGAATCTACAACCAGCTCAGCCGGAGACTCTTTGAATCTCATTCTCCCTGAAATTGTAACTCAGTGCAGAGCTGACGCTGATGGGTATGTTATTTCGAAAATATCGAGTTATTTCGGAACATATTTGTGAAAATAATTTTATATTTGAATCAGTACGCTTGATATTCATAGTACTTAGAAAGTGAAAAATTTGGCAGTCATAGTGACTACCGACAGAAGTGAACACTTTATACTGCAGCATATCGGTGACAAACGCAACAAGTTACTAGCATATCGGTGACGCGAACCCTTATGTTATGCACCTACCAAAATTCACTTAACGCAGCCAAAGAAATTTTTACTTATATATTAGGTATCGCTGTAATATTGCTGTATACTATTTACAAATAAAAAAATAATAACACGTGTTATTAAATAATTATAGTTTTACTGGCAAATAAAATATTATCGAGAAATGTAAATGTCCAAAATGCTCTTATAGCGTCATCACATGCGCTGATTTTCTAACAAAAGTATACATTTACCAATCTACCACTTTTATAGAACCTGCTTACATATAATAGACACCAAATAACAGTTAAGCAAACATTATTCTACTATTCGTCCATTAGTCTCTTTGTGTTAACATGATGTCACGTTTTTTGTTCGGTTCAAATGAATAGGCCAACCTTTTGATTTCTAAGTGTTGAAAGAATTTGATTTGTTTGCTCAATATATCAACGTTTTTTATCGGTGTCGTTTTTTTTACAACTTCAATGCGAGTTTTTATTAAGTGCTATTTTTTGTGATGTATCCAATAGTAAATGACGAAATTCAATATCTCTTGATTCTTTTCGTTTAATTAATTTATTTGTTCTTTTATATTGCATTTTGTTTGGTAGATGACTTGTGAAATGTGAAAAGTTGCGTTTGACAAAATATACTTATTTTAGTTTATTACCTCAAGTATATATAGGTATATATATGTTTAAGGATAGGTAATATATATGTTTGAGAAGGCATTTGGAGAAGGCAGTTTCTTATTGACTGCCTCATTTATTAGCATTCTTAACACATTTCTTCGTCCATCGTTTGACTCGTATATGGCAATTCTGGTTAATACAAACTTATCGACTAACAAACTTGTTTAAATAGTAGCAACACGTCCCATATTTAACCCGCTCAAGTACTAGCTGCATACCATATTTTGCGATACCGGTTGAAAATTGCATACTAATGTCTCCGTGGCGTTCAGGACCTCAATTATACTAATAATATAGACTTCGTAATGAGAGCTGGTATAGAGAAAATAATATACTGAGTATCTAGTATGGAGATACTGGTATTTAGTGGCCGAAAATGGTGCTATTAACTAGCATGTGAGGAAACGTAGCATTGCAACTCGGTATTTGGATTGGAGTTTTTCGTTCAGAAATTTTAGTAGTGTGCCTAGCTCGAATAAGTCCGTAAGTATAACGTACCGTATCGTTCAAGTAAAACAGTACTAACTGTCGTTTATCTAAGGCAACTGTGACACAGATAACTCATTGTTTGTACGCCAAAGCGTGACGCGTTGACGATTACGATACGAATACTTTTTCGTTAATTTGTGCTACTGACAATTACAGATAATTGTCTCTCTGATCGTACTTTAAAACCCTTATCTACTTAAGTCCCCTTTTCGTCTTAAATCACGTACAGACGTGCAATTTGAGCAGTTCATTAGATGCCGTTGTGTATGTTAAGTATATACCTACTCAGAGTGTGTTAGCACAAATTAAGAGCAGTTAGAACTCTTTGTGAACGAATTCGTCTGTGGAAGTACTGCCACTACAGGCATAAGAGATTTAACAACTTAATTTTTCAAAGTGTTGGGCGCAGTGCAGTTTGTCTCTTGAGACCAAATGCCAATATTGGTCTGTGCTTGGGGCGAAACGCATCTGTTATATTATGCAGAGAGTACCGCTTCACACCAGGGTCTCATGTTTGTTTAGTAACATCGATTTTTGCTTACTGGTTTCGGCTCTTAATGATCTGGGCTCCTGATCTAAGAAATAAGTCAGCTAACCGATAGAAAGAGTATTTGAATTGATATTTTTGTGCAGGTCGTTTGTGTAATAATTAAGCTCAAAATGTTTCTTCTAACTTACTCGACATCCTGTTTACGCTTAGAACAAAAAAAACACCGGGTTAGTCGTGCGTGTTGAGCGGCGTGTAAGCTGCCCGAGTCATGCGTGCTTTGTATGTATTCAGCGTACTTGTTCAAATTGAGTAAATTGTACTGCGCTGCGCATCCCGTCTACATACGAGAGCGGCACACAAATCGCTCAACTCGCTCATCTGTATACAGCTTTACATAATGTTTACAACGCTATAGCTTTCTGTTGGTTGTAACCTAGCCTTAGAAGAGTGGGGTTTCAGGTTCGATCACGGGGGTAATTATGTGTGTCATGAGCAGAAATGTTCGATCTTGGGTCTTGGATGTTGTGAGGAGTTATATTGGCTGTGTAATCTTTTAAATGTGCGCCTAGAAACAAAATCTGCATTACAGTACCTGCGTATAGGCGTATCTAGTCACATTAAAAACAACACGTACAAACTATACGTAGCTTTATTTGTATTTTTATATAGGTAGAAAAAAAAATGGGAGCAAGCGTTTGTATAGCGATTTGCATAGATACGCCGCGCCGCCACAGGGGCTTAAAGAAAAACACATGCATATACACACAGTCCATCAGTTCGGTGAACAGAGACAGTGATTTTTGTATACTAGTAAGGAGCGAGACAAAATATGCCAACCGCTTGCAGTAAGCATGACGGTCCCACAGTCGCAGTGGGACCCAAATTTTAAAAGTTTTAAAGTTCTACGCATTGCGCTCGTCGCCCGAGACTAAGTCAAACTTTACTTTCTTAGTTCAAGTAACTTTACTTGCTTACAGAACTTCCAGGAGCATCCCACCAGTAGACAACTTGTAGACCGTTTAAAACTCATCAGCTAGCGACCAGGGAAAGATAAAGAAAGTGTGCCTCTAAAAGGCCGGCACAATCATATCAAACGCAAAAATATCGAAATGCGTCAACCATAGTAATGAGATATGTTACAGGTATTCATGATCAGAATCAGTGTTTGTAAAGTCTATAAACATATTAGGGATCTCACATTTAAAAATCTGTCTAATTCAATATCTACAATGCAAAAAGTTAACTACACAACAGTCCAGGGGGGTCTACTCCCACCTTTTACTAAACTATCATAAATCAGGAGCGTTTTGTAATAAGCTTGGAATAATCATACTTACTATCGTACTCTCACCGACACAAAACGGTCGACCAATTTAATGGTAAGGTTGCAATATGACTATTTTAAGAGATGGGAGTACGGATCTTCAAAAATATGAATAATGAAACATAGTGTCAAAAGTCACGTCAAATTACGCGAAATGAGTGAAATATTTGATTAATACGAGTACGTCATCAAAACGTCTACCGTAATCCATTATTATTTTAAGCTTGCTATATTGACGTGGTGGTAACATGACTAATTTAAAAGGTGGAAGTAGAATCCCGGTTAGAATCTAAGAATACAACTGCTAGAGAAAATCCACTACCACATACTTGAGTTTTTTTCCTCCTCGTGGGGCTGATCCTTAGGAATTTGGTAAATTTACAAACACTTTTAACGCCTACGTAAACACTACGCTTTTGAGCACATGGCTTATTGATAGCGTGATTGAAACATGCGGAAAATTGATTGATTTGGGACTTGTAAACGGTCTCATCTCTAGTTACACATATAAGATCAAAAACCGAGACAGAAATAATTCTATGTGCGTGAAATGGAACGAGACAACAATACATTAAAAGAGAAAAGAGATCGCGTTTGATACGTATATAATTTATTTAATTGTTATTAGGTTTCTTCGTCCGATCATGACCTACGCGTCTGTAACGTTCGGTCATGCTTCAGATAGGCACATTCATAGACTTCAAGTGATTCAAAATCGCTTTACCCGCAAGGCAGTAGGCGCACCGTGGTACTTACGGAACGCTGACCTCCACTGCGACCTAGAACTCCCCTCTATCGTACAGTTCATGAAAGACTGTTCTCGCCGCTACTTCGATGCGGCTCCACACCATCCCAACCCACTAGTAGTGCAAACCGCTAACTACTCAACACACACATCAGATCCATACTTCACCCCGCCACGCCGCCGCCCACGACACCTCCTGGATGACCCGGACGACCCCATCACGACAGCTTTGGCGTCGATCAGTCAGCCGAAAGTTCTGCTCGCCGAACCACGAGAGGTAATATGTCTGATTTTGGATTTCCAGTCTTCACAGTTAGACATCGAGGTTGTCGTAAGCGATCTCGAAATAATCCTAAATCAGATACAAGGTAATCTGTGTTATATATTTTGGTAATGTGTATAAAGGTAACGTATCGATTTTCGATTGAAAGTTTATAAGTATCATCAATATTAACCTGTGTTTTATTTCATTAACCTGTGTTTTGTTATACTTTCAGACAGTGCTGGCGGCTAATGACACCTCTATTCCCTACTAGGCAAGGGTTCCCCCTTGTCGTTGTCTAGCGCTTTATGCACCCTTGTTGTCCCTCGGTTGAGTGCTGCGTGTACTCACCAACAGTCCTGTATCGCTTTTAATTCCCGTAGTGGCAAAAAGCTCTATGTCGTTCCTAAAAAAAAAAAATTTGGTTTCTTGTTTTGTTATTAAAGGAATTAATCAATTCCAAAATCTCCGAATTATAATAGGTTTTACTAAAAATGACAAAAAGCATGAGCAGTTACAATACTATTATAAATTTAAAAAATACAATTAAAATTATCTACCAAACTAGAAGTAAATCCATCTTTCACAAAAAGGGTTCTGCATACGGCGTGTTTTAAATAAGTTATTTTACAACATCAATGTTATTCGTTCAATAAACGTCTAAAATTAAACATGAATACAGGTTCTATAAGTTACAAGCATATTGCATATGGTTAACAAGTGGGGGTAGTGGTATGCACAATGGTTTAATGTATTCTCCCCCCGAACCTAACGCAGAATTTCTTCACGCTACAGTTTTAGGAAACCATATCAATGTAATGCGGTGCCCACCAAGACGGACACTTGATGAAGTATCCTATGCGCAGTATGACCTGTGAAAAATGTACTGATAAGAGTAAAATAATGAAACCCGGATGACCGAGCTTAGCTCGTAAGTAAAGAATTGATTTCCATGGCCTTACTTCAAAGCAAATATTCATTGACTTAGTGTTGCTTAACAACGCCATCTATTGTCAAATAGCTTTAGATTTTCTATGTCGGTAAAATCTTTTAGTTGTTGTTTAAACTGATGCTTTAAGTTGCCATAATGATATTGTAGCAGTTTTTCATTTCCTAAAAATACGGATAACACGACGTTTTCTAAAAATGAAACCTAGCTAGATTGTATTATCGCCTCCGAACCCCCCTGCATTGTAACCTCATTTTTGAAGTTAGGAGATTCAGATTATAATCGTAGATTAGTAGCCAAGGGCTGTAAGGCATCAATTGCAGCCCGAGATATTTAGGCGCATGAGCTCAGCGAGGTTGCAACCTATAGTTCGAGGGTGCACGTGATGCTTACACCCGAGCTAACTACTCTGCTTTACATCTCGATTGTGAGGTAAGTAGAAAAAACCGGCATTACAAAAATAAAATTGATGACTATTATACTCATACGAAGACAAGGCTGAATGGCGAAGCGACCTCTTTTCTCATTGGGCTGAATGCATGATGTCTATTGCCAGTATAATGGTTAGATGTACGCAACCTTTTTGAAAGAGTGAAGTGTTTTTTTAACTACTTACCGTCCTAGGGCTTTTCTAACTACATTATTACCCTAGAGCGCTAATTGGTCACCTACAAGCCCATTTGTGTTTTTTTAATTACTTATCGCCCTAGGGCTTTTCTAGCTACATTATTACCCTAGAGCGTTATTTGGTCACCTACAAGCCCCATTTGAGGGTAATAAGGACCTACTTACCGAATATGAGAGATGTAAAATACATAAAAGCTCGTTTAAAGGTATTATAAAATTAAAAGGAGTTGCTGTAAAATGCTCTCTTATACGAGTAGATATGGCCCACAAAAAATTGTTAAGTTACCAGATCAAAGTAATTTTCTTAGCAATTAAATAACTAATTTACGTGAAACCTTTTATGACTTATAAATGTGACTTACAATAACTCTCTCGTATACATAAAGTAAATTTGTGAGTCTGAGAACCAACTTTTAGAGTCGTAACCTTTAATTTGATCTTTATACTTAAGTATTTGAATAGTAATTGGATTTTCATGGACTTCTTTGTAGGAATATAAAGGCTGTGTCTTTTTCTAATCAAGTGTGGAGATGAGAAAGTTGTGTGCCCATTGGTAAGCATCACATTGCCCCATGAAAATTGTAGTAGACTGAAGCTTTAACCTGTCGCGTGTCGTACGTACACCATGTGAACGTACAAAGAAGCCATGTTGCGCCTGCACCAAGGGTATACACATTTTTAAACCTTGTTTGTAACTAATTTAATCCTATGCACCTATGCATCCTACGCACCTACGCATCCTACGCACCTATGCATCCTATGCACCTATGCATCCTATGCACCTATGCATCCTATGCACCTATGCATCCTATGCACCTATGCATCCTATGCACTCCACCACTGTAGGTAATTTTATGCGTAGTTCGGAAAGAACCCGAGAGAAGGAGACATTGGACGGGTTAAGCTGACTACTTGGTATTGTTATGCTTACGTGGTAATACTTTAATAATAATAATTTATTGTTACACGCAAAAGATTACAATATCAAAACTTAAATATAAGAAATACAAAGATAGTGTCCCAATGCGCAGCCTTATCACTAAAAGCAATTCCTTCCAGGCAACCTTAGGATGGAATGTATAAAAAAATAGATAGATAAAATTGATAGAGATAGGCGCGTTGTTAAAACATTTTCAAATATGGCAAGAAAAAAAATTAGATAAATTATAGCATAAAAAGAGAAGACAAAAGAGATATGACAATACATGTCTCAGCTTGGAAAAGTCTGGAGAGATTGCAACATTTCCGTAAAAACTAAAACCGAACTGGTACGGACTCTGGTTTTCACGATCTTCTCTTATGGCGCTGAGACCTGGACACTGAAAGCTGCAGACCGAAAACGCCTTTGAGATGTGGTGCTGGAGAAAGATGCTCAGTATCCCCTGGACAGCATTCCGGACCAACGTCTCCATATTGCGAGAACTCAAGATCTCTTCGCGGCTGTCATCCGAATGTTTTACGCAGAGTCCTGGAATAATTCGGTCACATTGCTAGGAAAGACAGTGGCAACCTTGAGAAACTCATTGTTACCGGCAAAGTAGACGGGAAATGGCCTCGTGGTCACAGCCCAATACGTTGGTCCAACCAGATCCGCACCGCGCTCGACTCTACGTTTCACAACACCCTCCACGCCGCCAGAAACAGAAACAGAAACAGATGGATAACGATCATAAGACAGAAGGTGATTCCGAAGGGAGGTCACGACCCTCATCACTGAGGAATACGACGCAAGGAGGAGGAGAACTGTTTCAAGGACATTGGTTCGTGAGCACTATTTCTTCGTGGCAATAAAAATTTGACATTTAGTGGTATGGTTAGCAACAAAAGTAGCTAAATAAGTTAAATAGAACATGTTAATTAATTAGATATCAATAACTGATTTTGAATTATTATTGATTAAAAAGAACATGATATAAATTATTTAAATTTATACGTAAACATTTCAATATTAATAAAAGACAAATTTAATTAGGTATTTTATATATAAAAATAAATACTCTCCCTTTACTTATTGTTATGAAATATCATCAGATACTTTTGTTGCTGACTATACTAACCAAGACTCTCTTTTACTCAAAGGGCCAAAAGTTGACAACTTTTAAATTAATGTATTAGTTTTGACCTAAATTATTATAAAGTGCTAGTCATTTATTCTGTTCGTGAGTCTCGTTAGGTACAATACGACAAAACACATTATTTGCCATTTATACACACAATGAGTACGAAACACGTGTTATTTGCACATACAATATGTTTAGCATAATTCATTTGCTTTGTTTTCTGTAATCTGGTAGATGGCAGCGATAATGTTAAGGTTTTTTATAAAATTTTGATGAAATTATTTATGTAAGTACTTAAAAATTACTTTACGATATTGTATAGTTAAAGTAAATATAATGTTAATAATATGGATTATAGGTTTTGCTACTGATTTGTTTCACTCAATTTTATAATAATTATTGTTGCAAAAAATAATAATATAATAGAGTATTCCAAGCATTTTTCTTCTATACAATGTCGGACTTTATAATATGCTTTTTTTATTATAACTTTTTTACAGCCCATGTAATTTTCCCTCTGTGAGCTCAGTTATGTGATTTGTAATTTTATTGTAATAACGCTCACAATTTCCTAGGAATGACTTATTAGTCTTCGCAAGTCTAAAAGTAGGTATAGCTATTCTATTCGTATTCCTAGTATTAAAAGGGTGGTGATCGTTATTAACTTATATCTATGTATCGAAATTTATAGAGAGAAAAATTCCATCCTCGGACGGGATTCGAACCCGCGGCTTCTGACTATCCGTGTCAGACGCCATTGACCAACTAGGCCACCGAGGTTCTGGTCCGAGCATCGAATTTTAACTCTCTATTTGACTAACCGTCTTGAGGTGACGGAGCGACATCTATTGGACAGTTTAACAGTACCATCCAACCGAAAGACGCATTATTTAGAAATACTTAAACTTTCGTATTGACATCGCAGCCCTTATATTTTTTTATAGTATTACTTTTTAAAGCACTAACGCCTGCTTAAGCGACCTCAAACATTGAAATTTATAGAGAGAAAAATTCCATCCTCGGACGGGATTCGAACCCGCGTCTTCTGACTTATATTTATGTACCTACATTTTAAGGAAGGCAAAAAGTACCCATTTCGTATATTTCGCTATATACTTATTATAGCAATTTTGTTTCACTTTTTGTTTTACAGCATTCAAACAGTAAATTCACATATGTCCTCAACTCCTAGGACCCTTTTTACAGACTCTACTAAGCCCGTATTAAAAAAAATTGCGGAAAGTATTCGTATCGTAACGTCAACGCGTCACGCTCAAGAACACAAACTACGAGTTATCTGTATCACAGTTGCCCTAGATAAATGACAGTTAATACTGTTTCACATGAACGACATCTTACGTTACGCTTACGCAGTTATTCGTGCTAGGCACACGATAAACTAAGGTTCAACAAAACCTGTAAGTATCAAGTCCGTCCAACACACAAGTACAAACATTTCCAATAAAAAGGCCTTACTAAAAACGCAGCCCTCGTCACACCAGAATTAATTACCAATGCTTCAAGATGAACGTAATTAGACGAACCGGTATACCGACAAACCGGTACAAAGAGACTAACCGGTAGAGACAGTTATGGCAGAGACGACTGGTTTGTCAACCAGTATATTGATTTATACTCGTACATGCATCGCGGAGAATTTCAATGTTTTTACTTGTTATTAGAAGTTTTTATTTACTTGTAGTGTTCCATTGTAGACTTTCTAGTAGTTCCATTCTATCCGTCGCACTCTAGTGTATACGCTAGGTACGTACGTCTATTAAAAACAAGTGGTGTATCACTGGTTTCAAATAGACTTCAAAAAAGGATGAGGTCTTCAGTACGTTAGTTTAAAACTTGTTTTTGAAAGCTGGTGCTTTTAATGTCAAATTAAATCAAAATCTGGCCCACAGTGTTTTTTTTATAATAATGTATCATCAAAATCAACAGGGCAACTACGTATCTCAGTTGCAAACAAATGTTAATTTAAATCAGCTTTATGTCAGTTTTGACAACTTCAGAAAAAATGTTAGTAAGTTGGTAAATGGAGCTGACACAATTTGAAAAATTTTATACCGACTTCCATTCCATTCAGTTATTGGAGTGTAACTCAAAACTACTGGACCGAATTTGATGAAATTTAAATGGGACCACATGGGTAGCAGCAGCTTTCAGACAAAAAATAATTTCGGGAATCAGTTCACCCAGTCGAAAGTATGAGATAACAAACATAAAAAAATTACAGTTGAATTGAGTACCTCATCCTTTTTGAAAGTCGGTAGAAAACGTTAGTAAGTTGATGAAAGGAGCGAATGAATGCGATTGAAGTGATCTATATAGACCTGCCATTTTTTTATTTCAATTAACATTTGCTTGCATCTGAGATACATATAGCCCTGCAGGTATAATAGAATTAAAATAGGTTTTTAATTATTTTTTTCAAATTACATGTGTTTTCACCACTCTATACAATTCGCTGTCGTCACGTTTACTATTACAGTAGGGGTAAACCCAGTTTAGTTTTTCAAAAATCTGCATGCATTTCCTATAGTAGAAGCGCATGAGTTTACTCATGTGGTAGAGGTGTCGACACATACTATAAGTGTTATAATTAATTAATATAATTGCCTTACAAAATACAACAAAAAGAATTTAACGGTTAAAATACAGGTATAATCTGTATCTATACTATTATAATATAATAAAGAGGAAAGATTTGTATGTTAGTATGTTTGTAACGAATTGGCGCAAAAATTACTGGAACGATTTCAAAAATTCTTTCACCATTGGAAAGCTATATTTACCCTGAGTAACATAGGATATATAAAATACATCATCATCATCCATCACCGCGCGGGTGAAACTAAATATAAATATAATAAGGAATCAAAAGTGCAAACAACAAAATTATTTTGCAAAAACAAAAACCTTACGCCTAAAAATACTCATATAAAGTAATATGATTACCTACTTATCATAGTAAAATACAAAATTTTGATCTTGACTACTGACTCTTACTATATAACTCGTAGCCACACAACAAAACACACACATGCTCATTAACACACCGCAGACATACATTCTTGCGTACACACTGACACTAAACAGACTCACACAGATACAATCACAACACTTTGCTTACGCACATATTGTTTTATTCTACCCTCAACATCTAATACACTAAAAATTATGATAAAGTTTATTACGGGTGTGTGCCAAAGTATATTCTATCCGTGAGAGGAGACCTGGTGACCTGTGACACAGGTTTTTATTTTAAAAAACCTACTTCGGGCACCAGCCCCCTCACATAGTTAGGTTTTATTTTGTCACTCTTCGCTAATTATGTTAAATTGTTTTTACCAACCTTTTGTGAGGAGGAAATAAATATATGTTTATTATATCATTTATTATTAATATACAAGACGTTTAATGGTTATGACGTCATTATACTTAATAATTGTGCCATCTTATTCTTATCCTAATAGCAGAGTTGTAATAAGTACCTACTCATGTTTATTTTGACGTTATCACACTCCAATTCCCACAAAATTATCTGTGTTACATGAGGCATGAACATTGAACACACAAAATACCATATCACAATATCCAAGGTCCGCCAGCAAACGTTTCTGCTATCACACAAAAATTTGTCCTGCTCCGGGATCGAACCTACAGTGCAAGTACCGTAATAGTCGTTGAATTTGTCAATCGCTAAGAAAGATAAAAAATCGTATCACCCCTAGCAAATATGGAAGTCATATCGACGACTTATACGTTCGTCAAACTGTCGACAGTATATCAATTATTACGAATTGTTTGCATTTCACAATGCGTCCTTCTATCACTTAAAGATTTCTACGAGCATTTCGCTCTTCTACGATCAATAGAATAGAAGGCCGAAGTCTATTTTTTTCTTGAATACTAATGCGCCCCGCGTTTACACCCGCATGGTGATGGATGTCGACGATGTTGATGAAAACTATCCTATGTGTTAATTCAGCGCCCCATCTACCTCTATGGCAAATTTCATCAAAATTGGTCCAGCCAACGTAAGAGAATAACAAACATCCATAAATATAAACTTTCGCGTTTATAATGTTAGTAAGATCAACGCAACTAAACAATATCTCCATTCCCGTCGCCTGTTGATAAGCTATATCGAGGTCATTTTCAAACCTGCCAAAACAATCGTTAAAATCGATTAAATAGACGATCTCAAACGTGATTTAACACTTCCATGCTAGAGTTATCGTTATAATCGCAAAAGCTTAACGAATTTGTCTACCGATCGCTTGATTTTGTTACTTACTTGCAGTTATCGACACAAGATCGATATAGCCAGTTTTTTCGAAGTATGACGAATTCAAGACTAAAATTAATCGATCGGTAAGTTCGGTACTTGCACTGCGTTACACCGCCATTCGCAGAAAGACACTATCAGCTGAGCTGTCATTGAGCAGCCTGTTCCATCTGTCCGTTGAAACGACACTCACTATAGTTTTTTTTTCACATACCACTATAATGTCCGAAGGGTTTCTAAGTTGACATGAACATCACGACTTTAACACTAAATGACAGTTACATGGAAAACCTTAACTAGAAACAAGATTAAAAATTACATTATGAACTTTAAACTATTCTACATACGACTTAAAATCTAAAATCTGTAGAGCTTGTAAGTGAACGATTGAAGCAGGTAGACATAATTGCAATTCCGTGTTTAAGTATTGTCGATTAAATCGTTACCTATCTCGTTTTCTTCCCACGGGCGAGGAATAATCGGTTTTGTCGATAAACGTTATTTTCACGGCATTGACGGCTAGTGATGCGTACAAATTATCGATTTAAGGGTGCCGCTCTATTTGACATTTCAATCAGTTAGGAAGTCAACTGCGAAATGTGAGCCATTGGTAGCGATTCACTTGTTCAAAAAAACTAAACTAAAATACCGAACTTAAAATTATGATGGTGGTCCTTATTCTGTTATCAATTAAATCCAAAATCATTTAACACTTAGAATGACACTTCGATAGGATTTTATTCAATTTTGGGTTATTTTAAGTTAGTTTAGCAAACACCAAGTTACGTGACGACTAAACTGTCTAAAATATGCCCACAATTGAAGAGAAATGTCTAATTTTAGTGCTGTCATTCGAAAGTGTTATACTAATGTGGATTTTAGCCTATACAAAATAAGAACTGCCATAATTTAGAGATTTTTAGTTTAGTGAATTCTTACAGAATTGACACCATTGTTAGGTGTTCTTACGTGATTTTAGTCATCTACTGAACTCAAATGACGCAGGAAATGATACTAAGTGACAAGCTGACAAATAATGTTCAAACCAACGTTATATATACTTCTACCATATAGCTTATATATTTATTAGGACAAATAAATAGATTTATTTACAAAGTGTAAAAACAAACTAATCTATAAGCCCCCCATGGTGAGGAAAAAGTGAACAAAACGCTGGCGGCTAAATTTTTGCCCAAAGTAGGCGCCAGCATTTCGGTCACCCGTCGCCTCAACCAAACGTTTCGCCAGATCCCTAAACAAGTTGAGAGCGGACGGCCCCCAATGGGCTTAACGTAATATATTATAGTATTTTAGATAATTTATTGATTCAGGCGTTACTTTGCGGAAATCCGTTATCAAAAAACGATATTAAAAAATATTTAGTGACACTTCCGCTGAAAAGAAAACAATGATTTAGGCCTATGTCCTGTCGGTCTAGCGCTCGACGAGTCAATATCTCCTGAGGATGCCTCGTGTAAAGGCAAAACACGTGTCGAGTCGGTGTTGGTTTATTTGGGGTTTCTTGTATTCTTCCTATTAGTATTTTATGCGGGAGGGAGGGTGGTGCACGCCCCCAAATAGGCCAAAATCATTGTTTTATTTTCAGCGGAAGTGTCACTAAATATTTTTTAATATCGTTTTTTATTATAGTATTATAAAGAGGACATATTTGTTTGTTTGGATTGAATAGGCTCCGAAAATACTGGACCGATTTGAGAAACTCTTTCACCACTAGAATGCTTCATTATTCCTGATGAACATCGGCTATATATTTTGGTTCATCATCATCATCATCCATCACCATGCAAGTGAAACCCAGCTAGTATTTCTATAAAAGCTTTCAATACATTTCCTTCCACAGGATTTTCCTTTAGCAAAAATTTATATGGAGATTTTATCTATCCACCTTAACGGAGTTGAGGAGTGGTATATAAATATAACAAGAATACGAGACGATCACAAAACTTAGTTTATCATGAGGCTACAGCAATCAATCGGGCGAGCCCGTGGGACGATTGTAGTATACTATATTAAAATTAAACACACATATATATGACTCGGAATTGTATTTCAATAGCGTATTGTTGATTCTTCTTTTGAGTTTACCTATGCTCAGTAATATTTTAAACATCATAAAGTCACTACATATAATAAAACTGTACTAGAGGTCGCTTTCTGTACAATGTAATTCATCCTAACCAGCCTGACAAAGAGATGGTGCGGGCATCCAGAGCAGACATGCTCACGGAAATGTGTTGGCAAGCGGTGGCGTGTGTGGCGGGTCGCCATCTTCCCTCAGAAATGGTTGAGTAAGGCGATGGCTGGCACATGCGTCAACTCGTGAACGTGTGCTGTTTGCGGGCACTGGTCTGCTGTGAATGCTTGCACCAACTCAGAATAAAATGTATCAATAACTTTAAGTGTATTATGTTATATGTATGAGTTAATTAAAAAAAAAACACCAATAACTATAAAAAAAAAAGAAAAAAAATATATATGTTCCTCATGTATGTATTTAGTTGTATGTTATAAATTTATCGTAAGTTGTCAAAAACCTTCAAGTTAAAAAAGGCACGGACCCTGGAGTCTGTGGAGTGTAGTTTTATTTATAAAAAAAAAATAACACCCCATTCGATACTGTGCACTAATTAACAATGGCCTAATATAAAAATGAAGCCCTTTTTCTCCTGGTCACGCTATAATTATATATAACTAGAGAACGGATGAAACAATCTCGCTAATTCTTTTTTTGTTGTGTTAATTATTTTCAGGAGAAGGTTCTAATGAAAGAAAGACCAATATCATACGGGAGTTTATGGAAAAACTACGACGAACCTACTATGCGAACGAAGTTGCGGGCAGTCGCTAGTATTGCACAATATCTATCTGACATCTGGAAGAGAAAAATGAAGAAAACGACAGAAAAAATCTTTCGTATCGCATTACTCAATATTTTGAGCGACAGGTATTATATTTTATGTAAATTTAACAATTAAAGAACTATCTATATTTTTTTCTATTGTTGCTACTTTTATTTTAAACAAATTAAAACTGCGAGAAAGTTATCATGTTTACAGATGCACGCGTGTTCCTGTCACGGCCAGTACTTCACCGCCAGTACTTTCAGTACCCCCCCCCCCCCCCAAAATTTATAAAAGTTTTCTCTTGCAGCGCCTTAAATGTCTACTCACTTTTCACCAGGTTAACCTCTCGCTTGTGCCATCGGCATTACAAAAAATAACTAGATACGGTACACAAAAACTGGTCCTTATAAGATAGCGTGATGATAATTCGAGGTCGCCACATCCTGTGTCGGTGTTGCCTTTTTTATTATTTAACCAAAAAGGCTCGTATAAATTTCTAAATGATGTATATATATGTTTGCGTTTCTTTTATGTATGTCAATTGCTATTTCGCTACGTCCCGCGGTTCCTACCGGGTGGTTTAGGATGAGTATGAAAGGACCCGTAAGTAAATATAAATAACTAGAGAATGCCCGCGATTCGTTTGCATAGTAGGCTCGGCTTTCGGCCTTGCCATGACCTTCCATCTTTTTTGGTTTTTCTTTCATAAGAACCTTCTTCTGACTATAATTAACACAACAAAAAAAGAATAAGCGAGACTGTTCCATTCCTTCTCAAGTTATAGCGTGACCAGGAGAAATAGGGGTTCATTTATATACAGGGTGACTGGTTGAACACTTTACATATTGATATATAGTGCTCAGTACTCGATTCTCGTTCTAATTAAGAAAAAAAATAGGTGCCTAATATTTACCTAATTTAACTTTAATTGTCTACTCAAAACAATAAACATGGTCACTCGCGGCGCGCGTGTAGTAATAAAATTTGCCTTAGCGCGGCAAGGTAAGTCGGGCGGCCGACGATCGCGGCATCCTTTGATTCCTGTGAACCCGGCGCCCTTTGATTCCTGTGAACGCGGCGCGGGCGGCGCGGCCCTTTGGGTCATTAACCCCGTTCGGACGCAGCTTGATTCCTTTGAACGCGGCGCGGCGCTTTGGGTCATTAACCCCGTTCGGACGGTGTCCATAATTTTCGAGTTATAGCACATTCATAGAATGAAGGTTTCCTCTGTAGTTTAACGGTATTTTTTTAATTTTATTTTTTTAAACGTTTCATGTGACCATGAATTATCATGTCCTTGTTTATGTAAAGTGTTCAACCAGTCAGCCTGTATACAATATAGGTGTTGCCTTCAATTGCTCTTGACTAGAACCTGACTAAGACAGTACAGTGACTTGATGACTTGTATATAATATATGTGACGATTTTTATTTAGATACTCAGAGTCAAGTCACTCACATATGTGATTGTGAGTGACTTGACTCGGAGTACCTCAATAAAAATCTCACTTAAACAACTATAAATATTAATACATATGACATGAGGAAAAATAATTTAATATAAGCCTTAGTAACATTCTTGGTAAGTTAAAGATCAAATAAGTTAAGGTAAAGTAGAGCAATCAGTATTCATACGGCTTCCTTGTATTCCTTTGCTACTTTTACGTAATAAGATTGTGTCTTTGACATTAAAAGGCTTCGCCTTAACGACAACTAGCTGGGTCACAATGGTCACATCTTTGATGAATTAGCTTTAATTTAGAAATAGATTTAATAATACAATGTAAGTTTTATTCATTCTTGAACAGAAGTGTCAGATTCAGTAATCAAAATAGAACGCTTTATATATTGTCGTTTTCTTTCCATTATTACTAAGAAGCTGAAAACCTGAAGTACTCGCAGTGGCGCTTAATTTGGCGATCTGAAACGATCAACAAGTTAAGCAATGCTTGCTGCGGTCTGGAGTTGGATGGGTGACCGCTAGTGGCGTTATTCAACCGAGCGCTTTCGTGCTTCGGAGGGCACGTTAATGCCTTCGACATGGCCTAACGACTGTTATCCTAAGACAAAGGCATTCGGGCGGCCTGAAAACTTCGACATGGGTTGGCCACTAGCATATTCACCAAACCGCACTGGGCGAGCGTGGTGGATTATGGCCCAACTCCTCTTGGTGAGAGGAAGGCGCGAGTCTAAGCAGTGGGAATATAATGGGTTGATTATGTGTTACTTAGAAAGTTATAATCACATGCTTGAAATAATTTCAGTTGGACTCGTGTTTAACCTTGTTCATAGTAATATAATGAAATAACCAGAGCATTTATACTGAAAATGCTGTGCACTTCCTTTCCGCCACGGGGTTCACGGAAGGAGGCGTGTGGGGCTCAGACCCACTAAACCCCCCGTGACCATTCCTCCGCCAAGGGGGGCGAGATAGGTGTGTTTACGCTTCACTTAATAATGCCTGAATGAATTTTATCATAATGTTTGCTTATGGCCTGAACACGCTGCCTATTATTGACCGATTTTAAAAAGGAGGAGGTTTTATGTTCAATTGTTTTTTTATTGTGTTCATCGATTTCTCTCCCATATGTAGACCGATTATCGAAATAGTTTTTTTATTTGGTATACTTCTGAGTTGGTCTCATTTAAATTTCACCAGAATCGGTTTAGCACTTTTTGAGTTACAACCCAATAACTGAAAAGTATTTCGCCTATTTTGATGATTTGATGATATCATTAACGGTGAATGACAATCGATCCCGAAATTAGCAAGGTTTACTAAAAATGGTCAATAATTATTTTTTTTCAATAAACGGAACCAACTTCAGCACCTAAAAGTGTGAAATAACTTGAAGTCGGTACCATGCGCACAATATTGTGATAATGGGGACTTTTTAACTATCCTGGTATCGACTTCAACAAGTTATTTCACACTTTTAGGTGCTAAAGTCGGTTCCGTCTTTTGGAATTCTTTTTTTCCCCGCATAAGTTTTCTTGTGAGGTAAGTTTATCAATAGTTAGTTTAGTCGATACATTTGAGTGTAGTGTGAATGACGTGAAGTCAGCTAGCTTGCTATTGCGTTTCGTCGGTTCGTGAGAGGTTCCAGAGGCCCAATTTCCCCCTTTCCCCTATCTCCCTCTCCTTTCCCCTCTCCCCTCTCCTCACCCCTTCTATCTCTTCCTTCCTATCATCCTTCCTCAAAGATCGGCAATGCATCCTCTGGTATTGCGAATGTCCGTGGGCGAGTAACTGTTATACATCAAGTATAGCTCTCTTCCCTTAGGCTTTCGGCTCTGTTAACACGTTCGTATATGACTATATTATAATATTCAGCATCATTAAAATTAAGGTTTACAAAAGTATAACTTTTTATTTTCACTGCAATATAACTCATCGGAGAACTTGGGTTTGCTCAGTTATAATCTCACTATGTACGCGCGTGCAAAGCAGCGGGACGAACTAGTTATGCTTATAAAATAGCTCTACCTAGTCTCATGGTACTTAATCACGTGCTATGTATGTAAATACTACTGACTTACTTATCGAAGTATATAACGGTAAAATATGTGTCAATTAAAATGGTAAAATCCGGTTCTAACTAGTGTCAACCGGAGTGCACTTGTTAACTTTCTACTTGTTATACCAATTTGGATCATTTCCTTTGTTGTTTTGTTGCTAATGGTGCTCTTCCGATAATAATTATTTTCAGTTAGGTATTTAAACGTTTGAGCCGGCAGTGAAAGTTTGTAGGTAATTAAAAACGACTTTAATTTGTCTCATATCAATATACAGTTCATGTACCAATCATCATCATCGTCATCAACTAGGCCATAGGACGTCCGATATTTGTTTCCCCTATAAATTTAAAAGGACCAGTTGAAAGCGGCCTTTTTTACACTTAATCAACTACTATAGATGCTGTGGGGTGCCGACTTAGAATAGTACCCCCAACTCTACCCGTCGGTGCCGTAGAAGCCGGCTAAGGGATAGCAAACCAGGAGGTGGAAAGCAGCACCTACCCATTCAAAAACCCCAAAACTGCGCTCGCCAAACCACCTGCCAATCGTGGCGAGTATTGGCAAAACCCCCCAATGATTGACACAAAAGAAACCAGGCCCCCAGTCCCGGGCAGCCCCGCTATTCTTGGCTACGGTAGCGGCCACGGTAATCATGGGGGAGGCTTATGTTCAGCAGTGGACGTCCTACGGCTGAGATGATGATGATGATGATGATGAATAGACTAGTGTTTGACCACTGTGTCACATAATAGTCAATGACGGTGCGGCCTAAGCTGGTATCACAAAAGACCTTAGAGAGAATAGCGATTGGACCCAAGGACAGCTGCCGAAACCCATTGGTTTACGTGCTTAGCGACATAGATTTTCAAACTTGAGGTTGTGGACACCAGAAGTGCCCTACCACCATGCTGTGGATTTCATCACGATGTTATCTTCACCGAAAGCTGGAAGCCCGAGGTGGGAATCGATCCCTGGGCCGTCAATATCACTGTACCAATAAAACTGCTGAGCAAACCAGAGATAAGGTAGGTTCGATGCCGTCGTCCACGGACATCCGCAATACCAGAGGTCTCAAGAATGCGTTGCCGACCTTTGAGGAAGGATGATAGGAATGAAGAAATAGAAGGGGTGAGGGTGGAAGGAGAGGGAGAACGGGGAAGGGGGAAATCGAACCTCCGGAACCTCCCACAAACCAACGAAACGCAATAGCAAGCTATGTTACTTCACGTCGGTGTTTTGTGGGAGTGTGGCACTACCCCGGTCGTGCCGACCCATTCAGCTGTGGGGTTACAGCGTGGCCCTACCACAAAAATTAAACAATAAAGGTATATGTAATACCTTTAAACAAGCTATTCTTGTATATAATGTATCTTATATATATAAGCTAGGTTTCATTTTTAGAAAACGTCCTGTTATCCGTGTTTTTCTATAATGAAAAACTGCTACAATATCATTATGGCAACTAGGGCCATTAGCTTAAACAACAACTAAACTGTTTTACCGACACAGGAACACTAAATCTACTTGACTATAGATAGTGTTGTTAAGCAACACTAAGCCAGCGAGTGTTTGGTCAAACCAAACACTCATTGGCTTGGTGTTAGACCACAGACCATATATTGGTATGTGTGTTAGACCAAGAAATCAATTGATTACGGGCAAAGCTCGGTCAGCCACGTGCGATTCTGCGGTGCGATTCTCTAAGAACAAACATCGTTGCATCTTTGACAACATCCCTGAATTAAATGACGAGATGACAAGAAACGTTGGAAATGCATCCTTATGTACAAGGGCGATATCTCATAAAGTATTTGACATCGGTGACCTCGTCGACGAGCGCATCGACGAGGTCACCGATGTCAAATACTTCAACACACAAAACAATCATTACAGCCGTGCGATTCTGTAATGACGGATTAACGTATTCACGGATGTCAAACACTTTATGAGATATCGCCCTTGTACATTAGGTTGCTTTTCCAACGTTTCTTGTCATCTCTTCGTTTGTTTCACGGATGTTGTCAAAGATGCAACGATGTTTGCTCTTAGAGAAACGCACGACTGGACAAATTATATTCACAGTACGGGGCCACTAAAGAAGTTATTATTTAACTTAGAACAAGTTGGTCGCCTTTGCTCTTTGATTTGAATAGAATAAAAGCTCTTGTTAAAATATGATACTTAAATTTAGTGCCACCATATACCACCTAAAATAACCCTGCGATTTGATACTGTTGGTTTATTTTATGGCTCTGTGACTAACGTCCAAAATTTAAAAAGGAAGTCGTTTGACTCACACATTCCGCTGAATAATTAGTCGTGTCTGCATTTCAATTATTGTTGTCGTTTGTAAGTACCATTTGATTTAAGCTAATAAAAGCTTAGCCACGGTTAGTAAGTTTGAACTTTAGTGGTTTACAGTCTTCGCTGTTGAACGCTAAAAGAAAGAGATAGAACCATTTGGGCCTTGATATGAACAAAGGGACAAAAAAGGAACGATATTCTGAAATGACCTAAAAGCTGGATTTATTTCTGTTTTATTTTTTTTATTACCAATCATATACCGACTCATTTGGTTTTATAAGTACATCGGAGATTTTTTATGCTATTTTAGACTGCTCTTTTTTTAAGTTATAACTATCGATCACAGAAATATATATCTACAATAGATAACGCAAACGTACTCGTGTTCGAACCCCGACCAAACGTCAAAGTTGGCTGCCGCTACTTACAGTCCGCGCGCGTCCGTTCTTGGAGCCGGACGGCCGCGAAAACTAACTTGCGTGATAATCATAGTACTTGCAATATCTATTGTACATATATATATGTGCAATCGATACATGTTTCTAGTCACAAAACTTCCGAAACAAGTAAAATGTGTTTTTTAAAAAGATTGCTTGTGGTTCCCGGTGAAATGTGAATCCAGAGCCTTTTACTTCAAAACTATGTATTCAAACAATTAAATCCAGTGGAAGTATAGGCACCAAGGCTGATTTGATCATCAGATTATAGGCGTGATATTCTTTTTTTTTATTACTTTAATATTTCTACCCACAGACTCCAGGGTCCGTTCCATTTTTTTTTACATTTACTTACCTTAACTAATTAATCAACCATTTAAATATACATCTTTGCATACAATGAGGGAACATATACTAAACCTGAAAAAGGCTAAAAGGTCTGATATTCAGGACTGCCAAGCTAATATTTAGATCAACAGTTATTTACTTTTATTGCCTTGTAAGACTGTTTGCCCTTATAACGAATTAGGAACTACCCGCAACTTCCATCGCGTGTTTGAAAAGTTCAGATCCAAGTTAATTACGCGTTCTAGTACACGAATTACTAGCGACAAAATAAACTAATCGTATTGTTCACGTTAAACTACTGTGACACCGTCAACTCCAATTCTGGCGTGGCCATCTTTCTTGGTACGTCACATCCAGTAGGGCCTTTCCAGCGTAGTTAAAAAAAACACAATTTAAGTTCACTTTTTACAATGCTACGCGCGTGTTATCATCACGTTTCTCAACAACTATGTATGGGCACATAAAACATCGTTATCTTCATCTCAGCCGTAGAACGTCCACTGTTGAACATAGGCATCCCCCAAAAGGACCATTTCGAAGGGGCCTGCGTCCAACGTCGTCCTGCAACTTTTACCAGGTCGTTTGTTCACCTTGTCGGTGGACGACCTACGCTGCGCTTGCTGGTTGGTTCGTGGTCTCCACTCCAGAACTTTTCAGCTTATCAGCCATCAGTTCTGCGTGTACATTCAACCTATTTCATAGAAATCGTAAATGAAATAATATGTTTCAAAAAGAAATGGGCAAGTGTCGCGAGTTCTAAAGACCATCTTGCATGCGTAACATGAATAATTATCATAATTATATAGGTAGGTATATGTAGATAAAATTCGGTAGGTATCCCAGTAGAGCATAATTATAAGAATTATATAATCAGAATCAGAATCAGAAATTTATTCACCATTATAACAATGATTGTTACATTCGGTAAGTCACATGAAATATAAATTAACAATATTGTATACACATTTCAGATTATATTAATTAACTTAAATTCACAACATATATTACCTATTTTGAAAATAATCATCCACGTTTTTCACTTAATTCAATTTTCAGTACAAATAATAATAATGAAGTTAAGTAAATAATGATGAGTCACACAAGCAACTTAATTTACTTGTCAATTGTTCATAACTACACAGTCAAAGGAATAATATATTTGTTCATTCTTTGTACAAAAATGAAGAGTCTACTAACTTCATTTCCATAAACTCATTTAGAGAATAAAATGGGTTATTCACAAAAAAATATATAGGTAGGTATATGTAGATAAAATTCGGTAGGTATCCCAGTAGAGAATAATTATAAGAATTATATAGGTAGGTATATGTAGATAAAATTCGGTAGGTATCCCAGTAGAGAATAATTATAAGAATTATATAGGTAGGTATATGTAGATAAAATTCGGTAGGTATCCCAGTAGAGAATAATTATAAGAATTATATAGGTAGGTATATGTAGATAAAATTCGGTAGGTATCCCAGTAGAGAATAATTATAAGAATTATATAGGTAGGTATATGTAGATAAAATTCGGTAGGTATCCCAGTAGAGAATAATTATAAGAATTATATAGGTAGGTATATGTAGATAAAATTCGGTAGGTATCCCAGTAGAGAATAATTATAATAATTATATAGGTAGGTATATGTAGATAAAATTCGGTAGGTATCCCAATAGAGAATAATTATAAGAATTATATAGGTAGGTATATGTAGATAAAATTCGGTAGGTATCCCAGTCAATCTGATCCAATCAATTACTTAATTTCTGAGATAGATCAGTCGTGGATGGAAGATGAATACAGCTTCGACACAGATGAACTCCTGCCCGTCACCACCATCGGTATATAAAAAACGGGTATTCTATAGTTAAACATTCTTATCACTACATACAAGTACATATGTGCATTAGAGGAAACGGGCAGTTTTAATCATTAAGGCCAACACTGGTTGTTTAATTTATATGCTGCTTCAACACACTACACTACACAATAGTGTAGAAAGCAAGATCAGTCTGAGTGACTTGAAACTTTTGTTTTTTATTCAATCAAGTGTTACAAGAATGACAAGTCATGTGCCTGATAGTGCACAATGCTTGCCCATACCAGTGCCAACAGTTGCAGTACCACCCAGAACAGGACCAGTCCCTTACCTTTTTGTTTGTTTTACCTTAAGGTAAGGTAAGGTAAGAGACTGGTCCTGTCAAACAAAACATTAATGTTAAAAAACATTAATGTTTTGTTAGACCTTTAACTCTCGAGTTATCAACAAATTATCTTATCTCCTAATAATATAATAAACTATATATTTACCTAAATAATAGATAGGTAGTTAATTACTATAATCAAAATATCAAATCATCTCTAAAATTAAGGAAATTTTACCGTTCCTGTAATTATTAAAGATTCGAATTCAAAACTTCGACAATCTTTGGAAATAACTTAATTATGTAGGTGTTGGTAGGTATTTTTATCAGTGAGGTAGGCGCCTAATTGGACAGGTAACTTAATCCAAACCATCTAACAAAAATAACCATAATCAAAATTCCACTCGGACTATGATTACTAATATACCTAAAACACATTATTCAAAAGAATCGCGTCTTATATTAGATTACAATTTGTTAAAGTGTATTTCCCAAGTATATCCGAGGACCAGAAAAGCTGGACCCATCTAGCGCCGTTATTTCAAAGAGATCCAAAAGAAAATGGAGAACATTGGAGATCTAATTACACTGGTATTTTCTGTATCTATTCTCACATTTTTGCGTAGGAGTATCATGTTATACTCAAATTAATATATTTGATATAGAATTTTTTACCTTATTTGTATTACAAAATAAAAGCTATATTAAAAGTATTTAAAATTTAAGTTAGTGTAAAGATTTTTTCTTCTATTTTGTTATTTATGGTTCAAATGGTCCGTTATGACGGTCTTTGCGTAGGTATTTCAAACTTTAAAATGTTGCAATAATAATACTGATTATTTTTAAACAATATCAAAAAAAGGAGGTTCTCAGTTCGGAGGGTATATTTTTATGTACTCGTATGTTTGTGTATAAATCCACTAATTATGAATTTATTTAGATGTATGGTAGGTTATACCTCGTAGAGATAGAGATAGTAGTGGCCTTTACATGTTATCTAAATTGATTTAAAGCTTCTAGAAAAAATCAACATATACAAAAAATATACACAGATAATATGGTACCTACCTATAATTTTATAGAGGGTCTAAATTGTCTAAACACGGCTTTATTTTTTGTTTATTTTTAAAGATTATTTTACTTTTTATAACATGATAAATAAACGTAATCAAATATATATGACAAAAACCGATGTCACTTCGGAATAATGTAGCTTTCTACTGATGAAATAATTTTCAAAATCGGTTTAGTACTTCAAGAGATTACTTCCTACAGACAAACTCACAAAGTTTGTTGCTCAAAAACTTATTATTATTATTATATAGCGTAGATAACTTTCAAAGATTATCTACTTGATTTATTTATATTTTATTTAAATTAACGAAATATAAAGTTATGTCAATTATTAACATATATTCACATACACACAGGTGCACAACAATTTGAGGTTGAAATCACAAGAACTTGATTAAAAACAAACCCTGATTTTATCTCTTTTGGTAGATTTCGAACTGCAAAACATGTGTACTTTATATAGTTAATTTATTTCAAACGAGAAACAACGTACCTATTGTATAGCATGACCAAAACCCCCAGAATTAGAATTAAACAGACTTAGAAACGAACGACTTGTTATAGCATAATTACTAAGAATTTCTGTCATATTATTACCTATAAAATATACCTTTGTGTTCCTCTTTGGATTTTTTTCTTTATAATGGACTCGTATATTTGGCATCAAGCATCAAGTGAAAATTGTATTCAAGTTAGTAGTCAGTCGGGTCACAGTCACAAATATATGTTTTTCAATCAGTCACTGTCCTTTCTAAGTCACAATCTACTAAAAATGTGGCTACATTACTAAAACATTCTATCTCTCACCATCTTCTATCTTGGTAGATTATTAACTGTTAAGTGTTCATACACTTAATAAATAAAATAGAGTAAAGACAAAGTGTAGAAAATCATGATACTTTGTATTACTTACTCATCAATCGCCTTAAATTGTTTAAGTAATGTCTTATTGTTTTAGTAATCTTTAGTAGATTGTGACTTGGAAAGGACAGTGACTGATTGAAATATAATTATATGTGACTGTGACCGACTCTGACTACCAACTTGAATAGTGGTCTACTACCACGGAACAGGACAAGTTATAGTAGCTATTACACGTCAAAACTCGGAAAAACAAACATCTGGGAAAATTATGCAAAGTCAACATCAACCATTGTTGCATTTCTCCTTGGCTTTTTTATGTAGGAAGACGTGACATTAATCTGACGATGAAAGATCAGTTATTCGCGCTTATAATCTAAATTTATTTCTTAGATGAAAGCCAAACACATGGATATTCTTACCTGTATGCTGTTTACTATTTGAAAATAAACAAACTGGTAATACTATGCCTTGCTATATGTTACTCCCCACGGAACGATATCATTATTTTCACCGCACTACCTCATGACTTACCTCGCAAAGGGTTCGTTTATCGTTCGAAATCTGAATGCAGGTTCTATTTTATTTGAAATTCGAACGTGACGACTATGAAGTATCTTACATTTTTTCTATTAGATACTCGTATTATATAGAAATGAGGTTTGTCGAAAGTTTTAAAATAATAAAACATTAAATAAACAAATACCTGGCCATCTCATGTTAAAGTTAAATTAATAGCAACACGCTTGTTTTCATAATAACTTTCACGAGATAAGTACAGCTCAGCAAAGAATATAATATTGCTATGACTAAGCTTAAATACAACTTCTAACCGTTGCTAACAATATTGACCCGCACTAAGAAACAGTAGGCTATTAAGACTCTTATATGTCGTTGAATCTGCAAACCTTTCATAATATACATGTGTAAAATGATATCGTACGTAAGTCCTGCTGCTATGCTGCAAAGTCCGAATAAAATTACAACGTATTAGAACAGTTGAGGTAGAACCTAATAGAGATAAGAATTGTTTTGATAAAAAACATTTTTACGTCCCGCATGCCGCTGGACTTACCGTCATAGAATACCATTACATGCGCATATAACAGTAGTAACCATGAACACGATTTAAGAAAATCTTAAAACAGTAATAAACAACACGGTTTCGGCATACCCCTGCGGGAAACATGCGTGAATTGTTCGAGTAGTGTGTAGGAAATCTACCTTTAAAAGTACATTTACCATACAGTTTGATATTTTTTTATTAAGTACGTCCACATCCCATTGGATTCCGGTTGTTCCAATAGATCTGCGGCAAAATTAAATTATACGCAATATAAAAGCCTCGGGAAGCTGAGTTTTTTTTGGTGAAAAAAATTTGATTGTCGCATGATTCGATTGTGCTAGATAAAGTACGGAATTTGATTTGTGAAAATATTTTGGTAAAAATATGCATATTTTGAAAAAAATAGGTTATCACCCATCAAACATTGGTTACCTATGTATTATTTACCAACATTTGAGCTTTCTCAAATTTTAACGTGTAATATTAAGTGACTAACTGCTCTCCGCGGTTTCACCCGCGCGGTGATAGGTGATGATGATGATGAATCTTATATAGCCTATGTATGTGAATGTAGCTTTCCAATGGTGTAAGAATTTTTGAAATCGGTCCAGTCCTTTTTGACCCAATTCGTTACAAACATACATACAAATCTTTCCTCTTTATAATATTATTAAGTATATTAAGTAGGTATAGTCTAGTATAGATGCATTATTAACAGTTATACTCTATACAAGTGTAGGCAAACTGTACGGCTATTATGTATCTCAGTTGCTAACAAATGTTGATTGAAATCGAAAAAATGGCGGCTCCATATCACCTTTGTCCGCTCCAGTCATCAACTTAATACAATTTTTGCTTACTGAAGTTGTCAAAACTGACAAAGTGCCGCCATTATTCAAGATTACAATCAACATTTATTAGCAACCAAGATACATAATAACCCTGCAGTCAACATTTTAAAGACCGTGGTTTGTGTTGTTTGCCTAAATCATGATTTAGCTACAAATGCTATTAGACCTTTACTAAATCATGATTTAGTAACGCTATAAATGCTGTTATAGCTTCACTAAATCATGATTTAGTACTTTTACAGACTTGATTCTGACGATTTCGATGCAATTTGAATCGATGCAAATAATAATTTTGACTAATGGCTCATGTTCAAAATGACAAGTCTATAGAATAAGAAAAGTGTTCTTCATAAACGAAAAAAGAGTCTTGTGAGGATGCGGGAAAATGTCCAACAATATAGTCATTGTTGGACATTTTTCCCGCCTTCGTCGTATTTTGTTTATTTTGTTTTACTTTACTTGCTTTGTGTTTCTTCTAGTTTTGACGTGTATGGTGCATTATTAACCGTTAAGATTTGAAATGGTGCATGAGTTGTTATTCATGGATCAAGCATATTCATTCACTGTCCAATTGAAACATATTGTGTTGATATGAATATACAACAAGGTGTAGGACAAGCAAGCAAGCAATTTGAAAAATTTAATACCGACTTCCATTCTATTCAGTTATTAGAGTGTAAGTAACTCAAAAACTACTGGACTGAATTTGATGAAATTTAAATGGTCGAAAGATGTGAGGTAACAATCATTAAAAAAAACTGTCGAATCGAGTACCTCCTCCTTTTTGAAGTCGGTAGAAAAGTGAACAAAATCATAATATCATTGTTTTCCTGTCAATCGCCTTAGAAAGTTTTAGTAATGCATTACTATAACCGCTAGAACGGACTTGGACAGGACAGTGACTTAACGGCTGACTTATTTATGTGACTTTGACTTGTCTCTGGCCTGAATTGAAGTCTAACTTAGTGCAACTATAAATATTTACTTATATAATTTGAGGAATGGCAAATGTACAAACGTACGAGACCAAATACAAAAAAGGAGTCTCGTCTTGAGATTTGACAACATAAAGTGCCACATAAAATAATAGTGCCACCAATTTATCTGTTCAGGTGGGCAAAAATGAAACTACAGTAGAACGTTTAAAATATTAATATTAGTACTGTCTCACCATCTTATGTTCAGATGACAGCGTCGTTATGGAGAATTTGGGTAATGTAACCTAAGAAATTCCAAAAAAAAAGAAAATCAAAACAGGGCACTTTTTCAAGCCACTCTTTAATCTTATAATATCCCTTAGTCGGCTTTAATTGAGTATATAAAAGCACTTTTAAGAAGATCAATTTTATTTTTTTATAAAATTATCTCTATCAAAATAAATCTAAATCGCTCATAATAAAAATAAATTATTGTTTTAAATCTATTTTACACACAATCTAATATCTCTAGAGTACCCATCTTTACATTTATCTCACAAAGTCGGCATTTCAAAATATAAAAAAAATCTAGTTCGATAAAGCAAAAAGGGCTCTGCTGAACACCTGTCCTAATTATGGTATCTAAACCTGTTCCGATGTAAAAACTTTACAAATTTAACTTTAAATGTTTCGGATGCTGATTTGACTCGTGTGACTAGCACGCAAGGTTGATATTGAGGGTAGACGCGATAGTTTTAAAATTGTTTCATCTCTGGATCAGCATCAGTTTTTTGGTGCCGACTACTTGATAATGTCTTTTTTATTATGTTTCTGTTACTTTATTTTGATTGCAGGGTTAGGAGATCAAGTGCTTGCGATAGTGAGTGTTTCAAATTAATTTCGGGCCTAAGTCTGTTTGACTAAGAATACACGCATATTCTCGATAAAGAATAAAAAGTTTAATATGCGTATAATCGCAATTTTAGGGGGAAAGAATACATCCTCGCACAGGATTCAAACCCGCGTCTTCCTAAAATCCATGTCAAACGACATGAGCCACCGAGGTTTACCATCCGAACATCGAATTTCAATTCTCTGTATGATTTTAACCGTCGTATGGAGACGTCCGTATAGTTTTTTTTATTAAATTCTGTGACAAGATGAGCAAGTTACCCGGCTAATGTTAAGCATCACGTTTGCCCATAGCAGTTCAGTTCCATCAGAATTCTAAAGCACAATTAATAATAATCTAGATGGCAATACACTGCGATCCTTGCCTTGAGATATAAGATGTTGAATTTCTTGATCTGTAACTTCACTGGAAACATTGCCCACATTACAAACTGAAATACAGTAATGTATGCACACTACTGCGGTTGAATAACCGGCAAAGATGTGGTACATCTCCAGCCTGAAGCTGTAAACGATACACCAATATTCCCTGTGTCGTGGTCCCAAGATCCGAAAACAAACGTTCTGCTGGTCCCACAAATATATGTGAGGGAACGAATATGAGACCCCTGCCAAAACTTTTATCTACCACTGTCATAGTCATCCGTACTATAGTATACCTACCAACTAAAGTAAGAAAAGCCCATTATGCAGCAGTAGTGCAAGTACCGTAATAGTCATTGAATTTGTGGAGTCGCTAAGATCGATAAATGTAACAAATCGTATCGCCCCTCGCAAGTATGGAAGTCATATCGACGACTTATACGATCGTCATATTGTCGACAGTATATCGATTATTAGGAATTGTTTGCATTCCACTATGCGTCCTTCTATCATTTGAAGGTTTCTACGAGCATTTCGCTCTTCTACGACCAAAAGAAGGCCGAAGTGTATTTTTTATTGAATACTAGCTGCGCCCCGCGGTTACACGCGCATGGTGATGGATGAAAATTATCCTATGTGTTAATTTAGCGCCCCAGATACCTCCACCTACCAAAATGTTCACCGAAATTGAGCCAGCCGTTTGAACGTAAGAGAATAACAAACATTCATTCATCCATAAATACAAACTTTCGCGTTTATAATATTAGAAAGATCAAACGCAACTAAACAATATCTCCATTCCCGTCGCCTGTCGATAAGATATATCGAGGTCATTTTCAAAGCTGACAAAACAATCGTTAAAACCGATTAAATAGACGATCTCAAACGTAATTTATCAGTTCCATGCTAGGATTATAATCGTAAAAGCCTATCGAATTTGTCTACCGATCGCTTAATTTTGTTACTTACTTGCAATGATCGACAAAAGATCGATACAGCCAGTTTTATCGAAGTATGACGAATTCTAGAAACAAATTTATCGATAGGTAATCTCGGTACATGCACTGAGTAGCAATAAAATGCTGAGAGCGGTATAAGTACTTATAATTTATGCTACTTATATTCCCATCTAATAAACATGTATATCGCAAATACCGACAAAGAGATAAAACATGCTAAGTATGCAGTAAGGTACTTCTTACACAACCGTAGGATGCTGCACTGCATAAGACGTACAAATATTCTTATTCCATCCTGGTCCTATATACTTAACTTACTACTTAATTCTATACACAGTCAACTGAAGGCGGTTGTACCATTAAAAATATCTTTCAAAGAGGATTAGCAGCATAGTACTTCATCAGTCGAACAACCCAGACACAATAGAAATTTCATTGTTATATGGACAGTCGACTGGTGAGGGGATAATGAAGCTTAATGATATGTGAAAGAAAAAACATATATCGGGTTTACACTACAGCGATTGTAGACGATGATTTCTAAATCAAAAGATATCCTGCAGAAGAGCATTGTAACGCCATCTTTGGACACTTTTTTGAACTAATGTAAAAAATATACACAACATACAAATTATAGAATAATTTTGTTTTATTAAAATTAGCACGGATGTCGAAAATGATTTTAATATACCTATAAAAATTACATGAAGAAAATAAATTCCAAAACTTAATATAATCGAATGTGCTTTTTAAAGATCTTTAAAAAGCTATAATTTCTTTAAACTTACCTCATACACTCTTGTGATAAAGTCTCAACAATCCAAAAGTCTAAAGTCACTTCACTCTCTAGTCAAAACTTTATTGTTTACACAAAATTAAACAATAAATGGAAAAACAAACCCACATGAAAAAAACCGAAACTAAAGCACTTTTTTAACATCCTTACTATCCACAAAGTTCTAAAAGAAAAAGTACAAACATTGGCAGAATAAAATATAAATTTGACGTTGCGTTTGACAGTTCGCGTGTTCCCGCCAAGTCGCGGCACAGATCAACGAGCGCAGACGTCCGACCCGGCCCGCGTTGACACTGGACTGTTTGGTTTGTTACCTTTGAAACCGGGTGCAGTAATGTTTGTTTCTTATGAGCGGGTTGACGGTAGCGACTTCGAGCTTTGTGATTGTGAGGCTGGCTTTTGTAAGGCTGACTTTTGTTTATTTTGTTGGCGTATAGTTTGATGATTTTGATTGATATGTGCTTTGTTGAGTGAAGTCATTGTTACGATTGCACTTTTTAAACGGATTTGTTTTTAGAACGAGTATATAAGTAGTACGTTGAGGGTTTCATTGCTAAGCCAAGTGACAAAACCTTTTGTGATTACAAATTATTAGATACTTAATAACTCTTGAAAAAATATTAATAATCAATTTCAATCATATAATCAAATCATCACCAACAACGAGCTATGGAGAGGGCTATGCTCGGGGTTTCTCTACGTGATTGAATCAGAAATAAGATTTCCGTAGAAAAACGAAAGTCACCGACATAGCCTAGAAGATTAGCCAGTTAAAGTAGCAGTGGGCAGGGCACATAGCACGCAAAACCGCCGATGGGGCCGGAAGGTTCTGGAATGGAGACCACGGACCGGCAAGCGCAGCGTAGGTCGTCCACCAACACGGTGGACAGACGACCTGATAAAGGTCGCATGACGACGTTGGATGCAGGCCACTTCCAACCGGTCCTTTTGGAAAGTTATGGAGGAGGCTTATGTTCAGCAGTGGACGTCCTACGGCTGAGATGATAATGATGAAGTGATATATTATTTGATTTGATACCATTTACCTATTAGGTAGATATTAAGTATACGAAAGAATAACGAAGTGATTCTAAGACTACGTTCCGGAAAGCGTCGAAATCACTCGCGGCTTTCGCACACCCATTCCATATGATTTCACAGAAATCTACCTATTTTTCCAGGAACTGCTATGTGTGTGGTTAAGCTTGTGATTGGCGTACTCGCTGTCAATTTTAGTTCCATAATTGAGCGCAAGGTGGCACTATTATACATTTTTTGCGGCAGTCGATATCGAGCATCGATTAGTGTCAACGTTGTTAACTCATGGTAGACCTACTGAGCCCCACATACCCCTTTCCGTCACCCTCGTGGTGGAAGGGAAGTGAACAGCATTTCCCTCATAAAAAATTAAAGGATGATACCAACTGCGACACAGGGCCAGTCAAAAATACAATATAAGAGGAACAGTTTCCACGTCCAACAAAGTATTAAATATACAGACTTTACAAAGTGCAGACGACTTCACACAATTCAATTGTTTATACGAAAGCCTCCTTTGTAACTTTCTCATCTCCGGGTTCTAGCTAAAAATACATAACGCCCATCTGACCCTTTTTTTAGGGTTCCGTAACTGACTGTTACAACCATTTTTTATTATATTCCAGGCATAAAAGTTCGGTTTAAGAATTCTGTTATCTGGATCAAATTGAGGTTTACGAGAGTTAAGCGGGTTTTTTATTAAGTTTTAGACCTTTGATATAAATTTAGTACTTACGAGCAAGTAATAACATTGTAGTTAAAATGGTCTGGAAGTTAATGAAACGGATTGTTTTATGTTATAGTATAGATACTAATATTATAAAGCGGAAATATGTGTATGTATGTATGTTTGTAACGAATTGGCTCAAAAAGTACTTGACCGATTTCTAAAACTCTTTCACCATTGGAAAGCTACATTCACCCTGAGTTACATAGGCTATATAAGATTCATCATTATTATCATCATCATCATCATCATCCACCGGGCGGGAGAAACCGCGGAGAACGGCTAGTTTGTTTATAAGTTTCACGCCTAAACGGCTGAACTGATCTAGATAAAATTTGGCATTGAGATAAATTTTTCATCATCATCATCGTCCATCACCACGCGGATGGAACAGCGGGGAGCTAGTAAATTATAAAGAGAAAATATGGCTCAGTTTTCCATTGCCTGACGTCGGTTTGAGGGTTGATATTTTTTTCACAGAAAGGTCACGTTATTATATGAACACACGCCAAGTTTCAATACCAGAAAACGCGTAGTTTTTGAGAAAAAAATTATTGAAAATCAATTATTTTTGCAATATTTACGTGAATCCATACCACAGATTATGTAGAATTCTCGCAATTGAACGTTTCGTTTTAACTACAGTTAAGTTGTGGTACATTCGGTAACATTTTATTTTATATAAATTTACGTAAATAATTATATTTTGAAGTTATTTCAACTGTTTTTCATTACTTTTACGTAAATAATTATATTTCGTACTTATTTCAGCTGTTTTTCATTACTAGCTATTAAAATGGGTAGTATTTACCGTCTCTTGCCGGTTTGTGAAACGAAACGTAAAATTGACGCCATTTCGTATTGTCATTGTCATCGTCAGTCAGTCATCTTTTGTGTTCCTTGCAGTTGAGCGCGTTTTCGTACTCCTGTCGGTAAACAACATTTGACTACTAACATGGCGTCTCCGAAGCCCCAGGTTTCGTGTTCTGCCGTGCCGTCTGAAGAATCGAGTGTAGTGGAAGTGTTGGACTCTAATGAGCCACTTGTCGCGAGCTCTTCTTCAGGCCCCTCGTGTGGTGCCGTTCCGTCTGTAGAATCGAGTGTAGTGCTAGTGTTGGACTCTGATGAGCCACTTGTCGCGAGCTCTTCTGCAGGCCCCCCGTGTGTGCAAGTGTTGGACTCTAGTGAGCCACTTGTGCCCATGACTGTGCCATCAAAACCAGTAGCTGGTAGTTCCCGCGCCGTTCTCAGTACCGTGTCGGTACTGCCGCCTGCGTCTCCAACATCGTCTGAGAGCAGCGTGGGTGATGCGGAGCCTCGAGCTCCTGGGTCATCTGGCCGAAGAGTCCAATATAATTCCGATGAAATGAGGTTGGTTCGCAGTGTTTTCTTTAAAAGCCACATGTGTAAACTTCACAGAAAAAGCTGACGAGTAGAGCAGTAATTAGTTTTCTATAATGGTAATTTTTGTTTGTTTTAGGTCTCACTGGAATATGTTTAAAATCATAACCAGGTTCAATACCCCAGCTCAGTGCATTGCATTTGCTGAAGAGAATGGGCTCCTTCTTAGGGAAAAAATATGCTCACACCATAAAAAACCAATGTCGTTAAGCTCCTGCAGCAAGACCGGGCAGTTTGGCCTCTTCCGATGCAGGAAGAGCAACTGTCGCTCTAAGGCATTTAGTCGGGCAGCAGGAACATGGTTTGAGAATGCGAGGCTGTCTATCGAGTTACAATTTTTATTAATGTATATGTTCAGCCAAAAGTACAGTTATCATCAAGTAAAATTAGAGACTGCCCGTGAAAATAGAGAAAGTGTTTTATCAACAAGGACAATCGCAGATTGGTTTTCTTACTGTCGGGAGACAATTATTATTTATGAGTTGGAGCACCAGGAAATTAGTGGCAAGATTGGTGGTCCAGGCAAAATAGTGCAAATCGACGAATCAAAATTTGGAAAAAGAAAGTATAACAGAGGGAGACATATTGAAGGCCACTGGGTGCTAGGCATGATTGAAAATCGGAAAGATGATCTGAGATTAGAAGTGTGTCCCGATAATAATAGATCTGCAGAAATGTTGGTGCCGCTAATACAAAAGCATGTGGAGGTAGGCACTGAAATCCATACTGATTTTTGGAGAGCCTATGATTGCCTACCTCAATATGGATACTTGCACAAGAAGGTCAATCACAGTGACCCCATAAATAAATTTGTGGCACCAGACGGGACACACACTCAGAGAATTGAAAGCCACTGGCGAAATTTAAAAGTGATGTTTGGTAGGGATGGTTATAAGGGAAACTTCACAGACTGGTTAATAGAATATTCATGGCGAAGAAAAATAAAAATAGCACATAAAGATGTTTTTGAAGAACTAATAAAAGCAATACAATATGTGTATCAAATTGATTAATAAATTATTAATTAGTATTTAATATGTTTTATTTTAACAGTACCTATTAGGGCAGATATCAAATAAAGGTTAGGTTCAACTTAAATCAAAGAACTGAATTGATTGACTCTCACTCTACTTGGTACGAGAATGTCCTACCTCTAGTGTTTTTATAAAGTCTGAAGCGCTTAGCTGCCTCTGCCTGCTGTTTGTTATAATTGTAGGCATCAGACGAGCCAGAGCCGCTGAGGCTGGTTGTCAAAGGTGACCAACAAGCTGAAGCTGCGGAGGTGATGGTCTTACCTTGTTTTTTACAATTATTATTAATTTTGGGTTGAATTATGAATTGACTGGCACAAGATTGATATTAAATGTTGTGGGGATGGGTAAGGGTTTGGTCTCTGATGGTAACAATAACCCTCTTATGCATATTTTACAAGAAAACAATATACAGAAATCTAACGACATTATAAATAAGAACACCACACGAAAAAAAATTAGGTTAGGTTGAAACTGCGACAACCAACGCGCGAGCCGAGCGAGCGAAGCGAGCGTGCCGCGGCAGCGGCCGGCGAAGCGCTAAAAAGTCAGTTACACATCCAACAAAACAATAAATTAGATCAGCGAAGTGTTAAATAACGTGAGGTCATGATTTTACAAAAATAAGCATAACTCAAAAACTATGCATTACCTTGTAATAAAAATGGTGAAAAAGGGAGGGGAGGACCCTATCCTTCCCCCCTTCAACCCCCTATTTCATGCCAATCTATTAAAAAATATTATCTTAATTTTAATCCATAAAATTAGGAAAATTAAAAAAAAAGTAAAAAAGGGGGGGTTCCCGTGCTTATTATTAGAAGAGGGGGGATTTTGATTCATCATCATCATCCATCACCACGCCGGTAGCTTACTTATAAAACAAAAGCAAATCTGTTCTAAAAATCTTGCAAGAAACATATTTATTTCGAATGTGGATTGTAAGTACCTTAAACGAAGTGCTCTCTCTAATGATACCTTAAGAATTAATGTTTTTTGTAATTAATATAAACTAGGCGTAGGTCGAAACAAACAATTTGGTTCTACTTAATGTTACTTTTATTGTTACTATTAAGATAAATGTAACAGACAACTTAACCAATAGACCACTCATTTTGCACAAACTCGACGAATGAAATTACCATAATCAAATTGATATTGCTGTGATAATCATAACTAACAATTATTTTATTTCTCAGTATCTCCTTGTAATGATATTAAGTTTAACTTAATATATTTTGTTGATCGACGAAAATCGACTTTATGGAAAACCATTTTTATCCTATTGAAGCAGCTCTATTATTATGAAAAGTGATTCCGTAATTGGATGGAAGGTAGATGCTTAATAAAGCTTAAAGCTTAAGTTTATTTTTAAGATCTGTAAATTTTGTAATAAAATAAAAAAAGATATAGAAAAGGAGCATGCTTTTATTTTCTACCGCCTTCCAAAAAGGAGGAGATACTCAATACCTGTATTTTTTTTATATTTGAAACTGAAAATGAAATCAAAATGAAAATGAATTCGTTTATTCTGTATAGGCCTACGGGGGCACTTTATTGTCATATTACAATTAATATTTTTTTGTTACCTCATAAGTTTCGACTTGCTGAACAGATTCTCAAAATTCTTCAATTTTTTTTAGTTCGAAAGCTAGTGCTTCCCGTGTAGTCACACTTAAAATTTTATCAAAATCGGTCTTGTAGTTTTTGAGGTAGATAACTGAATATTAAATAAGTATTAATTTAAATATATATTTTTATAATAAAAAATTTCAAATTGTACTTGTTACATATTTTACAACTATTCCGATGTTTACCGTATACATTTTCCCATATATTTTAAGTAACTAACCCACGTGCCATGCATGTAAACTCTACTAACTGCTTTTACAAACTACCCTTTTTATTTGACCTTATTTGATTCTGCCCCTGAAAAGCAATTTTGGAAGGGCCTACCAGTTGTAAAATAACTTAACTTAAAAAAATATTGTAATCTCAATTATTAAGGTATTTTTACCTTAATAATTGAGATTACAATATATAAACTTTAATACAAATTATAACAACAAATATACTCAATTACAACGACTTGATTCGTCGATCAACACTGTAACTGTTGTTGAAAGTATTACTTAATGTTTTATAAAAACTAAAGCCAGATTTTAAGGTTTCAAGATTCAAAAGTATAGAAATTGTATACGAACTTTAACCATCCAGGTTATGCTCTTTTATTTATCGAAAAAATACTACATTATAATTATGAATTTATTCACTTGGAATCAGTAGTTACAACATATAGAAGAGCTTTAAAGATATAATTTTAGTGATATTTTGATTTTGAAACCGACTTCCAAAAGGAAGAGGTCGTTAGTTGACGCGTATTATATTTTTTTATGAATGATCACTCATAACTTTTTACAGAATAGTCAGATTCATATAAATCTTTTTTTTGTTTTATAGAGTTGAATTTAAACGGAACTACCTAAGAACTACACCTATACTTCTTGGGTAGTTCCATTTAAATTTCATCAGACTTGGTCAAGCGCTTTTTAAGTTACACTAATATAACTGAAACGTATTTCGCCTATCTTGATGATTGATATCCTTATTGACGGCGAACGACAATCTATCCTGTAAGTAGCAAGGGTCATTAAAAAAGGTAAATTTTTTTTCAACAAATAATAAAACGGTCTTGATGACCGTTAGGACCGTTAAGACGCTAAAATCCGTCAAATAACTTGTTAAAGTCTGTGTCTTAAGCACAATATTGTGAAAATAGTTTGTTTTGAACTATCATAGTACCGACTTCAACAATCAACATTATTTCAAAACATTTGATTTTATATAAACATTATTTCAAAACAATTAGTAAACATTTTTTGGCTAAAATACTAGTGTATTAGTGCACTATCGGATTTTAGAGTTAAAGACCGTTTTATTATCTGATGAAAAAAATATGTGATGTTATACTTATTCTTTGATCCATATTCGGCGTCTATAAGCTTCTCTCATCTATGGTAGAGCAAAACATTAGTTCACATCGCTGTTCACTCACACGTTCATACAATTACGCAGGAATGTGTTCTAGCCATTAATTTAGTCTACTTTTTCACAATTATGAATGAAGGTCAGTGAGGTCATACAATTTAAAATATCGTTTGTATTCTGGACGATATGAATTTAATTATTTATGTGCATTTCGACCGCCAACAAAGATACGAGTATGCTCTCTGCTGATTTTTGTACTAAGTGTAAAGATTAACCTGCCTTGTAACATTCAGCCACCTCGATATTTTATTTATATGACTACCCAATATAAATCCTAAACTATTTCACCTAATATTAGTTATCTGGTGTCGTATTCCATTGACCGAGCAAAACCTCGGTCGAGTCAAATACGAGTTGGGTATTTAGAGACTTCTATATAAACTTTGCATTTTGATAGAGAAAAATAAACATCTTCGGAAAGGACACGCGTTTTCCAACAATCTAAGCCAGACATCATGATCGCTAGGCCACTGAGGCATACCATCCGAGCATCGAATTGAACACTTTATTATGATTTCAATCGTCTTATGGAGGGCGAAGCGACATCTATTGAGCAGCTCGACAAGCTTTATCGAAGCGGAAAAAACGTCTTTAATAGTTTATATATAATTGAAATAAAGACAATATATTTATGACTTAATACTAGAAAATAAACTAAAAAAAAATCCTAAAAACAAGGTGCAACAATGGGCGGTCTTATCGCTCAGAGCGATCTCTTCCAGACAACCCATTCGCAGAGGAGTATCAAATAAAAAATTGACGGTAACAATACAAAAACAATAAACACACTATAAATACATAAATTCTATGTTAACTAAACTAATACAATTTCCTAAACAACATACTTTTGTAAATATGTATACATAGGTAATTACCTATACAAAATATACAAATAAAATATATAAATATAAACACTAAAGCATCTTGACAGTATTCATATAGTATAGGAAATGTTTATTACATGTGAACACAGATGTAAATTTGAAAGAAATATATAAAATAAATGAATCGATTAGAAATACAAAATCATGATAGAAAGATAACATAATATTATTACACATTTAGTGAGTAAGGCCCAATTGCACGTTCCAGAGTTAGCTTCAATAACTCAGAGTCAACTAAAAGTCAAGCTAAAACGGGGTTTTATAATTAATTTATCTTGCACCATTAAAGGTTAGGCATAAATCTAAGGTTATTTATTGATATTTAACCCAAATAGCAATGAGGGTTAAGTCTTTAACTCGGGTTAGTGATGTTTTGTGTCAAAAGAATTTGAGGTAACATTCTGCTGTATAATGTACTCTTTGGACGAAATGGCATGAGACAATATGTATAGAATAAAAGTCGTCAAATTTCATACAACAAAGGATAAACAAGAAAGTCTATATACATTGTACTGTAGTGCCAAAGAGATAGATATAAGTTTCACTTTTTTTTTCGATTCATTCATTATTGGTCAGGTTACAATATAAGCGCATATACAACTCAATGTTCACATCTAAAGATTACAAATGTCAGTTTAGCAAAACCGGTGATCTTTTATAGTCGTGCAAGGCAAAATGAGAGTTAAACATTGATATGACTAACGCAAGTTTACAAACTCTTAGACTTATTTATTCAACCCGAGCAAATATGCAAGTGGGTCTAAGAGTTATAATGAGAGATATAGGTAATTTTTTAACCTGGTCTTTAACAGTTTGAAACATTCGTAACGTTTGTAAAAAAGTACATACCTATATACATACAAAACATCTCTATCATCCAAATATACTAAGATATTTTGATGTGATATTGAAAACTTGATAAAAAAGCGAAGTGCTGAATGAGTATGTAATCTCTACACTTTTACCGCTCTATACATAATAATAAAATCATCTAGGCAAGAAACTACTTTTGATATTACTTTGCATACTTCCACGTTTATTCGACGATGTTGATGGACAAACATGGAGGTACATATAATAAGTCACTTTTCGAGTCTGTCTGTTTATTTATCCGCTAACTCATAAAACAGATTTCGACGCAGTTTTCACCATCATATAAAATTTTTAACGCAAGATTTATACACAGGGTTATTGGTAATTCGAAGTATAAATTATGTATTCCGTTAGGACGTGATATGGGTGACTATTTGCAATAATTTTAAGTGAACCGTTTTTGAGTTATCATGTTTTACAAGTATTTTTTAAAGAATTCAATAACAATTAAGTTTTTATGTAGGAAACTAGAAATAAAACAAACTTCACATTTTTCACCTCTTTTTTATTCTAAATTAAACCAGTGCGAAGCCGAGACGGACCGCTAGTTAAAGATCTTGATCTTGATGTCGACCTCTTCAACACTTCAGTTGAGCAGTTACGTCGGCTATTGAGCGATAAATTCTTCAACTGATTTAGTACCTGGATTAGATAAATAGGTAGTATTATACATTACAATATTCTTTTATTACGTGTGCACTCGCCTTTATTACATACAATGTTACATAGATATATACTATACTCATATAATTTCTACTATTATTATATTTACTCAAATTATTCTTTTTAATCATGATATTTATAACTTATTGGTGAAAACTTTTAATTGGCCTTCTGTATTTTATTCATTTATTTGTTTTGTTATACCTAGCTGTAAGTTTTCCTATAATTGTAAAATAAAAAATAAAGAGTTATAAAACAAAGGAAGAATCGTGACATGAAATGAAAGATTGAATAAAATACATTGTAACTTAGTTGGTAATGAACCGGCCATTGACTCGGGATGACGCAGTGCAGTGGCACGTAAACCTAAAGCTTCGCTTGTCCCTATCACTGTCAGATGACGTGATGCCTATACCAAAGTACTTGGAGCGCGCGGCCCCGAGTAAGTAGGTCGTCATCGCGATAAATAGGCGATTAAAATGGGATTCAGTGGAGATGGAGCACGCTGGTCGGCAATCATTGCGCGGGTACCAGGCCTGCCGGCAAAGCAATCGGGGTTGGCACGTAATGCGATTCACGCTCTTCCAACCAAATGTCAAAGTTATCCTTAAAAATCATTGATTTATGTTGTGTATGTATGCTATCAACAAATATGATCGATCGAAGACTTGTTCATAGATTGCGATGTTGACACTCATCTCGCGCCAAACCTGCGTCTTACAACGCTAGTAGGGAAGACGTTCTACTTATAGAATTTAACTTACTTTGCCTATACCATGGTACAAGATGCCTTGTTTCACTAAGGTCGCGTTCCTTTATGAGCCGAAATCAACCGCGTCCTTTGCACACCCGTTCCCTTACACACGATCATCGTGAGCGATCTTTAGACGTCATCGATGACAACGCGCGCGGATGGAAGATGGGTATGTGCGGTCGTTGCGAGCTGTCACTGTCAAAATATCAAATATGTACAAGATTCTATTTTGACAGCAAATTTGGCGCGCATTTAATGACAGCGTGAGTGTTCAATTCTGGTTGGGCATTAAAAGCATTGGAACCAAAGGAAACGGCAAAGAGGGGCGCGTTGTGAGCGTTGATGGCGTTTACCGGAACGCACCCTAGATCGTAAAAAAACGGGTGTCTGTAAACTCGGTTTGCGGACGATAATTTTACGTGTAAACGTTATAAGACAAACCGAACGCTTAGGCCGATCGTGCATCTATCGCGTGTTCCGCACTCTCGCATGCACGCTCGGCTCAGGCGGAACGTGACAACGGAACGTGTAAATGAGTCATACTATTTCGTGCGTGCAGCCGGCGACCATCGATTAATAAGACGTTGTCTCATCAAAACAATGTATTCGTCTCGTATTACATAAAGTAAGTCAGCTCGTAAGTCACGACTTAAATCCATTCTATTTTTGTCATACCTGCGCCCCTGAAGATTAACCCGCTTCAGCTGTTCTCAAGTTGACGTATTACTACCTATTTTGGGATACATTCGATATCTCCATTTGTTATTCTTGGGGCGGGAGAAAAGGAAATAGGAACTATAACGGAAGTAGCGGCTGATAAGTGATGACTTGCGTCTGCTCTAAAATAAATGTGAAGTATATGTACCTACTATAATTTCATAGCATCCAGAACCAAGTCACAGTCACACAAATAAGTCCGTCATGTCAGGCTCTTTGTCAGGTTCTTTGTCAGGTTCTAGTATAGCGATAGATGCATCACACTGCTTAGCGCTAGAAATAGGTAGGTATGGTTGGCAGTACTTACCCGGACGAACTCATTCACAAAGAGTTCTACTGCTCTTGAATATATACTTATAATGTATCAAGATAAGAGTCTTCGACCAATGTGTGTTACCAGTGATGACTTATGGCACTGAAACGTGGTCTCTTACTATGGGCCTCATAGGTATGCTCAAACTCGCACAACGAGCTATGGAGAGGGCTATGCTCGGGGTTTCTCTACATGATCGAATCAGAAATGAGGAGATCCGTAGAAGAACGAAAGACGCAGAACAGATGGCCGGATGGGGCCGGAAAGTTCTGGAATAGAGACCACGGATTGGCAAGCGCAGCGTAGGTCGTACACCGACACGGTGGACACACCTGATAAAGGTCGCACGACGACGTTGGATGCAGGCCGCTTCCAACCGGTCCTTTTGTAAAATTATGGGGGAGGCCTATGGTCAGCAGTGGACGTCCTACGGCTGAGATGATGATGATAGTGATATAATATAGCCATATATTTTTATTTGTGTTGGTTGTGTGACTACTTGTTCTGTTGAATTGAAGAGCTGTGAGAGACGTCACCTGTCAGCTGTCGTTATGACCAGAATAACAGTAGATATTCTTTGGTGTAAAAAAAAAAGTCAAAATCATTTATTCAATTTAGGCATCAAAGACGCACTTATGAACGTCAACTTTTCATTATAATGTACTTTAAAGACTCTACCGCCGCGTTCCAAAATATATAGAGCCCACCGAGAAGAAGCGGCAAGAAACTCGGGGCCATTCTTTTTATATAGACGTTTACAATGTTTCTACTTAGGTACTACAAATATTACATTTTACGGGTGGCAGAGAGACAGTTTGCCAGAAGTGGAGTATTCCAAGCATCTTTATCTTCTATATAATGTCGAACTTTATAGTAAGCTTTTTTTATTAAAATGTTTTTACAGTCAACTTGAATTTGCCCTCTGTGAGCTCAGTTATGTGTTTTGGGATTTTATTGTAAAAACGCACACAATTTCCTAGGAATGACTTATTAGTCTTCGCAAGTCTAAAACTAGGTACAGCTATCCTATTTGTATTTCTGGTATCAAAAATGTGGTGATCACTATTTAACTTGTATTTATGTAAATTTTTACGAACATACATTATATTTTCCAATACATATAAGGAAGGCAACGCTAATATATTGATTTCTTTAAATAAATCTATCAAAGATTCACGGGGACCCTTTTCGTATATAGCTCGAATAGTACGTTTCTGAAGGATAAAGATGGTCTCTATATCAGCCGCTGAACCCCATGTATTGCTACTGATACAGCTGAAGGGTACTTTCTCCGCCTTATTATAGAACGTCTACTAAAGATAGTCCTGAATTTAAACCATGGTTTAAGTGAATTTCCTATATGAAGTTTTCTTAAACAAGTGCAATTTGGAAAAATTTATACCTACTTCCATTCTATTACTTTGGTAAAAATCAGTTATCGGAGTGTAACTCATAAACTATTGGACCGAATTTGATGATATTTATATGGGACCACACGGTAAGTACCAGCTTTCAAACAAAATTATGAGAATGGGTCCATCCAATCGAAAGTTATGAGGTAACAAACACAAATAAAAAATACAGTCGAATTGAGTACCTCCTCCTTTTTGGAAGTCGGTAGAAAATAGTTTAAACTAGGGATTAATTTAAGCCCCCGTTTTATAATTAAGGTGGTCTAAGCTTAAGGGGATTGCATAGCTATTACTTGTCCTCACTAAAAGAAAAAGAAATCTTTTCTACCTTAACATTGTCCGATTTCAGTGATTTTTTTTCATGCAATCAACACATTGTTTCCTAAGTAATTTTTTCAGTATTTCAAAAGTAATATAAATTTATTTTTTAAAACTTAACAAAATCTGTAAAAATGACTCAAATCGGACAATGTTAAGAGGAAGAAAAGAGTTTTATTCTTTTAGTGAGGACAAGTACTAGCTATGCAATCCTCTTAACGTCGTTTCATAATTTCGGATACATGTTTGCCTACGCTCATGCAATATAATACGTCAAAACTCAAAGAAACACAAATCTAAGAAAAAACATAATTAACGATATCCATTGTTACTTTTTTCCCGCCATCCAAGTCCACCTTTTGTTGAAAACTAGAAACTCAAATTTTACAATTCGTACCTTTTTGGCGCGGCATTGAGAACCTATATTTTTGTCTCTATTATAATATGTGTGTCTTCGGGTATTTATGTGTAAAGATCTTAAACAGTTGAAATCATGTTAAATTATTTTGTAATGATCATTATGGCGTAAGATTGAGTAAAGTTGAATAGAGGAGGTTCAGGCTTACTTTACAGAACAATATGACGTATTTAATGTGATTATTTGACTATTCGGTCATATCATGAATCTACTAGTAATCAGATCTGGTAGAGACACTACCTTCGAAGCTCACGGTCATTGATTTTGTTCAGTGACCACAGACAGGGCTTGATCCCTTACTGCAGTAAATATTTTATAATGCTCAGATTTTCAGCCGACTTCCAAAAAGGAGGAGGTACATAATTCGACTGTTTTTTCTACCGACTTCCAAAAAAAGAGGAGGTACTCAATTCGACTGTTTTTTTTATGTGTTTGTTACCTCATGACTTTCGACTGGGTGAACCAATTTCCAAAGTTATTTCTTGTTTGAAAGCTGGTGCTTTCCGTGGGGTCCCATTTAAAATCATCAAATTCGGTACAGTAGTTTTTGAGATACACTCCAATAACTGAATAGAATGGAAGTCGGTATTAATTTTTACAAATTGTACTTGTGTTTTCTGGTCTGGATTATATTATTATATATATATATATATATATATATATATATATATATATATAAATATATTATGTCTGATATGAATATCGAATCCCACTAGGATAAGAGTGTGTGAACGTTATTTTTATGGTTTAATTATTCTTATGCAAAAAATGTATGGCTTTAAAGAAACCAAAAATGTCTACGATGCAGGTACTTCACATTAAAATCTGTATCCAGACTAATGTTTATAAATTACTCTTACAGTAAACAAAATCATGCGGGGCAGTCTTTGGGGACTACTGATAGAAGTAAAAACTATGTAACTTGAAGCGTTCGGTGACGATGACGCGGGTTCCATGATTTTTGTTCACCCAAAAAGTACTCAACGCGCCTAAAGAAGTTTTCACTTCAAAATGTCTAAAAGTGATAAAACGTAACATACGTCACGCTGTCACATCCAAAGTCAAAGTCAAAATCAAAATAATTTATTCAATTCAGGCATCAAAGACGCACTTGTGAACGTCAATTTTTCATTATAATGTACTTTAAAGACTACCGCCGCGTTCCAAAATATAAAGAGCCTACCTAGAAGAAGCGGCAAGAAACTCGGGTATCCTCGATAAAGTCTCCAGCCTTGCGATTCTCTAATGGGGGATCCCAATAATCTATCTATCCACAGTTTTCCTTACTACCGATTTAAATTTGACATAACGTCCATACAAATAGTGTCAAATATCTAACTCTAGTAAGGTAAACCGGCGATAGATAGATTATTGGGACGGGCCGTAAGAGCAAACATCGTTGCATCTTTGACAACATCCGTGAAACAAATGAAGTGATGACAAGAAACTTTAGAAAAGGGCAAAGTATTTGACATCGGTGAGCTCGTCAACGAGCTCGTCAACGAATCATTACAGAATCGTACGGCAGACGTGTATGTACATAATCAGCCCATTACGTTCCCTCTGCTGAAACTCGAGCCTTTCTCTCTAGAGAGAAGTTGGGTCATATCGCACCACGCGGGCCCAGTTCGGTGAATAGGCTAGTGACCAACCCATGTCAAAGATTTCAGGCCACCTGAAGTCCTTCGACGACTGTTGTCCTAAGACAAACAACCGGGACCGACGGCTTAACGTGCCCTCCGAAGCACGGAAGCGCTCAGTTGAATAATGCCACTAGCACACACCCATCCAACTCCTGTCCACAGCAAGCGTTGCTTAACTTGTTCGGTTAAGATCGCCAAGTCAAGCTCCACTAGCGAGCGTTGAATCTTCATACGATGTGTATACATTTAAATAATTTCATCTCAAATTATTATCAAGAATCTGACCACCTGGCGCCATATAAGCACGCAAGAATATAGCATTCTCTGGTCAAGCAGCAAGATACACCTGTCACAAACGGACCTGTTTCAACGGATGTTAAGAACATTCACCCATGTAGAGCGAGACGGTAATAATAAGCGTGCCAAATGAAAGAGACACAACTTGTATTTCTCCTTTAAAGTTGACTGTAAAGAGAGGGATGACGCAACGTCGCGTGGCGAGGGACAAGGATAGTAGATGGGACTTGGGTTGAGTTTTTTAAAATAAATAATCCAGTTATAATAAGTAAGGTAGTAAGGCTTCTGGTTGCGAAGATTTTAAAGGGTTACGTATTGAGACGATTACATTGTTGCACTGATGTTTTGAAACGTTATGGTATCTACCTATAAATATATATAATTTCTTAGTGGCAATTATTTATTTTGAGGTATTTATCTCTTATTATCTCGAATTATTATTATCATAATGTTTTTTTTACATTAACTGAAACTAATGATTTTTATGACATATTGATAATAATTCGTTTTTTAATTCAAAATCAATTTTTATTTTATGTTCTGTTGTTGTTTCACGATTTTTTTATTAGAACATTTTACTACCAAAGTGGAAATCGGTACCATGATAGTTTATATTACCTTTTATTACAATAATGTGCGCATGTACCGAGTTCGACAAGATATTTAGATATTTCACACTTTTTGGTGTTGAAGTCGGTTAAATTCACTGGTATACATTTTTTCACCCTTTTTAGTGACTCGTGCTACTTTCGGGATCTATTGTCATTCACCGTTAATTATGATATGAGAAGTAATTAAATGATACGCAATTATAAAATTTGATGAGCCCACCCAAACCAGCATTGAAATGATTTAGTCAGCATACAAAGATTTTGTCTGCAATAATAAAAATCAGGCAGCAATCTTTGTTCCGCAGATAATTTTGATTATGGTCAAAAATTTAATCATTAATAGGCAGCATAACAATACCATGAGTTTGCATAATAAACATTCGGTCCGCAAAATAACTACTTGGTCAGCAAGATTTTATGATTGATCAGCAGAGAAAACATGTCTATATGTTCCATATGTAATTATACTAGTCTAGGGAAAAGTCATATATAGGTACGACGACGAGCGTAGCGAGGAGGAGTGTTAGGTTACTTGTGACTACAACGCGCGAGCCGAGCGAGCGAAGCGAGCGTGCAGCGGCAGCGGCCGGCGACTGAGTGCTTACCCAAATATTATAAAACAGGAACAGCTTATGGCTGCTTATATAATTAGTATGCAGTACAAATATAATTACAGCCATAAAGAATGAGTAGGACTGGTTGGAAGCGGCCTGCACCCAAAGTCGTCCTGTGACCTTTATCAGGTCGTCTGTCCACCGTGTCGATGGACGACATACGCTGCGCTTGCCAGTCCGGGGTTCCATTCCGTTACCTTCCGGCTCCATCGGCCATCTGTTCTGCGTGCTATGTGCCCTGCCCACTGCCATTTTTACTGGCTAATACCAGGTACCACGTTATAAACTGGCACGCTTGCTTATAGCAGTTGAAATGCTACCCAGTACTTAGTACTGTAATTTTTGCGTAGCACTGTTCTCGTATGTTCGCCACCTCGAGACATTAGGTATATTTTGAGTCTCTTTCAATCAGGAAATCCACTTGCGACAGTGCCTTTTATATCATACTAGCTGCACCCTGCAGTTACACCTCCATGATGATGGATGATGATGATGATGATGATGAAAAAGTATCCTAAATGTTATTGCAGCGCCTAATCGATGTACATAGCAAATTTCATTAAAATCCATTATATATATATATATTTACACAAAGGTCCCAAACTAGGCACAACCTGTACTATGGTAGCCTGATGACTGATATACATACGAGTGTACTTAAATACATATACATACCCAGACACAGATCAAACAAACATGTTCATGCACACAAATGTTTGACCTGTCCGGGATCGAACCCGGGACCGGCGGCACAGAAGGCAGGGGTGCTACCAACTGCGCCAACCGGCCTGTCATTCTTTTGCATTTGCTTAAAAGAGTAACAAACATCCTCACATACAAACTTCGGGCGTTTTTAATATAAGAAGGTGATACAACTGCGTTAGCAAAGTACTCTGTTGCTTGTTTTGTTATGGAATTAAATGAGGAATTATAGGGTACTTTCGCGAATGCCTTCCTCAAATGCAAATTTTATGTAAATAACTATTGATTATGTAGGTATGTTTTAATGTAATTTTAGTTAATATTATTATCGATTATATGCTATGACGATGCTACGTATTTCATAAGTAGGTAAGCCATCTGTTATCATTTTACAGAACGAGTTCATTCTCGTATGTACCTAGTGTGTTTAAGTTACATCACAAAAAATGCTCATTTATAAATAGTGCATACTCTAAGATAAGGCTTATAGAATTAGGGTTGATTAATAATATAATTTAAGTTTTATAAAGTGTGTAGATTAATATAAATATATTATTTATTTAAAATGCTTAAAGAGGCGCGTGTAGTCTGACAAGTCATTTTATTTAAGCTAATCTTAATGTATACTTGACCGTGTCTAGTGTATATTGTAACATTTATATTATGTTAAATAAAGAACTTTTAAAAACAAAATAAGAAGGATAACACAATGATTGCATACTTTTGCTTCGCGGTAGATTTGTCCCTGTGGTGGTTGAAGAAGAGAGCTTATTCCTTTCTCAAAGGCTGGCAACGCATCCTCGAGACCTCTGGTTTTGCGGATACCGTTCGTGACGGTGATCACTTACTAGCTGGTGAGCCGACTGCTCTTGTGCAAACCCATATCAGAAAAAAAATTAAAAAAACAACCAATACGGCCGCTTGCACACGAAAGCACCTCGAGAAATCTTGAACATTATAATTTCATGCAATATAATGTTGTAATCTTTACCATACCAGACATGACATCTTAACAGTAAAAAAATTAAGTTTATTTACGAAAATGATTTACTCGAGATTTAAAACCGACAGATAAGTATAGCAAATTGCATGTACAAATCGTTTATCCGTAATTATAGCACGCAAAAGTCGAAATTGGAAAATGCAGAAACTTACCGACACATGGCAGGCGGGGTGATTAAGGAAATCAGTTTTTTCCTGTTTCAATAAATGTGGCTGCAGTGTAAGCGATTAGCGTGTTTAAGTATTAATTTATTCATCATCAGCCTGTAGCAGTCCACTGCTGGACATAGGTCTCTCCAATTGCACGCCACTTAGGTCTATCTTGGGCTTCTCGCATCCAGTTTTTGCCAGCCGTCTTGCGCAGATCGTCACTCCACCGTGCCTCAGGACGTCCTACACTACGTTTGCCGAGACGCGGTCTCCACTCTAGAACTCGTTTACCCCAACGGTTGTTGGTTCTACGGCTAATATGGCCAGCCCACTGCCACTTCAGCTTGCTGATCCGGTGGGCTATGTCGACGACCTTGGTTCTCTGACGGATCACTTCATTTCTGATGCGATCCCTCAGAGAAACACCGAGCATAGCCCTTTCCATAGCCCGCTGAGCGACCTTGAGCTTGTGGACCATTCGAGCCGTCAGTGTCCACGTTTCGGCTCCGTATGTCATGACGGGTAGGACGCACTGATTGAAGACTTTCGTCTTCAGGCACTGTGGAATCGGCGAAATAAGGACTCGACGTAGCTTCCCAAACGCTGCCCAGCCCAGCCGAATTCTTCTATTCACCTTGTTCTCAAAGTTGTTTTTTCCCAACTGCAATGTCTGCCCGAGGTACACATATTATTGAACAACTTCGAGAACGGCGCCGTGTATCGCAATCGGTTCCGGTAGAACATGTTCGTTGAACATGACCTTGGTTTTGTCCAAGTTCATTCGTAGGCCGATGCGTATAGAAAAGTCAGCCAGGTCATTCAGCATCTGTTGCAGGTCCTGCAGCGTCTCTGCCACGATGACGATATCGTCAGCAAATCGCAAATGAGAGATGTATTCGCCGTTGATATTAATGCCACGTCCTTCCAGTTCAGCGTCTTGAACATATCCTCCATTGCATTTGAAAACAATTTCGGGGAAATAACGTCCCCTTGTCTCACTCCTCGATGCAACGGTATGGGACTTGTTTGCTGATTCTGTATTTGGACGGACATGGTGGCGGTTTTGTAAAGACATGTCATCACTTGGATGTATCGCCAATCTATGTGGCAACGCTGCAGGGACTCCAGAACAGACCAGATTTCAACCGAGTCAAAGGCCTTCTCATAGTCCACGAATGCTAGGTACAGGGGCTGATTATACTCTTCAGTCTTCTGTATAATCTGCCGCACTGTGTGAATGTGGTCTATGGTGCCGTATCCGCTCCGAAACGCAGCCTGTTCCGGTGGTTGGAATTCGTCGAGTCTACGCGCAAGACGGTTCGTGATCACTCTTGAAAACAGCTAATAGACGTGGCTTAGAAGGGATATGGGTCGATAGTTCTTCAGCAGGGTCTTATCTCCCTTTTTGAAGAACAGGACGACCACACTCCTACTCCACGCCTCTGGAGTTCTCCCTTCGCACAGGACAGCGTTAAAAAGCTTCTGGAGCTCCCTCAGTACGGGTTTACCTCCTGCTTTTAGTAGCTCTGTTGTAACGCCATCCTCTCCAGGGGCTTTTCCATTTTTAAGCTGTCCAAGAGCGATCTCGATTTCGCCAATACTGACTTCTGGCAAGTCTTCGGTGAAATGGCGTGTTAACGTGGCTCTAGGATCATTTTCGGGATCAGGTCGAGATGCATGCGATGCGTATAATCGGCCATAAAAGTCCTCCACTTCCGAAAGGACTGCTGGCTTCGAAGCAACGACTTCTCCACTAGCTGTGGTCAACTTCGTCAGGTTGCTTCTTCCAAGAGATTGTACGAACACCTTTGACCCCCGATTCTGTTCGATCGCTCTTTCGATCGAAAGAGTATTGAAGCACCGGAGGTCGTGTCGTACGTTCTTGTTGATCTCTCGGTTTAGAGTCCGCTTTTCTGACGAAGTGATGGGTGGGTTTTCACTTTTCACGTCTTCAGTTTTCACGTCGTTCCTTCATTAGCCCCAAAGTCTTTTCTGAAAGCTTGGACTTCTTGCCCTTACGCTGCATGTAACAAAATCTCGTACCTTCTTCCCTGAGGACCCGAGTCACATTTTTGAGGTTCTGGTTTACGTCTGTGGTGGTTTCCACGGCAGCGAATTGGTTCTCCAGGTTTAACTGGAATGTTTCAGATCCTGCCATGGTTTGGAGCAGTGTTGGTCGGAGCCTGGACTTCATCAGACGAACACGTTGCGCCTTGAAGTTGATATTCAGAGAGCCTCGGACAAGTCGGTGATCGCTACCGGTATTGAACCTGTTGATCACGGAGACATCTCTAAATATGTGCCTTTTATTCGTCATGATAAAGTCAATCTCATTTTTAGTCCTAGTGTCGGGGCTTAGCCACGTCCACTTCCTTTGGGGCTGTTTCTTAATTTTATTTTTATTTTATTTTATTTTATTTTACACTATTAGGAAAACTACAGCTTTATAACAGGTGTTCCATAACATTCAGCAGTATACAGTTAAAAGCTATTAAAAGTTTCCGCAAACGGATATTAAAGTGCACAGTACAAACTTATGTAACTAAGGTACTAACTAGTTATGTTATGAATAGGCAAAACATCCGTTGTGAATAATACAATGTCGATTGGGCCATCAGATGACAAGCCAAGTAATAACAGTATGTAAGTGTCCTGTACATAGACACCCACCCAGCTGGCAGTCAACTCGGCACAACTGAGCAAATAGCTATGTACATACACCTACCCGAACTCTAAACACAAGTAATTTTTTACTAAATGTAATAATTATAAGTACAAACATGAAACTACTAAAATAGGTAACTATTATTCTTCAATGCCGAAAAAGTCGTTGTTGATAATGGTTTTGAAAATCAAATGTTTACTATTGAATATGTCAACGTTTTTGGAATAAGTTTTGTTGAATTTTTTGCATACACGAGTGATGAATGAGTTCCTTTTATAATTAGTGTGGCTGTTAGGGACATGGAGCTGAAGGTAGTTACGTCTTGATAACGTTCTGTTGGGAACCAGCAGGCCTATTGACTGAAGCAGTGAGGGAGTATCAACACGGCTGTTTAGTATTTTGTGGAGAAGGCTGAGGTCGGCAACATCGCGCCTCCTGGTTAAGGGGTAATATATGGTTATGTTTGCAGGACATAAGATAGTCTTTTGAGGGAAGGCGGATCCCAAATTTATAATTAAGATGACGCAAGAATTTTTCTTGTATCTTTTCTATACGGTCAATATAAGTATGGTAGCACGGGCTCCATAATTGAGAGCCATATTCTAACTGACTCCTAACTAGCGTACAGTATAATATTTTAAGTGATTTTACAGACTTAAAATGATTACTGATTCGGAATATAAAACCAAGCAATTTAGTAGCCTTAGAACAAATATTGATTATATGATTGTCGTATAGTAATTTAGAGTCTAGAGTTATACCTAAGTCAATAACAGATGTCGATCTTGTAAGTATCTGATTGTTCAGAGAGTAATTAAATATTAACGGTCCAGCACTTCTAGTGTATGTAATTATATGACATTTGGATATATTCAGATCAAGTTTATTATCTATACAATACTGGTTTAATCGTGATAAATCCTGAAAGAAGGAGTTCATCAAGAAGAGCCCCTCCCGTTCGAGGAAGTTGACGAGCATTTGCCCCCTATGATTTCTGCGTCCAAAGCTATGGCATCCTACTACCGATTCGCTGAAATTCTGTACTCCCACTTTAGCGTTAAAGTCCCCCATGACAACGGTGTACTGGGTCTTTGTAGTGAAGTGGAGGGCCCTCGATATGTCATCGAACATATCCTCCACTTCATCGTCCGAGTGTGACGAGGTCGGTGCGTACACTTGCACCACCTTGAGGCTATACCTCTCGGTGAGCTTTACAATAAGGTACGCTACCCTGTTCGACACACTGGACACTTCCACAACGTTGTCAGAAAGGGACTTGTTTACCAGAAACCCAACGCCACCTTGGGATTGTTGGTCTCCCTCTCGGAAGTACATAAGGTGGCCCGATTCTAGGGTTAAGGTGTCCTCCCCCTCTCTTCGGACTTCACTCAACCCCAGTATGTGCCACCTAATTTTCCCAAGTTCCACCTCGAGTTGCGCCAGATGCGAGTCAAGCCTTAGCGTGCGTCCGTTATACGTCGCCAGGGTCAGTTGTTTGTGGTGGCCTCCCGTAGCCCGGAGATTCTTAGCACCCCTCGCCCCGCCGTTACCATGGTCGCCATCATAACCAGGAATAGCAGGGCCGCCGGGAACTAGGGGCCGTGGCTTTTTGTTGTCCTGCATTGGAGGAGTTTGCCCGTAATCGCAACGCTGGGCAGGCGCGTTGGCGATCGCAGGGCGTAGCTTCTCGCACCGGTGACACTGCTGCCCGTCACCGGCCTGTTGCATTTAGCGACGCCTGTTGGGATGGGTATACCACCATCGGTCAGTTGTCAGAGCCTCGTTCGTCGATCAGCAGGATGCACCGCGTGCAGGTGAGGTTGACTTGGGTCAAAAGATGTTCCCCCCCGAAGGGTTCTCGCATTGACGTGGCGGGGGGGCTCAGTAACCGTGGCTAGGTACACCACGGTGAAGCCAAGAGGAACCCAGGGGCCGCGCCGGCGTTGGGGTGCGCTGGCCGGCTCAGGCGGGCCGCTCCTATGGGCTTTGGCCGCCAAGTCCACATAGGAGTGGCGGGGTCCGGGCGCTTTGGCGCAGACTCGAGGAGGTGGGGCCCGGGCGCTTTGGCGCAGGCTCGAGGAGGTGGGGCCCGGGCGCTTTGGCGCAGGCTCGAGGAGGTGGGGCCCGGGCGCTTTGGCGCAGGCTCGAGGAGGGGGGCCCGGGCACTTTGGTGCAGGCTCGAGGAAGTGGGGTCCGGGCGTTCGGCGCAGACTCGAGGAGGTGGGGTCGCGGGGGGGCTATCCCTTGTGGCTGACGTAGCAGGCGGTGGGGCTACGTATCCGACCCACCGCAGGGAGACCACGGGCGACCAGACACGGGGAAGTCTGGCGCCCATTGTTGGCGAGTTTGGTCTCCGAGGCAGTTGCGGCGCGCCATGTGTTCTGGCGTGCCGCGAAGAGAAGGGTCTGGCAACGGACAGCCACGGCGGGTTCGCGGTCGTGTGGAAAATCTGTCCCGCGTTCCCGCCGAGGGCGGCAGTGACGGAACACCCCGGGGTTTTGGTGGGTATACGGACTCCCACATAACCACCTCCCTCCCCGTGGGTGGTGGTGGGTGGTATCCATAAAGGATTTCCCCGGGACAAAAAAAAAAAAAAAGGGTCAAAAGATGTTGGCTCGCCCCTTACATCCCTTATCCATTAATTTATTGTGGTACTCTAAACTAGCAATTCTTGTATAAAATGAAAACAACAGTTTATTCGTTGCGTTCAAATTAGATGGCGTAACAGTAGCATTGCGAAATTCAGAATTACGGTGACAAGGTTTTTGCGGAACATGTGGTGCTTTGCGTTCAAACTAGATGGCATAAGAGTAGCATTGCAAAATACTGAATTACGGTAACAAAATTTTTGCAGAACATGTGGTGCTTTGCGTTCAAACTAGATGGCGTAACAGTCGCATTGCAAAATTCTGAATTACGGTGACAAGATTTTTGCAGAGCATGATGTGGCGCTTTGCTTTCAAACTAGATGGCGTAACAGTCGCATTGCAAAATCCTGAATAACGGTGACAAGATTCTCACAGAATAAGTGTTGCTAGTAAGTATTCGTATCTAAATCGAGCAAAGATAGGCCATCAATGTGCTAACATTAACATCACCAGGGCTACACTCGTATGGTGTACGGGATACGAAGCCACAGAACGAAACCAACCACAACCCTTCCTTAATGATATTTTTAAAATATAAAAGGCATCAACTGCCAAAACTAATAGTTTTCTATATGCGCCTATACATGATAACACCCGCGTGGTGATGATGATGATGATGAAAAAGTATCCTATATGTTATTCCAGCGCCTCATCTATCTACACACCACAGTTCATTAAAATCCATTCAGTAGTTATTGCGTGAAATAATAAAACCATCCAAACATACAAACCTTCGCGTTCATAATATTAGTAGGATAGACCCAGCAGTCTATAAATTTTAAAACTCCGCGTTGATAAATCAGTCAGTCATTAACTTAGCAGTAGCAGTAGTAGTTTTTATATAGCACTGCACTGTGTCACTCGTTCCCTCGAGACATTGGGCATTTGAGGCTTTTTCCAGTAATTCCACTTGCTATAGTGCCCTTCACACCCTAACCCAGTAATGATGGCGCACTATTTTATTGCTTCGTGGCACAAGTGGCCTACCACCTAGTAAGTCGAGTTTCCTTGCTTCTTACGACTCGCATTCCGACGGCGGATGGAATATTGTGTATATTACTAATTATTCTTTATATTATTTTCAACTGACTACGTTGTGTTCAAGCATATATCGTCGCTCGCATTACTGAGGACAGTTAGCCAACTGCCCCCACTATTTTTTCAGCTATTTTGAGTTAGGTCCACCAAGTTACTCTACGAGAAATTATCTAATCTAACTTACCGTCGTATCTCTATGGTAGGTATTTGAATAAAAAGATATAGACATCTTAACTGACGACGTATTTAAATTGGCACTAAAAAATATAACTATATACGTGGCGTAACTCATTATGACTATTTAGGACTCTTAGTAGAATTTCATATGGTGAATAAGATGCCATAATATCGTTTGCACTGAGATGGGTGGATGCCTTTATGGTTTGATTAAAATGCGACTTTGCTTTACTTAAACTAAGACAAATTATTGCAGTAGGTAGTGTAAATTCTTGAAACAGAAGCGGGGAATAAAATCAAGCCTTACCTAGCTCCTACAATTAGATTGCGATCTTGTCGTACGCCTCGTACGCAGAAGTACGGTATACATACATCACGGTTTTCATCGACTAAGCGATACTCAATCATCATCATCATCAGCTTCATCATCGCCGTAAGTCGTATGACGTCCACTACTGAACATAGGCCATAGATTTCCTAAAGCAGTCATCTTTCCCTCTTTTCGGTGGAGGATTTACGCTGCACCATTCGGTCACATGAACCATCTGTTCTGCGTGTTATGTGCCCTGCCCACTGTTACTTCAACTGGCTTATTCTCTGGGCCATGTCGAAGAGTTTCATTCGTCTACGGATCTCCTCTTTATCCATAGCTCGTTCTGCGACTTCGAGCTTACTTATAAAGCTCATTGTATGAGACCACGTTTCAGAGTCATAAGCCAGCACTGGGTCAAACACACTGATCAAAGACAAATCTAGAGGTCCTGAGCTATTTTTGACGTGAAGAAAGTTTCCAAAATGCTGCCGGCCGAGTTGGATTCGACGATTGACCTCTTTCACAAAGTTTTGTCTTCTGATTCGTCAACAGCTTCAAGAACTAAGAAGAATTGATGCTGGGGTAGCACAACATGGTCATTTAACATAATCTTTGTCTTCATCCCCTTGCGAAACTTGATTGAGGCCTTCTAGAATCGTGCTGAGGTCTTCCATCGATTCTGTCATGACTATACAATATCCTCGTCGTGTGAACAGAATAAGGACTACCATATATAATGTTTAGTTCGGTAGTTTACTTTTGTTAACAAGTAAATCGCAACTATAAACTTTACATGAGTGGTTGCTTCCCGCTCAAACAGTAGCCCCAACTTTACTCTCACTAAAATAGCACATCTCTCATTATACAAACATGAACCCTTTTCCACGGTATTAAGTTTTAAAGTGCATTGCATAAAATATGAAGTCAGTGAAGTTGCATTGCTCTGGGGTGGGTCGGGTATTTTAGTCGATTTGCATGTCAAGATTGATTTAAAATACGTCTGGGTTAAGTAGTTCGGCAATCACGGTCTCATTGGAAAAATAAAAATTATTGTAATAACCCTAATAGTACAATCACAATACTCTTACCTGGACGACCGAGCTTGGCCCGTATTGTAAACAATTGATTTTCTTGGCCTAACCTCAAGCCAAACACTCATTGGCTGAGTGTTGCATAACAACGCCATCTATTGTCAAGTAGCTTTAGTGTTGCTGTGTAGGTTTTGCTTTGCCTGAAAACACGGATAAAACGACTTCATCTTCACTTACTCTCTACTTCAGATCGATATATCGCCCCCCAAAAACCCCTGGATACTAAATTTCATGAGCCGTTTCCGATATTCCGATTATATAGGTATATACACAATAATTGTTCATTTAAAGATATTAGATAGATTTGTAGATACTTGTATGTAATAACTAATTGGTGGAAATGTTGCCTAATATGTTTCAGCGGCTCATTTTTTGAGTTCCGTACAACTAAAACTCTGCTAAAAACTACAAGATCCTGTTACGTGGTATATCCGTCTTTCTTAGTTAACACACACATTTAACACTAGAAAGACGGGAGCAGTTATTTGACTGATATTTAAAATATATAACGTAGTATCTCAAAACCAGATAAGCTACGCAAATTATTCTCATTTGCTTTGATCAAGGGATATTTTACTCTCTACCGATCATATTTAATTATGTTGTTATACTGTTTGCGATAATTCAAATAAAACCAGGGATTACATTTCCACATCCATTTCCTGCTCACCAAGTTTTAATTTCGCGGCATATAATCAGCAAACGTAAACCAAACGCCACCGCGATGCAGGATGTGGCCGAACGGGTAGCGCCATCTCTTGACAAAGTTTTGCATAAATCTATTTCTTCTTTCTTCTACTTTCATTTCTTACTTTAAAAATACCTACATAAAAAGACAGTCATTTGACTCGCCGTCGCGCCCTGATGGTTGTTATAAGCCAATAAGTGGATCTTGTGATGTTAATAAAACACTAAAACGTGAAAAATGCATTTAAATATAAAAACATAATGTTTTCTGAGGCTAGTTAATTATTATGCAAAAAAACATTTTTAACATAGATAATGTAATTATTGTTAGAACGCATATGGGTTACAAGAATGAACGATAGTAGAAGTGAATGCATATATAACTTTCTTTTCAACTCATTTCAAACATTCCCTCATTTTTAACAATTTTATAATTATACTACCTGATCCACCTGTTTGGTCTAACGGGATACCAAGTCACAGACATAAATTGAATTCCGTTAAGAGTGAAATATAAAAAAAACAACCGATACTATAATCAATACAATACAATACAAAAACTCTTTATTTGCACCAAAGTAAATACAACATAAGAAAACAACTTAAATGGTAGGCACAAATGGGCGGTCTTATCGCTAAAAGCGATCTCTTCCAGACAACCTTTGAAATCATAGATTATAAGAGATAAATAGAGGTAGATAGATAGAGAGAGAGATATATAGATATATATTTTGTCTTGACTGACTGACTGATTGAACGACGTAGATCCTAAACCGCTGAAGCCCAAATTTGAAGTTTAGGCAGTTGAAGCCATCCACGAAGGAAGTTATTTCAGTAAATGTAACTCCTAAAGTCTTACTTATAATGTGCACCGCCACACATCATTCGACATACAACATACTTATATAATAACGGCATATATACTACATACGTATACATACATATATATATATATATATATCTATATAAATATATATATATATATATATATATATATATATATATATATATATCGGCGCAACTACAACAGTTCGTCGAGAATAATTAAGTTTAATCATTTGATTGCCCTAAAAATAGTTTATAAATCATCAGTTGATTATTTATGAGTTGATTACGATGTAAAATTAATGTTATGATTGTAATTTCAATACTTTACCAACAAACTTGTAAACTCGTGCACGTGCGCCGAGTCCTATAAATACGGCCGCACTGTAGGTGCTCGTCTCAGTCGCTCTCGAGTCGCCGTACAGTACGGACCTCTTTGTGACGTTGTTACGCTGCTCGTTGAATATACGAAGCTTATAAAAGTACTTGTGCAGTTTTACTTCGAGGACCCAAAAATGAGTGATCATCATGAAAACAACAATTGTGACGTCAGCAATGCTGACGTCACACTTTTTAAAAACACTCCGGAGGTGCTTTCTCCGTCATCAGAAGTGGGATCAGAACACGCTCTGGTCCCAACCACATCCTCATCGACTTCGGTTCAACCTGTCACGACTGGAACAGCGCAGGGCAGTACCAGGCTGATAGGCCCTGCCTCATTGAACACTTCAGGAGTACCAGCAAACAACTTTAATACCATGCAGCCCATCACAACGGGAATTACCACAGACATGACGTCCACACCAATCGCTGCGGAAGATGATCTCGATACACTGCAAAACAACGCTGCAATCGCCCCTGATTCAGTGTCATCCACATCTCAAGCTGGCCAGTCAGTCCGGATAACTCACAACGACGAACACGCATCAACGGATTAAAACCGGCGAGTATAAAATTCATTATGTTTCACGATATTTTCAACTAGAATCTACAAGAATAAAATGTCTGGAGAGTGATACCTCTGAGCTAAACCATGTGTTACCCTTGAGCTAACCACGGATCCTTGATGCATCCACAAGTGAACCCTGAGATACCGTGGGGACGCCTTGTGGAACTATGGGTAGACACGTATACACCACAGATTCTAAATTAATAAGGCAGTGCACTTAAGATGTCTTAGTGTACTGTAGTAATCTACAAAAATGTCTGGAGAGTGATACCTCTGAGCTAACCATGTGTTACCCTTGAGCTAGCCACGGATCCTTGATGCATCCACAAGTGAACCCTGAGATACCGTGGGGACGCCTTGTGGAACTATGGGTAGACACGTATACACCACAGATTCTAAATTAATAAGGCAGTGCACTTAAGATGTCTTAGTGTACTGTAGTAATCTACAAAAATGTCTGGAGAGTGATACCTCTGAGCTAACCATGTGTTACCCTTTAGCTAGCCACGGATCCTTGATGCATCCACAAGTGAACCCTGAGATACCGTGGGGACGCCTTGTGGAACTATGGGTAGACACGTATACACCACAGATTCTAAATCAATAAGGCAGTGCACGATGTCTTTGTGTACTGTTTACTAATCAAAAGACTCCTAAGGTTACATAACAGTTGTGTTAATGTAACAAACAAGATAAAGCAACGTAAGTTGTTTACAGACTCACTACTCAGAGAATATTTCATTCTTTGCAGGCCAGCCATAATTAACAGCAGTCTGCGAGAGTTAATGAGTCAACAAGGCTGGTGCAGAGCGCGCACCGCCTGTCAGTATGGCCGTATCGACGCGGATACAAAAATTAGCCAACAATAATTAGTCAACGTGTAAAACGACAACATGCTGTTGCCTTTATGAGCATGAGAACCACGGAAGCCGAGAGTCGGTACCACTCCTACGAGTTGGAGACACTGGCAGTGGTACGAGCCATAAAACACTTTCGCCAGTATCTATATGGGCGAAAATTCACCGTGATAACGGATTGCAATGCATTAAAAGCGTCAAAACACAAAAAGGACCTTCTGCCAAGGATTCATCGCTGTCGCAATCCAGTTGAGCTTGCAGTCAATGTTATGACAAGAGACTTGAACTGGCTCAAAATTGAACAGCGACGGGATGAAGAACTGCGTCCAATAATGGACAGTCTCAGTGACAATAACCCAGTGGAAGACTATGTATTAGAGGACAACGTTTTAAAAAAGGAACGTCAATGATCCTGTCTTCGGTCAGCAGCTCAGTACCGTCGTTCCCAAATCATTTCAATGGAGCATTATAAACTCATTTCACACTGCACTAAAACACCCTGGCTGGGAAAAGACACTGCAGAAGATCAGAGAAACCTATTGGTTCAACAAAATGAGTTCCACTATCCGAAGATTTGTGGATAACTGTGTTGTATGCCGAACATCCAAAGGAAGATCCGGGGCCATTCAAGCCCAGTTACACCCCATACAAAAACCAACGGCTGCCTTCCAAGTTATTCATATGGACATAACAGGGAAGCTGGGCACTCCAGATGATCAACAATACGTCATAGTCACCATTGACGCTTTCTCAAAGTACGTTTTACTGTACTTCAGTACCAACAAAAACCCACACAGCACATTAGCCGCTCTAAAACGCACGGTGCATCTATTTGGTGCGCCGGTTCAAATAATAGTAGATGGAGGAAGAGAGTTCCTTGGCGAGTTCAAGGACTACTGTGACGCCATCGGAATAAATATCCATGCTATCGCTCCAGGAGTCAGCCGAGCGAATGGCCAAGTTGAAAGAGTCGTTGCAACCCTCAAAAATGCTTTGGTAATGATAAAAAAATTACGAAGCAGAGCAGTGGCACACTGTACTCGAGGAACTTCAGCTGGCAATGAACTGTACAATCCACCGAGTCACCGGTGTTGCTCCACTGACACTTATTACACAACGAAAGCACTGTGTACCTCCTGAGCTTCTCAACCTGGTGGATATTGACAACGAAACCGTTGATATTGAAGCGCTCACTCAACAGGTGTAACAGAAAATGATTCGTTGTAGCGAACAAGACAGACAACGCTTCAACCTACACAAGGCCAAAATCCATCATTTTCAAAGAGGAGACTACGTATTGGTGAAAAATAATCCTCGAAACCAAACCTCGCTTGACCTTAAATACAGCGAACCATATGAAGTTTGTAGAATACTGGATAATGACCGATATCTGGTAAAGAAAGTTGTCGTTAGAGGACGACCTCGCAAGGTTGCCCATGATCAGCTGCCTGCGCCGCGCTCCGCAATTTGGGGATCAGTTGACCGTATCGGCGGGAAACGAATCACCTATTCAACGAGATCCCACTGCAGAATCAAATGAGCCCATTCCGTCGACCTCACGAGAAGGGCTGCAAGTACAGCCAAACCACGACTCGAACCAAGACGACCCATCAGAATAAAAGATAAGTAACTAAATCCAAATATTTCAAATAACTCTCCGAGAACTCTACGAGACCCTTCGAGAATTCTACGAGACCCTTCGAGAATTCTACGAGACCCTCCGAGAACTCTACGAGACCCTTCGAGAATTCTACGAGACCCTCCGAGACCCTCCGAGACCCTCCGAGAACTCTACGAGAACCTACTAACCCTATAAGCATTGATATCCCCAAAAAGACATAGCAACGCAGGTCGCTTACAGACGCACTACTCAAAGAAAGTTATTTCATTTCTTTCAGGTCTACGAGAATCCAAATAATCTACGAGAATCCATAACAATCTACGAAAACCAACGAGGCTGGTGCAGAGCGCGCACCGCCTGTCAGTATGGCCGTATCGGCGCAACTACAACAGTTCGTCGAGAATAATTAAGTTTAATCATTTGATTGCCCTAAAAATAGTTTATAAATCATCAGTTGATTATTTTTGAGTTGATTACGATGTAAAATTAATGTTATGATTGTAATTTCAATACTTTACCAACAAACTTGTAAACTCGTGCACGTGCGCCGAGTCCTATAAATACGGCCGCACTGTAGGTGCTCGTCTCAGTCGCTCTCGAGTCGCCGTACAGTACGGACCTCTTTGTGACGTTGTTACGCTGCTCGTTGAATATACGAAGCTTATAAAAGTACTTGTGCAGTTTTACTTCGAGGACCCAAAAATGAGTGATCATCATGAAAACAACAATTGTGACGTCAGCAATGCTGACGTCACACTTTTTAAAAACACTCCGGAGGTGCTTTCTCCGTCATATATATATATATATATATATATATATATATATACATATAATTATATATATACGGACCACGCAATTTGTAGGACAATATGAATGTTAAATTATATTAAAATCAGCTGGTTAGTAATCATTTATTATGACCTCGTTATCGATACATGATGGAAGGACTCTTTGATCAAACCATAGATTTTGTAGGACAAATATTTTTTCAAATAAGTAAGATAATTCTATTGAGACTTAAGACGCGGTCCAACCCCAATTTTAAAATAATTTACGATGCTTTACGTAAGATTGAAAATCGCTTGTTAGATTGGACGATGTAATGCCAAAATTCGTAAATTTTGTACGTTTTCTTTATATTCTTCGATATATACTAACACAATTGAAAAAAACTGCTTGTTATTACTTAAGTACTATACGTTGTCTGAGTATTACTTGAAAAAAAAAATATAGTGTTATCGCTGAAAATTCTGAGAGTTTGGACGTGAAAGTTTATTTTTGCGGACCTATTTAGGATTTTTTTCTGCTGAAAGAGAGTTATATTTATGAATTCTATTCGGTTATTACTCTTTTCCTATTCCTTTTCTAACCTAAGTATTTTTTTCATAATACACTATCGATCTGTTTCGTTACACTAGGTGTTTAAAAATTCTGCTTTTTCTTTAATCAGGGTACGAGCGCGCCTTAACGAAAAATAATCCAGTTAGTAGGTAATACATATTTGAGAATCACCAAATCGACATATTGTATCTTTGCTACCTCTGTTAGCTACCACAATCGAGCGTTTCGTACAGGATATAGGTGGGCGACTCATCAAAATGAAGCTACTCATGGAAGATTAGCTTGATAGTAATAAAGTGCAAAAATGTACCATGGATCCTGAACTAATACATTCGAGTAGATTAAATAAAAACACAATCATTTAACCGAACAACAAATATTGCATAATAAATCTCAAGAACACCGTAACACGGAAAATCAAGCTATCCCCAACAATCCAGGATTAAACGCAAACGCGATGGGTTCCGCTGAATATTATTTCCATACGTTCGTTTGAGAGCTGGTTGTGTCGTATTTAGCGGTTGTAAGCCTGATAGTGGAACCAGGCTGGTAAAGATGTGGCACACAGAGAGAATTATATAATGCACAGGTAAAACCTGATTGTCATCAGCAGATTTACAACTGACACGATCGACTTAAGCTGACGGTCGAAATAGACCAGCAGGACTATCATTAATCTCAGTTGCTAACAAATATTGCTTGAAATAAAAAAAATGGCGGCTCTGTCACTTTTGTCAGCTCCAGTCATCAACTTACTAACATTTTTGCTTTTTGTAAAATGTGACATAGAGCCGCCTTTTTTCAAGATTCCAACATTCAACAAAATTTGTTAACAACTGAGATACATAACACCAATACTTAAAATCTTTTGACAATAATGCTTACTAGAGTTGTCAAAAGTGACATAGTGCCGCCATTTTTTTTATTTCAGCAACTGAGATACATAATAGCCCGGCTGTTTTTAATCAATAATTGTAACAATTTAACCTGATATTTGATTTCAAGGGCCTCGAAAATCTTGGTATGAGAACTAATTGAAAAAAAGTGCATATGGAACTGAATCGTCTGATCGAATTGAACGTGAATTACTTGGGACAAGATAATTGAAATACGTAATATATTAGTGTATTTTCCAAAAGTATTTTTTCAGAAAACACACGACTTATGTTGCAATTAATATTCTATAAAGTCATTCATATTAGGTAAGTTAATTCAATCTTGACATGACGAGCATTGTTCAAAGATCACAGGTAGACTGTATATCGTTTGACTATTATATGAAACAAAATATTACTCGTAGAGTTATATTTGTTTACTGCTACTATGGGCCTCATAGGTAAGCTCAAAGTCGCACAACGAGCTATGGAGAGGGCTATGCTCGGGGTTTCTCTACGCGGTCGAATCAGAAATGAGGAGATCCGTAGAAGAACGAAAGTCACCGACATAGCCCAGAAGATTAGCCAGTTAGAGTGGCAGTGGGCAGGGTACATAGCACGCAGAACAGATGGCCGATGAGGCCGTAAGGTTCTGGAGTGGAGAACATGGACCGGCAAGCGCAGCGTAGGTCTTCCACCGACACGGTGGACAGACGACCTGATAAAGTTCGCAGGACGACGTTGGATGCAGGCCGCTTCCAACCGGTCCTTTTGGGAAATTATGGGGCAGGCGTATGTTCAGCAGTGGACGTCCTCCGGCTGCGATTATGATGATGATGACTGCCAATATGATTTTTTATTCAACACTTTCTCTATTCCTGCGGTGCTTACTGTGTTCAGAGGTCTTGTAATATAAGATTATTATTTATTCATAATTATGCTGACTTTGGGATGTAATAAGTTCGAGGCAATGGCAATGGTAATTCGAGGCAGTATGATATGGGGGTACCCCCATATGATGAGGTAAACGTATCGAGTTGAATTCGTTAGACTTGTCTCGGTGAGATATTTGGCAGTGGAAGATAACCTGGGCTACGGTGGAGCCGAAAGATAACCATACAGCTACACTTGGCAAACGTTTTCGAGTTTGAGCTAGAATTAAAGATACCTATAGTATGAATTAGGTACTTATAGGTAGGTTTAGTGTGGTAGGGTAGGTAATTACTTATATAGTGTGATTGGGTAAGTAATTATGTGGTATGAGTATGATATGGGGGTACCCCCATATCATACTTGTCAATCATCTTCTTAAGCAATGATTAACCGGCAAAACACTCACGCTAGGGATCGAATACTTCGACCCGGGTTTCGAGCATATCAGATAATCATCTTATCTAATAGAGTACATGTATCTCTTTTATAGGCATTGTGATTAATCTCCGATGAAAGAGCCTGGTACCTATCACACGGGTCAGGAGCCTAGTTTAGGAACCAGGTGTTACACTGTAATTTAAAGTTAAAAAATGCCTTATTTATGTAATAAATGATTATGATTATGATCTTCAGGGAGAGTACGGTTGATACTAAGTACATAGTGTAATATGTGTGAAAGTCACTAGGATTTCAATCGTCTTCTGAATTGAATAAGTATTTTGGCAGTAATGGCATCAAACTTCTGCATTAACCTACTCTGTTTTCTCCACGCCGAGACACTGAATCACACACAATTTTGTTTCTATGCATTCCAAACCATCTCGGAATAAAAACAATTTTACTACAAATTACATTAAAATCAATTCAACCGTTATTGCGTCAATTGCAAATATCTAAAAAAAACTATGAAATATGTGTGCGTTTGGTCATACATAATACATATTGATTTTTATAATATTAATTGGATAAAATCGATAAGAAAACTTTTATTATTGCGAATAGCTCTCGGTGTGTCTACAATGCGTGCAATAATTTTAGCTAAGCCGAGCTTTGGGAAGCTCTAATATATTTAGAGTAAAGTTCCAGAGGCGAAATATTATTATCGTATCTTCTTACCAACATAAAGGTATTATATATAATTGTATTAAGAGCCTGTATTACCTTACATTCATTTTAATCCTTTATAATACCAATGGTACCTCAACATTAACTAAATAAATTATGTAATAAAAACTAAACGAAAATGTCACTAAATATTTAGTTTATTATCATTTTATTATGGATTTTCGCAAAATAACGCCTGAATCATTAAATTGCCTTTTCAATTCAATTCAATTCAATTCGTTTATTTCAACCATCAGTCATATTAGCATGTTAAATAATCTTAAAAAATTTAATTACACTAAATTAAATTCACACATCATCATATTAACATAAATCATATAAAGTTAGAAATAAAAAAAAATAAAAAAATTTAGTATGTCCACTTAATGATAAGGATTAGCCTGCGTCTGTGTCATTTGTTTGTTCGTCAGTGCATGAACCATTGCGCAATGGTTTATGTACTGACAATCAAACCTATTGGCAAATACGTTTAGTATGATGTTGGAGCTGGCCCGGAGCCTGCGCCCCAGGGAAGTGCATCGCTTCCGCATCGTCGTGTAGAAACAGTCGACACGGGAGTCCGCGAACATCCCTGATGCGCTACAGTGCCGGGGCAGCTCCATCAGCACCCTAAACGCATTATTGTACTGAACACGAAGGGCGCTGTACTGCTTCTGGGTATACGACACCCACAGGCCGCCCGTGTACATAGACGTACAAAATGCTCTGAAAAGAGTGATTTTGACGGCTCCGGAGCATCGAGAAAAACTGCGAGCAATCATATTAGCCCTCACAGACAGTGCCCTGCGTTCCCTCTCAATATCTGTATCGTCCTGATTAACCCTGCTTAAATAAAGCGATACCGTTCAGTCTAATGGGTGGAACAGTATCCAGACAGCTCCGGCCTCTGGCCTGAAAGACCATGCACTCGCTCTTGTTTGTATTGTATAGCAAACCGTGAACGAGCGCGTAACGCTCACAAATACGCAACAACTTGGAGAGGCCACACACCGAGGCGCTCAGCAGCACCATGTCGTCAGCGTAACTGACATTGTTGAACACACTCCATCAATATGGCAGCCATGTAAAAGTTGAAGAGCTTCAAAGAGGTCAACCCTCCCTGCCTTACCCCGCACTCCAACCGATACGGCGCTAATGTCGCGCTTGACCACCTCAGATACCAGTATTTAAAATATTAATAATTTCTTTTGGCATAGAGATATCAATAAGTTTTTGCCAGAGGATATCGTAACTAACCAGGTCAAACGCCTTGGAGAGATCGAGGAAGCAAGCATAAATGGCTGTGCTTGTATCGGTGTAGTACTTGTATAATATTAATTATATAATATCCATATAGTAATGTAATTATATAATATCTATAAGTTATTAATATCCATATACATTAATGCATGCCCAAGTAACACACAAGTTGTTTAAAAGAGGAAGGGGAAACCAGAATAGACCTTCAAGCTTAGTTAACGAAGTATAACGGTTAACGCAGAGTCTAGTTTCTGTGCAACAGAATTTGTTTACTTTTTTAGTTCCTGAGGCTATTTAATCTTCCTTGCTGATCTTTAGAACAGTTATGAGCTCTAAAGTAGTTGTAATATATTTCTTTTTACTGCTTGTTCTACAGCTTGAAACATACTAGAAGAGTCTAAATCATATAAAAGAATATATAAACGATGTAAGCCTTTAAAAAGCATTTCAAAAATCTTTAGTATAGCAGTTGGTATCTTCAAGCATGTCTCAAATGTTTACACCTTTTAATGGTAGTAATTGGAGCTCTTTTAATGTCAGTCTATAAAAAGTTGTTTTTTTGTAGTAGTTTGTAAAGCTATAAGTTGTACAGTTCTATACTGAGAAGAATATAAACATGCTGATGATTGTAATAAGGTATAGAGTTAAGCCATTATTCAGTGTCTCAACTGTGTATATACTTCGTGTTGTTTAAAAAATGAATCATAAATCGTGAAAATAATTTTAATTTTAATTAACTGAAAGGTCAGGTGGTGTAACATGAAAAATTAGGAGACAAAACCCAAATGTCACAAGTAATGCTACGAATCAAAATGTTTCTGGTAAGCGACAAAGTTGCGACATCAATGATCCCGGTTTTAGCTAAGTGATGTAACTTTGTCGTCAATAGGGTTCCGTACCTTCAAACCCGTTACTTTTAGAACAAAATGAGATTTCCAGTAATTCTACATCGTGATCCAAGAACAATTCTTTCTACGCCAAGAAAAAAATCCTTAAAATCCATGGAACCGGGTCAATATTGGCATAACGGTGTCTTTGCACCGTTGAATAAATGCAGATATTTTTGCAGAAACCATACAATTTAATAACAATTTGACAGCTGGGCCGCGGCTTTCTAATTTTTAATGGTAGAATAGAACGGGGGAGGTGGTGGATGAGCCACCGTTCGTTGTTGGTATATATATTATGGGATTGGAAAGCCAAGGAATCTGAATAACTATTTAAAAGATTTAATAGCTAAAATTAAAATATTAATTTACAGAAAGTGTTATGATAAAATAAGAAAAGAGAGCTCTCCCGCTAGAGCGTTTATAGCTACCTAAGTATGTTTTGCATGGCGTTACCGGCCATCTAGGACACGACATAGAGTCCGCGTCTTTGCAGAATGTATTATAATCCGATGTTTTCCTTTGATATCTTAAATGCCTTTTTTCTTCCCAAGTGGAAGCAACAATAAAAAGCTTGTTTTTGTCTTCGTCGATTGTCTCCACGATTTTGTAGGGCATAGTGTCTGAAAAGAATACATTTTTACTTAAAACAGTCGCAGTTATTACCTATTTTACTACACACATATTTACTATTACCTAATTACCAATTAGGTACGTGACTAAAACATAAAGTTACTGTGAAAGTAGACCCACCAATCTACAAGAAATAAACACAAAATAGGGTACTTAATTAGTATTGAAAACTAGATACGCGCTTTACATCAGCAAAGAATTCAGATTGAGCAAGGAAACCCGAAAGGTTTTACTAATATAATACAGAACCCCAAATAGTCTGGTTAACAGCGCGATTTCTATCAAGAATAATAACTGGAGCATTACAAGCATTATTTATCTTGCTACACATTTTATACAACTTAGCTCTAGAACTAAGCTACGACTATCCTTATATTACTTCGTTTTACAGGCTAGTAATAGCCTTTTAAAACTTTCAAAACAAAATGTTAAATTTTTTCATTGAAACTTAATTTTGAGGGTAGTTACATAAAAATAATGACCTGGAATTTCTTTACATACTACAGTGCTTCTTCGTTCGTTTACAACTGTCATAGGAAGTCAGATGCCATTTCATTTTCACCATATGAGTTATCAGTTACCAGCTAAGCCAGTACGAGTGCTATTGCTCGACCGCATATTAAATATAAAAAGTTAGACAAGAATCCGATTGAGACTAAGGGTCATATTCCGCAGAAACATAAGTACTAATCTGATTAAATTATTTTTGGTATTTACTGTTAAATCTCTAGTCAACTCGAGATTCACGACTGAACGTTTTTAAGGAATAGCCTATAACTTTCAGATCGCAGGCCGATCCTCAGTATCCCTAGCTAGCTAGCATCGCTTTAAACCTCGCACTAACTATATAACTATACTAATCAGGCAGCATTCCGGAAACTTCAAGAAGTCTTCTCGTCAAAAATACCGCAGTGCCTCAAGAGAAGAGTCTTTGATCAATGTTACCAGGGATGATACTGAAACGTGGTCTCTTACTATAGGCCTCATAAGCAAGCTCAAAGTCGCACAACGAGCTAAAGAGAGGGCTATGCTCGAGGTTTCTCTACGTTATCGAATCAGAAATGAGGAGATCCGTAGACGAACTAAAGCCACCAACATAGCTCAGAAGATAAGCCAGTTGAAGTGGCAGTGGGCAGGCCACATAGCACGCAGAACAGATGGCCAATGAGGCCGAAAGGTTCTGGAGTGGAGACCACGTAACACCACCAAAAAGTGACATAGAGCCGCCATTTTTCAAGATTTCAACATTCAACAATATTTGTTAGCAACTGAGATACATAATAGGCCCAATAGTTAAACTCTTTTAACCTGGAAAGTATTGATACGAGTATGAAATCACTCCTGACGGTATTTAAAAATAAACACAATATAACAAACACCAAAACAAAAGTGAATCATACGAACAAATACCAAAATCAATAACACAAATATCCCATGAATACACCCATTTCGCAACCCATTGCCCTTTCAATACGAACGACCACACCCTGTGTACATTCACAAGCAGTGATCTTGCATCACATTTACGTCTTTGGTCCGATTTATTGGGCTTTAGCTTACATTAACTTGTGGTTTTACTTGTTTCCAAAGTACTTACAATGTGATTTCCATTCGTTTTGTTAATAAAACTGAGAAGCGCTTTTGCGTTTACTTGCGCAGTAACAAGGTTACAGAATAGATTACGTATTACATAGTAATGCGGATTTTTGTACGATGATATGGGTAAGTGGTTTACTGATAGGAGTCATTCCTGCCTATGACAATTACAGTGCGACTCAAGTATTTAAACTTGTCGCGACCCCGCAGTCATCACCCCGAGTTATAGCTGTTCAGTTTCTCTCACCCAAAATTTTCACACAGTAAACCTTTTACATTATAGTTCTGAAAATGAATATCTGGTACAGTGATAGTATCCACCGAGAATTCCAGAAAATTACCATCTGGTATGTCACATATCACCATACGAGTACCAAGTGTAAAATTTATCTGAAGGGTAGCACGAAAACTCTGTGACCACTTACTTAGACCGGGCTCAGTTCTCGATTCACTAAACATACAAACTTAAAATATTGCTTGATGAAAAAATGCAATCAAAAAGGCGTGACTCCGCGAACTACAGAAAACCTTGCAAAATTGTGCATAAGTCATCTAGATTATACATGTTAAGTATGTATGTAAGTACCTATATAATCATAGTATGTATAGGAACCGAAATGGATCCGGTTGCAACAGGACGTCGATGTAAGACTCATTTCTCCTTCTTCTTCTGTAAGTGAACGGGCAGAATATGAGCACTACGGCGGTAACCATCAAGATAGACGTTTGCGAAAAGTGATGCTACCTAATAGGGTAACCTTCTTGCCACCACCACAGTGACGTCAGAGCGCGGACCTGGAAACATGGAAACACTATCTACCAAGCCTTAGGACGCCTGATCGAGTATGGCCCGTACTCCTTTGTTTGAGAGGAAGAGCCAGAGTTCCAGAAGTGGGCATGTTCATTAAAGAGTATTCTTTTTAAAAGATTCTTATCTTTAAAGATTTGTGTGCATAAAATAATACTTAAACTAAATTTTTTAAATAAAGACTTTAGCAACTACTTTTTGTTTGCTCAAATTACTCAAAACCTCACACGGAATGCAATCGGTAACGTTTTCTATCCGTCGCGTGTCGCGCCAACCATGTAAGCCGTGTTGCGCGTACACCAACCATGTAAGCCGTGTTGCGCGTACACCTAATGTATACACATTTTTATACCTGTGGTTTGTAACTAATTTTATCAGACCAAATGCACACCATCGGTATAAACTTGCTTTTAGTTGGTCAAACTATTCAAGTGTAGTATTTTTTATGTGAACTTTTATGCGGAGATAGAAAGACACCGAAAGAAGTAGACAATGGACGGGTTAAATAATATTGTACGAACAGACTACCGTAACCAACCTCCGTGTACATAGTAATAGTCTAACGACCATTTTAGCATTCACCATTTGTGATATTTCGCAAATGCGATGCAGCATGATGTTTGCCCACCTGATCAGTATCAAGCCACTGCGGTTAAAGGTTAAACCCATCGAAATTTGTTAGAGGCAAACGAGAACGTTTACCGCCTTACTAGTAAAATGAATGTGGTTTCAACTAGCCGCAATTAAAGCATGTACTACGAATTATTTTAGAATACTTACGTTTTGCCTAAGAGTAGTAAGAGGTGATATTCTTTACCAACACACATTTCTTCTTTTCTACCGACTTCCAAAAAGGAGGAGGTACTTAATACGACTGTATTTTTTTATGTTTGTTAACTCATAACTTTACTGAGTAAACCGACTCAATACTCAAAATTTATTATTTGTTGGAAAACTGGTGCCCCGTGTGGTTGCATTAAAATTTTATCAAATTCGGTTTTTTTTTAAAAGTAGTTTTTGAGTTACACTCTAATAACTGAATAGAATGGAAGCCAGCTTAAAATTTTTCAAATTTTACTTTTGTTTGTAGAAGATATCGAACATATTTTGATGGAATATTATTTTTTATTAAAAAAATTATTCGCAACGCTGTATGTCGACACAGTCATACGAAACTAAGTACGGTGCACAATATATAACATCATTGACGGGACCCCATTTATATTGCCTGATTAGCGAGACTTTGCAATATTAGGGAGAAAAAAGAACATACTCGGACGGGATTATAATCCGTGTCTTTTGACAATCAATGCCTCGGTGGCCGTAGTGGTCATAGCTTCAGACAAGCGGTAGTTCTTTAAAACTCATATAATCAAAAATATGACGGGCTGCTACATCAACACGAATGTTAAGTGTTTGAAACTTTGACACTTTATGGTGGTAGTGGTACGCTGTAACCCCACAGCCGCAGAATTACCACAACCTCACATAACACCGACGTGAAGTAGCATAGCTTGCTATTGCGTTTTAGTCGGTCTATGGGAGTTTCTGGAGGCCCGATTCCTCCCACCCCCGTCCCCTTATCCTTCCCCCTCCACCCTCCACTCCTTCTATCTCTTCCTTCCTATCGACGGAAGATACGCATCCTCGAGACCTCTGGTGTTGCGGATATCCGTGGGCGACGGTATCATTGACCATCAAGTGAGCCGCTTGCTCGTTTGGGAACCTAATAACAACAAACAAAAACCATAAAAAAGAACTCTTCCTACGGCTGAATAATGCTGTCATGTTGATCAATAGATGTCGCTCCGTTCCCATACGACTGTTAAAATCAAACAGAGAGTGAAAATTCGATTTTTGGAGGGCGTTCTCTCTAAAATTGCAAAAATTTATGGAAATTGTTAACGCTTCGCCACAATTCTTTGAACAATGATGTCTACAGAATGGGAATCTGAAATAGTCTTGCCTGTCCTTATTATACATCTTAACCGCTCAGTAAAAAAAAAATCTTAACGGTTAAATTTGTCTTGATGGAGGTGATAATGTCAAATTCAGACAACTTTTTGTGCTTTTTAGGCTCATTGGTTGTTCTATCGTGCTAATTTTTTTCTGTTTATTTATTTCTTTGTGTTATTGTATTTAAACGTCATCATCGTTTAAATGTTGAAGTATGTCACATGTGGATCATGCATGTGCATGTAATTACGAAAGCAAATAGCTCCGTTAGATCTAGTCTAATTTTATATCCAAATTTTTCCATCACTATCAAAAACTAGTATTGCAGGTTTTCGTATGGTGATAAAAATGGCGCGTGATTTCTGAAACTTTCGGACACCGTACGAAAAATTATGCACTATTCGAATTTCGATAATTAGAGAATATAGTTAAATTTACTAGGCTTATTATTATTGATTATATGATTATAGATTATATTATTATCGACTTATTATCGACTGAAAAACAGTTGTCACGGATAACGCTAACATATGCTGAGTCGGGACTTTTTCCTATCCCACAACAATTTAAGTTGCTTATGTCCTGGCATTAATATACCAACTTTGTTTTTATGTTGTCCATCTACGAGGAAATAATGACTTATTATTTCTTCGTAGTTGTCCATATCTTGAAATGTTCTATAAAGATTATTCTTTATAGAACATGTCAAGATATGGACTCAATGGATATCAATTTCACAATATATTATTATATTGTGAAATTGATTGCATAAAGTGTTATTATGTCTGTTCTTTTTATTATTATGTATATATTTTTCGACTCATTTTCACGCCTAATGCCAAAAAGACTTACCAAGGCGAATGACGAGAAAAACAATAACATTTTAAGATTTTGTACACTGCGGCTACACTCGCGCATCATTAAGACCACTTAACGGTTAATAATCCACCTCGAACAAAAACAAATATAGGAAACGAAACAAATCAATGTGGCCCTTATTGGGTTATTTCCCACCATTATCGAACAACTTGGAGGGTAAATTAATTTCTCCCGAAATCAAAGTCACGAAGTAACTTTCGTTCGTAAGCTGTTTTTACTTGTATGCATGTCGTATAATTATAGTTACATATTATCAAGTTGATAATATAATATTATACATTATGCTAGGAACAAAAGATGCCTTAACATAGACCCATGTGTTACACATATTTAGATCAAAGATCCAGAAAGTCATGGCATCTTTAATCCCAATCTTGTGGCGCCTGTCATAAAGTATAAGTCAATGATATCCCAAAGTGGGAAGAATTACGAAAGTTAGTCGGTTTATAAAAGTATATTATGCCATTAGTGAATAAAAGACGTATTTAAAGCTTTTAACGACTGAATCACGACCGCAGGGAGTGATACGTGATAATTGAATCACGAGCGTAGCGAGTTATTCAAGTGTTAGAATCCTGAACGATTCGAGTGATTCGTGGCCCTTGATATAAATCTGTTTTATTCAAAAGTTGCGTACTATACTTCATACAATGACTACGAGAAAAAGAAATAATTAAGCGAAAATAGACATTTAATGACGAAAAAGGGAAGGTTAGGTTAATTAAAATGCATATTAAAATGGGAACAATTACTAAACATAAGAGTATTTTTTATTATTATTATATATGTTTTCGTGCAATGGCAGCAAAGAACGTAATACAGTTTTTATTCTAATATTAAACTACTTGTCGCAAATATCGACCAATCAAATCTCGAGGAGGAGAGAGCGTGATTAACTTTTCTACCGACTTCCAAAAAGAAGAAGGTACTCATTTCGACTGTTTATATATATATATATATATATATATATATATATATATATATATATATATATATGTGTTACCTCATAACTTTTGACTGGGTGAACCGATGCTCAAAATTCTTTTTGTTTTAAAAGCTGGTGCTTCCCGTGTGGTCCCATTTAAATTTCATCAAATTCGGTCTAGTAGTTTTTGAGTTACACAACAATAACTGAATAGAATGGAAGTCGGTATCAAATTTTTCAAATTGTACTTGTTATTCACTGTTTTCTGTGAATAAAAGAAGCTTTTTAGAGTGGGTATAAACATGTGATCTGCTATTAAGATTTTATTAGGTACATTGTTAAACTGTTCGAAACAGAAACGCAAATTGCACATTATTCGAGTTCATACAAAAAAGAAGCTCTTTGGTGATTACGCAAGCTAAGCTATCACATACTTTTGCACTCTATCCTTAACCAGAGTTAAAGGTTATTTTTGAGCTTCTTGTAAGAACCGCCGTGTACTTTGCTTTTCAGTAAATTAATAATAATTATGGAAATGCACTACTTTTTGAACAGCTGTGCTGTCTCGTGTTAAATTACGAGTACATTTGTTATTGAAATTTGGATAAGTTAAGTGATGTGGCCGCAATTGTTCACATTGTGTTTGGGAAAACGCGCCGAACCAGCAACATATTGGAAATCTGGAGAATCTGAGCCCTTCTGGAGGAAAAGGATAAGTACCATATGCTATTCCTCAGTGCACTGTAGGCAGGTATACATAGTAGCTTAGTTCGTTCCAACTTGGAGCCATCGAAGAATTGTGAGTAAAGACTTTGATTATATAAATCTTGTTTGCCCCGCGTTACCGCGGGTATGTTAGTAACCATATTGCAGACCTTGTCCCAGTCGGAAGACTATTTTTATTTTTTTATTTTTACTTTTTTTATTTTTTATTAATAAAACTACGCTCCACAGACTCCAGGGTCCGTGCCTTTTTTTAACTTACAGATTTTTGACAACTTACTTATAAATTTGTAACATACAACAAAATACATACATGAGGAACATATCATTTTTTTGTATTTTTTTTTTAATTTATTTTTTTTTTACTCATACAACATACATATAACATAATACACTTAAAGTTGTTGATACATTTTATTCTGAGTTGGTGCAAGCATTCACAGCAGACCAGTGCCCGCAAACAGCACCCGTTCACGAGTTGACGAATGTGCCAGCCATCGCCTTCCTCAACCATTTCTGAGGGAAGATGGCGACCCGCCACACACGCCACCGCTTGTCAACACATTTCCGTGAGTATGTCTGCTCTGGATGCCCGCACCATCTCTTTGTCAGTTATAATTTCTTAACGCTAGCTTACATACAATTCGAAAAACTACATATATTACAGCAAATGGATTATAGTACATTTATTGTGAGCCCACGTTGCCCACTTTGCGCTGAAGCAAGGCCTCCAGACTCTGCTATTACATACCCACTGATACAGGTCTCGGTTGCTAACAAAAACTTAGAGTTACTTTCATACAAGGAAGGATGCGCCGAATGGGAAAGAATGTCGAACTGATCCGGACTTTCAAGCAGAGAAAGATCGCCTACCTCGGACATGTTCTACGGCATGATCGGTATTCTCTCCTGCAGACCATCATGATGGGAAATGTACCCGGGAAGCGTAAATCGGGTAGATGAAAGATGTCTTGGCTCTGTAATATCAGGGAGTGGACCGGGATTAAGAACGTGGAGCAATTGTTCAGATTGGCGATTGACAAGGAAACATTTAAGAAGCTGACTGCCAACCTTCAGTAATGGAGAGGCACTTTTAAAGAAGAAGAAGAAGGATGTCAACGTAGTTTGTTACGCGTGATTCACACAATTGCGATTTGTGTGTGTCTTCGACTGCATCATCAGTGAGCATCAGCTGAGATAATGATAAAAAGCTAAACCATCAATTATATAAAAAATAGCAGTACCCAAATTGCCATTTTCCCGACCATCAATATTTCGTCTAACCATTAGTGATGTACCGCGGTCGCCGGATGCATTAGCGTCAGCTGAAGCGAGTGGTTGGATTGAAAACGGGCCGGTTAATGTAATTATTCTATGTAGTCACGAACATTTGGAACATTTTTCCACCATCGATACTTTGAACTTATACTAAATCAGTACATTAAAATTAGCAGTATCAATAGATGAAAAGTGACTATTGACTATCTTAATTGAAATTCCTGATTTTTATCAACATGTAAGCAATTTTAAACTCGTACAAGTGCTCGAATACTAGCCATGCCAGTTTAATTGTATGAACAAAAATATAAATTTTCCTATGCTCAAATTACTTCGTTAGTTTCATTCTGTCTTTTGTATTCTAAAGTTCTAGATAAATTTAGTTTAAAACTTTCTGCATGCCAAATTAAATAACATGATGATGGCAAAATTCATCGACAAGCGTCGACCCATCACTAAAGAAGGAAACCAAAAATGTACAAACGTGATTTACATGATGTGGTTGTCAACAGGGAAGACAATTCTGGAGGTTCATTTGTAATTCTTGCATAGGTGACCGGTACTGGAAATTTTTACTGAGTGCTTGCCTGCTTCTGAGAGCACGTGAATTTGCCTGGTTGTAAATCTTTGCCTAATAACAGCCGTTTGACCTATTGGAAGAGATGGAGCGTTCTGAAAAGTGAAAACTTCGATAGTCATTATATAATATATCCAATAACCCGCAGTAAAGCTTCGTGACGGTATCAGAGACCATAAAGTCCGAATTTGTTTCTCCGAGAGCACGTGAATTTGCCGGTCTCGGCTGTTATGTTTAACGCCGGGTAGCTGCCGTTAGACTCATTGGAAGAGATGGAGCGTTCTGAAAAGTGAAAATTTCGATAGCCTACATAGTTTATCCAACAATCTGCAATAGAGCCTCGTGGTGGTATCCACAGCTCAAGTTTATTCACTTTATCGTAATTCCAATAACAGGTTTTTGTACTGTGTCTAGAGAAGCTTTGCTCTGCGACTATAGTAAGACTTACAATTATCGAAACTTGATAAACAAGTTCGAGAGTTCGACTCTTCTTGTCACGAAGAACCCAGACCTCCTCTTAGAGAAAGACCCGTGTTAGGAACGTAAGCCTTTTGTAATTTAGCTATACTATATTAAAGGTTAAAATTCAATACGACGGTTAAAGTCAAATAGAGGGTTAAAAATTTGATGCCAGAACCTCGGTCGTCTTGTGGTTATGGCATCTGACACATATTGTCACAAAACACGGGTTCAAATCCCATCCGAGTATGTGAATTTTTCTCTCTAAAATTGCAATGTTTGCTATTGCTAAGTGGGCCTTAGTGCTTTAAAAATGATGTTATAAAATGTATACTATGTTATTTTGGGAAGAATAAGCTTTATCTACTGTAAGAATTTGAAGAAGTTATATGGACTTGCTATTGAACAACAAACGATCAGTGTTCTTAGTACAGGTTTGATATCGATTCAAGGCGATAACTTTGGGTCGGAGAAAAAAGTTCATCTTAAACTGAAGAATGAAGTTGCAGATAGTTATTTAAGTTATTAAAAATGGATAGTAATATTATTTACTATAATATTATAAAGAGGAAAGATCTGTATGTATGTTTGTAACGAATTGGCTCAAAAAGTACTGGACCAATTTCAAAAATTCTTTCACCTTTGGAAAGCTACATTCACCCCGAGTAACAAAGGCTATATATGGTGCATCATCATCATCATCCATCACCGCGCGGGTGAAACCGCGGAGAGCAGCTAGTTAGATAGAAAGTAACGGCATTTTCGTTAGTTTATTATCCTAATGGCGCGCCTATCAAGCCTACCTAACCTACTGAAATAAACGTTTTGAAGTCGTTCACAACAGTTTATGTACCATGTCTCGCCATAACAGTACCAAAATATACCCTGAAAGAACTTTGTAGTGATTAATAACAAAAAGTTTGGTTATTATCTACACAAAAAATAGTGCTAAAATTACTAGTTGAGTTAATTTCTTTTTTCAGTGTATGTGTCACCAAAAGTTATACGGACTTATCTTTAAAAGTTTCACCTAACACTAAACTATGCAGTATAAGATATTGGTTCTCTAGTCTAGTCCACATTTTTTTTTTAAATTTATTAACTCTTTGTTTAAAAAATAATCTTTAGAGCTTCTATAAACAAACATCGATAAACTGTGCCCATCACTACAGAAGCGAAGCAAAGATTTACAAGCGGGGCGTCCGGTGGCTCGAGCTAACCTTTGCCTGCATTAACAAGATATCGATCACGTGGGTAGACACCTTAACTGGTGCATTTGCGAGAATTAAACGACTGAAGCTACTTCTACACGAATATATAAATAGGTAAGTAGGTACGTGTCCTCCTATTCTATTGTAATTGACTGAGCGAGCGAAGCGTCTCTGCTTTAACTGGCCAAATTGACTTTCATCTGTCCGTATGTTTGTTAGATTGTATGTACGTCTTCCTGCCGTGCGATTTTCTAATAATTCGTCGATGCGCTCGTCGTCGAGCTCACCGATGTCAAATTCTTTATGAGATATCGCCCTTGTAAATAAGGTTGTTTTTCCAACGTTTCTTGCCATTTCGTCATTTGTTTCACGGATGTTGTCAAAAATGCAACGATGTTTGTTCTAAGAGAATCACACGACTGTACAGCAGGGCTATTATGTATCTTAGTTGCTAACAAATGTTGAATGAAATCTTAAAAAAATGGCGGCCCTATGTCAGTTTTGGCAACTCCAGTAAGCAAAAATGTTAGTAGTTTGTTCACTGAAGCTGACAAAAGTGACATAGAGCGGCCATTATTTCAAATTCAAATTCAAATTCATTTATTAGCTTAAACACAGGTACAATAAGAGTTAGAAAAAAATGTTAGTCCTCTATGTTTTACCTTTTCAGGCATGCTAAAATTGCTACAAAATAATACTAATATACTTAACTAAAAATAATCCAAATAATTATTAACTAACCAATTTAATACAATATACAATTTCATTCACATAAACTTATCGCTAAGATATTCATTAATAGAATAATATCCCTTATTGATGAATAATTTGTGAAGTCTTTTCTTATATATATGAACGCAATCTGAGTCTAATATGTATTTGGGTAAATGATTATACAGTTTTGGGGCCATACCAAAGATACTCTTATTAAATAGTGCAGTTTTATGTTTTTGTTCACAAATTTTACTATCATTACGTTTGCTTTTTAAAAATGTAAATAGATTTAAGTTATTCCTAATAAATAATATAATTTCATAAAGATATAAGCATGGAAACGTCAATATATTTAATTTCTTAAAATATGGCTTACAAGAGTCTATTGCTCGTAGATGACAAACTGATCTTAGACACTTTTTTTGAGCTCTGAAAATTTTCTCCCTTTCTGTACAATTACCCCAGAATATAACTCCATAGCGCAGTGTCGAGGTCACATATGCGTGGTAAGAAGTAAGCACTGCTGATTGATCTACAACCTTTGACAACATAATATATAAAGCATAGGAATAGCTACTTAATTTAGCACATACCATCTCGGCTTGCGTTTTCCATTTAAGGTCCGAGTTTATTTGTATTCCTAAAAATTTTGTTGTATCAATGTCTTTAATTTGTTTATTATCATTATTAATATTTAATTTAATTTTTTGATTGTTTTTGAATGTCATAATTTGAGTTTTATCAAGATTAATTAAAAGATTATTACATGTCAACCAATTTATTACATTATTTAAAGTATCATTAATTTCCAGTTCAAGAGATGTCTGTTTATCACTAACAAAAGTAATAGTACTATCATCCGCAAAGAGTACCATTGGATGGTTAGTAGCTTTTGAAAGGTCGTTTATGTAAATTATAAATAGCAGAGGACCAAGAACGCTTCCTTGAGGAACACCATATATTACCATACCAACATCAGAAGAATAGTTCATCTCAATTTTTGTAATTGACACAGAGTTTATTAATTTCAGTAAATTGTGATCTATTCTCAATATATGATTGAATGTATGTAGGGCAATGTGATTGAATGTATGTAATGACGTAGGGCATTACCCCTAACTCCATAAGTTTCCAGCTTATAAAGTAGTAAAGTGTGATCAACATAGTCAAAGGCCTAAGTTTCAGATTTCAATTCACATTTGTTGGCAACTGAGATACATAATAGCCCTGCAGGTCGCATTTTTAACCAATCTTGACGAAACTTGGTATGCATGTTATACTATTCAATTATTTTTTTGTAATCGGACATTTTTGGATGGGGGGGAGGTAATTAAAGCTACAACTAAAAGGTCTTCTTCTTCATGGATTCCTCATGAGGGTCGTGACCACCATGAACGGCCTTCCTGGATTATGTTTCTCCAATTATTGCGGCAACTATAAAGGGTACTTTTCCTTTTTCTTGCTGCGGCGGTGTTTACCGACTGAGTTTGATAAAAATTGGTGCACACATTATACATATACAGATACCTGACTTTAAAGAAGAATTTCGAGTATGAGCATAATTGGTTAAGCGGTTGTCGAGATCATAGGTGAAGTTAAAAACTGGACGATTTTAGGAATATACGGCAAGAACATTAGGTACCGTCTGCATAGAGCTCAGACTGCGAAAAATTGCCGCTGATAAGACTGCGCTCGCGAAGTCTACTTTTCGCAGAACTACTAGTTTTGATTCCTTTATATTGTACTCTCGGCACAAAAAAAGTATCTATGTGCTCACGATTCGGCTTCCGTGCCCCTTGTAGTCTCGGTTCGCGCGTTTCGGTCAAAAGAAACCTAACACCCTCGCATTGCTCGTCGTCGTACGACCTATATATGACTTTGCCTTAGACTAGTCATAAAAACTGAATAGGTATCATTAAACATTTACAATTTTTAATTTTTTTTGTCATTTTTGTCGCAATAGAAATAATGGGATAGAATTTGGAAAAAAACCCTAGTCCCATTTTTCCATGGAAATGGTGGGAAACACCCCTTTGTTAGATGGCGTACAATTTTTCGTAATTATTGTCGCAATAGAAATATTGGGATAGAATTTGGAAAAAAACCCTAGTCCCATTTTTTCTATTTTTTATTTCCATGGAAATGGTGGGAAACACCCATTTGTTAGATGGCGTTAGCAGCCATTGTTTGTCATGCCTTGCACGACTATAACACTAATGCCTGTTTTCACCAACATTTTAGTTAACACCTAAGCCCGTTAGGTAACACTTAGTAGTACAAAATGTCACCTACATAGGCTTAGGTGTTACTTAAAATAGTGAAAACGGGTACCTAGTAGTACCTAGTACCTAGGTATTATTTATTCTGTTTCATGTTTAGGGCTAAGTACGAGTAATATTCAAACACTCCTGTTGTTTGATATTTTCTTACAACTTCCACAAAAAGGAGTAGGTTGTGTGTTGTGGACCGATTCTTATTTTTTTTGTTTTGTGGAGTATACTTCCGAGGTAGTCCATTTAAATTTCATTAAATTTGGTCTAGCAGTTTATGAGTCACACTCCAAAAACTGAAAATTGTTACGCCTATCTTGATGATATCATCATTGACGGTAAATGACAATCGATTCCGTAAGTAGCAAGGGTCACTAAAATGGTAAAAAATATTTTTTTCCAAAAAATGGAACTGACTTCAATACCAAAAAGAAGTCGGTACCATGCGCACAATATTGTGATAAAAGGTACCGACTTTTGAACTATCATGGTGCCGACTTCATAAGTTATTTCACACTTTTTGGTGTTGAAGTCAGTTCCATTTTTGGTAAATTACCAAAATGTTTTCTTTGTAGTAAAGGGGACACTTTTACGAATGACTTTTTCAAAAACGAGTTTATTATACTCGTATATATACTCGTACATAAAGTTAGCAAAAAACCCAGAGACGGTATCCCATAAACTAAATAGAACACATCGGCCGTAAAATATGGTTCAATTTATTATACATTCCGAGCCTTCATCATACCGTTCTATTATAAACTTAATTTTACACGTGTTAAATCATAAAATAACTTTAGATCGTAACATAACGATGTCGCATAAAGAATCGCTTCGACACAACATCCTCTATTGCATTCAGGAAATTATACTGGCGTGATTCAGCGGAATCGCGCTGCCAGTAATCCGGACGAGGCAGACTTGCGACTTAAAAGTCGTTCGACGTTTTTTAATTCGCATCCACACACTCATCCGCATTATGATTGGACAGAGGCACATACAACAACATATCACAACATTAAATGCACGAGGTAAAGCATTTCTGCTCATCAAACAAATATTTTCCCGGTCAGGAAAGGAATCCTGGGAATCTGTGTTTCGAAAGCAGACTCGCTACCAACTCTTGCGATTTAAAGAGGCCTTTGAGTGTAAAGAACCTAAAACTTTACATTCGTAACCATTTTACTCACTCTTGCACTTTATTACGTGAAAAGTATAATTTCAAATATCCATCAATGCTTACTAATAAACAGACACCACTGCCCACTTACCATATTGAGCATGATTTTTAAATTTATTAGTTTTAATAATTTTATTCGTTATTAATAACTATCTGCGCCCCGTGGTTTTATGAGCGTGATGAGATAATGGTGATAAAAAGTGTCCTATGTCCTTCCCCGGGATTTAGTAAAATTTAGTAAATACCCTAAAACATTGAAACCAATTTTTTAGGGTATTTATTTAATCAAAGTATTTACCCCCGTTATATACATATCTGCCATCTAATTATAAGATCACGTTAAAAACGGAATGTAAAAACAATTATAATCAAACATTAAAATTCATAATTTTCTTAAAATTTGACATTTAAACTATTCTTACACGAAGCTTCACTCGGAAATCTGACACTATGAAGGTTTAATTTTAATTCTGTTTCTGTGCGTTGAATCGGCAATTTCTTGTTTAAATCCTATTATTTATCACTATACCATACCTACCTATTATTTATTGTCTCAGTGCAAATAATTCGAAATACCATTACGTAATAAATATTACATGCATCTTTCAATTCACAAGATCTGCCGTGCTCTAAGAGCAAAAATCGTTGCATCTTTGACAACATCCAAATGAACAAACAAAACAATAGATGAGATGACAAGAAACGTTGAAAAACAACCTTATGTACAAGGGCGATATGTCAAAGGATTTGACATCCGTGAGCTCGTCGACAAATCATTAGGGAATCGCACGGCAGGAATCCTACTCCCAAAAACGAACTACGAAGTTTTGGTTGACGGGTTTCACGGGTTCTACTGTGAAAGTGTAAACGCACAAATATAGTCAAGGGGATGAAATATAGTGACGCGATGAAAAAAGTGATTAGCGTTTTGATGATTTATGAAATCTAAACATCATAATGTGTTATTTGTAGAAGTCTAATTTTGTGTAAGTACGAGATGTAAGTACTGGTAGATGCGTAAACCGTTTTTATAATAACAAGTGAAAAATTTAAAATATGCACATGCTTAAACAATAACAATTGAGACACAGTATTACGAGTAAATACTTTATTCATATAGAAGATCAATGAGCTACTGCCTATAAAATACCTAATTACAAATATAAATAACCTGTCATTGGATTTCTTCTCCCTTGACTATATTTGCTCGTTTTCAGTTCGTTTTTGGGGGTATAGGGAAAGTACTTAAGGCGCGGTCCAATCCTAATTTGAAAACAATTTACGATGTTTTACATAAGATTGAGAATTGCTTATCAGATCGGACGATGTAATGCGAAGATGCAATTGAATACGTGCTAATACTTTTTATATTTAGTTCGTACAATCAAATGCTTAAACTTAAATGATAAAGGAGTCCATAGTTCACTAGTAAATTTCATTGGAAATTTGAATATGATTTTCATTGAAATATATTTGCCCATAATTGAATAAAAAGGCTTTTTCCCACGAAGCACATAAGAAAAATTGCAAACTTTAGGGAATGTTGCCGTTTTTTTTTCTATCGAGTCGTGTATTGGCTCCCATACTTCATAAGAACGTATATTCAATTTACACAATTGTTTCTTCCGTACGGTTATTAGGTTTAAGCGTCGAAAAACTAAGTTTTCGCGAAGTCCATTCATGAAATTTGGTCGAAATCTACACTCATTACGCCTTAAGCCATGCGAGCCCGAGTAAGTAGAACGTCATCGCGTTAAATAGGCGATAAAAGTGGGAAGATGCGGTGGGTGGGGGCGGAGGATTCTTGCCGGCAATTTTTACATAATTGCCGGCAGATAAGTCGGAGTTGGCAGTTTTCAAATGTCATTGTTTTCTGTTGCGTAGGCATGCTACCAACAAAACGTAGCGATGTGCACTTGTTTTGTAGCGATGTGAACATCCCTACACTCGTCTCGCGCTAAATCTGCGTGAATCAACGCTAGTAGGGAAGACGTTTTAGTTGTAGTTTACTTACTTTGGTATAGGCCCAGGGCAGGGTACAGTCGCAATGCTTTATTTGCGTGAGTGCCCATACAAATAGCGACTATACAGTCGCAGGTGTGCGCGGTGCACAGCAACCTTTGTTGTTAACGTAACAAGTAGTTTGGCATAGTCTGTTTGCGTTAGGTAATTACTCAAAAAACGATATTAAAAAATATTTAGTGACACTTCCGCTGAAAAGAAAACAATGATTTTGGCCTATTTGGGGGGCGTGCACCACCCTCCCTCCCGCATAAAATGCTAATAGGAAGAATACAAAATAAAAAACACAAGAAACCCCAAATAAACCAAAACCGATTCGACACGTGTTTCGCCTCTACACGAGGCATCCTCAGGAGATGTTGACTCGTCGAGCGCTAGACCGACAGAACTTAGACGGTCTCGCCTCTGTTCTGGATTACCATGCACCCGCTAATGGTGTTAATGTAAGTTAGTTTTAGCACGAATTTGAAATAGTGATTAAAGTAGTCGTCGATGTTTGTAGTTAGAACTGACATTCGACTGTATCCTGTAGGTCCCGCCTGAACCGTCCAGGGTTCAGGTGGGACTTTGTGTAAGTGTCTATGTTTACTCTTTGTTGTTATATGTCGGCTCTGTGTTCTGTATAAGTACCTAGTAAAAATGTTTCTTTGTTTCTTTCTTTCGTTCTTTCTTTCCTTTAATGAACCCCTTTTTTCCTGGTCACTCTATAACTTGAGAACTGATGAAACAATCTCGCTAATTCTTTTTTTGTTGTGATATTTACTATCAGGAGATGGTTCTTGTGAAAGAAAAAGCAAGAAAAGGTGGGACGTTATGGCGAGGCCAAAAGCCAAGCCTACTACGCGATTGAAGTCGCGGGCAGTCGCTAGTAATAGGATGTTTATCGGCTTAAAGTAGGTAGGTTATATTGTAACATATATTTTAAGGGAATAAATATTCCATTATTGCTGGAACTTACAAAAATAACCGGTACCATATGCATTTTGTCGTATAGCGACGTGTAAATATTACAACTTATTATATTTTATTAGGTGGTTATACAATTATTTATTATATCGCATTTCCCAACGGGTAGGCCTTAGGATGAACATGGACAAGACGAAAATTATGTCTAATGCGCATGTTGTGCCTACCCCAATATCAGTTGGGAACTCAGTTCTCGAAGTTGTTGACGAATACATCTACCTGAGACCGACAGTCAAACAAGGGAGTTCCAATTTTGTGAAAGAGGTCAATCGTCAAATCCAACTCGGCTGGGCAGCGTTCCGGAAACTTCGCGAAGTCTTCTCGTCAAAAATACCTCAGTGCCTCAAGACAAGAGCCTTCGACCAATGTGTGTTACCAGTAATGACATATGGCACTGAAACGTGGTCTCTCACTATGGGCCTCATAAGTGAGCTCAAAGTCGCACAATGAGCTATGGAGAGGGCTATGCTCGGGGTTTCTCTACGTGATCGAATCAGAAATGAGGAGATCCGTAGAAGAAAGAAAGTCACCGACATAGCTCAGAAGATTAGTCAGTTGAAGTGGCAGTGGGCAGGGCACATAGCACGCAGAACAGATGGCCGATGTGGCCGAAAGGTTCTGGAGTGGAGACCACGGACCGGCAAGCGCAGCGTAGGTCGTCCACCGACACGATGGACAGACGACCTGATAAAGGTCGCAGGACGACGTTGGATGCAGGCCGCTTCCATCTGGTCCTTTTGGAAATATAAAATGTAGACCCGCGTATGTGATATGTTATCAACTTGGAACCTGCCGTGCGATTCTGTAATGATTCGTCGACGAGCTCACCGATGTCAAATACATTATCAGATATCGCTCTTGTATATAAGGTTGTTTTTCCATCGTTTCTTGTCATCTCGTCATTTGTTTCACGGATGTTGTCACAGATGCACTGATGTTTGATCTTAGAGAATTGCACGGCTGTACGCATTCCCGAGAAAGGTCTTGACAGACTGATAGACGAACAGGCGAACGACAAAGCGATTCTGTAAGGGTTCCCTTTTCTCTTTGAGGTAGGGAACCCCATAAAGGATACAAAATGCCAAGAAACCCATCGAAGAACTATCTACAGTAAATATATGCCAAAAAATGAGATATAAAATGCCCCGCGTCCCAAACTACTTTACCCGTAAATTGAAACATCCCGATAGAAATATAGCAAATAAATAAGCAGCAATAAACCATAAAGGTCCTTTAGATAATACAAAAAATACAGAGCACTAAACTAAGATTATCTCCGAAGATATAAACCTACCCAGAACTGAGGGAGGTAAAGAAAGCATCCCGCACCCTCGGAAAATTGAATTTATACTTCATTTCCCATAAAATGCCTATACCGAATTTATTTTGTACCATTAGCATATTAAAATGGCATCAGAGAATGTACAGACAGCAAAATAGGTAGTATATATTTTTTATTTCATTTTGAAACAAAATTAATATGTCGATATATATACACAGCATTGTTGCAAATCATGTATATATTTATACAATAGTTAGGTGGATAGTTATACAGTTGGTGTATACGGTTTTTGAGAGAGAGAAAAATATTTATAAGCCTAAATTACTTTTCAATTTAAAACCTAGCCTTTCACTTAGTGTTTTTTAACATTATCTGCCTTTCAGAAGTTACTTTAAATTACGATAGTTACGGTGTAAAGCAAAACTGTTCTGCACCGTACTAAATGATGTTTTTAAAATTTTAGCATTGTTTGTAGGTAAGGCCGTATATTACATGACTGCTCGTACTATAGTTATTGCAACACTATCATTATACAATAATACAACGCGAATACTTGATATAATTTTTTTTTATTGAATATGGCCACCTAACCCTCTCTGAGTTCCGATATACTAGGTATGTATTTTGTGAAATCGTTTGCATAGTATGTAACTTGTATACAAGTTTAGCCTATGTTTCTTCATTCAATTTTAAATTAATTACATAATCTACTATGGATAGTATGATAAACATGTATTGTACCTACTTACATACCATAAGAAAATAAAACTAACGTATGAATGTCTAATTTTAATTTTTCCATAGTTTTTAAGAATATAATATATTATTTCGGATTAAACTATAAAGAAGTATTAACCTGGGGAATAAATTATTATATTCCAGTATATTGATAATTAATCCATGTAGTAATATATTTAAAATATTATATTTAACAACAATATATTAAGGTTGGATAAGGATTAGCAAGAAATTATTTTAAGCGAAAAGACCGCCTATTGGACTACTATATTATTATTTTTTTCATGTGTTTTTTTTTACTTTTCGTTTTACTGTAGTGTACAAAAAAAGTTTCTGTTTATATAATAAAGTAACATTAGGCAGGTCATTTTGTTAGCCAAAAAATAAATAAATATTATCCAGTAAATTTATTTTTAAATAGTATGATTTTTTTGCTATCCTTACTCAATGACGGAGTCTACCTACGCTACGCTATGCTTTCAAAAATGAGATCACTGTCTAGTAAAATATATGTGAAAACCACTCCTTACGAGATGGAAACCGAATCTCAATCAATTATTATACATAAACCTAATTATATGAATACTATATATTGCAATAGCTGCGCTCCGCGGTTTATACCGCGTGTTGATGATGATGAGGATGAATCAAATATAGTGTATGTTACTCAGGCATATGTAGCTTTATACTCTTGAAAGTGTTGTTTGAATTGCCCCCTGTAGTACCTACATCACTTTGCTGTACCTGTAGACAAGTAATAAATGGTCAATAGTTTGAGCAGTAAGGACTTTTTTTGGTATTTTTTCACACCTTGGGTTACATTATCTCATATAAAGTTTTCATACGGTATTTAACTTTTTTGAAAATATTATATAGGGTGTTTGGTAGAGGGACCGACAAACCAAATGAGCGTGTTCGGGGGACCACTTGGATAATACAAGTTGGCCAAAAAAAATCCCCGACCCTTCAATATGTCTAACTTTTTTTTGTGATTTTTCCCTTTTTCTCCGAAATTGTACCTATTTACCACCATAACATTTGTGAAATTTGTAAAAACCAAAAACATCCGGTCTAAAACATACTTTACAAATGTTATGGTGGTAAATAGGTACAATATTGGAGAAGACGAGAAAATTCACAAAAAAAGTTAAAAAAAATTGTGGTGTCGGGGATTTTTTTTTGGCCAACTTGTATTCTCCAAGTGGGCACCCGAACACGCTCAATTGGTTTGTCAGTCCCTCTACCAAACACCCTGTATAGAACATATTACTAGCTGCAATCCGCGGTTTCACCCACGTGGTGTTGGATGATGATGATGAAAAGTATCGTATATGTCAATCTAAAGCCTCATCTACCTCCATATCAACTTTCATCAAAATTGGCCTAGCCGTTTGAGCGTGAAAGAGCAACAAACATTCATGTACCCATTCATCCATCCATCTAAACTTTCACATTTATAATATTAGTAGGATGTTCATAAGGGAAAATGTAGGATTCTAATGATGAGGAATAAATGGTGAAGAAATAATTTATTGATTCAGGCGTTACTTTGCGGAAATCCATTATGAAAAAAACCGATATTAAAAATATTTAGTGACACTTCCGCTGAAAAGAAAACAATGATTTTGGCCTATTTGGGGGCGTGCACCACCCTCCCTCCCGCATAAAATGCTAATAGGAAGAATACAAAATAAAAAACACAAGAAACCCCAAATTAACCAAAACCGATTCGACACGTGTTTCGCCTGTACACGAGGCATCCTCAGGAGATGTTGACTCGTCGAGCGCTAGACCGACAGTGTCGGTATAGGCCAAATAGGCCAAAATCATTGTTTTCTTTTCAGCTGAAGTGTCACTAAATATTTTTTAATATCGTTTTTTTGGTGAAGAAATATCGGTCCAGTAGTTTTGGAGCATTACAAACAAACAAATCTTTCCTCTTTATAATATTATATAAAATATTGTACATATGTTATTACAGAAATAGTGTAGAAGTGTAGAGTAACACCAAGCTTTACTGTATTATGTTGGATATACTTTGTTTAAAAGACGTACATCCAACTTTAAATGTGTAACACAAGACGCTGTTTCTAATGCAATTAAATAACAAGGCGGAAAGTGTTGCAGCTAATGTTAAACACTACGCTTGCCCATAACAGTTGCAGAGCCACCCAGAACTTTAGTTTTGTGTAGCACTGCACTGCGTACCCACGTACAATCGCCTGCTATAAAATGTATAAATTTCGTAATTTTCAAAACTATGATACAGCACTACATTTTATAATAATTTAGATAAGGATTATTTTAAGGCAAATAATATAAATTAATTAATTTAAGATTATTTATGAAGTAAATTTTTATGAAATTGAATTTTGGGGCCCTTTTGAAAATTGTGAATTGTGTACATCCTATTGCAGGCGATGGACGGATCAGGTATCGAAACAGCTGGGTATACTTTTCAGCACAGCTCTACATCAGGTCAGCAACAGAAGTCGATGGAGAGAAACAGTAAACAAACTGCAACAGAGGAGTCATGATCCTCATTAATAAGGGAACGATCAAGGAAGAAGATTGCAGGCGGTACATAGGTTTTTCAATATCTTTTGCCGAGTAATTCTTGCGCACTTTTGCTTCACTGCAAGGTTTCTAGTACTGTGGTGGTTCCAATCAAGCCAGTCCCTTGCACAAGAGGCTTAACACCAAGTAGGTCGGGTTTCCTCGTCTCTTACGATTTACATCTCGACGTCGGAGATATGTTCTAATCTGTCCCCTCGCGGCGACTGTGCGGAATAAAGCCATTCAAATTTAATAAAATACCACGAATAATTCAAAGTACCTATTATCATAATATTGTGCGCATGGTACCAACTTCGGCAAATTATTCCACACGTTTTAGTATTGACGTCGGTTCTATTTATTGGTTAATAAAATTTTCTTTACTCATTTTAGTATTCCTTGCTACTTGCGGATCGATTGTCATTCACCTTAATTATGGATATCATCAATATAGGCGAAACACTTTTTAGTTATTGGATTGTATCTCAAAAACCAATAGACCGAATTTGATGAAATTTGCGTCCACCTCAGGAGAAATCGGTTAACAAAAATAACAAGAATCAGTTCTCCCAGTCAAAAGTTATGAGGTAACAAATATTAAAAATACAGTCATATTGAGTACCTCCTCCTTTTTGAAAGTCGGTAGAAAACAAATACATTCAAATTTATTTCCAACTTATTTTAAAGTCGGTTAATGACAAATAAACCTGCCGTGCGATTCTGTAATGATTTATGATGATGATGAGTTAAGTCTACGAGCTCTTCGACGAGCTCACCGATGTCAAATACTTTATGAGATATCGCCCTTGTACATAAGGTTATTTTTCCAACGTTTCTTGTCATCTCTTCATTTGTTACACGGATGTTGTCAAAGATGCAACGATGTCTGCTCGCACGGCTGGTTTGCTCATATTAAAACCAGCGTGGACAGCATGAAATACCTCCATGCCGTCACACGGGAAGCCTGATATCCGCCGAGTGCCAGAGAGAAAAAATATCCTTCATATTTTTGCTGTAATAGAAAATTTTGTTTTTGATTAGAAAAATGTAGAGAAGGCACTTTTAATCATGTAAAAGCCGTTGTAATATTAGCAATTAAATTTAAATAATTTTAAACCCTAAGTGGTTAGTTATATTTCAAAGATCTTGGGATTGAAAGAACAGGGTGGACAGGCATCAGCAGTTCCAGCATAGACGGTCAATAGGATAAAGTTTAAACAAGTAAAATTTGAAAACTTTAAGACCGACTAAGACCATTCTATTCAGCTATTGGAGTGTATCTCAAAAACAACTAATTTGATGATATTTGAATGGGACTGCACGGAAGGCACCAGCATTAGAAAAAAAAGAATTTTTAGAATCGGTTCACCCAGTCGAAAATTATGAGGTAACAAATAAAAAAAACAGTCGAATTGAGTACCCTTTTTTGGAAGTCGGTAGAAAATGATATTTGAAAAAGAAATATTAAGTGACAATTCCACTGGAAAAAACGCTTATGGCTGAGTTGCGGTATGCACCACCCTCCGTCTCGAATAAACTGCAACTAGGAAGTAAACAAATGTCTCACTGTAGGTCTAGCGCTTGACGAGTCAACATCGTCCTGAGGATGGCTCGTGTAGAGGCGACACGTGTCGAATCGTTTCTGGTTGATTGGGTGGTTTTGTGTGTTGCTTATTCTTTATACTTCCTATTTACATTTTATGCGGTAGAGAGGGAGGTGCACACTGCATCTCTGTCGTAAGCATTTTTCCAGTGGAAGATTTCTTTTAATATCGTTGTAAAATGGATTTCTGCAAAGTAACACCTGAATCAATAACTTGTCTGGGATACAATTTGTCAATAATTGGAAATGAAAATGAAAAAATTATTTCCCCATCACCACAAAATAAAAAGTATCAAAAATATGTATATAATTATAAATTACAGCGTAGCACGGACAACATTATTTAACTTACAAAATTATTTACTGCGAAATCTTTATTTAGCGAATTTAGCTTTATTTATTTACAAAATTATTTAGCGAAGTTTATCTCCAAACTAGGCCAAGCCGATAATTACCGATAAGGGACAGCCTGCGATGTAGCTACCTCGGCTAGAATACAGTGCTAAAATACGATAGTTCAAAATGAGTTTATCGACGTGATAAGTTTGTCAAACCAATGATCCACTGCACAGTTCGCACTGCAGTTGCGATCTGTGACAAAATGTTGTTCGTATTTAGTTTGGTGTTCATGTCCATCACTGCTTGTTTACCGAAACTATACACATCTTAAGAAATTTTGCAATGGAGTATCAATCGAAAGTATCAGTCAAAATACTGCCCAGCTGTAAAAAAAAGTTTAATTCTTGGTTAGGTCTAGGACGCCACGATGGAATATAAATAAATAAACTTAATACATTTATTATATATAAAACATTATATAATAATTATAAACTCTTTTATTATATTTATTGTTTGTATTTATTAAGCTAACTATCTAAGTTGCCTTCCACCAACACGGTTTAAACGAAGTTTTTATAATTTGATTTATACATACCATATCCAACTTTTGACATTTGCATACCCTCGATATTGTTAGGAACGAGTAACATTTTTTACGGCTTCTTTACCCGAAGTTTGTAAAGTTGAAAATATTGTTCATAATTGAATACCCACTTATAGTTTATAAATGTTTTATTTTTATTTTAATTATTATATTCTTGCCTTTTAGCGTAACCTTTGTAGAGAAATTTACTGCTTCTGCTATGGTACTTAAACATACTAACATATATAAGTATACAGTCGCAAACACAGATCAAACAGAAATGTTCATGTGGTCAAAAGATCGGAATTGAACCCGGGAATCAGCGGCTCAGAAGGTCGGGATCTAACCAATTGCGCCAGTAGACCAGGCAAATTGTTTTTATAGCAAACTTGAATTTTCTCTCCAAGAACTCTATATGTATTTTAGGGTTTGATTGTAAAAGCACATGCTGTTTCCTAACAAACATCGTCGTCTACCTAACTCATTCGTCTTCTACTAGTAGGCCCTGATATCCAATACTCAATTTTAGTGTTAAACATGAGATAATCACTATTTAACCTAAATTCATATACATTTTCGAAGACATACAGTATATTTTCAAGTATGTACAATGAAGGCAAAGTTAGTTTCAAAATTTTCGCACACAAACAATATTTTTTTCTAATATGTACAGCGAAGGCAAAGTTAGTACCTACTACCTATTACTTCTTAAAATCATCAGAAATAGGATGTCCACTGCTGAACATAAGCATAAAACACATCATAGCGGGGGGTTTGCTAACAACTCGCCACGTTTAGCAGGTTTTTATTGTTTTTGTTTTTTAATGGAGATTTTCGCTTAACGAACATGCCGCTCTTTTTGGCAACAATACATACAATTCAACCCTTCTGTAAAATATCTGTTTTACTATAAGTTATGTTTTAGCTTTTGTTTAAGCCATGCTTACCCATGGCTAGTACCATTTGGGCTTTGTTATCCATATGAAAGAGGGTTAGAGGACTGTTTTTTGTTTGATGTTTTAGATAGAAACACAGTTCCAATCCCTTAGTCACCTTTTACGTCACCCACGGGAAGAGTTGACGGTTAATATTCCAAGATCCAATAACGGGTAATTATGATTTAATGGATGGTTTTTATTTGGTGGTAACGGTTTTTTTGAAACCATTGTTTCATTTATTAGTGACCACAAATGGTTTAAATACAGCCATCTTAGATACTTTACAAAGTCTTTAAAAACTTTGGGCCAATTTGATCAACCGCCGAATCAATTCTGAGTCGCCTTGTGCGTGAAACCTAACCGCTTCCGATCAAATACAAATAGACTACGGCATTTCTATTCCAACACTGATGTGTCGATAGCACTGGTATTTGCCAAGCTACGTAAGACCACCATCAATTTGGGCAAACGTTTCGGATCGCCGATTTAAATTTCAAATTTGTTCTCATTCAAATCGGGAGATGTATAAAATGGTCCCTCGATCCGGGATCGTAGGTGTTAGTAGGTGCAAGGTATAAGGGGCACTTGCCCCACAATTATAATTTTTTTGGTTACTACCATGATTATAATAAAAAAAGTTGTAGATAATATCATAATAAAAAATCCTAATAATTCTGACATCCAACATACCAAATTATTGTGTTACTCTTTACCCATAATATTCATACTTAATTTTAGGGAAATTCGGGTATAATACCAGCAAGTCAAATTATTGGGCGAAATACACTCAAAAGCCTCGGGATGAAGAGCGCAGTGCAGTGCCACGACCAACTACAGTTCTAAGATCTGGGTGGCACTGCGACTGTCATGGGCAAGTGTATTGCTTAACATAAGGTGCACGATTCGTTCGTTTCTTAATTACATAAAAAAACCAAGCTACCCTTTTTTAGAAGAATGGAAAATGCTTGAAAACTCTACGAAGAAATAATATCTTTTTTTGTAGTGAAAACTCAACTATCTCAAACTATATCAAATCACTCCGGATTATATTCAAATCCGTTTAACTGTTTTTGCATGATTGAGTAACGATCACCCGTACATTCTACCTTTCATTTTTTTTTTCTTTTTTTTTTTTGAGCCATTTTTATTTTTGAGGTGGAGGCGCACTTGTCTTTTGTGTCTCATAAAAATAAAAAGATAAATATATACTTAAGAAATACCTGTCTAATATATTTTTATTAACAATATCTATATATACATATATCAAAATGATCCCCTATTTCTCCTGGTCACGCTATAACTTAAGAACGGATGGAACGATCTCGCCAATTCTGTTTTAGTTGTGTTAGTTATTGTGAGGAGAAGTTTCTTATGAAAGAAAAACTAGGTAATGACGGGAGGTTATATGGACGCCGAAGGCCGAGCCAACTATTCGAACGAAGTCGCGGGCAGTCGCTAGTGTTTATAAAGAAACTGTAACTGAGCAAAATTTTTACACTCAATTTTTATAGAAAATTTAATCGGAAAGTACTTTGTCATCTATGTATAAGCCTAAAATATAATATTTACAATTGTCTGCCGGTCTGTCATTTAGAATGAAATCACCTTTTTTGTGAATGTTGTTAAAATACATTATAGGAAGGAACTAATCATTACAATACAGACCTTCTGCCGAGTAGAAATGTAAGGTATAACACTTTTGTAAAAAAAGATGATATATTATATAATAATTTAAATAATATTTCAACCCTAAACGGAATCCTAATTACACCCGCCCCAGAATCGTTACTTCACGTCCCGATGTTTTCGCCTGATGCCTAATCCCGTTTAAATAGATCCCGTTACGTTGAATATTTAAGTGAGGGTAGTTCAAGATTTAATTTAGATAACGTTGCCTTTTTAACGTTGCGTTATTGTAATGAGATTATCATGGAGTTGATTATAACTGGAGCAGTCTTGAGGATTACTATTTTGAGATGTTTGTTAAAGCTAGTTGTAAGTTAATGATTATAAACTTTTCATCAAAAATTAACAAATATTGTGTGATAATTATAGAATTATTGAAGTACTAGAATAAATCAAAATACGGTCATAGCATAATTGTTTTTTATTTACCTAGGATACATACAAATATTATGCACCCTATTGATATTACAATCTAGCCTAAAAAGGCTTAAGTAGGTACTTGTATTCTATCCTAAACTGCTATATTCACTATACGTAAGAATGTGTCTAGTAACACTTTTCTTATTGTTTCTATTTAAGGTGAAGACAGTATGTTCAGGTGTTCTTTCAAGCAGCGCTTACATTAACTACATTACACTAATACACTAGCACTGATCACTCTATCTATCACACTAACGAACGGTTTGTTCTCTTTAGTCTTCTTACTATATCCGTGTGGTCCAGCAGTAAATCTGCCTCAACATTCACATGCATAGTATTACAAACAAACCTAAGTAAACAATAATTTTGACTTCTAGTGGGATTTGTACTTGCAACTCCAGATAACGATTTATCCGTTATGTTTTAAAATAATACCAACTGTGTAAGCATTATGGTATTACAGGTTTATAAACATCATGCTGAATGAAGTTATATTTTGCTTAACGTAGCGCAATTGTTTCATGGTTGTTCAATTTCATTTCATTCTTAACAATCTCTTGATTGTTTTATGTCGTAAAAGTTGTTATTAAATTAACTTAACATAACTGCTATCGATGGCAAGGTATTGAGTGCTAAAAAATAAAATAAACTTGGTCTATAAAAGCCTTACAAGCTCAACGCGCCCGATCGAGAATACGCCGTCAACCCCTTTCTAAAGACTGCGGAAAAAACGCCGGGTTAAGTTACGACTAAGTAGGGGTTAAGTTGTTTATGGGTTTTGTTAAGCTATGGGAACTTAGAGTTCATTGTGTTTTATTTTTGGATATGTTTAATGTAAAATTTTGGCATTAGTATCTACTTTACATCGTCATTATCAGTTCACATTCAGCCACTGCTGGACATAAGCCTCTACTAAAGTACGCCACAGAGCTCGATCTCCAGCTCACTGAATCCAGTTACTGCCAGCCGCTATCCTCAGGTCATCTTTCGACCTGGCCTCAGGGTATCCTACTTTACGTTTAACCAAACATAGTCTCGGCGCAAGAACTCAACTACGCCAACGGTCATCGGTTCCCATTACCACTTCAGCTTGCTTATATTCTTCGAGATATGTCGACTGCTTTGGTTCTCTGTACTACATTAGTACTTATATAACTAATAACAACCAAACATAGAAATCTTATTATATTTCTACACCTCAATGCTAGTGTATAAGTATTGCTATAAATTGGTCTACAAGTAAAGTTACTATGTTTCAAAAATTACCTTATCTCTTAGGGATGGTTTTATAAAATTTTGCTGTGGGTGGCACAGCGATTGGTACATCTCGTTCTTATAACTTCATCATCATCATCATCTCAGCCGTAGGACGTCCACTGCTGAATATAGCCTCCCCCATAATTTTCCAAAAGGACCGGTTCGAATCGGCCTGCATCCAACGTCGTCCTGCGACCTTTATCAGGTCGTCCTACAGGACGACCTACGCTGCGCTAGCTGGTCCGTGGTCTCCATTCCAGAACCTTCCGGCCCCATCGGCCATCTGTTCTGCGTGCTATGTGCCCTGCCCACTGCCACTTTAACTGGCTATCTTCTGGGCTATGTCGATGACTTTCTTTCTTCGAATGATCTCCGCATTTCTGATTCGATCACGTAGAGAAACCCCGATCATAGCCCTCTCCATAGCTCGTTGTGCGACTTTGAGCTTATCTATGAGGCCCATAGTAAGAGACCACGTTTCAGTGCCATAAGTCATCACTGGTAACACACATTGGTCGAAGACTCTCGTCTTGAGCTGTCTGTAACTTAACAAAAAACAATAAGAAATGTATGGGCAGACTTAAAAACCAATGTCTTTATTACGAGCGCAGTAGTGTTACCCAAACTTCAGTTATTTATTACCGACAGGCACAATACTATCACGGTGTTTGATAGTATGAAAAACTTCATCATCAGCCCACATTCATCCACTGCTGGACATAGGCCTTTCCTAAAGTACGCCACAGAGCTCGGTCTTCAGCTCTCTGCATCCAGTTACTGCCAGCCGCCTTCCGCAGTTCGTCTCTCCATCTGGCCGCAGGGCGTCCTACACTACGTTTGCCAAAACGTGGTGTCCACTCAAGAACTCGTCTACTCCAGAAGTTATCGGTTCTTTGGGAAACGTGGCCAGCCCATTGCCAATTCAGCTTGCTAAAAATGAAAGAAATAAATAATCCATTCATGAACTCATTATTTATTAAATTTTTAATTAGTCCAATGAGCGTATCTCAATGTAACACAATATATCCACAGATAATAGCACTTCATAACGTGCATACTCAGCGCGCTCTATTGACAAGCATACGCCACTAATCTCGACAAATTGAAGACGCCTGTACACTGCGAGACAATGACGATGACACTAAAATTATTACGACAAATATCACCGACGTTCGTGTCGAGTGTATTTACAAGTACAATTTGAAAAATTGAATACAGACGTCATTCTATTCAGTTATTGGAGTGTATCTCAAAAACTTGATGAAATTTAAATGGGACTACACGGGAAGCACCAGCTTTCAAACAAAAAAATAATTTTGAGAATCGGGTCACCCAGTCGAAAGTTAACAGGTATCAAACATTAAAAAAAACAAAAAAAAAACCGGCCGAATTGAGTACCTCCTCCTTTTTTGGAAGTCGGTAGAAAGGGGTATATTTTCGTATTTAACTGGGTATATTTTTGTATCTATATCAAATATACTAATTACTTAGTAAACAAAGGTCAGTATTCCAGAATAAGATCAGTGGTGAATCTACGCTTGAGTACATTTTTATTACATATTTCGGAACAGCATTTTCTGCATGGGACCTGTTATTTATAACAAGCTCCTGCAAAGCCTAGACTAAGGCTGAGGTCTCTTACCACAGCCTTAGTCTATTTAAAGCTAAAATTAAAAACATATTATTGACTAAATGTTATTATAGTGTAAATATTGTTTGTAGATGACAAGCAATTTGAAGTACAATAAGTTTAATTAGTTATTTGACAAGCTCGCATATTTAATTTTAATTTGAATTCTGAATTTATATAAATAATTCAATTATTATTTTTATATTATTTGCAAGTGACCGTCATCTCACTACTTATATTTGTACGCCTAAGCGGGCAAAACATGTTGAAACTTATTTAAATTTAAGATCTACATGCACATCCCTGTTTGACTGCACATATTTTTTGACAAATCAATAAATCTTTATCTTTATCTTTACAGATCTGAGTAAATCTTGTGTGGCATTTAATGCCAAATCTCTACTCAAGTCGAGATCCACAACTGATGGTCGTTCTGGAATATCGGCTTAAGTATACTAAAATATGAATAAAGCTTTTTGCTCACTTCGATAACGTGTTTGACCTGTATGTATGTACATACATACATACATATGTATGTATGTATGTATGTAAGTTAATTCCTATGTCCACCGCGCTCAACCGATTTTGATAAATGATACGTCATTAAATTCGTCTTGATGGCGCGAATGTCATTAAGTACAAAGTTATCCGACTGCATCAAAGCCTACAAGTCAGCTGATTTTATGCGCTTTATTGTGCTCTAATTATTTCTATAGTCACTATATTAAACTTCTAGTTTGTTTTCTTGTAATACATAATGGTATTTTTGTAATAATTGATAATGATGTTATACTTGTAATTAATAATCTAAGAATTGATAATGCATGTTAAACATGATGTAACGAGATAATTCAATAAAATACCAGTCATAAAATACTATGTGTTATTGCGTATGTCATGACTAGTTGCTCCGTAACATAACATAATGAGCCTATTATGTCCCCACTGATGCGACTCAAAGCTTCCTCTCAGAGAGAGAGGAGTAAGGCTCACCACGCGGGCTTAGTGCAGCTTGGTGGATAGGTTAGTGGCCAACCCACTAACCTATCCACCATATCTAAGTTTTCAGGCCGCCCGAATGCCTTCGACATAGCCTAACGACTGTTGTCCAAAGACAAACAACCGGGACCGATGGCTTAACTTGCCATCCGAAGCATGGCAGCGCTCAGTTGAATAATGCAACTAGCACACACCTGTCCACAAGCTCAAGGTCGCTCAGCGGGCTATGGAAAGGGCTATGCTTGGTGTTTCTCTGAGGGATGGCATCAGAAATGAAGTGATCCGTCAGATAACCAAGGTCATCGAAATAGCCCACCGGATCAGCAAGCTGAAGTGGCAGTGGGCTGGCCATATTAGCCGTAGAACCGACAACCGTTGGGGTAAACGAGTTCTAGAGTGGAGACCGCGTCTCGGCAAACGTAGTGTAGGACGTCCTGAGGCACGGTGGAGTGACGATCTGCGCAAGACGGCTGGCAAAAACTGGATGCGAGAAGCCCAAGATAGACCTAAGTGACTGCTACAGGCTGATGATGATGACACACCCATCCCAACGAGCTATGGAGAGGGCTATGCTCGGGGTTTCTCTACGTGATCGAATCAGAAATGAGGAGATCCGTAGAAGAAAGAAAGTCACCGACATAGCTCAGAAGATTAGCCAGTTAAAGTGGCAGTGGGCAGGGCACATAGCACGCGGAACAGATGGCTGATGGGGCCGGAAGGTTCTGGAATGGAGGCAGGGCGACGTTGTATGAAGACCGCTTCCAACCGGTCCTTTTGAAAAATTATGGGGGAGGCATGTGTTCAGCAGTGGACGTCCTACGGCTGAGACGATGATGATTTCAGACCCATCTAACTCCTGACCCCAGCAAGAGTTGCAAGCTGCGAGCCCTTTATCTTAATTAGCAGCTGTCCCTCAGTAAAACAATGTGTTTATACGTCATATAATTAAGTACCAGTTTCTGCCCATGACTTCGCGTGTTTGTTATTGTGCATGGTTATCGTAATCAATCAGAACCCGTTGAAAAGAGAAGTGGTTTTAATTTTAAATATCACGTTCAGTTCATGTTTCACGTACATTATTGCTGCACATGCGGAATCTATTGAAAAACTCAAACCACCTTGACAAATAGACATCGCTCGTTAAGGGATAAAACACGATCTTACACTTATAATATTATAGTACAGGCGATAGTTTGTGAGTGTGTTTGTATGTTTGTTATTTCTTCACGCTCAACTCACTGGATACATGATGATTTTTATTATCATTATATATCACCATGCGGGTGTAACCGCGGGGCGCAGATTATGTTATAAAAACTAACGTGGTTTTCACTAATTTTTAATTAGAAATACGGGATTACTCACGTAATATTTTTACGCGCCAACGCAAATGAATCCCGACCCCCGAACCAACCTTTAACATCACGAGCGCTACGAGCTGCCGCCCGCAGTGCTAAGCAAGACGACATCGACGCGGGCGTCCCAAACGCTCCTTGAAAAATACGACCACCGAATTAGGATATGGATGTTTGTTAATCGACCAAGCAAAAAACGCATGAACGGATCTTAAGCAAATATGTAGTTTGGATGGTTTGTGTCTGTACCCGGGGTAGGGTAATAAGGCTACTTCGTATCCCGATTCAAATAGTTATCGAGGGATCGCGATAACTTTATCCCATGCGGACGAAGTCATGAGTGGATATAATGATATACTATATTATGGTTATTATTACGGCTTTTTCATTTTAGTTAATTATTATCTAACGGAAGCGAAGTCGCATGCCAAATTATGAATGAGCAGCCGTACGATTATCTAAGAGCAAACATCGTTGCATCTTTGAAAACATTAATAATTATTGTTTAAATTAATTAAGTACACCTACTACTAACTATTAAAATGTTCTTGTTGCGGGAAGAGGTTGGTATCCGGGAAACAGAATTTCTTGTCCGGACGCCAACACACAAATCGTACATTTAAAACATTGATGTAATTTATATAAGTTATATTTAAGATTTTCAAATTGTCTTACTTATTACCCAATAAAGTTTAAAGTTTGAAGTTTGAACATCCGTGAAACAAATGAATAGATGACAAGAAACGTTCGAAAAGCAACCTTATGTACAAGGGCGAAGTATTTGACATTGGTGAGCTCATTACAGAATCGCGCGGCTGTACTCTCCACGTGTTCTTAGAGACTAACTTGTATGTCAAATGTCAAAATATTGGCCCAGGAGGCTGAAGTAACCCTTGGGACTCATGGGAAAGAACACATATCTCAGCTGCGTACTTTGAAAGGCCTTAGGCTGAACTTATAAACTTGGAACGAAGCTCGATGAGGCTAAAGGAAGGCCTTGGAGAGAGTCCTTTGTGACGCCGTAAGGACAGTGCTGAATAGGTAGTACTTTCGACATGAAGAGTTGGTTGGAAAGCCTACCAAAATACTTCGTAAAACGTTCATGGAACCTTCACAGCCTATATGAAAGAGAAGATTATCTTATCCTTTTGACATTTATTTTATTTTATTTTTTATTTTATTTTATTTATTTATTTAACAAAACTTAACAGGACAACGACATTCTAACTTTAACATGAGATCAACTCTTAAGCCAAGGTTTATAATTTTACTTTACATCCATACACTTGGCTGCAAGTGTACAAAACGAGAACAAAGCCATTGAACGGTACCAGGTTGATACATTACCAGTTTCTAGTCCAGAAGCGTATGTCCTACTTAATAACGAATCTAGGTTGCCTATTTCTATTGTTGAATTTTCACAATGGTCCTTCTGGTAACTCATGTATGTGGTTTATATATTTTGTGTTTTGTTTGGGTACTGTTATTGTATGAATGGCGCTCTCTCTCTGATACGTGCGGAGATGTGTGGAAAAAACCCAACAATGGCTAATTTTCCGAGATTTTGTTTGTTTATTCAAGTTTCGACATGTGGATTAATAACTGTTAAGTGTTTATGCCTGAGTGTAAGCAAAGTGTAGGTACATAATCATTAAACGAGCTATTCGAGCTACATACGAAATGGGTCCCCGTAAATCTTTCAGAGATTTATTTAAAGAAATCAATATATTAATTTTACCTTCCTTATATGTATTTGAACATTATAATGTATGTTAGAAAATAATAACATAAATATAAGTTAACTAGTGATCACCACCCTTTTAACACTAGAAATACAAATAGGATAGCTGTACCTAGTTTTAGACTTGCGAAGACTAATAAGTCATTCCTAGGAAATTGTGTGCGTTTTTACAATAAAATTCCAAAACATATAACTGAACTCACAGAGAGAAAATTCAAGTTGACTGTAAAAAGGTTTTAATAAAAAAAGCTTATTGTAAAGTCCGACATTATATAGAAGACAAAGATGCTTGGAATACTCCACTTCTGGCAAGCTGTCACTCTGCCACCCATGAAATGTAATATTAGTAGTACCTAAGTAGAAACATTGTAAACATCTGTATAAAAAGAATGGTCCCGTGTTTCTTGCCGCTTCTTCTCGTTATATTCTATATTTTGGAACGCGGCGGTAGAGTATTTAAAGTACATTATAATGAAATCTTTACGTTCATAACTGTGTAATGATTTTGACTTTTGACGATTTTAGTGTTTTAGCCAACCGGCTTAGAAAGTTTTAGTAATGCGTCTTGCACTCTACAACGTGACATAGACGATACAATGACGAAAAGGTAGAGTATCAACATATTTCACTTAATGAATGGAATTATGCAAACGTACGAGTCCATTTCTAAAGAAGATAAAGCGAAAATAACGAATGGCATACCATTTCTTCGCGGCATCTGGCCTTTTATTGATAAAAAAAAGACGGTGGCACGTGATGCGGGATAAACGCTAAATAAGGGATCATATTTATTGTTAATATGAAAAACGGGATTCAATCACGTAAGTAAGTCAGATGTTCTCAACTATAGTTTCAACCACATCCGGTGGTCTTTTCAAGGAGAGTGCAGAACCTGCCTGTCTGTGTGTTCCCGTCAGTGTGGGATATGACAACAGCGATGAAGAGGACTCCCGCTTCGATGGGCTGACGCAACAGACATCCCCCCACTCCCCGTATCTATTAATATGTCATCGCGCGCGCTACGAGGTGCTGCGAGCGCGAGCGTTCTGCACTCTCCTTGAAGAAGACACCGGATGTGGTTGAAACTATAGTTGGAAAGATCTTACTTATTTACGTGAGTGAACCCCGTTCTTCATATTAAATATGTGTACAAATCACGTTAGTTTTTATAATACATTTTTACTGTATTTTTAAAGAACTAACATCTGTGTAGCGATACCAAACTTTTCAATTTAAAGGAGTAAAATATACATTCTCGGACGGAACTTGAATCTCGCCTAAAAATTATGAAGGGTAGTAACATCAATTCGAAAGTTAAGTGTTTGGAAAACTCTTCTTTCAGTTGCATAATGCTTGTCAAGCTGCTCAATAGGTGTCGCTTTGTCTCCATACGACGAAATTTAAATTCGATGCTCGGACGGTATGCCTTGGTGGCCTAATGGTCATGGCGTCTGACACGGATTATCGGAAGACGCGGTTTTGAATCCCGTGCGAGGAAGTTTACTTTTCCCTCTAAATTTGAAAATTTTAATGGTTTATTCACACACAACCACACCACATGAAATGAAATTAAATCGTTTATTCTGTATAGGCCTACGGGGGTACTTACAAATTGTCATATAAAATTTATTATTTCTTAAATCGACCACAGGATCGGAACGCGACCACGACTGAGAAGGCCCGGCAAGAAACTCACCGGGCTTATCTTTTTTATATATTTTTTTATCCCCAATTCCTAATGTATATAACAAATGTTCGTTTATTTTTAGCTCCAGTGCCTTACAAAAGAGACCATAATAATGGTATCAGGAGAGCAAGACACGCTACACTTTGACATGGTAATACACGAGTAGGTAGATCTTTTTTTTTTTTTTTGTCCCGGGGAAATCCTTTATGGATACCACCCACCACGGGGAGGGAGGTGGTTATGTGGGAGTCCGTATACCCACCAAAACCCCGGGGTGTTCCGTCACTGCCGCCCTCGGCGGGAACGCGGGACAGATTTTCCACACGACCGCGAACCCGCCGTGGCTGTCCGTTGCCGGACCCTTCTCTTCGCGGCACGCCAGAACACATGGCGCGCCGCAACTGCCTCAGAGACCAAACTCGCCAACAATGGGCGCCAGACTTCCCCGTGTCTGGTCGCCCGTGGTCTCCCTGCGGTGGGTCGGATATGTAGCCCCACCGCCTGCTACGTCAGCCACAAGGGATAGCCCCCCCGCGACCCCACCTCCTCGAGTCTGCGCCGAGCGCCCGGACCCCACCTCCTCGAGCCTGCACCAAAGTGCCCGGGCCCCCCTCCTCGAGCCTGCGCCAAAGCGCCCTGGCCCCACCTCCTCGAGCCTGCGCCAAAGCGCCCGGGCCCCACCTCCTCGAGCCTGCGCCAAAGCGCCCGGGCCCCACCTCCTCGAGTCTGCGCCAAAGCGCCTGGACCCCGCCACTCCTATGTGGACTTGGCGGCCAAAGCCCATAGGAGCGGCCCGCCTGAGCCGGCCAGCGCACCCCAACGCCGGCGCGGCCCCTGGGTTCCTCTTGGCTTCACCGTGGTGTACCTAGCCACGGTTACTGAGCCCCCCCGCCACGTCAATGCGAGAACCCTTCGGGGGGGACGAGTAGGTAGATCCTGGAGTGATCAGTCCCAAGCTGTTCTATCCTCCAAGTAATCCGAAATTTTGTAATAACCTTTTTGACAGAGTTTAGTTTTAATAGTAATTTTAAACTTATTAATAGGTAAATCTCGGATCAAAATCGCAGCGACAAAATGTGGTGAAGCAGTGGTTACGTGTGAATACTGTCGCTGCAGCTTTTTGCAGTTGCGTTGTGGTACCGACAAAATGTCGTTGTGGTTGCGTTGTCGCTAGTGGTTGCGATGTGGTTACGTTGTGTCCAGACCCAATTCGACTCTGGCTTTCAGACTTTGGCTCGTTGTGGTACGTGTGAAACAACCCTAATATTAGATAGTTCCAAGAGTGACAATTACAAGCTCTGTCTCCCATACTTATCGGCATGCAGTATACGTCAATCATTATAAATATTAGGCTACATCGATGCCGCACTGCATCAAATGTCTGTCACTAATTTGAAACGTGATATATCTTGGTAGATGAGTACTGTACTAATATGTATACATGTATGCTTCTTGGTACATGGAGTGTAGTCGTTAATGAGTTCCAGGAATGTTTGAACACGAAGAACTATAGGCGAAAATTAGTATTGAGGTTTTCTGTTGTAACTAAAAAAATATAATTGAAGTATTATGTAATGTCAATTTAGTACATTACTGCAGAATCCAGTAAGTAAGTCTTACTCGCCAAGTATGAGTTAACCGGACCAAACCGCAGGTGAGGTCCGGTTATGTACGAGGCCAGGATGGCTTTCTTACTGGTTGAGGCTTGTATAATGCTTTTCTCATAAATGTAAGAAAGTTTTTGCTAAATGGGCCTCAGCTTTTAAATCAGGAGGAGTGACATCTATTTTTCTGAATCAGATTCGCTTGAACTTGTTGTTTGGGATTATCTATGTTCACGCAAAACACAATAGTCACAATTTTATTGAATGTGAAATCCCGCCAGTCAAATCATTTTTTTACTAAAAAGTTTGCGTTTAGTTCTGAACATTGTTCTATTTTTACATTACATGAATATTTTATTTAAAAAATCTAAATTATTGTTTTTGAATCTCCATGTTAATTTTAGAATGGAAAGCTTTAATCCAACATGATACTATAAACTGAAATAATTAAATACAAAAACAAAATCCTACACTATACTTCTACAACATTACTAAGTACAAAACGCATCGTGCATACTTTTTCTGCGTCGCGTTAAGTGTCACAGACTATAAAATGGCTGTTTAAGAATCCAAAAATAAAATCTCATAATTTATGAGAAACGTATATATTTGGAGCCTCCCTCCTACAACCATGTTATAATGGATAAACTCTAATCTGTGTCTAGTACTATGTTTTTTTTTCTAAGCATATCTAAAGAGGATAACCTTCTGTACTGTCCAGTAAGTAAATTATATACTTATTTACTGGACAGTAGGAGTTTCCAATTTAAAATCTCGCTTCTTACTGGACAGTTGTGAACAAGTCTTCGGTAGAGTTCACTTTCTGGATACTTTTTAGAGATGTTACGGCAACATTACATACCATTTTTGAGAAAATTAACAAGTCAAAATATCTTGGTAAATGCTTGTATTAAGTATTACAAAATTTTTAATGAAAATTTTGTCTATGTTTCTCTGTGTGTTTGTTTCGGCTAAATTCCAAAACGGCTCGACTGTTTTATCGAACTTTCACTAGGTGCCGAATCCCACGTGGTCCTGCGAGCAAATCGTGTGTCAATAAAGCGGGTTTAACTCCAGACATCATAAAATAACAAAGTAAGTTTATAGAGATATACACAACGTAACAGAGATGTTACTTTGTGTATACTTGTTATATCTGTATTGCATAATAAAGCACTATCCCTCATTTATTTCTTAGCCCGTTTACACTCTACATACTCGCACATCCTCTGAAAAACTGTCATAACACAAAAAAAGCTAGTTTTGAGATAAAAATACAGTTTGATGCACTTTTTTCTTTCCTATAGTTCAATAAAACAGCCATAACATTAGAGCAAATAGTTGTCAAAAGATGGCGGTAGTGACGGTTTTTTACGGAGCGTAATCCCGCGCCCCCCGCTCCACGACAGTGCCGCATCACTGCTTGTGACGGGTGAACGTGTGCTAGTGCTCGTGAGAATAGTCATAAGCTGTGTTATAACTGTATTTTGGGTAAGTTTTTTTGTCATTATTATAAATTAATTAGTGGAAAACAGTCGTAATACATTTTACGACTGTTTTTTAGAAACGTAAATTAAGAAATATTTACATGGCAATCTAAAATAGGGCCACATTATAGGTTATGACATAATTTGTGTTCAGCTTAGTCTAAAAAAATGTCACATCATAGGTTATGACGTTATTGTTCTCATCTTCACCTTTAATTTGTATATTATTCTTCCAAAAAAAGATTGTATCATATGTTGTGACACTTTTTTTGCTATTCAATCCTAGATTTTTGTTTACTTACCGTATATAAAACAGACATAAATAATATACTAGGTTTTCTCATTTCAATGTTTTGCTGTTAAATCTTAAAGGCGACGTATTTATAAGCATAACTAACGCCGCCAATTCATGTACTCATGACTGTTAATCTTGGTTCCGTATAAAACATAATTATTAATATTGGACACTAAAAATCGTTGGATTTAATATAGATAATTATAGATAAAATTAATAGATTGGTTGCGCTAGTTCCGCTTGCCAATCACCTAAAGAGGTAGGTATTTAGCCGTTTAATACTACTATTAACGTAACTAAGGGTTTTCTTTATTTTTAGGTATGAAATGGCTAGCCAATTTAAAGAATGTCGTGGCAAGCGGTTACTGCAAATGTGTAAAAGTGATCACAATAAAGAAAATGATAACATGAACCGCATAGGTAAGTTTTAATAAAATAGTGTTTGGTTTGCAATACTCGCATCTTTAGGTTGTTCTGTACATTGCCTAATTGTCTATATTAACATCTGTTCCTTATTACTCTGCTGAAATATAATATTGTATATTCTCTTTTGTAAATATATGTATATTTTTTTTATAGAAGAACAAGTCATAAAACCAGGCATTGATGTATCAGAAAGTATCGGAACAATAAATGAAGACATTGAGCCGTCTCTGAACGCGGCATCTTTTTCTGAAGATGATGACGATTCGGTGAAGGAACCCAACTATTCGAGTAGATCATGCTCTTCCAGTAGTTCTTCCAGCAGTTCTTCCAGGAGCTCTTTGAGCTACGGTACAGCATGTAATCCCATCAGCACGTATAAATGACTCACAAGTGTTAGGCGACCAAAACATAAGACTATCGAGCTCACAATATGAAGAGAAGAATGAAGATAATGAAGGTGACCAAAACATTGACCTACCCATCCAACAATCTGCACAGGAGACTAAAGATGAAGAAAGTGACCAAAACATTGAAATACCATCTCAATCTGAGAACAACAGTAATGTTAAAAAGGGCAGAAAACGGGTAGCTAGAATTGATGAGTGGCTAAGTGTCAAAGCAAAGAAATTACGTAATACCGGTCAGTCTTATGTTTCGAGATCTAAAAAAAAGAAAACTGTTCCTGCGCGGGCTATAAAACCACCATGTGAAATCAATGAATGTAAAATGCAATGTTCGGTAAAAATTGAAAACCAAGACAGGATGAACATTTTTAGTAAATATTGGGAATTAGGAGATATTAACTTGCAACGAAACTTTATAAATAACTGTACCAAAGAAATTGTGCCTGCAGTTCGTTTTACGGGGAAACAGAAACCTCGCAAACACAATAATGCCTATTATTTTAACGTGAATAATGAACAAGTACGGGTGTGCAAAAAGTACTTTATGGCTACATTAGATATCAATGACCGAGTTGTACGAACAGTTTTTAATAAGAGAGAGTTAGGTTTTGTTGAGATAGACAAAAGAGGAAAACATGGCCATCATAAAAAAATTGATGAATCCATAAAGAAATTTGTTAGAGACCACATACAGTCTATTCCGCATATAGAAAGCCACTACATTAGAAAAAATTCTAGCCGAGAGTTCATCGATGGTGGTAAATGTATTGCAGATTTACATGAAGACTACAAAACAGAATGTTTAAAGCAAGGTGTTCCAGCAGCACACTATGAAATGTACGCCAAAATCTTTAATCAAGAATACAACATAAGCTTCTTCATACCAAAAAAAGATCGTTGCGAGTTATGTGTAAGTTATGAAAATGCAGATAGCTCTGGAAAAGAGAAATTGAATATTAAGTATTCATCGCACTTAGAAGAAAAAGAACTGTCTAGACTTGAAAAAGAGAAAGAAAAAGCTAATGTGAGTACTGACTATATTGTTGCAGTATATGATCTACAGGCTGTGCTGCAAACCCCAAAAGGAGATGTTTCTGTCTTCTATTACAAATCAAAATTAAATAATCTCAATTTTACTATAAGCAAACTTGTATCTGATTGTACGAAATGCTATTTATGGCATGAAGGAGAAGCTAACAGAGGCGCAGACGAAATCGGATCTTGCGTACTTGATTTTATAGACAAGATAATGGCAGATTATGATGGACCAGGGATTGAAATAGTATTCTTTTCAGACAACTGCTGTGGTCAGCAGAAGAATAAATTCATTTTTTCTATGTACATTTTCGCTTTGTTAAAATATCCCAATATAAAATCAATTACTCATAAGTACCTTATCACCGGCCACACACAAAATGAGGGTGATGCGGTACATTCCACCATTGAAAAAGCTATTAAGAAAAACCTTAAGTCTGGCCCCATTTATGTCCCCAGCCAATATGCACAAATAATCAAAAATGCCAAAAAAAAGGTAAACCATACCACGTGAACGAAATGAGCTTTAATAATTTTTTTTCAATGAAAAGTTTATCAGAAGACATCGGCTTTAACGCAAAAAGTTTGAAAACTGCTGATTTAAAAGTTTTCAAAGTGATCCAAGGCGAACCAACAAAGTTTTTTATAAACATTCGTATAAAGATGATAATTTCAAGGAAGCTGAAATCAGCCGAAAACAAATCAACTCTGAAAATATTAAAATTAAAAGAGCATATAAATGTCGCCCTAAAATAAAAGAAAATAAAAAGAAAGATCTCTTAAGCTTATTAGAGAATAATCACATTCCAAATTTCTATTCTTCTTCTTCTTTTTATTCCCAACTTTAGGGAATTTGATTATGTTTTTTGATATAAGTGTTGCACTGAAGACATTGTTAAGTTTTTTAATTTTGTATTTTAAAGAGTTTCTATACTGTTTTTTTTGTAAAAGGCTGTTTAACTTAATTAGTACCTACTAATTAAGTTATACGATGTAACTGGAGGATTAAAGATATTGTAATCTTTAGACTTATTTTTTATGATTTTTGTGATTTTAAGAGTTCCTTTAAAAAATAATTAGATTTTGTTGATTATTTAGAGATTTTGAAATAATTTACCTCGCATTATTGTTTAAGAAGTAGTATTTTGTTTTAAAATGTGTTGGTGAGTAATGTGAAAAAGAGTCACATCATGGGACACATTTTCTTTTTTCTTTCGTAAATACATATTTTATTTTACGAGTGTGTTTTTTTTACATTCTGTAGACAAGCTTAATAAATTCTTCACCAGTTTCTGTTTCAAAAAGTTGAAAATTAACAATAATAAATTAGTAATAATAAAAATAGTTATAAAAAAAAATTAAATCGCGTTTTTCTCAAAACTTGTTTTTTTGTAATATGACACTTTTTTAGAGGATGTGCGTACGTTTATTGAATTTTTAAATGTTAATACCACTTTTAGAGGGTTTACTAGTTACTACTCACTAGTTACTACCAAACAGCTACGAACGAAGAAAGCTCCATCTTTTTGTCTAGCTTATCTCTTTTGTCTTTTCGACCGATTTCCTAAAAGGAGGAGGTACTTAATTTGACTGTATTTTTTTATATTTGTTACCTCATAACTTTTGAGTGGGTGAACTGATTCTAAAAATTCTTTGTTTTTTAAAGTTGGTGCTTCCCGTGTGGTCCCATTTAAATTTAATTAAATTCGGTCCAGTAGTTTTTGAGTTACACTCCAATAACTGAATAGAATGAAAGTCGGTATTCAAATTTTTCATATCGTACTTGTTATTATATTGTTTGTTTACCGTACAGTTTTTTTAAGTCAAAAAATGACTTTTGTGGGAGTAAGGAGAATACCGTTCGCAACCTCCCGACTTCCCTCCGACTCACGCATAACACCATTTAAAACCAAAAAAGGTAAGAACAAAATTTCTTATATTCTTCTACGGTTCTCTTTAAAAAGTCTTATGTTTTTATATCATCCATTACGCGGTTGCACCCGCGTGGTAATGGATGATGACGATAGTGATGAAAAGTATCATATGTGTTTTCCCGGGATTTAATCGATTTCCTCGCCTAATTTCATTACGCTCCGTTCAGCAGGTTAGGCAAAGTACGCTAATATACACCTAATTTGTATAATTACCAAAAAAAACAGCACTATATGCTGCTGGTACGTAATTCATACATGGGAAGAAAATTTAAAACTACTTTAAAAAAAAAAAACCCACATAATCATCAATATTTGGTCAAACGTCTAGATTGATTCACACCTACAAATTTTATTCTAGGCATTTCCACTATTCATTAAGATATACTGCGCGCGGTTTATGCATGAAACTTAACACCCCTACATAGAAATGTATCATTCATTCATAACATTCGGCAAACTCGCGTCCTAGCTCGTTAGACCTGGCCACCGGACCAACCCCGCACACTCCGCCCTGCCACCGCGCGGCCTCTGTTTCTTCCGAAAACGAACGAACGAAAGCCGAAAGTCGACAATCTCTTTCACACCGAACGCTCGGGTGGGGGGTGTAAGAAAGAGTAAGAGAGATATTTTTTCACTGACGCAAATCATGTGTTTTCATTAATAAGTTGTACATAGGCATGTAGTATTTTTGTTAAGATGGTGTCCATACTTTTAGATGGAATTTTCGAAAACTTTAACAATTAATAATTATTTCACTGTGAAGTAATAAAAAAATTTGACTACATATCTACAATGTATTAACACTTTTGTACCGCCCATTTTTTTTTTGGTATTTATACAAATAGGGTGTATATAAGTAGAACATCTTCCCTACTATATATACCTACGCGTGTAGGGTTGTCAACATCGCATCTACGAACAAATCTTCGATTAATCTTTTTGTTGGTAGATTACTTTACTACAAGTACCTACTTTAGTTTAGGCGTGATAGGGTAAAACACAAACAGAGAGATACAGTGACAGAGATAGTGACCAACAAACGTATTTATAATTATTATTATTATGGATAACAAAGTAATCTACATCTATACATCTATACATACAGATAAATAAAATTTAAATGTCTGTGAATCCAAATTAACAGCTTCTCATTCCACAAAATTCCCTCCATCCCTTCTCACTAAATCCATTATGAAATATATAGGTACAAATAATACTCGTAGTAGTTTATGCAACTGTCATATAATAGAGGGTATTAGGGTGGAGGCTTGTTATGGCTTATCTTAAGCAACTTCTTAACCTTATACTGTAATTATAGCTGTAAGCCCCCCAAATAAAATAAAATAAAAATAAATTAAAACATGAGTGTAGTTTTTTATTAAGATTACACGAGTGTTTTAATACCTAATTATATGCAGTTGCATACACTACTTTATTTAATCTCATGACATTTTTGCTACTAAAGTTGTATCCAACAAAATATTACACAAATTTGTATGTATGAAATAGCGCCAAAATGGAAAAAGTCTTCTTCTTCTTGTTTGTATGGCTTGTGCGGCGTAACCACAATTTTGCCAATATCAGTGGAAAAAGTCTGTTATTGGTCTATTGGCTCGGAACCAGCGCGTTGCGTTCACCACAGATATTGTGTACTTAAATTGAATTGAAACCTCCTTGGTCGGGATACATTGTACTTTAATAATTAAAACATTGTTTTAAAGCATTGTTTTGTTAGGAGAATAAAGCTTTAATTTAATTTTTTTATCTTAAAGAAGTATGTAAATAAAATATGCCAATAAAAGTCTGTATTTCATTTCATAATTAGAATTAGAAATTACCGAATGAGATTATATTAAAATATATACATACAATACTTTAATAAAAAGACATTTTCTTAAATGTGTGTATGTGTGTCTGTCTGTTTGTTCCAGGTAAACTATTAAACAGACGGACCGTTTTAACGGAACTTTCACTGACAGATAGCTAATGTTATAACGAGTAATTTAGGCTACTTTTATTTCATCATCACCATCCATCACCACGCAGGTGCACCGCGGGATGCAGCTAGTTTTAAATAATATTTAAGGCTTCAATTTATTAATAAACATCAACCAATCACATTACCTATACGGATATGGTTATAAAAGTAAAATAAGTAACAGACATTTAGTCTATATTAGCGACATTGACCTTTATCAATTAGAACAGTGTTATTTAAGTTGGTTTCATATTTCCGTCAAACGAAATATTCTACTCTCTATGGAAGGTATGCAGATTGGTACCTATCTACGACCATGTCCGTAGTAAGGTACAATTCAGTGTGCTTACGTGATGGTTGCCAAGCAGATAGAAACTGCTCTTACCAACTAGTATGTCAATGCTGGATGCTAGGAACGACTTCTACAAATGTGTCTTAGAGGGTCGGTGGTATCCATGCCAAATAATCTACCTCCAAGCAAAAAAAGCGATTAAAGTGCAAAGATTAATAACTGTGTTTGTGTGTGTTGTAACATTCGAAGGACAGTGAGCAATACAACAAGCTTCCAGAGCAAGTTACTGTGACCACAACTCTTAACTGTTTCAAAGCTCACCTCAAACGCTGGCTTATCGAGCACACGTTTTACAGCTTTGATGAATTCGATAAGTTTACTAAGTATTTGACGTATTTTATAAATTACTATTGGATGATACTTATGTACTTACTTATCTTAATATAATAATTTTCTATTTAATAATGATTCTTTTATCAATTTAAATTGGTATTTATTTAAATAATGATTAGGCTGATATACCTACTTACTTATTTTAATTCAATGTATAGTTCTGTTTTATTCTATAAATTTTGTAATTATATTAATTCATGACATTATTAATAATAAGAATCTATTGTAAAATGATACCTAATATAACGTTCATTGTTATAAGGCAAATAAATAATCTTAATGTGAATCTGAATCTGATAATCGAAAATTGACATATAAATAATGTATTCTAATGTTTGGTCATTAACGTTAGTTAGTAATTCTATAAGTTAGGCACTGAATAAAACTTACGTAACACCTAGGTATCGTATACTATGAGATAAGTCAATCACTCCTAGTCTAAGCATGGCTGCCCGACCTGGATCAACTGACACCACACTGATAAGGGTTGCAGGTAAAAGGTCCATAGATACAAAAGTAACTGGAAGTAACTTGCAGCAACTCGCGAAGTCTTCTCGTTCAAAATACCTCAGTGCCTCAAGACTAAAGTCTTTGACCAGTGTGTGTTACCAGATTAATGGCACTGAAACGTGGTGTCTTACTATGGGCCTCACAAGTAAGCTTACAGTCGCACTGGGAGCAACGCGGAGATTTGCTCGGGGTTTCTCTACGTTCTTCATAGAATCAGAAATGAGGAGATCCGTAGAAGTAAGAAAGTTACCGACGTAACCCAGAAGATTAGCCAGTTAGTGTAGCAGTGGGCAGGGTAGGATGGCCGATGGGGCCGAAATGTATTGGAGTGGAATCCAAGGACCGGCAATCACAGCGTATTTCGTCCTGACAGACGACCTGATAATCATCGAAGGACGACTTTGGATGCAGGCCGCTTCCAACCGGTTCATTTAGAAAAATATGGGGGAGGTTTATATTCAGCAGTAGACGTCCTACGGCCGAGATGATGATGATGGAAGTAACTTAATTGATGATTAAGTTGGAACATGAAAGTTGACAGCTCAGTTAGTAGCAACCCTGCCTTCTAAACGCCGGGCTCCAGGTTCGATCCCTGGCCCGGTACCGTGGCTTTTAACCATGTTAATGAAAACCTCTTAATTTAAGTTCATTTTATTCTGTGTTTGATACCACAGATATGCCAACTCCACCACTCTACTACAATGACTTATTCTTCCAAATACTTCTACAGTGCTTAGGCATGTAAAGCACTGTAGCTAATAAAGCCACTGAATGAGCAAAACCTAGATACCAGGTGTACGTAGCACTGCACTTAAACTGCAAAATATTTAATTAATTAGATCGTAGGAACTTAAATAGGCCGTTAATAATCTAAAAATGTTCATCATACAATGATTTTTGACGTGATAACGTCTTATAAATCGATGTACCTATGCCGGCTACACAACGAAAAAGTATGACTCATTGTCACGTTCCGCTTGAGCCAAGCGTGCAAACGATAGAGAGGCACGATCGGCCTAAGCGTTCGGCTTGTCTTATGTCGTTATCACGTAAAATTATGGTCCGTAAACCGACTTTGCACACCTTTTTTTTTATAACAACCAGCCAAGTGCGCGTTGGGCTCGCGCACTGAGGATTACGTACACATGACAGCATCTCTTATTGCAGTCTAACTAAAAGACAAGTAGGTTAATGGACAAACTTAATTTAGCCGTTCGATTCTTAGACATGGTTATTACACCAACCGCAAATAATAAGTTTGTAATATAAAATTAGCTTTTTTTATTATTACAGTACTTATTTACGGTTTGCAAAATCTTTTTCTTTGGTTTTAAACTTTTTTTTTGCCAAATTTCATGATTCTGAATCAACGTCAAGTATCTTATAGGATTCGATTCACTTGAGAAAGCATAAAACATGCGCAAATATGTAATCGTAAACAAATACCTTTTTTATTGCCTAAAATAGACAGATAGGCAGGCAGACCAAAAGGAAAGTGGGCACCATCGCCTATAGACGTTTCACGTTTGCATCACCAAGGGCGTTGTCAACGCACTGCCGACCTCTAAAAGGAATAGAAGGGGTGAGGATAGAGGGGAGAAGGAGAGGGGGGGGGAACTCCTCCGGAACCACCCGGTTTACAAATTTCATCTTGATACCGTAACGCGTTTCTGAGAAAAAGCGTCTTTAAAGACTGACAGACGAACAACAAACTGATCCTGAGGGTTCTTTTTTCCTTTTGAGGTATGGAACCTTAAAAAGCGGAGTGCAGTACTGATGTTAGCATATAAGAGAGTAGTGGTTAAGTCTGTAATGACCTCAATGAGAGACTAAAGTGAACAAAGCAAGCGTACTGCGGAAGAGGTTAGCGAGGCGAGGAGTGGAAACTACGGTACGGCAAACGTAGTAGGTCATCCACCAACAAGGTGGTCAGATCTAATTGCAGGCTGATATTAAATGCAGGTTGATTCCAACCGCTCCTTTTGAAATGGGAGGCATATGTTTAGTACTGGACGTTATACGGCATATATAATGACGTCCAGTACTAAACAGGGAGGCCTATGTTTAATACTGGACGTTATACGGCATATATAATGATTGATGACTGAGGCACCTTATTAGAACCAATTAGCAACTTGTCTCGATTACGTAATACGTCCTTCATTAAGTCCACGTATTTTATTAACCGACTTCAAAAAAGGATAAAGTTACATTATATTCGTGTATGTTTTTTTGTGTATGTTAGCCGATTTATCTCCCATTTGTGGACTCAAAATATTTTTTTGGTAGGTACAGTGTATTTCCGAGCTGGTCCATTTAAATTTTATCAAATTCGGTCTGTTTTTGAGGTACACTCCAAAACTGAAAAGTATTACTCTTATCTTGATGATATCATCATTGACGGTGAATGACAATCGATCCCGTAAGTAGCAAGGGTCACTAAAAAAGGTGAAAAAAAATTTATCAAAAATAAGAACCAACTTCAATGCCAAAAAGTGTGGAATACCTTGTTGAAGTCTGTACCATGATAGTTCAAAATAAGGTACCTTTTATCATAATACTAGCTGCTCTCCGCGGTTTCACCCGTGCAGTGATGGATGTTGATGATGATGAATCTTATATAGCCTATGTTACTCAAGATGAATGTACTCGTAGCTTTCCAATGGTGAAAGAATTTATGAAATCGGTCCAGTACTTATTGAGCCAATTCGTTACAAACATACTTACATACAAATCTTTCCTCTTTATAATATTAGTATAGGTCACAGACCATATAACCACTATGGTCTGTGTTATAGGTAAATATAGATTGGGCGCAAGGTACGGAGTTCGACAAGTTATTTCACACTTTTCCATTTTTTGGTAAAAATATCTCAATCTATTGATTTTGAGATTATTCGATTCTGGTATGCTTACTATCTATGTTATTTAATAAAGTATTTGAACTAACCTTTACGTTTTGTTAATCTACATTTGCACTATAGCAGCCCTACAATGAAAATGTAAAAAATCATATATGTATGTGTACAAAGATTTAAAAAACTGCGGTTTGGCGATAGAATGTATAATAGATGTAGAATTAACTTATAATTCGAATTCATAATGTATTCGTGCATACATAATTATATAATTTACTTATTCTATATATTTTTTCAAAATTACAAAAAAAAACAAAAAAAAATTAAAATTAAATTTGAATTAAAGTTTTTAAATTAAATTTGACGCCTCAAAGAAATTACAGGTGACCAAAGAGCTGGTACTTACCTCGGGCAACGTATCAGCCTGGCTATTCAACGTGGTAACGTCGCCACTCGTCACCACTTTTTGGGCACTCTACCCGTAGACAGGGACTTAAATGCTGTTTTTTATCTGTAATAATATACATAATTTAGAAATATTTAAAAAGATAAAAATTATAGAATTGCTCTAGAATTATAATGGCCGGGATCCAAGTTTAATGTCTGGCCAGGCCAAATTTGATGATATTACAACTAGGAATGTTTTCTTATTCTATTATATATTCTATACTAGACCACAAATCAATATAATTGAAGTATTGTCTGGTTCAGACTGGTAATAACTAAAAAAATTAAAAAGAGTAATATTCTAAGGATACGGACCTAGTGTCTGTAGTGTATAGAAAACAGGGAGTAGGTTTTAGTCCGTACACACTGGCTCTCCCATCCCCGCCGGTGGACTCGGACACAACCTCAGTGATTGCTATTGCGATGGCCACTCCACAACATATATGATTTTATTCTTTCCACCTTCATTTCCTTTCTATAATCAGACTCTGTCTCTTTCATCTCCATGGCATAATAATATCGTTTTATAGTCGAAGTTAGACAGTACCTATGCAAAATGACAGCATGCGAAAAGTACTTGAAAAACATTTTTTTTTAACACTGAAGACATAACGAAGCAAATTCAATAAAAGCCTTAAGGCGCGGTCCAATCCTCATTTTAAAACAGTTTACGACGCTTTACATAAGATTGAGAATCGCTTCAGATTGGACGGTGTAATGCGAAGATGCAATTGAATACGTGCTAATACTTTTATAATTATTACATACAATCAAATGATTGAGTTTTGATGATAAAAAAGTCCATAGTTCACTAGTAAATTTCATTGGGAATTCGAATATGATACATTCATTAAAATATATTTGCCCATAATTGAATAATAATGCTTTTTCCCACGAAGAAAAAGTACGTAACGTAAGAAAAAAAAATTTTTTTTTTACAAAATTTAGGGAATGTTGCCGATTTTTTCTATCGAGCCAAGTTTGCTCAATCGAGTATTGGCTCCCATACTTCATAAGAACGTATAATCAATTTACACTACGTTTTTTTCGAACTTCGGTTATTAGGTTTAAGCATCAAAAAATTAAGTTTTCGCGAAGTCCAATCATGAAATTTGGTCGTAATCTACACTCATTTCGCCTTATGTCAAAAATTCTCATATACACGTATGCATATTTATGAAACATAACCCTCCCACTGGCCAGTCGGGTAAAAACAATTGAATACCGTGTGACCTTCATGGCTTATTCAGTAGACCATCGTTCGATTCATTATACCAAGTAATTGACATTGGTTCGATCCATTGGGCATTGCGTATTGCGTAGATATCCATCTAACCAATATTTACGGGGCTAGTTATCAGACTGGCCTGTGGTACAAGTGAAAGGAGATAGGCTATAATAATAACACTACAATTTATTTCTTTTCCTTAATATATCTCGTAGGTTTTTACATTTGCCTCAAGTTATTTAGGTTATGTTATCAACCGACTTCCAATAGTATGAGGTTTTCAATATATTTTTAAATATTTTTTTTTATGTATGAACACACATAACTTTTTACAGAGTGGTCCGATTTTGATAAATCTTTGTTTAATAGAATATACCTACTTTCGAGGTGGTCAAAATTAAATTTCATCAAATATGGTCAATCGGTTTTTGAGTTACACTCGAATAACTGAAAAGTGTTTCGGCTATCCTGATGTTATCCTTATTGATGATGAATGACAATCGATCCCGTGAGTAGCAAGGGTCACTAAAAAGTAAAGTTAGTGTTGAAGTCGGTTATATTTTTGGTATTTTTGTTTTTAATTCAAGTAGTCAGAGTCACAGACGCATAAATAATTCATTAAATCATAAGTCACGTTCGAGTAATGCAGCGGATGCATTGCTAAAACTTTCATATGCGATTGACCAATGATCTTATATACGAAGAAAACTCAACAAAGAATAATTACAAATACAATTTGAAAAGTTTAATACCGACTTCTATTCTATTCAGTTATCGGAGTGTATCTCAAAAACAACTAGACCGATTTAATGAAATTTAAATGGGACCACACGGGAAGCACCAGCTTTCAAACAAAAACAAGAACTTTGTTAGACGGTTCACCCAGTCGAGAGTTATGAGGTAACAAACATAAAAACATGAAAAAAACATACAGTCGACTGAGTACCTCCTCCTTTTTTGGAAGTCGGTAGAAAATAATATAAGTATTTGAACTCAAAAAATTCATGATTTTATTATAATTGTTTAATTGCACTATTATAATAACGATACCCATTGTTGCAATTTTTATTCCTTCCATTACCCGTTTACATATTGAAATGTGGTTGTCTGTCTATTATTTAAGGTTTGTTGTAATACTATCTAAGGAATATATTTTTAAAATTAACGCAAAAATATCAAAATTCATTAAAATCACCAAAGCAATATTACGTGTTATGTAAAAAATATTTTGATGTGCAGGTGCGTCTATACCAAAAGGAGCTGCATTCGTCCTTTTCAGAAAATACTTTGAGTCCAGATTCCGGAATTCGCTTGAATGTGCGGTATCATCCCTGAAAAATAAATACATATTTAAAAATGTTCTATATAAAATGGCAATGTTTGGTATCGCTAAGCAGGCGTTAGTGCTTTTAAAAAAGTGATGCTATAAAAATTACATAGTATGTAGTTATTTTTCAGGTTTAATACAATACAATAACACTTTATTGACACCATAAATGAATATTATCAAAGAATATTTTAAAGTACAGGTACAGGGCGGTCTTATCGCTAAAACCGATCTCTTCCAAATTAGATATATTTATAATGGTATGAATTGGAGTGCCAAGAATTTACTTGTGCATTGTTTTGTACTTTACTTGTTTTTAATCAACTTGTTATTTGGCATTATGCGCCACTTTAAAATTAGCAAATTTATATTTGATTTATAAGAAGGTTTGCTGTTACTCAAATTTTTAAATTTCTTCTATAGAGTTCCCAAACCTTTACGTTAAGGTTCTGATGATGAGGTCAGTAGTACTTCAAGCTATTTTGCGACATTATGTGCTAGGACTAGTAGTTCTGCGAACAACCTCGCTAGCACATAGTCTTATGAGCAGCAATTTTTCGCAGTAGTTCACAACCTATTGTTACGGAAACCACTTGACCAACTATGCTCATATTATAAATTCCTCATTTCTCTTCCTTAGTCATGTACCAGCCCAAGATAGACCTAAGTGGCGTGCAATTGGAGAGGCCTATGTCCAGCAGTGGACTGCTACAGGCTGATGATGATGATGAGTCATGTACCTAAAGTAACAACCCTCCCAACTAAAAATCGCCAACGACAAACAACATTTTTGTAATGGTAGAACATGCATATTTCGTCAAGATTGGTTGAAAAATGCGACCTGTACAGGAAGAGCAACACACAACCTAACAAACATACGAACAGATGAAAGTCAATTGGTCCAGTTAAAGCAGAGACGTTTAGCTCGCTCCGTCAATTATATTAAATATTAAAAAGCTTCTTCCTTGTTCCACATCACTACATCAATTTCAGGCCTTCGTAATAATATCAGGCTAAAGCTACGTTACTCGTTATTACGGGGTATATTTTCAATTGAAATAACTGTCTATAAGGTATTAATCCAAAAGCTCCACTCTAGAAAAAAGTAAACAATGCGTCACTCGCTTAAAAACCCAATATATGCGAAGACGGTAATGCTTAAAACCTATCCAGTGAATTATATCATCATCATCATCATCTCAGCCGTAGGACGTCCACTGCTGAACATAGGCCTCACCCATGATTTTCCAAAAGGACCGGTTGGAAGCGGCCTGCATCCAACGTCTTCCTGCGACCTTCATCAGGTCGTCTGTCCTGTGTCTGGTCTGTGTGTGGACCTGCGCTGCGCTTGCCGGTCCGTGGTCTCGACTCCAGAACCTTTCGGCCCCATCGGCCATCTGTTCTGCGTGCTATGTGCCCTGCCCACTGTCACTTCAACTGGCTAATCTACTGGGCTATGTCGGTGACTTTTGTTCTTCTACGGATCTCCTCGTTTCTGATTCCATCACGTAGAGAAACCCCGAGCATAGCCCTCTCCATAGCTCGTTGTGCGACTTTGAGCTTATCTATGAGGCCCATAGTAAGAGACCACGTTTCAGTGCCATAAGTCATCACTGGTAACACACATTGTTCGAAGACTCTTGTCTTGAGGCACTGAGGTATTTTTGACGAGAAGACTTCGCGAAGTTTCTGACCTCTTTCTTGAAGTTGGACCTGCCTAGTTTGACTGTCTGTCCCAGGTATATGTACTCGTCAACAACTTCGAGAACTGAGTTCCCAACTGATATTGGGGTAGTTACAACATGGGCATTAGACATAATTTTCGTCTTGTCCATGTTCATCTTAAGACCTACCCGCTGGGAAACTCGATGGAGGCCTTCGAGCATTGTACTGAGGTCTTCCTTGGATTCTGCACTGACTACAATATCATCGGCAAATCGAAGGTGAGTGATGTATTCGCCGTTAATATTGATGCCAAGTCCTTGCCATTCCAGAAGCTTGAAGGCGTCTTCCAATGTAGCGGTGAACAGTTTCGGAGATATAACGTCTCCCTGTATCACGCCTCTTTGCAATGGAATTGCCTTCGAACTCTGCTTCTGTACTCGGACTGACATGTAGGCGTTTTTGTACAAACACTTCAGCACTTCAATATACCGATAGTCAATACGGCACCGCTGGAGAGACTCAAGCACTGCCCACGTCTCGATCGAATCAAAGGCTTTCTCATAGTCCACAAACGGTAGACAAAGAGGCAAGATATACTCTTCAGTCTTCTGTATAACTTGTCGTAGCGTGTGGATGTGGTCTATGGTAGTATAGCCTTTTCGGGAACCGGCTTATTCCGGAGGCTGGATTTCATCAAACCTGCGACTGAGACGGTTCGTTATGACCTTCGAAAACAGCTTATAAACATGGCTCAAAAGCGAGATGGGTCTGTAATTTTTAAGTAAAGTGTGTTTTAAGTAAGTGTCTTGAAGAACAGCACCGTCACGCTTTTGTTCCATGCTTCTGGCATTGAACCTTTGAGTAAGACGGTATTAAAGATCTTCTGAAGGACTTTAAGTACCAGTGTTCCACCGGCTTTCAGAAGTTCAGATGTGATACCGTCGTCACCAGGCGCCTTGTTGTTCTTAAGCTGTTTCAAGGCCATTCTAATCTCGTACAGGCTGATGTCCGGGATATCTTCGGTATAATGTCGGGTCAGCTTGGCTCTTGGGTCTTTGACCGAGCTGCTAACAGGTTTAGCGACCGAGGTTTATAACTGTCCGTAGAAACTCTCTACCTCTCCTAACACTTCCGCTTTGGTCGACGCTACACTGCCGTCTTCTCTCTTCAGCTTCTTCAACTGGCTTTGCCCAATAGACATGTCTCTTGCAAACACTTTGAAGCCTTTTTTCCGCTCTATCGTCACTTTAATACGGTTTGTATTAAAGATCCGGATGTCGTGTCGCAAGGACATCCATATTCGTCTATTGAGCAGCCTATATGCTTCAGCATCATCCGAAAACTGCAGTTTCAATGAGCGTCGTTCAGCCATGAGGTTTAGGGTATCATTGGAGAGTTTCTGTGGCCTATCTGTACGGTGGGGTTTAAAGTACTTGGAACCCACTGTATGGACAGTCTCTACTAACCTGTTATTGATCTCGTCCACTGATGCGATGTTTTCAAGGCAATAGAAGCGATTGGATAGCTCAAGTTGAAAGCTCTCGGGGTCTTGAATACGGGCACGAGTGGGTCGGAGCGTAGACTTCATCAGACGAGACCTCTCAAGTTGAACATTAATATTCACCGTGCCTCTTACCATTCGGTGATCACTACTGGTTTTAACCCTGTTGATCACGGAGTCACGGAGACATCAGTGAATATTTGCCTTTTGTTGGTCATAATGAAGTCAATCTCATTTCTCGTGGAACCATCGGGACTCAGCCAGGTCCATTTCCTGTGAGGTGGCTTCTGAAAGAAAGAGTTCATCATAAAGAGTCCCTCTTTCTCCAGGAAGTCGGCCAACCTCTGTCCCCTACGGTTCCGTTGTCCATAGCCAAATTTCCCCACTTTCAACTCATCCTCGCTTCTCTTACCCAACTTCGCGTTGAAGTCCCCCATAACAACTAGAAAGTGCGTTTCAGAGGTATGTATAGCCCGACTAATGTCCTCATACATATCCTCCATCATCCGGGTGCGACTTCGTCGGTGCGTATACCTGAATGACCTTCAGCGAATATCGTTTGGATACTCTGAGTATTAGGTATACGACCCTATTGGAAACGCTATCGATCGTAACTATGTTGTTAGTAAGGGACTTGTGGACGAGAAACCCGACACCACCTTGGGACTTGTTGGTCGCCCTCCCGGTGGTAGAGTAGGTTACCTGATTTTAGGGTTATCGTGTCCTCACCCACTCTACGGACTTAAGATAACCCCACAATGTCCCAGTGTACCTTACTCATTTCTTCTTCCAGCTCATATATCTTCTCGTCTGTCCTCATCGTGCGTATGTTGTGTGTTACCAGGGCCAGTCGTCGTCGTTGGGGGTGGTAGCCGGTATATGGTAGCTGGGGATTCTTAGCACCCCCTGCCCCACCGTTACCGTGGCCGCTACCGTAGCCAGGAATAGCGGGGCTGCCGGGGACTGGGGGCCTGGTTCTTTTCGTCCAATCCATTGAGGGGTTTTGCCAATACTCGCCATGCTTGGCAGGCGGGTTGGCGAGCGCAGTTTGTGTGTGTTTGACTGGGAAGGTGCTGCTGCCCACCTTCTGATTTGTTATCCCTTAACCACCTTCTACGGCACCCACGGGTAGAGTTGGGGGGGTGCTATTCTAAGCTGGCACCACCACGGCCATTATTATATGTTTTTTAATTATTATTTTCCGTGCCATGCACGGTTTTAATGCAATCCACAATCCACAATCCAGTTACAGATGTTTAATTATCCCTCGGGAACTCTTTAATTTACCGGGATCGAAAATATCCTATATGTTGATCATGGATATAAGCTACCACCATACAAAATTTCATTTAAACCAGTCCAGTCGTTTCGGAGATTAGCCCGTACAAACAGACAGACAAACATACAGAGAAACAAACAATTTGAACATATTTTTCACTCCTTACATCCCCTGATTCGGTTTTTAGCATAGTTTTCATTGTAAAGAAATTTGACCTCTACAGTTTATAATATGTAGTAGTTTTTACATCCCTCGTTTCACCCCCTTAAATCATCCCTGACAAAAATCTTAAAGTTAAAGTATCACTATTTATTTTAAATTACCTATCCAGTTATCAATTTTCATCACTGTAGCTCCAAAAGCAAAGAACTTTTGAAAAAAAAACATACCACGTTTTACCCCCCTAAGTCATCCCTGTCAATAAATATTGAAATCATCATTTTAAACTGTTCAAATGCTAATTTTCACCACTGTATGTTTGAAAAAACACAAAACCTTCCATACAAAGTTTCACCCCTCCATTTCACCCTCTTAAAGCACCACTATAAAAAAAAATTGGCCTACATTTTTTTATTTTGAATGACCTATCCAAATACAAATTTTCACAACTATAAGTTCAAAACAAAGGAGTTTTATACAAACTTTTTCACCCCTTTTGACCTCCTTAGGGGTCGAATTTCATAAAATCCCGTCTTAGTGAGCACCTACGTCCTAAAAAGAACCCCTATGCAAAATTTAAAACTTTTAGCACTCGCAGTAACGAAGTGTCATACAAACTATGAACCCCAAAAAAACGGGGTTGAATTTCATAAAATCCCGCCTACGTGAGCATCTACGTCCTAAAAAGAAACCGCATGCAAAATTTGAAACTTCTAGCCCTTGTAGTTTCTGAGATTTCGAGATGAGTGAGTGAGTGAGTGACCTTTCGATTTTATGTATATAGATTTAGTTAGCTTTATTACCTAAGTTTTTATTCTCAACAAAGATAAATCCCCTTTTTATTTATTTATAATGAAATCGAGTACATAGTACCATAACATAATTCAACCAAAATGCGTAGCAGTTTGTAGGCAGATGCTAACTCTTATGACTAATTACAACTCTTCGTACGTGTAGGTAAGAAGATGTATTATAATATAATAATGATAATAATATAATAATAATATATCTTCATCATTCATCAAGCAGAAGAATATCAGGTTATGGAAATTGATGAATAAAATGTCATTTTTATCATTTTCATCAAGATATGTAATACAGATATATACGGATACGTAAGAGCTACATTAATACATGTTATTTTAATTATTGAACTTCATTTATTTTTATTTTATTAATTATTTACTAATTTAATAATAATTACAACAGATTACAATTTAATATGTTATATACGTATGGCATTTATTTTTCAACCTAATAAATGATTTATATACTGTTATTTAACATAATTCTTATATTGTACGTCCGCGATTGGCAAGCTGTGGTTTCTCAAGCACTAAATAATTTTCAATTTCAATTTCACTTTATTCGGGGACAAATAAGCACAATGTTCAAATACAAATATACATATTTAGAGTATTACAATTTAGTTGCCGCTATATTGGCTTGTTATTTACATACAACTTTTTTCACTGAACCTACACTAAGTTATATATTGATATGCTTTTGTGTTTATGTTTGCGTGTGTGTGTGTGTGTGTGTGTGTGTGTGTGAGAGAGAGAGAGAGAGAGAGAGAGAGAGAGAGAGAGAGAGAGAGAGAGAGAGAGAGAGAGAGAGAGAGAGAGAGAGAGAGAGAGAGAGAGAGAGAGAGAGAGAGAGAGAGAGTAGGTGTGTCTTTAATAAGATCTATTTCAACACGGTTTCGGAAATATATAATTTCATTTAAATTTCAATTCACCAACACGGGCAACGCGCATAATACACAAACCAAATCTATACTAGTAGTTCTGCGAACAGTAGACCTCGCGAGCGCAGTCTTAGTTAGTCGCAGTTTTTCGCAGTCTGAGCTATCTCCAGACGGTACCAAATTTTCTTGCCAGGTTTTTAAACCTCACAATATTTTCTCGGCAAACACCTGACCAATTATGCTCATAATTGAAACTTAACACATTATCATATTAAACACATACTCTCCTTCTTTTGCTTGCGGTGCCATCTCCTACCAGAGGTTAGATATAATTAACCCTCTGAGACAAGTGTTTTTTTACTACGAAGACAAATTCTGTTTTAAATAAATGAAACATGTTAAACTTGAAATAAACTAAAAGTTAGATAAGCCGACGACGGAAATAATTAGCCACTACTAAGTTATTTATAAATCCGCTATTAAGTTATTTAATCTTTCCTATACCGTGATAATTAAAACAAAAGATTTATGAATGAAACTGACGTGTATTTACGTCACTGGGACGCAAAGGGTTAAGGCCACTCGGACCTTAGAAGCTGCTGCCCGAAATAGCGACCTGTTGCTCATGTTGAACCATGTCCGGAAATTATTGAGCCATGAGGTACGTCTTCTGCCTGGTCGTCTACGTCCTTGGATTTTACCCTGCATGATCAGTTGTAGAAGATCGTATTTCTCATTGCGCATGACCTGACCCAGGTACTGGAATTTTCTAGTCTTTATTGCATTTAAGATCTCTACTTTTTTATTTAGCTTCTGTAAGACTTTTTCATTGGACACTCTATCAGTCCACGAGATTTTCAAAATTCTTCTGTACACGCACAATTCAAAAGCTTCCAATCGTTTACTTATGGCTTGTGTTAAGGTACATGAATCGACTCCATACAGAAGAACCGAAAACACGTAGCACTGTGCCAAACGCACCCTAGTAGAGAGTCTAAGTGATCGGTTACAGAGAAGATGACTTAACTTCATAAATGCGTTACGTGTACCTAACGTATGTACCTAATATCAGCAAAATCGGTTGGTAAATAGCGCCGCAGCAAACATCCCTTTTCATTAGGAAAGTACATCCTCTTTTAAGAATCGCCGACGACAAAAATCTATATTGAATAGTTGAACATTCGTACCACGTTTAGTCAAGATTGATTGAAAAATACGACCTGTACAGGAGGACCAACATACAACCTAACAAACATACGGGCAGATGAAAGTCAATTTGGCCAGTTAAAGCAGAGACGCTTCGCTCGCGTCGCTTGCTCGGTCAATTATATGGGTTTTTGAGTACAAACCCGTGCTTTACCTATGTTCTTGTTGATCTATCCTTTTAGGCCCACTTGCACGTTCCAGAGTTAGCTTCAATAACTCAGAGTCAACTGCTACAACGGGCTTTTATAATTATTTTATCTTGCACCATTAAAGGTTAGGAGTAAATCTAAGGTTATTTATTGAAATAGTTAACCTAGCAATGTGGGAGGGCTAAGTCTTTAACTAGGGTTAGTGAAATTTTGTGTCAAAAGAAATTGAGGTTACATTCTGCTGTATAATGTACTCTTTGGACGAAATGACACGAGACAATACGTATAGAATAAAAAGTCGTCAAATTTCATACAACGAAGGATAAACAAGAAAGTCTATATACATTATACTGTAGTGCCAAAGAGATAGATATAAGTTTCACTTTTTGGATTCATTCATTATTGGTCAGGTTACAATATAAGCGCATATACAATTCAATGTTCCCGTCTAAAGATTAGAAATGTCAGTTTAGCAAAACCGCTGATCTTTTTTAGTCGTGCAAGGTAAAATGAGAGTTTAAAATTGATATGACTAACGCAAATTTACAAACTCGTAGACTTATTTATTCAACCCGAGCAAACGTGCAAGTGGGCCTTAAAAGCTCTTGGATTACTATGCTTCGAATTAAATAATTCTCTGTAACAAATACTTACATGAGTACCATTATATAAACTAAACGCATTCACCGACGGTACTACCATCCCAGTCCCTTTCAATTTAAAACTATTCTAATGTAATTGAACTAGTTCAAATTTCTTGCTAGAATAACCCGGTCCGGTCCGAAATGACGGCACGCTTTAATCCCTTACTTCGGCAGTTTAACTCAAGTTTAAGCTAAGTTTAACTTATGTTTGCTACGTATTATAGCAGTTTCTATTTACTGAAGGGTGCTTTCGGTTGAAGTTTGCTTTGGTAATGTACTGATGAATTGCTGATATGTGTTAATATCCCTACGTACAAGAACGTTTATCTAGTTACAAAAATTAAGATGGTAATGATAAAAAAACACCAAAAAAGTGTGAAATAACTTTCACGCTTTTTAGTGTTGCAGTCGGTTCCATATTTTGGTAAAAAAAAATTTCACTTTTTTAGTGACCCTTGGTACTTACGGGATCAATTGTCATTCAACGTCGATGATGATATCACCAAGATAGGCGTAACACTTCAGTTATTGGAGTGTAACTATATAAATAGCTTGACCGAATTTGATGAAGTTTAAATGCGACCACCTCGGAAGTATACTCGACCGAACAAAGAAAGATGTTTGAGAATCGGTCCACAAATGGGGAGAAATCGGTGAACATACACACAAAAATACATACAATTCGAAGCCGCATCATCCGACAATCCGTGTCCGATGCAATGACCACTAGGACACAGAGGCGATCCGTCCGAGCATCTAATTTGACACTGGTTGATTTTGAACGTATACTTATTTTACATGTACCCCGTCTATTTTTTGGAATAGTAAGTTTTATGATCTTCTACTATATAAAAATAAGTCGGGTTTTCCTTCCTGACGCTATAGCTCCAGAACGCACGAACCGATTTCCACGGTTTTGCATTCGTTGGAAAGGTCTCGGGCTCCATGAGGTTTATAGTAAAGAAAATTCAGGAAAAAATTAAAAAGAAAAGCAGGAAAATCTTTTTTCACATACAGCGCCATCTCTGATACATAGCATGTACTACAAACCAATATTTTAAGTAGATGGGGCCAAACGAAATGTTACATAAAACGAAGCCATCTGGTGGCGAAACGGAGTTCGCAGGGTTTGCTAGTACTAACATAAAAAAGTAATGTACTCATGTTAGCAATTAATAATGAAAAAAATATTAATGTACTCGCACCTTCTTTTCCCAGTACCTATCTAGTTAAATTATTTATAATATTTATAAATCCAATATGAATGTGTAAATATGGATATAGACCTTGTGTCTTCAATAATCAATTATTATTATTTATTAATGTTTTTTTTTCTATGCAAAGATATCATAAAGATCCTGAAAATAAATATATCTCTAAAGATCCTAAAAGGAAGTATTTATAGGATACCTTTCAGAGATGTAATCTCTAAAAGATTCCTATCGTTTAGTTCAATGATCGAGTTCTAAACAACATTTTCAGTATGTATCGTTTCAAAATCGAATCAATTCCAAAATAGATTGCTTTCATTGAATGTGAGTGCATTCGGAACCGCAGTGTTGGAGTAGAAATGGTCGTGATTTTCCACAATGGGCACATTTTAGTGTAGAGACACACCAGGACGAAAGTTTCCGTAATTTTTTTTATAATAATAATAAGTTTATTGACAGTAAATAAAAGGGGTGTGTTAACAATTTACCGGCTTAGGACTACCTATTTGATATAATAAAGTATGCACCTTTATGTAAATAGTAATGTTTATGGTAGGAACTGATGAAACCTGAACTAGTAATGAAACTGTATTTCAGACGCCAGAGCCCTCCGTTTTATGGAAACTAAAAAGTAGGTACATATACGTATAAGTGGTACATTTTTAATAACATCTTGGGTCCCACGATCAGATATTATCAATTTAAAAGATTTTTTCTTTCCTCCAAAGAGCACCAAGTGCTCAGGCCATAAACAACAATTTTATAAATGTAAAAAGTTAATAGAAAATAATGTTTGTTTCACTCTGTGTCAGTGTGACTGTATGTGTGTGTGTGAGTGTGTGTGTGTGTGGGTGGGGTATATATTTATCTTTTCAGTTATATAGCCCCTAGGGGCTTAATAAACTTCTCCGTTTCCATATACGAAAGAGTTTTTAGCCAGTTAGTAACTACTACTTTTACTTTGTTGTATGGTAGTGGATAGATATGTAGGATTTTATTTGCTTTATTGTACAGTTGATTTCAAGAACATCATAATTACTTAGACCTGATTCGAATTTAAATTTAATTAATTTATTATATACTGTTCGAGACTTTATTTCCTTCGGGTTCAGCGCTCACAACTAATGTAGTGACCTGCCCAAGGTTTGATTGAAGCGACAGGTAACCGGTGCGTGCCTACTTTAGACCTGAAATTTACTTTTACTTTGCACCCTAAGCTTTCTTATAGTAAGCTAAAGTATTTATTAATAATGAGTAAGTGACTTCCATTTCATTCATATTCCACTGCATTTTTCGTCATCGCATTCTCTCATGTTGCCATGTGTCGATATGGTCATATAATCAGGGAGTATAGCACGTAGATTTAAAGAAACTTTAAAGTCAAGCCCTGAGTTGGGTTAAAATTGTTATGAAACCCTTTATAGTGTATTGTTCAGTTTCAATAAAACGGTTTAGAAACAACTGTAAACTTTCAAATTGTAACCTGCCATTTCGCATAACTTTACCTGCCATTTATATGGCAGTGTCCATTGCTTCCCAAAAAATAAAAACAAATGAAAAAAATTTAAAAAAATTAAAACTTTTTGTAAACCTTGTTCGGATTCAATGGATACCTCCACATATTTTTTACAAAACATATAAAAACTTATTGTAATGTTAAAAATATTGAAAGGTATTTAATCAAAAAAGTAAGAGTAAAGAAACTGCTTCTAAATTATCAATATTGTAGAGTCCCAGTTTTTTTAGGACGGATCCCAATAATCTATCTAACCACAGTTTTGCTTACTACCGATAAAAATTTGACATAACGTCGATACAAATAGTGTCAAATATCTATCTCTAGTAAGGTAAACCGGCGATAGATAGATTATTGGGACCGGCCGTTAGTCGGGTTGTTTCGCGCCATTCGCCTGACGTTGAAACGGAATATCTCAGACGATATAACACGACGCTAACATTCGGGCGCGCTGTTCGCTCAGTGTGTCCCTACACTTATTGGTACATTCTCAGTTAGTTTTAACTAGCAGTAGGGAAATATACGATTTGGTTACATCTAAGGAACAGCGCCGAAGAGAATAACAATGGAGCGGCAACTCCATTCGTGGTTTTTACACTCACTAACTCCACCTGTACTACACCTGTACTAACCCGTTTGTTTCATGATATGTTTTTTATTTAAACCAATAAAGGGAGTCATTGAAAATAATACTGATCCATGGGCTAAATAGTATAAAAGAATAGAATAGTAGTGACGCAACTTCGAATTTAAGAGATATGCTTTTATATTTTCTACCGACTTCTAAAAAAGGAGGAGGTACTCAATTCGACTGTATTTTTTTGTGTTTGTTATCTCAGAACTTTGGACTGGGTAAACCGAATCTCAAAATTATTTTTTGTTTGAAAGCTGGTTCTTCCCGGTGGTCCAATACGACGAATCCTTTCGAAGTAATCCATAGTGTGTAAATTTGCATCTGCTACTGTCATATCACAAGACAAGACAAGAGTCTTTGATCATTGTGTGTTATCAGTGATGACTTATAGCACTGAAACGTTGTCTCTTACTATGGTTCTCAGAAATGAGGAGATCCGTAGAAGTACGAAAGTCACCGACATAGCCCAGAAGATTAGCCAGTTAAAGTGGCAGTGGGCAGGGGCAGAACAGATGGCCGATGGGGTCGGATGGTTCTGGAGTACAGACCACGGACAGGCAAGCGCAGCGTAAGTCGTCCACCGACAAGGTGGACTAACGACCTGACAAAAGTAGCAGGACGACGTTGGATGCAGGCCGCTTCCAACCGGTTCTTTTGAAAATTTCTGGGGGAGGCATATGCTCAGTAGTTGACGTCCTACGGCTGAGATGATGATGATGATGAATGTCATGGACAAACGTAGTGCTACCTATATATATAGAATGAATGAACGAATGAATGAATGAATCAAATATAATTTATTTATGACGGCAGCATATAACATTGATTGATAAAAGTAAGAAAGTATAATTACAGTTATTTACTGCTATGTCATAAAATGGTCCCCAACTCAGCATAATGCTGGTTTAAACCAGCGCTGGTCTTCCGTTGGAGCCAGTCTGTGACGTCACGGTGAATTTATATTACAACAGCTCAAATTATTAAAAACAAATTAACACTACAACCGCTTAGTTAGTTCTACCATAGCTATCTGTATCTATCTACTTGTTCAATAAACTAAACTCCAGCATACTAACATTAAACTATGGGTAGTCCCTACTCTGCCATTAGCAAAATCCAAATTCATACAACATATATAATAACATCTCCAAAAACAGGACCATTCTATTCAAACCCTGGTATTTCTACGCCAGTTTGGCGAGCACTAAGTTACGTGACGACTAATCTACCCGAAATACACCCACAATTGAACAAATGTCCAACCTTATTGCTGTCACTCAGAAGTACTACACCAAATTGGACCCCAGCGCAGACAGAATAAGAACTGCCATAACGTAGAGATCTTTAGTTTAGAGAACACCAACAGAATCGACACCAATAACTAGCAAACAAATAAAATAATTTTATATAAATCTTAAATTATGACTATATAATAAAGATACAAACGAGAAAGTTATTATCGGGTAGGTACATACCTACTCATAAGTCATATTAGTTACATTACTATGTGGCACTGGTGTCATGTCTTTGATTTTTCTGGCATTTTTGATGTGTGAAGATAAATTGTCTTAATTTCATTTTAAATATACTAATGTTTTGAAGGTTCCTAATCGGTGGTGGAATATTATTCCAACACTTGGACGCAGCGTAGCGGAAACTCAGCAAGCTCTAAAAGCAGCAGAGCCATGCTGAGCTGTGGAGAGTTGCATCGCGCACTACCGCGATCCAAATAGCTCATGTTTTGACAAGGATTTATATAATAGTATACTACTGTATATAGAGTATATTATACAGTATAAATTTTCAAAGAAGCTAGCATCCAGGAATAACACAAAACTGGTTGTATTCCAATTCAACGTTTTTGCGAACCTTATTTCACATGGACGAAGGCGCGTATTCAGCATCATACAGACGCTTTATGTTCTGCTATTACTCGATGTAAGTATACTGCAAAAGCAGTATCGTGGACTGAGTTTCGCACAAACGTGTCAATACTCCAAGAACTCTGTATTAGGCAACGTCTATCGGCCACTGTCCAATCCCGTATACTATCTTTCTTTGGACACGTTTTCACGAGACAACGACTCCATAGAGCGCCTAATTGACCAAGGCAGACTGGAAGGCACCAGACTGCGCGAAAGGTCGCTGATGTGATGGAGCGACCAAATCAATTGTGCGGTCGGTAGATCCTTGCATGAGTGCACCAGGATGACCGCTAATAGGCAAAAATGGCGTGACAACGTGAGGCGCTGGATAAACATATATGATACTTTTTATCATCATCGTCATCCATCATCATGCGGGTATAACGGCGGAAAATTTAATAAGGCATAATCTCTTCCTTGGTCTTGAGCACTCGGCACATTCTTCTACTTATTACGTATTTTTATCGTGGGGTGCCAGCTTCAAATAGAATGTAACAATGTGTCTTTATGATGAACTCTTTCATTCAGAAGCCACCTCACAGGCAATGGACCCGGCTGGGCGCTGATGGTAAAACGACAAATGAGATTGACATCATTATGACCACCAAGAGACAAATATTCACTGATGTCTCCATACGATCAAGAGGGTGAAAACCGGTAGTGATCACCGAATGGTAAGAGGCATATATATGTCAAACTTGAGAGGTCTCGTCTGTTGAAGTCTACGCTCCGAACTACTCGTGCCCATACCTATTCAAGACCTTCCAAGTTGAAAGCTCTTGGGGTCTTGAAGCTCTCTCTCGGGCTCAACTTGAGCTGTCCAATCGCTTCGATTGTCTTGAGAACATCGCTTCACATGTAAACCTTCACGCCCATATTCTAAGGGGGCGTATTCTAAAAATACGAATCATACGCATTAGATTCGCAGTTTCCTGCCAACTATACGCTCGATGATAGGGGGGGGTAAATTGCCAACTATACAATTGTAGGAGTGGAGAGGATAAATACCTGGTTTACGTGGGGGGTGTCGAGAGTCTCTGGATCTGATGAGTGCTGGTGACTGTGAGTCCTCGGTGGAGGCGTCTTGCTGTCGACGGCGTGCTGAAGGAGCTGAAGAACTATTGTTCACTTGGTTAGTGTTTGTATTGTCCCTTTGGGTTGTGCACTGGTTTACGCAGCGGGCTGAATGCGTGTGTACACACGTGCTGATTTAGGAGTGGTGTGTGGCCGGGCCGAACACACCCTGAAGGCCACTCGGGGCGAAGTCAGTCGCGGTGACTCGTGGTCATAATGGCGGTGCCACGCGGTCGCTACGCGGAACGCAGCGGTACACGTCCGCCAGTTACGAGTATAAAAGGGTGACTATTTCCGCTTCCTTTCAGCAGCTTGCTTCTAGTTATGACAGCTGCAGGACAGCGGCGGTGGGGCGCGCGGTCGCGGGGCGCGCGCCTTGAGGTGACGTCACGCTTTCGCGTGAACACGCATATTGCGTCTGTAGTAACATCTCGCCCGGCCGCATGCTGAACGCAAATTCAAATTTCAAATTCGTTATTTGTTCTAAAATAATTCAGTGTTAGGAATTTTACGTGCTGTGCTATTTTCGAATGACTTTTCCTTTACATTTCAAACGGTGAGTTGACGTTTTGTTTTTAAAAAATAGACCACTGGCCGGTACGTGTGCTTAATTTTAATTTTATGAAAAAGTAATGTGCAAATTCAAAAACTGATTTGGAATTAATTTGTGGAAAAAGTTTCAGATGGAAACAGAATGGTTATAGTTATTGTAATAAGCTTCGTTGTTTATTTTCAATTTTCTTTGCTTTGAAAGCCACGTGAGTGAAATTCACGGACTTTCAAAATGAGTTTCCAGAATGGGAAATTTGACTAATTTAATTCTCATAGACACGGATAAGATATGATTTTGGAATTATGATCTCGGCCATGCTTTATTTAATTTAAAGCGAAGCGCTGTATATTTAGGACAGTTTTTTTTTTATTTAGCTTAAACCGGTTTTTATTGCCAGTTAAGATAAAGTCCTAGCCAATTTATTAGAATTAAAAATGAAATCACTATTTTAGAACAACCTAGTTTGGAATCATCAAATATTATAAATCAATCGTCTAGCCTATCTTCTACCAAACGATTTCCAAAAAGATATTTTTATTTTAACTATTTATTATTCTAAGCCATCAACATTTTTGTTAATCTCATAAAACATTCTGTTTCATATTTCAAGAGCTAAAATTATTTACAATCAGTCACTTCACATTTTAAAGGATCAGCCGTGCGATTCTCTAAGAGCAAACAACGTTGCATCTTTGACAACATCGAGCACACAACGACGAGATGACAAGAAACGTTGGAAAAACAACCTTATGTACAAGGACAATATCTCATAAAGTATTTGACATTGCTGCGCTCGTCGACGGTCGCAAAGACGAATCATTAGAGAATCGCACGGCAGGTTAGGAAATTTTACTTGTCGGAGACTACCTACTCATATACATACACTTTGCTAGTTTTCACTGCAATACTACTCAATTGTAATGTATGTTATTAAAGTAGTACTCGTAACTGGATGACCGATCTTTGCTAGTAAGTAAGCAACTGATTTTTATGGTCTAACCATAAACCAAACTCATTGCTCAGCATTGCTTAACAACGCCATCTATTGTCAAGTAGCTTTAGTGTTGCTGTGTCGGTAAAGTTATTCATAGCCTGAAAATACTGATAAAATCGTTTTATCGGTGGTACTTAAACCTAGCTAGATCAATTTATCGCCCCGGAAACTATATGCACGGGGCTACTAAATTTCATGAAAATCGTTAGAGTCGTTTCCGAGATTCAGATTATAGATATATATATATATATATATATATATATATATATATATATATATAAGTATTGCTCATATATATATACAAGAATTGCTCGTTTAAAGGTATTAGATAGATAACACACATAGATAACATGGGCCACCATCCATACATGATCTTCAACTAGACGGAGCCTCCGGTAACTTGGTGACTCATATACATATACAGACCCAAACACAGACATGTCCATTTTCAGAAGGCAGCGATCTATCAACTTTTTTTTAACGTGTAGGGAATGCACTTACTTATACCCGGCAATCCGGGGGGATTCGACGGGGTATGTCGGACTCATCATGTACGTGCCAACTGCACCCATAGTAGCAAGCAGACCATACCGACTAAACCACTACACGGTGTTTCTCCGGGCACTCTAGTGTTGGGGCTACAGGAACAGTTTTGTACTCGTCTGCGACCCCGCCGGCGTTGGCCGGGTGGATCCCATACCGGTGGGATAAAGCAGGAGTCACTCCACCCCAACATCTTTGAGAGGCACGCGGAAACACAGCGCGCGCCATATGGAGGTCCTAAAAAAAGGGACCTCCGTTATGGGGGGTGGAGGAGGGCTTGATACGCTTGCGATGCCTGGATGACCGTTGTCCGTAGTTAATATAAGGGCATTGGGCAATAATTTGTGCTTCTGAGCATTGTCAATGATAAAAAAGTTATTCTCTGTTCGAAGGAAGAATAAAATAATAATAATAATAATAAATCTTTATTTCAGGTAACATAACCCATATACCTACTACAAAAATATATATTAAATTACATGTTTATTAACAATAGATAAGATACAACAATAACTAACAATTAAAGTATAATAATAGAGATAAAGACGCGTTAGTACCTACTTTAAAAATATATCTATCTATACATATAATAAAAATGTAACGGATTGCTGTATGTAATGGAAGATATATGAGAAAAAATAATATTGGCACTTTTATAAACGAAAATATAATAAAAAAAAATATTTTAGAATTTTTTTCCGTGTTCGTTAATCGTTTGTGCATTCTAATGTCTTATATGGCTTTATGGCTTATCCGACTTAGATTTAGTCATCACTGATATATTGTGATAAGCTTTATTCAACTTTTAGTGTGTGTTTCATGTCAATCGGTGTATAATTAAAAAAGTTGTTCAAATTTAAAGAATAACTATATCGCCACAACACCAAGACCAAACGAGCGTAGCCGGTGGCGGGTCAACTAGTATTAAATATTTATACTCTGTATACACAGATTATCTAATAATTAATATTTTAAATTTCCATCACCATGTTTTTTTTGCACATTAAATAGTTGGATGCTATTTTATACATACAAACATTTACATTTCGAAACCAGCTAAAATGATCCTTATTCCAGGTGAAATACGCTCCAAAGCTGAACGTCACTGTCCAGTCCAGTGCGGAGTATATACGTGAAGGTTCCGAAGTCAGGATACGCTGTGATGCTGATGCCAATCCAGCTCCTCAGGTTTATAGATGGTACCTGGACAACAACCCTGTTATAGGCGACTATACTGATGAGATGGTAAGTTTTGCCGTTTTGCTGTAGTTTTACCATGTGTGATATAGGCCCGTAATATCAATCGCCGCTTATCTCAGATTTTAACTAAACGAAGCTTAAATTAGATGTACAGATTAAACCCTGACTAAAAGTAAGTAAGTGTAAGGTCTTTGCATTTTTATCGGTCAATTGTGTCAAATCAATTCAAAGTCAATCGGTCAAATAAAAAAAATACGACTATGACAGACGGCGCGGCGCCAGATTGTATACGTAGTACGAGTATCCTTCAAAGAGAATTTAATCACTTTGTATACATAAATATAATATTCAGCTTTCAAGTCTAAGTTCCGAAAGCAGAACAGCTGATGGAGAGTAGCCATATTGTTTTTACTCTGGTTTAAACTCTACGTGGCAGTTTATCTCCGTCGACTGATTAAACTTTCTGATACTCGTAGTTTACTCACCTTCATAGATTAACTGCCATGCATATTAGGAAAAAAAATCGATAAAGATGGTTTAAAGTAGAGTCATGGATGGAACTGTTGATGACATTACGGGTCATATAAGCAGTGTGATAAATACTACAGTGAATAAATACTTAATAAGTTTTACTAATTTCTCGCACCGGAGCTTGACTTGGCCGGTCAACAAGTCAAGCAACGCTTGCTGCGGGAGGAGTTGGATGGGATACCACTAGTGGCATTCAACTGAGCGCTTCCGTGCTTCGGAGGGCACGTTAAGTCGTCGGTCCCGGTTGTTTGTCTTAGGAAAACAGTCGTTAGGCGATGTCGAAGGCATTCGCGCGGCCTGAAAACTTCGACATGGGTTCGCCACTAACGTATCCAAGCCTGTTTCAGATGAAGGCTCGAGTCCAAGCAGTGCGAATATAATGGGCTGGATATATGTACTAATTTTTATCATATGATTTATAAAGCACTAACGCCTGCTGAGCGAGACCTTAGTTAACATCGTTTCTAACATTGTTAGTAAACACACTCGCATCGTTAAACTTCCCAGTAAAAAAAGGTTGCTCAAGCCATGGATTTCTCCTGGTCTTCTGAGATGTATTCGACATAGAGATAAGCTCTTTAAAATATTTAAAAAGAATCCAGATAACTCTTCAAACAAATTGATTTTTATTCGTTATCGTACATACTGTAACAATTTACTTAAAAAAGTTAAACGAGAATACCATCAACAGGAATTTCAGAAGGTTCGGAGAAATCCCCAAGAGGCTTGGCGTATGATTAACAAGCTTGCACATATGCGCAAAAAGCACACTTCCGCAAGTAATTTATTAAAATTGTCTGAAGACCCATCCACCTCAGTTGATGCAGTCAACTCATATTTTGCCAGTGTTGGAGCCAACCTGGCCTTCAATATGCTTCCTCAATGTCAGCCTAACACTTTATCATCATTAAATTTTCAATTTGCCGGCAACCCTAGCCAACCACCATTACATTCTATGGCTTTATTTAGCATCGACTATGATGAAATTGATCAGATTATTCTTAATCTTAGAGACAAATGTGCAAATGGTTGGGATGGCATCTCGACATCTGTTATTAAGGCCGCCAGAACTGTAGTCGTCCCTATATTACATCATATATTCAATATCTCGTTTTCGGCTGGTATTTTTCCACAAGTGTTTAAAAAAGCTATTGTGCATCCCATTTTTAAGAGTGGTGATCGAGACAATGTCACAAATTACAGACCTATTTCTGTGCTTACAGTTATGTCAAAGATTTTTGAGAAAATAATCAACAAACGATTAGTAAAATTTTTAAAGGACAATAATGTTCTCTCTGAAAATCAATTTGGATTTAGAAAAGGTAAGTCTACTGAAGACGCAGTTTTAGAACTCTCGGATACCGTAGTCAAAAACATTGATAAAAAGCTAAAAACTGTCGGTATTTTTCTAGATCTTTCTAAAGCGTTCGACACTATCTCTATTCCTATTCTTCTTTCCAAGCTAGAACTCATAGGCATAAGAGGCAGAGTTCTAGACCTGTTCCGCAGCTATCTCAGCAATCGGACTCAGCTAGTTTCTATAGACGGTATTAGAAGCAGCGAGAAACAGCTCTGCTTCGGCGTTCCTCAGGGAAGTGTCTTGGGACCTACCTTGTTCTTAGTGTACGTAAATGACTTGTGCAACCTTTCCCTCCCAAATTGTAAGTTAGTATCTTACGCTGACGATACAGTCCTTCTGGTCCATGGTCACAGCTGGTCAGAGGCTCGTCGACTCTCTGAGAATGCTCTATGTCTTGTTATGATCTGGTTATGTTCGAACCTCTTAACCCCTAATGTGTCCAAAACGAAATTCATTGCTTTTGCTGTCAGCACATTTGGTCTACCACCTCCTTCGTTTGTTCTACGTGCTCATCTGTGTGGAAATGGCGTTGGTTCTATCGACTGCAACTGCATGTTATTAGAACGGTGCTATCAGATTAAATATCTAGGCGTCATGATAGACAGTGCAATGGGCTGGAATCAGCATATTACATCTATGGTATCTAGGGTTAGAAAGTTAACTTATATTTTTAAAAACATTAGACAAATGGTTGATTTTCAGTACCTTAAGACTGTATACTACGGCTTAGCCCAATCCATCATGACATACTGCATAACTGCGTGGGGTGGTTCTGTAAAATCAAATATGATATATTTAGAAAGGGCACAAAGAGCAGTATTAAAAGTCCTCTCTAATAAACCACGCCGATTTTCCACTAGTGAGCTATACTCATTATGCAAAGTCCTAACTGTAAGACAACTTTTTATTCTGCAAACTGTGTTAAGGAAACATGCTCATATGCCATATGATCCGAACCAGATAAATAAAAAACGTAGAAGGGACATAGTATGCACCACAGAAAAAAGACGGACGGAAACTGCAAAACGACACTATTACCATATCAGCTCGATGCTGTACAATAAGCTAAACAGAAAATTAAATATATATCCCCTTACATTATATAAATGCAAACTAAAATGTGTTGAATGGTTGCAATCATTGTCTTACCAGGATACAGAGGACCTCCTTGTTGTTTTAAAATAACGTCACAGCACACCTCATCTGATCACACAAACACACCACACCAGTCCACACAACCACACCTATAACAAAACACCCTTACCGAACAAATACACCCCCCCCCCCCCACACACACACACGCACACATACACACAACACACATTTCAACTACTCTCACCTACTCACCCAAACCTAAATAGCTCTATAATTTATAAGCAACATAAATTTATAACAATATTTCACAGTTTATTATTTAGTTATTATTATTTATTATTTATTTTATTAGTTAGTTTTAGTTTTCTCGTAGGTATTTACATAATATGTTATATAGTTGTACCTTGTTTGTTACTAAGGAACTATGTTATTAGCTGACTTTCGGAGGAGGGCGTTGACATCTGCGACACAGTTAATACTTCTGCAGGTGTCATCGAATCCTATATGTTTGTAACTAATCGTGTTATGGTTCCAAATAAATAAAATTATTATTATTATATTATTATTATTAATTTGCAAGTTTAGAGAGAAAAATATACATCCTCGAAATTCGAACTCGCCGCGATGCTCCAACAATGTATTGAAGAGTATGTAGGGAGCATATTACGCTTTAGAAACGCTATACATTTTTGAGTTATTTATGCTCCTAACGTAGTGTAACTAAAGCTTAGAGAATCGGTTAGACTCTAAACGGTTAGGTTAAAGTTAGATCGATAAACCATCTTCATTTATTTTATTATTAAACTGTTTTTTAGCTTTGGAAACACACGCTCTTTTTAACTGTTTACCTATAAAAATGTCACCTATCGGTGCATTAGTATTCGGGTCGAGTAAAGGGATACCTTTATTCGATTTTATTCACTGTCAGTGGATTACGTTTACTCTCCAATTTGTCAATCCTATTCTGTCCTACTAATAACATTTCTAATACCTTTAAACGAACAATTCTTGTATATATGTATAAATATAATCTGAAACTCGTGCTAACAATTTTCATGACACTTAGTATGCAGGGGGTTTCGGGGACGATAAATCGATCTATCTACGTAACATTTTTAGTAAACGTCGTTTTCTTCCGTGTTTTCAAATAATGAAAAACTTCTACACTAAACTGTTTTACCGACATAGCAACACTAAAGCTACTTGACAATAGATGGCGTTGTTAGGCAACACTCAGCCAATGGGTGTTTGGTTTGAGGTTAGATAGATAAGAACACCTATTGCTTACTGACGAGCAAAGTAACCCTGGTACTTTTTAAAAAAAATATTACGGAAAACAATTTAAACAAGTGTTTGGCTGTATGTATGTCTGTTTGTTCTGACTAATCGCCGAAACGGCTGAACACGGCGCATAGACGAGACTTTCACTGACAGATAGCAGCGCTAATATTATTTTAGCAGAAGGATTAGGGATCCGCGCATAAAAATTACAGCCCTTTATCCCGCGAGGCCGCATGAACGAAGAGACGGGTCTAATATTTAGAAAACGTGTGTCTTAGTGGGTACCGATGGAGTCAAAAATCAGTTCCATTCAGAAATTAAAAGTATAAGAGTTTAGACTGCCCTCGCTACACTGAAATATAAGATGCCAAATATCTTGCTCCGTATTTATACTGGAAACATTGTCCTTCAAACCGAAACAGTAAGAGAAGGTGTGGTACTTCCCCAGGGGACTCTGCAAAAGTCCTACCCCTACGAACTAGTTAATGGTCGTTTCAGTAACAGGCTAACGCAAAACTAAAGGCAACAGAGATACGAAAAACTGCGTAAGTGTGACGTAGTTGTATAGTTTTCGTATTTCTCAAAAACTATGAGTTATCTGTGCCACTGTTGTACTAGATAAATGATAGTTTGTACTGAATACGACAACGATACGGTAACGTTACGCTGACGCAAATATTCGTGCTAAGCGCACTCATAAGATTAAATATATTTTCCCCTTAGTTCCGTTAAACTTAGGGTAGTTCCCACCATCGCCACTACACCAGTGCGTGTACTTCAGCACAATAAACGTTAGCAGTACGACTCCACATCGCCCAAGCTCGTTCATGCATTAACTACGAGTTTCATATACAGGGTGAATTTACTCGTGATCATGGCAACATATCGGGAACTTAGATATAAAGTGCCATGGTAAATACCCCGTTCTCAAAGTCAACAGAAGTGGATGAACTAACTTTGCTCATTTTTTTATGTAAATTGTAAAGCTTTTAATTTTGGAGTTTTAGAGTAATTGTATAACAACGCCATCTACGTACACGTATTACAACACTAAAGCTACGTGACAATAGATGTCTCGTAGCTTTAGTGTTGCTGTGCAGGTAAAACCGTTTCGTTGTTAAGGCTGATGGACCTAGTTGCCATAATGATATTGTAGCAGGTTTTCATTGCCTGAAAACACGGATAAATCTACGTTTTCTACAAATTAAACCTAAGAGGTATTCAAATTATCAACGGGATAATTACCATGTACATTTTCTAAGAGTTTCCGATATTACGGCACTGTTGCAAGCGCCGTGATCACGGATGAACTGAGGAATTGGACCTGGTACGATTGTGTAAAAACAAAAACAGTAATAGTCCCAAGGTTCGAGCTGATACGGTTAGTGTTGTGTGTCGAGATAATACAAAAACTAACAGTGCGAACAATAGTAGTGGTCCCTCGTATAGCAAACGAGTACGGAAGAGGGTAGACCGTTTCGTTTGCTCGTAAAACATTCACCCACCCGCAATTCCTCAGTTCATCCGTGATCATGGCGCTTGCAACAGTGCCGAAATATCGGAAACTCTTAGAAAATGTACATGGTAATTATCCCGTTGATAATTTGAATACCTCTTATGTTTGTGACCATGAAAGTTTAAAAAAAAAGGAAACCTAGCTAGACCGATTTATCGCCCCCAAAACCAAAAACTACATACTAAATATCTTGAAAAACGTTGGAGCTATTTTCGACATTCAGATTATATATGTATATACTTACACAAGAATTGTTTAAAAATTTGGATTTCAAATTCAAATACAAATTATTGAACACCAATATATACCTAATATAAAACATAAAAAACTGCGGTATAAAATCGAGATTCAACAAGAGCGGCTTTATCCCTAATAGCCATTTCGTATTGACAACCTTCGCAAATTGTAAGCACTATTTTTTTTTATTATGTAATCCTATTTAGCAAAGAATAATTACCTATAGAAACCAAGTACAGCATTAAAATTTAAGCCGTTTTAAGCCATAAATGGCTCACTTTGCATGCTCCGTCGGTACAGCAGTATACAACTTTTTAATAAATTTGATAAATACCGCTTTATACTTTTAAATATTTTGTATATTAGTGTACATTTAAATAAATGTGTGGCACACATTATCTCCAATCTAGGACCTAAGTTTTATGGGAATTTATTTTACCAGAGGATATAAGGTTTGTGTCTGTGTGCGTGACGAAGCAAGTAAACACATCACACATAGCGAATTTGTAGCGCGCTTTTTCAGAAGACGTTGTTCGGAAACCTACCTTTTATAGGTAGTTACTCTAAGCTATTTAGCTTTTAATATGCATATTTACGTATATGTAAATTAATTTATTGTATTAACTGGATGGTTGGCGCCGTTGGCAGCAGCCCTGCCTTCTGAGCCGCAAGTCCCGGGTTCGATTCCGCGGACAGATCAAACATTGTATATAATATACATAAGTATGTGAATCAGTCATCAGGCTCTGCCTAGTTTAGGACCTGAAGACATTATGTTTATGTTGTCCAAAAAAAATACTGGAACTGATATTATTTTGTACTATTGTAGTACTCGTTCCTTCATAAGGATTGGTGTTTCTTTATAAACACACTGTATACCATGTGCGCTCTACTGAAAAATTCACACACTGCTTTCTGCCGAGTTAAATTGCGTAATACACTTGCTTCATCTCATATATTTTAGCTTACGCCTTTATTTCCTAATTTTTGAGTGCATTCTGTTATTACATTCGGATGAACAGTGCTTTTGTTACTTGAACAAACCCAAAACACCTTCAAATAGCCAAAGCTTGTTTATGTTTATGTCGTTTTATATTTCAAATGAAACATTCAAACAAAACACTCGTATACTAAGCGTTTTGTAGAAAATACGGCATTTCGTGCTAAAAGTTTGTAGTAGCTTTGGTAGTAGTAATTATGTAGTGGTAGGACTTTCGCAGTCCGCCCTGGAAAGTACCAGACTTTTGCCAGTTATTCAACCGTGAAGCAGTAGTATGCAAACATTACTGCGTCTCGTTGAAGGGCAATGTTTCCAGCAAAATTACAAGGCAAGAGATATTACTTATAATGAGTTATGAGATGTTAAATCTCTCGCCCTGTAATTGCCTTGAGTGACGAGCGCAGTGTATTGCAGGGGTTTGAACTGTATTAATTTAAAACTGTATTTATTGCTGGCCGGCAACCATATTGAAGTGATGAACATTTTAATATCTGTGTGAGAACATTTTTATGTAGATTTAAATATATTATTAAACACGTAATTTGTATAATTACCAAAAAAAAATGGGCGGTACAAAAGTGTTAATACATTGTAGATATGTAGTCAAAATTTTTTATTACTTCACAGTGAAATAATTATTAATTGTTAAAGTTTTCGAAAATTCCATCTAAAAGTATGGACACCATCTTAACAAAAATACTACATGCCTATGTACAACTTATTAATGAAAACACATGATTCGCGTCAGTGAAAAAATATCTCTTACTCTTTCTTACACCCCCCACCCGAGCGTTCGGTGTGAAAGAGATTGTCGCCTTTCGGCTTTCGTTCGTTCGTTTTCGGAAGAAACAAAGGCCGCGCGGTGGCAGGGCGGAGGGTGCGGGGTTGGTCCGGTGGCCAGGTCTTGCGAGAATGCCCGAGCGCACAGAATGAATAATAATATGATTATGAATGATACATTTCTATGTAGGGGTGTTAAGTTTCATGCATAAACCGCGCGCATGTAGTATAACTTAATGAATAGTGGAAATGCCTAGAATAAAATTTGTAGGTGTGAATCAATCTAGACGTTTGACCAAATATTGATGATTATGTGGGTTTTTTTTAAAGTAGTTTTAAATATTCTTCCCATGTATGTATTAAGTACCAGCAGCATATAGTGTTGTTTTTTTTTTGGTAATTATACAAATTACGTGTATACTAGCTGCTCTCCGCAGTTTCGCCCGCGCGCTGAACATGATGATGATGAATCTTATATAGCCTATGTTACTCAGGGTGAATGTAGCTTTCCAATGGTGAAAGAATTTTTAAAATCGGTCCAGTATTATTTGAGCCAATTCGTTACAAACATACTTACAAATCTTTCCTCTTTATAATATTAGTATAGATATTTTATCTATTACGAGTCCACTGTAGTGCTATGTACCCATAGTAATGTTTACAATTATCTAAATGATTTTTATTTTGTTTCAGATCATCTTCAACGTATCTCGTAAGCACAACAAAGCTGTGGTGAGATGTGAAGTCAGCAATTCTGTCGGCAAGAGTGACCAAAATGTTACTTCGAAAGTTACTTATAAGTTACGAGTATATTATTATATATTTATTTATATTTATTATATATTTGTTCGGTCGAGTATACTTTCGAGGTGGTGGCATTTAAACTTAAGGCGCGGTCGTATCCTGATAATAGTAAAAAGCAGAATCTTTAAACATCTATTGTAACGAAACAGATCGATAATAATCTATGAAAAAAATATTTAGGTTAGAAAAGGAACAGGCAAAGAGTACCGACAGAATTCATAAATATTACTCGCTCTCTGCAGTAAAAAAACCTAAATAGGTCCATAAAAATAAACTTTCACGTCCAAACTCTCAGAATTTTCAGCGATAACACTATATTATTTTTTAGGTAATACATAGCCAACATATAGTACTAAAGTAACCAGCAATTTTTTTTAATTGTGTTAGTATATATCGAAAAATATAAAGAAAACGTACAAAATTAACGCATTTTCGCATTACATCGTCCAATCTAACAAGCGATTTTCAACCTTACGTAAAGCATCGTAAATTATTTTAAAATTGGGGTTGGACCGCGTCTTAAGGTTCCATAATATGTATAATATGGCGGACAAGCAACACTTAAGATTTCTGTCTGTCTTATTCTTTAACTTACCTATTCTTCCCGTCAAAAAGTAGCAGGATATAATGTTAAACGTTGAAAAAGTTGGTCCGGCCTGTGATACTCGGAAGGAGCAGTGTAAAGATAAAAATCATTGAATTAATATGTAGGTAGTTGGCACGTTTTTAGTGTTATCTCCATACATACACAAGTAGGTTTTTAATACCTGATTACATTTCCAGGTTGACTTTAGTGCCAATATGTTTTAAAATTTTAGTTTTTTTATAAACTTTGGAGTTATGTATGGATATGACGCCAAAGACAAACTCATCAAGATATTCAAATAGTATATAATAATATAAATATAGTTCTGATATTGCCTCATAACAGTTTCCAGGAGTTGTACCTATTGTTTTATAAAAGGAGGAGGTACTCAATTCGACTGTATGTTTTTTTATGTTTGTTACCCCATAACTTTCTACTGAGTGCACCGATTCTTTCTTTATTGTTTAAAAGCTGGTGCTTCCCGTGTGGTCCTATTTAAATTTCATAAAATTCGGTGCAGTAGTTTTTGAGTTACACTCCAATAACTGAATAGAATGGAAGTCGGTATTAATTTTTTCAAATTGTACTTGTATTATAAACGGTATTCGATTGGCTTGTATAAATTATTTAATATAATTGATGGCTAAAACATCAATCATGACTATTTAATCTACGAGTACGTACCTAGTTTAGAAGGTACTTGTTCGAATATTAATTTCAAACATTACAAAACCAGCCAACGTTACTCCAGAATTGATTGATTAGTTATCCAGAGTTATGCTTTAATTCACACAATTCGTAGGGTTTTTGCCCAAAGTTGTTTAAAGCTGTTTTCTAAAGCATTGGCCTTGCTGATAACTTCAGTAGATCTAACTAAATTTAATCTGCGAATTAACATAATTTATCAGCTTACTATGATAGTAATATTTAGGTAATTCTATAACTATGTGTAATTGTGTACCTACTTTAGCTTGACTAATAGACAACATGTTTACTAATTCATAATCTAAGTTTTACATGAATAAATATCATCTTTATCTTATATTATCTTGTTTTATAATCTGATTGGTAAATTAAATTGAAACCAATTTTCTGTATAAAGTTGTCTGCAATCCAGATGTCTCAAATATTACACTGTTTTCTACTTTTATGATTTGGACGCAATATACTATGCACATGTTTTAAGTTCCAAAATTAATGCATAATAATGTATTTTCCTAATTCCTAGATCCCCCCACGTTCCGCACACGACCTCAGAACGCAGAAGCTGATGTGGGTTCCAGCGTGCACCTAAACTGCGATGTGGATCATCATCATCATCATCAGCCTGTAGCAGTCCACTGATGGACATAGGCCTCTCCAATTGCACGCCACTTAGGTCTATCTTGGGCTTCTCGCATCCAGTTTTTGCCAGCCGTCTTGCGCAGATCGTCACTCCACCGTGCCTCAGGACGTCCTACACTACGTTTGCCGAGAGCAAACGACCACGAAACGTAGGATCAGGGTAAGTGATGATGTAGGACGACATAGTTAGGGATTATAAAGAGATGCTAAAATTATGCAATTTCAGTAAGATAACTCTTAGAAATTAGAAACTGGATATTAACCGTGAAATCCATTTTGTACGCATAAAACGCAACAGAAAGAGGGTAGATCGTTTCGTTTGTTCTTAGTGTCGCCCACCCGCATAGACTTCAGTTTACCCGTGATCATGGCGCCTGCAACAGTGCCGAAACATCGGGAACTCAAACAAAATGGATTGCACGGTAAACATCCTGTTTCTGATGTTAACTCTTGTAAAAATGACCGTGATAGTTTAAAAACTTATAATTTCAAAAGGAAAAATTTTGACATGGACGGGACTCGACTCCGAGTCTTCTGATTCATAGTCGCGGATATCTGCAACTTTAGCTTAGTTTAATAAAAGTGGTTTTTTTTAATGCGTCAATATCTGGAACTACCACTCCAATATGATATATATTTTTGTATATGGTGATCATGACAATTAATATGGGCTATCTAGCATTGGAGGGATGTAAGGTGCGAGCCAACATCTTTTGACCCTTTATTTTTTTTTTTTTTTTCCCCGCTGGGAAAAATGCATTACGCATCCCCCCCCCGTTGGGGATGAGGGGGGTATGTGGGACTCCCCGGCAAATGCCAGTATACCCACTAAACGACCCAGCGGCACTCCGGCTTCGTATGTGTGGAGGAGAACTGGGGAGTCGGCCGAGCCTTTACGTCCAGTCCCCCACCGACGACCGCCCGCTTTTACAGCGGGGCCTGCACGCCCCTCCCACCAGGAGGAGCCCGGGAATGGCCAGGAGTGCTTGGCCATTCCCGCCCGACGGGGGTGGTGAATGAGTGCAATGCGAGAGAAAACACCCCCGCGCCTATCCCTCGCTATTCACCCATCTTTTGACCCAAGTCAACCTCACCTGCACGCGGTGCATCCTGCTGATCGACGAACGAGGCTCTGACAACCGACCGATGGCGGTATACCTCGAACTTCCTCGAACGGGAGGGGCTCTTCTTGATGAACTCCTTCTTTAAGAAACAGCCCCAAAGGAAGTGGACGTGGCTAAGCCCCGACACTAGGACTAAAAATGAGATTGACTTCATCATGACGAATAAAAGGCACATATTTAAAGGGCTATGCTCGGTGTTTCTCTGAGGAATCGTATCAGAAATGAAGTGATCCGTCAGAGAACCAAGGTCATCGACATAGCCCACCGGATCAGGAAGCTGAAGTGGCAGTGGGCTGGCCATATTAGCCGTAGAACCGACAACCGTTGGGGTAAACGAGTTCTAGAGTGGAGACCGCGTCTCGGCAAACGTAGTGTAGGACGTCCTGAGGCACGGTGGAGTGACGATCTGCGCAAGACGGCTGGCAAAAACTGGATGCGAGAAGCCCAAGATAGACCTAAGTGGCGTGCAATTGGAGGCCTATGTCCAGCAGTGAACTGCTACAGGCTGATGATGATGAATAATATACTATCTAGCATAAGTATATTATTGCTATTTTTGTCGAAGAGTAGGTATACAGGTGATCTCTAAAAGCGCATCTAGTCATATAGTAAAACTAAGAAGCGTTGCGTTATCAGTGATATATTTCAACTCGAAAGTTATTTTTTGTAAAAACTTATTGTCTAGGGCGGATAAAGCTATACAGGTTTTTTCGAACCTTGTCCGATAGATGGCGCTACGTAGTTTCAAAACAACTAAAGAGATACATTTATTTTTGGTGTCTCAATGGCGTTGTAGTCATGTCGTCTGGCACGATTAGGTGGAAGACTTTTTTTTTAGTTAATTTAAGTTTGGTTCCTGCTTTTAGTTCTTTAATAACCATGTAATAAACTTATATTGTATATGTGTATATTGTATTCATGTTTGAGAAAATTTGATCCAGCTGAGCTCTTTATTCCCCTTTTTATTTCAAATCATATCGTATACCTAAAAGCCATTTAAAGCTCTCGATGTTTGGGCCCTTTCTCTTAAAGTGTTCTAGGAAACGTGGGCTAAATTTTGAAGAAAAATGTCATCAAGATATAGATATGTTTATTATAAGGTCGTCTGAAACTAATTTTACAAAAAAATATTTTGGACTCTCTTAACCTATAAAACTATGTATGTTTTCTACTAATACAAAATTTTGTTAACAAAATTTTATTTAATGATATGCCTCCATAACCTCATGATTCAGTCAACGCGTCCTTTATCGGTTTATGGTTGTCTTAAAAAAAACCTTCAAATTCAAATTCATTTATTAGTTTAAACACAAATACAATAAGAGTTAGTAAAATCAATGTGAGTCCTCTATGTTTTACCTTTTCAGGCATGCTAAAATTATAATAAAAGAATACTAATATACTTAACTAAAAATAATCCAAATAATTATTAACTAACTAAATACAATACACAATGCACATAAACTTATCGCTAATATAATCATTGATAGAATAATATCCCTTATTCATGAATAATTGTATTCATGAAGTCTTTTCTTATATATGGACGCATCTGAGTCCAATATGTATTTGGGTAAATGATTATGGCAAGCGCAGCGTAGGTCGTCCACCGACACGGTGGACAGACGACCTGATGAAGGTCGCAGGACGACGTTGGATGCAGGCCGCTTCCAACCGGTCCTTTTGGAAAATCATGGAGGAGGCCTATGTTCAGCAGTGGACGTCCTACGGCTGAGATGATGATGATGATGAAATGATTATATAATCTTGGGGCCATACCAAAGACACTCTCATTAAACAGTGCAGTTTTATGTTTCTGTACCCAAAATTATTATTATTACGTTTGCTTTTAAAAATGTTAATATATTGAAGTTGTTCCTAGTTTTTTTTTTATTTTATTAATTTACTATATTAAAAGTACATACATATTTGAAGTAATATAACATAGCATTCATAAACCACATAGGTTTGTACATAATGCTATTGCTTAGTCTGCAAACTAGTCATTATATGTTTAATAAATAACAATCTGAACTCTTACACTGACTTATTAGGTATCTAACGTGAGATATCATTACAGGTTCTAATATTATATAGTTCGCCATGAAGCTTCATACATGCCTATATAAATGATAGAGATGAGAAAGATAAATTATTTCATATTTTTAGGTATATAAGCATGGAAAATATTCAGTTTCATAAAATATGGCTTACAAGAGTCTATTGCTCGTACATGACAAACTGATCTTTGACACTCTTCACAGATAGAATAGTTTACACGAACTATGTCATAAATGTAGTAAGGTATTAGGTATAACGAAAGGCAGAATGGTAACGAATTATTATGGTAGAAGGAAGTTATATGGTACCTAGTACGCACTTACTTAATGTAAAGTTTTGAGTTCCATCTAAGTGAAGGCCTAAAATTGCTTAGCGAATAAAACGCAAAAACCGACATCTAGGTAGCACTTTGAAGCCTAAATATGGATTGCGTTGCATTATGAATGACTTACTCGCCGTTTCACTGAATTGAACATAGGTTCTTACGTAATTTCGTTATTATTTCGTTGGGTGCATACGTTGAACCATTCATTTATTAAAAAGATTTATCTCTAAAAAAATTCGTATCCCGAAATTTTTACCAATAACATGCACCCTCATTGTTACTCCAACCTCAAACTAGTTATATGATCGTCTCATATCTCCAGCAGGTCAAAGGGACAGGTCCTAAGCTTCGAGTCTTGGTGAACTCGGAGACAGCTGGTCGGCACATCTGCAAGGCTTCCGAGAAAGGATACCCTGAGGTTGAGAGTGAAGCCACCGTAAGCCTTATTATCCATGTTACATACGTTTAAATTTTTAATTATTATGAATTTACTTTACATTATTCATTCTTAGTAATTTTTACGTGATACGTTTACCTTATTATTGTTGGGTATGCACATAATGTCATGTTTATTGATGTTACTATTTTCTCAAGCTTCTTTTCTTTAAACGCTTTCATTCTTGAAACGCTTCACTAATTTAACGTGGTTTGACTTATTGTCTTATACCTTATTCTGTTTTCAATAAGTGGCAAAAAGCTGGCATTCGAGAGAAATCTCGCCGCCATGATATGGAAGTGCTCGAGATTTATTTAACAGGAGCTAAGCTAACGAGTTAATTTAAACCGCGAGGTAAGGCAGCCCGAGGAAAGTGCGCCGCCGGAGCGTCGCAGCCACGCGGGCGATCGTCTGCGGCGCACGATACAGGGAGCGTTGCCTGGCAACGAGCGCGTGACGTCACGTGCTGACAGACCTTCTAACTAAAGCTAGTGATCTATGTACAGTTTAGTAACATCACACTAGGAGATACACTTCCAATAGTATAGCAATCTTCGTCGTACATATACCTCGCGGCACGAAAAATTGTGCTTGCGCGATGCAGAACTTTCGCTTATTATTTCATAGTTTACAATTTTATTGAAATTTTTGCACAATGGAATATTTTACAACGTTACATGCAATTGTTAGGCGTAAATTTTGTTAAACGTGTGTAATTTTTGAGTTGTTTAAACCTGTTTTGAAGTAGTATTCTATACAAGCTGCAGTGGCGCCATCTAGTTTGTTGTTCGCGAACTACTTTAGCTACATAGTGATGGTAGTCAGCCTTCGGACTGTAATCATTGTGTAGTACCGTTCGTTGTATGCTTTTGATATGGCGATTTTTACTGAGATGGCAATATAGGTACTGTTTATGTCTTTGTATGTTTGCTGTATCTATCTATCCACAGTTTTTCTTACTACCGATAGAAATTTGACATAACGTCGATACAAATAGTGTCAAATATCTATCTCTAGTAAGGTAAACCGGCGATAGATAGATTATTGGGACCGGCCGTAAGTGTTAGAGAGACACACTACCTACCAACATGTGTATTAAATACAAATTTTAATATTGTACATAAATTAAGCTAAAACAATAATATAAAGGAATTTATTCGTAAATTTATTGCTGTTGCAGCGGACCTTTTAGTAAAGATGTTTATGAACATAAACGTCTCGCTAATTACAGATATTAGGACAAAGTAACATAGATCAGAAGGAATTTGTTTTGCTTGTCGTACTATACATACCTACCTTCTTCCGTACCACGTGATTTTTCTGATACATTTGAGAGATTAAATAATAAGAAGTTTTACGGAACTGTTTTTGAGATATTTCTATAAATAGGTATATTCATGTGTTGAGCTCTGAAACAGTTTGCAACTTTATAGAAATTTTATTATTGTTCTTAAGACTATGTTCTAGCTATATGTACCAATGTAGAACCTTTAATAGAATGGTATTACATACTTTAAAATAGAATGGAAAAGGAATGGAATGGAGCTGGTAGCTGGTGACTTATCATTTCCTAATACTGTGAATCTATCAGGAAATAATAGGTAAAATATTGCCACCACTGTTAATGTGAAATTTTTTGTAAACATAGCCACTTGCGTCAATATGATCATTGGAAGGTACCACCGAGGTGACACATACCAGATGCCCCCACGCTGTGGTTACATATATCTTACAGTGTTGTTGCTTTAATATAGTTTACTAAGTGAAATTACAAGGCAAATAACACTGAATAATGTACTGAAAAGAACGCAGGCGCAGTGACACACAAAACTTCAGCTTAAACTGCTGGGTGGTATTTTAACAGTTATAGGTACTCGTGTATGCCCGTCTTGTGACTTGATAGTAGTAGAAAACTCCTTGAAAAAGACCACCGAATGTGGTCGAAACTATAGTCGGACCTATCCGATAAATATTACGTGAGTAATCCCGTATTTCTAATTAAAAATGTTAAGAATCCCCTGGACAGCGTTTCGAACAAACGAATCGACCTTAAAAGAGCTTAAGATCTAAAACAACAGACTGCTATCTACTATTTGTCTTCAACGGGTCCTGCAGTATTCCGGTCATGTAGCACGCAGTAACCCTGACAACCTGGAAAGATTAACAGTCACGGGAAAAATAGAAGGCGAAAAACAGTGGTCTGACCAGTTCGCAACAGCTAGATATGCCGGTCAACGTAGCTCCCCACGAAGCCACAGACCGAAAAACGTGGAGGAAAGCAGTTAGGAGACTTAAGAAGAGTCACGACCCTCAACACTGAGATAACGACTGAGGAGGATCACAATCACACAGCCCCACTCAAATATTTCATTTTCATAAGGAGTCATTTAATATCCCGCTTCACTCAATATGTACATAAGAATCGAGTTTCTTATGTTGGACACGTTAACTTAGGAATTCAGATTAGGCATAATAATATAGGTAAATGTTTAACACTTTATAGATCTTCGGTATTTAAAACGAAACTTGTTATTTGATGGAAAAAGAGGTACTATATTAAGTTGGATTGTTTGCAGGGAGTCAGCAACTGGACAGAAACAGAAAACAGAATTCATCCTTCAAGGAGTTTTTATCCAGCCGTGAAGACCTTACTCATACTGATGTGAATATTTTCTTCAAACTATTTTTCCACTGTAAAAGATAAATATTTCTCTTCGATAACACTTCGATAACTTCCTTTCCATAGAGTATTATTCAGAGCAATCACAGGCATTCTCTAAATAACATTAAAGTTGAGTTTTTGTTCTACCCTCAATATATAATACACTAAAAATTATGATATACTCGTAGTTTATACTGGTGTGTGCCAAAGTATATTCTGTCCGTGGTAGGAGACCTGGTGACCTGTGGCACAAGTTTTTTATTTTAAGAAACCTACTTCGTGCACCAGCTTGTGCACCAACCACACCTCACATAGTTAGATTTTATTTTGTCACTCTTTCCTAATTACGAGTATTTTAAATTTGTTTTTACCGACCTTTTGTGAGGAGGAAATAAATATATGTTTGATTTGTAATACACTATATTTTTATATGTATTGTTCAGTGTATCGAAGAATGTTTGTATACTCATAGATTTATTACTTATAACGATGTTATATTATATTTATTTTGTTTGGTTGAAACATCAGGCGACCAGAATACTGGATCATATTTTATACAAAAAATTAGCTTAGCTATTCAACGTGGAAATGCAACCAGCATTCTTGGCACATTTCCTACAATAAATGGCCTTATAAATTTTTAAGTGTCTTAATCTCTGTAAGTACCTTTCATAACATTTCTTTAAACAATGCAAGTATATATAACGATACAACATTATATTTTTAACCGACTTCCAAAAAAAGAAGGTTTGACAGTAGATTCGACTGTTTTTTTTAATGTTTGTTTTGTTACCTCATAACTTTCGATAGGATGAACCGATTCTCAAAATTCTCTTTTTTTTTTGACAGTTTTTGGTACTTCCCGTGTGGACCCATTTTATCTAACTCGGTCTAGTAATTTTTGAGATACACTCCAATAACTGAATAGAATGGAAGTCGGTATTAAGTTTTTCAAAATGTACTTGTTTTTTTTTATTTTATGTATAAATCGACTTGACTGACCTAAATCGAAATGGTAACTGGTTAAAATATAATAATTATGTTAATCACAATTATAACTTAAGTCTTTCACATCTGCTAATTAATAACTTCTTCATAACGAGTTTCAGCTAATGGATTATCGAATTCATGTTTAATAACTTCCTCCACTTACGGTTTAGAGGCTGGTTCATATTAACTTCATTCTCGTCTTAGAAATAGCATGGAGTGATCCATTCACTGGATCTTGGGATCAACAATCTAGCAGCTTTATGTAGACCGCTGCAAATGTTCTAGGATGTATTCACATACGCTAAAAATCGGTTAACAAGACACTATTTACCTGGATGACCGAGTTTTGCCGTAAGTAAATAATTGATTTTCTTGGTCTAATCTCAAACCAAACACTCATTGGCTTACTGTTGCTTAACAACGCCATCTATTGTCAAGTAGCTTTAGTGTGGCTGTGTCGGCAAAACTTTGCTTAGCTGATGGCCTTAGTTTCCATTTCAACCTACCTGCCTAGCTGGCGAGGAGATTAACATAAAGACCAGTAGAGGTTTCAGACGTATAATTCCCAGAGCAAGGGATTAGGTACAGACAGGTACGTTCGCAGAAGACTTCCCGGTTGAAGACTTATCTCAGTTCGTAGGCCTCGTTCTTAGTAGACAGCAGATGGTGTGATGGTGTGGCAGTTGCAGCGACCGGCAGAAGGGCATTTCGGCAAGGAATTCGCGTAAATTAACTTTTAGTCTATTCTGAAGTGTAGTAAGCATTCTGCCATCTTATGCCTTAGTAGATTTAAACGAAATCATGAACAGTTAAACGACACTGCTGCAATAAACCAGCATGATATGATGGCAGTTGCTTACTTGGTACCTGAGGCTTTGGTGTTAATACCTGAATACCACCAGTCCGTTGAGCAGGTACGGCTATAGAAAGGAGCACAAGGGCCCTGCTCTCCCCTCCTAAAATAGTCATATTTAAACCATACCATTAAATTTGGTACCACCACGTCAATATGGCAAGATTAAAATAAAAATGGATTACGATAGACGTTTTGATGACGTATTATAAAATAGTACTTTGCAACTGTGTTAGAGTTCTATTCGGGTTGGTCATTATGGGTATTGATCCTGGAACGCACCATTAGGATCGATTTCGGCTAAAAAGGAACACGCCTTATTACATTTTCATTAGGAGGAACACGCCGTAATTAGTATTAAAGTAATAATGTTCGGCCATTTTGTGTCAATCGGAGTACGATAGTAAGTATGATCATTCTAAGCTTATTTACTAAACGCTCCCGATTTATGATGGTTTCGTAAAAGGTGGGAATAGGCCCCCAGGTCGTGTAGACATCCTTTAGAAGTTTATTATATTCCTCTCCTCGTGGTGCTCCTCGTTGACAACCCCGTTAGCTCAGGTGGATTGTGAGATAAACAGATCAGATCAAACTCAGATTTTTGTTGTTAAAAGCCTTGGATATTGTGGTGTTATTGTGTGGCCATGGCAAATTTCTTACCATGAACGAAAATGTTTGGCAGTTTCTAACTCTGTCGTGTAACTAATTTATGGAATGCTCTGCCGGCGTACGTTTTTTCAGGTAACTATGACCCTGGGTATTTCATGAGGGTCTTATAAGCGATAAAAAACCCTCTCCCAGGTCATGGCATGGCCACATGCCAAATTTCTTACCACGAACGAAAAAGTTTGGCAGTTTCTCTGTCGTGTAACTAAATTATGGAATTTTCTGCTTGCGTACGTTTTTCATGGAAACTATGACCCTGGGTCTTTCAAGCGGGTCTTTTAAGGATACAAAAACCTTCTCCAAGGTACTACAGCACTAATGGTATCGCTTCTTGATTCCATTTACGCTTTCCATCAGACGAGAGGGAGTCACTTTGAAAAACTATTATAGAAAAAGTGTCCCGAGACAAATGGAACTCTGAGGAGGTTGGGGGGCGGTGGGGATTTAGCACGTTACAACTCGAACTGACAACTTTTTTCTGAACAGTCACCAATTTTATCCTACTCCCAGTTCTACTTCGTTGGCTTTCGTTTCCACTTGGGAACGATGTATCATATGAAAAAGTAATGGCACCCCTGCAATCACCCTTTTATTTTATGACCACCCACGTGTCTTGGTGCTGTACTTGGGGACCAGTACGGATGGATGAGAATAGGCTGGCAATGTTATTCGCCTTAAACAAACTAATTGTATCACAGTACAAACAAACAGTACTCCAAAACATCAAATTAAAATCATTCTGCTTTCTATCTATCACGTAACATGGAGCCGCGAAAGTTGGATGAGCTAGTTGCAAATGATATTGTTTTTTAAGTTTAAAATTTATTTTATGACTTAACGTTGTTGTAATCAGGTGCAATATTTATGTACAATAATGTACATTTACATAAACATATTAAGTAGGCGAACTGGTTTGAGAAATATTGTTGTATTATATCTTACAATATCTTTTAACTAGCTGGGCCCCGTGTCTCCAACCGTACGGAAAGTAACTGAAATATATTCATATTCCTTTATTGGTAAACAATATTTACACGTAGATTACAAATTCACAATGTAGGTACATCACAGATGTACCAGTCAAAATATATTGTATTAATGAATACATGTCAAACATATTAATAATTATTTCATGCCGAAATATAACGATAAAGTAAATTGTCAATAATATAAAGTAAAAATAATTAAAATTAGAAGTCAAACTTAAAGTAAGTAAATTAAGCTAATGAGCCGTCAAAGTACGCCTATATGTTTATCTATATATACAGAAAAATAAATTGAAGTGTCATTTTGTAATTCCAAATTAACAGCTTTGCACTTGCAATTCCTACTATGATAAAAAACCTTTTTTATTTTTTTCTGTCTGTTTGTTTGTTACGGCTAATCTCTAACATGGCTGCACCAATGTTAACGGGACTTTCACTGGCAAATAGCTGATGTTATAAGGAATAACTTTTATTTTTATTATCATCATTATCATCCACCACCAAGCGGGTGAAGCCGCGCGGCGCAGTATAACCTCTCTCTATTCTAAATCTTACTTTTATTATTTTAAAGTTAAGTTTATTATTTTAAGTACTTAGTATTATTTTAAAGTTATTTTTACAATATAAGATTCTAATTATATAATAATCACAATAAAAAAAAATAGTACACGATGCGGTTATAAAAAAAAAATGCAAGACAGTCTTTGGGGACTGCCAGTACAAGTGAAAACTATCCGAATTATTTTTAAGATACACAATCAACACCAATAGGTAGTCATGGAAACCATTATCGCGGCTAAAGAAGTTTTCACTTCAAAATGTGGCGTCTTGTGAAATGAGCTTCCAAACTGCAGTACTCATACCTTCTCGACAGTCTTGTGTTTCGTACATCCATGACAAACACAAGATAGATCTCATGCGAGGTCCGAGACCTACAATTTGGAGAACCACCGGACTCGTCAAAACTCGAAACCTTTAATTTGGGATGTAGTCACATTTTTTGCGGCCCTACTGTTTTTGATCCGGGCTACGTGAGCTGAAGCGCTATGTTGTATGGAAAAGGCTTTTTGTACTTTTTAAGGATATTCGGCTAAAGACTGAGCAGTTTAGTCTAATCTACACGTACCTATATAGTTAGTACCTGGGTGGCGGAGCTTTTCCTCGATTTAGATTCAAATACAAAATAGCAACACATGTCCGTGAGAATCTTGTAACCGCGATTCAGGATTTTGAAATGCGACTGTTACGCCATCTATTTTGAATGCAACGAACAAACTGTTGTTTTTCGTTTAAAACGACCTTTCTAGGATAAAAATATATACATAAAATAATAAAAATATACATAATAATAATAATATTTTTTTTTATTACCAAAGAATACACCGAGAAAATACAAAAGATTACCAAATAGGTTACATTTTCTAAAAATATAACCTAGCTAGATCGATTAATTGCTTTCGAAACCCCCTGGCATACCAAATTTTATGAAATCGCTGGAGCCGTGTCCGAGATCCAGATTATATATATATATATATATATATATAGAATTTCTTCATTTAAAGTGTGTAGTTATTTATTATTATTCCTTTTATTCAAAATAAATCACGGATTTCATCCGGTCCTTTACAAAGGCATAAGTGGGGCTGTAGCCAACACTTAGAGGCCTGTTTGGTATAAAACATACAAAGTGTTATAAAAAACAGAAACTTTTGGATGGATGGTGACATGGTATATATCTATTATAAAAATGGGTAAAATGGCAAGGCTATTGATATGATTTTATTAGTGATAAGAAGATAGTGAACTATGGAAGAGACTACGGCACCTGCCAATTTCAGTCTCATTTAAAAAAATTTGGGCAGGTGGTGACTTGCCACCCACTAAACGGGCCCCCAAAAAGGCCATCATGAGTGGTGACAAAAGGGGCAACGTTAGTGTGGATCCACCCCCGGACGGCCAATTAAGGCAAGCCGGGGGTCAGGGGTATCATTTAGCCCCAGGGAGAATCAGGGTCCACGGTGTCGCCACTCTCGCCACAAAGCCGCCCCTGCGGTACTATTATTATTATATTTTTTTTATTATAATTATTTTATTTATTTATTAATATTAGTGACAGGCATTTAATTTATAAGTATTACATTGACATTGGACACACAAACAGATTACAACATCCACATTTATTTACCCCATCAGAGATCGAACCAAGGACTTCGCGCGTTTTTTTTTTAGGAAGGATATAGAGCTTTTTGCCACTACGGGCATTAAAAGCGACACAGGACTGTTGGTGAGTGCACGCAGCACTCAACCGAGGGACAACAAGGGCGCATAAAGCGCTAGACAACGACAAGGGCGAACCCTTGCTAATGTAGGGAATAGAGGTGCCGGTAGCCGCCAGCACTGTCTGAAAGAAAAAAAAACACAGGTTAATGAAATAAAACACAGGTTAATATTGATGATACTTATAAGCTTTCAATCGAAAATCGATACGTTACCTTTACCTTAATTCACATTACCAAAATATAATACAGATTACCTTGTGTCTGATTTAGGATTATTTCGAAGTCGCTTACGACGACCTCGATGTCTAACTGTGAAGACTGGAAATCCAAAATCAGACATATTACTTCTCGTGGCTCGGCAAGTAGACCTTGAAATACCTGAAATGCCAATATTACCAGGAGGCTGACTGATCGACGCCAGAGCTGTCGTGATGGGGTCGTCCGGGTCATCCAGGAGGTGTCGTGGGCGGCGGCGTGGCGGGGTGAAGTATGGATCTGATGTGTGTGTTGAGTAGTTAGCGGTTTGCACCACTAGTGGGTTGGGATGGTGTGGGGCCGCATCGAAGTAGCGACGAGAACAGTCTTTCATGAACTGTACGATAGAGGGAGTTCTAGGTCGCAGTGGAAGTCAGCGTTCCGTAAGTACCACGGTGCGCCTACTGCCTTACGGGTAAAGCGATTTTGAATCACTTGAAGTCTATGAATGTGCCTATCTGAAGCATGACCGAACGTTACAGACGCGTAGGTCATGATCGGACGAATGCAAGTTTTGTAAAGTGTCACCTTATTTCTAAGGGACATTTTACTACTCTTGCATATAAGGGGATTGAGGCGACCTAGGATAAAAGCTGCCCTATTGCGAACACTTTCAATGTGTTTGGCGAAGGTGAGTCGCCTGTCAAGGATTACGCCTATATATTTGGCGGACGTAGCCCATGGTATCGGTTCGGCAAAATACATAATGGGTTCTGGCGGTTTCCGTGGACCAGCACTCTCGTGAAAGTACACTGCTGTACTTTTCTCTGGGTTGATAGCGATACGCCATTTGCGGAACCATGTTCCTACATGGTGCAGGGCGTTTGTGACCGATTTTCTCTGCCTGGTTTTGAACCAGCCAGTGCAGTAAAGTGCAGTGTCGTCTGCTAACTGAGCAATCTGAACATTGGGTTCGGATCGTGGGATGTCGCTGGTGTACAGCGAGAAGAGGACGGGTGAGAGTACAGAGCCCTGAGGGACTCCTGCGTGAATGGGGTGAGGAGAGCAGTCCCTCCACGCGGTATTGAAAGCTACGATCCCAGAGAAAGTCTTGTATTATAAGTACAAGACGGTCTGGCACACCGAGTTGGTACAGCTTGTAGATCAAGCCGTTGTGCCAGACTTTATCGAAGGCTTTCGCTACATCGAGGAAGGCAGCTACTGTCCCTTGAGGCTTAGGCTTCTTATTGAAGCCCTCGAGTATGTGCTCCGTGATGCGGTGCACCTGTTGGACGCATTAGTGTCTGGCCCTAAAGCCAAACTGCTCGTCAGGAAGCAGATTGTTGGATTTGACATGGGACCAGAGTCGACTCACAATGAGTCGCTCGTATATTTTCCCCAAGGAGCTGAGGAGACTGATAGGGCGGTAGCTAGTTGGCAGTGAGGCTAACTTGCCTGGTTTACGAATGCCAATTACAATGGCATGTTTCCAGGTGTCTGGAAAAAAGCAGTTGTTCATAGCCGCATTGAAGATGCTGACTAAGAGATGGATTAGTGGGACTGAGAGGTGTTTCAGCATTTTATTACTGATACCATCAGATAGGGGGTTTGCGGGATTTTAGATCCTTGATCAGGGCGACCACCTCAGAAGATTTGATTAGTGGGAGGGGTGGGAGGTCTGAGATGGGCACAGAGCTTTTACGTTCGACTTCAGAGTCCACCGTATAGAGGTGACTCTGGTCTACGTGGTCTACATTGAGAGTACACTGATTTTCTAGACTATCAGCTAAACACTCGGCCTTTTCATCGTCAAAGAATGCTACGGGTAGGGGTGGGGGCCTAAGGAGGGGAACCATAGTCGTCTGTCCATCCGATTTCATAGCTCGTGCCAACCGCCAGTACGCCTGGTGGGTTGGTTCGAGTTCTGATAAGGTGTCGTCCCACCGCCACATCAGACCTCGCGCGTCAAAGGCAGGGTGACTATACTAACTGAGCTAACGGAGCGGTCAAATAATAGACTATCATCACACAACAGTTTTTGTTTATAATGGTTCATCAAAGTGTCTCCCTCTCACCTGATGGAAAGCGAAGATGGAATTAAGAAGCAATGACCATTAGTGCAGCCTTAAGGTGCACTAATCGGCACCCCTATGATGATCTGAGAGATGCTTTTTCACGCCTGCTTGAAAGACCCAGGGTCATAACTGCAAGGAAATACGTACGGCGGCAGAGCATTCCACAATTTACTTACGCGACCGAGGTAGGAACTGACAAACTTTTTGGTTCGTGATAAGAAGTTTTCAACAGTATATGGATGCAATGCTAGGCCGGAACGAGTAATTCGAGATCGGAATGTTGAGGAAGGAATAAAATTAAAAAGCTCTTCAGAACATTCGCCATGGTTTTTGTGGCAATAGAACATTTTGTGAATGAGTTCGTTTGAGAAAGTACAGCGTACCTTTTTAAACTGTGAAGCAATAATGTTCGCAATACTGTGTTCTGGTTTGAAGGGTATGGTAGCCAGCGAAATTACAGGCACATGAGGCTTCACTTTACTTAATATCTCAAGAGTGCAGGTCGTAACTCGTGACGAAATTTATCTGTTATAGACAGAGGATATCACTTAACACCAGATGGGCCTCATGTTTGTACCGTCATCACATAAATAACCAGCTAAGTGCGAATCGGACTCGCGCTCGGAAGGGTTCCGTACCATTATCTATAGTAAATATTTCAAGTTTCTACCTTATTAAGACCGAGAAAAAAATCACGTTTGTTATATGGGCCTTTAAATATTAATTTTACATCAGGGATCGAAACGGAATAAGTCATGAATATGTCCACATTAGTAGTTATTTAAGGCTGTATTTGACCATGAGTAAGTATGAGCATACAAAGTAGACACGTTAACGAAATGGTATCGGCAGGCAGTAGCGTTGTGTGGCGGGTCGCTCATCTTCCCTCAAATATGGTTGAGGAAGGAGATGGCTGCCACATACATCAACTCGTGAACGTGTACTGTCTGCGGAGATCGCAATGCAAACTCAAAAAATGATATAACTAGCTCTTATGTAATATAACATAAAAATCCTATGTTAACCCTTGAAGTAGCTTAAAAATAAAAATATGTTGGCGCCAAAACGAACGGAAAAAGCGCGCGAAAACGCACTACTTAAAAAATAGCGCGCGCCGCAAACGTTTGCAGGAGTAAAATCGTAGTAAAACAGCTATTTGTTCTATTTTATATCTGTAAACGGCGTAAAATTACACTGGTTACCCAGTACATCTTCCTTTATTCTATTATTATGTTATCTGTTTCTTTTTAGTCAAATTATAGAGGTAAAGTCAACCGAAAAAATACATAAAAACTTGAACCGCAACAAAAAAAAACAACTGAAATAAATTCTACAAAGACCAATTTTATCTCTCAAGCAGGTGTAAAAGGAGTAAACATACAATCACAACAGTATAATAGACTTTGAAAACCTATACTATCTATTTTATAAATTATCCATAATAAATCCACAAATTGTCATACAAACATATACTCTAATGCCAACCAAATAGATCTCAAAATCGTAGTCTCACTCTTTATCAAAACAATATGGCGGCTGCCTTTATCAAATTACGGGTATTGCTCACAAAACCATAATATAAGAGGATTATAAGCTAATTCTTAGGTTTTTACCTCGAAATGGTACTTATTCACGAAAACAATACACTAGCATATGCACACCTGCGAAAGTTTAAGGGATATGATATCGACGCCTATTATTTTTTTTACAAGCCTACTGATAACCAAAATAATTTATATTTCTATGTAAAAATGATTTCTAGGTGCATATTAGTATTAAAAATACATCTAATAAACCGAAATGTATTCTATAGTTGAACAGTTAACGTTTATGTTAAGTCCTGATATGGGTTTTGACTGCGGTACACCGGTGTACCAGCGCCGCTTTGTGCAATGTATAGATTTGGCCACCGGTGCACCGGCGCGTGTTTATAGGTTAAGTATGTATTGTTGTCTCATTTTTAATTATATTTACATGTAAGTAATACATTTGCAAATAACTAGAAAATGGCACGGATCCTGGAGTTTGTGGAGGCTAGTTATAAAAAAACATATCCTGTGTTTGTTGTTATAGCGGCAACAGAAATACATCATCTGTGAAAATTTCAACTGTTTAACTATCATGGTTACAGCCTGGTGACAGACGGACAAACAAACGGACAGCGGAGTCTTAGTAATAGGGTCCCGAATGGGTAAGGAGCCCTAACAAGCGACTCGAATTGGGTTTCGAGTCGAACCCGGTCTTAGTCGATCTCAACTGGAATCTGTGAAATTAGGCAAAAGTATATTAAAAAAGCGCTCTCTACATTTGCCAGCATCTCTACATCATCTCCACACAATATTTGGCTCTACGTCCGGCGATTATCTTCAAGAAGCGGACGTTAACTAACCTAACAAAAACAACAAGGCCATTCACATGAACTCTGATAGTTACGTCGTACTTGTTTGGACTGTCAATGATATGATAGTAGTATGAGAAAATTACGCGTGTGTGATCTTTCTCATAGAAGGCACTTACTCTCATCGGGAAATTTGTAACGTTAAAATTATTAGGTTGTATAATAAAATCAGTACCTGGATGACCGAGCTTTGTCCGTAAGTATGTAATCAATTTTATTGATCTAACCTAAACCAAACACTCATTGGCATTGCTTAACAGCGCCATCTATTGTCAAGTAGCTTTAAATGAGTTAAATAACTGTCTTAGGCGTAGTGCTTCAGGCCCTTAAAAACATTAGAACTGTATAAGACACATTATTCCTCGCACGATACTACTTCTAGGCAATCAATAGGCAGAATATCTGATACTGCGGATACGTTAGTATTTTGCACAAGAGGTCTTTGAAATCTGAACCCTAGTTGTCTTAATAAAGAACCCCGTCTGATGTCGTCAAAAGATAAATAAACCTACATAGTCCATCGCAAATCGACTTGATTGGGTTTTAAGTTGTAAAACTACTATTTATGTTCCATACAGACTCATAAATATCTAGGCTTGTTAAAGCACCTCGAACAACAGCAAGCTCTAAATCAACCGGTATTGTTACCGATAAATACCGGTTACCGGTAAATTACGACGAATCGGTTCAAATCGATTTCAAATGGCCTATTTAAAATCTAGCCAACTGGTTTCATTGAGAATTGAGATGGATCACTGGCTTGAGTTAATTTATATTAAATTAACAGTTAGAGTGTGCAAAAAGGGAAACGTCCTAAGAATCGAGGTCGCGCGAGTGCTATATAACTGTTTTAATGCTAGTAAATAAATAAGCTGAAAAAAATCGCTGTTAATTTACTGTTGAGTGATGCCCCATTGCTTCAGAACCGCACGGCAGTTCTGAAAGATTGAATTTTGGGTGAATGTTTGCAACTTAACCACGATGTAGCAGCTAAAAGGATATAAGTGTAATTTTGACTAGAAACGACCCCTTCTTTGAAACTATTATTAATATTATAATATAATGAAAATAAAAGTCATAAATATCACTGTTAAGGTTGCATTGCACGTATCTGAAATCCACGGTGCACAAGTCTAGACTCGCGCTTGGCCAGTCTTTAGTAATGGAATAAATAATAATTAATAAATGATAATTCCCCGGAGCTACTTAGGGTAACGCTTTTGGCTTTAAATATTTTACTTTTTCAACAGATTTTATTAGTTTATACTTGTAACAAGTAAAATTTGAAAACTTTAATAACAACTTTGATTCTTCCATTCTGTTCAGTTATTGGAGTGTAACTCAAAAACTACTGCACCGAATTTGATGAAATTTAAATTGGAGAAGCATCAGCTTTCAAGCAAAAAAAGAATTTTGAGAATCGGTTCACCCAGTCGAAAGTTATAAAGTATCAAACGTAAAAAAACCGTCGAATTGAGTACCTCCTCCTTTTTGGAATAGTTTTTGAGTTAAGGCCTATTCAGACCTGAGCGTTATTCGCTACCGCTGTGGGTAGCGAAAAATACCACGCGGAGCTTGATGGATAAATAGTATGAAGTTCCATAACTGCAGCGAAACTTGTACCGCCGGTATTTTCTCACGTTTGGCGCAACTAGTTCCGCCGGGCGACGGCGGAGCAAGTAGCAGCGACATGCTTCCTGCCCTCACCCCGCTAACCGTTGCCAACGGATATCTCAACCGCGCGCGGTTAAGATATCCGCTTTGGTGTGGACAGGGAAATTAACGCATACCCTTTCGGATTTCTCTATCGCTCGCGGTAGCGAATAACGCTCAGATCTGAATAGGCCTTTACACTCCAATAAGTGAATAAAATGGAAGTCGCGGTTTCATATTTTTAAATTTGTACTTGTTTTAGTTCATGTCATTATTAATTATTTTTTTTTATTAATGTCTTACCTCATCCCTATTTGAGCCGAATGGTTGCGATACGTCGGTTATCGGATACGATTAATGCGTACTATCAATCGATTCGAAAACATTGCATTAGGCTCGCGGCGTAATCGAATCGTAATAGGATTCCAATGGTGCTCGATTCACTAAATTGGGGCTGCGGTTAAATGTTTGAAATTTACTAGTTATCAGATCGAATAAACAAACAATGTGATAAAATTTGTGAAGTTTTCAAAATTCAACGTCACTATCTAGGTTGTATTTAACCTTTAACTATAATATACTACAGGCCTTATTAATAAACTTGTAGTAAACCCGGAGTAGTTAAAACATCTATCTGTCAATTTTTCGCTTGCAGTAAATGTCACGCGTGAAAGCAAGACAATGCATGTTACGCCTAATCTATGTTTACGCAACGTTTATTAATAAAGGCCACGAGTATTACTCATTCATTTCAAAGCCATTCGTATTATGTGTTTACTCATTCATTTCAAAACCGTTCGTATTATGTGTTCACTCATTCATTTCAAAACCATTCGTATTTTGTGTTTACTCATTCATTTCAAAACCATTCGTATTATGTGTTTACTCATTCATTTCAAAACCATTCGTATTATGTGTTTACTCATTCATTTCAAAACCATTCGTATTATGTGTTTACTCATTCAATTCAAAACCATTCGTATTATGTGTTCACTCATTCAATTCAAAACCATTCGTATTATGTGTTTACTCATTCAATTCAAAACCATTCGTATTATGTGTTTACTCATTCAATTCAAAACCATTCGTAACCAACTGGCTGATTGGCGCAGTTGGTAGCAACTTGCCTCCTGAGCTGCTGGTCCCGGGTTCGATCCCTAAGTATAATTTGATCCGAATATAATTGGCTTTAAACAAACATTAACTGTTAAGTGAAGTTTACCACAATTATATATTAGTGAAAACCACAGCTAAATCTGATAGCCGTTTCTGAGATTAGCGTGCACAAACGCACAGACAAACAGATAAATAGACAAACAGACAAAAATTCTGACAATCAATTTTCATTTAGAAAATCGAAGATTTTTTCTCATTTCATGTTACAGCGATCCGTTACATATTGATAATATGTATAGATTCAGGATTAACTAATTCTTTAAAATTATATTTATACAAACTACTTTAAAAATGGTTCCGTCCAGTGACGAAATCCATTGCCGCTCTGTGAAATTCTCGTGGCTGCAATGGCTGGTCCAAGGACTGGTGTTGCCATAAAATCATTTATCCGTCGGTGAAATTCTGTTTCTTTTCACAAGAAATACGAGATACAAATCAACAAAGAAACGGTATGGCAACATAATCAGATAAATCCAATACCGCGTATTTCTCTATCTTACCCTCTACACGATCTAGTTATATACGTATTATTATATAAAATGTCATAGTGTATGTCTGAGTCAATTGGATTTTTATTTCAATGGTATAATTCTTATATATTTTTATGCTGTAATATACAATATAGTTATTTACACAAACAAGTTATAAATTAGTAATTTCCCTAAAGACAACACATCTGTCCATGTGCAATAGTAGCCTTATAACCTAAAAATATTCGCGCTAACAAATTGATAATAGAGCTGCCAATCACCAATCGAAATTCAGACCTACGAAACCACACATATATACATTCCTACACTCATCATCAAATACATACACACACCCTAAGGTACTCCCTCACCTGGAGCATTCACTTGTAATGTAGCTAGCATTTTAAATTCTTCTTCTTCTTTAAGTGCCTCGCCATTACTGAAGGTTGGCAGTCAGCTTCTTAAATTTTTCTTTGTCAATCGCCAATCTGAACAATTGCTCCACGGTCTTAATCCCGGTCCACTCCCTGATATTACGGAGCCAAGACATCTTTCGTCTACCCGATTTCCGTTTCCATCATGAAGGGAAACGTACCCGTTTCCCATCATGATGGTCTGCAGGAGAGAATACCGATTATGCCGTAGAACATGTCCGAGATAGGCGACCTTTCTCTGCTTGACAGTCCGGATCAGTTCGACATGCTTTCTTTTCTTCTTTATTATTTATCTTTTTTTAATTTTATTTTGAGCATTGCATTATAATACCTCCCTGACTTGACGAGCATTCAGCTGTAATGTTGGAAGTTGTATATCAAGTTGTATAGAAATATGTATTATACGTTGTACCATCGAGTTACGCAATGCTCGGTGCATTTCCCTCACCAACGCATTGCTCGAATCTGTAACATTACAGTTTGTGCACTGTAATGCTCGGTTCTCCTCCCTCACTGAGCTGCTTGACACTGTAACGTTACATTACAGGCGAATGCTCGAAGTGAGGGAGCACCATACACACGAACTCATAATAGACGTCGTATCGTTTTTGTATGAGCACTTAGCATAATATCCAGCACGATGAGTGGTAGATGATATTTATTTACTTACTAGCTGCGCCCTGCGGGTTCCCCGCGTGGTAATGGGTGATGATGATAATGATGATGATGATGGAAAAGTATCTTATATATTACTCTAGCACCTCTTATATCTACTTAATATATTTCATTCATCACCGTACATCGTTTTGTTATCTCTCAAAGGGTTTACGCTGCGTTTTCATTGAAAGCTCCCAGATGTCTAATTTTTTCCAACACCTCCACCTATATCCTATCATTATATTTTAGCCAATTTAAACAAAAACTGACAAGTTATTAACCAATTAATTAAAATCTTCCCGGAATCATCTATTGGTAAAACAGCATGAAAATAGGTGCAGTAGTTTTGAGTTTACCGCGAACAGACAGACAGACGCGGCGAAGGACTTTAAATTATAACTAGCTGACCCGCCAGCGGCTTCACTCGCTTGGCCTCGCGGGATACGGTTAATTATACTTTTTTAACTACCCCACGGGAACTCTTTAATTTACCGGGATCAAAAGTATCCTATATGTTGACCAGGGATATAAGCTACCACCACTAAAAAAATCATTTAAATCGGCCCAGTCGTTTCAACATTATTACAGACAAACAAGACAAACATGGAAACAAAAACTCAAAAAAAATAATTCATTAGTTCATTCTCACTCCTTGCATCCCCCTGACTCGGTTTTTACCATTTTATTATTGTACAGAAATTCGTTCTCTACAGTTATAGTATATGTGTATATAGAAGATATGTAATGAGTAAGATATAGACACAAGATTCAATTGCTAACATTTTCAGTTACTTACGTCAGTTAAACTTATACAATTCGTATATACACTAAAACCACTAAACTATTTCCTAATATATTAGTCACATTTTCTGATCAAAACTGCATCATAATAAGGTTAGACAAGGCAGAAAATTCTGGTCGCTACTGGTATAAGTAAAAGACAACAGTTATTTCTTATGATTATCTTTTCGGATAATCTTTACTATAACCCGCGGCATATAACTCTAGCTCTGACCGTTATTGCGCAGATGTCAAAAATTGGGACGAAGGACTCTTATCTCTCTCTGTCACATCGAAGACGAGGGACTGTTGTCTCTGTCTATCTGCGCAGCTATCCCTTTCCACATTTCGCTCAGAGCTAGAGTTATATGCCGCGGGTTATACGTGCAGTAGATATATATTAAGTTTTGGTTACCCATTGACAAAAATACATGTATTTCGATGTAAAAACATTACAACAGCAAGATTTCATGTGAGTATTCCTTAGAATATAATATAGGCTTTATTGTTTCATATCAATACTAACCAATTCGCGCTTCAATAGTATGTACAAGTGCGCGCGCTAAAAATGTCAACACAAATTTTATAACCTTGAATCTACGAAGAAATAATAGTCTTCTTCGTAGCCTTGAATTAGTTCGATGTTTTGATTGTGATTAGTGTTTCTCCGCGTACGAAGCAACAAAACAATGATAATATATTGATAGTGTATGAACTAATATGCATATAAATACAAGAATTGAATCCTAGAAGTCGACAATTTTACAGAAAACCAAATAAACATATTGGATTGGCGAATTATTTGTCTATTGGTCAGTTTTGTAAGATAATGGCGCCGTTTCTCTGCATTTGGTAGTGTGTTTTAGAAAGGTAGATTCATTTCAGCCGTGCGATTCTCTAAGAGCAAACATCGTTGCATCTTTGACAACATCCGTGAAACAAATAAAGAGATGACAAGTAATCGTTACAGAATCGCACGGCAGTTAGTGTTCATGGACATTCAATTGTTTTTCTCTTGTTGATTTTCACTACCAAGTCAAAATACGTGAAGGTGTCATCGCCGCCATTTTTTTTTTGTTGACACCTCGCGAGTCATAGAATGTCATGAAGTTTGACAAGTCGCGACTACATCGGTTAATACCTGTTCGGTAAGGAACAAATAAAAGATAGTCCTTTAGGATTTGTTACTATATTGTTTTTAAGTATTACATTATTTAGTTAAAACAGTGATAAAAGTTACACGTAGTTCTAGTCTATATTGTAGAATGAATGAGAATGAATGTCGGAATGAGTGCATAAAATGAATGAGTCCGTGAGTGAAATAACGGTGCTGCCGCGATCTTTTGAACACTGTATTCACATACGAGTATATGACGAAGTCGGCGCGAACAATACCTTTTTTATTCTTCTTCTTCTCGGGGTGCCATCTTCTAACGAAGGTCGGCGATCATCAGTGTAATTTGAACCACAGCAGCTCTGAACAATGAACGGGTACTTTTATTATACCACTGGCGTAGGTTCTTCAGCCAGGATGTTCTTCTCCTACCAGCACTGCGTTTGCCTTGTAAATAAATCTATAATAATAGATTTATTATAGATAGTCTCGTATAGATCATTTCTGTTCCGTGTCTGTAACGTGTGATGTATGAGGAGGTGAGTAAAGCTCGTCAAAAGCGAATCCGTCCGCATTGCCTAGTGAAGAATAATTCGCATCACGCACTCGGCATTTTTCCCGAGCACAACCCTAGTATATCGATATATCTTATTGTATCGATACTTTACGGCGGATAATAGGTGGGCTGCATTTAAACAGCTTGCTTAGCAGAAAATGTTAGAAATATACCCAACAGAAATATATCGATACTTAGATATACTCGTAGAAAAGTTTTATTTCTTCCCATAAATAATATATAGTAGAACGCTATTGCGTAATGGTAAAGTAATTCGTAAATTGCGTTCGCGTCGTGGTGGTGAATAAAACAGAATTTATTCTCATATGATTTTCGACAGACGTACAGACTTTAAATCATTTACTTTCATTTGTTTTATTATTATCATTTGTTTTGCTATAATTGGGGTAATTGCCTTCGGGGATGAACAGAGAAGGTATTTTTTTCATAATTAGGCCAAGAAGGGGTATCACTTAAAAGAGATAGCCGTATTTTTTTGTAATCAAGGCTTTTATGTATATTATTTTAGGTATTACAGCCTAAAATATGTAAATAAATTATTATTACTGTATAATGATTATCGTTGCTTGATAACAAACTGAGATGTTAATTAAATCGCTACATCATAAGGTCTTACTAAATTCTAAGACATCTGCAGTTAGGTATATTAAGTAACTAGCTGATGCCCTCGTCGTCGTCTGCACAGGATTAGTACCTACCTACTTCGAGTAGCTTATTCTCCAAAGCCATATCTATCTTTGTACCAAAATGTCATAAAATATTTACATGGTTATATGAGTAAATTTAAGTACCCAGTAAATCAGTCAGTAAACACTAACAATAAAATACAGTACATACGTACATACAAATATAAAATTAATCAACAAGGAAAAAACTGTCATTACATTTCATCACCCTTGACGGTATTTGTGCTACATATTATCACCCTTGATGGTCGCCGAGCACGTCTAGTGTATTGAGCTGTCAAAATGATAACGTGCTTTTGACTAAGGTATCAGCCTTGCGATTCTGTAAGAGCAAACATCGTTGCATCTTTGACAACATCCGTAAAATAAATGAAGAGATGACAAGAAACGTTGGAAAAGCAACCTTATGTACAAGGGCGAAGTATTTGACATCGGTGAGCTAGTCGACGAGTTCGTCGACGAATCATTACATAATCTCACGGCAGAAGCTGACACAAACTTTGACAAAACTTTCATCGTTACGATCTTAACGTAGGCTGAGATCTTGTTATTTTGTCTATGATGTGCCCAAGAATATTACGCTTTTTAACCCGCATGGTGATGAATGATGATGATGAAAAGTATCCTACGAGTTAATCCAGCACCTTATCTACCTCCATATCAAATTACATTAAAAATAGTACAAATGTTTGAGCAGAAGAATTGAGAGAAGTAACAAACATACAACAACAAACTATGCACAAACTTTCATGCACAACATTAATAATATTTGTGTGATTACCATTTACCATGTGTTTTAGGTATAATACGAGTAGTACGTAGTACTACACTCCGTATAATCCATTGTTTAACTCTAAAGGACTTTAGTAGTGAGTTCGAATAGAACCCTTGTGAGCGATTTTAGCGAAAATAACGCTAAAAACGCTCACAAGGGGCGTTCGAATTGAGAATCTGTGGGTGAAAATGTCGTTCATGTCTCTTTTTGATCAGCGTTCGGAAAGCTAAAAAAGAGGTATTTTTGCCACGAAAAGTGCAATTTTTGACACACGTCCAGAGCATGGTTGTATGTGATCGTTTTTTGACAGCAATGTATTTGGTTATGTACTCAGTTGAGCGTTCGAATAGGGTGTGGGCAAAGGTGGCAAAAATAACGTTTTTGAGCTTTACGAACGCTTTAATAAAAGAGCCATCAATGACAATGCTACCAATGCTTTAAAAGTTAAACGAACGCACCTTATTTGAAGCAAAGAAAGGTGATTAGCAGCAATACATTAAAACAGAGAGCAACACAGCTCTCATAGAAGCACTACCTTCAGAGCTCTCCCTTCACTTTTACACCAATGTAAAATAGTCTGGGAGAGTTGCAGGTGCCCACAAGTCTCTATTGTAGCGGGCGCGCATCTACGCCTCAAGAACATCAAAATGCATTTCAGTACCGTTAGCAAAATAATCATGTTAACGGTTGAAAAATAAAGCTTTAAGCTATTTTCGAAATCAGAGAAGATATAGTAAAAATATTAACATGAGTAACAGTAATTGCCTACCTGTATAAGTCTGATCATCATAACTATAGTAGAATAGCTGCTCTTCGCGGTTTTACCCGCGCGTTGATGGATGATGATGATGATGATGATGAATCTTAAATAGCCTATGTTACTCAGGGTAAATGTAGCTTTCCAATGGTGAAAGAGTTTTTGAAATCGGTCAAGTACTTTTTAAGCCAATTCGTTACAAACATACTTACAAATCTTTCCTCTTTATAATATTATTATAGTATAGATAATCGCCGTGAAGTGGGTGGGATTCTAAAAACAACCGTAGAGGTTGTTTAGAACTTTTATTGGAAACAATATAAAGTCATTGTACTACTATTGATATTAACTGTCTATCATGTCTTCAATAATAATAAAAAAAATTACAACATCCACACAAAATGTTCAGATAAACTAGACAGAGCCTGTACTTTGGTAGCCTGATGACTGATAAACATCATAATCATAAACAGCCCATTTTTTCCCACTGTTGAGACCCTCTGAGAATTCCTCTCAGAGAGAGGAGTTCGACCATAACCCACCACGCGGGCCCAGTGCGGATTTGTGGATAGGTAAGTGGCCAACCCATGTTGAACTTTACAGGCCGCCCGAAGGCTTTCGACATAGCCTAACGATTGTTGTCCTAAGACGAACAACCGAGACCGACGGCTTAACGTGCACTCCGAAGCACGGAAGCGCACAGTTGAATGCCCTAGCGGTCACCCATCCAACTCCTGACCGCAGCAAGCGTTGCTTAATTTTTTGATTGGCTAAGATCGCCAAGTCAAGCTCCGCTACGAGCGCTTCCATATACATACATAAACACACCCAGTCACAGCTCAAACAGACATGTTAATGCATATAAATGTTTAACCTGTTTGGAGATCCAGCGGCTCAGAAGGCAGGGTTAGGTAAGGTAACTGCACCAACCAGTCAGTCAATTACTACTACTGAAAATGAACGTGAGAATGGATCAAACAATCGTGTCCACAAGGGTTCGGCAGCCTACTCGAAAAAAATCACACGATCTGGTTGAAACTGCAGCTAAAACTGTCCGACTTATACTAGTGAATGATTTCTGTTTGTGCTATTTAAAAATTGTTTCGACGCCACTTCATATGTATAATACTAGACCGTCCCGCGACTTCGTTCGCTTAGTAGTCTCGGCCTATCGACCTCGCCATAACCTCCCGTCTTTTCTTGGTTTTCTTCCATGAGAACCTTCACCTGAGAATAATAAACACAACAAAAAAATAATTAGCGAGATTGTTCCATCCGTTCTGAAGTTATAGCGTGACCAGGAGAAATAGGGGTTCATTTATATATATTATATAAACATATAAATGAACCCTTATTTCATATCATTCATATTATACATATATGTGTATATATATATATATATATATATATATATATATATATATATATATATATATATATATATGTAGAATGTCTTTTTGTTTTGACAAAAATAATTGCTACAGTGCGACAGTGCTCCTCCACCTTAATGCTTGCGCACACTATTGCTTCTCAGCAGAATATCTATGCGGTGGTAACAACCAAGACGTATTCTCGCAAAGGAGGCTTACCATTTTGTAAGGATTCCTTACCTCTAACGATTCTTATCCTGATGGCGGAGGGACTCCCGGAGTAAAATGTAACTGAAATAGTAGTTTATGCAACTGTCATATAATAGAGGGTATTAAAACATGAGTGTAGTTTTTTTAGGTAAGATTACACGAGTGTTTTAATACCTAATTATATGCAATTGCATACACTACTTTATTTAATCTCATGACATTTTTGCTACTAAAGTTTTATCCAACAAAATATTACTCAAATTCGTATGTACGAAATAGCGCCAAAATGGAAAAAAGTCTTCTTCTTCTTCTTCTTGTTTGTATGGCTTATGCAGCGTAACGACAATTTTACCAATACCAGTGGAAAAAGTCTGTTATTAGTCTATTGGCTCGGAACCAGCGCGTTGCGCTCACCACAGATAAATAAGAATAATACTTAAATTGAATTGAAATCTCCTTGCTCGGGACACATTGCACTTTAATAATAAAAAAATTGCTTTAAAGCAATGTTTTGTTAGGAGAATAATGCTTTAATTTAATTTTCTTAAAGAAGTATGTAAATAAAATATGCCAATAAAAGTCTGTATTTCATTTCATAATAAGAATATTACCGAATGAGATTATATAAAAAGTTAAATGTCATTTAACCAAATTATCTTAAGATTATTTTATCTAGATTTTTATTTATTGATCTATTTACATTTTTATCTACATCTTTATTTGCTACCACTACTTACAGAGCCACAGAATAAAAAAGCTCGTGTAAGAAAACTGCAAGCGTTCTGTATTCTAAAGCGTTGTACAGAATGCAGCCCGAGAGTTTAATAATGCGCGGAATAAGCGGCTGTGGTAGGGTTGCCACGCGGACAACACGAAGTTCATAACGAGTGATTTAGACCTTGCGTGTCGCACAGAATAGATAAATATGAATACCGTGAGCTAGTTATTTTCATATAATGTACACAATACAATTATCAAACATGTTAAATCTGAATATCACAAGTAGTAAGTCCTCTTAATTTCAGTATTTGTATTTAGGCTACTGGGATACAAAGTAAAAAATATCAAAATACCTATAGTAAAAAGTTCTAATTAGGTACATAATTTCAAGTTAAAAGACTTTTTAAAATTTCTAAAAATCAACTAATTTGGTTATTTTTATTTCGATTCTATCGAAAACCAGCTGCAAAAAAATAGTTAAAATGGCATCAAAGTTATCTTAATTGTAAACGAAAGAATACACTTTAAAGTATAGTTTCAAAAAGCGTATTAAAAAAAAACTGTATTCGGTTTACGGACGATAATTTTACGTGATAACATCATATGACGAGCCGAACGCTTAGGCCGAACGTGCCTCTTTATCGCTTGTTCCGTGCTCTCGCTTGCACGCTCGGCTCAGGCTAAACGTGAAAATAAGCATACATTTTCGTGGGTGCAGCCGGCGTTCATCGATTCATAAGACGTTCAAAAATAATAAATTATGGTATGAAATAGTGTTTTGTTTATTATAGAATTTACTTTTCATGACTAGTCTAGAGCAGTCATATTTATATATGACTCGTCGTCGTTCATAAGTACTACCTAGAATTACTATTCTAGGTAGTACTTTAGTCACAAGTAACTACACTTCTCCTCGCTACGCAAGTCGGCGTACGTACTCGTATATAAGACTTTGCCCTAGACTGTAGTAACTGATACCTACGTTAAACACAAAACATCATATTTTGTTAACGGGGTTTATACCAAAAGTAAGGAAGTTTTTAAATTTTATGTATGTTGAATATAATATCAAGAATTATGTAACGTGGTTTTTGGTATGTTGAACTTATGACTTCTATTTATATGCATTTTAATGTTCAGTGTTTCACCATTAATAATAACAAAATTTATATATTTTGAGTTTACGTATTTTGAACATTTGTAATTTACTTATGTAAGTTAGTTTATAGAACTTTTTTTAACTTGAATTAGTCTAATACTTTAAAACGAGCTTTTATATATATATAAGAATTGCTCGTAAATATATAAGAATTGTTATCTGGATATCTGAAAGGGCTCCAGCGATTTTCATGAAATTTAGTATGCAGGGGGCTTACGGGACGATTTAAGGGGTTAGCTAGGTTTCATTTTAGAAAACGTCGTTTTATTCGTGTTTACAGGAAATTAAAAACAACGGTTTGTTCGTTGCGTTCAAACTAGATGGCGTAACAGTCGCATTGCAAAATCCTAATCGCGGTGACAAGATTCATAAGGAACATGTGTTGCTATTTTGTATTCGTATCTAAGTCGAGCAAAGCACAGTCATTCAGGTACTATACAATTACTAAATATAGTTCCTGTATATTATTTACCTTATAAATTTATATACGTACCCGAGCTAACACAACAATTCTCAAATAAATAAAGTAGGCAACCCTACGCAATTCCAAGTGCGAGACCAAGCAGACCTTTTGTCTTAATTGTGACAATTTAATTTAGGAATAGCGCAAGTATAACACATTAATTTTTCAATTTTAGTAAGATAAATACATGTTCAGACGGGATTCGAACGTTTAAGGTTTGAACATGTATTTTACTTTACTAAAATTGCAAAATTATTGTGTTATACTGATCTATCTAACGCAGGGGTGTCCAACGGCCCCGGGCTATAATGTGGCCCGTGACGACTACTAATCCAGCCCGCCCATCGTTCATTATTCTTCAATAGTTGACTCTCAACTCAAAAACTCATGAACAATCAAAATATATATCTACAAGCTTTTACAATAAAGTGAATTTTGCTAGAAAACGACGGGAAAAACAGTTGGGTCATTGAAATGACAAACCCAACACGAAATCAACAATTTCAAGATTTCGAAAATTATGGGTAAGATCACATATTGTAACAGACAATCACTTTAATTCACCTTCTACGCATTGCATCAAAATATCACCTGATCCCATCTCTCACTGAGTATGTATGATGTCAACTATCTCACTAGATTACGTATTTAGTAAGAAATTATAAATTGTTCTATTTTACCTTTGTTTCTATATATGTATAATCAGCACACCCTAAACTGTTATCCATAATTAAATTTGCTTTGGCCCGCCGCAATGTTACGAACTATTAAACTGGCCCACCACTGAATTACATTGAACACCCCAGTCGAGCGATTCTGTTATGATTCGTCAATGCGTTCGTCCACGAGCTCACCAATGTCAAATACTTTATGAGATATCGCCCTTGTACATAAGGTTGTTTTTCCAACGTTTCTCGTCAAAATTTGTTTCATGGATGTTGTCAAAGATGCAACGATGTTTGCTCTTAGAGAATCGCACGGATCTAATGAGTGTCATCTATCTAAAAATAATAAAGCTTCAAAACCTTTATCCGACCAAAAGACACTTTTTTTTACAACCATTTTTAGTATTGGTCTCGCCTTTCATATTTTTTTATGTGGTTTATGTGTATATGAGTAGTGTAAGTTTTAGCAATAAAAATGACTGACTTAATACTGAGTTAATGACTTACACATAAGGGTTTTTTTTACCTGGGTAGTTTTAAATTTGTCCAAATTGTAAAAGGTGGTAATCTGTTGGGACAAGGTCTGGGGGGTATGGTGGGTATCGAAGTTATTCCAATCGAAGCTCTTCTAATTTAGCGTACGTCTGCCGCGCAGTGTAATGTCTAAAGTTGTTCTTAAGTTAACTTACTTGGAGCGGGTGGTCCCGAACTTGCTTTGCCTAAAACAGCAGGTGGGCTAGAGCAATTGACCAGTCTTGATTGTTGAATAGCGAGCTTTTCCATCATGCCATACAAGCACTGCCCCACCAAGCACTCACCAGTACAAATTTAAAGGTTACTTACTCCTGAATTGTAATTTGTATACTTACCAATAAAAAGTACATCTGTTTCTAAAAGCTGATCGCTTGTTATCTGGAGCTTGATCTTTCTGTGACGATAACGTCGTGATGAAATCCACAGCAAGGTGGTAAAAGATAATTTATTTATTTATATAAGTAAATCATGAATGTTCTATCCATCGTCATATTTTTAATCAACTCCAGCCGTGCGATTATCTAAGAACATCGTTGCATCTTTGACAAATAACATCCCTGAAACAAATGATGAGATGACAAGAAACGTCGGAAAAGCAACGTTATGTACAAGGGCGATATCTCATTAAGTATTTGACATCGGTGAGCTCGTCGACGAATTATTAGAGAATCGCACGGCAGAAAAGGAGGAGGTTCTCAATCGACTGTTTTTTGTATAGGACTTTCGACTGGGTGAACAGATTTTGATGTTTTCTTTATTTGAAATCTGGTGCTTCCGTATGGAGTACACGGAAGTGATTTCAAATAAAACTCATCAAATTCGGTCCCGTAGTGTTTGAGTTGCACTTCAATAACTGAAAAGTGTTTGGCCTATTTTGATAATTTTATAAATCATCATTGACGGGGAATGATATCGATCCCGTAATTAACAAGGCTAACTACAAAAGCAATTTTTTTTAACCAAAAAACGGAACTGACTTCAACACTAAAAAGTGTGAAATAACTTGTCGAAGTCGGTACCGTGCACACAATATTGTGATAATAGGTATTTTTGGACTATCATGGTACCAACTTCAACAAGTTATTTCACACTCCTTAGTGTTGAAGTCGGTTCCGTTTTCTTCGACTATCTCCGTGTTGAATTATGTTATTGAGTTCCCTAGAGTAGAAGAACGAAAGTCACCGACATAGCCCAAAAGATTAGCCAGTTAAAGTGGCAGTGGGCAGGGTATTAGAGCAAGTAATCTTATGTTCAAATTATGAATACTGTATGTAACATAGCAACGGTGTATTGACTGTCACTTGCAAATAAAACTCTGCAAAGCATCCACGATGTTTTTCCTCTGCCCTTTTTCTAATATGGTAGCAGAGCGCTAGGTAGGTACCTATCTATATATTTTCACCTGTAAGGATTGTTCGTGAATCATGGATAGCACAAGTAGTAGTTCGAGATTCCTCGCCAACAAATTGTGCGGGATGGCAAACTTTACTACGTGGAAGTTTGAAATGAAAATGGTGCTCATCCACGAAGAACAGATGGCCGATGGGGCCGGAAGCTTCTGGAATGGAGACCATAGACCGGCAAGGGCAGCGTAGGTCATCCACCGACGCGGTGGACAGACGACCTGATAAAGGTCGCAGGACGACGTTGGATGCAGGCCGCTTCCAACCGGTCCTTTTGGAAAATTATGGGAGAGGCATATGTTCAGCCGTGGACGTCCTACGGCTGAGATGATGATGATTGAGATCCCTAGAGAACTAACTGTTGAGTTAGTATTTATATTAGCTTCAGGCATTAATCTCAAAACCCGTAGGTATTAACACTTCAACGTAACACGATAAAATAATTCCTGGTATCAGGAGCTGGGGGATTAAATGTGTCCCGGAGCGTTGGCTCAAGGCATTCGTCTACCTACCTCGTACAGCGGAGGCTCACGGGCCACAAACAAAATTGAATTGTACCTATGGTATGTATCCATGTATAGTGAAACAGTGAAGATAGAGCCTCAAAACAATTTATTTGATATCCTAGCTGCACGTTGCGGTTTCACATGCCTGGTGATGGATGATGATGCTTTTTTATTTCGTCCCTGTATCAGAGCAAACACAACAAAAAAGATTTTTTCAAATCGGTCAACCTGTTTTTCAGTTTTAGCGAGTGAGATACCATGCGGATTAAATAAAAATGAATGTGAAAATGATAATGTTTAGTTAGATATTTATGCAATTAAGCGGCTATTTTACGCTTGCCCATGACAGTTGCAATACCTCCCAGAGCTTGGAACTGCAGTTTAACGTGGCACTGTACTACGCTCTTCTTCCCGCGACATTGTTTTTTGAGTGTCTTTCGCCCAGAAATGTTCGTTGCTACTGTGCCCTTCACAGCCTGATACAGTAATATTTGCTAACTATTGCTTCATGTTAGAATAATTGGCACTGTGGTGCTGCCAATCAAAGACGCCCCTTGAATAACAGTTTTACCTACCACCAAGTAGATCAGGGTTCCTCGCCTTTTACGATTCTAATATTCTAATCCATTTAACCTCACAGCGAAAAAAAATTACGCTACAAACGACGCGTAGTTATGATGTGGGTAAGTCGATTCTCCTTTCCTAATTACCCCATGAGGAAGCCACATTTGAACACAAAATGCAGGAATAAGACATCAGGCCTATTCTGAAAGGAATACGTAGTTATATAAACGGGGGCATAACGCAGAGAACGCACAGTTGGTGTTAGTAGTGGGCAGTTGGGGACAAAAAATATGAGACAATCTTTGGATACAAAATATTATATATTTGGTGTACAAGGCTGCACTATAATACAAGCGGGAAACTCGCATTGTTACAAATGAAGTATGAAGTTTTTATCTAATGACGTTACAGAAGTATTTTCCAAAATTTTAAATGTTTGATACCTACTAAGTACCTAAGTAAAAATCTATAAGTAGAACGTGTTCCCTACTAGCGTTGAATGACGCAGGATGGCGGCGCGAGATGCGTGCAACATCGCAATTTACGAACAAATCTTTGATCGATCTTATTTGTTGGTAGTCTACGTACCAAGCGCGTTAATCGTATAAGTGCCAACCCCGATTGATTTGTCGGCAAGCCAGGCACTCACGTAATGATCGCCGGACAGCGTCCTCTGACCCTGCCCGCACCACATCTTCCCACTTTTATCGCCTATTTATTGCGATGACGTTTTACTTGCTCGGGGCCGCGCGCTCTGCTTGATATGTACACAATTAGAGGCGGACCCTTTTTTTTACAACTAAGTGTCGATACGGGCGAGTCATGCATCTGATGGTATATTTCATGCTTGTCCATGACAAGGTTGACATTTGAATAAGTTGCACTGCTCTTGTCACCCCGAGGCGTAGGATTCTGAATCTCTTTCATCCAGACATTATGAAGTGACTCATACGCAGTCCAACTCATCTAAATAAATGCACGATGATGTATCACTTGATAAGGTATCTAACTTATTTCATAGGTACTTCAATGTAGAACTTCTCTTCAGCCGTTTCGCTCTTGGCAGAGCGGTCGTGGCCGTCATGCAGTAGTGGTATTGCGGCAGTTGTTATTCGCCTAACGACATCCCGCCATCTCTTTCCGCTAGCCGTCATCCTGGTACACCGTCAACCCTGCCTTGCACGACCAGCCGTTCGATGGATCCCTTATCTCTTCGCGACACGTGGCCAAATAATGTCAAACTGCGCTTCTGTACGATTGCTGATAGACGCTCCTTGATGCCGAGTTCTTCAAGTATTGAGACTTTATTTCTGAGCTCAGTCCATGATACTTCTAGCATTCGTATCCAGAACCACGTCTCCAGAGCATCTGTACCTTTTTTTTAAATTTCTCGCAAAGTTCACGTTTTGGCAGCATACAGAAAAATGAGGAACACGAATCTTACTTTTGTACTCATGGTGATTTTTCGGTTCTTCAATATCTTCCTCAGGTTATCCATGGCATTCACTGTCCTCACCATACGTCTTTTAATATCTTCCATGCATCTTCCATCATTTTTGATGTTTGAAATTAATGCGTCTAGGTCAATTTAGGATGAGAATGTAGAACTAATATGGTCAATATTCCAAAAATACGTAGTAAGTAGTGTCATACCGCTTTGCTCCGAATTTTATTATGAGCTTACCTTCACACAAAGTTTAAGACTGAGGAAGGTTTTAAGGCTAGTCGGATCGGTAGCTGCCTTTCATTATCCCTCGGCTACCATTCCTTCGATTTGTGTTCGAGAGGTCAGAAAATAATTGTCCAAGATTTTGCACTGAAGTGTATCACTCATAGTGATCAGGCTCGCTAGGCGGTTATCATAAAGGCTTATCGCTCCCCAGTCTGCGATACCTATACGCTTAATAAAGTGTTATTGGGGACTGCTATATTACTTATAGTACTGAGAATGGTACTGTGCAGTACTAATGTTGATTATATAATTTTTGCAGTATACGTACATCGAATGTTAGCAGCACATAAAGGTGTCTGTATAATACTGACTAGCATCGGCGCCTAAGTCAGCGTGATATAAGGTTCGGAAGAACGATGAATTGGGATACGAAATAGTTTTGTGTTATTCCTGGGTATATGCTAGCTTTTTTTATACAATCAAGTGTAAGAGTGATACTGTATATGTCATACTATATATAATATCGCATTAGATACTATATTACAGTAATAATAATAATATTTATTATCTGGTCAAACTTTCTTTTAGGAGAAAACGGATTTTTTTAAACTAAAAATTAAACAAATTAAAAAAAACGTAATAAAATATGAACTACAAACCCCATCTGCGTACCCACGCATTATTTTATTAGGATAAGTTACCCAACTTATCCTAAGTACTATCCATAGCGACCACCTATGACAATGCTAGGTCAGCTGGAATTTTGCTTACTAATCTAATATGGATGGTTCGGGCGGATGCATAACTATCTATTTATTTATTTATACCATTCCTACTCTGAAAACAGTGAATAAAAAGGCCTTTTAATCACTGTTTTGGGGTTTGAATTTAGAACAAACCATTATATTCGATCTCGATCTCAATGCTTATACATCTTCCTTGCGCAAAGAATACCCGACCTACAAATTCTTTGTGCAAGTAACTGCTCCAGATTTGATCGGTCGATATTTGCGACAAAGAGTTAAGCATTAGAATAAAAACTGTATTGTGAAGTTTGTTGAATAAAAGGACATTTTTTTTTTATTTGCGAGAATTGTAGGAACAGTAGTTCTTATACTCGTAGATAAAATAGAAAGGATCCATTAAATTCTTCCTCAAAGGCGTTCAAAAATCGTTTTAATTATAATTTTAAAATATAGTTTTTAAATGTGTCAACCTACCAAAATTATTAATAACAATATGAACCATTAAATGTTAATTACATTTAAGGTTTGACATTGTACGCTTGGCAATTTTTTTTTAATAAGTAGGTATTCAATTTTTTTTGCTAAACTATTTAGATTACACTATCAACTAATAATCTAAATAGATTATTATTTACATAGAAATTATATAAGTTACATTGAAGTTCTGTTTAAATTTTAATAGTTAATATCTAAATTGTATAATTATAAATATCAGTCTAGTTAATTTTTATAAGTCAAATATTTCTTACCATCAAAAACACTTGTCTAATAACCACATTTTTAATTTCCATTTAATTAAATGTTTTTAAGGTAGATCTTTGAAATATATATATAGTAGTGTGGCATACTATACTATATAAATAGGTAGCGCTATGTTTGTCCAAGACTGTAGCAGCTGCAAATTTACGCGTCATACCTATTAAATATACCTACGCATTACTTCGTAAGGATTTAGGTTGTATGTAATGTAATGTAGAACGGAAATATTAAAAAAGAACATGTTTAAAAGGAAATAGGCATATCTTCTAAATTCGAAGTTGCGTCACTACTATTTTCTTTTATATATTTAGCCCATGGCTCAGTATTATTTTTCAATAACTCCCTTTATTGGCTAGAATAAAAATCATATTATGCAACCTATAACGATAACAAACGATAGCAAAAGTTTGAAGCTTTTTAAAACTTAATACGGTGCAAATATGCTTATCTCGTTGGAGGTTAAATATTTGTACCGTTTAGGGTAGAAACTTCAGGTCCGTGGGGTCTAGGCGCATACGAAATATTCCGGGACTTGGCCAAACGTTTGATGGTACAATTAAATTAAAGAGCTGCTGCATAAAAAACAGGAGACCATGAAATTGTATGACTTTTGATATATCATAGTGGGTACCTACAGTCCTACAATTATAGACTTTCTGGATTTTTGTACATAATATTATTTACCAGGATCAACATGAACTCATAAATATAACCGATGGATGAACCGGTAAGTACTAGTCAGAAGAACTTTCAGATCTGATTCTTCCATCTCAGAACACTCGCAGGGGTTAGTGAGTATACAAACCACGACTTGAGTTACCGCGACATTGTTATTCTCTTCGGCGCTGTTCCTTAGATGTAACCAAATCGTATATTTCCCTACTGCTAGTTAAAACTAACTGAGAATGTACCAATAAGTGTAGTGACACACTGAGCGAACAGCGCGCCCGAATGTTAGCGTCGTGTTATATCGTCTGAGATATTCCGTTTCAACGTCAGGCGAATGGTGCGAAACAACCCGACTAAAAAACTGGGACTCTACAATATTGATACTTTAGAAGCAGTGTAGAAAACTGTTTGATTAAATAGCCTCGGAATAGTATACTTTTTAGGTAACATGTATATATTTAAATTTATCTTCGGATTACAGAACAAAGGTTTTAGTGTAAAATAAATGTAACTTTCTTGCTAGTCTAAAAGTAGGCACCGGTTACTCGTCGCTTCAAACTAAACATTTGGGCAGATCACATTTTTTTTATATTGTGTTTCATCAAAGTGACTCCCTCTCGCCTGATGGAAAGCGAAGATGGAATCAAGAAGCAATGACCATTAGTGCAGCCGTAAGCTGCCACCCCTATAATGACCTGACAGATGCTTTTTCACGTCCCGCTTGAAAGACCCAGGGTCATAGCTACAAGGAAATACGTACGCCGGCAAAGCATTCCACAATTTACTAACACGACAGAGGTAGGAACTGCCAAACTTATTGTGAACTATCATTTTGGCAGATCACTACATTTGTAATTGTGACCGATGACCTAAGTCTCGAATACTAAATAATAAATGAATCAAATTTGAATTCTTATCACGTCTAACAACCGTATTTATAAACAAGTAATTACTTGTTGCTTAGTTATTTCTCAATGAAGTAAGCAATTGACGTAAAATACTTCAACATAAAATCTTGTTCAGTCAAGCAGTGAACGTTACTAACTAAAGTAAATGCATGACATAACCCTATCAAAATTGAATGTATCTTTTTACACTTGTTGTTATGAGATTTAAATTTTTACAGCACAATAGATCCTTCACAGTTCAGACTTGTGTGAATGTAATTTTATACAACTTCACTTTTGCAATAAGAACGAAAAATTTACGTGTTCTCATTGCTTAAGCAAAGGAAATGGTGACTATTACTCGGCTAAGAATTCTAGCCTTTGATAGTTCTAACTTCAGGCAAATTCTAGTCTATAGTATTAAAATCGTTCGATAACTTTTCCTTAAGTAATTACTTTTGCTTGTTTATAAATACGGCTGTAAGTAATGACGGAAGATTTGGACGTGGTGGGTCTCTACACTAAAATGTGCCCATTGTGGCAAATCACGACCATTTCTACTCCAACACTGCGGTTCCGAATGCACTCACATTCAATAAAAGCAATCTATTTTGGAATTGATTCGATATTGAAACGATACATACTGAAAATGTTGTTTAGAACTCGATCATTGAACTAAACGATAGGAATCTTTTAAAGATTACATCTCTGAAAGGTATCCTATATATATTTCCTTTTGAGATCTTTAGGGATATATTTTCTTTCAGGATCTTTAGGGATATATTTCCTTTCATGATACTTAAGGATACTTTTCACAAAAGGAAACGAATAATAATAATAATCTCTAATTATTTGTTGTAATCACTTGGTATACATATTATCAATTCATATTGAAAACAAGATATTAATTAGAGACATAAATTACAGATGCTCGGACAGGATTTGTACTCACGCCTTCCAACAATCGGAGCGACGTCGTATGGGTACATGGGACATGGGTATCGGGACCAACGGTGAAAATCAATCAAAAAGATATATTTTATGCTCTGACGGAACGCCTCTGTGGCCTAGTGTTCATGGCATCGGATTGTCGGAATACCCGGATTCAGACAATCTGTGTTCGAATCCCGTCCGAAGGACTGTTTATTCTTCTTTTATTCTTCTAAAGTTGCATGGTTTGGTCTCGCCAAGCAGTGATTTTAAAATCATAGGATATAATAATAAATTTAGCAGCGCCCAGCGGTTTCACCTGCGTGGCTGAGGTTGATGATGATTATTTTTATTTTTAAACCACCCCTGTAACAGAGAGAATAAAACAAAAAATGAATTATTGAAATCGGGCCAGCCGTTCTCGAGTTTTAGCGAGACAATCGAGACAAACGACGAGTAATTGATTTTTATAGAGAATATAGATAGAGTTAACATAGAGATACAACCAGTTATATATCTGGTAGTCCATGTTGATAAGTCACCCTCCAGTGGACGCCATTATTGCTCTCTGGATATCCTGCCCCATTAAGGAATACTAAGGAAGGTCGTCCTTCCTATTTTATTGCCTCCCTGGGACTCTTTTTCTATCTCTGGAGTATCGAAGTTTGACTTTTAACCCCATTTATCTCTCGTTGATGTAATAATATAAGGTTGCTTCGTAACACTTTAAGAATTACGAGTATCTTTGCCTGGACTGTCGATCACTTCGCGGTGTCTCCATTTCTGCTGGTTAGTGGTATTGGGAGCACATTGTATTAAAGTGGAGCTCGTGGCCTCTTTGATCAATTCAGTCCAGCGTATTGGTGAACGATCTCGAAATTACTTGCCTACGGTTTAAGCCTTTAGCCTTGTACTAATAATCTCTCCATCTAGTTCTTATGCTGGAACATCTCCAGATACTCCATCGTCTGGATATGTGTTTATTATCTCAAAGATAAAACATGAACCTGTCTATAAAACAATCGCGTAGATACTAAATTATTCAACATGATTTCTAGCGTTCATTAGCTGCAATGCGTTATCAGCAAATTATTAATTAGCTCTAACACATACCTTAATCATAATTATTGTGGAAAACATATTATTTAACCAGTGACCATTTCCTTTCAGTTCAGTCAAGTCATTTTATATAAAAAACAAAGTTCTATGATGTATTGGTATATGTCTGTTATATGAGTTTGAAAATGTTATTCGTGCTTACACTGAACTATACATATTATATAGTGAATAAAGAAAAAATATAAATTTAATCTAATATAGAGATTGCCTGTGATTGTTTTGAATAATAGTTACTCGGTGGAAAGGAAGTCACAGTGTTACCGAAGAGAAATATTATTCTTTTAAATTAGAACAATAATTTGAAGAAAATACTTACTTCAGTGAGAGTCATAAGATCTTCACGGATAAAGGACTCCTTGTAGGATGAATTCTGTTTTCTGTTGCTGTCCAGACTCTCTGCAAATAATGTCACTTAACAAAGTGTGCCTCTTTTTCTATCAAATCGCACATTTTGTTCTTAATATGTAATCTATCAATTGTTATACATTTTCCAATGTAATTGTGCCTAGTCCTAATTCAAAAGTTATTATGTCCAACGAAACAAACACGATTCTTATGTACAGATTTAATGAAGCGGGATATTTAATGACACCAAATGAATATGTTATAATTGATTGGGGATGTGTGAGTGTGATAGTTTTATGTATAATTTTATTAAGATACTATATCACATACATTGCAAGACCGATGAGGATTTTAAATTTTGCCGTAATGGTACATATATTTTTAAGTACTTTACATTTACTGTTTCTAGCATCATACGGTTCATTTGAAGATATGTCTGTGATGCATTATATATATTCAATTTTAGACTTGCTTTTGATGTATTCGACTGCGTGGATCTCCATTTGTGTGGGTCTAAGAGTTTATATACCAGAGTTCGCTGATATATATACCAAAAAGGATGTGACATGTTTTACGATTTCAGCGTTATTAATAATGTATTTATATGAATATATATTGTGTAAGGCGTTTAGTGAATTTCAACAATTACATTTGCATATTAATACTCTTCAGTCATCTTTACGACTAACTTCAGTTTTGTTATTAATGAGCATTACTATTTTAATAATATTTTCTCTATTTGCTACTTTGTTAATAAGATACAATTCATTCACACTGGAGTGTTTATTTTTTGCTGGTTATTTATCAGTGTTCTTAATAAGTGACATTTTATTTGTTTCATATAACTTGTTTACAGATATTATCGGAACTGTATTTGCCGCTTTGTTAGTTTTGAGGCCAGTAATTGAGATTATGTTGTTTGTTATTACTAATCAGTGGTATAATAAGTATTTGTTTGTCGATTTAGAAGAAGCTGCGTTAAGTAGAAGGAGAATGAGAGAAGAAGACGAATGTTCTTCTTTTGTTGAAGGAGAAGATATATAAAGCGGTTATATTGTCTTGTAAGAAAACAGTGTAGATTTAAAAATTGCATTTAGTATAAACTAACAGATGTATTGTTTGGATAATTAAAACTTATATTGAAAAAGTTTTTATTATTTTACCAAGAAAATATTTTTTATTAAGAAAAGTTTATACCATTCCCACTCAAAAAAGCTTATTTATTCACTGAAAACAGTGAATAAAAAGGCCTTTTAATCACTGTTTTGGTGTTTGAATTTAGAACACACCAATATATTCGATCTCCATCTCAATGCTTATACATTTTCCTTACGCAAAGAATAGTTTACATACAAACTCTTTGTGCAAGTAATGATTTGATTGTTCGATATTTGCGAGAAGGAGTTTAGCAATGGAATAAAAACTGTATTGTGTTCTTTGCTGCGATTATAGAAAAATATATATAATAATAATAAAGAAATTACTCTTATGTTTATTAATTGTTCCAATTTTAATGTGCATTTTAATTAATTGAACCTGCCTTTTTTCTTCATTAAATGTCTATTTTCACTTACATTATTTATTTTTCTCGTAGTCATGGTATAAAGTATAGTATGCAACTTTTGAATAAAATTTATATCGAGGGCCATGAATCACTCGCATCGCTCAGGATTCTAATCTTGAATAACTTGCTACGCTCGTGATTCAATAATCACGAATCACTCCCTGAAGTCGTGATTCAGTCGTTTATCTACGGCCCTTGCTTTAAATCCGTCCTTTATTCACTAGTTGCATAATATACATTTTTTTTATCTTAAAATTACAGATTTAAAGTAATGTAGTTATCAAAATTAAAGTACATATTTACTTCGACAAGCGGTATAATTATAAAATGCGATCTAAGTAATTAGAAGCATAATTTTGCACATGTTAAAATAACTAGTTAGTCAACATATCCTCTGAAAGAACTGACATATGCAATGACAGCTTTTACAGATTTGTAAATAAATGAAATCTGCATGATAGTTTTTATGTTTTACTATCAAGTCACGAAACGGGCGTACACGTGATGGTAAGCGCCAAGCCTGCGTTCTTCCCTGTAAAAACACTGTATGATATTGTATTGGGGGGTCATCTGGTATCTCACACCGCGCTTTCCTGGCCTAGACTTGCCTAGCCGCTTAGAATAGGTACAACGTGCGGACGATGACCCACCGGGGTCCGCCGTAGGCATAGACATCAGCTGCGTAAACATTCGCGAGTAGGTAGGTTCGTACGTCTTTGTACCTATTCTAAGTAGGTAGGTATGTCTCGCGTAGTCACTGTTGTCTATTCTGTGATGTAGCGGCGTGCGTTCAGTCGCGCAATGGTAACTAGCTGTGGAGCAATGAATAATGGGTTCATAATAATAAAAAAACATGCATTTTTTTCCTTCACTTGATCAGTTATCAATTTCAAACTACCCTATTCGATATTGTGCACCAATTAACAATGACCTTTTATCATAAATTTAAAACGTCGCAACGCAACGTAACGTACTAAGGGGGCCTCACTTAGTCGTTCTCAATTTATGGCATGGCTTGGTCAAGAGACTCATTTTTATAATAGATATGAATATACTATGTATATGTTTATAACATTTTTCACAACAGGTTTCGTGGTATCATCAATGTCTTCATAGCTTATATCTTAGGATGATACATACTGTTGTGCAGTCACGTGTAGTACTGCAAATATAAAAAAACGCGTTGCTTACCAACATGCGAACAACTAGTGACTAGCATATTCATATAATGGTTTGACCTTCAGTTAAATACATTGTAAAGTTTATCCATATTTTACATCAATGGTAAAGTTAATTATTTTTATCATTATCATCATGTTGAGGTTATTATTTAAAAACAATAAAGTAACACGCAGCATAATCATCATGTGGGGTTATCAACGTTTACTAATTAACAAACTCGTATCACTGAATATATTATGTATATTAATTTTCAAACCAGTACTGATTTAGCAATAGACTAGCAAGTGGTTGTTATAATTATGTATATTGTCTGTTTGAAATATATGTGACTCGTGATGTGAATTAAAATTTCGTCTATCGTGTCTCGTGTCGGTGTCTTTACGGACGAAATTAGGATCGTTTATGTTGTATGTAGTTTAATACTAACATCAGCTTACAACAGTTTAACAAGACGAACAGCAGAAAATAGAAACATGTGTAACAGGAAGGTGCGATTCATATCCCAAACAAGTCACCCCATGTTCTGACTCAATTAAAACTTACTTCTATCTCAACCCGGATACTCCGTATGACGAATTCGGTTTGAAATCAAGAAGTAACTTGAATGTAACGCACGTGAAACTGAGACTGTGTTACCAGATCCCAAACAAGTCACCCCATGTTCGGACTCAATTAAAACTTACTTCTACCCGCAACCCGGATACTCAGTATGACGAATTCGGTTTGAAATCGAGAAGTTACGTGAATGGAACGCACTTGAAACTGAGACTGTGTTACCAGATCCCAAACAAGTCACCCCATGTTCGGACTCAATTAAAACTTACTTCTACCCGCAACCCGGATACTCAGTATGACGAATTCAGTTTGAAATCGAGAAGTAACGTGAACGTATAGCACGTGAAACTGAGACTGTGTTACCGCGTACCTGTGCAATGATACAATCGAGCAATGTAACTCAAACTGAACTACGACATTGATTCTGAGTTGGCTCTGATCCGAACTAGGGACACGGATTTTGCGGTTTGGAACATTCATTTCAAGTTCATTTTGTACGTAGAAATGCAATATTGATTGTTTGTTTCTACATTTACTTATAAACAAGATAATCGTCGGATAGTTCTCCAACACTAATAAAGTTAAAAAGAAGAAATTAGGTAATACATTTTAAAACACTAAACACGAAGCTGAGAAAGTTGATTTTAAGCACAAGTCAGTCTTACAGATCCTTGACAAGCACTAAGGCCGTCTAGACCGACATCCACTGAATATATTTAGTGTAAAACATATAAATAAAGTGTTTTATCAAATTCTAAAAGACAGTAACAATATATTTTAGCTCTAAATGATTTTAAGTAGGTATCGTGCATGTGGCTTACGGGCAGTTCTTATATTCTACCTACCGACGAAGGACATAAATTTTACCAAATTTGTATGGAGCTTAACTCAAACTTCTATCACTAGTAGAGTTAACCGTTGACAGACGTCTGCCATAGTGATAATGTTAGTTAACAAAACAAATGCAACTTTCATTTACCGCTATGTTACAACAAAGTTTTTGATAAAACCAGAAGAAGAACTAACTGTCATAGAATGGGGGAGTATTGCCCTCTTGATAGTATTAATTATATTTTATTTTTATTATATATTGTGTATACCTCGTCCAATAAGAATTCTGAATTATTTAGCTATAAATCATTTATCACAAAGTTATTCCCATTTGATCTGTGTAATTTTATATAATTTTTTTAATGATAATTTGCATAGTATTAAAGATGTGTTATTAACGATGTTATATTCAGTTTATTCTACTTTAGACTTACTTATCACATTTTCTACCGCTTGCATATCTGTTTGCGTGGTTCTAAGAATTTATGTACCAGAGTTTGCCGAGTTATATACCAAAAAAGATATGGCACTTTTAGCAACAATATCGCTTGCTATTTTAGAGTTTTACGAGTGGCTTTTTTATTATGTATATGATGGTAACCCTGAAACTGATAATCTTGATTCGTATTTACGTGTCGTATCGATACTACTATTAATAAGTATTAATATATTCATTTTAGTAGCAATCGTTTTTACAATGTTTATGAATAATGGTGATACAAAATCACAGCGATTCCTTTTGAGTTTACATTTATTGCTGTATATATTCAGTGATGTATTATTTGTTTTGTATAACTTTTTTTCTTGTACTTACTTAGGTAGTTTGTTTGCTGTTGCTTTAGTAGTTAGACTATTAATAGAAATATTATGGTTTATTATTTCTAATAGATTTTTTTATGATTATTTGTTTGTAGCTGATCCTGTTTTACCTGAATCCGATTCAGAAGATGACGAGTGTGAATAATTATTGATGTAATAATTATATTATTTATTTTAACTTACTTCAAGTGACAATTATATACAATACCTGACGTAGTTGTTGTTATTTTATATTACATTTGAAATATTATCATTTCAAACAAAATGTTTTTGCATGTTAGTAATAAAATTTTGAAATGGCTTTTCCTATATCGTAAATAACAAATAAAAACAAGCGTACATGTTAGGTATCTTTATAAAATTTACCTTGCATACTCAAATTTATGGCGCTTTGCTGTGGGGGTTGTATAAGCCAGGCGTTATAACTCCAGCATCGAATGAGTGTTCAACAATTCAATTAATCAATTAGAAATACGATATTTATTAACATTAACATGTAACAAAAAGTAATGGGGGTATTTTAAAGCACTAACGACTGTTTTAGCGATCTCAAACATTGAAATTTATAGAGAAAAAAATATGTTATTGTTCATAAACGTCGTATTTCTAGTTAATTAATTGAATTGTTGAACACTCGTTCTATGCTGGAGTTATAACGCCTGGCTTATACAACCCCCATATAATATAAAAGTATAATAACATAGAAATATAAAAGTAGTATTAAAAAAATCTAGCCAAGTATGATTCTGGCTTTATTAAGGTTTGGTAAATGCGAATAAAAAATCAAGTCATTTAATTAGGTTGGTAACTAGATACCTAATAATATTGTTGTCTAGGAGTTGAATTAAAAACATTTAATATGATTGTTCAATGACTTTAATGAAGGTGCCAAACTATAATGGTTATTATCATAATTACTAAATAGATATATACCGGACCGTACTTACGGGCTGACTTTGTATTTGTTTATGGAATTCTAATTTCCTAACCACTCTACAGTTTTGTAAATAAAATGGTCTAAACCGGCAGCATTTGCGACTCCCCCCTTTTTAAGAAGATAAAAGAAAGTCATTCTACAGTATAATACAAGTACAATTTGAAAAATGTAATACCGACTTCCATTATATTCAGTTATTGGAGTGTAACTCAATAACTACTAGACGAATTGAATAAAATATATATAGGAGAAGTACCAGCTTTCAAACAAAAAAAGATTTTTTAGAATCGGTCCACCCAATCGAAAGTTATGAGGTAATAATCATAAGAAAAAAATTAAAAAAACAGTCGAATTTAGTACCTCCTCCTTTTTGGAAGCTGGTAGAAAACTGTAGACGACACAAATAATGTATTTATATTTCTATACATTTCTTTATAAGTTTTTTTTATATGGTATCAGGCCTCAAACATGTATATTTATATATTTATACCTACCATGTATATTTTCTTTGAGTTTCCGATATTTCGGTACTGTTGTAAGCGCCATGATCACGGATGAACTGAGGAATTGAACTGAGTGTGAGTGAATGTTTTCGAGCAGGCGAAGCGATCTACCCTCTTCCCTCTCCCGTTCTTACTCGTTTGTTATGCGAGGCACCAATACTATTGCTTGCAGTTATTTTTATTTTTATCACTACACACAACATTGACTGTGTCAGCTCGAACTCCGGGACTAGTACTGTTTTTTTGTTTTAAAATAAACATACCACTGGATCTCACATATCCATTTTTTCTACCGACTTCCAAAAAAAGGAGGAGGTACTCAATTCGACTGTATATTTTTTTAATGTATGTTTCTTATAACTTTCGACTAGGTGAACCGATTCTTAAAAATCTTTTTCTAATTTTTTTTTTGTTGAAAGCTTGTACTTCCCGTGTAATCCCATTTAAATTTCATCAAATTTGGTTCTGTAGTTTTTGAGATACACTCCAATAACTGATTTTTACCATGGTAATAGAATGGAAGTCGGTATAAAATTTTTCAAATTGCACTTGTGGGTATTTGGTACGGAACCCTAAAAACACTATTTGTTATTTCATTTAAAATTCTAAAACGACATCATGTCGTTATAAATCTTACTTCGACACACGACTAGGTAACAACTGCGTGCTTCCGCAGCCGCTTTCGAAACTTTATACAATGTAAACTCTATATAGCGACACTGAAGGGACTGTGCATTTTATGGCGTTATAGAGAGTTGTCGTTAAATGGAGAGAAGAAACATCAGAATTATAAAAGGAAAAAGTTTATTTCCGACTATTGTTAGTAGTTATGTGCATAAAAAAGAATGTTATTTGAACGCTATTGCGTATAGTCTGTTATTTTTGTCTGACGTCTTTTGCTGCACCAGTAATTTTGTTGTATTTTTTTACTAATTTTATTCATATCTAGCAATATTGAGGCATCTTGGTTATAAAAGAAGTATTTTTCCAATAATTTAGCTGCTTCCAGAGCTTCTTTAATGCTCGGCGGAGGCTCAGGCTCATCCGTCTCATCTTCTTCATCGCCTTGTTCTTGATCCTCAGCTTTTCTCACTGAATCCAAAATTTTTTCGTCTGTGAGTGAAGCCGTTGTAAGCAGGCGGTCGTCTACTTCGATGTAGGTTTGAAGATTTACCGTATTTCCTGTCATGTTGAACTGTTGAATCCACTCAGTTAATGGAAGGTCGTCGTCGCTTTCAAACTCAGGTTCTGTTTCCACCTCATCACTCGTAGAATTGGTACAAAGTCCAGCATGTCGAAAAGAGTGCTGTATAGTTGTGGGTGTCACTTCTTCCCAGGCTTTAGATAAAAAAATTACTGCATGCAGCATATTAACACAAGTTTTACCCTCAGATTCGACTAGCTCCATCAATAATTTCCTTCTGTAGTGACCCTTGAGGCTTTTAATCACACTCTGGTCCATTGGCTGTAAGACACTAGTCGTATTTGGAGGAAGAAATGCCAACTCTATGTTTTGAAGGTTTGATATAAACGGGTGGGCAGGGCAGTTGTCAACAAGAAGTAAAATTTTTCGTCCCTTCAATTCTGCATCCCACTTTCGCACTTCTTCTTTAAAAAGTTGACTGGTCATCCAAGCTGATTTATTAGCTTTATACGTCACTGGCAATTTTTTAATGTTCTTAAAACAGCGCGGATTTTTCGATTTGCCTATTATCATTAGCTTTTTTTTCTGTGCCATCCATATTAGCAGCCACAAGCACCAAAATACGTTCCTTGGAAAGCTTTCCTCCCACACACTTTTCCCCTTTAAATTTCAGAGTTTTATCTGGAGTCAACTTATAGAAAATTCCTGCTTCATCAGCATTGAAAATGTCACTTGGGGCGTATTTTTCTATGAATTTTGACCACACTCTGTTAATCCAATCATGAGTCACATTTGTATCAACACTTCGTGCTTCCCCACTTATTTTACCATAGTTGATATGATGACGCTGTTTGAATTTTCCGAGCCATCCTTTTGATGCTTTGAAAGAAGTTAAACCAAATTCTTCAGCAAAATTCTCCGCCTTAGCTTTCACGAGCGGCCCCGAGATAGGCATATTATTCTGGCGCTGTCGGTGAAACCATGATAGTACAGCTTGATCCAAATCTTCGTATAAAGGTTTCTTTAACTTTTTGGAAGATTTTCCTTCGCCTTCAGCGTGGAGGATTTTTTCTTTTTTTTTTCATATTGTGGACACGGTAGAGCGACAAAATCCAAAGCGTTTGCCAACATCACTTATCTTCTCTCCCGTTTCTATTGCGCGTATCAGTAAAACTTTTTCGTCAATACACAGTGATTTTCTTTTATTAGCCATGTTTACAGTTTGAAAGTTTGTGAGCAACTATAAGAATATGATAAGGTATAGATAATCCATGACTCCTACTTATGAGTCATGGTCAACAACAGTCTACACGTACAAGCAATACCAATTTGTAAACAAAAAAACGAATTTCTTAGAAAGTTCGGTATGCATGATGCCGACAGTCGAGTTTATTGCGGGCTAGGATAATAAAGCGACAATAGATCGTACACAGCTGCGTAGTTTTTACTAATTTTAGCAACTTAAAAGGTACTTTTTATTACTCAATTGTTGTCGTTAGTGAGAGTGGGTGTAATGCTATGTAGAGTGAAACATTGTATGAAAGACAAGCTAAACCAACCAAAGCCAATTGATTTCGACGCATAAGGGAGTTTGTCGTTAAATAGAGTGACGTTACATGGAGTTTACACTGTAGTTTGGCTTTGAAAGTTCGAACATTCAAAGCTTCACCACCTCTTAAGAGCTCTTAAAATTATAGCATCTGATATTTGTTCGTTTGTATCAGTGAGCTTAAACTGTTCTTTTTGAAGTCCTTTCAGTTTGAGATTGTTGGCATTATTGACATTTACAAATGACGAGACCCGATGCTTGGAGGTGGATCTACCGACACCTACATTATACAGACTGACTGGTTGAACACTTTACATAAACAAGGACATGATAATTCATGGTCACATGAAACGTTTAAAAAAATAAAATTAAAAAAATACCGTTAAACTACAGAGGAAACCTTCATTCTATGAATGTGCTATAACTCGAAAATTATGGACACCGTCCGAACGGGGTTAATGACCCAAAGCGCCGCGCCGCGTTCAAAGGAATCAAGCTGCGTCCGAACGGGGTTAATGACCCAAAGGGCCGCGCCGCCCGCGCCGCGTTCACAGGAATCAAAGGATGCCGCGATCGTCGGCCGCCCGCCCGGCCGCGCCGCGCCGGTGTAAACAAACAAGTACTTACCTTGCCGCGCTAAGGCAAATTTTATTACTACACGCGCGCCGCGAGTGACCATGTTTATTGTTTTGAGTAGACAATTAAAGTTAAATTAGGTAAATATTAGGCACCTATTTTTTTTTCTTAATTAGAACGAGAATCGAGTACTGAGCACTATATATCAATATGTAAAGTGTTCAACCAGTCAGCCTGTATATGCAGGCGAGTTCGCATTGTTTTTACTTCCGCATACTATAGATGCCGAACGACAAACAGCCTTAGGTCGTCTCGAAAAAGATGGGCTCAACAATCAAAACCAACGGCCCCTAGAAGACGAGTTTACGTAGATAACAAAAGTTTTATAAATGAAACTTGAACTGCTGCATCTCAAAGGATCAAGGTACTCTCTGAAGCATAAAAGAGCTCAAGTGAAAATGCCACTAACAGTCATCTATCTAAGTAATCGTAACAAGGTGAAACTAAACTACAAACACGACTTCATACATGACACACGCACACGTACACACACACACACAACAAACACACTCGTACACAGGCACACACACACATGCACGAACACACCCACAAATTCGCGTACGAAACTCCTCAAATAGTAATTAATTTCACTGTTATTGTTGTAAAATAATATTCTCTTACGGCCTTATTAATAAACTTGGCTTACACCCGGAGTAGTTAAAACATATATCTGTCAATTTTTCGCTTGCAGTAAATGTCACGCGTGAAAGCAAGACAAAGCATGTTATGCCTAATATAGGTTTACACAACGTTTATTAATAAAGGCCTGTATGTTTACTTAAACATAGTATGTTCTCCTAATTCTAGTATGAGGAATTGTAGCCAATCTGTGTAGCTGGTATCTAACTTAATAATCAACTAAGTGGCATCTGTTCATTTCACTCTTACAGAATGTTATATATACCTACTATGTAAACACAATCGGCCTTACTTATAAACGCTGCTTAACTTTAAATTACGTTATTTAATACCGCGCAAAGGAAAAATGTTCTACACCGTACTAAGTTACGTTATTTAAAATTAAGCAACGTTTACAAGTAAGGCTGAAATATTAGAAAAAGATAAAATTACCTTTTGCATAAGCATGGATTCGCAGACCGAGCAACTTTATGTGGGCCACAGCAATTATCTAAGAAAGCATCATAGCAATAACGCTGTAAAATTTAGATTTAGAGTAAATTTCTGTTATTTTTAAAAGTAATAAATTTTTATTTTTAAATTTTATTCATGTTAAATTACATATACCAGCGGTGCCCATACTTTTTTGAATTTAGATCGACAAAAATGTTTTCAAATCAAAAAGGTTATACAGTTATAAAACCGTATAACCTACCAAATTTTCTAACAGTTTTTTTACTAAGAAAAATAACTATATAAGTAAAAACACATCGGGTGCAAAGTGTCAAATCTGTATTAAATTTTTAATCATCCAATATTACAAAAATAAATATAAATATTAGTGATACAGTATTAAAAATTAATAACTATCATGATTCTGATGTGGAAGCGTGACAATGGCGGTCTTCCGCAAAATGTTCTTAGTTCGTATACAGGAATATTCTCAGTTATTTACAGTGCTATTTGCTTTATTAACAGATATTTAATTTCAGGTAAAACTTCACTCATTTCATGTCTCTTTCTCATTAACATATTCATTTCACGTTTCTGGACGTTGCTTGTTTCATTAGCAAAACGCTACAGTTGTTCGATCTCTGATAACACCTATCCTCGGCGATCGACCTTAAAACCTCTCGCGATCGACCGTAGGCACCTCTAACAAATACAATAATATTTTTGAAATATTGAAAAATTTTTATAGTATTACTTTTTTTAAAGCACTAACGCCTGCTTAAGCGATCTCAAACATTGAAATTTATAGAGAGAAAAATTCCATCCTCGGACGGGATTCGAACCCGCGTCTTCTGACTCTCCGTGTCAGACGCCATTGACCAACTAGGCCACCGAGAATCTGGTTCGAGCATCGAATTTTAACTCTCTATTTGACTAACCGTCTTGCGGGGACGGAGCGACATTTATTGGACAGTTTAACAGTACCATCCAACCGAAAGAAGCATTATTTAGAAATACTTGAAACTTTCGTATTGACATCGCGGCCCTTGTAATTTTTATAGTATTACTTTTTTAAGCACTAACGCCTGCTTAAGCGATCTCAAACATTGAAATTTATAGAGAGAAAAATTCCATCCTCGGACGGGATTCGAACCCGCGTCTTCTGACTCTCCGTGTCGGACGCCATTGACCAACTAGGCCACCGAGAATCTGGTCCGAGCATCGAATTTTAACTCTCTATTTGACTAACCGTCTTGCGGGGACGGAGCGACATCTATTGGACAGTTTAACAGTACCATCCAACCGAAAAAAGCATTATTTAGAAATACTTGAAACTTTCGTATTGACATCGTGGCCCTTGTAATTTTTATAGTATTACTTTTTTTAAAGCACTAACGCCTGCTTAAGCGATCTCAAACATTGAAATTTATAGAGAGAAAAATTCCATCCTCGGACGGGATTCGAACGCGCGTCTTCTGACTCTCCGTGTCAGACGCCATTGACCAACTAGGCCACCGGACCAGATTCTCGGTGATTCTCGGATCTCTCTATAAATTTCAATATATTGAAAGATCTTGAAAAGGATGTCACTAATCAGAGATGCAGCTTTAAAGTCTATATATTTTTATGTTTACTATAAAATACAACTATGTAGTAGCGAAAAAAATATTTATGTAGTATGAAAGTAAAGTTTGGGAGTTTTGCCTTCCAACGTGCTTAATACCCAAAGAAACGTTAGAAATTAAAAGTTCTTAGTATAAAAATATATTTCATATATTCACCTTCACGCCTTACTGAACTGTAACGTCATTGATATAATGGTACAATCACGTTGGCCACAAAATATGAAACCCGCAATTATACAGCGCGGGTATTAATTACCCGGATTGAATATTCTCTATAATTGAATAGGCTTAAGTGTTTACACACACGAACCAAATATCAGTTTATGAAACATATGAAAATGCTTCAATATGCACCATAGGAATGCAGTGGACTGCTACAGGCTGATGATGATGATGATGCACCATAGGGGGTTGGTTTCCTCTATGATATGCACGTACCCCAAGGAACTGTCAAATGAAATACAATTTCGGAGCCTAGTGGCAAAGCACTTAGACCGCGCGGCCCGGATTAAGTAGAACGTCATCGCGATAAATAGGCGATAAAAGTGGGAAGAGGCGGTTGGGGGCGAAGGACGCTTACCGGAAATTATTACGTGAGTGCCGGCAGAGCGGTCGGGTTGGCAGTTTTCTACCAACTTCCGAAAAAGAGGAGGTCAATTCGACTGTATTTTTTTATGTTTGTTACCTCGTAATTTGGACTGCGTGAACAGATTCCCAAAATTCTTTTGTTGTAAAGCTGGTGCTTCCCGTGTAGTCCTATATAAATTTCATCAAATTCAGTCTAGTACTTTTTAACTGATTTACTTTTTAAAAATGATGTGACATCTTGAAGATTTCATCGTGAAGACATTTCATGTCTCTCTAGTTATTTAAGTTAAACTTTAATTTGTGAATCACTCAGACGTTTTAATGAACAATTGTGATATTAAATAATATTTGATGTATTTTGTGATTGCGAGGTGGATTCATACTAACAGATACCCCAAAAACATTGATTTCTGATATAACTTTACCTAAGGATACAAATTTTGAATAAGTACATTTATAGTTAGGGTGTATAAGTTTAAATTTAGCAAAATAGATGTCATGACTGAAGGCATAATTATCAATATAGTCAACTTTTCTGTTTTCTCCAGTTATTTAAGTTCAGACTTTAGTTTGTGAATCAGTGAAATGTTAAAAAACAATAATCATAACATTACAATGATATAGGCCACAAGTACAAATATCCGTAAAAAATATGTATATTTTTTATAATATTTCATTATTATTTGACTTTATGCGAATGAAACAAAAATATATTTTTTTTACCTACCATATGCGAATTACTTAACTTAATCTCTATTAGGAAAACCTAAGTAACTTAAATTCTTTAAAAAAATAGTTAATTGTAATTTCTAAATACAATAAAAGAGTGAAATATTTTTTTTATTTATAACACATAATATTAGTAGAAAGGAAAAGAAACAGAATATTTTTACCATGTGCCAACCCTAGCACTTTTAAATGGTGAAATGTGGATTGTATGAAAAAGAAAAAATGTCGGGGTAACATTGCCCAGTCATTTTTGTAAGAAACTTTTCCTAGTATCGATGGTTTACATTAAAGGAAACGCCATCTTTTCCAACACTCTTGTACTGGTTTTGATGTCATCTGCATAAAAGCCATATTTGCGACAAAAAAACAATGTGGGCAAAGTTGGCTAAAAGTCCAGATCACTTTGCCAGCTAACAAAATCGAACGAATGATGAATTTAACGTTGAATAATAGTAAATTTAGTTATACGAACACAGGCACAAAACCTACGTCTCTATAGATTTTTTTGATTAAAATTGCAATTATGTGATAAAAGTGGGCAAAGTTGGCATGTTTCACGGTACATGTTTTGTGGCGATGTTCACATCCCTACACGCGTCTCACGGACTGAGTGAGCTATTCTGCCTCTAGCTTGTGTGCAAGATACTGTGTTTACGGCTTGTGGCCGCTGCATTATTAAGATCTCCCAGACAATACATAGAACTGAATCAATTTGAAATCTTGATATAACGTGCTTATAAATCACAATCCATGATCCTTGGACAGGGCTGTCACTTACACAAAGATGCGTTCGAGCAAGACGGCTCTATTGGCTCTATTGGTGGTAGGCCTGCCTTTTTGAACGTGGGGTCCCGAGTTTGATCCTTGGCCGAGGCAAATAGGTAGGTATGACCTGACATTTTGTTCTCAAGTTTGAGATGTTATGATGTGTTTAGGTGCGTAAATCCTAGTGCGGCGGTATGAGTATGGAAATGTTAATGTTAATAAACTGAACTTTCATACTGAAAAATATTAATGTTTAAATGAATCTCCCATTTTAATGGTCATTAGATGCGAGGATGCGTTTCCAACCAATACGCGTCGGTACGTAGTGATGTGCATATTTTAGTAATCGATCCAAGGTTTTACTTAAACGAGACTACAGGACAGTAAGTAGATGACAGACTTATTTGTGTGACTGCGACTTGACTTTAACTACTTGAAGAAAAACCTCATAATGCAACTATAATGTATCATAATTCCTCTCCGTCCAAAGGTTCTATGAAAGAGATCGCTTATAAGCGATAAGACTGCCCATTGTACAACAGTATTAATAATTATATATTAAATGTGCTCATGTTTTATGTACAATAAAGAGTTATCTATCTATCTATAAATAATTACTTTACATAACTTGAAGAATGGCAAATGTATAAGCGTACGAGTCCACTAATAAAGGAAAAAATATTAAAAAACAGTATGAAACATTCGAGGGTTCGTCACATATCCATAATTTATGACTGGCCGGCCCGCAGCGGTTTCGCTCACATCATAAAGATCAGTGACATACCGACAGCAGCTCCACCTAGCGGGTAAAATTGTATTTCTGTAATCCGGGAACCCATTGAAATATATTTAAAATACACACAAAATTTCATCCAAATCTGTCCAGCCGAATCTGTCCAGGAGGAGTCAGGTGACATATCAACATACAGGAGGAAGAGGCAAGTAGCCGTTCCAAGTGGCGCTCTATGGGGGAGGCCTATGTTCAGCAGTGGACGTCTTCTGGCTGATAATGATACAAACATACATCCAAACATAACCCACATTTTGGTAAATAGGTAAAAATATAAGTTACCAAAGCAGTAAGAAATAGCCCATGTATCTCCGCTCTTAAGCCCCAATTCAGTAAATGCTCGTTTAATTTCGTTGGGGTTTCCCTGAATAATGAACGAGGGTATGAATATACCTTCATCGTTACAGATTAAATAATAGTTGGGGACTCTATTGTAACGGAATTTCGGATGCAAATCGGTAAAGGCACGTTCTCACGGCGATATCTGTGATTTTAATCGCTTAATCTGAATTTCTGTGAATTATTGTTTTGTTACTATTGACAAGTATTTACTAGGCCTTTTGTGCAAGAGGCCATCTTGTTTGGTACCGCAATGACAGATATTCTACCGCGAAGCAGTTAGTGCGAAACTATTACTGTGTTAGGGTATGAAAGGCACTTTAGCAAATGAAATGTTTTTTTTAACATGGTTCATCAAAGTGACTCCCTCTCGTCTGATGGAAAGCGAAGATGGAATCAAGAAGCAATGACCATTAGTGCAGCCGTAAGCTGCACTAATCGCCACCCCTATGATGACCTAACAGATGCTTTTTCCCGCTTGAAAGACAGAAAGAAGAAAGAGGTTCATAGCTGCAAGGAAATACGTACGCCGGCAAAGCATTCCACAATTTACTTACACGACAGAGGTAGCAACTGTTAAACTTTTTAGTTCGTGGTAAGAAATTTTCAACAGTATATGGATGCAATGCTAGGCCGGAACGAGTAGTTCGGGATCGGAATGGTGAGGAAGGAATAAGATTAAAAAGCTCCAGAACATTCGCCATGAAACAACCGGTAAAAAACGCTTAGAGAAGCTATAGTTCTACGCATTTGTAGGGGTTCTAGGTATTGAGTGACTTCAATAAAACGGACCGCGCGACGTTGCAGTCTATCGAGAGCATCCATAAGGCACTTAGCGGATCCATCCCAGAGGTGGCAACAATATTCAATACATGGGCGCACTGACCTGAACCATCGAAAGTATTATCAAGTTAGCTTCCCGCAAACTCGGAGCCTTGACCAGAGCGAGGTGTTTCTTTACTCCGGATCAACGGTGCCAAGGAGGTCAAGATTTCACTGTACAGGTAAGGTGATATTCCGAAGAGAAGGAAGAGGAAGAAATGGAGATGTTTTTGCCGAGAACGCGCTCACTTGAGTCTTCCTGGCGTTGAACTCAACCAAGTTGTCCGTAGCCGTAGTAGAGATGCTGTCAAGCACCCCGGAAAGCTCAGCGACGACACACCGTCTATTCTCTATAATTTCAGTCTTTGTAGCACCAGATCGTCCAAAGTACCGACCGTGGATAGTACTGTCACCTGCGTAGCAATGAATGTCACCTAGCGGTAACATATCGTCGATATGCAGGAGAAAGAATGTGGGTGACAGGACAGACCCCTGTGGCACTCCGGCATTGACCTGGAATGAGCGGGACGTACGACCATCACAACGGACGCGAATGGTGCGCTCGTGCAGGAAGCCAGCAATCCAGTCACAGAGGCGAGAGGGCAGGCCGTATGCCGGCAGCTTGCTTAATTTTCGTTTGTGGAACAATTTAATGTCGGATTAAGATTGAATAACGTCTTTAAAAGTTAAATATCGTTTCTGCAACTGGCTGGTCGCTTCGTGCGAACGAGACTTTAAGGTTATGTATGGTCGGCGGTATTATGAATGTATAATGGGGGGTTCCAATTTCGAGATAAAACGAATCATTTTGAATATTTTTGCAGGGTATTTAGAAATAAACTGAGAAGAGATTACTACATATACTTACAACACATATAATACAGATACAAGAATACTTATACTTTTAATTTTATAATGGACCTCACGGTACCATACTACCCCGCGTGTAAATTGTCTATCCTTTTTTGAAGCTATTATAGGTAGGCAATGAGGACTGGCCACCATTTAGGTGGTTTTCGATCCCTATCTTAGACTTGAGCTTTCGGTGAATGAGACGTTGCGGTGAAATCTACAGCATAATTGTAGAGTACTTTCTGGTGATCACCAGGCTTACTTCCCGCAAGATTGAAATTATCACGTAGCAGCCTAAGGGTGTGTTTCAGCAGTAGCATCCTTGAGAGCCTTCATGAGATACAGCCTGGTGGCAGAGGGACAGACATACCGACGGACGGACAGCGGAGCTTTAAATAGGATCCCGTTTTATACTTTGGGTTAAACCCTAAAAACAATGATATCTACCGCAAATTATAAATAGCTTTTGACATCTGTAAATCTAGCTATACCCATTCCGAGCAATATTCATAGATGATTAAAAGTTTCTTATGTACAAATTTGTATTTTTTTTTATCAATTAGGTACTTATTAATATATGCGTTGTATATTGGATATTTCTTCTGTCTATGACATAGCTTATAAATAAAAAACGTAGAGTGCTCAGAACCTCATAAAAGCATAAAAGATTTACATATAAACTACATAGAACAAATAGATGTAGAATTGTAAAATTTAATGTTTATAGCTTTGTTCGGCTGTTAACTGGTCCTTGTATAGCTTTTATAATATATTATTCATTATTTGTTTCTAAGGTATACAGGGTGTAGGTGACAGTGGCGATAGAAATAAAATACACAGATTTTTTTTTAATTACTCAAAAGCAGCGCGTGCGTGTGTCACATGTCGGAGGCGGACGACTAAGGACCAATCGCAGGTTGGCAGACGCACGGGCATTACTTTTATTTAAGGCGCTGTCAGCTCAGCGCTTGGCGCTCAATTTCCTTTACTTGAAATCAAGCAAATGAATGGCGTAAAAACATACCAAATTTGTAACAGGTACTGGCAAAGTTGCGACACAAAGAATCTAATCTAACATACCAAATTCATAAAAAAAAGATTGCACTCTTAAATAAAAAAATAATCCGTCAATGTATGTGTATTAATAATTGCTATTTTATGATATGTATTTCATGACAAAAACAATAGTACATAAAGAGAAAAACTCCTTTAAAGGTCAAATTAAGTGGTTTGTTTGAATTTTTTTTAATGTACTTTTTGTATGTTAAAATATGTTTTTAATTCCGTCAATGTGTACTTAGAAGTTTTAAAAATGTCATTATATTATTTTTGTAGTTTTAATTAAATTGCTGCGAGATAAGCTGCTTTAAAAACCTTCATTTTTATCGACATCGTGATACGACAGCACCTTAATTTAGTTGACCCGGCGAACTTCGTACAGGTCGCGTCTTGTAAAAAGAACGCTGGAAGAAAGTGGAGGGGGTGGGATAGCGCATGGGTAAACTCAAAGGTCGAACGACGAACCAATAGCGCTACGGCATGAGGTGCGCCGCGAGACCCGCGCGCCCCGCGCCGCACCTCATGCCGTGCCTCACTCTCGTACCGCTTATATAACAGTCAACTTATGTCGTGTTGCAGATTAGCTAAACTTAATTTATTATTTTATGAATGTAATTACTTTAAGAAGTTAATAACACAGAAAGAAATAACATTTTAATATGTAGGTACATCTGGAATGGTTAAGTGAGACAAATCGATTTGACGTTTTTTTAACATACTTAGTAAGTAATTTATCATTTGTTGTATATTTAAGTAGCTTGATATACTTTACATAAAATGAATTTCTGAACGCACGCATAAGTAGGTATTTGACAACCAATATTATAATATGTCAATCCTTTTTCATTACTGACGTTATTCTACATTTTTTACCGACTTCCAAAAAGGAGGAGGTACTCAATTCGACTGTATTTTCTTATGTTTGTTATCTCATTACTTTCGACTGAGTGAACCAATTTCCAAAATTTGTTTGAAAGCTGATGCTTACCGCGTGCTCCCATGTAAATTTTATTAAATTCGGTTTAGTAGTTTTGAGTTACACTCCAATAACTGATTTTTACCAAAGTAATGCAATGAAAGTCAGTATAAAATTTTTCAAATTGCATTTTTAAAATCTAAATTAAGTACTCAATTATCCGAATATTGTAAATATATGTTGTCGATTCGAAACCTTTATACGTTCTTTAATTTAAGGGGAGAGTGTACAGTATTGGCGGGGTGAACATTGAATGACATTTTGTATTGGAAATGTCTGTTTCTTGTATTTTATTTTTTCGTGAATTTTCTCATATATTTAATAGTTATTCTGCTATTCGGGACGGAGACAAATACAACAAATCAAAAACCATAAAAATCGGTCCCGCTGTTCTCGAGTTATAAGTGTTCGAACAAAGACGACTTTGTTTTATTTAATTTTATACAATACAAATGCGCAGATATGTACGTATGCTAGTTTATTATTTTTTCCAAATACCTACACTGTTTCAACAACAGCTGTTTGTAATTCCTATTTTAATCATTTAAACCATTTTTTATATTTAAAAGTGGTGAGCGAAGGCTGTGGCTTTCTGTGTGAGTGCAACCAGTTTTTTATTGATTTGATTATAATAATTAAAATAAACACACCCTGTGTAATACAAGAATAGCAACTTATATAATTGTCGAGCTAGTTGGCAGTTGTTTTTGTGCTAAGTTATATCTTAGAAATCGCATCACAATGATTTGACCTTATTCGATGACACCCACGCGAATTTGGTTAGGTTCTAATGTTGATGTGAGAATGGATATGACACTGTGCTTACTTTGTGTGTGGTATATGATATTTATTTATAGTTAAATTAATTATTATTTACTCCTGCTGTAGACTGTAGAGAATAAATATTTACCGCGCACCTTGAATTGCTAACGCCATCTAATTTCATTTTAGGATACTAAAGACATATGAAATGCATTTCATTTTTCAGATATTTCCAAAAATGTAATCGACAAAAATATCTATACATTTATCAACGAAATATCACCAAAATCAGTTGAGAACAGTGATCTGTAGAGCAGAACGGATATCCGGACAAATAGACATACGAAATTTTTTTTTCGTACTTCGCACTTGCTCGGTCAATAATTATTAAATGATTTTCCATTCTCCCGATTTCATATTATATTCAACTCACTTTTAGTCTTGCTAAAAAGTTTAAAACGATAACTTTTGTAGAGGAGAACAGCCGGATATCTGGACAAAAGAAAGCTAAGCCCAAGCAAGGCTATGTTTTGCTCAAGCTACTGCAGACGCTTCACTCGTGCTTTGCAATGGCTCGGTTTGTTATTATTTTCGTGACTGGAATAAGGAGTTGATAGCAATTTATGTCTGCAGTATACAAGAAAACAGCTACCATCCGAACGATGTCCCTTTTTGAATAGATTGAGATTTGCGAGCGAAATTAACTGAAGTTATAAATTTTATTCAATGTGAAACTTTGTGAGTGTATTTCTTTACGCTAAAACATTTCAACGGATATAAATGACATTAAGAATGGCGACAGCTGAAATATGGGTCTTTTATATAACACTGACATAAAGTAAGACCTTTAAAGAACATTCCACAGATGTTAAGGAGTATATTTTTTTATTTGGCCGAAAGATCGATAGTATATTGCATTCATGACCACGATCAATGCCATTTAGAAAAAAAACAAGATTAAATAAAAAAAAATTTATACCGAACTGGGTAGCACTTGACCACTATCTCACCTGATGCTAAGTGATGATGCGATCGATGATGGAGCGCGCTTACCCAGAAGATACCTATGCACTCGTGTTTTGAAGATCCCCATATCGTTCTTAACCGGAAACACCGACTCAGGGAGGGTGTTCCATTCCATTTCTAACATAATAGAACATTGCCTTTTAACAATTCATCTTTAACTGTGTAGCGTATCAAAAAACAGCATGTGTCATTAAGAACTCTTGATAACTCCTACGATTATTAGGGACAAGGTACATTTTTAGTGTAATTCGTACTTTATTCAACACAGATTTAATGCGCTGTGGTTTCTAAAAACCATTAGTTCTCCTACACGGTCAATAACAAAATGAAACTATGAGAAATGCACACACAACACACCCAAACTACATAGAAGCACAGTTTTATTAACTAACCCAAAAGCCTGAAGACATATTGAGATATCGAGAATTAAATAATCTTACCATTTAGTTTCCTCAAACTAAAGAAAAGGAGCGACACTCAATGGCTACCTACTCGTCTTATACGACAAAACTGCCTACAATCTAAAACACCTGTTCAGGTTCAGAGACAAATACTTATCAAAAAGAAAACTTAATTTAGATGTAATGTTCAAAATGCAGTTAACAAGGAAATAATTTTCAATCTGAGTTAATCCCTAAACTAATAAGTCTCGACACATACGTACTTATTATACAAGTATTTTCGAAGCCCGAGATTCGTATCCACACTAATACCATCGTTCTGCTGCGCGTGCTTCATTGGCGCCACTTTGACGGACAACAAGTATCTTGGTAAACCAGCTGTAGTCACAGATGACATACTATCTACTACGTAACCGTTGTGACAACATAAAACAATCTAAATGAGAGCTATTTGCTCATATACCTACCTTTAGAAAAGTTTCATAGCCTTTTCTATCACCATCACTACAGCCGTTGGACATCCACTACTATAATATATAATATCCTATACATAATATTCCTCTCCATGGACTTCTGAAACCACCGCGCACCGGTAGAAAGCAGCCTGCATCTAAGATCGTCCTGCCACCTCTAACAAGAGGTACAGACCTGATAGATCAGGTCTGTATCTTTTGTCAGTGTCACTCTGTCTCCAGTCCACTCTTTTTGTGAATTAATATGAATTAATAAGTGGCTAGACGGGCAGGTATTTTGCCTGATAGTACCAGCACGACAGCTTAGTACAGTAGTAGTGGAACCACATGAAGAGGATTCAAAGTTGGGCGCGCTTTAGAACTGCTCACTCCTGTTTGACTATTGTAATTGCTGGTCTGTGGTATCATATCTACAAAACACTTTGGACGAAAGAAACATTTAAAAAGCGTGTACCTAGGTACACTTAAAATATTATGTAAGTTTAGGTACTTTTGTTAGGTGTATACACTTTTCCGTTTTTTTTTTAAATTATTCTTCCACACTACAGACTCTTTGGTCCATACCTTTTTAGATTTGTTTTTTAAAAATTACATTTTCATGGAGATTCGTTCTCCAAACATCACAATAAACTATGGTGGAAATTGCTTAAAAACTAAAGTGAGTCCATTTTTTTTTGTAAATACAAAAATCTATTGCTAGTGAACAATATTTCCTAATTTTATACTTATGTGTACGCTATTGGCCAGAAGTACTGGCCTCAGATTCACGCCTTTGCCGTATCCTTTTTAACATAGCCTTCACGATCTCTTCATTTCGGTCTTTTATCGCCATTTTGAGATTATACTCTATTATTCGATATTCGGATGCTTTAATCGCCCGCCTGACGAAATCGTTAATCGCCTGAGTGTCGTGACACTGCCACCACTGCATGAGAGACGCTGTCTCGGAGTTTCGTGACTCGCTCCTTCGTCTGAATGATGATCACCGTTTCGTAGGTCAAACCCTGTGCTTCGTGTACTGTTAGGGTGCATGACCCTTCCCCTGATCCGTATCCTTTGCGAACTAAGAAGGATTTTTCCTCCTGTGTCAGCGCTAGATATAGGGTTTTCGGGAGGTCCGTTGGGATTTTTACACCTGTGTACCGTTCCAGCTTCAGGGACTTTTCTGTTTAAAATCATCACGTATACGGAATACCGTCGACTTTATTGTTAGGGCGTGACCGTACGTATGTGTGTTTGTGTGTGTGTTTTTCTTTTTGAAGTCGTGATTTTTTATCAGGCCGGAATAGGATGTAAGGTTCTTAGTGACAGAATTTTAATGAGAGCGGTAGCTAGGCCAGGCGGCGACTAGAAGTGTGTGTGTGTGTGAAACATCGTAATGAAATCCATGGTGCTCTACCACCATCTGCGGTAGAGCAAAAGAAAGAAAGAAGAGAAAAGAAAGAGTTGTATTATTGTATATTTTGTATTTTATTACCTTCACAAAAAGCCCAAGCCCGAGGTGTGTATCGATCCCATGTACGTCTAATCGACGGCCGACCCTTGTTACCCCAGCAGGGCTAGCACGGGCAGTGGACTATTTATCCCCGTGGAGAGGAAAAAAAATCTTTTCCACCATGTCATTTTCATCTCCCTTGCGAGCATGGCATCGTCAGAGGACAGTTTATCCACATGGATAAACGGCAGGAGTAGCAATCTCTGTGGTTTGTACTTCGTAGGTGCCATTTAAAGAAATGTTACAAAATATAATTACAATAATATGCGCGAGGCATATTAAAATGGAAATAAAATGTTATCCACCAACTTCGAAAAAGGTGATAACCTTTCTCCGTGTTATTTCAATCGGAGAGAATTATATCCACGTTTCGACGAGTTCGTGCTCTATAGCGGGAGTAGCGGGGCATATTGTCTACGAGATACGTCAAAAGGAAACATTTTATCTCTTTCCCCGGTTGCCGTGCTCTGTAAGGTGGAGAAGACAATTATTTCCCCTGACAGGTGGATAAAAAGAGTGGAAAGACTATTTCTCTCCACCCGTGTTAGGGATACTGGGCTATCATTGTTACAAAAATAACACATAAGATACTTTTTATCATGTCAAATATCCTTAATATCCCTGAGGATATTTTACCACCCGGACTGAGCCGTGAAGCGGCGCAACTAGCACAAACGCGAAACAAGAAACTGTGTCCACAACTCCCAAAACCACAGATACCCTTCAAAGTCGTAATCCGGCTTAGTGCAGTTTTTGTTCCGGGACAGATGTATATGATAACCTAAACCCATTGATGTATTGTTTTGTGTTTTGGTTTACCATTGCTAGTGTTGTGCTTAGTTCAATATAGTAGTACCCGAATGACCGAGGTTTGCTCGATTTATATACGAATTATTTCTGATGAAATATCCGTAATTCACTTAGTTATATATTCTATTGTTTACAGTGCTTTACTATTTGTTCAATGTAAATATGTGTATCAAACAATATGAATAATATTTTTCGATCTTACCGACATAACATAATACATAAAATGCTTATGTCGGTAAACTGTTTCGACACAGGAACACTAAAGCTACCTTGACAATTGATGGCGTTGTAAGCAACACAAAGTCATTAAATGTTTGGTTTGAAGTATTTTATTATAGGTAAAACACGGATAAAAGGACGTTTTTCAAAAATGAATCCTAGCTAGATCGATTTATCGCCTCCGAAATCCCTTGTGTAGTAAATTTCATGAAAATCGTTAGAGCCATTTTCGAGACTCAGATTATATTAAATACATCTAAACAAGAATTGCTCGTTTAAAGGTGATACGGGTGATGAAGGTGAGCGGCCTGTTTCATTTCTATTCATCACATACTTGGCCAGGGCAAGTATTTCAGGGGCCAAAGAGGGGTCTAGCCCCTACTTCAGAAGGCAAAGTCACCACCGACTGGGCTAACGGGTTTACGTACATATATTTTTCGTTATACCTACTATACCTACCAACTTTATTTTCTACCGACTTAAAAAAAAGTAGGAGGTACTCAATTCGACTATTTTCTTTATGTTTGTTACCTCATAACTTTCGGCTGGGTGAACCGATTCTCAAAATTCTGAAAGCTGGTGCATCCCGTGTAGTCCATTTAAATTTCATCAAATTCGGTTTAGCAGTTTTTGAGATACACTCCAATAACTGAATAGAATGGAACTAGGTATTAAATTTTTCAAATTTGACTTGTCGTTATACCCACTATACCTAACAACTATATATTCTACCGACTTCAAAAAAAAAGAGGAGGTACTCAACTGCACTGTTTTTTTATGTTTGTTACCTCATAACTGTTGGCTGGGTGAACCGATTCTCAAAATTCTTTTTTTTTGTAAGCTGGTGCATCCCGTGTAGTCCCATTTAAATTTTATCAAATTCGGTATAGTAGTTTTGAGATACACTCCAATAACTGAATAAAATGGAAGTCGGTATTAAATTATTAAAATTGTACTTGTTGTAAGAATATGAGAATCGGTTCACCCAGTCGAAAGTTATGAGGTAACAAACATAAAAAAGGACATACAGTCGAATTGAGTACCTCCTCCTTTTTGGAAGTCGGTAGAAAATAACAGGACGTAACGAGTTGATGGTATGGTGACATTGGTGACGCCTTTCACTATAAAAATATCAGAATAAAGAGAAACTAACGAAACGAGAGTTTATACAAAAAAATTGGTATAAAATGTAAAAAATTCGTAACAGGAACAACACTAACCGTAAGCCGGTTTGTTATAGACAAGAATCTTGACAAAAACAAGGGTTGGATAGAGATATGTCTAAGGACGACTTGTGGTGAGGTGCGCTCTCTTTGACTTAACTATGTCCTTATCGGCTAAAGGTCAAGGTACACTGAGGCCGATAGACGCGTTTTTTTGATCGACCGACCGAGCGACGCGTCTTTGCTTTTTTTTAAATCTAAAGCGAATTGACCTTTATCTCGAATTTAGCGTACAGGAATAAACGCGAGAAAAAAACACGCATAAGCGCCTAGCACGATAATTTAGTAGGCGTTACGTATCGTTGACGTATACATACAAACTATGAGTTATCTGTGCCACAGCTGCACTAGATAAATTATAGTTTGCGTGTATACGTCAACTATACGATTACGTTACACTTACGTAATTTTTATGCTACTTTACAATTTCTACTTTATGTAATTATAGATAATGTACAAATTTATATGTAAATCTTTAGATTAATTTTAAAAACTACAATCCGTCAGATTCGTACTTTTAGATCTTTTTTTTATTTATGTAGTCGTACAGAAATAAAAAAGTGATCTAAAAAGTACGAAACAAGAAATTAATTTAAACAAAGAATACGCATAAACACAATAAATACCGTCCAATTGTGAGTCAGACTCGAGCGCGGAGGGTTCCGTACTAATTTGTAGGTAAAGTTTCTAAGTAGGTTACCTACTTAAGTTCAATAGCTCGCCTATCGATGACTGTTCCGACAAATCTAACTTTGCCGCTCGATCCCTGTACACGGTCAGTGCACCAACCGCAGATAATAAGTTTGTAAGTAGTTAAGAACAACGTTTTTCGGATTGTTTTCTTTACATTTGTTGTAAGAACTGCTGAAAACATGCTTCGTGCCAAATTTCAAGATTCAAGGTCAACGGAAAGTGCCTTATAAGTTTGATCCCTTTGTGGCATCGGAAAACACGCCATATAAACGGTCATATCTTTGATCATGTTGGCTTACAAGTTTGATTTTTTCACAGCTATAAGAGACTGCAGACTTAAGTATTCATTTATATTTGAACTTGATACCTAAGAAAAAAGGGCCTTTTGAGCTGTGAAACCCTAAAAATACGTAGAGCCATGGTCACCTCGCCAATATAAGTCAAAGTCAAAGTCATTTATTCAGCTTAGGCATCAAAGACGCACTTTATGAACGTCAATTATTCCTTTTTCATTCCTACCATGTGAGTCAATTATTTATACCATATGAGTGTCTGAAATACCTACTTAACCGCAAAACCACACTGGACCCATGTAGTGGATAACGGTCCATGCCTACTCCGTTTTCTAAAGGCAGTCTTGGCAGTCGGAAGCTAAGAAGCTAATTATGAATTAACTTCAAAAAGAAGGTAGCTTGCAAACATTTATCTGCTTCCAGATGACATAATATTAAAATATCTTGAAACCCCCATATCCTCTAAGATCACGGCTTTAAGGTCTATATTTGCTTTTGACAGGTTTAATAATGGGATTTTGTCAAAATTCAAGATTCATTCATTACCTGCCATGACATACGGGGTGTTGAAAAATGATGTCTTCCTCGAGCGTTACCTGAATGATGAAAAGGATCGCGGTATGCAAGAGGGCAAGGGTATGTTTTTACCTGAAAATCTATTTTTGAGTGGTAGAGTAGAGAGCTGTGCCAATATAGAATGGGTTTTGTTAACCGAACTGGCGAAGCGTCAAACAACGTGGCCAATTTGACTTTCATCTATCCGCATGTTTGTTTGTCTTCCTGTATAGGTCACATTTTACAATCAATATTGACGAAACTTGCTATGCATGTTCTTGGTATAATTTTTGTCATTGGTGATTTACCGGGGGAAGAGGTACTTTCCCAAAAAGGAATACCCGTTGAAACAGGATAGAACTAAGGTAATGTGCTTAATCTGTTGACTCGCGATTAACTATATTTGGCCAATATTACAGTAGACAACCTATTCCAGGAACTGCAACGTGTGAGGTTAAGTTATCCCGGGTACAACCCACCTCCATCCACTCAAACTGCAATACCTAATTATAGTTTCAATGGAAAATGGTTTGGATGAAGTTGGAATGGATTGTAGGCACAACTGTTAAATGGTGACCTTTGCCTGAACTTATGCATTCTGTTAAGTGACGAACTGCACTGCACCCATAACCCTGAGACAGTTAAGGCCTTGGGAAATAAAACACTGATCCCTTGCATTTCAACATGAATTGCAACTTGTTATTGAAAATTTGGTATACACTAATGAATTAACCGTAAAAAAAGATTTATAAAAAATATTCAAAAAAAAAAAATTTTTTTTTTTTTAAACCGTTTAAAATTTTACAAAAGACTCATTTTTGTAGGTTTTTTAACCAATTATTCAAAAATCTATATCGATTTTCGACAAAACGCCTTGTGCAGAGGTCACGCGGCAGTCGGCAGTCGCCTCTCGAACGCCCGTTCGAGGGGCTGGATTTAATCCATTTAGACCGTGTTTTTTCTGTGACAGCTGGCGGAGAGCAAGCCCACTCATGTTCATGCATTTTTACGGAAACCGTCGTTATAGCGGCAACAGAAATACATCATCTGTGAAAATTTTAAAGGTCTAACTATCACGGTTCATGAGATACAGCCTGGCGACATACGGACAGCGAAGTCTTAGTAATAGGATTCCGTTTTACTTTTGTGTACGGAACCCTAAAAGGGAAATTATTAGCGCAATATATTTTTACAGCTGAGACTCGAGCCTCCCTCTCAGAGATAGAAGAGGTTGTAATCCACCACGTGGGTCCAGTGCGTCTTGGTGAATAGGCCACCGGCCAATCTATTGTCGAAGTTTCGAGGCCACCCTAAAGCCTCTAGCATAACGACTGTTGCCGTGGGTCAAACTCGAAATTCCACCAATGCGCTTAAAGTCCTAACTAACATCCATTCTATCTGCTGAATTCCTGTGGTGAGTTAATGGACTTCAAGACACAGATTAAATAATAACTACTATGAATCAAGAGCACTCAGGGGTTAGTTTTGGATTTTATATGGGTTACGGCACGGTAAATAATATTACCGTGGTAACGGATTTTGGTGCATAAAGTAGTAAATTTTTATATTTAAAATTTTAAAGGTGATTCATCTTGTATGAACTGGATCAAATGCTGTCAAATACCTAGCTAATATTAAAGTTAGAATGATGAAAATTAACACGGACTTTGATTATGTTTGACTTGCAGCACCCCGTGGTTTCACTTGCGTAATGACGTATTATGATGATTGAAAAGTATCCTAATTAATTCTATGTGTTAATTTTAGTGCCTCATATATACTTACCTAATTTAAAAATATGGCCAACTGTTTTTTTGTGAGTAACAAATATCTATATATCCAAACTGTGAAATTTATAATACTAAGTAAAATTACATGAAATGACTTACAGCTGCATAGTAGGTATGTATTGTACAATGTAATAGTAATAGTATAGGTACTTATCCATAATAACTATGTAGATTGTAAGTATTTCAAATTAATAATAGAAGAATTTTTACATAATGAAACATTCACAATATAATGTCATATTTAACTATTTACTACCACGGATACTATTAGATTTGCTTACCTAACGTACGGAACCCTCGGTGAACGAGGCCAACTCGCACTTGTTCGGTTTATTTTTTTTTAAATATTTCCTTATGTATTTATTTATTTTATTATAGTGTTGTTATAGAGTATTAGTGTGTTATAGAGTTTGACAATACACAGACAGTATAGAATAAAATAAACTGCGCATTATTATAAGTCACAATTCCATCTTAGATTGCATCTGAGCAATTCGAGGTCTCTACTGAGTTACTTCTGAAATAGAGTGAGGGCTCATTCTGCTTATATTGTGCAAATCATTCTCCCTAGATCTCTCTTGTGCGAAAATCCGACTTGATTGGTTTATTTAAATACAATACATCAAAAACTATATATTTTATAAGTATATATATAATACATACAATACACAGAGGAATCTTAACATTATATGTATGTACATGGCTAATAATGACTGGCATGACTGCCAGCTGGGTGGGTGTCTATGTACAGGACACTTACATACTGTTATTACTTGGCTTGTCATCTGATGGCCCAATCGACATTTGTTTTATTCACAACGGATGTTTTGCCTATTCATAACATAACTATTTAGTACCTATACATAAGTTTGTACTGTGCACTTTAATATCCGTTTGCGGAAACTTTTAATAGCTTTTAACTGTATACTGCTGAATGTTATGGAACACCTGTTATAAAGCTGTAGTTTTCCTAATAGTGTAAAATAAAATAAAAATAAAATAAAATTATGTGTCTTCAGCCTTACTGAGGGGCTTGTTTTCCCTTCCCCAAGAGAGCGATGGACGAGGATGAGCATGCAGATAAAAACCTTGCACTCGTAACGTCACCTGATGCTTAGCACTAGTATCTACACGTAGGTCTACCACGCGTTTACAACATTGACACCAATCGATGCTAGATATCGACTGCCGCAAAAAATATATGAAAATAAGAACAGTGCCACTCGCGATCAATTGTAGAAATAAAATTGACAGCAAGTACGCCAATCACAAGCTAGGTAGGCGAGCGAGATCGAGTATCCGCTATAGAATATAGATGACATTTAATTTATGTTGCCAACTCAATACTCATGGTAGAGACGGAGGCTCAACTTGAATTAATTCAAGTTGAGCCTCCGTCTACCATACTACTTACCATTAACGGTTTAGTGTCTGATAGCCTTTTTTTTCGAACGGACTTATGCTGTTTGCCTCTACCGGCATTTACAGCGTTACCAGACGGGTGGCGAGCACAGATGGCACTCAGCCAAGTCAGCAAGATGCGGGCGCACCGCCTAAGGCGAGCGTTAAAGTTGAAGACGCTCGCCGCAAGGAAAGGAGTAGGCGACTTGATCAAGGGCACCACTAAGGTACGAACTAACCTCGGCGACCAGGAGAGAGGAGAGTCGAAGAGAATAAGTCTCTGAAAGTGTCTGATAGTCTTTTTTTTATTTTTAGAACGGACTAATGCTGTTTGCCTCTACCGGCATTTACGGCGTCACCGGACGGTTGGCGAGCGCAGATGGCACTCAGCCAGATGCGGGCGCAGAAGGCGCACCGCCTAAGGCGAGCGTTGAAGACGCTTCGCCGCAAAGGAGAGGAGTAGGCGACTTGCTCAAGGACACCACTAAGGTACGGACCTCGGCTTGGGCCGTCGCCAGGAGAGAGGGGAGTCGGAGAGAATCAATCAAAATTTTACCGTATTTTTAAGCAGTATTTTATTTATTGCTTTTTGAAAAGTTAGTAAAAATCTATATGTAGAACGTCTTCCCTACTAGCGTTGATTGATGTAGGCTTGGCGCGAGACGTGTGTAGATTTGTCAACATCGCAATCTACGAACAAGTGTTCGATCGATCTTATTTGTTGATAGCATACATATACAAAAGCAATTAATGACATTTAAAATAAATTTGACATTTGATTTGAAGCACGTGAATCGCATTACGTGGCAACCCCGATCGCTCTGCCAGCAGTTCCTAATACATAGTATTTACCTATGGCCGGCAGCAAATACAACAATGAATACTTGGGTTGCCGGCAATACTCCCGTAATGATCACCGGGTTTTTTTTTCGAACGGACTAATGCTGTTTGCCTCTACCGGCATTTACAGCGTCACCGGGTGGCGAGCGCAGATGGCACTCAGCCAGATGCGGGCGCAGAGGGCGCACCGCCTAAGGTGAGCGTTGAAGACGATTCGCCTGATCACCGGGCTGTGGGGCACCCCACTATATATACATATAGTCTTCAGATTCCTAATAAGTACGTCAAAAATATTAAAGCAAAAAAATGTACCCCTAGCAGCAATACTTGGATTTCAGTTGTCAAATTCAAAATCAGTCAGCATGTGTCATACGCTGTTTATACAGAGTATGATCAAAAATCAAAAATACCATTTTGTCCGATTAGAGTGCGTAAAAATTAGAGGATATGTTTATATTAAAGGAGGCCATGGTCTCCCTTCACGCATATAAATAGTCACCCATAGATATATCTATGTAAGTAGGGCTAATTCTGTGCTCCAAATATAATATACACAAATAATGGAGCCATAGAATAATCTAAATAATAATAGAACCATACATCATTATTCATAACTAACGACTCCCCGCGACTTCGTTCGCGTAGTAGGCTCGACCGTAAGTATATTCTGCCCCAAAGCATCAATGTGCAACCACTATAAATATAGAATTATGGAATGATGAGGCTGGAAGGGATTTTTCGGTTCCGCGCCTTCTACACTAATATTTTTGTATGTAACGAATAAACTAAAAAGTAATGAACCGATATTAAAAATTATTTTGCTGTTAAAAAGCTATTATTATTGAGTACACATACATAATATTTTCAAAAAAGTTAGGGATCCGTATGAAAAATCTATAACGCAAGGTGTGAAAAAAATACCCAAAAACATCCTTATATAGCGTACCTACGCTGGGGAAACTATTAACAATAGAACAAACTGATGTACGGCAGTTTTATAGAAAACATTAATATCTACAATAAAGTCTACAATGCCATATGTCGTACTATTACAGTTAAGTCACAATAACTACTTTTTCATTATAAAATATGCAATAGTAAAGTCGAAAAATCCTTATATCGCGTACACTGCGCAAACTATTAATAATAGAACAAAGCGATGTGCTATTTTTAAGGACATCAATGTATACAAAAAAGTGTGCAATACCACATGTGTATGCATACAGTTATGTCAGTTATGTGTTAAAATACTATGCAATATTGACGACGGTACAAACTAGGCCACATTGTTCTTAGCTTGGTGTTGATCCTTATTTACTCTAATAAATAAGAGGAGAGATTTGCGAGAGCGAAACGTCTTTGCTGTAACTGGACGACTTAACTTTCATCTATCCACATGTTTGTAAGGTTAATTAAGATTTTAAATAAGTAGCCATACGAGTACTTAATACTTTTAACACAAGTAATTAATTAACAGAATTGGCCCCACGTTTACTTGAACTCGTATCTCATATAAATTCCAACAAATCACTCAAATGTAATGCGTAAACAAAATGATCAGTACATTTCTCTGTATCCAATAAATGGTAAACATTATTGTTTTGTTACGGAGAATTATAAACAATAATAATATTGATAATTTCATATATAGAAGTTAACGATAAGAATATATGCCAGTAAGTTGTAGAGTTGAGTGAGATGCAGTGCTTTTCTTATAGTTTATATTGATGTAAATAAGAATAGGCCCTTCTTGTAATAGCAGATTAAAAAGTGATATTTTATTTATCTAATAGACAGATAAAGTGACGTTTTAATTGGATTTTAAGACTGTTTAACTATATTCAAGGTAAGGGATAAAATGTTTTAAAAATAGCATTTTCTGTGATAAACAATCATTTTAGACAATAATATTTAGTAAATAAACGGCTTTACTTATAAACGTTGCTTAAATTTAAATAACGTCACTTAGTACAGCGCAGAACTCTTTTCCTGTGCGCAGTACTAAATAACGTCATTTAAATTCAAGCAGTGCTTATAAGTAAGGCCGATGTTTATTACATTTTAAATGCATAATTATTTTAAACCGACTTCCAATAGGAGGAGATTTTTAAAATCCACGCGTATATTATTTTTTGAATTACCACGCATAACTTTTTACAGAGTAGTCCGATAATTTATTGATTCAGGCGTTACTTTGCGGAAACCCATTATGCAAAAACGATATTAAAAAATATTTAGTGACATCCTCAGGAGATGTTGACTCGTCTAGCGCTAGACGAGTCAACATCTCCCGAGGATGCCTCGTGTAGAGGCGAAACACGTGTCGAATCGGTTTTGGTTGATTTGGGGTTTCTTGTGTTTTTTATTTTGTATTCTTCCTATTAGCATTTTATGCGGGAGGGAGGGTGGTGCACGCCCCCAAATAGGCCAAAATCATTGTTTTCTTTTCAGCGGAAGTGTCACTAAATATTTTTTAATATCGTTTTTTGAGTAGTCCGATATTGATAATTTTTTTTTTTGTTTGGTAGAGTACACTTACATAATACAATTACCCCATTTCATCACCCAATTCGATCAACCGTTTTTTGAGTTATATTACAATAACAGAAAAGTGTTTCGAAAATATAAAGAACTAGCTGATAATGATGATGGAAAGTATCCTATGTATAGTTCCAGTATCTACATACCGATTTTCATCCAAACCTCTAGTCGTTCTGGCGTAATTGACTTAAGTCAAAGTCAAAGTCAAAATCATTTATTCAATTTAGGCATCAAAGACGCACTTATAAACGTCAACTTTTCATTATAATGTACTTTAAAGACTCTACCGCCGCGTTCCAAAATATATAGAGCCCACCATGAAGATGCGGCAAGAAACTCAGGGCCATTCTTTTTATATAGATGTTTACAATGTTTCTACTTAGGTACTACAAATATTACATTTTATGGGTGGCAGAGTGACAGCTTGCCAGAAGTGGAGTATTCCAAGCATCTTTATCTTCTATATAATGTCGAACTTTATAGTAAGCTTTTTTTATTAAACGTTTTTTACAGTCAACTTCAAACATCCATCCATACAAACTTCCGCATTTATAATAATAGCAAGAATTAAGATTACAAACCAATATTATTATATTATTAATTATTTAGGCTCACAAAACAGAACATTGTCACTAAATTACAATTATAAAATTACAAAGTGTTGTACTGAACAATTTTCCTTACATATGTGTACAATAATAATACTAATAATTATATATGAATAATATCAACGTGCCATGTGGCTATTAGGTTTCGTTATTGGTCCTCAATATACCTATAGGTTCCTATAATAACGCGCTCGCAGCGGAGATTGACTTGGCGATCTTAGCCGATCAACAAAGTTCGATGGGCGACCGCTAATGGCATTATTCAACTTAGTGCTTCCTTGCTTCGGAGGGCGCACGATAAACCATCGGGCCCGGTTGTTTGTAGGACAACAGTCGTTAGGCTATATCGAAGCCTTTCGGGCAGCCTAGAATCTTCTATATGGGCTGGCCACTAGCCTATCTGCTTAGCCGCACTGGTCCTGCGTGGTAGATTATGACCCAACTCCTCTCTCTGAGAGGAAGGCGCGAATCCCAGCAGTGGGAACATAATGGGCTGATTATGTGTAACATACTTTTAGATTTAGATATTTATAATGATACCTATATTTAATAATTATAAACAACTTAACTGAAACTTCAATCTATAATCTATTTCCGCCAACCCTCATGACAGCCATGTGTTGTCGATAGCAGTGAATCTCTTCCTTTTGAATATCTTATCGAACATTTCGCTTTGGGTAGCTAGTCGGCTTCCTGTCCTCCTTGAAAATTGTCGCTGGTGGCATTAACTAATAAGTCTACTCTACTACTATTAACTAAAATGTATAGTCTTACTGGTTATCCAATCTTACAAGGACGTCTTTTCGGCATTTTAATGCTATAAATGACAAGACGACAAGTCGTGATTATTCTATTATACTCGTAGATATGTATCCTAGGCAGATGTACGATAGTAAAGTGAATCTATTAGACTGTTCTAGGTCTAGAGGAAGTTGTGAACAAGATATGTTTATAATATGAACATAATTGCCGTGCGGAAACTAAGAAATATCCCAAACGCCATAAATAACATTAATAGACCTGACATCACACTGAAGACAATACAGTGCAATTCAATAGACCGGACCGGGCATCACATTAAAAATAAACGAAACTGTTTACCTAATTTACATTTCCGTGCCAAACACTCCTAAACATACACTGAACAATCACCAAATACTTCTATATATTTGATGATTTTTCAAGTCTTCTATTACTTATCCCGTGAATTATGCATTAAAATTCAAAATGGCTGGTCAACAACATAACAACGGCACCCATTGTCGTTTCTTCGACTGGCATCATCATTCACTCTTAACAATCTTAGATATTGATAAACTGACGTACGTGTTTACTATCTACTTTTTTCTATACATAATTAATATATGTATAAAGCTGTACCTACTACTACACATGCAGAATATTCCGCAAACCCTTGTTGTCACAATATTTAATAAACTCCTGATTACAAATTGTGTCCTTCAGGCCCTTAGAATATAAGTGTATATGTATAAAGTTTTCAAAGTGCCCATCAGGCCTTTAACAATGTATAGTGTCTAAGTAAAAAAAAACTGTCTTCCTGTATTCGTATGGTAAATACAAAAAAATGCTACAAAAAGGTAAAATTGTATAAACATGGCACGGACCTATTGTCGTCTGTGAAAAAAGCATAATTTAAAAAAATACTACTGTTTCTGTTTGATCAAAAGCCCGTAGTGGTTAAAATTACTCCTCACACACGAGATAAATGTACTTAAATATAATGTTATTAATGTTTATACACTCATGCCCCTACACTAGGATTCCCTGTGCCTCAGGAGGCATAGACAACATATGAACACATCATACATCTCCGTTATGACACATCCGACGACCATGTTAGGCTAGTTGGTATGGCCCTGCCTTCAAAGACAGAGGTCCCAAGTTCAAGCCCTGGTAGACGCAAATATTTGTGTGATGAGTTAAATATGTTTGTATGTGATATGTGAATGTATGTCCATGCTTACTGCACACAGAAAACTTACAGGACAGAGAAAATCCTGTTAGTGTCGAGGTTTGATAAATGTGAAAGTTTATTATACACTGAGAGCAAACATATCTCCTAAGCTAAAGGGGCCGTCATACATAGATACAAAGTTATTTATAATAATATAAGTTACAATCTAAGAAAATTATCTTTGAATAGAAGTTATTAAACTGTTTCAATACTTTCAGATGGCGAAACCGATCATCATCCTACTTTCATTTATATCAGCAATACATTCAAGCCCAGTCATGACGCGGCAAAGCCTATTGGATCAAATGAAGAACGAGCAAGACTGCCAGACCCTGATAAACTTCAACAACTTCTACTACAACCTAGAGACTAGAAGAAACATAACTGGAATTCCTGCAGATATGAGCATAAACTGGAAAACTGGCAATATATTCTTCACGCTCATATCCGAAGAAATGAAGATGAACCTGCAAGTCCTGCACCCGAGCGGTGAATTTGAGACTATTAAAGTCGCCGGATTGGGTCAATCAACTTCAGTTGATAACCTCAACGATATAGTCTACTTAGCAACTGATAACGGTGTATACAAATATAAAGACGATGGAAATATAGAACTGTATACAGCTTTAGGAGAAGACGTTATGTATATAGCAGTAACAAACGACGGAGCTACGATGTATATCGCTACGTGGCCGCAGAATCGCGTGCATTTGATCACAAATGATGGTCAGAAGCAAGAGATGTTCTCTCCTATCCCAAACGGTCATGGACTGACGATTGATACTAGAAATAACATATATTTCGTAGCGACCAAAACTTCCTATATATTGAAGAATGGATACAGTGTACCTATTAAAATAAAAGGGCTGCCGAGTGATAAAATGACTGGAGTATTTGTTAGTCGCTCTGATGATGTATATGCAATGGACGAGAATAGTAATTTATACGTTGTTGATTCAGAAAACGCCAGTGCTAGATTGCTAGGGTCATTTGGAATCACTGGAGTCAATACTTTTGCGATGGACTCTGCGGATAACGTTATCATTGGAGTCAAAGGAGCTATTATAAAATTCAATGCGTTGGAGAACAACCCGTGCCCGGAATTCGTGAAGTAAAAACTCTTTTGGTATTTTTTTTGTCTTGGCTAATAAATTATTTTTGTGTATATGGCATTTTTTGTGACTTAAGAGGATTGTATAGCTAGTACTTTCCATGCTAAAAGAGAAAATTCTTCTACTTTCTACCTCATAACATTGTCCGATTTCGGTTTTTTTCATGGAATCATAACATTGTTTACTATGCCCGTACGTATTGAGTTTTTTTATTTAAATTCTAAAAAAGGAAATTTATAGTTCTTTGAAATACTGAAAAAATCAAAACGTACGGGCATAGTAAACAATGCCATGATTCCATGAAAAAAAATCACTGAAATCAGACAATGTTAAGAGGTAGAAAAGAGTTTTCCCTTTTAGCATGGGAACTACTAGCTATGCAATCCTTTTAACTAATACTGTTTTTAACCTCTGCTATATTATGTAGTTATTCTAATACATAAATATAAACTTAATGATAATAACTTCACTGGAACTACGAATCCTTGGAGCTTTTTATCTATAAATATTCTAACAAATGACAGAACGGGCACGTCGTTCGTCTGATGGTAAGTACCACGTGTGAATATGACCAATACACTACTTCCACAGTTTTCCTTGACACACTACTTAAGTGTAACGTTATCGTATCGGTTACGTATTCAGTACAAACTATGAGTGAATGTCAGTTTGTACTACTAAATAGTTTAACGATGCGATTACGTTACACTTTAACAGATTTTCATGCTCGGCCCACTAGACACTGCGTCTTACAGTAATGCCTACGCAATGTTGCTTCGGAGCAGAATATTTGTTATTTCGCGTGATACAAACCGAGACGGTCGCTGGAAACTGTACAGACTGAGAAAAAAAACATTTTCAATGTCTACATTAAGAGGATTGCATAGCTAGTACTTTCCATACTAAAAAAACTGTTTTCTACCTCTTAACATTGTCCGGTTTCGGTGATTTTTTTTCATGGAATCATCACATGGTTTACTATGCCCGGACGTTTTGATTTTTCCAGTATTTCAAAGTACTATAAATTTCCTTTTTTAGAACTAAAAAAAATTAATAAATCAAAACGTACAAGCATAGTAAAGAATGTGATGTAACCATGAAAAAAAATCTAGCTTGCATCCGCTTAAGCAAGAATAATAATTTAACGCAAACGGATTCCTATAGCACCCATTAGTATGGTTACTATTGTTTATGAGTTGCTTGTGATTCTGCCTTCAAAACGCGAGGTTCCAGGTTCGATTCCTGGCCGGCTCTTGCATAGCTCATGCAGTCCCATTTTGTAACAGCATGTGTGCCACGGTCCCATTTTGTCCCATTCCTATGTAAAAAAAATATTTCGTGATTTTCAAAACGTAATGAAGCACTCGTACCTGACCATGACTGATAGTTGTTGATACCGCCAATGTTTTGGTTCCTAATGTACTCGTATCCTTGTTCTATCGCAGGCATTGTTAGAGCAAGATAGTAAGTAATTAAATTGTTTGTGCGCTATTCAAAATAATAAAATAATAAATGCAAGTCAAAAAGTTCAACTTTGAATCATTCAACAACCCCATCAACGTTAGAGGAGTTCAGGAAGTCAAATGAAAGCCTCATTTTCTAGGACCAAAAAGTATTATTCTTATCTTTGAGTGTAGATACATAAACGTCTTAATTACTCGATCTCAACAGATTCCAACATTTCCTACCATCAAGTTTTTAGGCCTATTAAGCAAAGGTCCGTCTTGTTAGGTAAAGTACCTACATAACCAAATGAAGACTCAAATATACTAAGGCAGGTATTAGAATACCTGCCTTAGTATATTCGAGTAACTTCTTCAGAAACTCCTTGCATCATGGAATCTCAACTGAGCGACAGACAGAGGCCTTTTAAATAGCCTCCGTTAATGTAACTAGTTTGGAGCACAAACATTATTTAAAAAAATAAAAAGTGCGTGCAAAATGAAGCCAGAATCGACTCTAAAGAGCAATTAGAAGATGAGTAAGAATATTGGCGAAATGTTTTGCATAGACTGGTTTCGGCGATTAAATCACTAGATAACCGAGGTCTTTCTTTCCGTGTCGAGACAGACAAATAATGGCAAATTTATGATGCTTATTTTGTGTTAACGACTTATATTGTCCTCAGATCGAGCAAAAAAGGTAAGCGCCACAACAAGAGACGTAAAGTCAAGAAACAAACTCCAACAACTACCACTGAAGCTGGTGAAGAAGAGGAAGACGATGAATAAACAATTTTTATTCCTGCATTGTTAAGTTTGTGTGTATAATAAATTGTTTCTCTATAATTTGATTTTAGTGCCCTCTCGTAGAACTAGATGCAACAAAATCGTAATTCACAAAACCGTATTGTGTAAAATATTATACAGCGCCATCTGTAAAAACATATTTGGTTTACAACACAAATTTAGAACAAAATTAGCGAAGCTGATTGTAGATGTCACTATTATAAATGGCTGCTGAGTTTCTTTAAACAAGGGTTGTAGCAGTGTCGAAGCATTAACTTTAAAGGCGCTCTGATTAAAACACAGATTAATTATCCACATTACTTCATGGCTTAAGACGCGGTCCAACCCCAATTTTAAAATAATTTACGATACTTTACGTAAGGTTGAAAATAGCTTGTTAGATTAGACGATGTCATGCGAAAATGCGTTAATTTTGTACGTTTTCTTTATATTTTTCGATATATACTAACACAATTGAAAAAACTGCTGGTTATTACTTTAGTACTATACGTTGGCTAAGTATTACTTAAAGAAAAATATAGTGTTATCGCTGAAAATTCTGAGAGTTTGGACGTGAAAGTTTATTTTTGTGAACCTATTCAGGATTTTTTTCTGCTGAAAGAAAGTTATATTTATGAACTCTATTCGGTTATTACTCTTTTCCTTTTACTTTTCTAACCTTTGTATTTTTTTCATAATATACTATAGATCTGTTTCGTTACACTAGGTGTTTAAAAAATCTGCTTTTTATTTAATCAGGGTACGAGCGCGCCTTAAAAGGACACCGCTTCTTCTGCAAATTCGCGGCCCATGAAATGACGTCATAATAAGCACTCTAATGTAGTCCTCCAGATCCACTTCCAACTCATAAGTTCAACTGGTTGAATAATGGGACAAAGAAATCTCGTCCAAGGCTCCAGCCAAACATTGGGTAAACAGTAATGTCCCCAACGTTCGTACTTACCAATATATATGAGGTCGGCGTACTATACACTTAGCTCTCCCTTTTTTATGTCGGTTAACAAAGAAATGCTTGTAATGTTGTTATGTACCTCTAGGCAACAATATTTTACATCAGTGGAGATTCGTTTAGATTTTTATTTATTTTAGTTCTAGTAGCGTAGACCTAGATGGCTATTGGAAAGTCTACATCTTGAAGTTTTGAAGAAAAGTACATACACAAGTATCATAAAGAAATTTTGTGATTTATCAAACGTCATATAGAATCATCGTATGCATAAAAAAACATTCGAATTGAGTACCTCCCCTTTTTGGATGTGGTTAGACAAGACAACCAACTGTTCTGACCGTCCTGGATTACGAAGCATTCATAGATCTTCAAAGTTCATCCACACATTTGAATCTGTATATCTGAATGAGTTTTGGGTTTGTGTTAGGAGTGAAAACCCTGAAATATAAGTATCAAGGCTCTCATTCGTCACAGCGTACAGCCCGCGGCACGTAACTCTAGCGCTGACCGTAATTGCGCAGAAGTCAAAAATTGGGTATCACGTGGGGCTAGAGGGACGAAGGACTCTTGTCTCTCTCTGTCACATGTGCGCGACTGTACCCATGCGCAGATATCCCCTCCACATTTCGCTCAGCGCTAGAGTTACGTGCCGCGGGTTATACCCATGCGCAGCTATCCCCTCCACATTTCGCTCAGAGCTAGGGTTACGTGCCGCGGGCTGTATCGTTGTGCAACAGGATTTTCAGCCTACGCTTATAAAAAAAAACCAGTACAGGGCAGGGCTGGGGTGGGCGTGCGGAGCGCATGCAGGCTAGGGGGACGGCGATGAATGGATAGGTGGCGTGGGGATTAAAGAACGTAGATATAAACTCTAACAAACTCCAAGAATAGACATGTCTAATAGAGCTGTCCAAAAAAAGTATGAAAGTATAATATTATTTAAAGTTTGTATAAAAATGTTACAATGTATTAAAATTTTCGACACTTTGCCATGTGAATCCTGACTAAGTACAGTGTACACATGCGCATCTTACAGTATCACTACACATTTTTGTTACACGCTGTATATACTTTAGTCTATGGGACGCGCCATCCCGTTGTAGTTTCCATACCAACTCTCATACGTGGTTAGATATTATGGTGTACCTACCTACCTACCTATCAATGTTTTCTTTAGAGTCTAAAGTTTAGATATTATGATTAAATATATAAAAGCGTTAGCATAGGTAGTGGAGCTGACTGAAACAAAATAAGGATGTTCTCAGTGGTTTAAGTGTAGTAAGTATGTACAGCATACCTACTACTAATGCCGTACTAAGTACCTTTTAAGATGTCTTATTCTTATTTTGCCTTCCCATCGAGCAAAATATGTAAGTGCCACAACAAAAGCCGTAAACTGAAGAAATAAACTCCAACCCAACCAAATTATTATATTTATTTATGCTACGAATCGTAAATTTAGATCCTCTTCTCTGACAGCTTCAGTAGTAGTAGCTTTAACAATAATTATTGTTTGTGTTTTTAAGATTATAGTTTCCTCATAATTTGTTTTTAGTGACCTCTAGTAGAAGCTGCTGCAACAAATAAAATCATAGAGCTTTGTAAAACTTTACACAGCGCCATCTACAAGCAAACAGTTAAACTACAACGCAAAATGTTTCAATGAAAAAGATTGTGTAGCCTATTGTAGATGTAACTATTTGCAATGACTACTGCGTTTCGTTATTACCTAAATTAATAAGTTGATAAGAAGATTAATTGTAGGATTTGTAGGATTGTGAAATGCGAAGAAGCGATTGAATTAACTTTGACTTTCAGTTAATATCAGTAAAAATCTGGGGCCTTACTATGAGCTCTTAAAGCAGAACTACTAGAAAACTGCCCGGCTTAATCGTACCATGATAACATTATAGCAGGCCTGCCAGGCCTACTATTCAAGAACCGGTAAACCGTTCACCTGTTTTTTTTGTATGGGCTGACGTTATCGTGGTACTCTAAATCCGCTCAGTTTATCAACTTAAAATCGTCTAGTCATCTGCAATGTTGTAAATTGTTAGAAAGCCAGAGACAACATTATCCGTTCACCTTTGTAGAAAACAATGATCAAACGTTCACCTATATGAGCTTCAAGGTATGATTTAATTCAAAACCAGGTGCTTAAGCCAGATTTATGAACTGGGAACGAGGTGGGACCGCTTCTATGGGCTTTGTCCTCCAAGTCCACATGGGAGCGGTCACTGTAGGTTGCGGTGGTGTATAGGCGCAACTGCAATCGAGGCAGACTGCGGTGTCGTATGGGCTTCACCACGGCTGAGATTTGGAGCCCGCGGCTGGAGAGGAGTGCCGGCATTACGGTGTGCCGCTCTCTCTGCCTTCCGCGGCCTTGACGGGCCACCTCCGTTTGAAGGGGGACGCGGTGGGGTCACAGGGATAGAGGACTGTCGGTATTGAGAGGCGCCGCTGTCTCTATTAGTCTGAGCTATCCTCTGCGACCAAAACAGCAGGCGGTGGGGCTACTCACCTGACCTATCGTAGGGGCACCTCGGGCGCCCAGACTCGGCGGCTAGGCGGCGGTGGCTCGGGAGTCTACCCAGTCTTTGAGGCTGCCTTTCTGGCAGAGACTCCCACATAACCACTTTTCGTCACCCGGGGCCGCGTGGTATCCATAAAGGATTACTTACTCTCTGCGTTCAAAAAAGATTATGAACTGCACGGGACTTGCATGGTTTTTCCAAGGCTAATAGTGAGGCCCCTGACTTGGTTGAACCTTTGATTTTATCGAAAAGTTCAACTATTAATTTCACGTTATGAATAAAAAAATTACAAACTGTTCGAGTCCAATGGCCTAAAATTAAAGTTGAAAACTACAGGCACTATTCTGTAGTTATTATGTGCAAGTGAAGCTTTAGTTAAATCAGTGGTGATTTGATGATTTCGTACACTTCACTCACACTCGTTCACTTTTTAGAAACTCTCGACGATAAGTGACGTGACTAAAATGCTCAATAGAAATTATCAACTGCAATTCTGTCTTGCCCGCCAACTCTCTCGTATATAAATTACTCTCTACTACTTTAACTCTCTCATATATAATTTTTTTGTCCTCAACTCAACTCCGTTGAGGAATATAACGTCGCACGTCATGTGCATTTGCCAGCATCATGTTTACCAATGTGTATTATCAAAACGCAATTGACTTGAATTGCCATATCTTAAAAATTCCCCAATATTTTCTGGATACCAATGTGTAGAAATAATATAAATTATGTACAGATCTCGGCACGTCGTCAGTTGAACTATGCGCAAAACACATTTTCGAGTCTCAATCGAAGTGCGGTAGGAGCCGTGCGTAATCATAGCAACGCAGCGACAAACAATCACACTCCGCCCCTTGCTGTCCGCGCACGCTCCGCGTGACCCTGGAGTACAATCGCGCATAAAGGTTTCATTTCTTCGACATTTTATATCTGTCAAATGTGTGATCATTAAGTACAATTTCCAGAAAATGACTAAACCACAAACAACTTTAAGGGGACAGGCGAGTGGAATTGTTTTTGAAGTATATCATTATTTTTTAAAAGAAAACTACATAAATGATTATACTAAATTATACTATTACGTATATACATTGTTATGTATATACATTGATATATATACATTGCTATTACGTATATGTAATATAATATTGTATATATAATACAATCGAAGATGCCTACATCAAAAGAGACTCTCCTCACTATAAATTCCTCCGAAGAATTTATAACCCAGTCGGCGATTCTAACAGTAGTGATTCTGACACAGATGAAATTGAAACTCTTTGCCCAAGTTCTGGAATATCACTTAAAATATATAGAATATATATATATAGAATAATATATAGAAGGTGTTATGCCCATGAATAACAGTGATTAAGATTAGTATTCCTATAATTGTTCTATTTAAAAATACCTAACGATTACTTCATACAACACTTTGTTCGGGAAACCCAATGATGTGAAAGAAAATCCGAGATTATTTTAATGAAATACGACATTTGGCTTAACATGCGTTTCATTTTTAACGACTGCAGAGTAAGTATTCGTTTATCACATTTGTCCATAAGTGTACCTGCGCAGACGACTACCATTTTGGTTCTACTTACGTGCCTCGAACTATACTTCTATTTTGGAATTTTTAGAGGGTATAAAATAAACCAATTACAATATATTGAAATAACAAAATTGTATACTCATATAAGAGTTATAAATAATTTAAAACATGTAAGTACTTATGGGTCGGATCAGTAAGTAAAAAATATAATAATAATACTACCGAAGCTGTTGGAGAAGAGGATCTAAATTTACGATTCGTAGCATAAATAAATATAATAATTTGGTTGGGTTGGAGTTTATTTCTTCAGTTTACGGCTTTTGTTGTGGCACTTACATTTTTTGCTCGATAGGAAGGCAAAATAAGAAAAAGACATCTTAAAAGGTACTTAGTACGGCATTAGTAGTATGCTGTACATACTCATTACACTTAAACCACTGAGAACATCCTTATTTTGTTGCAGTCAGCTCCACTACCTATGCTAATCAAAATATCTAAAGAAAAAATTGATAGGTAATACTCGTACCATAATATCTAACCACGTATGAGAGTTGGTATGGAAACTATAACGGGATGGCGCGTCCCTTAGACTAAAGTATATACAGCGTGTAACAAAAAGGTGTTGTAATACTGTAAGATGCGCATGTGTACACTGTACTTAGTCAGGATTCACATGGCAAAGTGTCGAAAATTTTAATGCATTGTAATATTTTTATACAATCTGTAAATCATATAATACTTTCATATGTTTTTTGGACAGCTCTATTAGACATGTCTATTCTTGGAGTTTGTGAGAGTTTATATCTACGTTCTGTAATCTGGTATACCATCCCAACCGACGCGCGACGGCACAGTCAGGTCTGAGACTCATAAGGATGCGCTCCACCTCCTCACAATCGGTCTCATATAGGCCATGGATCCCACTACAGAGCTAGCCTTGTATGTCGTAGAAATGTCTTTTAAATAGTTATTCCCAGTAACTATTAAATCAGCCAACTTTTTTCCTACACCAGCAAAGAAGTTATTCACCATGTCGATTGAGACTTTTGGATCTACATCCAGATTCAATAATTTTTTTGCTGAAAATGTCTTTTTTTGTATATTTCCCAGTTTCATTACTACAACCCATGTAGCTTTTGTATTTTACCTTTAGTTTTCTTAAATTCATTTATTTCATATATTCTATATCGAGTACAAGCGTGGTCGCATCCAAATGTGATTTCAGCATCACATGGTCCACGCAGCTAGAAAAATGTGTTGGGATCACATGAGCTGGAAGCATTCCAAGAAAAGCGGTTTTATCTAGATAGTCATTTAGGTTGTGGTCGTTGGCACCAGGTGCTAAATTAATGTTTATATTACCGATAACAGAAACAGTTTTGTATATATAGACTGAGTACAGAACCTCATGAAGGCTGTCAATGAAGTTTTGGGCATTCTGCTCAGATGGTGATCGATAGACTGCCACTATAACAATTGAAAGTTGCTGAGAGGTAATTAGTAACGCACTAGCATCCGAGAGATAAGGTTCTGTTATTCTGTATTCCAGACAATTATTTACATACATAGTGACACCGTCGTTTTGATGTTTAAAACCTGATTTATGACCTGTATAACCGTTCAATTTCGGTATATTTGAACATTTGCTAAGCCAGCAGTCGGTGAATATTGTAATATCACAATTAAATTTTATTCATGATAAAAGAATTTTTGCCCCGTCAATATTACAATCAATGCTACGTTTGTTGAGCTGCAGTACTTTAAACAAGTTTTGTAATGACTACAGTCACAATATGGTGACGTTTAGTTGGATAACAATAATTATTTTAAGCTTAATTGAATTATACTAAAACTACGTAATTTTCTGAAATGTTTGTTATTAATTACCTACATTAATAGGCAGTAACGGCGTGCCTGATCAGGTATAATAAACAGTATCTGGTTTTCCTTGGGGATAGCACGAGAACCGAAATGAGAAGTATATCAGATTATATATTTGGCAATTGTTACAACACGCCATGACAAATCAATTTTCTGTTGTTTAGGGCATATAGTTTATATTGTCATTAATCTTGATTGTAAGTAGCTTAATCTTTTCAACATAATATTCGGTTATACTGGTACTTAATCCTTAATGCGAATTCTAAGGTAATTTTTCAGACCACCTTATCCAGCCGATTCACGTTGCCAGGTCGAATTGTATATTGTATCATGTGTGGTGCACGCACGCAACAAATATTTCATGAAATTGGTTGTCAAGGAGTTCTTTATGAAATAAAATATTCTATATGAAAGGTGTAACGATGACCGTAAAAAAAAAGAAGTAAGAAGAAAACTCAATCAGTTGATTTCCTACACCTACATGATTTGCTCTAACGCTGCCTGCCCCTGACGATCTCTTAGTCCCGGCTAATAGGAGCAGTCCGCCCCATATTTATTTGATGTAGGTATAAACCGCACTGTGCCGCAAAATATCTCGCTGCTAGTCCATGCCCGCTGTCATCTCAATGGACTCCTGGTCGCCAACCCTGTTTGTGATATTACATGTGATAACTGGAAAAGTAATGTTTGTTATTATGATATATTGTAAAAACTTAAATTATCAATAGGATAGAAACAAAAAGATTGACAGCGCCATTGACTTTGATTTGATCCTATCTTTCTTTGATATAATAAGTTGTTATAAGTTGATATTATAATTATAAACTTTAAAACTCTATTTCTTTTTCAATAAAATTATTCTTAATATCTACTCGACTACTGTTTGAGATATGATTATTATTATATTTGGCATTTGAAAATTAACAACTTCACTATGTATACCTATATATATATATATATATATATATATATATATATATATTTAGATATTTATTTACGTAATCTAGTCACAAGTCTTTATGCACAGATTTGATAATAATTATAGTAATGCTGCTGAAACAACACAAAGCTAGCATGTGTTTTGTACCTGAAAGGAAATACAAGATTTATCCCAGTTTTTATTTTTTATTTATATATATGTAATGCATTTGTTCACAACCATCAATGGGTCCGTGGCATTGTTAACATAATATATTATATTTTAAACTTTTAATTTTTTTTATAATTAATCCCGGTTTTTAATGACGTGAGCTGAGTCACTATTGGTTTATCACTATACAAGATATTTATTTGCAGTAATAAATGTGGGGGAAATACACTTCTACGATGGCAATACTGAAATCTCCGTTTGATACAACTGTCATTTGACTTCATTCATAATTTCGTTTGTCAAATTGTCATACGCGTCGGCAATGTGTTAGTGAACGAGCGTTGCACCGTGCGCATATTTGTGTCGCAAATCATGTGGGATTGTGTAATTGTGAGAAAACGCACGCTCGATTACCTGATAATTAAGTGATGAGCGCGTATTGAGTTCAGTGTCGTGTTACAAAACGTTGTTTTCGTTTGTATGTCAGCGGAGTTTACTTACAACATGGCCGCAGCTCAACGTCAAAAATCGCAGCAGAAGAACATATCTTCGATATTTTCTAAGTTGCACGGCGCTTTCTCCGACGCTGTTTGTCCCACTAAGTTGGCGACGGACAAGCGGACCCTGGACAAAACATGGAAATTGATGGACAAAGTGGTCAAACTATGTCAACATCACAGAATGAACTTGAAGAACAGTCCACCTTTTATCCTGGATATATTACCGGATACATATCAAAGACTACGCGTTATATATTCTAAATACGAGGACAATATGCAAGCTTTGAATAGTAATGAACATTTCAATATATTTATAATTAATTTGATCAAAAAATGTAAGCAAGCTATAAAGTTGTTCAAGGAAGGTAAAGAGAAGATGTTTGATGAGAATTCACACTATAGGAGAAATCTGACTAAGTTGAGTTTGGTGTTTAGTCACATGTTGAATGAGTTGAAAGCTATGTTTCCTAATGGAACATTTGCGGGTGACCAGTTTAGGATTACAAAGAGTGATGCTGCTGAGTTTTGGAGGACTAACTTCGGTAACAGGTGAGTCCCATAACTATAGCTACATTATAACAACAATCTTCTATTTAACTTATCCATTTGCTTAGAAATGTGCAGCATACCCTAGCTAGCAACAAGAAAAATGTTAGTAAGCTGCTGATTGCAGCTGACAAAAGTGACTTAAAGCTGCCTTTTTTAACATTTCTGTCAATATTTGATTGCAACTGAGATATGTCATAGCCCTGCCGGTGTTTATTCAAGGAAAAACATAAGTAAAACTGAAATTTTAAAGTGGCCGGCCTGCCTTTCTGCAAAGAAACAGTTAAAATTGATTATTCATTAGGAATATACATACCCCTGTGTTAAAGGTCTGCATATTTCTTCAGACATATGTATAATTCTAGTTACCTACCTATAATAAATGCATAACTGTTTCTAAAGTGTGCATAAATAACTATCAGATAATGAATATCTCTATGTTTTACTGCACAGATGCTATAAAGCGTAATTATAAAGTCTAAAGTTTTAGATGTGTGTTAAAGCTCAAAAACAATTGTAATTACTTATGTAGTTACTCTGCTAGGATAGTATGTATGTACACTAGCATAGTTATTGTGAAATAAATTGATTTGATAAAATAAAAAAACTTAAAAATAAGTTCATCCCTAGCCCATTGTAGATTTTAGTTTAATTCCATGGCATACAATAATTCGTATATTTCTCTTGTTTAGTGCTCTTATGTTTAAATGGCATTCCTAAATACAGAGGCTGTGTGGTTCAAATAGTTCATCTTTCAGTCTTTGGATTCTTGCAAGGGCCATATTTGTTTGATATTCATTACTATGGGACCTGCAAAGGTAAATAAGGTCAAAAATTATACAGATGTGCATCATCTTCTGATGGAGTGTGTCGAGAGTGCATCTCTGAGAGATGACCTGTTAAAGGTCCTTCATGTAAACCTCTTTGATGTTGGTCTGATTCAGGGCATCCTTGATTGAATAAGTCCACATGCGGGATGATCAAGGATGGAGTATAAATAGAGTTTATAAATATTACTTTAAGTAAGCTATGGGACTGAATAGGTTGTTGCAAGACTCAATCTCAAAATTAAAAAACAATTTAAATGAATCTATGGGTAATCTGTTCTAGTTATGGGCCACACTATTTACATTAGGCTATTATAAGATACAAACTACTAGACACATAACATACCTACTTGTGCTAGGACTACCATGGCCATGAAAATAATCAGTAAGGCGTGGTAGTATCCTGATAATAGTAAAAAGTAAAATCTTTAAATTAAACATCTAGTGTAGTGTAACGAAACAGATCAATAATATACTACCTATGAAAAAATACTTAGGTTAGAAAAAGAACAGGAAAAGAATAGTAACCGAATAGAATTCATGAATATTACTCGCTTTCGGTGTATAGAAAAAAATTCAGAATAGAAAAAAAAACTAAATAGGTCCACAAAAATAAACTTTCACATCAAACTCTCAGAATTTTCAGAGATAACACTTTTATATCTAACATATATATAGTATAATAGTATCCAGCAGTTTTCTTTGTGTTAGTATATAGTTATATCAAATAATATAAAAAAAACATACAAAATGCATCTTCACATTACATTGTCCAATCTGAGCCATTTTTAACCTTATGTAAAGCATCCTAAATTGTTTTTGTTTAAATTGAGATTGGTCTACCTTAATGCTGATTGTTGCAATGATTATACTGAGCAGTATTTGGCCTTTGGCCTTCAAAACCATTAATTTTCAGCAAATTTCAGCCATTAATTCCAGTTTTGATATTTGTTAAATTAAAGACTGATTTTGGATGATGAATTAATGAATGGATTTCTGTGGATAATTGTTATATATAGCATGTTAAAGATCATTTTACTGAGTGAAAAGAGGGCAGTTATACATGTTTGTAACATTACTAAAGTTTTTATTATTCTCTCTGCTTACCTTCTCCCCTAAAGAGCAATCTTGTTTAAAAGTTTATCCTAAAGTAATGCTCCATGTTGTTATTCAACATATTGTTTTTCAATTTGTATAGTCTTTGCAACTATGTAAAGATTTGAATTTTGATCTAAGTGGTGAACAAATTAAGAAAATGTTCTATATCAATTGGTGAGGAAACCCAATCACTAGTCGGTCGTAAGTCGTCTTGATTGGCAATTGTAGGCCAAAATGGCAGATATTCTGGTCAATTACAGTATTATCGTCTGAAGAGCAGTGTTTCAAGTGAAATTACTGGTATAACAGATTAAAAAAGAGCCCAGACCAGTACCATGCATCACTAAAACCTTTAAGCTCTGGATATTATTGGAACTGTATTAGGCAAATGTAGTTGTTTTCCATCCAATCAACAGTATGTTTGCCCAACAGTATTGCCCATTTAAAAAAGAAGACAATCTTCATATATATATCTCACGCTGATGCCCTGCTTGTTGTTTTTAGCGAGTTTTGGCAAATGTAATTATCTGACATAGTCTGGAGACTACCATGAGCTGTGTCATAGTATTTTAAAATTGTAATCGGGTAATCCAATTGTGTTCAGCCCACATTAATACCAACTAAAGTATTAATATGGTACTGATATATGCAAAAAAGCTCTATGGTTTTTTAAGGGATAAAAAAATTGTATATAAGTAACAAAAATACATTGTTTGGTAAACAATTTTTCAGCCTTTTTAGTGACTCTTGCTACTTTATTGGATTGATTGTCATTCACCATCAATGATATCATCAAACCATCAAAATAGGCGAAACCTACTTTTCAGTTAATGGAGTATAACTCAAACCTGCCAGATCGAATTTGATAAAATTTAATTGGGACCACCTCGGATGTATACTCTACCAAACAAAAAAACAAAAGAATCAACAGAATATGACAAAGTTATTGCAACAATTTTGAAGTTAGCTAAAGACACCAGAACAGTTTCTCTCCATGCTGTCAATTATTGCAATCACTATCTTATAGCAGCATTGACATTTCCTAGTTAATCTGAAACTGCTTTTTAACTAAGACAATGCTTGGTTGTTTAATGTTTCCCACAAGCTTACAATAGTTCTTCCTTGTTCACATGTTTAACTCTCCTGTGAATATGAGTTTTTGTAATGGTTTGTTAACACTCTTTTTAATTGATATGTACTTATGAAACAAATTTATTTACTTTTAACTAGCTGACCTGTTAGTGGTTTCGTTTGCGAGACCTTGTGGGATACTGTGGCTTTAAAATAAAAGTACCCTTTATTGTTCAATAACTTTTTTATGAACCGATTGACATGAAACAAACACTTAATGTTAAGTGAAGCTTTACCGCAATATATATAAAAACCACATATAAATCAGATAAGCCATTTCTGAGGTTAGCGTGCACATGCACAGATAAACAGAGAAAAAGTCTAATGTTAATTTTTTCATTCTTCGGTTACAAAAGTCCCAATAATATTTTTTCTCATATATCTTCCTATCAGTAACAATTAATTAACCACCCTAATAACCTGGCATCACAAGTACTAAACAATAGTTATATGCCGCAAAAAAGAAGGAAAAAAGTGCTTCCTTAAAAGAGTAGAGAGTACAATATAAACTAATAAGGGGAGATGTCTTCAGTGGAAGACTCACTCTACATAACAAACTCACAAACAATCTTCTGAAATTAGAGAAAAACTGATTGGAGATAAAACACAAAACTAGAAAAATATATCCTCCATGTATAGACAGCGATCCGTTACATGTTTATTATATATGTGTAGATAATGCAGGTAACTTGTTAATTCAATAGTTGTATTCTAATTAATAGATTTTTAAAAATAGCTGCTGTAGCTGTTTTGCAATTCTGATATTTGGGTAGGTAAAGGTACAAGCTGAAATTTTATGCCGAGCCTTAAATGTTTCATGGTTGATTATTTAAATAAAAGGGATTAACTTCCACCAATCTCTATGATAATTTACTGCTTATCTACAAATAATTTGTTAATGACATCATTAATGATTTGCATATATAGGGTGTTTGGTAGAGGGTCCGACAAACCAAATGAGCGTGTTCAGGGGCCCACTTGGAGAATACAAGTTGGCCAAAAAAATCCCCTAGCCCACAATTTTTTTTAACTTTTGTTTTGTGAATTTTTCCTATTTCTCCGAAATTGTACCTATTTACTACCATAACATTTGTTAAGATCGCCAAATCGAGCTCCGCTACGAGCGCTTCGATCAGTTTATGGAATTACAATATAGCTAGTTATCAAACAATTCAATCTTCAACATAGGTACATATACATAAGGTCTTCAACAGAAAGTTGCATTAAGTACTGGTTTATAAATATTTCTTTACTATGGCTCAGCACTTACTCACATATTTACACACCATATACATACTTAACAAAGTAATCAAGCTCATGGACGACCCATTAGCTTAGTGGACTCGAGATGGAAAATTAAGTGGTGGAAAATTGACACTACCTACAAAGTAATGAGAGCAGGCTACTCATGTAGGTATTTCGCGACACGCTACGTTTTTAATCGATATATTGTATACTAGCTGCTCCGCGGTTTCACCCGCGCGGTGATGGATGATGATGATGATGATGATGATGAATCTTATAGCCAATGTCACTCAGGGTGAATGTAGCTTTCCAATGGTGAAAGAATTTTTGAAATCTGTCTAGTACATTTTGAGACAATTCGTTACAAACATACATACATATCTTTCCTCATTATAATATTAGTATAGATTATTATGTATGTATATAATTACATATCCGGACTGATGACTGATTCATTATAATATAAAGTGTGAAATGTCGTAGTCGATACCATACGCACAATAATAATAGGTACTTTTGAACTGTCAAAATCATTTATTCAATTTAGGCATCAAAGACGCACTTATGATCGTCAATTTTTCATTTATATGTACTTTAAAGACTACCGCCGCGTTCCAAAATATATAGAGCCTACCGAGAAGAAGCGGCAAGAAATTCAGGGCCATTCTTTTTATATTGTAGATGTTTTTACATAGATACTAAAAATATTAGCTCCAGTGTGTTGCCTTACAAAAGAGAACATAATAATGGTATCAGTAGGGCAAGACACGCTACACTTTGACATCTTAGTATACCAGTAGATAGATCCAGGAGTGATCAATCCCAAGCTGTTTTATCCTCCAAGTAATCCGAAATTTTGTAATAACCTTTTTGAGAGTTTAGTTTTAATAGTAATTTTAAACTTATTAATAGGCAAATCTCGGATAACATTGGGAACTTTATTATAGAATCGTATACATTGTCCCAAAAAAGAATGACTTAATCTGTGGAGACGCGTTACATATAGGGATAGCTTGTGCTTATTTCGCGTGTTGATGGAATGAGCATCACTTCTTTATCAAAACTGCTAATGTTTTTCTTTACATACATTAGATTTTCATAGATAAACTGAGAGACAACAGTTAGAATGTTTATGTCTTTAAACTTCTGTCTAAGGGAAACTCTGTGAGTTAAACTATAGATCGCTCGTATAGCCCTTTTTTGCAGTATAAAAATAGAATTAATATCTGCAGTACATCTCCAGAGCAGTATGCCATAAGTCATAACGCTATGGAAATAACTAAAATAAACTATTCTAGCTGTGTCTACATCAGTTAATAGTCTAATTTTTTTAACAGCATAAGCCGCTGAACTGAGCCTACTAGACAATTTTTTAATGTGGGGACCCCATTGCAATTTAGCGTCTATAGTAATTCCTTAAAAGACCGTTAACTCCACAAGGTCCAACCCTGTTCCATTTAATTGTATATTGGATTCTATTTGTCTCCCATTTGGTGTCGAGTACTTTATACAATTAGTTTTCTTCTCTTCTATCATGGTACCGACTTCAACAAGTTTCTTCAACTTCAATGTTTCACACTTTTTGGTAAAAAACAATTTTTAACATCCAAGACTCTCGTGTCTTGGATGACTCGAGAGAGAGAGAAATATGTGTGGCCACACCCGCAACACATGAAATTTTAGTATTCTAGTGCAAGTGAGTGTGAAAATGATTCTGTTTTATTAACCGTTCGTAAATCCTGCCTAGTCGTTCGTAACTGCTCAATTAGGTTAAAAGGAAACATTGCTGATTTACTTGGATGGGTGACCACTTTTCAACTAAGCGCTTCCGCGATTCAAAGGACAGAGGACGTGAGGCCGTCATTGGTTCCGGCCTACTTATGACAATGGCGTCATTCGAACGATCTCACAAATATGACAGTTCGACTGGCTACTATAGTCACTGGGTGACAGAGGCTGTAACACATTTGCGAAAAAGTATTCATACAGTAAACGTCAACGCGTCACGCTTCACCGTACAAACTGGGTTATCTGCCTTACAGTTGAATACATGACAGTTTGTGCCGTTTCACGTGAACGACACGTTGTTTTACACTTACGCAGTTATACGTGCTAGGGTCACTGATGGTGACGAGGACGTCACGCCATTCTAGCACACGACTACACACGGAGATATGTGCTACCCCGCTACCCGCCGACATTTTTAGTAGGTACCTGGTTCCCGCCACCGTCTGTCACTCCGCAGGACGGTCGCGCACGGCGCTTCCGGACTATAGAGTATCAGATGCGCTCCTGCCTCACGTGGTGGATTATGGTCATTAGGGAAACGCTATAAGCACGAAGCCTAGAACATTATGCATTTCCTCACAAGTGACAAACTGCACTGCGTCGGTAACCCTGAGACATTAAGTTGTTAAGTCTCATGTGCCTGTAATTTCGCCGGCACCTTCAAATCAAACCAAAACAGTATTGCAAACATTACTGATTCACGGTAGAAAAAGGTATGGTGGCAGTACACATTCACAAAGAGTTCTACTGCTCTTACTGTGGGAAAATCACAGAATGGTAGGAGGGTACTATATAATGCCCATTTAGCTAGTTACTTGATTAAAAATATATCGCTATGGACCTAACAATGTAGCAGTTGTCCTTCAGAGCCAGCCACTATTCTAGGTTCTATCATGCACCTAAGAAAAGTAAATTAAAAAAAAAACATATTAAATCAAAAAACGGAACCGACTTCAACACCAAAAAGTGTGAAATAACTTGTCGAAGTCGGTACCATGCACATAATATTGTGATGAAAAGGTACTTTTGGACTATCATGGTATTTGGTGTCGGTTCCGTTTTTTGGTAATTCTTTTTCACCCTTTTTGTGTCTTTTAGTGACTCTTGCTAATTACGGGATCGATTGTCATTCACCGTCAATAATGATATCAAAATAAGCGAAACAATTTTCAGTTATTGGAGTGTAACTCAAAAACTGCTAGAATTTCTCCATCTTGATGAAATTTAAATAGGACCACCTCAGAAGTAACTATAGGTACTCTATAAAAAAATTAGTATCGGTCCACAAATGGCGGACAAATCGGTGAAAATACACAAAAAACACATACAGTCGAACATAATAACCTCCTTCTTTTTGAAGTCGGTTAAAAATAGGTACACAATCCAGTAGGTACAATTTCATTCATCTCTATACACACAAGCCGGCATACGTCTAATGAATGAACTGATATGATATCACAAATGTTGACAAGTCGATCAATGACTAAAGGTTGATTACGTGTTATCACACCTCGGCACTTATCATTTCCGGCATTCGATTATGACCTTTAAGTCAAGGGTACAACGGTTGGTAAGTAATGGGACCTAAAATGTAGTATACTTCACCTGTATAATACATGATTGAACAAGTCGGTAGGTATTGTAATATTGTAAATCAATAAAAAAAGCGTTAGACAATTTGTGAACCTAATGTTTTCTTATCGTGCACATTAATTTTCCTACTGTGCTGCTATACTTCATAGTTATATAGTTCTCTCCGCGTATGGCTCCCATTTTTCTGTAATTATAAAAACGGAACAGTGAAGAGCTTATATGAAAATCACATTTAGTTCAGACTTATATACTAGGTAGATCAATGAGATTGACTAATAGAGGCGTATTACTTCTTGAATACGGAGTATAAACATGGCAAATTTTATGCTATACCTACAGCTAAAGTACATAACTCGCAAAGCGACAATAACTACTTTGACAAGATTAAAAGAGCATGAAGATATATGAATCCTGGTTGTCAGAAAGAGATCAATATATTATTAACAACGTTCGCCTGTGACCGACCATTCGACCGCCAATGACAGACTCGTTCTCTATGTCGCTCGCTACTTGTCTCGTTCTCGTGGGTGGCAAAGCGACAACGTCGCAGGAGTTATTTTAAATTAAAATACAATTGTTGATTTTCCATTTTTGATAAATAACATGGAAAAACAATACTTACAAATGAAAAGATACATCATTCTTGTTTTTTACACTTGTTCCAGTATATGTTCTGCAGTTTCTAACACATAAGAAGGCGTTTTTTCCTAAATGTAGTACACGTGCTGCGTCGTTGCCAGACAGGCTGGAACTAAGTTGACTCAAGACAACTAGCTTGTGTTGATGTCGCCAAGCCGAGCGCAGTAAGGCGTATCTACCTCAGTTTATATTAACATCATTGAGGTAAATACTGAAAAGTAACCATAAGTATAGAAAATTAATTGTTCTGCCCTCGGGTCTGTCAGCCTGGAGCCTCCGACCGGTGTTTTGTGGAGTATATTCAACCGCATCATCTGACCAGTATGTGAATGCCCTCATGGCCTTTATTAAAAAGGGATTGTTTTGAAAATTAAACAAAAGCGAGAGGTCGGTGAAAATTGTCTCCTTTGCATACTCAGATTTAAGTATTTATCTTTATCCTTCTATATTAATAGTATTTAGTCTTATCTTAGGATGAGCACCATATTATTGCAATCTATTCTAAAAAACGCAAAAAAATACTTTTATTATATCCTAAACTGCTAAATAAACTACTAAATGTGTCTAATTACACTTTCTATTCTTTAATATTAGGCCAGTATTATGTTCCGCGTGTTTGGTCGGTACTAATATATAATTAAGAAATATATATATATCTGGACTATATTAACTACTACCTAAAGTACATGATATATTGAACGATATAGTTTACTCGGTTTTGTAGATTAATAGGATCTTTAAAGAAATTGTTAAATCTTGATTAACAATTTTTCATGATCGGAATGATTATTATTAAAACTTCTTGCCGTACCTCACCGTCATTTATCCTTCCTATACCGTAATAATTAAATTAAAAGATTTATGAATTAAACTGACGTATATGTACGTCTCTGTGGCGCAATGGGTTAAACTATCAATGGTACTTTAAATATTTGGCAGTCAAGACATAATTGTTCTGGTAGCGACCCAACATATTACTGCTAAAGACGATTGCTTATTTGTCAAATACTGTAATTTGAACAAAATCCAAAAAACGTGTCTCAATTTGCAGAAAAATGTCGCACAAAAGTACAAATTGGTTGACTTTACATTTTTGCTGTAATCAAGGTTGCTTTCCTTTAATTTTCTCTCCCCTAATCGGCTTTATGACGGTAGAAAGCTTCGTTAGGCTTTCTTGAATATTAGACCAGACGATAGAAATAAAGGTTAGGTATCTAAATTTTGCATAAACGTATTTTATTACGTACATACAAACCAATAAGTACACCAAAAATTGTCCTACTCGTTTCTACTTCCTAGCTCTGCTCGCTTCTCGTTCATCGTTGGCGGTGGGAAAACTGCCAAACGAACGGTGTTATGGTCTCGTGAACAATAAGCCATAGATAAATAGTCTTGAGTTTTGTGCAATAAGCGTGTTATTTGTGTTTTCTTGCTTTGTGAATATTTGATTGTTATACGTACAAGTACATACTTACCTACCTACCTTATATGGCATAATAGCATAAATAAGTGGATAGGGTGAAAAAATTTACACATAAGAGACTCACCTAGGTACGAGTTAAAATATTTAACTTAAAAAAACTTAGGTACTAACTGGATAGTTTTCTAGGCTAGGCGATCTACTAACTTATGTACTTAGTTACTTTCATAATTATCCTTTTATTTGACTGGTCGGTTGGCGCAGTTGGTAGATCCCTGCCTTCTGAGCAGCTGGTCCCTGGTTCGATCCCCGGACAGGTTAAACATTTAGATTTATGAAAGTATGTTTGAGCTGTGTCTGGGTGTGTTTATATATAAGTATGTATATCTGTCATTTGTTTCTATAGTACATGCTCTACCTAGGTTGGGACCTGGAGACTGTGTGTGGCAGTTGTCCCATATTGTCCCATGTCCTATATTTCAACTTGTGGGTAGATTTACTAGTAGCTCGTGTACCAGCATGTGATATCTTTTTCTTTATATTATAAGATACAGGATCCCTATAATATAGGACTCTAAAGTCAATGTCATAGGGTGGCGAGAGTAGCGCAGTGCTACGAAAAACTTCATCTTTAGACGAATGTTGTCGCCATCCAAGCTGCTCTATACGGGCCGATGCAAATATCGAAGGGAGTTTAATTGAAATTATATACGTATATTTTATTTGTAGCCCAAGTTATTATTTATAACATAAGTTATCTGCTAGTATGATCAAACTGGTCTAGCTGTTTGTAGATAAGCTGGAACAGACAGAAATTTATAAAAACATATTTTTATTACATACATTTGCATAAGCATTAAGTAAATAGCTGTTGTTTTGACATAACAAACACTTCAATTTTATTTATTCATACAGATTATCTTATGCAGATAAGTACCTAGGACTTAGTATGTAGGTATATACTAGTAGACCTAACATGCAAGTTATAATGCACGGAGCCCGAGCCGTTTCCTTTCCTATCTTATCAATGCTTATCGCCTTATCACGCGTGGTTTTCCTGTATTCTACTATTGATCATTTCGTCTCATTAAGCACAGGCAGGATGCAAGTAATCTAATCGGTCGGTGTAGTGTTTAGTGTCACGTTGCCTGGTTCATGTGGACACGGTTAAAGTGTAGATTGTTAGTGAAATGGTTTGTTTTTAGCAATGATTTTAAAAGGAAATTCCTTCATATAGATCCGTCATCAACAGCATGAATAACAGTACTACGTAGGTAGGCTTTCAGTGTTGTCACACTATATATTATGCCGGCACTTCACATGGCTGGCTGGTATTTGTGTAGATATTTGGTTTAGTTCGTAAACAGTTACCATATATGTGGATATCGAGCTATTATTACGTTACTAATAATTTCTCAAAGTGTGTGGACAGTTTATTTGACTAAGTGTTCGCCTTATTTGTCTATTTGACAAGTAAGACCAATACCAAATACCTACCTACTCATTACCGTGCGCTTGTTGGTTTTACGAGTCACATCAAATAGGCAAATACGTAAACAAACCGTCCACACATTGGCCAATTTGGCCATATTCAGAAGCGCAGCGCACGCGCTGTAGTCCTGCACGGACGTGCAGTGTTTTTGTGAGCGAGAATTGGAATAACTACTGTATATCAATTAGGACAATGAAACAATGCAAAAAACCTGAAATTGTATCAAATTATTTCCTGTACATGGGATCCCCGCAATGAATTTCATAAAAATAGACAGGGGAGGGGCTATTATGTATCTCAGTTGCTAACAAATGTTGACTGAAATCTTTAAAATGGCGGCTCAATGTCAGTTTTGACAACTCCAGTAAGCAAAAATGCTAGTAAATTGATACTGGAGCTGACAAAACTTACATAGAGCCGACATTTTTTTTTCGATTTTAATCAACATTTGCTAGCAACTGAGATACATAATAGCCCTGCCGGTCAATGATAAATAACAAAATCCCGCTGCAAGTTAAAACACGCCCATAGTGTTGGAAACACCTAACGATCTGCTGCCTAAGTTTGTGTGTTTGTTATTTGAATGCCAATTCGTAATTATCTCTATTTGCATGTTTGCATAAACGTTATATATTTTGGCAAATACAACAAGCCAAGTGAAATGCCACCATTACATATATGTATACTTACTGATATATTTATATGTTTTGATAAAATATAAAAGCAGTCCATAATATTTTCCATCATGGATTTCGCATCACAGAACCCAAGTTTTCATTTAGGTGATGGCTGCTTATAGCTTCACGGCATCAAATAACGATAAAACCAGAACATTAAGGCACTTGAAGATCAGTTATAATGTGATCGAAGCTGAAAGCACATAAGATCTATAATCGCATGCTAGAATGGTGACAGACTCTTACGGCCGGTCCCAATAATCTATCTATCGCCGGTTTACCTTACTAGAGTTAGATATTTGACACCATTTGTATGGAAGTTATGTCAAATTTCTATCGGTAGTAAGGAAAACCGTGGATAGATAGATTATTGGGATCCTCCATTAGAGACAGCTACCGCAACAAACCGTTTAGTTCTTATCTATTTTCATTCTTGAAGACTGTTGCTAGCCTGGTGGGTAGAATATGAACCGCCAATTTGTGATTTTTTTAAATCGCAGATAAGTAATAATGCGATTGAAATTGACATCACAATAGATCTAGAATCGCGTGCTAGAACGGTGAGAGGCTCTCAATGACAGCTACTCCAACACCGTTTGATACTTCGCTTTTTCCTATCATGATTGCGGAGATTAGCCTGGTGGGTATTAGAAATCTCTACCACCATGCTGTATTTCACAATGCTATCGTCACCGAAGCGAATACCCGAAGAAGATTCGAAACGACCACCGCCTGATCAGCGACCGACCCTTTGGTTTCCACTATGCCCTCAGTACACCAGTGGATTTAGCACGAATAACAGCGTAAGTGTAATGTAACGTGTCGTGAAACAGTATAACTGTCATTTATCAAGGGCAACTGTGGCACAGATGACTCATAGTTTGTACGCCGAAGGGTGACGCGTTGACGTTTTCGATACGAATACGTTTTCGCAAATCTTTTGTGCTACGGCTTTGAGCTGTGATAGCCTCATATAAGGGGTTTCAAATTGGTTTTTCTAAAGACCCACCCCAAAAAATATCTGGCCCGCTAACACACCTTGTATTAGCGAGCTAGACCCAAGATAACTAAGCACATACTACATTGAATTAAGTATCTATTCATTTTTATTTATTATACATGTTTGGTCCTTACATTAAGCTACTAACATTGATATATCAATTTAAATAATAAAAATCGATTATTGTGATGAGGATCCAGAGACTTGACTTCTCTTGTTACTAATAATCTCATTTATATCGGGCGTCATATTGGTAGTAGTGATTTTCATAAAATAGATTTGGATTTCGGTCGCGGGCCGCATCATTATGGTCTGAGAGCCGCATGTGTCCCGCGGGCCGTATGTTTGACATGCCTGCCTCATATCATCTCACATTAGGTAACAGATACCTACGCGACTTAGCACTCGTAAATGTTTTATTTGCCTCGTTAATTGGTCATGCAAGTGAGATGTTTATAAACAGGAGAGGTGTCAACAATAAAGGTGTCAACTTTGCTACGCGATATAGACTAAACATGCACTTACATGGGTTATTATTTCGGCTTCAATTGTCAATTGATATTAAGTTCAACTTGAAAATGGATCTTGACAAATGCAGACGTCGGTTTAGGTTGTCAACGAAGTGGTCCAACGAGGGCTCCTTTTCCACTTGAGGCTCATAGCTTACCGGCCTCTATATTCGAACTGTCTTATAGTTGATCGAGCGAAGCGTCTCTGCTATAACTGGCGAAATTGACTTTCATCTGTCTGTATGCTTCTTAGGTTGTATGTTGGTATTCCTGTACAGGTCGCATTATTCAACCAATCGTAGAACTAGAAATACGCATCATCACGTAACATCAGGTGAGATCTTCAGAGAGAGAGGCGGTCAAACGCCAGTCTAACGAGACATAAAAAAAATCTTGATGAAACTTGGTATAAGTATATACATTTTCTACTATGCAATAAAATATATTTGTCGTCAGCGATTTTTTTGTAGGGGGGTGGGGACTCTTTCTAAAAAGGGGGAAGTTTGCTGCGGTGCTATTAACTATTTGGTACACACGTCATTAGGTACCTAACTTCAAAAGAAGAATTTCGAATATGAGCGAAATTGGTCAAGTGGTTGCCGAGATAATAATAATACAAGTTTAAAAAATGGCCGAATTAGCTAATATTCGTCAAGAACATTTGGTACCGTCTGCAGATAGCTGAGGCTGCGAAAATTGCCGCTGATAAGACTGTGCTCGCAAGGTCTACTGTTCGCAGAACTGCTACTTAGTAGAAATTAATTTAGAAATAAATGAAGGATCACCCCGTACTCTCCTTAGATCGAAATCTATTTGGGAAATCGGGATATAACATGATTGTAACTCACAATCTACCCTCAGGCCCTTATTTCTACGCTCAGCACTGAATGTTTACGTATATATCAGAAGCCATAGCACAATATTGCGAAAAAGTATTCGTATCGTAAGCGTAAACGCGGCACGCTTCGGCGAACAAACTATTAGTTATCTGTGTCACATTTGCCCTAGATAAATAACAGTTTGTGTTTCACGTGAACGACACATTACGTCACACTTACGCAGTTATCCGTGTTAGATACACTGAGCGAATTCTGTATGGTTTTTACTTTAATATATCCGATCAAGGCGAGATTCATAACTAAGCGTATTTCTGACAAACTACAAGGGTATTTTATGTCCATATCTCAGTTGCAATGCAATCGAATGTTGATCGACTTCTTGAAAAATGGCGGCTGTATGTCACTTTTGACAACTCCAGTAAGCACATATGTTAGTGCCACCAAATTATCTGTACAGGTGGCCAAAATTGGGACTACAGTATACATCCATACATACCTACTAACTTTCGCGTTTATAATATTAGTAGGAGTATAATTGCAGAATTTCCAGATTAAATAGCTTGAAAGACTGCCCCATGTTTTGACTCTGTTTTTTCTTGGTGAATTTCTTAGGTTGCAATACCAAATTCCCCACTAGCGACGCTGTCCTCTGAAAGATGGTGAGACTGTATCTAAGTTGCAATTGAATGTTGATTGACTTCTTGAAAAATGGCGGCTCTAGGTCACTTTTCACTACTCCAGTAAGCAATAATGTTAGTAAGTTGATGACTGAATCTGGCAAAAGTGACATAGATCTGCAATTTCTTTTTTATTTCGTCAACATTTGTTTGCAACTGAGATACGCCACAATATGCCACAGCCAGCAATCGAACCTGGATCTCTGCGTTTAGAAGGCACGGTTACTACCATCTGAGCTAACAGGGTCTATTTAAAATATTATAACCTGCGGTGCGAGCATGCATATAACGATATAGGTACTGATTTTTATTAGCTATCACACCTTGTCTCTAGTATAGAATCTGGCTGCGATCACTATATCGTGGAATGTCGTTTTCCGATAGTTTTATCCTATCGAATCCATGCTCGCACCGGTGTCAATGCTATAACATGATAACGGGCAAATAACAGGTAAATATTATAATGAAGCGATTCCTCACTTCGCCATCATAATCCATTTTATCATTAATATATCGTTCACAAAGGTCGTGAGTTACAGGTGATTAGCTGCCACTATTTCCTGTTATATCTTATCGATACATATCCGTTGTTTTGCCACTTCATTCACAGGATACGGCATTATCTTATCAACCTGTTATGACTTTCCTATTATCGATTCATTGACGACATATCAATTTGTGTACGATTGTCGCCTAATCTCTTTGTTCAGGTAATTCTTTGCATACGTGACGAGTTATTGCCGATAAGTTTATTCTGAATCTTATTTTTGTTGATTCCGTCATCGGATTGTGATACATATATTTAGTAGATGATTCGCTTCACACTCTTAGGGGTGACATTTCTAACACGCCTTAATGGATGTTTACAAAGCACTAAAATTTAAATTTTGTTGCCTCAGCGGCTAACGGCTGGTCCCAATAATCTTACCTTACTAAAGATATTTGATATAGATATTTGACACTTTGACACACACACACGGCATCAAATAACGATAAAACCATAATATTAAGGCACTTGAAGATCAGTTATAATGTGATCGAAGCTGAAAGCACATAAGATCTATAATCGCATGCTAGAATGGTGACAGACTCTTACGGCCGGTCCCAATAATCTATCTATCGCCGGTTTACCTTACTAGAGTTAGATATTTGACACCATTTGTATGGATGTCATGTTAAATTTCTATCGGTAGTAAGGGCAACTGTAGATAGATAGATTATTGAGATCCCCTATTAGACTCTACGTTTATCAATCAGTCAGTCAAATCAAGTAATAAAATTATAGTTAGGTGATTCTTTATTGTTTCACTAGCCGCGCTCTGCGTTTTCACCCGCGTGGTGATGAATGATGATGATGATTAATAAAAATGTATAGCTTATGGTTCATCAGGGATAATAGTGAAACAATCAAGAATTAACCATAATTTTATTACTAGATCATATTATATGATTGCTATGGATCAAATCCAACTGTACTAAAGAATGTTACCTGTCCCTAACGTATCCACTAAAGAATATTCAGTCATAACAAGTACAATTAAAAAAAAAATACCGACTTCCATTCTATTCAGTTATTGGAGTGTATCTCAAAAACTACGTACGTATAATAAACAATGTGTTGATTGCATGAAAAAAAAACACTGAAATCGGACAATGTTAACAAGTAGAACAGAGTTTTTTTTCTTTTAGTATGGACAAGTACTAGCTATGCAATCCTCTTAAGGTCATCAAGGTACTAGTATAATGCTGTAATTAAAATTACATGGCGCTAGGCTGCCCAAAACATGAATGAACTTATTTGGCACACAAAATAACATTAAATGCTGTAGCGCCTCAAAGTATCGCAAAGTAACAGTAAATAATCGGGCACAGTTCCCGTGGCACAAGTTGAATGCGAGTGAATGAGTTTTCTACAGTCAATAGGACCTAACGAGCCCACTGGACCTCGTTGCGGAAATGTCACTTTCATTCATACGAAGTAGGTATATATCGCCTACATTGCACTGTCGGTACATAGCTCCAGAACGAGGTCGAGCTTATCACTATGAAAGTGGGTAGTCAGGAAGTTTCGATATTCGAGGTGTTTCAGTTTATGATGAGCAGAGATTTTAACGGTTGCGTTTAAATTTATATTAGTAATACAGTAGAGTCTCAGTCAGTGCTGCCAATTACTCCTTTTTGAAAAAACCCGCTCGGATCAGAATTGGCAGCGAAGGGATTTATCAAGTTTATAGTAATTGAGTAAAGACAAAATAGGTAAGTACCTATACATTAAAAAGAATACAAAATAAATATGCTTCAACGTATTACAACGTACACTATCTCCGGCCGAAGCAGATTGATCTTGGGCTTGGACGATTTCAATTTATCTACATATCTACACTAAGGAGGAAAGATTTCTTTGTTTATTTGTTTGAATTGAATATACCCCGAAATCATGTGAAGGATTAGAAAAAATCTTTCACCAATATAATCCTACATTATCCCTGATGTACTCTATAAAATATCTTCAAAAAACTGAGGGGTCCGTATGAAAACTTTGATAATGTATCCCAAGGTATGAACACTATTAAAAAGTGTTTACCGAAAATGGAACCGACTTCAATACAAACAAGTGTGAAATAACTTTTAGAAGTCGTTACCATGATAGTTCAAAAGTAGGACTTCGACAAGTTGTTTCACACTTTTTGGTATTGAAGTCGGTTCCATCCTAGGGTAAAAATAAATTCACTTTTTTTAGTAGCTCTTGCTACTTACGGAGTCGATTGTCATTCACCGTCGATGATGATATCATATTCCTTACTTACACATACTACCAATATTATTGTACCTACGCCAAATACCGTTATTACATCATACTGTAAAGTGTTAACCTAAGAAATAACAAAGGTGGTAACTTAAATATAAATTAGAAGTTAGAAATTAGAAAATATTTTAGTGACAAAAAATATAGGTACAATAAAATCATGAAACATATAAATACATAGCAATGGTAAGTACTTACTTACTAACTTAATTATTTAAAAGCAATTGAACTCAATAGGAATTCTCTCTGGACGGCTGCCAGAACCCATCCTAAGGTATAAAGCACTTATTAACATCAAATTGTTAATATTTATATATTAGAAAGAAAGAAAGAAAGAAAATACATTTATTCAGCTTAATAACTACACAATAAAATATATAATAAATTAAAAAATACTTAAAATAGGCACTAAAAATAAAATAAAACATTAAATCTGAGAGTACTTATTTCTAATCTAGTTAGTAGTTGCTGAAAATTATTAATTGCAATGTAGTACTTAAGAATAAGTTCTAGACAAGCAGATTTCAACCTTAATTTACATATAGTAATAATGTAATTATATGTAATACAGTATACAACAGTGCTCTATAGGTACAAAACAGGACAGAATCAGTAGTAGAGTTTATCATTTCAAAAGTTATTGATTGCATATAATTAAACAGTACTATTTACCTATCTAAAAACCAGTCAAGGTCAAGTATTGTATATTCAATAATGACTGGAGCGAGTCTTATGACAAAACTGTAATTTAATTTAATTGCTTGCGCTGTACGTGTCATATTTATAAATAAATTTATATAAATAACAATAATAAGCAAGTATATGGAATGTTAAAGATGGTATTAACTGGAATGATGCGGATACTTGACACAGCGCGAGGTCAAGCGGTAATATAATATGCTCAAAGAGTTAATGGTAGTGTTCAGAGTGAATATAATAAGCTAAAAAGTTCAAAGTAGCACAACGAGCTATGGAGAGGGCTATGCTCGGGGTTTCTCTATGTGATCTAATCAGAAATGAGGAGATCCGTAGAAGAACGAAGGTCACTGACATAGCCCAGAAGATTAGCCAGTTGAAGTGTCAGTTTAGTAACTGGTCTTGTAGATTGACGGGATCATTCAGAAATGCAGCCGCCTTTCTTTCACTTGAAATTCATTTGTGGTAAGTATATCGCTATCAATCTGTTGTCAGGTTATACAGGTCAATCAATCAAACAATAAACAATTGAACTTGTTGACCGGTATGGAGGGTGCTCAACCTAATGCAAAGCCTTGTAATACAAATCACAAGTCGGGTAATGAAATCTAAAACCACCCTAAATACATAAAGTTTCCAGATTAAGCGAGAGTGAATTCGTTTTCGGAACCAATCTTTTTATATATTATAATCATTTTGCCATTTTCAAAGCAAACATGTAATTAGTAATCATACAATTTCAAACACATTCCATTTGAGGTCCTTCTCAAAATTAAACACACTTGTCAGTACATAATGAAAGCTGAAAATGAAGTCACTCGTAAAAAGGTCCATCTAAAAATAACTCGTGTCAAAGGTAGAGGATCTCTTGCGTAATGGACGACGATAACATATTCCGAAATCCACGGGTCACGCGTAACTTTGCGACCAATGACATTATTATTATAGATATGGCATGTACTTACATAATAGCTGTCCAGATCGAACGCGCTCCATTTACATTCCAACTAGATGCGCCGCGCGGTGGAAATGTGTCGGATATATCAGTTATGAAAATTCTCCGTGATAAATGTACTGCGTATGTTTCATTCTAGTGTTAAGTATTAAAAAAACAGTCAAAGTGGTTTATCTGTTTTGGCATGATATTATAACATAGTATAAGGAAGTACACCTGTAATAAAGTTAATAATGAGTATGGTCGGGTTGCATGTAGAGGGAGCACTCAAAAAGATGTAATTTTTTTAATCATTATGAAGAATGCATGTTAAGGACAATTTGACTTTTCTACCGTCTACCGAGGAGGTACTCTATGTTAGTTACCTCATAACTTTCGACTGGGTGAACCGATTCTTAAAATACTTTTGTTTGAAATCTGGTGCTTCCCGTGTATTCGGTCAAGTAGTTTTTGAGATACACTCCAATAACTTAATAGAATGGAAGTCGGTATAAAATTTTTCAAATTGTACATGTTTTACCAAAGGACGTAGTGCCGCAGAGAGTAAGAATTAGGACGTTTTGCGATACAAAGAAATAGCATTAGGAGATACATAGGTCAATTATAAATCATTGCACGTGAAATAAGTCACTGAGACGTCGCGCGTGCTTTGCGATCACGAGTGTACTAATTTAATATGATAATTGGGACGTGTTTGATAATGTTAATAGTGCAGTCTAAAGTAAAAAACCTAAAACTGACCAAACGCGGGCCCGACTCTCGTTAAGGATAAATCACCTAAAACAAAAAATAATATAGTGTTACGAAAGTACTGAAACCACAGATATAATAATATGTACAATAGATAACGAGAGTATCACGATTTATATTGAATACAAGCGTGCCGACTTTTTAATTTATTACGTGAAACTACGCATAATATAATTTTAAAATAACTTACACGTGATAGGAAATATGACCAGGTCTTTGGGACTCGAAATTTTAGGGCTATTGCAGTCAAGTATGACGCAATTCAGTTTTGGCGGCCGTCCGGCTGAACAGACGCGTGCGGACTGTAAGTAGCGGCGGCCAAACTTGACGCTTGGTCGGGGTTCAGACAGGGGAAGTACACGCATTTGCGTTGTCTATTATACATACCTGTTACGGAAACCTTGGGTATTGAGTCCGACTTGCACTTGGTCGATTATTCATACCATTATTTGGGACCATGTAGTATTAAAAGTGTCATCCGCACACTGAGGACGGTCGTGTGAAAACGGTCTCTACGGTATTGTATTGGGGAAATTAAGCACTGCTCTATTAATAATCTGGGACAGACAAAGGCATCGTGGTCTCTGCTTTTATGATGTCACAATGGCTTAAAAACTGAAAATTTTGCAACGTGTGGTGAGAAACAAATAATTAATCCGATAAAACCTTTTGTTGATAATATATATATTATATTTATGATACTTGATAGGTACATTTATATACGATAGTTAAGTAAATAAGGCGGGACGTAATCTCTTTTTTGTACACCCAAAATGCCTCGAAAGATTATTTCTCTTTCAGTTTTAAGATCTTTTCTGTTTCCAAGGCATACTGCCAGGGCTGTTAGCGCACACATCTATGTATTGTATATATATATTATGAAGAAAGTTTAGTAATTTTGTATGTTTGCAACGAATAACTTCAAAAACTACTGGACTGAACTTAAAACTTCTTTCACCATTGAATGCTACATTATCCCTGAGTTGTTTTTTAATAGTTTGTGATTCATCATCATCATCCATTGCGAGTGAAAACACGAAACGCATATAGTATTTGTATGTGAATGCGCTATATTTTGTTAGCTTAGCTACAAAACATACCAATTTTCTACCGACTTCCAAAAAAGAGGAGGTACCTACTCAATTCAACTGTATTTTTTTATGTTTGTTACCTCATAACTTTTGATTTAATGATTCTCAAAATTATGTTTATGTATTTTTGTTTGAAAGCTGGTACTTCTCGTGTGATCCCATTTAAATTTCATCAAATTCGGTCCAGTAGATTTTGAGTTACACTCCAGTAACTGAATAGAATGGAAGTTGGTATCAAATTTTAAAAATTGTACTTGTATAACTACATATCTTTTGCCTGATTTTAATCCTATCTTTTCCTCAAAGGTTAAATGAAATAAGATAAATTTAATTATAATTAAAATTTAATGTTTATGTAGGTCATTAATTGCTTGCTTAACAACCCGCACAAAGTGTAATAATTTAATTAATCACCAATATACAGGTCATAATACAGGTTACTCGGTAAATATAATGCTAATAGGATAATATAGTAGGTATATAGATCAAAGTAAACCCTGAAGTTTACAAGCCATTTTTTTTTTGTATGGTAAAATTACCACAGCATAAGTAAGTAATTTACTACTTCGTAGTTGTGCTCAGGAACACCATACGAGATTAAATGTGGCACATGTCATATTCCAGATCAGTAGGGTCAGTACAATCCTTTAAAGTATACACTAAAAACCAGAGTTGCGCTTCCAGGAAATCCACTTTCCGTGGGCCGCGCGATCTATCTCAGAATCGATTTTAGGCATTAACTAATTTCCGATCTAAGGGCGTCGTCTTTTATGTCTCAAAATTGAATAATAATAATTGTTGGTGATAATTGTAGCTTTGAATTATTTTTCCTTACTCAAATGCCGAAAGGTTCTAGAATGGAGACCACGGACCGGCAAGCGCAGCGTAGGTCGTCCACCGACACAGTGGACAGACGACCTGATAAAGGTAGCAGGACGACGTTGGATACAGGCCGCTTCCAACCGGTCCTATTGGAAAATTAAGGGGAGGCATATGTTCAACAGTGGACGTCCTACGGCTGAGATGATGATGATGAATCAAATGCAAGCGAAAAAATGATTATAAAGTCATGTAAATTAAACTTAACATTAGATGTGGTCTACTCAAAGAAGAATAGACATTAAGTTTTTAAGTATTGTATCCTTTCCAGTCTTGGGTCAGCGAATTGAGCAACTGCCATGCATACCCAAGAGCGTGCATACTAAATAAATAAACGTACTACTACATATTTGATGTACAGATAGCCACACAAGACGTGAGGATGTTTATCTCTAAAATTGCACAGACGTAAGGAATCCAACGTAGGTCCTTTCCTTTCTTTCATTTGACAACCAAATTCCTTACAAAGATTGGCATTGTCCTAACTCTCTCTGCGAGGTTACCAAAAAAGCTTTCACACTCATCAAGTATACGTACATATATAGTGATGTACTATCAGTCAAGTTTATGCCTGACCATCTTAAAGGTGAATTTTGCGTGAAATGACCATTCGCTACCCCCGCCTATTCTCTGCTTATTGGTGTGTAATAAAATCTTATTGTAAGTACAAGTTCTTTTCACATAGTTCTTACGTGGTAATCCTTGCAACAGAAGTAAACAACGTGCTTAAAAGGACTAGGTACTACTTTATATTTTAGAAGGTTTAACGTAGTATTGAAAAAAATATTATAGGTATAGATAGTATAATCAAATGCAATAAACTGATAAAATATGAATTTATATATATTATAATATAACACTAAGGAGGTAAACCTATAAGGTAAACAAGAAAAATCTTAGTACTATCAACGCGTTTAAAAGAACTGCATCTTTTATTGTACCAAAATACAATAATCATATTCCTGACAAAAACATACAATTTCTAGAAGATGTAGGAACAAAAGATTTTTACAACGGAATTTCATTATATGCATGTCATTGGGCAATACAATAAAAGGCGGAGTTAGCTTGCAATGCACATGTGCAAAGCAAAACCTTTTGGAACTGGTCAGGCATAAAATTGTGTGATAGTACATACGGATAACGGTGAATGCATTTCTTGGAGTAAGTGCGAGCTAATGACCCATTTTTTGCTACTTTCCAACGCTTGCACATTCCGCCCCATCGGTTTTTAACACAAAGGTGTGTATGTACACCTGTCATCCTGTTGTACTTCCCCGCGGAAGGCAATTTGCAACGAGTTACCAACGGTATTTTATATATCCAGAGATATACAGAATATTCACCAGAGGGTCTAGCACGAATAACAGCGTAAGTGTAACGTAGCGTGTCGTTCATGTGATATAGATAACTCATAATTGTACGCCGAAGCGTGACGCGTTGACGCTTACGATACGAATACTCTTTCGCAAATTGTTTGTGCTACGGCCTCAGAACTAAATAATTATTTGAAACTATAATCAAATCAGAATTTTTAATGAAAACATATGATTTTACTTTTTTTTTAATATACGTGATTTAAATTTGATATAATCATTCCGTATCTACACAGATTTTTGAATAATTGAGCGTGACGCTTAAAATGTCTGCGACTTGACTATTGTAAAGGTCCCAATTGTTTTCGATTCTGCTGCGACGTTGATCATAAAATATTCATAACAAGCTATGGAAAATGAACGGCTTTTAATCTTCAACGCGTTACAGACGGTAACTTTGCACTTTGTACAATTCAAAAGCGAAAATAACATTCCGACTAGGATAGAATATGTTAATATAGCCGCTTTTGCACTTTTAAATGTTTTGAATGTTGAATTGTGACAATCTATTATCTTAATCTTTATATGAAAATGAACCCCTATTTCTCCTGGTCACGCTATAACTTGAGGACGGGTGAAACGATCTCGCTAATTTTCTACCGACTTCCAAAAAAAAGAGAAGGTAGGTACTCAATTCGACTGTATTTTTTTATGTTTGTTACTCCATAACTTTCGACTGGGTGAACCGATTCTCAAAATTATTTTTTGTTTGAAATTTGCTACTTCCCGTGTGGTCCCATTTCAATTTCATCAAAGTTGGTCCTGTATTTTTTAGATACACTCCAATAACTGGATAGAATGGAAGTCAGTATTAATTTTTTCAAATTGTACTTTTTTTGTTTGATTAATTATTATCGGGAGAAGGTTCTTATGAAAGCAAAATTCAGAAAAGATAGGAAATTATGGTATATATATTATAAAAATGAACCCATATTTTTCCTGGTCACGCTATAACTTGAGAACGGCTTTATCGATTTCATTCATGTTTAGTTTTAATGTTTCCTAATACTTCGTAGAAGGTTCTTACATTTAAAAAATCAAGAAAAGACGTGAGGTTATGGCGAGGCCGAAGGCCAAGCCTACTATGCGAACGAAGTCGCGGGCAGTCGGTAGTACTATATACAAAGGCATAGAGCAAATCTCCCATGATAGTCAGCCTGCCTTCCAGTTGCAGTTCATTGCCATAACCAATAAACGAGTATTTGATCAAAATAGGTACCTACCTACTTATTTTAGAAGGTAATTATCAATACACATTTTATGTCCAGCCAAACAGGTAAAAGTTGTCACAGGATATGTAACCAGTTCGACAACATTTTATAAAAAGAAATCGCTGATGCCGGTACGACTTGATAAATCAATTCCTTGTGCTTTTTTGGTACAATACCAAGAATGTTTCAATTCAGCTTAGAGTTGGAGTCAAAGTCAAAGTCAAAATCATTTATTCAATTTAGGCATCAAAGACGCACTTATGAACGTCAATTATTCATTATATTATAATGTACTTTAAAGACCTACCGCTGTGTTCCAAAATATATAGAGCCTACCGAGAAGAAGCGGCAGGAAACTCGGGGCCATTCTTTTCTGATAAACTTTTACAATGTTTCTACTTAGGTACTATATATTATATCGCATCATCACTTAGCATCAGGTGAGATAGTGGTCAAGGGCTACCCAGTTTGGTATTAAAAATAATAATAATAATACTATTATTACATATTATGGGTGGCAGATGACAAGGGGTATTTCCAAGTTGTAATTTAAAAAAGAGAATGTTTTCTTGTTAGTACAGTAATTAACTGAACCGCTTGCAATGGAGGCTGCTTTGCAAACAACCCTTGCTACGATCTTGGACCAGTGGTGGTATCTTCTATTAAACGACAACAAAACAAAAGTATATGTGGACTAAGTGTTAGACATAATGTTCAGCAAAAGTAAATGGAAAGTTTTACACGTTAACTTCTTCATCTATAGCAAAAATCAAAAGGTAGGTAATGGTACCAAATATAAGTTATACACATTTCACATTGCATAGCCCTTTATATAGACTAAGCATAACTTAGTGTTCAGAGTAAAGCATACCTACCATACCTCCCTAACTTTCTATGCACATGATAAGCATAAGGATTGTAGCCGAGTTCAAGTAAGACTATTAGCCCTTCAAGGGTCGATGTCATTATAACAATGAAATTTCTATTGTGTCTGGCCGTGTGACCTTTGATGCATTATTTTGTAAACCGTATTTCTCCTGAAATTAAAACAGGCCTGCGGGCAACTTAATCAACCACAATTACTGTAGTAAAACAGATTTAATGATTATATTTGAAACTCAATTCCAACTGCGGACTTAACGAAGCTCTCTGCAAACGGAAATGAAGTTGCTAATGCTGTAAGATGATTTTCCAGACGTGCTCACTTTTAGTCTAGTATGGCGACTAGCGGAGAATGCGACTGGTTGCATAGTGTAATTGTAGCAATAATCTAACAGTTTGAGATTTGACTGTTTTCCAGAGACCCTGACCCCTGTTAGAAACAGGGCAACCTTTTTCCTACAAGTCAGATTGCATTCTATGAGTACATTCCGATCGGCACACGACTATTTTGAACAACGGTCGAGGTTTAAGAAGATGGCATAGGTAGTACTTTACATGCTAAAAGAGAATACTATTTTCTACCTCTTAACATTGTCCGATTTCAGTTATTTTTTTTCATGGAGTCATGACATTGTTTACTATGCCCGTACGTTTTGATTTTTGCAGTATTTCAAAGTACTATAAATTTGCTTTTTTAGAACTTAATAAAACTGAAAAAATCTAAACGTACGTGCATAGTAAACAATGCCACGATACCATGAAAAAAAATCACTGAAATCGGACAATGTTAAGAGGTAGAAAAGAGTTCTCTTTTAGCATGGAAAGTACTAGCTATGCAATCCTCTTAAGTTTGCCATTGTTTGAACTACGAAAAAGGTTGTTGTGGAAGGACTTTTGCAGAGTCCGCCTGGGGAAGAGCCACACCTTTGTCAGTAATTCAACCGTGAAGCAGTAGTGTGCAAATATTACTGTGTTGCGTTGAAAGGCAATGATTCCAGCGAAATTGCAGGGCAAGAGATTTAACATCTTATATCCCAAAGTGATGAGGACAGTGCATTACCATGCAGGGTTTTGAACTGTTGTTTTAAAATTCTGAATGGCACTAAACTGTTATGGGCAAACGTGTCGTTTACCATCAGGCGAGCGAATTAATTGTCTCGTTTTGCGATTGACATTGACAAAAAAACCGTAGAAATTTCATACCGGTTTCGGATATCTTATTAGTCTCCAATAACTGCGTAAAATTTTATGTTAAGGCGATCTCAGTTCAGAGCTTGGCTATTTAATTTCTTTCACTTGAATTCATTTGAATTAAAAGACTTAGAAATGTCATATTATTCTTTGTAATTTTAAGTAAATCGCTGCTTATAAGATAAACTTATTTTATGAATTGCTTTGAAACCCTCTTTTATGTCGACTTCACGAATTGTCCTTAAGGTTATTTATTGATAGCAATGAGGGAGCTACAAACATTAATCTACCACCCGATGGAACAAAGTTATACTCGACATTTTGACAGTTCCTCTGTATTTCACAAAGGGGGATGGCAGGTGGCTTGCGAAAGTTGTTTAAAGTTGCCACGTTTACCCAATGCTTTTAATTTTAAAGCGGGCTTTAGATGGAACTAAAGCTAACTCGTTACGTTGCGGTGGATATGCTAGAACTTTGTAAATACTGAAATCTAATTAGATGTTTGTCTTGTTGCATGTGCAACATCTGATGATGTGTGCTTGGTAAGAGAGGGAAGAACACATCGTTATATTGTGTGTCTGCGTGTTTCTATCTCTTCTTCTCTTCTTATTCTCTTCTTCTAATTTATTATTGACCGAGCGAGCGAAGCTTCCCTGCTTTAACTGGTCAAATTGACTTTCGTCTTTCCGTATGTTTGTTACGTTGTATGTACGTCTTCCTGTACAGGTCGCATTTTTCAACCAATCTTGACGAAACTTGGTATGCATGGTTTACTTTTTAATATATTTTTGTCATTGATGATTTTGAAGGTTACCTTGTCTAAAAAGGTAGGAAGTTTGCTGCGGCGCTATTTACCGGCCCATATTGATAAAATTTGGTATTACTTTAATGAGGAATTACGAATATATGAGCATATATTCGTCAAGTCGCTTCTGAGGTTGTGAAGTACTGTGAAAAATTGTCGCTAATAAGACTTATGTTCTCGCGAGGTCTACTGTTCGCAGAACTGGGTTATGAAATTCCATTAGGCATTCCCGAGGCACGGCACTTTTAAAGCTTTCCTTTTCTGTTACATACAGCATACAAGATACGCAGACTATTACGAAATCCAACGATTCCCAAACCTATAATTGACTAACACAAAACGTCCCTAACACGACAAAACCAATGCAAAGTTGTTTATTCCTCGGTCACAGTCCACGGCAGGACAAAGTTGCCTAACCGCCCAACTTATTCCCTTGGAATTTCGTACAGTATTGCCGCACTAGATCAAACGGCGCAGCGTGGGCGTCCCCACAGCCTCGCGGTATTAACAGTAACTTACTTCGAAAACATCGAAAATGAATCCATGTTTCTCTCGGTCACGCCATAACTTGGGAACTAATTCCACGATTTTGATGAAATTTGGCAAGTAGTTAGACTATATCCCGAAGAAGGACATTATGATACTTCATCATTTCATAACCCATCACTACGAGGGTTAAACCGCGGGGCGTTGCTAGTCTTGAATAACCCCGTTAGTCCAGTTAGTAGAGTAGAGACCCTGATTGCGAAGCAAAGACTCCCAGATTGCCTTTGATTTGATTTGCCATTGACTCCCGATCGCTTGTCGGAGCGTATATTTGTCTGATAAGCATACATGTTTATTTCCGGGTTATGAATGTTTGTTTGTTTGTTAGTGTGTGTGTGTGTGTGTGTCCATGCTTCCATGAATTGTAGTGCGAAGGTACGAGGGTGTGAACTTTAGAGCAATGTGAATTCTAGTTTGAAAATGCTCATGATATTCATATTTATTTAATACCACCACCTGCATCGTAAACTCCCTGAGGATGGGCATCGGGCATGCCCGAAACTAAGGTCATTAACGTCGGCTAATGACGTGAGTAACGTCGGTTTTGATAATGTGAATTCTATGGAAAGTCCCTCGCGCGTGTAAAACTTTGCAAATGCTACCTGTACAAGACTGTGCGCTTCGATATTCGAACCCGCGTCTTCTGACAATCCTTGTGAGACGTCATGACCATCTAGGCCACAGAGGCTCGAGGTCCGGGCATCGAATTTTAACTCTATCTGATCTTAACCGTCTACGGGGACCTAGCGACATCTATTGAATAGCTTTGACAGCACATCCAACTGAAAGAAGAATTTTTAGAAATACTTAAACTTTCTTATTGACGTCACAACCCTTTATAACTTTTATAGTATTTCTTTTTTGAAGCACTAACGCCTGCTTAGCGAATACAAACATTGCAATTTTGGAGAGAAAATTCACAGCATCGGGCTGGATTGTCAGAAGACGCGGCTTCGAATCCCGTCCGAGGATGTGAATTTTTATCTCTAAAATTGCAATGTAAAAGTAGTTCAAATGGAGCTCATTCTGATGCAAATGATGTGTCTGGTGCAGATGTAGTGAGCTCTTTTTGCTGGGACGTCCCCTCACATACCAGCAGGCGCATCACCAGCGACGACGATCAAGAGGGTTCACACCGTGACGCGCCAACGCAACATAGTGTATCCCGCCCCCCGCACCAACCTTTAACATCACGAGCGCTACAAGCTGCCGCCCGCAGTGCTAAGCGAGACGTCATCGACGCGGGCGTCCCGAACACTCCTTGAAAAAGACCACCGAATGTGGTCGAAACTATGGTCGGACCTATCCGATAAATATTACGTGGGTAATCCCGTATTTCTAATTAAAAATGAGTGAAAACTACGTTTGTTTTTGCAACAAAAATGTAAAAGTAGCATTATTATAGTCACTAAAGCTAGTCAATATCAAATTGGATATAGTAGGTATTATAATCTCACACAGCTTTTAAATTCTGTATTAATACATACACTACTGTGTATCGTTTTCTCTGTGTTTTCCGCACAATTGGAGCTGCTCGGGCACAGCTAGTGTTTTTATTTTACCTAGTTGTATCACTCAGCATACTTAATTTAACGTGAAAACAAAGTTTAATAACTGGGCATACATATGTATGTATGCCCAGTTATTAAACTTTGTTTTCACGTTAAATTAAGTATGCTGAGTGATACAACTAGGTAAAATAAAAACACTAGCGACGACGATCAAGAGGGTTCACACCGTGACGCGCCAACGCAACATAGTCAAACACATAACCTTCTTTTTGGGCTTATATAGCTTAATACCTTTGGCAGCATATAATTAAGAGCTAGCGCGAAAGCAGCCGGGTGCGCAAGTACTCCACGAAGAAGTGGCCCGGACGGTCACGAAACCGGTCGATATACTCGACTATACCTACCCCGTAAGTTAAACCGGCAAAATAATATTAAAATGTGTAGTACGAAAGTTTCAATCAAATTAAGTAGGTACTTGTTACACGCTGTAAATTTAAATGTCAGTAGATGCAGTTATATTATTACTCGTACCATCATTATAATCCCTTGTGTGATTAAATAAATATGTATAAAATAAAATAAAATTACCGTATCACACGTTATATAGTGTTGTAGTGCTAAAATTTCCAGAATACCTTACTGCTTTTAGTAAGTATTGTGCTCCCAGCGTTTTCTTTCATATCCACGCAGGCTTTAACTATGTAGCGAATATAACAAATGGTCCAATTTATCCTGGCTACAACAAATCATACTGCGTATTGTTCTTCTTGTGTATAGGTGCTTACAGAGTAACAAGAATAGATAATGCTACAATATCTGGATGACGGAAACTTTGATCGTAAGTAAATAATTGATTTTCTTGGTTTAATTTCAAACCAAACACTCATTGGCTTAGTATTGGCTAACAACGCCATCTATTGACAAACTTTAGTATTACTATGTCGGTAAAACAAATTTTAGTTGCCCGAAAACACGGATAAAACGACGTTTTCTAAAAATGAAAACTAGCTAGATCGATTTATCGCCCTCGGAACCCCATGCATACTAAATGTTAATGCCGTTTCCGCGATTCTGATTATGTATATATAAATACATATATTAGCTCAATTAATTGCTTATTTAAAGGTATTAGATAAAGTAAAGCTAGCGCTGTTGGTAGCAATTCTGCCTTCTGAGCAGCTGGTCTCGGGTTCGATCCCAGGACAGGTCAAACATTTATGTGCATGAACTTGACCTGTTACACATGTGTCTGGATTTTTGTATCTATATATATCAGTCTCCGAGTTACCATAGTACAGGTTCTGCCCAGTTTGGGACCTGAAGACCTCGTCGTCGTATATTATTATGATGCTACTTACTCGTACAACAGTCAAGGGATCAAAGTTTATCTTGTCCGTAACTTGTGAATGATTCATAAGACGGATTAAACTTAGTTGGACAGGCTTCGAAAACTCCTCTTGAAGTATGAAGAACCTTTAACGGAACTGAATTATAGATAAAGTCAAAAGGGTCAAATTGAAAGTGTGGCAGTTGGCACATTATAATTTAATTATTTAGATATTTAGATTTATATAATTTAATTAATTAGAGATGATTACCGAGCGACCAGAGTCTGCAGTGCTGATAGATTTAGAAGTTTGCATGTCACAGGGTACTCGTAGTTATTCTAACTAGCTGCGGCTCGCGGTTTTACCCTCGTGGTGATGAATGATCATTAAAAGTATTATATTAAGTGTTACTCCCATCTATCTATCTACCAAATTTCATTCAAATCCGTTAAGCCGTTATGCTGATTAAAAATAGCAAACACACACCCAAACTTTTACATTTATATGTTATTGTTAGTAGTTAATCTTTCATTAATTGAATTTATAATTATTGTTTGTAATGGTATTTATGTGAATAATTTAATAATGTCTATCTGAACTAAATTAAAAATACTGATTATTTTAACTAACTTAGATGTAAGACTATGTGTTTGCACCTTTACTAATAATATGGACAGATATTAGTGTGAAATAAATAAATTCTATTCTATTCTATTATAAGAGAGATCGCACTAATATTATAAATGTGAAAGTTTAGAAGGATGGATGTATTGATGTTTGTTACTCTTGCACGTTCAAACAGCGGGGCCAATTTTAATGAAATTTGGTATGGAGGTTAATCAGGCGCTGGATTAACATATAAGATAATTTTCATCATCATCATCCATCACCACGCGGGTGAAAAAGCGTATTATTCTCGGGCAAAGCATAGACAAAATAACAAGATCTCCGTCTACGTCAAGATCGTAATCATGACAGTTCTGTCAAAGTTTGGGTCAGTTTCTGATAGCTAAGTCAAAAGCACGCTATTATTTTTTCATACACTAGACATTTAGACATTAGACATTTCGATACACTAGACGTACTCGACAACCGTGGTGATACTAAAATTTCAAAAAATATTTACTTGCGTGATCGAACGCAATTACTATAATATTGTTATATGAGTATATTTAAATACTTAGTATATCAATCAGTAAACACTTATAATTAAATACAGTACCTAGTACCTACGTACATACCAATATAAAATGAATCAACCTGGAAAAAAAATTTCATTAAATTTCATCACTCTTGACGGTATTTGTGTTACATTTCATCACCCTTGACAGTCGCCGAGCACGTCAATGATACCGTGATTTTGACTAAGCTATCAGAAACTGACACAAACTTTGACAGATTGTCATCATTACGATCTTAACGTAGGCCGAGATCTTGTTATTTTGTCTATGCTGTGCCCATTAATATAACGCCTTTTCACCTGCGTGGTGATGGACGATGATGATGATGATGAAAAGTAGCATATATGTGCTATTCCAGACTATAATCTATCTGTGTGCCAAAATTCATCCAGATCCGTTCTGCCGTTTTTTGAGTTACAAACATCCATTTATCCATCCACCCATCCATGCAAACTTTCACATTTATAATATCAGTGGGATCTATCTATCTGGCTTTCATGTGATCTAGCAAATACCCTTATTTCGGTGTACTATGCTTACATTTACTCTGTTTTGAGATATGTTATCACAATTTGGGGTAATGCAGGTGACATAAAAAGATTTTAAAAGTGCCAAAAAAGATCAATACGAATTATTAATGGCCTGCAAAAACGAGCTTCTGCAAAACAACATTTTAGACTTAATAAAATCATGACCGTTGTATCTTTATTTATCTATAATAGTCTCTTAGAGGTACATACAGAAAAGGAAAGTTTACCTAAGAATAAGGACATGCACAACTTTAACCTAAGAAACAAGGACAAACTATTCCAACCTAGAGTCAGATTGGTTAAAGTTCGTAACCAAGGAAAATGCACGAAAATAAAAATGTATAATAAACTGCCAATTAAAATTACAGAACTAAACATAAAAGTTTTTAAAATTACACTTAAGTATTTTTTTGTGAATAACCCATTTTATTCTCTAAATGAGTTTATGGAAATGAAGTTAGTAGACTCTTCATTTTTGTACAAAGAATGAACAAATATATTATTCCTTTGACTGTGTAGTTATGAACAATTGACAAGTAAATTAAGTTGCTTGTGTGACTCATCATTATTTACTTAACTTCATTATTATTATTTGTACTGAAAATTGAATTAAGTGAAAAACGTGGATGATTATTTTCAAAATAGGTAATATATGTTGTGAATTATTATGAATTATGTTAAGTTAATTAATATAATCTGAAATGTGTATACAATATTGTTAATTTATATTTCATGTGACTTACCGAATGTAACAATCATTGTTATAATGGTGAATAAATTTCTGATTCTGATTCTGATTCAAATAAAGGATTTGAAATGATTTACATTTTAACAGAAAGAGCTATGTTGTCTATCAACAAAACTGACTGTCGTTTGCAGTTACGAGGGTGAATCAAAAAGTTCTTAGAAGTGCATATATATGAAACCTTTTTGGATCAAGTTCGATATTCAAATTAAAGAGTGTCTATCACACTATATTTATGCAGACTGTCACTTGTTTTTGTCAGTTCGTTCGCATGTAATAATTTTTTTTGTGCAACGAGTTGCTAAAAAGTCAAAATTATGGATAAAAGTGAGTTACGTGCGGTGATAAAATATCTCAGTTTGAAAAAAAATGTCTACGAAGGAAATTTTTTTGGACATTCAGCAGACATTAAGGGGTGATGCTGTACCCTATTCTACGGTTGCGTACTGGGTGGCTGAATTTAAAAGAGGTAGATCAAGCTGTAAAGATGACCCGCGTTCTGGGCGGCCTTCAACCTCCGTTACAGAAGAAAATGTCAAAAAGGTTGAGAATCTGGTTTTGGAAGACAGAAGAATGACTATAAAACATATAGCTGAGATCCTAAAGATATCTTTTGGTGGCGTTCAATCCATTTTAATTGATTCACTGGGGTTCAAAAAAGTGTCTGCAAGATGGGTGCCACGAATGTTAACCGACGAAAACAAAAAGCGACGTTTGGAAATTTCCAAGCGTAATCTCGAAATGTTCCAGCGTGATTCGGAAAATTTTTGCCGTCGTCTTGTCACCATGGATGAAACGTGGGTCCACCATTTTGATCCTGAAACTAAAAGACAAAGCATGTCTTGGAAACGACCATCCTCTCCATCCATTAAGAAATTTCGAGTTGCTCCTACCGCTGGCAAAGTTATGGCCTCTGTGTTCTGGGATAGTGAAGGAATCCTTTTTATTGATTACATGCCAAAAGGCCAGACGATTACTGGACCCTATTATGCAAATTTAATCCCGAAAGTGCGTGAAGCGATTAAAGAAAAACGTCGTGGAAAACTGTCGTTGGGCGTGTTGTTCCTTCAAGATAACGCTCCTGCTCATCGATCGGAAGTTGCGCTCAACGCAATCCGCTGTGCTGGCTTCAATCTCCTTGACCACCCACCATATTCTCCGGACTTAGCCCCAAGTGATTTTCACTTATTTCCAAAATTAAAAGAGGAAATTCGTGGAACAAAATTTCACGATAATGACGCGGTTATAGCTGCCGTAGAGGACTTTTTCGAGAGTCAAGAAAATAATTTTTTTTCACAAGGAATAAGGAAGTTAGAAACGCGTTATTCTAAATGCATTGCATTGGAGGGAGATTATGTAGAAAAATAAAATATTATTATTTAAATCTTTGCATTTTTTAATATTGATTCCAAGAATTTTTTGATTCACCTCGTAAATGTAAGGTACCCGTGTCGTACAGTAACTGGCGAAGGCATGCCGTGAGGGGTGGGGAATAGTTCTTAAAAAGGATTTCCAACCAGAACACATGAGTGCCGGTGAATAACAGGCACATGAGACATGAGGGTCACGGACGAAGTGCAGTTCGTCCGTGACCCTCATGTCATTTGTGACGAAATGCACCTGTTACCACGTAACACCTGTAGGGCTATTATGTATCTCAGTTGCTAACAAATGTTGATTGAAATCGCAAAAGATGGCGGCTCTATGTCACTTTTGTCAGCTCTAGTCATCAACTTACTAACATTTTTGCAAACAAATGTTGATTGAAATCGCAAAAGATGGCGGCTCTATGTCACTTTTGTCAGCTCTAGTCATCAACTTACTAACATTTTTGCGTACTGGAGTTGTCAAAACTGACATAGAGCCGCCATTTTTCTAGATTTCAATCAACATTTGTAAGCAACTGAGATACATAATAGCCCTACAGGTGGGCTTCGTGCGTGTACGCTTGCTAATAACATTCGTTCTGTTCAGCCGTTCTGGCGTGATTGAGTAAAAAAACATTAATCAATCCAAACCTCTAATATATGTGTGTCAATACACCGTTGCCATAACGTTGCATGTTGACGTCAAAGTTCAATCATATAACGTTCGACCCAATTTTGCGCCCTTGTCGCAAACAGTGGTACGGGAGTGAAACTTGCTAAGTGTCGAAGTCTTACAACGTTCTCTAAAAAGGGGAACTCGGAAATTCAGTTTTAATTATGACAGGGTATTGGCCTAATGGCACCATTCTATCAACTTACGCCTTTTACGTAAGAGTTAGTGGTAAAATTTTATATTCTAAGTTCCCAGTGAAACATCGCTGTTACTACTTACCCCTGTTACAACAAGCCCCTCGCTCTCCTACTTTGAATACGTAGTCGTAGGTATTGTCCACATTTGTGGTGGGTTATGACAAGTGTGTTAACTTTACCATCCTTCAAAATAAGTACTAATTTTTGTTTTAATGTCCACACTAGTTCTTCCGGTCCTAAACTAGGCAGAGCGTGTACTATGGTAAACTGATGACTGATATAAATACTTATACATACGTGTGTACACACCCAGACACAGCTCAAACAGACATGTTCATGCACACAAATGTTTCACCAGTCCGGGGATCGAACCCGAACGAATGTTCATAATATCCTTCGCCCATAATGAAAAGGAAAACGAGACACCATTGATATTTGAACATGTGAAATTTGAAAAATTTAATACCGACTTCCATTCTCTTACTTTGGTAAAAAACAGTTTGGATTTTGTGATAGTTATGTGGGAAGACACTCTCTCTCACGGTAGAGGTTCATATTGTTATAAATATTTAAATAATACCTACAATTTAAAATATTATGTTTGATGACTAAATACAATTATTTCCATAAATTTGTATGATCAAAAGTAGTTGTATCAACTTCGGGTGATTGTTCGAGGCTTTGTCAGGTATCGACGCAACGACCAATCACAAGCAAGTATAATGGCGGGGATAAGATTAGTCGGCAGTCATTATTAGTGGTATGTTCAGTCATTCGCTTTCCGACATCAGCGCTAGTCACTTGCATTGTATCGTTGTTAGTTTTTGCCAACTACGAGTAAAACTGTACTCATGCTCTTACTATAGCAATAAAGCTGCTCTTTAAATGTATAAAGTGTGTTTGTGCATTCAAAGTCCTTACTTCTGAGGGTTGGACCAGTACGGTTTACAATATTATATGAGAGGCAATGCTTCATTGAGTTTTTGTAATAATTAATTTTTGCGTGATTAACGAACGTATTATTACTATGTATTAGAACTATGTACACTCTTCTTTAAACTCTCTGCTCTCTTCTCACTCTTCCATATTCTGACTATTTCGCTCAGTGTGCCTAACACGAATAACTGTGTAAGTGTAACGTAACGTTCGTGTGAAACAGAACAAACTGTCATTTATCTAGGGCAACTGTGACACAGATAACTCGTACAAATACAAATAAATACAAATTATTTATTCATAACCCATTGTTACAAGTCAAACGAAAAAATTGCGTAAAATTTATCATAATAATTAATTAGACACATAGTTTGTATACCGATGCGTGACGCGTTGGCTCTTACGATACCAACAATTTTTCTCAATTGTTTGTGCTACGCCCTCTGGAACGGGGTCGTCAAACTGAAATACAGTAGGAAAATTTATATTTCTTATTTTACACAACCAAAGATTATTTTAAGCACAAATTTAATTGTGAAAATTAAGAGTTGTTCGTTTAAATTCTATGAAAAAGTCTGTAAGAATGGAAAAGTCTTTTCTGGCTTCCATCTCGGCGAACTTGTTACTTGGGGAGGCCCAAGTAATTCCATCAAAGGATCTAGCAAATCGAATACCTATAAACGAGCAATTCTGATATATATTTATATATAATCTGGATCTTGGAAACGGGTTTAACGATTTTCATGAAATTTCGCAGGGAGTTTGGGGGGGCGACAAATCTATCTAGCTTAGGCTTCATTTTTTGACGTGGTTGTATCCGTGTTTTCAGGCAATGGAAAAACTGCTACAATATCCTTAAAACAACTAGGGCCATCAGCTTAAACAACAACTAAACTGTTTTACCGACACAGCAACACTAAAGAAATCTACGTGATAATAGATGGCGTTGTAAAGCAACACTAAGCCAATGTTTGGTTTGAGGTTAGACCAAGAAAATCAATTTTTTACTTACGAGCAAAACTCTGTCATCCAGGTACTTTAATATGGCTTGCGCAAATCTCACGAAGTCTCGAAAGTTCATCAAATTCCCTCTAATATATCTTCGTGAAACCGGTTTCCATTGCAACGCACTCGAATGGAGCGTTGAAACGAATTCGTGATAAGCCAAATGTCAAAATGTGTGTCTGGCATTTGAGAGGTCCAGTCCAACGGTATTTGAGTTACGGAAAGGTCATCATTTTATAACACGGAAAATGAACGTCCTTGTGAAATCTAATGTAGATTGAAACTTTCGTATTAAACATTTTTAATATATATATATATATATATATATATACAACAATGTCAGGTTTGTACGAACACTTATATCTCGATAACTGCTAAACCAGTTTTCATGATTTTTGATTTGTTGTTTTTGTCGGAGACAACCCGAATCCGAATTATCCCTAATAATGAGAGAAAAAAATATTAAAAATAAAACAAATTTTCCAATACAAAAAGTTCAACTGTCAAACATTAATCTGTAACACGACATTTATTGACTTTTAGGCGGCACGAAGTCCACCAGATCAGCTAGTATTATATATATATCTAGGTATATATATAAAAGAAGATGTCCTGACAGACTGACTGACAGACAACGCACAGCCTAAACCACTGATCGTAGAGACTTGAAATTTGGTGTAACTAAGGTGTAATATAATGGGTTTTTTCAAATTCTACGCCTAAGGGGGTCAAAAAAGGGGGAAAAACGTTTGTATGAAACTCTTTGTTTTTGAACTTATAGTTGTGAAAATTTGTATTTGGATAGGTCTATAAAAATAACAAAAATGTTGGACTAAATTTTTTTTGGATAGTTGTGGTTTAATAGGGTGAAATGGAGGGGTGAAGGTTTGTATGAAAAGTTTTTTGTTTTCAAACATAGAGTGGTGAACATAAACATTTGAACAGTTTAAGTAATGTATATATGTAAAGTAATGATTTCAGTATTTTTGTCAGGGATGACTTAAGGGAGTGAAACGGGGGAAATTTTTTTGTTCAAAAGTTCTTTGTTTTCGGAGCTACAGTGTACAATAAGTTCAAATTGTTTGTTTCTCTGTATGTTTGTCGGTCTGTTTGTACGGGCTAATCTCCGAAACGACTGGACCGATTTAAATGAAATTTCGTATGGTGGTAGCTTATATCCCTGATCAACATATAGGACACTTTTGATCCCGGTAAATTAAAGAGTTCCCGTGGGATAATTAAAAATCTGTATAACCGTATCCCGCGAGGCCACGCGAGCGAAGCCGCTGGCGGGTCAGATAGTATAGATAATATGGGACTACATCCACTCAAAGGTAGTAATGTAAAAAGGTAAAAGGTAGTAATGTGTAAAGGTAGTAGTAATGAATTTCTTTTCAAAGATTGATCTTTATCAGCAACATAATCCATTAGTTCAATAAAACAGGTGTCATTTTTTTGAAAAATCATTCGTGTCGGTTTCCGGCAAAAGTAAAAGATTAAAAAAAAACTAAGTATTCAGTTATTGTTTTTTTTTTATAAATCGAGGGCGTGTCTCCTTTGATGATTTTTCTCTAACTCTCGTGGTTCCGGACTTGGCCATGGCCGCCCTTCTCAAAAAAACCATCCTGTATATAGTAGTTCGCATTTTAAAGAATTGTAACACTTATTCAAAAGACAATGAAAATATTTTTACAATATCTAATAATAGCGTTATAATTGACCAGCATTTTAATAGCGTCGAAAAGATTACATAATGTTATGGAAAAAAACCATGAGCTTGTGCATGGTGATTTCAATAAAAACTTTATTCGATATCCCTGTAAATTATTATTGTATATCCCTGTAAAATATTACTGTATATCCCATTAGGTACTAAGTAGGTAATGTTAATTAATTCCAATCTAAATATGGTTTATCAGTCTAAATTCGCATGAATATAATCGGTAGCTGTTATCATTCATAAAAGTATATAGTAAAGTCTCAATTAGAAGGTATGGACCGTTATCGAGCACACAGGCCCAGTGAGGTTTGGTGAGTTGGCCAGTGGTCACTGTCGAAGTTTTTACTGTCGTCCCTAAGACAATTTAACTGGAACCGACAGTTTAATGTGCCCTCCGAAGCAAGCCTAGAACTGTTATGATCCTCAATTCATAAATATAAACGTAAGTAGGTGCAATTGAGTGTATACATACATTATAGATAGATAATATTTTATTGTTAGGTACATAAAAACATTACAATATGAAAAAAACTAAGAAGTACAAAGAAAGAGACATAGATGGCGGGGGAAAAACCTAACAATGGATGTGTTGCATTGCTTTTGTTTAATTATCTTAGAATTGAGTTTTGACGTGTAATGTACAAGAAAAGTTAGTAAAAATAATGTAAATAGTGATAGATTATTAACCGTTTATTGTTTATCTCAGGTTTTTTCTTTCTTCTTGGTTTTTTCATTTTTCCGACGTGAGGAGGTAAACGTACGATTTATAAACAAGTACAATTTGAAAAATTTAATACCAACTTTCATTCGATTCAATTATTGGAGTGTAACTCAAAAACCATCAACCTCACACCGAATTTGATGAAATTAAATCGGTAAATGGGACCATACGGGAAGCACCAGCTTTCAAATAAAAAAAATATTTTGAGAATCGGTCCACCGAATCGAAAGTTATGAGGTAACATACATATAAAAAATACAGTCGAATTGAGTACCTCCTCCTTTTTGGAAGTCGGTAGATAAAAAGAGACTATTTTTCCTTTTCCGGGCTATTACCAATTTATTCACCGTGTCATTAATTTTGGATTTTACCTTAACCGCTTGTATGTATTGGTTATGCAAATACATATCAAACAAACGAACAGAAGCAGAAACAGTCTCTGCGGGACTAGCACGAATTACTGCGTAAGTGTAACGTAACGTGTCGTTCACGTGAAACAGTCAGTAATGGTACAAACTGTCAGTTATCTAGGGCAACTGTGACACAGATAACTCATAGTTTGCACGTCGGTGCGTGACCCGTTGACGCTTACGATACGAATACTTTTTCGCAACTTGTGCTACGGCTTCTATTCAGGCGAAAGGGGTGAACGAGCACGGAGGTTTTATTCCGTACATGCCGGCACGTAAAAGATTTCCTCCACCCTAAAGCAAAAAAAAAAAGATTTTTGGAGAGGAAATGCTGTGCACTGCCCTTCCGCCAAGGGGTGTCACCTTACCGTGTCTTGAGATATAAATCGTATATATTAAACTCTTACTTCTCTTCATCGTCTCCAATAATACGGACATCACGATGTTGGTGTCTGTCGAGATCATCAATGAGGTAATTAGCGGATCCATCCCAGAGGTGGCAACAATATTCAATACATGGGCGCACCTGAGTTTTATAAAGAAGGCAACGCTTACCGAAAGAATGGTGATTAAAGTCCGCAATAAATGATTTTATCATAACAGTTCGGGCTTTTACCATTCAAAGGGGTAAATCTCAGGTTTTGCTACAAAATGTTAGGGCTTACCGTAGTTCTAGCTTTTACTGTAATACACTCCTTTTATTTCATTAGAGCCTTCCTTGGCGTTTTCATTACGTGCTTCTATTTTATACAGTCTGCGATTAAATTGGGGTACTTTGTGCCTATTTAAAATTAATTACCGTAAAGGCTGAATTTGTGAACGTTTACGGCCGGCAACGCTTGATTATATTAGCAAATTGCTGTACTGAATTATTTTATTAGCTTTCTTATGTGCGATAACTTATTGGAACGTATGTATGATAGAGAAGAATGTCTTTAATGCGAAAAATAATTACACACTCAAACACAATAGAACATATTAAAGAGGGCGGTATAGCATTACTGTTTATTGGCAGTTAACTTAATTTATACAAACTATTAATATTTATAGATGGTAATGTAATAATAAATAAAACGGCTATTTCCGGCAAGTCACGAAATAAGAAACAAATAAATAAGTATGCTTCTTTAATCCACGTATTACAAGTACCTACCAGCCGTAGAACTTCCTCCTCTGACCTAAGCCTCTCCCATAGGTTTCCAAGCGCGCAATGGAAGCGGCCTGCATCCAACCTAGTCCCATGACTTTTATCAGGTCCTCTGTTCACCTTGCTGGTGTACGACTAACACCGAGCTTACCGGTTCGTGTTCTCCACTCTAGAACCTTCCGGCCCCATCGGTCATTAGTTTTGCGTGCTCTGTCAAATGTGTGTAATAATAGTAGTAGCTAAGATACCGAGTAGTAACATTGTAAAAATTTATATGAAAAGAATGGCCCCGAGTTTCTTGCCGCTTCTTCTAGGTAGGCTCTATATATTTTGGAACGCGGCGTTAAAGTAGAGTAGGTACATTATAATGAATAATAATTGAGGTTTATAAGTGCTTCTTTGATGCCCAAATTGAATAAATGATTTTGATTTTCTTTAACTGGCTTATCTCCTGGGTTATGTCGGTGAATTTGTTTCGTCTTCGGATCTTTTCATTTCTAACTTTCTCGCTCACATGATCACATTTTCTAATATTAAAGCAACACACATTTCCATAATACGCCACTGCATGCCTTTCATTCATTGTATTCAATTCAGTAATTCATTCATAATGATAACTGCGCAGTAGTATGCGAGCGTACTACGATTACTTACGTGAAACAGTGAACTTCTAGACCATGCTGACGCCGCACTGTTCAAATAATTCGCCCGTGGGAAAGGATTAAGTAACTACCGACGAGAATCTCTTGTAGGTTTAGGAATCAAGCAGGTGGCGGGTCAAATATTCGAAGCCGAAGCTTTTCAGCTGACTTCCGATAAAAAGGAATAGGTTTCTAGTCGACTCGTATATTTTTTTTATGTATCACGCATAACTTATTACAGTAGTCTGATTTAGATAGGTATTTTTTTTTGGTAGAGTATATTTCTGCGGTGGTCCATTAAAATTTCATCAAATTCGGTCAAGCGGTGTTTGAGTTACGATCCAATAACTGAAAAGTGTTTCGCCTATCTTGATAATATCGAATTTGACGGTGAATGACAATCGATCCCGTAAGTAGCAAGGGTCACAAAAAAGGGCGAAACAAAATTTTTAAACAAAAAATGGAACCGACTTCAACACTAAAAAGTGTGAAATAATTTGTAGAAGAAATAAAATCACCGAACCCACTTCAAAAATGGGATTAAGAGTGGTAGATCATGATATTATTTGTGTCAAATATAATATTAAACACCCATAGACAGATATCAAAATCAAGTATTGAACTAGATTTACTTTTTCATCCAAACCACAGTCGTCTGTAGTCGAAAATAACATCATTATCTGAGACTACCGTTAAGTAATAAATCAATTGATCTCTTTGCGAACTTGACCCCTCGTAAAAATACGATACGCTTCATTTGCACTTTTTAGATCAACATCTTTCATACGAAAATCACCTTAATTCTTTAGCATTACGGAGCAAATTCGTGTGTGCTAGTCGAAAGATTTAGGCTGTTTGAGAATTGGACAGTCGTTCTGCGTGAATGTGGTCGCAATTCTGTCGTGGGCTACTGTTGTTGAATCTGTGGTGTGGAGTCTCGCTGCCAAGTTCGTTGTTCCCACCTTGCTTCTCTTGAATGGATGGATTTATTTTTGTTCTCATCGTTGTAACTTTCGCATGTCTCGTACTGGAACAGTGCCAAGGAATTGCTATTGCCGATTCTGTAACCTCAGTCATATCGAAACATTGATTTTCCTCCACTCCCATCGTTATGGATACTTGCGTCATCAAAATATAGGAACTGTTTTTGATAATTTAAGGGTTACCAAATGAAAGTTATTACGAAGTTAAATGAAAAATATTTTTTCCACATAAACGTTAACTTTTTACTGGGTTTTAATTTTTAATGGGCCAGCGTTTTGCTGAGTGTATTAGAAATTTTTTTCATAATATTTAGTTGCGCACCCGGCTGCGTCTGCGTTTTCTCTATAAAGCAATGTCCCTAAATGGTCATGAAACCGGGACCAGAACAAGGATCATGAGATACTTGACCGTACCTACCCCGTAAGTTAAACCATTAAAATAATATTTTATATATATACTAGCAAATGCCTGCGACTTCGTTCGCGTAGTAGGCTCGGCCTTCGGCCTAGCCATAACCTCTCATATTTTCTTGGTTTTATTTCATAATAACTTTCACCTGACGATAACTAACACAACAAAAAAAAAATCAGCGAGAATTTTCCATCCGTTCTCAAGTTACAGTGTGACCAGGAGAAATAAGGTTTAATAAATTTTTTATATAATGTAATAATTATATGGGACAATATCCACACAAGGTCTTCAGGTCTCAAACTAGGCAGCGCTTTTACTATGGCAATTTGATGACTGATTTATATAAATATTATACACATACCGAGGTATACACACCTAGACCGTTTCCAAAGTTATTAATTCTTACATTAGTGACCAGGTCAGTTTAAAAACTTGTATCGGACATGTTTATACACGCGAATGTTTAACCTGTTTTAAACCCGGCACCAGCGACTAAGAAGGAAGGGTTGCGCCAACCAGCTAAGTAGTTGATTTTGATGTTGAGTTACAAAAATGACTGGCCAGTTTAAAAAAAGGCTCGTTTAAAAAAAATACAATATTGTGCGCATGGTACCGACTTCGGCAAGTTATAATCACACATTTTAGTATTGAAGTCGGTTTGATTTTTTAGTAAAAAAATATTTTTACCCATTTTAGTGACCCCTCTGCGTACGGGATCGATTGTCAATGACGAAATCATCAAGATAAATCAACACTTTTTCAGTTTATTGAGTGTAACTCAAAATGAAATTTAAATGGGACCACCTCGGAAGTATATTCTACCAAACAAATCAAGAATTTTGAGAATCGGTCCACAAATAGGGGAGAAAACGGGACATACACAAAAAAAATACACACAAAGATATGACCTCCTCCTTTATTGAAGTCGGTTAAAAAGTTGAGGGATTTGCTTTTAAGATTACCCTCAAATAGGTTAAAAGCATTTTAACGCTTCACTTAATAGTTATTACAAGTTATATCGTCATCAAAACGGCTACTGAGCTTTACTTTACGGCCAATAATGGTTTTGACATACACACGTACATATCATCTCCTCCTTTTTTAAAGTCGGTTAAAAAGTTGAGGGATTTGCTTTTAAGATTACCCTCAAATAGGTTAAAAGCATTTTAACGCTTCACTTAATAGTTATTACAAGTTATATCGTCATCAAAACGGCTACTGAGCTTTACTTTACGGCCAATAATGGTTTTATTAGGGATTTCAAAGTCTCAGGCTATGTATTTATAGTTAATCAAGTAAAGCAGCTGTTTTGAGAGGGCTCCGTGAGCGGATTATATAATCTGTAAATTTGCTTAATCCTTATTCATCACTGAATAGATCGTTTTGGGTTTCTGTAAGACAATACCAATTCTTTAGAATTTGGGTTTAATTGCTTTAAATGTTACAGGAAACGGTTCGTTTAAACTGGATAGTAGTTCAAGTCAAGTTTAAGTCATTTATTTCGCTTTAAATTGTGGTTACAATGAAATATCTTATAGATCAGATATAATGTTTATAGTACAACACAATTTCGCCTATTTGGCATGCGAAAATTAAAATCTTAATCTAAAATTATATTAAATTTCAGGTAGGTATACATCAAAATGCTAAGTTAACTGGGAAATACACTATACATTTTATTGATAAACTAAAATTATTCTTTATGTTTGATATTAGGATGGGCTATATTTATGGTCATTATGTGAAAGGAAATGATTAATTTGATAAAAGCTACAATCAATTAACCATCTGAAAAGTTTGACTTTTAATTTTGGGTGTGGAAGGGATTTTAATGATTCTGGGATTTTATTAAACACTCTTAACGCCATAATATAACAATTCCTGCGGTAAAGCTCATTATTACACTGCGGAAACACTAATCTTGTACAGTAGCTGCGGTTATCACACAAGTTATTGAAAGGTTCAGGGTGTTTTTTTACAAACATACATATTTAAAATATATACATACAAGGAATCGGAAGCAACTTTAATTCCTTAAAAAGAGGCTTGCAGGATTCTAGCAAACTGCTCGGATACATCGTTTTTGTGCTTTGAAAGCTCTCTCCACTTCTACCGAGTTGCCCCAAATTACGAGACCATACCTTAGAACCGACGACACATCGCTTTCAGCGGAAATAGGGGGAGATCTCTCCCTGCCGAGCGTGGTGTTCTCCATGCTCAGCAGTGAGAGATCGTGGCAGGCGGTGGCCACCTTCTGCGAAACGGTGATGACGCAGAAGGAGGCCGCGGAGCGGATCAGGGAGAACGATGTCCGAGCTGACCCGCTCCGGCGCAGACGACCGGGGGAACGGAGAAGACGGTTTGCACGTCTCCTCCCTCCTCCGTAGTGGGGTTACTGGCGAATAGTCGGGGGACTCTTCGCCGGTTTGCACGGCCCTACACGTCTAGGGGGTGACCTTGGTGAGCAAGGTCATCCCTTCACAGGCGCTGAGGCCCGGTTAAGATCAATCCGGGCCTACCGCTGGGGCGAGATGGTGACTGCCAGCGCGACCCTGTCTCGCCCCACCTTGGCGGAGGACTGCTCACGGGGGGGTTTTAGTGGGTCTGAGCCCCACACGCCCCCTTCCGTCACCCCCGTGGCGGAAGGGAAGTGCACAGCATTTCCCCCCTAAAAAAAAAAAAAAAAAAAAAAAAAAAGAACCGACGACACATATCCATGATAACCCATAAGGGATGTTTTTCTAGAAGCACCTAAAGACAGCCTACGGAGAGCAAATGCAAATCTGCTAAGCTTTAAACTACTGTCTACATGTGCTTTCCAGTTACAGTGGTTATCGATAGTGATTCCAAGGAATGTTGCTGTATTGGTAGCTAATCCTAATAGATAGAAAAGGGATGATACTAAATATTAATCGAGCACAGCTGTATTTTGCAAACGTGATATGTATGGCTGAATAATGGCTGATAGTTTTAACCCGTTAACTCTCCATTCGCCACATTTGGCCATTGTTTCAATAGATTTCGCAGATATCAACCTACTTTTCCAGGAAATGCAACGTGTATGGTTAAAGGCATGCAGATTTTCAGATATATATATTACTACTAGCTGACCCGCCAGCGGCTACGCTCGCGTGACCTCGCGGGATACGGTAATTACAGATTTTTAAATATCCCACGGGAACTCTTTAATTTACCAGGATCAAGCTACCACCATATGAAATTTCATTTAAATCGGTCCAGTCGTTTCGGAGATTAGCCCGTACAAACAGACAGACAAACATACAGAGACACAAACAATTTGAACTTATTTTTCACTCCTTACATCCCCTGACTCGGTTTTGAGTATAGTTTTCATTGTACAGAAATTTGACCTCTACAGTTTATAATATGTAGTAGTTTTTACATCCCTCGTTTTACCCCCTTAAGTCATCCCTGACAAAAATATTGAAAGCATCACTATTTATTTTGAATTACCTATTCAGTTATCAATTTTCATCACTGTAGCTCCAAAAACAAAGAACTTTAAAAAAAAATATACCCCGTTACACCCTTAAATAAATAAATAGTTAAGTCATCCCTGTCAATAAATATTAAAATCATCATTTTATACTGTCCAAATGCTAATTTGCACCACTGTATGTTCGAAAACACAAAACTTTCCATACAAACTTTCACCCCATTTATCTTAAACCATTAAACATTCTTCTCTTAACCCTTCAAGAGTCGTTATATTATAACAATGAAATTTCTACTGTGTCTGGACGCATGATGACCAATGACCTTTGATGGATCAAACCACCACTATCCAAAAAAAATTAGGCCAACATTTTTTATTTTGTATGACCTATCCAAATACAAATTTTCACAACTATAAGTTCAAAAACAAAGGAGTTTCATTCAAACCTTTTTACCCCTTTTGATCCTCTTAGGGGTTTAATTTCATAAAATCCCGTCTTAGTGAGCACCTACGTCCTAAAATGAACCCGCATGCAAAATTTGAAACTCCTAGCACTTGTAGTTTCTGAGATTTCGTGATGTGAGTGACCTTTCGCTTTTATTATATAGAAGAAGAAAGATACAATGCCAGATTCGCTGCCGTCTGATGTAGCAGAGCAGTAGTAGGCACCCATCTGATATTCATCCGCAGGTCAATTACGTATCTCAGTTAGAAACAAATGTTGATTTAAATGTGGAGAAATGCGGCTCTATGCCAGTTTTGACAACTCCAGTAAGCAAAAATGTTAGTAAGTTGATGACTGGAGCTGACAAAAGTGAATAAACTGCGCTTGTTTTAGATTTCTATCAACATTTGATTGCAACTGAGGTACATAATAGCCCTGCGGATATCATAAAAATAATAACTATTACAACAGTTTGTTCGTTGCGTTCAAACTAGATGGCGTAACAGTCACTTTGCAAAATCCTGAATCGCGGTGGCAAGATTCTCACGGAATATCTCTTGCTATTTTGTATTCGTAGCAAACTCGAGCAAAGCTCGGTCATCACCAGGTTACCCTATTATTAGAGACGAACATATAGATTCATAGCATTTATTTATTTACCCCGTGGGGTGCCGGGTTAGAGTGCCACCCCCCATTTCATCCCGTGGGTGTCGTAAGAGGCGACTTAGGGATAAATAACGGAAGGTGGGCAGCAGCGTTTTCCGAGGAAATACCACCTACGTTGCAATCACCAAAACGCCTGCCAAGCGTGGGGATTATGGGAAATCTTCCCATTGGGGGAAATCTTGTTCAACGGTGGACGTTCCGGTTGATATGGTTACATTTATAATATAATTGTTCAGTACTTAAAAATGTTGAAGATTTGCAATAATGAACGTTAGATGACATAGTAATCTTTTCAATGTAGGTGTTATGTGTATTTTTATATATATCATTATTATAATAATAGTAGTAGGTAGTATTTTATAAGTTAATTTTAATTTGTCATGTTTCTTTATTCTATTTTTAGATTAAAGAATAAAATTATAAATAGGAAATTGTCTGAACCAGCCTTTTATATAGTTAATCTTAAAACATACCAATTACTTAAAACACTTCAACCACTGTTATATTATTAACTATTCAGTCTCGCTCTAAATGATAACAATCAATTAATAAGACTGTATTTTGTGTTCTAAGACATATTATTCGATAAGCAGTAACATAAACATTTTACATTATCAATATCTAAGCAGTTAAAAGGCAACCAGCCTCAAGATGGCTATAAATAAAATAAATATAATACAGGAAGCGACAAACGTCTATCGTATATTCACGCCCTTGAGGCACATTCGCGGTATTGAACGCGCGCGCGCCCCATGCATGAATGGAAGAGCAGTTTCATTGATATATATCGCGAATGGGTGTGTCTGGTGCTTTTATAGCTGTATACATGTTCTACTTCGCCATTTCGCCTGTTACACGATAAACTTTAGCCCCTTCACTCTGATTAGCTCGTTTTATACAGCTACTAGGTTTATGTTTGTTATATGTATAATTTTATAGAACAGTATGCTTATTACGGTGAGTGTATGAAGGTCACATTTATTTCCTTGTTGTTTTTCAGTTTTATTAACGTACTACACAATCAGTAACTATGTACTTGGATGACCTTCAGAGGTCAAACGTCCTCCTCATTTAATAGTTAAGACGCGCTCGTATCCTGATAATAGTAAAAAGCAGAATTTTTAAACACCTAGTGTAACGAAACAGATTCATAATATATTATGAAAAATATACTAAGGTTCGAAAAGGAATAGGAAAAGGGTAATAACCGAATAGAATTCATAAATATAACTCGCTTGCTGCAGAAAAAAATCCTGAATAGGTCCACAAAAATAAACTTTCACGTCCAAACTCTCAGAATTTTCAGCGATAACACTATTTTATTTTTTTAAATAATACATAGCCAACGTATAGTACTAAAGTTATAACCAGCAGTTTTTTCGATTCTGTTAGTGTATATCGAAAAATATAAAGAAAACGTACAAAATTAACGCATTTTCGCATTACATCGTCCAATCTAACAAGCGATTTTCAACCTTACGTAAAGCATCGTAATTTATTTTAAAATTGGGGTTGGACCGCGTCTTAAGTAAGTATATTGCCAGGGGGGGGTTTCACTCCACAGTAACGACCGTAAGAGTAGATTAAAAAGTTTTATAGCATCACTTTAGAATATAAAGAGACGCTTCTGTCTAGGTACTTTTCATTATTCCTTGGTATTGCTATACGCGTATTAACCCGTTGACTTGAGATTCGCCATATTTGGCCAATAATACAATAGATTTCGCAGAAATTAACCTACTTTTCCAGGAATTGCAACGTGTGTGGTTAAATGATTGTACATATTGAAACATTACGATATCGATAAGCTGATTCCGCTTTATTTTATATCATTTTACCAGTCTACCCGTTACCATGTACACTGTAGGCCTAGCACGAACGTAACGTGAGGTTAAACAGTACATACTGTCATGTATCTAGGGCAACTGTGACACAGATAACTCACAGTTTGTACGCAGAAGCGTGACGCATTGATGTTTGCGATACGAATACTTTTTCGAAAATTGTTTGTGCTACGGCCTAAAATTCCGCGATATTTTATATCATTTTACCAGTCTACCCGTTACCATGTACACTGTAGGCCTAGCACGAACGTAACGTGAGGTTAAACAGTACATACTGTCATTTATCTAGGGCAACTGTGACACAGATAACTCACAGTTTGTACGCGGAAGGGTGACGCATTGACGTTTGCGATACGAATACTTTTTCGAAAATTGTTTGTGCTACGGCCTAAAATTCCGCGATATTTTATATCATTTTACCAGTCTACCCGTTACCATGTACACTGTAGGCCTAGCACGAACGTAACGTGAGGTTATACAGTACATACTGTCATGTATCTAGGGCAACTGTGACACAGATAACTCACAGTTTGTACGCGGAAGGGTGACGCATTGACGTTTGCGATACGAATACTTTGTCGAAAATTGTTTGTGCTACGGCCTAAAATTCCGCGATATTTTATATCATTTTTCCAGTCTACCCGTTACCATGTACACTGTAGGCCTATCACGAACGTAACGTGAGGTTATACAGTACATACTGTCATGTATCTAGGGCAACTGTGACACAGATAACTCACAGTTTGTACGCGGAAGGGTGACGCATTGACGTTTGCGATACGGATACTTTTTCGAAAATTGTTTGTGCTACGCCCTAAAATTCCGCCATATTTTATATCATTTTACCAGTCTACCCGTGACTATGTAAACTGATAAGTGTTTGAAACGTCTCGACTAGTCGGAATATATGTAATTGGAGATAGACCAGAGGCCGTAGCATAAACAATTTGCGTAAAAGTGTTGGTATCGTAAACGTCAACATGTCACGCTTCGGCGTACAAACTTATCTGGCTCATTATCCGGCTATTCGTCCTAGATAAATTAAAGTTACTGTTGTACGTGAACGGCACGTTACGTTAGACTTACGCAGTTATTCGTGCTAGGCACACTGCATTATCAGATTTAATTATCTGCTGATTGGCGCGCAATTTAAATTCAAGCTGTTATTTAAAAGCAGTGTAATTTTAATTTCAAATTCCGTCGCTTGTTTTTAGATAAGTGTTTTGTTTTTGTGATTTGTTTATGGCGCCATGGATAAACTGAAAATTCGTACACGTTTCGTATATGAGTTCCTACATGGAAATACCGCGCCGCAAAATAAAATCTGGAAATTTTGCGTTCGCCAATGCCGTTCAAAAGCTCGCGTATTAACAACCATGACTAGTCCATCGCTCTTTCCTATTACATCTACGACAGCGAGTGAGCTCACACTTCACGACAGACCTTCGCAAAGCTACAAGTGTGACAGCAGGGAGCTCTCTCTACCGTACACATTGGACCTTGCCCTAACAGATTTAATTTTTTTTTTCAAAATTAAGTTGTAATTTAGTAGCCGGCTACACGTAGCAACAACAGAAGACGTGTCGTCGCGACACGCCGTTGCTTCATGTCGCTACAGTCATGATTTCGAACCCAACTGCAGATGGCGTCAAACATATGAAAAGTTTAGTATTTTGTTTTTTTACTAGCTAGATTGGTACTCGTGAGCGGCACTACTGCAGATCTGCGGTCGGGCGACAGTGTCGTCTGCCGCTCGACGATGCGACGCTAGCTTCGTGTCGCTAACTACGGAAGGATTTTCATAGAAATACATAGAAACCATTAGTGTAGCTGCGACACGTCGTCTGCTACTGCTAAGTGTAGCCGGCTACCAACTTGCACCTTTAGACAAATTTTTAAATGAGAAAAACATTCAACACTGGAGAGGCAGTACAAAACACTTTCGCTGACTTCTTCAACTGCCGTCCTGCAGACTTAACCACACATGTTTCAATTCCTGGAAAAGTTGTATGACTTCTTTTATACGACAAACTTTTATTGATGGCTTCTCAACCTGTTTACATTTCATATTGGGAAATTCCATTCGCATTGTTATTCTATGCTAATCTAAAGGAAGAATTGATTTTCCGAAAAGGCTGTTTTGTTTCTACCGATACGAAGTAAACAATTTTGTAAACTATACCTTCCACGTTTGGAATTAATTCAAGGTTGCCAGACTTGTAATTTGAAACGGATAAATATAGTATCTAATACCTTAAACGATCAATTCTTGTATATATATATATATATAATCTGGATCTCGGAAATGGCTCTAGCGATGTTCATGAAATTTAGTTCTTATGCAGGGGATTTCTGGGGCGATAAATCGATCTAAATAGCTTTGATTTTAGAAAACGTCGTTTTATCCGTTTTTTCAGGCAATGAAAAACTAGTTTGTTCGTTGCGTTCAAACTAGATGGCGTAACAGTCGCATTGCAAAATCCTGAATCGCATTGACAAGATTAACACGGAACATGTGTTGCGTCACCCAGGTACTTTGAGTTATTTCAGCAAAGACGTTAAGGGGTTTGTTTTGTTGTAAATTCGGGCTATTGGTACTTACATAATCTCTGAAATCTGTCAAACTATATACCTGACTACGTCAAAGCCAAAAGGAAGGGTTATGATTTTAGCTTTGTATGTACGTATGTCAGTGTGTTTGGGTACTTACGTGTGTTCTCACTGTGGCGATGAAACTGCTGCACTGATTTTCATGAAGGATCAATGGATTAGTAATAATGGGCCAGGTGACAAAGGCTATATGTATAATATTTTACTGTTGTCTGTATAGGCTGTCTTCGTCCCATATGACAGAATCTTCGTCCCGTATGAGAGAGTCTTCGTCCCGTATGAGAGAGTCTCCGTCCCGTATGAGAGAACCCATCTTTACTATGACTTCTGTCAAATTGACTTTCATCTGTCTGTAGTGTGTTAGGTTGTACGTTAGTCCTCCTGTACAGGTCGCAGTTTTCAAACCAATCTTGACGAAAGTTGATATGCATGTTCTACTATTTATTTTGTCGTCGGCGGTTTTTGAGTTGCTTACTTATTTTTTATGTGTGTTCGCAGTTAACTTCGTGTAGATATAAACCGATTTTTATGTTTCATAATATGGAGCAGTTTTTGAGCTACACTCCAATAACTGAAAATAGTTTTGATCATTTGATGATATCACCGTTGACTGTGAATGAGAATCGATCCCGTAATTAGCAAGGATACCTAAAAAAGGTGATTTTTTATATAAATGGAACCGGTTTCAACACCAAAAAGTGAGAAATAACTTGTCAAAATCGGAATTAATGAATGAATGAAGATGATGAATCAAGCGAACAACTTGCCTATCTTCGCTTTTATTATAAAAAATGTGTTTGTATAGTTAATGGAGATAAAATTCTATCCTTAAAAACTAATTCAAAAGTAGAGTCTCGGTACTGTCTGTTATGGCGAATAAAATCTTATTTCGGAATTCTGTAGAACAAAGTAAATAAAGAACATTTCCAGACATGAATATAAAACAAAAAACGCTACTTTCAAAGCGATTTAGAAGTGGGTATGTACTTACCTACTTAATAATAATATATTCCTCTTATCATTCCCTTCAAGTTACAATATTTCCGTTAAATTAAGCAAGGAAAATTCTCATAAAGAACGCTTCCGAAGTATATTCCGATAATTCTAGGTATTTGTTGATATTTACGGATTTCAATACGATTCTATTGAACTCTGTTTTATTTATGATGTCAGCTATAAATGCCCGGATAACATAATCATAGACTAAGACCGGTATTCTAGAAACACATTCAGTAGTTAATCTCGACTCGAGCGGAGATTTAGCACCAATAGTCCTATGCACTTGGAAATATATTTTATATACAGATCAAATGCACTTATCGGTATAATCTTGCTTTTAGTTGGTCAAACTATTCAAGTGTAATAATTTTTATCTGAACTTTTATGCGTAGTTCAGAAAGGCGCCGAAAGAAGTAGACACTCTGGACGAGTTAGATTTTCGTGCTCGGCCCCAATGATGTTAATGTAAAACTGAGGTAGATACGCCTTACTGCGCTCGGCTTGGCGACATCAACGCAAGCTAGATGTCTTGAGACAACTTAGTTCCAGCCTGTCTGGCAACGACGCAGCACGTGTACTACATTTAGGAAAAATGCCTTCTTATGTGTTAGAAACTGCAGAACATATACTGGAACAAGTGTAAAAAACAAGAATGATGTATCTTTTCATTTGTAAGTATTGTTTTTCTATGTTATTTATCAAACATGGAAAATCACAAATTGTTTTTTAATTTAAAATTACTCCTGCGACGTTGCCGCTTTGCCACCCACGAGAACGAGACAAGTAGCGAGCGACAGAGAGAACGAGTCTGTCATTGGCGGTGGAATGGTCGGTCACAGGTGAACGTTGTTAATAATATATTGATCCCTTTCTGACAACTAGGATTAATATATCTTTGTGCTCTTTTAATCTGGTCAATGTAGTTAATGTCGTTGTGCGAGTTGTGTACTTTAGGTATAGGTAGGTATAGCATAAAATTTGCCATGTTTATACTTCATATTCAAGGAGTAAAACGCCTCTATTAGTCAATCTCTTTGCTCGGCCCACTGTCATCAAACGTAGCCGTCACTCAAATATTCCACACCAAACTTCCGATATAGTTTTTGATTATGTCAATAAATAACATTTAGGATATTATAAATCAACTCACGTATTATGAAAGTGCCCAGGATATTGCCATTGATAAAATAAGCCAGTGCTTTCGCGTGGGAGACGGTTGATTGTTTACGTCCTTTGGCCGACGCCCGCCATTTTTGTTTCCACGAATGAATGAATACACACTTCGAAAAGCCGATATAAATTAATGGCGATTGAGTGACTCATTCAATTGAACGAGTGAGATTAGGTATGTTGGTTGGATTGTGTTGTTTCTGTATTGGATTGGTCGCGGTTCTGGTGTTATTTTGACCTCATTGATGTCAATGGCCGATGTTTGCCGTCTCGCTGATGAAAATGACATTTTCACGGTTCGATTTGTGAAAAATTGATCGGATTTATTTCTTGTTTCGAGTAGTGACGTCATTCGATTTCACGGAGGGTTCGCTCTTCATTTGTTTGAAGCTAGCTAATGCCCGTGACTTCGTGCGCGTGGGACTAGAAACTTGTTCAATGTGTTTATTTTTCCTTATTCCACATTTCATGAAGATAAGCTTTTAGTTTCAAGTTATGTTAATTAAATTATTATAATAAGTACTTATATTCTTTCAACTATCTATATTGTATAATTTTTATATTATGTATTTTTAAAGCACTAACGCTTGCTAAGCGACACTGAACATCGTTATTTTTGTTTGTGTATAGATCCTCTAGCGATTTAATATATGAAATGAACTGAAATGAAATTTGTTTATTTGCACGAAACATGGTACAATAAAGTTGTTAAGCTATTAGATAGGTTCAGCATGCTTCACCAATAACTGGCATACAAAAAAAATTAAATACACTCGAGAGCAATGAATCCGGGTCACTTAAAGAATCCTAAAAATCTCGGCAACTAAAAATGCTAGGTTAATGCAATAAATTGTATTTAATAGACAATGTAATACTCCTTAAATGAAGGTATTAAAACTTCTTAGTTATTGTAAAGTTATATCATAAAAAAATCAAATTTGAAAAAGGGCCACTTTCGAAGATGGAACTACGAAATTACAGCATTTGGTTTTGCTTTTGTTTGTAATCTGTCATTTATGTGGGTACATAAACCATGTTGATAGTGCTCTATATTCATTATTCAAGCTGAAATTATGTCGCTTACGCCTGAAGAATGCACCAGAATACTTACAATGCTGGAAACCGGCCGGAGTCAGCGCGATACAGCCAGGACTGTCGGTGTGTCGCTGTCAACAGTACAAAGAGTTCTCCGACGTTACGAAGAAACTGGTTCTAACCTACGCAGACCAGGAACGGGCAGAACCAGGTGTACCACAGCACGAGAAGACCGATACTTGGTGAACACCATGCTTCGAAATCGCTTTCTCACAGGAACTGAACTCACAAATCAGTTTCGACGCCTCGGAGGAAGTAACCCAAGTGCATGGACAGTAAGACGTCGGCTTGCTGAATCTAACTTAAAACCCCTTAGACCTGCAAACGGCCCTAAACTGGAGCGTGGGCATCGTATTTCAAGACTAAGATATGCCCAGAGCCACGTAAATTGGAGTATTGAAGATTGGTCAAAAGTTATGTTCTCCGACGAATCAAAATTTATGCTCTACAAGCACGATGGAAGACACAGAGTGTATCGAAGACCAGGGGAAAGATTCAAGCAAGCATGCATCGAAGAAAAAGTAGCCTACGGTGGTGGGTCTGTACTTGTGTGGGCCGGAATTTCTTCTGAAAGTCGCAAAGAGCTGGTGATCATAGAAAACGGCTCTTTAACTAGCGAAAGATATGTGGAAGAAATCCTCAATAATCACGTTGGTCCATTTATGGTCAATATAGGTGAGGATGCTATATTTATGCATGACAATGCCCGACCTCATACAGGTAGGATTGTGAATGACTACCTTCAAGAGATGAACATTACTCGTATGGAGTGGCCAGCGCGCAGCCCGGATATCAACCCGATCGAGCATGCTTGGGACGAGCTAGGCAGATGCGTAAAACAACGAAACCCTCCCCCATTCACGCTTCGATAGCTCAAAATTGCTCTCACAGAGGAATGGGAGAATATTCCCCAAAATCGTATAAGGAACTTGGTGTACAGCATGCCAAACCGCGTAAACGCAGTAATGGAAGCTCGAGGAGGCAATACGAAGTATTAAAATTCAAGAAAATCGTAATAAAGTTAAAAAATTTCATGTTTCCTATTTTTGTTTTAAGGAGAGATCAGCAGTTTTTTTCTTTATGTAAATTTGTGTTAATAAAATGTATGGTGATTCATATTTTTTTTACTTTCATTTAAGGAGTATTACATTGTCTATTAAATACAATTTATTGCATTAACCTATCATTTTTAGTTTCCGAGATTTTTAACATTCTTTAAGTGACCCGGATTCATTGCTCTCGAGTGTATATTACAATGACAGTTGCAAACAGAAAAATAAATACAGTTTAATTGTTTATAAAATAATAGACTGCAATTGAAATTAGGTTAATTAAATTAAGTAATATTAATGTCAATTAATTAATTTTTAATTATTTTATAATTTAATTAATTTTTAATTATTTTATTGATATTAGATTTAAGATAAAATATGTCAGGCCCATAATGTTACAATGTCTCAGTCACTATTAGTCAAACAATTATATTTACAGCTGACATTACACATCCAACCAAAAAAATGTAATTAAATTCAAATGGATAATTGCCTATATTACAATATAATATTAATAAAATAGTCACTTTTTAAACTTCATTCAATTCTTTGATTGTATAGAAACAGTTTTCAGTCAGCCACTGGTGTAATTACAATTTAAAATAATTATATGGCTCCTCCCTGATCGCCACTGGAATTTTGTTAAAAATGTTAACATTTCGAGTACATAAGGCTGTATTACAAGTGGATGTACGTAGCCTGGTGGGATCTCTACTAACTAGTTGAGGATGCACTTTCTTACTAAAAGTCCTGCTTACATGATAATTACACAAACCCGTTAGACTTTTAAAAAGTTGTCTACACGAATACAGAGGACCGACACCGCAAACAGCTCCGATACATTTCTTTGCACTAGGAATACTTACATTAGGTTTCATAGGGCGCCACTTTTTGATAATTTTTCGAAAATCTCGCGTAATTATTATGCTTACGACTATGCCAAAAGCATATAACCTCTTCATTAATCTGTCCGCATCAGGACAAAAAATAACTATTTATTTTTTGATTTATGAATGAAACTTGCCTCGAATGAGGCTTGCTGATTCGGACAGATTAAATGTCGATAAGTAGGTACTACAAAGTAATTTGCTATCAGTTAATGAATACTACAAGAAACATCAAAATATTTATAGTTTCATCTAAGTAAATTGTGGTTTGATAATTGATCAAACAATCAAAACAACTTGACACGATATAAGCCCCACTTATGTTTTAAGTTGTTTCATTTATAGACAAGGTATGATATTCAAACATACTTTATTGAACACCAATATAAGTACAATACAACATAAGGAAAACATGTAGTACAAAATTGAGGTTGAACAATGGGCGGCCTTATCGCTAAAAGCAATTTCTTACAGGCATATTCTTTCATTTCTATCAATGAGTGTGCCTGAAGGAGGATGAGCGGACGAAAACACTGAAATAGCAAAATAATACCAAGCTTAGCGATATAAGACTGTTGAGAACGAGCCACGTGTATTAGATATATCTGTGTCTATCTACCTATATATATCACTTGCTGGAAAAATGATTGAAACTCTTATTTACTCTACCGGTTTTTTAAACCTTTGAAAACCTTCTTAGTAGTATAGGTGTTCGTTGACCCGAAAGTATTGTTGAGCATATTAATTTAATATCAAAATCGACATTCAATTTAATTCGCTTGTGCCTAACACCAAACTGTTTAGTTTGGTAGCGTTAGGTTAGGTTAGGTTATTACTCGCCCCACCTTGGCGGAGGACTGCTCACGGGGGGGTTTTAGTGGGTCTGAGCCCCACACGCCCCCTTCCGTCACCCCCGTGGTGGAAGGGAAGTGCACAGCATTTCCCCCCTCAAAAAAAAAAAAAGGTTATTACTCAAGCTGTGAAGAGAGCACGCGACGCAATTTTACTCGTATTTGTTTTGTGTAATGACTATAGGTATTTACTTGCTATATTTATGTATTCGAGAACACTACTGTCTAGACAAATCTTACATAGATATTAAGACGGTATCATTCAAACTGATGTGTATTTCTTCGTGATGTATAATAAATAAATAAATAATAAAAATAAATAAGAAGGTCGCGAACTAAAATCAAAAATTCATAAAGTATGCCTATGGTATTCAAATTCAAAAATCTTTATTGCATATCACATAACAATAACGGTTTAAACATAAAATTGTAGTTCCTGTGATACCTATATTTATATATAAATATAGATATCACAGGAACTAATTTAAGTCATACTATCACCTACAAATCAATCTTCGTAATAGCAGTTGTAACCAGTAAAGTATGTATGTACTCAGTATTCGTGAAAAAAAATATTTCTTACAAACAATAAATAAAACGCAATGTACGAGTGTTGGACCTGCGCACCGAGTGTTCCGTACTGCTCTATAATATATGTATATCACCATAGACTGTGATAGCACGTCACAACGTTTATCACATGGTTTTTTTACATATACTTACTATTATATAATTTACGATGCTTTACGTAAGGTTGAAAATAGCTTGTTAGTTTGGACGATGGAATGCGAAAATGCTTTAATTTTGAACGTTTTCTTTATATTTTACAATGTCATCATCATCTCAGCCGTTGGACGTCCACTGCTGAACATAGGCCTCCCCCATGATTTTCCAAAAGGACCGGTTGGAAGCGGCCTGCATCCAACGTCGTCCTGCGACCTTCCTCAGGTCGTCTTTCCACCTTGTCGGTGGACGACCTACGCTGCGCTTGCTGGTCCGTGGTCACCACTCTAGAACCTTTCGGCCCCATCGGCCATCTGTTCTGCGTGCTATGTGCCCTGCCCACTGCCACTTCAACTGGCTAATCTTCTGAGCTATCTCGGTGACTTTCGTTCTTCTACGGATCTCCTCATTTCTGATTCGATCACGTAGAGAAACCCCGAGCACAGCCCTCTCCATAGCTCGTTGTGCGACTTTGAACTTATCTATAAGGCCCATAGTAAGAGACCATGTTTCAGTGCCATAAGTCATCACATCACTGGTAACACACATTGGTCGAAGACTCTTGTCTTTTCAATGTATACTAACACTATTGGAAAATCTGCTGGTTACTATTATAGTCCCTTGGGTATTTATTACCTAAAAAAATATGAGTGTTATCGCCGAAAATTCTGAGAATTTGGACATGAAAGTTTATTTTTGTGGACCTATTTAGGATTTCTGTCTGCAGAAAGCGAGTAATATTTATGAATTCTGCTCGGTTATTATTCTTTTCCTGTTCCTATTCTAACCTCAGTATTATTTTCATACAATATTATCGATCTGTTTCGTTACACTAGATGATTAAAGATGCTTTTAACTATTATCAGGATACGAGCGCGTCTTTAACATATATACATAGGGGATTTTAAAAAATCGTACAGGCGACATATTCCTTTTATTGAGCCTCGTTTATATTAAGGTTACACTGTATTTTTCTTTGAAAAAAGTTCACACAATTTTGTGACATACTTTTTGATTTTTTTTTGATTTTTCGCCTCTGTGTGATACTCAAGGAACAACATTTTCGTTTTGAAACAAACAACTTTGAAAACTAACAACAGTTACGAATCGTAGCACGACCGTATAGTTTACTTCACTAACAGCCGTATTTATAAACAAGTAATTACTTGTTTCTCAGTAATTTCTCAATTAAGTAAGCACGTGACGATAGAATACTTCAACATAACATCTTATTCTATAGTCGAGCAATGAACGTTACCTACTAAAGTAAATACATGACATAACCTTATCAAAATTGGATGTACCTTTCTACTCTTGTATTAGGTTGTTGGCATGGGATTTTAGTTTTTACAACATAATAGATCTTTCACAGTTCAGACTTGTGTGCGAATGTCATTTTTATACAACTTCAATTTAGCGATCATAACGAAAAATTTACGTGTTCTCATTGCTTAAGCAAAGGAAATGGTGACTATTACTCGGCTAAGAATTCTAACCTTTGCTAGTTCTAACTTCAGGCAGATTCTAGTCTAATTAAAATCGTTACTTAAGTAATTACTTTTGCTTGTTTATAAATACGACTGTAAGTATCTTACAACAATACCTGTCGTATAAAGCTGTCAAAACATTAATTACTAGGTATTGTACAGTTAAGTGGGAATAGTATTGTAAAATTAAGTAGGAATTATTGATAGCATATTTTATGTAAAGGTTATATGTTGAAAAATTCGTAAAAAAGAGGTAGGTTAATGTTTTCTATCTATATTCTGCATTTATTCAAAATTCGCTATATAAAGGATTTGATTAATATATTCGTAATGCAAAGATATATATTTTATTTATTTCATGGAAAACAAACAGCTTTTTTATGTAATAGAATAGATTGTAGTGAAAACAAGCCTAATTATTTTTCAACTGTAGTATATATACAGTTTTAGGGGATTTTGTAAAAATCGTCAATACGAGAAATTCGTTATGTTAAGGTTACACTGTATTTATAGTATAGCAATAATGAATAAATAATGCGTTTGATTTGGTACGCAAATATGACCGTTTGGTCAATGCCACTTCGTTTCATATCTGCACTGATCTACCTGCGGCATAAAGTAGCTCGATTATCAATGTTACTCACGTTCATCAAATGAAACTGGTGTCTACATACTTCTACATCACAGCAATGCGCCATGAATGGCCGACCGACGACGGCGCGGCGTACATACATTCGTTGTATTGCGCGCGCACAACCTTGCTCCCGGGACTTTGCCAATCGGATGTTACTATTTTAGTTTAGTGGGTCATTAAACGAAACGCACAGGCTGGCTAGAATCGGTGCTTGTTCACTGTGACCGATACAAAATCTTACTTTAATAAGTACTATAATTACTTCAGAATAATAATTTATATATATGTACCTACAATAATCGGGCGTAAAATCACGTCCGGTCTTTTCATTTTGAACACACTCGTTGGTATTCTTACCATCTTGTACGGGTTACCGCACAGTAAGCAATGTCAATGAATGAGTAATTGCGGTCACTGAGATTTAATGTTATTTATATTTAAATACAATTGTTTATACATCAATTTAGATACGTATAAAACAGTATTTACTGTGTAATACATCAGTGTTAGAAAGATTGTTCTTGGGCTTGTTTCGTACTGTAACTTTCCCTATCCCTCGCACTCACCTCATACAGCCTGTAGCACACAATACACCTTTTGGTCCTTCGAGCTGGATTCTACCACCATTAGTTAGCTCAGTTCATAACGGTTCTATCGGTATATATATATGTTTTAAATATACAAACATCTAAACCGGACATATCGTTTTAAAGAGCAGGGTCATAAAACCTTAATCGGTAATAGGACACCACGCGCGTGACACTTGCAGGAAAGACTTATACATACTACGATTTAAAGGCAAAAATGTTATTTGCTTAGCAGTCACATCTTCCGCTGCGGTTTGCACTTTTCTTAAAGAAAACTATATTACTTAAGTGGCTTTCATGTGTACTACACATTTCTACGATATTTGTACGAAACGATTTCAATTAAATTTTTTTGAATGTAATGTTTTTTTGTGGTAGTGCCACGCTGCAACCCCACAGCCTAATGGTCCGGCACGACCGGAGAAGTACACATAACACCGACGTGAAGTAACATAGCTTGCTATTGCGTTTCGTTGTTTTGATGGAGGTTCCGGAGGCCTGATTTCCCCCTTCCCCGTTATCCCTCTCCTTCCCCTCCCCCTCCACCCTCACCCCATCTATCTCTTGCTTCCTATCATCCTTCCTCGAAGGTCGGCAACGCATCCTCGAGACCTCTGGTATAGCGGATGTCCCTCGGCGACGGTATCACTTACCATCAGGTAAGCCGCTTGCTTGTTTACCAACCTATCCCATAAAACAAATTTAAAAAAAAAAATACCAAAACAATATCCAATCTCTGTCAAGTGTATCGCCATCTCGATGATATCGTAATTGACTTTGGTGAATGACAATCGATCCCGTAAATAGCAAAGGTCACTAAAAAGAGTAAAAAACAATTACCAAAAAATGGAACCGACTCACAACAACACTTAAAAGTTTGTGCCATGATAGTTCAAAAGTACCTATTATTACAATATTGTGCGCATGGTACCGACTGCGATAAGTTATTTGACAGTTTTTAGTGTGGAAGTCGGTTTAAATTTTTTTGTTAATTGTGTTTTATCCTTTAGGATCGATTGTCATTCGTCGTCAATTACGTATATCATCATGATAAGCGAAACACTTTTCAGATATTAGAGTGTAACTCGAAAACCGCTGACCGTAGACCGAATTTGATAAAATATAGGTAAACCACTTCACCACCTGGGACCACCTCGGATTTATACTAGACCAAACAAGAAAATAATTATCAAAAACGGACTGCTCAAAAGTTATGCGTAAAAATATATACATAAAAAAATACGTGTCGACTTGAAAACCTCCTCCTTTTGGAAATCGGTTAAAAATCATGACCACAGTCTATATATCCATACATAGGTACTATTATTTTCATTGTACCGTTGTACAACAGCCGCTTGGTCCCACCACAGTGATGTTCTGCCGTGAAGACTGTGTTAATGTTGAGGTTTGGGCTGACCAGTGAAGTGCAGAACTTCTCTGGCAGTAGGACTGATATATGCAATCTTGGTATCTGTTCAATAGCAAAAACACGTAAGTATTTTAACATACCTATTTAATGTTCTTAGGAGTAATATCAAATTCAATAGCATGCTTTCGTCGAAATACCGATGAAAGGAATAAAATTATTCGTATCCTTCCTTGTTCTAAATAGGTATTTTATATATCGTACCCAAGCGCCTGTCACGCTATTATTAAAAATACAAAAATAACACTGAATAAACATATAAATTGTATCGCATGTTTATAAATAATTCGTTTATATGTGCCGCCTCGCAAATAAAAATGTCTCTCTTCACCCAATGTGTTTCGTTTCACGCATCACCGGTCTGACATTTTGCACATTTCGTTTTCCCACATGGACATTGGTACAATAATAGTTACTTGTCTGAAACAACGTATTTTATTTTTAACCGACTTCAACAAAAAGGTCCGTTTAGCGATCATTCCGCCAATTATGAATCAAATTTGATGATTCCTTTTTTTCTTTAGTAGATCAATTTCAGATGTTTGATTTAGCGCTTTTTTAGAAAATCAACATAGAAAATTTACCCCTTTGGTTTTGGTTTGATTTCCTTCAGATATTTTTTTTAGTTAACCAAGTTTTAAGCTGGCATCTTAAATAATAAATTAAAAGTCGGTTTATAATTGTTTAGATACTTCATATTGTACGTATATCATTATAACATGACTTACAAAAACTATACTGGTTGAAGTCGCTTCTTTAACACGTTGACTCGCGATTCGATGTACTTGGCTAATAATACAATAGATTTCGCAGAAATCTAGCTACTTTTCCAGGAACTGCATCTGAGCTTTCCTTTCCCTAATATTAATTGCTCAGCACGGGATTGACAAATATCAAACGTAATTTCATTGAGATAACAATCATATCGGCGTGTGCTTAACGTGGCGTTTATGACGTAAGTAATTATTATTACGAAAATTAAAAACAGTAGGATCTATTTTGTATTCAGTTCAAATATAATATGGCAAGTTTAATATGAGTAATTTCATGGTATTCATTGAACACTAACGTACCTATTGTAAATTTAGAGGTAACTTTACTATTTTATTCTATCCCGAAGTGGAAACGTGTCTCAACAATTAATGTTTAGTATACCTACTGAAATGTTCTGTAGTATTCTTGATATTACAGCGAATCATATGAAGTAATTTGAGCTAGTTGAGCTGAAGCTAGTAGTTCCTTTAGTGCGTAGCTAAATGAAAAATTGGCTTAATTTATTAACTAAAGTTCAGTTGGATATAACATAGAAACCATCCTTCTTCCACATTGATAATAACTTTGCCTAAGTACTGTTACAATCTGATTTATTAGGTTATATTTTGCAAATTAATGTCTAACCATGTCCTAACATAAGCGGATGTTGAAATGGTTCTGCGTAAACACGATATTTTTAGGATAATCCCCCCTACTGAAAACGATTTTCGGAATCCCTAGAAGATCAAAGGAAGAGGACATAATTACGCTTTGTCGCTTTGGTAAAATAAAAGCACAGGAAACGAAAGCCCTTCCGTACTGGCGCGGGAAGAATTAATTGACAGAACTGATGGATTAGAATCATATGATGGATCACAATCCTCGGAAGAGACCTCCCATGATCCGTCGCTGTACTTTTCTCAGTTTAATCACCCAATATTGATTTTTGATTACGTGTTCTATGATCAATCAATCGTGAAGTTGAGTAAGATTTTGTATAAAGGGAGTGGGACTACACATTCCGTCGGGGATACAAGTAATGTTTAAAATAGTTCTTGCAAATCCTTTCACTTATGATTGCATCAGATTATATAAACTTGCCGATGCGAATACGTTTGTCGAAATTTTCAATCAGGCCAGTAAAATTTGCCGTTTTTTTGGACGCCTTACACTCACACAAGTTTAGGGCCACTTACTTTACTGAGCATATAAGATTACAAAATGCTGACAGATCCAGGTTCAAGTGCCAGCATGAGAAATAGTTTTTAGACGATATCTCCAAAACTATGCACTCTAGGGCAAAAGTTATGGAGGCCAAATGAGAAATTTTATTCTCTACAATAAGTAGAGAATAAAATTTCTCATCTTTCATTGCCTGTTAACTTTTTTGTAAAACTTCCGTTTACGATTTATGGCCCTTTTAATGAACCGTTGTTTATCACGATTTGAATGGAAAATTGACAGTAAATGCCATACAAAATTAACTCTTATTTGTACTCAAATCGAGATCCTCTACAGAGTATCCTCGAATACGGGCCTATTTGTAGTTATGTAGTACTTCGTAATTATGCATATTTGATTATGTCATCGTCTACAGTCGTCGATTCGAAATCGAGCAACGTCCGGTGAATGCAATCAATCACTCTAAAATTACCCACCATCACCGCTTTGCATTGATCGAATCGTGCGAGCAATGCGGCCAGCCAGACACATATGACTCTGTTTCCCGCCAAAAGAGCAAAAAGGCATGCGACCGGTAATGATGGCTATCCCGACGATGTTACGCTATACTGCAGAACTTGGAGTGGTCTTGATGCGGATAGATTTGACGCACGCACACTATTGCATGTGTTTATACTGTGTGGTGTGCTATGAAGGCTATGCGTTTAGCGTAATTATCAAGACCGATGGCTTTGGGAGTTTTATTAAATTCAACTATATTATTTCCTTTCCTACCATGGTTAAATTGAACTGTAAAAAAGAGTTTAGGTCTGTGGTGTTTTTACAACTATGAAGTAGATGTATATATATATGTTCAACAGAAAGAAGCATGTGTTAATGCTTTTGTTTGTAGCCAGTAAAAAGTAATACAATTTGATTTTGTAGTTTCGTGGTTTATTCGACTATCACAATATTCTTTGCATTATTTACCTGGTTTTAGCATTATTGTCATTATATTAGCATTTTTCACAAGAATGCAGCTAATTAATCATAATCCTTAAAACTATGTTGAACATAAGACATGAAGTGTTTCCGATAAATACGTAATTAGTGTTAAAAAACTATGCACTATTACGAATGCTCTCTAAAGACTCAAGAAAAGTCTTTTTCACGCCAACTAAATATCAAACGATTTTTTAGTTTCCCAATCACGCCATGGTCAACGTTCAATCACTGCGAGATGTCATGTTCTGTTTATTAATATATATGGCAATGCCCAATGGTGCCGCCCGCGTCATATGCTCCCCGGTCGGGCATCCGTCACTGTTTCCGTTCCGGCCATCTTGGATTTATGGCACAAAAATCGCACTCGATATATTTCACGCATTCTTTACGAGCTCTAGCCGGTTTTATGGGAAACAAACACGTAGGATGTTGTTGTTAGGTTAATTGAATATTGTGTGGAAACGCGTAGGCATACTAACTTCCGCTAGCTGACAAATGATTAATCGTAAATGTAACAGTGTTTGGCAAACATATGAACGCGTGTGTGCGTCGTTTCATAAAAACTAACGATGTGATGTGACTGACATGACAGCAGGATTTTTTGAAAACTTCACATAAACTGCACAATGGTCTCTGAGTCTTCTGCAGTTGGCACAAGTGACAGACTCAGAGACCATTGTAAGGTAATTATTGTAACCAACCTTGTAAGGTTCCTCGGTTTTTGTAGTGAGGGTAGAGATAGAAAAATGCGTGGTAAAGCTGGGTCACATTGATCGCACTGTAACACACGCTTAAAACGAAGGATAAAATGAAAAAAAAATATGGAACACTAAAAAGGTGTGAAATAACTTGTTGAAGTTGGTACCATGATAGTTCAAATGTGCGCATGGTACCGACTTCGACATATTATTTCACACTTGACAGTTTGGTTGGTTGTATTTTCTGGCAAAAAAAATGTTTTCTCCCATTTTAATGACCCATGCTACTTACGGAATCGATTGTCATTCACCGTCAATACGGATATCATCAAGTTAGGCGAAACACATTTCAGTTATTGGAGTGTAACTAAAAAAATGCTGGCCCGAATTTGATGAAATTCAAATGGGATCACCTCGGAAGTATACTCTCTCAAATAAAAACTAATTTTGAGAAGCGGTCCTAAAATAGGGGGGGGGGGGTAATCGGTCAACAAACATACAAATAAATACAGTCGTAGAACCCCTTCCTTTTTTTAAAGTCGTTTAACAAAAGAATGAAGATTGCCTTCCTATAATTTTAGTGTTCGTAAATTTGTAAGAATTACTTACTCGAAAATATGTAGGTACCAAAGTTGTTAGCGACGCAGCGAAAACTCTAGAATAAGTTAGAATAGATAATCCTTTAGATATAAGTAGATAATTATAGGTAAACCAGTATAACGTATAGAATAACTAGCCAGAACAACGCAGAACTTTCTGGAAACAAATGACCTTGTACAAAGAAAAGAGACAGGGATAAGAAAGAGACATTATCTTTCTATTCCAGCGCTCTCATTGGCTGATCACTTATTGTTTACTACGTATTGTAGCCGCTAGCTGTAATGTCTACTTAAACTATATATATAGAGCCGTCTTGTACTCGATTATGTTCAGTATTATTGTATCACTCGTGAAGAAATAAACCTCCGGTCGGAAAGGAATCTTTTATTTCGGCACCTTCGCCCGCCAAGCGAAGAATCTCGAACAAGAAGAACAATTTTACAGTCCACTACATCGAAGACCAGTAACTGAACGTTACAATTTTTGGTCCTACGTTCGCCGGATTTGGGAAATAAAGAAGATGCCGATAGTACGTTCTCGCTCACCTGAGAAAAGAGCGAAGCCGGAGGAACCGATTGGAGCTACCACCGATTCGTCTGTAGCCACCGAAAAAACGGGTACCACAGCCACGGCGACAACCGCGTTAAACCCTGCAACCGCCGTCGCGATGCGGGCTACTCGAAAAACGCGAGCCGCTACCGCCGCCGCCGCCGCCGCTGCCGCTGCTGGCACCTCCGTCAGTGCCGCGCCCGTGCGCCCTGCAGTAGGCAATCTTGGTGCCTCCGTTGGCACCACTACCGCGCCCGCGCATCACGTCGATACCGTTGCATCATGGCAGGTACCCGAGTACCGCCCCGCCCCGGAGGCATACGCCGCGTCCCGAGCTTGCCCGGTAGCAAGTGCCGCCATCATCGAGCCGCCGCGGGCACCAACGATATCGGTTACGAAGCCGAAGACACTTGGAGGGATTCGAGACCCACCGTTCATTGCTTCGGAAACTTTGGCCCGTGAAAGTGTTGCGAGATCAGCAAAGTCTTCAAAGAGGCAAGAATTAGAAGCCAGGCGTGAACTGCAAAAGAGACAACTGGAAGTAGCTCAGACCGCAGCCGCTTTAGCTCAGACCGAGTTAGAATTGGCTCAGTATTGCTCCGAAGAAGACTTAGATGAAGATTTTGAAGCAGTAAGATCAACGCACATCGAACAATGGGTAGAACGGACTACTACTTACGCAGAGCCAAAGGATACAGACAGACCAATCGGAAGGAAGAGTGAAATGCAAGATTTGGCCGAAGCCATAATCACCGCCGCCAGAATGGTACATCCCGCATCATCGCATATCGCACCGTCGAAGTTTGCAGACCTGCCTAACTTCACTGGAGCATATGAAGAATGGTTGCCTTTCAAGAGAGCATATAGTGATAGTGTGATACAATTCACTGAAGTGCAGAACATGGCACGCCTTAGAAAAGCGATCCAGGGAACCGCAAAGGACACAGTAAGGAGTTTGTTATTTGTGGCCTCCGACCCCAATGAAGTTATGAATGCCCTGGAAAGACGATTCGGAAGACCTGAGCAATTAGTTCTCGCAGAAATAGAGAAAATTAAAGAACTACCGAAGCTTAATGATCAGCCGCAAGAAATCTGTGTGTTTTCAAGTCGTGTGAGTAATGCAGTGACCACGATCAGTGCATTGAACAAACCGCAATACTTATACTCTCCGGAAGTTAGCAAGTGCATAATCGAGAAGTTATCACCTATACTGAAGTATCGATATTATGACTTCAGTGTGCGTAACCAAGAAGATCCTGAGTTAGTGAAAATAAAAAAGTTCTTGGATTATGAAGCTGGCATCTGTGGAAACTTTGCACCTCCGGACGTCACTAAGAAAAGGTACACCAACACGAGGTATCCGGTGCATACATCGTGTGAAGAGGAGCAAATAGACACTGTGGCGACATCGAGTGAAACTCGTAAAAAGTTTTGCGCGCACTGTCATGGAGAGCACTGGATCACTGAGTGTCGGAAGTTCAAGGAGGCTGATACCAATGAACGATGGGAAATAGCGAAGAAGAAACGTCTTTGCTTTCGGTGTCTGCGCCCACGTCATATGAAAAATAACTGCAGAGGACAATCTTGCAAGAAATGCAAGCGCCCACATCATTTAATGCTGCATACAGATTTAATGGAAAGAGAAGCAGCATCAACTGAACAAGAAAAGCCTACGTCTTCGGCATGCCTTCAAACAACGGTTACCGAAGACTCGAAGATGATTGTGAAATCCGTGTTCGCCGCAGCAGATGGAACCAAGGTGTTTCTTAAGATGATACCTGTGAACATCTACGGTCCGAAAGGTTCTTTGCGTGTCCTGGCCCTCATGGACGAGGGATCGACAGTTTCTTTATTGGACGCTAATATTGCTTCAAAAATTGGAGCCACTGGAAGAGAAGAGTCACTTACACTAGAGACTGTTGGCGGCAAATTGGTAAAGATGAAGCACTCACAGCGTATTGACTTGAAGATCAAAGGGGTGCACAGAAAAGATAAAAAGACATTAAAAGGTGTACGAACGGTTGAAGACTTGAAGCTATCGCCTCAAGTTGTGAATAAGGAGATCATAGAAAGCTGCAATCATTTGAGAAACATGAAGAATGAACTTCTGTATGAAAAAGAAAGACCATCACTTCTTATCGGTCAAGACAATTGGAACCTAATAGTGTCACGCAAAGTTTTGAAAGGGAAACCAAACGAACCTGCTGCGTCATTGACTAGCCTGGGATGGGTGTTGCATGGTTATTGTTCAGGGACTTCTTCGCCATTGAACTTTGTCCATCACTGTCGAACCACCTGCGATGAAGACCACATTGGAGATATGATCAAACGCCATTTTGATTTGGAGTCTATTGGAATTCAGCAGCGACATCCTAGCAACGACGCCGATGGAAGAGCCCTTACGCTACTACGTGAGACCACAAAGCGTCAACCTGATGGAAGATTCGAGAGTGGACTTCTATGGAAAACCGATGGAGAAACTCTGCCGAATAACTATAAACAAGCATACAATAGGCTACTAGGCATCGAGAGGAAGCTCGACAAGGACTCAACATTAAAGAAAGAGTACGACAGGCAACTACAACATTTGCTTGCCAGTGGATACGCCGAAGAAGCGCCAGCCGCAACCACTCCAGGTCGAACTTTCTATTTGCCTCACTTCGCTGTGGTGCATCCAATGAAGAAAAAGATCCGCATTGTTTTTGACGCAGCTGCCCGGTTTCAAGGAAAAAGCTTGAACGACGCCCTGCTCCCGGGACCCGATCTACTCCAGTCTCTGTTTGGAGTACTCCTCCGATTTCGTCAGGGGCCCGTGGCTGTAGTCGCCGATATCAAAGAGATGTTCCTGCAGATCCGCATTCGAGAAGAGGATCGAGACAGCCTTCGTTACTTGTGGAGGAGCGAAAATCAATATGAAAAGCCAAAGGAATATCGCATGAAATCAGTTATCTTTGGCGCTGCTTCATCTCCTGCCACTGCTATCTTTGTGAAGAACCAGAATGCAAAGGAACACGAAATAGAGCACCCCGAGGCAGCAAAAGCAATCATCCGGAACCACTACATGGATGACTACCTTCAGAGTTTTCATAACATCGAAGAAGCAGCAAAAACGGCAGAAGCAGTCAACACAGTCCACAAAACAGCTGGTTTTGAACTCCGACAATGGGCCAGCAACAGGAAAGAAGTTCTGCAGCGAATAACGAATCACGAAAAATCTCCACATGAAATCAATATTGGAAATGAAGAGGAGAAGACACTTGGATTGCGATGGCATGTGACAGAAGACAAACTGGCCTTCAACATCGGACTACGGAATAATGCGAGTGAAATCACTGAAATAGACCAAGCTCCAACGAAGAGACAAGTAACAAGCGCAGTCATGTCTACGTTTGATCCGATGGGTCTTGTCGCCCCAGTCCTAATTAAGGGTAAAAGACTCATCCAAGACATATGGCGAACTGGAACGAAATGGGACGAACCAGTGAACGAAGATCAACATCAAGTTTGGCTGGAATACAGAGAAGACGTCAAAGGACTTCAAGAACTGAAGATACCCAGATGTATTTCACCAATGATAAAGACTGGACAACTACACACGTTTGTAGATTCCAGTGAAACGACCTACGCATGTGCTTCATACTGGAGAACAACCACAGCAGCAGGTGAAGTCCAAGTCATGCTCATTGCTGGAAAAGCACGAGTGGCACCGATTAAGCGCACTTCAATGCCGCGCCTTGAGCTGCAAGCAGCGCTGATGGGAGCTAGATTGGCTGCTACGATAATGGAAGAAACTGACCTTGAAATCATGCAGCGAATTTACTGGTCTGACTCTAGTACAGTTCTACAATGGATGAAATCTGATCCACGACGTTTCAAGGCTTTCGTCGCTCACCGTTTGGCTGAGCTGGAAGATCTAACCAAACCATGTGAATGGAGATGGGTACCGACCAAACATAATCCAGCAGATGACGCCACAAGAGAGCTACCAAAGAATTTCAATGAACGAGCAAGGTGGTTCGTCGGCCCCGAGTTTTTGTATTTGCAAGAATCAGAATGGCCTGCTAAACGCTTCGAGAAACAGGAACTCGAGCTAACTGGTGAAGAAAGAAAATGTGAAAAAGTCGCAACTGCAAGAGAAGTCAAGCCAGAATTGTTCCTGCCAGATCCAGACCGGTTCTCAAGTTGGATGCGTCTGCTTCGAGCCACAGCGAGAGTCTTCATGTTCATAGACATATGCCGCAAAACACGGCAATCGTCAAACACTGCATCAGAAAAGGATAAGACTTGGAAACCATACAAGAATAAGGATAAGAAAATAGTTATTCGTCAAGAAAAGCCAGAACAGACAATAAATTGGCTTCCAATAAGACCGACGCATTTGCAAAAAGCTGAAATTGCAATCATTAAGAAATCTCAAGAAGATACATATTCGAAAGAGATCATGTCCATCAAGGGAAAGCTAACCCTAGAGAAAACAAGCAAATTGAGAAGAATTGACATCCAACTTGATGAAGAGGGTATTTTACGACTAAACAGTAGAACAGCGAAAGTTCGAGGGATCGGAAGTCGCGATAAAAACCTCATCGTGTTAGAAGGAAGACACAAGATTGCTCAGCTCCTGATCCAGCATTACCACGAACGTTTCTACCATGGAAATCATGCTACAGTAATAAACGAGCTTCGGCAAAAGTATTGGATCCTATCTCTGCGCAACTCAGTAAAAAAGGTTCTGCATCAATGTCAATGGTGTCGTGTGAGGAAAATGAAGCCGCAAATGCCTCAGCTAGGCGATCTGCCAGCAGAACGACTGCATCACAGTGACCACCCTTTCACCTGCACTGCGGTTGACTATTTTGGCCCTATGCACGTGACTATAGGACGCAGAAAAGAGAAAAGATGGGGAGTACTCTTCACTTGTCTCACCACGCGAGCTGTCCACCTGGAACTAGCATCATCACTGAGCACCAGCTCTATGATAATGGCACTACGACGAATGGCAGCAAGAAGAGGCAGTCCACGCATCATATATAGCGACAACGGAACGAACTTTGTTAGGGCAAACCACGAGCTGAGAACAGAAGCACAGAAGATTAAGAAAGAAGCAATTATTGAGGCTGCTGAGCGAGAGGGCATCCAATGGAAGTTCATACCACCTGGAGCTCCACATATGGGCGGGGCCTGGGAAAGGATGGTGCGGACCGTAAAAGTAGCGCTGTCAGCCGTCCTGAACGAGAGAAGTCCACCAGAGGAAGTTTTGTACACGCTTCTGACAGAAGTGGAACATACCGTGAATTCACGTCCGTTAACTCATCTAAGCTCAGACCCGCAAGACGAAGAAGGATTGACACCTAATCACTTTCTCATTGGTCGCTCCTGTGGAGCCTCCATAATGGGAGAGTTCGACGACCACGAACTCATCGGAAAAGCAAATTGGAAAACAGCACAGCGTCTGGCTGAACATTTCTGGAAAAGATGGATCAAAGAGTACCTTCCTACTCTTACGGTACGAAAGATGAAGAACGGTGACACCATCGATCCACAACAAGGCGACATCGTCATCATTGCAGACTCGTCACTACCCCGGAATACTTGGCCACGAGGAGAAATCGTGAAGGTATACAAAGGACCAGATGGCAGAACACGAATAGTCGATGTGCGGACAGCGGGTGGCGTGTTACGACGACCCACTTCGCGTCTCATCACCGTGGTTCCAGCAGCATCGCGACCCGAGAGTGGAGTGCCCTGCGAAGCGCGCACTGGGGGGGAAATTGTTAGCGACGCAGCGAAAACTCTAGAATAAGTTAGAATAGATAATCCTTTAGATATAAGTAGATAATTATAGGTAAACCAGTATAACGTATAGAATAACTAGCCAGAACAACGCAGAACTTTCTGGAAACAAATGACCTTGTACAAAGAAAAGAGACAGGGATAAGAAAGAGACATTATCTTTCTATTCCAGCGCTCTCATTGGCTGATCACTTATTGTTTACTACGTATTGTAGCCGCTAGCTGTAATGTCTACTTAAACTATATATATAGAGCCGTCTTGTACTCGATTATGTTCAGTATTATTGTATCACTCGTGAAGAAATAAACCTCCGGTCGGAAAGGAATCTTTTATTTCGGCACCTTCGCCCGCCAAGCGAAGAATCTCGAACAAGAAGAACAATTTTACAGTCCACTACATCGAAGACCAGTAACTGAACGTTACAAAAGTTATAAACATTAAATGGGTAAATGGAATGTACCATTCTGTGTAGTACGTACTTGAATATGACTGTATCTAAGCAAATATATACGTACAGTAAAACTTTTCACGAATAATTGCTTAAGTGTAATGTAACGTGTCATTCACGTGAACCAGTACAAACTGTTATTTATCTAGAGCAACTGTGTCACAGATAACTTATAGTTTGTGCGCCGAAGCGTGACTTGTTGACGCTTACGATACGAATACTTTTTGCAAATTGTTTGTGCTGCGGTCTCTGTAGTTTAAAACATCAACATGTGCCAGATGTTCACTTACACTTTTTTCATTCGCTTTGTGTGTGGTAAGTACAGATTGGGTACAATTGACATATCTGACCAGTATTTAGTTATTTACATAGTATATCACGCAATCCTCACAGTAAAATAATTAGTCATATCTTTTTTAACGTCATATTATTAAACTGTCTTAAAAAGGTAAATTATTCATTGGATAACAAGGGTTTTATTTAAGTTACCTTTGTTTCTGGTGAATGTTGGTATATACGTAATTTCATTTCTAAAAAAGTTTGTTTCCAACCAGAACGGTTTTGTAATAAGATTTCATCAAATGGACAAGAATACTTTAAATTACCTTAATTTACTCTAAGAAAAGCAACAATGTTTTTGCGCATTATTTTCACCGTCAATGAATGAGTTGCCCATGCCATTTCAGAGTCATCACGATTCCATTAACATTGTTTCGCATTGGACCTTTTTTCAGTACACCTGCCATTTCTTCGGTCACCGTTGATCTATAAATAATACGTATCGGAACAATTTGTAGTATTTCGTTAACCATGAGAACAGAATCGCGTGTTCTTAATGGAAGGATCTGGTAATTCGAGTTCTTTGTTCACGTATCGTGTTTAGGGTTGCCACCTTTAACTATTTGGTTATTCTGTGAATAATTATTTTTAACTCATATAAGTAAATTTATGATATAGTTTTTAAGGAAATCCATAAACGTAGGTAAATGTTATCGGAAATGGATGAAAGCCAAAAATTGTATAGTTTAGGCAAATGCTTCACGTTCTTCATGTTCCTAAAAATGAGTAATAATCTTTGTACATTATCTGCAAGGCTCTTATTATTAATCTCAGTTTCTAACAAATGTTGATGGTTATTTTGAAAAATGGCGGCTCAATGTTACTTTTACAACTCCAGTAAGCAAAAATGTTAGTAAGTTGGCGACTGGAGTTGACAAAAGTGACATAGAGCCGCCATTTGTTTCGATTTCAATCAACATGTGTTTGCAACTGAGATACATAATAGCCCTGGTGGTGACTTTGGTGCAACTCAGTTATATCACAAGATATAGTGCGTATCCTAATAGATATTTTGTGATAATACTGATATAACTTAAATTCTTCCAAATGTCACGAATCAAATTTAATCTATTTAATTTAGTAGCAAATGTCTAGGTATCATTATATGTGCTGATTATATTACTTAACTAAATATCTCAAAAAGTAAAGAATAATACTAACACTAAATTTTCTGTCATATTAAGTAATTTATTTCAAAATACCACCCTGAATATCTCCATTGTTACAGTCGACATATCGTGTATCGTGCTATAAGCTGTAAAACCTGAAATCAACGTTTCCATACATATTTCCAAATCCAAACTGAAGGCATATTGTGCAGAATCTGATCAATCATGGAAGCTGGTAACCCTAATCATATAGGTATAGTTAGATTTCTAATTACTCGTAGTATCGTTTCGCCGTCGATACATCGCATGCACGTTCTTGGAATGATTTAGCCGTAAATATCTAAATAGTAATGAAAATGCCTGTGCACTTTTAAAATTTTACTATACCGACATTTAATAATATGGGACAACATCCACACAAAGGTGGTCAGGTCCCAAATTAGGCAGAGCCTGTACTATGGTAACCTGATGACTGATATAGATACTTAAACACACACACCCAGACACACATCAAACAGACATGTTCATGCACACAAATGTTTGACCTGTCCGGGGATGGAACACGGGACCAGCGGCTCAGAAGCCAGGGTTACCAACTGCGCCAACCGGCCTGTCGACACATATAAGGTGAATTAAAAATAGTGCACAATACTGCACAGGGATGTTTGGAAACGTACACTGACCTAGATGCTGCTCATTTTTCTTACCTTTTGTAAACATCTGGCCACACAGTTGAATGATCTGGCCCCAGCCGTCCAGGTAAAGTCCTCAAAGCTAATTACTAAAAAAGTTTCCTTAAAAAGTGCCAGCGCAGCGACTCAATTACCGAATGATGCCAACGCTATCCTCGCGTATCATCTACACCGTTTTTGTCTGAATGATAAAACCATGTACCGGAAGGTAGGTAACACAATAGAGTAATTCATTACCTAACGATTACTGCGTTCGGTAATCAAACTGCCAAGCGTTGTCCACCCACCACCGCAGCGCTGCGGTCATGCCCTGACCACCGGGCCGGTCCATTCATCCATGTCGCCAGATGTTTATTTAATATCTGAATTTACGTTTTACCCGAGTCAGCGAACGTTTCCAAACTCCTCTCGTCTGTGCACTATTTGTGATTCAACCTACATGTTAAAGTTGTGATCGTTTTTTGGCAAATATTTCACTTAATTTATTTTCGATTATATAGGTCAAATCATTTCATTCTTAATATCTTTTCTATCTGCTCTAGAATTTTCTTCGATTCTCCTGTTTTACCACTACTACTAATATAAGGCTTTTTGGTCATACATACCTAGTTAAATGTTTGTGTGTATATCCATCTCTGAAGCTATCCTATATAAACCAATCTTAAGTTTATAAAAATACTCTTTTAGTAGATATTTTTGTTTTTCTCATTACCTACTTATTTTATCCTGTTCAATGTTACATAAGTAAATAAGGTATTTAGCCTCAATAGTAATCAAACCAAAATAGCTTCATTATATTGCCGGTACAATAAATAAAATCGGATATAATTGCAGTACTTGCGAAGGTAATCTTCCAATTCATATATCCGTCTAGTAAGTAATATAAGCGATGTTGTGTATCTACAAATATGTACCTATAGCTGTTTCCTGCCTTTAATATATTTTATGATTTTGTTTCAGGTAAAAGCCGGTTTCAAACGTTCATCAAAAAAGTTTTGTCACCGGATTCTCGGATGACGTTAAAACTTGGATTAATCTAGCAAGTATATCTTTCCAGTAACCACATTATTGCTTCTTATATTCTTTTAGAGAACGCTAAATCTAGGTAAGTTTTAATGAAAGCTCTGAAAAGATAGAGCAAGATTAACATATGCATAGAACTGAGCCCCTCTCTGCACGTCAGCTTTTCAGATACATACATTTTCAAAGCTAGCATGCTCATGCAAGAATCGTCTTAACAATGAACTGCTTAATTGCCTCGAAAGGACTTTTCCACATGTAGGTCTAACCGGGGGCGACACCGAATTATTCCTCAAATGACTGCTGACGCACCACACCTCGTGTATTCACAATTCCTCAATAGTTCATTGCTTCAACTATAGGGTTAGGAATTAGAATGGCTCTTAGTACCCAGTCTCGCCATTTCCATGTTAAAAAAGGGCATATTTAGTATCAAAATAATGTATTGTACATTATTACAAATTAATCCAGTAGGTATTACCTATCCTGTAAGCAAGGATAGGTAATGTTGTACTAGCTAACAGCTAGAACAGTATATTAAAGATGATAATGATGGTTAAAGTATTTTTTATGTAAAGAATTTTAGCCAAAATTGTACGTCAGTCCCATACCAAAAACAAGATACGGCGATATCAAAATGTAATATGAATATGTACTATGGCTATGACTATTATCTAACCCTTAGTAGGAGACAATATAACATACAATATAAAATAAAACTTCTCGGGCAATCTATACGTTTCTGTTAGATACCCGCAGTTGTATACAATATAGTATATAGGAACCGTTCACTGTGACGATATACCTAACACTTAAGTAAGTATATACATGTTTGTAAGATACTGGTCGCCACGACACAGGGAATCCTAGTGTGGAGACCAGGGCCTCGAGTGTATGGTATTAAGTACAGTATTACCCATATATCCTGTCTCTTATACCTAATGTATTAGTTAATTATAGTTAGTTTGATATATATTTAGATGTAAGATACTGGTCGCCACGACACAGGGAATCCTAGTGTGGAGACAAGGGCCTTGAGTGTATGGCATTAAGTACAGTATTACCCATATATCCTGTCTCTTATACCTATGTATTAGTTAATTATAGTTAGTTTGATATATATTTAGAATAATATTTCTTGTATAGTTACTGATTAAGTGAACTGTATTTGGTTGTATTTTTGGAAATAAACTTATTATTATTAAATATAAGTACATCGTTACGTCCAGAGTCAGATAAAATATTAGCAAATGATCACAATTCGTATTATTCATAATATGTATCGGTTTCTAAACAATACCTGAACAGCGCGTAAGTGCAAGTTGCATGAACCTTTTACAATGCATTGTTGTTACAAATGATTGCGTACAAAATCTTACCACAGAATGATTAAACGATACTGTAATATTTCTGCGAACAGTAGAGTTCGCGAGCACAGTCTAATCAGTGGCAACTTTTCGCAGTCTCAGCTAATAAAAATAGTCCAGTTTTTAAACATCACAAACTATTGTCTTACCACTTGACCAATTAGGTATGCACATTTTCGGAATGCCTCTTAAAAGTCAAGTACCAAATGTGTATTACAACGCTCGGTAAGTAGCGCCGCAGCAAACTTACCCCCTTTTTAGGAAAAGTACACCCCCCCACTCAAAAATCGCCAACGACAATCAAATTATATTGAATAGTAGAACATGCTTACCAAGTTCCGTCAAGATTGTAGTAGTACCTAAGTAAAAACATCTATATAAAAAGAATGGCCCCGAGTTTCTTGCCGCTTCTTCTCGGTAGGCTCTATATATTTTGGAACGCGGTGGTAGTCTTTAAAGTACATTATAATGAAAAATTTACGTTCATAAGTGCGTCTTTGATGCCTAAATTGAATAAATGATTTTGACTTTGACTTTGAATTGGTTGAAAAATGCGGCCTGGGCCTATACTCTCAAAGACGAACTACGAAGTTTCGGTTGACGGTTTACACATTTTCTACTGTAAAAAAAGTACAAATACAGTCAGAGTGATGACAGTTTTTTTCATATTGATGAATTATATTTTGTATTTAGGTATTTTCTAGGCAGTTTTATCATGTAAACATTTTACATAGTTCACATCTTGTATGTTTTATATAAGTATGTTTTGACATGAGTACCACTAAATTTTTAAAAAAGACTATTAGAAGACGGTGTACGCACTTATACAAAATTAAACTTCAACAAATTACACATTATGATGTTTAGATTTCATATATCATCATCATTCATAAAACACTAATCACTTATCATCACGTCATTACATTTCATCACTCTTGAGTGTATTTGTGCATTTTCACTTTCACAGTAGTAATCCAAAACTATTTAAAACTGTGTTAAGATCTCGTAGCCGAAAACAACTATATACCCTCAATAATATTCAACACAAAACTGCTCTGTACGCCAAGAGTGTTTTTTGTAATTACAAAGATTTACAAAAGGATTCCAAACTACATAAAAGAGTGCAATGACTATAACTTATTTAAATCCAAACTTTTGAAATTTTTAATTGACCATACCTTTTATTCAGTGAGCGATTTTATGTCATTTCAGTAGTAAAATCGTACGTGAAATTGATTGTTTATGCCCAGTTGACGTGCTACAATTTATTATAATTATTATGATTATTACATTTATAGAATATCTTTGATATTAATTTAGAATGTTATATTGACGTATATTTGTATGCTCACAAAGCTGATTTGATTGATTGATCGAATAATTCGTCAAACAAAACCTCGTAGTTCGTTTTAGGGAGAAGGCGTCCCGTACAGGAGCATCAAAATACAACCTAACAAACATACGGACAGATGAAAGTTAACGTGCCAGTTAAAACAGAGACACTTATGACAATACGTATATTTGTAATATAACTCTAGCAACGCCCGAGACGTTGAATGTAAAAAAGTTGATTCTTACGAATTATTTGCTGCATCGCCTGTACCCTTTAACATCCTAAAACATTATACATGTTTAATGTTGAAAGTGGATTAACTTTGGTACAATTCAAATTGAATACTCAGTGGAATACTTGAGTTAAAGCAATAATACAACTTGATAATATTCCGGAAATGGAATCATTTTAATACTCCCTTAAATATGTGATAATCAGGAATCTAAAGGTCCATTCTCACATCGTATGCAAAATATTGTTATTTTCAAAAATTCTTGCATTGATTCTTGGTACAAGTACAAATCTTTAAATATACTACCTAAGGTCTTTATTAATAAACGTTGCGTAAACCTATATTAGGCGTAACATGCTTTGTCTTGCTTTCACGCGTGACATTTACTGCAAGCGAAAAATTTACAGATAGATGTTTTAACTACTCCGGGTGTACGCCAAGTTTATTAATAAGGCCGTAAGTGTACAACTTTGGATTTGCCATTAGCGGCGTGTGGACTCGAGCCTTCCTCTCAGAGAGAGGAGTTGGACTGTTATCCACCACGCGGGCCCAGTGCGTCTTGGTGGATAGGCTAGTGGCCAACCCAGTCGAAGATTTTAGGCCGCCTGAAAGCCTTCGAGATAGCCTAACGGCTGTTGTCTTAGTACAAACAACCGGGACCGATGGATTAACGTGCCTTCGCGCTTAGGCGCTCAGTTGAACAATGCCACTAGCACACACCCATGCAACTCCTGACCGCAGCAAGCGTTGATTCTTGACATTGTTTATCGGTTCAGATCGCCAAGTCAAGCTTGACTTGGAGCTTGACGAGCGCTTCGTTGTAATGTATGAATAACTAGCTAGTCTCCGCGGTTTCACCCGCACGGTGATGGATGATGATGATGAATCTTGTATAGCCTATGTTACTCAGGAAGAATGTAGCGTCCAATGGTGAGGAGTTTTTGAAATCGGTCATGTACTTTTTGAGCCAATTCGTTAGAAACATACTTACATACAAATCTTTCCTCTTTATAATATTATTATAGATAGAAATATTTTCAATTGAAGTACTAAGTACACAGGTAGGTACTTATTGCTTAAATTGAAACGAGAAACTCCTATTTTCAATAGACATAAGATACACAAGAATAAATCCTGGAAAATTTTCGACGAAGTCAGACGATCCGAAATCGGGCAAATCCAATCTTCCCTGTTCACAATGGGAAATATCATTTCTGTCGAAAAGCAGATATCTCAATCCGACTGTATTATTAAATATTCCGTCTTATGATCTCCGCTTAAAACCTTACCTGTTCAAACAAAGATGATTTCTTCAGAGTTTCAGACGGATCGTAGGCTGATGTTAATTTAAAAAGCCTCTTGAAACATGTCTGACCGGTTTTATCTCTTTCGTTATTGCTCGGGGAAATTGAACTCTCCGTTTTATCACCCAGCCCTTATATTCTTCTAAATATGTATAGGGTTAGTAATATCTTGAAGCAGACCTAAAATTGAAATGTAAGTAAAATGTAAAAATCGAATTGTTGCTCTTAAGTAATTACTTTTTTATCTCTCACAGGAATATATTTCGGAAAGTAATCCTTTTTCTTTCTGGTATTATTTGTCTTCTTGATCAGTACTATGTATGTGTTCTAATAAATTTCTCTTGAGGATTACGGATGCTCGAGGCGGTGAAATTGATGTGTTTTATTGTTATACAATTGTTGTGTTGCGTGGTTTTAACGGATCGTTCGTAAACCGTGGATGTTTTAGTGGTTATCGTGTTTTATATGATTCTTAAAGCACTAATGTCTTATACGTGGAACTTCTCAAGTTTAGAGAGAAAAATTATAGTACCTTTACTCGAACGAGATAGAACTCTAGAAAGATATATCTCGGATGATAAGTGAGAACACCGAAGTATCCTAACATCGAGTTTAAGTATCTAGTTTTAACCCCGTCGTCGATGCAGGGTTTCTATAAGTCAAAGTCATAATCATTTTCAATTTAGGCATCAAAGACGCACTTATGAACGTCAATTTTTCATTATAATGTACTTTAAAGACTACCACCGCGTTCCAAAATATATAGAGTCTACCGAGAAGAAGCGGCAAGAATCTCGGGGCCATTCTTTTTATATAGATGATTTACAATGTTTTTACTTAGGTACTACAAAGATTAGTTCAAGTGTGTTGCCTTACAAAAGAGAGCATAATTATAGTATCAGTAGGGCAAGACACGCTACACTTTGACATCTTAGTACACGAGTAGATAGATCCTGAAGTGATCCGTCCCAAGCTGTTTTATCCTCCAAGTAATCCGAAATTTTGTAATTACCTTTTTGACAGAGTTTAGTTTAATAGTTATATTTAAACTTATCCCCTCACCAGTCGATTGTCAATATAACAATGAAATTTCTATTGTGTCTGGGTCGGTCGACTGATGAAGTAATATTAATAGGCAAATCTCGGATAACATTGGGAACTTTATTATATAATCGTTTACATTGTCTCATAAAAGAATGACTTATTATGTGGAGACGCGTTACATGTACGGATAGCTTGTGCTTATTTCGCGTGTTGATGGAATGAGCGTCACTCCTTTTATCAAAACTGCTAATGTTTTTTTACATACATTAGATTTTCATAGATAAACTGAGAGACAACAGTTAGAATGTTTATGTCTTTAAACTTCTGTCTAAGGGAAACTCTGGGAGCTAAACTGTAGATCGCTCGTATAGCCCTTTTTTGCAGTATAAAAATAGAATTAATATCTGTAGAACATCCCCAGAGCAGTGTGCCATATATAGAACAGCTTGAAAGCTTTATCCGACCTAATGAAGAGTTTTAACAAACGCTTAACTCTCGTATAGATAGCGCGACCCTTTTACATGCGTGTATTACGATATATGATTTTTTAAAGCTTTAACTTTTGCTAAGTGAAACCAAATTGTGCCATTTTAGAGAGAAAAGTAATAGTCCGCAAGGATAAATTTATTTATTTACTGGAAGACTAACAGCTATATCATAAATTAATACTAATTGTGAACACGAATAACCGCAACGTAGTGCGTAGTAGATACCTGATACAATACAAATATATCAGTCAAAAAACTCTCTGCTCATCAGTCGCCTAGCGGACGCTATGCTTGTACAAAACAACTCAATATCTTAGCGTTTAGATAAGTTGTTAAAGTTGTTACTCGCTCTCCACACATATGAATTCTGTCTATAATTACTATTGACGGCCGGTAAATATATATATAATATAGTAGCATTCGGATCTGCGTTTTCTGATTAACCGTCTCAGACGGCGTGACGACGAGGCGGGGCGACCGAGGCACTCGTTTGAGCATCGACGGGCATTACATACATGCCCGTCGATGCTAAACGAGTGCCTTTGGAAAAAAAGGGAGACTTTGGAACTGGATTTAATCTACATCCAAAATTAGAAAATATTTTTGTCCAAATTACTGTCGCTGGAGATTTCCTTTGAATGTTTATGAAATGTTACACTTAATTACCCCCAAGTGTATGAATTCAATCTCGCCGTTTTTCAATCAACCTTTATAGAAGGTATATGTAGATTTATATATGGCTGCGCGACTCCGCCCGCGAACTGAGTGAACTTTGTAACTAATTGACGATACACATACCTACTCGTACTAATTAGAAAGTGCCTAAACTTATTGAAAGTGCACGTATAATGCATTTTTACCCATGACCATGACTTACTATCTATTAAAGTTCCACCACGTTTCGAGATAACCCCGAGCATAGTCTCTTTCTATAGAAAATCTAAATTCGAACATGTTTGGAACAAGTATTGAGATCCACCAAGTTTTTAGAAATATTGTAGGGAATTTCTTCAGAGTCGTTTCCATTTTGTTTGCACAGTACGACTTTTAGTCATCTTTGTTATGATACTTTGATTACGATACAAAAACATGCTGGCATGATTGGAAACTGTTCTCTCTTATCTATGCTTAGACCTATAGAGTCTGCGAAGCCATCGACCTGAATCTACTTATTACAAATGGCTATAATTAGTCCCAATGACAATAGATGGTCTCCTTTTGCGTAATTACACCAAAGTTAATCTACCGGGACCCCCTTAGTGGACATTTTCTTCGCTGATACACCGTAGCGATTTGGGTTAAACTGTACTTAATTGTTTTAGAACCTGTTTTCCTTATCTGGTATCGGTCTTGGAGTAGGTTGCCATCGACTTTCTTTACTACGTAAGGTTAAAACGCTTTAGAAAAAACTAAAGTTTTCGTTCATATGATGTCAAACTATATAATTAACAGCACTAGTAGCTGAAGTGAAAATTGACTATTCTGTATGTGCTGCTATGTGAATTAGGAAAGTATGTGCAAGTAAGCAGGTAAGCAAGGAGCGGTAAACTAAAACAGAAGCTGTAAACACAAACATTGCCAAGCAATACTTTTTTAATTAAAGAAGATCAAACTTGACCTTTAATTGGAAAACACAAACCCGACACAAAAGTCTGACGACGAAGCTAACGAGCCAACAAGTCGCAACTTTCAGAAGAGAACTTTTACACGCAAAAACTCGTAAAATTCCCGTTTTTTATGGACAGGTATTAAACAACGCCTAACGAGAAAACAGCCTCTAGCTATCGACATTGGCGCAGTATACACCAGTATTTGAGGTATACGCATTTCTACTTCTTAACATGGACAATTGAAGGGAGACTTGACAACATATACACGTAAGAAATACAAAAGTAACATTACTAAGAGGGAATAGGAAATACGTATTTATTTATACGCGGACGATCGAAAGGAAGCGTAGTGGAGTCCGATCGGTCAATGTAAGAGGTACAGGTAAGTTAGATCACTAATAGTCAACAGTAATTTAAGGAGTACACATTTCTACTTGGAGATTTCTACGTGGGGTGTTCGAATGTAGCTACGTTATTGGCAGAGCCCAAGGGAAACATACAAAAGTCGAAACACTAAGTGCTTACCCTCATATACACATACCTTTTTAGAATAAGAACTAAAGTTATAGGCATTTGGGAAAAGCGTGTAGGTTTTTCTAGTAGACAGGCTAGGGTGAGGAAGTGGTGAACCACTTTCTTATCTGATGTCAAGTGAAGATGCAGTTGACGATGTAGCTTGTCTCGAAAGACGCCCTTCGCCCTTTAAGTCAGCAGTTCCATTCCTTGGCGATATGCATGATGATAGTGTAGAAGCCGAACACGACCAGCGGCCTTATTGTCTATCTTTACGGAGAATGGGAATGGGCACATTTGGACATTTGAATCCCGTTCTGGGCGAAATCCTGCAAGCCCATTGGCTGGAACCATCAATGGGAATGAGCATGAAGTGATATTTCATTCTCATTCAAGTTAGACAATAAGGCGGCAGGAGTTCGTAAAAGATTACACTTTCAAAAGATGTATGTACTTAATTAAAAGTCACTGTGGCAGTGATAAAGTGGACACGGTGTAGAGTGAGACCCAAACTTTTGACTGACAAGTTTGGACTTATCAGAAATCACGTTTGTTCGTCAAGTTCAAATTCATGTCGGATCCTGGTCACCAAACAATTTTCGCGTAAAATAATACAGAATTCTGATAATGACTACACCAACTGTAGCCAGGTCGAGTATGTCACAGCTTGTCAAAACATTGCTAACACTGGGCTCTCTGTGAAAAATCCATACCAATTTAAAATGTGGGGATCTTTGGTACTGGTAACATCAATAAACTGTGTTGTTCAAGTTTTCCCCGAAATTAATAACACCGTGAAGGAGTGTGACGTTCAAATAACAAAGCCAATAATGTCTGTTTTCTTTGGGAGGATATCTCGTCTAATTATTATTGTTTAAGACGTCATTAATTTGAAAGACTCGAATTATAAAGAAATTCTCTGAAGCTCACTACAACGTAATAACTTGAAGTTATTTTACTTTCATAGAAAATGTACTACTTACCTATAAAACTTTTGTTTTATTTTATGGATGTCGGCAATCGTTTCAGTGTGTCCTTCAAGTGAAAACAAATAGTATCAAGTCAGACTTAATTTTATTAATCGTGAATAACACAATATTATTTGAAATGATAATAATCAATAATAGATATTTTATTATATCATTGTCTTCAAAATTATCTGAAAGTCTGGATCGAGCTGTTGCAAAGATAACAAACAAATCACTTAACATAACATGTTACTTTCAGACCATGTCCTTACGCGTCTCAACCATTATATTATAACACAGTGATTGTGTTTCCTGAACTAAAGTTCAGCAAGCGTAAATGTGTTTAAATTGACTAAGAAGTTAAATCAACATTAGAACAGAAGCAACAACCGTCAGTTCTAATTTGACTAATCAAATTAAACTCTGTTAGGAAGTCTAGTGATTTGGAGCGTGCTTCAAGTTCAAAAGTACCTATAGTAACTATTGTCTTAACTGTGGAGTTTTAGTAGTAACTATTGTTGAATTTCGAATCGACGTTCGCGAGTAAACACCTCTTGTAATTTGCCTTTTCTAATTTGAATCATCTTTGAGAGATCTCCATTCAGTTTGCGGGTAGCGTCAAAGGATCTGACCTTTCTAGAGTATCTAAGAAACCACAGGTTTTCATTTGTAACATAACATCATATCTTTAATCATTGAACTTGCTAAATCAGAATTTCAAAGGATCTTTATCGGTATTGAGTTAACCAATACGTTAGGGTTTATTACGAGAGTACAGAATTTCTATTACCAAGCCAGCGTCTGTCGTTCTGTTTGTTTGCCTGCCTGTCTGCCTGTCTCTTTGTTCTACCTTTTAAAAGACTGCATTTATTTTTAACGTTATAGAATAGTGTGTGGAACAAATTACTAGTATTGAAATTTATAGAGAGATAAATTCACATCCTCAGACGGTTTTCGAACCCGCGTCTTCTGACTATCCGTGTCAGACTCCATGACCATCTGGGCCACCGAGGCTCGAGGTCCAAGCAGCATCGAATTTTAACTCTATTTGATTTAACCGTCTTACGGGGACATAATTTTTCACTCTATAAATTTCAATGTTTAAGATCGCTAAGCAGGCGTTAGTGCTTTAAAAAAGTAATATAAAAATATTAGTATCTACACGCAACCACGTCCACGTAGAAAAAAAGCTGTGTTTTCCCTCGTGAAGTCTCTTTTAATCAATGTAAATAGTATACTCATTCAAATCTACACTAAATCTTTCGCATTTATAATATTAGTGTGGTGGATATCCCAACACTAATACCGACTAGTTTGCCCTCGCCACAAAACTGCAAGGATTTTTGAGGTCCAAAGTGTCGGCGCAACAATTGTTGCAAGTAAGTGTCACGCGCGTTTTTCTTTTGTTTATTTTTTTAAGTCATCCCAATGTTTAACCATAGAGTTTAATTCTTTAGCGTAATATATTTTCTTTCTATGGCAACACTACACACGGACATGTTCTATCTGTGAACTTAAAAAAAAATATATAATCAATGTTTATATTTTCATCTGTGTTTGGCGGCGAGGTTATGTTTTGTGCTATAGTTTTTTGTGAAATAATCGGGTTAAACTCATGATTTTGATACAAATTAAACATGAATATGATCGTGAATGTGTAAGGAATACTGTTAATATGTGTAAATAATACTGTAAATATGTGTACACGAAATAAATTTGTCACGAATCGACAACACTCGGTAAGCTAATTTCTCATTGTTATGATTGGTTATAATTTGCTTTATTTTGAATAGATTATACTTTTACATTGTAAAATATCACAGAAATAATGTTGTCAAGTAATTACACCCATTCAGAATATGATAAATACGCCATATCATGTCAGGATCGATAAAAAATCGAAGTCACGTGACAGTTAAATTCGCTTGTTCTAAAAATTCAAAATTTGTATTTTTTTTTAAATATTTCTGATTTATAATTATTCTTTGAAACCTAGTTTGGTTTGTAGAATTTCTAATAAGAATTCCAATAAAATAAAAAAACCAACAAGAAATAATTATATTTCATAAAGAATTTTTTTTTTAGAAATCACCATGTCTAAGTCTAGAAAATAGGCCCCCAAGTTGAAAAAAATATCATTATTGGCCGAAATTTCAAAGTAGCTCTTATTTTTTTATGTAATTATTAATAACCTAAGCATATGTTACTAGGTAAAAATAATATTTCTGTTCTAGACATTCAAAATATTTATAAATATCAAATCAAAATCCTGTCTTGGTAAGCATTATTTATTGATAAAACTTATTTTTTGTGGTCAGATTGCAAGTTTTTTTATGATATTATTTCTTCTACGAATTTAAATATTTAAATGTAATTAGTTAGATATGTGTTTTTACTATTTAATTACCGCAAAAAACCTATAGGTATTAATGTAAAATTTTTGAATTACAATTTTTTTCCACATCAACTCAGATTTTTTCGGCTACGTCAAGTTTGTCCTCGTGTAACATAACATTTTACTAATACATTTGACATGAATGTTTATGTATCAGATTTCTTGGTTATTCAACTATCTCTGACAAAAATTTCGTTTCTTAACTCGCTATAGGTATGGCACAAGAGCTATTTATTCCCAACTCGGCGCAAACTTTTGACGCGGGCGCAGGTCGTAAAACTCGGGAGCAATCACGAGGGCGCCACAGGGCTCCTTAGGCAAGCTAGTCGATACAACAAATCAAAATAAAGTGTTTATACGTGTTTAGAGTTCTGCATTGCAAGAGGGAAAAGGAACCGTTATAGGACCACTTATACGACCGTTCGTTTGTTTCTTTTTTATCAGGAACGTGTGAACTTATTCAAGTAGAATGAACATCAAATACTTTTATGTCCCTTACAGCTGTAAACGAATAGTCTTATTATACAGGGTGTTTGGTAGAGGGACCGACAAACCAAATGAGCGTGTTCGGGGCCCACTTGGAGAATACAAGTTGGCCAAAAGAAATCCCCGACCCCCCAATTTTTTTTAACTTACCCGTTTTTTGTGAAATTTCCCGTTTTGATAATGAGAATCTTATTTTAACTCAATAGGTACAATTTCGGAGAAAAAGGGAAAATTCACAAAAAAAGTTAATAAAACATTGGGGTCGAGGATTTTTTTGACCAACTTGTATTCTTCAAGTGGGCCCCCGAACACGCTCATTTGGTTTGTCGGACCCTCTACCAAACACCCTATAGAACGTAGACTATAGATAAACCATGTTTTAAGGGAGTTAAATTATGATTCTCTAAACCGTGGTTTAATCTCAGGACTATGTTTAGTCCACGTTTGATAATATGACAGATAAAGTTTCAAATTCAACGCGTTAAAAAATATGACCTTATATTTCGCGTATTTTGACACTCGCCTATAAAACCTACTTACTGTTCTACCCAGAATCTCGAAATTCGCAAAAAGTACGGTTTCGCAGTATAGAAAAGTATAGAAAAAAACCTTACCTATATTGTTTTCAATCGTAAATAAAATTTGTGGTTCTACGTCAGTGAATAGAAAAATAAACTTGCTGAATTGACCTTGACGTACATACACGTGACGTATACTATGTATGGGAGAACCATTTTTTCAATCATAAAATTGGGCTTGTCTGTTAATCAATCAAGTCAGATTGTAAGTAAGTACTCACAGTTAAAATATGCTTTTTCATCTGGAATGAGATAGCTTCCTATAGTTATTTTATATAAAATAAATTTTTTCGTTACTACCCCCACTGATAGGTAAATTTAGGCCACTTTAGTATCAGAAACCTTTTTGTGTAGGCTTAAGTATCGTCCCACACCAACCTGCCGATCTTATACATATACGAGTATATGAGGCTATACTTAGCTTGAGTTTATTATAATATACATTTATTTCAATCGGTATATCTATTTATAAAAAACACTTAGCGTCTATATAACTGTTTAGGATTACAGCCTCAAAGGAAAAACCAAGTCTTTATTAATCTGTGATCAAGAGGCAAACTACTCTGTTTTCTACCGACTTCCAAAAAAAGGAGGAGGTACTCAATTCGATTGTATTTTTTTATGTTTGTTACCTCATAACTTTCGACTGGGTAAACCGATTCTCTATTTTCGTTTGAAAGCTGGGGCTTCCCGTGTGGTCCCATTTAAATTTCATTAAATTCGGCCCAGTAGTTTTTGAGATACACTCCAATAACTGCATAGAATGGAAGTCGGTATTAATCTTTTCAAATTGTGCTTGTGTTTAACCAAATAAATTTATCCAAATTGTAGATCAAAATACAAACATGAAACAAAAAAAATGCGAGTAATGAAAATTTCTCAAACGAAACGCGTCTCTGAACTCCACTGAAGGATATCATAGATTCCGATAATAGGAATACCTTGGCTGATATTGGACTGCTTTGTTGTAAAGACATTTGTCACAGGGCAGTTACAACAGTATATACTTTTATTAAAATTGGACTTGAAACATTATTTGCGACTTGAAACGGACATCTTGCGGGCGCGGGTTTCAATTGTTTCTCAGGTTCTAGCTTCCAAATCTATCTAGTCGTTCCATAATTACTGAAGATCGTGTTCATTATTTTTTCAGAGTGGACAATCGCCTTTGGTTCCGGTTCATAGTCATCTTTACCATCTGGTAGAACAATCGTGTTGGGGATTAAGATCTTACTCTTTTGCTATCTTCCTTGCGAGCTTCTAATGTTGGTCTTAAAATCTAAACTTTGGTTATAGCTACCGTGAAGATCAAAACCTTTCTAACACCAAACGGTGTTTCAGCAACTATTCCAGCTAGTTACTATTTTGCTGTCTTCGAATACTGAGATTTTCGTGAGCTACTTCAACTGGTATTCCAGCAAGACGCTTCATTGCGAATCGCGACATGAGTGGAGATTTGCCAGTCAACGCCATACTAAATTTATTCAGATCTGTACTCAAGTAAACATTCACTACTGAGCCTATTCTGGAATACCGCTTTTACTCAGTGATAAATTTTAGGGTATACTAGCATCAGTACTTCAGTAGAAACGGTGTTTTGGAGTAATGTTACTACATCACTTAAACTGTGGTCCATCGTAAAGAGAAGCGTGTGGATAAAGGGCGAGTGAGAGATCGAAGAACGATGAACAAAAGAGGATTTATCGATATCGTTAGTTTTTCTTTAGCCTAGCAACACACAATATGGAATACAAGTTCAAATATAGTTATATAATGGATGCTAGGTTATGTCTACTCGTAGTCAATAAGTGTCAAAAGCTTCTGATGAAAATGTCATGTCAAATTGTGATAATTGAAATACAGTACTAAATGTAGGCAGGACTTTACCTAGCTCATTTGCGTGGGTACTATAGTGCGTAGTGGGTGTGCAAATCTTTTAATTAATTGTTGTGATAACCAGGCTAGTTGGATAGCTTACACGTGGCATGCCACACTGTTGTATACCTACAACTGGTCGTGGGAGAAACAGTCCTGCCGCAAATCAACTCTAGCAAATTTCAGAGTTTTCCCTGTGACTAATTAAATTAAAGGTATTATATTATAGTAAAATAAAAGTAATACATAGTATTTATTTACCTCGACGTTTCGATCAAGTTGCATTGATCGTGGTCACGAGCTGACTGAAGAGGCGGGTGTCATTGTCTTGAAGTATGGAGATATTTTTAATATACCCCCAACAGTTACCCCCAACCCCGTTAATTTAATATACGAGGGTGAATCAAAAGATTCTTGGAATCAATATTAAAAAATGCAAAGATTTAAATAATAATATTTTATTTTTCTACATAATCTCCCTCCAATGCAATGCATTTAGAATAACGCGTTTCTAACTTCCTTATTCCTTGTGAACAAAAAATATTTTCTTGACTCTCGAAAAAGTCCTCTACGGCAGCTATAACCGCGTCATTATCGTGAAATTTTGTTCCACGAATTTCCTCTTTTAATTTTGGAAATAAGTGAAAATCACTTGGGGCTAAGTCCGGAGAATATGGTGGGTGGTCAAGGAGATTGAAGCCAGCACAGCGGATTGCGTTGAGCGCAACTTCCGATCGATGAGCAGGAGCGTTATCTTGAAGGAACAACACGCCCAACGACAGTTTTCCACGACGTTTTTCTTTAATCGCTTCACGCACTTTCGGGATTAAATTTGCATAATAGGGTCCAGTAATCGTCTGGCCTTTTGGCATGTAATCAATAATAAGGATTCCTTCACTATCCCAGAACACAGAGGCCATAACTTTGCCAGCGGTAGGAGCAACTCGAAATTTCTTAATGGATGGAGAGGATGGTCGTTTCCAAGACATGCTTTGTCTTTTAGTTTCAGGATCAAAATGGTGGACCCACGTTTCATCCATGGTGACAAGACGACGGCAAAAATTATCCGAATCACGCTGGAACATTTCGAGATTACGCTTGGAAATTTCCAAACGTCGCTTTTTGTTTTCGTCGGTTAACATTCGTGGCACCCATCTTGCAGACACTTTTTTGAACCCCAGTGAATCAATTAAAATGGATTGAACGCTACCAAAAGATATCTTTAGGATCTCAGCTATATGTTTTATAGTCATTCTTCTGTCTTCCAAAACCAGATTCTCAACCTTTTTGACATTTTCTTCTGTAACGGAGGTTGAAGGCCGCCCAGAACGCGGGTCATCTTTACAGCTTGATCTACCTCTTTTAAATTTAGCCACCCAGTACGCAACCGTAGAATAGGGTACAGCATCACCCCCTAATGTCTGCTGAATGTCCAAAAAAATTTCCTTCGTAGAAATTTTTTTCAAACTGAGATATTTTATCACCGCACGTAACTCACTTTTATCCATAATTTTGACTTTTTAGCAACTCGTTGCACAAAAAAAATTATTACATGCGAACGAACTGACAAAAACAAGTGACAGTCTGCATAAATATAGTGTGATAGACACTCTTTAATTTGAATATCGAACTTGATCCAAAAAGGTTTCATATATATGCACTTCTAAGAACTTTTTGATTCACCCTCGTAAATATGTGTTCACATCGCGAAAGTTTAAAAATTACTAAATTAAAAAAAGCGTTTAATAACGGTCGTTCTATTTTTATCTGTAAAATATCTTGTTTTATATACCTACTGCGCATAACGTAACACACAATAAAAATACTTTTTAACCGACTTCAAAAAAGGAGGTTATTTGTTCGTGCGTATTAATTTTTGTATGTGCATGTTAGCCGATTTCTCCCCCATTTGTGGACCAATTCTCAAAATTCTTTTTTTTTGTTTTTTAGAGTAGGTATACTTCCGAGGTTTAAATTTCATCAAATTCTGTTAAGCAGTTTTTGAGTTACACTCAACAAACTGAAAAGTGTTGATTTATCTTGATGATATCATCACTGACAATCGAACCCGTGAGTGAGTCACTCACGGGTTCGATAAAAATCGTGAATTTTTTTTTTACCGAAAAACGGAACCACCTTCATCATCAAAAAGTGTGAAATAACTTGTTGAAATCGGTACCATGCGCACAATATTGTGATAAAAGGTACTTTTGAACAATCTACTATTCCATTTTTTGGTATTTTTTTATATTTGAGTTATAGGCTTGTTTCTTATTAAGTAAGCAGGTACACTTTACACAGCAAGTGTTTATCAACGGAATGGTGTACTGAACAAGTGCAATTTGAAATAAATATTTAAAAATACCGACTTCCATTCTATTCAGTTTTTGGAGTGTAACTGAAAAAGTACTGTACCGAATTTGATAAAATTTAAATGCGACCATATGGTACCATTTTTTTTGTTTTGTTTTGTGTTTCGGTTCACCCAATCGGTGTTCACCAAATTATGAGGTAACAAACATTAAAAAAAAACTGTCGAAATGAGTACCTCCTCCTTTTTGAAAGTCGGTAGAAATACAACTTTATATATACAGATTTGACTATAGTAGATCCAACCGTTTATCCTCTTTTTGACAGCACCAATAGAACGTAACATGACGATGTTACGCAAAAGTTAACTTATAAATGCGAGGTTTTAAAAATATGACAACTGCTTAAATTTGCTCCTTGATCCCGTATAATAATCATCTTTCACAAAATGAGTCCATAAGTGCAGTAGTTTTTTTATAAATTCCATAAAATAACAAACGTTTTTAAAAAATTACGTTCTATGGCTATCAACATAGTGATGTTACGAAGTTACGATTGAGATATCGATATTGTTTATGAACTATTTTTACACGGGTGTTTTCCGTTCTCGGCACATAATATCGGATTTATTTTTATGTAAAACCGTTATATTGATGCGCCTCAGGAAAACATACAGCATTATTTGAAGACGTGTTTATCTCCTGGTGTATATCCAAAAAAGAACAAGGTTATGATGACTATGATGATTACAAGTACAAGTCATACTTGACGAAGCTGTTACCGGTTAAATCTGGGATGGCCAGCGAGCAACACGGAAGGGAGTAGGCATACACAGCGTTTCCCCTCTGTCAAAGTACAAGTCCGCATGGACCATGGAGTTTGATAATATACTGTGGGGTGAGGGCGGGGCTAGATTTGTGAATGGTGCTTTATTTTTTATGTGTTAGTGATTTGGTTGTGTGAGTATGATCGGCAATGGATCGGTACAGGTATGTTTTGTATGTAATAGTGCGGCTTTGCGCTAGTGTGCAACTTCCCCTCCCGCAAGAAATGACAGAAAGATTTGAACAATATTTTTTAGCTAAGGCTACTCCCTTCCGTGTTGCTCGCTGGGGATGGCAGACATTAAAGTCTGCCGTTTGGTACCAGAAAATAGTAAAGTTTGAGCAACCCCAATTCCAATTTAAGCAAACGAAATCTAATCTTTTATTTTTATTTATTTATTAATCAAAATCAGATTCATCGTTGCTGTCACTCGAGCTATTGCCGACATTTATAATTAATTGTTGACTCATATAATCTATCGCCACGTGTTTATCCCAATCTGCCATTATAGTTTCTTGTGTTTTTTGAATTACATTTTGCCAGCTTTCCGCAGTTACTTTCACACATGCATTTTTTAATAAATTTACCATTTTGTTTGCCGTGAATGGGGGTTTTGTGTTATTTCTAGCAGCGTGTCCTTTAACTTGAGCCCATATTAATTCAATGGCATTGTATTGACAATGATAGGGTGGAAGTCTAAGAACCCAATGACCATGTTCTGCAGCTATTTCGTCGATCACATATCGTTTTGGGAAGTGTTTTTTTGTTCGTAATATATTTAGTAATTGTACTTTTAGTAAGGAGTTATCAACATTTTCACCATGTCGTTGAAGCCAGTCAATGATTACTTGTTTTTTGTCGGCCTGGGTCGGCATTTTATCAATTTGGCGTGAGTGATAGGATGCGTTATCCATAATAATAACTGACGGTTCTTCCAATGATTGTACCATTTCCTTAAACCAACTTTCGTAAACCTCAGAATTCATTTCGTCGTGGTACTCAACTGTTTTTTTGGATTTAAAGGCCAACAAAGCATCTGGCATGAATCCTTTCACAGACCCTGCATGGCAAATGATTAGACGTTCTCCTTTTCCCATCGGTACTGAGGTAGTGGAAGCAGCGGTGTCATCAGTCCAGCTCTTAGACACTGTGTGGTTCGCATTCAGCCAAGTTTCGTCAGTGAAAACAACATTTGACCAATCTGTAATTTTTTTGGCTTCGCTCAAAAATTCGCAACGAGCAAAAGCTACGTCGCGACGCTCCATCAATATTTTGCGTTTGTCCGATTTTTTATAAGTAAATCCAATTTCATTCAAGACCTTTACCAATGACGATTTTTGACCTCGGAACAAATCACATTCACGCAAAGAAGCAACAAGTTTTTTAAGTGTTGGAACTTCTTTACGTAAGTAATAGTTATATATATGACGGCGTATAGCGTCTGCGTCAAAGTTGTCAACCGAAGTCACACGACGTGGTTGGCGTTTTTTCTTCGGCGTACGAAGCTTATTCTCCTGCATGCCGCTTGTTCCGTAGGCTTCGGTAGTAATTTTTGTAATCGTAGATGCACTAATACCTAACGCGGCCGCAACGCGCTCTCTCACTTGCGACAATGGTAAAAGCGGGCCGCCATTTTGATACTCTGCTTCAAAGTAATTACGAAGCTTGATCACCATTTCTCTCGTCTGTCCTTTCAGCACTGATCCTTTCGGCATTTTATAGTTCCAATATAAAACTCAGCAAATAATTACTAGCACGGGCGTCTTGTTGCGAGTGACAGTGACAAATACAAAACGGCGGTGGACCATTGAGTTTTACTACCTTGATAAAATACTACTGCTTACCCATAGACAAAAAAATTGGCAGTCATAGGAATTGCCGATAGAAGTGAAAACTTATAACTCAGAATTTGATAGCTTACCTTGGAAACTACACGGGTGTAACCGGACGGCGTGGCCTCGCCATCTGGGCATGGCCATCTAGAAATGCGTCAGCATTTCCCATTGGCTGATGCGTTTCTAGATGGCCATGCCATGACGGCCTGTCCACGCCCTTTCAACATTCCCCATTGGCTGACGTATTTCTAGATGGCCAATAGCCATGGTCATGGCGCCATTCCTAGGACTATTCTCTTTCCGCACAGACTCGATAGAAAAATGAATCGAAATCGTGTCCACTATAATCACTTGGTCACAACACTTTAACTGACAAATTAGATCTGTCAAAAAGAGGATAAACGGTTGGATCTACTATAAGACACTATTATGAGCTGGTACCACAAATACTGCAACACCATTAACTATGATGTAATCTGTGTTTAAAAAATATTATTTTAATCCTATAAATACTTGTACACTCTCTTCTTCTTCGGAGAACTGATATTGATGATAATTACCAAATTGAGCGTGGCTCAAATAATCATTTCAGAAAGGGTACATTATACGGGACTAAAGGGGACATTTATACGGTTAATTTTGCGCCCTAATATAAAAATAATCTTAAATTGCTCAAGTAATATAAACATTTTCTCCTTGCTCAAATTTTTATATATATGAATAGATTGACTTTTCAGGTAAGGAAATAGGTTAATTCAGCGCCTTTAAACCTTGAGCTATATTAGCTATGTCTAGCGAGTCCACTTTTTTCAATCCTAAGATGTTAATTCTTTCTTAGTAAAAGAAACGACTACCACCAATAACAATTGCATTGAAAAAGGTAAATTGAAATAAACCGTATGTCTTAATTTGCGTTATAATTAAATTAATGCCCGCAGCGGGGGCGGTTGTAAAGCTGTCGTTCACTTGTTTTATTGTAGGTGATAAACCTAAAACATTGGAATAACGGCTATTTACTACAACATAATGCGAGTAAACGTAATGCGTGTTTAATCTATTTCTTTAGTAGTGAGCCGTTTTGCTTTATATGAATGATATTTTTACTTTTTAGGTCTCCCGCAGCTGGAGTTGGTTTTGCTTTTAATGGTCGTAGTCCACAATGGTGCACATAATTATTTCAACACCGTGATCGGCAGATTTATAATCATTTATGCTTATTGTGTTTTTGTGGCATACTTATAATAATAATATAATTGGCTTGTTTATTTTTTGATTTTATTGATGATGTGGTGGAAGTTCATAACCTTCTGCAATGCTATAGCGCACTTGCGGTGGCATGTCAACGCTTCCGACGATGTTTTCTTCAGCCTCATAGGGCTGGTTGGTTAAGGGCTCAAGCTCATTGCTCCAGCTGGACCTCAGAAAGCTACTACTCCCCGGTTGCTAACACCCTGCGCAGGTTGCATTATTAGAGAATAAAAAAACGTGTCTGGTTTGGTGGCTATAGCGATATTCTTTTATTTTCTACCGATTTCCAAAAAGGAGGAGGTACTCAATTTTATATTTGTTACCTCATAGCTTTCGAATGGGTGAACCGACTCTCAAAAAAAATTTGTTAAATCTGGTGCTTCCCGTGTGGACCCATTTAATATATAAATTCGTTTCAGTAATTTTTGAGTTATAATCCAATAACTGAACAAAATTGAAGTCGGTATCACATTTTTCAAATTGTTGTGTATATAAAAAATCTATCACAAAGCACCTATGTTTCGGTAGCTGTCATGGAAAGCAAGTCTCCATTCTAGATCAAAAGTGATACCTTCAATCTCATCATCAGTGACAATCAAGTGTTCAACTTTTGCAATATGTACAATATTTGAAGCTTCTCTGCGACTAACACATTATCTGGAGCCCTACTCCCACCTCTTAAAGTAATCATGTTTTAACCTTACCATTAAATTTGGTACCACCACTTCAATATAGCAAGCTTAAAATAATTAATTGCGATAGACGTTTTGATGACGTAGTATCAAATAGTTCACTCAGTTCGCGTACTTTGACTTGATTTTTTACCAAGTTTCATTGTTCCAATGTGAAAGTTTTGAAGATCATATTGCATACCACTTATATTGCTTACCATTAAATTTGTTTTACCGTTTTGTATCAGTGGGAGTACGATAGTACGTATGATTATTCTAAGCTTATTACAAAACGCTCCTGATTTATGATAGTTTCGTAAAATGGTGGGAGTAGGCCCCGAGGTTGTAGCGGAGTTTTCCGGTTCAAAATCGTTCATTCTTACGAAGATCACCTGATGAACACCTGAAGTGTCGTCATCCTTCTATTATCTGCCTATAATACGAGGCAAAAATAGGAACACTTAAAAAACTCGCCATTAATTTTGGTCAGGCTTTAAGTTCTGTAAAACGACTGCCCTCGAATAGTGCCAAATGCCCCAGTCTGAATCTGGTGTGTGATTATTGATTTTAATGTTTCTCCGACTACTGACAAAGTAAATCGAGTCTGTCGAACATTAAACTGTCGCGAATACATTGTAACGTGAACTTTACAAACCTGCCAAACGCCCAATCAGGTTGACTGTCCTTCAATCTATTCCAAGATGTGGCCGATGTCATACCATCAACTGTGCACAACCAGCAATACCAGTTTGCACGACTAACTGTGCACCACTATGACTACTACAGAATAAACAGTAATAGAGCTTGCTACGAACACAAAATCTACAAACCGAAGCCCTCACACGCTGAATGTACCTATGTTTGCAAACATGGCAGTGGGCCTAGCACATGAATAACTGCGCACGTGTCGTTCACGTGAACCAGTTAAAACTGTCATTTATCTAGGACAACTGTGACACAGATAACTCGCAGTTTGTAAGTCGAAGCGTGACATGTTGACGATTTGGATACGAATACCTCTTCGCAAATTGTTTGTGCTACAGTGGGCCTAGCACGTATAACTGCACAAGTACAACGAAACATGTAGTTCACGTCAACTAGTACAAACTGACAGTTATCTAGGGCAACTGTGACACAGATAACTCATAGTTTGTATGCCGAAGCGTGACATGTACACGCATTCGATACGAATACCTTTTCGCAAATTGTTTGTGCTACAGTGGGCCTAGCACGTATAACTGCATACAAGTACAACGAAACATGTAGTTCACGTCAACTAGTACAAACTGACAGTTATCTAGGGCAACTGTGACACAGATATCTCATAGTTTCTAAGCCAAAGCGTGACATGTTGATGCTTTTGGAAACGATTTATAACTTTTCGCAAATTGTTAATGCTACGGCCTCTGTATACTTAATATGGTTCGTTACGCTTGTGGACTCAAATCTGAATTTGAATCTACATGCCTCATCATTAAAACATTTATTGCATTGTGTAGGTACGTAAATATATCACAAGAATAGCTATTGAATTATCCTTAACTTACAGTAGGTACTTTAGACCCGTTCATCACTCAAGATATGATATCTGACTATAGAGTTTTTCATCAATATTTACATGTATAGTAATCAGTACTGTAATTAAATAATAAAATGTTAATTATAGATTCTGTTAAATTCTTAATACAGACATCCATTATACAACATTGTTATATTACACAAATAATTGAAAATATTGTATGTATATGATTTGAGTTATATTTATCAAAAATTACTTCAAATGCAAATTTTGGAAATGGGACAACCCAGAGGACTGTGGTTTAACCCGTAGATTCGCCATTCGCCATATTTGGCCAATAGTACAATAGATTTCACAGAAATCAACCTACTTTTCTAGAAACTGCAACGTGTGTGGTTAATAAGTAAAAAATTATAATATAGGTATGTATATCATCATAAAATTTATTGCACATTTTTTCACAATATTGTGAGATTTTGAGAAAAGATTGGCCCGGACAAGCATATACGAGCTGACAGAGAATTACCATGTAGATGTGAACTGCGCTTCAGATTTTAGAGTTCACTAGCTTCAGTTACAAATAACATTATGAAAAGTACTCTTAGTATGTACTTAAGTACGTGGCTCTCCTCGGGTATCCAATAAGAGACTGGTTATCCGGGGAGGGATATTTACTTATCGTTCATGCATAATAATCATTTCACACTATTTTACCATATATTTTTACCATTTTCACACATAAAATTTTATTAACGATCAAATTTTGGGTACACTCATTGTTTATAATGGACTCGTTTCGTCTCATCTCATCTCGAGGGTTATAGCTGAAAATCAGCGTTTACTCCTTGAGTAATTTTATTCGCTGAGCTGTTACCCATTTGTTTAGGCTCCAACACGCACGTTTTTAATTTAAATACTTAAATACAATTAGCTAGTAATTATGTTTAAGAGATTTTTATGACGAATGCACATGTATATTGAAGAAGCAAATAAATGTTCTATCTATCTATCTATCTATAAAAGTCCCAGCTAATAAGTCCAGGTCAAGGATTTCGCTGGTACCGTATGGCGTCAAATCATCGACTCTCGCAGTGTATGCACCGTTACACTTATGGACCAATACAGTTTTTATTACCACATCTTTACGATCTCAATTTGCCTGCGCCCAAGTTATAGACCATAAAAATTACAATGTTGTCGGTTTTCTAAGCATTTCGTTTCTAATCACTATATTGACCTTTGACACAGAAGATAATATATATTATAGTACTGAACTTTTGATGAGACCATGTAATAAAATAAGATATAGGTAGATGTATCAATGATACAAGTTAGTGCAGTAATCTAATTCCCATAGTACGTGGTTAAGCATAACAAAATGTTGTTTTGAAAAATTAAGACTAATAATATATGTAGATACCTAAAAACAGAAGAAGGTCCATACTGTCGTAACTATATTAGATCAAAGGTGCGTTCGTTTAGCTTATGAGGGCATTAGTGGCGTTGTCATTGATGGCTCTTTTGTTAAAGCGTTCGTAAAGCTCAAAAACGTTATTTTTGCCACTTTTGCCCACACCCTATTTGAACGCTCAACTGAGCATAAGAACTAAAATCGCATGATTATGCTGTCAAATACATAGCTGTCAAAAAACGATCACAAACAACCATGCTCCGGACGTGGGTCAAAAATTGCAAAAATTGCATTGCAACTTTTTGGTGGTAAGTAATAATTCCTCTTTTTTAGCTTTCCGAACGCTGAACAAAAAGAGACATGAACGACATTTTCACCCTCAGATTTCCAATTCGAACGCCCCTTGTGAGCGTTTTTAGCTTTTTTTTCGCTAAAACCGATCACGAATGGCCTATTCGAACGCACTACATATCAGAGAAATATAATAATATACCTATCCATCTATATCTATATACATATAATAAAAATGTAAACGATCGCTGTCTGTCCATGGCAGATATATGAATTAAATATTTTTGGGGCTTTTAAAACGAAAATAGAAAGAAAAAAATATTGTTTAAATTTTTGCCTGTTTGTCTGTGCGTTTGTGCACGATAATCGTTCACACTAATATATTATGGTAAGCTACACTTAAAATTCAAGCGAGCGAAGCCGTTGGCGGGTCAACGAGTCCTTTATAAGATTTTATTCTCTACGCAGATTCCACTGTGGTTGTCAATACGAATACAATAACTAAGTCTAGAGTATATTTTATGTATTGATAAATTCTGTTAAACATAAATAATTCGTACTTTCTCAAAGCGTCTCCGATTTAATGACTAAAAAAACTAGCAGGCGAACTCGAAATAACTTGTTATATACCGATGGTAAGTTTATTGCAAGATACCAGTTTAACTTCCTTCAGTTAATTGACATCTGAATAAATTAAATGAGTCACTTGAAAATGATGTATTAAGTAATAATCTTAATAATGTATTAAACTTTGTATGCGGTAACTATTTGAAGCTTTATGCAGATTATCTACTCGTAGGTACTCTCTAGCTCTGTAGGTACAATCTGAACACTCGTTGCGTTTTAATGATTAGACGTTTAAAGTAGAGAGAAAAGTGAAAATATGAATCTAGTTTTTATGCTGTAAATAATATTTTTTTCTATAATAATAGTGGCAAGATGTGCAAGTCGTAAGCGTGATTGTAACATTTGATCTTGTAATGCCAGTTGCAATGCCACTCAAAGCTTTACACCGAAACATTCCTTCCACTGCAATGTCTCAACGAAGCATGTTTTTTATTTACATTCACCTAGTAATTTGATTTAATGCAGAAAATCTGATACTGATATCGAAGGTTCTTTTGAAAGAAAAACCAAGTACCGATGGCAGGACATGTTTTGTGAAAAGCATTAATCTCCGTTCAGACAGTAATAACAACCTAAAAGGCATTTGTACTTACTCAGAATTTAATGGTAAACTGGTATGTCGCCTGAAAACTGAGTACTTGTCGTATTTTTATTGCCAAAAGTAGGCAGACAGGCAGGCGGCCCACCTAATGGAAAGTGGTCAAAGTCGCCTATAGTTTGCAACACAAAGGGTGTTGCCAACGCGCTGCCGACCTCTAAGAATTAGCTTTTGTGGTTCAAAGCCTAAGGACTCGCTATAATATATCTTAAAATACCTATTTAAATGACTCTCACGCTTAGCAGGATTATTTATAATTAACTAGCTGGTGCCCGCGACGTCGTCTGCGCAGGTTTAGTACTTCGAGTAGCTTATTATCTCCATATCCATCTTTATACCAGATGTTCATAAAATATTTACATGAGTAAGTTTATGTTCTTAGAAATCAATCAGTTAACAATAATAATAAAATACAACACCCACGTACATACAAATATATAATTAATCACGTTGTAAAATATTGTCATTACACTATATCACCCTTGTCGGTATTTGTGTTACATTTCATCACCCTTAACGGTCGCCGAGCACGTCTAGTGTATCGAGCTGTCGAAATGATAGCTTGCTTTTGACTAAGCTATCAGCCGTGCGATTCTCTAAGAGCAAACATTGTTGCATATTTGACAACATCCGTGAAACAAATGACAGGATGACAAGAATCGTCGGAAAATCAACCTTATGTACAAGGGCGATATCTCATAAAGTATTTGACATCGGTGAGCTCACCGATTATGCTGTGCCCACGAATATTACGCTTTTTCGGCCGTATGGTGATGGATGATGATGGTGATGATGATGATGAAAAGTATTCTATGTGTCAGTCCAGCGCCTCATCTACCTCCATACCAAATTTCATCAAAATTGGCCCCACCGTTTAAGCGTGAAAAAGTAACAAACATCCACACATCCATACATCCATACTAGCAAACTTTTGCGTTTAGTTACACTTAAGTTTATAATATAATAGTAGGATTTAAGACTCGCCAATCATATTGTTATAGACACAATTGCGATGATTGATGATGTATAGCAGTTGGTTTCTTTAAACATGTGAAAGCATAGAGTTAGGTACAATGTAATAAACAAGTCTGGTGAGCTACCACGTTACACAGTTGCAGTTTCCTATCATCATCATCATCATCATCATCAGCCTGTAGCAGTCCACTGCTGGACATAGGCCTCTCCAATTGCACGCCACTTAGGTCTATCTTGGGCTTCTCGCATCCAGTTTTTGCCAGCCGTCTTGCGCAGATCGTCACTCCACCGTGCCGCAGTTTCCTAACGGTATGCTAATCGTCTAGCGGTCGAAGGTAAATTATGGCCAATTACAACCAGACTGCTGTGACAGACGGAAGAAAAACTTTGACGAAGTGGAATTTGAAGACGTGGTTTATTGATCTTAAGAGGTAGACGCAATTCTTCAATCACTTCGCAAGTATTTCTCAAGCTACTCATTGCTTTTATTATTTGAGTCCAGTAAGTATGCAAATTATAAAAATAATTATTATATTTTCTATAGATTTTATTTATTTAAACTTGACAATTATTATTTTATCTAGTTTTCGCATATGACTTCTACATACATTAAAATAATAGTTTTATGATTACACGACGTTTCATTTTGAAATAGTTAGTAATGCAACTAAAACTTTTAATAAGTAATATTAACCAAAAAACCAATTATCCGTCTATATCCGGTATTATACATGTGTACCGGGGTATAATTACTTAACGCGCGCTGGTATCCTGATAATAGTACAATACATTCATTGCAAAATTAAATGGTGATTTTTTATATGGGGAAATCATATTAGATACCCGGACACTATGGGGAGCGTCCGTGTTATGTGGGACTTTCCACTAAAACCCCCTCGCTGGCCTTCTTCGATGTCTTAATGATGACTCCAGGATCTCCGTTTGAACGCACTGGGACCATCAAGACATATTGCCCTGTGACTCGACTCGGAGAGCATTTCGCATCTCCTTCTAAAGATGGCACGGTGTCAATTGCCACATCATACCGCCGTCTTCCTCGAGCTCGTTGATGAGATAGTTAGGGCCCCACCCTCAACTATACCCGAGATCTTAGGGTCCCCTTTTAGTCGGCTCTTACGACAGGCAGAGGTTACCGTAACCCTATTCTTTAAAAAACCCGGGCTTACAGGGTCGACACTTTAAACATAAACGGCCTTATTAATAAACTTGTAGTAAACCCGGAGTAGTTAAAACATCTATCTGTCAATTTTTCGCTTGCAGTAAATGTCACGCGTGAAAGCAAGACAAAGCATGTAACGCCTAATCTATGTTTACGCAACGTTTATTAATAAAGGCCCTAGTGTAACGAAACCGATCTGTGAAAAACTAACTATGAATATTCTATAAAAAATACGAAGGTTAGAAAAAGAACAGGAAAAGAAAACTAACCGCATAGAATTCAAAAGTATTACTCGCTTTCCGCAGAAAAAAATCCCAAATAGCTCGACAAAAATAAACTTTCAGAATTTTTAGCGATAGCACTATATATTTTTAGGTAATATATAGCTAACATATATATAGTATTAAAATAGTAACCAGCAGTATTTTTAATTCTGTTAGGAAAAATATAAAGAAAACGTACATAATTAGTGCATCTTCGTATTACATCCTCCAATATGATAATCAACCTTACGGTTGAGCAATTCTTAAACCTGACGTTCGTAAATTATTTGAAAGAATTGGGATTGGACCGCGCTTTAAGTTAACACCTACGGAGATGGTATCCACAAGTGTATTCTATTGAAATAAACGTGTTTCAATACTAGACTTTTTTTTATTGCATTCTCAATACCATCAACACAACCCATACAAATCCGCAAAGCGTTCTCCTTCAGCCACATCTTGCCCTACTTTCGAACAATCTCTGTATATAAAACACATTGTGAGATGCCGACGACACCATACTAACGGCAACAGTCATTAATTGATCCGAGTAAATGGTGTCGACGTGTAACGGGTTACCTGTTCTTTGTGAAGTCGGCTGAACGATACTGTACATATAAAGATACACCTGTGATAAAATTTTTGCTTGTAAGTAATTAGCCTCAATATTCATTCAGATAGGTGCAGTTCGAACCTTATCGAGATGTAGGGCACGAATCATCCACGTTCGTAGGAACTCCTACTCTGCGAATTTATACACTTATACCAAAAGGTGATGACAATTGAGTTACATACTAGCTAGTAGGACTACAAGCTGTAATAACCAAAACATCATCATAAAGGCCTCGTAGTACCTACTCCATTTTTGGATCTAAGCAACGTCCCTTTTTCCATTCATGGCGATCTTGTGCCAGGTGCATCCAGTCCCGACCTGCGTGTCGCCTGATGTCACCAACCCAGCACTGCGATGAACTTGAACCCACCATTCAAGAACTCGCCTCACCCATCAGCTCGCATCCATTCTCGCTGTGTCCTGCCCATTATTCTTTGCCAGTGCGTGCGACCATTATGTCACCGACTCTAGTCTTGCTTCTTATCATCCATTTCGTTTACGGTCTCGCAAAGTGATACCGAGCCTAGCTCTCTTAATTCTTCTCTGCGCGACCCTGAGCTTCTCAGCTGATGTCTTAGTGAGTGACATGGTTTCTGTAGCATATGTGAGCACAGGCGAGACTGACACACTGCTCGAAAACTTTTACTTTGAGATGGAGAGGTAATTTGCCACGTAGACTTACCTTGTTAGCTCCGATCGCGGCCCAGGCTTGCGAGATTCATTGTTCAACCAAAACCACAGATTACTGAATAAGAACAGATACTTCACTCAGTAGAAAATTTCCAATACCTATTACGATAATAGCCTACTCCCTCGCGTCAACAACCACTGTATGCTAAAATGCGCCTAAATGCTCAAGCGTACAGCAGTGATTGCTTCGCACCGCGCGATTCCACAGTAATCGCAGGGCTGCCTCTTCGATAAAATTAAATTAACATAACTTTTTATCTATGTTATTGAGAACTGTGAATATGTTCTGACTTTTATGTGGCAGTTAAAAATTTTATCATTTATAAAATATTTAACCAACTTAAAAAAAGGAGGTGATCAGACATACAGGCCAAACTGAGATGTTTGACTTGTACGGTTTGTAGGTATGTATGTTTGTGCGCGATAATCTCGCGTTTGGCTAAACCGATATCGATGCGGTTTTCAGAAAAGGATTTGTTACATTTAGGAGAACGTTTTAAAATAAGTATAATACTTCTTAGTTTGATGATGATCTTCGGAGATGATCACTATAAATGAAAAAAAAAGCCTTAAAAAAGAGAACCGACTTCAAATAAAGCACTAAGCCGTAAGTTATTTTATTAACGAGTGTAACACTCTCACACAAAAATACATAAACACTGCAGTTTTCGTAAGTTTTCACGCGAAAAGTCGATGGCCTTCAAAATAAAAAAATATATCTAGTTCCTAGTTGTACATATCTAGGTGTATTGTACTACTACCAATTATCACGAATCAAATTTATTAAGATTAATTAATTTGATTCGTTTTCTCGCAACAAGTCACCTTACAACAGACGCGGCTTGTTCAAAGGTTTTCATCGGGCGTAAGAAAAAGAACTCTCGCTACACAGACTTAAAGCGCATTTTGATTCGTTACGAGCGCGTCAAGGACTTGTAGGCACATTTTTTGAAGGTCACGTCCGTGCTTTGCAATGTTTTATGAACATTATTGCAGTTGTTAGTTTAGCAGTTTATATTCGAATGTTTTCTTTCGAAGAGTGCATCTTCTTTACCTTGTACTATGAATTATTCTGTGGTATAACGTTTCTATGCAACAAAATTATGTAAATCTGTGTCTGAAAGGCAAGCTAATGCTTAGTATATACCTATTAAACTGTCAAATTCTAAGTGGATACCGGTGTCCGCACACCTACTGTCTTTTAATTATGTCTCTAATGACGGTATGTGAATGGAAAAAAATTTAAATGACAAAAACTAGTAATAATTTATCACTTACCATTCTTCATTGACAGGTAAATGGAAAAATGTTAGGTGTTTATCCCTTCTTTTGCTTGATTTACATCCATCTACAGCACATAAGGCACCACACGGCATCGTAATACGCGTACGAACGAACAGCACTATTAAAATTGAACGGCGTGCGCGCGCTTCGCTTGCGAAAACCGCACTGAATTTGAAGCGCCGGCGGACCGAGACCGCTCGGCTGGGCGGTAGGCAGTTATAGCGCGCAAGTACATGGAGTGACGGAGGCCTGCCAAAACATAGAAGACAAATAAAATAGTAGTTTACCTAAACTAAAACACACTCGAAGTTACAGTGAGCTAACATCCATCAACCAACAGTGTTGATTTAACACGCGCCGTGCGATAGTCAATATTTACAACAGTAGTACAGACAGTCAAACATCCATTTAACATCATAAATAAGGCAAATATTAATACAACAACGTCTTCCCTTACTTAATTGGCAATTAGTCACTTATGCTACGTCACAGTGTAAGTGAAGACCGTATGACGACTTTCTGTGTGCCGGTTTTGCACGTTTACGACCATGCGTGTTGACATGGATTTCGAACAATAAACAAATAGTATGATTGGCTTATTGTAAGGATTACAATAAGCCAATACAGTTACGTGGAATTTATAAATAAATTTCGACATAAAAAAAACAAGTTGATTATTGAAATAATGTTTTTATTATTATCTTATTCCATTTATTTCACGGATTACGTCCGGTCCTTTGCAAAGGCATAAGTGGGGCTGTGGCCAACACTTAGAGGCCCGTTTGATATAAAAATACAATGAAGTATAAAAACAGAAACATTTTGGATGGATGGTTACATGGTATATCTATTACAAAAATGGGTAAAATGGCATGGCTATTGATATGTACTTATTAGTGGTACGGGAGATAGTGGGCTATGGACGAGACTACGGCAGCTGCCAATTTCAGTCTCATCTTAAAATATTTAGGCAGGCGGTGTCTTGCCACCCACTAAACCCCGTGCCCACCGTAAGGGCCACCATCAATGGTGACAAAAGAGCAACTGTGGAGGTGGTCGGTTGGTGTGGATGGCTAATGGGTGTCGTGAGGTGTGCTGCGGTTTCACCAGAGTGCTACTACTGTTATGCCCTTTAACACTTCCACGCTTGGGGCTTTTTGTTACTTGTTCTTGCGTCTCCACCCCCAGACGGCCAATTAAGGCAAGCTGGGGGGTCAGGGGTCTCAATTAACCCCAGGGAGAATCGGGGTCCACGGTGTCGCCACTAACCGAGGGCTCGCAACAAAGCCGCCTCTGCGGTTTTATTATTATTATTATCATTCTACACGTCTTGTTACAGGGAATTGATTGATTTACATTACAGTTTAAAAGGGCACAAAATATTTGGTACATCATATCTGACCAATGTTTGTTGTATAATTGAAAATATGTAGCAGAAACTATGATGCTGATTATGTAAGGTCTTCTATAGTCTCCTATAGTGATTTACAAACACGTGCGCGAACTCTCCTACTGTTAACTTATTATTCTGTATCAGTATTGAACCAAACCATGCATATTTCTCAAACTAGCAATTTGCAATTCCATGCTTGTTAACATTTATGTATTGTTGATTTTTCATCGGTGGAGCGGTTTGCACGATAGGTTTTTTGTGCCGGTAAATTTCGAATGAAATATGTATGTTGGAATTCAAAGCGAACACTGCGAACCTCACCTACGTGTACATACCTGTCTCCATAAAATCTATAGGTCATTGGATTTTGTTGCCTACTCGCCTCTTGTCTATCACCTCACTTACTTTGCTTTCTTACTGACTTCGAAAAAGTAGGAGGTACTCAATCGACGGTTTTTTTTTTCAATGTTACCTCATAACTTTCGAGTGTTTAATGCAAAGAGATGTAGTAAGAATATTTTGACGTGAGATCACGCGAGAAGGGTATTTGGTTCAGAACAATCCAAACACAAATCTCTCGATATTCATGGATAGACAATACCGAATTAGACAGAAATAGCTTAAAAACTGCTCTTAGACTACGCTCGGGACACATTCCATCAAACAAGTTTGCATTTTTAATGCAAAAAGTTACGTCGCCGAATTGTGATGACTGTGGGGAGCTTGAAGATGTTGTACATGTATTGATGGAATGTGTCCGAAACGATTCATTTAGAATGTCTTGTTTTAATCGTGATATGACTATCCACATTGGCTTTATAAATAGCATATTGGCTTGTCCTAACTCTGAAGAAGCCAAAATATTATATAAGCTAGCACATTTATGTTTGGTTAAGTCTTGATCTGTATACATACTTTTAATTTTGTTGTTTTTTGTGTGGACTTCTCGGGATGATGTTGTCGCTCAGCGACAAAGTCCTGTAAATAAATGAAAAAAAAAAAAAAACTCTTTCGAGTGGGTGAACCGATTCCCTAAATGATTTTTTTGTTTGAAAGCTGGTGCTTCCCTTCCCTTGTCCCACGTCAATTTTATCAAATTCGGTTCAGTAGTTTTTGAGTTACTCTCCAATAACTGATTTTTACCAAAGTAATAGAATGGAATTCGGTATTAAATTTTTCAAATTGCGCTTGTAAACGATGCTGTATATCTCCTTTCCTCTTGTCTATTGGATGGGACGATTTTCGACCCGCTTATCCCTCACCGGATATTTAAGACAGAACTCGGAATTGCCAGCAACATAAATGTCCCTACATTTGATATTCCGACATTTACATATTCGTTCACGCGAAATATCGTATCTGCATATACTCTCGCATATAAATTCTATTTAGAAATCTGAAGAGTACTCTCTGGAGATTCAAACACATTTTTCTTCAGAAAAAGGTAATATTTTACTCATATATTTGCAATTGTTTTTCCTTATAAAGTTTCACTGTTTCATATTTTAGGACATCTTTGATCACGATTTAGGATCTTTTGGATATTCTCTTGCACGTAATTTAAAGTATGTGAAAAAGTTTTAAGCAATTTATATACGCAATTTTACAGTTTTTTGTTTTTTGCAGACTTAAAAAGAAAAGAATCATATTTTATTGCAATGCACTAGTGTTATATTCTGTATAATACGATTGTTATGAACACGTTAATTACTTTTTTTTTATTGTTGATGTCCACGTGGAGTAAAACTTAAAGTGAGTACTTACCATATTGCATGTATTGTACTTGGTATTGATTTGCGGAAAAACCATGATAATATGATATTAAACGGAAAACACTTGCGCTGGAAACAGGCAGGACACGGATACAGTGTGCACCGCCTGCACTCCCGCATAAAATGCATGCAGATAAACAACACACACGCAACTGTCAAACGTGCTTACCATCAACAGTGCTCAACGGATTTAGATTAAACTAGCTGCGTCCCGCGGTTTCACCCGTATGGTGATGGATGATGATGAAAAGTATCATATGGGCTTCTTGCAATCTTTGCCAAATTTGATTTGGTATATAAAGGTATATAATAATAATAATAATCTTTATTTCAGGCAATAGTACAATTAGACAACATAAAAATACCAGCGGCCCATATACAAAACATATACCTTACAGACTAACATATATTATACATATAATAAAGGATTGATTAACTAGCGTACAGTCTTTTCAGGATTTATTTTATTCGGTCTAGGCTCCCTGTACCGTCGAAAAACGATACCTTCAGGTCAGAAGTCCGGTGCCAGGAACGTCTCTTTAAACTTCGCTGGAAACCGGAGCACGTACGACTTGGAAGTTCGTTTCTCTTTTCGAATCCAGACGCATTAATGTAACCTCGGGTAAGGCCTGAGTCTGGATATTAGGGTCATTCCATTTCTTTCTGATGTAATGCACAATCTCATCTCCCGACGTGTCTTTGTGAAATGGGGAGAGGTATACAGCTGACACAGGCTCAACAGCGCGGATGGTCGTGGCTGCAGCAGGAGCAGTACGGCGGAGGTTTCGGGCTGGTCGAGCTCGCCGTTTCTTTTCCTCGACAAGGATGAAGCCTTCCTTATCCACCGTTTTTGTGCTTATTGCGGTTGTATGTTCACACATGGGATTCCGTTCAGTGAACGACGCATGGCAGTACTACCCTAGACGTACTCATTCTAATTATATTACAGCTAAGTAGGTACCTATATTAAAACCACATTTTAAGTAGGTACCTGTACTCGTCTATTACGATGCGTACCAAAAGAAAATGTAATACAACGGACCTGTTCAAAGTTGTTCTTTGTTTCCAGGAGATTTTCAATATTCATGAAGGGAGGGGGCGTCATTCTGAGCTACCAACTTTGCAATCTAAATATGGCCATCCGAGTGTAATGTTCGCGACGTGCATCTAATTTCTATTAACAATGATCAATTGTAATGCCAATTTTCTTTTGTTTCACTTTTTTGGAGCTTTGAGAATATTAAAAACGTATTACTTAAGTGGTGTTTACGCGTGCTTAGCGGCAGCAAACTTTTCAATTTTCGAGAGATCATTTAACAAAAATTAGATAGCCCTCATACCCCATATGGGAGTACATATGGGGTATGAGGGGCGACACATAGAAAAAACACCTAAAAACATCAAAGATCCGAGCACAAAGGTTTCTGCATCAAATGTTTGCTCCGGCCAGGGATTGGATCTGAGACCCCTTGGTGCGAAGGCAGGGTCAATACCAACTAGGATTTGTTGATGTTTTGTGTAGGCCGACAATTACATCCCTATTCCGTTTGAGGATGGCTTTTTTTTTTCTTTTTGCTAAATTCGTAGCGGCTTTATGGAAGTTGTAGCGGTCTACATAATATGGGCAAACTTAGATACTTACTAGAAAAGAAAAATAAAGAAAAAGCTTATAACAACTAAAGATTAACAATTTATTTTTAAAAAATTTTTATAATATACTAACTGCTGCGCCCCGAGATTTCGCTTGCTTGAAGATTTTTTCTAACGCTAACCACTCCTATATTGAGAGGGGCAAAATAAAAATAACCTAGAGAAATCGGTGTAGCCCTTTTCGAGACAGACGAACAGCAATTGGATAAGAGTTACTACAGGTCACTTTCTGAACTGTAAGAAACAACTACTGAAACGTTTTCAATTAATTGTATCAATATATTGATTTGTGATTCTTCTGATTTCGAACCTATTTTTGTTATTTCGTGTTAAATATATTTTCATTACCAATATCCAAAGTAAATAGAACATGTAATCGGTTTGAAACAGTATGGGTGTTTCAGCAAGTTTCGTACTGCTTCATTAGCATTGCATCCGATCGGCTTCGCAAGATATAAATAAAAAAATATAGGGTGGTTGGAATCGAAGACTGAGAGACTAATTCTCTCACATGCCTGTATACATAGGAGTAGATAGACGGTTTACCTGGGGGCCGATTTCACTAACTTAATTGCAATCGAACCGTAGCTGAACGGTGACTTTTATACGTTTTCTTATTCTGCTATTGAAAAACTGTCCAGCTTCAGTCACGTTTCAATAGAAATTGAAGCCAGCGTTCGAAAAACTTTAAATTCTGTAAACTCGATAGATAATAAACGCGACGCTGAACTCATATTCGTATACAGTACCGTTTAATGTATATTTAATATGTAGTAGGTACCTAGTGATGAAGATGACGTTACGTTCCAATTTGTCTTCAGAAATAGTAGAATGTGTTTTGGGTAATGATCGAACGATAACATTGGAACGAGTGGAACCGCAGTTGCAGCGGGATAAATTGTTGAACGTTTTGAAATAGTAGAATTGGTCTGCTAGACCACCATCACTAAAAAGCATTCTAAACGAGATTGTTCCATACGTAATAATCATATAAAAAATATCTAGCATATAAATTGCTTACTATCTCCAGGTATAGCTGCTGACGTGGTCATCACAACTCCCTATTGTTACGGTATGAGAAACTATTCAAGGGCCTTATTCGCTATGACCAGTCAAAAATGTAACGCACTCGTTACAATATTTTCAAGGAATAATCGTGAAGTCCATAGCTTTTTCTGTTATCTATACTAATATTATAAAGAGGAAATATTTGTATGATGTTTGTAACGTATTGGCCCAAAAGTACTGGACCGATTTCAAAAATTCTGGCACCATTGGAAAGCTACATTCACCCTGAGTAACATAGGCTATATAAGATTCATCACCATCATCATCATCCATCACCGCACATAAATAAATAACAAATAGGGTCCCAGGGCCGCCTCCGGAGGCTCAGAGTTGTGATATCTGGGTGTGCTGCACAAATGTCCCTACTGTTGTACGTTACAATATTTGATTATATTAGTCACATTGCGTAGGTTCAGTGCGTAGGCAAAATGTATATCGTCTACACGCGCGTGTGTGTATACTACGACACTCATAAATTTGATGTGCCCACTTATCGTTTTTGTAAAAAGATAGTCTATTGCTAAGTCTCATTAAAATTAGATCGCTAAGCTCAAAAACTTTGTTCAAATTCCGTCGATTGTGTGTTATTCGACGTTGCTTTTTGTCTTATACTTATGAACAGTGCAGTGTCAGTTCCACTAAGTAATAAAACGGATTTGAAATAATATTTCTTCCGCCATCTGGATGCGAATCTAAAACAGTGGTAGGTAAGCCTTTTTTGCAAAGGGCCATCTTGGTTCATACAGTCACGAGCTCCAATATGTATAACACTTACCTAAATTAAAGCATTTTTTTCGAGATATATCTCGAAAATTCATAAATCATTATAACGATTGTAACATAAAGATTGGATCTTTTCAATAAAAATATGAGTTCCAGAATACTACGTTAGTAACAAGTAAAATTTGAAAAATTTAATACTGACTTCCATTCTATTCAGTTATTGGAGTGTAACTCAAAAACTACTGGACCGAAGTTGATGAAATTTAAATAGGACAACTCGGGAAGCACCAGTTTTCAAACAAAAATGAATTTTGAAAATCGCTTCACCCAATCCAAAGTTATGAGGTAACAAACACAAAAAACAGTCGAATTCAGTACCTCCTCCTTTTTGGAAGTCGGTAGAAAATATGAGTTCTAGAATACTACGAGGGCCGGTCAATAAGTCCGTGAATTTTTGAATTTCAAACTGAAAAAGCAACACTACTCCTGTCAACAGGCATCTGTCAGTTGACTCCTGTCAAAATTTGAACTTGCTGCGTCAGGTAGTTTGTGTTTGACAGCTATCTTTATCAGAATACACTGTAATTTGAGGAAGAAATGGAAAAAAGTGAATTTCGTGTGCTTATGAAGCATTATTTTTTGCGAAAAAAATCCATTACCGAGACCAAGGCTAAGCTTGATAAATACTATGGGGACTCTGCACCATCGATTTCAATGGTAAAAAAGTGGTTTACTTAATTTCGTTGTGGCCGTACAATCATTGAAGATGCCGAACGAACTGGACGCCCAGTTGAGGTCTCTTCACCCGAAACAATCGAAAAAGAGACCAAACAACAGTCAGTTTCAGTGTGAAAACAGTGGGTTTCTAAGGGTGAACCGGCGCCAAAGAAGGCCAAGGTGGGTTTGTCAGCCAATAAAGTTATGGCGACTGTTTTTTGGGATGCACGCGGGATAATCCACATTGACTACCTTCAAAAGGGAAGAACAATCAATGGGGAATATTATGCCAACTTATTGGACCGATTCAATGACGATTTGAAAAAAAACCGACCTCATTTGGCCAAGAAAAAAGTTCTTTTCCACCAAGACAATGCAAGGGTGCACACATGTGCAGTTGCCATGGCAAAAAGCCATGAATTGGGCTATGAATTGCTCCCTCAACCGCCCTATTCTCCAGATTTGGCTCCGAGTGACTACTTCTTGTTCCCAAACCTGAAGAAATGGCTTGGTGGAAAAAGATTTGACTCCAATGATGAAGTCATCTCGCAAACAAAGGCCTATTTTGAGGACCTCGACAAATCATATTTTTTGGAAAGGATAAAAAAATTGGGGAAGCGTTGGACAAAGTGTATAGAGCTCAAGGGAGGGAGACTACGTTGAAAAATAAAATTATTTATTTATCAAAAAATCTGTGTTTTATTCCAAAAGTTACGGACTTATTGACCCGCCCTCGTATTTTCGTAAAAATTTTAAGCAGCACATTATGAGAAAAACAGTTTTATAAGTGTTTACATATTGGTGCTCGTGACTTTACCTCTGCTGTGCCAGATATTCTATCCCTAAGCCATAAGTACCCGAGGGTCTAGGTCGAGGAGGGTCGTCAAAGCGAGATGTGCGGCCTGAGCTACTCACTCAAACCTAACAACTTAAATTTTGCAGTGCTCTATTTCCAACTTAAAATTTTTTATTAAGTAATATTGACCTTTTAAAATTTGCAGCACGATACAATAGTTATTTGTTATACAAAAGTGCAAAGTTGCTTTTTAACCGCGTGCTCAATTTTGATGACCGAGCAAGCGATGGATACTAAAATTCAAAAATTAGAATCCTGAGCGTTAGCGAGGGAATCAAAAGAGCAAGAGGTGAAAAATCTTTGCACTCGAGTGCAACACGTAACGTTTCATCCCACCTCAGCGAGGAAATGACTAAATGCAAAAAAAACATTTTCAATCACAAGATACTTTTATTTCAGTATTTTCAGGTATTAACTACTACATTATGAAAGGTAAGTATTACAAAATAATGTTTAAATTAAAACAAATAATACTTAATACATAACCATCGAGCTATTATTACTACGTAGTAATAATTTCTCAAAGCACATAACTAGTTTTTAACAATATGACGTGTAAAAAATAGCGCGCGCAAAGCTAATTAAAAAAAAGTACACCATAACCATAAGAAGGTTCCGAGTCTGAGTTTTTAACTATGATGTTAAATTCGGCACCATTGAGATAGAAAGAGAGTCCAGCTAAATGTAAGGAAAAAATAGCTAAATCTACTGAGCTCCCCCCATGAGCAATGTTAGGAGACAAAGGTGGGTATACTGTTCACCCAGTTGTGTGTAGTGTCACAAGAGTAATAGAGGTTAATAATCAATATCTTATATTATGACGTATCGGTGTACAAAATATGAGTTTTCTGTGTCACAGTTGCCCTAGACAACACTTTGAACTGTGTCACGTGAACGACACGTTACGTTATACCGGTCCCTAACCCTAACAGACTGCCAAGCACATGTTACCGCTTTAGGTTGGCGCCAGTGCGTATATTGCAAAAGGATATGGCAACAAGTGTGGGGCAGTGTGTGCTTATCTTTATTGCCCTTTCCAGCCTCAATCCAGCAATTGAGTTTAGTTTGCACAATCTGAATTGAGCATAAAAAGTTACTGGCAGTTTATTTGAACCTAACGTTGCTGGTTGAATTTTGAAATAAATTCCTTGACTTTTACCCTAAAAAGGTTTTCGTCGGTTATTGTAATGAATAAGTAGGTTAGTAATGAGGTATGGTTCTGTATTTTTACTTTTTTGATGAATAGTTAGGGAAAAGGCGCACGTTTAACAAATCTATCTGCACCCATTTTTTCTTACTCTGACCTGAACAAATAGTTTTATATTGAATAAATCATTTTGTGTATGAATATGATTGTTTTTACTGTTAGGTTAACTCTTCTACCATTACATAATTTTTCGTAAGTAAGCTCTTTATTATTGTCAGGAGAAGGTTCTTATGAAAGAAAAATCCAACAAAGATAGGAAGGTTATGGTGAGGCCGAAGACCAAGCCTGCTACCCGAATGAAGTCGCGGGCAGTAGCTAGTAATTAATAAATGACCACATCTTGTAAATATCAATAAATGGAACGTTTATTAACCGTTGTTATTTGACGACGATCGTGTTATTTTTTTGGAAATTCGAGGACGAATTACTCCAGAAAAGTATTTCATACGAAATTTGTTGTTGTTGTTCATTGTAATTTGGTCAATATCACGGACAAGGCACATACTATACATAATATATATATATATATATATAACACACTGGAGCTAAAAATAAGCGAACATTTGTTATACCAATTAAGAAATTGGCGATAAAAAGAATGTAAAAAGACAAGCCCGCTGAGTTTCTTGCCGGATCTTCTCAGTCGTGGTCGCGTTCCGATCCGGTTGTAGATTTAAGAAAAAATAAATGTAAAATGACAATTTGTTTGTGCCCCCGTAGGCCTATACAGAATAAATGTTTTGATTTTGATATGATAACCTTACCTGTTTACCCTTCAGTTTTGGATTCGTCATGATTTGTTTCCATTATGTATATATATATATATATATATATATGAATAATTCAGTATTTGTCTTATGCTTGAAATAATTGATTTATCATTTAACTTTCATGTACTCGTATGTATGTATACAGAGACTTTGCAGTTTTACAGAGATAAGTAGGTGTAAGTGCTTTAACCATTTGCGTACCAGAGACGAAAATTTACGTTAGTTTCATTCATAAATCTTTTGTTTTAATTATCACGGTATAGTAAGGGTTATCATACAATAAAAATATATCAGTAAAAAGTTTGATTTTGTTTCTAATGAACCTGTGCGAACAGTCATGCTATATCAAATTCAAAGGCATTATTTGAAATCCAATTGCTATGTTCACGTTATTTCTGCTTGAGCCCGGGCAGGACAAAAGAAGAAGTTTATTAATTACTAGCTGCTCTCCGCGGTGATGGCTGATGATGATGTTTATGAATCTTATAAGTATAGCCTATGTTACTCAGGGTGAATGTAGCTTTCCAATGGTGAAAGAATTTTTGAAATAGGTCCATTACTTTTTGAGCCATTTCGTTACAAACATACTTACATACAAATCTTTCCTCTTTATAATATTATTAGTATATTGACCCTTCAAGGGTCGATGTCATTATAACAATGAAATTTCTATTGTGTCTGGCCATGCGACCTTTGATGCATTATTATAGAATTTATGGAAACCAATATCTCATACGAGTATATAACAAAGAAAGCTATGTTGTGGCACAAAATATAGAGCGGCACTTGTGTAACAGCAGCTGCTGTGCAGCCTCTTTTTTCTCTGAAGTCTCGAACCAGCATAATGGTACTATAAAAGGGGACAGGTGTGCCCTTTGGGAGATCCTGAAACCGTCTGTGAGGTGAGGAACGGGCTACTTAGAAGGTTTTTGGTAACTTGACTATGTGTCAAGTTACCAAAACGTGGTTAGGATCCCATGTAGTGTTTGCATAAAAATTAATTAATTGAATTTAAACTTTAAAGTTGTATATATCTATTATTATTATTATTTATTTGTCATATTTCACGGGTTTCACCCGGTCCTTTACATAGGCATAAGTGGGGCTGTAGCCAACACTTAGAGGCCCGTTTGGTATAAAAATACAATATAGTACAAAAATACAAAATAGTAAAAACAGAAACATCTATTATTATTATTGTTATTATTATAATTATATATATATATATATATATAATTACTTGTAGCATCGCTTTGGTAGTATACTGTTAAGATGTTGCAAAGGGCTAAATAAATAAATGTTAAGAATGTACTGTTTGCTCCTCACGGTGACGGTGGTTATCTGAAACAATAAATCCCTTTTCAAAGGAAAGAAAGGCGACAAACGATAATATTCAGCAGTACAGACACAGCTAAATGATTGTGTGGTTAACGCAATCCGTAGAACGATTTCTAATTAATTACTATTTCCAAGACATATTATACTGTAGATGTAGGAAGACTCACAAGATCTCTTTAACGTGTCAGATCTATTTTTAAACTCATCGATATTGCCCATCACTTCGCCTCTCGTCTAACCCTCGACTAATAAGGGTGTGCCTCTATATATTAGTTGTCTCGAGTTGACCCGACCAACATACAACGTAATAGTGTGAAGAGGCTCTATAAAAGGAAGGACATTGAATTATTGCCTTTGATCAGAAATATTTTTATGTTATTTTATTAAGAAACGTTAACTTAAGTAGTTAAGGCTCATATGCCTGTAATTCTCCGGGGCAACCATACCTTCAAACCAAAGCACAGTGTTGCGAGCATTAAGTACTGCTTCACGGTACATAAAGGTATGGTGGCAGTACTACGGATAAACTAATTTGCAAAGAGTTCTACTACTTTGAAATTTATAAAGAAAAATTCACTTCTCGCCTCGCCTCTCATCCGCGTCTTCTGACTATCCGCTTTGACAGCTGTTCAATAGATGTCGCTCCGTCCCCGTAAGACGGTTAAATCAGATAGAGAGTTAAAATTCGATGCTCGGACCTCGAGCCTCGGTGGCCTAGATGGTCATGGCTTGTGACACGCATAGTCAGAAGACGCAGGTTCGAATCCCGTCCGAAGATGTGCATTTTTCTCTCCATAAATTTCTATATTTGAGATCGCTAAGCAGGCGTTAGTGCTCTAAAAAAAATAATACTATAAAACAGTTCTACTACTCTTGCTATTTTACATGTTATGTATATCATAATCCGTCAGAGCAAGTGATGGGTCTCGTGAACCCATTAATTCCAGCCCTATGGTAGCTGGTAGTGGTATTTAATGACATTCCTGCAAAATAGGCGAATTCCACTGAACTATCAATACAATTCAAAACTTCGTAATCCCGACGACGAGTTGAGGATAAAATTTAAATTTCCATCAATCCCGAGAATATCGCTTATGTATGCAATGTATAATAGCCTTATTTGCCTGTCTCAAATCGTATAAAGTTATAGGAAAGTATGTAAAAAGATTTCAAATTAGCTTAATGTTGTGTTTTGTTGTATCGTGTATGTAAGTCTAGAATTGCTTGAGTGCCCAGTCCATAGTCATATTTAAGTTTGTAACAATAAATTCACTGTTTTCCTGTATATGTGCTGTAAGACATAGTTTTGTACCATATGTCATGGTTCTAGATCAACGGGAAGTACCCTTATAGGTCTTGATTTTTTTCACACCTGAAAGAGACCGTAGACCCGAGTATCCGATATAAATTTAAACTTGATACTCGTACCTTCACGCGTTTCTGAGGTAAGGGTCTTGACAGACAGACAGAGAACAAAGGGTTCCTATATGGGGTTAATTTTTTTCCTTTTGAGCATAAATTGAGATTCACTAATCATCTCGTGAAATGTTTGCGTGGAAGTGTATGGAGAATATACATTATACATCCAGTTTGTGTGGTGTGGATACATGTAAAAGTTGTTATTGAAATAAGTGGCGAAAACATGGGAGATGCTTCCAGTCTGGAGATAATATACCTGGTCATTATAATATAGAAGTGTTTCTCAAATAGATCTTTCTTTTAAAACAATATCAGTAGGTCATTAAAGCCTTGTTATAAATTGTTGTTCAAATGAATAAAGAGTAACCTAGTTCTCCCACATGAATATCATAAAAGAGATGGGTTAACAATTGTTCAAATTCAAATTTAATCTGTCCGAATCAGCAAGCCTATTTCGAGTTAAGTTTCATTCATAAATCTATTGTTATTTTTTGCGCTGATGCGGACGGGTTAAAATAATTTATTTTGCAAAACATAGGTAGTGACATTAAATGTAGGGTTATTAATATAAAGCATATTAGATCGCCATGTTTTAGTCGCTTTGGCATGCAAAATTTTGTTACAATAATATATTAGATTTACAAATATGATGAGATAACTAACATTCACAATTCATACACACAATTACATGTTAACATTATTGTTGTTAGTTTATATGTCCTTATTATTTAAATATTCATCTATACTGTAATATGTCTTCTCAATCAGGTATTTCTTAAGTCTAAATTTGAAAATGTCAATGTTGTCCATTTCAATTAAACTTATTGGTAATTTATTATATAAAATAACAATCCCATTTTAAATGTGCTGTTACAGTACAGTTCTATAGCCTGCTATTTGTAACCTGTTTGTGTGTCGCTTACTCCGCAATTTACTGAAATCTTCAAGATTATTCTTTACATACACAGCTGATTCGTAGATATATATACCGAAGGAAAGGTCAATGATTTCAATTTTTGGAAAAAGGGTTTGCAAGAGTCCCTGCGTTTTGATCTGCAAATTGCCCTAATGCTCTTCTTCTGAGCTTTAAAGACAGATTTTTTCTCAGTACAATTTCCCCACGCAAGAACTCCATATTTAAGAGTTGTTGTATTGACAAACATATTCAAGCCATTGTGTTAGGTACCACAGTTGGGACTCTGGCCTTCCTCTCAGAGAGTAGGTATAGGTCATAATGTATCACGCGGGCTTGTTATAGATAGGCTAGCTACCAGCTTAGTATCAAAGTCATACTTTTACAGACTGTTGAAAAAAAATGTAATAAGCAGGCACATTGGGCGGTCTTATCGGTAAGAGCATTCGAGAAGATACAAGCTTTGTATTGACAAAGTAAGTAAATATCTATAAGTAGAACGTCTTCCCTACTAGCGTTGATTGACGCAGGGTTGGCGCGAGACGCGTATACGGATGTCAACATCGCAACAAAATAAGTACACACCGCATCTACGTTTTGTTGATAGCATACCTACGCAACAGAAAACAATGGCATTTAAAACTGCCAACCGCGACCGCTCTGCCGGCACTCGGATAATAATTATTGTCGGTAAGCGTCCTCCGCCCCTACCCCCTCGTCTCTTCCCACTTTTATCGCAATGACGTTCTACTTACTCGGGGCCGCGCGGGTTGAAATACTTTAGTATGGATAGCGATCGTAAACTAGAGAGGATTGTACATTTTATTATAATATAAAGTACTTAGTTATAACTATGCGGCATTTATATACTTACAATAATGATACTATATAATATATAATGATACTATATATAATTTATATACTTACAATAATGTTACTCGTATGATATTGTAAACCTCAAAGGCGGTAATATCTTCCAGTTTGCCTGAACCCAACGAAGAACTAATGCATTTCTTCGCAGCCTAAACCCATAAAATAAAGCCTCGGTTTTTGGAGAAGGATTTTGGGCATTTTATATGAAAAAATTGAGCTTTCGTTCCGTTAAAGAAAAGTGCGCACCGAATTCGAACACAACAACAAAAGACAATCAGCGACATAAAGAAACGGAAAAGTATGTAATTCAAGTTGCAAGGACATGATAATCTAATTCAACAAGAGACGCAAAAATCACAAACTTGGACGCAAACTTTACACGTCGCCGCGTCGCTAAAGATATTCTTAGAAGACTTCTTACATTGCCCTACACATCTGAGAGCTCGACACGATAACTCCAAAACTGGGTCACAGTTCTTCTACGAATAAGTGTTGTAGTTTTCATTTTGTGCTGGTTTGATTGATTTTATGATCTGTCTTTGTATAGGTCATGTTTTACGGCACAACCGGTATGAACGAAATTATGATGGGTAAAATTGCAGGCAAACGGAGTGTTGGTAGAATAAAATTGTCCTGGCTCCGCAACATCCGACAATGGATAAAAAGGGCTAAAGATCTGTTCAGGTTTACCTTGAACATAGAAGATTTTAGAAGGATGACGGCCAACATTCAGTACTGAAGAGGTACCCAAAGAGAAGAAGAATGTGGGAAAGTCCAAAAAATGGCTTTTGTTTCATTTTCCTAGATTTGATTCTATTGAGTTTTGACTTTTAGTAATGGTAATATCGATTTCATTCACATTTAACCTAATCTTGGAATTGGTCAGCGTATCCTACTAATATTATAAATGCGAAAGTTTGTGAGTTTGAGTATGGATGTATATGGATGTGTGGATGTTTGTTACTCTTTCACGCTCAAACAGCGGGGACATTTTTGAATTTATTTGGTATGGAGGTAGATGAGGCGCTGGATTAATACATAGGATACTTTTCTTCATCATCATCATCATCATTATTCATCGCCACGCCGGTGAAAAAGCGTAATTATTCTTGGGCACAGTATAGACAAAATAACAAGATCTCGGCCTACGTTAAGATCGTAATGATGACAGTTCTGTCATAGTTTGTGTCAGTTTCTGATAAGTTTGTCAAAAGCACGCTATAATTTTGTCAGCTCGATACACTAGACGTGCTCGGCAACCGTCAATTGTAACACAAATATCGTCAAGGGTGATGAAATGTAATGACAGTTTCTTCAATGGTGATACATTTATATTTGTATGTACTTAGTTACTGTATTTTATTATTAGTGTTTACTGATTGATTTACTAAGTACTTAAATTTACACACGTTTTAGACTTTCGCGGTTGTTAACTAAATTACGAGTACTAATTATAATTTACTTAAATTTACTCACATAAAAATGTAAATATTTTATGACATTTTGGTATAATGATAGATTTGGCTTTGGAGAAGATAATATGCTACTCAAAGTACTAATCCTGCGCAGACGACGTCGCGTGCATCAGCTAGTGTGTTATATTTGAAAAAAAAAAATACTAAATGGCAAAAGTTAATGGGATAACGAAAAACTAAAAAGCGAGGATGCAGAATTTGGTGATGAAAAAAGGGAACTACTCTTAGCTCTGTAAAGAGAAGAGGACTGGATAGTAAATTTGATGGAGGACAGCACGAGCTCTATAGGGAGAGTCAAATCACAGGAAAATGTTGAGACTGGGGTAGTAAAAGGGGAAAAGCTGTTCTAATTCTTAGCCCTATTGTGGAAAAAGTGAGCTATTGAGGAGTAAATATACAATTAAACAAATATACAATTGTGAATACGCGGTGTGGCGTCAGCGCCAATAATGAAAAATACTACGGTATCTACTACTACTTGTGGAAAGTACTTTTGTAACATACAACAATACAATGAAAGAGGTAAAACTCCGCTGGAGTATAGTAAGACTGCCAGGTCATAATTATGCGCGCTACACACCTTCAAATTTAACTGTACAGTTCAACTGTACAGATAAATCGTAGGTGTATAAACAGTTGAACTGCACAGTTTAACTGAGATAAAACTGTACCGTTAAAACTGAGAGTGTGTAGTAGAAAACTGCGCAGTTTCGTCAGTTTCATCGCAGCGAGCGTGAAGTCTTTATGAAAACTCATCGACCATGGCTCAACGCGAATGGCTGGAATAATTTATACAATTAGCCCAATTTTCTTCTATTTTTATCTTTTAACACACACATTAGCCAGCCCTATGATCGCTAAACCTCGTCTATGGAGGCCATGATAATAAAAACTGAAAGATCGCTATGTTTACTTGAAGTTGTTTAGGTTGTATGGACGTACGATTTATCTGTACAGTTCGACCGTATAGTTAAATCGCACAGTTAAAACTGAAGGTGTGTGGCGCGCATTACTTGTATAATTTGTTTAATATAACTATATTTAGTTCCAGTCTTTTTTACTTTTCTTATTTAGTGTAGGTACTCTTCTTGATAGCAATGTAAAGTAGGTCTAAACGGATGTAACATCAGAAGGTTTACATATATTTACATGTTAATAAAGCGTTCTTTCTATACGTGCACATTAAGCGATCACTCCACGCTGGCATCCTTTTCCCGACAGCACGACCTTGCACTTTATTTAGTGCCAGGCTTACTTATCTGTCACAATCCCTAAATTAGGATTATAGGATCACGAAACCTTAAAACATAATAATCCAATCCAAACCGCTGATCATGTAACTCAATCTGTCTTGTTTGAGGTACAAATTTCATTATACATTTATATGTATTTAATGAAATTCTAAAGTGATAAATTTCATGATACATTTATATATACAATGAAAATCTAAAGAAACTCTACCTACAGAATTTTTGAACTTTTAAAGTAATATTAAATTAATTGAAATCTTATTGATTCCAGGACTGATCTAGCCCCTGCTGGGGGCCTACTCCCACCTTTTAGGAAACTATTATAGTACAGGAGCGTTTTGTAATCTTAAAAGCTTAGAGTAATCATACTTACTATCGTACTCCCACCGACACAAAACGGTCAACCAAATTTAATGGTAAGGTTGCAATATGACTACTTTCATGGGAGTACGGATCTTCAAAAATTTAACACTGGAACCATGAAACTTAGTGTCAAGTCACGTCAAAGTACGCAAATAGAGTGAAATATTTGATACTACGTCATCAAAACGTCTATCGTATTGCATTATTATTTTAATCTTGCTATATAGACGTGGTGGTATCAAATTTTATGGTAAGGTTGAAACATGACTAGACTACTTTAAGAGGTGGGAGAAGGGCCCCTGATCTGGTTATCAAAATGTCGAAAGCTTATCGTCTGAGAACTGCATACGGAAAGTCGGTGCAGGTTTACGTTAATTTGACAACTACACTGGTTTTACTCTATTTTATTTATAGGTACTGTTTTTCACTGGATTTCGAAAAATGTACGGTCATTTTGCGAAATCTAGTATTAGTTATTTTGAAGTAACTTTAAAATTTTTCGATAAAAGTCTATAGACTGAAATTTATCAGCTATCTTACCCTTGTCTGCAGTATGGATCTAGCTGTGATAGATATATCGCAGGCTTTTTTTTTACCGATAATTGTATCTTATCGACAATCCATGCTCGCACCGTATTTACAGAAGCTTAATTTAATACATACCAAGGATCAATTAAGGCGCTGTCAGCTCAGGCTTGGTATGTGTATTAAAAATAACTATTTTATGATATGCGTTTCACAACAAATACAATAGTGAATAAAGAGAAAAACTGTTTTAAAAGTCATATTAAGTGGTTTATTTGAATTTTTTTTAGACGTCCTACGGCTGAGATGATGATGATGATGATGATAAAGAGGAAAGATTTGTATGTTAGTATGTTTCTAACGAATTGGCTCAAAAGTACTGGACCTATTCCAAAAATTCTTCACCATTGGAAAGCTACATTCACCCTGAGTAACATAGGCTATATAAGATTCATCAACATCATCCATCACCGCGCGGGTGAAACCGCGGAGAGCAGCTAGTCGCTTATATTTTTCCATAAAAACTTGAAAATAGTTCAATTTATATAGAAAAAAAAAGAATATCAAAAAATATTTGATAGCGTTTTTAGACATATGTTTTCTTGGAGTTTGATGGGGTCAATGTGCTCTGCAATCCCACCACCATGCAATCTGTCTATTCACTCACCTCACCTGCGTAGCCCTACCCTCAATGCTCTCCCCCTGCGCTGCAACCCAGCCCAGGCCCCGCTTAGGACCCTTGATCACCTACTCTACATTCTGCAGGTTATAGCCCTCTTTGGTCTAGTTTTTCAGGGATAAACCGGCTTGAGTATTAGAAAAACTTTGCTTACTCTATCTCGGAATGTTTGCTACTTCGTTGGACGCAGTAGTTAGGCCCCAATTGTACGACAGTCCAAAAAGGAGGGGGTGGGGTTGATGAAAGTTGGTGGGGAGGTAGATGAGGACCTGGATTAATCCTTCCTATACCGTGATAATTAAAACAAAATGAAACTGACGTATATATACGTCACTTGGACGCAAAGGGTTAACACATTGGATACTTTTCATCATCATCGTCAACCATCACCACGCGGGTGAAAAAGCGTAATATGCTTGAGCACAGCATAGACAAAATAATAAGATCTCCGCCTACGTCAAGATCGTAATGATGACGGTTCTGTCAAAGTTTCTGATAGCTTAGTCAAAAGCCAAGTCAATTTGACAGCTCGATACACTAGACGTGCTCGGCGACCTGTATTTTATTATTAATGTTTACTGATTGATATAATAATTATTAAAATTTACTCATAGAATACAATAATAGCAATTCTGTTTGACCATGTTCATATTTTATGACATTTTGCTATAAAGGTAGATATGGCCTTGGAGAAGATATTAAGCTACTCGATACTTAATCCTGCGCAGACGTAGTCGCTGGCACCAGCTAGTATATATAATAAATGAAAAATGCGTATTTATATATAAAGCAAAGCTTAAATACTACGTAACCTACATAACTAGCAGGGATTTACGTAGGTACTTCAATATCCCTGGGACATGGAGTTTAATACGTTTACTAAGCTTGTGATTGATGGCGGTACTCAATGAGCGTAGGTAGGTACGCCGTACGACGCGGATCTCGTTTATTATCTCTAATAAATAATGTGAATTTGCTGGACGAGCGGAAAAATATTAGCGTTGTAGGTATTTTACCGTTTTTAATCTGTCCGCATCAGGACAAAAATAACAATAGATTTATGAATAAAACTTGCCTCGAATGAGCCTTGCTGATTCGGACAGATTAACCAACTTCAAAAAAGCATGAGGTTTTATGTTCGATTGTATGTATGTTTGTTGTGTATGTTCACCGATTTCTACCTCATTTGTGGACCATTTCTCAAAATTATTTTTTGTTTGGTAGACTTCCGAGATGGTTCTATTAAATTTCATCAAATTTGGTCACGCAGTTTTTGAGTTACACTCCAATAATTGAATGGTGTTACACACAATGTGTTCACACACAACGGCTAAGAAGTGAGTGAGACCTAGTTTAAAAATAAAATAGTAAAAATTTACTTTCTATTTCCTTTCATTTTTAGTAATTTATTTCTTTGCGAAGAATCTTTATCAGCAACAGAATCCATTAGTTCAATAATACAGGATGTATTTTTATTGAAAAAAAAACATTCGTGTCGATTTACGTCAAAATTAAATGATTAAAAAAACCAAGTATTCAGTTATTGTTTTCTTATAAATCGAGGGCATGTCTCCTTTCACTTTTTTTATATTTTTCTAAACACTCGTGGTTACGGACTTGGCGTCACCGCCCCTCTCAACATGTACGCACAGCTCTGTCAAGAGTGCCAGACTTAGTTAATAGTAGGTTTAGTTCTTCATTAATTGCATTCCACACAAGCAATTCACGCCCTTATTTGTATCTTATCCTATGACTAACACAGCACCATGTTATAATAATTTCGCTGCACACAATTGGAAATGTAAATCACGACCGTTGCTGATACTCTTGCACAATGCTAATCTCGACCCACTGTACACTTATACGGCATCAGAAACTATCGCATTCATTCATGTGACACTGTACGACTTTGTCGTAGTAATTTCTGATAATTGAACGTTTCTCTTGGGACATCCATACATGTAATTATAATTAAAATGTACGGATCGCTGTCTGTACATGGAAGATATAAGATTTAGGCACTGGGGCATGCCAGGGGATTATACACTTTATATACTTTTTAATCGATAATAGTCTGAAGTCATAGCGTAATTTATATGCACGGCTTAAATAAAACATGAGATTTACAGTTACTGTAAACACATAAGACAATAAATAATTTAATTTTGTGAAAGATATGTGATGGAACCCTGGCAATATAAATAGTGTATATTGACCCATATGAGAAAATATATTCTTGGGACTTTTATAAACCAAAATAAAACGAAAAAAATGATGTTAGAATTTTGGTAATTTTGTTTCTGTGCGTTTGTGCACGCTTATCACAGAAACGGCTTATCCGATTTAGAGTTGTCACTAATAAGTGGTAAGCTTCACTTCATATTTAGTCTTTGTTTCATGTCAATCGGTTCATAAATAAACAAGTTATTGAAATAGAAAAATATAACTCTCGCCATTACACCAAGACGAAGCGAGCGAAGCTGGCGGCTCAACTAGTATATAACATATCTATAGCATCTGTCTGTCTGTTTGTTACCTTATCACCTCTAAACGGCTGAAACGTTCGAAAGGAAAAATGGCAAGGAAAAAGGTTATATCCCGATAAAAGACATAGTATACTTTCCTTTACCATGCAGAAGAAACCGCGGGCGCAGCTTGTAGTTTAAAAATAAATTGGTAGGTTTAAGTTGTAATTTAATTGATCCTATATCCTTTTCAGGATATAATCTAATCTATTTCGTTGCCAAATTTCATTACGATCCGTACAGCCGTTTGGCCGTGATAAGTTGACAAACAGCCAGAGCGATAGAGTTGCACACGTTTTTATAATATTAATAATATAGGTAAGTATGGTTACAACAAATAATCATCGAAATCATGTAATCCCGTACTTAATATTTATGCGTGGTATTTATATTTTATTTTCTTCGGAAAACTAACAGCTACTTACAAAACATAAATACTTTAACTAGTATACATATGGCTTAAAAGTTTTCATATATAAATAACTTTCTATAAACAGTACGACGGACTCTTACAAATACTAAATAGTATTAAATCTAAATGTGTGATGATTTACGAATCAAAGAAAGAATTGTTTCACATTCGTTTTGTTTTAGCGCCGATGTATTAAGAGATTTACATCTGTTTCTCTAGTCATTGAATTGTAACACCTGCACGATCTAATTAAATAACTATTCTGCCTGTAATTACATTTAACTACGGGAACGTGAAGGATTTCTGCGTGTAAACGCGGGGGTATATAGTTTTATTTCACAAAGTATCTCGGGACAATCGACCGTGTGCCATTCGCTATATTCACTAGAAACGCTAGATCGGCTACACATCGCCTCACTTGTAAAGGAAACAAATGAAATTATTTGCAACGGGAATTATAATTGTCTAGGTATATTTTTGACCGGAATTGTAAATAACGGAGGAAACGTTTTTGATTTTTTTCGATGCGGTTAATATAGATATCATAGGAAGGGTTCCAAACTTGAGATGCATACTCAAGATGGCTACGTACGTGTACACGAGAACACTTCAATTTCATATCCTCTTTTTCGGAAGTCGCCTAAAAATGGCAGTAATAATAATAATTATCAAAACGACAGGGTACTCAAACCTCGAAGCAAATAACGCGTGGCGATTTGTATTCCTAATGCAAGCTCACTACTTTTTACATCGAACAATGTGACATAGTTTCCAGTAGCATTGAGTCATCGTAGAGGTTTGCATACAGGGCTATGGTAATGCTGGTGTTGATTATGGCTGTAGAGTAGACAAGGAGACTCGTCAAGGCGAATGCTATCGCTAACTGAGCAGCGTAAGCCGTCAAACGTATTAAATATTTATTTATTTAAGCCTTTGTTACATCCAAGACAAATTCAATTAGTTTGTAAGAGTTTTAAAACAATATTTAAATAAAAATATACATCATTTTCCAAACCAAACCTGTCCTGGGGCCATACTTCCACTTCATAAGGTACTCATATTTCAACCTTACCATTAAATTTGGTACCACCACGTGAATATAGAAAGCTTAAAATTATAATGGATTACGATAGACGTCTTGGTGATGTAGTATCAAATATTTCACGCAAATCGCATACTTTTTCGTGACTTTTGATACTAAGTTTCATTGTACCAATGTCAAATTTTTGAAGATCCGTGCACCTATCTCATAAGGTAGTCATATTGCAACCTTACCATTAAATTTGGTTGACCGTTTTGTGTCGGTGGGAGTACGATAGTAAGTATGATTATTCTAAGCTTATTACAAAATGCTCCTGATTTATGATAGTTTCGTAAAAGGTGGGAGCAGGCCCCTTTCGGTTATAGGCCTCCAATTGCTTCCATTTCTCCCTGTCGCTTGCTGATCGCATCCAGTAACTTCCTGCTATTTTTATATCATCATTCCATAATCAAAATCAAAGTAACAAACATACAAACATTGGATGGAGTGGAAGGTTGTTTCTCAATCAAGTCAAAACGGCGGAAAGGGTATGAATCAGATGAGGTTCTGAAATTATACATTTACGTTTCATCATCCATTACCATGTGGGGCGTAACTAGTATAAAATAACTTGCCAAGAGTTTGTCGGGCCATCTTTAAACTAGTTTCCGTAGCTGTTATTACAAAATACAGGTTTTTACAAAACTCATGCCGAGTTAGTTGAAATTTCTGTATTTCCAACTGTTTCCTAATTGATTTAGATATTCTTTAAAATGATGGTGAACACAGATATCATTGAATCGGTAGAATCAAATAGAAGACTTCTAATACTAAAGGAGCAATCGTAACTCCTACTCCTTTAAACCACGCAATAGATTTAGGTGCGGGTTTCACCATCAGTTAGATAGTTTTGCACAAAATATTGTGGCCTAGTTGGTCAATGGCGTCTGACACGGAGAGTCAGAAAACGCGGGTTCGAATCCCGTCCGAGGATGAAATATTTCTCTCTATAAATTTCAATGTTTGAGATCGCTTAAGCAGGCGTTAGTGCTTTAAAAAAGTAATACTATAAAAATTACAAGGGCTGCGATGTCAATACGAAAGTTTAAGTGTTTCTAAATAATGCTTCTTTCGGTTGGATGGTATTGTTTACCCGTCCAATAGATGTCGCTCCGTCCCTGCAAGACGGTTAGTCAAATAGAGAGTTAAAATTCGATGCTCGGACCAGAACCTTGGTGGCCTAGTTGGTCAATGGCGTCTGACATGGAGAGTCAGAAGACTCGGGTTTGAATCCCGTCCGAGGATGTAAATTTTTCTCTCCATAAGTTTCAATTAAGACATCGCAAATAGGCTATCTTGTACATCACTAGTATTCGGCACATCAATTGAAGAAGCATTAATTAACGAAGAGTAGTTTTTCATGTAAAATCAACGCTGGTTAAAACGAAACCAAAACTTAAAGAGACAGGCGATTTTCTATTTTCAGAGCACGTGCTATGCGTTAATTATAATAATCATATTAGTACCCCATTATCAGCCAGTCTTATAATGATTAATCGGTAAATATTAATCTCCGTTACTGATCCATTGAGTGATTAGAAGGATATAGTCAACTATAATCCTTATACATTATAGATAGAAGTAATTACATTCAGACTAATATTATAAAGTGTTCGTAGTTGAAACGGTCTAGTTTGTTATAACTGTGAAAAGCAGTCTGTGATGACCACGTGCATGGGTGTGTTCCAATGAACGCTCCCGTGCCTAGGAGGCCACGCTAGGCTATCAGTTGTATGTAGCAGTCGTTAGATTAGAAAGGGCCGGTCTCATGATGCTGACGATAGGACTGGCCACTACCTAACCGCACTTGGTCCGTGATGGCTGATGGCCCCCTACGTGAGACGAGAAAATCCTGTGTCCGAGAAGGAAGATCGTAATAGGCTGGCTTACGCTAATATTACGAGCATGTCTCTGTATCTGTCTCTACATCACAGTGTTTCGGATCTCGACTAAACCGCTGAGCAAATGTTCAATAAATTTTGCATAAATAATTAGTTGGTTAATCCATTTACTACGCAGTTTACAAGGAATCTCCATACAACCAAATCCCATGCGAACAACTACCTACTGCTGGTATCTACGACATAAAGCACCTTTAATTCTGGAACCAGCCGTGCGATTCTGTAATGATTCGTCGACGAGCTCACCGATGTCAAATACTTCGCTCTTGTACATAAGGTTCCTTTTCCAACGTTTCTTGTCATCTCTTCATTTCTTTCACGGATGTTGTCAAAGATGCAACGATGTTCGCTCTTAAGGCACGTCCTAATAATCTATCTAACCACGGTTTACCTTACTACCGATAGCAATTTGACATAACGTCCATACAAATAGTGTCAAATATCTATCTATAGTAAGGTAAACCGGCGATAGATAGATTATTGGGACCGGCCGTAAGAGAATCGCACGGCAGATCGAAAAGTATCAATGTCCCATATTCGCTATTTTTATGATCATTTTAAGTGACTGGAGTCTGTGATTCATCATCATCATTATCATTGCAATCGTCCCCTGTTACACATATGCCTCGTCGTGGATTTGTAAAAGGCCTCGTTGAAAACGGTCTGCTCCCACGTCGTCCAACCATAGTCGTCTCTCCATCTCGATGGTTGACGACATGCCCGTTAGCATTAGCTCTGCGTGCTGTTCCCATTCTGCTCTCTGTCACTTCAGCTTTTGCTTCAGTTTTCAGCTGGCTAATCCGCTTTGATATGTCGGTGACTTCCGTGCTTGTATGAATATCCTAGAATGAATTACTCTACATCGTTATTCTGTTTACGTTTTAATTTTTTCTTGTGTCTTGTCTACTCAGTTTATTAACAATGGCCTAATTAAATAACAAGATTATCTCAGGCCTTCATATTATATTTTTTTTTACCAAGGTCGAATTTGCAAAGGTACTGTTTATACCAAGAGGTACTGTTTATTAACCAGCGCTGGTCTTCCATAAGAACCGATTAATGTGTATAAAAATATCCAATATAAATGTAGATTATTATTATAAGATCACATTGAGTAAATTAGTATGCAAAAATCATGATTGAATTCTAATCCAAATTCTCCTAAAAACTACATACATACATACAATGATTCATAAGTTATAACATTGCCAACCCAACATCGATATGTATCGTATAAGGCCTTAGATTATTTTATGATTATCTTCCAAATCACCTCATGATTATCCGATCTACATGCAAATCGTCGTGTAGGGTTACGACTGAATAAAATTCAAATGAGTCCGAACAGTAAATATTTAACCTCATTCTACCCGCGTCAGCTCTATGTAAATGCGGGTCCGGGGTCGGACTGAGCGAAGCGAGCGGTTTCAGAATGTACGGATATATATGTACATACCTACTCATTATGGGATATATGTAGCTGTTAGTGTGTAGGTTGACAATATGGACGCGTTTCTATGGACTGAAAATTCGAGAGTTCTAGCAATCAATAAAAAATATTTAATAATTTGATAATAGTATCAAATTATTTAATATTTTTTATTGATTCATAGGAACGTAAATGCAGGTTCGGGGACGGTCTGAGCGAAGGGAGCGGTGTTGACTTCTGGACGTATGCTTTTATTACGTGAACTGTGTTAACTGTAGTCGCAGAATAATTAATAGTACGTTTTATGTGTTATACTGTGTTAGTGTGTAGAATAGCAGTTTGAAAAACAAATACAATATGTATGTGTGAACGTGATTTCGATGGGAACGTGTCGGGAACTATGTTTGCTACAAACTAACAGCATTGCTGGATTAGTTAAGGTTCCTGTTTTTTTATGTTTGTTTGGTAGATCCCATAACAAATAAAAACACGGGGTGGCAGTTTACTGTGTTTTATAACTGCACAGATTAAAACGGTATATTGGTTCTCATATTATCGGTCGTATAGTACGACGAATATACAAGTATCACTCTGTTGAGTCTTTGTTTTAAATATTTGCTATCTATATATTTTATATATTGAAATAGCAGTATTTGTTCGTAATCATGCTGACCTTTTCACTACGGCAAAAGATTTATATCCACGAAATACGAGAAATGGTCAAAGACTTGTTCTCGAACATCCTCCGAGATTAACTCTCTTTCAAAAGAACTGTTATGCCATGTGCATCACGGTGTACAACAAAATACCAGGATATCTGAAAGACCTTTCCTATAGAATATTTCGTAGAAAACTTAAGATGTGGCTGATAGAAAAACGATTCTACTGTTTGACAGACTTTTTAAATTGTTTTGAGACTACTAATTTAAGTTAATTTGACATACTTAACTATTTTATTATTTTAAATTAATTGTATTGAGACTACCTAGTTATTTTAATTCATTGCACATTTTTTATATTTTATTACACAACTAACTTACGAGTATATAACTTTTTCTTCCTTCTTATAACTAAACGGTAAATTGTAATACTCGTAAATTTATAATCACCACAGTAACAATTTCACATGTCGGTTATCGACAAAATAGACTGAACGAAAATAGCTACTAAGACCTGTGTATTACTCTATTTTTCGTGAATAAAAATCATTTATCATTTATCATTTATATACCGAGCACGTCATTCAGGAACCCACGATATTATTTGGATAGTGGTTTAATCTTTTATTTTATTTACAAAGAGCATAACCAAACGCCTGATAAAATGTGCACATTAAATATCTGGTACCAAATAATCGAAATTTGGTTAACCCAATGTTTTGTAAAGAAAGGTCCGATCATTTATCTACGAAACCGTTTTCAATAACCTATCTATCGTCGGTCTACCTTCCTAGATATAGGTATTTGACACTATTTGTATGGACGTTATGTCACATTTCTATCTGTACTGTAGTAAGGAAAACTATTGGATAGATAGAATATTGAAAACGGCCGTAAGTCGACATTTGTCAGATTATTCGGGATTAGGGACGCCCGAACTTTGTTTCTGTTTCTATGGGTCACATGCCAATCATAGGATAATATTTATTAGTCCAGTATCCTACTCTACCAAAAGTTTTGACGCGTGATAGCTTAGGATTCGGCCGCCTTGTCTACCGGTCTCGGGTTCGAATCCTACTTCAAACATGTGCTTCCAGTGGAGGTTACATCTTACGGAAATCCATAGCACGTCTGCTACATAGCTCTTTCTGGTGCGCGCTTTGAAAGCCAGTTGCTATTCTAGATCACACCCTTAACTAAACAGTCGAACTAAGTTTTGGGGTTCCTAACTATTTACAGCGTTTTAAAAATGTATATGAAACAAAAAAAATACACTCGTTTTTGTAACCCTTGCTACTTACGGAATCGATTGTAACCATCAATAAGGATATCATGTTGGAAAAGCAATTCAGATATTGGAGTGTCACTCAATAACCGCTTGACCGAATTTGATGAAATTTAAACGCAACCAGCTCGGAAGTGTACTCTTTCAAATAAAAAAAATTCGGTCCACAAATGGGGAAGACATCGGTGAACAACGTAAGAAATACATACCTAAATATTAACACTAGAGTCAAGATTCAGAGAGGAAATCTAGGAATACCTACCTTTGTAAAGAGAAAACGTATTAAATAGATAAAGACTAATGTGTGATCCCTGATTTCCTCTCATTACATTACTACTCTCGGTTGGCTAATTCAATCTTTCGAAATCTAAAGGAAGTTTCAGTATAAGTTTTATTTGTTAGTCGTGGTTTGTTGAAGGGTCGTACAGTTCAGAACGATTCATGTTGACGAAGTATAGAGATTGTATTTGATATGACGGCGGTAAAAGATTTGCAATTCAAAACGTGACGTCTTTGGATGCAATATTATAATAATTTTCTGCGCCTTGACGCACGAGCGTCGGATATGTGGCTTACCTAACACAAGCTGGAATTAGGTTGGCATTACAGGAAAGTTTATTTTATGACTTTTAAAGTATAACGCCTGCTTAGCGAGACCCCATTTTGTCCGTTCCCACACGACGACGGTTAAAATCAACTAGACAGTTAAATTCAATGCTCGGATGGACGTGCCTTCGTGGCGTAGCGGCCATTGCATTGGACATGTATTGTCGGAAGAAGCTGGTTTGAATCCCGTCCAAGAATGTATTAGGTAATTTATCTTTCTAAAATTTAATACTGTTATTTGGACTTTATGGGACTATAAAAAATCGCATATTTTTTTATTTAGGTTGGTAGGGAAGTATTATGATTATGTACTCGATTCTAAAACTCATTTCCTACTAAAGAGTTCTGTGGTCTCACTAATTTAGTTGAGGTGCTCACCAACCGCGAAACTCTATGCGGGCGATGGGAAATTTTTAATTCCATCTTAGGCCTTTAGCCTTAAGCTCTACTATAGTACATCAATGAAATATCAGTCTCGTATTTTTGTATGAAATGAAGTATATAAAAGGTACATTCGTCTGTGTAGTCGGTTTCTTTGCGTTCATATACAATTTCTACTAATACAATTAAGCTTTGTTAAATTGTTTGTGCAAGTGCAAATATCTGACAAAATTTAAACGAATGCTCAATATCAAAAGTGAAGCTACTTAGAAATATTAATAAAAATATTGCTTTAATCGTCTTCTATATACGTTCCTATATCATTTATCTTATTTGTTTCAATAATAAAAATACTTAGTTCCATAATGTATTCACTCATAGATATTGTGTATAGGCTTATGCCACTGTATGATAAGAAATAAAAAGATCTATTTGAAAGTATTTTCGCGTTAGAGTTAGCAATGAATACATATCGTAGGTATCAAAAAACAATCTTTTGTTTTGCTTAAAAAGTTTAATTTAAAAGTTTACTCACATTTCCTATTCCGAAGGTTACACGAACATATCCGATTGAATGAAAAAGTTGTTTACGGAAATCGCACGTTTTCTGTACCGCTTCCCGAAAGCTGTTTCCAATGGCACACGATAAGCGTAAAGGAAGATTTTGAGCCCGTTGATTGTATATAACATGTTAATTTGCGTAGGTAGCGGGTATAAAATACAAATGTATTTCAGTGAATATAACCCTTCTATTGAAACCCGAATTATATGTAAACTGAAACTGTACCCATATAAACCCACCTCTATTCAAATCCTCTCAAAATTACCATTTGTCTTAGGAATATGGTTAAACCTTTTACTTGAATATAGCACCTATTCATAATCTTAAATATATTAGAGGTAACTAGATTTATTTGAGTTCGTTTGTAAGAAGTAATCTCTTGAACTACTTAACCGATTTCGAAAATTCTTTCACCAGTAGAAAGCTACATTATTCCTATGGGTGACATAAATATGCTTTAAATAAATTTATAGGTTTTATTATTATATAGATTATATTATTATTTTTATATTATTATATAGAGTGTGATTAATATTATCATCCTAACTAATATTATAAATCGATGACGATGCGAGTAAGCCGCTTGCCTCATACCACCACGCTTGCCCATAACAGTTCAGTGCCATTCAGAATTTTAAACTACAACCGCATTATTATAAAACGCAGACCAGAGTCCCGAGTTTAAACTATGGTTTAAGCAAAATATACATGTATGAAATTCCCTTAAACCATAGTTTAAACTCGGGACTATCTTAAGTTCACGGTTGACTATCTTAAGGCGGTATGAGCACAAAACCCTGCATGGCAATGTTCTGTGCTTGTCACCCTGGGATGTTGACCACCCTAAATCTCTTTCCATTTTATTTAAAAAAACGAAAATAAAACCAAAACGTAAACAAATAAAAAATTTAAACGTTGTCCTTCAACGATATACAGTAATATTTGTATTGAAATTCTAGTGAGTTTGATACATATTTAACTACTAGCTGACCCGCCAGCGGCTTCGCTCGCGTGACCTCGCGGGATACGGTAATTACAAATTTCAATAAGGGGTCGAATTTCACATTATCCCATCTTAGTCAGTACATAGGTCCAAAAAAGAACCCCCATGCAAAATTTTAAACTTTTAGAACTCGCAGTAACGAAGTTTCATACAAACTATCAACCCCAAAAAAAACCCCTTAGGGGTTGAGTTACATAAAATCATAAAATCCCGTGTTATGGAGGATCCCAATAATCTATCTATCCACGGTTTTCCTTACTACCGATAGAAATTTGACATAACGTTCATACAAAAAGTGTCAAATAACTATCTCTAGAAAGGTAAACCGGCGATAGACAGATTATTGGGACAGGCCGTTAGTGAGCACCTACGTCCTAAAAAGAACCCGCATGCAAAATTTGAAACTCCTAGCACTTGTAGTTTCTGAGATTTCGTGATGAGTGAGTGAGTGACCTTTCGCTTTTATATATATAGATTACTATTAACCGGCAAAACATACACGTTAGAGATCGAATACGTCGACCCGAGGTTCGAGCGACTTCATTGCACAGTGGCGTCTGCGAGCTCCCGGCGGGCGCTGAGCTCGCAGACGCCGCTGCGCACTCGCCCTGAAGATGAGCATCGGACATGTTCAAAACCCGGCGAGACGTATTCGATCTTTAATGTGAGTGTTTTGTTGGTTAATAGTAATAGTTTAATATGAAACAATGTTTGCACACTACTGCTTCAAAGATGAATAACTGGAAAAGGTGTGATACTTCCTCAGACGGAATCTGAAAAGAAGAGTCCTACCACTATACAAAAAAACCTAGTCTATAATAATAGGGTTATCTGTATTTCGCCCGGGCGAATTTTCTGGATGTCGTCGCTTTATTTACAGTCCTGTTTAAAAACACTCGCAAATGTTTCGGTTAAAAAGGTTAAAGTTGAAATGGCAAATTAAAATGAGAATATAGTCTAAATGTTGACTCTCTCCTTCGGTTTTGGACCACTTGTTGTAAATGAAAATGCGGTTGGTGCGTGTCTGTGAATTTTGATTCAAAATGATTTTGCAGTGGAAAAGCTAATTGAAGGAGCATTGTCATTTCAGAGTGTTTCTCTTTAAGTTTGGTTTACATCTCGTGCGAAACAATATTCACTTTGTTTTTCTAAGTGTCAACTCCAGTTGAGCGACATAACGTAAAACTTTCTAGTAGTAGTAGTAGTGACTACACTTAGATTCCCGCACAAGGATTCCCTGTGGCAAAATTTACCCTGCTGTCAGCCATTTGGGTTAAAATCACGCTAACGTTGCTCACGGCATGGCTGACTGTGCAGTGATACGTTATACGCTTCTTACAAGATATTAACGAGCTGGAATGAAAACAATAATAAATCATGAAAATATTTTAAACTAGGCCACAATAAATAAAAAAAGTAAACACACCGCACACACAGACAGATGCTAGTGCATCATACACTCATCAACGAACTGTCGTTTTTGACAGGAAGGCTCACGTTGATTTCAGTTCGTAGCGTGATCGTTGAAATGGCAAACTGACGTCCTTAGTGGCGAAACTCGTGACGTCAAATGAGTATGTTGTCGCGCTTTCGTTGATTTGGAATGATGATCACAGCGCCAACATTTTTGTCTTCATTCGGAAAGCAGGGTGAGAATAGTTTGGCATGGAAAAGGGGAAGAAGAGGGACAGGGCCCTCCCTTCCCCTCCCCACTACTAAGGCCAGTAAAAATAGACTTTTTTGGGTCAACTTTGCACTAAATTTCCGATCCAAAATTTAAAGTTTAGGATCACTTATTGAGCATAAAATCACAAAATGCTGACAGATCCAGGTGACGCCACAATCGCCATCTTGAAAAAACGTTTTCGGCCGATATCTCTGAAACTATGCACTTTAGGGGAAAAGTCATGGAGACTATTATTATAGAGAATAAAATTTCGCATCTTTTGTTTGCAGTAAACTTTTTTGTAAATCTTACCGTTTACGATTTATGACCCATTTAATGAACCGGTTTTTCTATCGCGGCCAATAACTCTTGAAATATTAGATTAATCAATAAAATGCATCAAACCATTCTTAAAGATCAGTTTATTCTCTACAACTTTTGATTCAAACTTTTTTTTCTAATGTCCATACTTTTTGAGCTATAAGACATTTAATGTTGGACTACCGGGCGTAAAGTTGAAAATTTCAAGATACGCATAGAATATAATGGTACAAAATCAACAAATAAATAAAATAAATATCCCGATTGTTTATGTAGTTAACAATTAATAGTTCAATTCCTTGCCTGCAATATATGTAGATAAATGTGTATACATTAATCCCTCTATTACCATAAGTAATCATTTTCAAATTATCGCATACACACGATCAACGTTTAAAGAACATACTCGTATCATAAAATAAATATATATTATACCAAGCAATATGTTTGTCCATCCAGGCGCGCCCAATCGTCGAATATCGGAAATTAATTCCGTTAATTGGGTAGCACGCACGTTTGCCCTCGTATATAGAATGGTAATTAGCATTTTGTGACATCGCCCGGTCCGTACGACGAGCTTTTTCATGTTTTGAATCCATCCAGATAATGTATCTTGGATATCATTTCCTTCCTACGCTATGATGGCATTACAAATTTGATTGTATAACTAACCTCCAACCAAATAAGGTTATTACTTTTTGAGCAAGAATAGAGCAAACTTTGATTTTTGCGAGTGCTGAGTTTAAATTCCGTGAAAGCGAAGTATTCTATTAACTAGCTGACCGCATGGCCTCGCCGGATACGGCAACTTAAAAGTTAAAACGCAGCCATAAGTTACTTCTTTAACATCCGCAGAAGGCAATGAAATGTCCCGTCGAAATCGCTGCAGCTGTTTCGGTGGTTACCCGGTATAAACAGACAGAATAAAAATAATTTCGAGTCTCTTTACTTGACACTACCACCAGCCAGCCTAATTGGGACTAATGACTCTATATATTTTGGAACGCGGCGGTAGAGTCTTCAAAGTACATTATAATGAAAAGTTGACGTTCATAAGTGCGTCTTTGATGCCTAAATTGAATAAATGATTTTGACTTTGACTTTGACATTGTGTAATTTAATTATGAAGAGTACCTAAGCTGGGTACCTACGTTTATACGCTATGACTTAAGGCACAATAAGTAAATATTACAAGTTAGGTTTAAGTATTTTATTATTCTTTTGGGATAATAAATATACTGAAAACCAGACCAGAATGTTATTTTTTTTTTGTTAAAACTATCGTATACTTTTACAAATGCTTTCAATATGCATTTAGTAAAAAAAGATGTTAACATTACCAACAAGTTAAATTTATTTATATATATTTATTATATATATATATATATATAATCTCAGTTGCTGACAAATGTCGACTGAAATCTTGAACAAGTACAATTTGAAAAATTTGCTACCGACTTCCATTCTATTCAGTATTTTGGAGTGTAACTCAAAAATTACAAAACCAAATTTGATGAGATTTAAATGGGACCACACCAGATTTTAAACAATAAAAGAATTTCGAGAATCGGTTCACCCAGTCGAAAGCTATGAGGTAACAAACATAAAAAATACAATACAATTAAGTACCTCCTCCTTTTTGGAAGTCGGTAGAAAATGGCCGCTCATTGCCACTTTTGGCCTCTCCAGCAAAAATGTTAGTACCTAAGTTGATGACTGAGCTGACAAAAGTGACATAGAGCCGCCATTTTTTTAGATTTCATCAACATTTGTTAGCAACTGAGATACATAATAGCCCTATATATCACAGTGGCCATAAAGCCAAGTTTTTTGAAGTAAACACCAATTTAATGCTCGGAGAATTTTGCATATACCCAAAATCTGCTTTTAATTTAAATTGGATGGTCAGGTCATGATCGAGTACTGCGGATTTCGCATCCATAGGTGATTACATTTTGGGAGGACCGGCATAAAATGTTGATGGAATTGGTTTTTTCATTGCGCAGGTTGCGCTTCTAATACTTTGTTTTAGTACCGGCACTTTAGGTTCCGGACTCTTTTCTTATTTAGATATTAAACAAAGTGGATTGTGTCACCATATGATGCACGTTTACAGTGGGCCTAGCACGAATGACTGCGTAAGTGTAACGTAATGTATCCATAGAGTATACATAAGCTATTGAGCGCGCGTATCGCTCTGGCTCGTTTGTGCCGATCGTAAGCATGTTACATACGTTTTGTCTATTGTGTAGCACTTTATTAGAAGATTATACTACCTACCGATGAAAATAAGTTACAATTCCTTTTATTTGCTTTCAGGTATCGTGTTTACATCCTGACACCGCACATTTCACCGTCACATCTCAATATTACTCGTATTGTTGAGCGACTGTGCTGTTCATACTTGTGCTTTCAGTACATACTTACTAAGTCGCGCTCTATAGTTTATGTATACTCTATGAATGTATCGTTTACATGTAACAGTCCTTTAGCTAGAGCAACTTTGACACAGATAACTCGTTGTTTGTACACCGAAGGGTGACGCGTTGACGCATACGATTTCGTACTTCACACTTGCGCAAATATTCGTGCTAGGCCGACTGAGGTATGGAAGGTAGTATGACATTTTTTGCTTTGTTTTGATGATGCGTTCATGGTGGTATCAAAATAGGACGGTCTTTTGAGCTTGAAGATCTATTCTGAGTTTGCACTGCTATTGTTATGAGCAGGCTTGAAGCTTATCATAATACGAATGAATAGCCCATATCGTCAATTGCTTGCATAAAAAAATTAGTTCTCTCAGGACAGCTTCTGGAATATACTGTAAGGTGATTCATGACAGTTTTGCAATTTTCAGAGGCACTAGAAAGTGCCACCATAGGTACTGTAGATTTCATAAAGATTTTACTGTTATCTGAAGTTCAAAGTCTGAGCTCACATTACATTATATCTATTATCGCTTCGAAAATCAATTCTGCTGTGTGCAAGCTTTATCCGAGAACTGCAGTTAAAATTACAGTGGCGTATAGCATTATCATGGTAGGTAAACGTCACCATGATAATCATACAAGCATAACACAGGTTCCAAAAGTTCGGATTCAGACCTTTACACAGGGGGAAGAATAAAAGACATAATCCATCACGTGGACCTATTACGGGTAGCACCAACCCTAGTGTCGCCGTATAAAAACCCGTCAGTATGCAGCGGCCTTTAGCTATACGTAGCTTCATTAAGAGTGCTTTAATTATCATACCGGTTATCATACTTACTGGTTCTCAATCAGTTACCTTATAGAGACAGGATGTCAACTTGTTAAGGATTCATTACAATTGATTAAGAGGACATATCGGGAACCACCACAGATTAGTATCTAGTTAGTGTAAGTCTTTAGTACATTTATAAAAGAAATGTGTATATGTGTATAAAAGTAAATAATAAGTTACCTGATAATTAGAAACAGTTAGATGTACAAATGTTTAGACAGAGGATTACTAAGTGGCTATTAGATGATTGCTTTTATTTATTTTTAAGTGTTAAAGAATATTTAGATTTTCAAGACATTACAAACATTATCTAATGCCCATGTTGTACCTACCCCAATATCAGTTGGGAACTCAGTTCTCGAAGTTGTTGACGAGTACAACTACCTGGGACAGACAGTCAAACTAGGCAGGTCCAACTTCGAGAAAGAGGTCAATCGTCGAATCCAACTCGGCTGGGCAGCGTTCCGGAAACTTCGCGAAGTCTTCTCGTCAAAAATACCTCAGTGCCTCAAGACAAGAGTGTGTTACCAGTGATGACGTATGGCACTGAAACGTGGTCTCTTACTATGGGCCTCATAGATAAGCTCAAAGTAGCACAACGAGCTATGGAGAGGGCTATGCTCGGGGTTTCTCTACGTGATCGAATCAGAAATGAGGAGATCCGTAGAAGAACGAAAGTCACCGACATAGCTCAGAATATTAGCCAGTTGAAGTGGCAGTGGGCAGGGCACATAGCACGCAGAACAGATGGTCGATGGGGCCGAAAGGTTCTGGAGCGGAGACCACGGACCGGCAAGCGCAGCGTAGGTCGTCCTCCGACACGGTGGACAGACGACCTGATGAAGGTAGCAGGACGACGTTGGAATCAGGCCGCTTCCAACCGGTCCTTTTGGAAAATCATGGGGGAGGCATATGTTCAGCAGTGGACGTCCTACGGCTGAGATGATGATGATGATGACAAACATAATCATATCATAATTAATATAATATACATTTGTAGTTTTGATTATTGCGACTTTAGACCAAACATTTGCACGTCTGCTTGCAGGCTGAATACAGATGCAGCACTTGTGATACAACAACTAAAAATGTTATATTTAATGCTAGTATACAATACATTATTATAAATACATTATTTGAATTTGAATAGCCGCTTAAGATAAATGATCAAATTATTAATAAAGTTGAACAAGAAAAATATCTTGGACTTATTTTAGACAGCAAAATGACATGGCTTCCCCATATAAATAAGATAAAATCAAAAGTAACAGCACTTACAGGAGCTCTAAAGAGTTGTGTGCACTGTTTCCCTCATCAAGTAAAATATACAATCTATAATTCATTGGTAAAACCACACCTTCATTACTTAATTGAAGTATGGGGTACGGCTGCAAAAACCAATTTGGGATTAATACAAACTGCACAAAATAAATTGATAAAAGTTTTATTCCACTATGATTATCTAACACCTTCAGAAAAGCTTTACAAAGAAACAAAACTAATGAATATCTGTCAATTATACATATACTATAATTGCATACTTATACGTAAGATTCTACACAAGGATATACATACAAATACGGCCTTCTCTAAAACACAAAAAACCCATACAATGACATTAAGACGTGTAAATGATATCGCTCTTTACAAACCGCGTACAAAGTATGCTTTGAAAAGTATTGGGGTTGGCTATAGCCGTCCGGTACCTGATTTTGATGAAGGTGCGAGTTTAGGGGTATCATTGGGGTCCACCTGAAGCCCTTCCAGCAATTTTTTTTTGCCGGAAACGTAGTTTAAATTAATTATGATTAAAATAAAATTTGATAAAAAAAAGTGAAATGGAACGCAATGTTGAGAAAATGGTACAATATTAAGTTGTCAAATTAAGTTGTCAAACTGAGTTAAACGAAACGTATCGTTATCGTTAAACGTAAGAAAAAAAAAAGGCGCCATTTTGTCTTACTGACAGATGGACTGTCATCCATTCATTCCGTTTCTCTCGTAGTTTCGTGAATGTGTGCTCTCTTGTTTTTCGATTTTTATTACGACTTTGGCTTTTTCCCTGGACTTCCTTCGATTGCGCGACGACTTGAAACTTGGCTTGCTTACCGGATTTGTTTGGATTGCTCTACGACTTGAACTTGGCTTGAAAACTGGACTGCACTTGGCTGTAATGGAGTATTACAGTACAATACCCGAAGCGGACGCGGTTTCGGCTCCTGATCTGCCCGTCGAACCTGTTGCCGGACCTTCTTCGGCTCCTGATCTGCCCGTCGAGCCTGTAGCCGGACCTTCTTCGGCTCCTGATCTGCCCGTTGAACCTGTCGCCGGACCTTCTTCGAGTAATGACGACGACTATTGCTGTTGCTATTATTTATTATTTATTATTTATATTTATTATTATATTTACGATATGTTATTGTTGTTATATAAAACAATGTTAAGTGAACCGCCTTGATAGATTAGGTGTGAAACAAAAAATAGGTTAGGTTAGGTTAGAACATGACTAACAACGCACGAGCCGAGCGAGCGAAGCGAGCGTGCCGCGGCAGCGGCCGGCGAAGTGCCAGAAGCGAACCGCCTTAATAAGTTAGGTGTGAAACAAAAAATAGGTTAGGTTAGAACATGACAAACAACGCACGAGCCGAGCGAGCGAAGCGAGCGTGCCGCGGCAGCGGCCGGCGAAGTGCCAGAAGCGAACCGCCTTAATAAGTTAGGTGTGAAACCAAAAATAGGTTAGGTTAGGTTAGAACATGACAAACAACGCACGAGCCGAGCGAGCGAAGCGAGCGTGCCGCGGCAGCGGCCGGCGAAGTGCCAGAAGCGAACCGCCTTAATAGATTAGGTGTGAAACAAAAAATAGGTAAAAAATACTGATATAGCCGAAAGTGAGGTTAAGTACAAAAAAAATTATTACTCAAAAACTAAAGGCCTCCGGCGGGGGGGGGGGGGGGATGCAGGGGGGGCTTCACCCCCTCCCCCTCCCTGCCTCCGCCCCCCCCCCCCCCCCCCCCCCCCTCCCCCTCCCCGCGGGTACCGGGCGACTATAGTTTAACCAAGTATTGTCTACGAAGGGGCTAAATTGTACAATAAATTACCGAGAGATATAAAACAGTCCAAATCTCTACCTACTTTTAAAAAACTATTAAAATTTTACATAATGAAAAATAAAAATTCATTATTATAGATACAGTTTTTAATCAATATATTTATTAATTGCTAATCTATTATAAAATATATATATATATATATATATATATATATGTCTATTACCTCATCGATATTAATACATAAAATTCATAATTTTTTTAACACCAGAACTATTTCTAAAATTTCTATAATAAAACTGCTTATGGCTTCGTCGATATTAATATATAAAATGCACAATTCATTAACACAGGTATTAAGTTATTGCAATAAATTCTATAATATTACTATATAAAATTCCTATAATATGAAAATCGGCCTACGGCCTCATTGATATTAACTTAAAAATAAAAAGATATTTACCTAACTTACTATTGTATACATTAAAACTGTACCTAACTTATTATCGTATACATTAAAACAAACTACACTACTCATTTGCTCATCTAAAACTAGAGAAAAAAAAAACTAGAGAAAAAAAAAAAAAAAAATTAATACATTATAATATATATGCTATTCCATAAAACAACACAGGAAAAAAAAAAAAAAATACTTACAATTTTAATGTAGGTGCGCTTGAGCCACTTCCAGGTACGCTTGATCTTCGTCTGTAACTTGTTAGTAACCAGTTGTGGCTAAACCTCGCTCGTATCGAACCAAACAATATAGATGACTGATTTTATCTATTTGTAACTACCCTACAATAAAAAAAAAATATCTTTGCTTTGTACGACATCGATAATTATTAGTTATGCTTATGTTAACATTATTCTCATGTAAGTGAAATATTTTCTTATGAGAAATAAAATATCTCAAACCTCGAATAGTACCTTCTCCAAACAAATGTATTCAGCCATTTCCACTCTGGATTGTGAACGTTTTATAATATATTATGACATAGATGTTGACCACATGGGTCGTCCATTAATCACGTTATGAGTTTTAGCAACTTTTGACGTGATAACGTATTATAAATCGATGAACGCCGGCTGCACGCACGAAAAGTATGACTCATTGTCACGTTCCGCCTGAGCCGAGCGTGCGAGAACGCGAAACAAGCGATAAAAAGGGAACGATCGGCCTAAGCGTTCGGCTTGCCTGTTATCAGATAAAATTATCGTCCGTAAACCGACTTTACCGACAACCATTTTTAAATAGATTCTAACCTTTGAAACTGTGGCTTAAAGTTACTTTTTCCTTTGTCGACAGCACGCTGGTACCTTGGAAGATATTTCGCGAGGAGCTCAACAACGTTCACCCCATATCGTCAGGCCTGGAGACGATGGCGCTCAAAACGACGATAGATCTCACCTGCAATGACTTCATATCCAATTTTGAGTTCGACGTGTTTACGAGGTAAGGGTCTTCTTGGACTTTCTGATTGTGATGAGCTGGAAAAATGTGCGCATCATGTAGTGTGCCATGTGTGCATTTAACAGTCGCAGTTTAAACTTATTCGTAGAACTAAGTACACTGATTCATCGAAAGACTTCAGCCTTACTTATAAACGTTGGTTAAATTTAAATAACGTCACTTAGTACGGCGCAGAACATTTTTCCTTTGCGCAGTACTAAGTGATGTCATTAAAAGTTAAACAGCGTTTATTAAGTAAGGCCGTTTATGTACTGCTTTCACACTACCTTATTCATAATCGTTCAATAACATTATACGTCATGTATTTATAACGTCATTTAAAAAATAAGTAGTCTATAATCAAATAGTAATCAAGAAAATCTAAAACTATGTATCACACTGATGACACAGCGGTCCGTTTTGCGATATTTTTGCTCACAGTGCTAACGTCTACCAAAGCCGGTCCGAGACCAAATATCGCGATTTTGACAGCTCGTGGCACTGTAAGCGTGTTGATAAATCGGACCAGAGTTGTAGCAATAACGAACCATTTGCGCGCGAAAAACAAATTCATAAAAATATCGTGCATAGTGTGAAGGTTAACTATGTGGTGTGTGGATTAAAAATAAATAATGGAATGGATGGACCGACTTTTACAACTTTTACATCAAAAACAAGGGACACCAGTAAAGACATTGTAGAAATAAACAAACACCTGTCACTTTTGACAGAACGCTCACGACGATTATGGTGTAGAGCATGGTTCATGTAATCGTCAATATGGCGGCAGTTAAGACGTCATCGATGACGTAGCGTGGGTCATCGTAATCACGCTCACGGTGAAAGGGACCGACAGTTATCGCGCTTAAATCGATTATGGCTGATTGGGACCGCACTGTTAGTTGCTAACAAATATCGATTGAAATCTTGAAAAATTCCCGCTCTATGTTAATTTTGACAACTCCATAAAGCCAAAATGTTCTAACATTTTGGACTGGAGCTGACAAAAGTGACATAGAGGCGCCATTTTTTGATTTCAATTAACATTTGTAAGCAACTGAGATACGTAATAGTCCTACAGATTAATGTTTCTTTACTATTGTGCCACATTGTGTATGAATAGGAAATCGATGCCTAACATTTCATTTATACGAGTATATGAATATGTACAGTAACGCTTTGGCGACGAAAACTACGGTTTGCTTTTAGCGTTCATTGATTTTCTTTAGTGTGCCATTAATATAGTGGTCAGAATAAATGAAAACGACCTTGATCCTTTTATGTTATGGAGTATTGTTACATGTAAGCATCCACATCCAAAATAATATTGATAAAAACAATTTTATAAGGACAAATGCACCGAAATATCGAAGGTATTTTCAGTGAATAACATTCATAGTAGCTTCTTACAAACGTGTTTGAATGCATCCAGCGTTGGAGACGGCGATAAGATAATGGAAAGCTAGGCTTAATAATAATCAATATGCAATAAATTACTGTAATACTGTATATTTCTGATTCAAATTTTTTTGATCAAGATTGTTGAATCATATTGGGTTACATCATCATCATCTCAGCCGTAGGAAGTCCACGGCTGAACATAGGCCCATACTGTTCCAAAAGGATCGGTTGGAAGCGGCCTGCATCTAACAACGTCGTCCTGCTACAGGCTATCAGGTCGTCTGTCCACCTTGTCGGTGGACGACCTACGCTGCGCTTGCTGGTCTGAGATCGCCACTCCAGAACCTTGCGGCCCCATCGGGCATCTGTTCTGCGTTATGTGGTCTGCCCACTGTCACTTCAACTGACTTATCTTCTGGGCTATGTCGGTGACTTTAGTTCGTCTATGGATCTTCTCATTTCTGATTCGATCACGTAGAGAAGCGCATATTGAGTTATATACAACCGGAAAATTCGGATGGCTTTGCAAAGGAAGATGTTTATTTATTAAATACTCTAGCTAGAGCAGTCAATGGTTCTTAACACAATAATCTATCTATCCACAGTTTTCCTTACTACCGATAGAAATTTGACATAACGTCCATACAAAAAGTGTTAAATATCTATCTCTAGTAAGGTAGACCGGCGGTAGATAGATTAATGGACCGGTCGTTAGTGACAAAGGACCATTTAACAAAAATCTGTCTTGTCATGACCACCAACTGTTTGGAGGTTATAGAGGCGGTATATATAATAAATGTAAATGCAATTTGCATTCAAGATTCTGTGTGTAAAAAAACAAACATTCCAAATGTTTGTTTCCATTTGGATGGCTTCGCGGACCACTCCGTATGCTTCCAGGTCCCACCGGTTGAGAACCACTGCTCTACAGTAAACGAAATATACGACAAGTATACTCCATAATACTTCGTACGAGTAAGAATGAGAGTAGTACAAGTAAGAATGGCGAGTAGTACAAGTAAGAATGGCGAGTAGTACAAGTAAGAATGACGAGTAGTACGAGTAAGAATGGCGAGTAGTACAAGTAAGAATGGCGAGTAGTACAAGTAAGAATGACGAGTAGTACGAGTAAGAATTACGAGTAGTACGAGTAAGAATGACGAGTAGTACAAGTAAGAATGACGAGTAGTACAAGTAAGAATGACGAGTAGTACGAGTAAGAATGACGAGTAGTACAAGTAAGAATGACGAGTAGTACAAGTAAGAATGACGAGTAGTACGAGTAAGAATGACGAGTAGTACTAGTAAGAATGGCAAGTAGTACAAGTAAGAATGACGAGTAGTACAAGTAAGAATGACGAGTAGTACGACTAAGAATGATGAGTAGTACGAGTAAGAATGGCAAGTAGTACAATTAAGAATGACGAGTAGTACAAGTAAGAATGACGAGTAGTACGAGTAAGAATGGCAAGTAGTACAAGTAAGAATGACGAGTAGTACAAGTAAGAATGACGAGTAGTACGACTAAGAATGATGAGTAGTACGAGTAAGAATGACGAGTAGTACGAGTAAGAACGACGAGTATTAGAAAATTTTATATTCCTTGTTCTAGATGCGGTTCATATAAATATGTAATTAAGTGGGTACCTATATTATGTTATCTATAATAATGTATTATTATACAAATTATACTTGGATATGTTACACTAAAGTTATTTAAAATAAGTAGTAATGACCAGAAACTAAAATCGAACGGGCAACTTTATGCTTATTACTAGAAGCATAAAGTTGTCCGTTCTATGCGGCAAACGACTTTCGGATATTGGCTAAATTAAATAAATATCTCTCGAGTGCACCTTAAATTCAAAGCCGTTGCATAATAAAGTACCGATCTACGTAGGTAATTCAGTTATGGAAATTTATGAACACTTTTGGAAGCCTTAAACATGCTCAGAAATGTTATGCACATGAAAGTAATAAGCATAAAGTTTACCGTTGGATGCGGCAAACTGCTTTCGGAAATTGGCTAAAAAGAAATAAATATTTCTAAGTACACCTTATATTTAAAACTGAACGTAATCAGTGATTTAAATTTATGAACACTTTTCTTTTTCATTGAAACGCCGAAAACGCATTTCGAGTGGGTATCTTAGAACATTATGCTCTCGATGTGGGCGGAAAATTCAATTTTAATATTATATTAGTTTGTGGCTAAGATGGGTAATTCATAATAATCATAATCAGCCCGTTTTGTTCCCACTGCTGGGACTTGAGCATTCCTCTCAGAGAGAGGAGTATGACCGTAATCCACCACGCGGGCCCGGTGGGCAACCCATGTCGAAGTTTTCAAGCAGCCGGAAGGCCTTTGACATAGTCTAACGACTGTTGTCCTAAGACAAACAACCGGGACCGACGGCTTACGGTGCCCTCCGAAGCACAGAAGCGTTCAGTTGAACAATGCCACTAGCGGTCGCCCATCCTAGTCCTGACCGCAGCAAGTGTTGCTTAACTTGTTGATCGGTTAAGATCGCCAAGTCAAGCTCCGCTACGAGCGCTTCCGTGGGTTATTATTCCTTTTTAAACATGTCATGTACGAAATTTAATAAGTAAGTACTTTATTTACCGCTGGGGCTACATATTTGTATATTTAAAAGCTTTTGCCGTTTATATTGTAAGCTCCATTATGGAAGGGTTCTTGGAAATTTCACCCCCAAGCCTTAGAACCTAAGGGGGTCACACAGGCGAAGTTAGTCAGCGATCCATTGTACATATTATTAGACACTTTGATAAGTTCTTTGTTCTTAAGAACTAACTTATATTATTTCTTCGTATTTTTAACATATCTGCAGATGTTCTAGAAAACTAACAGGTAAATACCCTTACCGTAGCTCACTTTCATCTTAAGTTACTGCGCCGAATACTTGGGTGTCATATCTCTGTTTTTATCCAAGCCATTCCTACTCGTTTATTATGCACTAACTTTTTCATATTTACTTTAGAACTTGAGAAATAGCTGCAGGAGATCATTCGGAACCTCAGACTCTTAGAGTGCTGTTGTTTAGTGGTTTTCTAACGCACTCTAAGGTATCGAATGGCCACGGTTGTTTCCTAACCTCAAACAGATTTTGACCAATTATACATTCTAGGTCAGTTGCGCCTTAGTTTCCTCATTTTCATTGATAAAGGGAAGATGAAGAAAATATTAGAAAATGTTTGTGATTGCCGCTTGCACTTTGCACTGCCGCCACAAATGCCGTCATATGAAAACGCAAAGTGATGTCAAATGCGGTTGCAACCAGGGACTGATTTGGTTACCCATTTTTAGGGTTTAACCCAGGGTATTTTAACAGGGTTAGTAAAAAACCTAAGCTAAAAGTGTTACCCTTTAAAACGGTAACTTATTTTATTGAATAACCCTATTAAAACCTCTTCAATTGGGTTACCCTTTGGTAGGGTTGATGTCGCCGTTGGTTTATAGGGTTAGTAAAAACCCTATCGCTATGGGTTTTTACTCTCAGCAGTAAGCCATGCCTATGGGTTACCCTTTAAACTGCGTTAACACGGTAACACAAGGGTTACCCTAATTTGGATACCCATTTGTAGGGTATTTTTAAAAGATTAATAATTAAAAACCCGACCCGTAAGTGTTACTCAATGTAAGGGTAACCTATCGTATTTGGTATTGTTGTAGTCCAAAGGTTAATAATAGTTAAGCTGCAAGTAAGCCGGCGGTATTTGGAACAAGAAAGTGATGTTGCAATTCTTTGTTATGTTCACAGTTTACTCACATATTACGGAAAAAGATATTTTATGTTTTAGTTTTATGATTATTTATAACTATTTACTACTGGTTGCTGTCACTTTATTATGTCAATGATCTTAACTGTTTTGTTTTTTAATGCTTACGAGCCTTCATTCTGCGCAGCGCTACGCGAGTTTAGGTACTTTACGTAGCGAGCTACTCCCTAGCGCGCCCAGCTGCAGTGGCCCCATCACTCGAGCAAAACAGCGCCACATTCATATTTTGATCTTTTTGTGTCAACTTTGGTTTTTATATCACAAGTAGACGTAGGACAAAAAGTTAAAATAAAATTGGATTTAATAACTTACAATGACTTCGAGCCTTAATACAATATACGTGCTCAGTGCACATTACTACTCCGAATAAAAATAACTGGCATTGCGGTGGTACCTAAAAAGACGGGTTACTATTCGGATTGGATTTAATTAGTTACAATGACTTCGAGCCTTAATACAATATACGTGCTCAGTGCACATTACTACTTCGAATCAAAATAACTGGCATTGCGGTGGTACCCAACAAGACGGGTTACTATTTGGGTATGATTTCATTAGTGACAATGCCTTCAAGCTTTAACACAATATACGTGCACAGCGCACACTACTACTTTGAATCAAAATAACTGGCATTGCGGTGGTACCCAACAAGACGGGTTACTATTCGGATTGGATTTAATTAGTTACAATGACTTGTGGTACCATACAAGACGGGTAACTATTCGGAAATGATTCAATTAGTTACATATAATGCCTTTAAGCTTTAATATAGTATACGTGCACAGTGCACACTACTACTACAATTAATAGTAACTGGCATTGCGGTGGTACCCAACAAGACGGGTTACTATTCGAATTGGATTTAATTAGTTACAATGACTTCGAGTCTTATTACAATACACGTGCTCAGTGCACATTACTACTCCGAATCAAAATAACTGGCATTGCGGTAGTACCGAACAAGACGGGTTACTATTCGGATTGGATTTAATTAGTTACAATGACTTCGAGCTTTAATACAATATACGTGCTCAGTGCACATTACTACTTCGAATAAAAATAACTGGCATTGCGGTGGTACCCAACAAGACGGGTTACTATTCGGATTGGATTTAATTAGTTACAATGACTTCGAGCTTTAATACAATATACGTGCTCAGTGCACATTACTACTCCGAATAAAAATACCTGGCATTGCGGTGGTACCCAACAAGACGGGTTACTATTCGGGAATGATTTCATTAATAACAATGCGTTCAAGCTTTAACACAATATACGTGTACAGCGCACACTACTACTTTGAATCAAAATAACTGGCATTGCGGTGGTACCCAACAAGACGGGTTACTATTTGGATTGAATTTAATTAGTTACAATGACTTCGAGCCTTAATACATTATACGTGCTCAGTGCACATTACTACTCCGAATCAAAATAACTGGCATTGCGGTGGTACCCAACAAGACGGGTTACTATTTGGATTGAATTTAATTAGTTTCAATGACTTCGAGCCTTAATACATTATACGTGCTCAGTGCACATTACTACTCCGAATCAAAATAACTGGCATTGCGGTGGTACCCTACAAGACGGGTTACTATTCGGGTATGATTTCATTAGTAACAATGCCTTCAGACTTTAACACACTCGTATACGTACACAGCGCACACTACCACTTAGAGGAAAAAAGTCCTCGATAGCGTATGTCTATCTCTAAGATACTATATCCATATTAATACTCTAAAAAATGGGCAATTATAAAGCGGCTATTGGAAAGCTATTTACACAAATACGGTATTAATCCTTATTATTTTATATAAGTTGGAGGCTTTAAGCATTGCATGCACATTATTTCACTCTTTTACACCACATAATTTAAACGAATATCTTAGGAGTAATCGCAAAAAATTTACTGACGCGAGAATAAATTATGTATAATGAGGAAAGATGAAAAATGAATTATATAACATTTATATATATATGTATGTATTATGTATATTTATATTTGGGAGTAGACTGCTTTACTAAATTTCATGCATAAAGGAAATGTCCCTCTCTTGTACGGTGCAAACCTAGTAGCGCTAGAAAGAAAAGATGGGGTATCCGCCCTATTGCAGTTGGTAGAACTCTGAGACGCCTTACGTCTAAAATTTGCTGCCGAGTAATCCAGGAGGACCGCCACTCAAAAAATTAAACCCTCGTCAGCTCGGTTTTGGTGTTAAAGCTGGCTATGAGGCAGCTGTACACGCCGCGCGTATTTTTCTATGCTCTACAGACTATGAAGTATTCACCACTATACCAAGACCAAGGCGAGTGAAGCCGCTGGCGGGTCAGCTAGTTATATAAAATATAAAAATCTAAAAAAAAACATAGTCATTTGTAAAATATCTTATGAATAATTTTATTAGGTAAGTATTGCAAACAAAAATATTTTTCCGTAGGTATATAAAGAACTACACTTACATAACGATTAATCATAATCGTTTAGAAACATAAAACCATAATTTGATTTCGTCATCCAAAATACAAAAGTCCAAATCATAATCTATTCGCAAGACAAATAAACTCTCGCTGGCGCGTGGCGTCGGTTTTCTGTGTAACGAATTTCGATCTCGCACACGGTTGCAGGCAATGCTGAGATACCAATATATTTTCTGAATACCGACAACGCGAAAATTGTGATCGCTCGGCGATTCTCTTATTCAATTTAGACAACGTTACCTTCACGATCAACAACCCAAAGGATAGGGTAACCCAGGGTTACCCACCACAGGGTTTTTAAAAGTTACAAATACCTCTTTATACGAATACCCTAATCAAAGGGTTACCCTATGAGGTAAAGGCTAACCCTACCATAGGGTTATAGACAGTTACAAATACCTCTTCAATTGAAAACCCTAAGCAAAGGGTGACCCTATGGCTGGGTTTAAGGCAGGGTAACCTTTCTAATTGGTAACCTCATAGAAATGGTTTCTGGTAAATGAAAAACCCATTCGATAGGCTTAACCCAAAACCGGGGTTGTACGGTCCCTGGTTGCAACCGATTACCGATCGATTTTGTTGGTTAAAAAGTTGCAACCTACAGAGTTTCTGAACAGTCGAGTTGGCAACAACCGAGTGCTTTACCCTGAGGTTCCGAACAGCGTTAGTGCGAAAAGTTGCACTCCGAGTGCGCTCTAACCGAGGTTCCAAACACGCTCTTGAGCTTCTTCATAATTGAACCTATACCTACTCCATTTTCCAGGTTATTCCAACCATGGAGTACATTACTCCGAAATTGGCAGTTGCTGGCTGTCACACATCCGGGCTATGTTGCGTTCCTGACCTATGATGAAGTGAAGGCGCGACTGCAGAAGTACATTAACAAGGCTGGCAGTTATGTGTTTAGGTAAGTTCTTCTTTAATCATACAGTTAAGGCTATTTCGCCACCCATTCCACATGGGTCATCCACATCCACCTTTCCTGACACACATGCGAGTTGTAAGCGGTGAGGAACACTGGACATACACTGGATTCCTATAAACAGAAACAGATCGTTTGGCTTGCGACTTTTGACTTTTTACGACTCTTAACCTATTGACTATTTGTATGAGAAAACTGTCAAATAGTAACGATTCGTAAGCAAAAACGACCCCTTTCTAGATAAAGGAACCGGGGTTATTGGCAGACCTTTTGGTTGCAGTCAAGAAGTAATAGTGTGCAAGCATTAGTGTTAAGGTATGAAGGGCACTGTGGCTAGTGAAATTACTTGGTGAATGAGACTCCGTTAAAATGCCAATATCCAGTGTGCAGTCCAGTGCCACGCAGAACTTCAGTTCTAAGCTCTCAGTGGCACTGAGACTGTCAAAGGCAGAAGAAATGCTCACTCGTGCGTTCCTCTGAAATACAGATACATAACTTTTTTGAGGGGTGGAATGCTGTCCACTTCCTTTTCGCCACGAAGGTGACGGAAGATGGTGGGGCTCAGATCCACTAAAACCCCCCGTGAGCAGTCTTCCGCCAAGTTGAGGCGAGATGGGGTCGCGCGAGCATTAACCATCTCGCCCCAGCGGTAGGCCCGGATTGATCTTTAACACAGTACATCACATAGCACAACCTTCCTTATTGTTCTTATTTCAAAGTTTTAGTTTACACCGTTTAACATTTACCTTTTCATGTATTCAGGTTATCATGTACGCGTCTCGGCCAATGGGCGATAGGATACGTCACAGTCGATGGAGAGATTCTACAAACGATACCGCAAAACAAAAGTTTGGTGCAGGCTCTTTTGGACGGATATAGAGAAGGATTGTAAGTTCTATTATAGTATCTACTCTATTATGCTCTCTCATATATACATACTATATTAAATACGGCGCATTACTCCTTGGAATTACATAATTCAATTCAACCATCATTGGTTTATTACTGTATGAACGTAGGGCGATACGATATCGCTATATGAAACGGCCGTATCGCTGTAATAACAACCTCAGGGTCCTGATAAGACACCCTGTAAGTAGTATGCACCCCACTAGATGGACCGATGACATTGTTGAGTCGCCTGGAGGTGATGGATGCATACAATTGGCAAATACCCGGTCATTGTGGCATTCATGGGGGCAGGCTCTATGTTCAGTAGTGGGCGTCTTCAGTCTGGTGATGATGATGATGATGATGATGATGATGATATAATAGACATACCTACCCTCTTTAAGCATTAATTGTTCGTTTACACGTGATACCGTAAGTTAAGTCGGAGCTATTTTTGAAAATGGATAAAATTGAACATCGTGCAGTGATAAAATAGCTGAATTTAAAAGGTTTAACTCCAAAAGCTAAACATGAAGACATGGCTGCTACTTTGTGTGAGTCCACTCCTTCGTATGAGACTGTTAAAAACTGGGTGGCAGAGTTTAAACGTGGTCGTGAAACCATTCAAGATGAGCCCTGTAGTGGCCGGCCTTCGACTGCTTCCACTGATCAAAACAAAGAAAAAATCTGTGATTTAATTTTATCTGATGGAAGATTGACTGTCGAGAAGATAGCTAAGACTGTAGGCTTCTCATCTGAGCGAACACATCATATAATTACTACCGAACTTGGATTCTCTCTAAAGTGTCTGCGCGGTGGGTACCGCGACTGCTTTCAGTGGAACAAAAACGCAACCGACTCACAACTTCTCGCGACTGAGTTCAGTGGAACAAAAACGCAACCGACTCGCAACTTCTCGCGACTGAGTTAAATGAAGCTGACCCAATAGAATTTGTTGAAAGATTTATAACCATGGATGAAACCTGGGTTCACCATAATACACCCGAGACAAAAGAACAGTCGAAACAATGGAAAAGAGCAGGATCGCCCACCCCAAAGAAGGCAAAGGTGGTTTTATCGGAGGGCAAAGCCATGGCATCCGTTTTTTGGGATGCAAAGGGTATAATTCTCATGGATTATTTAAAAAAAGGGTGAAAACATAAACTCCGATTACTATTGCAACCTGTTGCGTCGTTTGAGAGAAGAAATCAAAGAAAAACGTCCAGGTTTATTGAGAAGAAAAGTCTTGTTTCATCAGGACAATGCGCGCGTTCACACCTCTGTGCAATCCATGGCAGAAATCCATCAATGTAGCTTCGAATTGTTACCTCATCCCCCATATTCACCGGATTTATCACCGTCCGACTTATCTGTTCCCTAAGCTGAAAAATTTTTTATGTGGTAAACATTTTTTACATGAAGAGGTCATAGCCGCCGTGGACGCTTATTTTGAGGAGTTAGACGAAGATTTTTTAAAACGGGTATCGAAGCCTTACCGGGTCGATGGAAAAAGTGTTTTGAGCTCGGAGGAGAGTATGTTGAAAAATAAAATTAAACTCAAAATCTTGTGGTTTCATTATGTATGTTAGGCTAAGAACTTTTCAAATGACCCTCGTAAATAGAAAGCGTTTTTCATCAGGTAAGATGGTGAACCCCAGGGTTCTTCGGAATACAAAAAAAAACAATGAATTTCAGTTCAGTGAATCAAAAACATAATGGGCCAGTGATCTACACAATATTAATATTCCCTCACGCCCTTTCTTTCATCGGTCAAGCTGGATCTGTTCGGGAAGCTGTTTAAATCCAGCTTCATAATGCGTACCGCTGAAGTATGGCACAACCTACCAACGTCTTTTATATTTCCCGTTATCGCACATTATCTATTATATATATATATAATTTTTCCGATTCAGATTAGTTTTACATTTGGAGTTATTAGTACATCGACATTGATAAGCAGTAGTATATTAACGTTAGATTAATTATCTCAAAGTTTAGAATCACCGTTTTGAATTACATTGGAGAATACTTTGTATCGCCCCATAATGAACAAGCTCGTAATGATTAATATGCCATCTACATCGCAAGGTATGCCGAGCGGATGTTTAATTGCTGTCGAACCGCCAAATCAAGTATCGACCTTCTCTATCAATGACTGATGTGAAGTGGCCGTCATATGATGTTTTTGAGGTATTATCGCTTAGCGTCATCATGTTTGGATAATAAATAGTAGGAGCTCTGGTTTCACGGAATTTTCTCTGGCAGGACCTATGGTCAATTGATAACCATGATGGCTTCCAATCTTTGGGCCTAGGTCCTTACCAAGCCCGGATGCATATGGTTGTATCCGGAAGTTCTTTACGTGGAATTTATTCCAATTAGGCAAACTGCTAACGTTCCTTTAGATCATTTTCAAGCGATGATAAAAAAGTGTTAACAAGTTTCGTCCGTTAATTAGACAGCGGAATTTCGTTGGAAGGAACGACGTGGTGAAATTCACGGCACGGTGGTAGACCACTTCTGCTGTCACGCTGGTTATGGTTAGCCATAGAGTTTAGGGGGTGCAACTATAGTATTTTGGTTCATCTAAGTGACTCCCTCTCGCCTGATGGATTGCGAAGATGGAAGAAGCGATGACCATTAGTGCATTAGTTCACCCCTATAATGACCCGAGATATGCTTTTCACGTCCCACTTGAAAGACCCAGGTCAGTCAGGGTCATAGCTGCAACGAAATACGTACGCCGGCAGAGCATTCCACAATTTACTTACACGATAGAGGTAGGAATTGTGAAACTTTATGGTTCGTGGTAAGAAATTTTGAACAGTATATGGACGCATGCTAGGCCGGAACGAGTAGTTCGGGATCGGAACATTTGCCATGAAACAAACGATAGAAAACCCTTAGAGATGCTATGGTTCTAGTCACATGGTTATATAAATAATACTCTTACACTCCATTCAGTGATGCATTTAGGTCATATGCAGCCGACGTATCCTGCGTCAGACTGCCTGCTTATTAATGAATTAATGACTATTTGCTAAAGTTTTGTATGCAATATTGCCGAGTAGTTATAAAGTTCCAACAAAACTCTACCTAAATGGGGCGTGCAAATGTTTTAAACTTATCCACGTAACATAATTTTCCTACTGTTACAGCTACCTGTACCCGGATGGACGAGATATGAATCCGGACTTGAGTAGCGCGATCATATCGCCGGCCGAGGACCACATCACCGTCACGCAAGAGCAGTATGAACTATACTGTGAAATGGGCAAGTGTTTTATACCTAGTTACATAATGTGTTTCCAATGAGATGGAGAGAAGACATCTCGTCTCCTGTTTCCTTTCAATACAGTCATCTTCTTCTTCTTCGGGTGCCTCTCCACTACTGGAGGTTGACCGTCATCCTTCTAAACTCTTTGTTCAGGGCAAGCCTGAACAGATCTTCAGCCCTTCTTATCCCGGTCCATTATGGGATCTTGCGGAGCCAAGATAATTTTCTTCCAATATTCCGTTTGCCTGCAACTTTGTCCATCGTAATAGTTTGCAGCAGTTGATAACGGTTGTGCCGTAAAACATGACCGACAGAGACAGTTATAGTGGAGACGAAGTCTTTTCGTCTTGTCAAAAGACTTATATGAAACTGGTGTCGATTCTGTAAGCATTCTCTAAATTAAAAAAAACTCTGATTTATGGCAGTTCTTATTCTGTTTAGGCTAAAATCCAAATTAGTATAACATTTCCGAAGGAGAGCACTAAAATTAGATATTTCTTATGAATTGTGGACATATTTTAGACAGATTAGTCGTCACGTAAGTTGGTGTTCACTGAACTAACGTAATATAATGTCTAAAATTAGATATTCTTAGCTAAAAGAATAATTATGATCCTATTTTAAGAAATCACATTCAAAGTGTTTTAAATTTATTTTAGTTTTTTGAACAAGAAAATGCTACCACCATATGGCATGCAAAGTAGTCTGGCTTCTTGGGTACTTATAGCGCTGCAAAGCGACTGAATATTTCATCGCCATTCTGAAAAGTTAACTATTTTTTCTTCCGTTTAATGATATTTTATATAATACGATGTGTCAAAAGTGAATATTTAGTGACACTTCACCTGGGTATTCACATGTCAGCATTAAATACTATCTAATTGAATAGTTTAGCGTTGATGAACCTATTCTTAACAGTTTGAATTCATAATAGCAATATTATTATATATTTATTTTATATGCCAATAGTCAACCGTCAGAAGAAATTACTTCTTCATGTACCAAATCGCCGTACAAATTATAGACAGAATTCATTTATTAACCGCACATGTAGAAACTACAATAAACATATCCGAAAAGTATAGACATATTTAACATGCATCTTTAAATAAAATATATGCAAATCTTTTATTAATGATGTTAACTATTCTAATTGTATACTGACCGGCGGATGTGATTGTTGTGATACATATAGATAACGCATTTGTCTTTATTATGAGACCTTTCTAATTTGTTTGAACATTCGCTTTTTTTATGATTACCGGTATTTACAGTGTAATAAAGAACTCTTTGTGGAAACTTTAAGGCTGAGCGCACATTGGAGTCACGACAGTTTAAAGACAGACTTTCCTCACATAGACAAGTCTGTGTTAAAACTAAAACCAAATTGTTTTGCCTATGACACGTCGCACATCTAAAACGAAGTTGTTTTGTCTACTACAACGACGCGCACCGTCTCAGTCAATTCTTTTTCAGTATCAAAATGGACTTCATCGATACGGTTGTTTTGCAATTACGAGTATACGTACATGAATTTGTCTTTTCTTCAGCTGACATTTCTCCCCACCGCACAATAACGACTAGTTGCATTGTAACCTCATCCTATTTGTTTTTTTTTTAAATTGACATCAGAATATTCCATATATTACACATTTTAATAAAAAGTTCAGACCTCTTTTCAACCTCGTCAATAAATTTTTCAACGAGTTATTCGTCTGTAAACATGATGCGATGTGTTTACTCTCTGAACGCGAAAAGAGAGGGGGGTACGTCACTAGACTGGTTTGTCTCTGATGTGCGCGCCCGCATACATACAAAAGGGAAGCCGACAATCGTTAGTCAGATTTGTCGCCGTGCAGTTCTTGTAGGTATTAAACAATGTTGTCTATGAGACGTTTTGTTTGAAGTGTGCGCGTCTTCATAATTTTTGTACTGCAATAGTCTGTTTTAAAACTATCGTGACCCAAGTCTGCGCTCAGCCTAAAAGGCTAATTCTTAGCCTTATGATATTATATATACTATAACTTAACTTATAGCTATTCGTTTTCCTATGATAATAAATTAAAATATGATACTAGTTGTGCGCTGCATTTCACTCGCGTGGTGATGAATAATGATAAATCAAAATATATATAACCTACTAAACTACTGGACGATTAAAAAAAAAACTTTTACCAATTTAATGCTACATTATCTCTGAGTAACATAGGCTATATATATTTTTTTTCATCATCATCTATGCTTCTATAATTCATATTATAATACGAGTATCTATAATTCTATGCTTGCATTTCAGGGAGTACGTTCCAATTATGCAAGATCTGCGCGGAAAACGACAAAGATATTAGAATAGAACCATGTGGACATCTGCTGTGTACGCCGTGCCTTACTGCTTGGCAGATTGTGAGTATCATTGCTTTACAAAGTTACTGTTAAAAAATTTACTGTTAAAAAGTTGCGAAAACCGTTTCAAAATCAGTTTAGTGCAATTCAATCTTGATTATGTTAGACAGAATAAATATTAAGGCGCATCCCTGAGCGAATTACCTTCTCAGGCCGTAACACAATGCGAAATAGTATTTGTGACGTAAGCGACAATGTGTCAAGTTTCGGCGTACAAACTATGAGTTATCTGTTTCACAGTTGCCCTAGATAAATTACAGTTGGTACTGTTTTACGTGAACGACACGTTACGTTACACTTACGCAGCTATAGGCCCAGTAGTGTACCTCTCGAGAGGCGCCTGCTGATTACCGCGTAAGATCTGCGCACGCCCCTCTGCCGAAAATTATCACCGATTTTTGAATAGTTGGTTTGATAAACAATTGGTCTTATGATACATTTTATTTGTAATAAACTTATTTTTACGGTTAATCTATTAGTGTAAACCAAATATGAAAACAAATTTTAGTACAAAAATCAAATCATTTATTTTATATAGGTCTACGGGGGCACTTATAAATTGTCATATTACATATATTATTTCTTAAATCTACAACCGGATCGCAAAGTGACCACGACTGAGAAGATTCGGCAAGAAAACGCTTGACTTTTTTTTTACCGCTACTTAATATATTTAAGTTCACGTGTGTAGATGCAAGGAATCAGTGTTTTTTTTCCTGTCGTCACTGTGTGTCGTTATTTAGAATTGAATTTTTTGGATGATACTTACTATATAAAATATTTTAAACTTGCAATATGTAGGTAAAACTTTGGAGATCGTCATGATACTTTTATTTATCCGTAAAATAACGCGATGATAGCTTCTAACTTCAAGGTTAAAATGATGCTGCGCAGAATTTGCTATGGCACGCGCCTTAACAAGCGTACATCAGCTGAGTTGCATTACTGGTTGTTACATTATAATTAACACTTTTTATAAAGTTATCTGTACTATTGCAAAGTAACGAAAATAATTACAAAATCCGTTCAGTGTATCTTGAATATAATGCTCATGTACTCCTGTCTGTAAGGAATGTCCTCGTCTCAGCAGTGAAAAAGTTAACTGGGGCCTTTCTATAAGCTCTTAAACCAGCAGGGCTATTATGTATCTCAGTTGCTAACAAATGTTGATTGAAATCTTGAAAAATTGCGGCTCTATGTCACTTTTGACCATTCCAGTAAGCAAAAATGTAAGTTGATCACTGGAGCTGACAAAAGTGACCTAGAGTCGCCATTTTTCAAGATTTTAATCAGCATTTGTTAGCAACTGAGATACATAATAGCCGTACGGGACTTCTAGAAAAATGCCCGGCTTAATCGTACCATGACAACATTAAATAGCAGGCCTGTCCAGACCTTGCTATTCAAGAACCGTAGAAAAACAGTTCACCTGTTTTGACTAATGTCACCATGACAATCAGTAAAATTGTTGTGATGCTTACGTAGGCATTTAAGCGCAATTGCAAATAAAGAGTTATTGTTTGTGAATTTTTATGGCGCCATTTCACTTGATAATATAAAACATGCCAGAGATAACATTATCCGGTCACCTTAGGGGAAGAACTTGTGTCATGGTATGATTTCATTACAAACTGTTAAGAACTGCGCGGAACTTGCATGGCTTTTAACCGACTTCAAAAAAGGAGGTTTCTTAATTCGACCGTTTTTTTTAATGTGTGGTCGCAGATAACTTAGTCGTTTATGAACCGATTTTGATGTTTCGTTTATTGTTTAGTAGAGTATACTTCCAAGGTAGTCCCATTTAAATTTCATCAAATTCGGTCCTGCAGTTTTCGTGTTACACTACAATAACTGACAAGTGTTTCGCCTATTTTGATGACAATTATATGATATTCACCTATTTTGATGATCGTTCCCGTAAATAGTAAGAGTTACTAAAAATGCTAAAAAAAATCTTTAGCTACAAATGGGACCGACTTCAACAACTTATTTCACACTTTTTGGTGTTGAAGTCGGTTCCATTATATGGTTTTTTTTAAGTTTGTAGTAGGCGCCTGGTCGATTGCTTGATTGATAGATTTTCTCTCCGTTACAGGATTCCGAAGGGCAGGGGTGCCCGTTTTGTCGCGCGGAAATAAAAGGCACAGAACAAGTAGTTGTTGACGTGTTTGTGCCGCCGACACCGCCCAACGCCAATTCAGATGCAAAGTGAGTACTATGCCGTTAAAGATAAAGATAAAGATAAATATAAAGATAAAGATAAAGATAAAGATAAAGATAAAGATAAAGATAAAGATAAAGATAAAGATAAAGATAAAGATAAAGATAAAGATAAAGATAAAGATAAAGATAAAGATAAAGATAAAGATAAAGATAAAGATAAAGATAAAGATAAAGATAAAGATAAAGATAAAGATAAAGATAAAGATAAAGATAAAGATAAAGATAAAGATAAAGATAAAGATAAAGATAAAGATAAAGATAAAGATAAAGATAAAGATAAAGATAAAGATAAAGATAAAGATAAAGATAAAGATAAAGATAAAGATAAAGATTTATTGCATAAAACATGGGTAGATGATACATAACTAAATGATATGCACATAGTTGTTGATTTAAAAATTCTGTTCCACCATGTTTTGCCTTTGCAGGCTTACATATTTTTGAGATGGATCAACCAGTCATTCTTCTGAATACTAAGATTATAATTATTTTAAACATTTGGACTAAAAACAAAATTAAACTTATATCATCATATTAAACCTAAATATGTCATTAAAAAAGTCCTGGATATTAAAATAACATTTATCAACCAAACATTTTCTTAAATTAATTTTAAATGCATTAGCATTTAATTGCCTAAGGGGCTTAGGGATTTTATTATAAATGCGTGGTGCCAAACCGATTACATTTTTTCGCAGGAGAGCGGTTTTGCCTGTCGGATTACAAAGAATATTTATGGTCACGTCGGCTTTTTTCTACATTGTCGGATAATTTCGGAAAGAAATCTGGATTATTATCAACAAACAAAGCTATCTCTAATATATATGATGGTGGAAGTGTTAAAATTTAGATAAACTAGTAGTTCTGCGCACAGTAGATATCGCGAGCACAGTCTTATCAGCGGCAATTTTCGAAATCTGAGTCAATCTGTTCAGAAAAGTTTGTCAAATATTTATTTCGACAAGACAAAGCTAACATTTTATATGTTGTTTGTACCAAATGTTCTTGCCGAATATGACCAAAATCGTCCAGTTTTTAAACTTCACAATGTATTATCTCGGCAACCACTTGCGTAAGTAAGTACAAGTATTTAATGTGTGTTTCAAAATCGGTCGGTAAATAGCTCCGCAGCAAACTTCCCCCCTTTTTAGTTAAAATACCCCCACTCAAAAATTGCATACGACAAGAAATATATTGAATAGTAGAACATGCATACCAAGGTTCGTCAAGATTGGTTGTCAAATGTAACCTGTACAGGAGGAGCAACATACAACCTAACAACCATACGGACAGATGAAAGTCAATTTGGCCAGTTAACGCAGAGACGCTTCGCTCGTTTAAAAATATATGAAAGTTGCAATCAAGTTACAGAAAAGTTATATCCAAGCCTCGGCCTCAATTAACGGCCTCGTTTAGGTTTAAACGGCCGTCAATTTCGTTATTTCAGATCTGATAATTAATTTGCTATTATTTTATATCTGAACGTTTTCAGACCTATGAAGACTGCAGTAAAACCAGTGTCATCAAATTCCTCTGGTTCGTCGGGCTCTTCCGGATGCAACGGTTCAAGTGAGTGTTGTGATTGAACTATCCGTAAATACATAAAGACAGAGTTTAGTTTTAATAGAAATTTTAAACTTATTAATAGGCAGTTATGGTTTGGCATTGTTATGGTTAGTTTTAGAGTTATGGTTAGAGCAAATTTCATATGAAATTTCCTTAAACCACATACTTTAAGGGACTATTTTTCATTCACATTTTGTATAAATGCAGTATGTGTTTGTGTGTGGGGCTTGGATGATTTTTGATTGCATTTTAGCGTCTGAAAAGTTTGATATTATGACTGACCATTAGGCTATCTGCTTAAATTATACTGCGCCTAGGTTGTGGATTATAGACAACTTCTCTATCAGAAGAAAGTGGAATCTGCTTGCAGTAGTTGCAGTGTTTCTGTAGTGGAAACGTACTGGGCTGATTATGCTATGCTATATAGACGGACAGACTTACACAGTGAATTACAAAACAATTACAATTTGAAAAATGTAATACCAACTTCCATTATATTCAGTTATTGGAGTGTAACTCAAAAACTACCGGACCGAATTTGATGAAATTTAAATGGAACCACACGGGAAGCACCAGCTTTTTTCTTGCACCAGCAAGAATTTTGAGAATCGGTTCACCCTATCGAAAGTTATGAGGTAACAAACATAAAAAAATACAGTCGAATTGAGTACGTCCTCCGTTTTGGAAGTCGGTAGATAATAACGCTTATACACTTATACCTACGCGGCTCACACAGGCACACATAACACATCACAATATCCAAGACACGACTTGAAAAAGATTTATAGGGATCGTAAAGGCTTCAAAGGCAAATTCACCACCAACTGAACTAGCGGAGCTGTCAATAAGGGCTCCTAATGACTACGAAACCACAAAGAGATGTTTTAAAAGATCGCAATTCCACTTTTAATTGGTATGAAGCGCTCGTAGCGGAGCTTGACTTGGCGTTCTTAACCGATCGACAAGTTAAGCAACACTTACTGCGGTCAGGAGTTGGATGTGTGTGGCATTATTACTGAGCGCTTTCTCGCTTCGGAGAGCACGTTAACCTGTCCGTCCCATTTTTTTGTCTTAGGACAACAGTTGTCAGGCTATGTCGAAGGTCTTCGGGTGGCCAGAAAACTTCGAAATAGGTTGGCCACTAGCCTATCCACAAAGTCGCGCGGGCCGGCATGGTGGACATGGTATGGCTTAACTCCTTTCTCTGAGAGGAAGGCTCGAGTCCCAGCAGTGGGAATATAATGGGCTGATTATGAATTCCAATTTTAACCGGTTTCAGGTACAGATGTAACAGTATCAAGCAATTCTAACGGCTGGTCACGAAACACAACGTTCAACGGGTTGACTGACGACATCGATGACGCCGAGGTAAATACCACTTTATTAACTATGTCATAAAGTCCATTTTCATTGATGGAATCCAGATTTTCTTATAACCAAGGGTTTGCTCATGTTATTTTCAATTATGTTTGCATCTTGTTCGCATTTTATAAAATGATTCGTTCATATTGTGTTTTATGTTAGGAATTGCTATTGATATGTAGAACGGTTTGACATCAGATTAAATATAATGCTGTCCTTGTCGATTGTTTTGTGTCAGAGTGAGCTAGTAATAGAGTTATAATATTATGAAATTAAAATACTCGTACCAGCTTTATAATTTAGAAAGAAAAGTATAACTGGTTGGCATAATACAATCCGGATTGTGAACGCCTTATAAAGGTTTTAAGATATACTGGTAGAGAAGTAAAATCAAAATTTTATGAGTGACGGGAACATGGTCTTGGCAAATTGACGCTTGTATGTTTGTTCGACGATAACTTATCAATTGAAACGGTTTTGTTTGTACGCTTTTTAAAACTGATTACTTCGCCTGGTTCTGCTTAGGGGAACTTCTCATGGTTGGCCCACACAAACGAGGAACGCCGTTTATTATCGCGACGATCCGTAAGTGTTCCCACGACTGATCGCGACAATTATCGGAATTATTAGCGAGTTGCTTATGGCAATCAGAGGCAGTGGTAGCATGTCGCTCAAAAATCTCTAAACTTGGTAGTTTTTATTCTGTTTATACTAAAATCCACATTTGTGTAACACTTAGAATGACAATTCTAAAAATATGATTATTTTATTTAACTGCGGGTAGTTTTACATTAGTTTAGAGAGCACGAATTTTCCATGACGCCTAAATTTGCTCTAAACATGTCAACAATGACAACGGACATCTCAAATTTATGATCTGTCATTCGCTAGCGTTATATAGCGAATTTGTTTTGCATAAACAGAAGAAGAACTATCGTAATTTACTGAAAATACTGATTTTCATTTGGTGTTACCCACAACTTAACAGTAATGTCAAATTTAAGGACTGTCGTTCGCAATCGATAAACGAATTTGTTTAACATGAAGAGAACAAGAACTTTTATAATTTAATACAAATAGATTTCAGTTCGCTAGTTTAGTTTGGGGTTATGAACAAGCGAAATTGATACCATTGAGGTTGAACGTTGATGTGGCCCGACCACAATAACTACTAGTCCAAATAGGTAATTTTTTGTATAGGTCCAGTTTTGCAATATGAACGAATCATTTACCCACGTAGCATGTTTTTGTTGTATTTCCTTTGAGCTTGTTATATGTATTATCAATCATGTGTTTGTTTGTTTGTGGTTTGGTATTTATATGTGCGTTTTTGTTTGCTAAAATAAATAACTAATGGGTTGATTTATTTATTACAATTTTTGATTTATACTCTAGGTAAACATGGCAACATATTAGGAATCAGTAATGTTTATATTCTTGCATCGTTATGTATGATTCCTAGTGGACTGACTTTACAAGCGCCCGAAAGCCTCCTACACGGTTGTTCTAAGACATTCGACCAATAACCTGGCCTTGCAGAGTTAACACTAAGCATTACGGTCGATTTTCGAGTGCTGTGCCTGCTAAGCTTGGCTTAGTCCTTCCTATACCGTGATAATTAAAACTAAAGATTTATGAATGAAACTCACGTAAATTTACGTCACTGGTAGGCAAAGTGTTAATAAAAAAAAAATTATTAGACAACTTTAAACGGATTAAATAGCGTATTATATTATATTATTTTATTCCGTTTCGAAAACTTTTCACCAGTTATAAAGGATTTCAGAAAAGTAATTCTACACTATACTTTTATATACACAGTAAAGTAAAGTAGAAAAATATCTTCTTACGTATTAAGGCCAACGCAGACCGGGACAGGATGGCAAAGGATTTTGCCATCAGTCAGCGCACATTAGCCGCTTAGATACCGCGGCATTCCAGTGCCTTGCCACGGCTTGCCGCGGCGTGCTGCAGCACGACAAAGTTTGCCTCACTTATAAAATGGTAGAATCGGATTTGGTGGTAATATCGATTATTGCAGACGAAGAAGATGCACAGGCTATTAATATTAATTATTTGATTTGCGCCTCGACCCGCGGTATGTCACAGCAAGCGCCGGTGGCGTCGTCGGCATGCTGTGCCGTGCCGTTGCCTGTAGGCATTCCGCCACGCGCCTTTCAATGCCGTACAATAAAATCCCTTTAGATGCCACGGCATAATTTTGAAGCTTAGCAATATATGCCGTGTTTCTATAACAATGTGAGATCTGTCAGCCATTCCGAATGGGTTGAAATCGCGCTCACGTTGCTCACGGCATGGCTGACAGCGCAGTGATCCATTATACGCTTCAAAGAAGATATTAAACGAGAAGAGCGGTATGTAAGCAATATAACAAACCATGAAAAAACATTTAAATCAGGCCATGAAAACTTTTGTTTTGATGAAACGAAGAATAGTAAGCATCCTAGTAAACTGTAATTAGTGACAGAACTGCTCGCTCATGGTGATTTCGGTTCGTAGCGTGGTCGCTGAATGCAAAAGTCGCAAAATGGCGTCCCCCATGACGTAATCTATAACATGGGTCTACGTTGTGGCGCTTTCGTTGATTTTTAATGGCGAACACAACGCCAAAACCGATTTTGACTTCAATCAGAAAGCAGGGTTAATCTGCGGAAAACATACCCACAATTGAACAGAAATGTCAATTTTAGGACTGTCATTCGCAAGCGTTATACGGATTTGGACTCTAGTGTGATCATAATAAGAGCTGCCATTATTGACTGAAAATTTGATTTTGGTACGCTAGTTTAGTTTGGTGTTCTGGGCAACCGAATCGCTACTATTCTATACTATCGCATTAGTATGCCTCTATGTTTAGCCCGTAAAGATGACGACGGCCTTCTATTACAAAAAAAAAAAATTCTAGTATGGTTGATCTAAGACAATGCAGCCAAACTAAAAAGTTAAGCCAAAAAAGTGTAATTCAATTAAGTGAGTCGATTCTCAATTAATATAAAATTACAAATTTTCAAGAGAAAGTCAAATAAAAACGCACAAATAGACACCAACCGTTCGCATGTTCATTTCATCTAAAATCAGCCATTGTTTTGTTTGCAGAGGCACCCGAGAAAATCACCGCATGCTTAATGTTTGCCGTTTGCATTTTGTACGCACCGCAAAGGTTATGTCGTTTGGAATAGATTTAACATTGTAGGGGGGACTCAACTGCACGCGGTTGTGTAGCGTGGAAAGTGTTTAGCATTGGGGAACCTCACTGAAAGGTTGTTGCGTTCGATTAACTGTCAACATTAGGTGAACCTTGCAGTTACCACCTATGTTTGACATTGGTGTAACAGTTGCTTCGCGTAGGCCGACACCACAAAGTTTATATGTGGGACACGTACTTAACACTTTATCAAAATCCGGAACGCATCGCCAACGTTCATTCATTTGGGATATGCTCAACATAGTAAGGGGGCTTTTTAACATTGTTATGCGTTTAAGTACTGATGAAATTTATTTATGAACCATATTTAAGCACGAAACATGTGCCAGTGGATGCTTTTAGAAGTTTTAAGTTATATTTAAAAAAAAATTGTGCATATTGTACAAATTCGAAGCACGTTTTGTTTGTTGTTGTGTGAATTGTTGTTTCAATGTTTGATAACATGCAAAACTTTGCATGTGAAGAGTGTATCTATACACTTATTTATGTATTGATGTCAGATATATTCGTATTATGCATATTAATAGTTAATTATTCAATGAGTACTAGGATGTATTATGAGCTAGTAGATTTAGATAGATGTGTATTATTTAATTCGTTTAGAAGTAGTAACTTACATGTAATGATGATTATTACTATATGTTGTTTATATTGTTGACCTCAATGCAATTAAGTTATAATTATTATTCGAATGATCCAGTTATTAAATTTGTTTATAATTATTAGTTGCTTTTAACATTAATGTATTTGGTTCTTTCGATATTGTAAGATATTCTAGTTTTTTTTTCACCGCGGTGCATTTTTTGTTCTAAACTATTGAACAAAAACATAATTTTTCTCTCCATGAGATTAATGGTGTGAATTTTGCATCTGATTTAATCGGCTCACGAAACGATCAAAAATCAGTATTGAAACGTGTGATTTAATTAGCAATATATTTTTATTATTTTTATTATAATTAAAACACCTATTGATTTTACAATTATTTTTAATGTGTTTGTAAAGACTTAAATCGTTCATAAGTATACTTTTATAATTTTTTTTATGCTGGAAAGATTAATTTTGTATTTGTCACACGAGAGCAAAGTTATTGAAGTGTTTTTTTTTCATTTATTTATTTGTTTCTTTATACTATAGAGTGATGTCTCGGGCGTCTAATGGTAAGCACGATGCTTGCCTATGGCAGTTGCAATGGCACCCAGAGGTTGGAACTGAAGTATACCGTCTAACTGCCCTTTACTCTTCACCCCGGGACATTTTAAAATCTCAAAAAAGAGTACATTTTGAGCTCTTTATACAGTTCTTACTTAATTTAACAGCAAGGTGTAAATTTAAAACAGACTTATGATTTACGATTTATTTATTTTTAGGTGTATTTTTTTGAATGTTGAAATTATATGCTTGGTGATATGTGCTTTTGAATTTTATTTTGCCTTTAGTATGTGTGGTGTACGCTTTTAAGTACTGTTTTTAATTATTTATTAAGGTACATATTTTATGGCGGTAGGACTTTTGCTAAGCCCACCTGAGGAAGTACTACAGCTTTGCTAGTTATTCAACCGTGAAGCAGTAGTGTGCAAACATTACTGTGTTTCGTTGAAGCGCAATGTTTCCAGCTAAATTACTGGCCAAGATATGTTACATCTTATGCGAGCGCAGAACATTGCCATGCGGGTTTTTGAACTCTTGCCGCTTTCTTATAAACCGTGGAATAAAGATAGATTCTCTTTATTCCAAAGTTTGAACTATGGTTTAAGCAAATTTCATTAATGAAATTCCCTTAAACTATAGTTCAAACTCGGTACGTTTTTTAATAAGGAGGTTGTAGTTTTAAACGACTTACTCGTCTCGTCATCGATAAACATTAAAAAAACTTTGTTGCATTAGCTATTTTGGCAGTTCACGTGAAACAGTACACTGTCATTTATCTAGGATAACTGCGGCACAGATAACACAAAGTTTGTACATCGAAGCGTGACGTGTTGAAGCTTGCGATATGAATACTTTTTCGCAAATTCTGCTACGGCCTTAGAGTTCAATGAAGAAGTCACCCCATAATCACAATGTACAATTATACAATAAATAGGTAGTCATTTGGTTTGTTGGCACATTAAAAAATGCCACTGGGCCCCATTATGGAGTATGATATGACTCAGTACATATGTAGTGCGTGCTTAGGTACGTAAATCCTTTGGAACTATGGAACATAATTGTTCATGTCATAATTCACTTTTGAAAAGTATAGTGAGCAGAAATGTTAGTAAGTAGGCGATTGGAGCTGACAAAAGTGACATAAAGTCGCATTTTTTTCAATTCAATTAAAAAAGTGCTATCTAATTTATATTGTTATCTAAAAAAATGGCGGCTTTAAGTCACTTTTGTCAACTCAACTCTTTAACTTACTAACATTTTTGTTAACTCAAGCTGTCAAAAGTGACATAGAGCCGCGATTTTTCAAGATTTCTATCAACATTTCATTGTAACTGAGAGACGTAATTGCCATGCGGTTCTATTGTTCTATGACAGCAGTTGACCGCTCGACACTAGCTCCCTACAAAGTGGGTAGTGTCCAGTTACAATAGAATAATTATTGTCAAATTTAGTTAAATAGGTTATAATTTAATTTTAATATATATTTTGTCTCTATTTTTACCTATGTAACTTACCAGTTTAACTACTTTACTTAAGTTACATGAACCTATATTGTCATAAAAAATTCCGTGAGAACTCATAGTTAAATGGTAAAACCGGCAAACACTTACGTCTATCAGTGCGCGACTAGCGGCCCTCGCTGCTAGACCACCCTCTCCATGAGGATGGGCATCAGTACTGCTGTCTGAACACCTGTCGGAGTATAACGACTAGGTGATATACGTGCGTATTTGCCGGTTTTACATGAACCTACTTTAGATAAATTCCTCACCGAGTGAAATGTTAATTTATTTACCGAAGATTAAAATGGTCTTGCTAGTAATTCTGCATGATTATCATCAATGCACCAGTCATCTGCGCATGTATCCTGTCAGTCTCGACTATAGTAAGTATATTTTTTTGTTATATTGCATGAAATTCTTGCATGTGGAGATTAAATTATATCGGACTATTCTTATTTCGCTCCAGCATGCCTAGCAGGCGGCGGAGAGAAATAGTCTTTTTACCGTTTTTATTCACCTATCAGTGGAAATAATTGTCTTCTCCGCCTTACAGAGCACGGCAACCGGGGAAAGAGATAAAATGTTTCCTTTTGCTGTTTCTCGTGGACAGAATGTCCCACTACTCCCGCTATAGAGCACGGACTCGTCTAAACGTGGATATGATTGACATAACACGGAGAATGGTAGTCATCTTATTTGAAGGTGGTGGATAAAAGTGTATTTCCATTCAAAAATGTCTCTCGCATATTATAATATATATATTTTATCGCGGGAAATGGAAACAATGGAAAGAAAATTACTGTGTTAACTGAGAGGTATATCCGATTCGATAGATCCGTTTCCTTTCGATTACCCAGTTAATGAATTCAAGCACATATTTCGGCTCAATAAAGAAATGGCGTTGTATTGCAGCCTCGAAACCATACGAAAGGTTTGCCGGTGCATATCAAGTTTATTGTTGTATTACTTTACTATCTACATCCTGTGTTAATAATACCTAATACCTAAGTTAAATATTTATTTTTTGTTTTTACTCTACAATAGGTCCCCGCTTCCATACGCATAATGAGTCTTAGTAAACGAAATATGGATAGCATATATTATATATAGATAGATAGCAACGTATGGATAGCACATGCTACTCAGAGACTTTTGTTACATTTGATTTAAATGGCACTTACGAAGTACAAAATATAGGAAACGCTACTCCCGCCGTCTATCCACGTGGATAAACTATCCTCCGGCGTTGCTGTCTCGCAAGGGAGATAAAAATGAAATGGTGGAAAAGATTTCTTTTCTCTCCACGGGGATAAATAGTCCACTGCCCGTGCTAGCCCTGCATTAGGTACCCAACAGACAATATGCTTAAAGTTTTTTTTCTTTATATAGAAAATCTTCAAACTTTTCTGTGTGTTTATGGCATTGTGGTTTTTTAAGTTTAAAAGTACCGATTGCAACACATTCTCTATTGCAATATATCGTAACAAATGACCAGTTCCTAAGAACGCGAAGGCCCGCAATTTGTTTTTAAAATGCCTTTGTAAACTGCAAATTTGTAACTGCCATTTGCAAGGTTCTTCACCTACTTTTATTTTAAGTTTATAAAATAGGTTACTGTTAACCATAATATGACGATCAAGAAAGTTGCGATCGAAAGTAGTATCCGACCAGCAGGGCTAATATGTTTATATCTCAGTAGGCCTGATTGACACCGGATCAATGCTCGGTATCGACAGCCGCGAAAAAAATTATGAAAAAAAGAACAGTTCCACCTTGCGGTCAATTGTAGAACTAAAATTGACAGCGAGTACGCCAATCACCAGCTTTTAATGGTAGGCGATTTAGTAGTAGTAGTAGCTCATTAGTTTATAAAACAAAGGCGGTCTTCGCTTCCCATCTAAGGATCTTTTTGACATTTGTGTCACTTGTGAAGCAGTTGTTCGAAAATTATTGAATGAAAATATTGCAATAACCGCAGAAAATCAACACCAAACTATAGTCTTGAACATATTAAAGAAATTCATTGGAAACAATCAGATTTTTATCAATTTAGAGTCAAAACATGAATATGTTGGGCAGGAACATAAACTTAATTTAATACGGTGTGTAATTGAGAAATACTTAAACATTAGATTCCACCATATTGCTAAATTAGAAAGTATTTCTAAATCAGTGCAAAGTAAACGACAAGCGTACAAAAAAATAATTCAGCATAAAGGTTTTTAAATAAAACTAGCAGTTACACCGAGTAATTTTATTTCTGAAACTCTTTGTCTTTTCTCTTTCACCACCAAATGCCACTACTTTTTACCGACACCTAATGTAGGAACCCTATTATTATATTAAAACTAATAACGTTATAACTTTATTAAATTTATAACGTTAATAATTTGATAACGTTATTTTTATGGGGTAATTTAAATTATCATGGCAGCACCGATTCACGCACTACATGCATAGAAAACCGGCCTCACTGCTCTGTTCACAACATTCTGTCTTGACTTTTTTATTTTGTCTGAGACTGGAGCTGACAAAAGTGTCATAAAGCCGCCATTTCTTTCGATTTCAATCAACATTTGTTTGCAACTGAGATACATAATGTCCCTGGAGACCTAGAATAGCGATAGTCCTTGAAGGACCGCCGCGGTAACCTACCGTTAGGTAATTTCTGGCAGATTTTATATCAGAGTGGTAGCTAGCCAGCACCAGAAAATGTCCTACCTTCATGCTAATGGATTTCATCACGATTTCACTTTCACCGAAAGCAAACGCAAGATTAGATGATGATCAGATTAGATGTGTGCGCCGGTCTTGAAAATTCTGGCGACGTACTTCTGGCGTGGAATCGGCGTGCAGTCTTATTTTAAGGGATAAAATAACATAAATGATACTTTTAGGTGTTTAAAATAAAACAAAACTAGTCTTACTTAAAATAAAATCAATAGCTTTTTCAATTAAATCTCAACTTAGGTAGGCACCCGCATTTATACATTTTGAAGAAAAAATCTAATGTACTGTTTCTTATAAAAGCCACTTTAAGTTATCAAATTACTGTTATCAGAGCCAGTGTCAGCATGCTTTTGAGCTAATTGTAGAGTATAGTTTTCTGCACCTTCATAGCAAGATTTCATTTTATGCACATGAATCTTCACACAGCTGACTTAGGCGCCACACTACACTATGCGTATGATTGTTTGTTTGTTACTCGCACGCCGGTTTCACGGTCAGCCAAACGGCGGCAAATTTAAAATGGCGGCGGCGGCTGTGGGCCGGCGCCGCGCACACAGCTAATACAGATACAGCATAACAATATGCAAAATACAGTTGGGTTACCTTATTGTGACTATAAAAATAACATTATGAGTATTCAGCAAACTATTTCGAATTCAGTGGCAAATAGCAGAATCATACGCATCTCGGCATCGGACGATGTGGCCACGGGGTTTCGACGGTATTTTGGTTGTAGATTGACGTTCGGCTCTTCGCCCGCGCGGTAACAAGTCAGCGTTGCCAAATGGAATATCAACGCTCGCATCGCAAGATAAGTTTCAATTGAGAAATGCAGAATATACCTTAAGAATTGCCTCAGTACAGGATTTATCGCCTTACACAAATTACACAAACGCTTTCCATCAGGCGAGAGGGAGTCGCTTTGATGAACCATTATAAAAAACAAAAACTATTGTTTTGTTGCAATGAAAGGTCTTATATTTAATGTATTAATTCCACAGGACTGGGCCGAATTCAACGCGGCTACTTCGACAATCGACGCGCTACGTCCCTCGGTGCGTTCCCCCATCGCCTCACCCCGCCACTCTCCTCGCGCCAATAGGAAAGCACCGGCGCCCAACGAAAATGCTTACGGGGAGTTAAGGGCGCCACCTTTACCGCCTAGGAAGAGTCTGTCGCCCGCTGAACCGGCTATAGTCGCGGCATCTAGCGTTCAGGACATTGCAACTGCCAGCGCTTTAGGTAAGACTTGGATTTGACTATAATTTTTAGCGAAAATAACGCTAAAACCGCTCACAAGAGGCGTTCGCATTGGGAATCTGTGAGTGATAATGTCGTTCATGTCTCAAAGCGTCTTAACGCCGCGACAGAGCGATGGGTATGGGTACTACTAGCGCCAACGCTCTGTTTGACAGTATAATAGCGTCATCTAGAACACAATTCGGCGCTAGAGCGCGGTTTCAGGCTACCGCTTTGACGTGCGCTAAGTACGCGTTCTGTTTGTCAAAGCCTTTAAGTATGGCCTTACTTAAAACGCTGATTATTCATATAATGTAATTTAGCACTGCGCAGAATAGTTTTGCTGTGCGCAGTACTAATTTATAGTTAAGCAGCGTTTTTAGGTAAGGTCGGTAAACTATTAATCTGATATAGCGGTAAAAATACCCAACTATGGCTACCATATATCTATTTGTGTTGCTGCTAGTTTTGACGAGTAATAGTGATAGATCATTTACCGTTATGACTGTTCGTAATGGTGCATCAGTGTAGGCAAAGTATACAAAGTCATAAAACCTTGTGTTTTTGTCTTCAAACGCCTTATAAAGCTTTAGTAGAACGTGACTTGGCTTCAGATTCTGATTTTTCATTGCCACCATACAGAACAATGTGGTTAAATTATAGATACATAATGGCGGCCGTCAATAGTCAATAGTAATTATAGACAAAATTCATATGTGTGGACAGCGAGCAACAACTTTAACAACTTATCTAAACGCTTAGATATTGATTTGTTTTGTACAAGCATAGCGTTCGCTAGGCGACTGATGAGCAAAGAGTTTTTTGGCTGATATATTTATTTTAGGTATCTACTACGCTCTACGTTGCGGTTATTCGTGTTCACGATTAGTATTAATTTATGTAACAACTATCCGTGAGGACCTATAATTGGCATAATGTTTCTACCGTCTCTGTTATAATATTATATAGTAAATAAATAATATTTATGTACATAAAGTTCGTATGGACCCGTTGGGCAAAGCAAACTAGAAGAGAGGAAGGTGATTAAGTACAATGCGATTAAAATAAGAATAGGACGGGCTCTCGGCTAACTTCACTCATATAAGTACGGTCAGCAGAACAAACTTAAAAATAGATTAATTTTAAATGAATGACTAAAAATCGTTCATTTTATAAAATTTATATATTTATAAGGTTGGCAGCACAGACGCAGTGTTGCAAAAGTTTCCGATTTATTGGGAGATCTACTGATTTTGGTCATTGTCTCCCGATATCCCGATTTAGCAATTCAGTATCCCGATTTTTGAATTATCATCTAATGTAAAATAATATTCATAAATAAACATGGAAAATAATATTCTTCATACGGCAAAACTAAAAGATCTTGAATAAATGAATATATTATTAACATAAAATACTCTTGTTTTATTCCGAATAAAAATCTCCCGATTTTTAGATGGCAAATTTAACGAATTTAATTTTTCAATTTTGCAACACTGGTGAGACGCCATCTTGATTTGATGACACATGTCTTATTTATCCGTCAGTGTACTACGCGACACGTTTCCAAGTGCATTTTTATGTTCTTACGCCCTTTTTGTGTATAATTTGTTTTTGTTGATTGTTTAATTTGTTCTACAATGAGCAAAAGAGGTAGTGTTTTACATCGGCGAGCTCGAGAGATTATCAGCAATGTTGATAAGTACTTCGAGGAAGAGAAAAAACGTGCCATTATGTTGTTGGACCAGTTAAAACAAGCAAGAATTGTACCAGGGCCAGATGGCAATATTCATATATCGCGTGATGTATTTGAAAGTTTCATTAAGCATTTGGAAACTGCTTCGAAGGTAACCGAGCGAGTGACTTTAGCCACTAGTATTAATAATAATACAGTGAGTCGCATTCGCCGTGAACAGAGAATAGCAACAGAAGCAAGCACAAGCAAAATAACGATACCTAAGAAGAAACCACGTCAAAAGAAAATTGTGTGTGACAGTTTTGAAATATGTGCGCTGGGCAACATAATAAATTCTATATATACGGTGAGAAAAGAAATTCCTACACTAAAGAAAATTTATGCAGCTGCAAAACAAGATCTTAATTTTCCTGGCAGCTTGTCTACTTTGAGAAAAATTATGATTGAGTCGCTAGGCTACAAATTTAAAAATTGCCAGCGTAAGAGATCGGTATTGATTCAAAGGCCAAACATTAAAGCCTGGCGTGCGAAGTACCTGCGGCGTATTCGAGCAAATGATGCATTGGAATCAAACAAAAAACCAGTAGTGTTTCTCGATGAAACTTGGATCCACGCACATTATACTGTGAAAAAGTGCTGGCAATCTGCAAGCGCGGAAGGTGTAAAGAAAAATGACAGTGTTGGACGTCGTTGTATAATAACACATGCCGGTACCGAAGATGGCTTTATCGACGGGGCATTGCTAATGTTTAAAGCGAAACAGAAAAGTGGCGACTACCACGATGAAATGAATGGTGAAAATTTTATAAAATGGGTGAATGAAAAACTAATCCCGAACCTTCCCGAGACCTCACTTGTGGTAATGGATAACGCTCCTTATCATAGTATGGAGGAAACGAAAGCCCCGAACATGAGTGCTAGAAAAGTGCAGATGCAGGAATGGCTTACACAAAACGATATTCAATATGAGCAAACTTTCACAAAGGCTGAACTTTATGAATTAATAAAAAAAAACAGGCCACCGAAAGATTACACAATAGATAACATATTTAGATCGCATGGCCATGAAGTGTTAAGACTGCCACCCTATAATTACGATTTAAATCCGATAGAATACATCTGGCTATGGTAAAACGTTGAGTGGCAGACAAAAATGTTGAGCAATTAGAAAGCGCAATCGAACGTCTGACACTTGAGTCGATCGCATCAATCACGAAAGATGGACTGGTGAAGACTGGAAGAAAGAAATAAACCATGTAAAAAGGATTGAGAAAGACTACTTCGAAAGGGAATCACTTGAAGACGATGACAATGGCCCATTCAGTTTCATTATAAACATAGGTGACAGTAGTAGCAGCAGCAGTGATGATGACGACGATTACGAGGAGTCTGATTCAGTTGGGCATCAGGATATGAGTGGAATTGAAGAGCTGAGCGATTAAAATTAAAATACGTACATTCACTAAATAAAGACAGTTCAATGTGTTTCTGTGTTTACTTTAGTTTACCTACCTATGATTCGTTTTAGACTAATTTTTTCTTTACCTATCAGATAAAAAAGTACGTGCTATTACAATATAAAACAAGCCAATATTTTTTAACATTGCTTTTTTTGCACACTATACCAAGTTCCCGTAGTGACGTCACAACATGGCGCTAGGCCGGTCCTATTCTTATTTTAATTATACAATACATTATCTAGCAAAATCATTTGACAAATAGGTCCTATTCATAATTCATTAATGTAAATATTAGTAGAAGTTCAAGTTTGAATTTTTAATTAGAGTGTCATGCTCAGTAGTATATATAATACATATATTATTTCTAAATTGGGCAGAAGATGGCAAACAGGACAGAGAATTAATGACTAAACTATAAGAGTGACTGTGTCTCGACTTAACCTGAATAAAAATTTGACTTGATGCAGCTGTAAATAATTACATAATGAACTTGAACAAATGGCAGAACAAACGTACGAGTCCAATTACATAAAAAAATATCAATTAAATGGCAAAAGACTCGAGGCGGGTGTACAATACGTCGAGCCGGGTTTTCTGCATATCGGATATTCATCTTAATGCCGAGCGCCGTCAGACGCCATTTCGCGACTGGTTGATAGATATGTTAAACTTTCGAGAATATAATCACAAAGATTTCACTATTAATACATAGGCGTGATTATTACAAATGTTACACAAGTTGTGAGCTTTATGTTAAGAATCGCGCCTGCCCATAACAGTTCCAGAAGAATCCACGCATATAAAACTGAAATTACGTGGTACTGATTGTGAGACCCAAGATATTTGTTTTACGGCCGGTGCCAATAACCTATCTATCGTCGGTTTACCCTACCAGAGACAGATATATAACACTATTTGTACCATATATATATATCTATAGATATAGATATTTGACACTATTTGTATGGACGTTATGTCAAATTTCTATCCGTAGTAAGGGAAACTGTGGATAGATAGATTATTGGCATCGGCCGTTAGTGACTTTACCGCCTAGGAAAAGTCTCACCTGTTGAGTTTTGCGTTTCCCAGTCAAAGGTAAAACCGACGACTGCCTCGTTACTTGATTGTATATGTTGCCTTTTGCCGGCCTAGCATTGCATCCATATACTGTTTAAAACTTCTTACCACGAACCTAAAAGTTTAGGAGTTCCTGCCTCTGTCGTATAAGTAAATTGTGTAATGCTCTGCCGGCGTACGTATTTCCTTACAGAAATGACCCTGGGTCTTTCAAGCAGGGCGTGAAAAAGCATGTCTCAGGTCATCATAGGGGTGCCGATTGGTCATTGCTTCTTGATTCCATCAGGCGAGAGAGAGTCACTTTAATGAACCATTATAAAAAAAAATGTTTTACGGAGACAGTAACATGTAGTTGGAGCTTGGCGATATCTTCGCGTCGACATAATATAAAATATATTTGTTCACAGCGGAACCTAGAAGAAGATCATCCTTGGAGCCTGAGCCGGATTCCCGGCACCGCCTGACCTCCATCATCACTGGCTCCACGGAGACCATCACAGGCGTTATTGACACGAGACACGAGGTAAACACACATACATTTCGGTGTTATTTTGTGTAACGTTACATATTCTCTTATATATAAAAACTAGGTGACCCGTCAGCGGCTTCGCTTGCGTGGCATCGCGGGATACGGTAATTATAGTTTTCAAGTATCCCACGGGAACTCATTAATTTAACGGGACCAAAAGTATCCTATATGTTGACGTATATGTTGATGTTGAGTGATATAAGCTACCACCAATAAAATTAATTCAATTCATTTAAATCGGTCCAGTCGTTTCGGAGATTGGCCCGAGCAAACATACAGACAAACAGAGAAACAAAAAAAATTAAATTAAAATATACATTAGTTCCATTTCACTACTTTACATCTTCCAGACTCGGTTTTAAGCATTTTTTTTCATTGTACAGCAATTCGACCTCTACAGTTTTATTATATTACTAGCTAAGCCACCAGCGGCTTCGCTCACGTTGCCTCGCGGGATACGATAATTACAGTTTTTTAACTGTCCCACGGGAACTCCATAACTTACCGGGATCAAAAGTATCCTATATGTTGACCAGGGGTATAAGCTACCACCTTACAAAATTTCATTCACAAACAGAGAAACAAAAAAATTTAAAAAAATCTAAATTAGTTCGGTTTCACTAATTACATCCTTCTTATCTCCAGTTTTAGCTGTTTTTTCATTGTACAGAAATTTTACCTCTACAGTTTTATTATATGTAGAGATAGAGATAAATTTCTTTTCATTAGTTTCATTAAAAATAAAAGACTTATCAATTCGTTCGCGATTTGTGTTTTTTGTTTACTTCGCTCTAATGCCAGGGGTGGTTTAGGAATAAATAAAATCATCCTCAATATAATCCATCACCAGGGCAGGTGATACCGCAGGGTGTAGTATATAACATAAGCGTATGTCTGTCTGTATATCCGCTAATGCCTAAATCAAGCATTTTAATGCAGTTTTCACTATCACTTGGATAGTATACTTTTTCACAGAAACTTTATAATATAATTCAAATTTATGTTTTTTCCAAATTCTAATCGTTTATTGCGAATATAGGTTACTAAGTTATTACATGTAAAGTTCAAATGTTCAGCTATACTCAGCCCTTCGGCATGCAAGAAAAATGAAAGTAGACAAAGGTAGAAATCCTCGAGACTGTCAAAATAATGACAACACCACACAATGTTAAACTAAACAAAATTACGTTTTAGCATAGTAAAATTACTTACATTTAATTTTAATTTGATCCCAATGTCAATTATGAATTAAATATATACAATGTCAAAGTAATAAAATATATATACTCGTACATTATGAAACTCACTGCAAATTAAGTAATTATAAAATTTAATGATTAATGTGGGTAATAATTATCATTAAGATATTCATTTACATTATAATTCGCCTTATGTAATAAAAACTGTTTTAATTTAAATTTAAATTGAATAATATGTTCACAGATAATTATAGTAATTGGGAAATGATTAAAATGTCGCTGGTGATACCATAATCATTATTTATTATGGTAGTTTTTAACCACACACCAAAATATCTAGCCTCTTTTTGAACAACATATTTTTAAGCTTTTTCCAGTACACTACAATGTTATATACACATACCGAATTTATTTTCAAAGAAGTTCACTGTCATCAGGCAACGTCTTATAATCTTGAACATTGAAATTTATAGAGAGAAAAATTCACATCCTCGGACGGGATTCGAACCCGCGTCTTCTGACTCTCCGTGTCTTATAATCTAATAATAATCTTGTCGTCAATTAACGTGACGTTCACATAATTTTAATATTATCATGTTAATTTTTTTTGAAGAGTAATTTTAAATGGGAGTTTTTTCTTTTCTTAAAGTATATTTTCCATATATTTCAGGTGCCGCCTGATCCACGTGCCTTCGAGAAACCCCGACGAGCTTGCACCCCCCAATCAAACAGCCGACCCCTCCCAGCCCCACCCCCCGAAAGAACTGACAACCCACCATTAGAAATAAAAAGTGACAGACATTCAGACAGCCGACTAGACCGACACGTGGAAACAAGACAGGAAAACAGAGAATCGAGGCAAGATAGACACTCGATACCTTTAGAAACAAGACAAGATAGACACTCTATACCTTTAGAAACGAGAACAGATAGACATTCAAATCCATTAGACCCTAGACACCCTTTAGAAAATAGACAGGAGCGTCACGCTTCCAATCCTGTAGACATCAGACAGGAAAGACCTTCAGAAAGAATCGAACGACCGTCGGAAAGACTTGAAAGACCGGCGGATAGACTCGAAAGACCGGTGGAAACTAGACAAGAAAGGCCAGCAGAAACGAGGCATGGAGAATGGCATTTTGTACCGGATCGATTAGAAAGACCGCATCAAGAAAGACATTTAGACCGTCCGATTATTTCGAACGATCGGTGTAGTGACAGACCGCCAGAGAGACCGGAAAAACCTGATTTGAAAGCGCAAGATCGGTGTAGTTTCGAGTTTAAAGCTGAAAACAGAGCGCCGCCAAGACAACGGTCGTTACCTACTACGACAAGTGGTAGTTTAGACCAACCGACTAAATCGACCACAATGCCGAAATTCCCGTCGGAAGACATAAAAGACCCTCCGTATGAGAACGTCGCCGTTGAGAAGAATGAATTGGCCGTTGCACGTAAGTTTCATGCTTGTCATTACAAATTGTATTTCGTAGTATTTCATCTGAATATTAGATTGTTTCATTATTAGTCGAACACACTTTGAGCTGTTTTAACCGACTTCAAAAAGGCGGAGGTTCTATGTTCCACTGTATGTTTTTTTATGTATGTTCATCGATTTCTCCCCCATTTGTAGACGTATTATCGAAATAATTTTTTATTTGAAAGAGTAGAATTTCGAGGTCCCATTTAAATTTCATCTAATTCGGTCAAGCGGTTTTTGAGTTACACTCCAATAACTGAAAAGTGTTTCGCCTATCTTGACGATATCCTCATTCACGGTGAATGACAATCGGTCCTGTAAGAAGCAAGGGTCACTAAAAGGCTGAAAAAATATTTTTTTTCCAGAAATGGAACTGACTTCAACACTAAAAAGTGTAAAATAACTTGTCGAAGTCGGTACCATTCGCACAATATTGTGATAATAGGTACTTTTTAACTATCATAGTACTGACTTCAACAAGTTATTTCACACTTTTTAGTGTAGAAGTATTAAATTTTTGGTAGAATATTTTTTTGTGAGTGATTAAACATATAATTATTAATTTTGAACTAATACAAGCCTTGTAAAAATAACGAATGATCTACAGATAGTGTGATAAATCGACTTCAATCTCTTTTCTACCGACTTCTAAAAATGAGGAGGTACTCAATTCAACTGTATTTTATTTTTTATGTTTGTTGCCTCATAACTTTCGATATGGTAAACCGATTCTCAAATTTCTTTTTTGATAGTTGGTGCTTCCCGTGTGGTCCCATTTAAATTTCATTAAATTCGGTTTAGTACTTTTTGAGATACACAAATAGGACCACACAGGAAGCACCAGCTTTAAAACAAAAAAATAATTTTGAGAATCGGTTCACCCAGTCGAAAAAGATGACGTAACAAACATTAAAAAAAAACATACAATCGAATTGAGTACCTCCTCCTTTTTGGGAGTCGGTAGAAAAAAAGCGCTAAAGATGTGGTTGCTGGATCAGCTTTCTCTAAAAAAATATATAGATTATGTTTGCTTCATTATTTTTTATTTTAAATCACGGATTTAGTAAGGGAGGGGATATGGCGCGATGCATTTGTTCTACTGATTTGCATGTCGCAGTTTTTCAATTACGCATCCCGACTGCACACCTACAAATGAAACAATAAACTCATAAAGTAATACACTGAACGTTACGCTCTCATTAGTAAAATACACCAACTCAATACAATGCACACTGACACACTAATAACTTCCGGCGGCGATAGCAGCAGCCGCACTACGCGACGATGCGCGCTGAGAGTATTTTTATACGCAATACTACATTGCGGCATTTGTTTGTTGATTTGCAAACAATTTCATAACACTACCAGCAATAGATGTCGAAATGAATATGCTACACACTGGCGCTTCAATTTTGAGAATTTAGCCAACAAGTTCTCCGGAACTTGTTGCTGCGACACATGGCATGCCATCTCAACACATCACGTCCCTTCCTAAATCCGTGGTGCTTACTGTATGAAGCATGTTTAAAAAACAACAAGTTAGTATAAGATATAAGTATCGTAAGTTTGTTTTTTTTTGTTTACAAATAAATGTTATTTCATTATATTCTATTTAATGGACCTTTTTTGTCCGCAGCAAAGAAAATCAACCCTCTAACGCACGACAAACACGGTCGTAAGTACGGCGATAATGTTTCATATGAAAACATCAATCTGGACTACATAGCTCGATTAGTGGGCGAAGGTTACCCAAAGGACATCGTGGTTCGAGCTCTAGGAATCACCAGAAACGACCTGGAAATGGCATGTGATATATTACATGAGTTCGGAGCGAAGCATGCTAATAAATGCTAGCGATAATAGGTAAAAATTTACGTCACTTCTCCAGTTCATAATCTGTGACAATTTAAAAAAAAAATTCTATTTCACAACCTCCTAATAAAAGCTAGTGATAACAGGTAAAAAAATAAGTCGCATTTCCAGTTCACAAACGATGACCATTTAAAAAAATGTGTCAATTTGAAAACCTCCTAATAAAAGCTAGTGGTAATAGGTAAAAAATAAGTCACATCTCCAGTTCATTAACTATGACCATTTCAAAAAATGTGTCAATTTCACAACCTCCTAATAAAAGCTAGTGGTAATAGGTAAAAAATACGTGACAACGCCAGTTCAAAAAATTCGTCTGTTTCACAATTTCCCAATAAAAGCTGGTGATAACAGGTAAATAATAAGTCACATCTCCAGTTCATTAACTATGACAATTTCTAAAAAACATAATTGTTTTACAACCTCCTAATAGAAGCTAGTGATAATTGGTAAAAGTAAGTCATTTTCCAGTTCATTAACTATGGCCATTAAAAAAAAAAACTATTTCACAACCTCAAATAGGTAAAAAATAAATCACATCTCCAGTTCATAATCTATGACAATTTCAGATAATTTGTCTATTTTACAACGTCCTAATAAACGCTAGTGATAACAGGTAAAAAATAAGTCACATCTCCAGTTCTTTAACTATGGCAGTTTAAAAAAAATGTTTTACAACCTCCTGATAAAAGCTAGTGATTATAGGTAAAAAATAAGTCATAACTCCAGTTCATAAAATATTACATTTACAAAAAAATGCGTCTGTTTCACAATCTCCTAATAATATAATATGATATGGGACAATATCCACACAAGGTCTTTAGGTCCCAAACTAGGCATAATCTGTAGAAACCTGCAAGAATTAAATTTAGAAACGGGATATTTACCATGTAGGTACTTATTGTATTTGTTTTGAGTCAGTGTTAATAAAACGGAACGCAAGAAACGTGAAAGGAACAATGTTGACTATTTCGTCTGCTCATAACAAATCTACCCGCAGATACTTCAGCTTACTCGTGAACATGGCGCATGCAACTGTGCAGAAATATCGAGAGCTCACAATAAATACAATACTTGGTAAACATCCCGTTTCTCAAGTTAATTCTTGCATTTATATCAGTTTAACAACTTATATGGAAACCTGATAACTAAAAGGTATACATACACACACCCAAGCACAGCTCAAACAGATATGTACATGCACACAAATGTTTGACCTGTCCGGGGATAGAATCCAGGGCCAGCAGCTCAGAAAGCAGGGTTGTTACCACTGCGCATACCGGCCAGTCGAGATAAAAGCTAGTGATAATAGGTAAAAAATAAGTCTAATAATTTAAGACAATTTAAAAAAAAAGTGTCTATTTCACAACCTCATAAATTATATTTAGCCGATAATGATGTTTTTTTAAGAGTATCTATAGTGTTCTGAGTTGATTCGGTGATTTTTTAAAGTAATTATATGGCACACTACGTTTATGTAGTTTTTATTGTAATTCACTCAGAATAACTTTACTAACCGTTTAATATACGTTTTTTAATAATTACGAGCTATGGAAGATGTTATGATGGTAGATCAAAAAGAAGATGAGTTTATTAGTGGAACTAAATCTGGGTACCGATTGGCTAATTCCTTTGCCTTCCATTGACGTAAATGTACGTGCGTTTCATTAATAAATCTTTTGTTTTAATTATCACGGTAACTATATAAAAAATATAATTATAATAACTCTTTTCTACCTCTTAAAATTGTCAGATTTCATATTTTTTTTCATGTATTCTACACATTGTTTACTAGGCTCATGCGTTTTGATTTTTTCAGTTTATTAAAGTACTGAAAACGTATTTTTATCAAAAATCTAAAAATCATCTACCGAAATTTTATTTTACACTCTATGTACTCTACTCTATGACAATCGTTTAAGAAAAAAGTGAAATGCTTTATAGACTACTGAGTTTGGACTAGGTTTTTTTATTAAATCTGGCTATGTAACTATATGTTGGTAAATGATGGCCTAGGCAGAAAAAAGAATTGGTAAGCGACTGGTTTTCATAAGAATCTTAGAGAAGGGAGTCACAAGCTAAAACAAGAAAAAAGTCCCCAGTTCCATGATTGTAAAGTAGCTCACCGCGGGCCGCTAAACAAAAGAATTCCTGGAATCGTCCATTTATAAAAAATAATAGTAATTTTCACAGGTAATCTATTTACAGCCACGTGCCTAAAATGTTGTACATATATAAGAAACACCATATTGTTATAACAAATCGCTAAATAATTTAACTCTTAGGACGTGTGTGCGATAAATTCAATTAATATTACAATAAAAAATGTAAATAAATTTGAAAATTCTAAAGTACTTTAGACGACTATTATATATAGAAAAAAATAACGTAAAAAACGATATAAGATTAGTTGAAAACTAGTAAAAATGTATGTTTAAATCTCATTCGTGACTTGGTTTATGCGTTTAAAAGTGTGCACACACGGGAAATATTCTTGACAATTATTGCCGCAATCTACAAAGCATTAGTAATGCAAGTGTACTCAAAGAATGTTGCTCTTGGATGCAGTAGTATTTTGGCAAGATATTATAAATGGTTGCCCGTGTACACTTTAAGGATATGTAACAAATTATTTTTGTTTATATTTGTCAGGTGTTATGTGGCTTGATACTTGCTATATCTTGCTTGCATAGATACCTTTTTTTCCGAAATACGATGAAAAAATTTGAAAATCTATTAACTTAGAAACAATACATATGACAAATAAAAACGAAAATAAATAATACGAGGTATGTTTTTTTTATATCTACACAAAAGTGTATTAAAATTTAATTAGTTATAAAATTCATGTAGGCATACACATTATTTATTATTAATAACTTAATTATTACTAATTAATTAATTACTTTTTATTCCAGTGCATGTTTTTTGTTTCTCATCAGTATTCGTAAATAAAATGCTTCGTTAATGTAAATAATAGTTATATTTTCATATGAATCGATAATTTAATTTTTAGATATAGTGGTTCACATATATTTTAATATTTAACTATGCATCCATGAATATAAGACACAAATTCTCAAACTATGACTTATGACACTTGCAATATTTAATATTTAGCTTAACTTACCATATATTAATGTTATTGTAAATATGATATATTAAAATATTTCATTAGGATTTTGAGAGCTGCGTTATAACCTTTTCATGATGTAAAATAAAAATGTAGTGTCCTAATATTTTTATAACCATTTCTTTATACTTCAATGAGCTTTGGATTGGCACCAACATTTTATTGAACTATTGTAAAATTATAAATATTTCGATTGTTACTCTTCGTATATTTGTAGAAAAATTATAAAAATTACTTAACGTATACATTTTTAATGCATTTTATGTATTTGTTCATATTTTGTATTGTCTTCATTTTCTTTTTCGACTCGTGTGCTTACCATTTTCGACCACATAATCACTTTCCATCAAATTAGTGATCAAACGGTAACTTATCAATTATAAAAAATATATATATTAATTCTCTTTTATTATATGTTTAGAAGTAACAATAACATTTTGCTATACCGTATGACTGATTCATAGATAGTAACGTATCTAGTCTTAATTCAGTTTTTCGCTTTTATCATCTGATCATTATTATACAATTTATTATAAAATCATTTAATTTTTAATAAAAAAACACGAAGATTGAGCCTGTTTTAGATGAGTGTATACATATCCACCTGAGAAAAAAAAAACTAGTCATTATAGTCGAGTTGAAATATGAAAATTGTAAAATTTTATTTGAAATTGGAAAATATTAGTGGATCATTATGAAATAATAAAAGGTATTCGAATTGTGGAAATCATTATAATTACGAAAAACTTAGGTAACGCATATTGCAAACCAAAAATGTGTTTGTTAATATTCTTACAATTATTTTAATTTAAGCATAATTGTATATTTTACAATTGTTTTAATATTGAGTCATGAAATGCGAACATATATATTTGGAAATAATTGTTGACTTTATTCAAATATACGCGTATATTATTGTATTGGAATTGGTTTTGCAATTATTATAATATCTTTGTCGTTATGAATTATGTTTATAAACACGTTATACAAGCTATAATCGTAATTATTATTTTTGCTAATCGCATATTGCTTTTTGTTAGTTGTATTATTTAAATGATTGTACTTTTTATTTATATTTAGAAAAATGTCTTACGTAAAAAAATTGTTCCAGTAAATAAATTACTAGAAAAGTAAGAAAATAAAGAAATGCTCTTTAACACGTTTATCCGTATTTTAAAGACCGAGATAGTATAAACCGGCGATATTCAATTAATTGTAAATTATTTTCAGCAGTTATTTGAACTACAACTTATTGTAAGTATATAATATAGTCATACTTTTTGTATTGATCTTGTTCGATACATGGGTTTATTGGAAGATAACAGACATATTATATGTGTATCCTAGAACGGTAATCGAATCCGTGTCAGACTCGTACCACTGGGCTAGACGCACACCCAATCGAGCATACAATTTGTAATAGTTGATTTTTAATCGTAGTATGGGGACGGAATGCGTGCCTATCGAATAGTTTCACAAGCTTTACTTTTAACCGACTTCCAAAAGGAGGTGGTTCTTAAGTCGACGCGTATTTATGGTTTGTTATGTATAACCACGCAAATCTTTTTACAGAGTAGCCAGATTTTTTTTATTATTTGTTTGTTTGAGTATACTTCCGAGGTGGTTATAATTTCATCAAATTTGTTCGAGCGGTTTTTGAGTTACACTCCAATAACTGGAAGAATATCCTTATTGACGGTGAATGACAATGAATAATCCCGCAAGTAGTGAGGTTCATTAAAAAGAGTGAAAAAGTATTTATACCAAAAACTGGAACCTCAAGCACAATACTGTTATAATAGATACTTTTGAACTATCGCGGGACCGACTTCAACAAGTTACTCGTATTTCACAATATTTAGTGTTGAAGTCGGATCCACTTTTTGGTAAAAAAAAATATCTACCAGACATTTCTTACAATGGACGCCCGCTCTAAATCGCAATTTATATTATAATAGGTTCACCAAAATTCTCTAATCTATGGTAGTTCTTATTCTGTAATAAGATTTTAGTTCGCTGGTTTAGTTTAGTGTTCTGAACAAGCGAATTGCCACCTTATTATTTCGTAACCTGAGTTTGGATTAAGTGCACTTAAGGTCGTATTTCAGAAGTTCGTTCAATTGTGAGTGAGGCTTGAGTAATAATTATGTTATAAATAAGGCTGTCAAAACTCCACGCATGTCAAGATTCACAAATTTAGATTCACAATACTTTCTGGGATGCCGGCCTATAACCTTTTGTGACTTATCTAAGGCATTTGACTGCGTACAACATGATATACTTGTCAGGAAATTACAACACTACGGTATTAGGAACATGGCTCTCAACCTTTTGACTTCATATTTAAATGGTAGAATTCAAAGGGTTGACATAAATGGTAAAAAATCGCCCGGCTCTATAATCTCAATGGGCGTTCCACAAGGTTCAATACTAGGGCCGTTCTTGTTTTTATTCTATATTAATGACTTACCTTATTATGTAGAGAAGAATCACGAGATTGTATTGTTTGCAGATGACACTTCACTGTTATTTAAAATTAAAAGGCAGTTATTAAACTATGACGATGTTAACAATGCATTAGCTAAAGTTGTGAATTGGTTCAATACAAATAATCTTCTCCTCAATGAGAAGAAAACTAATTGTATAAAGTTCTCGACACCAAATGTGAGACAAATAGAATCCAATATACAATTGAATGGAACAGGGTTGGACCTTGTGGAGTCAACGGTCTTTTTAGGAATTACTATAGACGCTAAATTGCAATGGGGTCCCCACATTAAAAAAATGTCTAGTAGGCTCAGTTCAGCAGCTTATGCTGTTAAAAAAATTAGACTATTAACTGATGTAGACACAGCTAGAATAGTTATGACTTATGGCATACTGCTCTGGGGATGTTCTGCAGATATTAATTCTATTTTTATACTGCAAAAAAGGGCTATACGAGCGATCTACAGTTTGGCTCCCAGAGTTTCCCTTAGACAGAAATTTAAAGACATAAACATTCTAACTGTTGTCTCTCAGTTTATCTATGAAAATCTAATGTATATAAAGAAAAACATTAGCAGTTTTGATAAAAGGAGTGATGCTCATTCCATCAACACGCGAAATAAGCACAAGCTATCCGTACATGTAACGCGTCTCCACAGAATAAGTCATTCTTTTATGGGACAATGTATACGATTCTATAATAAAGTTCCCAATGTTATCCGAGATTTGCCTATTAATAAGATTAAAATTACTATTAAAACTAAACTCTGTCAAAAAGGTTATTACAAAATTTCGGATTACTTGGAGGATAAAACAGCTTGGGACTGATCACTCCAGGATCTATCTACTCGTGTACTAATATGTCAAAGTGTAGTGTGTCTTGCCCTACTGATACTATTGGTTAAGCAGATTGTTCTGCAACCATACGGTAGTTAGGGAAGGTTTGTAGGTACCTGGTTTCCAATCGGGATGTCGGGAGACTCTGGATCTGATGGGCGCTGATGACCTGAGTTCCTCTGTGGAGGCGTCCTGCTGTGGACGTCGTGCTGAAGGGGCTGAAGAACTGTTGTTCACTTGTAGGTATAAAGTCCTGGTATTGTTTTATTGCGCACTCACGTACACGTATTTCTACGCCGGTAAAGATGGGGGTGGATCCGGTCGTATCGTAACGCGGCGGTGCGGAGCGGATTTCGAGTTTTGGCGTGCGCACGCGACGGTATACTTCGGGTGACTGGTGGCGGGCGAGAGACGCCTCGCTCCACGTTTACACCTTGCCCGGCCGACGATCGTCTTATCGCGCGGGGGCGGCGGGGTGCGCGCGGGGGGTGAAGTGACGTCGCGCTTTAGCGCGAACATATTCCCCACGCGGCAAAGGTGTGGTGTGGTGCTCAATCGATAGGCAGGCGGGCGATCTTGAGGACAGGTCGCGTCAAGATGCCCAAAGTCGTCTTGAGTTCCACCACTCGGGTGACGCCATCCCTCCCCGGGAGCGTCTTGGTGATGCGGCCCATGCGCCAGGGTAGAGGCGGCACCTGGTCGTCCACTATCAGTACCAGTTCCCCGACTTGAGGTGGGCTGGATCGGGAAGTCCATTTGGAGCGAGTTTGGAGGGTGTGCAGGTAGGACTTGGACCAGGATCGCCAAAAGTGTTGGGATAAGGATTGGACAAGCTTGAACCTTTTTAGTGCAGAAATGGCTCGGCCTTCTACCGAATATTCAGGTAAGGCGGTGAGTGGACGGCCAATAAGGAAATGACCCGCGGTGAGAACCTCAAGATCCGCAGGGTCGAGAAGAGAGTGGGCTGAGAGGGCGTGAATTGAGCACGGCTTCAATGCGCGCTAATAGAGTTGAAAACTCCTCAAATGTGAGGCGTTGTTCGCCGACCACACGGTACTGTAATTGTTTAGCTGACTTTACCGCTGTTTCATGAAGTGCACCGAACCATGCCTTTGGTGGATTTAGCCACCACGTTATGTGCTGTTTAGAAAGCGTATGTGCGATACTGTCATTATTGGTTGCAAGAAAGGCCTGTATTTCCTTAAGTTCATTCCTAGCGCCTACATAATTTGTACCGCAATCAGACCTAATCAACGTCGGTACACCGCGCCTAGAAACAAAACGCTGTAATGCCGCAAGGAACGCTTCCGTGGATAACTCAGATACCGGTTCGAGATGGACCGCCTTCGTGGCGAGACATGTCGGTCGCGGTCGGCGGGTAAGTCGGCCATGTACGGGGCCTTAGGTTTAGCGCGGAAACGAAAACAATGTATACATTTGTATACTCGATGGCGAATTACGCGGCGGGCTGATAATATCCAGAATTGGTGGCGTAAGAGTGAGTGCAGAGTGTCAGCACCTGGATATCAGTAAATTTTATGATAGTAGTCTATAATGAGATCAACTATTGGACTCGAGCTGGGTAATATCAGTGGGTGCTGAGCGTCGTAACGCAGAGCAGACTGGGTGATTCGACCACTCACTTTCAGTAAGTCGTTCTCTAAGAATGGTGACAGGCGTTGTACATGTATCGTACATTCTTTGTTGTGTCTTAAGCGATGTATGTCTTCAGCAAAGCAATTGTGTTGTACTGAGCGCACCCAATGTAAAAGGGCTTCTTTCGTTCGCTGACCGTAATGGGCCCAGCGACACGCGCAGAGCGGCTCTGTCTGCAATTGTGTATGAATCGCTTTATACACGCCGTTACACCTATCAGTTTATCTAATGAGCTGAATCGTGTGAGCAGAGTCTCGTCGAGGTCAGGTACCGCTATGTGGGCGACGGCCTTCTTTGGCTTGAGGCCTGGTAGGGCGTGATGGCCCAACGCGGGCGGTAGGGCTGGCCATGTTTGTGGCGGGTCCTTGAGCCAGGAAGGTGACCACCACATGTCATGCTTCAAGAGATCTTGAGCTGACATGCCCCTGCTGGCGCAGTCAGCAGGATTTAGGGTGGAGGGTACATGTCTCCACGTGAGATTGCATGTATTTGCCTTGATTGAGGAGACTCTGTTGGCTTCAAATGTCTGAAGCGATTGTACAGGCGTGTTCAGCCAGGCCAGTACTATGGTACTGTCTGACCAACATATGTGCTGATGAACGGTGATGTGAGCTGATTACTGGGCCGAGACATGGGCCATGAGCTTAGCCAGCAAGTGAGCGGCTGAGAGCTCCAGTTTAGGAATGGTTTGGCGGTTTTTAATAGGAGCTATCTTTGATTTGGACATGAGCAAGTGCACATGTACCTGTCCATCAGGTGTAGTTTCGTGGAGGTATATAACCGCGGCGTAGCCGAGTTCTAAAGCATCCGCATATCCCTGAAGGGTGTGTGTGGATGCCTTGTTTGAGCAGACGTTTCTTGGAAACCTGAGCGCTGAGAGACGTGGTAGGTCACGATAGATATTCTGACACTCAAGAGCGACGTCACTGGGTACTCGTTCGTCCCAATCGAGTTTTAAGGTCCACAACCTTTGAATCAAGGTTTTAGCGCGGAAGATGACGGGGCTGATCCAACCGCATGGGTCGTACAGACGTGCTATAGTGCTGAGTATTGACCTCTTGGTGAATCCATCTACCGTAGGTACTGAGACACTGTAGGTAAATTCGTCAGTTTGTGGTATCCATTGTATGCCAAGAACTTTGATGGAGTTATCGTCTGGGCTGACGTCAAAATCTTTCGACATCTCGCACTGGTCATCTGGGAACCTTTCTAAGAGCTGGCGTGAGTTGGATGTCCACTTACGCAGTTGGAAACCCCCCAGTGCGAGTAGGCTAATCAACTCGGTTTGTAAGTTCATGGCTTCACCGACAGTATCATGTCCGGTGAGCACGTCGTCAACAAATATTGACCTAGAGAGCACCTGAGCGGCTCTGGGATAGCGTTGCCCTTCATCCGCGATCAACCGCTGGATGGTGCGGTTCGCTAAGAATGGGCTGGAGCGTAATCCGTAAGTCACGGTGGATAATGCATATGTTAATAAGGGCTGATCTGGTGATGAACGCCAGAGAATGAGTTGAAACCGTCTGTGGTCGGGCTGAATCGTGATGTTTCTGAACATCTGTTGTATGTCTGTGCTGAAAACGACCTTGTGTGTTCGGAAGTTTAAAATGATATCCGTGATATCTCGTTGCAGGGCCGGTCCCGTATGTAAGATGTCGTTGAGACTAGTGCCATTTGCGCTTTTACAACTAGCGTCAAAGACTGTACGTAGCTTGTCTGAATTGGCCTTGAAAATGCCATGGTGCGGTATGTAGCAGTGGGGCTGATCGCGGAACGTGTTTGGATGGCATTCATGTGACCTTTATCTAGGTACTCCTGTATAAACGCTACATATTTTGAGCGGAGTTCGGGGTTTCGTTGGAGTTTCTTTTCGAGGTTGAGAAACCGCCGAAGTGCTATAGCGTGCGTAGCCCCTAGTTCGGGGGCATCCGTAACAAACGGTAGCGCGACTATATATTTACCTGACTGGTCCCTCGTGGTGGTGGACTGGTATATTTTTTCGCACTCTTCGTGAGCTGATATACTATTGGGAATGGCATTACTAACTTCTTCTACTTCCCAGAATCTCTCTAGAGCTGACTGGATGTCTTGGCTGAACTGTAGTGCCAAGTCAGTATGGTCAATTTGAGCTGAGTTGACTTGAAGCTGAGTGCCCGTATCTTGTGATACTGGCCCTAATAACGTGAAGTTAAATATCGTGCCGAAGGCTACAGGTCTGCCGGGCCCTAGAGAAATTTTAGTACCGTCTAAGATGCTACCTAATATGTCTGACCCTAATAAGAGGTCAATCGGTGCAGGTATGTTAAAAGAAAAATCTGCTAGTGGAACGTAATTGAAGCTTTCATCCAAACTAGGCAGTTTAGTGTGCGGTAAAACTCCCGTTACGTTTTTGAGCACATATGCCTTTGTCCTTATTACGGGCCTGTCCGTATGTACAGGTCGAAAAGTAATGTCGACATATGATGAAGAATTTTCTGAGTGCTGATCACCTATACCTTTTATTTTTAATTGGGTGCGCTGAGTAGGTAAACAAAGTCGCTTTACTATGTTTTCATCTATTAGTGTTATCATAGAGCCACAGTCTAATAACGATCGTGCTTGGTGAAAATTGCCTTTGCAGTCTGCTATCTCAAGTGAGGTCTATTGTGAACACTGTCTGGCGTTGAGATGTCAGTAGTATGACTTAAGGTGTTTGCGACGACATTTTGTCGTCGTGTTGCTTGTGTGTGCTGCATAGTTGTGGGCTGATAAAAGGTGTGCTGATTATCTGCGCGCTGCGATGTGTGCTGATTAACATTGCGCTGAGATGTGTGCTGATTAACATTGCGCTGAGATGTGTGCTGATTAATAGTGCGCTGATAAGATATGTGCTGATTATCTACGCGCTGGGATGTGTGCTGATTAGCTTCGGGCTGGTGTGTGTGCTGATGATTAGCCGTGAGCTGGGCTGATATGTGCTGAGTATGTGTGTGCTGAGTCGGTTTGTGTTTATTGTGCTGCCCTAGTCACTGCCTAGGGGGCGGTGGGGAACGCGAGGTAGTGCGCGTTGGAGTGCGTCTGAAGGACACCATCCGGCCCGTATCAGGTGAGGGACGGCGGCGTGGTATCTCACGCTGTTGTGCGGGTAGCAAATGCGGAATTGTGCGTTGGAGAGGTACACCCCAACCTGTGCAGAGTTGTGTGGTGGTTTGCACTGCCACATGTTTTGCATAGGCCCGTTGACGTGCACTCATCGTCATAATGCGGGCCTAGACATTTGGCGCACCGGTTGCGCGCGTAGATAAAATCCCAGCGGCCCTGCACTGGTTGTTTGTTATATTGGGGGCTTACCCGTAGCTTGCGGCCCTGGACATTACACCACGGGCAGTAATGTTTGCCTCTGGAGAATGTTTGCGCATTCGAGACCTGCTGAGGTGGGGGCGAGAAGCGCGCGGGTAATGGGGTTAATGCCTGCGTATAGCGCGGCGGTTGCGGGTTCGATACCTGTCGAGGTGGGGGCGAGAAGCGCGCGGGTCGTGCGGTTAGAAAATCGATCGGTAAGTAAATAGCGCCGCATCAAAATTCTAACTCATAAATCGCCGACCACAAAAAACATAAACATATAGAATAGTAGAACATGCCTACTAAGTTTCGTCAAGATTGGTTGTCAAATGCAACCTGTACAGGAAGACTAACGAACCTAACAAACATGAAACACAAATAAAAGTCGATTTGGCCAGTTAAAGCAGAGACGCTTCGCTCGCTCGGTCAAATATTGCTAGATGACCCACCAGCGCCTTATCTTGCTTCCCACCCCTTTAGGAGTGAAATTCGAAAAATCCTTCTTTTAGTTGATATTTGCCCACAACATAAAAGGAATCAACTGCCAAAATTTCAAGTATGTAGCCTCAACGGTTTGGGTTCTGCTGCGTTGATGAGTCAACCAGTCACTCAGGTAATTAATATTATATAGGTATACTATAATGATTATTGAGTTTGATTGTGAATCAATAAGAATCTAGCTTTCTAGAAAATGCATATGACCGGAACGAAATTAAAAATGTGAATAGGTACAGCCAAGGTTTATTATATTGTCAAATTCTGATTGCAATGTAAGAATGAACGTGAATTATATACTGGTTTTCTTTGTAAGTAAAAGAAGGATAAATAATAAACTTAATATTTCATTATACATAAGAAATTAAAATTAAAATTAGATAGCATCTTGTACCTACTCGTGCCGTAATTTTTGTGAGTTTTTAGCTACACGTCACCTATGCCCAGTTTCCTGAACATACAGACTTTCAAAAAGTTGGTGAAATAATATTAAATAATGAAAAATACAAAATTCTCAAGCCCCGAGTTCACAAGGTCACCGATCACTTCAAAGATTTCATGCTGAGGCGAGAAAATAAAAATCCAGATGAAAAAATATTTATCGATGATAATGGCTTTAGACATTTTTGGAGTGGCCTTGGAAGAAAGTATGACAATTTGAGAAAAACTGACATATTACTATATCAAATTAATAAACATATTAAATTAAATGATCGCCGTGAGAAAGATAATAGTGAAATGAATATTAAACATGCAATCGACAACAATAAAAGCAATGCTAGTGATGAAAATTCAAGAAAAGCAGCGGTAAGAAAAAAGCCAAAGAGACCTAAGACTTCTCTTGAACAAGATGAGGAAGAGAAAGCTATTTTAAGAACTGCTAAACCTGCCGCTACTGTAAAACCGGCAGCAGCGACTGTGAAAGCGGCAGCAGTAACTGTAAAACCGGCAGCAGCAACAGTGAAAGCGGCAGCAGTAACTGTAAAACCGGCAGCAGCAACAACGAAACAGGCAGCAGGCACTGGCGGAGGGAAGAAAATTGCCAAGGTTTCATTTTTCTGTCCGTTCTTCGGTGTAATGACAATGACATCTTTCATAGACTAAATATATTTCGATAATGCTAAATAATAGATTAAATAGCTCAATAGATATTAATTTATTTGTGTAGTTCTTATTTCGTACAACTAGAAACAAAAATTCCCTTGAAGTTGCGCTGAGCCATTTTTTATACCTAGAGCTTGTCTAAGCTCGTTTGCTTAAGAAATAGCGTAAGGTTATCCCAAAGACAGACACGACTATAATGTAAAATTATTTTTATACGTACTTAACGTTCCTTAATACTGAATAAAATTGATAAAAATATTATTATTATAGTCATTTTCATTGTTGCGGCAATAAAGTACATACATACGGATTGTCATTATCAGGATTACCTGATCTAAACAACAAATCAGTCAGGTGAGGGTAAAGCCCCTAATGTTGCCTTTATTGCGCTGCATAAAACTTTTAAAATACCTACAATGATTCCTGTCTGACTGACTGATCTTGATCGCAATTCGTATCCCATAGATCAAGTGAGACTTGGTCGGACCAAGCCTCACTTGGTCTATGCCAAGGAGCGACCCAGGCCCATTTGGGTGGATATAGATAGGTAACACAATTTTTTATCCATTTAATTAATAAATCATTATTATATCATCATACTTTAATCTTTGTCCTCGTATCCTTTCGAATTCCCCATAAATCTTCTATTAAACCGTCGTGTCATATAAGGGTCTTCTTCTGAGGTTTTAAATCTGTCAAATGTTCCCATAAATGAGTTCACTGCAGTTTTGAAAGCTCGTCTATAGCTTGTTACTGGCATTCTCTTTCTTAGCGTGACTACTGGTTCAAAAGGTATTATCATACCCGCAGCGGATGCTATCAAAGGTATAAATGGAGCTGGGAAATAAAATGATACAATTTCCATTGCTCCGTTGACAAGACAAGTTCCTATATTCCTTAGCACTACGCTTACTTGGGGTGTTTCGATAAATTCATGAATTGGTCTTTTGATTGACATAAAAAACTTTGACATGAAGCTTGAAGGTTCTACTGCTGTCGGAGTACTTTGAGCTATTAATTCAGTGTCATTTACTTCAACGGGATTCTGAACATGTTCAGTGATTTCAAGTGCTGTATTTGGTACGACTATGTCATCAATAGCTTCAACGAGTGAGTTACTTTCAACATGTACATTTTTAATATCTGCTTCTGTGTGATTGGAGTCTTCGAATTGATCATTGATTTCCGGTCCTTGCTGGGGCTGAAATTTGTATCATTAAAACATATTGATTTAAATAAATAGAATTGTCCTATGTTGTATACTTACAGCTGAAATAACTAAGTAAAGAAACGTTGTAAATATAAAATTCACGAATAGGAGTATTTTCATTTTTACCACCTTATGTATTTCTATTATAGGTAAACATTTTTCTGTTATAATCTATAACTTTATAGGAAACATTTTATGGACAAAATATGAAGATTTGATATTTTATTGAAATAATGCACGGTTTATTTTTGTACTTTGCCCAATATAATTTACTTGCATGCTGACTTACAACCGTGAGTTCGAGATTGCATTTTGTAATAGTGTTGTATGTAAAAGATTATTGTATATTGTACCAAATTCGGCTTCATTTAGAAAGGTACATAATTTCCGATGTCTAGAAAACTCTGTATTGCCGATATTTTGACAGGTACCAACTAAGTATAAGCGTAAACTAAATATCGAATATCTAGTCGTTCTTAAGCTACATACAATTTTACTATCTCCTTCACTATAGTTACTTACACGGTAGTCTATCAGATCTGTACATGCTAAGTGATAATTCTTATCTTTCTCGACAAAAGCTGGTATACAAGCATCACACATTCCTAATCAATTATCTACCTTTTCTATTTTAGAATTCGCAACGGAATATCTACCTAAGCAATCAGAATAAAACTCTCAATTACAAAGAAGCCAATTGCCAACATGAGTTAAATTGCCGTGGCGAGGTATAATACCGTTCATATCATCTGCATTCTCGCAAAATGAATTTACTTTTGTCTGGCATTTTATTTTTATGCGGGGTCGTGTTTGTCGTCGTGGAATCGAAACCGCAGGTACTTTATTTAATTGATAACTGTTTTTGAATGTTGATGCGGTTGGATTCGTAATGTAGATTCGATTTTCACGGTTGTGATTAAACAGCTGCGGGAGATATGAGTTTAAATTTATAAATATTGTATTGGAGAATTTAAAGTCATGTCTGAATGTATAATGCACAATATATAACACAGCCATGCGTAATCTAGTCTGCTTCAAAGCAGTAAAGGCAAGATACATTTGCTAATGCCTCACACATGTTTGGAGAAGACAATGGTAGCGATTCACTTGTTCAATAAACTAAACTAAATTAGCAATCTAAATTTAATTATAAGTAGTCCTTATTCTGTTAACACTAAAATCCTAATTTATATAACACATTTCTAAACATAGGATTAAGTATTCTATAAAATTTTGGGTATTTTAACGTTAGTTTAGCGAGCACCAAGTTACGTGACGACTAATCCGTCTAAAATATACCCACGGTTGAAGAGAAATATCTAGTTTTAGTGCTGCCGTTCGGAAGTGTTATTCTAATTTAGATTTTAGCTTCGACAGAATAAGAACTGCCGTAATTTAGAAATTTACTATCATTGGAATATTTTCACTTAGCAACAACGGTGTGCTAATACCGTGAGTGATCCCGTTACTGTTTCCCTAGCTGTTTACCGAAACAAGTTGTGATATACATATAATTGTAAATCCCCGCTCCTTGCGTCGATTCCCCAATGCTGGGGGTCATGACCCATCATGGCATTAGCCACTCTCGTACGATGTTTCTCCATCTATTCCGGCTTCCAGCTGCACGAACCGCTTCAGTGACATTTATGTTGAGAGCAGTGCGGTTCCGATCTGTCCAACGCATTGGACTCCTTCCTCTGGGTCTCCTGCCCTCTATTTTCCCAGGGACATTTAGTTTTTGGAGGTTGTCGCCGGGTTTACGGGCTATGTGGCCAAAGAACTCAAATATCCTTCGCAGGCATGTGTATGTATAGATAGCTTTGGTTTCTTGTCCAGTTTGAGTTCATTGAGAACCGATTGGTTGGTTTTATGCGCATAACTGTTTACAAATGTAAATTTTTGAATTCCTTTCTCTACTTGTACCTACTGCATGCTTTCTTTTCTTTCTGAAACTTTGATTCTTGTAAAATTTTATGATTGTACTAAAAACGTGTAAAACACTTGTAAAATACATTCAGTAGGTATCTAATTGCTATGGATATAAGGATGACGATTGCGGTTTTGTTAGGTAGGGGAGAGGATCCCAAAGCGGGCACGCTTACCAAAGCGGGCACCCCTTATTAAAGTCGAACGAAAAAGAAAATCAAGTCTACGAAAAAGAGAAGACAAGAGTCTTCGACCAATGTGTGTTACCAGTGATGACTTATGGCACTGAAACGTGGTCTCTTACTATGGGCCTTATAGATAAGCTCAAAGTCGCACAACGAGATATGGAGAGGGCTATGCTCGGGGTTTCTCTACGTGATCGAATCAGAAATGAGGAGATCCGTAGAAGAACGAAAGTCACCGACATAGCTCCGAAGATTAGCCAGTTGAAGTGGCAGTGGGCAGGGCACATAGCACGCAGATGGCCGATGGGGCCGAAAGGTTCTGGAGTGGAGACCACGGACCGGCAAGCGCAGCGTAGGTCGTCCACCGATGATGATGAAAAAGAGAAGCTAAGAGAAGTTAATACAGGAAGATGATTCACCAACCTACACGTACATATATTTACGCATTTAATGTATGAGAAAAATATAATTAAACCATTTTATATTTTTTTCTATACATTGGTTAATGTTATAGGTATTATTCATGCGTTATAATTTATTACCTATTTAAGTATGCCCGCTTTGTCCAAAAGCACGTACCCGCTTTAGGCTCACTCTGGGGCAAAGCGGACATTAATAAAGGTTTTTATTTTTCTCTCTAAGATTTGCCATTTTATGATTTATTACCAATTAAACTACTAAACGTAGCACTATAGTAAATGCAGTTCCTGTTGTGACCATAATTTGACAGAAAAACTTGATTTTTGACTATTTTTATTCAATATTACCTTATGGTGCCCGCTTTGGGATCCTCTCCCCTAACCCTGTGTAACCGTGTACCTACACAATGCCTACACTTTAGACTGTGTATAGCGTCCTCATTCATGCGCCTGACTGAATACTTATTAAAATATAAAACATTTCAGGTCCCCTATGACTATATTCCCATTGGACTCCGCGAGAGCCGCCGCCAGGACTTGGCGGGCCATCACTCCGACGTGGTGATGAACTATGAACGGCTCTTCCCTTCTAGGAGAAAGTGGATCGATCACAATTACAAGTTCCGCAGATTTAATGATTAAAGAAGAGTGAAGATTATTAACCTTTTTCGACTTTGGTCATCTATACAAAAGCTTAAACATCACCTAAGAAAACCTAAGAAACCTAAAGAAAAAGTCGCTCCATGATAGTTAATTCTAGTAAGGCTATTGTACTATATGACACAATATTCTCAAATACTTATTGTATAATGTGTACCTTAATACTGTTTGCATTAATAAATTACTATTAATATTGTTATTCTCTGTACCTATTTCAATTATATCACGGGTTTAACCCGGCCCTTTACATAGGCATAAGTGGGGCTGTAGCCAACACTTAGAGGCCTGTTTGATATAACAAATACAATGTATAAGAAACAGAAACTTTTGGATGCCTGCCAATTTCAGTCTCATTATAAATTTTTGGGCAGGTGGTGACTTGCCAACCACTAAACGGGCCCCCCATAAGGGCCACCATCAATGGTGGTCCATTGATGGACAAATTGGGCTCTGTACAAAGGCACAAGTGGGGACTGTAGCGAATACTTAGAGGCCTGTTTGGTATAAAATATACAATGATATAAACAGAAATATAGTTAAAGGGAAGATATAAAGTTATTATTATCATATTATGTTTCTAACCGGTACGGATACATTTGCGTTAGAGAATATGGTCCTTAACTAAGGCATAATGTGGCTACCTCTATTATCGGAGATTTAATACCATCTGATCTGGTTTCGGATATATAATGGCCTATAACGACTGGTATCCTCAGAGATCAACTGAAATTGACTGAAAAGTAAATCCCTGCGAAAATTCCTCATTAGTATGAAGTTATTCAGGTGTCTGCCATTGTTGGGGCGACCCAGAATTTGTAGAACTAAAGTTTTGCGTGATATTGTTCTGCGCTCGTTACTTCGTGATATTGCTTTTTGAGTCTCATTATCTTCCTTGTGATATATATACTACATATTTATAGTAAATTTACTTGCGATAGTGCTCTGCACACCCAAAGACATTATTGTGTGCCCACTATTGATTCGCAGCTGGATATTTGGCACTGCAGTAGTACCAATCAAGGCAAAGTTTAAATGGTATTTTAAATATTGACAAACAGTCTCACAATATTCACATATATCGAAAGTGTATGGTTGCAATAATTACTGTTAGCCCTACTTCGCTAACCACTAATTAGATCCTTCGTATTCTTGCATTAGAGGTTATCATCTAAGTCAGTTGGCATAACTTATTTTTGACTAGTAATATAAATTTCCGCATTCCTATTATATTCTCTATCTTTAGTTTTTGTGCAGCTTCCTTATTGACGTAGCTTCTTATTTTTACTCTTCACCATTTCCCATTCATCATTACCATCTTTCTTATCTGCCTATTCTTCTTAACGAGATCTCTTTGTGGGTTTATTTATCAGTACTCTCTACGTTTACCCAAGTTGCTCTGTGCTCTCCATCTCCTCTTCCATTTTAACTTCTGGAATATCACTACTAATGCTCATTAATAAGTACATATATAAATCACCTTGCCGTCGTAAACAAGCGCATAAGGAATGTAGCAGATAAAACCCCGTCCCGGGCTTATTGCGCTCGATAACTATAGGCTTTGCGATCAGCGATATTTCCGTACCCAACCTCCTAGCACGCGTGCCAATACGAGCATGAGTTGAAAGACTTGCACATTGAGCTGTTCACGAAGTAATATTAATTTAAACATAAGGTACTTACATATTTTAAGTAATATACCTATGTGGGGAAGAAGTTGGCCAGGTTGACGGGAAAAGACCACGCGGTCGCTCACCTACTTGATGGTGAGACGCAGTAAAGAAGCTTACCGGCCTGCAAATCACGAAAGCTATTAACCCTTTGCATACCAGAGACGTAAATTTACGTGCGTTTTATTCATAAATCTTTTGTTTAAATTATCACGGTATTCAAAGGATTAAGAGCACCGAAGATAGAACGACGTGAGAGAGCATGGTACATCGAGCGGTCAACCATTCAGACTAGACACGACCTTCAGCAATGAAGATGCCGACTATGATGATGATGATGACCTATGTGGGGAGATGAAATTAAAATCATATTGACAAAAACACTATCCTACACTTTATTTAGAAAATAAATAAACTAAAGTATAAAAACATAAAGTACATCATAACAGCCAAAATATTTTAAGTTCTTCGAAGACATATTTTCCAATCCATTATTTCAATTACACGATCAATAAGCCAATTTTCTAGTAATAATTAATAATCTTTATGAAGTCGCATATTTTTTTAATGTTGTATTAAAGCATTCAGTGGGATATACGCTAATGCAGCAAAAAAGTGATTTAAACGTCGACCGTTTCGTAGCATACTTTCAAAGTCGACATTGTATTGTGATTTTTTGACGCCACATTTGTTATTGTTGAGTTATTTGTGCCATTATACGCGACAGGATCTCATTGGGGTCGACACCGGCCGGAATAGGGGTCGCAATCTGTGCGTAGCGGCTAGTGTAGTCTGGAGCTTCTTCATCACCCTGAAAACAATACATACGTATTTTAATAATCATACAGTATGTAATACATAAATATTATCCTACAAAATGATTTTACCAAAAAATGGAACCGACTTGAATACCAACAATTGGAATTTGAAAAATTTAATAACGTCCATTCTATTACTTTGGTAAAAATCTGTTATTGGTAGTAATTCGCTTGTTCCGAACACCAAACTAAACTAGCGAACTAAAATCTATTTTTAGTAAATATGTGGTAGTTCTTATTGTGTTCATGCTTAAGTCCAAATTCGTATAATGCATGCAAGTGACAATTCTTAAATTTGCCCTTTCTGTTTAATTGTGGGTATGTTTAGTGCAAATTTAATCGTCATGCAAGTTCGTGCCCTCTAAACTAATCTAAACTGATGTGAAACTACCCACATTTGAATAGAATAATCATGTTTAGAATTATCATTCTAAGTGTTACTCGAATGTAGATTTTAGTGTTAACATAATAAGAACTACCATAGCTTAGAGAATTTTAGTTTGGTGTACGCACAAGCGAATCAGTACCAATGTATCTCTAAAAGTGCTGGACCGAATTTGATAAAACTTACATGGGACCACACGGAAAGCAACAGCTTTCAAACAAAAAGAATTTTGTAAATCGGTTCACCCAGTCGAAAGTTATGAGGTATCAAACATAAAAAAAACATACACTCGATTGAGTACCTCCTCCTTTTTGGAAGTCGGTAGAAAAGTATGAAATAACTTGTCGAAGTCGGTACCATGATAGTTCAAAAGTAGGTACCTATTATCACGATATTGTTCGCATGTTACCGACTTCAACAAGTTATTTCACACTGTGTGGTATTGAAGTCGTCTTTTTCGTCCATTTTGTGGTAAAATTTCTTTTTCACCATTTTTAGTGACTCTTGCTACTTACGAAATCGATTGTCATTCACCGTCAATGATGATATCGTCAAGATAGGCGAAACACTTTTCAGTTATTGGAGTGTAACTCAAAAACTGCTTGACCGAATTCGATGAAATTTAAATGAGACCACCTCGGAAGTATACTCTACTAAACAAAAACGAATTTTAAGAATCGGTCCAGAAATAGGAGAGAAATCGAAATCATAAAAAAATACATTTAGAATTAATAACCGGCTCCTTTTTTGAAGTTATTTAAAAAAGCGCAGGTTGTCAGAAAGAAAACAGAGAATAGAAAAGAAAAAAAACAGAGAAAGTCCTCATAAAAAAACTTTGCTGAAGGGAATCACAAACCAAAGCATTAATTATGTATATATTTTGTATAAGTACTGTTGATTTTCTCAAAAAGAGCTAAATCAATTTCGATAAAATATATAGGAAACCTCTGAAGCATGGCCTACCAAACAAAAAAGTACAATATGAAAAATTTTATACCGAATTCCATTCTATTCAGTTATTGGAGTGTAACTCAAAAACTACTGGACCGAATTTGATAAAATTTGAATGAGACCACACGGGAAACACCAGCTTTCAAACAAAAGATTTTGAGAATCGGTTCACCCTATCGAAAGTTATGAGGTAACAAATATAACAAAAAACAGTCGAAATCGGTCTAAAAGAGAATCGTCAAAAGCGGTTCATATCTTGGCGGAATGATCGCGTAACATACATAAAAAAAAACATACTGTGAAATGAAAATCTCCTCCTGTTTTGAATCCGGTTAAAAATACGTAACCAATCTAGTATGGAACTAGGCACTGTAAAATATGACATATTAATACAGTAAGTTCTACCTTTTTTAAATGTGATAAGAAGCCAGTTCAAACACGAGGCCAATTTCGTCACAAATGACGAACTGCACTGCGCCCGTAATCCTGAGACATTAAGTTACATCTCATCTACATCTATAAAGAGGAAAAATTTGTAGTTTTGTTTATGTGTATGCTTGTAATGAATAACCTCAAAAACTACTGTGCCGATTTCAAAAACTCTTTCATCATTGGAAAGCTACATTCACCTTGGGTGAGGCTATATTTGATTCATCATCGTCATCACCCATCACCACGCGGGTGAAATCGCGGAGCGCAGCTAGTGTGCCTATAATGTCGCCGGCACCCATTGCATTCAAACCAGAACACAAGTACTGCTTCATGGTAGATATAGGTGGCTGTACATCCCCGGACGAACTCATTCACAAAGAGTTCTACTGCTACTAAAAGCGACCTCGCCGCTGTACACAAAAGTGACTCCGAGACGAAGAACTTGAAATGATTTCGAAAGATATGTCAAAGAAACAATCCAGTTAGTATCACGCGAGTCTTAGCTGGTTCCTATATAATAATCAAAAAGTGTAGGTTGAAGACTTAGCGATCTTGACTGGTCAACAAGTAAAGCAACGCTTGCTGCGCTCAGCAGTTGAATGGGTGATCACATGTGACGTTATTCAACTGAGCGCTTTAGTGCTTCGGAGAGCTCGTAAAGCGGTCGAAGGCCTTCGGGCGGCATGAACAATTCGACATATGGGTTACCACTAGCGTGCCCAGCAAGCCGCACTGGCCCCGCGTGGAGGATTACGGCCTCCGACATACTCCTCTCTCTGACAGGATGATTCGAGTCCCAATAGTGGGAACATAATGGCCTAATTATGTAGTTTTAAAGTTGTTGTGTTACATAAGTTAAATTTTAACGGGCAATTCGGTGGACAAGACTGTACGCTATTGGAAAATAAAAAGAGGCATAATGTCAGAAAGACGAAAATTAAAACAAAACAAAGTGAACAAACCTGCCATTTCAAAAATAATCCAATCGTAACAGAAACAGACCAAATTGAATTGCGCACCTTTTAGTCTCAACTTTTTGTGCGTGCTCAAAACAGTTGAAATTCTGACCAAAGTTTTAATGAAGGGAATATAACTTTTTCTAAAAGCTGTTGCTACTAAACGTTGCTACGTTAGGTGAGCAGTAATGTAAAATAAGTATAAGGTCTTTGAAGGATAAGCGAGAAACTCTACATATTTTATATTCTGTTATATTCTGTTTTTATGTTTCTGCATAAAATTATAGTGTTAAAAGTTAAACATGATAATTCAACATAGTAACAGATGTTGTAATTATGTAATTTTAGAGAGAAAATTTAGACATCCTCGGACCCGCGGCCTTATTGTCTATCTTTGCGTAGAATGGGAATGGGCTTCATTGTGACATTTGAATCCCAGTCTGGGCGAAATCCTGCAAGCTGATTGGCTGGAACCATCAATAGGAATGAGAATGAAGTGACATTTCATTCTCATTCAAGTTAGAGAATAAGGCGGCGGATCCAAACCAACGCCGTCCTACAATACGCGTCAGATGCCATGACTACAGAGGCAATCTCTCTCAGCAATTAAAAGGCGGAATGCGACGATTCAGTCATTTTTTACTTACGATACTTCATCTAAAATGAACTGTCTAAGTAAGACATTCATCTGTCATTAATGATGTGCCTCTGTGATAAAAGTCACGAACTATCCGGACTCTTTCATAGAGTGCTATCAGACAGCGAGCGGTCACGCGTTCACGCGGTCAGTTTTGCGTTCGTTGTGTTGTATTACGTTACATAGATATTCCCACAGTGGACTGACCCGGTCAGAACACTTCCTGTTTGGTTCTATCTATGTAATGTAATACAACACAACGAACGCAAAACTTACCGCGTGAACGCATGCACGCGTGACCTCTTCTGCGTGATAGCACCCAATGGCGTTGGTCTTTCATCAGTCATCGAAAATAAACGTCAAGTGATACGTGTAAATAGCGGCGTTTATTTCGTTTCACAGCAGAGTCACAGTATATTTATAGATATACAGTACGGAAACTAAGCCAGTTAAGCTGAAATAAACTTATACGTGACCACTCGTCTTGACGCGGCCTCACTACTGACAGCACCGCGAGCCCTAAGCGGTTGCGCTTAATTAATTAATTAATTAGTTTAAATTCATATCGTCATCACAATATAATCAAAAGGTTTTGCTGATGTATTTATTGACATCATAGAACGACTTCTCTATGAGACATGATTTTAACTTAAGTATAGCTTGAAAAAGGATCCTAAGCTAGCCGCTTTGGTAACATGCTCTGGTAAGCGATTATACACGCTTGGTCCTATATTGATCCTATGGATGAGTACATGCTAATTCTTTTAGAATGTTATAGTATTACCTTTTTAAAGCACTAACGCCTGCTTAGCGATCTCAAATATCCTCCGTCCCCGTAAGACGGTTAAATCAGATAGAGAGTTAAAATTCGATGCTCGGACCTTGAGCCTCGAGCCTTGAGTCATGGCGTCTGACACGGAGACTCAGAAGAAGTGGGTTTGAATCCCGTCCGAGGATGTGAATTTTTCTCTCTATAAATTTCAATGTTTTTAGTCTTTGTAAGTTGTCGTTTTAAGTACAACGAATGTCTTTGGAATCGAACCACAAACTGTGCGTCGTTATAAAGTGTATATATACAATGCGACTGCCAAGGAGGAGGATATAAAATTAAAAATATTAGCACTAAATACTCTGCTGAGGCGATATAAGTTAAAATCTACAAGAAGTGGATGTTCCACTGATGAAACCTATGTCCCCAAAAGTATTTCGGTATAATCTCCAACACGCAAGACTTGCCTCCGCGACATCATTAATCAATGAAACATTAATTAATAATTAATAATCTATACTAAATAATATTATAAAGAGGGAAGATTTGTATGTAAGTATGTTTGTAACGAATTGGCTCAACAAGTACTGGACCGATTTCAAAAATTCTCTCATCATTGGAAAGCTACGTTCACCCTGAGTAACATAGGCAATATAAGAATCATCATCATCCTTCACAGCGCGGGTGAAACCGCGGAGAGCAGCTCGTTATTTACAAAATGTTAGCGGGTATATACAAGAATTCGTTCACCGTTCTTCATTCACTAAAGGGGGATGAACTCACTTTGGATGAACTGTCTAATTCCGCCTTAACTCTCCAGTTGATTTTAAACGTCTTACTGTCATTACATTTAATCACCCTTGTCTGTATTTGTGCTTTCCACTTTCACTTTTTTTAAAGTATTGGCCCTTTTATGCCTTGTATGACGTAGGTAGGTCCTGTGCGCACTGTCGTGTTGGAATGCGCGTACCGTTGCGTACAAATATGCGCATGTATACGCTTAACGTGCGAAGTTTTTAATGAGTATCTGATGAAAACTGGACAGTAATCCTTTACGGTGTATTCCAGCAGTCAGTCCCAATTGTTCATCTTAGAACAACAATTGTTAGGTTACGTTGAAGGCATGAAAAATTTGTCATGGGTTGGCCACTAGCCTATCCACCAAGCCACACTGGCCCCGCGTGGTGGGTTACGGCTCAACTCCTCTCTCTGAGAGGAAGGCTCGACGAAGGCTCGTAGTCCGAACAGTGGGAGCATAATAAGCTGATTATGAATCCAATATGTAAGTAGTTCTCGATGGGTCACGATAATATTCTAGATTGGCAGATACTGTTCTTAACACATTATAAAACAGTAATAATCAGCGCTAGGCGAGACGTCATTAACGCGGGCGTCCCGAACACTCATTGAACAAAGGCCACCGAATGTGGTCGAAACTATAGTCGGACCTATCCGATAAATATTACGTGAGTAATCCCGTATTTCTAATTAATAATGAGTAATAATCAGTCAAAACTTACCCAAATTGGGGACAGAAGAGCTACTAAAACCACCACTAGAATAAGCCACTTCATCCTGACCACCAACACCATGTGTGACCACCTGCCTCCCCAACGAGCCTTTATATGCAGCCCGCATTGGAACCGTGAAAATCAATTTAATTTAATACTGGAATATTATATTGGGTGTATCAAATTGAAATTTAATATTAAAATATGCATTAGTTTCAGTCTTAATGAAAATATGAGGGCCGTGTGTACCAGAGAATCTGATATGATGAGATGAATCAAAGCTTATAATAAATAAAATAAATAAATATTCCACAACTATCACACAACGCCATCTAGTCCCAAGCTAAGCAGAGCTTGTGTTATGGGTACTAGACAACTGATAAACATACTTATATATTTCTAAATACATAAATATTATATAATATAGATAATGGTAAGTATTATTAAGAATATACGATACTTAACCATTTTCATCAAATGATACATTCAATACGATAATTGCACAATCAGTTGAGTCACTCATTCATGATATTTCAAATTTTTTTTACTAAAAAATGGGGACTTCAATACCAAAAAGTGTGAAATAACTCGTTGAAGTCGGTACCAGGCGCACAACATTGTGATAAAAGGTACCTTTTACTTTACTTTATTACTCTTATTACCTTTTGCCGTACCTTACTTTTGAACTACAATGGTAAAAATTACAAGGGTTGCGATGTCAATACGAAAGTTTAAGTATTTCTAAATAATGCTTCTTTCGGTTGGATGGTAATGTTAAACTGTCCCATAGATGTCGCTCCGTCCCCGCAAGACGGTTAGTCAAATAGAGAGTTAAAATTCGATGCTCGGACCAGAACCTCGGTGGCCTAGTTGGTCAATGGCGTCTGACACGGAGAGTCGGAAGACGCGGGTTCGAATCCCGTCCGAGGATGTAATTTTTCTGTCTATAAATTTCAATGTTTGAGATCCCTAAAGCAGGCGTTATAGTAGATCCAACCGTTTATCCTCTTTTTGACAGCACCAATAGAACGTAACATGACGATGTTACGCAAAAGTTAACTTATAAATGCGAGGTTTTAAAAATATGACAACTGCTTAAATTTGCTCCTTGATCCCGTATAATAATCATCTTTCACAAAATGAGTCCATAAGTGCAGTAGTTTTTTTTATAAATTCCATAAAATAACAAACGTTTTTAAAAAATTACGTTCTATGGCTATCAACATAGTGATGTTACGAAGTTACGATTGAGATATCGATATTGTTTATGAACTATTTTTACACGGGTGTTTTCCGTTCTCGGCACATAATATCGGATTTATTTTTATGTAAAACCGTTATATTGATGCGCCTCAGGAAAACATACAGCATTATTTGAAGACGTGTTTATCTCCTGGTGTATATCCAAAAAAGAACAAGGTTATGATGACTATGATGATTACAAGTACAAGTCATACTTGACGAAGCTGTTACCGGTTAAATCTGGGATGGCCAGCGAGCAACACGGAAGGGAGTAGGCATACACAGCGTTTCCCCTCTGTCAAAGTACAAGTCCGCATGGACCATGGAGTTTGATAATATACTGTGGGGTGAGGGCGGGGCTAGATTTGTGAATGGTGCTTTATTTTTTATGTGTTAGTGATTTGGTTGTGTGAGTATGATCGGCAATGGATCGGTACAGGTATGTTTTGTATGTAATAGTGCGGCTTTGCGCTAGTGTGCAACTTCCCCTCCCGCAAGAAATGACAGAAAGATTTGAACAATATTTTTTAGCTAAGGCTACTCCCTTCCGTGTTGCTCGCTGGGGATGGCAGACATTAAAGTCTGCCGTTTGGTACCAGAAAATAGTAAAGTTTGAGCAACCCCAATTCCAATTTAAGCAAACGAAATCTAATCTTTTATTTTTATTTATTTATTAATCAAAATCAGATTCATCGTTGCTGTCACTCGAGCTATTGCCGACATTTATAATTAATTGTTGACTCATATAATCTATCGCCACGTGTTTATCCCAATCTGCCATTATAGTTTCTTGTGTTTTTTGAATTACATTTTGCCAGCTTTCCGCAGTTACTTTCACACATGCATTTTTTAATAAATTTACCATTTTGTTTGCCGTGAATGGGGGTTTTGTGTTATTTCTAGCAGCGTGTCCTTTAACTTGAGCCCATATTAATTCAATGGCATTGTATTGACAATGATAGGGTGGAAGTCTAAGAACCCAATGACCATGTTCTGCAGCTATTTCGTCGATCACATATCGTTTTGGGAAGTGTTTTTTTGTTCGTAATATATTTAGTAATTGTACTTTTAGTAAGGAGTTATCAACATTTTCACCATGTCGTTGAAGCCAGTCAATGATTACTTGTTTTTTGTCGGCCTGGGTCGGCATTTTATCAATTTGGCGTGAGTGATAGGATGCGTTATCCATAATAATAACTGACGGTTCTTCCAATGATTGTACCATTTCCTTAAACCAACTTTCGTAAACCTCAGAATTCATTTCTTCGTGGTACTCAACTGTTTTTTTGGATTTAAAGGCCAACAAAGCATCTGGCATGAATCCTTTCACAGACCCTGCATGGCAAATGATTAGACGTTCTCCTTTTCCCATCGGTACTGAGGTAGTGGAAGCAGCGGTGTCATCAGTCCAGCTCTTAGACACTGTGTGGTTCGCATTCAGCCAAGTTTCGTCAGTGAAAACAACATTTGACCAATCTGTAATTTTTTTGGCTTCGCTCAAAAATTCGCAACGAGCAAAAGCTACGTCGCGACGCTCCATCAATATTTTGCGTTTGTCCGATTTTTTATAAGTAAATCCAATTTCATTCAAGACCTTTACCAATGACGATTTTTGACCTCGGAACAAATCACATTCACGCAAAGAAGCAACAAGTTTTTTAAGTGTTGGAACTTCTTTACGTAAGTAATAGTTATATATATGACGGCGTATAGCGTCTGCGTCAAAGTTGTCAACCGAAGTCACACGACGTGGTTGGCGTTTTTTCTTCGGCGTACGAAGCTTATTCTCCTGCATGCCGCTTGTTCCGTAGGCTTCGGTAGTAATTTTTGTAATCGTAGATGCACTAATACCTAACGCGGCCGCAACGCGCTCTCTCACTTGCGACAATGGTAAAAGCGGGCCGCCATTTTGATACTCTGCTTCAAAGTAATTACGAAGCTTGATCACCATTTCTCTCGTCTGTCCTTTCAGCACTGATCCTTTCGGCATTTTATAGTTCCAATATAAAACTCAGCAAATAATTACTAGCACGGGCGTCTTGTTGCGAGTGACAGTGACAAATACAAAACGGCGGTGGACCATTGAGTTTTACTACCTTGATAAAATACTACTGCTTACCCATAGACAAAAAAATTGGCAGTCATAGGAATTGCCGATAGAAGTGAAAACTTATAACTCAGAATTTGATAGCTTACCTTGGAAACTACACGGGTGTAACCGGACGGCGTGGCCTCGCCATCTGGGCATGGCCATCTAGAAATGCGTCAGCATTTCCCATTGGCTGATGCGTTTCTAGATGGCCATGCCATGACGGCCTGTCCACGCCCTTTCAACATTCCCCATTGGCTGACGTATTTCTAGATGGCCAATAGCCATGGTCATGGCGCCATTCCTAGGACTATTCTCTTTCCGCACAGACTCGATAGAAAAATGAATCGAAATCGTGTCCACTATAATCACTTGGTCACAACACTTTAACTGACAAATTAGATCTGTCAAAAAGAGGATAAACGGTTGGATCTACTATAGTGCTTTAAAAAGTAATACTAAAAAAAGATTTTTAAGAATCGATCCAAAAATTGGGAAGAACTCGATTAACATACACATAAAAAATACATACACACGAACATATAACCGCCTCATTTTGTGAAGTAGGTTAAATAGTTTTAATGTCAAACAAGAAAATGTAGACACTGATGGTGACATTGACGCAAATGACAATTCAGACGGAAGAAATCTGTCAGACACAGTGCGACCGTCGCACGTAGCGCCAGTTACGTGCTGTCAGCTGTGACCCGCGCTCGCCGCTATGCGCAAGAGTGACTCCCAGAAGAACTTCAATTACGTTCGAAACTGGTCGGAGACTATTTCCTTTAAATATTACGCGAGTCCAAGCCGGTCTCCAAATATAATTAAGAACATAACTCGCGATAGTTTTCCATCTCAAAATGTATACCTTAATAATAAATATTCGAAAACATAAATTTGTTTGTTCCACGAATTTTGTTTTGCCCTTTTTACCGCCATGACGCTCCTGCATTTGATGAGCAGATGCGCAGCCGTTTCTTCCGCCTCCATGCAGCCTCGGCATAGGGAGCTGTCTGTAACACTTAGTTTAAGGACCAATGACCGGTCATAATTCCGACGATTTGTAGTACATTATTTCTTTAGAAATTGAGTTTTCTGGAGAATTTCAGATTTAAAATCTGAATAGACTCCTTCGACTGCCTGCAACGAACAGATTATTTATTAACTTGAACTTGAAAATCATTGCTGAAGACTTACGGGCACTTGTGTTGAGGCATTTCGTCACGGTAAAGATCGAAAGAGACTTGTGTCTCGTTCTATCTTTAGCCGGGCGGGCACCTTTATTTTATAAAATAAAATTATACACTTAATTTGTACTGACATTAATTTTAAGTTTTATTGCATTTGTAATAACCTAATATGGATCCCAATTGTCCAAATAAACAAATTTTGAATTTATCGGTAGGTACTTCCTTGGTACTTGGTACTTGTTGGACTGGCTATTTTGCAGGCCGCTACGGCGCGGCCCATTTTGCGTAATAACCGGGTTACACTGATCAGTCCATCCACCCGGTGTCGCCCGGGAAGCCAACAGCTCCTTAAGCTTGGCGCAGACTTCCCACACTATCCTCGGTGAGCCGAGGTTGGCTGCCCTTTGTACCGCAACGCTCCTTCACTCGATGAGCAGATGCGCAGCCGTTTCTTCTGCCTCCATGCAGCCTCGGTGTAGGGAGCTATATGTAACACCTAGATCAAACAGGTGTTTGTTTAAGGAGCAATGACCGGTCATAATTCCGACGATTTCTTTTGAGATTGAGGAGTTTTCTGGAGAATTTCAGATTTAGAATCGGAAAAGTCTTCTTCGACTGCCTGCAGCTCTCGATACTTGCCCAGTAGGCCTGTAGCTGGTCCTTAGTTTTTTGCGAATCCAAGCACGATCTGGCTAAAAGGTAGGGGGATCATTGGTTCCGGTCCTGCAAACCTTATCCCTGAACCTCTCCTAGCTAACTCATCGGCGCCATCGGTAGGTCTTTTGAAGCGATAATAGTCCAGGTGTAACAAGGGTCTGCATCTAGTAAACGATCATGGGATCGATCTCCACCTCAGGCTTCAGCTTTCGGTGAAAATTGAAATTGTACTTCAGGTGTTTTATCAGTAGATAGGTAGGTGACAGTAGATATTAGAATAAAATAAGATAATAAAAACATAGACTAATACATACTTATTAAAATAGTTTGCTATCAATATACCCCTTTCTGTATTGAGCGCGCTGGCATTGCTACTATGAGCCGATTCTCTATCCACTTGTAGATCATCATTTTCTTCCAGATGTATCTCTACCTCAGGAGGAACATCACCGTGGCTAGCTACCGACCTCAAGTTTGAAAATCTATGTCACTAAGTGGAGGGAATTCATGCAGGGAGATGTTCCCGAACTCCCGTACCTAGTAATAATGTATGAGAAAGAATTTGAAGGTGGAAGCCGGACCCTCGCTCTTTAGACTTATGTAGGTGAAAGTACCTGGCTCACCGGGAAAGGATGGTAAATGTAAAGAAGGGTAAAATGCACTCACGGTTGAAGGCAGTCGGGCGCGTCAAGCTGGTCCACTAGAAAATCCTTGGCCTTTCGGAGACCAGAGCACGTCTCCGTTCCCGGACACACTCCACAAACAGTCAGCACTTCCCTGGGTCGACCCCACACACTCCGGAGCCGTAGTTCTTAAGCCGCAAGACAAACTTCCTTCGAAATACTTTTATTGAATCCACCACTAAAGATTGCAGCAAGCGAACTAACGTTTTGTTAGTATCTGACATTTATTTCCATTTTGTGGGTGGCACGGAGGCTTCACTTTTCTTCGGTTAGGTGGCGCGAGTTTTAATTTTAAGGTATTTGGATTGAAGTTGGAAGGAAAAGGAATGCAAGCCAGAATACTAAGCACACAGTGTGTTCCGTTAACTGTCCTTGAGAGCCGGTCATAGGTATAGTGTGGTACCACCATCGATGCCGATCAATTGAGATATTGGTAACATATCAATTGTTATAAAAAAAAATGTGACTGGATGGTAGGCCTCTTGTGATAGAGACTGTTTTTGTAAGCATTAAGTAAGCACGGCTGTGTTAGGGTTTAAATGGCATTGAGAAATTGAGTGAGTGAAATGACTAAATTAATCTAAAACAATAGAAAATTTAGAAGGCAGACTTAGCTTTTCTGTATTAAAAACCTATTCCTCTAGATGGTTTTGGTAGCGATTCACTTGTTCAAAGAACTAAAGAACTAGATTTCAATTAGTACTTATTCTGTTATCACTAAAATCTAAATTCATATAGTACCTAAGTATGTACATACTTAACACTTAGAATGAGATATTCTAAAAATAGGATTGGTCTTATCAATTTTGGGTATTTTTACGTTAGTTTAGCGCGCATCAAGTTACGAGATGACTAATCTGTCTAAAATATACCCACATATTGAAGAGAAATACCTAATTTTAGTGCTGTCATTCGGAAGTGGTTTTAGTCCAAACAGAATAAGAATTGCCATAATTCAGAGATTTTTAGTATATAGAATGTTTACAGAATCGACACCATTGCCACTGTCCTAAGACAAAGTACTTGGAGCGCGTGGCCCCGAGTAAGTAGACGTCATCGCGATAAATAGGCGACAAAAGAGGGAAGAGGCGGTGCGGTGGGAGCCGAGGACGCTGCCCGGTGATTATTACGAGAGTGCCGGGCCGCGCCGGCATAGCCATAGAGTAACTTTTTATACATCGGGTTGGCACGTCATGCGATTCACGCGCTTCAAATCAAATGTCAAATTCGATTTTTAACTGTCATTGATTTCTGTTGTGTATGTAGGATACCAACAAATAAGATCGATCGAAGATTGTGTTGACAGCCCTACACGCATCTCGCGCCAAACCTGCGTGAATAATGGCTATAGTCACCGCGTTACCAACTGAGTCGTGTGGCCATAAATCATTTCACTATGTCTATCTCGCTCGCACTTGTGGGTCTTATGGAGCCGCATAGTGATGTGCGTAAGATGGTTATAGGCGCATAACGATAAGAATAAGTGTAGCTGTTAGTTTTAAAAGTCCATTCTAGCACAAACAATGTCACTTCTTTCAATGAAGTATTTTCGTTCTTCGGCGTTTTTCTTATATTTATATACAATCTCTTTTAAAATATTTTTTTTCTCATTGAAGTGTTTCCACACTTGAAATCCGGCATTAGCTCTCGGTATTTTTCTATTATTCTCTCCACCTATGGATACTCTCCGTTGTCATAAAATGAAGCATGATGTTACGACCAATCAGAAGCTAGCGATAAGCGAGGCTAATGAGGGTCGAATGCAGGTAGCGAATTATCGATAACATGTTAGGACGCGTTGCATGCGTTACTCGTCGATATTTATTTACTTTGCCTACGGCGTTAAGCTTACGATGAGGTGAACTAATTCCTTGTCTTATCACATAATAGTATAGAAAAAGATATGAAATAAAAAGAGACTTAATAATTTAGCTTTTGTAATAATAAAACGGGATTAACGTGAGACTTATTGATGACACATTGTTTCGGCTTGCTTGGGCCACGTTAAACCCGTTTTACTATCAAATATTTTAATAAATATGAGTTTTAATAAATTAGATTATGTATTATAGACTTCGATAAGATACAGTATGATCTCAGAAATAGCTGATATGACAAGAACAACGAACGCTGCAATGCGACTATATTTTTTTATGTGTTGTCCTAAAGGCGTAGGAGGTTCATAGGAAAGCTCAGCTTCGCGACGGATACGCGGGAGGGGCAGAAACGCGTTCCAGGTTGCGGCCTGAAAGGAAATTAAAATCGGTTTAGTGTTAAAATAAACAATATTAATTAGGACAACACTACACTTACAAATCAAGCTCTAGTTTTATTACACTTCTTAATATTATGTAGTTTTAAATCTTTCTAGTTCTAGTTCTAGTTTTAAAGGATGTAAGTCTAAAAAGTAAGTAATCTATAACATATTCACTGGTCGAATAAAGACTGCGTATCCACGTTGGAAAACTATGATATTTTTAATGAAAAGTATTTCCTGCCTGTGGGCCTAGCATGAATAACTGTGGGCCTAGCACGAATAACTGCGTAAATGTAACGTAACGTGTCTTTCACATAAAAAAGGACTAACTGTCGTCTATCTAGGACAACTGTGACACGGGTAACTCATAGTTTGTACGCCGAAGCTTGACACATTGACGCTTACGATACGAATACTTTTTCGTAAATTGTTTGTGCTGCGGCCTCTGGTATCTGTTGGGGTGTCAGTGGATCATTGGGTCCCATCTCACGTTGGATTGCGTGGTAACGAGGAGGCCGATAAACAGGCTAGAGATGCAATGCCAGATAATACCATCAAATTTTGTAAGAAACCAGAGTACTCAACTATAGAACTATGATGGGTCTGATATATTCGTTGGACGACTAAAGGCCTCTAAAAATTATATAATAAAATAATCTGTCTTGGGGAAGGCAATGGGACCTTCCCATAGAAGTAAAATCTACACCTTGTTGCTTCTTACGGCCGTTTTCAATAACCTATCTATCGCCGGTTTACCTTACTAGAGATAGATATTTGACACTATTTGTATGGATATGTCAAATTTCTATCGGCAGTAAGGAAAACTATGGATAGATAGAATATTGACAACGACCGTTAGTCACTTCTTATCAGCCGTGCGATTCTCAAAGAGCAAACATCGTTGCATCTTTGACAACATCCATGAAACAAATGACGAGATGACAAGAAACGTTGGAATAACAACCTTATGTACAAGGGCGAAATTCATAAAGTATTTGACATCGGTGAGCTCGTCGACGAGCGCAACGACGAATCATAAGATAATCGCACGGCTGTTGGTGACGGGCGCAACATCGCAACACGTCACTAGCATGTCGGTGAAACGAACCCCAACCAACGAACACCAAGTTTTGCCCTTACCACCAATTGCTCAACGCGAATAAAGAGTTCACTTTAAAACACGTGCTACATAAACGATAGGTACTTACAATGCAATTTTTTTTATGGTATTAGGAAACGGTACAAGCACGAGGGCCCACCTGTTATAGGTAGTGACCTCTGCCTAGAACAAATGCATTTCGTCACGAGTGGCTAGCTGCACTGCGCCCGTAACCTTGAGACGTTAAGGCACGGTCGTATCCTGATAATAGTAAAAAGCAGAATCTTTAAACATCGAGTGTAACGAAACAGTTCCATAATAATCTATGAAAAAACTTAAAAAAACTTAGGTTAGGAAAGGAACAGGCAAAGAGTAATAAACCGAACAGAATTCATAAATATTACTCGCTCTCTGCAGAAAAAGATCCTAAATAGGTGCATAAAAATAAACTTTCACGGCAAACTCTCAGAATTTTCAGCGATAACACTATATTATTTTTTAGGTAATACATAGCCAACATATAGTACTAAAGTAGTAACCAGCAGTTTTTTCAATTGTGTTAGTAGGTATATATCGAAAAATATAAACAAAACGTACAAAATTAACGCATTTTCGCATCACATCGTCCAATCTAACAAGCGATTTTGAACCTTACGTAAAGCATCGTAAATTATTTTAAAATTGGGGTTGGACCGCGTCTTAAATTGTAAGTTTCATGTGGCTGTAATTTCATATCTTCAAACCGCCGCAGGTCGAACATTACTGCTTCACGATAGAAAAAGGCAAGTGGCAACACTTCCCCGGACGAACTCATTCATACAGAGTTCTAGTGCTCTTGTAAATAATGCTGCTTTGTGTATCGACATTCAAAAGCGTGACTTTTGATGCATATCGCAAGTGTATGTTTGCTCCGTAAATGCAGAGGTTCAAACAACTAATTTCTCTGAATGCACCTCAAGAGAATTCTAAAGAAATTATGTGGATAATGTTAAAAACATTATCTACCTATCTAGGTACGAATTGCTTAACTAATTAAGCCTAATTTTATACCCCTTATAACATTATAATATAATATGAAACAACATCCACACAAGGTCTTCAGATTCCAAACTAAGCAGTGCCTGTAACCTGATTTATATACTTAATAATAATAATAATAATATAACCGCAGGGGCGGCCTTGTGGCGAGCCGTCGGTGAGTGGCGACACCGTGGACCCTGATTCTCCCTGGGGCTAAATGAGACCCCTGACCCCCGGCTTGCCTTAATTGGCCGTCCGGGGGTGGAGACGCAAGAGCAAGTAACAAAAAGCTCCAAGGGTGGAAGTGTTAAAGGGCATAACGCCGGTAGAAGCGCTCTAGTGAAACCGCAGCACAGCTCTCGACACTCTTTAGCCATCCACACCAACGTTGCCCCTTTTGTCACCACTCATGGTGGCCTTTATGGGGAGCCCGTTTAGTGGATGGCAAGTCACCACCCGCCTTAATATTTCAACATGAGACTAAAATTGGCAGGTGCCGTAGTCTCTTCCATAGCCCACTATCTTCCTTTATATTATAATAAGTTCATCTCAATAGCCTGGCCATTTTACCCATATTTGTAATAGTTATAAATACCACGTAACCATCCATCCAACATTTTTTCTGTTTTTTATACTTCTTTGTATTTTTATACCAAACGGGCTTCTAAGTGTTAGCTACAGCCCCACTTATGCCTTTGTAAAGGACCGGATGAAATCTGAGATTTTGTTTTGAATAATAATAATAATCTTTATTGAAAAACTTTACATAGTATACAGAGGTTCTCGTATCTTTTGTGTTAGTAAAAACTGTGTTACAAAAGGCAGTCTCTTCCATGAAGTTCATTTAAAGTTTAACAATGAAAACGACATAAGATAAGATCATTAATAACAGGTAACAAAAGGTAGGTATTCTTATATTAAGTCTCTATCTAATAATCAAACATTCTGAGAATATAGTAGTAATGTGTGTGGATTGTACTTGATGATGAAGCTAATTAATTACTCGTTAAAAAGTGTGTGTGCGATGCAGGATGTAGTTATGACCGCGTGGCCGTTTGGTGTGTGTGTGTGTGTGTGTGTGTGTGTGTGTGTGTGTGTGTGAGTGTGTGTGTGTGAGTGTGTGTGTGTGTGTGTGTGTGCAGGCTGTGGTGTAATGAATGGATAATATGGTACCTACGAATGGAGGACATTGTGTCAAAATGTTTTGTAATAGTCCCTCAGTTTTCGAAATATTTGAAAATCCAAATAAAATACAACCTTTGCCACTATTTTTGGTAGCAAGACTCCAAATGAAGGATTTTTGACAATCTGTTTTTAGTATTCCTGGTGCTATCGAATGTAGATTAGAAAACAGATTGGAAACATCCATCATTTGTCTTCAACGTGTCACGAGTGCCATCTTTTGATGGCAAGAGTGGCAGAGGGTGTAATTTTTTTGCATGTTCGAAATGCGAATATCTTGAAAACCGATCTTGACCTCAATGTCTTCTACCCGCAGGTATCATATTATCCATTCATTACGCCACAGCCTGTATATGTTTTTAGTAGTTATAGATTTATACTACCTAACAATCTCTAATAATTTTTCTACTGATTTATAGTCTTCCTGTTTAAGCCATTTATAAACTTTATGTTTAAGTTTGTACAAGGTCAGAGTTTTTAATTTAGTATTTGCATGTATTTTATTGTAAAATATTGGAGCTAAATGATTATAGTGTCTCCATGCCATCATGCACTGATAACTGGGAACGTGACATCTATTAAGTATTTTCTTGGTTATAGGCAAATATGGGACTGTTTCTCTGTGGTATCTGTTAATACATTTGTACATAAATAGTTTTCTTACAGAAAGTACTTATATATATACACACCCAGACGGTCAAACAGACATGTTCATGCGCACAAATGTTTGACCTGTCCGGGGATCGAACCCGGGACCAGCGGCTCAGAAAGCTGGGATCTACCAACTGCGCCAACCAGCCTGTCAGCCTCAACAGACTTTCTCTTATAACTCTTCATACTTTCACACTTACCTTATCAGAAACGAAGGCTGGATTCAATTCTTGTGGCATCAGCGCTGATTGCATTTCGGCTTCTGACTGTACTTTCTTAAAAGAAAAAATGTGCATTCAGTGATTTACACACAACAGGCAACGATACGAATATACGCAAGTATTTATAGGTTTTAATCCACGCAGGGATCTTGTGGAAGGTAAGAATTAAAATATTTCATCCGAAGAACTTGGGAGAAACTGCGTGGATGGAAATTTATCTCTTCTCTAAACTAGGAACGCCTACGAGAACTCTCAAGGAAAACTGGTAGGTAGGTATGACTTGTTATAGACATAAATATACCGCAGGGGAAATTTTCATAACTTTTTTCTGTCGGTGATATATTTAGATTTATCTTAGGATTGGAACTACTGAACCAATTTCCCAAATTGATTTAAAACCTAGGTAAATGCCATGAATGTTTAGGATCAACTGTTGTTATAAATCTTTTACTTATGACGGAAATCGACACGAATGATTAAAAAAAAATACATTCTGTATTATTGAACTAATGGATTCTGTTGCTAATAAAGATCAATTTCAAAACGATACGAATATATCAATTTGAAAAGAAATACATTACTAAAAATAAAAGAAAATAGTATTTTTTTACAAATTTCGTTTAATATATCAATTTTACCTAACTAAGAAGTTGCTCAAAATGGTTTCCTTTGACTCGCATAAGTTTATACGTCTCTCTAAAGACTTTACTGCATTCGATACCATGACAGGATTTATTCTCGAGAAAATATCCAGCAATGAGCTTTGTAAGCTGTAAGTAAGTAAGCTAAGTTAATGATAATTAAAATATAATTTCTTTATCACTTATGAATACTAAATTGCAGTATCCTCTATTAAATAATAAATACCTAGTTGTAATAATAATAATAATCGGCAATTATTTAGTGTGTGCAAATGATGACCGTTTTCTTATTAATGTAGTAGCTGTGTTTTATTGTAGTAAGTAACCTTTCATCTAGAAATTAGTTATTTTAATGCTAGAAGTGGAGACTTCTAAATGACTTTTTATTGTATTATTTTAGTGCCTAAATATACTTTTGTAGTCGATAGTCTTCCTAATAGAAAATAAAATAAAAAGTAAGCTGTATGTAAGCTTTGTAAGTCTGTATCACTACAGTATATCCCACTAATAAGACAAATGAGTTTTACACTCAACGGCTAAAAAGTGAGACCGCGTAAAAATAATAAAATAGTAAAAATGTATTAACATGAGCTGTAGTATCGTTAGACATCGGAATCTACCTATGAATTTTTTTTAATCAATTGGGAATCGAACACATTGATTGTAAAAAAATAGCATAGTCCTTTATTAATGCATCAACCGATAGTGTCACATAATGGGTCTGGATAATTTTAGTGAAGGGTATTAAAATGTTGAGTTTCTGAATGCGGTTAACAAAAAACAAATGGCAAAAAAAATAAAAAATTATTATACATTTTTGTACATTTGCTATTCCTTAAGGATGTAAGTATCAAGTAAGTTTTTTACTTAAATAGTGAAAATCGTGTGCCTGTGAATTGACTACCTACTTATATTATAAACTATTTAAATTATTATATTATAATTTTATAAGTCATTAAATCACGTCCTGATAAAGCGAAAAACACAAAAACAACCGCGTATGATTTTGTACCTTCACTTACTTACTCGTGCACAGCGCACTAAACTCAACGAACTCAAAAACAGTCATCAAAAAAATACGGGTCATATTTTTTAAAGTTTCCAAGAAAAATAAACAAAACGTTTAAATTTTTTTAACTTGTTATGAGTACTCGTATGTGAAACCCGACTAAGTACATATGTACGCACACGCTGTATAATTTATGGTATAATTAGTTTTTTCCACGCTGTATAATATACTAGCTGCTCTCCGCGGTTTCACCCGCGTGGTGATGATTGATGATGATGATAAATCTTATATAGCCTATGTTACTCAGGGTAAATGAAACTTTCCAATGGTGAAAGAATTTTTGAAATCAGTCCAGTACTTTTTGAGCCAATTCGTTACAAACATACATTCAAATCTTTCCTCTTTATAGTATTAAGACGCCGTCGAACCCCAATTTCAAAATAATTTACGATGCTTTACGTAAGGTTGAAAATCGCTTGTTAGATTGGACGATGTAATGCGAAAATGTGTTAATTTTGTACGTTTTCTTTATATTTTTCGATATATACTAACACTATCGAAAAAACTGCTGGTTATTACTTTAGTACTATACGTTGGCTAAGTATAACTTAAAAAAAATATAGTGTTCTCGCTGAAAATTCTGAGAGGTTGGACGTGAAAGTTTATTTTTGTGGACCTATTCAGGATTTTTTTCTGCTGAAACGGAGTTATATTTATGAATTCTATTCGGTTATCACTCTTTTCCTATTCCCTTTCTAACCTTTGTATTTTTTTCATAAAATACTATCGATCTGTTTCGTTACACTAGGTGTTTAAAAATTCTGCTTTTTCTTTAATCAGGGTACGAGCGCGCCTTAATAGTATAGGTTAGTATCGATATAAATGATCGCTAAAAATAAAACACCAATTTGATGAGCAATTACAACCATATTATTACGATGCAACTGCGATCACCAAATATAGCAAAATTTAACCCAACCTTCAAATTTGATGATAGTTTAGGTCTTCGAATACATGTGTAAAGTACAGTCACAGATAAAAAAGCTAGTACCGTTGTAATTTTAGATTTTACAGGTTTTGGGAGACTTTTCGTTTTTTAGTGTTTAAAAATGATGTATGAAAGTTGCGTGTCGTAATATTGTTTGGTCGTCATTATAATAATTATATGTATATGTACCTAACACCCGTAATGTAATTAAGTTCATAGTACAATGGACAACAATGTTGAAGAATAAATCCAGTTTTAAAGAAAGGAATTTTAAACATGCGAATGCGCATTTTAATGCGATAAATTGTCAATTTCATATTTGAACCTCTATTATTAATGACCTAAGTGTACCAAACACACAGCTGACAATCATCATCATCATCATCATCATCTCAGCTGTAGGACGTCCACTGCTGAACATAGGCCTCCCCCATGATTTTCCAAAAGGACCGGTTGGAAGCGGCCTGCATCCAACGTCGTCCTGCGACCTTTCTCAGGTCTTCTGTCCACCGTGTCGGTGGACGACCTACGCTGCGCTTGCCGGTACGTGGTCTCCACTCCAGAACCTTTCGGCCCCATCGGCCATCTGTTCTGCGTGCTTTGTGCCCTGCCCACTGCCACTTCAACTGGCTAATCTTCTGAGCTATGTCGGTGACTTTCGTTCTTCTACGGATCTCCTCATTTCTGATTCGATCACGTAGAGAAACCCCGAGCATAGCCCTCTCCATAGCTCGTTGTGCGACTTTGAGCTTATCTATGAGGCCCATAGTAAGAGACCACGTTTCAGTGCCATAAGTCATCACTGGTAACACACATTGGTCGAAGACTCTTGTCTTGAGGCACTGAGGTATTTTTGACGAGAAGACTTCGCGAAGTTTCCGGAACGCTGCCCAGCCGAGTTGGATTCGACGATTGACCTCTTTCTCGAAGTTGGACCTGCCTAGTTTGACTGTCTGTCCCAGGTAGATATACTCGTCAACAACTTCGAGAACTGAGTTCCCAACTGATATTGGGGTAGGTACAACATGGGCATTAGACATAATTTTCGTCTTGTCCATGTTCATCTTAAGACCTACCCGTTGGGAAACTCGATGGAGGCCTTCGAGCATTGTACTGAGGTCTTCCATGGATTCTGCCATGACTACAATATCGTCGGCAAATCGAAGGTGAGTGATGTATTCGCCGTTAATATTGATGCCAAGTCCTTGCCATTCCAGAAGCTTGAAGGCGTCTTCCAATGTAGCGGTGAACAGTTTCGGAGATATAACGTCTCCCTGTCTCACGCCTCTTTGCAATGGAATTGCCTTCGAACTCTGCTCCTGTACTCGGACTGACATGTAGGCGTTTTTGTACAAACACTTCAGCACTTCAATATACCGATAGTCAATACGGCACCGCTGGAGAGACTCAAGCACTGCCCACGTCTCGATCGAATCAAAGGCTTTCTCATAGTCCACAAACGCTAGACAAAGAGGCAAGTTATACTCTTCGGTCTTCTGTATAACTTGCCGTAGCGTGTGGATGTGGTCTATGGTACTATAGCCTTTTCGGAAACCGGCTTGTTCCGGAGGCTGGAATTCATCAAACCTGCGACTGAGACGGTTCGTTATGACCTTCGAAAACAGCTTATAAACATGGCTCAAAAGCGAGATGGGTCTGTAATTTTTAAGTAAAGTGTTGTCACCTTTCTTGAAGAACAGCACCACCACGCTTTTGTTCCATGCTTCTGGCGTTGAACCTTCGAGTAAGACGGTATTAAAGAGCTTCTGAAGGACTTTAAGTACCGGTGTTCCACCCGCTTTCAGAAGCTCAGATGTGATTCCGTCGTCACCAGGCGCCTTGTTGTTCTTAAGCTGTTTCAAGGCCATTCTAATCTCGTACAGGCTGATGTCCGGGATATCTTCGGTATAATGTCGGGTCAGCTTGGCTCTTGGGTCTTTGGCCGAGCTGCTAACAGGTTTAGCGACCGAGGTGTATAACTGTCCGTAAAAACTCTCGACCTCTCCTAACACTTCCGCTTTGGTCGACGCTACACTGCCGTCTCCTCTCTTCAGCTTCGTCAACTGGCTTTGCCCAATAGACATGTCTCTTGCAAACACTTTGAAGCCTTTTTTCCGATCTATCGTCTCTTTAATACGGTTTGTATTAAAGATCCGAATGTCGTATCGCAAGGACTTCCATATTCGTTTATTGAGCAGCCTATATGCTTCAGCATCATCCGAAGACTGCAGTTTCAATGAGCGTCGTTCAGCCATGAGGTTGAGGGTATCGTTGGAGAGTTTCTGTGGCCTATCTGTACGGTGGGGTTTAAAGTACTTGGAACCCACTGTATAGACAGTTTCTACTAACCTGTTATTGATCTCGTCCACTGAAGCGATGTTCTCAAGGCAATCGAAGCGATTGGATAGCTCAAGTTGAAAGCTCTCGGGGTCTTGAATATGGGCACGAGTAGGTCGGAGCGTAGACTTCATCAGACGAGACCTCTCCAGTTTGACATTAATATTCACCGTGCCTCTTACCATTCGGTGATCACTACCGGTTTTAACCCTGTTGATCACGGAGACATCAGTGAATATTTGCCTTTTGGTGGTCATAATGAAGTCAATCTCATTTCTCGTGGAACCATCGGGACTCAGCCAGGTCCATTTCCTGTGAGGTGGCTTCTGAAAGAAAGAGTTCATCATAAAGAGTCCCTCTTTCTCCAGGAAGTCGGCCAACCTCTGTCCCCTACGGTTCCGTTGTCCATAGCCAAATTGCCCCACTTTCGACTCATCCTCGCTTCTCTTACCCAACTTCGCGTTGAAGTCCCCCATAACAACTAGAAAGTGCGTTTCAGAGGTATGTATGGCCCGACTAATGTCCTCATACATATCCTCCACCTCATCATCCGGGTGCGACTTCGTCGGTGCGTATACCTGAATGACCTTCAGCGAATATCGTTTGGATACTCTGAGTATTAGGTATACGACCCTATTGGAAACGCTATCGATCTTAACTATGTTGTTAGTAAGGGACTTGTGGACGAGAAACCCGACACCACCTTGGGACTGTTGGTCGCCCTCCCGGTGGTAGAGTAGGTTACCTGATTTTAGGGTTATCGTGTCCTCACCCGCTCTACGGACTTCAGATAACCCCACAATGTCCCAGCGTAGCTTACTCATTTCTTCTTCCAGCTCATATATCTTCTCGTCTGTCCTCATCGTGCGTATGTTGTGTGTTACCAGGGCCAGTCGTCGTCGTTGGGGGTGGTAGCCGGGCGTCTACCGGGGATTCTTAGCACCCCCTGCCCCACCGTTACCGTGGCCGCTACCGTAGCCAGGAATAGCGGGGCTGCCGGGGACTGGGGGCCTGGTTCTTTTTGTCCAATCCATTGAGGGGTTTTTGCCAATACTCGCCACGCTTGGCAGGCGGGTTGGCGAGCGCAGTTTGTGTGTGTTTGACTGGGAAGGTGCTGCTGCCCACCTTCTGATTTGTTATCCCTTAGCCGGCTTCTACGGCACCCACGGGTAGAGTTGGGGGGGTGCTATTCTAAGCCGGCACCGCCACGGCCTCATCAGCTGACAATAAACAATTTTAATTGGCTTAGATTTATTAATAACTTGGCTTTCGGAGCTACACGGCCAGACCGAGCTCGTATTATTCCGTTAGTATAAATTATTATGGTATTACGGTTATGTGGGGTCAGCTCTTAAGTATGGAATTATTCTGTGGGGAAACTTTCCTGAAGCAAACAGAGCACTAAACATGCAATAAAAATGAGTAATAGCGATTTAGGGTGTAGATAGCATAGCTAGATTCTTAAAGACCTAACTATATCCATGCAAATGAAAATATATATATATATATTTTTTTTTAACATATATACCTTAATATATATATTTAACTCTTCTTTCACATTTCACGTTTCGATGAGATGAGGTGGAACTAACAAACAGACAGACAGCTAATTTCTGTATTTTGTTATAAGTGCTGTATATACACTCATATGCATTTAAAAAAAAAATGATAATTTGACATCACACACTGACGCTACAATTAAATTTATTGTATCATAAGTTTTTCATCCCCCATCTCGAAAAGAGTATTTTTGCTCTTCGATATCTAAGTGCAAAAGCCGTTTTTATCCGCTAGATAATAAAGTACTTAAATTGAATTTAGAACATCGCGTGCACTAAGTTTGTGAATTCAACCTATTTACTTCTACCTCCACGGTGCCAAATTTATCATACAACCTTTTTTAATTTGTTAAAAACTCAGACTCGGAACCTTCTTGGTGTACTTTTTTGTAATTAGCTTTGTGTGCGCCATTGTCTTTTCACGTTATATTGTTAAAACCTTAGGTTAAAATTAGTTATTTGTTAAGTATTATTTGTTATAATTTAAAGATTATTCTGTGACACTCATCTATCATAATGTAGTAGTTAATACTTAAACTGAAATAAATGTCTCTTGTGATTGTAATAGTTTTGTTTGCATTTAGTCATTTCCTCGCTGAGGTGGGATGAAAAGTTACGTGTTGCAAATATTTTTCTCCTTGTGCTCTTTTGATTCCCTCGCTGACGCTCAGGATTCTAATTTTTGGATCACTCGCTGCGCTGGTGATTCAATTTTAGAATCTATAGCTTGCTCGGTCATCAAAATTGAGCACGCGGTTAAAAAGCAACTTTGCACTCTTGTATAACAAATAACTATTTTCAAATTTCATTACAACATAAATCAAGCTCCTTGTGAAAAGCCGTGTCGCTGTTTTCTTGTACAGTGCGATAGTTGTATCGATCCCCTTGAGAACGCGAACACATGGCGTGTGTTATTGTTTAATTTGCTCGCCGTAACCTGATATACCAATTACAACAATAGAGATAATAGTTCGAATTAGAACCGAAACACGGCCAGCGTTTGATTACCTTTGTTAATTATCAAAGGTAATTGATTAATGTTATTTTACCTGAACCATGCCGAAACATTAATTTCGAAAGTATCCTGTAAAGTCAGGAACTAATTCTTATCAGCGCTCTCAGTGAAGCTTGCCTTGCCCTTAACAGATTTTTTATCTAAAGGTGCAAGTTGGAAGCCGGCTACATGAAGCCGCTGCAAACGATGTGTCGCAGCGACACTACTGCCGTGCGATTCAGGCATGCGCTTCTGTAATAATTCGTCGATGCGACGACGAGCTCACCGATGTCAAATAAGGAAAAACAACCTTATGTACAAAGGCGATATCTCATAAAGTATTTGACATCGTTGAGCTCGTCGATGAGTGCATCGACGAATCATTAGAGAATCGCACGGCAGGTTTCTATGTATTTCTATGAAATACCATTCGTAGTTAGCGACACGAAGCTAGCGTTGCGTTGTCGAACGGCAGACGACACTGTCGCCCGACTGCAGATCAGTAGTGCCGCGGCGGGTGCCAATCTACCTAGTAAAACAACTGAAAAGCTTTTAAACTAAACCTTTCGTATCGCTTTTCAAATGATGCCACCTGCAGTTGCCGTCTGCAGTCGGGTTCGAAATCATGACTGCAGCGACAGGACGTAACGACGTGTCGCGGCGACATGAAGCGACGACACGTCGTCTGCTGCTGCTACGTGTAGCCGGCTACCAACATGCATCTTTATTCACTGACGAGACAGGCAACTTGTTTGTTTGTTGAACAGTTGCTGTGCCAACCAGAGCGTAGAGGTGTAGTTTTGCGTATCACTGCAATATGCTCATTTGCACGAGATATTCAAGTTCTAAATCAAATTTTATTTCAAATTCTCAAATGTCAATTTCAACATTGGTTTTTGAATTTAACTCGCCCAGTAATTTCACTTGCTACAGTGCCCTTAACACCCTAAGCATACAATACATAATGCTTGCGCACATTTGGTTCACGGCAAAATGGTGGTATCAACTTAGAAGGCCTCTCAACAGGCCCTTGCGCCTGTTACGGCTTGGATGGGTGACCTCTAATGGTCTATTCAACTGAGCGTTATTACGCTCCGGAGGGCATGTTATATATACATCTGAGGCTACCTCTTGTTTTATGAATAGCATTTACTGGAATGTGGGGTGTGCAAGGAAAATTGTGTTTCTTAACATAAATGTGTGTTTCAAGAAACACACATTTATGTTAAGAAACACAATTTTTCTTTAAAATATTTTAACCTGTTCAGGTGAACTTCAAGAAGTTCACCTGAACAGGTTAAAATATTTTACGTGATATCGATAAATCAATAAGTAAGTATGATTTCGTGATTCTTATCCAATGAAATTAAACGACTTTAAACGTTTAAAATCACGTATAGTTATAGTATATTTCGCGACTTTTCGAACCATTTTTAGTGAACATGATCACGAGTAGATTGGACTGACACGTGCCTGCTATAAAGTTATGGAAATAATTATTTTTGTGTACCGCCTATCATATTTTAATTAAAACGTTCCCGATGCTCGCTGTAGTCACTCACAGTGTCCAGAGGTGTTGCAGTATTTGGATGGCTTTGAGATTTCATTTGCAATAACTAGACAACGCAAACGAAATCGCAGGAAAGTGCTAGTTTTTCTAAGTTTATATAGTAGAAGGTCTTGCAGTATTGCGCTGCGACTTGTGCTTGGATTTCTGATACGTTACGACATATTGTATTTTTTAACAACTTCAAAAAGGAGGAGGTTATATGTTCGTATGTATGTATTTTTGGCCGATTTCTCCCCCACTTGTGAACCGATTCTCAAAATTCTTTTTTGTTTGGTAGAGTATACTTTCGAAGTGTATTTTATTTTTCGTGAAATGGGGTAGTTCATAGGTTGGTAACATATTATGCTTATCACAGATTTAAATAAATAATGTTACCGGGATGAACAGGTGCTTGCTTGTGAAATTGTAATACAGGTACCTAAGTACTTATTTGTAAACGTTAGGTGTATTTTGTATTTTTCTTTTAATATTCAATATTTAAATTTATTTAAGGTTGCGCTATTATATATAGTTGCGTATAGTGAATCTTAGTATCGATACAAACAGCTTAGTTTTTCGATACTAACTTAGACTAATTATGTGTATATATATGAAATAAATAAATTAAAAAAAAAAAGGAAAAAAAAAGAAGTCGTCCCATTTAAATTTTATCAAATTCGGTCAAGCAGTTTTTGAGTTAAACTCCAAAAACTGAAAAGTGTTACGCCTATCTTGTTGATATCATCATGACGGTGAATCGATCCCGTAAGTAGCAAGGGTCACTAAAAAGGGTGAAAAACATTTTTTACCTAAAAATGGAACCGACTTCAACACTAAAAAGTTTCAATTAACTTGTCGAAGTCAATACCATGCGCACTATATTGTAATAATAGGTACTTTTGAACTATCATGGCACCGACTTCAACAAGTTATTTCACACTTTTTAGTGTTGAAGTCGGTTCGATATTTTTGGTAATATTTTTGCAAGTTAACAAAATAGAGCTAGGCGTGTCGATCGAGAATCAACATTTTATTCTACTTAAACGACACGACATATGGTATTTTTATTGTCAAATAAGCGCTTCTAGACCTTCCTCTCCCTCTCAATATTATAATTATCTTGCACCAAAAATGTTTATAACGCAAACACGCAAATAGCCTTTTCAACTCATGAACCACATTACAGGAAGGGCTCGTAACAATGAAACCCTTTCCGGCTTAAAGTTCTAGAATTTCCAACAATAGGTACTTATTGGTTTGAGCGTAGGATCGTACCCTAAACTATAAGCCACGGGGCTACGGCCCAGTTTCATAATATATTGAGAATCAATATCACAATTGTTTCAGTGTCAGTCACCGCTAGAAACGTGGATAGTAGGTAATATATTGTATTCGTAGCGGAATAAATAATTCGTAGAGCTGTTAAAATTTGATTCACTTGAGTGTAAGCCTGATTTTAATTAGACCATTGTCAAGCTAATTACATTAGAATAAGTGGTAATAAAAGGCGTAAAATAAAAAGAAAATGGAACCGACCTCAACACTAAAAAGTGTGTAATAACTTGTTGAAGTCGTTGCCATGATAGTTCAAAAGTACTTATTATTATAATATTGTGCGCACTTCGTGTTCTTCGTGCGTTATACCGACTTCGACAAGTTATATCATACTTTAAAAAGTGTGTTTGTTGTGTTTTGTGTAAAAGTGTTTTTAGTGACCTTTGCTACTTACGGGATCGATTGTCATTCACCGTCAATAAGGATAACATCAAGATAGTAAATAATGGTATTCCGGACTTTATTGTAGATATTGATGTTTTCTATAAAACAGCAGTACATCACTTTTTTCTATTCAATAGTTTCCGCAGCGTGCGTGATATAAGGATGTTTTTTGGTACCTATTTTCTTATACAGCTTGGGTTACATTATCGAAGTTTTCATACGGATCCCTAACCTTTTTGAAAATATTATGCTATGTTCATCAGGGATAATGTAGGAAGGATTCTAATGGCGAAATAATTTTTCAATACGGTCCAGTAGTTTCGGAGCCTATTCAATTCAAGCAAACAAATCTTTCCTCGATAATATAGGTTCAGAATTTCGAGTAATGAAGTAAAGAACGTGAAGTTTGTAATGAATATAACTTATTATTATTGACCTGTTGACCCGAAATTCGCCATATTTGGCCAATAATACAATAGATTTGGCAGAAATCAACCTACTTTTCCTGGAACTGCAACGTGTGTATGTTAAAAAAAAGATGCAACAATAAACGAACACAGTTTCACATTCCTATTAAACTCTATATTTGGGTAAAATCAACTTACATTCGTATGTCCTTGAATTGAAGTAAAAACTAAACATATCCAAATAATTGTAAACATGGTACGTGATTAAGTTATAAAACAAACATAGGTGAGTATAAGTTTTCCTCTTAAAGTTATATTTTCGAATACATACATGTAATATTGATCGGAAATGCATTGAAATTGATATGTTTCTAATAAAAAAATAAAGGTTTGTTTATACTACGCAACGTAGAAGAACATTATAAAAAATGTTTTACATTTGCTCAGCATGGGAAGACTCGGGAGAAATCACAGACGAGAAATTAACATTCTTTCATATTAATTATGTTTTTCCTCATTAACCACAGCTAACACAATGATATTGCGACGGGTTTTGCGCATTTAATATTCAAGTAAAAAAAATACATAAATAAATATAAAACATATATGGTATATTGTTTTTTTCTATGTGAGTTAACTGAGGTAGGTAAGTAAAATTTACATTTTTATTATAAGCTAGCACGTGGTAGAATTGCCAGAACTTACACTAAATTTATTAGGTAGTAAAAAATGTGGTAACCTGATATTGTATTGCACTTATTAGTTTACAAATCAAAACTTGACCGGCCCAAGTCACTAAAGTATTCAAAACTTTAGAAACATAACTAGTTCTAATAACTATCGTCCAATTTTAATATAACTAGAATCACTAATATACAACTATCGTAATTAGACTTATATAGGAACAGTAACGTTGTTTGCATAACATGAAGGTAGCATTATGTAAGAATTAAGTTACATGTATGGCGACTAAGGAATAAAATGGCAATTGGATCGCTTCAGAACGCATTTAACCGAAGCATAACAAGTGAAATGTTGTTCAAATGCCCAAAGCAGCTTGGAAGTTGCTCAACTGTTGCCATTGCGTAATAAATCGCAAAATAATATCGATGTCTTTTATGTCGTATCGCGCTGTGTAAATGCGGCCTTATCGAGCAAAATAAAAACAGAGCAATATGAAAATATTGAGTTACGTTCGAACGATGTTGTGAAACGATGATATTCTACATTTTTTTATTGACCTGGCTTACGGCATTTGCGCGCTATAATGGAGATGTGAGTATATTATTCGTATCGTTTGCAGAAAATATATATTTTCCTTGTTTTATGGATAATAGAACACAGTATCAGTTGGCAGGAGTTTTAACGATGTGTTGTTTTATCAGATCAGAATGTATTTTTAAAGATTTCATACTGTTAGTAGTAGCAACAACTCGACATTGTTAGAAGACATACATAAGCAGCTACTTTCTTTTTTCTTAAAGAAAAGTACCTTTTGTTGAATTTGGACGAGTAAAAAGGTTTGACTATACATTAGAAATATTACTGTAACCATCATGTTATTATGTTTTCATGTCTCCTAATAAGTTTGCGTTTGACCACTGTCACACCTAAAGCCGCTCACTTCACCTCCATAGGGGTGAAATTTCTTCCAAAATCCTTCCTTAATGCTAACAACACAAAAGGCATCAACAGCCAAAACTTCAAATTTGTAATTTATTTGAGTGGAATCCGGAAAATAATGCTCGTGAGATGAGAACGGACACACCCAGCGTCTTGGGTTCGTCGTTGATCAATCAGTCAGCCAGTCAGTCAAGCAAGTAAATATATATATAAATAAAGATCAACATCCTGCTGTCATGAATATTGTTGCAATTGTAGTTTAACATGATACTTAATGAACATATTGCTGTTGGAATATGTATGACAAAATGAATCCGTCCCACTCTAGTAAGTAGTATGAGAGTATTTCTCTTTCTTACGTATTTACACAATAACAGCCCTTATAGTTTCATATAATATTTAAGTATGAAGGGCACAGTTCAGTTAGTTACAACTCTGCGTTCCGCCTGGATAGAACTCTGCAGTAGAGAGCGCGCACACACCTCTCCTGTTAAATAACGATACAAATAAATTAATCTTTATAAATCGTTAATTACGTCTTTCATTGGTCACCCTAATCTAATAGGTTATGGGCCCAGTGATTTAACTAAATAAAGAAATAAATAGCTTTTAAAATAAAAAGGACACTTTACGTGAAATAGTGTATAAGGGACTTGTAGCCTGTGGACTGTTAGGCTATTTAAGTTTAAGTGTTTATTTGTACATTTGAAGTGAGTGTTGTAATTTTCAACGATGGACCATTCCAAATTGAAAAGAAATATTAAACCGTTTGACGGAGACAAATATAGTGTGTGGAAGCTAAGAATGCGTAATTTATTAACTGAACTTGGAGTGCTCAACACAATAGATGAAGAAACCCCTACAGTGACGGACAATGATTTACAAAATAAGCTAAGAATGGCTAAGAATACTATGATAGAGTATTTATCGGATTCTCTGTTGGGACTTGTAACTGAAGAAAATACAGCGAGGCAAATTTTCTTAAAGCTCGATTCCATTTACGCAAGAAAAAGTATAGCGACACAACTAGCTTTGCGAAAACAGTTATTAAATTTGAAATTGAAGCCGGAACATTCTTTAACTAAACACTTTCAAGAATTTGACGATTTACTGATCGAGTTAGTTGCTGCTGGAGCAAACTTAGAAGAAGTTGATAAGGTTACACATCTTTTCATGACTCTACCGAACAGTTACAATGGGGTCGTCACAGCAATAGAGACATTGGCTGAAGACAATCTGACGTTGACTTTTGTCAAAACAAGACTACTTGATCACGAAATAAAATTGATTAATGAAAGACGTGACACAAGCTTGAAAGTTCTGCAGGCGGAAACAGTAAAATCTCAAGGTGTGGTTCATAAACGTTATTTTATAAATAATAAAACAAAACGAAACCCAAATCGAGGACAGCCATACACAACTTCATTCAAGCAGAAAAACAATAAAGTAAACAATATTAAATGCTATTGCTGTGGAAGAAACGGTCACGTGCAAAAGGATTGCTACTATAAGAAAAGGTTCAATCAACACTCAGAACAAAATCATAGAACCATTCAAACGGTAAATATCACGGACACTCAAGATCCTAATATATCGGGATTTGCTTTTATGATTGGAGGTTGTAAAATGACACATAAAGAACAAAACGAAATTACGTTTGTTTTGGACTCGGGAGCTTCGGATCATTTGATTAATAGTGAAGAATTGGCGCGAAACTTCAGGGAATTAGAAAAGCCAATTAACATCTCAGTCGCGAAGAACGGGACATACATCAGTGCAACGAAGATAGGCAACATTCCAGTAACCAGCGACATGGGTATAAAAGGAATGCTACAGGATGTCCTTTTCTGTTCTGAAATCCCATACAACTTGCTCTCAGTTAAGAAAATGCAACAAGCCGGCCTGACGGTCGTTTTTGGCAATAGCGGTGGTGTGCAAATATACAACGAGGGTAAGCTGGTAGCAAAGGGTAAGTCATTGAACAATCTAATTGGTATTACTTTTATGCTTGAGAAATGTGCTTTGAATATTGAAAGCTCATCAAATGGGTTCGTAAACAATAATAGTTATGAACTGTGGCATCAAAGACTCGGTCACCTTGGCAAATCTAAGTTTGTGGAAATAAAAAACAAACAAATGTTTTCTGATATTGAACAAATAAATCATGTAAAACCAAATGATATATTATGTGAAGCTTGTATAAATGGAAAACAAGCATGTTTGCCATTAAATAAGTCAAAGTCAAAAATTATAAAACGACCTCTATTTAATGTGCATACCGATGTGTGTGGTCCCATCACTCCTTCAACACTTGACGACAAAAACTACTTCGTGATTTTTGTCGACGAATACACTCACTACTGTGTGACGTATTTAGTGACCCATAAATCAGACGTTTTTAGTATGTTTAAAGATTATGTTGCTAAGTGTGAAGCTCGTTTCGGTTTGAGAATTGTCAATTTGTATTGTGATAATGGTGGTGAATATTTATCAAATGAAATGAAAGAGTATTGTATGCAGAAAGGTATAAGCTACCACTTAACAGTGCCGCATACCCCTGCTTTGAACGGTATTGCTGAAAGAATGATAAGAACGATCACAGAACGAAGTCATGCGATGGTGTCTGGTGCTAAACTAGACAAAAAGTTCTGGGGCGAGGCTGTGTTGACTGCCACATATTTAATAAATATTAGCCCGACGAAAGCACTGAAAATAAGTAACACACCGTTTGAATTGTGGCATAACAAAAAGCCACAACTGAAATATTTAAAGGTTTTTGGTTCAACTGTATATTATTTAAATAAAAATAGAAAAACCAAGTTTGACGAAAAGTCTCAAAAAGGTATATTGGTTGGTTATGAACCGAATTGTTATAAGGTGTGGGATGTGGTAGAAGAAAAGTTTGTAAAAGTCAGAGACGTGAGGGTTGACGAGGTCAACTTCTTGAAAAGCAGGTCATTGAAGCCTGAAACAGTTGTATCTGAAAACTGTAGTGTTCTTGATAAATCTGACAAACACATAGCAAAGAAAATGTGTAAACAAACTGGCAGATTATCTGCGCCATTAGGTCCACCACCTAATAAATCTGTAAGTGAAACAGATGTGCATACACACTGCTCGTCATTTCAAAATCAATTGACATTATCTCGAAATGAACTGACTTCACATAATCAGCGAAAAAGTGAAAGGATTAAAAACTTGCCCTCTGTGTCTTATAAAGAAAATGAAGACGATATTTCTGTAAATTATTTGTTATACGCTAAATCATTAGTGTGTAAAATACCTACATCATATAATGAGATTGAATCCAGGGACGATAGGCTTTTATGGGAAAATGCTATCAATGATGAAATTAAAGTTTCAGATTCATAATCGCTTTTGCTAATCAGTTCAATTTATTAGTTCACCACATGGACGTGAAAACTGCATTTTTAAATGGGAAACTCCCAAATGCAGATAACTTAGTTTGCAAGTTGAACAAAGCTTTATATGGTTTAAAACAGTCTGCACGCTGTTGGTTTCAAATGTTCGAACAAGCTTTGATTGAAAAGGGTTTTCGATACTCATCAGCTGATCGGTGTATTTACATTTTAGACGCCGGTAACATTCAAAGAAACATATATGTTGTGCTTTATGTTGATGATCTTGTTATTTCAACTGCTGATATAAATACCATGAATAGTTTTAAAAACTACCTAATGAATAGGTTCAAAATGGTAGACTTAAACGAAATCCATTGTTTCTTGGGTATCAAAGTACAAAGGCATAAAAACAAAGTAACGTTAGATCAGAAAAGGTACATACAAACAGTCTTAGAAAAGTTCAACATGAGTGACTGTAAAACTGTCAAAACCCCCATGGAGACTAAAGTAGATTATACCGCTTTAGATTCAATTGACACAACAAAGGCCCCTTGTAGAAACGTTATCGGGTGCCTAATGTATATTATGGTATGCACTCGTCCTGATTTGAGCTATTGTGTAAACATCCTAAGTAGATTTGCTAACAAAAGCAACCATTCACTTTGGTTATATTTAAAAAGGGTATTACGTTACTTAAAAGGGTCATTGGATCTTAAACTGACTTACGTGCAAAGTGATTGTTAGAATGACATATTGACTTGCTTTGTCGACTCAGACTGGGGCAGTGATGAAGTAGGCCGTAAAAGCACTACAGGTTATTTGTTTAAGTTATTTGAACAATGCACAATATGCTGGAATACAAAGAGACAACTTACAGTGGCGGCTTCGTCAACTGAAGCAGAGTACATGGCTTTATTTGAAGCTGTTAGAGAAGGACTGTGGCTAAAATCATTATTAACCAGTATTAACATTGAAGTACCCAATGCTATTCCAATTTACGAGGATAATAATGGATGTATAAGCATTGCTAGTAATCCTACAAGTCACAAAAGGTCAAAACACATTGACATAAAGTACCACTTCTCTAGAGAACAGGTGGAGAAAAATGTTATTAAAATGATTTATGTTCCCACAGGTAATAGTTAAGAGAAAGTATTGAACCGTTTGTGTAAATACTTTGTATACTTGATTAGTTTGATAACTATAAGAAATAATTATAGGAATAACGACTTGGTCTGATTAGGTTTTCCTGGGTTTCCCTAATCCTGTGCATCGAATGGTGGACCAAGATGATTATTGTACTCCCAGGGAAAGGAAGGTGTGTGACATTAGTATTGTAAATACTTTTGGTTATTATTATTTTAAAAGAGGATTTATTTTGAGGGGGCGTGTTGGAATATGTATGACAAAATGAATCCGTCCCACTCTAGTAAGTAGTATGAGAGTATTTCTCTTTCTTACGTATTTACACAATAACAGCCCTTATAGTTTCATATAATATTTAAGTATGAAGGGCACAGTTCAGTTAGTTACAACTCTGCGTTCCGCCTGAATAGAACTCTGCAGTAGAGTGCGCACACACCTCTCCTGTTAAATAACGATACAAATAAATTAATCTTTATAAATCGTTAATTACGTCTTTCATTGGTCACCCTAATCTAATAATTGCATCAAACTAATAGTAACCTTAAAGTCCTTAAATTATGATTCATTGTTACTTATTAGCTATCAGTCAATTCGCCGAGGGTGAAGAGAGATGCAGCAGGAGCTCTTCATATAGTGACAAATCATGTGCAGCCGATCCATGCCGACGTGAAGCCTGAAAATGCTGGCAAAGAGATCACTGAAAAGGTAACTGTTTCTTTAGGCAACTAAATATGGCAAACAGTTGCAGTAGAGGAATTCTTATTTTTCAACCGACATCCATAAAAGGAGGAGATACTCAACTAATCTTCTTTTTATGTATAACCTCACAACTTTTTACTTAGTGAACCGATTTTAATGATTTTTTTTATTTGAATACTGGTACTTTTTATATGGTAGCTTCTCTCTGCGGTTTAACCCGCGCGGTGATGGATGATAATGATGATGATAATGAATCCTATATACTTCGTATCGCTAGGAATACTAACACTACCTCTCTACTAAAAATAACGCAATATATACATCTTATTGCACGCGACATGGGCAAAACACTTTTCAGTTATTTGATTGTAACTCAAACCCTCTTGATTTTACTTTTTTTCTTGAATTTGATGATATTTAAATAGGACCATCGGACAGTTAATAGTTATGCGTGTTTACTCATAAACGTGTACAATTTCAAAAATTTAATACCGACTTCTATTCTATTCAGTTATTGGAGTGTAACTCAAAAATGACGACCGAATTTGATGAAATAGGACCACACGGGAAGCACCAGCTTTCAAACAAAAAATAATTTTGCGAATCGGTTCACCCAATCGAAAGTTATGAGGTAACAAACAAAAAAAATACAGTCGTATTGAGTACCTCCTCCTTTTGGAAGTCGGTTTAAAAAGTAGTTATTATTGTGGGATATAAAACGACAGAACTTTTGTTGATAATCATTTGCAGCCGTGTCCGAAGAATAATAATGTACCGTCACACGTTGAAAATGGAGTAGTTTTTCAGGTAAAACAATTTTATTCACCATTTAGATTGAACTCAGAGTGTTGAAGGCTCAGGGCAGGGATAATGGGAATCGGCCGTTAATCCGACAATCGCCGGTTCGATCCCAGCCCCAGGTTTGAGCTTTCGGTGAGAGTAACATCGTGATGAAACCAACAGCATGCAATGATGGTAGGACACCTGTAGCTAAGCACATATGATGTGCTTGGAGGTTTTTTTTTTATATTATTGCTTTTGTTCACAGACTCAATCAGAGTCCGTGGCATTGCTAACATTTATATTTTAAACTTATATTTTTTTTATAATTCCTAACGGAATACAGGAGGTAATTTTTTTTTCATAACTAAACTTACATAACACGCGATAAGAGCATGAAGGGCACAATTTTTTTTTTTATTTCTTAGCCTGAGGGGTACATACAATTTAAGAAGAGGCCAGAGGGGCATTTTTGCTTTTTATTTTTTGTACACAAATAAACTTAACTAATTTCTAAATATCGTTCATACCGAGAACATACCGGCTCCCGCATCCCGCTGCTCGGAGGTTTAACAATAAATCGGGTGAGATAGTCAAACTCTAGTAAAGTATAAAAAAACTGGCTCAAATTCCATCTTTAGAAATGTATCAAATTAGTAGCCACTGTGGCTACAAACTCAAAAAATTGGCATTTGATGCCTAAGCCTTGCCTTGTAAGCATACTAATAAGAATTTCTTAAAATCTCACCTCTAAAGTGATAAAGCGAGTTGCACCACGGCAACTCGCTGTCAGGGTGGTCAGGTCAAGGTCAGGTGGTTTTTCCATCCGAAAATAGATTATATTTTTACAGTGTAATTTGTAACTCCATGGCCCCTCTGCAACCCTTGATGGACGAAATCATACTAATTGCATCATTAATTATGCCAAACCTGGGAAATTAGGCCATGGCCTTTCGCCTCTCAAAGTGCAGTAAATTTTAAATGATACTCATCATAAATATTACCAGTATAATAACCGGATGATTGAGAGGGAAGTATAAATTAAAGCCTAATTTGGACTAGGCTAGTAATTTAGTAGAGTAGCGAGTAATTTAGTGGCTAAAATTGTGTGAACCACAACAAAACATTACGAGTAGTCTAGTCGTTTAGTAACGGTTTAGTCGAGTCGATTCATTTTATTCTATTTTTTTCGGGCGAGTATCACCACCCACCACGCGTCCGTGCCTACTGGTTCACCGCCTAATCAAGTCCGAACCTATAGAGTCGTGTTGTCGAGTAGGCCGGTAAAATGCAGCCCGTTCATTTTGCAAAACACCACTCACTTGTGTACTGTACTGTACTGGCAGTAGCAAGTAGTTTAGCTACTAAATTACTAGCCTAGTCCGTACGAGGTTTAAATGTTCATTTCGAGCGTCTTAAAAAGGTTCTAATTTTGATTATAATACAATATTATTTTGATCAAATATATCATTTCTCGGGCTAAAATTGTGATGCACATTGTGTGCTGGACGGTTGCCTTAAGGATGCTAATTTTATTAAATGGTATTAGGAGGTGCTACAAGCACGAGGCCCACCTGGTTTAATGTGGTTACCTCTGCATAGAACAGATGCATTCCATCACAAGTGACGAACTGCGTAGTAACTTTGAGACATTAAGTTGTTAAGTCTGATGTGCCTCTAATTTCGCCGGCATTCACACCCTACAAACCAGATCGCAGTATTGCGAATATTACTGAGGTAGAAATAGGTTGCTATGATGATGACCACTATGATAAACACCTAAGATACGAAGCACCATGTGAGTTCCGTGTAACATGTAAAGCACCTTCTAGTGCTCGCCTTTAAGATAAGAAATCTATCATGAAGCACATTAACGGTATCTTCCGGTTACTGTCCAAGAAGATAGAAGTAGACTTGCCATTGTTTTAATTGTAGACGAATAGAAGAGAATACAAATGACCCAAAGATGCTCTGGAAGGCAATTATTGATATCTGTCATACTAAAAGGTATAGTAATTATTCTTCAGAACTCTTGAGCCTTGTTAAGGGCGACGTTGGCTTATCGCTACATTATTGTAGCCAACATTTTGCATCAGTTGGTGATACCTTGGCAAATTCTATACTGAGTAAAAAAGGTATAACTCACAATAATCTAATGGCTTCCCACAAACTTTTAACTAAATTTATCCAGTCTTTTTTATGAGAGTTGCAGAACCATTGGAAGTTTCCAGTATTATATCTAAATAGAAAATTGGTAGGTCATCTGGTCCTGTTGTAAGTCTAGTGCGAACTTCGACCGCATCATCTCTAACCATCAAATGAGTTTGTGATCTAACACTAGCAAGTCAGTTCCAAAAAATACTATATACTTATTTTTAGCCGTAGTTTAGTTCTTTTACCTCTCCAGTCGAGGGTGTAGAGGAAAAAGTCCTGTCCTGCCTGTTTGTTAAAAAACTGTATCAAAAAAATGTTACCAGGTAACACCACCAGAAGATGCCTTCTACCAGGCGAAGTCTCTCCGTAAGTCTCTTATCGACCAGCCTTCCAAGGTCGACCTGTTCCGGAATATTGGCAGGGTCATCACACTGGCTGTTCTGGTCATCTCTGCTGTCTTTGAGTTCTATCCACTGCTAAAGAACCTTTATAATATTGTGTATAATTTTATTTATTTGTAGTAAATTGTAAAAAGTGGTTGATGTTTAATTTTTTTTATACATAGTAACATCAAAATACCCCCAATATCTTACTAGTAAATGCAATAGTACGGCTGGACATTTTTTGATCAAATTTGGCACTTGGCTTTGGCATGCGGTAACATGGCTTGTATCTTTAGGGGTGTTGCAGAGGACTTAGGCATAGACCGGGGTGGGAAGTACCACACCTTTGCCAGTTATTGAACAGTGAAGCAGTGCAAACATTACTGTGTTTCGGTTTAAGGGCAAAAAAACGGAAGGGCAATACATGAGATAATCAGCACATTATGTTCCCACTGCTGAGACTCGAGCCTTCGTCTCCGAGATGGGAGTTGGTCTTAACCCATCTCGTGGGCCCAGTGCGGCTCGGTGGATAGCCTAGTGGCCAAGCCATGTCAAACTTTTCAGGCCGCCTGGAGACCTTCGATATAGACGATTTTTGTCCGACAAACAACCGGGACCGACGGCGTTAACTTGCCCTTCGAAGTACGAAAGCGCTCAGTTGTATAATGCCTCTAACGGTCACCCATCTATCTCCTGACCGCAGCAAGCTATGCTTCACTTGTTGAACGGTTAAGATCACCAAGTTAAGCTCCGCTGCGAGCGCTGCCAAAGGGCAATGTTAGTATCCAAATAACAGGGCAATAGATTTAACATCTTATATCTTAGTTGACGAGCGCAGTGCATTGCGTGCAAGCGTGACGCTTAATATGAAGCGAGCTACTTTACTTGCTCGTATCGTCACCGTTTGACATTTTAAAAACCCAGATCGAGATTTCTCCTGAACTACCCGTTACATAAGATAAGAAATAACATTATTAGTAGTTAATTTTGGGTTTTTTACATACATTTTTAAATACTTATACGGACGTCATGGGCTGTAGACATCACATAATATATACAGAATAAATGATTAGACTTTGAGTTTATGATTTGAGTCATCTATGAGGTAAGTTGAAGGCAACCCAATATATATTTTAATATTTGCACGCCTGCTTGCAGGCTGAATACACAAGAATATGTTTCATTAATGTAACACCCATAAAATGTGCGTATTAAATAAACGTATGTATTCTGACAAATTTTAAATCAATATTGAAATTATATGATTTGACATGAACCGAATACTAGATTCACATTACCTGATATTGCCTAGATCGTGAAGGTTGTAACCCCCCCCCCCTTCCGATCCTAACTCTTGTATGATAAAAGGTAACTAGCCAACTCGTCCCGTAGTCTAAAGCTCTAATCCTGGGAACGGTACTACCAATTGTAACTATCCCTAATCTGAGCTAATAATATCTAGATGATTCCGGCCTACGTTTTTTTTTAATTCCTCAGATAAATAAGTACACATAACTAGATCGAATCATAACTTAACATTATCCAGATAATAAATCTATACTAATGAATGAAGAACTGATTAAATATATGGCCAAGGTGTGATCGTCTATCTCATAGTGGTAGGACCGAATATTATGAACCGTGGTAACTCAAGTTCTTTTCAGGAAATACTGAGACAATCCTATCCTAATTGTAAGAGAAATAAATTATTATAACGATAAAATTGTACCTATGTAGTAAGCACATGAAGACAAATCTTATTCCTACTGCAAGGGTTAATTAAAATGACCCTAATACTGTTATACCATTTTGACCCCAATCCTGTCGTTACTATTAGAGATTATATTTCGCCATAAGATTTCTATAAATTCGCAAAGCATAGATTGTAATAACCTAACTTCAAGTAAACACAAAATCAAATATTTAAATGCAGAACATTTGTACCTAAGACATGGAATGACACAGAAAATTATCACACACAATAAAGTAATAAATCATAAACTTAATTAGTTAATTATTGTTAATAACTAAATGTAAATATCCATAGTTGTATTTGTTTGATCTATGATGGTCAAATGTTGTTCAGTAAAGGTAATTGTTTTCATGTATTCTCCTAAAATTTAGAATTCTACGGATATTTATCATTGTAGATAACCAGAGCTAGGAAAACATTACGGGCTTGTGACCGTAAGGCTGGATTAATGAGGCCTCTTGACGTAATTACAACACTCTCCATTGCTGTTCTAGCTCAAATTACTCCTTTTTTATACTTATTACTAACGCTGAATAAGATTTGGAAACACAATGCTGAGATAAGAATATTTTTCCTAAGTTTTGTTAAAGCTTTGTTAATGTATTTTTGTATAAATGATTTGTTGCTCCTGTGTCTCATTTCACCTCCTTATTTTATTTGCTGGACTATCTTTAATTCTATAAAACAGTCACAATATCCAGACAGATAAATGTCTTCAACATAACATGATTAATTGACAAATATTTATTGAACAATTAACTGATAACTGATAATATTAACCAATGACTTGGACATCTCTAAACCGTCTTTTAGTCTACGAGAAATCCAAAGAGCAAGTGTCTCTATTCAATGATCAATTCCATCAATCATAACTTCATTATTTTAGAAGAGTAATTTATTAAGTTTAACATTTATCTTGGAGACATCTCATCTATCCGGAAAAAGTCTAAAATGCCTAAATTCTAGGACTTACGTGAGTAAACTCGTCCAACAGAATCAATCCAATCCCCTCTGGCAGGTGGCAATTCACTAGCACTTACACTTCACTTTTCAGTTTTCACAGACACTTCACTTTGAATATTTCACTTTTCACTTTATCGCGGACAGCAACTTTGGCTTCTAGACGGTAACTGGTTTGGACGGCCCATTCGTCCCCTTTTTATACTACCCAAGTGTCCGTATCTGGTCTCCAACCTGTCTCCGACTCAACCAATCAAACTCCTCGAGTATCCATTCCGACCAATAGAAATCTCGTTCTATTTTCAAATATTGATGAGCCATTATTAGCTTTCCAATTTTAAATTTATTTGAATTTAGAATAATGTACGCAAGCTGTCCTCATCTTGTCTCCAACCTAACCAATCAGATCCCTTGAATACACATTTTGATCCTACGTTCCTTTTTTAAATATTTTTGATATGTTATTTTGTTTTATGAGTTTTATTTGAATTTGGAACCTGTCTCCAAGCGTTCTCAGCCTATTTACATCATTCAGCTGCCGTGATTCTGAATTATGTTAGTTAGTTAATTATTTAATTTGTTAGATCTAATCTGTTAGTTTTAATCATTTCCTAGTATTGGAAATCTATACATAGAAATGGAATCGTTAGTTTGCTAATCGTGGGAATATTAAGAATCTTAGTTACTGCATAAAACCTCTTTGCATTCACTTTGCTTTTATTAGATATACTTTTGCATAAAATCCTGACTTATTAACTTCATTGACTGGAAGTTCTATAGCTCCATGATCTATGTCTGATAGTCGGAATTTAGTCTATTGAGATATAACTTTTTAGATATTTAATATTTCCAAAAGATGCCCTTAGATTAGATTTCCATCATACTGATGTATCTATATATTTGTGAACGTAGCGGAACGCATTGTGGACCGTTACAGCCGACCCCTGAAAAATTTGCGAAAATCCCAAACATATGCAACCGGAGGAAATTTTTCACCCTTGATAAACTGTTCACAAATATAAACCAATAATAATTATACAACTCCTAAAATATAACATTGTGTAATTCTAGCGTAATTAGTATTTGAATTCAAACAATCGAATGTAAATGTAGCCCTACATCGTGTGGTGAGTCCTTTAAACCGAACCGAAAATGAACATTCCCCGAGTCCCAATGTGAGCTTTTTAATGCTTTAACTTTGATATCAAATCACCCCCCACAAGGGAATCTACTTCGAACGGGGAAATTGGGTTGTGAGTCCAATCTATCAGAAGGATATGATGAAGATGCTTCCCAACCAAACCAACTTTTCGTTTGCCAAGAATCACAGCTACATCATCCCATTCATTACAGATTCCGTTAACAGCAGAAAGATGTTAATCTACCAAAGCCGCAACACCACACTCAGACGTGAACATCAAAGCAAAATCCATTTTCGACTGGGAGTATGTGTAGTTGCCGAGTTTTGAGTGTTAGCTTCGTGTGCAGAATTGGTCCCAATGAAATCAGCTTCTGCTGATGCGTAATATTGTCAACAGACCTAACCTAACACCAAAGTAACTCCTTCATTGAAACCAATTGTAGAGTGTCAGTTAGTCTATCAAACAAAAAGGAAAAATAAAAGACTAACCAGTTCAAATTCAAACACGAACTAGCCGTCTCATGCCTACTAGTCTGTTAAACTACTAAGCCCTGCTTACTTGAACAACTCAGTTTATCCAATCATCTCTTCCATTAGTTCTGTCTTCACAAATCAATTAATACTCTCCATCCAAACACCTGTCAGAATCTCAACTCCACGATTTTTCACGCCACTTAACAGTTCAACACACCAATATAGGCAATAAAATCACGAATTACACAGTGATTGTAATAGTTTATATCAATTTTAATCAAAGCTCTTCGACCCCATTCCTTATTATGACACAGACCCCGCTCAGTTCTTTTCTCATCTCAATTCTATAATATACAAATAAGACTGAAAATTTCCTCTTGGTTACCTAGGTCTTTAAGGACTTTAAGAAGAACGCGTATACCTTAAATTCTTTACTGTTTATATGTGCCCCGACCCCCTTATAGCAAGACTAAATCATATTAAATAGGCAATGTTTTGTATGTTCTCCATGGCATTGTATGTTTATTTGGCGAATTTTACATTTTTCTATATTTTATTGGCAATTGACCCATAGTTGACTTATTTTCAATTATTTTAAACAAGTGTTATTTAGTTAGCATCACCTTATGGCAATGTTTGGCTCATTTTCATGTAGTCATCCTCAAGCTTTTTCTTATTCCTGAAAAGAAGATTGTTACTTCCCCCAATGGGTACGATATTTCGGTTCATTCAGAATAATTAAATAGTATAATTTGCATTTCAACATCCTTAAAATTAACTTGAAAATGCATATAATAGATTTGGTTATCTCTGCCCTAATTTCAGCATTGTGTTTCCTTAGCATTGTTTTTTTGTTTGTTTGTTTCCATCTAAACACAGCGTTTCCAAACCTTAACAGCGTCAATTATTTACAACCTTACAAAATTTTTGACAGTGACTTCCAAACATTTTTAAAATATGATACATTGGCTTGATTTTAAACCGAAATTTTGGAAAGACCGCCAACACTCCCCTCCATCTATGTATATGTGGGTAAACTCCAATCGCTTTAGAAGAATTGAATAATAAATATTTTTTTTTTTTTTTTTGTAAATTTTACCGTAAAACTTTACTCGGATATGCATAGATGGGTCTTTCCCCTTTCCCAGCATGACAAGTTATTATTATTTCATCGCTTCTCTTTTTTTTTTTATTTATTGCGATGTTACAGACATTTCTTAAAATTAATTACATAAGTACCAACCATTTTTTTTTTTTTTTTTTGAAAAGCCGCCAACTCTCCCCTCTACCCAAGTCTTTAGATGTAACCCCTTTTTTTTATAAAATTATTATAAATCATATTCCATTTCGGTACGATTTATAATTACTATGATTGTAAATTCATTGTGTGAAAATATATTATTAGGAATTTATAAATATTTTTCTTATAAATTAACTATATTTAGTTAAATAGTTATATCCAATGATTTGGGTAGGCTTTTCCCTTACCGCCTGTTGATGTATTGGTGTTCATTAAATTTTTTTTTTTTTTTTTTACACATATTTTTATATACTATCTTAAATATTTGTTACATAAACGAATTTATTGAATTTAAATGACTTATTACATAACCTTGGTATATTTTTCTATACAAACTTCGACAAAACAAATACTTACAATTATTATTGCATTTATGTCTAAAAAAAAAATCATTTTTAATATCCAAACAGTTATTATGATGTCCAACCAAAGAAAACTTACATAGTATTTTATAAGGCAATTACTTTTATTTGAAACCCATTAGACTGAGTTTAAATCAAGCCAAGAAGCTAATTTTTACATCTACTACTGTGTAATTAATCCAACCTCGAATTACATGTTATGTATTCACTTTGCATCAATCGTCATATAATTCAAAAACCTTACCAATTTCTAAGTTAACACTAGATAATATTAAATTAACAAAACTCTTACTATTACAAGTTATAGATTAAAAAAGAAAATACAATTTAAAAGTATATAAAAAGTTCAAAAAATTAAAGAAAAATTAATAATAAAATACTCAAATAACTATATCTAATATTATACAAAATTAATTACTATTATATTGTTTATTACAGCTACTTACACATTACGCTTACAAAAAAAAGTATTAATCTAATATCAGTCGTTCCCAAGTCAGCCTACTTAGGTTTAGAGATTTCTTCGGCCCCACTAATAGATACCAAGTTATTTATAATATTTTGACAAGTGTATAGTGTTAAATTTTCCCCTAATGTTGTTTGTTTTTGGATCAACTAGAATATACACATTTTGATATGGGATTCCTGCTATTACATATGGCCCTTCATATAAAGGTGAAAACTTTCTTGTTAACTTCTGCATTGCATCAGATTTGTTTAATCTTTTAATTTTTACCCAATCTCCAATTTGATAGTTAATTATCCGATATCTCTGATCGAACTTAGATCTGCGTTGCTCTCCTGCCTTAACTAGGTTTGTTCGAACGGTTTCACGAACCTTACTAACATCCAAATCTACATCTGTTTTGTCTATACTTTTATCGATTGCTAATCTCATCGGTTTCCCATATAATATTTCGCAAGGTGTGAACATAGTACTACTGTGTAAGGTATTATTATATAACTCTTCTATTTTTGGTAATGCTGAAACCCATCCCTTATGGTTTAGTCTACAATATGTTCTAAATAACCGGCCTAACTCTTTATTGACCCTCTCTGTGGTATTTGGGCGAGGATTGCGGACGCTTGTGAAGACAACGTTAATTCCTTCTCTTTTCATGTTCTCTTTCCATACTTTGCTGGTAAATTGTGAACCATTGTCTGACATAACGGCTTTTGGTTTTATGATGTCAAAGAATTTCTTCATCCGACCCCATACTGCTGTAGTTGTTGCTTTTCTTAGCTCATAAAACTTTACAAATTTGCTGAACGAATCTTGTATGACTAAAATGTAACTCATTCCAAACTGTCCTGCCGGTAAAGGCCCGTATAGATCCACCATAACCAGATCCCCTATATTTTCGGTAATTATTGAGCGGCAAGGTCCTACATATTTTACTGTCTCGTTTTTTGTTATTTGACAGTCGTGACATGTTCTTATTACCCGTTTGGTCTGCCGAGTTAACCCCCTCCAATAAAATCTGTCTCTAATATATTTAATCACTTTGTATGCACCTTGATGACCCATTTCTGCATGAACTTGATTTATTATATCGACCCTCAAGATTTCCGGCAAATATATCACTGGTTCTAACTCTTGGCCTGGTTTAAAATATAAAACCTCATTCTTTTTTATACATCTTTCTACTAATTTGTCTCTCTTGTCTAGCTGTTTAGTCCCCATTTGCATACGTTTCAATAAATCTCCTATTTCTTTGTCTTCCTTCTGTAAGATTGGTAAATTAGCTAAATTTTCCAATAACCTTTGATTAACTGTTACGCCCATGTACAAAATTTCAGGATTTTTAATTTTGTCCTCTTGTAACAAATCACTTTCTGGAGGATACCTAGATAGAATATCTGGCGCTATATTATCTTTCCCTTTTATATGTTGAACTTCATATTCAAAGTTTTCTAAATAATTTATCCATCGAGTTACCCTAGCATTGTATAGTTTCCAGGTTTTTACAAATGTTAACGCCTTGTGATCGGTCCTTATCGTAACTTTAGTCCCTCGCAGGTATGTTTCAAATTTTTCTAGGCAACTTATCACCGCAAAAAAATTCCTGCTCTGTGACCGTCCAGTTCAGCTGCGCTCCCCTTAAAGCCTTACTATGGAACCCAATTATTCTCATGTTACCTTCATCGTCCAACTGATAAAGTACTCCAGCCAACCCAATTCCTGAGCTATCAGTCTGCAAGTAATATGGCTTACTGAAATCCGGGTGATGTAGTAATATAGTGTTAATGAACAATCTTTTAATACTTTCAAATGCCTCTTGTTGACCTACTCCCCATTTCCATTCGGTTTCCTTTTTTAGTAGTTCGCATAACGGTAATATATGTAAACTGTATCCAGGAATGAATCTTCTGTAAAAATTGCACAACCCTAAAAAAGCTCTGACATGTTTGATCTTCTTTGGTACGGGGAAATCCTGTATAGCCTTAACCTTATCTTGATCAGTGCGCAAACCTTCCGTCGAAATTACATAACCTAGCATCTTCACTTCTTTACAAAAGAACTCACACTTCTGTAAATTGCACGTTAAACCTGCGGAACTTAACTTTTCTAATACTACATTCAAATGCTCAATGTGCTTCTTTAGATTTCCAGTAGTTATGACAGCAAGGTCATCTAAATAATTAACGCAGTATTCTCTGACTTCGTGACCTAATATCATATCCATTGCCCGACTAAAACTTCCTACTGATGTCTTCAATCCTTGCGGTAAAACGTTATACACATAAGATTTGCCGTTAAATGTGAAACCTGTATACTTCTTGCTATCCTCACAAATTGGAATTTGAAAGTATGCATTGTTCAAATCGATTATACTGATATAGTTTGCGCCATGAAATGAGTTTAAAACATCCAGTTGTAAAGGGGGTTTCTCCGTCTCTGCTACCATGAATTTATTAATCTCCCTAGCATCTAATAATACTCTTAAGGAGCCATCTCTCTTCAAAGTGAAAGTAAGTGGACTACAATATGGAGTTGAAGCTCTACTAATTATACCTTGACTTTCCATTTCGTCTAGTTTCTGTGCCATTTTCTCCCTATAAGCATATGGTATTGGATAAGACTTCTTAACTATCGGTGAATGTGGTTCCATTTTTATTTTATGTTCGTAACAATTTGCTTTCCCTAACTCAGATGAAAATAAATTGTCAAATTTCCTCAATAAACTTTCTAATTCCTTTCTTGCTTCACTTCTTTGTTCTCCGTCCAATCCCTCTAATTTGTTTTCTATTTCTCTTCTCATTAAAAATCCCTGATTTTCCCCAGTTACTTTAGCGCAATCATGAAACCGTACCAACTGTTTTTCGTTACCTATGTTGAATAATAACCCACTCTGCTTGCTATCTAAACTTATGGTAACCTCATTTGATTTGAGCCAATCAAAACCTAAAATGAGGTGGTTAACTAGTCCCGGAACTATTACGAACCCTATGTCAAATATTTTGGTACCTAACCTTACAGGTAGTAGAACTATATTTCTAACTTCAACACTTTTGTGACCTACCGCGGTTTTTATTTGGAATGGTTTGATGGGAAGTATTGGTATGTTTCGCGTTTCCAGTTGTTTTAGATTTTGCCAAAATTCCTCTGAAATACACGTAATGTCACTGCCTGTGTCCACTAACCCCGTGACCCCATATTCAAATATTTGAACTTCTACCTCCGATTTATAATTTTTATATTTATTTTGTGGGTCATCTTCTTCAAAATCGGAAAATACGGTATGAATCCTTCCGCTTAATTCTCGCTCGTCTTTAGTCTTTAAAACATCTACAATATCTTGTAAAATGCTTGGTTTATTTAACTGTTGAGTTTCATACCCTAACCCTATTCCACTTTTCCTACCTTTTACCTGTATGGGTATCTTAAGTCCTCTATCATTTATTCCTAGGGTTTGCCCTGGTACCCAACCCGTTTTTAACATAATATTTAATGCCGTGTTCCCTATCCTTGAGGCTGACTCGGGAACCACATGTCCAGCCTCGTCTAGTTTAACGCTTCTTCCTCAACAACTGCTACCTCGTTCACTTCCCTCGGTTTCTGCCATCTTTGATAATCTCGTTGTAAGTCCTTCTTTCTTTTATCCAAACCTTTATTTTGTGCAGGTGAATTAGATTTACTTTGGTTTGCAGATGCATAGGTATGCAACTCTTGCTTGCTAATATCGTCCATTTCCCTCAGGAATTCTGCCGTCTCTATGATATTCTCTGATTTTGAGGTAGTCCAGACTTGCTGGATATATTTTGGGTAATGGCGCATTATATCTGCAACTAACTGTTTCTCCGGGATTTTATATTGTAGCATTTGAGCTTTCCCCGAAATTCTTAGGAAATGCGTAAGCATCAAAGGGGTTTTCGTCCTGTCCCAGGTGCTCTGTACTATCGTCCTGCGTAAATCGTTTTGAGATTTTTCCCCCCAATAAGTTGCCAAAAAGTCCCGTTTGAAGTCTTCGATTTTCTCCCACCTGTTCCTATATACTCGGGCCCAATCCCTCGCATCTCCTACCAAGCAATCCTGCACTAATTCTAACACTGTGCCCTCTCTTGCTGCTTTGATTATGTACCTCTCCAAGTCCTCTAGGAAATTAACGGGATGTACACCTTCAGAATCACCGAATTTTGGTTTCTCTAGATTAACATTTTTGACATTGTACGTTATATTTTTACATCGTTCCTCCGTTTCAAGTCTTTCTCGTTGAATCGGTTGAGCGTTATCTTCAGTGCCATTTCCTATTTCAATGATATTTTCAGTTATGTCGCCTGTTGAATGACTCGAGATTTCGGTGGATTTTGCTAATTCGTACGTGGACTTTACTGTTTTCATTTCTTCAGATAATTCATTTATTTTCGACGCTAGTACTCCTATGGTTCGTCGTAGTGATCGGTATTTGAGCCCCGTTCCCACCGCAGCTTCATGTGGTCTAGTCTCTTTCCCTAATCTTGGACGTTTAGCCTTGCTGGCCCCATTTGTCCCTTGTTCATTTTGAGATGCTTCATCATTTGGAACACTTCGCTCCCCCCTTTCCAATATAAACTCTTCTCCCGTATACTTGACATTCCTCTTTAAATTGCGCCTTGGTCTAACCATTGTTCAATCCTACAGAAATTAATTCAGTAAGTACCTTTATAAACCCACAACAACTAAATACTAAAATGAACTATTTTAATTTAAAGTTTTTAAGCAGTATTGTAAGATTTGATACGCATCTCCTACACTACTTGTAACTCACAACCCTATTCATGTTCACTAATAATGTATATGCAATCCTCCAAATCCCTAATTTACCTAACAAACAGCGCAACTTCTTTTACCTCCGAGCAAGTACCATAATATACTAAGCCAAAATTCAATAATACTATATATTAAGAAGAAGAAACCAAAATAAAAGATCAATACGATCAATCACACGAACTCAAAAATATTCGCCAACAGCACATTAATTTCTGTATTATTTGTTTTCCTATACATGTTGTAATGACATGAAAGTAAAAATAAACCTTTTGTAAATTAATCGATTCTATTTCTAATCTTTAATTTGTTTTGCAAAGTTTTTTTTTTTTTTTTTTTTTTTTTTTTTTTTTTTTTTTTTTTTAGATATTATTTTAATTCAAGAGTTTCGCTATAAGGTGCTATCACAAATTTATTCCCTATAAAAACAATCTTAAGGTGGAACATTTCCCGCAAAAACACATCATGTTTATGTAAATATTATTTTGTAAAAAATTCGAGGAATAGATTTCGGAATTTTCGCATTAATTTCACATAATTTCACAACCTGGAATTGCAATAACCGGCAAAGACTCTCGCTATAGATCGAATGCAGATAATCGAATACTTGGAAAACTAATGATTCGGAATGTAGCTGACATGTAACGACGTCTCCTCGGTAATTATTATTTCTACGACTATCTGGGTAAGAACCTAAAACAACGAGTTTTTTTTTATTTTATCTTTTTATTTATTTATTACGGTACCATATAGCCTTATCTAAAATTTCAATTAGTCAATTATTACGAAAGGAACGTCATTGACACAGATTAAGTAGATGCGACATCGCTAATCGGACCGGACCTATAGTCGTAGCGTTCCCAACCGTACGGTAATTATGGCAACTCAAGTTGGCAACACTGAATCATAGAGCAGATACTGATCTATTGTGATTTGTGGTAAAAGTGACGCCTCGCAACGTTTATTTCTAACTCATACTGTTTTAATTAAATATCGGGAACAATACCCTTATTTTATTGTGTTGAATCGTTTTAAAAGGTGAGTGACATCAATATAATCGTAGATTGAATGATATGGGACATATCGCCCGGCATAGATAGCGCATATACTGTGTTGCTGCGATTTTCGCGCTAATGATAGCGTCATAATATCAACTCGCATTGAGCTAACCATTTTACTTAGTTTTCGAAGTGAATTTTTGTGCAAAGCTTGTGTTACAACGTTCTCGTTTTCTTTTTAGGACATAACCATGACTGACCACATATTTAATCGGAAAATTTATAAATTCCCGGCACTCTGGGACTCATCACATATTCACTACCGAAGTATTGCAGTAAAGGCCTTTTGTCGTGAAGCACTTCTCATCCAGCTAAATCTGGAACTCCCTCATCGAATTACTTTATCTACTCTCCGTACAAAAATAAAATCATACCAAAACGGACATACAAAAACTAGCTCAACACCAGCGCCAAGTAATTAAAAGTGCCATCCTATTTACAATCTCCTTGTTTTTCACTTTTAATATATTATTTCCTAATATCCTTCTTGCGTCAGTGAGTAGTAATTGCCGCAATTTAATTTGTTAGAACATCTTAATTGTCTACCATAATTTTAATAATTATCCTTTTATTCCCTATCTAGTCACAACATCCTATCCGAACCATTTATTGACTATGCCGATCTTCTAACCCAAGATGTTTCCCCTCCATCCTCTGTGAGTATCCGTTTTTTCCCTTTTTGTTTAACACATAACAAAAGAATGGTTTTAACCGCAATGTTTTCCAATTTTCAGGTTGATACCATCCCATTTCCAGGTCAATTACTATAGAGCAACTGGTCCCTGATTATACTGATTACACAATGCAACCTATCTACTTATTTATTTCCGGTAAGTTTAATTTTCTACTACCTAATCTGTTATGTAAATTTGTATGATAATGCAAACTGATTCAATCCAATACTAATTTAGCAAAATTAAAAGATTTTATTGATTTGTAATAGATACATTTCATTACTAATTTTCCATTTTAAAGATTTATTTTGGGCAAATCTACCGATAAATGCCCCCCATGCTAGCTTGCTAACTATATAGTATACCCCTTACTGCAGGACATAATTATGATAACTTATGAGCTTAATGTTCAAACATTTGTATTCCTGCACATCAACAATGCAACAAGCAAAATATAATGAACTGCTTTTCATCAACTGTTCCTAAGTTCCAGTACCTATATTGTAATTAGAATTACCTTTTCAGCATATTATGTAACTTCTAACAGTTTTGTAACATATTTAACCAACTTCAGTAAAAGATTTATGTAGTATGTATATTTTAAAGGAATGTTCACTTTACTTAAAGGTGTCTAGACCAATATGGGTGTATTTTTTTTCTCTTGTTTCCCCCATGGCTATTTTCCAAACAAAAAATATTATCAAAATCGGTTCAGCATTTTTTTTTCATTTAACTATACATTAGAAGATAGTCATAGAGCCTCTAATGAAGAACAATCTTCCAATCCTGCTGTCCTACTTCAGGAATCTAACTCATGATTATGACAAATTAAATCAAAGACACTTTGCTAGCGAAGATGTTCATACTACTTGATGCTATTTTAACATGCTACTTTCTTATCGTCTGTTCACACTAGTAGTCATATAATTGGGTATTTAATTAACCAAACTTTTGTAATAATAATACTTTCTGCCTTCGACACAACAAAACTGGAAAACTGTTTCATACTATTTTTTTTTTATGTTTCCTTTTCCTTTATTCCAGGTTTATCTTGCTTCTTACGCCTCAATCCTACCATATACCTGACCAAGTTCCAGAGTCCAAGACAAAACTTATTCAAGCCTACATTAAACCTGAATCCCGTGTATCCTATGTCTATTCCAATTTCCAACCTCAAACCAAGTTAAGTTAATTAATTTTCCTGCTGCTTCCAATCTATAATCTTTATTTAAATTTTATAACATCATATTCCTCATATTGTCAAATAACTGGTAATCTGAATTTACATTTTGTAACATATTCCTACTGTCAAATACTCTTAAGGAATATACCTTTTGTTTAGTATCTTTATTCACAACATAGATCAATTAGTGCTGGATGATATTTACATGGTAGGACAGTACTATAGAATTTTTTTTTTACTTCTGGTCACTTGAATTTTAATGAAGTTTTTCACCCCGACCCCCGCCTAAATAATTTCTAACACTAACTTTTTGTTGAACACTGTAGTACACAAAATATGTAAGTAAGTAATTAGGCAAGATTTTCACCCATGGGCCACCGTAACATAGATAAAGGTTTTCACCGTAAAACAACTATGTATTTCACCGTACAATTCCTTCTTCTATCATAATATCATACTCATATCATCATCATTTTCTCTGAGGGGTGATATTATCACATATTCTAAAAATTTAGAGCTACACTTCAAATGCTAGTACACGCACTTACAGACAAAAAAAACGATGGTCGCATTTTGTTCCGTTTACAAATGTAAATGTTTCTAGTGTTCACTATGCGAACATCACACAAATCTACCTGCCTTACTCTCCACAGTTACATTTCAATTATACTGACGGTTAACAGGTCTCCCAAGTGATACCTTCACAATGTTTCTGCTTCTTGGAATTTAGTTTCATTTGGTGGAAACATACTGACTCTTACAACATGACAATTGGACAATATCCTTTTGTTATATGTGACGCCAGAATCACTCTTGCCTAAATTGCTTCGGTTCTCTAACCGACTAACTATAGTGCAATTGTGCCTCTTAGACCAAACATGCCGAATTCATACATTCACCATAGGGAAAATTTAATTCAATTTTGGATTACTAAATGATGATATAATCGCCTCTCTACTCATTGTGTTTTATTCTAGTTTGTGAGTTCCTTCATTACAAGGCTATTTACTTATTTACATATTTGCATAACCATAAATCTTATTGGTTCAACATAAAAATGTATCCTGTAATATCTCTCCAACAATTCTCCTAGAACAATCAATCTAACCTCACTACTTTGCTATTTGAGAAAATCTATGTATTCCGACCCTGATCAAATTAGGATTTGCAGTTCAATAAAATAATAATTAAAGTAAATTTCATCGCATACTGTTCCATTTTCCTGTGTCTCAAGAAACAGACACACACATAATAACACCATAATCATCCAAGACCAGCACACCAATATTTATGTTATTTACACAAGTTTTTGTTCCTAGTAGGGATCGAACCCAGCCCTCTGCCCACAAAGCAGCCTAATACCAACAATCATGATCATCAAGTTAATCACCATTTTGAACTAGTTTTCTACACTAAAAATAATTAAAAGCTTTCCTATGAACCTATATCACCTTCAATCTACTTTAAATTTGCTAACAAGACTTCATAAATTTCTATCATGTATTCCAATAAATGTCTATGTCTATAATGCAAAACCTTTATTTAGTAATTAACCCACATACTCAAGATACTCTGTACTTTACACTGTGACTAACTGCATATTGATATAAACGCAAAATGTACTACCCTTTTGTCTCAGATTCCTGTCCATTCTCACTGCAACAAATTGTGGCGAGATATGCCTAAAACATTTCTCACCACCATCCACACTTCACTAGATAAAACAAATCTATAAACTTAATTCAACATAAACTGTAACCAATCCAACACCGAACTCACATCATTGTTACCTACTACAAGACTTCTTAAAACTAATTTTCAGTGTCCTGACTCCTGACTGCTAGATACAAGTTTTGTTCTACGAGTTGTCCTGTCTACCAACTGCTGCAACACTTCGAAACAGTATTCGCCTAATCCGTAAGTACTTCTTCCATAAAATAATACACACACACACAGACACATAAGAATTATTAGAGCAATATGTCATTTTTTTTTCCTATACTAATACTTTTGTCGCAATTGAAACTATTTTTGACTACTTTTACCTAACTTAGTGACAACACCAGCTTCATCAAAAAAGGTTCAGCTTCTTTTTTATTTTTTATTTTCTTCATATGTATTGAAATATGTAATTGCGATGCCCTGGCTCAAGTCCTGTTCATTAAGAATTGCAGTCAAACTATTGCACACATATTAAATTAAATTGTTTATTAATTTCCTTCCTATGATAAATATATATAATATATACTAGCAGACGCGACGCGGCTTGGTTCGACTCTATATCGCGAGCTATTTTTTTTTCCTGGCTCCATCTGTTGGCTAAGCTTTGAACTAATTGTACCTTTGGTTAATTGGATCATGTCACTCTATACCAGGAAGCTATTAACATTCTATACTGTTTATCATAATGAACCTAAAAACGTGTAGATGGCGCTTTATTGAAATCGCGGGAAATTTTGAAATTGAATCTAGCACACTGTAGCTTTAGAACTTTATTTCACCGGGAAAATTCATTAATTTTCATATTTAAACACAAAGTACAAGCAATCAAGTTTCCCAAACCGCTCTTTTTTTTTTTTTTCCCTTCTATCTGTAACATTTTAATTTTCTTTTCTGAACGAACTTTATTTTTATTTTCAGATTTGATCTACAAGCGATCCCTACTCGGCCACGCATACAAGAAAAAAAATGAAAATCAACCCCGCCGACTCCGAGACCACCGCCTAGTTTTAATTTAGATTTATCTAGTCCTAAGCTAAATTTTTCGTTGATGGCGTTTTATTAAAATTTAAGTTCTATGCGCCTTTTCTTTAGAAAATCAGATATGCAATAAAGCTTAATAACCGTACTTCATCTACATACAAAATTTCATCAAAATCGCTGTAGTTGCTATCAACATTGTTTAGAATCCTGATTTTACGATACCAGGTTTCTATTGTAATAAAGTACATATTCTATTATCAATTCCTGCGGCACTATACCCGTAGTAACAAGTCGCTTATCTGTTCTGGTATTTACTAGCATGGGAATCCTAAGTGTGAAGAGCCTTCCAATCCTTGGTCACTACGGTTCCTAATTGTAACTAAGCTCATCTATATCCATGGTCACGTCACTAACTTGTAACCATCTTACTCATATTCTATACTGTATTTTGACACTCAATTGATGGTAAATCTATTTATAGAATCCTAATCACGGCTACAATACTGTAATTATCCTTGTCACGGCTACAGCAAATTGTAACCATCCATGGTCACGGCACCAAATTGTAACCCCCCCCTTCCGATCCTAACTCTTGTATGATAAAAGGTAACTAGCCAACTCGTCCCGTAGTCTAAAGCTCTAATCCTGGGAACGGTACTACCAATTGTAACTATCCCTAATCTGAGCTAATAATATCTAGATGATTCCGGCCTACGTTTTTTTTTAATTCCTCAGATAAATAAGTACACATAACTAGATCGAATCATAACTTAACATTATCCAGATAATAAATCTATACTAATGAATGAAGAACTGATTAAATATATGGCCAAGGTGTGATCGTCTATCTCATAGTGGTAGGACCGAATATTATGAACCGTGGTAACTCAAGTTCTTTTCAGGAAATACTGAGACAATCCTATCCTAATTGTAAGAGAAATAAATTATTATAACGATAAAATTGTACCTATGTAGTAAGCACATGAAGACAAATCTTATTCATACTGCAAGGGTTAATTAAAATGACCCTAATACTGTTATACCATTTTGACCCCAATCCTGTCGTTACTATTAGAGATTATATTTCGCCATAAGATTTCTATAAATTCGCAAAGCATAGATTGTAATAACCTAACTTCAAGTAAACACAAAATCAAATATTTAAATGCAGAACATTTGTACCTAAGACATGGAATGACACAGAAAATTATCACACACAATAAAGTAATAAATCATAAACTTAATTAGTTAATTATTGTTAATAACTAAATGTAAATATCCATAGTTGTATTTGTTTGATCTATGATGGTCAAATGTTGTTCAGTAAAGGTAATTGTTTTCATGTATTCTCCTAAAATTTAGAATTCTACGGATATTTATCATTGTAGATAACCAGAGCTAGGAAAACATTACGGGCTTGTGACCGTAAGGCTGGATTAATGAGGCCTCTTGACGTAATTACAACACTCTCCATTGCTGTTCTAGCTCAAATTACTCCTTTTTTATACTTATTACTAACGCTGAATAAGATTTGGAAACACAATGCTGAGATAAGAATATTTTTCCTAAGTTTTGTTAAAGCTTTGTTAATGTATTTTTGTATAAATGATTTGTTGCTCCTGTGTCTCATTTCACCTCCTTATTTTATTTGCTGGACTATCTTTAATTCTATAAAACAGTCACAATATCCAGACAGATAAATGTCTTCAACATAACATGATTAATTGACAAATATTTATTGAACAATTAACTGATAACTGATAATATTAACCAATGACTTGGACATCTCTAAACCGTCTTTTAGTCTACGAGAAATCCAAAGAGCAAGTGTCTCTATTCAATGATCAATTCCATCAATCATAACTTCATTATTTTAGAAGAGTAATTTATTAAGTTTAACATTTATCTTGGAGACATCTCATCTATCCGGAAAAAGTCTAAAATGCCTAAATTCTAGGACTTACGTGAGTAAACTCGTCCAACAGAATCAATCCAATCCCCTCTGGCAGGTGGCAATTCACTAGCACTTACACTTCACTTTTCAGTTTTCACAGACACTTCACTTTGAATATTTCACTTTTCACTTTATCGCGGACAGCAACTTTGGCTTCTAGACGGTAACTGGTTTGGACGGCCCATTCGTCCCCTTTTTATACTACCCAAGTGTCCGTATCTGGTCTCCAACCTGTCTCCGACTCAACCAATCAAACTCCTCGAGTATCCATTCCGACCAATAGAAATCTCGTTCTATTTTCAAATATTGATGAGCCATTATTAGCTTTCCAATTTTAAATTTATTTGAATTTAGAATAATGTACGCAAGCTGTCCTCATCTTGTCTCCGACCTAACCAATCAGATCCCTTGAATACACATTTTGATCCTACGTTCCTTTTTTAAATATTTTTGATATGTTATTTTGTTTTATGAGTTTTATTTGAATTTGGAACCTGTCTCCAAGCGTTCTCAGCCTATTTACATCATTCAGCTGCCGTGATTCTGAATTATGTTAGTTAGTTAATTATTTAATTTGTTAGATCTAATCTGTTAGTTTTAATCATTTCCTAGTATTGGAAATCTATACATAGAAATGGAATCGTTAGTTTGCTAATCGTGGGAATATTAAGAATCTTAGTTACTGCATAAAACCTCTTTGCATTCACTTTGCTTTTATTAGATATACTTTTGCATAAAATCCTGACTTATTAACTTCATTGACTGGAAGTTCTATAGCTCCATGATCTATGTCTGATAGTCGGAATTTAGTCTATTGAGATATAACTTTTTAGATATTTAATATTTCCAAAAGATGCCCTTAGATTAGATTTCCATCATACTGATGTATCTATATATTTGTGAACGTAGCGGAACGCATTGCGGACCGTTACAAGGTCTACCATGAGTTTATAACATTGACACCAATCGATGCTCGCTATCGACTGCTGCGAAAAAATGTATGAAAAAATTAACAGTGCCACCTTGCGGCCAATTGTAGAACTAAAACTGACAGCGAGTACGCCAATCACAAACTTAATAGGTAGGCGAGATCGAGTATCGTCTATAGATGACATTTATGTTGCCAACTCATGGTAGAGTTAACGTAGTGTGCACGCGCTGCTGTGTTTCGAATGTCACAGGGGGTCAATTCCACTAACTAAATTGCAATCAAGCCGCAGCTGAGCGGTACTTTTACAGACGTTTTTTATTGTGCTATTGAAATCAGTCAAGCTGCAGTTACGTGTCTGTTGATGTCAGCTTTGCGTCAACACTTAAAATTCTGCATTCCATAAGCGCTACACTAACTCATATTCGTATATAATAGCGTGTTCACGCGAAAGCGTGAACACGCTATTATATAAGACCTCATATTATATACCACCTCAAGGAATACCCCGCGCCCGCGCGTTTCGCCGCCGCTGTCCTGCAGCTGTCAAACGACAAGCAGGCGGCTGAAGAGCAGCGCAACCAGTCACCTTTTTGGAATCGAAACTAGCGGACGTATACCGCTACGCTTACGCGTCGCGACCGCATGGCAACCGCCATTATCAGCCCCGAGTCACCGCGACTGACTTCGCCGCGAGTGACTGCCTAAATCAGCCCGTGTTTACACGTAAACCACTGACCGAGACGCATTCAGCTCGCGCGCATGCTAAATCCCGCGAAATCCGCTCTGCGCCGCCGCGTTTCGCTACGACCCGGATCCGCCCCCAACCTTTACCGACGTAGAAATACGCGTACGCGAGTGCGTGAACCAGTGCATCCATAAGACAATACAAACACTATAACTACAAGTGAACAGTTCGTCACCCCCTTCAGCACGACGTCCAAAGCAGGACGCCTTCACCGAGGACTCACGGTCACCAGCCCCCATCAGATCCAGAGCCTCCCGACATCCCCCACGGAAACCAGGTACTTACAAAACCCTTTTCCACGATCGTATAGTTGCAGGAAACTGCTCAACTATAGCGTGTTATGGATATCACTACATAGTATAAAACAAAGTCCTCCGTCGCATCTGTCTGTCTGTTCGCAATAAACTCAAAAACAACTGCACCGATGTTCATGCTGTTTTCACCAATGGATAGAGTGTTTCTCGAGGAAGATATATAATTTGTCAAGTTTTTATATACATTGGCTAAAATATAAGGATATTTGTTGGAGGTGTCGGAAAAAACCGTCTGGGAGCTTTCAACGAAAACGCTGCCGAAACTCTTTGTGATATAAAAAATGATGAGCGGTGTAATTGTGTATTTTATATAGGCCTACAGAAAGGTCCAGGATTGCATAGAATATGTCTATCTCTTTAGGATAACATACTATATTCGTTTTAATAATTTAAAAAATGGGCAATAATAAAGCTGTAATTGGAAAGCTGTTTACATAAATACCGTACCTTAACATTTTGAATAAGTTAGAGGCTTTAAGCATTTCTCGGGGAAGGACGTAGGGTACTTTTCATCATCATCATCATCATCATCATCCATCATCAAACGGATGAACTCGCGGGGCGCAGCTAGTTTATATAAACACATACTAAACCAGCCTTTCCCAAAGTGGGCGATAACGCCCCCTTGTGGGCGCTGTAGGCCTAAAGGGCAGTAAGAGTCCCAGAAAATAAATGGGGGCGTTGTGTTCTTTAGTAAATTGGAAACTTATTAAACAGAAAAGATACTCTGTACGAATTCTATAAAGTTGTGTTTCAATAATTATTCTCATTGGCTGTTGTATAATACCTACTGCGCTCAGGTTTCAAGTTAACTCTTGCGGGTTATTGTAAAAGTCTTGTTAAGAATGAATGTTTAACTCTCCGCTAATATAGCTCACAATAATTAATTTAAATTGAAGTTATAGTGGTTTTTAGTAAGTGAAAAAATAGGGGCGCTAAAAAATAATTTATTCTCATTTGGGCAGTAGACAAAATAAGTTTGGGAACCACTGTACTAAAGTAATATTTCATATGGCGTTACGTTCCTATTTGTCTATAGAAATAGTAATAGCTTTTGAGCAATTATCGAACGACAACCGTAGTTGAACTGCAGCAGCTCTTTTTCTCTTTATTCGTATAGTGTCTCTAATTTATTTTTGATCCCAAAGCGATAAGGGGCATTCATTGGTGGCGTTGCTATTGTTGGCTCTTTTGCTAAAGCGTTCGTCAATCGCTCAGTTTTGGTGGCAAAAACCGTTGCTTAATCTACTATTAATAACCAACACTGCAGATGCCTAGACGATTGTAAGCTGATAATCTGAGCGGATTTAAAGTATCACGATGACATCACTCCATAAAAAAACAGGTGAACGGTTGATCTACGGTTCTTGAATAGTAGGCCTGGGCAGGTCTGCTATATCGTACCATGACGATTAAGCCGGGCAGTTTTCTAGAAGTCCTGCTTTCAGAGCTTATCTATAGTAAGGCCCCTGACCGATAATAATGCACATTTTGACAAGTGTTGCTACATTTAAAATAATTAAACTCGACCATTGATATGTTATTGAAATAAGCAGAAGGGCTTATTCTTTAGATTGAAATTCAGCTTCGTTTACTTTTAAACTCTGAGATAAGCGGCGATTGATATTATGGGCCTAATTCAATTGCATTGCATCTGTCATGGGCAGACATACCGCTTACCATAAAACAAATGATTTGCCTTTTTTGTAACAAGATTAGTATTTCAAAAACCTGTTCTAGGACTATCTAATTCAATTAAATATTATATGTAATTCAATTAAAGCTTGATTAAAATATCATGTTAATTAAAAAGTTTGGTTATAAGTCGTCAATGTTTACAAAACATTGAAGATTAATATAGCTTGATTCAACAAAATCTGTGGCAAATTGATTATAAACAATTCTACAGTTGCAGAAGAAAGATCTGTAAAAATATCATTAGTATGAGTGGTCCAAATGCAATTCAGAGTATGTGAAACGTTCTATCTCTCGGGACATATGGGTGTAACAAAGTTTTGTGTTTTTAGTGTTTTTCTGGTGTCAACATGTGGAGTAATAAAACCTCAGCAGGTGAATACTAATTATAAAAGCCAATCAGAAAACATAAAAAAATAATTAATCAGGATTAATTATTTTTGTCTTATGTTACTTTGAAGACAGATAAATAACTACGAATTTGGAGCATCTAAAATAATATAATATAATTCAATAGTTTTCATCTACGATGCATGTATCAGTTAAGATTTATTTATGAGTGGATGATATAATATGATGTTTAGTATAAGTTAAAATACTAGTGGTGCTAGTGAACAAAGACCTCGCGAGCCCTTACAATGTAATCATCCAATAACCAACACTTCCCCTGCCTGATTGGTATAGGTACTTATATTACTTACGTATACATTTTACACAAAAAAATCAAAAATGTATATCCGGCAATACATATACCGCTACAATGAAGTCCTTATTACCTCTCATAATTTATTGAAATCCGTCGTTGAACTTTGCTACAGAAAACTTCCCCTTTTACTCCTCAACCCCCCTTTACTCCTAACCAAAGCCGCGATCGACCAAAAAAATTTAATAGTTCAAGGAACTTGTGTGCCTTTTCCTCAAAATCGGTTGCAGGGACCTGTTGACGAGAACAGACAGAAACTCTACCTAATATCTAGGAACAGTTTGAATGTGTCAGTTCCCATTTATTTCAAAAATAAATTTTAGATCTAAAATTTTGTGAGATGAAACCAAAAGTTAAATCTGTCTCTATTTGCCATGAGATAATCCTTCTTGTTTGGGTCTTGCAAATATTATTAAAATATTAGATTTTAGATTATTATTATATATTATTATTACATATTCTGATTATTAGAGAGTATAAACAAATATACAGTGATTAAAATTATATTGTGCTTGTCTTTCAGATCCACCCAACAGCTATAATTATAGACACTCGTTTCAAAAGAGAGTCAGAAACGGATTATCGCTCACGAGGACATAGGATCTTACCAAAATTAACGTTGGGTCTTTTAGGAAAACCTAATCATAATAAACCAAGCATAAATCCTATAGCCTCAACAGCAAAGGCATTGAATAATTTAAATATTAGAATTAATAACATAGCACCACGGAAAAATATTGTTTCTTTGGCGACAAAACCAATGAAGGCACCCAGAGACGACACAAAAGAAATTTCGTCTGTTCCAGAAAAAAGTACAAATGAAAGTAAAAATACAGATAAGATAAATGATATTGAATCTAGTACACTAATAAATTCAAGTGAAAGATCTATAGTAGATCGAGATACTACAATTGATGATACAGTTACAAATGTGCAAAAAGAAACCGAAAAACCAATAATGCCAGTAGCACCAAAAGCAGTATTTGAAGAAGCAATAAAAAACAATTCTGCTTTGTATTTTGAAGGAGAATCTGCGAAAGCGTTAACGGAAAAAATGAAATATCCAGCCACTAATGGTTCTGAAGTAGATTCTGATGTGAGTTATCCCAAATTATTTTCAGAGGAAACCGCCGATCCCACAATTGAAAGTGGTACAAATATTTCACATAAAGAGAATAAACCAGAAATTGTTAACGACAGTTTTAACAAAGAAATTAATCAAACGAGGAAACTGACCGAATCAAATTCAATAAAGAATGATGTCACTAAAATCCCAACACCAGAGTTAGGTACTAAAGTCAGCATTAGACTCAATCCTTTATTTCCTATTTTAAAAACATTACCTGTACACACTGAAGCTTCAAAATTATTGTTACCAAAAATAAACCAAGTTCAATCGCATTTGACTAAAAAACTGAGGATCTCAGAAGATAATCCTGACATGAAAGGAGTCCATGAAGATTCTGTAATCATTACTCAAGATAGTATTATATCTGAAAATAAAAATAAATCAAGAAATGTTAAGGAGACCTCTCTACTATTGAAACCTTCAGGTATTGGTATGTATTAGTCAGTAAATATACTTGTTTAGTACATGATAATAGGTGTTAAGTATTTAGCATAATTTTAAGTATTATTATATTTATTGATATAATACTATTGATTCCAGAACCAAATGAAGAGATTATTATACAAAACAACAACTACGAAGAACTTTATGAATCACCCGTTTTCCCGCAATCTGAATCACCACAATATATCGCTTCAGAATTTCGTACTGACCAAAACTTTAATAGTTTTCATCCAATGCCCTCTACACCTTATGAAGCGTACGAAACAAATAAAAACAATCCTGAACTTAATAAGCCTTATTCATATGACATACAAAGATATCCTGATCACTATGTAGTAAACACTTACGATGGATTGACAAATAGAAACTGTAACTGTTTCAATAAGAGCTGTTCTGATTCGACAAATATCTGTGAATGCGATCAAGGTAACGACTTCCACCAACCAAGAGTTTCTAACTGGATTAATAATCAAAACAGCTATCTCAGAAATGAACAGAGGTATCCTAGAATCTGTAGAACATGGAATACCAACAATATCATTGTAAGACCTAGATCAGCAATCGCTGTAAATAGCGATAAGTTATATAATAATATCAACGAATATATAGCACATTCAAGAAACATTAGAAATGCTAATAGTGCTAAACATATCAACCCGAATGGAAATCTAAAACAAACCATTTTACCGTGCACCGATCCGATTTGGTTTAACCGACGTTATGGATATTAAGATAAAGGTGTTATTTTTAGTTCAATTTCTTGTTTATACTCGCAACCTCATTTCCTGCGTTCTATAATAAATGTTGAGTGTGTATAACTTTTATCATGTAAGGGATTTTAGTACCTTGTGTATGCAATACAATTTTCTTATAATATATTAATTTGTGATTATTTAAATGCTCTTATTTATTATACTTAAATTTAGTTTTAATCACAGTTGTAAGAGTCAGATGTGCATTACATAATATTATAGATATTGTTTTTTTAGTTTAATCGATGACTTCTGCCCTACTTTTGTTATAAACTGCTTTTGTAAAACAATGTGATAATACTAGGGTAATCGGGCTCGGCAGAAATTCAGAACACTCTGGGAGGCACTGTTATAGCCGTGTTGTATATAATTATATGTACGGCTTCTCAGTCTCGACACTGATGGATTAATTGTAAACAAATATTGTAATTTTATTTAAGGATGCAATAAAATTATATTTAATTTACGTAGCTTTTCTACCGAATTGAAAAAAGGAGGAGGTACTCAATCCGACTGTTTTTTTTTAATGTTTCTTAGGTCTTAACTTTCGATAGGGTGAACCGATTCTCAAAATTATTTTTTGTTTGAAAACTGGTGCTTCCCGTGTGATCCCATTTATATTATATTTCATTGCATTCGGTTCAGTAGATTTTTAGTTACACTCCAATTACTGAATAGAATGGAAGTCAGTATATTTTTTTTCAAACTGTACTTGCTTGCACTGTATATAGGAATCACGATCATTGCATGCAACAAAATATGAACAGGCTCGGCTAATGTCAGTGCGTGCCTGCTACGTGTTCAGTAGGCCTACCACGAAAATTTGTGTAAGTGTAACGTAATAAAAAAAAAAAACGATATTAAAAAATATTTAGTGACACTTCCGCTGAAAAGAAAACAATGATTTTGGCCTATTTGGGGGCGTGCACCACCCTCCCTCCCGCATAAAATGCTAATAGGAAGAATACAAAATAAAAAACACAAGAAACCCCAAATCAACCAAAACCGATTCGACACGTGTTTCGCCTCTACACGAGGCATCCTCAGGAGATGTTGACTCGTCGAGCGCTAGACCGACAGTGAGTGAGTTTTTATCTTATGTAAAGTAATAGTTTGTACTGTATTCGTCAACGATACGATTATGTTACACTTACGAATATTTTTACGCTAGAACTAATAGGCGTGTGGTGTACGTTTTGTTTGAACCAGTAACTATGATGAGTCGTCAAGAAGTCTAACCTCCAGTTTATAGAACGTATGTCAAATCCTTGATTATATTACCAACTAAATACTAAACGCTCATTGGTCAATGGTGTTCTATGGCGTGATATGTGACCAATCATTGGTCAGCATTCCGTCTGTTAGATGATCAAACTTTGACAAACGCTAAGATACTGGAGTTATGGCGCAAACTATAAAGTTAGCAAATCGCACTCAATCTATGATTACGCGTGTTCTAAACTACTTCCCGGAGGAATTCAGGTCCGTGGATTGTTCAATGTTTATCTACGCTATGCAATTTGTCAGTTGTAAGTACATACTTATCTATATTGATAAGGACTAGATGGCGTTGTGTGTTAGTTGTGGAATATTTATTATTATTTATTATTATTATTATATTAATATATATTTTAACGTAGTGGTTGGTCTCCTGCTAAGTCCTCCTGCAGGCCTAGCACGGGGCGGAGAGAAATAGTCTTTCCACCGTTTTTATCCACCTTCAGTGGAAATAATTGTCTTCTCCACCTTGCAGAGCACGGCAACCGGGGAAAGAGATAAAATGTTTCCTTTTGACGTTGTCGTAGACAGTATGCCCTGCTACTCCCGCTATAGAGCACGGACTCCTAGAAACGTAGATAATCATATAGAATAATTCTCTCCGATTGACATAACACGGAGAAAGGTTCTTCGAAGGTAGTGGATACAAGTTTACTTCCATTTAAATATGTCTCGCGCATATTATTATAATTATATTTTGTCTCAGGAAATGGAAACATTGGAAACAAAATTACACCAGTACGGCTATTATGTATCTTAGTTACTAACAAATGTTAATTGAAATCGAAAAAAATGGCCGCTCTATGTCACTTTTGTCAGCTCCAGTCATCAACTTACTAACATTTCGCTTACTGGAGTAATCTAAATTGACGTAGAGCCACCATTTTTCAAGATTTCAATCAACATTTGTTAGCAACTGAGAAACATAATAGCCCTGCGGAGGTATATCCTATATGTCACAACCGAATCGAATATCGAAGGCGATTACCCATATAATCAATTCAGGCACATATTTTGAGACAATAAAAAATTGTGTTGCATTAATTAATTAGTAATGCATTGCAGCCTCGAAACCATACTCATGGTTTGCCAGTGCATATTAAGGTTATTATTGCATTTATATTTTTCTTATATAAACTCTGTGAAATATCTAAGTTATATATTTATTATTTGATTTTACTCTACAAAAAGTCCCCACTTCCATACGCATAAAGAGTCTTAGTAAACGAAATAGGGCACTACGTATGGATAGCACACGCTACTCAGAGACTTTTACTCAGACAGCCTTGCACGGGCTAGCACGACTATTAATCCCCGTGGAGAGGAAAGAAATCTATTCCACCATGTCATTTTTATCTTCCTTGCGAGCACGGTAACTAGAGGATAGTTTATCCACGTGGATAGTCGGCGGGAGTAGCGTTCTCTATGATTGGTAGGTGCCATTCAAAGCAAATGTAACAAAAGTCTCTGAGTAGCGTGTGCTATCCATATGGACGTAGTATACGATACGTATTTATCCTACTTCGTTTACTAAGACTCATAATGCGTATGGAAGTGGGGACCTATTGTAGAGTAAAAATAAATAATAACTATTTAACTTAGGTATTTTACAGAATGTAGATAGGAAAGTAACACAATAATAACCTTGATTTGCACCGGCAAACCATTGTAATTTAAGGTGTAATTTTCTTTCCGTTGTTTCCATTTCCCGCTACAAAATGTTATTATAATATACTCGAGACATTTTTGGCTGAAACTGCACTTTTTTCTACCACCACACAAGGAGAAACTTTTTTCTACCACCTTCTTTGAAGGTGGTAGAAAAAAGTTTCTCCTTTTGGTCAAAGTTGTGTCAAGGAGCACGGGTGCTTTGGCGATTATTAAATTGTGAAAAATATATTTTTGCTGTATTTAGTGTATAATATTAGTGTGTTTGTATGTAGATAGAATATTTGATTAGCGTAGCACGTGTATTTTTCATCGTTGGTAAGTTTTTTAACAAAATTCATAGAATATAGTCTTCATTTGTTTTATTCAATTGTTTTTCATCGAATCGGATGGAAACATACGATGGGGGCGGCAGGCCCCCAGAATTAAACCTGTCTATTGAATTTAACGCAGATAGGCGTGATTTTGTCCCCTCACCAGCTGAGTTTGTCTCCATCGCTTCTGATTCTTCAGATGTTGTGGAACCAAATCAGCATGGCGATGGCTCCTTTTCTACCGTTAAACGAAAAAAAACATGCAAAAAGCTAAATATAATAAAGAAAAGAAACATTCCCAGGATTCAGTTATTCCATTAGGCCAAACAATATGTCCATCATCAAAGTCCATCACAGATTCACAGATAACTGACTGTCAAATGACTGATTCACTTGCTTCTCCTTCAGCAACCATTTCGCAAACCCCATCAATCCCAGTTTATACCCCCTCTGGTAGGCAGGTATATCTTCCGATAAGGGGCCTTTTACAGTGCATGTCCAAAAAGTTGAGCCTTCTCCCACTTCAGGTACTTTCTTGCACCCAATTAACTTTGGGCACTTTCTCAGTAAGAATAAGATACAAAATATTGTTGAAGGAAGTGTCAGTAGAATAGGACGTAATAGAGTATCACTGTCATTCAGTGATGCAAACTCTGCCAATATTTTCATTGCAAATGAAATTTTAATTAAAAATGATTTTAAGGCATTTATCCCATCATTTAGCACAGTTCGATTAGGTCTTGTCAAGGGGATCCCCACTGAATGGTCTGAAGAAGAGGTACTGGAGAACATTCGTGTCCCTCTTGATGGCTGCCCCATAGTAAAAATTCGGCGCTTAAACTATAAAGTAATTGTTGATGGTGCCCCTGTATTTAAGCCGTCACAATCTTGCGTGTTATCTTTCGATTGTCAGGTTCTGCCTCCAAGGGTATTCATGTGCTTTAATTCTCTACCAGTTGAACGCTACTATTATCCTACTGTACAATGTTTTCAATGTTGTAAGTTTGGCACACAAAAAATAGCTGTAGGTCTAAGCCACGTTGTTACAAGTGTGGAGAGGGTCATACTGGTGACTCATGCAATGTGGAAGAGGGCACTTCATCTTGTATATATTGTTCCGGCTTGCATTACTCTACAAATAAGAGCTGTCCAGAGTTTAGCAGACAAAAAGAAATTAAGATTACTATGGCAGACAAAAGTGTATCTTATATTGAAGCTTCCAAATTACATTCTCCTATTAGGGGTAAATCATATAGTGATGCAACAAAAACATCGTATGCTAATAGTGTTTCTTCTACCTCTCATTCTTATGCTGCAAAAGCTAATAGTTCACATAAAAAAACAATATGCATAAAACCCAGACGCGGGATCGATCGATCATACCATACCAGACAGATCGATCATAGCCATGCCGTTGTGGAAGAGGAGTCCTCCACAACGGCATGGCTATGATCGATCTGTCCATCAGGCCATTGTTGCGAATCCACCTATGATCAACAATAATGGTGTTGCTTTTAATTGTCATGGTTCTGATCCCCTTTCTTCCTCTGGTAGCATTATGGAGCTCATACAGGCTCTCATGAAGCTACTTAATTGTCCTACTTTTGTACCGTCCAACGTTGCCCTAGATTCTTCCATTCCATCATCACAACCTTTCCATTATGGCTCCCTCACTAGGGCTACAATGGAATTGCCAAAGTTTAAATAGTAAAAAAACAGATTTGTTATATATTATCAATAAATATGACCCTATTGTTATTGCTATCTCTGAGACATGGCTTAAGCCTGGTTCCTTTTTTAAGGTTCCTCGCTACCTCTGTTTCAGGGATGACAAAGCTAACGGGTATGGTGGTTCTGCCATACTTGTCAGAAACTCTGTAAATTCTCATCTTGTACATTTACCATCATCTTCTGTATCTGAGAAGTTCTCTTTTGTTGCTGTTAGGTTTAAAAACATAACATTTATATCATTGTATATACCCAGACCATCTTTTGACATACTAACAACATTCTTTGATATCTTAACAAACATAAAAGGTCCCTTTATTATAATGGGAGACTTTAACATTCATCATCCAGTCTGGGGTTGTCAAGCCTCAGATTCTCTTGCTAATTATATTTTCAATATAATGGATAAGCTGGGATTGTGTTTATTAAACACTGGGAGCCCTACTCGTCGTACAAGACCAAATGAGCAGGTTAGTGCTGTGGACTTGACTATGGTATCAGCTAGTTTAACTCCTTCAATGTCATGGAAAACCTTATCATCTTGTTTTGGAAGTGATCACTTTCCAGTTTTAATTGATCTTCCATTTTCTAAAATTGAACAAACTCCATTTAAGCCATTGTTACAGTATAAACTAAGCAATAAAACTGATTCTGATGAATGGTCCAAATTTAAATCATTTTTAGAAGAAATTGTTTGTGATCTTCCCCTGATATTTCCCCATTCTTTGAATCAATGTATTCATTCATTTATAAATATTATTCATTCTGCTGCTAAGCATTCATTTCCCTTAAAAGTTCAAAATAAGAAACATAGATCTCCTCCATGGTGGGATCAAGAGTGTACGGATGCTGTGACAAATAGAAAGACCGCTGAAGAAGTGTATTCTAAGGACATGACAAATGAAAACTATAAGTCATTAACGGATGTTCTATCTCAGTCAAAGGAAATCCTTCATTCGAAAAAGTCAGAGGGATGGAAAAACTTTTGCTCTACTATTTCTCCTAGTGTCAATTCCTCGTATGTATGGAAATCAATTCGAAAGTTTCGTGGTTCATATAGAGAACCTTCTCCTCCATACCCTAGTTGTGAAAGTTAGTTTGAGCAATTCATGGACAGGCTGGCTCCACCCTTTGTTCCTAGTTCTTTTGATACTTTGACCTCAAGTTCTGATTATGATGCAAGTTTTACTCCTTTCTCCATGCAAGAGTTGCGCCTTGTTCTCACTTCTCTTAAAGATACTTCCCCTGGTCCAGATGGAATTCCATATTCCTTTTTGGTTAATGCTGGTGAGAAAATGTTAGGTTATTATCTGGAAATGATAAACTTGATGATAGATTTGGGGTTTGTCCCAGATGTGATGAAAACCCAAATCATTATTCCAATTTTAAAACCCGGCAAAGATCCTGAAAGATCTGATAGTTATCGTCCAATAGCTATGTCTTCTGTTCTGACAAAGATCACAGAACATCTTATTATAAATCGTCTGGAGTGGCTAATCGAAGCAGAAATCTTTTGCCTGAATGTCAATATGGTTTTAGAAAAGGTAAGGACTTTAGATAGTTTGTCTATTTTTGTTACTGATATTAGACTCTCATTCTCTAGAAATGAGTCTGTTGTTGCTGCTTTTCTTGATATATGCTTCGCATATGACAATGTTATACTTTCTATTCTTAAAACTAAAATGGAAAGTTTGTTTTTACCTGGTAAAATAATTAATTGTATACTTAATATTTTTCTAGACCGTACAGCTCAACTAAGAATAAACGGGGATATTAAATGTTGCAGATCTGTCTTCAAAGGCTTGCCTCAGGGCTCTGTTCTAAGTCCTTTGCTTTTTAATATTTACTCATATGATTTAAACAAATTTGTGTCACATTATTGCAGGTTATTGCAATATGCTGATGATCTTGTTGTTTATATTTCAGATCGTGATATTTTAAATTCTGCTCATAAATTGTCTCAAGCTCTTGAGTCATTAAATATTTGGTTATGTTACAATGGTCTAGAAATAGCTCCTCTAAAAAGTTCTGTAGTTATTTTTACTAGAAAATGGTTAAAGCCCAGACTTAACATAATGGTTAACAACACTAGGATTCCTGTCGAAAATGAAAAAAAGTTTTTAGGTCTTATTTTAGACAGCAAATTGAACTTTTCATCGCATTTAAACTATATCTCGGTTAAGTGCGAAAAAAATTTGAATATTTTAAGGTGTTTGGCTGGTGTTTGGTGGGGTGCTCATCCTTATTATTTAAAGCTTCTTTATAATGCTATTATTCGTAGTGTTATTGACTATGCTTCATTTTTATATGAGCCAGCTTGTAAAAGAGCGCTCAATTCATTGGACTTGATCCAAGCAAGAGCGTTACGTATTGTTATTGGAGCAATGAGATCTACTCCTAAAAACGCTTTGCAAGTGGAATGTGATAAACCTCCTTTAGATTTAAGACGTCAATATCTTTCGGACATGTTTTTGTTTCGTTTGTTTCAATTTTCTTCTCATCCTCTTTTTCCAAAACTGCAATTATTATTTAGTTATATTTCCCAGCCTTATTGGAAACATAAAAAAACTCCTTGCTTAGTTATAAGTCTTTCAAAAATTAAAGCCCTCAAATACCCTACTCATAGAACCCCTAAAATTTCACTTTAAATCCCCCAAAAAAAACCCACTTTACATCTTCATTTGGATTTGAGCAAAGTAGATCCCTTTGTTAATAAACATTTCTTAAGGATTAACGATAATCTTTGGCCAGGCTGGCATAGCATCTTCACAGATGCCTCGAAATTAGATCAAAATGGGTGTGTTGGTGTTGGTTTATTCCACCAAAATTACAATATTGTTCAAAAGATTAAGTGTCCTCCTGAAACATCTGTCTTTGTTGGTGAATGTAGGGGTATAATGGAAGCTATCAGTTATATATTGCTGTTCAAATTAAAGAAAACTGTTATTTTTTCTGACTCTTTAAGTGCTCTTCAAGCTTTTCAGAGTAATCCATTTAAAATAGGTTCCAAAAACTGGATTATATTTAAATGCAAGGAAATGTTAATACAGTGTAGTTCTATTGGTTATTCTGTTCACTTAGCTTGGATTCCAAGCCATAATAATATACATGGCAATGAAAAGGCTGATGAGATTGCAACGCAAGCTATAATATGCGGTGATAAAGTTCCTTTCAAAAATTATCCTCAAGACCTTTTACTTCTCCCTATTCGTGACCTAAAGTCTAGGTGGTTCAAAAGATGGTCACTGACTAGTAGACGAACAGGAGCTTGTTATGCTAAACTCCAACCTGATATTCAAGCTAAACCCTGGTTTTTTAAATATAATTGTAATAGGAAAATTTGTTGTATAATAGCTAGGTTGAGATTCGGCCATTGCTCTTCTGCTGTTCATCTTAAGAAATTGAGAATTAAAGATTCATCAATTTGTGAGTGTGGTATGGATGATGCTGATATAAATCATATTTTCTTTTCTTGCCCCTTATTTGATCATAATTCATTATTTAGTTCATTGGTTCATTTTAAATTTCCTCTTCCTATTCATATAGATAACATTATGTGTAATATTAACGTTAATTCAATTAATATATTATCATCTTTCATAACTGAAAATAACATCAAGCTGTAGTTGTGTGTAAATTAAATTAAACTGGTATTTATGTTAAACCATGTGTATATTATGTAATTATTTAGTTTATTTTTAAATAGTAATTTGATAATTTTGTAGATAGTATGTAGTATAAGATATTTTTCCTTTGTTTCAGATACTTACATCTAAATTTCTCCGATTTTGTTAATTATATCTTTCTCTTTTGACATGATGCTGGCATGAATGTTCTAAACAATTGCCATAAATAATAATAAAAAAATAAAAAAAAGTTTCAACTTTCTCCGTGTTATGTCAATCGGAGAGAATTATATCCACGTTTAGACGAGTCCGTGCTTTAGAGCGGGAGTAGTGGGACATACTGTCCACGAGAAACGTCAAAAGGAATCATTATATCTCTTTCCCCGGTGGCCGTGCTCTGTAAGGCGGAGAAGACATTATTTCCAACGATAGGTGAATAAAAACGGTAAAAAGACTATTACTCTCCGCCGAGTACTAGGGCGGCTGATGTACCATTTATGTAACTTTTGCATATAATATGGCAGCATTGTTCTTAATCCAGAGGTAATAAACAATTTAATAATATTTTAAGTTTTAAATTTTACGACCATTAATCATAAATAGGTAGGTAATTAAAATTAATTGTTAAGAAATATACAAGTAAAGCATTTTGATACCCCACGTGAGTTAATTAAATAATTCAACCCTCCTTTTATTTATCTCAGATCAAACACCCGATCTTTATTTCGTATATGCTTATAATATACATATATGATATACGAATTTATAAACTCTATGGATCTTACTATTCCGTGAAAAAAAAACATAAAAATTCTATCGTGAGCAAATAATAAATTGAAGACCTCGATTCGCTCAGTCCACTATTGTTTAATTAGTGCTTGATTTGCATATTTCTAACAAAAGCTCGTGGTCAATGCAGCAAATAGCACAACGGTATAATTATGTAATTATAGATTCATAAATATTAAATATTACGTTACGAGCTTTTCGGTTCAATAAAGTATATCAGTGTGGGCCAACATTTGGCATATATTTTATGTTAGTTGGCAGACGAACGGTGTTTTGGCAGTTTGGAGTAGCGAAGACTCGCCCTCCTTGTCCATACATACACACATCAAAAAAGGTTTGCGATCAGTTCCAAAATCTTTTTTGTTACGGTACATTATATTATGATTTCTTCGGCTTTTTAGTTGATATTGAGACCATTTCGAGTGAGCCATGGACACCAATTTGTATTGGTCGATGATAATGCACCCGCCCATCGAGCTCAACGAGTCAATGCTGCTCTTCGAGAATAAGATATCACAAGGTTAGACTGGCCTGCCGGCTTGCCTTACTTAAACCCAATAGAGCACGCGTGGGATGCTCTTAAGCGAGCTGTTTGAAACCGTCAGCTTCGTCCCCAGACAGTGTCAGACTTCATGGAAGCCGCTATTAAAGAATGGGACAGGTTACCTCAAGAAATGCTGGATAAATTGATTCTCAGCTAAAGAGTGATTGTCTGGGCATGCTGAGAATCATGCAGTATCATTATCAAGTCAATCATGCATAATCATCAAGCATGATCACCGCATGTGTTTGAGCCAGGGGATGAGTTATATTATATTGTAATTATATATAATAATATAAATCTTTTAATAATACACTGTAGATTAAGTTCAATTGAAAAAAATATATCAGTTTATGCAAATGATCACATTTGTGTGTGTACATAGAACAAAGTTCTTCATTCCCTACTTAGTATAGTAATATATATACTAGTAATTATAATTTAAAAAGAAAATCGGTTCAATATTTTTAGAATTAACTTTACGTTTTAAACTGATCCAATTCTTTACTTATAGGTATGCTTTTGAAGGCGTTTAAATAAAAAAATAAAGAGCTACTGCACCATATCATGCGAATGGGTTGTCTGGAAGAGATCGCTCTGAGCGATAAGACCGCCCATTGTTGCACCTAGTTTTAAGCATTGTTTTTATTTTATTTTCTAATGTTAAGTCGCAAATGTGGTGTCTCAATAAAAAGTTAATGCTTAAACATTTCTGCACGCGCATTTTAACGTAGTCGTTAAGGTGCACATAATTTTCTCCCGTAACAGAAAAATACCTGTTTGTTCTATGTAAAAACAATCGTTCCTCTTCTTTAATGTGACATTGATGGGGGTCGTTTCTACCCCTTTAGACTAAGATTACTTAAGTTTCTATTCATCACCCAGTTACTTTTACAATGTTTTGAGTGATATTTTTGTTGGATTCATTTTTAAGGAGAAATGTTTCTATCGATAAGATTTATTGATGCCAGCTACGAATAATAGACTTTTATTTCTTCGTAGGATGCCCGGCAGAAATATATGAATGGAAGAAATGGAAGAAAACGTTTATAAGGATTTTTTCGTTAAATTATTATTTTACGTAAAAAAGTTTGTCATATAATTTACTATATAATACATATGTAACTCATTACAGCAGAGATTCTTAGTAGACTAGACTATGTATGATATTTTTATGTCACTAAAGTTTCTACGAGTACTAATCGTAATTATTGTCATTATTTATAGTGAATTATTTAAGACCTATTTTAAATTTATAATTGAATTATTATAATATTTGCACACATGCCTGCAGGCTGAATACATTAACCTTATTTTTAGCTTAAGGCTTTGTGGGAATTTGTATTCTAGCATTACCTTCAAGATTAACAATTAATAAATATTTGATTGGATTTGCTTTTGATTTGACAAGCAGGTGAAAGTAGACAGTCGATAATTTCATTAGATATATGCATGGTTTTATAAATTATAAGAGTATATGAATAAGCATATTGTTATCAGTGTATTATTTTTAATAATAGCGTATCTATTGCTGGCTTACCTATATAGTGTACAAAGATTATTGCCATTCCAACGTTGCAATAACATTTTGGGATCCCGCGTGTAATTCTCTAAGGAATGCTTCGTCGACGAGATCACCTAATGCCAAATAAGTGATATTTATATTGAATATACATACTTATATTGAAATATTTAAAGAACTGTACAATTTTCGACCTAAGTACTTACATATATGTTGCCCTATTCCAAAATGCCATTATCAGCAGGCAGCCGTGCGATTCTTTAAGAGCAAACATCGTTGCATCTTTGACAACATCCGTGAAATAGTGATTTACAACGGAAGAACAACCTTGTAAACAAAGAAAATATCACTTATTTGATACTTAATTAAACAATATTTTATAACAATAAAGGAGAATGCCCAAAGGCATGTCCCCTTTGTGTCGGAGTGTCCGATCAAAATGTTATCCTAAAGTAAAATAATAATTTTCTACTCATTTGGCGATCACAAAGTATTTCCCCGAACATTAAAATTGATTAGGTAGAAGTACTATATTGATAAATTATTTATTTCCCGTGATTTCAATACTAACAACCACAGATACAATACATTATTGCATCTGAACTCGTGAAAGAGTTGTTTGAATCAGTTAAGTAGTTTTACGTGTTTCCATTATAAAGAAATAAACAATCATATTACTATATATTATAACTTTCCACTTTATTATTTTAGTAGATAAGTATTAATACCAAGGTACGAATAATGTGGCTTGGTTTCGTCACTATTGCATATTTCAAAATGAAAAAGTATTTATTGTGACATATCTGTGATAGTTAGACATATGGTAATGTGAACTTCTTTATAGATATTGACGTCTTCTATAAAACTGGGGGGTAATTCTACTATTTCACGACTTTCAACAACCCACCTCGCAGCTACTGCAGTCCGACTCCGGTTGCCGTTTGATAATACCCAAAAAGCCATTCTACTATTTTTGTAGACAAATTGGAACTTAACATCACGTAAACGTATCGTAAACGCTATAATAGTTAAATATTAAACACTAATATGAATTATCGTCGTTTTCATGATCTATCGAGTTACTATAATATAAAATGTTATTCAATCGTTGACGTCAATTAAAACGTAACTGCAGCTGCAATGTTTTTAATAGCAGAATATGAAGGTGTGTAAATCAGCTACGGTTCGATAGCAGTTGGAACAAATTTAGTTAGTGAAATCGACCACCTGTCATTAATTTGCTCTAATGTCAATAGCATAATATTAAATGGTCAATAGTTTCCGCAACGTACACAGATATATATATATATATATAACCAAACCCCAAGGTGTGGAAAAAATACCAAAAATTATATATATAATTTTTGGTATTTTTTCCACACCTTGGGTTACATTATCGAAGTTTTCATACGGATCCCTAACTTTTTGAAAATACTATATAGCCTATATCATCAAGGAAAATGTAGGACTCTAATGGTGAAAGAAGTTTTCTAATCGGTCCAGTAGTTTCGGAGCCTATTCAATAAACAAACAAACATATCTTTCCTCTTTACAATATTAGTGTAGATAAGTTAAAAATTTATTTACTCTTAGAACAGGGTGAAAATATGAAAAAATACTACTGGTTCTAAACTTAGATTGCTTTATCAACAAATTAAAAAATAAATAATCAGAATACAACAATTGTTTAACAGAGACCTAAGTTTCCTAGCAAATTGGGCATTCTACTTTGTATAGGTTAATAAATTAAACACATTATAAATATAGGCGAATATTATTTATTTATTGTAAATCTTAAATTAAAACAATTATACAGAAAAATAATCCGTTGTGATTTTTATGAGGCATTAAATAATTAAATGGGAGACAAATATCGTAAATGTATTGTTAATATGATTAGTTAATTATTATAAAAGAAATTAATAGCAAATAAAGCTATTGTAATGGCCACTAATGCTAAAATATGATATCTTAAACACTACATTAAATTCTTAAAATTATCAACAAACATGAGTAAAGATAACATGGAATGTTAATAATAGTATTCAAGATAAAGTAGGAAATAATTATTTAATTAACTACAGGAAATATTGTGACGTTGAATTATAATAGAAAAACGGGATAGACACCTATAATGTAAATAGCTTCCTTTCCAATATCTTCCTACTCTTTGGTTTTATTGAGTTATTCCACAATGTAAGTTTTAACATTATTATTATTACGTGTTTTGAATTGACATTATTATTAAGACAATTGACGTTTTAAAAAAAAATACTAATGTCCAGCCAACTGACTTCGTATGTACGATTTTACTATTACAACAATTTGAAATCTTTGATAATTTCCCAAATCGATTTTTTTATATATTATAATATATACAAAACCAAAAGAAAAAGATTCTTAAATCATTGTACATGCTTATTTACAAAATAAAATCATAAATTATCGAAAACAAGAACATAAAACAAGAGCATGTCTTTACTTCTTTGTGATGAATCTGTAAAACTATAATAAAAAAAGTTTTTTAATTCAGATGCTTAGTATTTAGAATAAGACTTTTTCAAAGATTTTGCGTTATTTACATAAAAAGATTTTTAAATTCGGATTTGAATTCAATCAATCAAATCAATAGATGTCACAGTCAAATAAAAAAAAAATTCAACGATCCCAATAATAATGTCATCCCTCACGTACGAAGCCAGAGACTCTTCTAAGGCTTGGTCAACCTAGTTAGTGTCCTTGCGGACTTTGTGTCCACGGAACGAGGCCTGGATCTTCGTGGCCGCTTTGTTTAGGTCTGGGTCGGCCAAGTCGATCTTCTCTATGTCTTCCTGTGAACCAAAAAGATAAATGTCAATATTGTAGGCACAGCCGTAAGAGCAAACATCGTTGCACCGTTGACAACATCCGTTAAACAAATGACGATATGACAAGAAACGTTGGAAACACAACCTTGTGTACAAGGGCGATATCTCATAAAGTATTTGATATCGGTGAGCTTGTCGACGAGCTCGTCGACGAATCATTACAGAATCACATGGCATATCCTGGTTGACTGACGATCGAAATACTTCAATGTATTAGAGTTCATTTTTCAAAAGAGAGTTCTCATATTTTTTTAATGTAAGAGCTATCAATTTTCGTGTTTTCGAAAAAGTAGAAATATACAACTAATATCCGGTAGTCCTGGACTTCGTCAGTCACTAATGAGCTTCAAAACGTGCGGGTCATTTTGAATATGTACAAGGCTCTATTTTCGGCGATATAGACTAAAATTTTCGAAGATTCTTGATTACACTTATTTGATTGATTGACCTTATCTGGCAGTAATCACGGCACGGTTAAATCAATTGGCAATTTTTTTTTCGTAGTACCCAACAATATACAATATTGCACTTATTGTAAAGTAGCTTTTTCTCCAGACTGTTGCGGATTCATTTTTTCCCTGACTTGCCACGGAGTCGCTCACAAGTATCTACGAGGCTATCGTTTGATTACAGGACACCCTGTATATAATAATTTGTGAGTAACTGAATCATCAACGCAGAGTTTAAGCCACTGAGGTAAAATCTCAACAAATTTTGTCAGTTCGGCCTTTTATGATGTAAGTACGAGTATGTACATACTTACGGAAGAAATTTTAGAAGTTTTACCGTTAATCCTTTGAGTACCATTGACGTATATGTATGTGCGTTTAATTTAGAAATCTTTTGTTTTAATTTTGGTATATGAAGGGTTGAAGGGTAAATTCTTTTGTTTCAGTAGCTTCCTACCCCATCGACCAAACGAGCGCAAGCCGCTTGTAAGACAGATAGTGATAAATCTTAATAAATATCGTTATATGATGCGTCGCAATTTTCTTATGGATTCACATTAATTAAGAATATAATTTTACAACATGCAAGAAAGTTGACAGTTCTAGCACAGAACGAGCGCGCCTACTACTAGTAAACACGAATTGAAGTTGTCCTCGAAAGTGACTGATTCAAGCTGCAGCAGAAGGAAGGTCTAAGTTGTCGCCTAACTATGACGATCCAATAAAATAAACAGCGTCCTACAATAAGTACAATTAAAAACAGAATTTATTCCATAAGGACTAAACCTTACTTGCGGTTCTGCAATAATATTAAAAAATAGGCAATCCATTTGAAAATGATAAATAATATCACTTATTGTGGAACTCCACACCAGCTGGGCTATTATGTATCTCACTTGCTAACAAATGTCGATTGAAATCCAAAAAAATGTCCGCGCTATGTCACTTTTGTCAGCTCCACTCATCAACTCACGAACATTTTTGCTTACTGGAGTTGTCAAACCTGACATAGAGCCGCCATTTTTCAAGATTTCAATCAACAATTGTTAGTAACTGAGATACATTAGCCCTGCTGGTAATAGTATTTGCAGTGACATTATTAAAGGGTTTAAGTTCACGCGGCATTGTATTGCGTTCTTCACCCTGCTAGTTAACTATTACATCACCAACTATTTTCTATTTAGGTACATTCAAACATAAAATTGGAGCCAGGATATTTGACATCGCAGTATCCAAAACAAATTCATAAAGAAGAGTCTCATAATCAAATGTGGCACGATGGCAAAACTCAGAGACCACGTTACCCAATTCACCGAAAAGTACATTTCAATGGATGTGAATGCGGACATACGAATCAGAAACACAGGTAAAAGTCTTAAATAGGTCGCCTTCTTAAGTTGGTATAGAAAGGGGGAGGGAGGGGAAAGGGGGATCGTCCCCAAATTCGTTTTTTTTTTATTTCACGTAAAAGTTGAAAACAGTACAGAAGTACTGAAGAAGGCTTCCCTCATTGGCACTCCAACCCGAAACACGTCAAAGTCAAAGTCAAAATCATTTATTCAATTTAGGCATCAAAGATGCACTTATGAACGTCAACTTTTCATTATAATGTACTTTAAAGACTCTACCGCCGCGTTCCAAAATATACAGAACCCACCGAGAAGAAGCGGCAAGAAACTCGGGGCCATTCTTTTTATATGGATGTTTACAATGTTTCTACTTAGGTACTACAAATATGACATTTTATGGGTGGCAGAGAGACAGCTTGCCAGAAGTGGAGTATTCCAAGCATCTTTATCTTCTATATAATGTCGAACTTTATAGTAAGCTTTTTTTATTAAAACGTTTTTTACAGTCAACTTGAATTTGCCCTCTGTGAGCTCAGTTATGTGCTTTGGGATTTTATTGTAAAAACGCACACAATTTCCTAGGAATGACTTATTAGTCTTCGCAAGTCTAAAACTAGGTACAGCTATCCTATTTGTATTTCTGGTATTAAAAGTGTGTGATCACTATTTAACTTATATTTATGTAAATTTTTACGAACATACATTATATTTTCAAATACATATAAGGAAGGCAACGTTAATATATTGATTTCTTTAAATAAATCTCTCAAAGATTCACGGGGACCCATTTCGTATATAGCTCTAATAGCACGTTTCTGAAGGATAAATATGGTCTCTATATCAGCCGCTGAACCCCATAGCAATATCCCATATGACATTACGCTGTGGAAATATCCAAAATACACTAACCGCGCCGTAGAAGCATCTGTTAGCTCTCTTATTTTACGTACTGCATATGCAGCAGAACTGAGTCTTCCTGCAGCAGAACTGAGTCTCCCAACACGTTTCATGGTTGGCTCAAATAAATTATTTAAAGTGTAGTTCCAGTTTACTCAAATTCAAACGACTTGATATAAGCACCAATTCGCTCGAATTTGAGTAAGCTGGAATTAACTAACTACAGGAAGCTAACTACAGTACAGAAAGGTTGGTATAGTGGTATCGTGATAAGAAAAATGATCCTTGTACCTTATCCTGCTGTTCTTTCTCTTTCTGAGCCTGGACAGCTGCATCAACCTCCTGGGTCTTACGGGCCTGATGTCCACGGAACGACGCCTGGATCTTAGTCGCCGCGTGGCATAGCTCTGCAGACAAAGAGAAAGGGTTCTTAGTTTTGTGTGACATCTAGACTGGTATAGGGTTGGAAGGTGGTGGCGTGTGCGGCGGGTCGCCATTTTCCCTCAAATATGGTTGAGGAAGGCGACGGCTGCCACATGCGTCAACTCGTGAACGGGTGCTGCCTGCGAATATTCGTCTGCCTTGAATCCTTATAAGCATATGTAGCTTAAAAGCAAGTTGGTATACCAACTCAGAATACAAGTATCCATTAATTTGTATAAGTATTTAAAAAATATGAATTAAGTAGATAGTAGATCTATGTCTATGTAGTTTAGTAGATCTATGTCTCTTAAATTATCATGTTATATTGTACTTATAAATACATTGCAAAAAAATTGATACAGGCACGGACGCTGGAGTCTAATGAGTGTACCTAGTTGAAAACAATCAAAAAAAGAAAAAAGCTTCATTCGGCTTGAAGAACGCCTCTTGTAACTACTATAGTTGCGATCAAACGGTCTATTGGCTGACGTCATTCCTAGGATCACGTACATGTAACGTAGTCTGGCATGTCACCTGATATATTATTGTGTGCAGAACTAGATTCTAAACACTTTTTGTTACGTTGCATCTCTAGAGAACTCGGAAAACGATCTAGCCAATACTATCTAGCTAAGCCGGTTTTAGATAGCTCTAGTACGAAACTCATTACCATCACTTCACCTATGATTAATCCACTGGTGTATATTAATAATAATACTTTATTTCATACAGAAAACTTATTCTATGATTATTAGTAGCACGACATTAATCCAATATTAAGCCGCACTAAGCTAAGCTGGGAGACTTGTATTATAGAGATCTGTGCCCTCACGTTACTTTACTACATTACATATGTTACTTGCGTTGGCTTACGAATTCACTAGATAGTTTCGTATTCATCTGTAGACTCCTCCGCGCCCTCTACATAGCTCATAATTTCAGCTCCTTTTTTCTGTAGGTTAGTTACAGTCGATATCTACCTGTCCTGGCCATATAACCGATAATAGAAGAAAAATCATATTTCATTCATTCATACTATACATATATATGTATAGTATTAACAAATGGCGGCTCTTGTCACTTTTGTCAGTTCAGTCGTTGATGACTGAACTGACAAAAGTGACAAGAGCTACTAACATTTTTGCTTAATGAAGTTGTCAAAACTGACATAGAGCGGCCATTTTTGAAGATTTCATTCAACATTTGTTAGCAGTTGAGATACATAATAGCCCTGCCGTAGGCTTTTCCTCTTTACCCAACTGCAGCCCGAAAAGAAGGTGATGTGTTTGACCTGTATTTAGGTATGTATGTATGTCAACTTTTTATGTACGAGTATGCTCATAACTTCTCAAAGGCTCAACTGATTATGATACGTCATAAGATTCCTATTGGCGGATTTTGAGCTAAATTTCTATAGTGGGGTTATTTAAGTTTCAGATTGTTTTCTTGTTCTGAGTTTTCTCTATATTTGGTCAATATTTGACCTGGTTCTAGCTGTGGGTACTAACATACAGCATCATTTGATTCATAACTAAATTCCGCACAAAATACATTGCATACAAACGGAACTTGGAAATGGTCGGAGTATTCCGGTTGTAAACAAGAATTCAGATAGCTGCTCCAGTCTGTAGTATAGTCTCAGTTAAACATAATAAGCACATAGTATAATATATATTTAACACAGGAGTGTTAAATATATCTGATTCTTCTAATCTGAATCATAAAACACAGGAAACATCGTGGTGAATTTAAACTTTACAAAGGTCTTTCAGAAAAAAAAAAACGGCTTTTTCTAACATTCATGTGGTTATTTGCACGATACCTACCTGTTTTTTTAATGGTTTGTCTGTCAGTATCTATAACCAGAGTAATTTCTGAAAAGGCTGGACCAATTTTGATGGAGTTTATACTGAAAGCATTAATTACCTAGTAGTTACCCAGTTTGATTGATCTATACGTAGTCAAGAGTAGAAAGAGGTCAATCGTCGAATCCAACTCGGCTGGGCAGCGTTCCGGAAACTTCGCGAAGTCTTCTCGTCAAAAATACCTCACTGCCTCAAGACAAGAGTCTTCGACCAATGTGTGTTACCAGTGATGACTTATGGCACTGAAACGTGGTCTCTTACTATGGGCCTCATAGATAAGCTCAAAGTCGCACAACGAGCTATGGAGAGGGCTATGCTCGGGGTTTGTCTACGTGATCGAATCAGAAATGAAGTAGAAGAACGAAAGTCACCGACATAGCCCAGAAAATTAGCCAGTTGAAGTGGCAGTGGGCAGGGCACATAGCACGCAGAACAGATGGCCGATGGGGCCGAAAGGTTCTGGCGTGGAGACCACGGACCGGCAAGCGCAGCGTAGGTCGTCCACCGACACGGTGGACAGACGACCTGATGAAGGTCGCAGGACGACGTTGGATGCAGGCCGCTTCCAACCGGTCCTTTTGGAAAATCATGGGGGAGGCATATGTTCAGCAGTGGACGGCTGAGATGATGATGATACGTAGTACCTACAATCTAGAAAAACCTATGACGATATTTAAGCCCATAGAATTATTTTAAAAGTTCTAATAAGCTAACTTTGTCATACCGCTAGTTCGGTTAGTAGATATAAAGTCTCACTTTTTCGATGATTTCCTTTGTTTGACCAAGTTGATTCGTGTAAGTCAGTCGTTACTTATTTCATTTTAATTTAGAAACAATATGTCTACAGGTTCGAAACAAAATAGGTACCTAAGATAATGTGAAGCTTTATTAGATTTTGTTGTGAAAATATAAATATGTTCGGTAACTGAAAACCAGACGTCCATTTACTGCAACGGTTTTGTCAACAACCTGTATATGATCTTAATAAGATCAGTGTCACACACTATCTTAAGATGTCTTCATTATCTGCAGTAGTCTTAGCGTATCTTAACATGCCGTTCGAATATCGGTAGAATCTTAAGCTACTCTAAGGTAAAATATTATAATTATATTCACCGTGTGTGATGGGCTTAACTCTAGCGCTGTGCGAAATGTGGAGGCGATAGCTGCGCATGGGTACAGTCGCGCACATGTGACAGAGAGAGACAAGAGTCCTTCGTCCCTCTAGCCTCCCTTTGATACCCAATTTTCGACTTCTGCGCAATAACGGTCAGCGCTAGAGTTACGTGCCGCGGGCTGTACGCTGTGTTGCTAGTGCGAATTTTGTAGAATTAAAATATAATAGATATTTTTTTTAATATATGATTATGATTTTTGAAGCATTAACGCCTGCCAAGCGGACCAAATTTGCGTGTTCTGAGAATCTGCGTTAGAATAAGGATATGTAATTTCACTCTTTAATAATATCAAAATAACCAAGGATACCTCGTAAACTATAATGTATGCTATTGAGTATATATGTGTACCGTTTACTTTACAGAATCACCACATAGTTTGGGTGCAGAGCCCGATAAAAGCTATGTTGACGGGAGGGATTGCTATGCAACCCCCTGGCGTGCCGCCCAAACAATACCTTGTGAAGTTTAGACATTACAAAGATTAGTCTATCGAAGTAGGTATACAGACAAAACATTTTGAAGCAGTGTTGTGGTTTGAGACAGAATAGAAGTAGCTAAGGATTTTTTCATGCTTTGGACATAGGCTGGATTTTTTTATCTCCAGTCTAGTTGTTAAATGGTTCAGACTACCAATGGTTATAATGATTAATATATATAAATCTAATGTAATTTTAACCGTTTATAGCTTTAACTATGTATCACAAGCGCATTAAATTGCCAACACTAAATATTATACTGTAGAGAGAGAGAGAGATAGATAAACTCTTTGTAGCAACACCACATTACAGAAAAATAACACATAAATATTTGTGTTATCTGTGTGTTCTTGTATATTTATACAAGATAATATAGTCAAGAAAACATTATACAAAACTTAAAAATTATAATTAAAGGTACAATTGGCGGTCTCATCGATTAGAGCGATCTCTTCCAGATTACCATCTATAAATCATTCTTCAGTGTCGTCTCTTTGGCTTCTGTGCTTTTCCTTTGTATGCAATTAGTTCTATTTTTCTACTGACTTCCAAAAAAAGGAGGTACTCTATTCGACTGTATTTTTTTTATGTTTGTTAGCTCATAACTTTCGACTGGGTGAACTGATTTTCCAAATTCTGCTTCTTTTCTCTTTTTGTTTGGAAGCTGGTGCTTCCCGTGTAGTTCCATTAAAATTTCATCAAATTCAGTCTAGTAGTTTTTGAGAACACTCCAATAACTGAATAGAATGGAAGTCGGTATTACATTTTTTAAATTGTACTTGTCTGTTTGTAAGTAAGTCTCAAGTTAATCCCGTTTCATTGTATTCTTTGTTAGGAAGATGCTAGCGTCAAAATGACGTTTTAAAAATGTATGAAAAACTAATTAGACTCTTTTTCGCCTTTGGTTTTTCGTGTTTCTTTTGTTTTTTGTGTAGCGTTGTCTATTGCTCTTGTGAATTGTTCTTGGATTTAAAATTGTACTAACTCGTAAGGAGAGTCACGCTTCAATATACGTGTTGTCATTGTCATGTGTCCATATAATTATGTAGGGTATACATTTTTTGTAGGTTAGGCCTATTCAGACCTGAGCGTTATTCGCTACCGCTGTGGGTAGTGAAGTATACCACACGGAACTCGATGGGTAAATAGTATTAAGTTCCATAACTGCAGCGAAACTTGTACCGCCTAGAGAGGCGGTATTTTCTCTCGTTTGGCGAAACTAGTTCTTCTACTAGTTCTAGCAAGTAACAGCGACATGCTTCCATGCCAACGGATATCTCTACTGCGCGCGGTAGCGATATCCGCTCTGGTGTAAACAGCGAAATTAACGCATAACCTTTCGGATCTCTCTATCGCTCGCGGTAGCGAATAACGCCTGTCTGAATAGGCCCTTAGAATTGGTAAAATGTTCCATATTCAAGGTTCCGCAACATTTCAGAGATGGGTTTTGTGTCATAAAGTTTTAATGACTTCTAAACGGGTCATAAAATCAAAAACTAATTATACAGAAGGTTGTTTGCTTATTCTATATAACTTATTAATATTAAGTATACTTTTCATACAGGTTGGCATATGTCAGGGGTGTTTAGAAGGTGAATTTAACTTAATTTTCGGCGAGCCAACTAAATAATAGTTCTAAGTTAAATTAAATTGTATAGTATGTATAGTTTTTGTGAAAATATCAGAACCAGTGCCCACTGCCGTGCGATTCTCTAAGAGCAAACATCGTTGCATCTTTGACAACATCCGTGAAACGAATGACGAGATGACAAGAAACGTTGGAAAAGCAACCTTATGTACAAGGGCAATATCTCAAAGTCTTTGACATCGGTGAGCTCGTCGACGAGCGCATCGACGAATCATTAGAGAATCGCACGGCTGTTATCGCTTCTCAGCCTTTTGGCTAAGACCAAAGTGTAACATCTCTACTTTTTATCTTAATATCTGAAAGTCCCTCATGGGACCAGTATATTAAACTGATGAATAAGTTAAGAAAGTCGATATTTAAGTACATATTGCACATATTCAAATGGGGCTGCCGTGACAACACTGAAACTGTTTGAGACTGCGGTTTCGCCACTCGAACGATGTCACATTTACTGGTTTGTTCCTTATTACCAGCTGCACAAGTGACGACCTCTTTAATGCCACAGACGACGGAATTTAAGTGGCGAAATTCTATTCAAAGTTGCAGAGAAGTCTACAACTTTAAATCAAACTTTAATCAAAGTGGTACCATTGACACGAAAAAAACATACGAGTATATACAAATAATATCCTAATTGTCTTATTACATTATGAGACCTTTGCAGACGTGAAATTATTTTGTTCAACACATAATATTTTATTTGTAATATAGTAAAACAGGATTAACGTGAGACTTACGCGTTGTTAATATAAATAACATAAAAATATTAGTCTAAATATAATATATCATATGAACAATAATAAAGCTGTTAAATATTTCGTTTCCTCTCCCTGAACATTTCCAAAGTTATCTCACAAAATGGAAAGTAAATCAGAGTTGACAGGGAACAAATTACACGAGGCCGCAGCGAAGAGAGGCCGGTACCCCCTGGGAGCCTCTTCGGATACACAATTTCTAGATGTCTTTTAATGTTTAATGTATGAATTAAAATTACATTTGCACAGAGAGCTTCCAATTTTAATCTCAGACAAGTAATTCCATTAAAGTTTTCAAATTAGATAAATTGAGAACGCTAAAGAAAGATCACATGATAGATAAATTCGTCGCTTGGACTGCTCCAGTTCTGCGTGACCTAGTTTTGGTAATGCCTTAGAAGTCAGAGGATTCAGGTTCAAAATCTAAGTTTGTATATTTTTTCATTTCAAAACCATTGTGGTAAAAGCCTTAAAATTAGTAAACCATTTTCAGTTGAAAACCCTTAGACTGTTTTGTAATGTGTATAGTCATATTTTTATCTTAATCTGCACTAATAGTATTATAAAGAAGAAATATTTGTTTGTTTGAATTAAATAGGCTCCTATACTATTGCATCGATTTGAAAAAAAAATTCACCATTGGAATCCTACATTATCTGTGATGAACATAGGCTATATAATATTTTATAAAAAAAAGTATGAAAACTTCGATAATGAAACCCAATGTGTGATAAGAATACCAAAATAAAATCCTTAGCAATCTAAGGATTTTATTTTGGTCAATAGTTTCAGCAGCATACGCAATCGTATGCTGCTGAAACTATTGACAATAGAGCAAAGTGATGTATGAGAGTTTTATAGAGGGAATCAATTTCTACTAAAAGTTTAGAATACCATATTATCTAACCATTACAGTAATGTCACAATAACTACTTTTCCATGTTAAAAAAGCAATAACAACGCCGAAAAATTTTTATATCGTGTACGCTGCGGAAACTATAAACAATAGAGCAAAGTGATGTATGACAGTTTTATGGAGGGAATCAATTTCTACTAAAAGTTTAGAATACCATATTATCAAACCATTACAGTAATGTCACAATAACTACTTTTCCATGTTAAAAAAGCAATAACAACGCCGAAAAATCCTTATATCGTGTACGCTGCGGAAACTATAAACAATAGAGCAAAGTGATGTATGACAGTTTTATAGAGGGAATCAATTTCTACAAAAAGTTTAGAATACCATATTATCAAACCATTACAGTAATGTCACAATAACTACTTTTCCATGTTAAATAAGCAATAACAACGCCGAAAAATCTTTATATCGTGTACGCTGCGGAAACTATAAACAATAGAGCAAAGTGATGTATGACAGTTTTATAGAGGGAATCAATTTCTACAAAAAGTTTAGAATACCATATTATCAAACCATTACAGTAATGTCACAATAACTACTTTTCCATGTTAAAAAAGCAATAACAACGCCGAAAAATTCTTATATCGTGTACGCTGCGGAAACTATAAACAATAGAGCAAAGTGATGTATGACAGTTTTATAGAGGGAATCAATTTCTACAATAAATTTAGAATACCATATTATCAAACCATTACAGTAATGTCACAATAACTACTTTTCCATGTTAAAAAAGCAATAACAACGCCGAAAAATCCTTATATCGTGTACGCTGCGGAAACTATAAACAATAGAGCAAAGTGATGTATGACAGTTTTATAGAGGACATCAATTTCTACAAAAAAGTTTAGAATACCATATTATCTAACCATTACAGTAATGTCACTATAACTACTTTTCCAAAAAATCTATAATAAAATCCTTATATCGTGTACGCTGCGGAAACTATAAACAATAGAGCAAAGTGATGTATGACAGTTTTATAGAGGGAATCAATTTCTACAAAAAAGTTTAGAATACCATATTATCTAACCATTACAGTAATGTCACAATAACTACTTTTCCATGTTAAAAAAGCAATAACAACGCCGAAAAATCCTTATACCGTGTACGCTGCGGAAACTATAAACAATAGAGCAAAGTGATGTATGACAGTTTTATAGAGGGAATCAATTTCTACAAAAAATTTAGAATACCATATTATCTAACCATTACAGTAATGTCACAATAACTACTTTTTCATGTTAAAAAAGCAATAACAACGCCGAAAAATCCTTATATCGTGTACACTGCGGAAACTATAAACAATAGAGCAAAGTGATGTATGACAGTTTTATAGAGGGAATCAATTTCTACAAAAAAGTTTAGAATACCATATTATCTAACCATTACAGTAATGTCACTATAACTACTTTTCCAAAAAATCTATAATAAAATCCTTATATCGTGTACGCTGCGGAAACTATAAACAATAGAGCAAAGTGATGTATGACAGTTTTATAGAGGGAATCAATTTCTACAAAAAAGTTTAGAATACCATATTATCTAACCATTACAGTAATGTCACAATAACTACTTTTCCATGTTAAAAAAGCAATAACAACGCCGAAAAATCCTTATACCGTGTACGCTGCGGAAACTATAAACAATAGAGCAAAGTGATGTACGACAGTTTTATAGAGGACATCAATATCCTCAAAAAGATTTGGAATACCATATGTCATGGAAAAGTAGTTATTGTGACTGTAATGGTTAGCCATTACAGTCACAATAACTACTTTTCCATGATAAATTATACACCGGTACAAACTAGGCCACACTATTAGTACTTTTCGTACCTTTGTATTAATCTTAATATATACTCTAATAATAAAGAGGAAAGATTTGATTGTTTATAATGGATAAACGCAAAAACTACTTAAACAATTCAAAAAAATCATTCACCAGTAGAAAGCTATGATGTAAGAGTTTTTGTTCATCATCATCATCATCCATCATAACACGGTTGAAACCGCGGACCGCAGCTAGTATAATATATTTTTTTAATTTACTGGTGACGTCAGTGTCGCTCTGAAAACTAAAATACCACTAAAGTACCAGCTTATGGCGAGGCCAAAAGCCGAGCCTACTACGCGAATGAAGTCGCGGGCAGTCGCTAGTTACTTATAAATATAGTGTTTATAAAACCGACCAAGTGAGATGTTGACCTCACGTATCAAGAAAATGAAATCATTTATTCTGTATAGGCCTACGGGGGCACTTACAAATTGTCATATTACATTTATTATTTCTTAAATCGACAACCGGATCGGAACGCGACCACGACTGAAAAGATCCGGCAAGAAACTCGGCGGGCTTGTCTTTTTTCATTTTATTTGTATCGCCAATTTCTTAATGTATATAACAAATGTTCGTTTATTTTTAGTTCCAGTGTGTTGCCTTACAAAAGAGACCATAATAATGGTATCAGTAGGGCAAGACACGCTACACTTTGACATGGTAATACACGAGTAGGTAGATCTTGGAGTGAAGAATTCCCTGTATAAAATAAAACATATATGATCCCAGCTGCACGAAAAGTTTAACAGGTATACGTGAGTCCACGAGTTACTGAGTAGGTCAATAAAATGACTGTCTGGTTGGCGCAGTTCGGAGCAACCCTGCCTTCTGAATCACTGGACCCGGGGTCGATCTCCGGACAGATCAAAACTTTTGTAAGCATATGAACATGTCTGTTTGATCTGTGTCTGGGTGTGTTTATGTATATAAGTATGTATATCAGTCATCAAGTTACCATAGTACAGGCTCTGCCTAGTTTTGAGACCGAAGATTTTGTGTGGATGTTTGTTATTATTTTTAAGGCGCGCTCGTATCCTGATAATAGTAAAAAGCAGAATCTTTAAACATCTAACGAAACAGATCGATAATATTCTATGAAAAAAATACTTTAGTTAGAAAAGGAACAGGAAAAGAGTAATTACCGAATAGATTTCATAAACTCGCTCTCTGCAGAAAAAAATCTTAAATAGGTCCACAAAAATAAACTTTCACGTTCAAACTCTCAGAATTTTCAGCTATAACACAATATTTTTTAGGTTATACATAGCCAACATATAGTACTAAAATAGTAACCAGCAGTTTTTTCAATTGTGTTAGTATATATCGAAAAATATAAAGAAAATGTACAAAATTAATGTATTTTCGCATTAAATCGTCCAATCTAACAAGTGATTTTCAACCTTACGTAAAGCAACGTAAATTATTTTAAAATTGGGGTTAGACCGCGCCTTAATAGAGAGCTGATAGCTTCTAGATCGAAAAGTAGTCTTCAGCAATTTTATTTGTATTATTTATTTACCAAAGGATATTGCCTACATTCATTCATGTATAGCTTATTCAACGTCGCACTAGAGTAGTTTAAGCTTTACTAAAGTTGAAAATAAAGTTTCCTGTATTAAGACTTTCCATTTCACAGAAAGACTATTGTCGAAACTAAAGAAACATAATAAGCTGATTATGTTCAAACTATTACTATCTTAGACTTTTATAAGGGGTGTAAGTCCCTGGAGTTGATAAACCGGGAAAAGTAATGATATTAAGTCGAGCTGCATAAATGAAACCACCTGGGTCAAATGCAAACTGATTTATTTTATAATAATAATAATTTACAGAAGTCAAAGTCAAAGTCAAAATTATTTATTCAATTTAGGCATCAAAGATGCACTTATGAACGTCAATTTTTCATAATAATGTACTTTAAAGACTACTGCCGCGTTCCAAAAATATATTGAGCCTACCGAGAAGAAGCGGCAAGAAACTCGGGGCCATTCTTTTTATATAGATGTTTTTACAATGTTTTTACTTAGGTACTACAAATATTAGCTCCAGTGTGTTGCCTTACAAAAGAGAACATAATAATGGTATCAGTTGGGCAAGACACGCTACACTTTGACATGTTAGTACTCGAGTAGATAGATCCTGGATTGATCAGTCCCAAGCTGTTTTATGTTAGTTTTAATAGTAATTTTAAGCTTATTAATAGGCAAATCTCGGATAACATTGGGAACTTTATTATAGAATCGTATACATTTCTGTCGTATGCGGGATCGCCGGTGTCAGCAGAATCTCACAATACAATATGTACTTATATCGTACAACCTTAGTCAATTTGGCCAACAATACAATAGATTTCGCAGAAATCAACCTACTTTTCCAGGAACTGCAACATGTGTGGTTTACATACCTGTGTGAGGAAACGGCATAGTTTTGGCTTGAGAGGTATGAATAGTTTATAAGCTACTAACCGGCTATGGTATATATATCGTTTGCCTTGGCACTGACCTAATCCTTCTTGACAATCCCCTTGTGGTAAGCCCGGCCAATGGCCTAGGGATTACCTGTCTGCAGGGGATTTATATGTCCTACTTCGGCTTAAGACTTAAAGGCAGTTCATGTTGCCCTCATATCTGCTTACCAAACATGCATTCATGAGAAAATATGGTATTTTGAGTTGTTTCATTTCTATTTTTTACATCATAAAAACTTTAGTCTTGAAAATTACATGACAGATTACCACAAAATCAAGATGGTTGTAATTATGGAAGCTTCCTTAAAATGGACACAGCAATCGTCAGGCCTTCATCAAAATCAGCACCGCCGTTAACAAGAGTTAGCCTTTTATCTACCGACTTCCAAAGAGGAGGAGGTATTCAATTCGACTGTATTTTTTTATTTTTTATGTTTGTTACCTCATAACTTTCGATTGGTTGGACCGATTCTCAAAATTCTTTTTTTGTTTAAAAGCTGGTGCTTCCCATTTAAATTTCATCAAATTTGGTCAAGCAGTTTATAAGTTACACAACAATAACTGATTTTTATCAAAGTAATAGAATGGAGGTCAGTATAACATTTTTCAAATTGCTCTTGTGTTTATTATGGTCTCATAAATCCTTATCTGTTCAAGCTAGTGATAAGATGAATTTTGTATAATTAAGGAAACTAAAGTTTCAAATAATTAACAGTTGTTTACTTAACCTACTTTAATGTTGGACTTAAAAATATAAAATTTTCAAACAAACATTGGTATAATATGTCTTAAATACTATACCAGGTTTACCGTTATGTACGTATTAAATTTGCCACTTTTACTCGTGTACAATGTTTTTGTTTTAAAATGTATAATGTAAATTTATCTGGATTCTTGACTTCTGACAATACTAATCAGATACCGTGACCACTTGGCCACCGAGGTATATCGTCCAAGCATCGAATTTTAACTCTCTATTTGATTTAACCGTTGTACGAAAAATCACGTCTGAGGATGTGCATTTTTCTCTCTAGAATTGCTTAGTTCGGTTTCGCTAAGCAGGCGTTAATGCTTTAAAATCATATATCTTTTTCCTAAACCATAATACTAATCAACTTTGTATCAGCCCTTTTAGATAAGTTATTTATGACCGTGCCTCCAGAGCGCAAGGTTCCAGCTTAGATCCCTGAAATATTTGTGTTCTCAGAGATCAGATGAATGTGATGTGTTAACTTGTGCCCATACCTCGAGTGACACAGTGAATTACAGGTAGGTATGAGTTAGCCATCATTATTATATTCAAAAAGTTTTTGATAATAATAATTATTTTCAAAATGTTTTCTAATATTTATATCTGCTTTGCAAATAGTGATCTCACCTAGACTTACAGGTTGTTATTAAATATGCAGCTTAATGCTAATGATGCTTAATGCAGCCGTTTCTGATGTCATAATTTAAGCTAAAGTCAATACTCAATATTTTGTATTCAGATCTAAATCTAGCAAAGCTCGGTCATCCAGGTATTTTATAGAAATAATAACCTCTGCAGGCCTACCATACACTTGTAGATTATTTGTCAAGTTCTGAGCAGTTCAGTAAAAGCATCTCAAATTGACCTGCCAAAAATCGTACCATGAACTTCATTTGACTGACATGCGTTTGAACTGCTAGGCCTAAGAAGGACCCTAAATTATTGTCTCTGACAGTTTACGTGAAAGAGCTGACGTTCTACCACTTTGTATAACGTTCTTACTCTTTCATTTATGTTGGTTTATTTTATGTTCTGAAACTAAGATAAGCCTTATTCTGAAACCTAATGATCTGATTTAAAAATTAGTTCAATTTATAATGTATTGTTTGATTATATATATTCCAATATTATTCACAGGCATCGTAAAATACGTTATAATAATAATATTGAGGGATCCAGCAGAGTTTGTGACATTGATTTAGTGAATTAATTTCTTGCTACATTAGTTAAACAAAGTACAAATATTTTGTAATGATATTAGAACGCATCCAATCTAGTAAACAACAGTGTACAGTTTGAAGTGGATTCTCAGAGAAACGACCGGAATGATTATTATCTACCTACTATATCAAGGCGGTGTTCCAAGTGATAATTCTTATTTATTCAACTTTTATGAATTATGGCCGCGTCTACACCTCGCCGTCGTGTTAGTTATGCTCACTTAGAAGTACTATGGGAGTTCTAAATACCCAATAGCTGTAGGGTGAAAATATGAGATGACTTTTTTTTATATTCTTCTTCTAGTAACTCAAATAATTATTCGTATGCGTTTCACATTCTTCTACGATAGTAACAGAAACATTTTTTTCGCAAATTGATAGAAATTCACGGTTTTTACGTTTAATAGGTCACAAAAAGTTGCTTTAGCTCGCCTGATTTATGTGACAGATATGCAGGTTACTTTGATGGATATCTAAAGTCAAAAAACACATCATGGTACGCTTACAGCAGGTCAATTACAGGCCGCCCTTTGCTGGCCAGCTAGGTCACGTGACCAATAGTTGGCTGGCCTGCTAGAGTCCGCCATGGTACGAATTTGCAAAACAGCTCAATAAAACGCTTAACTGTCCTGCTATAAGAGGCTTATGGTAGACCTTCTGTTCTCTCTACCGTTTTAAACGCAACTGAACGGAACTAATTGAATAAACGTTAGTAAACTTTTATTAGTGCTGAAGTTTTCCTTTTCATTATTACTTATCAGAAGAATATAGAGCGAAAAGATGTTTTATGGTAAATGAAAATTACTGTGCGTACACCCCTACGTCGATCATTCAATTTCCATCCCAGATATTGCAATCGATCTTTCTCTGATTCGATTGCAATATCGCTGTCGACACGACTCGTCAAACCGGAAGAAATCTAATCGAATGATCGTCAATAAGCTTTTTTTGGTTGGTGTGATCGGTCAATATTTAAAATAGAATCAAACCAAATACGGAACATAGGTAAATGTGTGAGTAACGTAATAAAGTAATACAACGTAAATTAACTAATAAAAGTTTATTTACGATTATTTAATTAATTTGATATTTTCTGTGATCAGTTGCGTTTAAAACGGTAGAGAGAACAGATGTTATTTATATAAAGTATCTGGATTACCGAGCTTTGCTAGATTTGGGTACGAAAATAAAATAGCAATACATGTTTCGTGAGAATCTTGATACCGTGATTCAGGATTTTGCAATGCGACTGTGAAACCATCTAGTTTGAGCCCAAAGCAACACATGCACTACTAGATATACTAGCGGAGTATCCAGTAAGAGCAAAGTCACGGTAGGTGCGACGACGAGAGAAACGAGGAGGAGTATTAGGTTGAATGGTGACCACACGACGCCAGAATTAGACTTTTCCGTCGATATATCGCAGCACTTTTGGTCTAAATTACTTGTCGAATATATGTCCTGTCGAAGCATTGACTTGTCGATATATATATTTTTTGAAGTAAGTCACTTGTCAAAGTATTGATCTTGTCGAAATTCAGAGGTACACCTACAAAATTGCCAAACTTTATTATTCTTTTATTATGCTAAAATATCATTAGTTAGTTTATGCTTTAGAATAGTATGCTTAACAATAATTATGCTTATAGTAGTTATGCTTTAAAAATTGTGCCTGTAAAAGTTATGCCAAATGAATATTAGTATCATTAGTTAACTTATGCTTTAGAATAGTATGCTTAACAATTATTACGCTTAAAGTAGTTATGCTTTAAAATTGTGCCTGTAAAAGTTATGCCAAATGAATATTAGTATCATTAGTTAACTTATGCCTTAGAATAGTATGCTTAACAGTTATTATGCTATGCTTTAAAATAGTAGTTATGCTTTAAAATTGTGCCTGTAAAAGTTATGCCAAATGAATATTATTATCATTAGTTGACTTATGCTTTAGAATAGTATGCTTTACAATTATTACGCTTATAGTAGATATGCTTTAAAATTGTGCCTGTAAAAGTTATGCCAAATGAATATTAGTATCATTAGTTAACTTATATTTTAGAATAGTATGCTTAACAATTATTATGCTTAAAGTAGTTATGCTTTAAAATTGTGCCTGTAAAAGTTATGCCAAATTAATATTAGTACCATTAGTTAACTTATGCTTTAGAATAGTATGCTTAACAATTATTATGCTAATAGTAGTTATGCTTTAAAAATTGTGCCTGTAAAAGTTATGCCAAATGAATATTATTATCATTAGTTAACTTATGCTTTAGAATAGTGTGCTTAACAATTATTACGCTTATAGTAGATATGCTTTAAAATTGTGCCTGTAAAAGTTATGCCAAATGAATATTAGTATCATTAGTTAACTTATGCTATAGAATAGTATGCTTAACAATTATTATGCTTATAGTAAATATTTAAAAACTGTGCCTTCAAAAGTAATGCCAAATTAAAATTAGTATCATTAGTTAACTTATGCTTTAGAATAGTATGCTTAACAATTATTATGCTTATAGTAAATATTTAAAAACTGTGCCTGTAAAAGTTATGCCAAATAATATTAGTATCATTAGTTAACTTATGCTTTAGAATAGTATGCTTAACAATTATTACGCTTATAGTAGATATGCTTTAAAAACTGTGCCTGTAATAGTTATGGCAAAGGAACATTGTGAATAACTATTATTAGGATAAGTGAATGTATGCCACGACATTATTATGATAAAACATTTATGTATAAAAATAGGGAACAGGGAAACAGAACTAACTTAATTATATTTATTAATGTTTGATTAGACACGCCAATAGACAAAGAACATTAGAATAAACATTCAACACGTTGCAATAAATTAAGACTACCTTTTCATAAAAACAAAATATAATTGGACAAAGTACGACGTTTAAAGAACTTAATTAGATTAACTGAACAATTCGAAGACTTATGCCGACAGCCAGGGAATCGAATCAGATGGAGATCAATTATGATCTAAGGGCTTTATTGACGTCAGAACTGGAGTTTAGATGCGATGAGGTGTCCGGCACAAGTCAGTTAAATATGAGGTAGGTATAAGAATGGTTTTTACTTATGAAATTACTGATAGTGTGAATATCGACTTTCTTATTCTAATTAGAATTCCAAATTCAAATTCATTCAAATATAGCTATGACATTCTTTAATTAATTTGTAGTTCATTTGTTTTTCCGCTTTATTTGATTGTAGCTAATTTAGACCATTGAAAAAAGTAACAGGTCAAAATAATTTTGGTTACCCAAAATAGCATATCATTATGAAGTAGCGTCGGCAAAACTAGTTTGTCAGCTTATGTTTTTTTAGTAAGGGAGCCACTGGAGGAAAATGTTCTTTTTGATTTTGTTGAATGTCTACTTAACTTAGATGCAACTAAATATGAACTCATTGTGTAATATAAACATATATTGAACTTAATGTATTAGTGTCAAGTGCGTACATACTGTTAGTTTTGCACAAAACATGTCTAAATCACAAGAAACAAACACTAACGACTTAACACATTTATTGAAACTCCAAAAATGAGTTTATTTTATTTGTTCATATGACAGCGCGCCAAAGTCGTTTACTTACTACGGAAAAATATACTAAAAAGTATTTTTTATACAATGGCCTTCCATTTGCTTTTAATAGGTGAAAAATATCAATCACAAACGATATAAGGCAATTCCCAAAAGAAAATAGCCTTCAACATAACACACAGACCAACAATACAGAACCGGCCCAACCAGCCATGGCATGGCTCTGCGACAAGTGTGTGATTATTGGAGCAGCCATGACATGGCTCCTCGACAGGTAAAGGGGATATTTTATGAATTGTTTTAAACAATTACTGGAATGCGATGGACTGTTTCGGTAAATAGTCATTCATTGTAGCGTTCAATGAGAAGGCATGTTTAAGAGTTTGATATCTTCCAGTTGATGATGTAGAAACAAGTACTAAGGTACTAAAAATAAATTCATATACAACAAAAACACTGCGAGCAATATCGGCAAGAGGCAAACAAAACGTTTCCCTTATGTCCTGTAAGTATTAAATTTGATACTCTTTGTATTAATGATAACTACATGAAGATATGTAACGCTTGAAACTTCCTATCGAATATGAGTGCTCAAGTCAATATTTGATATGCCTAAAATGATATATGATATTTTAGTTAGTAACAAGTGCAATTTAAAAAAAAATATACAGACATGGGTCATATGTTCAGCAGTGGACGTCCTACGGCTGAGATGATGATGAATACTGACTTCCATTCTATTACTTTGGTAAAAATTAGTTATCGGAGAGTAACTCAAAAACTACTGAACCGAATTTTATGAAATTTCATAATGAAATTTCATCACACAGGGAGCACTAGCTTACAAACAAAAATAGAATTTTGAGAATCGGTTCACCCAGTCGAAAGTTATGAGGTAACAAACATAAAAAAACATACTGTCAAATTGAGTACCTTCTCCTTTTTTTGGGAGTACCGATAGAAAAAGAGTTTTTTCAACCAAAATACTCAACATTTTGGATTTTGACACTTTATTCGACTTATTCATTTGTGGCGCTCGGGTTTTAAAAAAATCTAGTAAAATTATTTTAATTTCTACGTATCTCTATTTATATATCATAATATGAATCTAAAAGCCAGTGAGTGAAGATGATTTCTTACATCTTCACTCACTATATAATACATAATCAGCTCAATGGATTTACACGGAATACGGACTGGACCTATGGTGTACCTTATACCTAGGATTAGCACATAGGCTTTATATAACACTAATATGGTAGGTATGACATTAGATTAGACACTGTATCAACCTTTATAATACCTGTCATCATCACCATCATCATCATATTTAACCACGCGGGGGAAACCGCGGGGCACCAGTAGTAAAGAAATAGGTGTTTTTTTTTTTAATGTGGAATATCATTTTCTTATGAACCAGTTGGAATTGTCCTGCATCAATGTCCTGTGACGTTTATCAGATTATTGAGCCCCCTTGAAATACTGACTTTCTTCTTCTTATTAGGGATCTCCTCATTACTGATTCGATTACATAGAGAAGCCCTGAGCACAAATCTCTTCTTGGCACGTTGTGCGACTTTAAGCTAACTAAATAGACCACGTTTAGTGTCTTAAGTCATCATTGTGCTAAGTTAACCTAACTGCTAAACCACCATGTAATAAGAGTTTGAAAACTAATGTGAGTATCACACATTATACTAATATAACGATACCGGCTGCACACACTTGGTATTATGTCGGTTTAAGGCGCGGTCGTATCCCGATAATAGTAAAAAGCAGAATCTTTAAACATCTAGTGTAAAGAAAAAGATCGATAATAATCTATGAAAAAAATACTTACGTTAGAAAAGGAACAGGCAAAGAGTAATAACCGAACAGAATTCATAAATATTACTCGCTGTCTGCAGTAAAAAATTCTAAAAAAGTCCATAAAAATAAACTTTCACGTCCAAACTCTCAGAATTTTCAGCGATAACACTATATTATTTTTTAGGTAATACATAGCCAACATATAGTACTAAAGTAGTAACCAGCAGTTTTTTCAATTGTGTTAGTATATATCGAAAAATATGAAGAAAACGTACAAAATTAACGCATTTTCGCATTACATCGTCCAATCTAACAAGCGATTTTCAACCTTACGTAAAGCATCGTAAATTATTTTAAAATTGGGGTTGGACCGCGTCTTAAGTCCGACGACGCACTGACACTGTGTGCGACGCAAACTCCAAGCGTGTTCACACTCCCTGAAGAAGAACGTCTTATACCTTCGAAATGTCGTCGGACTTAAACCGACATAATACCAAGTGTGTGCAACCAGTATCTTTATATTAGTATAATACCATGTAATAACTTGCCCAAAACTAAGAAATAATTATTTTAGCAGTCAATAAACTGACTGCTAAAATACATCTTTATTACTTTCAAACTTTATCCCATAACATGCTCCAAAACATTTTGTAAGACAGAACAACCGTGAAAACGTTAGGGCCTATAAAACATCAACATTTTCGAGTAGGAACTAACGCACACATAAACCGACCTTATTATAGGGTGTTCAAAAGAACATTTTCATTAAAATTATCCAATGGTATCTTTAGAAGCTGCTTCCTTGAGCTTGTAAATTTAATAGCTTTACATATAGGTTTATATGAAAAATAAATGTTAGCAGTAAATTTAGTGTTGTTATGTAGAAATCAATTTCTACAATTGTAACCAAAAAAAATTTGGACCTGTTTGGAACGATTCCCATATACTATAAATTTAACCAAAAAAATAATAATGTGTAATTGCAGTGTTTCAAGGCAAGTTTTTTGAATGAAGCCAGGAATGCATGGGTGTCAGACTACCTAAACACCAATTTTCTTGAAAGGCATTTTTTGCAGTGACTGTAGGATGGGATGGACCACTTTGCAATCTAGTACAGAAGCGTCTTTTTGATATACCTACATACATATACACTCGAGAGCAATGAATCCGGGTCACTTAAAGAATGTTAAAATTCTCGGAAACTAAAAATGATAGGTTAATGCAATAAATTGTATTTAATAGACAATGTAATACTCCTTAAATGAAAGTAAAAAAAATATGAGTCACCATACATTTTATTAACACAAAATTACATAAAGAAAAAAACTGCTGATCTCTCCTTAAAACAAAAATAGGAAACATGAAATTTTTGAACTTTATTACGATTTTCTTGAATTTTAATACTTCGTATTGCCTCCTCGTGCTTCCATTACTGCGTTTACGCGGTTTGGCATGCTGTACACCAAGTTCCTTATACGATTTTGGGGAATATTCTCCCATTCCTCTGTGAGAGCAATTTTGAGCTCACGAAGCGTGATTGGGGGAGGGTTTCGTTGTTTTACGCATCTGCCCAGCTCGTCCCAAGCATGCTCGATCGGGTTGATATCCGGGCTGCGCGCTGGCCACTCCATACGAGTAATGTTCATCTCTTGAAGGTAGTCACTCACAATCCTACCTGTATGAGGTCGGGCATTGTCATGCATAAATATAGCATCCTCACCTAAATTGACCATAAATGGACCAACGTGATCATTGAGGATTTCTTCCACATATCTTTCGCTAGTTAAAGAGCCGTTTTCTATGATCACCAGCTCTGTGCGACTTTCAGAAGAAATTCCGGCCCACACAAGTACAGACCCACCACCGTAGGCTACTTTTTCTTCGATGCATGCTTGCTTGAATCTTTCCCCTGGTCTTCGATACACTCTGTGTCTTCCATCGTGCTTGTAGAGCATAAATTTTGATTCGTCGGAGAACATAACTTTTGACCAATCTTCAATACTCCAATTTACGTGGCTCTGGGCATATCTTAGTCTTGAAATACGATGCCCGCGCTCCAGTTTAGGGCCGTTTGCAGGTCTAAGGGGTTTTAAGTTAGATTCAGCAAGCCGACGTCTTACTGTCCATGCACTTGGGTTACTTCCTCCGAGGCGTCGAAACTGATTTGTGAGTTCAGTTCCTGTGAGAAAGCGATTTCGAAGCATGGTGTTCACCAAGTATCGGTCTTCTCGTGCTGTGGTACACCTGGTTCTGCCCGTTCCTGGTCCAGGTCCTGGTTCTGGTTAGAACCAGTTTCTTCGTAACGTCGGAGAACTCTTTGTACTGTTGACAGCGACACACCGACAGTCCTGGCTGTATCGCGCTGACTCCGGCCGGTTTCCAGCATTGTAAGTATTCTGGTGCATTCTTCAGGCGTAAGCGACATAATTTCAGCTTGAATAATAAATATAGAGCACTATCAACATGGTTTATGTACCCACATAAATGACAGATTACAAACAAAAGCAAAACCAAATGCTGTAATTTCGTAGTTCCATCTTCGAAAGTGGCCCTATTTCAAATTTGATTTTTTTATGATATAACTTTACAATAACTAAGAAGTTTTAATACCTTCATTTAAGGAGTATTACATTGTCTATTAAATACAATTTATTGCATTAACCTAGCATTTTTAGTTTCCGAAATTTTTAGGATTCTTTAAGTGACCCGGATTCATTGCTCTCGAGTGTAGTACATACATTTCAGTAAATAAGTTAAACTTTTATATTATCCAAATGTTTTGTTATGGGTAGATCTGCTATAATCGCGATTTCTGACATTTCTAGTACTCAAACCTCAGTCGGTCCGGTAGAGACTTTTGTTCCTTATAAGAAACAGAATCGATTGGCATCAAAAAAAGTTTTTGTGTAAAATGAGCATTTTCTTGCTGACTGTGTGAGTCCTCCATTTTATGCACCTCACATCATGTAGGCTGTTGTCATCATGTCGCTCGACATACTTTATTTTTGCAAATTTACAGAGAATATATACCCTCTCTAATTTTTTGCAAATGTTGGTCTCACTAAGCAGGTGTTACTGCTTTAAAAAGCATATATCTAATATACATTGTAATGTATATTAGATGTATACATTGTAATGTATACATTGTAATGTATATTAGATGTATACATTGTAATGTATATGAGAAGATACATCCTCTCTCTAAATTTGCAAAATAAAGTATGTAAGATTACTGTTTTCCAGTATCGCTTCTATTTTGCGTCGCTCTATGAGCGAATTTATGCCTACGACTGCGTCATAAAGACGTCGGCTTTGTCTATTTTACGAGCTTTTCAACAATCAATGTTCGGATAGGCACTTTAAATATAAAGTGTTTATTTGTTGGTAGTTGACCTGAGTGTTATTATTTTCCTTATTTTACTATTATTACGTACTTGCGAAGATTTATAGATTTTGGGGTCGGTTTTTCTCTTACTTACGCTCACGGGGACTTACGGGGACGTTCCTGAAATCCTTTTGCATATACTTTGAAGCAAAAAATTCCGATAGGAGTATTAAAATACCGGTCTTAATTAGAGTATAATTTATATATAGTTGGAAAGTGTAGAAAATATAATATAATATATATATTAATATTTTTAAAATATGTGTGTGACGTCGGTTGTTATATTTTTATTCCATTTCCCCTTAAGTATTTATCATTGTAATAGTTAATGAGCGTTTGTAACACATGTAATATGCCGTTGAAATAACGGATAAATGGATAAATTTTAAAAGCATTTCATTGCCTCGGTCTGGTAGGTATAATTTTGTTTTTGTACTACAAAATTTTCCTACTAGATTTATTTTGTCATATTTTAACTATAATAAGGCATAATAAGCTTTGAACGAGTTATTTAGGTATTGTACGGGATCTTATAAAGTGACCTTGAATAGACTAAGACTTGCGCAAGACGGCTGGCAAAAACTGGATGCGAGAAGCCCAAGATAGACCTAAGTGGCGTGCAATTGGAGAGGCGTATGTCCTGCAGTGGACTGCTACAGGCTGATGATGTGATGTGATGTGATGTGAATAGACTAAACATAGATCTGAAACTACAAACAATTTGATGAGAAACATGCTCGAAATAATTTGTTGAATTTGCTTTAAATGTCAAAGTTTCGGAATATGCTTATTTTTTAATTAATACAGTTTATGCGAAGTTTTATTTACCAAATAGATCCTACATGCCCACCACGCTTGGTTAATTCTTTAACAAACACCTTGTATAATATTAAAATATAAGAAAGGACAACTGAAATTACGTCCGTTTTATGAATTAATTTATGATATAAACGATTTTAACCATGAATATCGCAGATACAGCTTTTCGTGTTCTATAAATCAACCTATGGAATAGTAATTAACAGAGTAAACGTATTTATAATGTATATATACGTATGTACGTATGTATAAGACTATAAACACAAAGAGCAAAGTAGAGAATTCATTTTTGTAATTTGTTGTATAAATGTAATTAAGAATATGCTATATATTTTTTAAGGACCGTAAACATACGGGCACATTTTATTTGTCGTTTTACTAACGTCCTTCATAATATATTATTTCTTATACCAATGATAATAGGTACCACAAACTATCTAGAAAAAACGTAGACATTGCTCAAGTATCAACATCTAAAACCCAATCAATTCTTAATCAAAAGAGCAAATTCACAAAAACAGGTCATCTACGCTCACAATCACAAGTTTGCTAGCTCGTAAATTCGCATAAAGTTGGCCCAACCTCCGCTCCGAGAAATTTGTTTACTCCAAGTGGTACACAGTGACTTAACTTTTGTAGAACTGAATTTTTAGGTATCCTAACAATGTCTTTTACTATTTCGACGCGCATGTACCATGCAGTGACTCCTTACTATTTCGATGCGCATATGCCATTTAGTTCAGTGCACGCTATACAGTGTCTTAGCGTAAAATACAGAAATCATACAGGCAGCGCAGCCAGCGGCGAGTTTTGAAACTATTGTTGCCAAAAGTTTTTTGTTACTTTTGTTGTACTGGTGTGTTGTAATAAAGAGTTTAGCTATATTTCTATCTATCTCTACTTACCCTTTGAGTATTTGACCAGATAAAGTATCATTAAGTAAAATTAAATACATTTTAAAATAGAAATACCTATTGGTATATATGGAGCAGCTGAGTTGTTAAATTATGCGCTGCAGAAGCTGGCGCTAATGTCACAGCCAATTTTGGAGGCTAAGATGCCTATCTATCTTCAGTAGATTTACTCTAGTCTATGGTTCAGTGACTCCTTACAATTTCGATGCGCATATACCATTCAGCGACTCCTTACTATTTCGATGTGCATATACCATTCAGTGACTCTTTGTTATTTCGACGTGCATATACTATTCAGTGACTCCTTACTATTTCAACTTGCATATACCATTCAGTGACTCCTTACTATTTCAACGTGCATATACCATTCAGTGACTCCTTACTATTTCGACGCGCAAATACCATTAGTCACTGAATGGTATTTGCGCGTCGAAATAGTAAGGAGTCACTGAATGGTATATGCACGTTGAAATAGTAAGGAGTCACTTACTACACCTTACTATTTCGACGCGCATATATACCATTCAGTGACTCCTTACTATTTACTGTTACTTGTTACTTCATATTTTTGCATTACGCACGGCGCTCTGAGACTAGCTACTAAAGTGTTTACCTAGTAACTACCATATTTTTATTTTAGTCATTAGCAAATATTATTGCTTGGCTAAATATAAGTAAATTGGCTAAGTAGTGGACTAAATAAGGTAATAGATAACATTCATGTACTAAATATTTGCATGATTGAAAAAGTAAAATATGGAGAAATGATAACGTAGGTATTTTGTTATCAAATTGATGATTTCAGGCTCTGGTATTAAGAATTCAATTTAGGTTATATATAAGAAACCCAACTACTGTATTACACTGTTACAGTCCAGGCTAATACCCAACGATGTTTTTCTCAAAGGAAACTTTTTCAATTACCCTCCAAGTTGCGGTGCTTTGTAGAAACTTGTATTCTTAATGGGTCGCCATCACGCTATAGTAACATTTCGACGCATAGTAAAAATCGAAATTTGGTATACTTAAGTAGTTTATTAATATGATTTTATATTGTTGAAAGTTTAAATACGAGTAATGCATACTAAAGCAAACAAAGTTTCGGAAATTTTAATCGTTTCCTTGTTGTTTCAATTTCATGTTCGACATGATAATTGCAGACATTTGCTTATATGAGTTGTCTCAAGATTTTATCCATGATTTTTAATTTTATTTATATGATATCAAATACGGCCGAACAGCATAATATGATACATTTTAGTACACATACCTAGATTAGGGTATAGGTTGCACACTTTTGATCCTGATTTACTGAGGAATTTTCTAGCGAGCGCGATATAACCTTATCAATCGGGTGAATCAACGGATCAAGATCGGTTAGCAATAAAGTATAATAATACTAGTATATTATAACCAATCAGCAGACGTGCCGATGTTTGGTCTGAATTCGCAATAATTACAACTACAAATTTAACATTATGATAATTAATATTTGTAATACCTTAAAAATCTAAATATTCTTTATCACTATTAAAGCAAGCAAATCAGCTTAGAAGCGCTCGTAGCGAAGCTCGACTTGGATCTTTACCGATCAAGAAGTTAAGCAACACTTGCTGCGGTCAGGACTTGGATGGGTGACCGCTAGCGGCATTATTCAAATGAGCGCTTCCGTGCTTCGGAGGGCACGTTAAGCCGTATGTCCCGGTTGTTTGTCTTAGGACAACAGTCGTTAAGCTATGTCGAAGGCCTTCGGGTGGACTGAAAACTTCAACATGGGTTGGCCACTAGCCTATACGAAGCCGCACTGGGTCCACGTGGTGGATTATGGCCCAACTCCTCTCTCTGAGAGGAAGGCTCGAGTCCCAGCAGTGGGAACAAAATGGGCTGATTATGATTATGATAAAAGTAATCATCTAATAGCCACTTAGTAAGTCTCTTTCTAAAAGTATGTCCATCTAACTGTTTCAAATCATCAGGTAACTTATTAAAAACTTTTATACACATATTATACTATTGGTGACTGAAAAGTACAAAAGGCAGCGCGCACAGTGGTCGTGGCTCATTTTGTGTTCGGTGTATGTAACCGTTATTTTTAAAAAAACTTTTCCACTTCTGATTTCTAACAATACACATTTCTTTTATAAATGTCCTTATAGCACCGAGGTTGATATAATAACTTATTGTACTGCTTTCGTTTTTGTCTTCGATAAACTTCACTTCGTGCCTTGAAATATGAAGGATAACGTTTTACAAAGCGAGATTATTTACATCTAAACTCACAAACAAACTTACTTAAGGGAAAAATGTTTTTGTTACCTACCCTTTTTACGTAAGTATTGTGTATGATTTATTGAAAGTAATATGTAGAGTAATTTGTAAGGAAACCTCTTTGTTGCCTAAATTGTACTTGTAGGTCTGTTGGTGATGCTTTATACGATTATTGAATGTACTTTAATAGCCATACGTAGCTGTGATGGCCATCTTAAAAATTTCTATGTGTAAGTGAGGATGATTCATTAGTATGATTTATTTATTTATTAGTATTTAAAGTCGTGCATATAGGCTTTTGTTTGTATATTTTAGGTTTTTTTTATTTATGTATATTTGTATGATATAATTATTTATTTTAATTTATTGGTATTTAAAATCATGCATATAGGCTTTTGTTTGTATATTTTTAGGGATTTTTATATCTTTTTAAATTTATATTTATTAATACGATTTCTTTATCGATCGTAATTTATTAGTATTTATAATCATGCATATAGGCTTTTGTTTTTATTTTTTAGCGATTTTTTATATTTAAAAAAAAATGTATTAGTATGATTTAATTATTTATTATAATTTATCACTATTTAAAATCATGCATATAGGCTTTTGTTTGTATTTATTTAGGGTTTTTTTATTTATATTTATTACATACGTGATTTTATGTATTTATTACATATATACATAAAATCACGCCTCTTTTCCGTAGGGGTAGGCAGAGACCACGGATTTCCACTTACTACGATCCTGACATATCTCTTTCGCTTCATCTATACTCATCAATCCTTTCATACATAAGCGTCGGTTTAGGGTACTTTTGACCTGGCCTTTTTACAGAACGTCTTCAATCTGATTTCGGAACGTTCGCCTAGGTCTTCCCCTTCCAACACTTCCGTTTACTTGTCCCATGTATACCTGTTTAGACATTCTCATTTCATTCATTCTCTCCACATGTCCAAACCCTCTTAACATACCTTTCTCGATTTATGTCACTACACCCTCATTCACACTACATCGTTCCCTTATCACACTATTCCTTATCCTGTCACTCCGTTTCACTCCAATCATGCTGCTCAATGCTCTCATCTCCACAGCATTTATTCTACTTTCATGCTTTTTCTGCCACACCCAACTTTCACTACCATACATCAGTGTCGGAACCAACACTCCCCCATGAACAGCCAGACGAGCCTTTTTAGACACCTTCTGACTGTTCATAAAAGCGTATATTTATTAGTACAATTTATGTCATTATTTATTACCTAGTATTTAAAACATGCATATAGGCTTTCGTTTGTATTGCAACATGTGACGAGACGGGCACGGCGTGCGTCTGATGTTAAGCCCTACGCTTGTCTATGACAGTTCCCACAACTTAGAACTGAAGTTTTACGTGGTTCTGCACAGTGCTCATCACTTTGAGACTGAGATTTTTTGCTGTTTCGTCTAGTAATTTTACTTGCTACAGTGTTCTACATGCCCTAAGGCAGTAATGCTTGCTCACTATTGCTTCGAAGATATCTGACACTGCAGTGGTTGGTACCAAGACGGTCTCTTGCACAAGAAGGCCTACCGCCTATTACGATTCGAATTTTAAGAGCGGAAGGAATATAGGTAGTTACCCCAGACTTATTTAATACTAGTTGCGCCTCGCGGGTTCACCCGCGTGGTGATGGATGATGATGATGATGAAAATATCCTATAGGTTAAGCCAGCGCCTGATCTACCTCCATACCAAATTTCATCAAAATTGAATCCGCCGTTTGAGCGTGAAAGATTAACAAATATCCATACAACCATACATACAAACTTTCGCGTTTATAATATTAGTAGGATACACCGAGTATCTAGCTAGAGTATATAGAGTATGTATGTATGACCGTTTGTAAATATATGTAATAGTATTTATATGTTATTAATATTCTTCTTTGCCTACACCTTTAGGTATTGGTGTTACTTTACTATGGTTTTAAAGTACCTACTGATTTTAGGCAGTGATTTCTACATGTTAAATTCCGAGCAGATAAACTTTTCAACAAAATAAAATAAGCTCGCTCCGTTTAAAATGTTTATACCTACGAAACTTTCAAAGTGATTGACTTTAAACTCAAACATTTCATAAATAAGCCAAGCGTACTTCTGAACTATTGGTAAACTAAAACAAAAAGCTCCCATTCTGGGCTTTATTAATTAGGCACTAGATGTACGTCAAATATTTGGGGGAATTGAGAATGTTTGGGTAAAGTCGAGATTATTTGGGAAAAGTTGGGCGCGCAAAGTTTTTGAGGTTCGTTTATTCTGGGGAGCTTAGTTTTTAGATGACGCGGAGTCGCGCGAAATTGAGCTTAGTACCACAAAGTTTGATGAAGTAACAGTATCTTATTTTACGTTGAAGATGTTGGAGAGAATATAAGATACTTGCAGATAATATTTTCCTACCTAACCGCATTGATAGAGAGAGAGAAAGAGAAAGATATATGTTATACTAGCGGTGCCAAATGTCATAAAATCTTTACATGGTTATATGAGTAAGTTTAACCTAGTGAGCTCCCGACTATGATCAAATTTGCAAACCAGAGTTGCAAAAACCCCCCAAAAAAACAAGTGACTGTCGCTTTCTCGTTGATATTACCGATCTGGTATAATTCAAATGATAATTTGTTATGTAAAAAAAATTCCAGGTCCTTTACAGCATCAAAAAAAAACAAAACATTAGCTGAAATCTGTTGTATATTTGAATAGATAACATTTTTAATTGGATCCTTATTTGATTTGGCCTTGGCATACCTGTATGCCAAGACGGCTTTACGGAATGTTTTTTGGCATACAGGTATGCCAAGGCAGCTTTACGGGCTAAACATTTTGTTAATCAATCAGTAAAAACTATAATAAGATACAAATACAAAATAAAATATTAAAAATAGCGTGCTTTTGACTAAACTATCAGAAACTGACAGAAACTTTGACAGAACTGTCACCATTACGATCTTGTCGTAGGCGAAGAACTTTTTATTTTGTCTATGATGTGCCCAAGAATATTACGCTTTTTCACCCGCGTGGTGATGGATGATGATGATGAAAAGTAGCATATGTGCTATTCCAGACTATAATCTATCTCTGTGCCAAATTTTATCCAGATCCGTTCAGCCGTTTTGAGTAACAAACATCCATTTATCCATCCATCCAAACTTTCACAATAATAATATTAGTGGGATGGGATAAATGTATACATCGGCTGCTGAGCCAGACATGAAGTGTGACCCGGTATGAAGAAAACACGTAATGTCTATTCCAACTTTAATCTTCGATCACTTATTAGATTACAACAACAGAGACGTGCGCACGCGACGAGCGCTCGCAGCAAACTGAGCTGCGGTTCTGTTTTATAGGAGACTGTGAGGATGGGTGTGCGGTGAGTCAATCGCTCGCCCGTTGCGCATGCCCCGTCACAATAGGCGGCCGACGCCGTCATATACTATATATATGTTATATACGTTTGATGGAGAGTTCTGGCTGAGTGCCATCTGTGCTCGCCAACCGTCCGGTGACGCTGTAAATGCCGGTAAAGGCAAACAGCATTAGTCAGTTCTAAAAAAAAAAAGATGGAGAGAGGTATATATTTTTGAGTGCAGTTAACCTAATAGGAGCATACTACATATTGAAAGTATGTGAATGATGATTTTTGTACTATTAAGTGACGAGCAACTCGTACGGCTGATAGCAAGCGATATGCCTGCGCATTACGGTGGCAGGCAATTGCCCAGAACGCTGGCATTTGTTAGCCCAAAGCATAGGTCACACGAAATATAATAATATGGGACAAAATCCACTCAAAATCTTGTAGTCCTAAACTAAACCAAACCTGTATATACTCATGACTGATATGTGTATATGTATATGACATAGTTATGTACATACACACCAAGACACATGTCAAACAGATATGTTCACGCACACAATCGTTTAACGTATCCAGGAATCAAACCCGGGACCAGCAACTCAGAAGGCAGGATTAGCTGCAGTGCCAACCGGCTAGTTGTCCATTTTTATGAAATATAGAAGGTACTGTATTGTAGAAGATATTAACCCGTCAAGCTGCTTTGGCATACCTGTATGACAAAAAACATTCCGTAAAGCCGCCTTGCCATACAGGTATGCCAAGGCCAAATCAAATAAGGATCCAATTAAAAATGTTATCTATTCAAATATACAATAGATTTCAGCTAATGTTTTGTTTTTTTGATGCTGTAAAGGACCTGGAAATTTTTTTTTACATAACAAATTATCATTTGGAAGATACTAGATCAGTAATATCAACGAAAAAGCGACAGTCACTTGTTTTTTTGCGGGGTTTTGCAGCTCTGGTTTGCAAATTTGATGATAGTCGGGAGCTCACTAGGTTAAAGTAAGACACATATTAGAATGAAACAGTTCAAATTGCGAATGTTTACGTGCTTCTATTCTTGACAAATATTCTCAACATGTAGTTCTTAAACGCCTCGATGTTCTCCAATATTTAGATTCCAGCAATATCCGAGGACAACTGTTCGAAAACGGTCGTAAATCATTCCCGCATAATTGAGTACCATCGTTGAGTTATAGTTTGTCAATGCTGTGACTATCTGAATACAAATAGGGGTGTCCGCTAAACATATTTTATACAAATACTTTTTTACAAAATCAAATACAAGTATTGACAGCGACTTTGATCGCGTGGAATAAAGATCATGATCTCGATAGACGTCCTGTCACATGGCAAAATTACTTTTAGTTTTTCCTGTTTGTTCCGTTTTCCGGAAAATTATTCCGTTTATTTCCCCTTGAAACGTTTTTTAACCTGGAACATTTGATTTATAAAAGAACATATGAAGATAAGAATCCAACCAGATACCTGAGGTCTAAGCTTGGCCGGAACGATGACGAAGAGTATATAAAATAAGTAATCGGTGTCAACCCTATCCTTTACGACAGGATTTCTGTTGACAGCCTGACGAGTATAATAATTATAGGAACATAGAAATGAAATTTACATTCAATTTCAAAACCGCGCTGTAATCAAATATAAATTAAAATTTGTGTAACGTCTATCAAAAATTGAAATGGAATTAATAAATATTTAATGGAACTAGAAATTATTTAATCAATTAGTTTGTGTTAACTTTTAACACAGGCACGTTTTTGCGATGTTTAGTTCGTTTACAGTTGAATGGTTTCAAATTAATTACAATGATTTTAGTATAAAAAAGTAACACAGAAACGTGATTGGTCTATTTTTACTAGACCTTGCCGACAACTTCTACGATGTACAAAGTTATCGCGATCATTCTGAAATCACGCGTTCAACCGGGCAAGTAAAGTTACATCATTTAGATAGAAAAATTCTCTCTTAATTGTGCTACTTGGTTTCACTGAGCGGGAGTCAATGCTTTAAAAGGTTAAGGTTTGCGACATCAATGCGTAAGTATTAAATTCCTATAAGCCTTATCACGCAAAGTGCGGGCGACATGAACTCATACATTAACAGAGATACAAATATTTAGTAAATATATAATAAAATAATATAATATAATAATAAAATACAGGATGTCTCATAACGGTCCGACTATTTTGTGAGTGAACGAGACGCTAACAAAACGGGGCGGAGGTGAGGGAGGGGTAGCGCTAGCAAGATCTGTTCTTACATTTTTATTTGCCGCCATGCGTTACACAGGAGAGCAACGCTTGTTTTGCGTGCGTGCATATTTGGAGAGCAATCGATCACTCACTCACGTTCGTCGGCTATTTCGACTCTATTATGGATTTCGCAATATTGGAGCAACCCCTAGTGATTCCACGATCCTCGTGTTGATCCAGGCATTCAACGCTACGGGAAACACGCTAGGCGAAATTCGTCATGGGCGTCCAAGAACAGCAAGAACCCCTGGAAACTTGTTGCGAATTCTGCAAGTCGACAGCTTCGTGTTATCATTAGGAAGCGCGAATCGCAATTGGGGCTGTCTAAAGCGACAATCCACTGTATATCTTAATCTGCTTTGCATCTTATAGCCTATAAAATTCAGATTGTGTAGAAATTGAACGAAAATGATTATGTTCTAAGATTAAACTATGTGAACATAATGTTAGAGAGTTTTGACGATTTTTACAACATTTTTTTCAGCGACGAAAATCGTCTTTTGTCTAATGTAACTTTCAAATAGTAAAATATCGTTCCTTTTTTACTTTTTGGTATAAATTAATAAATAATTACAAGTAGCATTTGTTTTTAATTATTGTTCGAAATAGTTGGGTCGTTCTGAGACACCCTATAATATAAGTAAAAAAAAATATATATTAGAAATCAAAATAAAAACTAATCTATTAGTCCCATGGTGGGGAGAAGAGTGGCCAAAATGCTGGCATCATTGCCATGCTTGATGGCAATGCTAACTTTATGGCCAAAGCAGGCGCCAGCATTTCAGTCACCTGTCGCCTCAACCAAACATTTCAAATATCCGAACCCCAAGAATAATCATTTCTGCTCCTAAGACAAATAATTACAACCGCGTGAGATCGGACCTTCATCTCAAAAGCACTACTACTACTACTACACTACTTACCAACTGTTAAATTTAACATTCTCAAATCTGTCAAGGTTAAGTCTGAAGATTAAAATAAGTGTCAATGATAGCCTTTAATAAAGATCCTATCTTTGCCTCGAACTGGTTTAAGGGATTACGGACCTTTATTTACCCTTATATAACCCAAAGTTAAGGCTTTTCAGGCGGTATAGGCCACGAAAAATTATATTACAACGAGTTTTTCATTGCGCTATTAGCACTAGCACGTTGTCCTTGTACTCAATTAAAATAAATGTGGTAAATTTTACTTATGTGAAATCGATTCATGGGCTGATACGCGGACGCAGCCGGGTACGCGATTGAGCTATGAAGAAGTGACGCGGAAGCTCATAAAATCATTCGAGATACTTGACTGGGCATACCTCGAAAATTAAACCTTCAGAATATGAATAAAATATGTCCAGTACTTACGAAAGTTTCAACCAGATAAATATTCCTATATAGACTGTCCGGAAGATGACCACTCTGTCACTTTAAAACTGTATGGTGTAAATATTTTCCACCAGTTTCAGTGCCTCGTTGACGAAGTGCATATGGCGTATGACACGATGTATGAAATATCGTTAACGCAAATCCCATCAAAATAAATATTTACAACTGTTAACACTTATGGAGATCTCTCTAATGTAATAACAAAATAATAAATCTCCTTAGATACTCTAACCTTACCCGTAACATATTTTTTTTCAGAAAGTTGTCTTATTGTTTTTCCATGTTCGGGAGTTTCATTGGATCCCCTGCGAGATCCATCAACCTTATTTGTTACCTTGGTCTTCACACAAAAGGTATTAGAATGATTTGAATCTTCTATTCTAAAACTAATGCTATCTAATTTTTGTGTATACTACTGCTACAATGTTTTGCGGCTTTGATTTTATAGCCATTTTCTATGATGGTTCCACCGCCATCTTCAGCTGATCGCCGATATAAAACATACGAACGATAGATAAGAGAAAATTTAAAAAGTATATTAATTAAGTATTAGTTAGGCTATTGTACAAGAAGTAACTAAAAATATGGGACCGTCTTCAACACTAAACAGTATGAAATGACTTGTTGAAGTCGATACCATGACTTCGACAAGTTATTTCACATTTTTTGGTGTTGAAATCGATTCCATTTTGCAGTAAATTTTTTTTTTACCATTTTTAGTGACAGCTACATACGGCATCGATTGTCATTCACTATCAATGATGATCATTAAGATAGGCGCAACACTTTTCAGTTTTTGGAGTGTAACACAAAAACTGCTTGACCGACCTTGATGAAATTCAAATTCGTTTCGGAAGTATATTATATCAAACAAAAAAAGAATTTTGAGAGTTGGTCCACAAATGGGAGAGAAATCGGCTAACATCCACAATATAACATAAACATAGCATAGAATATATAACCTCCTCCTTTTTTGAAGTCGTTTAAAAAGGATACAAGGCTATTGTAAAAAATGACAGTCTTAAGAGATAGAAAAGTGAACATTTTCCAAATCATATTTAGAGATATTTTGTAGACAGGCCATATCCTTAACCTCGCCGAACATATATGAGATTTGTTACGAGAATGAATGAAGCAACATAGGCATGCCAGGGTCGTCTAGCAAGTGGAAATCAATGATATCTGTCTACGCCTCGGGAAAATATGAGTTATTCGTAGGCAAGATAAATTGTGACAAAGATTCATCGAATAAATCGCCATAAAGCCACGAAATCGAACAGCCGTGCGATTCTCTAATGATCCGTTTCGTTGTACTCGTCGACAAGCTCATCTTGTGGGCTCCAGAGGGGAGAGAATATCAAAGTTTAAGTGGTTGACCAAGCCTTCAAGGATTTTACCATTACTATTGTTACTAGTACAGTTCCATATGACATGTTTACTGTTGAAGTCACCGATTAGAAGGACGGAACTTCCTAGAGAGAAGAGGGCTTCCAAGTCTGTCTGTAATAGTTCTTTACCAGAGGGGAGGTAACATGAGGTATACTTTATGAGATATCGTCCTTGTACACAAGGTTGTTTTTCCAACGTATCTTGTTATCTCGTCATTTGTGTGAAACCATCCTTCACGGATGTTGTCAAAGATGCAACGATGTTTGCTCTTTGAGAAAGAATCACACGGCTGTTAGTCGGAGGATATAGGCTGAGAGGTTCATTTATTTTTAGGGAAGCTTGATGCTGATGCTTGACTTTGACACTTGACGTGATTCCACATGGAACGTTTTTTTTGTGGCCCCGTTGTAAAGGGGTGTGTCGTGACCTCAAACGGCCTTGTGTCGTCACATCGGGGTCGGCACGATTTGGGGTTGAAATGTAATTGATTGCTTCCTTTGGTTTCGCCCTATTGTTGTAGATTTGAAATTAAATTCAAGGTTGAGAGTCACCTGTAAATTTGGACCGTGAATTGGACTGACGTATTGTATTAAAGGTTGCTCAGATTCTTGTATATCATTTCACTATTTTACAAAAAATAAATAACCTACTACTGTTGTAATTTATAGGTATATCGATGGATCACGCATCATTCCTCTCCAATCCTAGGATAAGGTATGACCTTATAACACATTATTATCACCATCATCATCATCATCATCAGCCTGTAGCAGTCCACTGCTGGATATAGGCCTCTCTAATTGCACGCCACTTACACATTATTATAATTCGTCATAATTATATTTTACGTTGTTTTTTCATGCAGTTTGTACATTTGTCATACGTAAAGTAAAATTATTTGATGTTATGTCATAAGTTACGTTTTAGTAAGCGGCATTAGGGCGCGTCCCTTAGCAAAAGCTGCGCAGAACCTGTCTGTGCTATCTTCGAGTTATTTCAAGGACATTAAAAAAAAATATCATGACTATTTCCAACATGTTCAATAAATTTTACGTTAAAAATATTATTTACAGTAATTATCTAAGAAATACAAAATAAGTCAACTACAACTTGTTAAAATTTGGTGTACAATAATGGCCACATAATTACCCGTTAAAAATAATTAAGATAAGTGAAAAGTTCCTTTTGTATATTTTATCGTTAATATGTATATAAGATGTATGTTAATACATATTAACGATAAAATATACAAAACCAATAAACGCCATTTTCTACCGACTTCCAAAAAGGAGGAGGTACTCAATCGACTGTTCTTTTTAATGTTTGTTACTTCATAACTTTTGATTGCGTGAACCGATTATCAAAATTCTTTTTTTTTTGAAGCTGGTGCTTTCCGTGTGGTCCCATTTAAATTTCATAAAATTCGGTCCAGTAATTTTTGAGTTACACTCCAATAACTGTATAGAATAGAAGTCGGTCTAAAATTTTTCAAATTGTTTTTGTCTAATATATTTTTTTTGGCAAGTTGTCGAAAAATAACTCTGTAAACTTCAGAATTATTTCGGAAGATTTTCATTATTCAGTCACAACCCACTTCATAATACAGCAGATAATCGATAGCGAGTGGGCAGTAAACAAGCTCCCAATCGCGAGTGCAAATGTTTGTTTTGTCAGTTTGATCACTTATCAACAGTTGTGTGAAATTTAGTTACTTTACGTCGAGATTGCCTGTCCAGCAATGGCTGAATTGGAGCAACCTGAAAACCAACCATATTAAGAGCACAATAATGTAAATTTTTGTATGGTTGTTAAAAATATTCTTAAAATTACTAAAAATATATGTCATTTTTAAATTACGATAATTGGGTTTTGTTTTATTTAGTGTTTTTTTTCTATGCTGTAGCTCGGATTAATGTGATGATATGTGTTAATTTAATAGTTCTAATAATTTGCTTGTGCATAACATTATTCATATACAATAAAAGTACAAGAGTTATCCCCACAAGAATATTTATATAAAACGTAATAAAAGTTCGTCCATCTCGTCGGTCGGTTCACAAATGAAGGCGGAAATATTATGATTCCCGTGGGCTTTGTGGTACAAACTTTATTAATATCTTTAGGAATATAAATGAGATGTACTATCGACTGTGACTTTGTGGCATACTCAACCAAGAAGTTGTAGTTTAGAAGGCAAAACTCTTGCATGGATTCGTCTTGACGGCTCTATCAGCTTAGTTGGTAATGATTCTGCCTTCGAAGCGCGTGACCTCAGGTTGTGATTTTTCAAATTGCAATTCACGTGTGACAACATCGGAGAGAGTTCGTGAAGCGCAAGGATATGCACAATTTGAACACCCTCGGTACACATAAACTCGCAAGCGCGTCTATAAGACTGGTGCGGTTTGGTAAACTGCCTCACGTAATGGAAAGTACAGTTTATAATTTGTTGCCTAGTTAAAAGTACCCTATTATTGAAATTGAAATTGAACAAGTACAATTTGAAATAAATTAATACCGACTTCCATTCTATTCAGTTATTGGAGTGTAACTCAAAAACTACTAGACCTAATTTGATGAAATTTAAATAGGACTACACGGGAAGCACCAGCTTTGGGGGAGAAATCGCTGAAAATACATTAAAAAAAAAATTCAAATAAACTTTCAACTTATTTTGAAGTCGGCTAGTGACGAATAAACCTTCCGTGCGATTCTGTAATGATTGATGATGATGATGAATTAAGTCTACGAGCTCGTCGATGTCAAATACTTGAAGAGATATCGCCCTTGTTCATAAGGTTGCTTTTCCAACGTTTCTTGCCATCTCGTCATTTGTTTCACGGATGTTGTCAAAGGTGCAACGATGTTTGCTCTTAGCTTAGCTTTTGATTACTTATCTTTATCAACCTAAATAATACTGTATTTTCAACGTAGGCTGTAGCTACGATCATCTACATGATGCTACGAGATGCTACGAGACGCTACGAAATGCTACAACCGGTCTTATCAACACGCGTAGACCAAAGTAGACTTGCTTGTTATCCAGAGAGAGTCTTTTACTTTCAAGTACACTTCTTTTTCTGTGTAACAATACCCATTATTCTATTGTACTTATATGTAAATAAGTGTATGTAAGATCTTAATGTAATTTGTAGATTTTTATTTATTTTATTTATTTATTTACTTCACAGCATATACTAAGCATACTATACATATATTAATACTGTAACTATTTAAAACACTTTACAGTAATAGAAAAGAAACAATAGCTACTTATTACATATTACATTACAACATAATTATAAAGAGTTGCTTAATTTTAACAGTTTTAATTAAGACGTAGACCCGGGCACAGATATTGACAGAGCGGAGGGATTCTAGTTTATACTAGACCTTATGGTAAGCTAAACCTAATTATCAACAAGTGCAATTAATTTGAAAAATTTAATGCCGACTTCCATTCTATTCAGTTATTGGAGTGTATCAAAAAAACTATTGAACCGAAGATGATGAAATTTAAATGGAACCACACGGGAAGCACCAGCTTTCAAACAAAAAATTTGAGAATCGGTTCACCCAGTTGAAAGTTATAACCTACAGTTGAATTGAGTACCTCCTTATTTTTTTGGAAGTCGGTAGAAAATAATCACACAGACAAAGAGGAACGATTCATTTTGTAAGGTACAAAACCGAATTATCAAAAATAATTACACAAATAGAGCAGAAAGATTCATAGAGTCACACTAATATTATGAAATCTAAGTATTTGAGAGGAGATTTGGAGAGGATGGATGTTGGCTATCGTTTACGACAAAACAACAAACTCCTTTGCTAAAATTTTTAACAATATGAATTAAAATAACTCTATTCCTATTTTTGAATCCGGAATAATATCTAACAATTATATCACTTACCACGCGAAGGCAGTTAATTAGGCGTTGAATAGTTGAGCTATTTATGACGTATTCATTAAAGAACGGTGTAAGACGTGTTTATTAAAGAACGGTGTAAGACGTATTCATTAAAGAACGGTGTAAGACGTCTTCATTAAAGAACGGTGTAAGACGTGTTCATTAAAGAAAAGGGAAATGCAGCGGCTCTAACGACTGGAGAGTAAAGCGACAGAACGGCATTCTGGTGTTCAGGATGTAGTAGGTGTTTCCTTTAGTTTCTCAAATATTAGTTTAATTTTTAGATTCCGGAACGCGGTAGAACGTATAAACACATATTTAAAAACGGGTACATACGTTTACCACCAACTTTTGTATACCACCAAACCCTAACAGCCAAATTAGCCAAATATTGCCAATTAAACAAACTTTATCCTTGATTATATGACATAGCAAATAGATGTATACGTGCGATAATGTTCAAGGAGGAGCGCTACTGGCAAACAACACGCGAGCCGAGCGAGGATAAATTATTATTTTAATTTAAGTGATAATTTACTATTTTTGGTGATAATTAAGTATACATACATTAAAACGTTTCAATGAGATATATTTGAAAGCAAGTATTGCGCTGATTACTATCCGACAAAGACAAACGTTGGCAATACAGAAAGAAGCGAGCCAACTAAGGTGAAGTTACTTCAAGTTCCCTACTGGTGGCCCTCATTTTGTCATCGGCGACCACGGCAACTTTACGGGGCTAGCGAGGCTGGAATACATCGATCAAGGGAGTAGATGCACTTTTGCTGCAGTCTTTGAACGCGTAACAAGATTCTGCGCTTTCTTTTGTGACTCAAAGTAATTTTATAGTTTTGTCGAGTATGTGTGTACTAGTATGGTTATCCTCCTTGCGTCGTATTCCTCAGTAATGAGGGTCGTGACCTCCCTTCGGAATTACCTTCTGTCGTATGATCGTGCTCCATCTGTTTCTGTTTCTGGTGGCGTGGAGGGCGTTGTACGTAGAATCGAGCGCGGTGCGGATCTGGTCGGACCAACGTATTGGGCTGCGACCACGAGGCCTTTTCCCGTCTACTTTTCCGGTCACAATGAGTTTCTCAAGGCCACTGTCTTTCCTAGCAATGTGACCGAAATATTCCAGGACTCTGCGTAGACATTCGGATGACAGCCGCGAAGAGATCTTGAGTTCTCGCAATAAGGAGACGTTGGTCCGGAATGCTGTCCAGGGGATACTGAGCATCTTTTTTCTATAATGATTTGTTATATTGATTGAGACTGGAGACCTTTTTTATTACTACCCCCTTTACGAAAATAGTTATATTACATCATTACCATACCCTATTAATGACCATAATTTGTTAAAATATAAATTTATCGTAAATAGCGGCATCAGCTCAAATTTCTAAAGATTCGAATTTAAATAAAAATGAAGGTAGTAAAAGCTTTTTTAACAGGTTGGTGTCATTATCCTGAAAGGTCGTGCCAGGAATAGAAATTCAATATTGTAACTGCAAAAGGTTCGTTCTTAATGGGAAACCTATATTTAAACTATGTTGATTGTTACAAGATATTTAAGTACGTATTTAAATTATCTACGGGACAATTACCATGTATATTTTCTGTGAGTTTCCGATATTTCGGCACTGTTGCAAGCGCCCGTTGATAATTTGAATACCTCTTATGTTTGTGACCATGATAGTTTAAAAACTTATACCTAAGTAACTACGTGGAAATATACCTAAAAAAAACGGAAAATATATATAAATAACAAACTTGTTACAGCACTATTTAATAATAATACACTGTCTAAGTATAAAGTATAATTAAAGAATTACAATTTATTATGACCAATATATACAAGTTTCTTAGTAACACAAAAATATGTACAAAGATTTAAAAAACACTCAAACATTTAGTAAACCATTTGTTGAAAGAAAAGTGACCAGAATGCTGGCAGCATTAAGTACATTAGTATTATTACATTTAGCATAATTTATATTAGAATTAAATATATAGTAAGAATGAAATAAAACCAATATGTACTCGTATATATTTTGTTTTAGTTAAAATAAAATAAACTATTTTTATAAAAAAATAATAATCATAAAATCCTTATAAAACGTATTACAATTACGAGTATAACAAAGCTTGATACTGTTAATCAAGTCATAAGTAATGTAAGTAGTATTACTTATTACTATTAACAAAAATAACTCTATAACATTTGTTAATACATTTAAATGTGATATTATATATTATAATAAACTAGTAACGCTCCACAGTTTCACCCGCGTGGTGAAGGATGATGATGATGATGATGAATCGAAATATATAGCATTTGTTCAGGGATAATGTAGGATTTTTATGGTCAAAGATTTTTTCATTTTCTTATAGTTTCGGAGCCTATTCAATTCAAACAAAAAACAAATCTTTCCACTTTATAATATTACTCGTAGTATAGAGTATGGACTAGTGCACTCGCGACTTTGTTCTCATGATATAAGGTTATTGCAATCTCTCGGTAACTATCAATTGAATCGGAATGTAAAGTAGACTATGTGCTATTCTCGGGTACAGACCATCTGCACTCCACATTTCATCTAAATAAATAAATCAATAAAATAATAATTTATTGCCGCTAAAGTAAACATTGCACACTATCAAATTTACTTATAAGTTATGATGAATATATAAAATAAAATTTAACATACTTACTAATATTATTTAAATAATTAATATCTCAGGGCAATAAGGGTAAACTCAGCATATGTTATGTTCACACTGTGATGTGAGCATAACGCTGTTTTTCAGTCTACCCTGAGCTCGGGCTAAAGTCTTAGCCGAGATATTAAAGTAACAAAAAAAAAACACAGGTGAAACACACAATATGACATCGATTACTTTATAATAATTACTTGTATTTCTCGTACAAACAGAACAGCCACCGTACTAGCCCCTATTTAGACCAACTTAGTGTATTTACTACTGAATGACTGAGGTGTGTGGTGTGTGAGGGTGTGTGTGCGTGTGTGTGTGAGTGTGTGTATGTGTGTGTGCGTGTGTTAGTGTGTAAGTGTAGTAAGTGTTATCAAATATTACACTTGTATTAACTTGGTTTCTTAGATCATTTGTTTAGTTCCATGGATTTTAAAGATTGCTTCAAAGTTGCGTTTTTGGCGAAGCAGTAAATTTAGCTTGAAATGAATTTTGAAAGTCTGGTTGCAAAGTTTTTTCTCAAAGGTGGTGGGATATCATTCCAGACTTTAGACGCTCTGTACTTGAAACAGCATTTAAAACCCTTTGTAGAATGTTTTGGAACGCTAGAGTATTGCCATGTTTAGAGCGGGTATTAAGCTGATGAATATCTCTCCACTCAGCCGTTTTTGCGTCATTGAGTAACAAACATCCATACATCCAAACTATAAATAAAAAATAAATATAGTAAACTATTTATAATATAAGTGTGAAACGCGTTGACTTAAGCACTTTTTTCATCCTTTTCTTCTGCCAATTGCTCTTACGGCTATAAAGGACCTAAATACAATAAGGATGAGTATAAGAAAAATAAAATTATGATACATTGCGTACATTATATATAAATTATTAACCCAACCCCCATGCTTACACCTTCACCCCTAATTGATCTCGTGCATGTTCAGGCATATTTCGATAGGGTTAACGACACCCAATTTGAAAAATCTCCCATCAAGGGGCAATTCTACATAGTCAATTGTGACACGATTATTGCATTTATTGTCATCCTAAAAGCAAACACGTTTGTTTTTTTATTTTCAATTGACTTCTAAAAGGAGGTTTCTCAAGTCGACGCGTTTATTTTTTGGAATGTTCACGCATATTTTTTTACAGAGTAGTCCTAATTTATAATTATTTTTTGTTTGGTAGAACATACCTTCGAAGTGGTCCCATTTATGTTTCATCTACTTCGGTTAAGCGGCTTTTGAGTATAATAATAATAATAAAATTTATTTCGGTAAAAGGCAATTGTTCACGATTTGAAGTAAGAAGAGCTTCTAGATCCTAAACTAGGTTCGAAAAGACCCATGCGATAGGTTCCAGACCTCTTTCGCCAGTGTAAAAAACAATATAATACATTGCCAAACTAATAAAATATTAATAGTATTGTTATTAACACTTAAGACTAAACAATGAGAATTGTTATTGAAGTAACTGTAATAATAGTAAAACATTTTAGGAAGTACAGTTTCACATAATTATAAGGTTAATTTGTGATTATTTCACTCTTTTTAGTGTTTAGTCGGTTACATATTTTTGTATATTTTTTATCTGTTTGATAAAGTGATCTCAATTGATGGTCAGTGATGATGCAATGGAATAATCACATCATATGACCTGCAATAGCGACTGGCTCTCAAGAACAGCTGCCGACACATTGTTTGTTACATAGCAACATATCTTCAAACTTGAGGGCGGTAGGACACGGACACCAGAATTCGGATTACTTGGAGGATAAAACATTTTGGGACTGATCACTCCAGAATCTACCTAATCGATGTGAAAGTGTAGCGTGTCTTGCCCTACTGATACAATTAGTATGATCTCTTTTGTAAGGCTTGGAGCTAAAAATAAACGAACATTTGTTACATACAGGAATTGGCGATAGAACAAAAATATATTTTAGTTTTAGACTTGCGAAGACTAACAAGTCATTCCTACGAAATTGTGTGCGTTTTAACAATAAAATCCCAAAACACATAACTGAGCTCACAGAGGGCAAGCTCAAGTTGACTGTAAAAAACGTTTTAATAAAAAAAGCTTATTATAAAGTCCGACATTATTATAGAAGACAAAGATGCTTGGAATACTCCACTTCTGGCAAGCTTTCACTCTGCCACCTATATATATACATATGTAATATTTGTAGTACCTAAGTAGAAACATTGTAAACATCTATATAAAAAGAATGGCCCAGAGTTTCTTGCCGCTTCTTTTCGGTAGGCTCTATATATTTTGGAACGCAGCGGTAGAGTCTTTAAAGTACATTATAATGAAAAATTGACGCTCATAAGTGCTTCTTTGATGCCTACATTGAATAAATTATTTAGACCTTGACTTTGACAATAAATTAGCGTTGCACGTCGAGACATCTATTCAGTCCTTGTCTCACTGAGCTAACGTACGGACGCGTTACAGTGACTCATGTCGGCAGCTATGGCCTCAAACGTGATCAAGTGTTCAACTTGTAATATAGTGATCTGTGAATTGTTAGCCTTTGTTCAGAATAAGGTAGATATAATGGATGAAGAAAGCTTAGTGAGATTGTGCACTTCTGCTTTTACGTCGGAGGAAATTCAACGCGCTAAAAAACTGCTCTTTGACTCGATAGCAACTCACCTGAGGAATATATCAAGGAAGAAAACTGGTAAATCTGACAGAAACTTATATGATATGATTTCGCTATTTAAGCAAACAGATCCCGAGTATGTCCCTATATTTGTGGCAAAGGATCTTTCCAAACTACCAGCCTTGGGATTCGATCATGTGGATGTCTCAAGGATTCTAAAAGATATTACTAGGATGCAGAGTGAAATAAGAAACATTAAAGACACTTACGCTACTGTAGAACAGCTGTCTGAAATGAAAGAAGACCTGTGTAGTTTGAAAAAACAACCCAAGTATATTAGTGATTCTAATGTCAACCGAAAACGAGGTGGAGGTGGCATGGCAAACAGTTTTTGTATGGACAGTGAGCCGTTGAGCCTACCCTACAATTCTAAAAAATCAGATAACGACTGTGGCACGCCCCAACTTGCTACTGTTAGTAAACATAAAACAGCTGTGGCAGGTATGACTCAGAATTATCTATCGGGAGACTCGCCCGCATTGTCGGCTAAACCGGTCTCACCTGAACCCGTCGCAAGCGCAACGAGCGAGATAGCTACAATGGTGCCAGCGTGCGTGAGGGAAACAGAAAAACAGAACAGCCCGGTCCATAGCGGTGGGTCTAAGCGACAAACGTTTGCGGGGAAAACTATGGCAGAAGTCATGAACACGAACGTAGACTGGAAGAAAGAAAAACAATCGGAAGAATGGCTTCTAGTCCAAAAGAAGCGCTTACGAAATCAGCTAGTGGGCTCTAAAGGAAAGGCCATAACAAACCCTGGCATTAGTTTTAGGGCAGCTGATATAAAAATTCCGCTTTTTATAAATAATGTGAACAAGGATACGAGTGCTACGGATATAATTGAATACATAAAACAGAAAACTGACGTGACAGTAATAGTAAAGAAAATTGAAATGAAAAAACAAAAACGCTATAACGCATACAAAATCTTTGTACCAAACACCAAACTGTCACTATTTCTAGACGACAACCTGTGGCCGGAGGGCGTTCAATTTCGCAAGTTTATTTACTTTAATAGAAGTACCTATAACAAAAATGGAACAGTAAATGACGGGAATGTAAAGAATGATGGATATACACAAAAATAAGGGTGACAATAATAAATTACAAGTTCAACAAACAAAACTTGTCAGTTTTAACTGCAAATCTGTTTTCCGTTCGGTTGATTGTGTTAGAAGTTTGTGTCAATCTTGTGACATAATAGCCCTACAAGAGCTATGGGTGCAACCGCATGAGATACCATTTTTAGGTACTATAGATCCAGATTTCGAGTTCACTGGTAAATCACCAATAGATACAGGAGCAGGCTTATTACGTGGTAGGCCGTATGGAGGCGTTGCATTGCTATGGCGAAAATCCGCGTTTGAATCTGTCTCGGTGATACAGTGTAAAAGTACGCGTATATCAGCGATAATAGTGACCTTACTACAGCGGTCGCTTATTGTTTTTTCTGTTTACCTGCCAACCGATTCAGATGATAACTTAAACGAGTTTGCAGAGTGTATGGGTGAGATAGCGGCGATTGTGGAAGAAAGCAACATAGACTCAGTGTTTGTACTAGGCGACTTTAATGCACACCCCGGTATGCGGTTTGGAAATGAGTTAAACCGATTCTGTGAAGAACAGAGCTGGCGTTGCGCTGACATTGAGCTACTGGGTCTATCAGCGGACTCATACACATTTATGAGTGATGCGCATGGTACGAGAAGCTGGCTAGACCACTGTGTAGTGTCTGAAGCGGCCTGGAAGACAGTAACGGACGCTAAGATTTTGTATGATACCTACTGGTCTGACCACTTTCCTCTACAGGTTGTGTGTAACCTAAATATTTTAAGAAATAAAACTGTGTGTGATAAATTGGAACAAAATTCCGTGCGTTGGGGGGAAAGAGACCACCAACAAATATTATTGTATAATGATTATTGTAACTGTGAATTTAAAAAAGTAGATTTTCCAGTAGAATTTAAAGACTGTTGTGGTAAAAGCTGTAATGATTTGAAACATAAAAATCTTATCGACAAGATGTATGAAAATATTGTTAATATATTAAGAGACGCAGCTACGTATAGCTCTAGGCGTGTATCTGTGATACATAAAAATAAAGTTGTAGGCTGGAATAGGTATGTGAAGCAAGCACATGCGGAGGCTCGACTTGGTTTTCAAAATTGGGTACTTAGTGGTAAACCGAAAGATGGTCATAGTTATAGTACTATGACTGCAACTAGAAAATTTTTTAAACAAAAATTGAAGTGGTGTCAAAATCATTCAAAACAGATCAAAATGGATATTTTAGCTGAACATCATTCTGAGAAAAATTTTAGTAAATTTTGGAAAGAAACAAATAAGTTGAACCCCAGGTCGAGCCGGCCTGTCTGTGTAGATGGGGTTAGTGGGTCTAAGGAAATAGCAGCACTTTTTAAAAATCATTTTAAAGTTCAACCGATGGTAGGTTTGTCGAGCGAGGTACCTCAGCCCAGAGGGCCCACGGAGGCGTTGCACATGTTCACTGCTAAAGAGATAGCTGCCGTAGTGCGGACCATGACAAGGGGAAAATCCCCTGGTCATGACTCTCTTAGCATTGAACACCTGCAGCATGCAGGGACTCATCTGCCGAGAGTGCTCGCCTTGTTTTTCAATCTATGTATTGGTCATTCATACTTACCAGACAGTATGACAAAAACTGTGGTGGTGCCCTTAATAAAAAATAAGACGGGAGATGCGTCTAATGTAAGTAATTATAGACCTATATCGTTAGCTACTATTGTGGCAAAAGTGTTGGACAGTATGCTTGAGAAACAGCTTGAGAAATATCTAACGTTGCATGATGCCCAGTTTGGCTTTAGGTCTGGACTCTCTACAGAATCTGCAGTTCTTTGCCTCAAGCACACTGTCCGTTACTACACAGACAGAAAGACGCCAGTTTATGCATGCTTTTTGGATCTGTCCAAAGCTTTCGATATGGTTTCTTATAATGAACTTTGGAAGAAGCTATACCAGGATACAGAACTACCCTCGGAAATAATTGAACTGTTCAAGTATTGGTATGGGCACCAGAGTAACGTGGTTAAGTGGGCTGATGCACAATCTGAACCGTATCGGTTGGAATGCGGTGTGAGGCAAGGGGGGTTGTCCTCACCGAAACTTTTTAACCTCTACATAGATGGCCTGATTGGTGAGCTCAGCAGTGCCATGGTGGGTTGCTCTGTTGATGGGAAGATTATGAACAACATTAGTTACGCCGATGATATGGTGTTGCTTAGCCCATCAATCAGCGGTCTTCGGAAACTGGTGGCTATCTGCAAGCGTTATGCGGGGGCACATGGCCTCAAGTATAATGCTATTAAAAGTGAGTTAATGGCTTTCAAGGCGGGCACAAAACATTACCCATGTGTACCAGAGGTGACGCTGTCCGGTACAGCGCTCAAACTGGTATCTTATTTTAAATACCTGGGACACTGATCACAGACACGCTCCATGATGACATGGACATCGAGAGGGAGCGTAGGGCGCTTGCAGTTAGGAGTAACATGTTGATCCGTAGGTTTGCAGGATGCTCAAGAGAAGTTAAGCTGACGCTATTCAGAGCATACTGCCAAGTGTTTTACACCTGCAGCCTGTGGATAAATTGTACTCAAAAGGCTTTGAGCGCCCTCCGCGTTCAATATAATAATGCGTTCAGAATGATGTTGGGGTTGCCGCGGTTCTGCAGCGCATCAGGTATGTTTGCAGAAGCACACATCGATGCTTTCTCAGCCATCATGCGTAAGAGTGTGGCTTCCCTGATGCGGCGGGTGCGTGACAGCAGTAACAGTTGCCTGAGCGTGGTGGCGGATAGGGTAGATGGGCCCATCCTTAACCACATGATCAAGATGCATGTGCTACCTTTCCGCCGTTGCGCCAAATAAATTATGGGAACTATTTCATGGGATATATAGATTTATTATATATAATTTTTCATTTTGACATGTTTTAATTGATATTGATATAATTTTATTTTGTTTTGATTTAGTTTAAATTCATTTATTGAGGTTTGATTTAGTATTATTTAATTTAATTACATTTTACGCAATTTAATTTAATGATTACTTAATTTAATAATTAACTATTTAAATTATGATGTTTTTATATATAATTAAATGTAAGAAATGGATTTTAATCTGAAATAAAATAATTGATTGATTGATTGATATTATATATTTGTATGCTTCAAAACAAAAAAATCCGAAAGTTGATTCAATTTTGTTTAGCGGCTTTAAGGCTTATATAATGCCAATACCATGCATGTGTTTGAGCATAATTTTTTCAAAGGTCTTACTCAAAATTGGTAGTATAGACACCGGTCTATAATTTGAGAGGTCTGTTTTCTCTCTAGCCTTAAAAATTGGAGTGATTCTACTATATTTCATTAAATTAGGAAAGGTACCTCTATCTATACAAAGATTAAATAAGCGGGCCAAAATATAGGACCCATAAAACTAATAATTGGCTCTACAATTTTTACTGACATTCCCCATAAGTCTTCAGAACTCGTTATATTTAAGCTTTTGAATGTTTTTAGAATTTCGACAGTTGAAGTATATTAAAAAAAAACTGGGTACTTCGTTCGTGAAATTAGCTTTAAGAATAGCTTCTGCTGCATTGTGACAAGAATTCAGTGACTTGGTGACTTCTAGAGGTAAATTAGAGAAGAAATTATTAAAAGTATTTGCTACATTTATTGGTTCTGAGACAGTCTGATTGTTAATTACAAGGATACATGCAGTGTCTTTTGGTTTATTTTTGCCGGTTTATTTTGTGATTCGATTTCCGAATTTTATCTCTAGTAAACAAAGCTTTAGCACACATACAAACAGTCTTAAACAATTTTGAATAAGTTTTGACATAGTTATGGAAATCTTTATCGGATGTCATAGTTTTTTTATGATGTAACTCATACATGGTATCTCTACTTTTTCGAATACCTCGAGTAGCCCAGTAACCAAAGAGTAACTTCCCAGTTGTACACATTTTATCCTTTGTACAAACTTCATTGATCTCGGTACTAACTAAAGATAATAATCTATGATAATAATCGTTAGGGTCCTCTTCCGAAAGATACGCGATGCAAAGTTTTGCTTCAATATTTTGCTGAAGCTTTCCGAGCCTACTAGTTGTTAACGGATCATCTTTTTGGATATTTTTATCCACATTAAATTTTATCGCAAGGCCCTTGTAATCAGACCTAACACCGGTCATAATTGTAGTTTCCTTAGCCTTACAATTTGAATAAATATTTTCTATGCAGGTAGCTGAATGGTCAGTTATTCTAGTGGGCTCACATAATAAATAATCCCTTTGCGCCTTAAGACAGCCCTAATCACTATCATTAAAACACAGGTGGTGTAAAATACTCGTATCAGATAATAGAATCGGGCCCCAGTATAGAAACACGTTCAAGGTAGGATGTAGAGGGTGAATAATGGCGTCATTTTTATTGACGTTGAAAAATTGGCGCCAATAGGCGTTTTCGTTGCGAAGTATACAGTTACAAATGTGAAGCAATTGAGTTTATTGAATGTAATTGGCTTAGGAAAGTTAGAAATGAAATAAACCGTTTATGGGTATATGGTATATGAAATATCACGTATATGGGAACGGATATTCATATAATTTTACTCTTTTAAATAAAACACATTATGTATCCTCAGACGGCGTTTGAAACCGCGAATAATGAGTCGACTACTCTGAAGGTTCCTTACTGGAAGCTGTCTGGAAGAGATTGCTCTGAGAGATCATACCGCCCATTGTGACACTTAATTTGATGTTTATTTATTGTTGCGTATTGTTTTTAAACCCTGACGGCAAAAACGACGGGGTGTTATACATTTGGCGTGTGTGTGTCTGTGGCATCGTAGCTCCCGAACGGATGAACCGATTTTGATTGTGTATTTTTGTTTGAAAGGTAAATTAGTCGAGAGTGTGCTGAGCTATGTTTGATAAAATCTGTTTAACAACTTCCTCAATATGGGTATTTCATACTATTTTGATTATTGGTGGTGGAGGATTTTTAATTTAACTCTTACTACACCGTGACAATTAAAACAAAAGGTTTATGAATGGAACTCACGTAAATTTACGTCTCTGGTACGCAAAGAGTTAATTGTATTGTTGACAAAATGTCTTAAATAATTGTTTGTTATACTTTTGGTACTGTGGTATTGCAATAAATAGTTTTACTATCAAATTACTATCAAAAGTACCTAGGTTATTCCGAAAATTGATAGTCACAGAATAAATACAACCTCTTCTTTCATGAAACTATTTTGAATTGACGGCTAATTTCAATACCAACCTCCTTTGTGAAAATCACTGGCCACCTATGTAATGTATATTTTTTATTTATGTTTAATGATTATTTTATTATTATTTATCTGTCACTCTTCTTAAAATTGCAACTCTTTAGATATAGTCTGATTAATCTATGATTGCAACAATGGACGTCTCGCGGGAAGCTTTTCGTGCGATGATTTTTTATGATTATAAAAGAGGGTTAACCTTCAAGGAATCTCAAGATATTTTACAACTGCTTTTGGGGAGTTTGCTCCTGCGTTAGCGAAAATTACTTATTGGTTTCGTAAATTGAAACGTGGTCGAGACAACTTCAACGATGACCCACCACTAACTGCAGTAACTCATGAAAACGACATCAAGGTAGAGTGGCTATTGGGAGAGAATAGACATATTACATCCTCCGTACGTAGTGGGTATTTTTTTATTTCCCACTGTAAAAGAAAGTGCTTCGTGGGCGAAAATTGAGCAATGCAGACGAGGCCGTCGAAGAATTTTGATGGCGGTTATTTTACGACTTTTTGAAAGCTGGTTCACCTGAATACATTAGGGCATTGGGATTAGAGGGAGATATTTTGAAAAGCTGTATATAAACTTTTTATATCTAACTATATTTGGAACAGCCACGTATTTGATAGACTGCGGAAAAATGGGAATCAAGAAAGTCCGTTAGCAATTTATAGTACAGGACCTAAGTAAAACTTTACAAAGCCTGGCAAGTAAATAAATTCATTACATTCTATATTATGTAAATAAGAAATTTTTGCAAATTTTACTAACTCAAACGAATCGGAGCGCTTCACCAGCAAAACTTTACCCGACTTTATTAGCCAATCGCTTCGACTCAATATAAAAATGAACTTCCAATAAGAACCTCATTATTTTTTCCATACGATCAAATCCGACCAATTTGGTTCACCATCCTACCTCAATAAACGTACCACAGATCATTGTTATCCGAAATTGCGTCATAAATATCTATTATCACAACATCTGCCCCGTTCCCACGCAGCTTAACTATGTAGGTGTGAGAGAGACGACAATTGGCTAAGCTTCCAGCTTACGAATTAGCTTACGGAGCGGTATTGTACAGGGTGATCCAATTTGTCACTGTTATAGCTGCTATTTACCAATGCTATCTAGGGTAAGTCGAAACACGAATTGGGTAAGGTACCTATACCATTCATTTTACTATGCATAATTTAAAACATTTATGTTATATAATATGGATGAAAAGCTAATTTTATATGCGTTTGTTACAAATTGTATTCTTTAGCTAGTAATTTATGTGAACCAGGAACGAGAGTCAATATTTTGGGGATGACAGGCGCGGTGAAGTGCCCACCATCCTGCGTGGATGCAGCTACTCATATGTTTGCCTCTGGATTGGACTGTAACTACAAGTGATCGGCTACGAATGTAACCCTGAGTATTTAATAGTACATTTTTGCCCGAGAGCTGAAAGTAATTTATTTAGTCCCGGGGTTTGGCGCTAAGTATAGAGTGTTAGAATTCGACGCTGGTACGGTAAGCCTCGGTGACTTAAAGGTGATGGCATCTGACACGGATTGCCGGTAAACGTGGGTTCTAATCCCGTCCAGATTGTGATATTTTCTCCCTAAAATTGCAATGTGTAGTAAAGTGTTATTTCAATGTTACATCGCGCTGTAATTGACTGGCAGGCTGTATAGAAAGTTGGAACATCGTTCAATAAAAGTGTTAAAATAGACCTAGTTCTTTTTTATAATTTGACAGCTGTCAGCTAAAAACGATTCTCCCTAGGGCTGAAAAGTAGTTTCAACCTGCTCCTTAGGCACCTTTGGACCTAATTTCCGAGTATGAGTAAGGAACGAAATATATATAAAAGGCATATTTTAATATTTATACATTTTTAAAAATTTTTTACACGTCAACTGCAAACGAAAGCTAAGAGCACCTCGTAGTAAGGACAGTTTTTTAAAACTCCATGAAGTTTGAAGAAGTGTGTGCCAACATAACCTATACTTTTATGATGGAATAGGATTAAGCATTAACGACTATTTTGGAGCCTTGTTTTCTTAGCGCATTTACTAAGCAAATGACCATCGAACTAAGAAGTCTAATGTATTTTGTAATTTTCTTCCTATTCTCATATTCCTTATGATTCGATATTACCCAAAAAGTTATTATCAAATTATGCACCTAAAATTTAAAAGGAGAGTGTTACAAGTTTTAAACGACGTGTAGAGGCGAAACACGTGTCGAATCTTTTTTGGTTGATTGGGTTGTTTGTGTGTTCTGTATACTTCCTATTTGCGTTTTATACGGGAGGTAGGGTGCACACTGCATCTCTACCATATGCATTTTACTAGCGAAATTTAAATATTTCTTTTAATGTCATTTTGATATGAATTGCCGCAAAGTAGAGAAGATAAAAAAGAATAAGAACCTCGAAAACGAAATCGATTTAATAAAAAATAAATGTAACAAGTTTAGTTAGACTAGTGTTGTGAAAAATTGTCAAAAAAAGTAATGCAACGAATAACGTATGTTGACTTCCAATCTAGGCAGTATATGTTGTATTCGTGTAGTCTGTGTTTTATTTTATTAAAATGTCAACGTCAAACAAAATTTAAAAATGTGAACGTCGAATTGACAGTCTGCACTTTAATCCGACGAATAGAGAATAACAGACCTTGTGATAATTATTTCTTCATTAAATCTTTCCAATTCTTGAGAATCTAGTTTAGTTCTAAGATTAGGATCTGAACCATTCAATAGTATACTACATGAAAAATAAATTAAATTATTTATTAAATACTCACAAATACATGCTACAATAATTTGTAAAATAATCATTAAAAATACATAAATATATATACAACGAGCTGGTGCCCGCGACGTCGTCTGCGCAGGATTAGTACTTCGAGTAGCCTTTTATCTTCTCCAAAGCCATATCTGTCTTGATACCAAAATGTCATAAAATAATTACATGGTTATGGGTAAATTTGAGTGCTTAGTAAATCAATCAGTAAACACTTATAATAAATTACAGTACCTACGTACATACAAATATAAAATTAATCACCATGGAAAAAACTGTAATTTCATTTCATCACCCTTGACGGTATTTGTATTACATTTCATCACCTTGTCGGTCGCCGAGTACGTCTAGTGTATCAAGCTGTCAAAACGATAGCTTCCTTTTGACTAATCTATCAGAAACTGACACAAACTTTGACAGAACTGTCATCATTACGATCTTAACGTAAGCAGAGATCTTGTTATTTTGTCTTTCCTGTGCTCACGAGTATTACGATTTTCACTTGCGTGGTGAGGTATGATGATGATGAAGATGAAAAGAATCCTATGTGTTAATCCAACGCCTCATCTTCCTTCATACCAAATTTCATTATAATTGGCATCGCCGTTTGAGCGTGAAATAGTAACAAACATCCACACATCCATGCTCACAAGCTTTCGCGTTTATAATGCTCAATAGTAGGATAGTAGGATGCATTTTATACAATATGTCCGTCTTGCAATTTAAAAATGACATGTGCAATAGAGAGACGTTATGAGTATTCAAATTTCACTTTTAGCAGCGAAACGTCAGTCCAAGACGAAGAAGAAGAAGAAGTTATCAGAATCAGAATAAAATAAGTTTGTAATATCAATGGCCTTTCGACTTTTCCCACATCACTAATGACTTAACGAGTAGGTACAGTATATGTAATAATAGGAATCTTTACATATCATATACTCGTTAACTATGAAAATCATTAAAATAACTTTTTACACTCAACCTAAATTACTTCAACCCAAAGTGGCTAGTATAGAAAACCGGAAGTCAGTGTAATACCTTTTAAGGTATATTCGCCGACGGTAAGTGAGATAAATGTACCGTTCCTCGCATCCGTTTCCTGTCCACTTTTGATGCGGGTAAAATAGAATAATAGCGTAATTGCAAAATGGAGTAAATCGTTTAATTTGTGTTGGAATTGAATTACGTGAAAATAGTTATACGTCAAACTTTTGGTTCGCATGAGGTCAAATACTACTTAAACAGTTAGGGCTGAAGGGCGTTATAGCAACTGAAACAGCTGGGCAAACAAAACCAAACGCCTATCTTCAGGATGATGGCCTTACTGATAACTGTAATTGCTTAAGAATAGGACACATATCCTTATTATCCCAAAAGGAATAGAACGGCAATATGCTTTATATATTATTACATTTACAATACTTAATTGCGTTAATATGGTACAATCATGATAATATATATTATATTTGAAATTATATGCCAGAAATGGTTGATATGTTAACCATATCTAGTATGTAATTTCACACAAAATATTTCATCATCAGGATTAGATTATTAATTCACAATTATTATTACTTTTATACATAAACAATGAAATATTTAATCTAATATTAATTATTGTAATCAATGCCATAGTTAATATTAAGATTAAAAGAAAACACAATGAGTCAATTATAATTACAATGTCAGATACAATGAGTCCAATTAGGTTCCTGTTAAGCGATATTAATGTTCTACCGACTTCTAAAAAGGAGGAGGTACTCAATTCGACTGTATTTTTTTATGTTTGTTACCTCATAACTTTTGATTGGGTGAACCTATTCTCTAAATTCTACTATAATACTAAATATTTTGTTTGAAAACTGGTGCTTCCCGTGTAGTCCCATTTAAATTTCATCAAATTCGGTTCAGTAGTTTTTGAGTTATACTACAATAACTGAATACAATGGAAGAAGGTATTACATTTTTTAAATTGCACTTGAATCTCATATAAGAACGGAATATGAAAGTACAATAAAAAAGATTTATTACTTGTAGGTTTGACGAAATGATCTTAACTGACTTTGGCTGGTTATTCGTAACTGTTCAACTAGGTGAATTGAATAAAACTAGGTAAAGGTATTTGGTGAAAACTGTAAAAAGTGTAAAGTTTTTTTTGCATACCGGTAAGTGATGAGATGGCCAAGTTATAAACCTTACGCTAAGTATCCCTACCCAATGATAGGTAGTTGCAGTGCGATCTTTAAACTATAAAGCTTCAAAGTGTTATAGCTCTGCCAGCAATCGCCACCCCGAGGCATAACTGTTAATACCCATTCGTCCAGTTCAGTTGCTATATTCAGTGTCCTTTACAGTCATACATACTAATTCTTACACACTACACTACTGTATATCTATCTATCTATCTATTTACTGTTTCCAGGCGGAAAATGTGGAACGGTGGTCGTAAGACGAACGTAAAAGCGCCCTACCTACTATATCCCTCCTCGATCGGCTGTCAGTATGCTATCAATTCAGTCAAGAGGAAACATTTCCTGATCTTTGTCCAACGTTCCCCGATCAATCAGACATGTTGGGACTACAATCTATCAAAGGGATTCGGCAAATTGATTGACACCACAGACAATCACATAATTTTAATGTAACCATTTTACCACAAATTTTACTCACTGAATGTATAACGATGATGCACTAAAATAATATCCTTAGTCACATATAGACGATAATTCTGTTTATGCAAATGTTTTCAGAATGAAAAAGAAACTGTTTGAAAGCAAAGAGTTAAACGGTGTGTTACCGTTCGAGATCCACACTCAGCACCCGCAAACAATTGTTATATTTAGCTTTCTTGTTTCATAAATAACTATCTATTGTTACAACTTTTACGTTAATTAAATCTAGTCCGAGATTATTTCATATAACCATTAAAATTCGAATAGCGCAGGCTTTTGTAAGGTGTTAAAAAAAGATTAGCAATCCATCCAATCGAGAAGCTTTCCGTGACTACATACAAAAACTGGAGCTACTCGAATATCAACAGCCACAGCCGTGCGATTATCTAAGAGCAAACAACGTTGCAGCTTTGATAACATCCGTGAAACAAATGACAAGATGACACGGAACATTGGAAAAACAAACTTATGTACAATGGCGATACTCATAAAGTATTTGACATCGGTGAGGTCCTCGACGAGCGCAACGACGAATCATTAGAGAATCGCACGGCTGAAAACCGTAAAAGAAACTCAGATTAGTCACCAGAAATACTTGTGCTAGATAGTCAGTAGTGAAACCACAGACCATAAGTAGAAAAAAAGCTACCTTCATTTATATTCCAAACACCAACTGAAAATCAATCAGACATGTACCCCGGGAGTTGTCAGGCCTACGATCGATCCGAAGCAATTACGACAGCTATTTTTACCGTTAAGCCTGTCATTTGTGGAGGATTGAACACTTCGCTCTCTTTGGTTATCACATTTTTCGGTTGTTTAGGTGTAAGTACATACTTAATAGTAAGTGTTTTTGTATCTATATGCGTAAAAAGAAACCCTACTTTTCGTTTCTTGCCACGTTGAACATCGTATATATTTCCTAGAACATAAAATCAGGGCAGCACGTATCTATATTTACTTTTGTAGTTCAAAGTGCTTTTAACGGAAACTAACCTTGTCGCAATGTTGTGGAGACGAATATGGATTGAGCAATGTTTAGAGTTTATCTAAAGGGTCGAATCGGAAACGAGGTGATCCATCAAATAACTAAGGTAACCAACATACTAGGTAACTCAAAAAAATGGTAAAATGAAGTGGCAATGGACCGGTCACATGAGTCGCAGAGCCGACATCAGCTAAGCGCAAAAAAATTTGTTAAAATCGCAATTTTGGAGCAACGCGCTTAAAACAGAGTGAGTGGATTAAACAAGTGTGGGCAACTTTGGGCAGGAATACCAACAAAAGAGTGAGTGCTCTAAAATCTGCACCAATATAAAGCCCTATTCAAGGCCTTTCCAACGACGTGCTGCTTAGAGAGTTATAAGGTCAGTGTGTGATTTACAATTTAGCTCTTCTGTGCTTTAGAACCCATGTAAAACCAGTACCAGTTATTGTCTTTGGTAAACAGTCAGCGTATTAATTTTCTGATTAGTGACAATCACTTTGGTCAATCTCTTTGATCGATGGTAGCCCCAACATGTTTGATTGATCAAAGACAAGGACAAAGATCAGGAATTTTTTCGTTTTGACTGAATTGATGACATATTGACAGCCGATCGAGGGATATGCTAGGTAGGGCGCTATTGAGCTCATCTTACTTCCGTAGTTCCAAATATTCCGCTGGAAACAGTTCTGTTCAGTTCTTAGTGTGTAAAAATTACTTTGTATGAGTTATACTTAAGGCGCGCTCGTACCCTGTATAACTAAAAGCAGATTTTTAAACACTATCGGCCTTATTAATAAATTTGGCTTACACCCGGAGTAGTTAAAACATCTATCTGTAAATTTTTCGCTGGCAGTAAATGTCACGCATGAAAACAAGACAAAGCACGTTACGCCTAATATAGGTTTACGCAACGTTTATTAATAAAGGCCCTAGTGTAACGAAACAGATCGATAGTATATAATGGAAAAAATACTTAGGTTAGAAAAGGAATAGGAAAAGAGTAATAACCGAATAGAATTCATAAATATAACTCTCTTTCAGCAGAAAAAATCCTGAATATGTCCACAAAAATAAACTTTCACGTCCAAACTCTCAGAATTTTCAGCGATAACACTATATTTTTTTTAGGTAATACTTAGCCAACGTATAATACTAAAGTAATAACCAGCAGTTTTTTCAATTCTGTTAGTGTATATCGAAAAATATAAAGTAAACGTAGAAAATTAACGCATTTTCGCATTACATCGTCCAATCTAACAATCGATTTTAACCTTACGTAAAGCATCGTAAATTATTTTAAAATTGGGGTTGGACCGCGTCTTAACATAAGGTTTACATCCGTTTCGTCTGCTCATATCAACACCTACCGGCAGATACTTCAGTTTACTCGTGAACATGGCGCATGCAACTGTGCCGAAATATCGAGAGTTCAAAATCAATACAATACATAATAAAAAAGATAAGTTATTATATAATATATTAGAGTTTATTACTTTTTTTACTTTCTGGTCCGAATAAAATAAACCGACAGGAGTATCTGCAGTAGCCTAGCCTGTAGCTTATAGTATACTTTCCAAGTCCTCTAAAACAGAAGAAGAAGCGCCACCGCTTTATGGTGGATATTCCATTTACCCGGACGAAGCGATTTACTTCTTCGTTTATCATACGAACCGCTAGGGAATGGAACACCCTCTCTGAGTCGGTGTTTCCGGTTAAGTACGATATGGGGGTCTTCAAAACACGAGTGCATAGTTATCTTCTGGGTAAGCGCGCTCCATCATCGATCGCATCATCACTTAGCATCAGGTGAGATAGTGGTCAAGTGCTACCCAGTTCGGTATAAAAAAAAAACAACGATATCCCGGGCGGAAGCCATTACGAATATTGGAAAAGCTTAAGTGGATAGTCCTATTGATTTTCGTAACAACTGTTGCAAATCGTAAATTATTCTGCGAAATTCAAAGAGCAATTATAATTTTCTTTAATATCTTCAGAGCTGTCAAAATGAGTTTCAATCTTGGGCCGCTAACGATATTGTAAATACAATTAAAACGACACTGGAATGTGTCTAAGGAAATTAATTAATGGAAATCATATTTTGGAAATCAATAGGACAAAGTTAAGTGCTTTCCGAACAAATAGAAGTTAAAAGAAATGTTGTATGTTTAATAAGTTACTTATGAAAAGCTTAAATCGTTGCTTAAACACGGCTGAAAGTAATTTCGTAGGAAAATTATAATGTATTAGATTTTGTGTTAATTAAGAAAAATATTATAAAATCAAAACTAAATCTACCTTAATGGTTCAGTAGTAATAAGTATACTTTTTAAAATGTGTCGTTCCATATTAAAAAAAACACCAATATCCAATATATATATAGATTATCCTCTGGCATGTAGATATGCTCATAGATCTAAGAAATTTTATGGAATAAAAAAGAAACTTATTTATTGAGACTCGAAAAATTTAAACCTTATTTACTTGAACAGTAGACCAGATTTAGGGAAACAAGAGTAAATAAATAAATGTTATATTAAATGATAGATCTTCCTTCATTGTACTAACAAGTCACTACAAGTTTCGTGTCACGCGTCACTTCATTGCGTTGCTAGTAGCATGCTGAGTGTCACGTCGACCGTGCGATTCTGCCGTGCGATTCTCTAAGAGCAAACCTCGTTGCATCTTTGACAATATCCGTGAAACAAATGACTACATGACAAGAAACGTTGGAAAAACAACCTGTACAAGGGCGACATCTCATAAAGTATTTGACATCAGTGAGCTCTGATACTTCGTCCTTGTACATAAGGTTGCTTTTTCAACGTTTCTTGCCATCTCTTCATTTGTTTCACGGATTTTGTCAAAGAGGCAACGATGTTTTTGCTCTTAGAGAATCGCACGGCAGATCGTGTCACGCTATGTTACGCGAATGGGCGCTACTCCATATTTGTACTTTGAATGTTAGTACTAGTGGCAAGTTACATGTCGCCAGATCACGTGTCACGTTCCTTTATCACAGTGCCTTTACTACATTGAATATTTACACGTTTTTTTATTTATGAAGTACCTCGGTTCTCCCTCTTTGCTAGATGTCTCCTCCGTATTTATGCAAAAGACGAGCGGGGAAGTAGGGGACGGGGAATCGCGGCTATGGCGTGCGTGTTGCCCTTTCCTTCATTTTGTTTTTCGCTCCAATTTTTCTATAACCTCTACTTGTGGACATGTTTTTTTTTTATATTTTGATATATCTACAACCCAACTTTAATTATAGAGTTTACTCTATACTCCTTCAGGAAAGATAATTTAGATGATATTTATATCGTGGCAAAAATTTCCACACCAATTAATAAAACCGCACTGCGACGTCAATCTAAGGAAGCCGATGGTGTCCCATAGTTCCCCTAGCTAGTCGATTAATCGAACCAATTACCACCCCCATTTATGCCGATATTGTTGATAATCCAGCCATTTTATGGACGATATTGGGACGGGACGCGGTGATTGAATTATGCAGACCAATTTATTTTGGGAGCTTATTAATTCTACGCGGTATTTTTCAACGTCATAACGTAATAAGGGGGTACGGAGCCCTTCAGATCCTTCATATTTAAAGTAGAAAATAAAAATAAGTGTACTTCGGAAATGGTTAGCTGGAGTCGAGTATTATTATTTTATGCTTGGAGTAAAAATGTGTATGTGAATAATACGCAAAAAGGTCGCCCATGTTCTAATTTACTGTTTTATAGTTAACGAGTCGCAAGTTCACACTTGACAGTTGCGTAACGGACAGATAATACCTGGATTGTGCTGACATATAAACATCTGAATTTTAGTTCACCGTAACCCCACGTCGGTTCCCTTTTTGCACAAACTCTATGCGCGAAGTTAAAAGAGATAGATGTTAAGCCAAAAACTCATTTGCGCAAATAGGATTTTAAAATGTTCTGAAGCTATGAAAGTTCACAGTTGGTGAGTTGGTATTCCAGACATGGCGAATAAGAATTTTACCTCGGGTGTAAGCTCTCGGTAAAGGGTTTTTTAAATTAATGAACTACTACAGACTCTATGTGCATTTTTTAGATTAGGTTTAAGTAAGACTTACGCATCGTGAGAAAATCCACAATTAGCTTGTGCTCTCTCTCCATGCTAGCTATAACCTTTAATAATAATAATGATCTATAATCACGGACAGGACTGTTGTTGCTAATAAGCCTGACATCGTGGTGATCGATCGTTCTCAGCGCCGGGTAATGCTTGTTGACGTCACCATTCCTCATGATGAGAATCTCGTGAAGGCCGAGAAGGACAAGCTCAGGAAGTACCTTGACTTAGCTCACGAGGTGACCGCCATGTGGGATGTTGACGAGACGATCATTGTTCCGATAGTGGTTTCAGCAAACGGCCTTATAGCAAAAAGCCTCGACCAACATCTTAAGAGGCTCTCGCTAGACGGTTGGATCAAGAGCCAGATACAGAAGGCAGTAATCCTTGACACGGCACGTATTGTCAGGAGGTTCCTCAGTCTGCAGCCCTAACCACCGGTAGTTTGGGTCATGCTCCACTACCGATGGCAATCTAGGATTAGGTTTTTTATAATGTTTTTATTTTATATAGAAATATTGTAAAAAATGTAATTTTAAGAAAAATAAATAAATAATGTGAATAATAATAATAAAGCCGTTTATTTCCCAATTTCAATACATATGTTACAATTTACTTAATATTTTAATTAATTACTAAACTAATTGGGCACCCAAAAGTGGATGAAGGCCTCCTCCATGGGTTGCCACGTGTTACGGTCCTGGGTGACTCGCGTCCAGGTCGCCCCCGCCACCGCGACGATGTCATCACACCATCTCCTCCTTGGCCGTCCTCTCGATCGCGTTCCGTCCCTGGGATGCCAGTGGATCACTCGCGCGCCCCATCGTCCGTCAGTTTTTCTGGCGATGTGACCCGCCCATTGCCATTTGAGTCTGCAGAGCATTTTTACTGCGTCGATGATTTTAGTTTTCTTCCGGATGTCAACACTTTTTATTTTGAGCTATAACCTTTACTTACTTAAAAATGTGTCGCCAAGTACCTCACAAGGTCATTCGTTGGCCGAGTAGTGCATGTAGAAGGCACTAAGTCGGCTAAAGGTACCCATGTTGTTAGATAATACTGGAACTTTTTCATGCAAAGATTATTATCATAACATAATATAAAGACACTTAAATGTAAATAAGCATTATTTCCATAACTTTATAATTGACAACTAGCATCCAATCTACCCGCGACCATGTTCACTGAAAAGCGTTCGAAACGTCGGGATAAAATAATATAAAAAAAGTATATGAGATTTAATCTGTTTATCGACTAAAGCGCTTTAAAGTGTCTTAACGATCGCTGCGATCCTCTAGTAAGTGTTGCGACCTGCGCCCGCGTCATATGTTGCGCCGAGTTGGGAACAAACGGCTCTTGCGCCATACCTATAGCGAGTTAAGAGACGAACTGTATGTCAGAGAAAGTTGAAAGACCAAGGAATCTGATATATAAACATTCATGTCAAATGTATTAGTAAAATGTTATGTTACACGAGGACAAACTTGACGTAGCCGAAAAAATCAGAGCAGATGTGGAAAAAAATTATAATTTAAAATTTTTACACCAATACCTATAGAGTTTTTTGCTGTTATTAAATAGTAAAAACACATATCTAACTATTTACATTCAAATATTTAAATTTGTAGAAGAAATATTATCTTAAAAAAATGTACAATCTGACCAAAAAAAATTTAGTTTTAACAATAAATAATGCTTACCAAGACAGGATTTTGAATTGATATTTATAAATATTTTGAATGTCTTGAACAGAAATAGGAAGATCTTTAATTTCCTTAAAAACTTTCGATAAAGAGAGTTAATTAAAAGTTCTAAAAACGCTCAGCCTACTAGAATATATTTAATTCTGAACAATATATAACATGAAAGTTAGGTACTACGCTAATTAAGTTGAGCGAGTCCAGAAGATGCAAAAAAAACCAAAATGTTTTAAAGGAATTTATTAAGGAAAGTTACATTTATTATATTTAATTTAATTATTACTAAGTATGTGTCTAATGGTCGAAGTTGGAGCCAAGAGTGACACGAAGTGGCGGCGAGGCGAGGCATCCGGTGTCCGGTGGCGTACGTGTCGGCCGCGCTCACGTTGTGCTGCGTCGGCGCCTCATGTTCGCTGTTACCGCGTTGCGCAATTCCTATGTAGGTGAATTGCGTCAGCGGATTCAGTGTGTTACCGATATGTAACATCTCCCCCCGTACTTCAGCGACTATTTCGAAACAACTTTTGGAAGAGTCGCTGAAATGATGCTGTGGTCGACTTTGATCTCGCGAGGGTGACATCTTCTTGTCTCTGCTATTTCAGTATAGATCCCATCAGGAGTGATAGCGTTCGTTTCAGGATGTTTGATTGGTTGAACGCATCGGGCTCGAAGTGGTTTGTATAAGAAACCGATGGCGAGTGCGGTTGCACTTAACAGGAGCACGTAGACTGGAATGGTAGTATGATATAAGCTTTGATCAAAGATTTCACTAGTTTTAAGTGGGCTTTGAAGTGAGATTTTCTCGTTTATTAGGTGGAGATTTTCTAAGTTGATTGACTGCAGGATAATAGATGCGTCTTTGCTAAGTGGTTGTTCCTTGTACGGTGGTAGCTCCATGATTTTTAAAGGATGGCCTTTGATGCGATCGTTGGAGTTTGAAATGCGGAAATACGGTGTCTTCAGGTAGCAGTTGAAAGGGATAACTGCTAAGTAGCTTCCTTGCAGGATCCGGTACTGTTCTTGTCCACACGAAGTCTTGATTTTGGTCTTGTTTGGAAAACTCATAGTATAGTGTTTGTCGTCGAGTTGTTCCATCGCTTCTCTTCTCAGGGTGACTTCAGTTAGCTTACAGGATGGGTGTAGTTCCTGTCTGGTGATCAGCTGGTGGATGCAATCAGGATCTTCTGGAACCTTGTAGTTGGACCTTTGCTCGCAGAGGTACCATTCTTTTACCTTCGGGCATTCTGCCTCCATGTACTCAGAATCTTCTCCAGAAATTGCTATGAAGGGTAGGAAGGGGATGAGGATTTGTCGATTCTTATTGGGAACAATGGATAATTTATAGAGATCGTACGTTATGGGAGAGGCAATCGGTATCCTATGAACTATAACTATTTGACTATCTTTATAAAAATAACCTAGCTTAATCGTATCGTACAAATATCTTATTTCTACGTCCAGAACTTCATCCTTAGAATATAAATTTTGTAACCTAACTAACATCGTCTTAAAATCTGCTATATTTAAAATTGAATGAGGGGTACTCGATACTTTGATGAACGCTAGTGTGTTTTCTAACTTAGTGATCTCCTCGGACAATTGGTCTATATTGTCACCGAGAATGATGAAGTACTGAGCTAGATGAGCGTATTTAATTAATTCGTTTTCCCTAGTACTATCACTGCTCATTATAAGATCAAGAACATTTGCAATTTTATCTTGGTTTAGAGTTATATTCTGTAGTATTTTAGAGTTTTCAAGTATCCATTCTTTGTTCAAACTAATATGATTATTTAATTCTAATTCTAACTTATGCTCGTTATTTCTTAAGATTTGAATGGCATTGTCGTACTTAATTGCGTCTGTATAATCTAAGTTACCAGAGATACTTTTAATTACTGAACCAAGTCCGTCAATAAGACCTCTTTTCTTACGTTCGGGTTCAAATGTCTGTAATTGGTCAAAAATTCGTTCCAGTTTAGTACTTAGAAAATCGATATGAGGCTCATAAAGCGATAGAGTCTTATTGTTTAATTGAGGTCTGAGTTCAGACAATTGAGATTTCACTGTGCTAATTTGCGAGTGAATATCGCTTAGGTCAATACAAGTCAGGAAAGAATGATAGTGGGAAATGATTTTAGTGGGTCCTAATTTAAATGGAAGTAAACCTGGTCCGTCTTGTAATGAGTCAATCGTTACATCTTGTCCTTGAGTCAGTGGTAGCAGTAGCGACAGTAGTATCCTGTAACAATACAGGATTTTTAGGACTTCGCTTAAGGCGTGACTTAGCGACTGGACCTCGCTTCTTTTTAGTGTAAATATGTATAGGGAGGTCGGCTAAAACTGTGTCCTGCGTAAAACGCGGTGCTAGTTTCTGTCGGGTCGCTAAAGGGTTCCGTACGAATACTTGTTGATCAGGAGAGTATTCTTTTTCATGTTCACGGTCTTTATTCCTATTTTCAGTCAATTCGGTTCTATTGTGTAATGAGGTCTCATTAATTAAGTCATATACCAAAGTCATTTTTCTCTTGTGGTCTTGTAGGTACTGTTGGAATAAATGTTCAGTCAAATCTATGTCAATCGGGTCGCGTGGGTCAAAATGTCCTGTTATAAGGTCAATAGGTCGGCATTTGGTGAAACTATGTATAGAGCTATTATAACCTAAGATTGCATATGGCATCAGATTAATTGCAGGTTCGCTTTTCCGTTCTAATTTCAATATCCTTAGGTGTTCTAGGATAGTTGAATGGAAACGTTCAACGATACCATTATCGTTAGGAGTATGTGCAAGGATTTTGTGGTGCTGTATTTTATGAAGTCGGGTGAATTCTGAGAATAGCGCGTTAGTAAATTCAGGTCCTTGGTCAGTCACAATAGTCAAAGGGATACTGTGATGGGTGCAAAATATGAGGAGAGCTTGAACGACACTTAAAGCTGTGCCGTCTCGCAAATGGTATGCTTGGGCGTATTTGGAAAATGCATCAACTAATGTCAAAAATTTTTCATTCTGGACAGTGAAGAGGTCCATGTGAAGGATTTCGAAAGGTTTCGTTGGTGGTGGTACTATGGAAAATTTCTGTTTGATAGGATTACGGTCGTATTTAGCCTGGCCGCAGATATTACATTCGTTAATATATTTTGTAACAGATTCTTTCATTTTTGGCCAGAAATACTTAGACGACAAAGCTAGAAAGCACTCATTAATACCACGGTGGTTGGTTTTACCCTCGTGATATTTTTTTATAATTTCCTGCTGTCTCAAATATTCCTTAACATTTTCGACTTCGGTTTTAGTCAAAACTAGATTCATGGATGAGCTTTTAAATTTATCCTGAATAATAGGGATAATTTTATACATGGCCAATGTTGGATGTATAATTATACCTGTTTTTACTTTGGGGTTAACATATTCTTTTATTGCGTTTATGACGTCATCTTCTAAGTAAGACTCTGATAATTGTATGGTTGTCCTGGTGTGTGTCTCAAAGGGTTTAGTCACTGTCGGTCGTTTTTTTATGTCTCCTACTACTACAAAGCATATTTGTCTGTGGAATCTATTAAGTGGGTCGTCAGATATCGGAATTTCTAATATTGGATTTTCGGCACTAGTGTGAGCTGTGAGGGTAGAGGAACCGGCTTGTGAAAAAATTTTTTCGGTTTCAGGAGGATTAACTGCAATGGAATTAGCATCCTCGTTATTTATTTCAATACGAGAGAGTGCATCCGCGTTGGTATTGAGTTTACCTTGCTTGTAGATGGGAGTGAAATTGTACTCGCTTAGTTTTAATCTCCAACGTGTCAACCGAGAACTGGGTTCCTTGAGGTTCATGACCCATTGAAGGGGTTTATGATCGGTTAATACTTTGAATTTTCTACCAAATAAGTAGGGACGGAAGTATTTTGTTCCCCAGACTATTGCCAGAAGTTCCTTCTCTATGGTGCTGTAATTGATCTCACTACTATTTAAAGTTCTTGATGCATAGGCTATAGGTCTGTCACTACCTATGGGTCCTTGCGAAAGGATAGCACCGATAGCGAAGTTGGATGCGTCAGTAGTCAATATGAATTCTTTGTCAAAGTCAGGGTACTGTAGTATAGGGTCGTTAGTAAGTAAGGTTTTGCACTGTTCGAAACATTTTATATAATTGACGTCATCAGGTGAAATGCGAGATCCTTTTTTGAGGCATTGAGTCATTGGTTTCGCTATACGAGCGAAGTCAGGTATGAATTTACGGTAATAACCTAATAACCCGAGGAATCGTTTTATTTCGGTAGCGGTTTTAGGTATTGGGAATTTTTGGATGGCTGTGATCTTATCCGGGTTCGGCTTAATGCCGTCTTTACTGATGACGTGTCCTAGATAAGCGGTTTCTAGTTTTAAGAACTCCGACTTATCCATTTGGATTTTGAAGTTGGATTCTCGGAGTCTCTTGAACACTTTTTCTAGATTAACCATGTGTTCTTGTAATGAGACGCTGAAAACGATGATGTCATCTAGATAGACGAGGCATACAACGTTTTGGAGATCCCTAAGGACATTATCCATCACACGTTGGAATGTAGATGGTGAATTTTTAAGGCCCATTGGCATTCTTAAGAACTCAAAATGCCCGTGCTCAACATTAAATGCCGTCTTGGGAATATCATCAGGGTTCATCTCTACCTGATAAAAGCCACTGGCGAGGTCTAGGGTAGTGAAATAATGGCAGTTGCCTAATTTGTCAAGTACATCAGCAATATTAGGGATGGGGTACTTGTCGTCGATGGTCTTATCATTCAGCTTCCTGAAATCTACTACTAAGCGCCATTTGGTTTTACCGGACGCGTCTGATTTCTTGGGAACAACCCATATTGGAGAGTTCCAAGCTGACTCGGAAGGCCGAATTATTCCCTGTTCTAGCATCTTAGAAATTTGGTCTTGAACTTCTTGTCTGTGAATGTACGGGTATCTATAACTTTTGGTGTATACCGGCACTTCATCTTTTGTACGAATGTGGTGTTTCATTTTGTTCGTAAAAGTTAAAGGCTCACCGTCAAGGTAAAACACATCGGCGTATTGAGTGCAAAGTGTCTCTAAGTTAATACGCTCTTCCTGATTTAAGTGACTTGTACGTAAACGTGACAGCACTTCTTTAGCACGAGTTGATTGGTTATCGTTGCGCGTGCACTGCACATTAAATAATTCTGCACTAATGGGGCGGTCCATTGAGAAAACTACATCATGACGAGTTGGGTTGCTGATTTCTATGATACCGCGATTATTTTTAACCGTAGTAACACAGTCTCCTATAACACAATTAGATATAGATTGCTCTGAGATAAACGCATCGCCATCATGGAAGTTAATTGGGACTCTAACTAACTTGCAAGTATTCGCGGGTATAATATCTTCGTACAGGTTACAGTTACGTGAGTCATACATTAGTAGTGGGTTGGTCGATTGTCTTGTTACTAACGTTTTATTTTTCAAGTCGATATTAGATTCCCATTTCTCTAGTAAGTCAAGTCCAATCAGTCCGTCAAAGTAGTCGTGAAATTTATAAATGAACAACGTTATGTCATCCTTCTCGTTAATTTCTTGAAAGCACGGTACCGTTATGGAATAGTCATTGCGGGTGGTGGCATGAATATTAGTTACTTCGAAGGGATCGTAATTGCATGGTACATCCGAATAAAAATGTTGTACCGCTTCAGGACTGATAAAAGATTGGTTAGCTCCAGTATCAATTAGAAGTTTCAAGGGCGGATTTAATATTTTTACGTACGGTAACTGTCGTTGTGTCTGAAGGTTGAGTTCTATTTTAATTTGCCTGACTGCGAAGCTTTCAGAAAATCCTCATTTTCAGGTGTAGGGACATCTACCTGTGTCTCTTCTACACAGTAGCTCTCCGAGTACTGAGGTTGCTGTTCATAATAGGTTTCATAAGAATAGTTAGGGTGTTCGTAATAGTCTTGGTAATAGTCATGTTGATAGTCATTTTGATAGTCGTCATACCCTTGTTGGTCATAAAGCTCGTTAAAATTCATTTCCCTTGACTTAAAATAATTCGATGGAGGTGGATTACCAAACTTACGCCAGTCATGAGGTTGGCGGGTAGGGAATGGTTTGGCTACGTAGTGACTAACTCCACTCATCGGTTGCGGGCCGGTAGGCGCGTTTCGCTGTGGTAACTTAAATACGTTACTTTGAGGTCTGTAGTTTGGTGGAGGCGCTGCGAACATCTGCTGCGTCCTCGTGGGCCCTTTGAACTGTGGGGCCTGTGGTCTCCAGCCTGCGGGAATAGGCCTGTGTGGCTGTGAAACTAATTGCTGAGATGGTCCAGTCATGTTGAACGGCCTTGGAGGTGGCATTACTAGCTGTCGTGCGGGTGGCATAAATCCGTAATTAAATTTAGTTTCACTTACCTGCGGCTGCATGTGCGTCTTCCTTTCGGGAAGATGCTCGTTGCGCTGCTGTAAGTACAAGGTGTTGACCTCCTCGTGCACGAACTCTAGAGCCTTTTCGATAGTATCAGGTCGCATGCAACGGATACGAGATCCCAACGGGTCGCTGAGACCCCGTAAGTACGATTGCAGTGTTAACTTCTTATATAAAGATCGTTTTGACTCAATGGTACTCGCTACCGTTTCATGCAGGCTGATATACGTCATTATAGTACTGAACAGGTTCTGACATTTTTCATAAAACTCTTGAGGGCTTGATGAACCTTGGTTCAGTAGTGCGAGATCATTATATAATGATGTCTCGTCTCGCTGGTCGGCGAAGTTATTAATTAGGGCAGATCGAATGCCAATCCAATTCTCAGGAATACCGTTTGAATTTATAAGGCGGGCGGCGGGCCCTACGACTTTATTTAAAATGCCATTTAATAAGGCTAGGTTAGATAGCTCGTAACCTGCCTCTTCCTTAACATACTGCGTTACTAATTGATCACATAGCCTAATAAATCTCGTGAGCACGTTGGGATTACCATCAAACTCTGGCAATAACCGTAGTGCTTTAAAAACGTGATCAACCATGGTGTCCGACATCGTATCTAAATCCGAAGTTATACTATCACTAGAACTATTAATAATTTCTAAATTTCTATTCGCGTCTTGAAATGTTCCACGGTTACTATTATTTCCTAACCTAGGGTCCCGAGATTGCCTTGGATGGAAAATCTTGGAAAATATGATAAAACACTTAAAGGAAAAAGGAAAGCAACTCTAGATAGAAACTAAAGCACTTACATATACATCTTGGTGTCTGCGAGATCGATTTCTAGATCACTTCTGGACGTCCGCTCCTGTAGGTCCTTTTGTATTCCAGCTTCAATCACTTAGAAGTTACTTTAGAATATCCTACCGACTGCGCCAATTAAGTTGAGCGAGTCCAGAAGATGCAAAAAAAACCAAAATGTTTTAAAGGAATTTATTAAGGAAAGTTACATTTATTATATTTAATTTAATTATTACTAAGTATGTGTCTAATGGTCGAAGTTGGAGCCAAGAGTGACACGAAGTGGCGGCGAGGCGAGGCATCCGGTGTCCGGTGGCGTACGTGTCGGCCGCGCTCACGTTGTGCTGCGTCGGCGCCTCATGTTCGCTGTTACCGCGTTGCGCAATTCCTATGTAGGTGAATTGCGTCAGCGGATTCAGTGTGTTACCGATATGTAACACGCTTGGTAGGAACTTGCCTTGTAGTTTTTTATTGAAAATATCTGTTTTCCATCTGTATATCGGTTAAACCGACCGTGTCGCGGCCGCGGCAGGCAGCCAAACTAATGGACTGTGTGTTGTGGAATAGTACTGCCCAGCCAAATAGCGTGATCCTTGTAATGTTGTATATATGTTGGGAAATACTAATCAAATTTTCAATGGCATTGATAGTTTCCACACCAGCATTTTCTTTTTCGAAAGAGGGTTTCATTAAATTAAGTTTCCACTGCTGGGACTCTTACCTTCTTTTCAAGGAGAAAAGTATAGGCCATAATCTACCGTGGAGTTCGTTGTATAGTCTACCCTTATTCCTATAAGTCTTCTCCTGCCATAGACTTTAATAAGTTCGACTATTATGCTCAGACTCCCAATTGGGACTGACTTTTTAACGTACTTTCCCTCTGAAGTTCGGAAAGGCTCAGTTGAAAGTATGACTAGCGGTTACCCATCTAGTATAAGTCCCACAACAAGGGCTGTTTTATCTTACCAGTTCAGTTGGGAACGACAAACCTGCGAGTGTTTCAATATAACAGTATTTGTGGTGGAGGACAAAACTACCGCGAGTTTGGTCAGTAAATATTTTTTTTTAACCAGCCAGGGCTCGCGTGATATTTACCGTGAATTTTCTCTGAAAAGTTTCACGTTGTTTCCAGTTACGTGCTTAGCCTGCGTTCGCCGGTGTGCACTACAGTAATTACTATTACGTTTGTGAGTACCACAATATGTAAAATACCAGTACTTAGGAATAATATACTACAGAGAGTTCGAAAATACGAGTATTATCACAAATTTTCAGTATTTTTAGAACGTACGAAATAAATCCAGATAAATCCAGGTTTCCAATAGAAACAGTTTATGGTCTCAGTGGTATTAAGTCACGATTTAGTCGTCTCTCGGGACGCGTTTCCAGCGAAATAAAGGGTTTAAATGTGGATTTTAGTGGCATTCCGTGTGAAATAGTGTTTGGAAATAGTTGAAATTATTTTATACTATTCCACGTTTTCGCACTTTGAAGGAATTGAAAATGAAAACCAATCATTTCATCAAGTTGGGCTTAATATGGGTGCTGCTATGAACTTTAAAATTTCAACCGACTTCATGTAGGAGGTCCTATTGACGGGTAGGTTGTTTTAGTCTGTTTGTTATTCGATTAACCCACCAGTTATGCATTGATTTTCTACCAAATTCCAAAAAGGAGGAAGTACTCAATTCGTTTCAATTTTTTTATGTTTGTTACCTCATTGTCACCAAATTTCTTGTTTGAAAGCTGGTGCTTCCCGTGTGGTTTCATATAAATTTCATCAAATCCGGTCCAGTAGTTTTTGAGATACACTCCAATAACTGAATAGAATGGAAGTCGGTATTAAATTTTTCAAATTGTACTTGTATATAATAAAATTTAAATTTGATTTTATTACTATTCCACTGGATGGTTAGGCTGATGCGGTTGAAGATGGTATCACAGTAGGTTTAGAATTACGACTGGATCTCAATGACAGTGTCCTGTCAAAGGGTGATTGCTAGCCACTATGCTGTGGAATTCATCACAGTGTAACCATCACTGCTTTTTTCCCAGAAAATGGATCCGTGATATTGTTACTACATTTTAACTTTTTTATCATATATTTAAATATTTACAAACGGAATACAGGTCAGATTTTTTCTATATTTTTTTTTACTTTGACTATACATTGGCAAAAAAGTTTTGTAGTATGAAAGCACTACAGTGTAAGGTTGAAAGGCACTGTTATACTTGAAATTACTGAATGGGAACGAACAGCTAAAATTATGTCACGGGATGACGAGCACAGCGCAGCGCCACGCAAAATTTTCATTTTCAAGATGTTTGTAATGTAAAATATGTCATAATGTTTATTATCAGCTGACCAATTTGCTCATCTCATTACATCCTAGTATGTAAAAAAGTGGCAAAGGTACTTATGCGTACATCATCATCAGCCCACATTCGTCCACTGCTGGACATAGGTCCGCCTTCCGCAGGTCGTCTCTCCACCTGGCCGCAGGGCGTCCTACACTCCGTTTGCCTAAACGTGGTCTTCACTCAAGAACTCGTCTACTCCAGCGATTATCGGTTCTTCGTGAATGTGGCCAGCCCATTGCCACTTTAGCTTGCTTATTCTTTGAGCTATGTCGACTACTTTGGTTCTCTTTCGGATAACTTCATTAAGAATCTTATCCTTCAGAGAAACCCCGAGCATAGCTCTCCCCGCTCGCTGAGTGACCTGAAATTTGTGGACTCGTCCCACAGTGAGAGTCCAAGCTCCATAGGTCATGACGGGTAGGACACACTGATTAAAAACTTCCGTCTTTAGGTACTGTGGTATGGATGACGTGTAGACTTGATGAAGCTTGCCGAATGCTGCCCAGCCCAACTGGATTCTTCTGTTGGCTTCCCTCTCAAAGTTGTTTCTACATAATTGAAAAATTTGCAAGGTACTCATGGACAACTTCGAGAGTTATACCATTGACGATAACCGGTTCCTGGTGCATACACTAAACTAAAATTTTCAAAACTATATAGTTCTAATTCCACATTCGTGTAATAATTAGAACGTCATTTCTGAAAATATGTTTATTTTATCCAAGTGTGGAAAGTTTTTCATCAGTTTAGATTAGTTTAGGGAGTACGAACATTTGCTCTAAATGTACCCACAATTGAATGGAAACGCAAGTTTGGAATGCTCATATATTGTCCCTACTTTATAGTATACTGTTCAATCCCTCATCCCCGCGCTATCTTCAGGAAAGTATTGAATTTTTAGATGTTGGAAGTTCATTATCTCTACAGTCATCAGAGAACTTAATGTTAAGAACCCCGGAACACCGCAACACTTTTTATGGTTCCTCTTTTAGTGTTGAATCTGTTCGCCTATGGAACGCTTTGCCTTATGAAGTTAGACGTGCGTCTTCATTGGACACTTTCAAACAACGTGATAAAGCGTTTTACCTTGCGCAATAACTAACTAAATTCTATACTTATAACCTATTTTGCATTTTAATATTTATTGTATAGTACCTATGTATGTATTTTAAATATATGTATGGTATATGTATATATATATATATATAGCGTTTAATGTAATTATGTATTTTAGCTACATTCTAAATCTTGAAGAGATCGCTCTGAGCGATAAGACCGCCCATTGTGACACTATTAGTTTTAATCATTTAATTGTAATAAGATATTTTTGTGCATATAATTGTATCGAAATGACTTATGTATAATGTGGTGTTACACTAAAGACTTAATATATCCATCTATCTACCATATTTCTCTAAAATATATTTTTGTTCGCTAATTTAGTTTGGTGTTCTGAACAAGTGAATTGCTTTTTTCATATTTCATATTATATCATTATTTTAATTTCGGTCTCTTCATGCGTATATTTCATTGAGTTATTGGTTGAAAAAATCAAAACAAGAGCTATTAATTGTTTAATATTTAGGTAGGTGTAAATAACTTGCACTTGCAAAGTAACCGTACAAATCCAATGACAAAAACACTATTGTATAAGCAGCGAAAACAGTGAAATGTATCTTCTATCGGTTGTCGAACCGACTCAAACAACAGCTCAAAACTTCATTGGCTTTTCAAAGCGAGCTCAAACTTCAATCGATAAGTAGGTCAACAAAATTTACTAACAACCTTATCAAAAGTCAACATCTAACGCTATTCACTGTCACAAAGGAGGAAAGTTTGCGCGAAAATAGCTTTTAGACCATCGTGATAAAGTGCAGGACAATAAGGAAGAAACCTAGCTGAACTTCTCGCAGTGTACGCCGTACATATAATTTTATTTGTGGGGCGTCGCGCTGTCTAGAGGACAGTTTGCTTGTCGCTTTAGTTTTACTTCACAGGAAGTGTATTCGACTGACCTTGTGTCTACATATATTTACCGTATATTATTATTTATTATATTATTTTATGTTTGAGAGTTCTCGAACTTTTGAGCACTGTTGTTAGCGCCATGTTTCATCATCATCACCATCTTCTCAGCCGTAGGACGTCCACGGCTGAACATATGCCTCCCCCATAATTTTCCAAAAGGACTGGTTGGAAGCGGCCAGAATCCCACGTCGTCCTGCGATCTTTATCAGGTCGTCTGTCCACCGTGTCGGTGAACGACCTACGCTGCGCTTGCCGGTCCGTGGTCTCCATTCCAGACCTTCCGGCCCCATCGGCCACCTGTTCTGCGTGCTATGTGCCCTGCCCACTGCCACTTTAACTGGCTAATCTTCTGGGCTATGTCGGTGACTTTCGTTCTTCTACGGATCTCTCATTTCTGATTCGATCACGTATAGAAACCCCGATCATAGCCCTCTCCATAGCTCTTTGTGCGACTTTGAGCTTATCTATGAGGCCCATAGTAAGAGACCATGACTTATGACCATGTTTAGTTTATGGTAAAAGAAGCAATGAGATCAGTATACTAGTAGTTCTGCGAGTAGATCTCGAGACCACAGTTTTATCAGCGGCAACTTTTCACAGTTTGAGCTATCGGCCAGTTTTTATACTTCACAACCTATTTTCTCAGTAACCAATTGACCTATTTTGCTCATATTTGAAGTTCCTCTTTAAAGTCAGGTAATTAATGTGTGTACCAAATTTTATCAAAATCGGTCCTCAATAGCGATGCAGCAATTTTCCCCACTATTTATGAAAGTGGGAAATGTTTATATTGAGTAGTCAAACATGCGCACCAAGTTTTGTCTAGATTGGTTAAAAAATGCGACCTGTACAGGAGAACCAACATACAACCTAACAATATACGAACGGATGCAAGTCAATTTAGCCATTTAAAACAGAGCAGAAACACTTCGCTCGCTCGGTCAATTAATCTGTCCGAATCAGCAAGCATCATTCGAGGCAAGTTTCATTCACAAATCTATTGTTATTTTTTGTCCTGATGCGGACAGATTAATAGGGATGATGGGCTGCAACCTACGAAGAAATAATATCAGGAAGAGTAACTGTCTTATAAAAATGACCCAACAAAACTCATGCTAAATCAATAACATCGTTCACGCCGCTATGACTCAGCTGTCATAGTAGACGTTGCAGCACGCGCGTGAACCAATCCCTCCTTTCCTTTTAAAATTTAAACCAATCACCGAACATGTATATTTGTAACCTCGGAAGTAATTCGTATTTGGAATCATACGTCGTTTTGGTTTGAAGGACCACTTTTTGTGTGGAATTTGTTCTGAGTTATGCTTCCTGACATTATTTTTTGTAGGTTTCAACTGTCCAGCGGTTAAAAGCGATGATAGCCCATGAGCAACAAGGCAGCGGCGATTAGACGACCACGGGATCAATCCCCACCTCTGGCTTGCGCTTTCGGTGAAGGTAACATCGTGATGAAATCCACAGCACTTCTGGTGTTCGCCTGGCTAGCAACCACCCTTTGAAAATCTGGCGCTAAGCACAACGTATTCCGGCAGTTGTCATTCGCCAGTCGCTATTCTGTAGTATCTGTAGTGCGATGCCACCTTCGACCGCATCATCACTGACCATCAAGGGAGATAGAGGTCAAACACTAGCCTATCAAGTATAAAAAATCTTATAAAGAAAAAAAAACAAAAAGTGCGAGTCGGACTCGCGCATGAAGGGTTCTATACCATTATCTTTAAATCTCCCATACAACAGACATGATTTTTTACAGTTTTTATAGATTTAGTTTTTAGATTTAGTCCAACTCGCACTTGGCCGGCTTTTTAGTATTTATTATAGCGGCAACAGAAATACATCATCTGTGAAAGTTTCAACTTTCTATCATTAGATACAGCCTGGTGACAGACGATCAGACAGACGGACAGCGGAGTCTTACAGCCTTATTTTTAAACAAGTAATTACTAGTTGCTAAGTAATTTCTCAATGAAGTAAGCATTTGACGATAGAATACTTCAACATAAAATCTTATGCTATAGTCGAGCAATGAACGTTACTTACTAAAATAAATGCATGACATAACCCTATCAAAATTGGATGTATCTTTTTACACTTGTATTAGGTTGTTGGCATGGGATTTAAATTTTACAGCATAATAGATCCTTCACAATTCAGACTTGTGTATTACGAATGTAATTTTTATACAACTTCACTTTTGTAATAAGAACGAAAAATTTACCTGCAGGGTTAGGTATTATCATGTTTCTCAGTTGCTAACAAAAGTTGATTGTAATCTTGAAAAATGGCGGCTCTATGTCATTTTTGACAACTTTGAGCCCGGCTGTTCTCATTTCTTAAGCAAAGGAAATGGTGACTTTTACTCGGCTAAGGCTAATAGGCTTTGATTGTTCTAACTTCAGGCAAATTCTAGTGTGTAGAATTAAAATCGTTGCTTAAGTAATTAATAAGATACGGCTGTTAGTCCCGTTTTAACCATTGCATACGGTACCCTAAAAACGAACTATATAGGTTTACAACCTACCTCGACGGATTTTATTAGACAGCCCCTCACAAGGCCAGATTTGACTCAGTATTTACGCCTAGTGGCCCAGATATGTCTCACGCCATGGTTGTTTCGCATTTACTAATGTAATGAGAACGTATAAACCTCATTTGAACCAGTGAGTTACGACCATATCTGTTCAGGGTTGGCCACCGCATTTAATTCGGGATTGAAATAACATTAAATTTATGAACAAGTACCTGCGCTCCACGGTTTCACCCGCGTGGTGATGGATGATGATGATGATGATGAACCAAATATAGCGTATGTTACTCAGGCGTAATGTAGCTTTCTATTACTAAAAGATTTATTTGAATCAGTTACAAGTTTTTGCGTTTCCATTACCAACAAACAAACAATTAAATCTTTCTGATTAATTACCAAGGTACGAATAATATGGCTTAGTTTGCACCGGCGGCGTTACATTGCATAATTAAGGCGTAAAAAGGTAGTTATTGTGACAGAACTGTACTAGTTAGACATATGGCACTGCAGTTGTAAATGTCCTTTAAAAAACTGTAGAACATTACTTTGCTCTATTTTAAATAGTTTCCGCAGTGTACACGATATAAAGATTTTTAAGCGATACAATTGCATATTATTATTTAAACATGAAAAAGTATGTATGTCAAAATTAATACCTTAAAATGATACCTTTAACATAACTTTAAAAGTCAGAAATTATGGTGTTGCAGACAATTTTGCTGACTTGACGTCTTCTATAACACGGTAATACATCTCTTTGCTCTGTTGTCAAAAGATTCCGCAGCGTACGCGATATAAGGGCTTTTTGGCATTATTTTTACGCCTTGCGTTATTATAGAAGTATTCGGATCCTCAATTTTTTAAATATCCTATAGCCTATGTTCATCAGTAGGACTATTACGTATCTCAGTTGCTAACATTAATAATGATTGAAATAGAAAAAAAAATGTCGGCTCTATGTCACTTTTGTCTGCTTCAGTCATCAATTTACTAAAATATTTGCTTCCTGGAGTTGTCTAAACTGACATAGAGACGCCATCAACATTTGTTAGCAACTGAGATACGTAATAGCCCTACAGGGATAATGTAGGATTCTAATGGTGAAAGAATTTTTCAAATCAGTCCAGTTGTTTCGGAGCCTATTCAATTCAAACAAACAAAATAAATTTACCTCCTTACACTATTAATAAAAATAATAATAATATTATAGTGTATATGTAGATAGTCATCAAAAATGGCTAATATGTACTTTAGTCGAAAAGTCGGCGTTTTATTAAGGGACTAGGAGAACATATCTGGGACATACTATATTTGTACACCAAAGTACACAGCCGCTGTCATGTACACAGACAATGTAAATGTTCTCGAAAACAATTCCTGGTGTAGTCATAACTATTGAACTGACGTTCTATTAATAAGTACTGAGAGTTATATAAATTCTTTAAAAAGAGTTTTAAACAAATTGTGAATAGAGAATGCATACTATGATGTTGACGAATTATTAAATAAATAATTATAAACAGTTAGAAAAGTAGTATTGCAGTTAAAATTGGGCTTTATTGACATTATCTATATTTGGTATATTCTGACATTTGAACTCGACAATTACATTTTTGAATATAGTAGATAAGTTGTATGTGAAAATATTGACTAATCTTGTTATTAATAATATTTCAATTTCTAATTTTATAATGGTGGATGACATATAAATCTTATTGTATTTTGACCATATACCTGCCTATGATTTTTTTAAAGAAACTCATCTGTTTTAAATGTGTGCTGTAGTGTCATTATAATGTATCTTAATTTTTTAATAATTAATTGGTATTTAAATTTTACTACATTCTGCAAATAAAAAAACGCCTGCCCATAACAGTTCTAATTTCACCCAAAGCTTCAATAAAATTGACGGCCTCGTTGACCTAGTTGGTAGTGACCCTGACTTCGAAGCGAGAGGTCCGGAGCTCAATCCTTGGCCAGGGCAAATAATTGTGGCACGAGGACAAATGTATGTTTGGGGTCTTAGATGTGTTTTGATTTGTGTTTATGCCTCCTGCAGTAGTAGGAGGTAGAAACACAAATTAGTGCCTAAAAAACTACTGCCTTCCTTGTGTCATAGCCACAATAGAGGTGTGTATGTGAGTAAAACTAGCTGTACTGAAGTACTACGGATGCGGTCACCCCAAGACCCCACGCATGCTTTTAACTCTTCGCCCAGTAATTTGTCTGTTACGATAAGTTTCATATTACATATTAGCGTATACACGACTTCTTAAGTATATAGTCTGCACTGAGCTGAATGGTTACTCAACTAGACTTGCTTTAGAGGTACTAAGTAATTACACCTGACTCTCAGAGATAAACTATGTAATTGTGAAGCCGGCTTAACCTCGCTCGAATTTCTCGTTGTCTCACTACTGAGATAAAATAAGAATACTAGAAGCTGCGAGCTATTGAATTTCCAGCTTCTGAGAATTTCAATCTCCGTTCCTTGAGCGGATTATAAGTCATTGTTTTGATACCATACCAGCCACCTTATTGTCTAACTTGAATGAGAATGAAATGTCACTTCATTCTTATTCCCATTGATGGTTACAGCCAATAGTATTGCAGAGAATGGGGTTCAAATGTCAAAATGAAGCCCATTCCCATTCTCCGTAAAGATAGACAATAAGGCCGCAGGTCATGTGATGAGATAATCGTGGATAGAGTGTTATGTCTACGCGATCGTATTTGCGGCATTCTTATTTTTTTTGCGAGGTTGGGGGTTAATGCTGTGCGTTTCCTGTCCACCGTGTGGGACTGGGTACACCCTGGTAGGTATAAACCTACTAAAACCCACATATACACATACTTAACTTAATCATGCTTAAAAGCTAATACCATATAGATAAAGTCCACCACTATTAGACGTCAAACCAGAACAAAATAAAATAACTAGGAAATAGGCCAGTAAAAATAGAATTTAACCTCGCACGAAGTTTTCGAATTAATTATTTTTGTAGGGTCACTTACTGATTATAAAATCACAAAATGAAGACATATCCAGGTGTAGCTCCAAGCGCCACCTTGAAAAAGTTTTGGCCGATATCTCGGAAACTATGCACCTTATGGGAAAGTATATTGAAAACATTATTGTAGAAAATAAAATTACGCATGTTTATTGCCCATTAAATTTTTTATAAAACTTACTGTTTATGATCTATGGCGCATTTAACCAGTTTCAACCTACTACCAAAAAAAGGAGGCTCTCAATTCGTCTGTTTTTTATAACTACGTTACCTCATAACTTTCGACTGGGTGAACTGATTTTAATGATTATGATATGATGATAATAATAATGATTCTTTTTATATGAAAGCTGGTGCTCTCCGTGTTTAAATTACATCAATTCGGTCTAGCAGCTTTTGAGTTACATTCCAATAAGTTAGTGTTTCGGCTTTTTTGATGATTTGATGATATCATCATTGACGGTGGGAATTTCGAATGATCGATTCCGTAATTAGCAAAGATAACTAAAAAGAAACGTGAAATAACTTGTCGAAGTCGGTACCATGCACGCAATATTGTGATAATAGGTACTTTTGAACTATCATGGTACCGACTTCAACAAGTTATTTCACACTTTTTAGTGTTCCATATTTTGGTAGGTTTATTATTTTTCTATTTAGCTCTAGCCATTGTTGGGTTTTATTCCTGGCGTGCGATTCTCTAATTAAATTAGAATTAAAAAATCTTTATTTCGGGCATTATGACCGATAAGAACATAAGAGATCGACGAGATAGAGAGAGATACATAAAATATATATTATGTAAAATATATAAAATATATAAAATACATATTATCATCATCATCATTATCAGCCGGAAGACGTCCACTGCTGAACATAGGCCTCCCCCATAGAACGCCACTTGGACCGGCTACTCGCTTCCTGCATCCAGCGATTCCCCGCGGTTTTTATGAGGTCGTCGGTCCACCTAGTGGGGGGCCTGCCTACACTACGCCTTCCAGTGCGTGGTCGCCACTCGAGAACCTTTCTTCCCCATCGGTTATCAGTTCTGCGAGCGATGTGGCCTGCCCATTGCCACTTCAACTTGCTAATTTTGAGAGCTATGTCGGTGACCTTAGTTCTCCTACGGATCTCCTCATTTCGGATCTTATCACGCAGGGAAACCCCAAACATAGCCCTCTCCATTGCTCGTTGAGCGACTTCAAGCTTGTTAATGAGGCCCACAGTAAGGGACCACGTCTCAGTGCCATAAGTCATCACTGGCAACACACACTGGTTGAAAACCTTGGTTTTCAGGCTCTGAGGTATTGGGGACGAAAAGATGGATCGAAGCTTCCCGAACGCTGCCCATCCGAGCTGGATTCTTCGTGCGACCTCCTTGTCGAAGTTGGACCTACCTAATTGGACAGTCTGTCCCAGATAGACGTACTCGTCTACAACTTCGAGTGTATCGTTTCCAACAATTACCGGTATAGGTGGAACATGGACATTGGACATGATTTTCGTCTTATCCATGTTCATCTTAAGACCAACCTGTTGGGAAACTCTACTGAGGTCGTTGAGCATGGTGCCGATATCCTCGATATATATTATATGAACCATATATATATTAATTCTAAAAAATAATGAATTGATGTGGAAATATTAAAAATTAAATTGAATTGAATAGAAGCAATAATTCAGAAAATAAAATAAAATATAATTACATAATGTCAAAACAACAGAAAAATAAATACACAATACTAGATACAAAATAATTTTGATTAGTCGATGTGCTCGCCGACGAGCTCACCGATGTCAAATACTTTATGAGATATCGCCCTTGTACTCGTACATAAGGTTAATTTTCCAACGTTTCTTGTTATCTCGTTATTTGTTTCACGGATGTTGTCAAAGATGCAACGATGTTTGCTCTTAGAGAATCGCACGGCTGTATATATCAACCCAGTATCGATATTTATTGCCGTTAAAAAATAGAAACACAAACAAAAGACAAAAGCAAACAAACAAAGTCACAATGATCTCCTCTTTATTATGTTCGTCTACAAGTGGTGGTAAAGCAGTATTTTATTGTTGTCAAACAGAACAATATCTATTACGAGAAGTTTCATAACTTGCCCTTCTGGAGGACCGAAATAGATTATCGAGATTTGTTTGTGAGATGACGTCATTGGTAAACTTACCAACAAAGCCTCTGAGAAGTTTGGTTATACTATAGTGTGTGATTTAAACTAAGTTTAGTACGTGGTTTCTAGCAAATATTTGCCAGAAACTATGAACTATCATGGTTCTAGCAAATATTTGCTAGAAACTACGTCGTAATTAAAGTATTACTTAGCGATAAACAACAATTTAATCGTAAAATGTCTATCTGAAGCGCTATCATATATGCTCATTTTTAAATGAACAAAGTTTCGTAATATGGAACAAAGGATGCAAAGAGTGCACTCCAACATTTGGCTCGGCTAACCTCGAATCCTCGAATACCCGATAGCCTACACAATATTAGATACGATTTATAAGCTTCGTGCCATGAACAAAGTTATCGTCATCCAGTGGATACCTTCACATATTGGAATTATGGGTTACAAGGAAGTGGACAAAGCAGCAAAGGAGGCCATCAACGACGGAATTGAATACAACTGTTTACCACTATATAGGGTGTTTGGTAGAGGGACCAACAAACCAAATGAGCGTGTTCGAGGGACCAGTTGGAGAATACAAGTTGGCCAAAAAAAATCCCCGACTGGATGGGGCTGTGTTGTAGTGAAACAATAGATTGTGTAGTGTAGAAAATTATTAATTAATTTTATGTATATTTTAGGCAAAATGTCATATTGTTTTTCATCAACAAATATATTTTTTTCTTTCTTTCTTCAATGATTTTGGCCTATTTGGGGGTGTGCACCACCCTCCCTCCCGCACAAACTGCTAATAGGAAGAATACAAAATAAAAATATTCACAAGAAAACCCAAATAAACCTAAAACGATTTGACACGTGTTTCGCCTCTACACGAGGCATCCTCAGGAGATGTTGACTCGTCGAGCGCTAGACCGACAGTGACTGTCGGTTTTTGTTTGTCTTTTTTTTTATTTTGTATTCTTTCTATTAGCATTTTGTGCAGGAGGGAGGGTGGTGCACACCCCCAAATAGGCCAAAATCATTGTTTTTTTCAGCGGAAGTGTCACTAAATATTTTTTAATATCGTTTTTTGATAATGGATTTCCGCAAAGTAACGCCTGAATCAATTAATTATCTAACATAGTCTTGCGACGTTTATCACATTGTCTGTCTACCGTCCTTGTCGGTGGACAACCTACGCTGCGCTTGCCGGTCCGTGGTCTCCACTCCAAATCCTTTCAGCACCGTCGGCCATCGGTTCTGCGTGCTATGTGCCCTGCCCACTGCCACTTCAACTGGCTTCTGGGATATGTCGGTGACTTCCGTTCGTATATGGTTCCTCATTTCTGATTCGTGGATAATCCCAAAGTCTAGCCCTTTCCATAGCCCACTGTGCGACTGAGCTTACTTAAGAGGCCCATATTTAGAGACCACTCCACATTGAGCAAAAGTAAGTAGCACAAATTAGAAGGACTACCTGGATAACCAAGCTTTGATCGTAAGCAAAAATTGTTTTTTTTTTGTCTAACATATTTATTAAATAATGGAGATCTAAGCTTGGGAACTGTACGACTAACAGCCGTTTTCAATAATCTATATATCTTTTTTTTTTAATGTTATTTGACGGTTTAACTTACGCGGTAAGTACGCGGCGTAACTTAAACCGTCAAATAACATTAAAAATGTGTAATACTTACGAAAGTTTCAATCAAATCCATCTATCCACAGTTTTCCTTACTACAGATAGAAATTTGACATAACGTCCATAGAAATAGTATCAAATATCTATCTCAATACTAAGGTAAACCGACGATAGATAGGTTATTGAAAACGGCCGCAAGCTGGAACTGTATACAGTTTGTAAACATGTGCCATCACTGGTATAAAACTCTATGCTACTCGTATTATAGCTTATTATAGCTGACCCACCAGCGTCTTCGCTGGTTTGGTCTATGAGTAACGAAAGTACAGAAACAAAACAAAGTGAAGATTATTGGATAATTTCATATGAGTACCTAAAGAGGTATCTTTAGGTATGAAGTTATCCAAAAATATTTTCATTGATTACGTAAATATTTATATACGTATCATAATAACCAACTGCCAAAATTTCAATTTTGTAGTCCTGGCGGCTTCAGTTCTGTCTGCACCAAGCTAAGCAAAAAGTAGGTGTAACTTAAATATCAGTGTGTCTATCTAAACCTAAAACAAAGTCGAATTAGTTACACCATTTATAACACAAGAACGACTGGACCAATTATTATGATTTTGGTGTTTTTCGATTTATAATATCTCGGGGAAAGACATAGGTCACTTTTCATCATCATCACCAACCATCACCACGAGTGTGAAACCGCGGGACGCAGCTAGGCGTATTTTTTATGATTTTCGTGTTTTTCGATTTATAATATCTCGGGGAAAGACATAGGTCACTTTTCATCATCATCACCAACCATCACCACGAGTGTGAAACCGCGGGACGCAGCTAGCCGTGAAATTTTGATGATTTTTGTATTTTTCGATTTGTCATATCTCGGGGAAGGACAGGATACTTTTCATCATCATCATCATCCAACACCAGATAAAACTGCGGGGAGCAGCTAGTATATTACATAGATAGATTTACGAAAGTTAACTACTTAGTTTAGCTAATAGACCTACATACATTAGTACGTTTATATAGTATAGAAGTTATGGGAATTATTGGTAGGTATTCGTATGGTCAAAGACGCACAACGAGCTATGGAGAGGGCTATGCTCGGGGTTTCTCTACGTGATCGAATCAGAAATGAGGAGATCCGTAGAAGAACGAAAGTCACCAACATAGCACAGAAGATTAGCCAGTTACAGTGGTAGTAGGCAGAGCACAAAGCACGCAGAACAGATGGCCGATGGGTCTGGAAGGTTCTGGAATGGAGACCACGGACCGGCAAGCGCAGCGTAGGTCGACAGACGACCTGATAAAGGTCGCAGGACGACGTTGGATGCAGGCCGCATCCAAGCGGTCCTTTTGGAAAATTATGGGGCAGGCATATGTTCAGCAGTGTACGTCCTACAGCTGAGATGATGATGATCATGATGATTCGTATGGTAGGTTCGAGATCGCTCGACTCTCATAATACCTTAAAAATAATTTTGGAGTCTTAATCGCAACACAAACCGTAGCATGACACTAGCATAAAATTCCACCCGTGAAAGCAATCGGATGTATTTAGTACGCATAACAAATGTAGTGCATGTATGTGGCAGATTAAATGGCGGGCTTTCGGCTCATTTTGCACTTCGCATTCCTTTTATGTGCTGTAGAGCGTTTTAAATTTCCTCTTTGTGGGGATTTCCTCACTTTTGTGTACGTTACTTTTATCTTGTATGTGGCAACACTGTGTGCTCGTGGTCAAAGCTTTAAATATTACACGTGGAAGTATTATGCGGGGAAATGTTTTCACGGTTCCCGTTTTCTTCTTTATGGCTAATATTAAGTATTATGTAGGGATTTGTTCGTTTTTAAAGGAGTTTTGCCGAGTGATTTTGTAATGTTTGGAGTTTTATTATTTACTAACTGTGCTCCGCAATTTCACCCTCGTGGTGATGGATAATGATGATTATGAATCAAAAGTGTGTAATGTATTAAATAAATTATTTGTCACAAATATTATACAAAGGAACTTACAAAGATTAAAAAGACACTTAAAAATGTATTAAACCATTTGTTGAAGGAAAAGTGCCCAGAAAGCTAGCTGCATTTCCACGTTGAATAGCTAAGCTAATTTTTTGTGCAAAATATGAACCAGCATTCTGGTCGCCTGGCGTTTCAACCAAACGTTTGGCCAAGTCCCTGAAACTTTTGCATGCACCTGGACCCCACGGACCCAAAGATTCTACCCCAAACGGCACAAATATGTAACCTCTATCAAGATTGGCATATTTGCGCCGTTTAAAGTTTTCGGCATTTGTCGCTGCCATACCAGCCTGAGCGTAAGTTTCTGAAAAATGCGACGGTGCCAGAGTAGTCAAAATGTATAGCCAGTGTTCATCAAGAATAATGTAGAATTCTAATGGTGAACGAGTTTTGCAAATCGGTAAAGTAATTTCGGAGCCTATTAAATTCAAACGAACAAATAAAAAAAACAAACCTTTTCTCTGTATTTATATACATAAGTATAGGTTTGTTAGCACACAATACAGCATGATTAATATATTAATAGTGTAAGTTATTTGCTAAGATATAAACTGTATTTCTGATTTGCATATACCTAATGCGACTATTCCGGATTGTACTTCATCATCCGAAAAGCCATTAATGTTCTACAGTTAATTACTAGTTGGATATTAAAATTCGCTTTTGTAGCGCAGTTCATGCCTTAAGGACTTGACGGTTCCGTGTCCTTCGTAGAGGTGATCAAAGCCGACCACAGGATATGATAACAGGATCGCCTTTCCCTAGATAAGATTTTGCTAAATGATTGCCTTTGTTTTAGTTTTTAAGCAATTTCCACCATAGCTTAAGAATGTTTATTGTGATGTTTGGAGAACGAATCTCCATGAAAATGTAATATAAAAAAAAAACTTTAAAAGGTACGGACCAAAGAGTCTGTATAGCAATAGTTGGCAAAATATGGGTGTTTATTCACCCCAGTTGATTCCGTGACATTATCTTTCTTCTTTCTATTAAATAAAATTCTCGTTTCACAGTGTTTTAACAAAACTTTACCGAAGTGTCTTGACCGATTCTTATGAAATTTTGTGTGTATATTCAGTAGGTTTCTCAAACCTAGGTTACTCAATACGTTGTAAAGCACTTTTCATCATCCGCACTACGCAGGTGAAACCGCCGGTCAGAGTATGTATAATATTTTGTTATTAGGAAAGAAATTCAGTCTAGACACTGTCGAAGTACAGAATCGACAAATAACAATTGGATGAACAATAGATCATAATACAAAATAGATATTTGTCTTCATGTTTGATAGTTCGTTCACGCCAAAACGACCCAATTTGGCAGGTTTTTGTTTCACTAAGGTAGAAAGGACCTGATATATTACACTACTTTGTATTCCCGAAAAATGTTCCTTTGATATATATATTACACGTCTGTACAAAAAGAGAAACGTCCTAGGAATTGAGGGCGCTAGTGTGCTAATTCACTGTTTAATGGTAGTACGAGTAAATTTTTTTTTATCAAAAAGTAGAACAGACTTCTACACTAAAAAGTGTGAAATAAGCAATAAGATTAACTAACCTCCGTTTATACAGGGTGTTTGGTAGAGGGACCGACAAACCAAATGAGCGTGTTCGGGGGCCCACTTGGAGAATACAAGTTGGCCAAAAAAAATCCCCGACCCCCCAAATTTGTTTAACTAAATCAGTTAGTTAGCTCTGTTTTGTATCCAATTTTGCTTTGCGTGGCCTGAAGGTGTATTAGAGACCAAATTCAACTAAAAACATCCGGTCTAAAACATACTTTACAAATGTTATGGTGGTAAATAGGTACAATTTCGGAAAAAAGGGATTAATCACAAAAAAAAGTTAAACATATTGGGGGGTCGGGGATTTTTTTTGGCCAACTTGTATTCTCCAAGTGGTCCCCCGAACACGCTCATTTGGTTTGTCGGTCCCTCTACCAAACACTCTATATATAACATCATTGTAAATAACTTGTTGATGTCGGTAACATGATAGCTCGTAATCCTATTATCGCAATATTGCGTGCATGGTACCCACTTCGACAAGTGATATAGATAGGTGAAACACTTTTTAGTCATTGAAGTATTAGTCACAAACTGCTTGACCGAATTTGATGAAATTTTGTATTGTACTATCACGAAAGTATATAGAGTATACAAACAAAAAAGAATTATCAAAATCGGTTTATAAACGGCGAAGTTATCATCGAATACACAACATATATATATATATGTATATATAATAGGATTAAATTGGGAAACCTCCTCCTTTTTCGAAGTCGGTTAAAAACTTCCTCCTTTTTTTGAAGTCGGTTAAAAAGCTAAATAAATTTGCTGCTTATTTACTCTCTTTATAATGTCTTTATAGTTTCATCGAGTGGAAGTTCACACGTGACAGGTGCAAAACGGACAGATAACAGCTGGATTGAACTGCCATATAAACATCCGGACGGTAGTTCATTATAACGTCACGTCGGTTCTCTTTTTGCACAAACTCCTTAGACCAGTTTTGTGCGAGCCCGGCAAGAGTTTTTCCGTCAAGATGAATGTATGATTGTTACTCTTTCACTCTAATGCTCGTATTTATAAACATCGATAATAATATACTAAAGTAAATGTATGACATAACCCTATCAAAATTGGATGTATCTTTTTACACTTGTATTAGATTGTAGTAATGGGATTTTAATTTTGACAGCATAATAGATCCTTCACAGTTCAAACTTGTGTGCTAATGTAATTTTTATACAACTCCACTTTTGTATTGAGAAAGAAAAAAATAATGCCTAATAGCCTAATAGCCTTTGATAGTGTGATTTGAGTTTGATAGTCTAACTTCAGGCAAAGTCTATAGAATTAAAATCGTTGCTTAATTAAGAAGGTAATTTATTTTCCTAAAGTAATTACTTTTGCTTGTTTATAAATACGGCCGTTAAACGACTTGGGATGACATAATTATACTAACTATATTAACTACTTATAAATTGGAAAAAGCTGTTGATAGTCATTTACACACACACACACATACACACACACACACACACACACACACACACACACACACTCGGCACGCACTACATATTAAATAAATTTAATAGGACTTAGGTACTTAATAAGATTTATAAGTTTTATACTTCTAAATGTGTAATGTACTAATTTTCCAGAAAACGGAGGGCTTTGGCGCCCGAAACACAGTTTAATTACTAGCTCAGGCGTCAAATGTTCCATGTAAACTAAGGGCAGATGTATAAGTTAAGTACATTAATTTAGTTTAAATATTGTCTTTATGTTATGTCAATAAATTATTATTATTATTGCTTTTATTTGACATATTTCACGGGTTACACCCAATTATTATTATTGTTTACGATTAGGCCAACATGAAGGTGCATATACATATTATAATGTATTTAAGAATGTGTAGTGTCGTTGGTACACAGTAAAATGGACAATTAGGTATGTGACATTTTCTCTTAGTAACTAAATTAACAATCGAAAAAATTAAAGGCTTTTAGCAACGCATGCTGGTTTATAAAAATAAAAATAATTTAGTTACCTACGTTTGGCTATATAGAAAATTGTGAATAAACAATATTTGTGTTTTCTTTTTTCTGCGCCTTTTATGTAATAATTCCAAAAAATCTTATCTGTCGTGTGTAGATGACTCTACACACAACATAGTTAATATATTTTAAAGTGATTAGTAACCGATTTAACTTGCGCAATACGCCGAGTATGTACTCGTAGTACTCGACTGGTTTCTGCAGTTCATGCGCGGACGCGGTCGGGAGCGCACGTTCTCTGTGAAGAAGCGACTCTGAACGTCGCGAAACCGGTCGAGTCCTACATACTCGGCGTATTGCGTAAGTTAAATCGGTTACTAATCGCTATAAAATGTGTTCAACTTATGAAAGTTTTAAATAAATGTTAGTTAGGATGTTTTATCGGCTCGACAAATGTTATACAAAAAAATATAAGGTAATTTATATCACTGATCTGGTAGAGGTGATTCAATCCCAGACCGCCTTCTTTGCTGATGATGGTAAAATCTTTGCCAACCCACTAATTAAATCCTGACAGCTACAGGAGGACCTTAATTGCATCCAAGCCTGGGCCAGGGATTGGATTATCAAACTGAATGCAGCAAAATGCACTGTATTACACTTGGGCTCAGCCAACCCTAGAGCAAAGTATAGGTTAGACAACAGTGATATAGAATCTGTTGATCTGCAAAAAGACCTAGGAGTGTTAATAGCATCTAATCTTAAATGGGAAGATCAAATCATATCTATAGTGAAAAAGGCCAACTCATTTTTATATGTCATACGGAGATCATTCCAACCCTTCACTGTAGAAGTCTTTCTAAAAATATACAAAACATATATCAGGCCCCTGCTAGAGTATGGCTTTCAAGTTTGGAGCCCATACTTCCAAAAAGATATTAACCTTCTAGAAAGTGTCCAGAGGAAAGCAACCAAATTACCACAGGTCCTGCGTCACAAGTCCTATGAAGAGTGACTCCTAACACTACGCCTCACTAGTCTAGAAGAAAGACGCCTTAGGGATGATCTTATTGAGACATTTAAGATAATTAATCAATATTATAACCTACCTAACATAGAAGACATTTATATAATCAGAGAAAGCTCAAGGCCAAACCGGGGACATAAAATCCAGCTTACTCGGGATTTGGCCAAAACAAAGCCTGCACACCATTTCCTGAGTAACAGAGTAGTGCATAACTGGAATAAACTACCAGAACATGTTGTGTCAGCCACATCAATAAACAATTTTAAAAATAAACTGGACAAATGGCTATCTACAGAAAAGAAATCTCTTCTGAAACTATAAATCCAACACTGCAATGATATGGACATATCAGCATATTGCTGCTCGTCCATTAATAATAAATAAATATATAACTAAAAAGAGATTAAAAGGCTTATGAGATAAATAGAGAAAGAAAAAGGTTTGAGAAGATAAATAATTTAAAAGATATGATATTGGGCTTATGAGATAAATAGAGAAACAAAAAGGTTTGGGGAATGCCATACATTAGAGGAACTGGAATGTGATGCAGACCGATTGTTTCGATTCCGTACTTCCCAAGGTCCATACGTGACTGACGTGCTGCGTACGTAAGTTGTAGAAACAAACTGTAGAGGTGAGTCGTATTTACTAGAACAGATCAAAGGAACAGGTATTTTACGAGACTAGGTGGCACCTATTCCAATCTTAGCAATACTAAGTCTAACTAGTCTTCCTTCACAATAAGCATTCATTCAGTACATCACCTGTAGTATCTCCCTCTCTCATACGCTGAAGCCGAAGCAGAAGTCCGGTTGAAGTGAGACGATGCAATACATACATACATCGTCTTGTTACATGTAGAATTGAGTATCAGACTAGTATTCTTGTGAAAGTAAAAAGTAAATGTATACTTATTTAAAGTGCAGTTTGTGCAGTGCTTGTTATATTTTCCTATGTAGGTATTAGAACAAACTTTTCTTTTATTTATATGTATACATTTTTATAAAAGTAGATTTAGTGAATTCAAATCTCATACATACGCTATCTTCCAAAGCCTACGCTTTGAATAAATTGAAAGTATAATATAATGACAGTCCTAATCCTGTAAAAGTATGAAGGGAAGATATCAGTTGAACATTAGCAAATAATAGTAGTAATAAATATAAGTAGTAGGTACCTATACTCTATTTGTTCTAGTCCACTATTTTATAATTCAAAAATCTGTCATGAATCGAATCGAAGTATCGAGTCATTCTTTAAAGTATATTATGTGAAGACTTTGTATACGCTACGCTACGCAAATCGTAGGCGATACTAGGTAAGACTCTGTGGAACAGGTATTTGGATCACGTATTTGCATGGACTAGGAACAGGTGCACCTAGTCTCGAATTTGCCCAGTACAACCCATCTCTAACACACTGGTGTTACGGGTGTGATGGCTTATGATATCCCCTCCACCTTTCCACGCCGACCTGGATTGACAGATGTAACGTTGCGTGGGACGCGTGGGACAGCATTGCGTACGATAAGTATGTTTCTGATTTAGCTATTTTCATATACAAATACGAAAATAGCTTTATCAGAAACATACTTATCATCATATATACTCATCATGAAGCGCTCGTAGCGGAGTTTGACTTGGCAATCTTAACCGATCTACACTTGCTGCGGGCAGGACTTGGATGGGTGACCGCTAGTAGCATTAATCAACTGAGCGCTTCCGTGCTTTGGAGGGCACATTAAGCCGTCAGTCACGTTTGTTTGTCTTAGGACAACAGTCGTTAGGCTATGTCGAAGGCCTTCGGGCGGCCTGAAAAATTTGACATGGGTTGGCCACTAACCTATCCACCAAGCCGCATTGTGCCCGCTTGGTGGATAATGGCCCAACTCCTCTCTCTGAGAGGAAGGCTTGAGTCCCAGCAGTGGGAACAAAATGGGCTGATTATGATTATGATATACAAATACAAATTTAACGGACATGGAAAGAGAAGTAGAGGAAGATCACCGACCTGGTGGACCGATACTGCAAAACAGGCGTGTAAATGCTCCATTCACGCATCCATCCAACTTTCCCAAAACAGAGAAGCCTGGAAGATCTTAGTGGGAAAAACCACTTGTGATGACCACGACCCTCAGCCATGAGGCAACGACGTAGAAGAAGATTTATAAACAAGCAAAAATAATTACTTAAGGCGAAATGAGTTCCAAATTTCATGATTCGACTTCGCAAAAACTTAGTTTTTCGACGCTTAAACCTAGTATCCGAAGTTCGAAAAAAAAAACGTAGTGTAAATTGAATATACGTCCTTATGAAGTATGGGAGCCAATACACGATTGAGCAAACTTGGCTCGATAGAAGAAAATCGGCAACATTCCCTAAATTTTGCAACTTTTCTTACGTGCTTCGTGGGAAAAAGCATTTTTATTTAATTACGGGCAAATATATTTCAATAAATGTATCATATTCGAATTCCCAATGAAATTTACAAGTGAACTATGGACTCTTTTATCATTAAAATTTAATCATTTGATTGTACGAAATAAATATAAAAAGTATTAGCACGTATTCAATTCAATGTTTGCATTAAATCGTCCAATCTGGTAAGCAATTCTCAACCTAATGTAAAGCACCGTAAATTGTTTTAAAATTAGGATGGAAAGCTGATTACTTTACTATTATTTAAGCAACGATTTTAATTATATAGACTCCAATTTGTCTGAAGTTAGAACCATCAAAGGCTAGAATTCTTAGCCGATTAATTCAGCATTTCCTTTACATAAGCAACGAGAACACGTCAATTTTACTGTCTTAACTTAACTTAAGTTGTATAAAAACGACTTACGCATACAAGTCTGAAATGTGATGGATCTATTATGCTTTAATAAATAAAATTCCTGACAACAACCTTATACAAGTGTAAAAGATACACCCAATTTTGATAGGGTTATGTCATGCATTTACTTTAGTTAGTAACATTCTTTGCTCTACTATAGAGTAAGATTGTATGTTGAAGTATTATATTGTAAAGTAATTACTCCATTGAGAAATTACTTAGAAACAAGTAATTACTTGTTTATATATACGAGTGTAAGAGTCTAGATGTTATAATGCGTTGCATAGGTTGCATAAAGGACCAAGGTCATGGTGGTGGATAGAACTGGGAGGTTGGAACTCACTGGCGCATTAGGACTAGAAACAGTGGACAACTTTATATACCTGGGTTCCAACATCAGCAACGATGGTTCGTGTGAGAAGGAAGTGCGCAGGAGAATTGGCATGGCTAAGAGCGCCATGTCTCAGCTTGGAAAAATCTGGAGAGATCGCAACATTTCCGTAAAAACTAAAACCAAACTGGTACGGACTCTGGTTTTCTCGATCTTCTCTTATGGCGCTGAGACCTGGACACTGAAAGCTGCAGACCGAAAACGGATCGACGCTTTTGAGATGTGGTGCTGGAGAAAGATGCTCAGTATCCCCTGGACAGCATTCCGGACCAACGTCTCCATATTGCGAGAACTCAAGATCTCTTCGCGGCTGTCATCCGAATGTCTACGCAGAGTCCTGGAATGTTTCGGTCACATTGCTAGGAAAGACAGTGGCAACCTTGAGAAACTCATTGTGACCGGAAAAGTAGACGGGAAAAGGCCTCGTGGTCGCAGCCCAATACGTTGGTCCGACCAGATCCGCACCGCGCTCGACTCTACGTTTCACAACGCCTTCCACGCCGCCAGAAACAGAAACAGGTGGAGAACAATCATAAGACAGAAGGTGATTCCGAAGGGAGGTCACGACCCTCATCACTGAGGAATACGACGCAAGGAGGAGGTTACATACGTAGGATCAGTATGTCCTTATCTTAACAGTTTATTAACTAGATGTGCTTAAAAATTTCTCCGAGCGTTTCATTTGCAGTTATAGTTTAGAGAGACGTTCAAAGGCTGAAAGTTTAAAAGAAAAGAACATAAAAGGTTAGCAGCTAAGCAAAAAAGGGACGACAGCTAAAAAAATAGAAGTTACTGGCAGGTTATAGCAACCCTACTTAAAATGTTTTTTTTTTCTAAATGGCCTCACATTTGACCGTAACCTGATCTGGTTTTACGTGGCGATACTATAATATGTTAATCTAATAGGTCTGTGACTTTTACAAAATTTTAATAAAAACGTTAATAGTACTTAAATGTTAGATTAGATAAGAAATTAATGAGAAAATTAGAATTTGTATCTAGGTACACTACTTACCTACACATTTTTCATTCACTTATTTTTTATGTTATTAGGTAACGATATAAGCACGAGTCTCACCAAATGTTAAGTGGTAACCTCTGCCTAGAACAGATGCAGTTCCTCACAAGTGACGAAATGTACGGCAAACCTAAGATCTTAAGTCTACGAAGACTATTATTTCTTCGTAGTCTTAAGTTGTTAAGTCTCATGTGCCTGTAATTTCCCCGGCAACCATACCTTCAAACCAGCGTATGGTATTGCGAACATTACTGCTTCACGGTAGAAAAAGGTATGGTGGCAGTGCTTCCCCTGGCGAACTCATTCACAAAAAGTTCTACTGCTCTTAAAATTTCGTTCAACTTTACTCAAACCACAAACGATTTGATGAATGAAACCTATGCCGCTAAAGCTTCGTTCACGTAATATACAGAACCACGCCTACTTTTCCTTCACAATTAAACGTAAATTCATTGTCTTACTCTCTAAGCCCAAAATAATTCACTTTACCGTAAACATTGTTATACCTACGCAGCATAACTTCAAAGGATTATCTTGTATTATACCCAAGTTCTTTGTGTGTTGTGAACTTGCGTCGGTCACGGAATATACACATGTATATAAAATCTACATTATATAGAGGTACAATTTGTCTGGTTGTATAATACTGTTTGTTCTGCGGTTGTCTGTCGTTTAGATGATAGGCCGCAGCACAAAACAATTGTGAAAAGTATTCTTATCTTAAGCGTCAACACGTCACGCTTCGGCGTACAAACTATGAGCTATCTGTGTCACAGTTGCCCTAGATAAATGACAGTTTGTACTGTTTCACGCGAACGACACGTTACACTTACACAGTTATTCGTGCTAAGCCCACAAATTATTCTTAGTTTTTGAGAAGTGTTTGAGGTTCTTCATAAACAGCCCATGAAGTTCCCAGTGCTGGGTCATGGGCTTGTAGAGAGAAGATTATAGACTTTAATGCACGGTCATAGACAGTGTTGAGTTTTCAAAGCGCCCGAAGACTTCAGTGCAGATGTTATGGGTTAACACACACAAATCAACCCGGCACCTTATCAGAATCGCCTCAGCCCAATCCGTTCAATATTCCTTGTATGGAACTGTATACTTCAACGCACACTAGTCAACTCCATACCCTCCTCGGTGTCGACGGCGGGCGGATGACGAGGCGAGGCGGTGAAGACACGGTGCTGGGTTGATTGGTGTGCGTTGACCTTAAGATAATATACTTGTGACTTCTGCATAGCGAAATAAAATTTTACCGATAGATGCCGCTCCGTCTCCATATGACTAATAAAATCAACTAGAGATAATTTCGATGGTAGCACATGGATTATCGAAAGACACTGAAGCAGCAACCAGCAAGCCTACCAGCGTCACTTATTGCGATCTATTTTAGGACGGAAAATTTTAACAAATTTTACCGAACAATTTTTAATAATCCCGGCAGCCATACGAAAGGTTACAAACATATTTATCTGGGTTGCTATGATACAACAGATCGGCAAATTTTTTTGACATTATTTTTTTAACCTTAACATAACTTAATATACAGCGTGTTTGGTGCATTCATGCTTGTATTCTGCAAATTCTAAATAAATTACTACTTGATACAATTTTATTAATATACGAAATAACTTCTGAGCATTGCCGTGGTGGTACCGGCTACGAATTGTACCCCCCCTAACTTTTCCCGTGGGTGCCGTAAGAGGCGGCTAAGGGAATATCCGGGAAATGGGCAGCAGCATTTCCCGCAGTCTGCGTCAACATCCACTGCGATCACCAAGACGCCTGCCAAGCGTGGTGCATTAAGGCAAATCCCCCCCATGACAATTAACATTAAACCACGGCCCCCAGTTCCCGGCAGCTCTGCTATCTGTGGCTACGGTAGCGGCCATTGTAACGGTGGAGCAGGGGGTGCGAAGAATCTCCGGCAGAGATCCGGCTACCAATCCCAAAAACGACCCCTGGCCCTGGCAACATACAATACACGCACGCTCAGGACCGACGAAAAGATGGTCAAATTGGAGGAAGAGACGCTCAAGTTACGCTGGGATGTCATGGGATTATCTGAAGTCCGAAGACAGGGACAGGACACGATAATTCTAAATGCCGGCAACTTGTTCTTCCACCGGGAGGGAGACCAACAATCCAAGGGTGGTGTCGGGTTCCTCGTCCGCAAGTCTCTCGTTAACAACGTAGTGAAAGTCGATAGTGTGTCGGCTAGGGTAGCGTTCCTTATACTCAGAATAACCAAACGGTATTCGCTGAAGGTCATACAGGTATACGTACCGACCTCGGCACACTCGGACAATGAAGTAGAAAGTATGTACGAGGATATATCCAGGGCCATGCATACTTCTGAAACCTACTTCACTGTTGTAATGGGAGACTTCAACGCAAAGCTAGGCACAAGGAAACGTGATGAGTTGAGAGTAGGGCCATTTGGATACGGGCAGCGGAACTCGAGGGGACAGAGGCTGGCTGACTTCATGGAGAAGGAGGGACTCTTTATGATGAACTCCTTCTACTTCTACTATGAAGCGGCCATCCAGGAAGTGGACGTGGATGAGTCCCGACGGTTCCACTACGAACGAGATAGACTTCATCATGACGACCAATAAGCGCATATTCAATGACGTCTCTGTGATCAGCAAGGTAAAAACCGGCAGCGATCACCGCATCGTAAGAGGCGCATTGAATATCAATGTCAAGCTTGAGAGGTCACGTCTGGTGAAGTCTACGCTCCGTCCTAATCGTGCCCAAATCCAAAACCCCGAAAAGTTTCAACTTGAACTTCAAAACCGTTTTCAGTGCTTAGCTGAATGCGACACAGTGGATGAGTTGAACAACGGGTTGGTGGAAACTGTCCAAGCGGTTGGGTCCGAATTCTGTGAGACCAAACGCCGCAGGAAAGCTCAAAAACTCTCAAAAAAAACTCTGAAACTAATGGCAGAACGGAGCGAAATGAGACTGCAGTCCGCAGTTGATATGTCGGATTACGGTAAAATCAATAGACGAATTTGGAAGTCCATGCGACACGACTTGCGTGCTTATAATACTGCGCGTATTACGGCAGCAATTGAGCGGAACCAGGGCTCTAAAGTGTTTGCAAAGGATTCGTCTATTGGGCAAAGCCAAATGACAAAACTGAAGACCGAAAATGGCAGTATCGTTTCATCCAAGCCTGAGATTCTGAGAGAGATTGAGAGCTTCTATCGACAGTTATATACCTCGACGTGCGAACCCGTTACTGAAGCAGCTCAGGACACCAGAGCAAAGTTAGTCCGACACTATACCGAAGACATCCCGGACATCAGCCTGTACGAGATTAACGGAATTACGACTGAACTTCTGAGAGCGGGTGGTAGACCGATACTTTTAGTCCTCCAGAAGTTATTCAATTCTGTCATCTTCGAAGGCAAAACACCGGAAACGTGGCACAAGAGCGTGGTGGTGCTGTTCTTCAAAAAAGGTGATAAAACCTTATTGAAGAATTATAGGCCCATATCGCTCTTGAGCCACGTGTACAAGCTGTTTTCGAGAGTCATCACGAACCGTCTCGCACGCAGGTTTGATGAGTTCCAGCCTCCTGAACAAGCCGGTTTCCGAAGAGGCTTTAGCACCGTAGACCACATTCATACACTACGGCAGATTATACAGAAGACCGAAGAGTATAATCAGCCACTGTGTCTAGCGTTTGTGGATTACGAGAAAGCCTTTGATTCTATCGAGAAGTGGGCCATACTGCAGTCCTTGCAGCGATGCCAAATTGACTATAGGTATATCGAAGCGTTGAAGTGTTTATACAGCAAGGCCACTATGTCAGTCCGATTTCAGGACCAGAGTACGGAACAAATTCCATTGCAGAGAGGTGTGAGACAGGGAGACGTCATCTCTCCGAAACTGTTCACTAACGCATTGGAGGATGTTTTCAAACTTTTGGACTGGAAAGGATGTGGCATCAACATTAATGGCGAATACATCACTAACCTTCGTTTTGCCGATGATATAGTTATAATGGCGGAGTCGCTCGAGGATATCGGCACCATGCTCAACGACCTCAGTAGAGTTTCCCAACAGGTTGGTCTTAAGATGAACATGGATAAGACGAAAATCATGTCCAATGTCCATGTTCCACCTATACCGGTAATTGTTGGAAACGATACACTCGAAGTTGTAGACGAGTACGTCTACCTGGGACAGACTGTCCAATTAGGTAGGTCCAACTTCGACAAGGAGGTCGCACGAAGAATCCAGCTCGGATGGGCAGCGTTCGGGAAGCTTCGATCCATCTTTTCGTCCCCAATACCTCAGAGCCTGAAAACCAAGGTTTTCAACCAGTGTGTGTTGCCAGTGATGACTTATGGCACTGAGACGTGGTCCCTTACTGTGGGCCTCATTAACAAGCTTGAAGTCGCTCAACGAGCAATGGAGAGGGCTATGCTTGGGGTTTCCCTGCGTGATAAGATCCGAAATGAGGAGATCCGTAGGAGAACTAAGGTCACCGACATAGCTCTCAAAATTAGCAAGTTGAAGTGGCAATGGGCAGGCCACATCGCTCGCAGAACTGATAACCGATGGGGAAGAAAGGTTCTCGAGTGGCGACCACGCACCGGAAGGCGTAGTGTAGGCCGGCCCCCCGCTAGGTGGACCGACGACCTCATAAAAACCGTGGGGAATCGCTGGATGCAGGAAGCGAGTAGCCGGTCCAAGTGGCGTTCTATGGGGGAGGCCTATGTTCAGCAGTGGACGTCTTCCGGCTGATAATGATGATTGTGGTGTGAAATCTGTGTAAATGTTATGAAAATCGACAACTTATAAATTCATTGCAAAATAAAATAAAAGCCATTTTTATTTTAACTTTCTTTAAATAAAGTTCTTTAGTTATTACCCTTTCTCACATATATATATATATATATAATATTTTAGTATTTCTTAAAATATCTTTCTCATACTATCGCCATATTTTTTCATAATCATCTAAAAGTTTACCAAGCCAAGCAGCAAAAGGAAGGCGCGCAGGCATCGCAGGGTCAGTAAGTCATAAATAAATGTCATTTTGTATTTTATGAGGCCTATTCGTAAACTTCACCATTTCTGCTACAACAGCTAACGAGGTCCCTCTCGAATAAAAACGTCATCATGTATAAAACATGTTACCATGTAAATCATAAAGTTTCCTCAAACTTATCACCCACTATTTCCCGGGGTTTTTCATAAAGTCCCCGCGGTAGCTGAATAAAATATGGTCTACTTTTAAACTTTATATACGTTTTGCTGTAGTTTGGGAGTTGTTGGATAGTTTACTCACGATTCGAGACTAACGAGGCCATGAAAAGAAACTTGAAAAGATTCAAATTGTGATGATGTGCATTTTTCACACTTTTGACTTAGTAATACTTTTAAACCACAGAGTCACGAGATAGGCGAGTCTTTCACTTTTGACTGTGACAATATCTTTTATTACATTTTATTACATGCTTTGTCTTGCTTTCAAGCGTCAGCGTAGTAAACTACAAGCAAAAAATTGACAAATGGATGTTTTAACTACTCCGGTGTAGACAAATCTATAAATAAGCCGTAAGGATAGGAAAATATATATATCGAGTATATGTATATATTCATATCCTATTTTCTATTCTATTATCTATAAGGATCTCAGAAATGCTCAGATATTCCAAAAACTGACTAGCGCACAAAGGACTTACATACATACGAGTACCTACAACAAGTTTCATAATTTCATGAATAGCTACCTAAAGGTGCAAGTTGATAGCCGGCTACACGTCGCAGTCGCAGACGACGTGTAGTCGCTTCATGTCGCCGCGACACCCCGTCGCGTCTGTCGCGCGACTGCAGACGGCAACGCAGATTCCATTTACCATTTGAAAAGCGATACCAAAGGTTTTGTTTGAAAGCTTTCCAATTATTTTATTATGTAGATTGGTACTCGCGAGCGGCACTACTGATCTGCGGTCGGGCGACAGTCTGATCTGCCGCTCGACGACGTGACGCTAGTTTCGTGTCGCTAACTACGAATGATGTTTCATAGACATACATAGAAACCAGTAGTGCGACACGTCGTTTGCTGCGGCTTCATGATTCCGGTTTTCCAACTTGCACCTTAAGACATCATTCTTTTTTTCAGTAACATTTATAAGTTTCGTTAACACTTAACTACTTCAGCTCTAGCTTTTGTACTAACTTGTAATAAGAGTAACCAGTGGACGCCCAACTATTCTTTCCGTAGACTGGCCAGCTTGACTCGTTATTTATTAACTGACTTGGACTTGGAGACAGAAAGAACTAATTAATATTTTGTTGAAGAGTTCCAAAGTAGGAAGTTACGTGGCAGTTGGCGTTTACTGAGCCAGCTTTATAGTTCTGCCGTGGCTTACCACGTTAAAAAATCAGAAGAGAACTTTGCATTACTACTATTATTGTGTCTATGTTTTAGGTTATTTTATGTTTATGTTTTGGGTTGCAAAAAGTCAAGTGAGGCCGATCGGGGACCCCCCCGAAGGGTTCCCGCATTGACGTGGCGGGGGGGCTCAGTAGCCGTGGCTTGGATCACCACGGAGAAACCAAGAGGAACCCAGGGGCCGCGCTGGCGTTGGGGTGCGCTGGCCGGCTCAGGCGGGGCCGCTCCTATGGGCTTTGGCCGCCAAGTCTACATAGGAGTGGTTTGGTGCAGGCTCGAAGAGGTGGGGTCCGGGCGCTCGGCGCAGACTCGAGGAGGTGGGGTCGCTGGGGATTATCCCCTGTGGCTGACGTAGCAGGCGGTGGGGCTACGTATCCGACCCACCGCAGGGAGACCACGGGCGTCCAGACATGGGGAAGTCTGGCGCTCATTGTTGGCGGGTTTGGTCTCCGAGGTAGTTGCGGCGTGCCATGTGTTCTGGCGTGCCGCGAAGAGAAGGGTCCGGCAACGGACAGCCACGGCGGGTTCGCGGTCGTGTGGAAAATCTGTCCTGCGTTCCCGCCGAGGGCGGCAGTGACGGAACATACCGGGGTTTTGGTGGGTATACGGACTCCCACATAACCACCTACCTCCCCGTGGTAGGTGGTATCTATAAAGGATTTCCCCGGGACAAAAAAAAAAAAGCCCGATCGGGAAGGCTTCCCTAGCTGGCGGGCCCGAGGTGAGACCGCTCCTATGGGCTTTGCCCTCCAAGTCCACATGGGAGCGGTCACTGTAGGTTGCGGTGGTGTATGGGTGCCACTGCGGCTGAGGCGGGCTGCGGTGTCGTATAGGCGGCACCGCGGCTGAGAGTTAGTGGCCGCGGCAGGAGAGGAGTGCCGGTATTACGGTGAGCCGCTCTCCCTGCCTTTCGCGGCCTTGATGGGGCCGCCACCGTTAGATGGCGGACGCGGTGGGGTCGCAGGGGAAGAGGACTGTCGGTATTGAGAAGCGCCGCTGTCCCTATCCTCTGCGAAGTAGCAGGCGGTGGGGCTACTCACCTGACCCATCGTAGGGGGACTTAGGGCGCCCAGACTCGGGGGAATATGGTGTCCATTTGCGGGTTTGGTCCCCGAGGCAGTTGCGGCACGCCAAGTGTTCTGGCGTGCTGCAAGAGAGAAGGGTCCGGCAACGGACAGCCGCGGCGGATTCGCGGTCGTGTGCGATATCTGTCCCTCGTTCCCGCCAAAAGCGGCAGTGACGGAAAACCGCAGAGGTTTGGTGGGTATGCTGCCCTTCTGGTAGAGACTCCCACATAACCACCGTGCTCCCCTCGAGGCCAGTGGTATCCATAAAGAAGTACTCTGCGTAAAAAAAAGGCCAATCGGGGGCAAGGCGATCTTTATCATAACGATTTAATGTATTGCGTTACAAACATATACTGTTTGCAACTTTACTTACTGTTTTTTGTATTTATTATTATTGTGCGTGATAAACCAAACCCCTCTGAACACCATGTAGATAAACGACTGACAAACCAGTCGTGCGATTCTCTAAGAGCAAACATCGTTGCATCTTTGACAAAATTAGTGAAACAAATGACGTGATGACAAGAAACGTTGGAAAAACAACCTTATGTAAAGGGACGAAATCTCATAAAGTACGTGAGCTCGTCGACGAGCGCAATCGGGAGCGCAAACTTTGTCCGGGGGAGTACTGGCGTTATACGTTATTTACCGTGACGCAGTAATGTTTGCGATATTGACTTTACAACTAATGGAGGATCCCAATAATCTATCTATCCACGGTTTTCCTTACTACCGATAGAAATTTGACATAACGTTCATACAAAAAGTGTCAAATATCTATCTCTAGTAAGGTAAACCGGCGATAGATAGATTATTGGGACCGGCCGTTAATGTCTAATAGGGTTACGGGCGCAGGTGGTTTGTCACTTGCGATGAACTGCATCTGTTCTAGACAGAAGTTACCACTTAACATCAGGTGGGCCTCGTGCTTGTACCGTTTCCAAATAAAATTATAAAAAAAATCTCTATAGATAGTCTCAAGATCAGGTTATCGGGCAAATAAAAACAAATTCAATCTCTAAGATAAATATAAGAATGCTCAAGATTAACCATTCTTATATTTTAAAGAAGAAACGTATAACATTGATTCAAACTATGTTTAATTGAATGTTTTTGGTGTATTATGTATATTTTATTAATGATTAACCGTCCCTGTAAATATCAATTACCGTCCCATAAATCTGTATGATTAATGTAGCGCCAATTACTTAATAAAACGGATTTGTTACACAAGAAAAAGTTTCCCGAAACAAGATTATCTCCGGCGGGTTTTAATCGTAAATTAATTGACCGTCCCGAAGGAAACTGAGATCTGAGAACTGAGAAAAGTTGTCTCGTGTAATGTCCTTACTTTAGGACATTTTGAAAAATTATTATGGTACAGTCTGTTTAAGTTTTCGGGCCTTCATTTAAAATTGAAGCTTGTTTCAGAGATGAATAAGTTGGTTGGTTTTGCAGTTATGTTGTTATAGACAGCTTTGAAGGTCCTTTGAGACTTTTAAACTTATTTTTAAACGACTACTAAAAAGGAGGTTCTATGTTCGACTGTACCTATATTTTTTTTGTATGTTCACCGATTTCTCCCCCATTTGTGAACCGATTTAAAAACTTTTTTTTATTTTAGACAAATACTCAAAGTCAAAGACAAAGTCAAAATCATTTATTCAATTTAGGCATCAAAGACGCACTTATGAACGTCAATTTTTCATTATAATGTACTTTAAAGACTACCCCCGCGTTTCAAAATATATAGAGCCTAACGAGAAGAAGCGGCAAGAAACTCGGAACAATTCTTTTTATATAGATGTTTTTACAATGTTTTTACTTAGGTACTAGAAATATTAACTCCAGTGTGTTGCCCTACTTCCGCGGTGGTCCCATTTAAATTTCATCAAATCGGTAAAGCAGTTTTGAGTATTACTCCAATAACTAAAAACTCGCCTTTCTTGATGATATTCATAAGGAATAAATGATAAATGATAAATGATATAATGATAGTCAATAATGATGGTGAATGCCAAACGATCTCGTAAGTAGCGAGGGTAACTAAAAACGGTGAAAATATTGTGATATTTTTGAACTATCATGGTACCGACTTCAACAACTTATTTCACACTTTTCAGTGTTGAAGTCGGTTCTATTTTTTGGTATTTCTTTGTATATGCGCTTTGTTGGTAATATAGAAATAAGCGATTCTAAAGTGGTATCACTGAAAACATGACAGGCGTTGTCTCAGAAGAAGCTAAATTTATTGATCTCCATGAAAAAGGTGAAGTCCTGTATTATATGTGTGCCAGTCCGTCTGTTTCTATTTACCACCATATTAGATGGTCACATTTCTACGTGATTTTATTAGAATTTTAATACTGATTAGATTCTTAAAATTTTGTTGATATTTCAAGTTCGCTACATTTTCATGCCCAGACACTGTGGTACTGCTGCAGCTTAAAGAATGTCTGTTTGTGAGATTGTTTTGTGGTTTGTAACTGTCCGTGCACGAGTCTGATTCGGACTTATTATTTTCATAGTCGGCATCTTCATTGCTGAAGGTCGTGTCTAGTCTGAATGGTTGACCGCTCGATGTACTGTGCTCTTCCACGTGGTTCTATCTTCGATGCTCTTAATCCTTTGAATACCGTGATAATTTAAATAAAAGATTTATGAATAAAACGCACGTAAATTTACGTCTCTGGTATGCAAAGGGTTAATAGCTCTCGTGATTTGCAGACCGGTAAGCTTGTTTACTGCGTCTGACCATCAGGTCGGTGAGCTACCACGTGGTCTTTTCCCGTCAACCTGGCCAACTATTATAAGCTTCTCTAGACTGTCAGGGACAAAACATCTGAGTATCCGCTAGGAACAGATTAGCGAAAAGCGTTGATTCGGACTTGTCTGGGTTATTTTTAATTTGTCACATATCGATACATATCATTTTCTACTTGATGTTTCAGATATGTAAGCGTGACGTATGTAACACGTTACGTAACGCCGAAATAAATGTTACTTTTATGAAACTTCCGCTGAAATTTGCATCGGCTTTGTAGTGATTATTTTGGTGGAATTCACCTTAAACCTGAACTTTATGCAGGGGTCCTTAGGGTCGATCATATTCTGTGCTTAAGTAATATAAAATATCCAGTGGTCCGAGCACGAAACCCTGCTTAAGTGTAACGTTATCGTATCGTTTACGAATTCAAGACAAACTATGAGTTATCTGTGCTGCAGTTGTACTAGATAAATGACAGTTTTTAGTAAATACGTTAACGATGCGATTACGTTACACTTAAACAAATTTTCGTGCACGGTCCACTGTAAAGTTCTAACTAAGTACGCATTATTTATCTATTAAAACTTAAGGAACGTGTGTTTATAGTGTTATAAAAAAAATACCGCGCCCTGTTCCTAACCATGAACGTAACTCACCGCTTTCCACATCTAACAGAAAATGTGTTGATAAAATAACAAAGAAAATGATAAACTTGCGAAAACACCCACTATCTTAACATGTCAGAATCCCGATAGTCATTTTAGCAAGTGCTATTTTCTGTCTCCCGATATTTCAGCATGAATATTTTCGGTCGACGAAATTTTTCTTCTTTCACTTTTATTTTGCCTTACCTAGAATTTTCACCTTTATTCCGACTTAATACACGTCTATCCACATTTTAATATTTAAACATTTTCGGACGTCCGCACCTCTTGAAGTGAAAACATGAAAACAGTACGGACGGTAAGGAAAATAGGCATCATTTATAGTAAATGCCATATCGAGGACTAGCTACGCTAGCAATGCTCCAACGCAGCGGGCAATGCTACTTCTGACTTCATTTGCGCACGAGTTTTGGCATGTAGATTTCTGTACTGACTCTACGAGTACCATTATTAATTAAATTATACTTATGCCATTATTTAAGGTCGTTTGCGCTCTTGCCCAGCTGTTAGCTTTCTATATATAAGGAAATTAAATAAATCAGTTTGTCTACAATGTACTTAAGACGTAGTGAACTATAACGATTGTAAGTAATAATTATATATTGTAATGTTTATTATGTCATCTAAATCTATAAATCTATATTATGTCATGCTAATAATATGAATAGCATTAAAATGAAAATAAATTTCTCTCTTATATGCTGACTTCTTGCACAGAGCTCAGTATTTTACCTATTTAATTTTATTACAAACGAAAACATAAATTATTCACAGAATGTACCACCAAGATTAGCAGTTTAACCTGCCTAATTGTAATAGTACTACTATTATAATTTAGTTTACAACCGCAAAAGTCTAAAACGAAAACATGTTTAAATATTTGAGGTTGTAATTAATTTAAAAACTCTGCCAACTAAATCTTATGGTGGAAATAATGCCTAGAATGATATATTGTTCCTAAACAGCTCTTTTAGGTTCTAGACGTGCACGATACTCAGTTATATTATTTTCCTAATGCTAGACAAATTAAAAAAGTAACCATCTACAATAAGTACTTTTTAATTGGTTTTATTTGTTTGGAAGAGCTCTTAATGGCACCAGCCTCAACGATTGTTTACTTACAGGTCCGACCCTACAGCGGGTGATAACAGACATATTATTAAATTTCCGCACTTAAAAGGTTGTTTTCAGTACAGACATTACACAGATGTTTAGAAAAATCATTTATTTAGCTTATCCTGTTTTTCAGATTACGCCTTGATAGCATATTTATTTTTACAATAAATGAAAACAATTTGAATTTTTATGAGGTCGGATAAAAAGGTTGCAAAGTTTGAATCGTGAAAGCCCATACTGTTTATACAATCTGTATACATCACATTGTACAAGTGTTTCAGCCACGGTAGTTAGATATCTTCTGCCACCTAAATATGTATAAGCAATGCAAGAATTCATACATTATGTATAAGGAATACGGATTGCTGGTGTTTTATAACGGTTTTTACTGTTTTTGGGGTAATTTTGTACGTAAAGTGTTATGGTCACAATATTTCGTGGTTATTGTGTAGTGATTTTTGTACATAACTGTGGTTTTTGTGCGTAAGTGTTTTTGTGAAGACTTTTTTGTACATTGGTGGGCATGTTTTTATGATTAGGGTGTGATACATTTATACGAGATCAATTTAAGGCCCGTTTCGGTATTGTATCTATCTATCCTTAAAGGAATGAAAAGCGAGTACATATAGGGAAAATTTAACAGTATTATCTATTAACATATACACATATAAATACATTTTTTTTGTGAAGTATCCTGCCAAATAAAAAAAATTCACTGCGGTCCTTGCAAATAATAAATATACCTTGCAAATATAAGAAAATGGATTGTGGAAAATATTTGTTTGTCATATTCTAGTTTAGTAGCTGTAGAACACTATGTGAACGTGTCGTCCGGGAAGTACTGTCACCATGCCTATATCTACTGTAAAGTAGTATTGCCCGCTTTACTGAGTTCCGGTTCAAAGGATATAGGTGCCTGAGAAATTACAGGTCTTTGAGACTTAACCCGTCCGCATCAGCGCAAAAAATAACAATAGATTTATGAATGAAACTTAACTCGAATGAGTCTTGCTGATTCGGACAGATTAACCTAATATCTCGGGGTTATGGCGCGTATTCAAAAGAAGCTGTTTATCTGATTTACTTAAAATTAAAAAAATATGACATTTCTAAGCCTTTAAAGTACACATTGATTTTAACTCTCTATTTGACTAACCGTCTTGCGGGGACGGAGCGACATCTATTGGACAGTTAATAGTTAACAGTTAAGCAGGCGTTAGTGCTTTGAAAAGTAATACTATAAAATTTTTGCTCTTTATTCACAATTGTATTGGTCCTGAGACACATAACATAAAATAGGAATTATTAATACACATACACTGACGGATACTGTTTTTATTGAATAGTGAATTTTATTTTTTATGAATTTGTGTACGTTTTTACGAGATGCGCTTGCTTGATTTCAAGTGAAAGAAATTGAAAGAATTCGAGCTCTGAACTGACAGCGCCATAACCCCGTGATATTAGGTTAAGTCTCAAAGGCCTGTAATTTCTCAGGCACATATACCCTTTGAACCGGAACTCAGTAAAGCGGGCAATACTACTTTACAGTAGATATAGGCATGGTGACAGTACTTCACGGACGACACATTCACATAGTGTTCTACAGCTACTAAACTAGAATATGACAAACAAATATTTTCCACAATCCATTTTCTTATATTTGCAAGGTATATTTCCGCACTTGCATCTAAATGTATTATCATACAAAATATTTCTATCGTTCGTGAATAGTACAGAACCGAACAGTAATAAATATAAATAAAACAGAATATACCTACACAGAACTAATTTAAAACAAAACGTAAAATGTACCTATTTTAAATTAAATTGTAAAGTAGGTAATCTAGCGGGGACTAGTTGTTTATCGTAACCTTGGGAGCCATTTGGAGAAATAGAACTTTATTTGATGCTTAGATACAGTATATTAGAGTAGGTATGAAAGGCAGAATTGCTTATTATAAACTACCATTATGACTATTTAAACTCAACAAGCGTTGTTTGTTGTTCCATTTGTAAAGTGTTCCATAGCATACATCATTTCATAGGTTTGTTAAGAAAAGAAAAGTGGTTAATGTACCTTAATCAGCTATTACCCAAATCGGCTTGTGACGTGAATTAGTAAACCTGCGTGTACGTGTGTGTATGCTAATGCGGACGTGAAGTTGATATCCGACATAAAATATTTTTACTACTTTAATAATTACATCGAGTCTGTTTATAAAAAAGAACCGTTGTGGTGTTACGCAGAACTAGCATTCACCATTCACTGGTTGCGTGCATTCAGGTTGTGGAACAAAATTCAATTATTGCCATTAGCAACATTGGAAACTTGACACAGGAATTCAGTAAACTGAACAGTGACTAGCGGCGGTTACATTTTGTGGAATAGTATTCTGAAAATAAAGTGAAGGTGGTGCTTTGAGTAAGTTTAATAATAATAATAATAATAATAATCAATTTAATGAAATATTGTGGTATGTCGTAGAAACCAAGATCAGACGCGCAGGCAGACTTGGATCATTTGGCGTTTTAATGGGTTATTACACGACTACCTCTTGTTGTTTGCAATTGAAAGCACAATTTGTTAATGCTAGAAGACGATAGCTAGAATTGCGATGTTACCTTAAATGTTTTTAGTCATCGGTCTTTATACCTATCTAGTAATAGTACATTGTGCACATAAGGAGAAAAAGTACTCGAGTTTCCTTTTAACATACTCTCGAACAGAAAGTGAACTATATATAGTGCTTTATACTACACCTACGAGGAAAATAGAATACCTACCTAATTATCTTTATATAAACTCATTCGGTAATATTCTAATTATGAAATGAAATACAGACTTTGAGAAACTTGCCTGCGGCTCGTTGAAAAAAACTACACTCATTTTTAATACCCATAGAGGGTATTAAAACTTTTTTTTTATATGACAGTTGCATAAATTACTATTATTAGTAAATAATAGTTGTCTGGAGCATTTATTAAGAAATGAAAGACGTTTTTTTTCTGGTAGCTTCATCATTTGTAATGATCTTCACATTCACTATGAAATGACATTTTGTAAAATTATTAAAAATAATTAAAAGCCATCAATTTAGTATAAAACAAAGTTTTACAATACATGAAAAAATTGCCGCCATGTTAGTTTATTCGTAGTGTAGAAAAAGGTTGCTAGAGAAAAATGATGAAAATCGAGTACAATAAAATAGTTCTTACTTCTGCTTTCTAATTATTGGATATAAAACCTTTTAGAGAATTGACAGTTGCATTCTTTTTATGTTCGCTGCTAAAAACAAAAGAGCGTTAACAGGGCAGAAATGGATTTTCATACATTTCTGCCCTGAACTTTTCACGCCACATAGGGGAGAAATGGTGAACTTTGTAACCCGTTTATGGACGAGTAATAAGACACTTTATAAGTGGGTGTGGTGGTATAAACATATTTGACAACACCACGATACATGAATTAATATCATTTGCTCAAGCTCCAATACTAGAAGTTATGGAGTACTAGGAATTCATATGTCCCAAGAGGTAACGATACTCACAATCACAACATCCAAGACGCGAGAACATACATTTATGCATATCTCACAAACATTTTCCCCAGCCAGGGCGAATACCAGCTGAGCTTACGCAGCCGTAATGCCACAAAGCCATAAAAAGTTGACATAAAGCTCATGTCAATACGTCTTTATCAGCTTATCCTCACATAGGGACCTATTCTACAAGCCATTGGCACTGTACGCCACACTGCGCTTGACGAAATGACTTGTCGGCACGACACGGAAATTGGGGCGGTGAATGGAATTGTACTTTTTGTCGAATGAGTTTGTTAATATTTGAACTAAAGTGTATACTTGTGCTTGGTAGGTATTAATGTAGTTTATTGTATTGGTCATCAAAATTATTTCCATGATTGAGATATACAATTGCATTATTAAGGTCCTACATCGCTCTTCAATAATCAATTCTATTATCAGACTGTCCGAACGTCTATGCGTTGTTGTCTTGACCTAGTCCGTATCTCTTCTTTACCGCCATTAAAGTATGTAAGGTGATAAGAATGCCCATTCCAGGGGTATAGTAGAGTTATAGGGCACTGTAACTCCAAAATCACAAAACTTATTTGTAACTTGAGGATCTGATTAGCGTTTTAATATATATCCTATAGTTCCTATCTTAGCGCCTAAATGTTAGTTGGGGCCTTGGGGCTAAGTGTAGAAATCTCACCTTCACACACAAAACTTTTTGAATTCTGTCATTGTTTGTATTTTTTCGATAGACATACTCAACCGTGAGATTCTCTAAGAGCAAACATCGTTGCATCTTTGACAACATCCGTGAAACAAATGTAGAAATGACAAGAAACGTTGGAAAAGCTCGTCGACGAATCATTACAAAAACGCACGGTTGCCGTGCGTTTCTGTAACACAATTCACGACGAGTCGGTATCTTTAGGGCTTGTGCTTTGGCCTTAGAGTGCATCAGATAATGTTCAAAAATAAGCCAACGTAATTATATTCATAAAATCGTTGGTAAACGTATCTTTTCCAAGTACCTATTATTATTTTAGTTTTTTATTTTGAAAAGATTAAAAAGAATTGCTTAAAGCGCAATTTACACTTCAATAAATACAGTAGCGAGTTAACTTGTGACATCAGCGAATAAAGTTGTTATTGTCGTTTGAACGGCAAACGTGAGTTAAGTAGTAAGTTGTTGATTAAGTTGAGTTGAATAGATCGCGGTTCTATTTTTTTGGCAAGTCCAGTACGAAGTACGCCCCTCTCTCGCGTCTCCCGCACCCCGCTAACTTAACTGGTCAGCATGTAGACGGGCAAGTTTAGTACCACAAAGCACATTGTATGTAGTACAGTAGGTACATAAGTTTGTACACTGCGGACAGAGACACGAGTTATTTTTGTGTTTCCCAAATGCCTTTGGGTCTGTTAATTTCTATTAATATATCATTTTCAATGTGTTGTGAAAGTATTGATACTATTTCTCTTATTAAAGCACGTAAATTGGTATACAGTAATTCGAAATCCATTTTCTGAATTAAAACAACTGTTTTAATATAAAGGAACAAAACAACTGACGCGACTGGTCTTCTCGGAACGGTAACTTATGACTACTAAACCCGCGTACGTTTGGACGCTACTTACAACTTACTACTTGCTACTTAACTGACCGGTTACTTAACTCGCTCCTATACTTATTGATGTGTAAATCAGGCTTTAAGGTCAGCGCAAACTGACGCGTGTCGAAGACTCGCCAAGTCATAATGAATACTCTAAAATGCGTTACGTTCGTGATGTGAATCGGTCTTTGTTTATGACGCCCGTATATAAACTCGGCTTCAAGTGTTTTTTTCTTTGCTCTACACAAATTTGTATCTCATTAAAGATATACAAAGTTGAATTCGTTTTACTGTAAAAAGACTTGTTATTAATTTACCAAGAGTAGGTAATAATACAAACAATGAAATGTGCCTACGCAGTCCCCATTTGCACGATTGAAATTTTAATAAAGACCTAAAGTCCAATAGAAGTACCTTATCGTATAAATACAGGCTCGCTAAGATTATTCTGGTAAAAATTTCATTATTAGTTTTCCTTCTGAATAAGGTTTAATTTAACTTTATGGAGAGGCCGAAGTTTTCGCAATATCAAAATTATTTTGTATCCGGCCCGAGCTGTGTATGAATATTTAAGATTACTTTACTTTTTAGGTACCTACGAATACTTTACATGATGAGTAGGTACGAGGCGACTCTGGTCTAGATATACCTAGCGTTCTCTTTGAAGAACAGAACTCAGTAGAGAAAAAAACTGATTTTACAAGTACTTTATTCGCCTTTCGCCATGCCTAGGCATGCTTTTTGCTGATAGATACGAGTACTTAGTTGCACATTGATTTGGACATGTTACAAATTTTGATATAAAACATTTTGCAAAAAGAAAACGTAACAGTCAGTATTATCTTACATCCGTCAAAAGTCACATTGATCCAATTTTATCCCAGATTTATAGAAATAGGCTGAAGATTAAATTTCTTACCCTTATCCACCCAGACAGAGTTTTGGGCCGAATGAAAAGCCCAGCCCTATTTGAGTAAGAATAAGTATGGATTTCAGTTTTACTCCAATTATTACTATGAATACTGCTTGAATATTTTAGCCTGTTTCTTGGCAGTTAAATATCTCGTTATATAAGTTTCGCAATATATAATTATATGAGAGTGATTAGTGGTTTCATATAATCCGTTATTTTAAAACATATACCAATTGATCATATTGGTTTCGCGTATTATTTGTCAGTTTCCTTTTCCGCTCATTCGTCAGTATCCTTATTAGACGGTTTCCTTATTTGTCAGTTTCTTGTTCACCCAGAACATAAAATAATCTGTTAGAGTCTAATAATCTATTTACGATATTGTACGATTCGTTCCGAAATCAACCGAATTGAAGCGATACTATGAAAAAATCCTGTTCTTACCTTTGTCATCAGGCCGGAACTCAGCCTCTAGCTCAGCCCTGGTGGGCTCAGGCTCAGGTTTCTTCTGCTGCAGCTGCTGCTGTGGCTGTGGCTGTGGCTGCTGCTTAGCTGCCTTCATGCTGACGGATTTCCTACTCTGGTGCCCTCGGAAAACTGCCTGGATCTTTGTCGCAGCTTCTTCTTCAGTTGGCTGGTTCTTGGCAGTCGCCTTTTCTGCTTCTGAAAAAGAAAAGGAAAAGGTTAGATCATTTTAAAGTGATATAATATATAGATTTCCGTTGAAATTTATTATTATATTTACATGTACCTAGCTATAAAGAAGTTTGTATTGTGATGTTGATGTGCAAAAAAGACCCTGAACTTATTTTGTACATCAACATCATCTATTTTTTAAAGGCAGCTGAATGTTTGATAGGAATACAACAGCCTTCTAAGTGTTCTTTTTCTCAGACGACAGAAGCTTCGCCTAATGGAAAGCGGTTACTGTCAAATATGGATACTTGTAACACTGGAGGTAGTGCAGTGAAGTCGACCATCGTTACAAAACGAACAACTTTCCGCGACTATCAATTTAGAAGAAAGTTTCAGAGAAATAAAGATGCCATAGTGCTTGCTTGTACATTGTTTTACTTTATACTGAAGAAGTTAAGTCGTTACTACATATACGTTTAGGTGTATTTTGAGTTGTTTTTAATGCTTAACCTATATACGTCAGTTTATATACATGCAGCCGTGCCATTCTCTAAGAGCAAATATCGTGGCATCTTTGACAACATCCGTGAATGACGAGATGACAAGGAATTATGGAAAAACAACCTTGTGAACAAGGGCGATATCTCATAAAGTATTTAAAATCGGAGCTCGTCAACGAACGCAAAGCTGAATCATTAGAGAACCGTACGGCGTTACGCGCCAAGACGCGACGTGAGATCAGCGATATTCGGGAATCGGCGATATCTTACCCTCGCGCCACCGACTGCACGCGTATAATTAAATAACTTATTTGTACACGATAAGTAACAAAAGAGTGGTCAGTTTGGTTCCAGTAGTTTGGCAAGTTCAATTCAAGTTGTCATCACACAGCAAGCCATCACATTATCATCACATCATTGACATCACAGTATCACACTTCACACTAATATTATAAAACAAAGTTTGTGAGTAAGCGTGTTTCTATGTTTGTTACTTCTTCACGCTCAAACGGCTGGACCGATTTTGATGAAATTTTGTTTTTAGGTAGATGAGGCGCTGGATCAACACAGATACTATTCATCATTATCATCATAACATATCACCACGCGGGTGTGACTGGTTGCGCCCCGTGCAGCTGGTTGAATAATAATTCGTACTTTCACGTATAAAAACGCTGCAAAGTTAATAATACTTACATTTAATATTTTCTATAATAAATAAACGTTGAACGGTAATATTTTATCCAGTAAAAACCTTAAAAGTGCGGCTTTTAATTTTAATCCCTTGAAACTTTATCACGAAACACTAACTGCTTAGTAAAATTTCACTTAAAACGTTTTGATATTTTTCTTTTGTTTGAAATTTTACTCTAGTTGTAAATTATTGAGCATCGTTTTGTAAACGCTTTGTAAATATTTAGTATAAGATATTTTAATTTATAAATAATAAAAGAGTCCTGTAACACAATATAATCATCTTCACAAATTTGAACGATAATAACTTGGTGTAAAAGTTACCTGGGCGGCCAACAGATGGCGCTTTGACCTCTTAGAATACGCGAGCGTTTGTTTCCGAGTTAACCATAGTGCAGCCAAATTCAATTATTGTAATGAGATCAAATCACACTAGATTAAGCGTTTTACAGCAGCACAGTTCCAGCTCTCAAGCTCTTGCGACTGGAAGTTGTCTCAATTTGTCTCTTGCACTGCACAATATCCGGTTGATTTACACTACAACGCGTACCTCTGCTTTGTAACTCTGCCAAGTCAATAAATGCACTAAGGAAGAGATCGCTGTTCTCTTTTTATCTCCATCGCCGTCAACCTGTCCACCCATCGGACTACGAATACCATATTGGCATAATAATAGATCAGTGGCATATTAAAAGTTTGCTACATATTTCCATAGCGTTATCACGTAAGATCAAATGAAAAGTGCTAGGAAAAGCAAGGTTGTTGCAGAGAAAATACTGATTTAAGATATACCTAACATAACTTGGCTGCACGAGCTGCACTGCATCACTTCAATTTAAAGTAAGTGAGATTACGACTCTTCCAATTTAGTCTTAAATATTATCACAAAAATCCTTGAAAATACGCCAATTTTTTTTAGAAAACTTGTAAAGTAATATGGTTTTACAAATTTTAGAGTGGATGAAGGCCGCTTGGAAGTGAAGGCATCAGCCAAAAAAGGATGAGGTTTATTTGGCTCAGGCTTCCATATCCATTTAAAACAAGTTTAATCAATGTTTTGAAGTGAAAACTTCTTGACGCGTTAAACACTTTTTGGGTGAACAAAAATCATGGAACTCGCGTCATCGTCACCGCACGCTTTAGGCGCGTTGAGCACATTTTGGGTGAACAAAAATCATGGAACTCGCGTCATCGTCACCAAACGCTTTAGGCGCGTTGAGCACATTTCGGGTGAACAAAAATCATGGAACTCGCGTCATCGTCACCGAACGCTTTAGGCGCGATGAGCACATTTTGGGTGAACAAAACTCATGGAACTCGCGTCATTGTCACCGAACGCTTTAGGCGCGTTGAACACTTTTTGGGTGAACAAAACTCATGGAACTCGCGTCATTATCACCGAACGCTTTAGGCGCGATGAGCACATTTTGGGTGAACAAAACTCATGGAACTCGCGTCATTGTCACCGAACGCTTTAGGCGCGTTGAACACTTTTTGGGTGTACTAAAATCATGGAACTTGCGTCATCGTCACCGAACGCTTTAGGCGCCTTGAGCACTTTATGGGTGAATAAAACTCATGGAACTCGCGTCATCGTCACCGAACGCTTTAGGCGCGATGAGCACATTTTGGGTGAACAAAACTCATGGAACTCGCGTCTTTGTCACCGAACGCTTTAGGCGCGTTGAACACTTTTTGGGTGAACAAAACTCATGGAACTCGCGTCATTATCACCGAACGCTTTAGGCGCGATGAGCACATTTTGGGTGAACAAAACTCATGGAACTCGCGTCATTGTCACCGAACGCTTTAGGCGCGTTGATCGCATTTTGGGTGAACAAAACTCATGGAACTCGCGTCATCGTCACCGAACGCTTCAAGTTACTTAGTTTTCACTTCTATCGGCAGTCCGCAAACTGCCCCTCATTTTTTTATCATATTATGATTTTTAAAGCTTAGGAGAGCAAACTCACATGTGCAAATTCACAGAGAAAATTACACATCCTGGACGGGATTCGAAACTGCGTCTTCCGACAATTCTTGTTGACATGACCGCTAGCCCACCAAGGCATACCATCCGATAATCGAATTCTAATTCCGTCCCCATATGACGGTTGAAATCTAATAGAAAGTTTAATTTTGATGCTCGAATTTCGTACGATGATGTGTGTACATATGAAGATGTGTGTATTTTTTTATCTGATTTTGCAGGGGTTTCATCCATTTATAGCGTCTTTCACACAACTCCATATGAAGGAGTCTGCATGCTTTTCTTGCTTAAGGGGTAATGTAGGGTCGATATTTAAACCACTAAGCAGGCCTCCAAGCAGCTCGCATTGTTGTAACACAATTTGAAAATTCCCTTTAATACAAATGTTGTTAAAGCCACTTTACTAGTATTGGCGGAACCTCAGAATTTCAAATATTGTTTATCATTTATTATAATAGTATTTAGTAATAGTTTTAGTGCACCGTAATTGCAAAATACGGTTGGGGTGTAATAAGATAGAATAATATAGATAGAACAAATTCTATACGAACCTTGTCTGGTTAGCACAAGAATGAGTCGAAACTTTAAATTAATGGATCCTTTCGCAGAGAACGAAACATTCAGACATAGCTAATTAGTTAATGAGAAACTAGCAGTTGGTAAGTGATGGAAAATGGAAAACATTCGTTTAATCAGTTTAAATAAACACGAGTGCATACGCAAGGCTGCTTTTCAACATACCCCTACGAACGTATTAAGGTGATACTCGAATAGATATCTGAAGTGGGTTATGAAAATTTTTAATTTCTTGTTTAAATGTGTAATATATATATATATATATATATATATATATATATATATATATATATATATATATATATATGTGTGTGTGTGTATGAGTGTCAGAGATGGTGTTTTGACGTGGGTGTGTTAGGGCGCATGCGGGTGTGTTTTTGAGTATAATGAGTGTTATGTGTTATTTGGTTTTAAAGGTTGCCTCTCAAAAAAATCTTTTTTGACGTTCATATGATGATCATTTTTTAATGATCAACAAGGTTATGCAACTTTAATTGCGCTCACAGCTTGGATGGGTGACCGTCAGTGGCATTTCATCTAATCGCTTGCGTACCTCAGAGGGCACGTTAAGCCATCCATCTGGATGTTTTATTTAGAAGGCGAATACTTTTATATGGCCACTAGCCCATCCACTAAGCCCCACTGGGCCCGTATGTGTGCTTACGGCCCATAGTCTTCTCTCTGAGAGCAAAGCCCGAGTCACAGCTGTAGGACTTAGGGCCGATTTCAATAATCTATCTATCTACAGTTTTCCTTACTACCGATAGAAATTTGACATAACGTACATATAAATAGTGTCAAATATCTATCTCTAGTAAGATAAACCGGCGATAGGTAGGCTATTGGGATCGGCCGTTTGATGCGATATGTTAATCCCCTCAATCGTAAGCGTCTAGTAAAAAAGACAAACCATGACATTAATAATGAAGTTCTTTAATTTTTTTTAATCTTTTGTTTGGTTTGAAGAATGCATTTGATATAGTGTTCCTAAGCTTATAATTTAAGGATTGGTCCCAATACCTTCTCTACTTGCCTGATGCCCTCTAAATCTGGACAGACCAATCATATCGTTTGGGTAGTCCCTAAAGTTTTCTTTGGCAAATGTTTACACGTGCCTCGAATGATATACTTAGCGATATTAATTATTTACAGAATACTCGTAAACTTATTTATCTAGGCTTAAGTGTTTACTTCAAGAAAAATTGTTGAATAGCAAAAATAGCAGAGAGCATCAATAATAAATTTTATTATTGATCTCAAATACGAATGCCCTAAATAATTTTCTTAGTAACGGTATGAGGTTGGAATAGATACAACAAAAATACTAATTCTGATATTGAACTCCGTATTGTAGATACCTAACAACTATTGTATCATACAACCGAACAACCACTTAATAGTGATTTGATATTTTAGAATGAGCATTTGCAGTAGCGGAGCGTTTTGTGTTCGCTTCAGGGTTACGGGTTGATAGTAATAATGACATTGCAATTGGGTCGGTACATCACTTTATCTCTGCTTTCAATATTTATATAATTATTTGATTTTCATAGTTTCGAACATAAATATTATTATTAAACCATATCTGTAAGTAAATACATGCGAGGAACATCTGATTTGCTAGTTTTCCATTATGTTTGATTTTGCGGAGTGGCTCTCATAGTGTCAAATTTAACTGTCAGAAAGCAAAAGGATGAGATCAATGTCTCTTGTCTGTCTTTAACTGCTTATATGGTTCTATATGGGCCCACTTTATGGCATGTTTGTTTTAAGTATATATCTACGACTTAAAATGTACTTTTTTATGTTTAATCAAACTTTGCCAATTATAAAACAGGATTAATGTGACACTTGAGCGTTATCGATATCACAAACGACTGTTGTCTGTCGGTGCGATGCGAGATGCAAAGACTGGCGTACCACACTCAAGATCCTGAAGAACGATTCCGGACGAAGGCGAATCAATTTTCAATCAGAATAGGGTATAATCGACAACACTTAAGCTTCACGTTACGATTATTACGATTATACGATTATACGATTATTAGAAATAAAACGGTTATAACGAACTTGAAATTTAACAAGTACAATTAGAAAAATTTAATACCGACTTCCATTCTATTCGGTTATTATTGGAGTGTATCTCAAAGAGTACTATACCGGACCACACGGAAAGCACCAGATTTCAGACAACAAAATAATTTTGAGAATGGGTTCAACCTATCGAAAGTTATGAGGTACGAGTAACAAACATAAAACAGTCGAGTTGAGTACCTCCTCCCTTTTGGAAGTCGTTAGATAAGAAAAATTTTCTTCATCTTTAAAAGGTGTTTCCATGCGTATCTTCAACTGAAATCCCTAGCGTAATATTTACAACTCCACGCTGTGTTTGAGTTTCTAAAATAAAAAAGAATAATGTTGTTAGGATTTGTTTATCTTTCAAACGTTCTACGAGCGAAATTATTGAAAAGAACAATCCAACAAAATTATTTCTTTGATCTACAAATCCGACGTACTGCTATGACCAAACTTAATATGTAAGTAATAGCTATGTAAGCAATATTTACGTTATATAAAACTGTTTTTCATAATTATTCAAGCATAATTATGACTTACATATTAAGTTTGTTCATAACATTACGCAGAACGCCTCGCTTAAAGCTCCGTTCATTACCACATGCGCACCCTAGCTAGAACACACATTATCCGTAACTTTTGATAGTTACATAGATACTCGATACTTGACTAAGAACCCACTGAAGTGAAAGTAAATACTCCACCCGATACCTACTCCAAACAAGGATCACAGAAATCAGAGACCAAAGGAGAAATAGACATAAAACGGATCAGTAACACAACACCGATATTATATTGAAAGTTTTTTGATCTTCAGCTGAGCTTTCTTTTATAGTTTTCTACGTTTCCAGTCGGAAAAAATGGTATCTTCTGATTTGGAAACAAAGTGAGGTAAGATGGTATTGGATTTGTGGTTGTAGATAAATGTAATGTAAATAATTTGAAAAGGATCATAAACGGCTTATCCGATTTTGTTTATATCCATGTCATTCAAAACTAAACTTGAAATGTTTGATCTAAATTAGGATTTTTACATCAAATAATTGAGCGTGAATGAAATGTATTATTCTGTCTGTTTTTTTGTTAAATTTTCGCATAAATAACTTCCATTACGAAGATAGCTCACCATGACAGCTTTTTAAAAGCTGAAGCTTATATTCGACGAACAAATAAATAGGAAAAGCCTGCTCTACTATAATTGCCGTTTCGTAAGACCTATTACATCTTAATGAGCATTCTGACTGCATTGCAGTGCCATTTAAGTTCTCACGAATAGAACGTTTCTTAATGTTAGTCTGTAATGCTATTTTATTGTAATGGTTATTGGTGGATTGCAGTTGTAGGTTATAGCGGATCTCGTCTAATGCTTCGTTAATCGTTATATAGGTTGATTTTTTTAAATTTAATATGAAGTGTTTGCTCACTTTGGTCACATTACTTCTATTTAACCTGATATTAAGTGATGATGAGTTCCAAAATGTAGTACGCAAGTAAAGACGATACTTTTTCACTAGTGATTTGATAATTTCAAGATTGTATCTGTCAAGGAACACAGGCTCAAGCAATGAAAGCATTCCTTGGCAATGCGCATTCCGAAAATGGAACCTAAATGTTTAGAGCTTAGAGGTTGTATGTCTACCACTTACCATTGCTGTAAGCCTGGTCGTGCGATGATGAAATGAGGATGATATAATTGAATTACGTAATTCTAATTAACACTTATCAAAATAATAGGAAATCGACAGGCTAGCAACTCTACGCCAGTGTTCACTGTCAATGATCCTCCTGGCTCACGGATCAGTTTACTACAGAGCTTCCAGTAATTGACCCAGTTATCCAAGAAGTGCGAACATTGCATTGTTTTTTTTTTCATGTTAAGGTAGGCTGGCGTTTGACCGCTTACTAACCTGCTGTTATACTCACTGAACACTTACAGTCACTGAACAGTTATGGGCAAGAGTGACGCTTAACACCAGGTGAGCGACTTGCTAGTCTCACATCGATTTACATAAAAAATATATTTAAAGTATTATGAAGTCAAACAAATAATACGATTTCCACGAAAATCCAAAATATTCCTGGAAAGCCGATTCTAAATTTACATGTTATCATAATTTTTCCCAGTGTTTTCGCTGTCAGCAAAGACTTATACGACCCTACAAATTGGTTGATACTAAAAATATAAGAGCTAAATTACGGCTTGTAAAAAACCTACGCCATAGAATTGTGGAAAAATTTTGAAGTCCACCCATAAAAGAGAGATCTTTTTATTGTTCAAGAGGGTGCTAAGATGATAAATTAAGTTTGAGTTACCATTTTTCTTGTAAAATATTCTGAGATTAAAAACTGAATACTTCAATAAGAAAAGAAACTTTTCACGAGTAGGGCATGTGTTCTTGTTCTTTAAGATGGTAACGAAGTGGTAAATATCTTTCCAGCGAGAAATGATGTACCAGGTACATAAATATTGATCGTTGATTGATGGTGGTTGATATATTGGTCGTATATATTGATTATATTTTTTGTACTACGTACTATTTTTTGTGTTAACCGACTTCAAAAGAGGTAGGTCTTACTAAAGAAAATGAAGTACCTGGGAGAGACAAACACACTTGAGTGTCACACAGAAAATTGCAGCATAAAACGGGTGGTTCTTCAAATTGCATAAGCTGGGACTTACCAGGCTAATAACTGATCCTGTGTATTATAAAAACAATAGCAAATAATTAATCGTAATTATTTCATACTAATTTTAAATTAAACGGCGACGGCCGCCTTTTCTGACAGAGCATGCACAACGTGCGAGCGGTTGAGTCACCGCACACCCATCACCACAATTGCCTATAAAACAGCTGTGCTTGGCAACCGGAGCTTACAGTCTGGTGTCTCTTACAGTCCGGTGTCGCTTTTAATGGCCGTAGTGGCAAAAAGCTCTATGTCCTTCCTAAAAAAACTGGAGCTCAGTTTGCTGCGATCGCTCGCTGCGTGCGCATGTCTATGTTTTGTTATAATTTTGTAAGTGCTCGAAGATTAAAGTTGGAACAGGCATTACGTGTTTCTTCGCGTGGATGGCGCCCCGATTGATGGGAGCGGCAGCGGCTCTGAGGCGCCTGATGCCTAATCTTGGTGGCCCCAAAGCGGGGAGTCGTCGCCTGTATATGGGGGTGGTAAGGTCCATGGCGCTCTACGGAGCGCCCGTGTGGTCGGAGGCCCTGACTAACAGCACCATAGCTCTTCTGAGAAAACCTCAGAGGGCAATGGCAGTCGGGGTCATAAGAGGGTACCGGACCGTCTCTTTTGAAGCAGCATGCGTTTTGGCAGATTCACCCCCCTGGGATTTAGAGGCGGAGATCAATACGGCTATTTTTGAATGGCGCAAAGATCTCAGGTTGCGCGGTGTAAACCCGGCACCGAGGGAGGTCGATGCTTGCAAGCTTCAAGCTCGGCAGGCGTTGATTGCGAAGTGGAAGGAACGTCTGGCCCACCCCACGGCTGGTGGCAGAACCGTGGATGCTGTCCGTCCAGTCCTCGAGGATTGGTTGGACAGGGCGCACGGGCCGCTTTCCTTCCGGCTGGTGCAGGTGCTTTCCGGGCATGGGTGCTTTGGAAAGTATCTCTGCCGCATAGCTGAAAGGGAACCGACGCCCGAGTGTCACCACTGCGACTGTGTCGAGGACACTGCGCAGCATACGTTGGAGGCATGCCCAGCTTGGGCAGATGAGCGCAGTGCCCTCGTCAGAGCAGTGGGAAACGACCTCTCTCTCCCTGCATTGATATCATCAATGCTGAGATCTGAGAGGTCATGGGTGGAGGCACTCTCCTTCTGCGAGGAGGTGATGGGGAAGAAGGAGGTGGCGGAGAGGGAGCAGGAAATATTTTCTGAGCTACCAATCCGCAAAAAGAGACCAGGGCGTCGGAGGTTAATCTTTCATGCCCTCCTCCGACCTCCATAGTTGGGGACTGGGGCGGCGTATGCGGGGGCGTCCGCCGTCCAAAAATCTGTGTCCCCGAGGTGGCGCGCGCGGTGTTTCCGTGCGCCCCTCAGGAAGACGAGGTTAGAAAGTAGTCTCCTCTAACCCCAATGGGTTGGGATCCTCTGCTGGGGGATCAGCGTCGCCGGGACCGCAGACGATTACAAAACCGTTCCTGTAGTCCCGACATGAAGGCGCTTGGAGGAACACCCCGGGTTTTTGGTGGGTATACGGACTCCCACATAACCACCGTGCTCCCCCGGGGGCGGTGGTATCTATAAAAGATTTTCCCGGGATAAAAAAAAAAGGCATTACGTGTTTTCTTCATTCATAATGAATGTCGGGGTTTCAGCCGATATATACTAGGTATATTATACAAAAAAAAATTGATAGACATAATGATAATTCATATGAAAGATATTCATTTTACCTGATAATGGACAAAGATTAAAAGAGTTAAAGTGAAATAAAAACCATTTGTTGAAAGAAAAGTGCCCAGATTGCTGGCTGCATTTCCACGTTGATTAGTATATACATGTAATATAATTTTTAGTGCAATATATTAGCCAGCATTCTGGTATTGGCTTCCGTAAAACGTTTACAATCATGGAATCATAACCCTCCTTTTTAGTTCGCCGTTCTCGGGTACAAAAATACTTATCACATTTGTCTTTGTTTTTTACATCAGTACGTACGTATATAATAAACTTTCCTTTATTATTATATTTTTCTTCGAACGAAATCCTGTATTTTTTTCCTGTTTTCCTATCTCGTCGCCAAACAACTGATATATTTACTTATATTTTATTATAGACGTGTTACTGTTATATTTGTGTATAAAATACAAGCAGACCCAACCATAGCTACTCTAGAACGTACATATTTTTACAGGCTCATTCACATATTTCATTTGTATATTTTTACTTTCATATCAACATATTTTTATATATATTTTAAAGCACTTTCTGCATAGCATTTGATTATCTGAAATTTGGCATTCTAAACCCTTTACACCCGACGGTTTGCTTTTTCGAAATCATCTATGTCATGGTTTTTATAGCAGTCTCTCTATTCTATGCAGTCTAAGGAGCTAGAAAAAAATACTGAAAAAATCACAGGTTTATAGTTAACCCGGGAATGGACCCTCACGATCGTGAGGTAGTTTAACTACTACCAGGCCTCCGTCACTCCATGTACTTGCGCGCTATAAGTGCCTACCGCCCAGCCGAGCGGTATCGGTCCACCGGCGGATCAAATTCAGTGCGGTTTTCGCAAGCGAAGCGCGCGCACGCCGTTCAATTTTAATAGTGCTGTTCGTTCGTACGCGTATTACGATGCCGTGTGGTGCCTTATGTGCTGTAGATGGGTGTAAATCAAGCAAAAGAAGGGATAAACACCTAACATTTTTCCATTTACCTGTCAATGAAGAAAGGTAAGTGATAAATTATTACTAGTTTTTGTCGTTTACATTTTTTTCCATTCACATACCGTCATTAGAGACATAATTAAAAGACAGTAGGTGTGCGGACACCGGTATCCACTTAGAATTTGACAGTTTAATGGGTATATACTAAGCATTAGCTTTCCTTTCAGACATAGATTTACATAATTTTGTTACATAGAAACGTTATACCACAGAATAATTAATAGTACAAGGTACAGAAGATGCACTCTTCGAAAGAAAACATTCGAATATAAACTGCTAAACTAACAACTGCAATAATGTTCATAAAACATTGCAAAGCACGGACGTGACCTTCAAAAAATGTGCCTACAAGTCCTTGACGCGCTCGTAACGAATCAAAATGCGCTTTAAGTCTGTGTAGCGAGAGTTCTTTTTCTTACGCCCGATGAAAACCTTTGAACAAGCCGCGTCTGTTGTAAGGTTACTTGTTGCGAGAAAACGAATCAAATTTATTAATCTTAATAAATTTGATTCGTGATAATTAGTAGTAGTACAATACACCTAGATATGTACAACTAGGAACTAGATATATTTTTTTATTTTGAAGGCCATCGACTTTTCGCGTGAAAACTTTCGAAAACTGCAGTGTTTATGTATTTTTGTGTGAGAGTGTTACACTCGTTAATAAAATAACTTACGGCTTAGTGCTTTATTTGAAGTCGGTTCTCTTTTTTTAAGGCTTTTTTTTTCATTTCTAGTGAACATCTCCGAAGATCATCATCAAACTAAGAAGTATTATACTTATACTTAAAACGTTCTCCTAAATGTAACAAACCCTTTTCTGAAAACCGCATCGATATCGGTTTAGCCAAACGCGAGATTATCGCGCACAAACATACATACCTACAAACCATACAAGTCAAACATCTCAGTTTGGCCTGTATGTCTGATCACCTCCTTTTTTTTAAGTTGGTTAAATATTTTATAAATGATAAAAATTTTAACTGCCACATAAAAGTCAGAACATGTTTCTACGCTGTACTATTATAAACCTCGGTGGGCTGATGCGGTTTCTTTTCATATTGTATATCATTATAATTGTGTATATAGTAATTACTGTTTGGCTGTTATTTTGTATATCTCTGTCTTTAGATCTGGATCGTAATCATCTTTCGATTTTATAAGTGAAAACTTTTTATGGCTTCCTTCTACTATCTACCTACTATAATTAGTTAGTTTCAGCTGTTTGTTTTCCGAATAGTGTAAAATAAAATAAATAAAATAAAATATTCACAGTTCTCAATAACATAGATAAAAAGTTATGTTAATTTAATTTTATCGAAGAGGCAGCCCTGCGATTACTGTGGAATCGCGCGGTGCGAAGCAATCACAGCTGTACGCTTGAGCATTTAGGCGCATTTTAGCATACAGTGGTTGTTGACGCGAGGGAGTAGGCAATTATCGTAATAGGTATTGGAAATTTTCTACTGAGTGAAATATCTGTTCTTATTCAGTAATCTGTGCTACTACTACTACTGTAAAAGCACAACAAAAAGTTTTATGGAGATTTTTATTTTTATGGTCTGATTATTTTATTTTCTGATTATTATATCTGTTCTTTCCGTAGAGGAGTTGCTACTTCTACTACAACTGCACAATATATGCCTATATTGTATGTAGCTCATTACGCGTACGCATTCTCATGGCTTAGCTATGGCATCATTCTCTGGGGAAACAGCGTAGATGCCAAAGATCTTTTTATTGCACAGAAAAGATGTATCCGTATTCTTGCCAATGTGAAACTTCCCGACATTAAATTCAAATTCAAAATCAAAATCATTTATTCAATTTAGGCATCAAAGACGCACTTATGAACGTCAATTTTTCATATATTACATTTCCACAAACCATACTTTATTAAATTTAAAATAATATGAACATATTAGAAAACTGTAAACTCGTCATAAACCCCCCTCAATACTACACAAAACTAACTGTATAACGGGACTACCAATTAAGATCTTATTATAAACATAAATTACTTCAACCTCAATATAAACTAGTTATGTACAGTACCGGTCTACAAAATTATATTACAAACTACGAATACAACTTAAAGACAAAATTTATTAAGGCTCTAAAAGACATACTGATACAAAAATGTTATAATACAATAGACGAATTCTTTGTAGATGAAACAATACTTACAAAATAAATCGATCAAGTGTTGCTATACCCAATCAGGGTCATAATGTAATACCAACCTAAAATATGTTTTACTAAGATCTGCATGTACAACTATATTTTGTAAAAACTTACCTCAAAATATATATTCACGTAAAAAACTACAAAACATATATGACTTCTTAGCGCAACTTGAAAAAATCAGAATGTTTCATCCGATATGATATGGCTGAATTGTAAGCATTTAGTATCTAGAAGATATACATAAAAAATCTTTATTTATCCAACATAATGCTAGCTATGGGTCTAGTCTAGTCCACTCCAGTCTCCCTAAAAGCATGTTGATGTCTCTGTAACTATATTCATTTTATGATTACATTTGTGGAGAGATAATAAACGCATATATCGTCGACAAGCTCGTCGACGAATCATAACAGAATCGCACGGCTGTTGCGTAGGTAGGCCACCAACAAAACGTAGATGCGACGTGTACTTGTTTTGTGGCGATGTTGACATCCCTACACGCGTCTCGAGCTAAACCTGCGTGAATCAACGCTTGTAGGGAAGACTGAAGGAATCGGTAACAGTCTCGAATTTCTTTTCGAAAATATTTCAAAATTTCCAAACCATCATTCGGTTGCAGTGACACTTAGAGTTCAGACCCGTAGTTTTGCGTTGCACAGTGCTCATTGCTGTGAAACATTGGTTTTTGAGTGTCTTTAGCCCAGTTATTTCAGTAGCTACACATCCTAACACCGTAATGCTTGCGCACTATTGCTTGTCAGTAGATGATCTGGCAGTGTGGTACCAACCAAGATGGTATCTTTCACAAAAGGCCTACAATCAAGTAAAATAAATACTTGATTGGAACGGTAAGTTTTGTTACGAGTGATCCCGAAGGAGCCTAAAAACGATCCACTCAAACGTCTCCGCGACAGGTTTCTTAGAAAATATTACTGACGTAGAAACGTTCGACGTTTTCCTCAACATAATACTATTGTAAAGATTACTATACAAAAAGGCACACACACCGTGTTTTCTTTCCCGTTGCTAAGCAACTGACAAATCTCTTTATCGTCTCTCCCAGTACGAGTACATCTGTTTAATCTATAAGCTTTTTATTTACACTTGTACCTGCTTATACGGTTTCTTTCTTGAATTCTCAACAATCGAGGAAAATGTCCTTAGATATGATAGATCTGAGTTAATATAAGATACTAGCTGGTGCCCGCGACGTCGCCTGCGCAGGATTAGTACTTCGAGTAGCTTATTATCTTCTCCAAAGCCATATCTATTTTTATACGTGGTGATTGTTTTCAATAAACATATTGTTACTTACGGGATGAAAACTTAAGTATTCATTTAAAATGACCTCCCGATATTACGACACTGTCGACAGTCGACGACAGTCGTCCCGAGATCATGGCGCTTGGAACAGTGTTGAAATATCGGGACAGTCCTCTTGAGATCATGGCGCTTGCAACAGTGTCGAAATATCGGAACAGTCCTCCTGAGTTTATATCATTTTAACGGGGCTTAATCGCGCTAGTAATAGTATTTATTTACCTCGACGTTTCGATCAAGTTGCATTGATCGTGGTCACGAGCGATTTTATTATTACTACTACACTTTTAAAGGTGTGTAAGGTGGTATTTCTTCTTCCGTCTTGGTGATTACCACTGCAGATATTCTATTCTCCCGAAGCTGTAGTAACAAACAATGTTTATGAAGAGCACTGTATCAAGTTACATCGCTGGGTGTATGGGGCTAAGCAGCTCTGTCTCAGGGCGACGAGCAGGCTTACCGCTAGGGCGAGATAGTGAGTGCTCTCGCCCTACTTGGCGAAACACCCTTCTGGTGACCCTGTAAATGCCGGTAGAGGCAGACAGCAACTGACCTGCTCGAAAAAAAAAAATTCGTGAAGGAAGGGGGAAGGGAAGTGAAAACATCCCCCCCCATCCCTCAAAAAAGGGTGATAAGCGCAAAGCCTTGAAAGTTAAAACTCAGAGTGACTGCAAGCGTCATTTGCTGACGTGATGAAGAATTTTCAGTAGCATCGTTTTCTAGCATTAAAAAGTTAGGTGTACCAATAAATGCACATAACTCAAAAAAAAAACTCACAAACACCATTTCCCACGGAAAATTAAACAAAGAAAACAACAGGGACGTGAAAACTTCGCTTCATACTTCAACACCACAAAGACATTTTGAGAGTAATACGACAAAGAAAATCGCACGTCTGCATGTCGCTTTATGACACATAAAAGTTCACAATCCAAAACAAACTTTATATCAATGCAAAAAGGATAAAAATAAATAAAAATTCACAATTGTAGTGAATTTGGTAGAAGTCATTCGGTTCGGGGAATTTCAATAGTGCGAATAAATCGAATACTCTTTTTTATGGCATTTTAAAATTAACTTCAGTGATTTTTATGTTTGACGGTTTACTTTAAATTTAAATCTTACTAGGTAATAATATTATAAATGTGAGAGTATGGATGTTAGTTACTCAATCACGCAAACACGGCTGAACAAATTTGTATATAACTTTACAACTTGTGTATAAACTTACATATTCAAACACAAACGGTAAACAAAACGTAAAAATTACAGCCCGTATATTTAATCAGCATGCAATAAACCATTTAAGCTTTCATTCAGAACTCATATTTCCCGATCCATTTTCCCGCAGATAAAACAACGCTCATAATGAAAAATATACGTAACTGGCAGGGTGTACACATAGCTGGCTAAGCGTGATACTTTCACACGTACTGGGTTCTGTAGCTTTCGAAAACAAACACGTTCTCAGTATGTACAGTTTTCAAGGGGTCGTTACGATGTATATTTAATTTGAGTTCATCCGTGATCATGGCGCTTGTAACAGTGCCGAAATATCATTTTTTTACAAAATATAATCATAATAAATCGAAGCGCTCGTAGCGGAGCTGGACTTGGCGATCTTAACCGATTAACAAATTAAGCAACACTTGCTGCGGTCGGGAGTTGGATGAGTGACCGCGAGTGGCATTATTCAACTGAGCGCTTCCGGTATTTAGAGGGCACGTTGTCTTAAAAAACAACCGAGACCGACGGCTTAACGTGCCCTAAGGGACAACAGTCGTTGGAGTATGTCGAAGGCCTTCGGGCGGCATGAACACTTCGACATGGGTTTGCCACTAACCTATCCACCAAGCCGCACTGGGCCCACGATTGTGGATTATGGTCCAACTCCTCTCTCTAAGAGGAAGGTTCGAGTCCCAGCTGTGGGAACAAAATAGGCTGATTATGATAAACCAAACATAAAATGGAAAGGAGTCTTAAGTTATCTAACAGAATCAATAACAAAATCATAAGTTGAAAAACAGACTTAAAGAATACAATAAGAGTTTAAAATAGAAATGGGAGGGATATATCTGTAGGTTAGTAAATGCAAGGTGGACCAAACAAGCAACAGAAAGAAGAGAAAAAATGGAGAAAAAAAGGAAAGAAGTAAGACCGAAGATCGAAAATGAGATGGAGAGACGTTTTTATGCAACGATGTGGACTAGAATGGATGAGGAAGGCCTAGAGGCGGCTACTATGGAAGAGATAGTGATGGTTTGAATAAAAAGAATATGTTAATCAAAGGTAATACGAACATTAGTTGAATTTTACGTATATTAAGCAGTAGAAATAAGGGCTTTTTATTATTATTATTATATTATTCAACAAATTTCATCCGGTCCTTTAAAAGCCATAAGTGGGGCTGTAGCGAACACATAGAGGACACATGTTGTGCAGACGCAATAGCAAGTAACAAAAAGCTCCCAAGGGTGGACTGTTATAGGGCATAACGCCGGAAATAACGCTTTAGTGAAACCGCAGCACACCTCTCGACACCCTTTAGCCATCCACACTAACGTCGTCGCTTTTGTTGCCATTAATAGTAGCCCTTATTGGGCGTTTAATGGGTGGCAAGTCACAACCTGCCTTAATATTTAAAGATGAGACTAAAATTGGCAGGTGTCGTAGTCTTGTTAATAGCCGTTTCTGAGCTCATGTCAATAGCCTTACAATTTAAGCGATTTTTGTAATAGATATACCACGTTAGTCATCCAAAATATTCATGTTTTTTTATACTACATTGTATATTTTATACGAAACAGGTGATCTGGATACCTCAAAGTGTTGGGTAGGGACCGGGTGTTATTTCCGTGAAATAAAAGACATATAATAATAATAATTTAGAAAAAACATTAAGGAAAACACTGTGCTGTAGGTACGTTTTCGTTACGGATCCCTAATAACATGTATATATATGAACAGTACCGCGTCTAATTGGATTATCGCATGATAAATGTGTACGTAGATTAGCAATTCGAAACGTTACATATATGTGCATGTAGACATGGCTTTACGAATTGCTTCTTGTATTGTTTTGAAAGAACCCAACAAAATGTTTATACTAGTACGTGTCTGGTTGAGCCATTCGTACCCATAGCAGTCACAGTATCACCCTGATGTTTAAGTTTAGCACTGCGCTATGCTTCTTAACCTGAAAAAAAATATGTTTACATATTTCACACCAATATGTTTATGTTACACCATCAACATAAAAGACGTTGTCAGTTTTTACTTAATACGGTTACCCACAACGGTGTCTCAGTGTCACCTAATTCAAGATTGAAGCTCTGAACTGACCGTGGCCTTGCGTGAGTGAAGCCAAACAGTAAACATTATTTGGACACTTTTTCAATAAACATATTGTTACTTAAGGGATGAAAACCGTAGTATTCATTTATAATGAGCTCCCGTTATTTCGACACTGTTGCAAGCATCATGATCTCGAGACGACTGTCCTGATATTTCGACACTGTTGCAAGTGCCATGATCTCGAGACGACTGTCCCAATATTTCGACATTGTTGCACACACACATATTTATACTATATTAGCGAGGCTTAATCGCGCCAGTAATAGTATTTATGTACCTCGACATTTCGAACAAGTTGCATTGATCGTGGTCACGAGCGGACTCATAACTTATTTTTTATGAAAAATTGGAATCACTCACGTAAATAAGTCAGATCCTTCCAAATATAGTTTCAAACACATCCGGTGGTCTTTTTCAAGGAGAGTGCAGCAGTGCGATTCTTTAAGAGCAAACATCGTTGCAACTTTGACAACATCCGTGAAACAAATGACGAGATGACAAGAAACGTTGGAAAAACAACCTTATGTACAAGGGCGATATCTCATTAAGTATTTAACATCGATGAGCTCGTTGACGAGCGCACCAACGAGTCATTAGAGAATCGCACAGTTGAACGCTTGTGGTTGCTCGCACTTAGTGCGAGGAGGATTTACGTTAGAGATTCCCGTTTTTTCATATTAAAAATGTGTATAAACCACGTGAGTTTTCATAATAAAATAACTCATTTATTTAATGCAATACATTAATTACAAACTACAATATTTGAGATTGTTTAGTTATGATATATAAGGTATTTGTGAATTAGTGCTCAGTATTGAACGGGGTGGTTTGGAATCAACAATTGGCCATGAAAGGAAAAGAAAAAAAATACATATATTTTTTTATTATTATCAACCCATATTCGCCGCACGGCTAGGAGCCATAGTGCGACTGAACACACGACCCGACACACCGCAGAATAGATAGCAATAAATACACAAGACGTACCTACCCACTTAGAATAGGTACAACGTGCGGACGATGACCCGCCCGGGCCCACCGTCGTATAGGCATAAAACAACATGTTTGTTTTTCTTTTAATATAATGATCAGTTATTGATTCCAAAACACCCCATTCGATATTGTGCCCTAATTAATAATGACCTTATACAGTGCTTATATAGCTTTCTCATTAGGGTTACCTCTCTTGTGAAACTGTTTCTCTACACTTGTTTGTCCAATGTGCATTTGCAACAATATTTTACTAAGTTTAGAGCAGTGAACTCTTTATGAACGAGTTCATCCAAGAAAGCACTGCCACCATACCCTATTTCTACCGCCAAGCAGTAATGTTCGCAATACTGTGTTCTGGTTTGAATGGTATGGGTGCCGATGACATTACAGGCACGTGAGACTTAACAACTTTAATGTCTCAGGGTTACGGGTGCAGAAGGTGGGCTTCGTGCTTGAACATTTTAAATTTATTAACATTAACACTTTTAAATGTTTAAAAAACCATTGCCGTAAACAAACACTGATTTGCAAACGTCCTCACTAAGTCACATTTTCTGCATTTATAACATTATAGTTGCAAAAAATTAATCAAAAAAAATGATTAATTTTGATGTTAATAGATGTTGCGGTCTAAGAAAATTTGCATATTTTTCATAATTTGTACGTAAATTGTAGAGAAACTGTTTACACGAGATTTGCATTATTACTACTATATTATTTTTAAACGGGTACTTTTTTTAACCAAAAAAAACTAAGTTCTCACCTCCACGTAGGTATAAATATTAAAATATATATAGTATTATACATCTATAACAATAATTATATACCTAGTAATTAACAAAAAAACCAACTAAAAGTTTAATAATCCGACTACGGATATAACTCCTTTTGACCTTCGTCGCAGTTGGGTAAATAATGTACCAGTACAAGAAGAATCTAATCAAAATAGGTTGAGCCGTTGAGTAGTAACGAGTGGACATAGGAACGGATACATATACAGATCAATCACATAACCCTCCTGGAGCTTGGGGCCGCAGTGGGGTAAATATATCACCTTTGATCTGGATTCTATTATGTATCTCAGTTGCTAACAAATGTTAATTGAAATCATAAAAAATGGCGGCTCTATGTCACTTTTGACAATTTACGTAAGCAAAAATGTTATGAAGCTGATGATTTGTTGGATAGTGATGAAAAATGTTATTAAGATGGCTGATGGAAGTTAGTTTAGAAACCAAGGATGATTGGAAATTTTTTAAAAACGGCTTTCTATCTATTCAGTTATTGGATTGTAACTCAAAAACTTCAAGACCGGATTCCATGAAATTATAATAAAATAATTAATTATAATAATAAATGGGACCATACGGGAAGGACCAGCAATCAAACAAAAAAAATAATTTTCAGAATCAGTTCACCCAGTCAGAAGTTATGAGGTAACAAACAAAAAAAACAGTCGAATTGAGTACCTCCTTCCTTTTTGGAATTCGGTAGAAAACCAATTTCCAATTGGTGTAATACCATTCAAAACAATTATTACACTTATACCTTCTCAACGTACTCAAGAAAGATAAACAGAAAACAAAAACGACAGAAGGCAATTTCGAGACAAAATTAAACATTTCCTCGGAAAATAAACAGTAATTATCTCGCAAAATAAACAGATCACATTCTTCAGAGGCACCCGGCTTATTGGAGTGTCTCCGTTCTCTCGTATAGCTGACAAAGCTAGCAGACACTTGGCTGGAGAGCTCTCGAGTGTTGCTAGAGAGACCAGTAACGAACTACGGAGAACGTGAGAGTAAGGCTGGTCACGTGACCCATCGATGTCGACATTTTGTTTGGTTTCTGTTTCACTAATTTAGTGTCTAGTTAGCTTATTTATATCAATACTTTTAGTGCTTCTGTTTTGTCTATTAAGGTTTTCAATTATTTAGATTGATGGTGTTCATTAAAATACATTTTGCATTTTCTTTCCCCCGTGCCATTATACTAATATACTATAATGGCACGAACATTTCATCAGCCTTGACTGAATTTGTCCTTTTTCACTTTCATAGTACATTGTGAAATCCGTCAAACAAAATATCGTAGTTCGTTTTTCGTAGCCCAGGGCCGCATTTAACCGCATTGTTCCCGAGGCGCTGTACACGGCCGCAAACATGAACAGTGTTCTAGTAGACAGCTGTTTACAACGGTGTTTTAGAAATTGTATTTAAGCGAGCAGTTTTAATTTCAATTAAAATTAACCGAGTTTCATTTTCCCTGGAAATAACGCAGTCTTTTGTGTTTATTTATTTGCTTTATAACTTTCCTAGCTGCGCTCCGCGGTTGCTTCCGATGGATGATGATGATGATGAATCAAAATACTGTTCATCAGGCATAATTCAAATCGGTCTAGTACTTTCGAAGCCTATTCAATTCAAACAACCAAATAAATCTTTCCTCCTTATAATACGTATTTACACACAATTACGGTATAGATTATATTTTTTTTAATGCACTAAAGCCTGCTTAGTAGATACCATACGACGGTTAAAATCGGTTAGTGACCCTCGCTATTTACAGGATCGATTGTCAATGATGATATCATCAAGATAAATCAACACTTTTCAGTTTCTGGAGTGTAACTCAAAAACAGCTTGACCGAATTAGATGGAATTTAAATAGGACCATTTCGGAAGTATCTACGAACAAAAAAGATTTATTAAAATCTTTTCTGTAAATAATTATGCGTGAGCATACACAAAAAAATATACGCGTCGACTTGAGAACCTGCGCCTTTTTATAGGAACGCGTTAAAAACTGACATTACGGTGATGTCATATCACGATGTCAATAAAAATGAAGGTTGAGAGAAAGTCACGGACCAGCCCGCATTCCTGTGAGTACCTTTCCTTTAATACCTACCTCTTAAGAAATCGATGTATGGCCATTCGCCCCGCCACACACAAATAGAGACAAAAAACAGTAATTAGTAAGACTAGAGTTAATAATACAACTTAAACACAGACTCATAAGAGTATATTGTGATGTCAAACTGGCCCTATCTCAGCATAATGCTGCCCCACATTTGTAAACATGAGACAGCGCTGGTTTTCAGTTTTAAAGCAGTTTCTCTCTTAAGCAGCGATACAAAAAATCATATGACATTTTTAAGACTTCTAAGTAGGCATTGACGGAATTAAACTAATTTTAACATACTAGAGTACATTAAAAGAAAATTCAAACAAACCACTTAATTTGACATATAAAGCAGTTTATCTCTTTATTCAATCTTTGTATTTGTTATGAAACTCATATCATAAAATAGACATTTATAATACACAATACATTGACGAATTATTTTTTATTTAAGAGTGCACATTATTTTTTTATGAATTTTGTACGTTTTTACGCCATGCATTTGTTTGATTTCAAGTAAAGGGAATTGAACGTAGCCAAGCGCTGAGCTGACAGCGCCTTAAGCCATCATTATTTAAGATTTCAATTCAATTGACATTTAATTTTCACTGAGATAAGTTATTACCCTGCTGGTTTAAAGGGTGTGGTTGCCGGCGAAATTACAGGTATATGAGACGTAACAACTTAATTTGTCAGGGTGTTGGACGCAGTGCATCTGTTAAAGGCAGAATTTATAAACACCAGGTGATCCTCAACCTTGTACCGTTTCCAAATCACATATACAGGGTTACGGGTTAAGTCGACCTACGAGTAGATCCGTTAAGAGGTTGTTGTTTTCATCGTTCCCTACAGATATATAATACCGTACACCATTTTTATTTTTTTTGAGGGGGGAAATTCTGTGCACTTCCCTTCCGACACGGGGGTGACGGAAGGGGGCGTGTGGGGCTCAGACCCACTAAAACCCCCCCGTGAGCAGTCCTCCGCCAAGGTCGGGCGAGACAGGGTCGCGCTGGCAGTCACCATCTCGCCCCAGCGGTAGGCCCGGATTGATCTTAACCGGGCCTCAGCGCCTGTGAAGGGATGACCTTGCTCACCAAGGTCACCCCCTAGACGTGTAGAGCCGTGCAAGCCGACGAAGAGTCCCCCGACTCTTCGCCAGAGACGTGCGAACCGTCTCCATACCGTACCCCAAACTTAACCGTTTTCAATATATTGGATATTGAAGTTTTTATTAAAATTGTCGATTTTTTGTCTATGAGTCAATTCTTTGTCTTTGTTTTTGCTCCAATTTAATTATGCTTACGTTTTTTGTGTAGTAGATAAGTTGTTTTATTATTTTAAACTCTAAAATTGCAGTTAACTTAATTTACATACATATATTATGCACCTTATTGATATTACAATCTAGCCTAAAAAGGCTAATAAGTAATTGTATTCTATCCTAAACTGCTATACGTAAGAATGTGTCCAGTAACACTTTTCTTATTGTTTCTATTTAAGGTGAAGACACTATGTTCAGGTGTTCTTTGAAGCAGTACTTACATTAACTACGAGTACATTTCACTAATACACTAGCACTGATCACTACACTAACTCGAACGGTTTTGTTCTCCTTAGTCTTCTTACTATATCCGTGTGGTCGAGCAGTAAAACTGCCTCAACATTATGATGATGAAGCCGATGTTGGTGAGCTTCTGCATAGTTTTGTATCACTTTGTCGACGAACTCTACTTTAAGGTCCCGATGGAGATCGTCGTTCCTTATGTATCAAGGTGCGTTCATACTTAGCCGTGTTCTCGTAATGTTGTCGTAATGTAAGTTAACTAACGTAAGCATTACTGTCATAGATATTTTTTTTTATATTTATCAAAGAAAAAATATTTTATACGAACTCATGTATAAAATATTTTTTCTTTGATAAATATTAAAAAAATACCTATGACAGTAATGCTGCAGATGTGCTTAAAAATATCTACGTTTCATTAGCTATCCAACGACGTTTAATATGCTAGGGATCAAAATATTAAGAAAAAACTTTGACTAAAAAAAGGCTCCCAGGTAGGCTATTTTAATAAACAAAATTAATGTCCAATATCTTGAAAACGGTTAGATTAGGGGTACGGTATTTTATAGTCAAAACTGTCGGGAATGCTGAAAAATACAACCTCTTAACGGACCTAGGTCGACTTAACTTGTAACCCTGTATAAAATCTCATCTATACTAATATTATAAAACGGAAAGATTTGTATGTAAGTATGTTTGTAACGAATTTGCTCAAAAGTTCTGAACCGATTTCAAAAATTCTTTCACCATTGGAAAGCTATATTCACCCTGACTAACATATGCTACAAAAGATTCATCATCATCATTATCATCCATCACCGCGCGATTGACCCCGGGGAGAGCAGCTAGTAATTAAATAAAAATTGTGCACAGCGTTGTATGAACATTGTTCATAATACAGCTTCCCTCCATTTTTACGGCAAAAATGTATTTCAGACAAAAGCATACTTGCGTTTAATATTAAAACAATTAACTGCGCTCGGCGCACAAAGCGCAGGGCCGTAATCAGGTATGCAGGTAATAACGTCGAGCAAGCCGGTGCTAAATGGGAGGCTGCGCCAACTGAGGTTGTGCTCTAAAGGTGTATTAAATGAACCCGCAGAACAGTATATATGTGTTTACAGTACCTAAGCTTGGTAGAATTAACGTTTATTATGTAAATTACTATAACACCTCAGTATTACACACACACACTCTGTTGCTATAATATTATTCCTGATCATATAAATGCTCTTAATAAAAAAAATTCAAAATAGAGTTACTCAATTGGTTAAGGACAAAAATATTTCATTCAGTACAAGAGTTTTTGACATCAAAATAGTTTAATTAAACAACCTGTAAACTACCTAATAATAATTCATAATTGTTTGACATTTAATAATTTTATATACCACGTATGACATCATAAATATTTGCATGCTTTAGTTAAGGCTGAATGTGAATTAGAACTTATATTATTATTATTTAAGATCACAGACTGTACCACATTTACAGCAAATAAACAAATTTCAATTTTAACTTCTATCACACTATCACATCACGCGTCATCACACTAAGAAAATCAAATTAAGCAAACTAAAATGGGAAAGTTGGGTTTCGTGTAGATGGCGGAAAAACTCTAATAACGGCTAACATTGATTTTGTTTAATTTTTCTAGATTAGTATTTCTTCTAGTTTTAACGTGTAATAGCGGTGGATTATTAACCGTTAAGTGTTCGTAATGGTGCACGAGTGTAGGCAAAGTGTACGAAAATCATGAAACGTTGTTTTATGTATTCCTCGTCAAACGCCTTAGAAAGTTTCGGTAATGTATCCACCGATTTACTATGTGACTTAAAAAGGTAGTGACTTAAACAATTAGTGATTTAACAGGTAGTGACTTAAACAGGTAGTGACTTAAACAGGCAGTCTCTTACATAGGTACTTACTTAAACAGGTAGTGACTTAAACAGGTAGTGACTTAAACAGGTAGTGACTTAAACAGGTAGTGACTTAAACAGGTAGTGACTTAAACAGGTAGTGACTTAAACAGGTAGTGACTTAAACAGGTAGTGACTTAAACAGGTAGTGACTTAAACAGGTAGTGACTTAAACAGGTAGTGACTTAAACAGGTAGTGACTTAAACAGGTAGTGACTTAAACAGGTAGTGACTTAAACAGGTAGTGACTTAATGGCAGACTTCTCATGTGACTGTGCCTTGACTCAGACTTCTATAACAGACCGTGTTCGCTTTTAGCAAGGTAAGGTCATCGCATCGGTACAGCAGTATATTTACGGATTTTATATTTTTCATGATATTATGTTATGAAACAGGTAAGACGTTCGCCTGATGGTAAGCATTATATTTGCCAATGACAGTTGCAGTGCCACGCAGAGTTTAGGAGTACTTTTGCATGGTACTGCACTGTTATCGTAAACCCGTCACGTTGGCTATTAAATGGAAATTGAAATGCAAATTCAATTGTAATTTGAAATGCATTTCTATTCCATCCTTCAAAGAGTTATCATGTTCGAGCGCTCTACATATTGGTAACGAGATTTAACTGCAGTGTACATGAATAACTTAAAGCTTCAATTACATTTATGAGGCTAACATGGCTTACCTGCATTACTTTGAGCTTTGTATAGTAGGCACAATAACAACTAAGCTCTATTTGAGTTCAGATTCTGAATTTCCTATTCCTATATGTTATTGTAAGCCCGGTTCATTCGATTCTATTATCAGCCGTGCGATTCTCTAATAATTGTGTTTCTCGACGAGCTCACCGATGTCAAATACTTTATAAGATATTGCCCTTGTACACAAGGTTGTTTTTCCAACGTTTCTTGTCATCTTGTCATTTGTTTTACGGATGTTGTCAAAGATGCAACGATGTTTGCTGTTAGAGAATCGCACGGCTGATCGGATACTGATTGTCGATAAAGATTATTGCTGAAAGCATAATGTCTAAAGACTTTGTAGGTATAGCTGGTAGTGAGGGTTAGTCAGTCAGGCGGTCAGTGGTTCGATCCCTACTGACACAGTTAAAAATAAATAAGTAATATTAACCTTTAACTTTAAGGCCCCTAAACTTTTACTTTACGCCGAGACTATTTTTATGGTTTTACTATGTCATCATCATCATCATCATCATCATCTCAGCCGTAGGACGTCCACTGCTGAACGTATGCCCCCTCAATAATTTTCCAAAAGGACCGGTTGGAAGCGGCCTGCATCCAACTTCAGCGTAGGTTGTCCACCGACCTACGCTGCGCTTGCCGGTCCGTGGTCTCCATTCCAGAACCTTCCAGCCCCATCGACCATCTGTTCTGCGTGTCATGTGCCCTGCTCACTGCCACTTTAACTGGATAATCTTCTGGGCTATGTCGGTGACTTTCGTTCTACTACGGATCTCCTCATTTCTGATTTGATCACGTAGAGAAACCCCGAGCATAGCCTTCTCCATAGCTCTTTGTATTAGAGATTTTTCTATGTAATTATGCTCAAATGGAATTTTAATATTTTATGATTGATTTGGAATACAATACTGACTAAATAATTGCAAGATGTATCAATTTTAGTGGTTTCCTTGAATAGGTCGTGAAGTTTAAAAACTGCACTATTTTGGTAATACTCCAACTGCATACATAGACTGCGAAATATTGTCGCTACTGAGCTCGCGAGGTCTACTGTTCGCAGAACTATTAGTTTAGAGATAGTTCAGATAATGCTTACAGAATCGACTCCAGCATCCATCAATTCATGTAGGACGAGTTCACGAGCCTCAACACCTGCTTGATATTAAAATGTCAAGGTCTGCCTTATCAAACACGTCGTACAGGTATATAATGCAGGTGGTTCTAAGCACTTAGTGATTCCACGCCTTGTCCATTATCTCGCTTCAATCAATGTCTCTCATATATTCATACGGTGGCTTGCTTTGATGCGGCGGATATAGAGCACACATAGATATAATAGCTATAGCACATATGTATGAGAAAGCTCTCTTGATGGAATCTCTAATAACTATCTCTAATAAAAGGCTTTTAGGTTAGATAGATAGTGCTACAACTAAATTAAAAGCCACGAAACACTTTACATTTACGTAAAACTATACTAATATTATAAAGAGGAAAGATTTGTGTGTAAGTATGTTTGTAACGAATTGGCTCAAAAAGTACTGGACCCATTTCAATAATTCTTTCACCATTGGAAAGCTACATTCACCCTGAGTAACAAGAAAGGTTAATATTGATTTTGTTTAATTTATCTAGATTTAGGTCTTGAGTTTAAACGTGCAATAAACGGATTATTAACCTATATTTATTAACTTGTGTCCATAATGGTGCACAAAAGTTATTATTTATATTATTATTATATAAATTATAAACACGTAATTTTATATCACAACCATTGGCTCACATAATTAACCTTTCACTAGAACACGGCAAGTTCCCATCTGAACTCAAAACATCTATTGTGAAACCTTTATTTAAAAAAGGCGACAAACTAGACACTAACAATAACAGACCAATAACACTGATCCCAGTACTTTCAAAAGTTGTTAATGTAATATAATCTAAGAAATACTGTTTATTGTAATATAATAATTATTGACATTGTATTAAGTTATATCGAATATTAGTATATATTCAAACAAAATCTTTAATTTAAAATATTAAGACTGACCTTGTTGCGTAGCATTAACACCAACTTTCGCGCGCTCTGAGCTAGATGCAGGCCCCTTCCAAGCTGTCCTTTTGGAAAATTATGGGGGAGGCTCTTAAGGATGGATGTTCAGAAGTGGACGTCCTACGGCTGAGATGATGATGATGATGATGATGTCTGTACAGTAGCATCAAGTTCATCCCTACCTGCATTGAGTAGACCCAGTTTCAACTTAGCTTTAATACGGTTAGCCATTTTTAATTATTAGTTTAAAACATAGGTCGAAGTTTGGACCTATCAGTATGGCTATTTGTGTATGTATAGTGTACTTGTTAATTGTAATTTTATAAACGAATTTGAATTTTGCTTGTAATACTTCGTAAATTATTAAAATTGATTTGAAAGGATTTGAATATTATTACCTATTATTAATTAAATATTTGCTTTTTGTTAAAAAGTATCACAATTATGTTTTGACCTGCTGTTTTTTAATCTTATCAGCTTTCCATTAGTCACCAATTTATTAATTTTGGTACCTAATTCGGTTTTTTCAAGATCCCAAATAATGAGATTTGCTGCCTAGTTTTGATATAAAAACGTGGCTAGCAATGCCTTTGTTATTATTGATCTTCAACACATTTTCCAGTTTGATTAAAACGCCAGCAAAACGCCATTTTAATATCCTGTCTTTTCACGCCCACCGGAAATTGCCAACGTGGTCTGACGACGATTGTAATAGGACTGGTATGTTATACAAACCAAAACCTCACCGCGACTAGTATTTACTATAGATAGATTTTGATGAGACTGGAGACAGTAATCTATCACTACCTATAATAAATCTGTAGAGGTCGAATTTCTGTACCAAGAAAAAAATGATAAAAACCGAGTCAGTGGGATGTGAGGAGTGAAATCGGCAATTTTTTTTAAAAATTTTCAATTCTTTGTTTGTCAGATTGTCAGACAACAGACTAACAGACAAAATCAAAATCAAAATCAAAATTAATTTATTGCTCGAATACAGTTTGGTATATAGGTCTTATATTTAAACAACGCGTAGCTCCGTATTCTTACCATAATGGCGTGCAAATTACAATAGTTAATAATAATAACAATTATTTTATTAGTCTATTAGTCAATGATTACAATAATTGATTTACCTATTTGTCATATCCATTATAGTTTGTCTTTAAAAAAATCATCAATGCTGTAATATGCCTTGTCGATCAGAAACTTCTTTAATCTATATTTAAAAATGTCATTATTCTCTGTGTCCTTAACAGTTGATGGTAATTTGTTGTATATTTTTACCCTCATCACAAAAACACTTTTACTATGTACAGCTTTTTTACTGTTTGGATTACATAGCACATTTTGATGTCGCCTACTTTTTAAAGTATCAAAATCGTGTAAATTATTTCTTACCAAAGCTAACTCGTATATGTATAATGAAGGGAGAGTTAGAAGTTTCAATTTTTGGAAATATTGTTTACATGATTCTGTTGGTTTAAGTCGACACATTGCTCGGATACACTTTTTTGCGACTTGAATGCGATTTCTTTTTCCGTAGAATTTCCCCAAACAAGGATTCCATACCTGAGTGTGGAGCCTACATACGCGTGGTAGGCATTTAACAGCGCTTTATCATTCGCTACTTTGCGTAACATATATAGTGCATATGAAAACTTGTTTATTATTGTACATACATACTCCACATGTGATTTTCACGATAAGTTGGAATCTATGAAAATACCTAGAAATTTAGTCTTATGTATTTCGTCAATATGTTTTCCATTGTAATTTATGTTTAGAATGTCAAATTTAGAATTAATATTTTTAAAAGTCATTGTTTGAGTTTTGTCCAAGTTAATTTAAAGATTATTATTGTGTAGCCACTCAATTATTAATTTTAAAGAGTTATTTATGTCATTTTCATGGTTATTGTTGTTGTTGTCCGTGAAAACAGCAGTGCTGTCATCGGCAAACATGACCAATGGATGGGTTATAACCCGGGCGAAATCATTAATGTAGATTAAGAACAATAAGGGCCCTAGTATGCTACCCTGAGGCACCCCATACTTTACAGTTCTGCAGTCTGAACAGTATTTGACTTCTACTTTAGTGTTCACGTTTAGCCTCGTGATTTCAACGTACTGCTGTCTATTAGTTAGGTATGACTTTATTAGCCTTAGTATGTTTCCTCTTATACCGTAAAACTCAAGTTTTTTCATTAAAATGTTGTGATCTAGGTGATCAAAAGCTTTGGTCATGTCCATGTATAGTGCTGTGACCCTTTTTTTGGAATCAAGACCAGTATATACAATCTCAAGAAAGTCAAGAAGAGCCATATTTATTGACTTGTCTTTTCGAAAGCCAACCTGCTCTGGTGCAAAAATGTTGTTGCTTTCAAAATAATTGCTAAGACGCCTATGAACAACCCTTTCATAAACTTTAGAACATACTGGTAATAACGCTATTGGCCTGTAAAATTTCATATCCGTTTTATCTTGTTTTTTAAAAAGAGGTATTACGACGGAAGTCTTGAGCTTGTCGGGAAATATTACGTTTTCAATACAGCCGTTGATGATGTGACTAAGACAGTTTGTACGGGCTAATCTCCGAAACGACTGTACCGATTAAAATGACATTTTGTATGGTGGTAGCTTATATCCCAGGTCAACATATAGAATATTTATGAGCCCGGTAAATTAAAGAATTCCAATGGGATCGTTAAAAACTGTTATCAACCGTCGGCGCAACCGCTGGTGGTTCAGCTAGTATATATATGTATATATATATATATATATATATATATATATATATATATATATATATATATATATATATATATATATATATATATATATATATATGTATATTATATATATATAATATATATATATATATACATATAAGTATACAGGGTTATTGGTAATTAGACCGGATCCTTTTAAGGGGTGGTAGGGAATGCCATTTGCTACAATATGACTGTACATTGTGATATCCGGAAATGAATCATTTCTGTGATATTCTTTTTTTTTATTTTTTTTTGGAAAATCCAGTTTTACTACTTTAAAATTCAATAAAAAAAAAAGTAATCAACCGATTTCAATTCTGTTCGCAGTTTTAGAGAAACCTTGTTACAGCTCTTAATAATAAACAATAATATCGTACTAATGTAGATCCATCCAAAAACTAGAGGCTTTTTCATAATTTTTATTTGATAATTTTTGTAAGATGCTTTACAAAAACCTTTATTTTCTCTACAAAAACGATAGTAAATTAAGTCTGCATTTTATTTAAAAAACATCTACAAGTCTTTAGCTATCCAACGAGGTAAAAAAATTAGCACTTTATTACACAATTGCAGAAATAATGCGATTACAAAGGGCCGAGAAAGGAATGAGAATAGTCCATGAGAAGTAGCTATGGAAGAAATACTTTCTTAAGGTAACTTAATTTCTTTTAAAGAAATAAAAGAGTAGATGTAATTAGTCTGTATTTATTATTTTTACAGTTCGTTCTCAAAATGTGAGCCAGAATTCTGAATGCAGAGACGCATACGTCTGCGTAAATTGCTTTTAACAACACTTGTATTTAAATTAATTTTCATTTTTTCTGCTGCATTTATTATGCGCTGTTTCAGTTCTTCGATGGTTGCCACAGGTCCAAGAGTATCGTCGTACACCAAGCTTTTCATGTGACCCCATACGTAATAGTCGACGGGAGTCAAGTCGGGACTTCTGGCCGGCCACGGAATGGGTCCTCCTCTGCCAATCCACTTATTGGGATACTGACGATTGAGCCACTCACGGACGCTCAAACTAAAATGTGCGGGGCAACCATCATGTTGGTAAATCATGTTTCTGCGGGTTTCAAGGGGTACTTCACTGAGTAGCTCATAAAGTTCGTTTCTCAAAAAAAATTCATACGCTTCACCATTGAGGTTGTTGGGCAGAAAGAAAGGGCCGATCAATTCATTCTTAATAATGCCCATCCACACATTAACGGAAAACCTTCTTTGTGATCCTTGTAATCTTTTCTTGTTTGGGTTACCGTCATCTTTCGGGGCCCAATAATGAATATTATGATAATTTGATATTCCATCCTGATCAAATTTGGATTCGTCGGTCCATAAGATTTTTAATAAAAAAATTGGCATCTTCCATATCGGTGTTCAACATGAATCTGCAAAATTCGACTCTACGTGCAGGATCTCCGTCTTGGATAACTTGTACCGGAGTCAAATGATACGGGTAGAGTCTTGAGCGGTGCACTGTGTTCCATACTTTCCATTGCGACATGCCAAGACGTCGTGCAATAATGTTTGTTGAAGTCGTAGGATCTTGCTCAAACATGCGAATTATCTGTTCCTCTTCATCCGAATGATAAATACGAGATCGTCCAGCATCACTTTGTCGTCTTTGAACTTGACCAGTTTCTCGTAGTCGCCGGTACACTCCGTCAAATACACTCACATGGGGTAAACGGCGCTGTGGAAATCGAGACTGATACTCCGTTCGAGCATGTGTAGCGACGCCGTTGGCAAAACCATAGCAAAACAGTATGGTCGCATACTCTTCGTTTGTGAACTCTCGAAGGCGAGGTAGATGGTCGTGGGATTCCGCAGTCATGATCAGATCCTTTAGTACAAGCCAAGTCGTCAGGTAAGCAATCAATCAAAAAGTCCAGTTCACTAGCCGAATCACAGAAAAAGAAGTTACACAAGTCCAATAACGTTATCAAGGTCGAAATTTAATCATAATAAAGGGTTGCCAAAGAGCGTCTGAACAGTACGATGCGCTTGAGCAAACTGGGTTCTCATTGCTCGTTCAACAAACATAAGCGAGAGGGAGACGGCGCATTCAACATGGATACCGTTGTCTAAAACCCTTTCTCGGAATGTCTCTACCTGAGTCTTTGTTATCGCATTATTTCTGCAATTGTGCAATAAAGTGCTAATTTTTTTACCTCGTTGGATAGCTAAAGACTTGTAGATGTTTTTTAAATAAAATGCAGATTTAATTTACTATCGTTTTTGTAGAGAAAATAAAGGTTTTTGTAAAGCATCTTACAAAAATTATCAAATAAAAATTATGAAAAAGCCTCTAGTTTTTGGATGGATCTACATTAGTACGATATTATTGTTTATTATTAAGAGCTGTAACAAGGTTTCTCTAAAACTGCGAACAGAATTGAAATCGGTTGATTACATTTTTTTAATTGAATTTTAAAGTAGTAAAACTGGATTTTCCAAAAAAAGATAAAAAAAAGAATATCACAGAAATGATTCATTTCCGGATATCACAATGTACAGTCATATTGTTGCAAATGGCATTCCCTACCACCCCTTAAAAGGATCCGGTCTAATTACCAATAACCCTGTATATGTATATATATATATATACATATATATGTATGTAATATGAACCCCTATTTCTCTGAAGATTCTTATGAAAGAAACCCCAAAACCCCAAAAAAAGGGGGTTATCGCGAGGCCGAAGGCCGAGCCTTCTTCCCGAATCTATAGTAAACTTCCCAATATTATCCGAGATTTCCCTATTAATAAGTTTAAAATTACTATTAAAATTAAACTCTGTCACAAAGGTTATTACAAAATTTCGGATTACTTGGAGGATAAAAGAGCTTGGGACTGATCACTCCAGGATCTACCTACTAGGGCTTTTGGAGGCCACTTTTCCCGACTGGCCCCAAGAGTTGTTGGAGCCGCAGCCGCCTTAGGTAGGCTGCTGCCCAACGTGGGTGGGCCGAACGCCAACTGCCGTCGGCTATACTCTGGAGTGATCCGGAGTATGGCCCTGTACGGAGCACCAGTTTGGGTGGACGCTCTCAGCCGCCAGAACAAGGCCCTGCTGCGACGTCCGCAGCGGGTTATCGCGACGAGGGCGATACGCGGATACCGGACAGTGTCCTGGACGGCGGCGTGCGTGTTGGCCGGTGATCCTCCTTGGGAACTTCAAGCAGAGATCCTCGCCGAAGTGTACCACTTTGTTGCGGCGAGGAGATCGCGGGGTGACCCCCCAGCGTGGGAAGAGGTGACACGCATGCGGTTGCAGGCGAGGGCCGCCCTGTTGCAGCGGTGGACGGAAGACCTGGCTCCACCAGTCCCTGGGCAGTGGACGGTGGAGGCCATCCGTCCGGTCCTTCGGGGGTGGGTGAAGCGACGTTTCGGGTCGCTCACTTTCCGATTGGTGCAGGTGCTTTCCGGGCATGGTTGTTTCGGAAAGTACGTGCACCAAATCGCAAGGCGGGAGGCGACCCCAGCCTGTCACGAATGCGGGGCGCCGGAGGATACGGCGCTCCATACGCTGGAAGTGTGTGCTGCATGGGGCCCGCAGCGGCACACACTCTCAGCGATAATCGGCGGAGATCTCTCGCTGCCGAGCGTGGTTAACTCGATGCTCGGCAGCGAGAGATCGTGGCAGGCGGTGGCCACCTTCTGCGAAGCAGTGATAGCGCAGAAGGAGGCCGCGGAGCGGGTTAGGGAGAATGACGTTCGAGCTGACCCACTCCGGCGCAGACGAACGGGGGTACGGAGGAGGCAGTTTGCTCGCCTCCTCCCTCCTCCGTAGTGGGGTCACTGGTGAAGAGTCGGGGGACTCTTCGTCGGCTTGCACGACCCCACACGTCTGAGGAGTGCCCTTGGTGAGCAAGGGCACCCCTTCACAGGCGCTGAGGCCCGGTTAAGATCAATCCGGGCTACCGCTAGGGCGAGATTGTGAATGCCAGCGCAACCCAATCTCGCACCATCTGGCGGAGGACTGCTCACGGGGGGGTTTTAGTGGGTCTGAGCCCCACATACCCCCTTCCGTCTACCCCCGTAGCGGAAGGGAAGTGGACAGCATTTCCCCCCCTCAAAAAAAAAAAAAAAAAAAAAAAGGATCTACCTACTCGTGTATTAAGATGTCAAAATGTAGCGTGTCTTGTCCTACTGATACCATTATTATGGTCTCTTTTGTAAGGCAACACACTGGAGCTAAAAATAGACCAACATTTGTTATATCAATTAAGAAAATGGCGATGAAAAAGTGTAAAACCACAAGCCCGCTGAGTTTCTTGCCGGATCTTCTCAGTCGTGGTCGAGTTCCGATCTGGTTGTAGATTAATGAAAAAATAAATGTAAAATGACAATTTGTAAGTGCCGTAGGCCTATACAGAATAAATGATTTGATATGATTTGATTATCAACCTCCAAAATTTTATGAAACTACCGTGGACCGGGCATTGGCAGAATTGCAATGAGCAGTAGTGCCTCACACAAAGAAGTCAAGTCAAGTCCACTGTGTATTATATAATATATATTTTGTATATATAAGTCCAAGCTACTTATATCCTTTATAATATAAACTAGAGCAAAACAGAATGCCGTCTTTACGTTATTATGAACTAATATTCAGTTAATATGGCAGCCCAATAGATACAGCTGCTTATTAACTGTCCGTCACGCACCTGTCAAGTGTGAACTTCGAAATATAAATAGTAAGCATTAATCATTAATTCCGTTTCATTTTGATTTTGTTTTTTTCATAATTATGTTAACAGAAAGAGAGAGTTTGATTTTTTTTAAATAAAAGTAGCCTAAGCTACTCTGTATTACATCAGCTATCTGCCAGTAAAAGTCCCGTTAAAATCGGTCCACCCGTTTCAGAGATAAGCCGGCACGAAAACAGACAACAATTTACACATTGTATTTTTTATGTTAGTTCCGTATATACTTTCATATGCATTTAGTGGGAAGCTGTTAATTTGGTTTTACAAACAGACACTTGAATATTATTTATGTTTATAGATTTATAATACAACGGAGCGTTTTGGAACAGAATACCGGCCGGAATAAGTTGAAGTGAACTCAGGTCACTACCACAAATGCCTTATGTATTTCGCATTCTCTACAATCCTCCCAACTTTGTCCCTCTTAAAAGTAACCCTGTTTATTCAAGAACAATCTAAAAATAACAAATATGGCACACGGGGGAGCCGTCACAAAGCGTTTTCCCTCATAAGTTGGAGAACTCTAATAAAAGTGGACGTTTTATGGTCACACATAAAAACCTGATATACCACGACCCGACTTGTGTATGTGTACTCGTATTTTGCCAATGTTTGAATGATGTGTTATATATGTGTGATGAAGATGTTACGTTTTAGCGCAAGTGTGTAAATGTTTAATATGAGGGTTAAGTTTTATTTTTATGTTTATCTCGTGCGAAAGGCGTAAAGTTTTAGTTGAAGCGTTTATTTTTACGCCATAATTCTTTTAATAATTATTATGTACTAACTGCGCCGCGCGGTGATGGATAATAATATAAGTATCTTTATTTAATCCAGCGTCTCATCTTCCTCCATACCAATTTCATCAATAACATTGGTCCGGGCGTTTGAGCGTAGAATACACTCACAAACTTTCGCCTTTATAATATTAGTGTGACAAACGAATATATATATTTACATATATATCAAGACTGGCTTACTGATTCATGAACACAGAGCCTGAATAAACCCTCGGGGATACAAACTTGAAATTATAGCAATTGATGCCTTTTAATCTTTGACAGGCTGGTTGGCGCAGTTGGTAGCACCCCTGCCTTCTGAGCCGCTGGTCCCGGGTTCGATCCCCGGACAGGTCAAACATTTGTGTGCATGAACATGTCTGTTTGATCTGTGTCTGGGTGTGTATATGTATTTAAGTATGTATATCAGTCATCATTAAAGCAATACCTAGTGGTGGCTCAAAGGAACTATGGTAACATAAATATTGATGTATCAATCATTTAAATTTAATCATTGTCTGAATATAAACTATATACATACTTACTCTAATGTTTGTTTCTAAAAAGATTTACTTATTATTAAAACTCATTCATAAAATAATAAAAAATGTAGATTGAGATGTTTTGCAGTGTAATGTTTTAGTAGTGTGCCCTTTTAATTATTATTTTATTTTATTGACCCAGACTATTTGTGTATGGGATCGTTGTTTGTTTACGTGCTTTTTAAATTAATTGTCAACCATCAACCAATAATATACCTTGTGTAATTTTTCGTTTTAGTCCAATACCCGCTTTAGGCCTATCTGAAAATCAGCGTTCAGATCTGCTGAACATTTTGTGCTGAGATAGGCCTTTTCAGCAACTACTTACTATTAAATTAGAAATAAGTACTCTCAGATTTAATGTTTTATTTTAATTTTAGTTCCTATTTTAAGTATTTTTTAATTTATTATATATTTTTAATGTGTAGTTATTAAGCTGAATAAATGTATTTTCTTTCTTTCTTTCTTCTTTCTTTCATCAGGTAACCATAGTACAGTCTCTCCCTAGTTTGGGACCTGAAGACATCTGTGTGAAGGTTGTCAAAAAAAAAACTATATATTATTTGATACCGACTTCTATTCTATTCAGTTATTGGAGTGTATCTCAAAAACTACTTGACCTAATTTGATGAAACTTCACTTATATAAATGGGATCACACGGGAAGCCCCAGCTAGGTATCTAACAAAAAATAATTTTGAGAATCGGTTCACCCAGTCGAAAGTTATGAGGTAACAAATATATTTAAAAAAAACAGACGAATTTAATACCTTCTCCTTTTTTTGGAAGTCGGTAGAAAAATTCATCCTTATTTCTCCTGGTCATGCTATTACTTGAGAACGGATGGAACAATCTCACTAATTATTTTTTTATGTTAATTATTGTCAGGAGAAGGTTCTTATGAAAGAAAAACCAAGAAAAGGTTATTTAAAAATCGCGAGGTTATTTAAATATCAAAATGGCTGATTTTATGCACTTTAATTGAGCGGGCTATTTATTTCCGTAGTAGGATTTTAAAGGATATGGTTTCATGTTTTGTTGTAAGAAGCTATATTATGTAAGTTTCATAATTTGTTTGTGTAATTATACAGTAATTCAATCCGTCAAATAGCTAATTTACTACAACAATATAATTATCTTTCCCTATTCTGGAACAACCGTTTCTTTTATGCTGGAAATATTAAGCTATAATAATATTAGTTACTAGCCACTGCCCGCGACTTCGTTTGCGTGGAAAATTAATTTAACGGTCGCTTTAGGGTCCACGCGAAGCACTCTAATTATTTGATACAATATGTCAACTGTCTGAATCTATAGAAACCATATAGAAACTCTTCAAATATGGTACCTGCATAACTACGTCTATCCATCTCTCGCCAGAGCTGCTAAAACAACAGCGGTCATGAATATTCCTGGCGATTCGTTACACCTTGCAATATGAATAATTCCGCCATACAGTCTGGCTGGACAGGCTGTGCTGTCGGGAATTAATCCGCCATTGTGGGTCCGACCGTCTTCAAGAGAGATTAAAATATCACGTAAAATGACACGTCTACCGACGGATTTCTATCAGAATGGTTTCACTATCTACATATACGATATATTCACATAAATTTAAGGTAAAGAAATAGTTTGTGTTCCTTGTATTTGGCATCGTATGGTTGTATTTCTCTTTCTTCTTTCTTTTTTGCCATTCCTCAAGTTTTATACGTAAATATATATTAAATAATAATAAATATAATTGGGAGTGAGTACTCAGATAATCAGCCGTGCGAGAGCAAACATCGTTGAACAGACAACATCCGTGAAACAAATGACGAGATGACAAGAAACGTTGGAAAAATAACCTTATGTACAAGGGCGATATCTCATAAAGTATTTGACATCGGTGAGCTCATCGAGCACATCGACGAATCATTTGAGAATCGCACGGCTGGGTCAAGTCACAGGCACATAATAGGTATGACAATAAGTCACTGTCCTGTCTATGTCACGTTTCAGTATTGCGGTGGATGCATTACTAAAACTATCTATGGGGACTGACACATTAACACTGTTTATATTTTTTTTCATATTTTGCGTACACTTATGCACCGTGACCAACAAACACTTAAGAGAATTGCATAGCTTTTATTTTCCATACTAAAAGAAATAACTCTTTTCTACCTCTTAACATTGTCCGATTTCAGTTTTTTTACGTAATCATCACAATATTTACTACTCCCGTTCGTTTGGAATTCAAAGTACTATAAATATCCTTTTTTAGAACTTAAAACGGTTAATACTGAATAAATATTTTAATAATATAATATATATTTTAATAATATAAAATCAGTGCGAGGCGAGACGCAATCGCGAGCGTTCTGCACTCCTTGAAAAAGACCACCGGATGTGGTTGAAACTATAGTCGGAAAGATCTGACTTTTTGTACGTGAGTAAATCCCGTTTTTTCATATTAAATATAATATAAAGTTGTTATTATATACACTAGCGGCTTCATTCGAGTAGTAGGCTCGGCCTTCGGCCTCGCCATAACCGCCCATCTTTTCTTTGTATTTTTTTTATGTAAGAACCTTCTACAATGTATTAGAAAACATTTAAATAAAATATAAATATGATTGGTGAAGCCGTTCTCGAGTTGCGTGACCAGCAGAAATAGGCTTCAGTTATATTATTATACATTATTACGTTTAGTATTCTCCAAAGCATAAATAGTTAAAGAAGTCTGTTATAGGTAAGAGAAGTCGGATCGTTCCGACTATAGTTTAAACCATCGCGTGTCACGCGTACACCATCGTCATCATCATCACTCAGCCGTAGGACGTCCGCTGCTGAACATATGCCTCATATCGTCGACGTATACAATACAAACTATCATTTATCTAGTACAACTGTAGCAGAGAAAGCTTATAGTTCGTACTGCATTCTTCAACGATACGTTACACGTACGCAAATTTTCATGCTGAGGCCACAGAATACTGCAAGGATTTTTTTTACGTTGCTCTTATATTGATGTTTAATAAAGTGTATTTAAATTTGAATATGAAGACTTATTATTATTATAGACTATTAAGAGAACTTTTGTAGCGTTTCGCCCCGCACTGTACAATCGAAACGATCCAACTCATTTACGTGAATTTTGCCGTTAGTCATATTAAAAAAATGATTAAGTTACCTTTCTTAGTTCACATTCTCTGCAACTTTAAATCGAGATTAAAGCAGTACCATTGACACGATACATTATATTATGAGGAAATCTTACAATATACCATTAGCTGCAGTTAGCAGTAGTTCGTTCATACAATTTGAATATGTCCGCATATTGTAACATCCATATGAATTCTCCACCTTATTCATTATGTCCGTTGAGTTTCTGAAATCAACCATTATAAGCAGTGTCCTTAGTGTAGTATAATATAAGTATATACTATAGTATATAAGTAGATCATAATATAGAAGGTACTCCATAGTCCAATCTCGGTTTACATAACTAAACTACATTCGGTTTCTTGCAAGAGTCTGGAGTTAGCATTATTCATGAAGTTTGCAACTTTGCAGGCTAGCTTCTGGCTTATCACTGTAACTGCAACCATATTTCACTGTAGCTTGTATGGCTTGTTTAAAACAACCTATTCAGCACTTGAACTGCTTTTATATTTCAACTGTTATGTCGCGGACAACTTGAATTATTTCTCAAATGCGAAACTTATGTTATCATGTTTATCCATTTCAGCCTCAACAATTTTTGCAAGGCACTTCTAGACATTCTCAATACTTCAAACACACTTAAGTTCTTTGAACAGTACTTTAGACAGAGCTTAAGAGAAAATATAACGAGGACCGTCTCGATCGATATATTTCGATATCTGACTGGCTGCTTGATCTTAAAAAAGAAACCAACATTCGGGGCAGTCTTTGAGCAGGATCCCAACCAACTAAGCGAACCGTTTGCATTGTTTTTCTTTACATAAAAATAATAGTAACATTATTCTCAAAGTACGTAGATTTTTTGAACCGAGTTTTATACACGTTGCGGATTCCAAATTATCCGATCGGATATCAGTATCGGATGCCGATACGATATCGGAGCAAATAAAATATATGAAAAATGTACTTGCCTTTTACACTGTCCACTCTGGTAGCGGATATATAAGCCGACACCGATATCTCTATGGCACCATCGGCTGTCAGAAAACAATATTTGTATGTGTGCTATGTGTGTATCTATATTGTCTCAGTGTGCGCAGAGCCGGCGCGTGGTGGCCATGGTGGTCACGTGGTGCGTGGTTTGAGGTTGTAATATTTGCTCTAAATTTATTTATTAATAAATTGTTATCATAGGTTATTATTATTGCTTATGTTGTTTTTTTATTAATTTAAATGATACATTCACTATCTACTATTACTACTACTATCTTCCTGAGCACTTTTCTTTCCCTAACTCGTATTTTCTTCTTTCTGGGTTAACATCCATGCTTCACAGCCATGCATGCCCCGCACTGAGCCTCACTCAGCTTAGGGGAGCGTCCCCTGGAAGGCTGACGAAAGTCCTCCTCCATCCCCCATAACAGAGATCCCGGTGATGGATACGGGGGTGTCAGTCACCTTTTAAAGACCTCGAGATGGCGCGCGCGGTGTTTCCGCGTGCCTCTCAAGAATGTTGGGGTGGAGTGACTCCTGCTTCATCCTACCGGGATGGGGTCCTCGTGGGAGGGCCAACACCGTCGGGGCCGCGAATGATTGCAGAAGCGTTCTCGTTGCTCGGCACCCGGAGAAACACCTTATGGTGGTTTAGTCGGTATGGTCTGCTTGCTGCTATGGGTGCAGTTGGCGCGTAGTTGACGAATCCGACATATCCCGTTGAATCCCCCCGGGTTGGCGGCAGTGTGTAAGTGCATCCCCCACACTTAAAAAAAAGAAGTGGTCGGTAGTACATCCTAGCTAGCTACCGGTTAAGACCGATGGACTTAGTAGGTTGTGGTACTCCAGCACCTCAAACACGTTACGAGACCGATAAATAGCTAGTTCAGTCTAGTATAATTGTAGCTAATATTAGCTTTTGGTTTGAATTTGTATTTTGTGTTGTATTTAATTTTCAGCAGCGTAATTTACTTATCCCATCTTTCGAATCTAGGCACGTAGTGTTCGTTATTGTCTGTTGAAAATAAAAACGAAACGGAAAAAATAAACTTAAGAGCCACTTGGGTGGTGTTTACTAAATACGTTTAGAGCTAACCAAAGTTAAAATTTCATTCTGTTTCTGTCTTTTGTTTGTGTGTCGATAGAGACAGAGTTTCGGTTAACGTTAATTTTATTCGATAACGTGCAATACGGCCTAAAAGTCTATCATCTTTAAATCTATATAAGTAAAACTATCGTTTTAAACAGAGCTACCTAGCTAAGTTTTAACTTCACCACACTGCGGGATATCTTTCCTCGAACCTGTAGTGTGAAAGAACCACATTAAAAGTAGTATTACAACAGGGGTCTCGTTCCAAAACCACAAAAAGAAGTTGGGTTAAAGATAACCAGTAAAAATATTTAAACAGGTAATATTTTAATTAGTGTTTATTAGATATATTCACATTATAAACGGGCTAGTTACCATGTATATTTGGTTTGAATTTCCGATATTTCGGCACTGTTGCAAGGATGAACTGAGGAATTGTGGGTGGGTGAATGTTTACGAGCAAACGAAGCGGTCTACCCTCTTCCGTACTCGTTGGTTATGCGAGGCACCACTACTATTGACCGCACTGTCATTTTTGTCTTACCACGACACACAATACTAACCGTATGTAAAATGATTAAGTAAAACAAACATACAAAATTTACATGTTAATTTTATCGTTAATAATGTGAACAGGTGTTAGGTCATGCCATAGTCAAACATCTAAGTAGATCTAAGTACATGGGTGACCATGGCATGGCACCAAGGCATTTTCAAATTAGTGAAGTTTTTGGTCTTTTTTGTCTGTGTCTTAAGACAACAGTCTTAAGGCCGCTTTCAGTGCTCGACCGACCGTCAGTGCGTACGTCAGTCGCGCTTGTCATTTGTATGAAAACCCACAAGTGGTTACAGCGCTCGACCGACCGTACGCACGCGTAAACCGTACGATCGGTTGTGCGTATCCGACGGTACGCGCGGACGGTCGGGCGAGCACTAAAACCGGCCTTAGGCTTTGTCGAAAGTCTTTGGGTGGCCTGAAAACTTTAGCGCTAGACCAGCCTATAGTGTTGCACTAGCCTATCCACCAAACCACCTGAGCCTGCATGGTGATGTGATGGCATGGATGCTTGGTTTAATGGTTGGTTTTACTCAATTTGGTTGTTAATCATTCACGCCGAAACTATTGAACTCATTAGGTGTGTGTTTACCTACAGTAGGTACATATATTACACACGAACGGTGTTTTTTCTCTCAAAAGATTTCGCGGGTTTGTCATTTACCTCGCGGAGCCATGTTGTGCAGACAGCTACGCGATAATATAAAAAAAAGACGTGTGGCACTCGGAGACTACCGCGGTAAAACTATTGCATAGCTGTTTTTATCAACTTATGCAATTATAATTATTTAACCAATGCCATCTAGAGGCGAGTTGCTGAACTAAAGAGACAAGCGTGATATTTCAAAAAGTCATTAAAAGTTCTGCTATTCATCGATAGATGCCAAATCAACTTCTGCAATTATAATTATTTAACCAATGCCATCTAGAGGCGAGTTGCTGATCTAAAGAGACAAGCGTGATATTTCAAAAAGTTCTGCTATTCATCGATAGATGGAGTCGGAGTGGGGGGTGTTAGGTTATTTTCGTTACTGAATTTCTGAATTCGGTCTCCTCGGCTTAAAAATTATAGCACATAAGCTCAAAATTTATAGGTAGTAACATGGGTTTCATGTTGTATTAGAAACATAATCTATCATTATGTATCTATATATATATAAATGAGTCCCTATTCTCCTGGGGGTCGATTCCACTAATTAATTGCAATCGAACCGTAGCTGAACGGCGACTTTTATGCGTTTTCTTATTCTGCTATCGAACAACAGTCCAGCTGCAGTTACGTTTCTATTGACGCCAGCGATCGATCAAAACTTTATGTTCTGCTAACTTGATAGATCATGAACGCGTTGTTAACTCATATTTGTATATAGTAGTGTAAATTATATATTTATTAAAAAGTAGCGTTTATGTTATGTTTATGTGACGCTACAATCCAATTTGTCTATAGAAGTAGTAGAATGGCTTTTTGCCAAAGTATCGAAAGACAACCGGAGTTGAACTGCAGTTGCAGCGGTATAGATTGTTGAACGTTGTGAAATAACAGAATTGGCCTCCAGGTCACGCTATAACTTGAGAACGGCTTTACCGACTTTATTCACCCTTTTGTTAAACGTTTTTTAATACTTCGTAGATGGTTCTTACTAATGCAAGAACCATAAACAATTAAGAAAAGATGGAAGGTTATGGCGAGGCCGAAGGCAGTAGGCTCGGCCTTCGGCCTCGCCATAACCTTGCGGGCAAGTGAACGAAGTTGCGGGCAGTCGCTAGTCTATAATATAAAAATGAACCCCTTTTTTTCCTGGTCACGCTATAACTTGAGAACGGCTTTACCAATTTCATTAATCTTTTTTTAAATGTTTTAAAATTGTTTGTAGAAGTTAGGTACTTAAATAAAAAAAATTAAGAAAAGATGGGGGGTTATGGCGAAGCCGAAGGCCAAGCCTACTACGCGAACGAAGTCGCGGGTAGTCGTTAGTACACATAATAGTTATATATGGACATGAACACAGTCGTGTTTATAACAGTCATCTAGCTTGTCTGCATAAAATACAAAATAACTGTTGTGTATGCAGGTTGAATAATGAAGGTATAAAACCTAATTATTACGTAAAACAACGGATAAACACATGATATATGTATAATCCAGGTCAAAATCTACATTAACCTTGCCAGTCGCTATATATGGCACTGAATAAAATGGTTGTGTTGGGGACAACGGTTTAAAAAACCAACGGTAACTTAAAAATGTGGTGTATAAATTGTTTATGAATATTTATACATATATGTTTGGAAAATCGATAGTTATATGGTGAATCTTTCTTTGAAATACATTTTAAACATTGTGCAAAAAGTTTTTATAAAAACGCGAACAGCTTAGCGGCTTGCCAAGTTATTTAAACGTGAAGTTTTTACTGCAAAACATGGCAACAAAAGTAGTAAGTTATCATCAAGATTTCATTTAAATTTCAAATAGACTTGTTGAAATTGAAAGCTGTTTGAAATAAAAAAGTAAACAATAAGGAAACAATTTTGAAGTGTGCAATGTAAATGTTTTACGTCATTAAACCTAGAACTCAAAATTGTTGAAATCCATCCATTTGAGAGAAAAATACTATACAAGTCTTGGGTGCAACAATGGACTTATGAATGTGTGCCTTGGTTTCAGCTCTATCGACATTGTCTCGTTCGACCGTCAATACTTGTTTTTCGAACGCTAAATTAAGTACTCTTTCTGTCTTACCACTGCCAATATGTTTAAATAAACTTTTTGACTTTCACGTCATATGCAGCTCTCTCAACAGTTTTTCGTGCAGTTTCGCCCGGTTTCCAATTTTCTTCATATGCTTTTCGAGGTGATTTTTATTTATAGGCTAGTGTTTGACCATATTTGATGGTCAGTGATGCGGTCGAAGGTGGTATCATATAAGGCCAAACACATAAAATACCATTCGATGATGTATGACGCGTGACACATTTTTAATCTTCAGTGTTCTAGCCCGATGGGCACTCAAAAGCCCTACCATGCTGTGCATATCATCAGGATGTTTTTCTACGTCGTTGCCTCATGGCTGAGGGTCGTGGTCATCACAAGTGGTTTTTCCCACTAAGATCTTCCAGGATTCTCTGTTTTGGGAAAGTTGAATGGAGCATTTACACGCCTGTTTTACAGTATCGGTCCATCGGGTCGGTGATCTTCCTCTACTTCTCTTTCCTTCCACGTGGTCGACCACTATCAGCTTTTCTAAATTTTGTGGATCAGGAAAAAATCTGAATGTTATCTTCACCAAAAACTCAAGCCTGAGATAGGGATTAAACCGGCAATTGCGTGAGTCTGTCGACCCGGATTGACCCTGAACTATCACTGTGTCAAAAATGAAAAAATAATTTTGCAATTTTGGAGTGAAAAATACACATCCTTAGACGGGATTCAAACGCGCGTTTTCCGACAATCCGTTTCAGACGCCTAGCCTAACAAGGCGCAGTCCAAGCATATAATTTTAACTCTCTATTTGATTTTAACTGTTGTATGGAGACGGTGTCACTAAGAAAGTAAGCAGACGTTAGTGTTTTGAAAATCATGTAACAGATGGCCGATGGGGCTGGAAGGTTCTGGAGTGGAGACCACGGACAGGCAAGCGCAGCATTGGTCGTCCACTGACAAGGTGAACTGACGACCTGACAAAGGTAGCAAAACGACGTCGGATGCAGGCTGCTTCCGACCGGTCCTTTTGGAAATTTCAGGGGGAGCCCTATGTTCAGCAGTGGACGTCCTATGGCTGAGATGATGATAATAATGTTATGTTTAATAATGTTAGAGCTGCCCCTTTAACTTGTTTTTTTATTGAGCCAAATTAGCTCATTAATTATAACGTGAAAGAGCAACAAACATCCATCCATGCAAACACACCTACCTTCGCATTCATAATGTTATTGTTAAGTATGTTTTCACACATTGTTTACATACGTGTTCAGATGTTCCACAAAACACATACTCCCAGAGAATTATGTGGAATATTTGTGTAGAAACTCCTCAGAAATTATTAATATGGGTTTTTATTGTTGTACGTTTGCGGTAACACTAAACGAGTATAATTTATCTTACGTTAACAAGAACACATTGTTGTGGGAACGTGTTATTCTCGTTTGGAGCGTGTTTCATTTCATTTGGTTTGATGTCATTATTGTCCCTTACTGTTTGCCTCACAACGAGCTATGGAGAGGGCTATGCTCGGGGTTTCTCTACGTGATCGAATCAGAAATGAGGAGATCCGTAGAAGAACGAAAGACACCGATGTAGCCCAGAAGATTAGCCAGTTAAAGTGGCAGTGGGCCTGCCCACTGCCACTTTAAATGGCTAATCTATACGTGCTATGTGCCCTGGCACATAGCATGATGTGATGCAGAACCATAAATTTTTTTTTATATATATTATATAAATTTGTATGCGAATTTGGTGAATATGCTGGTTTCCGTTTATAGGGCCCTAAAGTAGCACTAAACGCATCAAGTATCAAACACTAATGGGGGTTTTAAAGGCTGCCAACGCATCCTCGAGACCTCTGATGTTGCGGATGTCGGTGGGCGACGATGATCGCTTACACCAGGTGAGCCACCTGTGCATTTGCATTCTAATCTCGTAATCAAAACACCCACATCATAATCCCACTAATATTATAAATGGGAAAGTTTAGAGGGATAGATGGATGGATAAATTATATAGTATGTTTGTTACTCTTTCACGCAAAAACTATGTTTGGAATGGATTTTATTGAAATTGGTATGTAGATACATGAGACGCTGAAATAACATATGGGATACTTTTTCATCATCATTCATCACCACGCGGGTGAAACTGCGTGGCGCAGCTAGTACTTTCCATATTTATAAATCGAAACAATGTAAACAGTTGTCATGACTGGAGTTGATAAAAGTGAGATAAAGCCGCCATTTCTTTAGATTTCATTCAATATTTAATAGCACCTGTAATACATAATACTCGTAGCCCTGCAGTATGGCTTTAGGAGAAAAACAATTACTAATTGCCTGTAAGTTGTGAAAATTCTGGAGAACTAGAAGTGCGTTTTAGCTCATTAAAATTCATATCTAATAATCATTGTTTTTTTGCTAGTTTAGAGACATATCGTCGGATATGATTCAAATCAAACTTAGTCCGTGTCAGTCGCCATGACCCTAACCACCTACCCATGAGACCATCGAATTTATCTCTATACTTTATCCGGGCTAGCTAAATATAGCTTGCTGATACTCTTTTGGGACGGAGCTGTTGGATAAAAGGCACTATTCGCTCTTTAGGCGAGATTATGTAGTGTATCTCTCTAAAATAGCATACAATCCTGACGCTAAGCAGGCGTTATTGCTTCAAACAGAATCTATTCTATAAATATAAAAATTAATCCTTATTACCCTTAGTCAAACCATAACTTGAGAAAGACTTTACCGATTTCGATGAAATTTGGCAAGGAAATAAATTAGATATATCCCGATGACATAGAATAGTCTTCATCATCATCATTCACACGTGTGTTACGAGGCGCAGCTGGTGTTTAATAAAAACTAGTAACACATTTAGAATTTACAGCCGAGTTATTAAACAGATAGTTTGCTGAAGCAAGCAATGTTGCTTTACTGAAAAACTGCCCGGTTAGTTGATGTTGCTCTACTTTGTTAGCACCAGTTTTTTAAATAACATGTTTACTATGCAAAAATTATCTTTACAAACCTTTAAAACTTTATTTAACATGTTTCGTATTTATTTTGGTTAATTTATATTTATATATTATTGCATTATCCCTTCAAGGGTCGATGTCATTATAACAATGAAATTTCTATTGTGTCTGGCCGTGCGACCTTTGATGCATTATTACTATATTATATAATTATGAAGTTATATTCATTTTAGTATACTCGTAAACATGGCGCATGCATTGTGTCGAAATAGCAGGAGTTTAAAATTAATACATGGTAAATATCCCGCTGATAAAGTTAGTTCTTTTATTAGTACAGTTAATTACCTTGGACCTAAATTATCCTTATTCTGGCCACACGTAACTTTACTCAGAAAAATATCCTCTCATCCATCACACATCCACATCAATCAGTATTTGCGTCGAAAAATGCCTTTTGTCAAATACACCGGCACAAAAACTCAACTCATGAACCGACCCAAATTCCCCTAAATAAGGCCATTGTGCCGCGTCCAAAATTCAGACAATTCATTGAAAATATACACGTAGCCTCGCACAGGAAGGAACAATGTCGGTGAGATGGAAAGCAGTATGCAATGTCCAAAGGACTTTCGGGATTGTTGTGTTTGATTTTTTAGAATATTTAAATATTATTTATAGATAAAACATAAAAATTCATTTATTGACATAAAAGAGTGTACAATTTAAATTTGAAGCCTCTGGTCCTCGACGTATACAATAAGAGATAAATTGCACGTCTGCGAGCAGACACAATACGTTGTATCCTGTATTAATTATACATTCTCTACCGTCCACGTGGTCTAGCAAATAAATGATTTGATCTGAAATTAATATATAATAAAAATAAATATTTTCTAAAATTAAATGCGCATAAATTGCTACGAACGAAATAAGCGACTGAATTGATTTGGATGTCTTCTTAGGTTCCAGAAGAAAAATAAGTAAAATCCGCGTGCGTTCAGCATGATGTCCACAGTATTACCAAGTTTTTTTATGTTTTTTTTGTTAAATGAAATTGTTTAAAATATATGTAGTTTTATCTTGTAACATGTTAAATTTAATTGTATGTACCTATTTTGTTTGTATGTATTATGTACATATTAAAACTAGCAAGAATCGTCATGTTTAATGAGGATAATTATTATTTACATATTAATAAAACTACTACACAAATATAAAAATATATACAACGAATCTATAAGCCCCATAGTCGGGGGAAAAGTGGGGAAAATGCTAACAATGTTACCTTTTCAGCTTGATACTTAGATACATTCAAGAAATCCTATTGCGTGTATGATATAATAAGTGTGAGAACGTTATCGTATCCATAAACATTCAAAAATAAAACCATTTTTATGAATGTAAATTGAAAGTATTTAATCTTAAGTTTATGTACTGTATTATACTGAGATGGAAATACTTTATCCGGGGGTTGTGACGTCATAAGCCAGGTGGCCTCCCCGCTCCTGCCCTTTTAGCCAGGTGGATGTACAAAATGCAGAGGTGGTAGTGTAGAGGCTACAGGGAGGTCATTGACTCAAGTGGGGTTAGTGTTTGCGAGGTAAGAAAAATAAAGTTTCCTGTTTAAAACGCCATATTTTGACTGTTAAGTGGGTTTTTATTAGAGACGGTTCTTAAGGTGAAGCCGCGTAATTCTGAGGATGCTCATATGCTGCCACTCTCTCTCTAATGAAAACGCAGCATAAATATTTTGGGCAACATAATATTCTGGGGTTCTGGATTTTTTATGATGATCAATTGAAATGGGTACTACATACCTATAGCATTTACTAGTATCCGCTTGTGACTTTGTTCGTGTGGAATGAGGTTGTTGTGATCCTTTTTAGAGTTTCGTACTCAAAGGATAAAAACGGGACCCTATTACTTAGACTTCGCTGTCCGTCTGTCTGTCCGTCTGTCACCAGGCTGTATCTTATGAACCGTGATAGTTTTTAGATTTTTTACTTATGATGTTTTTCTGTTACCGCTATATAAACTAATACAAAAAAACCGGTCAAGTGCGAGTCAGGCTCGCATACGTAGGTTTCCATAAGAACGGAAAAAAATCATGTCTGTTGTATGGGCGATTTATACGAGTATCTAACGGTACTAACCCTTCGTGCGCGAGACTGACTCGCACTTGGCTGTTTTTTATATGTGGTAGGTAGGAGATATTAAGTTGTTATAACTCGCGGGCCTGTAATTTGACTAGCAACCAAACTCATCAAACCAGAACGCAGTAAATGCGAACATTACTGCTTCATGGTAGAATAGGTATGATCGCAGTACTTTCCTGGAAGAACTCGTTCACAGAGAGTTCTGCTGCTGCCTTCGAGAAGTACCCGGTATATCAGGATAAAAAACAGTCTACCTATATATCAACCCCGAAAACATGTCCACTCCAAATTTCTTCCAAATCAATTTAACTACTTTTGCGTGATTGAGTAACAAATGCTTATCAATTCAAACTTTCACCTTTACAATATTCATAATGAGCCCATTTTATTCCCAATGCTTTCTCTCAGAGAGAGGACTTGGGTCATAACCCACCACGTGGGCCCAGTGCGGCATGGTGGATAGGCTAGTGGCCAACCCATGTCGAGTTTTCAGCCCATCCGAAGGCTTTCGACAGTAACGACTGTTGTCCCAAGACAGACCAGGACCGACGGCTTAACGTGCCCTCCGAAGCACGGAAGCGCTCCGTTAAAAATAGTGCCACTAGCAGAACTATATCTCTCCGTGTATCAGACAATATGGAGCTTGTTTGTTAGTATGTTTGTTTGACCATACTTTGCGAATGGTTAATTAATCGATATGAACTTCGGTTTAAAGTTTGATCAGGTAACATACGGAATACTGACCGCTGATTGGTCACATATCGCGTCATAAAATACCATTGACCAATGAACGTTTAGTATTTAGTTGTAAAAACTAAATACTAAGGCTTTGAAAAATTGGTAGGGCTAACAGAGCTTTGTAAAATTAATACTTGACGTCATATCCGCGTTTCTGCATCCCGGGTGAGTATACACGGTTGAGCTGGCCTGTTTGCGTGGCAGCACTCTGTTTCTGACTCACAACATACTCTCAAAGGCTGTGAATATTTAATAATGCTCTTTGATACAAAGGTTGAGTGCAATTGACGTCTAAACTCATTGATTTGAATCTGGCGACTAGCTCTGAAGAACAGAGGTCGCGACACACAAAACACCGAGTTTTGTCAATACGAGGAACTATAGTTTCAGCCATGTCCGGTAGTCTTTTTCAATGAGAGTGCAGTCGGGCAATTCTATAATGATTCGTCGAAAAGCTCATGTCAATTACTTTATGGGATATCACACTTGTACACAAGATTGTTTTTCCAACGTTTTTGTCTTCTCGTCATTTGTTTCACGGATGTTGTCAGAGATGCAACGATGTTTGCTCTTAGAGAATCGCACGGCAGAACGCTCACGGTTGAATTTCGTCTCGCACTTAAAGCTCACTCGTAACCGCGAGCGTTCTGCACCCTCCTTGAAAAAGACCACCAGGTGTGGTTGAACTAATAGTCTGAAAGATCTGACTTATGTACTGAAGTAAGTATAGTTATTATCTTATGTACCTACTTATAACTTATATAATTATCAAACAAAAAAAAGCGTCCAAATCGATTTATAATTGGTGCTATGCTAGCGTTACATACACACAAAAAAAACATAATCGAATTGAGAATCTCGTCCTTTTTCAGAAGTCGGTTGATAAATTAAATATTACTTTACAAAAAAAACACTGTAATAATCTCATTTGTAAACGCACATTTTCGTAACCTAGGTATATAAAAATGAACCCCTATTTCCCCTGGTCACACTATAATTTGAGAACGGCTTTACCGATTTCACTCATCTTTTTTGAAATGTTTTCTAATACTTCGTAGATGGTTCTTACATTAAAATAACGAAGAAAAGACGGAAGGTTATGGCGAGGCCGAAGGCCGAGCCTACTACGCGAACGAAATCGCAGGCAGTCGCTAGTCAATATATATATAAAAATAAACCCCTATTTCTCCTAGTTACGCTATAACTTGAGAACTGCTTTACCGATTTCACTCATCTTTTTTGAAATGTTTTCTAATACTTCGTAGATGGTTCTTACATTAAAATAACGAAGAAAAGACGGAAGGTTATGGCGAGGCCGAAGGCCGAGCCTACTACGCGAACGAAATCGCAGGCAGTCGCTAGTCAATATATATATAAAAATAAACCCCTATTTCTCCTAGTTACGCTATAACTTGAGAACTGCTTTACCGATTTCACTCATCTTTTTTAAGATGTTTTCTAATATTTTTCTCTATATTTTCGTTCATCGCCTAATACATAATTTCGATTACGCAGTTTCCGTGTTATTAACAATAATGTAATTTTTTTAGCGCGTACTATTTCGGTCTCACTTTAACTGTAAGCAACGGTATATAGCATCCTTGTCTGTAGGGAACATCTTACTTGCAGGCCTCTCGCTATTAAATGACGTCATATCCGCCTGGATATCACCCTTTCTACCTTCCGGATGAATGGTACGACTGAGCTGACCTGTTTACGTGGCAGAGCTAAGGGTAACCGACACACAACACATTCATGGCGGATATAAATATTATATGCTACGCCGTTACTGCCAGCTGTTACAAAAGTCTAGGTATAGGTATGGCAAATACAATTTACATAATAGATTACGGTGAAACTGCTTCTACATACGACTTTGGTTAATGTATTGACATTAAAAAAAATACGAGTATGATCGTATATCCCATTAATATTAGATATAAATGTGAAAGTTTTGATGGATGGATGGATAGATGGATGGATGGATAAATAGCTGATGTTTGTTACTCTTTCACGCTCAAACAGCTGAACCAATTTTGATGAAATTTGGTATGGAGGTAGATGAGGCACTGAATTAACACATATGGTACTTTTCATCATCAATCACCACGCGGGTGTAACCGCAGGGCGCAGCTAGTTACATTATATATTCTATATTCAGCTTCATAGTTTTTCATGCACTGTAGTATCTGGCGGTAGTTTAGTACAGCTATATGATAGTATATCTAGCATAGTAGTTTTGCTCGATTTATAATTATATTATAACCTTGTGTAATGTAATGGTTACTTACATTGGTAGAATACCTAGCTGAAAGCCTAGCTAGCTAACTAAAAAATAAAAAGGAACATCAGAAATATAAAGTTATAATAATAAGTAATACATGACCTGCAGATAACACTTCACCACAAGTCCACACACACACACGTTCCATCAAAGGTTCCAGTTAGCTTCTTGCTTTATCAAGGCTTCAGTTCTGAGCTCAGAGAACACGGGATACCCCCAATAACTTGTTTTATATATCAGGGTGAGAGTATTTATCAAACCAACACCCTCGATTTGTTATTAATTAATACATATGAAAATATCTTTCCAAGTCTTGACTTCAGGAATGTAATTGACAATATCGAGAGTGACTCGTCGGGTGCAAATCACTATTTCACCAACCTCAACACCTCACCGTCAACTAAGGTTTCCAGGGAATATAATTATTTCGTGTCTCGGCACACCAAATTGGAATCTTCCTATAATATTTTTTAATCGGACGTCATCCGTGATCCAATACTCTCTCTTCCCAAATCCCAATTAAAAATTAATTATGTCTCTATTGTGTCATTCCATCATCGTTCTCCTTTTTTAAAGTTTGTCAACGTTATGATTACTAAAGAAATAGTTTTTAAATACACAAAATAAGGATTTAATGCAATGAAATATGATCATGAAATTATATTACACTTGTCACCACGATTCAGTACTTTGCAATACGACTGTTACGCCATCTAGTTTAAACGCAACGAACAAAGTTTGAATGTTGTTCCGTGAGAATCTTGTCACCACGATTCAGGATTTTAAACAACGTTTTCTGAAAATGAAACCATGCTAGATCAATTTGTCGCACCGAAACCCCCTGCATGTTAAATTTTATAAAAATTGCTGGAGCCGTTTCCAAGATCCAAATCATATACATTTTTATTTTGATCTTGTTATTCTGTCTATGCTGTGCCTAAGAATATTAGACTCTTTCAACCGCGTGGTGATAGATAATAATGATGAAAAGTCCAGAGAGAAGATACTAGACTATAATCTATCTATGTGCCAAATTTCAACCAGATCCGTTCAGCCGTTTTGCCGTTATTGAGTAGCAAAACATCCATCAATCCATCTATCCATCCATACAAACATTCACATTTATAATATTAGTGGGGTTAATTATCCAAATCACGCGTTTAGAGTATCCAATTTTTGCAGGAATGAAGTTTTATTTACTATTACTGACGCGCGTAGCGAATAAAATTCTCAATTCAACGTACTGAAGTCACAGAATATATAATAGTACTCAATACTGAAATTCTAAATATTTACTGTTAACATCAAAGGGCTATTATCAAGATAGTTTCAGTTTTATGAAGCTATTAAATTGCAACTCATCTCGACAATCGCTATAAAATTATCAGTTCCAAAAGTTTGAATTGAGTTTGTTTTAATAGTTTAGCTCGGTTATTATAACCAAAGTCTTGCATCAAAGATGCTAATTTTTTATCTCAAGAACTCTCAATGGTCTTGCACTAAGAGATTTAAGTACCTAAATGACCTAACTTTGTTCGTAGGTAACCAATTGTTTTTCTTGATCTATTTTTGTATTTTTTATAATGGTTCATCAAAGTGACTCCCTCTCGCCTGATGGAAAGCGAAGATGGAATTAAGAAGCAATGACCATTAGTGCAGCCGTAAGCTACACTAATCGCCACCCCTATGATGACCTGAGAAATGCTTTTTCACGCCCCGCTTGAAAGACGCAGTGTCATAGCTGCAAGAAAATACGTACGCCGGCAAAGCATTCCACAATTTACTTACACGACAGAGGTAGGAACCGCCAAACTATTTGGTTCGTGGTAAGAAGTTTTGAACAGTATATGGATGCAATGCTAGGCCGGAACCAGTAGTTCGGGATCGGAATGGTGAGGAAGGAATAAGAATAAAAAGCTCTTATTCTTATTCTTGTTTCATGACATTCGCCATGAAACAACCGGTAAAAAACGCTTAAAGAAGCTATAGTTCTACGCATTTGTCTCCTACAAAGGTTTCTAGGTGTTGTCTAACCTCAAACTAAACATTAATTGGCTTAGTGATGCTTAACAACGCCATCTATTGTCAAGTAGCTTTAGTGTTGCTGTGTCAGTTATTCATTGCCCGAAAACACGGATAAAACGAGGTTTTCTCAAAATTATACCTAGCTAGATCGATTTATCGCCTCCGAAACCCCTTGCATACTAAATTTCATGAAAATTTTAACGAAGATTTTTTGTCTGTACCCTAAGTCATTAGTTAACAGTCATTAACTAAGATTTTAGTGAAAAGTTTAGTAATAAAGAAAGTAGATTATTTTAAAGTATATTAAACAATAATTGAAGTGCATAGCTTCTTTGATGCTTTAATTGAATAAATTATTTAGAATTAAAATAAGTTCATGAAGCCTTAACTTTTAACGTAACCTACTTGTGAATAAAAATTTGCATATAAATCAAAATGCTTACGAAATTAGAATAATTTTAACGTTTAAGTTAGCATATCACAGGGTAAGTTACTCGTAGTTATCTACCGACTTCCAAAAAGGAGGAGGTACTCAATTCGTTTTTTTTACGTTTGTTACCTCATAACTTTCGATAGGACGAACCGATTCTCAAAATTATTTTTCGTTTGAAAGGTGTTGGTGCTTCCCGTGTGGTCCCATTTAAATTTCATAAAATTCAGTGCAGTGGTTTTTAAGATACACTCCAACAACTGAACAGAATGAAAGTCGGTATTAAATTGTTTTTTACTACGCTTAATAAGTGCTATTTATGTCACTTAAAACCGCGTGTGGGATAAAACGATAGATATATTGTCATAAAAACTTCCGTGAGAACTCATAGTTAAATGGTTAAACCGGCAAACACTCACGTTTATCATCTAGTCGTTATATTCCGACCGGTGTTCGGGCAGTACTGATGACCATCCTCATGGAGCGACTAGCGGCCTTCGCTGCTAGACCACGCTCTCCATGAGGATGGGCAATAATAATAAAAACGATAGATCATCAGGACTATCATGAAATATATGTGTTAAACCATTGCATCATTTATCCACCAAACGAATAATATCCAAATCCATTCAGTTATTTTGCATGACTAATAATTGTTAACAAACATCCATTTAAACTTTTATAACATTAGTTTGATAAGGTACCTATACTTTGTATTCAATGAATGTATGACATTAGCATTATAATTATAATAATGTATTAGTATAATAATTGGTATGAAATTCTATTAACTTATTTAATTTAATGTTCATCTGAGCTAAATTAAAGTCATTCTTTTAAGTAACTAATTTGTGGTACCTACTATATAAATGGACAGATATTAGTCTGAATTAAATACATTTTATTTTTGTTTATTTTATTGTTAACGAAACGAATGAGCTTAGAAAATAAAGTGAGATAAACCTATATCACAATTAAATTTGGTATATCAAAGATTAATTAATTATGTAGTCAAGAGATATGTTGGATTGTAGAAGCGAAGTCGTAGACGGTGATTAGCATATTTTGAAATGGTTTCAGGCTATTCTGGAATCTGGAATTTGTGATTTTGGTATCATTAAAATTCTTTTTAAGGTTTATAAGTAGTTCTAGTTCTATGAAACTCCTGTGTGTTGAGATAGAGTGGTAACTATTTTTGTAAAACTTTATCTTGTTTAGTTGCATTGCAGATGAATTGGATTACTTATAGCGCTTTATTGAGTATGTATTGAGTACTGAAAGCGTTGACCAGTTCAAAAAAATAAACTAGTATGTAGTATATTTAGTATAGTAGTGTATCTTTAACATACAAGGTGATTTAATAAGTAAAAATATTTTACGTTTTCAAAATTTTAAAAGAAGTTTCTGTGGGCGATATTTATTACAGGGCTCGTGCTTGTACCATTTCCAAATAACTTAAAAAAGGAATATATGACTAACTAATATACATTCTCACTCCCTCGCAAACTTTGGCCATAAGGTTTTCCATATTATTAATATATTATTATATTTTTTAGGATATACATTATATTATATTTTGTGTTGTTGTATTGTTATGTGAGAATCATCGATGTTGTATGGTTTTTTATTCGTACTAACACATAAAATAGCTGACTACCTACTCACTTTAGAAAATGTAATCAAGCAGCTACCTAGTTTTTAATTGTAAAACCTTTATCCATCAAGTAACAATAAAAAAAACATTAACCTTTCCGTGGCTAAAAAGAAAACTACCTATTACAAACCGTCGATAAGGTTTTAATCTTTTGGCGGGAAACTAGGCGGCCATTAGCGCCGCCATTTTGTTAGGCCAGTGTCGCCAGGTGACAGGTGATTAGTGTGGAGTATTTTATAAAGGTAAATTGTTGTAACACAATTTCTACGTAAATTCAATTAAGATCAGAGTTGTAACAAGGATTCGAGTAGTTTATCATTGAACGTAGTAGGAAAAGGTACAGTCAGCTCAGCAAAGTTGATTAATATTTGACAAACGCTTTATTTGAACACTTGAAAACTTACCCGACTTCCTGAAGTCAGCATATCTAATACCTACCTTTAAACGAGCAATTCTAGTATATATGTATATATATATTTAGTATGCAGTGGGTGTCAGTGGCAATAAATCGATGTAGCTAGGCATTGATGTAGAAAATTATAATATCTATGTAACTAGGTTTCGTTCTTAGAAAACGTCGTATTACCCGTGTATTCAGGTAATGAAAAACTAAATATCATTATGGCAAAGCTTAAGCAACAACTAAACTGTTATACTGCCACACTAGCTACTTGACAATAGATGGCGTTGTTAAGCAACACTAAGGCAATGAGTGTTTGATTTGAGTTTAGATCAAGAAAATTAATTATTTACTTACAAGCAAAGCTCGGTCATGCAGGTACTGTTAAGATTGTGTTTATACACGTACCTGGTACCTGGAGAGTACAAGGCATTATATATGATCTACATACATGTATGTAGATCGTATAATAGCCTTGTTTGGTCCCGAACCCTAAAACTAGAGGCCGCCGCTCGTAACGTCATTTGAATTTTGTATTGACTTTGTAATGCTGACTTTGGGCAGAGAGATACTCTCTGATCTGTGTCATGGTCGTGACTAGCTAGTTTTCGGATTTTGAAAAATGTAATAAAATTTATTAATAATTGAAGTTAAACTAGGCAATCACTGTAGTTCACTGTTGTGTGTTTAGTGTTAGAACGGTATATTATTTGGACAACGGTTTGTATCTACATGTGATTTTGGAACACTTGTGAACTGCAGAATAGTTGCAGCCAATAGTTGGATTGGATCGAAGATTGGAAAGCAGATATAGAGTGACTGCCGAGTCGGTCTGTTTTGTTTACCTTTATCCTTCCTGCCCCTTCTCTCCCTAACTAACAGAACAGACTTACAGAGCTGATGCTGCTCCGTGCGACGCACCTTGGAATTGTTGGTCAGTCGTTATTGTAAGTTAAGTTAGGCATATTGTTTGTTCAGCTCCTTATCGAGGGCAACTTGTAACAGTCAAATCTTGACCCAGCACCTCGCATACTCTAAAAAACCAACCAAGCGCTTCCATTGCTGGGAGTTTGCAGGTCTTTGAGGCTGGCCTGGTACAACACAAGCCTAAAAGTGAATAGATTTCACTTAATAAATTAGGAATATTTGAACCCATATTATCTATTGTGTTCCCGAATTTTATATAAAAGCCACTGTATTATTCGATTTGCGTTGTTTTAAAACCATTTATCCATTAAACTCTGGTAAAAAGCCCTGGCAACACTTTCTAAAGATAATTTACTGTAATGGCAAATGACTGGCATATTTCGGAACGCTGATTTATTGAGGTGTTTACGGATATTTTCGCAGTAACGCTTTCACCTTGTGGTTGGTGTAAAATTAAATATATAAAAGACGCCTACCTGTGCTTTGGTCTACCCGCATGATTGAAATTATGATAAGTACTTTGTTATAAGTCACTATTTAATTATTTGTTTATTTATTTAGCACATATAACTTACAGACTAATCCATATCATTACACGGCAAAACTAAGGGAAGCCTTAATTTCCGCTTTATTGTTCGGTCCATATCAAAACCAACTACTTGATTTGATCTTGGTTGTAAAAGATTTTCATTCATGCAACGAACATTTCCGCATACAAACATCATACTACGACAAACATCATATTATTTTTGTACTTATATCATTTTCATTTACTTATTCATTATGATGCTGATCATGCAGTAGAAGTAACTATTTCTATTGACTTAAAGCAAAACAAGCGCAATTTGAAAAATTTAATACTGACTTCCATTCTATTACTTTGGTAAAAATCAGTTAGTGGAGTGTAACTCAAAAACTAATGTATCGAATTTGATGAAATTTAAATGGCACCACACGGGAAGCACCAGTTTTCACCTAATCGAAAGTTATGAGGTAACAAATGTTTTAAAAAAAATCAAAAAAAATCGTAGTTACTCGAATTGAGTACCTCCTCCTTTTTGGAAGTCGGTAGAAAAGAAGAACTCAAGAGATCGTTAGCTATATAATACTAAAGGAACTATATAATAATATTAACTATGTATAATAAATACAAAGCAGCGTTCCGGAAACTTCGCGAAGTCTTCTCGTCATAAATACCTCAGTGCCTCAAGATAAGAGTCTTCGACCAATGTGTGTTACCAGTGATGACTTATGGCACTGAAACGTGGTTTCTTACTATGGGCCTCATAAGTAAGCTCAAAGTCGCACAAAGAGCTATGGAGAGGGCTCTGGGTTTCTCTACGCGATCGAATCAGGAATGAGGAGATCCGTAGAAGAACCGTAAAGTCACCGACTTAGCCCAGAAGATTAGCCTGTTGAAGTGGCAGTGGGCAGGGGCTCATAGCACGCAGAACAGATGGCCGATGGGGCCGGAAGGTTCTGGAGTGGAGACCACGGACCGGCAAGCGCAGCATAGGTCGTCCACCGACACAGTGCAGACGACCTGATAACTGTTGTAGTTGGATGCAGGCCGCTTCCAACCGGTTATTTTGGAAAATTATGGGGGAGGCCTATGTTTAGCAGTGGACGCTTCACGGCTGAGAGTGGTTTTGTATAATAAATACAAAACCAACCAACTCGAATAATGAACCATACAAATATCTAGAACAGATTAAATAATAGTGCACTGCCCCTACTTTTACGGCCCATATCAATAAAACCTTTTGTATGACCTTTATAAAGGGTAAAGCTACCAATCCTATCCACAAAGCACATAAATCAAGTCCATGTAATTCCTTCGAAAAGCAATTTTTATTTATACATCGGCTGCGTAGAAACCTTAACCTAATCTTTGACAACGGCCTTTTAGATGCAAGGCATATACTATCACTTCGTAAGGACATGCCCAATGACTTACACTTATTATACTTTGAGAAGTATAGAGACACACTCCTTCAAAATATACCTGGACCGTATTTATTTATATACTATGGTACTCTCATATTTAGATCATATACTAAAGTTTAGTAAACTGTATCATATTGTTTTTTTTTGAATGAGGCTATCAGGGAGTTGTAGATTTGGATGCAGCGATATTGGGGGATATTTCTTAATACACCTGTTCCGTGGTCCGTTTTGCGATAATTTTGCTCACAGTGCTATCGTCTACCAAAGCTGGTCCGAGACCAATATCGCGATTTTGACAGCTCATGGCACTGTAAGCGTGTTGTTAATTCGGACCAGAGTTGTAGCAATAACGAACCATTTGCGCGCGAAAAACAAATTCATAAAAATATCGTGAATAGTGTGAAGGTTAACTATGTGGTGTGTGGATTAAAAATAAATAATGGAATGGATGGACCGACTTTTACAACTTTTAGGTACATCAAAAAATAGGGACACCAGTAAAGACATTGTAGAAATAAACAAACACCTGTCACTTTTGACAGAACCCTCACGACGATTATGGTGTAGAGCATGGTTCATGTAATCGTCAATATGGCGGCAGATTAGACGTCATCGATGACGTAGCGTGGGCCATCGTAATTACGCTCACGGTGAAAGGGACCGACTGTTATCGCGTTAATAGCGATTATGGCTCAATTGGGACCGTACTGCTGGTGTTAGTAGAGTTAATTGTATATGTTGACCAAATTTTTTTGTTTATTTTAGTTTAAAAGTGTACACTCACATACCATACCATTATTATACACATTACATTTCATCAGTAATGTCCTGTTTACATTAACACATTTAGTATCCAGCGAATACCATGTGTACAAGCAAAAAGCGTTTTGTTCTGGTTTGTGATAATTTTTTACTGTTCTAATATACACTATACCTTCATAAACTTGCTTTCATTTGGGCAGACCATACATTAAGAGTTTTTATATTTTGAAATTTATGCGTAATTTAAAAAAAAATTAGGCAAATTTAAATATGTGCATTGCGGAAATGGCCACATTATCGGTTCATTGCATAAGGATTATGTTTTGTTTAGTGAATTATGTATCTTGTTAATAAATTTTCGACTTCCTACAGAAAAAAAATCATATATTCATATTCATATTCATTTATTCACCTTATAACATTTCGTTACACTGGGTACGTCAAATTTTTACATGTTATGTTCAATCTATCTTATATTAACTTAGAATAATTATTGGTAAGTATGGACCGGCTGTGTCTAAAGTATTCGAAAAGGCGATGAGTAATCGCGTCTACTCATTCTGTGAAAAATATAAAATCTTTAATGATTGCCAAAACGGGTTGCGTAAAAAAGGTTGACAACTCTGGCCGTCTACAAGTACATGCAGGAAGTGTTCAATGTTTTAGATACAAAAGGAGTACGCGGTAGGTATACTACTAGATATGACGAAGGCATATGATAAGGTCCTGTTCAAAATACTATTAAATAAACTATATGGCGTAGGGATTCGCAGCATAGCATTTGAGTGGTTCAAATCATATTTGAAAAATCGAGAACAATTAGTAGAAATTGTACATTATAATCATAAAAATAATACCATTGAAAATGTCCGCTCCGATACATTAAGGTTAACTCTTCTATTCCCCAAGGAAGCGTTCTTGGATGTCTGATTTTTTTGATATACATAAACGAATTGCCTAAATGTATTAAAGAGCATTGTGTTTGTTTCGCTGACGATGTCTCCCTCCTAACTTCGACAAAGAATAGCATGAATGTACATACCAAACTCACCACAATGCTCCAACAAACTACCGACTGGATGCATACACATAACCTTGAACACAATCTCGCCAAAACAAAAATCATGACTTTTCACCAGTACCAAAAACCATCAATAGATTTGAATTTTTCATTTCACGGCACAAAATTAGAAACAGTCAAAGAATTCACCCTGTTAGGAATAAAAATAGATACCCACATAAACTGGCAATCACATATTATGAAACTTAAATCTACACTTTCATCTCTCACGTACGCCCTTCGCGAAATCAAAAAGACAACTGATTTGAAAACTGCAATTGCAACATATTATGCGAATGCCCATTCAAGAATAAGTTATGGTATCGTGCTATGGGGTAACAGCAACGCTGCGAGCGATATATTTATAATGCAGAAAAAAATCATCCGGATTTTAGCAAACATAGAACAGCTCGATAGTTGCAAACCATATTTTATAAAATTCAAAATTTTAACCATGGCTTCTATATATATTTTCGAAATTTGTAAGTTTGTACGCAATAACCCTCATTTATATAAAGCTCGGCAAGACATAAAAACTCACATTACTCTTCGAAATTGGAAATTACTCAATAGACGAAATTTTGAAAGATAAATAATATAATTACGATATAATTAACTATTGACATTTAAATTATTTCTACCAATATGTTACAAATTAATTTATATTTATATAACCATAATTGCGTCTTCCTCATTGGCCGACAGGGTCCATATAAGACTTTATGTACAATTTTTTTTAACATCTTTACATTGTATATGGAAGCAATAAAATATCTGAATCTGAATCTGACTTATTATAAATTCAAAAATTAAACGTTAAAATACACAATTATTTTTACAATGTCATTTCGCTACTGCACACATAAATAAGTATACTAAATGAGGAATTCTCAAAAAGTCATTTATTTTGTAAAATGGATTATCAATGAAGAAAGATTAGATATGTCTTTTAAAAACATGGAACGGCAAATTAATTATATTCTGTGGCAATTTATTAAACATACATATTTTGTTATACATTCCTTGCTTTTTTACCTTCACTAATCTGTGTAGTGGTTTTCTTAATGCGTCTTGTCTACTGATTGAATATTTATACTCTTTTTTAAACAATCATTTTTCATTATATATATCTCTAATAAGCAAGAGTACTTACTATCCGATTATGGTGAAACTTTTACTAACAAATGACAGTGTTTCGTTTCTTCTTAAACGTGTCATTTTAAATCTTAACAGTATCATCTTATGTTTGATACTTCTTCACGCTCAACGGCTGGATGAAGTTTTATGAAATTCGGTCCAGCCGCGGGACCGGAGGTAGATGAGGCGCTGGATTAACACATAGGATACTTTTTATCATCATCCATCAAGTTGATGAAACCACGGGGCGTAGCTAGTTAGTCATATTATATTAGGTTATTTCAATACGAAGACAATGATTCACGTTGCTGATATTGATAATCTTGCGAGCTTGTTTTAAGCACTGTGCCCACCTAAGCAACGCGATAGAAATGTGATTATCCTTTGGCATGTAGCATAGCTCTGGTACGACATTCAATGGACACCCACCAGAGTGACATGCTAGAAACTTATTAGAGTATAATAGAGTACAACTATATCGTCGTCTGATGAAGATCATGATGCTGTTGCTTATTCACAAATTTTAAATAGGTATACAAAATGGACTAAGACGTTTCTGGTGGCACATACGTGGTTATGAAGGAATCCAATAGATATCCTCATAGATTTAAGACATTTTATAGAATGAAAACTTAATTAATGATACTCGAAGAATTGAGACCTTATTTACTTGAACAGAAGACCAGATTTAGGGAACCAGGAAAAAAATCTTCCTTTAATTTACTAACAACTTACTACAAGCTTCGTGTCACTCGTCACTTTGTTGCGTTACTAGTAGCATGCCGAGTGGCACGTCTGGTCGTGTCACGCTATGCCACGCGAATGGGCGCTACTCGATTAAATTGCTTCGAATGTTGATGCTAGTGGCAAGTTACATGTCAGATCACTCGCCAGATCACGTGTTACGTTACTTAGGTGGGCACAGCGTCAAAGAAATCGCCCGGTGACTTTGACATTTATTACATTCGCGGGTAAAGCTTAATTTATGTACTAAAAAGACTAGTGTTCCTGTGTCCACATCTACAGATAGTATATCGCTGACTGGTACCTTAACAGTAATGTTATTTAGTGTAACAAGGTTAGCATCGTAAATGTAGCTTTACTCGAGGAGAATTGGGTAGTTCACCCTGTTTTATGATTCACTTGCCTAATGTAGAATCCATACTAATTCAAAAAATACACTGGGTCACAAAGAAATACTTTTCAAGGTATCGCATTTTGTATAGCCAGCGGGCCGACTATACAAAATGTGATACCTTGAAAATACAAATATATACAAATACAAATATCTTTATTGCAAAATTAAATTAGGTACATATGGTGTTAGTACTCTGCCTTTTGTTTAGTTAACATAACTGTGGTACAAAAGGCAGTGTCTTCCCTAAAAGCACGGTTTTACAATAATAAGTTATATAAGCTTTGTAAATTTAAATTACAGACACATTATAACTTTAAATATTTGAACAATCCTTTAAAATAAAAACTATTTTAAGTTGTTTTTCTATTCCCTTTTTTTTTCCTTGTACAACAATACAAGGAATTACATACAACATCTCAAACTACACTGGAGCAGTTGTGCCAGCGACCCAAGGCCATACTCCGCTATGTGAAGGAGTTAGGCTGGCTTGAGTAAATGCTGGCAGGAGGGAATGCACAAAACATCCTAAGCGGGACGTCAGTGCAGGCCTCATCGCCCCCAAAACGAATAAGAATAAGAATACAAGGAATTATGGCTTTGCGCGTCTGGCGCATCTGCCATTTTGAAGTGTGTTTCTAGCGTGAAATTTTTCAGAGTGTCTATTCAATGTCTTCGTAGGTTTTCATAATTATGTTTCAACGATTTCATTTTAAATACTTTGAAATTTTTTACATACATGTTTTGGTTGTATACTTTTTGTTATTCTAATTTTATAAACGAGGGAAAACGCAAATTGAAGTTGATTTGTGACATGGAAAATATTTCATAATGTAATATAGTCATACATGCAATTTTTACACTTTTAAGTATTTTGTATGGTCACCGAGAAGTTAATACAGCAATACAATAAAAAGTTTATACTTCTTCCTATATTTTATGAAATAAACTTTTATTTAGTGTTTATTTAAAAGTTTTGGTATTTTTTATAATAGTCCTGCTTTCGTTGTGGTCATGACTGTCCCGCTTTGTTCATGGCCCAGTATATTTGTTGATAGTTGTTATGTATAATTGTTGATAATTAAGTACGTATCCTACCTAGTGTAGTCGGGACATAGGACATTCCATTTCTTTTCGTTACATACATTCGTTTTAAATTAAGTTTACAGTGAGAGAAAAAATGTTAATTAGCAGAAGCGTCCGAATCTTAATTAAACCAACGTAGCTTAAAGCGCTTCGATAGGTACAACTTTTCAGTAGTTGAATGTAAGTTCGTGATCGTTTTTCTTTCTACTCTTGGTGCTTTATTATAATGGAAAAAATAATTTAAACATATTATGGTCTTGGCTCAGTAATATGTTTATTGAGTTCGCATTATTTTATAGTATTGAGAAAAATAACCACGATACTTCCTCGCAGTGGGAACAATGTTTTTCTACCGACTTCCAACAAAAGGAGGAGGTACTCAATTCGAATGTAAGTATTTTTTTATATATATTTTTGTTGCCTCACAACTTTCGACTGGGTAAACCGATTCTCAAAATTTTCTGGTTGAAAGTTGGTGCTTCTCGCGTAGTTTCGTTAAAACTTCATTCAATTCGGTTTAGTAGTTTTTGAGTTACACTCCAATAACTGAATAGAATGGAAGTCAGTACTAAATTTTTTAAATTGTACTTGTTCGATGTGGGATACTAAAATCAAATGTTGTGAAACAAAGTACATTTTGTTCTAAACAAAACAATACCCAACCCGCTGCCACCGTGTTTCATGAGATGTCACATGTTGCCTAACTCTTGGCAAACAGCGCCCTCTGAATAACCCAGAGAGCCATTAAAAATATAATGGCTTTTCCTTTATGGATGAAGCCATACTAAATGTAAGCTAGGATAGAAAACACGCTGAAATGTAGGTTATGTTGATTGAAACCATATTTTTGGAACTGTGACAACTTCAGACTTCGACAAGTTATTTCAAACTTTTTAGTGTTGAAACCGGTTCCAGTTTTTGGTAAATATTAGTCAGCATTTTTGTCACCAATGCTAATTACGGGATCGATTGTCATTCACCGTCCATGATGATATCATCGAAATAGGTGTATCACTTTTCAGTTATTAGATTGTAACTCAAAAACTACTGGACCAGCACACGGAAAGCACCAGTTTTCAAATGAAAAATAATTTTGAGAATCGGTTCACCCAGTCTAAAGATATGAGGTAACTAACATTAAAAAAACAGTCGAATTGAGTACCTGCTCCTTTTTTTAGAAGTCGGTAGAAAAAAATAGCACTTCCCTTTCCCCTACAACATGGCGCCACAACTCGCACAGTCAACTCAAGTCAACTTAAGTACTTCTTAACTTTGAATATTAATAAAAAAAAAATATACAGTTCAGATACAGTACTTAGTATTACTGTAAAGGGGTGGTATATTAATATATTGTAATACAATACAATACAATACAATACAATAATTCTTTATGCACATAACCAAACATACAAAAAGTAACTTATCAAAATATAATCTTAATTCAGGTTAGTACAATGGGCGTAACACGTATAACAAAGAATCGTAGTTTGAAAACTATCGTATCACACATTATACTAATATAAAGATACCGGCTGCACTCACTTCGTATTATGTCGGTTTAAGTCGGACGACGTTTCGAACGTGTAAGACGTTCTTTTTCAGATTCGACCTGACGTTAAACCGACATAATACCAAGTGAGTGCAGCCAGTATCTTTATATTAGTACTAGCTGGTGCCCGCGACTTCGTTTGCGCAGGATTAGCACTTCGTGTTGCTTATTATCTTCTCCAAGGCCATAACATATCTTTAAACCAAAATGTCAAAAATATTTACATGGTCAAAAGCAATTGCTATAATAGTATTAATACATTTAAATACATAGTAAATCAATCAGTAAACACTAATAATAAAATACAGTAGGTACCTACGTACATACACATATCAAATAAATCACAATAGAAATAAACTGTCATTAAATTTCATCACCCTTGACGGTCATCGAGCACGTCTAGTGTATCGAATTGTCAAAATGATAGCGTGGTTTTGACTAAACTATGAGAAAGTGACACAAGCTTTGACAGAACTGTCATCATTACGATCTTGTCGTAGGCGAAGATTCTGTTATTTTGTCTATGCTGTGACCAAGAATATTACGCTTTTTCACATGAGTGGTGATGGATGATGATGATGAAAAGTAGCCTATGTGCTATTCCAGACTATCATCTATCACTGTGCCAAATTTCAATCAGATCCGTTTAGCCGTTCTGCCGTTTTTGAGTAACAAACATCCATTCATTCATCTATCCATCTATCCATCTATCCATCTATCCATCTATCCATCTATCCATCTATCCATCTATCCATCTATCCATCTATCCATCTATCCATCTATCCATCTATCCATCTATCCATCTATCCATCTATCCATCTATCCATCTATCCATCTATCCATCTATCCATCTATCCATCTATCCATCTATCCATCTATCCATCTATCCATCTATCCATCTATCCATCTATCCATCTATCCATCTATCCATCTATCCATCTATCCATCTATCCATCTATCCATCTATCCATCTATCCATCTATCCATCTATCCATCTATCCATCTATCCATCTATCCATCTATCCATCTATCCATCTATCCATCTATCCATCTATCCATCTATCCATCTATCCATCTATCCATCTATCCATCTATCCATCTATCCATCTATCCATCTATCCATCTATCCATCTATCCATCTATCCATCTATCCATCTATCCATCTATCCATCTATCCATCTATCCATCTATCCATCTATCCATCTATCCATCTATCCATCTATCCATCTATCCATCTATCCATCTATCCATCGATCCATCGATCCATCTATCCATCCAATCTTTTACATTTACTAGTTTTAGTATAAGTATATTAGTGGGATAACGAAGTATTATGTTTCAAACGTAGCCAATAATGAATGATTAGGTGGGGGGCCGATGGGGGAGTACTACCATCTTGTTTACATGTCATACAAAAAGGCTAATCTACTGCGCCATATTTACAGTGAACAAAACCAAATATGGTGGCGGTAACCCATTTGCTGGTTTATTTACTTAAACCCAATGAAGCTTCAACGTGCCGTCATTGATTACACAATGTTACATGTATTTTATGTTTTTTTGTTGATTTTATTTCAGAGGCAGTACATAATGTGAACAATTTACGAAAAAGTATTTGTATGGTATACGTCAACATGTCAAGCTTCGGCGTACAAACTATGAGTTATCTGTGTCACAGTCACCCTAGATAAATGACAACTTGTCATTTACTCAGTTATTCGTGCTAGGCCCACAGATATCAACTCGGTTGGCCAATGTAAAGTCGTTGTATGTTATTTTTATTACAAATAAAATTTGGTAAAGTGCGCGGGGTCAAGGACTCGGTTAGTTTTTGTAGCTACCAAGCAAACCTGATGGCTTAGGTTTTCTTGGTAGCTACAAAAACTAACCTAATTGGGTACCAATGGTAGTTGGTGGACAAGTTATTGCACACTTTTTGGCGTTGAAAAAAACCTTGCTACTTACGGGATCGATTGTCATTCACCGTCAATGATGATATCATTAAGATAAAAGTAACACATTTCAGTTATTGGAGTGTAACTCAAAAAATACTAGACCAAATTTGATGAAATAACAAAAAAACACCTCACAAGTATACTCTGCCAAACAAAAACAGAGTTTTGAGAATCGGTATACAAATAGGAGAGCAATCGGCTAACATACACAAAAAAATTACATATAATCGGACTTATAACCTCCTGCTTTTTTGAAGCTATAAAAGATTAAACGAGCCTTCCCAATTATCGCAAGTAAAAGCCTTCACATGCTAAAGGTATGTTTTTACAGCGCAAAGTCAAACAAGGGAACTCGGTGATTTGTTTACGTGTGCCCAGTCAGCCGGAACTGTGCTCATCGATTCGATGCATCATCCATTCATTTCGGTATGCTATTATATATGACGGAGAAAGCACTGACGGAGTGTTTTTAAAAAGTGTGACGTCAGCATTGCTGACGTCACAATTGTTGTTTTCATGATGATCACTCATTTTTGGGTCCTCGAAGTAAAACTTCACAAGTACTTTTATAAGCTTCGTATATTCAACGAGCAGCGTAACAACGTCACAAAGAGGTCCGTACTGTACGGCGACTCGAGAGCGACTGAGACGAGCGCCTACAGTGCGGCCGTATTTATAGGACTCGGCGCACGTGCACGAGTTTACAAGTTTGTTGGTAAAGTATTGAAATTACAATCATAACATTAATTTTACATCGTAATCAACTCAAAAATAGTCAACTGATGATTTATAAACTATTTTTAGGGCAATCAAATGATTAAACTTAATTATTCTCGACGAACTGTTGTAGTTGCGCCGATACGGCCATACTGACAGGCGGTGCGCGCTCTGCACCAGCCTCGTTGGTTCTCGTAGATTGTTATGGATTCTCGTAGATTATTTGGATTCTCGTAGACCATTTATTCTGATGGGTCATCTTGGTTCGAGTCGTGTTGGCTGTACTTGCAGCCCTTCTCGTGAGGTCGACGGAATGGGCTCATTTGATTCTGCAGTGGGATCTCGTTGAATAGATGATTCGTTTCCCGCCGATACGGTCAACTGATCCCCAGGTTGCGGAGCGCGGCGCAGCTGATCATGGGCAATCTTGCGAGGTCGTCCTTTACCGACAACTTTCTTTACCAGATATCAGTCATTATCCAGTATTCTACAAACTTCATATGGTTCGCTGTATTTAAGGTCAAGCGAGGTTTGGTTTCGAGGATTATTTTTCACCAATATGTAGTCTCCTCTTTGAAAATGATGGATTTTGGCTTTGTGTAGGTTGAAGCGTTGTCTGTCTTGTTCGCTACAACGAATCATTTTCTGTTGCACCTGTTGAGTGAGCGCTTTAATATCAACGGTTTCGTTGTCAATATCCACCAGGTTGAGAAGCTCAGGAGGTACACGGTGCTTTCGTTGCGTAATAAGTGTCAGTGGAGCAACACCGGTGACTCAGTGGGTTGTACAGTTCATTGCCAGCTGAAGTTCCTCGAGTACAGTGTGCCACTGCTCTGCTTCGTAATTTTTAATCATTACCAAAGCATTTTTGAGGGTTGCAACGACTCTTTCAACTTAGCCATTCGCTCGGCTGACTCCTGGAGCGATAGCATGGATATTTATTCCGATGGCGTCACAGTAGTCCTTGAATTCGCCAAGGAACTCTCTTCCTCCATCCACTATTATTTGAAGCGGCGCACCAAATAGATGCACAGTGCGTTCTAGAGCGGCCAATGTGCTGTGTGGGTTTTTGTTGGTACTGAAGTACAGTAAAACGTACTTTGAGAAAGCGTCAATGGTGACTATGACGTATTGTTGATCATCTGGAGTGCCCAGCTTCCATGTTATGTCCATATGAATAACTTGGAAGGCGGCAGTTGGTTTTTGTATGGGGTGTAACTGGGCTTGAATGGCCCCGGATCTTCCTTTAGATGTTCGGCATACAACACAGTTATCCACAAATCTTTCGGATAATGAAACTCATTTTGTTGAACCAATAGGTTTCTCTGATCTTCTGCAGTGTCTTTTCCCAGCCAGGGTGTTTTAGTGCAGTGTGAAATGAGTTTATAATGCTCCATTGAAATGATTTGGGAACGACGGTACTGAGCTGCTGACCGAAGACAGGATCATTGACGTTCCTTTTTTAAAACGTTGTCCTCTAACACATAGTCTTCCACTGGGTTATTGTCACTGAGACTGTCCATTATCGGACGCAGTTCTTCATCCCGTCGCTGTTCAATTTTGAGCCAGTTCAAGTCTCTTGTCATAACATTGACTGCAAGCTCAACTGGATTGCGACAGCGATGAATCCTTGGCAGAAGGTCCTTTTTGTGTTTTGACGCTTTTAATGCGTTGCAATCCGTTATCACGGTGAATTTTCGCCCATATAGATACTTGCGAAAGTGTTTTATGGCTCGTACCACTACCAGTGTCTCCAACTCGTAGGAGTGGTACCGACTCTCGGCTTCCGTGGTTCTCATGCTCATAAAGGCAACAGCATGTTGTCGTTTTACACGTTGACTAATTATTGTTGGCTAATTTTTGTATCCGCGTCGATACGGCCATACTGACAGGCGGTGCGCGCTCTGCACCAGCCTTGTTGACTCGTTAACTCTCGCAGACTGCTGTTAATTATGGCTGGCCTGCAAAGAATGAGATATTCTCTGAGTAGTGAGTCTGTAAACAACTTACGTTGCCTTATCTTGTTTGTTACATTAACACAACTATTATGTAACCTTAGGAGTCTTTTGATTAGTAAACAGTACACAAAGACATCGTGCACTGCCTTATTGATTTAGAATCTGTGGTGTATACGTGTCTACCCATAGTTCCACAAGGCGTCCCCACGGTATCTCAGGGTTCACTGTGGATGCATCAAGGACCCGTGGTTAGCTCAAAGGTAACACATGGTTAGCTCAGAGGTATCACTCTCCAGACATTTTTGTAGATTACAACAGTACACTAAGACATCTTAAGTGCACTGCCTTATTAATTTAGAATCTGTGGTGTATACGTGTCTACCCATAGTTCCACAAGGCGTCCCCACGGTATCTCATGGTTCACTGTGGATGCATCAAGGATCCGTGGCTAGCTCAAGGGTAACACATGGTTAGCTCAGAGGTATCACTCTCCAGACATTTTTGTAGATTACAACAGTACACTAAGACATCTTAAGTGCACTGCCTTATTAATTTAGAATCTGTGGTGTATACGTGTCTACCCATAGTTCCACAAGGCGTCCCCACGGTATCTCATGGTTCACTGTGGATGCATCAAGGATCCGTGGCTAGCTCAAGGGTAACACATGGTTAGCTCAGAGGTATCACTCTCCAGACATTTTTGTAGATTACAACAGTACACTAAGACATCTTAAGTGCACTGCCTTATTAATTTAGAATCTGTGGTGTATACGTGTCTACCCATAGTTCCACAAGGCGTCCCCACGGTATCTCAGGGTTCACTTGTGGATGCATCAAGGATCCGTGGTTAGCTCAAGGGTAACACATGGTTAGCTCAGAGGTATCACTCTCCAGACATTTTATTCTTTTAGATTCTAGTTGCAAATATCGTGAAACATAATGAATGTTATACTCGCCGGTTTTAATCCGTTGATGCGTGTTCGTCGTTGTGAGTTATCCGGACTGACTGGCCAGCTTAAGATGTGGATGACACTGAATCAGGGGCGATTGCAGCGTTGTTTTGCAGTGTATCGAGATCATCTCCCGCAGCGATTGGTGTGGACGTCATGTCTGTGGTAATTCCCGTTGTGATGGGCTGCATGGTATTAAAGTTGTTTGCTGCTACTCCTGAAGTGTTCAATGAGGCAGGGCCTATCAGCCTGGTACTGCCCTGCGCTGTTCCAGTCGTGACAGGTTGAACCGAAGTCGATGAGGATGTGGTTGGGACCAGAGCTTGTTCTGATCCCACTTCTGATGACGGAGAAAGCACTGACGGAGTGTTTTTAAAAAGTGTGACGTCAGCATTGCTGACGTCACAATTGTTGTTTTCATGATGATCACTCATTTTTGGGTCCTCGAAGTAAAACTTCACAAGTACTTTTATAAGCTTCGTATATTCAACGAGCAGCGTAACAACGTCACAAAGAGGTCCGTACTGTACGGCGACTCGAGAGCGACTGAGACGAGCGCCTACAGTGCGGCCGTATTTATAGGACTCGGCGCACGTGCACGAGTTTACAAGTTTGTTGGTAAAGTATTGAAATTACAATCATAACATTAATTTTACATCGTAATCAACTCAAAAATAGTCAACTGATGATTTATAAACTATTTTTAGGGCAATCAAATGATTAAACTTAATTATTCTCGACGAACTGTTGTAGTTGCGCCGATATATATATTAATACAGCTTTGATTCTGGTTTATTGGGTGCTGACATTTTTGTATAATTAATATGAACATAAATAGTGTTGCACCAAAATCGCGTACTGATACAGTGTCTATATAAGGGTCATACGATCCTTTTAATACATTATAACCTTCAAGGATTGTCTATGGCTTCCAATATTACGAGTATAATACTTAATAATAGTAAATCAATCAAAAAAATTCAATCTATCCATCAAATTAATTACGTCGAAAAGTATGTGTATATTATATATTAGAATAGGATAGAAATTAAACTATAAACTATAGATTACGTGCTTGCTCCAGCTCCGCTACGATTCACTCAAAACTTGAAAATAAACTCAAAAAGTGCAAATAACTTTAACTTACGAGTAAATAATGAAATACGTTTTATTTTTAAATACAACTTAACAAACCATCACGCCTGAATATCCTCTAAGGCGTTCGCAAGAAGGATTTGTTTTTGTCTCATGTAATAGGAAGCCAACCTATTGCCATCTACAGGGCACTGTTCCAAACTCCGGACTGCTATCGAGAAGTTCTTTCTAGTTTATCTTTTAACCTCTAGGATAAGCTAATTTAAACTATTTTTAGTAGCAGCATAGTAATTCAGCTGTTCTTATTCGTTGTATTCTTAATTTTCAAATAATATGACGTATTAACCCGTGTACTAAAATCTCGATTAACATTTTCTGCTCGATGAAAGGAGTAAACTGAAAACCAGCCCTGCATGGGCTATCAGGTCTATGCTACCGGGCGTTCTGTAATGATTCGTCGACGAGCTCGGCGACGAGCTCACCGATGTCAAATACTTCGCCCTTGTACATAAGGTTGCTTTTCCAACGTTTTTTGTCATTTCTTCATTTGTTTCATGGATGTTTCAAAGATGCAACGATGTTTGCTCGTAGAGAATCGCACGGAAGTACAGCGCTGAGCTACTCCTATTGTCATTTAACTTTATCGGTTTTTATAGTATCATGTTCTATGTATTATTTAATGTTAATAAATATTTTTTCTATTCCATTCTATTACATTATTTTAGAGAAACACCCAATAATTGTCCGACCCGGGTATCGAACCCAGGACTTCGATATTCCAAAGCTTCAGAGTTTCTTCAAGCCCAGAGTTTCCCTTAGACAGAAATTTAAAGACATAAACATTCTAACTGTTGTCTCTCAGTTTATCTATGAAAATCTAATGTATGTAAAGAAAAACATTAACAGTTTTGATAAAAGGAGTGATGCTCATTCCATCAACACGCGAAATAAGCACAAGCTATCCGTACATGTAACGCGTCTCCACAGAATAAGTCATTCTTTTATGGGACAATGTATACGATTCTATAATAAAGTTCCCAATGTTATCCGAGATTTGCCTATTAATAAGTTTAAAATTACTATTAACACTAAACTCTGTCAAAAAGGTTATTAAAAAAATTCGGATTACTTGGAGGATAAAACAGCTTGGGACTGATCACTCCAGGATCTATCTACTCGTGTACTAAGATGTCAAAGTGTAGCGTGTCTTGCCCTACTGATACCATTATTATGTTCTCTTTTGTAAGGCAACACACTGGAGCTAATATTTGTAGTACCTAATTAAAAGCATTGTAAAAACATCTATATAAAAAGAATGGCCCTGAGTTTCTTGCCGCTTCTTCTCGGTTGGCTCTATGTATTTTGGAACGCGGCGGTAGGCTTTAAAGTACATTATAATGAAAAATTGACGTTCATAAGTGCGTCTTTGATGCCTAAATTGAATAAATGATTTTGACTTTGACTTTGACTTTGACTTCCACCACTACACCAAGACCAACTACTACTGGAAAAAAAATACGGGTATCATATTATTGTCTTACACGATTTACCAAAATAGTATATTCTGGCGAAAACGAGATTATTCTTTACGGAACAGATGCTCTGTTATTATCATGTTTTCCTTTCAAGAATAACGACTTAACGAAGCCTGGAATACACATTCTTAGAATGTTATCAAGGATATATAAATGACGCTCCAGGAAATCTGTTCGTTCTTATTTCTGAACATTATTAACGAACGTTTGATTGGATCAAACAACTCTTAACAAACGTGTTATGATGTTTTGGTAAATTTATTAATAGATAAGATAATATTTATTCATGTAAAACTTAGATTATGAATAAGTAAACATATTGTCTATTACTTAGTCAAGCTAAAGTAGGTACATAATTACATATAGTTATAGAATTACCTAAATACTATTATCATAGTAATCCTATTTCTCCTGCAGGTCTATTATGTATCTCAGTTGCTAACAAATGTTGATTGAAATCTTGAAAAATGGCCGCTCTATGTAAGTTTTGACAACTCCAGCAAGCAAAAATGTTAGTAAGTTGACGACTGGAGCTGACAAAAGTGACATAGAGCCGCCATTTTTTTTTCGATTTCAATCAACATTTGTTAGCAACTGAGATACATAATAGCCCTGCTGATCACGCTATAACTTGAGAACGGATGGAAAAATCTCGCTGATTCTTTTTCTACCGACTTCCAAAAAAAGGAGGAGGTACTCAATTCGACTGTATTTTTTATGTTGGTTATCCCATAACTTTCGACCAGGTGAACCGATTCTCAAAATTCTTTTTTTGTTTGAAATCTGGTGCTTCCCGTGTGATCCCATTTAAATTTTATCAAATTCAATTTAGTAGTTTTTGAGATACACTCCAATAACTAAATAGAATGAACAGCGATATTAAATTTTTCAAATTGAACTTGTTGTTAATTATTGTCAGAAGGATTTTATGAAAGAAAAAGAAAAAGATGAAGTTAGGACGAAGGCCAAGCGTTAATATTATAAATGGGAAAGTAAGTTTGTTACACTTTTACAACTCTTAAACGGATCTCGATAAAATTCGGCAAATAGATAGCTTATATCCGGGGAAATGACATTTACGAGTACTTATTATTTACTTATTAAGTGTACTTTTCATCATCATTATCATTCATTACCACACGAGTGAAAACGCCGAGCTCAGCTAGTATAGAATATTTTTGTCTGTTCTAGTATTAGATTTTTTTAAATAAAATTATTTTCATTTGTTTTAGTGTCCTACAATAAAATTAGATGTCGTTGACAATTTAAGGCACGCGGTGAATATTTATTCAGTTTCAGCTATACAAAAACACGCGAGGTCTACAGCTCACAGAGCATAACATATGTAGATAGTATCAATTGCGAATATTGTACCCGGAACACAGAAACACAAGAAGGTCGATCGACATCGAAATGTTCCCTTTTACAGTTTACCGCAATCAATAGAACCGATCTGTAACGCCGAGCAGATGTCGAAGTGCTGAATTTGAAGCTCAACCATCAATCATCGAACGGTTTTAGAGCCGCCGATGTGATAACAATTCGATAACAGCTGTGTTTAGTTTGGGGTTAGTTGAGCGGTTGTACAGAATAGGGGCTGACTTTTGATCTATTGTGTTTGAATAGAGTTTGAGAGGATGGTAACGAAGATTTAGATGGCGGGAAAACACTCAACAACGACTATAATTAATATGGTTTAATTATTATACATATGTGTTTTTTTTAAGTTTTGATGTGTAGTATGTATATGAATAATTAAGTATATATAATAGTAGTGGACTATTTCTAACCGTGTTCGTAACCGTGCTTGAATGTAGACAAAGTTACAAAATCAAGAAACTTTATTTTAGTGCTATCCTCGCTAATGTTGGATACATTGAGGAGCTTTACTAGAACGGGACTTGGACACGCCAGTGATGAAGTATGAGAGACTTATATGTGACTATGACTTGACTCTGACTACTTGAATACATATATCATATAAGATAATAAATATAATCTATAGCAACTATAATACATACAATATTTACCCAAATAACTCAAGGAATAACAAATGTAAAAGTCCGTTAATAAATAAAAAAGACGACGATTTATACGTATTTTGACCTATATAAGCTATTTTTATATAGGTATGTAAGAACTCATTACTCATTTGTTATTATTATAACTTTCATACAATTTATGGCACCGTTTTTTAATTTAATCCGGTCTTTTCCTAAGACATTCGTGGGGATGAGAGGCCTCTTAGAGGTCTGTTTGGTAACTTTCGTATAAACTAAACATGGGTGTATAAAAACAGAAACATTTTTTATTCTAAAGGAAACTTACAGCTAGGTCAACTATTAAGGCAGATAGGATATTCATAGAAAGATAAAGAAAGTTTCCACAAATACACACTGATATTAAATACATACTAAGTATTTCAAGTAGACATCTGTCAGCTTGACAAAGTTTTCAAGTTATGGTGTACATTAATATACTCGTAGTAACTAAATGTAAGATGATAATAAACATGGATTAGCATTAAGTCCCGCGTAAGAAAGTACTATAGGCGTGGATAAGTTAAACCACACACATTGCAGTTCCTGGATAAGTAGGTTGATTTCTGCGAAATCTATTGTATTATTGGCCAAATATGGCGAATCGCGAGTCAAGGGGTTGGAAAAAACAATAATAATATTTTAAAAAATAATTTCTTGATTCAGGCGTTACTTTGCGAGGAGAATGCCTCGTGTAGAGGCGAAACACGTGTCGAATCGTTTTTGGTTGATTGGGTTATTTTCTGTGTTGCTTATTCTGTATACTTCCTGTTTGCAGTTTGTGCGGGAGGGAGGGTGGTGCACACTACAACTCGGCCATAAGCATTGTTTTTAGCGGTCACTAAATATTTTTACGAATATCGATTTTTTATTTAAAAAAAAGCGTACAGTTCACATCTGCTTAAGGTGAAGCACTTAAGTTCTTGAACAAATCTTTTGAATAAAGGGGTTTAGTAAACATAGTATATCTAGTATATCTAAATGATTGATGAAAAACATTTGAAATGAGTAAAATGGGTTAGCAAAAATCGGGTTACTCGAGGTTTTATTTTTTTACTAGTTTTTTTTGTATGAATCTATCAAGTATTGTACCATTTTACAATTCTGATTAAATGCGCAAACTTTTTGTTGCACTTTCCAAGGCACTTTAGTATTTTTTTTAAAATGGGTTTTAAAAGTTTCCAAATTTTGAAAATTTTAAATTCATAGTTTAACAAATAGTCTTAATTCTAGAAAACTTGGGGCAGTTGTGTCATTATTTTTGACTATGGTTCTAGAAATGTTAGTTAGGGTTACGGTTCCAAAGTTTAAATGAACGAAATTAATAAAAATTAACCACAATAACCGCAAAATGGTTACAGTTAGACTAAATTTCTAATTTTTTCTTGCCATAATTTCCAAACTGCATGGGATAGATTTTTTTTCTGATTTGTCTCATGATGGTTACAATCAGTCCTGTCTCCCTTTTTCGGCTTGACGTTGAGTTCTGGAACATATATAATCTGGAACATATAACATAACGTATATAATTTGTTATTTTTACCATTTGTTAGTGGTATTTTCTTTACTTTTTTGAGGTATTCACCTCTTTATTCCGTTTATATAATTTCTCTCCGTAGTGGAATTGCGAACCGAAAGAGGTGATAAAACCCAACTTAACAGAAGGAAGGTTTCTTGTGCAAGGGTCAATTTCGGTTGGTTGGATTAATAGTATCCTATAATTTCGTATAGAATCCTAAAAACCAGCTCAACTTACTAACCATCATAATAGTCCTCTTCTCATTACTCGAACGAATAAAAACTTTTTAGCGTAGTCTTTTTACGGTTACATACGAATGATTTATGTTTCTCTTGTGCAAGCCACGCCTGCGGGATTTTATCGGGGTGCTTCTGGCAAAGGGCTCTACTCTCTTTGATGAATGTTTAAGTGCACAACTTCGTGCGTATTGCAGAGAATGGCCGCAGGCTTATACGCCATAAAACTGTGGCTCGTTGCCATATCTCTTCTATTTACGAGTACGTAGTACAAGGCAAAGCTCCGTCTACACTAACCCCGTATCGAATACGCGGGAAGAATATTCCAAAGTTTTGTTTATATTATTAAATGAGACTGGGAAATTCTTCGCCTGATGGTAAACTTAATGCCAGCACATGGCAGTTGCAGTCCGATCTAAATATTAAAGAAGTCTCATTACTTTTGTAATTTCACCTAATACAGTACCGTTCAACTTTTTAATGGTAGTTACGCTTTGAGACTGAATATTTAGGATTACAGTGGTACCAGCCAAGACGGGACTTGCAGAAGACTTTGCCATCTGAGTGTCATCACCCCGCCACCACCACATGTATGGATACGCTGAAGCGTTATCTCGTACAGTGCGCTTCTCTAAGAGCAAACATCGTTGCATCTTTGACAACATCCGTTAAACAACGACGTGATGACAAGGAAAAAAACAGCCTTATGTACAAGGGCGATATCTCGTATTTGACATCGGTGAGCTCGTCGACGATCGCAACGACGAATCATTAGAGAATCGCACGGTAGAGCTACGTAGTAACGTAGCACTCGTAGCTTAGGCGTAGCACTCGTAGCTTAGGCGTAGCACTAGTAGCTATGGTGTAGCACAATAGCTCGAGATTACGTCTTGGAGCAGTCAGCATTTACTGCTTCAAGCTGCGACTGCACAGTGAACTACAGTCGTCTACGTATACACATACACGAAACCGCTCCAGCAGTTGCAAATCTTGAATATGTCTGCGAGAGCGGTCCGTGTATGTTGATCACAGTCTAACTTAGTCCGTGTATGTCGGCTCTAAGGGGGAGAAGTTTTTAGAGGAGTTTACGGAAGGTTACGTCACAAGACGGACTCGATGATTAGTATTTACTACGCTTGCCTATGACAGTTACAGTGCCAACCAGCCGTGCGTTTCTCTAAGAGCAAACATCGTTGCACCTTTGACTACATCCGTGAAACAAATGATGAGATGACAAGAAACGTTGGAAAAACAAATTATGCAAAATTACTTTGAGAAAGAGATTCTAAAAACTATGTCTCAAGGGGGACAAGAGCAGAACTGTGTTAATTTAAACTAAAGTTCTAGGCTCAGCCGTGCGATTCTTTATTGATTCGTCGATGAGCTCGTCGACGAGCGCAACGATGAATCATTAGATAATCGCACGGCTGTAAGAGCAAACATTGTTGCATCTTTGAAAACATCCGTGAAACAAATGACGAGATGACAAGAATCGTTGGAAAAGCAACCTTGTGCACAAGGGCGATATCTCAAAGTATTTGACATCTGTGAAATCGTCGACGAGCGCATCGACGAATCAATAAAGAATCGCACGGTTGAGCCTAGAACTTTAGTTTAAAATAACACTGTACTGTTCTTGTCCCCCTTGAGACATAGTTTTTTGAATCTCTTTCTCAAAGTAATTTCACTTGCTTAAAATGCACTTCACACCCTAACACAGTAATGCTTGCGCACTACTGCTTCGTGGTAGAATCTACCTACCTATCATTTCTCTACAATTTTATCTATAGCCCAAAGAAACGCCCTTAATGACGTCATGTCGACGTCGTTATAAACGAGCCCGTTCGGGGATTTACAACAAAGATCTCGAAGCGTCGATAACTTACAAACAGAGCCACAAAAACAGAAAATACCTTCTATTTTTATTTGAGAAACTTTTTTATCGTAATGACCATGAATAAATGGCGGTAAGAGCTTTGTCAAAAGAGATAGATGTCGTTTTGTAACACATCGTGCAACTAATTTTATAAAGAGCGTGTTTTATCGCCTAGAGTTAATTACCACTTAGTAACATGTGTCCAGTAAAATTGAATTGAAATAGAGACTTAAAAATCGAAATGATTAACTTTTCCTAAACAAGTGGAAAGTTAACAAAGGAACATAATCCATGACGGATGAGGAATTCAATATAGTAATACCCTCCGCTATCCGAGTACAAATCATATCAAACGAGGAACTACAAGATAGGCCTCTTGTGCAACAAGCTGTCTTGGTCAATACCACCTCAGTGCCAGATAATCTAATATCAGTCTTATGTACGTATACACACTTGAAAGTGGAGTGAAAGTGCAGACGCAGTGCACGCTTCACAGACTTCAACAAGTTATTTCACACGTTTTAATGTTGAAGTCGGTTCTATTCTTTAGTATTTTTTTATTTTATTTTATGTTTTGCCATGGCACGCGGTGTGAGATTCATTGAATGCACGTGGAAAGATAATATTATGAATAAGTACTAAGAAGGTTCAATACTCAAACCGTTTTACACATCATCTTAAGGTTATATTTTAAAGCAAAGAACGTTGGGTTTTCGGTTTTCTTATCTCCCCTTTCTTTAAAATATCCCCGGATGGGTCAGCAGAAGTGTAGAAATATATATGTCGCCTGCAGTTACGCTTTCGGTGCGAGTGTTAACACCCTTTTCAATAAAGCTGCCCAGGTATTTTATCCCTATATTTGTTAAGTACACAGTCACCCCTTTAAATTATAGGTAATCCAATCACACTACAACCCCTTTCTAAGGAGTTGGGAAAGTGACAGGTTATAATTGAGGATGATAAATTACTCCGATATTTTAATGTGCATTACATTTTTTTTGGTAGCTGCTAGGTCCACATACATAAGGTCCGTGCCCTTAGTAAGTAATACAAGATTTTAATATTCTTTTCCACACATTTTTTAACCTTTTAAATTATTTAATACAAATCAACCTTACTCTTTTCTCGCCGCTGCGATTCTGGCAGCCTTGCTCGCAAATGCCAAGAAAAGTTCTCGTGGCCTGGCCTCTATAATGGTCAGGAGATAGACTTGATCTAACATGATTTGGATTCTAGATTACAGATCTATCCTTTCCAGGCCAATTCTTGGGCATTCGAACAGTATGTGCCATATCGTTTCGTCACAAGCTGGATCGCGGACGCAAGAGGGACTGTCTTTTACATGGAATCGATGTAGGTACGCTGCGAATCCTCTGTGGCCGGTCAATATTTGGACATGGATAGGTGTTAGTACCATGTCCCTAAGTACTCGTATTGCGAAGAAGACGGGAGGAAGGAAAGACCGTTCCGACCTTCGTGACCGAGCCTGTACTAGAGGATTCGTAGCGCTCCAGCCACCTTCTGACAGTCTCCTGCCGAATCTGTTTCCTGACGAACGATAACGGCACCTCGTCACAGTCAGCGGCTGTATTTTTAATGTGTGCTGCTTTCTTAGCAAACTCGTCTGCTCTTTCGTTCCCCGGGGTACCAAAATAAGCCCTGCTTATTGCATATTCGAGGATGAAATGATCCGCGTGTTTACATTAAATGTAATGCAAGGACTAAGCGGGTATGTCGTCACTGACCATTATATGTTAGTACGTTAAATTACTGCATTTGGTTGGGTTACTGGCTCTTGCAATACCCACGCAACAGCTGAGCTTATTGAGTATATGGGCTATTATACTTTGCTTGCGTTGCATTAAGCCCGTAAAAGGACTCATAATTATCGTATAAGCTGTCGGGCATTCGTGCCGAAATTACCAAGGGCAAAACCCCAGCACCTGTTTGTATAATTAATCAAGAATTATCATAGTTTGTGCTACCACCGTGGCGCTGCAGACATATTGACTAGCTCGTTAGCGGAGTTGGCGGCAACCCTACTTCCTAAGCCCCTTCCCGCTTTGATCCCCGGACCGTTGTGCATAGACATATCTGTTTGACCTTTGTCTGGTATATAAGTATGTATATCTGAACAGGTTACTATAGTTCAGGTTTGCCTAGTTTAGAACCTGCATGAAAATGTTTTATGTATGGTATACAATATTACGAGTATATATTTTTATATATGTATACCGTTCAGCAGTGGGATTCTATAATTTAATTCGTCGTTGCGCTCGTCGACGAGCTCACCGATGTCAAATAACTTATGATATATCGCCATTGTGCACAAGGTTGTTTTTCCAACGTTTCTTGTCATCTCATCATTTGTTTCACGGATGTTGTCAATGATGCAACGATGTTTGCGCTTAGAGAATCGCACGGCTGCTCTCGGAGGTTGTTGTTTTTGCTTATTTTTTTTAGTACAGACAAAATAGAAGTTTCAGAAATGTTACTGGTGATTACTGACGTTTTACCATCAACATTGATTATACCCCTGGCAATGCACCTTTCAGCGTTAATAAAAACAAAATTTGTAATTAATAGCTTTTTGAAATGAGAAAATTTTTACTAATGTAAATCTGCAGCCATGAAAACATTTATTCTAACCATTTTTGCTTAACTTTGAAACTTTCATCAAAAATTTCACCTGGATGCTGAAATTTGCCAGCAGTAGTGATTTTTGGGCTGTGTCAATATGCTTATGCACACAAGATAATAGTATACCGCTAAAAAGGTACGTTTTAAAATTTTAAGGCAACATGTAGAAATCACATCACCTCCCTCACTTTTTTAATATATAATGGACACCGGATGTATTTATGTATATTTAATATGGTTATGTAGCGTATGCGCTACATAATGCGTTATGACGCATAGACCATGAAATAGTTTCATGCCAAGGACATTTCCATTTATTTAAATACTAGCGACTGACCGCGGCTTCGTTAGCGTAGTAAGCTCAGGCTTTCGCCTCGCCATAACCTCCCATCCTTTCTTGATGTAAGAACATTCTATGAAGTGTTAGAAAACATTTTCAAAAAAGATGAATTAAATCGGTAAAGTCGTTCTCAAGTTATAGCGTGACCGGGAAAATAGGGGTTAATTTATATATATATATATACATAGATTAAATAAGGCTCAGAAAAAAAGAATTCACTACACATTCTTGTTTTTTGTTTCCCACTATATATAAAGTTTCTCCAGGAAACTAATGAAACCTTTGTATCAAGAGGAACAACATAATATTATACAATCGGAATTGAAATGATATACTAATATTTGATTTATTTATTTAATTAATATTGAACGGGGTGGTTTGGAATCGATAACTACGAATAGTCATTAAAGGTTAATAAAAAAATCATATTTTTAATTATTATGAACCGATATTCACCGCACCGCAATAAGGCAAATAAAGGTATTGTATTTGCACCTTTGGGCTGGACTCTGGGCTGTTACAACCGCATCGCCAACCCTATTCTCTAATATTGTAATGTGGGACGGTGCCAGGGTGTCTACGTACACTGCGTCGCACACAAAAGGCCGCTCTACCTTTCAAGGAAAAAGTGTCATTTTACCGAATCTTTAACCATCGTCACGTAAGAGGCTCCTCGCTTCTGAAATTTCCGCAAAGTGGTAAAAGCTCAACCTATGAAATCTTATTCATTGACGGCAGATTGATTTTCTACCGACATCCAAAAAGGAGGAGGTACTCAATTCGCCTGTTTTTTTAAGTTGGTACCTCATAACTTTCGATAGTGTGAACTGATTCTCAAAATATTTTTTTTGTTTGAAAGGTGGTGCTTCCCGTGTGGTCCCATTTAAATTTCATCAAATTCGGTTAAGTAGTTATTGAGTTACACTCCAATAACTGAACTGAATCGAATGGAATTCGGTATAAATTTTTTCAAATTGTACTTGTTACGGGTCTGTTTTGGTGGCCTCTGCTTTAGAAACGATGGGTTTCAGGTGCAGTCCCTATCCGGACCAAAAATTTGCGTTATAAGCAGAAATGTTTGTTCTTGAGTGTTCAAATAAACAACAAACCGACAGACACACCATCGCATTTATAATATTTTCACTAATGTGACTAATTATTGACTATTGCTCTAATATGTGTACATATTACCTTCTTCAAACGAAACAACAGCTGGTTTAACCAAGTTGCTCCTTATTCTATCAAGTACCATTCCACACACAACAGCTATTATCATATTCTGGCCATTAGTTCCACTTCAAGTCATTGCTTTTGCTTCAACGAGATTCAAAATTAAGCCTAGTTTCCACTAGACCACATTTGCAAAACATATCTCGCAACTGTTGTTGCTAGACGTGTACACTTGTGTTGCACTTTATATTATACTAGCGAATGCCCGCGACTTTGTTCGTGTAGTAGGCTCGGTCTTTGGCCTCGCCATGACCTCTAACTTTTTCTTGGTTTTTCTTTCATAAGAACCTTCTCCTGACAATAATTAACACAACAAAAAAAGAATTAGCGAAATTGTTTCAGCCGTTCTCAAGTTATAGCGTCACCAGGAGAAATAGCAGCAATTATCTGTGGAGGCTTGTTATTGGCTTATCTTAAGCAACTTCTTAACCTTATACTGTAATTATAGCTGTCTCCTCCTCCTCGCGTCGTATTCCTCATTACTGAGGGTCGTGACTCACTTGCTGAATAATTTTCTTATGGACTAAGTCCCTCCATCTGTTACGGTCTTTTGCTTCGTGGAGGGCTTTGTGGAGATTAGTATTTAGCGCAGATCGAATTTGATCCGACCACCTCGTTGGACTGCGGCCTCTTGGTCTTTTGCCATCAACCTTGCCTGTCACCATCAGCTGTTCGATGTGTTGACCGTCTTTGCGTGCTATGTGTCCGAAAAATTCTAATATTCTGCGTAGACAGATGGTGGATAGTCTGATTTTTATGCTAAGCTCTCGCAGAATAGACGCATTGGTGCGGAATGCAGTCCAAGGGATCTGTAACATTTTTCGCCAACACCACATTTCAAATGCGTCGATGCGGTCTCTATCAGCTTTTTTAATAACCCATGTCTCAGAGCCATAGCTAAATATGGAGAACACCAACGTCTGGACAAGTTTCTTTTTGTGTTACGTGAGATGTTCCGGTCTCTCCATATTTTTGCAAGTTGAGCCATGGCGTTTTTGGCCATCCCTATTCGCCTTCTTATTTCCTTTTCGCAGGACCCTGTATTGCTGATGTTGGCACCCAGATAAACAAAGTCGTCCACAATATCTAGGTTGAGAGCTCCCGTAAACTGCAGTTTCTTGGGTCGGTCTATCACCATTAGCTTGGTTTTCGCTTGGTTTATCTTGAGACCAAATTGCAAACTTGCGTTCTCAATTCGGGCTAGGAGGTCAGCCATTTCGGATTCGTTTGCTGCTACTAGTGTGGTGTCGTCCGCGTAGCGAAGATTTGTTATTTTAGTGCCACCAATTGAGACTCCACCTTCCCAGTCCTCGCACGTCCGACGTATGATGTATTCTCCGTACACATTAAAGAGAATGGGAGATAAGATGCAGCCCTGTCTGACGCCTTTGGCAAAGCTAAAAGGCTTTGATGCGCAGTCCTCTACTTTGACAATGCCTTGGTTGTGCAGGTAAAGCGAGCGGATAAGCGCCACAACGTGTTGTGGTACCCCCAGCTCTTTTAGTACGTTCCATAGATCTGACCATACAACACAGTCAAAGGCTTTGCTGTAGTCTATGAAGCACAACATGGTGGGTGCATTGAACTCGTAGGCTTTTTCGATCAAATGGCGAATGTTTAGGATCTGCTCGCGAGTGCCCTTGCCTTTCACAAAGCCCACCTGCTCCTGCGAGACTTGCCAATCCAGAAAGTAGCGAATTCTGTTGTTGATAATATGGTGCATTACTTTACTGGCATGCGATATAAGCGCTAGAGTTCTGTAATTACTGCATTTAGTGGTGGATCCCTTTTTATCTAGCGGAAGTATAGTTGATTTAGTCCAATCAGAGGGCCATTCACCGGTGCGCCAGATGTTATCACAAATCTTGTGCAGAGCGTCTACACCTACAGGACCCATTGCACGCAAAATCTCCGCTGTGAGTAGATCTGGTCCAGGGGCTTTTTTAGACTTGAGCGTGTGAATGGCGGCTGTGATTTCTGATCGGAGAATGGGCGGTTCAAGTGCCATCTCGTTCCACATAATTGGGTCTTGCGGGGCTCTGCGTTCATATGGATTATCATATAGCTCTTTGCAATATCTGCGCCATCGATCTGCCACAGCCTCAAGGTCTTGTATAGGAGTGCCATCTTCATCCTCCAACAACCATGATCTAGGTTTGAACTGTCTAGAGAGTAATTTCACTTTCATGAAGAGGTCCGAGCTCTGCACTTTGTGTGCATGCTCCTCTATCTCTTGGCAAATGCGTTCAACGAAGCTGTCTTTATCGTGTCGACATTGCCTCTGAATCACTCTACAGTATTCTGAGTACTTTTCTCTGACAGCTTGGCTTGATAAACCTCGTGACTTAAGCTCCTTCCTATCTTGTATTAGTTTCCAGGTCTCATTTGATAGCCACATTTGTTTACCTTTAACTGGTGAGGCAATAGGAATATCGCTGATTGTCTTGTTGATGTGTTGTTTTAGGTGTTCCCACTCTTCATCTGGATTTGCATTTACAGGCGGAGGGTTATTTGCTATAGCCATGTCAAGTGCGACCTGGAACTGTTGTTGCTCTGCTTTCCCTAAATTGTGCGGAGGTTTAATACACTTTTTCCTGATTACTTTTAGGCGCAAAGCAAAATTAGCAACTAAAAGACAATGGTCTGAGCCACAATCAGCCCCAGGAAAGGTTTTGACCTTTGACACTGACGTTCTCCAGCGGCTATTGATAAGTATATAATCAATTTGGTTGCGGCAACGATCGCCAGGCGACACCCAAGTGTAGAGACGTCTAGGATGCTGCTGGAAACAGGTGTTCAGTATCGAAAACTTCTTCCCGATGCAGTACTCAAGAAGTCTGGTTCCCCTATCGTTTCTGGCGCCGAGGCCGTATTTTCCAACTGTGTCCCTGATGTGATCGTCGTCTAGTGTGCTACCTATCTTAGCGTTCCAGTCACCCAACACCATTGTTATCTCCCGGTGCGGAATTTTAGACAGCACTGCTTCAAGCTCTGTGTAGAAGTCGTCACACTTTTTCTCCTCCGAGGTGGATGTGGGGGCGTACACTACGACTATGTTTAGTATGCAGGGGCGTGTGTTCAGTTTCAAGGACATCACTCTGTCTGAGACTGGATTGTATCCTACCACATAGTTATTTAAATATCTAGGTAACCAGATAGCAACTCCATTGGTACTGGAGTCTTTAGGGCCTGAGAAATATAAGGTGTTACCATTAGTGGTTCTAAGATGCCCTTGTCCTCTCATATGCGTCTCGGACATTCCAAGTAAGGCTAATTTGTGCAATTCGGCCTCTCTCTCCACAATGTCTAGTTTTCCTGGACTCAATAGTCCACGGACGTTCCAGGTGGCAATACGTCGATGATCTCTAATTGAGATTCTGCTTGTCATGTCACCAGTAGCAATACCGTCTGCTAGATCCTGGTGACTCTTTCTAGCAGCGACTTCGGTCGCCAATTTCACACCGCCCGGCCCGGTAACCGAACGGCGCCGGTGGTTAGTCGGATCGTCCAACAAACTAGCCTTATTAGTCGTATACATTCATTGGGGGTTTTCTTGGACAGGTACATCGTGGTGGGCGCCCAGATTATAGCTGTAAGCCCCCCAATAAAAATAAAATAAAATAATAGGGGTTAATTTTTATATAAATAGATTTATAATGATACTGGCTTTGTATATATCTTCAAAAATTCAAAACTTCTACTTTTTAGAGACAAAAACATTACGTTACTTAACTAATCTTTTTAGGGTTCCGTACCTAAAAAGGAAAAAGGAACCTTTACAGAACCACTTTGTTGTCCATCTGTCCGTCGGTATGTCAGTCAAGACTCTTTTTCTCAGGAACGTGTAATGTTGTCAAGTTGAAATTTATATCGAACACTCGGGTCTACGGTCTCTTTCAGCTGTACAAAATCAAACATGTAAGTCAACGCGTTCAAAGATATAACCCTTTATGTCGCATATTTTGCGATTTCACAAAGGAATCAACACTTATAGGGTACTTTCCGAGATATAATCATTACATTTAGCAATTTGGCAATAAATAATGTCTTACAGCACATACAAAGCGAAAAACCTGAAAACCTTTAAATAAATAGTTCTATACAACAAAAACCGAATTTCATATTACAAACGGACGGATAAAATGGCAGAGTAATGTTTGTCTTTTAACCTACTTTCTCTTTAGTTAGAGCAATGATTTTAGATGTTTTCTTAATATACGGAAACCTCGTCGCTCGATTCCAACTCACATTTGGGCGGTTTGTTCATAAGTTCACGATAATATTAACTAAGACGTCGGACTTTCACCACATTTGAATAAATAGTCAAAGTCAAAGTCAAATTCAAAATAATTTATTCAATTTAGGCATCAAAGACGCACTTATGAATGTAAATTTTTCATTATTGTGTTTATTATAGTTGTCTTAATGTATGTACTTTAAAGACTCTACCGCCGCGTTCCAACATATATATAGCGCCTACCGAGAAGAAGTGAATATATACATACATACATCCCTAACGTGAGTATTTTGCCGGTTAATGGTATAATATTTTAAAATATATATCTTATCTTTTTACGGTTATCACTAACAGTCGGTAATCATATTTAGAATGCTAAATAAGAAACACAAAACAGAAAAATTATGTAAGATTTTTGTGTGCCTTACAAAACATTAAAACTTCGCCGAAATCTTGTATAAAAATTATACTTGATTACCCATTAAAATAAATAATAATTATTTTTTTATCTTTTTCCATTTGTGTCACGAATTTATTAAAAATAATAACAATTATAATGTTTTTATTCTATATTGTAAAATAAGTAATTTTAAGAAGAGAAATTACAAAATGGGCATAATAAATCCAAGAGAAGACCAAGTGTGTTCCACACCTTTTGTGTTCAATAGGTATTAAGATAAGCAGCACTGAAGCATAGATAGCACTTTAAATTATGTGGGTCTGTGTTTAGTTAGAGCTTCACTAAATAGGAAAAGAAGCTTTATACGGTTGGATTAAAGACTATGCCTATTGTAATCTAGGCTTTATTTCTAGATTAGCGATAAACACGATACTTTTTTATGTGATCACAGTTCAAGGTGGTTTTGTAGGCTTTAGGCAAGGCAAGTCAAGAAGCACCCAACCAAAATCTGGTGGGTGCTTCTATTTATAGATGGATTTAGTAGTTTTCTTGAAATGTATTATACAAGTCTCCTGTAGATATTTAATTGAAACTGCTTCTAGCTGGAAATGATTAAACGATAGAAAATGGAGTTATAGATTGTCCCCTTCTTTATTGTGATGCACATCGTAAAGGGCGAAAAACCCATCGTAATATATGAATGGCCTCATGTGCTAGAGTTCGGGCTACTATATCTTGTTATGTCGTGAATATGTTGGTATCACAGTTGTTTGCAAGCTCTATTGTGTTTTAGCATAAAGGGGTCTGGTTGAAATAACTTATACGAGGTGATGAGCGCAGTACAATGCAAAACATAAAGCTTTAGATGACACTAAAGGGCAGGGGAAGCGAAGCGTTCGTAGTGGAGCTGAAGTGCTCGTAGCGGAGCTGCAGTGCTCGTAGCGGAGATGAAGCACTCGTACCGGAGCTGCAGTGCTCGTAGCGGAGATGAAGTGCTCGTAGCGGATATGAAGCGCTCGTAGCGGAGCTGAAGCGCTCACAGCGGAGCTTGACTTGGCGATCTTAACCGATAAACAAGTTAAGCAACGCTTGTTGCGGTCAGGTGTTGGATGGGTGACTGCTAGTGGCATTATTCAATTGAGCGCTTCCGTACTTCGGAGGGCACGTTAAGCCGTTGGTTCCGGTTGTTTGTCTTAGGTTTGTTTGTTTTAACAGTCGTTAGGCTATGTCGAAGACCGTCGGGTGGCCTGAAAACTTCGACATGGGTGGCCACTAGCTTATCCATCAAGCCGCACTGGGCCCTCGTGGTGAATTATGACCCAACTCTTCTGTCTGAGAGGAAGGCTCAAGTCTCAGCAGTGGGAACATAATGGGCTGATTATGAAAAGGCAGGGGAATAAAACATCCTTCTGAGCCGCTGGTCCCGCGTTCGGTCCTCGACAGGTTAAACATTTTTGTGTGCATGAACATTTTTGTTTGACCTGTATCTAGGTGTGTATATGAACATAAATATGTGTACCAGCCATCCGGTTAGTACAGGCTCTGCCTAATTTTGGAACCTGAGTCGTGATTCTCATTAAATTATTTATTCACACAAATAAAAATATGAAACAGTAAACGAATGCTGTTATTCAAATCCACAACTCGAGCCATTTCCACCCGCAATTTCTTGAAAATGTAGGGGTTTAAACAATAGCTTTAATTAAAAGTCCTGAATGAAAAAAGTGGAACGAACTCTTAGTCGTATCTTTTTCTTATTTGCATTGTGGTTCCAGTTACAGAACGTATAATGTTCTTGAAATGCTAATATTTGTACTTTTACTATTTGTATGTATGGGACGTAGAAATTCAAGTATGGATTAGCGAGTTATTAACCAGATTGGCCTGTGTTGGCGCTCATAGGGACTAATGGCTAGAATCTAGGATCACTTACATTACATCCTATCCTATCCTACTATACTACTCCCTACTAATCCTACTTCCGACTTCCTACTTCCTACTATCCTACTGCCTACTAATATTATAAATGCGAAAGTTTGTGAGTATAGATGTGTGGATGTGTGGATCTTTGTTACTCATTAACGCACACACAGTTAGGGCAATTTTGATGAAATTTGGTATGGAGGTAGATGAGGCACTGGTTTAACACATAGGATAATTTTCATCATCTTCATCATCCATCACCAAGCGGGTAAAAAAGCGTAATATGCTTGGGTACAGCTGTGCGATTCTCTAAGAGCAAACATCGTTGCATCTTTGACAACATCCGTGAAACAAATGACGAGATGACAAGAAACGTTATACAAACAACCTTATGTACAAGGGCGATATCTCATAAACTATTTGACATCGGTGAGCTCGTCGACGAATCATTACAGAATCGCACGGCAGCATAGACATAATAATAAGATCTCCGCCTACGTCAAGATCGTAATGATCGTAGTTCTGTCTAAGTTTGTTTCAGTTTCTGATAGCTTAGTGAAAAGTAGGAAAAGTCAAGTAAATTTGACAGCTCGAGACACCAGACGTGTTCGGCGACCGTCAAGTGTGATGAAATTTAATGACAGTTTTTTGTCATGCTGTTTTTTTTTATTATTATTGTTTCCTGATTGATATACTAAGTATTTAAATGTATTCCAATAATGCTATTCGTGAATTCGATTGCATGTTTTGCATTGCGTTTGACTATGTACATATTGTTTGACATTTTGGTATAAAGATAGATATGCCCTTGGAGAAATAAGAAGCTACTAGAAGTACTAATCCTGCGCAGACGTAGTCGCGGATACTCGGCGGAACAGCCCAGAGGATAAGCCAGTTGAAGTGGCAGTGGGCAGGCCTGATAACACGCAGAACAGATGGCTGATGGGGTCGGAAGTTTCTAGAGTGGAGACCATGGGCCGGCAAGCGCAGCGCAGGTCCTGATGAAGGTAGCAGGACTAAGTTAGATGCAGCCGCTTCCAACCGGTCCTTTTGGAAATTTGTGGGGGAGGCATATGTTCAGCAGTGGAGGTCCTACGGCTGAGATGATGATAATGATGGATATACTTTCTATTGAACATCTTAAAATAAAACAGTCAATACAATTATACAGCTTGGAATAGTCTATCGATAGGCGATCTTATACTTAGAACGAGAGGAATAACCAAACGCAATTTCCTCTATGGGAGTAACGATACAAAAATGGAAGACGATGCCCTTCTTCTTAATCGTTTCCTCATGACTGAGGGTCGTGACCGCCATAAATGGCCTTCTGGACAAGGTTTCTCCAGGTGTTGCGGCACTCGGCTTGTCTTATGGCCGTGGCTATATTTGTCCTCGTTGTCTCTTTGACAACATCAGTCCACCTAGTTGGAGATCTTCCTCGACTCCGCTTTTCTTCCACGTGAACCACAACAATGAGCTTTTCTAGGTTGTTTGTGTCTCTTCTGGCCACGTGTCCGAAGTATTGCAGGAGACACTGCAGGCATGTACTGGAGAGCCGAGTTTCAATTTTAAGTTCTTTTAGAATAGTCGCATTTTTGCGGCGCGCTGTCCATGAGATTCCCAACATTTTGCGCCAGCACCACATTTCAAATGCGTCTATCCTAGTACGTATTCGGGCTTTAAGCGTACAAGTTTCTGCGGCGTATAGAAAAATAGAAAAGATTAGAGTGCGCATGAGGTTGACCTTGGTGTTTCGGTTGATGCCTCTATTTCTCCAAATAGTATTAAATTAAGTAGGAAAATCCATCCAGGGTGGCAATGCTGCTACCGTTTTATTTTTAGTGTTAAGGAAAATTATAATGGTATCGTAATCATAGTCCAGCTGGTAAAAGTAGATGATAATGGAACTACACAGAGTTTATGAAAACGGTACGAGTCGCAGCAGTTCCATTCTGGTCAGTGCTACCAAACTTTTTCTTTTTTTTGTATTCGCACGTTGGTTAATTTGCCATTAGTCAAGTTATTTATCTGAATATTTATATAAAGTTGTATCATATGAGGATTCGATTTGCATTCGGGTAGTAAAATTAGCTTAAAATAAATCTAAGACTTGAAAGATTGACGGAGAAAGCACGAAACTTTCATGATTTTGTACACTTTGCCACCGTTAAATTTGTCCACCGTAACGAACACTTAACGGTTAATAATCCAACACTATTATACGTCAAACCTCATAGAAAAACAAATGTAGGAAATAATAACAAAGGTAGCTTCGCTCCTTTCCGTAATTTGTTCGTGCAGAACACTAAACTTAAATTTCTCTAAACTATGGTAGTTCTTACTCTGTTCAAACTTAACTTTATATTCATGTAAAATTTAGACTGAAACTTCTAAAAAAATGATTATTCATTTCATTTGTGGGTAGTTTTACATCAGTGAAGAGAGCACGAAGTTACATGATTAAACTTGCACTAAGCATACCCACAATTGTACAGAAATGGCAAATTTAAGAACTATCTGCAAATACAAGCGATATACGAATTTGGAATTTAGCGTGAACAAAATAAGTACTACCATTATCTACTAAAAACATATTTTAGTCCGCTAGTTTAGTTGGGTGTTTTGAACAAGCGAATTGCTACCAAAGTCAAAACCATTGTTGGGTTTTGTTTTCTTTTCGTGTGTTTAATTTTTCTTCCTACTTATTATGTGGTTGCTTTCACGTGGTATCAAAATGACAGACGTCAACACGTCAGATGCCAAAATGGCAGGTGGGACCTATTTAGGTTTTGTAGTTGACCGAGCAAGCGAAGCGTATCTGTTTTAACTGGCCAAATTGACTTTCTGTCCGTATGTTTGTTAGGTTTTATTCTGGTCCTGGTCTGGACCTCCTGTACAGGTCGCATTTTTCAACCAATCTTTGCGAAACTTGGTATGGATGATCTAAAATTCAACATATTTTATTGCCGATTTTGATTTTTGAGTGGAGTTTTGAAGAAATTTAGTATTACTCACATCAGGTACCTAAATTTAAAGAGGAATTCCGAATTTGAACATAATTGTTCAAGTGGTTGCCAAGATTGTGAAGAAAAAACTTGTCGATTTTAGTAATATTCCGCAAGAACATACGGTACCAACAACATATAAAATATAAACAAAATTTATCACAGTCTTGTCGAAACAAATAGTGATCTGTAATTTAAAACACACCATCACACATACACTCTCGCGCACACACCCTCATACCCACACTTATCCCCTAAACACACCAACAATACCCGCTTACTACATTATTAATGTTTAATAGTTTATTTTATTTTGTAACATGAATTTATTAAATTGTTTCATGACTGAACTATCGGATTAAGTAAATTTAAGCTAAACAATTTGAATCTGTTATTGGCTTTAAGTTTTATACACTAGTTTAATTAATGTATTATCATGAGCTGTAGATTCTGTTTTATATAAATAAATAAAAATGTTTTTTTCAGAATGTCTATGGTGTGTTTTTATTAGTACTATCAAGATGCCATTTCACGAGGCCTACAGCTTACCGAGTCACTAGTAATAAAACGGAATCAACGTAAACTTACGCGTGGTCACGTCCGACAATTATTTCGCCCTCGTCCAGAAGCGTCGCACTTGGGTAGGTGCGGTAAGGAGACGGCGAAAACTTTAATTGGGTTACCGGTATTTATACAACCTAACGGCCGTTTTCAATAACCTATTTATCGTCGGTTTACCTTACTAGAGATAGATATTTGACACTATTTGTATGGACGTTATGTCAAATTTCTATCTTTTGTAAGGAAAACTGTGGATAGATATAATATTGAAAACGGCCGTAAGTATAAATGGTTACTGTTGTAGTTTTGACATTTACACAGTGACAGATTACAGTATTTTCTAAATGTCTATTGACACTTTGACAAGACAGTAACAAGAGTAATTTGAAAAATTTAGTACCGACTTCCATTCTATTACATTGGTAAAACTCGGTTGTTGGAGTGTAACTCAAAAACTACTTAACCGAATTTGATAAAATTTACATGGGAGCACACGGGAAGCGCCAGCTTTTAAACAAAAAAGAGTTTTGGGAATCGGCTCACCCTGTCGAAATTTATGAGGTAATAAACATTAAAAAAACATTCGACTTGAGTACCTCCTCCTTTTTGGAAGTCGGTAGAAAAGTCCCGATGTTCTGTTAAATCATAAATTCAATTCGCGAAAGTTTAAATAGTTCCAATTTAAAGGATCTTAAAAAACATTAAGTTTTCTTAAAAATTGCTACAACAAGGTTCTCGCTCCCTAAGTATTTAAAAAACTATAGGTACTATAGCATAAATTAAATCACCTATTATAGCACTTTGCTACCGAATTGCTCGATAACAAACAAAGGGCCGACATTTGAAGGTCCTCACGCAAGTCGGAAAGGGCAGAACGGACCTCGCCCTTTACGTTTTACGTTAGACTTATCATGAAACGACCGAGGAGTCAGCAGTTTCGTTACCATTTCCCTTTTACAAGCTTGTATTTATTTCTAAAGGTAGATTCAATGATTTGTTATAGATCGTGAATATATAGCGTGAAGCTGTATAAATAAATTCAAAAAGTAACTGTATGCATGACGAACGCAGTTTAAGTTTTGCACAGCAGGTTGGAGACAATGTCATACACAATTTATTCGGATTTGCACATTAGTATAGATTTAGTACCAAAGTCAAAATCATTTATTCAATTTAGGCATCAAAGACGCACTTATGAACGTCAACTTTTCATTATAATGTACTTTAAAGACTCTACCGCCGCGTTCCAAAATATAAAGAACCCACCGAGAAGAAGCGGCAAGAAACTCGGGGCCATTCTTTTTATATGGATGTTTACAATGTTTCTACTTAGGTACTACAAATATTACATTTTATGGGTGGCAGAGAGACAGCTTGCCAGAAGTGGAGTATTCCAAGCATCTTTATCTTCTATATAATGTCGAACTTTATAGTTAGCTTTTTTTATTAAAACGTTTTTTACAGAACTTGAATTTGCCCTCTGTGAGCTCAGTTATGTGCTTTGGGATTTTATTGTAAAAACGCACACAATTTCCTAGGAATGACTTATTAGTCTTCGCAAGTCTAAAACTAGGTACAGCTATCCTATTTGTATTTCTGGTATTAAAAGTGTGGTGATCACTATTTAACTTATATTTATGTAAATTTTTACGAACATACATTATATTTTCAAATACATATAAGGAAGGCAACGTTAATATATTGATTTCTTTTAATAAATCTCTCAAAGATTCACGGGGACCCATTTCGTATATAGCTCTAATAGCACGTTTCTGAAGGATAAATATGGTCTCTATATCAGCCGCTGAACCTCATAGCAATATCCCATATGACATTACGCTGTGGAAATATGGAAAATACACTAACCGCGCCGTAGAAGCATCTGTTAGCTCTCTTATTTTACGTACTGCATATGCAGCAGAACTGAGTCTCCCAGACAGGGCATTTATATGAGGACCCCATTGTAATTTTGCGTCAATTTTAATGCCTAGGAAGACTGTTTCCTTGTCCATTACGAGTTTAACTCCAATCATCCATCCATGAAATATTTGCCGTTCATATTACCCAACTGTCCATACAAGATGGTTCAAATATAAAACAAGATCAAAAATATTTTAAGTAAAACTGATTCTGGTATGACCCTTTTGTAATATGCTATCCGTTTACCAAAACACCCGTTCCCAAAACATCCGTTCCCGTCACTTCAGTTTCCTAAATTACCCGTTTCCCGATATAAGCGTTTCCCACAATGTACTTTTCCCGAAATATATGTTTGGCTTGATATCCGTTTCCCAATAAGACTTAATTCCAAAACGTCCGTTCCCATCACTACCGTTTCCCAGAATGTACTTTTCTGAAAAGATATTTTATCAAATTTCATAAACAGTCTTTTCATAGCTTCAAAAAACAGGAGGAAGGGCGATATCATGTTGGATGAAGAATACAGCATACTGTTAGCACAAGATGCAATACGGAGAAATTGAGTTAAAGTAATGTTTACGTGAAGTAAAACTGTTTTAGAAACACATAGGTATAAGTAGTATTTAAAATTCAGTTACATTCCGAGAATGCAATGTAACTTGATTTAAATGTTTATACAGACAATTATGCTCTAAGAGTACCGCATAATATAAAAGCTTCTGACTGTTTAAAGTACTATTAGTTACTAATTTGTGTATTTAGCTGGTGTGTGCGGCTTGGTCTGCGCAGGATTAGTACCTACTTCGAGTAGCTTATTATCTTCTCCAAGGCCATATATGTATATATATATATTTATACAAAAATGTCATAATATATTGACATGGTCAAACGCATTCGCTATAATAGTATTCATCATCATCATAATCATCATCTCAGCCGTTGGACGTCCACTGCTAAACATATGCCTCCTAATAATTTTCCAAAAGGGCTGGTTTGAAGCGGCATGCATCCAACGTCGTCCTGCGACCTTTATCAGGTCGTTTATCCACCGTGTCGGTAGACGACCTACGCTGCGCTTGCCGGTCCGTGGTCGTCACTCCAGAAATTTCCGGCCCCATCGGTCATCTGTTCTGCGTACTATATATTATGTGCCCTGCCCACTGCCACTTTAACTGGCTAATCTTCTAGGCTATATCGGGACATTCGTTCTTCTACGGATCTCCTCATTTCTGATTCAATCACGTAGAGAAACCCCGACAACAGCCCTCTCCATAGCTCGTTGTGCGACTTTGAGCTTACTTATGAGGCCCATAGTAAGAGACCACGTTTCAGTGCCATAAGTCATCGCTGGTAACACAGATTGGTCGAAGACGCTTGTCTTGAGGCACTAGGGTATTTTTGACGAGAAGACTTCGCGAAGTTTCCGGAACTCTGCCCAGTCTAGTTGAATTCAACGATTGACCACTTTCTCGGAGTTGGACCTGCCTAGTTTGACCGTCTGTCCCAGGTAGACGTATTCGTCAACAATTTCGAGAGCCGAGTTCCCAACTGATATTGGGTTAGGCACAACATAGGCATTAGACATAATTTTGGGAAACTCGATGGAGGCCTTTGAGCATTGTACTGAGGTCTTCCATGGATTCTGCCATGACTCAATATCGTCAGCAAATCGAAGGTGAGTGATGTTCTCGCCGTTGATATTGATGCCAAGTCCTTGCCATTCCAAGAGCTTGAAGGCATTTTCCAATGCAGTGGTGAACAGTTTCGGATATATGTTTATCGTTTAAGAAATGTAATTTTAAATTATGACATACGGATGCTATAACAAACGTGTCTTTTGGGCATACGGGGGTTATGAGAAACAGGTCTTTTGGCGTACGATTGTTTAAAGAAACTATTATTTTAGAACGGATGTTTTGGGGACGAGCGTTGTGGTAAACGGATAGCATATTCCTATACGGTACTCACGATGTACGAATTGATATAAATATAATACGAGTAGTATAGTCATAATAATATATAAGATGTATGATAGCAAAAATTTCAAAGCAAACTTCATTCTTTTATTTGAATTCAATTAGAATTAAAATTTGACAGACACAGCACGAGCGTCTCAGCGCCAGCTACGCGGTCTAGCCAAATATGTCTTTAGATGGCGGGAAAAAACCCAAGAATTACTATCATTGATTTGTTTAATTTTCCTAAATTTGTGTTTCTTTTTGACGTGGGTTATTAACCGTTAAGTGTTTGTGAAAGAACACGAGTATAGACACGGTGTACAAAATCATTAAATTATATTTTTTAGCTTTTCTCGTTAGTCGCCTTAAAAAGTCTTAGTAATGTATCCGCCGTTTTACTAAAACGTTAGTTAGACAGAACAGTGATTCAATGACAACCTAAAATATTTATGTGATTGTGACTTGCCTCTAACATGAATGAAAACTATAAATATAAATACAATATTATAATACAAATAACAACTATAAATGTATTCATACAAATAAATTGAGGAATGGCAAATGTACAAACGTAAGACTCCACTTATAAAGAAAAGAAGCCTTTGGCAGTAGCCCGCGCTCGCCGCTGTAGACAAATAAGTTGAAAACTGCAGTACGAGGGTGGATCCACGATAAACTTGTCACGTCGATAAACTGATTTGTATCTATCGTATCTTGTCTCTAGCATGGGTCTACACGCGACAGCTATATCGTGGGCTGTCTTTTATCGATAATTACTGTTAAATTTTTACCTTTCGTTTACTCGCAAACTGGCCGTAGAAAATTTCAGGTAAATATCACGCGACTCCTAGACGGTTCTTAAAAATTAAATATTAAAGTAGATCATGTTGAATGTCTGTCTGTCATTAGTAACTAATGTGCTAATAGGATTGTAGCTCCGCAAAGGTCACAGTATTCTTTGTTTCACGATCCGTAAGAATATAACACATAATAAAAATATTAATAATTATGTTTGCAACTCTTTACAACCTGAATTTCATCTTATTTCTCTATTTACGGCATCTAAAAAACGTAGGTTACGAACACTTTTCAACCGTCTTCCAAAAGGCGGAGGTTCTCCGTAACCCGTATATTTTTTTTTATATATGACCTACGAAGAAATAATGTCAGGAAGCAGAACAAATTTAACGTAAAAAGTGGTCCTTTAAACCAAAACGACGTTTGATATTTCTTGATATATTTTTTACTTATTATTTCTTCGTGGTATATGACCATGTACAACTTTTTACAGAGTAGTCTGACTTTGGTAATTCATCTTTAGTTTTATAAAAAATCCTTCCGAGGTTTACCGGTCAAGTGGTTTTTGACTTTGATTTTTAAAAAGTAGGCGTAGCAAAAGACATAGAAAGAGGGTAGACAGATATGTCTGCTCTTAATGTTATTTCATCCACCCACCCGCATTCTCCAGTCGTCCCGCGATCATGGCGCTTGCAACAGTGTCGAAATATCGGGAGCTCATTAAAATAATTACCTCGGTTTTCATCCCGTAAGTAGCAATATGTTTATCGAAAACAACCGTGAAAGTTTAAAAATGTGCTTACTAAAAAGTGTTTCGAATATCTTGATGATATCCTTATTAACGATGAATGATCCCGTAAGTAACATAGGTCACTAAAAAGAGTGAACTGTATCTCTACAACATAAGCAGCCGTGTGATATCGCTCTTGTACACAAGGTTGACTTTCTACAGATTCTTGTCATCTCGTCATTTATTTCACGAATGTTGTCAAAGATACAACGATGTTTGAGAATCGCACGGCAGTTTTTCAGCGGCAGTGTTACTAAATATTTCTTATAATATGGATTTCCGCAAAGTAAAGCCTAAATACCTTGTCAGTAAGATAATTTTAAAATAACGAAAGGTTTTCTACGTTTCGGTGCAGAAAGTTGAATAATGTTGAATTCCCGAAATGTTTAATTTCCCAGAATGTTTATTTATACATATATGTATAAGAAATACATTATATATATGTATAAGAAAACCTAATTAAAATTTAATTTAATAAAAAGTAAAGAAATTTAAAATTTTTACCTCTTTTTTACACCGGCTTATCACAGGTGTAATGTAGAAAAAAATATACCCACAGCCGGGAAAGATAGTCTTTTTATAAACTATATAAAAAAGCACGTATTGCTCCCCAATCTTTTCACCTGTGTGTACGCTTAATAGGATTGTATTTCCCACATTAAAGCCGCGTTTTGCGTCTGTTTTGCAATTAAAGCATGTAACTGCTATTTAACGTTACTGTCTGTGATTTCATCAGCTGTTTGCCCATGATGGGCAATTACGAAGGTTCATTATGGTTGTTGGGATGTTATGGTGAGATTGGGGCTTAATGAAAAAGTTATAGGAGCACTATAACGCGTTACTATCAAGGAAATGATTGCCGAGGAAAACTGCGCATCGTCAGTAATAGGTGTTTCACACCACCTGCTTAGTACTTTCTACATTTATATCATGTAACACTAAAATTTTTAAGCCCAGGGGATACCAAAGGAGTTCCCGCCTCCCAAGGTTCCCGAGGCTCAGTAGCCGTACATGGCTTGGGTTACCACGGTAAAGCTAAGGAAGGAGGAACCACTTGGCCTGCCAGTGATGGGAGATAGCTGGTAGGACAAGGACCGCTCGTCTAGGCTTTGTCCTCCAAGTCCACATGGGAGCGGTCACTGTAGTTTGCAGTGGTACATGGGAACAATCGCAACTGAGGCGGGACGGCTACGGTGTCAATCACCACCTCAAGCTAGAGCCTTCGTTGAAGGAAACATCGTGTTGAAACCCTTCAGAGTTCTTAAGGCTCTTATGGTATACGCCTGGCTAACTACAACACTTAAGGTTGAAAATCTGTCGATATGTACCTAACAGTGTGTTTCCGGATCTGCCCTTGACAGCCAGTCGCTATTTAGGTCTACTTTGATACCACCTTTTGCCTACACCTGTGGTCTGCTACTACAGAGGACTAGCCTGTCAAGTGTACAAAACACTTACGGCCTTATTAATAAACTTGGCTTACACCCGGAGTAGTTAAAACATCTATCTGTCAATTTTTCGCTTGCAGTAAATGTCACGCGTGAAAGCAAGACAAAGCATGTTACGGCTAATATAGGTTTACGCAAAGTTTATTAATAAAGGCCAGTAAGTGTATAGTTATTACATAACGCTAAGGCTGTAAAGTTATACTTAATTAAATTACAATCAGCTGGTCAGTAATACGATTAGAATTTTAAGTCGTAAAATTTTGTCTAGAAGTAGTCACCAAAATGTTGAATAATTGAGTTATGTGTTCATCAGTAGAGTCCGTTTCACGAAAGAAGTCTCGCGGAAAATTAGTGGAACTAAATAAATATGTACTAAATATTTCATTGATGTACGACAACTAGCGCCACGTCTATGGGACTTCTTTTGTGAAACGGACTCTACTAACAGTTCAATGCCATTCAAAATTTTAAATTACATGAGGTCAAATCCCTGTGCACTGGGCCCATCGCCCTGAGATATACAGGGTGGAAACTTTCAGCGGGGCAGTAAGGGGAAGTACCTTATCCGATGCAGCTACTCGAAAGTGGTCTTAGGAGACTATCCATACTTTGTTATGGAATTTTGATCCCCGTTCACAGATTTTCAAAAAAAAATTACAGTTAGCAAGAAGAGAATAGCCATTTTACATAAAAACATTTTTGATGCCTATCGATCCTGTTTCTAATGCTGATCAAAAACTTCTAAGGGACCAACCATTTTTGGAGTACTCAAAAAGTCACATATTGCAAAAAAACTTTTCCCCTACGTTTTCACTTATCCTAATAATGGTTACACACAATATTCATATGGCATAATTCTTATGCACAGGTTTTAAAGTGTCATTATGTTAAGCATAATAATTGTTAAGCATCCTATTCTAAAGCCTCAATTTACTTACGCATAATGTATATATAATAAGTAAAAATATTTAAGCATAATACGGAAAAATGTTTTGTGGCTTTTAATTTAAAGTAAAATTAAAAAATAAGATAGTTTGACAAGTCGCTTACTACGAACAAATATATATCGACAAGTGCTTCGACAGGACATATATTCGACAAGTAGTTTATCCCACATGTGTAATTTGAAAAATTTTATACCGACTTCCATTCCATTACCTTGGTTAAAATCAGTTATTGGAGTGTAATTCAAAAACTACTGAACCGAATTTGATGACATTAAAATGGGACCACATGGAAAGCACCAGCTTTCAAACAAAAAATAATTTTGAGAATCGGTCCACCCAATCGAAAGTTATGAGGTAACAAACATAAAAAAAAAACAGTCGAATTGAGTACCTCCTCCTTGTTTTTGGCAGTCGGTAGAAAAGTGCTGCATTACATTCTTATCGAGGTATAGCCCGATTCTGATTAACCTGATTCTTTATCACTCAGGATTCAATTATAAGCGACGCTGCTTTAACCTATAAATTAGATTATGCTATGTAAACTGGGACAGTTGGTGGCGTCGCTCCTGATTGGGTTCAGAGAAGAGTTCCTGGAATTGAAGCCCGAGTTCGTAGTAATATCATTTGCTAGCGTCCCATACAAAACTGTTTATTACATCAGGCATCATCTACCGGGTGAATTTGAATTCATGGGCATCCTTTTCAATTATGACACTGTTAATGATACTGATTGCATTAGAGATATAATAGCACGCAAATCAAAACTTCAAAACCACTTCCACTTTAACTAGCTAATCTTCTAGGCTATGTCGGTGGCTTTCGTTCTTGACCCCGAGCATAGCCCTCTCCATAGCTCGTTGTGCTACTTTGAGCTTACTTATGAGGCACATAGTAAGAGACCACGTTTCAGTGCCATAAGTCATCACTGGTAACACATTGATCAAAGACTCTTGTCTTAAAAATTTCGATTACTTACTGAAATTTACTGTTTTTACATTTATTTGCATATATATCATAATACCTATGCAAATAAATGTAAAAAAATATATAAGAAATAAAAAGTTTAATATAGTGTTCAATAAAAAAACAATAATTAAAGTCGTAACCAATATATTTTTTATGTCATAACTATACAAGACTTATGTCCATTTTTCACCACCAATTTAGGTGACACCTAAGCTAGTTACTTAGTAGTACCAAAATGTCACCTAATTTGGTTTAGGTCATCATCAACGTCATTATCAGTCGGAAAACGTCCACTCTTGAACATAGGCCTCCCCCATAGAACGCCACTTGGACCGGTCACTAGCTTCCTGCATCCAGCGATTCCCCGCGGTATTGACGAGGTCGTCTTCCGGTGCGTGGTCGCCACTTGAAAACCTTTCTTCCCCATGGGATATCAGTTCTGCGAGCGATGTGGCCTGCCCATTGCCACTTCAACTTGCTAATTTTGAGAGCTATGTCGGTGACCTACTGATCTCCTCATTTTGGATCTTATCACGCAGGGAAACCCCAAGCATAGCTCTCTGCAGTGCTCGTTGAGCGACTTTAAGCTTGTTAATGAGGCCCACAGTGAGAGACCACGTCTCAGTGCCATAAGTCATCACTGGTAACACACACTGGTTGAAAACCTTGGTTTTCAGGCTCTGAGATATTGGGGACGAAAATATGGATCGAAGCTTCCCGAACGCTGCCCATCCGAGCTGGATTCTTCGTGCGACCTCTTTGTTGGACCTACCTAATTGGACAGTCTGTCCCAGGTAGACGTACTCGTCTACAACTTCGAGTGTATCGTTTCCAACAATTACCGGTATAGGTGGAACATGGACATTGGACATGATTTTCGTATTTTCGTCTTATCCATGTTCATATTAAGACCAACCTGTTGGGAAACTCTACTGAGGTCGTTGAGCATGTTGCCGATATCCTCGAGCGACTCCGCCATTATGAATTTAGGTGTTAAATCTAAAATGTTGGTGAAAACGGGCATTACTCTTGGAAAGTTTAAGTTTACTTAAAAAAAGAAACGAAAACTCACGAACACTCGAGTTTCGAGGGGACCGAAAGTATCGGCTATATTGTGGCCGAAACCAAAATGAAAGCCGAAACTAGATTTTATTGTCTAAACTCGCCGAAACAAAAGTACGGTCGGTCTCTAATGTGTGTGCCAATACCCCCGTGACCCCGCGCGTTCGGGGGTATGAGTGTGTAAACTGTATTATAATGTCTTTGTTATTTTTATAGACACCTTATTTACATAAAGTTACGTAAATCATTGATATTGCGAAAACCAAAAAAAATTATCTGTATTTGTATATCTCCCTGTATTATTTACAAAACCCGTCCTGTTTGCGAAATTAAAGCGAGCCTACAAACCCCGAGTCTAGCTATTTGCATTGCGTGGAATATTTTATTTAAAGTCACTGAGCTAAAACAACGATATAGAATTAAACATACAGTATGTGAAGTTCTCGCAAAGTTCAAGAAATTAATATGCAGATTGAGTAATACTTCTCTACATATTTAATTACAAAGGTGAAGTTTGGAAATTTGTTTGTTAGCAATTATAAATCTATAAGTTTGACGGCTAGTTAGCCTATTTTATTGTATACTAGTTGACATGCCAGCGGCTTCGCTCGCTTGGTCTTGGTGTTGTGGCGAGAGAGTTAAAACTGTAAATGTCAATAACTTTCTTTATTTATGAACCGATTGACATGAAACAATCACTGAATGTTAAGTGAAGCCTGCTACGATATATTAGCGAAAACCACATCTAAATCGGATAAGCTGTTTCTGAGATTAGCGTGCACAATTGCACATACAAACCGACAAACAGACAAAAGTTCTAACAACTTTATTTTCATTTCATTTTTGTTTTTGAAAGTCCTTATATTTTTTCTCATATATCTTCCATATACAGACAGCGATGCGTTACATTTTCATTATATGTATAAATAGACCTATTAGTGACTCTGCCTTCGAAGCTAAAGGTCCCAGGTTCGACCTCTAGAGATAATTGTTTGTGTACGAGCGGAAATGTTTCTACTTGGCTCTTAGATGTTTCTGATGTTTCAATAAGTGTATTGATGTCTCCCACGACACAGGGAATCGTAGTGCTGGTGGGGGTTAGTGTCAAAATCCCCATTAGATGTCCCCTTTATAGGGAAATTTGAGACTTTTAGCGTCAAAATCCCCCTTGACGTGGATTTTTAGCTCAAAAAGGGGTTATTAGACTAAAAGTCTAATATTCCCCTTAAAAGGGAAAATTTAAAGGGGGTTATGACACTAACTCTTGGGGTACGAATGAGGCAACGTTTAGGAATCTCTTGAAAAACTAAATATGAATTGGAGCTTTTTTAAAAGTCAACTGTTACACTAACACTAAAGTATTAATTAAAATTATGAAACTCCATATCGTAGGTGAATGTAATGTAGGTAGTTTGAAATGAAAATGTATTTTAAAATAGAAATTCAGGTCAAGCATAAAGGATTCATGTTGACCGTGCTTGTCACAAATATGCAACATGCAAATGGCATGCAATGCAATTAGAGTGTCCATATGTAGCGAAAAAACTTGTTCAAACCCGTTGCCAAGGCTTTGAACAAGTTTTTTGTAAAGTTGTAAAGTAAATCACAGAATCTAAAGTTTTTCATGCATTTACTTTTTATTAATGTAGCTACATTATAGATTTATATCTCACTAATATTATAAGTGTGAATGTTTGGATGGATGGATGGATGGATATCTGGATGTTTGTTAATTAATCACGGCAGAACGGTTGAACGGATCTGGTTGAAATTTGGCACAGAGATAGATTATAGCCTGGAAAAGCACATATGCTACTATTCACCATCATCATCATCATCATCATTATCATCTATCACCCCGCGGGTGAAACAGCCTAATATTCTTGGGCACAGCAAACACAAAATAACAAGCCTACTCCAAGATCGTAATGGTGACTTATTTTCTGTCAAAGAGTTCTGTCACAGATGTGTCAGTTGCCGATAGCTTAGTCGGTAACACGCTATTTTGACAGCTCGATACACTAGACGTGCTCGGCCACCGTCAAGGGTGATGAAATGTAATGACAGCTTTTTTTTCATGTTAAATAGTTTTATATTTGTATGTACGTAGGTATTATTAGTGCTTACTGATATATTTACTAAGTTTTTAGTTTACTCTTATAGCACTTGTGTATGACCATGTAAATATTTTATGACACTTTGATGTGGCCTAGAAGATAGTAGTCTACTAGAAGTACTAATCCTGCGCAGGCGAAGTTGCAGGCACCAGTTACTGTATAACTATATTTACTAAACTCAGCCACATTGATAAAGAGCATTTTTAGTTAGAAAGAACTTAGATCCTGTGATTTATTTTATGACGAATAAGGTGATTTTCAGAGCAAAATGTTCTTGATTGAAAAACGACCATTACCTAATACGTGAAGGGAGAAAAACGTCCGTAATTTAAAAATCAGCTAACAGTAGGACGTAGTTCTAACTTGTAAAAATAGAACCCTTGTGAAATGTGAATTTGAAGACAGTAAAAATTTGCTTAAAATAACATTTACAATTGCATATTACTAATTCTGTTGATTATATTTTATTTTTAAATATGTAATACAACTAATTAATTTAGTTTTCTTATACTTAACATATCGTACTTTTGTGTTTTGTAAATTTCTTTTAGCGCTGCGGATATGAGCTTTACTTTGCTCAGTATTAAATTATGTTTGTAAATCAAAAACAATAACAACATTAACACAACATCCTCTTAACGACAACTGCTATGCATTATGACAAATAGATCTTACTAAGGCTTCATAGTAGCTCCTACTTTGGCCTCATAGTCAGTGCTATAATATATCTATGTAGGTATATAAATATTAACCCCTATTTCTCCCGGTCACGCTATAACTTAAGAACGACTATTATTACTAATAATATAATATATAATACGATTAATACCGATTTCATTCATTTATATCAAATGTTTTCCAATACTTCGTAAAAGGTTCTTACATTAAAAATGGCTTGCTATGGCAGGGCCGAAGGCTGAGCCTACTACGCGAACGAAGTTGCGGGCAGTCGCTAGTATCATATAATAACAGTAGGCCGAGCACGAAAATCTGCTTAAGTGTAAAGTTATCGTATCGTTTACGTATTCAGTACAAACTATGAGTTCTCTGTGCCACTATTGTACTAGATAAATGACATTTTGTATTAAATACGTTAACAATGCGATTACGATACATAAGTGTAACGTAATCGCAACGTTAACGTATTTAACTAATCTAATCTGTTTAAGAACAGATGTTCGTGCTCGGCCTACAGTGCTTCATATTACTTGTTTTTAGTACTCTATAGGCATACTAAATATAATAGTTAAGCCTATGTATGCAAGTCCATCTAGTAAAAAATCTTTCTACACTACATTTTCTGACTCTTTTTTTTTCACCGTTATCATTTTTGTAAATGATGTAATAACAACCAATTGTCACATGAACATGGTTAATCTGGGAGCAAGAGCAATACGGATTTCTTGGTTACGGATTTATAACACCAAAAAAAATTAAATATATACCAATTATAGTTCTCTTCATACAAAAGTTGAGCAGAAGCTACTTAATTCTATTTATATCATTGTTAATGCGACTGACTGTTGATTTTTACTTTTACCCTTTTTTTCAGTTAAGCCCCTTTGTTGCGGGAAATGTATGGCAGATTTCACGATAAATTTAGACGACACAAATCACGTGTAAAGTTTTTTAACAAGTTTTATTTGTTTTGTTAATGGGTTTTTGCTAGCTGTTGTTTGTTGCATTTGTTTACCAATGGTTTGTGTGGGAAAATTTACCGTGTAATGTATGTACCTATGTCATTTAGGGTGAATTGAACACCAAAACTGAGGCGAGTTCGAGACATCATCGACAAATCAGTATTGATTTGACGGTAACTTTATCGTTAACAATTAAATTAAACACTTTAAAAGGATTCAATCGCCTATAACCCTCTCGACCGTCAAAGTGGCGTTAGCAATGGATTTTCTTTTGTCTGATTCAGGGACAGCTGACGGATTATAATATTCCTTAAGTAATTAAGTCCGTTTAAAGTTGTTTAATTTCAATATATCAGAATCGCGAAAACCTAAGAAATCTTTAAAGTTGACGTGAGATAATGCAACACACCCTTAACAAATGTTATTTTTCTGTCGAAAATACTACCTAATCTGAAGTAGCCTAACGTAGAGAGTGAGAGTGAGATCAAAAGAGAACCGACGTGGCGTTACGGTGAATTAACATTCAGCTATGCGATTCTCTAAGAGCAAACATCATTGCATCTTTGACAACGTCCGTGAAACAAATGATGCGATGACAAGAAACGTTGGAAAAATAACCTTATGTACAAGGGCGATATCTCAAAGTATTTGGCATCGGTGAGCTCGTCGGCGAGCGCATCGACAAATCATTAGAGAATCGCACGGCTGCCCGTCATGCAACTGTCAAGTTTGAACTTAGACTCGATAAAACCATTAAACTGTAAATTAGCAGCAATTTTATTCAGATTTTTTACTAGCATTAAACCAGTACTTTAGCACTAGAGTGAACATAACTCCTAGGACACTTCTCTTTTTGTACATACTCTATTTTAATATATAGTTTTATCATTTATATACCTAATCAAAAAATATAATGTTCGTAAAACAATGTCCATATCATATTCCTATAATATGCATTTATTGTATACGTTTGACACAAAGGAAATGTTCAAAAATTGATCTGTTTCAATATACAACATTTCAACTCGTTTCATTTCACGAATACTAAGGCAACATACCTTTACAGAAGTAAAGGGTTGTCCTTTGACGGCACAAAGGAATCGATACTACTTAAATATTAATGTGGATTGCAGTATTAGCCAGAAAGCCCCATTCAATATGTATCGGACGATGATAGTCGTCGTTCTATAGACGTGAATAGAATTGTTTTTGTTTAGATTTATGTTTGTTTTAGTAATACATTATTGGTCGTTAGGTACCTTGTAGTGGTTTGTGACGGTTCGATTCAATTGATAACCAAGATGGCGGAAAATGAGGAATTTAAGGAATGTGTTATATTCCTGTTTATATTAAATATATAAGTAATATATTTATAATAATATAATTACTGATAATTTTTTTTTAAAATTAGGTTGCATACGCATGTTTTCTTTATTATTATTTTCTGTACACGAGAAAAGTAAATACTGATAGGAAGAATCACGAAAGAAACGTCAGAATACGTGAATGGATTTGGAAGACACCAGCAGGGCTATTATGTATCTCGGTTGCTAACAAATGTTGATTGAAATCTTGAAAAATGGTGGCGCTATGTCAGTTTGGACAACTCCAGTAAGCAAAAATGTTAGTAAGTTAATGACTGGAGCTGACAAAACTGACATCGAGCGCCCATTTTTTTCGATTTCAATCAACATTTGTTAGCAACTGAGATACATAATAGCCGTACTGATTGACTAATTTAATTTCTAATATATTTTATTGATTTAGTATAATTGGCCAGTCAAAGTCAAATCATTTATTCAATTTAGGCATCAAAGACGCACTTACGAACGTCAACTTTTCATTATAATGTACTTTAAAGACTCTACCGCCGCGTTCCAAAATACATAGAGCCCACCGAGAAGAAGCGGCAAGAAACTCGGGGCCATTCTTTTTATATGGATGTTTACAATGTTTCTACTTAGGTACTTCAAATATTACATTTTATGGGTGGCAGAGTAACAGCTTACCAGAAGTGGAGTATTCCAAGCATCTTTATCTTCTATATAATGTCGAACTTTATAGTAAGCTTTTTTTACTAAAGCGTTTTTTACAGTCAACTTGAATTTGCCCTCTGTGAGCTCAGTTATGTGTTTTGGGATTTTGTTGTAAAAACGCACACAATTTCCTAGGAATGACTTATTAGTCTTCGCAAATCTAAAACTAGGTACAGCTAGCTATCCTATTTGTATTTCTAGTATTAAAAGTGTGGTGATCACTATTTAACTTATATTTATGTAAATTTTTACGAACATACATTATATTTTCAAATACATACAGTCTGTTGTATTACTACACTTAGAGACATGGTTAAAATGTATAAGACACGATGAGTAAATGTGTTTCTATTCACAATAGCGTATTTAATCTCCTACTCTCAACTGACAGTGAAATAAAACAAATATTTGAGATTTAATCCAACCGAAGATAACTTTCTAAATTGACTGATACGACGAACCTGAAGAAAACTCATGAAAGTCTATTCACCTGTGAAGTTTCCAATTAAAGGAGCCCTCTCATCGCTACTGAAGCGTAGATGAGGTGAAATTGGATTCTGTCCCATAGCGTCCTGATGTGTTCTACCGTGAGTGTATCTAGTGTACGGAGTTGAAGAATATCGCCCGTCGGAATGCGAGTCGTAAGAGGCAAAGAAACCGGACTTACGAGATGGTACGTATTTTGTGCTTCGTCATCTTAATCGGTACCACCATAGTACCAGTTATTCTGCTGCAAAGTAATAGTCCGCTAGCATTGCTACGTTAGAGTGTAAAGAGCCCTGCAGTTAGTGAAATCACTGGGTCTAGAGACTTAAAACCCAATGTCTTGTGATATCAATCGCAATGCAGTGCTATGCGAAACTACAGTGCTAAGCTCTGAGTGACACTGTCATAGGGAAGTGTAGGTACCATTAGGTGCACAACTTGCCCGTTTAGTCACTGGATAGAATAAACAAAAATGGATTTCTTTTTTTGTTAACTATCCGTAAGACTCTACAACTTTTCCTTCTATACACCAAATAATGTAAAGCACAAAACAACTTACTGATTCATGATGAAATCACGCGTATGACTTATGACCTATGAAGTACAAATTACAAGTGTAGTGGGGGAGTAGACATAAGTAAAAAAAAAATATCTTTTCATAATGCTCCCATATTATGGAATAAGGTTAAGTATATGTATTTGTCTTATAGTATTATGATTTATTTTACTTTACACCGTGCAAACTAAATTGTCAATTTTAAACGAGCGTAGCCGCGTGCGAGTCAAATAGTGTCACATAAATTTGTTAATAATATTTAGTACATAGTTATGGATGCACCTGGCCCCTCCGTACTAGATTAAGCTGCTGAGTAAGCTTTATTGTGCTTACTCAGCATCAAAACTCTTATTATGCAGACGTCTCGGCAGGTGTGAACTGTAAATGTACTTTAAATCATAATTATATTAGCCTCCAAATCGGCAACACGTATTTTTATTTTATAATTTTAATTAAATTAATAATAAGTTTTTAAAAACATAATTGTACGCGCCCAAATCAAGAGTACCTATATTATCTATACTAATAATATTATAAGGAGGAAAGATTTGTATGTTTGTAACGAATTGGCCCAAAAAGTACTGGACCGATTTCAAAAATTCTTTCATCATTGGAAAGCTACATTCACCCTTAGTAACATAGGCTATATGAGATTCATCATCATCATCATCATCATCATCCATCACCGCGCGGGTGAAACCGCGGAGAGCAGCTAGTATTTGACAAAACAATTCTCTTAACAAGTGTACTTTACTTTAGCATAGATTCATTATTAATCTATAACTATAATTATCGGATAATAGTTTATTTAATAAATATAATAAAATAACACAAACAATGGACAAAGGTTAAAAAACACTTTAATATTTGGTAAACCAATTGTTAAAGAAAAATTGCGTTCCAAATAGAATATTTATGAATTTTTTTGGGAACAATATCAGCCAGCATTCAACCGTGCCGTTCAAATCACCAAAAAAATAAAATATTGGTAGAATACGCATACCAAGTTTCGTCAAGATTGGTTGAAAAATGCAACCTGTACAGGAAGACAAACGAACACCCTAAATAATATACGGACAGATGAAAGTCAATTTGGCCAGTTAAAGCAGAGACGCTTCGCACGTTCGGTCAATAATTATTGAACCCAACTTGTGCGTGATTGATGCCTGTAACACCGCGCTTTTTACTTCACCTGGCTGGAAGGTGACCTATATTTGCCAATACGCGGTCGCCACTTGAAACTCTTATACCAAAGTGGTTATTGGTTTTTTGATGGATTTGATTGCCGTTAGTAGTTCAGTTTGCCATTGGATTTAACATAAAAAAAAAAGTTTTATTTTATACAAATACAAACGTCACTTTTAACATTATCACTATTAATGAAACATCAGGTGATCAGCCGTTCGATTCTCTAATGAATCGTCGTTGCGTTCGTCGACGAGCTCACGGATGTCAAATACTTTATGAGATATCGCCCTTGTACATAAGGTTGCCTTTCCAACGTTTTTGTCATCTCTTCATTTGTTTCACGGATATTGTCAAACATGCAACGATGTTTGCTCTTAGACAATCACAACATGGCAGAAGGCCGATTTTGCTACCGAGATTTAAAAACCGATGTCTTCCGTGTCACTCTAACCGCAATGCAATGTCACGCAAAACTCTATATTGGATAACCATTTCAATTGTCATGGTCAAATGTGGTGCTTACCACCATTAGCAAGATGTACCCTCATCACTTGCTATTAAAAGCTTGCAAATTAAAAAGACATATAAAAACATAATACCTTGATGACCGAGCTTCGCACGTAAGTAAACAATTGATTTTCTTGATCTAACTTCAAACCAAACACTCCTTGGCTTATTGTTGCTAACAGCGCCATCTATTGTCAAGTAGCTTTAGTATGTTGCCTGAAAACACGGTTAAAACAACGTTTTCTGATAATGAAACCTAGCTAGATAGACTTATCTCCCCCGAAACCCCCTGCATACCATGAACATAGTTGGAGCCGTTTTCGAGATTAAGACTATAATATACATCCGTGCGATTCTCTAATGATTAGTCGATGCGCTCGTCGACGAGCTCACCGATGTCAAATACTTTATGAGATATCGCCATTGTGCACAAGGTTATTTTCCAGCGTTTCTTGTCATCTCTTCATTTGTTTCACACATCAAAGATGCAACGATGTTTGCTCTTACAGAATCGCACGGCATATCTACAAGAATTGTTCGTTAAAAGTCATTATGTATGACAGTACAAACCCTTCAAATATACAGTATGAGTAGCTTTTGTGTTAAACCGTGTAACCTACCTAAACCTAAACCGTTGAACCGATTTTGCTGTAGTAAGGTAGTTTTTTTGTCGCGAAATTAGTTATAAATATTATTTTTAGGGTTAGTTGGTGTAAGAATTAAGATGCCAGTGAGGATAAGATACCACAATAAATTATTTTAATTTAATTTTTATAATTTAGATTTATCCTCAGAAAAATCTGTCGATATCGTTCGTGTTATGTGTCGGGACAATGACTTTTTATAACAACTGTTGGGGGTATATTAAAAAGTATCTACATACTTCAAGACAGTGACACCCGCCTCTTCAGTCGGCTCGTGACCACGATCAATGCAACTTGATCGAAACGTAGAGGTAAATAAATACTATTACTAACGCGATTAAGCCCCGTTAATATAATATAAATAAATTATTTTCAGTCATTTTTAAACCATAATTTTTATTTTGCACTTAAATATGGCATCTTACACCAACGTACCCTTTATTTATAATATTACCTATTTATTTATGAACAAAATTCCGTGGGCGTCCCGCTTAGACACGAAAAAAAATGGTCAGGTTAGTTATACGGCAGTAGCGACGGCATTATTTTACTGCATTCGTCGTAAATACTCGTAGTTACGCGTTGAACTTTATATAACAGGAATACTGAGGACAGTGACTAAAAGACGTATTAATTCAAACTATGCCTTTTGCTTCGACTATTATATGTGACCTATCCGTTTAAATGCGTTATGGCCAATATGATAATAAACAGGCTATTCCTAAACTCAAGAAAAAAATCCATTATTTTCCAACACTGAGTGTGAGTGTTAACTGACAATAATTTCGTAAACGTCGTCAAATCTTAATTTATTTTATTTAGTTAACAATTTTTATTACTTTGATTTATGGTTGCGATTAATAGCGGTGTGTTTAGAGATTAGATTATAAAAAAAATCAATCAAAAATTTTAAAATTTTTCTGCAAATGTTTATTATGGCTTAGCTAAGTGACATGGTTTTTTTTCTCTAGACCCATGCCAGGTTATTGTTGAGTTTCGGGAAATTCGATATGTGATACATCGTGTCCGTTGAATTGCTTTATGTATTATACGACGGTTCCGATAGCTAAGCTTGGTAGCAACCCCGCCTTTGAAGCACCCACGTCCCAGGTTCGATTCCTGTCCTGCCTGGGACAGGAATCGAACCTGGGACCCGACAATATACTTGTGTGATGAGCAGAAATGTTTGTTTCAGCGTCTTGGTTGTTATGATGTGTTATTGGAAGTGTCCATGCCTCTTGCCACACCGGGAATCTCAGTGCGGGGGACTGAGTGCGTAAACGTTAAGTTACGTTAGGCCTTAACTTTAAAAAGTTTTTTTTATTATAAAGTATAATGACAGCGCAGGAAAAGTAGAGTGAAAACATAAAGTTTGTTTTTAAGAAAATGATTACCGAATAGAAATAAATACAATTACCAAATCCCATGTCGCAGAATTGAACATAACACAATAGCGAATGCCAGATGGTGCAGGCTTTAACGTCAATATATACACTACAATAGCAGCCCTCTATCTCACCCTTCTCACGTGTTATAAATATAAACAGAGGGAAACCTCCCTACTAATTAGTTCTAACCTAATTATCTCTCGACCCTTCTTCAGCATGACCTTTAAGCAGGCTGAATGTCCACGATCGCACAAGCCACAATCCGCTTAAAAAATGCTGCAGGAATTATTTCTTTGCCGTAATCTAAGCTGAAAATATATAGTATGTCAAATGGTACTGGCTACCTAAAACGTAGAAAAAAACATAAGAACTTATTACATACAACATTATAAGCTTTTAGTAAAAACAATCAAATCATTTTTAAATATGGAACTGTCGATGTATTTTAAATACCTCTATCAATTTTCAAATCTTAAGCAAACACAATTTTACTACTTGACTCAGTTAAAACTTTAAATAAAAAAAAACAAAGTTAAAAAACTCTAAACTCACCGTTCGAATTTCAAAATTCGCGCTCCGAATGACAGTAGGACGAATGCAGCAGATTCACTGTGGCAGAGGATAAAGGTTCTCAATTCAAAACCGAACGCGGCGTGTGAACCCTACGGCTCTCGAAGCAACTCTGCCGTGGCGGTTGCGCGGCGTAGGGATGTAGACTTACGATGATTTTTGTCGATATTTTATGACGGAAATATGTTAAGCAAATTGTTTCGGTAATGAGATGACTGTGATTATGATTATAGATGAAAGGAGTTTGTTAGATGTTGAATTTTGCTCGAGAATTAGCTGTTCCATTACGTTAAGTGGATTCTAAAGGGGAGATGTGTTAACATTAGGTATGTCAAGTACTTGGGAGGTATTTTAAATGGATAAGTGCATTATTAATTTTTCCAAAATTTTAGATGATGAAAGAAGGCAAAATGAAACCATTAAATAAGAAACTTCAAACGTAGTATAGCAAAATTAATATGATTTTAAAAAATAATTATATTGATCAGATATTTAAATTGCTGGAACGTTTCAAGCCAGGAGGTTACAAAAATGATAGGTATGACAAAGTATGAAACTCTGTGTAGTACTGCAACTGCGATAGTATCATCTTTTTTCTAAAGATCAAGTCATCCTCAATAATGGCGTTAAAAAATCGTAAGTCAGGGCAAAACATCGATAAAATATACCAAGAAATTATATCTATGTCTGTGTATATTGTACCTTCGAGCCACCCTACTCGATGGCACATCGATAGTCAGCATTTCAACTCAGTGGGTAATTATAAATCAATTCTGTCAACAGCTGTCAACGTCGAAGTCGATATCATTGTAAGCATCGACAGGTTTATCGATGCTACGTAAAACTATTATAATTATTTTGTTCTTCATTCAATTTGATTGAATGGTAAAGATCTTCTAAAATGAAAGCTTTATTTGCTTGAATATAGCAAATGTTTATTTAAGTAACGGCTACTTTGTTAATTATTTTTAAGTGTTATGCAACAAGCCAAAATTTATGAGAGAGAAAATATATTTTCCCATAAATACTATACAAAACAATTAGCAAATAATTTAACAACATAATTAGGATATTAATTCGTCATCTATAGATTAAACACATCTGTCGCAGAGCCATGTTATATTTTATTTTGAAATCCATTTTCCTTTAGCATTCTCAATTCATTGAGTAATTTATTATAAATCTGTATTGCTATTTTATAACAGTTTCGGTCGCCTGTTTTTATCCATATCCTGCCACTACTAACGACTTTTGCACAATTTGTACAGTAGTTAAGATATTTTCGTCTTCTTGACCTAAAAATGTTCCTAACAAATTTTTAACATTTTAAATTAATATATAATTCTAAAAAAACCTTACATATATAAATAATAATAATTATAATATATATTATACAAACTACTAAGGAGTGTAAGTAGTCTGTGTTTTATAAAGAAAGGTCTACGAATCATTCCATTTTAACACAAGTACAATTTGAAAAATTTAATACTTACTTCCATTCCAATCTACTTAGTTATTCGAATGTAACTTAAAAACTACGGGACCTAATTTGATGAAATTTAAATGGGACACGGGAAGCACCAGCTTTAAAAAAAATAATTTTGAGAATCGGTTCACCCTATCGAAAGCTATGAGGTAACGCACATAAAAAAACAGTCGAATTGAGTACCTCCTCCTTTTTGGAAGTTGGTAGACAAATATTAAGCGTATACATTTTTTCGCTATGAATACTCTTTGAGAATATGTTATGTTTACCCACATTATAACCCCATATCTTAAAATCGAACACACGTTACTATGATATACAGTGACTGCAGTATCTGTGTCAATGAGTTTAAAAATTTGTATTGTTCCTATCTAACGTAACGTCCTTTTATCTGACGGAGGATATAGGGAATGCACGTTGTATTTTACATTCAGCATTGTTACCGAAATCGGAATAATAATAGTAATATATTTATTTACTCAGATCATACATACACAAATTTCATCATCACATAGACAAATTTCTTTCTTTATTACCTACTAGGTAATTAACCAGTTAAGTATAGTTGTCAGGTGTGCTATTGTATATGTAACCACTCAGTGTATAAACCAACGCACTGAATAATCCAACGGTAAAAAATAAGCTTATTAGCAAGATAATTTATTGATCCAGGCGTTACTTTGCGGAAATCCATTATAAAAAAAAACGATTTAAAAAAATATTTAGTGATCCTTTTTGACACCTATTTGGGGGCGTGCACCACCCTCCCTCCCGCATAAAATGCTAATAGGAAGAATACAAAATAAAAAAACACAAGAAACCCCAAATAAACCAAAACCGATTCGACACGTGTTTCGCCTCTACACGAGGCATCCTCAGGAGATGTTGACTCGTCGAGCGCTAGACCGACTTATTAGCAAGCTTATCATCAATCATCAATCAATATATATATATATAAATGAAAGCCCTGATTGACTGACTGACATACAACGCACAACCTACACCATACGACATATAGGTCGTAGAGATTTGAAATTTGGCGGGTGTTTCTGTCTTTGTGTGAGATGGTGTATTAGAGGTGTATTAAGAAAAGATTTTTCTAAATTCAACCCCTAAGGGGGTAAAAGTAGGTGTAAATGTTTATATGAAAATCCTTTATTTTTTAACTTATGACTATGAAAATTTGTATTTAGAGAGTTCATTTAAATTAAAACATGGTGTTCGTTTTTATAGTATTTCTTTTTTTTAAAGCACTAACGCCTGCTTAGCGATCTCAAACATAGAAATTTATAGAGGGAAAAATTCACATCCTCAGACCGGATTCGAACCCGCGTCTTCTGACTATCCCGTGTCAGTAACCATGCCCATCTAGGCCACCGAGGCTCAAAGAGGGTTCGAATCCCGTCCGAGGATGTGAATTTTTCTCTCTATAAATTTCAATGGTGTTCCTTAATATTTTTTGGTAGGATCACTTAGAATGGTAAAATAGGGGATGAAACTTTGTATGGAAAATCTTTGTTTTTGAACTTATATGTGTGAAAATATGTAAAATACTTTCCGTTTCGATAAAACAATGCCCAAAAAAGGTTAAGTTATTAAGGTTTGTTTCCCACACGCAAAGGGACAAATTAGCTGGACTTGATTTGAAGTTTGTGTTTGATTTGATCATTTTTAAAATAGTTAATATGTAGAAAAATATATAGCAAAAGCTAGTTTAGTAATTTATATTACATGAAAATTCATATTTATGAAAATGTTTCTTGGGTTGCACTGTGGTAACGGATGTCTGGTGCATTTACCGAAAAATATTAGTAAGTAACTGCAGAAATAAATGAGATATTTAACAAAAACTGTGAATGGTTACTATCATGCGGTATGATCCCGATTTCACTGCTAGTGGTAATATATGAGTTACTATATCCACAGATTAAATAACACTTATTTTAGGTAACTCATTCGTATATCTCTGGTATCGTTTGCAACATGGCCTTTCATTTAATTTGACATTTAATTGGCCCGTGTTCATTGGAGCGATAAATAATGATCACACAAAATGGTGCTACAATTACTGCTTGTTTAAATATTGCAGGTATAAAATCAATATCTTTATCGATAAAGCAATGCATTTCACATCACTAGACGCAGCTTAGGGTGGCGTGTGGTGAAAATAAATGTACTTTTCGGGTAATAAAAGGTGATTAATTATTATAGTGACTATATAATAGACTGAGGCCGATTTACGCGACGTGTTAAATGTATTGAAAATAAATCGCATTCTAGTAAATTACGCTGTAGTTCAGTATTTATTTTAAAAGGTGCTCTTTTTGAGCTTAAATAAATTTCCACTGTATTTTACATAATGCTTAACTAGAGATATATGATGGCTATTAAAGTTATTGTCCTTACTTGCCCTCAGGTTACATTTTAGAGATAAGTTAAAGATAATACGGTCACATTCGTCCCTACTTGGACGCAGAATATATCCTGGTGAAGGCATACCAAGACAGGTAATTGCAAACATTGTAACCTGTATAAGTACATACAATATCAACAGTTTTCTATTTCTTGTGTTTTTTATTTATTCTTGTTAGAGGCTTCGCTATGCGCGATAGTGACTATTAGTTAAAGCCACTACAGCCGTGCGATTCTCTAAAAGCAAACAATGTTGCATCTTTGACAACATCCGTGAAACAAATGAAGATATGACAAGAAACGTTAGAAAAGCAACCATATGTACAAAGGCGAAGTATTTGACATCGGTGAACTCGTCGAATCGACGAATCATTACAGAATTGCACGGCTGGAAGAAATCTGGATAAAGTACCGTGAGTCATGAGTCATGAGTCGTGAGTTTGCGAGCTACTTTGTACCAAGTTTCAATGAAATAGGTGCATTATTATAAAAGGGAAATAAAAATAATTAAATACCAACAAAAACACGCTCTCGCATTTAAAATATTGTTACTAATTACCGATTATCTTAATATTCTTTTTACAACCTTCACGAGACCAAAAACAAATATAAGCATAATTAAAACTAACTTAAAAGACCAAAACAGCCGTGCGATTCTCTAATGATTCGTCGATACGCTCGCCGAAGAGGTCACCGATGTCAAACACTTTATAAGATATCTCCCTTGTATATAAGGTTGCTTTTCCAACGTTTCTTGTCATCTCTTCATTTGTTTCACGGATGTTAACAAAGATGCAACGATGTTTGCACTTAGAGAATCGCACGGATTTTCGTTCGACACAGAAAGTAGCAAAATATGGACTTATTAATAAAAAAGGTTATCACCGAACATAAAAGTGAAAGATAAGCAAACATATCACTTTTATAGGAAACAGTTGATACGGGGCAAAGTCAACTTTACGGCAAACTAGTTGCCGACTGCGTTGGGTTTCAAAACCAAAGCAAGATTAGCAAAATCTGTATAATAATTTTTTTATTGGTTAACCTTGCGCTACCTGCAAAAGAGTATGTTCATATAAGAGTATGTATATTTCTGTGTATTTTTGTGTATATTTATGTTTATTAGTGGGCCTAGCACGAAAAACTGTGTAAGTGTAACGTGGCATGTTCACGTGAAAGTGTAAAAAACAAATTAGATACTGAGTAACGGCTTCCGACATTAAAAAGCCAAAAAATAAGTATAATTAATAACTGATAGCAATTACAAAATTAAATAACTTATACGTCTTATTTTACGCGTTTGCAAAGACTAACCAGCTGTGGTAGTGTATTTATACCATACATATAACTTGACGACTCGCCGTCTACGAGTGCTCGTAGCGGCGTAGCGAGCGTTACGAGACTTGTAGACCTTTGAGAACTCGAAGCGTACTACGAGTGTCGTAGATTCTCGTAGACCTTCTTAGTCTTTTTTATTTACAATTAAGTTTATCATGACTGCAGTGTTACTTTTTATTTACAATAGTAAACAATTTTAAATATGTATATAATACATCTATTATATTTTATAGTTTATATAAGAAGAAAATTAAATGTTACCAGATGGGTACACTCATGTACCTTTCGAAAGAATGAGAAACTTTTCCAACCGATGACAAGATTAATTAAAACAAGGCATTTATTTACACATGAAAATTAACAATAAATTGCCTTATAACATTGTTATAAGGCAATATATTTTGTTTCTTTTTTCAGCTGAAGCAAGCAGATAAAAAAAATCAATCGTTTTTATGGTATTAGCTAAGTAATTAAATATCTATAAGTAGAACGTCTTCCCTACTAGCAATTATTCAAGCAGGTTAAGTGCGAGACGCAGTAGAATATACTGTATTTGTAGGAGCTATTTTACGATTATTAATATTAGATTTGGAAGTATGGCATTTATTACTCGAAACATTGTAATCAACATTGTCTCATACGTAGAATTTTTCTTAGGTAATAAAAGTACCTAACACCAAACAAGTGCAATTTGAAAATGTTAATACCGATTGCCATTCCAATACTTTGGTAAAAATCTGTTATTGGTGTATAACTCAAAAAGTACTGGACCGAATTCGATGAAATTTAAATGACACCACAAAGGAAGCACCAGCTTTCAAACAAAAAAGTATTTTTAGAATCGGTCTTTCCAATCGAAAGTTATGAGGTAACAAACATAAAAAAATTACAGTCGAATTGAGTACCTCCTCCTTTTTTTGGAAGACGGTAGAAAACAGCTGAAAGTAAAACCCTGTAAGCCATATTTCTTTAACAGTACAACTGATACAAAAGTAAATTATGATACATAGAGTTAATTTCAGGGCAGACGGATCTATTTACAGACTTTAATGTAACAACTCTCTTGAATAAAGATCTAGAAGCAAACATGTATGTTGTCAGAATGTGTATGCCATGCATTATTTTTATTTCTCTGGGGCGAAAACATCAAATATGCCGAGATATCTCTAGAAAACCTTTAATAATTTAATATGTAATTCGTATAAATAAATAAGATCGAGAACAGATATCATCTCGTTTATGTTACGATCCATGTGTAAGAAATTCAAAGCTTGAATAATTTACTTGTAAATATTTTTCAACAAAGATTTTTCGTTTCTACCGACTTCCTAAAAGGAGGAGGTACTCAATTCGACTATATATTTTTAATATTTGTTACCTCATAACTTTCGACTGGGTGAACCGATTACCAAAATTTTTTTTTTTTTTTAAATCATAAATCATTTATTGGTAATAAATATTACACGTCATTGTTTCACATATGAATAACACATGCATTTATATAGATAATACTTTTCGTATAGATGACATTATACAAAATTAATTATTTAAAAATTATTTATACAAAAGTTATTAAAGGCTGGTGCTTCCCGTGTAGCCCATGTAAATTTTATCAAATAGGTCCAGTAGTTTTTGAGTTACATTTCAATAACTGATTTTTACCCAAAGTAATAGAATGGAAGTCGATATTGAATTTTTCAAATGACACTTGTGTTTTATTGAACAATATAGGTATTAGTATAGTAATCAGGTTTCAATCACGCGGTTTTACTTATATTTTGGTAGAATTTCTATAGATACGAACATATTCCTGGAGTGAAGTATCCAGTGACACGCTTGCGTGTTATTTTACAAACACTAGCTGGTTCTTAATAAATAAAATATTTGTAGTTTAACTAATACGAATAACATATTTTCTTTACAATAATAACTACATACGAACGTGGTACGCTGGTTCGCGAAAAGTATTTTTTATGGGATACAAGACAAGGACAAGCGGCTCACCTGAAGGTAAGTGATACCGCGTTTTTTTATTAAATTTATAATCCTGTCAGTAGCGTCTCTATATATACTCGAAATATGTAAATTTAAAAAAAATATCCTTACTTGTTTAAAAATAAAGCCGATAAATATAATAAAATACGATCTCAATGTAGGCATAAATTATTAGAGCCACGATCAAACCTCGTGATGCATAGCAAGCTAGCCCTTACTCAATGTCTGTAAAAATTTACAATAAATTGCCTAATGTCCTTAAAGATGTGGAAAATGACGTTATCTTTGTTGCAAATCTAAAAAGCATGCTTGAGAAAAATTTTTACTATTCATTAGATGAATTTTACAACGACAATTTTGTTGATATGAAATAACTTGTTCCGCACAAACAAACTATTGCCATACCTTACAGGGTCATATATTGTCAGTCTGTAACATATAAACAAGACCTGCATGTAAACATATATATGTTGCAATAAAGTATTGAGTATTGAGTATACCGTCGCCCTCGGACATCTGGAGTACTAGGTCTCGAGGATGCGTTGCCGACCTTTGAGGAAGGATAAAAGGAAGGAAGAGATAGAAGGGGTAAAGATTGGAGTAGGAGGCTGGAGGAGAGGGAGAATCGGGAAGGGGGAATCGGGCCTCCGGAACCTCCCACAAACCTACGAAACGCAATAACAAGCTATGTTACTTCACGTCGGTGTTAAATAATTGATATATTTTAATACTAGCTGTGCATCGCGATTTTAACTCCGTGGTGATGGTTAATAATGATGACGATGATGAAAGTATCATAATGTGCCTGTGATATAGTCTATTTCTTTACCAAATTTCACTAAGATCCGTTCTGCCATTAGGCGTGATAAAGTAACAGACAGAGAGAGAGATAGAGTGACAAAGAGAGTAAATGAGCTACAAACGTTTTATAATAATTTGGATGCATACAAATACACGGAAACACACAGATATCTACTATATAAAAATAAGTCGGGTTTTCCTTAGTGTCCAGAACGCACAAACCGATTTCCACGGTTTTGCATTCGTTGGAAAGGTCTCGGGCTCCGTGAGGTTTATAGTAAAGAAAATTCAGGAAAAATATAAAAAGAAAAGCGGGAAAATCTTTTTTCACATACAGCGCCATCTCTGATACATAGCATGTACTACAAACCAATATTTTAAGTACATGGCGCCAAACGAAATGTTACATAAAACGAAGCCATCTGGTGGCGAAACGGAGTTCGCAGGGTTTGCTAGTTACCCTATATGTGGGACTAATTATAATTCGCCAATATAACAGTCAAGGTTGGCACCAGAATATTTATGTGTGAACTACACCAATCACACATCCTGTACATACATAAAACTTCCAAAATCTCGTACATTGTTCAGACACAAAGTGAGCGATGAGTTGAGTCAACTTCCAGACACTTGAGAGATTTAACACCCCGTGAATTAAATCCTGAAGTTTCCTCAATTATTTATTATTTTACCAACTGCGTACTTGTTGTTGTTGTGGAAAGGCTTCGTTTAAAGATATCATAATATCTATCTATCTATATATCTATAATATGTTAAATAGTTTGTAGTAGTGTTTTCTCTGTATAGGATTCAGATATGAAATATTTTCTACCGACTTCCAATAAAAGGAGGTACTCAATTCGACTCTATGTTTTTTCTTTTCTTTTTTGATGTTTGTTACCTCATAACTTGGGACTGGGTGAACCGATTATCGAAATTATTTCTTTGTTATAAAAGCTGGTGCTTTCCGTGTGGTCCCATTTAAATTTCATCAAATTCGAGCTAGTAGTTTTTTTGATACACTCCAATAACTGAATAGAATGGAAGACAGTATTAAATTTTTCAAATTGTACGTGTTACGACCATGGTAGCTTAGTTGTTAGCGACCCTACATTCAAAGCGCGAGGTGGCAAGCTCTCGGCCAGAGAGCTTGCCACCTCGAGAGTTTATATGTGCACAAAGAGTTTATATGTCGCGTATTCTTTGCGCAAGGAGTTTGTAACGAGTATTTTTTGCGCAAGAAAGTTGTATAAGCATTAAGATGGAGATCGACTATATTGGTATGTTCTAAATTCAAACACCAAAATAGTGATTGAAAGGCCATTCACTGTTTTCAGTGAATAAATTAAGCTTTATAGAGTGGGAATGATATAAACAAATATATCTGCAAGCTATTTGTTTATATCATTCCCACTCTAACCCGGAAGAGCTCATAAACGAAGGGTTCTACGGCTACGAAATTTTGCGATGAGCAGTATGTTATGTCTCGTGTTTTGTATGTCGTGACGTGTTATTGTGTGTATCCATCCACATCCATAGATGTCGCTCCATCCCCATATGATGGTCAAAATCATATAGAGAGTTAAAATTCTATGCTCGGATGGGTGGCCTAGTAACACGAATTGTCAGATGACGCGGGTTCAAATCCCGTGCGAGGATGTGGATTTTTTTCTTGACATTGGCAGACCAGTGAGATTTTCAGAGTAAATTTTTGATCTAGGCATCGCGTGGTCAGTGACGAGGTCATTTTCGTTACCATTGCCCACCACAAGTAATTTCCCAAGTGTGTCAAGGTACTTATAAGGCGTTGTTTGACCTGAGTAATGGCATATATTACGTTCATAATTCATAATCTGCCCATTATGTTCCCACTGCTGGGACTATAGCCGTCCTCTCAGAGAGAGGAGTTTGGCCACCACGTGGGCCCAGAAAAGTATCCTATGTCCTTCCCCGAGATATGACAATTAAAAAAACGTGAAATAAAAAATCATAAAATGATGTAGTTACATCATTTTATGATTTTAACAAATTAGTGTTAGTTAACACTAATTTGTTTTATACAAATGGATATAATATAGATAAAAGTACTTTTATAGTTATAATCACATCCCAACATAAATAATAATGTATTACTACCGAAAACAGTGTGAACACAGCTTTTCATTTTATGTACGTTAGGAAAATCTACACACGCGGAAAATTCTATTACGCGACTTACACGAGAAAATGGGATATTTATTTCACGTCTGAATTACGTTGCCATAGTAAATACAATATTTTGGTATCTTTTAATAGTTACTGTTTTTTACGGAAAAAAAGCGTTTTTGTAGAATGGATTTCCATATCAAAGGAACGATACGTTAATGTCATGTTAATTTTGACATAATATTTTTTTTACCAAAATATGGAACCGACATCAACGCTAAAAAGTGTGAAATACCTTGTTAAAGTCGGTATCATGACAGTAACATTCATTTCACACTCATCATTCATTTGACAGTAACACAGTCACAAACATTCACAAGTACAATTTTAAAAATTTAATACCGACTTCCATTCTATTCAGGTATTGGAGTGTATTGTAGTACCGAATTTGATGAAATTTAAATGGGACCAGACGGGAAGCTCCAGCTTTCAAACAAAAAACATTTGGAGAGTCGGTTCACCCTATCGAAAGTAACGAGGTAACAAACATAAAAAAAACAGTTGTACTGAGTACCTCCTCCTTCTTGGAAGTCAGTAGAAAAGGGTCTATTGTCACAATAATGTGCGCATGGTACCAACTTCGACAAGTTATTTCACACTTATTAGTGTAAAAGTCGGTTTAATTTTTAAATATTAAAAATATTTTTTCACCCCACTGATGGGGATTGTCAATATAATATAAGGGACTACGCTTCGTTTATTTTAGAAAAATTATATAATACCCAAGTACCACTGTCCAAGCGGTTGGGTCCGAGTTCTGTGAGACCAAACGCCGCAGGAAAGCTCAAAAACTCTCAAAAGAAACTCTGAAACTAATGGCAGAACGGAGCGAAATGAGACTGCAGTCCGCAGTTGATATGTCGGATTACGGTAAACTCAATAGACGAATTTGGAAGTCCATGCGACACGACTTGCGTGCTTATAATACTGCGCGTATTACGGCAGCAATCGAGCGGAACCAGGGCTCTAAAGTGTTTGCAAAGGATTCGTCTATTGGGCAAAGCCAAATGACAAAACTGAAGACCGCAAATGGCAGTATCGTTTCATCCAAGCCTGAGATTCTGAGAGAGATTGAGAGCTTCTATCGACAGTTATATACCTCGACGCGCGAACCCGTTACTGAAGCAGCTCAGGACACCAGAGCAAAGTTAGTCCGACACTATACCGAAGACATCCCGGACATCAGCCTGTACGAGATTAGAATGGCTCTCAAACAGCTTAAGAACAACAAGGCGCCAAGAGAGGACGGAATTACGACTGAACTTCTGAGAACGGGTGGTAGACCGATACTTTTAGTCCTCCAGAAGTTATTCAATTCTGTCATCTTCGAAGGCAAAACACCGGAAACGTGGCACAAGAGCGTGGTGGTGCTGTTCTTCAAAAAAGGTGATAAAACCTTATTGAAGAATTATAGGCCCATATCGCTCTTGAGCCACGTGTACAAGCTGTTTTCGAGAGTCATCACGAACCGTCTCGCACGCAGGTTTGATGAGCTTGTTCAGGAGGCTGGCCTCCTGAACAAGCCGGTTTCCGAAGAGGCTTTAGCACCGTAGACCACATTCATACACTACGGCAGATTATACAGAAGACCGAAGAGTATAATCAGCCACTGTGTCTAGCGTTTGTGGATTACGAGAAAGCCTTTGATTCTATCGAGAAGTGGGCCATACTGCAGTCCTTGCAGTGATGCCAAATTGACTATAGGTATATCGAAGCGTTGAAGTGTTTATACAGCAAGGCCACTATGTCAGTCCGATTACAGGATCAGAGTACGGAACAAATTCCATTGCAGAGAGGTGTGAGACAGGGAGACGTCATCTCTCCGAAACTGTTCACTAACGCATTGGAGGATGTTTTCAAACTTTTGGGCTGGAAAGGATGTGGCATCAACATTAATGGCGAATACATCACTAACCTTCGTTTTGCCGATGATATAGTTATAATGGCGGAGTCGCTCGAGGATATCGGCACCATGCTCAACGACCTCAGTAGAGTTTCCCAACAGGTTGGTCTTAAGATGAACATGGATAAGACGAAAATCATGTCCAATGTCCATGTTCCACCTATACCGGTAATTGTTGGAAACGATACACTCGAAGTTGTAGACGAGTACGTCTACCTGGGACAGACTGTCCAATTAGGTAGGTCCAACTTCGACAAGGAGGTCGCACGAAGAATCCAGCTCGGATGGGCAGCGTTCGGGAAGCTTCGATCCATCTTTTCGTCCCCAATACCTCAGAGCCTGAAAACCAAGGTTTTCAACCAGTGTGTGTTGCCAGTGATGACTTATGGCACTGAGACGTGGTCCCTTACTGTGGGCCTCATTAACAAGCTTGAAGTCGCTCAACGAGCAATGGAGAGGGCAATGCTTGGGGTTTCCCTGCGTGATAAGATCCGAAATGAGGAGATCCGTAGGAGAACTAAGGTCACCGACATAGCTCTCAAAATTAGCAAGTTGAAGTGGCAATGGGCAGGCCACATCGCTCGCAGAACTGATAACCGATGGGGAAGAAAGGTTCTCGAGTGGCGACCACGCACCGGAAGGCGTAGTGTAGGCCAGCCCCCCGCTAGGTGGACCGACGACCTCATAAAAACCGCGGGGAATCGCTGGATGCAGGAAGCGAGTAGCCGGTCCAAGTGGCGTTCTATGGGGGAGGCCTATGTTCAGCAGTGGACGTCTTCCGGCTGATAATGATGATGATGATGATGATATAATACCCTGTCTGTCTGTCTGTTTGTTACCTTATCACGCCTAAACAGCTGAACGGATCGTTATCAAGTTTCGCAAGGTTATAGTTTATATCCCGGGGGAGACATATTATACTTTTCATCATCATCATCATCATTTATCAGCAAGAGGGTGAAACCGCGTGGCACAAGTAATAGTATGGTAAATATAAAATAATAAACAATTTACAATCTGTTTACGTATCAAAGTTGTTATTATATTTGTAATAATTTGTTGAAGTAGATATTAATTTTATACAACCTGTTTATTTGTTATATTTAAAGACAGCCTGCGCTAAGCTTGATTTATGATATAAGGCAAGATACGATAGATAATAATTAAATTTTATTTATATATTTAAGACATAAAATAAACATTTATTTAAATGCTTTAACGATTAACTTTTTATTCGTTTACCACTGTTTAACTGTCTATGTATATGCATTAAATATGTAAAAAATACTCTAGATGTCAGTAAACAATAGAATTGTTAAATATATGTAAGGTGCTGTCAGCTCAGCGCTTGGCTACGTCCTTTACATGAAATCAAGCAAATGCATGGCGTAAAAACGTACAAAATTCATAAAAAATAATCCGTCAATGTATGTGAATTAAAAGTTACTATTTTATGAAATGTGTTTTGAAATAAATACGATAGTGAATAGAGAAAAAAACTTAAGTCAAATTAAGTGGTTTGGTAAATAAGTTTTAATTCCGTCAATGTGTACTTAGAAGTCTTAAAAATGTCATATATTTTTTTTGTAGTAAACTGCTTTAAAAACCTTCATTTTTATCGACATCGTGATATGACAGCACCTTAAGTAAGTTTGGAAAGAAACTGAGAGCAAGACCAAAAGTTCCGTTTCGGCTTCTGCTAAAAACATGTTTCGGTACGGACACTAGTTATAACTGACAAATTTTATACAATTTAAATTATCTGCCGTGCGATTCTCTAAGAGCAAACATCGTTGCATCTTTGACAACATGCGTACAAGGTAACCTTGTGTACAAGGGCAATATCTCATAAAGTATTTGACATCGATAAGCTCGTCGACGAGCGCAACGACGAATCATTAGAGAATCGCACGGCTGTAATCCATTCTCGGAGTGTAGTTAGTTTATATCTAATCAAATGATTTATTTGCTAGAACACGTGTACAAGGTCGAGATCTTATAAAATATGGGTCACAATGTATACTGTCTGCTAGCAGACGAGCAAATTTTCTATATCTAATACTGTCTAAAAAAGTCGAACACAATAATCCCGAAATTCTTGTACATTATAAAAACAATTCGAAAGAAGCCAATCTGATTTACTTTTAAACAGATTTCCATCCAAGGCCTTAATTTATCTGGTAAATAATTATATATAGTTATGCTCATACAGTACACATTCCTTTTATATAAATCCTTACGGGCAGGTGGTTGATATAGTAAATTTACAAACTTAATTAAATTAACAAAAATTTGTCCAAGGCACAAGCATCTCTAATATACATACACGGTAGAAGAAGTTTTTTACATGCTTTAAAAAGCGGTCTGCAACTGTCTAAAAACCACGCCCTGTTTATGACTCTTACACAACGCTGTTGAATTTTAAATACTCTGCCTATGTCGATTATTATTTATCAATTATTATGATCGAGTATTTATTAATATTATTAGTAGAAGTAGTCACGTATCGTGCTGACATAAAAAGTAAAGATTCAAACTATTCATATTGTAAATTAAATTACTTTAATTAGATTTCTATTGTAAACAGCATTACAGAGCGCGTTATGAAGGACTCAAGGGCTCATTACATCTTCTGTTTCCTTCACTGACCAAAGTTCCTGGTTAATTTCGAGATGTTCCGCCCTAATTAGTTTGTGGACAAAACAAGAACTTGGTTAAACGTTGTGTATGTACTGGTACATTTATATCCGTATTAATTAATTTTGATTACCAAAAAAAAATACCGATTTCAACACTAAAAAGTGTGAAATAATTTGTTGAAGTTGGTACCATGATAGTTCAAAAGTAGATACCTAATATTACAATATTGTGTGCATGATACCGACAAATTATTTCACACATTTTGGTATTGAAGTCACTTCCATTTTTTGTTAAAAAAATTTTACCTTTTTTAGTCGATTGTTATTTGCACACTGTCAATGATGATATATCATCAAGAGAGCCGTAACACTTTTCAGTTTTTGGAGTGTAACTCAAGAACTGCTTGTACGAATTTGAATGGGACTACCTCGGAAGTATACTTTAGCAAAAATAAAATTTATCGGTCTACAAATTGGGGAGAAATATACACTAAAACATAATTAATATACACAAAAAATACATACACACGAACATATAACCCCCTCCTTTTTTGAAGTCGGTTAATGCTTTATTTATTTATTTATTTATTTATTTATTTGGTTCACCAACGATTGTTACATTGTTTCTTATAACTAATCTATAACAGAATTATAGTAGGTACATATTGCTAAATGCACAACCAATTAAAGGTAAACACAGCATGCTAAATTAAATTTACAAAAAAGGAGTAACATTTGACATAGCTGTTGTTTAATAAGATCAAATTACAAGATACTTAGTTTGGAATTTCCTTGAGCAAATGCTCGCGAAAATGATTTAAGTTAATAGAATTTCTTTAATAAATTTAGAATTTCGTTAATAGACTTTATAACACATATATTTGTGTTTTAAGTAGATGTTTTGTTTTCGAATCGTTAATGTTTAAGATTTATTAATGGATGTGTACCTAGATGCCTCGTGCGGCAAAAGGAATCCTAGTATGGGAATAGACGTTTTTTTAAATTAGCTGCGCCCCGTTGTTTCTGCCGCGTGATGATGGATGATAATGATGATAATGAAAATGATCCTATGTCCTTCCCCGGTATTTGTTCTCCTTGTCAAATTTCATTATGATCATCAAGAAATTACTTCCTGCAAACGAACTAAAGATTAAAAATTTTCACCTCATAAATATTATTTATATTTTGTAGATATTATATTAAAAGTATACCAATTATAGATTGAACAAATGATGAATATAAAATGTATCAAATCGATGCACTTAGCATCGATTTGATACATTTTATATTACAACTAGCTGCCCCCGCAGTTTCACCTGCGTGTAATAGATGATGATGATAAATAGTAGGCTATTCTCAGACCTACTGAAAGTACACATAAAACTTCATAACAATCGGTTAAGCCATTTCAGAGGAGTTTTGTTACAAATACTATACGAGAGTTTTATATATTATAAGAGACAAATTGCAGATAATGGTTTCGCTAAGCAGGCGTAAGTTTTTTTATTAAACTAAAGTTTGCATAAATTGAGCTGCAGTCCTTGCGATGACATCAATATGCAGAGTATGCATATTTTTAGAAATAAACTTTAGAAATATAGCCTCAAACATAGAAAAAGCGAAGAACCTCTTATAAATGTTACTAGCGCAATATCAATTTATGATTTACAACCATATGCGTAAGAACTTAGCATTGAATTTTCTGTTAGTTGAGCTCCGTTCCTTTTGCAAATGTGTTTAAAATGGTCTCAAATTTTTCCGTATTAACACTTTAGCTAAATATTTTATGTATAAATACTGTTGTTATTAAGACTTTAAAAAATGTTTAAAATGCGTGTATTTGTGTTGTTAGTCGTGTGTGACGTCACTTGCCGGTTGGCAACAACCGGCATTATGCTGAGTATAGGTCGGGCTGTGTCTGAAAACTATATGATATAATTCCTCATCTTGTTTGTTCGTTAAATGTAAGCTTGTGTATTGTATTTAGTTTTCAGTCGCAAATAAAACTAGTTTGACAAAAAATGGTTCTGGTGTTTACATCAGTTTGCTATTCCGAAAGGCAATAGGCTTGAAATACATGTTATTGTACTTTTTGTTCAAACAACTTGAAGCTTGTATATTAAAAGTCTGTCACTTTGATAATGTGTGCGTATATGCACATACAAGAACCCAATACTTAGGTGTATACGATTGACATACTTTTTTTTTAATTTATAGATCATAAATATTAAAACAAATTTTGCTTATTTCCTCAGACTCTAGTAGGTGTAATAAAAAGCTCTTTGACATCGAACTTTTTGCTACGAAACGATTAAAAATAGTACTTGGAGCGCCTTCTTTGAAAACTTCGGTATATCTTTAAAATAGTCTAGAAACGCCATCTCTGCACAAGGTGATAAAACATTTTAGTCGGTAGGTAAGTTAGCAACGACTACGTTTCTGAACTTCAGAGTATAAATTTATAATATTCAGAGCATGAAACTAACAGTCAACAGTCTGGTAAGGTGATACCATACTAAAAACAGAGATGGCGCTGTAAAGCAATAAATGGGAAAATATGGTTCTGGCATGGATAGTCCGCGTAGAATATTAATATTAGTTAAAGGACAATTGGGTGGACTCTTAAAACTTACTGGTTAATTTTATATGCATTGAAAGATGCCTTAGTATTGGCATAAGAAGTAAATATTATAAATCTTTTATTATCTACGTAACCACATCAGTGATTAATAGATCTCTCGTAGATATATATAGATATGTATAGATAGATTAATAGTCTGTGCAAAATGAGAACCGACGTAGCGTTATGGTGAACTAACATTCAGATGTTAATATGGCAACCCAATCCAGCTATTATATGTCCGTCACGCAACTGTCAAAAGTGAAGTTCGACTCGGCAAAATTAGTATAGAACAGTAAGTTAGATTCAGCTTTTTGTTTACTTGCATTAAAACAGTAAATTAGCACGCGACCTCAACTGCTAGAACGTTTCTCTCGTTGCACAGACTATGCCGTACCATGCATTGTCAGAGTACTAACGATGCCTGATGGTAATCACTACGCTTGCCCATGATAGTTGCAGTGGCATCCAGAGCCTAGAACTGTAATTTTGCGGCTGTGAGATGAGTTTATTTAAACTACTATTTACCGGCAAAACAGTCACGATAATTGCGATCCCCAACGTGAGTGTTTTACCGGTAAATTGTAATAGTTTAATATGAGTCAAATTCACGAGAATATCAATACAAAAAATGAGATTGAATTTATTCCTTGAATTTATTTCCTTATCTGCTACACAACCGCGGACCTTAAGGTAACATGAACTGGCAAATTGCCGAACTAGAAGGCAGCCACGGTAGTAAGCTCAAATGTCAAACGTCAAATATGACACAGTGCCATCTATATACAGCTAGAACTGAAGAATAAGAGTAAGCTTGGCAAACCGTTTATTATTTTGATGTTTTCTTTTCTTGAACGCTTGCAAACACAGACAATAAGAACATAACTGTTTTACATTGTTTTTGAGTTCTTTTGCCCATTAATATCACACGCTACAGTGCCCTTTACAGCATAACGTAGCAATACTTGCGCACTCTCTGGTACTGTGGTGATACCAACCAACGCGGCTTGCACAAGGCGTACCACATAGTAAGTCGGGTTTCCTTGAGTCTTACGATTCAAGTCCCAAGATTGGTAGAAATATTATTTTTCTTAAATCTGCTTGGAAATTTGAGCATTATTTTGACTACCTCCTTCAAGATAATTCGAAATTGCTGTACTAGCCAAATCAACTCATGCGACCGGTAAAATGAAAATTCATATCACTTGTGGTTTAGCTGCCAAATAAATTATACATAATAAACTTATCTGTCATGTAATTTAAGAATGGTACGATATGTAAATAGAACGAATTCTGTGGGTACGATTTTGTACTCCGAAAAATGGCATATAATGGCATACAACAAGTAACACAACACAAATGTACAAGAAGAAACTTATCAAACGTTTTAATTAAATTTAGAACAGGCTTGCAAATAGAAAGCTGTTTATTAAAAAAAAAACAAATCTAAGTCAAAGTCAAAGTCAAAATAATTTATTCAATTTAGGCATCAAAGAATAAGACGCACCTATGAAATTCAATTTTTCATTATAATGTTTTGAAAACTCTACCGCTGCATTCCTAAATATAAAAAAAACAAAGAGCCTACCGAGAAGAAGCGGCAAGAAACTCAGGGCCATTCTTTTTATATAGATAATATTTACAATGTTTCTACTTAAGTACTACAAATATTACATTTTATGGGTGGCAGAGTGACAGCTTGCCAGAAGTGGAGCATTCCAAGCATCTTTATCTTCTATATAATGTCGGAATTTATAATAAGCTTTTTTTGTTAAAACGTTTTTTACAGTCAACTTGAATTTGCCCTCTGTGAGCTCAGTTATGTGTTTTGGGATTTTATTGTAAAAGCGCACACAATTTCCTAGGAATGACTTATTAGTCTTCGCAAGTCGAAAACTAGGTACGCTATCTTATTAAAAGTGTGGTGATCACTATTTAACTTCATCATCATCTCAGCCGTAGGACGTCCACTGCTGAAAATAGGCCTCTCCCATGATTTTTCAAAAGGACCAGTTGGAAGCGGCCTGCATCCAACGTCGTCCTGTGACCTTCATCAGGTCGTCTGTCCACCGTGTCGGTGGACGACCTACGCTGCGCTTGCCGGTCCATGGTCTCCACTCCAGAACCTTTTGGCCCCATCGGCCATCTGTTCTGCGTGCTATGTGCCCTGCTCACTGCCACTTCAACTGGCTAATCTTCTGAGCTATGTCGGTGACTTTCGTTCTTCTACGGATCTCCTCATTTTTGATTCCATCACGTAGAGAAACCCCGAGCATAGCCCTCTCCTTAGCTCGTTGTGCGACTTTGAGCTTATCTATGAGGCCCACAGTAAGAGACCACGGATCAGTGCCATAAGTCATTACTGGTAACACACATTGGTCGAAGATTCTTGTCTTGAGGCACTGAGGTATTTTTGACGAGAAGACTTCGCGAAGTTTCCGGAACGCTGCCCAGCCGAGTTGGATTCGATGATTGACCTCTTTCTCGAAGTTGGACCTGCCTAGTTTGACTGTCTGTCCCAGGTAGATGTACTCGTAGAAAACTTCGAGAACTGAGTTCCCAACTGATATTGGGGTACTATTTAACTTAACTATATTAAAATGACTATTATATCAAAAAAATAGTGGAGCAAAAAATAGTCATGACATACGGAGCCCAAACGTGGACACTGACGGCTCGAATGGTCCACAAGCTCAAGGTCGCTCAGCGGGCTATGGAAAGGGCTATGCTCGGTGTTTCTCTGAGGGATCGCATCAGAAATGAAGATCCGTCAGAGAACCAAGGTCATCGACATAGCCCACCGGATCAGCAAGCTGAAGTGGCAGTGGGCTGGCCATATTAGCCGTAGAACCGACAACCGTTGGGGTAAACGAGTTCTAGAGTGGAGACTGCGTCTCCGCAAACGTAGTGTAGGACGTCCTGAGGCACGGTGGAGTGACGATCTGCGCAAGACGGCTGGCAAAAACTGGATGCGAGAAGCCCAAGATAGACCTAAGTGGCGTGCAATTGGAGAGGCCTATGTCCAGCAGTGGACTGCTACAGGCTGATGATGATGATGATGATGATTATATCAAAATGAACACTTTGGGAAAAAAATGGTTATTCGTTATTCGTCATTGATTTTAAAAGTTCTGCCTAGGTACTACTTAGTTTTAATGTCCGTTCATTATTTGAGAAAAGTACCAACTATACAATCCTTGACCACAACTAGGCATTGATGGAATCTGATACACATATACATTACATACCTGTCGCAGCATTCACTTTATTATCTTGTGTGTTATCCTTGGTCTCCTCGCTAGCCTGTTTCGCTTCAGAACTTGTGTTGCAACCCATTTTACACACTTAACCAATCAACAGTACAAAATGTATACTTTACACTTGAAAGTGTAAACTTTACTAACACTAAACAGTGTATATGTATTGTATAGTTTTCACTTAATGTTTGTTTCTAGAAAAATCTACACTGTACACTTAAAAGTTTACTATAACATTTTTTGTCCTTTGGCAGTTTTTGGTATCTGGAACAAAGAAAAGAGACATATTTTTAGTAAATAAAGTACTTAGGAGGCCATTACGGTCTTACTGATAGGACTCAAACCTTTTTTCAGAGCGAGAGGTATGGGCCGACATTAACCACACTGGTTATTATTTAAATTTATATATATTTAATAAATCTTTGTGTAACAAGAATTCCACAGATCTTAGGTAAGGAAGCATAACCCTCTAGATTTCATTAGACCAATCAGAAGGTAGAAGGCATAGCCTTCTAGGTATTAATGGACCTATCAGAAGCAAGAAACAAAAACTCCCGTAGGAACAAAATTTTGCTCCCGCTAATACCTAAAGCCAATTATCGCTTCTCGAATAGGTCTGATGAGAAACGTTTTGCCTGTACGCGCGTCCTTTACCAAATTACGATGTACAAATGCGTCAAAAGCCCTTCAGAACATTTTGTTTTGAGAACTGCGGGGAAATGGCGGGATAAACTGCCGTTGCATAGATCCTCGCTGAATAAGATTCATTAGGGCCCGACGTCAGCCCTTTTGTCTCCACCCTTCGATTCCAGCGAGGGTAGGTGTGAGTTTGCTTTTCTATGGATATATTTGAAGCAGCTTCTAGAGGAATGTTTATATTTTATGTGATTGAAAAAACTAACTGCGTGCAAGAAAGAATGGTTTCAATTTTGTTTTTTAACGTACCGTTTTTGAATAAAAATCAAGTGTTTTTTTCTGAACATAAACAATTTAAAAAAAACATTTTTAAGCAGCTCAATATGTTACGTATACCACTGAAATAAAAATAATAATAATAATAACAAAAACAAACCCGCAGGCTTTGTGGCGAGCCGTCGATGGGTGGCGACACCGTGGACCCTGATTCTCCCTGGGGCTAAATGAGACCCCTAACCCTTTGCTTGCCTTAAATGGCCAGTCTGGAGGTGGAGACGCGACGACAAGTAATAAAAGCTCGAAGGGTGGAAGTGTTAAAGGTCATAACGCCGGTAGTAGTGCTCTAGTGAAACCGCAGCACACCTTTTGACTCCCTTTAGTCATCTACACCAACGTTGCCCCTGTTGTCACCATTGATGGTGGCCCTTATGGGGGGCCCGTTTAGTGGGTGACAAGTCACTAACCTGCCTAAATATTTTAAAATAAGACTGAAATTAGCAGGTGCCGTAGTCTCGTCCATAGCCAACTATCTCCCTTATCAATAATAGCCTTGTCATTTTACCCATTTTTTTAATAGATTACCATCCATTCAAAATGTGTTTTTATACAACATTGTATTTTTTATACCAAACAGGCCTCTAAGTGTTGGCTACAGTCCCACTTATGCTTTTGTAAAGGGCCGGATGTAATCCATGGAATAAGATAATAATAATAATAATTAATTTAATAAAAGGAATAATAATAATTAAAATTTAACAACATATACATGAAAGCGATGATGATGATAAATTATTATCAAATTATAAACTACTGGTCAGATGTTGATCAAATTTAAATGGGACTACAAGAGAAGAATAAATAAAAATGTGAAACGAATTCAGAACCTCCTCCTTATTTGCATGTAGGTTGAAAATGTGAATGCCAGAAACTACAAAAAAATGTTTTATATAGGGTTTATGTAAACTTGATTTTATTGTACCTATATGTTCGGTTTAAACAAAATTGGGAACAAATAAATAATTTAAAAACATTGTTAACAAGCTTTGTTTGACTACCTACTTAGTATTAGCATAAAATAAATAATATATTAATAACTACTGGCAGGATCAACCAGGGAGCTCTCGCATCAAATCAAACTCGAGACGACGACGACGTATGTCTTGTGACTGGCCCTCGGTTGGATCGTTGTTAAAAAGACCCGTAACACCGAGGTGTGTCTCTGACAGTTCGTTGTTTGTCTCTCGCGTGTTTTGCATGCGCGAGGGTTTTATATAATACATACATAATTGTAAATTTAACATTACAATATAATATATACGCTAAACGGTACGCACAATATAATACAATAAATAAGTACACATATACACACTATAGTACATATTATTATTATAATAATAAAGTCGTAGATATGTTTCAATCCATCATTGAACGTCCGCGTCCAAGACGTACAACACTGAATAAATTTCAATTCGAAAGCGAAAACTATTACGATTCCGCGGAGTTGCGTGAGTCGAAACGTATTTTTTTTTCAATCAACAAAAAAAACGCGATTCGCCTGAATTTGTACGACTTAAAGGTAATGAGGGCACACGAGTTTTATAACACGAGTTTAATCAGCCAATAGGAATAGTAGTGCTACGGGAAAGTAAAATTACCCTTCACTCTACTGGTAGTGCTACGCGGTAGTGTCACGGGCAACGAACGAACTAAATGTAGTTTTTAAAGCACTATGTGATACCAACATTGAAACAAAACCCATGAGTGTGAAATCGCAAATTTTGCGAAAATGCGACATAAATGGTCATATATTTTGATCGCGTTGACTTACAAGTTTGATGTTTTCACAGCTGAAAGAGGCCGTAAACCTGAATATTTGATTTAAATTTCAACTTGATACCTCAACGCGTTATATATATCGTGATAACCATTCTGGTATACGCTTGTAGCATCTGGTCAACATGTTACAGTGTCCATATTGAAAGAATAGAAGCAATACAAAAGAAATTTATTAGATTTCTATCTTTCAAAGACTACCGATCTCTTGAGACATATTCTGCAGCATGTAAACATTTTGGCATAAATTCTATAGAACAAAGGCGTAGACGGTATGATATAATACTACTACAAGATATATTTTCCTGTAAAATAGATTCCAGTGAACTTTTGTCAAGTAGGTATAGCTTTTCAAACACCACGACTCCGAACGCGCACACATAGCTACTTCAGGTCCCGCACGTAAACAGTAACTATGCTCAATATTCCGTGTTGTGTCGCGCGGCGCGAACTTTCAATAAATATTACTCCAGTCTGGATTCATTTCATCTGTCTAAGAATACCCTAACACAAGAAATCAGGAAATTGCACTGTAAAACAAGAAATACGGAAACTGCACTGTAAAACATGAAATCAGGAAATTCCACTAGACGAATGTGTCCTAAAGTATGTGATATACTTAGGTATTCACAATATTATAAAATTTCTACAACGTTCAAACATCCCCCATTACTCCCACCTACGAGTACCCACACAATCACACCACACTTACACGCGCACACATCCTTCCACACTCACATAATAAGTACATCTGTATGTACTCAACCATGCCGCTATAAACACAATATCTGTTTTTCAATGTTTTATAATATGTGTAATCTTGTTTGGCCATATTTAAGTTTATATTTGATATACCTGTATATGTTACGTAAAACGCTGTTGGAATACCTTATTAAACAAAATAAAATAAAATAGATATATATAGTTATGTCACAAAAGTTATATAAGTTTACCAAAATCCAGTTGAATTACAAGCCAGATAATCCTTGAAAAATGTATTAAGTAAAAATAAAGTTCAAGTTCAAGTCATTTATTGCGAATAAAGGTGATACAGAGATCTTACATTTAACGTTTTATGATACACTCTATCCGGCCTTTACATGAGGCATGCAATATTACATAAATACTAGGTATTTATAACTTTAACGAAATAATAAATACAATATAAACCACAACATACATACGCACGAAGCTAGTTAAAAAGCTTATCATGGACACCCTATTTCCACCCTTGTAGTAAAACCACTTGGAGAGGTAACGCTGATTGTAGATATAAATATAGATAAGCATATATACATATACAGATGGTACCTTGACGGTTGATTGCACTTGAATAATTTTAAGTACCTCCTTTCAGATTTCGTCTGCAGCCTCCTATTTTTATTCATATTCATATATGTTTTTTTATTATTGCTTTTGTTCACAGACTCAATGGGTCCGTGGCATTGTTTACATTTATATTTTAAACTTATATTTTTTTTATAATTAGTAACGGAATACAGGAGGACATATTTTTTTCTTAACTAAACTTACATAATACGTTTTTTTTGTACACAAATAGACTTTTAACTAATTTCTAAATATCGTACATACCGAGAGCATTCCGGCTCCCGCAAGCAGCGCCCGTTCACGAGCTTGACAAGTGTGCCAGCCATCGCCCTCCTCAACCATATTTGAAGCCTTTTAGTGAGCGTGAATGTTCAAGGTATACACACATACATAATACAAAAGCCTAAGCTTGTCTATTTTTTTTTATAACTAATTTTAATATAAGTCGGCTTTCTCTACCCGGCCCAGGGCCTCATATTCATATTCATATATTTTAATTCTGTTTGCACATGTTTAAATACAGATCTTATATATATTTATTATAATAGTTCAACATAGACCCTGTTGGGCGCTACAGAATAATATTATAATATAATAACATATTTGTTTCTTTATTTAAATTTCTTTACGAGATACCGAATGAGATTTGTTTATATGTTTGTCGTTGAAAAAATCTTGTAGAGAATAGTAGCATTTTTTAGTGAGATATAACTTTAGGTTGTTAAAGAACGCGGATTCCTTCTCAATGTCTTTTAGATATTGTGGTAAGTGGTTGAAAGTTTTTATACACATTACGTAGGTGCTCGTACTGTGCATCTTTAGCTTAGAGTCTGGAAGCGTCAACCTATTTTTATGTCTAGAGTTACGTTTGTTTGTGCCTTTTTATTAACGTTTACGAGCACATACCGAATGAAAATAAATAATGTAAATGAAAAAGTTTTTATTACATCAAAAACTATAAAAACAATATTATATATTCAATATTATAACGTTTTACTCACTAAGATTAAATCCTACTAATATTATAAATGTGAAAGTTTAGATGGATGGATGAATGTTTGTTACTCTTTCACGCAAAAACTACGGCATGGATTTTAATTAAATTTGGTATGTAGATAGATGAGTCGCTGAAATAGCATATAGGATATTTTTTCATCATAATCATCATCATCCATCACCACGCGGGTGAAACTGCGGGGCGCAGCTAGTTATTGTATAATCATGACGATACTATGGTATACGTATGATTCGGCATCATACTCTTATGTATACCTTGAACTGCCAGACCTAAGTGGCGTGCAATTGGAGAGGCCTATGTCCAGCAGTGGACTGCTACAGGCTGATGATGATGATGATGATGAACTCGCCATGATGTAGTCACGAAGCAAAGACGTACAGTCTTTTCCTTTTTTTATTTATTGGGTCTAGAAGTCGATACAGTCAGCATTTTATGACACTGTACGTGTGATGATGATGCGATAACATTAGATGAAGTGGTTCCATCACGACACATTTTGCATGAGAGAATTGTCTAAAAACGAGTCGTAAGCAAAACGATCCGCTACCGTAAACATTCATCAACACGCGGGTGAAACCGCGGGGCTCAACTAGCATGTAATAAATATATATATTCAAATCGAACGCGTTGTTTCCAAAATTCAACTGAACAATTTGCAAATAGAAAAGATTTCTTAATGTTCATTTTATGTTTAACAGAGATTTAACCCGTTGACTCTCGATTCGCCATATTTGGCCAATAATACAAAAGATTTCGCAGAAACCCACCTACTTTTCTAGGAACTGCAACGTGTGTGGTTATAATGAACAACAACAAGTGAAAATGTAATACCGCCTTACATTTTATTACTTTGTTAAAAATCAGTTATTGTAGTGTAACTGAAAAACTACTTGACTGAATTTGATAAAATTCACGGGACCACGCGGGAAGCACCAGCTTTCAAACAAAAAAAGAATTTTGGAAATCGGTTCACCCAGTCGAAAGTTATGAGGTCATGACATTAAAAAAACAGTCGAATTGAGTACCTCCTCCTTTTTGAAAGTCGGTAGAAAAGTTCAACCAATCTTACATTATTCAGCAACATGCTCCAAATGCTCGCTAGGAATATTGCAAGGTTGACTTTAGCTAAACAATTCATTTTTATTTGGGCATGTCAATGAACTTAGCATACACTAGACTAAATAACGAGCAAGCATCGCAAGTCCCGTCTACAAGAGCCAGCACTCAAGTACTCTACCGCAATGAATTTTCTAAATCTTTCTATAGCAGCAACTTGAAAGTCTTACGAAGAAAAGGTACTAAACTGGAAATAAAAGACGTAGCAACTCTTTTTTACTCTGTTGCGTAGATCGATCAAACATAGTCTATAGAAGTCGTAGGGATCTTATTTTGTCTAGAGTCTGTCTGGAATCTGATTGGATATTTGGTGTACTCTCTTTTTGTCTCAGCGTTGGCGTCGTGTCGTCTGGTTTTTTATATATTAGAAGTGACACATAACATGTAAGACTTTATTGGGGTTACTTTGTCTCTGGGATAGAAATTAATACTTTCGTTACTTTCTTAAAGCAAAGACCAAGTTCAAGACAGTTTTGTGTTCAACGAAAATTTGCGTAAGTGAAATGCAATCGTATATTTGACAAATAATGTCAATAACTTTTTTGTTATAAAAACTTACGTGGTTTTTACTAATTTTTACTTAGAAATACGGGATTACTCACGTAATATTTATCGGATAGGTCCGACTATAGTTTCGATCACATTCAGTGGTCTACAAGATTCGGCACGCCCGCTTCGATGACGTCTCACTAAGCAATGCTAAATAGAAAGTCATTTTTTATCATTTATTAATTAATTATTGCTTTTATCTACCGACTTCAAAACAAAAGGAGGAGGTGCTCAATTCGACTGTATTTTTTTAATTTTATTTTGTTACCTCATAACTTTCGACTGGGTGAACCGATTCTCAAAATTCTTTTATTGTTTGAAAGCTATTTTTTCCCGTGTAGTCCCATTTCATCAAATACGGTCTAGTAGTTCTTGAGATACACTCCAATAACTGAATAGAATGGAAGTCAGTATTAAATTTTTCAAATTGTACTTCTTTTCATACTGTGGCACAGATGCCTTATAGTTTGAACTGTTTACGTCAACGATACAATTACGTTACATATATGTACGCAAATTTTATTGCTAGACCCAGTGCACATCCCAACTTGTTGTTCTATAATTATTTATTTATATTTCCAAACAAGCAAATACAAATTGTTCTTAGTATGTTATGTCTTAAAACCTAAGTTAGATGTGTCTAGACACTGAGTTCTCGTTAAAACTACTATAAAAGTATTATATTGAACTATGTTTAAATTACGATCGTTACGTACATTTTAGAAGTAGTGGGTAGGCATCTAAATACAACAAAAAATACGAGTATCGCGCACACACTTGTGTCTTTGTAAAGAACCGGATGTTCTTTTTATTTCATTAATTAATTACACACTACAGACACTATGGTCCATACCATTTTTAACCCTATGGATTAATTAAGATAACGTACATTTTGAACGGAGACTTTGTTCTCCAAACATCACAGTTTTACATTACAAAAAGAATACTTTATATTGCTTAATCTAGTAACACTATCTTCCTTATTACACTGACATTAGCTAGAGCATCCGGCCGCAGACTCCTGCCTTTGCCCTATTGTACTAGCACGGCCTCCACGACCTCTTCGTTCCTATATTTTATGGCCATCTTGATGTTGTAATCTGCTATTTGTTTAGCCGTTGCCTTTGTCGCCCACCTGACAAATTGGCCGATAGCATCCGAGCTCGTCTGTGAAGTATGTGCTATGGGCCGAGCACGAAAATCTGTTTAAGTGTAACGTAATCGCATCGTTAACGTATTTAGTACAAACTGTCATTTATCTAGTACAATAGTGGCACAGATAACTCATAGTTTGTACTGAATACGTTAACGATGCGATTACGTTACACTTAAACAGATTTTCATGCTCGGCCCACAGCTCACTGAGTGTCGCGATACTGCCACTACTGCGTGAGAGACGCTGTCTCGGAGCCTTGTGACTCGCTCTTTCGTCTGTATGATGATCATGTCATTTATATAGAACAATAGTGGCACAGATAACTCATAGTTTGTACTGAATACGTTAACGATGCGATTACGTTACACTTAAACAGATTTTCATGCTCGGCCCACAGCTCACTGAGTGTCGCGATACTGCCACTACTACGTGAGAGACGCTGTCTCGGAGCTTTGTGACTCGCTCTTTCGTCTGTATGATGATCACCGTTTCGTACCGGACGATGAACCGGATGTTCAGTAAGAGGATCATTGGTAGTCAATCAAAAATTAGATAAACGAAGTCACAGCAAAAATTCCGGCAGTGGACCGAGCACGAATATTTGCATAAGTGTACCGTTATCGTATTGTTGGCGTAAAACAATTGAATTTCGTATAATATCAACTTATGTAGTACAAGTGTGGCACAGATAGCCTCATAGTATGAACGTAGCGCTGAGGCAACGAACCTCCTACGGCACGTTGAAATGTGGTACGTTTTTCACTTGTTTGTCGGATACTTTTTACTAAATTATTACGGCGTTTGCGTGTACTAAGCGTACCTATTACTTCCTACTGTACAACTTGTTTATGCGTACAACTTTCCACACAAAAGTGTATTGATACAACAGCTTCGAGGAAAAACATGGCACTACGGTGGTAGCTATCAAGATGTACAAATTCATAAGTGTCCTACCGCCTAGTGTGTTACCTGATGATTGGAATTACTTGGGGTTTCATTGACCTACCTAAGGAGGGCATCCAATATAAGTTTTTCACTAAGTAAGGACTGTTTGACCTCTCCAGCATGAAAAAGGCAGTGTTGGCTTGTAAATTCTCGCATCAAATTTCGTGCACCGTTTGGAATTGCATGAAAAAATAAACTAGGCGGTGGTGCGTTCGGATGCTGATTTTGACTATACAATTTAACTCATAGGCACAACATTTTATTTCATTTATAATACTTATAAACAATACTAATATCGCCCACTTAAAATACCTGGGTCTTTTTTGGGTATTTAAAAAGTGGCAGTTTTCGAACGCAACATCAAAAACGAAATGGCGGTAATCCAAATTATTCAGTATTGGGTGGTTTGAAGTATTTTTATCGTACCTATGTACGAGTATATTGCGAAAAATGAGTGCATCCAGCAATGCAGAAAACTAAGATAACTAACTCCAAAAGAGTTGAGAGAGCAAGTTTCCAATGCAGACTAACTTTTTACCAGAAAAGTCACGTAGAAAATATCTTACTGATTTGATAATTGGCGACTTTCAAAAGGTGCTAAAGCTTATTCTCAGACTATGCTATTGTCATATTATGGTATACTAGCGACTGCCCGCGTCTTTGGTCGCATAGTAGGCTTGGTCTTCGGCCCACCATAACCTCTCATCTTTTCTTGGTTTTTCTTTATAGGAACCTTCTGAAAACAAACTAACACAACAAAAAAAAAGTTAGTGAGATCGTTCCATCCGTTTTCAAGTTATAGCGTGACCAGGAGAAATAGGGGTTCATTATATAATACCCCTATTATATAATATATATAAGCGGCAGTCGCTAGTGTTGAATGTTTCACAAACATTTTTTTTTTAATTTATTTTTTGTATGTTCTCACTCCTACACTGGTGATTCTTCATTAACGATCTTTTAGACAAACTAGACAGTTGCTGTCTAGCTTACGCTGATGACATAGAGATTTATCGTCTAATTCAATCAACAAGAGACAGCGAGTTACTTGAAAAGGATACCCAGGATACAAAATCGTATGTCGCTGAACGCTAAAAACGCCATTTAATAAGTTTCACAAAACACAAAACCTACATAAAGAATAATTATCACATAGCGGGAACTTTGTTGGAATGTGTGAACATTGTGCGGGATCTGGGGGTAATTATTTGATTCAACCTTATCTTTTAGGCCACACTATGATCACATAACCACCAAAGCGATTAGAAAGCTGGGATTCATCACGCGTGCTGCGAAGCCTTTTAGAAACCCCAGGTCTTGGCTAATCTTGCATAACAGCCTAGTCAGACCCATCCTAGAATATTGTTCTCCGATTTGGTTTCCCATATATGATACTCATGTGGATAGGATTGAGGCTGTGTAACGTCGATTTTTGAGACAGATTCGGATGTAGGCGTGCACTACCTGATTACACTGAACGACTAAACAAGTTCCAATTGAAGAGTTTAAGTAGTAGAAGTACTGTTGCAGATTTGTGTATTTTACATAGGATTGCGAACGGGACGTTTGGTAGTGAATTGTTGGCAAGTTTGAACTTTAAGGATACCGACTCGCTCTATGCAAAACCATACGTTATTCAGCATACGAGTACCTATCTCTAATAACAACGCTTCCTATAATACGCCCATATTTAGAATGTGCCACTTTTACACTACCACAAGCGTTTCCAAAGACATATTTTCATCCGTTAAATTTAGTGTCCAAATTGTAGTATAATAACTATCAACCAAAAGTAACTACGGATATATTTTGTATAACTCTTAAAATTGTGTCTGTGAAATATGGAAAAGTTGTGTATGGTTGTAATTGGATTTCAGGTCTTTAAAATTCTAAGCGTTATAGAATTATAAAATGCATAACCTGTTTTCTGTAACCGTACCTATTATAAATAAATAAACATAAATAAACTTCGCTAGTTCGTGATTTAAAGTTAGCACTCGAAGCAAAAAGTCTTTGCTCACATGTTGAACAAATAACTATTTTCAACTACCTGAAAGTAGTGTAATGATCAGTACAGCTCAGGTGCATGGTAGCAGCTATTCCATTCAGATTCAGGGATCACACGTTCGAGCATAGGCCGGGACAAGTATTTGTATGATGAACAGAAATGTTTGTTCTCGGGTCTTGGATTTTGTGATGTAATTTTCCATGCCTTCCGTAACACAGGGAATCCTGGGAGTGGGCTATGATTATGTAAAAGTTTTTTTCCCTTTAGTTTCCATTAATGACATATGTACCAGTAAAGTATTGTACTGGCATCTAAAAACATAAAACTTGAAGACTAACAGAATGTTATAAAATACAAGTAAGTTTTCCCTCTATATAAATAGTAGTAGTAGACAAATAATCTCCGTCTACTACGCATCTGTTAAAAATATCTTTGTATGCTCGAATGGAATACAACCTCTTACACATCCTTCGTAGATGTCAATGTCAAAGACTGGCTCATGTAGTTTCCTAAAAATGACACTCGGTGGCGCTGCTCGTACCATATCTACTTTGCTGTATGTATTTGTTTTGTTTTATTAACTTTAGAATATATATAGTACAGAAAGTTATCCAAATAAATGTTATAAAATAAAGAAGACTGAATTTACTTTATACGATAGGTCCTATCTCCCCATAACTCCCTTATCTTATAAACGATAGTGAAAATTATTACGATTATCAAGGGAGCAGTTCGTAGGTAGTTTGCGAGTTATAAACGACCACTTCTAACGATGGCCCGTATCAAACTCAGTAGTGGAGATGTGGAAACGGAATTCAGATTTAGTTTTGTTTCTAAGGATTTATGACTGAGTGATATAGATTGAAAAATCGGCTTACTGAGTTACTTTCTATTAAAACATATTATTCCTTTGACAAGTTTTTTTATTATAAAATCCTACGAAGAAATAATAGTCAGGAAGCATAATCCAGAACAAATTCCACACAAAAAGTGGCCCTTCAAATCAAAACAACGAATGATTCCAAATACAAATTACTTCCGAGGTTACAAATAGACATGTTCGGTGATTGGTTTAAATTCAGAAGGAAAGCAGGGATTGGTTTACGCACTTGCTGCAACGTCTACAATGACAGCAGAGTCATAGCGGCGTGGACGATGTTATGCAACAAGTGGACTGGACCAACTCAATAATAAATCAATCGTAAATTTCGTATGTCTTGCGAAATATGATTAATTTATTAAGTTTTTGTCTAGAAGACATTAGAAGAGATTCTTCGCAATTCGCACACAAAGAAAGATTATGAAACATTTTAGGCTTATACATTATACCAAAAAAAAAATAAGTCGTTATTTGCCAGCTGGATGTTTTCCAGTGGTCACAGAATACCTTCATTAACAATTTAGAAAATTCAATCAATTTATAGAATTACTTTAGAAAAGCACTGTGTTGATATTACTTACAAATTAATTAGCAACTCAGCTAAACCACTTTAAAATTTGCAGAGGGTGAATTTTCATTAGCTTGAAAAATTAAACGTGCTTTAATTTGACCAAACAATGAACTGTTTTTTAATGCTATATAGTTACCTATATTACATACCAACTATGCAGGCAATCATTTATTGTTCATTGTCTGTAGTATCTCTTTAGAGCGTAAACGCTTTGGAAGCGCCAATTTTTGCTGAGTATTTGAAGGGTCACATAATAATGATTGATATAGTATATTATGTCAATTATTCTTACCTGATGTAATAGAACATTATTTGATTAACAAGTTCAAGTTCCATAGACTACATTTAGAAATTGTTTATTAGTTTGTTATTGCCGAGCGGTTTCTACACACACACGTTTTTAAAATCAATCATTAAACCGGTCGCGTCAGTCACGAATCATCAGACGCGGCAGAGGCCTCTTAGAGAGAGGTCAGAGGACGTATCGCTCTGACGCCCGCGCTTACACAACTAAATATTAGTGCGCTCAAAACTTCCTGATACTTATTGAGGTAACATTTCTAAGTGGGATTCTAACAAATAATTTTATATGACATCTAGTGCATCAACAATAGAAATTTCATTGTTATAATGACATCGACCCTTGAGGGGCTAGTATTTTGCTATTAACCAAATTTCTTATGCTTATACTTGGTATCCAGGAATCCATGCTGGAGCCGAAAACTAATAGCAGGAACTATTTGATGGTTGTTTTATTTGCTACTCTCATCTCTTTTTGGTAGGTACATGAGTTAAATCTTACTTTTTTATAGTCTATGCTCTTGTAGATAACTATCATTTTATGTTAATTAATGTCGATATTAAAAATAAAATGTGTACTGCGTGATATTTTATTTCACCTTTTTGACTTGCGCGCTATTTTGGTCAAGCGGTAAGGCCACTGCCGCAGGGTGCGCTAATAAGTAACTCGCTAATGTAAAATACCTAAACTCGCGCAGCGCTGCGCTGAATAAAGGCTCTTAAAGATGTTGATGTTTCTTCGGGACAAATCATCAGCATAAAAAGATAAATATGATATTTTAAATAACATAATTTAAAAAAAACAGTAGGTACTTACTGTACCAACTGGTAGGTAGGTACTGCAGTTTTGTGTAACATGGTCCATATTTTTTTTATTATCTATAATTTTATTGTTTTCAGTCAAAATTAACGTAGTATATCTATGCTGGTTTTCACAGGCAGTCATACTATTATACATACTATTTTGCCGCATTGAATCGGCAAGCAAGCGAGAATAAAACATAACAAGCAAAACCATTGCACATTACATACATTTCAATATTTAGTCCTGAAGAAAAAAAATACATCCTAAATTAAATAAAAATTGACTGACTTTATTTTGCATAGTATTGACCATCTCGATTTGTTAACGTATTTGAACATCTTTGAATAATTATAATTTTGCTATAATTTACTAGTAAAAGTGATCCCTGGACATTTAAATCGTGTATTGTTTCTGCACCACTTCACAACGAATGCTGGCATGATGATCCACAACTGAAGTTCACAATGATAAAAATGAAAATGTACGCGAAGATTTGAAGTGTGCTCGCTTGCAAGTAAAATGTCCGACTGATGACGTACTGAACACGACTTTTAAGCCCCGCCTACTTGAACACGACTTTTGTTGGGTCATTTTTTTAACGCAATTACAGTTCCTGACTATTATTTCTTCGTAGATAAAATCTGACCGAAATAATTTGATTTTGACTTTATTTTATTATTATTTACTAATATTTCTGTTTTCTTAATAATAATATGCCTTGTCAATAATAAATCATTAGTTTTTTAAGTATCAGCTTGTACGCTACATAGCGGGACCTGGAGAATCTATATCTAATATAGATAAGCCAATATGGCATTTATTTTGCAAATAGAGTACGTGCAATAATACATATATTTGGGCCAATTAATATCTACTAAGGACTGCATGAAAAAAGAAATAGACAGGAGAATAACCAACACGTGGAAACGATATTGGTCACTTAGCGAAATAATGAAGAACAAAGAAATTCCGATGAAAGATAAAAGGAAGGTTTATAACATGTGTATCCTACCATATTTACTATATGGGTGTCAAACTTGGGCATTGACCGACGAACTGTCAAACAAAATTCAGATTGGAATCGAAAGAAGTACTCTAGGAGTTAAAAGACAAAAACTTATACATATAAAAAGTAAAACAAAATTTAAAAATGTATATACGACTTATAAATTACTGAAGTGGAGATGAACGGGGCATATGATTAGAGAGAAGAGAGAAAAATGGACAAGAATATTAACGGAATGGTGCCCACTAGACAGTAAAAGAAGCAGAGGTAGACAGATCAAGAGATGGGAAGATGACATTAGAAGAGCGGCGGGTCCAACATGGACCCGTACAGCTAGGAACAGAAAGGAATGGAGATCTTTAGAGGAGGCCTTTGTCGGAAGACAAGTTGTACCGAAATAACCGTTTGCCGACATTTAATAAAAAAAACAATATATATATATCACATTTCTAGGCAAAACAACTACTATGTACTTTAGATTGTAAGAAATAACAATAAAGGCTTTATTATTATTATAATATAAAAAACACCATTGTTTTTTATATACCGTACGAAAATATCTCTTAAATAGAATTACATAATAATTCTAATAAATTTACATGAAATTACCTATATATATTATTTTCTCCGTTTCGATTGAAAATTCAACCTTTTAATTGCCCGCGCGATAAGCCAATATGGCATTTATTTTGAGTTAAAATGATAAGAATGCAGTGGCATTTTCTCACGAAGTTAGATTATAATTTGACGTAAAAATTTACCTAATAAAACATTTACCTAATAGTTGATTCCTTTTATTCCAGCCACCCGGCGTTCGAGTTTTTCCGATATTTTTTCTTTTTGATACTTTTTCTAGTTCTTCTATATAGTTATGGTGTTAATTTTAATTCCCCCGACAATTCAGTCCCCATTTCTTCCATTATCCAGTATTTCTTGGGGATATATCCCGTACTGGCAGATGAGAGGAAAAGCCAATTATCTTTTTAAATAAATTGGCAAATTAAAAGGTCTTATTTTACCATTTATACTCCTATTTTCACTTTAATCAGACTTAAAAATATGAATAAATTCTTGTAAAGAGGTGTTGCAATGTTTATAGATAAATAGATAATTATGGCATATAAATAGATTAGATTCTGAGAAAGTAACAGTGTAAGGTATTTCAGACCACCACAGGTCATATCCAATTAAAATGTAGCTTCAGATACCAATCTGTAAGTTCATAAATTAAGTTAACATTTTGATGAAGATTACAGTATAGCTTCTCAAACGAAATAAATGACAGAACTATATAGGTACTTATTTTGCATTTATTTAGCTTATATTTAATCAATCAATCAAATCATTTATTCGCCAGAATACAGTCATAAAGGTCTTAAATAATATAAATGTGGCAAATTGTACTCAATCTGCAAGCAGACGTGCGAATTCTTGAACTTCAAAAATTAAGATTGTATATAATATTAAAGTAAATGTCAAGCTAGAAAAAAATAAAAAAATTAAAATGGTATTATAATTAAAATAGATAAATGTCAAAATAAAGAAATAAATAGCATTAAAATCAAATTAGTAACAAATCATTACAATTTTGAGTCTCTAAACTCCTTAACACTACAAAAACTCTTGTCCAGCAAATAATTAGTCAATTTTCGTCTAAAGTTATTGCCATGTAATATTTTAATGTCATTTGGTATTTTATTGTATATTACTATGCACATATCATAAACATTCCTTCTGTACAAATCCTTCCGTGCTGGGGGTTGGTACAGAAGGTTGTCAAACCTTGCTCGCGCTTGCCGGGTAAGAGCTTCACAGCGTTTTTTTGAAATACTCTGGATGATTTTTCACAACAATACAAATTTCCAGGATGTACATACATGGTAGAGGAAGTTTACCGTCTCCCCCATGAAAATTAAAAGTATTGAATACTCTACTGATGATAAAGTTTATTTATTTATTTCATGACGTGGACTGCAGGAACCCGAACAATTGTTTTTCTTCATAATTATAGTTTGTTATTATGTAATTCTATTTAAGAGATATTTTTCGTATGGTATATAAAAAACAATTGTGTTTTTTATATAATAATAATAATAAAGCCTTTATTGTTGTTTCTTACAATCTAAAGTACATAGTAGTTGTTTTGCCTAGAAATGTGATATATATATATATATATATATATATATATATATATATATATATATATATATAAAGATAAAAGAAAAGACCGACAAAAACTTATACATATAAAAATATAAATATATATATATATATAGTTTTTGTCGGTCTTTTCTTTTAACTCCTAGAGTACTTCTTTCGATTCCATTTTGACAAATCTGAATTTTGTTTGACAGTTCGTCGGTCAATGCCCAAGTTTGACACCCATATAGTAAACATGGTAGGATACACATGTTATAAACCTTCGTTTTATCTTTCATCGGAATTTCTTTGTTCTCATTATTTCGCTAAGTGACCAATATCGTTTCCACGTGTTGGTTATTCTCCTGTCTATTTCTTTTTTCATGCAGTCCTTAGTAGATATTAATTGGCCCAAATATATGTATTCTTGCACGTACTCTATTTGCTCATTATTAACCTTAATAGTTTTTTATATAGTTTGTTTTAATTTTACTCTGTTTAGGAACCAATCTAATGTGGATATCACAGTTTGTGTTCATACTTCAGTAAATTATGTTTTTACTGTGGTCATTCATACATAACTATTTTGACTGTAACTACCCTTGCAGATATATTTTGCAATTATAATAGTTCTATTATTTACATTACATAATATAAAGGCGTAAATATTTTAGGTACTTCGACCACATGTGTAAATCATGTAAGTACGTAGATTACATAAAACACTGGGATTGCATTTATCCTACAATGACATTAGAAAAAGTATTTTTCGAAAACAGACCGTCAAATAACGTACTTTCGTTAAATACAAAGAAACACTCATGAAACTGTGTCATATGACTATAATTGATGGAAGTCCCATAGGTATGACACGGTCGGCGGCCCCAAAGTTTGCTAATTAAACAAATTATCCCATTCCACAATGTAAAGTTAAATAATAATTCGGTATTGTTTGGTTTTGTTGTGTTTTATGTATTATTTTTAAACCTTAACTCAGCTTAACAAAATTTCAGAATAATAAATGAAATGAAATTAAAAGAAATCGTTTATTCTGTATAGGCATATGGGGCACTTACAAAGTGTCATTTTACATATAATATTTCTTAAATCGACAACCGGATCGGAACGAGACCACGACTGACAAGATCCGACAAGAAACTCAGCGGGCTTGTCAATTTTTTTTTGTATCGCCAATTTCTAAATGTATATACAAATGTTCGTTTATTTTTAGCTCCAGTGTGTTGCCTTACAAAACAGACCATAATAGCGGTCTCAGTAGAGCACATGATACACTTTGACATGGTAATACACGAGTAGGTAGATCCTGATGATCTAAATAGATCGATATAACATAATACCTACTTTATTATAATTGACTGATCGATTACAAAGCATGAGCAAAGCGTCTATGCAAAACTGCTTTTGTATGTTTGTCTGTCCGGATTACCGGCTGTTCTCCTTTACAGATAGCATTTATCAACCAATTCATGTTTTTTTCTGAGTGGGTTCGATAATTATCTAGAACTTTTTGCGATATGGTGTTTTGAACATTTTTCAAAAAAAAACTAGCTTATTAGTATTTTATATGAAATTAACGTATAAAAACGTATAACAGTTAGGTACTCAGGCCTGCTCAAGCGTAACGGTCTTAGAAGAGCATAGGACTTTTGGTGTCTTATTATAGATACAAACTCAAAAAATTCAATGTGTCTTAAAGCGTAACACTCACAAACACTTAATATCAGGCGAGCGACTAAGTCGTCTCAACACCGATCGACATTAAAAACGTATAACAGTTACTCAGGCCTTTTCAGGCTTAACGGTCTTAGAAGAGCAAAGGAAGTTTGTTGTCTTATTATAAATACAAACTCGGAAAATTCAATGTGTCTTAAAGCGTAACACTCACAAACACTTAATATCAGGCGAGCGACTTAGTCGTCTCAACACCGATCGACATTAAAAACGTATAACAGTTACTCAGGCCTTTTCAGGCGTCTTAGAAGAGCAAAGGAAGTTTGTTGTCTTATTATAAATACAAACTCGGAAAATTCAATGTGTCTTAAAGCGTAACACTCACAAACACTTAATATCAGGCGAGCGACTTAGTCGTCTCAACACCGATCGACATTAAAAACGTATAACAGTTACTCAGGCCTTTTCAGGCGTAACAGTCTTCGATGAGCATAGGATTTTTGGTTTCTTATTAGCGATGCAAATCCAGAAAATACAATGTGTATTGACTATGAAAAAATTATTATCAAGGTGGTAACGTCATACCAATGTCAAATTAATATAATGAATGTAATCTATTGTGACTAATTCAGTAATAGGGCGAGTTATATCAATTAGCTGTGAGCAGGTCGCGTGAGAGGGCACCGTTTGGGACGGGCCCCGGTGGGTGGCATTCGAAATAGAGTGGAAAGTACTGGTAGCTAAGCGATAGCTAGCGACAGCGTCAATAGTAAAGGTAAGATTCCCAGCAGTGCAGACTGCGGTCTGCATCAAGCTCAACGGCTAACACGATCGTTTTGGGAACCAATCGTAACAATACAGGAAAGGGTCCAATTCCACTAACTAAATTGCAATCGAACCGTAGCTGAGGTGACAATTACATATTTTCTATTCTGCTATTAAAAACAGCTCAGACACGTGTCTGTGTGTGGCCGCCAACGATCGATCAAAACTTTATATTCTGCTAACTTGATACATCATGAACGTGCGGTGCTAGCTCATATTCGTGTATAGTAGCGTTTAATATCTGTATAGTTAGTAGCATTTAAGATGATGTGACGTTCCGACTTGTCTATAGAAATAGTAGAATGGCTTTTTAGGTAATTATGGAACGACCAACAAGTTGAACTGCAATTGCAGCGGGATAGATTGTTGAACGTTTTCAAATAGTAGAATTGGCCACCAGCTGTGTCAACGTGTTTTGATAGCGTACCATGGGTATGTTGGTGCAAATCTCCGCTAGTATTATTCTGTAGGGAAATTCATGTGAAGTTTTAACAGTATTCCGAGTACAGAAAAAGTGAGAGCGCTATGCAACATTAACGATCAAACTGTATGTGTCGTTCATTATTCAAGGAGTTAACCATATTGACGGCAAAATAAGTAAATATCTATAAGTAGAACGAGTTCCCTACTAACGTTGATTCTCTCAGGTTTGACGCGAGACGTGTGTAGGGATGTCAACATCGCCACAAAAGAAGTACACATCGGCATCTACGTTTCGTTGTTAGCATACTTACGCAACAGAAAAGACATTCAAAAACTGCCAACCCCGACCGCTCTGCCGGCCGGCACTCATGTAATAATTGCCGGCAAGAGTCCTCCGCCCCCACCCACCACCTCTTCCCACTTTCATCGTCTATTTATCGCGTTGACTTTCTAACTACTTCATACTAACAGCTGTATTTATAAACAAGTAATTACTTGTTGCTAAGCAATTTCTCAACGAAGTAAGCAATTGACGATAGAATACTTCAACATAAAGTCTTATTCTATAGCCGAGCAATGAACGCGTTACTTACTAAAGTAAATGCATGACATGACCCTGTCAAAATTTGATGCATCTTTGTACACTTGTATTAGGTTGTTGTCATGGGATTTACATTTTTACAGCATAATAGATCCTTCACAGTTCAGACTTGTGTGCGAATGTCATTTTCATAAAACTTCACTTATGCAATAAGAACAAAAAATTGACGTGTTTTCATCGCTTAAGCAAAGGAAATGGCGACTATTACTCAGCTAAGAATTTTAGCCTTTGATAGTTCTAGCTTCAGGCAAATTCTAGTCAATAGAATCAAAACCGTTGCTTAAGTAATTCCTTTTCCTTAAGTAACGACTATGCTTGTTTATAAGTACGGCTGTTAGTATTTTGTTGACGGTCTGTTGCTTATATATCTATCAATATTCATAAAAAAACATTTAATTCTTTCTTTCAGTGAAAGACTGAGTCGATTTAAGCATAAACTGATAAGACCAATGTTTCGTTTATGTACTAGGAATCGTATTTTTGGTATGTATAATAAAGTTACCATTCAACCACTAAACCACATTTCAACAGATATCATCCAGTTGTTTCTCCTATTTCAAGATCCTTCACCTAAACTGAAAAGGATGCTGCTTACATCCTCCTCCTCTCCTCCTCAGTCGTTCCCTCAGTGTTGAGGATCGTGACACTTCGAAGTCTTCTAACTGCTTCCCTCCACCTTTTCGGTCTGTGGCTTCATGAAGAGCTTCGTTGACCGACATATCAAGCTGCTGCGAAACCTCACACCACTGGTCACACCACCGTTTTGGGCTGTTTCCTCTTGGCCTTTTGCCCTCTATTTTACCTCTGACAATTAATCTTTCCAGGTTGTCAGGATTTCTGCGTGCTACATGACCGAAATACTGCAGGACCCGTTGAAGACAAATAGTGGATAGCAGTCTGTTGTTTTCGATTTTAAGCTCTTTTAAGATCGATTCGTTGGTTCGAAACGCTGTCCAGGGGATTCTTAACATTCGACGCCAACACCACATCTCCAAAGCGTCTATTTTCTGCCTGTCAGTGGCTTTAACAGTCCAAGCTTCCAAGCTGTTTACATAGTTTTAGAATAAGCATTTTATGACTTTTTGCGATTTTTTAAAGTTGTTTTGACTTAAAAATGTGTAGAATATTGACTTTAGTATAAGGACATAATCTATATATTATATAAAAGCGAAAGATCACTCACTCATCACGAAATCTCAGAAACTACAAGTGCTAGGAGTTTAAAATTTTGCATGCGGGTTCTTTTTAGGACGTAGGTGCTCACTTAGACGGGATTTTATAAAATTCAACCCCTAAGGGGTTTTTTTGGGGTTGATAGTTTGTATGAAACTTCGTTACTGCGAGTGCTAAAAGTTTTAAATTTTGCATAGAGGTTCTTTTTAGGACGTAGGTGCTCACTAAGACGGGATTTTATGAAATTCAACCCCGTAAGGGTTTTTTTGGGGTTGATAGTTTGTATGAAACTTCGTTACTGCGAGTTCTAAAAGTTTAAAATTTTGCATGGGGGTTCTTTTTTGGACCTATGTACTCACTAAGACGATTCTGACCCATTGAAATCTGTGATTACTGTATCCCGCGAGGCCACGCGAGCGAAGCCGCTGGCGGGTTAGCTAGTATTAATATAAAATTAATTAAGAATTTAACATTTTTATTAGTAAATAAAAGCTCAACACTTGTACGAGTACTCACCTAAGTTGTGTTTTGACTTTTGTTATAAGCACTTAGATGACATGTACGTTAAAAACAATAACATTTTTTGACGGTTTCAGGGGCTCTCGTTAAATCATAGAGTGACATTTTTAATAGCTGCAACGAGTAATTTGCGGTTATTAAAAATGTCATTTATATTAAGATGTAGAACTTGTATTAAAGCAAACAATTTCAATAATTTAGAACATTAAAATTGCCAATAAACTGTCGTTTTAATTATCACACCTCAAGCCAATCCAAAACTCTCACTGATTTCCGAAGTTATAAGATTATTATTTTTCTACCGACTTCCAAAAAAAGGAGGAGGTGCTCAATTCGACTTTTTTTTATGTTTGTTTCCTCATAAATTTCGATTGGGTGGACCGATTCTCAAAATTCTTGTAGCGTATCACAAAAACCACTAAGCCGAATTAGATGAAATGGGACCACACGGAAAGCACCAGCTATCAAACAAAAAGAATTTTGAGAATCGGTTCACCCAGTCGAAAGTTATGAGGTAACAAACATAAAAAAAAGAAAACACGTACAGTCGAATTTTGGACGTCGGTAGATAAGTGTGCTACCATTTTAGAAACTGCATGAAGTAGGCAAGTTTTTTAGCTATTCGTCACCTAGGCAAGCTAGCAAGGCCGAATATTCTCCATCATTCCCTGTATGACTGAATTTATAATTCAATATTCTGAGGTAAAAAACCCTACGCCTTCAATACCATATTTAAAATGCAGTATTGTAAGTTTTTTTGTCTAATAACTAGATATTCGTGACTTAGTAGAGTAGATATATTATATGATTGTGTATATGATTATGTTTATGATATTCGAACGCCAGCCGGACTAAAAACTAAGTGACAGCAAATTGGCTCCGTTTCTCCCTTTAAGGCGCGGTCGTATCCTGATTATAGTAAAAAGCAGAATTTTTAAACACCTAGTGTAACGAAACATCTCAATAATATATTATGAAAAAAATACAAAGGTTAGAAAAGGAATAGGAAAAGAGTAATAACTGAATAGAATTCATACAACTCAGCAGAAAAAAAAATCCTTTCACGTCCAAACTATCAGTGTTTTCAGCGATAACACAATATTTTTTTTAGGTAATACATAGCCAACGTATAGTACTAAAGTAACAACCAGCAGTTTTTTCAATTAAGTTAGTATATATCGAAAAATATAAAGAAAACGTACAAAATCAACGCATTTTCGCATTACATCGTCCAATCTAACAAGCGATTTTCAACCTTACGTAGAGCATCGTAAATTATTTTAAAATTGGGGTTGGACCGCGTCTTAAATATGAAATTATAAAACTAGTAAGTAGTTGCCGATACTTTTTTAAATTCATTATCATACTACTAACTCCTTTTTCATTTAACTCAAATCAAACACACTCAAAATAATTATATATTACGATATATGCAGAACTGGCGTCTGCCATTGGTGGCACAAAATAAAAAAAAACCGTTTAGTGCCACTGTTGAGTTTTGTGCCATCGATAGCACAAAACAGAAACGATCTGAATAAGTTTTTTGATATATCTATATATATTATGTACATAGCCAATATTAGCTTTATATTATTGCTCATAGTACCTCACCAGCTCAACCTACTGGCCATGACAAAGTTTCGCTTCATTACTGAAAGTACAGTCTTCCACATTAAGATTTATTCCACTTTCGTGTCCGCGACAGACATCTGACTATGCCCAGCCCCGTTTAGAAAATACTTTATTGAACTTGTGTACCTGCTTATTGGTTTGTATTCGAATTTCTTTTGCGGATTTCCTAGTTCCGGGTTTATCATGCTAGAAAACTTGAGCTGCCTTCAATAAAAAACCAAAGGCTTGTATGAAATAACATTAGGATTTAAATCCTGTTAATATGTACTCGTAAAACCGCAATAGTAACATAAGAAGTTTTACATACTTTTTAAAATTAAAAGATACCTTATGTAATGTTATTAGATAAGATAAGATAAATTTATTTACCCAGAGTAAAAACTACACAATATGAACAGCTTACAGTAAGAAACTTACTAAACTTAACATAGAAAACATTGTACTAATTCAAAAGAGTATATCAGTGAGCCCCAAACTAAGCACTATACTTGTATCTTGGGGCTCTGGGGTTAAGTTACTAGAAGACACTAAAAGCCTATTCAGATCTGAGCGACCTAGCGAAAAATACCGTGCTGAACTCGATGGGTAAATAGTATGAAGTTCCATATCTGCAGCGAAACTTGTACCGCCTAGTGAGGCGGTATTTGCTCTTGTTTGGCGAAACTAGTTCCGCCGCCCCGTTAACCGTTGCCAACGAGTATCTCTACCGCGCGCGGTAGCGATATCCACTTTGGTGTGAACAGTGAAATTAACGAATACCCTTTCGGATTTCTCTATCGCTCACGGTAGCGAATAACGCCCAGGTTTGAATAGGCCTTTAGGCTGATTTTTATAACAAAATAATATTAATTACATATCCGTCTGTTTCTACACGTAAGTATAAAGGAGTACTTTGGTTTTGAGTTGAAGGTATTGCTTTATTGTGTTACTTTGAATTTAATAAATGTCATTAACATTTGATTGTTTGCGAATAATAAATTCATCTAGTCCTGACGGTATTTTTGTCGCCAGTACAAAAATACCGTCAGGACTAGATGAATTAGGTAGGACGACGGAATTTGCCTTTTTATTAAAAACGGCACCAAATCATTGAAAGTTGTCTATTTCCTATCACTTACCTGTATAACTAGATCTCTATGTATATTTATACATTATATTAACATCTAGGAAGTCCAATTTGAAAAATGTAGTACCGACTTCCATTCTATTCAGTTATTGGAGTGTATCTCAAAAACTACTAAACTGAATTTGATGAAATTTACACCGGACCGATTGTCAAAATTCTTGTAGCGTATCACAAAAACAACTAAACCGAATTTGATGAAATGGGACCACACGGGAAGCACCAGCTTTCAAACAAAAAAATAATTTTGAGAATCGGTCCATTCAGTCGAAAGTTATGAGGTAACAAACATAAAAAAAATACAGTCGAATTGAGTACCTCCTCCTTTTTTTGGACCGTCTGTAAAAGAAAAGTAGTTGTTAGTTTATAGGTCAGTGAACCCTAATACCGCGGTAATTTATCTACAATATTACAAAACATAAGTTGCCAAGAGGGCAAGTTGGCGCACAACCGAAGGGCAACTTGGCAACCTTGCCTGAAAATTGTCTGTTAATTTAATTGTCTTTATGCTTTGTCTGTTAGACTCTAAATTGGCCCTTATTGCCTTTAATTATAAGTTACATTATTGAATTAGTTATTATGGTGTAATTGATACAAAAGTCTTTTTATCAGCAACAGAATCCATTAGTTCAATAACACAGGTGTCTTTTAAAAATAAACCATTCGGGGCGATTTCCGTCAAAAGTAAAAGATAAAAAAAAACGAAATATGCAGTTATTGTTTTCTTATAAATCGAGGGCATGTCTCCTTTCACGATTTTTCTCTAACCTCTCGTGGTTCCAGACTTGGTCATGGCCGCCCTTCTCAAAAAAACCATCCTGTATATTTTGCATAAAGTCTATTTAACAAAAAATGTTTTGATCAGTTTGCCCACGCTAATCGTAAAACCTAAACTAGCCTTGTAGAAATAGAATGTCAGCAAGGGCTTGGTACTTGAAAACGAACGAATAAATTATCAACGGGATAGTTACCATGTATATTTTCTATGAGTTTCCGATATTTCGGCACTGTTGCAAGCGCCATGATCACGGATGAACTGAGCAATTGCGGGTGGGTGATTGTTTTACGAGCAGACGAAAGGGTCTACCCTCTTCCGTACTCGTTTGCTATGCGAGGGACTACTACTATTGTTCGCACTGTTAGTTTTTGTATTATCTCGACACACAACACTAACCGTATCAGCTCGAACCTTGGGACTATTACTGTTTTTGTTTTTACACAATCGTACCACTGGATTCCAGACGTTCGACAGTTGAAAACCATCCTCACGATTGAAATTTTAAACTTCGTGATTTCAATCGCTTCTCTGAAGAGTCTTGGTATGTAGTGGCGTTCTGTAGAAAGTATCTGGGGGTTATACAACTCGATCCAGTGGTTCGTACCTGACTCCAGGAGATGTTGAGCGATGGCAGATTTTTGCGAGTCATTATTTTTAACTGCTCTGATATGTTCCTTTATGCGACAAGAAACAGTGCGTTTAGTTTGACCAATGTAGGAACTACCGCAGCTACAATCAACCTTATATACACCTGGTACTTCCAACGGAAACCTATCTTTTGGTGCTCGTAGCCACTGTGTGTAATTATCCCGTTGATAATTTGAATACCTCTTATGTTTGTGGCCATGATAGTTTAAAAACTTATATCGAACGAATAAAGCATATTAAGGCGCATCCCAGAGCATATGTCCTGAATCTGAATCCGGGCGATGGGCGACAGTCGACAGCCGCGTGATCTCTGCGCACGGCCTTCTGCTAAAAAGTCTCTTAGATTTTTTCATAATTGGTTAATAAATATATCTAACTAGGTCTTTTGATAAATGTTAAACGAAAACTAAATCAATTTTTAACGGTTAACTCATTAGATTTTTAACGGTTAACTCATTCGTATACGAAATTTCAAAACAAGTTGTAGTTCGTGTATAGATGGAGAAAATCAGTGTTTTCCCCAATTTCTGTCATAATTTAGAAATTGATTTCTTTACTGTAATAGGTATTTAAAAAGTAAAATATGCATAGATAATGTTAGAAACTGTCATGATATTATTAATTTTGTTTAATGTTTTTTTAAATAACGCAGACATAACTTCTAAACACCAGGTTCAGGCTTCTACAGACATTTATGAGAATAATAAAATCGTTATAAAATACAAATAGCTAATATTGTGATGACATTTGCACTAAAACAATAAAACAAGCTGTTCAGTTTATATCACCAGTATTACCTTACATTATAAATAAAAGTATTGAGGATGGCATCTTCCCTATGATGAGGACAATGAGATTTTATAAAAACAGACAATGAGGACTTGAGATTTTATAGTCTGATTGCTTTAATACCAGTGTTATGAACTGGTAAATGAGCAAGTCGGCTTTCGTAACAACAAATCAATCGAAATGGCGCTTTTAAATTTACTCGATCCAGTTTTGAATTCAAAATCAAATTCAAATTAATTTTTTGTGATAATAAACGTCTTTAAGTACAATTACATATTATCACACAGTTAATATAAACAAAAAAAACAATGAACCAAATAATATCAAGTAAGTAATAGAATATACCAAATTATGTCAAAATATAATAATAATGTAAAAAATTATGTCAGAACGGTTTGGATAAGAAGAAACGAGTCACAGCTCTCTATAAGCATGGGTTGTCTGGAAGAGATCGCTCTGAACGATAAGACCGCCCATTGTTGCGCCTAGTTTTAAGCATTGTTTTTTATTTTATTGTCTAATATTAAGTCATAAATGTGGTGTCTCAATAAAGTGTTATCTATCTATCTATCTATCTAAGCATATGACTAAAGCCTTTGATCACGTGGATTATACCATCACATGTTTGACAAATAAACGATTCGATTTGATTTGATGAGGTTCTGCGCAATATTGTTGTATAGGACGTGCCTTAATTAAAAACTTAGAAAATTAGTGATACTTGTAGTTGAACTTAAGGCAAACTATACCCTAAAAATCAATAGTATTAAATATAGTCTCCGAAAATGTCACTTCTGCTGCCAAGACAATATGCTCCATCTCAACTGAATGTTATATTATTTGGCAGCTGAGCCAAGGATCCAGTCAAGTAGATTGAATTTCCTTCACATCGGTTATTTAAAGGTTATGTTTGTTTATGCGAGTGACAGGGTGGAGTCAGATGATTGCATGTTTTGTACATGCAACAAACGCAAATAGTAAAAAGCCTATTACATTGCATTTTACAAACATCCGAGATTAATTATATAGTACGTAATTTTTTTATAGTATATAATATTTACTATACTCTTGTGTTTTATGTGGCAGCCTAAGTGCACATGTAGTCGCACTATTATTACATTAAAATATAAAATAATTCATATATAATTAATAATAAAATTTGCATGATTAATCTATGGCGGCTATAGTTGTGTGTAGTGTTAAATTTTATTGTGTCAAACTGTTTTAATTATATATTGTAAATTCATTGTAATTTTCAAAACATTTTTGAAAGGCAATATTTTTTTTTGAAAAAAGTTTTGGAACAGTTACAGTTTTATTATACAGGATGTACTGAAACTCGACGATAACCTGGTACTGGGCGAAATACCAAGTTATACCCGTGATGAAACAAATAAGATATACAAAATCATTTATTTTCCAACATCGAGTGTCAAAATTAACTGACAATAATTTTGTAAAACATAATTTATTTTACTTAGTTAACAATGTTTATTAATTTTACTTGTGTTTGCGATTAATGGCACTGTTATTTGAGATAACTTTATTAAAAAAAATCTCTTGAAAATTTTAATTTTTTTCGTAAAGTGTCTATTAGGTAAGTGATATGGATTTTTATTTTTTTCAAGACTGGTACACCGTGGCCTATCGCCCGGTACCCAGGTTGTCGTTGAGTTCAACGGGACACCCGATATGTATAGATTAAGTGAGCATGTATGTTAGGCACCACACACGTATATTTGTCGTATGACGATGCTTAATAATGTGTGAGTAGTGTAGCATGTAGTTAGAAAACTTGTACAATTTAAAAAAAATTATACCGACTTCCATTCTATTACTTTGGTAAAAATCAGTTATTGGAGTGTAACTCAAAAACAACTGAACTGAATCGGATGGGATTACATGGGATTTACACGGGGAGCACCAGCTTTCAAACATAAAAATAATTTTGAAAATCGGTTCACCCAGTCGAAAGTTATGAGGTCACAAATATAAAAAAATACAGTCGAATTGACTACCTCCTCCTTTTTTGGGAGTCGGTAGAAAAAATAATCCATTTGTTTTAGAGTGCGACAGTAATATTTTGACAGTACCTACATTAAATCTAAATTGACTATCATTTTTGAGCTTTTTTGACGCTTGAATGGCAGAATTCGCCCTATTTACATAGAACAAGTACAATTTGAAAAATTTAATACCGAATTCCATTCCATTCAGTTATTGGACTGGACTTAAAAACTACTGGACTGAATTTGATGTGTTTAAATAGATGTCTACAAGGGAAGCACAGCTTTCAAACAAATAAATAATTTTAAGAATCGGTTCAATCTATCGAAAGTTATGAAAGTGAAGTTATTTTCACCAAAACATTTAAAAACCCAGTCGAATTGTACCTCCTTCTTTTTGGAAGTCGGTAGAAAATGTTGTCTCTGTTTTTTTTTTGGATTGAAAAAACAGAAACGACGTTTAATTTTAGTTTATGGCCTTAATGGCATTTCCTACATTTTGTAGCGGCCTTAACACGAATAACTACGTAAGTGTAACGTAACTAGTCGTTCTCGTAAAACAGTACATACTGTCATTTACCTAGGGCAACGACAACGAAGTAGTACTTCTGCGAACAGTAGACCTCGCGAGCATAGTCTTGTCAGCGGCAATTATCCGCAGTACTTAACAACCTATTATCTCGGAAAACAGTTCTGACCAAATATGCTCATATTCGTATATACTTATTAAAATTAGGTAAGTAGCAAACTTTCCCCTTTTTAGGAAAATTATCCTACATAAATCACCGAAACCAAAAAAAATAAATTGAAATAGTAGAACATACATACCAAGTATCGTTAAGATTGGTTGAAAAATGCTAGCTGTAAAGGGAGACGAATACTTACCACCTAACAAACATGCGGACAGATGAAAGTCAATCTGGCCAGTTAGGTACTGTGGCACTAGTATAAATAACTACTTTAATTTAGTCCTGGTTAAAAATTAAAATAAGAAGTTTAATTTGTTCGCTTAGGTAGGTACCATAAGTCGATGACATTGTCATTTTAATTCCAAAATGTAATGAAAGCCAATTAATTCCGCACCGTGGCGAATTCGTTAAAAAGGCCATTTTCACTCCCACTTTAATTATTCACTGATTTCAAACGTTAACAAGCGTTCGAGGCAGGGCTGTCGGCATAGGCTAAGAGCCAATCATATTAGCTAACATCAGCTCATAGTCGAAATGAAATTTCAATAGGTTTAAATTCAAGTTATCGAGTGGGTTTCTTGCTACAACAATCTTTGGGTCGCGAGATGTTAAGCTGCTGTCTATTCCGTCACAATAATTGTGGAGACTTCGTGTTGAACATAAATGCGACGAATGCCTTCAAATCAGTTGATGGAGGAGCTCTTCTGTTAAGGAACAAAACAGTTATATACAAACATCTATGGTATTAGATAGTTAAACATAACCAACATAAAATATAATCATTTTACTTATTGCAAAATAAATCTTTACATCACAATGAAAAGCTTAAAATTAAGTCTCACAATGAGCGGTCTTATCGCTCAGAGCGATCTATTCCAGACAACCATGGTTGACAGGCAATGTTTATGGTTTACAACTTTTTTAGTTTATTTGACTATTGATTTTATTATTTAATGACTAAATAAGCTACTAAGATACATCTTAGTAGCTTATTTCAGTGTAGGTAAAAAATACAATGCAATAAATTTACTTAGGTTCTTATATTTATCCAGGCCAGGGACACATATTCAAAGGCAGGCTCGCTAACAATTGAGCTAATGGAGCCTTCATATATAAGTATTATCTATTACTCGTATATTCGCCATAAAGCATTTCAACGGATACAACGCGTCACATTTAATAGTCGAAGTAAAGACGTCTTCAAATCACTGTCGTCTGTCTTCCCTATATATAGTAAGTTCAACGCAAAACTATTTACGACAAACGCAATAAAACACACAGGAACATGAAATAAAATTTAATAGGTGCTTTTAGAAAAACATTTAACAAGCACGCTGTGTGTAAAATGACTGCACTCAGAACAGCTCAGGTAATAAAAACAGTCTCTTAGCTCTTAGACTAAAAGCTTAGTTAAAATAAAACTGTGGAAAGAGCCGCAAATTACTCATGTATGTAGGTAAGGTATGTAGATATGTATACATGTGCGTCTTTCTATGGTAAGTAGGCTGACCACATGGCTGTGATTGTTCTCATTGAAATGTGAACCTTATTTTTAGCAAGTTATGGTTGAAATCGTTTTGGGGTAAAACCGTCGGGGCTTTAGGAGCTTAGAGCTTTCCTTTCATTAAGCAGATGTAACAAAACGTTTTCCTCATTATGGGTTGGTCAGATTTGTTGAGACTAGCAGACGTGCCAGCGGTTTTGCTCGTTTCACCCTCAATTAGTACAAGTTTCTATCTCAAGTAGTGTTTCTTTTTTTGGTTTTTATATGTGTCAAAAGAGTGCATTATTATTCTACTACCCGCAACGTGCCCACGATTGGCCCACGAAGATATTTCACCGGCAACCCTCCGGCCATTATCAGAGAGTATCGAGTCGTCACCGGACCGTACCGCGCGCTACACATGAGATGGCGCAATCGTGATAGTTAAATTTTTAATAAGTACTTATCTACTAATTACCTATATCCGTCTTCATCGATATCAAGAAGTTTGTTAAAAGTCAAAATCAATTATTCAATTTAGTCATCAAAGACGCACTTATGAATGTCATTTATTCATTATAATGTGCTTTAAAGACAATGTATAAAGCTTATATGGTAAAACGTTAAATAGGTTAGATATAGAGCGTACTGAGAAGAAGCGGCAAGAAACTCGGGGTCATTCTTTTCATATAGATAATTTCAATGTTTCTACTTAGGTACTGCCATTAACACATTTTATGGGTGGCAGATGACAACTTTCCAGAAGTTGAGATTTTGTGTGTATTATATATTAATCCATAAAATGTAGATTTTATAAACAATATTTGTGAAATTTTTAATATGAAAAACGGGATTCACTCACGTAAAAAAGTCAGATCTTTCCGACTCAAGGAGAGTGCAGAAGTGCGAGGTGAGACGCAACCGCGAGCGTTATGCACTCTCCTTGAAAAAGACCACCGGATGTGGTTGAAACTATAGTCGGAAAGATCTGACTTTGTTACGTGAGTGAATTCCGTTATTCATATTAAAAATGTGTACAAACCACATTGGTTTTCATAATATTTGTGAAGTGGATCGCGACCGCGAAATCTGCATGGGCAGAACCCAAGCGGTAGAAGGCGCTAGATTACCACATAGGCTACTTGTAATCATCATCATCATCCATCACCATTAGCTAGAAGTTTAATATGAGTGAAACTCTGAAATATTTCAATACAAAAAGCGAATCCTCATTAATATTAGCACTCTAATTATGCAGGAAAAAGTACACACTGTAGGTATTACGCCGAATGAAATTTCGCTTGTTAAAGTTGAAAATAATGTATGATTCTCACAGTTCTGAAATGTACTGTTTTAATTGCATTAAAACCACATTATTCAATTATTTATCGAGCACAACCAATTTCATTACGACTAGTTTTACTGTACGTTCGCGCACATTTATACGTAACTAGCGAATGCCCGCGACTTCGTTCGCGTAGTATCGGCTTTCGGCCTCCCCACACCCTCCCGTATTTTCTAAGAACCTACTCCGTACATTAATACACACAACAAAAAAAAAGAATTAGCGAAATTGTTCCATCCGCTCCAATGACCAATGGAAATAGATATTCATTTTCCTATATATGTATATACCGGGTTACCGGTAATCAATTAGCATCCTGTTAAGGGCATATTCTGTACATCAAAACAAACAACTTTTGTTCTAGAACTTTTCCCAAACCTAAACAAATTTCCCAACATTTTTTTTTAAGTTTTTGTGGTTCTCTCTTAAATTTCAAAACTCTACATCGCATCCACTTAATTCATCTATGTGTAGCCATGCATAGTTAACAGCGCGTCGTAGCGTAGCACAGCAACGACGACCTTGACATGCCGCGTCTCAATCCCTTTCTTACGCTGCCGCCGCCGCCCGCCCGCCGCCAGCCGGGGCTTGTCGGCATAGTGTTAATTATGTTTAGACCGGTCAAATTGATTTTTAAGTTTTAAATAGAAAAAACAACGAATTTTCGAAAGTCATAGAACAAAAGATATTTGAATTGGTGTACAGAATATGCTTTTAAAAGGATGCTAATTGATTGCCAGTGCCCCTGTATAGATTATTTTCAATTAGGTTTTAATTAAACAATTTTATGCCGTTGTCCTGATTACAGGCCTTGATACTGTATAGGGTTGAGACCAATATTATCGTTTTTGTTGTTAGCTCTACTAAATCTTACAAATTTAAAATTAAATAACATTAACAGGATCGTTACCATACCACCTGTTTGCTATATATATATCTCATTACTTGTCATTTCCTTTGTTAATTTACACAATTTTTTTAAGTTTGCTCCTATAGCATAGTTCAAACGGTTGACGGCCTGGCATATCCTTGCGATTATGTAAGAGCAAACATCGTTGCATCTTTGCCAACATCCGTGAAACAAATGACGTGATGACAAGAAACGCTGGAAAAACAACCTTGTGTACAAGGGCGATATCTCATAATGTATTTGACATCAGTGAGCTCATCGACGAGCTCGTCAACTAACTACGAAGAAATAATATCAGGAAGAGTAACTGCCTTAAAAAAATGACCCAATAAAAGTCGCGCTAAATCAATAACCTCGTTCACGCCGCTATGACTTCAAGCTGTCATAGTAGACGTTACAGCACGCGCGTGGATCAATCCCTGCTTTCCTGCTGAAATTTAAACCAATCACCGAACATGTCTATTTGTAACCTCGGAAATTTGAAATATTGCCGCTGATATGACTATATCCTCGCGAGGTCTACTGTTCGTATTACTACTAGGTACCTACTATTGATTACCTAGTATATATACATTCGTATTCAAATCCAATACTACCATCCTTTGTGTGTATTTTCCATATATGTACTCCGCGTTTATCATACATACTATGTTAATGTGCAAACTTTCGGAAAAGTTTGCATGTTTTCAGCTGAAAACCGGGTCAAACTAGCTCCGTTCGGTTTCCGTGGTTTATCGAACAAACAGCCGTTGGGAGTAGTTAAAAGCAGTGACTAAGATCTCCATTTTACTGAATATTCACTTTAAATAATTACTGAAGGACATGCATATCTTGATGCTTCAATTTGATAAGTTCACTGGTTCCAGCCCTCAGCTACACCAGTGTTATCTCTATGGAGAATCCTACGACATAAAAACATGTCAAACATATAAACTAAACGTTTTTAAAATTTACTCTTGAAGGTAAATATTGTAAGTGTTAAAGAATGAAATATAGACTTGGTGTTGTTGATATATTTTTTTTATCAAATTTGCTTCTGATATAATATAATAAAATAATTGTAATGTTAAAAAATAATAAATATATTACACCTTATCGATCAAATAATATATTGCGTCGAGCGAAAGGTACATATTTTTACCTATATTAATTAATACGTGATAAGTCTCGATAAACATTTAAAACAATATATTGCTTGTTATAAAATAAAGCTATTTGATGTTATTTTATATTTTAGTACAATACCTTATGAATTAAGTCATGAGTATAAGGTAAAACAAAGAGTACATATTCTATCTTCATTTGGTATCATCAAATAAAGTGAATAACCAAATTACTCTTCAGCTTTAACAAAATTATCATGCGCATACTGGCTACCATAGCTCGCAACACATATAAATGAACAAGTACAATTTAAAAAATGTAATACCGACATCCATTCTATTCAGTTATTGGAGTGTAACTCAAAAACTACTTAAACCGAATTTGCTAAAATCATGTAATTGTAATTAATAAATGGGACCACATAGGAGGCACTAGCTCTCAAACAAAAAAAAAGAATTATGAGAATCGGTTCACCCAGTCGAAATTTATGAGGTAACAAACATAAAACAAGTACATTTAAAAAATTGTTACCTACTTCCATTCTATTCAGTTATTGTGAAATGTATCTCAAAAACTACTACCGAAACCGAATTTGATAAAATTTTAATGGGACCATATGGGAAGCACCAGCTTTCAAACAAACAAAAATTGTGAGAATCGGTTCATCCAGTCGAAAGTTATGAGATAACAAACATTAAAAATACAGTCGAATTCAGTACCTTCTTCTTTTTGGGATTTGGTAGAAAATAAGTTATTGCTACATTTTACAACTCACCATCACAACACTCGTGTGCTGTCTTCAACTCCGAATCTAACATTCAAATGAAAGTGAACCAGATATGACTCAATCCCACTGGAAATATCTGTAGAAGACGCACTTGCGTACGGTTCGCAAGTCTAACTCGAAAGCGGACCAGACTTGACTCAATCCCATGGGAAATATCTGTAGAAGACGCACTTGCGTACGGTTCACAAGTCTAACTCCAGTGTAAGCGCCCATACATAACTTTAACCAGGAGAACAATTCTACAATTTCAGTTCGACTCCGGTTGTAGTTCGATAATTACATAAAAATATATTCTACCATTGCTATCGGTGATCTTATAATAAAAACAGGTAGATTCGTTATGTTAGATGTCTTGCCCTGAACCACAAGTCGTTCTACCGAGGCATCTCCGCGCCGCAATATATGTCCAAAAGAAGTGAGGATGCCAGCCTGAGCGAGCGAGCTAGTAACAAACAAGTACCATATCTACCTTTTTTTAAATATAAGATCATTGACTTCTGTAGACAAATTTAAACGTACGTCATCTTCAACGCATTTATAATAATGACGCTACTTTACATGAGTTAGCGTCAATTTCATGATCTAAAGTTCGGCCGTTCAGAGAATGCGTTCCTGACACGTATCAGTTAGTCACGACTAGTGATGGGCACAACATAACAATGAGTTCGTTACCGTTCCTCCAAAATGAACCGCCGCGTTATTTTTAATATTATTTTCGTTTTAAATTGGCGGAATCATTTAAAATTTATATTTTAGTTATTTAAGTGGAAACCAAAAAAGGGTAACATTAATATAATAAAATTGTTTTATTTATTCTTTGTTACAAAGTTACAATCTGTATTTCTATGCAATAAAGTACATTGAATTGAATGTGCGTACAGAATATTAATCAGACTCCGATTCGCTTGAGGAGGTGGTGTCTTCATCATCATCTTCGCCTACATGTATAATTATATTATTATCAATAACAGAATCAATCCTGATATCTCGGTCAAAATGTTCCACAATCAGATTTTTAGTCTAGAAATGTCAGTAACGCGTTCTCCACAAAGCCGTATTTTGCAGAACCTGCGTGGCATATTATCAGACGGGCCCCCTTACCGTACTTCCGTCCAAGAACGGGAAACCGTGTGATTGGCGTTTAGCCATGTCTCGTCAATGAACACGACATTATCCCAGTTATCAATTGTTTTTGCTTCTTTCAAAAAACTTATCCGTTTTAAAATTATGTCGTATCGTTCTAATAATTTTTTTCTTTTGTCTGTTTTTTTATACGTAAAACCAGTATCTTTTAAGATTTTGGTTAAAGCAGTTTTACCCCCGCTAAACAGTCCAGCTTCTCTTAACGATGCCAAAAGCTTCTTCCTGTTGAGATATTCATTTCTGGAATAGTAACCATTTATATGATTTCTGATTGCATCGGCGTCAAAGGTATCAATATCTGTCACGGGTTTAGTTCTACGTTTCTTCTTCGGAGTACGTAAAATATTATCTTCCATGCCAGTAGAGCCGAACTTTTCTTTATTAATATTTGTTATCGTTCGTTTGCTAACTCCAAGCGCCTGAGAGACGCGTTCTTGTACTTGTTCGACAGGTACCAGGGGTCCGCCATTTTGCCGCTCCCGCTCAAAGTAATCTTGCAGCTTGATGATTAACTCACGGGCTCCACTTTTCAATGTTTGTCCACGTTTAGGCATTATTATGCACCAAAAGTCACAAAAACACAATCGAAGTCCGATTTAGCGCCGATGTCAGTTTGAAAAGCAGAAACAGTCCATTAAACGAAAGCTGGGTAATCAAATAAAAACAGATCTAAAACACTTGAAGAACGTGGTCTATGCGCACGAAACGACATCAGACGACTGTTTTAGCGTCACAAAATGGCGGCCCATAACGCCATTTGGGGTTACCGTTTTTAATCTAAGTATAAAAATGCTAGTAACGCCATTTGAGGTTACCATTTTCAACCTTAATATAAAAATGCTACTTTCTTTCGCGCGTTCGGTTTGGTAGTAGTTTTATTTTTATATTTAATAAAAGTTATCTTATAGTCCATTATTTTCAAATTCTTAAAAAGAAAAACAAAACGTATTATTTTATAAAGTATAACTGTTTAAGAACAGATTACGATACTATTATTGCCTGTTATTGTTAGCACAGCACTACAAATATAAAGCGCTGACATAACCTTGTAATAGCGCAGTTTAGATTTAGAAAAATATTGTTTACCAAGTTATTTGACACTCAGTTTGGCACAAAATTATAACATTAATTGATTATTGATATAATAATGTTGTTTTAATGCTCATCAATTGTTAAAACGGTAAACAACCAGCAATAATATTTTTATCGTAACTGCATCGCCATTACAAAGTTACGTCGTCAGTTCAATCGCGACGTGTCAGGAACGCATTCTCTGTACGGCCGTAGTTTTAGCATAATATAATGTGATCGATTGCAAGCGCAAATTGAAACATAACTGCAACCAGCATGTTTTTTAATAACGGAATAAGAAAACTTATATAAGCCATCGTTCAGCTAAGATTCGATTGCAGTTAGAGCAAAATTTAGTTAGTGGAATCGGCCCCCAGACTGTTGACGTGACCACAGATAATACTAGTTTCATGTCGGTAGAGACATTCAACAGATAGTGCCATTACTCCACATTCGCTCACGGACTCGTTCATTTAAATTATATTTCATTCATCATCACACTAATGTTTTAATACCGAAAGTTTGTGTGTTCGTTACTACTTCACGCTCAAACGGCTGAACGGATTTGGATGAAATTTTGTTACGGAGGTAGACGAGGCGCTGGATTAACACTTACAACTTACAACACACAATAGGATACTTTCATCATCATTATCATCCTTAACAACGAGGGCGAAAGCGCGGAACGCAACTAGTTCTTCAATATACCAAGCATACAGACCCGTTCATTTATTCCTACGATAAAATGACTATTACTTATTTTATTAAGTATGTTTTTTTATACAAAGTTAAATGAATATTATCCGATTTTTTTACAACCCATTCTTTCGATACGACCGAAAGAAAAGCTTAGGTAAAAAAGAAAAAGCTTGTTATAAATCAAATTGAGATTTAAAATTCGATGATCCGTTGGTATGCCTCGGTGCGGTTATGGCAACTGACACTGATTGCCTGAATTGAAGACGCGGGTTCAAATCCCCTCTAAGGATGTGTATTTTTCTCTCTAAAATAGCAAAGTTTCTTCCCGTTAAGCAGGCGTAAGTGCTTTAAGAATATACTTACCAAAATAATTTAAGATATTTTTTTGCGGTCTAAAGTATGTAGAAATATGATTCAGAAATGACAAAGGAGGGAGCCGTTACAAGAACCTTTGAAAGATTTAGTTTTAAAACTAAATCTTCCAAAAGTAATTTTATTAAATAATAAATCCCTTGATAAAAAAGTAAAGTATGACATATTTTGTATAAACCATTAGACCTATTCGAGGATACCACGTACGAGGACGTTCAGTAAAAAACGTCACCCTCTTTATACGTGTATAAAGTCCACCCCTATAAACAGAATTAAGATTCTTTTTCGTACTAGATGACACGCCCGCGGTTTCGGTCGCGTGGCTTTGCGGGATACGGCGGCTTTAAAAAGTTATCTATATATATAATAGCGAAAGGTCACTCACTCATCACGAAATCTCAGAAACTACAAGTGCTAGGAGTTTCAAATTTTGCATGCGAGTTCTTTTTAGGACGTAGGTACTCACTAAGAGGGGATTTTATGAAATTCAACCCCTAAGGGGTTTTTTGGGGTTGATAGTTTATATGAAACTTCGTTACTGCGAGTTCTAAAATTTTAAAATTTTGCGTGGGGTTCTTTTTTGGACCTATGTACTCACTAAGACGGGATTTTGTGAAATTCGACCCCTAATTGTAATCTGACCCATTGAAATCTGTAACTACCGTATCCCGCCAGGCCACGCGAGCAAAGCCGCTGGCGGGTCAGCTAGTTGAATAATAAAGGTTACTTTTATTAACCTTTAATTCAATAACTTTTTATTTTTGTACCGATTGACATAAATCAAACACTAAATTTTAAGTGAAGCTTACCATAATATATTAGTGAAAACCACATCTAAATCGAATAAGCCATTTGTGAGATACACATGATTCGCACAGACAAACATACACACTAGTTCAAAGACAAAAATTCTAACAATATTATTTTTTCATTCTATTACCGTTTAACCCTTTAAGTAGCTTAAAAATAAAAATAATTTGTCGCCAAATCGAACGGAAATAGCGCGCGAAAATTCACTATTTAAAAAAATAGCGCGCGCCGCAAACTTTTGCAGGAGTAAAATCGTAGTAAAACAGCTATTTGTTCGATTTTATATCTGTAAATGGCGTAAATTTACACTGGTTACCCAGTACATCTTCCTTTATTCTATTATTATGTTATCTGTTTCTTTTTAGTCAAATTATAGAGGTAAAGTCAACCGAAAAAATACATAAAAACTTGAACCGCAACAAAAATAACAAATGAAATAAATTCTACAAAGACCAATTTTATCTCTCAAGCAGATGTAAAAGGAGTAAACATACAAACACAACGGTATAATAGACTTTGAAAACCTATACTACCTATTTTATAAATTATCCATAATAAATCCACAAATTGTCATACAAACATATACTCTAACGCTAACCAAATAGATCTCAAAATCGTAGTCTCACTCTTTATCAAAACAATATGGCGCCTGCCTTTATCAAATTACGGGAATTGCTCACAAAACCATAATATAAGAGAATTATAAGCTTTTTCTTAGGTTTTTACCTCGAAATGGTACTTACTCACGAAAACAATACACTAGGACATGCACACCTGCGAAAGTTTAAGAGATATGGTATCGACGCCCATTGTTTTTTTACTAGCGTACTGATAACCAAAATAATTTATATTTCTATGTAAAAATGATATCTAGTAGCTTATTAGTATTAAAAAAACATCTAATAAACGGAAATGTATTCTATATTTGAACAGTTAACGTTTATCTTCAATCCTGATATGGATTTTGACTGCGGTACACCGGTGTACCAGCGCCACTTTGTGTAATGTATAGATTTGGCCACCGGTGTACCGGTGCGTGTTTATAGGTCGAAAAAATCCCAATATAATTTTTATCATATATCTTCCATGTACAGACAGCGATCCGTTACATTTTTATTATATGTATAGATAGATATAGATATCAACTCGTATATATTCAATTATTTTATTGCAAAATTAACAACAGACAACGAAAAAGATAAACAGACATACCTTTCTAGCACTTGGATCTTTTTACTCTAATAATTAACGATTTATTTGCCTCTCATAATAAAAACAGTGTATGAAAAATCGCAGATAACAGCGTTAACGTAAATATTTAATGCTATTTTCGTAGCTGTTCACATAAATTCGGCGTCGGAGATTACCATCGAGAGAATGGAGTGTCGACAAATACAAGCCGCGTGATATACGTAAAGGGTACAACTATACAGGTAGTAGGCTCTCGCAGAACAACTGTAGAGCGTCCGAGATTACCATCGAGAGAATGGAGTGTCGACAAATACAAGCCGCGTGATATACGTAAAGGGTTAACAACTATACAGGTACAGTAGGCTCTCGCAGAACAACTGTAGAGCGTCCGAGATTACCATCGAGAGAATGGAGTGTCGACAAATACAAGCCGCGTGATATACGTAAAGGGTTAACAACTATACAGGTAGTAGGCTCTCGCAGAACAACTGTAGAGCGTCCGAGATTACCATCGAGAGAATGGAGTGTCGACAAATACAATCCGCGTGATATACGTAAAGGGTTAACAACTATACAGGTAGTAGGCTCTCGCAGAACAACTGTAGAGCGTCCGAGATTACCATCGAGAGAATGGAGTGTCGACAAATACAAGCCGCGTGATATACGTAAAGGGTTAACAACTATACAGGTAGTAGGCTCTCGCAGAACAACTGTAGAGCGTCCGAGATTACCATCGAGAGAATGGAGTGTCGACAAATACAAGCCGCGTGATATACGTAAAGGGTTAACAACTATACAGGTAGTAGGCTCTCGCAGAACAACTGTAGAGCGTCCGAGATTACCATCGAGAGAATGGAGTGTCGACAAATACAAGCCGCGTGATATACGTAAAGGGTTAACAACTATACAGGTAGTAGGCTCTCGCAGAACAACTGTAGAGCGTCCGAGATTACCATCGAGAGAATGGAGTGTCGACAAATACAATCCGCGTGATATACGTAAAGGGTTAACAACTATACAGGTAGTAGGCTCTCGCAGAACAACTGTAGAGCGTCCGAGATTACCATCGAGAGAATGGAGTGTCGACAAATACAAGCCGCGTGATATACGTAAAGGGTTAACAACTATACAGGTAGTAGGCTCTCGCAGAACAACTGTAGAGCGTCCGAGATTACCATCGAGAGAATGGAGTGTCGACAAATACAAGCCGCGTGATATACGTAAAGGGTAGAACTATACAGGTAGTAGGCTCTCGCAGAACAACTGTAGAGCGTCCGAGATTACCATCGAGAGAATGGAGTGTCGACAAATACAAGCCGCGTGATATACGTAAAGGGTTAACAACTATACAGGTAGTAGGCTCTCGCAGAACAACTGTAGAGCGTCCGAGATTACCATCGAGAGAATGGAGTGTCGACAAATACAAGCCGCGTGATATACGTAAAGGGTTAACAACTATACAGGTAGTAGGCTCTCGCAGAACAACTGTAGAGCGTCCGAGATTACCATCGAGAGAATGGAGTGTCGACAAATACAAGCCGCGTGATATACGTAAAGGGTTAACAACTATACAGGTAGTAGGCTCTCGCAGAACAACTGTAGAGCGTCCGAGATTACCATCGAGAGAATGGAGTGTCGACAAATACAAGCCGCGTGATATACGTAAAGGGTTAACAACTATACAGGTACAGTAGGCTCTCGCAGAACAACTGTAGAGCGTCCGAGATTACCATCGAGAGAATGGAGTGTCGACAAATACAAGCCGCGTGATATACGTAAAGGGTTAACAACTATACAGGTAGTAGGCTCTCGCAGAACAACTGTAGAGCGTCCGAGATTACCATCGAGAGAATGGAGTGTCGACAAATACAAGCCGCGTGATATACGTAAAGGGTTAACAACTATACAGGTAGTAGGCTCTCGCAGAACAACTGTAGAGCGTCCGAGATTACCATCGAGAGAATGGAGTGTCGACAAATACAAGCCGCGTGATATACGTAAAGGGTAGAACTATACAGGTAGTAGGCTCTCGCAGAACAACTGTAGAGCGTCCGAGATTACCATCGAGAGAATGGAGTGTCGACAAATACAAGCCGCGTGATATACGTAAAGGGTTAACAACTATACAGGTAGTAGGCTCTCGCAGAACAACTGTAGAGCGTCCGAGATTACCATCGAGAGAATGGAGTGTCGACAAATACAAGCCGCGTGATATACGTAAAGGGTTAACAACTATACAGGTAGTAGGCTCTCGCAGAACAACTGTAGAGCGTCCGAGATTACCATCGAGAGAATGGAGTGTCGACAAATACAAGCCGCGTGATATACGTAAAGGGTTAACAACTATACAGGTAGTAGGCTCTCGCAGAACAACTGTAGAGCGTCCGAGATTACCATCGAGAGAATGGAGTGTCGACAAATACAAGCCGCGTGATATACGTAAAGGGTTAACAACTATACAGGTACAGTAGGCTCTCGCAGAACAACTGTAGAGCGTCCGAGATTACCATCGAGAGAATGGAGTGTCGACAAATACAAGCCGCGTGATATACGTAAAGGGTTAACAACTATACAGGTAGTAGGCTCTCGCAGAACAACTGTAGAGCGTCCGAGATTACCATCGAGAGAATGGAGTGTCGACAAATACAAGCCGCGTGATATACGTAAAGGGTTAACAACTATACAGGTAGTAGGCTCTCGCAGAACAACTGTAGAGCGTCCGAGATTACCATCGAGAGAATGGAGTGTCGACAAATACAAGCCGCGTGATATACGTAAAGGGTTAACAACTATACAGGTACAGTAGGCTCTCGCAGAACAACTGTAGAGCGTCCGAGATTACCATCGAGAGAATGGAGTGTCGACAAATACAAGCCGCGTGATATACGTAAAGGGTTAACAACTATACAGGTAGTAGGCTCTCGCAGAACAACTGTAGAGCGTCCGAGATTACCATCGAGAGAATGGAGTGTCGACAAATACAAGCCGCGTGATATACGTAAAGGGTTAACAACTATACAGGTACAGTAGGCTCTCGCAGAACAACTGTAGAGCGTCCGAGATTACCATCGAGAGAATGGAGTGTCGACAAATACAAGCCGCGTGATATACGTAAAGGGTTAACAACTATACAGGTAGTAGGCTCTCGCAGAACAACTGTAGAGCGTCCGAGATTACCATCGAGAGAATGGAGTGTCGACAAATACAATCCGCGTGATATACGTAAAGGGTTAACAACTATACAGGTAGTAGGCTCTCGCAGAACAACTGTAGAGCGTCCGAGATTACCATCGAGAGAATGGAGTGTCGACAAATACAAGCCGCGTGATATACGTAAAGGGTTAACAACTATACAGGTAGTAGGCTCTCGCAGAACAACTGTAGAGCGTCCGAGATTACCATCGAGAGAATGGAGTGTCGACAAATACAAGCCGCGTGATATACGTAAAGGGTTAACACCTATACAGGTAGTAGGCTCTCGCAGAACAACTGTAGAGCGTCCGAGATTACCATCGAGAGAATGGAGTGTCGACAAATACAAGCCGCGTGATATACGTAAAGGGTTAACAACTATACAGGTAGTAGGCTCTCGCAGAACAACTGTAGAGCGTCCGAGATTACCATCGAGAGAATGGAGTGTCGACAAATACAAGCCGCGTGATATACGTAAAGGGTTAACAACTATACAGGTACAGTAGGCTCTCGCAGAACAACTGTAGAGCGTCCGAGATTACCATCGAGAGAATGGAGTGTCGACAAATACAAGCCGCGTGATATACGTAAAGGGTTAACAACTATACAGGTACAGTAGGCTCTCGCAGAACAACTGTAGAGCGTCCGAGATTACCATCGAGAGAATGGAGTGTCGACAAATACAAGCCGCGTGATATACGTAAAGGGTAAACAACTATACAGGTACAGTAGGCTCTCGCAGAACAACTGTAGAGCGTCCGAGATTACCATCGAGAGAATGGAGTGTCGACAAATACAAGCCGCGTGATATACGTAAAGGGATAACAACTATACAGGTAGTAGGCTCTCGCAGAACAACTGTAGAGCGTCCGAGATTACCATCGAGAGAATGGAGTGTCGACAAATACAATCCGCGTGATATACGTAAAGGGTTAACAACTATACAGGTAGTAGGCTCTCGCAGAACAACTGTAGAGCGTCCGAGATTACCATCGAGAGAATGGAGTGTCGACAAATACAATCCGCGTGATATACGTAAAGGGTTAACAACTATACAGGTAGTAGGCTCTCGCAGAACAACTGTAGAGCGTCCGAGATTACCATCGAGAGAATGGAGTGTCGACAAATACAAGCCGCGTGATATACGTAAAGGGTTAACAACTATACAGGTACAGTAGGCTCTCGCAGAACAACTGTAGAGCGTCCGAGATTACCATCGAGAGAATGGAGTGTCGACAAATACAAGCCGCGTGATATACGTAAAGGGTTAACAACTATACAGGTAGTAGGCTCTCGCAGAACAACTGTAGAGCGTCCGAGATTACCATCGAGAGAATGGAGTGTCGACAAATACAAGCCGCGTGATATACGTAAAGGGTTAACAACTATACAGGTACAGTAGGCTCTCGCAGAACAACTGTAGAGCGTCCGAGATTACCATCGAGAGAATGGAGTGTCGACAAATACAATCCGCGTGATATACGTAAAGGGATAACAACTATACAGGTAGTAGGCTCTCGCAGAACAACTGTAGAGCGTCCGAGATTACCATCGAGAGAATGGAGTGTCGACAAATACAAGCCGCGTGATATACGTAAAGGGTTAACAACTATACAGGTAGTAGGCTCTCGCAGAACAACTGTAGAGCGTCCGAGATTACCATCGAGAGAATGGAGTGTCGACAAATACAAGCCGCGTGATATACGTAAAGGGTTAACAACTATACAGGTACAGTAGGCTCTCGCAGAACAACTGTAGAGCGTCCGAGATTACCATCGAGAGAATGGAGTGTCGACAAATACAAGCCGCGTGATATACGTAAAGGGTTAACAACTATACAGGTACAGTAGGCTCTCGCAGAACAACTGTAGAGCGTCCGAGATTACCATCGAGAGAATGGAGTGTCGACAAATACAATCCGCGTGATATACGTAAAGGGTTAACAACTATACAGGTAGTAGGCTCTCGCAGAACAACTGTAGAGCGTCCGAGATTACCATCGAGAGAATGGAGTGTCGACAAATACAAGCCGCGTGATATACGTAAAGGGTTAACAACTATACAGGTAGTAGGCTCTCGCAGAACAACTGTAGAGCGTCCGAGATTACCATCGAGAGAATGGAGTGTCGACAAATACAAGCCGCGTGATATACGTAAAGGGTTAACAACTATACAGGTAGTAGGCTCTCGCAGAACAACTGTAGAGCGTCCGAGATTACCATCGAGAGAATGGAGTGTCGACAAATACAAGCCGCGTGATATACGTAAAGGGTTAACAACTATACAGGTAGTAGGCTCTCGCAGAACAACTGTAGAGCGTCCGAGATTACCATCGAGAGAATGGAGTGTCGACAAATACAAGCCGCATGATATACGTAAAGGGTTAACAACTATACAGGTAGTAGGCTCTCGCAGAACAACTGTAGAGCGTCCGAGATTACCATCGAGAGAATGGAGTGTCGACAAATACAAGCCGCGTGATATACGTAAAGGGTTAACAACTATACAGGTAGTAGGCTCTCGCAGAACAACTGTAGAGCGTCCGAGATTACCATCGAGAGAATGGAGTGTCGACAAATACAAGCCGCGTGATATACGTAAAGGGTTAACAACTATACAGGTAGTAGGCTCTCGCAGAACAACTGTAGAGCGTCCGAGATTACCATCGAGAGAATGGAGTGTCGACAAATACAAGCCGCGTGATATACGTAAAGGGTTAACAACTATACAGGTACAGTAGGCTCTCGCAGAACAACTGTAGAGCGTCCGAGATTACCATCGAGAGAATGGAGTGTCGACAAATACAAGCCGCGTGATATACGTAAAGGGTTAACAACTATACAGGTACAGTAGGCTCTCGCAGAACAACTGTAGAGCGTCCGAGATTACCATCGAGAGAATGGAGTGTCGACAAATACAATCCGCGTGATATACGTAAAGGGTTAACAACTATACAGGTAGTAGGCTCTCGCAGAACAACTGTAGAGCGTCCGAGATTACCATCGAGAGAATGGAGTGTCGACAAATACAAGCCGCGTGATATACGTAAAGGGTACAACTATACAGGTAGTAGGCTCTCGCAGAACAACTGTAGAGCGTCCGAGATTACCATCGAGAGAATGGAGTGTCGACAAATACAAGCCGCGTGATATACGTAAAGGGTTAACAACTATACAGGTAGTAGGCTCTCGCAGAACAACTGTAGAGCGTCCGAGATTACCATCGAGAGAATGGAGTGTCGACAAATACAAGCCGCGTGATATACGTAAAGGGTTAACAACTATACAGGTAGTAGGCTCTCGCAGAACAACTGTAGAGCGTCCGAGATTACCATCGAGAGAATGGAGTGTCGACAAATACAAGCCGCGTGATATACGTAAAGGGTTAACAACTATACAGGTAGTAGGCTCTCGCAGAACAACTGTAGAGCGTCCGAGATTACCATCGAGAGAATGGAGTGTCGACAAATACAATCCGCGTGATATACGTAAAGGGTTAACAACTATACAGGTAGTAGGCTCTCGCAGAACAACTGTAGAGCGTCCGAGATTACCATCGAGAGAATGGAGTGTCGACAAATACAAGCCGCGTGATATACGTAAAGGGTTAACAACTATACAGGTAGTAGGCTCTCGCAGAACAACTGTAGAGCGTCCGAGATTACCATCGAGAGAATGGAGTGTCGACAAATACAAGCCGCGTGATATACGTAAAGGGTTAACAACTATACAGGTACAGTAGGCTCTCGCAGAACAACTGTAGAGCGTCCGAGATTACCATCGAGAGAATGGAGTGTCGACAAATACAAGCCGCGTGATATACGTAAAGGGTTAACAACTATACAGGTAGTAGGCTCTCGCAGAACAACTGTAGAGCGTCCGAGATTACCATCGAGAGAATGGAGTGTCGACAAATACAAGCCGCGTGATATACGTAAAGGGTACAACTATACAGGTAGTAGGCTCTCGCAGAACAACTGTAGAGCGTCCGAGATTACCATCGAGAGAATGGAGTGTCGACAAATACAAGCCGCGTGATATACGTAAAGGGTTAACAACTATACAGGTAGTAGGCTCTCGCAGAACAACTGTAGAGCGTCCGAGATTACCATCGAGAGAATGGAGTGTCGACAAATACAAGCCGCGTGATATACGTAAAGGGTTAACAACTATACAGGTAGTAGGCTCTCGCAGAACAACTGTAGAGCGTCCGAGATTACCATCGAGAGAATGGAGTGTCGACAAATACAAGCCGCGTGATATACGTAAAGGGTTAACAACTATACAGGTAGTAGGCTCTCGCAGAACAACTGTAGAGCGTCCGAGATTACCATCGAGAGAATGGAGTGTCGACAAATACAAGCCGCGTGATATACGTAAAGGGTTAACACCTATACAGGTAGTAGGCTCTCGCAGAACAACTGTAGAGCGTCCGAGATTACCATCGAGAGAATGGAGTGTCGACAAATACAAGCCGCGTGATATACGTAAAGGGTTAACAACTATACAGGTACTAGGCTCTCGCAGAACAACTGTAGAGCGTCCGAGATTACCATCGAGAGAATGGAGTGTCGACAAATACAATCCGCGTGATATACGTAAAGGGTTAACAACTATACAGGTAGTAGGCTCTCGCAGAACAACTGTAGAGCGTCCGAGATTACCATCGAGAGAATGGAGTGTCGACAAATACAAGCCGCGTGATATACGTAAAGGGTTAACAACTATACAGGTACAGTAGGCTCTCGCAGATCAACTGTAGAGCGTCCGAGATTACCATCGAGAGAATGGAGTGTCGACAAATACAAGCCGCGTGATATACGTAAAGGGTTAACAACTATACAGGTAGTAGGCTCTCGCAGAACAACTGTAGAGCGTCCGAGATTACCATCGAGAGAATGGAGTGTCGACAAATACAAGCCGCGTGATATACGTAAAGGGTTAACAACTATACAGGTAGTAGGCTCTCGCAGAACAACTGTAGAGCGTCCGAGATTACCATCGAGAGAATGGAGTGTCGACAAATACAAGCCGCGTGATATACGTAAAGGGTTAACAACTATACAGGTAGTAGGCTCTCGCAGAACAACTGTAGAGCGTCCGAGATTACCATCGAGAGAATGGAGTGTCGACAAATACAAGCCGCGTGATATACGTAAAGGGTTAACAACTATACAGGTACAGTAGGCTCTCGCAGAACAACTGTAGAGCGTCCGAGATTACCATCGAGAGAATGGAGTGTCGACAAATACAAGCCGCGTGATATACGTAAAGGGTTAACAACTATACAGGTAGTAGGCTCTCGCAGAACAACTGTAGAGCGTCCGAGATTACCATCGAGAGAATGGAGTGTCGACAAATACAAGCCGCGTGATATACGTAAAGGGTTAACAACTATACAGGTAGTAGGCTCTCGCAGAACAACTGTAGAGCGTCCGAGATTACCATCGAGAGAATGGAGTGTCGACAAATACAAGCCGCGTGATATACGTAAAGGGTTAACAACTATACAGGTAGTAGGCTCTCGCAGAACAACTGTAGAGCGTCCGAGATTACCATCGAGAGAATGGAGTGTCGACAAATACAAGCCGCGTGATATACGTAAAGGGTTAACAACTATACAGGTAGTAGGCTCTCGCAGAACAACTGTAGAGCGTCCGAGATTACCATCGAGAGAATGGAGTGTCGACAAATACAAGCCGCGTGATATACGTAAAGGGTTAACAACTATACAGGTAGTAGGCTCTCGCAGAACAACTGTAGAGCGTCCGAGATTACCATCGAGAGAATGGAGTGTCGACAAATACAAGCCGCGTGATATACGTAAAGGGTTAACAACTATACAGGTAGTAGGCTCTCGCAGAACAACTGTAGAGCGTCCGAGATTACCATCGAGAGAATGGAGTGTCGACAAATACAAGCCGCGTGATATACGTAAAGGGTTAACAACTATACAGGTAGTAGGCTCTCGCAGAACAACTGTAGAGCGTCCGAGATTACCATCGAGAGAATGGAGTGTCGACAAATACAAGCCGCGTGATATACGTAAAGGGTTAACAACTATACAGGTAGTAGGCTCTCGCAGAACAACTGTAGAGCGTCCGAGATTACCATCGAGAGAATGGAGTGTCGACAAATACAAGCCGCGTGATATACGTAAAGGGTTAACAACTATACAGGTACAGTAGGCTCTCGCAGAACAACTGTAGAGCGTCCGAGATTACCATCGAGAGAATGGAGTGTCGACAAATACAAGCCGCGTGATATACGTAAAGGGTTAACAACTATACAGGTACAGTAGGCTCTCGCAGAACAACTGTAGAGCGTCCGAGATTACCATCGAGAGAATGGAGTGTCGACAAATACAAGCCGCGTGATATACGTAAAGGGTTAACAACTATACAGGTACAGTAGGCTCTCGCAGAACAACTGTAGAGCGTCCGAGATTACCATCGAGAGAATGGAGTGTCGACAAATACAAGCCGCGTGATATACGTAAAGGGTTAACAACTATACAGGTAGTAGGCTCTCGCAGAACAACTGTATAGCGTCCGAGATTACCATCGAGAGAATGGAGTGTCGACAAATACAAGCCGCGTGATATACGTAAAGGGTTAACAACTATACAGGTAGTAGGCTCTCGCAGAACAACTGTAGAGCGTCCGAGATTACCATCGAGAGAATGGAGTGTCGACAAATACAAGCCGCGTGATATACGTAAAGGGTTAACAACTATACAGGTAGTAGGCTCTCGCAGAACAACTGTAGAGCGTCCGAGATTACCATCGAGAGAATGGAGTGTCGACAAATACAAGCCGCGTGATATACGTAAAGGGTTAACAACTATACAGGTAGTAGGCTCTCGCAGAACAACTGTAGAGTTAATAAACAGTATTTTATCAACCGACTTCCAAATAACAAGTACAATTTGAAAAATTTATACCGAATTCCATTCTATTCAGTTATTGGAGTGTATCTCAAAAACAGCTAGACCGAATTCTATGAAATTTAAATCGGACCACACGGGAAGCAGCAGTTTAAAAAAAAAAAAGAGTTTTGAAGATCGGTTCACTCAGTCGAAAGTTATGAGGTAACAAACATAAAAAAGATAGAGTCGAATTGAATATATCCTCCTTTTTTTGGAAGTCGGTAGAAAAAAGGAGTATGTTCTCAAGTCCACGAGAATATTTTTTTATGTATGATCACGCATGACTTTGTAAAGAGTAGTATAATATAATAAATAAAATAAAAGGATGGTATTTAAAAGTACTTCAATTTATTCCCATTTCATTTACCTAATTTTGCCTGTGTTCCACCAAATATACTGAATTTGCACCAAAATATGTTCATTAAAATATGTCATAACGAGCATCTATTTAACAACTGTTGCAAATTTGTAAAAATAGTAATACACCTAATTTTAAAAACAAGCATTTATTTTTTTAGTTTTACTTCAGATAATGCACTGCAAAATGTATTTGAATCAAACACCAATTAATGTCCAATGTAGCTTTATTAATAAAAAATGCTAACCTAACCTAACCTATTTTGTGTAACATTCAGGAATATTTGGTGCACGATCAGTATTTTTCGGGGAAGAATAAAATAGTTATTGTTACAATAGAATATTTGCAGCGCACTACAATAAAAAAGTGTTATATCTTGGTGTTAATTTGGAATTTGTTTGATGTAACATATTTTGTTGGCCGAGTAGTTTAATTATAGTAAAACAATTAATAGAGTTTAAGATCAATATTTTAGAAATGCATACATAGATGTACCTTTAGATTTTTGGTGAACACAAAAATATTAACCAAAATAATATAATCCCATTTAAATTTAATATAATTCGGTCAAACAGTTTTTGAGTAGGAAACACTCATATAACTGAAACTTGTTTCACCTATATTGATGATATCGTAATTGACTGTGAATCACAATCGACCCCGTAAGTGATTACCAAAAATTGTGAAAAAAGTTTTTACCAAAATGGAACCGACTTCAACACCAAAAAGTGTAAATAACTTGTTGAAGTCAATAGACGATAGACAATAGACAGTATTTTATTTGTAGCAAAAACATAAAAAGATACACACATTAACAAGATATAAAATGAACGAAGTAAAATTTGTTTTTTGCCACTAACCGGTCCCAACTCAGCAGATGCCGGTCTAAAACCAGCGCTGGTCTTCCGTGGAACCGGCAGGTGACGTCACGCACGGGTGGAATACACGGTGCACGTACGAGCTAACAAATAAAGACAGTCACAATAACAGAAAACATCAAACAAGTTATGCACCACTAACAAATGTAATACAATGATTATAATATAAAAACAATACCTACCCAATAATAAACCTATAATATATATAACGAGTTAAATATACGTACTTATAACATTACATAAAACCTTTAACTAAGCCTACATACCATTGAACGTAAACCAGTTACAGATTCATTTATACTCCTTTTTATCAATATGTACTTAATTACATAGCACTGGTGTAAAGTCGGTACCAGGATAGTTCAAATGAACCTATTATCACAATATTGTGCGCATTTTTTCCATTTTTGGATAAAAAAATATTTTGTATGATTTGGTATCTGTCAGTCAGTAAGATATTATATATTTTATTAGGTTAATGGTTTTACTACCAAATAATATAGTTTTTTGTCCAGATAAATTAAAACATAAATTAAAACATTAAAAGTAAAAAAAAAGGCATTCTCAACGAGATTTGCATGTTCAACAGTTTGCCATATAGAATTAGAGAATTGCCCGCAAACGACTTCAAAAGAAAGATTAAACAGTTTTTCGAAATTAATCCATTTTACTCATTAAATACATTTATGAAACTACGTCTCAGCGAATCTTCGTTCTCGTATTAAAAAACGACCAGACCATATTGAATAAAGAGTTGACTCAATTATTTTAGGTAAGATTATCATTAATGAAGCACATTTTTATTTGAATATATTTAATATTTGTATTTTAAACATGGAACATAGCACTTAAATCATTTATTGTACTGTTAAATTTTTAATTAATCTGTTTGACATTATTAATAATCTTACTATTACTGTAGAATATACTTCCTAAATTTTGACTTCTTTCTTCATATATATTATTTTGTAAATTTGACTTGCCCAGTGTAACTGACAATGTTATAAGGCCAATAAACAATTTGAATTTGAATTTGACATAAAAAATATGTACTACAAGTGCAATTTGAAAATTTAATACCGACTTCCATTCTATTACTCTGGTAAAAATCAGTTATGGGAGTGTAACTCAAAAACTAATAGACTGAATTTGATGAAATTTAAATGGGACCACACGGGAAACACCAAAAAAAAAAGAATTTTGAGAATCGGTTCACCCAGTCGAAAGTTATGGTAACAAATATAAAAAAAATACAGTCGAATTAAGTACCTCCTCTTTTTTTTTTGGAAGTCGGTAGAAAAGTAATTGAAAGAATGATGAAAATGATCCAAGTGGACTATGTTTGTATCAAGAGCTATCCTAGTACTCTCGAATGATAGCTCGCACGAGTTCACTCGGTCCGAACAGGCTCTGATTGTGTCAACGCGGCTTTTAAGGTGTTAATTGCGTGAGCCATTACTAGTGTTAATTAACCTTTTGACTTTGACCGTTTGCTCATTGTCTGCCTCACTTGATCTCTAAACTCTGAAATCTGGTTTAGATGCCGCTCTTAACTTGTTTACGCTATCGTTTTTGGCGCGGTTTAAAGTGCAAATCCAACGGAATAATTTAATATGTGAATTAGTTATCTTGGTTAAGTATATATTTTATTATTATAGTATTATTTATTTACAATTCACAGCTTAATTAAAGTTTAAAAATAAAAATACAATATATGAAATTAATTTTACAAAACAAAACACCAGTGCGTGGAAAGGTTCCTAAAACACTGGCCGCATTGCCTCTTTGAATGGTCAGGCTCAACCTTTGGGCAAAGTACACGCCTGTTCTTAGATCCTGAGGCAAGGACCAGTCTTTTAGATATTTCTTTGTAAAACTTTTTTGTGTCTGATCACGAACCTAGAGTTTTTTTTTTAATGTTGACTTGGTTATTAACTCTAAAGTATTTACGAACGAAGTAGAATATTTCTGTACTTATACGTACCTGATAACGTTCTAACATCTGTCACAACTCACAACCGACTCTGCGACAAAACTTTATCAAGGTGACACACTGAGGGTATGCATTAATCTATATAAAAATATACATAAAAATGAACCCCTTTTCCTCCTGGTAACTTGAAAACGCATGGAATATTTTCACTAATTCTTTTTTGTTGTGTTAATTATTGTCAGCAGAAGGTTCTTATGAAATAAAAACCAAGAAAAAACGGGAGGTTATAGCGAGGCCGAAGGCCGAGACTGCTATGCGAACGAAGTCGCGGGCAGTCGCTAGATATAAATGCGAAAGTGAGTTTTCATCACACCTGCTCGAAAATGTCCAATTACATATCACGCAATCTCGACGTAAAGCAAGGCATTACATTCCCGGGGTTGTAATGTGGTATGAAACTCCCATGGGCGTTAAGTGATTTGGAACGTTAGTTGAAGGAACACGGTAGTACGGAGTCAGCATACAGAAAAAAAGAAGCGCGAATGTACTATAAAGAGTATGATTGTTTGGGGGCAAGACTGCTATGCGAACGAACTCGCGGGCAGTCGCTGGATATAAATGCGAAAGTGAGTTTTCATCACACCTGCTCGAAAATGTCCAATTACATATCACGCAATCTCGACGTAAAGCAAGGCATTACATTCCCGGGGTTGTAATGTGGTATGAAACTCCCATGGGCGTTAAGTGATTTGGAACGTTAGTTGAAGGAACACGGTAGTACGGAGTCAGCATACAGAAAAAAAGATAAAAGCGCGAATGTACTATAAAGAGTATGATTGTTTGGGGGCAAGCTTCGCCGCATTGCTATGGTAACCATAGCACGGCCGCGCCTCTCTGCGCATTCAAGTCTTAGTTCAAGTTTCGAGCCGCGATATGTAATTAATTTGAAAAAAAAAATGGTGTTTGGTGTTATTTTAACAACTTCCATAAAATGTTATAATTTTGAACATGGTGCATGTAACTGTGCCGAAATATCGGGAGCTCCAAAAGCAACTAAATCGTGGTCTACATCTCGTGAGTACTAATTATAACTTAGTTAACAACCGCGAAAGTCTAAAACAGTGTTTTCCATAAAATGTTCCTTTCAAAAATATTACTCTGTCCCTCATACATAACTAGATAAATGTCTCCAATTTGAATATTAACTATTAATTTACTTTACTTTTAACTAAATAACTGCTTTTTTTTAGATAGCTCTGAGTTTTTATTGTCTCGCAGTAAGTATGAAGACTAGAGTATGCACCTCGAAGATAAAGCATGTCTTCGTCTTGGGCGACTTTAACCCCTCGTTTCACTCAGGACTCGACATAAATTCTTCGCTTCGCTCGGGAATTAAATTTGGTCCCTTCGCTGCGCGGATTAACTCTAAAGTCCCCGTTATACTGACGTAAGACACTGCTTTACTCCCTCGGTGCTTAATCTACTATTGATTGTTCGTTACGCTTTCATGCCTATACGTAACGGAAAACGGAACGGAACGGATCGTAATGCAATTTGGCAAGGATAGATAGATTGCATCCCGGGGAAGAACATATATACTTTTCACTGTCATCATCATCCATCACCACGCAGGTGAATCCGCGGGCGTAGCTAGTGTTTTAATAAAACACACTTCAAGGATTATATATAATGAAACGAGTCTGCATTAGAAGCTAGTTAGCCTAATCTATTTCTTCTTCATCATCCTCATCATCTCAGCCGTAGAACATCCACTGCTGAACGTATGCCTCCGCCATAATTTTCCAAAAGGACCGGTTGGAAGCGGCCTGCATCCAACGTCGTCTTGAGACCTTTATCAGGTCATCTGTCCACCGTTTCGGTGGACGACCTACGCTGTGCTTCACGCTGGTCTCCACTCCAGAGCCTTCCAGCTCCATCGGCCATCTGTTCTGCATGCTATTTGCTCTGCCCATTGCCACATTAACTGGCTAATCTTCGGGGCTATGTCGGTGACTTTCGTGCTTTTACGAACCTCCTCATATAAAAAATAAGTATCCTTAAAACATTCATAAACATTTAGTAGGTAGCTAACATAAGAGAGATAGACATCATATCTCTGACTATCTGGGATATACGCGGCAGATATAGTGTACGTATTAGTATTAAATTCGAGCGCTATCGTTACGTAATCAACAACTGCAGCAGGGAGAGGGGTGGCAGCGGGAGGGGGCAGGGGCGGCGGGGCTACGATGCGCACGCGCGCATCCGTAGATAACGAGCGTTCTTCTACGGATCTCCTCATTTGTGATTCGATCACGTAGAGAAACCCCGAGCATAGCCCTCTCCATAGCTCGTTGTGCGACTTTGAGTTTACTTATGAGGCCCATAGAAAGAGACCACGTGTCAGTGCCATAAGTCATCACTGGTAACACACATTGGTCGAAGACTCTTGTCTTGAGGCACCTCAGTGCAGTATTTTTGACGAGAAGACTTCGCGAAGTTTACGGAACGCTGCCCAGCCGAGTTGGATTCGACGATTGACCTTTTTCTCGAAGTTGGATCTACCTAGTTTGACTGTCTGTCCCTGGTAGGTGTATTCGTCAACAACTTCGAGAACTGAGTTCGCAACTGATATTGGGGTAGGTACAACATGGGTATTAGACATAATATTCGTTTTGTCCATGTTCATCTTAAGGCCTACCTGTTGGGAAACTCGATGGAGGCCTGATAAATGCCATGATAAGATGATAATGACCTATTGATGCCTCATGCATCACACTCGTCACTTATATAACCAGCCGTCGTTCCTTCATCGTCGATGTGGTGTATACTTTAAGCACTAAATCCTAAGATCAACATCCTAAAATTAATCAAAACAACTTTAAATTTTTTTAAATGATGTAATTTGAATACTCCTTTATATTAATCTAATCAAAATAAAAAATAAAACAAGAAAATACGTCTGCAAAAATAAGTACCACACTAACGTTCTCTTAGAGATTAAAAATAAAAACGTTCTATAGCAATTTTTCGTCTGCGCAGGATTAGTCTTCGATTATTTTATGAGAAGTAATTATACGCAATTATAAAATATGGTGAGCCCACCCAAACCAGCATTGAAATGATTTAGTCAGCATACAAAGATTTTGTCTGCAATAATAAAAATCAGGCAGCAATCTTTATTCGGCAGATAATTTTGATAATGGTCAAAAATTTAATCATTAATAGGCAGCATAACAATACCATGAGTTTGCATAATAAACATTCGGTCCGCAAAATAACTACTTGGTCAGCAAGATTTTATGATTGATCAGCAGAGAAAACATGTCTATATGTTCCATATGTAATTATACTAGTCTAGGGCAAAGTCATATATAGGTACGACGACGAGCGTAGCGAGGAGGAGTGTTAGGTTACTTGTGACTACAACGCGCGAGCCGAGCGAGCGAAGCGAGCGTGCAGCGGCAGCGGCCGGCGACTGAGTGCTTACCCAAATATTATAAAACATGGCTGCTTATATAATTAATATGCAGTACAAAAACAATTACAGCCATCCAGAATGACATAAATTGCTGATTGATTTTGAAATGTTTGCTGGCCATGAGTTGCTGACCAATTGGCTATTTCTGCTGACAGATAATATTTTTCTTCTTTCAAAAATACTATTACTATGCTAACCATTTAAATAACACCCTTATTTTATTATCTTCTCCAAAGCTATGTCTATCTTTATACCAAAATGTCATAAAATATTTACATGGTTATATGAGTAAATTTAGGTACTTAGTAAATCAATCAGTAAATGTAAATAAAAATAAGATATACTACCTCCGTACAGACACACATAAAATGTATCAACACGGAAAAAAACTGTCATTACATTTCATTACCCTTGACGGTATTTTGTGTTACATTTCATCAACCTAGACGGTACACAAATTATCGCAATTTTTAAAGTGTGATTTGTGTGAAAAAGTGTTCAATCCTATTCACACTATCATTGTTGTCAAATAAACCTAAACCCGTTTTAAATACGGTATACTTACTTACTTTTCATATCTAATCATAAAACGTAGAAAAACATAAGCCAAAAGTTCAAAGCCCTGAAACGTAAAGGAAATTCTTTGAACGGGCTCAACTTTATTAAATATTAATTTCAGGAGTTTACTCAAAGGATGATGCTTAATTTTATATAAGGACGTGTTGTTAAACCTATAAAGAAGTATGTAGTATAAGATATTAATTATTTCAAGGATTTTTAAAAATAAAACTGTAGATATCCTATATGATTAGATACTTAAACAGCATCTATACACTGTATAGCTTAATGTTAAGTAAAAACGCAAACAATCCGAATTGAATATCAATTACATAATACATAATCGTTATACTTTTAATTCTATTCTTAATAACTTTTTTTTAAGTGGTGTTATTTTTATTGTAGTCGCTTACTTTTGACTACTTCTTAAAGAGTACTTCCAAATTAATAATTCTTTTATATTGTAAGTAACTCTGTATGTAACTAATTACCAGGTACTTACAACCCATTGTTATCAATATCAAATAATGCTCCTATCTTCCCTTTTGGGTCAAAACATTTTGATAAAGAAGATTTATAGTGCTGCAGGACTATAGTCAATGTAATATTTTTATATAGGGTGTTTGGTAGAGGGACCGACAAACCAAATGAGCGTGTTCGGGGGCCCACTTGGAGAATACAAGTTGGCCAAAAAATCCCCGACCCCCCAATATGTTTAACTTTTTTTGTGATTTTTCCCTTTTTCTCCGAAATTGTACCTATTTAACATTTGTACCACCATAACATTTGTAAAATCTGTTTTAGACCAGATGTTTTTAGTTGAATTTGGTCTCTAATACACCTTCAGGCCACGCAAAGCAAAATTGGTACAATATTGGAGAAAACAAGAAAATTCACAAAAAAAAGTAAAAAAAAAATTGGGGTGTCGGGGATTTTTTTTTGGCCAACTTGTATTCTCCAAGTGGGCCCCCGAACACGCTCATTTGGTTTGTCGGTCCCTCTACCAAACATCCTGTATAATCAAAATACATTCATTCGTTTTTGCGTGACACGCGAACAAACAGACATACATACTGGATTACAGACAAACAGACAAAACGGTAGATTTAAATTCTAATACCTACCTCTCTACATAATAATAAAATAATGTTCCAAATCATAATAAAATCTGTACAGGTAAACATATTGAAATATTAATAAAATGTATGTACCTAATCGTATTTAGATATAGATTTTATTATAGATCTTTTACTTCGAGTAGCACATCATTGTGGGTCAACTACAAACAAACTTTGCGAAAACTAGTTACATTTCTAAATATTCCTTTTTCATTTTCACATGAGTTTAAAACATTCGCGAGTTGGGTCCACATTTATTATTTAAGAACCGGCTAGGTCTTGCGTGTACACGTTGTATACCAGAAATTTTGTCCAACCATTTCCATACATTCTAAAACCTTTAATAAACAGAAGCTTCTATCATGGATGTAATTTTAAAAAGAAACACGTTCTAATGGCCACTATCCTCAATTACACAAAATAACGCCATCTTAATTGGACTCATTGTGATCAGCTCACTATAACAACAACGTATTTTATAAAAGCTTGTTTATACTACGGAACTAGCATTACACTACGTATTGTATAAAATCTTGTTTATACTACGTAATTAGCTTTACTCTATGTATTTTATAAAATCTCGTTTATACTACGTAATTAGTTTTCCACTACGTATTGTATAAAATCTTGTTTATACTACGTAGTTAGCTTTACTCTGCGTATTTTATAAAATCTTGTTTATACTCGTACTACGTAATTAGCTTTACACTACGTATTTTATAAAAGCTTGTTTATACTACGGAACTAGCTTTACACTACGTATTATATAATATAAAATTATAATACTCTAGCAATATATTTATCTACTAACAATTTGAGAAATCGGCTCGGTAAGGCGGTTGCTTCGTGATGAATTCTTTGAACATCAGCATTTTGTTTGTATAATATCTTGAACCAGCTGTATTGTCATACCTATTTATTGTAATTAGTATTACGAATGCTGACGCTATTTATTTTTAAATCTGTCTCATATACGTGAGGTACTATAATTGGCTTACTGGCTACGAAGAAATAATATCAGGAAGAGTAACTGCCTTATAAAAATTACCCAATAAAAGTCCTAAATCAACAACATCGTTCACGCCGCTATGACTCAGCTGTCATAGTAGACGTTGCAGCACGCGCGTGGACCAATCCTTGCTTTCCTTCTGAAATTTAAACCAATCATTGTACATGTCTATTTTGTAACCTCGGATGTAGTTCGTATTTGGAATCATACGTCGTTTTGGTTTGAAGGAACACTTTTTGTGTGGAATTTGTTCTGAGTTATGCTTCCTGACATTATTTCTCCGTAGCTTTCTGGTGATTAATTTATAAGACGCTATTTGTGAATTTAAGCTTCTTGAGAATTTAACTGAGGACTTCCTATGTAATAAAAAAATAAATACATTTTAAAAGCTTGTTTATACACAACTATTTTAAGAAAAATATACTACTCCATTAATATAGTTACTAAACTAGAAAATTAAATGGCAAAAATGTGAAAAATAATATGATAACAAAAATTATTATACGCGGATTTGTGCCACGTAACTTATGATTTGTTGCCGAAGCTACAGACAGGGGTACGCCCTCATGCTAAAACTGTCACTGACAAAAATGGGAAATTAAAAAACACGTAGGAGTGATATATTTTTCAGAAGTACCCTGCAATTTCGAGATAATTTTTCATTCAACTTTGTTTTTATTTTATTTTATTTATAACTAGCGACTTCGTTCGCGTAGTAGGCTCGGCCTTCGGTTTCGCTATGACCTCCCATCTTTTCTAGGTTATTCTTTTATAAGAACTTTCCCCTGACCATAATTAACACAACAAAAAAGATTTAGCGAAATCGATAAAGCCGTTCTCAAGTTAAAGCGTGACCAGGAGAAATAGGGGCTCATTTATATATATATATATATATATATATATATATATATATATATATATATATATATAGATAGATAGATAGATAATTCTTTATTGTTACACCACTTAATATACAAAAATAACATAAAAGTAAAAGAAAGCTTAAAATAAAGTGTTACAATGGGCGGCCTTATCACTAATAGTATATATACTAGCGACTGCCCGCGACCTCAAACAGAGGCTTAGGTTTAGATGATAAAACATCGAGTTGGCGGACGTAAATAATTTCGCGTCGACTTGGGAATTAACATCATGACATGATGTGACATTGACTGGTCACTTGAGTCTTACCTCATTTTCTTTGATTAAGGAAGAAGAAGATGGTGGTTTACGGACACCTGGAATGCTGCCATATTATTACGTCGTCAAAGTCATGTCAATCCGTTTACCGATCGATTTTGATAGTTATAAAGTTGCAACCTTCAGAGGTTCCAAAGGGCTTTAGTTCGCAAAGTTGCACTCCGAGTGCGCTCTAACCGATGTTCCGAACGCGCCCCAGCGAGCACAATACACTCGTTGGTGTCCACCCGAGTGGAGTGACGTGACGTGAAAGTGACGGCTGACATATGGCTGACGTGTGTGCCCGGCTTTATACGGGCATGTCTTTTCATGACCGTTCGTTTTTAACTGATTTACGTTTTTACTAAAACAATGTGTTTACGGGATGGCGGGAAAACTAACAATGGCTACCTTTGTGTTTGTGTAATTTTAGTTAATTCTAATCTTAATATGTACTTGACTGTGTATTATATATTGTAACATTTATATCTCAGTTAAAATAAAAAGTAAAGACAGAATGTTGTGAACATGAACATGTTGTGTTGTGAAGTGAGGCCGGTAAAACTACGCCTCGCCGTGTACATATATTTTATACACACTATTGATTTGGTCACATTGAAATAAAAATATTAATTGTTTATTACAAGAAAAATATAGTTTTTTAATAACTATATAACTAGAATTACGGAGTAGCTAAACTTTTACTGAAGTTTGAGCTGTATACTGTAGACAAAATGCTGACATACCTTGGTATGTAAGTATAGAATCAGACATCCAACAACACATAATAATAAAATCTTACCATTCGTATTAATGTGGCCCCATTTCAGCACACTATTAGATTATTATACATTATATATATAGACTATTATATTAGCGGCGAACGCGGGCCAAAGCACGTAACTACGAGTAGTTATGTGCTGTGCACAAGAGTGACTCCCAGAAGAAGAACTTCAAATAAGTTCGAATCTGGTCGGAGGATATTTCCGGTAAATATTACGCGAGTCCTAGCCGGTTTTAAAGCATAATTATGAACATAACTCGCGATAGCTTTCTATCTCAAATTTTGTTTGTATGTTTATTCCGGTTAACCTCTGAAACGGCTAAACAAATTTTAACGGGACTTTTACTGGCAGATAGCTGATGTTATAAGGAATAACTTAGGCTTAATTTAGAAAAAAATGGTCGTCTGTAAAATCGGTTTGCCGACGACAATTTTACGTACATCGGAACGTGACAATGAGTCATACTATTTCGTGTGTGCAGCCGGCGTTCATTGATTTTTATGACGTTATCACATCAAACGAGCTATGGAGAGGGCTATGCTCGGGGTTTCTCTACGTGATCGAATCTATAGAAATAAGGAGATCCGTAGAAGAACGAAAGTCACCGACATAGCCCAGAATATTAGCAAGTTAAAGTGGCAGTGGGCAGGGCACATAGCACGCAGAACAGATGGCCAATAAGGCTGAAAGGTTCTGGAATGGAGACCACGGACCGGCAAGCCCAGCGTAGGTCGTCCACTGACACGGTGGACAGACGACCTGATAAAGATCGCAGGACGACGTTGGATGCAGGCCGCTTCCAGCGCTTCGCTCCGGTCCTTTTGGAAAATTAAAGGGGAGGCATATGTTCAGCAGTGGATGTCCTACGGCTGAGATGATAATGATGATGATGATGATCACATCAAAAAAATTAAACTCTGTCTCTCGTTTGTTAGCTTATCATGCCTAAACGGATGAACGGATCGTAATAAAATTTGGAAAGTTATAGATTATATCCCCGGGAAGCATATATGATACTTTTCATCATCATCATCATCATCATCATCGATCACCACACAGGTGAAACCACAGGGTGCAGATAGTATAGAATAAAACTACACAAACCATCAAGTATATAGCCTCAATAGTTTTATTCGGCAATTTCAAACCATACTTCTTGATACGTACAGAAGAATCAAACATAGGTACAAAAAATAAAAGGCAATTATTATAGTGCCTACGCCGCCTTAAAGCCCTGAGTTTATCATTGACATGACATACGAGTGACCAATCTAGTCCACAGAAAAGGCAAATGCCGTTCACATTCTGAAAAGGGTCCCACAGTGAAACAGCCTATTGTTTCCCCCCTCCCCTCTTGTCCCGCTGGCTCTCACACACAAAGACAATGTGAACTGTAACTGACACGTGTGCAAATGACATTCACTGTCCCTTCCTCTCTGACGTGTCTAGGTACAAAAGATGTCATGAACGACCCTTGAGCTTCTGATAACTTAATAATAAGGGTTTATACAACCAGGTATAGTAATATTACACTATAGTAAACCACATACGCAGAAGCTTGCATAAAATTGCGACCTAACTGCGTCTCAGGAAGTAGTAAACATTCTGAGTTATGAGTAACCATAAGTTTTCTAATACTCAAGCAGTTTCATCCCTGAAAAACTAGGCCAAAGACGTATGAGACGTAAATTACCTCCATAACGTATATAATACGTAAACAAGTTACTTAGGTTAAGTAAGAAATATAGATAATACTCAAAAGGAAAACGTATGCCTTATATGATCACTTTGTTGTCATCCGTCAGTTTGTCTGCCAATCTTAGTTTAATTTTACCTATGTAATGCTACGAAGAAATAATGTCAGGAAGCATAACTCAAAACAAATTCCACACAAAAAGTGGTCCTTCAAACCACAACGGCGTATGATTCCAAATACGAATTACTTCCGAGGTTACAAATAGACATGTTCGGTGATTGGTTTATATTTCAGAAGGAAAGCAGGGATTGGTCCGCGTGCTGCAACGTCTACTATGACAGCTGAGTCATAGCGGCGTGAACGATGTTATTCATTTAGCACGACTTTTATTGGGTCATTTTTTTGAGGCAGTTACTCTTCCTGATATTATTTCTTCGTAGATGTAATGCAAAATAAATAATTTGAATTTGAGTTTGAATCTTTCTGGCAGTTTAACCGTCTGTCTGTCAGTTTATTTGTCTGTATACCCCTTCTTCTTGGAAACGCGTAGAGGCATCAAGTTGAGATTGATATCAGGCACTGAGGAATACTAACACATGGAAGTGTGTAATATAGTGTAGTATACGAGTATAATAGTTTATAGCAGCAAGATTCTTATTCAAAACGTGTATAGCTTATACCCTCGATGTCTGTATAAGCTAAGTGCAGTAAAACTCGTAAATGAGTTCGTTCGGGGAAGTACTGCCACCATACGGACTATGCCCATCTGTCCCCTTACTATGTCCCCTTAAGGGGACAACTCATTATGTCTACCGCGAAGCAATAACGTTCGCAATATTGTGTTCTGGTTTGAACGGTGACTTTCCAACTTAATGTTTTAAGGTAATGGGCGCAGTGCAATTCTTCACTTGTTTATACTTATAACCAGATGCGCCTCACGCCTGTACCGTTTCCTAATAACATAAAAGTAGAAAGCCACTGCCGTGGGGTGCCGGCTTAGAATAGTACCCCCACAACTCTACCCGTGGGTGCCGTAGAAGCTGGCTAAGGGATAACAATCAGAAGGTGGGCAGCAGCACCTTTCCAGTCAAAAACCTCAACACTGCGCTCGCCTGCAAAGCGTGGCGAGTATTCGCAAACCCCCCAATGATTGACACAAATAGAACCAGGCCCCCAGTCCCCGGCAGCCTCGCTATTCCTGGCTACGGTAGTGGCCACGGTGGGGCAAGGGGTGCTAAGAATCCCCGGCAGACGCCCGGCTACCGCCCCCAACGAAAACGGCTGGCCCTGGTAACACACAACATACGCACGATGAGGACAGACGAGAAGATCTATGAGCTGGAAGAAGAAATGAGTAGGTTACACTGGGACATCGTGGGGTTATCAGAAGTCCGAAGAGCGGGTGAGGACACGATATCCCTAAAATCAGGTAACCTACTCTACTACCGGGAGGGCGACCAACAGTCCCAAGGTGGTGTCGGGTTTCTCGTCCACAAGTCCCGGTGAAGTACAAGAGATGATGATGCTGATGATATAACCACTACTATATGATGATATAACTATCAACATAGCATAATTTTACCCCCAAGGCCAGAAAAACGGAAGAGGTAATACGAAAGTATGTAAGAGCATAGAATTTTCAATCTCCACGGCGCTCCCGATAATTGATTTGAAGTCTATGAACACGCGATAAAACTGAGGAACATAATCTCAGTTTCCATTCGTGAGAAAAACTGGCTTAAAAATATTCTGATTAAAGCTGAATCTGACCTAAGTGAAACAAATCGAAAATAGGTGAAGACGATCTTAAGTCTGAAGTCAAAACATCCAAATGACAAATCACCTAATTTTGTGTTTATTGCGACTAAATGCCGTGGCGTTGGAAGCTCTAAGCGTTTGTTTGTCAAATGGATAGAATGTTAAATAGTTACAATGGAGAAATGCACTAAGGGCATCATCATACTAGCGGATTGCGAGCGTCCTTAAAGCGTAACAGGCGGGCAACGAATACGTTGCCTACGCGCAACGGAATCGCTGCGTATAGTTGCGTGGATGCCATTTTATACTGTCTCGTACAAAGTCCGTTCGAGACTCTAGACACGTATGCGGATAGAGGGCGAATGGCATCATTGGATGATTCGGATATTGATACAGAGTTATTTATAGGTGAATTTCATAGTCGCTACGTAATATGGGATCAAAATAGCAGATATTTTTTTTTAATTTTTCGAAATTTAGAAAGAGAGAGTGTAGCAGAATCAGCAACTCATAAAATGTAGATCTTGATATTCGCAGGTATTGCCGAAATTGTTATGGATTATCTTTGTTGTTGTTATATTTTCGTTAGCAAAACAACACAAAGTAGACGCTCTCTTTCATTCGATTAATTCATAATGGGTCCTCCCAAATTCGTCGGTGCTTTCGTTTTCGTCTCCATGAAAGGTAACAACTTTGGAGACGCCGGAGACGAATTTTAACAAAATGAATTCCTACGTGGAAACACTGCTGTGAGCTTAACAAAATACTAATGTGATGACAAGTGATATATAAGTTAGTTTACATTATAATATGAAGTATGGTACTCGTAGTAACAAAAGAGCAAACCATTAAATTATCTGTGAACATACCTAACAAGTTGTTTGCCGTAGGCCGTAGTTGTAACAAACAGCCTAAGTTTTAATAAATTCACCAGAATAACACTCAATCACAACTTTTAAGACACAAACACAGTAAGTAAAAACACTTTTACTTACGATGTTGAACGTAACTTAACACTCAAGTTAAGGTAATGGCCAAGTTGATTCAAGTTGCCAACTTGATGTAAGTGAATAAGATCGCCTCATTACTGGAGGGATATGGAAACAAGTTACTCATACTTGCCTTATGTACTCTACTTTATAAGCTTATGTCCCATTTTTGGTCTATAATGTAGACGAAATCTGAAAAGAACTTAGTAGCTACTTTTTACCAACTGATAGTTCCCTAGAGATTGCGATAACAGTAATCCACACATAAACAAAACCGTGGGCATACAAGTAGATAATCCCTCATAATTTCTTTTATGTTTTATATTCAAACACAACTTAACATGCGCATTTTCGTTTTATACATTTAAACTAGAAAAGATTTGTTTTATTAAATAATCCAAAACGATCATTCAATTTAAATATCAGAACAATTCAACGCTCTATGAAGTAGCTACAATATAATAATAATCACCAATGTGATTGCTAGAGAGTGTAATAAAATCACAGTATAAATATTTACGAATCTCTTCAAGAGCACCTATTTCGTTTAATAAAAGAATATTAGGAACTCTTTTATGAGGGAAGGGAAATGTACCTTGCTTCATAGGGTTGGTACCGTCAATTATAATTTATTATTAATTATATTATTCTCTTTTAATCTTTGTAAGTATCTACATTTTATAATATTTGTGAAAAATATTTTTTTATTAATATTTCTTTTTACTATTTTTTAGTAGTTATTATTCTAGTATCTAACCCAATATAAAGATACCGGCTGCACTCACTGTATGTGACACAGTATGTGTGATACAATCGATAGTTTTCAAACTATTATTATAGTGCAGAATATATCTAATAAATTGGCTTTTATGCTGGAGACGACCCGAAAAGGCACAAATTTGACACTGCAGAATATATGTCTGTTTGTCTGCTACATTGTAGTTCCAAAACGAAATGGTCTTTGGCTGACTTTTTTTATCATTCAAATCAGTCATTGTTTCACATATGTATAACAAATACATTTATATAGATAATACTTTTCGTATAGATGACATTATACAAAAGTTATTTTAGGTTTACGTTAAGTCATATATACTTATATATGTACTGAAATTGTTAATATATATGAAAGAAAAAGTCAAAATATAAAAATAATTCATATACTGATCACAGTAATTGAAAAGGTCAATCGGTCTATTTTAACAGTTTTTCATAATAATATAATTATTTTGAAATCAAACATTGAATATATTTACAAATACGAATATAAATGAAAATATGGTCTACTAACTTCCTCATTAATTTATGGCTTTATAACCAAGGATTATTTTTTACGATTATAATAGTCCTTTCTATTACTAAACTACTCGAAGCTATAGAACGTCAAAGCGTAGGTACTTCCATATCTAAAACTATTTCATTCATAAAAACATGATTATCTTTTTATTCGCACATGCCAACAACATATAACTATAGTACAGCCTGCATATTTTTTTCCGCCAGAGTCACATTGTGAATATATAGAACTTTCTACGGATTCAATTGAAATAGTTTTCTACACTAATACCTTTTATAAAGAGGAAAGATTTTAATTGTTTGTTTGTAATGTATAAACGCAAAAACTACTTAACCGATTCTGAAAATTATTTCACAAGCAGAAAGCTTTTATGCATATGGGGCTCAGACCCATTAAAATGACACATTTCCGCTGAAAGCGTGTGTCGCTGGGGGCTCCATGCATCACACACTTCCAGCCTGCAGCACACACTTCCAGTATGCAGCACATGATTCAACAGCAGAAAGCTACAGTATTCCTGAGTAACATAGGCTATATCTGATTCAACATCAACATCGTTCAGCACCACGCGACAGAAACCGCGGGGTGCAGTTAGTTTTATATATAAAGCAGAACGGAGACGAATTTCGAGCACTTGATGCCGAAGAACTATATTACTGCTGCACACTACACTTCAAAGCCACACTGTATTTGTCGTGAGAATTAGTTCTCGCACTGCAATTGAAGCGGTAACATCCCGGATGTAATAAGAGTCGGCTAAGACATGGGGCAGGTCAGTCCGTCCCAATATATCCCAACAAAGGCACCATCGAGCCATGCAGCAAATGCCTTCTTCGAGTTTCTAGCCATAACGAGAGCCACCAGGCAAGTCAACACCGCAGGAACCTTTAGGCTAGACAATGAAAGCCTTTTTAAAGGTGACACTCGAGGAGGCAGAAGCCGCCGTATACAATAACGAAACATCCCAGCTCATCAAGGGAACGATGTCAGGTCAGTATATGGCGGCGTACAGTGCGACAGATGGCTTTGTGCCCCTGGAGGAGGGAGAACTGGAGCGAACAGGAAGGCTACAGTTTGTAACACCGTCAAACGACCCGATTGTAGTCACTGTCCAGTGCACAAAAATTATGGTAGACGAAAATGTCCTCGAAATGGCTAAGTCTATTTCAGGGGAATCAGACGTGGAAGTGTTCAGCAAACACTGGGAAGTGTCGAAAATACAATGGGTCAACGGGGTTCCAGGAAGGGTTGGCTGCTAATGCGACGTCCATTTGTACCATCCCCTACTTCAGGTTTTAGCTTTCGGTGAAAGTAATTTAGTGATGAAATCAACAGTGTGGTTGTACGACGCTTCCTGGTGCCTGGCTAGCTACTACTACCAAGTTTAAAAACCTGTCACGAAACACCTACTTAACAGTTTGTTCTGGAAGCTGAGAGTCATTCGGCATTTGATCTAGCACTACTAGATCTAATGACGGTATCACAATACCACCTTCGACTGCGCCATCACTGATCATCAAGTGAGATGTCAAACACTAGTCACTAAGACTTTTTTAATAAACCAGGTACAAAAAAGGAAATATGTTTTTGTCATGAACAGTAATTTTTAATATGGGAGATCTCTCAAATTTATAAAACTCTTCTAATTGCAAATATTAAAAAAGTTTATAATATAGTTTCTCTGGCAGAGTATATTGCACTGATTCATCAAGATGGCGCCAATGAGAAGGAAGGAGTGTAACGCGGGAAGAAACAGCCGTACACGCCTTTCGGCTGTTTTCGGCAGCGCTCGCCCATCGTCGGCATCGCGCTACAGATGGTGCACGGGCGTCCCTTTTTGCGCGGGATAGGCGAGACTCGAGAGAAAGTTTTTAGTGGTCCGAGCGTCGCCGGCTAACACGCGTCTCCAGACTCACGTTTTCTTCCCAGTTGTTGTTAATTGTCATTGTTCATATTGTGTACCTAATCATTGTGTGTATATGTATCTAAACTTAGTAAGTGTTATGTGTGTGAAGTTTGTAAAACAATAAAGGCCATTTGGAAACCTTTTACAGGAGTTATTTATATGTTACCACCCGCTCGCAACTTCGTTCTGGTACCATTATATCTGCTGATCTTGCAATTCAGACCTATACACACTCTGATGATTGACGTCAATTGACGTGTAAGTCGTGAAAAAATCTGAAGCTGCGTCCACGTTTGTAACATTATCCCGTGACCGCATCAGACACGCGTGTCAGTACTGATAATTTGGACGTCTTTTGTTACGCGAACAATTGTTACAAGCTGCAGTTACGATTCAATCCATTCCAAACACTGAAAGCACAGAATGTACGGCAAGACAATGTACGGAGTTACGATCTACTAGCCGGGTCCTGTGTGGACCCTGGTCTGCGTACTGTCACGCATCTAAGTCACGTGTTACGAGCCAATCCACCCAAAGTCGGGTTTTTCATAGAATGTTTGCTATTGTCCGCGTGACCAGGAGACGTCCACACTTGCGTTTATGACACGCGTCAAAATACGCCAGATGGCACAGATACAGACACGGAGTAGAAGCGGATCACATCGTGACGTGGCCCGGTATGTCCCCCACATGTCCGCACCTCGCCCGCTCGTCGCCGCGCCGCCTCGCTCCTGTAGCATTGCTAAGCCACGCAGTCTATTTCGACACCATGCGTCTACACTTGTAAGTTTCATCGTACATGGTTTGTGACCGTGTCAGCACAACCCTAAACCGTCCACGCATAGCATAGCATGTCTTTTACGATGTCGCGTAGTCCGGTCCGTTGTCATGTCATAAGTGTAGACGCACCCTAATACGCGATTTTAAACCCCGAGTAATGTATCAAAGAGTAAATAAAGTCGGAAGTTGTAAATACATTTGTACTAATACATCTGTGTTCTTTTGTATCTTGTCATTACAAGAAATCTGGAACCCTGTCTCTCAGTTCCCGAGTGTCGTGACTACTCTCCGAATCGGATATAAAAATGTAACCTATTTTGTTAATCCCCCTAAGCCGTCGGTCGGCTACAGGCGGACCAATGGCTGGAACTCGGACCGCCAAATATTATTATTTATATTGTTATAAATCTGTAGAATCTTGATTACATAGTTTAGTACTAGTAGGTAGACCTCAGATCATAAACACAATGTCTGATCTGAGAGGTAAGACGCCTTTGAGTATATATATAGCTAAAGTAAGAATAATAACTGTATATAATATAGAATATATATATTATATACTGTATATAGTATAGAAGGATAACTGTTGCAGTGTGGCGCAAGAAAGTGTTGGATTGCTGGGGTAGTATTGATACTAGTTACTAGTAAATAATTATTATGAGATGGTTTTCCTAGACCTCGATAGAATGTATCAATACTATCCAGGACTCCATTCAAAATGCCAACCCCTTCTTCTTCTTCTTCGTTGCGCTCTTGATAGAGCGGTCGTGATCGTCATGTAGTAGTGTTGGTGGGGCCAGAAGTTATACGCCTCACGATGTCACGGCATTTTTGCCTGTTTGCGGTCATCCTGGTGCACGGAACCACCGACCGCACACTTGATTTGGTCGGTCCATCGCATCGGTGACCTACCGCGCTGTCTGGTGCCTTCCACTCTGCCTTGGACGACTAGTCGCTCTATGGAGTCGTTGTCTCGCCTGGAAACGTGTCCGGGATTGGACGCAGTGGCGGATAGACGTTGCTTAATACCGAGTTCTTGGAGTATTGACACGTTTGTGCGAAACTCAGTTCACGATACTCCAAGCATTTTTCTCCAGCACCCCATAAAGTTGTTGGAGATGGTTTAGTTATGGCCTAAACCATCTTCACAAATTTCATATTTATACAATGTAAGTGTGACATGCAGTACGTAGTAGATACTATGAAGTCTGGGCATGCATACTGTAATCTACAAATGCTAGTCCCAGTTCCAAACATTGCCCAGTATCGTTGTATTATTTTGAAATTTGGACTAAATGGGCCATCTTTTAAAAAAACTTGCCATAGGTAGTGTAGTACATTTTTTTTCCAGCGTAGAGTGTCAAAGTTGACTGACATAAATTTTATAAACCATAACTCGTCAAAATTTAATTTATTTTACTTAGTTAACAATGATTATTACTTTCATTTGTGGTTACGATTAATAGCACTGTTATTTGAGATAACATTTAAAAAAAAATCACTGTAAAATTGTGAAATTGCGTTCACAATACCTAAAAATGCGACCAAGGGTGTCAGATTTTTAACTTTTTCGAAAAATGTCTATCATCGCTTGACTAAGTGACATAGATTTTTTTTCTTTCTTTTTTCATAACTGGTATACCTTAGTTTCTCGCCCGGTACCAGGTTATCGTTGAGTTTTGGGACACCCTGTATACGTTAACAGAAATCGAGCACGTTCCTACAACGTACTCTGTAATTACAGTAAGGGAGTTGTTGAGTATATATTACATATAGTGTTTAGTTAGAGTAGTAATTAGTATTTGCGCACCGCAGCTCTGCCAAAGACTTGTGACTTCTCCATAGAAATTGTTTTTAAATGAGCAACTCTTATATTGTAATATAAAATCACGATCTCGGAAACGGCTCTAACGATTTTCATGAAATTTAATATGCAGAGGGTTTCGGGATCGATAAATCGATCTAGCTATGTTTCATTTTTAGATACGTCGTTTTATCTGTGTTTCCAGGCAATGAAAAACTGCTGCAACGCTAAAGGTACTTGACAATAGATGGCGTTGTTGAGCAACAATAAGCCAAGTAGTGTTTGGTTTGAGGTTAGACCAAGAAATTGTTTAATCAATTGTTTACTTACGAACAAAACTCGGTTATCCAGGTAATAATTAGTATTGTCAATATATTCTTTTATGAAGATAATCGTTTTGAGAGGGTGAGGATGATGATAGGATGATACCTTACAAGAGGGACAATCGCGGAACACACCCGCGTGGTGATGGAAGATTATTATTTTAAAATATTTTGTGATGTACGTAATCCAAGGTCTTATCCTTACCAAATTTTATCCAAATTTGGGTAGTCGTTAAAGCATTATAAAGGATCAAACATACAAACACACTTACTCACATACTTTCACCTTTATAATATTAGTATGATGCGATATATATATTTTTATATTATCCGAAACTAACAACTATTTTACAGGGATAGCCCTAATACAATAGTGTAGTACCTACCAACTAAATTACGATTACAAGTAATGATTAATTAAATTATATTATTATTCTTCTATTACATCTCATCAAATCATTCTGTCATTCTGTACTTCATTTTATTAAATTAAATTGTAACATGTCACGTTAAAATGTCAAAGATTTACATATATTATGTATTAGTCTCATATAAATAGAACAATAGCTCCCTTTTAAAATCTGCTACAGAACATACAAACAGGTCTTTTTTGTCTGCAATCTGATTTAGCGCTTGCAACGTCCGAGTTAGTGGGTTCTAAGCGAGTAAGTTAGTCCTGGTGCGGGGGATGGAGAACCCGTCCGGCACGCACAGCCTCATCATACACAATATTTCCGGATGTGACAAAACGCCTCGGAATATTCTTATTACATAATATGCGAAAGCCCAGTCCCTTCTTACTTTTAATTTATTATATCTGACCATGCCTAGAACGAAAAGAGTTGAATACTTTAAAGGATAGAATGGTACACTCCATATAACCTTAAATATAAGAACCTTATATACTTATTTCGTATCCGCTCTAACATGAGAGAGTACTTAATTTCATGTGGAGCCCACACTACGGAGTTATGTTCAATTTGGCTTCGTATAAGAGCATTATACAGTGCCGTTATGGAACTTATATTATTAAATCCCGCCGCTTGACGTAACACAAAACCTATATATTTTAGTATGTATCTATAATTGCCTACTATAAATTAGTATACATGCGTCCCAAGGCCATTACACACATAAGGTAAGTAGGTACTTTAAATAGTGAAGATAGGGGATTTCTCTAAATCAAGGAACGAGGTTGGCACACTCGAGTATTTCGACTACTTTTGAGATCTTCTGGCTCACTTCTTCTGTCTTCATATAACGCTTGCGCCCGGTGGCGTCCGCGTGCAACATAATATATTCTAGAACGAAACATCGGCTACTGACACAATAAATTAACTGCACTATCCAAAGGTAAATAGTACCATACTGTTTGATCTGTGTCTCTACACAACGATTATTGGAACGTGAGACAACCCTACCCGGCGGGATTAAGTTGCCGATGAAAATACGGGATTCAATGGTAGGTATTTAATTAACTGTCCATGGACACACAGCGCGTACTTCTTTATTTTACATCGTAAATACAGCTTAATATACAACTTTGGTTCACAAAACATTGGTCGTGTTTCGTGCGAAATTAATCGCCTCAATAGCACACCCGTTCCTCTAGAAGCCCACGATCATCGTGAGAGAGCTCAATACAATATGCGGTCGTTACAAGCTGTCACTGCCAAAACATGAAATTCACCCGCGTAAGGATGGATGTTGATGATGATAAATCAGATATAGCGTATGTTACTCAGGCATAATGTAGCTTTCTACTGCTGAAATTTTCTTTTTAATCGGTTTAGTAGTTTTTGTGTTTCCATTACAAACAAACAAACAATGAAATCATTTTTTTTATTGTTAGAATTAAATTCTAAGGTACTAAAAATGTGACTTAGTTTGTACTGGCGTTACAATTGCATATATTAACGTGGAAAAGTAGTTATTGTGACAACTGTAATGTTGCAGTTTTTTTTTGTTCGATAGATGTCGCTTCGCCCCATACGACGGTTAAAATCAGATAGAGAGTTAAAATTCGGTGCTCAGACTTCGAGTCTTGGTGGCCTAGTTGGTCATGGCGTCTGACACGAATTATCAGAAGACGCGGGTTCGAATCCAGTCCGAGGATGTGATTTTCTCTCTCTAAAAAAATTACAATATGTGGTATCGTCAAGCAGGCATTAGTGCTTAAAAAAAGTAATACTATAACTGTAATACTTGACTTATAATAAATAAATATAAAAAAGGCTTTATTCTTCCACAAAAATCTAACATAGTTTGCTTATGTAATTAACTACCTATTGAATTTTATTTTACACTATAATGTATCACCTCTGCGACGTAGGCCTCCCCTAAGTCTTTCCACTCTACTCTTTCTCTTGCCTTCCTCATCAAGTCGGGTCCGATTACTAAAACTATATGTCCCTCCATGTTTTCCTTTGCCATCCTTGGTTTCTTTTTCCGTCCAGAGTCCACTTCGTAACCCTTTTTGTCCATCTTTCGTTATGTAGTCTACAGACATCGCCTACCCATGTCCATTTCAATAGTCTTATCCTTTGTGTTACATCTGGTGCTTTAGCTCTCTTTTTTATTGTTTTATTACTTACTTTGCCTGAAGTTTTGATTCCTAAAATGCTTCTATCCATCTTTCGCTGGCAAATCGCAATTTTCCCTTCGTTTTTTCTCCTATGCGAACATGCCTGGCAACCATATGTTAAGCACGGTAATAGTTGACATACGGCTTTTTGAAGTTAATAATGTCCTCTATAATACCTACTTCACTTTGCTCTATTATCAATAATTTACTTACCGGATTCGATTTAAGGATTATTCGACAATAAAATTGCATAAGTAAACATGAAAAAGCATATATTTTTGACATAACTTAAAATTCAGACATATGATATTGCTGACATTTTTGTAGACATTGACGTCATTTAAAAAAGGGACTACATCACTTTGCTCTTTGTCAATAGTTTTCGTAGCGTACGCGATATAAGATTTTTTTACACCTTGGGTTACTTTATCGAAGATTTCATACGTTTCCCTGAATTTTTGCAAATCTCCTATATCCTACGTTCATCAGGAATAGTGTGGGATTCTAATGTTGAAAGAACTTTCCAAAACGGTTAAGTAGTTTCGGAGCATATTCAATACAAACAAACATTTTTTTCTTTTTATAATATAAGTGTAGATGTGTAGGATTTTTAACAGTTTTTTTAGTGATTAGTCAGTAAAACCATTGGAACCAAAGGGAACGGCAAACCGGGCTGCGACAGTTGTGAGCTTTGACGGCGCTTGTATATTTGTATATTATATGAAAAAGTACATAATGTGTTTATAAATAACTATTAATTTATTCTGTTATATATAATTTATACTAGTGGCAAATAAAAAAAAATACCAAAAAATAGAACCGACTTCAATACTAAAAAGTGTGAAATAACTTGTTGATACCATGATATATCGGTAGCATGACATTTCAAAAGTACCTATTATCATGATATTATGCGCATATTTAGGTAAAAAAAAATTAACCCTTTTTAGTTTTTCTTGCTACGTACGGAATCGATTGTCATTCACTGACAATTACTGTATCATCAAGATAGGCGAAACACTTTTAAGTTATTGTATTATAACACAAAAACCGCTTCACCTGATTTTATGAAATTCGAATGGGACCACAGGACGCTTCCAAATAAAAAAACATCAAATTCGGTTGACCCAGTCGAAATTTCTAAAGTAACAATCACAAGTACAGTTTGAAAAATTTTATACCGACTTCCATTCTATTCAGTTATTGGAGTGTAACTCAAAAACTGCTGGACCGAATTTGATGAAAATTAAATGGGACCACACGGGAAGCACCTGCTTTCAAACAAAAAAAGAAGAGTTTTGGGAATCGGTTCACCCATCCGAAAGTTATGAGGTAACATAAAAAGCTGTTGAATTGAGTACCTCCTCCTTTTTTTGGAATTTGGAAGATGGTAGAAATACAGTCAATGGAGACCCTTCTCGGTCTGAAGTCAGTTAAAAACATTCCGTTCCATTGGTTATGCTATCGTTTTTACAACAGTCTTGAATATTAAGGGTACATTTGGCAAAACAATAACCTTAATAATTGACGTCCGGAGAACCGCGTCCATCTCTAAATGCAAATTAAATAAGACCCTAACCATCCTCTTTTATCTGAAATTGTCAACAAAAATTTTGCTCAAGTGCTCTTTTAAATTTTAAATTCATCGAACGCTCTTGTCTGTGTATGAAAGTAAATTGAGGGACTAAGTTACACCATACAGAATATAATGACGTAATATATTTCTTACCAAAAAATGGAACCGACTTCATCACCAAAATGTGAAATAACTTGTTGAAGTCGGTATCATGATAATTCAAAAGTGCCTATTATCACAATAATGTGCGCATGGCACCGACTTAAACAAGTTATTACACGCTCCTTGGTGTTGAAGTCAATTCCATTATATGATAAAAACAAATTTCAATATTTTTAGTGACCCTTGCTACTTACGGGATCGATTGTCATTCACCATTGATGATGATATTATCAAAATAGGCGTAACACTTTTCAGTTGTTAGAGTGTAACTCAAGAACTGCTTGAGCGAATTAGATAAATTTAAATAGCACTACCTCGGAAGTATATTATACCAAAAAAAATGTTTTTGAAAATCGGTCCACAAATGGAGGAGAAATCGGTAAACATACACAAAAAATACTTAGAATCAAAATTAAGACCTGCTCCTTGGTTGAAGTAGGTTAAAAATATAATTATTAATACTTAGAAAAAGAGTGTACCGTCAAAGTTTGAGCAAAAAGAGAAGTGCCTAGAAATAGAGGTCGCGTGGTTGCTAAGTTTAAAAAAAAGCTGATAATTTTATCTACATCTACATCTACACTAGTATTATAAAGAGGAAAAATATGTTTGTATGTATTGAATAGGCTCCAAAACTACTAAACCGATTTGAAAAATTCTTTCACAATGGTGAAAGAATTTTTCAAATCGGTTAAGTAGTTTTAGTTTTTCCGCATCAGGGATAATGTAGGATTCTAATGAGAATCCTACATTATCCCTGATGAACGTAGGACATAGGAGATTTGCACAAATTCAGGGAACCGTATGAAAACTTCGATAATGTAGCCCAAGGTGTAAAAAAAATCCATAGATCGCGTACGCTACGAAAACTATTGACAAAGAGCACAGTGACGTAGTACCTTTTTTAGAAGACGAAAATGTTAGCAATACCATATGTCTGAATTTTAAAGTTATGTCAAAATGATTTCTTTTTCATGTAATATAACATTTGCAATTGTATTTAGAAAAATCTATCGCATACGCTGTGGAAATCATTAATAATAGAGTAAAAGTGATATAGGTATGATAGTGGACATTACTAACCGCAAAAAAGCCTGCAGTGACATATGTCAACTATTACCATGCTTAACATAATGGTTGCCAGGCATAGTCGCTTAGGAGAAAAGACGAAGAGAAAATTGCAATTTTCCAGCAAAAGATGGATAGAAGCATTTTAGGAATCAAAACTTCAGACAAAGTGAATAATAAAACAATAAGAAAGAGAACTAAATCACTAGATGTAACACAACGGATGAGACTATTGAAATGGACATGAGCAGGCCATGTCTGCTGACTAAATAAAGAATGGTTAACATAAAGGGTTACAGATTGGATACATTGGAGTGGTTCTTCTGGACGGAAAAAGAAACCAAGGATGGCAGAGGAGAAGATGAAGCGAAATATGTTGTCACAATAACAATATTTTCAAGTTTAAATATGCAACAGAAACGCCGGTACAAACTAAGCCACATTATTCGTACCTTAGTATCTAATCCTAATAATAAACTAGAAAGATTATTGTTTGTTTGTAATGGAAACAAAAAAAACCACTAAGCCGATTCAAAAAAATCTTTCAGCAGTAGAAAGCTCTACATTATGCCTGAGTAACATACGCTATATCTGGCTCATCATCATCCATCACCATGCGGGTGAAACGGCGGAGCGTAACTAGTGTTTTATATTTTTATCGAGTCGCAAATTCACATTTGACAGGGGTGTGACAGACTGGTAATAGCTAGCTTGACCTGCTATATAAAATCTGAATGTTTAGTTCACCGTAACGCCACGACGACGGTTTTATTTTGGACTGAGTCTATACACCTTAACGGTGACGCCGCAAATTGAAATCAAATATTTTATATAAGCAATTCTTGTATATATAATATATCTGGATCTCGGAAACGGCTCCAGAGAGTTTCAGGGAACATGTGTTGCTTTGCGTTCAAACAAGATGGCGTAACAGTCGCATTGCAAAACCCTGAATCGCGATGACAAGATTTTCGCTGAGCATGTGTTGCTATTTTGTATTCGTATTTAAATGGAGCAAGGCTCGGTCATCCAGGTTCTTAAATTATTTTAAACATCATGGAATATAATTAATTAATTCAATCATCATCAGCATCATCATTATCAGCTGGAAGACATCCACTGCTGAACATATGCCTCCCCCATAGAACGCCACTTGGGCCGGTTACCAGCTTCCTGCATTCAGGGATTCCGGGCAGCGATTAATTCAATAGGTATTACTTATAAACGACTCCATCAAAGTTACAAATATTCTGTTTCCAAGATGACGATAAAACATTGTAGGATATAACACATCAAGTGGGTTTATATTTTCAATTCTACGTTAACAGCAAAAAACGTGTTACCAGCCACTCTGTGTGTTTACCCCGCGAGGGGAAGATTTAAAAATGATCCCCTTGCCGTTGGAATATCAATCGTAAAACTAAGGAAATTCGTCTCGGTAAGCATTTGGCGCAAGAGCCCATCTTGGTTGGTAATTACAGAGTACATTCTTCTGTGAAACAATAATGCGCAATGTGTGAAGGTACTGTAGGGTATAAAATTATTGGAGAAGAGAAGAATGAAGATAAGAGACTCAAAACCCCATTTCTTTGCATAACGCCATGACCACTAGGCCACCGAAGTTGGCCATCCGGGCATCAAATTTAACTCTATAACCGTAAGAGTTTTTTTTCAAATACTTTTTTTTAACTTTCTAAATCAGCAATGCTGGTATCGCTAAGCAGGCGTTAGTGCTTTAACAGTCATATTATAAAAATCTGAATTATAATTTTGAAATTGCAATTAATGCAAAAATCCGTTTCAACGTTTTAACCGAGGTTATAAAAGTGTAGATGTATTCAACCGATACAAATCCAGTTGTTAGTCCGTCAGTATGTTTTACATACAACCCTATGTCGTGGGTAGCACAGCAACTGTTATAGTCAAGTGTAATGCTTGATGCTAGACACACGAATTGTCATGTTTCAGAGGGTTGTAAAGGATTTTTCAGCAAGAACTTTGTTCTTCAATTGGGGCAACACCAATAACATGACAGTTTTGACATTTAGTTTTTTGACGTATTCATAGTAGATGCTTTGGCAGTTGTTACAATGAATTCAATTTTGCTCGAAAATCGCATTAAAATAATTAAAATCCACTATGAAACTGGTGATTCTGTTAAAGTTACTTCTAGTAAAATTCGTGATATTTTCGGACAACATAATCGTCCTTCTGAGACCGCTATTTTGGCCTATTATTGATGAAGTGGATATCACTGACATGTGGTTTCAAACAGGACGGTACGACATGTCACATAGCCAATGAAACGATTAATTTACTGCAAATACTAAATTTCCCGATCGCATAATTTCACGAAATTCAGAAAGAATCGATATCTGTCTTCGTGGTCATGGTTGACATTTGCCAGATATCATTTTTCATTCATAATTGCCGTATAATAAACTTTTCTTTTTGTAATAGAATAAAAAAATTAATCATATTCATCTAAATTTTTGTTTTATTTTGTTTTAGAAAACAAAGTTCTTGTTGAAAACCCCTTTAAAAGATAATGCGAATTCGCGTCTTTCGCCTTTAATCCGAGAGACGTTAATCCCAGATATATACCCACTCAACGAAAACCAAACTGCGGCAGATTTCATGTTACGTTCTAGCAACTACGTAAACACGCTCCGTCAGTACTCATAACCATAGAATCTATTTTGCAATAACCTTCCTTACGCATCAACGTCGGTGTAATAGGCCGCCACATCAAAGGGAATGTTGCCATGTCGCTTGAATTATCTTGATTGAGTCATTTGTACCTTTGAGTGTCTTGGGGTGAAATGTGGGGAGAAATGGGGTCAGGGGTGAATTTTGTGAGATGAGCATACATATTTAGGTGAAATTATGGAGTTTAGGGACCAAGACTTTTTTCTTTAAAATGTGGACTCGTATATTTGTAAATTTGCCATATGCCACATGCCAAGCTTAGGTAAATGTTTTTATAGTTGAAGCAAGTGAGATTAATATTTAAGTAGTCAGAGACAAGTCATACTCAGATAACTAAGTCTGTCATATCAGAGACAAATCACACTCAGATAACTAAGTCTGTTATGTCAGAGACAAGTCACACTCAGATAACTAAGTCTGTCATGTCAAACACAAGTCACACTCAGATAACTAAGTCTGTCTTTAAATCACTGTTCTGTCTAAGTCACGTTCTAGTAAAGCAGTCGTTACATTACTAAAATTTTCTGAGAAAACTGACGAGAAAAACACAAAACCAATGTTTCACGATTTTGTTCAACGTAACATAACTGTCTGGACTTGATTTGACTTTGAGTATGGCCTTAGCCTCTCTGCGACTGAGCTAATTTCGCAATTATGCCAGTAGATCAAGTACCAGTATAGACGTACCGATATAGGTATATTATATATCGTGTTATAGATTAGCGATTGGCTTTGCATTATAGCTGCCAGGATTAACAGTGAGGAGATACCGCTTCCAGTGCTACCACCTAATTAAATCAACCGAAGGGGTGACTTCAGAACTTTGTACAAAGCAACGTTAATAACCTTCAGCCTATTCAGCACTTTACGCTCTCACTAACGAAACACGGGCTTACCTCTCAGAGTAAGAATCTTGCCCATATTCAACCAAGCTAGCCAACTCGGATAGGCCAGCCCTAAATTCGGAGTCAGAATGCCTAAAAGCTTCCGATATAGCCTTCAAACCTGAAACCCATCATAAAAATGTATCATAATCAAAATCAGCTCATTTTGTTCCCACTGCTGTGACTCCAGCCTTCCTCTCAGAGGGAGGAGTTGGGCCATAATCCATCACGCGGGCCCAGTGCGGATTGGTGGATGGGTTAGTGGCCAACCCATGTCGAAGTTTTCAGGCCGCCCGAAGGCCTTCGACGTAGCCTAACGAATGTTGTCCTAAGACAAACAACCGAGACCGACGGCTTAACGTGCCCTCCGAAGCACGGTAGCGCTTACTTGAATAATGTCACAAGAGGTCACCCATCCAAGTCCAGACCGCAGCAAGCGTTGCTTAACTTGTTGATTGGTTGAGATCGTAAAGTCAAGCTCTGCTAGGAGAGCATCAAAAAAATGTATGTATATATTTATTACCTTATTATTATGCTTATTGTCCTAAAGATCTTAAACTGTTCTACAATTAAATTAAATAACATACTCAACTATAACTCCGATCTAGGGACCTGGGTTTGCCTCTCTATAAGTATGATGATCTACCAGGCGGGACCAAGTGCGGGTATATAGGCAAATCCTAATGTCGAAGTTTTGCAGCCTTCATGCATTATTGGTGCAGCAGGTCGATATGTTTAACGCACAGGGCGTCGGATAGTGACAAGATATTTTTATCCCATACATATTTATACTCCTTGGAGCTAATAATTTTCCACGTGGGTGGGGCGAGGCGCATCGAAGCCTCTATTATAATAAAAGTAGCAGTAAAAAAGCTACTTTTAGCATGAGTAAACATTAAATATATTAAGTGTATTTACGGTGTATTATTTTTTGTTTCGGGAGTTCAAACACCCGTGTAGCTCTAAAACATAGCAAAAAAGAAATATCGTCAGAGAGAATCGTTTTGTTTGCTTTTATTGTCGCTCACCCGCCTTTAGATACTTCAATCTATCTTATATATATAAAAATGAACCCTTATTTCTCCTGGTCACGCTATAACTTGAGAACGGATGGAACAGTCGCGCTAATTCTTTATTTATTGTGGTAATCATTGTCAGGAGAAGGTTCTTATGAAAGAAAACCAAGAAAAGATGGGAGGTTACGGTGAGGCCGAAGGCCGAGCCTACTACGCGAACGAAGTCGCGGGCAGTCGTTAGTTACTCACATATTTTTTAAAATGTTGACATTTAAATAACTGACTTTTGACTGCTCATAAGCCTTTCAGGTTTCCGCAGTCTCTAATTTTAAGTATTTTTATTTTATTTTCGACAATAAAATAAAAACAAATAAATTATAGACATAAAGGTAACAGGTAAAAGGTACGTATTTAAATTTTGTATTTATTTTGACTTTTGACATATGTTTTTATTTTATGGCATTATTTAAGTTATATAGGTAGTGTTTGTTAGTGTATTTATTCAAACTATAAAAACAATCTAACCTATAAACAAGTTGATGAAAAATTTGTATTTCAGTATTAAAAGGGTTTCTTTACCGCCCCCACTAATAATTGACCGAGCGAGCGATACGTCTCTGGTTTTACTGGCCCAAATTGACTTTCCGTATGTTTGTTAGGTTGTATGTTGGTTCTCCTGTACAGGTCACATTTTTCAATTAATCTTGACAAAACTTGGTATGCATGTTCTACTATTCAATATAATTATTTTCTAATCGGCGTTGTTTGATTGAGGGTTACTTTACCTAAAAAGGGGGAAAACTTGCGCTATTTACCGACCGTTTTTGATAAAATTTGGTAAACACATTGGGTACCGGTGGGCCTAACACGAATAAGTGTAATTTAATGTGCCGTTCACGTGAAACAGTACACACTGTAATTTATATAGGGCAACAGTGACACAGACACCTCATAGTGTGTTCATCAGGGAAAATGTAGGATTCCAATGGTGAAAGAATTTTTCTAATCAGTCCAGTAGTTTTGGAGCCTATTCAATACAAACAAACAAACAAACAAATAAAGAAATCTTTCCTCTTATAATATTAGTGTAGTATTAGTTATAATATTAGTTCCTCACGATCAAAGATTGAGTGCGGTGCGCTTTTCGTTCGCTCGATAGCTCGAAACAAACATCTCACGTAAATCCCGTTTTATTATAATAAAAGTTACAATTAATGTGAGTTTTAATAACATTATATGTAACTTTACAATATAACTGTTCGGATTGAAAAAAATATGTACGACTAGCTGGTGCCCGCGATTACGTCTGCGCATGATTAGTAGTTCGAGTAGCCTATTATTTCTCCAGGGGCATATCTACCTTTACACCAAAATGTCAAAAAAATATGTACATGGTCAAACTCAATTGCTATAATAGTATTATTTGAGTACATTTAAATACTTAGTATATTAATCAGTAAACAATAATAATAAAATAAAATTAATAACCACGGAAAAAGTTGCCATTACATTACATCATCCTTGGCGGTATTTGTGTTACATTTCATCACCCTTGACGGTCACCGAACACGTCTAGTATATCGAGCTGTCAAATTGACTTGGCTTTTGACTAAGCTATCAGAAACTGACACAGACTTTAGACAGAACTGTCATCATTACGATCTTGACGTAGGCGGCGATCTGATTATTATGTCTATGTTGTGCCCAAGCATATTACGCTTTTTCACCCGCTTGGTGATGGATGATGATGATGAAAAGTATTCTATGTGTTAACCCAGTGCCTCCTCTACCTCCATACCAAATTTCATCAAAATTGCCCCGGCCGTTGGTGCGTTAATGAGTAACAAAGATCCACACATCCACACAACCATACAACCATACATTCATACATCCATACTCACAAACTTTCGCGTTTATAATATTAGTAGATAGTAGAAGTAGAAGGATAGTAGGATATTCTAGCAACCTAGACTGATTCGTCGTACGATCGCGAATGCATGCATTCGGCCCCGCGCTTACGCAATTGTCAGACCTACAGCAAATTACTTGAAGCGCGCGGCCCCGAGTAAGTAGACCGTCATCGCGATTCAATGTGCGTACTGCATGTGCTTTAACTACCCTTCTTTCCTATTGAAGTCAAAATCTATTTGAGCGCTGTGATCATCATTGCAAATCATCGAGAGCGCGACAATGTACATCCATATGACATCATAGATTAAGTCACTAAGGACGCCATTTTGTGATTTCAACGACCACGCTACGAACTGAAATAACAGTGAGCAGTGCTGTCAAATATGACAGTTCATTGATGCGTGTGTCTTCCCTTCTTTGTTCTAAACAAAAGTTTTTATGGCCTGTTTTACAATTTGTTTCATGTATTTCGTTTTCATATCTTCAAATATATTTTAAGAAGCATGTAACGAATCACTGCACTGTCAGCTGCTGAGCGAAGTGAGCGTGATTCAACCCATTCCGAATGGCTGACAGATCTCACAGCTCAATATTGAATCGGAATGAAGTGATATATGAGTAGAAGTGATAGTGATCATATCGCCAAAATCCATTTTGACTTCAATCGAAAAGCAGGGTCATACGTCATTTGCTTAGCACCAGGCGGAGGCAAGTGTAGACACTTTGGAGGGTTGGTTACCTACTTACGCATGTGGCTGACCCTACCCTCAATTCGATTACGCATTGACATAAGAAGCTTGAAGGACGGGTGATGGATGATAAACACGAAAATTGATGGATGGAATGGAAGAGACTAAATAAACAATTGATGGTTTGAAGAATGATAAGTAGGAAAAACGTCTGCTTGGAGACACACGCGAAGTGTATCATTGCATAAGTATAATAGTGAGTGCGTGTCGGCTGTCAGGATAATGTGGAAAAATCTATTATTGTAATGTAACCGGATAACGCTCGAGTCTAAAGGTGCATGGTAGCCGGCTACACATAGCAGCAGCAGACGACCTGTCGTCGCTTCATGTCGCCGCATCCCGACTGCAGGCGGCAACTGCAGATGGCGTCAACCGTTTGAAAAGCGATACGAAAGGTTTAGTTTAAAAGCTTTTCAGTTGTTTTACTAGGTAGATTGGTACCCGCGAGCGGAACTACTGATCTGCGGTCGAGCGACATTGTAGTCTCGACGACGCGTTGCTAGCTGCGTGTCGCTAACTACGAATGGTATTTTATACAAATACATAGAAACCGGTAGTGTCGCTGCGACACGTTGTTTGCTGCGGCTTTATGTAGCCGGCTACCACTTGCACCTTAACTTGGCGAATAGTCCGACTATGGCTAAGATTCCGTACTTCCATGGTTTTTTTTCGTGCATGGTCTAAAGACCATGTACGTAAAAAACTGTTTTGTATGTACGTAACGTACGTTCGTTTTGTATGTAGGTACGTTAAAAAACCATTTGTTTTTGTCCAACCAGTTTGGCATCTAAAGGTCCCAAACTAGGCAGAGCCTAGCCTAGACCTTGTTCTTTCCGTTGGATAATTATTTTATTTTATTTTCCTCGGAAAACTAATAGCTTACTTACAAAACATTAATATTTTATTTAATAAACTTATGGCTAATTAAAAAATTTCACATATAAATAACTGTATATAGACGTTACGACGGACTCATACAAAGACTAAATATTAAATCTAAATTGGGATGATTAGGAGTCAAAGAAACATTCGTTTATAATTCGTTTCAGTTTGAGGCGCCGACGTATTAAAAAGATCTACTTACATCTATTTCACCAGCCATTGAATTGTGACAGTGAACACTGCACGATCTAATTAAATAATTATGTTGCCTGTAATTACTTTAAACAACGGAAACGCGAAAGGAGTTTAGGTTATCTACGTGCAAACGCGGGGGTACATAGTCCTAATTCACCAAGTATCTCGGGACAATCGACCGTGTCATTCGCTATATTCACTAGAAACGCTAGATCAGTGGCTCTACCATGGGTTTGCAACATAAATGTCATCTATAGTCGATACTCGATCTCGCCTACCTATTAAGCTTGTGATTGGCGTACTCGCTGTCAATTTTAGTTCTACAATTGGTGGTAATAATAATAATAATAATAATAATAAATAATAATAAACCCGCAGGGGCGGCCTTGTGGCGAGCCGTCGGTGAGTGGCGACACCGTGGACCCTGATTCTCCCTGGGGCTAAATGAGACCCCTGACCCCCGGCTTGCCTTAATTGGCCGTCCGGGGTGGAGACGCAAGAGCAAGTAACAAAAAGCTCCAAGGGTAGAAGTGTTAAAGGGCATAACGCCGGTAGTAGCACTCTAGTGAAACCGCAGCACACCTCTCGACACCCTTTAGCCATCCACACCAACGTTGCCCCTTTTGTCACCACTCATGGTGGCCTATATGGGGGGCCCGTTTAGTGGATGGCAAGTCACTACCTGCCTAAATATTTTAACATGAGACTAAAATTGGCAGGTGCCGTAGTCTCTTCCATAGCCCACTATCTTCCTTATCACTAATAACTTCATATCAATAGCTTGGCCATTTTACCCATTGTTGTAATAATTATAAGTACCATGTTACCCTTCATCCAACATTCTTTCTGTTTTTGATACTCTGCATTTTTATACCAAACAGTCCTCTAAGTGTTGGCTACAGCCCCACTTATGCCTTTGTAAAGGACCGGATGAAATCCGTGAAACTTTTTGAACAAATAATAATAATAATAATAATAAAAATGTTGCACTGTTCTTTTTTTCATACATTTTTCGCGACAGTCGATACCGACAATCGATCGGTGTCAATGTTGTAAACTCACAGCTACACGTCGCCTCACTTGTAAAGGTAACAAGAGGAATGTATTTCAACGGGAATTATGAGTATAATTATCTATGTAGGTATATTTTTGAACGGAATTGTAAATAACGGAGAAAACGTTTTCAAATGCCTATAATGCTGTCAAGCTATTCAATAGATGTCGCTCCGTCCCCATACGACGGGTAGCATCAAATAGAGAGTTAAAATTCAATGCTCGGACGGCGAGGCTCGGTGGTCATAGCGTCTGACACGGATTGCCGGAAGACGCGGGTTCGAATCCCGTCCGAGGATGGAATTTTTCTCTCTAAAATTGGTATGTTTGGTATCGCTAAGCAGGCGTTATTGCTTTTAAAATCATATACTATAAAAGGTTTTTTTTAGTCCTATTGAACAGTTGAACAACTAGAGAAGCGACGCCCGCTACCTTACCACTTTAGACAAGTAGTCTAGAAACTTCCCGTAAACTACTGATAGGTAAAGTTTTCCAATACTACAACTTAGACGTCAACAGTACCTATCCACTTTACATTTTTATGACACTTTCCAGGTGTATGTAAGATCATATACGAGCAATCACGTTGTTTAATGCTTCCTATAATAAAAATATACACTAATAGAATTAAAAAATAGGAATTATTTTTTGTTAGTTTATTTGTAATGGATAAACTTAATAAATACTAAACATATTAAAGAAAGTCTTTCATCAGTAGGATATAAAGACAGATAAAATCTTTATTGCAATACCATAGTACAGAAAAATAACACAATACAAAAATTAAAAAATATAGGTACAATACAGTTTTGTCAATAAAACATTATGATCATAAAATCATACTCAGCCCATTTTGTTCCCACTGTTGGGACTCGAGCCTTCCTCTCAGAGAGAGAAGTTGGACCATAATCCACCACGCGGGCCCAGTGCGGTTTGGTGGATAGGTTAGCGGCCAACCCATGTTGATGTTTTTATTGGGCCACCCGAAGGCCTTTGACATAGCCTAACGACTGTTGTTCTAAGACAAACAACCGGGACCGTCGGCTTAACGTGCCCTCCGAAGCACGGAAGCGCTCAATTGAATAATGCCACTAGCGGTCACCCATCCAAGTCCAGACCGCAGCAAGCGTTGCGTAACTTGTTGATCGGTTAAGATCGCCAGGTTAAGGTCCGCTACGAGCGCTTCTTCAATTTTCTCTTTAATTCGCTTTCTTCAATAAAACATTATGCAAAACTCGTAATTAAGTTTAATTTGTTTGAAAGTGTTCTAGGTAGACGCACTTCTTATTTCTACAAAGTAGTAGAGTACAGATAAGGCATTCCATAGGCATTGCCTTTAGCCACTGCAGGAATACTAGTGCGGTAAGGGGGGAGGTATATGCGTGTGTTATTTATTGCAAAACAGTTCCCTATTCCATTTATCTGTACTTTTAACTGCATTCACTCATATTAAAATATTTACGATTCCTGTATATGATTTATTTCGATCTATTTTCGTTTATGCGCACAGTACTCATAAACAGAAGTTATAGATGTGATGGAATACGTTTGTCAGGAAAATAGATGGAATAGGCTCATGGAGGGAAACAACATGTGATAATATTAAAGTAAATCGTTTATTGACTGTAGAAAATATGTTTGTTCGAATTGTTATTGTATAGTTATGTAGACGCGAATTATTTGAAACAGAATATCTGACACAAGAAATGTGTAAATCAGCATTTTGAAACGGTAACACGCGATTATAATGTATTCATCAACATCGTCATTACTAGCCGAAAGACGTCCTCGGCTGAACATACGCCTCCTCCATAGAACGCCATTTGGAACGGCTACTCTCTTCCAGCAACCAGCCATTCCCCGCGGTTTTGACGAGGTCGTCGGTCCACGTAGCGGGGGGCCAACCTACACTTCGTCTTCCTGTGCGTGGTCGCCACTCGAGAACCATTTGGTGACCTTAGTTCTCCTACGGATGTCCTCATTTCGGATCTTATCACGTAGGGAAACCTTAGGCATAAGTCTCAACGATTATTGGACCTTCTCCATTGATCTCTGAACGAACAATAAGTAGGTAAGTAGGTAAGTAAGTAAGTCTCGACGAGCGAATTTAGAATTTAAAATAAAAATTTGAAAACTTTGGTTTTCAGGGTCTGAGGTATTCTGGACGAAAAGGTGGATCTCGAACGCTGCCCATCCGAGCTGGATTCTTCGTGTGACCGTCTAATGTATAATGTGATACTGTTTTTAAAATAGAGCAAATGAAACATCGTTAACACGCACGTTTTTTTTCTCTCCCAATTTTTTTACCTTACCGTCTGCCTGTCACTTTTTCCCGATAGGTATAATCTGAGAATCTTCAAGTAACAGAGTGAAAAGCTATCTTCTAATCATGTTCCAGCATCGACAGCGTCCTCACAATCCATTCGGTAAGAGAGACGTCAAATGCTTGACTATTGACCGAGCGAGCGAAATGTTTCTGTTATAACTGTTCAGGACTATCATTTTTCCGTATGCTTGTTAGGTTGTGTGTTGGTCCTTCTGTACAGATCGCACTTTTCAACCAATCTTGACAAAACTAGGTATGCCTATCATACTATTTAACATGTTTTTTGTCGTCAGTGATTTTTGAGAGAGGAGGTATTTTCCCTAAAAAGGGGGAAAGTTTGATGCAGCGCTATTTACCGACCGATTTTGACAAAATTTGGAACATAGGTACTTAGGTACCTGGTTTTAGAGAGGTTTTCGTATATGAGCATAATTGGTGAAGAGGCCGAGATAATAGGTTATACAGTTTGATAACTGGACTATTTTGGTAACACTTGGCAAGAAGTAAGGTATTTCAGAAGTTAAAGATTATTTTATTTAAGACCTGGGGGCATACTCCCACCTTTTACGAAACTATCATAAATCAGGAGCGTTTTGTAATAAGCTTAGAATAATCATACTTACTATCGTACTCCCACCGACACAAAACAGTCAACCAAATTTAATGGTAAGTAATATATGTGGTATGCAAAACTTTGACATTGGATCAATGAAACTTAATGCCATAAGTCAAGTCAAAGTACGCGAATTGAGTGAACTAATGATACTACGTCATCAAAACGTCTATCGTAACCATTATTATTTTAAGCTTGCTATAATTTTAATAAATAAATTTTAAGCGTGTTAGTAGCAAATTTAATGGTAAGGTTGAAACATGCTTACTTTACTAGAAGTGGGGGTAGGGCCCCTGGATAAGTTTTCGTACGGCATTATTGTCAAATCTCCACTAAGTCAAAATTAACAACAAAGTTTTTTACAAATACCAGCCACAGCAAATAGGATCCGGTAGTCAAGTAAGGAACCCTAAAAAGCCATTACTAGTTTTTAAAAACCATTTAGTTAAAAAAACATCACTATAAAATGTACGAACTGTTTCCTTAGATAAACAAACCAGTGCTATAAAGTATTGTTTACAAATGATAAAACTATTTAACATGTTCATGTTGTACCGCCATTACGATGGTATATAACTGTGCAGATATTTTTAGTACCATTACGAGTTTCCAAGGTGAGAGCCGCATTCCTATTTGCTTTCATGAACTTCATGGTGTACTGAACAGTATAATAATATAATGATTAGTCTGGTTGTGAAATAAAACACATGCCGCATCGATTTTGTTTGCTATCTTGTTGTACAGTAGGTATAACCTTAGTAGCTACGAATGATGTTCTTCCTTTATACGTGGACTCGTACGTTTTCAGTATTTGCTATTCCTCAAGTTACTTCCACACTAATATTATAAAGATGATGTTGTGATTATTGTTTGTTTGAATTAAATAGGCTCCGAAATTACTGGACACATTTGAAATATTATTTCACTATTAGTACAAGTAGTAGGTTTTAAGATATAGAAAACCGGGGTAAGTCACATTCTAGTAAAGAAGTGAATGCAATACTAAAACTTCCTAAAGGGAATGACGAGGAAAACTCAAAACAACTTTTCATGATTCGTAGATTTTGTCTACACTCGTGCACTATGAAGAACACACTTAACGGTTAATAATCCAGCACTATTACACGTCAAATTACAGACCCATCTCGCTTTTGAGCCATGTTGATAAGCGGTTTTCGAAGGTCATAACGAACCGTCTCAGTCGCAGGTTCGATGAATTCCAGCCTCCGGAACAAGCCGGTTTCCGAAAGGCTATACCATAGACCACATCCACACGCTACGGCAAGTTATACAGAAGACCGAAGAGTATAACTTGCCTCTTTGTTTAGCGTTTGTGGACTATGACAAGGCCTTTGATTCGACCGAGACGTGGGAAGTGCTCGAGTCTCTCCATCGGTGCCGTATTGACTATCGGTATATTGAAGTGCTGAAGTGTTTGTACAAAAACGCCAACATGTCAGTCCGACTACAGGTGCAGAATTCGAAGACAATTCCATTGCAAAGAGGCGTGAGACAGAGATACGTTATATCTCCGAAACTGTTCACCGCTGCATTGGAAGACGCCTTCAAGCTCTTGGAATAGCAAGGACTTGGCATTAATATCAACGGCGAGTACATCACTCACCTTCGATTTGCCGACGATATTGTAGTCATGGCAGAAACCATGAAAGACCTAAGTACAATGCTCGAAGGCCTCCATCGAGTTTTCCAACGTTTATCTTAGGTAGGCCTACCTAAGATAAACATAATTACTAAGTTTTACAGAAATATTTTACATGTCAGCCAATTACCCAAGTTTTTGGGTAAACAATTTATCCGGGCATGTTATGTTTGCGTCTGCGTGCGTGACGAGGCATGTAAATACAGCACACATAGCGAATTTGTAGCGCGTGGTTTTAAACCTCTTCTTTTGAGAGGTTTTAAGGAAACCTTCCTTCTATAGGTAATAATTCTATGTTGAAATTTATAGAGAGAAAAATTCACATCCTCGGACGGGATTCGAACCCTCGTCTGACTCTCCGTGTCAGACGCCATTGACCAACTAGGCCACCGAGAATCTGGTCCGAGCATCGAATTTCAACTCTAATTGAATAACCGTCTTGCGGGGACGGAGCGGCATCTATTGGACAGTTAACAGTACCATCCAACCGAAAGAAGCATTATTTAGAAATACTATAATTTTCGCATTGACATCGCAACCCTTGTGAGTTTTACAGTTTGAGATCGCTAGAGCAGGCTTTAGTGCTTTGAAAAGTAATACTATAATAATTCAATGATTTAAGGAGAATAGGTGAAAAGGTGTTTTTAGTATATATTATATGTGTATTATATTCCAATAATCTTCTGAATTAATTCTATGTTTACATAAATTACTAGCTGCTCTCCGCGGTTTCACCCGCGTGGTGATGGATGATGATGATGATGAATCAAAATATATAGCCAATGTACAATATATATACTCAAGGTGAATATAGCTTTCCAATGGTGAAAGAGTACTTGAAATTAGCAAAGTAGTTTTCGAGTTTATTTATTACAAACATACACACACAAAAATACAAATTTTGCTTCTTCATAATATTAGTGTAGATTATATAACCGCGAGGACCTTTAATTGGCTTTCATTGGTGCTATAATAAGAAGGTAAAATAAAACATATATTGGAAAAAGTATTTCTGATGCAATTCACACAAAACTTGGGGCGGAGCGGTCTTTTTGACCGCGTCTGACCGTCGATGCCCGCGGCTGCCCTCGCCGCTACGTAGCTACGGATATGCCCGCCGAACACTGGCGGCGCGGCGCGGTCTATTTGCCCTCCATGTGCGTTGGTGTATAGGATTCCCTTTGCGCTATCATTCGCGGCGAAATTGACCGCCCGCCCCGCCCCGTCGTCTGCAAAGCTTCTTAGGCGCTATGCAGACGACGGGGTGGGGATGTCTTTTTGACCGCGAAGAAATAAAGAGTGCGTGTGCCCGCCGATGCCGGCGGCTGCCCTCGCCGCTACGTAGCTACTGATATGTCGCGCGGGGTGCGGCACGGTCTTTTTGCCCTCCGTGTGCGTTGTTAATATAGAATTCCCTTTGCGCTATCCTAACAAAAATAATGCAATACATGTTATATATATGGGCACCTATTGACAATTTCATTATCTAAAAATCCCAATAACTGTCCAACCCGGGGATCGAGTCCAGAGTCCCGAAAACGGTGCTTCCACCACTACACCAAGACTAAGCGAGCAAAGCAGCTGGCAGGTCAGCTAGTCTTATAATAAATACGAATACTAAACATATTCTAAATACTTATATTATATGCATAAATGTATATTATAATTAAATTACTCCTAGAACTGCGATTAAAGTGTATGTGCAATAAAAGTTAACAACACATATTTTTATTGCAATCTAATTCAAGATAACTAAAGTCATACCCGCTCCCGTCCTGATTACGAACCTGTTCGGCAGTGATCTCCAACTTTTATTTCTTGCCTTTTTCATTTCTTCGAAGTGCTTTTCATTAATTATGTAGACGTTCCACAATAAAACCCCTACTAATGGTCAGATTTGTACATTTCGGGAGATTGGGCTGTCGAATAAAATTGTTTTGTTTATGTTGACATCTTCATTTCTTATCTTAAGATGTAAACAATGAATTGCAGATTGTTATTTCTAAGCAATACATTTTGAAAATAGGAGTGTTTTTAGAGGTTTGGTTTTTAAACAGGCATTATTGTTTCTACAGACTGTCAATTTGAAAGTTGATATGTGGGATGCCTTCCGAGTGGCGTCAAAATCACTTTTAGCGCTGTGATCGCCATTCTGTTCCATTTCTGTGTGGCATCATACATTACGTCACCAAGGACACCATTTTGCGATTTCAATGACCATGCTACGAACTGAAATCACAGTGAGCAGTTCGTCAAAAATAACAGTTCTTTGATGTGTGCGTGATGCGATAGCTAGCATCTGTCTGTGTATGTGTGTATTCCATGCCGTGAGCAACGTGAGCGTAATTTCAACCCATTCCGAATGGCTGACAGATCTCACCTATCAAAAGCGCGATATTGAATCGGATTCGAAAATATGATATCGCCAAAATCAGTGTTGACGCGACTTGGAAAGCAAGGGTAGTCAGTACGTTTTGCCATTTAATTATGCTGCTTACAACTGGAATCATTGGCCCATTTTTTAAACGATGCCGGTCATAGTTTGCCCGTAACTAGATATTGGTCCTATGTATTTATTAGGATCCGTACTTACCTAAAAATTTAAATGGAACTCTTCTGGTTGTTATTGATGTCTGTACTCTCGTTCGTTGGTCCGTCTGTCTGTCCGTCCATCCGTCCGTTTATATACCACTCCCGATTTTTAACTAAAAACTACAAAAATCTGTCAAGTATTAATTATGCAAGATATAAATCTATAGGGGAGATAGTGGTTTATCTGATACCGTTACCTATCACAGCAAACGAGCATACATATACTCGTACAGTCCTCTACACGCGTGCATGAGGAAGGCTGCAGGCAGGGAGGAATGGCGACGTATTGTATACGTATAATGGCGACGTATTGTATACGTATTTTATAAGGCGCGTTACACAACCTGAAGTGACGGCCACGACCGCTCTGTCAAGAGCGTAGCGATGAAGAAGAGAAGAAGATCACAGCATAAAGTGTAAAAATAAGAAATTTTAAAAAAAAGTTACCCTGATACGGGCAATACTTCAAAATGTTTACAATGACCTTTTTTATTTATGAATTTGTATTTATACTCGTAATAATATATAATATAACTCTTGTAAATATAAAAAAAATATTTAAATTTGGGTTGAGTAGAGAATACTTTGAAAACCTTTTAAAAAGTTTACTTATAAGTATTTAACCCCAACAAAAAATCTCTCTGAGTTATTTCAAAACCCTTAACAAACGTATGCCATCAATCTAATAGGGTCCGAAAACTTAGATTAATGTGCACCCCCACAGTTAAGGGTGTACGTAAAGCTTTCTCGGCCCTCGAAGCTCAGTCATACTAAGGGGTGCCCGAGGGTGCTAATGAAGATCGATTTATACAAACCGAATGCATTACGATCTGTATAAATCAGAGGGAACGATTGATATCTGAGCTGAAATAAATAAGTTGTTATATCCACGGCTTCGTGAACTGAGCTGGTAATGATCCTGCTTTCAAATCTCGAGGTCCCAGGGTCGACCCTTGTCCGGGCAAACATTTGATCGTTAAGCAGAAATTTTGGTTCTCGCGTCTCTTTTTAGGGTTCCATACCCAAAGGGTAAAAACGGGACCCTATTACTAAGACTTCGCTGTCCAACCATCTGTATGTATGTCTGTATGTATGTATGTATGTTTGTCTGTCTGTCTGCCTGTCCGTCTGTCACGAGACTGTATATCATGAACCGTGATAGTTAGACAGTTGATATTTTCACAGATGATTTATTTCTGTTGCAGCCATAACAACAAATACAAACAATCTGGCCAAGTGCGAGTCGGACTCTCGCACAAATTGTTCCGTGAAAACGACAAAAAATCATGTCATGTGTATATATATATCTGTGTATATAATCATAATTTGTTGTATGGAAGATTTAAATATAATGGTACGGAATCCTTCCTGAGCCCGACTCGTACTTGGCTGGTTTTTTTATAATGGTTCATAAAAGTAACTTCCTCTCGCCTGATGGAAAGCGGAGAAGGAATCAAGAAACGATGACCATTAATGCAGCCGTAAGCTGCGTTAGGCGTCACCCCTATGATGACCTGAGAGATGCTTAATCACGCCCCGCTTGAAAGACCCAGGGTCATAGCTGTAAGGACATACGTACGCCGGTAGAGCATTCCACAATTTAGTTACACGACAGAGGTAGGAACTGCCAAACTGTTTAGTTCGTGGTGAAAATTTTTGAACAGTCTTGGATGTTGTGGTGTTTAGATCTATGTGTACCTATATGCCTCCCGTAACACAGGGAATTCTAGTGCCTAGGTATGAGTGTGTAAGACGTTCTTATTGTTAATTTTATTGCTTCCACCGCTAAACTAGTAGTTCTGTGAACAATAGACCTCGCGAGCAAAGTCTTATCAGCGGCAGTTTTTTGCAGTCTGAGCTATCAAAACCGTCCATTTTCTAAACTTTATAACCTATTATTTTGGCAATTACTCTACCAATTGTGTTTATATTGTGTTAATATTCGCAACGCCTCTTTAAAGTCAGGTAACGAAAGTGTGTACCAAATTTGATCAATATCGGTCAATAAATAGCGTCGCAATAAACCTCCACTCATATTCTTATTCGTTTTGGGGGCGATGAGGCCTGCACTGACGTCCCAATTAGGGTGTTTTGTGCAGCATTTACTCAGGCCAGCCTAACTCTTTCACATAGCGGAGTATGGCCTTGGGTCGCTGGCACAACTGCTCCAGTGTAGTTTGAGATGTTGTATGAACAACCGTTCCAATTTTGATCAACATCGATCAGTAAATAGCGTCGCAGGAAACCTCCTCTCTTATTAGGAAAGCCAGAAATCGCCAACGACAATAAAATGTATCTAATAGTAGAACATGCATAGGTACCAAGTTTTGTCAAGATTGGTTGAAAAATGTGACCTTTACAGAAGGACCAACACACAACTTAACAAATATACGGACAGATAAAAGTCAATTTGGTTAGTTAAAGCAGATACTCTTCGCTTGCTCGGTCAATTAAAAAATACCTAAAATGCTGGCCTAATTAACCCTTAAGACTATAACGATTTTATTTAATTCTTCATTAAAGGGTTTTGTCGTGATGCGATTATGCCGCCCTTGTTATTACAGCAAAATAATTATAGATAAACTCCTAATATCAAACATATAGTATAATTTTAGTTTATCATTAAAATAGTAGTATATAGTATAGTACCTACAGTGTCGTGTATTATAAACATATTAGTTGGTTTTTCCTAATTAACTTAGGATTTTAATGTAATATTACCTTAAATTTAATATAATTTTAGATTAAGATTTTAATTTTCGCATGCCAAATAGGCAAAATTTGTGTTGTACTAAACATTATAGCTATAAGATCTCTCATTGTAACCACAATTTAAAGCGAAATAAATGACTTGAACTTGAAACTAATAACTAATTGTTCTCACTATAACGATTTCATCCAGATATTGAATCAAAGGTCGCACGGCCAGACACAATAGAAATTTCATTGTTATAATGACGTCGACCCTTGAAGGGTTAAGTAGTTTTTGTTTCGATCATAGAGATCTCAGAAAACACACTACAGAAAATGTTCAGCCGGTGGAAATGAAATGAAATCGTTTATTCTGTATAGGCCTACGGGGGCACTTGCAAATTGTCATATTACATTTATTATTTCTTAAATCGATAACCGGATCGGAACGCGACCACGAATGAGTAGATCTGGCAAGAAACTCAGCGTGCTTGTCTTTTAAAATTTTTGTATCGCCAATTTCTTAATGTATATAACAAGTTTCGTCAAGACGTTAGTAGTGACTTAGGAGAGCAAACTTTGGCTGAAAGTAAAAGGCAAAGGCTGATACTGTAAAAAGTAATACCTACGAATACGGAGGATGTGTGTGTGTGATGTTTGAAGTTGGAATTTGTTTGTATGATAATACATTCGATAATAACGCAGGGGTAACTTGACACGTTTTTGGGGTCTATGGCGTCCTTGGCGAGCCAGGGGGCCTACTCCCACCTCTTAAAGTAGTCATATTTCAAATTAAGTTTGGCAACACTACGTCTTTAAAGCCAGTTTAAAATAACAATAGATATAATAGAAGTTGTGATGACGTATTACCTAAAAGTTCACTCAATTCGTACTCCGACGTGACTTTTGACACAAAGTATTCAAACGTCAAATTCTCCAATAATAAAAAGTTGGTTTGTTGTAGCGGATCTAAGCGTGATTTTGACTATTTTAAATTAAAAAAGACTTTAAATACTCTAAAAAGTAAGTAGAATATATTTTTTTTAACTTTACAGGCGCTGAAGCATCCGGTATCGATCGTCCGATGGTGACGGAAAGGAAACACTGCATTTTCCACTCTTCAAAAAAACATTTAATATGGGTCAAACACCTATCTGATTGTACAACGATTATTTTTGAAATTTTTAGGTAAAAGTTGTTCCCCAAGATGAGCACATAGGCTTTTTACTTCGATTCAAATGGGATGTTATTGATCACAATAACGGACGAAGACGTGTCTGAAGCTAACAATAATACATAGGCTGAAAAAAATTTATCTAAAATAATTAACTTACACGAGAACAATGATAAACCTAAACAATTTACCGTTGTTTCGTCTAATTACCCCTAATCATAACACTTTTGTAATAGTATGCTTTTATAAAAGTATTTTTTTTTTTGTGTTAATTATGTACTGGGCTAGTTGAACCTTAAAATTGGCTAAATTGGCATGATCTAGCATTTTTTATACTCGAGGGTATTTTATATAGTTTGTAGTAACTCGAAGTTAAAAGATTCGAAAAGACATCGTTTAGACAGCGCAATTGGTAGGGGATAAAAGGACATAAAGTACTGTTACCAAAATTTAGGATGACTACGTACATTCGGGTCCTAAAATAAAATATTTATGTTTACCCTCGAACTGTAGGTGGTAAAGTTCTCAGCCATCCGTGAATAAGCTTTTCGCACAAATATTTGAGCTGGTCAATTCGCTTAAGCAGAACACTAAACTTAAATTCCCTAAGCTATGTATGGTAAATTATGTTTATTACTAAAATCCACATTAATCCAAATAAAGCCGATCTAGTATTTCACACATATGAAATGAAATGAATGAGACGAATGAAACGAATGAAACGAATGAAACGAATGAAACGAATGAAACGAATGAAACGAATGAAACGAATGAAACGAATGAAACGAATGAAACGAATGAAACGAATGACACGAATGAAACGAATGAAACTAATGAAACTACTGAAACGAATGAAACGGATGAAACGGATGAAACGGATGAAACGGATGAAACGAATGAAACGAATGAAACGAATGAAACTAATGAAACGAATGCAACGAATGAAACGAATAAAACGAGTGAAACGAATGAAATGAATGAAATTATATTTCTATTAAAAAAAGATTATGATATGCATACTGCATCCACCGCAAACTATGCCAACTAAGCTGTGTTGTACTCTCAACTATGTGAGCTAAACTAACTTAGTTTGTAGTTGGTGAACTATCGACTTTAAGATTACATCTCTAAAGATATGGTTATTCTATTCAATTTTAGGTGGTTTAAGATCAGGTTAGACTAGTGAGAGCATGAAGTTACATGACGACTACACATACCCACAATTGAACAGAAATGGCAAAATTAAGACGTCATACGTCAAAAACGAATTTGGACTTGAAGAATTAACAGAATAAGATATACCATAATTTACTAAAAAAATATATTTCAGTTTAGTTTAGTGTTTTGAACAAGCTAATTGCTACCATTAAACGGCAAACTAGAGGAAAGCTCTCAACTTTTTCATTTTATGTCCTCTTAAGTAGATCATGTTGTTAGTTTACGACTTTTTAGAGGTAAATATTACTCTTAAGTAACTCGGTGGACTGTTTGAAATCTTTTATTTTATTTTTTGTTACTTTTTCGTTGACATATTATTTTTACTCATTCGCTGTATGTGTTGATTCAGCTCTTCATAGTTGTCGTATATATAATACTTAAAATTAGACTTTTAACAGTAATTCACCATTATTTTTAAATCGTTTATTTTTATATTAATTTATTGATTACTTTGTGAAAATCCATTAATTTCTATTTCATTATTAATCTATATTATAAAGTGGAAAAAAAATATTTATATTTGTTTGAAACGACTACACTCAAAAATTACTGGGCCGATTTCAAAAATGCATCTTTTTCAGGTGAAATTTTCCACAGTTCGTCCAGCAGGGCTAGCACGGGCACTGGACTAATTCTCCCCGTGGAGAGGAAAGAAATCATTTCCACCATGTCATTTTTATCTCCCTAGCGAGCACGGCAACGCCAGAGGATAGTTTATCCACGTGAATAGACAGCGGGAGTAGCGTTCTCTATGGTATTGTACTTTATGTGTGCCATTTAGAGCAAATTTAACAAAAATGCCACATCTGTTTTCAATATTTTATCAATCCATCAAAAATGCGTAGTGTATCTCTTTACTCTGTGCATCAAACATTCAAACATAGATAAATCTGAATATAAATCCATGAATAGCGTGTGATATATATACGTAGTATCATATTTTGTTTACTATAAGACTCATTATATTCATGGATGTGAGGACCTATTGTGGAGTAAAATAAAAACAAGTAGTACTTATTTAACTTAGGTATTTCACAGAATGTAGATAGGAAAGTAAAACAATAACAGCCTTGATATACACCGGCAAACCATCCGTATGGTTTCCAAACTGCAAGCATTATTAAGCTCCTCACATAAATACAATGCCATTTCTTTGTTGACCCGAAATATGTGCCTGAATTCATTATCTGGGCAATCGAAGGGGTTAGTGGCATCTTGGATATACCTCCGGTGTAAAATTTTATTCCATTGTTTCCATTTCCGGCGACAAAATTTTATTATAATATGCGCGAGACATTTTGGGATGAAAATAAACTTTTATCCTTACCTTTCTCCGTGTTATGTCAATCGGAGATAATTATAACCACGTTTCTACGAGTATGTGCGCTATAGCGAGAGTAGCGGGATATACTATACTGAGAACGTCAAAAGGAAACATATGTCTCTGTCCCCGGTTGCTGTGCTCTGTAAGGTGGAGAAGATAATTATTTCCACTGACAGGTGGATAAAAACGGTGGAAAGACTATTTCTCTCCGCCGCGTGCTAGGCCTGCTGAGCCTGCCTGGTAGACACAGGAGGTGGACTATGGGTGGGAACCGAATATTGTCTGTTTAATTATCATTTTAATTCATACCTTATATGTGTTAATTTTACCAATCAAATGTTACCCATTGTTATCAATAAATATCCATTCTCAAGGAATGCATATTCTACAAGCTTATTGATACTGATTTGAAAAGTTTACAAAGACCGTTTGAAGTTGCCAATTACACTGAACATATTTTATGTATATAATATACAATTATAAATATGTTTTACGTACAGTCGCCGGCAATAATATGTATACATTCCTCAAAGTTCCAAACTATCGGTACATAACTACATTTCTAAAAATATACATAAGAAATATGTTCAGCAGTAAGTTCTTTAATGTATTAACTAATCGTATAGTAGGTAGGTATGTTTTATACTTTATATATATTAAATACTAGCTGCATGGTGATAGATGATAATGATGATGATGAAAAGTATCCTAATGTCCTTCCCCAGCATATAATCTATCTTCTTGCATCATCATCATCTACTCAGCCGTAGGACGTCCACTGCTGAACATATGCCTCCGCCACAAATTTCCAAAAGTACCGGTTGGAAGCGGCTTGCATCCAACGTCGTCCTGCTACCTTTATCAGGTCGTCAGTCCACCTCGTCAGTGGACGGCCTACGCTGCGCTTGCCGGTCCGTGGTTTCCAGTCTAGAACCTTCCAGCCCCATTGGCCATCTGTTCTGCGTGCTGTGTGGCCTGCCCACTGCCACTTCAACTGGCTTATCTTTTGGGCTATGTCGGTGACTTTAGTTCGTCTACGGATCTCCTCATTTCTGATTCGATCACGTAGAGAAACCCCGAGCATAGCCCTTTCCATAGCTCGTTGCATTTATATCTTCTTGCCATATTTAATCGATATCCGTTTAACTGTGTAAAAGCGTTATAAACAAACTCACTTTCGCATATATATTATATCTCTCTCTATATCTAAAAAATAACACCTAACCCCCTATATCTTCTAGTCACGCTATCACTTGAGAATGGGCGGAACAATCTTGCTAATTTTATATGTGGAGAACGTTCTTATAAAAGAAAAAACAAGTAAAGGTGGAAAATTATGGCGAAGCCGAAGGCCGAGCCTACTACGTGAACGAAGACGCAGGAAGTCGCTAATTAGCTTTAAATGCGAAAGTAACTCCATTTTTTACCTTTTCACGACTAAACGTCTAAATGGATCGTACTTAATTGAATTTGGCAAGTAGATATATTAGGTATATCCCAGGAAAATTTATAGGATAGTTTTTATCATCATCTGTCAACACGCGGGTGAAACCGCGAGGCGCAGCTAATTTTGACATATCGTCGTCAAAGTTCCGTCAAAACTTTAAAAATCAAAATTTCTGTATTTTGAAACAGTGCATTACCAATTGAATGAAACACGCACTTGTTAATGTCCTTCTATTGTCCGTAAGAATTAATATTTGAGTACATACTTACTATCTTTCAAACAAAAAGTTTCGCCAGAGAATGAAACACAGGTTAAAAAACCTCCACTCTAAAAACCTTTTGCCCCATATTTCAAAACCAAGATGTTATAAATCATCTCTTGATGTAAATTTTGCAGAGTGCGTAGGTACTTACGACGCGGGAATAAATTTCAACGTAAGTACCTATTTGTTTAGGTCATCATCTATTCTGACATACCCGAAGACTCGCATGTTCAAATCTTGTTCCATTCTTATTTCAAAATGTTTCATGTAGGCCAAACATGAGTTATTAAAAAATCATAAATTGCCTTATTTAATTAAACACATATCCGTAGCTTAATCTGTCCCAAACTGCCAATAAGCCACTGAACAAAGACAATATTTATATCTTTAACATAACATCACGCTAGAGATAAAACATAATCCTGTTTATCCTCATGCCATGATCAATTTTGTTATGGTAAGCTTAATTAAATCTCACGTTAAGCCCACTGACTCTTTAATTTCCGTTTCCGCTCAAACGAAAACCTCTTCTACTTAATTAAACTTAGTATGAACTAAAATGCATCCAATACCTTGTTGTGTTCTCTATGCAAAAATCTGCCATCTAAAAATATGTAAAGAATAGTAAGCCACAATCGATTAATATAAAAATAAAACGCAGGCAAAAACTTACGAGACTGAATGAGGTAGCTGCCTTCGAAGGATGGACAATCCGAATAAAAAACACACGCACTGACACTTGGATTCTAAATTCAAAACTCACATGTGAAATGTGGAAAAGCGCGCGGGTTTTTTGCGCGGGAACGACGCGGCCGTTGCCAGTGGCTGTTTGGAAGCTACTGTCTGTGGCCGGGTTTGTCAGGATCGTGGGTCCGTGGGATCTATTATAGTCCTAGTTCAGGTGTCCGCTTTTCTATTCAGTATACATCTATTTACGAAGATATGGTCCGGCAAGGGTCGTCTCCATTTTTGAATAATGTTCATCGATATTCTATTTTTAAATAGATTCATAGGGCTTGCTTTTGCGTTGCTATGAGCTATGATTATAACTTTTTTCCAGTCGTGAAGGTTAGCAAGTTAAATAGACAGTTCGAGGTTTCTGTAGATATTTCTAGAATTCGGTATGTAAAGTTTTTTTTTGGTATTTTTTTTATATTTTTATTTCGTAGATTAGGTCATTATAAGAAACTAATTTCAATATTTTTGTTTTATATTCAGTAGTTATTTTATAATATTTTTTTGAAAATTTGAATCCTATGACGTCACTTTTTTGCACAAATATGTAGTTGCGTTGAGGAGCCAAGAAAAGCACGCGAGTAAAAAAAAAGAAACTAGAATTTACTTTGACACTTGACAGTGACACCTACTAATTCGTAAGTCTCTATTCAATCAAAACAAAAGTGCAAAAAAGTGACGTCATTTAGAGGTCAATGAAAGTCGAATTATTTCATCGTTTTTTGTTAAAATAAATGGCATCTTATCGTTTTAAAAGGTCAGAGTAGAAAAATAAGGGTTTGTAACATAAAATCTCGAAATGGTTTCGGAATTGGCATAGGTAAATTTTTTTTAGCATACCGAATTGTGTACCCCTTAACACAGTAATTAGAGATTTTTTCTTTGAAATGAAATATATTACTATTTGTTCATTTCTTTTAGTCTTTGTGGGCAGACTTTGTTGTAGATTAAGGTACGTGTTCAAGCATAGAATCAATAATGTGGTTTTGGCAAGGCCAATGCTTATGAAAAATTTGAGCTTTTTGGTTTCACACTAACTTCGTCCGCAACTTTGGATTTTACGTCAAGTCCAAACCTCAGCCATAAGCTAAGTTAAGTACTTATCCTAGCGAAAGTTAAGCATTATTTATTTATTATTACCGTGACAAATATTACGAATGAATGAATGAATGAATGAATGAATGAATGATTTATTTGCTATAAGTATTGGTACAATTTAGATCTTATGTATAATATAAACAATGGTCCATAATACTTAATCAGAATAGTGACATGCAAATAATATTTTTTCCTTAATTTAAATAATTACGCTTATCTGAATGGAAGCATATTAAGTAGGTACCTATTAAATTAGATTATAATTACACATTTCAATTGAAATATAGAATAATTGTAGAATTTAAATAGTCAAGATTAATAGTCAATAATTTTAAATTTGCTTACAAAATAGGTTACTTACAGAATAAAAAGTTTTGTTAGTTAACCACAACTTAAGTTTCAATAAAAATTTTCTTCTCGGTAATTCTTTAAGGTCATTGGGCAAAGCGTTATAAATACGAATACACATCACGTGGCAGTTTTTATGATACATTGCGGTCTTAGGTATTTTTGGTAAAACCAATCTATCAGGACGTCTTGTGTTTTTCGGGTACATTTGCTGAGCGGTTGTAAATAACTCAGGGTGCTCCTTAACAAATTTAGCGCATTCGAAAATATACATACAAGGCAATGTTAATATTTTGTATTCCCTAAATAATGGTTTACATGATTCCCAAGGGCGGATTCCAGCTATAGCGCGGATACATTTTTTTTGTGCAATAAAGGCTCTGTTTATGTCTGTCGAGTTCCCCCATATGATAAGGCCATAGCTCAAAGCAGAATTAACATATCCATAGTATGCGGATAACACCGTTTGTCGTGCTGATGTTTTAGTAAGCTCGTACAGCACATATACGAATTTATTTATTTTACTGCAAACTTTTTTAACATGAGACTTCCAGTTGCAATTTTTATCAATAATCACACCGAGAAAAGAAGTTTCATTCACTTCATTTAAAGTAACACCTCTATTTTTTATATCTAACTGTTTGGTTTTTCTTCCATACGTTCCAAACTGAACATATTTAGTTTTATTTAAGTTTATATGTAAATTATTTTCGTCAAGCCATTTCATTATAGACTCAATAGTATTATTTATGTCAGAAGTATATTTATCCATGTCTGTTTTATAATTACAAGTCATTATTAAGGAGATATCATCAGCGAATAATGTACACGAATTGCTGGTGACTTCCGGTAGGTCGTTTATGTAGAGCAGGAATAAGAGTGGCCCCAGAACGCTACCTTGAGGCACACCATAAGTATTTACCTTAAAGCTAGACTTATATGACTTTAGTTTTCCACAATTTGTCAGTTTAGTAATTTCAACACATTGCATTCTATTTTCAAGATAGGTTTTTAACCAGTTTTGCGCAGGGCCCCTGATCCCATATTTTTCCAACTTATTCAAAAGCAGCTTATGGCAAACAAAATCAAATGCCTTGGACATATCAAAAAATATGACTGTTGTTAAGTTGCCAGCATCTACATTGTCGATAACTTTGCTAGTGAGGTCAAAACATGCAAGTGTAGTTGACTTTCCCTTCTGAAAACCATGTTGCTCATTTCTTAGAATGGCCTGTTTGTTTATAAAGCCAACCATACGTTTATGCATGGCAGTCTCCAAAACTTTTGAAAAAATTGGTATGATGGTTATCGGTCTATAATTATCTACGAGATTCTTATCACCCTTTTTATACAGTGGTTTCACAATCGACAGCTTCAGTAGGTCAGGGAAACAGCCACATGAAAATGACAAATTTATAAGGTACGTAAGGATCGGCGTAAATTCTACTGAACAGCTTTTTATGATTTTAGTTGCAAGTTCATCATAGCCTTCACTGTTAGTATTATTTAATGATATTATTATTCTGTGTACCTCATCATAACCGTAAGGTGTCAGATACATGCTGTTGCAGACTGTTTTCTTTAAAGTGTTTTTTACTTGATTGTTTGTTTTGTTGGTAAGATGGATCCAATAATCATTAAATTCGTCTGCTATTTCATTTGGACTACTTATAACTAAATCTTTTTTTTTAATTGTGTCTATGAGTTGCTTACTTCTAGTGGCACATGAATCTGTTTTTATTACTTGCCACGCAGCTTTACATTTATTTTTAGATTCACTAATAAATTTGTGGTTGGATCTTTTAATGGATCCATGTATACACTTTCGAAGAAGTTTAGAATATGCTTTGTACTTAATCTTATTTTGGACAGTTCTACAGGAGTAATATTTAAAACGGAGTGCTCTCTTTGTTTTGCAACTAATTTTAAGTCCTCTAGATAACCATTTTGGCTTACTTAGTCTATTTGAAACTTTGACCGTTACTATAGGAAAGCACAATCCATAAAACAATAAAACCAGTTCGTGAAATTTGTTAAAAGCTGAATTTAAATCTGGTTCGTTATATATTTCAAAAAATGAGAGCTGGCTCATACATTCCTTAAATTTAAGGATATTACCTTTATTGTAATCTCTTTTGCAAATTTCGTATCTAAGCAAAGGTTCCTCTTTGGTTTTGACCGGTATATTTAATAACTGCGCCGTATTGTGATCAGAGATACCTAGGTGCAGGAGTTCCCCACTGGCAGACTTTACATTACTGATTAGATGATCAATGCAAGAATTAAGTCGCGTCGGTTCGTCTATATGTAGAGTTAAGTTATAATTTTTTGTGATGTCGAATAGTTCGACAGTTTTATTATTTAATTTTATTGTGTTAATATTTAAATCTCCGGCTATAACCAACTTCTTTTTTTTAAATTTGTGCCTGAATTTTTGTAATACTGTTTCCAGAATCTCAAAAAACAATGCACAGTTTGAGGTTGGAGTCCTGTATAGGTACACACAATATAAACAAATTTTGGTTAGGAATTTCAACACCGCAACATTCAAAAACATTGTCAATAGAATGATCTTCCAAAAATTTTACTTCTTTAAACGTAATGCCACTTTTTATTAAAATACACACCCCACCACGTTTTTGTTTTTTAGATCTACAGTAAGAAGCTGCCAAAGTGTACCCAAAAATATGTATCAGACTTTCACAGTCTTTCTCTATAAATGTCTCCGACAAACAAATTACCTCGGGATGTATCTTACGACCAGACAGTTCGGCCAGTTGTATTTCCATAATATGGGCTTTGCTTAACAACCCAGCAACATTTTGATGAAGAACTCTAAACAACTGAGGCTCGAAAAAACTTTTCTACATCTGAAATAGGGCTCTTTTGTGTGTGAAGAACACTATTATTTTTGAGGGTAGTAGATAAGTCTTGACAAACACAGGAATCATCTGTTTGTGTACTAGAGTCAATTAGAAATGGTTCAAATCCCTTAGAGCACCTGTCATGATGTTTTAACACCTGCCTTGTATGCATTTTCGTGAAAAAAGGTAAGTATTTCAAGTCATAGTCGATCTGGTCCAAAGTAGAATTGATTTTCCCACACAATTTATACCCATTTAATGGACGAATAGTAAGCATGTCATTCATAAACCAACAGTGATTAAATTTATTGCAAAGCAACTTTATCGAGTCATTTAATTTTTTTTCTTTAAGATGTACATTTTTAAAAACTTTCATAACTAAAATAGGGCATGTTAAACTATTTAAAAAATCACATAGATCTGTACCTATTTTAGTGGCATTAGTATCATGCTCGCCTACACACAAAATAACTCGATCATCGGAAGAGATATCAAACATCTTAGAGCTATTTAGTATTTCCTCCGTTGAGGCGTTCGGTTTTACTACTGATATGAATTGATATTTTTCATAGCGGTTCTGTAGTCTTGATTTAATCAGCCGACTGGCCAAGCCGACGCATTGGCTACCTCCAAAGATGTAGGCTTTTTTGCTGGATGGGTAGTGTACTGTCGATTTCTTTGTCACGTATGTGTCTTGTAGCATCTGTGTATGTTGTAACGTAGGTACATTTTCTGTTTGTGAATTAGTTAGAACCTTGGAGCTTGAATTAGTTTGCAACTCTGCAGCTTGCGGGATATGTATAAACGGTAAAGGATTTGGCCGTGACGTTGAATTATACTCGTATTCTGGCTTGGCATGATTTATTACGATTTGACGATATTCTTTTGGATCTTGTGAGGTCGAGATGAGAGGGCTTTCACGAAAGCTATCAGTTAAACGCCGACTAGCTTTTTTATTTTTACCTTCAGTCGACATATCTTTTCTGAAAGAAGGAAGTGGACTAGTACAAATTTGTTTTAGTAAGCTTAATTCTTTCGTCAATTTACTAATTTGTCTCTTTTGTTCATTATTTTCCAGAATTACGTTTTCTAGTTCATTTTGTGTGGATTCCAGACTTGATTTTAGTTTCATTATTTCGTTCTGCATGTCTTGTGTATTATTGGACATATTAGTAGATAAATCCAAACTCTTGCCGAGCATGTTCTCTGATAGTGTTGAGTCCATAGAACAGTTTCCAGACAACAACTCCATAGACTTCGACTTGATCAGTTTATGTTTTCTAATTGTTATATTTGTATTAGAAATATCCATACTGTTCATTGTCACCACCGTTACTACAACACAAGGACGATAAATTATTTGGGTGCAAAAATTCACACTGACCCCAGATGCGAACCGGGTGTCGTTTGGTCGGCTCGGTTAAGCCCAATATCAACACCGCTCGGCTGCCGTGACTGACAACTGAACTATCCAAAATACGATATTCTTTCTTCGAAGTTAATTTACTCGTACATTATTGTAGTCCGAAGGTCAGTAATTAAACTGTGCAAACAAGTTAGCCGGCGGTATGTGGAACATGAAAGTGATGTTGCAATTATTGTTTGTTATTTTCACTGTTTACTCACATATCACGGTAAAATATGTTTTTGTTTTAGGGTTATTTATAACTATTTACACGTAGTTGCTGTCACTTTATTGTTTAAATGATCATAACTATTTTGTTTCATAATACATAAGAATATCACAAAACTATTAAATCTCGACAAATAGTTTGCCTGAAAAGGAGATAATGTTCACACACGTTATTCATAACCACTTGATATGTTTTCACGCACATTCACATAGTATAAGCGACTTTTTGCATATTTCTACGATTAAATATCACACAGTTGATGTTTACGTTACGACGCCATCTTCCCTTTCGAAGGGTGTTAAGGGCGGTGTAGCTTTAAATAAAGTTGTAAAATTAGTAGTCGAATGACTCTTGATCACATGCCTAGTGCATTGCCAAAACCTCTGCCATAAAAATAGAAATCTCTATTCTTAGGCCTCTGTTTCCTTCATTCTTATCACATTCGTATTATTTTATTACTGGTATTAAAGTATTAACACATTACTACACGATATACGTGGGGTGTTATAAACGCAAATAAAATAACACGTAGTTTTTTATATATAGGTACATATATAAAAAAACTACATGTTATTTTATTTTAGGTTCCATAGGTTTTTGACTAGATCATAACGCACCTACGTATCGAATATGAAAAAAGTTTACCTTTGTGTTGATATCAATTATCAATAGAATATTTACGAGTGCTTCGCTCCTAACCAATAGGAGCGTACCGCTTAACTTATCGATTTTTAATACAAAATTATTGAAGTACTAAGTGCCTGCTGAACGAAATTAAATTAGTACGAGTATATAGCAATGATATATACAGCACGTTATTTATTGTGCGTTTTTTTAGACTCTTAAGTCGCCTCTAACAATATATTTAGGCATTTAATGAATGCATACGACGAGCATGCAACGAGCTATGGAGAGGGCTATGCTCGGGGTTGCTCTACGTGATCGAATCAGAAATGAGGAGATCCGTAGAAGAACGAAAGTCACCGACATAGCTTAGAAGATTAGCCAGTTGAAGTGACAGTGGGCAGGGCACATAGCACGCAGAACAGATGGGGCCGAAAGGTTCTAGAGTGGAGACCACGTACCGGCAAGCGCAGCGTAGGTCGTCCACCGACACGGTGGACAGACGACCTGAGGAAGGTCGCAGGACGATGTTGGATGCAGGCCGCTTCCAACCGGTCCTTTGAAAATCATGGGGGAGGCTTATGTTCAGCAGTGGACGTCCTACGGCTGAGATCATGATGATGATGACGAATGAATGCATGAGTATTTATTGTAAAAACATGGCTACCTAGCATAAATAGATCTTAAGAATAAATAGTCATTTAAGTTTCCTGCATGTCTTGCCTTACGGCGTACAAACATTTATAAAGCATCTAATATAACAAGTACAATTTAAAAAAAATAATACCGACTTCCATTCTATTCAGTTATTAGAGTGTTACTCAAAAACTACTGGCCCGAATTTAATAAAATTTAAATGTGATCACACGCAAAGCACCATCTTTCAAACTACGGCCCGCGGGTCAATTCCGGCCCTCGAGCACCACCAATCCAGCCCTCGAGCACCACCAATCCAGCCAGCGATGATTCCACTAATACTGGCTTGCAGTTGTGGATTAAATATTCTTATGTTAATTATCAGAAGATGCTCATCAGTGAACTATGCATAACATAGTTCCAAAATAGATAAATGCGCGAAATACTCAATAATAACCTACATAATTTGTTCATAATTGAAACCTATGATATGCTCACTAGATCACATCATCATCCCTTGGAGCTTTAGGGAGCAATCTGTCTGGCCTATCTTCCCGAAAGGGAACACCCCCCGATGCGAATGACGATAGTTCAGCCCATACAACGTTTACCGTATATAGACTAAACAGTTTTGGAGACTCCAGTCGGCCTAGCACGATTAACTGCGTAAGTGTAACGTAACGTGTCATTCCCGTGAAATTGTAATTTATTTACAAACTGAAATTTATCTAGGTAAACTGTGACACAGATAACTCATAGTTTGTAGGCCGAAACGTGACGCGTTGACGCTTATGATACAAATAGTTTGTGCTACGGCCTCCGGTCTAGTGGATAGACTTGTACTGACTCCAATGTATAGACGATGGGTAGAGATCGCCTCGTCATCTAGTACTTAGAAAAGTATTTAAAATTGGATATATACTACTTAATATTTTATTTTCAATGTGAATTGGTATTGTGTACTTATACATAAACGGATTTCCTGGGGACGGTTCAGCGCTCGCAGCGGAGCTCGACTTGTCTATCTTAACCGATCAACAAGTTAAGCAACGTTTGCTGCGGTCAGGAGCTGGATGGGTGGACCGCTAGTGGCATTATTTAACCGAGCACTTCCGTGCTTCGGAGGGCATGTTAAGCCGTCGGTCCCGGTTGCTTGTCTTAGGGCAACAGTCGTTAGACTATGTCGAAGGTCTTCGGGCGGTCTGAAAACTTTAACCATAAGCCGCAATGGGCTCGCGTTTCTGGCCCAACTCCCTCCTGAGAGGAAGGCTCGAGTCCCAACAGTGAGAACACAATGGGCTGATTATGTGTACGGAGCGACATCTATCGAATAGCTTCACAAGTCTATTTTAGTCGGAAGATTAATTAATCCCGTCCGTGGATACGTAATTTTTATTTCAAAAATTGCAAAACTATCGATAGTTTTTCACAAAAAAGTTTCTTGCCCCATCCCTAGCAGGATGCTATAATGTAATGACGTATTCCACCCTCACCTGCCCACTCACGTATAATGTATGCGAAATGAGTAACAAGATAGGTTATCTATCTCGCATTGTTACTTACCTTTATGTTCTGAGTTTCATTACAATGTGGAATATATAAGAGTGGCCACGTTGTGAAACAAAATGCAAAAATAATTAAATATTTACGAGAATTTCAGGTTACAAACATTCATTTGAGAAACTCTGGAAGTCTGGAAGCACCGGATTTCAACGGTTAAATAAACAAGAACAATTTGATACCGACTTCCATTCTATTCAGTTATTGGAGTGTTTCTCAAAAACTACTAGACCGAACTTGATGAAATTTAAATGGGACAACGCGCGAAGCACCAGCCTTCAAACAAAAAATAATTTAGAGAATCCAGTCGAAAGTTATGAGGTAACAAACATATAAAAAAACATACAATCGAATTGAGCATCTCCTCCTTTTTTTGGAAGACGGTAGAAAACATTTGTATTTTTTTTAGATGATATATATGAAAAAATATTCAGCACATAGATTTTGTTCAAATTTAAATACTTTTGTAAAACAATATGTGCTGAATTATGGTTTTGTATATGATAAACGTAAATGTTGCATAGATCCCGGGTTCGATCCCCGGACTGGTTAGACATTGGTGTGCATGAATATGCCTGTTTGACCTGTGTCTGGATTGAAATATATGTATACTATATTGGAATTGTATATATGTATACTATATGTATATATTTTTATCTTATACTTATATGTACTTTATATTGGTATGTATATAGTTAGGTTGGTATATTTTTTTAACATTAGTTATAATTTTATTTACAAGGTATTAAAATAAAAATAACTAATCTATAAGCCCCATGTTAGGCGGAAAAAGTGGCCAGAACGCTGGCGGCATTGCCACGCTGGATGGCAATGTTAAGTTTTTGCCCAAAGTAGGCGCCAGCATTTAGGTCACCCGTCGCCTCAACCAAACGCTTCGCCAGATCCCTAAACAGATTGAGAGCGGACGGCACCCATGGGCCTAAAGTTTTGACTCCAAACGGCACAAGCATGTACATAGCCAGCAGTTGTACATACATACAGGTCGGTATTATATTTATATAATCATATAATATGTTTATATATATATAGTCTTGATATTATTTTGTAGTAGTAGTAGTCATGATTATTTTATATCTTATTGATTGATGTACACAGAAACCCACTTGCTTATACTTAGTTCTCTGTCCTTACGGTTTGCTGGAAGAAAACACTTTCTAGGGTTAAGTTTGCCTATACACATGCCTTTTTCTAATGCCTACACTGTATCTGTGTTTTGTGTACATTAAAGAAAATGTGAATATGAGAACACTACGTTTTTAAGTATGCATATCAGTCGTCAGGCTACCATATTACAGGCTGTTCCTAGTTTGGTACATGAAGACCTTGTGTGGATGTGTTCCATATTACTAAAATATATATATATATATATATATATATATAGATAATACTTTCTTGTTACACAAACGTTATGATAACTTAAATTTAAAAAAAATATAAAGTCACAATGGGCGGTCTTATCACTATGAACAATTTCTTCCAGGTACCCTTAGGGTGGTATGTATAAAAAAAATGATAGAGATGGGCGCTTTTTAAAACATTTGCAAACATAGCAATAAAAAAACTTACCTTATACGAGTATTTAAGTATCAGAATTCTTACACACAATAGTACGATGCACTAGGAAATTCTTAGTATGTATACTAACTCCTCCTATATATATATATATATATATATATATATATATATTTTAAATTTAAGTTATCATAACGTTTGTGTAACAAGAAAGTATTATCTATCCATCTATCTAAGTGCTAAAGTGTTAATCCCCACAGAGTGGGGAGTCAACTTAGTCCTTAATCAATACAATAGTAGTTGTACCTAATAATAATTTAAAAGCTTAAAAGCTTGCAGACTCCGCGAGTGGTTGAATTCTATAGGAACTGTAACAATAGTACAGTTCAGAGCTTTTTCTATTGTTAGAGAAATACTTTTCTAGTCCATACTGAAAGCATTAAAAGGGTTGTTTTGTCTAGCCTTTGCGATTGGGACTCAAGGTACATAAATGTAAGGACTACGACGAGTGGGAATTTATCTGACTACGGTTCTGTTATTTTAAACGTGGTTTACTGGTAACACTTTTCAATAGTGTTTCAGGATCTCTATCTCTACTACTCAATATGATTGTAGAGAAATTGTGCAAGTAATAAACTAAATTTCAAACTATTGAAAACATTGTAGTTGAGCAATGAGGGTAATGCTACCGATCTGGAAGCCATGTGTTTGAATCCTACATCAAACGTGAGTTTCCGGTAATATCGTGAAATATGCTGATAAGGTTCTTTATACTACACCCACTCAGAAAGCGTCTCATTACTCGTTCATAAACGGGTTACAAAATTCGTCATTTCTCTCTTATAAATGAGCGGCGGGAAAAGTAATATGGAAATTCATTTCTGCCTTCTTTCTTTTGTTTTTTAGCAGTGTATATAAAAAGAATACAAAAGTCAAATACAAAAATGGATCCAATAATTAGAAGAATAGGGAATTATGGGGATTATTTCATTGTAGTTGATTTTCAATGAAAAGAGGCTAGTATCGTTTTTCAGCACTACATAAAAAAATATGGCGGCTATTAGTGATGTATTGTTAAATTTATTTTTTTACCAAATTGATAATTTAACCCTTTTAATTATTCTCAATAATTTTCCAAAATGTCATCTGATAGTAAAAGTGACGATTTTATAATGATGAAGCCACCAGAAAAAGATGTCTTTGATTCTTTCAAAATGCTTCAGATAACAATTATTTACTTATGAAGGTAGCTATTTTATTTTCTTCGTAGGTGTAGTATAAAGCACTATGTATCACTCGGGAGAATGTTATATTTCTGTCCTCGAGTTTCCTTTAAGGCGCGCTCGTATCCTGATAATAGTAAAAAAAAGAATTTTTAAACATCTAGTGTAACGAAACAGATCGATAATATATTATGAAAAAAATATTTAGGTTAGAAAAGAAATAGGAAAAGAGTAATAACCGAATTGAAATTCATAAATATAACAAAATATTTATTAGCAGAATATACATACCAAGTTTCGTCGAAATTGGTTGAAAAATGCTACCTGTGCAGGAGGACCAACATACAACCTAATAACAAACATACCGACAGATGAAAGTCAATTTGGCCAGTTAAAGCAGAGACACTTCGCTCGCTTCACTCACACGGTCAACAGTTGACATTCATAATCGCGTCATTGATGACTAAATTGAATAAATGATATTGATTTTGTTTCTTTTTTTACTCTTTATAATCATTGGTTGCCACATATAAATATACTATTAATATATATATTTAATGTAAGAGGTAATAGAACATCAAAAGTAACTAGCAGTTATCCCACAAAAAATATTTTCAATACAGTTGCTCAAAAAGTGTCGTATTGCAGGGACGTTTAGCGTTCGGGATGTGGGCTATTACATATTCGTGCCTTTTTTTACCTTTCCCGAACTCGTGCGTTCTCTTTCCCAACTGTCAAAATAATGTCTATTAAAAAGAAAAACCAACCATGTTTTTACTAAAAAAATTCATAGAAGTTTTTATGATTCATGCAAATACGTATATTTATAAAAAGAAGCTACTAATTTGTTTCAATATTAGACAATGATTTGATTGAATGAGTTAGGTTAGGTTTCATTTCATTTTATCTCATTAAATTTCATTTTCATTTCATATCAATAAAAAAATCCTACTGAAGACTTGATATGGGCATAGTTCCCTTTGCCTACCAGAATGAGTGAAGAAAAAAAATAAACTCTGCTTATATTATACGGTTGGCGCCATTTTCCAGAAATTTTCTTTGCGAAATTATTTTATTAAATTGCTTCATTTTTTCGCAACTGTATTAAAAATAGTCGTTACACATGCGGAACCGTCATTGCAACAGACAATTGCATGCAAACAGACATTTGTCGGAACTCTTTGCAATGACAGCCTTTCCCCACTTGTAATGAAATATACTATTACCAGAACTTATTAATTTGTTGTAATGGCTTGACTTGATGACTTTTCGGATCGTTATTTCCTTGTGACAATGCGTAGCAATATCTACGGCGTAGCACTGTAAAGGCGCTATTAAAAATTATGCATTCAGGTACGAGTATATATTAATTAAATGAAATTATTAAATAATGATTTTTTAAGCTTTCATGATTCTTAATATTCGAAATTGAATAACTTTAAACGGATTAAAATGCGTACAATTTTATATATTATTTTACGACGGGTACTATACCCGTGACCATGTTCCCTGAAACGCGTTCGTTGGGATAAAATAAGATACTACTTTACAATGTATACCTAACTAGCTGATCCGCCAGCGGCTTCGCTCGCGTGGCCTCGCGGGATACGGTAATTACAGATTTCAATTAGGGGTCGAATTTCACAAAATCCCGTCTTAGTGAGCACCTACGTCCTAAAAAGAACCCCCATGCAAAATTTTAAACTTTTAGCACTCGCAGTAACGAAGTTTCATACAAACTATCAACCTCAAAAATCTCCTAGCATTAGTATCTTAGCTATATAAAAATTTGAAACTCCTAGCACATGTAGTTTCTGAGATTTGGTGATGAGTGAGTGACCTTTCGCTTTTATATATATATAGAAGATAAGAATCGCAAAATCTTCATAAATAATTATATAATAAATTAATTTTATTGATGTATTATTCATTGTATAATTTTTTAACAGTACTTTTGCAATGCTACGCCGTAGCAATATTGCTACGCATTATCACAAGAAAGGACGATATGAAAAGTCACCACTGTTAACGTAGTCTTCGATGAAAACAGAATGTGAGCAAAACATCGTTGCATCTTTGACAACATCCGTGAAACAAATGAAGAGATGACAAGAAACGTTGGAAAAACCACCTTATGTACAAGGGCGATATCTCATAAAGTATTTGACATCGGTGAGCTCGTCGACGATCACATCGACGAATTATTACAAAATCGCACGGCAGTTCGTTGAATTTTCAAAGGTACAATGTCAGTGTATATCATGTCATGGTATCCAAAGACCTTACACTTACTAAGTGTAAGGTCTTTGGCTTCGACTTAATGATTTTTTACTTAAAAAGTGGACTCGTACATTAAAACATTTGCCATTCTTCAAGTTAAAATTAAATAAAGTTCCATCAAGTGAGATTTTTATTCACGTAATCAGAGTAAAGTCACAGTCACATAAATAAGTATATAATTAAGTCACTGTCCTGTCTAACTCACGTTATATTAATGCGCTCGATGCATTACTAAAACTTTATATGCCGATCGACGAGGAAAACACATAACAACGGTTCATGATTCTGTTTACTTGGCCGACACTCCAATTTAACGGTTATTAGTCCACCATTATTATACTTCAATACTAGAAGAAACACAAATCTAGGAAAATTAATCCGAATCAACGATAACCATTATCATGCCTTATTCCCGCCCTAGAATTAGCTAATTAGTCTCCGCTTCTTTGATCGTTGATCTCTAGCATTCTGTCAATGTCATTAATGTCAAAAATCATAAAACATTGAACATAGAATTAAAAAATCAGAGAGCGCATATAGCGCGATACAAACATAACCATTAAATTTTGCAACGGCGGCGCCCAAACGTGAACTAATAAAAATATGATCGTACTGTCTGCCCCTCTACCATGCAACGAAACAGGCGGAAATTGCGACAGGTTGACTGAGAATTTCAACGGGAAATGAAGGGAACGATACGGCGTATCGCTCTGTTATATATCGTGGTAGAGGAGGCTTGGGGCGAACTCACGCGTTGGCGACGTGGTGTCTACAATGAATACAGAGTAGGGAATATTTCATTTTCGATACCTGCAATACCCTACACTTAGTCATGCATGATGTTTGATTTTATGATATCCTGATCGAAGTAGTAATAGTAACAATTGCTATTATCTTCGTTTTTTTAACCTAGAAGAAAATAATTTCTAAAACCAGTTCGATACTTTTTGACATTTATCTCATAATATTATCAAAAATGTAAAAAATACGATACTCCACAAAACACTCCATAGATTTAAATGATCTGTCTCAGATAATAAGAATTTCTGGAACTGCATGCCAAAGGTTCTCAACATAAGTTACATAATGGTTTGTTATAAATCAAATAACATATAAGATTTAAAAAAAAACATACGTGAAAAGACGTAACAAAATGGAATAAGCATCTTATCTGCACATAAGAGTCACAATACTACTCAGCACTTTAAGTGCTAGTTTTGCTCTCTTCAGCTCTCTTCAGAGAAATAGGTATTAAAGTATCTTTGCTCAGTACTATCGTTGCTATAGTGCTCATTAATTTTTAACACTAAGGCTTAATTTATTACTTTAAGCATAATTTCTGACATTGATGTAGTACCAATGTGGGAAAGTGACGTAAGTAATGTTTTCGGCAAAAGGAAAGTGTATTAACTGCGTGTACGATGAGAAACCTTTATAAAAAAAACATGAATATGGAAGATAACTACTGGAAAAAGTGACACTTACTGTCAGACAAAAGACTTTCTCGTCTTTAACAATTATGATAAAACAGCATTACATTATTATTACACAGAATAACACCTAAAAACCTTAAGTGTCGAAAGGAGGGTTTACGCATCAAAATACCTACGTAACTGTTTAATACTAAGCAATAAAACAATGTTCATTCGATCACCCACATAAAACATTTCAGCTCTGAGCTAAAATAAACATTTCAAAGTTTAAATCAATCATAAGCATAATTTATCCTCATTCCACATCAAAACAGCTAAACCGACTCATTACAGTCCCACCATCTTATCTGTTCAGGTGACAGCGTCGCTAGTGTAGAATTTTGGTATTGCAACCTAAGAAATTCACCAAGAAAAAAGAGAAACAAAACATAGGGCAGTCTTTCAAGCCACTCATTAATTTGCAAATTCTACAAAGAATCCTACTAATATTATAAACGCCAAAGTTAGTTGGTATGTACACTGTAGTTCCAATTTTGCCCACCTGAACAGATAAGTTGGTGGCACTATACCATTCTGCCCGCATCCGACCAATCGAATGCAGCCGCACGTGTGCATTCCGAATTCCAATTTCAAATCAATCATATGTTGTCTCTGTATATGTGCCCACTCTACACGTATCTGGGAGACGGTTGCTAGGCAACCGAACGATCGTTCCCTGCGCTCCGATTTCATTGCGTCCTGTCATAGATTAAGGGTGTCTGCCACAGAGGTGATAATTAATTGCGAGGTCTCGAAACTTACCTAAAAAGTTTCCATACCAAATTTATATTCAAATCTTATAATATCCACTTCGACCTCTTTCTTTTTTCTATTTTTTTCATAATCGTTACGTTATCGTACACACAATTAACAGCATTAGCCGTAGCAAAGAGCTCACATGAAAATAAACAAAAAACACAGCGGGCAATTTTTTTAAATAAAATTTAATATTTTTTCTTTATTTGTAGTTAAAACTAATTATTATAAATACAAATACAAATATATTTATTTGCTAGAATACAATATTATATAAGGTCTTTATCTAATAGTTATGTCAATGTATTCAGCCTGCAGGCAGGCGTGCAAATATTATAATAATTAAAATATAAACTATCATTCAAATATAAAGTTATTAAATTAACATTTATTTCATAACCTCTCTTTGGTTATCGCAATATATCGTTAAAAATATTTGTTTAAAATTTTTTTCGGAAACAAAAACAGTTCTCTATTTACCACTACTATGAAAAAAAAGGAATTTTAATACACATAATTATAATAAAATAGAGCAATAAACTTATTTCTCTAATATATACCCGGTACACACCACACACACGCCTTCATGCACGAGGCACACTCACAAACTCACAAACACATATACATACACACACACACAAACGTTCGCGTGATAAAACTTAATTGTGTAGTAACTTCCTCAATATTGTTGCACAATAAGACACTGTATGTTATCTTAATATTAGTAGATTGTTGGGTGAACTTGTCCTTTAGGCACAGGGAATCCTAGTATAAGGGCTAGTGGCCACTGTATTTTCCACACTGTAAAGCTGGTAATCGATTATTGTGTTATCTATTTATTTGTATCATCTTATTTTACTACTACTACGAGGGTGAATAAAAAAGTTCTTAGAAGTGCATATATATGAAACCTTTTTGGATCAAGTTCGATATTCAAATTAAAGAGTGTCTATCACACTATATTTATGCAGACTGTCACTTGTTTTTGTCAGTTCGTTCGCATGTAATAAATTTTTTTGTGCAACGAGTTGCTAAAAAGTCAAAATTATGGATAAAAGTGAGTTACGTGCGGTGATAAAATATCTCAGTTTGAAAAAAATGTCTACGAAGGAAATTTTTTTGGACATTCAGCAGACATTAGGGGGTGATGCTGTACCCTATTCTACGGTTGCGTACTGGGTGGCTGAATTTAAAAGAGGTAGATCAAGCTGTAAAGATGACCCGCGTTCTGGGCGGCCTTCAACCTCCGTTACAGAAGAAAATGTCAAAAAGGTTGAGAATCTGGTTTTGGAAGACAGAAGAATGACTATAAAACATATAGCTGAGATCCTAAAGATATCTTTTGGTAGCGTTCAATCCATTTTAATTGATTCACTGGGGTTCAAAAAAGTGTCTGCAAGATGGGTGCCACGAATGTTAACCGACGAAAACAAAAAGCGACGTTTGGAAATTTCCAAGCGTAATCTCGAAATGTTCCAGCGTGATTCGGATAATTTTTGCCGTCGTCTTGTCACCATGGATGAAACGTGGGTCCACCATTTTGATCCTGAAACTAAAAGACAAAGCATGTCTTGGAAATGACCATCCTCTCCATCCATTAAGAAATTTCGAGTTGCTCCTACCGCTGGCAAAGTTATGGCCTCTGTGTTCTGGGATAGTGAAGGAATCCTTTTTATTGATTACATGCCAAAAGGCCAGACGATTACTGGACCCTATTATGCAAATTTAATCCCGAAAGTGCGTGAAGCGATTAAAGAAAAACGTCGTGGAAAACTGTCGTTGGGCGTGTTGTTCCTTCAAGATAACGCTCCTGCTCATCGATCGGAAGTTGCGCTCAACGCAATCCGCTGTGCTGGCTTCAATCTCCTTGACCACCCACCATATTCTCCGGACTTAGCCCCAAGTGATTTTCACTTATTTCCAAAATTAAAAGAGGAAATTCGTGGAACAAAATTTCACGATAATGACGCGGTTATAGCTGCCGTAGAGGACTTTTTCGAGAGTCAAGAAAATAATTTTTTTTCACAAGGAATAAGGAAGTTAGAAACGCGTTATTCTAAATGCATTGCATTGGAGGGAGATTATGTAGAAAAATTAAATATTATTATTTAAATCTTTGCATTTTTTAATATTGATTCCAAGAATTTTTTGATTCACCCTCGTATGTACCATTTTAGTACAATAAAGATTATTTTGACTAACTGATGCAGTATATATCTTTAGAAAGCATGTTTGACCCGTTGCTAGGCTACGCTCGATCAAACGGTCATAGAATAATTAATAGTTACAAAGCTGTTGCTCTAAAAGCTGTACCAACTTGACTCTGTCAATGATTAAGGCCTCTGGAGTCAGAAGTGGCTTTGATGTTCAAAATACAACAATTTATTTTATTAATAAAACACGTTGTCTTCGCAAATTAAAATAATAATTCCGTTCTTTAGCGAAGGACCACTTTAGTATTCTCATTTATACAACGTGGCTAATAAGGCTACTTGTATTTACCCTCTCTCAGCCATAAAATGTAAGGAGGCTCTCATAGCATGGCTAAAGAGTTTGTCGTATCAGGAAACAGAAGAAATATTTAGGATATTAAAATGAATTATGAATTATCCACTAAAAATATAGTATATTTTATATTACTAGTAACTTCTTACACAATTGTGCGCACACACCTTCCCTTACACACAACCTCTCACACACATACCCATTGTTGGAGCCTTGCAATATTTTGGAATAGAAACCTCGACAGTTTGCGTGGGTAGGTGACCCAATAAATCGCTCGATATTTATTAATGCCAGTGAGGGTAGTTTTGTGGATACTGCCACCGGCCATTGGGTTCGCGCTCCAGTCTCGACCTACGCATCGTCGATGAATGTTGTCAAAGGATATTTAAAATTACATTGTGTGGTGTTGTGTGTTGCTCATCAAAGGACATTATTGTGGACGGCGCCGTCCTTGGCAGGACTGGAGCTAAATACTGGTGAGTCGGACGTGCATTTCGACGAACTATCCCACTGAGCTTTTCATTTTCCATCCGCTCCTTCGAATCGCGAAGGTGCGTGAACATTGGCCCTTTTGAACCGGGATCCTCCTTGTGGTGAGGACAGCAGCCCTGTCTCATCACCAGGAGTGACGTAACACGCAAACTGTCGATAGTAAATTCAGTCGCTATATTTCGTTTTAAATAGTAAATGGTAGGTAGGAATATCATTTTCTACGCTCATTTATTATAATCTCGCTCGCTCATAATATTGGTATATAATAGGCAAATCACTCGGATCTGCGCTTATTTATCAATATTTCGCAACATTCTAGCTTATTCGGTGGTAAATATTGGTTAAAACATTCGGTTTTTAAAATAATTATCACACCCGTTACCATTACGGAAATTCGTAATCGCGATTCATTTGTTGGATCTCGCATTCTTTCGTAGGAAATAGCCTTTAAACATTCTTATTTGATAGGTTGAGACTCATTTAATCATATTTTTGTTATTTCGTCATTATTTCAAGCAAATATTCGTATTTTGTATCATGCGGTTGAACGATTGTCATTATAGTACGAACGAATTAAGTTGGTCATTGACGCGTTAAAATTCGTACGCCACTTTGCATCGTTATATTTGGTCGGATTATATTCGTGCACGCGGCTAGGTGCATCATAGTAAACAAACGTTTCGTTATCATTATGGTTATGGAGTGAAAATAATTATCGTTATTTTCATCGTATATTATAATTAATTATTTACTCTTTTTAAATTCATTATTTAAATACATATTGGTATTCCGTTATTCGGTTATTTATAATAATAGCATTTCAAATCGTTGATAAGTGTTTGTTTTGAAGGTAAATAAATACCTAACCTTATTGCAGCATTTTGTTTATTTCACTTTCGTAATTTCGTAAGAAATTGCAAATCACTTAAATACAGTCCACTGCAAATTTATTTGTTTATTTTATACAGTTAAATTTTATTTTGTCTTGTGTAGTTTGTTTATTTACAATGTCGAAGGCTGCAGTTAAACGTAACTTAGAACTGAAACGTGAAATTGCTGTCAAACATATTGATGATTGTTTATCAGCCGCCTTAGAAGCTAAAGATGATATCTCCCGACTACCTATTTTCTTATCACGGTACACTCGACTCGAAAATCATTGCGCTAGTTTCGAATCACATCATTTAAAAATTTGTTCAGAAATTTCGGATACCTCATCACTTGATAAAGAGGATGGCATTCGACAAGAGGTAGACAACAAATATTTTCAAATTATTGAAATTCATTCGTCACTCACTTCCGCGTCCACGACTAGACCTGGACCGGAACTAGAATCGAATAGAACTGACTTATCAGTTAAACTTCCGCGACTAAATTTATTAAATTTCAATGGTGATATCACAACATGGAGTACCTTTTATGATATGTACAACACGATGGTACATCAAAATAGAAAACTATCCAATATAGAAAGATTTTCAATTTTGATATCTCTTCTTTCCGGTGAACCCTTGCAGCTGCTAAAAGGTTTTCCGCTTTCGGAAAACAATTATTTAGATGCGTATGAGGCACTTATTGATCGTTATCAATGCAAGCGTAAGTTAGCTTTTCGTTACTGGGAAGAATTACAAAGGGTGACTTTGAAGTCAAGTTCTCCTAGTGAGTTGCGCCGTCTTGTTGACACCTTCAAAGAAAATATTGCTGTTTTGAAAAATTTAAGGTTGCCAGTCAAGGACTGGGACTTTCCATTGTTTTATTTGCTGATAAACAAACTCGATCTTGATACACGTCGCCGCTTCGAGCTACAAAATGAGAGCAAAGACATCCCTTCGTTTAATTCGTTGTTGGAATATTTGAACAAGGCTGGTCAAGCGTTGGAGTTGGCCGAGCCCGAGGGCGCACGAGCGCCGCGCGCCGCCGCTGCTGGAGCGGTCGCGCGCGTCGCGCCTGCACCGCCTGCGCAGCCGCGCACCGGGGCTTACTCGCCGCGTCACCAAGCGCATACCAAGGCCTTCGTTGTTAACTCGCTACCACAATCGAGTGACACTTGCATTTTGTGCAAGTCTAATCATACGTTGTGGAACTGTCCCACATATCGCAATCATAGCCCTCGAGATCGATACACTGTTGTTAAAGAAAACCATTGTTGTATTAATTGCCTTAACAAAGGTCACTTGTTAAAAAACTGTAAATCAAATGGTCGTTGTTCAAAGTGTGGTTTGCCTCATCACACAACTTTACATTTCGATAAATTGCAAATCACCTCGCCGGCAACACTTATCGCTTCGAATGCTATGATGGATGTGGCACAACCTGCCACCGCTGCACAATCGTCATGTCTCGAGCACAGTCAACAGACTGTCACTTTGGTGGCTGGTATGGAGCCCGCCACACACACTTCGTTATTAGCCACAGCTTCGGTCGAAGTTCTTGATAACTTCGGCACTTATCGTAAAATTCGCGTCGTCATTGATAGTGGTAGTCAATCGAACTTCATTACAAAGAAATGTGCACATCGCCTTGGTCTTATATTGAGGAAGACTACGACTTCAGTAGAAGGCATCGGTCAATCATCATCGATCGCAGTTGAATCCACCACGTATCGCATGCGCTGTGGAGACCGATCTCCTGACATTGAAGTCGATGCTCTAGTCATACCTAAAATTTGTAGTCAAATGCCCACTGATAGAATCGATATCGCTCAGTGGCCACAACTTCGGAATATTGAGTTGGCTGATCCTGAATACAACGTGCCCGCGCATATTGATGCTTTGGTGGGGGTTGACATCTTCTGCCAAATTTTTCTCGGTGAACGCCGCGATTCCGGCCCTGATGGACCCGTGGCTTTCAACACCAAGCTTGGTTGGGTAGTGATGGGTAAAAATATCACGTGCACATTTTCCTTCCAAAACCTCGTCACTGTTTTGTTCATTGGATAGTTTAGATTCGCAAGTTCGTAAATTTTGGGAAATTGATGAACTTCCCAAATCGTCACCTCTATCCGAAGAGGAAGTCTTGTGCGAGCGTATATTCGATACGACTCACACCAGAACCGTGGATGGAAGGTATGTCGTGCGTTTACCTTTCAAGTCGCCGGAACCTAATCTCGGTGACTCGCGCCCTATGGCACTTCGTCGTTTGTTCGCCCTCGAAAAACGTCTTTCACGTAATCCTCAGTTGCGCGAGGGTTACAATAAATTTATGAAGGACTATATCTCGTCTCGGCATATGGATGTAGCCGACCAATCGGGTTCGGGCCATTCATATTATATTCCGCACCACTGTGTGCTGAAACCGAGTAGCACCACGAGTCCGCTTCGCGTGGTATTTGACGCCACAGCACGGCCAGCCGGTGGGGCTGCGCTGAATGAGCAGTTACTCGTTGGTCCCCGTTTACAATCGGACATTGGTTCGATTCTTCTTCGCTTTCGTTTGCATTCGGTCGTATTCACTGCCGACATAAGGCAGATGTATAGACAGATACTGGTCGCTGACGTTGATCGAGACTATCAGCGCATTCTATTTCGTTTCTCGCCTGACGAACCTGTGGTTGAGTATCGTCTCAACACTGTAACATACGGCATGGCATCATCGAGTTTCTTAGCACTTCGTACCATCTTACAGGTGGCTCGCGATGAAGGAGTCGGTAGTCCTCTCGCTGTCGATGCGCTTACTAATGATGTCTACGTTGATGACGTAGTAACTGGCTCGCACTCATTAGACTCAACTCGCGAGCTAATGAGCCAGGTTAATAATATACTTCGAAAAGGATGTTTCGAGCTCAGAAAATGGGCATCTAACTGTCGTTCTCTACTCGAAAACGTTCCCCCTGATCATCGTCATGACAACTCGTTGTCATTCGACTCTGAATCTTATCACTCCGTCAAGGTTCTCGGTCTAGAGTGGAACCCCATCGAAGACGGATTCTCGTTCACTGTTACCCCGCTACATGAACAGTGTACTAAGCGAAACATTCTCTCGGAACTGGCCCGTATATTTGATCCACTTGGCTTTCTCACGCCACTTACTATTGCATTCAAATGCATTATCCAGAAACTCTGGAATCTTGGTTTGGATTGGGATGAACTTGCTCCTAATCACATTGCAGAGACCTGGTCTCGTTATCGCTCGGAATTCAGTTCCCTTTCATCTCTTGTGATCCCTCGTTTCATACCGGGACTGGAATCAATCAAACTTGATATACACGGCTACTGCGACGCTTCTGAGCTCGGGTACGCTGCTGTTGTGTACTTTCGCTGTGAGTACGGTGACAATCGAGTCACTACTCATCTCGTCATCGCTCGATCAAAGGTTGCTCCTTTGAAGAAAATATCGATTCCTCGGCTAGAACTTTGCGCACCACTTCTATTGGCAGATCTTGTCGCACATGTCAAGGAAGTTTTCGCCGGCAAGCTGAACTTCAATGACATCTTTTGCTGGTCAGATTCTATGGTAGTTCTGGCTTGGCTCAAATCGCCATCATCTCGGTGGAAAACGTACGTGAGCAACCGCGTAAGTCATGTTCAAGACCGAGTTCCACCTGCGCATTGGCGTCATACAAATGGACTAACTAATCCATCGGACTGCGCGTCACGTGGTATTACGATTCGAGAGCTTCTCGATCATCCATTGTGGTGGCATGGACCACCTTGGCTGCTTTTGGATGCCAAGGAGTGGCCTAACGCAACTCGTTCCGAGGAACCTCCTGAATCGGTCGAAGAACAACGTGACACGCTCATTTCGCTTTTTGTTGCTGTCGATAAATTGGATGAATTCTTGGAAAGGCATTCGAGCCTGAGCAAGGTTCAGCGCATCGTGGGATACGTGCTTCGCTTTCTACATAATTGCCGAAACCGATCTACTCGTCGGTCTGGTCATCTTGTCGCTTCCGAGTTGAAGCAATCGTTGTTTGCACTCGTCAAAGTCACTCAAAATTCGTCATTTTCACACGAAATCACAAACTTGAAAAAGGGATTGCCATTGCCAAAACCCTTACAGAAGCTGCATCCTTTCCTTGATGATGATGGTCTTCTCAGGGTGGGCGGTCGCTTGGCTCACTCGGAGTTGGCCTACGACTGTAAACATCCTTTGCTATTGCCTCGTCAGCATCGTGTTACTTCGCTCATTATCGACCAATGTCATAATGATAATTTGCATCCTGGATTGCGTACGCTTAGTTTCTTACTTGCTCAAAACTTCTGGATATTGTCCTCACGTCGTGCTATTCGCAGTCGTTTGTCGAAGTGCATACCTTGTTATCGCACTAATCCAAAACCTATTATACCTCGTATGTCAGACTTACCCAAACTTCGAGTTTCCCAAGTGAAACCATTCTCAATTATTGGTATAGATTTTGCTGGTCCTTTTCCCACTCATATCGTTCGTTTTCGGGGATCAAGGACTTTCAAGACATACATTTGTTTGTTCATCTGCTTCGCAACTAAAGCAGTTCATATTGAACTCGTCATCGGTTTGACAAGTGAAGCATTTCTTGGCGCACTCCGTAGGTTCGTGGCACGCCGCGGACGGTGTCAGCGCATACACTGTGATCAAGGCACGAATTTTGTTGGTGCTTATAATAGTTTGTTACCTCTGGTGCAGCAAGCTGCTGCTAATGAAGCTATTGAATTTTCATTCAATCCCCCCGCAGCATCGCATTTTGGTGGATTGTGGGAGGCTAACATTGGTTGTATCAAAACCCACTTAGCTCGCGTCATTGGCAATCAGATCCTAACTTACGAGGAGTTCTTGACGGTGACTACACAAATCGAAGCAGTATTAAACTCTCGTCCCTTGTGTGAAATGGGATCCGATCCTAATGATTTGTCGGTCTTGACCCCTGGTCATTTCCTCACTCTTGAACCTTTGACATCTCTTCCAGAACCTGATATCTCAAGTGTCAAACTCACATGTTTGAATCGTTGGCAACTGGTGCAGAGACTTCATCATGATTTCTGGAAACGTTGGCATATGGAATATTTACATACTTTGAATCAACGTGCAAAATGGCTAACGGACTCTTCGGAACCTAAATTAGGATCGCTAGTTTTGATCAAAGATGAACAACTTAAACCTCTTAATTGGTCGCTTGGACGTATCGTTCAATTGCATCGTGCAAGAGATAATGTATGTCGCGTTGCGACTGTAAAAACTCAGACAGGTCTTTTACAAAGACCTTTGGTAAAGCTTTGCCCTTTACCTATAAATGATTAATTTGTAGTCTCGCATTTAGTTATAGTTCGCGCTCGCTCATCGGAGCTTCGCGATGCATTGTAGTTATAGTTAGGCCGCGCTCGCTCATAGGAGCTTCGCGTCATTACTTAGGTTAGAATATTAGCACGCCTGCTTATCTGGGCTTCTCGTTTTGTTCACTTAAAATGTTAATTCTCATAGAAAATACGTGTATTTTGGTGGGCGGAATGTTGGAGCCTTGCAATATTTTGGAATAGAAACCTCGACAGTTTGCGTGGGTAGGTGACCCAATAAATCGCTCGATATTTATTAATGCCAGTGAGGGTAGTTTTGTGGATACTGCCACCGGCCATTGGGTTCGCGCTCCAGTCTCGACCTACGCATCGTCGATGAATGTTGTCAAAGGATATTTAAAATTACATTGTGTGGTGTTGTGTGTTGCTCATCAAAGGACATTATTGTGGACGGCGCCGTCCTTGGCAGGACTGGAGCTAAATACTGGTGAGTCGGACGTGCATTTCGACGAACTATCCCACTGAGCTTTTCATTTTCCATCCGCTCCTTCGAATCGCGAAGGTGCGTGAACACCCATCATGTCGCACACACATACACACACCCTGTTCACACTCACACACACGCACACACACATACACACATAAAGTTAATTAAATAATGATGTAGATGAGTTAGAAATCAATTTTACAAACACAATGTTAGTAATTATTTTAAACTTGTTAAAAAGTAATTATTTTACTTTATTTTATTTTATTGTATTTACTGTAATTTTACGGTTATTTAATGTATTGTTTGAATTATATAGGTACCTTCTTTTTTCCTCCTCTGAATGCTGTCGAAATCCAAACAAGGAAGGAACTAATCATTGTAATACAGGCTTCCCGCCTAGTGTAATGGTTAGGGCACACACATGTGTAAAAAAAATTAAAAATAAATAAATTTTGTATTTGTATAGTTTATAACAATTTTGGAGAGGAAACGATGATAGCAATTCGCTTGTACAGAACACCAAGCTAAGCTAGCGAATTAAAATCTCATTATCAGTAAATCATGGAAGTTCTTAATCTGTTCATACTCAAATGCAAATGCGTATAACGATTGAATGTGAGCCCTTAAATTTGACATTTCATGTTTTAGGCAGATTTATTAATATACTACCAACTATCCGCGACTTCGTTCGCGTAGTAGGCTCGGCCTTCGGTCTCGCCATAACATCCTATCTCTTGGTTTTTCTTTTATAAGAACCTTCTCCTGACCATGATTAAAACAACAAAAAACCAACTAGCGAGATTGTTCCATCCGTTCTCAAGTTATAGCGTGACCAGGAGAAATAGGGGTTCATTTTTACATATAAAGATTACTTCGTTGTTTTTAACAGATATTGTACATTCACCTCAAACAAATCGTCTCAAATAAATGTTGAATCATATACCAGTCCAGTTGGGCACTGACAATGCAAACACGTAGTTTGCGTTTTTTTCATGCAAAAATATGTTTGAAATAGTAAAATCAAAACGCAAATGTTCACTTCCAAGAAGGGTGTATCTGCTCGTTGTTCATTCCTTTTTAAAATATTTTCGGCAACATTCTTTCAAGCCGACTTTAGCTAAAGGATCATTAAGATGTCAACTTCGTCTTTTGTGCAATTCCATTAAAATAATGGTTTCCTTAGCACTAAAGCTGGATTAACTAATGGACTGATAATGAAGAGCTTTCTGCAACTGGCAGTTAGTCATTTAACTTTTTGCAAATTAATTAGAACAACCATTTTTATATAATATGATTTTGGAAGCACTAACTAACCTACTTAGTGATACCAAATATTGCAATTTTAGAGATAAAAATATTAATAAAAATGGGGATATTTTTTTTTGCTTCCTACCCTCGGATGAACAAGCAGTTTCGAAATTAGTGTCGCATTTCAAAATCTTATTAAAATTTGTAAAAACGTGCCTTTTTGGCTAAAACTTCGCTAATTGTGTGTAATAGCAGCCGCGATTTGTGAATAACAATTAATTAGCGCAAACAAACACATAGTTCGGTGAAAAAAGTGAAGAAATTTTTACGACTTTTTTTCGTGCCATTTTCGTACTTTTTTGCGAAAATGATGTGCTTTCAGTGTGAAAACGATCTAAATGATGAGAATTTAGTGCAATGTGATGGCTGCAAGCGAAACATCTGCTTGCAATGCAGTAACTTAACTAATAGTGAGGTGCGCGTCATAGGTCTGAAAGGCAAACGTACCTTGCTGTATGTAACGTACCGTCCACCATGTCGTGAGGCATTATTTCAAGTGCCTAAATTAATAAAATCTTATGATGGGATGCGTGCAGAGCTTGATGATATGAAGAAACTACTCCAGAAGGTATCGCAACTACCCACCCAGGCACCTGCAGCGGTAGTAGCAGCTTCGGCAGAGGCGCCACCTGGCACCAGCGTTATATTGGATGAGTTAGCGTGTGGAGCGTGAGCGAAGAGCCAACAATGTCATAATAGTTGGAATAAAAGAAAGTACCTCAGATATTGGCAATACCAGAAAGGCCCACGATGAATCATGCATGAAGACGATATTGATGGACATTAACAGTGACTGGAACTACTCTGATAATTTGATCTCAGTGCAACGTCTTGGCCGTCGTGAAAGTGACAATTCTGGCAAACATAGACCAATGAAAGTGACATTCAAGTCACGTCTAGACACTCTCAAGATACTGAAGAACAAGAGTAAGGCCAGCAAGGAGGTAAGGATTTATAGGATAGGATGATAAGACATCAATACAGCGCGAGGAGCTAAACAGACTTAGAGACGCTCTAAAAGCCAGAATTGAAAACGGGGAGACCAACCTTACAATAAAGTATGTTAAAAGCAACCCTAAAATAGTCAACCAAAAAAACTAAATTATGCCTGTAGAAATCCATACATCGACCTCACACTTATGTACACCAACTTGTTCTCATTACCGCCAAAATTTGATCTTTTCTTGCTTTACATAAATACCAGTAAACCATCTATAGCAAATTTTTACAGAAACATGGCTTAATAGTAAAGACCGCAGCAGTACATATAACATATCTGGCTATACCTTATTTAGACTAGATCGTAATCATTCATCAATCATCATCAAGAAAAATAAGTCGGAAGGCAAGACTAGAGGTGGAGGTGTGGCTATGTATGTTTGCGATAATGTGAATGGCATACCAATTATTGCTAAAAAAGAAAAAAAGTTATATGTGTGATGAAGTGGAAGCTCTTTACGTAGATATTCAATGTGGTACCTTTCACTGTCTTGTAGTAGGTGTTTATCGTCCAGATTGTATCAATAAGCTTTATGGAGGCAACGGGATGCAAAGTTATTGGAACACATTGAAGCAGCTGCAAACAAAAACACTATTATTATTGCTGGTGACTTCAACTACCCATCTATTAAGTGGCCTATACAGGCAGTTCAATACGGATCGAGGCCGGAGGAGCTCTTTGTCAATATATTCCTCAACAGCAACCTCTTCCAATTGCTGTTAACTAAGTTTTACAAGATTTCAGATGGGCCAGGCACCATTGCTATTAGACTTGATAATGGTTAACGATCAAACACTTGTCAGTGAAATAACTTATAAGTCACCCATTCGTAAAAGTGACCATTGTGTGCTAGAATTTAGCCTTCAATTTCTCTACCAAAAACCCAACCCAACACCAAAGATTAAACTATATTACCAGTTTATTGACTTTGACAATTATAACTCTGACTTATCTTTAAAAAGAATCTTGACCTCTACAGTAATACAGAAAAACTTTGGTCTGGCATCTTAGAAGCAATAAACACTACCACCGATATACATGCTCCTGAAAAGATAGTCAAGGGTAAAATTCAGAATAAACACTTGATCCAGGAAAACATTCTAAAATTAATTGCAATTAAAAAGGAACTTTGGGATAAATACTGGTCGGTCAAGTCAACTTCTGGCTTAGATGAAGACTATAAAAAATATCGTGAAGTGAACAATAGATGTGTTGCACTAACTAGACAACAGAAAAGCACTTTTGGATAATTTTATATAACTATCGCCCCATTAGCCTCACTAGCATAGTTTATTAGCATTAAAATTATGGAAAAGATAATAAACAATAGACTTACTGAATTTCTCAACAGAGAATGCATAACATCAGTAAAACAACATGGATTTGTAGCGAAAAGATCGACTATCACAAATTTGCTGTCCTGGTTACATTCAGGAATTAGATAAAAAAAATTCTTTTGACGTTGTATACTTGGATTTTGAACGTGCTTTTGACAAAGTCCCCTATAGACCACTTTTAATTAAATTGGAGCACTTTGGGATACGTGGTGTTTTACTCACCTGGATGGAGAACTACCTTTCTAACAGAACATTTCAAGTTAGAGTCGGTAACTCTATATCATGTAAGAAACAAGTCCTAAGTGGTGTCCCGCAGGGATTAGTCCTCACTCCGACTCTGTTTGGATTTTTTGTAACTGACCTGATAAAACTGATAGACTCTGAATCTGCCTTCTTTGCTGATGATGCCAAATTCTTTGCTAATCCACTAGTCAGCTCTGGTCAGTTACAGGAAGCGCTACTGCGGCTCGGGGGTTACCGAGCAGCACTCAGGGTTCCGCGGTCCGGTAGGGAAATCACTGTTGCGGCCTAGGGGCTACCGGGCAGCACGGTGGTATTCTAAATAGGGATCCGCGTATCAGCGGGGACGTTGGCGCGGCTCAGGGATTACCGAGCAGCACGACCCCCCGCCAGATAATAAAAACTTCACGATAGACTAGGACGGACAGCCCCGTCAGAGGGAGCCCTCCCCGCGTTCCGACCGTAACCTCTGTAACCTGGGGTGAAACCCCCTTTATGTATAAAGTACCATTGTAAGTAAATAAAGCACACGGCCAGTGGAAAGTGATCCGTATTTAATTTCACCTCCACCGCTAGGAAGCCTCCGACCATAGTTAGTCGAGCACACCCAATCTCACGCGCAGCCGGCGCGTGGGACCCGTAATGTAAGCATTGCCCTTGCAGGTTCGATCCCCGCAAGCTGCAACATTACAACCTTTACAGAATACAGGGCTGGACCAAAGACTGGATCATTAGTCTGAACTCATACAAAAGCAGTGTCCTGCACCTAGGCACTTCGAATCCCAGAATCGCATATTACCTAGAAGGCAAAGCAATCGAACCAGTTAATATACAAAAGGACTTGGGAGTACTAATCACTGGTAACATAAAATGGGAAGAATACATTACCGCAATAGTTAAAAAAGCTAACTCACTTGTATATGTCATACAAGTGAGTTAGCATACGTATATGTCATACGGAAAGCCTTTCAAACAATGACTGTGGAGGTATTTCGCAAGATCTACAAAACCTACATAAGACCACTGCTTGACTATGGGTTTCAGATACGGAGTCCCTACTTCCATAAGAACATACAAGTGTGCAAAGAAAAGCCACGAAGATACCTCTAGCGTTAAAAAGAAAATCTTACTCGGACAGACTGCACGCATTGCATCTCACTACACTAGAAGAAAGACGTCTTCGTGGTGACCTCATTGAAACATACAAGATAATCACGCACAAATACAACCTGCCATTTATTCATGAAATATATGTGGTCAAGGAAACAATAAGGTCAACCAGAGGAAACCAGGCTGGAATAGCTCGAACACTTTCAAGTACAAAGATTGGGCACAACTTCCTTAGCAACAGAGTGGTACTCAATTGGAACAGATTACCGAATAAAATTGTGACCGCCAACACTGTTAACTGTTTTAAGAACCGGCTCGATAACTGGCTACGAACTAATACACTAACTTTAATAAGTGAACATCCAAAGTGAAGTTAATAACTTTCGATGCTGTGTATAGACAGATACATCAGCAATTTGCTGCTCGTCTATAAATAAATATTGTTTAGTTGCGTTTGTTCTTACTAATATTATAAATGCGAAAGTTTGTATTTATGGATGAATGGACGTTTGTTATTCTCTGACGCTCAAATGGCTAGCCCAATTTTGATGAAATTTGGCATGGAGGTAGATGGGGTGCTGAATTAACATAAAGGATAATTTACATCAACAACGTCATCATCTATCACCATGCGGGTGTAGCCGTGTGGCGCAGCTAGTATTCAATAAAACAATAGACTTCGGTCTTCTTTTGATCATAGAAGAGCGAAATGCTTGTAAAAATCTTCAAATGATAGAATAACGCATTGTGCAATGCAAACACTTCGTAATAATCTATTGTCGACAATTTGACGATCGTATGAGTCCTTGATATGGCTTCCATACTTGCTAGGGGTGATACGATTATTTATCGATCTTAGCGACTTGACAAATTTACCAACTATTACGGTACTTACACTGCTGCTCCATCGGCCTTTGACATTATTTGTATACAATTTACTGCTAGTTATTCTATCTTTAGTAGAATGGTTCACCATTACTACATAGATATATAACAGAAACTTGTCGTAATTGTACAATGATATCATCGTGCTTGCCATACTGCTATTATAGTGCCATATACTACATTATAAGTGCTACACATCTGGCGCAGCGGGGATAGCAGACAAGGTAGACTCTAGCCTAAAAGGCATTCTGCCCAGTTAGTCGGGGTTTCTTATTCTTGTTATTTACATCACTTTTTAGTAAGTTTTGTATTTAGTTAAGTAGGTACTTATAATAAATGTCAAAGTACCTACTTATAATAAATATTTTTTTCCAAAAGTCACAGACAAATTAAAGTTGAGCACAAACTATTTTCTTTTTCACTCGTAAACGTGAGTCATTTGTTAATGGTGACCACCGAGCACAATAAAATAAGCAACTACCACGAAACTGAGGGTAAGAGCATCACCAAATCTGAAGATACAATAATATAGTAACCTAATAAATCTCTCTTCTGTAAATAATTATGGCTTTATAATAGCACCTTCTTTATTTTTCTCCTTTAGAATTAACCGTCATAGTGAACAAATATATAATGAAATAATCAATTATTTTGCTCCAAAGCATTTTAATATCCCATTATCAAATTATTACCAATACTCAATTGTAAAAACATAAATAAATACAATTAAAATTTTATGACTATTTAAAGACTACGCGAACGAAATAATGAACTCGCCTGTTATTTTTACAAACCTTGTTGCAAAACTCGTAAAATTTTATCGTACATTTTTTCATTAATTTAATTAATGAAAACATGTATGATTTTAATGTTTTATTGTTCAATTTAACTAATTACATATTTAACTATAATAACCGGTTAAGGGCGAACTGAAGAGGTTTCAACAAATTCTATATTTTTAATTTGCTTAATCAATTGTTTTTTGGAAGTTCCCGAAATTGTAATATCTATTTGTACTTTGGTACCTAGTTCGGGTAATTTTAAAAGTTACCATAGTACAGGCTCTGCCTAGTTTGGGACCTAAAGACCTTTGTGTGGATGTTGTCCCATATATATATTTGTATTTCTAGTATTAAAAAAGTGGTGATCTCTCAAAGATTCACGGGGACCCATTTCGTATATAGCTCGAATAGCAATGGCTTTAATTCTCATACTTATGCTATGTATGTGATGATGTTTCTTTATTACAATGAAATGCCTCAACGGAGATAGAATAATATATAAGATAAATTTAGGAATGAAGATAGCTTATTACCATATACTATGTAGGACTAAACTTTCAGTTTCGACCTACGGGTCTTTTTTAAAATTAAATTACACTGGTATTACCCTTTACATTATCGGTAACTGTAGTTCCGGAAGCGTTACGATAACCTTATTTCACGTTCACGCGAAGTTTCAGGAATTAGAAAGTAACTTTATAAAGGCAAGTCAACCTTTTAGTTGCAAAGTTAGTCTACCTACTGCTCTTCAAATCACCTTCTACTTAGGTTTCCACAACATTATTCCACTTTTTACACTTACTCTCTTACAGTCACTGCAGTTCGGTTGTGGAATTCTCTTCCTGTGGAAATTCTTAAAGCATCTTCCTTGGAAACTATCACATCCAAAGTTTATCAACATTACCTTTCCTTGCAAAATGATAAACCTAATTGAGCTATTTTTAAGTTTAAATATATGTATGCTAGTTATATGTGTGTATATATGTATATCTAATGTTATAGTGTATAAATAGTTTATTATTAATATTCTACCTGAAGTATCTGTTCTATAGAAACTCTCAAGTTTTAAATAAAGCACAACCAAACACACTTCCATATCACACAAAGGTTAGCTGGAAGAAAATGCTAATTAGCCTTAAGTTCGCGTATGTACTTTTAGTTTTGTGCAATAAAGAATTTTCTATCTATCTACCTACAGAAGATCAACAACTTAGGCCAGGTAACTAATAGTAAAAGTTGAAATTGAAATAAATTGAGTTAAATTTGAATTGTTAAAGTATTACAAATGTTTAGAAATTATATTATATCTACGTATGTTGTCAATTTAACCATTTGTAGCTAGGTAGTTTTGAAAATCAAGGGGGAAGCCTATGTTCAACAGTGGAGGTAGGTAGTTGAAAATATTAGAACACGTCATTATTGATAAGGGCGCCTACGCCCTGCTAGGGATTTTGACAACCAGAGGAAGTATTAAATGGAGAAAACGGCGAATGTAACTAAACAGATTTTGTTTTTATTTTTATTTCATTTATTCAGGTTTTCCAACAGACTTAACACTAAACAAGCATTTCATACAGAGTTAATAGACAAATTATAGCAAAAGCCCAATTACAGGAAAACACATCATGCCTAACGAAAACATGGCATATATGTGGAGTGAGTTGTGCAAAACCATCATAAGGTGACCTATCACTGATGATGTTTCAACACATATGCACATACAGAGTGTATTTTGGAGACAGTACCTAACTTATACACCTATAGCTTATCCTACCTTCATAAAGTTTTATTAATTAAATGAATAATACAAGAAAAACTTTTAAGAAAATGAAATATGTATGGATAATTCACAAATAGAAGTTAAATATTTTATAAGCAAACAATAAGACATACAAAATAACATGCTAATTAAAACTAACACTTAGTTCTCCTTATATATATTTTTTATACTTTTACTTTAACTATACATTTTTAAAGTTGAGCAGAGAGCAGTTTAATATGTCAATCTGCTCAGCCTTAAAAAGAGTATTATGTTCTCGACAGGCTCTGTTGAGAATACTATGACGTCATTTGTTTTATGCGTCTTATGGAGGATCCCAATAATCTATCTATCCACGGTTTTCCTTACTAACGATAGAAATTTGACATAACGTCCATACAAATAGTGTCAAATATCTAACTCTAGTAAGGTAAACCGGCGATAGATAGATTATTGGGACCGGCCGTTAGGAGCAAATGGTGATGAATAAGGAAACTGACCGATAATACGCTAAATCAAAAATCTAACCTATAATGTCAATGTCAAAAGTTATGCATCAATATTTTACCAAGGCATAGAAACAATAACAATGCCCACTATCAAATAACCCTATAACATTATCAACTTAACACCTCTATAAAAAGTAATGTCGAAAGTTAAAATCACTAAAGAGTTTAATATAATCTCGAATATCGATTTCACACGCGATTAGTCAACATCTCGAATAATTAATATCGATTTTTTATGGCCACGCTGGTAATTTATAAGGAACATTCAGTATCGCAATTGCCATTAGTGTTGTGGTCAAAATGAAGTCACTAATCTTATTGACTCTCTGTCTTACTGCGGTGTTAGCTGGACCATGGGTAAGGTTAATTTTTCATTATCATCATCTCAGCCGTAGGATGTCTACTACAGTACATTTACCACTCCTATGGATTTCCAAAAGGACAGGTTTGAAGCGGCATATATCCATGGTCGTTATGCAACCTAAAAAAAGGAAAAGGAGGTTCTACGAGTATGTATTTTTGCTACTGCCTTCCAAAAAAAGGAGCAGGTACTAAATTCAACTGTATTTTTTTATGTTTGTTACCTCATAATTTTCGACTAGGTGAACCGATTCTCAAAATATTTTTTTTTGTTTAAAAGCTAGTTCTTCCCGTGTGATCCCATTTGAATTTCATCAAATTCGGTACAGTAGTTTTTGAGATACACTCCAATAACTGAATATAATGGAAGTGGGTATTAAATTTTTCAAATTGTACTTGTTTAATGTATATTCACCGATTTCTTCCCCATTTGTGGACTGATTCTCAAATTATTTTTTTTATTTGAAAGAGTATACTCCTGACGTGATCCCATTTAAATTTCATCAAATCGGGTCAAGCGCTTTTTGAGGTACAGTTCATTACCTTAGTGTTTCGCCCATCTCGATGATATCCTTATTGACGGTGAATGACAATCGATCCCGTGAGTTGCAAGAGTCACTAAGAAGGGTTAATTTTTTTTTACCAAATACTTGTTTTTTTTTTAAATTGTTTTCAGTGCTGACATGGATCTATCCACTTATTTAAACTTGTCTCGTTGATAAACTAATATTATCCATCACACCTGTTTTCGTGGCACGAAAGATCTAGCCGCAACAGCAGTCCCGCAGGCGATGTTTTATCGATAATTACTGTCAAACTTTATCCTATCGACAATCCAATATCGACAGTGCTGTTATGACAACTTTGCCTTCCTTGTCACACTACATCATCACACTAATATTATAAAGGCAAAAGTTTGTGAGTGTGTTTGTATGTGTGTTACTTCTTCACACTCAAACGGCTGGATCAATTTTGATGAAATTTAGTAAGGAGGTAGATGAGGCGTTGGAATGACACATGTGATTCTACTTTTCATCATCACCATCGTTCCCGTGATGGAAACTACTAGTACTAGTAATGTTATTAGTTGCGGGGCGCAGCTAGTGTATATACAGGGTGTTTTTTGAGAAGAGCAGTCATGGCCAAGTCCGGCACCACGAGAGTTAGAGAAAATCGTGAAAGGAGACATGCCCTCGATTTATTAGAAAACAATAACTGCATTATTTAGTTGTTTTTACAAAAACCCATTGACTAAATCAAGCTTTTTTCCAAACTAAATTTAGCTTTTTACCAGAAAAGTCACGTGAAAAATATCTTATGCCATACGAATTATTTAATAATTGGTGACTTGCAAAATGTGCTCAAACTTATTCTGAGACTGTGCTGTTCTCATATTTTTTGGAATCATGTAAAACAATTAGTATTTTTATTATTAACTGACCTTTTTTTTATTTAGCCGTCTCAACAGCAACAACAACAGGTCGAACAGCAGGTAAGGACTATTTTTATTTTTATAATTAGATATGCATGTTTATATCAATGTTCAAGGTAAACTGCCGCCCCGAGGTTTCGTCCGCGTGGTGCAGTGTCGAGTGCTTCATATATGATTCCAAAAAAGAGTAAATAAAGAGATTTTGGATAATTATTCAATATTCATTGGAATCTCTATCTGTCCAATATTCCAGTATATATTTTAGTCTATGCCAAGGAACATTTAACTCTCTACCGAGAGGTCTATGCAATATTCATCCTTTTCTTTGACGTCTTCTATCACCACCTCATTTTATTTTTTATTTTTTAAATTTCTCATATTGTTGGTCAGTATCGAAATAGTTTTTAATATAAACTTATCAATAAGGATTCAATGAAATGGGATGTGATATGAATTATATTACATGTTTTCTTTATTTTCTTTATTTCTATATAAATCTGGCAGCATTGCTACGTTAAATGGCAATAATATCTTAATCTTAATATCTAACCTTTGATCGGCTACCATTTCGGTCAAGTGTTGCTTTGACCAGACACCCAGACCCAGGCAGGAGTTAAAAAAACAGTTGTTTTACGTACTTATATTACTTTTTATGTACTTATGTTATATTATACAAGTACATGATATGAAGCAATGCCACATTTTAAATGTCACATTGTCTATTAGTCATTAGTTCCAATTAACGTTGATTTTTCTTAGTATATATGAGTGTATGAAACTCATGGTATGCGTGTCTTGACTTTTTATGAAATAATCGCTTGACTGTCACTTTTGACGTAATAATCTTATAAATCGATGAACGCCGGCTGCACGCACGAAAAAGTATGACTCAATATCATGTTCCGTTGTCACGGTTCACCTGAGCCGAGCGTGCGAGCGAGAGTGCGATACACGCGACAAAGAGGCATGATCGGCCTAAGCGTTCGGCTTGTCTTATGGCCTTATCACGTACAATTGTCAGACAATCATTTTTTTAACTCACATTTATATAAACTATTTTTTTCAGCAACAAGAGCAAACCAGAAGACGTCTGCAGAGTCTGAGTGTCAAGGTGAGAAATGAACTTTTTTTATTGAATTTAATTACGAGAAAATATATAGAAATTAATATAGACTACCTACCTAAATATACCTACTCAAGTATAAGTACCTACTTCTTGTATGAATTCAAATTTGTAAAAAAAATTATTTCAAAATTACAAAATTATTTTACAGCTCGTCGACGATCGTGATGATGATGATGATGTAAGTTTTTTTTAAATATTTTATTTAACAAATTTTACTTGTTTCGTTGTTAATCATTCTATGTTATATTGCACCGTTTTTAATTTCATACAGTGCTACAAGGATTATTTGGCACTTGGATGACAGTAAAATAAGGGCGTGGTTGTGAAATTAGGGTTACCAGCTAAGAAAATCTCCCTATTTATAGGGAACTGTTTAAGCTCGACCGTAATTCGAATTAAGCTTAAAAAAATTGTATGACATGAATTGAATAATTAATAATACAATACAAGAAAATAAATTATGTAAAAAACATTTTTTCAAACATTTTCGCTATAATTATGTTGTGCATGAACTGTGTCGAAAGGTTGCATGCTATTTATATATTATTATATTCTTCAGCATCATCATCTTGAGTACTATTATGATTGTTTATTATGTTGGTATATTTAAATATTTAAAAATATTTATTTCAGATAAAATCCATAGTGTGTTAGTAGTCTGTTTAAGTAAATTATATGTTAGTATGCTATATTACACACGAAAGTTACTTAGTCCTGCCTGTGACTATATAATATACTATATAATATATATAACTATGGTCACTGCTTTCTTCACTCTCAGAGCATAATTATTGTATGATGAAATGTTCATCTTAAAATCCATACTTATTTATACAGTTCTTTAAAAATTATGGAACTCGCGTCATCGTCTTCGGCTTTTTCGGTGAAGAAAATTCATCAAAGTGGCTCCCTCTCGCCTGATGGAAAGCGAAGATGGAATCAAGAAGCAATGAACATTAGTGTCAATCGCCACCCCTATGATGACCTGACAGATGCTTTTTCACGCCCCACGAAATTCGTACGCCAGCAAAGTATTCCACGATTTACTTACTGCTAGGTAGGAACTGCTAAACTTTTTGGTTCGTGGTAAGAAGTTTTCAACAGTATATCGATGCAATGCTAGGCCGGAACGAGTAGTTCGGGATCAGAATGGTGAGGAAGGAATAAGATTAAAAAGCTCTTCAGAACATTCAGAATTGCACCATTTATCGACAGGAATGGAATCGCAAGCATTTCTGGCATTGGATTGGATGGCTTCCCAATATTTACCTAAGCTACTTTTGATTCATGGTTGCCCAGGCCATTTTAATACCATTAAGATCACAATAATAAGACGGATAATGCAATATCTGAGCAAAAAAACGTGCGGGCAATCTTTGGAGGCTGCCGATAGAAGTGAAAACTAAGTAACTTTAAGCGTTCGGTGACGATGACGCAAGTTCCATGATTTTTGTTCACCCATAAAGTGCTCAAGGCCCCTAAAGCGTTCGGTGACGATGACGCGTGTTCCATGATTTTTGTTCACCCATAAAGTGCTCAAGGCGCCTAAAGCGTGCGGTGACGATGACGCGAGTTCCATGATTTTTGTTCACCCATAAAGTGCTCAAGGCGCCTAAAGCGTTCGGTGACGATGACGCGAGTTCCATGATTTTTGTTCACCCATAAAGTGCTCAAGGCGCCTAAAGCGTTCGGTGACGATGACGCGAGTTCCATGATCTTTGTTCACCCATAAAGTACTCAAGGCGCCTAAAGCGTTCGGTGACGATGACGCGAGTTCCATGATTTTTGTTCACCCATAAAGTACTCAACGCGCCAAAAGCGTTCGGTGACGATGACGCGAGTTCCATGACTTTTGTTCACCCATAAAGTGCTCAAGGCGCCTAAAGCGTGCGGTGACGATGACGCGAGTTCCATGATTTTTGTTCACCCATAAAGTGCTCAAGGCGCCTAAAGCGTTCGGTGACGATGACGCGAGTTCCATGATTTTTGTTCACCCAAAAGTGCTTTTCACGCCTAAAGAAGTTTTCACTTCTAAAATCAGCATAATAAATAGGTACCTACTTATCCATACTACATAAAATAATATAGTTTGAAAAAATACATATTAAGAGGATTGCATAACTAGTACTTTCCATGCTAAAAGAGAAAACTCTTTTCTACCTCTTAACATTGTCCGATTCAGTGATTTTTTTTTATGGAATCGTGGCATTGTTTACTATGCCCGTACGTTTTGATTTTTTCAGTATTTCAAAGTACTATAAATTTCTTTTTTTAGAACTTACAAAAACTAAAAAAATTAAAACGTACGGGCATAGTAAACAACGTCATGATTCCATGAAAATAAAATCACTAAGAAGCTACTTTATTAATGACTAAAAGGATCTAGTAGAGCATTTAAGCTCCGGACAGGACACATGGTGTGCTTGAACATGTCTGTATATGACGTGTGTCTGGGTGTATTTATTTATATGTATATCAGTCATCAGATTAACATAGGTAGTATACAGGCTCTGCCTAGTTTAGGACCTAATACCTTACGTGGATGTTGTCCCATATTACTCGTATTATTATTTTGTAATCGATCATTAATTTTAACATGCCCAAATTGCGTAATGTATTGTATTTACTATTATTGTATGAGTTTTTTTATAAAACTAACCATTGCTTTTCACATTCTTTGCAGCGACGAAAAGACGACAGACTGGTAAGTATATACCTCATCATCATCATCTCAGCCGTAGGACGTCCATTGCTGAACATATGCCTCCACCACAAATTTCCAAAAGGACCGGTTGGAAGCAGCCTGCATCCAACGTCATCCTGCTACCTTTATCAGTTCGCCAGTCCACCGTGTTGGTGCACGACCTACGCTACGCTTACTAGTCCGTGGTCTCCACTCTAGAACCATTCGGCTCCATCGGCCATCTGTTCTGCGTGCTATGTGGCCTGCCCACTGCCACTTCAACTGGCTTATCCTCTGGGCTGTCGGTGACTTTAGTTCGTCTACGGATCTCCTCATGTCTGATTCGATGACGTAGAGAAACCCCGAGCATAGCCCTTTCCATAGCTCGTTGTGCGACTTTGAGCTTGCTTATGAGGCCCATAGTAAGAGACCATTTTTCAGTGCTATATGTCATCACTGGTAACATAATATTGGTCAAAGACTCTTGTCTTGAGGCACTGAGGTTTTTTTTTGACGAGAAGACTTCGCGAAGTTTCCGGAACGCTACCCAGCAGAGTTGGATTCGACGATTGACCTCTTTTTCAAAGTTGGACCTGCCTAGTTTGACTGTTTATCCCAGGTAGATGTATTCGTGAACATCTTCGAGAACTGAGTTCCCAACTGATATTGGGGTAGGCACAACATGGGTATTAGACATAATTTTCGTTTTGTCCATGTACATCTTAAGGCCTACCCGTTGGGAAACTCGATGGAGGCCTTCAAGCATTCTACTGATGTCTTCCATGGATTCTGCCATGAAGGTGAGTATGTATACGCCGTTGATGTTGATGCTGAGTCCTTGCCATTCCAGAAGCTTGATGGCGTCTTCCAATGCAGTGGTGAACAGTTTCGGAGATATAACCTAGTATATACCTAATTATTTTTAATGTAATAAATTAGAACACTAAAAAATTAGCTGACTTGAGATATAGCATGGATCTAGCCGCGATAGTTATATAGCGGCCTGTTTTTATCAATAAATACAGTAAAATTTTATCATATCGACAATCCATGCCGCAGTGCTGGCACTAATCTAACGGTAGTGTATCTTCTGGGAGGTACTAATAAATTATAGTATTAATAAATTATTAGTACTCTTAAATTTTTTTCCCAGAGCTACTATGACAGACGGGACCGAGACCGTGGAGATCGTGACCGAGAGGACCGCGACAGATTTGATCGCGCCCGGTTAGACCACGACCGGGAAGATCGTGACAGAGAGGATCGTGACCGAGAAGACCGTTACCGTGTAGACCGTTATCATGAAGACCGTGATCGAGAAGATCATGACCGAGATGATCATGACCGAGAAGACCGTTACCGTGAAGATCATGACCGAGAAGACAGTGACTGGGAAGGCCGCGACAGAACAGACAATAGATGGCACAGACTAGACCGAGAAGACCGTGACCGGGAAGGCCGCGACAGAACAGACAATAGATGGGACAGACTAGACCGAGAAGAAAGGAAACGGTTCAGAGACCGAAGACTTAGGCACACTCAGGATAGGGGCGACCATGACGATAGGGTAAGAGTCCTATCAATCCACATAAAGGTGTTGTATTTCAATCAATTTATATCTGAATGTATACTACAGCAAGACTTGAAGTAAACGGTGCATTATTGGAGTCTCAGTAGAAAGGCCGTAGCACAAACAATTTGCGATACAGTTGCGTCAATTATTACTGAAATTGTATGTCCAGTGCAATAGGTTACGTAGAGATGTACGCTAACAATGCTGCTCTATCTGTTTACTTGCCTTGACCTTACCAGGTCATTTTGGAAATACAGAAAATGTTTAGTTATATTATTTTTACAGAGTGAGGAGGACCGAGATGACGGTGGAGATGATGAAGAAAATGAGCGACGATCCTTGAGGGTAACTTTAATATTGTATTTACATTGCACCTATTTGCCCATATTATTATATAATAGATCAGTTCAATAATCATTTATTCTCAAAAAGACTACATAGTCACTTATATGAGAACATATTTTTTACCTACGTATAATATTTACACTGTCGTTCGTTTTGTTAGATATGTACCTACTTACTTACTCATCCAACGTATTTACTTTAGATAGCAAGTAGGTTCATCATAAGGATTAACCTCTCGTTTATCGAAGGCTGCTTAAAAGAACATGTTGAGCACATTTAGGATTTAAATACGTTAAATGAGCTTACATTTTTAATGGTCGATGGTATTTTGTTATACATCTGTGCGCCTTCAAAAGTAGATTATTTAATTTACTTTTCATTGTTACAGAGCTCTCATTTGGATGCTCTTGCCCGACAAATGGACCTCGTTGCTATGGTATATTAAAAGAAAGTAGTAAAAAAAAGATGATATATCAAAAAATGGATACAATATTAATAAAAATATATTTTTACTTTTTTTAGCGATATGGATCACAAGGCGTTAGTATTTTTTTGCATTTTTATCAATATATTCCATATATAACTACCTAAGTCACTTTTGACCAATTAGCTTTATTCAATTCGGGGACATAAATAGAAAAAAATTGAAGCACAAGCAAATTTTGCTATTGTTAGTGCTCGAAAAATCATGCTCACTATTTACTTTCACGTATGATAATTACGTTTCGCTGTACAATAACATAAAAACATGTTTATTTTTCAGAGAGTTAAAGTAGCATACGTAAGTAATTTCTTAATTCGTTTACTTGTTCGTACCAATCATTGACTTTAAATAGATTGGCATTCAAAGTTCGAACACCATATGGACTCAACACATCGAACACCATATCGACTCAAAACAGGCTCAATTCGCCTTGCATTCGCGGCTGAATCGACCGCTAAATTAATTGTTGATGTTGGAGTTTAATTTCTGAATTTTTATACTGAATCACAAACCATCCGCTTTTGGCTCAACAGGAAAAACCATTATTCAAATTTAGATAAATCAAGCTGAGCAGTGAAACGGACTCAGGCTAGGGTAACTCTGAAGGCACAAGAGCTTTCAAACCAATGTCGACTCAATAGTCGATATGGTTTGCAAAGGTATAGGTTTAATGCACTATTGACGAAATGAACTTAAAGCCTTACATTGGCGAAATCAAAAACCTGTTATTCGAATTTTTATAAAATTAAGGTGAACATTGAAACATACTCAGGCTAGGGTGTATCTGACGGCGCGTGGGCTTTCAAACCAATGTCGACTCAATACTCGATATGTTTTGCAAAAGTAAAAATTTAATACACTATTGTGGAGATGATCTTAAAACCTTACATCGGTGGAATCAAAAGCTTTTCCTTATTTCAATACAAAGACAAAGATAGTTTTTTATCAGAAGCATGTGCGGTTACATAAGTACATAAATATACTCAAATAAATATGGACTTATGTAGATATTTAAATTAAACATAGTAGCAACATGTTTTGCCAAAATTGGTGTGCAAGTTATAGGATGAGATTGGTTTCTATAATTAACTATACATAGATTTTTTTTCATGTGCTATCAAATGATAGGTAAATTTCAACATTCATATTGTCTTGTATTTTCTAGATTCCACCAAGTCAAACTTCATCATTGGCACATGATCTTGGGGTGAGTTTAAGATGCATTATCATTTAATTATTTTGTTAATAGAAAACAGAAAATGTATCTTTGAGGAAATCATTTTTAAATAATAGTTTTAATATTTTTATATATTTTTATTATTATTACAGTCCCTCAACTTCAAATATGTAAGTTTAACACATTTTTTTTTATAACTGGTCGTTGTCTTCAACAGACTAGAACTAGTACTTATACTAAATAATACCAACAACTAAGAAGTCAAGACAACAGTTGTAACATCAAATCGGAGGCTTTTGGGCTGTCTAAAGTGTTTTCTACTAGGGCTAGCCACTAGCCCATCCAAACCACACCGTTGTACAGCATGCTGGATTGTGAACCTAAAGGCCTAGACTCCTCTCTCTAGAAGGTCAGTGTCCCTGTAGTGGGACCATGATGGCGCTCATTATTCAAACCAAACCCGTCCATTAAACATGTTGAAAGAGTTTTACACCGATTGTTTCACGGCGAACGTTTTGAAGAGAGCTTAATTCTTATTCCTTCCTCACCATTCCGTCCGATCCCGAAATACTCGTTCCGGCTCACAATTACTTACCACGAACCAAAAAGTTTGGCAGTTCACACCTGTGTCGTGTAACTAAATTGTGGAATGCTGTGCCGGAGTACGTTTTTCCTTACAACTATGACCCTAGGTCTTTCAAGCGGAGCGTGAAAACACATCTCGCAGGTCATCATAGGCGATTAACGCAGCTCACGGCTGCATTAATGGTCAGTTCTTGATTCCATCTTCGCTACCCTCAGGCAAGAGGGAGTCAATTTGATGAACCATTATATATAAAAAAGTCACACACACATAAAACAGGTTTTTGTTGTTCTAGAAACTTACTTATGTACTTTATATGCTATTTACTATTATGACACGCGATGAGAGCCCAGCAGTAGCTAATAAAAACTGAATGCCAATCGCGCATTCACTAGTTCAATCCGTACCGCTGGTTTGAGTTTCGATTCCGCTAACGATGATAGTCATATATTTGTGAAATCCACAGTGTTTTGGTAGATCACTTCTTATCTTAAGATTGAAAACTTGTCAAGAAGCAGCTAAGGTTGCGTTCCAGCAGTAGTTCTTCGGTGTCACCATTAAAGTCCAGTGTGATACCACCTTAGAAACGCATTATCTATGACCATAAGTACCTCTACCATGAGTTAGTAACATAAATGTCATCTATAGTCGATACTCGATCTCACCTACCTATTAAATTTGTGAACTAAAATTGACAGCGAGTACGCCGCTGTCAATTTTAGTTCTACAATTGACCACAAGGTGGCACTGTTCTTTTTTTACCATATTTTTTTTCGCGGCAGTCGATATCGAGCATCGAGTGGTGTCAATATTCTAAACTCATGGTAGACATAAAGGTGTAAAAATCATGAGTCGTGTTTAAAAAACTAATGAATCAATTTTATGTTTGTAGATTCCATCAAGATCCAGAGAGGTAATTAAAACTACTAAAATGTAATCTGAGTTAGAATTAAAATTGCATTTTTGTAATATTAATTAATATTTTTATAATATTATTTTAGCAAACTCAAGTACAGGCTGTCAAACCCGTATTGTACATCCCTAGACCAGCTGAAGATGTAAGTTTTAAATTCATTAACATCACTCCCTTCAAGTGCCGCTCGAGGCCATTGCGAATCGAGATATTGCCAAAAAATTTGTTTTTTTATTTGACCCTGCTCATTTATACGATGATATCTCGGATTTGAATACGTTTCTAGATATGAAACACGAATCGATAGAATCTTTATCTACTAGTTTAAAAAATATGGTGATATAATATTGAAAAATTATCAAATGAAAAAAAATTATGACTAAATGAAATCACCGTAAAGATCACCAAAACGTGTTTACCTACTACAGGTTTTATTACTACTACTACTTAATATTATAAATAAATAATCGATATGAAAAATTACATAATTCAATACTGAAATTATTATTGTTATCATTGGCGATATCACATTTTGGTGATAACCGTATGATATCACTTGCTATGGTCATCATTCCGTTAGTAAGCATTGTATTTATCGATGAACAGTTTCATCAATATATTTTCTTTAAAATTTGCCTATCTACATCACAAAGATATGGCCCTAGTTGGCGTATGTGATGTGGTGTCCACTTGTGCGAGTGTCTATCTGATTTCATTTATATTAGGTTTCTTGATTTTCCTGACATACACTTTATTATTATAATATTGTCTAAGCAGATACGAACAAAACTTTAAATATGGTAATCCTTATTTTGTTAACACCAAAATCCATATGAATTCATGCAACACCTAAAATGACATTTCTAACAAGTGCAATTTGAAAAATTTTATACCGACTTCCATTTTATTACTTTGGTAAAAATCAGTTATTGGAGTGTAACTCAAAAACTATACTGGACCAAATTTGATGAAATTTAAATGGGACCACACAGGAAGCACCAGCTTTCAAACAAAAAGCAAAGAATTTTGAGAATCGGTTCACCCTATCGAAAGTTATGAGGTAACAAACATTACTAAAAAAAAACAGTCGAATTGAGTACCTCCTCCTTTTTTTTGGAAGTCGGTAAAAAAGGCTTATTCTATACAGGTTTGTGTATTTTTACATTAGTTTAGCGAGCACCAAGTCACGTGACGACTAATCTGTCTAAAATATATCCACAATTAAAGAGAAATTTCTAATTTTAGTGCTGTTGTAAGTGTTATCCTAATTTAGATTTTAGCCTAAACATAATAAGAACTGCTTTAATTTAGTTCAAAACCCTGCATGGTAATGCGCTCGTAACCCTGAGATATATTACATATTAAATCTCTTGCCCTGTAATTTGGCTGGAAACATTGCCCTTCAACGAAACACAGTAATGTTTGCACACTACTGCTTCACGGTTGAATTACTGGCAAAGGTGTGGTACTTCCCCAGGCGGACTTGGCAAAATCCCTACCACTACAAAAGTTAACTAGAACTTACTAAAGTTTTTTTGATTGTCTGACTGACAAATCATTTCATAATTCAATTCAATTTCAGAATACTCGGTATATCTATAGCGTAAGTAATTTATAAAATACAAACCAGACCAAACACAACATTATTGTGTAGCAAAGCATAAGTAGGAACTCGTTCCTTATGCAAGGTTAATAATTTGATACATTCACTCTTTCGTATTCAGAATATCAGGACCTATAACGAAAATGTGTCTATCACAAATCTGTGTATTCCCGTCGTCCCCAGACTCTGTGTCCCCGTCTAAAGGCCTATTCAGACCTGAGCGTTATTCACTACCGCTACGGGTAGCGGAAAATACCACGGGGAACTCGATGGGTAAATAGTATGAAGTTCCATAACTGCAGCGAAACTTGTACCGCCTAGTGAGGCGGTATTTTCTCTTGTCTTGCGAAACTAGTTCCGCCGGGCGACGCGGGAGCAGTAGCGACATGCTTCTTTCCCTCGCCCCGATAACCGTTGCCAACGGATATCTCTACCGCGCGCGGTAGCGATATCCGCTCTGATGTGAATAGTGAAATTAACGCATAACCTTTTGGAGTTCTCTATCGCTCGCGGTAGCAAATATAGGCCTTAACGGGGACAGCTGCGGTACTTTAATTAAATATTTAAAATGACTTACCGCTGTCCCCGTACCCTGTGCCTGTTAATACAGTTGAATTAAATATGTAAAAATTATGACTTAATGACTACCTTATCTTGGGCAATGTAATAATAGCATTAAAATGACTAGTCTAGAGCAAAGTCATATATAGGTACGACGACGAGCGAAGCGAGGAGTGTTAGTGACATGTGACTACTATACTTGAGTGTACTGTGCCAGAACTGAATTGATCTTTCGAAGTTTCTTGCCCACGAATCAATTTATCACATTGCCTGGCTAGAAATAGGGAAGTATTCATACTGCGCGGTCGTAACGGGGACAATGGGAAAGAAATTTAATCACGTCCTGCTGTCCCCGTAAGGGGGACATGGCGTACGGGCACAACGGGAATACACCCAAATTTGGACAGATAACTAATACTTTGTACTGTATAGTCTTTCTCACGAAAGATGACCCACGGTTTTGAGTGGAACTAAGTCACAGACAGTTCCAGCTTTTTCGCATAGCGCCACAGCTGAGGGATGTATTTCGTGAAACGAACTCTATGCGTCAATGATATGATTACTTTACACTTACACAAATTTTCGTGCTATTTAAGACCACTGATATTCTAATGAACGGGTGAATGTATTAAAATTATAACACAGCAGAATAGGAAGCAGAACACACATGGGAGGAATTCTTACTGCTATAAGTAAGACTTCCTACTACTGAAAAGTTGTGCTATTAATTTTAACCTGTAAAACACTCACGTTAGGGATAGTACTTCAACCCGGGTTTCAAGTATATCAGTGGGCCTAATATGAAACATAACAGACTTCATCAAAGTCTGTTGATCCTTTTCAAGGTGTAGAAATAACCAAGTTACACACTCACATGCTTTCGCATTTATAATATTTTTAGTGAGCGTGATTTAGTTTTATCTCTACTTTATTGAAAACTTACATTATTCAGTATTAAACAAAAAGAAACGCGTCCAGTGGAGCTTGAGTTGGGGATCTTAGCCGTTGCGATCAGGAGTTGGATGGGTGACCGTTAATGGCATTATCGACTAAGCGCGTCTGTGCTTCGGGTCTGGTTGTTATAGGACAACAGTCGTCAGGCTATGTCGAAGGCCTTCGGATGTCCTGAAAACTTCGACACGGGTGACCACTAGCCTATCCACCAAGCCGCACTGGGCCCGCGTGGTGGATTATGACTAAACTCCTTATTTTGATACTTACTACTATTATTTTGATAGTCTGATTACGTACGTTATTAAAATAAAAATAATGGCGTATGTTACAAACACAATATTTACTTATATACAAGGACTAGTTTGTGAAGTACTTATAGATATAATTTTACTGTTTAATTTTAGTACTAAGTACTTACTAATCTTTTTTTATTTTAACAGGGAGTCAATTTCTTGGGCGCTCCATTGGTTAGTATTTAAAGTAATTATATACCTAGCTATAAGGTACGGAGGTTACAATACGAGGGCAGGTCGTGATACCAAACGCTCCAATATAAGTAGATTTGTACAGCGTCTAAATAAAAGTGTAGATATTAATTTTGAACATGTCGGATTTGTTTATTAAAGAAAAAAAACTTCAGTCAATATTATCAATTCAGCCATAGCACGTCCACTGGACATATCCTCCACCCATGCATTCACAAAAGGGCCGTTTTGAGGGGCCTGTAATAAATAATATAACCGTCCGTCCCCCTTTTTGGTGAAAGACCTACGCTGCACTTGACGATCCGTGGTCTCCTCTCCAGAACCTTCCGGCCCCATCCGCCATCAAATCTATGAGAGTTATTGAAAGAACTCTTCAGTATTTCAGGGGCGGATGAAAGAAGTTACTTGGCGTGCTTTACGAGATGCCTATGTCCAGGAAGAACGATTTACCTAAACTGATGATGATGATGTCAAAACACCCTACTTTCTACGTTCTTAAACTTCGAGAATTTAATACAATTATTTTTGTTTTCTTACAGAGGAAGCCAAAATACCAAGATCGCGATGATGATGACGATGACGATGATGACAATAATGACAAACAATAAATGGAAGAATCTGATATTTTTACAAATTTTGAAATAACTTAATTATGTACCTACGTACGTGTGATCTAAAACAAAACGGCAATGTTTTTGGACTTCGATTTTCATGTAAAACTAGGTTTAGTAAATCAATGAATGATGTCAATAAAAGAGCGTAGCTGCAGGACAAAATGTACCTATTATTGTTTTATTCTATGATTTACTAGCTGTCCCTATCCTGTCACCGTTCTCCTTAATCTTTGTCCCGGGATGTTCTATGCCGCGGGATAACATTTTCAATAATGATAAAGTACCGTTCATAATTACTCCCGAATAATGTACCTTCCTATACGAGAAATACTCGTAGTTTTATTATCGGTTAAGTAGTTTTTAAGTTTATACATTACAAACAATTTACCACCCTGTTAGGTGCTTTGCGACGGTATTTCAAACTTTAGAGTGGTAGCTATAGACACCATAGAAGTGCCCCCAGACCCCCCTCCCCGTCCCCTGTCTTTGGGGACTGCCAATAGAAGTGAACGTAACATGAAGCGTTCGGTGATGATGACGCGAGTTCCATGATTTTGTTTACCCAAATTGTGCTCAACGCGCCTAAACAAGTTTTCACAAGGCAGAAGACACATATTTATAATCTTCTCATTAACCAAGAAGAATAATGATATTTTATTAGATTAATATTTATGAAATTGTGATTTTATCTACGCTAATACCCGCGCCATAATCCGGCTGGAAAAAACTTAGCGCGATCCCATGGAAACTATCTGCTGATTGTGATAGAGCATATTCTAAACACTCATCAAAAAAGCGAGGAAACTCAATAAATTACACAAGCGGTATTAAGAAAAAAAAATTCTGACCTTGAACAATTATTAGGTACAATTATTATTTATTATGTCACTGTATATTTTATTTGCCGTGGTGGTGCCGGCTTAGAATAGCACCCCCCCAACTCTACCCATGGGTGCCGTAGAAAGCGGCTAAGTGATAACAAATCAGAAGGTGGGCAGCAGCACCTTCCCAGTCAAACACACACAAACTGCGCTCGCCAACCCGCCTGCCAAGCGTGGCGAGTATTGGCAAAAACCCCTTCATGGATTGGACAAAAAGAACCAGGCCCCCAGTCCCCGGCAGCCCCGCTATTCCTGGCTACGGTAGCGGCCACGGTAACGGTGGGGCAGGGGGTGCTAAGAATCCCCGGCAGACACCCGGCTACCACCCCCAACGACGACGACTGGCCTTGGTAACACACAACATACGCACAATGAGGACAGACGAGAAGATATATGAGCTGGAAGAAGAAATGAGTAAGCTACACTGGGACATTGTGGGGTTATCTGAAGTCCGTAGAGCGGGTGAGGTAACCTACTCTATCACCGGGAGGGCGACCAACAGTCCCAAGGTGGTGTCGGGTTTCTCGTCCACAAATCCCTTACTAACAACATAGTTAAGATCGATAGCGTTTCCAATAGGGTCGTATACCTAATACTCAGAGTATCCAAACGATATTCGCTGAAGGTCATTCAGGTATACGCACCGACGAAGTCGCACCCGGATGATGAGGTGGAGGATATGTATGAGGACATTAGTCGGGCCATACATACCTCTGAAACGCACTTTCTAGTTGTTATGGGGGACTTCAACGCGAAGTTGGGTAAGAGAAGCGAGGATGAGTCGAAAGTGGGGCAATTTGGCTATGGACAACGGAACCGTAGGGGACAGAGGTTGGCCGACTTCCTGGAGAAAGAGGGACTCTTTATGATGAACTCTTTCTTTCAGAAGCCACCTCACAGGAAATGGACCTGGCTGAGTCCCGATGGTTCCACGAGAAATGAGATTGACTTCATTATGACCACCAAAAGGTAAATATTCACTGATGTCTCCGTGATCAACAGGGTTAAAACCGGTAGTGATCACCGAATCGTAAGAGGCACGGTGAATATTAATGTCAAACTGGAGAGGTCTCGTCTGATGAAGTCTACGCTCCGACCCACTCGTGCCCGTATTCAAGACCCCGAGAGCTTTCAACTTGAGCTATCCAATCGCTTCGATTGCCTTGAGAACATCGCTTCAGTGGACGAGATCAATAACAGGTTAGTAGAAACTGTCCATACAGTGGGTTCCAAGTACTTTAAACCCCACTGTACAGATAGGCCACAGAAACTCTCCAACGATACCCTCAACCTCATGGCTGAACGACGCTCATTGAAACTGCAGTCTTCGAATGATGCTGAAGCATATAGGCTGCTCAATAGACGAATATGGAAGTCCTTGCGACACGACATCCGGATCTTTAATACAAACCGTATTAAAGAGACGATAGAGCGGAAAAAAGGCTCCAAAGTGTTTGCAAGAGACATGTCTATTAGGCAAAGCCAATTGACGAAGCTGAAGAGAGGAGACGGCAGTGTAGCGTCGACCAAAGCGGAAGTGCTAGGAGAGGTCGAGAGTTTCTACAGACAGTTATACACCTCGGTCGCTAAACCTGTTAGCAGCTCGGTCAAAGACCCAAGAGCAAAGCTGACCCGACATTATACCGAAGATATCCCGGACATCAGCCTGTACGAGATTAGAATGGCCTTGAAACAGCTTAAGAACAACAAGGCGCCTGGTGACGACGGTATCACATCTGAGCTTCTGAAAGCGGGTGGAACACCGGTACTTAAAGTCCTTCAGAAGTTCTTTAATACCGTCTTACTCGAAGGTTCAACGCCAGAAGCATGGAACAAAAGCGTGGTGATGCTGTTCTTCAAGAAAAGTGACAACACTTTACTTAAAAATTACAGACCCATCTCGCTTTTGAGCCATGTTTATAAGCTGTTTTCGAAGGTCATAACGAACCGTCTCAGTCGCAGGTTTGATGAATTCCAGCCTCCGGAACAAGCCGGTTTCCGAAAAGGCTATAGTACCATAGACCACATCCACACGCTACGGCAAGTTATACAGAAGACCGAAGAGTATAACTTGCCTCTTTGTCTAGCGTTTGTGGACTATGAGAAAGCCTTTGATTCGATCGAGACGTGGGCAGTGCTTGAGTCTCTCCAGCGGTGCCGTATTGACTATCGGTATATTGAAGTGCTGAAGTGTTTGTACAAAAACGCCTACATGTCAGTCCGAGTACAGGAGCAGATATCGAAGGCAATTCCAATGCAAAGAGGCGTGAAACAGGGAGACGTTATATATCTCCGAAACTGTTCACCGCTACATTGGAAGACGCCTTCAAGCTTCTGGAATGGCAAGGACTTGGCATCAATATTAACGGCGAATACATCACTCACCTTCGATTTGCCGACGATATTGTAGTCATGGCAGGATCCATGGAAGACCTCAGTACAATGCTCGAAGGCCTCCATCGAGTTTCCCAACGGGTAGGTCTTAAGATGAACATGGACAAGACGAAAATTATGTCTAATGCCCATGTTGTACCTACCCCAATATCAGTTGGGAACTCAGTTCTCGAAGTTGTTGACGAGTACATCTACCTGGGACAGACAGTCAAACTAGGCAGGTCCAACTTCGAGATAGAGGTCAATCGTCGAATCCAACTCGGCTGGGCAGCGTTCCGGAAACTTCGCGAAGTCTTCTCGTCAAAAATACCTCAGTGCCTCAAGACAAGAGTCTTCGACCAATGTGTGTTACCAGTGATGACTTATGGCACTGAAACGTGGTCTCTTACTATGGGCCTCATAGAAAAGCTCAAAGTCGCACAACGAGCTATGGAGAGGGCTATGCTCGGGGTGTCTCTACGTGATCGAATCAGAAATGAGGAGATCCGTAGAAGAACGAAAGTCACCGACATAGCCCAGAAGATTAGCTAGTTGAAGTGGCAGTGGGCAGGGCACATAGCACGCAGAACAGATGGCCGATGGGGCCGAAAGGTTCTGGAGTGGAGACCACGGACCGGCAAGCGCAGCGTAGGTCGTCCACCGACACGGTGGACAGACGACCTGAGGAAGGTCGCAGGACGACGTTGGATGCAGGCCGCTTTCAACCGGTCCTTTTGGAAAATCATGGGGGAGGCTAATGTTCAGCAGTGGACGTCTTACGGCTGAGATGATGATGATATTTTATTTTATTATTTCTGTTAAAACTTTCATTATAATTTAACTTCTTCTACTAGGTGTGTTTAGCAAATTGTTTGTTGAAAATATTATAGTAAGTACTATGTGTAACCGTGCGTGACGTCACCTACCGGCCTCAACGGAAGACCAACGCTGGCTGTTTACGATCAGCACTATGTTGAGTTGGAGCCAATTTGTGGCAGAAGGCTGCAAGAATCATTTATTTTATTGTCTTTGTAATTACTGTTTGGATTTATGTGTTGAACTACGAAATGTTTTTGTATGTGTTTTGCCATAAATAAAGCCTAGGTATTCTATTTATCTATATTATGCGTTCTTCTTTGTATAAGTCTCGTATAAGCTATATTAATTTCTAATTTCATCCAAGTGTAAAAGCCGTTTCAGTAACAAACTTACCTACACACTCACTTAAAAATGATTACATACTAACTGAGCCTCGCGGTTACACCCGCGCGGTGAATCATTTTCATTCTTATCATCAGATGATTATGATAATAATGAAAAGTGTAATCCCTATGTGTTAATGCAGCACCTCAACTACCTCCAGATCAAATTTCATCAAAACTGGTCCAGCAGTTTGAGTGTGAAGATGTGACAAACACAAGAAAGTTTCGCCCTGATAATAATATCAATAGATATCTTTACTTTTCATGATTATTTCACATTTAAACTTAACCAATACACGTTAAATAAATCGCGTAGTTATTGTATATTAATTTATTTACGGCGACGTTTCAAAAGTAGGGAGGTACACTAGAAATACAACACAATATCGATTATCGAAATACATAATGTACATTAATAAAGAAATTACTGCTTTTAGCATAACATTTTTTTTCGTTATTACCTAGGCACCTTGTTTCTAATCTGTGTACTTAGGTGACTCGAATCACGCGCCAATCACCTATCGTATTGCGCGTGAATTCCAGCTAATTAAATCCAAATAATACAACAGTAGAGGCTATTTATATTACGAAATAGGTAATTAATAAATATCGACATGAGTAAGATTGGATTATGAAGATATGAGACGCCATAAGTACTTAGTCCGTAAGGCAGCTAGTCAGAAATAAAACATTACTAGTAGGTACAATTTGAAAATTTTGAAACCGAATTCCATTCTATTCAGTTATTGGAGTCTAACTCAAAAACTACTGGACCGAATTCGATGAAATTTAAATGGTACCACACGGGAAGCACCAGCCTTCAAAAAATTCTAGGTCAAGTGTGGTACCACCTTCGCCCGCATCACCATCATCACTAACCATCGAATGATAGATATAGTGTTTAAACACTAGTCCATCAAGTGTAAAAAGGTAGATAGGTCTTGATATATTTCAAATCCTATTCGTTCCCATTATGTTATGATTTTTTCAACACCACAATGTGGGACTAAAATCAATTTTCCTGTAAACGCAACACCAGAAGCCGTATCACAAATACTTTGCGAAAAGTATTCCTATCGAAAAACGGTTGAAAAATACGCCGCGTTTCCTCATACAAACTATGAGTTATCTGTGTCGCAGTTTGTACTAGATACTTGATAGATAATTTGTAGGTACTCAGTTACATTAGTATATATTAGCGAAACGGTTATGTCACCCTTATCCTAGGCCCACAGAGACTATAGTACGCATAATTTGCGTAAACTATTCGTATCGCAAACAGTTGAAAAATACGCCACACTTCCTTGTACACACTATGATATGAGTTATAAATTATAATTGTGTTAATGATAGTTTACACTACGTCACACTTACGCCAATTTTTATGCTAGGCCCACAGCATGGGTTGTCGATAAATAAGATAATATTTGACAGTAGGCCTAAATACTTAACGGTGAAAAATATTGCTATTGCCAACTATTGCCAATAATCTTACATTAAGATTGTTAGAAAACCTCTTTGTTACTGTTCAAGAAGAAGAAACTATTTTTATTTGATTATTGTGTATTGTCAAATATGTCACTGATTTGATTTAACATTGAAAAATATCATTGATTATTTTCCTATATATATAATGAATTTTATTTTATAGTTTACTTCACGTTACAATATTTACTATTTTATCAGGTTATGGGCTGTAATAATTATTAGTACCTATTTATTTTGTGAAGTTTTTCCCATGTATGTTTCAATAATGTGATATTTTTTTCTTGTGGAATATTATTCTATGAAGAAATAAATCACTGGGTGTTTATGTGAGCATGGAGAACTTTATTAGCTCTTCAAAAATGAATACTACAATTGTAAGCAACTCACATATTTCTATTGAGAAACTAAAGGGTGTTACAAACTATCAAAACTGGAAATTTCAAATAAAACTTTTATTGATTGATAATGGTTTATGGGATGTTGTGTCGAATACTATTTCGGACCCCATAAAAGACCAGAGAGCATATGCCAAAATATGTTTGAATATCGAGCCGATTTGCTATCCGCATGTAAAGGTTTCCAAGACGGCGGCAGACGCCTGGAATAATCTAAAGGCGGCTTACGAAAATAGTGGCATAAGCCGACGATTATGTCTTAAAAGGAAGTTATCGCAGCTCAGATATGTTGATCATAGCTCAATGGATCATTATTTAGGAAATATAATTTCTGTAACTCAAGAATTGGCAGACATTGGATGTCAAATAGAGGATGATGAATTAGCCGAAATGATGCTAATAGGATTACCAAATGAATTTGACTCATTGATTATGGCCATGGAAGCCACGAATATGAAACTGTCATCTGACTTTGTGAAATGTCAGTTGATACAAAGCGAATTTAAAAAGGGAACTTTGAATTCGAATGTGGAACCAACTGAGAAGATTCTTGTTGCAAAAGACAAATTTATTCCTACGTGTCATAATTGTAATGAAAAAGGGCATATTAAGCCAAGGTGTCCCAAATTAAAAAAGAATTTGAAGAAGATTCATGATAAAAGCTTGACGCCAGATGTATCTTCGTCTACAAAGAAGGGAAGTAGTGCAAATCTGACTTCATTATCTAGAGAAATTGCTTTAGTGAATAACATTTGTGACAGTAATAGTTGGATCTTAGATTCAGGTTGTTCTAGTCATATGACTAACCGGAAAGACTGGATGAAGAATTTTTCTGCCAGTAATAAATCTGAAATTACTACTGCAAATAATGATAAGTGAAGGCGTTGGTGATATTACTGTAACGTTTGATGATGACATTGATAAAGTCATCACTGATGCTTTGTATGTGCCGAAAGTAGCAACTAATCTTTTGTCTGTTAGCAAAATTGCAGCAAAAGGCTATGTTTTATTATTTGATGCTAATAACTGTTATATTTACAGGAAGGATAATGTCAATGTGACTGGTTCCAGCGTAGTAACAGCTACTAATGTGGACGGCATTTACAAAATTGATCAGAAAAGGGGTAGTTACGTATGTAAGAAAAACCAAGAGCCTAATATTAGCACTGAAGGTAATGCTTTTGTGTCCAACATTAATTCTTTGGAACTATGGCATCGTCGCCTAGGCCACTTAAGTTTAGCAGGTATGTTAACACTTCGTGATAAGTTAGCGAATGGTATTAAGTTTAACAATGGTGATTTGACACCTTGTACTCCTTGTTTTGAGGGTAAACAAACGAGCAAATCATTTCCGCGTGGTCAGGCACATAGGAGCATGACTAAACTTGACTTAGTTCATACAGATATATGTGGACCTTTTTCGGTCAATAGTTGGAGTGGTTATCGTTATTTTATAACGTTTACGGATGATTTTTCGCGCAAAACGTTTATATATTTTCTAAAACGCAAAGATCAGATGACTGTCTTGAATACGTTTATCGAATTCAAAACTTTAGTTGAAAATCAAACTGATCTTAAAATAAAGCGGGTTAGGAGCGATAACGGCACGGAATACTGTAATAAAAGTTTAGCGAATCATTTTAAGCAATGTGGTATTATTCACGAAACGACAGTTCCGTATACACCTCAACAAAATGGCGTTGCTGAACGCTTAAACAGAACTTTAATGCAAAAAGTCAGAGCCATGTTGCAAGATGCTTGTTTGGAGAAACAATATTGGGCTGAAGCGGTAAATACTGCGTGTTATTTGAAGAACCGTAGTCCAACTGCAGCTGTGAAAAATGCTACTCCTGAAGAATTATGGACTGGGTCTAAAGTGGATCTCAGTAATCTTCGAGTTTTTGGTAGCACAGCTTATGCTCTTACTCCACAACAAAAACGCAAAAAGCTTGATCCAAAATCTAAGCCCTATATTATGTTGGGATATTGTGATCATACCAAAGGTTACAGACTTGGTGATCCAGATGATGGTTCGACATTGATTAAAGCTCGTTCTGTCGAATTTATTGAAAATGTTCGAGGTATAACCTACAAAACATCAAATTCTTTAGAAAGTTCTAAAGATTTAACCAATACTGTTGAAGTTACGGTGTATCAACCCAACACTTCTCATGGACTTAGCCACGAATCTGACAGTGATGAATTTGCCACACCAGATGTATCATCAACGGATATTGATGTTCTAGATCCAATTGAAGAAGAACCTCATGTCGAAGGAATAATTACATCTGATGAACAGGAAGAAACTTCGTTGAATAATATTCAACCTGACTCACAAATTATGGATCAGAATATTTCAGACCAGGAAGTTGCTGAAAATTCTAGACCCAAACGTGACCGCCATCCTCCTATTTGGTTCAAAGATTATGTAGTGAATGATTTCTCTGATCTAGCTTTGATGGGATGTAGTGAGCCTAAGTCATATAAAGAAGCGATTGAAAGTGAGAATAGTGAAGGTTGGATAGAAGCTATGCAAGATGAATATAACTCACTAATGTCACATGGTGTCTGGGAACTTGTTGATCGACCTAAAAATAGTAATGTGATAAAATCGAAATGGGTTTTCAAAGAAAAAGTAGATCCAAGTGGGAAATTTGAAAAGTTTAAAGCAAGATTAGTTGCAAAAGGTTTTACTCAACAATATAAAGTTGACTATGAAGAAACATTTGCACCTGTTGTGAGACATAGCACTCTACGACTACTCTTTGCGATTGGTGTTGAAAATGATATGGACATTGAACATGTTGATGTCAACACAGCATTTCTTAATGGAGATTTACATGAGCAAATCTATATGGAGCAACCTACCGGTTTTCAAATTGAGGGGCAGAACAAAGTATGTTTACTCAAAAAGAGTCTATATGGGCTCAAACAAGCCAGTAGAGCTTGGAATGAAAAAGTTCATAAGGTTTTGGTTAACAATGGTTATAAACAATTGAAGAGTGAACAATGTGTGTTCTACAAAGATAATTTGATAATAGCTCTATATGTTGATGATTTTTTCATATTTAGCTCCAATGATCATCAAAAGAAAATGCTTTATGAATTGCTTAGTTCCAACTTTAATATAAAATTGCTTGGACCTGTTACACAAGCTTTGGGTATGAAGGTCGAAAGGAACAGGGAGCAAGGGACATTGAAACTGACTCAATCTGAATATGTGAAAAATATGTTGATAAAATTTGGAATGGATGATTGTCACAAAGTCGCAACTCCCATGGAAGTAAATTTTAATCCGCCAAAAGCAGAGAAGATTGATTTGAGGTTTCAATATCGGGAACTTATCGGTAGTTTGATGTATCTCGCTGTATGCACTCGTCCGGATATTGCATTTGTGTGCAGTAAGCTCAGCCAATATAACACTTGTTATGATGAGACGCATTGGATTGCTGCCAAACGCGTGCTACGATATTTATCGGGTACAACTGATTACGGACTCAATTTTAGGCGAGGTAGTAACAAATTTGAAATTTCATCCGACGCAGATTGGGCGGGGGATACCAACGATCGAAAATCGTATTCTGGTTTTGTAAGTAGATTTGGAATGAATGTGATAAATTGGCATAGCCACAAGCAAAACAATGTTGCTTGTTCTAGTACAGAAGCTGAATATTACGCTCTTGGTACGTCGGTAAAAGAAGCTAAATTCATACATAATTTTGTAAATGAATTGACACCGTTCAATTTATCGCGTGAGCCTATTGTTATTTATAATGATAATAAGAGCACACTCAAAATAGTTGAAAATCAATGTTACCGAAGAACCAAACACATTGACATACAACATCATTTTGTGCAAGAATGTGTAGAGCGTAAACTAATAAAGATATTTTATAAGCCATCAGCTGAGTTGGAAGCTGACCTATTCACAAAAGCCTTGCCAAAGGTTAAACACAATTTGTTTGTTAAGTGTTTAGGTTTAATTTAGGTTTCTTATATATATTTTTTTTTGTTGTACTCATATGTATGGTGTACTCTTGCAATAGTAGTTTTAGTTTACAACTTTATGATTGCTAGAGTAAGGGGCAGTGTTAGAAAACCTCTTTGTTACTGTTCAAGAAGAAGAAACTATTTTTATTTGATTATTGTGTATTGTCAAATATGTCACTGATTTGATTTAACATTGAAAAATATCATTGATTATTTTCCTATATATATAATGAATTTTATTTTATAGTTTACTTCACGTTACAATATTTACTATTTTATCAAAGATATTATTTTTTTTGATATTTTATTAAATACGTCCATGCATATGTTTGTGGCCATCTTGGCCTTGATTCTGTTTATTTGGATACACATCCCGCTCAACAACGAAGTTTTATTAGTAACGAATGGCAAATGTACAAAGCTTACTAAAGTTTAAAAAAAAAAGTCTTTGACACTGAGATATGTCATCCGAATTTTGCTGAAATCTCTACAGAAGAAGAAGAAGATGTAAACAGAAATTCATTGATTTCATTTCTATTTCTAAAAGGTTTTTGTATTCAATTTACTAAAGCGTGGTATCTATCATGTCTACATCAATAGACCAGAAAGCTTATTTGCAAAGGTACCTGGGCGGACCTTCAAAAGATAAAAAGAAAAAGAAGAAAAAAGCTATCAAAGGAAAAGGGTGAGCTCCTTGATTTGTAATATATTTGCCCTGTTTTTCACTAACAGTGTAAGTATTAATAACTGCTATAAATAGGTAGGTACACGTAAAACACCTCTACACGTAAAATGTGATAGATATTCCCACACTACCACCACCACCATGAACCACATGGACAAATATGTGTCCAGACACATATTTGTCCAATACCCAATGTATTGGACAAATATACAATACCTGTAATTCTTTCGTAGGTACTTATAGTTATCTTACTTGTTAAATCCAGCTAATGTTCAATTTTGGAGTGAGCATACACAACAAGCTGCCCCCAACACATCTGCATAATAGTACACATCTACACACTAATTGTAGATAATTTAAAGCAGAAGAAAAACACAAATTTATTGTTCTCCTTTACATCAGTCTGTTTAGCCATTCTTATGCTGATTGGGGGTGAAGTTCTGCACTAACATCCTGCTTAGATTGTGGATTTCCCCTGCCAGCATTTACACAAGCCATACCAACTCCCTAATGTAAGGCAGTATGTTGCTGGCACAACTGCTCCAGTGACATGGTGATATGTCAACTGATGAAGATTTAGAACCATAGTTATATTTTTTTAATAGGTAGTCTAGTGATATTCTGCATATTATTCGTAGCTGTAGAATAGTACTGCCTTAAGGTCTCATACTCTTGCAAGCATCCTTTGCACAGTGGTGTCAGTCTATCAGTTGCACCAGTTTTTTACAGATGTTTGTTGAGATTGCAGTGATCTTTGATAATGCCTACTAGTAGGCATAGGTCCTATTGTTAATGTTTCAACAAATTATTGGTTGTGTTTTTGTTCAAGATTGGAAACATAGATTTGGCTTGGTTGCAGCCCTTTCTACTATCCCACATATTCTGTTGTTGTTTCTCAGACTAGCAGCAAAGTAGATTTGTACTTCCATTACCGAGGGCTTGCAGAGATTATTTAATTATCTGTTTCTTTAAGTCTTAAGTCTGTGGAAGGTTCCAGAGGCCCAAACCCCCGTCCCCTCCTCTCCCCTCCCCACCCCCTCTATTCTTTTTAGAAGTCGGCAGCGCATTGGCAATGCACTTAGTGTTGCAAATGTCTACAGGCAATGGTGATCACTTTCGACCAGGTGGGCTGCCTGCCTGCCTATTTATGGAAATTAAAAAAAGTAAAGAAAGATTTTGGTGCAGTTTGCGTTTTTCCTCCCATACTGATTAATTTTAAAAAGTCATGTTCATTTATTAATGCATCAAAGGTCGCACGGCCAGACACGAATAGAAATTTCATTGTTATAATGACATCGACCCTTGAAGGGTTAAGAGATTTATAAATCTATAGTTTCCGGTCTTCTTTGTAAACTCGTCTTTACTACTGTAATATCATTGGTACACAAGAGTGTTACCAAGGATGCTTTTATCGATTTGGTACCTATACCAAATGTCCAGTTTTTCTTTGAAAGGAGGAATGTTTAAATATTACCCATTAGGGCATTCACTCACCTTTCTGCAGCTTCGATTGGGTTCCTGGACCAGTACTATGGTGTTGGGTTGCTCTGTTAGTGTTATTCACAAAGCTGCGAAACTGAGACACTGTGCTGGTGATTGGAATGTCAATACTACTCACACCCTCATCCATGCTGGTGGTAGTACTACTAGCCTATTCAGCAGACATTAACAGGCACCCGCTTAGTGAACATTATTATTTGGTTGGCTGTTACCAGGCACCAGCTGAATATGTATATTGTTATTTGGTTTGTTTCATTACAACCCAACTAGTGCCCTCAACATAAATTAAATTATTTGATCACATTTAATCAACTCCGACACCAAATTGAATAAACATATTCAGTTTAAACAAAGGTGGTGGACGCAGTTGATCACCAACATACGGTAAATATTCATGGATCACTCAATTCTTGCGCATACATGTGGCTTACATAGGATCTCATTATTTTCCAGGTTCAAAATCATAGATGATGACATAGATCTGTCCAAACTGCGCCCACTGGATGGTGATGAGCTGGACATCCTCGATGAGGGGGAAGATGCTCCGCAAATAGCTGGTATTGTTGACGAGAGACCTGAAGAGTTGAAGAAACTAGAACAGTTCAAAACTAGCTCGAAATGGAGAGTTATTAATCAGGTAGATATTGTAATGATTTTATGACAACGACAAGACAAGTGTGAGGTCTACTGTGGGCCTAGTGTGAATATATGGCCTAGTAGCAGTAGTTTGGTTGTTAGTTCAGTTGACCGAACTAGTGCAACTTTTTAGTGGCAATAGTCCAGTTGATACAAAGCACCGAACTATTAACACTCTCTAGTAGCAGTAGTTCGGTTGACCAAACTAATGCACCTTTACAATAGCAATAGTCCGGTTGGTACAAAGCACTGATCTTTTGACACTCTCTAGTAGCAGTAGTTCGGTTGTTAGTCCGGTTGACTAATGAAAAACTGTTTTCTCAGATAATATAATTTATTTTCTACTCATTATTTATAAATGCGATTCAACTTCAATATCGAATATAATAACGAGTAACCACAATACCTACACACACATAAACACATACTTAAAAATCTAAGTTTAATATTAATTTGATATTAATCCTACTTACAAGCTATGTTTGATAAACCAAAATAACTGAAACATCAGATTAAAGTAATATTTATAATAATCACCACAATAGGTAAAATGTAAAGAGCAATTTGATTCAGGTAATAGTAACCCAGCTTATTTACTCACACATAACACTACAATTTAAATATTATTCTACTAGATGATACTTCTACCATACATACCAGACAAATGCAAGTTTCATTGTATACAATAGTTTTGAAATTGCGACCATAACTCACTAACAATATGTTTATCGTACCGGCCAAACATGATTTACCTGTTGGAGATTGGTAATCTACCTACACGGTACTTGGTTACTCTATGGTTTCGTATCCTAGAAACTATTGTTTTCTAACGGCTGGTCCCAATAATCTATCTATCGCCGGTTTACCTTACTAGAGATAGATATTTGACACTATTTGTATGGACTTTATGTCAAATTGCTATCAGTAGTAAGGTAAACTGTGGATAGATAGATTATTGGGACGTGCCTTAAGAAGTCAAATAAAATAGATGTTAAGTTGTAACATGATTTTATTTTATAGTATTCTACTGTGCTTAATTGAATATATATAACATATATTCCATCATTACCTACCTACCTACCTACATACCTACTAATGGCAATGTTAATCGCATTGATTTATATATGTTACACATTAATTTCTATGTTATTTTGTTTGTTTAGCTCAGTTGTTGAATGTCGGTTTTAGAGTTTAATATTTTTCTATGTACTTACTTACAAGTAAGTAGCGGCCTCTGCTGGTTTTCGTTTGGAGGACCTGTCTTTTCTTAAAGGTTAGATCCGAGTCCTCAGACATGTGCTTAAAGGCGCTAGATGTTTGGTGGCTGGGAAGCTAGCATCAGTCATGGACCGTTGTGTCTAGTGTCTGTGAAAACTAGCTTTTTTACTTTCTTTCGCATACACGAATCTTTGGATTCCCAATCAGGGCGATAACAAGTCTCTCTTCAGACAACTTTGCTGACCCGTCTGGCGGTTTTTCGCCAAAAAACTTTTCATTCGCTTTACCGGGCAGTGCAGTCAAAAGATTTTGAGGGAAACCTCAGGGGTGTTGCGCACTCGCTAACCTCTGATTGCGTTTTTGCTACATCGAACGATATTACTCTAGCTGCCCTGCGTGAGAAGCATCCCGCACCGTCCGCACCGCCACCGTCAAGTATTCCTCCGGCCCACAACCTTGCCTTTCCGTTAAAGCGGAGGATGTGGCGGAGACTCTGAATTATTTTCCCCGTGGGTCAGCGTCTGGCCTCGGCGAGTTACGCCAAGAGCATTTAAATTATAATTTATTATTGATACGTCCGGTCCATTACAAAGCCATAAGTCGGGCTGTGGCCAACACTTAGAGGCCTGTTTGGTATAAAATATACAATATACCTAGTATAAAAAATTGTCAAACACAAAAATTATTATTAATATTATTATTATAATTTTAATAAATATTATACAAAAGAATAATTTGATTAAAGATGCTTAACAACAATTAACTTTTACTCCATATGCAAAGTTGCTTTTATTATGTTTTCATTTTGAAATATAAGTATGTACCTACAACTTATATTCATTTCCTTTACATCAAAGGTTTTGAGGAGGCACAGTTTAAATCGTTCACTATTCTATTACATCTATTCTTTTCTATCTTATCTTTTTCACTAGTCAACCGGACTAACAACCGAACTACTGCTACCTAGAGAGTGTCAAAAGTTCGGTGCTTTGTACCAACCGGACTATTGCCATTGAAAAGATGCATTAGTTCGGTTAACCGGACTAACAACCGAACTACTGCTACTAGGCGGAATATATACCACAACTAGTAAAGATTTTTTGAAGAAGAGCATTTAATGGCCTCAACCTGGATCATGTATCCAGGCGGAGCTTGAAGCTCTGCATCATATCACATTTTATGATTTTATGCTCAGTAAGTGACCCTTAAACTCGTAAAACAATTGAATTTTTACTGGACTTAATATTATGAATTTATTCTAGGGCATAATAAAATTATTAACACTGTACAGAATATCTGACAATAAAGTGATAAACCCTTTAGTCGTAACCACGTTTTAAGACACACAAAAATATATCTAGTACTGGTAAGATGCTAAACAATTAAACAACTAGGTATAATGTTTGCATTGTTTTTAGGACGATGGATTCAATAGTCAACTACAAATAGAAGAAATCAAAAAAGACGTCAAAGAAACAGAGAAAGAAAATGAAATCATATTCGGTAAAATGTACAGTGACTCCGAAGATGAAAAACAGAAGAATGACTCAGATGTATCACCACCCCGAAAGAACTCAAAAAAGCATTCCAACGACAGTGACTTCAGTCCTCCAAGAAAGAGCGAGCCATCTCCAAGGAAAGAAACAAAATACGACTCTGACGTTTCACCACCAAGGAAACAAGACATCCGAAAGGAACGAGCCAGAAAACCAAGCCGTTGGGGCGATGCCGACCCTGAATACAATACAAATACATCACCTAGAACACACAACTCAAATTCAAATAGATCACCCGGTTCTGACTTATCTCCACAAAGAAGGAGAAAATATGATTCTGATGAATCACCGCCAAGAAAGAAAAAGTCGAACAGAAACGCCAAAAGTAATAAAAGTAGATCTTCAAGTTCAGATCTTTCACCTCCGAGAAGGAACAACACACAGTCTGATTCAAAAGAAGTAAAATGTATGAAATCCCCTGAAAGAAATTATAAAGTAGATCGAGAAACTTCGAGGCGAGACAAGGACAGTAGAAATAGAAAGCCAGAAGGAGACAGAAGAGACAGAGAAAATAGTTCAAATGACAGAAACAACAAGAAAAGAAAAGATAGTGATTATTTATCCCCCCTTCGAAGAGAAAAGGATAGAAACGAATACAGTAATGAAAAGGACAAAAGTACCTCAAACAAAAGTCATTGCAGTCCTAAAAATCATAAAAGGATATACAATAGTGATTCGGACTTGTCACCTCCAAGGAAAGACAGGGATAGAAAAATATCTAAAAACATTCGAACATCAAGAATAAGCCCTACTCCAAAACATAGCAGAAGAAAACATGATAGTGATTCAGATTTATCACCGCCTCGAAAAGGTAAAGATCGGAATATGTCAGAGAGAGACAGAATAGTTTCAGATAGGGATAGAAATATATCAGAAAGAGATAGAAACAAACAAAGAAGAGACAGTGATAGTCCACCACCTACTAATAAAAAAATGGCGAAGACTTTAGAAGGTAAAATGGCAGGTCTGCAAGATGCAAGGCAGTTGAGACAGGAAAATGAAGAGTTTAGAAGAAAAGAAGACGAAGTATTTAAGAAGTTAGCAGATGATGTGTCAGGGAGGAATGCTAAAGCTGTTTCTAGGAAAGGTAATTCTAATTTTTGTACTTAACTATTTTTAATAACCTGCCAAGGCCTAGCTCTGTTAGAGTTTCCTTTATACAATAATTAACTAAGCGAGCGAAGCGTCTCTGTTTTAGGCGCAAGCCACATATAAATGGCATCGGGCGCGGACATGGAACTTCAGGCTTCCAATTCCATTCTACTTTCATACAAAATGCATGGAAATAAAGCGCAATTCAGAACACAAAATGGCGCGTCATAACCACGTCTGAGCTACGACATACCGTGTATTCTAAATTGCGCTTTTTCATGCATTTTGTATGAAATTTGGATGGGATAGGAAGCCGCCCGTGCCATGTCTGCGCCCGACTCCATTTATATGGGACCTGCAGTGCAAGTACCAAACTGACCGATCGATAAATTTGAATCTTGAATTCGTCATACTTCGTAAAATCTGGCTATATCGATCTTGTGTCGATCATTGCAAGTAACAAAATTAAGCGATCGGTAGACAAATTTGATGAAATTTTACGATTGTAACGATAGCCCTGGCGTGGAACTGTTTTTTGGACTGTGGAATTTCGTTTGACATCGTCCATTTAATCGATTTTAACTATTGTTTTGTCAGCTTTGAAAATGGCCTCTATATAGCTTATCGACAGGTGACGGGAATGGATGATATTGTTTAGTTGCGTTTGATCCTACTAATATTATAAACGCAAAAGTTTGTATTTATGGATGAATGGATGTTTGTTATTCTCTTACGCTGAAATGGCTGGCCCAATTTTTATTGAAATTGGTATGGAGGTAGATGGAGCGCTGAATTAACACATAGGATGATTTTCATAAACACCGTCATCATCCATCACCATGCTGGTGTAACCGCGGGGCACAGCTAGTATTCAATAAAGAAATAGACTTCGGCCTTCTTTTGATCGTAGAAGAGCGAAATGCTCGTAGAAATCTTTAAATGATAATAATCTGCAAACAATTCGTAACAATCGATTACTGTCGACAATTTGACGATCGTAGAAGTCGTCGATATGACTTCCATACTTGCTAGGGGTGACACGATTTTTTATCGATCTTAGCGACTCCACAAATTTATCGACTATTACGGTACTTGCACTGCAGCGCCTGAACTGGCCAAATTGAATTTCATCTATCAATATGAATTAGAATATAACACCCCGTATTTTTTGGCGGTCGAAGGTTAAAAACTGGCTACTTTCACGGCCCGACATTTTACGTGTTGACGCCTGACAATTTACGAAGAGCTATCTAATGTTGTGAATCTTGAGCGCAATATTTTTTATTCGGAGGGTCATCCGAGTATTTTTTCATCCACCTTCAACTTATATTTTTCGATCTTGGTACGAACTATTGCTCCGCGTTAAATCTTGTAACATATAGTTAAAAACCAATAAATAAGTCGAATTACATGTTCTGGAGTTTTCATTGGATCCGCTGCGAGATTCAACAGGACCCATTATAGTTTTGCGGTGGTACCAATCAAGCTGGTCTCTTGCATGAATGGCCATCCACCGATACGTGTTCTAAAAATCAGCGGCAAACTGAGAACCAAAACAATTATATCTTGTAGTACTAATGATTACTTACGCTTTCTTTTAAGATACCGCCTCTAATATTGTATTCAAAACGCGATTTAATCGGTTTAAAGTTATTTAACTTCAATTGTAGTACTAATTTGTTAATATAATTTCAGGCAAAAGGGACACCTCAGAAGACAGGCAGAAGAAGAAAGAAAAAGCAGAGAGGCAGAAGGAGTTAGATGCTAAATACAAAATGTGGAGTAAAGGGTATGTCCAGTGCAGGAGCGCGTTCAGAACCTCGGTTAGAGCGTACTCGGAGTGCAACTTTTTGCACTAACGCCGTTCCGAACCTAAGGGTAAAGCACTCGGTTGTTCCAACTCGAACGTCCCGAACCTCGGAGCGTCGCAGCTTTTAAACCATCAAAATCGATCGGTAAACGGTTGCAACCCGCATATGACAAACTTTGACCAATCAGGCTACAAGAAACTTCTTCTTCTTCTCTCTTCTCAAAGAAAATTAGGTAAAGTCCGTTTCACGAAAGAAGTCTCGCGGAAAATTAGCGGAACTAAATAAATATGTACTAAATATTTCATTGATGTACGACAACTAGCGCCACGTCTATTGGACTTCTTTTGTGAAACGGACTCTAAGGATCAAGTGAACTGTCAATGTTGAATTAGAAAAGCGAAGCGAGTTAGAAAACAACTAATCAACCGCACTCTGAGGTTCTGAACGCCCCTCAGTAGAACACTTTGTGAACGAAGTTTGTTTGGGGAAGCATTTCTAACGCGAAACAGTATATACGCATTACAGTGTTTCGGTTTGAAGGTTATGAGTGCCGGTGAAGTTACAAGCATATGAGACTTCACCCGTTGACTCGCGATTCGCCATATTTGGCCAATAATACAATAGATTTCGCAGAAATCAGCCTACTTTTCTAGGGATTGCAACCTGTGTGGTTTAAAGTGATTCTGTTATTATTCAAACATTTCGTAAAATGGACTATATACTATATATATATATATATATATATATATATATATATATATATATATATATATATATATGTATATAATAAGCTATATATTATTATAAACATACACGTCTGATGAAACAATACATATAATATAAATCAATCCACTCCGCAAAATGTTACTATACCCAATTAAGGTCATAATGTAATACCAACCTAAAATATGTTCTACTAAGATTTACATGTACAACTCGTAATGTTTACAAGAAATGATTGAGTATAGGGTCCGTGGTCAGATTTAAATGTTTATATAGTTTATTTTCTACCGACTTCCAAAAAAAAAGGAGGAGGTACCTCAATTTGACTGTATTTTTTTTTATGTTTCTTCATAACTTTCGATTGGGTGGACGGATTCTCAAAATTCTTTTTTGTTTGAAAGCTGGTGCTTCCCGTGTGGTCCCATTTAAATTTCATCAAATTCGGTCCAGTAGTTTTTGAGTTACACTCCAATAACTGATTTTTACCAAAGTTTAATTAAAATTTTCAAATTGCACTTGTCTTGTTTTCCAGTTTAAAACAGATCGAAGACCAAGAGGCCCGCACCCAACACTTCTTGCATGAAGCCTCGAAGCCCGTGGCCCGGCACAAGGATGACAAAGACCTAGAACGCAGTTTGAAACAAGTACAGCGAGACGGTGACCCCATGCTACAATATATCATGGAGAGGAAGCGGGAAAGGGGGGAGATTGAACCAGGTATTCTATTTCTGGCATGTTATGAAGCGCTTGCAGCTGAGCTTGACTTGGCGATCTTAATAATGTTTTATTAAACCAAAATAAATAAATTTACAGCACCTAGATAACTAGTAATTTTATACATAATCGTTTGAGGCAAATACTATAAGACTTAGGCTAGTCCAAATGATTACAATCTCATTTAAGTCTTAACTTAAGGAATATCATTTATCGATCATTGATCCTAACCGATCAACAAGTTAAACAACACGTGCTACGATCAGGAGTTGGATGGTTCCATGTCCAGGGTTGGATGATCGCTAGTGGCATTATACAACTGAGTGCTGCACATCAAGCCGTAGGTCCCGGTTGTTTGTCTTAGGGCCACAGTCGTTATGTTAAGTCTAAGGCCTTCAGTTAGCCTGAAAACTTCGACATGAGTAATTCCCCAATTCCTCTCTCTGAGTGAAGGCGTGAAGTCCCAGCAGTGGGAACATTATGGGCTGGTCATGTATTCTATTTATGAAAAAAATGCAGTATAGTGATGAGGCAGACAAATCTTGCGCCTGATGATAAGCTCTACGTTTGCCCATGATAGACTCCCATAGCTTAGAGCTGTAGTTAGCGCCCATCACCCCGAGATATCGGGTTTTGAGTCTCATTCGTCCAGTAATTTCACATGCTACAGCGCCCTTTACACCCTAACACGGTAATGCGTGCGCACTATTGCTTCGCGGCAGAACATCTGGTACTGCGGTGGTACCTACCATAAGGGCCTCTTGCACAAGACACTTACCACATAGTCGAGTTTCCTAGCTTCTTACGATTCCTGCGGAGGTAATATTCTTTAACTTGTATTGCTGTATTTAATTCGTGACGTAATGTAGGCGTAAATAAAAAGGTTCTTCAAACTAGTTTCATTAATGACCGAGCGAGCGAAGAGTCTGCTTTAACTGGCCAAATTGACTTTCATCTGCCCATATGTTTGTAAGGTTGTACATACTTCTTTCTGTACATAACACTGAAAGAAACTTGATATGCATTTTATTATTGCTATTGAATATTTTTTATCATCAATGTTTAGTGGGGTACTTTTCCTAAAAAGGGAGAAGTTTGCTGCGGCACTATTTACCGGTCGATTTTGATAAAATTTGGTACACGCATTAGGTACCTGACTTAATAGAGGAATTTTGAAAATGACCATAATTGGTCAAGTGATTTCCGAAATAATAGGTAGTGAAGTACTGCGAATAATGCGCCTGCGCCGCTGACAGTACTTTGTGCTCGCTAGGCATACTGTGCGAAGAACTACTACTTTGTTAATTTATAATATTGGTAGTAAAGATATTCCTCCCCATTTTTATGACATGATCGTCATAATTGCGTTTTACAGCGAATGTATCTATGCAACCATGAGTTACGAGTCAGCCTGCAACAAGTAAGAAACACTACATATATATATAAATTTATCCACAGAGAAACCGTCATACAAAGGCAGCTTCCCGCCCAATCGATTCAACATACGTCCTGGGTACCGCTGGGACGGAGTCGACCGCTCCAACGGCTACGAGCAAAAGTACTTCCTTCAACAAAGCAAGAAGAAAGCTCAGGAGGAAGAGGCTTATAAATGGAGCACAGAAGACTTGTGAACCTTATTAGCATCATATTAGCAAAGAGTATCCCTTGTTTTGTAATAGAACATACCGATTACCATACCTACACAGCAGATCGGACATATTACAATCAAATACTGCAAATAACTTTAACACTTACAACGCGGTCACATTAACTAGAGTCTACTAGACGCTTGACCATGTGACGTCATTTTGGCGCTCAAGTACAGTGTGCAAAAAAACCGGCCAAGTGGCCTTTATTAAGATCGAGTAAAAAAAATATTAAAAATTAAGTTTGTTAAATGAATAAAAAATATTTATTTATTTTGAAAGGTAATATACAACTACATATTCTGTGAAAATTTAAGGTGTCTACCTGTTACCGTTATTAATATTGAGCATAAAAATAGGAAAAACACATTTGTTGTTTGGCTACCCAATTAATATTTATTCCTTCCCCATGTTATTCTGGTTTGAACACAGTTCAACAGTTAATATTTAACAATCAACAGTAACAAAAACTTAACAAAACAATAATCAAAACCAAAACCAATTTAACAAAAACAAAACATGCCAAATTTAGCAAGATAATTAGCCAAATTATCGACGCATGTATCGGTAACAAAGATGCTGACCGTACTGACACTTGCCGGGCGAGAAAAGGGAATGCGGGGGGAAGCGGGCGGGCGTTAATGTGACCGCGTTGTATAACTTTGTGTCGAATTATTATGGTTATGTAATGGTTTTTTATTTATTTATTTACATAAAAATAAATGGATCAATGACATTTTTTTTAATTTACTCTCTATGAATATACTAAGCCAGTTATAATAATATAATTAGGTTCTTGTTAAATATATAAATGAAACAAGATTTATTATTGGATTGAAGATCGGTCATTTGGGTACCCACTGGAATGAAAACCACGGAGAATGAAACTATGCCAAATTTATTAATTATTAATAGATATAAATAATTCATCTATTTATGTTTAATTAGCAGTTGGGAAAAATGAGAAATCCTAAATGTAAAGTCAAAGTCAATGATGACATCAATGACAACGCCACAAATGCCCTGAAAGAAACTAAACCAAACGAATGCACCTAAGGTGACACCAATAGTTATTTCCTTTGTTATTGAACTCTTAAGTTTTGTACATTTGCCATTTCTCAAGTTCGTTTTATCATGTTATCACATAAAATGTAGTTGCATTAATATCTACGATAACGATACCTAATGTCAAGCACCTGTTTCTCTATGACGATAGATTTCTTTGAAAACCCCAGTCAGATATTTTAAGCTTACGAATTCTGCCTATCTAACCTAACCTAGAAAAAATATCAATGCTGATAACTTTTTACCCACAACTTAAAAAAAATATGGTACAATTTGATAATATCTAAGGAGTACTGGTTTTGCATGGTTTCCTTTCTCGTGGGTCCGTCTATGAAGGGTACCCAAAACTCACAGATCACTAGGTACTTAAAGAGCATGGCAAACCGCCATGCTCTTTAAGTAGAAGCTTTGTTTAACTAAGATTATTCTAAGGGTATAAGTATTTTTAATGGTTTCGATTGCAATGAGCTAACTAAAGTTAACGAACACACACTTGATTGCAATGTGTTTAGGAAAGAAAGTATGTGGTTCATATCGTTGGTCATGGCGTCTGACACGGATTGTCAGAAGACGCGGGTTCGAATCCCGTCCGAGGATGTGAATTTTCCCTCTACAAAATTGCAATGTTTGGTATCGCTAAGCAGGCGTTAGTGCTTTAAAAAAGTAATACCATAAAAATTACCGAGTCGTTTTTTTTATTTCTTTGTGTATCCAAATTCATCACTTCGTATTCAAGGCTATATCAGTACCTAGGCTGTACAAACATACAACAACCGCAAGTGCTTTCAGATTGGTGCGGTCAATGCGCGGTTTCACTGTAATACAAGTTAACATACTCACTTTGAGAATTAATTCGTCAGGGTAGGTATTACCTATGGAACAAATACCTGTGGTATTAAGTATTACACTATAGGTAGGCATTAGTACCTATGGTGTAATGGCTTATGGTGTATAGCTTTTCCTCTTTCCACCACGTCTGTCACATCTAAGTAAGGCGCGGTACAGCGGTTGCGGTCAGAATATAACAATTTATTGCATCAGAGATATGGGCGCATAATGTATCATAATAGCACAAAAGAACAGATCACCATGTTTTTTATGCAAGATGAAAATTTTAAAGAACATCTGTAGTCTTGCGTGTGCATAACCAGCTCGCTTATACCCCGCCTGTAATTGCCTGTGTCGTGGTAGACGTGTACACATACAAAAACACACCACCACATCCAAGACCCGACAACAAACCTGGGGGCCTACTCCCACCTTTTACGAAACGATAAAAAATCAGTAGCGTTTTGTAACAAGCTTAGCAAGCAAGCAATAATCATACTTGCTATTGTAATGCCACCACACAAAACGGTCAAACATATTTCAATACTATTTACGGCGTGTTCCTTGTTTAGCTGAAATTTATTTTAATGGTGCGTTCCAGGATCAATAGCTATAATGCCCAACCCGAATAGAACACAAACACAGTTGTAAAGTACGCGAATTGAGTGCACTATTTGATAATAGGTACGTCATCAAAACGTCTATCGTAATCCATTATTATTTTAAGCTTGGTATATTGACGTGGTAGTACCGAATTTAATGGTATGGTTGAAATATTACTACTTTAAGAGGTGGGAGTAGAGCCCCTGGTATAACCTATAACCCGAGTAACACTCTGCTTTTCATTTCGAATATAAGGCAATTAAAAATAAATTAACGAGTTCAACAAAGAGCATTCTGAATACGTATATAATAAGCACTTGACAAAACAACTGACGATTGAATTGGTGCCATCCCCCAAAATGTACTGTTTTCATCCATCCGTGTAGGTAACGTCAAGCATACTTTCTAAGTATGATAAATGAAAACTACAGGTTATACAAGAGGACCTTAAAATTATATAGAAAAGATTATACTTACTAGCTTTGTGCCTGATGGTGGTCATGACAGTAGGCTCGGAAGGCTCCGAGTCGCCGGCCTTGTTGACCGTGATCACTCGGAATTTGAACTCCCCACCTTCCGGTAGACCTTCCACCTTTCCTGAGTTCAGGTTTCCAGGCACCTGGACCAAAAAAAATGTTACTCTTGTACTTATAATGGTATGGTATTGGGGTGTGTGGTTTTAGCGCATCTGAGTACGTTTTTAATCATAGATTCGGATCAACTTGTATTATTTATCTTAATCATTGTTATAATAATTATTAGGGTTTTAGATGCCTTTTTATTTAATCGCTAATAATTTGGTATTTTTGTAGGTAGATAGAGATGTATTTTCGTATATAGAAATACGTGCATTTTGTAGTAAGTTAGTCACCAATTTATAGATCTACAGTGTGGACCTCTAGTTAGTAAAATATTGGTAAAATTAAAGAATATTAAAAGTGAAGTAATAATCTTACAGGCCAACAACTGAATACAATATATCAATATAACTACCAAAGGGGCAAATATTTTTTAATTAATATTGAAAAACACTTCAAGTATGGCTGCTGCATTTGAGTTATGACTCTTTCAGCAACTTCATAACATTTCTGCTTACAGTGGGCCTACCACAAAATAAGCGTAATTGTAACCGAATCGTATCGTTGACGTCATCATCATCTCAGCCGTAGGACGTTGCTGAACATAGGCCTCCTCCAGAATTTTCCAAACGGGCCGGTTGCAAGTGGCCTGCGTCCAACGTCGTCCTGCGACTTTTATCAGGTCGTCTGTTCACCGTGTCGGTGGACGACCTACACTGCGCTTGCCAGCCCGTGGTCTCTACTCCAGAACCTTCCAGCACCATTGGCCATCTGTTCTGCGTGCTATGTGGCCTGCCCGCTGCCACTTCAACTGGCTTATCTTCTGGGCTATGTTTCTGAAACCCCGAGCATAGCCCTCTCCATAGCTCGTTGTGCAACTTTGAGCTTGACGTACACAGTACAAACTACGAGTTATCTGTTTAACAGAGGTTGTCTAAAGTAATATAAACTCGTCATTTTTCTAGACTAAGTAAATGGCTTAATTTTTTTTTATATTAGTAGTATGTAAGTTACCTCAGCAGCATTCTACCAGTCGCCGCCATTTGGTTTCTTCTGTATGATGTACTTAAGCACCGGAGCGCCGCCGTCGTCTTTTGGAGGCTCCCATTTGATCTCAGCGCTTTGGTTGTCCTGATCAGCCACTGCCACGTTTCCGGGCTTGCCTGATACGTCTGCAACGAAAATGGAGGTATTTAACATTTATTTTTCATAAAAAACGATGTTTATGTTTAATTTGTTTTTTCAGCAACGTGTAGAAAGGATAAGACTATTTTTTTCTCTAATTTTTTAGCGAGTAAATCAATACGAAAAAAGAATACAAAAGTTGACTTTAAACAAACAAACATGAATGTTTTAGTGATGTACGACGTTACATCCGAGTAACACTTTAAATTAATTGTAAGTATATATTTTGCTAGAATAGCGATAAATCTGTGATTGCTTATAAGTCATATATTTAAACCAATTTAAATATTGTTTTAAAATAACACTTAATACATATCCAAATACTATTCTCCTTCTACTACTCATCTATCATATTGTAATGAAAATAAAAAAAAACGGTTCTTTCTTCGGACGAGACTCGAACCGCGACTTCTGAATGACGCCTTGAACAGTCACGGGAATACCAAGGAAAAAGATAAAAGTCGAAATGAATAACAATAACACCTAATATAGTTTTGATGTACCTACTCGAATATCTTGATTACTTATAAATCTAAAGAACGCGTTTAAGTACGTCAATTAGTATTAGCCGAGTCCTGCGGGTTTGCCCGCTAGCACAAAGAAGGAGCAACAAATTTAAAAGCCATTTTCTCTGCTAATCTTACTCACCGAAAGAATTCTTAGCCAGAATAGCCTTTTCAGCTTCAAGTGGATCAGAGTCTCCTTCATCGTTGACAGCTGTCAAGCGGAACTTGTACTGGTGACCTGGCTTTAGACCAGTCACATCAATTTCCAAAGGCTTCTTGTCCCCGGCCACTCTGAAATAGGAGTTGGTTTACGTTAAATAAGGTTGATTATCTAATATTTTGCAGCTGTCAGTTGTTACATAAAATCTTTTTTGCAAACTTGATTAATAATGGTTTGTGTGTTATTTCGTAACATTACCAACGTAATTTGAATTATATGGTAACATGTGAAAGCCGATATGTCAGTTTACAAAACGATGTGCATTGCTATACTAAATCAAAACTCTATGTTGATTATTTAAGTCATATGGAACTGATATTTCGTGCAATTTTGAATACAATATAATTTTGTTTCAATATTCTCGTGTGTTTGACAACTATTTATCTATATAAAAATGAACCCTGTTTCTTTTGGTCGTGGTATAACTTGACAACGGTTGGAACAATCTTGCTAATTCTTTTTTTGTTATGTTAATTATTGTCAGGAGATGCTTCTTATGATAGAAAAACCAAGAAAAGGTGGGAGGTTACGGCGAGGGCAAAGGCCGAGCCTACGAACGAAGTCTTTGTACAAAAACTCTTATAACCGCATTCATTATCTGTGACAGTGTAAAATATTCCAGACTTTAATATATCATTACTAACCGGCCAACACGGACCCACTTGCCCGTGGCAAGGTCCATCTTCTCCAGCTCATACTCCTTGACTGGAGAAACATCGTCATCTTCTGGTTTCTCCCACCTGACTTTGCAACCTTCGGCATTTATGTCTGTCACTTCCGAAGGACCTGGATAGAAGAAAATGTAGACATGAGAACACAAATTAGTAGTACCATATCTATTGAAGTTTCAAACGGGATAACTATATGAAAACTCCCTCAACTACACGAGTAAAAACTTTTCTCACTACCGCTGTTCCCAACTAGGATTCCTTGTACATAAAGTCAATAATTGATATCGGGGCCCGGGCGCTTTGGCGCAGGCTAGAGGAGGGAGGCCCGGGCACTTTGGTGCAGGATCGAGGAGGTGTGGTCCGGGCGCTCGGCGCAGACTCGAGGAGGTGGGGTCACGGGGGGGCTATCCCCTGTGGCTGACGTAGCAGGCGGTGGGGCTACGTATCCGACCCACCGCAGGGAGACCACGGGCGTCCAGACACGGGAAGTCTGGCGCCCATTGTTGGCGGGTTCGGTCTCCGAGCCAGTTGCGGCGCGCCTGTGTTCTGGCGCGCCGCGAAGAGAAGGGCCCGGCAACGGACAGCCGCGGCGGGTTCGCGGTCGTGTGCAAAATCTGTCCCGCGTTCCCGCCAAAAGCGGCACTGACGGAACACCCCGGGGTTTTGGTGGGTATACGGACTCCCACATAACCACCTACCTCCCCGTGGTGGGTGGTATCCATAAAGGCTTTCCCCGGGACAAAAAAAAGTTGAGAGGGTATAGATGATGATGACATACATTGGTAAGCAATTCGCTTGTGCAAACACAAAACCAAACTAGGGAACTAAAATCTATATTATGTAAATTATAGTGGTTCTTATTATGTTCGTACTAAAACTCAAATTATTTAATCGCAAATGTCAGTTCTTAAATTTGACATATTTGTATCAATTGTGGGTGTGTTGAGCTCAAATTTTGTCGTAAAAATTTCCACTTTAGAATAGATAATCATATTTTTAGAATTGACATTTTAAGTGCTGTACGAACGTAACTACCATAACACAAAGAATTTAGATCTTAGTTTGCTAGTTTAGCTTGATGTTCTGCACAAGTGAATTGCTACCGTTGTGACATTTTTATAATTTCAATTGTAATTAGTATTTAAACCACTCCTTACTGCCCACAACTTCATGCACGTGAAATAAGGTTATCCTGATCCCTCAGGCACTACTTGTTGAATTGGGATAAAATGTAATGTAGTCTTAATAATAAATGTGTTAATACTGGTTATAAACTATCTACATTCCAAATTTCATCCGAATCCGTCGACTCGATTCAGCGTTAAGATTAAAACATACCTTTTACGGCATTTTCATCACTTACCTTGACAACTGAATAAATTAGTTGAAGAGATGGATAGAAACAGACGGGACATAACGATCTTATTTTAAATCGCTACATTTATATAAATAATCTCTAAAATAACATATTTTGTACCAACAGGCTGCAGAAATCCAAGGCAACGTGTGCCAAGGCACCGTTCCTAAGCTGGAGGAAGGCAATCAATACCAGTTCCGCATTCCCGCTCTCAACACCAACTAGCATACGGCTAAGCCACGATTCTGTAAGCATTTTACTTAATCCAATAACTAAAAACCTTTCGCATCCGTCGACGTTAGTTTTATAAATCTCTTATTATAGTGTGACAAATAGTGACGTTTTACCTGAAAATAAAACGTTTATTAAATACTTACCTTATTTGAAAACCTTATTAAACATGAGATAAGCGACATCCGTTTCCGAGTCGTTCAAGCGAGTTCTTTCGTCCGTCCAATCATCGTTTTTACACTTTTTAGTACCCACCGTCTGACGTCACGTCCTACCGCCATCATGGTAGTCGAATTGGTTATGTACAGTTCGATTTTCCTTCATTAGGCTCATGTTTTGCCACCAGGCAGGGATTAAAAGTGTAAGGTTTTCAAATAAGGTAAGTATTTAATAAACGTTTTATTTTCAGGTAAAACGTCACTATTAAATAGCTTGACCGTTATTTGAAAACCTTATTAAACATGAGATGTGTTTGTTATCGCCTGGTGGCGGTAGGACGCTAATGTGAACTAGTAAATGATCATTATGGTAAGTATGTCACAGAACACTATTACCTTACTGATACCTATATGGTAAGTACTTTTCAGCATCTATAATTAATGAGTGCAATGTCTGCAGCCATAAGGAAAAAAAGTAAATTCAAAAGCTAAATCGCCTAGTACTGTGAAGAGATTGTAGTTCAACTACCTTTAGTAGAAGATGAAATTTAAATAAAATTGCAAATTTTCACACATTTATAAGTTTGTTTTATTTCCTAAGACTTCGTAACGTAGAAACATGTGTATAATGCAATCGTATGTAAGAAATGAATGTATTTAAGGCATCACAATATATATAATATACATATAATCAATGCATTATTATGAATCAGTATGATTACAAACGTTATGCATACAAATCTAACAATAAGTAGTTATTAGAAATCATCTTGATTTTTAAGAATATACTCAATCTGTGATAGGGACAAAAAGGTCCTTTTTAAGCAGACTATTGTTTTGAATGTTTGGTGCCACTTCCTTACAATAATATTTCTTAAAGGTTTTGGCAGAACGCCAATTTCCTCTAGAGAGGATTTCGTCGATTGGACAGTTTTCTACCCAACTTTTAGATGCCACTGCCGAGCGGAAACTTCCTGGGGTAGCTTGGATTCCTACGTCTTGTAGTAGCTTCTTAATCCAGCCCCCTATAATTGTGCGTGTAGCCGCCTTTGGTTTCTTACAAGTAGATATGAATAAGTTGTTACTTTTAGCACAGTCACGTCGCACTTTTGATAGCTCGATGAGGTGTTTTACCCAGTGTACTGGATCTAATGCTTGGATTTCTTTATTTTGGTTCAGCCTCCATCCGGATTGTTGATGTAGTGTTGTGTCGGTTTTTGAACCGTATTTTGGCCAAAAAGTTATATATTCATCTGAAATGATACATGAAGCTGAATCTATGCATAGGAGTGTCAAATCGTGTACCCGTCTACCTGATAGTAGGAGCAATAAAGCAGCAGTCATCTGAGAGGTTTCAAAAAAGTTGTCTGTATTAGGGTTTATAGTACGAAAGTAGTTGAAAAGGACGTCTACGTCCCATATGGGGGGTTTTGTTTTTAACTTAGTTTTGCTCGCAGATATAGATATAGCTTTAATTACTTGTTTAACAAGGAAATTGGCACTCAAGTTGTTACTGCGGCTAGGATCACAAAAAGTAGAAACGACAGATTTGTAGACTAGTATTGTAGCTAGAGATAGACCTTCTTTTAGATGTAAGTCACTCAAAAATTTTGCCAGGTCTGAACCCGACGGTCTCTGAGGGTCAACGTTTGCCGACTGTGCCCACGAAACCCAGCGTTTCCAGGCTGGCTTGTACGTTTTTATTGTAGAAGATCGCCAGCTACTTTTCAAAAGCGATTTTTGTTCTTGTGACCAGTCGGTTAAGAATTCATTCCACCCGCACATCTCCATATCTCGAGAGCCATTTGAGACGCCTGAGGTGGGGGTAGTCCAGTTGTCATGTCTACTAGGACCTGGCGTGGGTTTTTCACCGTGAACGGGGGTGAAAGAGCTCGGTCTTTTAGGTCTGGTCTCCAATATACTTGTTTCCAACGAGGGACTATGATCAGATATACCCCTTGAGCGCTGTTCAGGTGATGTAGTACTCGAGGTATCATAAACGGTGGTGGAAAAACCCACGCTAGATCGAAATGCCAACGGTTTGCTAGTGCATCGTACATACTCGCCTGACCGTCGTTCCTGTCGAGCGTGCAATACGTCGGTACTACGTGGGCTTGGTTGGATGCAAAGAGGTCGATCGTTGGAGTGCCCCACTTCTTGAATACAATCTTGGTGATTGCTGGCAGTAGGTGCCATTCTGGAAGACGTCTGTGTCGAGACACATGATCCGCTTCGCAGTTGTATGTCCCTGGAATGTGATATATCGACATATGAATGCTGTAGCTGTCGAGGATTTGAAATATTTTTATTGTCAAGTTCATTAAGGCCTTGGATTTTGTCCCCCCCTCGTTTCGTAAGTAAGAGACCACTGTTTTGTTGTCGCACTGGATCAACAATGTTTTGGAGCTTAGGACATGACAATGGTCTCTCAGGACAAACAATATCGCCAACATTTCTTTCTGATTGCAGTGTAAGTTTTGATGGTGATCTAGCCAAGTCCCCGATAGGGTCTTGTTGTCTAATTTGGCTCCCCAACCCAGGTCGCTTGCGTCTGTAACGAGGTAATGAGACGGAAGTGGTGTGTATATCAGAGATGTGTCCTTGCAATGTTCTATCCACCATGCCAGCTCTTGAATAACATCTACATTTAGAAAAATGGGAGGCTTGGCCGTTAGTGCAAAGTTTGCAAGCCTCTGTAAGTGACGGTAGTTTAATCGACCCATTGGAATAACAAAGCTCGCAAAGTTGAGAACGCCGACAATTGTTTGCAGTTTTTTTAGGGTCGTTTTCTCTTCCGTGATCATTTTCGATGCAAGGGATTGAATTTTGACAACTAACCTTTTGGGGAGGTATTTTGCGTTTTTCCATGGATCCCATAAAACTCCGAGGAATTCGAGGCACTTTTGAGGTTTGAGCACAGATTTGTCTGTGTTTATATGCCAACCCAAATTTTGTAGTGTCGTTACAGTGAACGTGACATGTTCTTCGAGTTTTTTTGAGTTCTGATGCACTAGGTAGAAATCGTCTAGGTACACTAATAGGCGGACACCGTGCTCGCGCAGATAGCGTGCAATCCAGTTTGTTATTGAGGCGAACGTTTTTGGAGCAGAACTTAGCCCGAATGGCAAGCACGTCATCTCGTATATTTTTGGTTTTGTTTTGTTTTTTAGTCTGTATTGTAGCCGTAGGAAGCTTTTGCAACTGGTAGATGAAAGTAGGCCTGATGAATATCTATTTTTACAGCCCAGTCTTTCTTTTGAACAAAGTCTGGTACTCGATGAATGTTTATTAGTTTGAATTTGTCGGTACCCACATAGCAGTTGAGGTTTTTTAGATTGAAAATCGGTCTCATTGAGCCGTCGTATTTCGGTCGAAGGAACATTGGCGACACGAAACTGGGCGAGGCTTGTACTTCTTCGAGCACTCCTTGGGATATCATTTTTAAGATTGCTTTTGTCATGTTTTCGGATTGAGGGGTTACCCTGTGTTCCGCATCCGGTACAAGAAGAGGGGGTTTTTTGAGGAAAGGAATGCGGTACCCTTTTATTAGTTTTAGGATGTAGGGTGGAGCGTTTAACTTTTCCCAATTGTGTTGATACATGTGGAGCTGGCCAGCATGGAATCTGATTTTGTTCATATAGTCAGAACTTACGATTGTATCTCCTTTCCCGGTGGGAAGAGGGAGGCGACTTGTTTCGGGTAGAATTTTTTTCATCACTTTTGTTTGAACCTTTTCCAGGGTACCCGCGAAAGGAGTGTTCTTTCTTGTTCGCAAACTGTTTTTGGCGAGCTGGTCTGTATGCGGTTTTTTTGTGCCCCGGCGGAGCTGAAGACTTGTGTTGTTGAGTGGGTCGTAAACGTTCCTTATCTTTGTTCCAGAATACATTCCGGACCCCACCTGCTTTGTCCAACACGGCTGAAAACTTTTCGGGCTCAAACAAATGGGAGCAGCTTGGAGCTACTTTACGAAGGCTGTTTTTGTACAGGGGGTCCTTTACAGCTGCTAGTATTGTTTCTCTTCTATGTTGCACTACCTCGGCTCTATGACCGCAGACAATTTGCAAAGCATCATTAAATATTTTAGTGTACTCACCGTTGCATAAAGAATTGTTTAATTCCTGATTCACATCATCGTAATTTAGTATATTTCCTTGTCGGATCGTGGTTAGAAATGCATTGAGATCGCTCTGAAGCGCGTTGCGCTGTTTAAGCAGAGCACATGTTAGACTTGCGAAAGCTTTCTCCATATTGACGTTAGTTTTCGACCGCTCGTAACTTTTAACCTCCTCATTGGCCTCTAGGTTTGTGAACCCCGGGTTTTGTAGATACGTTTTTTGTACGTCTGAATAACGAATGTTATTCCACTCGGAACTTTCAAATCTCTGTAAATCTTTCAAGTGCTCGAGTAATTTCGGGCATGCGGGGGCAATGGCAGGCTCTTTAGTTTTAGTGCTTAGAGAGAAAGTAAAATCTGGTTGAACCGTCGGTTGTCGAGATCCTGATGTGCTGGCTTGATCGTGCGCACAACTGGACCAGCCGTCGCTCACGTCAAGGCTGACGTAATCGTCTTTTTCTGTGTCACAATTATCAACACTTTTCGAGTCAATTTTTCGCTTTAGATTGCTTATTTCAGTGAGAAGTACATCAAACTTACTGTTTCTACGATGGCGGCGACGTTTGCGCTTTTTGTCTTTGGGACGTTTCTTACGTTTTTCACCCGATGAAGAGCTGGATGTCGAAGACGACCGACTCGAGTCAGACGATGAAGAGCTTGATCGTGACACTGCTTTTCTTTTCCTTCCATCCAAAAGTGGCGCAGCGCATCCTTCCTCGGTCCTAGATGTGGACGGATTGTCATCCATTTTACAAAGGTTTATCTAGATAAAATGGAATCTGAAAGCTAAAAATATTTTTTAAAAATCGAACGGTAACACCGTTAAGACAAAGAAAAATCGTTATACGTACCTTCGTATGAATTATAAGGTTTCAACTTTATAATTTACTAATTCTTGCTTGCTAGATCTATTGGTGAGAGTCCTAGGGACCAACTTCACTAGCCAAGAAACGGGACGCTAATGAAGGAAAATCGAACTGTACATAACCAATTCGACTACCATGATGGCGGTAGGACGTGACGTCAGACGGTGGGTACTAAAAAGTGTAAAAACGATGATTGGACGGACGAAAGAACTCGCTTGAACGACTCGGAAACGGATGTCGCTTATCTCATGTTTAATAAGGTTTTCAAATAACGGTCAAGCTATTTAATAAAAGAATACACCACCATTTCCGCTAGTCAAAGATGGCGGCAACCACGTGAACTGAAGTACTTCCGCGAGTCCAAGAACAAATAAAAGAATACACCACCATTTCCGCTAGTCAAATATAGCGGTAACCACGTGAACTGAAGTACTTCCGCGAGTCCAAAATGGAGGGCATCACGTGGTTTGACGTAGCCTCCAATAGCCAATGAAGAGCGTGGCATTGTCCCGCCAAGAAAATGGCGGCGGTGAAGGGAAATCCCAGCGGAAGACATTGCTATGAGTTAGTTGCTGGTATCGTCTTGTTAGAGTCAGCCAGATGGCAAAATACTTAGAAATATGTATTAAGGATAATTATAAGCTAAGTATATTTCTGTGTAATCTGCTTACTGTAACGTTACTTTGTGCAATTTGTCTACGTTCGAATAGAGCTTTCCAATATTACTGATATGTTGTTTATGTAGGCTTTAATGTAATTGTTACTTAACATCTTGTAAATTCAGTTGAATGTAATTGGTATAGATTCGAGTTTTAAGTTATGGAATACATGTGCATAATCTAGTTTTATTGTTTTATTGTAATGGGTGTTACATTTTCAGAAGTGGGATTTACCCGTCGCAACCGATCCCCTGGTCTACCGAATTGGAATCACTAATGGATCCCCGCGGCCGGTCTCGGGGGCTAAGACTCTGAGTGCAGCTCTGGCACCGTGGCAGCCGTCGACATCGAAACCGCCGGGACCTTGGAGTCGTGTACAGCGAGTACCTTGGGATGAATCTGGTAGGTGCAATCCATATTTTTGTAACGTAACGCACTGTTTCTATTCTAGGTGTGCATTGTTAATTTAATTTTACCACTCTGTTTTAAGTATGAGATAATAGTATACATAGGTATGAGATACTATATCTGATCTGATGAGGTATCGTGTCTTGTATCATAGAGTGACTGCCTTTACATCGTAGGACTATGCAGTACTTTAGACACGTAATGAGCTGTGGAAAATAAAAGCGAATAGCTAAAATATTAACGCTACCCGCGATAGTTATCTTTAAAGTGGCTGTATATGTACGTACTAATATGGAGACTTGTTTACGTTAGTGATTGTCACAGCTACTAAACACCACGAAAAGGAATGTTAGGTGCCATATTTATATCGATCGCAAGTTAGTGGGTTGACTCGCGGCATGGGTCTGGAGGTGTATAATAGGCTTCCTGAGGACGTTGTTTTGTTATAGCTGACGCCTTTCATATATTTATGGGCCAGTGTGACGGAACCAACCTTGAATAGGTATTCCGCACATCCACAAATAAATCCGTACGGCTAAATATGAGAATAATTATTAAAGAAATCTTGTAAATTATAGTAATAGAAACGAAGTAGAGAAAATTCCATACAAAATGAATCAACTGTCAACCATTTTAAGTTTTTCCGCCAATACGTTATATTTGCGCCTCGAAATGAAGGAAAACTTCAAAGTAAAGGTATCGAATCTATTAGTTATACCCACTATTATGTAATAATAAATAACGTTACACAATAATATAAGATTTTGCCCACAATATTCGGATAATGGGGTATTCTAGATTTTGAGAGAAGTAGGATAATGTCGGTAGGAGGAAACGATAGATTTACGTATTATTAGGCGTCAACTATCTATACATGCGTTTAGATATCTAGTTATGTAAAGCTAAGAAAACATAACTAGTTGCTTAGATGTACAACACATATTTAAATTAGACAGACGACGGGTCGGTTGGCGAGTCGGGACCGATTTTTGTAAGAGTATGAGAATTCCGCTCATTCACGCATTAATATATACAAGAAACTTTATAAGTATCATAATAAAGAATTTAAATAAAAACCAAACATAATATCTAACCTATTTAAACATTAGTAACAGAAACTTGTCGTTTTAGGGGATGAATCACCATATTCACCTTAACATCACCCTAAAGTCATACAGTAAAGTATTTAGTTACAATATAGATTTGTAAAACTAACTAATAAATTAAGCGGAATAAATAATTGAAGTAATTGGAGCTTTTAAATAAACAAGGAAAAAGTTTCTTTCGAACAAACTAAATAATAAATTAATTCGTTATGCCTAGTCTAGATTCTTCACAAAAACGAACAAAAAAAAGTAAATAGGGATACCAGCGGTCAAAGAAAGAAATGCATGATAGAAATTCGGGGTGAAATGAGACTTTTAATACAGTTTTATAGCAGTGGCAACATTTAGAGCAGGAAGGAAACCGCGGCAGAGCGAGACCGCGTCGAAATAGTTCATTGTTAAAAACGGCACCGTACTCGGTCACATTTAAAATTACACTAACTGTTAGGTATTTACCCCGTACCCCGCTCACAGCCTGGCTATTTCGATAGTCGTGATGGGTGCTTAGGTACACAATTAGCACTAGGTACACGGGAGGTTGCTCCTCCACTAGTTATGAGCTTAGCTGTTAGACAGGGAGCTACCTGTGGAAACTCTCTGTACTCTCAATCTTGTCTTTGCTAAGAGAAGATTTGCCTTACACACCACACGCTTAAAAGTAAATGTGGGGAAGACGCGGGCCCCTAGTTTGGAAATACCTAGGAGATATTAGAAACTAGGTAGAAGGTACACTCTTTAAAAAGTTAACTAAATTAGGCGCGAAGAAAGACGAAACGGGAATTAAAACCATACATAAATACCTACTTACTAGGGAAAAACTAAATATGTAACTACTAGGAACTAAAATAAAGTAACAAACTAACTACTACATAGGACAAAATAGTTCCGGAGGTTTGATCAGCTCATACCTAACATAAACTATCGTAACCAGTAAATAAATCATTATGTATTAAATTGGTTGTATGGACGAGCAAAAGCAGTTCCATGGCGTGTGGGTTTCCATTTCAGAGAAAATAGAAATTCTGCTTACCGCAGACATCTAATTAAATACCTACATTAATATCAAGAGATACTGATATTTTACTATTATATTCATTGTAGTTATGTTTGAGCTAGATTAGGATTTTCGGACAATTTGGTTCTTACGAAATTCTAAGAGCAAAACAAGTAATTTATATTACGCAAAATACTTGAATAGGTAAAAATACCTGAATTAAATCTTAAACGAATCCGCATAAGAGAGTAGCAAATAAGAGAAAAATTATGAATACATACTATGTAACAGAAGTAAAAATATTACCAAACATTAAAATAAATATATGCAGAGCTAGGATAGTATTTAGGAGTTTCGTGCTAAAAGCTACGGACTTAGGGAAAGAAACATAAAATGTATGAGGAAGTAGGTACATGAATAAGGGGGATAATATGGCCATATTATAACTCACTTTTAGAAGGAGACTTTGGTATAATTGGTGAATGTTGGTAACCGCAAAGAGTACTCTTAAGCCAGCCCAAGCCGGTCGTCAGCCCGGGGGTACCAAAGTTCCTTTTCTTTAGGAATAATAGACTTCACATTCCAAAGTATAAATGAAAAAAAATAAAAAAAATATCTTAATAAAACTAATCTAATATTTCTAAGGAAATTATCTGTACAAACAAATTACTAGGTTTTAGGTAATAATATAGTTATACAAAATAAATTGTCTAAAAGGGAGGCGATATGCTAAACTCGCGTAACAACTATCTAATGTATAGACATTTTTCACGGATTTAACTTATGACGTCGACATATCTTATTATAACCAGTACTAGGAAACAACAGATAAGCTACAATTGAATATATCGAATTTTTTATCGCAATTTGTAGTAAAAGCAAACAAAAATTTATAAGGAACCGCTATAGGTATATAAAATCAATAGATGTACCATCAAAGATATTTTGATATTTCAAATCCACAATATTAACTCTGATTAATTATATTAGTACCGCGCTAATGGTAGATAGATATAGATGCGTAATTATAGGTAAGTACCGATCAGTGAAGAGTTCGATTTGTTAATATCTCGCACAGCCTACGTTCCAGGGTTACGGACTACGTCTATACGCAGGGTCTCTGTAGGTAGCCACTAGGCGAAATCATAGCCAAATCAGAATACCGACTCACAGATTCTTAAGCTAGTATTTAATCAACATTCGGAACTAGGTATTACTTTAGCCAGCTGACGATTATTAGAATCAATTTATTTAATGTAACTCCGTTAATATCTATTAACAAAATCTTTAAATGCCAATAAAATTAATGGAACAAGCTCAGTAATTCCCGTAAAGCAGTAAGTTATGAACATCCAGGAGTTTAGGCGTCAGGTGGAGGGAGGTTAAAACCTATTCATATGATGTAGGTACCGCGTTGACTCGAATTGAGTTAGAAAATTACAGTTAGTTAACATATGAATAAAGTAGTTGCTACGCTCAGGGTTCAGGTAATTAAGTTAGGTCAGCGATAGTAAGTAGGTATTAGAGGTGGGTCATTACAAGTAGTTATTATAGAGTACAAAATATAGATAGATAGTTTAAGATTTAAGAAAAAAGAAGAACATAGAGGGGGGTTACAATTTGGTAGTGCCGTGACAAGGATTAGTCGTTTAGAGATGTTTAGGTAAATTAATTATTGACACATTAGGTACTCATTACAACTGATAGGCACTGCCGTACAAAAGTTCGAAAATGGCGAGAGATTCTTCTAAATTATAATTAATTATTATGTCTTATTTAGGAAGTATGTAAGTAATAAGAAGTTGGTTAAAAAGCTAGTTACGAGAATCTGAGTCGGTACAATTTGTTGACGTGAAATGGAAAAAAGGCATTGTGTGAAATATCTAACCCGTCGCGCGTCGAGTATACACCATGTAGGTACTTATACTTTCGAAACAGTGCTAGGCCATGTCGCGCGTAAACATAACATGTATTAACGATTGATTAAATGCGGAAATAAAGTACTGTTATTTATTCTGTGACCAATTTCATCGGATATGAAATGGCCGTTTTGGAATAGAAAATGATTAGATTTAAAACTACTGTCAAAAAACGACCTCTTACGAAAAACAACGGAACTAGGATAGCTAGCCTCATCAGGTGAAATATCAACAATCGGCGAATATATATGTTAGTACTGTGGGGGTTAGATAGATGGCGCGGCTAGCAGTATCGAATGGATGACCGTGATCTTCAGTTAGGTAAACTAGCATTACCATGCCTTTTGATGTTAGTTTTATAAGCATTAGATAGATGGCTCGAACAATATCTTTTGAACGGAAGCCAACCGCCATAGTTCAAATATTAGTAAACGGTGTCAAGAGTATGTAGAAAATTGTAGGCTTGCGTGAAGTTTAGAGGGAAAAGGGATCTAATAATGTACTTGTTTTGTTGACATGTATTAAATCACTCATTATATTAATAATACATTTAAATTAAATCAAATACCTGTTAATTTATTTCAGTAAATCAAGAATTTTTGTTGAATAAGAAAATAGGAAAGGGCAATCGATATAGCGTTTTATAGTACGTATCTTATCTTAGCGAAATTATGCAATGACCTCTGATTTAGGATAATCAATTCAAACTATATACTAGTGAATACGCGTCATGACATATCGAATACATGCGGTGTGAAAATAGAGAGAGATATAATAAATCGCTCATGATAATGTTCTGTGATTTCGGGGTTTATTAGGTTTTAAAACTTTAAAACCTAATAATCCCCGAAATCACAGAAAAGTCTGTTAAACTTAACAGACTTAATATATCTTACTTACATAAATCATATATAATTTTGTTTAAATGAAAATTGTTTCACTTTGATGATATCAGCCGAATAATATGCCAATCTGAAATAAACAGTTGTATAGGTTATCGCTCTCGTTTTATCGTACTATTACTTGACACGATCGTCTATTAGGTACCTACCTACGCGAAAGTAGACGCATCCGCTATTTAGTAACGTTTACGTATAGCTTACTATATTCCTATATTCAGTATTCGTGATATATTTTGTGAATATTTGATTAGAACAAGTACAAGTATACATGCATCGTTTTCAATAAGTAAATGTGTTTATTTTATTCTACTGAGTAAAATACCTGGATTAATAAACTAAAATGTAATTTTAATGAACCTTTCTTAAAGTATTCACAACTAGTACTAATTCAATTTTGCCGTGATAAATGAATAAGGTAGGTTCATATTGGATTATATTCGTATGTTTTTTGGATTGGATTATATTATATACACTCACATATACCTTATATGTGAGTGTGGTACATATCTAGAATGGGTCATAGGATAGTTATAAATTATTATTGAAATTAAAATATGTTTATTGTAAATTGAAATTAACGCGGGGTTAGCATTATAAATGACAAATCAATTGTTAGATATAGTAGTAGGTATTCATATAAGATATTAAATCAAAATTGAATACCTAGGACCTACCTAAATAAAAAAAATATAAGTAACAAAAAACATGGAATAAATATCTAAATATTTGAAAGAGTAATTACGTGTCGGCGAAGTTAGTATTTGTGAGTTTCAAGTCAAAATTTCTTAGGATAAATATATATAAAAAAAAACTAGCTCAGTTAAAATTGAAGGTTACGTCAATTGCGCGCGCGTTCCATGAAACCTTAAAAATAGATAACATGAAAAATAACTTTCCACTATTAAAAATGTGTAAATTCGCAAGGTGCGACCTAACCGAGCCACATAAACACACACACAAAGAGACGCACTACACATTATGACTTTCGCGCACAGACACACATTATCAACAGTTTGAAGGTATATTCACAGGAGAGAGGTGATAGATTATTGAACCAAGCGTGCCAAAGCTCTAATTTAATTTTATCTAGGTAATTGGTATGTAGGTTTTTAGGATAATAACTAGAGCGGGCGCTTAGTATCAATTTGATCTAACTTTCCATTCAAATGTAGATATTAATTCTGTATTAAGTTCTTTTTATTTACTATTTGTTAAGAATCCTATCCTGATACTATAATGACTACTGATATTATAAAATATGTGAAAGCGAGTTTGTGTGTTTGTTACGCGTTCACGCCATAACTACTCTACTGATCATCTACAACTCAATGAACATCATGAATGTTTATACACAAATAGCTAGGAGCGCAGAAAAGAATATACCTACCTAGGCTACTTTTATCCCGATTCAACGTGTAGTTCCTGCGGGATCACAATAATGTCATTTCAGGCGGATGAAATCGCGGGCAGCAACTAATCAATCAATACAATACAATACAAAAATCCTTTATTGCACTTTAACCAAATATACAAATATTTCTTACAAATTACCTATACTCTTAAATTAGGAAAGTACAAAGGGCGGTCTTATCATAATCATTTATAAAAAGGATTTAAATATGTTACCTAATGATCTTTTAGTAATAATCTGCCCATAGTTCATAGTTCCTAGGTCTACTCGACTATAATATTAAATACTAGCTGAACCGCCAGCGGCTTCGCTCGCTTGGTCTTGGTGTAGTTGTGGACGTGCCGTTTTGGAACCTCGAGATCATGGGTTCGATCTCCGGGTTGGACACTTAGGCATTGGGTTTTTTTGAGTAATAAAGATATTTTCAATAACAGTCCGGAGACTGAAACAGTGCCCCGTAGATGGTAATAGGCTCGCCCCTATTACAAGAGACCAAACACATATATGGCGAAACGTAGGCGCTGAAAACACCGCTGCTTACTCCTTCGAGGATATAATAGGCAAAAGTATCGATTCACTCAAGACCGTTACACTGATGTTTGCCCCGCGGTTTGACCTCCGTGGTGATGATGAGGAAAAGTATCTTATAAAAATACCGCTGCTTAGCCCTTCGCGGATAAATAGGGGAAACTATTTGTTATGTTGTTTTAAAAATAACATATAATACCGCTAGACTGATGTTTCACCTCGTGTTGATGGCGGAATCGCTCGACTACAGTCGGTAGAACAACAAAGATGGATGACATGCTGACTCTATCGCCGAGCACGTCTAGTGTATCGAGCTGTCGAAATAATTGCGTGCTTTTGACTCAACAATCAGAAACTGACACATCTTTGACAGAATTCTAATGACAGAAAATAAGTCATCATTACGATCTTGACTTACGGAGATCTTATTATTTTGTCTATGCTGTGCTCAAGAATATTAGGCTTTTTCACCCGCGTGGTGATAGATGATGATGATGATGATGACAATGAAAAGTAGCCTATGTGCCACCAGACTATAATCTATCTCTGTGCCAAATTTCAACCAGATCCATTTTGCCGTTCTACCGTGATTGAGTAACAAACATCCATCCATCTAAATATTCACATTTATAATATTAGTAGGATTAAGTAGGTATGTAATGTACCTATATACTTTACAGTTTACAGACGTAAGCACACAATCTTACATAAGAATCACAATTTATTGGCACATATATGAGCAAAGCATATTTTGAGGCCTTGTCCCCATACAAAACTCTGTATACTATAAATACGTGTGTGTGAGTGCAAAAATGTAAGCAACGATTAATTTAAGGACATGGACCTCAAATAATTCGTTGCAATAATAAAGTCTCATAACATACTTTACATACAAAAACTGTCATAACTTGGGAAAATGAATCATATAAATGAAAATTTCAATAACCTTTAAAAGAAAATTTAGGGGTGACAGGCTTTAAATGTACCACCCCAGATTAACAAGTCCCAAAACATGCCTTGTACATACATACATATATATACCTTTATTAAACATCTTATAATTAAACAATCAATTATGTTATACAGCTTGGAAAAGTGTAACAATAGGCGGTCTTATTGCCCAAAGCAATCTCCAGACAATCCTCTTCCAGACAACTTTCGTATTGTAGTTATGAGCTCAATCTTAAGTTCTAAGGTCTGGGAGGCACTTCAATGTCATAGGCTGCATTCATAGGCTAATTTTCATGCCGTTTGTACAATATTTACCTCACTTGTCCAAAATTAAATCAACTTTACGTCTATCATATTAAGAAGATAATTGTGTACATACAAGTACCTACACAGTTCATGGGTTATAGGCACGGATCACAGAAACAAGCGATATATGAAAAAGGGCGGGACCGCTGTCGCAGCAATATGCCCAAAAACAGAACACATTGCTTGCGGCGGCGGTTGCAACTTTTATATTATGACCGAACGCCGGTCGCGATATTGCATGTTAACAGTTTAAAATGCTTGATCTGTACTCACGAATATTCAAATGTGAAGTTTTAATACTGAAGTGGCAACTTATTCAAGCTAATAGAATACGTTGAATCGCAGAATACGACCGCTGCTTGAGACACCCGGTTTTGTACCCAGCGCACGGATTGGCATTTCTCTAGATCTCTGTGGTTATTACGTATTGTCATTAAAATTAGTGTTAAACAAAATGTTTAAAATTGCAGAAATTATTTGTACTTCCAAATAATGTTATGGGCGTTGTTCTCGGAAATATATTACTGTGGTAAAATCGCACCTGGTACCTGAAGACGTGGGGCGCAGTTTATAGTACAACAATATATTCCCACAGAATTAATTATACTGTTCCCATTTTACCAATTTCAGATTCTAGATATTAAACATTTGTAGTGTAAATAGGTGTATTCATTGTGAAATAATAATTAATAATAAAATTATATAATAGACGCTTATGCCAATGAAATTTATCAAAAGCATATTATTTCGATTTTCTACAGACTTCCAAAAAAAGGAGGAGGTACTCAATTTGACTGCATTTTTTTTAATGTTTTGTGTGAACCGATTCTCAAAATTATTTTTTGTTAGACAGCTGGTGCTTCCTGTGTGGTCCCATTTAAATTTCATGAAATTCGGTCCATTAGCTTTTGAGATACACTCCAATAACTGAATTGAATGGATGTCGGTATTAAATTTTTCAAATTGTACTTGTACTATACCTAATGTATTTATATTTCATGTAATACGAGCCTTCATAGTCTCTGCGAATAATTTTAGTCGTACATTGATATTCACAGTTAACTAGAGAAATGACAAGATAGAGTATTAACCCTTTATATACCGTGATAATTAAAACAAAAGATTTATGAAAGAAACGCACGTAAATTTACGTCAATGGTCCTCAAGGGTTAATACTCATAAATTCATTTGTAAAATTTCACTTAAAGGTTTACCTATAAATGTTATTCGTTTATAAGTATACCTATATACGTAACTCTATTAACAAGAATAATTTACAAGACATTTAACAAATTTATAAAATGTCTACTGAACGTCCCTGAGATGTCCACTTTTTGATGAGTTGATGAGGGGTCAGTTACTTTGCTTTAGATTGACATTTAGTTTCTATTTGATAAGTAAACATCATGAAATATTTTAAAATACGGGTTCATTCTTGAACGGGATATATTCATTTGTGTTACTATTTTTTGTCGTACTGCATGTTTTTTTGCGGTAAATGAAAACTGATAAAAATCTGTTTTGCGCACATAGTGTAGGCATTAAAATAAATTATTGGGCACGTACAATTACTTTTAGGTGTGGTGTATTTTGTTTTAAATTTATAAATAATTAATAATAATAATTTATAATAATAAACATGTGAGTTTGTAAGCTTTTTCACCCTTTTTAGTGACCCTTGCTACTTACGGGATCGATTGTCATTCACCGTCAACAAGGCCATCATCAAGATAGGCGAAACATTTTTCAATTAATGGGTTGTAACTCAAAAACCGTTTCAACGAATTTGATGAAATGGGACCATCTCGGGTATACTTTACCATATACAAAATATTTAACGAAGTCGGTATTAACCTTTTCAAATTGTACTTGTTTATATCAATATTGTGAGATATTTATTTAATTCTTTTTCAGTCATTTCATAAAACTATTATATAAATTTAATTTGATACTTATGTAAGTTTTATTACTTTATTTCATTCGAGTTAGCTCAATCTTTATTACACTTGCTTATTACCACATCCGTCTGTTCTTCGAAATTATGAATTATGTAGCACTGACCCCTCGGGGACTTGGTATGTGTTTGTTTGGGGTATAAATTATTCTATGTCACTCTCCGACCCTTGAACTCAATCTTTATTGAAAACAACGCAATTTATTCCTCTGTTCCGTAACAGAAGGACAAAGAATAATTGTACATTGTTAAAAGGAAATATGGGAAATGCTTATGTTTATAACTATAATACTACCTACCAACTATCGTCTTAATCAGTCATGTCAAACAAACGGCCCGCGGGCCATTTTGTCCAGTATTATTATTATTATTATTATTAATTATATACAATTGCACAAGACTATGACATTTGCGACCAAAAACCAAAAACCTTTTATATCCTTTTTTCTTCTTCCGATAGATCTCAGACGTGCACAAAGAAGGCGCCACTCTGAAATGGAAGCGTCCAAAGGACGACGGCGGCGCTCCCATCGAGTACCTACTACCAGATCGACAAACTGGACACCTGGTGCTGGGTGCCGTGTGCTTGCTCTGATGAACCCAGTCAGTATTATATTTATTAACATATACATTTTAATTAAATGGTAAACCGGTAAACACTTACGTCTATCATCTAGTCGTTATACTCCGACCGGCGTAAGGGCCGTACTGATGCCCATCATCAAGGAGAGCGTGCTCTAGCAGCAAGTTTAAATTTTACTCAATGCTAACTGCAGTCTGCGGTTGCACCCGCGCGTTGGTGCATGATGATGATGGTAAAGCGAAACATGAGTATATATAGCTACTCAGTGATAATGTAGCATCCTAAAGGTGAAAGAATTTTCGAAAAAATGTCCTAAAGTTTTTGACTTTATTCGTAACAAACTTAAAATTGTATGTTAGAAATCTTTCTTCTGTGTAATATTAGTATACATTCAGGATATTGGTCAATGACCATTGAACTCGGATGTCTTAATTTATGTTTTTGCAGTTTCCTCTATATTTATAGTATACAGGTCTATCAATGTAGAAGATTATAATTTCTATGTTAAGTCGCAAGTATACAAGTATAGCATTGTCTGGGGTTAACTGTTATGAATGCTATTAATGTTTGCAAGACATAAATAAAACAAAATAAATAAATGTTTCTTATAGTCAAAGTCAAAAGTCAAAGTCAAAATCATTTATTCAATTTAGGCATCAAAGACGCACTTATGAACGTCAACTTTCATTATAATGTACTTTAAAGACTACCGCCGCGTTCCAAAATATATAGAACCCACCGAGAAGAAGCGCCAAGAAACTCGGGGCCATTCTTTTTATATGGATGTTTACAATGTTTCTACTTAGGTACTACAAATATTACATTTTATGGGTGGCAGAGAGACAGCTTGCCAGAAGTGGAGTATTCCAAGCATCTTTATCTTCTATATAATGTCGAACTTTATAGTAAGCTTTTTTTACTAAAACGTTGTCAACTTGAATTTGCCCTCTGTGAGCTCAGTTATGTGCTTTGGGATTTTATTGTAAAAACGCACACAATTTCCTAGGAATTACTTATTAGTCTTCGCAAGTCTAAAACTAGGTACAGCTATCCTATTTGTATTTCTGGTATTAAAAGTGTGGTGATCACTATTTAACTTATATTTATGTAATTTTTTACGAACATACATTATATTTTCAAATACATATAAGGAAGGCAACGTTAATATATTGATTTCTTTAAATAAATCTCTCAAAGATTCACGGGGACCTATTTCGTATATAGCTCTAATAGCACGTTTCTGAAGGATAAATATGGTCTCTATATCAGCCGCTGAACCCCATAGCAATATCCCATATGACATTACGCTGTGGAAATATGCAAAATACACTAACCGCGCCGTAGAAACATCTGTTAGCTCTCTTATTTTACGTACTGCATATGCAGCAGAACTGAGTCTCCCAGACAGGGCATTTATATGAGGACCCCATTGTAATTCTGCGTCAATTTTAATGCCTAGGAAGACTGTTTCCTTGTCCATTACGAGTTTAACTCCATCAAGCGTAACGTTGGACTCCAAATATGGAACAGTAGGCAAAGAAAACTTCAAACATTTTGTCTTTTTTGAATTCAGAAGTAAATTATTAGTTGAGAACCATTTAGAGATACTAGATAGAGCGTTGTTTACTTGAATTAGTGTGCTATCTTTCCTATCTACTTTAAAAATCAGAGATGTGTCATCCGCAAATAAAACAATATCACAAAGATCCTTGGCCATAAGTGGCAAGTCGTTAATGTAAACTAAGAACAAAAAAGGCCCTAAAATGGACCCTTGTGGAACACCCATTTTAATTATAGATCCTGAAGATGTTACACCATTTATGCCAACCTTTTGCATCCTGTCAGATAAATATGACTCGATGACACGAATACCATAATGGAAAAGCTTTCGAATCAGTATACGGTGTTCCACACAATCAAATGCTTTAGAGAGATCACAAAAAACATCAATAGCATCATGTGAGCTCTCCCAAGCCTTTAAGACATACGTCATTAACTTCACACCGGCATCCTTAGTTGATCTTGTTTTCGTGAAGCCGAACTGATTTTCGGGCAGTATTGAATGCTCGTTGAAGTGCGCTAAAAGTTGTTTGAGCATAATTTTTTCAAAGATCTTACTCAAAATTGGTAGTATAGATACTGGTCTATAATTTGAGGGGTCTGTTTTCTCTCCAGCCTTAAAAAATGGAGTGATTCTACTATATTTCATTAAATTAGGAAAGGTACCTCTATCTATACAAAGATTAAATAAGCTCACGAGTACAGGGTAAGGGCATTATACTATTTATAGCGTATTTCTACACTAATTTTATAAACAGGAAATATTTGTTGTTATTTTTTGTAAATATTTATACAATTCTTTCACTAGTAGAAAGCAGCATTATTCCTCAGTGACATAGGCTATTTTCGGTTCAACATCATCATCGTCCATTACCACGCAAGTGAACGCGACTACTCTAAACTATATTTTTGAGTAAAGCGGGACGACGTGGTATGCTAAAATCTAAATAATTATCTTGTAGCTCATTTTGTTACCTGTTCAATATGAATAAAAAAATATTTAAATTTATAAAAACGGAATGGACCAATCTGGCTAATTCTTTTGTTTCGTTGTATTAATTATTGTGGGGAGAAGGTTCATATGAAAGAAAGCCAAGAAAATATGAGAGGTTATGGCGAGGCCGAAAGCCGAGCCTACTACGCGAAGTGGAGGGCAGTCGCTAGTATATACATAAAAATGAACTTTTATTTCTTCTGGTCACGCTATAACTTGAGAACGGATGAAACAATCTCGCTAGTTCTTTTTTTGTTGGGTTAATTATTGTCGGGAGAAGGTTCTTATAAAAGAAAAACCAAGAATAGATGGGAGGTTATAGCGAGCCCGAAGGCCGAGCCTACTACGCGCACCAAGTCGCGGGCAGTCGCTAGTGAATAGTACAACACTATGCTTACCAATTGAATGTATATAATATCCCATAGCTTTTTTTACAAAATTGTATTTGGTATCGAACAGGCCGTTACTGCGTGCTGGCTACGACCTTCCGCACACCCGTTCGGTCCTTTTCCTGAGAAAACAAACTTAATTGATATTATAGCAAGACTGACAAGATTCCGATATTTCACAAGATCATTACTGGTTGATAATGAGCAAGTCTAATTTCCTCTTATCTTAGTCGCGCTGGAGTTTCAGTTTGCTGGAGTCAGGATTAGAGAAGTAAGTTCTCTAATCCTAACAGCGCGACTAAGAAAAAGCTATTCAACTCTGTCCATGCATTCGATCTTTCTGTGTAACGTAAATAAATAATATAATTAAAGTTAGGTAGTACTAAAGTGGGTTAAAAACATAAGTGTCTGTATTGACATAAGTAGATATATTTCGTACAAATTTTTCCATATATTTACTGGTCGGAAAATACATGTACTGACTGGTTGACGCAGTTGGTAGCCACCCCGCCTTCTGAGCCGCTGGCCCTGAAAAATTAACATGTCTTTTTGGCCTGCGTCTGGGTAGTACGGGTTCTGCCTAGTTTTAGACCTGAAGACCTTGTATGTGGATGTTGTCTCATACTATTATTATTATTTTTACTGTGTACAATTGCTTTGCTGACCTTTTTGTTTCTTTTCAGGCTACTGGGTAGACAAACGCGAAGTAGGCGCTTCGACTTTGCAACGAGTCAACATAGCCCTCTGCCTTCCCAATCAATTGAACTGCTCCAATTTGGTGGAAGGTCGCCAATACGAGTTCCGGGTCACAGCTGTCAACGAAGCCGGTCTCTCGCCGCCTTCCACTGCCAGTCAGGAGGTCAAGGTCCAGGATCCGAAGGGTGAGTGTCTCCGGAATTGATCTGACCAGGACATGTAGTCTACTTATAATAGCAATTGCTTACGCCGTAACGTCTGTTGTTAAGCCACCGATTGGAAATTTACCTTAGCTGCGGCTATCCTAGGTAACAATCCGCGCTACCGTAGAATCCTTGACTGTTGTCATTTAACAACTGATGTTTTTTTTTATAAAAACTAACGTAGTGTTCCCTCATTTTTACTGAACGGGATTACTCACGCAATACTTGCTGGAAACTATAGTCGGATCTATCCGGCAAGTATTATGTGAGTAATCCCGTATTTTTCAGTAAAAACTGAAGTTACGATAGCTGACTTGGTGCTAATATGTCGAGACTTCCGTCCATGGACATGTCAGTTTAGCACAGGTCAATGTAACATCGAAATAATAGATGACATATATTTTTATTCTCTATCGCCATCAACTTCTAATAACGCTATCTGTATTTTTAAATTTGTCATATCTATTATATCTATCAAATCAAAATCTGTTTAATAAATATTTATAAAACTAATATCCTTTAATTTATGTAACTCGTTGCGCGACGAGCAACCCGTCCTGATGTTTTACGTCACGGTTGCCCAAACAATGCCATTTAGAATTTTAAACAACATCAGTTCAAAACCCTGCATGGCAATGCACTGTAACTGAAACATAAACTATTAAGTCTCTTGCCGTGTAAATCTGTATTGTCTATTCTTTGTATTTATTGTCCATATGAAACATATTGTCTGTTGCAGCCGCCACCCCGCCAGAGATCGTGAAGCCGCTGAAGAACGCGAACTGCATCCAGTACCACAACGCCAAGTTCCAGTGTACCATCACTGGATCGCCCAAACCGGCTATCACGTGGTACAAGGGTGAGTCATTCATATAAATATTCTTACAAATAAACCATCTAGTTGCAAATGGACAACGTTCTCACTTCTATGCCTGTTAATATTTTATCAATGTATGTCTTTTAAAGAAAAAAATAATGACCTAAGTAGAAGGAACACTAGACATAATCATCACCCTCAACGGGCGCATTGTTCTCAAACAAAAGGAATATGATATCACTTACATACATAGGTATATCAGAAGTAGTACTTAATCGTACAGAAATTAACTCTGGCTTACAATAAATATAACTGGAAGTATTATTTTTCTTAGACACCAACTCACATAAAAAACGTATATACATACAAATTATGTACTTGCCTATATGTCATCACATCTATGCGTAACCAACCTATACTCAGAATACGTTTTGTGAAGAGCAAATTGGGTTGACTTGTGGGCTACTGTCCATTCCAGTATATTTTATGTTTCTTATGATCATCACGTCAACAATATTCAATTCAGAACACATTTGAGTCTACTCTCTGAGAATGCCTAAGAAATCATTATTTAGAATGTTATTAATTTTTATTCGTTTACTGTCAAATGTCACACCCCGATATATTTATGGTTCTACAGGAGCCCGAGAGATCACAAACGGCCCGCGTCACCGCATCTGGAGCGAGGGCGATAACCACTTCCTGACCGTTATGGACGTATTCGGGGAAGACGCAGACGAGTACGTGTGTCGCGCGGTCAACAAAGCAGGCGTTAAGAGCACAAGGGCGGAACTGCTTATCATGAGTAAGTATAACCAGCTAACAGACGGAATATTGATCGCTGATTGGTCACATATAGCGTCATAGAATACCATTGACCAATGAACGTTTAGTATTTAGTTGGGTAACTAATCAAGGCTTTGACAAACGTTCTAGAAACTGGGGGTTAGTCTTATTGTGGTCTCCAATCTATCGCCGGTTTCCCGTGCTAGCCTTAGGATTTTGACGCATTCATATTCATCATAACAGGTATCATTAAAAAAGGTAAAAAAAGATTAAATTTGGTAAAGTTCCCTCCTCCTTTCCCCGTTATTTAAATCATCGTCTTCTTCATCATCTCAAGTTATGGGAAGATCATGGCTGGACTGGTCTGGTCTGCGAAATGGATCGACTATCAGTCAGGTTGCTGGTTTAATTATTACGTCAGGCTTAAACTTAAGACACAGTTTTTCGTAGCTGTCTTTACTGTTGGGTTTCATTGTGCCTTGTATGGGTGTATGAAATATAGCCTGTAATTACATACTCAAAAGCAGGAAGGATATGTTCTGTTATTCCACTTAAAACAGTCCAATTGATGAAAATGAAAGGTTGCAATGCCCAGGGTGTCTAATGTTGAGACCCTATAATCGTTATCGTTTTGGTTACGATTCGTAGATATTTGACACTGTGTATGGAAAAAAATCAAACACTGACGGTGAGTAAAACAATATGTTTCTAGATATGGGTGATTCTACAAAAATTGGGTAACTCAATGTCATCAGTCAATAAAACGATGATTGTTATATTGTATTTATATTTTATGATTAATTTTAAAACCACTAAGTCTTTTATTTGGTCACCCAATTTCAGCTATTCATTTCAAATACAAATTTGCAAAACTTCACAATTATATGCTCAAAAAGTCAGTACTTTGGCGTGTCACAACCTCAAAAGCGCGCAATCAAATAGTGCGCAATTAAATATTACCTTTAATATAATAAAACTTAATATTTTACTATAATCTGTGATGTATTTAATCATATATAATCACAACTTTAATAATATAATACACATACTTATGTGACTGATATACATACTTATATACATATACACACCCAAACACAGATCAAACAGACATGTTCATGCACACAAATGTTTGACCTGTCCGGGGATCGAACCCGGGACCCGCGGCTCAGAAGGCATGGGCTACCAACTGCGCCAACCGGCCTATCAACTATAGTTAACAAATGTTCCATTTGTCTTCTAGATTCACAACGATGGCGATCACTGGTCTGGTACCAGGCAAGCAGTATGAGTTCCGAGTGTACGCTGAAAACATCTACGGACGGTCGGAGCCGAGCTATACCACCTCGCTGGTGCAGACCAAGGCCATCGTCAAGAAAGAGTACAAGAAGAAGGAATACCCAGGTAACTGCATCCTTAAGTAAAGGTAATAATAAACTTCCCGGTTACATCGAAGTCGTATCCAAGACGGTTGCAAAAAAGGAAAGAAATAAGAATTCAATTCGTACAAATCATAGAGTTAGTTCTCCCATAATAATAATAATGATTTTTAATTCCAAAAACATACCAGAAACCTATTTATACAATGTTTAGATTTTATTGTCTTTAGTAAAATACAAGTTTGGTATACACTCACTAGTCCGCAGAACCTACACTTAAAGATTACTTGTGTTGTAGGTAGAAAGAAGAAAAACATTAGATAGGTTGGTAATATGTAAGTAGTTCATAAGTGAATAAAGTGGAATTCGTAGCCAATTGAATTTTCCGTATAATTCATATATAATCCCATCATATATCTACAGTCTTCCTAAAAGGAGGAGGTACTCAGTTCGACTGTTTTTTAATGTTTGTTACCTTATAACTTTCGATAGGGTGAACCGATTCTCCAAAATATTTTTTTGTTTGAAAGCTGGTGCTTCCCGTGTGGCCCCATTTAAATTTCCTCAAATTCGGTCAAGCAGTTTTTGTGTTGCACTCCAATAACTGACGAGTATTTCGCCTATTTTGATGATATCATCATTTACGGTGAATGACAATCGATCCATTAGCAAGGGTCATTAAAATAGGTAATAATTTTTTACCAAAGTTGGAACCAACTTCAACACCTAAAAGTGTGAAACAACTTGTCGAAGTCGGCACCATGCGCGCAATATTGTGATAAAAGGTACTTTGATTTATCATGGTACCGACTTCAACAAGTTATTTCACACTTTTAGGCGTTGAAGTCTGTTCTGTTATTTGGTAGGTAATTTGTTTTATGCTAAGTACAAAGACAAGTCATTCAATTGATGGTACGCGCAATATTTGCCTATCGCAGTTGTACGTAAAACTAAAATACTAAATGTCTCGAAGGTAGAGCACTCGTATTTTTGTCCAATATGTCAACAAACAAGTTTAAAAATGTTTTCATAATGGAGAATAGCTAATGCTCAACATTAACAAACCCAGTAGAAGTTTTTGATGTTAGGATTCATCAGATTAGTTTCCAAATATTTGATTTGATTATCTGACGTTTACTATTTTAGTCAACAAGTCACCAGGACATGCACATTATATCACATACCGAAACGTCTGGTCCCAATCAAAGTGATAACAACAAGATCAGAAAGAGAAAATCCGAAGAAAACTTTTTAATTTGTTTCCGGTAGTGAAAGCATTGGTGGACAATATATTGGTCCAACAATAATGGAGCAGCAAAAATGTGATATATGCCCATGATTAACACAAAATATCCTGCACCAATTTGTTATGTATGTTTACTTGATAGTATAAATCTTTAAACATAAAAATGAACCCCTATTTTTTCTGGTCACACTATAACTTATGAACGGATGGAACAATCTCGCTAATTCTTTTTTTGTTGCGTTAATTATTACCGGAGAAGGTTATAATGTAAGAAAAAGCAAGAGTAAAGTTCACCTAAATGAGCGTCAAGGTATGAATTCATTCAAAATTGTATATGTCAAGTTTAAGAACTGCACGGAACTTGCATGGTTTTTACGAAGCGGATAGTAAGGCCCCTGGTATGGAGCTGACCAAACTCATAGACAGCTGACAATTTATTAGTTACTCATTATGTAGTTAATTAAGTTTATGTAATTTGATTTCAGAATTATCTCTGCGGAAGAAGATGCGGCTGGAACAATTAAAAAGAACAAAATGCACATTAGCACCTCTGAGGAAGTCCGCTAAACTAGTAGAAAAAATAAAATCGCCAGAACTTAAAGAAATTGTAATCGCGGCATTAAAAATCAGAAAAGAAAGCCCAGAGGAAGACGGTGGACAACAAAGAACAAAATTTCGGCCCTCGCAATTTATAAGAGGTCGCCAAAAACCTATCGTTGTCTTCAACAGCTAATGCCTTTACCAAATGAAAGGACTCTGCAGGTATTTTTAAACAAAATTCCCATAAATACAGGGATTAACAAAGCTGTTCTTGAGCATTTAAGAAAACTTTCGGATACAGAAGAACCTAACAACATAATATGTGTGCTTGCCTTTGACGAGATCGCATTAAAACCGCGATTAATATATAACCAAACTACAGAATATGTAGAAGGTTACACAGACTATGGCATTCCAGTAGAGCGAGGTCCTGAATTGGCTGATCATGCCCTTGTATTTTTGCTACAAGGACTACGAAAGAAATTTAAACAGCCCTTAGCATCTTATTTTGTAAAAGGGACAGACAGTCAGCTCTCAAAAACTTGCCTTAATCATAAAAGAGATAGTAAAATGTGTTGAAGAAGTGGGGCATCGAGTTCTCGCCACAGTTTGTGATCAAGGTCCAACAAACATGGGAGCACTGAAGATTTTAAAATCCGACACTAAAAAGGCAGAAAACGCCATGAATACATTTTGGGTAGGCAAGAACAGAAAGTGTACACCCTATATGACGTGCCAAACCTCTTTAAATCAATAAGAAACAACTTTTTAAATAATGGGACGATGGTGATGGACGAGAAAAAGGCAAAATGGGAACACCTTCAACAAGTAGAAGCAAAAAACAACTCGCTGTTATATCTAAGTAAGATATCCGCTATACACATACAACCCAAATTTAAATCAAAAATGCGAGTTAAGTATGCGGCGCAAATGTTGAGCCGTACTGTTTTTGCTGTTTTAAAACTGATGGCTGAGGCGGAAAAAAATGAGGAAAAATCTAAAGAAATGATGGAAGCTGGTGAAGTAGTCCTTGACCTGGACAGGCTATTTGATGCCTCAAATGGTCCATCTGGCCCCCAAGACATTAAAAAAAAATTAGGGAGAATGTCACGTCAAAGACAAATCATCTGAAAACATGGACTGAATTTAGAAAAAAATTAAGAACAGTAAAGTTTGTAAAAGCATCCGGTGTTGAAGCAAAAAATGTTAAATGCATTGAAGGTTATTGCATGACACTTAGCTGCTTACAAGATATTTGGAATGAGGTGCACAAGTTGGGATTCAAATATTTAAATTTAAGACAGTTAAACCAAGACAGTTTGGAAAACCTATTCGGAACTGTCCGCCAGCACAATCCCACAGATAGGAATCCCACTTGTGCATCTTTTGTTACAGCTTTACGGACTTCAATTATCTCCGGAATTACAAGCTCCAACAGCCGTAACTCTAACTGCCAAAGAAACGCCAACAAGCTACTAACTGATCTTAACCATTATATAGATCTACAGAAAGATGAACTGGAAGAAATCAATGAAGCCGAAGAAAATGATACTCTTAATCAGGATCTAACTTGTTTTGAACTATCGAATTTAAATATACCAGATTTTCCAGAATGTGATGATGAAAGAATTGAAAACAATTTAATCAACATCGAAGGCCAACCTACAGTTTACCTTGCTGGTTATTTAGCATATACGTTAAAATCCCGCCCGTGTACTAAATGTCAATCATGCTTACAAACACATGATATAGAAAGTCAAATGTATTCTTACATCAAACTACGGGAGTGGTGGGAGGAAAAAAAAATCGTTATGTTATCCATCACTAAATTTATGTAAGACTGTGCAAATATCAGTTACCGTTTTTGAAGCAGAAGTTTGCCATTCCTACACCACCCCAATGTGTGCCTTCTGGCAATGACTTTATTTTATGCAAATTATGACCAATCCTGGTTCACATGCGAGGAACACAAAAGTGTTGTTTTCGATATTTTGTTTCGTCGTTTAGGACAGTTATTTATTCGCAGACAATGCAAACGAATAAATTCGTCACTTTCTTTAAAAGAACAAGATCTAGATGACGCAAACAAAAAGCTCAGCAACAAGGGCTTTCGCTAGAATGGCAGTATTGAGTTATAGCTATATATACATTTATATTTTATTGTTTGATAAAGTCACGAATGTTTTTATTTCGCAGATTTGTGTTAGATCACATAGCCACTAAATACAATAAATCATATTTCTCTCATGAGAGGATACATGGTAAGGTGGATACAATCTGAGCATAATGTTTATTTCAAATCATGTATGTCATGACTATGTCTTCTACCATGTTGTTAAGTTTTCGTTTCCGTGAGCTGCAATATTAGAATCCTATTGATTTCTCTGCATATGTAAACAATTAAATTACTTTAGCATTAAGCCACCGTAATTTAATTGTTTACATATGCATTACATAAAGCATTCAATTAACAGTAATACTGGTAACAATTCGCTTGTTCAGAACACCAAACCAAACTAGCGAACTAAAATCTATTTTTAGTAAATAGTTTACTAGAACTAGGGTGGTTGGACCAATAGATGACTGATTAAGCGGAATTCAAGTTATTTTATTTTTTATCTCAACTCCTATTCAAGGAATATTTTATGTTTTTGGTTGTATACGTAGGTAGATATTTGGTGCATCAACTAGATAAACTGTTTTTACTCTGAACTATTTGTAAATAAGGTAAAATTGCAAAAATATCAAATAAATGACTTTGGCCCTAATTGTGACCGGTTTGGAACTAATTCTGACCGAAATCGGCCCTATTTATGACCGACAAAATAAAAGGCGAAATTCTTCATAACAAGAGACTTTATTTGAAAGAAGTGGGGTTCCGTATACCTACATAATTTTGTCTGCATTATAATATAATACACAGCTCCGCAAAAAAACATACCTCCCTTCCGCCGTTTAGGAAAATGTAATTTATTTTATTTACGTATTAAAGAAAAACTATGATAGCAAGTAATGTAATGATGACAACAGTTTGTAAGGCCAACGAAATTGGTTTACTTTTGATTACGAAGAACCCTAGTAAAATTCCACAACAGTTTTATTGCAACAGTCAAAATCAGTCGGTCACAATTGGGTTTTGAGGTCCAAATTATGAACGAACAAATTTCTTCGGTCACAAATAGAGCGTTTGGAACAATAAATGACCAGCTAAAAAATAACAGCCCAAAACAACGATTTTTCTGTTATTAACCTCCGGTCATGTTTTGGTTTATAGAATTATGTATCCAAAACCATTAAGATAAACGTAAAAAATCAATTAAAAATCAAAGATACAATCTACAATATCAAAACAAAATTTGCAGGTCGGAGCTAATTCTGACCGCTCGGTCACAAATAGGATTTATGTATCTTTTTTAGACCAGTAATTGAACAGCAAATTTCTCGAAAACCTTATTAAAAAATACTTATTTTCTTTGATTTTCTACTTGAGATAATAGTCATAAATGCAGGGGAACTCATAAATGGGGCCTAATTATATCAAGAAATCGGCAATCCACTCATAAGCTTAAGAAACTGGTTTACTCACCTTAGCTCATTGTCCATACAAAATGGCGATGGCCAAAACACGTCCGCACTAAATGAGGTCCTGGAGCATGACTGAGGGTCCAATGACGATGTATTAATTTTTAAAAGAGGGAACAGTGTTGCCGCTTCTAAAGAAAAAATACGCCACTACAGGGAGTACCACTCAATTCTTATAATTCGAGAAAATGTGCGTTTCGGTCATCTACTGGGGGGTCATCTTTTGGTCCGACTACCCTACCATAATTATTATGGTAGTTCTTTTTCAGTTCACAATTAATTCCAAATTCGTAACATTTGCAACTGACAAATCTTAAATTTGCCCTTTCCGTTCAGTTTCGGGTACATTTAGTGCTAATTTAGTAATCATTTATAAACAATAAAATTAAACAACTAATTAAACAAACTTTCGCGATTCATAAACAATAAAATTAAACAACTAAAAACAGATTATATCGCGTATTGCGTACATTTGTTTTTATCAAACAATAAAATATAAATGTATATATACCTATAACTCAATACTGCCATTTTAGTTATACATTTTTGTGTGTTCTTTACTTCGAAAGCCCTTGTTGCTGAGCTTTTTTGTTTGCGTCATCTAGATCTTGTTCTTTTAAAGAAAGTGACAAATTTATTCGTTTGCACTGTCTGCGAACCAATAACTGTCCTAAACGACGAAACAAAATATCGAAAACAACACTTTTGTGTTCCTCGCATGTGAACCAGGAATGGTCATAATTTGCATAAAATAATGTCATTGCCAGAAGGCACACATTGGAGTGGTGTAGGAATGGCAAGACTTCTGCTTCAAAAACGGTAACTGATATTTGCACAGTCTTACATAAATTTAGTGATGGATAACAGATTTTTTTTCCAAAAAAAGTTATATGATTATTAACGGGATATTTACCGTAGTAAGGTTGTGGAATGACAGTCTTCCCGTGAACATGGTGCATCTAACTGCGCCGAAATATCAGGAGCTCATTCCACAACCTTGCCACGGTAAATATCCCGTTAATAATCATATAACTTTAGTGAACAACCGTGATAGTTTAAAACAGTGTTTTTTTTCCTCCCACTACTCCCGCAGTTTGATGTAAGAATACATTTGACTTTCTATATCATGTGTTTGTAAGCATGATTGACATTTAGTACACGGGCGGGATTTTAACGTATATGCTAAATAACCAGCAAGGTAAACTGTAGGTTGGCCTTCGATGTTGATTAAATTGTTTTCAATTCTTTCATCATCACATTCTGGAAAATCTGGTATATTTAAATTCGATAGTTCAAAACAAGTTAGATCCTGATTAAGAGTATCATTTTCTTCGGCTTCATTGATTTCTTCCAGTTCATCTTTCTGTAGATCTATATAATGGTTAAGATCAGTTAGTAGCTTGTTGGCGTTTCTTTGGCAGTTAGAGTTACGGCTGTTGGAGCTTGTAATTCCGGAGATAATTGAAGTCCGTAAAGCTGTAACAAAAGATGCACAAGTGGGATTCCTATCTGTGGGATTGTGCTGGCGGATAGCTCCGAATAGGTTTTCCAAACTGTCTTGGTTTAACTGTCTTAAATTTAAATATTTGAATCCCAACTTGTGCACCTCATTCCAAATATCTTGTAAGCAGCTAAGTGTCATGCAATAACCTTCAATGCATTTAACATTTTTTGCTTCAACACCGGATGCTTTTACAAACTTTACTGTTCTTAATTTTTTTCTAAATTCAGTCCATGTTTTCAGATGATTTGTCTTTGACGTGACATTTTCCCTAATTTTTTTTTAATGTCTTGTGGGCCAGTTGGACCATTTGAGGCATCAAATAGCCTGTCCAGGTCAAGGACTACTTCACCAGCTTCCATCATTTCTTTAGATTTTTCCTCATTTTTTCCGCCTCAGCCATCAGTTTTTAAACAGCAAAAACAGTACGGCTCAACATTTGCACCGCATACTTAACTCGCATTTTTTATTTAAATTTGGGTTGTATGTGTATAGCGGATATCTTACTTAGATATAACAGCGAGTTGTTTTTTGCTTCTACTTGTTGAAGGTGTTCCCATTTTGCCTTTTTCTCGTCCATCACCATCGTCCCATTATTTAAAAAGTTGTTTCTTATTGATTTAAAGAGGTTTGGCACGTCATATAGGGTGTATACTTTCTGTTTGCCTACCCAAAATGTATATATGGCGTTTTCTGCCTTTTTAGTGTCGGATTTTAAAATCTTCAGTGCTCCCATGTTTGTTGGACCTTGATCACAATCTGTGGCGAGAACTCGATGCCCCACTTCTTCAACACATTTTACTATCTCTTTTATGATTAAGGCAAGTTTTTGAGAGCTGACTGTCTGTCCCTTTTACAAAATAAAATGCTAAGGGCTGTTTAAATTTCTTTCGTAGTCCTTGCAGCAAAAATACAAGGGCATGATCAGCCAATTCAGGACCTCGCTCTTCTGGAATGTCAGTCTGTGTAATTTTTTACATAGTCTGTAGCTTGGTTATATATTAATCGAGGTTTTAATGCGATCTCGTCGAAGGCAAGCACACATATTTTGTTGTTAGGTTCTTCTGTATCCGAAAGTTTTCTTAAATGCTCAAGAACAGCTTTGTTAATGCCTGTATTTATGGGAATTTTGTTTAAAAATACCTGCAGAGTCCTTTCATTTGGTAAAGGCATTAGCTGTTGAAGACAACGATAGGTTTTTGGCGACCTCTTATAAATTGCGAGGGCCGAAATTTTGTTCTTTGTTGTCTACCGTCTTCCTCTGAGCTTTCTATTCTGATTTTTTAATGCCGCGATTACAATTTCTTTAAGTTCTGGCGATTTTAGCTGCAATATTAGAGTCCTATTGATTTCTCTGCATATGTAAACAATTAAATTACTTTAGCATTAAGCCACCGTAATTCAATAATATCATTCCATAATTTTGTTACACTATGTATGCCTATTTAGTAATATGTCCAGATTGTAAGATCTGATCAGGTTATTATTGTCTTTGTCAAACATATGTTTGTGGCACACTGTGCATGAAGTTTAGATAGTGAAATATATACTGAAAAAGCGAATATTATATTCAAATTACGCCAATACGTACCGTAAAAAAACGAAGTATTACACAATCGTAATTATAAATGTTAACTTGATGACGAGGTGGAAGTTTTTTAAAATTAGCCATCAGATTAGAATTATTGGCATTTTTTATCATTCCTAAGTTTAATTAGTTTGTTAACTAACCATAAATGACTGAAGTGAAGCTAGTTAGAGTTTCTTTAATGTTAAATTTAAGTGTTATTGATTTTGTTCGATGTAGACAACATAATTAATGGTCTATTACCACTGTAATTTTAAACGTCAAGTCAAATACAACACAACAGAAACAGTGGTCTGTTACCACTTATTTTGTTGTATTTAACTAAACGTTTAAAATTACAATTATGTAATATTTCAGGTTTGAAATGTAATATAATTGGTAATAGTTTGTTAAATCGGTAGTATCGATACTGCAGTGAGAGTACGGTATTTTGTCGATTGATAAATTCGATATATGTATATATATAAGATCGATAAAAGAACTTTTAACTTTTAAATATTGTAAAATGTTACATTTATCTATATACATAACGCGTGAATGGATAGAAAGATTTCGCTTATTCTGTTTTTGTTGTGTTAATTATTGTCAGGAGAAGGTTCCTGTGAAAGACAAATCAAGAAAAAATTGAGGTTATGGTGACGCCGAAGGCCGCGCTACTACGCGAACGATGTTGCGAGCAGTCGCTAGTTTATATATAAATTAATTTATATTTTCCTTGGTCATCGCATTGTGCTTGAACGAATGGAACAATTTCGCAATTAATTTTTTGTTCTGTTATTTAATTGTCAGGAGAAGGTTCTTATGAAAGAAAAATCAAGATAAGATGGGTCATGGTCATGGCGAGGCCGAAGGCCACGTAAATACGCGAACGATGTTGCGGGCAGTTGCTAGTAATTAATAAAACCGATTCTGTCTACGTCGAAGTGTCGAATTTATCGATCTACATATCAATGATGATGTTTATAATTATTAAAATCGATTCTGTCGATGTCGTGTCGAATTTAACGAGCGACAAAGTACCGTGCTTGCACTGCTGAAATGATGTAAAGAGCATTTACCTTACTGTTACTGTATTTTAAACTCCAATAGAAGTATAGTACTAATAAACTAAATAAATCATAATATGAGTACATGAAGATGCATTTTTATTAATAAAAATATAATAAAATTCTGAATTTAATAATTCCATTATTTATAGTGGTATGGGTCAATATCGATAAATAGTATCGTAGGCACACCACTAGCAACGATATTATGCCCCATACAGCATGCACATCACTTATATTAATATTTAGAATGTTTTTCTTCTATGTTGGTATTATTGACTGTCAGCGCTAAAGAAAACGAAAGTTTGCTACAGTTGACTAAACATTGTATAAAATATCTGTAAAATGAATCTATGGAAGTTTGGACTCGTAACTAGTATTATATGCTCTTTGGCCATCCCGTCGCCAGTGCGACCGCTTTTATAGGTTACGGCGTATTTGCACGTGGTCGTTTTAAACATATAGATTGTAATACAAAGTGATGGCATGTTTTATAATTAATTGTACATCGTAATAAACTTAAATCATTTTGAGAATAATTATATTATAAATTTTAATTGGAATAATTTACTGTAAACAATTTCAAAAGTATGAATCTGTTTTATAAATCAATTCAAATAAATTATTTAACAAATCTAATTGTTATAGACTAATTATTATTGGCAAATTATTGTATCCGCGCCGATATATATATATATATATATATATATATATATATATTGTTGGAGACGAAAATAGCCTAGTAGACCGAAAAATATAAAAGGCGGCGCGCAGAGCGGTCGTGGCTCACTCTGCCTTCAACCGTCGACGAGTCAACATCTGCGAGTTCGTTATTGCGGTGAGTCAATCCTTGTCGTGATTTTGTATAGTGTAGTAGGCTATTTTCGTCGCCAACAATATGTGTGTATATATATATATATATATAATTTTGAGAATAATTATACTATTACTTTTAATTGAAATAATTTACTGTACACAATTTCAAAAGTATGAATCTATGTTTTATAAATCAATTCAAATAAATTAATTTAACATATCTAATTCGGTATGTAAAGTTTTTTTTTAGTATTTTTTTTATATTTTTATTTCGTAGATTAGGTCATTATAAGAAACTAATTTCAATATTTTTGTTTTATATTCAGTAGTTATTTTATAATATTTTTTTGAAAATTTGAATCCTATGACGTCACTTTTTTGCACAAATATGTAGTTGCGTTGAGGAGCCAAGAAAAGCACGCGAGTAAAAAAAAAGAAACTAGAACACTTGACAGTGACACCTACTAATTCGTAAGTCTCTATTCAATCAAAACAAAAGTGCAAAAAAGTGACGTCATTTAGAGGTCAATGAAAGTCGAATTATTTCATCGTTTTTTGTTAAAATAAATGGCATCTTATCGTTTTAAAAGGTCAGAGTAGAAAAATAAGGGTTTGTATAGTAGATCCAACCGTTTATCCTCTTTTTGACAGCACCAATAGAACGTAACATGACGATGTTACGCAAAAGTTAACTTATAAATGCGAGGTTTTAAAAATATGACAACTGCTTAAATTTGCTCCTTGATCCCGTATAATAATCATCTTTCACAAAATGAGTCCATAAGTGCAGTAGTTTTTTTATAAATTCCATAAAATAACAAACGTTTTTAAAAAATTACGTTCTATGGCTATCAACATAGTGATGTTACGAAGTTACGATTGAGATATCGATATTGTTTATGAACTATTTTTACACGGGTGTTTTCCGTTCTCGGCACATAATATCGGATTTATTTTTATGTAAAACCGTTATATTGATGCGCCTCAGGAAAACATACAGCATTATTTGAAGACGTGTTTATCTCCTGGTGTATATCCAAAAAAGAACAAGGTTATGATGACTATGATGATTACAAGTACAAGTCATACTTGACGAAGCTGTTACCGGTTAAATCTGGGATGGCCAGCGAGCAACACGGAAGGGAGTAGGCATACACAGCGTTTCCCCTCTGTCAAAGTACAAGTCCGCATGGACCATGGAGTTTGATAATATACTGTGGGGTGAGGGCGGGGCTAGATTTGTGAATGGTGCTTTATTTTTTATGTGTTAGTGATTTGGTTGTGTGAGTATGATCGGCAATGGATCGGTACAGGTATGTTTTGTATGTAATAGTGCGGCTTTGCGCTAGTGTGCAACTTCCCCTCCCGCAAGAAATGACAGAAAGATTTGAACAATATTTTTTAGCTAAGGCTACTCCCTTCCGTGTTGCTCGCTGGGGATGGCAGACATTAAAGTCTGCCGTTTGGTACCAGAAAATAGTAAAGTTTGAGCAACCCCAATTCCAATTTAAGCAAACGAAATCTAATCTTTTATTTTTATTTATTTATTAATCAAAATCAGATTCATCGTTGCTGTCACTCGAGCTATTGCCGACATTTATAATTAATTGTTGACTCATATAATCTATCGCCACGTGTTTATCCCAATCTGCCATTATAGTTTCTTGTGTTTTTTGAATTACATTTTGCCAGCTTTCCGCAGTTACTTTCACACATGCATTTTTTAATAAATTTACCATTTTGTTTGCCGTGAATGGGGGTTTTGTGTTATTTCTAGCAGCGTGTCCTTTAACTTGAGCCCATATTAATTCAATGGCATTGTATTGACAATGATAGGGTGGAAGTCTAAGAACCCAATGACCATGTTCTGCAGCTATTTCGTCGATCACATATCGTTTTGGGAAGTGTTTTTTTGTTCGTAATATATTTAGTAATTGTACTTTTAGTAAGGAGTTATCAACATTTTCACCATGTCGTTGAAGCCAGTCAATGATTACTTGTTTTTTGTCGGCCTGGGTCGGCATTTTATCAATTTGGCGTGAGTGATAGGATGCGTTATCCATAATAATAACTGACGGTTCTTCCAATGATTGTACCATTTCCTTAAACCAACTTTCGTAAACCTCAGAATTCATTTCTTCGTGGTACTCAACTGTTTTTTTGGATTTAAAGGCCAACAAAGCATCTGGCATGAATCCTTTCACAGACCCTGCATGGCAAATGATTAGACGTTCTCCTTTTCCCATCGGTACTGAGGTAGTGGAAGCAGCGGTGTCATCAGTCCAGCTCTTAGACACTGTGTGGTTCGCATTCAGCCAAGTTTCGTCAGTGAAAACAACATTTGACCAATCTGTAATTTTTTTGGCTTCGCTCAAAAATTCGCAACGAGCAAAAGCTACGTCGCGACGCTCCATCAATATTTTGCGTTTGTCCGATTTTTTATAAGTAAATCCAATTTCATTCAAGACCTTTACCAATGACGATTTTTGACCTCGGAACAAATCACATTCACGCAAAGAAGCAACAAGTTTTTTAAGTGTTGGAACTTCTTTACGTAAGTAATAGTTATATATATGACGGCGTATAGCGTCTGCGTCAAAGTTGTCAACCGAAGTCACACGACGTGGTTGGCGTTTTTTCTTCGGCGTACGAAGCTTATTCTCCTGCATGCCGCTTGTTCCGTAGGCTTCGGTAGTAATTTTTGTAATCGTAGATGCACTAATACCTAACGCGGCCGCAACGCGCTCTCTCACTTGCGACAATGGTAAAAGCGGGCCGCCATTTTGATACTCTGCTTCAAAGTAATTACGAAGCTTGATCACCATTTCTCTCGTCTGTCCTTTCAGCACTGATCCTTTCGGCATTTTATAGTTCCAATATAAAACTCAGCAAATAATTACTAGCACGGGCGTCTTGTTGCGAGTGACAGTGACAAATACAAAACGGCGGTGGACCATTGAGTTTTACTACCTTGATAAAATACTACTGCTTACCCATAGACAAAAAAATTGGCAGTCATAGGAATTGCCGATAGAAGTGAAAACTTATAACTCAGAATTTGATAGCTTACCTTGGAAACTACACGGGTGTAACCGGACGGCGTGGCCTCGCCATCTGGGCATGGCCATCTAGAAATGCGTCAGCATTTCCCATTGGCTGATGCGTTTCTAGATGGCCATGCCATGACGGCCTGTCCACGCCCTTTCAACATTCCCCATTGGCTGACGTATTTCTAGATGGCCAATAGCCATGGTCATGGCGCCATTCCTAGGACTATTCTCTTTCCGCACAGACTCGATAGAAAAATGAATCGAAATCGTGTCCACTATAATCACTTGGTCACAACACTTTAACTGACAAATTAGATCTGTCAAAAAGAGGATAAACGGTTGGATCTACTATAACATAAAATCTCGAAATGGTTTCGGAATTGGCATAGGTTAATTTTTTTTAGCATACCGAATTGTTATAGACTAATTATTATTGGCAAATTATTGTATCCGCGCCGATATTTTTATATATATAAATATATATATTTATTGTTGGAGACGAAAATAGCCTAGTAGACCGAAAAGTATAAAAGGCGGCGCGCAGAGCGCTCGTGGTTCACTCTGCCTTCAACCGTCGACGAGTCAACATCTCAGAGTTCGTTTTTGCGGTGAGTCAATCCTTGTCGTGATTTTGTATAGTGTAGTAGGCTATTTTCGTCTCCAACAATATATATATATATATATATATACATTCCATGCCTTATATATATAATAAGGCATGGAATATTTTTCTTTGTTTTCATTGCATAGTGTGGTGCCGGTGATGGAAGTCCAGAATTTTATCGTAGTTCGTCGACAGATATTACCACATTCATTTGTTTTTAACTATTACTCATCTATTGTTTTTTTATGTCTGAAGCTATTTGTTTTGAATAGGCATTGCTACAAGAACCTTTGCCATGGACGCTTATGTACATACATGCCTGCGCCGGTGGCACAGAAGCTAGTCTTTTTTAATTATAGCTCATGCTTATAAATCATTGAATCTTATTAGCTGTCACACTGAAGAAAGTAATGCTAATGTTTTAAGACTCTACCGTGATACTTTTTGTGTGTTATAGAAGAATATCTGACTGACGATGGCCCAAGCTGCTGCGCCGTGCAGCTCCTCGAGCTGCTGTCCTGAGTGGTTCTCCGAGCTGCTGTCCTGAGCGGCTCTCCGAGCTGCTATCCGGAGAGGCTCTCCGAGAAGCTGTCTTTGGTATGCATTAATAAAGAAAATTATCACTAAACTGTGCGAGTGAGATGTATGTAAGGCATGGAATGTTTTTCTTTGTTTACATTTTATAGTGTGGTGCATGTGATGGAAGTCCAGAATTTTATCGTAGTTCGTAGACAGATATTAACACATTCATTTGTTTTTAACTATTCCTCATCTATTGTTTTTTTATGTCTGAAGCTATTTGTTTTGAATTGGCATTGCTACAAGAACCTTTGCCATGGACGCTTATTTACATACATGCCTGCGCCGGTGGCACAGGAGCTAGTCCTTTTTATTTATAGCTCATGCTCATAAATCATTGAATCTTATTAGCTGTCACACTGAAGAAAGTAATGCTAATGTTTTAAGACTCTACCATGATACTTTTTGTGTGTTATAGAAGAATATCTGACTGACGATGGCCCAAGCTGCTGCGCCGTGCAGCTCCTCGAGCTGCTGTCCTGAGTGGTTCTCCGAGCTGCTGTCCTGAGCTGCTCTCCGAGCTGCTATCCGGAGAGGCTCTCCGAGAAGCTGTCTTTGGTATGCATTAATAAAGAAAAATATCACTAAACTGTACGAGTGAGATGTATGTAAGGCATGGAATGTTTTTATTTGTTTACATTGCATAGTGTGGTGCATGTGATGGAAGTCCAGAATTTTATCGTAGTTCGTCGACAGATATTAACACATTCATTTGTTTTTAACTATTACACATCTATTGTTTTTTTATGTCTGAAGCTATTTGTTTTGAATAGGCATTGCTACAAGAACCTTTGCCATGGACGCTTATGTACATACATGCCTGCGCCGGTGGCACAGGAGCTAGTCTTTTTATTTATAGCTCATGCTCATAAATCATTGAATCTTATTAGTTGTCACACTGAAGAAAGTAATGCTAATGTTTTAAGACTCTACCGTGATACTTTTTGTGTGTTATAGAAGAATATCTGACTGACGATGGCCCAAGCTGCTGCGCCGTGCAGCTCTTTGAGCTGCTGTCCTGAGTGGCTCTTTGAGCTGCTGTCCTGAGCGGCTCTCCGAGCTGCTATCCGGAGAGGCTCTCCGAGAAGCTGTCTTTGGTATGCATTAATAAAGAAAAATATCACTAAACTGTACGAGTGAGATGTATGTAAGGCATGGAATGTTTTTATTTGTTTACATTGCATAGTGTGGTGCATGTGATGGAAGTCCAGAATTTTATCGTAGTTCGTCGACAGATATTAACACATTCATTTGTTTTTAACTATTACTCATCTATTGTTTTTTTATGTCTGAAGCTATTTGTTTTGAATAGGCACTGCTACAAGAACCTTTGCCATGGACGCTTATGTACATACATGCCTGCGCCGGTGGCATAGGAGCTAGTCTTTTTTATTTATAGCTCATGCTCATAAATCATTGAATCTTATTAGTTGTCGCACTGAAGAAAGTAATGCTAATGTTTTAAGTTTCTACCGTGATACTTTTTGTGTGTTATAGAAGAATATCTGACTGACGATGGCCCAAGCTGCTGCGCCGTGCAGCTCTTCGAGCTGCTGTCCTGAGTGGCTTTTTGAGCTGCTGTCCTGAGCGGCTCGAGCTGCTCTCCGAGAAGCTGTCTTTGGTATGCATTAATAAAGAAAAATATCACTAAACTGTGCGAGTGAGATGTATGTAAGGCATGGAATGTTTTTCTTTGTTTACATTGCATAGTGTGGTGCATGTGATGGAAGTCCAGAATTTCATCGTAGTTCGTCGACAGATATTAACACATTCATTTGTTTTTTAACTATTACTCATCTATTGTTTTTTATGTCTGAAGCTATTTGTTTTGAATAGGCATTGCTACAAGAACCTTTGCCATGGACACTTATGTACATACATGCCTGCGCCGGTGGCACAGGAGCTTGTCTTTTTTATTTATAGCTCATGCTCATAAATCATTGAATCTTATTAGTTGTCACACTGAAGAAAGTAATGCTAATGTTTTAAGACTCTACCGTGATACTTTTTGTGTGTTATAGAAGAATATCTGACTGACGATGGCCCAAGCTGCTGCGCCGTGTAGCTCCTCGAGCTGCTGTCCTGAGTGGTTCTCCGAGCTGCTGTCCTGAGCGGCTCTCCGAGCTGCTATCCGAGCTGCTATCCGGAGAGGCTCTCCGAGAAGCTGTCTTTGGTATGCATAATTAAAGAAAAATATCACTAAACAGTGCGAGTGAGATGTATGTAAGGCATGGAATGTTTTTCTTTGTTTTCATTGCATAGTGTGGTGCATGTGATGGAAGTCCAGAATTTTATCGTAGTTTGTCGAAATATATCAACACATTCGTTTTAAACTATTACTCATCTATTGTTTTTTATGTCTGAAGCTATTTGTTTTGATAAGGCATTGCTACAAGAACCTTTGCCATGGACGCTTATGTACATACATGCCTGCGCCGGTGGCACAGGAGCTAGTCTTTTTTATTTACAGCTCATGCTCATAAATCATTGAATCTTATTAGTTGTCACACTGAAGAAAGTAATGCTAATGTTTTAAGTTTCTACCGTGATACTTTTTGTGTGTTATAGAAGAATATCTGACTGACGATGGCCCAAGCTGCTGCGCCGTGCAGCTCCTCGAGCTGCTGTCCTGAGTGGTTCTCCGAGCTGCTGTCCTGAGTGGTTCTCCGAGCTGCTGTCCTGAGCTGCTCTCCGAGCTGCTGTCCTGAGCTGCTCTCCGAGCTGCTATCCGGAGAGGCTCTCCGAGAAGCTGTCTTTGGTATGCATTAATAAAGAAAAATATCACTAAACTGTGCGTGTGAGATTTATGTAAGGCATGGAATGTTTTTCTTTGTTTTCATTGCATAGTGTGGTGCATGTGATGGAAGTCCAGAATTTTATCGTAGTTCGTCGACAGATATTAACACATTCATTTGTTTTTAACTATTACACATCTATTGTTTTTTTATGTCTGAAGCTATTTGTTTTGAATAGGCATTGCTACAAGAACCTTTGCCATGGACGCTTATGTACATACATGCCTGCGCCGGTGGCACAGGAGCTAGTCTTTTTATTTATAGCTCATGCTCATAAATCATTGAATCTTATTAGTTGTCACACTGAAGAAAGTAATGCTAATGTTTTAAGACTCTACCGTGATACTTTTTGTGTGTTATAGAAGAATATCTGACTGACGATGGCCCAAGCTGCTGCGCCGTGCAGCTCTTCGAGCTGCTGTCCTGAGTGGCTCTTTGAGCTGCTGTCCTGAGCGGCTCTCCGAGCTGCTATCCGGAGAGGCTCTCCGAGAAGCTGTCTTTGGTATGCATTAATAAAGAAAAATATCACTAAACTGTACGAGTGAGATGTATGTAAGGCATGGAATGTTTTTATTTGTTTACATTGCATAGTGTGGTGCATGTGATGGAAGTCCAGAATTTTATCGTAGTTCGTCGACAGATATTAACACATTCATTTGTTTTTAACTATTACTCATCTATTGTTTTTTTATGTCTGAAGCTATTTGTTTTGAATAGGCACTGCTACAAGAACCTTTGCCATGGACGCTTATGTACATACATGCCTGCGCCGGTGGCATAGGAGCTAGTCTTTTTTATTTATAGCTCATGCTCATAAATCATTGAATCTTATTAGTTGTCGCACTGAAGAAAGTAATGCTAATGTTTTAAGTTTCTACCGTGATACTTTTTGTGTGTTATAGAAGAATATCTGACTGACGATGGCCCAAGCTGCTGCGCCGTGCAGCTCTTCGAGCTGCTGTCCTGAGTGGCTTTTTGAGCTGCTGTCCTGAGCGGCTCGAGCTGCTCTCCGAGAAGCCGTCTTTGGTATGCATTAATAAAGAAAAATATCACTAAACTGTGCGAGTGAGATGTATGTAAGGCATGGAATGTTTTTCTTTGTTTACATTGCATAGTGTGGTGCATGTGATGGAAGTCCAGAATTTCATCGTAGTTCGTCGACAGATATTAACACATTCATTTGTTTTTTAACTATTACTCATCTATTGTTTTTTTATGTCTGAAGCTATTTGTTTTGAATAGGCATTGCTACAAGAACCTTTGCCATGGACACTTATGTACATACATGCCTGCGCCGGTGGCACAGGAGCTTGTCTTTTTTATTTATAGCTCATGCTCATAAATCATTGAATCTTATTAGTTGTCACACTGAAGAAAGTAATGCTAATGTTTTAAGACTCTACCGTGATACTTTTTGTGTGTTATAGAAGAATATCTGACTGACGATGGCCCAAGCTGCTGCGCCGTGTAGCTCCTCGAGCTGCTGTCCTGAGTGGTTCTCCGAGCTGCTGTCCTGAGCGGCTCTCCGAGCTGCTATCCGAGCTGCTATCCGGAGAGGCTCTCCGAGAAGCTGTCTTTGGTATGCATAATTAAAGAAAAATATCACTAAACAGTGCGAGTGAGATGTATGTAAGGCATGGAATGTTTTTCTTTGTTTTCATTGCATAGTGTGGTGCATGTGATGGAAGTCCAGAATTTTATCGTAGTTTGTCGAAATATATCAACACATTCGTTTTAAACTATTACTCATCTATTGTTTTTTATGTCTGAAGCTATTTGTTTTGATAAGGCATTGCTACAAGAACCTTTGCCATGGACGCTTATGTACATACATGCCTGCGCCGGTGGCACAGGAGCTAGTCTTTTTTATTTACAGCTCATGCTCATAAATCATTGAATCTTATTAGTTGTCACACTGAAGAAAGTAATGCTAATGTTTTAAGTTTCTACCGTGATACTTTTTGTGTGTTATAGAAGAATATCTGACTGACGATGGCCCAAGCTGCTGCGCCGTGCAGCTCCTCGAGCTGCTGTCCTGAGTGGTTCTCCGAGCTGCTGTCCTGAGTGGTTCTCCGAGCTGCTGTCCTGAGCTGCTCTCCGAGCTGCTGTCCTGAGCTGCTCTCCGAGCTGCTATCCGGAGAGGCTCTCCGAGAAGCTGTCTTTGGTATGCATTAATAAAGAAAAATATCACTAAACTGTGCGTGTGAGATTTATGTAAGGCATGGAATGTTTTTCTTTGTTTTCATTGCATAGTGTGGTGCATGTGATGGAAGTCCAGAATTTTATCGTAGTTCGTCGACAGATATTAACACATTCATTTGTTTTTAACTATTACACATCTATTGTTTTTTTATGTCTGAAGCTATTTGTTTTGAATAGGCATTGCTACAAGAACCTTTGCCATGGACGCTTATGTACATACATGCCTGCGCCGGTGGCACAGGAGCTAGTCTTTTTATTTATAGCTCATGCTCATAAATCATTGAATCTTATTAGTTGTCACACTGAAGAAAGTAATGCTAATGTTTTAAGACTCTACCGTGATACTTTTTGTGTGTTATAGAAGAATATCTGACTGACGATGGCCCAAGCTGCTGCGCCGTGCAGCTCTTCGAGCTGCTGTCCTGAGTGGCTCTTTGAGCTGCTGTCCTGAGCGGCTCTCCGAGCTGCTATCCGGAGAGGCTCTCCGAGAAGCTGTCTTTGGTATGCATTAATAAAGAAAAATATCACTAAACTGTACGAGTGAGATGTATGTAAGGCATGGAATGTTTTTATTTGTTTACATTGCATAGTGTGGTGCATGTGATGAAAGTCCAGAATTTTATCGTAGTTCGTCGACAGATATTAACACATTCATTTGTTTTTAACTATTACTCATCTATTGTTTTTTTATGTCTGAAGCTATTTGTTTTGAATAGGCACTGCTACAAGAACCTTTGCCATGGACGCTTATGTACATACATGCCTGCGCCGGTGGCATAGGAGCTAGTCTTTTTTATTTATAGCTCATGCTCATAAATCATTGAATCTTATTAGTTGTCGCACTGAAGAAAGTAATGCTAATGTTTTAAGTTTCTACCGTGATACTTTTTGTGTGTTATAGAAGAATATCTGACTGACGATGGCCCAAGCTGCTGCGCCGTGCAGCTCTTCGAGCTGCTGTCCTGAGTGGCTTTTTGAGCTGCTGTCCTGAGCGGCTCGAGCTGCTCTCCGAGAAGCCGTCTTTGGTATGCATTAATAAAGAAAAATATCACTAAACTGTGCGAGTGAGATGTATGTAAGGCATGGAATGTTTTTCTTTGTTTACATTGCATAGTGTGGTGCATGTGATGGAAGTCCAGAATTTCATCGTAGTTCGTCGACAGATATTAACACATTCATTTGTTTTTTAACTATTACTCATCTATTGTTTTTTTATGTCTGAAGCTATTTGTTTTGAATAGGCATTGCTACAAGAACCTTTGCCATGGACACTTATGTACATACATGCCTGCGCCGGTGGCACAGGAGCTTGTCTTTTTTATTTATAGCTCATGCTCATAAATCATTGAATCTTATTAGTTGTCACACTGAAGAAAGTAATGCTAATGTTTTAAGACTCTACCGTGATACTTTTTGTGTGTTATAGAAGAATATCTGACTGACGATGGCCCAAGCTGCTGCGCCGTGTAGCTCCTCGAGCTGCTGTCCTGAGTGGTTCTCCGAGCTGCTGTCCTGAGCGGCTCTCCGAGCTGCTATCCGAGCTGCTATCCGGAGAGGCTCTCCGAGAAGCTGTCTTTGGTATGCATAATTAAAGAAAAATATCACTAAACAGTGCGAGTGAGATGTATGTAAGGCATGGAATGTTTTTCTTTGTTTTCATTGCATAGTGTGGTGCATGTGATGGAAGTCCAGAATTTTATCGTAGTTTGTCGAAATATATCAACACATTCGTTTTAAACTATTACTCATCTATTGTTTTTTATGTCTGAAGCTATTTGTTTTGATAAGGCATTGCTACAAGAACCTTTGCCATGGACGCTTATGTACATACATGCCTGCGCCGGTGGCACAGGAGCTAGTCTTTTTTATTTACAGCTCATGCTCATAAATCATTGAATCTTATTAGTTGTCACACTGAAGAAAGTAATGCTAATGTTTTAAGTTTCTACCGTGATACTTTTTGTGTGTTATAGAAGAATATCTGACTGACGATGGCCCAAGCTGCTGCGCCGTGCAGCTCTTCAAGCTGCTGTCCTGAGTGGCTTTTTGAGCTGCTGTCCTGAGCGGCTCGAGCTGCTCTCCGAGAAGCTGTCTTTGGTATGCATTAATAAAGAAAAATATCACTAAACTGTGCGAGTGAGATGTATGTAAGGCATGGAATGTTTTTCTTTGTTTACATTGCATAGTGTGGTGCATGTGATGGAAGTCTAGAATTTCATCGTAGTTCGTCGACAGATATTAACACATTCATTTGTTTTTTAACTATTACTCATCTATTGTTTTTTATGTCTGAAGCTATTTGTTTTGATAAGGCATTGCTACAAGAATCGTTGCCATGGACGCTTATGTACATACATGCCTGCGCCGGTGGCACAGGAGCTAGTCTTTTTTATTTACAGCTCATGCTCATAAATCATTGAATCTTATTAGTTGTCACACTGAAGAAAGTAATGCTAATGTTTTAAGACTCTACCGTGATACTTTTTGTGTGTTATAGAAGAATATCTGACTGACGATGGCCCAAGCAGCTGCGCCGTGCAGCTCCTCGAGCTGCTGTCCTGAGCGGCTCTCCGAGCTGCTATCCGGAGAGGCTCTCCGAGAAGCTGTCTTTGGTATGCATTAATAAAGAAAATTATCACTAAACTGTGCGAGTGAGATGTATGTAAGGCATGGAATGTTTTTCTTTGTTTACATTTTATAGTGTGGTGCATGTGATGGAAGTCCAGAATTTTATCGTAGTTCGTCGACAGATATTAACACATTCATTTGTTTTTAACTATTCCTCATCTATTGTTTTTTATGTCTGAAGCTATTTGTTTTGAATTGGCATTGCTACAAGAACCTTTGCCATGGACGCTTATTTACATACATGCCTGCGCCGGTGGCACAGGAGCTAGTCTTTTTTATTTATAGCTCATGCTCATAAATCATTGAATCTTATTAGCTGTCACACTGAAGAAAGTAATGCTAATGTTTTAAGACTCTACCGTGATACTTTTTGTGTGTTATAGAAGAATATCTGACTGACGATGGCCCAAGCTGCTGCGCCGTGCAGCTCCTCGAGCTGCTGTCCTGAGTGGTTCTCCGAGCTGCTGTCCTGAGCGGCTCTCCGAGCTGCTATCCGGAGAGGCTCTCCGAGAAGCTGTCTTTGGTATGCATAATTAAAGAAAAATATCACTAGACAGTGCGAGTGAGATGTATGTAAGGCATGGAATGTTTTTCTTTGTTTTCATTGCATAGTGTGGTGCGGGTGATGGAAGTCCAGAATTTTATCGTAGTTTGTCGAAATATATCAACACATTCGTTTTAAACTATTACTCATCTATTGTTTTTTTATGTCTGAAGCTATTTGTTTTGAATAGGCATTGCTACAAGAACCTTTGCCATGGACACTTATGTACATACATGCCTGCGCTGGTGGCACAGGAGCTAGTCTTTTTTATTTATAGCTCATGCTCATAAATCATTGAATCTTATTAGTTGTCACACTGAAGAAAGTAATGCTAATGTTTTAAGACTCTACCGTGATACTTTTTGTGTGTTATAGAAGAATATCTGACTGACGATGGCCCAAGCTGCTGCGCCGTGCAGCTCCTCGAGCTGCTGTCCTGAGTGGTTCTCCGAGCTGCTGTCCTGAGCGGCTCTCCGAGCTGCTATCCGGAGAGGCTCTCCGAGAAGCTGTCTTTGGTATGCATTAATAAAGAAAATTATCACTAAACTGTGCGAGTTAGATGTATGTAAGGCATGGAATGTTTTTCTTTGTTTACATTTTATAGTGTGGTGCATGTGATGGAAGTCCAGAATTTTATCGTAGTTCGTCGACAGATATTAACACATTCATTTGTTTTTAACTATTACTCATCTATTGTTTTTTATGTCTGAAGCTATTTGTTTTGAATTGGCATTGCTACAAGAACCTTTGCCATGGACGCTTATTTACATACATGCCTGCGCCGGTAACACAGGAGCTAGTCTTTTTTATTTACAGCTCATGCTCATAAATCATTGAATCTTATTAGCTGTCACACTGAAGAAAGTAATGCTAATGTTTTAAGACTCTACCGTGATACTTTTTGTGTGTTATAGAAGAATATCTGACTGACGATGGCCCAAGCTGCTGCGCCGTGCAGCTCCTCGAGCTGCTGTCCTGAGTGGTTCTCCGAGCTGCTGTCCGGAGCGGCTCTCCGAGCTGCTATCCGGAGAGGCTCTCCGAGAAGCTGTCTTTGGTATGCATTAATAAAGAAAATTATCACTAAACTGTGCGAGTGAGATGTATGTAAGGCATGGAATGTTTTTCTTTGTTTACATTTTATAGTGTGGTGAATGTGATGGAAGTCCAGAATTTTATCGTAGTTCGTCGACAGATATTAACACATTCATTTGTTTTTAACTATTCCTCATCTATTGTTTTTATGTCTGAAGCTATTTGTTTTGAATAGGCATTGCTACAAGAACCTTTGCCATGGACGCTTATTTACATACATGCCTGCGCCGGTGGCACAGGAGCTAGTCCTTTTTATTTATAGCTCATGCTCATAAATCATTGAATCTTATTAGCTGTCACACTGAAGAAAGTAATGCTAATGTTTTAAGACTCTACCGTGATACTTTTTGTGTGTTATAGAAGAATATCTGACTGACGATGGCCCAAGCTGCTGCGCCGTGCAGCTCCTCGAGCTGCTGTCCTGAGTGGTTCTCCGAGCTGCTGTCCTGAGCGGCTCTCCGAGCTGCTATCCGGAGAGGCTCTCCGAGAAGCTGTCTTTGGTATGCATAATTAAAGAAAAATATCACTAGACAGTGCGAGTGAGATGTATGTAAGGCATGGAATGTTTTTCTTTGTTTTCATTGCATAGTGTGGTGCGGGTGATGGAAGTCCAGAATTTTATCGTAGTTTGTCGAAATATATCAACACATTCGTTTTAAACTATTACTCATCTATTGTTTTTTTATGTCTGAAGCTATTTGTTTTGAATAGGCATTGCTACAAGAACCTTTGCCATGGACACTTATGTACATACATGCCTGCGCCGGTGGCACAGGAGCTAGTCTTTTTTATTTATAGCTCATGCTCATAAATCATTGAATCTTATTAGTTGTCACACTGAAGAAAGTAATGCTAATGTTTTAAGACTCTACCGTGATACTTTTTGTGTGTTATAGAAGAATATCTGACTGACGATGGCCCAAGCTGCTGCGCCGTGCAGCTCCTCGAGCTGCTGTCCTGAGTGGTTCTCCGAGCTGCTGTCCTGAGCGGCTCTCCGAGCTGCTATCCGGAGAGGCTCTCCGAGAAGCTGTCTTTGGTATGCATTAATAAAGAAAATTATCACTAAACTGTGCGAGTTAGATGTATGTAAGGCATGGAATGTTTTTCTTTGTTTACATTTTATAGTGTGGTGCATGTGATGGAAGTCCAGAATTTTATCGTAGTTCGTCGACAGATATTAACACATTCATTTGTTTTTAACTATTACTCATCTATTGTTTTTTATGTCTGAAGCTATTTGTTTTGAATTGGCATTGCTACAAGAACCTTTGCCATGGACGCTTATTTACATACATGCCTGCGCCGGTAACACAGGAGCTAGTCTTTTTTATTTACAGCTCATGCTCATAAATCATTGAATCTTATTAGCTGTCACACTGAAGAAAGTAATGCTAATGTTTTAAGACTCTACCGTGATACTTTTTGTGTGTTATAGAAGAATATCTGACTGACGATGGCCCAAGCTGCTGCGCCGTGCAGCTCCTCGAGCTGCTGTCCTGAGTGGTTCTCCGAGCTGCTGTCCGGAGCGGCTCTCCGAGCTGCTATCCGGAGAGGCTCTCCGAGAAGCTGTCTTTGGTATGCATTAATAAAGAAAATTATCACTAAACTGTGCGAGTGAGATGTATGTAAGGCATGGAATGTTTTTCTTTGTTTACATTTTATAGTGTGGTGAATGTGATGGAAGTCCAGAATTTTATCGTAGTTCGTCGACAGATATTAACACATTCATTTGTTTTTAACTATTCCTCATCTATTGTTTTTATGTCTGAAGCTATTTGTTTTGAATAGGCATTGCTACAAGAACCTTTGCCATGGACACTTATGTACATACATGCCTGCGCTGGTGGCACAGGAGCTAGTCTTTTTTATTTATAGCTCATGCTCATAAATCATTGAATCTTATTAGTTGTCACACTGAAGAAAGTAATGCTAATGTTTTAAGACTCTACCGTGATACTTTTTGTGTGTTATAGAAGAATATCTGACTGACGATGGCCCAAGCTGCTGCGCCGTGCAGCTCCTCGAGCTGCTGTCCTGAGTGGTTCTCCGAGCTGCTGTCCTGAGCGGCTCTCCGAGCTGCTATCCGGAGAGGCTCTCCGAGAAGCTGTCTTTGGTATGCATTAATAAAGAAAATTATCACTAAACTGTGCGAGTTAGATGTATGTAAGGCATGGAATGTTTTTCTTTGTTTACATTTTATAGTGTGGTGCATGTGATGGAAGTCCAGAATTTTATCGTAGTTCGTCGACAGATATTAACACATTCATTTGTTTTTAACTATTACTCATCTATTGTTTTTTATGTCTGAAGCTATTTGTTTTGAATTGGCATTGCTACAAGAACCTTTGCCATGGACGCTTATTTACATACATGCCTGCGCCGGTAACACAGGAGCTAGTCTTTTTTATTTACAGCTCATGCTCATAAATCATTGAATCTTATTAGCTGTCACACTGAAGAAAGTAATGCTAATGTTTTAAGACTCTACCGTGATACTTTTTGTGTGTTATAGAAGAATATCTGACTGACGATGGCCCAAGCTGCTGCGCCGTGCAGCTCCTCGAGCTGCTGTCCTGAGTGGTTCTCCGAGCTGCTGTCCTGAGCGGCTCTCCGAGCTGCTATCCGGAGAATCTCTCCGAGAAGCTGTCTTTGGTATGCATAATTAAAGAAAAATATCACTAGACAGTGCGAGTGAGATGTATGTAAGGCATGGAATGTTTTTCTTTGTTTTCATTGCATAGTGTGGTGCGGGTGATGGAAGTCCAGAATTTTATCGTAGTTTGTCGAAATATATCAACACATTCGTTTTAAACTATTACGCATCTATTGTTTTTTTATGTCTGAAGCTATTTGTTTTGAATAGGCATTGCTACAAGAACCTTTGCCATGGACACTTATGTACATACATGCCTGCGCTGGTGGCACAGGAGCTAGTCTTTTTTATTTATAGCTCATGCTCATAAATCATTGAATCTTATTAGTTGTCACACTGAAGAAAGTAATGCTAATGTTTTAAGACTCTACCGTGATACTTTTTGTGTGTTATAGAAGAATATCTGACTGACGATGGCCCAAGCTGCTGCGCCGTGCAGCTCCTCGAGCTGCTGTCCTGAGTGGTTCTCCGAGCTGCTGTCCTGAGCGGCTCTCCGAGCTGCTATCCGGAGAGGCTCTCCGAGAAGCTGTCTTTGGTATGCATTAATAAAGAAAATTATCACTAAACTGTGCGAGTGAGATGTATGTAAGGCATGGAATGTTTTTCTTTGTTTACATTTTATAGTGTGGTGCATGTGATGGAAGTCCAGAATTTTATCGTAGTTCGTCGACAGATATTAACACATTCATTTGTTTTTAACAATTCCTCATCTATTGTTTTTATGTCTGAAGCTATTTGTTTTGAATTGGCATTGCTACAAGAACCTTTGCCATGGACGCTTATTTACATACATTCCTGCGCCGGTGGCACAGGAGCAAGTCCTTTTTATTTATAGCTCATGCTCATAAATCATTGAATCTTATTAGCTGTCACACTGAAGAAAGTAATGCTAATGTTTTAAGACTCTACCGTGATACTTTTTGTGTGTTATAGAAGAATATCTGACTGACGATGGCCCAAGCTGCTGCGCCGTGCAGCTCCTCGAGCTGCTGTCCTGAGTGGTTCTCCGAGCTGCTGTCCTGAGCGGCTCTCCGAGCTGCTATCCGGAGAGGCTCTCCGAGAAGCTGTCTTTGGTATGCATTAATAAAGAAAAATATCACTAAACTAGGGTGTGAGATTTATGTAAGGCATGGAATGTTTTTCTTTGTTTACATTTTATAGTGTGGTGCATGTGATGGAAGTCCAGAATTTTATCGTAGTTCGTCGACAGATATTAACACATTCATTTGTTTTTAACTATTACTCATCTATTGTTTTTTATGTCTGAAGCTATTTGTTTTGAATTGGCATTGCTACAAGAACCTTTGCCATGGACGCTTATTTACATACATGCCTGCGCCAGTGGCACAGGAGCAAGTCCTTTTTATTTATAGCTCATGCTCATAAATCATTGAATCTTATTAGCTGTCACACTGAAGAAAGTAATGCTAATGTTTTAAGACTCTACCGTGATACTTTTTGTGTGTTATAGAAGAATATCTGACTGACGATGGCCCAAGCTGCTGCGCCGTGCAGCTCCTCGAGCTGCTGTCCTGAGTGGTTCTCCGAGCTGCTGTCCTGAGCGGCTCTCCGAGCTGCTATCCGGAGAATCTCTCCGAGAAGCTGTCTTTGGTATGCATAATTAAAGTAAAATATCACTAGACAGTGCGAGTGAGATGTATGTAAGGCATGGAATGTTTTTCTTTGTTTTCATTGCATAGTGTGGTGCGGGTGATGGAAGTCCAGAATTTTATCGTAGTTTGTCGAAATATATCAACACATTCGTTTTAAACTATTACGCATCTATTGTTTTTTTATGTCTGAAGCTATTTGTTTTGAATAGGCATTGCTACAAGAACCTTTGCCATGGACACTTATGTACATACATGCCTGCGCTGGTGGCACAGGAGCTAGTCTTTTTTATTTATAGCTCATGCTCATAAATCATTGAATCTTATTAGTTGTCACACTGAAGAAAGTAATGCTAATGTTTTAAGACTCTACCGTGATACTTTTTGTGTGTTATAGAAGAATATCTGACTGACGATGGCCCAAGCTGCTGCGCCGTGCAGCTCCTCGAGCTGCTGTCCTGAGTGGTTCTCCGAGCTGCTGTCCTGAGCGGCTCTCCGAGCTGCTATCCGGAGAGGCTCTCCGAGAAGCTGTCTTTGGTATGCATTAATAAAGAAAATTATCACTAAACTGTGCGAGTTAGATGTATGTAAGGCATGGAATGTTTTTCTTTGTTTACATTTTATAGTGTGGTGCATGTGATGGAAGTCCAGAATTTTATCGTAGTTCGTCGACAGATATTAACACATTCATTTGTTTTTAACTATTACTCATCTATTGTTTTTTTATGTCTGAAGCTATTTGTTTTGAATTGGCATTGCTACAAGAACCTTTGCCATGGACGCTTATTTACATACATGCCTGCGCCGGTGGCACAGGAGCTAGTCTTTTTTATTTACAGCTCATGCTCATAAATCATTGAATCTTATTAGCTGTCACACTGAAGAAAGTAATGCTAATGTTTTAAGACTCTACCGTGATACTTTTTGTGTGTTATAGAAGAATATCTGACTGACGATGGCCCAAGCTGCTGCGCCGTGCAGCTCCTCGAGCTGCTGTCCTGAGTGGTTCTCCGAGCTGCTGTCCTGAGCGGCTCTCCGAGCTGCTATCCGGAGAGGCTCTCCGAGAAGCTGTCTTTGGTATGCATTAATAAAGAAAATTATCACTAAACTGTGCGAGTGAGATGTATGTAAGGCATGGAATGTTTTTCTTTGTTTACATTTTATAGTGTGGTGAATGTGATGGAAGTCCAGAATTTTATCGTAGTTCGTCGACAGATATTAACACATTCATTTGTTTTTAACTATTCCTCATCTATTGTTTTTATGTCTGAAGCTATTTGTTTTGAATTGGCATTGCTACAAGAACCTTTGCCATGGACGCTTATTTACATACATGCCTGCGCCGGTGGCACAGGAGCTAGTCCTTTTTATTTATAGCTCATGCTCATAAATCATTGAATCTTATTAGCTGTCACACTGAAGAAAGTAATGCTAATGTTTTAAGACTCTACCGTGATACTTTTTGTGTGTTATAGAAGAATATCTGACTGGCGATGGCCCAAGCTGCTGCGCCGTGCAGCTCCTCGAGCTGCTGTCCTGAGTGGTTCTCCGAGCTGCTGTCCTGAGCGGCTCTCCGAGCTGCTATCCGGAGAGGCTCTCCAAGAAGCTGTCTTTGGTATGCATTAATAAAGAAAATTATCACTAAACTGTGCGAGTGAGATGTATGTAAGGCATGGAATGTTTTTCTTTGTTTTCATTGCATAGTGTGGTGCATGTGATGGAAGTCCAGAATTTTATCGTAGTTCGTAGACAGATATTAACACATTCATTTGTTTTTAACTATTCCTCATCTATTGTTTTTTTATGTCTGAAGCTATTTGTTTTGAATTGGCATTGCTACAAGAACCTTTGCCATGGACGCTTATTTACATACATGCCTGCGCCGGTGGCACAGGAGCTAGTCCTTTTTATTTATAGCTCATGCTCATAAATCATTGAATCTTATTAGCTGTCACACTGAAGAAAGTAATGCTAATGTTTTAAGACTCTACCGTGATACTTTTTGTGTGTTATAGAAGAATATCTGACTGACGATGGCCCAAGCTGCTGCGCCGTGCAGCTCCTCGAGCTGCTGTCCTGAGTGGTTCTCCGAGCTGCTGTCCTGAGCGGCTCTCCGAGCTGCTATCCGGAGAGGCTCTCCGAGAAGCTGTCTTTGGTATGCATTTATAAAGAAAATTATCACTAAACTGTGCGAGTGAGATGTATGTAAGGCATGGAATGTTTTTCTTTGTTTACATTTTATAGTGTGGTGCATGTGATGGAAGTCCAGAATTTTATCGTAGTTCGTCGACAGATAACACATTCATTTGTTTTTAACTATTCCTCATCTATTGTTTTTATGTCTGAAGCTATTTGTTTTGAATTGGCATTGCTACAAGAACCTTTGCCATGGACGCTTATTTACATACATGCCTGCGCCGGTGGCACAGGAGCTAGTCCTTTTTATTTATAGCTCATGCTCATAAATCATTGAATCTTATTAGCTGTCACACTGAAGAAAGTAATGCTAATGTTTTAAGACTCTACCGTGATACTTTTTGTGTGTTATAGAAGAATATCTGACTGACGATGGCCCAAGCTGCTGCGCCGTGCAGCTCCTCGAGCTGCTGTCCTGAGTGGTTCTCCGAGCTGCTGTCCTGAGCTGCTCTCCAAGCTGCTATCCGGAGAGGCTCTCCGAGAAGCTGTCTTTGGTATGCATTAATAAAGAAAATTATCACTAAACTGTGCGAGTGAGATGTATGTAAGGCATGGAATGTTTTTCTTTGTTTACATTTTATAGTGTGGTGCATGTGATGGAAGTCCAGAATTTTATCGTAGTTCGTCGACAGATATTAACACATTCATTTGTTTTTAACTATTCCTCATCTATTGTTTTTATGTCTGAAGCTATTTGTTTTGAATTGGCATTGCTACAAGAACCTTTGCCATGGACGCTTATTTACATACATGCCTGCGCCGGTGGCACAGGAGCAAGTCCTTTTTATTTATAGCTCATGCTCATAAATCATTTAATCTTATTAGCTGTCACACTGAAGAAAGTAATGCTAATGTTTTAAGACTCTACCGTGATACTTTTTGTGTGTTATAGAAGAATATCTGACTGACGATGGCCCAAGCTGCTGCGCCGTGCAGCTCCTCGAGCTGCTGTCCTGAGTGGTTCTCTGAGCTGCTGTCCTGAGCGGCTCTCCGAGCTGCTATCCGGAGAGGCTCTCCGAGCTGCTATCCGGAGAGGCTCTCCGAGAAGCTGTCTTTGGTATGCATAATTAAAGAAAAATATCACTAAACTGTGCGTGTGAGATTTATGTAAGGCATGGAATGTTTTTCTTTGTTTTCATTGCATAGTGTGGTACATGTGATGGAAGTCCAGAATTTCATCGTAGTTCGTCGACAGATATTAACACATTCATTTGTTTTTTAACTATTACTCATCTATTGTGTTTTTATGTCTGAAGCTATTTGTTTTGAATAGGCATTGCTACAAGAACCTTTGCCATGCACACTTATGTACATACATGCCTGCGCCGGTGGCACAGGAGCTTGTCTTTTTTATTTATAGCTCATGCTCATAAATCATTGAATCTTATTAGTTGTCACACTGAAGAAAGTAATGCTAATGTTTTAAGACTCTACCGTGATACTTTTTGTGTGTTATAGAAGAATATCTGACTGACGATGGCCCAAGCTGCTGCGCCGTGCAGCTCCTCGAGCTGCTGTCCTGAGTGGTTCTCCGAGCTGCTGTCCTGAGCTGCTCTCCGAGCTGCTATCCGGAGAGGCTCTCCGAGAAGCTGTCTTTGGTATGCATAATTAAAGAAAATTATCACTAAACTGTGCGAGTTAGATGTATGTAAGGCATGGAATGTTTTTCTTTGTTTACATTTTATAGTGTGGTGCATGTGATGGAAGTCCAGAATTTTATCGTAGTTCGTCGACAGATATTAACACATTCATTTGTTTTTAACTATTCCTCATCTATTGTTTTTTATGTCTGAAGCTATTTGTTTTGAATTGGCATTGCTACAAGAACCTTTGCCATGGACGCTTATTTACATACATGCCTGCGCCGGTGGCACAGGAGCTAGTCTTTTTTATTTATAGCTCATGCTCATAAATCATTGAATCTTATTAGCTGTCACACTGAAGAAAGTAATGCTAATGTTTTAAGACTCTACCGTGATACTTTTTGTGTGTTATAGAAGAATATCTGACTGACGATGGCCCAAGCTGCTGCGCCGTGCAGCTCCTCGAGCTGCTGTCCTGAGTGGTTCTCCGAGCTGCTGTCCTGAGCGGCTCTCCGAGCTGCTATCCGGAGAGGCTCTCCGAGAAGCTGTCTTTGGTATGCATTAATAAAGAAAATTATCACTAAACTGTGCGAGTGAGATGTATGTAAGGCATGGAATGTTTTTCTTTGTTTACATTTTATAGTGTGGTGCATGTGATGGAAGTCCAGAATTTTATCGTAGTTCGTCGACAGATATTAACACATTCATTTGTTTTTAACAATTCCTCATCTATTGTTTTTATGTCTGAAGCTATTTGTTTTGAATTGGCATTGCTACAAGAACCTTTGCCATGGACGCTTATTTACATACATTCCTGCGCCGGTGGCACAGGAGCAATTCCTTTTTATTAATAGCTCATGCTCATAAATCATTGAATCTTATTAGCTGTCACACTGAAGAAAGTAATGCTAATGTTTTAAGACTCTACCGTGATACTTTTTGTGTGTTATAGAAGAATATCTGACTGACGATGGCCCAAGCTGCTGCGCCGTGCAGCTCCTCGAGCTGCTGTCCTGAGTGGTTCTCTGAGCTGCTGTCCTGAGCGGCTCTCCGAGCTGCTATCCGGAGAGGCTCTCCGAGAAGCTGTCTTTGGTATGCATAATTAAAGAAAAATATCACTAAACTGTGCGTGTGAGATTTATGTAAGGCATGGAATGTTTTTCTTTGTTTTCATTGCATAGTGTGGTGCATGTGATGGAAGTCCAGAATTTTATCGTAGTTCGTCGACAGATATTAACACATTCATTTGTTTTTAACTATTACACATCTATTGTTTTTTTTATGTCTGAAGCTATTTGTTTTGAATAGGCATTGCTACAAGAACCTTTGCCATGGACGCTTATGTACATACATGCCTGCGCCGGTGGCACAGGAGCTAGTCTTTTTATTTATAGCTCATGCTTTTAAATCATTGAATCTTATTAGTTGTCACACTGAAGAAAGTAATGCTAATGTTTTAAGTTTCTACTGTGATACTTTTTGTGTGTTATAGAAGAATATCTGACTGACGATGGCCCAAGCTGCTGCGCCGTGCAGCTCTTCGAGCTGTTGTCCTGAGTGGCTCTTTGAGCTGCTGTCCTGAGCGGCTCTCCGAGCTGCTATCCGGAGAGGCTCTCCGAGAAGCTGTCTTTGGTATGCATAATTAAAGAAAAATATCACTAAACTGTGCGAGTGAGATGTATGTAAGGCATGGTATGTTTTTATTTGTTTACATTGCATAGTGTGGTGCATGTGATGGAAGTCCAGAATTTTATCGTAGTTCGTCGACAGATATTAACACATTCATTTGTTTTTAACTATTCCTCATCTTTTGTTTTTATGTCTGAAGCTATTTGTTTTGAATTGGCATTGCTACAAGAACCTTTGCCATGGACGCTTATTTACATACATGCCTGCGCCGGTGGCACAGGAGCAAGTCCTTTTTATTTATAGCTCATGCTCATAAATCATTGAATCTTATTAGCTGTCACACTGAAGAAAGTAATGCTAATGTTTTAAGACTCTACCGTATTACTTTTTGTGTGTTATAGAAGAATATCTGACTGACGATGGCCCAAGCTGCTGCGCCGTGCAGCTCCTCGAGCTGCTGTCCTGAGTGGTTCTCCGAGCTGCTGTCCTGAGCGGCTCTCCGAGCTGCTATCCGGAGAGGCTCTCCGAGAAGCTGTCTTTGGTATGCATAATTAAAGAAAAATATCACTAAACTGTGCGTGTGAGATTTATGTAAGGCATGGAATGTTTTTCTTTGTTTACATTTTATAGTGCGGTGCATGTGATGGAAGCTCAGAATTTTATCGTAGTTCGTCGACAGATATTAACACATTCATTTGTTTCTAACTATTCCTCATCTATTGTTTTTTATGTCTGAAGCTATTTGTTTTGAATTGGCATTGCTACAAGAACCTTTGCCATGGACGCTTATTTACATACATGCCTGCGCCGGTGGCACAGGAGCAAGTCCTTTTTATTTATAGCTCATGCTCATAAATCATTGAATCTTATTAGCTGTCACACTGAAGAAAGTAATGCTAATGTTTTAAGACTCTACCGTGATACTTTTTGTGTGTTATAGAAGAATATCTGACTGACGATGGCCCAAGCTGCTGCGCCGTGCAGCTCCTCGAGCTGCTGTACTGAGTGGTTCTCCGAGCTGCTGTCCTGAGCGGCTCTCCGAGCTGCTATCCGGAGAGGCTCTCCGAGAAGCTGTCTTTGGTATGCATTTATAAAGAAAATTATCACTAAACTGTGCGAGTTAGATGTATGTAAGGCATGGAATGTTTTTCTTTGTTTACATTTTATAGTGTGGTGCATGTGATGGAAGTCCAGAATTTTATCGTAGTTCGTCGACAGATATTAACACATTCATTTGTTTTTAACTATTACTCATCTATTGTTTTTTTATGTCTGAAGCTATTTGTTTTGAATAGGCACTGCTACAAGAACCTTTGCCATGGACGCTTATGTACATACATGCCTGCGCCGGTGGCACAGGAGCTAGTCTTTTTTATTTATAGCTCATGCTCATAAATCATTGAATCTTATTAGTTGTCGCACTGAAGAAAGTAATGCTAATGTTTTAAGACTCTACCGTGATACTTTTTGTGTGTTATAGAAGAATATCTGACTGACGATGGCCCAAGCTGCTGCGCCGTGCAGCTCCTCGAGCTGCTGACCTGAGTGGCTTTTTGAGCTGCTGTCCTGAGCGGCTCGAGCTGCTCTCCGAGAAGCTGTATTTGGTATGCATTAATAAAGAAAAATATCACTAAACTGTGCGAGTGAGATGTATGTAAGGCATGGAATGTTTTTCTTTGTTTACATCGCATAGTGTGGTGCATGTGATGGAAGTCCAGAATTTCATCGTAGTTCGTCGACAGATATTAACACATTCATTTGTTTTTTAACTATTACTCATCTATTGTGTTTTTATGTCTGAAGCTATTTGTTTTGAATAGGCATTGCTACAAGAACCTTTGCCATGGACACTTATGTACATACATGCCTGCGCCGGTGGCACAGGAGCTTGTCTTTTTTATTTATAGCTCATGCTCATAAATCATTGAATCTTATTAGTTGTCACACTGAAGAAAGTAATGCTAATGTTTTAAGACTCTACCGTGATACTTTTTGTGTGTTATAGAAGAATATCTGACTGACGATGGCCCAAGCTGCTGCGCCGTGCAGCTCCTCGAGCTGCTGTCCTGAGTGGTTCTCCGAGCTGCTGTCCTGAGCGGCTCTCCGAGCTGCTATCCGGAGAGGCTCTCCGAGAAGCTGTCTTTGGTATGCATAATTAAAGAAAATTATCACTAAACTGTGCGAGTTAGATGTATGTAAGGCATGGAATGTTTTTCTTTGTTTACATTTTATAGTGTGGTGCATGTGATGGAAGTCCAGAATTTTATCGTAGTTCGTCGACAGATATTAACACATTCATTTGTTTTTAACTATTCCTCATCTATTGTTTTTTATGTCTGAAGCTATTTGTTTTGAATTGGCATTGCTACAAGAACCTTTGCCATGGACGCTTATTTACATACATGCCTGCGCCGGTGGCACAGGAGCTAGTCTTTTTTATTTATAGCTCATGCTCATAAATCATTGAATCTTATTAGCTGTCACACTGAAGAAAGTAATGCTAATGTTTTAAGACTCTACCGTGATACTTTTTGTGTGTTATAGAAGAATATCTGACTGACGATGGCCCAAGCTGCTGCGCCGTGCAGCTCCTCGAGCTGCTGTCCTGAGTGGTTCTCCGAGCTGCTGTCCTGAGCGGCTCTCCGAGCTGCTATCCGGAGAGGCTCTCCGAGAAGCTGTCTTTGGTATGCATTAATAAAGAAAATTATCACTAAACTGTGCGAGTGAGATGTATGTAAGGCATGGAATGTTTTTCTTTGTTTACATTTTATAGTGTGGTGCATGTGATGGAAGTCCAGAATTTTATCGTAGTTCGTCGACAGATATTAACACATTCATTTGTTTTTAACAATTCCTCATCTATTGTTTTTATGTCTGAAGCTATTTGTTTTGAATTGGCATTGCTACAAGAACCTTTGCCATGGACGCTTATTTACATACATTCCTGCGCCGGTGGCACAGGAGCAAGTCCTTTTTATTTATAGCTCATGCTCATAAATCATTGAATCTTATTAGCTGTCACACTGAAGAAAGTAATGCTAATGTTTTAAGACTCTACCGTGATACTTTTTGTGTGTTATAGAAGAATATCTGACTGACGATGGCCCAAGCTGCTGCGCCGTGCAGCTCCTCGAGCTGCTGTCCTGAGTGGTTCTCTGAGCTGCTGTCCTGAGCGGCTCTCAGAGCTGCTATCCGGAGAGGCTCTCCGAGAAGCTGTCTTTGGTATGCATAATTAAAGAAAAATATCACTAAACTGTGCGTGTGAGATTTATGTAAGGCATGGAATGTTTTTCTTTGTTTTCATTGCATAGTGTGGTGCATGTGATGGAAGTCCAGAATTTTATCGTAGTTCGTAGACAGATATTAACACATTCATTTGTTTTTAACTATTACACATCTATTGTTTTTTTATGTCTGAAGCTATTTGTTTTGAATAGGCATTGCTACAAGAACCTTTGCCATGGACGCTTATGTACATACATGCCTGCGCCGGTGGCACAGGAGCTAGTATTTTTATTTATAGCTCATGCTTTTAAATCATTGAATCTTATTAGTTGTCACACTGAAGAAAGTAATGCTAATGTTTTAAGTTTCTACCGTGATACTTTTTGTGTGTTATAGAAGAATATCTGACTGACGATGGCCCAAGCTGCTGCGCCGTGCAGCTCTTCGAGCTGTTGTCCTGAGTGGCTCTTTGAGCTGCTGTCCTGAGCGGCTCTCCGAGCTGCTATCCGGAGAGGCTCTCCGAGAAGCTGTCTTTGGTATGCATAATTAAAGAAAAATATCACTAAACTGTGCGAGTGAGATGTATGTAAGGCATGGTATGTTTTTATTTGTTTACATTGCATAGTGTGGTGCATGTGATGGAAGTCCAGAATTTTATCGTAGTTCGTCGACAGATATTAACACATTCATTTGTTTTTAACTATTACTCATCTATTGTTTTTTTATGTCTGAAGCTATTTGTTTTGAATAGGCACTGCTACAAGAACCTTTGCCATGGACGCTTATGTACATACATGCCTGCGCCGGTGGCACAGGAGCTAGTCTTTTTTATTTATAGCTCATGCTCATAAATCATTGAATCTTATTAGTTGTCGCACTGAAGAAAGTAATGCTAATGTTTTTAGTTTCTACCGTGATACTTTTTGTGTGTTATAGAAGAATATCTGACTGACGATGGCCCAAGCTGCTGCGCCGTGCAGCTCTTCGAGCTGCTGTCCTGAGTGGCTTTTTGAGCTGCTGTCCTGAGCGGCTCGAGCTGCTCTCCGAAAAGCTGTCTTTGGTATGCATTAATAAAGAAAAATATCACTAAACTGTGCGAGTGAGATGTATGTAAGGCATGGAATGTTTTTCTTTGTTTACATCGCATAGTGTGGTGCATGTGATGGATGTCCAGAATTTCATCGTAGTTCGTCGACAGATATTAACACATTCATTTGTTTTTTAACTATTACTCATCTATTGTTTTTTTATGTCTGAAGCTATTTGTTTTGAATAGGCATTGCTACAAGAACCTTTGCCATGGACACTTATGTACATACATGCCTGCGCCGGTGGCACAGGAGCTTGTCTTTTTTATTTATAGCTCATGCTCATAAATCATTGAATCTTATTAGTTGTCACACTGAAGAAAGTAATGCTAATGTTTTAAGACTCTACCGTGATACTTTTTGTGTGTTATAGAAGAATATCTGACTGACGATGGCCCAAGCTGCTGCGCCGTGCAGCTCCTCGAGCTGCTGTCCTGAGTGGTTCTCCGAGCTGCTGTCCTGAGCGGCTCTCCGAGCTGCTATCCGGAGAGGCTCTCCGAGAAGCTGTCTTTGGTATGCATTTATAAAGAAAATTATCACTAAACTGTGCGAGTTAGATGTATGTAAGGCATGGAATGTTTTTCTTTGTTTACATTTTATAGTGTGGTGCATGTGATGGAAGTCCAGAATTTTATCGTAGTTCGTCGACAGATATTAACACATTCATTTGTTTTTAACTATTACTCATCTATTGTTTTTTATGTCTGAAGCTATTTGTTTTGAATTGGCATTGCTACAAGAACCTTTGCCATGGACGCTTATTTACATACATGCCTGCGCCGGTGGCACAGGAGCAAGTCCTTTTTATTTATAGCTCATGCTCATAAATCATTGAATCTTATTAGCTGTCACACTGAAGAAAGTAATGCTAATGTTTTAAGACTCTACCGTGATACTTTTTGTGTGTTATAGAAGAATATCTGACTGACGATGGCCCAAGCTGCTGCGCCGTGCAGCTCCTCGAGCTGCTGTCCTGAGTGGTTCTCCGAGCTGCTGTCCTGAGCTGCTGTCCTGAGCGGCTCTCCGAGCTGCTATCCGGAGAGGCTCTCCGAGAAGCTGTCTTTGATATGCATTAATAAAGAAAATTATCACTAAACTGTGCGAGTGAGATGTATGTAAGGCATGGAATGTTTTTCTTAGTTTACATTTTATAGTGTGGTGCATGTGATGGAAGTCCAGAATTTTATCGTAGTTCGTCGACAGATATTAACACATTCATTTGTTTTTAACTATTCCTCATCTTTTGTTTTTATGTCTGAAGCTATTTGTTTTGAATTGGCATTGCTACAAGAACCTTTGCCATGGACGCTTATTTACATACATGCCTGCGCCGGTGGCACAGGAGCAAGTCCTTTTTATTTATAGCTCATGCTCATAAATCATTGAATCTTATTAGCTGTCACACTGAAGAAAGTAATGCTAATGTTTTAAGACTCTACCGTGATACTTTTTGTGTGTTATAGAAGAATATCTGACTGACGATGGCCCAAGCTGCTGCGCCGTGCAGCTCCTCGAGCTGCTGTCCTGAGTGGTTCTCCGAGCTGCTGTCCTGAGCGGCTCTCCGAGCTGCTATCCGGAGAGGCTCTCCGAGAAGCTGTCTTTGGTATGCATTAATAAAGAAAATTATCACTAAACTGTGCGAGTGAGATGTATGTAAGGCATGGAATGTTTTTCTTTGTTTACATTTTATAGTGTGGTGCATGTGATGGAAGTCCAGAATTTTATCGTAGTTCGTCGACAGATATTAACACATTCATTTGTTTCTAACTATTCCTCATCTATTGTTTTTTATGTCTGAAGCTATTTGTTTTGAATTGGCATTGCTACAAGAACCTTTGCCATGGACGCTTATTTACATACATGCCTGCGCCGGTGGCACAGGAGCTTGTCTTTTTTATTTATAGCTCATGCTCATAAATCATTGAATCTTATTAGTTGTCACACTGAAGAAAGTAATGCTAATGTTTTAAGACTCTACCGTGATACTTTTTGTGTGTTATAGAAGAATATCTGACTGACGATGGCCCAAGCTGCTGCGCCGTGCAGCTCCTCGAGCTGCTGTCCTGAGTGGTTCTCCGAGCTGCTGTCCTGAGCGGCTCTCCGAGCTGCTATCCGTAGAGGCTCTCCGAGAAGCTGTCTTTGGTATGCATAATTAAAGAAAAATATAACTAGACAGTGCGAGTGAGATGTATGTAAGGCATGGAATGTTTTTCATTGTTTTCATTGCATAGTGTGGTGCATGTGATGGAAGTCCAGAATTTTATCGTAGTTTGTCGAAATATATCAACACATTCGTTTTAAACTATTACTCATCTATTGTTTTTTATGTCTGAAGCTATTTGTTTTGATAAGGCATTGCTACAAGAACCTTTGCCATGGACGCTTATGTACATACATGCTTGCGCCGGTGGCATAGGAGCTAGTCTTTTTTATTTATAGCTCATGCTCATAAATCATTGAATCTTATTAGTTGTCACACTGAAGAAAGTAATGCTAATGTTTTAAGACTCTACCGTGATACTTTTTGTGTGTTATAGAAGAATATCTGACTGACGATGGCCCAAGCTGCTGCGCCGTGCAGCTCCTCGAGCTGCTGTCTTGAGTGGTTCTCCGAGCTGCTGTCCTGAGCGGCTCTCCGAGCTGCTATCCGGAGAGGCTCTCCGAGAAGCTGTCTTTGGTATGCATTAATAAAGAAAAATATCACTAAACTGTGCGAGTGAGATGTATGTAAGGCATGGAATGTTTTTCTTTGTTTACATTGCATAGTGTGGTGCATGTGATGGAAGTCCAGAATTTCATCGTAGTTCGTCGACAGATATTAACACATTCAATTGTTTTTAACTATTACTCATCTATTGTTTTTTTATGTCTGAAGCTATTTATTTTGAATAGGCATTGCTACAAGAACCTTTGCCATGGACACTTATGTACATACATGCCTGCGCCGGTGGCACAGGAGCTTGTCTTTTTTATTTATAGCCCATGCTCATAAATCATTGAATCTTATTAGTTGTCACACTGAAGAAAGTAATGCTAATGTTTTAAGACTCAACCGTGATACTTTTTGTGTGTTATAGAAGAATATCTGACTGACGATGGCCCAAGCTGCTGCACCGTGCAGCTCCTCGAGCTGCTGTCCTGAGTGGTTCTCCGAGCTGCTGTCCTGAGCGGCTCTCCGAGCTGCTATCCGGAGAGGCTCTCGGAGAAGCTGTCTTTGGTATGCATAATTAAAGAAAAATATCACTAGACAGTGCGAGTGAGATGTATGTAAGGCATGGAATGTTTTTCTTTGTTTTCATTGCATAGTGTGGTGCGGGTGATGGAAGTCCAGAATTTTATCGTAGTTTGTCGAAATATATCAACACATTCGTTTTAAACTATTACTCATCTATTGTTTTTTATGTCTGAAGCTATTTGTTTTGATAAGGCATTGCTACAAGAACCTTTGCCATGGACGCTTATGTACATACATGCCTGCGCCGGTGGCACAGGAGCTAGTCTTTTTTATTTACAGATCATGCTCATAAATCATTGAATCTTATTAGTTGTCACACTGAAGAAAGTAATGCTAATGTTTTAAGTTTCTACCGTGATACTTTTTGTGTGTTATAGAAGAATATCTGACTGACGATGGCCCAAGCTGCTGCGCCGTGCAGCTCTTCGAGCTGCTGTCCTGAGCGGCTCGAGCTGCTCTCCGAGAAGCTGTCTTTGGTATGCATTAATAAAGAAAAATATCACTAAACTGTGCGAGTGAGATGTATGTAAGGCATGGAATGTTTTTCTTTGTTTACATTGCATAGTGTGGTGCATGTGATGGAAGTCCAGAATTTTATCGTAGTTCGTCGACAGATAATAACACATTAATTTGTTTTTAACTATTCCTCGTCTATTGTTTTTTTATGTCTGAAGCTATTTGTTTTGAATAGGCATTGCTACAAGAACCTTTGCCATGGACGCTTATGTACATACATGCCTGCGCTGGTGGCACAGGAGCTAGTCTTTTTATTTATAGCTCATGCTAATAAATCATTGAATCTTATTAGTTGTCACACTGAAGAAAGTAATGCTAATGTTTTAAGACTCTACCGTGATACTTTTTGTGTGTTATAGAAGAATATCTGACTGACGATGGCCCAAGCTGCTGCGCCGTGCAGCTCTTCGAGCTGCTGTCCTGAGTGGCTCTTTGAGCTGCTGTCCTGAGCGGCTCTCCGAGCTGCTATCCGGAAAGGCACTCCGAGAAGCTGTCTTTGGTATGCATAATTAAAGAAAAATATCACTAAACTGTGCGAGTGAGATGTATGTAAGGCATGGAATGTTTTTATTTGTTTACATTGCATAGTGTGGTGCATGTGATGGAAGTCCAGAATTTTATCGTAGTTCGTCGACAGATATTAACACATTCATTTGTTTTTAACTATTACTCATCTATTGTTTTTTTATGTCTGAAGCTATTTGTTTTGAATAGGCACTGCTACAAGAACCTTTGCCATGGACGCTTATGTACATACATGCCTGCGCCGGTGGCACAGGAGCTAGTCTTTTTTATTTATAGCTCATGCTCATAAATCATTGAATCTTATTAGTTGTCGCACTGAAGAAAGTAATGCTAATGTTTTTAGTTTCTACCGTGATACTTTTTGTGTGTTATAGAAGAATATCTGACTGACGATGGCCCAAGCTGCTGCGCCGTGCAGCTCTTCGAGCTGCTGTCCTGAGTGGCTTTTTGAGCTGCTGTCCTGAGCGGCTCGAGCTGCTCTCCGAGAAGCTGTATTTGGTATGCATTAATAAAGAAAAATATCACTAAACTGTGCGAGTGAGATGTATGTAAGGCATGGAATGTTTTTCTTTGTTTACATCGCATAGTGTGGTGCATGTGATGGAAGTCCAGAATTTCATCGTAGTTCGTCGACAGATATTAACACATTCATTTGTTTTTTAACTATTACTCATCTATTGTGTTTTTATGTCTGAAGCTATTTGTTTTGAATAGGCATTGCTACAAGAACCTTTGCCATGGACACTTATGTACATACATGCCTGCGCCGGTGGCACAGGAGCTTGTCTTTTTTATTTATAGCTCATGCTCATAAATCATTGAATCTTATTAGTTGTCACACTGAAGAAAGTAATGCTAATGTTTTAAGACTCTACCGTGATACTTTTTGTGTGTTATAGAAGAATATCTGACTGACGATGGCCCAAGCTGCTGCGCCGTGCAGCTCCTCGAGCTGCTGTCCTGAGTGGTTCTCCGAGCTGCTGTCCTGAGCGGCTCTCCGAGCTGCTATCCGGAGAGGCTCTCCGAAGCTGTCTTTGGTATGCATTAATAAAGAAAATTATCACTAAACTGTGCGAGTTAGATGTATGTAAGGCATGGAATGTTTTTCTTTGTTTACATTTTATAGTGTGGTGCATGTGATGGAAGTCCAGAATTTTATCGTAGTTCGTCGACAGATATTAACACATTCATTTGTTTTTAACTATTCCTCATCTATTGTTTTTTATGTCTGAAGCTATTTGTTTTGAATTGGCATTGCTACAAGAACCTTTGCCATGGACGCTTATTTACATACATGCCTGCGCCGGTGGCACAGGAGCTAGTCTTTTTTATTTATAGCTCATGCTCATAAATCATTGAATCTTATTAGCTGTCACACTGAAGAAAGTAATGCTAATGTTTTAAGACTCTACCGTGATACTTTTTGTGTGTTATAGAAGAATATCTGACTGACGATGGCCCAAGCTGCTGCGCCGTGCAGCTCCTCGAGCTGCTGTCCTGAGTGGTTCTCCGAGCTGCTGTCCTGAGCGGCTCTCCGAGCTGCTATCCGGAGAGGCTCTCCGAGAAGCTGTCTTTGGTATGCATAATTAAAGAAAAATATCACTAAACTGTGCGAGTGAGATGTATGTAAGGCATGGTATGTTTTTATTTGTTTACATTGCATAGTGTGGTGCATGTGATGGAAGTCCAGAATTTTATCGTAGTTCGTCGACAGATATTAACACATTCATTTGTTTTTAACTATTACTCATCTATTGTTTTTTTATGTCTGAAGCTATTTGTTTTGAATAGGCACTGCTACAAGAACCTTTGCCATGGACGCTTATGTACATACATGCCTGCGCCGGTGGCACAGGAGCTAGTCTTTTTTATTTATAGCTCATGCTCATAAATCATTGAATCTTATTAGTTGTCGCACTGAAGAAAGTAATGCTAATGTTTTTAGTTTCTACCGTGATACTTTTTGTGTGTTATAGAAGAATATCTGACTGACGATGGCCCAAGCTGCTGCGCCGTGCAGCTCTTCGAGCTGCTGTCCTGAGTGGCTTTTTGAGCTGCTGTCCTGAGCGGCTCGAGCTGCTCTCCGAGAAGCTGTCTTTGGTATGCATTAATAAAGAAAAATATCACTAAACTGTGCGAGTGAGATGTATGTAAGGCATGGAATGTTTTTCTTTGTTTACATCGCATAGTGTGGTGCATGTGATGGATGTCCAGAATTTCATCGTAGTTCGTCGACAGATATTAACACATTCATTTGTTTTTTAACTATTACTCATCTATTGTTTTTTTATGTCTGAAGCTATTTGTTTTGAATAGGCATTGCTACAAGAACCTTTGCCATGGACACTTATGTACATACATGCCTGCGCCGGTGGCACAGGAGCTTGTCTTTTTTATTTATAGCTCATGCTCATAAATCATTGAATCTTATTAGTTGTCACACTGAAGAAAGTAATGCTAATGTTTTAAGACTCTACCGTGATACTTTTTGTGTGTTATAGAAGAATATCTGACTGACGATGGCCCAAGCTGCTGCGCCGTGCAGCTCCTCGAGCTGCTGTCCTGAGTGGTTCTCCGAGCTGCTGTCCTGAGCGGCTCTCCGAGCTGCTATCCGGAGAGGCTCTCCGAGAAGCTGTCTTTGGTATGCATTTATAAAGAAAATTATCACTAAACTGTGCGAGTTAGATGTATGTAAGGCATGGAATGTTTTTCTTTGTTTACATTTTATAGTGTGGTGCATGTGATGGAAGTCCAGAATTTTATCGTAGTTCGTCGACAGATATTAACACATTCATTTGTTTTTAACTATTACTCATCTATTGTTTTTTATGTCTGAAGCTATTTGTTTTGAATTGGCATTGCTACAAGAACCTTTGCCATGGACACTTATGTACATACATGCCTGCGCCGGTGGCACAGGAGCTTGTCTTTTTTATTTATAGCTCATGCTAATAAATCATTGAATCTTATTAGTTGTCACACTGAAGAAAGTAATGCTAATGTTTTAAGACTCTACCGTGATACTTTTTGTGTGTTATAGAAGAATATCTGACTGACGATGGCCCAAGCTGCTGCGCCGTGCAGCTCTTCGAGCTGCTGTCCTGAGTGGCTCTTTGAGCTGCTGTCCTGAGCGGCTCTCCGAGCTGCTATCCGGAAAGGCTCTCCGAGAAGCTGTCTTTGGTATGCATAATTAAAGAAAAATATCACTAAACTGTGCGAGTGAGATGTATGTAAGGCATGGAATGTTTTTATTTGTTTACATTGCATAGTGTGGTGCATGTGATGGAAGTCCAGAATTTTATCGTAGTTCGTCGACAGATATTAACACATTCATTTGTTTTTAACTATTACTCATCTATTGTTTTTTTATGTCTGAAGCTATTTGTTTTGAATAGGCACTGCTACAAGAACCTTTGCCATGGACGCTTATGTACATACATGCCTGCGCCGGTGGCACAGGAGCTAGTCTTTTTTATTTATAGCTCATGCTCATAAATCATTGAATCTTATTAGTTGTCGCACTGAAGAAAGTAATGCTAATGTTTTAAGTTTCTACCGTGATACTTTTTGTGTGTTATAGAAGAATATCTGACTGACGATGGCCCAAGCTGCTGCGCCGTGCAGCTCTTCGAGCTGCTGTCCTGAGTGGCTTTTTGAGCTGCTGTCCTGAGCGGCTCGAGCTGCTCTCCGAGAAGCTGTATTTGGTATGCATTAATAAAGAAAAATATCACTAAACTGTGCGAGTGAGATGTATGTAAGGCATGGAATGTTTTTCTTTGTTTACATCGCATAGTGTGGTGCATGTGATGGAAGTCCAGAATTTCATCGTAGTTCGTCGACAGATATTAACACATTCATTTGTTTTTTAACTATTACTCATCTATTGTGTTTTTATGTCTGAAGCTATTTGTTTTGAATAGGCATTGCTACAAGAACCTTTGCCATGGACACTTATGTACATACATGCCTGCGCCGGTGGCACAGGAGCTTGTCTTTTTTATTTATAGCTCATGCTCATAAATCATTGAATCTTATTAGTTGTCACACTGAAGAAAGTAATGCTAATGTTTTAAGACTCTACCGTGATACTTTTTGTGTGTTATAGAAGAATATCTGACTGACGATGGCCCAAGCTGCTGCGCCGTGCAGCTCCTCGAGCTGCTGTCCTGAGTGGTTCTCCGAGCTGCTGTCCTGAGCGGCTCTCCGAGCTGCTATCCGGAGAGGCTCTCCGAAGCTGTCTTTGGTATGCATTAATAAAGAAAATTATCACTAAACTGTGCGAGTTAGATGTATGTAAGGCATGGAATGTTTTTCTTTGTTTACATTTTATAGTGTGGTGCATGTGATGGAAGTCCAGAATTTTATCGTAGTTCGTCGACAGATATTAACACATTCATTTGTTTTTAACTATTCCTCATCTATTGTTTTTTATGTCTGAAGCTATTTGTTTTGAATTGGCATTGCTACAAGAACCTTTGCCATGGACGCTTATTTACATACATGCCTGCGCCGGTGGCACAGGAGCTAGTCTTTTTTATTTATAGCTCATGCTCATAAATCATTGAATCTTATTAGCTGTCACACTGAAGAAAGTAATGCTAATGTTTTAAGACTCTACCGTGATACTTTTTGTGTGTTATAGAAGAATATCTGACTGACGATGGCCCAAGCTGCTGCGCCGTGCAGCTCCTCGAGCTGCTGTCCTGAGTGGTTCTCCGAGCTGCTGTCCTGAGCGGCTCTCCGAGCTGCTATCCGGAGAGGCTCTCCGAGAAGCTGTCTTTGGTATGCATAATTAAAGAAAAATATCACTAAACTGTGCGAGTGAGATGTATGTAAGGCATGGTATGTTTTTATTTGTTTACATTGCATAGTGTGGTGCATGTGATGGAAGTCCAGAATTTTATCGTAGTTCGTCGACAGATATTAACACATTCATTTGTTTTTAACTATTACTCATCTATTGTTTTTTTATGTCTGAAGCTATTTGTTTTGAATAGGCACTGCTACAAGAACCTTTGCCATGGACGCTTATGTACATACATGCCTGCGCCGGTGGCACAGGAGCTAGTCTTTTTTATTTATAGCTCATGCTCATAAATCATTGAATCTTATTAGTTGTCGCACTGAAGAAAGTAATGCTAATGTTTTTAGTTTCTACCGTGATACTTTTTGTGTGTTATAGAAGAATATCTGACTGACGATGGCCCAAGCTGCTGCGCCGTGCAGCTCTTCGAGCTGCTGTCCTGAGTGGCTTTTTGAGCTGCTGTCCTGAGCGGCTCGAGCTGCTCTCCGAGAAGCTGTCTTTGGTATGCATTAATAAAGAAAAATATCACTAAACTGTGCGAGTGAGATGTATGTAAGGCATGGAATGTTTTTCTTTGTTTACATCGCATAGTGTGGTGCATGTGATGGATGTCCAGAATTTCATCGTAGTTCGTCGACAGATATTAACACATTCATTTGTTTTTTAACTATTACTCATCTATTGTTTTTTTATGTCTGAAGCTATTTGTTTTGAATAGGCATTGCTACAAGAACCTTTGCCATGGACACTTATGTACATACATGCCTGCGCCGGTGGCACAGGAGCTTGTCTTTTTTATTTATAGCTCATGCTCATAAATCATTGAATCTTATTAGTTGTCACACTGAAGAAAGTAATGCTAATGTTTTAAGACTCTACCGTGATACTTTTTGTGTGTTATAGAAGAATATCTGACTGACGATGGCCCAAGCTGCTGCGCCGTGCAGCTCCTCGAGCTGCTGTCCTGAGTGGTTCTCCGAGCTGCTGTCCTGAGCGGCTCTCCGAGCTGCTATCCGGAGAGGCTCTCCGAGAAGCTGTCTTTGGTATGCATTTATAAAGAAAATTATCACTAAACTGTGCGAGTTAGATGTATGTAAGGCATGGAATGTTTTTCTTTGTTTACATTTTATAGTGTGGTGCATGTGATGGAAGTCCAGAATTTTATCGTAGTTCGTCGACAGATATTAACACATTCATTTGTTTTTAACTATTACTCATCTATTGTTTTTTATGTCTGAAGCTATTTGTTTTGAATTGGCATTGCTACAAGAACCTTTGCCATGGACGCTTATTTACATACATGCCTGCGCCGGTGGCACAGGAGCAAGTCCTTTTTATTTATAGCTCATGCTCATAAATCATTGAATCTTATTAGCTGTCACACTGAAGAAAGTAATGCTAATGTTTTAAGACTCTACCGTGATACTTTTTGTGTGTTATAGAAGAATATCTGACTGACGATGGCCCAAGCTGCTGCGCCGTGCAGCTCCTCGAGCTGCTGTCCTGAGAGGTTCTCCGAGCTGCTGTCCTGAGCGGCTCTCCGAGCTGCTATCCGGAGAGGCTCTCCGAGAAGCTGTCTTTGGTATGCATAATTAAAGAAAAATATCACTAAACTGTGCGTGTGAGATTTATGTAAGGCATGGAATGTTTTTCTTTGTTTTCATTGCATAGTGTGGTGCATGTGATGGAAGTCCAGAATTTTATCGTTGTTCGTCGACAGATATTAACACATTCATTTGTTTTTAACTATTACACATCTATTGTTTTTTTATGTCTGAAGCTATTTGTTTTGAATAGGCATTGCTACAAGAACCTTTGCCATGGACGCTTATGTACATACATGCCTGCGCCGGTGGCACAGGAGCTAGTCTTTTTATTTATAGCTCATGCTTTTAAATCATTGAATCTTATTAGTTGTCACACTGAAGAAAGTAATGCTAATGTTTTAAGTTTCTACCGTGATACTTTTTGTGTGTTATAGAAGAATATCTGACTGACGATGGCCCAAGCTGCTGCGCCGTGCAGCTCTTCGAGCTGTTGTCCTGAGTGGCTCTTTGAGCTGCTGTCCTGAGCGGCTCTCCGAGCTGCTATCCGGAGAAGCTCTCCGAGAAGCTGTCTTTGGTATGCATAATTAAAGAAAAATATCACTAAACTGTGCGAGTGAGATGTATGTAAGGCATGGTATGTTTTTATTTGTTTACATTGCATAGTGTGGTGCATGTGATGGAAGTCCAGAATTTTATCGTAGTTCGTCGACAGATATTAACACATTAATTTGTTTTTAACTATTACTCATCTATTGTTTTTTTTATGTCTGAAGCTATTTGTTTTGAATAGGCACTGCTACAAGAACCTTTGCCATGGACGCTTATGTACATACATGCCTGCGCCGGTGGCACAGGAGCTAGTCTTTTTTATTTATAGCTCATGCTCATAAATCATTGAATCTTATTAGTTGTCGCACTGAAGAAAGTAATGCTAATGTTTTTAGTTTCTACCGTGATACTTTTTGTGTGTTATAGAAGAATATCTGACTGACGATGGCCCAAGCTGCTGCGCCGTGCAGCTCTTCGAGCTGCTGTCCTGAGTGGCTTTTTGAGCTGCTGTCCTGAGCGGCTCGAGCTGCTCTCCGAAAAGCTGTCTTTGGTATGCATTAATAAAGAAAAATATCACTAAACTGTGCGAGTGAGATGTATGTAAGGCATGGAATGTTTTTCTTTGTTTACATCGCATAGTGTGGTGCATGTGATGGAAGTCCAGAATTTCATCGTAGTTCGTCGACAGATATTAACACATTCATTTGTTTTTTAACTATTACTCATCTATTGTGTTTTTATGTCTGAAGCTATTTGTTTTGAATAGGCATTGCTACAAGAACCTTTGCCATGGACGCTTATGTACATACATGCCTGCGCCGGTGGCACAGGAGCTAGTCTTTTTTATTTATAGCTCATGCTCATAAATCATTGAATCTTATTAGTTGTCGCACTGAAGAAAGTAATGCTAATGTTTTTAGTTTCTACCGTGATACTTTTTGTGTGTTATAGAAGAATATCTGACTGACGATGGCCCAAGCTGCTGCGCCGTGCAGCTCTTCGAGCTGCTGTCCTGAGTGGCTTTTTGAGCTGCTGTCCTGAGCGGCTCGAGCTGCTCTCCGAAAAGCTGTCTTTGGTATGCATTAATAAAGAAAAATATCACTAAACTGTGCGAGTGAGATGTATGTAAGGCATGGAATGTTTTTCTTTGTTTACATCGCATAGTGTGGTGCATGTGATGGAAGTCCAGAATTTCATCGTAGTTCGTCGACAGATATTAACACATTCATTTGTTTTTTAACTATTACTCATCTATTGTGTTTTTATGTCTGAAGCTATTTGTTTTGAATAGGCATTGCTACAAGAACCTTTGCCATGGACACTTATGTACATACATGCCTGCGCCGGTGGCACAGGAGCTTGTCTTTTTTATTTATAGCTCATGCTCATAAATCATTGAATCTTATTAGTTGTCACACTGAAGAAAGTAATGCTAATGTTTTAAGACTCTACCGTGATACTTTTTGTGTGTTATAGAAGAATATCTGACTGACGATGGCCCAAGCTGCTGCGCCGTGCAGCTCCTCGAGCTGCTGTCCTGAGTGGTTCTCCGAGCTGCTGTCCTGAGCGGCTCTCCGAGCTGCTATCCGGAGAGGCTCTCCGAGAAGCTGTCTTTGGTATGCATAATTAAAGAAAAATATCACTAAACTGTGCGTGTGAGATTTATGTAAGGCATGAAATGTTTTTCTTTGTTTTCATTGCATAGTGTGGTGCATGTGATGGAAGTCCAGAATTTTATCGTTGTTCGTCGACAGATATTAACACATTCATTTGTTTTTAACTATTACACATCTATTGTTTTTTTATGTCTGAAGCTATTTGTTTTGAATAGGCATTGCTACAAGAACCTTTGCCATGGACGCTTATGTACATACATGCCTGCGCCGGTGGCACAGGAGCTAGTCTTTTTATTTATAGCTCATGCTTTTAAATCATTGAATCTTATTAGTTTTCACACTGAAGAAAGTAATGCTAATGTTTTAAGTTTCTACCGTGATACTTTTTGTGTGTTATAGAAGAATATCTGACTGACGATGGCCCAAGCTGCTGCGCCGTGCAGCTCTTCGAGCTGTTGTCCTGAGTGGCTCTTTGAGCTGCTGTCCTGAGCGGCTCTCCGAGCTGCTATCCGGAGAAGCTCTCCGAGAAGCTGTCTTTGGTATGCATAATTAAAGAAAAATATCACTAAACTGTGCGAGTGAGATGTATGTAAGGCATGGTATGTTTTTATTTGTTTACATCGCATAGTGTGGTGCATGTGATGGAAGTCCAGAATTTTATCGTAGTTCGTCGACAGATATTAACACATTAATTTGTTTTTAACTATTACTCATCTATTGTTTTTTTTATGTCTGAAGCTATTTGTTTTGAATAGGCACTGCTACAAGAACCTTTGCCATGGACGCTTATGTACATACATGCCTGCGCCGGTGGCACAGGAGCTAGTCTTTTTTATTTATAGCTCATGCTCATAAATCATTGAATCTTATTAGTTGTCGCACTGAAGAAAGTAATGCTAATGTTTTAAGACTCTACCGTGATACTTTTTGTGTGTTATAGAAGAATATCTGACTGACGATGGCCCAAGCTGCTGCGCCGTGCAGCTCCTCGAGCTGCTGTCCTGAGTGGCTTTTTGAGCTGCTGTCCTGAGCGGCTCTCCGAGCTGCTATCCGGAGAGGCTCTCCGAGAAGCTGTCTTTGGTATGCATTTATAAAGAAAATTATCACTAAACTGTGCGAGTTAGATGTATGTAAGGCATGGAATGTTTTTCTTTGTTTACATTTTATAGTGTGGTGCATGTGATGGAAGTCCAGAATTTTATCGTAGTTCGTCGACAGATATTAACACATTCATTTGTTTTTAACTATTACTCATCTATTGTTTTTTATGTCTGAAGCTATTTGTTTTGAATTGGCATTGCTACAAGAACCTTTGCCATGGACACTTATGTACATACATGCCTGCGCCGGTGGCACAGGAGCTTGTCTTTTTTATTTATAGCTCATGCTAATAAATCATTGAATCTTATTAGTTGTCACACTGAAGAAAGTAATGCTAATGTTTTAAGACTCTACCGTGATACTTTTTGTGTGTTATAGAAGAATATCTGACTGACGATGGCCCAAGCTGCTGCGCCGTGCAGCTCTTCGAGCTGCTGTCCTGAGTGGCTCTTTGAGCTGCTGTCCTGAGCGGCTCTCCGAGCTGCTATCCGGAAAGGCTCTCCGAGAAGCTGTCTTTGGTATGCATAATTAAAGAAAAATATCACTAAACTGTGCGAGTGAGATGTATGTAAGGCATGGAATGTTTTTATTTGTTTACATTGCATAGTGTGGTGCATGTGATGGAAGTCCAGAATTTTATCGTAGTTCGTCGACAGATATTAACACATTCATTTGTTTTTAACTATTACTCATCTATTGTTTTTTTATGTCTGAAGCTATTTGTTTTGAATAGGCACTGCTACAAGAACCTTTGCCATGGACGCTTATGTACATACATGCCTGCGCCGGTGGCACAGGAGCTAGTCTTTTTTATTTATAGCTCATGCTCATAAATCATTGAATCTTATTAGTTGTCGCACTGAAGAAAGTAATGCTAATGTTTTAAGTTTCTACCGTGATACTTTTTGTGTGTTATAGAAGAATATCTGACTGACGATGGCCCAAGCTGCTGCGCCGTGCAGCTCTTCGAGCTGCTGTCCTGAGTGGCTTTTTGAGCTGCTGTCCTGAGCGGCTCGAGCTGCTCTCCGAGAAGCTGTATTTGGTATGCATTAATAAAGAAAAATATCACTAAACTGTGCGAGTGAGATGTATGTAAGGCATGGAATGTTTTTCTTTGTTTACATCGCATAGTGTGGTGCATGTGATGGAAGTCCAGAATTTCATCGTAGTTCGTCGACAGATATTAACACATTCATTTGTTTTTTAACTATTACTCATCTATTGTGTTTTTATGTCTGAAGCTATTTGTTTTGAATAGGCATTGCTACAAGAACCTTTGCCATGGACACTTATGTACATACATGCCTGCGCCGGTGGCACAGGAGCTTGTCTTTTTTATTTATAGCTCATGCTCATAAATCATTGAATCTTATTAGTTGTCACACTGAAGAAAGTAATGCTAATGTTTTAAGACTCTACCGTGATACTTTTTGTGTGTTATAGAAGAATATCTGACTGACGATGGCCCAAGCTGCTGCGCCGTGCAGCTCCTCGAGCTGCTGTCCTGAGTGGTTCTCCGAGCTGCTGTCCTGAGCGGCTCTCCGAGCTGCTATCCGGAGAGGCTCTCCGAAGCTGTCTTTGGTATGCATTAATAAAGAAAATTATCACTAAACTGTGCGAGTTAGATGTATGTAAGGCATGGAATGTTTTTCTTTGTTTACATTTTATAGTGTGGTGCATGTGATGGAAGTCCAGAATTTTATCGTAGTTCGTCGACAGATATTAACACATTCATTTGTTTTTAACTATTCCTCATCTATTGTTTTTTATGTCTGAAGCTATTTGTTTTGAATTGGCATTGCTACAAGAACCTTTGCCATGGACGCTTATTTACATACATGCCTGCGCCGGTGGCACAGGAGCTAGTCTTTTTTATTTATAGCTCATGCTCATAAATCATTGAATCTTATTAGCTGTCACACTGAAGAAAGTAATGCTAATGTTTTAAGACTCTACCGTGATACTTTTTGTGTGTTATAGAAGAATATCTGACTGACGATGGCCCAAGCTGCTGCGCCGTGCAGCTCCTCGAGCTGCTGTCCTGAGTGGTTCTCCGAGCTGCTGTCCTGAGCGGCTCTCCGAGCTGCTATCCGGAGAGGCTCTCCGAGAAGCTGTCTTTGGTATGCATAATTAAAGAAAAATATCACTAAACTGTGCGAGTGAGATGTATGTAAGGCATGGTATGTTTTTATTTGTTTACATTGCATAGTGTGGTGCATGTGATGGAAGTCCAGAATTTTATCGTAGTTCGTCGACAGATATTAACACATTCATTTGTTTTTAACTATTACTCATCTATTGTTTTTTTATGTCTGAAGCTATTTGTTTTGAATAGGCACTGCTACAAGAACCTTTGCCATGGACGCTTATGTACATACATGCCTGCGCCGGTGGCACAGGAGCTAGTCTTTTTTATTTATAGCTCATGCTCATAAATCATTGAATCTTATTAGTTGTCGCACTGAAGAAAGTAATGCTAATGTTTTTAGTTTCTACCGTGATACTTTTTGTGTGTTATAGAAGAATATCTGACTGACGATGGCCCAAGCTGCTGCGCCGTGCAGCTCTTCGAGCTGCTGTCCTGAGTGGCTTTTTGAGCTGCTGTCCTGAGCGGCTCGAGCTGCTCTCCGAGAAGCTGTCTTTGGTATGCATTAATAAAGAAAAATATCACTAAACTGTGCGAGTGAGATGTATGTAAGGCATGGAATGTTTTTCTTTGTTTACATCGCATAGTGTGGTGCATGTGATGGATGTCCAGAATTTCATCGTAGTTCGTCGACAGATATTAACACATTCATTTGTTTTTTAACTATTACTCATCTATTGTTTTTTTATGTCTGAAGCTATTTGTTTTGAATAGGCATTGCTACAAGAACCTTTGCCATGGACACTTATGTACATACATGCCTGCGCCGGTGGCACAGGAGCTTGTCTTTTTTATTTATAGCTCATGCTCATAAATCATTGAATCTTATTAGTTGTCACACTGAAGAAAGTAATGCTAATGTTTTAAGACTCTACCGTGATACTTTTTGTGTGTTATAGAAGAATATCTGACTGACGATGGCCCAAGCTGCTGCGCCGTGCAGCTCCTCGAGCTGCTGTCCTGAGTGGTTCTCCGAGCTGCTGTCCTGAGCGGCTCTCCGAGCTGCTATCCGGAGAGGCTCTCCGAGAAGCTGTCTTTGGTATGCATTTATAAAGAAAATTATCACTAAACTGTGCGAGTTAGATGTATGTAAGGCATGGAATGTTTTTCTTTGTTTACATTTTATAGTGTGGTGCATGTGATGGAAGTCCAGAATTTTATCGTAGTTCGTCGACAGATATTAACACATTCATTTGTTTTTAACTATTACTCATCTATTGTTTTTTATGTCTGAAGCTATTTGTTTTGAATTGGCATTGCTACAAGAACCTTTGCCATGGACGCTTATTTACATACATGCCTGCGCCGGTGGCACAGGAGCAAGTCCTTTTTATTTATAGCTCATGCTCATAAATCATTGAATCTTATTAGCTGTCACACTGAAGAAAGTAATGCTAATGTTTTAAGACTCTACCGTGATACTTTTTGTGTGTTATAGAAGAATATCTGACTGACGATGGCCCAAGCTGCTGCGCCGTGCAGCTCCTCGAGCTGCTGTCCTGAGTGGTTCTCCGAGCTGCTGTCCTGAGCGGCTCTCCGAGCTGCTATCCGGAGAGGCTCTCCGAGAAGCTGTCTTTGGTATGCATAATTAAAGAAAAATATCACTAAACTGTGCGTGTGAGATTTATGTAAGGCATGGAATGTTTTTCTTTGTTTTCATTGCATAGTGTGGTGCATGTGATGGAAGTCCAGAATTTTATCGTTGTTCGTCGACAGATATTAACACATTCATTTGTTTTTAACTATTACACATCTATTGTTTTTTTATGTCTGAAGCTATTTGTTTTGAATAGGCATTGCTACAAGAACCTTTGCCATGGACGCTTATGTACATACATGCCTGCGCCGGTGGCACAGGAGCTAGTCTTTTTATTTATAGCTCATGCTTTTAAATCATTGAATCTTATTAGTTGTCACACTGAAGAAAGTAATGCTAATGTTTTAAGTTTCTACCGTGATACTTTTTGTGTGTTATAGAAGAATATCTGACTGACGATGGCCCAAGCTGCTGCGCCGTGCAGCTCTTCGAGCTGTTGTCCTGAGTGGCTCTTTGAGCTGCTGTCCTGAGCGGCTCTCCGAGCTGCTATCCGGAGAAGCTCTCCGAGAAGCTGTCTTTGGTATGCATAATTAAAGAAAAATATCACTAAACTGTGCGAGTGAGATGTATGTAAGGCATGGTATGTTTTTATTTGTTTACATTGCATAGTGTGGTGCATGTGATGGAAGTCCAGAATTTTATCGTAGTTCGTCGACAGATATTAACACATTAATTTGTTTTTAACTATTACTCATCTATTGTTTTTTTTATGTCTGAAGCTATTTGTTTTGAATAGGCACTGCTACAAGAACCTTTGCCATGGACGCTTATGTACATACATGCCTGCGCCGGTGGCACAGGAGCTAGTCTTTTTTATTTATAGCTCATGCTCATAAATCATTGAATCTTATTAGTTGTCGCACTGAAGAAAGTAATGCTAATGTTTTTAGTTTCTACCGTGATACTTTTTGTGTGTTATAGAAGAATATCTGACTGACGATGGCCCAAGCTGCTGCGCCGTGCAGCTCTTCGAGCTGCTGTCCTGAGTGGCTTTTTGAGCTGCTGTCCTGAGCGGCTCGAGCTGCTCTCCGAAAAGCTGTCTTTGGTATGCATTAATAAAGAAAAATATCACTAAACTGTGCGAGTGAGATGTATGTAAGGCATGGAATGTTTTTCTTTGTTTACATCGCATAGTGTGGTGCATGTGATGGAAGTCCAGAATTTCATCGTAGTTCGTCGACAGATATTAACACATTCATTTGTTTTTTAACTATTACTCATCTATTGTGTTTTTATGTCTGAAGCTATTTGTTTTGAATAGGCATTGCTACAAGAACCTTTGCCATGGACGCTTATGTACATACATGCCTGCGCCGGTGGCACAGGAGCTAGTCTTTTTTATTTATAGCTCATGCTCATAAATCATTGAATCTTATTAGTTGTCGCACTGAAGAAAGTAATGCTAATGTTTTTAGTTTCTACCGTGATACTTTTTGTGTGTTATAGAAGAATATCTGACTGACGATGGCCCAAGCTGCTGCGCCGTGCAGCTCTTCGAGCTGCTGTCCTGAGTGGCTTTTTGAGCTGCTGTCCTGAGCGGCTCGAGCTGCTCTCCGAAAAGCTGTCTTTGGTATGCATTAATAAAGAAAAATATCACTAAACTGTGCGAGTGAGATGTATGTAAGGCATGGAATGTTTTTCTTTGTTTACATCGCATAGTGTGGTGCATGTGATGGAAGTCCAGAATTTCATCGTAGTTCGTCGACAGATATTAACACATTCATTTGTTTTTTAACTATTACTCATCTATTGTGTTTTTATGTCTGAAGCTATTTGTTTTGAATAGGCATTGCTACAAGAACCTTTGCCATGGACACTTATGTACATACATGCCTGCGCCGGTGGCACAGGAGCTTGTCTTTTTTATTTATAGCTCATGCTCATAAATCATTGAATCTTATTAGTTGTCACACTGAAGAAAGTAATGCTAATGTTTTAAGACTCTACCGTGATACTTTTTGTGTGTTATAGAAGAATATCTGACTGACGATGGCCCAAGCTGCTGCGCCGTGCAGCTCCTCGAGCTGCTGTCCTGAGTGGTTCTCCGAGCTGCTGTCCTGAGCGGCTCTCCGAGCTGCTATCCGGAGAGGCTCTCCGAGAAGCTGTCTTTGGTATGCATAATTAAAGAAAAATATCACTAAACTGTGCGTGTGAGATTTATGTAAGGCATGAAATGTTTTTCTTTGTTTTCATTGCATAGTGTGGTGCATGTGATGGAAGTCCAGAATTTTATCGTTGTTCGTCGACAGATATTAACACATTCATTTGTTTTTAACTATTACACATCTATTGTTTTTTTATGTCTGAAGCTATTTGTTTTGAATAGGCATTGCTACAAGAACCTTTGCCATGGACGCTTATGTACATACATGCCTGCGCCGGTGGCACAGGAGCTAGTCTTTTTATTTATAGCTCATGCTTTTAAATCATTGAATCTTATTAGTTGTCACACTGAAGAAAGTAATGCTAATGTTTTAAGTTTCTACCGTGATACTTTTTGTGTGTTATAGAAGAATATCTGACTGACGATGGCCCAAGCTGCTGCGCCGTGCAGCTCTTCGAGCTGTTGTCCTGAGTGGCTCTTTGAGCTGCTGTCCTGAGCGGCTCTCCGAGCTGCTATCCGGAGAAGCTCTCCGAGAAGCTGTCTTTGGTATGCATAATTAAAGAAAAATATCACTAAACTGTGCGAGTGAGATGTATGTAAGGCATGGTATGTTTTTATTTGTTTACATTGCATAGTGTGGTGCATGTGATGGAAGTCCAGAATTTTATCGTAGTTCGTCGACAGATATTAACACATTAATTTGTTTTTAACTATTACTCATCTATTGTTTTTTTTATGTCTGAAGCTATTTGTTTTGAATAGGCACTGCTACAAGAACCTTTGCCATGGACGCTTATGTACATACATGCCTGCGCCGGTGGCACAGGAGCTAGTCTTTTTTATTTATAGCTCATGCTCATAAATCATTGAATCTTATTAGTTGTCGCACTGAAGAAAGTAATGCTAATGTTTTAAGACTCTACCGTGATACTTTTTGTGTGTTATAGAAGAATATCTGACTGACGATGGCCCAAGCTGCTGCGCCGTGCAGCTCCTCGAGCTGCTGTCCTGAGTGGCTTTTTGAGCTGCTGTCCTGAGCGGCTCGAGCTGCTCTCCGAGAAGCTGTATTTGGTATGCATTAATAAAGAAAAATATCACTAAACTGTGCGAGTGAGATGTATGTAAGGCATGGAATGTTTTTCTTTGTTTACATCGCATAGTGTGGTGCATGTGATGGAAGTCCAGAATTTCATCGTAGTTCGTCGACAGATATTAACACATTCATTTGTTTTTTAACTATTACTCATCTATTGTGTTTTTATGTCTGAAGCTATTTGTTTTGAATAGGCATTGCTACAAGAACCTTTGCCATGGACACTTATGTACATACATGCCTGCGCCGGTGGCACAGGAGCTTGTCTTTTTTATTTATAGCTCATGCTCATAAATCATTGAATCTTATTAGTTGTCACACTGAAGAAAGTAATGCTAATGTTTTAAGACTCTACCGTGATACTTTTTGTGTGTTATAGAAGAATATCTGACTGACGATGGCCCAAGCTGCTGCGCCGTGCAGCTCCTCGAGCTGCTGTCCTGAGTGGTTCTCCGAGCTGCTGTCCTGAGCGGCTCTCCGAGCTGCTATCCGGAGAGGCTCTCCGAGAAGCTGTCTTTGGTATGCATTTATAAAGAAAATTATCGCTAAACTGTGCGAGTTAGATGTATGTAAGGCATGGAATGTTTTTCTTTGTTTACATTTTATAGTGTGGTGCATGTGATGGAAGTCCAGAATTTTATCGTAGTTCGTCGACAGATATTAACACATTCATTTGTTTTTAACTATTACTCATCTATTGTTTTTTATGTCTGAAGCTATTTGTTTTGAATTGGCATTGCTACAAGAACCTTTGCCATGGACGCTTATTTACATACATGCCTGCGCCGGTGGCACAGGAGCAAGTCCTTTTTATTTATAGCTCATGCTCATAAATCATTGAATCTTATTAGCTGTCACACTGAAGAAAGTAATGCTAATGTTTTAAGACTCTACCGTGATACTTTTTGTGTGTTATAGAAGAATATCTGACTGACGATGGCCCAAGCTGCTGCGCCGTGCAGCTCCTCGAGCTGCTGTCCTGAGTGGTTCTCCGAGCTGCTGTCCTGAACGGCTCTCCGAGCTGCTATCCGGAGAGGCTCTCCGAGAAGCTGTCTTTGGTATGCATTAATAAAGAAAATTATCACTAAACTGTGCGAGTTAGATGTATGTAAGGCATGGAATGTTTTTCTTTGTTTACATTTTATAGTGTGGTGCATGTGATGGAAGTCCAGAATTTTATCGTAGTTCGTCGACAGATATTAACACATTCATTTGTTTTTAACTATTATTCATCTATTGTTTTTTATGTCTGAAGCTATTTGTTTTCAATTGGCATTGCTACAAGAACCTTTGCCATGGACGCTTATTTACATACATGCCTGCGCCGGTGGCACAGGAGCAAGTCCTTTTTATTTATAGCTCATGCTCATAAATCATTGAATCTTATTAGCTGTCACACTGAAGAAAGTAATGCTAATGTTTTAAGACTCTACCGTGATACTTTTTGTGTGTTATAGAAGAATATCTGACTGACGATGGCCCAAGCTGCTGCGCCGTGCAGCTCCTCGAGCTGCTGTCCTGAGTGGTTCTACGAGCTGCTGTCCTGAGCGGCTCTCCGAGCTGCTATCCGGAGAGGCTCTCCGAGAAGCTGTCTTTGATATGCATTAATAAAGAAAATTATCACTAAACTGTGCGAGTGAGATGTATGTAAGGCATGGAATGTTTTTCTTTGTTTACATTTTATAGTGTGGTGCATGTGATGGAAGTCCAGAATTTCATCGTAGTTCGTCGACAGATATTAACACATTCATTTGTTTTTAACTATTCCTCATCTTTTGTTTTTATGTCTGAAGCTATTTGTTTTGAATTGGCATTGCTACAAGAACCTTTGCCATGGACGCTTATTTACATACATGCCTGCGCCGGTGGCACAGGAGCAAGTCCTTTTTATTTATAGCTCATGCTCATAAATCATTGAATCTTATTAGCTGTCACACTGAAGAAAGTAATGCTAATGTTTTAAGACTCTACCGTGATACTTTTTGTGTGGTATAGAAGAATATCTGACTCACGATGGCCCAAGCTGCTGCGCCGTGCAGCTCCTCGAGCTGCTGTCCTGAGTGGTTCTCCGAGCTGCTGTCCTGAGCGGCTCTCCGAGCTGCTATCCGGAGAGGCTCTCCGAGAAGCTGTCTTTGGTATGCATAATTAAAGAAAAATATCACTAAACTGTGCGTGTGAGATTTATGTAAGGCATGGAATGTTTTTCTTTGTTTACATTTTATAGTGCGGTGCATGTGATGGAAGCTCAGAATTTTATCGTAGTTCGTCGACAGATATTAACACATTCATTTGTTTCTAACTATTCCTCATCTATTGTTTTTTATGTCTGAAGCTATTTGTTTTGAATTGCCATTGCTACAAGAACCTTTGCCATGGACGCTTATTTACATACATGCCTGCGCCGGTGGCACAGGAGCAAGTCCTTTTTATTTATAGCTCATGCTCATAAATCATTGAATCTTATTAGCTGTCACACTGAAGAAAGTAATGCTAATGTTTTAAGACTCTACCGTGATACTTTTTGTGTGTTATAGAAGAATATCTGACTGACGATGGCCCAAGCTGCTGCGCCGTGCAGCTCCTCGAGCTGCTGTCCTGAGTGGTTCTCCGAGGTGCTGTCCTGAGCGGCTCTCCGAGCTGCTATCCGGAGAGGCTCTCCGAGAAGCTGTCTTTGGTATGCATAATTAAAGAAAAATATCACTAAACTGTGCGTGTGAGATTTATGTAAGGCATGGAATGTTTTTCTTTGTTTACATTTTATAGTGCGGTGCATGTGATGGAAGCTCAGAATTTTATCGTAGTTCGTCGACAGATATTAACACATTCATTTGTTTCTAACTATTCCTCATCTATTGTTTTTTATGTCTGAAGCTATTTGTTTTGAATTGCCATTGCTACAAGAACCTTTGCCATGGACGCTTATTTACATACATGCCTGCGCCGGTGGCACAGGAGCAAGTCCTTTTTATTTATAGCTCATGCTCATAAATCATTGAATCTTATTAGCTGTCACACTGAAGAAAGTAATGCTAATGTTTTAAGACTCTACCGTGATACTTTTTGTGTGTTATAGAAGAATATCTGACTGACGATGGCCCAAGCTGCTGCGCCGTGCAGCTCCTCGAGCTGCTGTCCTGAGTGGTTCTCCGAGCTGCTGTCCTGAGCGGCTCTCCGAGCTGCTATCCGGAGAGGCTCTCCGAGAAGCTGTCTTTGATATGCATTAATAAAGAAAATTATCACTAAACTGTGCGAGTGAGATGTATGTAAGGCATGGAATGTTTTTATTTGTTTACATTGCATAGTGTGGTGCATCCAGAATTTTATCGTAGTTCGTCGACAGATATTAACACATTCATTTGTTTTTAACTATTACTCATCTATTGTTTTTTTATGTCTGAAGCTATTTGTTTTGAATAGGCACTGCTACAAGAACCTTTGCCATGGACGCTTATGTACATACATGCCTGCGCCGGTGGCACAGGAGCTAGTCTTTTTTATTTATAGCTCATGCTCATAAATCATTGAATCTTATTAGTTGTCGCACTGAAGAAAGTAATGCTAATGTTTTAAGACTCTACCGTGATACTTTTTGTGTGTTATAGAAGAATATCTGACTGACGATGGCCCAAGCTGCTGCGCCGTGCAGCTCCTCGAGCTGCTGTCCTGAGTGGCTTTTTGAGCTGCTGTCCTGAGCGGCTCGAGCTGCTCTCCGAGAAGCTGTATTTGGTATGCATTAATAAAGAAAAATATCACTAAACTGTGCGAGTGAGATGTATGTAAGGCATGGAATGTTTTTCTTTGTTTACATCGCATAGTGTGGTGCATGTGATGGAAGTCCAGAATTTCATCGTAGTTCGTCGACAGATATTAACACATTCATTTGTTTTTTAACTATTACTCATCTATTGTGTTTTTATGTCTGAAGCTATTTGTTTTGAATAGGCATTGCTACAAGAACCTTTGCCATGGACACTTATGTACATACATGCCTGCGCCGGTGGCACAGGAGCTTGTCTTTTTTATTTATAGCTCATGCTCATAAATCATTGAATCTTATTAGTTGTCACACTGAAGAAAGTAATGCTAATGTTTTAAGACTCTACCGTGATACTTTTTGTGTGTTATAGAAGAATATCTGACTGACGATGGCCCAAGCTGCTGCGCCGTGCAGCTCCTCGAGCTGCTGTCCTGAGAGGTTCTCCGAGCTGCTGTCCTGAGCGGCTCTCCGAGCTGCTATCCGGAGAGGCTCTCCGAGAAGCTGTCTTTGGTATGCATTAATAAAGAAAATTATCACTAAACTGTGCGAGTTAGATGTATGTAAGGCATGGAATGTTTTTCTTTGTTTACATTTTATAGTGTGGTGCATGTGATGGAAGTCCAGAATTTTATCGTAGTTCGTCGACAGATATTAACACATTCATTTGTTTTTAACTATTCCTCATCTATTGTTTTTTATGTCTGAAGCTATTTGTTTTGAATTGGCATTGCTACAAGAACCTTTGCCATGGACGCTTATTTACATACATGCCTGCGCCGGTGGCACAGGAGCTAGTCTTTTTTATTTATAGCTCATGCCCATAAATCATTGAATCTTATTAGCTGTCACACTGAAGAAAGTAATGCTAATGTTTTAAGACTCTACCGTGATACTTTTTGTGTGTTATAGAAGAATATCTGACTGACGATGGCCCAAGCTGCTGCGCCGTGCAGCTCCTCGAGCTGCTGTCCTGAGTGGTTCTCCGAGCTTCTGTCCTGAGCGGCTCTCCGAGCTGCTATCCAAAGAGGCTCTCCGAGAAGCTGTCTTTGGTATGCATTAATAAAGAAAATTATCACTAAACTGTGCGAGTGAGATGTATGTAAGGCATGGAATGTTTTTCTTTGTTTACATTTTATAGTGTGGTGCATGTGATGGAAGTCCAGAATTTTATCGTAGTTCGTCGACAGATATTAACACATTCATTTGTTTTTAACAATTCCTCATCTATTGTTTTTATGTCTGAAGCTATTTGTTTTGAATTGGCATTGCTACAAGAACCTTTGCCATGGACGCTTATTTACATACATTCCTGCGCCGGTGGCACAGGAGCAAGTCCTTTTTATTTATAGCTCATGCTCATAAATCATTGAATCTTATTAGCTGTCACACTGAAGAAAGTAATGCTAATGTTTTAAGACTCTACCGTGATACTTTTTGTGTGTTTGTCACCTTCCTACCTACTCAGGGTAGAAGGGAGCATGAGAGAAAGAAGAGAGTTGAGAATAAAGGTATAATAAATAAAAAGGGTCGTGGATCTCAGACAGGTATGGCAATTTGGCAAGCTTCCTTGTTTAAGGACTTAGCTCCGGTCCGCTAGTATTGGCCGATGCTCAGCAGCAGGTCTGCCGTGCAGGGTCGGCTCCACACCGCCGCGCCGGTAGAAATTCCCAGCAATCGCTGTAGAGAAGGGTGGCCGCGGTCGGTGCTGGAGATCAGAGGACGGCCGGAGTTCAGACGTCGTGTACTGGAAGGATTCAGCCTTGTACTGGAACGATTCTGCCTCGTACTGGAAGGATTCAGCCTCGTACTGGAAGAGTTCCGCCTCGTACTTGAAGAGTTCCGCCTCGTACTTGAACGATTCTGCCTCGTACTGGAACGATTCAGCCTCGTACTGGAACCCTGAAAAGCACATGTGCTCCGGTCACAGTGGGTCCAGTAAGGTGTTGAGCTGGTGGGTCCACTGTCCCTCTGCTACTGGGCATATAGTGACTCGCAGAGGGCCTTTAGGGATGTGGCCCGCCAACAAACAAGAGATGCCATAAGGGCCAAGGAAGTTATGCTGCTGGTGAAGAATTCGCATCCGCTAAGGCTTCCGCTACCGAGCATAAAGGGACTAGCTAGGCCCTTCGCGGATGCAACCACCAGCCGCTCAGAATGCCAGAAGGGCGTAAATAGGTGTGTTGCTGGTAAAAGTGCGCACAATCCACGAGGTCCGTTCACTACCGAGCAATTGGGGACTAGCCTAGGTACCTCGGGAATTGCGAGCTACCCAACAACACCCTTTCAAGTTTGCCAGAAGGGCGTAAAATAGAAACAAGGAGAAAGTTGAGAAGCAACAGAAAACACAGAAAAACACATAAAAATAATACAGTAAATAAGTTGAGAGTACATACCAAAGGTTACAATTGTAGGTTATAGTTTATGGTGGTCAAGTACACTTTCATTTCACAACTCAAACTTACCCAATGTATGGGGGTTCTGAAGATTGATGTTCGAATTAAATAAGACTCTGTAGCACTAGTCGTAGTAATTTATTAGCAGTTGCACAGTCGACGGCCGGTAACAAAGTGAGGTTGGTTGCGCTTGCAGTAAAAACAACAAGTTGGGGCGGAAGTCGGAGGCGCATTTCGCTACCTTATATGGTAATGAAAAAGGCCTCAAACCCGTCGTAGTCGTCAGTCCAATCACTACACTGCATTTTGAACTTTTTCAAAATATCAACGTCCGTTCACCGGAACTCACAACTCGTGGCATTATTTTCTCTAAACTCGATTGACATTTGTTTAACTGTCACTGTCCATATTTTTGATTGTTATATGCGACCTCTATCGGTGAATCGCCGAACTACCTCAGCGCGCAGCAAAGGTAGTTATCTCGATTTAAAGGTTGCTTTAATCTTCAAACGGAATTTAGGTAGTCGTTTGTGAGTTTGCCTACAGATGTCGCTTATTTAAACTAGTTTTTAAGAGAACCGATAATCTAGTAATCTAGATCGGTTACATATCTCCCCACCCAAGAAAGAATTTTTTTACTAGGAAAAAAAAATTCACTAGCCTTGAGCAGTTCTAAGAAAGAAAAAAAATACTTAACCTAAGACCTAACTTTGAGTATCTTATATAAGCTACAGAAACTCCAGTATATGATCTTAAGTTATTAACTATGTCTATGTGCAGACACATACCCAAGTATCTCCTAGAATTCCCCCCCATCGTTTGGATTAGATATCCCAAGAAACGATTATTGACAGCAATATTGAGAGGAATGGAAATTGTAGACTGCAGAAGTAACTTCTAAGACAGCTAGCTACATTATAGGTATGAATACACACTAAAACATAGATAAGTTAAGTACTTATTGCAGACATTCATGGATAATTTTAATTTTTTTGAATATAAGTTCCATAATTGCCTAAGTTAAATTAAATTTTAAGACAGAGAATTTAATCAAAAGGAAATAACATAGATAAAGGCTTGTTTAGTGAGTTATCTACCGCTCAGACCAATAAGGCTTGTTTTTAAAGAGTTTGGACACCGCTCTCTATTTGAAGAATTACCATGGCTGGCACGTGAAAGAATGATTTTAGCTATGTTATAACACTATTCCATTGAAAGTGGAGAGTGACAAAGAGTATTTAAGGAAGTTAAATTAATTCAGTAGGTATATAAGTTAAGATGTATAGTTTGTAGTACATTATATGTATTGTAGTTAAGTTATAATATATCTTATGCCATCGTTGTATATAAGATATAAATAATGATCAATATAAGAAAGGATCACAAGTTATTAGAATTCAAGAAGTATATAAGATACTGTTACCTATAAGATTTATTGTATATAAGGATTTATTTTTCCTTTATATATAAGATTATTGTAAGAGATTATTAAAAAGTTGCACTCTATGAGTTTGGTTGCATTAATCAAATATATTTTAGTTATTTAAGATACATAGAATATGCGTTTTAGTTGTAAGATTGTATATTTAAAGCTTTATTAATTTAATCATAGCATGAATTTGGTTTTATTTGAGAATATTTATTTATTTTAAGTTGTCATCAAGTTATTCAGTACAAAGATTTGCAAATGTCAAGAAAGTGAAATAATTAGTTACTAGGATATGTATTCACATATTTTAAAATTAAAATTTGCCATTAAATTTAAGTTTATTAATATCAGAGCAAATTGAATTTCTTTTACAAGTTACAGATAGCACAGGTTGCTCTAAGGGAGTCTCAGGTTGACTACTAGTTGAAGGTTGTGAAGTTGGTAAAATAGTTCTTAAGATTTGTAAGTCCCTGTTAAGAGAATTTAGTTTAGAAGACACCGACTTATAATCTTCACTATTGGATGCACTTATCCTAATCAACCTGTGGTTCATATGGTTGATTAAAACTTCTGTTCTTAAAAAAAGATTTTTTTCAAATTTAGTTTTGAGGAGAGCAATGTTGCTTTTTGCTTTTGCCATTGACTCCTTGAGTTCACTTATATCGACCTCAGGGTCCAAGTGTGACTCCAATATATCCTCAGAAAGCATGTCTTTGGATAGTTTCACAATCTGTTTCCTTAAGTCCTGAACAGATTCAGTATGTGAGCCACCGCGCAGTGCTACTTCATATGCTAATTCAGCCTTTTGCAGAGATAAAAAGTTAAGTTGTAGACTCATGTTTGTAGTTGTGAAAGTATACTTGACCTATATACCCAATGACAACAGTGTCATACAAGGTCAATTTAAAAAAAATATTTAAAAGAGTATAATTTTTTCAGATGAAAATAACACGTAGGTAGAAATACAAATAAGGTGTGTGCTATTTATAAGTTGAACAGTGGTGAATATAGAATATTAGATATTTATTAAGAAAAATTATTATTTATGCAAGGTGTAAAAAAAAACTAAAATTTAATTTTAGGTAAAAATAAAATTCGTTGAAGACGGTAATGGGTGGATTACTGACCCCCTGGGTGTTACCCGTTGTCTTTCAGTCGCTTCTTACGACATGCAGAGCTGCAGCCGGCCTATTCTCAGACCCCGGGCCTGCACAGGGCCAATCACAACTTATAACTAACACACACGAAAGGAACACAATAAGACACAGTATACAGAATAAGTATGGCAGAGCCACACCCAAGAAAGTTTGCCAAACCAACCTGTCTGATCCTAATTTGTAGGGGCGCCAATGTCACCTTCCTACCTACTCAGGGTAGAAGGGAGCATGAGAGAAAGAAGAGAGTTGAGAATAAAGGTATAATAAATAAAAAGGGTCGTGGATCTCAGACAGGTATGGCAATTTGGCAAGCTTCCTTGTTTAAGGACTTAGCTCCGGTCCGCTAGTATTGGCCGATGCTCAGCAGCAGGTCTGCCGTGCAGGGTCGGCTCCACACCGCCGCGCCGGTAGAAATTCCCAGCAATCGCTGTAGAGAAGGGTGGCCGCGGTCGGTGCTGGAGATCAGAGGACGGCCGGAGTTCAGACGTCGTGTACTGGAAGGATTCAGCCTTGTACTGGAACGATTCTGCCTCGTACTGGAAGGATTCAGCCTCGTACTGGAAGAGTTCCGCCTCGTACTTGAAGAGTTCCGCCTCGTACTTGAACGATTCTGCCTCGTACTGGAACGATTCAGCCTCGTACTGGAACCCTGAAAAGCACATGTGCTCCGGTCACAGTGGGTCCAGTAAGGTGTTGAGCTGGTGGGTCCACTGTCCCTCTGCTACTGGGCATATAGTGACTCGCAGAGGGCCTTTAGGGATGTGGCCCGCCAACAAACAAGAGATGCCATAAGGGCCAAGGAAGTTATGCTGCTGGTGAAGAATTCGCATCCGCTAAGGCTTCCGCTACCGAGCATAAAGGGACTAGCTAGGCCCTTCGCGGATGCAACCACCAGCCGCTCAGAATGCCAGAAGGGCGTAAATAGGTGTGTTGCTGGTAAAAGTGCGCACAATCCACGAGGTCCGTTCACTACCGAGCAATTGGGGACTAGCCTAGGTACCTCGGGAATTGCGAGCTACCCAACAACACCCTTTCAAGTTTGCCAGAAGGGCGTAAAATAGAAACAAGGAGAAAGTTGAGAAGCAACAGAAAACACAGAAAAACACATAAAAATAATACAGTAAATAAGTTGAGAGTACATACCAAAGGTTACAATTGTAGGTTATAGTTTATGGTGGTCAAGTACACTTTCATTTCACAACTCAAACTTACCCAATGTATGGGGGTTCTGAAGATTGATGTTCGAATTAAATAAGACTCTGTAGCACTAGTCGTAGTAATTTATTAGCAGTTGCACAGTCGACGGCCGGTAACAAAGTGAGGTTGGTTGCGCTTGCAGTAAAAACAACAAGTTGGGGCGGAAGTCGGAGGCGCATTTCGCTACCTTATATGGTAATGAAAAAGGCCTCAAACCCGTCGTAGTCGTCAGTCCAATCACTACACTGCATTTTGAACTTTTTCAAAATATCAACGTCCGTTCACCGGAACTCACAACTCGTGGCATTATTTTCTCTAAACTCGATTGACATTTGTTTAACTGTCACTGTCCATATTTTTGATTGTTATATGCGACCTCTATCGGTGAATCGCCGAACTACCTCAGCGCGCAGCAAAGGTAGTTATCTCGATTTAAAGGTTGCTTTAATCTTCAAACGGAATTTAGGTAGTCGTTTGTGAGTTTGCCTACAGATGTCGCTTATTTAAACTAGTTTTTAAGAGAACCGATAATCTAGTAATCTAGATCGGTTACATGTTATAGAAGAATATCTGACTGACGATGGCCCAAGCTGCTGCGCCGTGCAGCTCCTCGAGCTGCTGTCCTGAGTGGTTCTCTGAGCTGCTGTCCTGAGCGGCTCTCCGAGCTGCTATCCGGAGAGGCTCTCCGAGAAGCTGTCTTTGGTATGCATAATTAAAGAAAAATATCACTAAACTGTGCGTGTGAGATTTATGTAAGGCATGGAATGTTTTTCTTTGTTTTCATTGCATAGTGTGGTGCATGTGATGGAAGTCCAGAATTTTATCGTAGTTCGTCGACAGATATTAACACATTCATTTGTTTTTAACTATTACACATCTATTGTTTTTTTATGTCTGAAGCTATTTGTTTTGAATAGGCATTGCTACAAGAACCTTTGCCATGGACGCTTATGTACATACATGCCTGCGCCGGTGGCACAGGAGCTAGTCTTTTTATTTATAGCTCATGCTTTTAAATCATTGAATCTTATTAGTTTTCACACTGAAGAAAGTAATGCTAATGTTTTAAGTTTCTACCGTGATACTTTTTGTGTGTTATAGAAGAATATCTGACTGACGATGGCCCAAGCTGCTGCGCCGTGCAGCTCTTCGAGCTGTTGTCCTGAGTGGCTCTTTGAGCTGCTGTCCTGAGCGGCTCTCCGAGCTGCTATCCGGAGAGGCTCTCCGAGAAGCTGTCTTTGGTATGCATAATTAAAGAAAAATATCACGAAACTGTGCGAGTGAGATGTATGTAAGGCATGGTATGTTTTTATTTGTTTACATTGCATAGTGTGGTGCATGTGATGGAAGTCCAGAATTTTATCGTAGTTCGTCGACAGATATTAACACATTCATTTGTTTTTAACTATTACTCATCTATTGTTTTTTTATGTCTGAAGCTATTTGTTTTTTAATAGGCACTGCTACAAGAACCTTTGCCATGGACGCTTATGTACATACATGCCTGCGCCGGTGGCACAGGAGCTAGTCTTTTTTATTTATAGCTCATGCTCATAAATCATTGAATCTTATTAGTTGTCGCACTGAAGAAAGTAATGCTAATGTTTTAAGACTCTACCGTGATACTTTTTGTGTATTATAGAAGAATATCTGACTGACGATGGCCCAAGCTGCTGCGCCGTGCAGCTCCTCGAGCTGCTGTCCTGAGTGGCTTTTTGAGCTGCTGTCCTGAGCGGCTCGAGCTGCTCTCCGAGAAGCTGTATTTGGTATGCATTAATAAAGAAAAATATCACTAAACTGTGCGAGTGAGATGTATGTAAGGCATGGAATGTTTTTCTTTGTTTACATCGCATAGTGTGGTGCATGTGATGGATGTCCAGAATTTCATCGTAGTTCGTCGACAGATATTAACACATTCATTTGTTTTTTAACTATTACTCATCTTTTGTTTTTTTATGTCTGAAGCTATTTGTTTTGAATAGGCATTGCTACAAGAACCTTTGCCATGGACACTTATGTACATACATGCCTGCGCCGGTGGCACAGGAGCTTGTCTTTTTTATTTATAGCTCATGCTCATAAATCATTGAATCTTATTAGTTGTCACACTGAAGAAAGTAATGCTAATATTTTAAGACTCTACCGTGATACTTTTTGTGTGTTATAGAAGAATATCTGACTGACGATGGCCCAAGCTGCTGCGCCGTGCAGCTCCTCGAGCTGCTGTCCTGAGTGGTTCTCCGAGCTGCTGTCCTGAACGGCTCTCCGAGCTGCTATCCGGAGAGGCTCTCCGAGAAGCTGTCTTTGGTATGCATTAATAAAGAAAATTATCACTAAACTGTGCGAGTTAGATGTATGTAAGGCATGGAATGTTTTTCTTTGTTTACATTTTATAGTGTGGTGCATGTGATGGAAGTCCAGAATTTTATCGTAGTTCGTCGACAGATATTAACACATTCATTTGTTTTTAACTATTACTCATCTATTGTTTTTTATGTCTGAAGCTATTTGTTTTGAATTGGCATTGCTACAAGAACCTTTGCCATGGACGCTTATTTACATACATGCCTGCGCCGGTGGCACAGGAGCAAGTCCTTTTTATTTATAGCTCATGCTCATAAATCATTGAATCTTATTAGCTGTCACACTGAAGAAAGTAATGCTAATGTTTTAAGACTCTACCGTGATACTTTTTGTGTGTTATAGAAGAATATCTGACTGACGATGGCCCAAGCTGCTGCGCCGTGCAGCTCCTCGAGCTGCTGTCCTGAGTGGTTCTCCGAGCTGCTGTCCTGAGCGGCTCTCCGAGCTGCTATCCGGAGAGGCTCTCCGAGAAGCTGTCTTTGGTATGCATAATTAAAGAAAAATATCACTAAACTGTGCGTGTGAGATTTATGTAAGGCATGGAATGTTTTTCTTTGTTTACATTTTATAGTGCGGTGCATGTGATGGAAGCTCAGAATTTTATCGTAGTTCGTCGACAGATATTAAATCATTCATTTGTTTCTAACTATTCCTCATCTATTGTTTTTTATGTCTGAAGCTATTTGTTTTGAATTGCCATTGCTACAAGAACCTTTGCCATGGACGCTTATTTACATACATGCCTGCGCCGGTGGCACAGGAGCAAGTCCTTTTTATTTATAGCTCATGCTCATAAATCATTGAATCTTATTAGCTGTCACACTGAAGAAAGTAATGCTAATGTTTTAAGACTCTACCGTGATACTTTTTGTGTGTTATAGAAGAATATCTGACTGACGATGGCCCAAGCTGCTGCGCCGTGCAGCTCCTCGAGCTGCTGTCCTGAGTGGTTCTCCGAGCTGCTGTCCTGAGCGGCTCGAGCTGCTCTCCGAGAAGCTGTATTTGGTATGCATTAATAAAGAAAAATATCACTAAACTGTGCGAGTGAGATGTATGTAAGGCATGGAATGTTTTTCTTTGTTTACATCGCATAGTGTGGTGCATGTGATGGATGTCCAGAATTTCATCGTAGTTCGTCGACAGATATTAACACATTCATTTGTTTTTTAACTATTACTCATCTATTGTTTTTTTATGTCTGAAGCTATTTGTTTTGAATAGGCATTGCTACAAGAACCTTTGCCATGGACACTTATGTACATACATGCCTGCGCCGGTGGCACAGGAGCTTGTCTTTTTTATTTATAGCTCATGCTCATAAATCATTGAATCTTATTAGTTGTCACACTGAAGAAAGTAATGCTAATATTTTAAGACTCTACCGTGATACTTTTTGTGTGTTATAGAAGAATATCTGACTGACGATGGCCCAAGCTGCTGCGCCGTGCAGCTCCTCGAGCTGCTGTCCTGAGTGGTTCTCCGAGCTGCTGTCCTGAGCGGCTCTCCGAGCTGCTATCCGGAGAGGCTCTCCGAGGAGCTGTCTTTGGTATGCATAATTAAAGAAAAATATCACTAGACAGTGCGAGTGAGATGTATGTAAGGCATGGAATGTTTTTCTTTGTTTTCATTGCATAGTGTGGTGCATGTGATGGAAGTCCAGAATTTTATCGTAGTTTGTCGAAATATATCAACACATTCGTTTTAAACTATTACTCATCTATTGTTTTTTATGTCTGAAGCTATTTGTTTTGATAAGGCATTGCTACAAGAACCTTTGCCATGGACGCTTATGTACATACATGCCTGCGCCGGTGGCGCAGGAGCTAGTCTTTTTTATTTACAGCTCATGCTCATAAATCATTGAATCTTATTAGTTGTCACACTGAAGAAAGTAATGCTAATGTTTTAAGTTTCTACCGTGATACTTTTTGTGTGTTATAGAAGAATATCTGACTGACGATGGCCCAAGCTGCTGCGCCGTGCAGCTCTTCGAGCTGCTGTCCTGAGTGGCTTTTTGAGCTGCTGTCCTGAGCGGCTCTCCGAGCTGCTCTCCGAGAAGCTGTCTTTGGTATGCATTAATACAGAAAAATATCTCTAAACTGTGCGAGTGAGATGTATGTAAGGCATGGAATGATTTTCTTTGTTTACATTGCATAGTGTGGTGCATGAGATGGAAGTCCAGAATTTTATCGTAGTTCGTCGACAGATATTAACACATTCATTTATTTTTAACTATTACTCATCTATTGTTATTTTATGTCTGAAGCTATTTGTTTTGAATAGGCATTGCTACAAGAACCTTTGCCATGGACGCTTATGTACATACATGCCTGCGCCGGTGGCACAGGAGCTTGTCTTTTTTATTTATAGCTCATGCTCATAAATCATTGAATCTTATTAGTTGTCACACTGAAGAAAGTAATGCTAATGTTTTAAGACTCTACCGTGATACTTTTTGTGTGTTATAGAAGAATATCTGACTGACGATGGCCCAAGCTGCTGCGCCGTGCAGCTCCTCGAGCTGCTGTCCTGAGTGGTTCTCCGAGCTGCTGTCCTGAGCGGCTCTCCGAGCTGCTATCCGGAGAGGCTCTCCGAGAAGCTGTCTTTGGTATGCATAATTAAAGAAAAATATCACTAGACAGTGCAAGTGAGATGTATGTAAGGCATGGAATGTTTTTCTTTGTTTTCATTGCATAGTGTGGTGCATGTGATGGAGGTCCAGAATTGATCGTAGTTTGTCGGAATATATCAACACATTCGTTTTAAACTATTACTCATCTATTGTTTTTTATGTCTGAAGCTATTTGTTTTGATAAGGCATTGCTACAAGAACCTTTGCCATGGACGCTTATGTACATACATGCTTGCGCCGGTGGCATAGGAGCTAGTCTTTTTTATTTATAGCTCATGCTCATAAATCATTGAATCTTATTAGTTGTCACACTGAAGAAAGTAATGCTAATATTTTAAGACTCTACCGTGATACTTTTTGTGTGTTATAGAAGAATATCTGACTGACGATGGCCCAAGCTGCTGCGCCGTACAGCTCCTCGAGCTGCTGTCCTGAGTGGTTCTCCGAGCTGCTGTCCTGAACGGCTCTCCGAGCTGCTATCCGGAGAGGCTCTCCGAGAAGCTGTCTTTGGTATGCATTAATAAAGAAAATTATCACTAAACTGTGCGAGTTAGATGTATGTAAGGCATGGAATGTTTTTCTTTGTTTACATTTTATAGTGTGGTGCATGTGATGGAAGTCCAGAATTTTATCGTAGTTCGTCGACAGATATTAACTCATTCATTTGTTTTTAACTATTACTCATCTATTGTTTTTTATGTCTGAAGCTATTTGTTTTGAATTGGCATTGCTACAAGAACCTTTGCCATGGACGCTTATTTACATACATGCCTGCGCCGGTGGCACAGGAGCAAGTCCTTTTTATTTATAGCTCATGCTCATAAATCATTGAATCTTATTAGCTGTCACACTGAAGAAAGTAATGCTAATGTTTTAAGACTCTACCGTGATACTTTTTGTGTGTTATAGAAGAATATCTGACTGACGATGGCCCAAGCTGCTGCGCCGTGCAGCTCCTCGAGCTGCTGTCCTGAGTGGTTCTCCGAGCTGCTGTCCTGAGCGGCTCTCCGAGCTGCTATCCGGAGAGGCTCTCCGAGAAGCTGTCTTTGATATGCATTAATAAAGAAAATTATCACTAAGCTGTGCGAGTGAGATGTATGTAAGGCATGGAATGTTTTTCTTTGTTTACATTTTATAGTGTGGTGCATGTGATGGAAGTCCAGAATTTTATCGTAGTTCGTCGACAGATATTAACACATTCATTTGTTTTTAACTATTCCTCATCTTTTGTTTTTATGTCTGAAGCTATTTGTTTTGAATTGGCATTGCTACAAGAACCTTTGCCATGGACGCTTATTTACATACATGCCTGCGCCGGTGGCACAGGAGCAAGTCCTTTTTATTTATAGCTCATGCTCATAAGTCATTGAATCTTATTAGCTGTCACACTGAAGAAAGTAATGCTAATGTTTTAAGACTCTACCGTGATACTTTTTGTGTGGTATAGAAGAATATCTGACTCACGATGGCCCAAGCTGCTGCGCCGTGCAGCTCCTCGAGCTGCTGTCCTGAGTGGTTCTCCGAGCTGCTGTCCTGAGCGGCTCTCCGAGCTGCTATCCGGAGAGGCTCTCCGAGAAGCTGTCTTTGGTATGCATTTATAAAACAAAATATCACTAAACTGTGCGAGTGAGACGTATGTAAGGCATGTATGTTTTTCTTTGTTTACATTTCATAGTGTGGTGCATGTGATGGAAGTCCAGAATTTTATCTTAGTTCGTCGACAGATATTAACACATGCATTTGTTTTTAACTATTACTCATCTATTGTTTTTTATGTCTGAAGCTATTTGTTTTGAATTGGCATTGCTACAAGAACCTTTGCCATGGACGCTTATGTACATACATGCCTGCGCCAGTGGCACAGGAGCTAACCTTTTTTTTTATAGCTCATGCTCATAAATCATTGAATCTTATTAGTTGTCACACTGAAGAAAGTAATGCTAATGTTTAAAGACGTTACCGTGATACTTTTTGTGCGTTATAGAAGAATATCTGACTGACGATGGCCCAAGCTGCTGCACCGTGCAGCTCTCCGAGCTGCTGTCCTGAGTGGCTCTCCGAGCTGCTGTCCTGGGCGGGTCTCCGAGCTGCTATCCGGAGGCTCTCCGAGAAGCTGTCTTTGGTATGCATTAATAAAGAAAAATATCACTAAACAGTGCGAGTGAGATGTATGTTAGGCATGGAATGTTTTTCTTTGTTTTCATTGCATAGTGTGGTGCGGGTGATGGAAGTCCAGAATTTTATCGTAGTAACACATTCATTTGTTTTGAACTATTACTCACCTATTGTTTTTTTATGTCTGAAGCTATTTGTTTTGAATATGCATTGCTACAAGAACCTTTGCCATGGACGCTTATGTACATACATGCCTGCGCCGGTGGCACAGGAGCAAGCCTTTATTATTTATAGCTTATGCTCATAAATCATTGAATCTTATTAGTTGTCACACTGAAGAAAGGAATGCTTATGTTTTAAGACTCTACCGTGATACTTTTTGTGTGTTATAGAAGAATATCTGACTGACGACGGCCCAAGCTGCTGCACCGTGCAGCTCCTCGAGCTGCTCTCCTGAGTGGTTCTCCGAGCTGCTGTCTTGACCGGCTCTCCGAGCTGCTATCTGGAGAGGCTCTCCGAGAAGCTGTCTTTGGTATGCATTAATAAAGAAAAATATCACTAAACTGTGCGAGTGAGATGTATGTAAGGCATGGAATGTTTTTCTTTGTTCACATTTCATAGTGTGGTGCATTTGATGGAAGTCCAGAATTTTATCGTAGTTCGTCGACAGATATTAACACATTCATTTGTTTTTAACTATTACTCATCTATTGTTTTTTATGTCTGAAGCTATTTGTTTTGAATTGGCATTGCTACAAGAACCTTTGCCATGGACGCTTATTTACATACATGCCTGCGCCGGTGGCACAGGAGCTAGTCTTTTTTATTTATAGCTCATGCTCATAAATCATTGAATCTTATTAGCTGTCACACCGAAGAAAGTAATGCTAATGTTTTAAGTTTCTACCATGATACTTTTTGTGTGTTATAGAAGAATATCTGACTGACGATGGCCCAAGCTGCTGCAACGTGCAGCTCTTCGAGCTGCTGTCCTGAGTGGCTCTTTGAGCTGCTGTCCTGAGCGGCTCTCCGAGTAGCTATCCGGAGAGGCTCTCCGAGAAGCTGTCTTTGGTATGCATTTATAAAGAAAAATATCACTAAACAGTGCGAGTGAGATGTATGTAAGGCATGGAATGTTTGTCTTTGTTTACATTGCATAGTGTGATGCATGTGATGGAAGTCCAGAATTTTATCGTAGTAACACATTCATTTGTTTTGAACTATTACTCACCTATTGTTTTTTATGTCTGAAGCTATTTGTTTTGAATAGGCATTGCTACAAGAACCTTTGCCATGGACGCTTATGTACATACATGCCTGCGCCGGTGGCACAGGAGCTAGCCTTTATTATTTATAGCTTATGCTCATAAATCATTGAATCTTATTAGTTGTCACACTGAAGAAAGTAATGCTAATGTTTTAAGACGCTACCGTGATACTTTTTATGCGTTATAGAAGAATATCTGACTGACGATGGCCCAAGCTGCTGCACCGTGCAGCTCTCCGAGCTGCTGTCCTGAGTGGCTCTCCGAGCTGCTGTCCTGGGCGGGTCTCCGAGCAGCTATCCGGAGAGGCTCTCCGAGAAGCTGTCTTTGGTATGCATTAATATAGAAAAATATCACTAAACAGTGCGAGTGAGATGTATGTAAGGCATGTATGTTTTTCTTTGTTTACATTTCATAGTGTGGTGCATGTGATGGAAGTCCAGAATTTTATCTTAGTTCGTCGACAGATATTAACACATTCATTTGTTTTTAACTATTACTCATCTATTGTTTTTTTTGTCTGAAGCTATTTGTTTTGATAAGGCATTGCTACAAGAACCTTTGCCATGGACGCTTATGTACATACATGCCTGCGCCAGTGGCACAGGAGCTAGCCTTTTTTTTATAGCTCATGCTCATAAATCATTGAATCTTATTAGTTGTCACACTGAAGAAAGTAATGCTAATGTTTAAAGACGCTACCGTGATACTTTTTGTGCGTTATAGATGAATATCTGACTGACGATGGCCCAAGCTGCTGCACCGTGCAGCTCTCCGAGCTGCTGTCCTGAGTGGCTCTCCGAGCTGCTGTCCTGGGCGGGTCTCCGAGCTGCTATCCGGAGAGGCTCTCCGAGAAGCTGTCTTTGGTATGCATTAATATAGAAAAATATCACTAAACAGTGCGAGTGAGATGTATGTGAGGCATGGAATGTTTTTCTTTGTTTTCATTGCACAGTGTGGTGCGGGTGATGGAAGTCCAGAATTTTATCGTAGTAACACATTCATTTGTTTTGAACTATTACTCACCTATTGTTTTTTATGTCTGAAGCTATTTGTTTTGAAAAGGCATTGCTACAAGAACCTTTGCCATGGACGCTATGTACATACATGCCTGCGCCGGTGGCACAGGAGCTAGTCTTTTTTATTTATAGCTTATGCTCATAAATCATTGAATCTTATTAGTTGTCACACTGAAGAAAGTAATGCTAATGTTTTAAAACTCTACCGTGATACTTTTTGTGTGTTATAGAAGAATATCTGACTGACGATGGCCCAAGCTGCTGCGCCGTGCAGCTCCTCGAGCTGCTGTCCTGAGTGGTTCTCCGAGCTGCTGTCCTGAGCGGCTCTCCGAGCTGCTATCCGGAGAGGCTCTCCGAGAAGCTGTCTTTGGTATGCATAATTAAAAAAAAATATCACTAAACAGTGCGAGTGAGATGTATGTAAGGCATGTATGTTTTTCTTTGTTTACATTTCATAGTGTGGTGCATGTGATGGAAGTCCAGAATTTTATCTTAGTTCGTCGACAGATATTAACACATTCATTTGTTTTTAACTATTACTCATCTATTGTTTTTTTTGTCTGAAGCTATTTGTTTTGATAAGGCATTGCTACAAGAACCTTTGCCATGGACGCTTATGTACATACATGCCTGCGCCAGTGGCACAGGAGCTAGCCTTTTTTTTATAGCTCATGCTCATAAATCATTGAATCTTATTAGTTGTCACACTGAAGAAAGTAATGCTAATGTTTAAAGACGCTACCGTGATACTTTTTGTGCGTTATAGATGAATATCTGACTGACGATGGCCCAAGCTGCTGCACCGTGCAGCTCTCCGAGCTGCTGTCCTGAGTGGCTCTCCGAGCTGCTGTCCTGGGCGGGTCTCCGAGCTGCTATCCGGAGAGGCTCTCCAAGAAGCTGTCTTTGGTATGCATTAATATAGAAAAATATCACTAAACAGTGCGAGTGAGATGTATGTGAGGCATGGAATGTTTTTCTTTGTTTTCATTGCACAGTGTGGTGCGGGTGATGGAAGTCCAGAATTTTATCGTAGTAACACATTCATTTGTTTTGAACTATTACTCACCTATTGTTTTTTATGTCTGAAGCTATTTGTTTTGAAAAGGCATTGCTACAAGAACCTTTGCCATGGACGCTATGTACATACATGCCTGCGCCGGTGGCACAGGAGCTAGTCTTTTTTATTTATAGCTTATGCTCATAAATCATTGAATCTTATTAGTTGTCACACTGAAGAAAGTAATGCTAATGTTTTAAAACTCTACCGTGATACTTTTTGTGTGTTATAGAAGAATATCTGACTGACGATGGCCCAAGCTGCTGCGTTGTGCAGCTCCTCGAGCTGCTGTCCTGAGTGGTTCTCCGAGCTGCTGTCCTGAGCGGCTCTCCGAGCTGCTATCCGGAGAGGCTCTCCGAGAAGCTGTCTTTGGTATGCATAATTTAAAAAAAATATCACTAAACAGTGCGAGTGAGATGTATGTAAGGCATGGAATGTTTTTCTTTGTTTACATTGCATAGTGTGGTGCATGTGATGGAAGTCCAGAATTTCATCGTAGTTCGTCGACAGATATTAACACATTAATTTGTTTTTAACTATTCCTCATCTATTGTTTTTTTATGTCTGAAGCTATTTGTTTTGAATAGGCATTGCTACAAGAACCTTTGCCATGGACGCTTATGTACATACATGCCTGCGCTGGTGGCACAGGAGCTAGTCTTTTTTATTTATAGCTCATGCTCATAAATCATTGAATCTTATTAGTTGTCACACTGAAGAAAGTAATGCTAATGTTTTAAGACTCTACCGTGATACTTTTTGTGTGTTATAGAAGAATATCTGACTGACGATGGCCCAAGCTGCTGCGCCGTGCAGCTCCTCGAGCTGCTGTCCTGAGTGGTTCTCTGAGCTGCTGTCCTGAGCGGCTCTCCGAGGTGCTATCCGGAGAGGCTCTCCGAGAAGCTGTTTTTGGTATGCATTAATAAAGAAAAATATCACTAAACTGTGCGTGTGAGATGTATGTAAGGCATGGAATGTTTTTCTTTGTTTACATTTCATAGTGTGGTGCATGTGATGGAAGTCCAGAATTTTATCGTAGTTCGTCGACAGATATTAACACATTAATTTGTTTTTAACTATTCCTCATCTATTGTTTTTTTATGTCTGAAGCTATTTGTTTTGAATAGGCATTGCTACAAGAACCTTTGCCATGGACGCTTATTTACATACATGCCTGCGCCTGTGGCACAGGAGCTAGTCTTTTTTATTTATAGCTCATGCTCATAAATCATTGAATCTTATTAGATGTCACACTGAAGAAAGTAATGCTAATGTTTTAAGACTCTACCGTGATACTTTTTGTGTGTTACAGAAGAATATCTGACTGACGATGGCCCAAGCTGCTGCGCCGTGTAGCTCTTCGAGCTGCTGTCCTGAGTGGCTCTTTGAGCTGCTGTCCTGAGCGGCTCTCCGAGCTGCTATCCGGAGAGGCTCTCCGAGAAGCTGTCTTTGGTATGCATAATTAAAGAAAAATATCACTAAACTGTGCGAGTGAGATGTATATAAGGCCTGAAATGTGTTTCTTTGTTTACATTGCATAGTGTGGTGCATGTGATGGAAGTCCAGAATTTTATCGTAGTTCGTCGACAGATATTAACACATTCATTTGTTTTTAACTATTCCTCATCTATTGTTTTTTATGTCTGAAGCTATTTGTTTTGAATAGGCATTGCTACAAGAACCTTTGCCATGGACGCTTATGTACATACATGCCTGCGCTGGTGGCACAGGAGCTAGTCTTTTTTATTTATAGCTCATACTCATAAATCATTGAATCTTATTAGTTGTCACACTGAAGAAAGTAATGCTAATGTTTTAAGACTCTACCGTGATACTTTTTGTGTGTTATAGAAGAATATCTGACTGACGATGGCCCAAGCTGCTGCGCCGTGCAGCTCCTCGAGCTGCTGTCCTGAGTGGTTCTCCGAGCTGCTGTCCTGAGCGGCTCTCCGAGCTGCTATCCGGAGAGGCTCTCCGAGAAGCTGTCTTTGGTATGCATTAATAAAGAAAAATATCACTAAACTGTGCGAGTGAGATGTATGTAAGGCATAGAATGTTTTTCTTTGTTTACATTTCATAGTGTGGTGCATGTGATGGAAGTCCAGAATTTTATCTTAGTTCGTCGACAGATATTAACACATTCATTTGTTTTTAACTATAACTCATCTATTGTTTTTTATGTCTGAAGCTATTTGTTTTGAATTGGCATTGCTACAAGAACCTTTGCCATGGACGCTTATTTATATACATGCCTGCGCCGGTGGCACAGGAGCTAGTCTTTTTTATTTATAGCTCATGCTCATAAATCATTGAATCTTATTAGCTGTCACACCGAAGAAAGTAATGCTAATATTTTAAGTTTCTACCATGATACTTTTTGTGTGTTATAGAAGAATATCTGACTGACGATGGCCCAAGCTGCTGCGCCGTGCAACTCTTCGAGCTGCTGTCCTGAGTGGCTCTTTGAGCTGCTGTCCTGAGCGGCTCTCCGAGTAGCTATCCGGAGAGGCTCTCCGAGAAGCTGTCTTTGGTATGCATTTATAAAGAAAAATATCACTAAACTGTGCGAGTGAGATGTATGTAAGGCATGTATGTTTTTCTTTGTTTACATTTCATAGTGTGGTGCATGTGATGGAAGTCCAGAATTTTATCTTAGTTCGTCGACAGATATTAACACATTCATTTGTTTTTAACTATTACTCATCTATTGTTTTTTATGTCTGAAGCTATTTGTTTTGAATTGGCATTGCTACAAGAACCTTTGCCATGGACGCTTATTTACATACATGCCTGCGCCGGTGGCACAGGAGCTAGTCTTTTTTATTTATAGCTCATGCTCATAAATCATTGAATCTTATTAGCTGTCACACCGAAGAAAGTAATGCTAATAATTTAAGTTTCTACCATTATACTTTTTGTGTGTTATAGAAGAATATCTGACTGACGATGGCCCAAGCTGCTGCGCCGTGCAACTCTTCGAGCTGCTGTCCTGAGTGGCTCTTTGAGCTGCTGTCCTGAGCGGCTCTCCGAGTAGCTATCCGGAGAGGCTCTCCGAGAAGCTGTCTTTGGTATGCATAATTAAAGAAAAATATCACTAGACAGTGCGAGTGAGATGTATGTAAGGCATGGAATGTTTTTCTTTGTTTTCATTGCATAGTGTGGTGCGGGTGATGGAAGTCCAGAATTTTATCGTAGTTTGTCGAAATATATCAACACATTCGTTTTAAACTATTACTCATCTATTGTTTTTTATGTCTGAAGCTATTTGTTTTGAATTGGCATTGCTACAAGAACCTTTGCCATGGACGCTTATGTACATACATGCCTGCGCCATTGGCACAGGAGCTAGCCTTTTTTTTATAGCTCATGCTCATAAATCATTGAATCTTATTAGTTGTCACACTGAAGAAAGTAATGCTAATGTTTAAAGACGCTACCGTGATACTTTTTGTGCGTTATAGAAGAATATCTGACTGACGATGGCCCAAGCTGCTGCACCGTGCAGCTCTCCGAGCTGCTGTCCTGAGTGGCTCTCCGAGCTGCTGTCCTGGGCGGGTCTCCGAGCTGCTTTCCGGAGAGGCTCTCCGAGAAGCTGTCTTTGGTATGCATTAATAAAGAAAAATATCACTAAACAGTGCGAGTGAGATGTATGTTAGGCATGGAATGTTTTTCTTTGTTTTCATTGCATAGTGTGGTGCGGGTGATGGAAGTCCAGAATTTTATCGTAGTAACACATTCATTTGTTTTGAACTATTACTCACCTATTGTTTTTTATGTCTGAAGCTATTTGTTTTGAATAGGCATTGCTACAAGAACCTTTGCCATGGACGCTTATGTACATACATGCCTGCGCCGGTGGCACAGGAGCTAGCCTTTATTATTTATAGCTTATGCTCATAAATCATTGAATCTTATTAGTTGTCACACTGAAGAAAGTAATGCTAATGTTTTAAGACGCTACCGTGATACTTTTTGTGTGTTATAGAAGAATATCTGACTGACGATGGCCCAAGCTGCTGCGCCGTGCAGCTCTCCGAGCTGCTGTTCTGAGTGGTTCTCCGAGCTGCTGTCCTGAGCGGCTCTCCGAGCTGCTATCCGGAGAGGCTCTCCGAGAAGCTGTCTTTGGTATGCATTAATATAGAAAAATATCACTAAACAGTGCGAGTGAGATGTATGTAAGGCATGGAATGTTTGTCTTTGTTTACATTGCATAGTGTGATGCATGTGATGGAAGTCCAGAATTTTATCGTAGTAACATATTCATTTGTTTTTAACTATTACTCATCTATTGTTTTTTATGTCTGAAGCTATTTGTTTTGAATAGGCATTGCTACAAGAACCTTTGTCATGGACGCTTATGTACATACATGCCTGCGCCGGTGGCACAGGAGCTAGCCTTTTTTATTTATAGCTCATGCTCATAAATCATTGAATCTTATTAGCTGTCACACTGAAGAAAGTAATGCTAATGTTTTAAGACTCTACCGTGATAATTTTTGTGTGTTACAGAAGAATATCTGACTGACGATGGCCCAAGCTGCTGCGCCGTGCAGCTTTCCGAGCTGCTGTCCTGAGTGGCTCTCCAAGCTACTGTCCTGAGCGGCTCTCCGAGCTGCTATCCGGAGAGGCTATCCGAGAAGCTGTCTTTGGTATGCATTAATAAAGAAAAATATCACTCAACTAACAAGGCAGCATTCTCGGTCCTATTTTTTGCACGCTCTACATAGATGATATCGTAAATGGCTCCCTTCAGAAATCATTACGTATGCGGACGACATTGCTATAATTTTCTATCACGAAGACTGGGATCTGGTATATAGACAAGCGGAAAAAGGTCTGGCACAAATAAACACCTTACTAGACCGTAATATTTTAACTCTAAATGTAGAGAAAACTAAATATATTGGTTTTTCAAAAACCTGTGCATCTTGTCCGCCGTTAGATTTTTCTTTGAAGATACATACCTGCTCTTCAAATGACGCCACCCGAGATCCCAATACCTGCTCATGTGGTACTATTGATCGAACCAAGGGGAGGTATCCTGTATGTACGAGATTTTACCATTGCACACACGAGCAAAATTTAGATGTGTAGCAGAATTGTATGTACTGCTACAGCGATAAAATTTAGACATTTATAGGGAACCAAATTCGTTCCATAAAAATTTATGCCGTACTATTTTTAACGAAATACATATTTTACTGCCACCAATCGTTTCATAATAAGTATGTTTTATTCTTTTACATTTTTTTTTGTTGTACAAAATACATAAAAGAAGCTAACATTTTTGTTAAAAAAATATTATAAATTTGCTCCAATTTTTTTATTCATCTTGCAACACTCGAATTGTATGTCAGCAAGTTGATCAAATTCAATTTGAACATTTACGTTATAAATTGCTGATATTTCGTATTTTCGTAGATATTTCATGTTATTATAGTGACCCTCCTTTAATTTAAGCTTCCGCAGAACTATCCAAGTATTAGTAACATTAGAAACGGGATATTTACCGTGTAATCCATGTTGTCAGGAATATAAATCGCGAACTCAAATAAAATGGATTACACGGTAAATATCCCTTTTCTAATGTTGTCTCTTGCAAAAGTGATCGTGATAGTTTAAAAACTTATAAAATCTAAGTATGTCTACGGACATGTACAGAAAATGTGCAAAATATGGAGCAACTCCTGTTCAAGATTGTGTGGTCTCATTTCACCGTTTCCCTAAGCCTGGTAAAACGAATGTTGAACGGTATGTTAATCATATATATTTTTATGCTCATATATGCTTTATCTTGCTTATATTGAAAAATTAATAGCATAGTTAGGTACCTACATTCGTTTTCAATTCTACAGTAGGTATTATTGTTACAGTTAGTTAAAAATATGTAATTTAACTTTGATCTCCATGTGGTACCTATAATAAGATCATATAGGTACTATGTGCCTGTACCTTCGTCAACCATATTTCCTATCTTTCTCTAGTCAGAACGCAGTAATGTAATTACTATTGCTTGTGGGCTGATGGATGACACAACGGGGCCTACTCCCACCTTTTACGAAACTATCATAAATCAGGAGCGTCTTGTAATAAGCTTACAATAATCATACTTACTATAGTACCAACACAAAATGGTTGAACAATATTACTTCAATATTATTTACGGCGTGTTCCTTTTTAAGCCGAAATCGACCCTAATGGTGCATTCCAGTAAACACCGCCAATACATACGACTGTCGTGCCCCGGTTTCGTGTTTCCTTTAGGATGAATACCTATAATGCACAACCCAAATAGAATACTCACAGTCGCAAAAAGCGCGTCATATTTTCTCTCAATTAAATCGAATGAATCATAAACCTATTTGATATTTTGACAGTAACAGCTCACAACGACCGCAAGTCTAAAACCTTCCATCCCCGAGTGTTGTAGTCGTGGCGTGAGCGTGAGCTGTGACGTAATCGATGATGTACCGAGCTACAGGGGCCCTACTCCCACCTCTTGAAGTAGTCATGTTTCAACCTTACCATTAAATTTGGTACCACAACGTCAATATATCAAGCAATAATAATGGATTAAGATAGACGTTTTGATGACGTAGTATCAAATATGTCACTCAATTCGCGTACTTTGACGTGACTTTTGACACTAAGTTTCATTGTTCCAATGCCAAATTTTTTAAGAATTGCACTTTCACATCTTAAAGTAGTCATATTGCAACATTACCTTTAAATTTGGTTGATCGTTTTGTGACGGTGGGAGTACGATAGTAAGTATGATTATTCTTAGCTTATTACAAAACGCTCCTGATATAGGTATGATAGTTTCGTAAATGGTGGGAGTAGGCCCCCAGTTATGATAATTGCGAGTTTGAATGGTAGGTAACGGTTGGGCGGCTATGCGAATGACGGGATCGATTTTGGCTCTCAAAGGAACACGACCAGATGTAAGTGAAGTGAAAGAACGACAGAATATTCTAATAAGGGTTTGAGATTTTAAAACTCTATGGTGGAGGCATAGAAGCATAAATATATAGGTATCATACTTATTTGTAACAGATATTGCACATTTATTTTTCCTTTATAAGTGTAGTCGTACGTGTTGAACATTTACCATTTCAGTAGTTAATTTAATATGTATATGTAAATATTTATATTTTCAATGATACATGATTTTTATTGACATAGTCGTGAGTAAAGACTTAATTAGTCACGTACACAAATCTATCATTAAGTCACTGTCCTGCCTAAATTACGTTTTAGTAAAGCAATAGTAGTAGATATGTGTTTAAAATAAAACAATAAAAAATCAAATCTATGAATATTTTATAAATAATACAATTGTTTCTACAGACTAATCTGTTGGTTTCATGTAGAAATATATAAAAATACCTTTTATTCAAATAAAAGCCCTATATTAGCTTATTCAAATTGATTTGTAGAAGGTACTTAAACTCCTATTGTTTTTGTTTAATTTCAGATGAACTTCCTTCAGAAGTCTTCGCCACAGCTACACTTTTGAGCGAATTCGTCCAGCTGTTTGATGCATTAAATGCTGACAGTCCTGACAGACAAGAAAGAACAAAGTCAGTCCAGAAACTTACGCTCAGGCTGGTGTGGCAGTGAAAATTTCGAAACCTTTAAACGATGCAAATATGCCAATCTCGGTGGAGGTTACATATTTGTGCCGTTTGGGGTAGAAACTTTCTCTACGCATACGAAATTTTCAGGGCTTGGCCAAACGTTTGGTTGAAGCGTCAGGTGAACAGAATGCTGGCTCATATTTTGCAAAGAAAATTTGCATAGCTATTGAACGTGGAATTGCAGCCAGCATTCTGGACACTTTGCCTCCAACAAATAATTTATTACATTTGATATTTTTAAATTTTTGTCCATTATTTAGTTAAACTTTAATACATTTATGAAATAAATACATAAATGTTCTTAAAAATTGTTTTATTTCTATAACATAAGTACCTACTTACTCACCTAATAAGGTTCTGCCTACTTCATGAGGCGAAAATTTGATAGGTAAAAAATAAATGAAAATAGAAAAGCATGGGGTGGATAGGTATTTAAAATTCGCGCTAACGTAAGTTCCTTAGCATTCCGTGCGGATTCTGTTGCACTAGTAGTATCAGTGTAACTCGCATTATTTCTGTATAGCAGTTACATTTCTTCTCTCTGTAGAGAGTTAAATATTCCTTGGATCGAACAAAGTCAATGAAATACCTAGGCATAACCATAGATGAGAACCTTAATTATAACCTTCATATTAACGACATGGCAGGCCGTGTTCGGAAATTAATCTTTATAATGAAAAAACTAAGGGACTGCACACAACCTGGTGTCATAAGACAAGTATATTTAGCCTTATGCCAATCCTTACTACAATATTGTGTCACAATCTGGGGTAGCGCTGGGAAAACCAATTTTATAGCTGTAGATTTTGTAGCTCAGCGTGCTCTCATTAAAGTTATTTTAAGAAATCTTTCCGGTATTCTACTGATAAAATCTATGACAAGTTTAAAGTTTTACGTGTCCGTCAGTTCATTCTAAGAGCTACAATTAAATCACACAAAACTTTTTTAAATAGTTCTGACTAAATTAACCTCAGAAATAAACGAGCTTTTCGCATCCCTCCTCCAAGTGCCACCTCTTTGCCAGTACGTAGGAGTCCAAATTTTGCCCTTCTCCACACATATAATAAAGCTTTGTAACATAAAACATTGTTCTGCATTCCATAGGTAAAAAACTGGTCAGTGAATTCCTGTTAAACCTTTCGTATGATGAAACTGAAAATCTAATATAAAATAATACACTACTTGGAAATATACACTCACACACACAACATACACTCTCACATAATCATAAACCTCTTATATTCACTACTACTGTCAATCAAAACAACATAATACATAATAATCTATTCTTTCTCATAAATATTAACTGGCTCTCTCTACTGACTTTTGAAACCGTTTAACCCTCTGAATTCACTTTACGAACACGCACACTTAATTAACTCTAGAAAGTCCTTAGGTTACATTAGCTACTTATACCAAGGGCGTACCCAGGTAGGGGCAGGGGGGGGGGGCAGCTGCCCCCCCTAGAAAATTAAATAAATGTAATTTTTTTTTGGCAAATAGAAATTAAAAACGTATTACCTACTCTGCGCAAAATGAAGTGTTGGAAACAAAATATCTTTTCAGCCAGATTTTTTTTTCTATAGTTAAATATTCTACAATATTCGATATAGAGTCTATGTATAGTGAGTCGTGTCGGTCGTGCCGCAACGTATTTATTAGAATATTTTATATAGTGACTTTCAGCCGCCATCAAACGAAACGCAAAATGTTTTGATCAAGTTTTGATACACTTTATTTATTTCTTTATTTCGTTTTTATTATTTTTTAGTGATAATGAAAGTGACAGTAACGATTCATAGTCGAGAATTTAATTTCTGGAATCTGATTTTGATTACGCGACAGAATAAATAAAAACTAAGTAAGGTTTTGATGCAAGTTTGGTTTTATTTATTATATTAATTTGTTTTCAATGCTAAAATAAAATATTATTCAATATGTTGCATATTATTTTAAGTAGTATATATCTGTACAGATTTAGTTTAAGATTCTTAGTGTTTATAAAATAAAATAGTGAAAGTATCAAATTCAAATTTCATAGTATATTCAGTGTTTACAACTAAAAGATTTTTGCTGCGGTTTTATCTGTGCCGCGGCTCACTAGACAGACTCTAGTAATTCTAGTATACTGTTAGCGATGCAATATAATTTAAATCTCCCGCAAAACCGTCGCATCTCGTAGTTTCCGGTTCCGCCGAGACAATCAGAGAGCCATCTAGGATTAAAGCCGAATATAATTGGGAGAAAACAACATCTAGCGCCATCTAGTTTCGGACGGCAGTACTTTTTCCAGTAAAAAGAAATAGGATCAATTTATACGGTCAATAGCGACATCTTGTATTGAATAGCAATACCGCGAAGAACGTTCTAGCATGGACTATTCTGGAAAGAAAAGACAGTGATAGCAAGTATAAGACAAGGATGGAAATAGAGTCGAGTATTTTCTACATATATTTCGGGAGCAAGAATATTTCAATATATAAGCGGAAGCGTGAGGCAGAGCACGTCAATTTAGTTCGAATACAATTCAGTTCGGAGTGTAATACGAGCGAATATTTCATACGACATAGTGTCTTATAGTTTCGTTGCGGCGACACGAGATTTACGTTTACTGTGCAACAACTGGAAATATTACTCCGTCAAATGGATATCAGGAAATTCTTTGAAAGAGGTGAGTCAAAACAAAACACTTAAGTAGGTACCTAATATGATTATTTGATTTAATGGGGGGCTTTGACTCTCTTGTAAGTGTATATCTTAAGCATTACTTACAATATTTAAATTTATTAATTACAAGACGTGGTTTTGTTATAATAGCTAAAATAACATTTGTGAATATTTTGTGATTAAAAAGTAAAAAAAAAACATAAAAGAAAGATCCTTGCAATATTTTGGATTTATTAATAAGTCCATACCGACAACAAAGTCCCTTTTCTCTAACGTCACAACAAGTGTATTATTTCAAATTACCTAGTTATGCTTATTTGGCGTTCAAACCATATATATTAGAATGTGAAACTTGATCTTTATTTTCGTCTTATACAACCCGCCTAAACACTGTAAGAGTATTTTTGTGTATCCATTTTTTAGGGAGGACACGCGAAAAAAGAAAAAAAGGTCGGGAAAGTAGCAGTGGAAGCGATGAAAATGACAACCATGATAAAACCACTCATGTAATGCCAAGATCATTGCATGCTAACATTGGACAAGCGTCAAATTCTCCTGTAGAACCTGTTAATATATCTGTTGCCGACTATTCTTCTCCATCGACATCCCAACAAACTTATGACGTCAACGTCGATCCTGAAATTATAGTGGACGATGGCTGTCATGAAAATGATCTGGGACGTTATGTTGGGTTGGCTACCCAGCTATCGACGGAAAAGAAGAGGGAGTTGTTACAAAATCCTTGGATCCCGCCCAGAAATTACGATTTTGAAAGTGATGCAAGCCATTTAAAAATAAAATTTAACCATGCTTGGTTGGATCAATATTCACCATGGCTAGTATATTCCAAGCGACTAAAAGGTGCTCTTTGTAAGCATTGTGTTTTGTTCCTTCCGCCCATTAGCACTGTGAGAGGAATTTTGGGATCGTTTATGGTCAGGCCATATATAAAGTTCAAAAATATGCATGAAGACTGCCGAAAGCATGCAACGACCAACCTTCACCAAACGGCGACAAATGCTGCAAAAAATTTTCTTGAAAATGTTCCTGTAGACATCCAACTGCAAAGTGGACACCAAAAAGAAATCGATGAAAACAGACAAATATTGTCATCAATTATTTCTTGTATAGTATTTTGCGGCACACATGATATGCCTCTTAGGGGCAAACAAGCAGATGAGGGTGTTTTATTAGATTTATTGAAGTTGAGAATCAATTCAGGGGACGACAGATTAAAGAGTCACCTGGAAAAGTGCCGTCGCTATGCAGTTTACACATCACCAAAAATACAAAACGAATTGATAAATTTATGTGGCGAAGTTATTAAGGAGAATATAATTAGTAAGGTTCAGAAGACCATGGCTTACGCAGTCTTAGCTGATGAAACAGCAGACGTATCTGGGAAAGAACAGCTGTCAATAGGCGTGCGGTTCTACGACGAAAGCAAAAGGAAAATCAGAGAAGAATTTGTAGGGTTCGTTGAACTAAAAGCACAAAATGCTTCCGCAATTGCCGAAGCAATTGACAATTTCTTAATTAGTTCTAACCTCTCAACCGAAGATTGCGTAGGTTTTGGATTCGATGGCTGTTCTACAATGGCAGGGAAAGAGGGTGGCGTACAAGCCATTTTGAGAAAAAAATATCCTCGTGCTTTATATTTTCATTGCTCATGTCACAAACTCAACCTTGTTGTGAATGATGCGAACGCAGTGCCAGAAATTAGAAATACTGTCGCCACGTAAAGGATGTTATAACGTTTTTCAGGGAATCGACTACACGTCGAAACTACGCTCCAAACCTATCACGATTATGTGAGACGAGATGGTCAGAAAAATATAAATCAATCAGAAAGTTTTCTCAACATTTTTCAGAGCTTGTGAAATCTCTAGAAACGTTATCCGTAGAAGGAAATTATGCCACCAGAAAATCTGCATATCAGTTGCATTCAGCCGTTACAAAACCAGTGTTTATTGTTACTCTACAAACAATAGCCAAATATTCAGCAGTTTTAGAACCAGTAGTTAACGCACTGCAAGCTAAATCGATCGACATGATCTCGGTAGGGGAACACATCAAAAATATCAAGGACATACTCAGAAATGACCGCGAGTTTTCTGATAGAATAAGTAATGAAATACTTCAAAAAGCACGAGCTGTTGCAATGGATTTGAACATAGAAATTTCGGTTCCACGTCTTGCTCATAAGCAAACACATAGAAGTAATCCGCCATCAGACAATGATAACGAATATTGGCGGCGTTCCCTGATAATCCCATACATTGATTCACTCATTTCATCACTGAATATTCGATTCTCCCAAGAAAATACTCCGGCGTTTGCTTTAAGCAGGCTACATCCCTTGTATATGACAAAAACCAGCATTACAGACCTACACAAAAACGCAGAATCATTCCAAGAATTTTATAACCTGGATATCACCGGAGAACTGAACCTTTGGCATAATTTATGGGTGACGAAGGCTTTATCAGATGATCAATTAAGGGACATAGAAGTAATTGATCTGTTCAACGAAGCCAACATTTTTTACCCTGCTGTCAGAAAGGCATTAATTATTTTAAGCACTATCCCATGCACCACGGCAACCGTAGAACGGTCCTTCAGTACGCTGCGAAGAGTTAAAACGTGGCTTAGAAGCACCATGGGTGAAGAAAGGCTTACGGGTTTATGTCTGATGAGCGTACATCGCAACTATTTAAAAGACAACAGTGAGTTTATTGAAAAGACTGTCATAGACAAATTTGCGGCAAATCCGAGAAGATTACTGTTAAATTAATATATACATACATAATATAATAATATATATTATACATAATGTATGGTATAATTATGTATAATATTTTGTTTTGTGTCATCATCAAAATTAATGAATAAAAGTCAATTTTCATGATTTTTTGTTTCAATATACCCGACAGACGATCTTTTCGAAACAGGTATAAGCAGCCCCCTGCCCCCTCCTAGCTGAAATCCTGGGTACGCCCTTGACTTATACTAGAGATCGTAAAAATTGTATCAGTCTTTTTATTTAGACATGAATGGTATTATATTTCTACTCATAATTTGAACAACTACTTTACTTCCATAATAATTTTAATAAATCTAATCCTTTTTATACCTTTAATTATCATAATAATATAGAATAAGTGGATTTTAATTTGTTTATTGCCATGTATTCTTTCTGTTTATTTAACCACTTATGTAATGTATGATACAATACAATGATGCTCTAACAAACGTGATCACTTTCTGTTCATTCGCACTCTGAGTCTCAAGACACAGGCTCCCGCCTAGTTTGAGGCTTACCAGTAACCTTAAAATGCTTGATATTGCAATTTCAATGTATGTAGTAGTGTACTGTGTTTGTTAATTAACTTTCCGGTAATAAACAATTTATTATTATTATTATTATTATTCACATCATTTATTTCTTTTTCTTAAAATTACATATTTTACAATATTTCTATATAAAATAAAAACACTATAAAAAACCTATTCCTTGATTGCCATCAGAAATCCTAGATGGCAGTGGGGCATGGCCCAAACTACCGGTGGTTAGGGCTGCAGACTGAGGAACCTCCTGACAATACGTGCCGTATCAAGGAGTACCGCCTTCTGTATCTGGCCCTTGATCCAACCGTCTAGCGAGAGCCTCTTAAGATGTTGGTCGAGGCTTTTTGCTATATGGCCGTTTGCTGAAACCACTATTGGAACAATGATCGTCCCGTCAACATCCCACATGGCGGTCACCTCGTGAGCTAAGTCAAGGTACTTCCTGAGCTTGTCCTTCTCGGCCTTCACGAGGTTCTCATCATGAGGAATGGTGACATCTACAAGCATTACCCGGCGCTGAGATCAATCGATTACCACGATGTCAGGCTTATTGGCAACAACAGTCCTGTCCGTGATTATAGATCGTTGCCGCTCTTACGTCAAGTCTGAAAATGAAACCCGCTATTTAAGGCGGAAACACATTATTAACACGCGACGTGACCCGATGCAACGCAACGCGTGTTGAGTCAAATCAATTTGTATAGTTTTCTATGACCACAACCACACTATGAACACCCGACGCGACGCCACGCGCCCACACGCCACCCGATCCAGACGTGCTAGATCGACGTGTTGCCGATGGTGGGGGTTAACACGCCACCAGACGCGGCGAGCGCCGTGTGTTTCTAGACAACACCCGACGACACGCGTCAGTGGCTCGAGAGCTTTCTCAGAGTGCATACGCGTTGTTCATTTGATTTGCATTTACTTAGCAAAATGACCGACGAACAGTTGATTGAGTTGGTAAAACGATATCCTGTTATATATAATATGACTTTAGCTGTATACAGGGATCATACTGTAAGAAATAATGCTTGGGAAGAAATTGCTGAGCAAATGAATACACATGGTAAGTTTAATTAAAATTATTTATTATTACAAAACAAATAGATAATTGAATATGCACACCTATGTCGTCTAATGTAGGTAGGTAATAACTTTCCGGAGAATAGCAACTTTTAATTTTGTCTACCTCTCCTTACAATATCAAGTTGCCATGGCACAGCGCCTTCAGTTGTAAAATATTCCTTAAATTTGTTTCTTACTGAAAAAGCATACTGTGAGGAATTTCTACGAATTGGATTTAAGTGGTCAAAGGCTGTAGATTCTGTCAAAGACCCCTCCTGTAGTGGATCGCAGTCTGAAGGCAAATTATCCGTGCCTAAATAATTATGTAAGCAACATGTTGCCAAAATTATTTTGTCGACCATGTCCGGTTGAACTGCCATTGGACCAGCAAAAACACGCCATCGTGATCTTAAAATTCCAAAGGCATTCTCAACTATACGTCGGGCACGACTAAGCCGATAATTAAATATTTTATTGGATTCGTTGTTACGAACACCATTCTTGCTATAGGGTCGCATTAAAAATGGTTTCAATGGAAAAGCTTCATCTGCAACAATCACATTTGGCAATGGTTCTGAATTTGGAGTTAAAGGCTTAGGGGCGGGAAATTCTAACTTTCCATCTTGTATTAATTTGCCTAAGACGGATTTTTCAAATATTCCACCATCACTGTTTTTACCGTACGATCCGACGTCTATAACTAAGAATCTATACTTTGGATCTACTAATGCTAGTAGTACGATTGAATTTGTCCCCTTATAATTCCAATAGTTTGAGCCACTATTTATAGGACATGTAATGATAACATGTTTTCCGTCTATATAGTGCCCCACAGCAATTGGGGAAATTCCAGTAATTTCTGAAACCATTTTCCGATTCTTCCCATATTGCAGTTGTTGGTTTCGGCATATAAATTGGACCCATTTTATCCCAAATTGCATCGCAAACGTCTTGTACTATTTGTCGTACGGTACTAAATCCCATTCGATAGTTAAATCCCAACGATCTGAATGAACTACCTGTAGCTAAAAACCTGTAAGAGAAAATCAATATTATTATTATCTTATGTTCCAGTTGAAGAAGTAAAAACTAAATGGGGAAAATTAAGAAACTGCTTTACCAATGCATTAAAAAGACGCCGCAAGAAGAGTGGACAAGCAGCAACTAATATAGTGCCTTGGAAATTTGAAAAACAAATGGAATTTCTATTACCACATGTTGAAGGGAGATCTACAGTTACAAACTTAGGTGATGCAAATGATGACGATTCAACACAAGATTTAGAATTCTCGGAAGAGTCTGTACTTTCACCTCCTCCCACCATTCTTACACCTACTCCAAGGGCATCTACTTCAAGGGCATCTGCAGAAAGAGCGTCTACGCCCAATTCTGCTACAAGCTATATTTCGAGACGTACAAACAAAAATGATGATGACAAAAATTTATTAAGAGAAATGATTGATGTAATGAAAACAACGCAGGACATAAGACAGAAGAGACCAGTGTCAGACATGGATGAAGATGACTACTTCTTTTTATCAATGAGTAAGCATCTAATAAAATTACCTAGAACAGACCAAGCTGAAATAAAATTTCAATTACATAAACTTATACATGATTCTGAAATGAAAATGCTCAATAATCGTGAACGAATTTTGAATACCCCGATAAATGTAACTGGTAACAAAATTCTAAACGTAAATAAACCATTCATTGTAAACCCAGGACACAGTACATACACACACACCATAACACAAGAAGAAGAAAACGCACAGATGAATATTATGCCTAACAGCACAACTCGTGATATATATATCTAATCCAAATACAAATAAAATATCAAATCCAATTTTGACTCAATATAGAAAATATGATAATTCACTATCAGTTCAAAATAAAGTTTCAGACGTACTCTAAGGAGTTGAACAGTCGCAGAATTTAAATTTGAAAGAATTTTATAACAGCATTGGTCATGAATCGGAGTTTTAAATAATCTTTTTTTCTCTTACCTAAGACAAACAGCAAGTCTTTCTTTAGTACTAATGGCTTCGCGAAATGTCGTTCGTTTCTTATGTATCTCATTTTGAATAAATCCATGTATTTCTTCAAACTGTGTTTTACTAACCCGAAAATACATATGAAATCTTTCATTATCTTGAAGCAAGTCTGGATACAGAGTATGATATTCGCCACATGTACTTCTCTTTTGGTTTATTTCATGTACCCAGTAACGCCTAGTTATTCTCCTTCTCTTGAGTCGTTTAAGTATCAAGTCAGATGAAGACTTTGAAGAAGATTTGATGCAAATTTTGGGTACTTATCTGATACTTACTGGGTACATGAAATAAACCAAAAGAGAAGTACATGTGGCGAATATCATACTCTGTATCCAGACTTGCTTCAAGATAATGAAAGATTTCATATGTATTTTCGGGTTAGTAAAACACAGTTTGAAGAAATACATGGATTTATTCAAAATGAGATACATAAGAAACGAACGACATTTCGCGAAGCCATTAGTACTAAAGAAAGACTTGCTGTTTATCTTAGGTAAGAGAAAAAAAGATTATTTAAAACTCCGATTCATGACCAATGCTGTTATAAAATTCTTTCAAATTTAAATTCTGCGACTGTTCAACTGCTTAGAGTACGTCTGAAACTTTATTTTGAACTGATAGTGAATTATCATATTTTCTATATTGAGTCAAAATTGGATGTGATATTTTATTTGTATTTGGATTAGATATATATATCACGAGTTGTGTTGTTAGGCATAATATTCATCTGTGCGTTTTCTTCTTCTTGTGTTATGGTGTGTGTGTATGTACTGTGTCCTGGGTTTACAATGAATGGTTTATTTACGTTTAGAATTTTGTTACCAGTTACATTTATCGGGGTATTCAAAATTCGTTCACGATTATTGAGCATTTTCATTTCAGAATCATGTATAAGTTTATGTAATTGAAATTTTATTTCAGCTTGGTCTGTTCTAGGTAATTTTTTTAGATGCTTACTCATTGATAAAAAGAAGTAGTCATCTTCATCCATGTCTGACACTGGTCTCTTCTGTCTTATGTCCTGCGTTGTTTTCATTACATCAATCATTTCTCTTAATAAATTTTTGTCATCATCATTTTTGTTTGTACGTCTCGAAATATAGCTTGTAGCAGAATTGGGCGTAGACGCTCTTTCTGCAGATGCCCTTGAAGTAGATGCCCTTGGAGTAGGTGTAAGAATGGTGGGAGGAGGTGAAAGTACAGACTCTTCCGAGAATTCTAAATCTTGTGTTGAATCGTCATCATTTGCATCACCTAAGTTTGTAACTGTAGATCTCCCTTCAACATGTGGTAATAGAAATTCCATTTGTTTTTCAAATTTCCAAGGCACTATATTAGTTGCTGCTTGTCCACTCTTCTTGCGGCGTCTTTTTAATGCATTGGTAAAGCAGTTTCTTAATTTTCCCCATTTAGTTTTTACTTCTTCAACTGGAACATAAGATAATAATAATATTGATTTTCTCTTACAGGTTTTTAGCTACAGGTAGTTCATTCAGATCGTTGGGATTTAACTATCGAATGGGATTTAGTACCGTACGACAAATAGTACAAGACGTTTGCGATGCAATTTGGGATAAAATGGGTCCAATTTATATGCCGAAACCAACAACTGCAATATGGGAAGAATCGGAAAATGGTTTCAGAAATTACTGGAATTTCCCCAATTGCTGTGGGGCACTATATAGACGGAAAACATGTTATCATTACATGTCCTATAAATAGTGGCTCAAACTATTGGAATTATAAGGGGACAAATTCAATCGTACTACTAGCATTAGTAGATCCAAAGTATAGATTCTTAGTTATAGACGTCGGATCGTACGGTAAAAACAGTGATGGTGGAATATTTGAAAAATCCGTCTTAGGCAAATTAATACAAGATGGAAAGTTAGAATTTCCCGCCCCTAAGCCTTTAACTCCAAATTCAGAACCATTGCCAAATGTGATTGTTGCAGATGAAGCTTTTCCATTGAAACCATTTTTAATGCGACCCTATAGCAAGAATGGTGTTCGTAACAACGAATCCAATAAAATATTTAATTATCGGCTTAGTCGTGCCCGACGTATAGTTGAGAATGCCTTTGGAATTTTAAGATCACGATGGCGTGTTTTTGCTGGTCCAATGGCAGTTCAACCGGACATGGTCGACAAAATAATTTTGGCAACATGTTGCTTACATAATTATTTAGGCACGGATAATTTGCCTTCAGACTGCGATCCACTACAGGAGGGGTCTTTGACAGAATCTACAGCCTTTGACCACTTAAATCCAATTCGTAGAAATTCCTCACAGTATGCTTTTTCAGTAAGAAACAAATTTAAGGAATATTTTACAACTGAAGGCGCTGTGCCATGGCAACTTGATATTGTAAGGAGAGGTAGACAAAATTAAAAGTTGCTATTCTCCGGAAAGTTATTACCTACCTACATTAGACGACATAGGTGTGCATATTCAATTATCTATTTGTTTTGTAATAATAAATAATTTTAATTAAACTTACCATGTGTATTCATTTGCTCAGCAATTTCTTCCCAAGCATTATTTCTTACAGTATGATCCCTGTATACAGCTAAAGTCATATTATATATAACAGGATATCGTTTTACCAACTCAATCAACTGTTCGTCGGTCATTTTGCTAAGTAAATGCAAATCAAATGAACAACGCGTATGCACTCTGAGAAAGCTCTCGAGCCACTGACGCGTGTCGTCGGGTGTTGTCTAGAAACACACGGCGCTCGCCGCGTCTGGTGGCGTGTTAACCCCCACCATCGGCAACACGTCGATCTAGCACGTCTGGATCGGGTGGCGTGTGGGCGCGTGGCGTCGCGTCGGGTGTTCATAGTGTGGTTGTGGTCATAGAAAACTATACAAATTGATTTGACTCAACACGCGTTGCGTTACATCGGGTCACGTCGCGTGTTGATAATGTGTTTCCGCCTTAAACAATTTAAAGAAAACAAGACGCTGGCAAATGCTTATGACGTGCTACGCCATAGTCCTCAAAGGATGGGCATAAAAATATCCATAGACCAAAGAGAATATAATAGAGAAGAGACGGGACTTCATAGACAATAAAAAGTGTAATATTTAAACGTCAAAACGGGGCTACCTCCGACAGCCAACCTGACGAACTTAAATAAATAATAATAATAATAAAAATCTTTATTGACACATTTCGTAGGTAATAGGTACTTACAATAACAATAGACTTAGGTAATATGCTGTTTGCATATAAGTAATACATAAATCATATCTTTTGAATGAGATCGTTGGTGCCTGTGGTAGTATAAAACTGTGTTACAGACCACAACGCCCTCCGTTCTTGTACAGGTATAAACAATATTACAAAGTAAAAGGCCTAGCTTAAGTATATTTGAATGGCCTGGTATAATGTAAGTAATTTTGTACTGATAGCGAGAAGAATTATAAAAAAACTAATAATTGAGAAATAAAGAATAATAATAATAATAAAAATGCATGCCTTGTTTTAGCTAAAATAAAGGATGAGTGTATGTGTATTTGCGCGCACGCGAGTGTGTGTGTGCGTGTGTGTGTAAGTGTGTGTGTAGAGAGTAAGAGGGAGTATGTGTGTGTATATGTGTATTGAGCCTATAGTGGTTGTTTGATAAGATTTTCTGTTTCGATGTAATGTAAATTAAGCAAGTGCTCCGTCAACTTTCGTTTTAATTCAAATCGTGAAAGAGGATATATGTGAAGGTTTTGATTAATTTTATTATATAATCGGCTGCTAAGTTTTTCGTAATGTCTACTGGCTAGTAATAATCGATTGGATTTAATTTCACAAACGCGTCCTCTCCTGCGTGGGATTTCATCCAGTTTAGGGTCATACGTTAGAGTTTTATGTTTTCGCAAAACTGTGTAATAGATAAATAGTTGTCTGACTGTCAGAACATTTAAATGCTGGTACAGTAATGTTGTAGGAAACCTTATAGGTTTTCTGATCATAACTTTGAGTATTGCTCTTTGTGCACGCTCAGCATGTAATAGTATCGTTGGACACGCACCACCCCAAGCCGGGGCGCAGTAAGTAAAAAGAGATTGTGCTAAAGAGTAGTACACTTGTTTCTGAGTGTCCAGGTCAGCAACGCTATTCATTTTTTTAAATATGTACATTAATTTACGTGAACGTGTTCTTAAAGAGTCAATATGTATCCTCCAATTTAGTAATCCATCTATGTAAATTCCAAGATATTTAATATGGTTGGTTCTTTCGAGATCAGGACAGGTACATGGCGAGGTATTTAAATGACACTTATGAGCAGTTATGGTGAAAAAGGTGTCAGGATGTGAGGATGATTTTGGGGCAAATGTTAAATACTTCGTTTTTTCAACGTTAAGAGTCAGTAAATTTGCAGTTAGCCATTTCATAACAGTGCAAAGAGCCTCTTCTCCATTTTTCTTTATCTCAGTCCACGTTTTACCATGAACTATCAGTGCTGTGTCATCCGCATATGTAAATATATCACAGTTTGGAAGCTGTAGGTTACATAGTTCATTCACGTATAACAGAAAGAGTACCGGACCCAAGATACTACCCTGTGGTACCCCACTGACAAAATTCTCAACCCTGACGCTCTGTGAACGATCTGTTAACTTAACAGTTCTGCCAACATTTGGGATAAAATAGGATTTTATTTGAAATTTATCGATATCGATTCCATAACTACTAGATATGAGACCTATAACATTCTGCAGCCCTCTCATCTACACTTTTAAGTTGTTTTGCATAGCTAATGTTTGCATAAGAAAAATATGAAAAGTGTAAATTGAGAGGGCTCATTTTACACTTTTCATATTTTTCTTATAGAAACATTGGCTATGCAAAAAAAATATTAAAAGTGTAGATGAGAGGGCTGCAGAATGTAAGAGGCCAACAGAACTTCGTCAAAGCAAGAAAAACGCCATAGTGTAAGCGAGTTTCAGTTTATTTATAAAACTTAAATTTGATATTTATCAGCAAACTAACTGTTTATTTTACATTGTTTTAAGTTGGTATGGTAATGGAATGTCTCAATAACTTTATGGGACACTTGAAGTAAATTTCGTTCCAGCAACTTTTGAGGTTATAAATCCATATTCATGTAACATAAGTATATTTCCGTTATTTTTCTTCATTTGGTGACTTTTAATACTCTACAACTTTGAAGATAGTATGCTATTTTCAAAAGTAGCTTGAGATAGTAAGGATGAAAATCCTGTTGATGACGTAAAGTGCGGTGTTGAAATTCAGGAATTAGCATCATGGATTAAATAGCTATGCTGATGCTATCTTCTTGCTGAAAGCATAAAATAAATAATATATCAATGAACCGCCCGAAATAATATATCAAATAAGAAAAAGATTTATATTGAACAAGTAGTTCCCCGTGGATTACGGTACATAATACTTATTTACTGATTATCAAAAGGAAGAGGTTATATGTTCGTCAGTATGTTTTTCTTTTGTGTGTATGTTAACCAATATTTTCGCTAATTTGTGGACCGATTTAAAAAATATTTTTTCATTCGTAAGAGTGTACTCCCGTGGTGGTCCATTATCAAGTCAGGATCTGATAATAGAGTCAGGAGGTGGATAGTGGAACTCCACAACGGCGAAATGCATGGACACGAAACTTTGTAAATTGGTTGAACTTTAATATAGCCTGTTCTATACTCCGTCAAGACATATCTGCTGCACCCAGGGTAAGACTTTCGGCGAGGGAAGTTTTTCGATCGGTGTATACACTTAGTCTTCGTTGTCCGTACATTTGATCCATTTTTTACATCTTAATTAATACAAGTACAATATAAAAAAATTGAAATCTACTTTCGTTCAATTCAGTTATTGGAGTGTAACTCAAAAACTACCGAATTTGATGAAATTTAAATGGGAAGCACCAGATTTCAAAAAAATATTTGAAAATATTGAAAATATAGTAAAAAGTTATGAGGTAACAAACATAAAAATACAGTCGAAATGAGTACCTCCTCCTTTGTGGAAGTCGTTACAAAACCATCGATATCGATATTTACAAAAAAATTATTGCGGACCGCACTATTTTATTGGAACTAAGTGGTTGGTATATGTAAAATGAATTTATGGCTATATTAGCTCTTATTATATGAATAGGGGTCGTTATTATGAACTAATATACTACTTACCATACATTTTCCAGCGGATATCTGGGCATTAAACAACGTTTAGTACCATCTTTCCTTTCTGATATAAAACCGCATATTTCACATTTTCTATACTACATATCTTCTCTAATTACACTTCCTTATAGTTTTTAGCTACCTAGTACCTAATAACATAAAACAACTTCACAATATACATATATTAGACTATATTGTATTTGCACTAAATTATAAAAACCAAGGAATATTTAACTCTTTACCGAGATAAAAACAACTCGTAAACAAAGATTTTCAATGACAATATTGACAATGAGAGAAAGAAAGCGATATATTGCGTGAGTGAAAGAGATATATCCGCCATTAAAGTTCTGCCCCGTTTCATACATCGTTTTCAAGCTATGTAGTTGCGACAGACTGCATAGACTAGAGTAATACTAAATTTATTTCACTGATTTAAAAATATCTCCAAAAATTTACAATGAAGCGAGTTCAAACTATAATTTGATCAATCTGTTGCTAAAATTAGTAATTACGCGCCAATTAGAGCGAAAGAAAATGTGAAGTATACCAAAAAACAATATGATTATGAGCAGCTATCTTCCAGAGGCCGGACGTCGGGACTCCGGAGGCCTAAGATGTGAATGTATTCTTCCCTCGTCCAGCATTTATCCATCCAGAAACGCATTAACGCAGTCTAGCAGACATAAACGTCTCATGTCTTGGGTCAGCAATTCAGAAATAGTATATTTGTGCCTTTCAAACTGGTTCCTGCATGACTGCTACAGGTCTTCCTGCTTATCTACTTGAAGTCCCGGTTGGAGTGTACCTATTGAGTGCGCATCGACCCACTGCAGTTGAAAAGTTTGCATCACTTGAATAGTAAAATTCCTTGAAAGCACAGAAGTCAGCTGCCATTCAGATTTTCGTTAGAGATTGTTTGTGGCATCTTTAGCAAATTACTTTCAAACTAGCGCATTCTTTTGTTTAGTGCCTCCATAACCTGATAAGGTGTAGTATGCCACTTGATAATCATTAGTGTAAAATTAAAATGCAAATTATTTATTTCCTAAGAAATATTCTTATGTTTTACCTCTACCTGTATCTAAATACAGGTAGAGGTAAAACATAAGATCATAAAAAGGGTTATTGTACATGCTGTGATCAGCTAAGCATACAAATGTAGATAAAACCTAAATTTAAGTTTTCCATGTAATGTTATAGGGTAACAATAAAGTATTATAGCCTAAGAGTAATTAAATATATAAATTGGTAAATTGTCATTAAATTAAATCAGTTCAACATTGTTAGTTTGTCAATAATTATTAACAGTTATAAAAAATATCTTGTTATTTTCATTCATATTTAAGAAGGCACAATAGGGTGGTAAATTTAATTGCATTTAACCCAACATTGCTGGTCAAAATTAATAAATTAGTAATTGTAGTGGCAGATGTAAGGTCAATCTAGTAAAGGAACAATTGTTGTTTAAATTCATTGATATGTTTTAAATCTTTTATATATTTGGGGGTTTAATTGTATATATTTGGCACCATAGCAAAGACACTTTTCACATATAAAGCAGTTTTGTAATTCAAATCCTTATTGGAATACAGTGGCTCTACCATGAGTTGGCAACATAAATGTCATCTATAGTCGATACTCGATCTCGCCTACCTTTCAAGCTTGTGATTGGCGTACTCGCTGTTTTACAATTGACCGCAAGGTGGCACTGTTCTTTTTTTCATAGAGTTTTTGTGGCAGTCGATAGCGAGCATCGATTGGTGTTAATGTTGTAAACTCATGGTAGACGTACAGGTGGGTATGATTACGGGACAAATCACAATTTTATAGAAGGCAGAATATTGCTTGACAAAAACAGCTACCTCATATATGTATAATGAAGGATGAGTCAGTAAGAATTATTGTTAGAGACGGGATATTTACCATGTATTGTATTTATAGTGAGCTCTCGATATTTCGGCACAATTGCATGCACCATGTTCACGAGTAAACTTTTACTTTACTCGAGCTCACTATAAATGCAATATACATGGTAAATATCTTGATTCTAATGTAATTCTCGCATTAGTGACCATGTCAGCTTAAGATGAGTCAGTATTTTCAGTTAGAATAACAGCTTTCATTGCTTTTTATAGATTTTGCAGAAATCAACCTACTTTTTCAGGAACTGCAACATGTGTGGTCAATGTGTATTACTATATATATAACTTGAAACTATGGATTTAAAAAATAATTATGTATGTTAGGAACTTTTGTAAGATGTTGTCACACTACTCACCAATGGGGGAAAACCCAATACCTACATATTGTGTACTTACCTATTTATACTTGAAATACAAAAACCTTGATGCTTTGTTTTTTTTTATCAACCCTGATTTCAGAGAGTATTCCACTATAAATAACTAGTATTTTATTTATTAGATAATAGTTAAGTTGTAAGTGTTTGTCCTAAGTACATTGGTAGAAATTGAGAATAATTTGTGATTGTAGTGAATTAACAAAGTAATTGATTATGGGCTTGTACACAAAACTGCGATGCGACGCGACGCGAATTCGCAACGCAGAAAATTACGAGACGAATTGCTGCGATGCGATTTCGTGCGGCAAGGCGTCTCCCAGGGTGACCATTCCTTCGACAACCGTCAACCGTACTAAACGTACCTATTTTAAATTGAAATGGATCGTAAAAGAAGTGTGCACTTCTGCTTAGGAGATACAGGAAAAAGAAACAAAGAAGATTTTGGGTTCATCCATTTATTACTATTATGAATCCCGCTGGGAACTATTTTCATCTAAAATATCAAGCTTTGAAAACAGATGAAAAAAAATTTTTTGAGTATTTTAGAATGAGCATATCTTCAATCGAAGAGCTTTTAAGTGTATTATCACCATATCTTCAGAAACGATCGTACAAGGGGAGAATTCCTGTTATGCCTCTGGAAATGATTGGCCTCACTATCCGGTAAGTAAAGTAGAAACAATAATTGTATACAATAAGTAGTTTTTATTGAGAAAAGAGTTTTCCAGATATTACAATCGATAAAATTTACGAAAAATCAAAGTCTTCAGTTGAAAGTGTGCTTAATATGCTTGAGTTAGAAAAATCATTACTAGGTGAATCAATTTGATCTGGTATGTTAGATGACTGTGGACGTATCTGTGGCGTTTGTTGAGATGTTGCAAAATGTTGAGTTTGATAGCCACCCTGGTAGTTGCTATTCGGATAGTAGTAGCCATGAGGTTGATGCAATTCTGTTAAAATTTGAAGAACTCTGCTCTGAAAGATTAGTGTTTTATTGTCATCTAATCTTTCAAGTGATGGTAGAATACCTTTAAAAATAGATATGTGTCTATTCTCCGGTTCCTTTAAAATCTTTACAATATCATCTTCAAAATTATTATTTACCATCTTTCTTTTTGGTGGCTGCTTTTGGTAACGTGTTTTAGATGTACCTTCTTGATTATCTTTCTCATTTACTGGTAGTGGTCTCATTTTGCAAATTTTTCTTAAGAAATTGTAATTGTCTGTACAGATGGTATTCTTTTATATTTTTTGATCCAGACCCTGACCTATTTGCATCTTTGAGTTTCTTTTCATATTTATTAAAGGTATCTTTAATCCCCCTCCATCTTTGTATTACTGAATTACTTGCAAAAAAATAATAGACAATATTTAATTTATGTATGTTTATGTAGTTTTAGGTTAGTGTTCTTTATTAATCCTTTTTTTTCTATTTTTGTTACAGATTCCTAGCGACCGGAAATGAAATAAGAAATATACATTTAGATTATTATCGAGGAATAAGTACAGTTGCTAAGGTAATACGATTAGTTTGTAGTGCAATATGGAAATTTTGTTTAAATGCAAACATACCATAAATAACGCAACAGCTGTTTGAAGAAATTGCTGCGGACTTTGACAAGAAAGCCAACCTCCCTAACTGTATTGGAGCCGTTGATGGGAAACATATTCGTATTCGTAGTCCCCCAAACAGTGGATCACTTTTTTTTAATTACAAGGGCTACAATTCAATAGTTTTGTTGGCTATTGTTGACTCGAAATACAGATTCATCTATGTGGACATAGGAGCATATGGAAAGGAAAGCGACTCCACTATTTTCCACAATACGAAACTGTACGACTTACTGATGAGAGGTGATTTGCCTACACCAACATCGAGGCCGTTACCGGGCTTTCAAGAACCGGTTCCATTTGTTTTTGTCGGAGACGAAGCTTTTTCTATTTCGAATAATATCATGCGCCCTTATTCTGGCAAGCATTTGTCTGTTATACAAAGCGTATTCAACTACCGTTTGAGTAGGGAAAGGAGATATGTCGAGTGTACTTTCGGCATACTGGCCAATAAGTGGCGAATATTTCACCGGCCCATTAACGTCTCACATGATTTTGCAATAGACATTGTCAAGGCATGTTGTATACTACATCACTTTGTAATTAACCGTGATGGATTAGACACCCCTGTTGAAATGATCATAGATGATTCCGAACTACAACCACTTCAACAAAAGTTGAATGTAGGTAGTCAGGTAGTAAGTGAAAATATAATAAAAAACTCGAAATTGACAGAGCCCCGGAGACTCCGCCATTAGTCGGTGATAGCGAGGTAAAACCAAGATCTGACAATATTGATGGATGGTCCACAGTAACACATAAAAGAAATAATAGACGTAAAATAGTATCCGGGACTGGACAAGAAGATCCGGAGTTAAAAACTATTGAACGGATTAAATACCTACAAGCGTGGTCGTTCAAACCTGAAACGAGCGCCGAAAATATTTTGAACTACCTAAACCGGATAGTCAAATGTGACGACTACATAGTAGAAAAACGTGAGATCAAATCCACCAGACACGCCGCCTTTGTGATTGGTTGTCCAGAAAGTCTATATGAACACCTAAGCACACCATCCTTTTGGCCACCGAGAGTAATGATCTCTGAGTGGTTTCGGAGTAGGCCCCGCGTCGAACGGGGCAAGCAAATCGCCGGGAGCAGCGCAGCGCGCGCGTCATGCGATGCCTCTGCGCCATCAGTCTGACAACGAACGGCCACCGCGATGCCGTGCGCTTATTAATGAACAACGCCTAGTGGTATGTCATCAGAACATTAGATCAATCGACCAGAAGACTCAAAAGGTTGAAGTGTTGCTAACTACTTCATTGGAATGTGATGTACTTGCTTTCACTGAGCATTGGTTAGTCGAATCTAAGTTAAAGTGCATTAATATAAACGGTTACAAACTAGGATCGAGTTTTTGTAGGACGACCGTTGCACACGGCGGATCTTGCTTATTCGTAAAAGACGGTCTGAAATTTGTAGAAAATATGGAAATAGTTAGACTTGCAACTGAATTGTGTTGTGAAATATCTGCAGTAGATCTCATTGATTTTCATGTGACTATTGTTTGCGTGTATAGAACGGAACGTATAACCACGAATGACTACTTTGTACAGTTCGAAAATTTGATGGATAAGATCACTGACCTTGACATACAATGCATAATAGTTGGAGATTTCAATATAGATAGTTTAGGGGTGAGCAATACCGACAAAAAACAACTGCGCGATTTGCTATGTACCCATAACTTTGTAAACATGGTTGATTTCCCGACTCGAGTGACGTCACACAGTGCCACAAGCATTGACCATCTGTATAGCAACATTACGGCCGACTCCATCACAGTGATGCCTGTAAATACCATGCTAAGCGACCATTTAGCTGTGCGCGGAGAATTTATACAGACGTTAAAGGTGCCCTTGCCTACTCATCAATTAGGAAGAACATTTTCTGAAAGTAATCGGATAAACTTTATATGTGCCGTAGAAAGTATAGACTGGAATGAGGTGTATGCGCGATGTGCGTCGAGCGACACCTTGACTAAGTCTGTAATAAACATTATATATAATAAATTCGACGCTTGCTTCCCTTTGAAGAATGTTGGTAAAAAAAGGGGGCAATCATGGGTGACTAACGACATTAAAAATATAAGATTACTTTTGTATGACATTATTGAACTGAGTAGTAAAGTACCTGAATCAGACATGTTAAAACAATTTATTTATGATTTAAATATAAAATATGACAAGCTATTGACAAATCAAAAATCTAAATATTTTTCCAACATATTAAACAACAGTAAGAATATGTCGAAAACAATGTGGAACATTGTTAATGAGCAAAGAGGTATGAGTAATGACTGTAATATTGACTTTACAGACTTAGTCAAGGATCAGAATGGAAACGCCTTTAGAACAAAAAAAGATGCAGTGAATGCGATGAATGAGAGGTTTGTAGGAGCCGCGGCTGCGTGTGGAGCACCAAGGGCAGATGCCCGGCAGGTGGAATACATCCTAAACAAAGCGTGCGCTCCGTCCAATTGCTCATTTCGATTGCGCAAGTTTACTGTAAGTGAGGTATATCAAATCTTAACTAAACGTATACCACCGAAACCGTCTAGAGATATATATGGTATATCTATGAAACTTTTAAATTGGTCTGCGGTAACTATCGCGCCAGTACTTACAGAGCTGTATAATCGGTACATTAGTGACGGTAAATATCCTGAAACCCTTAAGATCAGCAAAGTGTCACCGATATTCAAAGGCAAGGGGAAGCGGCAAGACATTAATGGATACAGACCAGTATCCATAATACCTGCTGTGGCAAAGATACTCGAAAACGGTATAAGTTCTCGGTTACTGGATTACCTGTCATCAGTGGAAGCACTAACAGACCGACAATATGCATACCGGGAGGGTAGGTCGACCACGTCGTTAGCGCGTGAAGTGGTGCGCCGCGTTGTTGTTGCCCGTGAGAGAAAGCAGCACGTAGCAGTGCTCTGCTGTGATCTCTCTAGAGCTTTCGATGTAGCGGACCACAACGTTCTCGCTTTAAAAATGCGACACTACGGCATACATAACAAAGCACTAAGCCTACTGAATGATCTCTTGCACAGTAGATCCCAGATCGTGGTAGGTGATGGTGGTAAGGAAAGATCCGACCCCATGACCACCACGATGGGAGTCGTGCAGGGATCATCAGTATCAAACATCTTGTTCTCTTTGCTTCTCAACGACCTCCCTTGTGCCATCACGGAGGCTGAGGTTATGATGTATGCAGACGATGTCGCGGCGGTTGTTGTTGCACCTTCAACGGAAGAGTTAGAGCAGAAGCTTAACGATGCTACATCTCAGCTGGCCGCGTGGTTTAAAAATAACGGACTGGTTTTAAATCTACAGAAGACTCACTTCATACGCTTCGACCTGTCTGGCCGCCAGCGAAATAATCTAAGAGTCTTCGTGGGTGGATCCATAGTTGAACAATTGCATAGCACAACCTTTTTGGGATTCGAGCTGGATAGCGGCCTCACGTGGGAATCCCATATTCACAAGCTTTGTGGAAAATTAGGTGGAGCATGCTTTGCACTGAAGCGGCTATCCAGGTTCTTACCCAAAGAAGTGGTGCGATCATGCTACTTCGCCACCGTACACTCACTGCTGCAGTATGGGGCAGAACTCTGGGGACGCGGTGCAGACTCAGAACGCGTATTTCGACTTCAGAGACGAGCCGTACGTGCCGTGGCGCGAGTGTCACGAGATACTCCAGTGACAGATCACTTTAAGTCACTCAAGATTCTCACCCTACCAGGTATAGTTATTTATCAAGTAGCCGTATATGCGCGGATGAACAGTGAATCATATGCGAAAATTGGTGAATATCACCAGTACAACACCAGACGCACAGGAAAACTAGTATCGGTGAGTCGAACACTCGCTAAGTCGGAGAAATTGACACATGTAATGGGTCCCGCGGTGTATAATCGACTACCTGAAAATGTTCTCGCCGCACCTAATTTAGCAGCATTTAAGTCAAGACTAAAGCATTGGCTTATTGGCCAAGCGTTTTACAGTTACGCGGAATTTATAAATAAATTTCGACATTAAAATTTGATAGAATTATTATTAATATTATTATTGAAATAATGTTTTGTATTATTACTATTATTATATTCATATAATTATAATTATATATTATAATAATTTTTATTACTATTATTATCTTAGATTATTCGATATATGTTTTATTTTGTAATTGACATGACGTTTTTCTCTTTAAATTGTTTATATAATGGTATGACATAGATTTGGTGCCATGTATTTATAAATTACTTATTTGTATGTGGTAGCAGTAATCCAACATGATTATATAATGTAGATACTAATTATACTTAAGTATATAATATATGAACAACAAAGTACAAATGTACTATAGTACCTAAGTTGTTAATTCGATTCTTGACACATTGTTTATTTTATTATCAATATTGACGTGTATGGATTTTATACCAATAAAATATGATTATGATTATGATGATGATTAATAAGAAACGAATATTCGGATTATTTTACTAGTGAAGTTGGAGCATTAAGCTAACAACTACAAAAAATTTAAGAATATATAATGCGGCTAGCCTTAGTAATAAGTCAATACAACAGGTACAAAAGGCACATCGCAAAACAAAAAAGTAACTCGCTGTGTTAAACATGTGTAAACAATTTAAAGAATATTTTTTGTGCTTAAATGAATAGAATGTTTGATTTGTAGGTAGTTAGTTTAAGTAAAAAGACTTAATAAATGTATTTGTCTACTTACGAAGTTTAGTTTTTTCATTGTTTTCTTTTTCCTCGAAATTTGGAACTAAACTTTTACAAACGTCCTTCCAAGCATCTTGTTTGATGAATTTGTTTTTATAATCTTCATTACTAGTGTCCCAAAGAACAGGGCGCTCCTCAACCAGTGATATTAAAAAATCAACGTCGTACTCTGTCATTTTTTTACATACGTCTTGCCCACACGCTGTCCCAGACCGTACTAAAAATGGCGTCAACAAGTGTGACGAAACATCGCAGGAATACGCGTTGCGAATCAATTCGCAAGTTCTTGCGATGCGTTGTGCGAGCTCGTAGATTTTTACGATGCGATGTCGCATCGCAGTTTTGTGTACAAGCCCTATTACAGTTTCAATATTTTCATTGATTTGATTTGAGGATTTTGATTAGATTCTTATACAAGTGATTTTGAATAATAATATGCTTTCTTAGCCATTAAAAGCGCATATTTTGTTTTTGGCCTAAGTCAGGCCATGTAGCTCAGTTGGTGCTGTCTCTGCCTTCTGAGCTGACGGCTGTGGGTTGGATTTCCAACCAGGAAAACATTTATTTGCTGATTTTAATTCCTTAAGGCTGGTATACACTGAGATGTATATATGTAGGTACATAGTTACATTATACTAAGTGATGAAATGTAGCATTTAACATTACCCACATCTTAACTATTATGTCACTACTACTAATCTAATTCAGACTATTGATATGATGTGTAATATCTACTTAATTGCAATATACTTCAATATAGCTTTTTAACTGAAACTTACTGTAAGTATATAATTATACCTACTGTTATTACCTCTATACATATACCTATATTAAAATTTTATATTTGTACATACTTGTTTCTGTCCAGAGGTTTGGATCCTAGTACTACTAGCTACTAATGACTTGTCTAAGTGTTATAGCTAATAAATACTTAGGGAAAATTATAATTCTATACTAATATTATAAAGAGGAAAGATTTGTTTGTTTGAATTGAATAAGTAGTATCTAAAACTAGTGGAGCAATTTGAAAAATTATTTCATCATTGGAATCCTACATTATGCCTGATGAATAAGTATAGGGTATAAGTTCTGATTCATCATCATGCGAGTTAACCCGTGGAATGCAGCTAGTGTGTTACATGATCTACCATCGTAGATCATATAAATAATTTATCAATTAATTATTTCAATTTGATTTAAATTTATGTGATGAACATTGATGTTTGTTCTGTGTCTGGGTGTTTCTCTATAGGCATAAGTATGTATTTACAAACAAAAAATACTATATAAGTAATCTGGCTCAAGCTTTGCTTAGTTTAGGGCCTGGTGGTGCTGTGTGAAATGTCCACATTTATTAATATTAGGTCGTCTTACCTTATGAAAATTACCAGTGGGGTAAAATAGCTAGGCGCCAGTTTGTATTTACTCTGCGGTTTGATAATTTAGAATTTCATTGAATAAAGTATATGATGTACCTGTTATTTCTAGTTAGTAGGTACATGTCACAAATAAACAACCAACAATACATCTTGTCTCTTACAATTTTCTATTAGCCTGGTATTATAAGTGTAATAGCAGCGTAGCATACACATTGCATCTCAATTGTTACATACCTACAATGAAACATTTTTAGTTTTACCACCAGCATGTCCTACTGGAAGGCTTTATAATGTAGGTTAAAAACAGTGGGACACATTGAGGATCTATTTCCTAATGAGTAATACTGTGATGTACATGGCTTCACTGGTTTTTTTTAAATAAATGCATTTTTAGTAGGCAACAATGAATTAATCTTTACAATGTGGGTTACATAACATAATTCTAGCCGAGCCTGGTACAGTTAGGTGAACTATGTAGGTGGACCACAGGCAATGACTGATAGTTATGTAACTCAAAAAGCCTATGAATAAAAGTCATAATAAGTGGGTATAATACTTAACTATGCAATTTTATTCTAAAGTGTACTAACAAGGAACAATTTAAATAAACGGTCTTATCCAAAGGCATATATTATAATGGTATACCTACATAAATAAGCTAATCAAAATTGCTTGTCAAATATAAAAATTGTATTAGAAATCTTTACTCTTGGTAATCCTGGTCATACAAATTTGTATCTGAAGTTAAATGTAATGTTTTCTATAGATTTAGAAGTTTAAGTACAATTCTCATAGGTTACCATTTTCACATTTGATTTCTCACAACAATAAACATGACACAACACATTTAGATCAACATTAGACTGCAAGTAATCAATCAGGTCAGGGTGTAGCCTTGGGGGCGCTGAGGAAAAAATTTTTTTTGGGGTCAATAACCTCAGGGGAGCGGTCAGTGACCTTGCCCGAGGTAACTGACCTTGAGGTCAAAGGTAAAAAAAAAAAAATTTCTACAAATAATAAAAATCTCCTGGGTTACTGGCCTCGCAGGAGAGGTCAATAACCTTGACCGAGGTCATTGACCTTGACCTCAACGTCAACTTTTTTCTACCAATTTTTTTTTAATGTCTTTCACCCTGCGTGAGGTGTCAGTGACCTTGCCAGGTCATTGACCCTGAGGTCAAGGTATTTTTTTTAAATGTATCCATTATATTGCGGAAGAGGTCAGTGACTTTGCCCGAGGTCATTGACCCCGAGGTCAATGACCAGGTGTCAGTGAAGTCACCTTGTCTAAGGTAATTGACCTTAATTTCAATTTTTTTATGGTAGAAAAATGATTTTTTTTTTACCTTGACCCCAAGGCTACACCCCAACCGGCCTGTAGAACATTATCATATTATATTAAGTTTATAGGTGATGCTGTAAAGTGCAAGGCATTCTATGTGAAGAACTAAGGGCTGTATTCCACTAAGATTCTCAGTTGTGGATCTCCTCTTGTGTGGAGATTGGACAGTAAACGCCGTAATTGACTCAGATCTATAATTGAGGTTGGATTCATTACTGAGCGTATTTTAGGAATACGGCCCTAACAAATAGCTTCTTTATTAATAAGATGTATTTTTCTTCTAAAACCTTGCTAATACCAGCTAGTCCAGCATCAGAATTGCGCCATGGTTTTTTACACCTACCTATGATGAAAATACAAGCAGGCTGAATTTACATTTGTTGTTGTTTCTATCCAACTGGCGAACATGAACTTCTACAGCACTACTATGTTGATTGATGATGTTCTTAAAGTTAACTTTAAGAACAACATACTGATTAACTTACTTAATAGGCTGAAAATTGCGGAAAAAAGAAAACAGAAAATCCTGTAATCAAATTGTCAATTGAAACAAAAAAATTGAAGTATAAACAAAACAGATAAAATAACACCTCTCTGAGCTGTGGAGACTAAACTAGGTTAGGTAATACCATAAATCTCGATTCATTGATTGCATGTTGTTCTACTCTACTTGCACAAAGTAAACGAGGCTTCAATTTGACATTAATTTTGACAGTGTACATGGATTCCGGGCTGTACATTCGTGGCTGTGCATTGTCACCCCGTACCGTTTTTGTTCAGGCTGGATTGTACGACCCGTATTGTACAGCCCGTATTCCATGTACATGGCCTCGGAATATCTGGCTGTGCAATACGGGTTGTACAATCCAGCCTGAACAAAAACGGTACGGAGTGACAATGCACAGTCAGGAATGTACAGCCCGGAATCCATGTAGAGTCCGTTTCACAAAAGAAGTCCCATAGACGTGGCGCTAGTTGTCGTACATCAATGAAATATTTAGTACATATTTATTTAGTTCCACTAATTTTCCGCGAGACTTCTTTCGTGAAACGGACTCTACATGGCTTCGAAATGATGGGTCGTGCAATACGGGGCGTACAATACGGGTCGTACATTATTTGGCCGTGCAATCTGGCTGTACAATATAGTGACCCTAGTATATATTTTAGTCTATGATAGTGACTCGATTATTGAATTGAGTTGTATTTCAAAAATAAAAATATTGTTGTGTTTGGATAGGTAATACGGAGTGGTTCTGAGGTAAATGGTATCCAAATTTAATATGTCTATAAAACGTGCATAATCATACTAATCCAATAAGTTTTTGTGATTTTTCAATAACATTAAATAGCCAAACCTATTGTATAAATTTGTATACATATTTCACTCTGTGTAATGATAAATGTATGTAGCATTTTTTATTTGTAGTTAAAATGAACCAAAGGCGTACCAAAGCCTCAGCAGCCCAGCTATCATATTTAGAAGAATTCATGAAATCCCACACAGACATGGCGACATGCCGCATAAAAAGTACTTTACAGGGACGGCTCAACATAGATAACAAGTGGATAGTCCTCGCAAAGAAGTTAAACTCCTTAGATGGACCAATGAAACCTGTGTCCAAATGGAAGCAGGTGAATTGAAAGCAATTTTTTTCACCACCATAAGGTGGGTATTATGTCTGACATGCATCAGAATACTCTTATATCCTTGAAAGAATGAGAAGAAGAAATAGAGGTGTATAAACATCTGCAATTCACTATCTATAGACTTGTTTTATCTATAGTGGTTAACGGCCTTACATATAAATGCTGCTTAACTTTAACTTAGTATGTTATTTAGCAAAGCAAAAAAATAACTGCACGGTACATTATTTAAATTTAAGAAGCATTTATAAATAAAGTAAGGTTGGAAGTCTATGGTAATCTTATTGGTTACTTTTATAAGGTCCATGTTGGATGATGTAGATCAGTTTGATGAAAAAATTACTCTCTTGTGTAAACATTATGAACATGTAAATTTTCAGTACTTAAATATTGGACTGAATGTAATATTTTTGTATAATTTAAGGCATGGCGCGATTTCAAGAATAATCTTAAAAAGAAAGCTGCGCTCAACCCAAATGTGTTTGATGATCCATCAACCATCAAACCTGTGTCAGAAGAACAATATGAGGTTTTTTCCATCATGGATCCTGAGACTATAAATGGCATGGAAAATATAGTTGTTGCAGAGGTATAAACTAAAATAAACTTTTGTGTCATCTTCAATGAGCTGTTGACATAAAAAATTTTAATTCGTTTTTTTCCAGCTTGAAGACACTACACATATGTCAGTACAAAGCTCAGAACCCTCGCAGAAATTTCAATTATCTGGACTACCAACTGAACTTAAGTCTCCGGCAGTTAATCCTAAAATTGGAAAACTCAAGTATATTCCCCCAAAAAGAGGTAATTTTTTTCAAGTCCTCTATTATGGGCTGACTATGTGTTTATAATGGAGTGACCCTTGTGCAAAGGTTTGTCTTATGATATTTTTCTTTTTTTCAGCTGCCAGTTTGTCCAGATGTAAGTATGTGTGATGCTATCCTATTCACGAAATTTGCATGCAAGTGTTATATGTGCAACATGATGATACTCTTTGTTGGCCTAGCACAGTAGAACCTCCATTATCAGAACCAATTGGGACTGAGACTAGTTTGGATAAACAAAAGTTCGCAGAATTGACATGTGGGTATGAAGAAATGAAATTACACACCTGCTACAGTAAAAAAGGAACAATTCGTCATTCAAATTTATATATGCGGACTGTGAAAAAATATTAAAATTTACTGATGTGTGCATGGACATAAAAGTTATACATAGACGACGAGAGAAGCAAGGAGGAGTGTTAGGTTCCTTTTCCTTTTGACCAAAACGCACGAGCCGAGCGAGCGTGCCGCGGCAGCAGTCGGCGATGCGCCAGAAGAAGAGTGTTAAATTAGTTAGGTAGTTTGTTAGTTTAGTAGCAATGGAAATACCCGAACTGGCGCGCACAGCGGTAGCAGCGAGCAATAATGTAGGTATCTTTCGCGCCAAAGTTCGGCTAAACTAAGTCATGTGGCATATAATAGAGCGTAGATGAGCGTGGTCTGTATAATCATTGTTTAATTAAAAAACAAATAACAGATGTGACATAACAAATGATAGTGTTGCGTACCTACATAAAGATGCTATTGTATCAAACTATGATACTTAAATGAACTCCTATATTCATTGGGCTCACTGTAGGGTGGAGTGCGAAGAAAAGTTAGCATGGTGGAGAATGACTGATCCGTTTTTAGTACTATATTCATTATGTTTTCGGTTTTGACTGCTATTGTTGCTGTATGAGTTAAGTGAAGTTATATTTTTTCAGCTAGCAGCGAAGAGAGCGATGGAAATATATGTAAGTTACAATTACCGTTCACTATTTAAGATTGTAATTGGACCGTGTGGTGTAGTGTCCCATCATACTTGTTTTATTCAGGAATAGTTAGCACGCAATGCGCAATCCAAACCACCATTTATTAGAGACTGCTTTTTATTGAAGCAGGTAGATATAAATGTATGAATGTAAATGTATATAATAAGAAGCGAAGGTAGGAACAACAACCTTACATTTATAACAATACTCATCATAGGTTTACCTATGTCACAGCAGTGGGAACTGTAAGAGCTAATTATTAACATATTCATTTAAACATCTGTGAGTGTGGTGAGAGGATGCCTTGGGTATTAAGTTATTATTAAAATACCTATTTGTTTTGATCAGATTTTGTTTGTTGTTGTTTGTTTGTTGAGAATGACTATATTTCGTCACTCTATTATTAGTCTCTGATTTTCTACTCTCGGATACCTAATCTGAATCATTAACGAAACAATGGCGTCCATTTTAACGCATAAATGTTTAATGATATCTCCCAACCACTACGGCTACTAAGTCTCGGTGCAGTTGACTTGACTTCAGGCAATGAAAGTATGCCACAATACTAAAGCTTCAAATAGATGGCGTTGTAAAGCAACTAAGCCAATTAGTGTTTGGTTATTTGTTTACTTACGAGCAGGTACTTTAAATGGGATGCGGTTGGTTTTACTTCAAATGACAATAATCTTGATGTATGTTTGTTTTTTTAATATATTATGCTATGTAGCTAAGGGGTACTATCTCTCTGCTTTATCAAGCACGGTGCTCTGGTTGTAACTAGGTACATTTGAAACAAATACCTACCGTAGGGTTCAAACTTGCCGTAGACTTACCTTACCGGATTTGTTTCAGATCGGGACGAAAAACCTAAACCCTTAACATGGATGATTCAATACGAAGAGCGAAGACTAGCTATGGAGGAGAGGTCAACAAAGGCGCTTGAAGGAATCCTCAAAGAACTTGCTGGTATACGGAAAGCACTAGAAGCAAGGAAGGATATGCCTGCCAGCTAGCAGAGTACAAAATCATAAGAAAATAAGTTGATTTATCAAAGTTCCAGACTGAAATTCTGGATTAATGACATAATTCCCACCAGGTTTTCCTCACCAGTAAGACTGATGAGAAGCCTTGTAAACATAAATGTGAAATGTTGAGTTTGAAACATACAAACTAGAACTAAATAATGTATATATTACGAGATGCCTTGTAAATACATAGTATGAAATCGCTTTCCGCGGCTGTATTTAACTCTTAAATCACGCAACAGATTTTGATACCTCGAGATTAGTGGTAGATAAAGCGAATATAGGTACTTATGTAATAAAATTTAATTAGGTTTTTATATAACCTTCGTGTCTTGTTTTTTTCACCCGTGCAAAGCCAGGGCGGGTCGCTAGTATTGTAAGCCTCCTTACGCTTCCACCGCTGGGACCCGCAAGCCTTTCTCTCAGAGTACAAGTACACAAGTACACAGATAAATTATACTTTTAAAGTCAAAGTATATTTACATCTCTCATATTCGGTACCTAAGTAGGTCCTTATTACCCCCAAATGGGGCTTGTAAGTGACCAATTAGCGCTCTAGGGTAATAATGTAGCTAGAAAAGCCCTAGGGCGGTAAATAATTAATTAATATAAATAAATATTTATATAAAAAAAATAATTTATTGCACATTTTCTGCAATTGTGCAATAAAGTGCTAATTTTTTTACCTCGTTGGATAGCTAAAGACTTGTAGATGTTTTTTAAATAAAATGCAGACTTAATTTACTATCGTTTTTGTAGAGAAAATAAAGGTTTTTGTAAAGCATCTTACAAAAATTATCAAATAAAAATTATGAAAAAGCCTCTAGTTTTTGGATGGATCTACATTAGTACGATATTATTGTTTATTATTAAGAGCTGTAACAAGGTTTCTCTAAAACTGCGAACAGAATTGAAATCGGTTGATTACTTTTTTTTTTATTGAATTTTAAAGTAGTAAAACTGGATTTTCAAAAAAAAAAAGAATATCACAGAAATGATTCATTTCCGGATATCACAATGTACAGTCATATTGTTGCAAATGGCATTCCCTACCACCCCTTAAAAGGATCCGGTCTAATTACCAATAACCCTGTATTGATATGTACTATAGATAGACAAATAGGTCATTATGAATAGATTAAATTAAACATAGAATTTGCAATTTTCAAGAGAAAGTAAGATTATTTTTAATGTTTCCAAGAGAATTCTATTAATTTGCTAAGGAATATTACTTACAACAGATTTATCATTCATACAATTATTAATTTTGTAATAAGTAACATTTTTGTGACAAAATAGTTTTCAGCTTTCTATAAAAGAGCGAGTTTGGCAATTCTCGTAAAGAAATAGGTAGGTATTTTATTATATATAAATGGAGCCATACTGAAGATACTTGCGCATCAATGCTGTCTTGGAGTTACTAACGCAAACCTTATGTTGATTTCGCCTATTACGACTGACGACACCGAAAGCCGACAAAATAAATCAGGATTGCATCTAAGAGCAGTTTCAAAAATAGACAGCGAAGCTAGAGTTAAGATATTATATTTATGAAATAAGGGTTTGCAACTATCTGTCATATGAAAGTGAAACATTGCTCTAATACATCTTTTTGGCAACCTTATACCGTACCTGATATTTGATGCAATTAGACCGTGGTATGCTATAAGTAGAGTTTCCTCATTAACTACAGGGGCCAGTTTATATAAGACATAGACCAGGCTGTTTAATTTTTTACACAAATTTTCTACATGTGGTTTCCAGTTCAACTTTTTCGTCAATATTGATTCCTAAAAAATGTATATTGTCAACTTCTTCAATTATATTATTTTTGTATATTATGTTAAGATTTGGTAAGTCAGCACAGCATTATCGCGTTGTCTAAAATGTATTCATCATCATCATCATCTCAGCCGTAGGACGTCCACTGCTGAACATAGGCCTCCCCCATGATTTTCCAAAAGGACCGGTTGGAAGCGGCCTGCATCCAACGTCGTCCTGCGACCTTCATCAGGTCGTCTGTCCACCGTGTCGGTGGACGACCTACGCTGCGCTTGCCGGTCCGTGGTCTCCACTCCAGAACCTTTCGGCGTGCTATGTGCCCTGCCCACTGCCACTTCAACTGGCTAATCTTCTGGGCTATGTCGGTGACTTTAGTTCTTCTACGGATCTCCTCATTTCTCATTCGATCACGTAGAGAAACCCCGAGCATAGCCCTCTCCATAGCTCGTTGTGCGACTTTGAGCTTTTCTATGAGGCCCATAGTAAGAGACCACGTTTCAGTGCCATAAGTCATCACTGGTAACACACATTGGTCGAAGACTCTTGTCTTGAGGCACTGAGGTATTTTTGACGAGAAGACTTCGCGAAGTTTCCGGAACGCTGCCCAGCCGAGTTGGATTCGACGATTGACCTCTTTCTCGAAGTTGGACCTGCCTAGTTTGACTGTCTGTCCCAGGTAGATGTACTCGTCAACAACTTCGAGAACTGAGTTCCCAACTGATATTGGGGTAGGTACAACATGGGCATTAGACATAATTTTCGTCTTATCCATGTTCATCTTAAGACCTACCCGTTGGGAAACTCGATGGAGGCCTTCGAGCATTGTACTGAGGTCTTCCATGGACTCTGCCATGACTACAATATCGTCGGCAAATCGAAGGTGAGTGATGTATTCGCCGTTAATATTAATGCCAAGTCCTTGCCATTCCAGAAGCTTGAAGGCGTCACCATCAGAACAGCACCACCACGCTTTTGTTCCATGCTTCTGGCGTTGAACCTTCGAGTAAGACGGTATTAAAGAGCTTCTGAAGGACTTTAAGTACCGGTGTTCCACCCGCTTTCAGAAGCTCAGATGTGATACCGTCGTCACCAGGCGCCTTGTTGTTCTTAAGCTGTTTCAAGGTCATTCTAATCTCGTACAGGCTAATGTCCGGGATATCTTCGGTATAATGTCGGGTCAGCTTGGCTCTTGGGTCTTTGGCCGAGCTGCTAACAGGTTTAGCGACCGAGGTGTATAGCTGTCCGTAGAAATTCTCTACCTCTCCTAATACTTCTGCTTTGGTCGACGCTATACTGCCGTCTTCTCTCTTCAGCTTCGTCAACTGGCTTTGCCCAATAGACATGTCTCTTGCAAACACTTTGGAGCCTTTTTTCCGCTCTATCGTCTCTTTAATACGGTTTGTATTAAAGATCCGGATGTCGTGTCGCAAGGACTTCCATATTCGTCTATTGAGCAGCCTATATGCTTCAGCATCATGCGAAGACTGCATTTTCAATGAGCGTCGTTCAGCCATGAGGTTGAGGGTATCGTTGGAGAGTTTCTGTGGCCTATTTGTACGGTGGGGTTTAAAGTATTTGGAACCCACTGTATGGACAATTTCTACTAACCTGTTATTGATCTCGTCCACTGAAGCGATGTTCTCAAGGCAATCGAAGCGATTGGATAGCTCAAGTTGAAAGCTCTCGGGGTCTTGTATATGGGCACGAGTGGGTCGGAGCGTAGACTTCATCAGACGAGACCTCTCCAGTTTGAAATTAATATTCACCGTGCCTCTTACCATTCGGTGATCACTACCGGTTTTAACCCTGTTGATCACGGAGACATCAGTGAATATTTGCCTTTTGGTGGTCATAATGAAGTCAATCTCATTTCTCGTGGAAGCATCGGGACTCAGCCAGGTCCATTTCCTGTGAGGTGGCTTCTGAAAGAAAGAGTTCATCATAAAGAGTCCCTCTTTCTCCAGCAAGTCGGCCAACCTCTGTCCCCTACGGTTCCGTTGTCCATATCCAAATTGCCCCACTTTCAACTCATCCTCACTTCTCTTACCCAACTTCGCGTTGAAGTCCCCCATAACAACTAGAAAGTGCGTTTCAGAGGTATGTATGGCCCGACTAATGTCCTCATACATATCCTCCACCTCATCATCCGGGTGCGACTTCGTCGGTGCGTATACCTGAATGACCTTCAGCGAATATCGTTTGGATACTCTGAGTATTAGGTTTACGACCCTATTGGAAACGCTATCGATCTTAACTATGTTGTTAGTAAGGGACTTGTGGACGAGAAAACCGACACCACCTTGGGACTGTTGGTCGCCCTCCCGGTAGTAGAGTAAGTTACCTGATTTTAGGGTTATCGTGTCCTCACCCGCTCTACGGACTTCAGATAACCCCACAATGTCCCAGTGTAACTTACTCATTTCTTCTTCCAGCTCATATATCTTCTCGTCTGTCCTCATCGTGCGTATGTTGTGTGTCACCAGAGCCAGTCGTCGTCGTTGGGGGTGGTAGCCGGGCGTCTGCCGGGGATTCTTAGCACCCCCTGCCCCAACGTTACCGTAGCCAGGAATAGCGGGGCTGCCGGAGACTGGGGGCCTGGTTCCTAATGTGTCTGTCATTTGGGGGGAAATGGACGGGAAAATGTATTATTTTTGTTTTATTAATGTTTATTTTTCAAGTTGTTATTATCTAACCATTCTATAACCGATATCAGTGCTAGATTGATGTCGTTTATACTTTTTCGTTGTCGTTTTTAGTACTTATGGTTCATAATCGAACACGCTTAGCCAGTGCGGTTTTGTGGACAGGCTACTTGGGTTGATCTAGTGTTGACGTGTTCAGTAGGTCTACCATGACTTTACAACATAGACACCAATCGATGCTCGATATCGACTGCCGCGAAAAAATGTATGAAAAAAAGAACAGTGCCACCTCGCGGTCAATTGTAGAACTAAAATTGACAGCGAGTACGCCAATCACAAGCTTTATAGGTAGGCGAGATCGAGTATCGACTATAGATGACATTTATGTTGCCAACTCATGGTAGAGCTACAGGCCGCCCGCCGACACACCGTAACGACTGGTGTCCTTATTTTATGAACCTGTGGGGAATGCACTTACACATCCACGCCAAACCCCGGGGGGATTCGACGGGGTACGGTAATGTCGGGACAACGGGCACGCTATTGCAATCTTCTGAGGTCCCGGCGGCGTTGGTCCTCCCATAAGAACCCCATCCCGGATGTAGTAGGAGTCACTCCATCCCAGCAGGCCTCCTCCTGAGGGACTGAGGGGCGCGCGGAAATACCGCGCGCGCCACCTCGAGGTCATGGATTGGGGGCAACGGACACCCCCGGGTCCGTCACCACAACTTCTGTTATGGGGGATGGAGGAGAGCTTGATACGCCCGGGTCTCCGGGTGCGGATTGGCAGAGTAGAGGTAATCTCTCTCTCCCAATTCCGCAGCCTCCTTCTGCGACACGAACCGTTCGCAGAAGCCTAGCCCCGCGTTCCACGACCTTTCGCTTTCCACCATGGCCTTGACCAATGACGGAAGCGAAATGCCGTCCCCCACTACTGCAACGAGTTCACGGCGCTGGCTCTCCCAAGCTGGGCACTCCTCGAGCATACGCTCGCCGTATCTTCATCACAGCTACAATGGTGACACTCCGTTGTCGGTTCTCTTCCAGCGATGCGACACAGGTACTTCCCATAGCACCCGTGGCCCGTAAGGACCTGCACCAAACGGAAGGTCAGGGACCCGTGCTCCCTATCCAACCAGTCCTGAAGGATGAGTCGGATAGCCTCAACAGTCCAGTGGCCACCCACTTTCTCCACCTCCCAATAAGGGACTGCCGAGCGTGGTACTTCCACGCTTGCACTTCCCTTGGTGGGGGAATCTCCCCTCTGATTCCGAGCTGCGAGCGCCACTCGTACACGTGTAGACCTCGGCGTCCAAATCCCAAGGGGTCCAAGACCCCGCCAATAGGCACGCCGCTTCCTAGGAGGTGGTGCGATACCCACGTATGACTCCGACGGCCATCATTCTCCGAGATCTCAGCAGGGCGACGGTTGCCTCCGAACGACTGGTGTCCTAAAACAACCGGGACTGGCGGCCTAACGTTATATAAATAGTTATGGAATAAATTTGTTATATAATTCATATTTGTTTTTATAAACCAGTGACGAGACTACCAAGCGGTTTCCCATAACTCGTCGTTCATTATATAAGTATTAGATTAGATACATACAAGATGTTAAATGTATAGACCCTGTAATTTCACTGGAAACATTGCCCATCAAACCGAAACACAGTAATGTTTTCAAACTACTGCTTCACGGTCGAATAACTGAAAAAGTTGTGGTACTTTCCCCAGGCGGTCTCTGCGAAGTCTACACAAACATTGTGGTGCTGTTAATAGGACCGTGAATTAACATGCACTCTGAGGGAGGATTGTCCGTAGTCTTCACGTTCACGTCTAGCCTCAACGTTCAGTGATAAGTTTCACGGTAGATATCTATACATTATCAGCCAGTTGCAGAAACGATCTTTAACTTTTAAAGACCTCATTAACGGTGGTTCCCTATATCTGAAAACTTTAACTATATACTTATAACTGACACTTTTTGTATGAGATAACTGTCAAAAAGTAACGAGTCGTAGGCAAAACGGTCCGTTTTTAGATATTGAAAACCGGGGTAAATCTTAATCCGACATTAAAACGTTCCACAAACGAAAATTATGACAAATTTCAAAGTTCTTTTTAATTTACCTAAAAAACGTCAAATTGTCCTTTAGTGTGTATTTTGAGTTGCACAAAACATAAGAGGCCATTAGTGCTTAAAGGAACTTTAAAATTTTTTAGACTTTCTAAAGTTTTTCCCATAATACAAGTTTTGTTAACAAAACTATATAACAAACAAAACTCTAGTCCAGTCAACGAATCCACATACAAAGATAAAAAACATTCTTTATTTGACACCTGCTTGATAATGACAAACCAAGCATGTAATTTGCGTTTTGTTACTGAAACATACGTAGTATCTTATAGTCTATGTCTGCATCGATATTTTAAAAATTTCAATAAAAATAAAAATCAAAACGCTAATGTTCACTCCCAAGAAGGTTGTATCCGTTCGTTGTTCATACCTTGTTAAAATATATTTGGCAACATTGTTTAAAGCCGACTTTATCTATAAGTTCATTAAGAGGTCAACTTAGTCTTTCGTGCAACTTTATTAGCACTAAAGCTGGATTAACTAATGGACTGCTAATAAAGAGCTTTCTGCAACTGGCTGTATGCACTTCATTTTTATAATATTGTAGATGGTTGACAATAAAACTTTATTTCAAGAAAGCAAAAGGTTTTATTACATTAGGTAAATAAGTTATGTTTATTGCTTACAAATTTCATACTCAGGTCATCAGGTTAAGAGAGGACGCTTGTCGCTCTACTCTACGACAATTATAATCAAATTTAATTTTTATTAACCATGGGGCCGATGGTAAACATAAGCATATTTTCATATTGGATTTATTCTAATCATCTCATGCTCGCTTGATCACTATTACTTTCTAAGGTGTTTATACATGAAGCGGGCAATATGAGCATGTTGAGGCACGGGCAATATGGACATGTATAGGCACGGGCAATATGCGCATGTTTAGGCACGGGCAATATGAGCATGTTTAGGCATGGGCAATAAGCGAATGTTGAGGCACGTGTCTATTTATCGGGTAAACGACTATATAAATGCGCGAGTACAAGTAACTTGCGCTATTTGCGGCGCGAGCGAAGAATATTCTCGCGAAATACTGGCTGGAATGGGCTGTTAATGTCTTAAATGTATAAAACATCGTTACATTTGCAAGTACCTACTACTATTTCTTGCATACTTCTCACACATGTTACCCGCTTCTTAATTCAGCTACTTGCACCGTCTACAAACACCTTTAAAATATTAGCTGCTTGATAAAATACACGTGTTGAAGTTATCAAACATAGTTATTTCTATATAGTAGATTTATGCGTTGAGCTAAATATTTTTGGTGTTACAAATACTTAGTAATGTAAAAGAACTATCAATAAGCAACAAATCAGTTGAAATAATTTTACCAGCAGTGGTTTTCAGTGTTTGCTATTCATCCGAATCGGTAGTCATCAATCGCACATTGGGTTTACCGTATAATACTTAAGACGTGCCTTAAATACATCCAATAGCCTATTTGTATGAAATTTTGACCGCGCAACAAGCGCATTTTCAATATAAATAGCAATTTCTTTCATTTTCAGGTATGTGGTTCCAATATCAGGTACTTATGAGTGAGAGGCATAAGCAGATAGACTTTATTTTATCTGTATATTTCTTTCTTTCGGTAGGTATATTATTTATGCAGCATGTGTCAATTTGGAGCCAAATTAGGAACATAATATCTGTACTTACTTAATGGCATTAATATGACAACATGTAAGACTCAATCTTACGTATAAAAGTGGCTTAAATTTAAGTAACGTTATTTAGTACGGCGCAGAATAGTTTTGTAGTGCATAGTATTAAAGAACGTTATTAAAATTTATGCAACGTATATAGGCAAGGCCGTATAAACCAAGTCTCTCGGTCGAACAATGAGATAAATTGATCTGAACGATTGGTCGGACTACCGATCGGCTAAATGGATAATTTGACATAAAAACACTAATATTTATTAACAGACTAAATTATCGTATAATTTAAATGATTATTGTAAATATACAAAGTAAACCATTCTCTCGTAAAAAAGATTCTATGACTTGCAACTCTTGACTGTATAATGTGGGTAGATACAAAATTATAAAACACGCCAAATGGAATACATAGATATACTTAAGTTAAATATCATTAGTTTCACAAGACCTAATAATTTAATGTATCGGCATTGTTTTTATTATTTTAGTGTATATAGTCTTTGTTTTTGGTAATTTCTTTACATTTACTTTATCAAGTACCGAGCCAAGTAATTAAAAAAGTAAATTAAAAAAAATTGGCTATAAAGTCTATAATGTAATGATGATTACTACTTAACACCTTAATTTTCAAGACATAATTTAATATCGTACTATATTATTATAATTTGTTTTTGCATTTAACTTACGGCTAAGTACACTACTGGCACATGTTTTGCAATCAGTCGAGAACAATTTAATAATCAACATAACAGTATAACATAAAGATGTTAGGTATATAGTTGTATATGGTATTATTTCTTCGATAAAATATAACATTAAGCTATCTAGTATTTATTTACCTCGACGTTTCGATCAAGTTGCATTGATCGTGGTCACGAGCGGACTCTCTTAATCGATTAAGCTATCTATTTATAAAAATCTAAAAAGTTGATTTACTTATAATGGTCAAATAATTAATTAGCTACGCATATTGCTTATTATGTTCTATAATAATAATTATTATTATATATTTATCATAGGTTCAAATATATTAGTAATAGCGATTATAAAATACTTGGAAGATTACAGTCCTGATAGTAATTAATTGAATATAACAGAAAAACAAATCTAATTTCATCGTTACAACACTAGGGAGCTACAAAAAGGAGGGTAGATAGGATTTTGCCTAGCAGTGAGAAATAACCAAACGACAAAAAACAATAATTAAAATGTAAAAAAAATAAGGACAACAAAAATAAAAATGCGTTCATACGTCATATTTGAAAAATGTGCTGTAACGAAAGTATATACAGTAGAATCTCACTAATCCGGCACTTCAATAGACCGACACGTCCAATAATCCGGCACCCTCCGCCTGCGCCTCTCTCGCCCCTCTACGTCGATGCGCTTCGTCGTCTGGCAGTCTAACCTCAAAACTTATCACGTGCACGTGCGTACGTTTTTACCTGTTGTTTTGAAGAACACAAATATGTACATAACTAGATACATTCTAGTCTCTCTTTATGAAATGCTTTATTTTATTTATTGTGATTTTTTTCTATAATCCAGTAATCTGGACATTCCAATAATCCGGTACCCTCTGGTTTTTAATAGTGCCGGATTAGTGAAATTATACTGGATATGAACTATTTTGGTACAGATGACTATTTTACAATAGCCATTACGAGAGTACCGACAGAAATAGCCGTATTTGTGCCAATGAGGTAATTATTTAATAACCTATTTTTTATACCTAGTGAAAAACAGCCTTTGTAGCTACTATTAACCGGAACTATATTAATACCAACAGCATTGTATACGTACCTAACTGTAGGTCTACCATGAGTTGGCAACATAAATGTCATCCATACTCGATACTCGCCTACCTATTAAGCTTTTGATTGGCGTACTCGCTGTCAATTTTAGTTCTATAATTGAGCGCAAGATGGCACTGTTCTTTTTTTCATACATTTTTTGGCGGCACTCGATTGGTGTCAATGTTGTAAACTCATGGTAGACCTACTGAGATGTAACAATGGGCCTAGCACGAAACTTCGCGTAAGTGTAACGTATTCGTATCGTTGACGTATACAGTACAACATATCATTTATTTAGCACAATTGTTGAACAGATAACTCAGTTTGTACTGAATACGTAAACGATACGATAACGTTAAACTTAAGCAAATTATCGTACTCTGCCCACTGTACTAAAAAAAGACAACAAGGATGTATAAGAGGCTTACTTATGCTATTAATGCATTCCGGAATATAATTTAACAGTGGGCCTAGCAAGAAAATACGCGTAAGTGTAAAGTATTCGTTTAGTTGACGTTTACAGTACAAACTATCATTTATTTAGCACAATTGTTGCACAGATAATTCAGTTTGTACTGAATACGTAAACGATACGATAACGTTACACTTAAGGCCTATTCAAACCTGGGCGTTTTTCGCTACCGTGAGCGATAGAGAAATCCGAAAGAGTATGCGTTAACTTCACTGTTCACACCAAAGCGGATATATCTCCCGCCCGCGGTAAAGATATTCGTTGGCAACGGTTAGCGGGGCGGCGGAACTAGTTTCGCCAAACAAGAGAAAATACCGCCTCACTAGGCGGTACAAGTTTCGCTGCAGTTATGGAACTTCATACTATTTACCCATCGAGTTCCGTGTGGTATTTTTCGCTACCCACAGCGGTATCGAATAACTCTCAGGTCTGAATAGGCCTTTATGCTGGGCCCGCTGCTGGTAGATAAATTAGTTGATACAAATACTTTTTCCAAACAATTGGTAAGACCGCTAAAATCTGACAATTATATTTACTATCTATTTTACTCTGTACCACGATTCACAACTATTAGCGTTACAAGCACAGCCAACCAAAGGCCGCGTGCAGGTAGAAAGATTCTTCGGAAATTAGGGCCGCATTATAAGCTAATTTCAGACTACGCTATACTATTTTACTATATAGTATAGCAAGGAAGAACCTAATGGTAGCATGACATTCACATTACGCAATATTATCGCAAGCATTTGTAGTATATAGCAAGCTCAGTTGACCGCGATCTTTGAAGAGTGTGCACAGTTGCACAGCACACACCACGATCGACACAATGGGTTCAATACTAGATAGTCTTGAAAGCTCATCGAGCGATGATGACAATGCGGAATTTGATACTCTTCATCTTCTTTTTCTTCGCTACGCTCTTGACAGAGCGGTCGTGGTCGTCGCTTCAGGTTGTGTAACGCGCCTTACAATGCGTCGCCATTCCTCCCTGGCTGCAGCCTTCCTCGTGCACGCGTGTAGAGGACCGTTTATGGCTGCTCATATCTGGTCGGTCCATCGCACCGGTGATCTTCCTCGCGATCTAGTGCCTTCTACTCTGCTCTGGACAACTAGTCGTTCAATCGACTCCTCACCGCGCCGTGCCACGAGCTCAAAGTAAGAATACGACCCGAATTTATATTTTAATATAATTAAATAAAATGCCCTGTATATCAAATCATATAAAGTTCAGAGGAGAACGTGGTGATTTCAAACTTTTTTTTAACTTTGAAGGTTTAGACAATGAGGATTATTTTCAAAATTATTATAGCATGTCCAGGATGTCGCTCGTTTCGCTTGCGGGACGTCCGGGGGTGAGGGAGGAAGAGGGCGGCGCGGAATATAGCACAGCATGAACTCAGCGCATCGCACCAATTTTATAGCGTATAGTAAGCCAATATATAGTACAGTACAGTGTGAACGTGTCCATAATAATGACTGGTGCACGATATTGTTGTGCTATGAGCTATATACAGTAGGCAATGTAGCAACTATACTGCCGCAAGTTAAAATAGCGATCAGAGTGTATATTTTAGTCTATGGGAGTGGCGTTCGCGGAGAGGTGATCGCATGGACATAATTGCAATCAACTTGTCCAGGCAGTGAAGTCAAATCTAACAAAAAACCGGAAACTGGACCGACTTCAACACTAAAACGTATCACAACATTACGCGCATGGTACAGGTCGCGTCATGTAAAAAGAACGCTGGCGGTTAGGCTGCGCAATAGGCGATTTATAGGTCTATTTAGTGGTATGAGGTGCGGCGCGGGGCGGACGGGTCACGCGCCGCATGCTTGTCGGAGCGCTATTAAGCTATTGGTTCGTCAGACGCCCTTTCAGTGTACCCATGCGCAAACCCACCCACTTTCCACTTTCTTCCGGCGTTTTTTTTACATGACGCGACCTGTACGGACTTCGACAAGTTATTTCACACTTTATGGTGTTGAATTCCATTTTTTGGTAAAAAAAATTCACCCTTGCTACTTACGGGATCGATTGTCATTCACCGTCAATGATGTCAATCAAGATAGGCGAAACACTTTTTGGAGTGTAACTCAAAAACCGCTTGACCGAATTTGATTTTTAAATGGGACCATCTCGGAAGTATATTCTACCAAACAAAAATAGAATCGGTCCACAAATAGGGGAAAATCGGTGCATACACAAAAATACATACAACCGCCTACTAATCGAACATACAACCGCCTACTTTTTTAAGTCGGTTAAAAATAATTTGTGGAAAGGTTTTTGTAGGCAGTTTGATCAACTTCTAACCGAACCACTACTGGCGACAAAAAGTTTAGAATAGATCCGACAGTCGGCGCTGTGAAGCGCTAGAAGATCAACGCCGATGCTAACTTTTTGTTTGTAAGAATAATTTGAATTATTATATTGTGATGTAATCTACGAATAAATAATGAGTCAGGAAATGTTGAATTACCTAACAAAAGTCGTGTCCAAGTAGGCGGGGCTTAAAAGTCGTGTCCAGCGCGTCATCAGTCGATGATTTTTCTTGCAAGCGAGCACACGTCAAATTACGAACAACTTCGTTTTTTATCATTGTGAACTACAGCTGTGAATCATCATGCCAGAATGCGTTGTGAAGTGCTGCAGGAGCCATACTAGATTAAAGAAACTTTGACAATTTAAAAATTCGATTTTGTGACGGCATGCGAATAAACTATTTAAATTGAATCTTTGTACCTGAACGTGGTCTTAATAAACATGAGTTGCCTTACCACAACAATTATAGGAATTCATATAATTTTCTACTAATATGCTTATACTTCCAACACAAATCTTTATTTGTTGTTTCGATAACAACAAAATGTAAATATTTGAAGTATTAGGTATTATAGCGGAAAATAACAAATAGATATAACACACGCGCGAACTGAATACAGCTCTGTCAGTTACAAACTTGCATGGCGCATTATACAATATATAAAACTGTCAACATTTAAATATGCAGGTGACTAAACATTTCTAAATAGAGAAAACTGCGCGCAATATCATCTTCAATCTTTATATCAACTTACCCACAGAAACTTGCATAGCTAATATATAAGTTATTTCAGACAACTACACATGTTAAAAGACCGGTCATATATAAAACTGTCAACATTTAATTATGCATAAATCGCTAAATGGAGAAAACTGCGCGCAATATCATATCCAATCTTTATATCAACTTACCCACAGAAACTAGAATAGCTTAATATATTAGTTATTTAAGACAACTGCACATGTTAAAACACCAGCCATATATAAAACTGGCAATCTGACTAAAAATCTCTAAATGGAGAAAACTGCGCGCAATATCATCTCCAATCTTTATATCCACTTAACCACAGAAACTTGCATAGCTAATAATATTAGTTATTTCAGGCAACTACACATGTTAAAAGACCGGTCATATATAAAACTGTCAACATTTAAGTATGCATGTGACTAAGAATCTCTAAATGGAGAAAACTGCGCGAAATATCATCTTCAATCTTTATACCCACTTACTCACAGAAACTTGCATAGCTAATATATAAGTTATTTCAGGCAAAACTACACATGTTAAAAGACCGGTCATATATAAAACTGTCAACATTAAAGTATGAAAGTGACTAAGAATCTCTAAATGGAGAAAACTGCGCTAAATATCATCTTCAATCTTTATACCCACTTACTCACAGAAACATGCATAGCTAATATATAAGTTATTACAGGCAATTACACATGTTAAAAGACCGGTCATATATAAAACTGTCAACATTTAATTATGCAGGTGACTATAAATCTCTAAATTCAGAAAACTGCGCGAAATATCATCTTCAATCTTTATATCCGCTTACCCACAGAAACTTGCATAGCTAATAATATAAGTTATTTCAAGTAAGACTGGTCTTCAGAGTAGACATGCATTATGCATTAGTATTTATATATATATATATATATATATATATATATATATGTATTTATATATATATATATATATATATATATATATATATATATATATATATATATATATATATATATATATATATACCGGTATATCCGTTTCCTATCTGACATAAAATTATTATAAGGTATATAATAAATGGACTGTATATACGAGTAGTTGACTTAAAAGATGTCTATAATTTTTCATATTAAAAATGTGTATAAACCACGTTAGTTTTCATAATAAAATGTCCATAATGCATTTTTCTTAGAACACAATAAAAATAAAAACACTGCCGATACATCTAATTTATATTTAATTGTATATCAACGTCTACCCCTATACCCCCCACCTCTGCCCCTACGGTCGCGGTCGTCATGTTCATTCTGGTACCCCCCACCTCCCCGGGATTGGTACCCCCCTTGAGGTTGAGATTGATAGCTAGGTTCATAGGTTTGATAGTTTTTATTGTAACCACCGCCAGCACCCCCTGAAAATTTGCAAAGAAATGTTGTATTATCAGATAGATTGCTATATGGGTTCATTTACAAAACCGGCTTTGATTTAATATTCCAAACCATTGGCATTTTCCGAGACAACATACACGCATAAATAATTTCTCACTAATTTTTAGGTTTATGTGTTCGGTGAAGATGCTATGAAAGCTTAAGAGGATTGCATAGCTAGTACTTTCCATGCTAAAAGAGAAAACGTACGTTTCGATTTTTTCAGTTTTTTAAAGTTCTAAAAAAGGAAATTTATAGTACTTTCGGTGGTGCTGGATTGCCCCTCCCGAACCTGCGGTGCCCCCTTTGAGACCCAAGCTCGTATGCATTGCACACGTAGCTCACCCCGCAATCCTCATAAATATTTATTAAACCTATTTATACAAACTATTTATTTTAATATTATTTTATAGCACTCGCATCGCTAACAGCTAGCATACCTTGAGAATATCCTTGGTTATAGCTGCCAGAGCTATCGTAGCCGCTCTGATACCCGCTACCCGCCCCGCCACCGCTGAAGCCTTGAACGAACGATACATTTATGAGGCTCAACAATCACAAACATAAGTGTAACATTAAAAAGCGGGTACACCGTACAGACGAAACAGCTGATCCGTATTTACGTCTGTAAAAATTATTTTTGAGTGTTGAAAGTACATTTATTGCGTTGAGTATTGTGAGTTTTCGTTGTGGAAGTGTTATCCAAGGAAAAAGAATCCGTTAAGTGCTAATATAGTGCAATAGTAAGGCCACTCGCCTTGACGTAAACAACAACGTGTTGAATAAAACGAAATGACATAGTCTGGATCAAACACCAAACCATACAGCAAAATCTGGACGGCATAAACTAGGACCGGTTAGTTGTCTTATTTAATTTGTCAATACATAGAAATTCCTAATAATATATTATTGATAAAGGTTTAATTACTGCGCCCTCTAGAGAAAGTTGCTTTAGTGACATACAGCGCCATCTATATATTTCGTAGCACATAACTAAGAGCATTGTTTCAATATCCGCACCAAAAGAAGCTGCTACAAAGAAGTGTGGTGGTTGTGGAAAGTTTTTAACAGGTGGCGTTACATGTACTAAATGTGAGATTCCATTTCACCGACAATGTGTCAATCTAACAGCAAACCACACGCCAAAGCTTTGGATATGTCCAGGTTGTGTTGCTTGCGCTCCACGGAGAGATAACAGTAATACCCCTGTCAAAGATGTACGAGTAGTACATCTAGAGTCGGTGGAATCCCCTCAAAGGGTTGATGAATGCGGCGAGCAGCAACAAATCCTGCATGAGTTGAGAGCCTTAAGGAACGATATGAGCAGCCTTCGAGGTGAACTCGGCTCATTTCGGGAAGAAATCCGAGGTGAAATGAAGGAGTTGAGGGCCATGTACCATATATGTGAAAGTAAAATCGAAGGCTTTTCGAAGCGACTGGAAGACGATGAATTGAGGCTCAAGCAGCTCGAAGATTCTTGTAGAGATACTCAGAACCTTAAGATGGAGATATATCTCTTGAAGCAAGAACTTCATGACAAGGAACAGATAACACTAAATGATATTGATATCAGTGGTGTTACGGAACATAGGGACGAAAATGTTATGCATATCATAGGGGTAATTATGAATAAAATCGGCATGAAAATGGACGAACGGGACATCGTAGAGGCACGTGGGGTGGGAGCAGTACGGTTGGATCAAGATGGTAAACAGAGAGCGCGCGTGACTCGACACGCCGTGCGCGAACAAGTATTACGCCTGGCCGAGCTCGCATACATATTACTACTGGTGATATCGAACTGGCAGGGACGCTCCGCCATATCTACATAAATGAAAGACTAACGAAAGAAAACAGATTAATCTTTGGTAGAGCCCGCACTTTGTGTAAACAGAACAAATGGAGATTCGCCTGGGCACGTGACGGAAAAATATTTATTAGAGAAGCAGATGGGAAACAGGCATTTCGTGTTCGTAGCGAGGGAAATCTGGACTCGATTTTTAAGCATCAACCTAGAGTTAGTAATTAATGCTTTTATTTTATGCCAAGTCATTCTTGTATTTGTTGAAGTGTCTCTTGTGGATAGGCACAAAATAAGTATAAGACCCGACCTGGCTAAAGTACATACGTGTTTCTTTCAACCTTGTCGGTTTCACAATCGAACATTGTTACTTTTAATGTATATTAAGTTCAAGAGACAGATATATGTCACAGTGCGGAACTTGAAAATTAGAAAATTAGTTTTGGCTCTTATTACTCGTATATTGCATTATTATTTTGTACTATGCTACACTCAAAATAATCACATCGAAATTTTTTTTTCACACACTTGATAATACATTTGTGGATAATACACCCTCTTACACAGCACCAACACTACTTAAACACAAACCAGATCGAATTGTTATATTTATTTCTGATTTTAAATACATATCTATAAAGTATGGATAGTACACATGTAAATAAAAATTTGAGACTTGGTCTTCTCAATGCGCGCTCCCTTAACACTGGTAGAGATGAGCTGGAAGCTAGCGTAATGACTAACAAACCTGACATTCTGGCTCTTAACGAGACATGGATTAAAGAAGGTCAGGAAATTATTGCTCCGGTACTGCCTGGTTACAATCTTAAATTGAAATCTCGCAAGTTATGTCGTGGTGGAGGTGTAGGCTTCTACGTTAGAAAAGGGGTAAAGGCTAAAGTTTGTACTCACCCAGACTCTTCACTAGAACAGTTATGGTTGGAAGTACAGCTTCCAGGTGGTCATATGGCAGTAGGTACGGCATATAGACCAGAGAGTACTACAGTTACAACTGGAATTGAAGCCCTGGGTGAGTCTCTGGGTTCTTTTCTTCATTGTGAATATGTTTGTTTACTTGCTGATTTTAATGTGGACTTAATCCGATCATCGCCATACTCGTGAACTATCAAGGTTTTGCTTCCAGCACAATTTGGTTCAGATCGTGCAAGAACCTACTAGAATAACAAGTAACACAGAAACGTTATTAGATCTAGTTATGACTAATATCCCCGACAAATGTAAAAAGGTAACGGTGTTGCATAATAAAGAGTTGACTGATCACGGTCTAGTACTATGTGATTTTAATATAAAAAAACCAAAACCTGTAGCACGGTTTGTAGAGTCTCGCTCAATAAGTGATATAAATTTCAACTTATTTCAAGCTGAACTAAATTCTATAAAATGGCAGGATGTCGTGTTTTTACAGGCAGTTCAGTCAAAAATAATCAAACTCAATGAACTTGTGAGCACTCTGTTTGACAAATATGCACCCTTAAAGCATAAACGAGTGAAAGACTCTCCGAAGCCATGGATAACAAGCACAATAAGGCTAATGATGAGTCTTAGGGTTGAAGCTTTATCCAAAGCACATAGGAAAAAAACCGAGTCAGCTAAAAATTATTATAAGAGCCTCAAAAATTATACGACAACCTCGGTAGAACGTGAAAAGTCCGCATTTTTTACACATTAATTTAACAAAAATATACGACATCCGAAAAAAATTTGGAAATATTTTAAGAGAATAAATACACTTAATAGCAAGCCACCTGTGTATATCCCTGATAGTCTAATGGACCCAGATCTAATAAATAAGCATTTTTTAAATGTCCCTGGAGATGGAAGCATTCACAAAGAATCTTTATCATTTTTTAACTCTACAAAAAAAACCAAAGCTGTATTCTCTTTAAGCACTGCTTCTGAAGAGACAATAAGTAAACTATTAAACAGTATTACCACTAATGCAATCGGATGTGACCACTTAAATGCATAACTCGTAAAACTGAAACTTCCTGAGAGTCTGAATGCTATTACAGATATTATTAATTCTTCTATTTCAACAAACACATTTCCTTTGGCTTGGAAGCGCGCTTTAGTCAAACCAATACCTAAAGGCAATAGTTTTGAAGAAGTTAAAGCTCTCCGCCCAATAAGTATTTTACCAGTCATATCTAAATTATTGGAGAAGGTGGTGTATGTCCAAATGGAGAAGTATATAACAGAGATAAATATCATACCAAAATACCAGTCTGGTTTTCGAAAGGGTTACGGAACTGAAACAGCTCTACTAACTATTTGTGACGATTTGATATCGGCGTCGGACTCTGGATTGGCAAGCGTCCTGGTGTTATTAGACTTCTCACGTGCATTTGACTGTATATGCCCTAAAATTCTAATTGCGAAGCTTACTATGGCTTTTCAGTAGAAACTTGTGAAAGGTTTAAAACTTTTCTTACCGGCAGAGAACAATATGTGCAACTTGAACATATAAATGGAAACAAAAGCATATCCGCTGTGGAGAGGTTACATAGTGGCACTCCTCAGGGATCGATACTAAGCCCGATCCTTTTTTCTTTATTCACAGCCAACGAAGAAATAATGTCAGGAAGCATAACTCAGAACAAATTTCACACAAAAAGTGGTCTTTCAACCACGTATGATTCCAAATACGAATTACTTCCGAGGTTACAAATAGACATATTCGGTGATTGGTTTAAATTCAGAAGGAAAGAAGTCCATGCGCGTGCTGCAATGTCTACTACGACAGCTGAGCCATATCGGCGTGGACGATTTAATGCAACAAGTAGATTGGACCAAGTCAATAATATAAACCATGTTTTTTATTCATGATTTTTTATATCGGTTGTTTTTTAATATTCAATGAACTTTATGTCCCACAAAATATGATTTTGTCTAGAAGTAATTGAAGATTCTTTCTTCGCAATGTAGTGAAGTGAGATTAAAAAAATCGCTTATATTTAATATTCGTTATTTGCCTGGTGATGTTTTTCTATGGTCGCAGAATACGGATTTATGAGCAACTTAAGTAAACCACTTCAAAATTTGCAGAGATTTCATTACCTTGAAAAATTAAACGTACTTTAATTCAACCAAACAATGAACTATTTTTAATTATATATTATGCAACAGTAGGTAATCGTTTATTACTGTTAATGTTGATGTTGGTGTTTTTTCGGGATGAATCATGAGCATAAAAATCCTTAATATAAGATTTGATATACATAACAACATAACTACAAAAATAGTAGGTTCTTCGTGTACAAACTGGGAGGTACTACAGTTTTGTGTAACATGGTACATAGACAATTTCTTTCAATTTATTATTTCGTCAAAAAGAACGGAGTTAGTATATAATGCTGGATTTCACAGAATCTAGTCATACTCTTGTCTTTCTAGCTTAAGCACTTATTTTACTGCATTGGATTGGCAAGGAAATGAAAATAAAACAAAATACATTGCTGTTACATTTCAATATTCAATTCTGAAAATAAAATATGTTAAATCAAAAATAGACTGACTTTATTTTGCATAGTATTGACCATCTCGGTTTGTTTACGTATTTGAACATCTTTGAATATAATTATAGTTTTGCTACTACTTACTAATAAAAGTGATTCCTGGACATTTTATCTTGTACGGATCCTGCACCACTTAACAGCACATGCTGGCATGATGATTCACAGCTGTAGTTCACTTAGACACTTAGATTTGAAAAACACATCAACGAAAAAATTAAGAATGCGTATTATAAACTAAAGATTATGTACTCCATAAGAAAGCATATCTCAGTAGAGGTAAGATGTATGCTCTGTAACCTTATAGTGCTATCGCCATTTAATTATTGTAGTGCGGTATATGGTCCAAGACTGTGGGCAAAAACAGAAAAAGCCATCCAGCGCGTGCAAAATGCGTGCGCTCGCTTCTGTTTTTATATTCCTAGGAGAGAGCATATTACTCCCTATTTAGTTCAAAAAAGAACGCTTAACATGAAGGCCAGAAGAGAACTCCACCTGGCATGTATTACTCAAAGGGTGTTGTACTGTAAGAAAACAGAATATCTTTTTGAAAAAATTACGTGGGCTAAAGATATTCATTAGCTTAATACCCGCTCTAAACATGGAAATACTTAAGCGATTCCTAAACATTCTACAAAAGGTTTTAAAGGCTGCTTCAAGTACAGAGCGTCTAAAGTCTGGAACGATATTCCACCACCGTTGAGAAAAAAACTTTGCAAAATCACTCAAAAATCATTTTAAGCTAAATTTACTACTTCGTCAAAAACACAACCCCGAAGTAATCTTTAAAATCCAGGGAACTAAACAAATGATTTAAGAAACCAAGTCAATACACGTGTAATATTTGATGAATGCACATAAACACACACTCATACACACGCACCCACACACACACACTCATACACCACACAACTCAGTCATTTAAGAAATAAATACACTAATTTGGTATAAATAGTACGGTGGCTGTTCTGTTTGTACGAGAAATACAAGTAATTATTTTAAAGTAATCGATGTAACATTGTGTGTTTCACCTGTGTTTTTTGTTACTTAAGTATCACGGCCAACACCTTAGCCCGAGCTCAGGGGTAGACTGAAAAACAGCGTTATGCTCACATCACAGTGTGAACATAACATGTGCTGAGTTTACCCCTATTGCCCTAAGATATTAATTATTTAAATAATATTAGTAAGTATGTTAAATTTTAATTTATATATTCGTCATAACTTATATGTTTTTCTTTAGTGGCAATAAATGATTTTTTATTTATTTATTTATTTAAAAAAAAGGATGGAGAATATACTGCGTCGATGAGAATCAGGTCTTACCACACCGCCAGCTAGCGAGCGAGCCGGGCGAGCTTCGTTTCACTTCTTTTCATACATCAGTTTACACCTCGACCTACAGAGATAAGCTACATCAGCGAAGCAAACGATGAGAACGAAATATCCGACGATGTCAGCGATTTTCGTTCACCTCGTTAGTGTAGTTTGGGGGCGTTCCGTAACTCAGAGCGCGGTTGTTTAGTTGTTTTCTAACTCCCTCTAAGGTACGGAACGGCCACGGTTGTTTTCTAACCTCAAACAGACTTTGACACATTCGACATAGACGGATCTCTTAATCCTTACCTAAGTTTCTTTGAGAAAAGAGAAGAAGAAGTTTGTTGTAGACTGATAGGTTAAACTTATGTCAGATGCGGGTTGCAACCATTTACCGATCGATTTTCGCTCCGATTACGCTCCGAGGTTCGGAACACTCGAGTTAGAACAACCGAGTGCTGTACCCTGAGGTTCGGAATTGCGTTAGTGCGAAAAGTCGCACTCCGAGTGCACTCCGAGCGCTCTCTCACCGAGGTTCTGAACGCGCCCCGTACTTCGAAGCATCGTTCACTCGGCTCGACGAATGTTCAGATGAACGGAACACGGAACGCACACCTCGTTCTCCCGCCCGTCCGTAGTTTCGGCTAGCGAAACTTTGTAGTTTCGCTTCTAACTAAACTTCGCTTAGTTTATTTAGTTTCCCGTGTCTCTCTTCGCTCGCCCGCTCGCTAGCTGGCGGTATGGCCTGCGCTTAGATGCATGATATCTCGCTGTGCCTCATGCGATAAAAAACGAGCTGCCCTCGTGCGATAAAAAATACTGCATATATAATGCAAATACCCTAATACTGATGAGTATTAGGTTATTTGCCTAATATTTCCCGCGAAATTCGTTAGAGCATGGAAGGTTATCTCTTGTAGGTTTGAAATAGAGGGTAGTACATAATAAGAAAATCTTTATCACATTTAGAATAAACTATATAGGGGAATTTTGATATAAACGATTAATACTTGCTACGAATGGTTTTCTCTTTTCTGCAAGACTGGTCACAACCATTCACATCACTATGGTAATACTTTCCTTCCCAATCACGAATCATTATGATACGTGACTATTACTATATACGAGTATTACTCTCTACGTAACTCCTTTCAGAACAGTTAAGGAACACAATACAAAAATATACGAAATAAGAATTACAAATGAACAATAACCATTGAAATATAATTATATGATAGACAACATCACTGATTCCCAAGCTTAGTCCGCTCAAAAACTTACTGTTTTCAAAGGTAGAACCACTTAATGCAAGGGAGGATGTTTACGCCTGATGTTGTTCATCTAATTCAAACAAAGGTGCAACGTTGATGTCTAAAACAAAATAGCTGTGGGATATTATGTAGAAAAAATTTGTGAAGTCAGTATATGACAATTTTTTGTTTTCTGCGCCATTCATGAATACTGCACAAGCTATTTTACTATATATATTATATACAAATTTTGTTAGCAAAAATTAGTAGACCTGGAGGGTGACCAATCTGTTCGTGCATGGAAGATATGAATACTTTTTCTGTTAAAGATGGTTTTGACTTCATCATGGCAGGCATTTGATTTTTTTTTGTGTTTTGGTCGCTCTGATACAGGAATGGTTTAAATATTTATAAAACATCTTCAACATCATCCATCACCACACAGGTGAAACCGAGGGGCGCAGCTAGCAAAATATAAGATTAAACCTACAGCAATTTACAAGATGAAGTGTCAATTCTTCGTACGAACTATTGTATAGAGTGTGACATTCACATAAAAGGAACATTTAAAAAAATATGGAAATATGTGACCAAAACGACTAGTCCTTCTGATGTTAAGCTTCACATCTGTCTATTACAGTTGCATACCACCTAAACCTTAAGTTACGAAGGTTTGCATGGCATGTCATGGCATAACTCTTAATTCTCCAAACAACTTCACTTTACAACGTCCTATAAAACAGCAATACTTACATATTCTTAGACTTATCAACCCTGCCTCGTGTACAAGATATCTTCCACTAGCCCTGCTTTCCGAGTGGAGTCAAAAACAGTTTTGGGGCTGTGATCTTCATTCCAAATGAACGAAAGCGCTACAGCGTAGAACAATGTCACGTCATGGAGGACGCCATTTTGTTATTTCAACGACCACGCTACGAAGTGAAACCACCGTGAGTATTTATGTCAAAAATTACAGTTCGTTGATGTGTGCGTGATGTGTCGTCAGTCTCTGTTGTGTGTACGTGTGCTTACTTTCATCGTTTCCGCAAAACAAACGTTTTTGTGGCCTGCACTAGCACGAATAACTGCGTAAGTGTAACGTAACGTGTTGTTCACGTGAAACAGTACAAACTGTCGTTTATCTAGGGCAATGGTGACACAGATAACTTATAGTTTCTATGCCGAAGTTTGACGTGTTGACATTTACCATACGAATACTCTTTCGCAAAATGTTCGTGCTGCGGCCTCTATTTTGAACATATTTTCATGGTTTATACACATATAAATACACTAGCTGACCCGCCAGCGGCTTCGCTCGCGTGGCCTCGCGGGATACGGTAATTACAGATTTCAATTAGGTGCCGAATTTCACAAAATCCCGTCTTAGTGAGTACATAGGTCCAAAAAAGAACCCCCATGCAAAATTTTAAACTGCTAGCACTTGTAGTTTCTGAGATTTCGTGATGAGTGAGTGACCTTTCGTTTTTATATATATATAGATTTAAACAATATATGCTTCCATACCGTCTCATTAAATATCTTGTAAGAAGCGTATAACGAATAACTGCACTGTCAGCCGTGCGGTGAGCGACGTGAGCGTGATTTCGACCCATTCCGAATGGCTGACAGATCTCACCTGCCATAAGCGCGATATCAATCGGAATGATAAACAGTGATAACATCGCTAAATTCGTTTGACTCCATTCGGAAAGCAGGGTAGATTAGACACGTTTGATAGGCCGTCGAACAAAACCTTTAGATCTTTAAGTTGTTGATTTTGATAGGATTATGCGTATATCAAAGGAGATAGAAGATAGAAAGTAGATATAAAGAAGAAGATAGAGATAGAAGTAGTAGAAGAACATTTACCTTGATTATAGCCTCCTCTGGTGTCATAGCCCCCTCGGTTATCATGGCCGCCGCGATTATCATAACCTCCGTTGTTTTGGTTGCCGTAACCACCCGGGGGTACTTCGTAAGTCTGGTAGCTACGGTGGTTTTGATTGAAGGGGGCTGGGCTGGTTTGAGGCCTGAAAATATGTTTGCATTATTATTTTTGGGTTATAATGTCATTGCTGTTATAATATATGCAACATACTCGGACAACTGTCGACTTAGAGCGCTTACACACGAGCGGCATGTTGCCATGCTGAGGTAACTGCAGCTGTCGACACGCGTCGACGCCTGTTGTTGACGCTTCAGCGGACGCCGTCGACTTTCTAACTTTGAATATCAGCGGCGGCCATCGTCAGCACGCTACAACTGCAAGTGTCGCTGTAGGTCGACGGCAGCCGTCAACGCGTGTCGACAGCTGCAGTTACCTCTGCAGTTGGCAACATGCCGCTTGTGTGTAAGGGGAATTGTGCAGAGAAAGATAATGGATAGAAAAAGCTACACATAGATAAAAAAAACACACAATTGTTAAAAAAATATATCGTTATTATAATCATAGATGAGTTTGTATGGATGTTTGTTACTTTCACGCTGGGCTAATTTTGATGAAATTTGGTGTGGACGTAGATGAAGCGCTGGATTACCACATAGGACTTTTCATCATCATTATCATCCTCCATCACTATGCGGGTGTATCCGTGGGGCGCAGCTAGTTTGTTATATTCTACATTATATTCTACATTTTTTAATGTGGTTAGGTTTGGAATAGATCTTCCGATTTTGTTTTTCACATACTCATGTATGTCACAGGAATAGGACAAACTGTGTACAATTACAATTTTAACCCAGCCAGGGATTGAACCCGGAATCCCTCGCTTCGGAGGCTAGGTCACTATCAAGTGTGCTAACAGGGCTGTCTAATTTAGATAATTTCATTCTTTAGCAGATTGTACCTGTCGGACCGAGCTTGGCTCTTAAGGCTAAATGAGTGTTGATTACGAAAAAATTTCATGATTCGACTTCGCGAAAACTTAGTTTTTCGACTCTTAATTAAACCTAATAGCCGAAGTTCGAAAAAAAACCTAGTGTAAATTGAATATACGTTCTTATGAAGTAGGTAAGGGAGCCAAAACACGATCTAGCAAACATGGTTCAAACGAAAAAAAATCTACATTATTCCCTAAATTTTGCAATTTTTCTCACGTGATTCGTGGGAAAAAGCATTTTTATTCAATTATTGGCAAATATATTTCAATGGATGTATCATATTCAAATTTCCAATGAAATTTACTAGTGAACTATGTCCATAGTCCTAGTAATCCTTTATCATTAAAATTTAATCATTTGATTGTACGAAATAAATATAAAAAGTATTAGCAGGTATTCAATTGAATTTTCGCATTACATCGTCCAATCTGGTAAGCAATTCTCAACCTTATGTAAAGCATCGTAAACTGTTTTAAAATTAGGATTGGACCGCGCTTTAAGTGAACATTTGATTTTCTTGGTTTAATCTCAAACCAAACACTCATTGGCTTAGTGTTGCCTAACAACGCCATCTATTGTCAAGCAGCTTTAGTGTTGCTGTGTCGATTTCGAATTGCTGAAAACACGGATAAAACGACGTTTTCTAAAAATGAAACTCATCTAGATCACTTTTATCGCCCCCGAAACCCCTGCATACTAAACGTCTTGGAAATCGTCGGAGCTGTTTCTGAGATTCAGATTACATATTACATTTATACAAGAACTAGCTGACCCGCCAGCGGCTTTGCTCGCGTGGCCTCGCGAGATACGGTAATTACAGATTTTTAATTATCCCACGCGAACTCTTTAATTTATCGGGATCGAAAGTATCCTATATGTTGATCAGGGATATACGCTACCACCATACAAAATTGTATTTAAATCGCTCTAGTCGTTTCGGAGATTAGCCCGTACAAACTTATTTTTCACTCCTTATATCCCCTGACTCGGTTTTTAGCATATTTTTCATTGTACAGAAATTTGACCTCTATAGTTTATTATATGTAGTAGTTTAATTACATCCCTCGTTTTACCCCCTTAAGTCATCCCTGACAAAAATATGGAAAGCATCACTATTTATTTTAAATTACCTCCAGTTATCAATTTTCATCACTGTAGCTCCAAAAACGAAGAACGTTTAAAAAAATGATCCCCTGTTTAACCCCCTTAAGTCATCTCTGTCAATGAATATTGAAATCATCTCTTTAAACTGTCCAAATGCTAATTTTCACCACTGTATGTTAGAAAACAAAAATCTTTCCATACAAACTTTTACCCCTCCATTACACCCTCTTAAACCAAAAAATTAGTCCTACATTTTTTATTTTGAATGACCTATCCAAATACAAATTTTCACAACTATCAGTTCAAAAACAAAGGAGTTTCATACAAATGTTTTCACCCCTTTTGACCCCCTTAGGGGTAGAATTTCGAAAAACCATTCTTAGTACACCTCTTCGCATCAAGGACAATACACCCTCCAAATTTCTAGTCTCTACGATCAGTGGTTTAGGCTGTGCGTTGTCAGTCAGTCAGGACATCTCTTTTATATATATATATATATAGATAGATTGCTCGTTTAAAGGTATTAGATATCAATTCAAAAGGTATCAGTCATGTTAAATATAGTACAGGTTGATAGATTTTTTTGACAAATTGGCAAATTGTTCTACCGAAAAAAAACACTAACAAAGATAGGCCAGTATGAAAGCTACTGATACGTCTTGGGCAACTTCGAGTTAATGCAGGCTTTTGAAATATATGGAAATAAGGAAGGCCGCGGATCCCGGGAACGATATCCGTGCAGAACCGCTCCGGCACAGACCAACAGGGGAACATCTCTCCTTCTCCTTTCTTCTTTCCTTATACTTAGTGGGGTCAGTAGTCACTAGAGTCAGTTGATGTGACTTGCCGTGACTCTTGACTAGTGTTGGAGTGCTGGATTGGCTCCCACAGGCCCTCACGTCCATATCATTCGGCCTTGGTCAGCAAAATCACCCTTTTACAGTCGTCGCTGCAACCATGATCAATGCAGGGGCCCTACTCTCACCCCTTAAAGTATTCATATTTCAACCTTGACATTAAAATTGGTACCACCACGACAATTTAGCAAGCATAAAATAATAATGGATTACGATAGACGTTTGGATGACGTATTATCAAATTGTAATTCACTCAATTCGCGTATTCCGACGTGACTTTTGACACTAAGTTTTATTGTTCCAATCTAAGATTTTTTTACCTGTAGATGAGTTGTGAACTCCCCATTTTTACTAGACGAATGCAAGGTAATTGCCGTAGTCGCTTCCAGTCTTGCACTTCCAAGCGTCCGGTAAATACGTCACCGCTAATCGTGTTTTTTAGAAAAAAGTTGTGGACGAAATGCCTTCCTGTGTCTTTAGAGACTGCACTAATTATACAGGCACTGTGAGAGATAAGAAAAATTTTTCATTTCACGCATAAGTATGGCTATTTTAATTGAAATAGATAATTTCGTCATTTTGTTTTATCTTGGGTGACTGTTGCCTCCATGAAATGGATGAGCGAGATGTGTGGATCGTTTTGTGTGAGAGAGTGAAAGAGATCGCAGCGCAATGGTGATCGGAACGTCTCGTGTAAGGGGAAACTAGGGTCGATTTACTTTGTATAAAAATGCATTGATTGCTACCTTTGAAAAATTTATCATTTTCTTATAAGAATAATTTTCTTTTATTCATAGGAAGTATATATTTAAACGTATGTATTTGTGTAATACAGTTAATACAGATTTGATTTAGAAACTTTTTTAAAAGTTTGTATACTCACAAAAATAGTCCAAAGTGCAAACCTGATTAAAAGAGACAAAAAAGAAATAAATTGAGTTTTTTCTAAAGAATTTAAAATTTAATTAAATATTTGATTACGATAAAACCAATGTGTTTTCATTTCTAAAAAATATATCGTAAATTTGATGTGTTCTGTCCAACTGGAAAATTTTTAATCATAATTCGCACCTCAAATATTTTTCGTACCACATACACAACCATACACTGTGTACGGTAACTATGGAAAAATGACTACACTCACTAGTGTCTGTGAACCTAGCATGACAATTTCCAGAATCTCAAAATGTTTTCGGAGTTCTAGTAGCATCCCCAATAGTTCCTGATAGTTATTTAGAATAGTTCACCTATTTTTAACATGAAAAATCGAATTTAAAAAATGAGATGTTAACTTCGCATGCCGTCACCCAGCATCTCAACAATTTTCAATTTCAGACCACAAATATGGTTGAAAATACAAAGTTCTATCGACTGCCGACATTCCAACAATGAAAACATTAAAAAACAATTTAAAAAAAATTTGATGCTAACTTCACACACCATCTTGAAGCATCTCAGGAGTTCTGAGAAGATAGATCACAAAAATGCTTATAATTAAATAGTTCTATTCATTTTAGGGCGTTAAAGCAATAATTGCACACTAGAAAGCAAAGTAATATTTTTTTCAATAAAATCGTTAAGTCTTGAAGATGCTGCACTATAGCTTGCAGTTCTACATAACATCTCAGGAATTTTCGACTCCAGCTGAACTAATACGATTGAAACTGTACAGTTCTGCATCCACAAGGTCATACAGCCATAGTTCTAGTCATAAACTTGAAATTTTTTTACCAGAACTATTGTTGGAACGTCGGCAGTCGATAGAACTCTGTATTTTTAACCATATTTGTGGTCTAATAATTGAAAATTGTTGAGATGTTGGGTGACGGCATGCGAAGTTAACATCTCATTTTTTAAATTCAATTTTTCATGTCAATAATAGGTGAACTATTCAAAATAACTATCAGGAACTATACAACTATTGGGGATGCTACTAGAACTCCGAAAAAATTTATAGACTCTGGAAATTGTTATGCTAGGTTCACAGACACCATTCCCACTAACAATTTTTAATACGACCTATCAGAGTGTCTGTTTTGCCCTACTCTCCTCTTTCACAGCAACATCACACCAGCGGGCGCTCTGGCCAATCAACTAGTAGCTAATAACACCGTAACACAAATTGCTTAATTATCTCTTTCTAACAACAGATATGACGCATAATATTTGAATATTCTTTCCTTGTCATTACATACTGCATATACATGTGCATAGGTATGTAAACAAGTAAATTCTAGTTAGTTTTTAGAGCAGTGTTGTTCCTATATAACTACTCTATGTATTTAAACTCTCTGGTTCCAAATTAAAAGTTTTGAAGGAAGAGGAGACTTTTTACTCTAAAAGGGAAAGCCCTAAACTAAAATGAAAATAAACAAAAGAGAAATAATCACTTAAATATAAAAAAAATACTGTGTTTTAAGTGCATTTTTGTAACGTAAATTTTGAGACAGAAGTTTATATTAGTGTTTTATTATCATTATTAATATTGTTTAATCATTTTTTGTCGGTGGGAGTACGACAGTGGGTATGATTATTCTAAGCTTATTACAAAACGCTCCTCATTTATGATAGTTTCGTCAAAGATGGGAGTAGGCCCCCAGGACTGGGGCGAGATGGTAAATGCACTGTTCCCGAGGGCTTTCAGTGTGTTTAGCCCCGCATGAACCACTAAAAAAAGGTTCTGAAATATGAAGCTTTACTCTAGTTGATGCAATTGGCGCTGTGCTAAAACATGAGCAGGTGCATGTGAACCTATTTTGCAATGTGAGAATCGCTAGAGCTGTGGCTCTAACAGGTGATCCACGGAACACTGGTAGTCCTTGGAAGCAACCGACGGGGTCCGGGAAGCTATCAAACTCTAAGGTACATTCGAAACAGGAATTGATCTTGAAGATATTAGGAGCCAAAGGCAATTTCTTTCACAAAGATATAACATATAGGTAACACTAGCGCAAGCCCTTTTACTTCCACTCCTTTACTATGACGATGTGTGTTTCCTTGATGCCACAAAATAACTAATAAACAAATTGGAACGCCTCCAAAACTTATGCATCCGTTTCATTTACGGTCTGCGTAAGATCTCAGCTAAAATGGCTTGTTTCCGCAAGCGTCGCGACTCTCATGTGCTATAATTTCTTTACTCTATCCTTTCCAATCCGCATTCTGCAACCTACCTAAAATAGCGCTTTGATCATCTAATACCTCCTGATCTACAATGTAGGACCACTGAACATCTCAAATCTCAAATCTCATCATCAAAATGCCCACACACACTTCTAGTTGCTACGGTAAGTCGTTTAGTGTGAAATCAGTCAAGTTATGGAATTCTCTTTCTTAAACTATTCGTGCTAGCCCTTCTCTTGATGCGTTCAAAGAAAAAGTAAAAGTACACTACCTTTCTCAATAAACTGACCTCTTATTCGATATGTATGACTGTATATTATTATGTATGTATATTATTGTATGTGTATTCGTATATATTACTCGAATCTGTATTTATATGTGTTCTATTGTATATTTATGTAGCTGTGGTATTATAATTAAAATGTGCACATAAACCTACTGCTCATATAAAAGTTCTCTTTCATCAAGAATTTGCTGGAAGAAAACTCTTTTTTGTTAAGCTCGCCTTTATACATATATATTTACTTTTATGTATTCCTATACCTAATACGTTTTATGTGAAATATACAATTAAAGTAAAATTTGAGACAAACTTTTAACATTTGAGATACTGGAACTGAATGGATTCAGAAGTCTGTAAAGAATATGTATGTATGACAGTGGGCAAGGCACATAGCACGCAGAACAGATGGCCAATAGGGCCGGAAGGTTCTGGAATGGAGACCACAGACCGGCAAGCGCAGCGTAGGTCGTCCACTGACAAGGTAGACAGACGACCTGATAAAGGTCGCAGGACAGCGTTGGATGCAGGCCGCTTCCAACCGGTCCTTTTGGAAAATTAAGGGGAGGCTATGTTCAGCAGTGGACGTCCTACGGCTGAGATGATGATGATGAAAGAATATACAGTCACAAATATCGCATTTAAATAATATTATAATAATATATATATATATATATATATATATATATATATATATATACTTAACTAGCTGACCCGCCAGCGGCTTCGCTTGCGTGGCCTCGCGGGATACGGTAATTACAGAATGGGTCAGATTTCAATTAGGGGTTGAATTTCATAAAATCCCGTCTTAGTGAGTACCTACCTACGTCCTAAAAAGAACCCCATGCAAAATTTTAAACTTTTAGCACTCGCAGTAACGAAGTTTCATACAAATTATCAACCCCAAAAAACCCTTAGGGGTTGAATTTCATAAAATCCCGTCTTAGTGAGTACCTACGTCCTAAAAAGAACCCGCATGCAACATTTTAAACTCCTAGCACTTGTAGTTTTTGAGATTTCGTGATGAGTGAGTGACCTTTCGCTTTTATATATATATATATAGATTATACCCGTAATATAAAATATCCATCAAATATTTAAATAGGTACTGATGGCTTAGAAAAAACATCTCTGTAGAACTGCCAGGCTATTATGTATCTCAGTTGCTAACAAATGTTGATTGAAATCTTGAAAAATGGCGGCCCTATGTCAGTTTTGGCAACTCCAGTAACCAAAAATGTTAGTAATTTGATCACTGAAGCTGACAAAAGTGACATAGAGCGGCCATTTTTTCAGATTTCAATCCACATTTGTTAGCAACTGAGATACATAATAGCCCAGCCGGTCTCATTTTAATATCGGCGTTTCAGGGAAATATGGTATGCCCATCGCCCAGCCCAGCTTAGTTGTTAATTTGTTTTGCTCATGTATACTTAAGATATCTGTCTGGTTACTTTTTCCTTTTGAGCAATTATATTAGTAAGATTGATTTATGTATGTAGTAATTGCTCAACAGTAAATATGCAGACCAGAGTCCAAGCTAGTCCTGGGGCCTTACTATGAGCTTCGTAAAAACCATGCAAGTTCCGTGCAGTTCTTAAACCTGACATAAACAGTTTTGAATGAAATCATACCATGACGCTCAATTAGGTGAACTGTTTGAATATTGTTTTCTCAAAGGTGAACGGATAATATTGTCTCTGACAGTCTAACAATTTGCTTTAACCAACATCGCAGACGCCTAGACATTTGTAAGCTAATAAACTGAGTGGATTTAGACCGACATGTTAACGAGAGTTCATACAAAAAAAACAGGTGAACGGTTTTTCTGCGGTTCTTCAATAGTAGGCCTGGGCAGGCCTGCTATAAAGTTATCATAGTACGAATAAACCGGGCAGTTGTCTAGAAGGCCTGCTTTAAGAGCTCATAGTAAGGCCCCTGTTAAATTGTCGGTACACTACGTATGCCATAATGGATAGGACGCACTGATTAATAACTTTCGTCTTGGAGAGTATGGTAACTTAAGTCTAATAATCTTTATCTAATTACTTCTGTTGACTTTCCTCTAAAATTGTTTTGTACCGAAATGTACGTTTGGCTAAAGTATCTATAGCATATAAACCATCTATCTAGCTAATACGTTCCTTTGTTGGGACATGTCTTATTGTATTTTATCTATAGGCTATATTATCAGCTATAATATAGTACGGGGGATTAGTAGTGTAAGGAAACGAGGCCAGGACAATAGCCAGGCTATGCCATGGCCTAACTATTGTCCTGACAACAACCAGCACCGATGGATAAAGCTTATGTAGTGTGTTATGTGCTTGCCCTTAATATTATTTTAGTGCTGGTAACATTGAAACTCTACCCTTAAATCAAAACCTAGCTTCCCTCATCCGTCCCTCCACCGACCAAAAGCTATGATACACAAATGGGGATGTGTTAGACAGTTTCTGATTATCGCAAACCAGAACGTGTAGATTTAAAACGGTATTTTTGTACGAATGTGCGCATCCGCATATAATAATAGTCTAAGAAAATCAACATCAAAGACAATCAATCCTAATATACAGATACAAAATATCAAATTTTACGATGTCACTCACCTTTGCAGAGGTTTTCGGATAAGTTCCTGGACCAGTTGGCGGGTTTATCGTGAAACGCGGGCGGCAAAACGTATAACAACGTGTTGGAATTATGTCCAATCATGGCTCCACAGATATGGCTCAATGGCGGTCTTAGCTGAAGTGTACTGTGATTTAAATTAGAGATGACTGTGTCACCTTTGCATGGCTCAGTATCGTTTATCTAGATTGGTATCGCGTCCATTAACGAGTTTACTGCGACTCTTTGAGTGTGGCTCATTCACGGGATTAGCTAGAGTGTGTAAATGAGATTAACGGTGGCACTCCAAACGTGGCTCATTGGTGGGCTTACGTCAACGAGCTTATCTAGATTGATTTCCCTTAAAATTAACTATATCTTAAATAAAGCGCAGTGGCACGTGATTTTTGATTTAGCATGAACTCCAATTATAGTAATGTCTCTATAACACTCCAAATATGGCTCAGTAGCAAGCTTATAGCAGATACTCTCGGACGAAATGTTGAGTTATGTAAATATGCTATCTCATTTAAGTCATATCTTTTTTATCCTTGGCTTTTTAACGTTGGATGACGTAGTCTAGAATTTTTCGGATAAAATTTGTCTATTATGACATCTCAGATATGTCTCAGCTGAAGGCGTAGTCAGATGTTTTGGAATGACAATTAGAGCTTAGTATTATCAGAGCTCTAGCTCTAGCTCTCTGTTTATAATGCTGACCATTATAAACAATAATTGTGAGCATTAAAAAAACGTTTGTTTTGATGTTATGATAAGAAATATTTAGAGAAGTTACAAGTAAAACTCAGCAGTTCTTCAATTATGTACATTTGAGAACTGCTGATTTTTAAAATTTAGATGAAATGAGTTCAAAATTACATGAAACTCATATGCCAGCGCCAAAACAAACATATTATTCCATTGCAGACTTGTGAGAAGATTACTTTTAGAAACAATGAGATTTTAAACTTTGTAAAGAGATTTTACATTATACTATTTTAAAATAATTAAATAATATTTAAGTGGTTTGAAAAACACGTTTGTTTAATGATTTTTCAATTGATATCGATTGTTTGAATTTCTGGGCTCTCTTGTTTGAGATCTAATACTTTATTAGATCTCATTGCTGCTTCAGCTTCCTCTTCTATGCCCTTAGCCAGCTCTGCTACACGACTTATTACGTCTTTTGACCAGCCCAAACTTTCCATAACTTCCCAGTGCTTAGTCATCTCTCGGTTCTGTCTATACTTTACATTTACCACGGTCCTCCCCATTAAATAGAACAAGCAAAAGTCATCACGTTTCAATTTTATAAAGTCATCCATCGGTATACCCATTGCCAAAACATGGTCAATACGACCTTTAGACACTTTATGGGCGTAAAGGGGCCAATTTTTGATATTTAAGTGTTTATTCATGACTGTAAGATAATGTAGCAATACATCTGACAATTGTACATTAAAGTTTGGGGCGTATATAATCCCAATGTAGTACTGGGGTGTATCGACGACAAACCCGTCCTTGCTCGGCGAAAGGTACGGCGGTAACCTTGCGACAGTGTAATTGAGCCAAGTAAGTGCGGTATCGTCTCGAGGAGTTACCATAAGACCACCTTCAACTAAATAAGCCGATTCCATAAACATCGGCATATGGATTTCAGACTTGCCCCGGTTCCGTTTAAAGAGTTGGTATTGAGCTTTCACTAGGGCCTTTCGGAGGACATTGGCATTATGTTCGTTCATCTGTTTCCCACTTTTGTCTGCAACGATTACTCGATAGTATTTGTCATTAGTGTAAGTTATACTGCCATACGACGATGATAGTATGTCGCTTTTCAATATCATAGGCGGAGAACAAGTGTCCAAACAAAATTTTATGGTGTCGAAACACATTTTTTTGGGTTGCGATTCTGAGTCGGTAGTTTCACATTGGTCAGCACTCTCAGCGTTTTCTTCCACGCTAAATTTATGTTCAGTTTTCACAAACTGGGTTTGATCAACGTTATTTCCGATCTCGGTGGTACTTTTTCGCTTTTTATTTCCTTCTTGTTGACCTGTAAGGTTTGATTGACTACATGAAGGGCCCGGATTTGATGTAGACGCGGTCTGGTCCAAGAGTTCAATATTATTATTTCTCGGAACAAAATTCGAAGTGGAAGGGCCCGGATTCGGTTTAGACGCGGTCTGGTCCCCGAGTTCAATATTATTATTTCTCGGAACTAAATTCGAAGTGGAAGGGCCCGGATTCGATTTAGACACGGTCTGATCCCCGAGTTCAATATTATTTCTCGGAACAAAATTCGGAGTGGTGCTCTGTCTACTTGGGGTAGCATCTTGTACTTTGGTATCAAAAGATGGTACGCGTACCTCGAACTTCACGTTTGGCGAAAAACTTTCCAACTTTTTGTCTGAATTAGGCACCTCAGAGGTTGTAGGTGGTATTATACCTTCTCGTACCATTTTACGCTTCATGTTGCGTCTCAATCTCTTCAAGCGAGATTTGCTCATATTCTCTCCACCGCTTGGAATATGGGTTATAATATGTTTACTCAATGGATTTGTCACAGTTTTCTTTTCAGCTATGTCTAAAATATTAATATTAGCTCCAGCCGTATTGCTATTTCGTTCCAACACAGTGTCTCGTTCCACCGCCCCGAGTTTCCGTATTTTTTGCGGATGTCTCATTTCAATATTTCGACCCTCACGCGGAGGTAAGATCGACGTGACCGCCCATGGTCCAGTTTCCCTTATCACTGGTCCACAAAAAGCCCAATCAGCCGTCGAATTTTCCTCGCAGTAGTCTCCAGTTAGTTCAGTGACCACTGCGACTGGAAGAGATGCCTCGGTTTCCGAAGCCTCTAGCCAGGTTCGTGGTGCCTTTGTGAAATCCTCGGTTGCCGAGGACTTTAGTGCAATTGGTCTGGTCACAGATGCCTCGGTTACCGAAGCCTCCGGTTCACTCACACGCCTTGCGATGCTCGCCGGGTCTTGTGGCACACTATGAGTACAAAACTCCATGTTTAATTTATTAAAAAGGATATTAACGTGCGAATTGGCTTACTCAATATACTTTTAGGGGCCGACTTTAGATAATTTAGTTCGTATATAAAGTGGGATCTCTTTAGCCCGGAATTTAAGAAAGTCATTTTCAAGATCTATACAGACCAAAATATACTATTCAATTGCAATATTATTACAAGCTTGCGGCTTAGTTGAACTTAGCGACCGCTGCTATTAAGTTGTAAAATATGATTTAAAAACTAGTCTAGATTGAAATTGGTAATTATTTTTCGTTACCAGAAATATCTGAGACAATGATTAAAACCATCATAGGCAATTATTTTGGAAAAAATGGAGAATTAACATATTCCAGTTTTGTGGATCACATTACATTATAAATAAAAATCGTCTTGAAAGTGCGACTCTATTGATTAGAAGTTAAAGTGACTCAATATTTATGAGTTGCTGAAATATTAGCACTAGAAAAATAGTCTATCAGACATACAAATTGTCAATACCAAATACATATTGCGCGTGAAGAAATCGTACTCTAGTCAAACCGCTATTCCCGGGGCATTATGGTAAGTGAAAATTGAAATACAATTAGGTAATTAAAACGATAAGCTTGTTACGTCGATAAAATTATTTAATGTATGTACCTTGCCTCTAGCATGGATCTAGCCGCGATAACTATATCGCGGGCTGTTTTTTAACGTTAGTTACAGACAAATTGTATGTTATTGTATCCTACCTAAAATCCTAGATAGCAGTGCAGAAATAGAAAAAAGAATATATGATTTTACTAAATTATGTAAAATGAACACACCACCTTTAAACGTTTTTTGTACTTAACTTTGTAACCACCTTTAAAATACATTACAGATAAATACGATCAAATCAAAATACATTCACTTTAACGTTCAATTAAAGAAAAAAACAAGAACAATAACATTAAACATGTCATGTCACCGGATAACTGGAACAACCAGTTTATAAACATCAGTTATGGAGGATCCCAATAATCTACCTATCCACGGTTTTCCTTACTACCGATAGAAATTTGACATAACGTTCATACAAAAAGTGTCAAATATCTATCTCTAGTAAGGTAAACCGGCGATAGATAGATTATTGGGACCGGCCGTTAGTCAGATTGTAAACTGTCGATAGATTGTGAAAAGTGAATTAAAGTTGCAATCTCATGTTTGAATTTTCGTATGTCATACTTACAATTTCGCAGAGGGAGAGATCTCCCGCAACCTTGTGAACTTTTCTCTGATTGAAAAACTGACGGCTCTACATCGTGAGTTTATAAACATAATATTAAAAACTTTGCAATTTAAGAGAGATAAATACACATCCTCGGACGGGATTCCAACCGGCGTCCTCCGGCAATCCATGCCAGACACCATGACCACTATAGTCACCGCGTTACCAACTGAGTCGTGCGGCCACAAATCATTTCACTATGTCTATCTCGCTCGCACTTGTGGGTCTTATGGAACCGTTATAGACGTTATAGATATATGTAGTTATAGGCGCATATCGATAAGAATAAAATCAGATAGAAACAGATAGTATTGTGGTCCTGAAAACAGCTGCATGAATGTTAAATAAATAACGTTTATTCTTCCTCATATAGGCCATACGATGAATGCGCGGGCTGTTTGAGGACGCGGGTTGGGTTCGAACCCCGAATAGAGATTGTATTGTTTTTTTACAATTGCTAAATTTGGTCTCGCCAAGGAGGCGTTGGTGCTTTAAACATCATTTTTTTATTATAAAATAAAGATTACAAATTTAATACGCTGTTCAAAATCTATCGACAGTTTACAATCTAATTAGAGTTTTTATAAAGTAAGTTCATACAATTGTCCGGTGATATATAAATACTCCAATTAGATACCGGGCGTGTATAGAAATCCAAGCTAATACCATTATAGTACTGATAGTGATAATATAGGTGAGCTAATAGCGCACCTATATTTACGAATGCATCACTAGTGTATTTTAAGTTAGTACAGCGCCATCTAGGCTTGTAGAATTTAAACATTGTATAGTAATATGGTTATTGCGGTATATAATATGGTGGTATCTGTCCCACCACAAGTTACCCGAAAATGTCGTGGTTTTTTCTAGAAGTAATCTAGTTTAAGTACTTTAATACACATTAGGCACTCACCATCATATTGATGCCGTGGCGATGCCTTAATAGCAACTGATGTATCCAGTTAGCAACCCTTCCCCCCCTCAACATTGCGCAATAATTGGAGGGGATACGCGATATCGGCCTCGCGATGAGCAAACCATACCGTGGCGATGCCTTAATAGCAACTGATGTATCCAGTTAGCAAACCCCCCCAATATTGCGCAATAATTGGGGGGATACGCGATATCGGCCGCGCGATAAGGAAACTATTTACTTAACGAAACAATGGTGTATGTTTTATTTTGCTACACCTCCGTCCTTACTTATCCAAAAATCTCTATCCATTTAAAGCTTGTCTTGGAGAAATAGCTTTTATCGACCACCCAATATAATTTCATTTTAACAGGTTCTTTTAATATATTTAATGTTAATGTCGATAACACTTTATCTATATCTATATTCTTGCATTACATATTTATTTGAGCAAGTTTGAGTTTGAGTTTGGTTGGCCGGAGAGACGTTACGCGGAGAAGGATCACCCGTAGGGCTATTATGTATCTCAGTTACTAATAAATGTTGATTGAAATTGAAAAATATGTGGCTCTAGGTCGCTTTTGTCAGCTCATCGACATACAAACATTTTTGGTTACTGGAATTGTCAAAACTGACATAGGCGCCATTTTTTTCGATTTTAATCAACATTTGTTAGCAACTGAGATACATAATAGCAGTTCACACAAAAAATCATCTCAAATTCTATTTATTTCATTTATACGTTCACATAAACATAGTTTAATTTTAAACTTATTCTGGGAACACTGGTTGCTTTTAGAGCAATTTTATTCGCCCCATTTGTTTAGGCTACAACACACAAGTATCTTAAAATATGTTGTCCTTTAATTAGCTATTAATTATATGTAAATTTTAGGGCGTATTGTAAGGCTTACAATACGCCCTAAAACAGAAGTGGCAGTAGGCAGGACATATAGCAAGACGTACAGACAAAAGATGGACATTACAGACAATATGGAAAGGACCAAGAGGAAAAAGAAGGCGGCCTAGAAAAAGGTGGATAGAAGATATAAAAGCGATAGCAGGAAGCGATTGGACAAAGAAAGCCATGGACAGAGAGGTTTGGAAGTAGCTGGAGGAGGCCTTTACCCGAGAAGGGGTTCCAATCAATGGTTATGAAGAAATAAGGATAGCGAGTAAAAAAAAAGAAAAAAAAAGAATTAAAAGGTTCATTAAAAACTTTATATTAAAAATCATGTATTTAATGTTAATATAATTTAAAACGCAACAAATAACAATTGTGGATTGGAAATAAACGGGCTTTATTATTATTATTATTATTTATATGTAAATTTTATGTAAAAACGAATGTATGTGTGTGTTGAAGAAGCAAACCAATGATTTATCAATTTTATTTATGAATAAAGGCAGTCTGATAAGGAAGATGGAGTAGTTTATGCCAAGACCGGGGTGGTGCCAACACCTGCCAGGCTCCGAGGAGTGGCAACCAGCCACTTCTAAAGTGGCTCTTTTACGGCCACAGGCCTAGCACGAATAACTGCGTAAGTGTGACGTAACGTGTCGTTCACGTGAAACAAAACAAACTGTCATTTATCTAGAACAACTGAGACACAGATAACACACAATTTGTGTGGCGATGCGTTGACGCTTACGATACGCACACCTTTTTGCAAATTGTTTGTGCTACGGCCTCTGGCTACCTTTGCCTTCTCATGAGAGAAACTTTTCGTGCAGTCACCACTTCCACGGTTTTCAGTCGGAACGTCCGACAATGTGAGGTTGAATTTCAATAACAATTGCAAAGAAATAAAAAGAGGCATTAATTAAAACTCATAAAACACATAGCAGTTAGTACAGTCAGCAACAAAAGCAGCCGAGCATGCGTTGTTTATTAAATGAAGAAAATATGAAAATACCAACATTTTATCCATGCCCACGATCACCACACTGTTTGAACGATCGGGAAGAAGTCTGATTTCAACGCAAATATAACTTTGTTTTCCCTATTTGGTTGGAATTTAACTGTTATTATTAAGTAGTAGGTAACTTTTGGTAATATTGGATTGATGTAATTGAATGTCAATTTAGTTTTTTATCAACTTTAACAAATTTATTTTTAAAGAATATAGATACATAATATATATATTTTTTTTTAAATAAATTAGTTTTGTTATGATTTAATTGATCCGCAGGTTAAATTAGATAAAAATAATCTTACTACTGTATTCGTCAACTACTTCCGTCGCTGACCGTACATAGATAGACACATAAACTCTTTATTGCAACAACACATTACCTAAAAATAGCCCAAAAAAAAGATACAAGACAATTTAGTCAAGAATGTTTTCTGAATTTTTTGAAAAAAACTTAAAAACTTTTAATTAATTCATACATAATTAATCCAATGAAAATACTAAACGTTCAACATACCTGGCCTGGTCCTGCTGCCCTGTGGCCTGGCTGTACCCTCCCTGGACGCGTCCACCTCCTCGTCCTCCGCGACCCCCTCGCCCAAAGTCTGCCCCTCCGCGACCCCCTCGTCCAAAGTCTCCTCCTCCACGACCCCCTCGTCCACCCTCCCCACCTCCGCGACCCCCTCCACCCTGCATACACATAATAGGTAATGTAGGAGAAGCTGCTACACAAATGCTTCTTAGGTTTACGGATAGTAGATCATAATATATATGATGGCAGATAGCATTTGAAGTGGCAGTGGGCAGGCTACATAGCACGCATAACAGATGCCCGATGGGCCGGAAGTTTCTGGAGTGAAGACCACGGACCGGCAAGCGCAGCGTAGGTCGTTCACTGACAAGGTGGACTGACGACCTGATAATGGTAGCAGGACGACGTTGCATGCAGGCCGCTTACAACCGGCCCTTTTGGAAATTTCTGGGGGAGGCATATGTTCTGCAGTGGACGTCCTACGGCTGAGATGATGATGAGATAGCATGTAATAATAATATATGGGACAACATCCACAATAAACAACAATCTTCAAATTCCAAACCAGGCAGCCTGTATTATGGTAACCTGATGACTGATATGCATACTTTTATACTGACACAGGTCAAACATGTTCATGCGCATGAATGTTTGACCTGTCCAAGGGTCAAACCCAGGACTAGCCGCTCAGAAAGAACGTGGAATCTGGCTGAATAAGTCAGGAAGGCCACTTCAACAACCTTGATCTGCAGGCCTATTATGTATCTCAGTTGCTAACAAATGTTGATTGAAATCTTGAAAAATGTCAATTTTAACCCCAGTAACTAAAAATGTTAGTAAGTTCAGGACTGGAGCTGACAAAATTGACATAGGGACGCCATTTTTCAAGATTTTCAATCAACGTTTGATAGCAAATGAGATACATAATAGCCCTACAGAGCTCCCTATTGAACACTTCATTAGCTGTCGAGTAAGTTCTATGAGGTACTTGTTGTCCAAGCGAGCGAAGCGACTCTGCTTTAACTGGCCAAATTGACTCTCATCTGTCCGTATGTTTGTTAGGTTGTATGTTGGTCTTCCTATACAGGTTGCATTTTTCAACCAATCTTGACGAAACTTGGTATGCATGTTTTAGTATCCAATTATTTTTTATTCGCGACGATTTTTGAATAGTATAGTATTTTTTTTAAAAGGGGGGGAAGTTTGCGGCGGCGCTATTTACCTAGTGATTTTGATAAAATTTGGTACCTGACTTTAAAAAGGAATTTCGAAGCTTTTGGGAATATTCGGCAAGAACATTAGGTACCGTCTGCAGATAGGCTGCGAAAAATTGCCACTGATAAGACTGTGCTCGCGAGGTCTACTGTTCGCAGAACTACTATAGTGCGCGTAGAACTAGTTGGCCGCGCCTTAGGTGGCGACAGAGGCGAGGGGGCGGGTAGCCTACTGCTCGCAACGCACTACATACTTACATACTACTACATACAGCGCCGCACTGAGTAATGACAGCAAGGGCCCCCGCCTCTCCGTCCCATCGCTCTTATACCTAAGCCGCGGCCAACTAGTTCCGCGCGCACTATAGTAAATCATATTTCTCATTTTTGAAGTGCTGATTGCTCAGGGGTAACAACGGTCGGCCTATGGGGGATCCCAATAATCTATCTATCCACAGTTTACATTACTTCCTATACAAATATTGACATAACGTCCATACAAATAGTGTCAAATATCTATCTCTAGTAAAGCAAACCGGTGATAAATGGGTTATTGGCACCGGCCGTTAGACGGCCACGGGTTTGATCCCCACCTAAGGCTTTCGGTGAAGGTAACATTGTGATGAAAACAACGGCATGGTGGTTGGGCACTTCTGGTGTCCACCTGGCTAGCTACCACTCTCAAGCTTGACAGTTTGTCGCTAAAAATGCTGTGTTCCGGCAGTGTGATCCGCCGGAATAAAATCAGATGTAAAAAATTGTGCGCCTTCATACGGAAAAAAAATATACGCGTCGTCTTGACTTGCAAGTTGGTTGAAATTAATTAATACCTGTTGTGTAGATCTCTGTTGCCAGGAGGGCATTTCAGGTGGTGGCGGCTGTTGCTCGTTGGGTCTTCCACCCCGGTCCGGTACCTATGAAACAAACGATGATAAATATATGGGAACTATACATAATTTCACAAAAAATGTAGAAGTTTATTAGACAAACCAAGTTTCATGTAAATTACTTATGACTTGTGTACGCACTCATACCACATGCGTAACAAATCGGAACAGAGACAAAGGTCTTGTTCCTTTATGAGCCGATGTTACAATTTGAAAAATTGAATACCGACATTCTATTCAGTTATTAGAGTGTAACTCAAAAACAACTAGATTGAATTTAATGAAATTTAAATGGGACCACACGGGAAGCACCAGCTTTCAAACAAAACAAGAATGTTGAGAATCGGTTCACCCCATCTAGGTATAATATAAAATTATGAGGAAAACATAAAAAAAACAGTCGAATTGAGTTTGTCCTTTTTGAAAGTCGGTAGAAAAAAATACAAAAAGCGCTAAATCAATTTTGATAAATTCTATATGGGACCACCTCTAAAGTATATATTGGTGTAATAGACGTATTGAGAAACTCCTCCTTATTGAATTTGGTTAAAAAGATCAATATATAAATTGGTTATCTATACGTATACTAAACATGTAACGGATCGCTGTCTATACATGGAAGATTTATCAGAAAAATATTACTGGGACTTTAATAAACGAAAATAGAATGAAAAGAAAAATATTGTTAGAATGTTTGTCTGTGCGTTTGTGCGTTTGTGCACGCTAATGTCAGAAACGGCTTATCTGATTTAGATTGGTTTTCACTAACGGCCGGTGCCAATAACCTATTTATCGCCGATTTACCTTACTAGAGATAGATTGTATGGACGTTATGTCAAATTTCTACCCGTTGTAAGGTAAACTGTGGATAGATAGATTATTGAGATCCCCCATAGTAGATGTGTGGTGAGCTTCACTTAACATTAAGTGTTTCTTTCATGTGAATCGGTTCAAAAAATAAAAAAATTATTGAAATTTAAAGAATAACTTTCTCGCCACTAAAGCGAGCGAAGCCGCTGGCGGGTCAACTCGTAATGTAATATGAAAGGAAGTCTCAACAGTTCATTATTTGCAGGTAGACATTGACACTTTTCAATTTCTGACTTGTACAATGTATTATTTTATTTTATAATATTAAAAGTGATTTCACTAACCTTATTCTCCTGTGTTCAATTCTAAAACCTTCCCATTACGGCAGAGGCAAATACAAAGTTGAATGATGGTTTCGGTCATTCTTATTCAGCAAAAAAAATATATATATACACGAAAAAATCTATGAAAATTCATCTTCGAAATCCACATTCACAACAGTCGGCAAAAATACACATGTAAAACATAAATTAACCCTTTGCGTACCATTGACGTAAATTCACGTGCGTTTCATTCATAAACCCTTTGTTTTAATTATCACGATATAGGAAGGGTTAATACAAAAACATACACTACACACTAATACACGTAATTGATTAGAACTGTATATAAATAATTAAGTACATTATATTGTTGTGTTCAAATTATGAAAAAAAAAAAAAAATATCAACCCGATAATAACACGATTTCCCAAATACGGTGAACTTATACACTATAAATTAATTACAATTAAGATTAAAAAATAATTATTTAAAGTATCATTTAGTCATCAGTTTCAAAACAAAGAAGAGAAAAGAAATATAAAGATGTTAACTCTTGTTTATGATCCTATAAAAAAAAAACTACATTTTGGAAGATGACGAGCAAGCGGCTCTTAGCAAAACTCATTATATATGTTCAACAGTTATCACAAATGCGTGTACTTCCCGTGTCCAAACCCCGACCAAGCGTTAATAATTAACAATAAATATTGACATTCAACTTCTTCTTTTAATTTTACAATCGATTGTGGTTTATGACTTTTATGTGTGATGATGACACTTTTCAATTTGAATTTAATATGTACCTATATATGTATGACATAATAACTTCTTATAAAGGTATGAAAAAAGTTTGAATCGAATGAATGTTAAAAGATTCAGTTATGTATGGATGTATACAAATTATGTTGCATGGGTTACGAGAGGGTACGAGTGAATGAATGACAAGTACAATTTGAAAAATTTAATACCGACTTCCATCCTATTCAGTTATTGGAGTGTAACTCAAAAGCTTCTGGACCGAATATGAGTAATTTTAAATGGGACCACACGGGAAGCACCAGCTTTCAAACAAAAACATTTTGAGAATCGGTTCACCCAGTCGTAAGTTATGATGTAACAAACTTAAAAAAACAGTCTAATTGAGTATCTCCTCCTTTTCAAGTCGGTAGACGACTGACATTGAGACTGAGTTGTTAATGAAAGTGATTTCAACGTAACATATATAATATAATAAAATAAATAACATACTAAATAATTTAAATTTAAAAATAAAACGAAGCTAGATATAAGAAATTACTATTGATTTATGTAAATGACTTGCCTTGTATAACCTTCACTGTTATAATGTGACCAATTAATGATTTGAATTTGAAGCTAGGCACCGTTAGGTCCGCGAGCGTCTGTTGTGGCAGCCGGACGGCCGCGAAAACTGAATTGCGTGATTATTAACTGTAATAACCCAAAAATTTCTAACCCCTAAAGGCAAGGATAGATTTCCTATCACAGGTATATTATTTTAATTTATTTTAAATAATTATATTACGCCTACGAAGAAATGATTTCAGGAAGCGTTAACTCAGAACAAATTACACATAAAAAGTGGTCCTTCAAACTAAAACGACGTATGATTCCAAATACGAATTACTTCCGAGGTTACAAATAGACATGTTCGGTGATTGGTTTAAATTACAGAAGGAAAGCAGGGGTTGGTCCACGCGCGTGCTGCAACGTCTACTATGACAGCTGAGTCAGCGGCGTGAACGATGTTATTGATTTAGCACGACTTTTATTGGGTATTTTTTTTAAGGCAGTTACTCTTCCTGATATTATTTCTTTGTAGCATAGATTCGTAATTCAATTCATTAAAAAGTCGGTACGCTTGGTTTCAATACAAATTGTGATACTTGGGTTATCTATTATGTATATATATATATATATATATATATATATATATATATATATATATATATATCTATGCTAAGTAAGATTCGTTATGACTTTTAAAAGCTAATCCAATTTCAATCAATACTATTCTAACTAAAGTCAATCTAATTGATTCGTTGTAAAAATATCTAAACTAATTGATTTTGAACAAAATTGCTATATCGCATCTTATTTTTTGAACCCTTTGTAGATTTAACTAATGGCTTGAAAATTAAATTATTCAATTTTGACCGCGTCCAAGCACTCGGTATTTTGAAATTGAATTAGTAGAGAGTACTTTTATACACTAAATAGCGCACTTAAAAATACTTTCAAAACATTAGTACGTAACATTACTTGAAAACTACGTATCTTTTCTTATCATTCATTCTTGATCTGTTTCTATTTTTGATTACATCTTTTTCATACATAAGTTCTAGTCCATCAGACCATTTCCAAACACTCCCAAAATCTTCTACAGTCCGTCGGACCCATTTCACTGTGAAAACATCTTGTGGGTACAATGTTAACCCTCCATGTCTTAAATTAGGATATTTTGTAAATGTAGGAATTTTAATATCTGCAGGTTTGTGAGGATTGCGAATGAATCGATTGAGTGCAATTTCAATCATAATTCGTACGAGTGTGTATTTGTACAGATCAAAAGGTTCTTTGTTAATGTCTGAGACTACAATTGCTAGGGCGTCATATGATGGATCATCTTTTGGAGTTTCAGAAGCAGGAATTTCACTGGTTGTAGCCTCTTGTTGGACTCGAATCTTTTTAGATTTTTTTCGCGGGTTTTGTGTATTTTGTTTGGTGTTACATGTTTTTAGGTATTGTTTTGCCAGAACATTAGTCTCGGAGACTTCTGCTGTAACGGTTAGACTATTTTCGGAATATGGCTCACTTTTATTTATTACTGTATTTGAACTCTCTGAGGCTTGATGTTCTTCAATAGGTTTAGGAATATTAAACTTTTCATAGCAGTTATTTTCATAATATGCCATTTTTAAAGATCGCGGTTGTTTACCAGGCAAATGTATTATCCCTTTTAGGTGTTGTTTAAATATTAAATCTCTCATTTCGATGTGTTTTTTCCTTAATATATCTTTTTCTTCGGAGACCTCAACAGGTTCGAAATTTTGTTTTGCTTCAGTCATTTGCAAGTGCATTGGTGGCCCAAGTCTGTTCGATAATATCAAAGGCTCTTTTGCTTGTATTTTAGGATCGTTTTGTGTCACAGATTCTTTGGGTTGTGCCAGAGATTGTTCTGACAGTACTGTAGAATCTTCAGGGTTCATTACAACTTTTTTAGGTTGCGTATTTGAGACATTTGGTTCTTTATGACACTCTTCGGGTTTTGTTTTTGGCTGTTTTAGCTGTTTTTTAGATCCATTTTCTGGTTTCTGAGTCGGTTTTGGTGCTGTCAATTCATTGAGTTGATTTTTAGACAGTTTTCGGTGCTCCCTACATTTTTTGGTGTGTAAATCTGACGGTCCTGCTTTAGAATTTTGTACATGCATATGTCTTTGTTCAGTGTTGCCCTGTTCAAGTTGCATTTGGGGCCTATTTAATAGTATCATAGACGGCACTTTATGCTGTATCCTGTTTTCGTCTTTGTTTAACGCTTTTAGTTGTTTATTGTGTTCTTTTAGTAGCTTTGAAATTACTAATTCATTTGTTTTTTCTATTTGTTGCACGTCATACTGTTTATTACGTATATATGAATCTATTGTAAAATGTGATTGTGTTAGTGGACAAGATTCGAGAGTATCAGTTATATTTAGACCATCATTCAACTTATTTTCGCGCTCATACCGCAAGGACTGTTGTTCTCGATTTTTCTTGCCCTTGTCAGTCTTCTTTCTCTGTGAGTTACATACACTAACGATGTGGTAAGAGGCAAAGTGAAAGCATTTACTGACTTAATTTGTTTTTGGCAATTACTAGTTTGAATTAGGCAATTGGAAATTTCTACAAAATTGTGAGATTTTTCTATAAAGTGATTAATTAAAGTATGCATAGTTATGGTCTAAAGGAATTAGAAAAGCTAAGCAAGAAATACATTTATTATATGAAACTAATAAACAGCCTTACAGTGCAGTAAAATATGGGATGAGAAAAAGACATATCTGCATGAATGTAATCTGTAATATGCACCACATATATGTACTTTTTAATCAGATAGTGCAGATTTTTTTTATTTTTCATTACACTAATGAGTATCTTATCTGTACACTAAACACCCTTAATTCCTGATACCTATTTAATAGGTATTAGGAGTTAATAAAATACCTATTAGATAGGTATCAGGAATTAAGGGTCTTTATGATATTAGTCATTATATTAATGTTTTTAATGTCCAAACCCTAATGACGTGTATTGTGACGGGCGCCAGACTTTGGGGTTAATGCATGGCTCAAATTTTGAACCGAAATCAGATAGTGCATAATTTTGTATTCTTCATTACATAAATGAATAATTATGTTATCTGTACACTAAACACCCTTAATTCCTGATACCTATTAAATAGGTATCAGGAATTAATAAAATACCTACTAGATATCAGGAATTAAGGGTCTTTATGATATTAGTCATTATATTAATATTTTTAATGTCCAAACCCTTGACGAATATTGTGACAGGCGCCAGACTTTGGGGTTAATGCATGGCTCAAATTTTGAACCGAAATCAGATAGTGCATAATTTTGTATTCTTCATTACATAAATGAATAATTATGTTATCTGTACACTAAACACCCTTAATTCCTGATACCTATTAAATAGGTATCAGGAATTAATAAAATACCTACTAGATATCAGGAATTAAGGGTCTTTATGATATTAGTCATTATATTAATATTTTTAATGTTCAAACCCTAATGACGAATATTGTGACAGGCGCCAGACTTTGGGGTTAATGCATGGCTCAAATTTTGAACCGAAATCAGATAGTGCATAATTTTGTATTCTTCATTACATAAATGAATAATTATGTTATCTGTATACTAAACACCCTTAATTCCTGATAACTATTAAATAGGTATCAGGAATTAATAAAATACCTACTAGATATCAGGAATTAAGGGTCTTTATGATATTAGTCATTAAATTAATATTTTTAATGTCCAAACCCTAATGACGAATATTGTGGCAGGCGCCAGACTTTGGGGTTCGTCTGGTGTCCATCACAATACCAGGCCTCCGTCACTCCATGTACTTGCGCGCTATAACTGCCTACCGCCCAGCCGAGCGGTCTCGGTCCGCCGGCGGTTCAAATTCAGTGCGGTTTTCGCAAGCGAAGCGCGCGCACGCCGTTCAATTTTAATAGTGCTGTTCGTTCGTACGCGTATTACGATGCCGTGTGGTGCCTTATGTGCTGTAGATGGGTGTAAATCAAGCAAAAGAAGGGATAAACACCTAACATTTTTCCATTTACCTGTCAATGAAGAATGGTAAGTGATAAATTATTACTAGTTTTTGTCGTTTAAATTTTTTTCCATTCACATACCGTCATTAGAGACATAACTAAAAGACAGTAGGTGTGCGGACACCGGTATCCACTTAGAATTTGACAGTTTAATAGGTATATACTAAGCATTAGCTTGCCTTTCAGACACAGATTTACTACAGAATTTTATTAAATTAGATTTACCACAGAATAATTAATAGTACAAGGTACAGAAGATGCACTCTTCGAAAGAAAACATTCGAATATAAACTGCTAAACTAACAACTGCAATAATGTTCATAAAACATTGCAAAGCACGGACGTGACCTTCAAAAAATGTGCCTACAAGTCCTTGACGCGCTCGTAACGAATCAAAATGCGCTTTAAGTCTGTGTAGCGAGAGTTCTTTTTCTTACGCCCGATGAAAACCTTTGAACAAGCCGCGTCTGTTGTAAGGTGACTTGTTGCGAGAAAACGAATCAAATTAATTAATCTTAATAAATTTGATTCGTGATAATTGGTAGTAGTACAATACACCTACATATGTACAACTAGGAACTAGATATATTTTTTTATTTTGAAGGCCATCGACTTTTCGCGTGAAAACTTTCGAAAACTGCAGTGTTTATGTATTTTTGTGTGAGAGTGTTACACTCGTTAATAAAATAACTTACGGCTTAGTGCTTTATTTGAAGTCGGTTCTCTTTTTTTAAGGCTTTTTTTTTCATTTCTAGTGAACATCTCCGAAGATCATCATCAAACTAAGAAGTATTATACTTATTTTAAAACGTTCTCCTAAATGTAACAAATCCTTTTCTGAAAACCGCATCGATATCGGTTTAGCCAAACGCGAGATTATCGCGCACAAACATACATACCTACAAACCATACAAGTCAAACATCTCAGTTTGGCCTGTATGTCTGATCACCTCCTTTTTTTTAAGTTGGTTAAATATTTTATAAATGATAAAATTTTTAACTGCCACATAAAACTCAGAACATATTCACAGTTCTCAATAACATAGATAAAAAGTTATGTTAATTTAATTTTATCGAAGAGGCAGCCCTGCGATTACTGTGGAATCGCGCGGTGCGAAGCAATCACTGCTGTACGCTTGAGCATTTAGGCGCATTTTACCATACAGTGGTTGTTGACGCGAGGGAGTAGGCTATTATCGTAATAGGTATTGGAAATTTTCTACTGAGTGAAGTATCTGTTCTTATTCAGTAATCTGTGACAATACACGGCATTGGAGTTAGGACATTAAAAACAATAATATAATGAGAAATATAAATGAATACAAAATACTGAAGCAAACTATATAGAAAAATTCAACACACACAAACGGGCGTCTAATTTGAAATCTGCTGAAGTTTGAAGTCAGTATTTAATTTTCATTTTTCGTTTCTTACTTTCATTTGGACAGTAAAGTGGGACAAGCATTATTCACACAAGGGTATGTTATTACACTATGGAGTGAATTAAAAAAATAAAAAGAATTAATACTAACCTGCCCAATAATAACTTTGTTTACTTCGCTCTGCGTATTCTTCCTCACGCTTGCACTTGAAGTTTTTTCCACGAGAAGAAGGGATGTGCGAGCAGCGAGGAAATCAGATAGTTTGACATTTGGCTTCACTTTCATAGCGTCGCGTGTTGGACGGTACACAGATTGAATAACGTCCTTTTTAGTCTTCAGGCGATCGGACCACTGTGAAAGGCAATTTGAAGTGTTTTGATTAACGAACTTCATCAACATCATCTCAGCTGTAGGAGGTCCACTGCTGAACACTATGCCTCCCCCTTATATTTCTAAAAAACCAGTTGCACGCGGCCTGCATCTAGCGTCGTCAAATTTACCAGCAGGGCAATTACGTATCTCAATTCCAATCAAATGGTGATTGAAATCTAAAAAAATGGCAGCTTTATATCAGTTTTGAAAACTTTAGTGAGGAGGAATATCAGGAAGTTGCTGACTGGAGCTGACAAAAGTGGCATAAAGCAGCTGTATTTTTTTTTAGATTTCCATCAACGTTTGATTGCAACTGAGAAACGTAATAGCCCACCGGCAGGGCAATTCCTCAGGTATAAGGCTAATCATCGAGAAGATAGTGTTATTCATAATCAGCCCATTTTGTTCCCACTGGGACTTGCTCTCAGAGAGAGGAGTTGGGCCATAATCCACCACGCGGGCCCAGTGCGGATTGGTGGATCGGCAGCCCGAAGGCTTTCGATATAGCCTAACGACTGTTGTCCTAAGACAAACAACCGGGACCGACGGCTTAACGTACCATCCGAAGCACGGAAGCGCTCAACTTAATAATGCCACTAGCGGTCACCCATTCAAGTCCATCGGTTAAGATCGCCAAGTCGAGCTCCACTGCGAGCGCTTCGATAGTGTTCTTACATCAAATAAATATAGATAGATCGAAAATACTTTATTGTGACACAACATTTATGACTTAATATTAGAAAATAAAATCAAAAACAATGCTAAAAACTAGGTGCAACAATGGGCGATCTTATCGCTCAGAGCGACCTCTTCCAACTCGCCAATCTCTAACCCATATTCTCAAGGCTGAAAAATGTCCGCTCAGCAGTAAGACGAGAGTCACCAAGGACGGGTCGATCTGACAAGAAGGGAAGCCTGGTTATAAATTTGCCTGAAGTATCTCGGGTTGTAGTAGTTTTAAAAATATTCTCGCACTCTGATTCACGAGGGTCGTGATTGGGGGCTTCAGGGGGTTCCTCGATTTTCCAGAATTTTTCTACGACTTGTGATAGGGATACATTGGCCAGAGGGCCAGGCTTGACTGCTGGAACACCAGGAACAGGCCCGACCAAAGTTAAGTATTAATAAAGATTAAGTACATAAATATAATGTCTTACCTCAAAACTTTGTATAGTGCACTCAAGCCGAGTGATGAGTGTTTCTCTTCTCAGTCGGTATTCTTCATACATTTCACTGTAATTGGTTTCAAGATTCTTCCAGTCTTTTTCCGATATAGCTTTGTTGTAGAGAGGCTTGCCTACTAGTTTGTCCCCTGAAATAATAACACTAATAATAAAAATGCGATATTTTGGGTGTCCTGTGTTCATATCCTAAATATATGAACCAATTTGGGATGAAATTTGAAACAAATACTTTTACAAGTTTATGTAACCCAAAAATAATGCTAGCTTACCAAAAGATTCATTCATCACACAGATATGCTTAAATACTGCCAAATAGCCATGGAAAGGAGTATGATAAGTATCCGAAAGCAAAACAGAATTAGGAACACAGTTATAAGATCTAAGACTAAAGTAACCGATGTACTTACTAAAATAGATCAAATTGGCGATGGTTCGGGCAAACAATAAGAAGCAGGCAAGAAAAGTGGAGTAAACTTGTCACTGACTGGTACCCCAGAGATGGAAAAAGAAGCAGGGGAAGACAAAACAAACGATGGGAGGATGAACTGAAATTAACAGCGGGGTTAATGGAGAAGGGTTGCCAGAGACAGAGTATGGTGGAAGTTGTTAGAGGAGGCCTTTGCCAAGAGACACACTGAACTAAGAGACATTCTATAAAGTAACCAAACAATACCACAAAAACAGTTCAGGATTAAGTGGCTATTTGGATTTGGACCGATAGATTATAATCTAACAAATGTTTCACCAATTCCATAGCCACACTGTAATTCTAATTTGTTATAATACTGTAGCGCTATGTGGCCGCCCACATCACATGACAGGTATTCATACATAGAATCTAAGTAGTTACGGATGCATTTATTAGTCACCTTTTGCACCGCTCGGTCAGTCCTTGGCCAGAGCTCGATTACAGCGCACATACTCAAACTACCACAGTCTTTTACTGAACACGCAATCCCAACTTAGGTCACCTTCTACTACTTACACATATACCTATGGAGTCAGATCATTCACGCAAATCAACCAAATTAACCACAATTGTGGCCACCACTCAAGAACACCACATCAAAGTGCTCATGGGGCAGGGCACAACAGGCGCAATTCAAATAGCTATGTGAGCAGATGACTTGTGAGCTTATTAAAAATGAATCTTTTTTTGCAATAGAGTAAGGGCAAAACTTTTGCCAACAGTCTATTCGAACCATAGATTTAAAATAGCACCTAATGCTGAGGACATAAGTTGAAAATTGTTTGGTATTTCGAAGCTGCTTTCCAAACTTCAAGAATGATAAACAAATACTGCCCAAAGCGACAAATTCGCATAGATTCCCAATTCAAACACTGCCTCGCGAACGATTTGAGCATTACAAACGAATTATCCTGTCCTAATGCACTAATAAGTAGTATTATTTATACGATTATACAGCGTGTAAAAAAAAGATGAAGCAATACTGACAGGTGTGTATAATATGTACCTAAATATATATATAAGAGGAATATGTGGTGTGAGTCCACACAGTTTAAACAGTGCAACATGTATATAAGAGGACTAATGTACTTTTATTCAAACTCGCCCGGAATATTTTAAAAAGAGGCATGAGATCATACCGAGACAGAAGCGTGCAAAATTCGAGCACTTAATGGAAGTTTTCATACTGCGACGATAATGACACACCGACACTCGTCAGGTCGGATGACAACATCATCGTCACGATATCGGCAGGTATATGACACGATATAACCAACAACGTGTTATGCTGGTGACTGCTCAAGCCACTCCCACCGCGATCCTGGTTCACCCCGTACTGTGTCGTCACCCGATATTGGCACGATAATCTGTCGGCGACGATAACGTTCACTACAACGACACAGTGCATTTAGTAGTGGTTAAACTACTAGTCCGACGATATCGTGTAGTTACAGTTATCGGCCAATGTGAAAACGCCCATTGTAACTTATTGCCATAAAATTATGTATAAAAGAAATGTATTTAACTCTTTGCCTACCAGAGACGTAAATGTACGTGCTGTTATACCCTGCCTTCCCTTCCTATATTGCTTACCTTTCCTAAAACTCTATGCTTTCATCAAAGTCAGCACTTATTACTTTTCCAGAGTCCCTACCTACTTACCTCAGTCCGTCTTCACCCTCCATCCGCGCCGGTCTTAATTTTTGTACTATTTTACAATATTTCTATTTTGAAATATATTTTAATTACAGTGTTAAATAAATTTCTTTTTTAAAAACCCAATTCACGGTCCCCGCATAACATTGGTGGCAGCGTAAAGGGATAATAAAATTCCTCGGAACGCCTCGTTCCTACAAAAACTGAAAAACTGTGAAAATAAAGTGAGAATAGTTATTCTGTGTGGGACTCTTTAAACCGTGAATCCACTGTATCCGCTGAATCCTGATGAAGTTTACTATATCCGCTGAATCCTGAAACACTGAATCCTGTCAAAGAAGACCGTCGCTATCACTGCATCCTGAAAAATAAAATCACTGTATCCACTGTATCCTGAAAAAAAATAATAATATAGAAGATAATCGCTGTATCCACTGTATCCTGAAAAGAAAAAGAAAAGAATCGCTGTATCCACTGCATCCTGAAATAGAAAATCACTCTATCCTGAAAAGCATAAAATCGCTGTATCCTGAAGAAAACCACTGAATCCTGAAAATAAAATCGCCGTATCCTGGAACACCTCGCTGTATCTACCATACCTTGAAGAAGTTCACTGCTCCCACTGCATCCTGTAACGCTGCATCTGGTAGACCTGAAAGAAGTTCCTAGCCCTGGGTCCTGCTCTACTTTCGCCGTGACATTCGACGCTACTATGTTCCTGCTAATTCAGTGAGTCAAAACTATTGTTCCCGTGACTGTGTATATTCATGCATTATAATACGAAACATTCAATCAATTAATGCAAATTTATATCCTATGACTTTCTATTTATAAAATAATCGCTTATTAATATAGCAAACAATTAGACTCAGTCGCCTCTCGCCCACGCATCATCTCGCCGCATTTCTATGAACTGATAAGACTGGGCGATCACTGAGTGTCTGCACCGTTTTAAGCCAGCTACAGATTAAGTAATTGTTTGTACCTGCCTTAATTTATTGTATGTCTAACATTTAATATTACAGGTAAATACTTTACAAAGTTACTGTTACTGTTATTTGTGTTTAATATATGTACTAATGACAAAGTCTAAGGACGTTAAAGACGAAGAGTCTCAAGTAAAAATGTCGGAAATCGACCTTAATATTTTAATTAAATTCATTGGTACCTTTGATGGTTCAAGGGATGCTCTGAGCCCTTTCTTAAACAACTGTCGTAATGCAATTAACTTAGCATCAAGCTCACAAACCGATATTCTATTGAAATATATACTAAGCCGACTTCAAGGTAAAGCCGAAACAGCATGTGCTGTCAAAGAGTTTACAAAGTGGCAACAACTTGAAGAATTTTTAAAAACACAATTCGGTGACGTCAAACATTATTCATACTTACTGTCAGACCTTCAAGAATGTAAGCAGGGTCGAAACGAATCTGTAAGTCAATACTCTTTGCGAATCGAATCATGTCTAGCAAAGCTACTCACTGAAATCAATATTTCTATACCTACCAAGAAAAAAGATGAACTTGCGGGCCGCGTAGCTGCAATGCAGGACTTAGCATTGAATACGTTTACAATAGGCTTACATCCACAATTATCTACAGTTGTAAGATGATTAAATTGTCGCAAACGACAATTTAATAACAACCGTCGTAACCAGAACCTCAATTTCAACCCTCGAAGTGTGAATCCCAATTTTAATAATAGTAATAACCGTCCTGTTCACAACGTCAACCACCGTGACGCTTCATCAGCGCATTATGATGAAAATTATCACACTGTTTACAATGCCCCGTCTTATCCAACACATAATCAAAATGAAAATAATCCGGCTAATCCTTTAAACGAGTAGAATTTCCCGATACACGGTGTCGCACGGGAAATGGAGTCATCAAAGCCGATGCCCAAACTTCCAAACTCAATAATCAGGAAGACGAATCTGACGACAAAATTGATGAGACAATATTTGAAGTAACATCTAATACGTCTAAGCGACTCTTACCTTATGTGCTTATACAAACTGAACTCGCAGATTCACCTTTAAGCTTCTTAGTAGATTCTGGCTCAACAGTAAGTTTGATAAAATCGTGTTCTATTTCAAAAAACAAGCCTATAGTAAAAACAAAACAAATACTTCTGAAGGGTATTGACGTAAATAGCGAGCTAACACGCACTTTAGGTCATTTTTCAATGAAACTTTTCCCGAATTCCGAGACTTGCCATGAATTCCATATCGTAAATAAAATTAATCTATCTTACGATGGGATTATAGGTAGTGACCTATTAAATAAACTAGAATGTACAATTGATTACAACCAAAGCTCATTGCTGATAAAAAATAGATCAATGCCACTGCTATTTTGCGATCCAGTTTATGTAATACAACCTCGTACAGAAACCATCATTGAGTGCTCTGTATCTAATCCAGAACTAAGAGAAGGCCTTGTTCTTGATCATTTCTATCATGAAGACATTCTCATTGCTAATTGCATTGTAACTGTGAAACACAACAAGAGAATCAATATATCTGTCGTTAATATATCTGAAGTTCCAGTAACCCTCAAATCTGACCTGAACATAACTCTTGTCCCACTTAATTCTGATCAAATAATTGAATCTATTAATGCCACTGTATCATGTGAAAACACAGACACTGACTCATACCTACGTACTCAAGAGGTACTAAATTTGCTTAGAGCATCACATCTTAATTCTGAAGAAGCAAATGCACTTCATGATGTTTGCTCTGAATATTCAGACATTTTCTATCTGCCAGGAGATAAATTATCTCATACTAACGCACTTAAGCATGACATTGTGACAACACCTCAAAATCCCATTCATGTAAAATCTTACCGCTTCCCCGAAGTGCACAAACAGGAAGTTAAAAAACAAATAGACAATATGCTAGATCAGGGTATTATTGAACCGTCTATGTCTCCATGGTCTTCCCCGATTTGGGTCGTCCCAAAAAAACTAGATGCTTCTGGGGAACGTAAATGGCGCATCGTTATTGACTACCGAAGGCTCAATGATATCACTGTTGGTGATAGCTATCCGATTCCTCAAATATCTGAGATCCTAGATCAACTTGGGCAATGTAAATATTTCTCTACCCTTGACCTTGCATCAGGGTTTCACCAATTACTAATCAACGAAGATGATGCTCCCAAAACCGCCTTCAGTGTGCCTCAAGGCCACTACCAATTCAATCGCATGCCATTTGGTTTGAAAAATGCACCCGCCACATTTCAGCGTTTGATGAATACCGCTCTATCAGGTCTCCAGGGGGTGCGCTGCTTCGTCTATCTAGATGATATAGTTATATATAGCCACGACCTAAGCACCCACATCGAAAACCTATCGTCAGTCTTCCAAAGACTGCGTGATTTTAATCTCAAGCTCCAACCTGACAAATGCGAGTTCCTCCGACGTGAAGTTGCATACTTAGGTCATGTTATTACTGAAAACGGTGTTAAACCTAATCCAGAAAAGACAAAAGCAGTCACTGAATTTCCAACTCCTAAATCCCCGAAAGACATTAAATCCTTTTTAGGGCTTGTTTCTTACTACAGAAGATTTATACCCGATTTTTCTAAGATCGCTAAACCACTGACTCTACTCTTAAAAAAGGATTCACCATTTTTATGGGAAAATAAACAACAGTTGGCATTTGACGAACTTAAACATAAACTTACTTCGGCACCCGTTCTTATCTATCCAGATTTTTATAAACCATTCATCCTGACATGCGATGCATCCAATCACGCGATTGGAGCCGTTTTGTCACAAGGTCCGGATGGTCAAGATAGACCAATCGCATATGCTTCTCGAACCTTAAACAAAAGCGAATCCAACTACAGTACAACGGAAAAAGAGCTCCTTGCTATTATCTTCGGTTGCAAAAACTTCCGTCCATACCTATATGGACGTAAATTCCGGATCATAACTGATCATCGCCCTCTAAAATGGCTCTTCAATCACAAAGATCCAAGTAGTAAGTTACAACGATGGCGTCTCAAACTGGAAGAATACGAATACGAAATTGGTTACCAGAAAGGAAAGCTTAATGCAGCCGCTGACGCCCTCTCTAGATATCCTGTAAACCCAATACAAAATGGGGACCCGCTGAACCTTGAGGAGACTATTAGCCCGTTTAGCGGTGATCCTGAAATTGACTTTATCCCTCTAGACGTACCTAATCCACCACATGATCCTTTGACTGAACAACAACATCCAAACTCAATGATTCCTGAAATTAATAATGACGTAGACATTAATAACTTACCTTTGACCTCCCAACTCGACCCTGAAACGAATAATAACTTACCTTTGACCTCCCAACTCGACCCTGAAACGAATATTAACTTACCCTCTACATCACGACTTGATCCAAACAGCGATCCTCCCGATGATTTCGATGAACCTGCAATTGAACAAAATTCTCAGACACCTCCAAATGCAGACAACTCTTGTATTCTAAACGACAGTTATCCCAAATTCCTAAAGACTATGAGCAACAAATCATTTGCATCTAACGCTAAAATTATAGAATCGAACACTAGTGTACTTAAAAGTCTTGACAAAGTAATTGTTATCCCTACTTCTATCGATCTAGATGAAAGCAATCCTCATGTAGAGGATATTCTAAGCGATTTGGAAAATAAAACAGAAATTCTTAATAGAGAAAGAACTTTGTTTTCGTTTATAAACTTCGAACACAAAGGCCGCTCCATCTATCTTCTTTTTACTAAGGTCAATCACTTTGACAATGCATCTTATGAAGACCTATACACCAGTCTAAAGAATTTGCGAAACGATCTTACTCAGAAAACTGTAAATCAATTAAGTATCACGGACTTTAAAAATCCTTTTGAAGCACATTCATATACCAAGCTGTATAACATCATCCTATTTATGTTTCACAACACAAACATATTTATAACTATTCATCGTAACGCCATAATATTTCCATCACTAAGTGAAACTAAGAAAATCCTTCGTGAAAATCATGACATACCTATCGCTGGCCATTTAGGCAGTGTGAGAATGCTCAAACGAATCCAAGAAAAGTATAATTGGAAAGGTATGCGCAGTGACATAGAAAACTATGTCAAATTATGTAAACTCTGTCAAGAGAATAAGGCACTGCGAAAAGTCAATCGCGCTCCCATGCAAATTACCACTACATCCACATCCCCTTTTCAACGCCTGGCAATGGATATCGTCGGCCCATTACCAGAAGCAGGCCCTGCTAAATTAAAGTACATTCTCACCCTTCAGGACGATCTTACTAAATTCTCGTTGGCTTACCCCATTCGTTCAACTACAGCCGAAGAAACAAGCGAATGCTTATTACATTTTATTTCTCTCTTTGGTATACCCAAAACAATCTTAACTGATCAAGGTACAAATTTCACCGCTGATCTTTTCAAGAAAACATGCGAGTTCTTGAAAATAAAACAACTATGGTCAACTCCATATCACCCACAAACTCAAGGTGCTCTTGAGCGTAGCCACTCAACAATGAAAGAGTACCTCAAATCATTTGTAAATGAAAATCAAGACGATTGGCCTCGTTACGTTTATACTGCTATCATGACATATAACACTAACACCCACTGTACAACAAACTACACGCCATACGAACTCTTGTTTGGACACAAACCTTTCTTGCCTGACTCAATTTACGATTCTACATCAGACACCACATACCCCGAATACTTGAGAATGTTAAATCATAGACTTAAGTACTCTAGAGATAAGGCTATAGACAACATCAACCAATCAAAAGAAAATTCTAAGAAACATTACGATTCGCATACCAGGTCCCCTAAATACCATGTTGGAGACCTTGTCTACCTCAAAAACCACTTACGTCTAAGAAAAGCTCTGTCCCCTATATGGAAAGGCCCGTACAAAATCCTACAAGTCCATGACAATAACACAGTGACTTTGTTGATTGACCGACGACATATTAGACATCATTTCGACCAAATCAAACTAGCAACAACTAATTCAGTATAAATACTTAACTCTTAATTTTGAATTTTCAGAACTATACTACCATTTCTCCTTGCGACATCTTTGGCTCACGAACTCGTTCAACCGCTGGATAAAAGTCCTGGGATATACTTTGATCCCATCAGCACGCTAAAACTGATAAACGACCACGTTCATTTTGTTATTCCTGTGGATATTAAATTTATAAGCCCACATCTAACAAATATTAAAAACATATTTGATACATATAGACTTCTATGTGAACACAATATATCAACGGACGACTTTCATTGTCTCAATATGCTACAACCACTTACGTCACTCTATGATGATATTCTTCGGGACTATAATTCGATTTCTCATTTACTATCAGCCAGGCATAAAAGATCTGCTTGGTTTGCTGGCATAGGTAATTTAATGAAAACGCTGTTCGGCACCATGGATGAAGATGATTCTGAGAAATACTATAACGCCATTCAAACTTTGCATTCGGATGATAAGAAATTAGCTTCTTTTATAAAACACAACATTTTTATTTCTACATCAGCAATCATAAACTTTAATAAAACCTTAGAAATGATTCTACATCACGAAGCTCGGTTGAATGAAATTACTAGTATGATGTTTAAAAATGTATCTATAGTTACTAACGAATTATTATTTAGGAATAAGATATATGAAGTTTTGAACATTCTTCAAGCTTGTTTACTTACCTTGTCGTACAAAATTGAAGATATAGTTAACTCTATAATGTTTGCAAACAGCAATACTCTGCATCCCTCAGTTGTCACTCCAACGCAATTATATAATGACATAGAAATTAATATTAAGCATTTACCTAAATATAAGGAATTTCCTGTAAGCATAGATTTAAGAAATATACATGTATTACTTAAAGTATCTGAACTAGCTGTTTACTATAGTCCTAATAGTGTAATGTTTATATTAAGAGTTCCACTAGTACATCACATTGATTACGATCTGTATAAAATCATACCAGTCCCAGTACCACATAACTCAAACACATCCGACTCGTATGCTATGATTGTTCCCACAATTAATTACGTAGCTCTTAGTAAAGATAAATCCACATATTGCACTTTAACGGATTTTCATTCTTGTAAACTTATAAGTAAAGGAATCCTCGCTTGCGATGTTTCAAACATCTTATCAGTAAATACAAATCCTATTTGTGAAATTGAACTGATGACTAAGATTGTAAGAGACTTACCGTCTCAATGCGAAACAAAATTTATTTACGGTAACGTAGATATTTGGCAGAATATTGGGCATAATAGTTGGATCTTTGTTCAGACTCGAGCTACTAAACTATCTATAGAATGTAACTCTAACGTTAAGGTAATAACTATAAATGGAACTGGCATCTTGTCATTAGAACCTCAATGTGTGGCATTCTCTAGGAATGTAAAACTGTTAGCCATGCTTGATTTAGAAGTAAACATACCGCATATTCATTCTGACTTTAACCTTATTGATGATAAATGTTGTAACGCGAATACATTCAAAAAGTTTAACGTAAACACATCAACTGTTACAATATCAAATATTAATTTAGACGATCTGAAAAATCTAAGAAACCAAATAGACATTGAAACCAAAGATGTGGATGATTTCATAAACAACGACTACAATACTAACTTCAATAACCATATTAGCTTCCCCATACTTACTATTATCTTAGTCGTTTCATTTAGTTCATTTCTTTTGTACACCTGTTGCAAAGTAAATGGTTATAATACAACATCATTGTGTGTAAAGCCGCCGTCACATGTAGAGGACGACTCAACTGTTGAGGAAATCCCATTACCTAGATTAAGAATAGATTAAGTACTTCCCTAAGCAAAATGTATAATCTCTAAGTTAAGTCTAACTCTAATATCTAAGCTAAGAATGGCGCATCCTTCTTCCATCCTCTTCAGTCCTTCATCCTAATACTTACCTCATCTTCACTTTCATGTAAACTTTCCTTTTGGTAAGTTTACTCTTGTTGGGGGAGATGTTATACCCTGCCTTCCCTTCCTATATTGCTTACCTTTCCTAAAACTCTATGCTTTCATCAAAGTCAGCACTTATTACTTTTCCAGAGTCCCTACCTACTTACCTCAGTCCGTCTTCACCCTCCATCCGCGCCGGTCTTAATTTTTGTACTATTTTACAATATTTCTATTTTGAAATATATTTTAATTACAGTGTTAAATAAATTTCTTTTTTAAAAACCCAATTCACGGTCCCCGCATAACAGTGCGTTTCATTCATACATCTTTTGTTTAAATTATCACGGTATAGAAAGGGTTAATATATGCATAGTTGTCTATAATAAATTACCCAAATATTTAAAACCCTTAAAGGGTAATATTTTTAGAAGTAGATAGACTGCAAGGTTATCAGACAAGTGTTTTTATAGCATGAAAGACTATTTTGACCTTAATTGATTGTTAATCTTAAATTGTAATATAATAGAATATTGACAAGGTAATTGGATATTTATATTTTTATTAATTTTGTTTAAATGAATAAGTTTAAATATATGTAACAGAACACGACTGATAACTATATGCACGCTGCTTGCAGGCTGAGTACAGTGACTAAATTTTTATTATAAGACCTTGAAAATGTCCCTATCTGTATTCTATCAAATAACCATTTGATTTGATTCAATACAGTAAATCTACCATGAGTTTATAACATTGACACCAATCGATGCTAGATATCGGCTGTCGCGAAAAAATGTATGAAGGAAAGAACAGTGCCAGGTCACGGCCAATTGTAGAACTAAAATTAACAGCGAATACGCCAATCACAAGCTTAATAGGTAGGCGAGATCGAGTATCGAATATAGATGACATTTATGATGCCAACCCATGGCAGAGGTACAGAATTTTAATGGTAGGGGTAAAATACCTTCTTTCTGCAATGTATCCTTCAGCTTAGCTTCTAGCTTGGAAAACAACATTTCCGCAGTAATGTTAGGCGGTGGCTTGTTGAACTTCAGCGCAATGAGGATGTCCTTGAGGTTTTTCGCAGTAGGAGACTCTTGCTGTAAGTAGAAATAGACATTTGTATATTAGAATTGTTAATATTTTAGCCCGGTGCTCTGTGTCAATTTTTGTATATGACTAACCAAGTATTACCAGCTCTTTGTATACCTACATCAAATATTATTAATTTTATTTATTACTAGCTGCGCCCCGCTGTTACACCCGCGTGGTGATGGATGACGATGAAAAGTATCCTATGTATCCAGTGCCTTACCTTAGTGCCTACCTCCATACCAAATTTTATTAAAATTGGTTCAGCCGTTTGAGCGTGAAGAAGTAACTAACAAACATACAAACACACTAACAAATATTCGTCTTTATAATATTAGTGTGAAAATATTGATTGTTGTCTAAAAAAAACTAACAATATACTCTAGAAATCACATGCATTTATTTGTTTGTTACTTAAAATTAATCCACAATTGCTTAAAAATAGAAATAGTAATTACAATTTTTAGGTATGGTTGATGATTTTTAAAAAGTATATTATTATTTTATTACTAATTTGTCTCTTCAAAATGTCAGAGGGCCATGGAAAGAGGCATACTAGGACTAAGGCTAAAATACATGGTTAGAAATATAGATATCAGACGGGAAACGGAACTAACATACATCCTGCTACTGAAATGGAGATGGACAGGCCATATGCTTCACTGTAAACTTAAATGGAGTAAATATGTTACTGCCTGGTACCCAAGAGACGGGCGTATGAGCAGAGGCCGCAAAGTGAGAAGATGGGAGGATGAGTTGAAAATAACACTAGGTCCACTTTGGCTACTAGGTGCGACAACAGTGGAAGTATTTATGGTTAGTTAATTGTAAAAAGCAAGTATGGTTAATTAATTGTAATAAGTAAGCACGGTTAATTAATTTTATTGTGATATTATATCGACATTACTTTTTAGCGATAGTTAGTCGCAACTCTATCACTTGTGCTTCCAATATTATTCAGTGGTAAATTGCTTTATTTCAAATTTTGGCAGTCATATAATTTTATTTTACATGTGTCTATATGACTTAACAACGCGATAAAAATAGGAGACTGCAGTGTGAGCATGGAGCACACGATAAACTTGTCACGTTGATAAACTGATTTTTATCACTTATTGTATCTTGTCTCTAGCATGGGTCTAGCTTCGAAAGCTATATCGCAACTGTCTTATACCAATAATTACTGTCAAATTTCATCATATCTTATCATATCAACAATTCATGCTTTCGAAGAAGTTTCGAGATTGTAGTGGGTTGATTGATAATCTTAAGCAGACATCCTGTTTTTCCTCGAGACAGGTCACTATTCTGGCACCCATCAAGTAGCCAATACCATCATATAGTCAGATATTTAGGCACAAAGTTGTAGTGTTGAAGCACTACTTTAGCGTTTAGCGTCAGGCTAAACTGACCATTTCATCACTTAGATATATAAAGAGCATTACCACGACAATCTCCATGCCAGAAGCCTGTTTGTCCTTGGGGCATTCAATGCGCACCATTCTAGCGGCCATCAACTCTGATATCATGTAATCAAGCAGCAGTAGACGGTCTTCTTTGCTTTTAAGGCGAGATGACATGTGCCCTGAAAAAGAAATCAATTATTTTTGTTCAGAGTTATTCAACTTAGACGTCTATCCAAAAATGGTTATATACTTAATTATAGTTTAAAGTAAACAAAAGTCTCTGTTAGTTACCTACTTTAAAGAATGGAACAAAAGTCACATTTCTATCGGTGATGTCTGATAATGCAGTTATCTCAAGGAGTAACGGTGACAATGTACATTATTTATAATAAAAACAAGCAGATACTGATTAAATAGTCAATTTATTAAGGCACAGTTAATTATTCTGGAATTAAGGTTAGTGAACTAACCTCCTCCTCATAGCTCCTCCATAGCTACTACTAATGTTATTTTATATAATCTCATTCGGTAATATTCTAATTACGAAATGAAATACAGACTTTTATTGGCATATTTTATTTACATACTTCTTTAAGAAAATTAAAAAAATAATTTAAAGCATTATTCTCCTAACAAAACAATGCTTTAAAACAATTTTTTAATTATTAAAGTACAATGTGTCCCAACCAAGGAGGTTTCAATTCAATTTAAGTACACATTGGTAGCAATTCGCTTGTTGCAAAACGAACTAAACTAGTCTAAATTTTAGTTTAGTCCTGTCAAATGTCTTTTCTTATTCAGGAATCGATGTACTAAACTTATTTTAGTATGACATAACTAAAGTAGTTTAGTTACTAAACTTAGTTTGTGTCGTATTTTTGCTATTCAGTTGTGCTCTAAAATGCCAAATTTGGCATAAAATTAGAGATTTCAAACTAAAATTAGTTGTCATATTTTAGATGGCGATTAAACTTAGTGATCGCGTCTATCAAAATAATCTGTAATCAATGTCGTATTCGTTTCAATCACCAGTTTCTGAGTCTCGTTAATGATGGAGGAATATGTAGTGGCAGCTGTTAGCGATTCGTCAGAAAGGTGAGTACCTACCTATACCATATTGTTCCTGTGTTATGGTTAAACCAGAACTGTGTTTATGTATTTGTAACTGACAAATGTTTTCATTTTAGAAACTATCAAGAAAGAATCCGTTTGGAAGTATTAAGAGATGCCTCTGATGCGTTTAATCTGGCTGAGGAAAAGTTTCAGAAGCTGTTCAGGCTTCCTAAGCATGGAGCCCTGAATTTAATAAATACTCTAAGGGAACCTCGTCTAATAGATGGACACATTCCGAAACACATAAAAGTTTGTATTGAATACATAGCTGACCTCATTCATATCTACTTTTTTCTATAAAATTTGTAGTGATAGATTATCAAAACAAGTCCGTTTCGCAGGTCAATATATTATTATGTACTACATCCATTTGTTACATAAACTAAACATACCTATGTATTACTTTGCAGATTCTATGTGCACTTCAATTTTTTGCTCAAGGTAGCTATCAGGCTGCTGTTGGTCAAGACAATTTTTTAGGCCTGAGCCAGCCAACAGTAAGTAGGTGTCTTGATGAAACTGTGGCTGCAATTATTAAAGAGCTGGCCCCCAGGGAAATAAAATTTCCAGTTTCTGAGACGGAAAAGGAATTGGCAAAGGCAGAGTAAGAGTTACAATTAAAACTATTTCAATTTAAATGTTCATGACTGTTGCTTTTAAGAAAATAAAGTGTTGCGTATTTAGGTTTCAGGACTTATTTAAATATGCCAAATACACTCGGTGCCGTGGACGGAACACATGTAGCCATAGCTAAACCACCACTTTCTCACCCTACTGCACCTGGGAATCTATTTTACAATAGAAAAGGGTTCCACAGTATTAACTGTCAGATTGTAAGCATTTATAGTTTTATGATGTATATAGGTATGTCGTTCATATACCAGTTTATGGTCCATATGAGTATAAAACATCTACATTTTGATATTTTAGGTGTGCAGTGCAAAAGGGAATGTCATTGGGCTGAACCCAAATTTTCCTGGTTCCACACATGATGCAGCCATATGGAGAACATCAAAAGTTAATGATTTTTTAAGAAATGACTTTGTGCGTGGACAGAGAGAGCAATGGCTTTTAGGTAATTTTTTTGTAATATGTTTTTAATGAAATAATTTGTGAGGATAATGAATGTTTAATTGTATAATGTTCTATATTAATAGGTGATAAGGGATATCCGTTGCAGCCATGGCTCATGACTCCTATAGAACCCTCAAGTCCTGCTGAGGCAGCTTACAATGAGTGCCACATTAGGGCAAGAAATGTGGTAGAGATGTGCATTGGCCGTCTTAAAAATAAATTCAGATGCCTGCATTGTCATCGCTGCCTACATTACGAGCCTCAGAAGGCTGCAATGATTATAATATCTTGTTACACACTGTACAACATGTTTAGACATGCATTTGTTGGTAAGTTGATATACATTTATGGTTAATTGGAATTAAGAAATAAATTAATTGCTGTGCCCATAATGTTAATCCAAAATTAATCATAATACAAAATATGATAATTTTCAATAAGAAAAAAGGCTTGCCTTCCGCTCAACAATACAATTTAATAGTGTCCATTAATGCCTTGAGATTATGGTTTGTTATTGATTTACTGGCAATAGTGACCATTTGCCATTAGGTGCACTCATCTGTCACATCATAATAAAATTTTGTTTCATTTGTACATTTAGATGAAGAGGATTCAACTTCAACATCTATGGAGGACATCCCATCTGAAGCATTCATAGAAGATATGGATTTCCTAACAGAAGGAAGACTAATTCGGCAGAATTTAATAAACAATTATTTTAACTAAAATATACCTAGTACCCTAAAATTATTTAAATAAAACATACCTTTACAATTTGACAAAACTTTTAATATACTTTGCAATAATCAACAATAAAATCAACAATCCTATACAATTTACTATACTTATAATATAATTATCAAGAATAAAATCAATAAATCAACAATAATTGTTAACAATTTTACTAAACTTATAATCAATAATAAAATAATAGTTATAATTATGTACTTATATAATATTTTGGGTGACCCTGTCCAATGGTGGCATATTGCAATAGGAGTGATTTGTTGCAAGCTCTCAATGAAAATGGAACTTACGCCATGCAAAAATGAGTAATTTATTGCATGGCGTCTTCAGCTGTCTCAGTTTGGTAGAACATAGGCAGGCCAATGGAACGTATAGCTGCTGCTAAAATTTCAGCTGCCTGCACTATGCCCTCCCGCAACATTCTACCATTTTCATTGAGAGCTTGCACTAAATTATCGTTTACCGGAGGTCGAGGTGGCCGAGGTAACCTACGTCTTCTAAAATGACTGCGAGATGGCCTCAAAGTCTCCACTCCTATGTGCTGCTGAGGAACGGACTCTACAGAGGGCAGCACATCAGAGTGTGGGTCTGGCGAAGGAAAACTTGCAACACTGGTAGTAGGCTGGATTCCCTGTAGAATAACATAGGTATCATATACCTGACAACTCTTGAATAAAGAAGACTATGGGGGACAATTGTGAAATACTGCACCCCATCTAGGGCTGCTCTTCTTAATTAAGTAATAAATAAATATTTTTACAATAGCACAGGAAATTAAAGCCACTTAATTACTTTTAAAACACTCTCCACTTGTTTCTACGGCCAGTATTACAGAAAGACTTAGTTTTGAATATATGATTGAATACAGATCTGTGTAAATCTTGTATGCCCTCTACTATCAAATCTCCACTGAAGGCAAGATTCATAACTAAACATCTTACTGGAATACCAGCCTACATGTGGACCACTATTTAAAATTATTATTTGTCTAATACCACATCCTCTTATTAATGTCATTTGAAAATTGTTGCTTCCTAACTACAAGTTAAAAACTAAAAGAATAGTACCTACTTTGTATTGGCAGTAATGAAAAATGTATTACCATTTCAAGGTCGCTGAATCCATGTACAGATGCAGACCCAACTATATCCAGAATCTTGGATTCTGTATCGGTTAGGTCTGCACCTGCTGAAGGCCCACCACCTGTGGTGCTTCTGTAAATGCGGATCTTGCGAGCCTTTGCTTTCACCTTCGCCACCCACACATTCCAAACCTGTAAAATAAACAAAGAATTTGGGTAAAATATTTAAAGGATACACAAGGGAGACTAAGAATTTAGAAAGGTTTAAGAACTTACATGCTGCCACTGCTGTACAGTCCTTGTACAGCCGAGTTGGTTAAGCTCGTTGGACAAGGCCGCCTAAAACTCCATATTAGAGGGTTCAGCTTGATTTCCTGAAATGATATTAGTTATTAGAACTTAGTAAGTATGTACCTACCTAATACTTCTGTTCTGTTGAATAGTTCTTCATAAAAATAAAAAACACCACGCAAGAATGCTTACCTCTCGCCATTTCTAAATTATTGTGGAGCCGCTCCACCAGTAACTCCTGTTGCCTTTTGTTGGCCCTTTTCCTATTTTGATAAGACTCCATGGCCGCTGGTACAGAGCAGAGGTATTTTATTTTATTTTTGTTCGACCAAACAGGAGAAATGTAACGTAACGAATGGAATAAAGTGTTGCCAGTACTCTCGAGTTAAAAGGTACAAAGTATAAATTTTGAAAAGTAACTATTTTTTTTAACAAATATCCTTTTTGCATTTTATACAATGCACGCATTTGTTTATTTCTTAGACTAAGTATAAGTTTTCTACTGCCTCAAAGGTTTGTAAAGGTTTGTCCATACAAACTTTCAACCATTTCAAGATTATTTTTGAGACCAAAGACAGCCTTCTTCAGGATAAAATATATTATCTAACTCCTTTCCAAATTTGTACAATTGTAACAAACAAACTAGAGCTACTTGCACATTAATAATATTACTAGCGACTGTTCGCGACTTCATTCGCGTAGTAGGCTCGGCCTTCGGCCTCGCTATAACTTTCCGTCTTTTCTTGGGTTTTCTTTCATAAGGACCTTCCCCTGACATTAATTAGCACAAAAAATTAGCGAAGTAGGTAAAGCCATTCTCAAGGTATAGCGTGACTAAGAGAAATAGGGGTTAATTTTTATGTATATAGACTAGCGACTGCCTACGACTTCGTTCGCGTAGTAATTAATATGTTATGTTAGTATGTTTAATAAATGTTTTAATTGCAGGTAAAACATCGCTATTTTGTTATATTATTATGCCAATGGCCCTACGGAACCGTAGGGGACACAGGTTGGCCGACTTCCTGGTGAAAGAGGGACTCTTTATGATGAACTCTTTCTTTCAGAAGCCACCTCATAGGAAATGAACCTGGCTGAGTCCCGATGGTTCCACGAGAAATAAAATTGACTTCATTATGACCACCAAGAGACAAATATTCACTGATGTCTCCGTGATCTGTAGGGTGAAACCCAGTAGTGATCACCGAATGATAAGAGGCCATTGAATATTAATGTCAAACTTGAGAGGTCTCGTCTGTTGAAGTCTACGCTCCGACCTACGTGCTCATATTCCAGACCCCGAGAGCTTTCAACTTAAACTGTCCAATCGATTCGATTGCCTTGAGAACATCTATTCAGTGGACGAGATAAATAACAGGTTAGTAGAAACTGTCCATACAGTGGGTTCCAAGTTCTTTAAGCCCCACCGTACAGATAGGCCACAGAAACTCTAACGATACCCTCAACCTCATGGCTAAGCGACGCTCATTAAAACTGGAGTATGATGAATAGCCTAGATTAGGATAGCCTTGAAACAGCTTAAGAACAACAAGGCGCCGGGTGATGACGGTATCACATCTGAGCTTCTGAAAGCGGGTGGAACGCTAGTACTTCAGAAGCTCTTTAATACAGTCTTACTCAAAGGATTAATGCCAGAAGCATGGAATTAAGCTTGGTGGTTCTATGCTTCAAAAAAGGTGACAGCACCTTACTTAAGAATTACAGACTCATCTCGCTTTTAAGCTGTTTTCAACAACGAACCGTTTTAGTCGCTGGTTCGATGAATTCCAACCTCCGGAACAAGCCGGTTTCCGAAAAGGCTATAGTACCATAGACCAGATCCACACGCTACAGCAAATTATACAGAAGACCGAAAAGTATAAATTGCCACTTTGTTTAGCGTTTGTGGACTATGAGAAGGCCTTTGATTCGATCGAGACGTGGGCAGTGCTTGAGTCTCTCCAGTGGTGCCGTATTGACTATCGGTATATTGAAGTGCTGAAATGTTTGTACAAAAACGCCAACATGTCAGTCCGAGTATAGGAGCAGAGTTCGAAAGCAATTCTTCAAGCTCTTGGAATGGCAAGGAGTTGGCATCAATGTCAACGGCGAGTACATCACTCACCTTCGATTTGCCGACAATATTGTAGTCATGGCAGAATCCATGGAAGACCTCAGTACAATGCTCGAAGGCCTCCATCGAGTTTCCCAACGGCTAGGCCTTAAGATGAACATGGACAAGACGAAAATTATGTCTAATACCCATGTTGTGCCTACCCCAATATCAGTTGGGAACTCAGTTCTCGAAGTTGTTGACGAAAACATCTACCTGGGACAGACAGTCAAACTAGGTAGATCCAAATTCAAGAAAGAGGGCTATCGTCAAATCCAACTTGGCTGCGCAGCGTTCCACAGCGTTTTTTTTTTTTTATTGTTTTCAAAGATCACAATATGTACTTATAATAAGTATTAATACTATAAATGTAAGTAAATGTGCTACCCACATTATTGACCACAAATTACTTAAACATCGTAGATATATTGAGAGAAGATTTCGCAAGTATCTAATTATACATAAAAGTAATGCAATATATTACTTAAGTTGCCTTGCAGAATAGACAAAATATGAAAAAGAAAAAAAAGGCTAACATAACAATATTTAAAGCAATTTCTTAGGCATTGCGTTTTACAATTAGTGTGACTCTCGTTTTACAATGACGGAATAACTACAGTACAAATTATATAATAGAATTTATAATGAATAAGCAATATACGTACAAGTAAACAACGTGCAAACCATAACAAATGTCATTTTGTTATTTGTAAGGATGTCTCACCGTCATGGCGACAACTGATCACGTAACTATTAGTAAATTGAAATTAAAACTACAACGTTAATCATAAAAAAAAATCTACCGATTGGTTCAGTCAATGATAGATATATCTATCAGTGATGTGTAAGTCGATGAAGTAGTGTTTATATCACTATGACTGACTGACAGCGTTCCGAAAACAACGCAATCTATTCTCGTCATATATAGCTCAGTGCCTCAAGACAAGAGTCTTTGACCAATGTGTGTTACCAGTGATGACTTATGGCACTGAAACGTGGTCTCTCACTTTGGGCCTCATAAGCAAGTTCAAAGTTGCACAACGAGCAATGGAGAGGGCTATGCTCGGGGTTTCTCTACGAGATCGAATCAGAAATGAGCAGATCCATAGAAGAACAAAAGTCACCGACATAGCCCAGAAGATTAGCCAGTTAAAGTGGCAGTGGGCAGGGCACATAGCACGCAGAACAGATGGCCGATGGGGCTGGAAGGTTCTAGAGTGGAGACCACGGACCGGCAAGCGTAGGTCGTCCACCGAAACGGTGAACAGACGACCTGATAAAAGTCGCAGGACGACATTGGATGCAGGCCGCTTCCAACCAGTCCTTTTGGAAAATTATGGGGGAGGCGTATGTTCAGCAGTGGACGTTCTACGGCTGAGATGATGATGATTATGCCTATGACTTGGAATTCAATTTCATAAATGTATGCGTAACACAACAGGTGATAGGCAGTTGGCGCGCGACTTGAGTGAACTACGTATAACGAGAAAAGAATGAAGTAGATTATGTCATTTACGCGTAATTTTTATTTAATTAAATCTACTTTTTTATATTTTTTATCTCAAATCTTGGTGAAAAAAAGCTTTAATGTAGATTGTATATTAAATACATATTATTTTAATCGTCACGCCTATGAAAAAATAATAAATCGGGAACAGTAACTGCGTTAAAAAAATTACCTAACAAAAGTCGTGCTCAAGTATTCAAAGATGTTCAAATACGTTAACAAATTCAGATGGTCAATAGTCAATACTATACAAAATAAAGTAAGTCTTATTTTGATTTAATTTAGGATGTATTTTTAGATATTTCTAAATAAAATTCAATAAAAGTTACGAAAATTGCCAAAGCACAAAAGTTATTATTAAGTTATATTATGTTACGTGAGAAGGTCAAAAGTAACAAGAAATGTAACTTTTCGGCAACTTTGTCTACAGCTCTGCAAAATCTGTACTTAATACCACAGGTAACAAAAACCGTTACATTTTTCGTTCGTTCTTTGTTGAAAGAGGAACATCACTATCAATTAAATTTAGTTGGTGTTTAGTTCTGTCAAAGCATGTTTTAGTTTAGTTCGGCTGAACAACTGAATAATGTTTGAGAATAACTAAACTAAAAATTAAAATTTAGTTCGCTAGTTTAGTTAAGTTTTTTGAACAAGTGAATCGGTACCATTATCTGTGGTGAGTGCGCGCGCAACGCGCTAGTTCCGAGCCAATAGACCAATAACAGACTTTTCCACTGATATTGGCAAAATTGTGGTTACACCGCACAAGCCATACAAACAAGAAGAAAAAGAAGATTTTTTTCATTTTGGCGCTATTTCGTACATACGAATTTGAGTAATATTTTGTTGGATAAAATTTTAGTAGTAAAAATGTCATGAGATTAAATAAAGTAGTGTATGTAACTTCATATAATTAGGTATTAAAACACTCATGTAATCTTATTTTGAAACTCACACACCACCATCACCCACAGATCATTTCAAGCAATGACTGTGGAAGACTCAGACCTTTACTAGAATATGGTTTCCATGTTTGGAATCCGTATCTTTAGAAAGACATAAAATTACTAGAAAGACACACAAGTACAAACAAAAGCAACCAAGTTACCACAGACCCTGCGTTGCAAAACCAAAGACTTCAAATTTTTGGTCTAACTACTCTAGAAGAAAGACTCATCCGAGGTGATATAAATGAAACTTTTAAAATATTGAATGATTACTACAACCTGCCCAACCTAATAGACTTGTATACTACGAAGAAATAATTGTCAGGAAGCATAATACAGAACAAATTCCACACAAAAAGTGGCCCTTCAAATCAAAACAATGTATGATTCCAAATACAAATTACTTCCGAGGTTACAAATAGACATGTCCGGTGATTGGTTTAAATTCAGAAGGATAGCAGGGATTGGTTTACACGCGTGCTGCAACGTCTACAATGACAGCAGAGTCATAGCTGCGTGGACGATATTATGCAACAAGTGGACTGGACCAACTTAATAATAAATCAATCGTAAATCTCGTATGTCTCGCAAAATATGATAAATTTATCAAGTTTTTGTCTAGAAGACATTAGAAGAGATTCTTCGCAATGTAGTAAAGAAAGATTATGAAACATTTTAGGCTTATACATTTTACCAAAATAAAATAAGTTGTTATTTGCCAGCTGGATGTTTTTCAGTGGTCACAGAATACCTTCATTATCAATTTAGAAAATTCAATCAATTTATAGAATTACTTTAGAAAAGCACTGTGTTGATATTAGTCTAAGCTCTTGTACTTGATTAATAATTATCATATTATGTTAATTAATGTCGATAATAAAAATAAAATGTGTCCTGCGTGATTTCACCTTTTTGACCTAAACCTTTTTGACCGTCTATTTGTGACATAAAAACCAAAGTAGATAAAAAAAGCGCACTATTTTGATCAAGCTGTAAGGCCACTGCCGCAGGGCGCGCTAGTAAGTAACTCGCTAATGTAAATTACCTAAACTCGCGCAGAGCTGCGCAGAATAAAGGCTCTTAAAGATAATGATGTTTCTTCGGGACAAATCATCAGCATAAAAGATAAATATGATATTTTATATAACATAATTTAAAAAAACAGTAGGTACTTACTGTACCAACTGGTAGGTAGGTTTTGTGTAACATGGTCCATAATTTTTTTATTATCTATAATTTTTTTTGTTTTCAGTCAAAATTAATGTAGTATAACTATGCTGGTTTTCACAGGCAGTCATACTCTTGTTTTTCTAGCTTAAGTGCAGCTAGGCACTTCTTTTGCCGCATTGAATCGGCAAGCAAGCGAGAATAAAACATAACAAGCAAAACCATTGCACATTACATACATTTCAATATTTAGTCCTGAAGAAAAAAATACATCCTAAATTAAATAAAAATTTACTGACTTTTTATTTTTATTCTAATTTAATTTGGGGACTTGGAGTCACACATTGACTATGTCAGTCCCATGAACCATTACATTCATATTACTATCAACAGATATCAATTGTCAATGGACTTGTAGATGCTCTGATAGAGCAACCTAGCTGCACAAGATGTTGGCTCAGCTAGGATGCTCTGAAGTAGACCCACATCAAGCTGTACAAGATTCAGTGATGTGAATATATTAAGTCTCAAGCCGACTTTATTTTGCATAGTATTGACCATCTCGATTTGTTAACGTATTTGAACATCTTTGAATAATTATAATTTTGCTATTATTTACTAGTAAAAGTGATCCCTGGACATTTTAATTGTGTATTGTTTCTGCACCACTTCACAACGAATGCTGGCATGATGATCCACAACTGTAGTTCACAATGATAAAAATGAAAATAGACGCTAAGATTTGAAGTATGCTTGCTTGCAAGAAAAATGTCCGACTGATGACGTACTGAACACGACTTTTAAGCCCCGCCTACTTGAACACGACTTTTGTTGGGTCATTTTTTTAACGCAGTTACAGTTCCTGATTATTATTTCTTCGTAGCTTGTATACATACATTGAAGAAATCCACAAGATAAATCCAGGTGCACCAAATCCAGATCACTCAGGATCAGGCTAAATCTAACACATCACTTCCATCAGCTGCACATCACTTCCTAAGCAACTGAGTTGTGCACAACTGGAATAAACTGCCAGAACATCATCACAGTGATATCAGCCACTTCAACTAACATGTTAAGAACAGACTGGTCAAATGGCTATTATCGGGAAGGAAGTCATTGCTTAATTTATAAATGAATTGATGTACCAACACTGCATTGAAATAGACACATCAGGAAAAGTGCTGCCTGTCTAAAATTAAATAAATATTATACCAATATGTGTATAATCCTACCTGTGACCAAGCATTTATATGGGCACCCCAACTCCTTCAAAAATGAGCTTAACTCTAGTAAAAATGAGCTGCTTTCATCAGGATTATTCATCATGCTGACTGATTCTTCCAAGTGGCATAGCTTCTTCAGCTCTTCGGCCAGGATGTGAATGAGTTTGGTGAACTCAAGTGACTTCGGACCTCCATCCAGGGCCTTGGCGAAGGCCACCTCATCATTAAGTGGGCCTTTGTACCTGATTAAGAATAAAATGTGGTGAATAAAAATATCAAGAACCAACAAAGAACAAGAGATCATTAAAAAAACAGTCAACCCATTATGAGAATTGTATAGACACCATTGAGATTATTAATTTTAGAGATGCCTTAACATTTATTTAGTTCAGAAAACATCTACAAATGCATTCTAATTCAAGATTCAATGATGTAGAAATAATTATGATGTAAACTCTTGCCACCTAGAGCTTATAACTAAAGTTTTTAGTACTGTATTGTATAGTCATCTGAAAACAAGAAATGCTTAATTTCACTCAACCACTCTTTTACTTGCTACAATCCAGTTTCACTAATAACTCTAGTTTTTTCTAGTTTTCTTTTATGAGTGGCATGTGTGGGTTTGCCAGTGTCTTGTAGATAGAGCAGACAACAAATGAGAGCACAATTTTTTTATTTATTTATATGGATTTAACAGGGTTGATTTCGCCAATATGGCTTTGATAAAAAAGGAAACAAACGATGAAGATTGTTTGGTGTTGTAAGTAATAACTCAGAGACACTTTTGCACTACTGCTATACAGAAAAATATCTGGCGGTAGTTACCACCTATCCTGCACAAGATGAGAGCATCTTGTGCAGGACTTATCTATTACATCTGGCTCCTCACTTCTTACGATTCGCATTCCCCACGATGGATCAACATTCTGTACCTCGATCCCTTCGCAGTTCATTAATGAAACTAAAATCAGGCTAGGTGATCCAGGTATAAGGAATCTTACAGAATTATAATTAGCAAATGATGGGATAGGTACCATGGTCATTACATTAATTGTAATGATCATAAATGTAGGTTAAAGAATGATTACTAAAAAATATAATTTTAGGTATAGTTTATAGTGACTACTGCCAGCACAACAGGTTTTTTTTGTACGAACTACATCTTTTTTCAACAAGTAATTCAATAAAATTAGGATCAACTATGACAAAACACTAATTAAAAGTGTTATTAATATTTTTATAAAACATTTACGAACGAATTGTTTAAATGAAGGAGATAACCTTAAAAATTATTGTCAGACAACACTTACCCCAGATCATTTAGTGAATCCAAAATATCGTTTTCCATGTTGTTCTTGTATTACAAGAAGGAAAGCTATATTATCTGGCCGCAGCCACCAACAAAACAACAAAGGAAAATTCTAAATAGGATGTCTGGTTTTCAAACAAATCTCAATTTATCTCACAGCACCACAGATAACAGATCATAGATTAGATAGAATTAATTAATGTATCCCATACGCATTTCACTTCGAACAAATGACAAAACTGTAGGTTTACCGGGAATTGTAATAGTTATTTTACTTTCAGTTAGATGACACTAAATACAAGTTCATACATTTTAATATTTTTTAGAATGAAAATATGTTACCAATTATGTTACATTTATTTAATTATTTTATCTTTTATTTATTTAATGTATTTAGGAAAAATAATATTGTTAGATGTAATGCACTAATTATTGTGTGTTTCCAAGAAAACTTATGCGAGAAACGGAACGTAACCACATGTCAAACATTATTAGTGATGTTTCTATTTAGCGTCGTAAGAAAGAATCGATTAACGTTGGTCAAAAAATTTGAAGATATCGGATTTAGTCCACTGAGCAAGGCTAAGTTCATATAAAGTTGCATAATGAACTGTTGTAAGTTATGTCTGCAAGTCTGCAACGTCTATGCAACAAAGAAAACAAGTCCCAGCGAGCTTGATAGTACCTGACATTTAAGGATTTACTGAAAAAATATTTTTGAAAGTTGTTAAAAGTTATTGTAACTTTTAAGTATACCATTCATTACCCTACAATATAAAGTTTAAGATATGGTGTTTATGCAACGTTGTAGAAATATCCGAGCAAGCTTATAATTGCTCGCACATTAAGATTGTCAAGTTGCAGCAATAAGTCTGTAAGGTTCATGTTTAGTGGGATGTTTAACAGTACTAAATACCTTTCTATAACTGGTATTACCAAAAAGGGTAAACCAAAGACACAGGGTTCACCCAAGAGCCCTAAATGTTGTTCCTATCCCTGACGAGTCTGTTACGATTTTTAACGGCTGGCCTGTCTCGCTGCGTGGCAAACGGTGAACTTATTACTTATTAGAACTTATCATTATGGTTTTCCTACGAAATATGTTAAAAAATAGTACATGCGATAAAAGATTTTAATCTGAGTTCGCGATAATGTATTGGTTGTTTGAATTGAAATAATACCGGATATACTAGTATCACTCCTTTCTAGTTAGTACAAAGTTACTACAGGCATAACCTTGCTGTTAATCCTTATCTAGACTTATAATAAAGAGGAAAGATTTGATTGTTTTTAACGGGAAAGCGCGATAACTACATCCGGTTCAAAAACATATTTTACCAGTAGAGAGTTATATTATTATATATTTATGCCTGAGTAACATACACTATATTTTATGGGCGTAGCGCCACCTTAGAAATCAATGATTCTCACGCCACCTGGGAGCGGCTGATTGAAACGAGTTTCTGGGATGCGAAACTAGATGGTGCTGTAATAACATCAAAACGGGCTTTGGGTACCGAACGCCCTTGTTGCTCCCAATGCTTCAATTACAGTATGTATAGGTATTGGATACAACTTCGTATCAAACAATTTTGGCAACAAAAGTTTCAAAACACGCCGCTGAGTGCGCTGGCTGTAGGATTTCTGTAACTTACACTAAGATACCATAGCATGGGCACAGCACAGACTAATACCACAGCATAAAGCTCGTACAGTAGGCCGAGGCCTTTGATGTCACGCGAAATGCCGCTTTTGTGTAGGTATGCGGCATTTCTGTAGGGTTGTCACTATACTACAAAATCGTATTTTCTATTTACTGGTTCAATATTTGTGTATGCGTTCGTAGTATGTGTATGTAAAATACAAGAAGTAAAATGAAAAAATATAGAACAATATATCTATACCTTCCACGAGTTTTATTATAATCAAATACATGATAGCTAGGTTAGTACATAATACCTAATTGTAGATGACTGATTCTTACTGTTCGTACTGATTGTTATTAAATCTACAAATGCGAAACTGAAAGGTATTTTCGGCATTTAGATTTACTAGCTTTCACATTGCGATTGTTGAATTTGACGATGTAGTAAATACTAAATTCTCACAACCCCCAAGTAGTAGGCACCCCCAAAAACCATTCTAAGAAAAACCAAAAGCCTCGTAAACAATATTATTATGCTTAATTAACAAATGTCGCTGTGACTTCATTTCAAAAATCATATACTCTTAGGGCTACTTGTACCAACGTTCTGAAACATGTTCAGGTATATCGTAATTAAACATAGTATATCATAGTAATTGGGTTTAATTAACTACAATTTAAACATGCCTAAGAATGATGGCGCAAGAATGCCTTAATCAAAACCGTCTCGAAAAAATATAAGTAAGTAAATAATACCTATACCTACCTACATACATAAAATAACCACACACAGAAAAAAACAAAGTATCCAAAAACAGACACATGTTTTTGAATACTTTGATGTAGAGATAAGAATCGCACCAGGGGCCTTACTATCAGCTTCGTAAAAACCATGCAAGTTCCGTGCAGTTCTTAAACCTGACAGAAACAGTTTTGAATGAAATCATACTATGACGCTTATTTAGGTGAACTGTTTGAATATTGTTTACTCAAAGGTGAACGGATATATTGTCTTTGGCATTCTAATAATTTACTATAACTAACATTGCAGACGCCTAGACGTTTGTAAGATAATAAACTGAGTGGATTTAGAGCGACATGTTAACGAGAGTCCATAGTAAAAAAAAACAGGTGAACGGTTTTTCTGCGGTTCTTGAATAGTAGGCCTGGGCAGGCCTGCTTTAAAGTTGTCATGGTACCAATAAACCGTGCAGTTGTCTAGAAGGCCTGCTTTAAAAGCTCATAGTAAGGCCCCTGCATGTCTTCCAATGCCCATTACTATGACAGATTTTTTGTTAACCTATGTTCAATCATGGACGTATATAAGGGGGGGGGGGTTAGGGGGTCGGACCCTCCCCCCCCCCCCTCATTATCATACGACATAATAAAAACGCGGAATATTGAAGATGGATAATATAATCTGTACTATAAAATATGAGTACGCGTCGCGACAATTAAGTATCTATGTAGATAAGCTTTGACTATGTATAATAAACCTCATAATTTTGCTATGTAATATCCGTAAAGCATTTTTATATAATTTTAGGAGTTTGCCACGGATTCCAAAATCTACTAACTTAGAAACGAGTCTTCTGATAAGCACGTCGTCAAAAGCTTTTTCATAATCTAGGTAGATAACATCGTTTGTCCCAATTTTTGTCCACATTTCACATGAAAGTAAATTGGCCTCTTATGATCGCCCTGAATTGAAGGCATGTTGTGCATCCTTGGTTGGACAAGAGTGATCTTAAGCCCGATTTACACATCAATAAGTTCAGTAGCGAGTTAAGTAACCGGTCAGTTAAGTAGCAAGTAGTAAGTAGGTACTTAACGTCCAAACGTACGCAAGTTATGTCTAACAGCGATAACAGTAACTTATGACTACTAAGTCATAAGTAACCGTTCCGAGAAGAAGATCAGTCGCGTCGGTCGTTATGTTCCCCAAGACAGTTGTTTTAATTCAGAAAATGGATGTCGAATTACTGAATACCAATTTACGTGCAAAAGAAATACATAGTATCAATACTTTTACAACACATTGAAAATGAAATATTAATAGAAATAAACACACCCAAACGCATTTGGGAACCAAAAATAACACGTGTCTGCGTCCGCAGTGTACAAACTTATGTACTGTACTCAGCCCTGGATTTGTCCATAGGCCGTATAGGCCGCGGCCTAGGGGCGGCAGCGTGCTAGGGGCGGCACATTTCAGAAGACGCTCGCTCACTCGATTTCAGAGGATAAAAGTCAAACAAGTGAAATAATATACCTATACATTTAGAGGACGATTTGGTTCAAGAATGTATGCATTTTCACAGTCGCATTCCCTCTGATAAGACTTCAGAGTGTGCAGTGAAGTCTGGATCAAACTCACTACTCAGTTTCTCAACGTTTTTAAAGAATCGATCTCAGTCTGATGCTCACCCTTATTTAGATATCGCTCTCCGCATCACACTTACCTCTCAGTCTACAAATTATTCTGGGAAAACATATTTTTGTTTTTAAAAAGCGTGAAAAATTATCAAAGGTTTGTAAAATATTAAGAAAAAAATATTCTTTAGCTCTTAGAAGCAGAGATAATAAAGTCCATAAAACTATGGTGATATTATAGATGAATAAGCTAATAATACGTCACGTAAAAAATATTTGTGTTTATTTTTAGGTTGGGCTTACCCAAAGGGAAAGGCGCAACCCTATTACTAAGACTCCGCTGTCCGTCCGTCCGTCTGTCCGCCTATCACCGGGCTGTATCTCATGAACCGCGATAGTTTGACAGTTGAAATTTTCACAAACAAATACTAAAAACAGAATAAAAATAATATTTAAGGGGGCTCCCATACAAGAAACGTATCGTTTTCCAATTTTTTTCTTACGATAATAGGCTATAATTTATCTCAGTTGCAAACAAATGTTGATTGAAATCTTGAAAAATGGCGGCTCTGTGTCATTTTTGTCAGCTCCAGTCATCAACTAACTAACATTTTTGCTTACTGCAGTTGTAAAAACTGACATAGAGCCGCCACTTTTCAAGATTTCAATTAACATTTGTTAGCAACTAAGATACATAATAGCCCTGTTGGTGTAAACTTCAAATATTCATGATAGTTTGGATAAATATTTATATTTTTTTTTTTAATCACGTTTTGTGTTTTTTTTTCAAATCAGGGGTCATGATGGAAACATGATAAAAGGAGAAGAATGTGTGTTGAAAAGATGGAAAGAATATTTTGAAAATTTATTTGAAAGAGAGGGAACACTGGACCAGGTTCCGGAAACCTATATGAATGATGATGAAAATGAAATAGGTATGGATGAAATTTTGAAAGCGTTAAAGGGTATGAAATTAGGAAAGGCTGCAGGATATGATAGAGTGTCAGTCGAGATGCTGAGAGCTGGGCGAGGCATAGTAGCTAGTCTGTTGCACCGCCTTTTTAATATGTGTTGGAGGAACGGCCGTGTACCAGGTGACTGGTGCAAGGCTGTGATTGTGCCGCTTTATAAAGGAAAAGGGTCGCAACAAGACTGCAAGAATTATCGCGGAATCAGCCTCCTCAGCGTTGTCGGTAAACTATATGCGAAAGTATTGATTGAACGAGTGATAAAAGAGACAGATGACAGATGGTTTAGAAAGGGAATGGGATGTACGGATCAGGTCTTTTCTTTAGGATGTATAGCCGAAAAATGCTTGGCGAAAAGCCAAAAGGTCTATTGCGCTTTCGTAGATTTAGAAAAGGCTTATGATAGGGTGAGTAGGCATGAACTGTGGTCAGCGTTGTTTATGCATGGGCTGAATAGTAACCTGATCCAAGCGCTGAAATCCCTTTATAAGGATTCCAGTGCTTGCGTTAGGATAAATGGGACATACACTGATTGGTTTAACATCGAAAAAGGTGTTAGACAAGGATGTGTAGCGTCACCGTGGCTGTTCAACTTATTCATGGATAATTGTTTGACAAACCTGAAAGACAGTGAATGTGGATTAAGAATGAACGAGTTACTCATCAAATGTCTTCTCTACGCTGATGACCAAGTGATACTTGCGTCGTCGGTAAAAGAGTTGCAGGAGATGTTAAATGTTATGCAAGAGGCTTTAGAAAGAAAGGGAATGAAAATAAATGTAAGTAAGACGAAAGTGATGGTATTTGAACGAGATGATAGAGTGACCGATTGCAATATTGTGATTGGGGGTGAAAAAGTGGAACAAGTGAAAGAGTTTGTATACTTGGGATCCATTTTTACAAAAGATGGTGAGTGTGAAAGTGATATAGAAAGGAGAGTGAACGCTGGAAACATGGTAAACGGTTTTATGAACAGTCAGAAGGTGTCTAAAAAGGCTCATCTGGCTGTTCATGGGGGAGTGTTGGTTCCGACACTGATGTATGGTAGTGAAAGTTGGGTGTGGCAGAAAAAGCATGAAAGTATAATAAATGCTGTGGAGATGAGAGCATTGAGGAGCATGATTGGAGTGAAACGGAGTGACAGAATAAGGAATAGTGTGATAAGGGAACGATGTAGTGTGAATGAGGGTGTAGTGACAAAAATCGAGAAAGGTATGTTAAGATGGTTTGGACATGTGGAGAGAATGAATGAAATGAGAATGACTAAACAGGTATACATGGGACAAGTAAACGGAAGTGTTGGAAGGGGAAGACCTAGGCGAACGTTCCGAAATCAGATTGAAGACGTTCTGAAAAAAGGCCAGGTCAAAAGTACCCTAAACCAACGCTTATGTATGAAAGGATTGATGAGTATAGATGAAGCGAAAGAGATATGTCAGGATCGTAGTAAGTGGAAATCCGTGGTCTCTGCCTACCCCTACGGGAAAGAGGCGTGATTTTATGTATGTATGTATGTATGTTTTGTGTTTTCCTCGTCAAAGTTTGAGTACATCGCATTACTTAAACGGAATTAGACAGCATAGTGACTGATAGCCGTTATCCACAAGTACTCTCATTTGTGCATCTAAGCTCGAGTACAAGAGGCCGATTCTATAATTTCACAACGTTCAACAATCTAACCCTTTATTTTTTTTATTTTTTTTGTCCCGGGGAAATCCTTTATGGATACCACCTACCACGGGGAGGTAGGTGGTTATGTGGGAATCCGTATACCCACCAAAACCCCGGGGTGTTCCGTCACTGCCGCCCTCGGCGGGAACGCGGGACAAATTTTCCACACGACCGCGAACCCGCCGTGGCTGTCCGTTGCCGGACCCTTCTCTTCGTGGCACGCCAGAACACATGGCACGCCGCAACTACCTCGGAGACCAAACCCGCCAACAATGAGCGCCAGACTTCCCCGTGTCTGGACGCCCGTGGTCTCCCTGCGGTGGGTCGGATATGTAGCCCCACCGCCTGCTACGTCAGCCACAGGGGATAACCCCCCGCGACCCCACCTTCTCGAGTCTGCGCCGAGCGCCCGGACCCCACCTCCTCGAGCCTGCACCAAAGTGCCCGGGCCCCCCTCCTCGAGCCTGCGCCAATGCGCCCGGGCCCCACCTCCTCGAGCCTGCACCAAAGTGCCCGGGCCCCGCTCCTCGAGCCTGCGCCAAAGCGCCCGGGCCCCACCTCCTCGAGTCTGCGCCAAAGCGCCCGGACCCCGCCACTCCTATGTGGACTTGGCGGCCAAAGCCCATAGGAGCGGCCCCGCCTGAGCCGGCCAGCGCCAACAATCTAACCCGCTGCAACTTCAGTTCAACTCTTGTCATTTGATCATTAGGTACCTACCTAAAAAGCCATTCTACTTTAGTGCCTTCTTTATTACAAATGTTTTTTTAAATATTACGAGCAATGTGGGTTGCACCGTACTAGTAGCCTTGTTAACCCCTTCAACTAAGCTAATGCTTGTGTCTGTAATGTAATGTAATGTAATGACGTGAACCCACTCCGGGTTCACGTCATTAGCGCAATGGATGGGGATCGAACTCACCTATTGAAAGGAAATTAATTATTTTAGAAAGGTACATGGGGCGGCGGAAATAAAATGGCCTACACTCATAAAAAATATGAATCCGGCACTGACTGTACTATATACAATGTACTTTGTGGTACTAAACTCGCCTGTCTAGGTACATGCTGGCCAGTTAAGTTAGCGGGGTGCGGGAGACGCAAGAGAGTGGCCTACTTCGCACTGGATCTGCCAAAAATAGGATCGCGGTCTATTCAGTCTAACTTAATCAACAACTTACTCCTTAACTCGGGTTTGCCGTTCAAACGACAATAGCAACTTAACTCGCTGATGTCACAAGTTAACTTGCTAATGTACTTATTGCAGTGTAAATCGCGCTTTAGATTGTCGGCAATACTTTTTCCATTGCTTTGCATGGCTTATGGGGCCGGAGTTAAGACAAGAGATATATTGATTTACATGATATTTACGTGCAGTGATAACGTCATATGACAAGTTAGGCCGATCATTCCATCTATCGCTTGGTCCGCGCTCTCGCTTGCACGCTTGGCCCAGGTGGTACGTGATGATGAGTCATTCTTTTTCGTGCGTGCAGCTGGCGTTCATCAATTTATAAGACTTTATCACGTCAAAAATGCTTATTGCTTGCTCATAACTACTATTCGATCTATGGCAGAGTCATCTTTAAAACTTGTGAGGGTTTTTTGTACTCGCTGAAAAAAAACCGAAAAGTGATTTTTTTGTATATAAGTACAATCACCAATTCTCGGGGATTTTGATTGGTGAGACTGGTACATGTGGTGGCTCTCTTACTTTGTTCTAATTGTTGGCAAAGTAAGTAAATCGAGGCTGTGCGCTCCACATCATTTGCAAAAACTTCAGCAACTTTTTATTCTAGTGATTGTAAACTATTGAATTGGTCACGCTATAACTTAAGAACGGATTATGCGATTTTTTTTTTTGGCATGTACCCATTTCATATATTGAGTATGATTTGATCGTTGAGATTTTAAGTTTTTACCTTTTACCGGGTTCGCGGTCGTGTGCGAAATCTGTCCCGCGTTCCCGCCAAAAGCGGCATTGACGGAATACCGCAGAGGTTTGGTGGGTGTGTTGCCCTTCTAGCAGAGACTCCCACATAACCACCGTGCTCCCCGGAGCCGGTGTAGCGTAAGTACCTATAAGACATACAAAGATCTGTTCTTAACAACCATGAACCATGTAATCTATTTTATAGACAACACAAAACAAACAATAGCAGAATAGCAGAACTTTTAATGACTTTTTGAAATATCACGTTTGTCTCTTTAGTTCAGCAACTCGCCTCTAGATAGCATTGGTTAAATAATTATAATTGCATAAGTTGATAAAAACAGCTATGCAATAGCTTTACCGCGGCAGTCTCCGAGTGCCAAACGTCTTTTTTTTATTTGAAGATTGTATCGTTATCTATAACTGACCCGCCACCACCGGCTTCGCTCGCTTGGTCTTGGTGTAGTGGTGGGAGCGCCGTTTCAGGTTCTCGAGGTTCGGGGTTCGATAACCCGATAAGTTTTAATGATAAAAAAGTCCCAATAACAGTCCAGAGTTTAGAACAGTGCCCTGTATATGGCAATAGGCTTACCCCCTATTATATGGGACCAAGGACATCCCTATTCTGGCGAAACGTATACGTTTCGCATCGGTCATCATTAGGCATCGGTGTTTAAACACGTAGGTATACTTTAAAACACCGATACCAATTTGAGGATATAATATAGGTGTCGCGATTTTTTATGTTCCATTTAAAAATAACATATGATTGCAAGTTTTGACTGAATCGCACCAGATTTTTGTTATCATTTATACACTTCTGAACTTTACTGTAAACCTTCTTAACCTGTTGCATAATTAAGATAATTATAATTATTTTCTCGTTATGTAAGTATACCTAGATGAGTCCAATCGCGCGCATATCACCTGCCGCCTTTCCCATACATTCCAGTAATATAACAGTAAAAGCTATTTTAACACAAATATATCATCATCAGCTAATGCTGATCATCTCAGCCATTGGACGTCCACTGCTGAATATGGCCTATATTGGAATATGGCTGTATATCTCCCATAATTTTCCAAAAGGAACGGATGGATGCGGCCTGCATCCAACGTCGTCCTGCGACCTTTAACAGGTTGTCTGTCCACCGTTCCGGTGGACGACCTACGCTGCGCGTGCCGCTCCGTGGTCTCCATTCCAGAATCTTCCGGCCACATCGGCCATCTGTTCCGCGTGCTGTGTGCCCTGCCCACTGCCACTTGTCAGCTATGTCGGTGACTTTCGTTCTTCTACGGATCTCCTCATATCTGATTCGTTCACCTAGAGAAACCCCGAGCATAGCCCTCTCGATAGCTCGTTGTGAGCTTACTTATGAGGCCATAGTAAGAGACCACGTTTCAGTGCCATAAGTCATCACTGGTAATACACATTGATCAAAGACTCTTGTCTTGAGGCACTGAGGTATTTTTGACGAGACGACTTCGTGAAGTTTCCGGAACGCTGCCCAGCCGAGTTGGATTCGACGATTAGATCACGGACAGGCAAGCGCAATGTAGGTCGTCCACTGACAAGGTGGACTGACGACCTGAAAAAGGTAGCAGGACGATGATGGATGCAGGCCGCTTCCAACCGGCCTTTTTGGAAATTTCTGGGGGGGGGGAGCATATGTTCAGCAGTGGACGTCCTACGGCTGAGATGATGATTGTAGGGATTTCGTACTTTATAGCAGGGCCACATCATCGAGAAACGCCATTCGGTAATTATTGCGATGAATGATGATGAATGTTAGCCGTAGATGTAGCCTAGCTACCCCTAAATCGGGTGGCAGCATTTTTTGGCATATCAAAGAGATTTTACGCGCGAATTATTGCGTTGAGTCAATAAAGGACTGGATCAATGAAAAAAGTCATTGAGTTCCAGGAGATCTTGTAAACAAAGTCATGTATTTTATTCATCTTCGTTCCTAAACTATGTTCCTAAATAAGCTTTTTTATTTAAGTATCTAATACCCGTGTTCACCAACGAACCCTCAAGCGCTTCCTAACTAAGGGGCTCTTAAGCTAAGAGATTCCCTAAATTTAAGGGATACCTACTTAAGAGACACTTACTGTGACAGATTAGATTCTTTATGTATGGCCCCTGCGACTTGTTTGAGTGTCGCAACTTTGCCAGTATCTTTTACATGATAGTTTCATAAACTGTAGGAAAAAATTAAAGTAAACTTTTAGAATATGGTTGGTGATTAGAAGAGAGAATCAAATAAACTGTTCCACTCCAGTGATTACTCTAAGACACACAAACACAACATAAATAAGAACAAAATTCGAAACAAAAATATCATATCATTTATAATAAAAATAATACTAATAAAAATTCATACATTTATAAAATAAATAATAAGGAATATATTATAATTTTATTTTATTTCTACTAATGTAATTACATAATATACAGTTAATTAAAGAAGAAAAAGTAAGGGACAGAAGAGATTTGAACGAAATAGGACGGGATATTTTTTGTGGAAGAATATCGTACAGTGAATATTTCAAATTTGGACAGCTAAAGAAAATATGATCATAGTCTCCTTCATCTAAGCCACATTCGCATAACGAACTATCCCGAATCCTCAGTTTGGCCAAGTGAACGGGGGTACAACTACGAATAATAGAATTATTATTCGTAGGGGTACAAGCATGACCCAGCCGGAGGCGGCAGACTGTCGATGTAGTGACTTTGCTGAATTTGCGAAATTTGAAAAACCAAGGAATTTTGGAAGAAACGGTTGAATGTCGCCATAAAAGGATTACTGTGACAGGTTTTTCAATGAAAACACCTTGACAACTAAGAATGACATCTGGCAGCGTCTATAGGCAGACCGCTTCAATAAGTCCTCACCCACCGGTACAGGGGCGCGGGACCGGACGACTAAGGGGACCGCGAGAGATGCGAGCAACGACGGGTGCACATAATAAAGTACAAAAGAAACCCATCTCCATAGAACAGTTAAGATATGTCTGGATATGTGACGTCGTAGCACGCAACGTGGTATTTTAAAAAATATATATAATTACTATTAAAATTAATTAGAAGGAATACCAAACTATGTAGGTGACAAAATAAAATGTGTGTTAAGTAATCAACTTTATATTATAATACTTTTACGGTCGAAGACACATTAAAGCAGTCTGCTTATAGCTCGTATTTCTTGTGGATTTTTTTTATCGTGTGATTTTACATGTTAATGGTGTTATGAAAATACTATAAGTACCTGATGCCTGTATTTGTATTTGCCTGTATTTTATATGTGTACAATTGAAACAACAGACAGGAAAGCGAATAATTCTTTAAATACTAACAATGGCAGCCCTGATTCCTCCCATATCAGCCACAGTTAGTATGTGTTTTACCAGTTGTATAAAATCTCAATCTCTGTATTTAAATATGAGTAATAACGATTGATTGGTGACCTCTTTATTTGATAATCAATGTTACCATGTCAATTATAATTTGTATAAATACCTAACGGGGACAGTAAGTATTTAATGGTTATATTAGGATTATACAGAAAAGTTTTGGTTATATTAGGGTATATTGTATACGTACCTTTCCTATTTTTACTACAAGGAACATATAAACAAGTATAATAAAATTGTTTATTTAGGTATACAGGGTTACTGGTAATCAATTAGCATCCTGTTAAGGTTATATTCTGTACATCAAAACAAACAACTTTTGTTCTAGAACTTTTCCCAAAAGTAAACTAATTTCCCAAATTTTTTTTTTAAGGTTTTGTCATTCTCTCTTACACTTCATAACTCTACATCGCATCCACTTCATTCATCTACGTGTAAAATTGTTCCATTTTGTCTTTTTAAAATAATACATTTTCTTTCACCTTTTCATGAAATGCTGATCGTCATAATTGGGAAACAAATCCGGTCTATCGCGATAAATGGGTGGTGGCCTGACTAACCTTGGATTCCATAGTAAGTAGGTACATGGCTTATAGGTATATAACTCTCTAAGAATTCTTCCATTTCAGATGTAGGTATATTATGCACGTTAAATATAAAGCGCAAACTATCATTTAACGCTAAGAGGCCGAATGTCGAGCCGGGGTGGTGGTGAAAACGAAACTGTACTTAAAACGTCTTAGGGGCTTCCTTAAATTTAGGGGTTGATAAAATGGAAGTCTAAAACAGTATTTTCCATAAAATGTTCCATTATATTTTTCTAGGGTGTATGGAGGTGTATGGTAGGTATATATCTAAGATTCTTAGGTCAATTTAATATTATCTTAGATCATCCTACACCTTCAAAAGGTATGTATTTTAGATTTCATACTTTGAAAAAGCTGGCTATATCGATCTTTTGTCGATCGTTGTAAGTAACAAAATTAAGCGATCGGTTGACAAATTCGATAAGCTTTTACGATTACAACGTTAACCCTAGCATGGAACTGTTAAATTATAAATAAATAAAATAAATAAATATTCCACAACTATCACACAACGCCATCTAGTCCCAAGCTAAGCAGAGCTTGTGTTATGGGCACTAGACAACTGATAAACATACTTATATATTTCTAAATACATAAATATTATAGATAAATTACACCCAGACACAGAACAAATTATCGTGCTCATTACACAAACATTTGTCCTGGGTGGGAATCGAACCCACGACCTCCGGCATAGCAGTCAGGGTCACTAACCACTAGACCAACAGGCCTGTCATTACATTTGTTGTTGTTTTGTTGTACTTTTGAGATCGTCTATTTAAACGATTTTAACGATTGTTTGACCTCGATATAGCTTATCAACGGACCTTACTTATATTATAAATGCGAAAGTTTGTATCTATGGATGAATGGATGTTTGTTATTCTCTTACGCTCAAACGGCTGACCCAATTTTGATAAAATTTGGCATAGAGGTAGATGGGGCGCTGAAATAGGATACTTTTCATCGACATTGTCATCATCCATCACCATGCGAATGTAACGGCGGGGCGCAGCTAGTATTCAATAAAAAATAGACTTCAACCTTCATTTGATCATAGAAGAGCGAAATGCTCGTAAAAATCTTCAAATGATAGAAGAACGCGTTGTAGAATGCAAACAATACGTGATAATCGATATACTGTTGACAATTTGACGATCGTATAAGTCATTGTTAAGACTTCCATACTTGCTAGGGGCGATACGATTTTTTATCGATCTTAGCGACTCGACAATTTTAACGACTATTACGGTTCTTGCACTGTTTCGATAAACGACCTTCGTACTATGTATACAACAATAAATATTTAATTATTATTCCTAAATTGTATTATCATATATTAAAGGTAATAATATATGTAAGCAAGTAATTACTTATATCTCTTTAGCTCATCGTTATAAGTTGCCCTTAGCTCGGGCCCCTTGGGTTAATAAGCATTAGTACAACTATTTTTAAACAAGTTACGTAGGTAACAATTTTTGAAGGATACATACAGGTGTGATACTCGTACTCCAATGCACAAAGTATCTAATAAACTGAAGGCATCAAAAAAATACATAATACAAAGCACGGTTATCTACTCGTATGTACCTACTCAGTAAGGTATGCAGTAATCCGTATGTGTATATAATTATATTATACTAATATACCTTACTCATCTCTTTAACATCCGGAGAGTCAAGGTCAATGATGTTAATATAAACTGAGGTAAGTAGATACGACTTAACTGCGCTCGGCTTTACGACATCAAAACAAGCCAAGCTAGTTGTCTTGAGTCCACTTAGTTCCAGCCTGTCTGGCAACGACGCAGCACGTGTACTACATTTAGGAAAAAATGCCTTCTTATGTGTTAGAAACTGCAGAACATATACTGTAACAAGTGTAAAAAACAAGAATGATGTATCTTTTCATTTGTAAGTATTGTTTTTCTATGTTATTTATCAAAAATGGGAAATCAAAAATTGTATTTTAATTTAAAATAACTCCTGCGACGTTGCCGCTTCGCCATCCACGAGAACGAGATAAGTAGCGAGCGACAAAGGGAACGAGTCTGTCATTGACGGTCGAATGGTCGGTCACACGCGAACGTTCTTAATAATATAGTGATCCCTTTCTGACAACTAGGACTCATATATCTTCGTGCTCTTTTAATCTTGTCAATGTAGTTAATGTCGTTGTGCGAGTTGTGTACTTTAGCTATAGGTAGGTATAGCATAAAATTTGCCATGTTTATACTTCATATTCAAGGAGTAAAACGCCTCTATTAGTCAATCTCATTGGTCAAGGTATCATACCACGTATCATCATGTAAATAAAGATAAGTGTGTGCGTTTTTACTAGAATACATGTGTGCGTTACCTGCGCATACGCAGCTCAGGTGTAGCTTAGTGTTGTTATACAGGCGCGGTTTATGATTTTTTCAATAACCCATTCTCATTAATTCTTAATATCTGCAAACACCAGTTAGTCAGAGCTCCATTTAGCCCCAGAATAGTATTCTGAGATGTTAGCTAAACACGAGAAAGTAAAAAATTAAAGACTGGTATTTCAGTCTTACCTTATAGGTATTACGAATAATTCTAGGTATACGTAAGTACCTACTACTATAATTAGTTAAGTAATACATTTAGGGTGGTAAAGGTACCTACATTAAAGCAAAAAAAAACACACACAAAGGCACAGATTACTGAATAAGACAAAGGTACCGAGGTAGTAATACAGAACAAGATGTGGAACAAGTCACACCAAGTTGGATGATGACATTGCCATGCCATGGTAATGTTACTTATCTATACGTGCTATCTATACCATTATTATGGGAAGGTGGGAATAACGTTCCGTAAGGATGGGAGGATGGGGAAAGGAGTGGAGTTTAATAAAAATACCTGATTCATACTACTAAATATTTTTTTATTAAAACTCTCGGCATCATCACCGCTGCCAGCTCAAAGCACACCATTGCGTTGTCAAACACGTTTTCCACACACGTTCTCTGTCCCACAATCACAACCTTTTCACAACCAAAGAGGGGCGATCAGCGATCTACTACGTACGCGGGCCACGACGCCACAGTCCACCGCGCTGGCTGACGCGGCGCACGCCATTGCCATAACGCGATTATAAAAAGATTGTACGCATTCCGAATTCGAAAACATTCAAATTATAGGAATGTGACCGGTGTCTTCGGAGAAACGATTTATGTGCCATAAAATTAGTGATGTGAATATTGATGTAATATAGAAAAATGAGTGTTATTTTATTGTTTTTCGTAACGGTTTTGGTTCCGTGTGTATTTGGCCAGGAGGCTGCTGATTGTTATGGTGCTGGGAGTGTCGCCGGAGCGGCGATCGGTGCTTTCGTTGCTGCACTTTTACTAGTTGTAGCTGCTTACTACCTGAGGAGGTTGTATTGGAAATCACGCAAAGGTAAGTTGGAGGAGGTTTTTAAATCGTGTTCGTTATTTTTTATAACGCTCGCGGCGTATGATGAGATTAATGACACGATGGCTTGGCGGGCTTGTCAGCCCACGTAGGTAACTTGGTTAACTAAAAGTTTAGAACCAATTAAATTACTATAAACTGCGTTTAATGAAATAGAAGACTAACTACCCTCCTTAATTAACTATTAGCAGCGTACGGCAATACATTACATGTGTAATTTTTTTCCCTGTGTTTCGCTTAAAATAGTTTTGTCTTATTGAGTTCGTAAATTCTAACAATTGATGAAATAACCACATATATTGGATATATATATAATAGATTTATTTATACCTAACTTTAACTAGAAGACTACCTATGTCTTTAAAAACATTTACATGCAGGTTACCCACATAGGTACAATATGCCTTGATGTTGAATCCTCTTTCAAATAGTACCTAGATAGGTTTAGGTTCTAATGAGAGAAAATGTACCTACTTAGGTTATGTAGGTAGGTCTAGTACCTATACATAGACTTACCTACATTAAAAGTCGCATAAATCACTATTAGCTTAACAAAGCGTTGCTAAGTGTTGAATAAACACAGCATACCTACCTACCTACTCAACCCACATTATCTCTAGCTAACGGCAAATGTTTAACCGAAGAAAATAGGTAGGTATATAGGTACCTACGTACCTACCTAAGTATCTACCTAACTAAGATCTACAACTTGTCTCTTTAATTGTATCCATGTTACAAACCTGTTTCACTCCTTTCAGATTTTAGTTGACATTTATGAATGCATACTTATGCTCTATTAAAAATAGACTGTGCTTCTAACGTGTACCTAAAACTTCTATATATATATATATATATAAAGTAGTTGAAGTATTATATTATTATATAATATTATTAATTAAGTATAATTATACCTATATACAAAAAACGATACTTATCATCGAGCTATTATCTAACGAAACGTAAAATGTATATATTAAAGAGGTAGGTTAACTATAATATTATAGTATTTGCTGATACTTAGGTATTTCCCACAATATCCAAACATTAATTAATATTACGTATTCTCTACCGACTTCCAAAATAAGGAGGACGTACCCAATTCGACTGTATATGTTTGTTACCTCATAACTTTCGACTGGGTACCGATTCTCAAAATTCTTTTTTTGTTTGAAAGCTGGTGCTTCCCGTATTATTATTCCCATTTAAATTTCATCAAATTCGGTTGAGAAGTTTTGGAGATACACTCCAATAACTGAATAGAATGGAAGTCAGTATTACATTTTTCAAATTGTACCTACTTGTTAGTAAATACTTATTGATTACTTAAGTTGGTTTGGGCCACAGAATAAATAATAGTGGGCTAAGTATTTTTTTACCGACCTGTTTTAAATTCATTAGACAGCTACGAGACCTGCACTGCAAGGCTATTACGTATCTCAGTGGCATTCAAATGGCACGATAATAATATTACCGTGAACATTTGCAAATGGTCATTGAAATCTAAAAAAATAAAAATGGCGTCTTTATGCCACTTTTGTCAGCTCCAGTCGGCACTTAAATTTCTGCTTACTGGAGCTGTCAAAACTGATAGAGCCGCCATTTTTTGAAGTATTAAATCAACATTGATTCTGAGTTACGTAATTCCTCTGCAGGATATTTTATACCTTAATTTCTGCTATCTACTCAATAATGCAATCTTTTGAATTGATAATTACCATCGCTAAACAATATATCGCCTAGTTAACTACTAAGCTTGAAGAAATAACAGCTCAGTGGCTGTACTGCTGAAAATAACAGCCATATTCGGCCAAACGTAATCTTTATTCATTTGTTATTCTGTTGCAAAATTGAGGTTGGTTGGTCAATAATCGGAAACACCGCAAGTACTGCAACGGTATTAACAATCTGCTTCAGATTATCTTCTGCACAGCAAACTCGCGTTCAGGACCTCAAGTGCGGTTGTTTATTTGTTTTTTATCTCGCTCTGAGGTACAGAACGGCCACGGTTGTTTTCTAACCTCAAACAGACTGACAAATTCGACTTTGACAGATCACTCGATCCTTACCTAATTTTCTTTGAATAGAGAAGAAGAAGAAGTTTGTTGTGGTTTGATTGGTTAAAGTTATGTTAGATGCGGGTTGCAACCGTTTCCCGATCGATTTGATGGTTAAAACTTTGCAACGCTCCGAGGTTCGGAACGGCGCGGCGTTAGTGCGAAAAGTTCACTCCGAGTGCGCTCTAACCGAGGTTCTGAACGCGCCCCATATCTCCAATCTGCATATTTGCTAATAATATCTTTCTGTTTTTTTCGAACGTGCTAAATGCTGTTTGCCTCTACCGGCATTCACAGCGTCACCGGATGGGGCAGTGTCACCGGCTGGGTTTGCTAAAATCTGCAGATTTATGCTGTTTGTTGAGTTCATTTTTTTTATTGCTAACAACATTACTTACACAAATCTTTTACATATAGGTATATAGAATCCTAAAGAGATTACTGAAGTGCAAAAAGAGATTTAGGTACTAAAATAAAAATAAACCTACAAAATATGGAAAAATAACAATTAGCTACATATAAACGCACAAGAAAGTTACTATAAGTATGTTTATGTGTTAATCCCACACAGGCACAGAAAAAATAACAAGAATTAACCCAATTAACGCGAAATATGTAGAAGAATTTAAAATAAGTCTGAAAAATGGATTTAATTAGGTCTGGCAAACAAAAGTAGTGCACTTTTTCCTAAACTGGGAACGAAATACATTCCGACTCCATTACAGTCATTACTAAATCAGACAATAGTCGTATTAAAGATTTATTTTGTTAAATGCATACATAATATTTCTTCCAGGTATTGTCCATAAGGGTTTTACTCGGGGTGTATACCGGTCCCTACATCAGCTTATTAACAAGACGTTAATCGTCAATGGGATGAGTATTATAGTACGTAGTAGGTACTATAATTTATTCTCTGGTATTGATGTCAGCTATATACCTCTCCCGATTTGAGAAGGGCACGTCAGGAGAGGTCGTGCGGTATATACGCGACAAATGTGACGAAGGAAGGATCCCGGTTCAGGCCCTACCTGAGGTAAAGATAACGCGGCTGGAATCAAAACGCGAGACGTACTTCAAGTCATATGTGTTCAGATTTCCAGCCAAGTTGAGAGAAACATTCCTGGCACCAGACTTTTGGCCTGAAGGGATTGTTTTCCGACGGTACAGGGAGCCGAGACTAACATGAATCCCTAACTGTACGATATAGTTTTGTAATATTATTCAACCCTTTAAAATATATATGTTAGTCTGTAAGGTATGTGTTTTCGATATGGGCCGCTGGTATTTTTACAATGTGTAACTGTACTATTGCCTGAAATAAAGATTATTATTATTATTCCTTTTATTCAAAATAAATCACGGATTTCATCCGGTCCTTTACAAAGGCATAAGTGGGGCTGTAGCCAACACTTAGAGGCCTGTTTGGTATAAAAAATACAAAGTAGTATAAAAAACAGAAACATTTGGATGGATGGTGACTTATTATTATTATTATTGACGGGGTAGTATAGTAGGTATATACGCGTGGGCTACAACACCCAGAACAGAACTACACCACATAGACAATTGTACACGAAAGGTATGACACGGCAATATTATAGATAATATTACCGTGGTATTGACAATAGGGTTACCAGATGAAAAAATCAAAAGTCTGGAGCAGAGGACTGATTTCCATTGAAAAATCCTGAGATTTCTCATTGCTCGAGCATTACACAACGAACTGTGGTTTAAAATAGATTTAGTTAGTAGACTAATATACGATATAGAACAAATGCGTTAACTACTTCAATATTTCATAAATTTAAATAACGTAAGTTACACAGGAAAAACAGTTTATGGCAAAGGTACTCGGTAGAATGTTTAATATTTCCTCACTTTGGGAACAGTTTGTTAAGGCGCATTCCGGAGCGAATGACCTTCATAATCTGGTTCTGGGCGACATTCTACCAGAGTCTAGTTTCTGAGAAGTTAGTTAAAAAAATATAAAAAAAGCCTTTTAAAAATGTAAAACGTAGATTTTCCTAGTTCATGTGCAATGAAGATGCAAGGAATAAGCGTTTTCTTTCCAATTTCATTCCTTTTTTAGTATTTAATTTCATAGATAACTATTAATCTGAATAATATTTAAACGTAGTTATAATATGTAGAGCAAATATTGAAGATTGTCATGATATTTTTTATTTTGTTTAATGTCCTTGAAATAACGCGATGATAGCTTCTAAAACTTTAATGTCTGCGCAGCGTTTACTATGGCACGTGCCTTAAGGCGCGGTCCAATCCTAGTTTTAAAACAATTTTCGATGCTTTACATAAGGTTGAGAATTGCTTACCAGAATGGACGACGTAATGCGAAAATTCAATTGAATACTTTAATATATTTATTTCGTAAAATCAAATGATTAAACTTTAATGATAAAGGAGTCCACAGAACTCCGGTTATTAGGTTTAAGCGTCGAAAAACGAAGTTTTCGTGAAGTCTAATCATGAAATTTGGAACTCATTTCGCCTTAAGCTGGTGCCTGTGAAACGTCCGTGGTTATTCTGATTGTTAATTAACCAAAAATAAAAACTTTTAAATGTTCATTATAAGGCTCTTTTCCTCTAAAATTTAAAGGGCACTCAAGGTAGGTATTTATATTCTTGAGCAACAGGTACCTACAGTAGGTACCATATGACTGATATATTATGAAGAATATAATTCACAAAACTTTTATAATTCACGAACAAAAACAGATGACGACACCTGTTATGAAGCGATGTTACTTCTCGGAATCGATTCCAAGTTTGAATCGTAAATAAAGTAAAGCGCGTCGTTAAGTTCCATTGATAATCGATTTATACAAATTGATTAGTATTGCCATGATTTATTTATGTTAGTATGCAAAACGAAACGAAACAAACTACAAATTCGCGTAATTTTTTGCATCCCTAAAAGAGTTGGCAAAGGTGTATTTTGAACACCAATGATTCGTCAGCCATGTTTTTGGTTTTATTACATTTGATGATGAAATCTTAATACTTATTACTTAAGATGATGATAACTATCCATGTGCAGTAAAAGGACAGGTAATTAATGTAACTTAATTTTTATAAATATGATTATTCAAGCACTAACGCCTGCTTAGCGATGCCTAACATTTTGAATTTTATTGAAAAAAATTCTCATCCTCTGACGGGATTCGAACCCGCGTCCCCCGACAATCCGTGTCAGACGCCATGACCACTAGGCTACCGAGGTACGACGTCCGAATTTTATCTCTATACTATATTTAACCGTCGTATGGGGAGTGAGCGACATCTATTGAACAGCTTGACAGCATAAGATGTTAGGTGTCATTGCGTCTTACAGGGATTGTTAGGGGACGCGTGTTGCGGGGAATTTAGCAGTTTATGCCTTTTATGTAGTAAGTATCTAATAGGGAAAGATGTTGGAGCCATTCAACCTCTACGGGGAAAATTGGATATATTTCTGTCGCTTCAAATCCCATAGACCAAACGAACCAATACGCTGCTGGCGGGTAAGCCAGTTATGAATATAAACAAAGTGAGATAAAAAAAATATATAAATATATGATTTACTTACTAGCTGTGCTCCGCGGTTTCATCCACGTGGTGATAGACGGCGATGATGATGAAACAAATACTTATATCCTATGCCACTCAGTAAAAATGTATCTTTATACTGAAGAAAGATTTTATTTAATCGGTTTACTAGTTTATGAGTGTATTACGTACAAACAATCAAACTAAGGGATATACCATGCGTAGTATTTATTTATTTATAAAGCTGTCGAATTTTTTGGCACAAAGATACAATACATCTATCTATACTAATCTATCTATCTATATACTAATATTATAAAGAGGAAAGATTTGTATGTATCATCATCATCTCAGCCGTAGGACGTCCACTGCTGAACATAGGCCTCCCCCATGATTTTCCAAAAGGACCGGTTGGAAGCGGCCTGCATCCAACGTCGTCCTGCGACCTTAATCAGGTCGTCTGTCCACCGTGTCGGTGGACGACCTACGCTGCGCTTGCCGGTCCGTGGTCTCCACTCCAGAACCTTTCGGCCCCATCGGCCATCTGTTCTGCGTGCTATGTGCCCTGCCCACTGCCACTTCAACTGGCTAATCTTCTGGGCTATGTCGGTGACTTTCGTTCTTCTACGGATCTCCTCATTTCTGATTCGATCACGTAGAGAAACCCCGAGCATAGCCCTCTCCATAGCTCGTTGTGCGACTTTGAGTATGTTTGTAACGAAATTTGTATGTATGTTTGTAACGAATTGGCTTACTTAACGCTTATTAAGTACTGGTCCGATTTCAAAAATTATTTCACTATTGGAAAGCTACATTCACCCTGAGTAACATAGGCTATATAAGATTCATCATCATCATCATCCATCATCGCGCGGGTGAAACCGCGTAGAGCAGCTAGTGGTATTTAATACTTGCGGTAGTGACCATGTCTATTTAAAAACATAAATAATCAAATATTTCCTCTTTGTTATTAGTGTGGATTAAAAATTATAACTGTTTTATTATTTTTATCTGCAACAGTAAAATTATACGAACGGCTTATACGCAGCGTAGTAACGTGAATTGTAGTCGACAGTGATTCTATCATAAATACCAGGAGGGCAATTCTACTATTTTACAACGTTCAACAATCAATCATGCTGCAACTGCAGTTCGACTCCGGTTGTCGTTCGATAATAACCCAAAAAGGCATTTTGTTTGGACAATATTGGAACATAATATCATCTTAAACCCTACTATTATGTATATAATATATGAAAATGAACCCCTATTTCTTCTGGTCACTCTTAGATAACTTGGGAACGGATGGAACAATCACGCTAATAATTTTTTGTTGTTAATTATTGTCAGGAGAAGGTTCTTAAGAATGAAAAACCAAGAAAAGATGGGAAGGTTATGGCGAGGCCAAAGGCCCGTAAAGTAAAAAGTAGAATTACTGCAGTTGCAGTAATTCTTCTATTTTACTGCCCGATTCCACTAATTAAATTGCAATCGAACCGTAGCTGAACGGCGACTTTTATGCGTTTTCTTATTCTGCTATCGAATAACAGTCCAGCTGCTAACTCGATAGATCATGAACGCGTTGATTACACATATTCGTATATACACTCGAGAGCAATGAATCCGGGTCACTTAAAAAATGTTAAAAATCTCGGAAACTAAAAATGATAGGTTAATGCAATAAATTGTATTTAATAGACGATGTAATACTCCTTAAATGAAAGTAAACAAAAATATGAGTCACCATACATTTTATTAACACAAAATTACATAAAGAAAAAAACTGCTGATCCCTCCTTAAAACAAAAATAGGAAACATGAAATTTTTGAACTTTATTACGATTTTCTTGAATTTTAATACTTCGTATTGCCTCCTCGTGCTTCCATTACTGCGTTTACGCGGTTTGGCATGCTGTACACCAAGTTCCTTATACGATTTTGGGGAATATTCTCCCATTCCTCTGTGAGAGCAATTTTGAGCTCACGAAGCGTGATTGGGGGAGGGTTTCGTTGTTTTACGCATCTCCCTAGCTCGTCCCAAGCAAGCTCGATCGGGTTGATATCCGGGCTGCGCGCTGGCCAATCCATACGAGTAATGTTCATCTCTTGAAGGTAGTCATTCACCATCCTACCTGTATGAGGTCGGGCATTGTCATGCATAAATATAGCATCCTCACCTAAATTGACCATAAATGGACCAACGTGATCATTGAGGATTTCTTCCACATATCTTTCGCTAGTAAAAGAGCCGTTTTCTATGATCACCAGCTCTGTGCGACTTTCAGAAGAAATTCCGGCCCACACAAGTACAGACCCACCACCGTAGGCTACTTTTTCTTCGATGCATGCTTGCTTGAATCTTTCCCCTGGTCTTCGATACACTCTGTGTCTTCCATCGTGCTTGTAGAGCATAAATTTTGATTCGTCGGAGAACATAACTTTTGACCAATCTTCAATACTCCAATTTACGTGGCTCTGGGCATATCTTAGTCTTGAAATACGATGCCCACGCTCCAGTTTTGGGCCGTTTGCAGGTCTAAGGGGTTTAAAGTTAGATTCAGCAAGCCGACGTCTTACTGTCCATGCACTTGGGTTACTTCCTCCGAGGCGTCGAAACTGATTTGTGAGTTCAGTTCCTGTGAGAAAGCGATTTCGAAGCATGGTGTTCACCAAGTATCGGTCTTCTCGTGCTGTGGTACACCTGGTTCTGCCCGTTCCTGGTCTGCGTAGGTTAGAACCAGTTTCTTCGTAACGTCGGAGAACTCTTTGTACTGTTGACAGCGACACACCGACAGTCCTGGCTGTATCGCGCTGACTCCGGCCGATTTCCAGCATTGTAAGTATTCTGGTGCATTCTTCAGGCGTAAGCGACATAATTTCAGCTTGAATAATGAATATAGAGCACTATCAACATGGTTTATGTACCCACATAAATGACAGATTACAAACAAAAGCAAAACCAAATGCTGTAATTTCGTAGTTCCATCTTCGAAAGTGGCCCTTTTTAAATTTGATTTTTTTATGATATAACTTTACAATAACTAAGAAGTTTTAATACCTTCATTTAAGGAGTATTACATTGTCTATTAAATACAATTTATTGCATTAACCTAGCATTTTTAGTTTCCGAGATTTTTAGGATTCTTTAAGTGACCCGGATTCATTGCTCTCGAGTGTATTAGTGTTAATTATATATTTATTGAAAAGTAGCGTTTATGTTATGTTAATGTGACGCTACAATCTAATTTGTTTACAGAAATAGTAGAATGGCTTTTTTCCAAAGTATCGAACGACAACCGGAGTTGAACTGCAGCTGCACACAGCGGTATAGATTGTTGAACGTTGTGAAATAGTAGAATTGTTCTCCTGATGTACCCGAAGTACCTATGTGTGTAAATATATATACCTACATGTGTACCTGAGTCGTATTAACATTCTTAGAGATAAGACAAGCACACTGACCGTAGCGTACGTGATTATATGTCAAATGATTATTATTATTAATACCTTTGCTCTATTTTCATTCAAGTGTTTTTATGTTAAGTAGGAATTAGGTACCTACAACCCGGTCACAATATCTGTACCTGACCTCGTGACGTCATATCGGCGGTCTGGGTACGGTGTGAAAAAAAGTTTTTTCGAGAATGTGGAGGTAAAAAAAAATTACTAACCTTTTCAAATCAATTTATTATTGATGAAGGGTTTGTTATTAAAAACAATAATTTTGATTACAAAAACATTTATTATTAAACTCAGTCACTATAAATTATTGACTCTATGCCTGACATTGTATCTTCCTCACTCTCACTTTCTGAACTCTCCGAACTATCTTCCCCTAGTGATATTAAAAGTTATGTGATGTTGTCATCTGCTAGATGACAACATCACACAACTTTGATGATCCTTTTCCCAGTATTCTCGCTGTAGTCTCTCCACGTGATTCACATCTTTTTTCCAGTCAGCTGGCGTAATTGACTTAATCGCATCTTTTGTAAGTTGTTCTATTTTCTTTTCCGATTGGTCAATGTTTTTATCTGCCACCCTTTGCTTTACCAAATTCCATATATATTCGATAGGGTTTAGGTCACAATGATAAGGTGGCAGACGCACAACTTCTTGGCCATGCTCTCGCATCAAATCGTCGACGACATATTTTTTCGGCGGCATTGTTCTCAGCTTCATTTTTAATTTTCATTAGAGTCCTCTTTGATATCCCAGTTGCAGCACAGGTTCGTTTCACCACTTGGTCTACAGGTATGGTCTACTGTTTATTTGCTTTCTCCGATTCAAAAAACTTGAGCACTTACAAGATTAAATTTCTTGATTCGCTGTGTATTGTTTTTCCCATGACTTCAGTTTAACAGCTACAACAATTTTATTAACAACCAAACCAGTCCAAACTTAACAGTAAACAGTCTAAACTTAACAATAAATATTAAAAAACAAAACAACAACAAAGCGAAAATATCAAAATTATCGGGACGTGTATCGGAAACGAAGATGCTAACCGTACTGTCGCACCGGGGAGTGCGCGGAGAGGTGACAGGGGAAGCGGGAGAGGCGCCGCATTCCAGCGAGGTGCACAGATATTCTGACTGACTGTTGTACTTAAAGTTATTTTAGCTTTACGTTCGTTTTTAATACATATGTACGTGATTATCAGATCATAGTAAAATAATAGTTATAGGTAATGATAAGAGTACCTATCACACTGTTTTAGACGTTCGCGGTTGTTAACTAAATTATAATTAGTACTCACGGGATGTACACCACGATTACGCATGTTTTGGAGTTACATGCACCATGTTCACGGGTAGATTGAATATGCGGGTGAATGCGAAAAATGTTCGAAGTTATTAAAAGCAGACAAAACGGTCTACCCTCTTTCTCACTCTTTATCACGGATACCACTGGCCTTGGAACCCTTTGTTCTCCGTATCCCTGAAACCTAATTAGTATTCATCGCGTTTTGCCTAAACTTCATTCTTAACATTAAACAACTGCCTATTTATCACTGTACAAGTAAGTACAGTGAGAAACACTAAGTACACTCTCTTTAAGTCTCGACAATACACACTAACTGTATCACTGCGAATGTTGTTTTGATCACATTTTCGACGATTGTTATTCCGTTTTAGACAACCTACCACTGGATTGGATAATAGTATATCACATAGTACTTAAGATTAATATTTAAAAATTTAGAGATATTAAGAAGATTAGAAAGTTAGAAGAACTATTTATCAACCTTCTCACTTTTTATTTAACACTTTTCAGTTATATTTTGTTTAAACTTCGTACTTATTAAATATGATTTATATTAGACCTACACTAATATAGTTATTTTTCATAAGTTAAACATATTGTTGGAATATGTATGACAAAATAAATCCGTCCCACTCTAGTAAGTAGTAGGAGAGTATTTCTCTTTCTTACGTATTTACACAATAACAGCCCTTATCATCATCATCATCATCATCTCAGCCGTAGGACGCCCACTGCTGAACATAGGCCTCCCCCATGATTTTCCAAAAGGACCAGTTGGAAGCGGCCTGCATCCAACGTCGTCCTGCGACGGACTACAGCCCTTATAGTTTCATATAATATTAAAGTATGAAGGGCACAGTTCTATCCAGGGGGAACGCAGAGTTGTGACTAACTCACAACTCTGCGTTCCGCCTGGATAGAACTCCGCAGTAGAGAGCACGCACACACCTCTCCTGTTAAATATAACGACATTAACGACACTAAAAAAAATATCTTTGTAAATCGTTAATTACGTCTTTCATTAGTCACCCTAATCTATTACATATACCAACTAGCTGCACCCGCGGTTACAACCGCGTGGTGATGGAGGATGACGATGATGAAAATGCCTATTTGTTAATGCAACGATCTACCTCTATACCAAATTTTATTAAAATTGGGCCAGCCGTTTTAGCGTGATGAAGTAACAAACACACGCACAAACTTTCGTCTTTATAACCTTAATGTGATTATCAGATATGTTTTATATACCTACACTAGCTGCTCTCCGAGGTTTCACCCGCGCGGTGATGGATGATGATGCTGATGATGAATCTTATATAACCTATGTTACTCAGGGTGAATGTAGCTTTCCAATGGTGAAATAATTTTTGAAATCGGTCCAGTACTTTTTGAGCCAATTCGTTACAAACATACATACAAATCTTTCCTCTTTATAATATTAAGTAGTATAGAAATACGAACTGTTTAAGTTTATGTGGTCTCAGAATGACGCATATATGAAATTACGCATAAAACAAACAGGATCTAGTCATCGTGTCTTCAACCAATCTCATTTTGACCTCAAAGAGGCATTTACTTAGTACGTGTATTAGGCAAGGCTTGAACGGCTCAAGTTTTGGAGTTAACACGTGTTCTCGGCTAAGAATATTTAACCTTGAAAATAATACTTGAAAAACAACGTGTAGAGCATACAAATCGCATTTTATGTTGTAACTTAGAGAGATGTACTGGGAGGCTATACTATGTACATACATAGTATAGCCTCCCCACGTCCTTTCGTGACAGACCTTTAGCTATGCCTTTTGTAGTGTTAATGTTATCGACAAAATAACAGATGCAGTATACATATCTAAACAAAAACTATAGTCTAAAGTACCTATAGAGTATAGTCGAACCTATCCGATAAATATGTATTACGTGACATACCCCGTGTTTCTAATTAAAAAAGAGTGAAAACCACGTTAGTTTTTACAACAAGATTTCTCAGCTATAAAAGGGGTAAATTAAAGATAGCTTCAGCCTGCTAATGTATACATTAAATCGTCCACCATTGTATTACATTTATTTATATTACAATGGTATTAGGTACTGACTTAATTATTATATTTAACAACTAGCTGCTCTCCGCGGTTTCGCCCGCGCGGTGATGGATGATAAAGATAAATCTTATATAGCCTATGTTACTCAGGCTGAATGTAGCTTTCCAATGGCGAAAGAATTTTTGAAATCGGTCCAGTACTTTTTGAGCCAATTCGTTACAAACATACTTACCTACATACAAATCTTTCCTCTTTATACTTAAAAAAGTACCTATACTTACTTACCTCAAAACCAAAAAGGAACCCTTAGGGTAGGATAATTTTATAGTTCCGGGGAATCCTAGAGGGGTATGAGTCTGTAAACGCTACTTTTTATTGTAAAATAAGTCGTAAATAATTTCTTCCATAGTGTTTTGAATATTTATCATTTTAACCCTTACAAAAATTACGGTAATAAAAGTTTTTGTACCTACTAAGCTGTAATTAAAATCGGAAGTTCTTGCATATCTCTATTAATCATGTGATTTTAAGCATTTTCTACAGACTTCCATTTTTGGAACAGTTACTCAATTCGACTGTTTTTTATGTTTGTTACCTCATAACTTTCGATAGGGTGGACCGATTCTCAAAATTATTTTTCGTTTGATCCCGTGTGGTCCCGTTTAAATTTCATCAAATTCAGTCTAGTAGTTTTTGAGTTTCACTCCGATATCGGATTTTTACTAAAGTAATAGAATGGAAGTCGGTATTAAGTTTTTTTTAAATTGCACTTGTCTAACTACAAATGCGACCTTGTTATGGCGTCATTTTCATAAATATAATTGTATTTTATCATCTTTGCCATTATCTTGATAATCCTAATGTGGTACTAAGATATGGCATACTTTACTTATCTCAGAATGTCGCCATATTATAATTTAGGATAATATCGTGCTAAATGACGTCACAAGGACAGTTATTACGCAATACTAATCTAATACTTTTTGAAAACTGTGTTTACCAAGCCTGGTCATATTGGTACAATATTTTTGATTTTTAATTAAGTGGTATCTAATCACTATACATATAATAAAACTGTAGAGGTCGAATTTCTGTACAATGAAAAAATGCTAAAATCCGAGTCAGGGAGTTCCTTACATCCGTAAGGAGTGAAATCAAACTAATTAATTTTTTTTTCAATTTCATTGTTTCTCCGTTTGTCTGTTTGTACGGGCTCATCTCAGAAACGGCTGGACCGATTTAAATGAAAATTTGTATGGTGGTAGTTTATACCCCTGATCAACATATAGGGTACTTTGATCCCGGTAAATTAAAGAGTTCCCGTGGGATAGTTAAAAACTGTAATTAACCGTATCCCGCGAGGCCATGCGAGCGAAGCCGCTGGCGGGTCAGCTAACAATAATTTAAATTTTGAAACCGATTTCTAGTCTATCACTGGAGATACTCATCATTATTGACAACTCCTGTACGCAAAAATGTTAGATAGTAAGTTTAAGACTCAGCGGCTCAGCACCCACTCAGCCTAGGTTCCACTCAGCCCGAAGAATAAAAAGTATCGACTAGAGTCAGGTAATAAAAGTATTAAAAATGACTGGAGCTTACAAAAGTGACATAGAGCCGCCATTTTATTTGATTACAATCAATATTTGATTGCAATTGAGATACAAAATGGGCTATTTTGTTGGCTATGCCGTTCACATTTTTCCACCTAACAAAATTGAACATACAAAATGGTCTTTTCCAAAAAGCGCTAAATCAATTTCGATAAAAATATATGTGGCACCTCTGAAATAAGAACTTCCAAACAAAAAAAAATAAATTATTCATAGTTTGCAGTGTAATTGCAATATCATATAGATAAAATCATAGGTACAGTCGAGTCGAGAACCTCTTTCTCGAAGTTGGTTAAAAATAATATTATCTAATCTAACCAATGCGCTCCTGACTTTCCTTTGTCTGCAGAACCAGCTACCTCGTACATTGGGCCTACGAATATCTGCTTGCTTGTACTTTGTCTTAGATCGTCGCCCAGTCTAGTGTGGTTTCTTTTCTACACACACTACTTGAGTGAAGATTTGACAGGAAATGCCTCACAAAATTTCCTCAGATCTGTACTCAAGCTTAGATTTAAAACTGATTGTACTTCTTAAATACTTGACTTAAGCATAGGAAGTAGGAACACGCTATCTTCATCCGGAAACCCGTCTACCCCATCAGATCGGGCATCCGTTCTACGACTGATATGCCAGGCCCATCGGCACTATAACCTATGGTGGCACTGCGGATGCAAAGTTGGAGGTCTCACAAAGTTATCTTGCAAAATCATTGAACACGTACAACCTTTTGGTAAAACTGTTATGGGGTTGGAAATAAAATAAATGGACTCAGAATTATGAACCACCTGATTGTACAAATTAATACCTGTTAATACATATAGTAGCTATGGAAAGGGCTATGCTCGGTGTTTCTCTGAGGGATCGCATCAGAAATGAAGTGATCCGTCAGAGAACCAAGGTCATCGACATAGCCCACCGGATCAGCAAGCTGAAGTGGCAGTGGGCTGGCCATATTAGCCGTAGAACCGACAACCGTTGGGGTAAACGAGTTCTAAAGTGGAGACCGCGTCTTGGCAAACGTAGTGTAGGACGTCCTGAGGCACGGTGGAGTGACGATCTGCGCAAGACGGCTGGCAAAAACTGGATGCGAGAAGCCCAAGATAGACCTAAGTGGCGTGCAATTGGAGAGGCCTATGTCCAGCAGTGGACTGCTACAGGCTGATGATGATGATGATGATGATGATGATGATGATAATACAAATCAATAAAATATAGAAATGTTAAATTCCAGTTAAACAGTGAAAACTCAAGTTATGGATATTGATACTATTGATATATAGTTATTGTAATTTATAGACCTAACAGTGTTAAAAGAGAATAGTTTAGTTTTGTATTTTCTGTACCTAATTATCTAAACATATAAAAAATGAAAAATGAATTTCTGTCTGTTTGTCTGTGCGTTTGTGCACGCTAATCTCAGAAATGGCTTATCCGATTTAGATGTGGTAAGCTTCACTAACATTAAGTGTTTTATGTCAATCGCTTCATATATATAAAAGTTATTGAAATTTAAAAAATAACTCTCGCCACTACACAATAAAGCCGCTGGCGGGTCAACTATGTAGTTAACTTAATAAAATGTATTCTTATTCTTACCACTGCCGGATTACTTCGTTCTAGCTTCTATCCTTTTGAGAAACTATGACTATATTCTGGAGAATTTCTTGCTCCATAGCCATAGTACCTTTACTTTACTCTTGTCTCTCTTGTCTTCTCTTCTCTTTGTCTCTTGTATATCTGCAGTCTATCGACTGCACCGTCTGTTCGCACCGCCTCCCGACCTTCACACTATACAAGCACACAATGCACCTACCCCGAGAGCTATCACTTATATTAATAAGACTTTAACACAAAATCCAGATCTGGATATATTCCATGATACGGTAGGTAGATTCAGGATACTGTTTCTGACCTAGTTTAATTGCGCCATGTAATGTGTTGGATTTTAGTCTATAAGTTCCATGTATAAATTGAAATAAAGAAATAAATAAATATCTAATGCTTAAGATGTAAAAATATTATAAGAATTATTATGTACAATTTTATAACAGTTTGCTCATAAGAAAGTATGCTTTAATTGCATTTTCAATGAGCTAAGATTATATTTATGCAATTTACGAGGAGAAACGGTGGCTTTCACTTGAATTCCGAGATTTAAGGCGTTACTTATTTGGTCATAAATTGTTATGTAAGCAGCGAAGTATGTAAGTAGACTATTAGGAATTTAACGTTGTTAGCTTGAGTTAGGATTCTTATAAAAGTATTGACTTTAGAGTGACCAAGTTTTTCGCCAGAGCATTTAAAATGTCCATGACAACTGCAGAGCTATCATGAAATTGCATTGCAAACCGAACAGCTTTATGTGGGTGGGTTGGTACAAACTACAAGTATCTACGTTTTATTGATATACCGTTCATAGTGCACTACAAAATTGTTGTTACGCCTTTTTTTCCCGGGAAAATCTTTTATAAATACCACCGCCCCCGGGTTTACCTTGAACAACTGAAACTTGAAAACACGTGGTTGTTCCTCCAAGCGCCTTTATGTCACTACAGGAACGTTTTGGCAATCGTCTGCGGTCCCGGTGACGCTGATCCCCCAGCAGAGGATCCCAACCCGATGGGGTTTGAGTGAACTAAGCTCTAGCCCCGTCTTACTTACGGAAACACCGCGCGCGCCGCCTCGGGGACACTGATGTTTGGACGACGGACGCCCCCGCGTACGCCGCCCCAGTCCCCAATCATGGAGGTAGGAGAAGGGCGTGAAAGATTAACCTCTGACGCCCTGGTTTCTTTCTGCGGATTGGGAGCTCGGATTTGCTGTTACGCATAGTTCAACTACTACTAGTGGAACAGTTTTGTGTATGACATCTATATGTAACATTGGTAACTGTTGTGTGAATATTCGTCCTCAAAAGTTCATCAGAGATGAGTTTACGGCATTTAAGACTCTTTTAAACACTAAGTGTTTATACTATAGAAAAGGTCCAGCTTTTTTCGATAAACAGAGGGAATACATACTAGTATGCGCTACTAAATTGTTGTTACGCCTAGTTACTAGTAGTAGAACAGTTTTGCGTATGTCAACTAAATTTATACATTTTTATTGTTCTGGTGAATATGTGTACTTGAAAGTAAATTTATCATAAGGTGGGTGGACCATGGAAGGCCACTCTAACGAGTAAACACTTTTTATTCGTTTATTTACTGGATAAATAAAGGAAACAAATTATTAAATGATACTTTGTTCTATTGTGCACCACATAAATCACTTTAATTTTACCTAACTTTAGCCACTATTAATTAAAGTTTAAATTTATTAAGCTCTTCCAAATGGCCTTGCAAGGAACACGGCTCCAAACAAGGCCAATATTATACATCACTCGTTCAACTTAAAAATAGAGTTGTAACATTAAATATGTCGGCTTTTACTAAAACTACATTATAAACTCTATAATTTAAGCGAAACTTTTAATGCTCAATATATTTTTATCATCTATAAAAAACTCAACGAACATTACTTGAACACCATCGTATAACTAAGAATATAATGATGGAAATTATTTAAAAATAATAGTATTGAGTATTATATTGGCATCAAATAACTTGCCAACGCGTTTTATAGTGAAATAAAAAACTTTTTTATTTACCCAAAATGGCCTTCATATGGGTCCGTTCTTTGTAAGGCCAAAATGTTCCTTAGAAGGCCAGACTAACAATTATGACTATGACTTTTTTATATTAATTATAATAAAATAATAGAAACTACAGACTACCGTAATTATAAAAAAACTTATCATGGCACATAGTCAGCCTTGTAGTCAGGAATGTTTAAAATCAACTATTCTTAAGATTAAAAGACGAAAATAATATAGTAATTTTCGTCTAACAAAATAAAATTTATTTCGGAAACAAACTTAGAATCTAAAACGGATATTAATTTATGATATTTTAATCACAATCTGGCAATTAATATGAGACCTTTTTAGTGAGACCCATACACTCCTCGTGATACCACTTTTAACATTCGGTACATTGCCTCATGTCTCCCATTTTACACTCGCCACATGCGTGACAGTATCACTGCTTCTCTTCACCTTCTGCATTTTTCTTCTTCTCTATTTTAGATCTTTTCGTGTTTTGTTTTGTACTATTCTTTTGAACCTTTTAGTTTTGGTTTTCTTCCTTTGGTCTTGTTTAATTGTAGACTTTCCTTGTTTCTTACTTATCAGTATCGTCAGTTACATATTCTTCTTTTTGACTTCAGTTTAAATAAATCTTTTACTATTCTTTGTCCCTTATAATTAATAGCTTTTTACCGTGGAGGTGAAGACTTTACCGTAGCGTAGTTTGGAGTAGGCTAAAAAACATGAAACGATTCTTCTTTATCCTTTATTAGCTTAATTAACGGTTCGTCATCATCCAAAGATCTGGGCTCATGACTCTTTAGTTGAGCTTTTGTTTTGGAGTAATTCTGTTCGAGATCATCATCAAATGACGAAGAAGAAGTGTATAAATCCGAGACTTGAAGTTTAGTCATGTAGTTATCTTTGATAAATGATTCACTATGATTCAAATACATCATCTGATTCAGGACTAGAACAGACGATGTTTGTTTGTAAGCCCGGATCTACTCAGAAGAGGATTCTCGTACAGAGATGGTTGAGAGTCATGTTTCGTATCTGCGACGTTGAAACGGTGTCCTGAACTAAGCAGCATGTGGCGGCACTGATCATTGACCGTAACATCTAATTTTAAGTCTGAACCATCAGTTGAAGAACTGGTTTCCTTTTTGGTGTTGCAGCTTAAAATTTGGCAATGACGATACTATCTTCTCTTTGAAAGTTGATAGAAGAATTGAAGAGACGTCAGAAACATAAGCTTTCATCTATCAGTCATTATGCTGAGACGACAATTCTGACAATTTCTTAAATTCAAACACAGGGGGCGAGACTTGAACAGATATAAGTGGTTGGTCGATCTGGTGTTGTAAAGTTTCCGATAAAGGTCTTTCTTTCGATAAAGGTAAACCAGTGGCTTTGAATCTATTCGATATATTGGTTTGTGTCATACACTTTGGCCATGTTCAGAAGAAAATGTTGTTAAATGCAGCTTTGTTTATACGAGTAGTTCTCTCTTGAGAATTTCACAGGTAGTTCAAAACTTCTTCATCCCAGTGATGTTCGAAGGACCGGTTCGCTGATTTATCAAGAGGTTGGAGTTCGTGCATCGTCTGTTCTAGTGTGTTTGAAGGTAAGCAGTATAATACTATACAATTTTTACCTGCTTCTTCCAGAGCCTCTCATGATAAATTACACTTTGCGACATCAAAGATAAGCAGACACTTACCGGGTACTTCATGTTGTGCTAAATGTTGAATGAACTCTACGAATAAGCTACTGGTCATGGTGTCTTTGGATGCCATGCTTACCCTTGTTCTGGGTGGCAAATTTAATGCTAATTCTGATCTGTGCCTAATCCCTTTAAAAAAGTTCATTATTTTGTACTGCTTCCATGGCACGTCTTAAACTGTCTTCATCCCATGTACTACCTCTTTTTCTAGGTTTTGACTCTGACATTTATGAAATCTGAAATATTTGCATAAAATTTAATCATCAGTTCCATCCGATTTATTGTAATAAAGATTTTTTGCTTAAAGTTTAGTTGTAGACAGACTATGTTATATATAACTTACCGCAGACTTACTATCACAGACTTTACCGTTTTTAACATGCACATATTTTTTTTATATTCGTTGCTTTTCATGTAAATTAGTTTAGTTGGTTTTCAGACATACCTTTCCATGAAAGAAATTTAAATGTATACTGGCAATAAATTAATTTTCATTTCAATCTGAGTTAAAAAGTTTATTAACGCTAATAAATGAAATATTATAAATATAAAACATTGATTCAACTGTAACGATACGTATTTGTTACTAAAAAGTAAGTGTTCATTTGTTCATGGTTTGTAAATGTTCCTTGTAAGGCCTATGTGCCATAGCAAGGCCAACCGTAAAGTTTTTGATTGGCCTTATAAGGAACCACCGGCTTTCCTAGGAACACTACCGATATTTTAACTTAAATTTAGGCAAAACTTTGTTTTTTTTCTTTAGTACCATAAATATATTCTTATACGACAATTCTCAGTGAAAAAATATGTAATAATAATAGGTTATTGACTAAAAACTTACCTTCATCTGTGCGCGCGGATAACAATTGTAACGTCGACAACCGAACTCTACGAAGCGTGAGATCGTACTGCCACAAAAACGGCGCGATCGACTCGAGGCCGCGTTTGTGTCATTGAGTTTGATGGATCTTAGTGTGTAGTAGCAGGAATATGTCTTAACATGTCAATAACTACGATTTTTTAATAGTTGGCCTTCAAAGGAGCGTGGCCTTCCATGGTCCACCCACCTTAGATGAATATGCATTTATGAATCTTCGAAACTCTGAGTATTTAAAATACAGAAAAGATCCAGCTTGGTTACAGCTTTCTTTAAAGAAAAGAATGAATACCTACTAGCGCGCGCTACTAAATTGTTGTTACGCCTAGTTACTAGTAGTAGAACAGTTTTGCGTATGACAACTAAATTTATACATTGTTATTCGTCTGGTGAAGATGTGTACTCGAATGTAAGTTCATCAGAGATGAATCTAAGACGTTTGAGACTCTTCTAAACTATAGTGTTTAAAATACAGAAAAGATTCAGCTTGGTTACAGCTTTCTTTGAAGAAAAGAATGAATACATACTAGCGCGTGCTACTGAATTGTTGTTACGCCTAGTTACTAGTAGTAGAACAGTTTTGCGTATGACAACTAAATTTATACATTGTTATTCCTCTGGTGAAGATGTGTACTCGAATGTAAGTTCATCAGAGATGAATCTAAGACGTTTGAGACTCTTCTAAACTATAGTGTTTAAAATACAGAAAAGATTCAGCTTGGTTACAGCTTTCTTTGAAGAAAAGAATGAATACATACTAGCGCGTGCTACTAAATTGTTGTTACGCCTAGTTACTAGTAGTTGAACAGTTTTGCGTATGACAACTAAATTTATACATTTTTTATTCCTCTGGTGAAGATGTGTACTCGAATGTAAGTTCATCAGAGATGAATCTAAGACGTTTGAGACTCTTCTAAACTATAGTGTTTAAAATACAGAAAAGATTCAGCTTGGTTACAGCTTTCTTTGAAGAAAAGAATGAATACATACTAGCGCGTGCTACTAAATTGTTGTTACGCCTAGTTACTAGTAGTAGAACAGTTTTGCGTATGACAACTGAATCTACATAGATGCATCTATTGTTCCGGAATATTCGTCCTTGGAAGTTCATCAAAGATAAATCTGCGTTTTTAAATTTTTCGAAACTCAGTCTTCAGATTGTTTAAACTACAGAAAAGATTCAGCTTGGTTACCACTTCGTTTGATATACATAAGTATTAACATGCTTTACTAAATTGTTATTACGCCTAGTCACTAGTAATAAAACAGTTTTGTGTATGACATCGTACCATTGGTATACCTATTGTTCCGGTTAATATTCATCCTCGAAGTTCATCCGAGATTAATCTGCATTTAAGACTTCTAAACAGAGTTTTTTTTAAATATAGAATAGATTCAGCTTAGTTTACATCTTTTTTGATAAATAGAAATAATATATACTAGCATGCGCTACTAAGTTGTTTTTACACCTAGTCTCTAGTAGTTTAACAGTTTAGTGTGTGACAACTGTATTTATACATGCATTGTTCTGGTGAATATGTGTACTCGAAAGGAAGTTTATCAGAGACTAGCTGCTCTCCGCGGTTTCACCCGCGCGTTGATGGATGATAATGATGATGATGAATCTTATATAGCCTATGTTACTCAGGGTGAATGTAGCTTTCTAATGTTGAAATAATTTTTGAAATCGGTCCTGTACTTTTTGAGCCAATTCATTACACACATACATACAAATCATTCCTCTTTATAATATTAGTATAGATTCATCTGAATTTAAGACTCGGAGTGTTTAAAAAGATTCAGCGTGGTAGTGTGCGCTAAATTGTTGCTACGCCTAGTTACTAGTGGAACAGTTTTGTGTATGACAACTAAATGTAAAATTAGTACACTCGCCTGCAATAAGATGGGTTTTTTTTTTTTTTTTTATATTCCATAATTATCAAAATTTTGATACAGTTCTACACTATATAACATTGTAGAAAAGGATTATTTGTAACAGTACAATAATATAAATAACTTCATTTTAGAATAATTTTGATGTAAATTTAGTACATACAACTATTGTTCTGGTAAATATTCATCCTCGAAAGTTCATCAGAGATCTTTATGACTCTTCGAAATAGAAGTGTTTAAATTACAGAAAATATACAGCTTGGTTATAACTTTGATTGATAGAGAAACTATACAAATTATTGATTCTGGCGTTGAGTACTTTGCAAAAATCCCACTGCATCTCTGCCATATGCATTTTTCCAGCAGTCTCACCAAATATTGATTTTAATATTGTTTTAGAAATAATACAGTCAACTGTTGCACTTGCTTTTGAGCACAGCAAGACGAAAGATTCTCTTTTTTTTTTTTTTTTTAGAACGGACTAATGCTGTTTGCCTCTACCGGCATTTACAGCGTAACCGGACGGTTGGCGAGCGCAGATGGCACTCAGCCAGATGCGGGCGCTGAGGGCGCACCGCCTAAGGCGAGCGTTGAAGACGCTTCGCCGCAAGGAGAGGAGTAGGCGACTTGCTCAAGGGCACCACTAAGGTACGGACCTCGGCTTGGGCCGTCGCCAGGAGAGAGGGGAGTCGGAGAGACCGAAGGACCTGTAACACCGATCCTTATATATAAAGTTAAAGAAAGATGAATAGTTACTACAGACAAGACACTCGACTCATTAATGTAGGTAGACTCCTACCTAACGTGTGTATTACCTCCGTCGTGTTTGCCAGTCACACTACTCACGTACTATTGCTACATAACTTACATCATGAGATACCTCCAACCTTTTATGGAGAACCGACGTAATTATGTATCTCGTTTGCATTCAGAAGAAATGTGTATACGCACATAAAGTACCAGTCTGTTGCTGCAATAGTTTGGGCACAGATTGACCAATAGTTCCTTTGGTTTGGGTTTGCTTGGGTGTGTCAAAGTTTGTACGTGTGTGCTGATAGAGTACATACATGACTATGGAGACCGGCAGCGCTATTTTGTATCTCAGTTACAATCAAATGTTGATTGAATCCCGTTAAAATCGGTCGAGCCGTCTCAGAGATTAGCTGGAACAATCATGCAGACAGATAAAAATGTAAAACACTTTTTTATGGGATTACCGTCGCCCACGGACATCCGCAATACCAGAGATCTCGAGGATGCTTTACCGATCTTTGCGGAAGGGTGATAGGAAGGAAGAGATAGAATGGGTGAAGGTGGAGGGGGAGGAAGAAGGGGATTGAGAACGGGGAAGGGGGGAATCAGGCCTCCGGAACCTCCCACAAACCGTGCAAAGCTATGTTACTTCACGTCGGTGTTATGTGGGAGTGTGGTACTTCTCCGGTCGTGCCGGCCCATTCGGCTGTGGGGTAATTTGTTAAAAATAATGATTTTTTTGAAACATTGAATTTTATGTAAGTAATTACAGTATATTTTTGCATATGCATTTAGTGAAGAGCTGTTAATTTGGAATTACAAATAGACACTTCAGTATTATTTATATGTAAAATATGTGATACTTACGATAGTTTTCAAACTTCTTCATTTGATTTTTATTATATAGGGTAGAGGGTCCGACAAACCAAATGAGCGTGTTCGGAGGCCCACTTGGAGAATACAAGTTGCGAAAAAAACCCTGACCCCCCAATTTTTGTAACTTTTTTTTTGTTAATTTTCCCTTTTTCTCCGTAATTGTACCTATTGACCACCATAACATTTGTAAAATCTGTTTTAGACCGGATGTGTTTAGTTGAATTTGGTCTCTAATACACCTTCAGGCCACGCAAAGCAAAATTGGATACAAAACAGAGCTGATAACTAATTTAGATCATAGAGTGAAAACATGAAATAAATGTTACCTCATAGTACCATACCTCAACTTTCACAGTGATCTACTCGTAAAAAAAACACTAGCAATTCTGGAGGTAATATGCATTTCAAAACTTCTCTATTCATCACTTATTACAACGACATACTAAATTGGTATAATACTTAGCAGCTTATTGAGTTAAAATAAGATTCTCATTTATCATTTATTCAACAAGCTGGTAAGTTTTATACCAACTTAGTATGTCATTGTAATAAGTGATAAATACAATATAGGAGAAAACGGGAAAATTAACAAAAAAAGTTTTAAAAAAATTGGGGGGACGGTGATTTTTTTTGGCCAACATGTATTCTCCAAGTGGGCCCCCGAACACGCTCATTTGGTTTGTCGGTCCCTCTACCAAACAACCTGTATACAATCTATCCGCTACAGACTCATGGTCCGTACCCTTTGTATATCTTTTATTTCTACTTTATTTTAATACTACTTAAATACACTTAAGAAATTTCGATCGCCAAGCATTTCATGTGGTAAAAACTTAAACTAAACTTAATCCTATGTCTGTATATTTTTTATTGTGTCTTTGCTTATGTTTACTGTAAAATGCAATCAATAAACATCAAACACATTGACTTGTTATTAGTAAACTAGGTTACTAAGAAATTAATTATTCCATAAACAATAGACTCAACGAACAGAGCATTCGTGTTATGTTTATAATTGTTATTAATTGAATATGCATGCAATTAATGAAGATTTTGCTATTCATTATGCAGCTGCGTTGCAGCATAGCTTGGTGGTGAATGTAGTGGTGACAGCTGATCTGTCATAATTAGGTACCGCGTAAGCGATATCAATGTGAAGATTTATTTGTCTGGCAGGGTCTCATGAAATAAATCGTTGACTTTAGGTAGGTACCGATTACGATAAAATTATGATAGTGAATCATCATGTCTAGTAAATTTTGGGTATGGTGAGTTACGAAGAAATAATGTCAGGAAGCATAACTCAGAACAAATTCCACACAAAAAGTGGTCCTTCAAACCAAAACGACGTATTATTCCAAATACGAATTACTTCCGAGGTTACAAATAGACATGTTCGGGTTTAAATTTGAGAAGGAAAGCAGGGATTGGTCCACGCGCGTGCTGTAACGTCTACTATGACAGCTGAGTTATAGCGGCGTGAACGATGTTATTGATTTAGCACGACTTTTATTGGGTATTTTTTTATATTCCTGATATTATTTCTTCGTAGATGGTGAGTGTCGTGCTGCATAAAGCTATTATTAGTATTTTGCCTGGTTTTACTATAATACTTATTGCTGGTTAGTAGCCGCCAATAAGATGTAAATTTTTTGGCAGAATACCGATTAATCAACAACTGAGCAGGCCCACTTTTTTTTAAAACATACGTGCTGCATAGGTTTAGGTTTAAAGAAATTTATTCTCAAACTACCTGCTCTCCGCGGTTTCACCCTCGCAGTGATGGAAGATGAAACTTATATAGCCTATGTTACTCTGGGTGAATGTAATTTTCCAATGGTGAAAGAATTTTTGAAATCGGTCCAGTACTTTTTGAGCGAATTCGTTACAAACATACTTACATACAAATCTTTCCTCTTTATAATATTATAGTACATATAGTATAATTGTATATATAGTATAAATTTAGATAATACTTTTAGGCCCGTTTTTACCAACATTTAAGGTAAACACCTAAGCCAGTTAGGTAACACTTAGTAGTACAAACATATAACCTAACTAGGCTTAGGTGTTACCTAAAATGTTGGTGAAAACGGGCATAAGTGCTAACTGGGTTAGATGTAACCTAAAATGGTGGTGAAAAGGGCATTAGTCACTTTTATAAGTACTAATACTTAAAAAACATAATATATATGCGTTCGTCATTACACTAAACAAAACAAAACACATAAATAACTCTAAATGTTTATACAGTAATCAGTTTGAACTTACTTAGAGCATTTATTTCTTCTTAGAAACTCAGCTAGTTGCTTCTTCAATGCTTTAAATGAGCGAACATTGTTTTATATTTGAGGGATACCTAGTTTATTAAATAGTTGTGCTCCTGCAAAAGTGAACATTGTTTTTGGCTTTCAGAAGTACGAAACAACTGCATCGGCGAGTGCAGCGGTTGGAAACCTGTTTTCGTATCGTATAAGTTATGTTTCTATGGACGCTCCTATTGAGGGATACTGTACACTGCCTTATATTACCGCATGCAGTGCCTGATGAAAACTTACGCTTTTACAGCTTAAGATCAAAATCCTGCAACGTGGTTTCGCTAATGTTATTTTTAAATACAACTTGACTGTATGTGTGTACTACCCACTATCTTTATATAACTGTAAACTTATGTTCGAAATCCAAACATGTTTTATTAGCAGTCTACGAATAGAACACGTAAAAAAGAAAAGATTCCATATTCGAAACCGAAATATATCCTTTTAAGCCGCGTGACAGCGACCAGTTACTAGTTATGGAGTGAGTCCTATTTTATACCACGATCCGGTCCGCTGGCCACCGGACGGCCAACTACAGTTATGCCGGCACGTCTTGCGATGAAAAAAAAATTCAAGCTGAATAAAAAATTGCTCTTGGCCTTGGGTGAAATAAAAAGTACGGAAATGTGAGAATAGAGGTACCAAATGAAATTGAAAGGAAATGAAAATAGGAGATTTATCTAGAGATCTTTTGAGCAAACATCTTAAAGAAAATCTAGTTGTTTTTCTACACTTTTAATATTTTATCAATAAGTAATATAAGTATTGGTTTAAAATCCGTTTTTATTTGATAAAACACTTAAAGGTACTAAGTACCTACGTATATCAAAGGTACGGGTAACTACTAAGTACAACTACTTAGTACGTGTACTTACCTACCTACTTACTCTGTAGATCGGTATTAATAGTCGTGTAGCCACTATAGGTAATCTGTGACTATAGCCAGAGCCACCATTAATGACGGCTCTACTTGTCAGTAAAGACAAAAATTTATGACTGTGTAGGTATATTACCATAAGTACTTGTTTTTCAAGATTTGTAAGTATTTTTTCTAAAAAAGGATGGAAGTTTGCTGCTGCGCTGTAAATACCTACCGATTTTAATAAAATATGGTAGACATATACGGTACTTGACTTTAAAGAATTTCTAATATGAGCATAATTGGTGGAGTGGTTGCCGAGATAATAGATTGTGAAGTTTAAAAACTGGACGATGTTGGTAATATTCGACAAGAACATTTGGTACTTGGTCTTGTTAAAATAAACAAATATTTGTCAAAATTTTCTTTATTTCGATGACCTACTGATAAGGTCTACTAGAACTACTAGTTCTATTTGTTTTATCCTTAGTTTCGGTAATAATTATTTGGTTCAGTGAAAATCGACAGGTTTAAATTAAACCGGGTTTAGACCTGCGCTTTGACAACACTTTATATAGATCTTGGCTCCTCCTAAATAGATTTCTACCGACTTCCAAAAAGGAGTAGGTACTCAATTCCGGTTCTTAAATTCACCTTCAAATTATTTGAAAGCTGGTGCTTCCCGTGTGATCCCATTTAAATTTCATCAAATTCGGTCCAGTAGTTTTTGAGTTACACTCCAATAAAACTCCAAAACTGAATAGAATAGACGTCGGTATACAATTTTTAAAATTGGTCTTGTTAAATAACCTTAACGACCAGTATGTAACTGATCGCGCCCCGTGTCTTCACCCGCTAGATGAAAAATTATGCTAATGAACATATTTATTAATTTATTTATTAGGCGTTGTATATTTGTATGATAACAATGACTAATATATTAATTAATAATTATCACAGAATATAACTATAAAAAAAAATTCAGTATTTTAGTCGTGGTAACTGTAAATGTAACGAACGAACAAACGTTGAGTTAGTACCCGACTACGGCAAAGCAAAGGGAAGGGTTATGTCAAAGTCAAAATCATTTATTAAATTGAGACATCATAGACGCACTTATGGATGTCAATTACTATAATGTAGGTACCTAAAAGACTCTACCGCCGCGTTACAAAATATATAGAGCCTACCGAGAAGAAACGGCAAGAAACTCTGAATATGTTTTGGCCGGTGTGTGTGTACGTTTATATTCTTCTAACATGTTTATCTGTTCTATCATAACTTCTAAACTACTTATAATAGTTTGGCAACGAATGCTACTCGTACTTTGCAGAAGGTATTGTTTTGTTACGGGAGGTGGCACACGACCACGGTTATCCTCTAAAGGATAAAAATGAGGGCAAGTTTTCATCGAATGCGTCTTGTTATTGGTTGTTTATTATTTATTATTATTATCTTATTCCATTTATTTCACGGATTACGTCCGGTCCTTTGCAAAGGCATAAGTGGGGCTGTGGCCAACACTTAGAGGCCTGTTTGGTGTAAAAATACAATGTAGTATAAAAACAGACATTTTGGATGAAGGATAACATGGTACTTATATCTATTACAAAAATATAAAATGGTAAGGCTATATTTATATGAACTTATTAGTGATTAGGAATATGGACGAGACTACGGCATCTGCCAATTTCAGCCTCATTTTAAAAGATTTAGGCAGGTGGTGACTTGCCACCCACTAAACGGGCCCCCCATGAGGGCCACCATCAATGGTGACAAAAGGGGCAACGTTGGTGTGGATGGCTAAAGGGTGTCGAGAGGTGTGCTGCGGTTTCACTAGAGCGCTACTACCGGCGTTATGCCCTTGAACACTTCCACCCTTGGAGCTTTTTGTTACTTGCTCTTGCGTCTCCACCCCCAGACGGTCAATTAAGGCAAGCCGGAGGGGTCAGGGGTCTCATTTAGCCTCCGGGAGAATCAGGGTCCGCGGTGTCGCCACTCACCGACGGCTCGCCACAAAGCCGCCCCTGCGGTATTATTATATTATACCGCTTGACCGAATTTGATGAAATTTACCTGGACCACATTGGGAGTATACTCTACCAAACAAATAAAAGAATTATCAAAATCGAACTTCCCTGTAAAAAGTTATGCGTGATCATACATAAAACAAAAAATATATATACGCGTCGGCTTGCGAACCTCCTTGTTTTTGGAAGTCGGTTGAAAAATAAGTGTACTATCAAGTGAAATAGGTGATATACCTACCCTACCTACACCCAATGTTTTCATTGTACATCAATGCATGCAAAACTATGAGTTAAACTAACTCAATGATGCAAAGTCGAATCAAAGCGCGAGTCACTCTGCGACATGACACACAATAAAAAAAACAAACCAACAACACTTCACTTCTAAATTCAAACTTTATTTTTTTCTAAATTCCATCATGTCAAAAATCAGGGACCGTCGACAAAGTTGCCAGCAACAAAAAACAAAAGGTCGGGTTAATTGTTTCGGGAATGGAAACTATGAAAAGAAAAAAAATCTCCTTGGCATTCGAAGGACGGTGACGTCACAGATACGATACAACCTACAGGTATTCGGTGTGTAGTTATTCTGACGTGAATTGGCAGTGGCTTCTGTTATTTTTAATTTATTTATAACTTATGTTTTATGTCCACTGTAATTGGGGCAATGCCTATTATATAGCATTTTACCATCTATTGCGTACAGTATAGATCTATCATAGATCCGGATTGCTACTGAGAAATTATTTTCAGATTAAATACAAATAGTATTTTGTTCGGTTTAGGAAGTCGACCGAGATGTAACTTAAATTTGAATCCAGTATATTTTCAGGTACTATTTTTCGCTACTTATACTTACTTACTCTTACTATATTTCTTTTTAAATTGTTAAGAAAGATCGATTCGATTTATTGCTGCTTGGTATTTGTAAAATAATTGCATTTTTGGTAAGAAAAATGTGGTAGGAATTAATTCATTTATTATTAATGCATTGTCACTCATTTCTAGCACTTAAACAAAAAATACTACTTGTATAATTTCCTAGTAATGTACTTATTTGTTTAGGTTCGTTACCTGCCTGCAGGATGTATACATCCTAACTAATATTATAAATGCGAAAGTAAGTTTCGTTGTTGGTTTGTTTTTTTGTTACTCTGAAATTTGGCAATTAGATGGACTATAGGCCGGGGAAGGACATATTATATGTCCTTCTCCAGGCTTTTCATCATCATCTGTCACCACGCGGGGGAAACCGCGGAGCGCAACTAGTACTTAACCCTTCACCTGTCGCGGAGCCATGTCAGGGAGCGTGACAAGTGTGTCCATACGACAAATTAGGGCGGAACAGGTGAAGGGTTATTATTGTTTCTCAGTACATTTGAGTGATATTGTCGAAAAAAAGCTTTGGAAGCAGAGCTAGAAACAATATATTATAATTATTAATTTAGTCTTGAAAATATGTTTTTTTAGTCGTTATACACTCGAGAGCAATGAATCCGGGTCACTTAAAGAATGTTAAAAATCTCGGAAACTAAAAATGATAGGTTAATGCAATAAATTGTATTTAGACAATGTAATACTCCTTAAATGAAAGTAAATCAAATATGAGTCACCGTACATTTTATTAACACAAAATTACATAAAGAAAAAAACTGTTGATCTCTCCTTAAAACAAAAATAGGAAACATGAAATTTTTGAACTTTATTACGATTTTCTTGAATTTTAATACTTCGTATTGCCTCCTCGTGCTTCCATTACTGCGTTTACGCGGTTTGGCATGCTGTACACCAAGTTCCTTATACGATTTTGGAGCATATTCTCCCATTCCTCTGTGAGAGCAATTTTGAGCTCACGAAGCGTGATTGGGGGAGGGTTTCGTTGTTTTACGCATCTGCCTAGCTCGTCCCAAGCATGCTCGATCGGGTTGATATCCGGGCTGCGCGCTGGCCACTCCATACGAGTAATGTTCATCTCTTGAAGGTAGTCATTCACAATCCTACCTGTATGAGGTCGGGCATTGTCATGCATAAATATAGCATCCTCACCTAAATTGACCATAAATGGACCAACGTGATCATTGAGGATTTCTTCCACATATCTTTCGCTAGTTAAAGAGCCGTTTTCTATGATCACCAGCTCTGTGCGACTTTCAGAAGAAATTCCGGCCCACACAAGTACAGACCCACCACCGTAGGCTACTTTTTCTTCGATGCATGCTTGCTTGAATCTTTCCCCTGGTCTTCGATACACTCTGTGTCTTCCATCGTGCTTGTAGAGCATACATTTTGATTCGTCGGAGAACATAACTTTTGACCAATCTTCAATACTCCAATTTACGTGGCTCTGGGCATATCTTAGTCTTGAAATACGATGCCCACGCTCCAGTTTAGGGCCGTTTGCAGGTCTAAGGGGTTTTAAGTTAGATTCAGCAAGCCGACGTCTTACTGTCCATGCACTTGGGTTACTTCCTCCGAGGCGTCGAAACTGATTTGTGAGTTCAGTTCCTGTGAGAAAGCGATTTCGAAGCATGGTGTTCACCAAGTATCGGTCTTCTCGTGCTGTGGTACACCTGGTTCTGCCCGTTCCTGGTCTGCGTAGGTTAGAACCAGTTTCTTCGTAACGTCGGAGAACTCTTTGTACTGTTGACAGCGACACACCGACAGTCCTGGCTGTATCGCGCTGACTCCGGCCGGTTTCCAGCATTGTAAGTATTCTGGTGCATTCTTCAGGCGTAAGCGACATAATTTCAGCTTGAATAATGAATATAGAGCACTATCAACATGGTTTATGTACCCACATAAATGACAGATTACAAACAAAAGCAAAACCAAATGCTGTAATTTCGTAGTTCCATCTTCGAAAGTGGCCCTTTTTCAAATTTGTTTTTTTTATGATATAACTTTACAATAACTAAGAAGTTTTAATACCTTCATTTAAGGAGTATTACATTGTCTATTAAATACAATTTATTGCATTAACCTATCATTTTTAGTTTCCGAGATTTTTAGGATTCTTTAAGTGACCCGGATTCATTGCTCTCGAGTGTATATTGATCAGTTTTATTGTAAGTACTATAACTGTAATTGTTACCTTTCCACACAAAAACCGCTCAACGAATCAAAAGACAAAATTTGGAATCGGGATAGCTAATGACCCGAATTACCTGTGGAATGGTCACTGTTCGCGTGAATAGTATCGGGCTCATCTTGTTAATAATAAAGAAAACGTTATTCTTATATCCATTTACCTGTTATTGAAACAACCTATAATTCAGCTCGTTCAAGACCGTTCTGCGCACATTATCATTGGGAAAACGTGAACAATCACGTTTTCCCAAGGTTGGTGCAAAATGACAAAACAACTTTAACAAATTAATGAAGACGTTGATTTATATAAACTTAACTACAGCTAACACAAACATACTTAAAACCTGCGTAGTTGCCCGTTCAAGATTAATACATTGTGGAGTTTGTTAGGTTTTCGTTGTACATTCCATAATTTATAATATACCATAATATAGTTATAGTTAGATAGGGATTCTAAAGTTTTACTATTACATATGCATTAGAGAGAGTGTAAGTGAGAATGAGCATGAATATGTATGTTATATCAGTTCTTCATATAAAACTAAATTGGATGAAGTTTAGGATACAGATAATTTATAGGTAGGAATAACACATTGAGGGACCGCGATAACTTTACATAACGTGGACGATCTAATTAAATCGCAAGCAGAAATTAGTACAATAAATTAAATGTATCTAATTTTTTATTATACTTATGCAAACCTTGGTTACGACCAACTTATGACGGATGCATGGTTGTTCCATGTTGCTCTTGTACAATTCTAAATCAATTCTTAAAAACAAAAAGGTGATATTTTTATGTGTAAGTTGACTGCAAGTACCTAATCTACGTAGGTCCTTGGCAGATATCACATCAGTAGTGCAATTGATAAGTAAATCGTTTCGTGACTTGCATCTTATAGCGTCAATGCTATCTGCGGCTGCAATGTCGTGCTAAAAATATGCATTGCTAATATATACTAGGAATTATATTGAAATAGATGACGGTAAGATTCTTGAGACTTATGAATAAATATTACACTTATAAAAGATATACAATAAACACTATAGTTTGGTGGTAGATAATATAAAATACGTATATATAATATAAATAATGTAGAAGTTTTTCTGTTAGATCATATTGATACCAAATACATTTTATTGCGAAAGTAAGTAGGTAAGTACGTATATGTATCTCCATTAAGATCAAAAGGCTGATCATTAATATATGTATTTAATAATATAAACATTAGATATGTATGTACAAATAATTAAATTAATAATATCGGATTAATTTTATGTGGTGTTATATTTTATATTAAATTATTAAGAACAAACTTATTACTTATCTGAATCTAAATAAATGTGGTGTAAATCCCATTAAAAACCATATCAGTGCAAATATTATGTACACATTTGACAACGGTAAAATGTTCTTGTATAAAAGACCTTCCGGCGGCGGAGCTACGACGAACAATATCTAATAAGTACAAAATTGATATATCCAACAGTATTTTAAATAATAAAATAAGACTATACTTTGATCCTAGAAAAAACGATAAAAGTATTTAGTGACACTTCAATTTTTTAATATCGTTTTTTGATAATGGATTTCCGCAAAGTAACGCCTGAATCAATAAATTATTTGATCCTAGAAGTTTTTGTTCACTGAGAGATTGATCACACTGTGACATATAAATTATATATTTTAAATCTAAAGTTATATAATTATAACTTAATTTTAACTTATCACCAATTATAGCGAAAAAAGTCAAACACTTTACAGTATCAAAATTCGAGACGATCACCAAAATTTGAAACAACAATTCAACCAAATCACATCCCGAAAATTTAAGCAATCACCAAATATAGCAAAATCTTTTAACGTAACCTAAATAAACATTTCGGTGATCCTGATCATTTACTAATTTTGGTCATCGAATACATTTTAAATTGATGTCATACATAAAACAGCTATTACCATTGTAATGTTAGACTATGATGTTTTGAGAGATACATACATAACATAGTTTAGGGTGACAAAGTAATGTTGGTAGTGATACCTTATCCCACCGGCCAATACTCGACAACCCGACTGGCACCGAGCTATGTGGGTCACGAGAAGAATGCCACCCGGCCGGCCGCTCCCACCTGTGCACGCATACAGATGCACACCTGTATGTGCTACGCGTGTGTGCGTGGTGTAAAGATGAACGAACACCCGATAGAGTAAGAACTTTTTTCAAAGTTTTTATATTCGAAATAAGTTTAAGTTTGACTACAATCTCATCAGTTTACTTGATGTTATGTGATATTGCAGTCTAAAATGCAGTAGGTACGCTTCGACAGAAAACTGTCTTGACACTTACGGCCGGTCCCAATAATCTATCTATCGCCGGTTTACCTTACTAGAGATAGATATTTGACACTATTTGTATGGACGTTATGTCAAATTTCTATCGGTAGTAAGGAAAACTGTGGATAGATAGATTATTAGTCTCTATGGACTGGATCTGTCTGACATTGACCTTATTTAGAAGACTAATTAGTGACAAGAGGGGCTGGTAGTTCACCTGATTGTAAAAGTCTCACCTGCCCGAGTTTCACTAATTTGCATTAAAAAAAACACCGCATTACACCTAGTATTATTATATATGTGATCCTGGTGAACTCGTCATTTCCGCGTGCGTCCAGTAGACAAAGTTAAAAAGAAAAAAAAAGTAGGAGTGATCTGGGGTAACATGAGTGTTTACATTTTTTTTATACAAGGTCGGACAATAAAAAAACATTTATGCATCCCGGATAACAAAAAGCAACATTTACACACACCTATAGGTCAGTTGGTTTTATTATGATAGATTAAATTTTATTTATTTTTTTGTTATAAACTGGTCCGGCCACCTGCAGTGTATAATAAAATTAGTCGCTTGCTTATTAATATGTTTATTATTATTATATTACAAATATACAATACAATACAATACAATACAAAAACTCTTTATTTGCACCAAAGTAAATACAACATAAGGAAACAACTTAAATAGTAGGCACAAATGGGCGGTCTTATCGCTAAAAGCGATCTCTTCCAGACAACCTTTGGATGGATAGCGATTACATGATTGACATGGACGGTGGTGCAACATCACGAAGAAATATATTATTACCTAGTATTACATGAAACAGATGTAACACTAGATAATACTAGATAAAAGGGTAAAATTCAAATTAATAAAAAATACACTTAAATATAACAATACTTACACTTACCTACACGTAATAATAATATAATACATATATTATACTATAAACATACATGAACATATATACTTACACATACATAAATATCAATAATATAAAATAATATCAATCAATGAATGATGTCAGGGATTAACATTTAACGTGGAGAGATAGTAGTCTTTTACTTGAGCTTTGAAGCTATTCAGCGATTGCGCGCGTTTGATACTAGTAGGGAGGGCATTCCAAAGGTGAACTGCCTGGACTGTGAATGAAGAGTTGTAGAATATAGTACAATGTTCAGGAGTCGTTAGAAGTAAGTTTTCTGATGACCTAAGAGAGTAAGAAGAGCATTGGAGAAATCTAAATCGTTCTTTTAGGTAAAAGGGAGCAGAAGGATTAAACAATATGTTATACAGAATAGAGAGGATGTGAGAATTCCGGCGAAGGCGTATAGGGAGCCACTTAAGTTTACAGCGAAATTCGGAAACGTGGTCGTACTTTCGCAGACCAAAAATAAACCGAATACAGAGATTCTGTAGACGCTCCAGCTTGTTAAGCTGGTCCTCTGTGAGATCTATGTAACTGGCATCAGCATAGTCAAGAATGGGAAAAAGGAGAGATTGTGCAAGTGCAGCTTTGGTAGCAGTGGGTAAAAAGTTACGCAGTCTGTTAAGGGAGGCTGCTGATGCAAACATTTTTCGTGCTACGGATTGGATTTGTGGTTGCCAAGACATACAGTTATCCATGATTATTCCCAGGTTCTTAACTTGAGTGCTATAAGGCACACATATACCACCAAATACGATTTCGGGGAGAGTTGTGAAATCAATCTTCGATACTAATCTGGAGCTTCCAACAATGATAACTTGAGTTTTTATTGGGTTTATTGTAAGTCCGTGAGATCTACTCCAGTTAGCTATACGAAGTAAATCGCCGTTGACCTCATCAACAGCATCTGCTAAGCGATCTAGTGGAGCCTGAGAGTATATCTGAAGATCGTCTGCATAGAGATGGTAGGAAGAAGTAAGAAAGAAAGATATAGAGTTTATAAATACGGCAAAAAGAAGAGGTGACAGTACGCCGCCTTGAGGAACGCCAGCATTCGTTTCACACCAAGAAGAGAAAGTATCCTGAATGCGAATACGTTGGCGTCGCCCAAATAGATAGCTTCGAAACCAGTCAATTACCGATGGAGATATGTTTATAGAGCGAAGCAATGCTAGGAGGATGTCAAAATCTACGGAATTAAAAGCATTGCTAAAGTCAAGTAAGGTAAGTATGGTAAGCTGTCTGTTATCCATACCTAGTCTGATGTCATCAGTTACTTTGACAAGTGCAGAGACAGTGCTATGGCCGGTTCGAAACCCAGACTGGAGTGGATTAAGAAGCATATTTTGGTTGAAGAAGGAACTGAGTTGGTTATGTACTAGGCGCTCCAAGACTTTTGATAGGAAAGGAAGAATAGAAATAGGTCGATATTCGGAGAAGGACTTGGGATTAGATTTCTTGGGAAGCGGGATGATTTGAGCTTCTTTCCAGCAAGATGGTACGGTGCCCTCCAAAATAGAATTGTTTAATATATGGCATAGGATAGGGAGGATTTCATCCAATATAAGAACAATCATATTTCGGCTGATGCCGTCACCGCCTGCTGCATTGGAGGAAATTGATAGTATGCTCTTTTTAACATCACATGCAGTGAATTGACTTAGAACAAAAGGTGAGTGATCAAGAGTAGGGAGAGAAGAGAGATAAGTCAAAGTAGCTATTTTGTCATTTGAATTTACATTGGATGACGAAGAGAAATGTTGGTTGAGTGAGTTGATATCTAAATCTTGCGGAATTGAGTGATGACGTGATTTCCCTACTCCCAATGATCGCAAGAACTTCCAGACTTTAGCTGGATCTTCATTATCTACTGAGTCATGGATGTGGCGACGTAGAGCATCCCTACACATTCTATTGCAGCGATTTCGAGATTTAATATATTTTTGCTTATTCACGTCATTAGAACAATGCTTTAACTTAGACTTTGCTGCTACTTTTTTGTGCATTAGTTTTTTTATGTCTTCAGTCAACCAGGGTGCAGGAAGGTGTTTTATTTTTATGGCCCGCAAAGGAGCATGGGTGTCATAAAGCTGTGTAAGAGTGGAATTAAATATGTATACTTTGTCATCGATATTATTGGCGCTATGAACTTGTACCCAAACTATTTCCCCAGCATCGTTTCGAAGTTTTTCCATGTCAATTGTACCAAAGCTGCGCTGCAGAAGTATCTTAGGCTTAGGTTTAGGAGGACGTACCTTATACGACAGAAAGATGAGGTCATGATAAGAAAAAGCATCAGCAGAACATTGTCCGTGTTTAACAACATGGTGTAAGGATGATACAAAAATAAGATCCAAAAGGGAGGGATTACAATTTGGAAAGTTATGGGTGGGGTTGAGTGGCAAAATGTGCATGTTGCTAGAATTAACTAAGGATTCCAAATTCGCACAACGAAAGTCTTTTTTTATAAGGCACGTGTTAAAGTCTCCCATAATTATATTATGGGTATAAGATGGAATAAGATCTTCTAAAATCTTTTCAAAAGATGCGAAGTAATTGACTCTTATGGAATGGCTATAGTAGACTCCGAGAAGAATTTTGGTGTGTGAAAGTAAAACTTCAATAAAGAGATGTTCACCGGCATCACAAGGCGGAGGCTGTGGTGACATATTTATTATTGAGTACAGAAAATGAGAACGTAGATAAATAGCCACACCACCGCCAACGCTGCCGGTTCTATCGTTACGTATAAGTATGAAACCGGGGAGAGAGAAAGAGGTGGACGGGAGACAAGGTTTCAACCAGGATTCGGAGACTAGTATAGCATGAACATTTGTATTGTCAAATGATGCCAGCATATCAGGGTAATGAGCCGGAATACTCTGTGCATTTATATGGAGTACATTAAAATTCTTAGGCACATCAGAGAACTGAGCCGCTAAGGTATCACTTAGCGTAGGAATGCTTACAAAGCTATCGTTTCCACTGTTAAAAGTATCATTGGAAGAGAAAGACAGATATTCGTCACTGGTGCTGCTACTATCTTGATTATTCGACATATTACATTAATATTATTAATATAGATATATACAATTATATAATAATAAATATTTTATATATAAACTAAGAATATATAATTTATTAACTATGTGTAAAATGTATGTACTACTACATACTTACGCATACTCCATCTGCCGACTATGTGGACGAGAGCGCTATTACCTTCTCTATAACTATAACACAAATATAAAAGTAAAAGTAAAATGTATGATTTATCCTACAAATTTAGTAATGGATATTAAAAGTTTTATAACATTCGCTTGGACAAGATTACAATTAAAAACCTACTTAAGTCGTCGTTACTTCGACTTCACGGACTTGACATATCAACTAATATTTTTACGTGACAAATGACAAATGTACAACTCATAAGAGTCCTTATAAAAAGAAAAAAAAATCTGTCTTCTGTCAAATTTTTAGTAACGTCAACAAATATTTATGAAGAAGAGGTTGACTTGAATTGAATTGAACTGAAAGTGGAAAATAATTTACAAGTTTGAAATTGGGTACTCAAAAACAAAGGCAACTAATTAGACAAGGAAGTGGGTAGACTACGTAGTACATATTTGGTACATATTTGGTCTATAGGGTAGACAATTTATATGCAATGAGGAACCAGACAAGCGATTTTACAGTGACTGGGTTATTGAGAATGAACTATACCTATGTACAATGAAATATGTACCTATTCCTACTTTCGAGATGATGCTGCAGCGACCCGCCTGGACTTTGATGTTGCCGCTGTTGTCTCTTTCGATCCTGGAGCAGGAGCTGGCTTCAAAGTTCCCGACACTTGCGCCGGTACAACATTTTGTAGTTCGATAAGGCTGCAGATGCGGTGACGAGTACCATCGGGCCCAATGACATAAATAAAGCCGTCCTTTGTCCAACACTTTGCAATACCGACTCGTTGTCTTGCTTCCATAAAGGCTTGGTGTCTAGACCTGGTTAGAAACTCGGACAGTGTTATACCAGTACCCTTCAATGAGGTTTTTGAAAACCACAACTTGTTCCGCATTTCCAAGTCCTTCAGTTTAACCAAGACAGGCCTGGGCTTATCAGTAGTGGCGCGGCCCATTCTTTGGCAGCGATTAATATCATTCAAACTAAAGTCCTTCACATGCAAGTGATTAGTGACTGCCCGCATAACAACCGCAGCTGTATCTTCCTGTTTTTCTTCTGTTATCCCATGGAGCAGGAGGATTTTTCGCCGACTATGCATTTCGATGTTATCCAGATTCCGTGCCAGTAACCCCATCTGATGCTGAAATCCACGCATAACTTCTGCAGTGAATGATTTGAATGCTGCAAAATCTGCTGCCAAGGTGCCTGTGGTATTGGCGACAGGGGGTGTTTTCTGCAGTTCGCCTTCAAACTGGTCCATCCTCTTGTTAAGGGCAGCCATCACTTCAAGAAAAGTTTGGGATGCCTCCATTGTGAAAATTTTGTGTCTATATTAGTGAATTGAATTATAGATAGTGAACAATGGTGATAGTGCTGTTACAGGAAATAATGATTATGGCAGGTGAAGTATGCTCTCTGTTATGCTAAACTAAGCATAAATTATGACCCTACAATGGGTTTTTATAATTAAAACTTTATAAATTTAGAAGAGCTTATTTGGTGAGATGTTTACACACATACCCTCCAAAGAGGAAAAAAAAAAAAAAAATATTTGGAAGAGCTTATTTGGTGAGATGTTTACACACATACCCTCCAAAGAGGAAAAAAAAAAAAATATATAAGTAGGTAATATACAATACAGTCTGTATGAATTCCGACTAGCGATATTTGAAAGACGTATAAAACATTCATCGACAAGGCACCTCCATATCAGGGTTCCCAACCCCAATTAGAATGGCCGCCATTTAAAAAAAACGATAATTAGACGAAATATTTATTGACACTTCCGCTAAAAACAATGCTTATGGCCGAGTTGCGGTGTGCACCACCCTCCCTCCCGCACAAACTGCAAACAGGAAGTATACATAATAAACCACACACAAAACAACCCAATCAACCAAAAACGATTCGACACGTGTTTCGCCTCTACACGAGGCATCCTCAGGAGATGTTGGTTGACTCGTCGAGCGCTAGAACGACAGGACAGTCGGTGTCGGACTGTCGGTGTCACTAAATATTCAATTTTCCATACACATGGAATTTGTTGAAAACTCATATACTATTAACTTGCGCTATCTTTTAGTATGGACAAGTACTAGCTATGCAATCCCCTTAAAAAGGGTTACTTAGTAACTTTTTAAGTGCTAGGTAATTGTTTCATTGTCCGAGCGAGTGTGAAGCACGAACGAAGCGTCTCTGCAAATAGGTCGTATTTCTCAACCAGAAATTATATCGAGAAATTATGTGAGCAGGCTCGATAATTCTTAATATATCTTTAACCCTAGAAAGATAACCATATTCTATCTTACATAAAAGATAACCATGCGCTTCGGAGGCGCCACGGTATTCAAATGCTTATATTTAAATTATTTAGCAAGATTTGTGTGATTTGATTTTATAATTTAAATGGTATTATAGGTGACACATTTTTATAAACGAAAAATATTGTACTTTATATTTGTTTATTATTAATAATTGAAACCAAATGAGTATACCTCTAAAAAACTAACAAAAATCACTAATATCGCTTAACTATCATAACATATTGTATTTTACTATTAATATGTATAGTATAAGTCAAATATAAGTATAAAGTCTAGGAAAGCTAATCAGTACCTTATAATTATTTTTTTAGACAGTCACACATACGTCGATCTTGAAGATAACCATACGCCTCAGGAGCGCATCAACTCGTTCAACTCGTCATAACTCCAAAACAGGTTACAGAAAAAGGAAATAAAACATAATTAAGAAAATGAACAGTAGGTTTTCGTTGACACAAGCCGGTCCCAACTCAGCATAGTGCCGGTTGTAAACAACCAACGCTGGTCTTCCGTTGGGAACGGCAGGTTATATACTTTTTCCATAAAATTTTTGGTAGTTTTGTAAAATAAAATTAACTTCATAGGTTTTTAGTGTCCTAAAATAAAATTAGATCGCGTTTTGTTTTAAGTTGCGTGGCGAATATTTATTCAGTTTAACCTATGCAAAGATATACAAGGTCTACATCTCACAGAGCCACTAGTCAATATTTCTCACCACCAAAGCCAAAACGGTCTAGCTGCATGAATGAATGTTTCTCGAAATAGCCCTATATTTGTCAGTGTGTAAACAAGATAGCGTTGCGAAAAATAGAGCCTCTTTCATTATGAGCTCAATTTTATTGCCTTGCTTACGTGTTGTAAGTTAATGCTATGTCGAAATAACAAAACGGTTTTTACGTAGATTTTTATGAAAAAATTAATAGAATAACTAGCGGAAACTTCCCACCTTGATTTGTTAGCCGGACTCTCAAAAAGGAGGTTTTTAAATCAAAGCGTATTTTTTCATGTATTGGCTTAAGTGATTTCTTACTAGATCTTCGTTTCAATTGGATACGTCATATGGAGGATCCCAATAGTCTATCTATCCGCGGTTTTCCTTACTACCGATTGAAATTTGACATAACTTCCATACAAATAGTGTCAAATATCTAACTCTAGTAAGGTAAACCGGATAGATAGATTATTGGGACCGGCCGATAGTTTGGCCACATCTCACTTGACGGTCAGTGATGATGCGGTCGAAGGTGGTATCACACTAGACCTAGAATAGCGACTGGCTTTCAAGGACAGCTGCCGACATACGCTTATGCTTAGCGACAGATTTACATACTTAAACTTAAGGGGATTGCATAGCTAGTACTTGTCCACACTAAAAGAAAAAACTCTACTTCTACCTCTTAACATTGTCCGATTTCAGTGCTTTTTTTCATGCAATCGACACATTGTTTGCTATGCCCGTACGTTTTGATTTTTTCAGTATTTCAAAGTAATATATCTTTATTTTTTTAGTACTTAAAAAAACTGATATGCAATCCTCTTAACGGCGAACAGATTTTGATGAAACTTCGGATGTAGATAGAGAGGCGTTTGTAACACATAGGATATTATTACCATCATCGTCTATCACCTAGGGGATATACCCCGAGGCACAATTACATAGGTATAAATAAATGTAATATTAGGTATCAAATTGTTCTCGTATTTTTTCATATTCATATGTTATTATGTTAGTTAAATGATTATTAAACATTACGTGGACAAGGTTCCCAAACGTTTACTACGAGAACTGGTTTGTTTGAGAATTACTCATGTTTACATTGTTATCAGTTTACCTCTCTTATCTGATAAGAGCGGCAAGATCCCGGTAATGGGGCCGCCGTGATTAACGGTTCAAGTATGTAAAGTCACGGCAACTTGCCTAAAGGCAAATATACCTGCTTGGGCCGAATTCAATTTAGGCGAAACTACCTTTAGGCTTAGAATAACTAGGTACTTAACCTACCTATAGAAATTAGAAACTGCACGTGCGCTAGATGTACCTAAGCTGTTTAATTGAAGCCATCTACGGCTCACTTTGCTTGCACCATCGGTAATTCGGTAAAGCAATAAGTATACGACTTTTTAATACATTTTAACTAACTTTAAAAAAGGAGGAGGTTCTCAATTCGACTGTATTTTTTATGTTTGTTACCTCTAAACTTACGCATTTTTTAAAAAAAATAATAATATCGATTTTGAAAGGTGGTGCTTCCCATGTGGTCCCATTTAAAGTTAATCAAATTCTGTCCAGTAGTTTTTGAGTTACACTCCAATAGCTGAATAGAATAGAAGCCGGTATACAATTTTTCAAATTGTACTTGTTTTTTAGCTTTCTGAACCCTGGACGAAAATTGTCAAAAACAACATTTTCACCCACAGATTCCCAATTCGAACGCCCTTGTGAGCGTTTTTTTGCTAACTTGGGTCTATTCGAACGCACTATATATAGTGCGTACTGATACTATAGTATCAGACGCTTTGAACAGGCAAAAGTATAGTCCGTGAGCGGAATTGATAAATTGCAAAGGTTACCACACTTTTTGCCGCGCATTGAAATTCAGCGGTCGCACACCATTGTTTCAGAGCTATTGAACGCGTAATTGTGACCTAACCTTTGGCATTAAACTATTGCTTAGAACAGTCTAGTCAACATTTTTACTGTATAAAGTCTGATCAGAACTTTAGTTTTCTAGAACGCTTAACATTAAGATTAACAATGTCTACTTCTCAGATTATGAAACAAAAGTTTTGTTTCATAATCTGAGGTCTACTTCTTTCGGTTTCTTTCCGAACTACGCATAAAAGTTCAGATAAAAAATACTAATCTTAAATAGTTTGATCAATTAAAAGCAAATTTATACCGGAGTGCATTGGATCTGATAAAATTAGTTACAAACAAGAGGTATAAAATGTGTTGACTCCTTGATGTGTGCGCGACATAATGGCTTAGAACTTTTTTACACATGGTATACGCTCGACACGCGCGGGTTAAAGCTAACTTTGGCATTTTATTGGTAATAAGAATTTTGAGAATCGGTTCACCCAGTCGAAAGTTATGAGGTAACAAACATAAAAAAAATAGTCTAATCGAGTACCTCCTCCTTTTTGAAAGTCGGGAGAAAAGAGTTAATTTTATCATCAAAATGTGCAATTTTTGATCCACGTCCGGAGCACGGTTGTTTGTGATCGTTTTTGACAACTATGTATTTGACTGCATAATCATGCGATTTTAGGTCTTATGCTCGGTTGAGCGTTCGAGTAGGGTGTGGGTAAAAGTGGCGAAAGTGCCAAAAATAGCGTTTTTAGCTTTACGAAAGCTTTAATAATAGTGTCAACAATGACAACACCACCAATGCCCTCATTGCTAATCGAACGCATGTTGTATAGAAGACCTTACGGAAAATGTATTATTGAGTGATGATATACTAATAATCCTACGAAGTTCATTGTCCCGCTTAGCAATTTCCAACCACCATAAGTACGGGTTTAAATTTTTTTAACTTAGCAATCCAGACACCAAAACGTTTTAAAACGCGACATTGCTCAGGGAGTAAACAATTCATGCGCAAGAGTGTGTTCTGCATGGCACACAAGATATATAATACAATTCCAAAAAGAATTAGATGTATCGAAATTGTTGTTTTGTTTAAAAACATTCTTAACAAATTTCTTGTAGACAAAACATATTATACCATTAGGGATTTTTTAGAAGATAAGAATGACCTTGTACATAACGTTTTTACTCCATACTAAAATGACATAATTGCTACATTTTTAAAATTTATTTGACATACGAAATTAAAATTATGTTTATATGTATTAATATTGCATGTTTCGTATTAATTATTATTCTTGTAAACATCTTGTATACTTATTAAGCGGATCTAGTGAAATTATTTAATTTTAACATCACATGTATATGTACTACCTAGATCCACAAGGTTTAAATAAATAAATGATTGATTGATAAAATCTTAGGATATTTTTACATATCTTTTACATATAGATATGGGATAGGTTGGAAAACGAGCAAGCGGCTCACCTGATGCTAAATGATACCGTCGCCCACGGACCTCCGCAATACCAGAGGTCTCGAAGATGCGTTGCCAACCTTTGAGGAAGGAAGATAGAAAGGCAGATTTAGAAATGGTGAAGATGGAGGGGAGGGGGGAAATCGGGCCTCCGGAAACTCTTCCTAACCGACTGACACGCCAAAAAATATCCACAGAACAATTCACAACAAAATTAATCACCACTTAAAGTAAACCGAGGATTGATCAACCAAACGTTTACTTGACACAATGCAGAACCATCATCTTCATTACTTTCATACTTCACGTAACATAAAATACTCTTTACTTAGCATATACTTCTGGTTTGTTTACAAGACCTGAATAGGTAATAGAGATAGATGAAATAATATTTATTATGTGCATAGCTAATACAAGTGCCTTGACCTGTACTTCTAGATAAACTAACTGTAGTGTAATCTGTGATTCAATTGCATATTAGCATGTCTACAATCTACAAGTAGGTTGAATTTGATTTCAATATTGTACAGCATTCCAATGCTTTGGTATGCCACGGCTACTTGTTACTAACGTATATTATGCAACTCAAAATTTAAGAACCTACCTACGTTATATTACTAAGACAAAATAAAAAGTCAAGACAGAATATTATAATCTGAAAAGTGGGCCGGTTTTCTAAACTACATGCGCGTGCATCGGTGCTGCCATGCCAATTCAAATTAAATATTAATTATTTTAATAAATTTATATTAAATGGTAATTCAAATTGTACGTGTTGCTTCCACGCACCGCGATAGTTCGACTGACGAGTCAAGGCGTAGTTTCGTTGTACGTGTTGTGTGTAATTAAGCATATACATGGCGAGGCGTAGTTTCACCGGCCTGACCTTTCTGTTCACTACATTCTGTCTAGAATTTTTTATTTTGTCTGAGTTATATTATTGCTAATTTGAATAAGAATAAAATGAGAGCAGAAGCTTTTAATATAAGCAAATAAATGAGATAATAACAATAATATGAGAGTCATGCAGAGTCTATGCTATGGTAACCGGTTTCTTATATACATATACATATATATATATACATCCACGGCTTGGTGGATAGCTAGTGGCCAACCTATGTCAAAGATTTCAGGTTACCTGAAGGCCTTCGACATAGTCTACCGACGGACTGTTGTCCTAAGGCAAACAACCGGGACCAAGGCTTGACGTGCCCTCCGAAGAACGGAAGCGCTCAGATCAAAATGTCACTAGCGGTCACCCACCCAACTCCTGACCGCAGCAAGGGTTGCTTAACTTGTTGATTGGTTAAGATCGCCAAATCAACTACGCTGCGAGCGCTTCCAGTTTTTTCAGTTTAATATTTTAATTAGACCAACATAATTCAGCTTCAGCTTGGCGTTAAGAAAATGTAGGTCTAGCTTGGTATAGACCTAAAATCTAAACTTGTCCCGTCATTTCCTCACCAATTAACAAACCACCAAGAATTAGTTACGCTCAATCGGTAAATCAGCGAGAAGACAACACCAATTTTATTAAAATTTACTTTCTCTCGTTTTTACACATGCAACTCAGTGGTCTGTAATCGGTTCTAGTGTTACGTTACTCGACACAATATTTTTGAACATTTATGAAAGCGAGCTCGGATCGGTTCGATAAACTACTCATTTCGATAAACTGTTTTTTATTCATCATGTCTCTAACATGAATCTTAGCAGCAGGGCATGGATCTCGTTATTTAAATGCTGCATTCTAATTTTTAGGTATTTGAGCCAGTGCTACGGGGCAATTTCAATGTTAGCAGGAGAAACAACTGAAATTAATGTTATTATGTTATAAGCGCTAATGTTGGAAAACACGCCAAAAACACATAACTCTGAGGAAACAATTACGACAATTTAAGAGTAAAAATCAATTACACAAATAGAATAACTTGAAACCAAATAACTCAGTAAGGTCATGCCTATAAACGGCGATGTTATGATCACAACAAACTGGTTTATAACTTTTTCAAAGTAAACGTCCTAACACATTATCATACACTTCTCAAAGACATAAACAATGTTTTTATTTCGACAAAGATAGTTATTGTGGATATGCAACTATAACTTATCACTTCCTTAACAGATCATCTTAGTTCAGTACAACCTTGATTCGGAGAATACTAAAAAACTGTTAATGCTGATTCGTATAGGCAATAGTGTTTTTATGGCGTTTTTTGTTTATGTTTTGTCTGTAGTAGGATACGACAAATCAATGAAGTGGATTAGATCATTTGTAACTGGATTCCTGATATCCGACTTGACTTATGGTATAATATATTTTATATGGAGAATAATAACAAGCTTTTAGATACGTATAAAAATAGAAATAATACTTCATATGAACTGAGATACAATAGAAATAAGTAGCCTTAAATTGTTGTCACCTTTACTTAGTGAAGTTATTTTAGTTGTATAATTAAAAGATGCTGTTTTTCATACTGTTTTAAATGTCACTTTTGTAATCCTGCTCGTTTTTTTCAAAATATTACTTTATTAATCTCTTTTAATTGAAGCACTTTTATCGATTCTGGGTTCAGTATATTACAGCTCTTGTTCTTCAACTTTATGTGCCAATGTGAATTGTTAATAAAACTATCATTATTAGTTGTTGCCTTAGTTGCTCTCATATATTATGTAACTTTATCTCCATGATTATCTTCATAAGATATGTTTTTCAAAATTGTTTTTAAGTCATATTACTTATATTGAATTATTATTCAATTGTTATTAATATTATGAACATAATACAGTATTCAAGAGATGAACCATTCGATTCGCTCGAGCCTGAGCTTGAAACACGGCGGACGCATAAAAAAACTAATTTAAATACAATCACTTCGCACCTAGACGACCGACGACGTCATCGCCAGAGAATAAACAATAGTTCCTGCATAACTTGAACATCATTACGACGCAATGTTAGAACGGAAATTGGACAAGTTTTAATTTTCTTCTGTAGATTAGATAGTAGGTGCAAGATAATAACCACAGTTACTCACATAGTATCCTTGTATGTTAAAGAAGAAAGAAAGAAATTATAAATAATGATTACAATTCCAACTGATACTTTTCAGAGAATCTTTCAATTCAATTTCTTCTTTTTTAATTCTTTCAATAATCGAAAACGATAAAGATAACATTATTCTATGTTGACGTGCTTGGCCCTTGGTGGAATTATCAAGTTCTTAAACACATGTGTAAGCAATTCAACAATACCAGGTTGTGTTTTGAGCACGAAGATCATGTAACACACATTGATGAGAGCACCGAATAAAACGCCTATGGTATACAAGTATTCTAAAAATAAAACCCGCTTTTTTTTAAATAATACAACCAAAGTTATCATTTTTAATCATATGGCGCCGAGAATTTAAATGCCAAAGGAATAATTACAATATTTTGCATGATTTTATAAATATTATCAAGAAACATTTGCTTTAAGCAAGGTCATCAAGTTTATTGAAGACGAACTAGCAAACGTGTTTTATTATTGCTACTTCAGGTTATTTTCCAACGTGTATGGAACCATCCCATTTCTATATACAATATAGTGTTTAAAGAAATGGGATTGTTCAACTGTACATACATACAATACAAAACAAGTACATACTGTTCTCTTATTTTATTGATTAATCAATAAGATCAACACAATAACAATGGCAAAATAATGGAGGGAAAAAGTCTTTACTCAGGCATTCAACAGAGTTAATCACAATACATCTGTCAATCAACTGATCTTTATACGTGCCACCTTTGTCCAACTGGTAGGTAGCACATCTGTGACATCGAAACGCTTGGTATTGGAACAATTCCAGTTTTTGCGATGCGTACCGCCTGCGAAATGCGGTTGGCGTTCCACAAGGTCGCATATTGGTGCCGCTTCTTTACAACTTATAGAGTTTGCAAAGTAGTTATTTTTATGTGTTGTTTTTTTATATATGTTATTATGAAAACGTAAAAGGCGTTCCTGCTAAATATCATGAGAGTCTATGATTCAAAATTAAAATATCACAAACGCACTAGGATTCTCTGTGTAACGGGAGGAATAAACATTCATAACAAACCACAAACGTTCAAGTGTCAATAACAACCATTTTGGCCCCCTAATCGGGGCACATTTTTGTCTGGAGACGAATCAGGGATCCTTCGCGCCCTCTTTTAAGGCAGGGTTACTGTCAATTAGGCTAACGAGGCCGTCCTTTGAACCTTATACCTTTATAACTAGGTAATTTTATTACTTATATAAAAGATGTAATTTTGAATCATCTCATGTTTCATGGGCATATGTGGTCTCAAAATTAGCTTAACAATAGAATGTAATGTCAATGTTAAATTTTTGTCTTGTGTGCACAAGTGGTCACTTCTACATTTAACACAAACGTGATTTGCATAAAACAACAGTATGATGCCACACGTACATTATGTATTAGGTATTTAAATAGCGAGTTTTGAAAACCCACAGCACCTTGAATGTCATCTATTTTTCAAATCAATATTTAAGACATTATACAGGGTTATTGGTTAATTCGACCTATTCCCGTTAAGGGCGTGCAGCTTACATCGTTTCTGACTGAATTGACTATGTAACACCATATCCTAAATCTAATCATTTTCGAGATATTTCAATTTTCTTGAAATGTGTTAGTATTATTATTATTATTATTTGATTTTTACATGTGAAATAAGATGCTTTATGATCTCAATAAACGTTCTCAATAATCGTTGGAAACGATTAAAACTTATGAAAACGTATAAATAATAAAACAATAAAATTGAAATATCTCGAAAACGGTTAGACTTAGGATACTAAACTACACGCCCCTAACGGGAATAAGTCGACTTAACCAATAACCCTGTATATTGAAAATGATACAACAATTTCTATCAAATAAAGCAGCATTTATTCCACCATTTTTTCCATGACTTATATGCCTGAATGCAAAACCGTGACTTAAGTAAAAAAAGGGGACGCCTAAATGGTAGCTGACTCTCATCATTCCTAGCTATCAATATAGGTATTAACACTTCGTATCTTCGTTTATTATGCGGACTTTTAAGAAGACTCCGTGATTGTGGTTTCGGGTATACTAACAAGTTATAAAAACTACTTTTACCTGCAGCCTTAGATGTTTTAATTAATACAACAAAATATTCAGAGGTCAAATTAAAGATCATACAACATCCATGTATTATTTTAGAATATATTAACTAGTATAAGCCCGTGACATCGTCCGCGTGGGTTAATGAACTGCCCGTGAGATCTCAGTACTCTCATAAAGATACTCGGTAACGGTAGGCAATCCTATTCGTCTTGTACATAATATATTATGTATATATATATATATATATATATACATATACATTATTACAGCAGCAATAAAAGTCATTTTTAATGGATGCATCAGTATTCGAAAACTATTCTATTAGTGGCTTGAACTGATTCGTGGAAATTCAATAAGAACATTCTCAATTTAGAAACATCAATTAAAAATGGCAGTAAAGGATACATAGGTCTGGTTGCACCACTTCCTATTTTATCAACGATTTTAATAGTCGGCTTCATTTCGAGCAATTAGATCAATGAATCGTTTAAAAAAGTTACCTGCAGTTTTATGCTGTAAATGGTGATCTAATACCTGTAATTTTCTTGACTAAATTGAAAAGAAACTGATAATTAAGTTATTATATATGATTCAAAATTAGTACTAATATTATTTCCATGTAATTATTTTATGTTACCATAAGCAATAGAAAAAACTTCCGCTGTAGTTGTGAATCAATCATAAAGTTACGATAGCAATTAATATGATCAAAACAATCACTTAATAACAAAAAAGTTATAAGTATATAAATTTTTACAATTCCTTATGTTCATTTAATTGTTCGTGAGACCAATTTTAATTAAAAACGGAATGACTCGGAAAACAACAGTTCAATTTGTGGTTAATCAACGCTGACATTGACAGAGTGTGCCGGTTAGCAATTAGTTCATTTTGTGCAACCGGCCTTCTTTTCGCAGGAATAGGTATTTCCCGTTTTAATAAAAACGCTACATACTTTATTAAACATTTGAAACCGATCTAAAACACTATTTTTAAAGAAAACTGAACGCTAAAACTGTAAAATAAAATATATTTCCATGAAAACGCACTTTTTACACTATTACTCAAAAACAGACATTGACATACTGTCTAAACAAAACTACTACTCCTCTTCTGTAAAATTATTTGAAAATTATATAAAAATAGAAAAACAGCCAGTATCAAAAAAGGTCGGTCGGCAACATGGCCCCGAGCGGTGTGGAACACCAATTATTGCAGTAGGTGAACCAGTTTGCGGACCGGCCGACGCAGCACACCCCCTTTAGTTTCAACACTAACTACACGACAGATATTGTCCTTTCCTAAAAACATCTCTTTAACGCGTCCCATAGGCCAGCAATTACGTGGTAGGTTTCCATCAGCTATCAGTACCAAATCTCCAATTTTTATTGCTTGATGTGGCGTAACTGTCTTTCGAGGGATCAACTGTGGCAAATATTCCTTAATCCACCTCTGCCAAAAATGGTCCGCTAGGCGTTGAGACTTCCTCCAATCCACTCGTCGTAATAAGTCAGCGTCACTAAATTCTCTTAGAGTCTGATCATTGCTTGACGTTCCAATGATGAAGTTAAAAGGTGTGATCGCTCTCTCACTATCTGTGTCAACTGGAACATGGGTAAGAGGTCTTGAGTTCACAATCGCTTCGACTTCTAATAGTAGCGTGCTTAGTACTTCCACTCGTGGGGACCGATCTTTCAGTGTTATTTTTAGTGCTGTTTTGACACTGCGTATTAAGCGCTCCCAACAACCGCCCATGAAAGGTGATAAAGGTGGGATAAATTTCCAGGCAATACCTTTGTTTATAGAGAAATCATACATATCGGGCAATATATTTGAAGCACCCACGAAAGCAGTTCCGTTGTCCGAATAGATACATGTAGGACAACCGCGTCTGGCTATGAATCGACGAAGAGCCATCAATGCAGAATCTGAAGACAGTGATTCGACGATTTCTATGTGAATTGCTCTTATGGTTAAGCATGTAAATAGGGCGATCCAATTCTTCATTATCCTTCGCCCCACTGTGACATTTAAAGGGCCAAAATAATCAACACCCGTGAAAGTAAATGGGCGATTATGATGAGCCATTCTAGCTTCTGGCAAGTTTCCAATGGGTGGTAGGAGTGGTTTTGCTTTCAAATTCCGACAAAGTTGACATCGCTTCGCTACACTTCTCACAGAAGATCTCAAACCAACGACGAAGAAACGCTGACGTAGTTCATTCACCACGAGTTCGTTGTTTCCATGGGCAAATTTGACGTGATATGAATGAATCAATAAGCGGACTATTGGATGTTTCCCATCAAGCACGATTGGTTTCGAGTTGATTTCAGTTGAAGCTTCAGTGCGGCCTGATAATCGTATAAGTTTATCGTTTCCTAGCACTAGAGTTACATTTTTAAGTCTACTTTCCTTACCAACGGGGCGTGCAGCGTCAATTAATTTATATTCATTACTGAAAGAATCTAATTGTACGCACAAAAAGGCATGGCGTTCCGCTGATGAAATGAAAGCAACGTCCAAAATGGCTAGACCACGTTGTGAAAATTTAAGATTTGGAAGTGAATGGCGAAATATCATGGCACATTGATGAGCACGTGCAGTAGCACGAATAAATCGTAACCACTTACTAAATCGCGAATGATCTGCTATGATAGGTGATGGTAATTCAGATGATTGTAACACTGTGAATCCTACAAGATCTCTGTTGGATTTAACTTCTTCAAAGGATGGCTTGACATCAGCAGTTGGTTCACAAGGCCAATCTGTAGTAGGTTGAAACAAGAATGATGGCCCGGTAAACCACCGCGACGAAATTGTTAATTCATCGTTGAATCTGGTTGCATCATCTGCAACGTTCAAGGATGAAGGTACATACCTCCAGTCAGACACGTTGGTAATCTCACAAATTTCACATACTCTGTGCGCGACAAAAGATTTAAAAGTGCTTGGATCGGACCGTAACCATCTAAGAACTGTTTGAGAGTCTGACCAGAGAAAAACTTTATCTGGTTTTCGTTTGTGAGAGTCTATTATAAAATTTGCAAACCGAGCAGCGATTAATGCTGCTTGTAGCTCTAACCTTGGTACAGTGGTGGGCTTTAAAGGAGCAACACGGGCTTTGCCACCAATTAGAGCGAGTTGCACATTTGTTGTTGAAGATGAGAAGCGCCAATAGGCAACACAAGCAAATGATATCTCACTTGCGTCTGCAAAAATGTGTAATTGGTTTGAAATTATGGGCTCAGTTAATTGATCATAACAACGTGGAACTGATTCGTGTAAAATTTTTGATAAATTTTTAAACCATCCAATCCATTTGTCTACGAATAGTTTTGGTAACGCTTCATCCCAATTTATAGCTAGCTTCCAAGTTTTTTGAAATAGCACGCGACCTTTTATTATTATGGGTGTGAGGAGACCCAGAGGATCATAAACTTTCATCAAGTTTGAAAGAACAAAGCGTTTACTTACTTTTTCTGGTATATTCTCAAAATCTAAACTCGGAAAAGACAAAGTGTCATTAGAAACATTCCAAGAAACTCCTAAAACGCGTATTTGAGATCGCAAGTCTGGTCCCACGTTTACTTGTGTCACTCCAACAGAACAAAGTTCAGGAGGCAACTTAGATAAAGCTTGACCAGAATTAGATATCCAAGACCTCATCTCAAATCCAGCTGCAGCATGAACAGTTACGATATCAGCTGCCAACTGTGCAGCATCTAATTCATTATCACAACTACCCAAATAGTCATCCATATACGTGTCACGAATGATTGCAGTTGCAGCTTTAGGATGAGATTGAAGATGTTCGGTGGCGTTTTTATTTTTAAGATATAAAGCTGTAAACGGACTACATACGGCACCGAACATCATTGACGACATTCTATACTCCTGCAATGGTTGTGTAGGGTTTTCTCGCCAAAAGAAACGCTGAGCATCTCGATCATTTGGCCTAATTTTAACCTGAGGGAACATTTCCCGAATATCAGCAGAAAGAGCTATTCGCCCTTCCCTAAACCGCATTAATATAGCCAGCAGTGATTGGAGAAGGTCTGGACCAGGTAACAATAAAGAATTTAAGCTAACTCCTTCACATTTAGCCGCAGCATCATGCACTATTCGAAGCTTCTTTTTCTGTGGATGTATGACCCCAAAGTGTGGTAGATACCACAAAATTCCAGGTGATGGAGAAACTTCTGTGCATAATTCTGCATAGCCCCTATCAAACATGAGCTGAATATTTTGCTGATATTGTTTGGCATAATCTGGATTTCGAACCATTTTATTTTCAAGAGTTTTGAAACGCGATAAAGCGAGTTGACGACTGTCAGGAACACGTTCAATGTTATCACGCCACAATAAACCCGTTTCAAAACGACCTGACGGTAATCGTCGGGTGGTCTCTTCTAACAAATCTATAGCTCTTTGATCGTTCATAGAACGGCAGTCCTTAACCTGGATACCTAAAGAGTCTAACCTGTAATACTCCTTAATCCGGGCGTCTAAAATACGACTTTCTTCGAGACTATCTTTTTCGTTCTCAACAATCGCATGATTTACAAAATCAATGGGCTTAGACATGTTCGAGGGAAAACCGTACAAGACCCAACCTAAAGGAGTCAGAGAGGCAGCGGGTTGCGATGGGGTTCCACGGCGGATGGTTTTTGAGAAAGTAAGATGCCAATTGTCAATCCCCAGTAAGAGAGTAGGTTTCGCGTCGTCATAACATAAAACATCGACTAAATCATACAAATAATCATAGCATTTAATTTGTTCTGAATAAATAGATTGCTTTGCAATAGTTAAATTTGGAATAGATCGTACTTCAATATTATGCACATCCATGCTATGATGCCCTTTTACCTGAATGTTAACAAAACTGACGTCAACATTTTTACTAAGACCACCTATGCAATCAATTCGAAGAGACTTCTGAGGCCCAGATGCGCCTATGAAGTCAGCCACTGATTGGTCAATAAAAGAGGCGGAAGACCCATCATCAAGCATTGCGAATGTATCAATACTGTTTTGAGGACCACTGATAGTGACAGGTATTACCTTTAATAATGTTTTCTGGTGCTTTATTTTATTAGGAGAAGCACTATGAGAAACAATAGTTGGTATTTCTTCATTTACACTCTGTTCCTGGGTCTCAGACAGTTCATCGCTGTGTACATCTACATGTGCTGCATTTTCTACTGTCGATCTATGTAATAAGGTATTATGACGTCGGCTGTACTTGCAACTAGTTATTTCACAATGCTTCTTACAATTAACATACTTGTGTGAACCTTTATGTAAACACCGATAGCAAACCTTATTTTCTGTTACCCATAACCAGCGATCATCAATAGACAATAAAGCGAACTTTTCACATTTGTCTACATCGTGAGTTCCGACCTTACAATAAATACATTTTGAAGTCTTTTCAGTTGTCAAAGAGGTCGTATGTTGAGTAGCATAGACTCTTGCCGGTTGTTTAGTGACAGTAGGTTTGACATGTAGTTGGTTGCTAGGGTTAGTAGCGACATATTTGACATTCGACACGTTCGTGTCATAAAATAATCCGAATTTGATTTGACGATTTGACTGGTCATCCAAAAAATCTGCCAAAAGTTCTAACTTATGTTTACTGGAGTCGGAGTGTTCCGACGCAAAGTCCGCCCACCTATACCGTAAAAGAGGAGTTAGCTTACCCATTACGGCGTTGGCGAGTTCAGGAGAAGCTAGATAGTCCGGTTGACGTAGCTCTCGAATCACCTCAACGCTGTTTCGCAGTCGGCAAGCGAAAATGTTGAGATCTCGTGCAGATTCATGAATTGGTAACCTAGGAAGAGACTTTATGGAAGACAGTTGGTGGAGGATGATAAATTCCGGTTGTCCGAATCGATTCTCCAGAGAGCGCATTACTTGCGCTGGATCCAAAGCAGACATCAACAGCGCCGAGACAGTTTCATGGGCGATGCCCTGTAAGGCAGTGCTAAGCCTGGCGAGATTCTCCTCCGGGGTAAAAGTAGTCTCTGATCGCATATAAGCTTTCTTAAAAGAGAGCCAGTCAGAGACACGTCCATCATAAGAAGGAAGATTATAACTCACCTTCTTTCGCCCGTTTCCCAACTCCGTGATGACTTTTGCTAGGTGAATAAATGAGTCTTGTGTACCTACATTTTTAGTTTTATTTTTGTCATGACAATTACAATTAGGTGTAAAATTATTTTCGTGTGTACCTAACCGTAGTGAGTGTGCAGTGTTTCCCTGTATAGGATGTTGGTAACACTCGCCACCCTGCGTCACCTTTGCACGTGTAAGATCAGGATCATAATGCAACACAGAGGTGGCCTTCTGTTGCAGGGTTGCTTCCGCTGCCACACCATCAAGTACCACATCCAAACCTTGTTCAGGATATACAGTACTGCAAGGAAATGTTCGGTTATTATCATGAATTTCACAATCACGTATCCACTTTTGTGTTGAATTGCTTCTAATGGAAGCAGCAGACTCCAAAGCAGCGAGCTCTGCTTGTAACTCTAAATTAGCAGCCCTCTTTTCTTGCTCTGCAAGTTTTCGTTCTTGCTCTGCAAGTTTTCGTTCTTGCTCTGCAAGTTGACGAGCATGTCGGGCAATAGCAGCAAATTTTTGCGCTTTTAAAGACCCACATGATGATGTTGAGCGAGTTGTAGTGGCTAATAAAGGCGTCGGTTCCGGATCGGGTAATAAAGGGATCAATGTGCTTTTCTGTAAGAGAGCTTCGTCGTTTTGACTTAGAGCAGGTATATTACCTGACGACGAAACTGGCACTTTACCACTTACCTCCTCCGGCTTTGCAGTTTTCTTTTTCGTCACTGATCGTGTTATCGGCATGTTACTTTTTATTGCAAGCGTATGTTCTTATTTGAAATTCTTCACTTCTGACACCATGAAACCGATCTAAAACACTATTTTTAAAGAAAACTGAACGCTAAAACTGTAAAATAAAATATATTTCCATGAAAACGCACTTTTTACACTATTACTCAAAAACAGACATTGACATACTGTCTAAACAAAACTACTACTCCTCTTCTGTAAAATTATTTGAAAATTATATAAAAATAGAAAAACAGCCAGTATCAAAAAAGGTCGGTCGGCAACAACATTATTGTTGATAACATTGACATTTAGGTGTCAAAAGTATTACAAGAAAATTATGATCTTAGGTTAAGGACAATTTCAGCTCACATCTGAAGTTTGGCATATCTGAAGTTATGTCACAGAGTAAATAAAGATCGCCAAAAATGTCTAATCGTAGTATCGGAGGACGCGCCCCGTGAATGCTTTATTAGTTATGGCAAAAATATTTATAAATTAAATAGACCACCGAAATAAAAAAAGAGTTGCTCAGTCTTGAATTTCGGAACATTAAAATAAAATTTCACATATTGATCTAGATATTTGATACGATGATGTACAGACAAATCAGCCTAAAGCAGCGTGTAATTATTTATTATTGTTATTTTATCAATTATTACTTATTATATTGGAGTTTTATACACTATATCAATATATACATGGACAACTACCTGAAAACACAAAATACCTATTGACCATAGAATTATTACCTAGGTAATAATTCTATGCTATTGACTAAGAATGCAAAAATTCTGTAACTGAGTGTCCACGACCTGGATAAAATTTAATACCTAAACACTTACATGTTTTTTTTATAAACGGGTTTATATCAACGTTTTATGTGTTTCTTTACCTAAAGAGGTTTTACGAAAATCTAAGCAAAATAAGTTAATCTTGATCATAATTTCTTTTACGACAGATGTAAAAGAAATTATGATCAAGATTCAAATCATGTTTTCGAAAAACATTGACGGATAAAATTAGATAGATTTTTTATTATATTCTGCAAAAATGTCTAAGTACCTATATCACTTCATATGGAACGTTCATTATTCGTTCCATTCGTAAAATGTAATATGACGTTTTTTAGTTTTATATACTTACTTATACTTTTATCTTTATTTTATGTTTCCTTTTATTCTTTGTGACTGAAATACTGGTAGGCAAGTGCCTATTTTGAGCTAAAAGTTAGCATTGCCATATAGAGTGAAAATGCTGCCAGCGCTTTAGCCACTTTTCCTCCACCATGGGGCCTCAGCTCAGACAATATATTTTTTTATATTGTCTAAGCATGAGGCTTATAGATTATTTTTATTTTTTACCATTGATATTTAAAAAAAAATGTATCTTAACTTACTTACTTTTATTTTTTAACTATTGTGTGTTCTTTTGCATTTTCATAAGCGATACAGTCCACGGTATAGTGCGCGCTTATCGCGTTAATAATAATAATAGCTCTGGTAGCTCAGTACGAAGCATGGGGTCCCAGGTTCGACCCCTAACTGGGGCAAATGAGCATAAATATTTGTTCTTCGGACTTATACGTTGTAATATGTGTGTCCATGCCTCTCACGACACAGGCCATCCTATTGCGAAGGTTTGATTGTGTAATATTTTTTTATTATATGAACCTTATTTCAATGAAACTTCCTTCGTAATGTTAATCAGCCCGCATGGAGGTACGCGGCTGACGAACCCATAGCCTTCACACTCGATACTGATCAAGATCCGTGGCACGTTGCTTGTGTGGATTCCATGTTTTCCTTTCTCAGGGTCGTATTCCAGAAGTACAAGAGGGCAATTCTACTATTTCACAACACAACGTTCACCAATCTATCCCGCTGCAACTGCAGTTCGACTCTTGTTGTCGTTCGATAAGTACCCAATAAGGCATTCTACTATTTCTATAGACGAATCGGAACGTAACGTCATATAATGGTAACGCAACGCTACTTTATAATGATTACATAATACACTACAATATACACAAATATGAGTTAGCGTCTCGTTCATGATATATTGAGTTAATCGATTGCTGGCGTCAATAGAAACGTAACTGCAGCTAGACTGTTTGTCAATAGCACAATAAGTATATCTGTAATTCAGCTACGGTTCGATTGCAGTTGGAACAAATTAAGGTAGTGGTATCAGCCCCCACGTGGCTGATAAAACGCAACTCAATTGCAATCAAACTGTAGCTGAACGGTGACTACTATTGGTACATTTCTTATTCTGCTATTGAAAGACAGTCCCGCTGCAGTTACGTTTCTATTGATGTCAGCGATGTATCAAAACTTTCTTTTCTGCTAACTTGATAGATCATGAACGCGACGCTAACAAATATTCGAATAAAGTTTAACGTTTTTAAAATACTTATATAATACATAGTAGCATTTAAGATAACGTTACGTTCCAATTTGTCTCTAGAAATAGTAGAATGGCTTATTGGGTGATTATCGAACGGCAGCCGGAGTCGAACTGCAGTTACAGAGGGGTAGATTGTTGAACGTTGTGATATAGTAGAATTTGTCTCCTTATGGCTGATTCCATTAACGATATTGCTATCGAACCATAACTGAACGGTGACTTTTATACATTTTCTTATTCTGCTATTGAAAAACAGCCCAGCTGCAGTTACGATTCTATTGATGTCAGCGACGTATCAAAACTTTCTTTTCTGCTTACTCAATAGATAATGGACGAGATGCTAACTCATATTGGTATATAGTAGTGTTCAATCTACCTAGGTATATATTCTCTTCTATACTTATAATAAAAGAGTGGAGGCCAAAAAGACTGTACTTATAAGAAAAAGTCAGAAGACGAAAAATTGAACAAAACTGAACAATAATATGACGTTATTGAAAAAAATGTCTGTCTGTCTGTATGTTCACATTATTTTTTATTGTATTTTTCTAGTTTTTCTAGATTAAACAAACAGCCAAGTCGCAATTTTTGGATAAGAAGGCTATAAATTGAATATATTCTTACTTGTAAAATAGGAAGAAAAGCCTTGAGCTATTTGCCGAATACAATTAATATTAACAATTTGTAGCATAATTCGTGAGCGGAAATGTGAAAAAATAATAGAAAACACGGTTAATTAGGGTACGCTACATAGAATTAATTTAATAAGACGGTACGCTGCCATTTCATTTGTTTTTTTTTCCTGTAACTAGTTAACTAGAATTTGAACAGATTCTATTATTTATTCTGTGGCATAGAATCTAATTATTAAATTTAAAATTCGATTTCGTTAAGGCTGTTTTGTTTAGTTCAACCAGTTCGGCCTGACCCCGAATAATTAGCGCGAAGCTGCGAGCTCGAATCGAACTACATAATGTCAAGGTCGATTCGAGCTAAGAATATCAATGGAAATAAGGTTTTGTCTTATTTAGCAGTCGTAGCATGGTATTTAGGTCGCATCATCGAAGCCTAACTGAAACACAAAGTACATAATAATTGTTTCAATAAGCCGTAACTATTTAGTTCTTTTTCATCATGAAATTGGCGCCATAAAACATTCAATGAGAGTTAAAAAATCTTTTAAAGAACTGGTTGAAAAGTTTCCCAACCTAAAGAATACTTTTTGCACTTTATACTCGTACTATACTAACATAATAACTACTTATAACTCACTAAATAATACTTTTTGCTATATTATTTTATTTTGCATAGGTACCTACTTAAATTTCGAATCGATGTCCCCTCTACAATTATTAATCTTATAATTAGGTACTTATATAAAAATTAACCCCTATTTCTCCTGGTCACGCTATAACTTGAGAACGGCTTTACTGATTTTATTCATCTTTTTTTAAAATGTTTTCTAATACTTCGTATAAGTTTTTACATAAAAAGAGAAGGGATTTATGGCGAGGCCGAAGGCTGAGCCTACTACGCGAACGAAGTCGCGCGCAGTCGCTAGTATACAAGTACAATTTGAAAATTTTAATACCGACTTCCATTCTATTCAGTTATTGGAGAACTCAAAAACAACTGGAATGAATTAGATGAAATGATTTAATGGTTTAATGGGACCACACGGAAAGCACCAGCTTTCAAAGAAAAAAATAATTTTAGGAATCGGCACCCTATCGAAAGTTATGAGGTAACAAACATTAAAAAACATACAGTCGAATTGAGTACCTCCTCCTTTTGCGAAGTCGGTAGAAAATAAATTATAACTTGTTTTTTTTCTGGAAATTGTTATGCTACGTTCAAAGACATTTCCAAACCCTAATAGTATTTGGTTTACAAAAGCACGACACCATAACCGCAACTATCCATCCAATTCGGAACCTGCCAGACGGAGTCACTCGCTGTATCAAATTTATTACTCAACCATAGACAATTACTTAACGTTCCCGCCATTACGAGTAAGCTGTCACATCGGATCCAAGATGGCGGCGGCCGTGAGATATGCCGTGACCGGTTGAAAACGAAACGATTGATAGTCGGGCAGGATTAGAATGGGAGGTGTTGTATAAATTATTTACTTCTGAAACTATATCTCAACGTTGACTGTTGTCCCTTCTGTACAAGATTTTGTACTTAGAAACTAACTAAAAACTTTCCTAATAACCGTAAGAATCTAAATTCATTAGCAAATGATCGTCACAACATCATTATATCTAAGTAATATCAAATATGGATTGGATAAAGTTAATTCATATTCTTCCTTTCTACACCTTGATAATAAAACAAAAGGTTTATGAATAAAACTGACGTATATTTACGTCTCTGGAACGGAAAGTGTTACATCACTAATTCCAGTTACAACAATTGAACTATGAACTGAGAAAATAGAATGAAATTTAATATATAAAATTTTTCAAATTGTACTTGTTCAGATTTCAATCAACATTTGTTAGCAACTGAGATACATAATAGCTCTGCGGATTCGAATTATGCAAGAACGTGTGAGGATGCCCCAAAACTAAGTCTTACTCCACAGTAAGTTAACTGTCCAAGACCTCCCCGCCTATATTAGATTGAAAGCTGAATGGGCACATTGTACCTCTGATTGCTAAACACCATTTGATGTTACTTCATTATTATGGAAATGCCTTGCGACGTGAATTTGTTAGTGAAACTGTAGTAGCTTTTGTCTTACCTGTGTTTCTGTCGTGCCATACAACTTCGTCCCTCGTTGCAAACTTACACATGAGTAGAATGTGAAGTAGTATGAGTAGAATTACCCATAATCTAAATAAAAAGGCTTTTGTGTCTTCGCCATTAATAAATGAATAAATATTGGTACCTACATACAACTTTTCACCGGATTTTCCTTTAATACGTATCTATGTACCTACTTTGCTACTATGGACAAGTAATAAAAAAAAAAACGAAACCGGTGTATGAGTATAAATACCCATAATCTAAATAAAAAGGCTTTTGTGTCTTCGCCATTAATAAATGAATAAATATTGGTACCTACATACAACTTTTCACCGGATTTTCCTTTAATACGTATCTATGTACCTACTTTGCTACTATGGACAAGTAATAAAAAAAAAAACGAAACCGGTGTATGAGTATAAATACCCATAATGTAAATAAAAAGGATTTTGTGTCTTCGCCATTAATAAATCTATAAATATAGGTAGGTATATAGCACTTTTCATCGGATTTTCCTTTAATACGTACCTATGTACCTACTTTGCTACTATAGTCAAGTAATAAAAAAACTGGCTTTCGATCCACTACTCAAGTGCTACGGGAGAAACTAAATCATCTACACCACTAGAAGAAGCAAACACACATTCACATCGAGCTGCAAAGAGCTGCGAGAACATTCGGGGTGAGAAACCCTTGCGGCCTCATCGGCCGTCAGTTCTGCGTGTTATGTCCACCACTGTAATTTCCCTATTTCTGATTCAATCTAGTAGAATAATGAGCAACTTTCTTACTTTGATCATAAAATAATATGATCAAAGGTTATCTAGCGTCGAATCTTATACGCGGTTGTATCAGTAGTAGGTAGAGTCAAATAAACAGATAAATATAAAAACAGCCACGAGAAGTTAGAAATCTTAAATATAATACTACCAGGCAATCATGAGTTAACAAGAGTTCGCTAAATGGGCTAATGCGATATTTCTTCGAGATTTCACTAGAGTACCTACGAACAGAGATAACTTCTTACGGCCTTACTTATATAAACGCTGCTTAACTTTAAGTGACGTTATTTAGTACTGCGCAAAAAAAAATTGTTCTGTGCCGTACTAAATGACCTTATTTTGATTTAAGCAGCGTTTATACGTAAGTAAGGCCGATAATTGACAGATTTACAAGTACACTATTAAATTTAATTACGCTAAACGAATTGTTTATTTGTATATGAATATACACCGAATTAAGTATTGTGAATATAGAAGCTATAGGCATAAGTACAAGCTTACATTCTTAAACGTATACCCTGAGTGGAACCTAACGCAGTAAAACACACCTCAGTGTCTAGCGAGTACTTATTACCTAATCTGTAGTACATATTATATATTCATGTGTATCAACAATTATGTAGACGTGAATTACCACATTTAGGTGTATTGACGCTACTGGTTACAGATTATTAAAATGGTAAACAAATGTATTGTAGTTATTAAACTGATATGGTTCATAAATGCTTAGTACCTACCAGATTTTATCAAAATCAGTCGCAGCAATCTTCTTCCCTTTTAGGAAAAGGAAAAAAAAAACCCCCACTCAAAAATCACCGACAACAAAAACATATTTAATAGAAGAACATGCATACCAAGTTTCGTCAAGATTGGTTGAAAATGCGACCTGTACATGAAGACCAACATACAACCTAACAAACATACGGACAGATGAGTCAATTTGGCCAGTTAACGCAGAGACGCTTCGCTCGCTCGGTCAATAATTCTATGCTCCTATAGAAACCGGATATTTACCAAGTATTGTTTTATTAATAAGTTATTGATAGAACAACGTTTGACCACTACCTCACTTTATGGTCAGCATGATGCAGTGGAAGGAATTAGACAACCTAATGCTTAACGGAATTTAAGGTCAGTTGCTCAAGTTCGTGAAAGGTGTCAAACCTTTAGGGTGTTTTGAGCGGTGGACATCGGCAGTTTCATGTGCCACCTAAACCAGTAAAAACATCAAAGGCCTTACTTATAAACGCTGCTTAACTTTAAATGACGTTATTTAGTACTGCGCAAAGGAAAAATGTTCTGCGCCGTACTAAGTGACGTTTTTTAAGGCCGTTTATACTCAACACACAGGTCTAAAATCCAGTTTCTAAATGTAATAAAAGAAGCTGGATGACTGAGCTTTTCTCGTAAGTATAAACAACTGGTTTTCTTGGTCTAACCTCAAACCAAACACTCTTTGGCTTAGTGTTGCTTAACAACGCCATCTATTGTCAAGTAGCTTTAGTGTTGCTGTGTCGGCAAAACAGTTTAGTGGAGCAGTTTTTCATTGTCTGAAAGCACGAATAAAACGATGTTTTCTAAAAATTAAACCTAGCTAGATCGATTAATCCCCCCGAAAATTATGTACAAGAATTGCTCGTTTAAATGTATTAGATTAGGGTTGCCATCTTTAAAATTTTGCAACCAGGACAACACGCGTGAAAAGCCCGATTTTAGTGCCCAGAACCCAGACATGTCAACAGGGTTTTTAAACATAGTCAGTGTAATGAAAAATTACCTTAACCACCTTACTTTTAAATACACCTTTTTATTTATATTAATACCTTAAAATTATATTTACTCATTATTTATCATCATTTTAAATGTACCTAACATAACATAATCTTATTACAGTATGTTATAAATTGTGTTAATAATCAGTTAGATTTTTTTATTACCCGGACTACAACTACTACCACGCCCGGACGCTCCCCGGATACCCTCTAAACTAGGACAAATCCGGGGAAACCCGGACGGATGGCAGCCCTATATTAGATAGATATATAAGTACGAGTATAATACAAAGAAACCATAACAAACTGGTCCTATAACCAAATACATATCTTCAAAGTAGTGGCACAATACCATGTCGCGTCATGGCCTTAAAAGAAAAATAAAAAAATACATGTCTAGACGTCATGCCTTCATCCAAATACGATGTTATCTGGCACCTTATAAAGTCAACAGACAAAAAATGGCCTGCTTTCGTTACAACTAGACCACTCACACGGTCGTTTAAGTTTAAAATACTGCTGAAACATCTTATAAGATATCTGTATCTTGGTCTAGACTTTTGTTCGTGATTTCTGGCGGGACAATGGACAGACTAACCTCTATGTGATGTAAGAATTTAACCAGAAATCGATCATTCACAGACTAATCCTTAGACCAGAATAAATAACACTTAGACCGTTTTGTGCTTACAGTTGCGTTTAGTTTACATCAACTGATCATCAGAGCATCAGTGGCAGCTTCAAGCTTTTGAATACGATTGCAAGAGCGGTCCTTGTATGATGATCACTGGCTAACTGCTCGAGCAGTCCGTGTATACGAAGGCAGCTTGGCAACTCAATGACTTTAAGGTTGAATAAGCTATTGCATAGCGCAGCCTTGAGCGTGGAGACCGATCCAGAAATTCCGTAACGAAAATAACCTAACACCCCCCACTCCGACTCCATCTATCGATGAATAGCAGAACTTTTAATGACTTTTTGAAATATCACGCTTGTCTCTTTAGTTCAGCAACTCGCGTCTAGATGGCATTGGTTAAATAATTATAATTGCATAAGTTGATTTGGCATCTATCGATGAATTGCAGAACTTTTAATGACTTTTTGAAATATCATGCTTGTCTCTTTAGTTCAGCAACTCGCCTCTAGATGGCATTGGTTAAGTAATTATAATTGCATAAGTTGATAAAAACAGTATGCAATAGCTTTACCGCGGCAGTCTCCGAGTGCCACACGTCTTTTTTTTTAAATAATTTTTTTTCTCATATTTGGAAACTCACTACGAAGTGCAAGCCGTTCTTTTTTTTTAAATTTGGCGCGAAATAAGCTTTTTAGAAACCAAAAATTTAGACGACTTCTAAGTATTTTTTGAAAAAGGAGAAATGCGAGTTTCGAGTGCTAATTAAACACTATTTTTTTTACGCGGAAAAACTATATTAAGATTTTCGTCAAACGAAGAGGTGGTAGCCGGAACTGAGGCCTATTTTTCAGGGTTTTGACAAAAAATATTTTTTTGATGTGTTGAAGAGGTTGGAACATCGCTGGACTAAGTGCGTAGTTGAAAGGAGATTATGTAGAAAAATAAAAAAAAATATGTAAAAAGAGTGTTTCTTCTTTCCAAAGTCATGGACTTATCAAACCGCCCTCGTATATCCTGCTCTAAAGTCTCAACGAGTTTGGATGAAATTTGGGATGAAGATACCTCTTACACACAGGATTAAAACATAATAAAATATAGACTTTATTCAATATGCAGTTCTTGAAGGGTTTCGAAGATCTTATTCCACGCCGACGAAGTCAAGGCCAGTAGCCAGCGTTCTATAAACTTGTATTGTTATCTTACATCTGTCCATTGCAATTGTGTCTAATTACTTTGTTAGTCAATCTATCAGATTCAATTGTGACGGAAAAGTTGGCTACAGTAGCTCTAGCATGAGTTAGCAACATAAATGTCATCTAGTTAGTCGATACTCGATCTCGCCTACCTAATAAGTTTGTGATTGGCGTACTCGGTGTCAGTTTTAGTTCTACAATTGACCGCAAGGTGGCACTATAACCTGAAATTAATAGGAGAATTGACACTCTCGGACTGACTAGGGTTGTTCGACACTGCGCACAATTTTGGGGCTCACACAGTCAACCAAGGCTTCGGCGGGTCCGCTCGCATTGCTTTGGATACGACGCTTCTAAAATCAAAGGAGCCAAAATCACTCCTTATAACCATAGCTATCGGTTCAGCCGTTTCGGAGATTTATAGATGTTAGAATGTTTAGAGAACAAAGCAGACAACCAGACAGAAATTGATAAACAGATTTTTGTTATTAATATAGGTATAAGTACTTTATGCTTGCATTTAATAAAAAACTGTTTATTGACATTTAAAAAGTAAAAACAACAAAGCGCTCGTAGCGGAGCTTGACTTGGCGAACTTAACCGATCAACAAGTTAACGCGTCGACTCGCGATTCGCCATATTTGGCCAATAATACAATAGATTTCGCAGAAATCTACCTACTTTTCCAGGAACTGCTTGTTGCGGTCAGGATTTGGATGGGTGACCGCTAGTGGCATTATTCAGTTAGGCCTCCTCTCTCTGAGAGGAAGGCTCGAGTCCCAGCAGTGGGCACAAAATGGGCTGATTATGAAGTAGAAACAGACACTTCTATTTATTTGTGTTGGCACTAGTCATTGTAACATGATCTGTAATGCAACAATTAAGTACCCACCTACCTTGATGGGATATTTGTAAAACTTCACTATCATTGGATGAATAATTGGTATAGATAGTGCTGGTAGGAGAAGAACTCCTGGCTGAAGAACTTACGTCAGTGGTATAATAAAAGCACCCGTTCATTGTTCAGAGCTGCTGTGTCGAGGGTTCAAATTGCAATGTTGATCGCCGACCTTCATTAGAAGATGGCACCCCGAGAAGAAGAAGAAGATAGATAGTAAGTACTCTCGATTTTTGTACAATCTTCTCTTCACCTAAACTTACCAATTGAAGTCAGCGTCCGACCATTCCAACATTATATTAGTTCCCATGCAAGCCAAACCTGCCACCACAGAACAAATAATAATACTACGCTCAAACTCACAGATTACATTGTTGTTACATGAGTAGGTGCAGTTAGCTGCATACTGCATACGAGGTGCCCCTTGACATTGACCCGGCACGGCGGCATCGAGGTCGTACTTTCACTGCATTGTTATCTACGTATTCTATTAGCTTTCACATGACGCGTCTTTTTATTTGGTTGTGCGACTGCAATTATGAATATCGATGGAGATATAGCATAAGTAAGTAAGCTTAAGTAAGTAAGTTAAGTTACTTAGCTGTAAGTTCACCATTGTAATTTTAAATAAATAAAGCAAGCAGGTTACATTTTTTTTTTTTAACCGACTTCAAAAATGAGGAGGCTATATGTTCGTGTGTATGTATTGTTTTTATGTGTATATTAGCCGATTTCTCCACCGATTCTCAATATCCGTCCGAGTAGAGTATACGTCCGAGTCCCTTATTTTTTCAATTTTTCTATATGGCTCTGAAACCTGGACACTAAAAGCTCGTGTGCGCTCTAGGATTGACGCGTTTGAAATGTGGTGCTGACGCAGAATGCTGTGAGTATCCTGGACGGGACGCCGGACAAACGAGTCAATCCTAAAGGAGCTAAATATAAAAACACGACTCTCTACAATCGGCAGACAGAGAGTCCTCAAGTTCTTCGGGCACACAGTCAGGCGAGACCCAGGCAGTCTAGAAAGGCTGATTATCACCGGAAACCAAGGAAAACGAGGCAGGGGCGCTCTCCGACGCGATGGACACACACCACTCAAGAGGCAACAGGGGCCGCCTTACAATCATCGATTCAAATAGCGCAAGATAGAGCTGGAGAAAAATGGTGGCACAGGCTACACACCAAAATCAAGTCCCTCAGTCATGAGGATACGACTAAGAAGAAGAAGACTTCCGAGGTGGCCCCATTTAAATTTCATCAAATTCAGTCAAGCAGTTTTGAGTTACACTCCAAAAACTGAAAAGTGTTGATTTATCTTCATAATATCATCGTTGACAATCGACCTTACAAGTAGCAGGGTCACTAAAAAGGGTGATTTTTTTTTTCTTAAAATGGACCCGACGTTAATAGCAAAAAGTGTGAAATAACTTGTCGAAGTCGGTACCATGCCCACAATATTGTGATAATAGGTCATGGTACCGATTTCAACAAGTTATTTCACACTTTTTGGTGTTGAAGTCAGGTCCATTGATTGGTAAAATATTTTTTTTTTAATTTTCAACTACTGCCTATAGTGCGTTCGAATAGGCCCTTCGTGAGCGTTCTTAGCGAAAATAACGCTAAAACGTTCACAAGGGGCGTTCGAATTGGGAATCTGTGGGTGAAAATGTTGTTCATGTCTCTTTTTGTTCAGCGTTCAGAAAGCTAAAAAAGAGGAATTTTTGTCACCAAAAGTGTAATTTTTGACCCACGTCCGGAGCACGGTTGTTTGTGATCGTTTTTTGACAGCTATGTATTTGACAGCATAATCATGCGATTGTAGGTCTTATGCTCAGTTGAGCGTTCGAATAGGGTGTGGGAAAAAGTAACAAAAGTAGCAAACATTACATTTTTGAGCTTAACGAACGCTATAAAAAAAGTGCCATCAATGACAACGCCACCAATGCCCTCATAAGCTAAACGAACGCACCTCTAATTTAAAATACGAATTATTTAGGTGATTGAGGATGTGTGCGTCACAATGGTTTTCTATTCTTGTGGTGTTTGTTAGTTCTTGATGCGGATTTTATGCAACTAAACTGCGAACTCGTTTCAATCGTAGTAATACCTACTATTATTTATTCTTTGCTAGTATATTCTGACCCAACTCAAAAGAATATGGAGAGATTGAAACATCAAGATACGCAACAAAATCCAAATAGTACGTTCGCTTCTCCATATTCTTGTATGGCGCTGAATCTTGGACTCTGAAGGCAGCTGACAGACAAAGGATAGACGCTTTTGAGATGTGGGTCTGGCGCCGTCTTCTTCGAATACCATGGACAGCTCGCCGCACAAATGTATCTGTCTTAGAAGAGCTAAATTTAGAACGTTCCCAAAGACTCTCTGCAATATGCTTACACCAAGTATTACAGTACTTCGGTCATATTGCGCGTAGAAGCTCTGACAACCTTGAGCGTCTAATAGTAACTGGCAAAATTGAGGGTAAAAGTCCAAGAGGACGAAGCCCTAAGCGATGGACGGATCAGGTATTGGAACAGCTGGAGATACAGGACTCGGTGGAGAGAAACAGTAAACAAACTGCAAGAGAGGAGTCACGATCCTCAGTAATGAGGGAACGATTAAGAGCGAGGCCCCATTAGTGCGTTGCGCTGTGTTGCGTCGACGCAGCGTCGTCGCTGCGTCAGTTTCCATATATTTTTTTATGACTTTGCCCCATTAGACTGTTGCGTCGTGGCGCGCGACGTTTCAATGGATTGACGGACAAGAGACGAAGCGGGAGGGAGGGTGATGGGCTGCGTTGTCGGAGCTCCGCTGCGACGACGGACAGTGATCCATTGCGAAGGATGAACTGAGACGCAGCTGCGACGGCGTGCATACCCTCGTGCGTTGCGTTGTCGCAGCGTTAACGCAACGCAGGTGTGGCATACAATGCGTTGTTCCGTTGCGATGACGCGACGCAACGCACTAATGGGGCCTCGCTCTAAGGATGAGGAGGACTATATTATGTTTGTATTGATGGATAAATGAATGATAAATCAAGCCCTCTCAGGCCAAACCTACTAAACCGTTTTCTTAATAAAACGTAAGCAATCTGGTAGTATCATACTCTTCATCTTCTTCTTCTTATAGTCTATACTAATATATATGATAATAATAATAATAATATGGGACAACATTCACACAAAGGTCTTCAGGTCCCAAACTAGGCAGAGCCTGTACTATGGTAACCTGATGACTGATATACATACTTAAATACATATACACATACATGATACACACCCAGACACAGGTCGAACAGACATATTCATGCACACAAATGTTTGATCTATATTCATAATCATCATCATCATCATCTATCACCGCGCGGGTGAAATCGCGCAAAGCAGCTAGTATATAATATAAAACCCAATTTCTTTTTGTGAGTCTGACTAATACTTAAAAACGGCTCTAGCTATATTTGAGCACTTATTTTATTACTTTGGTTATCTCTAATACAGAGGTGGTTTATGAATAAAAAAACTTTCATCAGCATCATCCATCACCACGCAGGTCAAACCTGGGGGCGCAGCAGTAGTGAATATTGAATAACAATGTGTTAGTGGACGTTTTATTCGTATTTATATTTAACCAGCTGTAGTAGATTCACACGCCGTCAACAATTATTAAGGAACGTAGCAAAAACAATGGGTAATTGTATCAAATTACATAATTGTAATTCTTGTGCCTTCCTCGTCAAGTTTAAAGTTCACGACGCCTTTATACATACCTACCTACGTAGTATATCAGTTCTATTTCCTTATTTACTCCAGGTGTTCAGCAGCATTTTAACAGGTGCATTTCGTCAAAAGTGACGAATTGCACTGCACCTCTCCAGGGCCGGGTTAACCCTCTCGGGGCCCCCAGGCTATGCAATTCTCGGGCCCTTTTCTTACTTTTTAAAATATGTTTTTTCGATTGCAATAGTCCAGTCGATTAAATCGACGCCTTTGGTATACTGTTACTTCAATCTCTTCTACATCTACTGTACACTATTATTATAAACAGGAATAATTTGTATATATATAAAAAGCATCTCGGCCTTATTATTTTCCCAATCAATCAAAAACTATTGTTATTTCTACAGACTATGTATGAAGTATTTCATTAACAGACAACACGCGTCGAAAAGAAGTTATAATATTGAGGAAGTATACAAACAGATTAAATGTTTTTTCTGGGTGCGTGACCCGCATCGACTAGAGGCCACGGGGCAGTAATGTTCGCATTGCTGTGTTCACAACCAGTACCAGACGCATTTCGCCATAATTGACGAAATGCATCTGATAAACAGGCAAAGGGAATAATAATAACTTAACACCAGGTGGGCCTCTTGCTTGTACCATCTATCTCATATTAGCATAACAACAAGTACAATGTGAAAAATTTAATACACACTTCCATTATATTCACTTATTGGAGTGTAACTTAAAAATTACTGCTCCGAATTTGATGAAATGGGACCTCACGGGAAGCACCAGCTTACAAACAAAAAAATAATTTTGAGAATTGGTTCACCCTATCGAAAGTTATGAGGTAACAAACATAAAAAATACAGTCGATTTGAGTACCTCCTCCTTTTTGGAAGTCGGTAGAAAAGTATCCTTTTCTACCGACGACCGGATTAAGCTACTTCAATATGTTTCTTCCTCAATTAGAAAACAATTAAAAATGTATGCTTACATACATAAAACCAATATCCGTCATTCCGCGACCTTGTCAGTTACGCGCGATGATCGCAAGCGATTGCAGTGAAGATAGTCAAAGTCGTATGAATACGCTCTACTGATTTCACTATGAAACTGGGTCCTATCACAGATTTGATGATATATATATCCAACAATTTACATTAACATCATCATCATCATCATCATCTCAGCTGTAAGACGTCCACTACTGAACATACGTTTCCACTATAATTTATCAAACGGAACGGTTGGAAGCGACCAGCATCCAATGTCTGCGTCCTTTATCAGATCGTCTGTCAGGACCTTGTCGGTGGACGACCTACGCCTGCGCTTGCCGGTCCGTGATCTTCACTCCAGAACCTTCCCAACTCATCGGCCATCTGTTCTGCGTGATATGTGCCCTGCCCACTGCCAACTTTACTGGCTTATCCTTTGGGTCGATTAACCAGTTAAGTTAGCCGATGGGGTCGGAAGGTTAATCAAACAACCGTAGTAAAACAAAAATGTTCCCAAATATGAGCAAAATCAAAAAAAAGAGGCAAAACCGCTTTCGTATGTCTGTTCTCCTCTACAAGTCGCATTTCTCAACCGATTCTCGTGAAATTTTGTGATCAGCAGTGCAAGTACCGAACTTACCGATCGATAACTTTGAGTCTTGAATTCGTCATACTTCGAAAAAACTGGCTATATCGATCTTGTGTCGATAACTGCAAGTAGAAAAACTAAGCGATCGGTAGACAAATTCGATAAGCTTTTACGATTATAACGATATATACACTCGAGAGCAATGAATCCGGGTCACTTAAAGAATCCTAAAAATCTCGGAAACTAAAAATGCTAGGTTAATGCAATAAATTGTATTTAATAGACAATGTAATACTCCTTCAATAAAGGTATTAAAACTTCTTAGTTATTGTAAAGTTATATCATAAAAAAATCAAATTTGAAAAAGGGCCACTTTCGAAGATGGAACTACGAAATTACAGCATTTGGTTTTGCTTTTGTTTGTAATCTGTCATTTATGTGGGTACATAAACCAGGTTGATAGTGCTCTATATTTATTATTCAAGCTGAAATTATGTCGCTTACGCCTGAAGAATGCACCAGAATACTTACAATGCTGGAAACCGGCCGGAGTCAGCGCGATACAGCCAGGACTGTCGGTGTGTCGCTGTCAACAGTACAAAGAGTTCTCCGACGTTACGAAGAAACTGGTTCTAACCTACGCAGACCAGGAACGGGCAGAACCAGGTGTACCACAGCACGAGAAGACCGATACTTGGTGAACACCATGCTTCGAAATCGCTTTCTCACAGGAACTGAACTCACAAATCAGTTTCGACGCCTCGGAGGAAGTAACCCAAGTGCATGGACAGTAAGACGTCGGCTTGCTGAATCTAACTTAAAACCCCTTAGACCTGCAAACGGCCCTAAACTGGAGCGTGGGCATCGTATTTCAAGACTAAGATATGCCCAGAGCCACGTAAATTGGAGTATTGAAGATTGGTCAAAAGTTATGTTCTCCGACGAATCAAAATGTATGCTCTACAAGCACGATGGAAGACACAGAGTGTATCGAAGACCAGGGGAAAGATTCAAGCAAGCATGCATCGAAGAAAAAGTAGCCTACGGTGGTGGGTCTGTACTTGTGTGGGCCGGAATTTCTTCTGAAAGTCGCACAGAGCTGGTGATCATAGAAAACGGCTCTTTAACTAGCGAAAGATATGTGGAAGAAATCCTCAATGATCACGTTGGTCCATTTATGGTCAATTTAGGTGAGGATGCTATATTTATGCATGACAATGCCCGACCTCATACAGGTAGGATTGTGAATGACTACCTTCAAGAGATGAACATTACTCGTATGGAGTGGCCAGCGCGCAGCCCGGATATCAACCCGATCGAGCATGCTTGGGACGAGCTAGGCAGATGCGTAAAACAACGAAACCCTCCCTCAATCACGCTTCGTGAGCTCAAAATTGCTCTCACAGAGGAATGGGAGAATATTCCCTAAAATCGTATAAGGAACTTGGTGTACAGCATGCCAAACCGCGTAAACGCAGTAATGGAAGCACGACGAGGCAATACGAAGTATTAAAATTCAAGAAAATCGTAATAAAGTTCAAAAAATTCATGTTTCCTATTTTTGTTTTAAGGAGAGATCAGCAGTTTTTTTCTTTATGTAATTTTGTGTTAATAAAATGTATGGTGACTCATATTTTTTTTACTTTCATTTAAGGAGTATTACATTGTCTATTAAATACAATTTATTGCATTAACCTATCATTTTTAGTTTCCGAGATTTTTAACATTCTTTAAGTGACCCGGATTCATTGCTCTCGAGTGTATTATAGCATGGAGCTGTTAAATTTGTTAAACGTTTGAGATCGTCTATTTAATCGATTTTAACGATTGTTTTGTAAGCTTTGAAAACGACCTCGATATAGCTTATCGACAGGAAACAGAACAGACGGAAATGGGGATATTGTTTAGTTGCGTTTGATCGTACTATAATATTATAAACACGAAAGTTTGTATTTATGGATGAATGGATGTTTGTTATTCTCTTACGCTCAAACGGCTGGCCCAATTTTGATGAAATTTGGCATGGTGGGGCGCTGAATTAACACATAGGATAATTTTCATCAACATCGTCGTCATCCATCACCATGCGGGTGTAACGGCGGGGCGCAGCTAGTATTCAATAAAAAATAGACTTCGGCCTTCTTTTGATGGTAGAAGAGCAAAATGCTCGTGGAAATCTTCTAATGATAGGACGGAAGGAAGAATAGAAGGACGGACGGAGGTAGGATTGTGGAATGCAAACAATTCGTAATAATAGATATACTGTCGACAATTTGACGATCGTATATATATATATATATATAAAATAATATATATATATATATATATATATATATTATTTTATATTAGGGTACTTGCACTGCTGGTTCGATAAACACATACCTATATATACCAATAACTTTTCGTCGAATTTGTTTACTGATCTCATAGGCCTTTATTAATAAACGTTGCGTAAACATAGATTAGGCGTAACATGCTTTGTCTTGCTTTCACGCGTGACATTTACTGCAAGCGAAAAATTGACAGATAGATGTTTTAACTACTCCGGGTTTACTACAAGTTTATTAATAAGGCCGATAGCATTTTAGTATCCTAGCAGCAATAATTTATTGTACGACTCGTGGCATTGATGTTGTCAATTTTGATGTGTATGGATTACAGATTTTTTTTAGGTACTTACATAGTTTTTAGTCGGCATTTTTTAATTTTGTTTTAAGGCGCGTGACTAATCTTTATTCAGTGTAAGCTAGAGCTTCGCGAGATCTACAGATCGCAGAGTTACTATTAGCATATATATATATATATATATATATATATATATATATATATATATATATATATATATGTACCTATAAATGTTCTATAAAAGTCCAAATAAATATTACGTAATGGAAATTACATATAAGTAAGTACTAGGTACTTACTAAGTTTCATAATAAAAGATAACCGCACCCGTAACAAGGTGATATCTCACATAATTGTAGAGATATAATTATGTATACCATGGGAATTGGATCTTGTGAGATGATGTCATTATCTCATTGTATCTAAGAACGATTTATATACAACGATGTTATAAAGACCTGCTGGGCTATTATTATATATTATATATAGCCCAGCAGGTCTTTATAACATCGTTGTATATAAATCGTTCTTAGATACAATGAGATAATGACATCATCTCACAAGATCCAATTCCCATGGTATACATAATTATATCTCTACAATTATGTGAGATATCACCTTGTTTCGGGTGCGGTTATCTTTTATTATGAAACTTAGTAAGTACCTAGTACTTACTTATATGTAATTTCCATTACGTAATATTTATTTGGACTTTTATAGAACATTTATAGGTACATATATATATATATATATGCTAATAGTAACTCTGCGATCTGTAGATCTCGCGAAGCTCTAGCTTACACTGAATAAAGATTAGTCACGCGCCTTAAAACAAAATTAAAAAATGCCGACTAAAAACTATGTAAGTACCTAAAAAAAATCTGTAATCCATACACATCAAAATTGACAACATCAATGCCACGAGTCGTACAATAAATTATTGCTGCTAGGATACTAAAATGCTATCGGCCTTATTAATAAACTTGTAGTAAACCCGGAGTAGTTAAAACATCTATCTGTCAATTTTTCGCTTGCAGTAAATGTCACGCGTGAAAGCAAGACAAAGCATGTTACGCCTAATCTATGTTTACGCAACGTTTATTAATAAAGGCCTATGAGATCAGTAAACAAATTCGACGAAAAGTTATTTATCGACTAGTTTGCCCGCGCCACAAAACTGCAAGGATTTTTGAGGTCCAAAGTGTCGGCGCAACAATTGTTGCAAGTAGGTAAGTGTCACGCGCGTTTTTCTTTTGTTTATTTTTTAAAGTCATCCCAATGTTTAACCATAGAGTTTAATTCTTTAGCGTAATATATTTTCTTTCTTTGGCAACACTACACACGGACATGTTCTATCTGTGAACTTTAAAAAAAAAATATAATCAATGTTTATATTTTCATCTGTTTTTGGCGGTGAGGTTATGTTTTGTGCTATAGTTTTTAGTGAATTAATCGGGTTAAACTCATGATTTTGATACAAATTAAACATGAATATGATCGTGAATGTGTAAGGAATACTGTAAATATGTGATTTAAGTTCTGACATCAAAATTTACACGATATAAATTTGTCACGAATCGACAACACTCGGTAAGCTAATTTCTCATTGTTATGATTGGTTATAATTTGCTTTATTTTGAATAGATTATACTTTTACATTGTAAAATATCACAGAAATAATGTTGTCAAGTAATTACACCCACTCAGAATATGATAAATACGCCATATCATGTCAGGATCGATAAAAAATCAAAGTCACGTGACAGTTAAATTAGCTTGTACTATAAATTCAAAATTTGTAATTTTTTTTAAATATTTCTGATATATAATTATTCTTTGAAACCTAGTTTGGTTTGTAGAATTTCTAATAAGAATTCCAATAAAATAAGAAAAACAACAAGAAAATTTATATTTCATAAAAAAAATTTTTTTTGGAAATCACCATGTCTAAGTCTAGAAAATGGGCCCCCAAGTTCAAAAAAAAATCATTATTGGCCGAAATTTCAAAGTAGCTCTTATTTTTTATGTAATTATTAATAACCTAAGCATATATTACTAGGTAAAAATAATATTTCTGTTCTAGACATTCAAAATATTTATAAATATCAAATCAAAATCCTGTCTTGGTAAGCATTATTTATTGATAAAACTTAATTTTTGTGGTCAGATTGCAAGTTTTTTTTTATGATATTATTTCTTCTACGAATTCAAATATTTGAATGTAATTAGATAGATATGTGTTTTTACTATTTAATTACTGCAAAAAACCTATAGGTATTAAAGTAAAATTTTTAAATTACAATTTTTTTCCACATCAATTCTGGTTTTTTCGGCTACGTCAAGTTTGTCCTCGTGTAACATAACATTTTACTAATACATTTGACATTAATGTTTATGTATCAGATTTCTTGGTTATTCAACTATCTCTGACAAAAATTTCGTCTCTTAACTCGCTATAGATATGGCACAAGAGCCATTTATTCCCAACTCGGCGCAAACTTTTGACACGGGCGCAGGTCGTAACACTCGGGAGCAATCACGAGGGCGCCACAGGGCTCCTTAGGCAAGCTAGTAGGTATGGTATATATAGGTATGTGTTTATCGAACCAGCAGTGCAAGTACCCTAATATAAAATAATATATATATATATATATATATATATATATATATACGATCGTCAAATTGTCGACAGTATATCTATTATTACGAATTGTTTGCATTCCACAATCCTACCTCCGTCCGTCCTTCTATTCTTCCTTCCGTCCTATCATTTGAAGATTTCCACGAGCATTTTGCTCTTCTACCATCAAAAGAAGGCCGAAGTCTATTTTTTATTGAATACTAGCTGCGCCCCGCCGTTACACCCGCATGGTGATGGATGACGACGATGTTGATGAAAATTATCCTATGTGTTAATTCAGCGCCCCACCATGCCAAATTTCATCAAAATTGGGCCAGCCGTTTGAGCGTAAGAGAATAACAAACATCCATTCATCCATAAATACAAACTTTCGTGTTTATAATATTATAGTACGATCAAACGCAACTAAACAATATCCCCATTTCCGTCTGTTCTGTTTCCTGTCGATAAGCTATATCGAGGTCGTTTTCAAAGCTTACAAAACAATCGTTAAAATCGATTAAATAGATGATCTCAAACGTTTAACAAATTTAACAGCTCCATGCTATAATACACTCGAGAGCAATGAATCCGGGTCACTTAAAGAATGTTAAAAATCTCGGAAACTAAAAATGATAGGTTAATGCAATAAATTGTATTTAATAGACAATGTAATACTCCTTAAATGAAAGTAAAAAAAATATGAGTCACCATACATTTTATTAACACAAAATTACATAAAGAAAAAAACTGCTGATCTCTCCTTAAAACAAAAATAGGAAACATGAATTTTTTGAACTTTATTACGATTTTCTTGAATTTTAATACTTCGTATTGCCTCGTCGTGCTTCCATTACTGCGTTTACGCGGTTTGGCATGCTGTACACCAAGTTCCTTATACGATTTTAGGGAATATTCTCCCATTCCTCTGTGAGAGCAATTTTGAGCTCACGAAGCGTGATTGAGGGAGGGTTTCGTTGTTTTACGCATCTGCCTAGCTCGTCCCAAGCATGCTCGATCGGGTTGATATCCGGGCTGCGCGCTGGCCACTCCATACGAGTAATGTTCATCTCTTGAAGGTAGTCATTCACAATCCTACCTGTATGAGGTCGGGCATTGTCATGCATAAATATAGCATCCTCACCTAAATTGACCATAAATGGACCAACGTGATCATTGAGGATTTCTTCCACATATCTTTCGCTAGTTAAAGAGCCGTTTTCTATGATCACCAGCTCTGTGCGACTTTCAGAAGAAATTCCGGCCCACACAAGTACAGACCCACCACCGTAGGCTACTTTTTCTTCGATGCATGCTTGCTTGAATCTTTCCCCTGGTCTTCGATACACTCTGTGTCTTCCATCGTGCTTGTAGAGCATACATTTTGATTCGTCGGAGAACATAACTTTTGACCAATCTTCAATACTCCAATTTACGTGGCTCTGGGCATATCTTAGTCTTGAAATACGATGCCCACGCTCCAGTTTAGGGCCGTTTGCAGGTCTAAGGGGTTTTAAGTTAGATTCAGCAAGCCGACGTCTTACTGTCCATGCACTTGGGTTACTTCCTCCGAGGCGTCGAAACTGATTTGTGAGTTCAGTTCCTGTGAGAAAGCGATTTCGAAGCATGGTGTTCACCAAGTATCGGTCTTCTCGTGCTGTGGTACACCTGGTTCTGCCCGTTCCTGGTCTGCGTAGGTTAGAACCAGTTTCTTCGTAACGTCGGAGAACTCTTTGTACTGTTGACAGCGACACACCGACAGTCCTGGCTGTATCGCGCTGACTCCGGCCGGTTTCCAGCATTGTAAGTATTCTGGTGCATTCTTCAGGCGTAAGCGACATAATTTCAGCTTGAATAATAAATATAGAGCACTATCAACCTGGTTTATGTACCCACATAAATGACAGATTACAAACAAAAGCAAAACCAAATGCTGTAATTTCGTAGTTCCATCTTCGAAAGTGGCCCTTTTTCAAATTTGATTTTTTTATGATATAACTTTACAATAACTAAGAAGTTTTAATACCTTTATTGAAGGAGTATTACATTGTCTATTAAATAAAATTTATTGCATTAACCTAGCATTTTTAGTTTCCGAGATTTTTAGGATTCTTTAAGTGACCCGGATTCATTGCTCTCGAGTGTATATATCGTTATAATCGTAAAAGCTTATCGAATTTGTCTACCGATCGCTTAGTTTTTCTACTTGCAGTTATCGACACAAGATCGATATAGCCAGTTTTTTCGAAGTATGACGAATTCAAGACTCAAAGTTATCGATCGGTAAGTTCGGTACTTGCACTGCTGATCACAAAATTTCACGAGAATCGGTTGAGAAATGCGACTTGTAGAGGAGAACAGACATACGAAAGCGGTTTTGCCTCTTTTTTTTGATTTTGCTCATATTTGGGAACATTTTTGTTTTACTACGGTTGTTTGATTAACCTTCCGACCCCATCGGCTAACTTAACTGGTTAATCGACCCAAAGGATAAGCCAGTAAAGTTGGCAGTGGGCAGGGCACATATCACGCAGAACAGATGGCCGATGAGTTGGGAAGGTTCTGGAGTGAAGATCACGGACCGGCAAGCGCAGGCGTAGGTCGTCCACCGACAAGGTCCTGACAGACGATCTGATAAAGGACGCAGACATTGGATGCTGGTCGCTTCCAACCGTTCCGTTTGATAAATTATAGTGGAAACGTATGTTCAGTAGTGGACGTCTTACAGCTGAGATGATGATGATGATGATGATGTTAATGTAAATTGTTGGATATATATATCATCAAATCTGTGATAGGACCCAGTTTCATAGTGAAATCAGTAGAGCGTATTCATACGACTTTGACTATCTTCACTGCAATCGCTTGCGATCATCGCGCGTAACTGACAAGGTCGCGGAATGACGGATATTGGTTTTATGTATGTAAGCATACATTTTTAATTGTTTTCTAATTGAGGAAGAAACATATTGAAGTAGCTTAATCCGGTCGTCGGTAGAAAAGGATACTTTTCTACCGACTTCCAAAAAGGAGGAGGTACTCAAATCGACTGTATTTTTTATGTTTGTTACCTCATAACTTTCGATAGGGTGAACCAATTCTCAAAATTATTTTTTTGTTTGTAAGCTGGTGCTTCCCGTGAGGTCCCATTTCATCAAATTCGGAGCAGTAATTTTTAAGTTACACTCCAATAAGTGAATATAATGGAAGTGTGTATTAAATTTTTCACATTGTACTTGTTGTTATGCTAATATGAGATAGATGGTACAAGCAAGAGGCCCACCTGGTGTTAAGTTATTATTATTCCCTTTGCCTGTTTATCAGATGCATTTCGTCAATTATGGCGAAATGCGTCTGGTACTGGTTGTGAACACAGCAATGCGAACATTACTGCATTGCGTTATAAATATGGTGGAAGTAACTACTTTTTCGGAAACTACAGTTATATTTATTTATACCACTTATATAATTGGTTTAAAAATCCATACTTTTATTAAAAATTTCTACTTTGGAAAAGGTTTTACGTAATAAAAATTAAGAAAGTTGCGCATAAAGTTATTGAAGAAAACTCAACGACTTATTCAAATTCATTTATTTCGAGCTACTGAAGCTCATATGAAACAACAGTGAGACGCAATGTACAAAATAACAGATAACAGACGATAATAGACTAAATTATAACAAAAGTTAAAATAATCATAACAAATTGGAATAATAATTCATGATAAAAGTATATAAATTAAATGCACATCCAAATATATAAATATAATAATAATAATAATATGAGACTGAAATTGGCAGGTGCCGTAGTCTCGTCCATAGCCCACTATCTCCCGTACCACTAATATATAAGTACATATCAATAGCCATGCCATTTTACCCATTTTTGTAATAGATATATACCATGTTACCCTTCATCCAAAATGTCTGTTTTTTTATACTACATTGTATTTTTATACCAAACGGGCCTCTAAGTGTTGGCTACAGCCCCACTTATGCCTTTGTGAAGGACCGGCTGAAACCCGTGAAATTGTTTAAATAAAAATAATAATATAATCAATTTATAATATAGGTAATGTCAGATTACTAATCAGGGGGAAAAAACCCCAATTAATAAAAACGTCACCACACGGGTGAAACCGCGGGACACAGGTATTATTTTATTAAAACAATTATTCCATCAAAGGTCATCATAGGGCCAGACACAATAGAAATGTCATTGTTATAATATAACGACTCTTGAAGGGTTATTAAACCAATTTCTTCTTTTTATATAAATCAGTAGCTCTTCATTTGTCTAACAAAAATTCTATAACAGCTTGACCGATTCAAATGTTTTGATTTGTTTTATATTAGCTATAATACAGGAGTGGTTTAGAATTAAAAAAGATCATCAACATCATCACGCAGGTAAAACCGCGAAGTATAGCTAATCTATACTAATATTATAAAGAGGAAAGATTTGTATGTATGTATGTAACGAATTGGCTCAAAAAGTACTGGACCGATTTCAAAAATTCTTTCACCATTGAAAAGCTACATTCATCCTGAGTAACATAGGCTATATAAAATTCGTCATCATCATCATCATCATCCATCACCGCGCGGGTGAAACCGCGAAGTAGAGCTTATATTATATAAAAAGGTGATTGTAAGCTATCAGTGTTTATAACGTACGGGTGCAATGTTGTAATAGCGTTCTTCAAGGCGAATAAGATTTCCAAACAACTGTATGCGGGTTCAAACAAAATGTCGCACTATAGGCCTTGGAATAACGTCCATATTCGCGTGTGCTAGAAAGAGGCTGTTACGCCCGGCACATCTTCTTTCAAAACTTAGAATCATTTGAATGAATAATTATTATTTAGTGCAATTAAATCTACTTAAATAACCGTCTAAGTGCGTTACGAACTTGCCTACCGAGAGTTCAATATGGCGGTATATGGCACAATATACCAGCCCATTATGTTCCCACTGCTGGGACCCGAGCCTTCGTTTCAGAGAGAGAGGACTTGGGCCATCATCTACCACGCAAGCTCAGTGCGGCTTGGTGGATAGGCTAGTGGCCAATCCAATTCGAAGTTTTCAGGCCGCCCGAATGCCTTCGACATAGCCTAATGACTGTTGTTCTAAGACAAACAACCGGGACCGACGGCTTAACGTGCCCTCCGAAGCACGGAAGCCCTCAGATGAATAATGCCACTAGCGGTCACCCATCCAAGCCCTGACAGCAGCAAGTGTTGCTTAACTTGTTGATCGGTTAAGATTGCCAAGTCGAGCTGCGCTACGAGCGCTTCGTATGCATTTAGTGAAAAGCTGTTAATTTGGAATTACAAACAGACACTTAAATTCTATGTATCTGTATAATTCTATACAATTAATAGTAATAGTAATAAATCTATACAATTATAAATAATTAAAACTTAATAACACTCTTGCTGTCTATAGATATCGGATGTGACAACGAGTCACTTTCACGTCTGAACTGTGTTCTATTTGCACTTGTTTTTTACACTTTACGTCGTGTGTGCGATGATTTTCTATCTAGTATAATAACAAGAGTATGTAGGTCTTGCTTTCTGTCTGACGTTGAGCGTGAAAAGTACTAGGAAAAATCTTGTGTGATTGTTTCTTACACATAATTACTAAGGTATTCTTGTCTTGTCTCTATAGTTGTTATAATCACTGTATTGAGGCACATTGAGGTAGAGCGCCATCTATCGAAACAGGTTGAAAACTTTACCCGACCAAAAGATGAGTGTTTGTTGTAACGCTCTGGAGAAAATCTTGGATGGCGGGAAAAATGCCCAACAATTAGTGCGTTCGAATAGACACCTTGTGAGCGTTTTTAGCGAAAATAACGCTAAAAACGCTCACAAGTGGCGTTCGAATTGGGAATCTGTATGTGTGGGTGAATATGTCGTTCATGTCTCTTTTTGTTCAGCGTTCGGAAAGTTAAAAAAGTGCAATTTTGGACCCACGTCCGGAGCATGGTTCTTTGTGATCGTTTTTGACAGCTATGTATTTTACAGCATAATCATGCGATTTTTGGTCTTATGCTCAGTTGAGCGTTCGAATAGGGTGTGGGCAAAAGTGGCAAAAATAACGTTTATGAGCTTTACGAACGCTTTAACAAAAGAACCATCAATGACAACGCCACCAATGCCTTAAAATCTAATCGAACACACCTAATGGCGATCGTTGATTTTGTTTTATTTTCTTAGATTGATTTGTCTTTGCATTTTGACGTGTAAGCGGTGGATTGTTAACCGTTAATAGTTCGTAATTGTGCTTTAGTGTAGGCAAAGTGAACAATATAATGAAACGTTGGTTTGTGTTTCTCGTCAATCGCCTAATGTTGTATTGAATGTTGAATGTTTAAGTAGGTAATTGTCCACCGCATTACTAGAACGAACTTAGACAGGACAGTGACTTAATGACTGACTTATTTATGTGACTGTGACTCTGACTGCTTGAATGGAAATCTAACTTATATACATATATTATATAAATATACTATTATAATTATTAACAACTAATCTTTTATTCATAACTTGAGGAATGGCAAATGTACAGAAGTACGAGACCCAAAACAAAGGAAAAAATGTATTGATCTCGCAACCTTTCTCTATTTTCAGTATATGATTTTAAGGCGCGCGCGTACCCTGATAATAGTAAAAAGCAGAATTTTTAAACACCTAGTGTTACGAAACAGATCGATAGTATATTATGAAGAAATACAATGGTTAGAAAAGGAATAGGAAAAGAGTAATAACCGAATAGAATCCATAAATATAACTCTCTATCAGCAGAAAAAAATCCTGAATAGGTCCACAAAAATAAACTTTCACGTCCAAACTCTCAGAATTTTCAGCGGTACTTAACACTATATATTTTTCTAGGTAATACTTAGCCAACGTATAGTACTAAAGTAATAACCAGCAGTTTTTTCTATTGTGTTAGTTCAAAATATATAAAGAAAACGTACAAAATCAAAGCCATTTCGTATTACATCGTCCAATCTAACTATAGTAGATCCAACCGTTTATCCTCTTTTTGACAGCACCAATAGAACGTAACATGACGATGTTACGCAAAAGTTAACTTATAAATGCGAGGTTTTAAAAATATGACAACTGCTTAAATTTGCTCCTTGATCCCGTATAATAATCATCTTTCACAAAATGAGTCCATAAGTGCAGTAGTTTTTTTATAAATTCCATAAAATAACAAACGTTTTTAAAAAATTACGTTCTATGGCTATCAACATAGTGATGTTACGAAGTTACGATTGAGATATCGATATTGTTTATGAACTATTTTTACACGGGTGTTTTCCGTTCTCGGCACATAATATCGGATTTATTTTTATGTAAAACCGTTATATTGATGCGCCTCAGGAAAACATACAGCATTATTTGAAGACGTGTTTATCTCCTGGTGTATATCCAAAAAAGAACAAGGTTATGATGACTATGATGATTACAAGTACAAGTCATACTTGACGAAGCTGTTACCGGTTAAATCTGGGATGGCCAGCGAGCAACACGGAAGGGAGTAGGCATACACAGCGTTTCCCCTCTGTCAAAGTACAAGTCCGCATGGACCATGGAGTTTGATAATATACTGTGGGGTGAGGGCGGGGCTAGATTTGTGAATGGTGCTTTATTTTTTATGTGTTAGTGATTTGGTTGTGTGAGTATGATCGGCAATGGATCGGTACAGGTATGTTTTGTATGTAATAGTGCGGCTTTGCGCTAGTGTGCAACTTCCCCTCCCGCAAGAAATGACAGAAAGATTTGAACAATATTTTTTAGCTAAGGCTACTCCCTTCCGTGTTGCTCGCTGGGGATGGCAGACATTAAAGTCTGCCGTTTGGTACCAGAAAATAGTAAAGTTTGAGCAACCCCAATTCCAATTTAAGCAAACGAAATCTAATCTTTTATTTTTATTTATTTATTAATCAAAATCAGATTCATCGTTGCTGTCACTCGAGCTATTGCCGACATTTATAATTAATTGTTGACTCATATAATCTATCGCCACGTGTTTATCCCAATCTGCCATTATAGTTTCTTGTGTTTTTTGAATTACATTTTGCCAGCTTTCCGCAGTTACTTTCACACATGCATTTTTTAATAAATTTACCATTTTGTTTGCCGTGAATGGGGGTTTTGTGTTATTTCTAGCAGCGTGTCCTTTAACTTGAGCCCATATTAATTCAATGGCATTGTATTGACAATGATAGGGTGGAAGTCTAAGAACCCAATGACCATGTTCTGCAGCTATTTCGTCGATCACATATCGTTTTGGGAAGTGTTTTTTTGTTCGTAATATATTTAGTAATTGTACTTTTAGTAAAGAGTTATCAACATTTTCACCATGTCGTTGAAGCCAGTCAATGATTACTTGTTTTTTGTCGGCCTGGGTCGGCATTTTATCAATTTGGCGTGAGTGATAGGATGCGTTATCCATAATAATAACTGACGGTTCTTCCAATGATTGTACCATTTCCTTAAACCAACTTTCGTAAACCTCAGAATTCATTTCTTCGTGGTACTCAACTGTTTTTTTGGATTTAAAGGCCAACAAAGCATCTGGCATGAATCCTTTCACAGACCCTGCATGGCAAATGATTAGACGTTCTCCTTTTCCCATCGGTACTGAGGTAGTGGAAGCAGCGGTGTCATCAGTCCAGCTCTTAGACACTGTGTGGTTCGCATTCAGCCAAGTTTCGTCAGTGAAAACAACATTTGACCAATCTGTAATTTTTTTGGCTTCGCTCAAAAATTCGCAACGAGCAAAAGCTACGTCGCGACGCTCCATCAATATTTTGCGTTTGTCCGATTTTTTATAAGTAAATCCAATTTCATTCAAGACCTTTACCAATGACGATTTTTGACCTCGGAACAAATCACATTCACGCAAAGAAGCAACAAGTTTTTTAAGTGTTGGAACTTCTTTACGTAAGTAATAGTTATATATATGACGGCGTATAGCGTCTGCGTCAAAGTTGTCAACCGAAGTCACACGACGTGGTTGGCGTTTTTTCTTCGGCGTACGAAGCTTATTCTCCTGCATGCCGCTTGTTCCGTAGGCTTCGGTAGTAATTTTTGTAATCGTAGATGCACTAATACCTAACGCGGCCGCAACGCGCTCTCTCACTTGCGACAATGGTAAAAGCGGGCCGCCATTTTGATACTCTGCTTCAAAGTAATTACGAAGCTTGATCACCATTTCTCTCGTCTGTCCTTTCAGCACTGATCCTTTCGGCATTTTATAGTTCCAATATAAAACTCAGCAAATAATTACTAGCACGGGCGTCTTGTTGCGAGTGACAGTGACAAATACAAAACGGCGGTGGACCATTGAGTTTTACTACCTTGATAAAATACTACTGCTTACCCATAGACAAAAAAATTGGCAGTCATAGGAATTGCCGATAGAAGTGAAAACTTATAACTCAGAATTTGATAGCTTACCTTGGAAACTACACGGGTGTAACCGGACGGCGTGGCCTCGCCATCTGGGCATGGCCATCTAGAAATGCGTCAGCATTTCCCATTGGCTGATGCGTTTCTAGATGGCCATGCCATGACGGCCTGTCCACGCCCTTTCAACATTCCCCATTGGCTGACGTATTTCTAGATGGCCAATAGCCATGGTCATGGCGCCATTCCTAGGACTATTCTCTTTCCGCACAGACTCGATAGAAAAATGAATCGAAATCGTGTCCACTATAATCACTTGGTCACAACACTTTAACTGACAAATTAGATCTGTCAAAAAGAGGATAAACGGTTGGATCTACTATAGCGATTTTCAACCTTACGTAAAGCATCGTAAATTATTTATTATATATTAATATACCTATATGTACCTATTTTAAAATTGGAGTTGGACCGCGTTCTAAATTTTATCTTGGAAGAAAACAAGACGCTGGCAAATGCACATGACGTGCGACGCCATATTCCTCAACGGGGTTGAGTTGAGGGGAAAAAAAAATCAAGCGACTACGTTATTATATAATCTTATTATTAGTTATTTTAGTGAGAATGTTTTACATGTCTTCGGACGTGATTGGAACCCGCGTCTACCTACATTCCGTGTCGGACACATACATTCGAGCATTGAATTGAACCATCAAAATTTTTTAACCGTCGTTTAGGGACGCACTTACGCCTTGCTTAACGAAAGCAAAGTTTCCAACCGCTAATTCATCCTTGTAGGTGATTTGGACGTCTTCTGATTTATACGAGTATGTATAAGGCATATGCCTGGAACAAAAACACCCTATAACTGGTACTGCGGTGGTGGGTGCCCATCATGACGCTTGCTACCTTACCTCCCAGTTAAGTAAATGCCATTTTTATGTTCATCATCATCATCATCTCAGCCGTAGGACGTCCACTGCTGAACATATGCCTCCCCCATAATTTTCCAAAAGGACCGGTTGGAAGCGGCCTGCATCCAACGTCGTCCTGCGACCTTCATCAGGTCGTCTGTCCACCGTGTCGGTGGACGACTACGCTGCGCTTGCCGGTCCGTGGTCTCCACTCCAGAACCTTTCGGCCCCATCGGCCATCTGTTCTGCGTGCTATGTGCCCTGCCCACTGCCACTTCAACTGGCTAATCTTCTGGGCTATGTCGGTGACTTTCGTTCTTCTACGGATCTCCTCATTTCTGATTCGATCACGTAGAGAAACCCCGAGCATAGCCCTCTCCATAGCTCGTTGTGCGACTTTGAGCTTTTCTATGAGGCCAATTTTTATGTTACTTATTAGGAAACGTCACAAGCATGAGGCCCCCCCTGTTGTTAAGTGGTTACCTCTGCCTAGAACAGAGACCTCACAAGTGACGAACTGTACTGCGTCCGAAACCCTGAGACATTAAGTTGTAAGTACCATGTATATCTAAAATTTCGCCGGCAACCATACCTTCAAACCAAAACACAGTATTGCGAACATTACTGCTTCACGGTAGAAATAGGTAGGTATAGTGGCAGTACCTATACTACTCCGGACGAACTCATTCACAAAGAGTTCAATTGCTCTTGCAATGTAATGAGTAAGCATAGAGTTTAAGTACGATCTTACTCAATTGTGAATTTCAAAATGCCGAGTATACTCGCCATGACTGGAGTTCGAACTCATGCGAGATATGTCAGAGTCAACTCCAGTGAAATTCACTAACTGTGAGTTTCAGCCTTAATCCTTTGAGTACCAATTACATAAATGTCTACGAAGAAATAGACTATTATTTCTTCGTAGATAAATGTACGTACGTTTCATTCATAAATCTTTTGTTTTAATTATCACGGTTTGAGAAGGGTTAAAATCACTTCTCGCTTATCTCTAACTCACTAAAATACAAGATTCATTATACAAATCTCGATTACCACTGACTGACTGATTGAAATGTTTAGGTATGATGGAGTCGTGGGGGGTACAGAAGATGTAGAGGAAAAGTGTAGAGGAGGGGTTCTGAAACCAAAAGGGAAAAAGCCTGGATGAGCTGAATGTGGAAGTCTTAAAGTATATTTATTTATATGATGGTACTAGCAAAGCTCGAAACGTACAGTTTAATTAATAGTTGTAAGTTACACTAGGGATGGGCCGAAATTCGTTTAACATTCGGTTTAACCGAACTTCGGCAGGTTGAACCGAACTTCGTCATTCGGCCGAAATTCGGTTTATATGCCGAACATTCGGTGCAAAACAACCGATTTTTTATTACACTTGCACTATCATACATAATAGAAATAAATTAAAACAACAAATCTGTAATAACAGTAAAATAAAATTAGTCTAATATAGGTACTCATAGTCATTTATTTGAATAAAGAAAGAAAAGCAATCATCAAACGTCTTAAAAATCTTTGCTTATCACAAAATTGACTTACTAATCGCCTTAGATATCTGTCTTACTTAATTAAACAACAAAATTGAACTGCTCTTCTCAACAAGTCTTAGAATTCTCTCTTACCTAGTAAAAACACAGTGAAACTGATATTCTTAATAACCAGTTTTAGAAATCTTTACATAGGTATTACTTAACAAAAATACTAAATTAAATTGGTCTCCTCAATAGTCGAACAGTCGTATTCAATAATCTATCTATCGCCGGTTTACCTTACTAGAGATAGATATTTGACACTATTTGTATGAACGTTATGTCAAATTTCTATCGGTAGTAAGGTAAACTGTGGATAGATACATGGTGTAAACAGAATGCAAAGTTTATTGAATTTTTGTTACAGATCTACTATAACAAAAATTAAATAAACTTTTGCTTGCATTCTTTTAACACAGTGTCATATATTAATAAAGTACAATTCGTAAAATGAATTTAAAAAAATAATACTACTAAGTAACGTATACCACCAATTTGGTAAATTTTTCGTTTTTACAACATTAAGGAATAATTTATTTATTATTTTGGACTATTAAACCACTTTAAAACAATTGATTTGCGTAATATAAACAATGGCACGTGACGAGCTGGTGACGTATTTACAACTGACCGACCGCCTAAAGGGCCCGCGGGGTAGCGCGGAGTGCGGGCGGGGGACATTTGCAGCGAGCGACGGCCGTGCCGCCGTGCGATTCTCTAATGATTCGTCTTTGCGCTCGTCGACGAGCTTACCGATGTCAAAATATGCTTTATGCGATATCGCCCTTGTACACAAGGTTGTTTTTCCAACTTTCCTTGTCATCTCGTCATTTGTTTCACGGATGTTGTCAAAGATGCAACGATGTTTGCTCTTAGAGAATCGCACAGCTGTTTACACAAGTCACAACATGAAAAAGCGCAGCGAAATTGAACTGAAGTTCGGTTCGAATTTTTCATTTATACTGAATGCAGAAGTTCGTATGCGGTTCAAACCACATTCGGCCCATCAGTAATAATAACGCAACAGACTAAGGTAGAAGGTACAGTCACCTGCCTTGCAATGAATGGAGTCGGAATTTGAAAGTATCCAACTAATTTGCACATAAGTGAAGCGAGCTGTCGTTCGGGCTGGACTGTCATAATTAACGGTGATAAATAATAAATAGACAACTTGATTTATGTTACGTTTATTAATCAAACTAACATTTGTGAAGTCACAGTTGTGTTGTCCTTTATTGTTTTAGGGAAATCACCTGCATCTCTCTTCAACCTTCGCCTGTATTGAAATGCGATTATATAGATATTTATCTATAGGAAATGTCATACACAAATTTACGAGGATTTTGAAATGAATTATTGAAATTATTAAATATTTTATCAATTATTGAAATGCGATTATATAGATAGGTATCTATAGGAAATATCATACACAAATTCACGGTGATTAGGACCAATAAGGCGTTTCATAAAAACTTTTACCCCCATTTTCTTTTAGCCCCTTTTATTCTCCTCCTTTAACGAAGAACGGTTTCGCGGATATTCAATGGGCTATTAAATAATTAATGTGCCATAAAATCCTAGATTTTCTATTTTTCGTATCTGTATATGATACAAGCACTTGTTAGTATTTGCATTGGAATGCGGTTATCACGATCCCTCGGGAACTACCCGTTAAATTGGGATAAAACTAGCATTATGTAACCTGTAATAAGCTGTCTCCGTTCCTAGTTTTATCTTAATCCGTTCAGCTATTTCATCATGACAGGAACACATACCTACACCATTTATAATATTAGTGAAATGTATATTTCTCAGACTTAGGTAAATTAAAGAAATGTAGTTTTTAGACACTTTTACAAATCTTTTCGAATTTTGTTATTACATGTTTTATAACTTTTAAAATATACAGTCTACTAACTGACCGCCAGCGGCATCGTTCGCTTGGTCAATGGGATACTAAACCACAGAAATAAAAATTAAGTTTTCAAATATCCTTCCCTACTGGAGTACTTACCCTTGTGATACGTATCAAAAAATCACCTTTTATGGAACTTATCATGGCGACGGGTAACAACGCACAGAAGTTTCTAAGGCTTTAATTAAAACTTAACACCACTGATACCGGGACCCCATTCTAGGAAATCGATTGTTCCGTGGCCGCGACGAGACTAGACTGGTTAATTGACCGAGCGAACTAGTCGTCTCTGCTTGAACTGGCCAAATTGACTCTCATCTGTCCGTATGTTTTAGGTTGTATGTTGGTCCTGTACAGGTCGCATTTTTCAATCAATCTTGTATGCATATTCTACTATATTTTTTTTTGTTTTTGGCGATTTTTGTGTGGCTGCGCTATATACCGACCGGTGTTGATAAAATGTGGTAAGTACACATTAGGTATCTGACTTTAAAGTGGAATTGCGAATTTGAGAGCATGATTGGTCAAGTGGTGGCCGAGATAATAAGTCAAAGTCAAAGTCAAAATCATTTATTCAATTTAGGCATCAAAGACGCACTTATGAACGTCAACTTTTCATTATAATGTACTTTAAAGACTCTACCGCCGCGCTCCAAAATATATAGAGCCCACCGAGAAGAAGCGGCAAGAAACTCGGGGCCATTCTTTTTATATAGATGTTTACAATGTTTCTACTTAGGTACTACACATATTACATTTTATGGGTGGCAGAGAGACAGCTGCGCTGCAATAAGGTGTGCTATTACCACTTTACTAATTATGTTTAAAAATGAACGATTTTGGTTGCTCAGACTGTGAAAAATTGCAGCTAAGACTGTGCTCGCAAGGTTTACTGTTCGCAGAACTACTAGTTTTACGAGTACATGTTCTGTAGTACTTTGCCGTGCCGGAGTGGTAATTTCCCCATACCAAAAAAGAAAAATTTCTTATATTTTATCACATAAACGAAGCGCTCGTAGCGGAGCTCGACTTGGCGATCTTAACCGATCAACAAGTTAAGCAACACTTGCTGCGGTCAGGACTTAGATGGGTGACCGCTAGTGGCATTATTCAACTGAGCGCTTCCGTTCTTCGGAGGGCACGTTAAACCGTCGATCCCGGTTGTTTGTCTTAGGACAACAGTCGTTAGGCTATGTCGAAGGCTTTCGGGCGGCCTGAAAACTTCGACATGGGTTGGCCACTAACCTATCCACCAATTCGCCCTGGGTGCGTGGTGGATTATCGCCCAACTCCTCTCTCTGAGAGGAAGGCTCGAGTCCCAGCAGTGGGAACAAAATGGGCTGATTATGATTATGATTACTTATACAGATCAGAAATTAATACGTAGATATCATCAAGGATGATTATTGTAATCATCCTTGATATCATTTAATAAACGTCGTCGACATTGTGGTAGTGCCAGTTGGGAGTCAGTGTCTGTCAGAGTCACTGACCTGAAACCGCGTGGGTGTGGACGGTGCTTTACAAATTGCACAAAGCGGGCTTCTGTTATGTATACCATGTCTATATACATATATTTTTTACATTGTGTAGCGGTAGCGTTTGGAGACTTTCAGTGGGTGCTCTTTTTGCCATCGTTTGTTAAGAGAATTGCATAGCTAGTACTTTCCGTACTAAAAGAGAAAACTCTTTTCTACCTCTTAACATTGTCCGATTTCAGTGAATTTTCATATTATCGTCACATTGTTTACTATGCCCGTACTTTTGATTTTTACAGTATTTCAAACAACTTTATATTTCCTTTTTTAGAATTAAAAAAAAACTAAAAATCAAAACGTACGGGCATAGTAAACAATGTGATGATTCCATGAAATAAAAATTCACTGAAATCAGACAATGTTAAGAGGTAGAAAAGAGTTTTCTCTTTTAGTATGGAAAGTACTAGCTATGCAATCCTCTTAAGGTCTTTTACATTTGATTGTTTACAAATGAATTTAAATTCAATAGTACCCCGATTGATAATCTCGCGATAACGCAATTGTCTACTGGTTCGATGTCTTATCACGATTCATGTTTTGAAAACGACGAATACTTACTATTTTTTATTTGAAATATTCAAATTATCAACGGAATAGTTAAGATGTATATTTTCTGTGAGTTTCCGAAATTTCTGCTCTGTTCCAAGCGCCTGATCACGGATGAACTGATCATGGCGCTTGCAACAGTGCCGAAATATCGGAAACTCACAGAAAATATACATGGTAACTATCCCGTTGATAATTTGAATGTTTCTAATGTTTGTAACCAAGATATTTTAGAAAGTTATACTTTTTAATTTGTTTAATTTAATATAAGTATATTTTATTTTGTACCAATTGAATTTATATTAAGTAATATCAGTAATTCATATTTACTTAATTTTTTACAATGGATTATATTTTAAATAGTTTTTTCTTCTTAATTAAAGGGCTTTGTCGCTAATGCGATTATGACGCCCTGGTTATTTTTAAATAGTTATATGGGTGACAGATGTCGATTTGGCAGAGGTCGAATACACCAAGCATGACCAAGCATCTCTGTCTTCTAAATAGTGTCCTACTACATCAAGAGCGTTACTTATAAACGCGGCTTAACTTTAAATTTCATTATTTAGTATATATACCATAACCAAAAGTGTTCTACGCCGTACTCAGTGACGTTATTTAGTAGTGTGCCGTACTAAATAACGTCATTTATTGTGCCGTACTAAATAACGTCATTTATTGTGCCGTACTAAATAACGTCATTTAGTGTGCCGTACTAAATAACGTCATTTATTGTGTCGTACTAAATAACGTCATTTAGTGTGCCGTACTAAATAACGTCATTTAGTGTGCCGTACTAAATAACGTCATTTATTGTGCCGTACTAAATAACGTCATTTAGTGTGCCGTACTAAATAACGTCATTTAGTGTGCCGTACTAAATGACGTTATTTAGATTAAAGCAGCGTTTATAAGTAAAGCCGAATATTTTTTTCATTAATGCATTTTATTATGAAAACTAACGTGAGTTGTACACATTTTTAATATGAAGAATGGGATTTACTCACGTAAAAAAGTCAGATCATTCCGACTATAGTTTCAACCACATCCGGTGGTCCGGTGGCCGTTCTGCACTCTCCTTGAAAAAGACCTCCTTGAGAAAGTTTTTCATACTAATAATGCATTTTAATAACCAACTTGAATTTATTTTCCATTAGAGATTTTATTGTAAAAACGCAACGGTTCCCAACGAAAGAATAATAGATTAGACAAAATAGTATCTATTCAATCAAGATAGATGTAAATAGGCCAGCATTGGTAAGTATGACATGACCATGGTATCTCATTTCGTAACCAACAAGTTACTTACAAAATCTGTTGGTAATTCGACAAAGTAATTAATCAACGCATTCAATACTCTATCTCGGATTGAAACATGCAATTAACCCTCAATGTTGATCAGTTAGTCAAAACCACGTCCGGTTTGCTGGATTGCACGCATATTTCTTCGTATGATGGTTAATCATTATTATTAATATTAATCATCGTTAATATTACTAATATAAATAATATTAGTAATATTAATCATATCCTTTGCTTAGTTTTATGAGGTGACGAAGTTTTCTCTGTTCGTCATTCTGTGCGTTTGTTTTGTTAACACGGTTTTTCCTTGCCCATTGCTCAAAATCGTGGTTTCAAAGGACTCCATTTTTGTATGCTATAACTTACAAGAAAAATTAGTCGTATGTTTGGTGGTAAGTATAACAGTTTCAGTGTCAAATCAAGCATACAACTGCAGTTTTGCGAAGCACTGCACTGCATCCGATACCTAAGACATTGGTTTTTGAGTGTCTAGTTATTTCACTTGCTACCGTATTCTTCAGTCATCACACCGTAACACATTACACATACTTGTCCACTATTGCTTCGCGGTAGATCATCTGGTACTGCAGTACCGTCTTGTACAAAAGGCCTACCACCTACTAAAAGTCAAGTTGCGCCTTATCCATTGGCTGATGAGTTTACTGACATACTCGCATACAATCATTGATTTAACGCAGCGCTCGGCAAGTAATTTTGAATGGGGTCCGGGATACTATTGAAATTTTTTATCGAGGTACATAAAAAAACTCATAATATTTATTTACTACCTAGTATCAATGCTACCAGCAATTCAACACTCTCTTGCAGCACACTGCTGTGCTGTGTGCAGCATAGCAATAGTTATGCGTCTACTTTAGCTACATACTCAAATAATAATAATAATAATAATAATAAATCCGTGATTTATTTTGAATAAAAGGAATAATAATAATAATCTTTATTTCAGGCAATAGTAGAATTACACAACATAAAAATACCAGCGGCCCATATACAAAACATATACCTTATAGACTAACATATATACATATATTATTTGGTTTCTTAACTAGCGTACAGTTAGTTCAGGATTTATATTCGGTCTAGGCTCCCTGTACCGCCGAAAAACGATCCCTTCAGGCCAGTAGTCCGGTGCCAGAAACGTTTCTTTAAACTTCGCTGGTAACCGGCTCAAAGGCTCCTCTCTTCTAAGTTCTAATCTAACTCTACCTAATAGGACTAAACGAACTAATCAAGATTCTACGTGACAGATATACAACAATATTCCAACCATTCGGGGTCCGGACACTGACCGCGGTCCGCCTGTTGCCGACCGACGCGGTTCAACGTGATCAGACACACATAATCAAGGGCATAAGGAATGCTCTTTGAAGAGACTCAATATCTTGTTTACTCTCATATTCCCTGACTGTATGTACACAAAAATATGTGTGTGAATTGAATATCCTATTATACGTATCGTGGTGAAACTGGCAACACGCCATCCAATAGGCAAAAATAATAATAAACTTTCCGAACTGAAGGACCGATTAAGCTGTTGTAACGTATTCAGGTTAGGATCTACACTGACGTCCCGTTTGGGGTGTATTGTGAAATGAAATCGTTTATTCTGTATAGATCTACTTACAAATTGTCATATACATTTTTTTATTTCTTAAATCGACAACCGGATCGGAACGCGACCACGACTGAGAAGATCCGGCAAGAAACTCAGCGTGCTTGTCCGTTATTTTTTTTTTGTATCGCCAATTTCTTAATGTATATAACAGATGTTCCATTATTTTAGCTTCAGTGGTTTGCCTTACAAAATAGGCCATAATAATGGTATCAGCAAGACACGCTACACTTTGACATGGTAATTCACGAGTAGGTAGATCCTGGAGTGATCAGTCCCAAGCTGTTTTATCCTCCAAGTAATCCGAAATTTTGTAATAACCTTTTTGACAGAGTTTAGTTTTCATAATAGGTTAAAACTTATTAATAGGAAAATCTCGGATAACATTGGGAAGTTTATTATAGCATCGTATACATTGTCCCATAAAAGAATGACATATTCTGTGGAGACGCGTTACATGTACGGATAGCTTGTGCTTATACCGCGTGTGCGTTTCAACTGCAAGCCCAAGCCATTCCAACTTCTTGATATAATGGAGTATGACCCTCGGTCGCTGGCACACTGCTACAGTTATAAAGCTGTTATAAAAACCGTTTATAATACGATAACCTGTTCTCTTGTCCACAGGAAAGCACTTGGTATTCTCCACGGACCCGGAGTCGGTAAAAGACGAGTTTGCATTCGACAACCCTGGCTTCAGACAAGAAGAGCGCCATGCGTGGCAACATGAGGCGCCAACCCTGCCTCTTGGAGGCAAGCCACATGTGCTGCGAGCGGAGTTCACTAAGCCCGAGCGGAGTAAAGATGACTCGCACATCCAGGTGAGACTCTCGGCTTCAGACAGTTGCCATGCTTGGCAACGGTAATACAGCGCGCCAACCAGCTCCCACTAGGAGATAATCCAGCTTTCAGACAGATGCCATGCTTGGCAACGCTAATACAGCGCGCCAACCAGCTCCTACTAGGAGATAATCCAGCTTTCAGACAGATGCCATGCTTGGCAACGGTAATACAGCGCGCCAACCAGCTCCCACTAGGAGATAATCCAACTTTCAGACAGATGCCATGCTTGGCAACGGCAATAGGTACAGCGCGCCAACCAGCTCCCACTAGGAGATAATCCGGCATTCAGACAGATGCTATGCTTGGCAAGGTAATACAGCGCGCCAACCAGCTCCCACTAGGAGATAATCCGGCATTCAGACAGATGCTATGCTTGGCAAGGTAATACAGCGCGCCAACCAGCTCCCACTAGGAGATAATCCGGCATTCAGACAGATGCCATGCTTGGCAAGGTAATAAAGCGCGCCAACTAGCTCCCACGAGGAGATAAGCGCTACTGGATGATGCGAGCGTAGTAAAACTGACTCGCTCCTGTATAGGGGAAGACTTCTGGTGGTCAGATAGTTCGGTATATCGGAAGTCATGCGTGGGAAAACGACGCGTCGAATTTGTCTATTATTCTGGAATTGTGTTCTGCTTCATCTCAATCTGATACATCTCTTTTAGTTTAACTAGTAGAATCGCGTTTTTAGGAAATGTATTGTTTCGTGGGTGTCTGCCAATAAAACAATGGATTTAACGGAATTTAGGATTGCCTAATTGATTGATTGATTGATTAATTTTTGCCTAGGGATTTAATATACAACAACTTATTGTTAACCTACCTACGACAACAGCCAGGACCGTCAGTTTAAAGGAAATACTGTGTTCACAGACTTTTTTCCACCAGACACGTAGGAAAAATGTTATTGCTAAATTTTGGTAAAGTTGCCGATTTTCTACCGACTTCAAAAAAACGGAGGAGGTACTCAATTCGACTGTATGGTTTTTTATGTTTGTTACCTCATAACTTTCGACTGGGTGAACCGATTCTCTAAATTTAGATGTTTTTTAATATTTTTGTTATCTTGGTCTGTCTGTCTGATTGTACGGGCTAATCTTCGAAACAACTGGACCGATTTAAATGAAATTTTGTATATTGGTAGCTTTATATTCCTGGTCAACATTTCGGATACTTTGATTCCGGTAAATTAAGACTAATATAATTTACGTTTAATTAAAATAATTTACGATGCTTTACGTAAGGTTGAAAATCGCTTGTTAGATTGGACGATGTAATGCGTTAATTTTGTACGTTTTCTTTATATTTTTCGATATATACCTACTAACAGAATCGAAAAAACTGCTGATAATAACTTTAGTACTATACGTTAGCTATGTATTACTTAAAAAAAATATAGTGTTATCGCTGAAAATTCTGAGAGTTTCGACGTGAAAGTTTATTTTTGTGGACCAATTCAGGATTTTTTTCTGCAGAAAGTGTATAAGTAAGTTATATTTATGAATTCTATTCGGTTATTACTCTTTTCCTATTCGCTTTCTAACCTTTGTATTTTTTTCATAATATATTATCGATCTGTTTAGTTACATTAGGTGTTTGAAAATTCTGATTTTTACTATTATCAGGATGCGAGCGCGTCTTAAACAGTGCGTGGGATAGTTTATAAGTACAATTTGAAAAATTTAATACCGACTTCCATTCTATTCAGTTATCGGAGTGTATCTCGAAAACAACTGAACCGAATTTGATAAAATTTAAAAGGAACCACACGGGAAGCACCAGCCAATTTCTTCTCTGGATCTTCAAACTCACAATAAATACGGAGGACAGTCTTAACCACGGTAATGTTAAGGCGACTTTACATTCGTATCTCGTGTTCACTCAGCTGCCAACATTTTTTTGCGACGATTTTATCTATTGGCCATTGAGATATCCAGTTATTTATTTGACTAGTTACATGTGCAGCTTCTGTGATGTAATACAAGTATAAAAACATGTTGATATACATATTCATATCACTTCTAATGTATATGACGGAGAAAGCACCTCCGGAGTGTTTTTAAAAAGTGTGACGTCAGCATTGCTGACGTCACAATTGTTGTTTTCATGATGATCACTCATTTTTGGGTCCTCGAAGTAAAACTTCACAAGTACTTTTATAAGCTTCGTATATTCAACGAGCAGCGTAACAACGTCACAAAGAGGTCCGTACTGTACGGCGACTCGAGAGCGACTGAGACGAGCGCCTTTTTTTTTTTTTTTTTTTTTTTTTTTTTTTTTTTTTTTTTTTTTTTTTTTTAGAACGGACTAATGCTGTTTGCCTCTACCGGCATTTACAGCGTCACCGGACGGTTGGCGAGCGCAGATGGCACTCAGCCAGATGCGGGCGCAGAGGGCGCACCGCCTAAGGCGAGCGTTGAAGACGCTTCGCCGCAAGGAGAGGAGTAGGCGACTTGCTCAAGGGCACCACTAGGGTACGGACCTCGGCTTGGGCCGTCGCCAGGAGAGAGGGGAGTAGGAGAGAATCGCCCCGGTACATAAGTGTACCGTTGAAAGTGGGCCCTATGAATTTTAACTCTACGACTATTTGGAGAGAATCTAACCAAGACATAACTTTTGCCTCGAGCTCGCCGGCGAGCTCGGTGTTTGACTGTGTTTACCACTAAATCATAACCTTGTGAACCTCGCCTCCCCCCATTTCCGCGACATGGGTCCACACCGCGACCAGGATCGTCGCGTTGTGCACTCATGACTGTACTTTGGGTGGGGCTACAATAAGAAAGTGAAGTACCTCGCCCACAGCCATGGTGGCTGGGACTACAAAGAAAACCAGTGTTACCTCGTCCGCAGCCATTTGCTGGGCCGGAGGATACATCGCGACCGGGGCCGCGGTGTATACTCCCACCCGCACCGTGGCTGGGACTACAATCGTGTGTGTGTGAATTACCTCGACTGCGACTGGGGCTGCGAAGAAGATCTCGGCCGGAGCCTACAATGCGATCGGGATCACAGCCCTGGTCGGGTCTACAACCATTACCGGGGTTCCCTTGGGACGACGCTAAAGCTGCCGAAGTAACGGCTGCGATGGGGTCGTCCGGGTCACCCAAAATATGCCTTGGACGGCGACGGGGAGAGACGAGCGCCTACAGTGCGGCCGTACTTATAGGACTCGGCGCACGTGCACGAGTTTACAAGTTTGTTGGTAAAGTATTGAAATTACAATCATAACATTAATTTTACATCGTAATCAACTCAAAAATAATCAACTGATGATTTATAAACTATTTTTAGGGCAATCAAATGATTAAACTTAATTATTCTCGACGAACTGTTGTAGTTGCGCCGATACGGCCATACTGACAGGCGGTGCGCGCTCTGCACCAGCCTCGTTGGTTCTCGTAGATTGTTATGGATTCTCGTAGATTATTTGGATTCTCGTAGACCATTTATTCTGATGGGTCATCTTGGTTCGAGTCGTGGTTTGGCTGTACTTGCAGCCCTTCTCGTGAGGTCGACGGAATGGGCGCTCATTTGATTCTGCAGTGGGATCTCGTTGAATAGGTGATTCGTTTCCCGCCGATACGGTCAACTGATCCCCAGGTTGCGGAGTGCGGCGCAGCTGATCATGGGCAATCTTGCGAGGTCGTCCTCTACCGACAACTTTCTTTACCAGATATCGGTCATTATCCAGTATTCTACAAACTTCATATGGTTCGCTGTATTTAAGGTCAAGCGAGGTTTGGTTTCGAGGATTATTTTTCACCAATATGTAGTCTCCTCTTTGAAAATGATGGATTTTGGCCTTGTTTAGGTTGAAGCGTTGTCTGTCTTGTTCGCTACAACGAATCATTTTCTGTTGCACCTGTTGAGTGAGCGCTTTAATATCAACGGTTTCGTTGTCAATATCCACCAGGTTGAGAAGCTCAGGAGGTACACAGTGCTTTCGTTGTGTAATAAGTGTCAGTGGAGCAACACCGGTGACTCAGTGGGTTGTACAGTTCATTGCCAGCTGAAGTTCCTCGAGTACAGTGTGCCACTGCTCTGCTTCGTAATTTTTAATCATTACCAAAGCATTTTTGAGGGTTGCAACGACTCTTTCAACTTAGCCATTCGCTCGGCTGACTCCTGGAGCGATAGCATGGATATTTATTCCGATGGCGTCACAGTAGTCCTTGAAATCGCCAAGGAACTCTCTTCCTCCATCCACTATTATTTGAACCGGCGCACCAAATAGATGCACAGTGCGTTCTAGAGCGGCCAATGTGCTGTGTGGGTTTTTGTTGGTACTGAAGTACAGTAAAACGTACTTTGAGAAAGCGTCAATGGTGACTATGACGTATTGTTGATCATCTGGAGTGCCCAGCTTCCCTGTTATGTCCATATGAATAACTTGGAAGGCGGCCGTTGGTTTTTGTATGGGGTGTAACTGGGCTTGAATGGCCCCGGATCTTCCTTTAGATGTTCGGCATACAACACAGTTATCCACAAATCTTTCGGATAATGGAACTCATTTTGTTGAACCAATAGGTTTCTCTGATCTTCTGCAGTGTCTTTTCCCAGCCAGGGTGTTTTAGTGCAGTGTGAAATGAGTTTATAATGCTCCATTGAAATGATTTGGGAACGACGGTACTGAGCTGCTGACCGAAGACAGGATCATTTACGTTCCTTTTTTTAAAACGTTGTCCTCTAACACATAGTCTTCCACTGGGTTATTGTCACTGAGACTGTCCATTATCGGACGCAGTTCTTCATCCCGTCGCTGTTCAATTTTGAGCCAGTTCAAGTCTCTTGTCATAACATTGACTGCAAGCTCAACTGGATTGCGACAGCGATGAATCCTTGGCAGAAGGTCCTTTTTGTGTTTTGACGCTTTTAATGCGTTGCAATCCGTTATCACGGTGAATTTTCGCCCATATAGATACTGGCGAAAGTGTTTTATGGCTCGTACCACTGCCAGTGTCTCCAACTCGTAGGAGTGGTACCGACTCTCGGCTTCCGTGGTTCTCATGCTCATAAAGGCAACAGCATGTTGTCGTTTTACACGTTGACTAATTATTGTTGGCTAATTTTTGTATCCGCGTCGATACGGCCATACTGACAGGCGGTGCGCGCTCTGCACCAGCCTTGTTGACTCGTTAACTCTCGCAGACTGCTGTTAATGATGGCTGGCCTGCAAAGAATGAGATATTCTCTGAGTAGTGAGTCTGTAAACAACTTACGTTGCCTTATCTTGTTTGTTACATTAACACAACTGTTATGTAACCTAGGAGTCTTTTGATTAGTAAACAGTACACAAAGACATCGTGCACTGCCTTATTGATTTAGAATCTGTGGTGTATACGTGTCTACCCATAGTTCCACAAGGCGTCCCCACGGTATCTCAGGGTTCACTTGTGGATGCATCAAGGATCCGTGGCTAGCTCAAGGGTAACACATGGTTAGCTCAGAGGTATCACTCTCCAGACATTTTTGTAGATTACTACAGTACACTAAGACATCTTAAGTGCACTGCCTTATTAATTTAGAATCTGTGGTATATACGTGTCTACCCATAGTTCCACAAGGCGTCCCCACGGTATCTCATGGTTCACTTGTGGATGCATCAAGGATCCGTGGTTAGCTCAAGGGTAACACATGGTTAGCTCAGAGGTATCACTCTCCAGACATTTTTGTAGATTACAACAGTACACTAAGACATCTTAAGTGCACTGCCTTATTAATTTAGAATCTGTGGTGTATACGTGTCTACCCATAGTTCCACAAGGCGTCCCCACGGTATCTCAGGGTTCACTTGTGGATGCATCAAGGATCCGTGGTTAGCTCAAGGGTAACACATGGTTTAGCTCAGAGGTATCACTCTCCAGACATTTTATTCTTGTAGATTCTAGTTGAAAATATCGTGAAACATAATGAATTTTATACTCGCCGGTTTTTAATCCGTTGATGCGTGTTCGTCGTTGTGAGTTATCCGGACTGACTGGCCAGCTTGAGATGTGGATGACACTGAATCAGGGGCGATTGCAGCGTTGTTTTGCAGTGTATCGAGATCATCTCCCGCAGCGATTGGTGTGGACGTCATGTCTGTGGTAATTCCCGTTGTGATGGGCTGCATGGTATTAAAGTTGTTTGCTGGCACTCCTGAAGTGTTCAATGAGGCAGGGCCTATCAGCCTGGTACTGCCCTGCGCTGTTCCAGTCGTGACAGGTTGAATCGAAGTCGATGAGGATGTGGTTGGGACCAGAGCTTGTTCTGATCCCACTTCTGATGACGGAGAAAGCACCTCCGGAGTGTTTTTAAAAAGTGTGACGTCAGCATTGCTGACGTCACAATTGTTGTTTTCATGATGATCACTCATTTTTGGGTCCTCGAAGTAAAACTTCACAAGTACTTTTATAAGCTTCGTATATTCAACGAGCAGCGTAACAACGTCACAAAGAGGTCCGTACTGTACGGCGACTCGAGAGCGACTGAGACGAGCGCCTTTTTTTTTTTTTTTTTTTTTTTTTTTTTTTTTTTTTAGAACGGACTAATGCTGTTTGCCTCTACCGGCATTTACAGCGTCACCGGACGGTAGAATCCAGACGAGCGCCTACAGTGCGGCCGTACTTATAGGACTCGGCGCACGTGCACGAGTTTACAAGTTTGTTGGTAAAGTATTGAAATTACAATCATAACATTAATTTTACATCGTAATCAACTCAAAAATAATCAACTGATGATTTATAAACTATTTTTAGGGCAATCAAATGATTAAACTTAATTATTCTCGACGAACTGTTGTAGTTGCGCCGATATATACATATAAATAAAATTGAAGTGTATGTCTGTGGTCTGAAAATAACAGTTCTTTACTAAATGCTTAAAAGGATTGCATAGTTAGTACTTTCCATACTAAAAGAAAAAACTCTTTTCTACCTCTTAACATTGTCCGATTTCAGTGATTTTTTTTCATGGAATCATCACATTGTTTACTATGTACGTATTGATTTTTCAGTTTCTTTATAATTCAAAAAATTTAATAAAAAAAATAGAAATTCAAGGTCTGAAAATAAATAAAAAGCTGATCCAAAAAAAGGAAATATATAGTACTTTGAAATACTGAGAAAATCAAAACGTACGGGCATATTAAACAATGTAATGATTCCATGAAAAAAATCACTGAAATCGGACAATGTTAAGAGGTAAAAAAGAGTTTTTTCTAGAATAAATTAAATTATTATCTAGGTTAAATGTTGCTGAAGGGAACCACACACCAAAATATCTGAGTGATTTTCTCGGGGCTAAATCAATTTTAATCTACCATACAAAAAAAACATCAAAAACGATATATAATCGAGTCGATTTGAGAACCTCCTCATTTTTTGTTGAAGTCTGTTAAACGTAGGTATTAGGGTTCCGCCCAAAAAAACCCGCGAAGCACACGAGCGAAGCCGTATAAGAAGGTAGGTATATATTTTTGCAGCGAGTGTTCATATTTTCTCATTTCGCCTGCTCTCTCCAACGTAATGTTTGACAAACATATGAAAGGAATGTCAAACAGTCATATTGCATAACGATACATTATGAATGTTGCTTAACTACTGCTTATGCTTAGCTTATTGCTGAATCATTTCCTAGATATGCCAGTCGCTACTTCTTCAATCTTCACGATGCATGTTTGCTGTATTTTAACTTGCTTCGTATGTTTGTCCTTCGGGTTAGGTCGGCTACCTACATGTCATGTTATTTTTAAACGCAAACAAATCGTCACTCTTATATATCCTAGAAGGGGTAAGCAGCGGTGTTTTAAAAACCTGCGTTTCGACGTATATATTTTTGGCCCCATATAATAAAGGGCGAGCCTATTGCCATCTACGAGGCACTGTTCCAGACTCCGGGCTGCTATTGAGAACGTCTTTGTCAGAAAATCCCAATAACTGTCCAACCCGGGGATCAAACCCAGGACCCCGAGATTCCAAAACAGCAATCCACCACTACACCAAGACGAAGCGAGCGAAGCCGCTTGCGGGTCATAGATTATTAATATAACATGAAAAACAATCCATTAACCTTTGGGTTGGGCTAAAGTAATGTCAAAATTGACAGGTAGATCGACCACATCCGCAGGACTTTTCTATTTACGTAGTGAACAAATACAATTACTTCCATACCTACCTAATGATTCATCGAGCAACTACTTCTCATAAAATACGCTATTTTCCTAGTAGGTATAAGATAGGGATGTACACACAACAAAAAAAGTTTGTGATCACTAGCATAAGCTGATATAACTTTTAAAATTGAACCTTATCAACAATTTATTAATAAAAGTTTTATATTCAATATAATATAACTCCTCCCCTGGCTAGAACACATGCGGTGATCCTCCTGGGCATGCTGAGAATCAAGTTAACCAGCATTTCTTGGGGTAACTTGTCCCATTCTTGAATAGCGGATTTCCTGAGCTCTTTCTGGGGACGTGGCTGACGCTTCCAAACAGCTCAGCTCGCTTAAGAGCATCCCAAGCGTGCTCTATTGGGTTTAAGTCAGGCGAGCCGGCAGGCCAGTGTAACCTTGTGATGTCGTATTCTCGAAGAGCAGCATTGACTCGTTGAGCTCGATGGGCGGGCGCATTATCAACCAGTACAAATTGGTGCCCATGGTTTACTCGGAATGGTCTGACAATTCCATCAATAGCAACTGCTCTATACTCGATATCATAACCGTGTCGGTGAACGACCTACGCTGCGCTTACCGGTCCGTGGTCTCCTCTCCAGAACCTTCCGGCCCCATTGGCCATCTGATCTGCGTGCTATGTGCCTTGCCCACTGCCATACATACATACATATTCTTTACAGAATTCTGAATCAATTCAGTTCCAGTATCAGTTTGCCTCAAATTTTACTTTAATTGTATATTGCACATAAAACGTATTAGGTATAAAAATACATAAAAGTAAATATATAGGTATGTATAAAGGCGAGCTTAACAAAAAAAGAGTTTTCTTCCAGCAAATTCTAATCTTCTGGGCTATGTCGGTGAGTTTCGTTCTTCTACGGATCTCCTCATTTCTGATTCGATCATGTAGAGAAACCCCGAGCATAGCCCTCTCCATAGCTCGTTGTACAACTTTGAGCTTACTTATGAGGCCCATAGTAAGAGTCCACGTTTCAGTGCCATAACTCACCACTGGCAACACACATTGGTCGAAGACTCTTGTCTTGAGGCACTGAGGTATTTTTGACGAGAAGACTTCACGAAGTTTCCGGAACGCTGCCCAGCCGAGTTGGATTCGACGATTGACTTCTTTCTCGAAGTTGAACCTGCCTAGTTTGACCGCCTTTTTTTTTTTTTTTTTTTTTGACGCAGAGTAATCCTTTATGGATACCACCGGCCCCGGGGGGAGCACGGTGGTTATGTGGGAGTCTCTGCCAGAAGGGCAGCATACCCACCAAACCTCTGCGGTGTTCCATCACTGCCGCTTTTGGCGGGAACGCGGGACAGATTTCGCACACGACCGCGAACCCGCCGCGGCTGTCCGTTGCCGGACCCTTCTCTCTTGCAACACGCCAGAACACTTGGCGTGCCGCAACCGCCACGGGGGACCTAGCCCGCAAAATGGACCCCAGACTCCCCCGAGTCTGGGTGCCCTAAGTCCCCCTACGATGGGTCAGGTGAGTAGCCCCACCGCCTGCTACTTCGGCCGCAGAGGATAGGGACAGCGGCGCCTCTCAATACCGACAGTCCTCTTCCCCTGCGACCCCACCGCGTCCGCCATCTGACGGTGGCGGCCCCGTCAAGGCCGCGGAAGGCAGGGAGAGCGGCTCACCGTAACACCGTCAATCCTCTCCCGCCGCGGCCCCTAACTCTCAGCCGCGGTGCCGCCCATACGACACCGCAGCCCGCCTCAGTTGCAGTGGCGCCCATACACCACCGCAACCTACAGTGACCGCTCCCGTGTGGACTTGGAGGGCAAAGCCCATAGGAGCGGTCCCACCTCGGGCCCGCCAGCTATCGGCTATCACTGGCAGGCCCATTGGTTCCTCTTAGCTTCACCGTGGTGACCCAAGCCACGGCTACTGAGCCCCCCCGCCACGGCAAGGCGGGAACTCTCGGGGGGGTAGTTTGACCGCCTGTCCCAGGTAGATGTATTCGTCAACAACTTCGAGAACTGAGTTCCCAACTGATATTGGGGTAGGCACAACCAAGTAGGGTGGGCATTAGACATAATTTTCGTCTTGTCCAATTATCATCTTAAGGCCTACCCGTTGGGAAACTCGATGGAGGCCTTCGAGCATTGTACTGAGGTCTTCCATGTACTCTGCCATGACAACAATTTCGTCAGCAAATCTAAGGTGAGTGATGTACTCGCCGTTGATGTTGATGCCTAGTCCTTGCTTGTTGTCCATTCCAGCTTGTTTGTGTGTGTGTATTGTATGTATATATATAGGTATATCTTGGTTACTTATCCTCGGAATTCTTTCGTTCGTTCCGAATTATACAAGTATGTATAGGTGTACCCAACAGTTGATTCGCATTCACAACAAGATCGATTTGTTTCACGCCGCACAGGAATGCAGATTTGTAATGCGTACTCAAGATTGCAATGATATGCCAACATTACTAAGCTTGCTGCTAATCCAATGTCGTCCTTATCATGTTTGATATAAAGTCCAGAGAGAAAGGTATGTTTTGCCGAGATACCTGCTACGCCATATTCTGTGCCCTTAGGCCGGTTTGATGCGGAAAGTTTAGAAATAATATAGAAATTTTGTTTTGCTCTTACCACGAGCTCTTGGTAAGTAATGAGCATGTTGTACAATCATAGAATCAGTACATCTAGTTTACATTAGCTGTCTTTCAAAAAGTATGATAAAGTTGACGCTCAATTTATTTAATACGACCCGCCCAGCCCAGCACGTGCGTAATTATTAAAACATGGAACCGACTTCAACACTAAAAAGTGTAAACTATTTCACACATTTTAGATATAATTTTTTTTTGTGAAAAAAATATTTCACCCTTTCGCGACCCTTACTATTTACAGGGTCATTTATCATTCACTGTCAATAAGGATATCGGGATAGGCGAAACACTTTTCTGGATTGGAGTGTAACTAAAAACCGCTTGACCGAATGATGATTTGAGATGAATTGAGGGACCTCGGGAGTACCTACTCTTTCAAATAAAAGCAAAAATTTTGAGAATCGGTCCACAAACGGGGGAGATATCGGTGAACGTAAAAAATACATGCAGTTGAACATAGAAGCTCCTCCTTTTTTGAAGGCGGTTAAAAAGGAGGTGGAAAAACGCTTTAAAGTGCGGACCAATTAATACCGTAGTCAGTACAGTTATTATAACTTAGTTTGTTTTCTTATCTATACTGTCTATATTCTATGCTAATATTATAAGGAGGAAAGATTTGTATGTATGCATGTTTGTAACGAATTGGCTCAAAAAGTACTGGACCGATTTCAAAATTCCTTAACCATTGAAAAGCTACATTCACCTTGAGTAACATAGGCTATATAAGATTCATCATCATCATCCATCACTCCGCGGGTGAAACCGCGGAGAGGAGCTAGTTTTCATATATCAGTCTGTCCAATTCATCTTATTTTGCTCACGTAATACAAAGAAATTCTTAAAAAAAACTTGTCGAGTGATTAGATAAGGACAAGATCAGTGACGATGGCCACTGGATAAGATGTAAACAAAGGGTTAGCTAAGAAGGTCAGTTGATATGATAATCTGTTGCTCGACACCGCGTTTAACTTCACAGGATTTATTCAAGACCAAAAAATTCTACAGCCGTTGAATAAAAGGCTGCCATTTTAAGTAAGGTTATGTTTGGACACATTGAGAACCTGTGTTTGATGTTTCACTGTTGAGAACCACATAATTAAAGTACTAATGACAAGAAGAATGGAATCGATGGATAACGAAACTTCAGTGAGTACCGATATTCTACATTCAATTTTAATCAAGTATACGAAAGTTACAACTTGGGCAAACCGTGATCACGGTAATATTACGAGTATCTATAAATTTATGTTATCTACCGTGCCGTGATACGGTCTCTTATCGCACCGGTGACCTCTAATGACATTTGCAAACGGACTTAACATTATAATTTTTAAACATCTGACAGGATAATCAAACTTTATAATAACAAACCTTTCGTTTTTGCCAGTTAAATATGTGCCTTAATAGCCTAAATAAGTCAGTCTTAGCGCATGTTTGTAAAAATAAGTAAGTAAATACTTATGTATTTTGGCTAGATAAAAACCGAGAGTAATTATTAACTTTGAGCACAGAATAATCTACGATGATTGTATCATTTTTGCATTATTTAATAATAGACTTCTGGGTATAGAATAACCAAATGTGGATTTGAGATTGTACGACGTAGTTTGATAAGCGTTTCCCGTACTCAACACTAGATGGCGCTATAATAAATACATAGATTTCTGCTTGGCGCGTAAAATAAGCTTGGTTGATAATTATGAAACAACAAGAATGATTTGCTCAGCATTTGTGGTATTATGTATAACTAGGGAACATACATATATTCGCCCACATACCATAAATATTAAAAAAGTAATACAAGTATCTAGCTACTAAAGGCGAACTTCTAAAATTATCGAATCCACTGTGAGTAAAAACAAGACGTAGGTACGCCATAAAATATGGACATAATAACATTAATAACATCTACAAGAGGTTCTCATTTACCCCTAAAATCTCAGAATCTCCGCTTTATCAAAAGTTAATAAGAAATAAAGTGTTGAATTAATTATCTCCGCTCCGTGATTCAAAACACCTTCTGAGGCTCTGTATAAAATAAACAAAAAGTTAAGGTAGGTCAACTTTGCAAGGTCTGATATCTGCGAAGGTCACATCAAGCTTGGATTGGATCATACCAAGTTCACACGGACGTAGTCTTGCAATCAAGAGACAGGTGCATGATGTCATTACCTACAGTCATGTTTTATATAATATCTATTTTTCAAACCGTTTGCCTTAAGTATTGGCACAGAATAAATAATAGTTATTTTTGTATAATAACTATGTGTAGTTATTGTTTACTAGCTGCGCCCGCAGTTATAACAGTGTGGTGATGGATGATGATGATGATGACAATTATCCTATGTGTTAATCCAGCGTCGCATTTACTTCCGTACCAAATGTAATAAAAAATGGCTTAGTCGTTTGAACGTGAAAGAGAAAACAGACATTCAACATACATACATACAAACTTTCACGTTTATAATATTATAGTAGGATATATGATAATTAAGGGTACGTATATGTACTAGTGATGGGCCGAATGTGGTTTGAACCGAATACGAACTTCGGCCGAACATTCGGTATAAATGAAAAATTCGGCCGAAGTTCGTATTCGGTACAAACCACATTCGGCCCATCACTAGTAATGATTGTTTTTTTTTCTTCGGTTCGGAACTTCGGTTCAATTTCGGCGCGCTTTTTCACGTTGCGACTTGTGTAAACAGCACGGCCGTCGCTCGCTGCAAATGTCCCCCGCCCGCACTCCGCGCTAACCTGCGGGCCCTTTAGGCGGCCGGTCAGTTGTAAATACGTTACCAGCTCGTCACGTGCCATTGTTTATATTACGCAAATCAATTGTTTTAAAGTGGTTTAATAGTCCAAAATAATAAATAAATTATTCCTTAATGTTGTAAAAATGAAAAATTTACCTAATTGGTGGTATACCTACGTTACTTAAAAGTATTATTTTTTTAAATTCATTTTACGAATATATGACACTGTGCAAGCAAAGTTTATTTAATTTTTGTTATAGTAGATCTGTAACAAAATTTAAACAAACTTTGCATTCTTTTTAGACGGTTAAGGTGACCAATTTAATTTACGGCCGTTTTCAATATTCTATCTATCCACAATTTTCCCTACTACCGATAGAAATTTGACATAACGTTCATACAAATAGTGTCAAATAGTGGTAAACCGGCAATAGATAGATTATTGAATATGGCTGTTCGACTATTGAGGAGACCAATTTAATTTAGTATTTTTATTAAGTACTACCTATGTAAAGATTTCTAAAACTGGTTATTAAGAATATCAGTTTCACTGTGTTTTTACTACGTAAGAGAGAATTCTAAGACTTGTTGAGAAGAGCAGTTTAATTTTGTTATTTAATTAAGAAAGAAAGATATCTAAGGCTGATTAGTAAGTCAATTTTGTGATTGCTAAGTAAGCAAAGATATTTAAGACGTTTGATGATTACTTTTCTTTCTTTATTCAAATAAATGACTATGAGTACCTATGTCACACTAATTTTATTTCACTGTTATTATTACAGATATGTTGTTTTAATTTATTTCTATTATGTATGATAGTGCAAGTGAAATAAAAAATCGGTTGTTTTGCACCGAATGTTCGGCATATAAACCGAATTTCGGCCGAATGACGAAGTTCGGTTCAACCTGCCGAAGTTCGGTTAAACCGAATGTTAAACGAATTACGGCCCATCCCTAATATGTACATATACTATACTTTTCTAGTCGCGATTTCCCCGATGCGAGCATGAACTGTTAGTCAATAGGGTAAAATTTGATAGTAGGTAATTATCGATAAAAGACAGCCCACAATATAGCTATTGCGGCTAGCGCGATGGTAAGGATAAGGTAAGATAGATAAAATCAATTTATCGACGTGATAAGTTTATCGAACCGACGATCCATTCTACCACTATAAATAATTCTTCCAATCGGCCATTCACATTGTGCAATAATAATATTAACTCATAATTTAACACTGTTCTTGAATGCTGCAAATAGTGAGAACAACTATAGCAATAAACATAAAGGTGCCAAAATTTTAACATAAAGGTTTAGTAGTTAACGAGTATAATTGAGGATGACGTGCAGATGCTCGGACGGGCTGACGACAACTGGTAACTCTCACAGCCAGTCAGTGCTGCCAACTCCTTTTTGCAAAAACGCGCTAACAGCACTTCAAAAACGCGCTAGAAAGCGCTAAATGCCACCTACGAAAAAAAAAACGCTCTGATCGGAATCCGTAGCGAAGGGATTTATCAAGTTTATAGTAAATTGATTATGTAAATGAGCCAAAATAGACAGTATACAATAAAAAAATTAAAAATAATAAGTTACAACTTTTATTAATAACAATTGAATAATATTTAATAGCAAAATTAAAAGCAATGAAATAGTTGATGCTTACTAAGCATATAATTGAATAAAGCTACTATATAGCAACTATAAGCTAAGTAAGGAACTATACTAGGTACGGTTTAAGGAACTAATCAGGTTTAAATCATAATCTTCATCCGATTCATGGTCTTCAACGTATTCTAAACTCTCTCTGGTCGAAGTAGATGGTTGATCTTGGACTTGGACGATTACTCATAAAATTGTATATTCCTGATACGAAATGAAACAAAGCGAAGACTATCATAGTTAAGTTAGCAAATAATGACAAAGCAAAACATTTGTCAGATAATCCCTAGACTACAAATTACAAGAAGAAATTGGCATTTCACTGTTGCTAGTTTTTAAAATATACTGATGCGTTCTGTTTTAAGCCATTGTAATATGACTTCAAAAAAGCGCTAGATTTAGCGCTAGGCGCTAATACGCGCTTTGGGCCAAATAAAGCGCTAGATCTGGCGCTGAACGCGCTAAGTTGGCAGCACTGCAGACACTTTCTGGAACGTTTGTCAAAGTTAGATTAGCTAACAGACGAAATAATAATCGCTGATTGGTCACATATCGCGTCATAGAATACCATTGACCAATGAGCGTTTAGTATTTAGTTGGTTAACTAATCAAGGATTTGACAGACGTTCTAGAAACTGGGGGTCAGTCTCTCACCCTCCTTGGAGTATCTATGCTCTCAACTTTGCTAGGGACCTTATTAGGGTGGCTTTTGGTAGTGATGGTAGCGTTTGTTTTAATTTTATTTTTGGACAAGAATAGTCAACACATCCTCAGAGGATTTCAGGTGGTCTGACTTTAAAACTAAGGTTGACTATGACCAGTGATATAGCCAACCCACATTTTGGATCATACTCGTCTCTCAGAGTGGAACATTGTGACTCAGCGCAGTGGGGCTATAATCCATCCATGCAGTTTTTTTGTTTGTTAGTTTACACACTCATACCAATGCACTCGGATTCCCTGTGTCGCGAGAGGCATGGATACACATGTCACAACGTTCAAGATTCGACAACAAACATATCTCACAAATATTTTCCACGGCCAGAGATTGAACCTGGGACACCGTGCTTCGAAAGCAACTCCCAACACAACCCCTTTTTTTGAAGGGGGAAATGCTGTCCACTTCCCTTCCGCCACGATGGTGACGGGATGCTGCGAGCAGTCACCATATCTCCCCAGCGGTAGGCCCGGATCTATCTTGACCGGGCCTCAGCGCCTGTGAGACCTCACCCAGTAGACGTGTAGGGCAGTGCAAGCCGGCGAAGAGTCGCCTGACTCTCCGCCAGTGACCTCATTACGGAGGAGGGAGGAGACGTGCGAACCGTCTCTTCCGTTCCCCCGTCCGTCTGCGCCGGAGCGGGTCAGCTCGAACATCATTCTACATGACCCGCTCCGCGGCCTCCTGGGCCACCACCGCTTCACAGAAGGTGAATAACACAACCCCCCGAGCTAACGGAGTCGTTGAAGATTATTATGACCTATAACGTATGGTACTGTTCTGTCACTATCGTTTTGAATCCCTGCGCTATTCTTGTTACATCTTTTCATCCGACATCCAAAAGGACGAGGTTATCCAATCGATGCGTATATGTATGACCACGCATAACTTTAAACAGAGTATTCCCAGTAGATTGTACTTCCGAGCTGATCCTATTTAAATTTCATCACATTCGGTCAAGCGGTTTTTGAGTTACAATTAACAATTTAATACTTAACTGAAAAGTGTTTCGCCTTGATCGTAGATCTTGATGAAATCCTTATTGACGATGAATGACATAATGAATCCTGTAAGTAGCAAGGGTCACTAAAATGGAGGAAAACTTTTTTTATCAAAAATTTGAACAGCTGCAAAACTAGTGACTTAGTGTGAAATAACTTTACCTAAGTCATGAAGTCATTTACCATGCGCACAATATTGTGATAATAGGTATTTTTGAACTAGCATGGTACCTACCGACTTCAACAAGTTATCACTTTTTGGGGTTTGCAAATTTTTGTAAATACCTTCATTGCTGCTTTGGGTCTGAATTCATTTTCAGTTTTTCTATTTTGTTCGCAGCGTGCAAGAGTTCGTCACGTGAAGTTATGGGCTCGAGACTTTACCGGACTTGGGTTGCGATGTGGCGGGGGTGCGCGGGACGGGGTGCACATCCACTCTCTGCTGAGAAGCGGCCCGGCAGCAGCTGCTAAACTTCAACCAGGTAATAACAACCCTACAATACATTAGTTTAGTTAACCGAGCGAGCGAAGCCTCTCTGCTTCTGGCCAAATTGACTTTCAGCTGTCCGTATGTTTGTTAGATTGTATATTGATCCTCCTGTACAGGTCGCATTTTTCAACCAATCGTGACGAAACTGTGCATGTTCTGATCAGATTTTTGAGTTAGGGGCGTACCTATTTCCACAGTGAACGCAGTTCTCAATGCTAGTTTGAAGGGTATGTGTGCTGGCGTGCATGAGGCATGAGATTTAGCAACTCAATATCTCAGGGATACAGGCGAATGCATCTGTTCTAGGCAGATGTTGCCTCTTTACACGAGGTGAGTCTCGTAGGTACTTATATCTCCTATATAAAAATATATAATAAAACTTTATGTACATAGTAAAAATAGCTATGTACATAATGACCCGCGCACACCCTACACCCCAGCAAAGAATAAATAATAGTTAATATTGTTACGTACTTACCAAAGTGCAGAGTCTACGTGGTTCAGTTTGTCTCATCGTCTTGCATAGGCACGTGATAACACTGTCTCAGAGTCTTTAATTTTTTTTAATCGTTCATCAAAGTGACTCCCTCTCGCCTGATAGAAAGCGGAGATGGAATCAAGAAGCGATGACCATTATTGCAGCTGTAAACTGCTCTAATCGCCACCCCTATGATGCCCTGACAGGTGCTTTTTCAAGCCCCGCTTGCAAGACCCAGGGTCATAGCTGCAAGGAAATACGTACGCCGGCAAAGCATTCCACAATTTACTTACACAACAGAGGTAGGAACTGCCAAACTTTTTGATTCGTGGTTAGAAGTTTTCAACAGTATATGGATGCAATGCTAGGCCGGAACGAGTAGTTCGGGATCGGAATAGTGAGGAAGGAATAAGATTAAAAAGTTCTTCAGAACATTCGCCATGAAACAACCGGTAATTAGGATACTTTGCCATGTGGCTCCTGACTATGCACACCTCTCAGTATTACTACACCTTTTAGTTACACGCTGCACATTATCTATATTAGGGGGTCAAGACAATTCTCTTGATGTTATATGCATTGACAAGACAAATATAGATAAGTTATGGCATATAACTACGCTTTAAAAATGTACTTCTTAATTGTAACGTTTTTATTCAGTTAGTGTTGAGTCTTATCATCTGATTATTTACACATACATCTACCTTATTCTCGCGCGTTCTATTCAGTGACAACAGAATAATTAAACCTCGTGGTAGTGAATCATGGAAACTTATGTAGTTTACCTCATTAACAAGCTTAAAGACGCCCAACGAGCAATGGAGAGGGCTTGGGGTTTCTCTGCGTGATAAGATCCGTAGGAGAACTAAGGTCACCGATGTAGCTCTCAAAATTAGTTGAAGTGGCAATGTGCAGGCTACATCGCTCGCAGAACTGATAGCCGATGGTCAAGAAAGGTTCTCGAGTGGCTAGCACGCACCACGACCTCATTGAAAACACGGGGAATCGCTGGATGCAGGAAGCGAGAAGCCGTTCCAAGTGGCGTTCTATGGGGGAGGCATATCTTCAGCAGTAGAAGTATTCCGGCTTCTAATGATGATGATGATGGCACATGACCAATCCAAGTGCGTGCTATATGCAAATGGTGGCAATGATAGATACCTTTTGATTCCTAATATTGATAAGCTGGTGTTAGACCACTTTTCATATTTTGATAGTCACGATATGGTCGATTTCTTTTTACTGGCACTTCAACTGGCTAATCTTCTGAGCTATGTCGGTGACTTTCGTTCTTCTACGGATCTCCTCATTTCTGATTCGATCACGTAGAGAAACCCCGAGCATAGCCCTCTCCATAGCTCGTTGTGCGACTGGCTCTCTATATCAGGTTTTATATCTTGAGGATGTTCTGAGTCTAAAGATTTCGTCACAAGATTACCTTCAAGTCCGCGGAAATCGAACCAGCGGTGGCCTGAGGCTCACTCGAAGACTGTTCTTTGGCTTCATGTAGGCCTATTGGCTAACCCTGACATTTGAAGTGACTAACTAGGTTCAGTAGTTCACCGAACTATGATCTAAAAGTTTTTTGACCAAAACATAGAACCGACTTCGACAAATCATTTCACACTTTTTAGTGTTGAAGTGGGTTCCGCTTTTTGGTAAAACAATTTTTTTACCCTTTTTAGCAACTGTTGCTATTTACGTAATCGATTGTCATTCACCGACATCACCGTCAATAAGGATATCATCAAGATAGGCGAAACACTTTTCAGTTAGTAACTCAAGTGTACTCTCTCAAGTGTCTCACTCAGAGTGTAACTCAAAAACCGCTTGACTGAATTTGATGAATCTAAATGTGGCCGAAAGTCTATACCAAACAAAAAATAATTATAAAAATCGGACTAGCCTATAAAAAGTTATGCGTGGTCAAACATAAAAAATAAGAGTCGATTTAAGAACTTCCTCCTTATGGAAGTCAGTTAAAGATTGTCGTACTATTGTTCTTAACCATCGTATATCGAACCACAACGGTGGCAATATTGACTTTTGATAGCTAATCGTTTCTGCACTTTGAAAGATGAATATAACTGAAAACTTTCAAATGAATTACGCTATTAGCCCTGTAGCGATGATCTAAGTTCATCAATATAATTTCATTAATAATATCATCAATAAGCGATCATCAGAGAGAACTCGAAAACAGATGTACCTAATATTTCACCAATCTCACTCTCAACATTTGCAATTTTCAGGAGATAAAATTAAGAGCATCAAAATAGAGTTCGTGGGGATGCCATTAGAAGATGCCGTGAGCATACTGTCCCTCGCTTCGCCATACCCAGTCGAGTTGGAGGTGGTCGAGGGAGGAAGAGCGAGCGGCGCGGGGCAGGGAGTCCGTCATCCACTGTTGAAACGAGCTGGCTCTACGGGTGATGTTAATACGGTAAGAAGTTTTTCGCAATTGTATTTTTTTATGGTTCATCAAAGTGACCTCTCACCTGATGGAAAGGGGAGATGGAATCAACAAGCGATGACCATTAGTGCAGCCGTAAGCTGCGTAAATCGCCACCCCTATGATGATCTGAGAGATGCTTTTTCACGCCCTGCTTTTAAGACCCAGGGTCATAGCTGTAAGGAAATACGTACGCCGGCAGAGAATTCTACAATTTACTTACATGATAGAAATACGAACTGCATAACTTTTTGATTCGTTGTAAGAAATTTACAACAGTAGATATATGTATGGCATGCTAAGCCGAGTTCGGGATCGGAATGGTGAGGAAGGAATAAAATTAAAAGCTCTTCAGAACATTCGCCATTAAACAAACTGTAGAAAATGCATATATTATACGCATTTGTAGGGGTTTTAGGTGTTGAGCGACTTCAGCGTCTCCAATAATATAATACGGACAGCGCGACGTTGCAGTCTGTCGAAAGCATCCTTAAGGTACTTAGATCCATCCCAGAGGTGACGACAATGTCCAATATGGTGGCGATGAACATGATTTGAGCGATTGCTAGAGGCATTTCCAACTGACCTTAATTTATGTTTTAGAGGGCGTTTGTGAACCATAAAAATATAAATATCTAAACTTTATAGAACAGTTCATTGGTTCTTAACCCACAACCATGTCCAAGTTTTGCTTTAGTAAAGCGGTGGATGCATTAGTAATACTTTCTAAAATGATTAACGAGGAGAATATGAAAATTCGCAGTTCTTGTACATCACATTAACTATCAGTGTGTCATTAAATGCTTAATATCCATCATTACACGTCATTTAGCGAGGATAACTGGAAAATTATACTATTTCAACAACGGACATACTTTAATAGTAGATTGTTAACCGAGGGTCGAAAGAATCAATTCCCGAGGTATTTATAGTCCGAGTAGGAATTCATTCTTTTACCCGTGTTAAACACTACTTTTTATTTCAAATATGAGGAAAATAAAACTAGTTGTTTATCTAAACTATTATTGATAATATATAATAATATTAGTAGTACCTATTTAAAATTAATTCTCAAATTAGGACAATTCGTGAAATTAAAAGTTACATTTTTGTTTGGAATGTTAATGCTGTTTGATATATTATGACAAATTTGGCTGTTCTGGATATCTGTAAAAGTAGGAGACTCTGGTATTTCATCAGACGATGGATTCCATGGCGGATACTTGTTGTAGACAAGTGACGGAAGTTGTCGGCTGAGGCGAATCGGGGCGTATTTTTATAGTTTCATATAATTTGGTGGAAATTTTAGTTTTATTTTTGACTGAATCCTCAATGTAGCCTTCGGCGACTGTGCTGTATTTCCAGCCTCCATGCCTTTTTAAGGTTGTCATGTTTGCTCCAGAATCGGCTAAGAGTGTTGCTGACGTTCGGCTATAACAATGACCGGTATACTACTCACAGCTTGGTAAATTTAAATATGTTGCTATCTGCTTCGGCATACTTGAGATTTTATTTTTACCGATCATTTGTTTATAGCATGTTCCCTTCTTAAAGTTGAAAAAAAAAAGGTCCGTTTTTACATCACTGGGCCTCATTTTTTGATATTTCTTTACTATTTGTGTAAACTCTTCTTGTACTACAAACTCAATATTTGTTTTTGTTTAAGTCAGTTTTACTAGTAATAATTGGCCTTGACTTTCAATGTCCTTAATTGTCAAATTTGTGAGTTCACTTTCTAATTCATCTCTAATTTACCTCTAGAAGTTACCAAGTCACTGAATTCTTGCCCCAATGCAGCAGAAGCTATTCTTAAAGCTAATTTCACGAACGAAGTACCCAGTTTTTCTTTTGAATATACTTCAACTATCGAAATTATAAAAACATTTACAAACATTACAATTACAAAATTTTAAAATCGTTTTCACAAATTTGTGATTACGATTTTAAAATTTTGTAATATTCTTGTTCTCTGCTCGCCACTTCATAAAATCATTGTATATGTTTATATATCTTTCTTTTCAGATTTCTGGCAAAAGATTTTCAATAACACAATTTGCCCCGTCTTTAATTGAATCTTGTGTCAACATTTCAGAATCGCTTGAACTCATTTTTAATATTCAAATCTTAGCATAAAAGATTATTACCTATTATTTTGAACTCCGTCACAGATACATAACAGATTAGTATCCCGCCAATTTATGTCGACTTTTATAACTTTAAATATGGAACTTACCGCGTAATTGTTGCGGCTTATTCCGCTCAAAAGTTCATTCCGACCCTTAGGTGGGAAGTAATTTGTATGAGTTTTTCCCTCTTTATGGAGGGGAGCAGCATTTTCCACCCAATAATCAGATCAAAACAACACTACTTTCCGAGTATGAGAAATGTAAAATACCTTTCCCACCAATAATTTTTGTATATCCATCAGTGACGTGCTGAGCAAGTATCTCCCCTGATCTTAAGAGGATTGCATAGCTAGTACTTTCTATGCTAAAAGACAAAACTATTTTCTACCTCTTAACATTGTCCGATTTCATGTTTTTCAGTTTTTTGAAGTTCTAAAAAAGGAAATTTATAGAACTTTGAAATACTGAAAAAATCAAAACGTACGGGCATAGTAAACAATGTCATGACTCCATGAAAAAAAAACACTGAAATCGAACAATGTTAAGAGGTAGAAAACAGTTTTCTCTTTTAGCATGGAAAGTACTAGCTATGCAATATTCTTAAGCATCACTCTTGCCCATAACATTTCAACGCTTTTTAGGTATTACCGCTTACAGTGTGACGATGGACCAGTGCGCAGACGAGCTCAGTGTACGCTGGTAGTTCTTCTAGCCTATACCTAGTGAGATTTGACATCGTCCACCTGACCGCGACGGACGACAGAATACGGTTTAAGTTTCGCTAGTCAGTGCCTATGTTTATGAAACTTGCCAGTTTACTCTGACCTCGTCTGCCCGCGGGTACCGCCTCACACTGTAAACGATCTAAGAGTTCTAAACCCTGCATGGCAATGCACTGCGCTGTCACTCTGACATATATAAGAAGTCAAATCTCTTTCCCTGTATTTTTCTGGAAAAATTGCCCTTCAACGAAATACAGCAATTTGCGCACTACTGCTTCGTGGTTGAATGACTGGCAAAGCTGTGGTATCACCCTACTATCAAACTCTGCAAAAGTCCTACCACTACAAAAATGTATACAATTATGTAGGCATGTACCAGGGTACCATAACTTTACTGTAACTTGGAAGAAAAATGAAAAAACGAACTAAAATATTTCACTAACTGAATAGAAAGAATGTTTGCATGTCCAATTAACAACTATCTACTCCATTGACAAATTGCTACATCTGTGGCAAGTTTCTACTAAGTAACACGGATGTGCTAATGAGCCAATATCTTGTGAAATCGGCGTTTATCACATACAAAATAGGTACATATCGAAAGAATGTCTCATCTCATATCAGTCGAATTTATTTTTAAAAATACCTAAAAATGGAACCGACTTCAACACTTACGAAAATAACTTGTTGAAGTCGGTACCATGATAGTTGAAAATTAAATATTATCACAATACTGTGCGCATAGTACCGACAAGTTATTTCGCACTTTTTAGTGTTGAAGTCGGTTCCATTTTTTTTTGTTAAAAAGTTGTTTCACCATTTTTATTGACCCTTGCTACTTACGGGATCGATTGTCATTCTCCGTCAATGATCATCACTTTTCAATTATTGGAGTGTAACTCAAAAACCGCTTACTTTACTTTCAAAAGTATTTGATGAAATTTAAGGGGGTGATCCCCTTTAAACATCAAAGTGCGTTGCCTGGAATACTACAGTTCTGTAGTAAGATTTTATAGTAACTAGATTTGTACCTACGTAAAAATAAGTTAGTATATTGAACGCTCAGACAAAATAAAAAAGTCAAGACAGAATGTTGTGAACAGAGAAGTGAGGCCGGGTAAAACTACGCCTCGCTGTGTCCATACATATTTACATACAAAACCTACAACAAAACTACGCCTTGACTCGTCAGTCGAACTATCGCGACGTGTGGAAGCGACACGTAAAGTTTTAATTATGATTTAATGTAATTTTATAATTTTTTTTTAATAATTTTAATTTAATTTGAATTATCATGGCAGCACCTATACACGCACATGTAGTTTAGAAAACCGGCTTCACTTCTCTGTTCACAACATTCTGTCTATACTTTTTTATTTTGTCTGATATTGAACATATTTGAAACGTTGTTGATATGCTACCCTCAAGTAGACGAATAAAACAGTGTTTGACCAACTTGCTTGTTTTACTAATCTCTGGGAAACCCTGTGAATGGCATGGTCAAGAGTAGCTGCGTAGCGTGCTTTCCATCAGACCCACGACTTGCTGTTGAATTACTAAAATAAACACCTAATATCCAGGCTAGGTAACCGAACAATTTGGGCGCTGAAATTACAAGTATATATACCTAAGTTGTTTAATTTTAAAGTCATTGCGACATGTAAGAAATCATTGACCACATAATTGTTATAAAATAATTGTGCAGCCAATCGCATATCTAAAGTGTACGATGAGTAGAACCTAACTAGCTAGAAAGTGCAAAAGCACGTGTGCAAAACTTTCCTTTAGTGCTTGTCACGTGATCGTACTTTCTCACGGTATGTTTGCTTACTTGCAGTTTCCTTTTCAACGGGCATTTATTAATGCTCGAGTGATTAGTGACTGAACTATAGACACCATAGACTCTATGATCTCTACCGCAATATTTATATATCAAATAGTAATAATAGTGGCTTATATTGATTTTGTTTAATTATGCTAAATTTGTGTTTCTTTGCGTTTTGACGTGTAGTACTTTTTCAACGCCCATTATTAAATGCTCGGTTGATTAGCGACTGACTATGGCCACCATAGACTCTATTATTTCTACCGCAAGCATTTATATATCAAATAGTAATAATAATGGCTAATATTGATTTTGTTTAATTATGCAACATTTGTGTTTCTTTGCGTTTTGACGTGTGGTACTTTTTCAACGCCCATATATTAAATGCTCGGTTGATTAGGGACTGCACTATGAATACCATAGACTCTATTATTTCTACCGCAAGCATTTATCTATCTAATAGCATATCTAATTATGGCTAACATTAATTTTATATAATTTTGCTAGATTTTGTTTCTTTGCGTTTTACGTGTAGGTAATACTTTTTCAATGCCCATTTATTAATGCTCGGTTGATTAGTGACTATAGATATCATAGACTCTATTATCTCTACCGCAAGTATTTATATAACCATTGTGACACTATTAGTTTTAAGCACTTAATTGTAATAAAATATTTTTGTGTATACAATTGTATCGAAATGACTTATGTATAATGTGGTGTTACAATAAAGAGTTAATCTATCTATCTATATAATTGCATATCTAATAATGGCTAGCAATTATATTGTTTAATTTGGCTATATGTGTGTCTTTGCGTTTTGTACTTTATACGTCAACTTATGAATGCTCAAGTGATTAGTGACTGATCTATAGATTCCATACCATAAACTCTATTATCTCTACCACAAGTATTTATAATAGCTCTATACTTTAAATGGTGGGAAAATAATCTCATACGGGGTAACTTAGAAAATCAACTTAGAGTTTAGTTTATTTGTGTTTTGACGTGTATAATAGTGGTGGATGTTCGTTATGGGTCATTATGTGGTTACGAAGCACGAGTGTATGTGAAGTGTAACCATTCCATTCCAGTCACTTTGTGTGACTTAGACAGAACTTAACAGGAATGGCAGACTTATTTATGTTACGGTGACGTGACTCTACTAATACTTGTATTTGTTATTAACTTGACGAATGGCAAATGTACAATACGACTCCACACCACATATATAAAAAATGATATGAAATATTCAAAGAAAAATGTTTTTGCCACGTCTTAAAATTTTTAATGTTTACCGTGTTGTTACAGCTGTTTTAAAGTATGGCATGGCATAACAACTCGTTCGTGGTAGCAATAAAAATCTTACTACTTAAAAATTTAATATCTCAATCATTCTAAAGCGAGACGATTATAAAAAAAATCGATAACTTTTAAAATATTTAAGCAATCCTTTTATAATAAAAACAAAGTTCAAGTTAATTTCAGTATATTATCTAGGAAGAATTATTTCTTCCTTGATATTTGAAATAAAAAAAAACTCAAATATTTTAAAAGTTATCGATGTTTTTAGAACCGTCCCGTTTTCTTTTCGTACCAGGGTATTATGCTAAGTATGTATGACTAAGCGAATCGCATTGTAATATTAAATTATACATACCCATATAAGAGATCATTGTACCTGTCATTATGTAAGCATACTAATGATCTTTATGGTCTCCGCTGCTCAAGTAAGTACCTATTACTCATCAATACCTTTCAAACCATTCCTGCCTGACCCCTACACCATCTTTCCTTTAAAATAATGTTCCCTCACCATAGAGCTCAACATCAATCGGTCAGGCGTTTCAATTAACTTATAAATAAATGTCATAATAACCATAACATAAACAAGCAAAATTGGACGGTAACACAAATATTATAAGGAAGTTTTCCAATCAACAACCGTAGTGACATGTTTTGCATTCGGAAACGGTTGTTTGGAACACAATGTCGGTAGGTACGATATGGAATGCTTATTGGTTATGTCTCTATTGTCTTTCGCACAGAACAATGTCATACTTGTGCAATGAATCAATGCAGATCTTGAATAGTTAACTTGTAAGGTTCCTTATAGAGGCGGCTTTAAATGTCACCTTTGCCAAAAACTACGTAAGTTATTTAATGTGGCATACTTATACACTTATTCTGTGCGTATACTATGTCAAGAACCTAGTTTAGGAACCAGCAGGGATATACTCGTATGTATCTTTAACAAATTTTGATTGAAATCATCAAAATAGCGGCTCTATGTCACTTTTGTCAGCTCCAGTCATCAATCAAATAAACGACTATTCCGGGGTTATTTCATATATCCGCATTTATCCCAATTGAAGTTATGCGGATATATTAAAAAACTGACCGAATAGGATTTGCACGCAGTGGTTCCGTATTGCCATACCACCACCAAGTCTTATTTAAGGATAAAACAATAATAATACGGTAATAATGTACTACGGTAACGTATGTATATTTGTTTTATGTATTTATCCTTAGGACTTGTTTTTAGAGAAAAATTTAAAACGGTCTTGGTATTTGACACGGATTGTCAGAAGACGCAAGTTGGAATCCCGTCCGAACTTATTGTGTCACTATTTTATCTAAAAATGTATAATATAGTTTCGTTAAACTGACGTTACTTAATGCTTAAAAATCATAAAAAGTTCATTTGGTTTTACATTAGGATTTACACTACACTATTATGATAGCAAGTTTGTTGTATGTTATACCGTTTATACGATATATATAACAAAAACAAAAATAATGCGAAAAAGTAGCTTACTTCGAAAGAAAAAAAAACAACTTTCCCGGTTAGGTACGGGATCTGCTTAAATTATTACGTTTTGCATTTTTATATGTATCCGGAATTAAATCATATATTAATTGGAATATTATACATTATTATTGGTTATAAAGAACATGCAAATGATCCCGTAGTCTCATGTAAAACTCGAAAAAAACTAAATAAAATTTTGAAATAGGCACCTGCCTAGATAAGCCATAGATAAGTGGCATAGTGGTAACTTGTACTTGTTTTGGTAGGTAGTATGAAGCTAGATACAAAACAGACAAAAACATTTTAACGTACCGCTCTTCACAAATAGGCCATAGTACCTAATAAAATATCGATTTCATCAATGAGATTGACTAATAGAGGCGTTTTACTCCTTGAATATGAAGTATAAACATGGCAAATTTTATGCTATACCTACCTATAGCTAAAGTACACAACTCGCACAACGACATTAACTACATTGACAAGATTAAAAGAGCACGAAGATATATGAATCCGGCGGCGAAGCGGCAACGTCGCAGGAGTTATTTTAAATTAAAATACAATTTTTGATTTTCCATTTTTGATAAATAACATGGAAAAACAATACTTACAAATGAAAGGATACATCATTCTTGTTTTTCACACATGTTTCAGTATATGTTCTGCAGTTTCTAATCTAATACACGTGTTGCGTCGTTGCCAGACACGTTGAAACTAAGTTGACTCAAGACAACTAGCTTGTGTTGATGTCGTCAAGCCGAGCGCAGTAAGGCGTATCTACCTCAGTTTATATTAACATCATTGGATTTCATAAAACTAAATGTATCTTTTCTGTCTGTTACAGCTCGAAAAAGAAGCCAAACTGCTGCACCCGCCAAAATCGCCGAATATTTCGCATTCCAATAACTCCACATTAGAAACTAAACAGAAGAGCGGTGGAATCAAGAAAATCATCACAGACAAGATCATCACTTCTACACTAGAACGAAACAAAAAAGAGAAGAAGGATGGAACTACGACTTTGGAAAGGGAGAACGAAAAGAACTTCAAACTGGCCAATAAAAACAGGTATTCAGATGCACCTACTAATGTTAATTTAAACAAACCTGAAAGAAACAAGAACAGGCATTCAACAGGAAGCGATGTTCAAATAATTCAACCCGAAAATGGTATAACGCACATTGAACACGCTGAAGTTCAAAAGAAGGATTACGATCCGAAACGAGCAATGAAATTTGGCATACGTGTTCTTCCTCCAAACGTACCTGATGATGGAGTATTGAAACAGAAGAATGTAGAAAACGGCGTGGTAGCAGTAGAAAGGAAAACAGTGGATGAGATAGATAAGCCTGAACCACAAAGACCAGCTCCCACAACGCAAACTAAACATGAAAATGAAAGTGAACAGAAGAAACCAGTTGTAGCTAAAAGAAGGGAGAAATTAGCACCGCCTATACCTAACGCCCGAATCAAAACCAACGAATCTGATGTAAGTATTACTCAAACGGACATGAATACTTCCAAAACATCAGAAACTTCAATGACCATATTTTCGAGGAACGATTTAAATTCCAGTGGTATCAGAAGGGATGAAAATGGCATACCTCAAGAGTTGCCACAGCATATGCTTAATGCTGCCACAGCGGCTAGAACTAATAGGAAAAGTGCCGCTGAGCTGGTTCAAGATAAAGATAAACTAGAATATAAAAAGGAAGAAGCTCCAAAACCAACGAAGAAAAATAAAGGTAAAGCACCATCGCCTCCGGATACCGATAAAAATAAAACAGATGACAGCATTCTCGAACAGCTAAAGAACGTGAATGATTTTTTGAAAAATGAAAAGCAGTTTTCAAGTTTATTCCAAGATTCTATTACCACAACTCCCAATAAATCTACAACATCTTTATATACAAATACTTCAACACCAAAGGTAAACAAAAATAAAAGTTCGAATAGTTCTAACATATCGCGCGCAGAAGAGTCAATTAACTTCAGCCAAGATGACATTGATGATATCGTTTCAAAACCTTTTAAAAGAGAAAGTGATTCTTTAAATAATTTCTTCGAAGATTCCAAATCGAACCTTTCTTCGAATCAAGACGGTCACTCTATAATGTCATTGAACCAAAGTGATAAAAGTGAGAAAGGTTCTACCACTATTGAACTTAATAACAGTGATATAACTATCCATAGTTCTCCACTAAATGACACAATGCATTCTGCGTCTGATAATAATTCTATTTTAGACGAAAACGAGCGCAAAGCCGCTTCATTAGGGGATCTATCAAGATTTGAAGTGAGAGCTAAAGCTAATAAACCTTCTACGGGTACTCTAGAAAGGGCCCAAAGTCTTGATATATCTGCTGACGACGCTGAAATCGCAGAAAGCACTATTTCACCTAAGAAGCGAAAAGCTGTGTCAGTAGTGGAACGTTCTACATTGTTCGATGGATCTGGAGGCGTTGAATTTATACCTGAAATGGTCGACTCATTAGATAAAGGCGTTGTAATAAAACATAAAGAGCCAAGACTAAGTTTGGATATGGAAGGCCTTAATACATTTCAGAGAAACCGTCTGAAGAAAGGTTCTGAGTTCGGAAATTTAGAAGATGCTATTGTGAAAGGTTCAAACAGTTCAGTTGAGTCCGAAAAAGCAGATGAGATCGACTCACCCAATAAGCGAAACAGAAATTTCGAAATGTATAAAGAAAGTGAACACGAGACATCTGATCATTTAGCACGTAGAATAATGGATGAGAACATGAAAGTACACTTAAAACTAGTGTCTGAATTTGCTAAATCAACATCTGACGGCAGCAATATGTCTTCACTCGAAAGCTCTCATGAAGGCCAACCTCCTACTGTGAAGCCAGAAACATCCCCAACGAAGTACGAAGAAAAATTAACAATGACTTATGATACAAACATTCCAGATGATATGAAAGTATCTCGTAACTCATACGTAAATAGCTTAGAGAGACCTAAATCTGATATGATGAAGAAATTGTTAGCCAAAAACCCGATACTTAACGTTCACATCGACCAAAGTACTGTACAAGGCGAAGCTAGCACTAGCAAAGAAACTGCTACACCGATGACAGACGCTCACAAATCTTTACACCAACCTGATATTGTAAACTTCGATTTGAAGTCCTACACAGCCAGCGCCGAACCAAAAGAAAGAGACTACGATGATTTCGTTAGTAACATTCATGTTGGATCAAATAACAACAGTTTGAAATATGAAAAGAAGCCGACACTTACAACTTTTTCATCAGATTGGACCAAATCGAAAGAGTCTCATAGCAGCACTAACGTCGTTACTATAACAACGGAAAAAAGTAAGCCGTCCGAAGAACAAAAAGTTAAATCTTATACGAAATCCATTGAAATAGGCGAACCTACAATTAGGATGATGCCGCCCGATGTTTTAGAAGGTATAAGAAAGAGACACGATGAAAGGGAAAGCAGGACATTGTATATGGAACCTGCAAACGTATCTCTCACAATGACACAAGAGCCAGTACAAAAGACGGTCACCGTAAATGTAGCAGAAGATGAATTTGGAAACAAAGTTATCACGCAAAATGTCGAGAAAATATCTACAAAATATATAACGACAAAGTCAGAGGCACCATTACAGGTGGAACAGGTTAGCTTTGGCATCGTAAGAAACCCAGGACAGATTGACGAATTGAACTTGGAAGAGGGGGACATTAAAGATATCGATAAAAGAGTTTTAGATGAGATAAAAAGACAAAACCCTCACATGCATTTTACCACAGATGAACCCGCTTACACAAAAACAGAAACGATAATACTGAACACGACAGAAATGGATGAAGAACAGGCAAAAGCACTAATGGAAAAACTCCAAAATGATCCGAGTTTTATGGCACAGAAGTCACCAGAAGAGTTATCAAAGTTAGGAATAAGGATCATTCAGAATTTGGAAGATGTACAAACTTCGAATAAAGATGCCGTCGAAGTGACAAAAACTAGATATTCAATAAATCCACCAACAATGTCTGATGAACAATGTAAAATAGATTCAAAATCTGAGGAGCAAAAAGAACGAAAAGATCACAGAAATATTACAGAAATACAAGTAGTGACGCCACGTACTGAACAAATGTTGAAACAGAAATCAGATTTATCAAAAGATAAAATCTCAAGTAGACAGAGAGCCCCGCCTCACGAAGAACCACCTCTATCTTATGAATTAGACATCGAATTGTTAAACGACTTCATCCATAACGAACGACACCACTCCGCCAGACAGCAAGCGGACGCGAAGAAACGAACGCAGACGAACAACGAACCAAAGAAACGGCATTCCGATTTCGACCTACCAAGAAACAGTCATATCAAATTCCGTACCGCAACATACGAATCTCCTAAAGGTACGATAGTAACAAGCACTGACCTTGAAAACAGAAGACTATCTCAACTTGATCAGATGCAACTGCGGGCCGCAGATCAGGCTGTTCAGAAGCCAGCTTTAGCAATCAAACCGAGTAACATTCCAGTTAAAAAAGAAGACCAAAAACTAAACCCGGTTAAACCAGTAATAGTGACGTCAAAGATACCGGTATTTGCGACTCAGAAATCTCAAAGTCAAGAAAATCTTTCTGAAACAAAATTTTCACTACCTCGTTCACCGCCCCCAGAATTCAGTAGCTCGGGTAATATTTCTGTGACTTCCATTAAAACGAGCTCTAGAAACCCAAGCGGTGGCAAATTCTTGTAAAAATATTATTTAAACATATTGTGTTAATTGCAGAATCTTCTTAAAAAGTACCTTTGAGATATAGTGATGCCCATTTTGGTATCTATATTATACAATTATTCTGATAGGTGTATAAAATAGTTAACTTGTACTTAATTAAATAAGAATTTAAATGCATTATAAGTGCCAGAAAAGTTGGTGTTTAAATACAACTTTTTTTGTAATCAAAACTTATACATATGTATTTACTTACATAAATAAAAGTGCCTTTCTATATATTAATAAGAATTAATCATAGTTATCATTTCTTGACTTAAGATGTTGACTAGGAATTTTGGGTTGTGAAAGTTAAATGAATTCATTTATGTATTACTTTGTTATATATTGTCACAATTAAGAATTAATGTAAAGATATGATTTATTATATCAAATAGGGCTGAGATTATGTACCTACTCGGTTTATATTTTAATTAATGTTTTATATTTTAATCAATTTCCCATTTACAGTTTGACATTCCGTCCCAAAAGTATTACCATTATCTAGATAAGCTAACCATAAGTACTTATTTAGTATATTATGTATCGGTTTAGGTATACAGGAACAAAGGTTTCTGAGCCATTTACTATATAAGAACTAGGCTAAGTACATAAATATGTTATATTTATTAACGGTTCACTTGTTAAAGCGTTAAATGAAAGTTATAAATTCGGATAAAAGTTCAATTTATTATTGTATAATTCACATTCAATTAACCATTGTTCGATACATATTATACATTGTATTTTATTGGTTTATTGTAAAAATAAAGGCGAATATATGTTACTAACCTGTTTCATTTTGAATAGAATATCATCTATTATACTAAGCGATATAATATCTATTTAGAAATAGTAAGTAACAAGTAGTAACAACCAGTAGTAAGTATGAACATTTTAAGTAGTATGCTTATTAATTTAGTACCTATAATAATTATTACCAATAATATTATTACATTAATAATATATCGGGTATTCCGAAACTCAATGATCACCTGGTACCGGGCGAGAGGCCAAGGCCAATTCCAGTTATGAAAAAGATAGAAAAAAAAATCCATGTCACTTAGCCAAGCGATAAGAGATATTTTTGAAAAAAAAATGAAATTTTTTACAGTGATTTTTTTAATAATGTAGTTCAAATAAAAGTGCTATTAATCGCAACAACAAATCAAAGTTATAAACATTGTTAACTAAGTAATAGTGGATTAGTAGCCAAGGGCTGTAAGGCATTGCAATTGATGCTTACACCCGAGCTAACTACTCTGCTTTACATCTCGATTGTGAGGTAAGTAGAAATAATCCGGCATTACAAAAATAAAATTGATGACTATTTTACTCATACGAAGACAAGGCTGAATAGCGAAGCGACCTCTTTTGTCATTGGGCTGAATGCATGATGTCTATTGCCAGTATGATGGTTAGATGTACGCGAACTTTTAAAAGAGTGAAGTGTTTTTTTTAATTACTTAGGGCCTATCTATACCTAGGGCGGCCTAGGCCTTTTCTAGCTACATTATTACCCTAGAGCGCTAATCGGTCACCTACAAGCCCTATTTGGGGGTAATATGGACTACTTACCGAATATGAGATGTAAAATAAATGAAAGTTTGACGAGATATCGTTTACAAAATTATCGTCAGTTAACTTTGACACTTGTTGTTGTCCATGTTGGAAAAAAGTTTTATTTTCTTATTTTTTTCATATCTGGTATACCTTAGACTCTCGCCTGGTACCAGTTTATCGTAGAGTTTCGGGACACACTGTATAAATATTAGTGCCATAATAATTATTATAATAAATTATATTTATCTGAAATCTATGACAACACAACTGATAAATTTCCGTATTTACGAGACCGGAGGGACAAACAGGAGGGTTATGTTATTAACCGGTATGTTTTTTACTCTTTCGATTTTAAAATTTAGGCAATATACTTATTTCATTCTGGAGTTGCTAGAACAAAAACTAATTAAATTTCAAAAATTAGTCGACACTGTATCCTACAATTTCTACATAATAATGTTCTAGTTTTTTTGTTACACGCGAAGTTATTGCAAAAGCTTTTATACGCGCATCTGCAGGCTTTAAGACATTTGCATCTTCCATGAAAACAAACAGATGTCCCTTCTCTTTGAATACTTGCAGCGTCATCATCATCATCATCACTGTCATCACCACTGTCAACCACATTCCTATTCCCCATGTCGATTTCGATTTCATCTTCATTGCTCTGATATAAATCATCGTCGTCATTGGACAGTGTCGTATTATACAATTTATTTCCGTACAGATCTTGAATTCTATAGCGCAGTTCATTCTTCATTTCATCATCATCATTGATGTGGTATTTGTAATATTCGTTCAGTAATTGCCGAAGTTTTGGGTCTATTGTATGACCAGGGTTTTTTCTACCCAATTTCTTTACATATTCATGAAATATTCCATCGTTGCTACGTTCCAAATCATAATCCTAAAATTATAAAATACTCATATTTACTAACTTCGCTTCGGTAGCGAAAATCACTAATCTACAGTTACATATTTCTAGGATATCAACTACAATTTGAAAAATTTTATACCGATTCTATTCTATTCAGTTATTGGAGTGTATCAGTTTTTGAGTGTATCTCAAAAACTACTAGACCGAATTTGATAAAATTTAAATGGGACAACACGGGAAGCACCACCTTTCAAACAAAAACTATTACATAACACTAATAGGTATACAAAAATTGGCTGCTTTTTGTACCGACCGAAATTCGCCTGTATTTTTTTTTAATGTTTGTTACCTCTTTACTTTCGACTGGGTGAACCGATTCTTAAAATTCTTTTTTTTGTTTGAGAACTGGTGCTTCCCGTGTGGTCCTATATAAATTACATCAAATTCGGTCCAGTAGTTTTTGAGCTAGACTCTAATAACTGAATGAAATGAAAGTCAGTATTAAATTTTTCAAATTGTGCAGACTTTGGCCTAGTTTTCAGGGTGTACTTGCTTCAGTATTAGTAAAACTTTGGTTACTCATAACTCGGAATGTTAAGTAGGTACTTCCTGGAACGCAGTAGTTAAATCCCAAAGTATGCAAGCTTCGGCATATGTGGTTTTAGTATTAGGTACTACATCTTTTTACTTTACTATTTTTACGAGAAACAGAGACTAGGTAAACAAGGGGCCTGGGCTGGGGTGGGGCGTGGGGAGAGGGCGCATGCAGGGCAGGGGGACAGGGGTTAATTTATAGGTGGTATGTCATATGGGAACCTTGATTGGAGCGCATGCGAGGCAGGCCACTCCAAAGATGGTGCAAAAACATTGTCAAAGTTGCGGGAGCTCTCTGGTCTAGGGCAGACGAAACAGAAAAAAGTGGAGACAACTGGAGGAGGCTTTTACCGCTACTGGTGGACCTTACACCGAGGACGATTTACTAACAATGTAATAAAAAGAAAATTAATGATTTCTACTAACAACACTAACAAATGTAAAAACTCTGTATTCAAATTGGTTAAGGTAAATAAAAGCTTTTTTATTTTTATTTTCTTTTATTTATTTTTTATGCCATAATAAAAATGCGCTCTGGAATCCATAGATTGCAGAACGCATTTTGATTCAATTGACCCCAACAAACTCCAAGAATATGTGTGTCTAATCAAATAAAAACATTTGGTATAATAAAATTTTTTTAAACATTTTATTTAAGAAACTCCTAGCACTTGTAGTTTCTGAGATTTCGTGACGATGGAGTGAGTAAGTGAGTGACCTTTCGCTTTTATATATATAGATTATAAAGAGGAAAGAATTGATATTTTGTTTGTAGCGAATAAACGCAAAAACTACTAACCGGTTCAAAAAAATCTTTCACCAGTAGAAAGCTACTCCCTGAATAACATACGCTATATCTGATTCATCGTCATCATCGTCCATCACCGCGCGGGTGAGATCGCGGAGCGCAGCAAGTACTTACATAAAGTGTAAGAATGCCACGCGTGGGATGTAATTTGTGGTCTTCCTTGTTATTCCTCAGAACCCCTTTAGCAACGTTGTAGTTGTCCAGTGCACTATATCTCTCTAAAGCATCGATTCGTTCTGCGTTCACATTTGCTATGGAAGCGAGTAGTCTTTCAAACTGCACTTTAGTATCTCCATCTTGGATAAGTTCTAACGATTTCTTGTTTGCCGTTAATCCATCTCTTGGTACCTGAAAATGGATACTGTGATTATTTTCATCTTATGGAGCTCTACCATAATGTACATCATCATCATCATTACCAGCCGGAAGACGTCCACTACTGAACCTTCTATCACTATGCCTTCACCATATAACGCCACCTGGACCGTGGTTCTATGTTTCTGTTCATGAGGGATTTGCCTTAATACACCACGCTTGGCTGTCGTCTTGGTGATTGCAGTGGATGTTGACGCTGACTGTGGGAAATGCTGCTGCCCATATCCCGGATATTCCCTTAGCCTTGCGGCACCCACGGGAAGAGTTGGGGGGGGGGGGGTACAATTCTAAGCCGGTACCCCACGGCTAGTAATCTACATAGTTAGATACAATGATAAATAAAATATAGAAATGCCATATAAACACAAAAACTATGCCTCAAATACATCCTAATTGTGACGTTGTACAAACGCTCGTGAATGTCTTACTACGCTCATGTCTCAGGGATCATATTTCAAACATTTATAGCGTGCTATTTCTTTTACTTCTTCTTATGAATAAAAGTGTAAGTTTTGAGTCTATACGATCAGATGTTAAGGTTGATTCGTAATCATCATCATCATGGAGGCTTCATTGTGTTCCATTCTTGAATGTAGACCTCTTCCCTTTTTTTCCATTCCTGTCGATCTTGTGCACGGTGCATCCAGTCCCAGCCTGCTTGTCGCCTGATGTCGTCAACCCAGCGCTGCGGTGGGCGGCCTCGCACTCTTGTGTCGGCCCTGGATCTCCACTCAAGAACTCGCCTCACACATCGACTCGCATCCATTCTCGCAATGTGTCCTGCCCATGTCCACTTTTTGTTCGCTATTGCAACCATTAATTAAGGTTGATTAGAGGTAATTAAAAAAAGAAGAGGACAAGTCTTGAAATAAATTGTACTAAGATTTTCTATTTTATTAAATTTGATATTCTACTTGATATGGATCATCTTCAAAATTTTACCCCATATACTTTCCCACTCGATAACCGCTTACTTGTTCATGATTGCCTAATACTGTACCCACATAGAATTATTCTCTGTATACTTCTTATTTTTAGGGTTCCGTACCTAAAGGTGAAAACGGGACCCTATTAATAAGACTCCGCTGTCCGTCTGTCGTCTGTGTGTCCGTCGGTCACCAGGCTGTATCTCATGAACCGTGATAGTTAGACAGTTGAAATTTTCACAGATGTATTTCTGTTGCCGCGATAACAACAGATACTAAAAAAACAGTATTAAAAACAAATAAGGGGGCTCTCATACACCAAACGGGATTTTTTGCTCGTTTTTGCTCGATATTGATAACGGCAACAAGTTGGCAACGGCAAGCTTGAAATATTCACAGAATATATAGTTATATAAAGTAAAACTTTAAAATAAATAATTTAATAAAATAAAACAAATAATATTTAAGGGGAATACAATTAACGTGACTTTTGAATTTTTTTGTCTCACTCTTAATTACGATAAAGGTAGAAATTTGAAATATCTATTCTAAAAAATGGTACGGAATCCTTCGTGCGCGTGTCCGACTCACACTTGGCCGGTTTTTAAATGTTAACTGTTATACGGCCTGTACTTCGACGTACTGCGAATATATACCATTTTATACATTTTACCATATGCATAAGCACATTTCCATACGAATTATGCGTAAGTATATATTATTAGGAACAAGCCCAACTGGAGACCTCCAGAGAATGCATGGGATTCTAGAAAAAGCGTAATCTGACAGTAAGTTTTCAATCTCTCCACTAATCGACACTTCTACGGTTATGGATAGTAAATGGAATGTTCGTATCTATTCGATGAGACATAATTTCTAAAATACTAAAGTGACTGACTAACTAACTTAACTTGTTCTTAATTTTAGCATCTTTTTCTGGCTAATTAGGTAAGTAAAACTTGATTTACCACTATGAAATACAGTCAGTGTATACAAAAATTGTATGGCTGATCATAATGTTCTATGCCACTTGCGTGGAAAACATTGTTTAAGAGGATTGCATAGTACTTTCCATACTAAACGAGAAAACTCTTTTCTACCTCTTAACATTGTCCGATTTCAGTGATTTTATTTCATGGAATTTAAGTTCTTAAAAAGGAAATTTATAGTACTTTGAAATACTGAAAAAATTAAAACGTACGGGCATAGTAAACTATGTGATAATATCATGAAAAAAAAATCACTGAAATCGGACAATTTTAAGAGGTAGAAAAGAGTTTTCTCTTTTAGTACGGAAAGTACTAGATATGCAATCCTCCCTACCTATCTTATACACGAAAAAAGTACCTACATAGGTATAAGTAGATCGGTAGCAAGCGCGGATCCACCGTTGTAGGCACGATGGGTATGACCACAACCCTAAAAGACTTGTGATATCAGACGTCACACTTTCATATTCGACAGGCCGTTGATATGAAGTTTTATAAAGTGTACAAAACCTGGATACCGATGAAATTATTAATGTTTTCGCGAAAAATAAACGTAAGCTTCTTTTAAATTTAATTTGATATCATTTGATATCCTTTGTAGTTGTTTCCAGAGAAGTTACAGAGTAAGAAAATCTTATATCTCCGAGTAAAAAGCGCAAGCGTGACGCTTAACATCAGGCGAGCGACTTGATAGTATATCGATCATGAGAGAGTTCATACTCCGACTCGTACTTTGCTGGTTTTCGGGTGGCTGTGGTCACAACCTTATTTGTGAGCTGGATCCGTGCCAGATCGGTAGGGCTATTATGTATCCAAATTGCTAACAAATGTTGAATGTATAAAAAAAAATGGCGCTTCTGTGTCACTTTTGTCAGCTCCAGTAATCAACTTATTAACATTTTTGCTTACTGGAGTTGTCATATCTGACATACAGCCGCGATTTTTCAAGATTCCAATCAACATTTCTTAGCAACTGAGATACGTAATAGTCCTGCCGATCGTTTTGAATAAGCATTAAATAAGAGAATATAATATAGAACTACAATTTTAATAAAGAAACTGAAAAATTAAAACTAATCTATAAGCCCTACGGTGGGGCGAAATGTATGGTCAAAATACTTGCAAAGTTACCAAGCTGCATAGCAATGCTCTAAGACGCCAGCTTCCGGTCACAAAATTACCTAATATCTTATCTGTGGTTAAACTCAATTAGAACCTGGGATTAACTTGTCCATTGGTGGTCCATTGGTCCACTGCGACCTTAAGAGGACTGCATAGCTAGTACTTTCCATGCTAACGAGTAGGTCTACCATGAGTTTACTAGATTAACACCAATCGATGCTCGATATCGATAGCCGAGAAAAAAATTATGAAAAAAAGAACAGTGCCACCTCGCGGTTAATTGTAGAACTAAAATTGACAGCGGGTACGCCAATCATAAGCTTAAGGTAGGCGAGATCAAGTAGGTCTGCTTGCTGCTATGGGTGCAGTTAGCGCGTAGATGACGAGTCCGACATACCCCGTTGAACCTCCCCAAGTTGGCGGGGATGCGTAAGAGCATTCCCCACATGGAAAAAAATAATTAAAAAAAAGGCGCGTTCAAGTACCTATCGACTATAGATGACATTTATGTTGCCAACTTATGGTAGAGGTACCGTATAAAAATACCGGATAGGTCTCGTGCTCGTATCATCTAATAATATAAAAAAACGTCAATATTCTGTAATAAAAACTAAACAATAACTTACAATGCACAAAATGATCAAAACAACTGAAACTATGTCACCTCCCGAAAACTCCATCGTAGAAAATTATCATCAAAAAGTTTTCGCCATTTGGTACATTGTGGTACCTAATTGCAACAGTCGTGTTAACCTTGTTAAATTTTATCGCGAGATTTTTTCGTGTTTTCATTAATTGCATTTGGATACTAATTAATTTCTACCGTCACAATGAAAAGCAAATTAGGATAATTTAATTAGGTAACCACATAATTTGAATTAAAGTTCAGTTTAAGTTAACATTTTTTACTTTATTAAGTCAATTCGTTTTGATGGTGCTCTCAGATATTTTCTGTTACCGCTACCATACATTTTATGTTACAAAGCAAAGTAAACCGTTGTATCCGGAATGATAGGACTAGATACATTGGAGCTTAGACGAAAACTGTTGCTTCTAATGCACTACATTTTAATACTACGCAGTAAAGTGAATAGTTCTCAATTACTGAGCAGTATTGGGCTGTACGTACCTGATAATTACCTGCGGTGCGGTAGTCGCCGACGGCATTAGACGTTTGCATGTGCTGCGTCGCGAACGCAACACGCAAGAATTGCGCCCACACTGCGAGCCGTGTCCTTACTAAACGCATTTACCGACAAGTTCCAGCATGTCGATATTTTTAATGACAATATGAACATTATTTCTGCTAGCTTAAGATTATTTCTTAGCCTTAGTCTTAGTTGTTAATACCAACTATTAATATTAAAATAGTTTGCGCTTTGGTTTAGTCTGTAAGCATTTTATTGTTTTGTAAACATAAATAAATAAACAATCAATTTGCTACCATCGTATCGTTTATGGTGCAAACCATGTATGCGTTAGAAAAAAACATAATGGTACTAAATCGACAGCCGTAGGTTACACACATAGAAGGGTAGCCTATAAAAATATATAGCCTATATAAATGTGTTGGAAAAACATCGTCCCTAAACTTACGGAAATGTATGTGGACGATGATGCGGGACTTTGATTCCAAACCTCAACTGTAAAGGAAAAAGCAAAGGAAAAAGGTTGAGGATGTCAAGCAGTCATACATGCTCTACCTTCATTTATTAAATAGAAATAAAGGAGAAGTGGTTTTAACGGTGGAACAAAACGCATTTAACTACAATACAACTCTTTTGACCGGAATTCAAAATGTTATACCGGAAATTTACTATTGCCTTAAGCGAGGGTTTCAAAGGTACGAATGCAAAATAACTTTGCTGCCGAGTGAAATATACAATATTTCTCCTCACTACAACGACGAAAACATAGACCATATATATATATATACTAGGAAAGACGAAAACGCTAGGTTTAGTGTTTATTCATTTTACAGATTAAAATTAAAATTACTGCAATTGGTAATATTGATAGTTACATGTTTTTGGAACTTTTATACTTCTTATGTTTGTGCTATTTATTACTAAATAAATAATTTGGGAAATTCGTGGAACATAGCTCAACTTCTTTAGATTTCATTGTGAATGTTGGAGACACAAACAGATTGGCAGGCGATTCAAAATGATTTTCTATCGTTTCTTTAGAAGTGCATATTTTAGACTTATTTTCTGTAGGGGCATCTATGTATCCTTCTGCTACTGGACTTCCAGCCGCCGTGACGCGTAAGCGTGGTCAGATCAGCGCCCGAGTCAGCCAAATGTGGCCGACGTCCTCCTAAAACAATGCCTGGTATATTGCTCTGGTTCCGGTAGCTCAATAAAAGTTGCAATTACTCGTGGCACACCACCAATTTTAGTACTTCCCATAGGCTGTCTTACACATTTTCCTTTGCTATACCTACTTATTGCAAAAAAAAGATCACGTGGCGTATTAGCAGGGCGCAAAGCTTGATATTTATTTACAATTTTGACATAATATTCGTCACGAATCACAAGGTTCCTTATCAATATTGGTATTCGTGTTTGATAAGTTAACCAACAGAAACTTTTATGAATGTTTCTCAATGTTTTTCGTTGTACGTAAGTTAATTTGTCCGGCACGCCCCATTAATGCCAATAATAAGGACAACCTGTAACGCAAACATATAAAATAGTTTCATAGCAGGTACTACGATAGTAAACAAAGATATTAGAACGATGAAAGTGGCAGTGGGCAGGGCACATAGCACCCAGAGCAGATGGCCGTTGGGGCCGGAAGGTTCTGGAATGGAGACCAAGACCGGCAAGCGCAGCGTAGGTTGTCCACCGACAGGGTCAACAGACGACCTGATAAAGGACGACGTTGGATGCAGGCCGCTTTCGACCGGTCCTTTTGGAAAATTATGGGGGAGACGTATGTTCAGCAGTGGACGTCCTACGGCTGAGATGATGATGATATCATTATATGTTTTTTGAGATAGAAAACTATCGCGAGTTATGTTCATAATTACGCTTAAAACCGGCTAGGACTCGCGTAATATTTACCGGAAATATTCTCCGACCAGTTTCGAACTTATTTGAAGTTCTTCTTCTGGGAGTCACTCTTGTGCACAGCGGCGAGCGCGGGCCACAGCACGTAACTGGCGCTGCGACGGTCGCGCTGTGTCTGTAAGATTTTTTTCCGTCGAACTGTCACTTACGTCAATGTCACTTTCAGTGTCACTGTCACTACCGTTTTTTAGTTTATAGGGCTGTTGACACACCACACTTGTTGAGTCGACCTCACGGTTCCAGAGCTCCGAGGTCATCTTGTCAATGTTCAACACTGGTATCCAGCCGGCGGTATATTCCACCCACGATCCCGATTGAAATTAGGGTGACGTCTTATTTCGATGGCTTCTCGTACTTTGGCGGAAAGTCGTATATAGGTGAGACCCGACGCAATGTTTCTACCAGAGTAACCGAACATATAAGAAGCGTCAAAAACTTGGATACCGTAAGGTCGGCGGTGGCAGAGCACTCTCAGATCGCAGGTGCCAGACATTATATTCGGTTCGATAAGGCGACTATATTAGCGCGGGAGAAATTCTTCGTCCCGCGTAAAGTACGAGAAGCCATCGAAATAAGACGTCACCCTAATTTCAATCGGGATCGTGGGTGGACATGCGGTATACCTAAAAAAGAGTATGGAATAGACAGGTTCGAATTTGAAAACACTAGCGATTTTGCACTTAGATGTCTATTAACAAACGGAAACTTTCCGGGGTGCAATATTATCTATTTTCAACCTACTTCCAAAACAAAAGGAGGAGGTTCTCAAGTCAACGCGTTATTTTTTTTATGTATCATGCTATCTTATGTAAATAGGGCGAACTCTGTGTATCACGCTATCCTATGTAAATAGGGCGAATTCTGTGTATCACACTATCCTATGTAAATAGGGCGAATTTTGTGTATCACGCTATCCTATGTAAATACGGCGAATTCTGTGTATCACGCTATCCTATATAAATAGGGCGAATTCTGTGTATCACGCTATCCTATGTAAATAGGGCGAATTCTGTGTATCACGCTATCCTATGTAAATAGGGCGAATTCTGTGTATCACGCTATCCTATGTAAATAGGGCGAATTCTGTGTATCACGCTATCCTATGTAAATAGGGCGAATTCTGTGTATCACGCTATCCTATGTAAATAGGGCGAATTCTGTGTATCACGCTATCCTATGTAAATAGGGCGAATTCTGTGTATCACGCAAAACTTTTTACAGAGTAGTCAGATTTTGATGATTCTTTTTTTTGTTTGGTGGAGTGTTGCATAGAATTATAAAGTAATTAGAACCATGCGCACAATATTGTGATAACAGGTACCGGCTTCAACAAGTTATTTCATTTTTATAGTGTTAAATTTGGTTCCATTTTCCGGTTTTGCTTTTAGAAAGCTAGATTATCACTCAGGAAGGACAAAGGCTATTTAATATTATCAAAAAAGTTAGGGATCCGTATGAAAACTTCGATAATGTAACTCAAGGTGTGAAAAAAATGCCAAAAACATTCTTAATATCGCGTACGCTGCGGAAACTATTACCTATTATACCTACTTCTAATCTATACTAATAATATAAAGAGGAAAGATTTGTATGTAAGTACCTAAGTATGTTTGTAACGAATTGGCTCAAAAAGTATGGCACCGATTTCATAAATTCTTTCACCATTGGATAACTACATTTACCCTGAGTAACATAGGCTATCATCATTATCATCCATCACCGAGCAGGTGAAACCGCGGAGAGCAGCTAGTACTTAATAAAGAGGAAAGATTTGATAGTTTATTTGTAACAGATACACGCCAAAACTACATAACCGGTACAAAAAATTATTTCACCAATAAATAGCTATGTTATGCCTGAGTAACATACGCTATATTTGATTCATCATCATCATCATCATCTATCACCGCGCGGGTAAAACCGCGGAGCGCAGCTAGTAACATATATATTAGGGTTTTTGTAACATACTCGTATTTACATTTGGGATTAAGAGTTTAAGCAATTCTGTTTAAGCATTTAACCCAAATTTCAAATTATGCCCTAACAAAGAAATCGTGAATAGGGGGGGGGGAGTTTGCTGCAGCATTATTTATCGACGGATTCCAATCAAATTTGACTGGCACACTAAGGTCATCATTCTACACAAGATGTTGGGGAAAAAACTAAGAGAGAGAGAGTGGAGAGAGGAAAGGGAAAAATTTGCTGTAGCATTACACACACATATATGGGCGGATTTGAGTTTTGTAATTTTTACGAAAAAAATATACTTAGGTACCTAATAATCAGACGATCAGACTACGCAGTTCTCTTCGCCTTCACGTGCCAAACCCGTAGACACCAGATTCGACCTCGACCAAGGGAACACGAGTATTCGCTGTTTTGCTCAAAAGTCTACATAGGTAAAGCTTTTGAAAAATTCAAGCACCGGTTTCAAAACTCTGAAATGCCTTTGCTAAGCCAGGCTAAGGGGAAAGTGTTAGTTATTGCTTGTCCATAAGGACCACTATGTATCTCATATCTCACTATGTATCCCACACTTGTTATTTGGATATTTTGTGTATGAAATCACTCACGTAAGAAATTCTTTTTTTTATGATTTATTCGGATAGCATTCAGGATTTATTCAGTGTAAACAAAAGTAACTAATTAATTGCTGATATTGTTTTCTAAATAAAATAAGATTGAAAAAAAATGTAAATATATATCTTAACCACACACGTTGCAGTTCCTGGAAAAATAGGTTGATTTCTGCGAAGTCTATTGTACTATTGGCCAAATATGGCGAATCGCGAGTCAACGGGTTAACTGCTTTCTTATTTAATGCACACGGCCTTTTTAAATTTTAAGCTAGCATATTCACTAATGCAAGGATTAACTTAAGGAACGGGACATTTAATTTGTATTGAATCTATTTTGAGCACTCGAGATTTCGGCAAGGTGCATGCGCCATGTTCACAAGTCAACTGAAGTATCTGCGGGTAAGAGTTTTTATGAGCAGGCGAAATCTGCGGGTAAATGTTTTAATGAGGAGACGAAATCTACTGGTCAATGTTTTTATGAGGAGATGAAAAGGTCTACACCTCTACTAGGTACCCCTTTGTTTCACGTTTCTTGTTTTCCGTTTTATCACCACTAACACAAAAATAACTTGCCTCGACTCGACTTTACCAATTTCATTCATCTTTTTTTTACATGTTTTCTAATATTTCGTAGAAGGTTATTACATAAAAAAAATTAAGGGGATTGCATAGCTAGTACTTGTCCATACTAAAAGAAATATTTTCATACCTTCTGCTTGAAAATGTTCTATTACATGTCACGCAATCTCTACGTAAAGCAAGGCATTACATACGCGGGGCTGTAAAGTTGTATGAAACTCTCTGGGCAGTAAAGTGATTTGTATCTGGAACGTTAGTTGTAGGAATACTCTTAGTACGGAAACAGCATACAGAAAAAAAAGAAAAAAGGCGTGAAATGGTTTTACAATAAGTAGTGCGTTCGAATAGCCCTAAGTTGGCGAAAATAACGCTAAAAATGCTCACAAGGGCAAATTGGAAATATATGAGTGAAAATGTCGTTTATGACTCTTTTTGTTCAGTGTTTGAAAAGCTAAAAAAGAGTAATGCCACCAAAACTGAGCTTGACGAACGCTTTTACAAAAGAGCCAACAATGGCAACGCCACCAATGAAAGCCCTTATTGCTAAACGAACGCACGATTGTTGTGCGCCGCGTTGCTATGGGTTACACACGGCCCCTATTGGTTGAAATTATTATTTTCAACGTGGTGCATGTAACCACGAAACCTGACTGTACCGAAATATCGGGTGCTCCAAAAGCTACTTAATCGTAGTCTACATCTTGTGAGTACTAATATAACTATGTGAGTACTAGTATAACTCAGTGAACAACCGCGAGAGTCTAAAACAGTGTTTTCCATAAAATGTTCCTTCCAAAGATATCAGTACTCTGTCCTTCTAGAACGGGACAAATGTGTCCAACTTTTACTTTATATATTAAATAACTGCTATTTTAAAGCTCTGAGTTTTTTTTGTCTCGCAGTAGGTATGAAAAGTAGAGTATGCATCTCGAGGATAAAGCCTGTCTTCGTCTATAACCCCTCGCTTCACTCTGGACTCTACATAACTCCCTCGCTTTGCTCGGGAATTAAATCTTAATCCCCTCGCTACGCTTAGGGATTAACCCAAGAGTCCCCGTTACACTCAGGGTTCAATATACCGCCCATGACGTAAGACACTGCTTTACTCCCTTGGTGCATAATCTACTATTTATTTTATTATGGACAAGTACTAGTTACGCAATCCTCTTAAGAAAAGATGGAAGGTTATGGCGAGACCGAAAGTCGATCCCACTACACGAACGAAGTCACGGGCATTCGCTAGTCTATTATATAAAAGTGAACCCCTATTTCTCCTGGTCACGCTAAAACTTGAGAACTGATTAAACACTCTCGCTAATCTGGTTTGTTAATTACTGTCACGAGAAGGTTCTTATGAAAGAAAAACCAAGAAAAAATGAAGCCGAAGGCCGAGTCTACTACGAGATCGAAGTCGCGGGCAGTCGCTAGTAATAACTAATATGCATTTAAGAGTCTCTCAATATTATATACTATACTATATAGAGTATCACAATTTGAAGAGGAGTGGAGTTAGACCATGGCATACAAAACTCCTATAAACAATAAAGAAAAAGCATGCGGTACTGACGTACCTTGACAATTTTTTTAGTTTCTATAGACTTGATAGTCAATAGAAGTTTTAGATTTAAATTGATTTTCGTACAAATAAACATATGGCTAGAGGCTGTAGAAAATCGAGATACCTACAAGCATGATTCAACTTTTTATGTATAACTAGGTATATACGCCCCGCGGTTACACAAGCGTGGTGATGGATGTTGAAAAGTGATTGTGAAAAGGAAACAAACAAACAGGGGTACTTTTGCATTTATGATATTTTTCAATATTATAATCGCAAATATAACATTTGACTAAGGAATAATGTAGCTTTCGGTTCAGTTCAGTATTTCAAGATATTACTTTTTCTAAACAAAATCAAAAACTCACAGACTTTACCTCTTTATATTATCGTGAGTGTAGATATTAATATATAGGTTGGCGTAGGACTACAGGAGCTTGGTTATGCCAGAGGCTTCGGGCGGCCTGAAAACTTTGCCTAAAGCCGAATAGCTTCCATAACCAGTGTCTCACCAGTGCTTTATAATTGCCATAAAAATATAATGCTTTTAGACTGTTACTCAGTATACATTATATTTTGTATATAAACCTATTGGTATTCATTGAGAAAAAGTAAATCTACAGTGTCGCCTGCAAGTACGCCGAAAGAACATCCTCATTCTTGGTTTACAACCCTTAAATTTACACACGGAGTTCCTATGGGCACTTTTACACGCTTCTTTGCAAGAAACTGTCACTCTTCTTTTGCATCTGTTTCTCAAATCGTCCTTTGAACTGTATTTCATGCCACCAAAAACAACGACTTCGTTTTCTATATCATCTTCGTCATCCAGCTCATGTTTATCATATTCGTAGTCCAGCTCATGTTTATCATCTTCATCGTCCAGCTCATGTTTATTATATTCGTAGTCCAACTCATGTTTATCATCTTCGTCGTCCAGCTTATGTGTGGTTAGATTATGGAACTGAATGGGCTTACGGGGTTGATACGAGTATCTAACTATGTCATCAGTGTCTTCAAAGTCATAATCATAATGTTCTTTCATGACTTGCAGTAAATTTTGTTGTGGAAGTTTTTTAGGCACTTTAGGTGAGTTATGCTCATACATTTCATTGAGTAGGCCGTCGGTCGCTTGTAGATTATAATCCTGAAATGAAAACATCAAAGCACGATCATCTATTGCACAATTATATGTAGTGGTAGGTACATACTTCAAAAGAGAATGCGATTTTATATATGTTTGACTGTATGTATTTTTATGAACTTGTGTGTTTACCGATTTCTTTGTAATCGTGGATTGATTTTGACAGTTTCTTGTTTTGTGGATAAGGAGTCATTTTTCCTATTTTTCGACCCCTTCTCTCCCCTATGTGAGATATCGTGAGATTTATGTAATAGAAATACGAAGTACTTAACTTTATATAGTAAAGAGAAAAAAAAAAAAAACTACTTATATTCGGTAAGGAATATTTATTCTAATTTCATTCAGAATCGGATTGCATGATTTAGCCATATTTTAGTGAAGAAGCTCTTTTTACTTAATTTAACCCAGTTTTTCGCAATATTAGACTGTTTCTTGCAAAAAAATACTTCATATATTTAGAGACCCAACTTAATCTCACGTGGGGATAAGGCCCAAGTTTGGGTGAGTTTCGGTTCAACCCCGCACCCCCCTTAAATGCCTCACGCAATTAACGACACACCCCAAGATGTGGCTCTAAGTTGATCCCATTTAAATTTAAGCGGTCAAAAACCAGAGCTATACCCAATAATAAAAAAAAGATGTTACGTATGTGGATGATATTATAGTTTCAGGCGTGTCAGTAGCACAACAGTAAAAATAGTTTCGTAAATTTTAAAATAGTACCTGGTTTTTATGTATGCAATACAAACCTTCGGTGTTGTGATACACCTATAAACATCTTTGCTTAGAACGTGTCATCCGAAAGTAGAAACGATAGTAAAGAAAAAGTAAAAGTAGTATTTTGGTTTGAATTTATTACTTATCATAATAAATTTTATTGATTGTGAATGTGGGGATGATGTAAAAACAAAGATTCTGCACTATTGCAGGGTATTTGTTTTCAATAAGATAGGTATTTAAAATTGTCGTATTTATCTCTGCCTCTACACATCGTCTCTCTGTATCAATGATAGATGAGAAAACAATGGTATATGAAGTATATGCGTTCTTAAATAGAAGTACTATGGAACATGGTACAGACACCAGGAGAATGGTTCGTGTACCATACTTATGGTACGTTTGACATCGCTGGTGTTAACCAGAACCTCTGCCTTATACAATGCATTCCGTCACAAGTGACAAACTTTACTGTTCTATCACTCTGAGATATTTAAAAAGTAGTTAATTCTAGTTGTTTGTTCTGTCTAGTTTTAGTAAATTTATGTAATGGGACAACCTCGGAAGTATACTCTACTAAACAAATTTACTACTATAAGTGAAAGAAAACAGTATAAAGAAAGTATAAAGTGTAGACTAGCAACCCTCAGAAGTTCTAAGTATGTTACAGATAACCCAGCAAATGAACGGGGTCTCGAAGTGATAAGGCTACCACCATATCACTGCCAATACAAGCCTATAGAACTCATCTGGGCTCAGAATAATAATACATTCAAGATAGCAGATGTTGAAAGCCTCCTTCACAAAGCTATTGATAATATTACACTGGAAGACTGGGTCAAGTGTGTGAGGCATGCCGAGGAACTTCAAAACAGTGACTTACAGAAATCCATTATAAGAGATCAAGCACCATTCATAATCAATCTACAGGACTATACAGAGGACGAAGATTCCGATGAGGAAGAATACACGTTATTTATTTAACATTCATTACAAACGGCCCTTTTTAGGGCTACAACTGCTATGTTTCTATCTGATTTTATTCTTATCTATATGCGCCTATAACCATCTTACGCACATCACTATGCGGCTCCATAAGACCCACAAGTGCGAGCGAGATAGACATAGTGAAATGATTTATGGCTGCACGACTCAGTTGGTAACGTGGTGACTATAGTTGTAGTTGGTAATTTTTTTGTTTGGTAGAGTACTTCCAGTATATTTAAATGGGACCACCCATTTAAATTTCCAAGAGATAAAAAAAAATTCCAAGAGGTTTTCAAGTTACAATCCAATAACTGAAAAGTGTTTCGCCTATCGATGATATCATATTTGATGATATCGTAATTGACTGTGAACGACAATCAATCCCGTAAGTAGCAAGGGTCATTAAAAAGGATGATAAAAAATGTGATAATAGGTATAATAGATAATAGGTCGACAAGTAATTTCACTTTTAGTGTTGAAGTCGGTTCCATTTTTGGTAAATATTTTTTTCAACAATAGCAAACCATGATGGTAAACCATAGCATAGCACAGTATTGCGATTCACGGTATTAAAAGGTATGGTAGCAGTACTTCCCCGGAAGAACTCATTCAAAAAGAGTTCCACCGCTCATTTTAGCAATTATGTGTCTTCCTAGCTTAACTAAATTTAAGGTAAATTAATTAATAATGTAAAACGGGCTTGCTGCATGCTTTGGTATTATACTGTAAATGCAGCAAGCAACACATTAAGAATAAAATAAAATAAAAATAAATAAATTATTAGATTAATTAATTGTTACTTCTAATAGTGGTTAGAAACAGAGATTTTAAGCAGACAAATAATTATGAATTTTATCGTACTTATTTCTTTTTATTTTTATATAAAAAAAAAGAAATATAGCTACTATTTTAATCAATAAGTTATGTTTAAAATGAATATTACTTACATAAGATGCATGTACAGCATTAAAAGTATCTCTTCTGTGAGAGTTCGCTGATCTCAGAACACGTTTTATATCCGTTTTGTTCTTACTGTCATCCCTTACAGAGCTCTTCACGGGATCAATTTTTTGTACAATATTATCAGATAAAGAAATGGGCATCTTTTCTGGTTTAACTGCCTCTTCATTGTTAATTACTTTATCTAAGTTCTCTTGCATAGTTGATTCAGCTATTCCCTCCTGTATGAATGAAACACAATTAGTTATTGTACAAACTATAATATTGCAAAACATGTAAATAAAAAAACGTTATAAAAATATATCGGAAAAAAATTTGTGACACATGCACAAACAGGTAAAACGAAAACTAAGAGCTTTTGAAAACAATAATGAACATATCATACACATAGATGTTATTGTATCTAATAACACTAACATAAATGTGAAAGTTTGGATGTTTGTTATTCAGTCATGCAAAAACAACGGGGTTGAGATAAAATTTGGAGTGGAGATGATTTGTACCCGGAATAAGAGAATACTTGTATCCCTATTCCACGAGTTCCCGAGGGATCACTCTTATTTTAATCGAACGAAGTGAACATGAACTAGTTTAAAATGAATCGCATAAATAGATTACATATAATGTTATATATAACATACGCCAGAAACAAATAAAACGAGCACAATGATGTAGCCCGAAAAAAGCATCATTGGATGATCAAATTCAAATTTATAATGATTGTGATTTTATTGCACAAAAATTTATTGTTTGATAATTAACACCAGAAAAAACATGCCAAGTTAATTGCATGCTGATATCAGTTTGCAGCTCAGAATCAGAAAATGCCTGATAAACCATAATTAGCTTCAGAGTCAAAATATAGTAATTAGCAAAACATGAAAAATTCTGCACGATAACCGTGACAAATTATGCAATTCTGTTATGAATGCCTAATTAAAAATATTTTGAATGAACTGTTTAAATATTTAGTTACTACCAATGATTACTTATGCAGTAACATAAAGAATATTTGTGTAGAATATATGGTTCTTGTACTTAAACTGTGGGTTATTATTTACAATGATGGCTTTATGTAATGGCTGCATTGTTTTACTTTTAATTTTTTGTATTGTAAGTAAAAAACATTTCCTTGGTTTGAAATAGTTTTGTGGATGTAAGCTTATTAAACTCTTATTTTCGTCGAACCTAATAAGAGTCTTTAAATTAAACTACTTTGAACGGATAATATATATATATATATATATATATAGTTTACATTTTCAATGTTCAATGTTTAAGAAACGCGAAGGCCTAATAAATCATTAACTATTTTATGCTCTTTTCATATTTCAGGATCGTTATAACTGTGTATCTGATAAATACAATGATAAAATAAAACGTAATCTCAACGAAAATCTAATAAACCTTGACATTAGTACATTGAAAGGTATCGAAATAATCAAACAAGACACAGTAAGCGATGAAGAAGAAACCCCTAAAGCAGGAGTTAATAGAGTGACAGATGCCGATACGCAAATTGATAGTTATTTAAGAATATGGAAGAGTGTAAGTAGAAAAGCGAGAAAGCAGTGCAGTAAAGCATGTAGATCTGCTTACCAGAACGTATGCGATGACTATAAGTGTAGTAGTCGAATGAAAAAATCTTTCAAAAAAAACTGTAAACTAGAATGCGACGATAGATTTTAGTAATGAGATCTGCAAAGAGTACAATAGTTGTTTTTCCTGCGCCAATGGGAGGATTTGGATGTGCATGTACTAGAGCATCTGTCAGTGTCAAGGACATGGATATAATAGTGGCTACAGTGATTTTTTTATTATTTTTGAATCTGTTTATCACTAGGCAGCCCTCCATGTTTTCATTGATTCTAAAACCACTATCCTATTTTTAGTATATTTTGAGCTCCGACAATATATGTTTTGTTGTTCTTGCCCTTTAGTACTGTAGTTTAATGATAAGTTATAATGCGGTCCGATTTACGCCATAAGCACTATTAGCGCGCTCAAGTGACCCGAAATTGTGTGAGCGGGCAAATGATAGGTGAATGCGAAGTCATAAGTATCGTCATTTCGGTCTTGAATGAAATAGTTGTGAGATTATTGTGAGTGTCAGTGTTGACATTTGTCTATGCCACAGAGGTCAGATGCGAGCTTTGTTTACCTATCGGTCCGATTTCATTATCACGTTATCAGTGCTGTGAGTAACGTTATCGCGGTATTTAATTTTGGATCAGCAGGCCTAGACAAAAGATATTTCTGTTAACGCTAACGCAAAACGACAACTCCAAAATGTATGGCTTTGACATTGTCGAAAAGTCACGTGACGTAACGTAAGTTCGTAGACGGGTCCCGGAACGGAAACGTTCTGTCTGTAGCGTGTGCGGAAAAACGCCTGCTTGAATTTTGTCTGGGCCTGTTGGACAGATAGACGGTAGCACCGTAAGGGATTATAGCGACTTACGGACCGCGGTATTCTAATATCGTACCGTTCGCTTCAATCAGCCTTATATATGGTATTCATCAGTATATGAACTATCTGATGATGCATTATATGCATTGCACGATGAAATAATTCGACAAAATATTAAGAATCACACATTTATTGAATGTTTCATTTCAGACCAAAACAAATTTTGTCTTCTTTATAAATGTAATACGTAAATGTTCCGTGGTAAGCACCTTTTAGAAGAAGCCAAAATCTGAAAATCTCGCTGTTTTCGAGAATTTGCACTAATTTCGAGTAAATATTGTTGCCTATCTATTTTTACTTCCCAAAAAACAGAACTGTTCAGGTTATTGCGACCAAACGCGAAATTTGTGTTTAGTTTAGAGTGCCTATAATCTTTAAATCATTCTTTAAACATTTCACATACATATACGGCCGCCAGGGAGCAGTTGTTCGATGGCTCCACATCCGAATTTGTTCATATTACATCGGTCTACCACTGTGAAATTTGGTGCTTTTATCAATAAAAAGTTCATAATCTAAACCTGACTACTAAAAATCACGCTCTAGTATGTATGAAACGAGAAAATGTTCTCATCTTAAATTGTTATGTACAAACTGTTCTATATGTATCGTGTAAATATAAACAACTTACATGAAAAAATGTTTTTTTTATTTCATACATATAATTATCGGTGTTCAGTACCTCTACCATGAGTTGGCAACATAAATGTCATCTATAGTCGATACTTGATCTCGCCTACCAAATAAGCTTGTGATTGGCGTACTCGCTGTCAATTTTAGTTTTACAATTAACCGCGAGGTGGCACTGTTCTATTGTTCATGCATTTTTTCGCGACAGTCGATATCGAGCATCATGGTACGCCTACAGAGTATGGAAGGAAGAGAGGAACTGTGAGCGTATGTCATCTACCGTAACAAAACAATACATTCGTCCACAGTTACCTCCGAACACCACTATGAACATGTAAATAAATAAATACATATATTTTGCCATAAAATATTCATCACATGTTAGTTTTTATACAAAACATTATCGAATAGTTGTAGTGTTACACTGTTTGGACCTACTTACACTGCAATGATAACTACTACTATTATTATTATTACCAAACCCTACCATATTAAATCCCTGTTCAACGATACCACACATGATGGCGTGGGGCAAACAAATGTTTTAGTTTTTGTCTTTGTGCCGCCTAGAGAATGCTATATTCAATTTAACGTGACGTCATAGCCTATCCCCAGCGGACAAACAACTCATAGTTAAGAAGTTTTGAGTGGACTGGTCAGTGAAACTACACAAAATACACACATTCCGGTAAAAAACGTACTACTCCCTTTTGCTTGGCCGTAGACTGGTAAAAGTGCACAATAGGTTATTAGCTAATCTACTACTACAAGCTGTTGCCATTTTTTGATGGTTAATTCTTGTCTGTATCTGTTTGTACGCGCATCACGTTAAAACTACTGGATAGAATTTGATACCGTTTGAAATAATATTGTTGAGTGATACAGCCTTCTTCAAATGTTAATATTAAAAACTAATTAACCGAGCGAGTGAAGCGAAATTGACTTTCATCTGTCCGTATGTTTCTTAGGTTGTATGTAAGTCTTCCTGTATAGGTCGCATTTTTCTACCAATTTTGTTTTTTACATTTCCTAAAACGGGGGAAAAGTTTGCTGGTGGCATTTACCGACCGATTTTGATAAAGGTGGAGTTTCAGGCGCCATCTTGAAAAAAAGTGTTTTGAGATGTCTCGGAAACTATAGGTACTCTTTAGAGCAAAAGTTATTGAGGTCATTGAAAATAAAATTTCGCATCTTTAATTCCCTGTAAACTTGTTAGTAAAACTTGCCGTTTACGATTTCTGGCCTATTTAATGAACCGGTTGTTCCATCTCTTTCGATAACGCTTTAAATATTATTCTAAATTAGTTATATTTTATTGGCCTAAATATTTTTACATAGACATGAAATATTTTTGTCAAAATCATGAATGGGCTTTAAAATCTAGAAAACTGCATCAACTTATATGTATGGCACTTAGCACTATGATACTATGAAAATTTATGAAACGTTTCATAAATTTAATTGGAATAATCTGAAAAAAATATTGATATAATATCGTTTTTCATGTCGCATATTTAGACCAATAATTGTTGTTTTAATATGTAACCAGTGTTTAATCGTTTTTGTAAGTGTCCCGTTAAATTTGAGGTTTGTAGTTAAAATGCGAATAATAATAACGAGTAATAATAATAATAACCATCTTCGTTTTTTTTTTGGATGTTGGTCCAGTCGCCTAGGGATGAAATTTGGATGAATAGAATATGCTCGATTATCACGATAATGTTGCTTGTTCCAAGATGCATAACCTCCAACAATAAATGATTAAAGCCTATTCTACTGGCAACATTGCAACTACTTTACTTACTCTAGTACCGCATAGGATCTTCAGCCGAAGAGACACGCGTGGACTTTGTGACTAGGCTAGTGGTTCTCAAACTTTTTTGGAGACGGAACCCTTTTGGGAAGCAAAATACTTAATGGAACCCTACAATAAAACAATAGTTTTTAAAAGTGTATTTTTTTATTAATAAGCATAATAAAAGTACAATGTAACAGTTACTAATTATTACTTTCTTTACCACATGGCAAGTACAATAATAGAAGATATTAAAAAATAAAAAATCTAACTAATGGGAGGTATGAAACTATTTTTTATTTTTCATCATTTGGTTGATATTAGGTTTGATAGAAGACAGTTGAAGTCTCATATCAGGTTCGGCGTCCAGTCTATTGCGATATTTTGTTTTCGTGGCTGCATAGGTTGAGAATCCTGTTGCGCACAAATGTGTTGTTGGAAACGGGAGAAGAATATTCAGAGCCATTTTGCCAAGCATTGGATATTCATCACGGATTCTGCACCAAAAATCGTTGAGAGGCGTCGTTTTGAACAGTGACTCCATACTTGTGTCTCTGATGAAATTTCTAAAAGAGATTCATATATCTCGTTTGACATACTTTCGGGCTTTTCCAAGTTGGGTAAAATAGGATTATGAATCCATAAATTCAGTTTCATTTTTGTATTCTGTTCTTCGGGAAAATACTTTTCAAAAGATGCGCGCATCGAACTGAGATATTGGACCAATTCTTCCAACACATCATCTTGAAACATTTCTGTGTCGTTATCGCTAACAAACTCACTGAGTGACGTAAAGCTTTCTATTTCTTTCTTACCAACGCAAATAATCCAAAAATCTAATTTTCTTATGAAGGCAGTTATTTTGTTATAGGCCTGAAACACTGTTGTCTGTTTACCTTGCAATGATAAATTCAATTCGTTCAGTTTTTGAAAGATATCCGCCATAAAAATACAATCAGAACAACCAAGTTATATCATACAAACGGTCCTTTAAATTAAAAGAAGTATCTGCTGAAAGAAACATTTGTAACTCGGCTCTAAGTTCAAATAGCCTTGTTAAAGTTTTACCCCGATACAGCCATCGCATTTCTGTATGGAGCAGCAGTGTTTTATGTTTGCTGCCATAATCTTCACACAATAATGAGAACAATCGGGATTGTAGTGGTCGTAATTTGATAAAATTAATTATTTTACCGCTTCATCCATAACTAATTTTAGATTTGACGGCATTTGCTTCATCGCAAGTGCTTGTCTATGCAGAATACAATGGTTGGAACTACAATTAGTCGTTTTATTTTTTATTCGTGACACTGCTCTTGCTGTTTTACCTGTCATCGCCTTGGCCCCATCTGTACAAATCAAGGAATATTTAACTCTCTACCGAGAGTACAAATGTCAATGCAATTATTCCGACTGAGATTATTTTCTTCAAAAAATATATTTCAAAAAATTTCTTCACCGGTAGTGTTTGTGAGCAGCGCTGAACACATAAGCATGTCTTCTTCAAAAGAACTTTCATATGGATATCTCACGATAACCATGTAACCATCCATGGTCACGGCACCAAATTGTAACCCCCCAATTCGATCCTAACTCTTGTATGATAAATAGTAACTAGCCTACTCGTCCCGTAATCTAAAGTTCTAATCCTGGGAACGGTACTACCAATTGTGACTATCCCTAATCTGAGCTAACAATATCTAGATGATTCCGGCCTACGTTTTTAATTCCTCAGATAAATAATTACACATAACTAGATCGAATCATAACTTAACATTATCCAGACAATAAATCTATACTAATGGATGAAGAACTGATTAAATATATGGCCAAGGTGTGATCGTCTAGCTCATAGTGGAAGGACCGAATATTATGAACCGTGGTAACTCAAGTTCTTTTCAGGAAATACTGAGACAATCCTAACCTAATTGTAAGAGAAATAAATTATTATAACGATAAAATTGTACTTAGTAAGCACATGAAGACAAATCTTATTCCTACTGCAAGGGTTCATTAAAATGACCCTAATTCTGTTATACCATTTTGACCCCAATCCTGTCGTTACTATTAGAGATTATATTTCGCCATAAGATTTCTATAAATTCGCAAAGCATAGATTGTAATAACCTCAAGTAAATAACTTCAAGTAAACACATAATCAATTATTTAAATGCAGAACATTTGTACCTAAGACATGGAATGACACAGAAAATTATCACACACAATAAAGTAATAAATCATAAACTTAATTAGTTAATTATTGTTAATAACTAAATGTAAATATCCATAGTTGTATTTGTTTGATCTATTATGGTCAAATGTTGTTCAGTAAAGGTAATTATTTTCATGTTTTCACCTAAAAATTAGAATTCTACGGATATTTATCATTGTAGATAACCAGAGCTAGGAAAACATTACGGGCTTGTGACCGTAAAGCTGGGTTAAGAGCTCTTGACGTAATTACAACACTCTCCATTGCTGTTCTAGCTCAAATTACCCCCCTTAACACTTATTTCTAACGCTGAATAAGATTTGGAAACACAATGCTGAGATAAGAATATTTTTCCTAAGTTTTGTTAAAGCTTTGTTAATGTGTTATTGTATAAATGATTTGTTGCTCCTGTGTCTCATTTCACCTCCTTATTTTATTTGCTGGACTATCTTTAATTCTATAAAACAGTCACAATATCCAGACAGATAAATGTCTTCAACATAACATGATTAATTGACAAATATTTATTGAACAATTAACTGATAACTGATAATATTAACCAATGACTTGGACATCTCTAAACCGTCTTTTAGTCTACGAGAAATCCAAAGAGCAAGTGTCTCTATTCAAAGATCAATTCCATCAATCATAACTCCATTATTTTAGAAGAGTAATTTATTAAGTTTAACATTTATCTTGGAGACATCTCATCTATCCGGAAAAAGTCTAAAATGCCTAAATTCTAGGACTTACGTGAGTAAACTCGTCCAACAGAATCAATCCAATCCCCTCTGGCAGGTGGCAATTCACTAGCACTTACACTTCACTTTTCAGTTTTCACAGACACTTCACTTTGAATATTTCACTTTTCACTTTATCGCGGACAGCAACTTTGGCTTCTAGACGGTAACTGGTTTGGACGGCCCATTCGTCCCCTTTTTATACTACCCAAGTGTCCGTATCTGGTCTCCAACCTGTCTCCGACTCAACCAATCAAACTCCTTGAGTATCCATTCCGACCAATAGAAATCTCGTTCCATTTTCAAATATTGATGAGCCATTATTAGCTTTCCAATTTTAAATTTATTTGAATTTAGAATAATGTACGCAAGCTGTCCTCATCTTGTCTCCGACCTAACCAATCAGATCCCTTGAATACACATTTTGAACCTACGTTCCTTTTTTAAATATTTATGATATGTTATTTTGTTTTATGAGTTTTATTTGAATTTGGAACCTGTCTCCAAGCGTTCTCAGCCTATTTACATCATTCAGCTGCCGTGATTCTGAATTATGTTAGTTAGTTAATTATTTAATTTGTTAGATCTAATCTGTTAGGTTTTAATCATTTCCTAGTATTGGAAATCTATACATAGAAATGGAATCGTTAGTTTGCTAATCGTGGGAATATTAAGAATCTTAGTTACTGCATAAAACCTCTTTGCATTCACTTTGCTTTTATTAGATATACTTTTGCATAAAATCCTGACTTATTGACTTCATTGACAGAAAGTTCTATAGCTCCATGATCTATGTCTGATAGTCGAGATTTAGTCTATTGAGATATAACTTTTTAGATATTTAATATTTCCAAAGGGTGCTATTAGATTAGATTTCCATCATACTGATGTATCTATATATTTGTGAACGTAGCGGAACGCATTGCGGACCGTTACAGCCGACCCCTGAAAAATTTGCGAAAATCCCAAACATATGCAACCGGAGGAAATTTTTCACCCTTGATAAACTGTTCACAAATATAACCCAATAATAGTTATACAACTCCTAAAATATAACATTGTGTAATTCTAGCGTAATTAGTATTTGAATTCAAACAATCGAATGTAAATGTAGCCCTACATCGTGTGGTGAGTCCTTTAAACCGAACCGAAAATGAACATTCCCCGAGTCCCAATGTGAGCTTTTTAATGCTTTAACTTTGATATCAAATCACCCCCCACAAGGGAATCTACTTCGAACGGGGAAATTGGGTTGTGAGTCCAATCTATCAGAAGGATATGATGAAGATGCTTCCCAACCAAACCAACTTTTCGTTTGCCAAGAATCACAGCTACATCATCCCATTCATTACAGATTCCGTTAACAGCAGAAAGATGTTAATCTACCAAAGCCGCAACACCACACTCAGACGTGAACATCAAAGCAAAATCCATTTTCGACTGGGAGAATGTGTAGTTGCCGAGTTTTGAGTGTTAGCTTCGTGTGCAGTATTGGTCCCAATGAAATCAGCTTCTGCTGATGCGTAATATTGTCAACAGACCTAACCTAACACCAAAGTAACTCCTTCATTGAAACCAATTGTAGAGTGTCAGTTAGTCTATCAAACAAAAAGGAAAAATAAAAGACTAACCAGTTCAAATTCAAACACGAACTAGCCGTCTTATGCCTACTAGTCTGTTAAACTACTAAGCCCTGCTTACTTGAACAACTCAGTTTATGCAATCATCTCTTCCATTAGTTCTGTCTTCACAAATCATTTAATACTCTCCATCCAAACACCTGTCAGAATCTCAACTCCACGATTTTTCACGCCACTTAACAGTTCAACACCCCAATATAGGCAATAAGATCACGAATTACACAGTGATTGTAATAGTTTATATCAATTTCAATCAAAGCTCTTCGACCCCATTCCTTATTATGACACAGACCCCGCTCATTTATTTTTTTCTCATCTCAATTCTATAATATACAAATAAGACTGAACATTTCCCCTTGGTTACATAGGTCTAAGGACTTTAAGAAGAACGCGTATAGCTTATATTCTTTACTGTTTATATGTGCCCCGACCCCCTTATAGCAAGACTAAATCATATTAAATAGGCAATGTTTTGTATGTTCTCCATGGCATTGTATGTTTATTTGGCGAATTTTAGATTTTTCTATATTTTATTGACAATTGACACATAGTTGACTTATTTCCAATTATTTTAAACAAGTGTTTAGTTAGCATCACCTTATGCTAATGTTTGGCTCATTTTCATGTAATCATCCTCAAGCTTTTTCTTATTCCTGAAAAGAAGATTGTTACTTCCCCCAATGGGTACGATATTTCGGTCCATTCAGAATAATTAAATAGTATAATTTGCATTTCATCATCCTAAAAATTAACTTGAAAATGCATATAATAGATTTGGTTATCTCTGCCCTAATTTCAGCATTGTGTTTCCTTAGCATTGTTTTTTTTGTTTGTTTGTTTCCATCTAAACACAGCGTTTCCAAACCTTAACAGCGTCAATTATTTACAACCTTACAAAATTTTTGACAGTGACTTCCAAACATTTTAAAATATGATACATTGGCTTGATTTTAAACCGAAATTTTGGAAAGACCGCCAACACTCCCCTCCATCTATGTATATGTGGGTAAACTTCAATCGCTTGGAAGAATAGAATAATATTTTTTTTTTTTTTTTTTTAAATTTTACCGTTAAACTTTACGCGGATATGCATAGATGGGTCTTTCCCCTTTCCCAGCATGACAAGTTATTATTATTTCATCGCTTCTCTTTTTTTTTTTTATTTATTGCGATGTTACAGACATTTCTTAAAATTAATTACATAAGTACCAACCAACATTTTTTTTTTTTTTTTTTTGAAAAGCCGCCAACTCTCCCCTCTACCCAAGTCTTTAGATGTAACCCCTTTTTTTTTATAAAATTATTATAAATCATATTCCATTTTGGTACGATTTATAATTACTATGATTGTAAATTAATCGTGTGAAAATATATTATTAAGAATTTATAATTTTTTTTCTTATAAATTAGCTATATTTAGTTAAATAGTTATATCCAATGATTCGTGTAGGCTTTTCCCTTACCGCCTGTGGTTGATGTATTGGTGTTAATTACATATATTTTTTTTTTTTCATATATTTTTATATACTATCTTAAATATTTGTTACATAAATGAATTCATTGAATTTAAATGACTTATACATAGCCTTGGTATATTTTTCTATACAAACTTCGACAAAACAAATACTTACAATTATTATTGCATTTATGTCTAAAAAAAAATCATTTTTAATATCCATTTTAAAAACAGTTATTATGATGTCCAACCAGAGAAAACTTACATAGTATTTTATAAGGCAATTACTTTTATTTGAAACCCATTAGACTGAGTTTCAGTCAGGCCAAGAAGCTAATTTTTACATCTACTACGAGGGTCAAACTGAAAGTTCTTAGAACTGGCCACTTATAAACAATATAATAAAAAAATAATTCTATAATTTGAAAATAGAACTCTTTGCCAATATTACTGAGTATATACTTCATTCATTTGTCATTTGTTTTACGATTTGGCGGCAAATTGAAAATTGTCTGTGTCACGTCAACATGAATTTAACACGAGAAAATTTTCGTGCAATGATTTTTTATGACTTTCGATGTCATTTAAGTCAACAAGAAAGTTATGATAGACTACGATTGGCCTTTCACGATGAAGCCCCATCTCGTGCGACTGTTTACAACTGGTTTAATGAGTTTAAACGTGGTCGCACTAATCTCACTGATGATTTACGTGAGGGACGGCCTTCTACGGCGACGACTGAAGATAACATCTGTGTTGTGCGGCGTATGATAGAGACTGACAAAAGAGTGACCTATCAGCAGATTCGGACAAGCTTAGGCATCGGTATGAGTCAAGTGCACAAAATCCTACACGAACATTTAGCGGTCAGGAAGCTTTGCGCCCGGTGGATACCTCATAATTTGACTGAGGCTCAAAAACTCCATCGTGTGGATTGGTGCCGTAAAATGATTGAAAGATTTAACGGAGGTGACTCAAATGCTGTGTTCGACATACTAACAGGTGACGAAAGCTGGATTTACTGTTATGATCCTGAAACCAAAAGACAATCTGCTCAGTGGGTGTTTCCTTTCGAGGAGTAGCCAACTAAAGTGAAGAGAGATCGAAGTGCGGGGAAAAAAATGGTGGCCTCGTTCTTTGGAAGGATAGGTCATTTCGCAACAATTGTGTTAGACGATCAAAAACAGTTTCTGCAGAATGGTACACTACCAATTGTTTGCCACTTGTCTCGGAAAAAGTTCGAGAGAAACGACCTCGCAGTAGGATCCTCCTTCACCACGACAACGCCTCATCGCACACCGCCAAGCGAACGATCGACTATTTGGCGACATCAAACGTTGAATTACTGGGTCACCCGCCGTATAGCCCCGACCTCGCGCCTTGTGATTTTTATTTATTTTCAAAAATTAAAGAAAAACTTAAAGGAAAGCGGTTTATGAATGCTGAAGAAGCGGTGGCTGCGTATCGCGATGCCATTGAAGAGACCCCTAAGGACGAGTGGGCAAAGTGCTTTTCCCAGTGGTTCCATCGCATGCAGCGGTGTATTGACGTGAATGGACAATATTTTGAAAAGATATAATAAAACTAATAACTGGCTAATGTAATCAGTTTTTGATTTTCTAAGAACTTTCAGTTTGACCCTCGTACTGTGTAATTAATCCAACCTCGAATTACATGTTATGTATTCACTTTGTATCAATCGTTATATAATTCAAAAACCTTACCAATTTCTAACGTAACACTAGATAATATTGAATTAACAAAACTCTTACTATTACAAGTTATAGATTAAAAAAAGAAAATACAATTTAAAAGTATATAAAAAGTTCAAAAATTTAGAGAAAAATTAATAATAGAATACTCAAATAACTATATCTAATATTATACAAAATCAATTACTATTATATTGTTTCTTACAGCTACTTACATGTTACGCTTACAACTAATGCTTACAGAAAGTATTAATCTAATATCAGTCGTTCCCAAGTCAGCCTACTTAGGTTTAGAGATTTCTTCGGCCCCACTAATAGATACCAAGTTATTTATAATATTTTGATAAGTGTATAGTGTTAAATTTTCCCCTAATGTTGTTTGTTTTTGGATCAACTAGAATATACACATTTTGATATGGGATTCCTGCTATTACATATGGCCCTTCATATAAAGGTGAAAACTTTTTTGTTAACTTCTGCATTGCATCAGATTTGTTTAATCTTTTAATTTTTACCCAATCTCCAATTTGATAGTTAATTATCCGATATCTCTGATCGAACTTAGATCTGCGTTGCTCCCCTTTTTTAACTAGGTTTGTTCGAACGGTTTCACGAACCTTACTAACATCCAAATCCACATCTGTTTTGTCTATACTTTTATCGATTGCTAATCTCATCTGTTTCCCATATAATATTTCGCAAGGTGTGAACATAGTACTACTGTGTAAGGTATTATTATATAAGTCTTCTATTTTTGGTAATGCTGAAACCCATCCCTTATGGTTTAGTCTACAATATGTTCTAAATAACCGGCCTAACTCTTTATTCACCCTCTCTGTGGTATTTGGGCGAGGATTACGGACGCTTGTGAAGACAACGTTAATTCCTTCTCTTTTCATGTTCTCTCTCCATACTTTGCTGGCAAATTGTGAACGATTGTCTGACATAACGGCTTTTGGTTTTATTATGTCAAAGAATTTCTTCATCCGACCCCATACTGCTGTAGTTGTTGCTCTTCTTAGCTCATAAAACTTTGCAAATTTGCTGAACGAATCTTGTATGACTAAAATGTAACTCATTCCAAACTGTCCTGCCGGTAAAGGCCCGTATAGATCCACCATAACCAGATCCCCTATATTTTCGGTGATTATTGAGCGGCAAGGTCCTACATATTTTACTGTCTCGTTTTTTGTTATTTGACAGTCGTGACATGTTCTTATTACCCGTTTGGTCTGCCGAGTTAACCCCCTCCAATAAAACCTGTCTCTAATATATTTCATCACTTTGTATGCACCTTGATGACCCATTTCTGCATGAACTTGATTTATTATATCGACCCTCAAGATTTCCGGCAAATATATCACTGGTTCTAACCCTTGGCCTGGTTTAAAATATAAAACCTCGTTCTTTTTTATACATCTTTCTACTAATTTGTCTCTCTTGTCTAGCTGTTTAGTCCCCATTTGCATACGTTTCAATAAATCTCCTATTTCTTTGTCTTCCTTCTGTAAGATTGGTAAATTAGCTATATTTTCCAATAACCTTTGATTAACTGTAACGCCCATGTACAAAATTTCAGGATTTTTAATTTTGCCCTCTTGTAACAAATCACTTTCTGGAGGATACCTAGATAGAATATCTGGCGCTATATTATCTTTCCCTTTTATATGTTGAGCTTCATATTCAAAGTTTTCTAAATCTCTTCTCATTAAAAGTCCCTGATTTTCCCCAGTTACTTTAGCGCAATCATGAAACCGTACCAACTGTTTTTCGTTACCTATGTTGAATAATAACCCACTCTGCTTGCTATCTAAACTTATGGTAACCTCGTTTGATTTGAGCCAATCAAAACCTAAAATGAGATGGTTAACTAGTCCCGGAACTATTACGAACCCTATGTCAAATATTTTGGTACCTAACCTTACAGGTATTAGAACTATATTTCTAACTTCAACACTTTTGTGACCTACCGCGGTTTTTATTTGGAATGGTTTGATGGGAAGTATTGGTATGTTTCGCGTTTTCTGTTGTTTTAGCTTTTGCCAAAATTCCTCTGAAATACACGTAATGTCACTGCCTGTGTCCACTAACCCCATGACCTCATATTCAAATATTTGAACTTCTACCTCCGATTTATAATTTATATATTTATTTTGTGGGTCATCTTCTTCAAAATCGGAAAATACGGTATGAATCCTCCCGCTTAATTCTCGCTCGTCTTTGGTCTTTAAAACATCTACAATATCTTGTAAAATGCTTGGTTTATTTAACTGTTGAGTTTCATACCCTAACCCTATTCCACTTTTCCTACCTTTTACCTGTATGGGTATCTTAAGCCCTCTATCATTTATTCCTAGGGTTTGCCCTGGTACCCAACCCGTTTTTAACATAATATTTAATGCCGTGTTCCCTATCCTTGAGGCTGACTCGGGAACCACATGTCCAGCCTCGTCTAGTTTAACGCTTCTTCCTCAACAACTGCTACCTCGTTCACTTCCTTCGGTTTCTGCCATCTTTGATAATCTCGTTGTAAGTCCTTCTTTCTTTTATCCAACCCTTTATTTTGTGCAGGTGAATTAGATTTACTTTGGTTTGCAGATGCATAGGTATGCAACTCTTGCTTGCTAATATCGTCCATTTCCCTCAGGAATTCTGCCGTCTCTATGATATTTTCTGATTTTGAGGTAGTCCAGACTTGCTGGATATATTTTGGGTAATGGCGCATTATATCTGCAACTAACTGTGTCTCCGGGATTTTATATTGTAGCTTTTGAGCTTTCCCCGAAATTCTTAGGAAATGCGTAAGCATCAAAGGGGTTTTCGTCCTGTCCCAGGTGCTCTGTACTATTGTCCTGCGTAAATCGTTTTGAGATTTTTCCCCCCAATAAGTTGCCAAAAAGTCCCGTTTGAAGTCTTCGATTTTCTCCCACCTGTTCCTATATACTCGGGCCCAATCCCTCGCATCTCCTACCAAGCAATCCTGCACTAGTTCTAACTCTGTGCCCTCTCTTGCTGCTTTGGTTATGTACCTCTCCAAGTCCTCTAGGAAATTAACGGGATGTACACCTTCAGAATCACCGAATTTTGGTTTCTCTAGATTAACATTTTTGACATTGTACGTTATATTTTTACATCGTTCCTCCGTTTCAAGTCTTTCTCGTTGAATCGGTTGAGCGTTATCTTCAGTGCCATTTCCTATTTCAATGATATTTTCAGTTATGTCGCCTGTTGAATGACTCGAGATTTCGGTGGATTTTGCTAATTCGTACGTGGACTTTACTGTTTTCATTTCTTCACATAATTCATTTATTTTCGACGCTAGTACTCCTATGGTTCGTCGTAGTGATCGGTATTTAAGCCCTGTTCCCACCGCAGCTTCATGTGGTCTAGTCTCTTTCCCTAACCTTGGACGTTTAGCCTTGCTGGCCCCATTTGTTCATTTTGAGATGCTTCATCATTTGGAACACTTCGCTCCCCCCTTTCCAATATAAACTCTTCTCCCGTATACTTGACATTCCTCTTTAAATTGCGCCTTGGTCTAACCATTGTTCGCTCCTACAGAAATTAATTCAGTAAGTACCTTTATAAACCCACAACAAGTAAATACTAAAATGAACTATTTTAATTTAAAGCTTTTAAGCGGTATTGTAAGATTTGATACGCATCTCCTACACTACTTGTAACTCACAACCCTATTCATCTTCACTAATAATTTATATGCAATCCTCCAAATCCCTAATTTACCTAACAAACAGCGCAACTTCTTTTACCTCCGAGCAAGTACCATAATATACTAAGCCAAAATTCAATAATATTATATATTAAGAAGAAGAAAACAAAATAAAAGATCAATACGATCAATCACACGAACTCAAAAAATATTTGCCAACAGCACATAAATTTCTGTATTATTTGTTTTCCTATACATGTTGTAATGACATGAAAGTAAAAATAAACCTTTTGTAAATTTATCCATTCTATTTCTAATCTTTAATTTGTTTTGTATTTATATTAATTCAAGAGTTTCGCTATAAGGTTCTATCACAAATTGATTCCCTATAAAAATAATCTTAGGGTGGAACATTTCCCGCAAAACCATATCATGTTTATGTAAATATTATTTTGTGAAAACTTCGAGGAATAGATTTCGGAATTTTCGCATTAATTTCACATACAACCTAGAATTGCAATAACCGGCAAAGACTCTCGCTATAGATCGAATGCAGATAATCGAATACTTGGAAAACTAATGATTCGGAATGTAGCTGACATGTAACGACGTCTCCTCGGTAATTATTATTTCTACGACTATCTGGGTAAGAACCTAAAACAACGAGTTTTTTTTTTATTTTATTTTTTATTTATTTATTACGGTACCATATAGCCTTATCTAAAATTTCAATTAGTCAATTATTACGAAAGGAACGTCATTGACACAGATTAAGTAGATGCGACATCGCTAATCGGACCGGACCTATAGTCGTAGCGTTCCCAACCGTACGGTAATTATGGCAACTCAAGTTGGCAACACTGAATCATAGAGCACATACTGATCTATTGTGATTTGTGGTAAAAGTGACGCCGCGCAACGTTTATTTCTAACTCATACTGTTTTAATTAAATATCGGGAACAATACCCTTATTTTATTGTGTTGAATCGTTTTAAAAGACATGTGAGTGACATCAATATAATCGTAGATTGAATGATATGGGACATATCGCCCGGCATAGATAGCGCATATACTGTGTTGCTGCGATTTTCGCGCTAACAATAGCGTCATAATATCAACTCGCATTGAGCTAACCATTTTACTTAGTTTTCGAAGTGAATTTTTGTGCAAAGCTTGTGTTACAACGTTCTCGTTTTCTTTTTAGGACATAACCATGACTGACCACATATTTAATCGGAAAATTTATAAATTCCCGGCACTCTGGGACTCATCACATATTCACTACCGAAGTATTGCAGTAAAGGCCTTTTGTCGTGAAGCACTTCTCATCCAACTAAATCTGGAACTCCCTCATCCAATTACTTTGTCTACTCTGCGCACAAAAATAAAAACATACCAAAAACGGATTTTGCGGCAAAAACAAAAACTAACTCAACACCAGCGTCAAGTAAGTACATGTCATCCTATTTACAATCTCCTTGTTTTTCCCTTTTTAATATCTCATTTCCTAATATCCTCCCTACATTATTGCTTGCAGATAACAGTTACCAGTGCTCCTACTCCGCATCAAACTCCCGCCGTTTCTACTCCACTAACAATCCAGCTTCCTTTTCCGGGTTTTTCTTCACTCCCTACCACCGAGCAAGAACTAATCAGAAATTTGTTTCACACCATCCATTTGCTTTCTAATTCAACCCTACTATCATCAGAAGAATACATCACCACCTGTGCGAGTCCCCCCGTCTTACATATTCCTTCCCCGGTTAGCAAGATTTTACTCTAGACCTTCATAATACCCTAGTTACAATGTTTGTATGTTAATTAATAATCGTCTTGTCTTGTTTCCCTAGCCGGAGTCCGTTCACCCTCACTCACCTACCCACAGCTCTATCCCAAACCACGCCGAAATGTTAGCCCTTTCCGTACCCCCACCTGCCTCAGTGAGTAATAATTGCTGCAATTTGATTTGTTAGAACATCTTAATTGTCTACCATAATTTTAATAATTATCCTTTTATTCCCTATCTAGTCACAACCAAACCAATCCGAGAACATCCTATCCGAACCATTTATTGACTATGCCGATCTTCTAACCCAAGATCTTTCCCCTCCATCCTCTGTGAGTATCCGTTTTTCCCTTTTTGTCTAACACATAACAAAAGAATGGTTTTAACCGCAATGTTTTCCAATTTTCAGGTTGATACCATCCCATTTCCAGGTCAATTACTATAGAGCAACTGGTTCCTGATTATACTGATTATAGTTCGGCCTCACACACAATGCAACCTATCTACTACTATTTATTCCCGGTAAGTTTAATTTTCTACTAACTAATCTGTTATGTAAATTTGTATGATAATGAAACTGATTCTATCCAATATTAATTTAGCTTTATTAATGAAAAGATTTTATTGAATTGCAATAGATACATTTCATTACTAATTTTCCATTTTAAAGATTTATTTAGGGCAAATCTACCGATAAATGTCCCCCCATGCTAGCTTGCTAACTATATAGTATACCCCTTACTGCAGGACATAATTATGATAACTTATGAGCTTATAGTTCAAACATTTGTATTCCTGCACATCAATTCTAATATTTTTTTATTATATCATTCTACTCCCAACAAGACAAGAATGTATAATGAACTGTTTTTCACCAACTGTTCCTAAGTTCCAGTATATTGTAATCAGAATGGCCTTTTCAGCATGTTATGTAACTTCTAACAGTTTTGTAACATATTTGACCAACTTCGTAGTATGTATATTTTAAAGGAATATTCACTTTACTTAAAGGTGTCTAGACCAATATGGGTGTATTTTTTTTCTTGTTTCCTCATTGGCTATTTTCCAAACAAAAATATTATCAAAATCGGTTCAGCATTTTTTTCTTTTTTCCAATTTAACTATAAATTAGAAGATAGTCATAGAGTCTCTAATGAAGAACAATCTTCCAAACCTGCTGTCCTACTTCAGGAATCTAACTCATAATTATGACAAGTTAAATCATAGACGCTTATAGCTAGCAAAGATGTTCATACTACTTGATGCTATTTTAACATGTTACTTTCTTATCGTCTGTTCACACTAGTAGTCATATAATTGGGTATTTAATTAACCAAGCTTTTGTAATAGTAATACTTTCTGCTTTCGACACAACAAAACTGGAAAACTGTTTCATACTATAATTATTATTTTTTTTATGTTTCCTTTTCCTTTATTCCAGGTTTATCTTGCTTCTTACGCCTCAATCCTACCATATACCTGACCGAGTTCCAGATCCCAAGACAAAACTTATTCAAGCCTACATTAAACCTGAATCCCGTCTATCCTATGTCTATTCCAATTTCCAACCTCAAGCCAAGTTAAGTTAATTAATTTTCCTGCTGCTTCCAATCTATTATTTAAATTTTATAACATCATATTCCTCATATTGTCAAATAACTGGTAATCTTAATTTACATTTTGTAACATATTCCTACTGTCAAATACTCTTAAGGAATATACCTTTTGTTTAGTATCTTTATTCACAACATAGATCAATTAGTGCTGGATGATATTTACATGGTAGGACAGTACTATAGAATTTCTTTTCACTTCTGGTCACTTGAATTTTAACGAAGATTTTCACCCCGACCCCCGCCTAAATAATTTGTAACACTAACTTTTTGTTGAACACTGTAGTACACAAAATATGTAAGTAAGTAACTAGGCAAGATTTTCACCCATGGGCCACCGTAACATAGATAAAGGTTTTCACCGTAAAACAACTATGTATTTCACCGTACAATTCCTTCTTCTATCATAATATCATACTCATATCATCATCATTTTCTCTGAGGGGTGATATTATCACATATTCTAAAAATTTAGAGCTACACTTCAAATGCTAGTACACGCACTTACAGACAAAAAAAAACGATGGTCGCATTTTGTTCCGTTTACAAATGTAAATGTTTCTAGTGTTCACTATGCGAACATCACACAAATCTACCTGCCTTACTCTCCACAGTTACATTTCAATTATACTGACGGTTAACAGGTCTCCCAAGTGATACCTTCACAATGTTTCTGCTTCTTGGAATTTAGTTTCACTTGGTGGAAACATACTGACTCTTACAACATGACAATTGGACAATATCCTTTTGTTATATGTGACGCCAGAATCACCCTTGCCTAAAACTGCTTCGGTTCTCGAGACCGACTAACTATAGTGCAATTGTGTTTCTAAGACTAAACATGCAGAATCCATACATTCACCATAGGGAAAATTTAATTCAATTTTGGATTACTAAATGATGATATAATCGCCTCTCTACTCATTGTGTTTTATTCTAGTTTGTAAATTCCTTCATTACAAGGCTATTTACTTATTTACATATTTGCATAACCATAAATCTTATTGGTTCAACATTAAAATGTATCCTGTAATATCTCTCCAACAATTCTCATAGAACAATCAATCTAACCTCACTACTTTGCTGTTTGAGAAAATCTATGCATTCCGACCCTGATCAAGTTAGGATTTGCAGTTCAATAAAATAATAATTAAAGTAAATTCATCGCATACTGTTCCATTTTCCTGTGTCTCAAAAAACAGACACACACATAATAACACCATAATCATCCAAGACCAGCACACCAATATTTATGTTATTTACACAAGTTTTTGTTCCTAGCAGGGATCGAACCCATGCCTCTGCCCACAAAGCAGCCTGTCACCAACAGTCATGATCATCAAGTTAATCACCATTTTGAACTAGTTTCCTACACTAAAAATAATTAAAAGTTTTCTTATGAACCTATATAATATTCAATCTACTTTAAATTTGCTAACAAGTCTTCATAAATTTCTATCATATATTCCAATAACTGTCTATGTCTATAATGCAAACCTTTATTTAGTAATTAACCCACATACTCATGATACTCTGTACTTTACACTGTGACTAACTGCATATTGATATAAACGCAAAATGTACTACCCTTTTGTCTCAGATTCCTGTCCATTCTCACTGCAACAAATTGTGGCGAGATATGCCTAAAACATTTCTCACCACCATCCACACTTCACTACATAAAACAAATCTATAAACTTAATTCAACATAAAACTGTAACCAATCCAACCGTTATTGTTACCTACTACAAGACTTCTTAAAACCAATTTTCAGTGTCCTGACTCCTGACTGCTAGATACAAGTTTTGTTCTACGGGTTGTCCTGTCTACCAACTGCTGCAACTCTTCGAAACAGTATTCGCCTAATCCGTAAGTACTTCCTCCATAAAATAATACACACACACAGACACACAGACACATAAGAATTATTAGAGCTCCCGTATGACATTTTTTCCTTTCTATACTAATACTTTTGTCGCAATTGAAACTATTTTTGACTACTTTTACCTAACTTAGTGACTACACAAGTTTCATCAAAAAAGGTTCAGCTTCTTATTTATTTTTTTATTTCCTTCATATGTATTCAAATATGTAATTGCGATGCCCTGGCTCAAGTCCTGTTCATTAAGAATTGCAGTCAAACTATTGCACACATATTAACATAAATTGTTTATTAATTTCCTTCCTATGATAAATATATATAAATATACTAGCAGACGCGACGCGGCTTGGTTCGACTCTATATCGCGAGCTATTTTTTTTTTTTTTTTTTTTTTGCTCCATCTGTTGGCTAAGCTTTGAACTAATTGTACCTTTGGTTAACTGGATCATGTCACTATACCAGGAAGCTATCAACATTCTATACTGTTTATCATAATGAACCCCAAAATGTGTAGATGGCGCTTTATTGAAATCGCGGGAAAATTTTGAAATTGAATCTAGCACACTGTAGCTTTAGAATTTTATTTCACCGGGAAAATTCATTAATTTTCATATTTAAACACAAAGTACAAGCAATCAAGTTTCCCAACCGCTTTTTTTTTCTATCTGTAACATTTTAATTCTCTTTTCTGAACGAGTTTTATTTTCATTTTCAGATTTGATCTACAAGCGATCCCTACTCGGCCACGCATACAAGAAACAAATGAAAATCAACCCCGCCGACTCCGAGACCACCGCCTAGTTTTAATTTAGATTTATCTAGTCCTAAGCTAAATTTTTCGTTGATGGCGTTTTATTAAAATTTAAGTTCTATGCGCCTTTTCTTTAGAAAATCAGATATGCAATAAAGCTTAATAACCGTACTTCATCTACATACAAAATTTCATCAAAATCGCTGTAGTTGCTATCAACATTGTTTAGAATCCTGATTTTACGATACCAGGTTTCTATTGTAATAAAGTACATATTCTATTATCAATTCCTGCGGCACTATACCCGTAGTAACAAGTCGCTTATCTGTTCTGGTATTTAATAGCATGGGAATCCTAAGTGTGAAGAGCCTTCCAATCCTTGGTCACTACGGTTCCTAATTGTAACTAAGCTCATCTATATCCATGGTAACGTCACTAACGTTGTATCATCCATGCCTATCCATGGTCACGTCACCAACTTTGTAACCATCTTACTCATATTCTATACTGTATTTTGACACTCAATTGATGGTAAATCTATTTACAGAATCCTAATCACGGCTACAATACTGTAATTATCCTTGTCACGGCTACAGCAAATTGTAACCATCCATGGTCACGGCACCAAATTGTAACCCCCCAATTCGATCCTAACTCTTGTATGATAAATAGTAACTAGCCTACTCGTCCCGTAATCTAAAGTTCTAATCCTGGGAACGGTACTACCAATTGTGACTATCCCTAATCTGAGCTAACAATATCTAGATGATTCCGGCCTACGTTTTTAATTCCTCAGATAAATAATTACACATAACTAGATCGAATCATAACTTAACATTATCCAGACAATAAATCTATACTAATGGATGAAGAACTGATTAAATATATGGCCAAGGTGTGATCGTCTAGCTCATAGTGGAAGGACCGAATATTATGAACCGTGGTAACTCAAGTTCTTTTCAGGAAATACTGAGACAATCCTAACCTAATTGTAAGAGAAATAAATTATTATAACGATAAAATTGTACTTAGTAAGCACATGAAGACAAATCTTATTCCTACTGCAAGGGTTCATTAAAATGACCCTAATTCTGTTATACCATTTTGACCCCAATCCTGTCGTTACTATTAGAGATTATATTTCGCCATAAGATTTCTATAAATTCGCAAAGCATAGATTGTAATAACCTCAAGTAAATAACTTCAAGTAAACACATAATCAATTATTTAAATGCAGAACATTTGTACCTAAGACATGGAATGACACAGAAAATTATCACACACAATAAAGTAATAAATCATAAACTTAATTAGTTAATTATTGTTAATAACTAAATGTAAATATCCATAGTTGTATTTGTTTGATCTATTATGGTCAAATGTTGTTCAGTAAAGGTAATTATTTTCATGTTTTCACCTAAAAATTAGAATTCTACGGATATTTATCATTGTAGATAACCAGAGCTAGGAAAACATTACGGGCTTGTGACCGTAAAGCTGGGTTAAGAGCTCTTGACGTAATTACAACACTCTCCATTGCTGTTCTAGCTCAAATTACCCCCCTTAACACTTATTTCTAACGCTGAATAAGATTTGGAAACACAATGCTGAGATAAGAATATTTTTCCTAAGTTTTGTTAAAGCTTTGTTAATGTGTTATTGTATAAATGATTTGTTGCTCCTGTGTCTCATTTCACCTCCTTATTTTATTTGCTGGACTATCTTTAATTCTATAAAACAGTCACAATATCCAGACAGATAAATGTCTTCAACATAACATGATTAATTGACAAATATTTATTGAACAATTAACTGATAACTGATAATATTAACCAATGACTTGGACATCTCTAAACCGTCTTTTAGTCTACGAGAAATCCAAAGAGCAAGTGTCTCTATTCAAAGATCAATTCCATCAATCATAACTCCATTATTTTAGAAGAGTAATTTATTAAGTTTAACATTTATCTTGGAGACATCTCATCTATCCGGAAAAAGTCTAAAATGCCTAAATTCTAGGACTTACGTGAGTAAACTCGTCCAACAGAATCAATCCAATCCCCTCTGGCAGGTGGCAATTCACTAGCACTTACACTTCACTTTTCAGTTTTCACAGACACTTCACTTTGAATATTTCACTTTTCACTTTATCGCGGACAGCAACTTTGGCTTCTAGACGGTAACTGGTTTGGACGGCCCATTCGTCCCCTTTTTATACTACCCAAGTGTCCGTATCTGGTCTCCAACCTGTCTCCGACTCAACCAATCAAACTCCTTGAGTATCCATTCCGACCAATAGAAATCTCGTTCCATTTTCAAATATTGATGAGCCATTATTAGCTTTCCAATTTTAAATTTATTTGAATTTAGAATAATGTACGCAAGCTGTCCTCATCTTGTCTCCGACCTAACCAATCAGATCCCTTGAATACACATTTTGAACCTACGTTCCTTTTTTAAATATTTATGATATGTTATTTTGTTTTATGAGTTTTATTTGAATTTGGAACCTGTCTCCAAGCGTTCTCAGCCTATTTACATCATTCAGCTGCCGTGATTCTGAATTATGTTAGTTAGTTAATTATTTAATTTGTTAGATCTAATCTGTTAGGTTTTAATCATTTCCTAGTATTGGAAATCTATACATAGAAATGGAATCGTTAGTTTGCTAATCGTGGGAATATTAAGAATCTTAGTTACTGCATAAAACCTCTTTGCATTCACTTTGCTTTTATTAGATATACTTTTGCATAAAATCCTGACTTATTGACTTCATTGACAGAAAGTTCTATAGCTCCATGATCTATGTCTGATAGTCGAGATTTAGTCTATTGAGATATAACTTTTTAGATATTTAATATTTCCAAGGGTGCTATTAGATTAGATTTCCATCATACTGATGTATCTATATATTTGTTAACGTAGCGGAACGCATTGCGGACCGTTACAACCAGCAAGATAGCCAAACCAGCGACATCAGTTGACTCGTCCAGTTGCAAGGCGAATCGTGTTTTTTGTAGACGTGTAACTAGTTCTTGTTTGATGTAGCTTGCCAGATCATGGACTCGCCGTGAAACAGTATCGTTTGATAGCGGCACAGTAGAAAAATGCTTTGCAGATTTTTCATCGAGCATACATTTTGTTATGTCTAATACACATGGCTTTATTAAATTCACTGAGATAGTGTGCGCTTCACCTGCTTGTGCAATGCGATAGCTAACTAAATATGATGCCTCCGTGGCCTTTTCGTTGATAGTTTGTGTTACATGCATAATTTTTTTTTGATTTTCCAATATCTGATCTTTTTTACGAACAAAAAAATATTTATTCTTGTCTTTAGACTCGGGGTGTACAGTTTCTAAATGTCGGCGCAATTTGGCAGGTGCCATGGAACTATTAGGAAGCAGTTTACTACATAGCATGCAGAGAGGTGAGCCGTTGGAATCAACAAATCCGAAACTAATATATGATTCATCATACTTCCTTTTTTTCGTCTTTGAAACCGTCGAGCTTGACGTCGTGGCACCATCGTCTGGATCGGTGATTGCTATATTCTCCGCGCGTACTGCTTTTGAACATTCAGCGTCATTAGAAGATGTTGTTGCAACACGTTTAACACCTTTAAACCAACGTTCCATTCTTCTTTATTTATAATGTTACACGTCAGGATGGTGGGGTCTAAATAATACACAATGTTACTGCGTATAAGAGACTAAGTTTAGTACAATGAAGAAATGTATAAAACTGAGACAACAGAATACAGCAGGCAGTAGAACAATGAACACTAGTTTATCTAGCTAGCGAGCTTGTAAGTAGGTATAATGCCACCAACTTATCTGTTCAGGTGGGCAAAATCGGAACTACAGTATACATCCATACATACCTACTAACTTTTGCGTTTATAGTATTAGTAGGATTATAATCTCAGAATTTACAGATTAAACAGTGGCTTGAATGACTGCCCTACGTTTTGATTCTCTTTTTTCTTGGTGAATTTCTTAGGTTGCAATACCAAATTCTCCACTAGCGACGCTGTCAACTGAACAGATAAGATGGTGGGACTGTAGGTAGGAACTTATCGCTCCGAACGCTAATCGTCAACTGACTGACGAGGCGCGATTTTTTTTTTTTTTTTTTTATTAGAACGGACTAATGCTGTTTGCCTCTACCGGCATTTACAGCGTCACCGGACGGTTGGCGAGCGCAGATGGCACTCAGCCAGTAAACGAGGCGCGACGCGCGATCGCCGCTTTTATACTTAGTCCTAGACTCGATCTCGAATATTCTCGAAAATACTCGATTCGGCGCCTTTGATAAACAAAAAGCAAAAATAAAAAGAGAAATATAAAAATTGCGTTGTAAACAATCTCGACTTTATTATTTCGAGTCGAAAGTCGCTTTTTGACAACTATAGCGTCAAATTCAGAGGCGGCTTTTATCAAAGGGACTGCGCGCTCACAAGTATACAAGTGTACATGTTGATACCAAACTTATGAGATATTGTACCAGCTATTGTAACACAAATACAAATACAAATAAATAAATTAATATACCTACGCGCGGCCGCGGAGTCAAAACGTTCGATCAGAGAGAGGTGTTTTGATTTTTTTTCTACATTCTTGAGGAACCCCTACAGAGGTATCGCGGAACTTTAGGGTTCCGCGGAACACACTTACGGCCGGTCCCAATAATCTATCTATCGCCGGCGCCGGTTTACCTTACTAGAGTTAGATATTTGACACTATTTGTATGGAAGTTATGTCAAATTTCTATCGGTAGTAAGGAAAACCGTGGATAGATAGATTATTGGGATCCTCCATTAGAGTATAGCTGCACTAGGCTATCTTGTGGAATAATGTACCAGGTACATTCATGTATGTTCGTCAGGGGCAGATAAATTAGAATGCCAACAGCTACGAGTATATTGGCTTACACAACTTTTATTTCACTAATAAAAGATTGCTTGTCCTACATTTTAAATTAAAAAGTCTTTTCCTTCGCTGCTGGGAGGTAAAGCTACGCGGGAAAGAATGAGATTGTATTACGCGCACATTTTGGGTCGATTAATCATTTTGCAAAAGGTACCTTTTGTTACGTGGTTGTTGGAAGGATCCAAGTTTTTGGAATGGCATACGAACCCGGTCGGGCCTGTGTAGCGCTTCCTTCCATAAAATCCGTTGGCTAGCCCGCCATGACCTACTGCGTCGTTATGGTCATTTGTTTTCCGCTTAAAAGCAAAGCACTTATCGGCGTGGTCGCGACTTTATGGTAAAAACGGTCTGTCCTTTGTTTTTTTTTAATGGAATGGACTACTTGATGCCACTAAGGTACGGACCTCGGCTTGGGCCGTCGCCAGGAGATAGACGAATCGGAAAGAATCGGCTCGGTGTCTTTTGTTGTGGAGGGCTCGGGCTTTTTAAGCCGTCCTGTGCGGAGGCGCGGGAGACGGGGTACCGCGGCATCACACGACCGTAGCTCTCTGTTCAATTCTCTTGCGTCTCGCTCTGGCTTTTAACCTCCAAACAATTTGACTCGCCTGTTTAAATTTTGAAGAACCAACCTTCATTATTAAAAGTTCGTTGATTTATTTTGTTTACACAGTCAGTCCTGATGACTGACTACAATAAAGATCATGTTCAAACTTTTAATAGATCTTGACCCAATTCAATCTAATTAGCCTCTTTGACGATAATCAGTGCAGACATATATTTTTTGGTATTGTTTTCAAACAAAATGCTAATACTTGGAAACTGAACAGACCTCCATCGTTTCAAAGTTAGTCGCGAAGGCAGCTGCTGATTATAATCTAGGGATATACCTAGTCTTGCTTGAATCTATAGATTTTACTAGATATTCAACATACCTAATAATGGAACGCCTGATGTTTTCATCACACGTCATATTTTTTTTTTAAATATTCATTAGTAACGCCGCCGCCCCGGTTCAAACCAGAGGCCATAGCACAAACAATTTCCGAAAAAGTATTTGTACCTACTGTACCGTAAAACCGTACAACTTTGTTCAGACTTCTTGCGCTTTTGTATTCAACTTAATTTTTTTTTTTAATAACATGACTTTCAATTTGTGATTCTGAGAGAATATATGATAATGTCAATACAACGAAATACAATGTGCTGAAAACCACAATTTATACAGCGGGCCAAGTATATAGTACTTTTTACAAGTTTGCCCATTTTGCAGAAAAGTTCGTAACTTCAGTAGTTTCTACATTAAGAACATAAGATTTAGGGATATTTTTAGAAAAATAGTCAATCTATCATTGGACCAAAGTTTAAATGTTCATATTACCTGTCATATTAGAGTGTCTGAAAACGATGAATTAGGGCTGTCACTTTTTATTGAAAACAGTATGGTGTACGCAGATACGTAACGATTTAACTCTTCCATTTCCTCTGAATAATTTCTGTATGCTCTTGATCATAATCTTTGTGTGTAATAGTTGTGTTGCAAGTGGTGTATTTCCTGACCTAATGAAGCACAGTAAAGTGGTTCCTTTATTCAAATCTGCTAGTACTACTGATCCAACAAATTTTCGGCCTATTTCTGTACTACCTACGCTAAGTAAGATTTTCGAAAAAATTATATTACATCAATTAGAAACTCATTTTAGTGCAAACAAAATTTTCCATAAGAATCAATTTGGGTTCACAAGGAATCGCTCTACTATAGACGCAGGTATAGAACTTATAAAAGATGTGTTTGATGCCTGGGAGAACTCTCAAGATGCCTTAGGTGTTTTTTGTGACTTATCTAAGGCATTTGACTGCGTGCGACATGATATACTTGTCAGGAAATTACAACACTACGGTATCAGGAACATGGCTCTCAACCTTTTGACTTCATATTTAAATGATAGAATTCAAAGGGTTGACATAAATGGTAAAAAATCACCCGGCTCTATAATCTCAATGGGCGTTCCACAAGGTTCAATACTAGGGCCGTTCTTGTTTTAAATCTATATTAATGACTTACCTTATTATGTAGAGAAGAATCACGAGATTGTATTGTTTGCAGATGACACTTCACTGTTATTTAAAATTAAAAGGCAGTTATTAAACAATGACGATGTTAACAATGCATTAGCTAAAGTTGTGAATTGGTTCAATACAAATAATCTTCTCCTCAATGAGAAGAAAACTAATTGTATAAAATTCTCGACACCAAATGTGAGACAAGTAGAATCTAATATACAATTGAATGGAACAGGGTTGGACCTTGTGGAGTCAACAGTCTTTTTAGGAATTACTATAGACGCTAAATTGCAATGGGGTCCCCACATAAAAAAAATGTCTAGTAGGCTCAGTTCAGCGGCTTATGCTGTTAAAAAAATTAGACTATTAACTGATGTAGACACAGCTAGAATAGTTTATTTTAGTTTTTTCCATAGCGTTATGACTTATGGCATACTGCTCTGGGGATGTTCTGCAGATATTAATTCTATTTTTATACTGCAAAAAGGGCTATACGAGCGATCTACAGTTTAGCTCCCAGAGTTTCCTTTAGACAGAAGTTTAAAGACATAAACATTCTAACTGTTGTCTCTCAGTTTATCTATGAAAATCTAATGTATGTAAATAAAAACATTAGCAGTTTTGATAAAAGGAGTGATGCTCATTCCATCAACACGCGAAATAAGCACAAGCTATCCGTACATGTAACGCGTCTCCACAGAATAAGTCATTCTTTTATGGGACAATGTATACGATTCTATAATAAAGTTCCCAATGTTATCCGAGATTTGCCTATTAATAAGTTCAAAATGACTATTAAAACTAAACTCTGTCAAAAAGGTTATTACAAAATTTCGGATTACGTGGAGGATAAAACAGCTTGGGACTGATCACTCCAGGATCTATCCACTCGTGTACTAAGATGTCAAAGCGTAGCATGTCTTGACCTACTGATACCCTTATTATGTTTTTTTTTGTAAGGCAACACACTGGAGCTAATATGTGTAGTAAGTAAAAACATTGTAAAAACATCTATATAAAAAAAATGGCCCCGAGTTTCTTGCGGCTTCTTCTCGGTAGGCTCTATATATTTTGGAACGCGGCGGTAGTCTTTAAAGTACATTGTAATGAAAAATTGACGTTCATAAGTGCGTCTTTGATGCCTAAATTGAATAAATGATTTTGACTTTGACTTTGACTTTGTGCTTTTAGGCTTAGTATTATTCATCACACTTTACGCTAATATTATAATTATAAAGGCGAAAATTTGTGAATGTGTTTGTATGTTTGTTACTTCTTGGCTTGCTCAAATGGCTCAATTTTGATGAAATTTAGTATGGAAATTGATGATGCGCTGGGTTATGCTAGATTATTAGGCTGCACATAAGATACTTTTCAGCATCATCGTCAATCACCACGCGGGTGAAACGGCGGGGCGCAGCTAGTGAGGGATAATGTAGGAATCTAATTGTGCCGAATTTATCAAATCGGTACAGTAGTTTCGGAGCCTATTCAATTCAAACAAACAAACAAATATGCCCTCTTTATAATATTATATTATAAGTGTAGATAATAGATATTATTTAAGATTGCATTCAATCAAAACAACATTTGCATGATTCATTCATTATGATGACAACACTTCCTAAAGGTGCAGCATGAATATTACTATAATCTTGATTGAGGTTCACAAGAGTTTCTGGGGCCTTATTCGCTATTGATCATGCACGTAACGCGTCGCGGTACGGTATATTCAAGGAATTATAGAAACTGTATGGACTTCACGATCATTCCTTGAAGATACTGTAACGCAGTGCGTTTCAGAATTGACTGGTGATAATGTGTAAGGCCCATGCCTTGAGCCTAGCTAGCCATTACATATGTGTATCGTACTTATTGGAATTGACATTTCCAAATTCTAATCTCATGTTAATTTGACTGGTTTCTTTATATATTTTTATTTTATTGCGTAATAATACCTACTAGGTGATACATAATTAATCAAGTAGGCAGCCTAAATAAACATTTGCACGACAAATTGGTCGAGTACAGTGATTAAAAACATAATAGTCTAAGACTTAAAGTACCTGTATTCAAGTAAATAAAACTTTCATTTCATAGCCATGGTGACGTCATGGGCGATATACTACGACCGATTCATCCCCTACCCTGTTTCATGTGCCACCTTCACCATACATAGACATTATTATCTGTTTCTCTTAATAACATTCTTAACAATCCCTTTTCCTCAAATTACCTAAGAGAACGTTTCTCTCTGCTCTCCTCACATGGACGCTCTATGCGCTCTTCAAATAACCTTCTACTTAGGTTTCCACAACATTACTCCACTTTTTACACTTACTCTTTTACAGTCACTGCAGTTCGGTTGTGGAATTCTCTTCCTGTGGAAATTCGCAAAGCATCTTCCCTGGAGACTCTCAAATCCAAAGTTTATCAACATTACCTTTCCTTTCAAAATAATAAACCAATAATTGAGCTATTTTTTAAATGTAAATATATGTATGCTATTTATATGGTTGTATATGTGTATATGTAAAGTTATAGTGTATAAAAAGTTTATTATTTATTAATATTCTACCATAAATATCTGTTCTATAGAAACTCTCAAGTTTTAAATAAAACACTTCCAAACACACGTCCATATCAAACTAAGGTTAGCTGGAAGAAAATGCTAATTAGCAATAAGTTCGCCTATTTACTTCTAGGTTTTTGTGCAATAAAGAATTTAATCTTTACTGGAATATATTTACATAACTTTTTTAACAAAAAATATTTAAAAGTACATTGAATATCTTTTATTTTTACATATCAATAGTAAGTGTAAACAATTATTTTGCCTTTAGGCCCAAGTTACGTGAAGAAATCTTTAAACGGCTAGATTAAATCAATCATCATCATCGTCACAATCATTATCATCATTATCATTAAATTTATTCTTGCACTCCTTGCCACAATTATTTTTAAAAGATTTTTTCATACCACTGCTACATTTGTAGTCCTTACATACGTTCTTGTATGCAGACTTACACGCCTTCTTACATGCTTTTACCGCTTTTTTGCTAATGCTCTTCCAAGATCTTAAATATTTTGTTTTATCTCGCATATCTTTAACTGTCATTGTTTCATTTCCTTCTCTAGCTTTGATTTCCATCCCATGGCTGGTTGAATTTCTTGACATGTCGTCATCCCCAATTGTTCTCAGGTCACGACTAGAAAATTTGTGCCAGGTATTTTTTATGTTTCTATTTCCATTGTCTTTATTATAGCCTTTGGAAGCTAAAAGATCATTAAAATCCTGGAATTAAAAAAATCCAATAAATATAAAATTAGTACAATAATTATCAATATAAACTTTATTTTCTTAATTTAGTACTTAGGTAAGTAGGTATCTAATATCATATTTAAAATTTTAGTTTCTCTACGAGATTTTGCATGAAATTTATATATTTTAATCAATTATAGACAGATAGAACTTACTTTTGATGACAGAATTGATATCAGAGGGTCTTTTTCTAACTTGTTAAAACTGCTTACAATTCCATGATTTCCATTGTATACGTTTTTGAATGTTGACGTTGTTGGCCCTTTAGATTCAGCATATTGTCTTCCAACTGAATAAACTATTTTATTTATTAAATTGGCGAACCGTTCTTTGGAAGCTTTATTATGCTTGGAATTATAGGGTTGATATTTTGCTGTAGTACTTTCTGTAACCTGCGTTATAAAGAATTTACATACATTATATACCTATGCAATATGATGCCAGCTGGAACAGGCGATAAAATAATAATAATACGGGCATAATAACATGAAAATGCAGTCTTATGAATTTCTACTGAGTATATCTAGTAAGTATAAGATATAGTATACGATACAGAGATCTTTTGTGATTAATACGGCAAAATTTGCTAATTTGATGAAGAAGATAAAACTGTTGTAAGGAATGTCGTCGGTTTAAGAGTCTAGGTTTAGAGTCTAAGAGAAAAGTCTTCATTTAATGGTTCTCAAAAAATACGACTCCGAGTAAGTACGATAGAAGAAGACTCAAAAGGAAGAATATGTTCAAAAATTTTTGATTTAGATAAAAAAAAGTTAAACTTACAATTAATAAAATAATGGACAATATACTTAAGTATCGGCTTGAAAACTCCCCCATTGTTAGCAAAGTACGCAATGATCCATAGGAAGTCGTCAGTGTTTACGTAAGTACTTAGGTAGGTATGTGAATTTAATTTTTCATGTTTAACTAATTAGGTATACTGATATTTATTAATGTTTCATGTTCATTGTAATAAGCAATTAAAAACTTACCAATATTATACATAATTTTTACTTAATCAGAATGTGTCGGCAGCATGTGAGCATGCAGAGTTTCAGTTCGATAATAATTACAATATTTTTTTGTTTATAGGTATCTACCTACTACCTATAACTATATAACATATCTACTAGATCTATAGTTTTTACTCGATACACATATAATAATATCTCTAAAGGTCTAAATAATTTATGAAGTGGTAAGTAGTGCCACGCTGGAACCCTATGGGTTACAGCCGAATAGGCCGGCACGACCGGGTAGTACTATACTTCTACGTAACACCGACGTGAAGTATATATTAGCTTGCTATTACGTTTCAGTCGATATGTGGGAGGTTCCGGAGGCCCCATTCTCCCTTTCCTTCCCTCCATTCCTCCTCCACCCTCACTCATTCTAAAGAATAAGACAACAGTTAACATGGTTTTTAAGCCTGGAGAGTACCAGTTGCTATGCAGTTGGAAAATACTTTTGGAGTTAAACTCTTAATGGACAAGGCAACAGTCTTCCTAGGCATTAAAATTGTCGCAAAATTACAATGGGGTCCTCATATAAATGCACTGTCTGGGAGACTCAGTTCTGCTGCATATGCTGTACCTAAAATAAGAGAGCTAACAGACGATTCTACGGCGCGGTTAGTGTATTTTGCATATTTCCACAGCGTAATGTCATAGGGGATAGAGGATTGCTATGGGGTTCAGCGGTTTATATAGAAACCATCTTTATCTTACAGATAGACATAGCTGTACCTAGTTTTAGACTTGCGAAGACTAATAAGTCATTCCTAGGAATTTGTGTGCGTTTTTTAAATATAATCTCAAAACACATAAGACAAAAACACAAAAACACATTGCTCACAGAGGGCAAATTCAAGTTGACTGTAAAAAATGTTTTAAAATAAAGCTTATTATAAAGTCCGACATTATATAGAAGATAAAGATGCTTGGAATACTCCACTTCTGGCAAGCTGTCACTCTACCACCCATAAAATATAATATTTGTAATACCTAAGTAGAAACATTGTAAACATCTATACAAAAAGAATGGCTCCGAATTTCTTGCCGCTTCTTCTCGGCAGGCTCTACTCGTATATATTTCGGAACGCGGCGGTAGTCTTTAAACTACATTATAATGCAAAATTGACGTTCCTAAGTGCGTCTTTGATGCCTAAATTGAATAAATGATTTTGACTTTGACTTTGACCTTCTCCGGGCCACCCCCAGGACCTGTGCTCCACCACAATTAGCTCTCGAAGTATCTAGAGGAGCACCAACTGCTTAGCGATTGCTATTACTGTTTCCGTTGCGGTCGCTTGGCTATTGATTTTCTAGTAGCCACACATCGATGGGCGGTAGTGATGGAGGCAAAGGGTGAGTTGGAGGATGTTGGCGGTTATTTTGGAAGGCCTTTGATCGGGTGTGGCATACGAGTAAAGCGCTTCTATTGAAGCTTCAGTACTACAAACTTCCCGAGAAGGTGTGCAGGTGGATCTCTAATTTTTGGCAGATCTGAGGATTGTTCCGCAAGGCTGTTTGTTATATCCGACTTGTTGCAATTCAGCGACATGCATTGCTATGCGCGTGGATGCCTCATACGCTGGCCGTGATAAAACTTCTCGGGCAAACTTTGACTAGAGTCGGAACAAACTAGTGTCTGAAGTCGAGTCCTTATTGTCCAATGTCTTAAAGTGGGACCGACTGAGCTAAGTCCAATTCACTCCCAAGAAGAGACAAGCTTGCGCGTTTACTGATAAATTATCTTCGGTATCCTCAAGACGGTATAACTATACCGTTTTGAAGACTTCAAACTTCTTCTACTTCCCTAACTGCCTCAGCCAGTACCGGAATTCTTGGCGTTGACATTTCGAGCTTCGTTCAGTTTCACCGTCGTCAATTGGAATGTAAGGCTAAATTACCCTCTAAGAAGCTTGGTGTTCTTCACTTCACGTCAGCCCATCTCCTGAATCTTTAAATGGCTCAAGTTCAGCCTCACATGAAGTTCTGTTCTCAGTTCTGGGCGACGGTGATCACTTACCATCGAGTGAGCCGCCTGCACGTTTGCCAACATATCCCATAACAAAATCATATTTAGTTGTAGATGTAGACAAAAGCAGCTAATTTTGTCAATGATTAAACCAAAGATCAGTACACTACACGTACGTACACGTAGGATCCGCGGAGATCTTACGTGAAGTCTGTTCGCACCGAGCGTAAACCAGATCTTTGCGCAAATGACTTGAAGCCCTACGGACTGTGGTAAGAGACTTCGACACTAGGTTGGGAGACATGGAATCGCGGCTAACAGAAGAGAAGAGAAAAGAAAAAGAAATTTAGCGAGTCTAATTCGGAGCACTGCGGTAATACGGAGGTGGATAGTCTGCGCTCCTCCGTCGAACACCTCAAGTCAGAGCTAAACAACGATCGCGACCAGGAGGCGTTCTCTAGCGACCTGGAGATAACTGGCGTCCCAGAGGAGTAGAGCGAAAACGAAGGACGGATCGTCAGCATCATTGCAACTCGCTGCTACAAGCAGCACGCGTTCGCCGCAATCTTACGACAGATGGCATGGGACTCGCTGCCGCTTCTACAAAATTTTACCTTATCGAGCGTTTATGCTTTGGCTGCATCGAGGTTCAACGTCAAAGCCTTAACCCTTCGCGTCCCAGAGACGTACATATACGTCAGTTTCATTCATAAATCTTTTGTTTCAATTATCGCGTTATAGGAAGGATTAAACAACGCGCTAATTATTCCGATAATTATCGCGATAAAATGAGTGGCCACACTGGCACCGTGAACGTCAACGCCCATTTCATTGCCGATAAAATTGGCAATAATTCAAGATGGACGTCGACGCTGCCACACTGTATTTAATGAGTGTCAATTTGTATTATATCATATATTGAGTATATGACATTTTTTCACGAACTCAAAGATTTTAAATATTACTTAGATGGGCTCTGTAATAAAATAACCCATTAGAGATTCATTATTCTTTTTTAATTCTTCTAAAGTTCACACGTGCGATCCCTTAGCTATCACGGTGCACACTGACAAACGTTGGAGTGGCCGCTTCAACGCAATAATTCTAGCATTAAATCTCTTTGATGTGCCGTTGTCGAATTATCTCGATAAGGGGTAACACTACGGTTAACAACACGATAATCAACGGCGTTTCTCCTTGATGTGGCCAAGACATTATCGAGCTTTAATAAAATGCTTTTTTTCAAGGCACGCGAGCGGGCCCTAATTGATCTTGTAAGACCTGTGTGCTCGTGGGACGACCATCGAGCATGTAGGCTCTATTACTGGCCACTGTCTTGTGGTCTCTGAGTTTCATATCAAGCGACCCAAAGTCGCTCCTAGAGTTATCGCGTGCAGGCCGTTATAAAATATTTCCTTGGAAGAGTTTAAGATAGATTTAATTTTAGTGAATTGGGATCATATACCGCAATGTTCTGATACTAACGAAATGGTTGATGCCTTTACCTAATTATAGTGTTCTGTCTTTGTTTCAATTGCACGCCCTTGTCAAGACAGTTATTGTCTATGTGGAATTTACCGAAAATCAATAAACCCTACCGACTTCAAAGATCTTCGACCTTTTAGTATTTTGCCTTGTTTATCAAAAAATATAGAAAAAGCTATTTGTATGCAGTTAACTAATTATCTATCTATTGAATATCAATCAATCAGCTTATGCTGAGTTGGGTCTGTGTTGTAGTAAAACAATATAGTGTAGAAATACTTATTTATTTTATGTATATTTTAGGCAACATTTCAAATTGTTTTTCTTCAACAAATATCAATAACAATAACAAGAATCCTGAAAATTATGTCTTAAGCCTGAAAAGATATTAAATAACAGACATTTAACGAGAATCAAATCAAAGTGGCTGAATAATATTATTTATTTTTTTGCGTTTAAAGTGGCGAACCATAACGTGCGATCCAAACAGATATGTTCTGGATCGTACGTACGTTATGTACCTACATATTTTCATAGTTTGTGTATTAATAAATCTTATCAAAGGAATTGGCTTGACTTGCGTAGGTAGGTAGATACTCGTTCTGTACTGCTCACATAGCTTATGTAAAAACCTTAGGTCACAACTTGAATTGGTGACCGCAAATGGCATTAGATCTGACCGTTTATGTGCTGCTTCGGTTATTGTTTTGGGACAATAGCTGTTTAAGACTCTACAGAGCTGGGATCCGATTACTGGGACACATTTTTTGATATTTTCCAATGCCTTAAAATTTTCTACCATAAAACCTCTTCATAAGAAAGATGACAAACTCAACATAAACAATTACAGACCTATTGCTCTAATACCAATTCTGTCTAATATATTTGAAAAAATAATGTAATCTTTTTACAAAAACTGGTATTCTAAGAAATCAACAGAAAGATAACTTTCAAAAGAACAAATCCACCACTTTGGGTGGTTTCACTCTAGTCAAAAACATAACAGAACATATTAATATGAAAACGACTGTGGCAGTAATTTACTTTGATATGAGCAAGGCTTTCGACTTTGTTTGCCACAAGACATTGCTAAAGAAGCTTGAAAACTACGGTGTTTGAGGGGTTTCTTATGATTGGTTTAAGAGTTACTTGATTAATAGAAAACAGCGAGCAGAAATAAAAAACATTGATGAGTACAATGTCTTGAGTAGCTTCTTCTCTGATTACTTATGTAGCAAATCTGGCGTTCCTCAAGGTAGAATTTTAGGGCCGCTGTTATTTCTGTTATATATAAACGACCTACCTGGTATAATTTCTCATAAATCCGTTCTTTTTGCAGATGACTTAAGCACTATCATCCCAAAAGAAAAGAATATTGATTTTAGTAAAAGTATTAATGAAACAGCAACTGTAATAGCTGAGCTTAACAGAAATAACCAAAAAAATAATGTAAATAAAACTCATATAATGCAATTTTACAATATCAAATCTAAACCTCAAAACCTTAAAATAGTTTACCAGAATAAGCAAATAAAAGAAACCAATAGAGCAACATTTCTTGTAATCGCTCGATAATCACTGTAACTGGAAAGCACATGTAGACAGTTAAACACACATTAAAGCTTACTTAGCCACATTTTATTAAAGCCACATTAAAGATTTGCATTTGCTACCCGTAGGCTATCTTTAGTTGCTTCTAGAAAAACATCCCTTATGGCTTATCATGGATATGTGTCGTCAGTCCTAAGGTATGGTCTCGTAATTTGGGGCAACTCGGTAGAAGTGGAGAGTGCTTTCCGAGTCTGTCAAAAGTAAAAGATAAAATAAAACTAAGTATACAGTTATTGTTTTCTTATATTTCGAGAGCATGTCTCCTTTCACGACTTTTCTCTAAATCTCGTGGTTCCGGACTTGGCCATGGCCGCTCTTCTTAAAAAACCATCCTGTATAGTTAGGTGTATTATTAAAATATTAATTTTTTTTGCTAGTTAACTAAGGATTTTGATGTTATGACCTTAAGTATACTTAATGTAATCTTAGATTTAGATTTTAATTTTCGCAAGCCAAATAGGCAAAAGTTGTATTGTACTTAACATTATAGCTATAAGATCTTTCATTGTAACCACAATTTAAAGCGAAATAAATGACTTGAACTTGTTAAACTATTATATAATAAACACTCTATACAATTAGTCAACACTAATTAAATACATCCTTGCATTCGCGTTTGCAATACTTTTTAAAAGCTTTTTTCATGCTTTTGCTACACTTGTAATCTTTACATGTAGACTTGTAAGCAGCCTTACAAGCTTTTTTACAACTTTTTATTGCTTTTTTATTGTAACTCTTCCAAATCCTTAAGGTTTCTACAGGACCTAGTTTAGTATCGTCTGATAATTCGATCGTTGTATTTCCACCCGTCATTTCTTTACCATCACCTGCTGGTCGAATTGTTTCAATGATTGGATTGTGTACTTTTACAATGTTCTTATTTTTTATTTCGCTCCCATCGCTATCACTGTCATCTGATTGTTCTAATGTATCTGTTTTCCTTCCTTTTGTAACTTTTTTGCGTAATTCGTTATGATCTATGTTTTCTCTATCTCTAAAGTTATCGTTCCGTGCTTTAATTAAATAGAGGACTGCGGTATCTCTGGGCACTTCATTAGGACCATTATTGTTTATATCATCCAATAACCCGTCAGTGTCTTCTAGATCGGAATCCTATAATTCAAAAAATGTCAATAGTGTGCAGAACAAAATATAGTTTGAAATAATTCTAAAATTGTGTTTGTTTGTTGTTGAACTTAATGTATATATGACTTTAGTAGTCTATACTTATAATAAAGGAGTAGAGGCCAAAAAGTCTTTACTTGGAAAAAATAATTAATAAATGTGGGTCAGAGACGTAATATTACCTACTGAACATGATTAGGACGTTTTTTGAAAGAACTACCGCACACATTTCGATGGAATTGTGTACCTATATGGATAGAATACAGCCCGGAGCTCCCAACTATATTTTTTTAGTTTGATGAATCACATAAATCCAAGACGATAGCTTAATCTCTCTATGCTACACGGTCTCATATACAACTGGGGTCTCGAATCGCGATTGACTGGTCGGCGCGCATGAATTTCCATGGTGCGGCTAAAAACCGTAATACTTGTAATTAAGAATGCAACGTCTTGTTTTAATTTTTTGCAAATATACCTTTATAACTTGTGCAGCAGAGTTCAGAAATTATTGTAAGAAAAATATTTCTGGGTCAATTAACTCAAAAGTTCGTAAAAATAAACTTGAACAAAAATAATGCAAAACGTGTTATTGTTAAACACAACATAACAACCTGTCACACCTATATATATCCTCTAACTAAGGGGTAAGTAGCGGTGTTTTAAGCACCTGCGTTTCGCCGGATATATTTTTGGTCCTATATAAATGAGGGCCAGTCCATTGCCACGTACGAGGCACTGTTGCAGACTCCGGACTGCTATTGAGTATTTATTTGTTAGAAAATCCCAACAGCTATCCAACCCAACTCAATAGAACTTGACATTCTAAAACGGCACCAAGACCAAGCGAGCCAAGCCGCTGGCAGGTGAGCTAGTGTATTTATATTAACAACAATACAAGTCACGCAAGTAATAATAATCGAAAAGACATGGAAACTTACATTTGACGTAAGAATAACAACTAAAGTTTTATTTTGATCGTGGGTATCTCTCAGGACTCCACTAGCAATGTTATAAGTGTCCAATTCGTGAAATTGTTTCAATGCATTATTCCTTTTTTCGTTCAGATTCGCTAAAGAGGCTAGTAGTTTACCAAATTTTGCTGTAACTTCGCCACTTTTGTTATTGTTGTTCAATTTCTCATTTGGTGCTGATAGGGTATCAGTTACCTGTGTAGAAAAGCTTGTTTTTAGAACATTTCATAGTTCATCTATCTTCTATCAGGAAAATAATTTAATAACTCCTTTGAAATTTTAATCAAACACACGCGATTTTCATGCATTTCACGCAGACTATAAAGTTTAGTAATAACGTTTAATAATATTTAGTTAACACACTTTTGGCCCGTTAAGACGCCCTGTGTTAGGGAGGCCATACGTAATAACACATGTCAACACCCAAGACACAAGAACACACTTCTGCTTATCACACACAATTGATCAACTGAGCAAACGGGGTCAAACAATCTCACAAATAAACATTTATTTCTTCAAAAAATGCAATTTAGGACGACGATAAATATTTGAAAATGGGCCAAACTTACAATACAAAGAATAAACAAAAAAACACAAATCAGGTAGTCAGTTGAAAACAACACCATTGCAAATTTTGTCCATAACGATGAAGCAGTAAAATTTCACATAGCAACTTGTTTTCAGTCAATTTCATTTCAATATTAATTATTTCTGCAAGTCAATTGCCATGCAGCATGTTATACTGTACAAAAATTTCAAACTAAAAGTAGGTACTGAGGTAAAATAATTAAAAAATACGGAATGAGTCGCATATTGTTAGTTATTCTGTTGCCAACTCTAAATTTCCTAAACTAATTATTTCTCAACCAATTCAAAAAACCTTAAAGTTAAGCATCTTGCAATCGATGGCCGGAAGTAGGTAATAGTGCAATTAGGTATAGTCGATACTTAAGGTCACTTTAGTGTACATTATTTTTATTAAGTTGTTTTGACATTTAAATGACAATCATCGTCATTAATCTGGACATACGGTCGAGTCGAAATGAGAATCGAAGAAAGAGAGTCGAAGAGAAAATTGGAACGACACAAGTGGAAAAAATCAAATCAACAAAAATATAGAAGTTCCTTGGAATAAAAACTCTTATGCATAATCTCTTATGGCATTTTCCGTAACGGTGCCGTTTACACTTCCCAGATTTTAGTCGCATTGGGCTAGCCAGGATTTTGTTATGGGGAGGGCTAGCAGAGGTCAGCCTGATATAAATTTGTTATTTTTAATAGATTGCTGTTCGTCCACTTCTACGACAATGAGCCTAGCATGAAAATTTGCATTTATAATAATAATAATAAGACAATAATAATAGTTATCATTATTGATATTATATAATTTGGCTTAGTGGCGAGCCGTCGGTGAGTGGCGACACCGTGGACCCTGATTCTCATTGGGGCTAAATGAGACCCCTGACTTGCCTTAATTGGCCGTCTGGGGGTGGAGACGCAAGATCAAGTAACAAAAAGCTCCAAGGGTGGAAGTGTTAAAGGGCATAACGCCGGTAGTAGCGCTTTAGTGAAACCGCAGCATACCTCTCGACATCCTTTAGCCATCCACACCAACGTTGCCCCTTTTGTCACCATTGATGGTGGCCTTTATGGGGGGTCCGTTTAGTGGGTGGCAAGTCACCACCTGCTTAAATATTTCAAAATGAGACTGAAATTGGCAGGTGCCGTAGTCTCTTTCATAGCCCACTATCTCCCTTGTCACTAATTAGTTCATATGAATAGCCTTGCCATTTTGGCCATTTTTATAATAGATATAGGTACCCTGTCACCATCCATCCAAAATGTTTCTGTTTTTATACTACATTGTATAATATGCTATACCAAACAGGCCTCTAAGTGTTGGCTACAGCCCCATTTATGCCTCTGTAAAGGGCCGTATTAAATCAGTGTTTTTTTTTAATAAAAGGAATAATAATTTAAGTCCTGGTCCGGACGGCTTACACAACTTTTGGATAAAATGGATTCGATGCTCACACGAATGTTTGAAAAATTATAGACCCATCACGTGCTTACCTACGCTGTACAAGCTCTTGACATCCATTCTGAGATCAAAAATTAATTCGCATATTATCGCGAACAATATCTTGGCCTCTGCTCAGAATGGATGCCTAGTTGGGTCCCGTGGTACTAAGGAGCTCCTTCTCATAGACGCGACTATATGCCATCAAATCCGGCGGAACAGGGGTTCGCTCGCTACTGCCTGGATTTACTAAAAGAAGGCTTATGATTCGGTGCCTCATTCATGGTTGGAGGGGGTTTTGGAGTTGTTTAAAATAGATACAACTTTAAAATCCTTCTTAATCACGTGCTTGGGGCAGTGGACCAGTTTTTCCTCAATCAGGAGGTAGAAACAATGTCATTGATCCGCGGGAGTTGATAAGGATAAAACGAGGCATTTTTCAGGGTGACAGTCTCAGTCCGTTATGGTTCTGCTTAGCATCAAATCCACTTAGCACTTTACTGAAGGATTCAATGCTAGGCTACCGACTTCGGAGAGAGGGTGAGGTTATTTCTGATCTGTTGTATATGGATGATCTCAAGCTTTTTGCAACGAAATGACAAGACTTGTTGGACTTACTGAAAGTCACTGAAAATTTCAGTAATGTCATCAGGATGGAGTTCGGTGTTGATAAGTGTGCAATGATGCATGTACAACGGGAGAAGGTTGTAAATTCTTCAAATTTACAGCTTTCTGAGACAATAACTCTCAGATCTCTCTCCGAAGTTGAAACCTATAAATATCTTGGTATGTCACAGTCATTGGGTATCACGGACAAGCACATTAAGCAGTCAGTGAAGGATCGCTTCTTTTATCGCCCTCCAAAGGTAATTAATAGTCTTTTGTACGGTGGCAATAAGGTGCGAGCGTTTAACGGTTGGGTGATGCTCTTGCTCATATACTCTTTTGGCATATTAAGATGGACACAGACTGAGCTGGAAGCCTTGGATAGGAAGCTCCGTCAACTGCTCACGACACACCGCATGTTACACCCACGTTCGTCTGTTATGAGACTGTACATCCCACGGAAATTAGGGGTCGTGGCTTTTTAAATGCCAAAAACCTCCACAACCGCGAGGTGTGCAGTCTCAGGGATTTTTTCCGCAACACCGAATATGGGTTGCATCGCGATTGATACGACGATGTCGTAGCAGTTGATAGGGGTATCATGCCGCTTTTCTTGGCAAATGAGAACTGGCGCAAACCAGTGGTGCTAAGCACCGAGGACCGTAAAGACATATGGAAAGGCCAGGAGCGGCACGGTCGATTCTATCGAGCCTTTATAGGGCCTGAAGTGGACCTACTTGCATCGGTGAACTGGCTTCGCTTTGGTGACCTCTTTGGGGAAACTGAAGATTTTGTCAGTGCAATTGCTGATGAAGTTATCTCGTCAAAGCCGAGAAGGACAAACTAAGCAAGTACCTTGACTTGGCCCACGAGGTTACCGCCTGTAGGACCTGACTCAACAATCATTGTTCCGATAGTTGTTTCGGCAAACGGCCTTATAGCGAAGAGTCTCGACCAACATCTCAAAAGGCTCTCGCTTGATGGTTGGATCAAGGGTCAGATACAGAAGGCAGTACTCCTTGACATGGCACGCATCGTCAGGAGGTTCCTCACTCTGCAGCCCTAACCACCGGTAGCTTGGGCCCTGCTCCGCTGCTGGCGGAAAGCTAGGTTTAGGTTTTAATAATAATTTTATATTGTTTTATCCAAATATTATAAAAATGAAAATTTTAGAGAAGAAAATAAATAAAGAAATAATAATAACAAAAAGCTCCAAGGGTGGAAGTGTTAAAGGACATAACGCCGGTAGTAGCGCTTTAGTGAAACCGCAGCACACCTATCGACACCCTTTTATCATCCACACCAACGTTGCCCCTTCTGTCACCATTCATGGTGGCCTTTATGGGGAGCCCGTTTAGTGGGTGGCAAGTCACCACCTGCCCAAAAATTTTAAAATGAGACTGAAATTGGCAGGTGCCGTAGTCTCTTACATAGCCCACTATCTTCTTATCACTAATAAAATCATATTAATAGCATTGCCATTTTACCCATTTTTATAATAGATATACCATTTCACCACCCATCCAAAAGTTTCTGTTTTTATACTATGTACTTTGTATTTTTTATATCAAACAGGCCTCTAAGTGTTGGCTATAGCCCCACTTATGCCTTTGTAAAGGACCGGATGAAATCCGTGAAATTTTTGAATTAAAGGAATAATATTTTAAATGATATGAAATGAAATATTGTATATAATAAATATTAAATATTATATTTATGAAATTGTTTGAATAAAAATAATAATTTAAAAAAATTAAAATGAGACTGAAATTGGCAGGTGCCGTAGTCTCTTTCATAGCACACATCTTGCTTATCACTAATAATTTCATATCAATCGCCTTTCCATTTTACCCATTTTTATAATAAATAATATATAAATATACCATGTCACCATCCATCCGAAAGTTTTTGTTTTTTTATACTACATTGTATTTGTTATATCAAACAGGCCTCTAAGTGTTGGCTACAGCCCCACTTACGCCTTTGTAAAGGACCGGATGAAATCCGTGATATAATTGAAATACAGAGAATAACAATAATAATAACTCATAGTTATCAGTGTACGTCAACGATACGATTACGCGACACTACATACGTCTTTCACGCACATTTTCTTTCTAGGGTCAGTGAGTCGGTCTGGGGGCGGGGTGGACACCAGGTTAACACGGGGTGCCGGGCCCACACATGCCCCTACCTGGCTACAACAATGGGCTAAGGATATATCTGGTTACAAAGAGCTCAGCTCATTGGAGTTTCAATTTTGTAGTGTCTTAGTGAAATTCTCAAACAGTAACTCATCAGGAGCAATTAGGTATACATATCTCAGTTGTCAAATACAACAGTACAAATTAATGTCTGTAATCTGTAAAAATGGCGGCATTAAGGTAAGGGGGGCGAAGTGCGCCTGCCGGGTAAGTGCGCCTACTATAAATATTTCATAAACTGTTGATGGATGGATAAAGTGGAGTTATTTTAAAAGTAATAGGTAACATTAATTCATAAATTAATAGGTAACATTTGACGTCTGTCAGTTTTATCTTCATTGTGAGGTTCAGGTCACCTGCTTAAAAACATTGACTAAAGTGAATAAATCGTTACGGACTTGAAACATATTTCAATTTTAAAAATCATCAGGCGAATCCCTGTCCCATTATTATTTTTCTTTCGTAAATTTAAGGAGCAAAATAAGACAAGTATATAATTTAACAAAAATGTAGCATTTATTCAGTTGAACTATCAGAACTGTTATTAGTACTGTCATCTTCATCAATGCTGTCAGCACTCAGAGATATTATTAATTCATTTTCAATAATATTGAATATTCTCACATCTCGTTCAAAATCTTGTAAAATTATTCTTTGTTTTCTCTACGACTTTTCTCCAGTCTGTGCACGCAGTTTGTAGCAGAGACATCATTTTAGCAGTACTGAAGGGTGGTTCAGTATTGTTCCACGCTGCATGACCCTTTATTTGTGCTTAAATAAGCTCGATGGCGTTATACTGGTAATGGCAAGTAGGCAAAAGAATAACTTTGCGTCCATGCTCTAGGGCTACTTCATCGATTACATAGCAGAGCTTGGACGGCTTAGTTGCTTTCACTACATTTAACACCACAACTTTTAAAAAAGTTGTTCTTGCATCCACACCATTTCTTACCAGCCACGAGACAATATCTTGCTTTTTATTTGCCTGAGTTAGTGGTTTATCAACTTGTACAGATGATATGGTGCATTGTCCATTATAATTTTCGATGGGTTTTCTAAGCTGACTAGCAGCTTCTCGAACCCCTCTTTAAAAACCTCAAAATTCATTACCTCATGGATTACTTGTAGTTTCAGAGGCGAATGCAAGGAGGCAGTCTGGAATAAAACATTGAGAAGCTGATCCCGCGTGACATATAATAAGTCAGGTTCCTTTTCCCGATGGAACTGTATTGGTGGAGGCCGCTGTATCATCGGTCCATATCCGCGAAACCGTATGGTTTGCATTCAACCATGTTTCGTCAATTAAGACGACATTGTTCCAATCTTTAATTTTATTTACTTGACGTAAGAATGTTACTCTCTTCAACATAATATTGTAGCATTCTAGCAGGATTTTCCGCTTGTCAGATTTTTTAAAATCTAAAGCCAATCGATTTTAAAACCTTCGATAGAGACGATTTACCGCCAAAAAATAAGCCTGTGTCTTTCAATGAACTCATTAGCTTTTCCCGTGTAGGAAATTCTTTTCTCCAGTAATATCCATAAATGTGGTTGCGAATTGCAGCAGCATTAAAATTATCAACGCCAACAATTTTCATGTCCCTCTTTCTTTTTCGGTGTAGGTACGCAAAATATTATCTTCTGAGCCTGATGGTCCGTATTTCTCTTTCAGAATTTGAGTTACTGTTCTCTTCCCTATTCCCAATGCTTCGGGAACGCGTTCTCTCAGTTGTGTCAATGGTAAAAGGGCCCGTCGTTAACAGATTCACGTTGAAAATAATTGTACAATTTCACCACTAGTTCGCGAGATTGACTGTTTTTCGCGTTTTCCCCCGGTTCGACATGGTAAGACTGTAATGTTGTTCTTATTTACTAATCGTTAAGCAATCGGAGTCCAATTTATAGCCAGGCAAACGTAGTCAGTAAGATCAGTCCAATAAAAAAGCCGGGTCAGAAGAAAATAGCAGAGAGTGCACCAAAAACGCACAGTCTCGTTAGGATACATTATTTCTATCTCTCGGTAGAGAGTTAAATATTCCTTCTTCTTCTTATGTGGCTTTTTAACGTGGTAAATATTCCTTGATTTCTATGATCACTTTTTTTTAATATTATTTATGGCAATTGTTTAGAACATTCATGCCAGCATCATGTCAAAAGAGAAAGATATAATTAACAAAATCGGAGAAATTTTGATGTAAGTATCTGAAACAAAGGAAAAATATCTTACACTACATACTATCTACAAAATTATCAAATTACTATTTTAAAAAAAACTAAATAATTACATAATATACACATGGTTTAACATAAATACCAGTTTAATTTAATTTACACACAACTACAGCTTGATGTTATTTTCAGTTATGAAAGATGATAATATATTAATTGAATTAACGTTAATATTACACAGAATGTTATCTATATGAATAGGAAGAGGAAATTTAAAATGAACCAATGAACTAAATAATGAATTATGATCAAATAAGGGGCAAGAAAAGAAAATATGATTTATATCAGCATCATCCATACCACACTCACAAATTGATGAATCTTTAATTCTCAATTTCTTAAGATGAACAGCAGAAGAGCAATGGCCGAATCTCAACCTAGCTATTATACAACAAATTTTCCTATTACATTTAAATTTATAAAACCAGGGTTTAGCTTGAATATCAGGTTGGAGTTTAGCATAATAAGCTCCTGTTCGTCTACTAGTCAGTGACCATCTTTTGAACCACCTAGACTTTAGGTCACGAATAGGGAGAAGTAAAAGGTCTTGAGGATAATTTTTGAAAGGAACTTTATCACCGCATATTATAGCTTGCTTTGCAATCTCATCAGCCTTTTCATTGCCATGTATATTATTATGGCTTGGAATCCAAGCTAAGTGAACAGAATAACCAATAGAACTACACTGTATTAACATTTCCTTGCATTTAAATATAATCCAGTTTTTGGAACCTATTTTAAATGGATTACTCTGAAAAGCTTGAAGAGCACTTAAAGAGTCAGAAAAAATAACAGTTTTCTTTAATTTGAACAGCAATATATAATTGATAGCTTCCATTATACCCCTACATTCACCAACAAAGACAGATGTTTCAGGAGGACACTTAATCTTTTGAACAATATTGTAATTTTGGTGGAATAAACCAACACCAACACACCCATTTTGATCCAATTTCGAGGCATCTGTGAAGATGCTATGCCAGCCTGGCCAAAGATTATCTTTAATCCTTAAGAAATGTTTATTAACAAAGGGATCTACTTTGCTCAAATCCAAATGAAGATGTAAAGTGGGTTCAAATAAAATACACTGATAGTCAAATTCAAACAGAGAAATTTTAGGGGTTCTATGAGTAGGGTATTTGAGGGCTTTAATTTTTGAAAAACTCATAACTAAGCAAGGAGTTTTTTTATGTTTCCAATAAGGCTGGGAAATATAACTAAATAATAATTGCAGTTTTGGAAAAAGAGGATGAGAAGAAAATTGAAACAAACGAAACAAAAACATGTCCGAAAGATATTGACGTCTTAAATCTAAAGGAGGTTCATCACATTCCACTTGCAAAGCGTTTTTAGGAGTAGATCTCATTGCTCCAATAACAATACGTAACGCTCTTGCTTGGATCAAGTCCAATGAATTGAGCGCTCTTTTACAAGCTGGCTCATATAAAAATGAAGCATAGTCAATAACACTACGAATAATAGCATTATAAAGAAGCTTTAAATAATAGGGATGAGCACCCCACCAAACACCAGCCAAACACCTTAAAATATTCAAATTTTTTTCGCACTTAACCGAGATATAGTTTAAATGCGATGAAAAGTTCAATTTGCTGTCTAAAATAAGACCTAAAAACTTTTTTTCATTTTCGACAGGAATCCTAGTGTTGTTAACCATTATGTTAAGTCTGGGCTTTAACCGTTTTCTAGTAAAAATAACTACAGAACTTTTTAGAGGAGCTATTTCTAGACCATTGTAACATAACCAAATATTTAATGACTCAAGAGCTTGAGACAATTTATGAGCAGAATTTAAAATATCACGATCTGAAATATAAACAACAAGATCATCAGCATATTGCAATAACCTGCAATAAGGTGACACAAATTTGTTTAAATCATATGTGTAAATATTAAAAAGCAAAGGACTTAGAACAGAGCCCTGAGGCAAGCCTTTGAAGACAGATCTGCAACATTTAATATCCCCGTTTATTCTTAGTTGAGCTGTACGGTCTAGAAAAATATTAAGTATAAAATTAGTTATTTTACCAGGTAAAAACAAACTTTCCATTTTAGTTTTAAGAATAGAAAGTATAACATTGTCATATGCGGAGCATATATCAAGAAAAGCAGCAACAACAGACTCATTTCTAGAGAATGAGAGTCTAATATCAGTAACAAAAATAGACAAACTATCTAAAGTCCCCCTACCTTTTCTAAAACCATATTGACATTCAGGCAAAAGATTTCTGCTTTCGATTAGCCACTCCAGACGATTTTTAATAAGATGTTCTGTGATCTTTGTCAGAACAGAAGACATAGCTATTGGACGATAACTATCAGATCTTTCAGGATCTTTGCCGGGTTTTAAAATTGGAATAATGATTTGGGTTTTCATCACATCTGGGACAAACCCCAAATCTATCATCAAGTTTATCATTTCCAGATAATAACCTAACATTTTCTCACCAGCATTAACCAAAAAGGAATATGGAATTCCATCTGGACCAGGGGAAGTATCTTTAAGAGAAGCGAGAACAAGGCGCAACTCTTGCATGGAGAAAGGAGTAAAACTTGCATCATAATCAGAACTTGAGGTGAAAGTATCAAAAGAACTAGGAACAAAGGGTGGAGCCAGCCTGTCCATGAATTGCTCAAACCAACTTTCACAACTAGGGTATGGAGGAGAAGGTTCTCTATATGAACCACGAAACTTTCGAATTGATTTCCATACATACGAGGAATTGACACTAGGAGAAATAGTAGAGCAAAAGTTTTTCCATCCCTCTGACTTTTTCGAATGAAGGATTTCCTTTGACTGAGATAGAACATCCGTTAATGACTTATAGTTTTCATTTGTCATGTCCTTAGAATACAATTCTTCAGCGGTCTTTCTATTTGTCACAGCATCCGTACACTCTTGATCCCACCATGGAGGAGATCTATGTTTCTTATTTTGAACTTTTAAGGGAAATGAATGCTTAGCAGCAGAATGAATAATATTTATAAATGAATGAATACATTGATTCAAAGAATGGGGAAATATCAGGGGAAGATCACAAACAATTTCTTCTAAAAATGATTTAAATTTGGACCATTCATCAGAATCAGTTTTATTGCTTAGTTTATACTGTAACAATGGCTTAAATGGAGTTTGTTCAATTTTAGAAAATGGAAGATCAATTAAAACAGGAAAGTGATCACTTCCAAAACAAGATGATAAGGTTTTCCATGACATTGAAGGAGTTAAACTAGCTGATACCATAGTCAAGTCCACAGCACTAACCTGCTCATTTGGTCTTGTACGACGAGTAGGGCTCCCAGTGTTTAATAAACACAATCCCAGCTTATCCATTATATTGAAAATATAATTAGCAAGAGAATCTGAGGCTTGACAACCCCAGACTGGATGATGAATGTTAAAGTCTCCCATTATAATAAAGGGACCTTTTATGTTTGCTAAGATATCAAAGAATGTTGTTAGTATGTCAAAAGATGGTCTGGGTATATACAATGATATAAATGTTATGTTTTTAAACCTAACAGCAACAAAAGAGAACTTCTCAGATACAGAAGATGATGGTAAATGTACAAGATGAGAATTTACAGAGTTTCTGACAAGTATGGCAGAACCACCATACCCGTCAGCTTTGTCATCCCTGAAACAGAGGTAGCGAGGAACCTTAAAAAAGGAACCAGGCTTAAGCCATGTCTCAGAGATAGCAATAACAATAGGGTCATATTTATTGATAATATATAACAAATCTGTTTTTTTACTATTTAAACTTTGGCAATTCCATTGTAGCCCTAGTGAGGGAGCCATAATGGAAAGGTTGTGATGATGGAATGGAAGAATCTAGGGCAACGTTGGACGGTACAAAAGTAGGACAATTAAGTAGCTTCATGAGAGCCTGTATGAGCTCCATAATGCTACCAGAGGAAGAAAGGGGATCCGAACCATGACAATTAAAAGCAACACCATTATTGTTGATCATAGGTGGATTCGCAACAATGGCCTGATGGGCAGATTGATCATAGCCATGGCGTTGTAGAGGAGGAGGTCTGGGTTTTATGAATATTGTTTTTTTATGTGAACTATTAGCTTTTGCAGCATAAGAATGAGAGGTAGAAGAATGACTATTAGCATACGATGTTTTTGCTGCATCACTATATGATTTACCCCTAATAGGAGAATGTAATTTGGAAGCTTCAATATAAGATACACTTTTGTCTGCCATAGTAATCTTAATTTCTTTTTGTCTGCTAAACTCTGGACAGCTCTTATTTGTAGAGTAATGCAAGCCGGAACAATATATACAAGATGAAGTGCCCTCTTCCACATTGCATGAGTCACCAGTATGACCCTCTCCACACTTGTAACAACGTGGCTTAGACCTACAGCTATTTTTTGTGTGCCCAAACTTACAACATTGAAAACATTGTACAGTAGGATAATAGTAGCGTTCAACTGGAAGAGAATTAAAGCACATGAATACCCTTGGAGGCAGAACCTGACCATCGAAAGATAACACGCAAGATTGTGACGGCTTAAATACAGGGGCACCATCAACAATTACTTTATAGTTTAAGCGCCGAATTTTTACTATGGGGCAGCCATCAAGAGGGACACGAATGTTCTCCAGTACCTCTTCTTCAGACCATTCAGTGGGGATCCCCTTGACAAGACCCAATCGGACTGTGCTAAATGATGGGATAAATGCCTTAAAATCATTTTTAATTAAAATTTCATTTGCAATGAAAATATCGGCAGAGTTTGCATCACTGAATGACAGTGATACCCTATTACGTCCTATTCTACTGACACTTCCTTCAACAATATTTTGTATCTTATTCTTATTGAGAAAGTGCCCAAAGTTAATTGGGTGCAAGAAAGTACCTGAAGTGGGAGAAGGCTCAATTTTTTGGACATGCACTGTAAAAGGCCCCTTATCGGAAGACTTATATACCTGCCTACCAGAGGGGGTATAAACTGGGATTGATGGGGTTTGCGAAATGGTTGCTGAAGGAGAAGCAAGTGAATCAGTCATTTGACAATCAGTTATCTGTGAATCTGTGATGGACTTTGATGATGGACATATTGTTTGGCCTAATGGAATAACTGAATCCTGGGAATGTTTCTTTTCTTTATTATATTTATGCTTTTTGCATGTTTTTTTCCGTTTAATGGTAGAAAAGGAGCCATCGCCATGCTGATTTGGTTCCACAACATCTGAAGAATCAGAAGCGATGGAGACAAACTCAGCTGGTGAGGGGACAAAATCACGCCTATCTGCGTTAAATTCAATAGACAGGTTTAATTCTGGGGGCCTGCCGCCCCCATCGTATGTTTCCATCCGATTCGATGAAAAACAATTGAATAAAACAAATGAAGACTATATTCTATGAATTTTGTTAAAAAACTTACCAACGATGAAAAATACACGTGCTACGCTAATGAAATATTCTATCTACATACAAACACTAATATTATACACTAAATACAGCAAAAAGATATTTTTCACAATTTAATAATCGCCAAAGCACCCGAGCTCCTTGACACAACTTTGACAATTCTCTATGATCACTTCGCGCAACACCAATGCGTTAGCATCTGTTAGTCTGTGAAACTGAACACCACAATACAACTTTTTTTTTTTTTTTTTGTGGCAATTGTCAACATGACATTTGTGCCAGTTTCACGTCAAAAAATACAAAAAACATCCTAAAACGAATTTGAGCAAACTATGAACCAGAATAGGCTTATTTTGTATGAAAAAATGAAAATATACACATATAACAATAAAAAAGAATAATAACTTAAAGAAAACTTATTCGAACATAAACAAACAACATTAAAAACAAATAAATATGTACAAAGTTATAAACGAATGTTATTGATAGTGAGAAAGTGAACGAAAACTTTATATATATCAATATTAGTAAATGATAAAAGTTCAGGAATATGAGTCGGAAATGAGACTTTTAATGATATGAGAGAATTGTAGAAAAAAACATTATCATACAATGGACAGGAAAAGAATATATGATTGAGATCCCCCTCATCCAGGCCACATTCACATATAGAGGAATCTTTCACATGAATCTTTTTTACCAAACCAAAATAAATGCAGTAAACATAGAGCTAAGACAACCCTTATGAATAATAGTTTAGTGTGTATGGGTCCCCTTGTATATAACAAGTTGCCCAAAGAAATAAGAGACTTAAAAATTAATTTGTTCAAAAAGGCTCTAAAAAAATTTCTAATTGAGAAGTGTTATTATAAAATCAATGACTTTTTTGCTTTTGACTTTAGTTTAAGTTGACATATTATTGTTGTTATTATTTTATGACATTGCTTCAAATTTATTGTTTAATTATACATTAACTTAATTGATATTCAAATTATTATTATACTGACACATTGTATTAAGTTTATATTTAATTTGATTATAAAAATAATGTTCCTTTTATGCATGCCATCGCTCGACTAATTTGCACGCCTGTGGGCAAAATACGATGTAAGTTCATCTATATCTATTATATTCACCTGATCTAATACAACCTGCGCATATTATTGTGTTGTATGTATACTCGTATTTTGAGCAAATAAATGATTCTTATTCTTATTCTTATTCTTTAAATGTGAAGGTGAGCAACAATGACCAAGCCTCATGCGAATTAAGGTCGACGTATAAATCTTACCGAAGTACCACCGCGAAAACCAAGGTTTACTTGGTATTTCTGGTTGGATCTTAGCAAAACCAGAACCTTTGGATAAGCTAGTTGTTCTCCAGTATGTAGACCATGACTTATAAAGAAAACTTTTAGGGAGGCAGATAAGGTCAACGCTATAATTAATAAACGGGACCTTATCACCACAAGAAACCGCTTCTTTGGCCGCTTTATCAGCACGTTCATTACCAGAAAGACCAAGGTGTCCTGGTATCCAAGCAAGAACCACTTCTAGTCCTTTATCAATACAATCAGATAACGATTTTTTAATTTCGAGAACAATGGGGTGAAATTTAGAGTGAAAAGGGTTAGACAGAAGGGATTGAAGCGAGCTACGAGAATCTGAAAAAATTATGGTCTGACGAAGTTTGAAGAGAAGGATATATTTTACCGCCTCAAGAATTGCTAGACATTCACCTGTAAAAACAGAGGACTCAGGAGGGCATTTTATCTTTTGAACAATATCAAACTGGGAGTGAAATACACCACAACCAACACATCCAACCTGAGACAATTTTGAGGCATCCGTAAAAATGGTATGCCATCCACGCCAATTCCTGAGCAAGAGCTCTTGAAAATACTTATCAGCGTAGAGGTCCCCCTTACAGATACCAAAGTCCAAAATTATTTCCGGCTGCGATATTATAACAAAGTCATTAATATTATAAATCGATAGTTTAGTAGACCGATACGTGGGATCCTTAAGCAATTTAAAGATTGAATAACTTTTCAATAGAAGCGGATGTTTTTTAAAAGTCCAAAAACGGGAAGTGTAAACATATCGTTTGAGAATTTGGAGTTTAGGAATGAGAGGGTGATTAGAGAAATGAATAGAACGGAAGAAAAATCTATTAGCTAGGAATTAACGACGAAGATGAAGAGGAGGGTCCACACACTCCACCTGAAGAGCGTTAATTGGAGATGATTTCATAGCACCAGTAATAATCCGGAGTGATTTGGATTGAATTAGATCAAGTTTGGTAAGATCTTGCTTACGTGCAGGTTCCAGCAAGAAGATAATCCAAGACACTACGGATAATGGCATTATATAGTAATTTAAGATTAAAAGGGTGTGCACCCCACCACACCCCAGACAAACACCGTAATAAGTTAATATTCCTCTCACACTTATTTGAAATGTATTCACAATGCTGACGACCACATAGTTTACTGTCCAACCAGAGACCTAAAAATTTAACCGACTCCTTTACTGGAATTCTGCACTCACTAATAGAGATATTTAAATCAGGAGGATTTCTTTTACGAGAAAACAGAACGATATTACTCTTTGTAGGAGATAAATCTAGACCATTTTTTGAAGCCAGTCATTTAAACATTCAAGGGAATGGGAAATACACTTACTAGCCACATCAATTTTGTGATGAGAGCTGTAGACAAGTATGTCATCAGCGTATTGAAGGATACGACTTAGACCAACAGAGGATTCCAGATCATACGTGTATACATTATATAGAAGTGGACTTAGGACAGAGCCCTGCGGTAAGCCCCGCCAAATGACCCTATTAGAAGTAATAGAAGAATCACTGCAACGGAGATATACATATCTCTCTGAAAGAAGATTCATAATAAAATTTCCTAATTTAGCTGGAATTCTCAATCGATTTAGTTTATTTTTAAGAAGGGAAAGTTGGACACTATTATGATAGTGTGCGGAAATATCTAGGAAAGCAGCTATAATAGATTCATTGCGCGTAAATGAAAGTCGTATGTCAGTCGTAAAAATGGCAAGGCTGTCCATAGTGCTCTTGCCTTTTCTAAAACCGTATTGAGACTTAGCGAGTAATTCATTGCTCTCAAGAAACCACTCAAGGCGGTTCTTAATCAAATGCTCCGCAATTTTACTCAAGACTGAAGAGAGAGCGATAGGACGGTAAGAGTTAGGGTCCAACGGATCTTTATTAGGTTTCGGAATAGGAATAATATATTGAGACTTCCAAGAAACTGGAACAAATCCGGTTGCAAAAATTGTGTTAACCAAAGTTAAATAATAGTTCTGAAGGCAAACATTAGCTTTAGAAACAAATGAATATGGTATGCCGTCAATACCCGGAGCAGAATCTTTAACGGATTTCAAAATGTTTTTCAACCCATTAAGTGTAAACGAGGTTGATCGAGGGGATCATTAGAAAAGGGATTAGAAAGAGATGGTAATTCTGAATGATGGGGACAATAATGAGGGGCCAACTTGTCCATAAATTCATCAGCCCAAACTTGGGAAGGGCAACAACTACGATAAGGAACACATTGAGACCGACGATACCTATGTATTTTCTTCCAGATAAGAGATGAAGGAGTATTGGGGCCTATGCTGGAGCAAAATGACTTCCAACCATTACGTTTTTTATCATGAAAGAGACGCTTGGATTTTGCGATAATTTTATTCAATTCAATAAAATTATCACGGGTCATAGACAGACAAAAGATAGCTTCTGCATCATTACGAGATCTAACGGCTTCAGAGCAATCCTTATGCCACCATGGAGGAGAAGGAACTTTGTCTGGGTGAGATTTCTTAACCGGGAAAGTCAAATCAGCACATTCTACTAGAGATCGTACTAACATCTCAGAACAGGTAATAATGTTAGAGGAATTTATAAGAGGTAAAGTTAAGGCTTTGGAACCAGTACGATCATTGAACACATCCCAGATCGAACTGTTATTGTCAATTATATATTTAAGAAGCGGAGAATTAATTGAAGCAGGACGGGAATGTTTTTGCAAGATTCGTAAAAGAATTGGGAAATGGTCACTACCATGAGTAGACGGGAGAACACACCAAGACATTAGTGACGCGAGCTCAGGAGAGCATAAAGAAAGATCCACTGCACTAGTAAACTAATAAACTAACTAGTAAAATCATTAGGACGAGTTCTTCTCGTAGAGGAGCCATCGTTAAGGATGCAGAGATTAAAACTATCTAATGAATCTAATAAAAAAAACACCATTAGCATCCGACAAACCGCACCCCCATACCGTATGATGACAATTCAGATCACCTAGAATAAGAAGGGGCTTAGGAAGAGACATAATTACTGAACATAAATTTCGAATAATAGATTTAGAAGGATGAGGAAAGTATATGGAGACAATTGTAAAATCATTGATGCGTGCAGCAACAGCATCAAAGCCATAATTATGAAAAAAGATAGAAATACTTGAAAAGTAAATATTATTTTTAATAAATAGTGCAATACCACCAAAGCCATCCTGGCGGTCACTTCGAACGTCAACATAGCCTGACAACCTAAAAAAGGAATCAGGTCTAAGCCAAGTCTCCGAGACGGCCAAGACGCTTGGTTCACGTTTATTTATTAGAAATAGCAAATCAGACTTTTTGTTGCAAATACTATGACAATTCCATTGAAGAATCCTGTCAAAGGGACCCATTTTGAAGTAGGGAAATAAGTGAATTTAAGTTGAAGGCAGCGTTGGACGGTGAATTACTTGAAGAGGAGGAATTAGACATGAGGGAGGATAATAGATTCAAGAGCTGTAGGAGTTCAGCTATTATAGCTTGAACAGAAGGAGTCTCATTTTTTTGGGCCAGAGGATTTAATAAAGCACAACCGTTTTGCGATGCTCCAGAGGATTCTTCTCGAATGATGCTCATGTGCGCTTCACGATCATAACCAACACTAGATGAAGGCAATATATGGGATTTCATAGATTTTCTTCCTCCCCTGTAATGAACTTTGGACGGTTCAGTAGTTAAATTCCTGGATGGACTAGGTAAAGGAGCTGCAACAGAGGTGGAAGTAACTTCAGCAAAGGACTTTTTATATGCAGGGAAAAACTGAGATGCTTCAGCATATGAAATAGATAATTCTGACATACGGGATTTAATGTTATTTTGCCTTTGCATTTCAGGGCAGTACTTGCTATTAGCAAAGTGATTGCCACCACACCACAAACATTTCGCATCAACTTCATCCACGTTGCATGACTTTCCTAAGTGGTTAGAACCGCATTTAAAACAAGCAGGTTTTGACCGACACTGCGTCATGGTGTGTCCGTATCTACAGCAATGGAAGCACTGAATAGTCGGGAAGGCATAAGCCGCAACAGGGAAAGAGTTGTAACATAGATAAACTCTAGAGGGCAAAATTTGACCATCAAAAGTCAAAACCACTGTTTGCGACGGTTTCCACGTCACAACTCCGTCAATGGAAACTTTAAAATTGAGCCGGCGAACTTTTAAAATTGGACCACACTTTTCAGGAACTTTCATCTCGTTCATAACATCCTCTGGAGTCATATCCACTGGGATTCCGCGAATTATACCCATCCGAGTAATATTAAACGACGGAATGAAAGCTCTGAGTTTGTTGTTTGGCGATGAAGGGGACTGGATGAAATTATTGGCTGAAATGGCGGAATGAAAGTTTAGAGCTATACGATTGCGACCAACATTCTTTATTGAGCCATCGATGATTCCTTGAAATTCCCGGGCGCGGCTAAAGAGGAATCTCCCAAATGTCACCGGGTGAAGGGATGTCCCAGCGGTAGTTGAAGTCTCTTCCCTCTGAACATGGACCGTAAAAGGGCCACGATCTGGTGAGTCGTATAATTGCCGACCGATAGGTGTAAAAGAAGTTTTCTGTGAAGCTGCAGGGGGTCCGCTAGGAAGGGGGCTAGAGGAACTAGGGGAGAAGGAGTTGGGGGGGTACATTGTCCAGCCTGGAGAACAACGTCAGACGCATCTGTAAATTTACACGTTGTTTCATCGTGAACCATTGATTTTGTACGTGATCGTGAACGGTCACTACGGGGATCTTTAGTCACGTTACGCTTTTCCGATCGTCGTTTTCTGTTGACTATTTCAAAAGCCTTTTCGTCAACAGATGATGAAATTGATGTAAACGCCGCAGGGGAAGGCGGCTGGACAAAGTCCATGCCTCCACCAGGATCAGGGGGATCATTCATCACGCAACAATATACTAAAAACGCTAATGAAATGAACCTACTAACAAGTGATGTCTATAAACTAATGAAATGGAACACAAAAACCTATTCTGGTGAGATTAATTAACTAAAATAAAAATTTTACCAAAATACCATAAAATTAGCGTGTTTCCGATTTGACGTTCCACCTCGCACCAACAATACAACTATACCTACAACTACAAAAGACTGCGTCAGACTGCGTCACAGTGCTGCCAACTCTAAAAAATATTTTATGCTAAACCTATGTTTGTAAAATGCCAAAATATACCATACATTTAAGAACATGCCAAAAAAAATGCCAACACACTTATAAAGTAGGTATTAATTTAAAAAAATATTGTAAAATAATATTTAAAACGTCATTTTGTGACACAAACTATATATTTAGAACCTCGTCTGTATCTTCTTGATTTGGTTTTTTATATTTATTTTTGCTACATAAACAATCTAATAATTTATTTGTTGAATTTGTACCATTATAACCTATGCGTATCTTGAAATTTTCAACTTTACGCCTGGTAGTCCAACATTAATCGTCCTATAACTCAAAAAGTATGGACATAAGAAAAAAAGTTTGAAACAAAAGTTGTAGAGAATAAACTGATCTTTAAGAATAGATTAACGCATTTTATTGATTGATCTAATATTTCAAGAGTTATTGGCCTTGATAGAAAAACTGGTTCATTAAATGGGCCATAAATCGTAAACGGTAAGTTTTACAAAAAAGTTTATAAGTAAGAAAAGATGCGAAATTTTACTGTCTATAATAATAAATACTAAATAATAAGAACTATGCACTTTTGGGCAAAAGTCATAGATGCTATTCTATGACTTTTGCCCTAAAGTGCATAGTTTTCAAAATATCGGCCGAAAACGTTTTTTCAAGAGGGCTATTGTGGCGTCACCTGGATCTGTCAGCATTTTGTGATTTTATGCTCAGTAAGTAAGTAATAATAAATAAAACCAACATTTGGATCGGAAATTTAGTGCAAAGTTGACCCAAAAAAAACGTCTATTTTTACTGTCCTATTACGTACTAACATATGCATTGTAAACGCAAAACGGAATGCACTAACAGGGATTTATACTTTACAAGTTCGACGCTACTTGACGCTAGATGACAGGATTGAATGTCAATGAAACACCACCCGATTCTAAAACGTTCCTGGCAACGCATATTTGTTACTTTTTAAAACAAGCTGTAGACTTAAAAGGAAAACTGCTAAAAAATATGCTATATTATGCTAAATTGAATATTTTCATGCTATGTAACTCCAAAAAATGCTAAATTGGCAGCAGTGCTGCGTCATGTATTGGCGACATGACATGGCGTCATCGATAAGCACTGGTGTTGCCAGCAACATCCCACCTAAATTGTACCTAACTAGTTAAAAGAATAATAAATATAATTATGCTTTATTTTAATCACAACGTGGTTATTAATTTATGGTAATATTTCTTTACAAGTAATCATTGCATTCGATTCTACTTATCAGCTTTCGATTTTTAGAGTAACATCCTTAGTGTTTAAAAAGAAAAAGGGTTAACTGACGCAACATTGTAACGACGTTCAGTTCTTTAGATCAGAAATTGTTTATTATGTTGAGAATGGTTTATTAGTGAAAGCAAATCGTAAAATTAGTCGTATCGGTCATTATTACAATAAGTATGTAATAGTAATTGAAAAAAGTCTTGAAATATCTTATTGATTGATGTACACAGAAACCTACTTACTAATACTTAGTTCTCTGTCCTTAAGGTTTGCTGGAAGAAAACTCTCTTTAGGGTTAAGCTCGCCTATGTACATGCTTTTATCTAATACCTCTACTGTATCTGTGTTTTGTGTACAATAAAGAATATGAGAAAAGTTAAGCAATTGTGCAGTTTTAACAAAACGAAAAAACATATTTAACCGCCGTTACAAGGTTACGTTGTTGAATTTTGATGAATTGTCAAATGTTACCTATTAAAATGACGCCACTTTAGTAATGACATCTTACGCCGATGTAACAAACTAAAACATAGTTTCGTTTCGGGTAATCATCACAGATCCCTTAAGTCACGCGAACTTGAGATACGCGCCATTTCTTTTTTAGTGTACCTACCTAATTCAAAGTGGTGTGCAGAGATGACCTCGCGTAAGTTATCGCCATAAATATCTAAAACCTGAGTATTTTCTGACCAAATAAACTTTAATAATTTAACTGTTTTATTTTAAGGCCCTGACTTTATTTCACTCCTAAGTATTGAAATTTATAAAAAAAATATTTGAATACTCGAACATAAAATTTGTTAAGTTAGGTAAGTGCGCCATATTGCCTGTACATATATGGCGCACTTTCCCGCAATCCAGAGGTTCCAACTTTTTAAACATAACAGTGTTTTTTACTGACCGAGTGAAGCAAAGGTATGTGTGTTGGATGCCCGAGCATTGGATTATAGGGTGAATCGGCCAGTTAGTCGACTTGGCGTATTTAGACCTACGTAACTTTTTTTAATATACTTTCTGGTCCTAATTTTGAATTTATAAAAAAAACATTAAACAAATTTATTTTCTATCTTTTCACACATCTAAATGTATCTATTAATAGTTATGTTAAGATTTATAAACAAATGCGTTTATTTCAGTTCACGGACACCTTCTGTCAATTTACGTCCGCATTTTCTTCAGTTTACGACCGTTTAAAAGTCACTGAAAAAGAGCTCTTGATGTATCAAGTTAAAGTCGAAAATAAAACAAACAATATTTTCTTCTATTTTTACATTTATTTATTCATTTTTATTATTTACTGTTATAAACTAATATAATATATATATAAAAAAATTATGCGATTATTTTATTTTTTTAATTCAATCTTTATTTTTTACGTAAAAATGGGCATTATATAGTTCGATAGCGCTGCTTAAACATAAGATATTTGTTTCAATGGAGCACAATTTAAATGATACCATCGAACCAAGAGCAAAGATGCCCTTTTGACACGTTTTTTTAATTTTTAAATCGTCTTTCTTGAGCTTCCTATTTTTTCCTCTTCTCTTAGTTACCTTCATAATTTTTTCTATTTTTAAACTTTCCTTCGTTTTTAATTGTTGCTGTTGTTTCTTCGCTGCAAAATTTTCATTCTTTTGTCTTTTTTGTATGATATTCTCTACAAGCTTTAAATTAAATTTCACTCGTTTTGTTTTTAGTACAACTTCTCTTGGCCCTTTCCTTATTTTGCTTTTATCCTTTGGTGCTGGTGGCTCCGGAAAATGTAAATATTATTCGAAATTGTCGTCAAACAACATGTTATTTTGTGATAGTGATATTTCTCTTTCAGAAAATAGAACAACCTTTATATTATTTAAAGATATATATGACCGAGGTTCAGGGATACATATATTATGTTTGTTGCAGCGGTAATTACTTCTGAACTTCTGATGTTAAAATGTCGTGTAAAATCAGGTAAAGTCAGGTGTAAAATTTCTAATAATATTTGGGCTGCATCAAAGAGAAACAGAGAGTTGTGGCACGATTTCAGCCTCTTCAAAGCTTTAATTGTCTGGAGTGTCAGCAGTTCGTTTCAAGAAAAAGTTATTCAACTAGTAACTATGCTAGAGTTTTAACGAATTAACAACTATTTTTCGATGAAATTGCAAATGTGGTCGTGAGTAGGCAGTGGTCGGTGGACAGGCTTAATCACCCTATGTATGTATAAAATGTATGTAATTTTCGAAAAGCTGAAAGGCCATTCTCGCACTTTTGTTATTTATCTACTAAGCATAAAAAGTCATACATTGCTAGTTGAGAGTGGTTGAAAGAGTTGTTAATGAGTTTGGTCTTCAAAACATGACCGAAAGAACTTACAAATTGGATGAAACCAGTTACTGCCGCGATCAAAATTAAACATATTTAAACTTTTAATGATCGCGATCAAAATTAACCTTTTAACGAAGGATGAAATTAAGTAAACAATTACTATATAATGTATCTAGTGATCCAAAACAGTAAGATCTTGTGTCATATCGCGCCAATATAATAACTTGTTATGTGTTTAGTATCAAGCCAAAATTTTGATACATAGGCAAGTATTATGATAAAAATAAATGACTGATTTAAAATATTATGATGGAACTTTTAAGCTATTGCATGGCTTCTATCGCGGGCCTTGAACGTGGAGACCGAATCCTGAAATTCCTTAACGAAAATAACCTACCACCCCCCACTCCGACTCCATCTATCGATGAATAGTAGAACTTTTAATGACTTTTTGGAATATAACGCTTGTCTCTTTAGTTCAGCAACTCGCCTCTAGATGGCATTGGTTAAATAATTACAATCGCATAAGTTGAATTGGCATCTATCGATGAATAGCAGAACTTTTAATGACTTTTTGAAATATCACGCTTGTCTCTTTAGTTCAGCAACACGCCTCTAGATGGCATTGGTTAAATAATTATAATTGCATAAGTTGATAAAAACAGCTATGCAATAGCTTTACCCGAGTGCCACACGTGTTTTTTTTTTATTTCTGTCCCTCTATATTAATGACCTAGTAAGTGCATTTCAATGAAAATAATCTTTACTCCACCGTCTATAAAATACAAATATGGTTAGAGTACGCTCTCTCAGACTTTAAGAAACTAATCAAAAAATGTTCTCAGCCCCTGTTTTATAAATTTATGGCTTGGAATGGCGCACTTACATGAAAAAACCTAAACTATATGCGTTTTGGTTTTAAATGAACTATTTAAACGTGTGGTTGTTTTTATTCTTTATATAGAAACAAGAAGCGTAATAAGGCCTATGGGAAAAAAACTGTAGGCCTTATAAACCACCAGTCGTGTCATTACAAAAATTTAATTAAAGTTTTGGATAGCGATACGTAATTGAAATATTCGTAATAATTCAAGAATGAATGAACAAAAGAAAACATTACAAGTTAACTTATCTAAGTGTAATATTACTCTTGTGTGAGCTCGTTTAGTGAGCTCTTAGTGTTTCAGTCACGGGGTTTTAAGACTAACACTGTACCTTCTATCGTACTAAACGGTGTCCCCTTGGCCAGAGTTTCGCGTTTCAATACCTGGGTCACTGGGTGGCGGAGGATCTCACAGATTCTGAGGATATAGAGAGGGAGCGCAGAGCGGTGGCCGTCCTTGGCAATATGTTGGCTCGCAGATTGGCACGGTGTACGGCGGCGGTTAAAATATCGCTGTTTAGAGCTTTTTGCCAGTCATTTTACACGTGCACTCTGTGGACCAACTATACGCGGGGGACGATTAATGCCTTGCGTGTGCCATATAACAACACATTCAGGATGCTGTTGCGGCTGCCCTGGAGGTGCAGCGCATCGGGCATGTTTGCTGACGCTCGCGTGGATGGCTTCCATGCTATCATGCGCAAGCGAGCGGCCTCGATGCTTAGCCGTATCCGGGGCAGCGCCAATTGTCTCCTGGGTGTTATTGCAGGAAGACATGACTGCCCTTTCATCACCCATGCAGCTCAACTACATGTTCCTATAATTGGGTAATTGTATGTGTTTGTTTTATTATAATTATTACTATTATTATTATTTTTAAATCTGTAATTGTTATTCATATTGACATTCATCCATTTGGTTGACATTATTAATATTAATTGTATTGTGCTAGTTAGTAACACTATGGACTTTGTCTGAAATAAATAAATTGAATTGAATTACATGAAATACTTACGATCGTCTCCAACGGTTTTTTGTAATTCGTGCAGCGCGGCCTCCTCACACAAATTCTAACGCAATAGTAGCGGCAGGACGCCGGGAATAGGCTGATTGAGTGAGGATATCCCGGAATATCCGGGATTGTACCGAACTGTCAGGGGCGTCTGAGCCGAACCAAAAACAAGAAGGACTGTGCTACGCTGATCGCCAACGTCCACTAGTTGGAGAGGCACTTTAAGAAGAAGAAGTGAGGATGATTGTCAACAAAAAACACGCTTTAGTGTTTTTAGTTTACAGCAGACAGAAATAACACAAGCTAACAATATGGTGCGTCTTAGGCACCTCCATCAACGGTCTTAAAAAGCTAGCTGAAGATACGCTGCAGAATGTATTATGGTATTTTATTAACGTAGCGAAGACATAAATGATGGTGTTCCGAGCTGGAAAGGGGTCAGAGAGGCTATAAAATTCTTATAATTTGTGGGGCTCACGGGTGAAGGTTGTTGCAAAGGTATGGAAAGAGAACGCAGGAACCTGCAATGATCATACATTAAAAAGAGGTACATATGGTACTCACGTATAAATACGGCAACAACATTTTATGAGGCTTTAGCCACACTTGTTGTAGAACGATATATTCCAGTCAACCTCAGCAAAATACGTTCTTGTAGGCGCGAAAGATGGGACAACGTGTGAAATAACTTGTTGAAGTCGGTCGGTCTACTATAATAGTTCGAAAGTATCAACCTATTATCCCTTTATGTTGCAGCTGATACCAACTTCGACAAGCTATTTCACAATTTATGGCGTTGAAGTCGGTTCCAATTTTTGGTAAACAACAATTTTTTTACCTAACCTTTTTAGTGACCGTTGCTAACTACGTGATCGATTGTCAATTATAATAATTCATTCGAAGACAATTTTAATAGAAGTTTTTGAATTGCATTGTGAAGAACAGGGATTACTTATGTGTAAATCAAAAGTGGAAAAAGAAGAGTTTTTTTAAACCAGAACTTAAATGCTGGAAATGATACCACATTATCTACCATTAAGGGGCAATTAAATAACATGGTAATTTTATGAAATTCTGTGAGTTATAATATTTATGTTGTTGCGTTTATTTTTTTATAAAAAATATACAATGAAACCCTTTTAAACTGGGTCCATGAACAAATGAACCCAGAGATCCAACGTTTCAGAGATTTAAGAAGGCGAGAAATGTCAAATGACCAGTAGGTATACCAAATAGAAGATTAGAAGCAAGGAGATAACGAAAGCTTATAATGTAATTTATATAGTTTTAAGCTCAGTCAAATCAGACACTCAACCAAAAAGTCGTATGCATTATTTACACCACCTCCCCGTCTCACCTCAACGTAAATAGTCTATCTGTACCATCTAGACAGATGCCAATTAGTACAAAACCTGGCGTCGCAAGCAGCGGCCGTATTCCGCGACTCAACGTATTCTGTTAGCTTCAATAAGTTCATTATCCTCTGCGGTATTAAAACTTCATCATCATCATCATCTCAGCCGTAGGACGTCCACTGCTGAACATAGGCCTCCCCCATGATTTTCCAAAAGGACCGGTTGGAAGCGGCCTGCATCCAACGTCGTCCTGCGACCTTCATCAGGTCGTCTGTCCACCGTGTCGGTGGACGACCTACGCTGCGCTTGCCGGTCCGTGATCTCCACTCCAGAACCTTTCGGCCCCATCGGCCATCTGTTCTGCGTGCTATGTGCCCTGCCCACTGCCACTTCAACTGGCTAATCTTCTGGGCTATGTCAGTGACTTTCGTTCTTCTACGGATCTCCTCATTTCTGATTCGATCACGTAGAGAAACCCCGAGCATAGCCCTCTCCATAGCTCGTTGTGCGACTTTGAGCTTGTCTATGAGGCCCATAGTAAGAGACCACGTTTCAGTGCCATAAGTCATCACTGGTAACACACATTAGTCGAAGACTCTTGTCTTGAGGCACTGAGGTATTTTTGACGAGAAGACTTCGCGAAGTTTCCGGAACGCTGCCCAGCCGAGTTGGATTCGACGATTGACCTCTTTCTCGAAGTTGGACCTGCCTAGTTTGACTGTCTGTCCCAGGTAGATGTACTCGTCAACAACTTCGCGAACTGAGTTCCCAACTGATATTGGGGTAGGTACAACATGGGCATTAGACATAATTTTCGTCTTATCCATGTTCATCTTAAGACCTACCCGTTGGGAAACTCGATGGAGGCCTTCGAGCATTGTACTGAGGTCTTCCATGGATTCTGCCATGACTACAATATCGTCGGCAAATCGAAGGTGAGTGATGTATTCGCCGTTAATATTAATGCCAAGTCCTTGCCATTCCAGAAGCTTGAAGGCGTCTTCCAATGTAGCGTTGAACAGTTTCGAAGATATAACGTCTCCCTGTCTCACGCCTCTTTGCAATGGAATTGCCTTCGAACTCTGCTCCTGTACTCGGACTGACATGTAGGCGTTTTTGTACAAACACTTCAGCACTTCAATATACCGATAGTCAATACGGCACCGCTGGAGAGACTCAAGCACTGCCCACGTCTCGATCGAATCAAAGGCTTTCTCATAGTCCACAAACGCTAAACAAAGAGGCAAGTTATACTCTTCGGTCTTCTGTATAACTTGCCGTAGCGTGTGGATGTGGTCTATGGTACTATAGCCTTTTCGGAAACCGGCTTGTTCCGGAGGCTGGAATTCATCAAACCTGCGACTGAGACGGTTCGTTATGACCTTCGAAAACAGCTTATAAACATGGCTCAAAAGCGAGATGGGTCTGTAATTTTTAAGTAAAGTGTTGTCACCTTTCTTGAAGAACAGCACCACCACGCTTTTGTTCCATGCTTCTGGCGTTGAACCTTCGAGTAAGACGGTATTAAAGAGCTTCTGAAGGACTTTAAGTACCGGTGTTCCACCCGCTTTCAGAAGCTCAAATGTAATACCGTCGTCACCAGGCGCCTTGTTGTTCTTAAGCTGTTTCAAGGCCATTCTAATCTCGTACAGGCTGATGTCCGGGATATCTTCGGTATAATGTCGGGTCAGCTTGGCTCTTGGGTCTTCGGCCGAGCTGCTAACAGGTTTAGCGACCGAGCTGTCCGTAGAAACTCTCTACCTCTCCTAATACTTCTGCTTTGGTCGACGCTACACTGCCGTCTTCTCTCTTCAGCTTCGTCAACTGGCTTTGCCCAATAGACATGTCTCTTGCAAACACTTTGGAGCCTTTTTTCCGCTCTATCGTCTCTTTAATACGGTTTGTATTAAAGATCCGGATGTCGTGTCGCAAGGACTTCCATATTCGTCTATTGAGCAGCCTATATGCTTCAGCATCATTCGAAGACTGCAGTTTCAATGAGCGTCGTTCAGCCATGAGGTTGAGGGTATCGTTGGAGAGTTTCTGTGGCCTATCTGTACGGTGGGGTTTAAAGTACTTGGAACCCACTGTATGGACAGTTTCTACTAACCTGTTATTGATCTCGTCCACTGAAGCGATGTTCTCAAGGCAATCGAAGCGATTGGATAGCTCAAGTTGAAAGCTCTCGGGGTCTTGAATACGGGCACGAGTGGGTCGGAGCGTAGACTTCATCAGACGAGACCTCTCCAGTTTGACATTAATATTCACCGTGCCTCTTACCATTCGGTGATCACTACCGGTTTTAACCCTGTTGATCACGGAGACATCAGTGAATATTTGCCTTTTGGTGGTCATAATGTAGTCAATCTCATTTCTCGTGGAACCATCGGGACTCAGCCAGGCCCATTTCCTGTGAGGTGGCTTCTGAAAGAAAGAGTTCATCATAAAGAGTCCTTCTTTCTCCAAGAAGTCGGCCAACCTCTGTCCCCTACGGTTCCGTTGTCCATATCCAAATTGCCCCACTTCCAACTCATCCTCGCTTCTCTTACCCAACTTCGCGTTGAAGTCCCCCATAACAACTAGAAAGTGAGTTTCAGAGGTATGTATGGCCCGACTAATGTCCTCATACATATCCTCCACCTCATCATCCGGGTGCGACTTCGTCGGTGCGTATACCTGAATGACCTTCAGCGAATATCGTTTAGATACTCTGAGTATTAGGTATACGACCCTATTGGAAACGCTATCGATCTTAACTATGTTGTTAGTAAGGGACTTGTGGACGAGAAAACCGACACCATCTTGGGACTGTTGGTCGCCCTCCCGGTAGTAGAGTAGGTTACCTGATTTTAGGGTCATCGTGTCCTCACCGCTCTACGGACTTCAGATAACTCCACAATGTCCCAGTGTAACTTACTCATTTCTTCTTCCAGCTCATATATCTTCTCGTCTGTCCTCATTGTGCGTATGTTGTGTGTCACCAGGGCCAGTCGTCGTCGTTGGGGGTGGTAGCCGGGCGTCTGCCGGGGATTCTAAGCACCCCCTGCCCCACCGTTACCGTGGCCGCTACCGTAGCCAGGAATAGCGGGGCTGCCGGGGACTGGGGGCCTGGTTCCTAATGTGTCCGTCATTGGGGGGGATTTTGCCAATACTCGCCACGCTTGGCAGGCGGGTTGGCGAGCGCAGTTTTGGGGTTTTAATACTGGGAAGGTGCTGCTGCCCACCTTCCGATTGTTATCCCTAAGCAGATTTTTCCGCACCCACGGGTAGAGTTGGGGGGGTACTATTCTAAGCCGGTACCCCACGGCAAATTAAAACTTAACGTTTGAATATACGTAAGTACAGAGCAAGCATTGTAAACTGTTTACATGCAATATCGCGACCGGCGTGCAGTCACATAATACAAAAGTTGCGAACCACCGCGAGCAATGTGTTCTGTTTCGGGGCATATTGCTGGGACACTGGCTCCGCTCCCTTTTCATATCTCCCTTGTATATGTATATATATACATACTAGACTACGTATAACTTATACCATTTGGGTACTAGTATCATAATATTAATTTAACGTCAATGATTTATCGGTTCACCGACGAGAGAGGCCTGGATCCTATCAAATGGCCTTTATGAGCCTAGTTTAGGAACCAGGTGTTTTATTTATATAATTTTTGTAACATTGCCTTAAACCAATACATTATTTTTAATTTTTGACTTTAGAATTAAAACAAACTCATAGCTCTATCATTATTTTATTCTACATCACTATATCTGCTTTTCACAAATTTTGATTTACAACTTATTTTACATTCTTTCTTAAATCTTGTTTTAGCTCTTCTACTACAGCTGTAAATACGACAGAAATTCCTGTGAGCGTTAATGCAAGCATCTCTACAGACTTTTGAGGCTTTCTTACTGCAAGAGTCCATCCAACTCCTTCTTATATCTTCAACAGATATGTTAACTTTCATTCCGGCTACTGTGACTGCTATTTTGTTTTCGTCGTCTGTCACTTCAACGTTCAATTTATTACCTTCGTTATTTTCTTTAGAACTTTCTATTTTGGAAAGATCTACACTTTCTACATTCAAAACTTCTTTACTTCTTGGAATTTCATCATCTTCACTTCTATCTTCTTTCATTATTTTGTTATTGTTATAGAATGTATGTTCATGGTGGTTTTTCTTTAGGTTTGGATCAATATTACTTGTATAATTCATATCAACAGATAGAAATTGAACTTTATCGGCTTGATTGCTTTGATCGTTTGTTTTACGTGTCTGCCCGAATTTCCCATTTGCCTGAAACGTAGTGTCAATATATACATACTTGAGTAACCACATTATGTTATGATCCCTTAATTACAAACAGATAAATGAGTTTGAAGTCTTGTTCAACTAATAATTTAACTGGCTACAGTGAAATTTCTACAGTCCCACCCCAGTAATAATTAGAAGCTCACAATGTCTTACTACTGCAAAGCTAATTTTTTTCAATATATGAAGTTATATTAATTTTATAAGTTTGCAATTGAACAGTATATCTATTACTGGTCAGCTCCAGTGATCAAGCAGTTGATCGTAGAAGGACACTAGATAGACTAGCGGCTGGCTTTCAAGGTCAGCTGCCAGAACACCACCGTTAATTATTTTGCTACATATTTGTAGTTTAGAGAGTGGTAGTAATCTTAAGGATTTGTATCTCCCTCGCACACTTTAATCTCTGCGTGGACACATGTAGACTCCCTTACATTGTTTCCTCCACTGAGAATAACTTCTTCAGCCTTCTCTCTGTAATACAGAACTATCATTTCGACGAGGGCACCGCCCTCAAAATCGAGGTCTTAGCACGAACATTTGCGTAAGTGTAACGTAATTGTATCGTTGACGTATACCAGTTTGTCTTAAACATCCTACAGTGGGCATGAACAATTGATTAAGGCTACCTCGTAATCATATCGTTGATACTTCACACACTATCATTTATCCAGCTCAATTATGGCACACATAATTAATAATTTCTACTTCAACAATACTATTATGTTATAATTGTCGTATATATTACGCAAATTGTCGTGCTAGGCCCAAATTTATTATGACTGTGTCAACTCACGTGCATAACTTTGAGCAGAGCAAAAATAAGATTTGGTTTCGAAATATCCCTTAAAGCACCATTATCATCATCATCAGTATCAGAGAGCATCATATTTTGGATCATGTCATAGTCATCTAACTGTGTGAGTTTCTTCAGCACTTCCATCCTCTTCTCATTGATTTTGATTATGTTCTTCAATAAATTTATGAAAGATTTCTTCACATGTTGGTCCGTTTTTATGTCTTGCGTGTCTGCAAAGACCTGAGTTCGATTAAAGCTCACAGTGAATTATAAAAAGGTAGGTACCTATTAATGTTAATTATGTAATTATATTCATGCTTTTGTAATAATAGAACGGAATTAATGTGAGACTTACACATCGTCGATATCAGGCTGCGTCCCGCCAATGACGAGGGCACCGCGACTGCGAGGTCCTAGCACGAACATTTGCGTAAGTGCAACGTAATCGTATACAGTACAAACTATGAGTTATCTGTGCCACATTCCTACTAGATAGATGATAGTTTGTACTGTATACGTCAAAGATTACGTTACACCCACGCAAATTTTCGTGCTAGGCCCACTGAAGAAGGGTTCGGCCGAAACAGAATTGTCGATCGCGATATTGGTAACGCGTAAGACTCACGTCAATCCCGTCTTATTATTAGATAAGTTAAACTAACTAAAAAAGTATTTCATGTTTTAGTTCATAACTTCAATTTTTGCAAGCTGTTAGTTTGGCGAAATGTGTTAGCTCTTCAATGTTTTATTTTGTAAACATCTATCATGTACTCACATTTGAAACAAATAAATAGTATTCAGTTCTATTCTCTTCATAGTCTATATCATACCCTTCGTGTGGTATCATTGAATAGGGATTTTAAAAAAGGTACGGTTTGGTACGTCATATTACCATTTGCGAGATATATCCCGTAAGTCATGAAAACTAATCTTGTAACATATGCATTATGTAGATACATGCCTACGCATTATCTAGTATGTAAAACAACAAAAAAATATAATGTGGCTCTGCAAAACCTCAAAATATTTTAAATAAAAATCAACTTCAAAAACTAAAACACGACTACTGAAATTTCGGAGATAGACCACGGGCCAGCAAGCGCAGCGTCCACCGACAAAGTGGACTGACGACCTGATAATGGTAGCAGGACGACGTTGGATGCAGGCCGCTTTCAAGCGGTTCTTTTGGAAATTCGTGGGGAAGGCATATGTTCAGCAGTGGACGTCTTACGGCTGAGATGATGATGATGACTGAAATATCACGCTCTGAAATAATTCATAATTGTTTATTTCTGAAGAAAAACACTGACAACATACAATTTAGTAAATTATGTTTCTTAACTAAGTAAGTCTATAAATATAATTTAACATAAAATAATTATTTACTAAATTAGTGACTTGCGAAATGTATGAAACAGAAAAGCATTCTCATCTGAAAGTGTGCTGTTGCAGAATGTATTGTTTTGTTACGGTATGGGGCATACTACCACGCTTATCCTCTGAACACCACTATGTATATGTATGAAATACGTTAAAGTATTTATTACAAGCGCAGCGTAGGTCGTTCTCCGACACGGTGGACAGACGACCTGATAAAGGTCGCAGGACGACGTTGGATGCAGGTCGCTTCCAACCGGTTCTTTTGGAAAATTATGGAGGAGGCCTATGTTCAGCAGTGGACGTCCTACGGCTGAGATGATGATGATTTATTACAAATATAAGTTTTTTTAATTTATACACGTATACATAATTCATTACATTTAATACACGATACATATTGAATAGTTTGTTATGAACATAAAAATTTCAGATAAGAATATTTTCTTGTTTCATACTTTTTAGAGCGTGATATTTTAGTAGTCGGGTTTTGCAAAGCCACATGACATATTTTTTTCTTTTTTAGGTTTGTATGTGTAGTGTTCATGAATTTGACGGGATTTTTCAGTAGTCTGGCATCAGTTTTTGAAACTATTTTTTTAATAATTTTAGTGGTAGACTGGATATACATATTATATGCTTATTTTGTTTGGTTTAATAAATCATAATCATCAGACAAATCTCGTTTACCGTACAATGCTATTTTGTTTGATAGTCAATCGTTTTACTTGACACTGGTTAAACTGTGGTGGCTCACCCACAAAACAAGAAATATAATAGGTAATATTGCATTATGTCTTTAAAAATGTATTTTTCTAGTCAATTGCTTATTTAATGCTTTTATTTATTCACTAGTTGACCCGCCAGCGGCTTCGCTCGCGTGGCATACGGTTAATTATACAGATTTTAACTATCTATTTTAACTATTTATTAATTTACCGGGATCAAAAGTAACCTTATTTGTTGACCAGGGATATAAGCTTAAATTAGTTAATTCAACCTTTGGCACTACATTTACAGCATAACATAGTGAACTCCACTGCGGGTGACGTAACCTACGACAAACTTATTATTTGCGGTTGGTACAGTAATCGGGTCTAGGGACCGCAAAGGTCGAACCGCAAATTAAGTTTGTTTTTTATTGTATATACTTTTCCGGGATAAAAAGTACCCAGGGTGGTGCCCAGGATGTTAATGAATAATTATACCAAGTTTCGTCGTAATCGAACCGGTAGTTTTTGCGTGATGCCTGAACAAACAAACAGACAAAAATTTCTTTGATCAAATTTTTGGGTTCGGTGTGGGTCTAGTAACACCCCCTGCCATTTATTTTTTTGATATTTTCAATCTACATTATTTTCTCATCTACAGATTTATTATATGTATAGATTATTATGTCCTTACCACATAAAACATAATATATCCTATTATATATACACAAAAATGAGGAAATATCATCACTGATCACGACACGACCAAAACGTCATATTAGATTTTTTACATTTAAATACTAATTCAAATTTAACGCATCATTGGAGATTGTGATTACAATTATTAATTATGTTCTTGAACAAATTACTACTATAGGTACCTATGTTCAGTAACTATTTTATTGTTTATAGTAATGAGGTTTTGGAGGTTGTTTAATAAGAAAATGTGTAGGTAATATCCAGAGCTCGCCCAATCATAAGCCAGTGTGATGTAGATACAGAAAAAAAGGCTACTCATTGGAATAAAATAGATCTTCCTACGGTTGTGGAGCACTTTTCTACCGACTTCCTAAAAGGTGGAGGTACTCAATTCGACTGTAGTTTTTTCTCTTTTACTCGTATGTTAAGTACCTCATAACATTCGTTGGGTGGACCGATTCTCAAAATTCTTTTTTTGTTTGAAAGCTGGTGCTCCCCGTGTGGTCCCATTTAAATTTCATCAATCGGTCCAGTATTTTGCTATTTTATCGTTAGTTAAACCTAGCTTTTACAATATTCATTTGGGAACATGTAAAACAGTCTGTTTTTATGCTGGGAACATCAATAAATACTATTAAACAACACATACAATATATGTATGTCGGCGTATAGCTTTTACCGATATTATTATTTAGTCAAGCGCCACCTAGTTTAGTTTTGGTGGACTAGAGATGCAAAGTGGCGTCATCTCTGGTATAACTCTGGTGGGAGCGCGCCGACACGCTCGGAGGCACTGCTGCACATTTAGCATTTTTATGGCTAAATTTGGCATTTTTTGGAGTCACATAGCATGAAAATATCCAATTTAGCATAATATAGCAAAAGTCATGGAGACTAATTATTACAGAAAATAAAATATCGCATCTTTTTTTCTAGTCAACTTTTTTGTAAAACTTACCGCTTACGATTTATGGCCCATTTAATGAACCGGTTTTTCTATCGCGGCCGATAACTCTTGAAATATTAGATCAATCAATAAAATGCATCAATCTATTCATAAATATTTTTTTGTAAAACTTACCGCTTACGATTTATGGCCCATTTAATGAACCGGTTTTTCTATCGCGGCCGATAACTCTTGAAATATTAGATCAATCAATAAAATGCATCAATCTATTCATAAATATCAGTTTATTCTCTACAAATTTTGTTTCAAACTCTTTTTCTTATAATCCTTATTTTTTGAGTTATAGGACGTTTAATGTTGGACTACCGGGCGTAAAGTTGAAAATTTCAAGATACGCGATAGAGATTGATTGGTAAGATTATATCTCAATGGCGTAATGTTGTTCATGTAACATGGCAGTGTACTCCAAAACTAATGAATTTTGGTTTGAAGTTCTGGACTGCAAGGACGCTGCGGGAAATAATAATTTCTTGGAACTGGCTAGATTTGCAACAATGTTATTAATGTAATTAACACATTCAAACGCTGCTATTGAGCGTGTATTCAGCCAAGTCAACTTGCTTGGTTAAAACCAAACTCGGGAACAGTTTGTCTATCACAACATAAAATGCGATTTTGTATATACGATTTGGATTGAAAAGGGTAAACAAATGCCGTCATTCCTACGACATCCCTGATTCAATCTTACGTAAGGTAGGGACAAACGAAGCATATGCGTCCTCTTCTTCTTCTGCTCTACACTACCTTCGGAGCCGGCACCTAATCAAGAAGATACAGACGAGGTTCTAAATATTTTGTTTGTGTCACAAAATGACTAATTAGGTATTACGTTTTAAATATTTTTTTACAATTTTTTTTAAAATAAATACATTTTAAGTGTGTTGGCATTTTAGTAGCGAATAAAATAAAATATTTGGCATGTTCCAAATTTTATGGTATATTTTTGGCATTTTACAAACAGGTTTAGCATAAATATTTTACAGAGTTGGCAGCACTGCTCGGAGGAGCTCACTTTGCATTTGGTCGTGGCCAAGGAATATTTAACTCTCTACCGAGAGGTCGTGGCAGCATTCGCTACTAAGTGGAATACCTAATCCCCAAGTTAATTCTAGTTGATGTCTAAACACTATGTATGTGCTGTAATAATAAATCTCAGTGTGACGTGATAAAAGCAGACTCATTGTACATGTGATATCTTATTCTCCTCGCCCGCTTAATCCACGCCTAGTCATGAAATAGGAGCATGCCATCCTATAAAGATCCCCCTGATACGGGCCAATATGCCTTTATGTATTTAAGTTATTGATTAAAGCAGCCTAAAACATAAATATAATGGAATTAGAAACAGGGTTGGAAGTCTGAACATTTTAGCACAAGTTACCTACCAGGACTTTACATTAGAGTGGCTCTTTACTAAGATGGCTGCAGCTGAATTAAATTTGCAGTCCGTGGTGATTTACCAACTGATTTCAGATATATAGAGACTACTACTGCTACCACAGAAGTCTCCAGTCTCAACATAAATAGCAATGTCATTGCAAACTACCAATCCCTAATTAACCCGTCTCGTGTCGTACACCATGGGTACATACAAAAAAGTGCTATGCCAAGTTGAGTGAACACCTAATGTATACAATTTTTTATACCTCGGGTTTGTAACTCATTTTATCTAATCAAATGGAAATCACCGGACGGGTTAATGACTTGCTTGCAAATGCAACTCTGCAGTAGAGGTACAGAGCAAAATCGCCTATTTACTTGTTATTACAATGTTGTTATGCTAATGAAAAACTATCCAATTTGTAAAGATATTTGGTATGAAATGTCTCAGGTGATGATGGCAATGTGCTGCTGCATGAAACTTTGCATCTTATGCACCTGGGTCACACTGCAGCTGTCATTGACAGGTTTTACCATTAGGTGAACAACTACCTTCATTACTTACTAATTTAATTATTTTAACAGAAACAAAATATACATACATTAGGTATTTATTATATATTTTTAAAACTATCTTACCATATATCCATTACAATCTAAAACCTAATAAAATATTTTTAAGTAGCACTTTGCCTATAGTTCTTAGTATCCAGTATTTTCTTCCCGCACATTGCACAAATTCCTTTTTTATAGGCACAAGCTTGGCAATAGTGAGATCCTACTTGGTGGACTTTGGTGCGGCATATTCTGAAAAAAAGAAAAATATTTACCACACACCTTGCAGTTCCTGGAAAAGTAGGTTGATTTCTGCTAAATCTATTGTATTATTGGCCAAATATGTACCTTGCTTATTAAAAATGTCTAAAGCCTCGTAGACTAACCACTCCAAGTCTCTTCATACATAATTTCGTTCATCCTCGGTTACAATTGCTTATTCTGCATGTATTAACTACAAGACCAAACTACACCCAGCATGTTCTAAGGTGTTTTCTAATTTGTTTTGGGTTTTTTGGACCTTTGATTTGTACAGTGGCTGGGCAATCCCATAAACCATTTCATACCTTAATCAAAAGTACTATCATTATTAATGTTTGTCCATGAACTATTTGTAGGTGACTAGGGAGAGCATAGAGCAGGCCTCGAATTGTTATTTCACTTTACTGGCATGCTCGGGTAATGTGAATAATGATTGATATAGTTCAGAGACACCTTAATCCCAAGAGGCGTGTCACATATGTGTGCATGTGTAGAATAATTAAATTCTGGGAATAGGGAGCAGTGCTCATTTATGGTAACACCATAATATATGGCCTTCAACAGTACATCATGCCAGACACAATAAAAACTCCATGGATATGATGCACGGGGACTGTGGAAGGGGTATTATTTTTACTGTCAGTACCTGCACAGTCAGATGAAACTGGTAACCAAATTTTGACAAATTAGGTCTGTATTTCTGGATGTGGGCTGGTTAAATCATTGCTGACATTGTTCTAATCCAACAATCTTCAAAGTGAGATTTATTAAATATTTTGGTCACGACTGCTCTAATTGCAGGAATTGTTTTATTTTGGAGGCCGATTGGATGCAATGCAAGCAGAGGCATTAACACACACTCACAGGCTGGCAGGTCTGCCTTGTATTTAGAGGATTGCATAGCTAGTACTTTCCATGCTAAAAAAGAAAACTCTTTTCTACCTCTTAACATTGTCCGATTTCAGTGATTTTTTTTCATGGTATCATGACATTGTTTACTATGCCCATACATTTTGATTTTTTCAGTATTTAAAAGTACTATCAATTTCCTTTTTAGAACTTCAAAAAACTGAAAATATCAAAACATACGGGCGGGCTTAGTAAACAATGTCATGATGCCATGAAAAAAAATCACTGAAATTGGAAAATGTTAAGAGGTAGAAAAGAGTTTTCTCTTTTAGCATGGAAAGTACTAGCTATGCAATCCTCTTAATTCCTTTTTCAAGTGTTCAACATAACTTGCTGCAGCCAACAGTATGTGTACTATACTATGACGGTAACACAGTTATAATAATGTATAATTGTGTTACCCGTCAAAAGCAGTTCAATACTTTAAAAAACAGTCTTCTCCACTGGGTGTAAGAATTTAAATAGGTATACGTAATTTATGTAATTGGAAGCAATTAGTGCGTTCGAATAGGCCCTTCGTAAGCGTTTCTAGCGAAAATAACACTAAAAACACTCACAAGGAGCGTTCGAATTGGGAATCTGTGGGGAAAATGTAGTTCATGTCTCTTTTGGTTCAGCATTCGGAAAGCTAAAAAAGAGGAATTTTTGCCACTAAGACGTGTAATTTTTGACCCAAGTCCGGAGCACTAACAACCATGTTTGTGATCGATTTTTGACAGCTATGTATTTGACAGCATAATCATGCGATTTTAGTTCGAATAGGGTGTGGGCAAAAGTGGCAAAAATAACGTTTTTGAGCTTTACGAACGCTATAACCAAAGAGCCATCAATGACAACGCCACCAATGCCCTCATAAGCTAAACGAACGCACCTAATGAAGGCGTGTAACTTACTTGCATTCCCCAAACTTGGATGTGTATGGATTATATCGTGCCTTAGAGGCAGTCAGTGCCTTGTTTTCGCCGATTTTCCTTCCACCTGACTCTAGAGTGTTTCTTGCACCAGCTTTCCAGGGGTCTGGAGTGATCACCCGCCCTAGTTTCTTTTCACATTTATCACAAACCATGCTTTATTAACAAACACAGCCTAACAATATTTTGGTAGCTATTGTCCCCAACAAATATAGGCTCGCTTTATTAGATTTGTTCTTCTTCTTCTTCTTCTTGTTTGTATGGCTTGGCTTGTGCGGCGTAACCACAATTTTGCCAATAACAGTTCGCGCGGATAGGAAGGGCAACAAACGATGGAGAATGATCGGTAAGCAGCGAGATTTTAGATTTTAGATTTGTTTTTATAATAAAATATCGGTCAGTGACCTCAACAAAATCAAAACAGAAAACCATAGGTTAGAGTCTCCAATCTCCATATTATACTATATAAAGTAATAATATATAGTTTACTCTATGGGTTAGAGTATGTCGGGTGCGTTCCGGGAAGCGCCGGCAACGCTCACAACTGCTCTCGCTGCTCGCGCCCCGGTTTGCCGATCCCTTTGGTTGGCAGTGACAGCTCGCAATGATCTAGTAGACCCACCTAAGATCCGCGAGCGTTGTGAGCGCGACGTGAGAGTTTTCGGTGACGTCATTGATGACGTATCGAGCGCCGCGAGTGATTTCGGTCCTTCCCAGAACGTAGCCAGATTATGTTTTCTAGTATATATTTTGGTCTATGAGAGTACGTACAGTGCCACAAGTATAAGTTGGCGGTGGCGATTTGAGGAACTAAAACGGCCATCTTGAAAATTCACTTTGACACTTCCGAGTTCATAGTAAACATCGTTGCGAATATTTTGTTAACTACTGTGCTATCATCATGCCTAAAGTGATAAAAAGTGGTACAAGAGAAGCAGTTATAAAAGTACATTCGTTTTGTACACAAGAATGTGAAAAGAACGAACCGATTATACCATTAAAATCCGTAAATGCAAGGGTAGCGGCAATGGCTGGTGAGTGTTGTCAACATTACACGTAAATACTAGCCGTGGGTATAACGAAATGTTTACGTCTAATATGTGGTTAAATAAAATGTGGTTGTGTATAGGTAATGATGAATTATAATTATAATGCTATGCAAACTTTATAAATTTACCTACCTACTCTAATTTCATGGTTACATTTATACAAATTTTGTTTCAGGTGTTTCTGAACGTTCTGTTCAAAGAATTGTTGCAGAAGGGAAACAAGCGGAAGCAACCTCGTCAAAAACTGTTACACCAGGAAAAAAAAGAAAAAGACTGGAAAGCAAGTGTAATTTGGATGATTTTGATTTGGGTGTAGTTCAGAGAAAGATACATCAATTTTATACCGTAAAAAAAGAAATTCCGACATTACCGAAGCTTTTGGTGGAACTAAGAAATGATATTCAATTTGATGGTAGCCGTGAAACTTTGAGAAAAATTATATTAAGCTGACTATTTTTAATTTTGACGTTACACTACATGGTGGTTTCAAATGTTTCATTGCTTTGACGAAAGTTTTTATTTTTTAACTACCTAAATATCTTTATTGGACTCCTAGACTAGAGATGTATAGATAAGTATAAATAAATAATAAGATTAGCAATGACGTGGTCTTCGAAAGTGTGCATTTGACTAACCATAGCCTATTTACTTATAGATATAACTTAAATAATGTGATTGTAACAAATCTACTCAATATTTCAGGTTGGGGTTTAAATTCCGGAAATGCCAATCAAAACGAAAAGTTCTCATGGAAAGATATGACATAGCAGCATGGAGGTCTCGTTACTTGAGAATTTTGAAAGCAAATTGAGAGAGTGCAAATCGACGTCCAGTTGTATACCTAGATGAGACTTACATTCACTCGTCATATGGTGTCAACAAATGCTGGCAATCTGAAGAAGTTGCTGGCAGTATTAAAGAAATATCTTTAGGACAGCGATGGATTATTCTACACGCTGGAAGTGAACAAGGATTTGTGCCGAACGCATTGTTGATTTTTAAATCAAACACCAAAAGCGGAGATTACCACGATGAGATGAATGCCACAAATTTCAAAAAATGGCTAGTTGAAAAATTAATCCCCAATTTACCATCGCAATCCATCGTCGTCATGGACAACGCGCCATACCATTGTGTGAAATTAAATAAGCCACCAACCATGTCAAGCCAAAAGAAGGTTATGAAAGAATGGATCAGAGTAGTAGTAGTAGTAAGTAACGGGCTGTCTTATTTAGATACCATGAAGAAATCTGAATTGTATGAAATTATTAAAATGCACAAAAAACCTGATATGTTTGAAGCAGACGAACTGTTGAAACAGCATGGGCACCAAGTTGTGAGATTACCGCCCTATCATTGCGACCTGAACCCGATAGAGCTAGTTTGGGCGTCGGTAAAGCGCAAGGTGGCAGAATTTAATGTGGGTCGATCGAAATCGGAAATATTGGGTCTGGCACAAGATGCTTTTCAGACTATAACGGCTGCTACATGGAAAACGCATTGCGATCACGTTGAGCGGTTAGAAGATGAATATCACAATGATGATGTCAACTTAGAAAGTTTTAATATATGTCTTGCTAGCGACAGTGATACCTCATCTGACAGTTCTGCGTCGGACTTGGAAGATCTAGAAGATCATTTATTAGATCACACATATTCTAGTAATAAATAATGTACTAACAAAAACTGTTATATTTTGGTCGAACCCCAACACACTCACCTCTAATTCTAACTTAGTTAAAAACATATCAGTATTCATCTATGTTTTAATATTTCTGTTAATACAAAGACAGGCAAGTAAATTAAATAAATACTACTAATAATAAAATGACGAAGGTTTGGCGTCCATGCGCTTTCGGTCTGTTATAATACTCCTCAAGTAAATCCGTAAATCATTGAACTAAATTTAATTTTTTTCCCAATTTTCGCGTCATCTTCTGTGCAGTGGCAATACTGACATTGAACACAGTGGCGCACAGCCGCGCCAAGTTATACTTGCCGGACTAACTGGAGATAGATAGGTATCTTAGCCTCAAAAATTGTTTTTTTTTTTTTTTTTTAATTAACCTGGCTTTGGTTGACCATAGATTTGAACAACCTCAAAAATTGGCTGCGACATTATTGCCAGTTTCTGCGGCGGAGAATTTTACAACTCTACTGCTCCATATATACCTATAGATATTTTCTATTTTAAATTGTCTTTAATTTTACTTTATGATACTTTATCTCTCAAAACAAATAACAATGCATGGAAGTATAAATATTAGGTCGGTGGATCTTGCTAACGGCTCCAAATAAAAAGCTTTCTTCAGTTTAATCCTTCTTTTAATTAGCGCACATCGCAACAGTAAGTAACCGCCATTAAGGCCGGGAAGGCACAGAGAGACTTTCATAGACAACAATGAGAACCTTATTACTAATACTAAGTTGCCATTTAAAAACTTCAAATTAACACTCCTCCTCAACTTAGTATTCTAATTTCTAAAACATTATAATTCTATATTTTTATTAGAATATTACATACATAAAGCAAAGTTGGACATCTGGATGTACCTACTTACTCTATGACACAGTAGTGTCACTTCTGGTTATAATTATTCTTTGACATTTCTAAATAGTTACCTATTCTAGTTAAGATTACAATAATAAGTTCTAAAAAACTAACACAAAATGCCTAACTTACTCATAATAACACAAATGGCATATATTTCTTTAATTAACATTTCTTAATATTCAGTAGGTTCCGCAGATATTCAAATTTAGGTTTACACAATGCTTTTGTAAAAATATCAGACAGCTGTTTTGAAGATTGTACATATCTCAATATAATTTGCCCTTCTTCAATCAAATCTCTGATAAAGTGGTGCTTAATATCAATATGTTTTACTCTTCTACTATTCTCTCTATTCTTAGCAATGTGGATACATGATTGATTATCTTCACATATGGTTAAAGTTTTACATTCAATTCCCATATCAAATAGAAGGCCTTTAAACCACACAGCTTCACAACAAGCCAGGCTGAGTGCCATGTACTCTGCTTCTGCAGATGATAAAGATACTGTCTTTTGTTTTTGAGTACACCAAGAAACAATATTATTATATAATAAAAAACAGTATCCTGATATAGACTTTCTATCAACATTATCAGTTCCCCAGTCTGCATCACAGTACCCCAAAGCAATGTTCTCTGTATTTATGTTACATTCATAAAACAAACCATAATCAGCTGTTGATTTTAGATATCTTAACACTCTTTTTAAGTAGGTGTAGTGTTCATCACATGCATTGTTCTGGAAATGACTGAAATAGCTAACAGCATATGACAAATCAGGCCTTGTACATATCACCAGATAAATAAGACAACCTATTAACTCACGATAGGGAAACTTACATGAAAATTTATCAGGTTTTTCTAATTTTAGTCCAACTTCACATGGGGTCGATGCACTTTTACAGTCTATCATACCAAACTTATTTAACACATTTTGAATGTATGATTTCTGGTGTAACACTAACTTCTTATTATTAAAGTCTCTTTCTATTTCAATACCTAGAAATTTTTTCACAGATCCAAGATCAACAATATCAAAGTTTTTTGATAATGCACTTTTTATTTCACTGATTTTCTGTTCACTTTTACATATTAGAAGAATATCGTCAACATATAGAAACAAATACACCTTTTCCCTGTTTTCTGTGTGTTGCACATATAGGCAACTATCTCTTTTTGATACTTTAAAATTGTTCTTCAACATGAAGGAGTGGAACGCCTCGTTCCAGCAACGGGGGCTCTGTTTCAATCCATATATTGAACGATTCAGTTTACAAACCTGAGCACCGTTTTCCCCAGGCAGATTCATATATATTTCTTCCTGTAGATGGCCATGGAGAAAAGCTGTTTTTACATCCATTTGCTCCACATGCAAACATTCTTGATTTGCAAGAGTAAGCAATACTCTTAGTGTAGTTACTCGTCCCACTGGTGAGTAGGTGTCTTCGTAGTCGTTGTTTTGAAAACCTTTGGCAACTAGCCTTGCTTTGTAAATATTTTCCTTTTTCTTAAATACCCATCGACTATCTATTACTTTCTTGTCTTTTGGTCTTTCTACTCTTGTCCAAGTCTGGTGTTTCTCATGTGATTCTAGCTCTGTTTTCATTGCATCTTTCCAATATTCTTTTTCTTCACTTTCTAATGCTTCTTGCAAAGTATTTGGTTCTCCTATGCATGACAATGCACTATGATATACTTCATAATCACTTAGGTATGATGGTAATTTTCTTTTCCTTTTCTCTTCTACAGATGTATTTTCAGTTTTATTTTCCACAGTTTCTGAGTTTTCTGAGCATTCTTGTATTTTATAAAATTGTTCTGGTTGGAGAGTACCTTGAATTTTTGACAGATCATTTTCTTCTTCATAATAGGGACGTTAGGGACATTCCTTTTTGATTGTCTGTGCTTTATCAAATATCACATCTCTAGCTGTTATAATTTTTCTTTCTTGTGTGTCCCATAGCTTGTATCCATTGTTGCAGTATCCAACCAAATAATACTTCTTTGATTTTTCTTCAAATTTTCCTTTTTCTCTGTATTGTGGTTGGAGATGCACATAAGCAGGGATGCCAAAACATTGAAGTTTTTTATAGTCCGGTGACTTTCCAAACCATAATTCTGCTGGGATAATGCCATTTCTTGTTGGTAATCGATCAATTATGTAGGTTGCTGTATAGGCTGCTTCACCCCAAGTTCTTTGTTGAAATTTGAGTCAGCCAACAGTGTTCTGGCTTTCTCAACCAATGTTCTATTAAAACGTTCTGATACACCATTTTGTTGTGGCGTATAATTCATTGAAAATTCTCTCCGTATTCCTTTCTCATTGCAATAATCATTAAATTCTTTGTTCTTGTACTCAGTCCCATTGTCACACCTGAATCTTGATATTTTTGTTCCAAATTGAGCTTCTACAGTGTTCACATAGTACTTAAAATGTTTAAGAACTTCTGTTTTGCTTTCTATTAGATATATGTATGCAAAATGACTGTAGTCATCGATGAATGTCAATATGTACTTTTTGTTATCATGTGTAGTGGGGGTTACAGGTCCACATAAATCACTATGAATTAATTCCAGTATTATGTTACTATTCTTTCTTTCTTTTTCTTGGAATGGTAGTCTTGTTTGTCTTCCTTTTAGGCATGGTTCACATAATTCTTCTGAATTACTGTTTTCATAGGAAATTAACTTTCTTTGTTTTAGCTTCTGTAATTTTTCTTGAGATGCATGTCCTAACTTCTTATGCCATTCATATTCTTCATTTCCAACACTGTATGCTTTCTGTACTTGTTTTTCTATTTCTGGCTTGAACCATATTTTATACAGGTTGTTCTCACGCTTTCCTTCTTTCACTAATTCCTTTTTATAGTATATTCTAACTTTTCTGTCATCAAATTCTATCTTACATCCAGCGCTTTCCATTTTACTTACAGATAACAGGTTGCATCGGCTGGTTGGTACATATAGGACATCCTTGACTGTAATATTCTGTTCTCTAATTTTTCCTTTCTTTGTAGCAACTATCTTCTCACCTTGTTTAGCTGTATTTATCACAATTGGGTTCTGTAGTGTTTCTGTTTCTTGTAAGAATTGCTCGCTGTTTACTAGATGGTCCGTCGCTCCGGAATCACATACAAATTCTATTGTATTTACTGAGTTTGACACCAAAATTTCATTGTCTATTGCAAGGAAAGAAAGGCTCGAACTCTCTTGTTTATGTGTTTCTATATTACTTGTATTCCGATTCTTCTTGAACTTACATTCTGATTTCATATGGCCCTTTTTGCCACAGTTGTAACATTCAAATGGGAATGGCTTTTTGTCTTTACTATTCTTTTCTAGTGGCCTATATGCTGGTGAGTGCTTTTCTTTTCTAGCTTGAAAAACTTCAATACTTTCACTTTCTACTAGTCCTTTCTTTTTCGTTTCTTCATCAAGGAGTCTCCGTCTTACAAATTCCATGTTTATTGTGTCACTATTTATGGTTTCTATGGCTGTGACTACATTTTCATAGGCTTTTGGCATAGCCAACAAGAGATAACATATCAGCTCATCCCTTGAGGGCTGTGCACCTGCTTCTCGCAATTGTCGTGCAAGCTTGTCGAATTCTAGAAAGAAATCACTGAGCGTAGATTTCTCATTGTATTTTAGAGTGAGTATTTTCTTTCTTGCTAGGAGCTGCGAAGCAATCCCAGTTGATAAATACGTTGATTTCAACTTCTGAATAATTTCTCGTGGAGTGTCTAGATCTTTTATGATTTCTAAGTGGCTGTCTGCAATACTTTGAACAATGATGCTTTTGCATTTTCTTGCCTTCGTTGTACCTTCTACTGGATTTTCTTTTTCTTCTACTTCTTCTATTTCTTCGTGCACGTCGGCTTCTTCTAAGACTACTCTCAAACGGAAGAACCAGTTCCCGAAGTCAGTGCCGGCGAAAGGGACGATGCCATAACGGTTTTTCTTTTCGTCCTCCATTTTCTATGCTTTTTTTTGGGGTCGTTTTCTGTGGTGTTCTGGGCCCATAACCTATAAATATTAGGTCGGTGGATCTTGCTAACGGCTCCAAATAAAAAGCTTTCTTCAGTTTAATCCTTCTTTTAATTAGCGCACATCGCAACAGTAAGTAACCGCCATTAAGGCCGGGAAGGCACAGAGAGACTTTCATAGACAACAATGAGAACCTTATTACTAATACTAAGTTGCCATTTAAAAACTTCAAATTAACAGGAAGCCGGGCTAAAATCAGAAATGAAATGCATATGCCTATCTTTTTTTACTTACGATGTTAAAAGTGCGTAGGAAAGAGACATGTAATACCGTTTTGTTTCGTTATCATGCGATAGTGACGATCCATCCTCTTTTTTTTAAATCTCGAATTATGGGATTAACATAAAACTACAAAATTAAGTTGATAGCCGACTTAAAGTATTTTGATGTATTCGATAGAACTTTTGTATTTGTTAGCATGTGTTGTTAGCATAATAAGATGACCTAAGGTAACCATAAAAACATGACGCTGGCAAATGCACATGACGTGCGACGCCATATTCCTCAACGGAGTTGAGTTGAGGACAAAAGAAAAAAAAAAGGTAACCATTTGACATTGCTCATTTTTTGCTTGTGACAGGTTCAAAAATAATTAAAACAAAAAGCCATGTTTTGTTTCACTCACACCTTAGGACATGCTATTCGACATAAATGAATAAACTATAGAGTACTCGGTTCTGTTTTAGCCCGGATTCCATGCCCTGTTATTCTTCCGAGCTTTATCTAGTCGAATGCTCGCAGGGTAAGTATAAATAGGAGTTTTGGCGCGAACGCGGAATAGTCAACGTTTTTGCATTGTATTATTTATTAAAACTTATGCTTTTTTTCAGTGTTAATGTTTAAAATTGGTGGCGTTTTACTCATTAAGTGCTGTTTTACGTGCATGAGTGTGGGCAAGTGAGATAATGTGGTGAAACGTGTTTTTCCGTGTTGTTTCCAAAACTCCATAGAAGCTGATGGTAAAGTTGCCACCACTTTACTAAAGCATGACATAGACTGACTAGACCATGACTGACTGACATTTTAGACTCTGACTGACTACGACTAATATCACCAGAATATTCTACTAAAACTTTGTAATACAAATAACTTGACACTGGCAAATGCACGAGAAGTGCGGGACCATAACCCTCTAAGGAGGGAAAATGAAAAAAAAAAGTATAAATAGATAGATATTTATATAAACTCTTTATTGCAACACCCCAGTACAACAAAAGTAACACAAATAAATAGATAGGTACAAGATCAAAGTAAGTAAGCATAATAAGCTTGAGGACCATCCGCGACAACTCAACAGTCTCAACACAACAGATCTAGCACAAAAACCAAACGAAAGTCCAATAATTACAGTCGGAAAACAAAACAACAATGACAATAGTACGCGTAAGAAAATTCAAATTAAAACTGTTTGGGTGGGTGGAAATAATGTACAACTATAATTATGCACAGTCAAATAATGTACAGTCAATAATGCACGGCCAATAATACGTGTAAGGATTTGAAATACATTGTTGGCTTTTCCTGGCCACGTTTTATTGCCTGTACGGATCGGTACCGTGTTGATAATGCACAGCCACAGCACACAGTTCAGTTTCACGGATTTTTGAAGGAGCGCGCGCGCATTGTCTTACTCGTTGTTAGACAGTGGCGCCGCCGCGCTTGCAGATATGACGGTGGCGCACGGAACATTTCTTAACCATAGATCTGTCAAGACGATTGCTGGTTTCGCGGGGAACGGGTCGTTTGATAACAGGTGGAGCTTAATAGATAAATGCTTACTTAAAAGATAGAATAGGTAGATACGAAAGAATAATAAGCAGAAACACGCGAACGAAATGTAAAAAAGCAGTTCAATAAACTTCATGCCATATTAACATCGTAAATCATTCATATAATTTTGAATGATTAACCTAATTATGTGTAAAAATTTATCCTGAGCATTTTTTTCGCAGTTTTCATAATCATTTTGCCACTGCCTCAAAATTTTTTTTGCGTCCTTAAAATTCAGTTCACTATTTTCGCTCTCTTCTATAGCGTGTCTCATTATATTTTTATTATTTAGGATTTCCTCACTGTTCGCATTTCTGCGACAGGTAGCATTTTCCAAATATTTTTCAAATGTTCCGCTTACGTATGTTCGTAGTCTGTCCTTAGCTCTTTTTATACATGTCTCATCCCATTTGTCTTGCACAGCTGATGATACACTATTTACAATCAAATCAATGATTTTGCCTGTTGTTTCTTCATCAATCGTATCTATTACAATTTTTTTTACTTTTTTCACAATTTCAGATATATCAACATCTGGTTCTGAATCACTTATTCTACTGTTTGTGTCTGATCCTGTATCTTTATCATTTTCACTGTTGTAACTATCTTGGTGGCCCAAATAAGCTTCTACTATTTGAGCAATGTTGTGTAGGGCCATTTTGCTTGGCACCTCGTGGTTTCCAGGTATGACGTATTTGGAAAATTTACTCCATACTTTTATAAGGTTGTGGTTATACATTTGACAAGTATCTTGATCACTGGTGTAGCCCCCGTGACTAGCCGATCGACTAAGTCGTTTACTGACAGTTTTTTTCTGAAATATTATACAAATGCACGTGTTAACATAAAATGTGAAATGCGCGGAGTCCAGTAATCGAAATCTATTTCTGCATACCAAACACAGAGTAAGAGATCATCATAATCCTCAGAATGTACTGAAAATTATTAAAAATATGTAACAAAGTTAAATAACTGCTTCATACGTTTATTATTGCCTATCTTAATTTTTTGAAGGTAGTTTTTGAACACCGTCTTCAATTGGTCACGGATGATATGCTATACACATAATAAATATTAAAAATTTAAAAGAACTCTCAACATTGTCTGACATACCTACTGACTACTATAACTACGATAATACGGATGCTAATATTCTGTCTACTATATATGTCTATATATAATCTTGATTCTCTTATACTTACTTATCAACAGCTTAAAAAGCTTGTAATGAAGCAGTAGCTTCAGTTTTATAGACTTTAATAAGTTATTGGTGAACAATAAATATCAACTACAATTCTCAATAAAAACAACTGTAACATAACCTTAAAAATCTCTTATAATTTAACTTTTACAATAAACAGTAATACTTCAATCTAAAATAAATCTTACTTTATCATTGTAGTAGTTGTCATTGTCATCATAATAATCCATTCCTATATCATAATGATATATCTGCTGCTTTTGTTTTCGTATATCAGAATGTAGAAGTTTGAATTCAACTCCAGGTATGTTTTCTAATGCTCTAAAGGCATCATTGACGAGGTGTTGTGGTACGTATACATGAATAATCTTGTAGTTGTACTGTCAAATAAACGATACATATTAATAATCTTTGTCGTCTAGCATAGCTAGCATTTATACTGCACCCATTGCTGGCTATACGTTTTGTATTAGAAGCTATATCAGTGCTTTCTTCACTTACAAGTTTCAGATTGATCAATTCAGTTATGTTCGCTTACTTATGAGTTACTGTAAGAACTACCACTTAAATCGGGATAAAAGTATATGCCTATGTGTTAATCCCGGACACAATTTTTATACTATTCATCTCCACTCCAAATTGCACTCAAATCCGTTCATCCGTTTTAGCGTGATGAGTGTAATAAATCCAAACATACAAACTCACGCACTCTCACTCAACTCAAATAATATAAGTGTGATTGCATGATATGGTTTACAGAGGCATGAATCAGGCCAGGTACTAAATAAAATAGTCATGACGATAATAATTTTCAACTTTCTATTTATGAAGTTTTGTGTTAAAACTTCAATTATTTATTAAGAAAGCTATTAGCGATAAGGTACTCACAGCCAATACTTCACTGCCAATAAGTAAGATGTACATTAAAAGAAACATTATTTTACGTGAACCCGACGAAGGTTGCTTCGTAAAGGAAGCGATCGCTCAACCACGTCAAATTCATAACAAAATTCAATTAACGTTCAATGAATTCGCTCAAGTCAACGCAAATGACGAAGTTGTTACAAATTATGTTTTTTGAATTTTGTTTCGTTGCGTAGCGATCATGATGTATTAATAATTAATTATGTTCTTTCGTTACTTTAATTCGAATTTATAGTCATGGAAAAACTGAGCAAGACTTGTGGGAAAGGAAAAAGTACAAATATTAATTCTACACACCTGTTGTTGTTTGTAGTATTTTTTTAAAATAGTGTTCTAGTTACAATAGACAAAATAACTATTGTGACACCCGATTCAGAAATATTAATAATATAATTTATGATTCAATCAATTGATATCAATTGTAATCATTCAGGATATATCATCTACATTACATTTTTTGATCGTGTTCCTTTACAGAATAATTCTGATATGGGATGCAAAGCAACTTTCCAAGCTTGATAACCTGGCTCGTAGAATAAATAAACTACGTGCAATAGTTGTAAACTTTATTTCCTTGAGCAAATTTATTTGATGATTCAATATGTATTCCAATAAATAAATATAATGTACATATAACAACTAGAAAGATTAATGTAACTTGTAAGATCATGTGCTTATTTACTTTCATTTTACACTACGAAATGTTTGCTTTTATAGTGTATGATTTGCATGAATTTAATTCAAGTTATCGTATTATTCTAGTATATTTTACATTCAAATACAATTCTGATTACCTAAGTCATCTAAACATTAAAAGCATTTAAATTTCGGAATGTATCTTAGAGTTTCTAGAATAAGTACTTGATAGTTTATATAATATGCAATAAATATATATAATACATACGAGTAAGTACCTATATTAGCGTTGTCAAAGTTATGTTCTCTGTTAATAAATACAATATTCATTTGCTCCCAGTTTACTAGACTAGCAAAAATAGATAATTAAAAAGCTCAAACATAACAAAATATTGCACGTAAAATAGATTAATATAACCTAATATAGCTAACTCTGACTAGGGACAGTATCTACACTTTCCGTAACTTCTGGTTGCACTTCTTGGTATTCAGGAGTTTCTTGATATGCTTGATTATACTGTGTCGCGTCATAATTTGGATCATTTTGATAGTTTACATCTGGTGCATAGTTTTCGTACTGCGCATTAGGGTCTACCTGATATTCAGCAACTGGATCCGTTTCATACTGTGCGTTTGGATCTGCTTCGTACTGTGCATTTGGATCTGTGTATTGTTGGGGATACTGCTCGTAATTTTCATATTGCCCTTCACTATAAGCTGGTTGTTCGTAAGTCTGTTCATACTCTGGATTTTTATATTCCACTTCAGGCGTTGGGTGTTTCTGTTCGTAAGTTTGATCATAGTTTTCATAATTTTGAGCTGGATATTCTTCAACTTGCTGTTCAACTTCCATTATCTCATCTTCTTCAAGTGGTTCTATTTGAGCAGCTTCTTTTCCTTTGTCTTCTGTAACAATTTTTTCAGTATTTTCAACAGGTGCATCTATTTGCTGTTTTTCAGAAGCGTCTTCGTGCTGATGTTTGTAAAGCGAGTTTCTAGAGTCATCTCTGGTTAATTTTCTTGTCGTTTGGTGGTCGTTGCGCTCGAGTTCGACAGGTCTGATCGTTGGGAGCGCGCTGTCTCCGGCGGGGTATCCGGGGGACTCAACTCGGGGATCGACTTGTCTGGGACTGGCTGGGCCTGGTATATCTCGGTTGGCTGAGGTAGCGTGCGTGGTTGGTGCTAAAATACAGAAATACAGTACTCAATTCTATTTACAAAATTTTATTTTTAACTTTTTTCTTATTGGATGGACTGGATGTTTCTAACACAATACTTTATCTATAGGACTTTAAGGCGGTTTGCAGACGACGGGGCGGGCCGGGCCGGTCAATTTAAAAAAAAATCAATTTCAAATAAGCGGAGATCCTCGCTGAAGTATATCACTTCGTGGCGGCGAGGAGATCCCGTGGAGACGCTCCAGTGTGGGAGGAGGTTACACGTATGCGGTTGCAGGCGCGGGCTGCCTTGTTGCGGCGGTGGACGGAGGACCTGGCTCCACCAGTCCCTGGGCAGTGGACGGTGGAGGCCATCCGCCCAGTCCTCCAGAGATGGGTGAGGCGGCGATTCGGTTCGCTGACCTTCCGATTGGTGCAGGTGCTTTCCGGACATGGATGTTTCGGAAAGTACGTGCACCAAATCGCGAGACGGGAGGCGACCCCAGCCTGCCACGAGTGTGGGGCGCCAGAGGATACGGCGCAACACACGCTGGAAGTGTGTGCTGCATGGGGCCCGCAGCGGCACACGCTTTCGGCGGAAATAGGCGGAGATCTCTCCCTGCCGAGCGTGGTGATCTCCATGCTCAGCAGCGAGAGAGCGTGGCAGGCGGTGGCCACCTTTTGCGAAGCGGTGATGACGCAGAAGGAGGCCGCGGAGCGGATCAGGGAGAACGATGTTCGAGCTGACCCGCTCCAGCGCAGACGACCGGGGGAACGGAGGAGACGGTTTGCTCGTCTCCTCCCTCCTCCGTAGTGGGGTCACTAGCGAATAGTCGAGGGACTCATCGCCAGTATGCACGGCCCTACACGTCTAGGTGGTGACCTTGGTGAGCAAGGTCATCCCTTCACAGGCGCTGAGGCCCAGTTAAGATCAATCCGGGCCTACCGCTGGGGCGAGATGGTGACTGCCAGCGCGACCCTGTCTCGTTCCACCTTGGCGGAGGACTGCTCACGGGGGGGTTTTAGTGGGTCTGAGCCCCACACGCCCCCTTCCGTCACCCCCGTGGCGGAAGGGAAGTGCACAGCATTTCCCCCCCCCCAAAAAAAAAAAAAGGTAGCGTGCGTGGTTGGTGCTAAAATACAGAAATACAGTACTCAATTCTATTTACAAAATTTTATTTTTAACTTTTTTCTTATTGGATGGACTGGATGTTTCTAACACAATACTTTATCTATAGGACTTTAAGGCGCTTTGCAGACGACGGGGCGGGCCGGGCCGGTCAATTTCACTGCGAACGATAGCGCAAAGTGAATCTTATACTACAATACAATACAATACTACAAAAACAAACAACAAAGAGGGCAAAAAGACCGCGCCTCCAGCCAGCGCCCGCCCGCACTAGATCGCACAAACCAGTTTGTATGCAGTAACGCAAACGGCGGCACGCGGTGGCTAGGTTTGTCCGCGGCATGCGCTTACTATTGATGGACGTCATTGACATTGATAATTTAATTGCTGAAGTGCAGAAAAGATCGCCAATATATGACACGTCGTTAAAAAAGTATCACGACGTAAATGAAAAACAGATATTGTGTTACCAAATTTGGCAAATAATTTATACGCCTGCAGAATGGGATGAGTTGCAGTCGATGACAAAATAAATTTTAGAGGATACAATTTTAAGTCTGCATGTTTCATGTGAAACAGACTTTTGATCAATCTTTGTGAGTTCATTGCATGTACCCAGTATTCTCTAAGTATAGTATAAATTATGATTGAGTCTCTTTCTTCTTTTGTACATGAAATAGGTAACGAATCGAATTCTCTGGGTCTACATTTCCACTGACGTGCTGTTCACTAGAACGAACGTCGTGAACTAACTGCCTCCGTCCGTCGTGTGTTTTGTGTTCGCGGTAAAGGCAACCGCGGGCATGGGCGGATAGACGCGGACTTTATTGCTTTGCGGTCAAAAAGACTGCCCCGCCCCACCGTCTGCATAGCGACTTAGACTTTACTTTTTCTGTCCAGCTTAGTGATTCGGGCGTGACGATAAACATGAGGTGATTGACTAACTTGTCTGTCATGTCGTTATTGATCTCGACATTTGTTTTGCACCTTTAACAAGCATTCGTGTGAGTAGGCTAGATACTCTAACTTCAAGTAGTAGTATTTAAATTATATGTATCGTTCAATTCATAGGTTTCAAGGGTACTGTAGCAAGAGCAATGTCTTGTCGAAAGAGACTGCATTATTGTCCAGAGATGAGTATAATGTGACGTAGAACTTTACGCTTGAAACTCTGAAGGGTATACGCGTGACGTTTACTATGTTAGGTTACGTTCGAAAATATATAGAACGATCGAACGCGGCGGTAGAGTCTTTAAAGTACATTATAATGAAAAGTTGACGTTCATAAGTGCGTCTTTGATGCCTAAATTGAATAAATGATTTTGACTTTGACTTTGACTTTGAATGTTAAGCCCCATTTAGTAACATAGTATTTCTTTAGTTGTAACGCCCTCCTACTCATAACTTAGTCTTTATTATATAAGGCATTTGACCCGCTAAAATCAATATTCATGGATGGATTGATATTCATCATCAATATCTATCGAAAATATGACACTTCCCATTGGGATAGGAGATTAGATTTGTTTTTCATCACTAATAGCCATAGATAAAGAGTTATACAAAATCGCACTATGTTAAGAAAACAAAATTGGTTATTAGGAAAATGATTGCCTTCGAACGTTTCTAGATGTACCTCACTCACACCAATACTTTACCTTGATAGCTGCTAGGTATCGTGCGCGGTGATGCCTGGAAGCTCCTCCCCAGGGTGTCTACTTGACGCTGCAGAGTGGCCAGTTCTTGCCTGCATCACACACACAAACGTGTGACAAACAACACACGTGCACAACATGCCAAACGGATTATCAGTTTAGATCTTAGCAAAGGTTTTCGGCAGTTTCCAGTAAGACGAATGAAAGTTATATCATTGGGAAATTAACTTTCAACTAGCTACGAGAACTTTGTATATAATTTAACTTGTTGAGTAGTTAAAAATTGGGAATACTTTAAAATGCTTTCCAGAGTAAAATTTTATTTTCCTTGCAAATTTCCTGGCCTGTTCCTCATCATTAGTGACACTAAAAGTATAGCTCCTCCTCCTGGTAGTCCAGTCTTTCTCTCAGAGAGCTACAGGCCACATAGCGCGCCTATGAAAGGGTAGTGGCCAGCTTTCGTGCCAATTTTTTAAAGTCTCACGACAGTGTTCATAAGAAAAACAACTGAAACCGACATCTTACTTTGCACTCACTCAGCACGAAAGTGCTCAGTTGAAAATGCCAGGTGGTTACCCATCCGAAGTTGTGGCCAAGAGTTGCCTAACCTTGTTAATAAACATGATTTAACATGTTATATTCTTACTAATAAATTGACTATTCTGACTATAAATTCAGAACGAGAAGGCTAGAGCTTATTAAATTAAAATAAATGTGAGTTACTGTTGTATCTCACCGATATTTCTACGTTATTATTAGGTATGATTTTTGGATAAAGCATTTTATGTCTCTTTCCAAACAGTACCAAAATTACTGATATACGCAACTTCAAGATTTAAAAATATTTTTTTTTTTTTCCTTTCCCTGTTGTTCAGGGAGTATGGCTTTGCGCGTCTTGCGCATCTGCCATTAACAAGTGTTAAACATATTTAAAACTACCTAACAATGTTGTGTCAATGTGTGTGTTGTGTTGTAACGATTTCATAATTGAAATTTTGAAAATATATCTTATAATTGAACTTTATTGAATGGATTTACTACACAGAAAACAATATTTTGCTGTGATTTAGTATGTCTAATTTTATATCTTTTCATTTTGAAAAACCTTACTTAACAGCCATAATGCAATATTCATTAATGACGTTATATAAACGATGGTATTAAATTAGGAATAATGATTTAATAAAAATTTGTGTAACTTACTCGTACTATGTTGGTACTGGTTTAACTTTTGGTAACATTATGGATACATATATGATTTATGTATGATAGATGATATCGCATTAAGCTCTCTGGCTGACGTTACTTTGCAGCACACATTTTCAGTTTTTTGAAGAAATTGGTTTAATATTGTAAAAACTACAAACTTTTGAAAAACAATCAATCTGGCTACTTTGCTATCTTTAGAGGTTTACATTAAAATTGCTACTTTAAGCATGCAAAGCACCTGAACATGCATCTAGCTCAAAGCTTCAAGCGCATCGTTGATCAACCAACTTACCTTCGTCGGATCGTCATCTGAATCATCGATTCTATCAATCGACAAATCGCTCAGACATCTCGTCAGATTTCCGAAATCATGGCTGAATCTAGATTCGGGCCTTCTAAATCTATTGGTGTAAGGCGTCGATGTATAATACGTGCGATCTAGGTCATATGATGATCTGCTATTTGGGTAGCCACTCAAAGGAGTGTAACTCCTCAGAGGTGGTACGGTGGTTGTGCAATATTTCTTATGTGAACACCACAGGTTTCTAAGCTTTCTCATGAGTTCGTTATTCCTGCAAAGTAATTGCATTCTTTCTGTTCTGAAATGGAAAGAAACTGTGAGCGATGGGCGATGAAATGTAGCCGTTTTGTAAATTAACTGAATTACTTTTTTCATATTAGTATTTATTGCACACTTTTACATTATCATTACCCATTTTAACTAGAATTAGTTTGTACGTTTACATTAAAGCTACTGAACTAATTAACGTATAACATCGAATAATAACAATTGGTCATGCTAAGCAACAATAAAAAACAAATAATTCAATATAAATTTGATACGTAACATCGTCGACAAATTAAAATTTTAAGCCAATTTAACAAACAAGATATTAATGAAATAGAAATATCACATTCAAGCATTGCACAAAAGATTAGTAAGTTTATATTCATAAGAAATAGGAACGAAGTAATCAATTATTGAGTACACATGCAAAACTTTTAAAAGATAATCATGGGAATAACATTAATCATAGGTAATCAATTAATCATAGGTATTTCGTAAAGACAGGATAGATAGATGAAAACGTTATGATTATTATGTAAAGTTAAAGTTACATATTTAGTACTTAATATGAAAAGATTGCTAACATTAAACAGTCAAATAACAAGTAGTGTTTCTAATATAAGCCAAGATCTTGTATACTTCGGTATATAGATAGGAATACAGTCCAATAAACAATGTTTTTGCGTCCGTTGTACAGTTTTAGGAAACTTAATCGTTCATCTGTAGCTTTTCTTTTACTTCATCTTACAAAGGTTCTTCCTTAGGTTTTGGCTCCATTTGTTCTAAGATTTCTGTGTTGTCATGTTCAATATTTTCTTCTTGAGTCATATCATTCTCTTGATCAGTAGGTTCGTTACTTACTTTAACGTTTTCAGGTTGTTCACTCGCCTCTTCTTTATTTTCATCATCTGCCAAATCTGTGCTTAGTACGATCTTAGGTACGTCTTTGTATTCTGCCGTAACGTTGGGGCTATCTCTTTCATCCATCTTTGAATCTTTACCACTATCTCTACCTTCATCTTCGAATATCTCAATAGTTTCTTTCAAAACGTTAATATCTCCATCGGAGACTTCCATACTAATGCTATTCTTAACACCTCTATGATCATCATGGACTACTATTTCTTCAACTTGTGCTTCACGTCTCTTACGTTCCTTTTTCCTAGGCTTAGGTACTAGTTTGACGCTTATGTCAACTTTAATGGGCTCCTTTTTCTCCCGTAAAAAGGGCTGTTGAATCATAAGCGGCAGATTGTAAATTTTCTCCCCTTTGACGTCAGCGAGATCCTGATTGGTCGTCAACGGGCCAACTATAATTGGCGGGTAGTTATTCGACGAATCGGACTCTTTTTCTGAGCGGCGCTTGGAACGACGGCTCTGGTTTTGTCGGTCTCGGGACGTGGAACGGTCGCGCTGTGTTCTGATTGGTTCGTCTGAACGGCCGTGACACTGCGCACTGCCTGCCACCAATGAAAACACAGCACGACGTTAGGAATTTCGAATTTTAAATGGGTAATGATAATGTTTAGGAATAACAAAATAGCTGGGGGCTTTGAGTACGAATTTAAGAGTTGCAAGTAGTGTAAAAAATAAAGATAGGTGAAGTAAATCATGCTATAGATTTATAAAACGTTCCGTACTTGTGTCTACGGTTTGCGTCGTCGAGCTTGTCAGTGAGCAAGCGACATTCCCCTGTCAGTTTCTCCATCAGACTGTTTTGTGATTGTATCATCGACTCCAACTCTGCGACGGTTTTAGCTGTGAACCAAATGTTCTCGCTTTAAACTCCCGCAAACTTCCCATATATTATCAAAGCTAACAATCTGATGAATAAACTATTGAAATTTGAGAAAGAGAAGCCCTTTCATAGTACTACTGACGTTCATGCAAGCGTTTTAGATGAAAGGGTAAAATATGAATGTTTTGAAGTTAAATTAAATTGTGTTCTGTGATAATGTCACCTTCCAAAACATCAATAGTTTACCCATAAGGTGATCCCAAGAACATTTATTAAGTGCGACAAACATTATATTTTCTTAGAATGAAGTAATTATTACGCACCATGTTTGTTTTCCATTGTTTCGAACATTGTCGAAAGTTCTTTCTCCTTTTTGTTCTTCTCCGGAGTTATAGGTGTCAGGGTTTTCATGTTCAGCTGTGAAATTACCATTAATAGTTATTATAGTTATTTAAACAACTAGATTTACAGAATATTTTCAATAGGTGACTACTCATAATATTTATATTCTATTCTTCAATTGTATATTATAATCATGCTTATAATATAACATATATGACAGTGGAAGTTTGTATTGTTAGTGCGTTTGTTTGCAAAGCCCTAACAATTTTCCTTAGAAATTGGTAATTTACCCTAAATAATTTACGGTACGGGTTGGATTTTGATACATATGTAGATACTTGAAGTATCTAAAAATGTAATGCATACTTCTTATCACGAAAAAATGACCTGTAGAATAGACATTTTGTGCTCGTGTTGTATCAATTGTTTTCCATTAATTATCTGTAGGTAGATATGTTGTAGAGAAGGTTGGTAAAGCAAGTCACCTCTTTTTCCAAAGTAGAGATTTGTTCAGAGAGACGCAGGTTCTCTCGACGAGAGTGCACCAGATCTGCATCAGCTCGATCCAAACGCTGGCGAAGAGATTGAATCTGCAAAGTGAAAATTGAATCAAGACAAACAAATTATGTATCAAATTCATTTTTAAGGCCTTAATCATATTAAAAATGACACTGCTTGACACTAGTTAGAACAAGTTCAACCTCGAGATTATTTTTGAATCTAACCTATGATAAACCGTTGGACAGACTGTTTTTATCAATTTGCATCATATATTCATATTATATTCCATTCATTCACATATTCTGTTGAGTAATAATATTTACATTCGAACTACTGGTATTTTAACCAAACTTTGGGATTATTTTAAATCTATATCTATCTAACTTTCGAGCTGATACGGTTAGTGTTGTGTGTCGAAATAAATGAAAAACTAACAGTGCGAACAATAGTAGTGGTGCCTCGCATAACAAACGAGTACGGAAGCGGGTAGACCGTTTCGTCTGCTCGTAAACATTCACCCACCCGCAATTCCTTAGTTCATACGTGATCATGGCGCTTGCAACAATGCCGAAATATCGGAAACTCACAGAAAATATACATGGTAATTATCCCGTTGATAATTTGAAATGTTTGTGACCATGATAGTTTAAAAACTTATATTGAATTACAAGACTTTATTTAACCCGTCCGCATCAGCGCAAAAAATAACAATAGATTTATGAATGAAACTTAACTCGAACGAGTCTTGCTGAGTCGGACAGATTAAGGTGTTTAGGTACTATAGATATTATATCCCCAACAGAGCAGTTACTTATTTTCCTTACCAAAAATGTCAATAGTTTTTTGGTAACGAAAATAAGTAACATAAATTCTAAATTCTAATGATTTAATTTACATACAGGTACAACCCTATTAATCACTGTAGGCAAGAGACTGTTTGCACTTTCTACTGATTGATTTTCGTTTTGTATCTCCGAGGTTTTTGAAATATTTCCACCGTTACAAAACTTTACCTCAGAATTGAGCCGATTTGTCTCATGTTTCGACTGCCGCTGGTGACGCTCGATGGCTAACCGCGCGCTCGCCAACTCTTCATCCAGGGACGCCTTCTCGGCGTGAGCCTGAGCAAGATCCGCTTGTAGAGCCGCTTGAAATGAACAAGTAAGAAATTTAACACAAACAATTACAACTTTATTGAAACTTTCGTAAGTATTACACATTTTAATGTTATTTTGACGTCGTCGAGTATCTGGACCGGTTTCGTGACCGTCCGGGCCAGTTCTTTATGTAGATCTGCTGTGGCAGAACACGCTCTAGAATCCAGTCATTTCATGTGGTTCTATAAGGCTTTCGTATTATCCAAGGTGAAGTTCCTAATAACGCGGAAAGTGCGCGAAGCAATAGAGATCGACCGTCATCCCAATTTTAACAGGGATCATGGATGGACTTCGGCCCCAGCGTGGAAACCTGTTCTTCACAATTATTAACGAAAATCCAGCTCAGCAAACGTCTCGTCGCAAGACACGATTAGTGCGGTGTGTATTGGACTTTTAAAGTTATTGCCAAGCAGCAGTGACGAAGAAACTGACGGAGACAGCTTGCCCGCACCGAGTGGCCGCACAGCGGTCACCGTGGGCGGTGGCGCGAGCGGCACGCTGTGCCTCCGCCAACGCGATCGCCAGTAGGTACTAGCGCGAACGCAGCCGGGCGCGCGAGTACTCCATGAAGAAGTGGCCCAGACGGTCACGAAACCGGTCGAGATACTCGACTAAACCTACCGCGTAAGTTAAACCGTCAAAATAACTACACTTAGCGATAATAATTATATCCTCAGATGGGATTAGAGGATCTTCAAACGTCAGATGGACTTTTCTTACTTTAACATACCTAAGTGCTACTGCTGCTTACTGCTTTACCTTTATAAGTGTTTATCTGTAGTACGTTCTTGAATGAATGTTAGCGCAGCTGTGGTTTCTTCCTGCCACTGTACTTGAGAGTCGTTAGGGGCCGATTCCACAAACTAAATTGCAATCGAACCGTAGCTCAATGATGACATTTATAAATACGTTTTCTTATTCTGCTATTGAAAAACAGTCTAGTTGCAGTTACTTTTCTATTGACACCAGCGATCTATCAAAACTTTATATTCTACTTGACAATTATTGAACGGAACGCTAACTCATATTCGTATACAGTAGAGTTTAACGTAACGGCCATCTCAATCACTACTGAGATGACGTTACGTTCCAATTTGCCTTTTTAGAATGGCTTTATAGGTAATGATCGAACGATTCGAACTGCAATTGCAGCGAGATAGATTGTTGAACGTTGTGAAATAGTACATGGCCTTCAGCGATCGGTCACTTCAACCGCAGTCGGCCTGGTACACCATGTTAGGAAAAGTCTCTATGTAAAATGCTACTCATGCTTACAGGTTTTGTTCTTTAATTCCATCCGAAGCTCTTCGATTGTGTTATTCTTCATGGATAGCTCACGTTTCAGTTCATTCTCTTCGCGGCGGTTGCGTTCCAATTCCAACTGCAAAATGGGAATTATTTTTAAAGTAACCTGACATTGGTTTTGAGTGCGAATCCTGGAAATGACCTTCTCTTAGACATGCCGGTAGAGATTATTTGTATAAGTTGGTACCACATACCGCAGTTAAAAAGTTTCCACACTTATACCACTGTGTATACTCCCGCAATATAACCCCCTATGTCATAAGAATTACTATTACTATAGTCACCTCGTTACCAACTGAGTCGTGCGGCCACAAATCATTTCACTATGTCTATCTCGCTCGCACTTGTGGGTCTTATGGAGCCGCATAGTGATGTGCGTAAGATGGTTATAGGCGCATATCGATAAGAATAAAATCAGATAGAAACATAGTAGATAGTATTGAGGCCCTGAAAAGGGTCGTTTGTAATGAATGTTAAATAAATAACGTTTTTTTTTCCTCATCAGAGTCTTCGTCCTCTGTATCGTCCTGTAGTTGATTATGAATGGTGCTTGATCTCTTATAATGGCTTTCTGTAAGTCAGTGTTATGAAGTTCCTCGGCATGCCTCAGACACGTGACCCAGTCTTCCTGTGTAACATTATCAATAGCTTTGTGAAGGAGGCTTTCAACATCTGCTATCTTGAATGTATTATTATTCGCAGCGACTTTTCCTTTGACCTGAACCCAGGTGAGTTCTATAGGGTTCTGTAGTCACAAATACTTATAGCACAACAACAACTTTGCGACGACGGCAGCGCGGCGGTATGATGTTACGACCAATCAGAAGCTAGCGATAAGCGAGGGCTAACGAGGGTCCAATGCAGGTAGCGGATTATCGATAACATGTTAGGACGTGTTGCACATTCCTATCCCTATTGACGTTTATGGCCCTACGGCTCAGTTGGTAACGCGATGACTATAGTTATTCTGTGGGTACTACAATTTAGGTAGAGAACAGATTAAGTATGTCTCATTCTATCCTCAACAATAGCAGATCTATCTATCCTATTCTTACCTGTAGTTTAGCTACTTTATTTCGTCGAAGTGTGTAGCGTAACGCTGTTCAGCCGCGCTTCTGCCTTGTATTATTAAAAAGAGATATTTGCATAAAAACAAATCTAAGTCAACGTCTCACTCTAACCTCAGTATTAGCAGATCTATCGGTCCTGTTCTTACCTGTAGCTTAGCCACGTTATCGTACTGCGCAGCCAAATCATGCTGCAGCTCGTCGAAGTGCGCATTGTAACGCTGTTCGGCCGCGCTCCTCTCTTGTATAGCTCGCCGCGCACCTTCGCCTGCTAACTCGCGGACCTTGTTTCTCTCTTTAGCGAGGTCATCCTAGAAAATACAAGTTTTATTTTTTTTATCTTCCTACATCGCTGCATGCTGGGTTTTGTCCAAAAATCAACATATATAAATCAATGCTAATCAATAGATTGTTTAGTAAAATGAATACTATTTGACTTCCTATATATATAAAGGCACATGGGCCGTATCAGGATCTTTATAGGTCGGCATGCTCCAATTTCGTGGCTAGGCGTGGATTAAGTGGGCGAGGAGAATAAGATATCACATGTACAATGAGTCTGCTGTTATTGCGTCACACTGAGATTTATTATAGCACATAGGCCTTTATTAATAAACGTTGCGTAAACCTATATTAGGCGTAATATGCTTTGTCTTGCTTTCACGCGTGACATTTACTGCAAGCGAAAAATTGACAGATAGATGTTTTAACTACTCCGGGTGTACTTAAGCCAAGTTTATTAATAAGGTGTTTAGACATCAACGTGAATTAACTTGGGGACAAGGTATTCCACTTAGTAGCGAACACTGCCACGACCAAACGCAAAGTGAGCTCCTCCGAGCCTCCGAGCGTGTCCGAGCGCTACCCCCAACGCCTCTGTCGGACGATGACTAAGTACTCAACGGTAATTGGCTCTCAACGACCGACCGACCGACCAATCAGCGAACCGCGCACGCTACCAGAGTTATCCCAGAGATGGCACCACTTTGCATCTCCAGTCCACCAAAACTAAACTAGGTGGCGCTCGACTGAATAATAACATCGGTTAAAGCTATGCGCCGACGTATACTACTACTACTATTAATAAATCTAACAAACTTCTCATTAGTATAAAAAACATAACTCTGAATTATGCAGTTAAATTTCTAGTAGTATGTGGGTGAGTATCCACTTAGAGATTTTACGAAATGCAAATCGTACAGTTCAGAACAATTTTGCGTGGAACGGTACCAATATAGTATTAGTTTTGTTTCTACTTCTTCTTCCTTAATCGTTCCCTCATTACTGAGCATCGTGACTCCTCTGTTGCAGTTTGTTTACTGTTTCTCTCCACCGAGACCTGTTGCTGGCCTGATGTAGAGCTGTGCTGAAAGGTATCTCCAGCTGTTAAACCATACCTGATCCGTCCATCGCTTAGGGCTTCGTCCTCTTTGTTTCTTCTTTTGTTTGTATTACATACAATTTTTATCAGGTTTCAGGTGATAAATCTAACTGATGGTGGAAACCAAATCAGATAGACGATAGGATAAGGATGTTGATACCTTCAACCGACGCAGTTCAGCTTCCAGGTTGTTCCGTTCATCCCGGAGCTGGTTCTCGAGTCCGTCGTTCCGCTTGTAGCCGTCGTCGCGGCTGTCCAGGTTTAGCTTCAGCTTCGATATCTGTGACTCCAGGGCGGATTTGTCCCTATAGAAATAAAAATACCTCCTTATTCTTGATTTTAACCGACTTTAAAAAAGGAGGATTATATTGTTAGATTGTATTTATTATTATTGTGTATGTTCACTTATTTCTACCCCATTTGTGAACCGATTCTCAAAATCCTTTTATTTGTTTGGTAGAGTACCTATACTTCCCTGATGGTCCCATTTGAGTTTTATCAAATTCGGTCTAGCAATTTATGAGTTACACTACAATGACTGAAAAGTGTTACTTACGCCTATCTTGATGATATCATCATTGACGGCTAATGACAATCGATCCCGTAAGTAGCAAGGGTCACTAAAAATGTATTTTTTTTAATTTTACTAAATATGGAATCGACTTTGACACCAAAAAGTGTGAAATAACTAATCTAAGTCGGTACCATGCGCACAATATTGTGATATTAGGTACTTTTGAACTGACATGGTACTGACACTACCGACTTCAACAAGTTATTTCACACTTTTTGGTGTTAAAGTTTGTCGGTCGATTAGTTGGTTATTTTTTTTATTGTTTTATAGCGTTTTATTACGCAATCAAGTGACTATACAGGAGCAAGACTATCGCCTGATGGTAAGCACTACGCTTGCCCATGACAGTTGCAGTGTTACCCAGAGCTTAGAATTGTTTTGCGCGGCACTGCACTATGGTCACAGACCATATAACCACTTGACTGCTCATACGGCTTCCCCTCAGCTACCAAGACTATGACAAAAGGCTATATATCGCACCAATACGTCAGTACCAGTTTGACTTCGCGTGGAGAACAAGCGGATGAAAAATAATTAAAACAAATCAAATTATGCCTTATTGTTCAGTAAACTGGTACGGAAAAAACAGGCATACATCCAGGTATGCAAAGGATGGAATTACATTTCACAGATAATTTTAGTTTATTAATTATTGGAAGAAAACAAAATACACAAATGAAGTATGTAATTAAACAGCGACTCAAAAATAAAATAAAAATGGGAACGCGTTGATGTCTTTTGCCATCCCGTACTGTTCTTTGCAGTTGTAGATAACGCCGTCTCTTTTACCCACTGGCACGTGTAAATTAGTGCGATACTCCCATATTAACGGGCAACTTATCGATTGTATATTTCGACTGTGAGGAAAATAATTCTTCTATACAATCATTTATTACGAGTATTTTAAGAGTGCATAAAAATACAAATAAATATTCGGTGTTTTATTTATATTTAGATGTACTTTCACGTTAACATCAATTATGTAGTAACAATTATCTTATCTAATAATAATGTAAATATACACGTGAAATAACCCGAGTGTAATGTGAAATATAATTAATAATGGTCTTAAAATATAATATACTTCATTTTTTTAATATAATCACTATACCTAGCACCTACTCTGTGTGTGCCTCTGTAAGTGACTATTTAGTTTGACTAATTGGATGATTATTATTATACTACTTCTTCTCTGATCAGCTGGCATCTCCTTTATATGGTCTGTGACTATGGTCGTCGCCCCAAGACATAGACGTAGAGTCTCTTTCACTTAGTAATTTCACTTGCTATAGTGCCCTTCACACCCTAACGCAGTAATGCTTCCACACTATCGCTTCGCGGCATCACCATGACAGTGTGGTGGTAGCAACCAAGACGGCCGGTCTTGAACAAGAGGCCTACCGCCTAGTTAGACGGATTTTTTCGCCTTTTGCGATTTGTGTTCCATTCCCTCATGGATTAAACTACTTGGATGAATTTTACGGCTTTGTTAGGGTTTAGATAAATTGATCTAAATGTAGATGCTATGGTGAAAATTAAATACGTCAACTGTCACTTTGACATCAGTGTTATTATCGAGTCGAATGTAAATTTGACAGCTGTTACGTCAATCATCTCAAGAAAAGCTACAACAAGCAACAAAAACCATTCCACACAACAAAAAGCAACTCGGAACCATATTATAAACGAGTTGAATATGTATGAAATAATATTTGGTAGTGCAGTGGGTAACGGCAATGTATGCAGATTCTAAATTCCCCAGGGCGCTACCAGCTGATAGTGCAGTGGGGAATAAAAATGCCCTTCTGCACTACAAGTCGTGTGGTTTGGTAGTGCAGCGGGGAATGTAATACTTACCTCTGTAAGTTGTCGATCTGTCGCTTGAAACCATCAAGGCACGTTGAGTCAACAAGCCCGGAGGCGAGCTTGCGTTTGTTTTCATTGTTCTCTTCCTGAAAATAACACAACTTTCACTAAAGAAATACTATCTTTGTCGACAAATAGCTTTGTATTTTATGTGCTTATGATTTGGTCACACCGCAACTGGGCCCCATTCGCTATGACCGTTTATACACGTAACGTGGCGCCTTACGGCGTCTATATGAAACGATAGTAAAATTGAATTAATACCTACAATTTTACACTATATCTTAAAAGAACGATCGTAAAGTCAACTTCACGACCGATCATTTCATCATCATCATCATCATCAGCCAGTATCAAAGTCACAGTCAAAACCATTTATTCAATTTAAGCATCAAAGACGTCAATTATTCATTATAAAGTACTTTAAAGACTACCGCTGCGTTCCAAAATATATAGAGCCTACCGAGAAGAAGCGGCAAGAAACTCGGGGCCATTCTTTTTATGTAGATGTTTACAATGTTTCTACTTATGTACTACAAATATTAAATTTCATGGGCAGAACGACAGCTTGCCAGAAGTGGAGTATTCCAAGCATCTTTGTCTTCTATATAATGTCAGACTGTATCGGCAATTTCTTTAATGATATAACAAATGTTCGCTTATTTTTAGCTCCAGTGTGTTGCCTTACAAAAGAGAACATAATAATGGTATCAGTAGGGCAAGAGACGCTACACTTTGACATCTTAGTACACGAGTAGATAGATCCTGGAGTGATGAGTCCTAAGCTGTTTTATCCTCCAAGTAATCCGAAATGTTGTAATAACCTTTTTGACAGAGTTTAGTTTTACTAGTAATTTTATACTTATTAATAGGCAAATCTCGGATAACATTGGGAACTTTATTATAGAATCGTATACATTGTCCCATAAAAGAATGATTTATTCTGTGGAGACGCGTTACATGTACGGATAGCTTGTGCTTATTTCGCATGTTGATGGAATGAGCATCACTCCTTTTATAAAAAAACTGCTAATGTTTTTCTTTACATACATTAGATTTTCATAGATAACCTGAGAGACAACAGTTAGAATGTTTATGTCTTTAAACTTCTGTCTAAGGGAAACTCTGGAAGCTAAACTGTAGATCGCTCGTATAGCCCTTTTTTGCAGTATAAAAATAGAATTAATATCTGCAGAACATCCCCAAAGCAGTATGCCATAAGTCATAACGCTATGGAAATAACTAAAATAAACTATACTAGCTGTGTCTACATCAGTTAATAGTCAAATTTTTTTAACAGCATAAGCCGCTGAACTGAGCCTACTAGACATTTTTTTAATGTGGGGACCCCATTGAAATTTAGCGTCTATAGTAATTCCTAAAAAGACCGTTGACTCCACAAGGTCCAACCCTGTTCCATTCAATTGTATATTGGATTCTACTTGTCTCACATTTGGTGTCGAGAACTTTATACAATTAGTTTTCTTCTCATTGAGGAGAAGATTATTTGTATTGAACCAATTCACAACTTTAGCTAATGCATTGTTAACATCGTCATAGTTTAATAACAGCCTCTTAATTTTAAATAACAGTGAAGTGTCATCTGCAAACAATACAATCTCGTGATTCTTGTCTACATAATAAGGTAAGTCATTAATATAGATTAAAAACAAGAGCGGCCCTAGTATTGAACCTTGTGGAACGCCCATTGATTATAGAGCCGGGCAATTTTTTACCATTTATGTATATATATATATATAATTTTTTACCACCCTTTGAATTCTATCGTTTAAATATGAAGTCAAAAGGTTGAGAGCCTGTTCCTAATACCGTAGTGTTGTAATTTCTTGACAAGTATATCATGTCGGACGCTGTTTGCGCGTTTTAACCGCAAATCCTTATAAACCTTTTCGGCCAATGGGTAGACGAACGTAGGGGCGCACCTGTAAAGTCTGCACTACGACCGAAGCCACAACAAAAAAAAAGGGAAAGAAAAAGTGTCAAGCTGGGTTATCTGCTTTAATTTTTTCTTCTTCTTCTTCGCCCCTTGATAAAATGTCGACGCAAACGCAATAACTTTTGTGTGAATTTGAATTTGGCCGGCTGGCATAGCGATCGATTACACTTAGGATCATCATTATATTCAACGGAAGATAGACCTGGAATTGGAATCAGAGTGGACACAAGCAACAAAGTACCTATCACTTCGCTCCCCAGGACACAATCGAAAAACGTGTGCACGTGCGCATGGAAGAAGGCGAGTGCTCGCCGAGGATAAAAGACACAAGGTTAGTGCTCCAAGTTCTGTCGATTACCCGAGGCCAACCCTTTGTTCATCCCGCACCCCCTTATGGTGGATTTACAACCCTCCATAAGTTTGGTCGACTTCGAGCCAAATTTCAACCAGCAAACGCTACCGCTTTGTATAGTGCACAAAATCTTATTTGTGCGTATTCCCGCTTACAAAACTTATTAACATTGCAATTACAATTAATTTCACCTTTTAAGAGCATGTCTTCCTATTAAGGACATCCTATTTACAATACATTTATTAGAAGTTTCAATTTCTTTGACGCCATTTTGAGGTTAATTTTACAAAGATTGCATTTGGTAATCTCATTCCCTATTTCAATAATGGCAGAAATAAAGCTAAAAATAAATGAATCAAAAAGAAATACAATATTTGAACAACTTAGTTCAATGTATTCCATAACTAAGAAAATTTCACAAGCTGATACTCGAACAAAACAGGATTTTTTGTGTAAGTCATCCAATATTGAGAAACTTTATGATCAATTTGATAAGCTATGTGATGAATATTATACTTTAAAGTTAGGGGAAGATATTGATTTCAATTTGGATAATAATCAATGGTTAGCATTTGAAAACTTGTACTCTGCTGTCAAACAATTTAGGATCCAACTTTGTGAGAATTCTAGCTCTTCTTTAAAATCTATAAAAGATGCATCTATTGATATTATTCTACCTCGCTGTGAATTACCTGTATTTGATGGAAAAAGTGAAAATTGGCCATTGTTTTATGAATGTTTCAAAACAAATATACATAATAATTCAAAGTTAACAAACTCTCAAAGAGTTCAATATTTAATTGGTCAGTTGAAAGGCAAGGCCTTATCTGTTTTTGCTGGAATATTACCAACTGAGGAGAATTATGAATGTATTTGGCAGACTTTAGTAGATAAGTTTCAAGACAACAGAGCGCTAGCTGCAGTTTATTTGAACAACATTTTTGATCTGAAAAATGTTTCAAATAATAACACTAATCACTTGACTGATTTTGTTGAGAGGTTTTCTTCCTCATTCAATGCATTGAAACAATTAAAAATACCAGATTTAGCTGATTTTATTTTGCTATATGTGACACAAAAGAAGTTGGATTGCAATTTAGTTCAAACCTTTGAATTATCTAGATGTGAGAAGGAAATTCCAATGTGTAGTGAGTTTGTTGAGTTTTTAAGGCAACATATAAAAATAATAGAGCGAACCAATGTTCAAAAGGGATCTATTCCACGAACCAATCGTAATGTGAACTCTCATTCATTTGCATTAGTAGACAAGGAGATACAGGGCACAATGTGCATGTTGTGTAAAAGTGGCTCCCACCCACAAGTTTACATGTGTCCTACATACAAAGAGATGGATGTGAAAACTCGCTTTGAGTTTACAAGAAGCAATAAATTATGTACTAACTGCTTAAGTTGTAAGCATTTATCTAAAGACTGTAAATCAAAATCAACTTGTAAACACTGCCATTTAAGGCACCATACAACTTTACATTTTGAATCGAATAGTACTAAAGTGGAACATAGTAGAAATACCACTCAGAATTACACGCCTGCAGTTTCTTCTAAATTAAATACTCCCAACAGTAACTCGTTCACAGCTATGCTGATTGAAGATAAACCTTCTTTGTTAACCATGGAACAGGCTCCAATGTCTTTTGTAACTGACCAAGATTCAGTGACATTGACTTCGATACCTACACCCAGTACTGGCAACAAAAAAACCACAGTACTGTTATCCACTGCACAAGTTTATGCTGTCACAAATAAACAGCAAAAATGTGTAGTACGCTGCTTGCTTGATTCAGCCTCACAAAACCATATTGTTAGCCTAGACTGTTGCAAGAAACTCAAAATTAAAATTATACCGCTAAGTAACTCACACATAAACACAATTGGATCTAACTCAACAAAAATTATAGGATATACATACCTGACCATACAGTCACGGTACACTACAGATACATATAATTTAAAGTTATTGGTTGTTCCACACATTGTGAATAAGCTACCTACTTCTTATATTGATGTGCCCTCAATGACACAATTGAAACATTTACCTCTAGCTGATGAGAGCTGGAATATACCAAGTGGCATTGATATTATACTTGGTGCACAATTGTTTCCATACCTATTGCATGGGGGACCCCTGTTTGATTGTCCTACCAACATTGCTGATGATTCCGCCGCCTTTGAAAATTCCGCTATGAAATCCGCTTTCGCCGCAAGTAGTTTGAAGGCTTCTAATAGCCTTTCTAACCGCTCAGCTAACGCCGCGTCTGATTCCGCCGCCTTTGAAAATTCCGCTAGAGATTCCGCTTTCGCCGCAACAAGTCTGAAGGCTTCTAATAGCCTTTCTAACCGCTCAGCTAACGCCGTGTCTGATTCCGCCGCCTTTGAAAATTCCGCTAGGGATTCCGCTTTCGCCGCAACTAGTCTGAAGGCTTCTAATAGCCTTTCTAACCGCTCAGCTAACGACGCGTCTGATTCCGCCGACTTTGAAAATTCCGCTAGGGATTCCGCTTTCGCCGCAACTAGTCTGAAGGCTTCTAATAGCCTTTCTAACCGCTCAGCTAACGCCGCGTCTGATTCCGCCGCCTTTGAAAATTCCGCTAGGGATTTCGCTTTCGCCGCAACTAGTCTGAAGGCTTCTAATAGCCTTTCTAACCGCTCAGCTAACGCCGTGTCTGATTCCGCCGCCTTTGAAAATTCCGCTAGGGATTCCGCTTTCGCCGCAACTAGTCTGAAGGCTTCTAATAGCCTTTCTAACCGCTCAGCTAACGACGCGTCTGATTCCGCAGACTTTGAAAATTCCGCTAGGGATTCCGCTTTCGCCGCAACTAGTCTGAAGGCTTCTAATAGCCTTTCTAACCGCTCAGCTAACGCCGCGCCTGATTCAGCCGCATGTAAAAATTCCGCTATGAATTCCGCTTTCGCCGCAACTAGTTTAAAGGCTTCTAATAGCCTTTCTAATCGCTCAGCTAACGATGCGTCTGATTCCGCCGCCATTAAAGGTTCCGCAAAACGCCTTCCGTATTCGCTTCCAGTTCTCAAGACTACGCTTGGTTACGTCATCATGGGTGAGATACCGGTTGTTATGCCTGACGATGTTGACGTCACCTGGTCCTTCGGTCCTATAACAAATGATGAATTAAATAAAAGTTTGACTAAGTTTTGGGAGTCGGAAGAACTGTTTACACACTGTCGTATTGAGGACCCTGATGAGGTTGCATGTGAGGAGATGTACAGGGCTTCTGTCGCTCGCGACGCTCACACGGGTCGATTTATTGTTTCGCTTCCTTTTAAATCTGACCCGGCGTTGCTAGGTAATTCGTATTTTATCGCTAAACGCAGGCTCATCGCTCTCGAACGCAAGCTTAGGGTAAACTCGGACTTGCGTAATGCATACAATGACGTCATAACTGATTACCTAGAGAAAGGATACTTATCTGAAATACCGTATTCACCTGCGACTACTGAAGAAGGTTACTTTATTCCGCATCATGCAGTAGTCAGACCCGATAAAAGTACTTCGAAAACCAGAATTGTTCTGGATGCCAGCGCAGTGACAGACTTAAATATGTCTCTAAATGATATTTTGCACACTGGTCCGAATTTACAAGCGGACTTGCTCGCACTTCTGTTAAAATTTCGACTTCTACCGGTCGCTGTTACCGCAGATGTTCAACAAATGTATTTGCGTATTTTGGTTATTGAAGATCATCGCAAGTATCAAAAAATATTGTATCGATTTAATGAGAACGAAGCTGTTAGCTTATTTCAGTTTAATTCAGTCGCTTTTGGACTTCGGTCTAGCCCATTTCTAGCTATGCGCTCAATCCGTCAACTAGCTGCAGATTATAAGGAAACTCTTCCTCTAGCAGCAGAGGTAGCTAGCAATGACATCTACATGGATGACATAACTACTTCTGTTGTTTCCACCGAAGTTGGAATTGATTTATCCCAACAACTTTTGGCTTTATTTCGATCCGGTGGGTTTAACCTTGTGAAATGGGCAAGTAATTCACAAGAGTTGTTGGCACATGTTCCGGAATCGCATAGAGTTGCGATTGAATTTTCGGATAACGACAATTTAAAAATATTGGGTCTGAAATGGCTTCCATCTTCCGATGCCTTCACATTCACTACGAATGATGCAGACACCGGTTGCACCAAACGCATAATCTTGTCGGTCATAGCCAGACTTTTTGACGTACTCGGCCTTGTTGCGCCAGTCATTTTGTATGCCAAGTTATTAATACAAGAACTGTGGCTCGCTAAAATTGGATGGGACGAGGATGTACCAGATTCCATATCAAACAGTTTTAATCAGTTTAAAAATGAACTACCGCTTTTATCGGAATTAAAAATTCCACGCCATTTAGGTGTTAGTATTGATTGTGTGGTCAATATTGTCGCTTTTGGAGACGCGAGCCTTAAGGCGTACGGGTGTGCAGTTTATTTACACATAACTCAGCCAAATGGTGATGTGTCGATGAATCTGGCTTGCGCAAAGTCCAAGGTAGCCTCCCCAAAAATCGCATCGCTCGCACGATTGGAGTTATGTGCTGCCCTGTTGCTTTCTAAGCTCGTTCGTTATGTACACACAACTTTTAATGACCGCTACCCTATGTCGGACATATACGCCTTTTCCGATTCGACTATCGCTTTATGTTGGATTCACTCACAGCCACATCGTTGGCAAGTTTATGTTGCAAATCGCGTCAGTAAGATTCACGAAAATGTTTCCCCAGACCGCTTTTTTCACGTTCCAGGTATTTCGAACCCAAGTGATTGTGCTTCGAGAAGCCTTCTGCCTTCTCAAATCCTTAATCATGCGCTTTGGTGGACTGGTCCAGCGTGGGCTCAGTGTCCGATTGCTGAGTGGCCAATCACGGCCTTCCAATCATCGCAAGAAGATTTGCCTGAGACTAGGAAGTCTGTGGTTCTCGCGACACTAGGTGAAGTCGAAGACTCTCCTCTTTATACTCTTGCGTTAAAGCTGTCGTCATGGCCCAAACTGTTACGAATTGTAGTGTACATTTTACGCTTATTGGGAAAACTTCCTCGTGATAGTCTCATAAAGTCATCTGATCTTGATGCTGCGGAACTTGTGATCCTTCGGAATCTGCAATATAAATATTTTCTTGACGATTGACGAACATTAACAAGAATAAATTGACTTCTCCTGCAATTCGTAAACTTGATCCATTCATAGACAATTCGGGTTTGCTACGTGTTGGTGGCAGACTGACAAACGCGAATGTTCCTTATGAAAACCGGCATCCAATTCTGTTGCCGCGTCGTGATCACATTTTAGATTTATTGATCGATTATTATCACCGCATTAATTGTCACACTGGCTCGCATTTGCTCATGTCAGTATTAAGGCAGCGTTATTGGATACTTTCCGCTCGAAATCTTATTCGAAAACGTGTACGAATGTGCACTACGTGTTTCAAATGTGCTCCAACAAATTATACTCCGGTTATGGCAAGTCTTCCGGCTGCTCGGGTTACGGAAGCCAAAGCGTTCACAAATACTGGAGTCGATTTCGCTGGACCAATAAACCTCTCAATGACAAGACATCGTGGAGTGCGAAGCACGAAAGCGTATATTTGCCTCTTCGTTTGCTTGGCAACCAAAGCTATCCACTTGGAAATAGCTTCAAATCTCAGCACAGAGACATTTATTGATGCTTTCAAACGCTTTATTGCTCGACGCGGCCCTGTATCGGCAATTTATTCAGACAATGCTACCAATTTTGTTGGAGCAAAACGTTATTTCGATGAATTATATACATTTTTACAATCTGAGGACACAAAAACTTCATTTAATTATGAACTTTCGAAACATCGAATCTCCTTCTACACGATACCACCCAGGGCCCCACACTTCGGAGGCCTATGGGAAGCTAATTTGAAGTGCGTTAAAGCACACTTATTTCGATGCATTGGACAGCAACTACTTTCTTATGAAGAGTTGCTGACAGTCTTAGCTCAAATTGAATGCTTACTCAACTCACGTCCATTGGGACTTCTGCCTGACGAACCGCAACCAGAGGTACTTACCCCCGCGCATTTCTTAATGACTACGCCATTGCAATCTTTACCTGCTTATGAAGTCAATACTGATAAAACTGTTGTTCAGAGAAAACGGCTTTTAGATAGCTTAGTACAAAGTTACTGGAAAAAATGGCGTCTTGACTATCTCCACACTTTACAGCAAAAACAGAAATGGCTCAAACATAGGGAAAATATAAAAATAGGTACGGTTGTTCTTGTACATCAAGATGACGTGCCACCGCTTCGCTGGCCTCTTGGAATTATAGAGCAAGTGTTCCCTGGGAAGGACTCAGTAATTCGCGTCGCTTTAGTTCGCTCACATAACAAATTAATTAAACGCGCAGTTGCGAAACTGTATCCTCTTCCAATTAATGTGTAACATTCAATGCATCGCTTAGTTATAAGATATTTACTTTAATAGTTATATAAGGACTTTGACTTACACCATAAATTCTCAATTGTTTGCATAGTTCGCTTATTTTAATTCAGTAATCCTGCTTCACCTCTTAATTTTACTTCATTTTGAAACTCCTAGAGCTTTCAAGCCGGGGAGTATGTTTGCGCGTTTTAACCGCAAATCCTTATAAACCTTTTCGGCCAATGGGTAGACGAACGTAGGGGCGCACCTGTAAAGTCTGCACTACGACCGAAGCCACAACAAAAAAAAAGGGAAAGAAAAAGTGTCAAGCTGGGTTATCTGCTTTAATTTTTTCTTCTTCTTCTTCGCCCCTTGATAAAATGTCGACGCAAACGCAATAACTTTTGTGTGAATTTGAATTTGGCCGGCTGGCATAGCGATCGATTACACTTAGGATCATCATTATATTCAACGGAAGATAGACCTGGAATTGGAATCAGAGTGGACACAAGCAACAAAGTACCTATCACTTCGCTCCCCAGGACACAATCGAAAAACGTGTGCACGTGCGCATGGAAGAAGGCGAGTGCTCGCCGAGGATAAAAGACACAAGGTTAGTGCTCCAAGTTCTGTCGATTACCCGAGGCCAACCCTTTGTTCATCCCGCACCCCCTTATGGTGGATTTACAACCCTCCAAGTCAAATGCCTTTGATAAGTCACAAAAAACGCCTAAGGCATCCTGAGAATTCTCCCGGGCATCAAAGACAACTTTTATGCGTTCTAAACTTGCGTCTATAGTAGAGCGATTCCTTGTAAACCCAAATTATTTTTTATGGAAAATATCAGTCCATTGCTGGACATAGGCCTTTCCTTATGCACGCCACTAAGCCCGATCTTCGGCTTTTCTCATCCAGCTGCTACCAGCCACTTTGCGTATGTCGTCGCTCCACCTAGCCGGAGGACGTCCTACACTTCGTTTGCCGAGTTGCGGTCTTCACTCAAGAATACGTCTACTCCAATGCTTATCGGTTCTTCGGCTAATATGACCAGCCCACTGCCACTTCAGTTTGCTAATTCTTTGGGCTATGTCGGTTACCTTGATTATATTTCGGATCACTTCATTTCTGACACATCCTTCAGAGAAACTCCACGCGTAGCCCTCTCCATAGCTCGTTGAGCAACCATAAATCGGTGGACCAGTTCTACCGTGAGTGTCCACGTCTCAGCTCCGTATGTCATAACGGGTAGGATGCACTGATTGAATGCTTTAGTCTTCAGGCATCGTGGAATTCGCGACGTGAAGTCTCGACGGAGTTTTCTAAATGCTGCCCAGCCTAGTTGTATTCTTCTGTCAGTTTCCTTCTCAGAATTGTTTTTACCTAGTGGGAGCGTCTGCCCTAGGTAAACATATCGTGGAACAACTTCAAGCGCAACTCCCTTGACAGCAATAGGTTCTGGAGCTACATGTTCGTTGAACATGATCTTGGTTTTGTCCAAGTTTTGTTTGTTTAGTTTGACCAGGTCGCGATATAGTCGAAAGTCTTCTCATCAGTCCACAAACGCTAAGCACAGAGGCTAATTATATTCTTCAGACTTCTGTATAATCCACCTCACTGTGTGGATGTGGTCTAAGGTACCTCCTCGAAACCAGGCCTGCTCAGGGGGTTGAAATTCGTCGAGTCTTCGTGCAAGACGATTTGTAATGACTCTTGAAAACAGTTTATAGACATGGCTCAGAAGGGAAATGGGTCGATAGTTTGATATTTGTGCGGGGTGCGTGTATTAAAAAATGTTACAATACATATATACTAGTAGTTCTGTGAAAACCGTAGACCCCGCGAGCTCTTGCAATAGCCCCCTCCATTGCCGCTTTTGTATTTATCACAACACTTTCGCAGAATGAAGTTCTTAGTGTACCTCTCAAGATTGAAATCCGTCGATAAATACCAGAAAGCAAACTTCCCGCCTTTCCACTCTCCTATTTTTATTTTTTTACCAGCACCAACCCGAGTATGTTGGCGAAGGAATGACACTGACATTTCAATAGCAGTAGAAGTCTGAACGAGTTCGTTCAGGTAAGTACGACCATCATGCCTATTTCTGCCACGAATCAAAAATATGATTACTGTGTTCCGGTTTGATGGATATGGCTGCGGGTGAAATTACAGGCACATGAGATTTAACAATTTAGTGTCTCAGGGTGATGGACGCCATACATCGTCACTTGTAAGGAACTGCACCTGTCATAGACAGAGATTACCGCTTAACACCGGGCTTTGTGCTTGGCCCGTACCCTAATGACAAAAAAAACATTCTCAGTCGTATTTTATTATAAATATATATTATCGCATCAGCAGATTTTTACCTGAACTTTCTTCAAATCGATCTTCGCTTGTGTCAGCTGTGCTTCCAGCTCAGCGATGCGAGACTCGAAAACGATGTTGGGCCCTTCTAGACGGGTAGAGCGAGTCTTGGTGCCTTTGCGAACCTTCGATGGAGATATCTGGAATTCCCGTATATATAGCATTTATCAATGGGTGGTATTCCACTCGTCAAATATCTTTGACAAACGTACATTTGATCAAACAATTAAATGACTTCATCCAATTTACTTACAATGCCAATATTATTTGATCAAAGAGTTTTCAATCAAAACGGATGCAAATACGTTTATTTCGTTGAAAACAGCAATTATATTTTTGATAGGTGCTTACAAAAGCAATCAACTATGCAAATTACAAAAAAACCTTGGACACAGAATATTAACGAGTGGAATGGGCATTGTTATAGAAATTTGAACCAATGTTGAACAAAGACAAAGGACCAAGAAATTTTACGAGTGGAATACCACCCTATATGATATGAAACGCCTAGATTTATATTATATTATATATTATTTATATGTGATACTATGAACTTTGACAGATGAAAAGGATTATTTTGAGTAAAACTATTTATAGTTCACCCTAAAGCGCGATTTACACTTCAATAAGTACAGTAGCGAGTTAACTTGTGACATCGGCGAGTTTTTTTGTTCATCATCCACACAAAGGTTCAGTTCAGGTCTCAAACTAGGCAGAGCCTGTACTATGGTAACCTGATGACTGATGTACATACTTATATATACATACCTACCAGACATAGACATGTTCATGCACACAAATGGTTGACTTGTCTGGGGATCGAATCCGGGACCAGCGGCTCAGAAGGCAGGGGCGCTACCAACTGCGCCAACTGGCTTGAGTTAAATTGCTATTATCGCTTGAACGACACAAGCGACTTAAGTAGTAAGTTGTTGATTAAGTTGAGTTGAATATATCACGATCCTATTTTTTTGCAAGTCCATAGTAGTGCGAAGTAAGCCCCTCTCTCGCGTCTCCCGCACCCTGCCTTCTTAGCTGGCCTGCATGTAGACGGGCGAGTTTAGTAAAGTCCATAGATTTGTAGACATATAAGAATACTCAAAATGCGCAACTATACATATTAAATTTACTCGTAATAAACATGATTGTAATCAAATACTTATTATACGTTTTGTAAACATAAAGGGTTGGTAGGAAATGGGAAGTGAACAACATTGTCAAACGTAGATAAGCTGGAATATCTGGATCATATCATGTGAAACCCAAAGTAAGTTCTATTACAGTTGGCCATCTACACAGTTTCTACTACAGTTGGCAGTCTAAGGCAAAATACAGGGAAAGAGAAGTGCAGGCAGAAGGAGCTGGATGAGGAAGAGGATATCTAGGCTTAAAAATCTACGCCAGTGGTACGACACAAGCACCCGATCGAGCTGCAGTGTCGAAGGTCCAAGTCGCTCTAATGATCGCCAACCTACGTTAGAAGACGGCACAAGTAGAACTGATAAAAATAATCAATAGAATACAAATAACACTTCCTTGAATGGATTAGATTCCCTGCTCGTTTTTCGTTTTGTAGAATAATTGAAATATCAGCATTGAGACCCTAGTGAAGCGAGCGCAAAACTTTCCGGAAATTCATAACTAAACTTCAAGAGGTTAGGTTACTAATTTAAAGAGAAAATTCTTAACGCAGGAAGACAAACTAGATGGCGAAAATTTATATAGATTTTTGGTTTATTTATTATTTTGAAAAAATTTTTTCGAAGCTATGATACCCTTAGGGTAACAAGGCTAGGCCCTTGATTAGACGGCCACGGGACCATTCCACACCTTTTGCTTGCGCTTTCGGTTGAGATAACATCGTGATGAAATCCACAGCATGGTGGTAAAGCACTGTGTACCTACTACTGTACTATCCTCAATTATGAAAATTTGTCGCTAAGCACGTAACAGTGTATTCCGGCAGCTGTCCTTGAGAACCGCAGTCGCTATTCTAGGTCTATTGTGATACCGCCACCATTATCATTGACCATCAATTGAGATAGTGGACAAAAACTAGCCTACCAAAAACAAAAAACACCTTATTATCGCTATCAAGTCCTGTGCTATCTCCGACGTCATCCAAGTCATCAGTCTCGGAGCCAGCGTTGTACGAGTGGAACATGCGAGAGATGAGCTTGTTCTTCTGAGCCTCGTGAAGGTGTTCATTCTCGGAAATCACCTCTTTAACTTTTCCGAGCAGGTTGTTCAGTTCATCCTGAAAAAAATAGTTTTTCCACCTCACTAGATAAAGACCTCAAGCTGCGCCACACAAACATTTGTTTACCAAAACATAGAACCGACTTCCTTCAACAATAAAATTTGTGAAATACGAGTAACTTGTTGAAGTCGGTACCATGATAATTCAAAAGAACACAATATTGTGAGCATTGTTTTTTAGTATAGAAGGAAGTCGGTTCGGTAAAAAAAATTTTGTTAACCCTCTTTAGTGACCCTTGCTTACGGGCTCGGTGGTCATTCATAAGGATATCATAAAGATCGGCGAAACACATTTCAGATATTGGAGTGTAACTCAAAAACCGCTTGACATAATTTGATGAAATTTAAATGGGACCATCTCGGAAGTATACTCACTCTATCAAACAAAAGGTAGCAGGACGACGTTGGATGCAGGCCGCTTCCCACCGGTCCTTTAGGAAATTTATGGGGAGGCATATGTTCAGCAGTATACGTCCTGCGGCTGAGGGGACGATGATAACGATGATGATCAATTCACTGATTGCGAAATTGGCTATAGCTCACCGGTTTCCAGAAGCAAAGACGGCCTAGTTTTAATGTTTATTGAACAATAACAATTTACTTGTGAGATCAAAAAGTGTTTTTGCAAATGAGATAAATCTCACAGTCCCAAAACATTAAATCCTATGTTACCAGGCGTATAGGGAACCCTTTCATCACGCTATTTTTTCTATGATAAAAAGAGAAGGAAAAGAAGTAATAAGAATAGGAAGATAGGTAATGATGGCTCACCCTGCAATACTGGCTCTCTCGCTCCAACTGCTCAATATACTCCTCTTGCTTCTGTATAAAATTGACGACGTCAGGGTTGGTGCCACCAGTGACGTCAGCTGGTTGGGTAGTGGTTGGTGGTGGTGCTGTTGCTAAGAATATAAGTAGTTTTGTATTGAAATTCTCGTGAGTTTTACACTTATTCCCGGAAAAATAATCATCATCATCATCATCAGCCTGTAGCAGTCCACTGATGGACATAGGCCTCTCCAATTGCACGCCACTTAGGTCTATCTTGGGCTTCTCGCATCCAGTTTTTGCCAGCCTACTTGCGCAGATCGTCACTCCACCGTGCCTCAGGACGTCCTACACTACGTTTGCCGAAACGCGGTCTACACTCTAGAACTCGTTTACCCCAACGGTTGTCGGTTCTACGGCTAATATGGCCAGCCCACTGCCACTTCAGCTTGCTGATCCGGTGGGCTATGTCGATGACCTTGGTTCTCTGACGGATCACTTCATTTCTGATGCGATCCCTCAGAGAAACACCGAGCATAGCCCTTTCCATAGTCCGCTTAGCGACCTTGAGCTTGTGGACCATTCGAGCCGTCAGTGTCCACGTTTCGGCTCCATATGTCATGACGGGTAGGACGCACTGATTGAAGACTTTCGTCTTCAGTCACTGTGGAATCGGCGAAGTAAGGACTCGGCGTAGCTTCCCAAACGCTGCCCAGCCCAGCCGAATTCTTCTATTCACCTCGTTCTCAAAGTTGTTTTTTCCCAACTGCAATGTCTGCCCGAGGTACACATATTTTTGAACAACTTCGAGAACGGCGCCGTGTATCGCAATCGGTTCCGGTAGAACATGTTCGTTGAACATGACCTTGGTTTTGTCCAAGTTCATCCGTAGGCCGATGCGTATAGAAGAGTCAGCCAGGTCATTCAGCATCTGTTGCAGGTCCTGCAGCGTCTCTGCCACGATGACGATATCGTCAGCAAATCGCAAGTGAGAGATGTATTCGCCGTTGATATTAATGTCACGTCCTTTCCAGTTCAGCGTCTTGAACATTGCATTTGAAAACAATTTCGGGGAAATAACGTCCCCCTTGTCTCACTCCTCGATGCAACGGTATGGGACTTGTTTGCTGATTCTGTACTTGGACGGACATGGTGGCGGTTTCGTAAAGACATCTCATCACTTGGATGTATCGCCAATCTATCTGGCAACGCTGCAGGGACTCCAGAACAGACCAGATTTCAACCGAGTCAAAGGCCTTCTCATAGTCCACGAATGCTAGACACAGGGGCTGATTATACTCTTTGGTCTTCTGTATAATCTGCCGCACTGTGTGAATGTGGTCTATGGTGCCGTATCCGCTTCGAAACCCAGCCTGTTCCGGTGGTTGGAATTCGTCGAGTCTACGCGCAAGACGGTTCGTGATCACTCTTGAAAATTGCTTATAGACGTGGCTTAGAAGGGATATGGGTCGATAGTTCTTCAGCAGGGTCTTATCTCCCTTTTTGAAGAACAGGACGACCACACTCCTACTCCACGCCTCTGGAGTTCTCCCATCGAACAGGACAGCGTTAAAAAGCTTCTGGAGCTCCCTCAGTACGGGTTTACCTCCTGCTTTTAGTAGCTCTGTTGTAACGCCATCCTCTCCAGGGGCTTTTCCATTTTTAAGCTGTCCAAGAGCGATCTCGATTTCGCCAATACTGACTTCTGGCAAGTCTTCGGTGAAATGGCGTGTTAACGTGGCTCTAGGATCATTTTCGGGATCAGGTCGAGATGTATGCGATGCGTATAATCGGCCATAAAAGTTCTCTACTTCCGAAAGGACTGCCGGCTTCGAAGCAACGACTTCTCCACTAGCTGTGGTCAACTTCGTCAGGTGGCTTCTTCCAAGAGATTGTACGAACACCTTTGACCCCCGATTCTGCTCGATCGCTCTTTCGATCGAAAAAGTATTGAAGCACCGGAGGTCGTGTCGTACGTTCTTGTTGATCTCTCGGTTTAGAGTCCGCTTTTCTGACGAAGTGATGGGTGGGTTTTCACGTCGTTCCTTCATTAGCCCCAAAGTCTCTTCTGAAAGCTTGGACTTCTTGCCCTTACGCTGCATGTAACAAAATCTCGTACCTTCTTCCCTGAGGACCCGAGTCACATTTTCGAGGTTCTGGTTTACGTCTGTGGTGGTTTCCACGGCAGCGAATTGGTTATCCAGGTTTAACTGGAATGTTTCAGATCCTGCCATGGTTTGGAGCAGTGTTGGTCGGAGCCTGGACTTCATCAGACGGACACGTTGCGCCTTGAAGTTGATATTCAGAGAGCCTCGGACAAGTCAGTGATCGCTACCGGTATTGAACCTGTTGATCACGGAGACATCTCTAAATATGTGCCTTTTATTCGTCATGATGAAGTCAATCTCATTTTTAGTCCTAGTGTCGGGGCTTAGCCACGTCCACTTCCTTTGGGGCTGTTTCTTAAAGAAGGAGTTCATCAAGAAGAGCCCCACCCGTTCGAGGAAGTTGACGAGCATTTGCCCCCTATGATTTCTGCGTCCAAAGCCATGGCATCCTACTACCGATTCGCTGAAATTCTGTACTCCCACTTTAGCGTTAAAGTCCCCCATGACAACGGTGTACTGGGTCTTTGAAGTGAAGTGGAGGGCCCTCGATATGTCATCGAACATATCCTCCACTTCATCGTCCGAGTGTGTTGAGGTCGGTGCGTACACTTGCAACACCTTGAGGCTATACCTCTCGGTGAGCTTTACAATAAGGTACGCTACCCTGTTCGACACACTGGACACTTCCACAACGTTGTCAGAAAGGGACTTGTTTACCAGAAACCCAACGCCACCTTGGGATTGTTGGTCTCCCTTTCGGAAGTACATAAGGTGTCCCGATTCTAGGGTTAAGGTGTCCTCCCCCTCTCTTCGGACTTCACTCAACCCCAGTATGTGCCACCTAATTTTCCCAAGTTCTACCTCGAGTTGCGCCAGATGCGAGTCAAGCCGTAGCGTGCGTCCGTTATACGTCGCCAGGGTCAGTTGTTTGTGGTGGCCTCCCGAAGCCCGGAGATTCTTAGCACCCCTCGCCCCGCCGTTACCATGGTCGCCACCATGACCAGGAATAGCAGGGCCGCCGGGAACTAGGGGCCGTGGCTTTTTGTTGTCCTGCATTGGAGGAATTTGCTCGTAATCGCCACGCTGGGCAGGCTGGTTGGCGATCGCAGGGCGTAGCTTCTCGTACCGGTGACGCTGCTGCCCGTCACCGGCCTGTTGCATTTAGCGACGCCTGTTGGGATGGGTTTACCGCCATCGGTCGGTTTTCAGAGCCTCGTTCGATCAGCAGGATGCACTGCGTGCAGGTGAGGTTGACTTGGGTCAGAAGAAGAGACATGAACGACATTTTCACCCACAGATTCCCAATTCGAAGCGAAAATAACGCTAAAAACGCTCACAAGGTGTCTATTTGAACGCACTAATGGATGAAGTTCATGAAACACATTATCACTGCCATCGCAACGCTCACGGATAGAACACAGTTTACGTAACAAATGAATGTGGATGGCAAGTTCCAAAGCAAAAAGTTTTACTTAGCACCTTAAAAGACATCGTTTTTAAGACAAAGGTTCCGAAGTCAATCTGTCTGCTACCTATAGCAGATGGAATGGTAGGCCATTCCATCCATATCCTCCCTTGTGCGCACTCATTTACTAAACTATAGTTATCCCCTCAATGTTATGTAACCTGAAAGTTGTCAGGATACCAATTTTGATTCCTAAGAACAGCGGTCGTTCCGTTAGGCAGACGGTTAGCCATAAAGACAAAAACATAAACCAACCTTAAACATGTGTCAATTAAATTTTTATGTGTGGTTTTAGGTGTGAAACACTCAAAATGCCTATGGTTAAGGAGGAGATTGCTAATCATGGAGCTAACTACATGTCAAGACTACTGAAGCACCCGAACCAGCTGGAGGGGCAACTCACTTTCACTGAAACCATCCGTCGCCTTAAGAAGCGACGGGACATCTACGATTAAGAGTCATACGAATTGCCCAAAAAAAGAAAGGGACTGACTTCGCTGGGAGTAGCACCCGACACGACAAAGATCATACACCTCATCTGCTTATAGTCGTAAGACTGATCGCAAGATTAAATTCCAAAAAAAAATGTGTGGTTGACGCACACAGCAGTATGTCATTACCCGCTCCACCACCAAACCGGACTACTGCTAGTGCAAAAGGTAATTTTTTCCCCACTGCACCTAAGTTATATCGATGTTATTTTCAAATCGAATGTAGTATAAGTGTTAAATCAAAATGACAAAATACGACATAACTGTCATTTTAACAGCTTACTTAGCAAAAATCTTTATCAATGTTCATTTAGAGTCGAATGTAAATTTGTCATAACATCTGTCATAACGACAGGCCTGTTGGTCTAGTGGTTAGTGACCCTGACTGCTATGCCGGAGGTCGTGGGTTCGATTCCCACCCAGGACAAATGTTTGTGTAATGAGCATGATCATTTGTTCTGTGTCTGGGTGTAATTTATCTATAATATGTATGTATTTAGAAATATATAAGTATGTTTATCAGTTGTCTAGTACCCATAACACAAGCTCTGCTTAGCTTGGGACTAGATGGCGTTGTGTGATAGTTGTGGAATATTTATTTATTTATTTATTTTATCTAACATAATAAAAGCTACCTATACAGCCCTATACTACATATATATCCCTATATTTTGGATATAAGATTGAGAAAAAAAGACGTGTGGCACTTGGAGACTGCCGTGGTAAAGCTATTGCATAGCTGTTTTTATCAACTTATGCAATTATAATTATTTAACCAATGCCATCTAGAGGCGAGTTTCTGAACTAAAGAGACAAGCGTGATATTTCAAAAAGTCATTAAAAGTTCTGCTATTCATCGATAGATGCCAAATCAACTTATGCAATTATAATTAGTTAACCAATGCCATCTAGAGGCGAGTTGCTGAACTAAAGAGACAAGCGTGATATTTCAAAAATCATTAAAAGTTCTGCTATTCATCGATAGATGGAGTCGGAGTGGGGGGTGTTAGGTTATTTTCGTTACGGAATTTCTGGATTCGCTCTCCACGCTCAAGGCCCGCGATAGAAGCTATGCAATAGCTTAAAAGTTAACACAGAACCCTATAGACGAGATGAATATATCCGAAATATTAGGTAGTGCAGTGTGAAACAGCATTATAGGCACGATTCTAAATTCCCCACGGCACTTCCAGCTGGTAGTGCAGTGGGGAATAAAAATGCCCTTCTGCACTATCAGTAGTGTGGTTTCGTAGTGCAGCGGAAAATGACCGTTTGGAACGATGGGGTTGTAATCTCAAAAGTTGGGTATAAAGATGATGATACAAAACGCGGTAGGTATATAATGGCTTACCGCTAGGGGTGTGCTGAGGAGTATAGTTATTCAAGCTGTCCGCGTATAATGTGGTATATTTTGCCGTCAGTCGCGGCCTTGGCTTGTACTCCGCCAATGTGTGCGAATACGGTGAATATTTCTTGTCGAGATCACCGTCTGACTCGTCGAGGTTCTTCAATGACGCTGATCCCCCGCCGTAGCTGCGAACCTAATAATTTTAAGAATAAATGACATACCTATGTAATAATAGTTTTTGGAACAATAATGCTTGCTAATGATGAGACAGGAAAGTATTTCCATTGGTTGTCAACATTTCGCTCGTCCATGGCAGTCGCAATGCGACCCAAACCTTTTTAAGATAGAAATTTCTACGTGGTTTTGGACTCTGCATCATCCCAAAACGAGCTGTTCAGTCCACCTAGTATAGACTGTTGGAAGGAATGTTTGTTATATCAAAACTTGAGTGCGGTGCCACCGCATCATTCCAATATGTATAAATCAGTAAACTACTTTTGTTTTTAAAATTTTAGACAAATTCAAATTATCAACGTAATAGTTATATGTATATTTTTTGTGAGTTTCCGATATTTCAGCATTGTTGCAAGCGCCATGATCACATATGAATTGAGAGTCTTACAGAAAATATACATATTATGGTAACCATCCTGATGATAACTTAAATATTTCTAATGTTGATACTCGTAGCACAGAATCAAGGAATATTTTACTCTCAGAATTCGCCCTATTCCAGAAGGATAGTTTTCATACAAATGACATTTAAAAGTGAAGCAATAAATATTTTTTTGAGGTTGGCCACGCTGCCAGATCTGACAATACTTATTACAAAACAATCCTTATGGTTCTATCTTGCCATAGGAAATCTTTTACCCGAAGCATCGGGTAATTAAAATATGAACGGATTGAGTGGTTTTCTCAACAAAACTATCGAATTTAATGTTAATACATTTGAGTGTTGTGTGGCGTTAGTGAACATTGAACATTGCATCTGTAGCTTCTGTATCATCGCCTTAATGCAAAATCTTGTGTGTTGGTATGTCTGTGTATTTGGTATTCCTTTACGCTGGATGGATTTGCACATTTTGAACAATATTTGCCGATACTTTGAAGATATGGGGGTCCGCAGTGGTGAATACAGATACCATAGATAAACACTTCTGTTAATTCTTTTCATCATCATTATAATTACCACTCATTACACAATCGTGGGGTATATAGTATTCTATTAAAATCACTTTATTAAGTACTAGATGCGCCACGCGGTTACACCCGCATAGTGGTGCGTGATGATGATGATGATGATGAAAAGTATCCTATGTGCGTATATATATCCACCGCCTCATCTACCTTCATACCAAATTTCATGCGGAGGACTACAAGGTTCAATATTAGTCCTGTTTTGTATTTGACTTGATCTTGTCAACTCATTGATAAACTGAGTGGATAAAAGTTAGTTTTACTATCATCTGTAAACAAACTTTTATCCCAGTATTAGTCTCGTAACCCAGTCAAAAGTCTAATAAAATCCAATTTGGGGTAGAAATTTTAAAATAAAAAGAAATACACAGCTGAGTGTAAAGATCGAAATAGCCTTAATGATATGCAATAAACTATATAATGATTTAAAAAGTTTTACAAGATTCTGCACGGTTTATATTTAGGTTTCTCAAATATGGCCATGTCTCTGAATTCCGCACTAAATTCAAGTGGCTTCCCATCGTTGTCACCGGAATGCTCATATATTGTCCCTACTTTATAGTATATTGTTTAATTCTTCATAACCCACGCTATCTTCTTAATTTATCTTTCAGGAAAATTTTGAATTTTTACATGTTGGAAGCTCTTTTTCTCGATGCAAATTTTTTTACGATCATCAGTGAACTTAATGTTAATTACCCCGATACACCGCACCACTTTTCTTGGTTCCTCCTTTTGTGTTAAAGCTGTTCGTCTATGGAACAATTTACCCTACGAAATTAGATTCGTGCCTTCTCTGGACATCTTCAAACATCGTGTCAAAGCATTTTACTTCGCGCAATAACTAACTGCAAACCTACTTACTATCTTTGTTATAATAATTAAATAGTATATGTATAGTATGTATAGGTATGTATATATTTAGTAGTATAAATAGTGGTATAAAACAATATATATATATATATATTTATATATATATATAGTGTTTGTTATATATTATAAGTATTTTTTTAGCTATATTCTTGTTGTATTGCCACCTTTATAAGTGCATGCCTATTTCTTTCCGTGCATGGTTGTCTGGAAAAGATAGCTCTGAGCGATAAGACCGCTCATTGTGACACTTTTAATTTTACGTATTTAATTGTGAAATATTTTTGATTGTATTATTAATTTATTATTGTTTAATAATTTGTAACATAATTATATTCGTATTGTGTTGTTACAATAAAGAGTTAATCTACGAGTATCTATCTAATATGAAAAAAAATCTCTCTATTGTGGCTACGTGAAAATAAAAAACCAGTCTTACCAAATAATAGATAAGCCAAAATGCAAAAAATAAAGACGCCAATCTAGGATATTATTATTGTACAACTTTTTTATTTTTTTATTTTACAAAATCCACAGCTCGAAGTTCCTATACTACATTATTATTATGGTATTTTTACAGCCAATTACGGATTTACATTTTTTATAAAATATAACTTGTATTAAACTAACTGTCACTATATTTAATTCACTTATCTACATGTGTTTAAAGGTTTATTTTGTGTGTGACTGCGTTTATGTGTTTTAGAATGCGTGTGAGGGTGTGAATGTTCGTGTGTGTTGTTTGGTATGTGTGCAATTCTTATAAAATAATCTTCATTTTAACAGTTAATATTTTTAAAGGTACTATCTATTTACGCTCTGTCATTAAGTTGTTTGCAAACTTTTTGAATAAATTTTCCCTTGACCTCGTTAATAATGTCAATGTCATTAAATTTTTTGTTTTAACTGTTGTCCAATCTGTTAATAAGTGAATTTTGGGCATACTTTGTGCTGATGTGCGCAACGGCGAACAATTTGGTATGTCTAGTACGAGTTTTAGGTGTACAAAAGCTTAAAACCTTTGACAATAACTCCAGACAATCAATATTACCATTACATATACCATGCAAAAAATACATATCAGCTAAGACTCGTCTACTTTTTAGCATAGTGAGACGGTGAAAGAGACACGATTCTTGGTAGTCCTTGAAACTTCTGTAGCACCGAAGCAATACATTGTCTCTAAAAGTTACCAATCTACATTATAACTTGTTCTTAAAAAACTTGCTTGTTTTTTTTTTAACTAATAGCATAGCAAAAGTATTTTATAAGTTAAAATAGAAATATTTATATGTACCAAAGTGTATCTTCAACTGAATCTTTTAGAAAACTAAATGACACTCAATCGGGAAACTAAACGAGTAGAGTGGTAACACTAATTGAGTTTTGCATACTATTAGAAAAATCTCTTGTGAAACACTTAATATGAGGTGTTGGAGACTGCTTTTGCGTGAAGGGCGACCGTGGTCTCCTTTATTTTACATATACTCTATTTTTTACGCAATCGCACAAAATGGTATTTTTGATATTGCATCATACTCAGTATACACAGCGAGTTACACTTGTCGACTGATTTTGAATTTGACAAGTGAAAACCAAGTATCCCTGCTAGGGTTACATTTGTTTGCTTCATGAATTTTGACGGATTATTTGATTGTTTGATAGTTTAAAACCATGATAGTTTAAAAACTAATTTTTTTTTAATTTTGTGATTGGTTGTTTTGAAATCTTGGCTTGTAATGAAACAATTTTATTATTATGATGCAAAACGTGTTTTTATTCACAGAAGAGAGATTAGCCAAATCCAAGTAACTTTTTCCGTGGCATAACACAACACAACTAAAACTAAAAAGAAACTAGAAAACACAAAAATCAAGTCCTAACTTTCAAATGAATCGTCAGGGTCACATGAGCCTGACATCCACTATTTCGTGGGGCGACCGGTGCGGCGTCCAGCGACATAAAGTAACGCTCCAGTGATGATCGAGCGATCTCCCCGGGCATATTAAAACGCTAAGGTTATATCACACCATTGAACACTGCCTTGTAGGGCTATTATGTACGTTATAGTAGATCCAACCGTTTATCCTCTTTTTGACAGATCTAATTTGTCAGTTAAAGTGTTGTGACCAAGTGATTATAGTGGACACGATTTCGATTCATTTTTCTATCGAGTCTGTGCGGAAAGAGAATAGTCCTAGGAATGGCGCCATGACCATGGCTATTGGCCATCTAGAAATACGTCAGCCAATGGGGAATGTTGAAAGGGCGTGGACAGGCCGTCATGGCATGGCCATCTAGAAACGCATCAGCCAATGGGAAATGCTGACGCATTTCTAGATGGCCATGCCCAGATGGCGAGGCCACGCCGTCCGGTTACACCCGTGTAGTTTCCAAGGTAAGCTATCAAATTCTGAGTTATAAGTTTTCACTTCTATCGGCAATTCCTATGACTGCCAATTTTTTTGTCTATGGGTAAGCAGTAGTATTTTATCAAGGTAGTAAAACTCAATGGTCTACCGCCGTTTTGTATTTGTCACTGTCACTCGCAACAAGACGCCCGTGCTAGTAATTATTTGCTGAGTTTTATATTGGAACTATAAAATGCCGAAAGGATCAGTGCTGAAAGGACAGACGAGAGAAATGGTGATCAAGCTTCGTAATTACTTTGAAGCAGAGTATCAAAATGGCGGCCCGCTTTTACCATTGTCGCAAGTGAGAGAGCGCGTTGCGGCCGCGTTAGGTATTAGTGCATCTACGATTACAAAAATTACTACCGAAGCCTACGGAACAAGCGGCATGCAGGAGAATAAGCTTCGTACGCCGAAGAAAAAACGCCAACCACGTCGTGTGACTTCGGTTGACAACTTTGACGCAGACGCTATACGCCGTCATATATATAACTATTACTTACGTAAAGAAGTTCCAACACTTAAAAAACTTGTTGCTTCTTTGCGTGAATGTGATTTGTTCCGAGGTCAAAAATCGTCATTGGTAAAGGTCTTGAATGAAATTGGATTTACTTATAAAAAATCGGACAAACGCAAAATATTGATGGAGCGTCGCGACGTAGCTTTTGCTCGTTGCGAATTTTTGAGCGAAGCCAAAAAAATTACAGATTGGTCAAATGTTGTTTTCACTGACGAAACTTGGCTGAATGCGAACCACACAGTGTCTAAGAGCTGGACTGATGACACCGCTGCTTCCACTACCTCAGTACCGATGGGAAAAGGAGAACGTCTAATCATTTGCCATGCAGGGTCTGTGAAAGGATTCATGCCAGATGCTTTGTTGGCCTTTAAATCCAAAAAAACAGTTGAGTACCACGAAGAAATGAATTCTGAGGTTTACGAAAGTTGGTTTAAGGAAATGGTACAATCATTGGAAGAACCGTCAGTTATTATTATGGATAACGCATCCTATCACTCACGCCAAATTGATAAAATGCCGACCCAGGCCGACAAAAAACAAGTAATCATTGACTGGCTTCAACGACATGGTGAAAATGTTGATAACTCCTTACTAAAAGTACAATTACTAAATATATTACGAACAAAAAAACACTTCCCAAAACGATATGTGATCGACGAAATAGCTGCAGAACATGGTCATTGGGTTCTTAGACTTCCACCCTATCATTGTCAATACAATGCCATTGAATTAATATGGGCTCAAGTTAAAGGACACGCTGCTAGAAATAACACAAAACCCCCATTCACGGCAAACAAAATGGTAAATTTATTAAAAAATGCATGTGTGAAAGTAACTGCGGAAAGCTGGCAAAATGTAATTCAAAAAACACAAGAAACTATAATGGCAGATTGGGATAAACACGTGGCGATAGATTATATGAGTCAACAATTAATTATAAATGTCGGCAATAGCTCGAGTGACAGCAACGATGAATCTGATTTTGATTAATAAATAAATAAAAATAAAAGATTAGATTTCGTTTGCTTAAATTGGAATTGGGGTTGCTCAAACTTTACTATTTTCTGGTACCAAACGGCAGACTTTAATGTCTGCCATCCCCAGCGAGCAACACGGAAGGGAGTAGCCTTAGCTAAAAAATATTGTTCAAATCTTTCTGTCATTTCTTGCGGGAGGGGAAGTTGCACACTAGCGCAAAGCCGCACTATTACATACAAAACATACCTGTACCGATCCATTGCCGATCATACTCACACAACCAAATCACTAACACATAAAAAATAAAGCACCATTCACAAATCTAGCCCCGCCCTCACCCCACAGTATATTATCAAACTCCATGGTCCATGCGGACTTGTACTTTGACAGAGGGGAAACGCTGTGTATGCCTACTCCCTTCCGTGTTGCTCGCTGGCCATCCCAGATTTAACCGGTAACAGCTTCGTCAAGTATGACTTGTACTTGTAATCATCATAGTCATCATAACCTTGTTCTTTTTTGGATATACACCAGGAGATAAACACGTCTTCAAATAATGCTGTATGTTTTCCTGAGGCGCATCAATATAACGGTTTTACATAAAAATAAATCCGATATTATGTGCCGAGAACGGAAAACACCCGTGTAAAAATAGTTCATAAACAATATCGATATCTCAATCGTAACTTCGTAACATCACTATGTTGATAGCCATAGAACGTAATTTTTTAAAAACGTTTGTTATTTTATGGAATTTATAAAAAAACTACTGCACTTATGGACTCATTTTGTGAAAGATGATTATTATACGGGATCAAGGAGCAAATTTAAGCAGTTGTCATATTTTTAAAACCTCGCATTTATAAGTTAACTTTTGCGTAACATCGTCATGTTACGTTCTATTGGTGCTGTCAAAAAGAGGATAAACGGTTGGATCTACTATAGGATACATTATTTCTATGATTATGTATCTCCGTTGCTAACAAATGACGATTGAAATCGAAAAAAATGTGGTGGCTCTAGGTAACTTTGTCAGCTCCAATTACAATTGCTTACTGGAGTTGTCAAAAGTGACATAAGGCAGCCATTTTTCAAGATTTCAATGAACATTTGTTAGCACTGAGATAGACAATAGCCCTGCCGGTATGCGGCGATGCGGCTTTAACTATGGTTGATCCCGCACTGAGACGCGGTGTCAGTGTGTTATGCCCGGGGGGCATTGACTGTAAAACCTTGGTTTGTATATTATACACTGTACTGTATGTTATACTGTACTCATATTATACAAATACACTTTTTGTATACTATTCAAATTAATGTTTTACAGTCAAAGTTAAAAACCGCTTCATCGTGCAGTGTGCGCCTGGACGTCACGGAGCGATATTGAACATGAGGCGGAAATCGGCGAAATGCAACTGTCACGTACAGACGTGTAGCTTACCATCAAACGAACGACTTGATCGCTCTAGTGTTTTCTTTTTAACTTTTTCAAATTAGACAGATAAATTCATGAGCATCGAACAAGATGAGCGACATCTTGCTCTGAGTGTTAGCTTGAATGCTTAATCATCGACGCTTGCTTCTGTGCTTGCTGGGTGAGCGATAATAGCATTATTCAACTGAGCGCTTCCGTGCTTCTGAGTAAATTAAAGTTATCTGTCTCAACTATCTTAATCATTCATAGTTATTGCTTAGAATTTGTTGGTCATACATACCACACCGCACCATCGAATATCGATTCCGAATTCTATATAATATCTCGATTGTATATTAGATATATTTTATCTATTAATGAATTTGTAGCTATCAAGTAGGTATCACTTCACTTGCCTGTACATAAGTGCATAATATATTCAATATTATTAGCAGTCACTATCGTGACTTGTCAACTTGTCACGTCGTTAAACGTAGAGACACAAATTAGTGTCTACACACAATATTTATTTATCTAATATTACTAGCCGCTCTCCGCGGTTTTACCCGCGCGGTGATGGATGATGATGATGATCATGAATCTTATTTAGCCTATGTTACTCAGAGTGAATGTAGCTTTCCAATGGTGAAAGAATATTTGAAATCGGTCCAGCACTTTTTGAGCCAATTCGTTACAAACATACTTACATACAAATCTTTCCTCTTTCTAATATTACTAGCCGCTCTCCGCGGTTTTACCCGCGCGGTGATGGATGATGATGATGATCATGAATCTGTGAAATGTTTGTAACGAATTGGCTCAAAAAGTACTGGACCGATTTCAAAAATTCTTTCACCATTAGAAAGCTAAATTCAACCTGAGTAGCATAAGTTATATAAGATTCATCATCATCACCTTCATCCATCACCGCGCGGGTGAAACCGCAGAGAGCAGCAAGTAATTTATTAAACTAGGTATTAGAATTTAGGTACTTACACTAGGTGCGTAGTTCCCCGAAAGAAAATATCGCAGTTTAGACACTGCCTCCTTGTAAGCCAACTCCGTGTAGTCAGGAACCCTCTTCAATCCGTACTCATTCATCTTTGTTGGTCTCCTGTACGCATATTTTGAATAAAAATAAGTCATACTTAGAAAATTAAAAGCACCGTTTACGGCAAAACTAAAAGGATTTATCTCCTCACTATAAAAAAAACTAAAGCGGAATCACATTTTGTATATTGTACGTAAAACAAAAATTAAAAAAATATTAAACTTTGAAATTAGAACTAGGGTTGCGCATTGCGCCGACAATTTGAGTCGAGTGGTGTTTTTGATTCGAAGGAGTGGTATCGATTTCACAAAGGAGTTGCCATGACAACCGTTGGCAACGTAAACAAATACTTGGACATGATATTTAGTTAACCAACAAAATATAAATATGATTTTAATTATTACGGTAGTTAGTAGGTAGGTATATACCTAACCTACTATTATCTGTTGATGACATGAACAACTTTACAATCGGAACTTATAGGGTAAAACCTACCGCGACTTCATTCGCAATAACATAAATATAGATTGCCTAAGTATATTACTTACTATACAATGTCAACCAATATCCAACGAATCCACATAAAATACAATCTACAGTCCACGACTTTGTTCACAATGTTATACATTATATTTTGAAATGGGATACTTATTTACCATGTGTTGTATTTACTTTGAACTCTCGATATTTTGGCACAGTTCCACCTCAGACAAAATAAAAAAGTCAAGACAGAATGTTGTGAACAGAAAAGTGAGGCCGGTTTTCTAAACTACATGTGCGTGACTAGGTACTGTCATGGTAATGAAAATTAATTTAAAGTTATTAAAAAAATATCAATCATTAATAAATTTAATTTAAATGATAATTAAAACTTTACGTGTTGCTTCCACGCGCCGCGATAGTTCGGCTGACGCGCCAAGGCGTAGTTTCGTTGTGGGTTTTGTATGTAAATATGTATGGACACGCCGAGGCGTAGTTTCACCCGGCCTCACTTCTCTGTTCACAACATTCTGTCTTGACTTTTTTATTTTGTCTGAGAGTTCCACGTGCACGGTCACGAGTAAATATCCCATTTCTAAAGTTAATTCTTGCATTAATGACCATAATATAACAGTTTAAAAACTTATAACATCATAAATGCTTTGTGTATATGTATTACTACATACAGCCTAAAGCACTTTCCAGAGCATTTCTGATCGGTTTAGATGGCAGTTCGAGAAAATGTTTCTTCTTTTTTAAGTAAGAATATATGTACAATCGTAGCTACCTACCTACTGACTACTGTGTAGTCATATAATTATGGTGCTTATGTATATAAATATGGTAGTGAGATAGAGTGGTATTAAGTAAAGTATGAAAGTATGAAAAAGTCCTTTCGCCGTCAGAATGCAAATTTTTAGAGGCAATGATTTACTAGATATTAGACTTTCTTGAATGGTACAAACGTAATAGGTACTAGGATATTCTAGCCTCGCCAGGCGATTAGTAATTACAATCTGTATTAAGGGCACAAAACATGGTACTTTATTACGTCGTTGCCAGAGTCTCTATTAATTTTAATGTATTTTTATGTAAGGCATTCAAAAGTAACTGGATGGTCATACTGTTGTGCTAAGAAAATGTTTCAGGGATTTACCGGGCAGCCGCAGGGAGCAGCCGTAGTGGTACCTATTTGTAATAGATTACCGAAAATTATCTAGATACTTTTTACACTACAATAACTGTAACTATTACTTTTATAAATATTAGTTTTAATTGACTTGTCATTTTTCAATAAAATATTGTAATGAACTAAAATTAAATAATAAAATATATTAAAATACATATAAAAAAAAGTTAATATTCAAATAAAATAAAATGACTATTTCACATAAATCTATAATATAAAATATAGAAAACTTTATTAAGTATTATAAAAGGCATAGTACGATAATACATATTATATAATGTGTTAAAAACGACCCAAAGACAATTAAGAATTTTACAAGTACTATTTGAAAAATGTAATACAGAATTCCATTTAATTCAGTTATTGGAGTGTATCTCAAAAACTACTGAACCGAATTTGATGAAATTTAAATAGGACCACACGGGAAGCACCAGCTTCCTAACAAAAAAGAATTTTGAGAATCGGTTCTCCCGGTCTGAACCTAAATGGTACCATTTAAATTTCATCAAACTCGGTCAAGTACTTTTTGAGTTACACTCCAATAACTGAATAGAATGGAAATCAGTATTACATTTTTTTTTAATTGTACTTGTATTTAACAAATTTATTATACTCACACAGTATTTCATAGTATCTAGGAATATTCTTGCGATATCAAACCTATTGATTCTTATAATTATAAAGCTGTCAAAAATATAACAAACTTAAAAAAAACGTCTCGTTTCCCGGAGTTATGTTAAGTTTTAAATTTATGCAACTAGTGATTAGTTAAGTACTTACTATAATATCAATTGAATCAACGGCTTGGTCCCTAAGGACATAACATGTATATACGATTAATAATTTAAATAAAAGATTAATGATTTATTATATCTTTAATGGATTAAGATTTATTTAAACTGATCTATATCTCACTCTTTTGAAAAGTAATACTTTTCTCTCCATTCTTAGAAGTATCAAGGAGTCATTAAACAATAATATAAAATTTTGATGATTAATTTGTTAGTCATTTTATTGTTAAAATAATTATATGTTGCAACACTCTAAAAAAGTTGATTAACATAATATGAATTGGCGGCCTTTCACGTCAGCTTTAAAGTGGCAATGTGTGTGTATATTTTAAAAAGTTCGTAACCTATTGGCAATAAAAATAAGATTGGGCACCTTTCTCACCTGTTTTTATTTCATGCCTTGTTACGCATATATACTATCCTAATTAAGCATAATAAAATATAAAAAAACGTAGGATAAATTAATAATTAAATTGTATCGTATAAAGTTACGTAAGTATATAACCCTCAAGTACAATTATGTAAAAAATGTACCCACAATACACGTAGAACATTTTATTCTATATTAGTATAAATGTTACTGGACAGTGGCCACATACCTTATCTTGTTCCTCTTCAGCTTCCCATTCATCTCCTTATCCGAACCCGCGCTAGATCCACTCTTCGCTCTATATCCGGCTGATTTCGGCTTCGCCAAATAACTCGTCGACCCCATCACTATTTATCACCCACTAAGATTGAAATCCCGCTAAAATCTATGTCAACTTTATTGCAAACCTCTTCCGCTCACTGGCCGTTTATCTTTTATTAGTAGAAGACAACACGCAAATCAAATTTTATACAATTCAAAAATAGAATGAAATTTTGAATATGGAACACATCGCGACGCACCGATTCAGCCAATATACGGTAGGAGGAATGAATTTGAAACGAAATTTTTGCTGTTTCCTGTATTTGTGTCCCTTTCTCACGTGCGTGGGGAAATCATGTACCGGTGCTGCTCTAACGGATTACTTTTCTTCAGGAATATAGTCGAAGAGGTGGATGAGTAATTTGGATGAGAACATTTCAAAATTCTGTCCTTTTACGAGGTCCATTTAAAAATGTAATTATTTACTATCCACTTTTTAGTTTATATTCTGTCACTTAAAGATGTCGAAATGATTCTTGTAGCTAAAACAGATTTACTCGATCACCTGGGGGCCTACTCCCACCTTTTATGAAACTATCATAAATCAGGAGAGTTTTGTAACAAGCTTACATTAATCATACTTACTATAATATTGTACTCCCACCGACCCAAACCGGTCAACCAAATTTAATGATAAAATAAATAAAATATGACTACTTTAAGAGATGGGAGTACAGATCTTCAAAAATTTTACATTGGAACAATGACACTTAGTGTCAAAAGTCACGTCAAAGTGCGCGAATTGAGTGAATTATTTGATACTACGTCATCAAAACGTATATCGTAATCCATTAATATTTTAAGCTTGCTATATTGACGTGGTTGTGCCAAATTTAATGGTAAGGTTGAAACATGACGGCTTTAACAGGTGGGAGTAGGGCCCCTGATCATTCCAGAGGCTTATTCTCGAAATTTGTTAAAGTAACAAATTTTTGGTAATACCGGCAATAGCACAAGAGATAAGAAAATCTGATCACGAGAGCTAAAACTTACGCGCATCCTGAGTAAATGACCAGAAATCCAGAATAAGCGACTGCCGACTGACCGACCTCTGCGCACGGCCCTCTGAGAAATTCGTGATTTATTTTTTAATAATTGGTAAAAAATTAAAAAAATAGGTTTTGATGAAAATAATGAAACGTGTAATCATTTTTAACGGTTAATTTAAACAAAATGCCAAACAACTCAAAAAAATACATGTTCGGGTGGAATTCAAGGAATCCGTGTTTTTTCCGTAATTTAAGTAGTTTTAGATATTGAGTTCCTAGATAATAAAAAAATACATTTATATTTGTAAAAAAATATTAAATCATATTTTAAACAAATTCTTAGAGAAAAATTTTTGGCTATTGTTATCATATTTTAATTATATTAAATATTTTATTATTAATTTCATATTTATTTATTATCATATACGATTAAAACACTGTTTTAAACTATCACGGTTGTTCTCTAAAATTATATGATTATTAACGGGAACTCCCGTGAACATGGTGCATGTAACTGCGCCGAAATATCGGGAGCTCATTCCACAACCTTACCACGGTAAATATCCCGTTAATAATCATATAATTTTATATACGATTAAATTTTGAATATTGTTTGAAACTTGTTGTGCAATTTAATTTACCTGCACTAATGGATTAACCGTTAAAAATAGTTAACATGTTTACTTTTTTCTTTTTTTAGTGATTTATATATATACCGTATATTTATATGTATATTTATATATTATATGTATATTTATTTATTTATATACCGATTTGTATGTTTTTTAACCAAGTATTAAATAATCAATTAGAATTGTCGGCACAGGCCCGTGTGCAGAGGTCACGCGGCAGTTGACTACCAGAACTACCAGGGGGCCTACTCCCACCTTTTACGAAACTATCATAAATCAGGAGCGTTTTGTAATAAGCTTAGAATAATCATACTATATATCGTACTCCAACCGACACAAAACGGTCCTACATATTTCTTCAATACTATTTACGGCGTGTTCCTTTTTAGCCGAAATCGATCCTAATGGTGCATTCCAGGGTAGACCCAACCCGAATAAAACACTTACTCAGTTGCAAAGTACGCGAATTAAGTACACTATTTGGTAATATGTCATCAAAACGTTTATCGTAATCCATTATTATTTTAAGCTTGCTATATTGACGTGGTGGCACCAAATTTCGTGGTAAGGTTTATGTATGACTACTTTAAGAGGTGGGAGTAAGGCCCCAGCGCTGTCGCGCCTCGTCTGTCTGAAAGATTGTTTGATTAAACATATTTTAATAATTAGTTTAAGGTTTTCTTTTAGTATATTATATTATATTATATTATATTATATTATATTATATTATATTATATTATATTATATTATATTATATTATATTATATTATATTATATTATATTATATTATATTATATTATATTATATTATATTATATTATATTATATTATATTATATTATATTATATTATATTATATTATATTATATTATATTATATTATATTATATTATATTATATTATATTATATTATATTATATTATATTATATTATATTATATTATATTATATTATATTATATTATATTATATTATATTAGCAATATTACTAGCTACGAACACACACGCATGATTTATAATTTGTATACCTGTAAGCGCATGTAGTTGGATTGCAATCCAGCTTTAAAAATAATAAAATCTATATTTTATATTATTTTGATTGTGATCTGTTTTGTGCTTTAAATAAATAAATAAAATAAAATAAAGTACCAGATTCTAAACATCATTTGTTCTGGGATGCGCCTTAAGCGTATTGGCTTCCACCTCCCCGAGCACGCGACAGGCAGTGTCTAGCGTGCGTGAAGACAGGACGCCATCGCGAAGGCTCGGAGGGAAACGGTGCGATTGGCGATTACTGTCACGCGAACCAATCCGGACGTAAATCATAGTTATAGCTTATAGCTCGCATAATTAGATGGGTATTTCGAGTCATATTGCGAAGGGAATAGAAAACTGTAATAGTAATTGAAATATCTCGTTAAAATGTATAAACTGATTATCGAGGGGGCGTAGTTAAAGCAAAATTTCCTAGTTGGGATGCGAATTGTAGGGGGCGAGGAAACCCGACTAACTAGGTGGTAGACCTCTTGTGCAAGAAGCCGCCTTGGTCGGTACCACCGTAGTGCTAAATAATCTACCTATTTTAACGAATAAACAAATTATCGAATAAACATATTATAAACATAAGTTGATGATCACACTTAAAACACTAGATATAGAAAAGCGTGCCTACCCTGATTTCCGATTGCAGTCAAAATCAGTTTTGGCGATAGTAACGCTGCTCTTCATTCCGATTCAATATCGCGCGTATGACAGGTGAGATCTGTCAGTTATTCGGAATTGGTAGAAATCACGCTCACGTCGCTCACGGCATGGCAGACAAGATGTTTAACGAGACAGTATGGAAAAAAACATTATAAAACGTTTAGAACAGGTCATAAAAACCTTTGTTTAGTCGGAACGAAGAAGAGTAAACACACGCATATATCAATGTACTGTAATATTTGAAAGAACTGCTCGCGGTGATTTCAGTTCGTAGCGTGGTCGTTGATATCGCAAAATGGCGTCCTTAGTGACGTAATCTATGACGTCACATGAGTCTACGTTGTCGCGCTTTCATTGGGATTTGGATTGACGACCACAGCGTTAAAATAAAGAAAGTTTTAAAATCCTGCATGGCAATGTACAGGTCGCGTCATGAAAAACGAACGCTAGCGGCTAGACTGCGCAGTAGGCGATTTATCGGTCTATTTGGTGGTATGAGGTGCGGCGCGGGGCGGGGGGGTCACGTGCCGCATGCTTGCCGGAGATTGGTTGAGTGCTATTGGTTCGTCGTTCGTTTTTTGAGTTTACCCATGCGCAAACCCACCCTCCACTTTCTTCCAGCGTCCATTTGCATGATGCGACCTGTAATTTTACATGACACTCGTCGCCCTGAGATATAAGATGTTAAGTAAATCTTTTGCCATGTAATTTCGTTGGAAACTGTTCGGTTTCGTTCTGTTATTATACCCAAAATTGCAGTTATACCAGTGGTGCGAGCATGGATTGTCGATACGATAAAATTATCGATAATTGTCGTTAAAAGACAACCCATGATATAGCTATCGCTGCTAGATCCATACTAGAGACACGGTAAGACATGCTAAAAGTCAGTTTATAGACTCGACAAAGTTATCGTGAGACCCATTCTCGCACGGCAGACCTTGAACGTCGACTGATTGTCTAGGGCAGCCTGCTGAACACATCGTGAATAATGTTCAACCTTAAAAGCAATAGCTAGCCGTGCAGCTACTTTATAGAAATAGCTCAAGCCCCATGCTGCGGATTTCCTTAACTTACCAAAACCAAGGCTACATCGGTCTTAACTTTTCTCTCATGGCTTTGACAAACAGCGGATGATGTCGCGATGTTGACGCGACGTGTTCTTGGCGCGCTTACTTACTATGGAAAGCATACTGTGTCGTCATACAGAACACGCCACGCTTACGCCAAGCCGAGCGCGCGCGACAGCGTGATGTGCCTATGTCGCGCCCCGCCACCGCGTTGCCACCACGGTAATATTATATTACCATGTCGCCACGCTTCGTGGTTGCCTAAGCTATCCTCGTTGGTGGGTAACGTTAATACCAGAAGACCAGAAATTCTAAAGAGGTAAAACGTAAGTCTGCATTAGAATAGAATTTTCGGATCCTACTCATCTTCCAATAAATGAATTCAAATCTGTGCTTGAACGAAAGAACTGCGGAACTTTTTCTGTCCTAAGAGGAAAAATAACTTATTAAAACTTACTAATTAGAAAAGGGAAACTTACTTCACTTATGAATCAAATCAATGCCGACCACCGGCGACTTGCATCCTAATTGCGCCAAAGTAGAAGAACAAATTAGAGATGTAAGTACCACATTGCTCTTACAGCAGGGCATTTACGTATCTCAGTTAAAATCAAAATGTTGATTGAAATCTGTAAAAATGGAGGCTCTATGTCAGACTCCAGTATTGCTGGAATGGTCTTAAGAGAGCTGTTTAGAACCGCCAACCACGTCCCCAGAAATTACCAGAGCTCAGGGAAGCCGCTATTAAAGAATGGGACAGTTTACTGGGGCAGCATTTCTTGGGATAAATGCTGGATAACTTAATTCTCAGCATGCCTAGGAGGATCACCGCATGTGTTTGAGCCAGGGGATGAGTAATATTATATTGAACCCTAGCGACTGCCCACGACTTCGTTCGCTTAGTAGGCACGGCGTTCGGCCTCGCCATAACCTCCCATCTTTTCTTAGTTTTTCTTTCTAAATAACCTGACAGTAAATAACAGAACAAAAAAAGAATTAGCGAGATTGTTCCATCATGTTGTAAAGTTATAGCGTGACCAGAAGAAATAAGGGTCTTTTTTATGATATAGATAAATCTTTTATTAATAAATTATTGATTTAGTTCAATTTAAAAATTATATTAGCTTATGCTAGTGAGCACAAACTTTTTTGACGTATGTTTTCAAATAACAAAATAGGCAAGTCGCGCACGACAAGACATTTGTAATACGGCACCTGCCCGTAATAATTAATGCAACATATACAATTGTGTATATTTATCTATAGATATGTGCGTCCCAGGAAGTAGGTAAGGTAGAAAGTTAGAAAAAATTAGTTAAAAAAGCTTTTAATACTCAAGCAGGCATGAAAAACAAGCCAAAGACGACAATGACCTCCAGAACGTAGATCTAGGTACACGGGAAGAGGACGCATGCAGGGTAGGGGGACGGAGGTGAATGAAAAGTTGGCGTGGGGATTGAAGAGCGCATTGATGTGATATGACTGAAAGTTAAGGTGCTGTCAATGACGTAGATTAGGAGGGGTTTAAAGCAGTTTATCTGGTAAACAGGATTTGCTTAAAATTACAAAATGTATGACACAGCTAAGACTTTTAAGTAAAACATTGACGGAATTAAAAGCATTTTTGACATACTTGAGTACATCAAACACACCAATTATTTCACCTTTAAAACAGTTTTTCTGTTTATTCACATATTTGACATGAAATACATATATAATAAAATAGCAATTTTAATACACATACATTGACCGATTACTTTTTTATTTAATAGTCAACATTAGTTGTTTATGAATTTTTGTATGTTTTACGAGGTGCAATTGCTTGGTTTCTCCGACGTCCGCGTGCGCTAGCAGATGACAGCGCCTTAAACCTTTCTTTTCTGCGAAACCGTCGGTTCATTAAATGACTTAATACAACAGTGTAGCCTGCAGGGAGTGGTCCAAAAACTCCGACACTATGGTTGTTCCAAATATTGACCCCATTGAATATTGAGACCCATGCTTTCGTCTCTAAGATTAAAGTCATGCCCAGCTAAGGATACTTAGGTTTATACTTTATGGACTGATCTTATGCTAAATCAATGGGAACGATGTCGCTGGCACTTACTCCTATCTCTAACCAACTTCATAAGTCACATACGTATACTATATAGGTACCTATGTATGTGAGTTATATATTTATCCACAATATAAAATGATATTCAAGTTTTTATGAGTCCAAAAATCAACGGAGAATACACAATAATTACTTATTTAAAAACATTTACAAGTATTGGAAACTGCGTACTAAAACCACATATTAAATACAAGCACACATCCGTGCGATTCTCTAATGATTCGTCGTTGCTCACGTCAACGAGCTCACCGATGTCAAATACTGTGTGAGATATCGCCCTTGTACAAGGTGTTTTCTCCAACGTTTCTTGTTATCCCGTCATTTGTTTCACGGATGTCGTCAAAGATGCAATGATGTTTGCTCTTGGAGAATCGCATGGCAGAAGAGTTACTCTCGAACAAAAGTTGAGCTTAGATATAAAAATTAGCCTACCGCACTTGCATGCTGAATAAAAGCAAACACCGTAAGTTTTGGTCTGCTGTAACATTAAATTACTTGCTGTACCCAAAATCCATTGGCCTTTTCAGAATAAAAGATAAATATCGTAAAACGAGCGAACTTTGAGTTTTCTTGAATAAAAAGAACATGAAAGACAGGGCTGGCTCGTAATGGCGGTGGGCACGGAAGGTACTGCCTTCCACGGATACCGGTGATACCTACTTATATAGATGGTTATTTAGACAGGCTTTGGGGAGGGTTTCAGTGTGCGTTTGATTTAACCATACACGTCGCAGTTCCTGGAAAAGTAGGTAGATTACTGCGAAATTTATTGTATTATGGGCCAAATATGGCGAAACCCCAATTCAACGGGTTAGTGCATTTTTTAATGTCAATTTGTGACGAGACGAGAAAGTGCCTTGCCTGATGGTTAACATCAGATTACCCATAACAGTTACGTGCCATTCAAAATTTGCAGTACTCTATGATATAAGATGTTAAGGCACGGTCCAACCCCAATTTTAAAATAATTTACGATGCTTTACGTAAGGTTGAAAATCGCTTGTTAGAGTGTACGATGTAATGCGAAAATGCATTAATTTTGTACGTTTTCTTTAGATTTGTCAATATATACTGACACAATTGAAAAAACTGGTTACTACATTAGTACTATACGTTGGCTAAGTATTACTTGAAAAAAAAATAGTGTTATCGCTGAAAATTCTGAGAGTTTGGCCGTGAAAGTTTATTTTTGCGGACCTATTTAGGATTTTTTTCTGCTGAAAGAGAGTTATATTTATGAATTCTATTCGGTTATTACTCTTTTCCTATTCCTTTTCTAATCTAAGTATTTTTTTCATAATATACTATCGATCTGTTTCGTTACACTAGGTGTTTAAAAATTCTGCTTTTTCTTTATACAGGGTACGAGCGCGCCTTAAATATCTTGCTTTCGCTGGAAACATTGCCTTTCAACGCAACACAGTAATGTTTGCACACTACTGCTTTCCGGTTGAATAACTGGAAAAGGTGTGGTACTTCATCAGCCGGATCAATTAAATGGAATTATTAAGACACTTTCGTTGGCTCGATGATATTTCTTTAAATAGGTACACTATTTAAAATATAAATAAACCATTTATCCTCTTATTAATACACAATTAAAAATACTAGACACAATTACAATTTTATAACCAGCAAGCAAAAGGGTTATGCTCAGCAAGCAGTTTTTCAGCATATGTCTGCTTAGACAGATGTTAGCTTTGAAACATACTAAAGAAATAAACATAAAGCGGATCAGATATGTAAGCATAATCTATACTAATATTATAAAGAGGAAAGATTTGTATGTAAGTATGTTTGTAACGAATTGGCTCAAAGAGTATTGGACCGATTTCTAAAATTCTGTCACCATTGGAAAGCTACATTCACCCTGAGTAACATAGGCTATATAAGATTCATCATCATCATCATCATCATCATCCATTGCAGCACCGAGAGCAGCTAGTATTTCATAAGACAGGAACAGCTTTTTTTCTACCGACTTCCAAAAAAAGGCGGAGGTACTCAATTCGCCTGTATGTTTTTTTTATGTTTGTTACCTCATAACTTTCGACTGGGTGAACCGATTCCCAAATTTCTTTTTTGTTTAAAAGGTGGTCTTTAATTTCATCAAATCTGGTCCAGAAGTTTTGAGATACACTCCAATAACTGAATAGAATTAAAATGAATTAGAATGGAAGTTGGTATTAAATTTTTCAAATTGTACTTGTTTTTTTTTCAATTCAAAATGTTTTATTTTAAATTAAAAATTAACGTTAAGGCTATGAAAATTGTTTACAAATATGTACTTATATTATATTAAGATAATAAACGTTGTAGTAGTTATATATACAAACCGTTTGAGGTAAAAATTAGATGTTACTAATTACCTAATTTTAAATATAAAATATCAGTTAATATACCTATATTTTTTTTCTAAATATCAAATACGTGAATTCCACGGCATTTTAATTAGGCATAATAAATGCCGTGGTACATGGAAGCAGTAATGATATAATAACTACAATATGAACTTGGTATTAATATATGGCAGATTATCTTATTTGTACCTAAGCAATCACTTTGTATGAATACAGCCAAATAAATGCCATTATTAGAAAACCAGATGACACAGTATGTAATGTACTAACTATGAGGACTACAACACAGGCTCAGTAAGGATGTTGCTACCGTGACATGCCATGCACTTTAGATAATTTGGTTTAAATTTAACCCATTGACTCGCGTTTTCTCATATTTGCCCAACAATACAATAGATTTCGTAGAAATCAACCTACTTTTCCAGGAACTGCAATGTGTGGTTAAAGGGCATAACGCCGGTAGTATATAGCGCTCTAGTGTAACCGAAGCTCAACTCTTGACACCCATTAGCCATTTACACCAACGTTGCCCCTTTTGTCACCGTTTTTGCCCGTTTAGTGGATATGTCACCACTTGCCTAAATATTTTAAGATGAGACTGAAATTGGCAGGTGCCGTAGTCTCGCTCATAGCTCACTATCTCCCATAACATTTTTATAAGTTCATATCAATAGCCTTGCCATTTTATCCATTTTTGTAATAGATATACTATGTAATCATCCATCCAAAATGTTTCTGTTTTTATACTCGTACTACTTTGTATTTTTTATACCAAACAGGCAATTAAGTGTTAATTTGATTGTATTTTACAATTCTTAAAAGACTTTATACCAATAATAATTTTATCATGGTACATAAGGAACTAACATGAAGTGCTAAAAGGCAGTGCCGTTGGTTCATCAAACATGCTTTCACTCTGAGAGTTACAATATTTTAGTTTATATTACCTAACACATAATATTATCGAGGTAAGGTACCTACGCATTTTTTGTTATAACAAGAACTTACCATGGTAGTAGAATGATATCACAAACTTTAATATTCATGGTACTTAGGTATTTTCACTTACAAAGTATTATATACCTATAACCCTACGAAGAAATAATAGTCAGGAAGCATAATTCAGAACAAATTCCACACAAAAATTGGCCCTTCAAATCAAAACAACGTATGATTCCAAATACAATTACTTCCGAGGTTACAAATAGACATGTTCGGTGATTGGTTTAAATTCAAAAGGAAAGCAGGGATTGGTTTACGCGCGTGCTGCAACATCTACAATGACAGCAGAGTCATAGCGGCGTGGACGATGTTATGCAACAAGTGGACTGGACCAACTCAATAATAAATCAATTGTAAATCTCGTATGTCTCGTGAAATATGATTAATTTATTAAGTTTTTGTTTAGAAGACATTAGAAGAGATTCTTCGCAATGTAGTAAAGAAAGATTATGAAACATTTTAGGCTTATACATTTTACCAAAAAAAAATAAGTCGTTATTTGCCATCTGGATGTTTTTCAGTGGTCACAGAATACCTTCATTATCTATTTAGAAAATTCGATCAATTTATAGAATTACTTTAGAAAAGCACTGTGTTGATATTACTGACAAATTAATTAGCAACTCAGCTAAACCACTTTAAAATTTGCAGAGGGTGAATTTTCATTAGCTTGAAAAATTAAACGTGCTTTAATTTGAACAAACAATGAACTATTTTTTTAATGCTATAAAGTTAAGTAGGCAATCGTTTTGTTCATTGTCTGTAGTATCTCTTTAGAGCCTAAACGCTTTGGAAGCGCCAATTCGCGTTTATGCGAGTATTTGAAGGGTCACATAATAATGATTGATATAGTATATTATGTCAATTATTCTTACCTGATGTTATAGAACATTATTTGATTAACAAGTTCAAGTTCCACAGACTACATTTAGAAATTGTTTATTAGTTTGTTATTGCCGAGCGGTTTCTACACACACACGTTTTTAAAATCAATCATAAAACCGGTCGCGCCAGTCAAGAATCGTCAGACGCGGCTGAGGCCTCTTAGAGAGAGGCCAGAGGACGTATCGCTCTGACGCCCGCGCTTTACACAACTAAATATTAGTGCGCTCAAAATTTCCTGATACTTTTTTAGGTAACATTTCTAAGTGGGATTCTAACAAATAACTTTATATGACATCATGCATCATAGTGCATCAACAATAGTAATTTCATTGTTACTCGTATAATGACATCGACCCTGGAGGGGCTAATATTTTGCTATTAACCAAATTTCTTATGCTTATACTTGGTATCCAGGAATCCATGCTCGAGTTGGAAACTGGTAGCAGGAACTATGTGATGTTTAATAGTAGACACACCGTGTTTGGGATCGTATAAATCGTCTTCGCTATACCTTTTTTCTAGCTGGTGACCAGGACCTGATGCTGGATCCAGAAACTGGTAGCAGGAACTATTTGATGGTTGTTTTATTTGCTATTCTCATCTCTTTTTGGTAGGTACATGAGTTAAATCTTACTTTTTTCTAGTCTATACTCTTGTAGATAACATGTACTTGATTAATAATTATCATTTTATGTTAATTAATGTCGATATTAAAAATAAAAAGTTTCCTGCGTGATATTTTATTTCAGCTTTATGACCTACGTCTATTTGTGACATAATAACTAAAGTAGATAAAAAAAGATCCAAATATTTATGCGCCAAATATTAAATAAATTTATTTGGTCAAGCGGTAAGGCCACTGCCGCAGGGCGCGCTAGCAAGTAACTCGCTAATGTAAAATACCTAAACTTGCGCAGCACTGCGCAGAATAAAGGCTCTTAAAGATGTTGATGTTTCTTCGGGACAAATTATCAGCATATAAAGATATATGCTATTTTATATAACATGATTTAAAAAAAACAGTAGGTACTTACTGTACCAACTGGTAGGTAGGTACTGCAGTTTTGTGTAACATGGTCCATATTTTTTTTATTATCTATAATTTTATAGTTTTCAGTCAAAATTAACGAAGTATAACTATGCTGGTTTTCACAGGCAGTCATACTCTTGTTTTTCTAGCTTAAGTGCAGCTAGGCACTTATTTTGCCGCATTGAATCGGCAAGCAAGCGAGAATAAAACATAACAAGCAAAACCATTGCACATTACATACATTTCAATATTTAGTCCTGAAGAAAAAAAATACATCCTAAATTAAATAAAAATTGACTGACTTTATTTTGCATAGTATTGACCATCTCGATTTGTTAACGTATTTGAACATCTTTGAATAATTATAATTTTGCTATTATTTACTAGTAAAAGTGATCCCTGGACATTTTAATCGTGTATTGCTCCTGCACCACTTCACAACGAATGCTGGCATGATGATCCACAACTGAAGTTCACAATGATAAAAATGAAAATGTACGCGAAGATTTGAATTGTGCTCGCTTGCGAATAAAATGTCCGACTGATGACGTACTGAACACGACTTTTGTTGGGTCATTTTTTTAACGCTTTTTTAATGCTCACAGACTGAGAGCAGTTTTCTTAAACCTTTGATCGAGGGACTCAGGAGAACCATATCATCAGCGTAGCTCAGGCTGTTCACACACAAACTTCCTAAGTGACAGACGATTCCAGTTTCCCTGAGTTCCTCAATCAAGGTGATAGTTGCTCGGTCACAGCGGCCTCAGTGCAAGGCATGTACTCCGCAGGCAGTGGATCAACTTTAAATTTATAAAAAAAGTTCAGCGACACTTAACGGTTCTTGAAGGCCATCTACAGAGACAGGTGAGCTTTGTTTATAGTTTAATTTATTTGTAGTCTACAAACAAAATAACTTTGTCCAGAATTTGACAAAGTTATTTTCTTTTTTATGTTATGCTAACATATTATTTTTTACCCTCTCTTCATTGTTCTGACACCATTTTAATTTATTCTTAAATTGAGCTCGGCTACTACGCATTTTTTCGTACAAATTACCACGCGAAGGCCTACCCGCGTTAATCCAGCAACGAAAATATAGTCTAGCTATCTGATGGCTGTCTCTCACATGGTAGTTCCAACCCATTACCTTTTTATATTTTTTCTGTTCACCTGAATGTGAACTCAATATCGAAGCCTTTTGTAAAGTGTCAACAATATGCATATAGTAACTATCAATAAATCTACAGTATTCGTCGACAAGACACATTTAACACTTAACAATCACAATTAAAAATATCACAGATGCCGTCTAAATTTTCAAAACAATATTTAGCGTAACGGTTTATTTGATTAACAGACCTCTCCCCCCACCTGACTTGTCTCAGCGGGTTCCGGCCGCCAGCGATGGCCTTTTCTACTGTTAGGCTGGATAACTCGCAAACAATACGCAAGGGATAGTGATCCGACCATGTGACGTCATACAAGACATCCGCAGCGGCCACAGTATCCCACGCAGCCTTGGTAGTAACGCAGTGATCCAGGCATCACCTACTGCCATTGGAATCGCTGAGAAACGTGAACGTGTCCGAGTTACTACCTATTATGTTTATATCCGCACATTCCCACTCCACATCTGTACAAAACCTAGACAATTCTAAACCAAGTCTAGCCGACGGGTGCGAGTTAAAATCCCTCATTACAAAGGCGCATTGTACGTCGCTCTCTTCTATGATATCATGGACAGAGCCTATCAATAAACTCGGTCAAGTTTTCAGCTTTATCTATTGGCATGTATACATTGACATTAACTACATCTCCATTATTAGTAGATATACGTACGGCTGCTAAACGATCGCTAGAACAGTCAATAGGTTTTACGCAAAGAAACTTCGTTCTGTGCCACATTATGGCTAAGCCGCCGTAACGTCTCACTCTTAATATACCTACAGATGTGTCGACCGAAGACTTGGCCACGCACCCAAAATCTTGGCTTATTTCATTCACGAAATTAAGATCGTGGGGTAGTAAAACATTTTTTAAATTTTCAGTAGTTAATTGCAAAGATATTGTAAGCAGTTTCAAAAGTCTTAGATGCAAAAAAAAACCGCATACCTATGGGGTCTTTCTGTGAAGACCGTTTTTTCAATTATAGATATCATTGCACCCAATCTAGCAGTTGTGTTTAATATTTGTGTTGCAAGTGGTGTATTTCCTGACCTAACAAAGCACAGTAAAGTGGTTCCTTTATTCAAATCAGGTAGAACTACTGATCCAACAAATTTTTGGCCTATTTCTGCACTACCTACGCTAAGTAAGATTTTCGAAAAAATATATTACATCAATTAGAAACTCATTTTAGTGCTCACAAAATTTTCCATAAAAATCAATTTGGACAACAAACAAGGAATCGCTCTACTATAGACGCAGGTATAGAACTTATAAAAGATGTGTTTGATGCCTGGGAGAACTCTCAGGATGCCTTAGATATTTATTGTGATTTATCTAAGGTATTTGACTGCGTCCGACATGATATACTTGTCAGGAAATTACAACACTACGGTATTAGGAACATGGCTCTCAACCTTTTGACTTCATATTTAAACGATAGAATTCAAAGGGTTGACATAAATGGTAAAAAATCGCCCGGCTCGGTCTGTACTCGGTTACTCGGTGGGCATTGCCAAATTAGATTATGATCGCATGGGTAGTTTGCCAGCGAGCGACCGAATACTGCACTTAGCGTTTATTCTATGCTGTGATCCTGTGATTATTTTACGTCTTATTGTAGAAGGCACTTTGCGCGACACGGCACTCTTTTAATTTAAGGTAGCGCTTACCATTAGGTGAACTACATGCAGATTTATTTATACAAATCTGAACCATAAACCCGAGGATAACCTTATTCGTTCGTGTTTTAGTGACGGACATGATTACTAGATGGCGCCAGTGTCGCAGAGACATTTACTGCATCGCGCAAGTAAAATTATTTGATAACAGATACAATTATTATTCACATATTATAGTTTCCTTTAGTACCCTGGTACGCCTTCTTATCGTGCACTAAAAAACCTTCACAATTGAAATTGAGTTGCATTTTACATACTTAATTAGTTTTCCAAACTGGTTCTGATATCCGAACATGCACCATGCACCTAACTCCATGCAATTGCATAAAATATGCATTCATTGGAGACGTTGCACTACATTAATTTCCTGCATCACAAGCACGAACTGGTCGTATTAACATATTTCTTTATTAAATTACAAGCACCTGCACATGGCTTCGCCTACAGGAAACAAATATTTTTTTTTTTCAGAAACACACATTCTATACGCTTTCATTCCCTCTCAATTGAATATGAAAACTGACAATATCCCAAACAAATTCTTCAATTTATAAAATAAATAAATTTACAGCACATAGCTAACTAGTATTTTACATGTATGATGAATTTGAGAAAATAACTAAATAAGTACCTAAATTTTAAACTTTCTTAATAAGTAATTCCTAGGAAATTGTGTGCGTTTTTACAATAAAATTCCAAACACACATAACTGAGATTACAGAGGGAAAATTCCAGTTGACTGTAAAACAACGGTTTACCCTTTGCCTGAAGGGTTAATAAAAAAAACATATTATAAAGTCCGACATTATATAGAAGACAAATAGGTATGCTTGGAATACTCCACTTCTGACAAGCTGTCATTCTGCCACCCATAAAATGTATGAATAGTAGTACCTAAGTAGAAACATTGTAAAAACCTATATAAAAAGAATGGCCCCGAGTTTCTTGCCGCTTCTTCTTGGTAGGCTCTATAAGAATTATATTCGCTATTAGAACAATGATTGTTACATAAATAAATATGGATATACAAACAATCCAGAACAATTTAAAATTAGTTTCTTTTAATTGTCACGCAATTAAAAGCTGTATTTCAGTAGTACGTGATGTGTGTAGATATGCTGATATAATATGTTTACAGGAGCACTGGCTGATGCCCCATGATCTAGGCATCATTCGTAAAATTGACAGTGAGTTCAGCTGCTGCAGCAAGTCTTCGATGGACCTGACGGTGGTGCTGCGGGGGACGCCCTACGGCGGGATGGCGCTCATGTGGCGGACCAGCCTGTTCACTAGAGCTGACGTCATTCCGTGTGAGAGTGATCGCGTTGTTGCCGTGCGACTAACGCAGGATGCTCGTAGCCTGTTGGTATTTTGCATTTACATGCCGACCGATGACGCGGACAATCTACTGGAATTTACAGACTGCCTGGCGCAAGTGAGTGCGGTAATCGAATGTGCGGATGTCGAGTGCGTCTTTGTTTTGGGTGATTTTAATGTGCATCCGGACACTCTTTTTGGAAAAGAGTTGACGGATTACTGCCGTGAGCAATCACTAGTGTGCGTAGATCTAGACAGGCTCGATGCGGACACTTTTACGTATGTGAGCGGTGCGCACAGCACGTGCAGCTGGCTCGACCACTGTCTTGCGACGGAGGCCGCAGCCCGCCTGGTGACGTCGGTGCGTGTCGACCACGCTATAATTGGTTCCGATCATTTCGCTCTAGCCATAGACTGTAATTTTAACTCAATTAGTCGTAAGATATACAACATGTCGCACATCCTCTAAAAGTGTCATATCACAAAAAAACAAGTTTTGAGAAAAACGCGATTTAATTTTTTTTTATAACTATTTTTATTATTACAAATTTATTATTGTTAATTTTCAACTTTTTGAAACAGAAACTGGTGAAGAATTTATTAAGCTTGTCTACAGAATGTAAAAAAAAAAACACTCGTAAAATAAAATATGTATTTACTAAAGAAAAAAGAAAATGTGTCCCATGATGTGACTCTTTTTCACATTACTCACCAACACATTTTTTTTTTTATTATTAAAATTTACCTACTCCACAGACTCCAGGATCCGTGCCTTTTTTCAACTTTTGGGATTTAAAAAAAATTACGATAAATTTTTTACCTTCAACAAATATACATACATGGGGAACATATTAAACTAACTAACTATTTACTATATTACATCATTTTTTTTTTAACTAATACATATAACTAAATTTTATTATTACTATTAAGATTATTCTGAGTTGGTGTAAGCATTCACAGCAGGCCAGTGTCCGCAAACAGCACCCGTTCACGAGTTGACGCATGTGCCAGCCATCGCCTTCCTCAACCATTTCTGAGGGAAGATGGCGACCCGCCACACACGCCACCGCTTGCCAACACATTTCCGTGAGCATGTCTGCTCTGAATGCCCACACCATCTCTTTGTCAGTTACAGTTTTTATGAGAACTTAACGCTAGTTACATGTTATTGTGAGCCCACATTGCCCACATTGCGCTGAAGCAGGGCCTCCATCACCACGCTGTTTCGATCCCTGATTGCCATCTTCAGGTTGTAGCTATAGATGGTTTGTTCGCTCGCAACCATCGCTTGCCTCACAAACCGTCCGATGGCATCATCCTCGTCGTCGGCGTAGTAGACAAAGGTCCTCGTGTGCCGGGAAACCGCGACGACTGCGTGCGGGACGCTCTCGTGCAGCTTCATGTTGCCTTTTGTTTTTATTACCGCGACTGACTCGTACGTCAGTCCCTGCGCCTCGTGAATGGTAAGGGTGCGTGATCCTTCGCCCTTTCCATAGCCCTGGGCTGGTCAGGGTCTCCTTTTCCTCCTGAGTGTGGACCAGGAAGAGGGCGTTTGGAAGGAATTTGGGGATTTTCGCTCCTGTGTAACTCTCGAGGCGCAGGGACCTTATACTGGGAGCCGAGGAATATATACCAGAGTATATTTCCCTCAGCGCATACGCAACATCCATTGGGTTCCGGTGCGTGCACAACAACTCCTGGCTGATGTTCGTAACCAGGCTAGGGCGGTTATACCTTAGATCGAACAGGTTCTCCCTGTCTATGTAAGGTAATTGGTTGACGTCTCCGATGAGGACAAGTTCGCTAGCTCCAGACAGCCTAGAAGCCACAAGTACTATGGCCCCAAAATGGTTCATGAGAGCCTCGTCCACCATCAGGCGGACGTAGCTCTCATTCTTTTTAAAACCATTTACTAAAACCGAGGCCATAGTGCGCACCTTGGTTTTCACCAGGTCTCCGATTCGGTGCGCTAACTTCTCTCTCAGGTCTTTTGCTGCCTCTGTAGTTGTTGTTGCGATAACGTCCTTGTCCACATCGAAGTGTCTTACCACCCAAGTTGTTTTTCCGCATCCGGGAACTCCATTGACCCACTGTATTTTGGGTACCTCCCAGTGTTTCCAAAATGTCTTGATCTCAGAGTCTCCCGAAATGGCTTTCGCCATTTGCAAGACTCTGTCATCCAACATTATCTTGGTGCACCGGGCGGTGACAACAATAGGGTCGTGTGGTGGTGTTGCGTATTTTGGCCTACCAGTCCGTTCGGTATCTTCCTCTTCCAGAAACACAAAGCCACTTGTCGCGTTGTAGGCAGCCATATACTGACCAGACATTGCCCCCATGATGATCGAGGATGTGTCGTTGTTGTATATGGCTGCTTCAGCCTCTTCGAGTCTCTTCTGAAGCAGTCGAGATTCGATGATGCTGCCCTCGTTTGCTCGCCTGTAGGACTGCAGGATGTTGTTGCAGTTCCTGAGATTGACGTCTCTTGTTGCTCTCGTTATGGCGAGGAACTCGAAGAAGGCATTCGCTGCATGGCTCACTGGTTCCTGTGCTGGTATGTACTTTGGCGGACTGACTTGTCCCATGTCAGCTCTAGTCCGAGGTCGTTTTTGGAATGTTGAACTGGGAGTTGTCTTTTTCGCAGGCATGGGCAATTTTGGCTCACACGACTGTAGGAATAAGCTTTGTGCTGCTGCTTTGAAAGACGCCAGGAACGCTGTGACACGGCCCTTACACTTGGTAGGGCTGCGCTCCTGGTTCCTTTCTGCTTCTGCTTTTTCCTGGAGAGGTTCCGAACCGCTTTTGGTGGTTGAAGCGGGGATTAGGTGCCCCCAACAGTCGGTTGAATTGTTGTGTATCGGCTTCCTGAGGTAACTGAGGTTTTCGCCTCTGTCTTCGTACACAACTACCTCATGATGTTCCGAGGCTCTAATACAACCTAGTTGGTCCGCGACCTCACCCTTGGAGTGTTCTATTACCATAGCGTCTACGCTTATCACTCGGGCTTGTTCCGCATTTTCTGCCAATTTCGAGAGTAGCATGCTCGCTTTAGCGAAGGGAGTCTCGTCCGCCCACTCGATTAGTGCAACTGTTTTGTTTTTCAGTCGCACCAGTCGACACGGGCAGCCCGTGACGTCCATCACTGGCATCGCGTCATATGCTTTTCGCTTCATGGTGGTCTTGAAGTTATTTCCGTTTAGCAAGTATGCTAGCCCGGGTGATAACCGTACTCGGCTTTTGTCTCTGGTTATGCAAAAACTTATTCCTAGCCTTTCCCTGCTGTTGTCCATGAAGAGAGCGACGCCTCGAATATGAATCCCAGGCTCCCCTTGCTCTCCATATGACAACAGCTGAGAAAGTTCCTTGTTTTTGGCATGCTGTTTGTGCGGTTGTTGGGGCTGTGGGGTTTGTGTTGGGAATGGGTTACTTGGGGGGGGGGAGATTAGAATTCCTAGCTACTGCCGTCCGGAATGATCTCTCCACGAAGGAAAGGAAGTGTACTCTGTTTTCCGTATCTGCCATGATGGTCGGCAGTTCAGGTTCCAGTAATTTCCTGCACACATTCGTTTCGAGATCATGCCGTGCGGCAATGAAGCGGGGACAATCTAGGATTATGTGATTGATCAACACATTTTAAAACAAAATACTACTTCTTAAACAATAATGCGAGGTAAATTATTTCAAAATCTCTAAATAATCAACAAAATCTAATTATTTTTTAAAGGAACTCTTAAAATCACAAAAATCATAAAAAATAAGTCTAAAGATTACAATATCTTTAATCCTCCAGTTACATCGTATTACTTAATTAGTAGGTACTAATTAAGTTAAACAGCCTTTTACAAAAAAAAACAGTATAGAAACTCTTTAAAATACAAAATTAAAAAACTTAACAATGTCTTCAGTGCAACACTTATATCAAAAAACATAATCAAATTCCCTAAAGTTGGGAATAAAAAGACGAATAGAAATTTGGAATGTGATTATTCTCTAATAAGCTTAAGAGATCTTTCTTTTTATTTTCTTTTATTTTAGGGCGACATTTATATGCTCTTTTAATTTTAATATTTTCAGAGTTGATTTGTTTTCGGCTGATTTCAGCTTCCTTGAAATTATCATCTTTATACGAATGTTTATAAAAAACTTTGTTAGGTTCGCCTTGGATCACTTTGAAAACTTTTAAATCCGCAGTTTTCAAATTTTTTGCGTTAAAGCCGATGTCTTCTGATAAAATTTTCATTGAAAAAAAATTATTAAAGCTCATTTCGTTCACGTGGTATGGTTTACCTTTTTTTTTTTTGGCATTTTTGATTATTTGTGCATATTGGCTGGGGACATAAATGGGGCCAGACTTAAGGTTTTTCTTAATAGCTTTTTCAATGGTGGAATGAAATATCGGCGCAACTACAACAGTTCGTCGAGAATAATTAAGTTTAATCATTTGATTGCCCTAAAAATAGTTTATAAATCATCAGTTGATTATTTTTGAGTTGATTACGATGTAAAATTAATGTTATGATTGTAATTTCAATACTTTACCAACAAACTTGTAAACTCGTGCACGTGCGCCGAGTCCTATAAATACGGCCGCACTGTAGGTGCTCGTCTCAGTCGCTCTCGAGTCGCCGTACAGTACGGACCTCTTTGTGACGTTGTTACGCTGCTCGTTGAATATACGAAGCTTATAAAAGTACTTGTGAAGTTTTACTTCGAGGACCCAAAAATGAGTGATCATCATGAAAACAACAATTGTTGTTTTCATGCTCATGTCAGCAATGCTGACGTCACACTTTTTAAAAACACTCCGGAGGTGCTTTCTCCGTCAGTGCTTTCTCCGTCATCAGAAGTGGGATCAGAACAAGCTCTGGTCCCAACCACATCCTCATCGACTTCGGTTCAACCTGTCACGACTGGAACAGCGCAGGGCAGTACCAGGCTGATAGGCCCTGCCTCATTGAACACTTCAGGAGTACCAGCAAACAACTTTAATACCATGCAGCCCATCACAACGGGAATTACCACAGACATGACGTCCACACCAATCGCTGCGGGAGATGATCTCGATACACTGCAAAACAACGCTGCAATCGCCCCTGATTCAGTGTCATCCACATCTCAAGCTGGCCAGTCAGTCCGGATAACTCACAACGACGAACACGCATCAACGGATTAAAACCGGCGAGTATAAAATTCATTATGTTTCACGATATTTTCAACTAGAATCTACAAGAATAAAATGTCTGGAGAGTGATACCTCTGAGCTAAACCATGTGTTACCCTTGAGCTAACCACGGATCCTTGATGCATCCACAAGTGAACCCTGAGATACCGTGGGGACGCCTTGTGGAACTATGGGTAGACACGTATACACCACAGATTCTAAATTAATAAGGCAGTGCACTTGAGATGTCTTAGTGTACTGTAGTAATCTACAAAAATGTCTGGAGAGTGATACCTCTGAGCTAACCATGTGTTACCCTTGAGCTAGCCACGGATCCTTGATGCATCCACAAGTGAACCCTGAGATACCGTGGGGACGCCTTGTGGAACTATGGGTAGACACGTATACACCACAGATTCTAAATCAATAAGGCAGTGCACGATGTCTTTGTGTACTGTTTACTAATCAAAAGACTCCTAAGGTTAGTTGTGTTAATGTAACTAACAAGATAGACCTAAGTGGCGTGCAATTGGAGAGGCCTATGTCCAGCAGTGGACTGGTACAGGCTGATGATGATGATGATGATGAACTAACAAGATAAAGCAACGTAAGTTGTTTACAGACTCACTACTCAGAGAATATCTCATTCTTTGCAGGCCAGCCATAATTAACAGCAGTCTGCGAGAGTTAACGAGTCAACAAGGCTGGTGCAGAGCGCGCACCGCCTGTCAGTATGGCCGTATCGACGCGGATACAAAAATTAGCCAACAATAATTAGTCAACGTGTAAAACGACAACATGCTGTTGCCTTTATGAGCATGAGAACCACGGAAGCCGAGAGTCGGTACCACTCCTACGAGTTGGAGACACTGGCAGTGGTACGAGCCATAAAACACGATTGCAACGCATTAAAAGCGTCAAAACACAAAAAGGACCTTCTGCCAAGGATTCATCGCTGTCGCAATCCAGTTGAGCTTGCAGTCAATGTTATAACAAGAGACTTGAACTGGCTCAAAATTGAACAGCGACGGGATGAAGAACTGCGTCCGATAATGGACAGTCTCAGTGACAATAACCCAGTGGAAGACTATGTATTAGAGGACAACGTTTTAAAAAAGGAACGTCAATGATCCTGTCTTCGGTCAGCAGCTCAGTACCGTCGTTCCCAAATCATTTCAATGGAGCATTATAAACTCATTTCACACTGCACTAAAACACCCTGGCTGGGAAATGACACTGCAGAAGATCAGAGAAACCTATTGGTTCAACAAAATGAGTTCCACTATCCGAAGATTTGTGGATAACTGTGTTGTATGCCGAACATACAAAGGAAGATCCGGGGCCATTCAAGCCCAGTTACACCCCATACAAAAACCAACGGCTGCCTTCCAAGTTATTCATATGGACATAACAGGGAAGCTGGGCACTCCAGATGATCAACAATACGTCATAGTCACCATTGACGCTTTCTCAAAGTACGTTTTACTGTACTTCAGTACCAACAAAACCCACACAGCACATTAGCCGCTCTAAAACGCACGGTGCATCTATTTGGTGCGCCGGTTCAAATAATAGTAGATGGAGGAAGAGAGTTCCTTGGCGAGTTCAAGGACTACTGTGACGCCATCGGAATAAATATCCATGCTATCGCTCCAGGAGTCAGCCGAGCGAATGGCCAAGTTGAAAGAGTCGTTGCAACCCTCAAAAATGCTTTGGTAATGATAAAAAAATTACGAAGCAGAGCAGTGGCACACTGTACTCGAGGAACTTCAGCTGGCAATGAACTGTACAATCCACCGAGTCACCGGTGTTGCTCCACTGACACTTATTACACAACGAAAGCACTGTGTACCTCCTGAGCTTCTCAACCTGGTGGATATTGACAACGAAACCGTTGATATTGAAGCGCTCACTCAACAGGTGCAACAGAAAATGATTCGTTGTAGCGAACAAGACAGACAACGCTTCAACCTACACAAGGCCAAAATCCATAATTTTCAAAGAGGAGACTACGTATTAGTGAAAAATAATCCTCGAAACCAAACCTCGCTTGACCTTAAATACAGCGAACCATATGAAGTTTGTAGAATACTGGATAATGACCGATATCTGGTAAAGAAAGTTGTCGTTAGAGGACGACCTCGCAAGGTTGCCCATGATCAGCTGCCTGCGCCGCGCTCCGCAATTTGGGGATCAGTTGACCGCATCGGCGGGAAACGAATACCCTATTCAACGAGATCCCACTGCAGAATCAAATGAGCCCATTCCGTCGACCTCACGAGAAGGGCTGCAAGTACAGCCAAACCACGACTCGAACCAAGACGACCCATCAGAATAAAAGATAAGTAACTAAATCCAAATATTTCAAATAACTCTCCGAGAACTCTACGAGACCCTTCGAGAATTCTACGAGACCCTTCGAGAATTCTACGAGACCCTTCGAGAATTCTACGAGACCCTTCGAGAATTCTACGAGACCCTCCGAGAACTCTACGAGACCCTTCGAGAATTCTACGAGACCCTCCGAGAACTCTACGAGAACCTACTAACCCTATAAGCATTGATATCCCCAAAAAGACATAGCAACGCAGGTCGCTTACAGACGCACTACTCAAAGAAAGTTATTTCATTTCTTTCAGGTCTACGAGAATCCAAATAATCTACGAGAATCCATAACAATCTACGAGAACCAACGAGGCTGGTGCAGAGCGCGCACCGCCTGTCAGTATGGCCGTATCGGCGCAACTACAACAGTTCGTCGAGAATAATTAAGTTTAATCATTTGATTGCCCTAAAAATAGTTTATAAATCATCAGTTGATTATTTTTGAGTTGATTACGATGTAAAATTAATGTTATGATTGTAATTTCAATACTTTACCAACAAACTTGTAAACTCGTGCACGTGCGCCGAGTCCTATAAATACGGCCGCACTGTAGGTGCTCGTCTCAGTCGCTCTCGAGTCGCCGTACAGTACGGACCTCTTTGTGACGTTGTTACGCTGCTCGTTGAATATACGAAGCTTATAAAAGTACTTGTGAAGTTTTACTTCGAGGACCCAAAAATGAGTGATCATCATGAAAACAACAATTGTTGTTTTCATGCTCATGTCAGCAATGCTGACGTCACACTTTTTAAAAACACTCCGGAGGTGCTTTCTCCGTCAGTGCTTTCTCCGTCATACCGAATCACCCTCATTTTGTGTGTGGCCGGTGATAAGGTACTTATGAGTAATTGATTTTATATTGGGATATTTTAACAAAGCGAAAATGTACATAGAAAAAAGAATTTATTCTTCTGCTGACCACAGCAGTTGTCTGAAAAGAATACTATTTCAATCCCTGGTCCATCATAATCTGCCATTATCTTGTCTATAAAATCAAGTACGCAAGATCCGATTTCGTCTGCGCCTCTGTTAGCTTCTCCTTCTTGCCATAAATAGCATTCCGTACAATCAGATACAAGTTTGCTTATAGTAAAATTGAGATTATTTAATTTTGATTTGTAATAGAAGACAGAAACATCTCCTTTTGGGGTTTGCAGCACAGCCTGTAGATCATATACTGCAACAATATAGTCAGTACTCACATTAGCTTTTTCTTTCTCTTTTTCAAGTCTAGACAGTTCTTTTTCTTCTAAGTGCGATGAATACTTAATATTCAATTTCTCTTTTCCAGAGCTATCTGCATTTTCATAACTTACACATAACTCGCAACGATCTTTTTTTGGTATGAAGAAGCTTATGTTAAATTCTTGATTATAGATTTTGGCGTACATTTCATAGTGTGCTGCTGGAACACCTTGCTTTAAACATTCTGTTTTGTAGACTTCATGTAAATCTGCAATACATTTACCACCATCGATGAACTCTCGGCTAGATTTTTTTCTAATGTAGTGGCTTTCTATACGCGGAATAGACTGTATGTGGTTTCTAACAGATTTCTTTATGGATTCATCAATTTTTTTATGATGGCCATGTTTTCCTCTTTTGTCTATCTCAACAAAACCTAACTCTCTCTTATTAAAAACTGTTCGTACAACTCGGTCATTGATATCTAATGTAGCCATAAAGTACTTTTTGCACACCCGTACCTGTTCATTATTCACGTTAAAATAATAGGCATTATTGTGTTTGCGAGGTTTCTGTTTCCCCGTAAAACGAACTGCAGGCACAATTTCTTTGGTACAGTTATTTATAAAGTTTCGTTGCAAGTTAATATCTCCTAATTCCCAATATTTACTAAAAATTTTCATCCTGTCTTGGTTTTAAATTTTTACCGAACATTGCATTTTACATTCATTGATTTCACATGGTGGTTTTATAGCCCGCGCAGGAACAGTTTTATTTTTTTTAGATCTCGAAACATAAGACTGACCGGTATTACGTAATTTCTTTGCTTTGACACTTAGCCACTCATCAATTCTAGCTACCCGTTTTCTGCCCTTTTTAACATTACTGTTGTTCTCAGATTGAGATGGTAGTTCAATGTTTTGGTCACTTTCTTCATCTTTAGTCTCCTGTGCAGATTGTTAGATGGGTAGTTCAATGTTTTGGTCACCTTCATTATCTTCATTCTTCTTTTCATATTGTGAGCTCGATAGTCTTATGTTTTGGTCGCCTATCACTTGTGAGTCATTTATACGTGCTGATGGGATTACATGCTGTACCGTAGAAGATCTCAAAGAGCTCCTGGAAGAACTGCTGGAAGAACTACTGGAAGAGCTAGATGATCTACTCGAATAGTTGGGGTCCTTCACCGAATCGTCATCATCTTCAGAAAAAGATGCCGCGTTCAGAGACGGCTCAATGTCATCATTTATTGTTCCGGTACTTTCTGATACATCAATGCCTGGTTTTAAGACTTGTTCTTCTATAAAAAAATAAACATATATTTACAAAAGAGAATATACAATATTATATTTCAGCAGAGTAATAAGGAACAGATGTTAATATAGACAAGTAGGCAATGTACAGAACAACCTAATGATGCGAGTATTGCAAACCGAACAGTATTTTATTAAAACTTACCTATGCGGTTCATGTTATCATTTTCTTTACTGTGATCACTTTTACACATTTGCAGTAACCGCTTGCCACGACATTCTTTAAATTGGCTAGCCATTTCATACCTAAAAATAAAGAAAACCCTTAGTTACGTTAATAGTAGTATTAAACGGCTAAATACCTACCTCTTTAGGTGATTGGCAAGCGGAACTAGCGCAACCAATCTATTAATTTTATCTATAATTATCTATATTAAATCCAACGATTTTTAGTATCCAATATTAATAATTATGTTTTATACGGAACCAAGATTAACAGTCATGAGTACATGAATTGGCGGCGTTAGTTATGCTTATAAATACGTCGCCTTTAAGATTTAACAGCAAAACATTGAAATGAGAAAACCTAGTATATTATTTATGTCTGTTTTATATACGGTAAGTAAACAAAAATCTAGGATTGAATAGCAAAAAAGTGTCACAACATATCATACAATCTTTTTTTGGAATGATAATATACAAATTAAAGGTGAAGATGAGAACAATAACGTCATAACCTATGATGTGACATTTTTTTAGACTAAGCTGAACACAAATTATGTCATAACATATAATGTGGCCCTATTTTAGATTGCCATGTAAATATTTCTTAATTTACGTTTCTAAAAAACAGTCGTAAAATGTATTACGACTGTTTTCCACTAATTAATATATAATATTGACAAAAAAACTTACCCAAAATACAGTTGTAACACAGCTTATGACTATTCTCACGAGCACTAGCACACGTTCACCCGTCACAAGCAGTGATGCGGCACTGTCGTGGAGTGGGGGGCGCGGGATTACGCTCCGTAAAAAACCGTCACTACCGCCATCTTTTGTCAACTATTTGCTCCAATGCTAAAACTATGTTATGGCTGTTTTATTGAACTATAGGAAAGAAAAAAGTGCATCAAACTGTATTTTTATCTCAAAACTAGCTTTTTTTGTGTTATGACAGTTTTTCAGAGGATGTGCGATGTGATAATAATGTAAGTAATAGTAGTAAACAAAAACATTTATGGGGTAAGAGAGAGCGCGATCAAACGTTGCATTATTCGGAATTATGTGATAAAAAGTTTTTTGGTTTAATGGAAAATTATGACAGTATTTCCAACAAAATGGAATGCCTTACGACTAAGGTAATATGTAATAATGACGCTCACTACGAATGTATTGATAATTTATATGCTAATATTGTCGGTGTGTTGCAGTCGGCTGCAGAACAAAGGACAACCGTAGTAACCGACTTAAGTATAAGAAAGTAATTGGCTGGAATTTTCACGTCAGGCGACATCATGCCAAAACGAAGGAATTTTTTGCTATGGGTATTGCATGGCAGGCCGCGCTCGGGTTACCATTACGACATGACGGTCTCACGTAGGGAGTTTAAAGCCGCGCACAAATATGTTCTTAAAAATCAGGACAAAATAAAAATGGAGGTGTTGGCTAGACATCGAGCGAACTGTAATTTTGCAGAATTTTGGAATGAGACGAAAAAGCTAGATCACCGAAGTAGTGTACCAGTAAGTGTAGAAGAGGAAAATAATAAGAAAAACATTGCCAATATATTTAGGCATCATTTTGATATTAGTAATGGGAGTGCTAAAACGTACAAGCTTAGGCTTGTGGCTAGTCGAGGCTCGGAGCCTCTCCGCGTGAACATAACACCGAAAACTATTGAAGACATTTTGAGGAGTATGAAGCGCGGGAAGTCTCCGGGTCACGACGGCCTTAGCATAGAGCACCTATTGTTTTCAGGCCGATACATTTGCCATGTCCTAGCGCGGCTTTTCAATCTCTGCGTGAGGCATTGTTACTTGAATGAGCTCATGCGTACCATAGTTGTACCTATACCGAAAAACAAAACGGGTGATATCTCGAGCGCGGCCAATTATAGACCCATCTCTCTGGCAAAGATTTTGGCCAAGGTACTTGAACGGGTTATTCACTCACACGTTACCTCATTGAACATAGACGATGGCCAGTTCGGCTTTCGTCCACAACTCTCAACGGACATGGCTATTTTCTCACTTAAGGAGGTAGTCAAATATTACACTAAGAACGCTACTACAGTATATGCCTGCTTTCTGGACACGAGTCGTGCATTTGATTTGATTAACCATGAGCGTTTGTGGACGAAAATGCACGGCTAGGGGGTCCCCTCTGAAGTTGTTGGTCTTCTGGCGTACTGGTACCCGAATCAGACCAACTATGTCAGGTGGCACTCGGACAGTTATAGACTTTCCTGCGGGGTTCGGCAGGGTGGGGCCACCTCTCCCGACCTGTTCAATTATTGTGTCAATGACTTGATCGTGGAGCTGAGCGGTACTCCGGTGGGGCTCCGGTTGGATGACAGATATGTCAACAAACTTAGCTACGCTGATTACATGGTGTTAACGGCATGACATATCGTGACGTCCAAGCTAACCGACGACGAAAATATAGAACGCCAGAGACGCGCCTTATGCATTGTAGGTAATATGAATGCTAGGAGATTTTACAATGCGGCGCCTGACGTGAAGATGATGCTATTTCGAGAATTTTGTCCGACTGACACTGACTGTTGACACATGTCAACTCTGGACCGAATACACTGTGAAGGCGCACAACTCCATCAGAGTGGCGTATAACAACATCTTTAGGCAGCTGATGGGGTTGTCACGGAGCTGCAGTGCCTCTGGAATGTTCATTGATGCGCGCGTTGATACGTTCAATGCAGTACAACGCAAGCGGATCGCCTCATTCATGTCTAGAGTTGACATGGGTAAAAATACCATAATTAGAAGCCTGGCAGACCGTCTGCTGCGATCTGCAACGTACCGACAATGGCTGGCTACTGCCACTTATAGTAATATTTAATATTTTATATATTTTTATTTTTAATTTATTTTATAATATTTGAATTGTTGACATTTTTGTGTATAATCTTGAATAATCAATCTGTTTTTCTGTTGTTTATGGATCTCGAGTCTGCAATAAAGTACTATTATTATTATTAGGTAAGTCACATTACATATAAATTAACAATATTGTAAATTCACAAAATAACATTAGCTATTTTGAAAATAGCCATCCACGTTTGTCACTAAATTCAACTTTCAAGTATACATAATAATAATTAAGTAAAGTAAATAATGATGAGTCACACAAGCAACTTTATTTGCTTGTCAATTGTTAATAACTTCACAATCAGAGAAATAATATGTTATTTTTTGTTCACTCTTTGTACAAAAATGAAGAGTCTACTAATTTTATTTCCATAAACTCATTTAAAGTGTAAAATTATACAAAAAAATCCTTAAGTGTAATTTTAAAAACTTTGTATATATTTTGGATGCGGCGGTAGAGTCTTTAAAGTACATTATAATGAATAATTGACGTTCATAAGTGCTCCTTTTATGCCTAAATTGAATAAATGATTTTGACTTTGTAGAAAATACTGATGCAATTAAACATTTTGTTATAATTTCCATGCATTCTGCTAACAAGCGTATTTTGAGTAGGTACTTAATTGTAATTAATTTCGAATGTAGAACCGTAAATTAAATGTCTTTAAAAAAATATATGGCTTATACGAATGGGTTTATAGCGTCACCGCATGGGTTTATAGCGTCACCGAATGGGTTTATAGCGTCACCGAATGGGTTTATAGCGTCACCGAATGGGTTTACAGCGTCTCCGGATAGGAGCGCGTGCGAGCTTCGCCTCTGTTTGTACTTCCGGCTTCCCCGATGCTGCCAAGAACTTACTCGCGGTATATTTTACTTTCATCTATAAAATACAATAAACTCACTGAACCAACAGAATTAGATGTTAGTGCGAAAGTATAGTAAAGGTATGTGGCCAATTATTTTTTCTTATTACTTGAATAGTTGGTACTAAATATTAGTTAGTGTATTTACTTTCATTTAAGGCGTGGCATTAAAAACAATATTCGATGCTTTACATAAGGTTGTAAATTGCTTACCAGAATGGACGACGTTCTGCGAAAATTCAATTGAATACGTGCTAATAATTTTTATATTTATTTCGTACAATCAAATGATTAACTTTTAATGATAAAGGAGTCCATAGTTCACTAGTAAATTTCATTAGGAACTCGAATATGATACATTATTTGAAATATATTTGCTCATAATTGAATAAACATGCTTTTTCCCACGAAGCACGTAAGAAAAATTGCAAAATTTAGGGTATGTTGCCGATTTTTTCTATCGAGCCAAGTTTGCTCAATCGTGTCTTGGCTCCCATACTTCATAAGGACATATATTCAATTTACACTACGTTTTTTTTCGAACTTCGGTTATTAGGTTTAGCGTCGAAAAACTAAGTTTTTGCGAAGTCGAATCATGAAATTTGGAACTCATTTCGCCTTAACACAGAATAAACGCATTATAACCAGGTACTTATTTATAACTTGCAAATATTCGTTCATAATATAAACTTCACATTATAGATGTGCCTCAGATACCTCAGAAAAATCCTACCTACTTAAAAATAGGAAAATATTCCCACAACGCACGCCGCCGTGTGCGCGCCCCCCGCGTACCCCCACACTCTCAGCGCTACTTTACGCCACTCTGCGCCTCTCCGCGCGCCGTGCAGTGCACCCATGTACCATGACCGCCGTGTAGGTTTTTCGAAGCCTTAGTTGACTCTGTCTGTAGCTTACTACAGACAGAGTCAACTAAGGCTTCGAAAAAAACTGTGACACAAGTGTATCATCATTTTCGTTGAAGAATATATGTGTACCAATTTTCGAGTCAATCGACACAGAAAATGCAATTGAAGTTCGTATTGTATGTGCAATTGTAGAATTCAATAAACCCTTTCTTAGTAGATAACTACAACTCACTAAGAAACCACCCTCCAAACATAATGTCTCTAGATCCAGTGCTTTATGCTAAGTGTTGATATTTCAGTCATTGAGTCAGGACTTTGAATTGTTTATATACATAAAGGACAGAATTGCATTTAATGATTATAAAACCATTTTATTATCGTCAAGGGAAACATTAATTTTAAAAACGCTCAAGTTTTTTGTAATAACATAGGTAATTAATGTTTAACAGATAACTAAATGCAACAGATATTGCACTCAGTGACATGGTGTACCGTATAAATATCGGCACACGATTCAATATTAACCAGAAACAAAGTATCGCTTTGAAAAGAAACACTATCTTTCCGTTTACTTCACAATGGCGTTTGACAAGAAAGCTGCGCTGGTGCTGATGATGGTGCTGTGCGCGCTCGCCTTCACCTTTGCTATTGAACATGTCCAGCCTTGCGATCAGGTCTGCGAACGCATCGAACCTGAGCGGCTATCGTGCTGCCAAGCTCATCGCTACGCCGAGTATTCCTTCTGTTATAGAGGATGGATGTACTGTAATTAATAACAATTCGTCTGTCAATCGCACCACACATGATAATGTCTGCATATAACAGAATATATATAACTGCACATTTATGTTTTTTTTTTGTTTGAATTCCTTAATAATCCGTATGTTATATTGAAATATTAATGAATTATTGTATTCAATATGCACTGTATTCGCCACAAACTTCTTTTAATTTGATTTTCACTCCGATATGACAGGAGCTAAAGATTATTTTTTCATTTTTGGAAAACAAACAGCTTATAATATTGAGCTAATATAAATGTAAATTTAGAACCAACTTGCCTAAATAGTATTCACTAATAGAATACTACAGACAGATAGTCCTAGTTATCAGCAATCTTAATAGATGAGATCTGTATCTAATTTAATGGAAGATAACATTATTGAAATAATGAGTAGGTACATATAAAAACTATGCTAGTACAATATTAAAATTTAACCAGTTGAAATAATTGTTCATATAACCTAATATACTTAAATGGTTTAAACCATGGACCTCAAATTTTACTATCGATGGTTTAAAAACAGCCATCTAAAATTACTATTTAAAATAGGTAGACTAGAGACCTACATATTGTATTTTAATTTTTGGTATCTGCTAATTTCTATGCATGCACAAATAAAGAAATTTTACAAAGTTATTGCTTCCTTAGAAATATTGTACCTAATTAATTGGAAAAAATAGTAACCGTCAAAATAGTTAGAACATACAAAATTTTTGAAGTAGAAAGAAAGTAGTACTGAAGCAAAGTGCTTCCGCGCGGTCCCGAGCATAGATATAATATACGTACTATATGGGTACCAGAAGTCTACGTGCATAATTATCTATGGCATATGGTGCCGACCGATACAATCTCTACGTTAAAATAATCACCCAGCTACAAGCGCAAAACTAACAATTAAAAAAGCTTGATAGTTTAGCCCGATCGAAAGAATCATTGGAATGTAGCGTTTGGTTTAAAACCGCATTCGTTTTTCGAAACAATAATCCAGAAATCCGAAACAATGAGCCAGAATGCCCAATATATTACTAATTTTAAATATAGCTACCATAAGGATAAACAATATAAATTCATTCATCTACTTCCAGTCACACAACAATACACTAGATAAATTTACATTAAAATATATAAAAAAATAAAACATACATATAAAATAATACATACATTTTAGTTTAAGCTTACCTTAGAAACAGGAATTTTAGAAGTGAGAACAACATAATGTATGGCGGGTAAAAAGCTCAACAATAGCTATCGGTGATTTCCTAGTTTTCTGTATCTTCGAGCTTTAAGGCTTTTCTTATGGGATAGGTTGGCATACGAGCAGGCAGCTCACCTGATAGTAAGTGATATCGTCGCACACGCACTTCCGTAATACTAGAGTTCTAGGATGAGTTGTCACCTTTGAGAAATTCAACACAATTATGTAAATTTAAGTAATGAGAATCTGAATGTCACTATTAACGATATTATAGTACCTAATAAGCTGAGTAAAAGTAAAGTAGAAGAAAGTGTTTGTAATCGAAACCAGCTGTTTCTAGCCCAGCGTTACACGAATGATACTGCTACACCAAAACATTAACAGTGCGCTAAGTAAAAGAGATCTTCTATCGATCGCTTTACAAGACCTTGCGCTGAATAATTATAAAGTTGATATAGTTTGTCTAACGGAGACATTGATGAAACGGGTCTCAGAATCGAACTTTAGGTTGGATAATTTCACGCAACGAAGCAAAGTAGGCGTGAAACGCGTATTCTTGTTGGAAATAATATGAATGCGAACCATTGACTAAATTAATTGAGGTAAGGTGAGTAAGGACCTTAATTGACTCGCAAAACATTTCGAATATTGTGGTGTAAATTTACCACTACATAATATAATTGTAGTATGGATAATTTATAGGACACCTTAATCAAATTTGAATATTTTTTTGCTTCCCTTTCTAAGTTACTACATAAAATTAATGTTAAAAAATATATTAAAGGGTAATTAATTCTTTGGGGTGATTGGAATATAAACATGCTTAAAAATAACAAGGATACACGAGAGCTTACATCAATATTGTCAATTTATAATATGTTAAACCATATTGTATATCCAACACATTCTTGTCTCGATTTAATTGCTAACAATATAAATAATGTAAAATGTGATATTCATCACCTTGCGTTATCTGACCACAAAACTGCTCAAACTTTGACGATTAAAACAGTGAGTAGAGTAAGTCACATAAAGCCAAAAGTTTGGTATGAAAAACGGCGTGACTTTGGTGCTGACAATTTAAATAAGTTTCAAGAGTGCCTATCAAGTCTATCCTTTAGTGAAATAATATCATAAACAAATATAAATACAGAATTAAATAACTTTCACGAACTTATTCTTTTACTCTTTAATCTTTGTTTTCCCATACTTACAATCAAAGAAACCAGAAATGCTATAAAAATAAATGGGTCACAAAAGGTTTGACAAAATGTTGTATACGGAAATGATTCTTTTACCTTAAATATATTTCTTCGCCTGAAAATAAAATAAATAATTTTAAGAAATATATGACTTACTCTAAAACACAAAAAAAAAAATTTTGCAAGCGCAAAGAATTATTAGTACATAGTAAATATCTAAATCTAAAAACCAATGTAAAGCGACTTGGAAAATAATTTGTTGTTAATTATTTTCCAAGTCGCTTTACATTGGTTTTTAGATTTAGATATTTACTTTGTACTAATAATTCTTTGCGCTTGCAAACTTTAGCATTAAAAATGCTATAATAAAAGAAATAGTAGCAGATGATGAAAATATCACGGACCCCCAGAATATAGCAGAACTTCTTAATAACGACTGTATTAATATAAATAATACAAAGGTTCTAGATACAAGCGCAACTCAAATATCAAACTGTGCTTACACAATTTACATGTCTCCGACGAATACAATGGACGTCCAAAAGTGATAAAAACTCTAAAAGAATCCAATTCAACTGGATACGATGAACTTAACACTAGGGTCATTAAATTATGTGCATTGCAGTTGTGTGTACCTTAATCATAATCATTTAATTAATTTTTCATTTTCGGAAGGGGTTTTACCTGGCCGTCTTAAATATTCCACAGTCAAACTCACATATAAAAAGGGAAATAAAACTGACCTAACTAATTATAGGCCAATTACATTAGTCCCTATATTATCAAAAGTTTTTGAGAAAACATTGTGTGCATAATTAATAAATTTTATAGAACCTAATAATATCCTTACACCAGAACAATTCGGTTTTCGAAAAAATAATTCAACAGTACAATAATTCATGCCCACTTTTCCCTTATTAAAGCAATAATGGAAGGTTTAGACAAGAAAATCCCAGTGGTCACTATATTTTTAGATATGAGCAAAGCTTTTGATTTCATATCTTATGATATTTTGCTTCACAAGCTGGACAAGTATGGAGTCAGAGGAAAAGCTAACTAATGGATACAGAGTTATTTAAGTAATCGACAACAAAGAGTGGAAATAAGTAAAATAGTAGGTTCTATGAAAGACGTTTCACTCCCAATATAGTATAAATAAATTTGGAGTTCTACAGGGCTACTTTTTCTCCTTTTCATAAATTATTTAACTGATGCCACAAAGCAACAATGTCTATATGCTGATGATTTACTACTATTATTGTTAAATCGAAAAATAAAACATTATTTGAAGATAAAGCAAATAAAGCTTTGCACGATGTATTAGATTGGCTAAGTAAAAACAACCTGACGGTAAACTTAAGCAAGCCAAACTTCATTGAATTCGGAACTTATAGTAGCAACCCACTAGAAACATCATATATTAAAATAATATTTTAACTAATCTGAAAGAGACCGTATTTTTGAGTATTAATATTAGTAGATTTTGTAACTGTAAATCACATGTTCATAAATTGTGCTCAAAATTAGAGATTTGTGTATGTACTTCATCGTCTTAGACAAACAACAACCATGCAAGCTGCTCTGTCAGCCTATTGCGGATTTTCGGTGGAGGCCAATAGAGAGAGCATTCCTTATTCAAAATAAGTGCATACGTTCATTGTCTGGGGCTGGTTTTTTGGATAGTTATGTGCCCCTATTTAAGAAATTTAATATATTGCCACTACCATCAGTGTATATTTATGACATTTGAAATGAAATGAAATGATATTTATTTAAGACTAAGTGACACCAAATTAACATGTACAAGACAAGGTAAGCACGGAATTATAAAAACCAGTGAAAAGACAAACAATAAACAAAAAGGTAAATAAAAAACACGTACCTACGAGTACGTGTTGCTGTGTGTAAAATAATAAGGTACACGCTAACTAAATGGTACCTGTCTCAAAATGGACCCATGTCAGCATAATATGCTGGTTACTAACCAACGCTGGTCTTCCGATGGACCCAGTAGGTGACGTCATAACAGCACAACGCCAACTCACTAACCGTAAAACAACAAACGCTACTACATAATTAATCATAAAATCCATGTAAAGTAAAAAAGAAAAAAAAATATATACTGTTACAATTATATGAATTAAATAGTAATTAATCAGGTGTTAAATTAATACATGTTCATAATAAAAGCATCTAAATATTATTGCAGGCAAAATTTCTATAACATTTTGTGTTATTAGATAATACATAATTTGGCATCATATTAGTAATAACAGACATAAGAATGAACAGTTGAACTGGATAATGCAAGTTGTAGACTTAAAGAACACTCGTATCATGCTTCATCGTTTCCTGCTGCTTTTGATGCTCACAAAGAAATCCTTTCAATCTACGTCTAAAACTATTAACGCTGTGCAGATTGTTCATTGGTGGAGGAACATTGTTCCAACACTTGGTTGCAGCGTAGTGGAAACTACCTCGGAATGCCATTGACTTGTGATGTTGCATGGAAAGTTGCATAGCGCATTGCCAGGAACTAGTTGACCTGTGACTCGTCATCGAGGACAGCTTATCATAGAGATACGCTGTCATTTTATGTTTAATTACTCCAAAAAGAAGGCATGCTAAAAGTAACTTCGACGGTGTTTCATTTTGAGAATGTAGTGTCTGTTCAAGTATGGGGTCACATGACCCCTAAATGGGATATCAAAGCAAAAACGGGCACACGCATTCTGAACCCGCTGAATCAGCCTCTGTGTTTTTGCAAGCAGACGAGGGCCAAATACTACGTCCATATAATTAAGACTTGATAAGATAACTGATTCTACTAGCTGGATACGCAATTTTACTTTTATAAATGGTCTTATCCTATACAGTATTTTAAGTTTGTAGAAGCAACTTCGAACTGATTTTGTTATATGTTTTTCAAAACGCAAGTCACAGTCCATATGCAAGCCTAAATTTCACGCTTCATACACACGCTCTATGGGATTGTTCATGAGCATCACATTTACAGATGGGCTGAGGCTTGACAGTTGGTGCTTACTACCGAATATAAGGCATTTGGTTTTATTAGGGTTAAGAAGTAAACAATTATTATTTGCCCATGCAGTTATACTCGAAAGGTCTTGATTTAGCTTGTCAATCGCTCTGTCAATTTCATCTGGTCAGCAAGCAATATATACTTGCAAATCATCCGCGTAAATGTGAAATTGGCAGTGTTTAATATATAGTTTTATATCGGCCGTGTCCGTGTAAAATTTGAAGTGCAAAAAAACTTAGAAAATTTGCGAGTAAAAAAGACATAGAATATTTTGATCAGTTTTTAACTTAGTACAATTTAGGAGTAAAAAAGACTTAGAAAAACAGTTAGAAAATTTGATCAGTTTTAACTTTCTTCTGGATGTGATTTAGGACTTGTTTTTTTTCTTAAAAAAGTACTACACGTTTTATGGTGAACGTAACTATGAACTTTGTTAATTGAATAAGTGACATTGAAAATACATAGTTAACTTTGGTGTCTACCCGCAATATTTTATTAACTTTATACTATGGCGGATAAACAAACAAAACATCATATCACACAGGTGATACAGAACTCAGCCAAGATTGAAAAATTACTTGCAAATTCAAAAAAATGTGCTAAGGATAAGCGAACAAGAGGGTTTTTGGATTCACGTATAGAGACTTTACATGATTATTGGGCAAGTTATAACAAGAATTATGAAGCTCTTGTTGGATCGATAGATGCTAAAACTTTAGAATCCGAACACAACCTTGACTTAGACTCGAATTTTAATCAAACCGAAGAAAATTATCTGGAGTTAATGACATGGCTTAAAGATAAGTCATATGAGCTAAAACAAGATAAATTTGATACTGTTATTTCTGATACACATTCAGAGCTTCCTAAGATGAGACCAAAGCTTCCACCGATCTCAATACCACAATTTTCTGGCGATTATAATCAATGGATGAGTTTTAGAGATTTATTTCGCTCGTTAATTCATAATGATGATCGTTTGACTAAAATCGAAAAACACCATTATTTAAAGTCAAGCTTATCTGGTGAAGCTGAACAACTACTAAAAAATTACTCTCTAACTGAAGCTAACTATGACGATGCCTGGAAAAAATTGAATGAAAGATATGAAAATAAGAGAATGATTGTCAATAACATCCTAAGTCGTTTCTTAAGTCAAAAGTCATTAACAACGGAATCTGCAAAGGGTATTAAGGATCTTTTTTTAGATACCTCAAGCCAGTGCCTCACTTCACTAATAAACTTGCAAATTGATTCCTGGAATGCAATAGTCGTGCATATCCTAGTCTCAAAGTTAGACATTGAATCTCACAAACTTTGGGAGCAATCTTTGGAAAATTCTACAACCATCCCTACCTACGACGATTTAAATAGTTTTCTTGAGAAACGATTTCGAGCCATGGAAATGGTTAATCTATCACAACCTCCACAAAGAAATACTCAAAAAACCGTTCAACAATCATCTAAAGTTACAACGGTCAAAAGTTTTTCGACCGAAGTCGAAAGCACTTGTACTTACTGCTCACAGAGTCATTATATTTGCCACTGTAAGAGTTTTACCTTACTTTCTGTTCCTGAACGTCAAGATTTTGTTAAGAAAAACAACATATGTTATAACTGCCTTGTCAAAGGTCATTCGGTATTTAACTGTAGACAGAGTACAGTGTGCAAAAAGTGTGGACGTCGTCATCATACTTTACTGCACCTTGCTTTTTTTAAGAATGACATGGCGGTTGGAACAAATAAAGAGAAAGAAACCCCAAAGGGAAATAACACTGTACCTAAGACTTCTTGTAACATCAGCGTTAACCTGAATTCTGAAACAAAAGATGATCTAGTCATTTTAGCTACGGCTATAATTAATGTGAATTCAAAGAACAGTGGGACTTACGCATTAAGAGCGCTGGTTGATCAGGGTTCACAGGGTTCTTTCATCTCTGAAGCTGCGGTGCAGTTGTTGCAGCTTAACCGCACTCCTGTGATTGGCAAAATCTCTGGAATTTCTAACACATCGGTGGTAACTACAAGGTCTATGGTAACACTTACAGTCCACTCCACAAAAGATAATGCATCGAGATTTAAAGTTAATGCATATGTTTTAAAGAAACTCACTTCATTATTGCCTTCACGCGAATTTTCACAAGATACCTGGCCTTCATCTATGCAGTTGGATCTGGCGGATCCAAACTTTCACAAGCCAGGATCGATAGACGTTTTGCTTGGTGCCGACGTGCACGCACACATACTACTAGAAGGCTTATACAAGAGTAATTCTCTTATTGCACTCAACTCTTGCCTTGGTTGGTTAATCTCAGGCAGAGTTTCACAAACTGATCCGGCTGCGTACGAACACAATATTGTTGTTATGCAAACTAATGTTGAGACAGATCAGTTACTTAGACGCTTCTGGGAGATAGAAGAGAATTTACCCAACAAAAGACCGGTGACCGAGTTAGAAACACAATGTGAAGAACACTTCAAAAATACTCACACTCGCAATGACGTCGGTCGTTACGTTGTACGCTTACCATTTAAAAATGATCCACCCACAACCCTTGGTGATGCTAAGCCACTTGCCGTCAGCCGCTTGCAACAGATGGTTTACACGCAAGCCTGATTTCAAGGAAGAATATCACAAATTCCTGAAGCAGTATGAATCACAAGGTCATATGATGATGGTACCTGAAAAAGAAATAGAAACACAGAAGGTCTACTACTTACCTCACCACGCTGTTCTTAAGCCGAATAGTCTAAGCACCAAACTACGTGTAGTCTTCGATGGAAGCGCTGCACCTGAAAAAGGAAAATCGTTAAATAATGAACTTCTTATTGGTTGTCCGCTTCAACAAGATGTCAGAGATTTAATAATGCGATGGAGACAGCATAAATATTGCCTAGTCGCGGATATTCGCCAGATGTACAGACAGATTTTAGTAGCTAAAAACGACGTGGACTATCAGAGAATTTTATGGCGAGAATCTCCTTCCCAGCTTATAAAAGAATATAGACTACTTACCGTTACGTATGGAACATCTTGTGCTCCATTCTTAGCCATTCGCACACTTCATCAATTAGCTGAAGATGAAAAGCATGATTTTCCCACTGAAGCTGAAATCCTGAAAAGCGATGTGTATATGGATGATTTGATGACGGGTGCGTCCACATCGACAGACGCTGTAAAGTTACAAAGGGGGTTGACGGATCTTTTGGCACGCGGTGGGTTTCCTTTACACAAGTGGTCCTCAAACAGTAAAGTGGTGTTGTCACAAATTCCCAATGTTGACAAAGAGTCTCAAGGTGCTGTAAATATTAAAGTTGAAGACACAATCAAAACATTAGGTATTACATGGAACTCTGAAACTGATAATTTCGAACTCAGTTTAAATTTTAATCATTGTAATGATACAATTACCAAAAGAAATGTATTGTCCACTATTGCGAAATCTTTCGACCCACTAGGATGGTTAACACCTGCAATTATTATACTTAAAATATTTATGCAAAAGCTATGGTTAGCTGGCCTAGATTGGGACGAAGAATTACCCACTGATCTTATAGAAGAATGGCGTACTTACCTCGATCGTTTCATACATATTGAACACATTCAGTTCCCACGATGGCTTGGAGTTTCACATAACACCGCTAAACGGGAACTGCATGGGTTTAGTGATGCCTCTTGTACTGCTTATGCTGGAGCGGTGTACCTCAGAGTTCTAAGAGCTGATAGTGAGATAGCAGTAAAACTTGTTATTGCAAAGTCAAAAGTCGCACCGGTTAAACAGATTTCTCTTCCACGTCTAGAACTCTGTGGTGCAGTTCTCTTGGCAAAAATGATTCGACATGTTCAAACTATTTTGAATATACCCGATGATGATGTATACGCTTGGACAGATTCTACCATCGTTTTGGCGTGGCTGCGTAAAACACCAAATACATGGACTACCTTTGTTGCAAATCGCACGTCAGAAATTCACTTGACGTGGTCACTGCATGGAAATTTGGAGTGATCACGGAACGAACTTTGTAGGCGCGTCACGAGAACTTGATTTGGCATTCAGGAATTCAAAATCTCAGACCGTAACTGAAATTTCTGAACTTCTGGCTGATGATCACACGCAATGGATGTTTATACCCCCCAGTGCTCCTCATTTCAGAGGTATTTGGGAATCCGGAGTGAAAAGCATAAAGGTCATATAAAACGAGTAATAGGCCAAACTTTCCTCACGTACGAAGAGTTAACTACTCTCTTATATCAAGTTGAGGCTTGTGTAAACTCTCGTCCACTCACACTTATGAATTCAACTCTAGATGAACCTCCTTTGACCCCTGCTCATTTTCTTATCGGAGAGCCTTTGATTGGTGTTCCGGAGCCATCTTTGATTGATGTTAAACTAAGTCCGTTGAATCGATGGCATATAATTCAACGTATGGTGCAGTGTTTATGGCGTCGTTGGCAAAACGAATATTTAACGACCCTGCAACAGCGTTACACATGGAACATTAATCAACCAGATCTTTCTATAGGGACGATTGTGTTAGTAAAAGATGACAGGCTCCCGCCAGGTAAATGGCTTTTGGGACGTATAATTCAGAAGCACCCAGGTACAGATGGTATAACAAGAGTTGTTACGTTACAATGTAAGGATAATGTTTTCAAGAGACCAATCGCAAAGTTGTGCCCTCTGCCCCTGGATGAGCCTGACTCAGTAAATTAGAGTTAGTTTTGTTTTGATTTTATTACTATTAGATATGCTAAGGACTGTAGTCGTCCTTGGGCGGCGGAATGTTTAGTTTATATTTAAAATATATATTATTTCATCACCATAGTGCCTAGATGGCACCAGAGGTAATATTTGCTCCCAACTATTTATATTAGTTATACCACATAGCGCCTAGATGGCGCCAGAGGTAAAATTAACACGCGCAAGCGTTGTGTTTTTCATACATTATGTAAGCTAAATGTTCCTTGCCTACTTGAGTGTTCTTAACAGTGAAAATGGATACAAATTAAAGGTGTTAAAGTAGTGTGAGTGTTTTAATTAATCACTATTGATATGAACTTATTAGTGATAAGGAAGATAGTGGAAGAGACTACGGCACCTGCCAATTTTAGTCTCATGTTAAAATATTTAGGCAGGTGGTGACTTGCCATCCACTAAACGGGCCCCCCATAAAGGCCACCATGAGTGGTGACAAAAGGGGCAATGTTGGTGTGGATGGCTAAAGGGTGTCGAGAGGTGTGCTGCGGTTTCACTAGAGCTCTACTACCGGCGTTATGCCCTTTAACACTTCCACCCTTGGAGCTTTTTGTTACTTGCTCTTGCGTCTCCACCCCCGGACGGCCAATTAAGGTAAGCCGGGGGTCAGGGTCCACGGTGTCGCCACTCACCGACGGCTCGCCACAAGGCCGCCCCTGCGGGTTATTATTATTTATTATTATTAATGATAGTAGGGTCATTAAAAGTAGCGGGAAGTTCGTTATTTTTTTTAGGTAATAAACATTTTTTTAGATTTTTCCATAACAATTTTGGATATTATTATATTTATTATTTATGTTTTTTCTTGAAATAGTGCTTGATTTACTATGGACTACAGATCTTTGTACTTAGTATTTTTTTTAGTATCAGATTTAATTTGATGGTAATCCGCACAGGCTTCCTCCCGTAATCTCATCATCAATTTGATCGTGTCGGTAATCCACGGATATGAGCGTTTTTTAACTCTAATCAGCTTGAGGGGCGCATGCAGCTCAAATAGACATACCACGTATTTATTAAACACATGAACTATTTCGTTTACATCATATAATTGTAGTATTAGGTTCCATTTTGTACCGTTTACGTCATTGTTAAAATTAGCAGAATTTATATTTTTTAATGGATCGACACGTAATATGAAAAGGTCTGGGTTTTACGCGTTTAATGTTAAAATCACATACAATGAGACAATGCCCAAAAAAAAAGGCATCCTACATGATCTAAAACAACTTTTTTTGTTGGCATATCAGTACAGACCACATCGATCAATGTTTGGCTTGTATCCGTAAAATGTGTTGGCTCATTCACCACTTGAGTAAGATTAAAAGTTGATAAGAATGTTATTAGTTTTTTTGTGTTACCATCATCATTGCAAAAGAAATTTATATTAAAATCTCCTAATAAAATCAGATTATCATAATTTGTGATAGACGTAATCAGGGCTCCGTCACTAGCTCAAGGTCACGCGCTATATGCCTACCGCTCGGCATATCGTCGACGATACAACCGACAGTGGGCTGCCAAACGCCCGCCTGAGCGCGCGCACCGCACGTTTCCCGCGTAGTATTATTGACGAGCGAACGAAGTACCTACTTTTTTGCGAGTCTACTGCCCACAGGGCCACTAGTAATATCTGTGCCCGCGCTTACACTTCGAAATGCCGAAACCACGTAATTATTGTGCAGTAGATGGGTGCAAAAGTCAAAAAACAAATGAAAATTTGTCGTTTTTTTCATTGCCGAGAGACGAAGAAAGGTGAGTAGTGTTTAAAATCTATCTTTATCAATTTTGTCACCATTTATTTCTTTGAACACGTGTAGTTAAATCGTAAAAGGAGTTTTTTGAGTCAGGTAAGTATTATAAAAGTGTTGTTTTTATAGGTAATAATAATTCCTACTGTAGTTCCCATACTTAGTACTTACGCAATGGGCATTGTCCAATAATTTTAGGTTTCATTGATATTTTTGCTATGGGTATGCTATGTATGGGTATTGCTATAAGACGTTTGTCTGTGTCTCGTTAGGTACCCAGGTACGTGTAGATTGTAAATTAAAGTAGTTACAACCAGATTCAATAAAGAAACGATTCAAGTCAGGGTCAACAAAAAAAAACAGGATGCAGGGGCGAATAGTGTTCTAGATTATCCCATCACTCAAATAAACAACTAGGAGTCCAGAACATAACAGAACATAAACATAACTGCACTAGCTTCAATGCTTTGTTACAGAAGAAACCTAATGTTGACGAAACTACACTGTATACTCATTTTAAAGCCTATAACAAAGATTCATCTTTTTATGGCGGGCTAAAAGTCCCACCTGAAACGTTTAATAATTATATTGAAGAGTTAGAAAAAGTATTTTTAAATAATTTTGACAACGTCATAATGAATCGGCCTGGTAGCACCATATTACAACTTTTAAAAACCGTTGATTTTCCGTCGCTTTGCTCCTGTTTTCCTAATGATTATTTGTTAAAATTATTTACGCGATTTAGAATATTTTCTACTATAAAATTTAATAACAGAGAATTCCGAGAAGGGAAAAAAATTATAAATCATTATATAAAACTAAAACATATTTGATGGACAAATAAAAAATATAGTTGATTCGCAACATTTGTTTTATTACAATAATCATCATAGGTACAACCCTAGCGCATTCTTACGATGACGCGTTGGCACGTGACTCGCACGGTGGCCAACACAGTCTCGACTCTACGTGCGCGTAATTATGGTACATTTCTTCTCGTCTTGAGCAGCAGGTATTATTATTAAGATTTTGTAGGCTATTATAGAGTAGGTATTTTCGCTTTTGTATGGGAGTGATGCATCTGTTACGTTTTATTAATCTGTGACGTAATCGAGTCAGTAAGAGCGTCAAAAAATAAATCGACACTGATCCAACGAGGTCGATACGCTGTGCCAATTACAAGCTTCTTTCCATTAAGGGTCACTGTGCACACACATTTGCTCAACATACTTATGCAAAGGGGTGGGGTGGGGATAAATGCGAACGTTAATACTCTTCTTGATAAAGTACCCAACTCCACCGCTTTTGGAGCGAGAACCTTCCCTTCTAGGTATATGACGAAGTCTATACGCGGGAATCACAGGGGCGCGCCCTTCCTCACCCTCTCTAAGCCAGGTTTCATTAATAGCGAGTATGTCAACATCATTCCGAACAACAGAGGATACAAAGTTATCGTGGTTTGTTCCCAGAGAACCAGCATTATACAAACCAATTTTCAAAAGTTTGTTAGTCATTATAATATTTAAAAATTATTACGTGAAAGTGGATGAGATACGATGCTACATAGTCGAGTTCAACTCGGTCCGGTTTTTTATGAAGAAGATATTTTTTATGCCAATATAAATAATTGTATATCCTGTGTGAACAGGACTGATGCTTATAATTACCAGTTATACGTTTTTTTACAGAATAATATATAGTTATTACTTTGTTACCATTAATTATGCTGTTATAATCAACAGGGATTATGTATATAATAATAAAATAAAAAAGATGATTTCTAAAGAACAGACTTAATGTATAGTTGGCAATTGCAAACAGTTGCGTTTTTAAAAACCCGCTCAATATCGGCTTCTGACCGAAATACAAACACCTGCTTCCCATCGTTTTGCCGCGCAAAAATACGACCTCTCTTCGTCCATGAGTAGCGCCATTGTAGTCTACGGCATTCCTCCCGAACCCGATGGAAAAGCTGACTGTTGTTCCTCGTTAAACCGCCCCGATATCGGCTGTATTAAAGTGACGGCGTACGCGCGCGGCATGTAAAAGCTCATCGCGCATGTGGCGGCGCGTTAAACGCACCACAACACGACGCGCTCGCCCCTTCACCGCTCCCGCTGCTCCGCTGCCACTCGACTCGATCGCACCGACACGCTCAGCAAACACTATATCTTTGTCTTCGATTTGTACACCTAGTTTCGCTGACAGGATAGTGATAGTGTGTATGATATTTTCACCGTTTTGCTCCGGGAGGTGGCCTATGTCGAGATCACACAGCAGTGCTTCCTGATCTCGGTCATTTAGCGCTTGCCTGAGCTGGCTCACTGATTGCTTTAGCTCAGTAACCTCATTCGATCCTAGCGCTAGTTCTTTTTGCTCCATTGCTTCGATTCGCCGCTCAAATCCGTCCATTCGCTGGCCCATGCCCGCCAATAAATCGCGAATTTCCTTGCGAAACTCGCGTGCCTCAGCCATATAAGCCGCCAGCTCACACCTCATCGCTTGAAAAGCTAAATCTCCCGCGGAAGTGGTATCCAGGGATGGATTTTTTCTCCCACATGCTGATAAATATTATCCTCGTTCGGAGGGTCGGTTTGAACCGCGCATATACCTTTAACAGGTGTACAGCTGTTATCACCTTTGCGTTGCGTTCTTTTACACTCTGGGCATGTCCAATCCTTACACATAGCTGCTACCTCGGGAACTGCTACGCACCCTCTATGAAAATACAAGGGCAAGTAGTACATGTGGCGACTCCCGATGATGGTTTTAGGAACTTGCCACACGCAGAGCATTTAGAAAGAAAGAAATAAAGAAAAATATATTTGTTGATGTAAAACAATATGACATTTTGCCTAAAATATACATTAAATTAATGAATAATTTTCTACACTACAAAATCTATTGTTTCATTACAACACAGCCCCAACTCAGCATAAAGCTGATTGCGTTGAAACAACCAGCGCTGGTCTTCCTTTGGGGCTGGCGGTGACGTCACACACGACTGCATCGAGCGCATTTTGTAAGAATACAAAACAAAACAAACACAACACTTTAAATACTAAATACAATACTATATAAAAACAAATAGGCACGCAGGGTACGAATGTCTGGATGTACCTATAAAGACTTCGTAATGGAAATAATAAAACTAAAAAATACAAAGTAATAGAAATAACTATCTAGTAACAAGTAAATAGAAATACACAAATTTATATAATATTATTATGATTATAATTTATAATTTTATATTGCACTGGTGTCATTAACCAAAATAGCTTCACTTTTTTGGTGATCGAATATAAAGCTCTTAAGTTTATTGCGGAAGTTTTGCAAATTACGCAGGTTTCTTATCGGCGGCGGAATATTATTCCAGCATTTCGATGCAGCATAACGAAAGCTACCCCTAAACGCAGCAGTGGCGTGTCTCTCTGTTAGTAGCTGCATAGAGCACGTGCGGGACCCATGAGACTGGTGACTCGAATTCCATTTAAATTTTCGGTACAAATATGAAGGCTCTTTGAATTTAATAACCCCAAAAAGGAGACACGCCAAATGAAGCTTTCGGCGATGCCTCATTTTGAGTAAAGCATGTTGGTTTAAAAATGGAGTCACGTGGGCTCTCGGTGGGATAGGGAAACAAAAACGAGCACATGCGTTTTGGACTCTCTGAACGACTTGTTTGGTTTTAGCGAGCAGCCGCGGGTGAATGACAGTATCCATATAATTAAGTTTAGATAGTACCAGGGATTCGGTTAGCTGAACACGTAGTGCTGTCGTCAAAAAAGGTCTCATCCTATACAAAATTTTAAGCCTATAAAAACACTCTCTCATGCAATTTCCCACATGTTTCTCATAACGGAGCCCACTGTCCATAATGAGGCCTAGATTGCGAGCTTCATAGACGCGCTCTACGGGATCACCCATTAACATAACAGATGGCGAAGGGTTCAGACTGGCTAATTGATTTTTACTTCCAAAAATAATATACTTTGACTTTAATGGGTTCAGTAACAGACAGTTGCTCGCAGACCATGCAGCAATATTTTCAAGATCATTTAAAAGTCATTTAATTTAATTATAGCCTCATCAATGTCACTTGGTTTGCACGATATATATATTTGCGTATCATCGGCATAAATATGGAAGCTACTGTGTTTCATGGACGAAACGATGCCCGCGGAGTATAAAATGAAAAGGATCGGCCCGAGTATTGAACCCTGAGGAACTCCTCGAGTGACAGCCAGCTTATCAGAGACTGCGGAAGAGCCATCATTACGACTTATCTTCACGAACTGGTAACGGCTACTTAGATAACTGTCAAACCAACGTAAGGCAGCGGAGTCAAATACATAGTAACTTAGCTTGGAAAGCAAAAGATTAATATTTAAAGAATCGAAAGCTCTGGAAAAATCTAACAACACCAGTATAGTGCACATGCCTTTATCTTGAGCACTAAGTATGTTGTCAGTGACGTCGAGCAGGGCGCTCGTTGTGCTGCGACCCCTTCGAAAACCTGACTGGACATCTGGTAAAATTTTGTTCTTTTCGAGATAGTTAGTTAACTGCATACAAATAGCTTTTTCTATAATTTTTGATAAACAAGGCAAAATACTAATTGGTCGAAGGTCTTTTGAGTCAGTAGGATTAGAGACTTTTGGTAAAGGACGAACTATTGCGAGCTTCCACCTATCGGGAAATGTACAGGTTTCTATTGACGAGTTCACAAGAGCTAAAATACAGTCTATACTATCAGGTAACGTTAACCACAGCATATTCAGATTAATGGAGTCACAACCTTCAGCATTAGACTTAAGACTTCTGATTATGCTAATTAGACAATCTAGACCAACACGATCAATATGAAATACTGCATTACTGAATCTATGATGTTCAAAAAACGTTAAGTATGAAATTGATGTTTGTTTGATGCCAGGTATGTTTAAAAAATGATAATTAATTACATTAGGGTTACTGAAAACTGCAGGCAAGTCATTGTCAGTTAAGGCAGTAAAGTGTTTTTCAGATTCCTCCAAAGAGACCTCGGATTTTTTATGTGACAGTTGATGTTATATTTAAAATAAGATATTTTTTCATAAAAAAGAGCTTTATTTACTGTAGATTTAAGACTTTTGTAGTAATTTTTTTGTTTCTGTTTTTGATATACTATAATCAGCGACAGCCTCTTCCCGCAGCCTCATCATCAGTTTGACAGTATCCGTAATCCAGGGGTACGAGCGATCCTTTATTATAACTGTCTTGACAGGGGCGTGCAATTGAAACAAAGAAGAACAGTATAATTAAAGGCATCAACCATTTCGTTAATATCAGAACATTGCGATATATGATCCCAATTCACTAAACTTAAATCTAAATTAAATTCTTCCAAGCAAATATTTTTTAACGGCCTGTACGCGATAACTCTAGGAGCGACTTTGGGTCGCTTGATATAAAACTCAGAGACCACAAGACAGTGGCCAGTAATAGAGCCTACATGCTCTATGGTCGTACCACGAGCACACAGGTCAGTACACACAAGATCAATTAGTGTTCCACTAGAGTTGGTGAAGTGAGTTGGCTGCGAAACGATCTGATTCAGTTCAAAGCATGTCAGGAAAAACATTAGTTTTTTTGTTTTATAATCGTCTATGTCCAAATAATTAATATTAAAATCGCCCACTAAAATCAAATTATCATATTTTTCAATCGAGCTAATACTATCAGTGACAGCGTCAAAGAATGTGTCAACATTTACCCAGTTAGGTCGATACGCAGTCCCGACTATCTTCTACTAACTTCTTACCGTTAAAATTTACCGAGAGCCACATTTGCTCGGCCACGGCGTGCAAAGGGTCAACCGGGTGACGCCAGGGCCGCACAGTGACCCCCCGCCGCACAAAGAAGCCAACGCCGCCCCCTCGCGTGCGGTGCTCACACGGACGCGGCGTGTGTCGGAACTGGTAGCCGGGGATGGCTGGTGCACGTCCTTCCTGACCCGCGTGCACCCACGTCTCATTCACGCCTAGTATATCTACACCACTCCGGGTAACTGCCGCTATGATGCTGTCATGGTTTGTGCCGAGGGAACCTGCGTTATATAACCCAACTTTAATAAATTTGGTAGCCATTACATAAATTGGAGAACTACACCTTTAAAATAGATTATTAACACCGTGCGCAATACTAGAATATAAACCTTTTTGTAAGCCACATTAGCGATGTTTTTTTTTTTATTGAAACTAGTTATTAAATTTATGTGAAACAATTTAAAGTTAAACATATGAAATATATATTTTAATCGAATTTCACAATTTATGACCATAATTTCTTGACTTATTTCACCCACAATTTGAAATAAAAATATATGAAATGTATATCTCAGAGAAATTAAAAGTAAATATAAAATGCATAATATGTACAATAAGCAATAATAAAAGTGTATCAATACATCCACCGTACTCTTACCTACGACGATCCCTGCCCTATTAGAATCCATGGATTTCAGTGGATTTAAATAAATTAATAATAATATTATATAAAAAAACAAACTATCTAATTTCCCTCCCCACCAAAAATCTTCTCGAGGTCCTGTTCCGACCGCACCCGAAAAGACGCCTTCCCGGTCTCGCGGCGAACGAAAATTTTTCCGCTTCTGGTCCATATGTATTTCCACCCACGGAGACGGGCCCGCTCGCGCGCTTTGAAAAACAGCATTTTATTGGACCTCGATAAACGCTCGTTCAGGTAAAATTTTGTAGGAGCGGCAGCGAGTCCCATGCCATCTGTCGTGAGGTTGTGGCGAACGCGTGCTGCTTGTAGCAGCGAGTCTCGTAGCTGCCTACGCGCCACGCGTAGCACCAGCGGCCGCGGGCGTACCGCCGCAGGTGCGCTCTGCTCGTTCGCGTTGACACCGCTAGATGGCGCGCGTCTAATACCCACACGCTCCACAAATACGGTATCGCGCTCTTCGCAGGTCACGCCTAGCTTGGTCGCGATGATGCTGACGAGCCGTCCTACGTTTTCGCCCTGCTCCTCCGGGATGCCTGTTATCTCCAGGTCGTTAGAGAACGCCTCCTGGTCGCGATCGTTTAGCTCTGACTTGAGTTGTTCGACGGAGGAGCGCAAACTATCCACCTCTGCATAACCGCAGTACTCCGAATTAGACTCGCTAAATTTCTTTTCAAGATCTGTTAGCCGCGATTCCATGTCCCCCAACCTAGCGTCGAAAGTTCCTACCAAAGTCCGTAGGTCTTCAAACCTTCGCGCAAAGATCTGGTTTCCGCTCGGTGCAAACGAACTTCCCGTAGGATCTCCGCGGATACGTCCTCGCCCGACACGGGGTTTCTCGGCGGAGGGGCGTAGTCCGCGCCCTCGCCTCGTACCGGATCATCGGTGTTATCTTTACGGGGCGTCTGCACTTTGCCGGACATTGCCACGATGAGGAAATTTTAGCATCCTTCGGAATGTTCACGCAGGCTCGGTGATATGAAACGGTGCACTTGGTGCATTTAGCGCCCTCTGTATTACTGGCAAAGCGACCACAGGCCCGGCACTTTTGACTCATCGTTGGTTCAATTATCGATGCACAAACTGATGAGTAGATAGTTTCAGAGAAAACCGGTAGAGAGAGCGCTTAGCCTGCTAATATTATCACAATACTACGAGTAAGAGCGATACCCTCTATTTTTCTTTCTTTAGTGGTTTGTTGATAATCTCCAATTAAAGTAATTGCTAGTTTATAGCTACATCTGTGCACACAGTTTAACGCAAACACTGTCCGAGAACACCAACACAGAAACCTACGCGACCAAATCGTTCAGAGTGAGTTTGGGTTGTTTCTACAATTTTAAAAGCGAGAACAAAAAATAACGCGCACCTTCACTTGGTCGTCCGTGACGTCACTCATTTAGCCATCGTAACGCTTGAAAACGTACAGTAAACATTTTCGTGTTCTTAAAAGTAATGGTATTAACTACCAGATGGCGCCAAAATGAATATCGATAGTGGATTTTGTTATCCAATGTCAATTTTAGAGAACACAAAGTACCTACCCACATTCAAACAATTAAACACTGTTATATCACGATCTAGATCTTACAAGAATATGCAGTATCCAGAGCACCACAGCGAACGCGAACACTCACACAGCTGCGTTGAACGTTAAATAATACTTTAACAATAGAATGGAAGCGATTTGGATATAATTACTATTTTTACGGTCGCGAAATTGCTCGCAGGTAACTTGACGTTATGCCGTCCGTGACGTCATTTGTGTATTATGTAAAGAAAAAACTGAAACTGTTACATACTAATTTAAATTTATTAGTTTTAAGAATGTTATCATTATTGGTGGTTGAAATAAATAATTCTTAACCTTAATTCTTAAGTATTAGAATCCTACATTTTCCTTGGTGGATATGGGCTTTATAATATTTTCAAAAAGTTAGGGATCCGTATGAAAACTTCGATAATGTAACTCATGGCATGAAAAAAATACCAAAAAAAGTTCTTATATCGCGTATGCTGCGGAACCTAATAATAGTCTATGCCAGGAGTCAGCAACCTTTTGTCGCAGGGCCACAAATGTTGTCAGATTGTCAGTGCGGGCCGCACGTATATTTAACCGACTTCAAAAAAGGAGGAGGTTATATAGTCGATGGTATGAGTTTATTTTGTGTATGTTCAACGATTTTTCCCCCATTTGTGGATTCAAAAAAATATTTTTTTATTTGGTAGAGTATACCTACTTCCGATGTGGTCTCATTTAAATTTAATTCAAATTCAGTCACACTTTTTTCGAGTTACACCCTAAAAACAGAAAAGTATCGCCTATCTTGATGATATCATATTTGACGACGAATGACAATCGATCCCGTAAGTAGCAAGGGTCACCAAAGATGGTATTTTTTTACCTTAAATGGAAACGACTTCAACAACAAAAAGTTCGACAAGTTATTTCACAGTTTGTCGAAGGTTGTACCATGTGCACAATATTGTGATAATAGATATCTTCTTTTAAAACAACAGGGTTTTAATTTAAATCATAGTGGATTTATACGACCTTTTGCTTCAGTATTTTTTTCTTGCGGACCGCAGGCTTGCGTGCCGCACCGATATGGTCCACAGGCCGCATGCGGCCCGCGGGCCACCGGTTGCCAGCCCCTGGTCTATGCTAATGACAATAAAGCAAAGTGAAGTTCTACAGTTTTATAGGCAGTCAGTGCGCACCCGTATCTGTAATCATTTACCGAAAACTTACTTAGTTCAGTGTGCGAATACATTTTACTGCGGCTGTCAATCTTTTATCGTGATTTATATAAAATGTTCCAGCTTACGCGATGTGTGACAGAATTTCGGGGTGAAGCCTAATTCTCCGTATGCCAAGGTCATTATGACTTTGCCTGCGCTGGTATTACGGAGACTGAGTATCGGAAACTTGGCGACAGGAAAAACACTTGGAAATGCACGCCGTGCAAGATTGTCGCCAGTCCACTCGTTGTGTCCACTGTCGTTCTGGAAAGCAGAGTTCATCGAAATCACTGACACCAGCTGACATGGAAAGCATCTCCCTAGACCTGAAGCATCTATCGGCACAAATAGCTTCGATGCCGACTCTATTATCTAGTATACAAACCATACAGGATGACATCAAGGATCTAAAGACCATGAAGACTGATATCGCTGACTTAAAACTTCTGAAACCTGATGTTGCCGATGTTAAAAGGTCAGTCGTATTCATGCAGCACTCTATGGAGACGCTAATGACAAATTTGCTAGCATTGATAAGGAAGTGCTGGGCCTGCTGAAGGTAAAGAATGAGGTACCTATTTTGCAGCAGTGATTGGAGCGAATGGAGAGTTCCATGCGGGAATATGATCAAAGATCCCGTATTAATAACATAGGGATCAAGGGGGTTACAGTGACACCTTCAGAAATCCTATTCAGGATTGTAGCCCAGATTAGAGACCTCACCGGTTGCTTCATTACTAAGGAACAGTCGCATTTGACCATTTGACCTTGTAAAATAAGCAGCTGCTGAATAAAGCGGCGCTTACCAAGGAACGGGGGTTTGCCTATGTATGGGTAAAAAGTTGCAAGATATTTGCTCGAAAAAACCCCACTTCTCATGCAATGAGTATAAAAACCGAGTCAGACTTATAAAACATTACATAATATAATTAATTATCTATTAATAATAGTTTTCAAATTGTATTCAATACCTCTGTACTCGACTTTCGTCTGCACACTAAGTTTGAGAAACGCTTGCTTGTTCAACTATACCTGACGCTTCTATTATCGCTCCGTCTCGTTATTGCGCTGCCAGCCATTTGCTATGTTTACCTATTTTTACTGTCTTACGTTCTTGCTAATTACTTTAAGGATTCGCTTCAATATCTATACTCATTCACATTACGCGTTAGCACCTATACTAGTTTGTGTTTACATTATAATAATAGGCACTTTGTTACTTGCTGACAATGTCATTAGTTTGTTACTTTTTATGCTATATATAATTAAGATGTTATATTATGGTGTTAAAAATGATGGTTAACATTTATTACCAGAACGTTCGTGGTTTACAAACTAAAACGTCAGATTATTATAGAAATATTTGTATTGTTGGTTTAGTCTGTTTAACAGACACATGGTTTGCGTGAAAGTGAATTGTTCGATGAGAGGTACAGTTCCTGCTGATTTTGTTAAGCTTCATACCCTCAAAAGCCGCCCGTACGTGAAATATCTATATCAAAGTGCTGATTACGACTCGATTATATAAAAAAAATAATCTCCTAGATTGGCAACATAAACTGCCATCAGACCATTTGAATCAGCCGTTACTTATGTTTATAATGTATGAAATGACTTTCGTGAATTCTTATTCCTTATTATCCTGTGAATATTATGAATCCTATCCTTACTGTCTTCGTAGGTATCTACGAAGAAGTACCATAGTACCAAGTAGTAAGAAGTCATTCGAAAAAGTACCCCCCATGTAAGCCATGTATTTTTAGAAAACACTTATTAATATCTTAAAAGAAAATATAAATATTACAACAAATACAAGGTATATGGTAATCAATCGGATCTTCAATCGTTTATTACATTAAGAGATCGGGCAAAAATATTACAAATTGAAATGTTTATAGACTATATTGCGAGCGTCAAATCTAATACAACGAAAAATCCTATGGCATTTTGATCATTCGTCAAAACTCATGCTTCGGATAGCGGGGAAGACATTTGCAACATGTTTATCGAATATTTTCATTCGACTTATGAAGCAACACTAATGTCAATTATTCGCTAGACAAAATGGAACCAGACTTGTCAATAACCGATATAAGTCATATAGAAGTTACAAACCTGGAAGTGTTTAGGTTATTAAAGCCCCTCGACCTCAATAAATCAGCTGGGCCTGATAACATACCAGCTGTGTTTATTGTCAGGTGTGCTCAAAGCCTATCAGTTTCACTAACTTTTCTATATAGACGTTCCTTATCAAAAGGCATTTTTCCCACAATTTGGAAATCAGCGTACATAACTCCAGTCCACTAAAAGGGACCCAGATATATAACTGAAAATTATAGGCCTGTCTCTAAAATTATATTTCTATTTGCAAAAGTGTTGGAGAGAGTGGTATATAAGCAATTACATGCTTTATTATGAAAACTAACGTAGTTTGTACACTATTTAAATATGAAAAACGGGATTCACTCACACATTCGGTGGTCTTTTCACGGTGGTTCTTTTTTGTGCGAGGCGAGACGCAACCGCGAGCGTTCTGCACTCTCCTTGAAAAAGACCACCGGATGTGGTTGAAACTATCGGAAAAGTCGGAAAGATCAAATCTTATTTTGTGAAGCGACTACTTCTCGATGCATATGTTGGAACCTTCACAGGTTGACGTGGTGTACACAGATTATAGCAAATGTTATGAATTGATCATTTCATATTATTGCGGAAACTGCAGTCTGAGGGCACACGCGGCGACTTGTATAGGTGGTTTACCTCTTATGTGGATAACAGATGTCAGACTGTTGCGCTAAATGGGTATACTATTGTATAATAATAAGTAGTTATATATTCTTCTACAATGATAATCCCTTCAGGTGTTCCTCTAGGATCGATCCTGGTGCCTCTATTGTTTATCATTTTCGTCAACGATATCTCTTTGTGTTATATTAATTCTAAGATCATCTTATATGCTGATGACATGAAGATCGTTATATTTGCTCTACTTTTTGATAAACATAAAGGCACATCTTTATAGGATCGCATGCTCCAATTTCTTGGCTAGGCGTGGATTAAACGGGCGAGGAGAATAAAGTATCACATGTACAATGTGTCTGCTTTTATTACGTCACACTGAGATTTATTATTACAGCACATAGTGTTTAGATATCAACTTGAATTAACTTGGGGACAAGGTATTCCACTTAGTAGCGAACGCTGCTACGACCAAATGCAAATTGAGCTTCTCAGAGACTCCGAGCGTGTCCGCGAGCTCTCCCTCCAACGCATCTGTCGGACGATGACTAAGTTCTTAACGGTAATTGGCTCTCAATGACCGACCGACCAACGAATCAGCGAACAGCGCACACTACAAGAGTTATATCAGAGATAGCGCCACTTTGCATCTCTAGTCCACCAAAACTAAACTAGGTGGCGCTTGACTAAACAATAATATCGGTTAAAGCTATGCGCTAACACGGCCAGACTGACACTCGCACGTCCTCGGGCGATGGGTGAGGACACCATAACCTTAAAATCGGATAACATGGTCTACTACCGGGAGGGCGACCAACAGTCCCAAGGTGGTGTCGGGTTTCTCGTCCACAAGTTCCTTACTAATAACATTGTAACAATCAACAGCGTTTCCAACAGGGTCGTATACCTAATACTCAGAGTATTCAAAAGATATTAGCTGAATTCAGGTATACGCACCGACAAAGTCGCATCCGGATGATGACTTAAAGGATATGATTGTATGAGGACATTAGTTGGGCCTCTACCTCTGAAACGCACTTCCTTGTGGTTATAGGGGACTTCAACGCTAAGTTGGGTAAGAGAAGTGGTGATGAGTTGAACATGGGGCATTTGGCTATGGGCTACGGAACCGTAAGGGACAGAGGTTGGCCGACTTCCTAGAGAAAGAGGGACTCTATATGAAGATCTCTTTCTTTCTGAAGCCACCGCACAGGAAATGGACCTGGTTTAGTAACGATGGTTCCACGAGAAATGAGATTGACTTCATGACCACCAAGAGGCAAATATTTACTGATGTCTCCGTGATCAACATGGTGAAAACCGATAGTGATCCTCGCCTAGTAAGAGGCACTTTGAATATTAATGTTAAACTGGAGAGGTCTCGTTTAATGAAGTCCGCACCGCCCTACTCGTGCCCATATTTAAGACCCCGAAAGCTTTCAATTTGAGCTGTCCAATCGCTAGAGAACATCGCTTCGGTGGACAAAATCAACAACAGGTTAGTAGAAACTGTCCATACAATGGGTTCCATGTACTTTAAACCCCACCGTACAGATAGACCACAGAAACTCTCAAACCATACCCTCAACCTCATGGCTGAACGACGCTCGTTAAAACTGCAATCTTCCGATGATGCTGAAGCATATAGGCTGCTCAATAGACAAATATGGAAGTTCTTGCGACACGACATCTGTACCTTTAATGTAAACCGTATTAAAGAGAACATAGAGCGGAAAAAGGGCTCCAAAGTATTTGCAAGAGACATGTCTATTGGGCAAAGCCAGTTGACGAAGCTGAAGCGTGAAGACGGCAGTGTAGCGTCGACCAAAGCAGAAGTGATGGTGGAGGTCGAGAGGTTCTATAGATAGTTATACACCTCGGTCGCTAAACCTGTTAGCAGTTCGGCCAAAGATCCAAGAGCCATGCTGACCCGACATTATACCGAACATATCCCGGACATCAGCCTGTACGAGATTAGGATGGTCTTGAATGTCTTGAAACAGCTTTAGAACAACAAGGCGCCGGGTGATGACGGTATAATATTAGAGCTTTTGAAAGGGGGTGGAACACCGGTACTTAAATTCCTTCAGAAGCTCTTTAACACCGTCCTACTCGAAGGATCAACGCCAAAAGCATGGAACAAGGGTGTGGTGATGTTATTCTTCAAAAAAGGTGACAACACCTTATTGAACAATTACAGACCCATCTCGCTTTTGAGCCTTGTTTATAAGCTGTTTTCGAAGGTCATCACGAATCGTCTCAATCGCAGGTTTGATGAATTCCAGCCTCCGGAACAAGCCTTTGTTTAGCGTTTGTGGACTATGATTCGATCGAGACGTGGGCAGCGCTTGAGTCTCTCCAGCGGTGCCATATTGACTAACGTTATATCGAAGCTTTGAAGTGTTTGTACAATAACGCCAACATGTCAGTCCGAGTACAGGAGCATAGTTCGAAGGCAATTCCATTGCAAAGAGGCGTGAGACAAGGAGATGTAATATCTCCGAAACTGTTCACCGCTGCATTGGAAGAAGCCTTCAAGCTTCTGGAATGGCAAGGACTCGTCATCAACATCAACGGCGAATATACGAGTATTAACGGCGATATTGTAGTCATGGCAGAATCCATGAAAGACCTGAGTTCATTGCTCGAAGGCCTCCATCGAGTTTCCCAACGGGTAGACCTTAAGATGAACATGGATAAGACGAAAATTATGTCTAATGCTCATGTTGTGCCTACCCCAGTATCAGTTGGGAACTTAGTTCTCGAAGTTGTTGACGAATACATCTATATAGGACAGACAGTCAAACTAGGCAGGTTTAGCTTAGAAAAAGAGGTCAATCGTCAAATCCGACTCGGCTGGGCAGCATTCCGGAAATTTTAAGAAGTCTTCTCGTCAAAAACACCTCAGTGCCGCAAGACAAGAGTCTTTGATCAATGTGTGTTACCAGTGATGACATATAACACTGAAACGTGGTCTCTTACTATATGCCTCATAAGCAAGCTCAAAGTCGCACAACGAGCTATGGAGAGAGCTATGCTCAGGGTTTCTCTACGTGATCGAATCAGAAATGAGGAGATTCGTAGACGAACTAAAGTCACTAAACTAAAGTGGCAGTGGGCAGGCCACATAGCATGCAGAACAGATGGCTGATGGAGCCGGAAGGTTCTGGAGTGGAGACCACAGACAGGCAAGCGCAGCGTAGGTCGTCCACTGACAAGGTGGACTGACGACCTGACAAAGTTGTCAGGACGACGTTGGATGCAGGCCGCTTCCAACTGGTTCTTTTGGAAATTTCTGGGGGAGACCTATGTTCATCAGTGGATGTCCTATGGCTGAGATGATAATAATGATGATTATAGGTTATGTTTGATGGAGTAGCCTTATACCCTTTAGCAATAGTGTAAAAAATCTAGGTCTGATTCTAGACCAATCTCTAACATGGGGTCCCCAAGTTGAGGCTGCAAGTCGTAAGTTAATTGCTTCTGCGGGTTCCTTGAGAAGACTCTGTATTTTTTTACCAACAGCTACTAAAGTGTGTCATCGCTGCTTCTGTTTGTATTTAATTGCATTTAAATGATTATAAAACCATTATTATATCGTCAAGGGAAACATTAATTTTAAAAACATGATCCTCAAGTTTTTTGTAATGACATAAATTATGTTTAACAGATAACTAAATGCAAAAGATATTGCACTCAGAGCCGTGGTGTACCGTATAAATATCGGCACATGATTCAATATTAACCAGAAATAAAGTATCGCTTTGAAAAGAAACATTATCTTTCCGTTTACTTCACAATGGCGTTTGACAAGAAAGCTGTGCTGGTGCTGATGATGGTGATGTGCGCGCTCGCCATCACTTTTGCGGCTGAACATGTCCAGCCTTGCGATCAGGTCTGCCCCCGCATCGAACCTGAGCGGGTATCGTGCTGCCGAGCTCAAGGCTACACCGGGTATTCCTATTGTACGAAAAGCGGATCGATGTACTGTAATTAATAACAATTCGTCTGTCAATCGCACCACACATGATAATGTCTGCATAGAACAGAATATATATAACTGCACATTTATGTATTTTTTTCTGTTTGAATTCCTTAATAATCCGTATGTTGTAGTGAAACATTAATGAATTATTGTATTCAATATGCACTGTATTCGCCATAAACTTCTTTTCATTTGATTTTTACTCCGATATGGCCGGAGCTAAAGATTCTTTTTTCATATTTGGAAAACAAACAGCTTATAATATTGAGCTAATATAAATGTAAATTTAGAACCAATTACAACTTGCCCAATTAGTATACACTAATAGAATACTACAGACAGATAGTCCTAGTTATCAGCAATCTTAATAAATGAGATCTGTATCTAATTTAATGGAAGATAACATTATTGAAATAATGAGTAGGTACATATAAAAACTATGCTAGTACAATATTAAAATTTAACCAGTTGAAATAATTGTTCATATAACCTAATATACTTAAATGGTTTAAACCATGGACCTCAAATTTTACTATCGATGGTTTAAAAACAGCCATCTAAAATTATTATTTAAAATAGGTAGACTAGAGACCTACATATTGTATTTAAATTTTTGGTATCTGCTAGTTTCTATGCATGCACAAATAAATAAATTTTACAAAGTTATTGCTTACTTGGAAATATTGTACCTAATTAATTGGAAAAAATAGTAACCGTCAAAATAGTTAGAACATACATAATTTTTGAAGTAGAAAGAAAGTAGTTCTGAAGCAAAGTGCTTCCGCGCGGTCCCGAGCATAGATATAATATACGTACTATATGGGTACTAGAAGTCTACGTGCATAATTATCTATGGCATATGGTGCCGACCGATACAATCTCTACGTTAAAATAATCACCCAGCTACAAGCGCAAAACTAACAATTAAAAAAGCTTGAAAGTTTAGCCCGATCGAAAGAATAATTGGAATGTAGCGTTTGAACCGCATTCGTTTTTCGAAACAATAATCCAGAAATCCGAAACAATGAGCCAGAATGCCCAATATATTACTAATTTTAAATATAGCTATCATAAGGATAAACAATATAAATTCATTTATCTACTTCCAGTCACACAACAATACACTAGATAAATTTACATTAAAATATATAAAAAAATAAAACATACATATAAAATAATACATACATTTTAGTTTCAGCTTACCTTAGAAACAGGAATTTCAGAAATGAGAACAACATAATGTATGGCGGGTAAAAAGCTCAACAATAGCTATCGGTGATTTCCTAGTTTTCTGTATCTTCGAGCTTTAATGCTTTTTTTATGGGATAGGTTGGCATACGAGCAGGCGGCTCACCTGATGGTAATTGATACCGTCGCACACGGACATCCGCAATACCAGAGGTCTCGAGGATGCGTTGTCACCTTTGAGAAAGGACAATTCAATACAATTATATAAATTTCTGAATGTCACTATTAACGATATTATAGTACCTAATAAGCTGAGTAAAAGTAAAGTAGAAGAAAGTGTTTGTAATCGAAACCAGCTTTTTCGTGCCCAGCGTTACACGGATGATACTGCTACACCAAAACATTAACAGTGCGCTAAGTAAAAGAGATCTTCTATCGATCGCTTTACAAGACCTTGCGCTGAATAATTATAAAATTGATATAGTTTGTCTAACGGAGACATTGATGAAACGAGGCTCAGAATCGAACTTTAGGTTGGATAATTTCACGCTACGAAGCAAAGTAGGGGTGAAACACGTATTCTTATTAGAAATAATATTGAATGCGAACCATTGACTAAATTAATTGACCCACTCGCATAACATTTCGAATATTGTGGTGTAAATATACCACTACATAACATAATTGTAGTATGTATTTATAGAACACCTTAATCAAATTTGAATATTTTTTGCTTCTCCATCTTAGCTACTACATAAAATTAATATTAAAAAATATATAAAAGGGTAATTAATTCTTTGTGGTGATTGGAATATAAACATGCTTAAAAATAACAAGGATACACAGGAGCTTACATCAATATTGTCAAATTATAAAATGTTAAACCATGTTGTTAATCCAACACAATCTTGTCTCGATTTAATTGCTAGCAATATAAATAATGTAAAATGTGATATTCATCACCTTGCGTTATCTGACCACGAAACTGCTCAAACTTTGACGATTGAAACGGTGAAGAACGGTGTAGAATAAGTCACATAAAGCCAATAGTTTGGTATGAAAAGCGTTACTTACTTTGGTGTTGACAATTTAAATAAGTTTCAAGAGTGCCTATCAAGTCTATCCTTTAGTGAAATAATATCATAAAAATTAAATACAGAATTAAATAACTTTCACGAACTTATTCTTCTACTCTTTCCCATACTTACAATCAAAGAAACCAGAAAGGCTATAAAAATAAATGGGTCACAAAAGGTTTGAAAAAATGTTGTATACGGAAATGATTCTTTTACCTTAAATATATTTCCTCACCTGACAATAAAATAAATAATTTTAAGAAATATATGACTTACTCTAAAATACAAAAAAATATATTTTGCAAGCGTTTTAACTACTGTATTAATGTAAATAATACAAAGGTTTCTAGATACAAGCGCAACTCAAATATCAAACTGTGCTTACACAATTTACCTGTCTCCGACGAATACAATGGACGTCCAAAAAGTGATAAAAACTCGAAAAGAGTCCAATTCAACTGGATACGATGAACTGAACACTAGGGTCATCAAATTATGTGCATTGCAGTTATGTGTACCTTAATCATAATCATTTAATTATATTGTCATTTTGGAAAGGGTTTTTCCTGGCCGTCTTAAATATTCCACAGTCAAACTCACATATAAAAAGAGAAATAAAACTGACCTAACTAACTATAGGCCAATTACATTAGTCCCTATATTATCAAAAGTTTTTGAGAAAACATTGTGTGCATAATTAATAAATTTTATAGAACCTAATAATATCCTTACACCAGAACAATTCGGTTTTCGAAAAAATAATTCAACAGTACATGCCCACTTTTCCCTTATTAAAGCAATAATGGAAGGTTTAAACAAGAAAATCCCAGTGGTCACTATATTTTTAGATATGAGCAAAGCTTTTGATTTCATATCTTATGATATTTTGCTTCACAAGCTGGACAAGTATGGAGTCAGAGGAAAAGCTAACGAAGGGATACAGAGTTATTTAATTAATCGACAACAAAGAGTGGAAATAAGTAAAATAGTAGGTTTTATGAAAGACGTTTCACTCCCAATATAGTATAAATAAATTTGGAGTTCCACAGGGCTACTTTTTCTCCTTTACATAAATTATTTAACTGATGCCACAAAGGAACAATGTCTATATGCTGATGATTTACTACTATTATTGTTAAATCGAAAAATAAAACATTATTTGAAGATAAAGCAAATAAAGCTTTGCACGATGTATTAGATTAGCTAAGTAAAAACAACCTGACGGTAAACTTAAGCAAGCCAAACTTCATTGAATTCGGAACTTATAGTAGCAACCCACTAGAAACATCATATATTAAAATAATATTTTAACTAATCTAAAAGAGAACGCATTTTTGAGTATTACTATTAATAGATTTTGTAACTGAAACTCACATGTTCATAAATTGTGCTCAAAATTAGAGATTTGTATACACAAATGTATGTACTTCATCGTCTTAGACAAACAACAACCATGCAAGCTGCTCTGTCAGCCTATCGCGGATTTTCGGTGGAGGCCAATAGAGAGCATTCCTTATTCAAAATAAGTGCATACGTTCATTGTCTGGGGCTGGTTTTTTTGAATAGTTGTGTGCCCCTATTTAAGATATTTAATATATTGCCACTACCATCAGTGTATATTTATGAAATTTGAAATGAAATGAAATGAAATGATATTTATTTAAGACTAAGTGACACCAAATTCACATGTACAAGACAAGGTAAGCACGGAATTATAAAAACCAGTGAAAAGACAAACAATAAACAAAAAGGTAAATAAAAAACACGTGCCTACGAGTACGTGTTGCTGTGTATAAAATAATAAGGTACACGCTAACTAAATGGTACCTGTCTCAAAATGGACCCATGTCAGCATATGCTGGTTACTAACCAACGCTGGTCTTCCGATGGACCCAGTGGGTGACGTCATAACAGCACAACGCCAACTCACTAACCGTAAAACAACAAACGCTACTACATAATTAATCATAAATCCCATGTAAAGTAAAAAAGAAAAAAAATTATATACTGTTACAATTATATGAATGAAATAGTAATTAATCAGGTGTTAAATTAATACATGTTCATAATAAAAGCATCTAAATATTATTGCAGGCAAAATTTCTATAACATTTTGTGTTATTAGATAATACATAATTTGGCATCATATTAGTAAAAACAGACATAAGAATGAACAGTTGAACTGGATAATGCAAGTTGTAGACTTAAAGAGCACTCGTATCATGCTTCATCGTTTCCTGCTGCTTTTGATGCTCACAAAGAAATCCTTTCAATCAATGTCTAAAACTATTAACGCTGTGCAGATTCTTCATTGGTGGAGGAACATTGTTCCAACACTTGGTTGCAGCGTAGTGGAAACTAGTTCGGAATGCCATTGACTTGTGATGTTGCATGGAAAGTTGCATAGCGCATTGCCAGGAACTAGTTGACCTGTGACTCGTCATCGAGGACAGCTTATCATAGAGATACGCTGTCATTTTATGTTTAATTACTCCAAAAAGAAGGCATGCTAAATGTAACTTGCGACGGTGTTTCATTTTGAGAATGTAGTGTCTGTTCAAGTATGGGGTCACATGACCCCTAAATGGGATATCAAAGCAAAAACGGGCAAACGCATTCTGAACCCGCTGAATCAGCCTCTGTGTTTTTGCAAGCAGACGAGGGCCAAAAACTACGTCCATATAATTAAGACTTGATAAGACAAGTGATTCTAATAGCTGGATACGCAATTTTACTTTTATAAATGGTCTTATCCTATACAGTATTTTAAGTTTGTAGAAGCAACTTCGAACTGATTTTGTTATACGTTTTTCAAAACGCAAGTCACAGTCCATATGCAAGCCTAAATTTCGCGCTTCATACACACGCTCTATGGGATTGTTCATGAGCATCACATTTACAGATGGGCTGAGGCTCGACAGTTGGTGCTTACTACCGAATATTGGCATTTGGTTTTATTAGGGTTAAGAAGTAAACAATTATTATTTGCCCATGCAGTTATACTCGAAAGGTCTTGATTTAGCTTGCCAATCGCTCTGTCAATTTCATCTGGTCGGCAAGCAATATATACTTGCAAATCATCCGCGTAAATGTGAAATTGGCAGTGTTTAATATATAGTTTTATATTGGCCGTGTATAAAATAAAAAGGAGTGGTCCGAGAATTGATCCCTGAGGTACTCCACGTTTAACCGCTACTTTTTCAGAATCCAAAAACGAACCATCACTACTACTGAGCTTTACGTATTGATAGCGATTGCTGAGATAGCTGTTAAACCATTGTAAAGTTTTCCAGCTAAAACCGTTAAAACTTAACTTGGACATTAAAAGATTAATATTCAAAGAGTCAAAAGCGCGGGAAAATAATTGCGTACTAACTGCTTTTTCCAAAATCTTCGATAAACAGGGTAAGATGCTGATGGGCCTAAGATCTTTTATTTCAGCTGGATTAGAAGTTTTAGGAATTGGACGGACGATTGCAATTTTCCAAACGTCAGGGAATACCGAGGTACGAATAGATTTATTTATTAAATCATGAACGAGGTCTATTGTACTTGGAAAAGTCGTCATGAGCATATCTAAACTAATATTGTCACATCCTATAGCAATCGATTTTAAACTTAAAGTTATTTAAGTCAACTTCTCAAAATTGATCGGTTCTAAATTGAATACAGCATCGCTATATCTATGGTGCTTAAAAAAAGTTAACTGAGAAATAGAGACATCAGCTGAATCAAGTATATTTAAAAAATAACTATTAATTTATCTTTTAAGTCACTGACACGAGCGGTCGTCCGTACAGCGACTGCTCCAATGCCGACCCAGATTTTTAACGTGTTTGTAAAATAGCGCGTCGACATGGAAGCGGAACGTACTGACCGCGTTGTCATCCATGAGCTACTCGCGTTTGTGCAGCAGAAGCTGGACGTGATGGATGAGCTCAGTCTTGAGCAGATCTGCACGTCCAGCTACTCAGAAGATGACATCGTCGCAGCCAAGAAGACGCTTGCTGACACCGTCGTGACCACCATCCGTCTCATCACGAGACAAAGGGACGGGCGTGGCAAGAAGGACCTGCAGGACATCTTTCGGGTGTTTAAGGAGACTGAGCCTGATGACATCCCGACATTCGTGGCGCGCGATCTGCATCGCTTGCTTTGTGTCACCTTTGATCACGTTGACGTAAGCAAGCTATTAAAGGATATCACGCTTCTCAGGAGCGATGTCACGGAAATACGCTCCAAATTGAACATCTCGGAGCAAACCGTCGAAAAACTCAAGGTAGAGTTAGCTGAGTTGTGCAATAAAATCGCTGCGCCGACAATTTCGCCGCTGTCCGCACAAAACATCAATATGCGTCGACGCGGCGAAAATCCTAATTGCAAAATCAGCGTGTTAGCGACACCGACATCTGACCCTGATACATCGCCGCGGGTTGATGACCGTGGTATTTCTGTGGTCGAAGCCAGCTCTAACAAGTCCGGGACATCAGTGCTTCATCCAGCTGAGGCATCCTTACCCTCCCGCCGGGGCGCCAGAAAACTTTCGCGCAAGTAGCACGACAGTCGCATGCGTCGTTCACTGAACAGAATCCCATGTGTGAACATACAACCGCATTAAGCACGAAAATGGTTTAAAATTTAAAATGGCTTCATCCTTATCCTTGTCGAGAAGAAACGGCGAGCTCAACCAGCCCGAAACCTCCGCGGCACCGCTACTGCTGCAGCCACGACCATCCGTGCTATTGAGCTTGTGTCAGCTGTATACCTCTCCCGATTTCACAAAGACACGTCGGGAGATGAGATTGACATTACATCAGAAAAAAATGGAATGACCGTAATATCCAGACTCAGACCTTACCCGAAGACATTAATGCGCCTGGATTCGAAAAGAGAAACGAACTTCAAGTTGTACGTGCTCCGGTTTCCAGCGAAGTTTAAAGAGACGTTCCTGGCACCGGACTATGATGACGAGTCCTTGCCATTCCAGAAGCTTGAAGGCTTCTTCCAATGCAGCGGTGAACAGTTTCGGAGATATTACATCTCCTTGTCTCACGCCTCTTTGCAATGGAATTGCCTTCGAACTCTGCTCCTGTACTCGGACTGACATGTTGGCGTTATTGTACAAACACTTCAAAGCTTCGATATAACGTTAGTCAATATGGCACCGCTGGAGAGACTCAAGCAAAGCCCACGTCTCGATCGAATCAAAGGCCTTCTCATAGTCCACAAACGCTAAACAAAGGCTTGTTCCGGAGGCTGGAATTCATCAAACCTGCGATTGAGACGATTCGTGATCACCTTCGAAAACAGCTTATAAACAAGGCTCTAAAGCGAGATGGGTCTGTAATTGTTCAATAAGGTGTTGTCACCTTTTTTGAAGAATAACATCACCACACCCTTGTTCCATGCTTTTGGCGTTGATCCTTCGAGTAGGACGGTGTTAAAGAGCTTCTGAAGAAATTTAAGTACCGGTGTTCCACCCCCTTTCAGAAGCTCTAATGTTATACCGTCATCACCCGGCGCCTTGTTGTTCTTAAGCTGTTTCAAGACATTCAAGACCATCCTAATCTCGTACAGGCTGATGTCCGGGATATGTTCGGTATAATGTCGGGTCAGCATGGCTCTTGGATCTTTGGCCGAGCTGCTAACAGGTTTAGCGACCGAGGTGTATAACTGTCTATAGAACCTCTCGACCTCCACCATCACTTCTGCTTTGGTCGACGCTACACTGCCGTCTTTACGCTTAAGCTTCGTCAACTGGCTTTGCCCAATAGACATGTCTCTTGCAAATACTTTGGAGCCCTTTTTCCGCTCTATGTTCTCTTTAATACGGTTTACATTAAATGTACAGATGTCGTGTCGCAAGAACTTCCATATTTGTCTATTGAGCAGCCTTTATGCTGCAGCATCATCGGAAGATTGCAGTTTTAACGAGCGTCGTTCAGCCATGAGGTTGAGGGTATGAGAGTTTGAGAGTTTCTGTGGTCTATCTGTACGGTGGGGTTTAAAGTACATGGAACCCATTGTATGGACAGTTTCTACTAACCTGTTGTTGATTTTGTCCACCGAAGCGATGTTCTCTAGCGATTGGACAGCGCAAATTGAAAGCTTTCGGGGTCTTAAATATGGGCACGAGTAGGGCGGTGCGGACTTCATTAAACGAGACCTCTCCAGTTTAACATTAATATTCAAAGTGCCTCTTACTAGGCGGGGATCACTATCGGTTTTCACCATGTTGATCACGGAGACATCAGTAAATATTTGCCTCTTGGTGGTCATAATGAAGTCAATCTCATTTCTCGTGGAACCATCGATACTAAACCAGGTCCATTTCCTGTGCGGTGGCTTCAGAAAGAAAGAGATCTTCATATAGAGTCCCTCTTTCTCTAGGAAGTCGGCCAACCTCTGTCCCTTACGGTTCCGTAGCCCATAGCCAAATGCCCCATGTTCAACTCATCACCACTTCTCTTACCCAACTTAGCATTGAAGTCCCCTATAACCACAAGGAAGTGCGTTTCAGAGGTATGTATGGCCCAACTAATGTCCTCATACAATCATATCCTTTAAGTCATCATCCGGGTGCGACTTTGTCGGTGCGTATACCTGAATTCAGCGATTATCTTTTGAATAATCTGAGTATTAGGTATACGACCCTGTTGGAAACGCTATTGATTGTTACAATGTTGTTAGTAAGGAACTTGTGGACGAGAAACCCGACACCACCTTGGGACTGTTGGTCGCCCTCCCGGTAGTAGACCATGTTATCCGATTTTAAGGTTATGGTGTCCTCACCCATCGCCCGAGGACGTGCGAGTGTCAGTCTGGCCGTGTTAGTGCATAGCTTTAACCGATATTATTGTTTAGTCAAGCGCCACCTAGTTTAGTTTTGGTGGACTAGAGATGCAAAGTGGCGCCGTCTCTTAAATAACTCTTGTAGTGTGCGCTGTTCGCTGATTCGTTGGTCGGTCGGTCATTGAGAGCCAATTACCGTTAAGAACTTAGTCATCGTCCGACAGATGCGTTGGAGGGAGAGCTCGCGGACACGCTCGAAGTCTCTGAGAAGCTCAATTTGCATTTGGTCGTAGCAGCGTTCGCTACTAAGTGGAATACCTTGTCCCCAAGTTAATTCAAGTTGATATCTAAACACTATGTGCTGTAATAATAAATCTCAGTGTGACGTAATAAAAGCAGACACATTGTACATGTGATACTTTATTCTCCTCGCCCGCTTAATCCACGCCTAGCCGAGAAATTGGAGCATGCGATCCTATAAAGATGTGCCTTTATGTTTATCAAAAAGTAGTTTATTATCAAATATAATTCCTTAGTCACGAATGAAATTGACTCTAGTGATGTCCGGGTTTTTTAATTTGTAGTCATACATTATAGGATTGAGTTTACGAGTGAATGAGCAAATATAACACTTTTAAACATTTAAATCTAAACGGTTTGCAAAACAAAACTTTTCAATTCGAACGAGATCTTCCTGTAAATTTTCTGCGCTTTCTAGTGACTTTATTGGACAAAGAATCTTCATGTCATCAGCATATAAGATGATCTTAGAATTAATATAACACGAAGAGATATCGTTGACGAAAATGATAAACAATAGAGGCACCAGGATCGATCCTAGAGGAACACCTGAAGGGATTATCATTGTAGAAGAATTTATACCTACTTATTATTATACAATAGTATACCCATTTAGCGCAACAGTCTGACATCTGTTATCCACATAAGAGGTAAACCACCTATACAAGTCGCCGCGTGTGCCCTCAGACTGCAGTTTCCGCAATAATATGAAATGATCAATTCATAACATTTGCTATAATCTGTGTACACCACGTCAACCTGTGAAGGTTCCAACATATGCATCGAGAAGTAGTCGCTTCACAAAATAAGATTTGATCTTTCCGACTTTTCCGATAGTTTCAACCACATCCGGTGGTCTTTTTCAAGGAGAGTGCAGAACGCTCGCGGTTGCGTCTCGCCTCGCACAAAAAAGAACCACCGTGAAAAGACCACCGAATGTGTAAGTGAATCCCGTTTTTCATATTTAAATAGTGTACAAACTACGTTAGCTTTTTAGAAACCACTTATTAATCCACTTATTAATTTAATATCTTAAAAGAAAATATAAATATTACAACAAATACAAGGTATATGGTAATCAATCGGATCTTCAATCGTTTATTACATTAAGAGATTTGGCAAAAATATTACAAATTGAAATGTTTATAGACTATATTGCGAGCGTCAAATCTAATACAACGAAAAATCCTATGGCATTTTGATCATTCGTCAAAACTCATGCTTAGGATAGCGGGGAAGACATTCGCAACATGTTTATCGAATATTTTCATTCGACTTTCTTAAGCAACACTAATGACAATTATTCGCTAGACAAAATGGAACCAGACTTGTCAATAACCGATATAAGTCATATAGAAGTTACAAACCTGGAAGTGTTTAGGTTATTAAAGCCCCTCGACCTCAATAAATCAGCTGGGCCTGATAACATACCAGCTGTGTTTATTGTCAGGTGTGCTCAAAGCCTATCAGTTTCACTAACTTTTCTATATAGACGTTCCTTATCAGAAGGCATTTTTCCCACAATTTGGAAATCAGCGTACATAACTCCAGTCCACAAAAAGGGACCCAGATATATAACTGAAAATTATAGGCCTGTCTCTAAAATTATATTTCTATTTGCAAAAGTGTTGGAGAGAGTGGTATATAAGCAATTACATGCTTTATAAATTATATTATAGTCTATAAACATTTCAATTTGTAATATTTTTGCCCGATCTCTTAATGTAATAAACGATTGAAAATCCGATTGATTACCATATACCTTGTATTTGTTGTAATATTTATATTTTCTTTTAAGATATTAATAAGTGGTTTCTAAAAATACATGGTTTACTTTTTCGAATGACTTCTTACTACTTGGTACTATGGTACTTCTTCGTAGATACCTACGAAGACAGTAAGGATAGGATTCATAATATTCACAGGATAATAAGGAATAAGAATTCACGAAGGTCATTTCATACATTAAAAACATAAGTAACGGCTGATTCAAATGGTCTGATGGCAGTTCATGTTGCCAATCTAGGAGATTATTTTTTTTATATAATCGAGTCGTAATCAGCACTTTGATATAGATATTTCACGTACGGGCGGCTTTTGAGGTTAGGAAGCTTGACAAAATCAGCAGGAACTGTACCTCTCATCGAACAATTCACAATATAATAATAAATATAAACAAACAATACAAATATTTCTATAATAATCTGACGTTTTAGTTTGTAAACCACGAACGTTCTGGTAATAAATGTTAACCATCATTTTTAACACCATAATATAGCATCTTAATTATATACAGCATAAAAAGTAATAAACTAATGACATTGTCAGCAAGTAACAAAGTGCCTATTATTATAATGTAAACACAAACTAGTATAGGTGCTAACGCGTAATGTGAATGAGTATAGATATTGAAGCGAATCCTTAAAGTAATTAGCAAGAACGTAAGATAGTAAAAATAGGTAAACATAGCAAATGGCTGGCAGCGCAATAACGAGACGGAGCGATAATAGTAGCGTCAGGTATATTTGAACAGGCAAGCGTTTCTCAAACTTAGTGTGCAGACGAAAGTCGAGTACAGATGTATTGAATACAATTTGAAAACTATTATTAATAGATAATTAATTATATTATATAATGATTTATAAGTCTGACTCGGTTTTTATACTCATTGCATGAGAAGTGTTTTTTCGAGCAAACATCTTGCAACTTTTTACCCATACATAGGCAAACCCCTGTTCCTTGGTTAGCGCCGCTTTATTCAGCAGCTGCTTATTTTACAAGGTCAAATGGTCAAATGCGACTGTTCCTTAGTAATGACGCAACCGGTGAGGTCTCTAATCTGGGCTACAATCCTGAATAGGTTTTCTGAAGGTGTCACTGTAACCCCCTTGATCTCTATGTTATTAATACGGGATCTTTGATCATATTCCCGCATGGAACTCTCCATTCGCTCCAATCACTGCTGCAAAATAGGTACCTCATTCTTTACCTTCAGCAGGCCCAGCACTTCTTTATCAATGCTAGCAAATTTGACACTTAGCGTCTCCATAGAGTGCTGCATGAATTCGACTGACCTTTTAACATCGGCAACATCAGGTTTCAGAAGTCAGCGATATCAGTCTTCATGGTCTTTAGATCCTTGATGTCATCCTGTATGGTTTGTATACTAGATAATAGAGTCGGCATCGAAACTATTTGTGCCGATAGACGCTTCAGGTCTAGGGAGATGCTTTCCATGTCAGCTGGTGTTGGTGATTTCGATGAACTCTGCTTTCCAGAACGGACAACGAGTGGACTGGCGACACTTCTTGCACGGCGTGCATTTCCAAGTGTTTTTCCTATCGCCAAGTTTCCGATACTCAGTCTCCGTAATACTAGCGCAGGCAAAGTCACAATGACCTTGGCATACGGAGCATTAGGCTTCATCCCGAAATTCTGTCTCACAGCGCGTAAGCTGGAACATTTTATATAAATCACGATAAAAGATTGACAGCCGCAGTAAAATGTATTCGCACACTGAACTAAGTAAGTTTTCGGTAAATGATTACAGATACGGGTGCGCACCGACTGCCTATAAAACTGTAGAATGTCACTTTGCTTTATTGTCATTAGCATAGACCAGGGGCTGGCAACCGGCGGCCCGCGGGCCGCATGCGGCCCGTGGACCATATCGGTGCGGCACGCAAGCCTGCGGTCCGCAAGAAAAAAATACTGAAGCAAAAGGTCGTATAAATCCACTATGATTTAAATTAAAACCCTGTTGTTTTAAAAGTAGGTATCTATTATCACAATATTGTGCGCATGGTACAACCTTCGACAAACTGTGAAAGAACTTGTCGAACTTTTTGTTGTTGAAGTCGTTTCCATTTAAGGTAAAAAGATACCATTTTTGGTGACCCTTGCTACTTACGGGATCGATTGTCATTCGTCGTCAAATATGATATCATCAAGATAGGCGATACTTTTCAGTTATTAGAGTGTAACTCGAAAAAAGTGTGACTGAACTTGAATTTAATTTAAATGAGACCACATCTCTACCAAACAAAAAAATATTTTTTTTGAATCCACAAATGGGGGAAAAATCGGTGAACATACACAAAATAAACTCATACCATCGACTATATAACCTCCTCCTTTTTTGAAGTCGGTTAAATATACGTGCGGCCCGCACTGACAATCTGACAACATTTGTGGCCCTGCGACAAAAGGTTGCTGACTCCTGGCATAGACTACTATTAGGTTCCGCAGCGTACGCGATATAAGGACTTTTTTGGTATTTTTTTCATGCCATGAGTTACATTATCGAAGTTTTCATACGGATCCCTAACTTTTTGAAAATATTATAAAGCCCATATCCACCAAGGAAAATGTAGGATTCTAATACTTAAGAATTAAGGTTAAGAATTATTTATTTCAACCACCAATAATGATAACATTCTTAAAACTAATAAATTTAAATTAGTATGTAACAGTTTCAGTTTTTTCTTTACATAATACACAAATGACGTCACGGACGGCATACCGCAAGTTACCTGCGAGCAATTTCGCGACCGTAAAAATAGTAATTATATCCAAATCGCTTCTATTCTATTGTTAAAGTATTATTTAACGTTCAACGCAGCTGTGTGAGTGTTCGCGTTCGCTGTGGTGCTCTGGATACTGCATATTCTTGTAAGATCTAGATCGTGATATAACAGTGTTTAATTGTTTGAATGTGGGTAGGTACTTTGTGTTCTCTAAAATTGACATTGGATAACAAAATCCACTATCGATATTCATTTTGGCGCCATCTGGTAGTTACTACCATTACTTTTAAGAACACGAAAATTTTTACTGTACGTTTTCAAGCGTTACGATGGCTAAATGCTCTGCGTGCGGCAAGTTCCTAAAACCATCATCGGGAGTCGCCACATGTACTACTTGCCCTTGTATTTTTCATAGAGGGTGCGTAGCAGTTCCCGAGGTAGCAGCTATGTGTAATGATTGGACATGCCCAGAGTGTAAAAAAACGCAACGCAAAGGTGATAACAGCTGTACACCTGTTAAAGGTATATGCGCGGTTCAAACCGACCCTCCGACCGAGGATAATATTTATCAGCATGTGGGAGAAACAAATCCATCCCTGGATACCACTTCCGCGGGAGATTTAGCTATTCAAGCGATGAGGTGTGAGCTGGCGGCTTATATGGCTGAGGCACGCGAGTTTCGCAAGGAAATTCGCGATTTATTGGCGGGCATGGGCCAGCGAATGGACGGATTTGAGCGGCGAATCGAAGCAATGGAGCAAAAAGAACTAGGGGTGGGGATAAATGCGAACATTAATACTCTTCTTGATAAAGTACCCAACTCTACCGCCTTTGGAGCGAGAACCTTCCCTTCCAGGATACCAAGTTATCGTGGTTTGTTCCCAGAGAACCAGCATTATACAAACCAATTTTCAAAAGTTTGTTAGCCATTGTAATATTTAAAAATTATTACGTGACAGTGGATGAGATACGATGCTACATAGTCGAGTTCAACTCGGTCCTGTTTTTTTATGAAGTAGATATTATTTTTTGCCAATATAAATAATTGTATATCCTGTGTGAACAGGACTGATGCTTATAATTACCAGTTATACGTTTTTTTACAGAATAATATATAGTTATTCCTTTGTTACCATTAATTATGCTGTTATAATCAACAGGGATTATGTATATAATAATAAAAATAGAAAGATGATATCTAAAGAACAGGCTTAATGTATAGTTGGCAATTGCAAACAGTTGCGTTTTTAAAAACCCGCTCAATATTGGCTTCTGACCGAAATACAAACACCTGCTTCCCATCGTTTTGCCGTGCAAAAATACGACCTCTCTTCGTCCATGAGTAGCGCCATTGTAGTCTACGGCATTCCTCCCGAACTCGATGGATAAGCTGACTGTTGTTCCTAGTAGGCTGTATTAAAGTGACGGCGTACGCGCGCGGCATGTAAAAGCTCTCCGCGCATGTGGCGGCGCGTTAAACGCATCACAATACGACGCGCTCGCCCCTTCACCGCTCCCGCTGCTCCGCTGCCACTCGACTCGATCGCACCGACACGCTCAGTAAACACTTTACCTCTGTCTTCGATTTGTACACCTAGTTTCGCTGACAGGATAGTGATAGTGTGTATGATATTTTCACCGTTTTGCTCCGGGAGGTGGCCTATGTCGAGATCACACAGCAGTGCTTCCTGATCTCGGTCATTTAGCGCTTGCCTGAGCTGCCTCACTGATTGCTTTAGCTCAGTAACCTCAGTCGATCCTAGCGCTAGTTCTTTTTGCTCCATTGCTTCGATTCGCCGCTCAAATCCGTCCATTCCCTGGCCCATGCCCGCCAATGAATCGCGAATTTCCTTGCGAAACTCGCGTGCCTCAGCCATATAAGCTGCCAGCTCACACCTCATCGCTTGAATAGCTAAATCTCCCGCGGAAGTGGTATCCAGGGATGAATTTTTTTCTCCCACAAGCTGATAAATATTATCCTCGGTCGGAGGGTCGGTTTGAACCGCGCATATACCTTTAACAGGTGTACAGCTGTTATCACCTTTGCGTTGCGTTTTTTTACACTCTGTCATTACACATAGCTGCTACCTCGGGAACTGCTACGCACCCTCTATGAAAAATACAAGGGCAAGTAGTACATGTGGCGACTCCCGATGATGGTTTTAGGAACTTGCCGCACGCAGAGCATTTAGCCATCGTAACGCTTGAAAACGTACAGTAAAAATTTTCGTGTTCTTAAAAGTAATGGTAGTAACTACCAGATGGCGCCAAAATGAATATCGATAGTGGATTTTGTTATCCAATGTCAATTTTAGAGAACACAAAGTACCTACCCACATTCAAACAATTAAACACTGTTATATCACGATCTAGATCTTACAAGAATATGCAGTATCCAGAGCACCACAGCGAACGCGAACACTCACACAGCTGCGTTGAACGTTAAATAATACTTTAACAATAGAATAGAAGCGATTTGGATATAATTACTATTTTTACGGTCGCGAAATTGCTCGCAGGTAACTTGACGTTATGCCGTCCGTGACGTCATTTGTGTATTATGTAAAGAAAAAACTGAAACTGTTACATACTAATTTAAATTTATTAGTTTTAAGAATGTTATCATTATTGGTGGTTGAAATAAATAATTCTTAACCTGAATTCTTAAGTATTAGAATCCTACATTTTCCTTGGTGGATATGGGCTTTATAATATTTTCAAAAAGTTAGGGATCCGTATGAAAACTTCGATAATGTAACTCAAGGCATGAAAAAAATACCAATAAAGTCCTTATATCGCGTACGCTGCGGAACCTAATAGTAGTCTATGCCAGGAGTCAGCAACCTTTTGTCGCAGGGCCACAAATGTTGTCAGATTGTCAGTGCGGGCCGCACGTATATTTAACCGACTTCAAAAAAGGAGGAGGTTATATAGTCGATGGTATGAGTTTATTTTGTGTATGTTCACCGATTTTTCCCCCATTTGTGGATTCAAAAAATTATTTTTTTGTTTGGTAGAGTATAACTACTTCCGATGTGGTCTCATTTAAATTTAATTCAAGTTCAGTCACACTTTTTTCGAGTTACACTCTAATAACTGAAAAGTATCGCCTATCTTGATGATATCATATTTGACGACGAATGACAATCGATCCCGTAAGTAGCAAGGGTCACCAAAAATGGTATCTTTTTACCTTAAATGGAAACGACTTCAACAACAAAAAGTTCGACAAGTTCTTTCACAGTTTGTCGAAGGTTGTACCATGCGCACAATATTGTGATAATAGATACCTACTTTTAAAACAACAGGGTTTTAATTTAAATCATAGTGGATTTATACGACCTTTTGCTTCAGTATTTTTTTCTTGCGGACCGCAGGCTTGCGTGCCGCACCGATATGGTCCACGGGCCGCATGCGGCCCGCGGGCCGCCGGTTGCCAGCCCCTGGTCTAAGCTAATGACAATAAAGCAAAGTGACATTCTACAGTTTTATAGGCAGTCGGTGCGCACCCGTATCTGTAATCATTTACCGAAAACTTACTTAGTTCAGTGTGCGAATACTTTTTACTGCGGCTGTCAATCTTTTATCGTGATTTATATAAAATGTTCCAGCTTACGCGCTGTGAGACAGAATTTCGGGATGAAGCCTAATGCTCCGTATGCCAAGGTCATTGTTACTTTGCCTGCGCTGGTATTACGGAGACTGAGTATCGGAAACTTGGCGATAGGAAAAACACTTGGAAATGCACGCCGTGCAAAAGTGTCGCCAGTCCACTCGTTGTCCGTTCTGGAAAGCAGAGTTCATCGAAATCACCGACACCAGCTGACATGGAAAGCATCTCCCTAGACCTGAAGCGTCTATCGGTACAAATAGTTTCGATGCCGACTCTATTATCTAGTATACAAACCATACAGGATGACATCAAGGATCTAAAGACCATGAAGACTGATATCGCTGACTTCTGAAACCTGATGTTGCCGATGTTAAAAGGTCAGTCGAATTCATGCAGCACTCTATGGAGACGCTAAGTGTCAAATTTGCTAGCATTGATAAGGAAGTGCTGGGCCTGCTGAAGGTAAAGAATGAGGTACCTATTTTGCAGCAGTGATTGGAGCGAATGGAGAGTTCCATGCGGGAATATGATCAAAGATCCCGTATTAATAACATAGAGATCAAGGGGGTTACAGTGACACCTTCAGAAAACCTATTCAGGATTGTAGCCCAGATTAGATACCTCACCGGTTGCGTCATTACTAAGGAACAGTCGCATTTGACCATTTGACCTTGTAAAATAAGCAGCTGCTGAATAAAGCGGCGCTAACCAAGGAACGGGGGTTTGCCTATGTATGGTTAAAAAGTTGCAAGATATTTGCTCGAAAAAACCCCACTTCTCATGCAATGAGTATAAAAACCGAGTCAGACTTATAAAACATTATATAATATAATTAATTATCTATTAATAATAGTTTTCAAATTGTATTCAATACCTCTGTACTCGACTTTCGTGTGCACACTAAGTTTGAGAAACGCTTGCCTGTTCAAATATACCTGACGCTTCTATTATCGCTCCGTCTCGTTATTGCGCTGCCAGCCATTTGCTATGTTTACCTATTTTTACTATCTTACGTTCTTGCTAATTACTTTAAGGATTCGCTTCAATATCTATACTCATTCACATTACGCGTTAGCACTTATACTAGTTTGTGTTTACATTATAATAATAGGCACTTTGTTACTTGCTGACAATGTCATTAGTTTGTTACTTTTATGCTGTATATAATTAAGATGCTATATTATGGTGTTAAAAATGATGGTTAACATTTATTACCAGAACGTTCGTGGTTTACAAACTAAAACGTCAGATTATTATAGAAATATTTGTATTATTTGTTTATATTTATTATTATATTGTGAATTGTTCGATGATAGGTACAGTTCCTGCTGATTTTGTCAAGCTTCCTAACCTCAAAAGCCGCCCGTACGTGAAATATCTATATCAAAGTGCTGATTACGACTCGATTATATAAAAAAAATAATCTCCTAGATTGGCAACATGAACTGCCATCAGACCATTTGAATCAGCCGTTACTTATGTTTTTAATGTATGAAATGACCTTCGTGAATTCTTATTCCTTATTATCCTGTGAATATTATGAATCCTATCCTTACTGTCTTCGTAGGTATCTACGAAGAAGTACCATAGTACCAAGTAGTAAGAAGTCATTCGAAAAAGTACCCCCCATGTAAACCATGTATTTTTAGAAACCACTTATTAATATCTTAAAAGAAAATATAAATATTACAACAAATACAAGGTATATGGTAATCAATCGGATCTTCAATCGTTTATTACATTAAGAGATCGGGCAAAAATATTACAAATTGAAATGTTTATAGACTATATTGCGAGCGTCAAATCTAATACAACGAAAAATCCTATGGCATTTTGATCATTCGTCAAAACTCATGCTTAGGATAGCGGGGAAGACATTTGCAACATGTTTATCGAATATTTTCATTCGACTTTCTTAAGCAACACTAATGACAATTATTCGCTAGACAAAATGGAACCAGACTTGTCAATAACCGATATAAGTCATATAGAAGTTACAAACCTGGAAGTGTTTAGGTTATTAAAGCCCCTCGACCTCAATAAATCAGCTGGGCCTGATAACATACCAGCTGTGTTTATTGTCAGGTGTGCTCAAAGCCTATCAGTTTCACTAACTTTTCTATATAGACGTTCCTTATCAGAAGGCATTTTTCCCAAAATTTGGAAATCAGCGTACATAACTCCAGTCCACAAAAAGGGACCCAGATATATAACTGAAAATTATAGGCCTGTCTCTAAAATTATATTTCTATTTGCAAAAGTGTTGGAGAGAGTGGTATATAAGCAATTACATGCTTTATTATGAAAACTAACGTAGTTTGTACACTATTTAAATATGAAAAACGGGATTCACTCACACATTCGGTGGTCTTTTCACGGTGGTTCTTTTTTGTGCGAGGCGAGACGCAACCGCGAGCGTTCTGCACTCTCCTTGAAAAAGACCACCGGATGTGGTTGAAACTATCGGAAAAGTCGGAAAGATCAAATCTTATTTTGTGAAGCGACTACTTCTCGATGCATATGTTGGAACCTTCACAGGTTGACGTGGTGTACACAGATTATAGCAAATGTTATGAATTGATCATTTCATATTATTGCGGAAACTGCAGTCTGAGGGCACACGCGGCGACTTGTATAGGTGGTTTACCTCTTATGTGGATAACAGATGTCGCAACAGTCTGCTGTTGCGCTAAATGGGTATACTATTGTATAATAATAAGTAGGTATATATTCTTCTACAATGATAATCCCTTCAGGTGTTCCTCTAGGATCGATCCTGGTGCCTCTATTGTTTATCATTTTCGTCAACGATATCTCTTCGTGTTATATTTATTCTAAGATCATCTTATATGCTGATGACATGAAGGTTCTTTGTCCAATAAAGTCACTAGAAAGCGCAGAAAATTTACAGGAAGATCTCGTTCGATTTGAAAAGTTTTGTTTTGCAAACCGTTTAGATTTAAATGTTTAAAAGTGTTATATTTGCTCATTCACTCGTAAACTCAATCCTATAATGTATGACTACAAATTAAAAAACTCGGACATCACTAGAGTCAATTTCATTCGTGACTAAGGAATTATATTTGATAATAAACTACTTTTTGATAAACATAAAGGCACATCTTTATAGGATCGCATGCTCCAATTTCTCGGCTAGGCGTGGATTAAGCGGGCGAGGAGAATAAAGTATCACATGTACAATGTGTCTGCTTTTATTACGTCACACTGAGATTTATTATTACAGCACATAGTGTTTAGATATCAACTTGAATTAACTTGGGGACAAGGTATTCCACTTAGTAGCGAACGCTGCTACGACCAAATGCAAATTGAGCTTCTCAGAGACTCCGAGCGTGTCCGCGAGCTCTCCCTCCAACGCATCTGTCGGACGATGACTAAGTTCTTAACGGTAATTGGCTCTCAATGACCGACCGACCAACGAATCAGCGAACAGCGCACACTACAAGAGTTATATCAGAGATAGCGCCACTTTGCATCTCTAGTCCACCAAAACTAAACTAGGTGGCGCTTGACTAAACAATAATATCGGTTAAAGCTATGCGCTAACACGGCCAGACTGACACTCGCACGTCCTCGGGCGATGGGTGAGGACACCATAACCTTAAAATCGGATAACATGGTCTACTACCGGGAGGGCGACCAACAGTCCCAAGGTGGTGTCGGGTTTCTCGTCCACAAGTTCCTTACTAACAACATTGTAACAATCAATAGCGTTTCCAACAGGGTCGTATACCTAATACTCAGATTATTCAAAAGATAATCGCTGAATTCAGGTATACGCACCGACAAAGTCGCACCCGGATGATGACTTAAAGGATATGATTGTATGAGGACATTAGTTGGGCCATACATACCTCTGAAACGCACTTCCTTGTGGTTATAGGGGACTTCAACGCTAAGTTGGGTAAGAGAAGTGGTGATGAGTTGAACATGGGGCATTTGGCTATGGGCTACGGAACCGTAAGGGACAGAGGTTGGCCGACTTCCTAGAGAAAGAGGGACTCTATATGAAGATCTCTTTCTTTCTGAAGCCACCGCACAGGAAATGGACCTGGTTTAGTATCGATGGTTCCACGAGAAATGAGATTGACTTCATTATGACCACCAAGAGGCAAATATTTACTGATGTCTCCGTGATCAACATGGTGAAAACCGATAGTGATCCCCGCCTAGTAAGAGGCACTTTGAATATTAATGTTAAACTGGAGAGGTCTCGTTTAATGAAGTCCGCACCGCCCTACTCGTGCCCATATTTAAGACCCCGAAAGCTTTCAATTTGCGCTGTCCAATCGCTAGAGAACATCGCTTCGGTGGACAAAATCAACAACAGGTTAGTAGAAACTGTCCATACAATGGGTTCCATGTACTTTAAACCCCACCGTACAGATAGACCACAGAAACTCTCAAACTCTCATACCCTCAACCTCATGGCTGAACGACGCTCGTTAAAACTGCAATCTTCCGATGATGCTGCAGCATAAAGGCTGCTCAATAGACAAATATGGAAGTTCTTGCGACACGACATCTGTACATTTAATGTAAACCGTATTAAAGAGAACATAGAGCGGAAAAAGGGCTCCAAAGTATTTGCAAGAGACATGTCTATTGGGCAAAGCCAATTGACAAAGCTGAAGCGTGAAGACGGCAGTGTAGCGTCGACCAAAGCAGAAGTGATGGTGGAGGTCGAGAGGTTCTATAGACAGTTATACACCTCGGTCGCTAAACCTGTTAGCAGCTCGGACAAAGATCCAAGAGCCATGCTGACCCGACATTATACCGAACATATCCCGGACATCAGCCTGTACGAGATTAGGATGGTCTTGAATGTCTTAAAACAGCTTAAGAACAACAAGGCGCCGGGTGATGACGGTATAACATTAGAGCTTTTGAAAGGGGGTGGAACACCGGTACTTAAATTCCTTCAGAAGCTCTTTAACCCTTCTGATAACTATTGCCCAAATAGTACGCATAATAATTGTGAAAACCTGGTCCAATTCTATCCAGTAGTTTCTAAGAAATAAGGTAATAACACAATAAATAGACATTTTAACAATAATTTAACCACACACGTTGCAGTTCCTGGAAAAGCAGGTAGATTTCTGCGAAATCCGTTGTATTATTGGCCAAATATGGCGAATCGCCATTCAGCGGGTTAACACCGTCCTACTCGAAGGATCAACGCCAAAAGCATGGAACAAGGGTGTGGTGATGTTATTCTTCAAAAAAGGTGACAACACCTTATTGAACAATTACAGACCCATCTCGCTTTTGAGCCTTGTTTATAAGCTGTTTTCGAAGGTCATCACGAATCGTCTCAATCGCAGGTTTGATGAATTCCAGCCTCCGGAACAAGCCTTTGTTTAGCGTTTGTGGACTATGAGAAGGCCTTTGATTCGATCGAGACGTGGGCAGTGCTTGAGTCTCTCCAGCGGTGCCATATTGACTAACGTTATATCGAAGCTTTGAAGTGTTTGTACAATAACGCCAACATGTCAGTCCGAGTACAGGAGCATAGTTCGAAGGCAATTCCATTGCAAAGAGGCGTGAGACAAGGAGATGTAATATCTCCGAAACTGTTCACCGCTGCATTGGAAGAAGCCTTCAAGCTTCTGGAATGGCAAGGACTCGTCATCAACATCAACGGCGAATATACGAGTATTAACGGCGATATTGTAGTCATGGCAGAATCCATGAAAGACCTCAGTTCAATGCTCGAAGGCCTCCATCGAGTTTCCCAACGGGTAGACCTTAAGATGAACATGGATAAGACGAATATTATGTCTAATGCTCATGTTGTGCCTACCCCAGTATCAGTTGGGAACTTAGTTCTCGAAGTTGTTGACGAATACATCTACATAGAACAGACAGTCAAACTAGGCAGGTTTAGCTTAGAAAAAGAGGTCAATCGTCAAATCCGACTCGGCTGGGCAGCATTCCGGAAATTTTAAGAATTCTTCTCGTCAAAAACATAAGAGTCTTTGATCAATGTGTGTTACCAGTGATGACATATAACACTGAAACGTGGTCTTTTACTATATGCCTCATAAGCAAGCTCAAAGTCGCACAACGAGCTATGGAGAGAGCTATGCTCAGGGTTTCTCTACGTGATCGAATCAGAAATGAGGAGATTCGTAGACGAACTAAAGTCACTAAACTAAAGTGGCAGTGGGCAGGCCACATAGCATGCAGAACAGATGGCTGATGGAGCCGGAAGGTTCTGGAGTGGAGACCACAGACAGGCAAGCGCAGCGTAGGTCGTCCACTGACAAGGTGGACTGACGACCTGACAAAGTTGTCAGGACGACGTTGGATGCAGGCCGCTTCCAACTGGTTCTTTTGGAAATTTCTGGGGGAGACCTATGTTCATCAGTGGATGTCCTATGGCTGAGATGATAATAATGATGATTATAGGTTATGTTTGATGGAGTAGCCTTATACCCTTTAGCAATAGTGTAAAAAATCTAGGTCTGATTCTAGACCAATCTCTAACATGGGGTCCCCAAGTTGAGGCTGCAAGTCGTAAGTTAATTGCTTCTGCGGGTTCCTTGAGAAGACTCTGTATTTTTTTACCAACAGCTACTAAAGTGTGTCATCGCTGCTTCTGTTTGTATTTAATTGCATTTAAATGATTATAAAACCATTATTATATCGTCAAGGGAAACATTAATTTTAAAAACATGATCCTCAAGTTTTTTGTAATGACATAAATTATGTTTAACAGATAACTAAATGCAAAAGATATTGCACTCAGAGCCGTGGTGTACCGTATAAATATCGGCACATGATTCAATATTAACCAGAAATAAAGTATCGCTTTGAAAAGAAACATTATCTTTCCGTTTACTTCACAATGGCGTTTGACAAGAAAGCTGTGCTGGTGCTGATGATGGTGATGTGCGCGCTCGCCATCACTTTTGCGGCTGAACATGTCCAGCCTTGCGATCAGGTCTGCCCCCGCATCGAACCTGAGCGGGTATCGTGCTGCCGAGCTCAAGGCTACACCGGGTATTCCTATTGTACGAAAAGCGGATCGATGTACTGTAATTAATAACAATTCGTCTGTCAATCGCACCACACATGATAATGTCTGCATAGAACAGAATATATATAACTGCACATTTATGTATTTTTTTCTGTTTGAATTCCTTAATAATCCGTATGTTGTAGTGAAACATTAATGAATTATTGTATTCAATATGCACTGTATTCGCCATAAACTTCTTTTCATTTGATTTTTACTCCGATATGGCCAGAGCTAAAGATTCTTTTTTCATATTTGGAAAACAAACAGCTTATAATATTGAGCTAATATAAATGTAAATTTAGAACCAATTACAACTTGCCCAATTAGTATACACTAATAGAATACTACAGACAGATAGTCCTAGTTATCAGCAATCTTAATAAATGAGATCTGTATCTAATTTAATGGAAGATAACATTATTGAAATAATGAGTAGGTACATATAAAAACTATGCTAGTACAATATTAAAATTTAACCAGTTGAAATAATTGTTCATATAACCTAATATACTTAAATGGTTTAAACCATGGACCTCAAATTTTACTATCGATGGTTTAAAAACAGCCATCTAAAATTATTATTTAAAATAGGTAGACTAGAGACCTACATATTGTATTTTAATTTTTGGTATCTGCTAATTTCTATGCATGCACAAATAAAGACCACATCCACACGCTACGGCAAGTTATACAGAAGGCCGAAGAGTATAACTTGCCTCTTTGTTTAGCGTTTGTGGACTATGAGAAAGCCTTTGATTCGATCGAGACGTGGGCAGTGCTTGAGTCTCTCCAGCGGTGCCGTATTGACTATCGGTATATTGAAGTGCTGAAGTGTTTGTACAAAAACGCCTACATGTCAGTCCGAGTACAGGAGCAGAGTTCGAAGGCAATTCCATTGCAAAGAGGCGTGAGACAGGGAGATGTTATATCTCCGAAACTGTTCACCGCTACATTGGAAGACGCCTTCAAGCTTCTGGAATGGCAAGGACTTGGCATTAATATTAACGGCGAATACATCACTCACCTTCGATTTGCCGACGATATTGTAGTCATGGCAGAATCCATGGAAGACCTCAGTACAATGCTCGAAGGCCTCCATCGAGTTTCCCAACGGGTAGGTCTTAAGATGAACATGGATAAGACGAAAATTATGTCTAATGCCCATGTTGTACCTACCCCAATATCAGTTGGGAACTCAGTTCTCGAAGTTGTTGACGAGTACATCTACCTGGGACAGACAGTCAAACTAGGCAGGTCCAACTTCGAGAAAGAGGTCAATCGTCGAATCCAACTCGGCTGGGCAGCGTTCCGGAAACTTCGCGAAGTCTTCTCGTCAAAAATACCTCAGTGCCTCAAGACAAGAGTCTTCGACTAATGTGTGTTACCAGTGATGACTTATGGCACTGAAACGTGGTCTCTTACTATGGGCCTCATAGACAAGCTCAAAGTCGCACAACGAGCTATGGAGAGGGCTATGCTCGGGGTTTCTCTACGTGATCGAATCAGAAATGAGGAGATCCGTAGAAGAACGAAAGTCACCGACATAGCCCAGAAGATTAGCCAGTTAAAGTGGCAGTGGGCAGGGCACATAGCACGCAGAACAGATGGCCGATGGGGCCGAAAGGTTTTGGAGTGGAGACTACGGACCGGCAAGCGCAGCGTAGGTCGTCCACCGACACGGTGGACAGACGACCTGATGAAGATCGCAGGACGACGTTGGATGCAGGCCGCTTCCAACCGGTCCTTTTGGAGAATCATGGGGGAAGCTTATGTTCAGCAGTGGACGTCCTACGGCTGAGATGATGATGATGACAAATAAAGACATTTTACAAAGTTATTGCTTCCATAGAAATATTGTACCTAATTAATTGGAAAAAATAGTAACCGTCAAAATAGTTAGAACATACATAATTTTTGAAGTAGAAAGAAAGTAGTTCTGAAGCAAAGTACTTCCGCGCGGTCCCGAGCATAGATATAATATACGTACTATATGGGTACTAGAAGTCTACGTGCATAATTATCTATGGCATATGGTGCCGACCGATACAATCTCTACGTTCAAATAATAACACAATAATAACAATAATAAAACGCAGCAACAAACGCAAAACTAACAATAAAAAAATAGTTTGATAGTTTAGCCCGATCGAAAGAATCATTATTATGTAGCTTTGGATTTAAAAATGCATTCGTTTTTTGCATCGGAACAATAATCCAGAAATCCGAAACAATGAGCCAGAATGCCCGATATATTACTAATTTTACATATAGCTATCATAAGGATAAACAATATAAATTCATTAATCTACTTCCAGTCATACAACAAACTAGATATATTTACATTAAAATACATAAAAAAAATATAACACACATATAAAATAATACATACATTTTAGTTCAAGCTTACCTTAGAAACAGGAATTTTAGAAGTGAGAATAACATAATATATGGCAGGTAAAAAGCTCAACAATAGCTATCGGTGATTTCCTAGATTTCTGTTTCTTCGAGCTTTAAGGCTTTTCTTATGAAATAGGTTGGCATACGAGCAGGCAGCTCACCTGATAGTAAGTGTTATCGTCGCACACGGACTTCCGTAATTAGTTGAGCAGTTTCCTGCAACTATACGATAGTGGGAAAGGGTGTTTTTTAGGTACCTGGGTTCCGTGGGGTATGTCGGGAGGCTCTGGATCTGACGGGGGCTGGTGACCGTGAGTCCTCGTTGGAGGCGTCCTGCTGTGGACGTCGTGCTGAAGAACTGTTGTTCACTTGTAGTTATAGTTTGTATTGTCTTATTGATGCACTGGTTCACGCACTCGCGTACGCGTATTTTACGTCGGTAAAATTTGGGGGCGTATCCTGGTCGTAGCGAAATGCGGCGGCGCAGAGCGGATTTAGCGGGATTTAGCGTGCGCGCGAGCTGATTGCGTCTCGGTCACATGTTTTCGCGTAAACACGGGCTGATTTAGGAGGTGGTGTGTGGCCGTGCCGAACACACCCTAAAGGTCAATCTGAGCTGACGTGTAACGCGAAGCGTTTATGCTGATGACGGTTGCCGATTGCGCCGTGCGGACGCGACGGCGCCGAAAAGGTGACTGGCTGGCGGGCGAGAGTTCGGGGCTCATTTGCAGCGGTTGTCACCCAGGCTCGTGGTGACGGCCGCGGCCTTAGGCCGCCTACTTCCAAATCTCGGGGGGGGCGATGGAAGCTGCCGCCACCTTTACATGGCGGTGGTGCGGTCTATGGCCCTCTATGGTGCCCCCATATGGGCAGGGTCCCTAAACGCTCGGGAGACCGCCTTTCTATGTAGGGCCCAGAGAGTCATGGCGGTGAGAGTGTGCAGGGGCTACCGGACACTGTCACACGAGGTGGCCTGCGTTCTCGCTGGTTCCCTTCCATGGGACCTGGAGGCCGAGGTTCTTTCTTAGGTCTTCTGGCGTAGAACGTAGGCCCGACAGGAGGGTCTCAATCCTGCCCTCCAAGAGAAGAGACAATGGTGAACGGACGCCAGGAAGGTAGCGTTGGCGTCCTGTAGTAGACGGCTGGCCGTGGGCCCGCGGAGAGGAGCCGGAGCCAGCCGGTTTCTCGAGGCGGTCTGGCCAATACTGGAGGAGTGGGTTCAGCGGGGGCACGGGTCACTTACCTTCCGAATGACTCAGGTCCTCTCGGGGCATGGATGCTTTGGGAGGTACCTGTGTAACGTGGCCCGGAGAGAAGCGACCCCTGCGTGCCACCAGTGCGGCTGCGTAGAGGAAACCGCGCAGCATGTATTGGAGGCGTGCCCGGGGGCAGAGGAACCGCGGCAGACCCTTGTCTCGGTAGTAGGGGCGGACCTCTCTTTACCGACCATCATAGCCAGGATGGTCGATGACGAGAGGTCATGGGAGGCGATGGTCTCTTTCTGTGAGGACGTGATGTCGCAGAGAGAGACCGAAGAGCGCGAGAGAGAGATAAATCCCCTCTCTCTCCCGCTCCGGAGGGCGCGGACACGGAGGCGAGCTATTCGAGCCCGCACTCCGTCTCCGCTAGCAGGGCCTGGGTTGTCGGACGTGGGACGTTCGGCACCTCTCATCCATGAGGTCCTTCTGAGGTGGCGCATACAGCGCGTGGCTCCAGCCACGCGCTGTATGTCCCAGCGCGTGGCTGGAGCAGTACGAAGGGGGGCAATCTGTCCGTCCTCCGAGGTGGGTCTGTCCTGAAACATCGAGGGGCAGACGTCGGCAAGACAGGGCTGCGGAGAATGCGCAAACGGCTCCGTAACCCTGTTTGAAGTCGTTGCCGAAGGACATCGTGGGGTTTTTAGTCGGTAGTGAGAGTCCGACATAACCCGTTCGTTATCCCCGACGAGCGGGTATGCGTAAATGCATTTTCCCCACGAAAAAAAAAAAGGGTAGGACGAGCTTGAACCCTTTTGTGTGCAGAAATGGCTCGTCCTCCTACCGAATACTCAGGTAGGGCATTGAGCTGACGTTTTAAAAGGACATGACCCGCGGTGAGTAATTCAAATTCCGCGGGGTCAAAAGAGAGTGGGCTGAGAGGGCGTACATTGAGCATGGCTGCAATGCGCGCTAAAAGAGCTGAAAGTGTAGGTGCGATATTGTTATTATTGGTTGCAAGAAAGTCTTGTATTTCCCTAAGTTCATTTCTAGCGCCTACATAAATTGTACCGCAATTATATCTAAATAACGTTGTGACTTTGCTGAATACGAGCTGAACAATCACGCGGTCGGCGGGTAAGTCGGCCATGTACGGAGCCTTGGGTTTAGCGCGGAAACGTAAACATTGTATACATTTGTATACTCGATGTCGCATTACACGACGAGCTGATAACGTCCAGAATTGCTGGCGTAAGGGTGAGTGCAGAATGTCCGCACCTAGCTGACTTAAGGTGTTTGCGACGACAGTTTGTCGTCGTGTTGTGTGTGTGTGCTGAAGAATTGCGGGCAGGTAAAATGTGTGCGGATTATCTGCGTGCTGAGATTTGTGCTGATTGGCTATGAGCTGAGCTGATATGTGCTGATTCTTTGTGGGCTGAGTCGGTATGTGCTGAATGTGCCGTCCTAGTCATTGCCTAGGCGGCGGTGAAGAACGCGAGGTAGTGCGCGGTGGAGTACGACGGGAGTACACCATCTGGCCCGTATCAGGTGAGGGACGGCGCCGTGGTACCTCGCGCTGTTGTACCGGCAATAAGCGCACTGGTGGTGCGTAGTATCGGGTACATACCCGTAGCTTGTGACCCTTTACATTACACCATGGGTAGCAATGGTTGTCACCATAGCGAGGTTGCGCGTTCGATCCCTGTTTGGGTCTTGGTGCAGAGCTGAAAGGTCGTGAGTTCGAACCCTGCGCATAGCGCTGAGGTTGCGGGTTCGAAACCTGCTGAAGTGGGGGCGAGAAGCGCACGGGTATAGGCGCGGAGCTGAGAGGGTGCAGGTTCGAAACCTGCGTATAGCACGGAGGCTGCAGGTTCGATACCTGCTGAGCTGATGGCGAAAAGCGCGCGGGTATAGTCGCTGAGCTGAGAGGTTGCAGGTTCGAAACCTGCGCATAGTGTGGAGGCTGCAGGTTCGATACCTGCTGAGCTGATGTTGAGAAGCGCGCGGGTATAGGCGTGGAGCTGATAGGTTGCAGGTTCGAAACCTGCGTATAGCACGAAGACTGCAGGTTCGATACCTGCTGAGCTGATGGTGAGAAGCGCGCGGGTATAGGCGCGGAGCTGAGAGGGTGCAGGTTCGAACCCTGTGCATAGCACTGTGGCTGCGGGTTCGATACCTGCTGAGCTGACGGCGAGAAGCGCGCGGGTATAGGCGCTGAGCTGAGAGGGTGCAGGTTCGAAACCTGCGCATAGTGCGGTGGCTGCAGGTTCGATACCTGCTGAGCTGATGATGAGAAGCCCGCGGGTATAGGCGCGGAGCTGAGAGGGTGCAGGTTCGAAACCTGCGTATAGCACGGAGGCTGCAGGTTCGATACCTGCTGAGCTGATGGCGGAGGGGGCGCGGGTTGTGAGGTAAACCTTGGTAACTCAGTTAGGGGGATGACCGAGTTTACCGTATGTGGCGCAGTTTTTACATCGTCATTGGTAGCTAATGACCATGTTTTTTGTTCTAATTTTACAACGAGAACCAAAGAACCTTTTACATCCTGTCAGATAAATATGACTCGATGACATCAAGCGCAGCTCCACGAATACCATAATGGAAAAGCTTTCGAATCAGTATACGGTGTTCCACACAATCAAATGCTTTAGAGAGATCACAAAAAACACCAATAGCATCATGTGAGCTCTCCCAAGCCTTTAAGACATACATCATTAACTTCACACCGGCATCCTTAGTTGATCTTGTTTTCGTGAAGCTGAACTGATTTTCGTGCAGTATTGAATGCTCGTTGAAGTGCGCCAAAAGTTGTTTGAGCATAATTTTTTCAGAGATCTTACTCAAAATTGGTAGTATAGATACTGGTCTATAATTTGAAGGGTCTGTTTTCTCTCCAGCCTTAAAAATTGGAATGCTTCTACTATATTTCATTAAATTAGGAAAGGTACCTATATCTATAATAATAATAATAATAATAATATGCCTTTATGCCCAATATTAAATTAAGTAACATATCTCTAAGAGGTCTTTAATTTTAATTAACTAATATATACTGCATACTAAATATTTTACATTATATAATTTGTTTTTTATTGGGCACAGAGATTTGGGTATAGGCATCCTGCATGTCGTTCCATATTTTTTTTTCTCCTTTTTTTCCTCTATCTATACAAAGATTAAATAAGCGGGCCAAAATAGGACCCATAAAACGAATAATTGGCTCTACAATTTTTACTGACATTCCCCATAAGTCTTCAGTATTCTTTATATTTAAGTTTTTAAATGTTTTTATAATTTCGACAGTTGAAGTATATTCAAAAGAAAAACTGGGTACTTCGTTCGTGAAATTAGCTAACAATAGCTTCTGCTGCATTGGGGCAAGAATTCAGTGACTTGGTGACTTCTAGAGGTAAATTAGAGAAGAAATTATCAAAGTATTTGCTACATTTATTGGTTCTGAGACAGTCTGATTGTTAATTACAAGGACACATGCAGTGTCTTTTGGTTTATTTTTGCCGGTCTCAGTATTTATAGTCTTCCAAACTGTTTTTATTTTGTTATTAGAATTTCCGAATTTTATCTCTAATAAACAAAGCTTTAGCACGCATACAAACAGTCTTAAATAATTTTGAATAAGTTTTGACATAGTTATGGAAAACTTTTACAGATGTCATTGTTTTTTTATGATATAACTCATACATGGTATCTCTACTTTTTCGAATACCTCGAGTAGCCCAGTCACCAAAAACTAACTTCCCACTTGTACACATTTTAACCTTTGGACAAACTTCATTGATCTCGGTACTAACTAAAGATAATAATAATCGTTAGGGTCCTCTTCCGAAAGATTCGCGATGCAAAGTTTTGCTTCAATATTTTGCTGAAGCTTTCCGAGCCTACTATTACAAGAACTTATATACAGGAAAGAAAAAAACAAACTGAGCAATGAGAAGGACAAAAGACCATGGGTAACAAATGAAACCAAGGAACTACTAAAAAACAGAGCACAATTAATATCTATAGTATTACTTTTTAAAGCACTAACGCCTGCTTAAGCGATCTCAAACATTGAAATTTATAGAGAAAAAAAAACAAGACCCGCAAGACGGTTAGTCAAATAGAGAGTTTAAATTCGATGCTCGGACCAGATTCTCGGTGGCCTAGTTGGTCAATGGCGTCTGACACGGAGATCCAGAAGACGCGGGCTCGAATCCCGTCCGAGGATGGAATTTTTCTCTCTATAAATTTCAATGTTTGAGATCGCTTAAGCAGGCGTTAGTGCTTTAAAAAGTAATACTATAAAAATTACAAGGGCTGCGATTTCAATACGAAAGTTTCAAGTATTTCTAAATAATGCTTCTTTCGGTTGGATGGTACTGTTAAACTGTCCAATAGATGTCGCTCCGTCCCCGCAAGACGGTTTAGTCAAATAGAGAGTTTAAATTCGATGCTAGGACCAGATTCTCGGTGGCCTAGTTGGTCAATGGCGTCTGACACGGAGAGTCAGAAGACGCGGGTTCGAATCCCGGCCGAGGATGGAATTTTTCTCTCTATAAATTTCAAGAATTAATATTTATATTGGAGAAAACAGAAAAGGTAAGAAAACACATATCATAAATAAGTAAAATTATTAAACACAACATGAGAAAAGATCGTCATAGGTACAGGCTAAGATTATTCGAAACCTGCATTAAGAAGGCAGGAGGACTCAAAAAAGCAATGAAAAAGTAAAACGAAAAAATAGAATGGATACCTAGTATAACAAATAAAGCCAGTAAACAAGAAACTAGACGCCCCGAAATTATGACAATAGCCACTGAATTCCTCATCCTCATCCCCAGGTCCCGAAACAGTACATTATTGTTTTTGACCATTTTTCCTTCCCTCTGATTGTATGCCCTGTCCATTTGCACTTAAGTTTCTTAATTGTTACTGTAACAGGGTCTGACACGATAGCCTCATTAGCAAGCTTCCTTCATACGGCCTTCCCACTGGTTTGTGTGTCTGGATTTCAGATTTCTTGAGGGATCGGTCGATTCGAGTAGTCATCAATGGCTGTTCTTCCGCCCAATTGGCTATAAATGCCGGAGTCCCCCAAGGATCAGTACTCTCCGCAACACTTTTTCTGCTGCATATTAATGACCTGCTGAAACCCGGTATTTTTGGTTACGCAAATGACAGCACCGTTGTGGAGAGTTACACATCTAACGCACGAACCAGTGCATTACAAATCCAGTCTCATAGGGAAGCGATGGTTCAGCGCTTGAACTTTTCTTTGCAGGCAGTCTTCGATTGGGGCGATGCCAATCTAGTTAAGTTCAATGCTGCTAAAACCCAGGCGTGTCTTTTCTCCGCCAAACGGAGCCCTTTCCAGCTGGCTCCTACTTTCAGGGATGTGTCCGTGCCGATAAGTAACCATTTAGAGCTTCTTGGCATCTCATTAACACCAACTCTCAATTTCGGCTCCTATATTGAGTCCAAAGCCCAGCTTGCCTCAAAAAGCTTGGTGTTTTGGCTAAGGTGAGACAATACTTCACACCGGGACAGTTGCTTTATCTTTATCAAGCCCAAGTCCGGTCGTGTATGGAGTACTGTTCTCACCTTTGGGATGGTTCTGCCAAATACCAGCTGGAGACACTGGAAACTATTGAGAGGAGAGCCAAGAGACTGATTAACGACGACCACCTAGTACGCAAGAGACTCCAGAGTCTCGAGCATCGCCGCAAAGTCGCTTGTTTATCGGTTTTTTATCGGATACATTTCGGTGAGTGTGCAATGGAACTTCGCAATTTGATTCCGCCATCCCCATTCTATAATCGGACATCCAGAGATACTCGAAGCGCCACCGCTTTATGGTGGATATTCCATTTACCCGGACGAAGCGATTTACTTCTTCGTTTATCATACGAACCGCTAGGGAATGGAACACCCTCCCTGAGTCGGTGTTTCCGGTTAAGTACGATATGGGGGTCTTCAAAACACGAGTGCATAGGTATCTTCTGGGTAAGCGCGCTCCATCATCGATCGCATCATCACTTAGCATCAGGTGAGATAGTGGTCAAGTGCTACCCAGTTCGGTATAAAAAAAAAAAAAAAAACATCTTTTGTTTTGGTTTGTTTTTTAAAAGTGGTAGTTCTTACTCTGTCTGGCAGCCTTTTCCCTATCATGCTGCTTTCCATGGCATTTTGACAGGTTGTAAGTTTCTTAATGTGGGCTTTAGTAGTTGACCAGGATTGGCATCCATATGTGAGTACTGGCAGTATGCATGTGTTGAATAAGTTTCTTAATGTGGGCTTTAGTAGTTGACCAGGATTGGCATCCATATGTGAGTACTGGCAGTATGCATGTGTTGAATAATTTTCTCTTAATGGCCATACTCATGTCTCTGGTTTTCATGATGTCTTTCAGACTCCAGTATTGTTTCCATGCATTTCCTATTCGCCTGTCTATTTCTTTTGATGTTGAGTCCTGAGGTGTGATAACTTGACCTAGGTAGATATATTCGTTTTCATAGTCTATAGTGTTGTTATCAACAATGATAGGTAGAGGTTCGGTTCGGGACCTGGGGATGGTTAGCAGGTGGGAGACTATCGGTAAACATTTAGAATCGTGGCGCCTGAATTCGGGGGGGGGGGGGCTGTAGTGCCCCCCCGCAAACCCCACCCGCCGGAGACCATTAGTTTTCGAGTTATGTTTGTTTAAGTATTTTGAGGTTAAGTACTGCATTTCGATCTACTACCACCCCCGCGTCGGCTCTGCAATCCGACAAGACTGCTTGAAATCGGGGTGCAATGAGTTGGTTCTGTCACTGACTTCGACCTATTCTAACTAACTATAACTAACCTATAGGTATGTCACAGACAAGTGACTTTGCCAATTCATTAGATAGCTACTGATATACTATTGTGCACAAATTTGGAACAAAAGTAGTTTGATGAAGCCTGGTGGGTCACAGTTCAAACCTAACCTAACCTATAGGTTTGTCGCAGCAAAATCGGAGTCCAAAATCGTAGCAAAGTCGTTGAGATATCAAAAGAAAGCGCACAAAAACAGGAGAAAACATTCACGTACACTCGGAAGTAACGGAATGACGCGAGTATTCCGACAGTGACATTACGCTATCTTCGATGTTTGCGTTCCGTTTCAAGAACTTACATACAACGTACATGTCAAAAAAGGCTAAAAGTTACCTAGAAACGTTTCGTTTTACGCATTAATGTCATTTATGTCACCTGTCACTATCAAAATTACGGTGTTTTATTGAAACTTTAAAAAACTATTTAGACTATTTTGGCGTGTCTCCGGCAGCAAAAATGTTGTAAATACGCTTTATACAAACCCCTTCAACCCACCCACAGTTTTTGTTTCACCAAATTCAGGGGTCACGATTCTAAAGCCAACCCAGACTATCTACTATCGAACTACCTATGATGTGGGATCTTCTTTATAAGGCCAAAAACTATGTTCCAATTTAACACTTTTTATTATTCAAATATAAGGACAATGTTGCGCGACAAGGGCGGGGAGACGACTGTGTGGGCAAGGTGCGGGCGGCGGTGCGCAGACGCAAACCGCGGCGTAAGCAATCCTTGCCCCCATAATATAACCCCTCCATAATAAAAAAAATTTTTAATAAAAAATTCAATCTTAAAAACATGAGTCTTATTTCTAGGCATACCCAATCTTATTCTTTATCATACACACAGAACATGCCAAAGGTACTTACTGCCAACAGTGGCGTACGTGACATGCTAATTAAGCCAAATAATGTTCTCAACTTACATTCGCAAAAGTGTTGACGATAATAATATCGTACATGTACATTTATGGTTAATATTACTGTTCATTTATTACTTTTCCAAATACCTTTCAAAATCACAGTATTATTCTTTATTTCTTATACAACAATTTTAAACGCTTTTACACAATTCACTGGTCTATCAGCAAACTTTAGAAATCAAAAATAAAAATAATACAAAATCATATAAAGGTACACATACCTAATTTGCCACAGTTTTAAAACACATTTTTCACATTTGAATATAATAAAATCAAGCACTGTACTGAACAGTCTGGGCCTGCACTGGCGTAGTGCTTTGTTGAACGGCTTTGTCTGCCACATTCAACACTGCTACGGAACCTAACTCTTTCAGAGCCCACTTTTATTATTTACTTCCGAGCTTAATTCCTCTATTGCATCTCTTATACAACAGGTATATGCCGATTAACATAACTGCACTTAAAAGACAAATTACTACTATGCCATATTTGTCAAACTTTTGCTCTAATGTCGACTGGCTAGCGTTATTCGCGCCATTTTGAGCGATTATCACATCTTCTCGTTTACTGTACGTTTTACCCATTTTTATAAAAATGGAGTAAAATATAAAAATGTAGGTATAAAGAAAATAGATCTGCAACGTACAACTTGCTGCTCACGATTAAAATAAGTATGCCTACCAAAATGTCTAATTTTATTTACCTTATATCTACTAAAATTGCTTACATAATAATATAAGCTTAACTCCTAATCTGTTGTCCCACTTTACTGTCCAAGCTACGCGATGCGATGCCAACCGTGCTGACTCTAAGGGTAGCCATACCCCGACGTTGGTTCTGCAATACCTAAATTAACCCGTAAAACGTCGGCAACCATCGTCGAAATAGCGCCGGGAAAAAAATATAGCAGGGACATCCTCAATGTGACAAATCATTTTTCGTGATGTCCTTTTTCCTGGATGACTGATATTATGTACCGCATCAAAAGCTACTTTCCTAAACGGTTCGGGAAGATAGGGTCTGGCATTGCGCGTTGATATTTCACAATAAATTAACTTATTACTGTTAGGTAACAACATCTGCTTAAATTGCACTTTACTGTTCGTGTCGTTCTGCAATAATGTAATATGAGAATCTCCTTCCTGCGCTTGCGCTAATTCTTCGTAATCAACACGTGTGGGGCAATCTATGAGCTCACTACGTGACAGCGCGTCAGCAAACTGATTCTCCTTAGCTCTGACATGTTGTATGACGCTTGTAAATTCGGTGATGTACAACAATCCGTAACGTTTTTAGTTGAGAATGCAGATTTATAGAGCTAAGAAATCCTTAACAAACGGTGTAAAAATTTTTGTTCTACGACAAAAATTGACGAAGTTATGACCGAATTACTAGCGAAGTTCACCGAGTGGCCGTCGCGATAGCTGTGACGTCACTGTGACGGTCGCCGCCAGTTAGCCGTTGGCAGCGATAAGGCGCGCAGTGTTTTGTTTCTTTAAAACAAATTAAGTGTCCGATTTGTGTGTAATTCACTTTTTAAACTATGTATACCTAAATATTGTACAGTGCCCAAATGTATAAACACTTCAATTAAAACGCCAGAAAAACTATTTTTTAACGTGCCGAAAGACCCAAAACTTCGTACAAAAAAATGGTATTCGGTTGTAAAACGAGATGATAAAACTCCACCCTCTGCCCAGGCTACAAGACATTGCTGTGAAGATCATTTCGATGTGAGTACCTACATAACTATACCTATTATTTGGTTGATATTTATTAAAATAAGGTGGTACCTACTATTAAGTGCAGTGTACCTTTCTATATATCTTATTTTAAGCTGCTGTATTAATAGAAACATACCTTCTTACTTTTTCTGAGTATTGTGTATAAACCTACGTACCTACCTACCTATTTGCCCGTTCTCATTTCTATGTAATATTCCAAGGTTAAAGCACAGAAACGTACTTAGGTAAAAATCAAAGAGTGAATGACATATTACTTATTTTTTTTAATCATCTACACAACAGCGGTGCATTTATGTATCTGCCTCAGCTATGCCTTACTGTTAGAAGCAACTACATTATTATAATCCTACTAATATAACACTCGCATAAATTGTAACATACGTAGCGCAGTCCGCTTGGTCGAACATAACCGATTACCAAGGTTAAGCAATGTTCAGTAAGGAAAGTACTTGGATGGGTGACCGCTTTGTGGTTCAACTGAGTGTTACCGTGCTTCGGAGGGCACGTAAAGCCGTCGGTCCCGGTTGTTGGTCGTAACCGTAAGACAACAGTCGCTAAGCCATGTCGGATACCTTCAGGCGGTCTGAAAAATCCTGACACCAGGACTGCCCCACAAGTCCACATGACATGCAAGCACTAATAATATAATCAATCCGAAAGTTAGCGTGTGTGTGCGTGAATGTGTTACCACGTATCTCCGTAACTACTTGACCGATTTTAATGAAATTTGGAATGTAGATAGTTTATACTCCGGACACAGGCTAATTCAATCATCATCATCAGCGGGGCTTAACTAGTATTTTTATATTTCAGTTGGAAGAAGATATGGAAAATTACGTAAAGTTTAAGTTGGTTGGAGGAAAGCTTAAACTGAAGAAAGGAGTTTTGCCTCATAAGTTTGAATGTCAAAAGCCTCAAAAAAAGAAAATTGACCGACCAGGTTATAAGAAAAGACAAGATATAGAATATTTTGAAAGAGTTTTAAGTAAAAAGATTGGACACGAAGATCTGTTGTCACATTCCTTTGAAGTAGTGGAGTGTGAGAATCAAGACTCAAACATCATCCAAAACAGTGATCCCCTCAACATACCTGAAGAAATAGACGTAATATCAAAAAACAATGTAAGGGGTCAAAAAACACAAGCAGTGCAAGTTAATATAAAACCAAAAATGAAAACTAAATCTAATAATACGCCAATCAAATGGAAACAACGCATAGTTAAAAAAAGCAAGCCCTGAAAATCTCGATACAAACGTTAGCTTCACGATCAGCAACTCAAATTCAAGTAACACTACTCGTTCTTTTGGTGTTAATGCTAGTGATAAGGAGTCACATGATTTGGAAATCACAAAAACAATCAATAAAAATGTCTTCAATGAGCACATGCAAAAGGGCGCTTTAATGGCTATATCTCAAGATCCAAAATTACTGATAGGCGTTCCTGCCCATTCATTCTTTTGTATTAAACATTTACAAAACTTCACGGGAATATCATCTATTCAAATCCTAGTGATTTTACGAAAAATCCGATGGCATGAACCTAACTCAATCCTTGCAATACATTTTGGTCTCTCTGAGAGTTCTGTAAAATCATTCGCGAAATGATCTACATATGAATGAACGACAACAATTATTTCATTTACATTCGATAGTATAAACTCTTAAGTTCTGAATATGTCCCTGTACCTACACTTTACATTCACTTCATTACACCTGCCTACCACTAACTAACAAATTAAAGATTACTAATAAGTACCTACGTACGTAGATAAATAAGCAGCATCCTTACCTTTGAGGTTTTCCAACCACGGGTTTCAGCGCTGGTGAACTTGGAATGATTAGGTACCTAGATAATCAAATACCATAAAAGAATCCACTTTTGGAAGATTATCTGACTGAGCTTGCACAAAACCCGCATCTACTTTATTAGTACTCATATTACTTATGTACGTTTTATACTTAAGTAACACAAAATTACACTCCAACAACACTTTATGTAAATAAATTGCCAAATACTAGGGACCAACCGAGTCGCGCGTCGCCGCTGCTACGTCGAACCGTGAAGGTACGGACAGACGTGCTCATGAAGGTACGGACAGACGTGCTCATTACTAGCACAAAAGCATGCTTTTATTGAGCAAGTGCTCATTAGTAGCACGTGTGTAATGTAATGAGCATGCTTATTTAGAGCGTGCTCAAAAATCAAACGACGTTTGATTTTCGAGCATGCTACCTAAGGTGCGGGTAGGAGGGGGGCGTGATCCGAGCACGTCTGAACATGTTTGCTTATTAGCATGCTATTATCCATTTTGTCTCAATCTGCAGCGGACGACTGTTTTATGCAATTAAATGATGTAATTAATTAAAATAAAAACGAAAATTAAACCCGCAATATGTCGCGTTGGGGAGAAGAAAAATCTTTGCTTTTTGTGTCACATTATAGAAGTTACGAATATCTGTGGAACACACATTCTCCTTTATATAAAAATAATGTTGCACGTAATAATGCATATGAGGCTTTATTAAAGGACATGAATGATTCAAGTTTATCAATAAAAATAATTAAAACTAAAATTAAAAACCTAAGATCTGTGTATCATGCCGAAGTAAGAAAAATCAACGATTCGAAGCGGTCCGGAGCTGGTGCAGCAGACGTTTATAAACCAACCATGTCATGGTTTACGGAAATGAATTCATTTATGGCAGACACGGACGATTATCGTGAAACTGTTGAATCCGACTTGGTGGTAAGTACCTATCTATTAAGTTATATGTTAATCATATGATCTTGCCATGGCAATGCCTCTGTTGTTTCGAAAAGTTGTGCATAAGCGTTTCTTATTGCCACCGCTTGTCGAGAGGCGTGATTAATTCAAGTTGCTGGTAAACTTTCCATAGCTATGCGCAATTGATCTCTCCATGATCCTTGTATAACAACACATTGTTGTGTGTCTTCAAAATCAACACATCGTTGGGTAATATACATATCGGACGTTTTTCGAAGCCAATTGTGTAAACAACAAGCAGCCAATGTAATCGTGTCAATTTTATCTGGTGTCATGTCTATATTGTTCAGAAAAACCCGAAAACGTGTAACTAAAATCCCAAAGGTATTTTCAACTATTCGTCTGGCTCTAGACAAACGATAGTTGAATATTTTTTCTTTATGCGTTGGTGTCGTGACATATGGCTTCATAATATAAGTTTTTAGTGGAAAAGCAGCGTCTCCAATAATGACTGATTTCTCTGGTAAATTAAGAGTATTTCTTTCCAAAGCCTTTCCCAAGCTAGATTGATGAAACACTCCTCCATCCGAAGCCCTTCCATTGGTTCCAATATCCACATACGAGAAACAATTATCATGGTCAACTAATGCCAGGAGTATAACGCTGTGAGCACCTTTGTAGTTGTAGTAATCTGAAGAGTCATCAGGAGCAAAAATATTTATATGTTTTCCATCAATCGCTCCCACACATCCTGGGAAATTCCATTTTGTTCGAAATCCATGTTCAATGCGCTTCTATTCTTCATAACAAGGAATCTGAAATGAAACAGCTACTTACATTATCTTAAAACATGTTACAAAAGTATTTATAAGTACAGTCACCTGCAGATAAAATGGACCTCCCGCCCGCCTTTCAAATAAACTAAAAGCAGTGAGCATTGAGGGGTCCGTTTTATCTGCAGACGACTATACCTAACAAATTAAGTAAAAGTACATATATAAGAATCTAATTGATGTTATTTTTTACAGGAGAAAGATACATCAACACAAGATACTGAACCGACACCGACACCGACACCAACACCACCGCCGTCGTCGGCGTCGATCTCTGAGGAATCACGCCCATCTGACGATTATTCAGGAAGGCGAAAAAAAGTGAAAAAAAAAATAAGCGAAACAGTTGGTGTTGCTGAGGCTCTAAATCGCTTACAAAATATATCTTCCGCGATTAACAACCGAAACGCAGAAGATGAGTTTCATTTTTTTGGATTGAACGTAGCGTCTCAACTGCGGCAACTTCCATTGTATGAAGCGTACAAAATGAAATACAAGCAATTTTGACTGCGGCTAGACGTCGAAATATGTATCCTAATTTATCTGTACTTCCAAATACGAGCACACAAACCTACAATAATTCACCTTCAAACATTCAACCCATCACTTCATCACTCTCAGCTTCGAACACGCAAACGAACATCCTTCAATCTTCGAATAGTCACATCCTTTCATATTCAAACATTCAACCCGGCACTTGTGCTTCGAACTATTCTACACTTCCACCTTCAAACATACAAAATGACGCAGATACACGAAATGCCCAATCGCAACAAGATCATTCTCAAATAGATTTGTTGAGAGAGGCATGGAAACTTTCTTAAATTATTCGCTATTTTGATTATTATTCTAAATATGAAAACGTGTTACAAATATTATTAATATTATTTTATATTCGAAATATGATTACATTATAAAACTAAATAAAACCTTTTCAAATATTCATACAACATTCTTTTACTTACCCGAATGTAATCCTTTAAAGCCATGGATATTGCAGCACAAACTTCAGGTATAAATTCAGATATTGTAGATCTTCCAACCCTGTGGAGTGCTGATAATGTGTACAAAGAATCTCCGACAGCTAAATATCTCAATGTAATTTCTAGTTTTACTTTAGCTGGAATAGCATCTCGCATACAAGTGTTTCGTTTTTGTATGACACTCTCAATTTTAGAAAGTAGCTCATCAAATTTGTGCGGGAGTATGCGCAAATGATTTTTATAACTGTCGAGATCTTCGCTTCGCATCTCTGCCAACAATCGATTACTTGCTCCCAGTGATTCTCTTCTGTTTATCCAATTACGAACCCAAATTCTCCTTTTTTTTTTGGTTTTTTATTTTTCACCAAAATGTTCTTACACAATTCCGTTGCAAGCAATATGATTATTTTATTAAGTTCTGTACGGATAGCACTGTCACTATATACTTGTACATCCATTTTGGCCGAGAGCCTGGTGCCAAATAGCACGTCTGTCCGTACGTTTGCTTTGAGCATGCCTATTTAGGAGTATGCTTTAAAACAAGCATGCTTATTTCTGGCAAATGTGAACAGTTTGCAGAGCATGCTAATTTTAAGCAAGCTTATTAGCATGCCTTTTTTGAGCACGTCTGTCAGTACCTTGAAGTAAGAGTGCCGGCCGGCCGGCCGGCCGTGCTCGGTTCCGTCACAGTGACGTCACACGCTCCCGCGTGCATTGACTTTTAGCGACAGGAACGGTATATGTTTATTACTAATATTCGTTAGTAATGGTCCGATTTGGATAATTCAAAAAGATATATGATCCTTATGTCATAAAGAATAACGTGGATGATAGATCTATTGAATTTGCTATAACTTTACTGATCCTCATTGTCTAGTCCTTCTAGGTGTTTCTTTATCTGAACCTAACTTTAAAAGGTTAAAGGTTTATGGTCAGTAAAAACCGTCAATGTACGACCTTCAACCATATTACGAAAATGCACTAACGACAAGTAAATTCCTAGCAACTCTCTATCATAAGTGCTGTACTTTTTCTGTGCGTCTGTCAATTTTTTTGAAAAATATCCTAAAGGTTTAAATTCATTCCCTACTTTCTGTTGTAACACTGCACCTATACATGTATTACTTGCGTCGGTCATAAGCGATAACGGAGCGCCTGACACAGGATGAGACAACGTGACAGCGTCGTGTTGTAAGCTAATCTTACACTGCCCACGTAAAGTACGGACACTCGGTACAAAAGCGGCAGGGCAACTGAGCGCACGGCACGACTTTTGCAATAGCAGCAAATTGCGCTCACGTGCCCCTACATCAACCCCCTTCCAAAAAGAAAATTTTTGCAAAATAAAATTTTCACAACTTATGATCTAAACATCTTTACAAAAATACACAGAATAAAACTCAATTAGTTACATAAATGCGCAGAACCGGCCCAGTCACAGAATAAACATAGGCCTCATTGCCTACGTGACCTGCCGATAACGCTAAAGCAAAACATGGCTCGAAGTCCAGCGCTTGTGCTGACTTCGCACATTGCTTACACGAAACACTGACCTACTTATAGTTAACAACACATGTTTAACGTTCACAGAAATGTTTTGTTCGTCAATTCTCTATGCAATACAAAATTATCTACATTTCCAATTACAATGGTCCAAAAAAACAAAAATACATTTTACTGACTTAACAATTTAAAAAAAGTCCAGTTAGATTGTAATGCACCTACCACGTACCATACACTAACAAAACAATAACTCAACTTCCAACAATTTGATACATCTAATTTTACAATATCAATTCAACTAACACAATTCAAATATTCTTACTCCTCAGATTTGTTATAATCTGAGTCTTACTCATTAAACAACGAAAAATTTACCTTGCAGAGGAACATGCTTAAAAAATGTAATGTATTACCTCAGATTATAAAACAAAAGGCAGATGGAGCGTACCGAACACGCGAGCGTCGCCACCAAAGCTAATACAAATCCAAAAGCAAATACAAACCCGCGCTAGTGCTATACGTGACTTTTCCGAAGCAACACGTTACGACTCGTTCGTAATTTTAATGTAAAAAATGCCGTCTTGTGTTATTAAACACTGTAAAACTTGTTCCCATAAAGAAAAAAAAGAAGATGGAATATCCTTTCACAAATAACTATGAATTATTTGGCTTATATAATTTTTAATCAACATAATAACTTTACATGTGACTCGGAACACAAAACTTCGACAGTCATTCGCTTGTGTTGCCAGTATTTATTTAAATTAGTTAGCCGTTTTATTGGTAAAACTACATTTAGAAGGTCAAGGTGTTAGTGATGTAACGAAAGTTTGTTTTTTAATATCGCAAATGCGAATATTTTTTTATAAGTCTCGCTCGCATGGTTTTTTCCCCGAAAAACCTCAAGTCTTCTTAGAAAATACTTTTTATGTCAGGTTTTCATTAAAGTTGAAAATGCGAATATTTGTCTCGTTCGCACCATTTTTAGGGTTCAGCACCTCAAAAGGTAAAAAGGGAACCTTTATAAGATCACTCTCTTGTCAGTCTGTCTGTCCGAGTGTCACCACCGATTTTCTCAGAAGCGGGTGCACCTACCAAGTTGAAATTTATACCAGATATTGAAGTCTATAGTCTATAGTGTATAAAAATCAAGGTCAGTCTTTTTCGCGAAATCGTGTAAGTACCAAACTTTACCTTAATTTTCAACTTTTTTTATTTTTCGGTATTTTCCCCTTAAGCTCAACTGGAAGTACCCTATAGGTTTTGGGTCGAAAACCCATAATATGGTAGTTCCCGTTGACCTAGAATCACTAAATTTGGCAAAAAGCTAGGTCTTATAGAACAAATAAAGGAAAAAATATATATGGCCCCCCTCTAATCTCCAAAGTTTGTGTAGAGCAAAATCTGAAATAATTTGTTACCTACAAATTTGTTCGGAACCCGAGATGACCCGAGTCCGATGGAATGTTCTGTATGTTAATCTAGTTTAAAAACTACCTGTGTGCCAAATTTTATCCAAATCAGTATAGTCGTTTTTGCGTGAAAGAGAAATAACCATACATACGTACTTCCATTCTCACAAACTGTCGGATATATGTGTAATAATTAGAAAAGTAAGATACTATTAAAATATTAAACAAAAACAATTAAACAATGAATTGTGATATATTTACCGAACCTTCTTTATTTATTGTAATTTATTTAGTTAATAACCATTATTTTATCCATATATTATTTTAGTACTGTATGTTACAAAAGAACGTTTAACTTTTTCAATATTATAACAATTTGTTACAAAAATGAGGGAGTTAATTTTTCATTATCTGGTAACTGTACACGCACACAGATGCACGTGTACGTACAGTGCAGTGGCTCGTTGTCACGCACACATAACTATAAAGGTGGCGACACTCGCGAGTTCAGCGCGCTCCATCTGCCTTTTGTTTTATAATCTGAGTGTATTACTACTACAATATACAGACAGTCTAACACAATATTAATAATAGGAAAACTTTGTAAAACCAGATAAAACAACGTGAAAATACGACAATAAAATAGCAACAATAGGCTAAAAATCTACATGCACCTTACACATACTTCATAATAATTGCCAAGAGTTCGCGACACATGTGCTACTTCCACGACAGTTACATATTTCTCACTATGTAGTAAGGTACACTGTTTTCACTATCCTCGAAATATCTTCTTGATTCCCAGCGAATCAGCTTCCCGTTCGTCCCGTTAACACCAGAAACTCAGCAATGAATAGCGTGACTGAGCAATCCCTCCAAGTCCAACGCTCACCTCCGGTATGCTTCCTCGGACGGTGTCCAACCAACCTCGAGCTAAGGTATCTTCAGACCCAACCTGGAATACCCTTCAACAGCGCTGGCACCTCAGATTTATCTGGCTCAATATAGACGGCGTAGGCTGCTGGCGAATCCTGCGTAGCTCATTATACCTCGGGCTATTTGCGTTTATAGCTACCTAACCTCCGGTACTGCATTACGCGTGACGTGTCCTCTTGCACGATGTCTCCAACAAATAAGCTCTGCGGATGTTCCTTACTGCCTTCTATTATACTTATTCTTCTTATTCCAATTATTGTATTTCTTTGAATGAGTTGTAGGTACGTGTGGATGCTAATGAGTGCCGTCACTTCAGCTCCGCGAGTTGCCCCAAAAAAAATCTTAAAATCACAGAAGGTTCACTAACACGGTTTTCAAAATAGAATTTTCTAATCTTCGTAGTCCCAGTAGACAGGTACATTGTACGCGGGTGTCACCACTGTGGGGTTTCAGGTTAAGTGTCTCGTCACGTGGCGCACGTCACCTATCCAGGTTTATATGTGCGCCCTGATTCTTCCATATGCGTGTTCTGTCTGCCTACTGGGATAGGTCAATAAAAGTATAACATTCCGGTGATCACCATTACTATTTCTTCATTTCAGAATTACTATGTATATATATATATATATATATATATCAACAGGGTACATTATGTAGGTGGGCTAAAGTACGGACACTCGGTACAAACGCGGCAGGGCAACTGAGCGCATGGCACGACTTTTGCAATAGCAGCAAATTGCGATCACGTTGCATGTATCGTGCCCCTACACTATTCATACCTAGATGTAATAACTTATACGGGAAAAGGACATCTCAATATTTGATTCCGTATCTTATTAATAAACTACCAAGTCAAATAAAAGATAAAATCACAGTTACAAATATCAAATCAATACTTAAAAATTTCTTATATTCTTATGTTTGATCTAAATAAAATGGAGCACCCTATAAGTAATGGGTAAGCGCACACAAACAATAACTGCGTTGACACACACGCGTAGCAGCTGTCGTTCGCCCGTACACAAAACCTGTCCGTCCAGTGGTTCCCTGCCCACCACACATACACAGGATACATCAAGCGCATGAACAAATATATATTTGTGTGCTCGTATTTTTTGTTGCATCTAGACGCCTACCCACTACTTCTAGAATGTACGTAACGAAAATAATTTAAATATAGTTCAATATTGTACTTATTATACAATGTGTTACAAGAAGATGTAGTAATACTGAAAGCACGCATACAGTACCCCAGTTAGAATTGATCTGTAAGTACCTCTTTTCAGTGAAGTAGTTAAAATGTCCAATTATGGGATGTCAAAGTTTTTAAGACAACCACGCGAGTTCAACCCTAACACTCCTCTGTACACAGACTAAGTATTATGGGTATTTAACAGAAGTGACGCACGTTTAACAAAGTTACCTACAGCGAAACTTTAAACTAAGACTTGAAAGTACCAGACCGTTTTAAGAAAATCTCTTGAATTAGATACTTAAACATAATCCAGCTACCGCATTACTACACTGCAAGTACCTACCACCGATTTTCATTGAAATTTTTCATGCAGAAATGTTATTAAATGTTAGACTGGTCAAAATAATAGCAAGTAACTCTGGAACTTTACTTTCACCCAATAGCTCGTAAAGAGTGCAAAGCTCGTAAGATAATGTATTGACAGGCCTCCGTCACTCCATGTACTTGCGCGCTATAACTGCCTACCGCCCAGTCGAGCGGTCTCGGTCCGCCGGCGGTTCAAATTAAGTGCGGTTTTCGCAAGCGAAGCGCGCGCACGCCCCTCAATTTTAATAGTGCTGTTCGTTCGTACGCGTATTACGATGCCGTGTGGTGCCTTATGTGCTGTAGATGGGTGTAAATCAAGCAAAAGAAGGGATAAACACCTAACATTTTTCCATTTACCTGTCAATGAAGAATGGTAAGTGATAAATTATTACTAGTTTTTGTCGTTTAAATTTTTTTCCATTCACATACCGTCATTAGAGACATAATTAAAAGACAGTAGGTGTGCGGACACCGGTATCCACTTAGAATTTGACAGTTTAATAGGTATATACTAAGCATTAGCTTGCCTTTCAGACACAGATTTACATAATTTTGTTGCATAGAAACGTTATCATCATCATCATCATCTCAGCCGTAGGACGTCCACTGCTGAACATAGGCCTCCCCCATGATTTTCCAAAAGGACCGGTTGGAAGCGGCCTGCATCCAACGTCGTCCTGCATCAAACGTTATACCACAGAATAATTAATAGTACAAGGTACAGAAGATGCACTCTTCGAAAGAAAACATTCGAATATAAACTGCTTAACTAACAACTGCAATAATGTTCATAAAACATTGCAAAGCACGGACGTGACCTTCAAAAAATGTGCCTACAAGTCTTTGACGCGCTCGTAACGAATCAAAATGCGCTTTAAGTCTGTGTAGCGAGAGTTCTTTTTCTTACGCCCGATGAAAACCTTTGAACAAGCCGCGTCTGTTGTAAGGTGACTTGTTGCGAGAAAACGAATCAAATTAATTAATCTTAATAAATTTGATTCGTGATAATTGGTAGTTGTACAATACACCTAGATATGTACAACTAGGAACTAGATATATTTTTTTATTTTGAAGGCCATCGACTTTACGCGTGAAAACTTTCGAAAACTGCAGTGTTTATGTATTTTTGTGTGAGAGTGTTACACTCGTTAATAAAATAACTTACGGCTTAGTGCTTTATTTGAAGTCGGTTCTCTTTTTTTAAGGCTTTTTTTTCATTTCTAGTGAACATCTCCGAAGATCATCATCAAACTAAGAAGTACTATACTTATTTTAAAACGTTCTCCTAAATGTAACAAATCCTTTTCTGAAAACCGCATCGATATCGGTTTAGCCAAACGCGAGATTATCGCGCACAAACATACATACCTACAAACCATACAAGTCAAACATCTCAGTTTGGCCTGTATGTCTGATCACCTCCTTTTTTTTAAGTTGGTTAAATATTTTATAAATGATAACATTTTTAACTGCCACATAAAATTTAGAACATATTCACAGTTCTCAATAACATAGATAAAAAGTTATGTTAATTTAATTTTATCGAAGAGGCAGCCCTGCGATTACTGTGGAATCGCGCGGTGCGAAGCAATCACTGCTGTACGCTTGAGCATTTAGGCGCATTTTAGCATACAGTGGTTGTTGACGCGAGGGAGTAGGCTATTATCGTAATAGGTATTGGAAATTTTCTACTGAGTGAAGTATCTGTTCTTATTCAGTAATCTGTGGTATTGATTCCTACCTGCTATTTCGTAATCTTATTAAAATCCTATCTGTTTTAACTACTATTTGTACGTCAGCTTCGTATTCATTGAATTACTGATTAGAGATGTGCGATGGTTATTTTATCCGGCCAAAACTGATATTTTCCGAATTACCTATTCATACCTTAGAACTATTAATGTGTAGTTTTTATTTGTTTTAACAATGCATAGATAAACTGGATAAATAACAATAACAGTAAAGGCATTCACAAAGTATAGGTTACTGTAGCAACCTTTTAACAGGTTAGTAAGTCCTTTACACAGTCAGTATTCATTATTACCTGAATATCGTTTAAATACTTTTTAATTCTACACACAGTATCAACCATTTTAAAAAACGATATAACGATACAGAATTCCTGCTCTTCATAAGTTCAAAAGTATCTTGTTAGTAATGTAATTTAGTTGCTAACGTATTGCAAGTATTTTGCGATACGGTCAAGCTCATCAAATATCAATTCTGTATACGAATCAAAGTCTTTAAATACCAGACGTCCATCAAAACAGATTCATTATTTAACTAACTTAAACCAAAAACTACGAAAACGATCGAATACTCTTTTCACAGAGTAAGTACCAAGTACTTATGAAAGTCATATGAATGTCATTACTAACAAGATACTTTTGAACTTATGAAGAGCAGGCAGCATATGAATATAAATTACAATCTTACAATAATGTAATGTAAAATTTGAACACCTACTTTCTTCGCAGATTAAAAATTATTTTAATATCGATACCGATATGATCAATAAAGTCTCGACACAAATAATCAAAAATCATTCAAATAGTACTCGATAATATCATTATGATATGTGTGCACATAATAACTACACGTTTAATAGGAAAAATATTCTTACGTAATACTAACTTTTGTCCATAAGCGCTTTGAAAGAATGATTTCATACAACGAGCCATCGAACGAATCAAACGAAAGATTTTTTAGTTTCCGGCAAAGGGTAGTGATCCGGCATACAACATTGCGAACACCCCAATACTGAGGTCAAGTCGTCAGCACGGCGCGGCGGCCGCGGCAACTCTTTACGAATAGACAAGGACAGCAAATTAAGCCAGTACAGTGTGGATATAACGCACTAAGTTGGATTCATTCATCATTCATTGATACACGAAGCGCGACGTTGCCAAACCATGTAGGTATGGTGTTTTGACGAGTCGGCAACGCGCGTGATTTAAATAATAATTAATAATCATTTAACGCAGTGGCAATGGAAGGAAGGAAGAAACTGTAGCGTCCTAGTACCGTGTTCTATGTTAATGTTACTTATTAGTTTTAAAAGTTGTGATTGATGTTATGCCTAAGCATGAAGTGGCATAAAATGTGTTAAGTACACCGACGTTGGAATTGTAATTACATAATGCAGTTTAATAATCAGTAGTAGGTACATAAATGAAACAACACTATGCTGATTTTGATTATTTTTTGAGATATAAGTACCTACCTACCTACATCGTGTCGTGAATTGTGTCGTTTAATTAGGTACCTAACTTACCTAGACTATACCTACCATACCTTTTCTATGTTACGATAAAAAGTTAAACTAATTACTCACAAAACTGTTGAATGCAAGCACGAAGTGAGAAGAGGAGCAAGTCGTGCGTCTAATAGTAAGCACTACGCATGCCCGTGACATTTTCACTCCTAATAGGCAGTAGGTAGGCTTCTTGTGCAAGAAGCCGTCTTAGTTGGATCCACCGCATTGCCAGATATTACCTATGCCGGGAAGCAATACTGCGCGACTATTACTGTGTTAGGGCGTGAAGGCCGTTGTAGTAGGTGAAATTAGTGGGAGATAGTTACTCAAAAATGTATGTCTCAGGGTGAGTCAAGTGCAATGCCACGCATTACTACAGTTCAGAAGATAGGTACCTAACTACATCCAGAAATCAAAGAAAAGGTAGGTTACCTAGTTAAGCAGATTTAGCAGTTTTGTTTGTATTATTAACTATTGGACATAATAAGCTAGACGAGTCTAGGTCTACTACATCGAGGCGCTACTACTACTAGCTACTAATGTTCAAGAAATACAATAGTGTATGTATTCAATCAAAGTAGCTAAGAGAGAGATAAGTTGTACTGTTGTGTGGCCCATTCATGCAGGCAACGCCGCGCGGTTGCTGCGGGACGGGCGAGGGCTTTGAATGCAGTCAGCTACGGAGGGGCGGGTGCGAGCGGGTAGGCGGCGGGGTGGAGAGAGGGTCGGGCGTCGGGCGGCATAAATAGTGAAGCGACATGAATGACTTGCGTTTTGCGTATTATAGGGTTGTCAATAAATTGGTCAATAAAATAGTTTTTAACTTTGTATAAAAAATTATATGATTGATTTAAAATCTTATATTTTGACATGTGGTTACTGACAGGATACACACTCACACTGTTCAGTGTTACTACACTTTTATGAACACGCTGTATATATATATACTTAGTACTTAGTTTCAACGAGAACTCAGTGTCTTGACAAACCTCACTTAGGTTTTAAGACATTACCTACTAAGAACAATGTGTATTTACTTGACTGGAAATTTAAATAAAAAAAGAAACAAGCTTGAAGTCGCTCAACGAGCAATGGAGAGGGCTATGCTTGGGGTTTCTCTGCGTAATAAGGTCGGAAATGAGGAGATCTGTAAGAATAGGTCACCGACATAGGTCTCTAAATTAGCAAGTTAAAGTGGCAATAGGCAGGCGACATCGCTCGCAGAAACGATAGGCGATGTGAAGAAGGGTTCTCGGGTGAGGCTACACCGGAAGACGATGTGTAAGGCGGCCCTCCGCTAGGACCGACGACCTCGTCGAAACCGCGAGGATTCGCTGGAAGCAGTAACCTAGTAGCCATTTCAAGTGGCGTTCTATGGGGGAGGCATATGTTCAGCAGTGGACATCTTGCTACTGATAATGATTTAAAGTCGTAGTTATTGACCGAGCGAGGGAAGCGTCTCTGCTTTAATTGTTTTCTCAGCCTCAACAGTTTGCATGCCATTCCTTCATCCTCATATTTGGCAGCGTGGGCATCTAAATGATATCATGGGTCTTAAGGTATTAAGGTAGTATAGTAATGATGATGATGAAAAATATCCTAGTGGTTAATCCAGCGCCTCGTCTACCTCCATACCTTTCATCAAAATTGCCTCCGCCGTTTGAGCGTGAAAGAGTAACAAAGATCCACACATCCATACATCCATACTCACAAACTTTCTCGTTTATAATATTGATAGGGTATTCACATCCATTTCCGGATTTAACAGGAAACCTTCACGAGTGAATTTGACGAATTAAACGAAATGTTTCCAAACTGGTTCTAATATCCAAAGATCTACATACAATTGCATAAAATATGCATTTATTGGAGACGTTCCACTACATTAATTTCCTGTATCGCAAACACGAGCCGGTCGTATTAACATATTAAATGTCGCATTAAATGGTCACCTACGCACACTACTAATACTTTTTTATACTAAAGTTGATTTATGATATATAAATAAGGAATAGTGTCCCTGCTTTGATGTTGACTCATCTTACATTGAGTACAACGCCGTGCAGAGGACTACTATAAATCCGCCCATGTACTTTGGCTTAATTTTTTTTTGAGAGTAACAAAACCGCTCTCTGATGAAATTATAATAGAAAGTTACATAAACTACTCATATTTCATAATGTCTACAATGATGTTGACTCATTCAGCTGAGTTCAACGCCCGGACACATGAATTTAATATATAAGAGCTAAGCTTATGGCTTGCTAAGAGATAGCCTAACGTACCGTCCCTGCAAAAATGGCTTATTTATTAAGGAGAGTTGCATTCCGCTCTCCGTTGAATCCCTACTAGAAAATAAATTACATAAACTAATCATAGTTCATAATGTCTACAATGATGTTGACTCATTCACCTGAGTTCAACGCCCGGACATATGAATTTAATAAATGAGTGCTTCTGCAATATAGTATATAGATATAATAAATAACTCGAATAAAAGATATATATAAATAAATAACCACAGCACCACGCTTCTTCATACACGACACTACTAAAAGGTGGGAGGAGGGATAAGCCCAAACATCTCCTAAATTAAATTATTGTTATTATTCAAAAGTCTTTGACGTGGCAACTATGCAGCGACTTACCAGAAGTGGCATCCTGAAACGCATCAACAAGTTGATTAAACTTCTACACAATTCAACACTTGTAATACTTAAGAACCGGTATGGCCATAAATAATTTATTAACAACAGTGATATGCATCAAGTCTCCTTCTATACAAAAATGCAACACGAATCCTGAAACAATTATAAAGCTTTGGCACCGGCTATAGAAATGCAAGCACCAGTATCCAACAAATATCAAAAATAATAACTACTCGATGAGCACAAAACATCTCCAGGGTAAGAAAATGTAACTTCAACAACCAAGGAAGAATAGAAATGATTCAGTGTAACTAAATATATGATCAAACGAACTTGTAAGTGAAGTTCGATCATTATTATATGAGTCGCTTCATTTGAAGATATATTATAATTTTACCAGGTAGTCCCTTTAACCTACAGGCAACATCGCACGTTTTTAGAGTTTAAGAAATCGATTAATGAAATGTCAATCGATTCCTGTCATTCGGATACTACCCCGCCACTAGTGCGGCCATCTCTGCCTCATTCTTTTTAGAGAAATTTGCAAAACAATGCTTCAAGATGGGTTTGGAATACGCTGTAGTTGTATTCTACTTTGGGTGGGTTTTGGGTAACTATATCTTCAAATGAAGCGATTCATATGATAATGATCGAACTTCACTTACAAGTTCGTTTGATCATATATTATATATTCGTCGCTTCATTTTTCAGATATATTATAATTTTCATCATCATCATCATCATTATCAGCCGGAAGACGTCCACTGCTGAACATAGGCCTCCCCCATAGAACGCCACTTGGACCGGCTACTCGCTTCCTGCATCCAGCGATTCCCCGCGGTTTTTATGAGGTCGTCGGTCCACCTAGTGGGGGGCCTGCCTACACTACGCCTTCCGGTGCGTGGTCGCCACTCGAGAACCTTTCTTCCCCATCGGTTATCAGTTCTGCGAGCGATGTGGCCTGCCCATTGCCACTTCAACTTGCTAATTTTGAGAGCTATGTCGGTGACCTTAGTTCTCCTACGGATCTCCTCATTTCGGATCTTATCACGCAGGGAAACCCCAAGCATAGCCCTCTCCATTGCTCGTTGAGCGACTTCAAGCTTGTTAATGAGGCCCACAGTAAGGGACCACGTCTCAGTGCCATAAGTCATCACTGGCAACACACACTGGTTGAAAACCTTGGTTTTCAGGCTCTGAGGTATTGGGGACGAAAAGATGGATCGAAGCTTCCCGAACGCTGCCCATCCGAGCTGGATTCTTCGTGCGACCTCCTTGTCGAAGTTGGACCTACCTAATTGGACAGTCTGTCCCAGATAGACGTACTCGTCTACAACTTCGAGTGTATCGTTTCCAACAATTACCGGTATAGGTGGAACATGGACATTGGACATGATTTTCGTCTTATCCATGTTCATCTTAAGACCAACCTGTTGGGAAACTCTACTGAGGTCGTTGAGCATGGTGCCGATATCCTCGAGCGACTCCGCCATTATAACTATATCATCGGCAAAACGAAGGTTAGTGATGTATTCGCCATTTATGTTGATGCCACATCCTTTCCAGTCCAAAAGTTTGAAAACATCCTCCAATGCGTTAGTGAACAGTTTCGGAGAGATGACGTCTCCCTGTCTCACACCTCTCTGCAATGGAATTTGTTCCGTACTCTGGTCCTGTAATCGGACTGACATAGTGGCCTTGCTGTATAAACACTTCAACGCTTCGATATACCTATAGTCAATTTGGCATCGCTGCAAGGACTGCAGTATGGCCCACTTCTCGATAGAATCAAAGGCTTTCTCGTAATCCACAAACGCTAGACACAGTGGCTGATTATACTCTTCGGTCTTCTGTATAATCTGCCGTAGTGTATGAATATGGTCTACGGTGCTAAAGCCTCTTCGGAAACCGGCTTGTTCAGGAGGCTGGAACTCATCAAACCTGCGTGCGAGACGGTTCGTGATGACTCTCGAAAACAGCTTGTACACGTGGCTCAAGAGCGATATGGGCCTATAATTCTTCAATAAGGTTTTATCACCTTTTTTGAAGAACAGCACCACCACGCTCTTGTGCCACGTTTCCGGCGTTTTGCCTTCGAAGATGACAGAATTGAATAACTTCTGGAGGACTAAAAGTATCGGTCTACCACCCGCTCTCAGAAGTTCAGTCGTAATTCCGTCCTCTCCTGGCGCCTTGTTGTTCTTAAGCTGTTTGAGAGCCATTCTAATCTCGTACAGGCTGATGTCCGGGATGTCTTCGGTATAGTGTCGGACTAACTTTGCTCTGGTGTCCTGAGCTGCTTCAGTAACGGGTTCGCGCGTCGAGGTATATAACTGTCGATAGAAGCTCTCAATCTCTCTCAGAATCTCAGGCTTGGATGAAACGATACTGCCATTTTCGGTCTTCAGTTTTGTCATTTGGCTTTGCCCAATAGACGAATCCTTTGCAAACACTTTAGAGCCCTGGTTCCGCTCAATTGCTGCCGTAATACGCGCAGTATTATAAGCACGCAAGTCGTGTCGCATGGACTTCCAAATTCGTCTATTGAGTTTACCGTAATCAGACATATCAACTGCGGACTGCAGTCTCATTTCGCTCCGTTCTGCCATTAGTTTCAGAGTTTCTTTTGAGAGTTTTTGAGCTTTCCTGCGGCGTTTGGTCTCACAGAATTCGGACCCAACCGCTTGGACAGTTTCCACGAACCCGTTGTTCAACTCATCCACTGTGTCGCATTCAGCTAAGCACTGAAAACGGTTTTGAAGTTCAAGTTGAAACTTTTCGGGGTTTTGGATTTGGGCACGATTTGGACGGAGCGTAGACTTCACCAGACGTGACCTCTCAAGCTTGACATTGATATTCAATGCGCCTCTTACAATGCGGTGATCGCTGCCGGTTTTTACCTTGCTGATCACAGAGACGTCATTGAATATGCGCTTATTGGTCGTCATGATGAAGTCTATCTCGTTCGTAGTGGAACCGTCGGGACTCATCCACGTCCACTTCCTGGATGGCCGCTTCATGTAGAAGGAGTTCATCATAAAGAGTCCCTCCTTCTCCATGAAGTCAGCCAGCCTCTGTCCCCTCGAGTTCCGCTGCCCGTATCCAAATGGCCCTACTCTCAACTCATCACGTTTCCTTGTGCCTAGCTTTGCGTTGAAGTCTCCCATTACAACAGTGAAGTAGGTTTTAGAAGTATGCATGGCCCTGGATATATCCTCGTACATACTTTCTACTTCATTGTCTGAGTGTGCCGAGGTCGGTGCGTATACCTGTATAACCTTCAGCGAATACCGTTTGGTTATTCTGAGTATAAGGAACGCTACCCTAGCCGACACACTATCGACTTTCACTACGTTGTTAACGAGAGACTTGCGGACGAGGAACCCGACACCACCCTGGGATTGTTGGTCTCCCTCCCGGTGGAAGAACAAGTTGCCGGAATTTAGAATTATCGTGTCCTGTCCCTGTCTTCGGACTTCAGATAATCCCATGACATCCCAGCGTAACTTGAGCGTCTCTTCCTCCAATTCGACCATCTTTTCGTCGGTCCTGAGCGTGCGTGTATTGTATGTTGCCAGGGCCAGGGGTCGTTTTTGGGATTGGTAGCCGGATCTCTGCCGGAGATTCTTCGCACCCCCTGCTCCACCGTTACAATGGCCGCTACCGTAGCCACGGATAGCAGAGCTGCCGGGAACTGGGGGCCGTGGTTTAATGTTAATTGTCATGGGGGGGATTTGCCTTAATGCACCACGCTTGGCAGGCGTCTTGGTGATCGCAGTGGATGTTGACGCAGCTTGAAATGCTGCTGCCCATTTCCCGGATATTCCCTTAGCCGCCTCTTACGGCACCCACGGGAAAAGTTAGGGGGGGTACAATTCGTAGCCGGTACCACCACGGCAATTATAATTTTACCAGGTAGATATTTAGAGAATGAAGTATTGTTTTGATATTAGGTGTGAATTGTCTTATATGACAATTCTGGGTACAGGGTCATATACAATGAATAAATAGAACCGTTATATACAAACAAAACTTTTTATTTCTTCTTTCTTATTAATATAATTAGGTAATAATTAACTCAACCATTTCTTAATCAATAAACAAATTTAGTTTTTATTCAAATGTTGATTAAATAGAACAGTTCTAGCGAAATCAGCCTCATTAGTATTAATAATAGGCCTGTTATAAAAGCGAGCAAAACTCGTAGACGTAGCTGTCCAGCCGGCTGTTTTCCTAATGACATCCACGCTAAGCCCCGCGGAGCTTGCGGCGGATGTGGACGCATGGCGTGTACTATGAGCGCTAAAGATGCGTGTATCTACACCGCTTTCCAACAGTATCGCTTTGATCCAGCGGCTTATCGATTGGGCTGTGGCAAACTTGTGTGGCGGTTTTATCGTCAAGAATAGTTTACCTACTTTCGAAGTTCTCAAATTTTTTGTTACAAAAATATAGTCCTTGAGGACTGAAGCAGGGCAAATACTCGGCTTTTCTTGGAAATGTGGCAAGAAAAGCACCGGTTGATCGCGACCGGGCGCGGTAGTTTTAATTGTGTCCGGTATAGCTATGTTGACACCATTTTCTGTAATAGTGATATTCTCCAGTTTGATCAAGGAAAAAGTTTGAACCCTATGTGCTGTACACAGTGCTAAAAGTATCACTAATTTCTTAGTGATTCTTTCGATATTTAATTCTAAGTTTGGATACCAGTTAGAAATGAAGTTGAGAACCACTTGAGGATCCCAGGTCGATGTATATTTAGGATAATTAGGCTTAGTTTTATAAGCTCCTTTTAGGAGACGCCTAATACGATCATCGGAGCCAACAGTGTCACCCAAAAATAGTGATAACGCTGACCGGTGGCTGTTCAGAGAGCCATATGAACATCCTTTATTAAATTGCTCTGTTAAAAACGACAACACAACTGATACCGAATCATTAAATACGTCAACATTACTGAGCATACAAAACTGCCACCACAGGTTTAACGTTACATTGTACTGTTTGAGAGTATTGTCGGACAGCGATGCCATCATCAAATCGAGTGCGGCTTCTGGGACGCCGCGACGTCTGAACGCTGTCCGCAGAGCTTCGCGGCACCCAGGGTAAGATTGGCGTGCAAGGGATGATGCTCCCTGAAATTAGATTGCAACAGAGACTTACTTGGATTGAAAAAATGTATTTTAGTTACGAGTAAGTCTTGTAAGAGTGGGAACCACGGTTGTGAGGGCCAGTATGGAAATATTAATATACCGGTGGCTTCATCGTCAACAATTTTCCGTAAACATTTCAAAATCAACGAAAATGGGGGGAAGGCGTAAAAATATGTAGGCTTCCAACTAATGGTAAAAGCATCAACGGCGACGGCATCTGGTTCTTGTTTCCAAGAAACAAATGCATTGCATTTGGCATTGCTGCGAGATGCAAATTAATCGATCTCAGGATAACCGAATAGTTTCACTACGTCTTGAAAAGCCATATCAGACAACTCCCATTCAGTATCTGGGTTGACTTTTCTAGATTCTGCGTCAGCATAATTATCTTTGGTGTTGACGTAAGAAGCGAATAACCAAATATTGCGACTTTCGCACCATTGCCAAATATCCCTAGTTAGACTATTTAAATGTGGGAATTGAATGCCACCCATTCTATTTATATAGCTTATCGCTGTGGTGTTATCGATCCGCAGCAATATAGTACAATTAGATTCATTGACAACGAAACTTTTGAGACCGAGAAAAGCAGCTAGTAATTCTAGATAATTGATATGATGTTCGTTTTCTACCAATTTCCATTTACCATTAACCTTATTGTTATTGCAGACCGCTCCCCAGCCTGTCATGGAGGCGTCTGTATATATTTCATATTTATATATATTTTTTCTTAGGCTATGAAAAGTTATGAAAATGTTATCTCTCCACCAATTCAAATCTTCTAGGACTATGTCCGGGATTTTTATTTTGGCTTCATAATTGTTGTTGTATTCTAGTAAGGCAAGAAATTTTTGTCGTTCTAAAATTTTTGTATATAAAAAACCATACTTAGTTGCGGGGCAAGCCGCAATTAGAACACCAATCAAATTGGCGAATTTGCGAATTGTACAGCTTGGTAGATAAGAAAATCTTTGTACTAATTGGGCTATGTTGTTGCGCTGCTCTAATGGTAATGATAGAGTCAACTCCGTCGAGTTGTAAGTATATGAATCCTAAGAACTTTTTAGTTTGTTCGGGATATAATGAACTCTTTTCAAAGTGTAACAATTTTAATGTTGCATCTACGTTGTTTTTGCACTCATCAAAACTGTTTCCTATGCACAAGATGTCGTCAAGATATATGACCGACTTGTGACCCTGTCTTCTAAGATAAGTAATTACTTCCTTCATTATTTTAGTAAATACCCTTGGTGCTACTGAGAGTCCATAGGGCATTGCTGTGAACTCGTATGTAATCGGTTCAGGTGAGTTTATAGGTTGGAATTCGAATCTAAGATATTTTCGGTCAACTACATCGATCGGTAATAAGAGATAAGCCTCTTTTAAATCGATAGTGGCTAAGAATCCATGCTCAGGTAATAGTTTGGACGCTGTCCTATAATCTTCCATTTTAAAATGAGTATGCAAAATGAATTTGTTTAGCGATTTTAGGTTAAGTATAAATCTTTTTTCACCATTCGATTTAGGGGCCAAGAATATCTTGGATAGATATTGGTCGTTGCGTGGAGTGCAGGCGGTTACAGCGCCTAGCTTTATTAATTTGTTAATGGCCGTTTTCATATCCCGACTCTCATCACGATTAAATTTTGATCGTGGAGCTACGGGTTGGATCACAGTATCACAAAAGGGGATCGTACAACCCTGTTGTATCCAAGTCAATACTACTCGATTGCTAGTTATATTTAACCAGCAATTGTAAAAATAGGAAAGTCGACCTGCATGTACCTGCACTAATGTACGTTGGCACGGGATTTCGGTTGGCTGGAACTCTTCGAGGACGTTGGAGCCGTGGCTGCCGGGTAGAATCGGCGAGCTTGTGCTGACGCTGGTCTTCGCTGACCTCCCCGCCCCCCCCTGTTCGACGGGTAACGAGGAGGTACCGCCCAGTTTCCCTGGTGATGAGTGGGACGGTTGGCCGATGTCTGTGGCGCAGTACTCTTCAGGTTAGTTGCTTTTCGTATCTGAAGACCTTGCCTTTCGATCGCTTTGCAGGCTTTAATTTTTTCGGCCAGCAAGTTGCCAAATAAGGTGTCGTCACGTTCAGTATCCTGAATGATATGTAAAAAATTTTTCTCTAAGCTCGGTACAATAAGTTTTGTTCTATCTTTAGTAAAACGGTAGTGCAGATCTGATAGAAGACGACAGCCGTCGCTTAAGTGTTTCAGGGCTTGTACTTTATTATCAGATTTGAGCATCATATCCATAGCTCGATTTATGGCTGATATACCTCCGCCGAGCACTTGTTGAAAACTTGTAAGTTTTTTATCGCGACCCCTGACAACATCCGAGACTGCGGCTGAAATCTCCGCGTTGAGCCTTGGTGCTTGTAAAAGCTTGCAGTTTGATGGTACTAGATATTCTTTTGTCAGGTTGTCTTTTTCTTCCTTAGGCAACCCTTTTCGTAACAGGGGAAGCCAAAGATTGGCTAAGCTGTCGTGGATACGCTCTCCAAAATCGGGAGTATCTGATGTACTCGTACCCAGCGCAGATAATAGCTCTGGGTCTAAGGGTGGTTCTGTTGGCGCTTCCATAAGAGGTGCCGTTGTTACTTGCGTGTGTGACTGTTCCAAATCGGGGCCGGAGGCAGGAGCTGATGACGGCGGCTGCGAAGCCTGTGTCAGTACCGCCGGCAGAGACTGAGCTTCCTCTGTCTGGTCATCGGGCATTGGTTCCAATGGCTCGGGTGACCCATCCATTATGGGCGCGGCCGTATAGGATTCAGCGCCAATCGTTTCTAGAAACAAATGATTATGATGAAGCATTTGTTAACTTATTTCTTTGCAATTATAAAAATAATTGCGGGTATATGCACAGAACAGTCGCTTTAAGTGTCTCGCAGACAATTATTATCGGATTAACGCTCAATTAAGTAAAATATTGCGTATATACTGCATTAAAAGTTTTCGAGGGTAGCTCGCAGCTAAGCTCGCTATCGTGATAGACTCGCAGTCGATCCCGATTTTATTGTAAACACGAGGGTAAGTACATGAGCGAGTAACGCATTCGCCTGCGTTATCGTAATTGACTCGCAGTCAATTCCGATGTAACACTTAATTCCATATTTGAAATTGTAACATACCTTCAATATGTTCGTCGTCTGACAAGTCCAGAAAGCGTCTTATGTGACGTTTCTTTTTCACTTCATCTTGTATCTTTCTTATTTTTCGTTAGTAGTGCGCTAACTTTTCCTCGGCACTGCGTTTAGGCATTTTCCTTTCTTTTTTTTTTTGAAATGCGTGCACTCGTTGCCTCGCACGAAAAAGGAATGAGGCAGAGATGGCCGCACTAGTGGCGGGGTAGTATCCGAATGACAGGAATCGATTGACATTTCATTAATCGATTTCTTAAACTCTAAAAACGTGCGATGTTGCCTGTAGGTTAAAGGGACTACCTGGTAAAATTATAATATATCTGAAAAATGAAGCGACGAATATATAATTCATTGTTAAATTGGAAGGACACCAACTAATAGTACAATAAGCAATACCAATTAAATTGCATAGCTAATAGTACAATTAATAAAAACAATTAAATTGAATACCTGGTAAACCGGTATTTGTTTTAAAATCTTATTCTAAGATACTAAGTTTTACTATTAAAAAGATGGCACTTCGGAGCCTACCATAGAAATGCAAGCACCATAATCCAACAATACTCAAACATAAGATTACTCGATGAGGACAAATATATCCAGGTTTAGAAAATCTAAGTTCAACAACAAAGAATGAATAGAAATGATTCAGTGTAACTAAATTCATTCTTAAATTGGAAGGACACCAACTAATAGTACAATAAGCAAAACCAATGAAATTGCATAGCGAATAGTACAATTAACAAAAACAATTAAATTGAATACCTGGTAAACCGGTATTTGTTTTAAAATATTATTCTAAGATGCTAAGTTTTACTATTAAAAAGATGGCACTTCGGAGCCTACCATAGAAATGCAAGCACTATAATCCAACAATACTCAAACATAAGATTACTCGATGAGGACAAATATATCCAGGTTTAGAAAATCTAAGTTCAACAACAAAGAATGAATAGAAATGATTCAGTGTAACTAAATTCATTCTTAAATTGGAAGGACACCAACTAATAGTACAATAAGCAAAACCAATGAAATTGCATAGCGAATAGTACAATTAACAAAAACAATTAAATTGAATACCTGGTAAACCGGTATTTGTTTTAAAATATTATTCTAAGATGCTAAGTTTTACTATTAAAAAGATGGCACTTCGGAGCCTACCATAGAAATGCAAGCACCAGAATACAACAGTAATCAAACATAAGATTACTCGATGAGACAAATATATCCAGGTTTAGAAAATCTAAGTTCAACAACCAAGGAAGAATAGAAATGATTCATTTTCATCAAAGCCATTGCTAAATTTAAAAGGAAACCAACTAATAGTACCATAAGCTAAAACAATAAAATTGCATAGCTAATAGTACCATAAGCAAAAACTATTAAATTGCATAGCTGGTAAACCGTCATGTATTGATATTTCCATATTCTAACTTCAAAGACTAACCAGTCAAGTGTTCCCGGCAAAGAGCCACGAGGGATCAGTCTGCCAAGCAGCCCCTGGGGCCTTACTATGAGCTCTTAAAGCAGGACTTCTTGACAACTGCTCGGTTTATTCGTACCATGACAACTTTAAAGCAGGCCTGCCCAGGCCTACTATTGAAGAACCGCAGAAAACCGTTCACCAGTTTTTTTCGTATGAACTCTCGTTAACATGTCGCTTTAAATCCACTCAGTTTATTAGCTTACAAACGTCTAGGCGTCTGCATGTTTGGTTATAGTAAATTGTTAGAACGTCAGAGACAATTATATCCGTTCACCTTTGAGAAAACAATATTGAAACCGTGCACCTAAATGAGCGTCATGGTATGATTTCATTTAAAACTGTTTATGTCAGGTTTAAGAACTGCACGGAACTGGCATGGTTTTTATGAAGCTGATAGTAAGGCCCCTGGTCTGCAGGTTGCGGTAACCTCTCAGCACACAATGTTCCGGTATTTATAGTGTTTTTATTCTACTTTTTCCGGCGTATTGACCGCCGGTAGCGCCCTTCCTTTCTTATTTTTGAGATCATACAGTCAGACGGAACTAATCCTTTACCTTGAGCGACCCACGATTTCTCTTTGACCCTGAATTTCCGAGCTAGTTGGCAGGAAGGTACCTATTTTGTAGTGTTTCTCGGTACCTACCTAAATTCTTAGGGCAAACTTAGCATATTCTAATTTCAAAGTATTTGTAAATTTTTCTCATAACTATCATACATTGCTGGCACACAGAAATTAACTAATTTTTATATTAAATTAGTAGGGCGTTGTTCGCTCACACCAGACCTCAATCCATCGTGGGTTCAGTCCATATGAGATCACTGACCGTTTGAGGTGCAAGCGAGCAACCTTTTTTTAGTACAATACTGCCATGTAGAGTGGTTTGTTCTTGAAGTAGGTAGTCCTTACATACTTATTGTAACTGTTTTGAATGCCTGCAGAATTTGTAATAAAACCAACATTGTATTGAACACTTCATGTATTTGTTTAATTTCAATAATAGTCTCCTATTAGGCAGGTAGATACTTAGTTGTGTGTGGAGCTTCACTCCCTCACCTCGGTCTGCTGTAGGGGAAGATTATATACCCTATACATCCAATAGATTGTAACAATCCTATCTGGCATATATAATAACAATAATAAACTTTATTGCCACGAAATATTTACACAACCAATGAATTTATGTCTGCAAAAGACGATACACATTCGATTGATATTGCTTAAGTGTAGAACCTCAGATGCCTAAGCTAGGCTTATTCAACCTGTAATATAGGCAGATGCCTATATTACAGGTTGAATAAGCCTATAAATCTGCGCCGCTATACCCGCTGCCGTAGTTTTTTTCAATCGCGGCGCATGATTAAAATCGTATGCAAGGGTAGTGGTCACATAGACAAACAAAAAATGTCATGTAACATGGTACCCTAAATTATCACGTTACCGAGATATTTGAAGGTAAAGATCGACATATGAGTACAACGACAATCATTAAAAATTTAGCATTATGTGATTCTAAGCGTCTGCGATTGTATCCCAATAATCGTTACCAGATTGGTTATTATTATTACTATTTATTGGAAGAGAGTAGGTAGGTACATTATATGCTACTAGAAAAGTAGTACTATATATAGTCATATCATTAAGGTGTACAATCTTACCCTATTCGGTATTATAGTTCTCAATCATTGGCTCTCGCAAGAGCTAAAATACAATCCCGCAAGCCACATCGCCACGTCTGGCGATTTGCGTTTGCAACTTGCTGGATAATAATTTACAAGGCAGAAATAAACTCCTAAACATACCCGCAGTTAAATAGAAAAGAAATTTATTAATTGTCACTTGCAAGCGTTATACGAATTTGGACTTAAGCATGAACAGAATAAGAACTACCATAACTTATAGTTCGTTAGTTTAGTTTGATGTTCTGAATAAGTGAATTACTACCATTACCTACCTATTAGTCGCGTAAGTTTGACACTGTACTTACAGTATTAAATAAATGTTAATATCACTCATCTGTATTTTTTTTACTTCTAACCAGTAGTTAGGTAGTGCAATTGAGCTATTACTATTAATCGGCAAAACACTCACGTTAGGGATCGAATACGTCAACTGCATAACAGTGCCCGCCGGGAGCTTGTAGACACCGCTGCGCACTCGCCCTGAAGTTGAGCATCTGACATGCTCGCACGTATTCGATCCCTAACATGAGTGTTTTGCCGGTTAATAGTAGGTAATAGTTTGTCAAACTCACGAGAATTTTAATACAAAAATAGTAATAATATTAATTAGCCTGGCAACGATTATTTGTATACAATCTGATGCTTACAGACACGTAATAACTCTATTTTTAATGATTGTCGTAGTACTCATATGTCAATCATTTAGCTCCAAATATCTCGGTTACACTTTAGTTAGGGTATCATGTTACTTGACATTTTTGTTCGTCTACGTGTCCTCAACACATCCGTGACTAAAAAAAATAGCGGCGGGTCGTTATGCTAGCTACCATACAAACCCCCTTCAACTGTTCATGAGATACAGCCTGGTGACAGACTGACAGACAGAAGGACGGACTGCGGAGTATTAGTAATAGGGTCCCGTTTTACTCTTTGGTACGGAACTTTGCAGGATAAAAAAAGGACAGAGTGTCAAATATTTAATTATTATAAATAGTTGTTGATAATCGTCATCAAATATTGGATTAGACTAGTTATTTAACCTCTTTTGTTGCGTGTGAGCAGCTCACGTTTTGCGCCACCGAAGCTTAGGAGACTATTTTGAAACCTAGACTTACCAGTTATGCTCAGAGCTATGAACTTATACGGTTAAAAATGTTTGCTTTCACATTTCTTTTATGCGTGAGTGAAAAAAGGTATATTTTAGGCAAGCATACTCCACCATCAACAGTATCACCAACAACCATAAGATAAGACTGTGATTAACTCTTAACGAAAATGATGAAAAATATTGTTAAACCGATTTTTAATCTAGTTTTGATTGTAGTCTGCAGCAATGAAAGTTTTGATAACTATGACCTCCTTTATATTTTTTTCCTCTCCAGGAACTAACAAACGTTTTCATGATTTATCTTGTCCTATGTTTGTCGAGATAATGTAAGGATTCTAACGATACCATACACATAGAAATCGATCCAAGCGATTTCGAAATACGGTGGATTAAAGAAACTCACTCACACAAATACAAGTAGGTACACATATTGTATAATATACAATGTGTCCCAAAATTCAACGATAAGCCAACACCGGAGGATAGACCTGCCCCGGACTAATCGGGGAAAAAAAGAAAAAAATATATATCCCAATTATATTTTAAGTTATAATAAAAAAAAAACTTCAGAAATTGAGACCGTTTATGATATTTTTCACTACCATGACCACAATTTTTTTAATATTTGTTTTCTTTTTTTTATAGGCAACCTGAATAGCACTGCTATCTACCACAATTCTTAAAAAATCCAGAATAACTCTTGTTTTATCACGAACATTAATGAAACTTATTTTATTCCCTAAATTTTTTGAAGACTTTTACTTTTAACCAACTTTAACTTATCGTGGTGTAAAAAAAAAGTATGAACACTAGTATGGCAAGTTTTTTTCAAAATTGACGCAACTAACCAACATTCCAAAATGGTATAATACTCTAGGAAAACAAGTTATAAAGTCTCCAAAACATGTGGTTCCAAAATGATGGTTGCCCAGCACATTATGCCCGTCCTGTGCGAGAATATTTAAATCAAGAGTATCCAGGCCGTTGGATCGGGCGACTTGGTCCTATCTTATGGCCACCCCGTTCACCCGATTTGAACCCCCTGGACTTCTTCTATTGGGGTTGTCTTAAAGACAGGGTCTACTCAAAACCCATTGCGACATTGGACGAGCTTCGTCGAAATTTATCAATGTAAAATCAATCAAATATGATTAAAATATATCTTCATATAGTACAATTTATGCTTTTTGCATGATTTTTGCACTATTATTTTTATACCAGTCAAGAACAACCTGAAACCTTTCCGTCTAGAATTTTTATCATGGTCCTTAATTTTCTAGAGTAAAATTAGATTATACTTTATACCTGTACTTAAAGATAATATTCGAATTATTTTAAGATTAGTTGGCTAGTCTTAAACCTCACCAAGTATCATCAAGGGGGGTTACAAAATGGTAAAAAAACATCACGTGATTAATGGACGGAGAAATAATATCTTTCTTCGTAGATCTCCACAATAATAATTTCCTGGTATATATTAACTTAGTCTATTAATAATAACTTCAAATCTTTTATAAATATATATAACACGACAACATTTCCATTTTGAATTTCGAAAATTTAGATTAGAAATAACGGGAGTAATGTTTGTGCTAATATAAAAATGATTTATGATAGAAAATAACTTTTTCTCAAAAATGGTATGTAATGTTGCAATAATAGCTCTAAAAAGTATCCAGAAAGTGAACTCTACCGGAGACTTATTCACAACTGTCCAGTAAGAAGCGAGATTTTAAATTTGGAAACTCCTACTGTCCAGTCAGTATGTAACTTACTTAGATAGATAGATATAGTATTTTTAGAGCTTTAAACAGCCATTTTATAGTCTGTGACACTTAACGCCGCGCAGAAAAAGTACCTATGCACGATGCGTTTTGTACTTAGTAATATATAAAGATCACAGTATATAGATGCAACAGTATGGAAACTAAGCCTAGTTGATAAAATTATCATCTATGCTCCGTTGAAGCCATAGGGTTGTCACGTTTAATGTTTTACGGTATTGTAAAGATGCAACCGTATTCGAACTAAGCCTAGTAGATTAAATAACTACCTACGCTCCATTGAAGCAATACGGTTGTCAATTTTAAAGTTTTATGGTGTTGTTTTTTTTATTGCACATTATATGTTTTGTAGTGATCAAATCTAGCTAGTCCCAGTTTACAAATAAAATGTATATTGGTGCATTATGGCGTCGGTTATTCTTGATAGTTTAAAATATAAAAAAAACAGTTTAGTATTGACACACAACAACTTGTAGATTTTTGTATGTTTGGTTGGTTTTTTTTTGTAGGCCACAAACTTGTCATTATACCTTTTACAAGTTTTGGCGGGAGCGTACGCGAGTCGCGGTTGGGCGCGTGGTAGGTGCCGCAGGTGGCGCGGGGCAGGACTCATGAGCTCTATTTTCGAGTGATTTGTTACGCATTTTCGGGCTGAACTTTACTACGTTTCAATCCCTGAAAAGCGTTTGACACCTAGTAATTAAAAAACCATTACGTAAAAAACCGTCTTTCTTCATAAATTACAAATTATTGGTTGCAAAAAAAGTTGATAATTTCACCTAGCCGCCACCTTGTATTTCTATTTGTCAGCAATATCGGATTGAACGCCCTCGAAACCAATAAAAACGACACCCATGACGAAAATATTAAAAATTTTGCGCAGACGCCATCTTGTATTTTTATTTACGCCCTCGAAAACCATTAAAACGACACCCATGACAAAAAAGTTGATATTTTGGCGCAGCCGCCTATTTCTATTTTGTCAGCTTTTCAAATCCCTCAAAAACCATGAAAACGATACCCATGACGAAAAAGACGATAGTAATCCATAAAGGATTACTCTGCGAAAAAAAAAAGAGGAAGGCTTACTTACTGGATTCTGCAGCAATGTACTAATATCTAGATACTTCTTTTTTATTTCTAATACAAATAGAAATACAGAACAACAATAATTTTATTTATTAATGCTTCAAGCAAATTATTAATGGAATCAAACTTAAAAATTACAATAGTGTTTACACATTATATTCTGTTATTTGCAGACATTATCATATAATTATGTTGAGACTGACAGACGAATTGTTATAACATTGCACCCGTCCGCCAATACACCCGTAATACCCGGCGTAGCCATGATGTTTGCAGCATGATAGCTTATCAGTTTCGTCTAGGCTGCAGAACTGATCGCAAGGCTGGACATGTACAGCCACAACGGTGACGGCGAGCGCGCACATCACCAGCATCAGCACCAGCACAGCTTTCTTATCAAACGCCATTGTGACGTAAACGGAAACATAACGTTTCTTTTTAAAGCGATACTCGTAGGTACTTTGTTTCTGGTGAATATTGAATCATGTGCCAATATTCATACGGTACTTCACGTCACTGTATGCAATAATACCTATCGCATTTACTGATAAGTTATGTCTTTGGAAAAAACTTGAGGATAATGTTTCGCTTGACGATAGTAAAATGGTTTTATAGTCATCAATTCTATCCTTTATGTATATACAGGTGTGGCGTAATGAATGGATGTTATGATACCTGCGGGTAGAGGACGTTGTGGCGGTTCAGAAACATATGTTTTATGTTTAGTAAAAGTGGTTTTTGAGATATTCGACATTTACGTAAATTAAAAAAAATACACCCTTAGCCACTCTTTTTGGTGGAAAGACTCCAAATAAAAGATTTTTTCGCTATCGAATGTAAGTTATGATTTTTGGGGCGCATGCATAGTTTCTTTGGGCTTCGGTTTAAGCAATCACCAGATATAATGAAATATAACGCCCAAAAAATTGTAAGTACTTACCAGAATTTAGTCCCCATTTTAATATGAAATTATCACCAATAAACGTAGTCTGCTAACCTAAAAAAGGCAAGTATCTTCAGAATAATCGCTGAGCTACCCAAAAAGGCCACGCATGCGCCAAATATGTACTCGCACTTTAATTAAAAATTTCACCCAAATATGTTACACAATTTTATCCTAATGTTTCGACTTCCGGAGGCCGAGATATCGCACCTGGAAAAAAAAATCATTTCGATCGTTTTCTTTCTTTTTTATTTTATTAAACTAAACTAACCTTTTTTTTTGAGGGGGAGAAATGCTGTCCACTTCCCTTCCGCTGCGGAGTGACGAAAAGGGGTATGTGGGGGCTCAGACCCACTAAAACCCCCCCGTGAGCAGTCCTCCGCCAAGGTGGGGCGAGACAGGGTCCCGCTGGCATTAACTAACTACAAAACTAACCTTTTATTTTTTTGTCCCGTGGAAATCCTTTATGGATACCACCTACCACGGGGAGGTAGGTGGTTATGTGGGAGTCCGTATACCCACCAAAACCCCGGGGTGTTCCGTCACTGCCGCCCTCGGCGGGAACGCGGGACAGATTTTCCACACGACCGCGAACCCGCCGCGGCTGTCAGTTGCCGGACCCTTCTCTTCGCGGCACGCCAGAACACATGGCACGCCGCAACTACCTCGGAGACCAAACCCGCCAACAATGAGCGCCAGATTTCCCCGTGTCTGGACGCCCGTGGTCTCCCTGCGGTGGGTTGAATACGTAGCCCCACCGCCTGCTACGTCAGCCACAGGGGACAATCCCCAGCGACCCCACCTCCTCGAGTCTGCGCCGAGCGCCCGGACCCCACCTCCTCGAGCCTGCGCCAAAGCGCCCGGGCCCCACCTCCTCGAGTCTGCGCCAAAGCGCCCGGACCCCGCCACTCCTATGTGGACTTAGCGGCCAAAGCCCATAGGAGCGGCCCCGCCTGAGCCGGCCAGCGCACCCCAACGCAGGCGCGGCCCCTGGGTTCCTCTTGGCTTCACCGTGGTGATCCAAGCCACGGCTACTGAGCCTCCCCGCCACGTCAATGCGGGAACCCTTCGGGGGGTACAAAAAAAACTAACCCAACCTAACCTAATACGTAACGTCAACGCCGGTGCTCGCGCGTGACTGAATCGCGGCACGGCGCGTGCGGTGTAGCGACCGGAGCCGCGAGACTCAACTAATTTGCCATCAATATAATACACTTGGTTATATCCATACATTTTATGGCAAACGTAGTGATATATTTAGGTAGTAATGACACAAAACTTTGCTAGTTAAAATTTGGTGCACGCGTGGCCTTTTTGGGTTATGAAAAGTTTTTGTAGTGCAGGCATGACTTAAATAGCCCGAAAGATTTTGGTACAGGTTTCATTTATTTGTACAAATTTTTTTTTTTTGGATGAGTCTGTTTAGGGCAACGATTGTTTTTTTGGTGCTCATTAAATTATATCCCGTTTATTTTTAAAAACAAAGATATAACTAAATTTTTTTGTTTTTCTTATTTTTGTCTGAGTTTAACCCGTTGACTCGCGATTCGCCATATTTGGCCAATAATACAATAGATTTCACAGAAATAAACCTACTTTTCCAGGAACTGCAACGTGTGTGGTTAACCTAACGTGAGTAAAAAATAATATGGTCACCTGAGTGCCTAAATAAAAATAAACATGCCTGTTTCATTGAGATTCGACGAAATGGTATGACTCACTGTATTTCCAGCATTAAATTTTATTAATTAATTTACAATTAGTCAATATCTTATTATCTTAATTACAAAAGTACTCAAATTTACTTAATTATATGAAAATAACTTTAAAATATTGATTCAATAACTGAGGGATTTAATAATTAAAGAAAACTAGAGAAAATAACAATTTTAAAGTATCGTTTTACTAAATAAAATATACAAAAGGTGTTCAAAGTGGCTACCATGCGCTTATACTCTAATACCTTTTTATGAATGCTCGCTTTATTCTGCTTGCATGTCGCATTTCAGTAATTTTTTGTGCAGCCATTTGCACACGCGCCTGTAGCCACTGAGGTAATGGTATCTTTGTAGACCTTCTCTTTGAGGCATCCCCAGTAAAAAAATGGAGTGGGCGGAGCAACCATCGTACTACAGCCACATTATTTTTCTCTTCTCTCTTCCAACGTAACGTTTTCATCTAAAGTCGGGGGATCGTGTCTCAAAAATTGCAAATAGCTCTTTGCGGTCAATGTTCCTTGCGATTCGAATGGACCGATGATGTTGCCGTTTAGTATACCATCCACAGGTTTATTTTAAATTGATACTGGGACCTGTCTTCTCTCACCGAATGAAGGTTGGTGAGGTGCCAGCTGTGCAGATTGTGCTTATTAAAATATCCGTCTTTTTCTGCACGTGGAGTCGTCGCTCCAAAGAATTTTAGCGAATAATTTGGGATCATTGTTCCATTTTCTTAGCATGTTTTTGAATGCAGAATTCAACTCTTGCAGGATAGTCTCTTGGCAGCATTGGCAACATTGAACGCACTGATAATGAAATGGGTGTAATTACTCTCGTTTTTAAATTTTGTGCACTGTTCTAATCGATATGCATGTGTGTCTTGCTATGGTGCGCACAGAGATGGTCGGATAATTTAAAATTTCATCGCGAGTAAACACTCGACAATCGGGATGGTGTGCATTAGGAAATATTTTCTGATACAGTACTGCAGTTTACGTTGGCTTTACCACCACACTCGCCGTAGATTAAATGAATTTGAGCATAGTCAGAACGAGTGACAGCTGAGGCATTGAAGTTAATATAAAATCCAAATCACTAATGAAATCGTGTCCGAAGAAACAATAGCCCCTGTACCGCGCAGGCGAGGACTAAGATAAACGGCCAACCTATAAATACAATGTTTCACACGTATATATATAGTTCTAACCTGCACAGTACAGGATTGTCACAGACGCTTTATGAGAGACACGTATACGAATACTTAAGAAAAACGAAACTGGACCCAAATTCTATTGAATATCAACAAGACATAAATTTTAACAGAACCGTAGCAGAAGTTACTGGACTATCGGAAAAGACTATATCTAGAATTGTACAAGGGAAATTATTAAAAGGCAACAAAATATAGAAATCACCGAAAAAATCAGAACAGGTTCGCAGAAAAAGAAGGGAAATAGATGATTTTACAAAAGGAGTGTTTAGAAGAAAAGTTTTATACAATTGATAAAAAAATACCTAGATACTATTAGAATATTACACTGCGGAAGGGAATATGTAAGGCTATTGTTACATGACCTTGGTTTTAAATTACGAAATGCGGTTCTAAAAGGGCACTCCTTATTGAACAGCCAAATATACTCGTAACATCGTGGAGGTGGAAATATCTAAGGACTATTAAACAACTTCGTAGAAAAGGAAGATCTACGAGTATTTTATATCTTGACGCAACTTATGTGAATGCGTCTCATAACGTTTCAAAATGCTGTCAATCCGAGGATATGGCTTGCTATCTCATATTGGTAAAGGGAACCGTTTGATCATCGTACATTGTGGGGTTAACTGGATTTGTAGACTTGAGAGACTTGTGATATTTAAATCTAAATGTAAAACAGGTTATTATCATGACTCCATGAATTTTGTGAATTTCAGTAAATGGATAAATTAAAAGTTGATGCCTAATATCCCACCAAATTCTATCATCGTGATGGATAACGCAGCGTACCATTCGCTTCGAGAAGAAAAAGCCGACTATGGCTTCTACCAAGGCAGTTATGCAATCGTAGTTACGACGACATGACTTACGACGTGGCTTTTTATGATGAGCTTAGAAAGGACTTATGAAATATGATTAAAAAGACAGAAACGGAAGTTATTTACAAATTGAAGACTTATTGAAAAGAAAAGGACATGAAGTGTTACGTTTTCCTCTATACCACCTAGACCAACCCTATTGAGTTGGTTTGAGGTGATATTAAGGGACAATAAGCACAAAAAAGTATAGACTCTAATTTTGACCAAAAAAATATATATTACAGGGACAGCTGAATATTCCAGAAAGAAGTATGGGAGCATTGCGTTTACCATGTAATTAAAATCGAGGACGAGTACTGTAAACATGATGCAATTCGGGATGCTGCCGTTGATTTTATTATTTACACTCAGGACGACTCTGATGATTCCAATGATGTATGATGATCGAAAGTGAAGAATCAAGTTCCACCGATATTGATATGGACATAAGTGACTGATTTATAATTTTGATAATTATTCTATGTGATAAATAGTATAATAGTTTATTACCATTTAATTTATTTACTTACATATTAGCTTATACATAGTTAGTTCATGCAAGCATTGTATCATTATCAATTAATATTCATTTAATAAATCACTTTTTCTTCAGAGCTTCTCTGGCGTCACATATCTTAGGAACTATCATGGCGTATTTCTTCTAGTGTGTATCACACTAAGCTCCCGCGCCGCCCGCTCCTCTCTCAGTCCCCTTTGTCGTCATACTCCCCGCGCCCCTGTACCGCTCAGGCGAGGACTAAGATAAACGGCCAACCTATAGTGGCCCTCAACTGATTGTTACCATATACCTAACAAGTGTTAAACCCTATATTAGTAAAGGGGATACATATCCAATAAAAACACCACTCTGTAATTTCTTCTAATGTTTAATCCAATAGTCACAACTTCCAATAAACCCAAAATATAATACTAACGTAGTAATATAATGAATCATACTAACTAAATAACCAAAGGAAACTTAAAAATTCAATAAGCACTAGCTCTTTAAATTTAGAAACACAACCACTAAACGAAACAGTCTTTAAAACAACTAAATATTACCGAATCATTATAATTCTCACACATAATTACCAAATTATTATAAATCTAGCACATAAATCAAAAACATACTCAGCTTCTATTGAAACCAAAATGCACGCCGTACACGTTAACAAACTTTGCCTATATCAGCTGCCAATCTGGCTTACTCAATATTTGGAGACCAACTGCCCAGAAAAATGTTCTTCCTCGTAAAAAGTGTTCTTCCGGATGTCGGTCGGCCCCCCGGAACTTCATGGTAGCCAAATACTTCGCTCTCATTGGCTGGCGCTGCGGACTCGCAGTACTCTCGGAAGTGACGTTCTATTCAAACTTGCTTTTCCATCGTCGCCATCTTGTGCCGGAAGTAGCGCAGTGGATTTCATTTTGCAGCTGGCGCCATGTTTTGACTTGCAGAAGTGATGAATAAATTGACAATCTGGTGTATTTCCTTTAACTCAATCAGCCACCTTGGATCGATGAAATGTGATGACTTATACCGGATGTTTATCACACAAGTGAACACTATTTATGTAGTAATTCTAATTTTATTTAGAATTTTAAATTTGATTTAACGAAAGAAAAGTTGCTCGTAGAAGAAAAGCTGCACTGGTAAATTGTAAATAACTAATCGTTTGTATAATGATGACATACTGATGCTTTGCTCTGACCTGTTTAAGAGAATAAATCTTACAATATACTCGTATTTTCACTGACTACATATTATCTCAAAACCATCTGAATGAACAGTATAATACAAGCAATTGGGCTGATGGACCTGGTGACTAGACTAGTAAATTGAAAAGTGTGAGAGACATTGAGAGGAATAGCCCAAGATCTCACAGTCAGCCACTGTCTAGAGCTGGGTTAGATTCAATGGAAGCTTCATATGATAACTTAATCTTATCAACAGACCAGAGGGAGGATAAGAACGTTATACATCTAAATCATATTAAGAAAGATCTAGAGTTCTCAGATGCAATTGGCAGATATTTTGGATCACTATTAAGTAATTTGCAGCACTGTTCAGTAATGAATCACTACATATCACTGACGTATTCGATCCTTAACGTGAGTATTTTGCCGGTTAATAATAATAGTTAAATAAAATCACTGCCTCAATAGACCTCTCATAGACTCAATGTCTGGAGCTTCATATGTTGAGATTGAAAAAGACCATGGCTTCTGAAATAGATAATACTACAATAGTGGTTGTCTAATATCTATCTAGGGCAAAGTTTAGGTATTGAAAGAAGAGAGATAATTACTAGAACTACATCTTGATTAAAGCTTTCGTAAGTAGAACACATTTTTAAGCGATTAGTTACCGATTTAAACTTACGCAATAAGCCGAGTATGTAGGACTCGACCGGTTTCGCGACGTTCAGGAATACGTGCGCTCCCGACCGCGTCCGCGCATGCACTGCACTGTTGAAGGTGCCGCCGGCAGTAGTGTTGCCAGATGACCGCTTGGAAGCGTCTGCATCTAACGTCGTCCTGCGACTTTTATCAGGTCGTCTGTCCACCGTTACGGTGAATCTGATCTGAATCCAGCTCGGATGGAACGTTTGGGAAGCTTCGATCTATCTTTTCGTCCACAATACCTCAGAGTCTGAAAACGAAGATTCTCAAACAGTGTGTGTTGCCAGTGATGACTTATGCACTCAGACGTGGTCCCTTACAGTTGGCCTCATTAACAAGCTCAAAGCGGCTCAACGAGCAATGGAAAGGGCTGTGCTTGGGGTTTCCCTAAGTGATAACATCCGAAATGAGGAGATCCGTAGGAGAACTAAGGTCACCGACATAGCTCTCAAAATTAGTAAGTTAAAGTGGCAATGGTCAAGCCACATCGCTCGCTGAACTAATAACCGATGGGGAAGAAATGTTTTCGAGTGGCGACCACGCGACGGAAGACGTAGTGTAGCCGGCTGCTAGATGGACCTAGGATAGCAGAAAGGAAACAGATTCGAGAGGAGACTATCAGAAGGTGGCAGGAGTGCTACGAATTCACCAGTACAGGCTCGGTCACGAAGACTTTCCTTCCTAGTGTCTTATTCGCTAGGCGAGTAGGTTCAATTTAGTTACCAACATAGTTGAAAAAGTAGATGGTAAACTTTAACCTCAGCTATATTTTTTGATATGACAAAGGCCTTTGATTTTGTATCGCCTGAACTGCTGTTACATAAATTGCAGTATTATGGCATTAGGGGCCCGGCAATAAATTGGATTGAAACCTATCTTAAAAAATAGACAACAGTACGTAGAAATAATATCAATAGGCAAGAACAAAATAGTACAGAATTCTAAATCAGAATGTAAAATAAATAAATACGGTGTACCTCAAGGCAGTGTATTCGGCCCACTATTATTTTTAATATATATTAATGATATCACTAACATAACTTCATACAACTCCGTATTATTTGCTGATGACATTTCAATTGTAGTGACATCAAAAAAATCTGATAATAATCATAAAACTTATATACAATAATCATAAATCATAATAATCATAAAACAATCATAAATTTGACATTTGTAAAACAATAGATTCCGTAAAAACATGGCTTGACATGAATAATTTAATGAATAATATCTCAAAAACGAATTTCATAAATTTTAACAATATCGAGTTCGAAATAAATTTTATTGGTCAAGATATTAAGAGACCACGTAACGTTTTTAGGTTTAATAATTGATAAAGCACTTAATTAGAAACTTCAAATTAATAAAATATGTAAGAAAATCGACAGCTATGTCTATGTTCTAAAGATACTACGAAAAACTTCAAATAAAGAAACTGCTTTGGTTGCGTATCATGGATATGTTGGGTCTAACATATCCATAGACATAGCACAAGCATTCATTGTTCAAAAAAAATTTATTCGAGCAATATGTGGAGTGGGACCTAAGGAGTCGTGCAAACCTTTGTTTCTGCAACTGAAAGTCCTCCCTCTTCCATGTCAGTACATTCATGACATAGCATGCTTTGTCAAACAACACAGCTACTTACGAGTATATACTAAGGCGGGTGAAATTTATCCTCGAAATACACGGTCGGAGAAAGATTAGTAGATTAGTAAATAAGTATACTCGTACTCACAAAACTGTACGTTATCAGAAAAGTAGTTACTCAACGTCAATCAAAATATTTAATAAATTGCCTCAAGACATGAAAGAAATGCCCATACCTAAGTTAAAAACTGAATTGAGGACCTGGTTGCTGCATCGCTCTTTTTACTCTCTAAATGAATACCTAGCATCAAATTAAAAAGTTTTTGGAAATAATTATTCATTAGTTTTACATTGTCTTCTTTGTTCTGTAACAGTATTTCATGTATTCGTTTTATCTTATAATTATAATTTTTGCATGCTATTAATTTGGCGAAATGTGTAAGTTCTTCAATGTTTTTATTTGTAAACATCTATCATGTTCTCATATTTGAAGCAAATAAATAATATTCTATTCTATTCTATTATATTCTAGGTACTTAACAACTTATTGGACATTGATATGTGGTACTGACACCTATCCATGTCCAAATATTGACCGGCCACGGAGGATTCGCAGCGTAGCTACATCGATTCCATGCAAAAGACAGTCCCTCTTGTGTCCGCGATCCAGCTTGTGACGAAACGATATGGCACATACTGTTCGCCCAAGAATTGGCCTGGAAAGGATAGATTTGGAATCTAGAATCCAAATCATGTTAGATTAATCCTCTCTCCTGACCATTATAGAGGCCAGGCCACTAGAACTTTTCTTGGCATTTGTGAGCAAGGCTGTCAGAATCGCAGCGGCGTGGAATAAGTAAGATTGATTTGTGCTTAGTTAGAAAAGCTGCTGCGCTAAACGATTCCTTATAAGATTGGTTAATATATTTTAAATAACTTAAAGAAAATTGAAAAAATAAAGGAAACATAAAAAGGGGAAAATAAATAGAGGAAAAAATTAGGGGGAAAAGAGGAAAAAAACCCTTTTGCCTGTTTTTTTAAACTTTAATTTCAAACTTTAGTTTTAATTATTATTAACTTTAATTGCTACTTATTTCGGAAATTTTAAAATTGTTATTATTCAATAAAAAAAAAAAATATATATATTTAAGGTCACGGACCTTATGTCTGTGGGCCAAGCAGCTACTAAGAAAAAAAGGCACGAGTCTATTATAAGTACTATAGCCACCACTTGAGGCCTGTTTGGTATAAAATATGCAAAATAATATAAAAACAGAATTTGAGATGGTGATATGGATTATATCTGTTACAAAAATGGGTAAAATGGCAACGCTGTTGATATATGAACATATAAGTGATAAGGGAGATAGCGGGCTATGGACGAGACTACGGCACCTGTCAATTTCAGTCTCATCTTAAAATATTTAGGAAGGTGGTGTCTTGCCACACAGTAAACGGGCCTCACATAAGAGCCAACATCAATGGTGATAAAAGGGGCAACGTTGGTGTAGATGGCTAAAAGGTGTCGTGAGGTGTGCTGCGGTGTAACTAGAGCGCTACTACCGGCGTTATGCCCTATCCTTGGAGCCTTTTATTACTTCCTCTTGCGTCATTTAGCCCCAGGGAGAATCGGGGTCCACGGTGTCGCCACTTACCGACCGCTCGCCACATAGCCGTCCTTGCGGTATTATTATTCAAAATTATATTTACTTATTTATCTTTTTATTTATTATAATTATATTTATTATTATTTCTTTTATTCAAAACAAAATCTCGGATTTCATCCGGTCCTTTACAAAGGCATAAGTGGGGCTGTAGCCAACACTTAGAGGCCTGTTTGGTATAAAAATACAAAGGAGTATAAAAAACAGAAAAAATGTTGGATGAAGGGTAACATGGTACTTATAACTATTACAAATATGGGTAAAATGGCCAGGCTATTGAGATGAACTTATTAGTGATAAGGAAGTTAATGGGCTATGGAAGAGACTACGGCACCTGCCAATTTTAGTCTCATGTTAAAATATTTAGGCAGATGGTGACTTGCCATCCACTAAACGGGCCCCTTATAAAGGCCACCATGAGTGGTGACAAAAGGGCAATGTTGGTGTGGATGGCTAAAGAGTGTCGAGAGGTGTGCTGCGGTTTCACTAGAGCGCTACTACCGGCGTTATGCCCTTTAACACTTCCACCCTTGGAGCTTTTTGTTACTTGCTCTTGCGTCTCCACCCCCGGACGGCCAATTAAGGCAAGCTGGGGGTCAGGGGTCTCATTTAGCCCCAGGGAGAATCAGGATCCGTGGTGTCGCTACTCACCGACGGCTCGCCACAAGGCCGCCCCTGCGGGTTTATTATTATTAGTATAATTAACGTAAGTCTTAAAATATATGTGCATTAATTTCTGTGGCTTTGTCTCCCGTAGACCAAGCAAGTCGCGGGCGGGTCAGCTAGTTTTATTATGCCGACACTGCGTCAATATGGAAGATGCATCTGAAAGTGTTGCCTGCAGGGCTCTCAGAATACAGCTGTATTCTGAGGCAGGGCTATTTTGCATCTCAGTTGCTAGCAAATTTAGATTGAAATCTTGAAAAGTGGCGCCTGTATGTCAGTTTTGACAACCCCTTTAAACAAAAACGTTAGCAAGTTGATGATTGGAGCTGATAAAAGTAAACATAGAGCCCCCATTTTTATCGATTTCAATCAACATTCGTAAGCAACTGAGATACATAATAGCCCTACTGAATTTCGCCTTTATGGGTCCTAAACGTACGTTTTGTCTTACATCTTGATGTTATCTGTGGCAGATGAGCATCTAAAGATAACGAAGTGTTGTGTCGAGTCATAGAGTCTTCACTAACAAATATTTCTATGGCCTTCACAAGGAAGATATTACAGCGACGCTGTGTTTTTATTTCAAGTTTCTATTTAGTTTTAAAGCAAATAGTTTCATTATGTGTCACCAATATAAAACAACGTTGATATTAATACCTGTTTATTATCTGCTGGTGATGAACATAAATGCTATGTTAAAACAAGTGTTTTTATCAGTTAGCTTTTACATAGTAAGTAATTAAATAAAAAACACAAAAACAATTTTCTTTTGCACTACAAAAAACTGGATAAGAAAAAACATGTTCAATTGAGGGTTAATCATATATGCACTGTATATACATAGGTAGATAATAAATTGTACAAAGCACTTAACTGGTAGGTATAGGCAACACGTGAGGTGCCAGGCCCCAATGCTTATGAAACAACCCCGATAATCAGTCTACGTAGGCAAGTAGGTACTTGGATAAAATGTATGATGATAACCATTAATTTTTTTTTATTTTTTTTTTATTTTACTAGGAAAACAAACGGCTGCTTAGATTATAATAATGTAAACAATGAAGTAAACAATGAATGGATACGCAAAAGCCTAACAGTTTCCGCTTATGGGAACAGTTAAAATGTCATAGGTGAATAAAACCTAACTTAAAGTAACATTATTTATGCGCTAACTTAAAAATAATAATAATAAGAGTTTAAATGTGTATACAAAAGATTAATTCGAAGATAATAAATTGCTACAAGCCATGTAAAATAAAACAATGACATATAAATAATTTAGTCTGCATAGAATTGTTCGTTGATTATAAGTTTAAAAGTATTTTGCTTCATCGAAAAGAGATCAACATATTTTGAGTATTTCGAATTGAAAATATTGACAGTTCGCGGGAAGAAAGAATTTTGACGATAATTAGAGATGAAGGGAGGAGTATACAACTGTAAATAATTCCTACGACTGAGTGATCTGTAGGGTGCTTTTAGTTTAACCTCCGACAGTAATGTCGACGAATCAATTATATTAAGGGTTATATTATGAAGTAAAGTCAGATCTGCTGCTTCTCTTCTTACGGAGAGAGGCAGCAAGTGGTGGCGTCTACAGCTGTCCACATATCCAGGGCTTATAATCTTGAACTTGAAATTTATAAAGCGCAAAAATGTTTTTTGTATTTTTTCAAGCATATCTATGTATTTAGCGTAACATGGATTCCAAACTTGTGAGCTATACTCAAGTTGACTTCGTACTAGGGAACAGTATAAGATTTTAAATGTTTTGGTTGATTTAAAATCTTTTGTGACTCTAAATAGAAAACCCAATGTTTTCAATGCTTTACTAGTAATTATGTAGAAAGGCGCCTTCGTACCTCATGGTTGTCTGGAAGAGAGCGCTAATGCGCGGATCCAGCACTCAAAAAAGGCTATGGTCTAGGCCAGTGTTTTTTAAACCTTATTGATTTCGCGACCCCCTTACAGGTTGAAAAATCTGGCGACCCCCTTGTCAGACAAACAAAGAATTTATAATTTAAAAGACTACGATAATGATTTTGTTAATTTTGATACCTTTACTTAATATTCTGCAAGAACCCGCGAGAGGTTTTGCAAATAAGTTCTAGCTCCACGATTTGATACATTTTTATTTTTTTAAATTAAACAAGGCCACCTTTTTCACTAAAACTGTGTTTTATTGTAGTCTACCTTGCCTTTTCCTTCTGCCGGTGACCCCCCGACTAAGGTTTCACGACCCCCCTTGGGGTCGCGACCCACAGTTTGAAAAACACTGGTCTAGGCCACCCGAATATCGGCTTGTGCGAATCGTACGAACTCGCTCATGAATGCTTACAAAAATTATTAAAATTACTATTAAAACTAAACTCTGTCAAAAAGGTTATTACAAAATTTCGGAATACTTGGAGGATAAAACAGCTTGGGACTGATCACTCAAGGATCTACCAACTCTCCCCCCGAAGGGTTCTCGCATTGACGTGGCGGGGGGGGCTCAGTAGCCGTGGCTTGGATCACCACGGTGAAGCCAAGAGGAACCCAGGGGCCGCGCCGACGTTGGGGTGCGCTGGCCGGCTCAGGCGGGGCCGCTTCTATGGGCTTTGGCCGCCACGTCCACATAGGAGTGGCGGGGTCCGGGCGCTTTGGCGCAGACTCGAGGAGGTGGGGCCCGGGCGCTTTGGCGCAGGCTCGAGGAGGGGGGCCCGGGCACTTTGGTGCAGGCTCGAGGAGGTGGGGTGTGGGCGCTCGGCGCAGACTCGAGGAGATGGGGTCGCGGGGGGGCTATCCCCTGTGGCTGACGTAGCAGGCGGTGGGGCTACGTATCCGACCCACCGCAGGGAGACCACGGGCGTCCAGACACGGGGAAGTCTGGCGCCCATTGTTGGCGGGCTCGGTCTCCGAGGCAGTTGCGGCGCGCCATGTGTTCTGGAGCGCCGCGAAGAGAAGGGTCCAGCAACGGACAGCCGCGGCGGGTTCGCGGTCGTGTGCAAAAACTGTCCCGCGTTCCCGCCAAAAGCGGCACTGACGGTACACCCCGGGGTTTTGGTGGGTATACGGACTCCCACATAACCACCTACCTCCCCGTGGGCATCACACGAGGTGGAGGGGTGTTCCCATTGACACCCCTCACCGAGGAGGGCCCGCCACTTTACAGCGGGCAGCGGCGTCGACGGGGGCTGTGGTAGAATAATGCGGTCCCACGCCCCCCGTCATCAGTCGAAGACGTATGGGCGCCTTTAACCGAGTCCGTCATACCCCGTATGCCCTCCCACATACGGCAATGAGTAACAGCATTTCCCCAAGTCAAAAAAAAAAAAAGGATCTACCAACTCGTGTATTAAGATGTAAAAGTGTAGCGTGTAAAACTGGGGCTAAAAATAAGCGAACATTTGCTATATCATTTAAGAAATTGGTTACGATACAGTCCGACATTATATAGAATAGAAGATGCTTGGAATTCTTCTGGCAAGCTGTCACTCTGCCACCCATAGAATGTTATATTTGTAGTACCTAAGTAGAAATATTGTAAACATCTATATAAAAATAATGGCCCCGAGTTTCTTGTCGCTTCTTCTCGGTAGGCTCTATATATTTTGGAACGCGGCGGTAGAGTCTTTAAAGTACATATTATTGAAAAAATTACGTTCATAAGTGCGTCTTTGATGCCTAAATTGAATAAATAATTTTGAATTTGACTTTGACTTTGATTAAGTTTACGTCCTGAAAAAGATTTTGTACTTAGTATAAATTCCACGACGTGGGCAAAGCCTTGGAGCGAACACTAGTAAATTAATATACCGGTTAAAATGTTAGTTTGTTCGCGCACGAAAATTATAATAGTAAATATTGCACATCGCAGTGTCGCATTCTCAAACCACTCCTCCACTCTAAACTACTGAACCGATTTTGATGAAATATTTACAAGTTTGTTTATTTTATTTTAATTCAATCAGTGACAAGACAAGCAAATCACTCGCCAGATGTAAAAAGCGTCACGTTTGCCCAAAACAGCTGGGCAATTACGAACTCAGTTACAATTAAATTTTGATTAAAATTTGAAAAAATGGCTCTATGTAAATTTTATCAACCGTGTGCCGTTTGGGGTCGAAACTTTAGGCCCATGGGGGCCGTCCGCTCTCAACTTGTTTAGGGATCTGGCGAAACGTTTGGTTGAGGCAACGGGTGACCGAAATGCTGGTGCCTACTTTGGGCAAAAACTTAGCATTGCCATCCAGCGTTCTGGCCACTTTTCCCCCCACCATGGGGTATACTTTTAATACTTTGTAAATTATATTCATATGTAATAAATACAATTCTACCCGTACATGTCCATTTCAATACATTTAAGTATTAGCTGTTTACAATGAATATCAAAATGAATTACTTAACTTTATTATTAAATTATTTTATTTGAGTACTTAATTAAATTAAATTTAAATTTAAATTAAAAATACAGACATTGCAGTTGGGAAAAAACAACTTTGAGAACGAGGTGAATAGAAGAATTCGGCTGGGCTGGGCAGCGTTTGGGAAGCTACGTCGAGTCCTTACTTCGCCGATTCCACAGTGCCTGATGACCAAAGTCTTCAATCAGTGCGTCCTACCCGTCATGACATACGGAGCCGAAACGTGGACACTGACGGCTCAAATGGTCCACAAGCTCAAGGTCGCTCAGCGGGCTATGGAAAGGGCTATGCTCGGTGTTTCTCTGAGGGATCGCATCAGAAATAAAGTGATCCGTCAGAGAACCAAGGTCATCGACAAAGCCCACCAGATCAGCAAGCTGAAGTGGCAGTGGGCTGGCCATATTAGCCGTAGAACAGACAACCGTTGGGGTAAACGAGTTCTAGAGTGAAGACCGCGTCTCGGCAAACGTAGTGTAGGACGTCCTGAGGCACGGTGGAGTGATGATCTGCGCAAGACGGCTGGCAAAAACTGGATGCGAGAAGCCCAAGATAGACCTAAGTGGCGTGCAATTGGAGAGGCCTATGTCCAGCAGTGGACTGCTACAGGCTGATGATGATGATGACTTAATTAAATTGCAAATTCAAGTTTACGTTTATTTATTGTGAAAACGTATTTTATTGATTTCTTGTCTTATCTGAGCGATAATATAATACATAAAAAATGTGAACTGGACCATTCCAACTCTTTATATTAGAGATATGGGCAGCAGCATTTCCAGCGGTCTCCATTGACATCTACTGCGATTACGAAGACGCCTGCGACGCGTGGTGTATAACGGCAAATTCCCCCTATGACAAGCAACATGAAACCATGGGCCCCAGTCCCCGGCAGCTCTGCTATCCGTGGCTACGGTAGCGGCCACTGTAACCGTGGAGCAGGGGGTGCGAAGAATCTCCGGCAGATATCCGGCTACCAATCCCAAACACAACCCCTGGCCCTGGCAACATACAATACACAAAAGCCCAATTATTATTCAGACGTGGTACCTTACTGTTGGCCTCATTAACAAGCTTGAACTCGCTCAACGAGCAATGGAGAGGGCTATGCTTGGGGTTTCTATGCGTAATACGGTCGGAAATGAGGAGATCTGTAAGAGAACTAAGGTTACCGACATAGGTCTCTAAATTAGCAAGTTTAAGTGGCAATAGGCAGGCCACATCGCTTGCAGAAACGATAGGCGATGTGAAGAAGGGTTCTCGAGTGAGGAAGACTCCCCACACCGGAAGACGATGTGTAGGGCGGCCCTCCGCTAAGACCGACGACCTCGTCAAAACCGCGAGGATTCGCTGGAAGCAGTAACCTAGTAGCCATTTTAAGTGGCGTTCTATGGGGGAGGCATATGTTCAGCAGTGGACGTCTTGCTACTGATAATGATTTAAAGTCGTAGTTATTGACCGAGCGAGTGAAGCAAGGGAAGCGTCTCTGCTTTAATTGTTTTCTCAGTCTCAACAGTTTGCATGCTAAACTTACCTATTTAGGTTGGTCCAATTTCAGGGATCTCTTTTTCCTTCATGCTCATATTTGGCAGCTTGGGCATCTAAATGATATCATGGGTCTTAAGGTATGAAGGTAGTATAGTAATGATGATGATGAAAAATATCCTAGTGGTTAATCCAGCGCCTCGTCAGCGTGAAAGAGTAACAAATATCCATACATCCATACATCCATACTCAAAAACTTTCGCGTTTATAATATTGGTAGGGTATTCACATCCATTTCCGGCTTTAACAGGAAACCTTCACGAGTGAATTTGACGAATTAAACGAAATGTTTCCAAACTGGTTCTAATATCCAAAGATCTACATGCAATTGCATAAAATATGCATTTATTGGAGACGTTCCACTACATTAATTTCCTGTATCGCAAACACGAGCCAGTCGTATTAACATATTTATTTATTAAATTATAAGCTTCTGCCCGTGGCTTCGCCCGCATGGCCCACAGGAAAAAAATTACATATTTTTTTCAGAAACACACTGTGATATAGAAAAGGTAGATGAAGGGATTACCTCGTTGAATGTCCATGTGCTTGCGCTCTTTCCTTCGATATTTAGTGAATATATATAGATATCCAATATGGCACTGGTCACCTTCTCGTCTCTCACAGTTAGTTTGTAGGTAAGAACATCACTTGCGGTTACGTGGTTTTATAAGGTTATGGTATATAATTTTTGAGAAATATTTATGCGCGTGCGTTTGGCTGTTGTTGCCGGTCGAGAGGTAGGTCTTGGACTGGTTTTGAAGCGGAAGAGGAAGGGGTAAGTGCATGTGAAGTATGTATGTGGTACGAGAAATGTGTTAGGTTTAAGGCTCGTGCACACAGTGCAAGCTGCTGCCTGGCCAGTAGACAGCTACTCGGTTTGTCTACTCGTACGCCAGTAGCTCGGCTCGCCTTTGCTGTCTACACCACACCTAGCTACTGCTCAGTCCGAGTCGTGTCGCGATGTCGAGTGAACTTGTTTTAATAAAAAAAAACGGTGATACGCTCTATGACACAATTTTATGTCAGGAATTGGAAAATATCTATAACCATATATAAGAAAAAAGAGCGTAAGAAAAGGATTTGGATTAGAGAATGGATGGCTAGAAGATCTTTAGGGGCAACACGTATGATTCTCAACGAGCTTTACCATGAAGACCCCCGAGAATATAAAGCAGTGATGAGAGTGACACCTGAACAAGTCGAAAGACTTTTAAATTTGATAAAAACAAAAATAGAACGTCAAGACACATTGATGAGAGATGCCATAGCAGCAAGGGTAAAGTTGGAAGCAACTCTGTGTTTCCTAAGCTCAGGAATGTCATTCAGACTGCTATCAGTATTTTTCAGGATATCTAAAGCTTCTATATCAAAATTTATACTTACCAGAAGTTTGTGACGCTATTTCTGAAGCTTTGGACGAATATTTTCAAGTAAGTAAAAGTTAATTAACTCAATAATACATGACGTGTGACTCATTCATTTATTTTTCAAAAACAAATTAAACCTTAACTAAAACATTATTGCATGTTGTTTACATTAGCATTTATCATCGGTTTGACTATTGGATCATTAAAGTCAAATAATTGTCCTGGTTGAACTGGCTGCTGCGCAAAAACCGTTTCTAAATTGGCTGCCTCGTATGATGAATGTGATGATTGGTGATCAACTGATTGAAGTGGCTGATGCACCAAAACTGTTTCTGTAGGCTGATAAGTTGTGCCTGGGAAGGACACACTGGGTCCTGATGATGGTGACGCTATGTAGGACTGTGACGGACTGGTGACGAAGCACTGTATGAGGAAAGGGCAGATGCGTTCCGAGCGTATATAGCTCTTTTTCGGTATCGTGAAAGTACTTGTTGAATTTCATCTTTGACATCTAAAAATCTAGTAATGGGAGCTGCCTCAATTGAATAGCGACATGTTTTCCAACAACATCATACTCGTCTTCTTGTCTAGAAGAGCTGGAAGATTCTATAGTACTGTTTAGTTGTTTCAGCTCATCAATAGCTGCTGTAATTCCGCTCATTTCTTGGGCAGTATTATGTGATTTTTTAGCTTTACCCGGTTTTTTTTTCTTTGTCAATGTGCTGTCACTGGAGTAGATTGATCTATCATCAGATTTATCAAGAGTTTTATCACCCGTTTTATCATCAGTATTTTCATCAGTGTTATCCGCCATGTCTTGACTAACAGCATTTTCCAAATCCGCCGTTGTGTTGTCTTTCTGCAATTGGAATATAAAATTAATAATATATTTTTCAGGTACCAAGCAGAAAGGAATGGGAAGACGTACAAGTAGGATTTCACCACAGGTGGAACTTTCCAGGATGATGTGGAGCCATCGATGGCAAACATGTGGTGATTCAAGCTCCGCCCAATTGTGGTAGTGAATACTACAATTATAAAGGAACTAACAGCTTGGTGCTCCTAGCGATCGTGGATCATGACTACTGCTTTAAATATGTGGACATAGGCTCATATGGCCGAAATTCTGACTGTGGTGTTTTCCAAGCTTCCTCATTGTATCCAGTGTTGGAAAATGGCACATTATTGCCAGAAGGCGGTATTGTAGTGGAAGATGATGCTTTTCCTCTTAAGACGTACTTATTGAAACGCTATCCCAATGAGACTACGACAGCTGAAAAAACTTTCAAATTACAGATTCTCTAGGGCAAGACGCATAGTAGAAAATGGATTCGGTATTTTAGCATCTCGCTTTCGCGTTTTGGGAAAACCTATCCAGTTGCAAGAGGAGACCACAATAAAAATTATTCGAACTATAACATGCGTACTGCACAACTGGTTACGGAAATCTTCACCACACATCTACACTCCTCCTGGTAGTGTAGATAATGAAGATATTACAAATTTCACTGTCAACCTTGGAACGTGGAGATCAGAAATAAATGCATTACCGAGTATCGCCCGATCGCGAACAAATAACAGATCAAAAGTAGTTGCCGAAAAATTGAGAGAAAAATATAAAAACTACTTCTGTAATGACGGTGCTGTCTCCTGGCAAAGTCGTATGATTAATATCTAGAAATGTAACCAACTACATTTATCAGTCAAGTAAATAATTAGGTACTCACCAGATTGGATGTTGTTTTCTTTTCTTTTAAATTAATTGTTTTCATTATATAATCCATTATATCAAACCATTTTATGGATGATTTGTACACATCGTCTGCGCCAGCGCCACTCTTCTTACTTTTTTCGATTTTATTCACTTCTTGATTGTAGGTGGACCGTAATTTTTTTATTTTCTTGGTTACCTCACCGGTGTTACCTAGGTGCATTTCTTTTGCGATATGTTCCAAAGATTATTTTCTCATATCTCTATTTCGATAGTTTTTATCGAAACAATTCCATAGGTTTTCTTGTTCTCTGTAGAGTTTCATGAATGAAATATTATTGTCAGAAGACCATCTATCCGTACCCATTTCGAACTCGATTTAGTACATAGGCGTAGCACACAAAAAACACGGCTTCCACTCACAACTGTCCGGCTGGCACTGGCGAGCTACTGCCGAACGCGTCCAAACGATGCGAGCGACGCACGAGCCGCTGTCATGTGCGAGTTGCTGCCGGGCGAGCAGGCGAGTGAAAACAAAAAATGTTGAAGTAACTCGATCGGATGCGAGCTACTGACCAACTCGCACGTACGAGTTACTCGTAAGTTACGTCCAAACAGTGCGAGTAACTGCAGTGCAGCTACTCGGAAGGCTTACTCGTACGCTAGCTCGCACTGTGTAAACCAGCCATTAGAATGGCCAGTACACACACATTCTATACGCTTTCACTCCCTCTCAACTGGATATCTGACAATATCCCAAACAAAGCATAAACTTCCTTATGAAAGTTTTCCGTAAAACTACACAAACAGCTGGATGAGAGTGGTATGGTTTTAAGAGATCTGGAACTGTGACGTAAGACACTGCTTTACTCCCTCGGTGTATAATCTACTATTATGACCCTGCTCATACCACTATATCATATAAATACATTTAACACAATTATTCTGTATACAAAGCATATGATATATTCTATGTCATTTGTTTTAAGCAGAGGTTACCACTTAACACCAGACGATCGTCTGATCGACTGATCGACTGATCGTTCCATAATCTAAACACATAAAAAATCTACTCCCTCGAAAAAAAATTGCAAAAGTTTTAGTTCTTCATGTGATGACACCATAAACTTACTTTTGAATGGTGTACCTATCCTTGTACCTTAAAAGTTGGCATAAATTTTGTGGATGTCACTTGTTCTTTGATCCTGCGAACCCCTACGCTAGGCCACCGAGGCGCCCATCCGAGCATCTAATTTAACTCTTTAGTACATTTTAACCGTCGTATGGGGATGAAGCGACATCTATCAAATAGCTTGACAAGATTTATCCAGCGTCACAGTTTTCTCAAAATCATCCTAAGGGGATGATTTGAAGAGTATGTGTATCAATTTTCGATCGACCCAAAGTATAAAAACTTTCACAGACAATTTAACCTCCCATTTCAGCGTCTAAGGGGTAGGAATTCGATAAACCCTTTCTTAGTAGATAACTACAAAACAAGTGCGAGGAAACCACCCTCCAAATTTAATGTCTGTCAGTCAGCGAGTCAGGACTTTGTATTTCATATATACATGGAGGATAGAAATGTTTTAATGATAGTAAGACCATTTTATTATCTTCAAGGAAAACGTAACATTATCCTCAAGTTTTTTCTAATGACAAAATGTATGTTAATAGATAGGTAAATGCAATAGGTATTGCACATAGTACAGTATAAATATGGGCACACGATTCAATATTAACCAGAAACAAAGTATCGCTTTGAAAAGAAACATTGTCTTTCCCTGTTTACTTCACAATGGCGTTTGATAAGAAAGCTGCGCTGGTGCTGATGATGGTGATGTGCGCGCTCGCCATCACTTTTGCGGCTGAACATGTCCAGCCTTGCGATCAGGTCTGCCCCCGCATCGTACCTGAGCGGGTATCGTGCTGCCAAGCTCAAGGCTACACCGGGTATTCCTATTGTACGATTAACGGATTGATGTACTGTAATTAACAATTCGTCTGTCAATCGCACCACACATGATAATGTCGGCATATAACAGAATATATATAACTGCACATTTATGTATTTTTTTTGTTTCAATCCTATAATAATCTGTATGTTGTGAAATATTAATAAATTATTGTATTCAATGTACACTGTGTTCGCCATAAACTTCTTTTATTTCGACTTTTACTCCATAAGGGAGCGAAGCTAATAGTAGATTATGCACCAAGGGGGTAAAGCAGTGTCTTACGTCATGGGCGGTATATTGAACCCTGCGTGTAACGGGGACTCTTGGGTTATTCCCAGAGCGCAGCGAGGGGATTAAGAGTTATGTAGAGTCCTGAGTGAAGCGAGGGGTTAAAGCCGCCCAAGACGAAGACAGGCTTTATCCTCGAGGTGCGTACTCTACTTTTCATACCTACTGCGAGACAATAGAAACTCAGAGCTTTAAAATAGCAGTTATTTCGTTAAAAGTAAAATACATTAATAGTTAATATTCAAATTCGACACATTTGTCCCGTTATAGAGGAACAGAGACAATATCTTTGGAAGGAACATTTTATGGAAAACACTGTTTTAGACTTTCGCGGTTGTTAACTAAGTTATAATTAGTACTCACGATTTAGTTGCTTTTGGAGCACCCGATATTTCGGTACAGTTACATGCACCACGTTGAAAATAATAATATATTATGAAAGTTGAATAACACCAAACACCAGAACATAGATTAATATAATACCTAGCACCGATCGCAACACGTAACTTCAACTACGACCTTGAATAATGAATGCGCAGAGCGGACCGTGCCGTGTGTAACCCATAGCAACGCGGCGCACAAAACCTTACACACTCCTTAGGGTCGTTTAGCAATGAGGGTATTGGTGGCGTTGCTATTGTTGCCTCTTCTGTTAAAGCGTTCGTAAAGCCCAATTTTAGTGGCAAAAATAACTATTTTTTTAGCTTTTCGAACGCTGAACATAAAGAGCCATAAACGACATTTTCACCCATAGATTTCCAATTCGAACGCCCTTGTGAGCATTTTTAGCGCCAACTATTTTCGCCAACTTAGGGCTATTCGAACGCACTACTTATAGTACAATCCCGCCTTTTTTCTTTTTTTTCTGTATAGACAGCATACAGAAAAATATAAAAACGTACTATGAGTTTTCCTACAACTAACGTTCCAAATCCAAATTACTTTACTCCCCAGGGAGTTTCATACAACTTTACAGCCCCGCGTATGTAATGCTTTGCTTTACGTAAAGATTGCGTGATATGTAATTGGACATTTTCGAGCAGGTGGTATGAAAAGAATATTCCCTCTGCCTACAAGACTGAATTTAATGAAATTTAAATTTGAACACTTAAGGAGTAGGTATACTTTTTTAAATAACTAGTACTTAGTTCCGCGAACAGTAGACCACGCGAGCACATAGTCTTATTAGCGGCAATTTTTCGTAGTAGGTACTTCACAACCTATCTCGGATAAATTTAGATACCTGACACTTAATGTGTGTCCCAAATTTTATCAAAATTGGGTCGGTAAATAGCGTCGCAGCAATTTTCCCCTTATTATGAAACCGCGCCGGTACACCGGTGGCGAAATCTAAACTTTCATAAAGCCGCGCTGGTACACCGGTATACCGCAGTCAAAACCCATATCAGGGACTGAATATAAACGTTGACTGTTCAAATGCATTATTAACATTTTTGTTTATTAGATGTTTTTATATACTAAGCACCTAGAAATCATTTTTACATAGAAATTTATTGGTTATCAGTAGGCTAGTAAAAAAACAATTGGCGTCTATAACATAATCTCCCAAATTTTCGCAGATGCGCGTGTGCGGGTGTATCTATTGTTTTCGTGAATAAGTAACATTTCGAGGAAAAAACCTAAGTAAAAGCTTATAATCCTCTTGTATTATGGTTTTGTGAGCAATTCCCACAATTTGATAAAGGCAGCCGTCATATTGTTTTGATAACGGGTGGGACTACGATTTTGATCTCTGTTTGGCTAAGGTTAGAGAATCAGAGATTCAGGATTTCATCGCAATCCTGTTGTAACTAAAATAGTGTGTTTTCCTTGTAAAGTTCCCTCTCGGCAAATATCTCGTCATCATTGATATATTGTTAAAATAATAATTACATATCCTATAATTAATAAACTTATATTAAAGTTATGGAATCATTTAATTATTCCTGTAACTAAAGTTATAGTTCCAATAGCTCCAGTTAATGGTCATGGTCTATAATCAACTAAATGATAGGGGTGATTAAAATTAATTTTCATTTGTTATAAAATTAAATTAATTTACTTCTCTAGAATATAAAGTTCTTAAAATAGCAATAACATAAGATTGAATAATTGCTACAGCAGATTCTAAAATTAGTAATAAAACTTGTACAATTACTAAAAATATAATTATATAAGATGCTATATTTGATCCTGTCCCTCTTAATAGAGTTATTAATAAATGTCCAGCGATTATATTAGCTGTTAATCGAACAGCTAAAGTTCCTGGGCGAATAATATTACTAATTGTTTCAATTAGAACTATAAATGGCATTAAAATAGGGGGAGTTCCTTGTGGGATTATATGGGCAAATATATGTTGAGAATTATTAATTCATCCATATAATATAAATCTTAGTCATAAAGGTAAAGAAATAGATAAAGATAAGGTTAAATGGCTTGTTCTAGTAAAAATATATGGGAATAATCCTAAAAAAATATTAAATAAAATAAATGAAAATAATGAAATAAAAATAAAAGTTGATCCTTGAAAATAATTATTTTTTAATAGTGTTTTAAATTCATTGTAAAGTTTTATTAAAATAACGTTTCACAATATATAGTGTCGATTAGGGATTAATCAAAATCCATAAGGAATAAAAATTAATCCTAATAATGTTCTAATTCAATTAATAGAAATGTTTAGTAAATTAGTAGAAGGGTCAAAAATTGAAAATAAGTTACTTATCATTTTCAATTAATATTATTTATTGATTATAAATTATTTTTAATTTTATTATTAAAATTATAATTATTTATAATATAGTAATTTATAATATTAACAATTAAAATGAATAAAAAATAAGATAATAATCAATTAATTGGCATTATTTGAGGAATAAAAGAATATTACTTTGTAATAATTTAAATTTGACATATTTATGTTATAGTTTAACTAATTCTTTTCATTAGAAGTATTTGTTAATTTACTATAAAATGGTTTAAGAGACCAGAACTTACTTTCAGTCATCTAATGATGAGTAATTATTAATTCAATTACTAAAATTTTTTATTGAAATTCTTTCAATAACAATTGGCATAAAACTATGATTAGCCCCACAAATTTCAGAACATTGCCCAAAATAAATTCCTGGTCGGCTAATAAAAAAATTAGTTTGATTTAATCGTCCTGGGTTAGCATCAATTTTTACTCCTAAAGAAGGTACTGTTCATGAATGAATTACATCAGTAGCTGTTACTATGATTCGGATTTGATTATTTATTGGTAAAATAATTCGGTTATCTACATCCAAAGTAATAAAATTAACATTTCGTCTACCAACCAAAGTGTGTAAAGGAAAATTATTATAACACAAACATCGGTACCGCTGGCAGTGTTCTAAAAAAACATAACAGTGAAGGAGTAACAAAACAATACAGGCGCTTATTTACTCTTCAAGGATCGTCTAGATTTGGGTGCCGCCGCTGGCTCTTTAGAAGAGACGGGTGCAGGCTTCGGCACCTCCGTCAACCCGATCTTTTCAAGCTCTGCAAGAGAGCTGATGCGGTGTCGTTGTCCGTCACCACCCATGATGAATATAAAGCCATCCCTTGTCCAACATTTATGAATGCCGAATCTTTGGCGAGCCACCATAAATGCATCATGTCTAGACATAGTCAAGAATTCCGACAGCGTAAGGCCCGACCCTTTCAAGCAAGCCTTAGCGTACCAGACCTTATTTCTTACCTCTAAACTACGGAGCTTCAACATGATAGGTCGAGGCTTATCAGGAGCAGATGCACGCCCCATCCGATGACAGCGGGTGATGTTTTCTTCAGAAAACTCAGGCAATTTCAATCTAGTAGCCACTGCCTTGACTACTACTGCAGCAGTGTTTTCGTCCTAGAAGAAGCATCTTGCACCGCCTTCGCATCTTCATACTGCCCTGCTGATGTACAAGCAAGGACAACTGATCCTGAAGGCAGCGGAGGGCTGTCATAATGAAGGCTCGGAATGCAGTGAATTCAGATGCAATATTTGTCACATTTGCTGAAGGTGCTGCTGCATGTAGCTCATTCTGATATGCGTCCATGCGTTGCAAAAATAAAGATTGTAGTTGAGCTACTGACTGTTGCATGGCATCCATTTTGAATTGTGTTGAGTGTTGTTTGAGAACAAAAAATTACTTACAAGTGTTTGTGCAGAAAGGATAACACTCCCTGGCAGGTACTGTGTATTAGTCTTTAATTAAACATCGAATTTATGCACATAAGAGGCATAAATGTATTATTATTAAATAAATTTAATAAGACACTTTCTCTAAGATGTTTTATCCACGGCTACCCACATGAGGAGAAAAGTGTTTAATTTTTGGGCTAATATATTCTTTGAGAAACTTTTTTATTAATTCTAAGTTATTTATGGGCAAAAATACTTCCAGTACCTTTTGCTTAGCGCGAGAAATGTCTCGAACTTGTATATCATTTTTGAGCCATGTAAAGATAAGAATCTGGTTTGGTTTAGTGTCAATTGCTTCTTTAAGGATAGGTATATCAGTTACGTCGACGTGCATGGCTGAATGTATGGTATCGGATTTATCGGAAAGGATAACACTCCCTGGCAGGTACTGTGTATTAGTCTTTAATTAAACATCGAATTTATGCACATAAGAGGCATCAATGTATTATTATTAAATAAATTTAATAAGACACTTTCTCTAAGATGTTTTATCCACGGCTACCCACATGAGGAGAAAAGTGTTTAATTTTTGGGCTAATATATTCTTTGAGAAACTTTTTTATTAATTCTAAGTTATTTATGGGCAAAAATACTTCCAGTACCTTTTGCTTAGCGCGAGAAATGTCTCGAACTTGTATATCATTTTTGAGCCATGTAAAGATAAGAATCTGGTTTGGTTTAGTGTCAATTGCTTCTTTAAGGATAGGTATATCAGTTACGTCGACGTGCATGGCTGAATGTATGGTATCGGATTTAGTTGATTCATATGGTTCTCTGATAGGATACTCAGGTTCATTATCTACACTTAATATTGATAGTGTGTCAGAACCTGAAACAGAGATGTGGCTTGCTGAAGCTGTGGCGCTACCGTCTGAAATTGTTATGGTGTAAGAGTCGTTCCGTTCTTCTTTTCTCTTAGCCGTAAGTTTAACGATGTCATTCACTATTCATCCATATGCTTCCTAAGCCTATGTTCCTTTTTGTCAACGTTTACTATCATAGACTGTCCTGCGTCGTCTGTGTCAGTTAGAGCATTCACCTTAATTCTTGATAGAGCGTCCGCGTTCGTGTTTTGCTTACCCTTTTTGTAAACTATATCGTAGTCATAGTTAAGTAGTCTCAGTCTCCAACGGGTAAGCTTACTACTAGAGTCTTGTTGGGCTTCGAGCCATGATAAAGGCATGTGGGCAGTATAGATGGTAAATTTACGGCCGTATAAGTACGGACGAAAGTGTTTGACAGCCCATATGATGGCCAGGCATTCTCGTTCAATCGTGCTGTAGCGTGACTCGGTGTCACTAAGGGTTCTACTCGCATATGCGACTGGTTTGTTGCTACCGATTTGCCCCTGTGATAGTACTGCACCAAGTGCGACGTTTGACGCGTCTGTCATAAGAATGAAAGTCTTGTCAAAATCAGGGTATTGCAGCAGTGACCTTCATTCCAACCTGTCGGAGTCTGACTCCGATATGAGTTGCGTGTCAATGTCATCCCGCGGCTCTGGATCTTCCCCGGCCCGCTCGCTGCGAAAGCGTCGAAGAAACGTGGAGGAGGAAAACGTGGGGGACTCCTTACCGTCACCCAAGCTCCCTGCTTGGCGTGGAGGGCGTGCGACCACAAACAGCGCCGAGAGAAAGGCAGCCTCACAGAAGGTTTGCGAGGGCCAGAAGGGGTTGGCAACAACAGCCGCCCAATTTAGGAAGGTGCATCCACCTGAGACTACATCTTGAAGGATACAACTCAGCTGGAGGCACTTGTGTTGGTCTCAGTGGACACGATCGTGACAGTGGCCACTACATCCAAAAACCTCTAGGGCACAAACGTTAAGGCCCTGAAGGACGCCGCGGCAACGATAAAGGCGTCCTTCCAGGAAACCGCTCGATGCCCGAGGAAGTGGCGCTCCTAGTGAAAGCCAATGAGAGGCTCGTGACGGAGGTCAAAGTCCTCCGTCGTGAAATGGAGCAGCTACGAGCTGCCAGAACGGAGCCAGTGGCCAGACAGGGGCCCAGCACAGAGGAGTTGACGCGGGTAATCATGGAGCAGGTCGGCACCATGGTGACCGCCCGCCTTGAGAACCTGGAGGAGAGGCTCCTCCCCGAGAAACCAGTAAGACCTTCCCTGGCCGCTGACAGGCGAAAGGAGGCGCTAAGTGCTGTGACAGCAAGAAATGCGCCCACGCCAAAGCCCCGAGGGAAAGGGTCTATCGCGCTGAAGGCAAGTGCTGTGGCAGCAAGCACAGCGCCCACGCCTAATCCCAGAGGGAAAGTGGCAGCCACACCGAAGGCGACTGCTGGTAATGCAGAGCCTCCTCCTCCTGTTGTAGAGCCGGAATGGACGACGGTAGTAAAGAAGGGCTCCAGCAGGAGACAGCGTGAGAAGGTGGCACGAAATCAGGAGTCGAGGCCCATTTCTTTGGTGCGAGCGAGGCTGCAAAAATTGACGCCAAAGCCCGCAAAAGCGAAGGCACCCAAACTCCGGCCTCCACGTACTGCAGCTGTGGTTCTCACCTTGCCACCAGAGGCGGCGGAGAAAGGCGTCACCTACGCTAAGGTGTTGGCGGAGGCAAAAAGCCGCATCAACCTTGGGGTCCTAGGTGTGCCACCCCTGAGAATCAGGACTGCGGCCACCGGCGCCCGCATCCTTGAGGTTCCGGATGTGGACATGGGCGCAAAGGCGGACTCCCTGGCTGAAAAGCTTCAAGAGGTGTTCCAGGGGTCTGAGGTGAGAGTATCGAGACCAGTAGCCACTGTAGATCTGCGTGTGAGTGGTCTCGACGATTCAATCACCACTGATGAGCTGGTGGATGTGATAGCCAGTACTGGCGGCTGCGCTCCATCGGCTGTCAAAGCCGGAGGGATCAGGAGAGGCGCCGGTGGAATGGGAGCCGCATTTGTGCGGTGCCCCATAACAGTAGCCGCAAAGATACGGGACAGTGGAGGCCGACTTCTGATTGGTTGGGTGGCGGCACAGGTCCGGGTTCTAGAAGCTCGACCCCGCCGCTGCTACCGTTGCCTTGCACTTGGCCACGTTGTGGCCCAGTGCAAGTCCGACGTTGACCGCAGTGATGAGTGTTATCGCTGCGGTCAAAAAGGCCATAAGGCCAATGAGTGCTCTGCCGCTCCCCGCTGAATCTTCTGTGCTACAGCGGGTAAGGCGGCGGACCACCTTTCCGGGGGCAAGACTTGCGCCAAGCCCCCGGCTAAAATAAGGAGAAAGCGCAAGGCTGCTGCGTCTGAGGCTAAGGCCAAGACGCAGCCGCCTGGCCCTAATACGGGGCAGGTGGTGCGCATGGAGGAAAGTTAGTTATGGCCCTGACTTTCCTTCAGGCTAACATCAATCACTGTGCCAATGCTCAGGCTCTGCTGCTGCAGACCTTGGCGCAGCGATTGATAAAGGTGGCGGTGATTTCCGAGCCATACTCGGTCCCACCCAGATCTGACTGGATAGGGGACCTTGATGGCTTGGTGGCAATCACCACCCAATCTTCGGCCCACTCCCCCTCACTCGAAGGAGTGACGAAGGGCAAGGGATTTGTCGCAGCTAGAGTAGGACACGCTTTGGTCGTGGGGGTCTATCACTCCCGTAACAGACCCCTGCACGAGTTCGAGACCCTCCTCGGCGAGGTAGGGGCCATCATTGCTCAGGCCCGCCCCCGTCCCGTGATCGTCCTTGGGGACTTCAACACCAAATCAACGGCGTGGGGCTCCCCGACGACGGATCCGCGGGGCCGCACGGTACTAGAGTGGCTTACTGAGGTTGGTCTATGCATTTTAAACCGCGGGACGGAGAACACTTGCGTCCGTCAACGGGGTGGCTCAATCGTCGACTTGACGTTTACCACCCCAGACCTCGCCTGCTATATACGCGACTGGCAGGTGCTGGTGGACGAGGAAACACTTTCCTATCACCGGTATATTCGGTTCAGCGTCTCCTCGTCCCTGACGGACACAGTGAGAGAAGGATTGCGTGAGATCGGTCTGCGATGGGCCCTGAAGCGCCTCAACGCCGAAGTGCTGCAGGAAGCGGCCCTCGTCTTTGCGTGGAGTTACTCTTATTCAGGGCAGGTCCCAGTGGACGTGGACTTAGCAGCGGACGGGCTGTGCGAGGCCATGTCGGTCATATGTGACGCTGCGATGCCGCGCGCACGAGCCCGTCAGCCCAGACGTCAAGTCTACTGGTGGTCGGAGGAGATAGCCGAACTACGCCGACACTGCGTGATGAGGCGCCGCCGATACCAGCGGTATCAAAGGCGAAGGCGGCGGGAGACTGAGGTGTCACAGTCTCTTTACGCCGCTTACCGCGATGCTTCGAGGGCACTGAGCGTGGCAATCGATGAGGCCAAAAAGCAGGCTTGGGAACAACTGCTGGCGGGGCTTGAGCGTGACCCGTGGGGCCGCCCGTATAACTGGGCGAGGCAAAAGCTCCACCCATGGGTGCCACCCACCACTGCCACGCTCCAGCCAGTTGTACTCCAGAGGGTGGTTGAGGGCTTGTTCCCCGGTGCACCGGGGACCGAATTCACGCCTCCCACCGCGATACTGGCCTCGTCGAGCAATCTCAATGTGACTGAGGACGAGCTTACCACCATCTCAGCTGGTGAGATGGGTGCTGCAATGCTCAGGATGAGGGCCAAGAACACGGCACCTGGGCCTGATGGCATACCAGGTCGTGCTTGGGCCCTCTCCTTTGAGCACCTGGAACCCCACCTGAAGGCCCTGTTTGACAGGTGTATAAGGGAGGGAAAGTTCCCCAAACGGTGGAAGAGGGGCAAGCTCGTCCTCCTAAGGAAGGAGAACCGTCCCGCGGACGAGCCCTCGGGCTACCGCCCGATTGTGCTGCTTGACGAGGCGGGCAAACTGTTGGAGCGTGTTGTCGCTGCCCGCCTCGTTAAACACCTTGAGACGACAGGGCCCGACCTGGCTCCTACTCAGTTCGGATTCCGGATAGGCCGATCCTTCGCTGGACGCCATATCCTGCGTCCGCGGCCTCTCCGAGGAGGCGTGCTCTAGCAGTAGCGTGTTACTCGCGGTGTCGTTGGACATAGCCAATGCGTTTAACTCGCTGCCCTGGAGCACGATACTTGGAGGACTGGAATACCACCGAGTGCCCCGGTACCTCCAAAGCCTCGTCGGGGACTATCTCTCCAACAGAGAGGTAGTCTTCCCTACGATGAACGGAGAGGGACGAAGTCCCATGTCGTGCGGCGTTCCACAGGGGTCCGTTTTAGGCCCTCTTTTATGGAACGTCGGATACGACTGGGTGCTTCGTGGCGCTAACCTCCGTGGCGTCGGCATCGTTTGTTATGCCGACGACACATTGGTTACTGCCCGGGGAAAGACGTATACGGAGGCGTCGATTCTGGCCACTGCTGCTGTCGCGACAGTCGTGGCCAGAATCCGGAGGCTAGGTTTGGTGGTGGCACTCCATAAGTCCGAAGCCATATATTTTTACGGCCCCCGACGGGCGCTACCGGCAAACTCTGCCATAGTGGTGGGCGGAACCTCCATTCCAGTCAAGACGACGCTGAAATATCTCGGCGTCGTCCTTGACAGCAAGTGGAGGTTCGAGGCGCATATGCAGCAGCTGTCCCCCAAACTTTTGGGGACAGCTGGCGCATTGAGTCGCCTTCTCCCGAACACCAGAGGAGGAGGTAGCTGCCGCCGCCTCTATACAGCGGTGGTTAGCTCTATGGCCCTCTATGGTGCCCCCATATGGGCGGGATCCCTGCGGCGCAATGGGATAGCCGTCCTGCTGGCGGCCCAGAGAGTTATGGCGGTGAGGGTATGTCGGGGATACCGAACACTCTCACATGAGGTGGCATGTGTCCTCGCCGGACTGCTCCCATGGGACCTTGAGGCGGAAGTCCTGGCGTCGGTCTATCAGCGCAGAGCGCAAGCGCGGGAGCGGGACGAGCGACCGGCACCGCGGGAGGTGGCGCATTGGCGTGATCGGGCAGGGCGTCAGCTCTTGCCACATGGAGAGATAGGCTCCTTGCAGGGCCCACACAGAGGGGGGCCGGCGCTCAACGACTCCTTGAAGCGATCCGGCCTGTACTTGAAGAGTGGGTGCGGAGAAGGCATGGTGGCCTCTCTTTTCGGCTGACACAGGTTCTCTCAGGACATGGTTGTTTTGGGAGATACCTCTGCAACGTCGCACGGAGAGAGCCCACCCCGGCATGCCACCAGTGCGGCTGTGTCGAAGACACCGCCCAGCACGCGCTGGAGTCATGCCCAGGAGGAGCGGGACCGCGGCGATCCCTGATCGCGGTCGTAGGGTCCGACCTCTCCTTATCGGCCATTATTACGAAGATGGTCGGTGACGAGAGGTCATGGGACGCAGTGGCCTCATTCTGTGAAATTATTGTTTTGCAGAGGGAGGCGGAGGAGCGGAAGAGGGAGAGAAACCCTCTCTCTCATCCGCTCCGGAGGGCGCGGACACGGAGGCGAGCCAATTGAGCTCGCACTCCGTCTCCGCTCCGAGGACCTGGGGCATCGGGTGCGGGGACGGCCGGTGCCCCCCATCAGGATTAGGTCCTCACGAGGTGTGGATGTACCCTGTGTTCCGGGGCATCTCACGAGGCGGAAATGGGGTGGGCTCTTTACACCCACCCCAGAGTCTGGACCTACGTAGGCGGGCAGCGACGTCGGTGGGGGCTGTGGCTGAATGCAGTAGCGGGCCCGCGCCCCCTGCCACCTGTCGACGACGGAGGAACACCGCAGAGGTTTGGTGGGAAGGTCGCCCTTCTGGCGGAGACGCCCACACGTGCACCAGCTCTCCCCAGAGCTGGTGATCAGGGTATAAAACCTTCCTCTGCGAAAAAAAAAAAAAAAGGGTATTGCAGCAGTGGTACATTTGTCAGGAGTTCTTTACATTTATTAAATGCATCAATATAATTTTGGTCAATCACAATTTTATTACGCTTTTTAAGGCATGATGTTAAAGGTTTTGTGACCTGTGCAAAGTCTTTGATGAAACGTCTGTAATAGCCAATGACTCCGAGAAAACTTTTTATTTCAGTGGTCGTTTTAGGTAAGGGGTAGTTCAGTACTGCTGCAACCTTGTCGTCATTGGGCTTAAGCCCGTCTTAAGTAATGGTGTGGCCTAAGTAAAGGACTTCCTTTCGTAGGAATTCAGACTTATCTAACTGAATTTTCAAGTTGGTGGCCCTAAGTCTGTCGAATATAGTCCGTAGTTTCTGGATAGCTCGTTTAAACTAGCTGAGAACACAATGACGTCATCTAGATAGACCATACAGTGTATTCCCTGCAGTCCCCTAAGTACGTTGTCCATGGCTCGTTGGAATGTAGCTGGAGCGGTCTTCAAGCCAAATGGCATTCGTAAAAATTCATAATGACCATTTTGCGTGCTGAAAGCTGTCTTTTCCCTATCCTGTTGCTCTACTTCGATCTGATGGTAACCGCTTGCTAGATCAAGCGTGCTAAAGTAAGAGCTCTTTCCTAATTTATCGAACAAGTCATTTATACTAGGCAGAGGGTATCGGTTATCAATGGTGATATCATTAAGTCGTCTGAAATCTACAACCATTTGCCATTTAAGTTCTCCTGATGCATCCATCTTCTTTGGAACAAGGTGAACCGGTGCGTTCCATGGAGAATGAGATTCCTGAACGACGTTGTCTCTCAAAAGCTTCTCTACTTGTTGGTTAATTTCATTTACTTGGGCAGGTGCTTGTCTAAAGGGCCGTACAAAAATTGGATCTTCGTTTTTTGTACGTATTTTATGCTTGACTTGATTTGTGAAACTTAAAGGAATTTGTTCACAATAGAATATATCCTTGTATTCATTGCAAAGTCTAAAAATTTTATCCCGTTCCTCATTATTAGTATGATCGAGTCGAAGCTTTTGCAAGTTTTGCTCTAACAACTGGTCTGTCTGTATGTCTGTACTATGTTCAGTAAAATTTACATTACAGTCAGTTGTGTCAAAACGGGTTACTGTAAATGGTCGTGTAACCGTCAGAGTCATAGATTGATTGGTAGTGTTCTGAATGACTGTTAATGCATACCCGTTTGTGCAATTGACTAATGCACAGGGCATTCGTACTCCAGAAGTAAATTCTATAAACTCAACGATGGCTTCTCCCGAGTGTTGGTCAGTCGGGATTGTAACGCGTTTTTCGCATCGTGAAGGCAATGACGTAGTTTAAGTTGTTTACAATTGGTATACAAGTCGTTTTGGTCCGTAATATCAAATCTTTTAAATCTATAATTGCATCTAACTGTTTGAGTAAGTCATTACCTATAAGTCCTTCGTATCGTTCGTCTACGTCATACAAGTAAAACTTGTGGTAATCGTCACTATTGAATGTGGGTAACAAGGGAATCTCTATGACTTCGTTGTGCTGACTGCTAGCGTGAGTTCTCACAACTTGGAATGGTTCATGTTTAACGTAATCTAAAAAGTAGTGGTATGCCAAGCTAGGGCTTATGAAAGACCGAGTACTTCCTGTGTCTATCATGAACTTCGCATTAATTTCAGGTATATAGATATACGGCAATTTTAGGTTGGAGTCACAGTTCAGTTCTATGACTTCCCGTTGTCGTGAGAGGCTTGTATCTGAAAATTTGCAGTCTCAGTCTCAGGGATGTCTCTCTCGTCTGTAATAGTCATTTCGTCATTATAGTCCTGAGAAGGCATCCACTGTACGTCATCGATAGGGTACACGTCATGACTGTCATATCCGTAGTCAACGTCATGGTAATAATCGTCATGGTATTGTACGTCATCGTTGTCAGAGGTAAGCTCATTCCACATAAAACCCTGTTGCGGTGCCTGTTGAGGCTGCGGTCTTGGAGGAAGTGTCCGCATAGATACATCGGTCGACTGATAATGGGGCTTTTGAATTTGTGGTGGTTTGTACCCAATTGTTGTGGGGTCATGCCAAAGTTTTGTTGAGGCCTATTACCGAACTGCGGTGGCTTATAACCTAACTGTGGTGGTTTGTAACCAAACTGCTGGGGTCTGTACCCAAATTGTTGGTGCGAGATAATTTGAGGACGATAGCCAAATTGTGGAGGACGATATCCTAATTGGGGTTTATAACCAAAATTATTTTGCTGCCCGAACTGCGGTCTAATATTCTGAGAGTTTTGAGGTAAGCCAAAATTAATTTTTTGTGGCGTAGCATAATTGTACGGTAGCACGAAAGGTTTTAAACCACCTTGAGGTTGAAACGTCACCGGAGGGGTATTTCCAAACTTAAACCCTAGTCCAGGAACAGTAGAAGGCTTTAGCGCGGAATTATTGCCGTGCATACGATTTCGCATCGTATACTGTTCTGACCTCCTCAAGCACTACTCCTAAGGTATCTTCTAAAGTAGCAGGTGCCTTAAGCCTAACTACACGAACCATATTCTCAGGTAAATTGTACAGAAATAAATTTAGCGCCGTGTTATTATATATTGCGATTTTCACGCGCTTAAGTTCAGTGTCACTCAATAAGTTTACTTTTGAGATAAGAAGTGAACGAATAGTTTGTATTGTACAGCAAAAATCCAGATATGATTCACCTGATTTAATTTTACACGACTCTAATTCTATGCTTATGCACTCTTCACTTCGTGGATCACCAAAGTGCTGTTGCAAAAGTTCTCTTAGGGCGGACCAGTTCGAAACGTCCTCCCTTTCAGATAGTAACGCGGCTGCATTATCAATTAATCGGCTCATAATCGCATGCAATACATATATGTTCTGTTCTTCATGCCCTCGAAATCGGGTTACAACATATTCGCACTTTCTCAAAAATAAACTTAACTGTCGCTTATCACCGCCAAATAACGGGATAAGCCTTAACATTTCATTTGGAATAGGCACTATTTGTACCGTCGAAACTACAGGTTCCGTTGGTAAGGGAATATGGTGTGGACGTGGTTCCATTTTGATAGAGTAACGCACGATTTAGACAAACCAATATGATAATCTAAATTATACACACACAATGTAACACTTAAAATAAACACATGTAAAATCAATAAACACAATAGATAACATAAAACACAGTCAAAAATTAAATAAAAAGTGTAAAATGCAAATATCCTAACAAATTAATAAAGTGTAAATAAATTCCAAAAATGTTGTATTTATATATTATCAATTATTCACTTTTTTTAAATCGATTAACACATTCATTAAATATTTTTGAATATACTATAAAACTTTTATTTAATTGATTGCCCGTTCTGTTTTATATTCGCTCTACATTCGTAGCCTTATCAGTCCAGACACCGTCCAGACGTTCTTAGAAATAGATAAGCGCTTGGTAGAGCTTTATACCAAACAACCAGATTAGATTATAACTAGCACCCTTTTATGAAAAATATAGGAGAGGTATTAGTAAGGAAGGCAAAGAGTTTTACTCACCAACCGACCGTTACTCCCATACTGGGCACCATCGGGAAGATGACGAATTTTTGTGGTTCGTGGATCGTTTCACAGCTACTCGCGTCGCACTTGCGTTATCCCGGTGAATTTGGACACTCGAAATTTAAACGAAATACGGCACAGCCTTGACAAAACGATCCTACCGGCTGCGCCAGTCAAACTTCCTTTTAGGATAAAAGGTTTTTTAAAAACTAAAAATTAAACAAATTAAAAATACGTCCAGCCGATTTGGAGGCTCTAATTATAATGAAATAAAATATGAATGACAAAACCCATCTGCGTGGGTAACTTATCCTAAGTACTAACCAGCGACCACCTATGACAATGCTAAGTCAGCTGGAATGTTGCTGCTAATATGGATGGTTCGGGCGATGCATAACTAGCTACTGCAAGGGATAATAAACCTATATAAATATAAGCGTCCTAAGAACTTACGTACCTTAAATAACTCTAAACCATTTCAGCTACCTAGATATAATACACATATGGAAAGAGAACCTACAATCACCTTCTACCAAAATTAATTAACACTTTACCTAAAGACATACAGGACATATACCTCCACACTGCACGCCCTTTTAAAATTCTTAAAAATAAACTTATATTATTAAATAAATCTGATTATGTACTTTAAATACTTAGCTATTTATCACGTAAAAAAAAATTTTATTTTATAAATTATATACATATTATAAGTTACCGAACTCATTGACTGCTCATAAGCCCGGAGTCATGCTTCCGGAGTCTATAATTTTAAGTACAATTTATGTTTTGTTTGTAATTTTGGACTATAAGGAAATTTAAAAAGAACTTGAGACGTTAAGTTGTTAAGTCTCAAGTGCCTGTAGTTTTGCCGTCAACCACACCTTCAAACCGAAACACAGTATTGCGAACATTACTGCTTCACGGTAGAAAAAGGTATTGGTGGCAGTACTACCCTGATGAACTCATTCTCAAAGAGGTCTACTGCTCTGCTTCTCTTGCATATTGAAGCCTTTGTTACAAGCCAATGAATAAGTCCCTCAAATTATTAGGTGATGATTAACAAGGAGTTTACCCGAAACCGAGAAATTACCGAAATAGAGGGGCAGGAGCGTAACACGCGAAGTGTCTTGGCGTCACCCAACAACCGGGGTAAACAGTAACTCTGGATATCGGTGACGCCAAGAGTATAGATTTATAATTATATATATATATTGGATGCAACCCAATCTATTACGTATAATAGGTTAGGTTGGAAAGTGAGTCATCCGCATTGACAGTGATTCTGATACAGTGGCAAACGCTCCATGACACCCAAGCATTGCCGTAAGGGCCAACACGCCTGGGATAGGAAACCAGGTACGCATACGCTGATCACCAGCCGTATGGGATAGTCAGGCCCGTCCTCACCTCTCCCACCGGCTTACACGTTAGCGAGACTCCCCGAAGGAAGCCCGCATATTAGGGGGTTTCCCCCCACAGGCCTCCACACACCCCTTACAGCCTGCCCTTCCTCTAAATCACACACGTTCCCAACTAGTTTCTGGTTTCCCTGCGCCTCTACGCTGGGCAAACCTCCAACTACTGATCTCAGGGCTTAACCATAGATCCTGGTGGAACCGCACCACCCACAGAGCAAAGCCAAGGACGTCTCCTGGCTGCATATTGGAACGTGCGCTTAGATGCCATCGATGGCCACAACGTGCATTATATTACTTCACAATGCCGGTCATCGGCTATTACTACAAATGGTCGCAATCTTACCACTGCCTCAGATCACTCAATGTTACATACAGGTCAGATGCAATAGAGAATAATGAACAATTGGGTTGACTCACCGACTACGGTCTCTGTACCGTATCCTTCGTCATTCGTCAGTGCGCACATCGTATCATGTGCGCCACCAGTCCTCATATCGCATCCTTACACTCGAGAGCACATGCAATCGCCTCGCATCGCGCTGATACCTGTACACACTTAAAAAATTTTAATATTGCTTATCGCACAACCGCACGCCGAAAGCGCGAAAACGTTCTATCTCAAATGTCAAACACATTGTAGAAATTGCCAGTATAAAATATTAGTAATCTTTCAACTCGCGATACGTCGCGACACTCCCGACGGCGCCAGAAAAATTAAAATAGAGCAGCCAGCTGTCTAGTCCATTCAGCAATCTTCTGTCTTGCCTGAATGGCAGCTGCCCTCTTGACCCTCGAATCTTGTGTCTCTACACACTCTTCAAATAAGGGTCCTTGTAGCTCTTCAGCCATCTCGACATCCTCGTGACTAGGCGAGAGTGCTGAATCCTCTGGATTCTCCTGCTCGTCACCAGTCCCAACTTCAGTGATATCATGGCTAGCTTGCATAGGCTGGCTTATGACAAGATCTTGGGGCATTGGACTTGTCATAGTTTGATTGCATGCTGGGACAACACCAATCTTTTCTACGTCTTGAAGAGCTAGGTCTACATCTTGAAGATCTAGCTCTACATCAGCTATATTTGCTGTATTTTCTCCACGGCGATATCGTATTTCACCAATGAGTATACCACTGTCGTCCTTCTCAATCTCCAGAGGATACAAGTGCCCAATAGATCTTGTAAAATCAGTCTCACCCACTCGAACCTTAGCGACTCGACATTCACCATCAGATCCTAGGATGAGAGATGTAATTCTTCCCACTTTCCAGTTATCTCTGTTTTTAGAGTCTCCCTTGATCTGGACTACATCCCCAATCTGTGGTGACTCCTTCGACATCACTCTTGGCTGTTTGGGTGAATGCTGATATCGTTCTCTCAAACTGGGCAAGTACTGATGAGTGAACATACGTTTTAGCTCTTCCAGTATTTTCTGACCTCTCTTCCAGTCCTCTATCAGGTCTAGCTTTGTGGCTGTCATTTCTTGCCCGCTTACTTGGTTCGCAGGTTCAATAGTAATGCATCTTCCTAGGGACAGGAAGTCAGATGGTCTGAGTACACTTTCAGGCTCTGAACCCACATGTGTCAATGGTCGTCTGTTCACTACTGCCTCAACTTCTTTGATGACTGTGGCCAATTGAGTATCAGTCAGTAGGTGTTTCTCAAGGGTGCGCTTCAAGCAGTGTTTCACAAGTCCAACCAATCTTTCATAGAAGCCTCCATGCCATGGTGCTAGTTGGGGTATGAATTTCCAACTTATACTATTTTCAGTACAGTATGGGCTAGTCAATACCTCTGCTGTCAACTTGAACTGTGTCGCATTGTCAGATACAACAGTCTTTGGGAGGCCACGGCATGATGTGAATCTTCGAAAGGCAAGTAGACATTCCTGTGCTGTCAGGTCTTATAGCAATCTCCATGTGTACAGCTCTTATAGCAAGGCAGGTAAAGAGGCATGCCCATCGTTTTTCTTTCCCACTCGCCGTCCTTACAAACAGTGGGCCAAAATAATCCATACCGGTGTATGTGAACGCTGCACTGTAGTTGACTCGCTGAGCAGGTAATGCAGGTGCAGACGGTAGTTTGTATGGGCCACCACCATGTTTGACACAGCGTGCACACTTCTTCAAAACCTTTTGTACCTGAGCTCTGCCTTGAGGTATCCAGTATTGTTGCCTTATAATACTCAGTGTATGTGGGACACCTACATGGTAATTCCTCTCATGTATATCTTGAATGATCTTGTTCGTAAACTCACAATCTTTAGGTATTAGAATAGGGTGCTTCATCTCATATGACCATGTAGTGTTCCCCATACGACCGGGACATCTGAGTATACCATCTACATCCAGATATAACCCCAAATTCCTGGACAGATGAGTTTTCTTTTCCACTACTTCATCAGGAAAATGTTGCCTCTGTAATTGCTTTATATCTGGATTATTATCCTCAGCACTGGGCACACTGTCAGGAACAAATGCTTCGGTACTACTGTGTTCGTCCTGCCAATCCATCTCCTCTTCACTGAGTACATCTGGACAGTCATCGTCCAGAGCCACCCCAGCGGCGCAGGCTGAAACTCGGTCTACATGTGGTTCACATGGCCATAACTCCTTTTTTCCAATAAAAATCCAGGTCCATTCAACCATAAGTTCCTTTTCTTTAGCCACTGTTCTGGTCTGGTTGCAAGGTCAGCTGGATTCAAATTCGTGTTAACATATCGTGATTCAACCCTTCCATTTGATCTAATTTCATCAACACGTCTCTGAACAAACGGAGGAAGGAGTTTGTTTGACTTTATCCAGCTGAGAGCGATGAGACTGTCTGTCCATAGGTACTGCTTCTTAATATCCATGCCAAGAGCACTGGACACATACTTCGAAAGCCTGCTTCCTATGAGGCAACCAAGTAGCTCCAATCTAGGAATCTTCAGATCCTTTTGTTCTTTTAGTGGAGTGACTCGTGACTTTGCCATGATAAAGGAAACTTTCGTTGTCTGGTTATTCACTGCTCGTAGATAGACGACGGATCCATAGGCGGACTTGGACGCATCAGCAAAGCAGTGCAGGTCTATTTCGGTACTACCATCACTCGCTGACAGGTCAATATACCGTGGAATATGAATGTCCCTTGCTGCCATTAAATTTGCAATGATAGCCTTCCAAGCTTGTCGTGTTTCTTCATCAAGTGGTGTTTCCCATTTCATCTTCCTCTTCCAAAGTTCCTGTAAAAGCATCTTAGCCGGCAATACTAAAGGTGCTGCAAATCCACAAGGGTCATAGATTGATGCAAGTGTTCTCAAGACACCCCTTTTGTTCGTATTCCTTTCAATATTACTGGAGTCAAAGATACCGTCACTAAGATTTAACTTTAAACAGTCATCTTCCAAGTTCCATGTCAAACCTAGTACTTTCATTGCCTGATTTTCGTTTGAGCGATGTTTTTCAGGTATTGTGGAGAGAAACTCTTGGTCATTTGATGACCATTCTCGGATGTTCATTGAGAGCTCGTCAAACACTTCCCTGGCACTGTGATAAAGCTGTTTTGCCTTGTCAGTTGACTCTGCTACCGTTACCAGATTATCAACATAGCATCTATCTGCAATGTCTTTCAGAAGAACTGGATTGGTTTTTGCCATATGGTATCGGATTGTAGCTGTCAATAAGAAAGGACTCGAGATTATTCCAAATGGAACTCTGCAAAACCTTAGATGCAGCAAATTGTCTTCAGACAGTTCCTTAGTAGGATCCTTTGCCCAAAGGAATCTGGTAACATCTCGGTCTTCTTTCTGGATTCCAACCTGAAGAAAAGCCTTCTCAACATCAGCTACAATACCAACCCTTCCAGTCCTGAACTTCAAGAGCAACGCCAATAAGTCTTCCAGCATAGATGGACCTCGATACATGCATTCATTAAGACTCTTCTGATCCTTAAGTTTAGCAGAAGCGTCATATACGATCCGGCCTCTCTTCCCTTTTTGCTTGACCATATGGTGAGGCAAGTAATGTACTGAAGGTGTAGCCTGAGAGGCTGGCCCCATCTGTGGTACTACTGGCTCTATAACACCAGCTTCAAGCTGCTCCTTTAAAATCAAGTTGTAGTCATCTACCGTTTCCTGATCTGATCTACGTAGAAGACTCTTCAGGCGTCCATATGCAAGTCCATAGTTGGTAGGTAACTCGGGTGGTTGTTGTGTCCATGGCCACTTGACCTCATATCGACCATCTTTATATTGAGTCGTCTCATTAAAGTGACTGACCGCTTCCTCCTCTCTGGTTGTCTTTGGAGAGTCAGTAATACCAATGCTTTCTAGAGCCCAAAGAAACTTCATGTCAATATCGCGTAGTGGTAGATCAGGTTCAGTGAAGTATGGACATTCTATTTCTTGAGATTGACTGTACGTGATGAGCGATAAGTCTTCCCTGAACTGCGTCTCACCAGTACTGCCTGATTGAATCCAGCCAAAGTCAGTATTCACCAGGTAGAGATTGTCTCGTATTACGATATGCTCATTTTTCATGAAGGAGAAGTAATAATCATTTCCAATCAATAGATCAATGCCTTCTCCAACAGTGTCATCATCCGCTACAATATCTATATCACTATTCACTATGGGGAACACAGCAATCTCACCAGTGATGTGTGGAACAACATTAACTTGAATCCTTCTTGATACATTGCGCTTGGTCTTCAAAATGATCTCTGTAGATGGACTACATGTTTTCTTTGGTTCATTTGAGCCAAATGTGTAGATCATAAAGAAGGTCTTCTTTGTCCATTATAAGTCCTAATTTGTTAGCCATTCGTTCTGTCAGATAACTTCTCTGGCTACCACAGTCGAGAAGCAGTCTGCAGTGTAAATCATCATCATTACTGCTTATCCTTGCCGTTGCCGTCTGTAAACAAGACATTCTTTCGCTAGAACTAAAGCAATCGGAAAGGTTTTTATTGTGAACAAAATTACTTGGTTCATTACCAGTGGCTTCAGGCTTGGATGTCTTGTCTTCCTTCTGTTTTCCTCCCTTGGCAAACTTCGTATAGCATAATGCCCTGTGGTGTTGCCCGCTGCAGTGAAAACATGTGCGTTTGAGCTGGCACTGTGCCACTTGATGGCCACTGCGGAAGCATTTGTAACATTTGTTGCCCAATTTCCCCTTGCGTTGCCTTATAGATGAAAATGAGCAACACTGATCACTGTAATGGTTGCCTTTACAGAAATCACATTCCATTTTACTTCTCTTTGAAGCAGTGTCAGCTCCTGTTGTCATCTTCCTTTTAAATGACTCTCTGCGCTTATTTTCCTTCAATGTGCTGTATCGCTGCTTAGCTTCTCGTACATGTAGAGCCTCAGTTGAAGAGCCTTGAGCACTTCTGTAGTTCAACTGAGAGCTAGATGTTGGATCGTGCACTTTTGATCTCTCCGTAGCACTTACAACCTTCTCCAATGCTGTTCTAAGAGATTGAACGCTGTAGCTACTACCACATTGAAGGTTTACTTGGTAGAGAATGGATTCAGGGAACTTATCCAGTATAGTCACTCTCAAGTGATTGCTATTAACATCTTCTCCCAACGACTGTAGGATGCGAAGGTGCCTTTCAATTTGGTCCAGCGTGTGTCTGCAATCACTTGAAATATGGCTTGCCTTCTTCAAGGTATTCAAGGCTGTGTAGTGAGCATCAACTACTCTCTCCTCTGAACCGAAGCGTGCCTTAAGGATACTGATAGCAATAGCATAATTGCTGTTAGTCGTGCTGAGTCCTTGTATTGCTTGGTAGGCATCACCTTCTAGCATGGAAAGCAGGTAGGACAGCTTCACTACATCCTTGAGCTGCTTGGTGTGTATGTTTTCTTCAAAGCGGTCCCAAAACTCAGTCCACTTCAAGGTGTCACCGCTAAACTTCATGAGTTCCAATTTCGGGAGTTTTGTTGATGTCGATGGAGAACTTTGTACAGGATCTGATTGTTGCGGTATACTGTCGGTAAGAGATTCCAACTCAATCAAAACTTGTTCAGCCTCTAATTGATCCTTTAAAAAATTATCCATTGTCAGAATATTATGGCTTCTCTGCACATGTGATATGACTCCTCAAATACCTCGGTGGCAAACTTCAGCATTCTAATAATCCGCATCAATTCAAGCTGGTTTATTCCGTCACAATCTCCGCATAAGTTGAGTCTCCTTGCCGGTGCCAAGAAGAGACAAAAGGTTGTACATGTCTTCGGTTAAACTGAGTCCTAAATATATCTTCGATGGTTTTGAGCGAAGCAGTCAACGTCTGTCGATGGTTGTACTGGAATTATCAAACAGTACCTTACTACAAGATTCTTTACAGACATAGGTACTTAATAAATATTTTTTATTCAGTTTCTAATACATTTAGCTTAGGATATACTCACTAACCTCTCTCCAGTACAATAAAACCACTGAGATTAGTCTATCCGTGTATATATAACGGTAAGTGTCAATATAGGTAGGTACCTATATGCGTGATTCCGGCCTTGTGAGTGAAGTATTATACTCGTTTGTGACTCCGACTGAAATAGAATCGTATACCTCTTGTTACATACCGCACATACACATATACGTAATGAATATACATAAAAGTAGCGTTCTTTTATCTTTTGAGAACTTAGATCGAACAAGCCAGCCGGTGCCGGTATAGACAAATAACATTTTGTTGATTTGGTGAAGACATGACAACTAACTTCAATGGTTTCGACGATTTGCAATGATTAGATAATGTCCTTCACTAACCAGTATCCCTCGAAACCACACTTTTACTATAAAATGTGAGAAAACGCTGTAAATCCACAAATTTCACAAATTTGGCGGCACAAAAATTAATAAGAATAGCGAAAGTGTCGCTGAGTGATGTGCCGGTTCTATCCGTTTCGTTTGGCCGGATCCAAACGATCGATTCGAAATCGGTATATTAGTTTTAAAATACATATCACTGTAACCTTTTCTTATACTAAACGTAACATGACGCGCATAAATAACTTATAACTTTCCGTATTACTTGATACTTCGATACCTACTATACCGTAAAATCAAAATAATGATTTACGATAAAAGTCAAATCGGTTAAACAAATAAAATCGTTATTTTCACATCCGAAATCTTATCACAACACTCCCAGTGTTACCTTTTAATTACCGCTTATGTTATGTGTCTCCGTAATGCGTTCGCTGTTTATATAGTTGGTATCAATAAAAGATCACCACACGTAAAAAGTAAAATAAGGTAAAAATAATCGTCGAAAAAATTTCGCGGGTAGCATAAATAATATTATTTTAAATTAAAGTGAAAATAGTAGGTACCATGCAAACACGATCAAAATGCAATAATTTACCAAAAACCAGGAATAAAACGCATAAGTTAAGTCTCATAGTTTATTCATTTTATTGCTACGAATATTTTAAGAATAGGGGTTCGGGAAGAAATATGTAGGTATTTTATGGATTCATTGCCGATCTTTACTTGTGTCAAGCCAATCTTGACAAATACAATTGAGTCCGAAACTCTGGTGACTACATTGCGAGAATCAACTGTAGCCGGAACGAATCCGGCAGAGCTGTCTACGCCTCAGATTGCAGTTTCTGCCTGTCACCTGGCAGCTCAGTGGATGGGTATTTACTTCTCCAAACACAAGCCAATCTTGGCAAATAAATACTATTGAGTCCGAAACTCTTGTGACTACATTGCGAGAATAAACTGTAGCCGGAACGAATCCGGCAGAGCTTGTTCCACGCCTCAGACTTTCCCAAACATGCATGTCACCCAGGCTAAGATCGACAATGAATCCCAGCATCTCCACCATGTCTTGGCGTCACCCAACAACCGGGGTAAACAGTAACTCTGGATATCGGTGACGCCAAGAGTATAGATTTATAATTATATATATATATATATTGGATGCAACCCAATCTATTACGTATAATAGGTTAGGTTGGAAAGTGAGTCATCCGCATTGACAGTGATTCTGATACAGTGGCAAACGCTCCATGACACCCAAGCATTGCCGTAAGGGCCAACACGCCTGGGATAGGAAACCAGGTACGCATACGCTGATCACCAGCCGTATGGGATAGTCAGGCCCGTCCTCACCTCTCCCACCGGCTTACACGTTAGCGAGACTCCCCGAAGGAAGCCCGCATATTAGGGGGTTTCCCCCCACAGGCCTCCACACACCCCTTACAGCCTGCCCTTCCTCCAAATCACACACGTTCCCAACTAGTTTCTGGTTTCCCTGCGCCTCTACGCTGGGCAAACCTCCAACTACTGATCTCAGGGCTTAACCCTAGATCCTGGTGGAACCGCACCACCCACAGAGCAAAGCCAAGGACGTCTCCTGGCTGCATATTGGAACGTGCGCTTAGATGCCATCGATGGCCACAACGTGCATTATATTACTTCACAATGCCGGTCATCGGCTATTACTACAAATGGTCGCAATCTTACCACTGCCTCAGATCACTCAATGTTACATACAGGTCAGATGCAATAGAGAATAATGAACAATTGGGTTGACTCACCGACTACGGTCTCTGTACCGTATCCTTCGTCATTCGTCAGTGCGCACATCGTATCATGTGCGCCACCAGTCCTCATATCGCATCCTTACACTCGAGAGCATATGCAATCGCCTCGCATCGCGCTGATACCTGTACACACTTAAAAAATGTTAATATTGCTTATCGCACAACCGCACGCCGAAAGCGCGAAAACGTTCTATCCCAAATGTCTTTTTTTTTTTTTTTTTTTTTTTCATTTATTTACAGGACTTTGTCGCTGAGCGACAACATCATCCCAAGAAGTCCACACAAAAAACAACAAAATTAAAAGTAGGTATACAGAGATCAAGACTTAACCAAACATAAATGTGCTAGCTTATATAATATTTTGGCTTCTTCCGAGTTAGGACAAGCCAATATGCTATTTATAAAGCCAATGTGGATAGTCATATTACGATTAAAACAAGACATTCTAAATGAATCGTTTCGGACACATTCCATCAATACATGTACAACATCTTCAAGCACCCCACAGTCGTCACAATTCGGCGACGTAACTTTTTGCATTAAAAATGCAAACTTGTTTGATGGAATGTGTCCCGAGCGTAGTCTAAGAGCAGTTTTTAAGCTATCTCTGTCTAATTCGGTATTGTCTATCCATGAATATCGTGAGATTTGTGGCTGGATTGTTCTGAACCAAATACCCTTCTCGCGTGATCTCACGTCAAAATATTCTTGCCACATCTCTCTGCATTGCTCCTTTACTAATTTAATGTGATCCGAGTAAATGGGTAACACAGTTAATGGAACTCCATCGTCGACGGCTTGTTTGGCTAGGAGGTCAACCGCATCATTTTCGGTTAGCTCAATGTGAGATGGTATCCATTGTAGTATAACCCGTTTATTATTAGATTGTAAACTTAGAATGGAAGCTAATATCTGATAGGCAATCGGTATACCTCTCACGTGAGAGGTACAACGAGCCAAATGCTGCAGAGCGCTTTTAGAGTCTGTCAAAATGACAAAACGGCCGAAATTTATTGAATTAATATAAGATAGAGCTTCAGCTATGGCAATCAATTCAACATGCATTATAGACATGTCAGATTCAATTCTAAGCTTAATGTAACATCCATTATTAGGGTCCAAAAAAGCCGACCCAGCACCCGTTTTTTCTTTGGAGCCGTCAGTGAAGATTTTATACCAACTTCCATATTCTCGTTCAATAAAATTTATACATGTTGATCTAAGGTCATAACAGCTGTATGTGCGTTTGGCACGATCAACTTGTGGAATGGAATCGGACAAAACTCCATTTAAGTTAATGTTACTAACCCAGGTTTCTAGAGAGTACATCCCAAGCTGATGACTATTGTGTATGCTAAGTGAATCTAAAGAATGTTGAGTGTTGATAAGCAAAGGGATTTTTTTTATTTAACCAATAACTAGAACTACTATTTGACGCTAATTGTTGTAACAAATTAATCGTATCATTTTCAGAAAAAGACTTAGACTTTAACCAAAATTTTCCAGCGAGATATTTTCTACGCAATTTTAGAGGTGGGAGACAGATCATTTTCCATCGAGATATTTTCTACGCAATTTTAGAGGTGGGAGACATAGATCATTTTCCATCGCGTGTATTGGAGTACTCCGAATATATCCACCAATTACACGAAGAGCCTGATTTTGAATTATATCTAGCTTTAATAAGTTGGTTTGGCAGCTATTATCGTATAAAAAACTAGCGTAGTCGATTCTACTGCGAATAATTGAAATATACAGGCGTCTAAGGTGTTTCTGATGTACTCCCCAACTTGGTCCTGATAAGACTTTTAAAAGGTTCATGAACTTACTTACTTTTTCTATAGTCTCTTTGATATGTTTTCCCCACCTAAGAGAATCCCAAATGTCAAACACATTGTAGAAATTGCCAGTATAAAATATTAGTAATCTTTCAACTCACCAATAGATGGAGCTAGTCGGAACTCGCGATACGTCGCGACACGAAGGCCAGGCGAGTCCAAAACATTATTTTCGTTTTTAGGAGTAAATGAGACATCGAGAAATTCTGAAAACAGTTTTTTGGTAATAACGGCAGACATACTTACGAAAGGTTGATTCTTTGGTCAACTCAGCCCGCGGGCCGAAAAGCCTACTACGAAATTTATTTATATTGTCTTATAGTCAGCTTAGCCCGCGGGCTGGAATGACCACTATGAAAATATTAACTTAGCCCAAACCTAACTCAGGCCCCGGGCTAGATGACCACTTTGAAATATGATGTTTTTAGTCGACTCAGCACGCGTGTCTTATTGTAAACTTAAACAGCTGTTGTGCAATGCAAAATTATTGTCATGTCTGGAAAGAGGATGCACTATCTCCATTACTATTATTATTTATTTGTACTTGCTGGACATGTTATTTCTCTGAGAAGTGTCCAGATCTGTCATTACAGAACAGGGAAACCTCTCTTGCCTACCTAGACGGCTTGGAGATTAACATAAAAATACAGAAGTACGGGCTTCTAGACGTTTAATAGACTTCTAGAAAGCCCAGGAGCTAGGTCGTGAGTACAGACAGTTATGCGATAGACCCCTCGTTACGGTCACGCGCGGGGACTTATCTCAGATTAGCAGTGTAGGCCTCGTTCTTAATTTAAAGTAATATTAATCTGGGTTGCTTAAACATTTAGACATTTTCAAAAATACTCTCGGGCCTTTATTAAAAAACGTTCCGTAAACATAGATTAGGCGTAACATGCTTTGTCGTGTGACATTTACTGCAAGCGAAAAATTGACAGATAGATGTTTTAACTACTCCGGGTTTATTAAAAGTTTATTAATAAGGCCGTCGGGCTTTAAGCTATGCGTAAAATGTCGTCGTTACATATAATCTGATTAATCTATGAAATGTCGGAAGACAAACTTTTTCGGAACTTTATAAAATCTATGTACATTTTTAATATCAGACGTATTGCTATAATACCGACTGTTTTTTATCGACACAGCAGAGCCTCCCACGCAGTTGCTACAGTTTTGACCGTTACTACACAACTAGAATCATATAATCTGACGATTTTATACGTTTTGCCGTTTTGCTATGATACATTGTTTTGGTCGTGGGATCTCGTATAGGAACAGCACGAAAAACAGATCGGATCTTGCGCGCGGTCTGTGCTGTACAAACAAGAGTGTTTTTATTACTTTCAGCTAGGTATCTATACCTTGCTGAAAGTATATAATTATAATAAGTAAAGACATCACATCACTATTTGTAGGTATGTGGTATCATTGTTTAAGAGGTTTACATAGACTGTGGTTTTACTAAGATCCAGCTTACTACCAGGGTCATAGCCTGAAGTACGGTGGGTCTGAAGGGTGAACTACTTTAATTACTGTGTAAAGCAGAATTGGTTTCGTGTCTTGTATGTTTGTGAGTGCCCGTGCCTATCGTGATAAAGGGAATCCAAGTACCTACCGTTATTTTAAACGTTTTGTTTAATAGGTAGTTTTATATTTCGCTGTATAGTAGACGAACAGTGGGCTAGGCAGGCAACATAGCACGCAGAACATGAGCGATGGGGTCGGAAGGTTCTGGAGGAAGACCACGGATCAGCAAGCGCAACGACAATGTGGATTGACGATCTGACAAATGTAGCAGGACAACGTTGGATGCAGGCCGCTTCCAACCGGTGTTTTTGGAAAATTATGGAGGAGGGATATATTCAGCAGTGGACGTCCTACGGTTGAGATGAGACGAAGGGCACTGCGGAAGGTATTAGGAATATTCTTAAAAACAGATGGAAGAAATAACATTTTATTTATATAAAACTACTACATACGTCATCAATTATAAAAATAACAATTATTTAAGTACAATTTAAATTACATACTTTAAAGCGTAAATATAACAAGGTACCAGTTTCTTCTTCACAACATTTTTCAACTTTTTATATGTAGGTAAAGCAGTACAGAAAATAATTTAAAGTTTCGATTTACAGGTATCTTTACAGATTATATCTTGGGTGACTTGGGACAATTCCTACCGTTCAGTGGGCACGAAAATTTAAGTGTGACGTTGACGTATTCAGTACAGACTATTAATTATCTAGTACAACTGTGTCACATATAACTCATAATGCGTACTGTGTAGGTACGTCAACAATTACGTTACACTTATACAATTTTTTGAGATGGGCCCACAGTATACACACAGTAATATATAGTTAAAAAAACTAGGCATAAATAACCAAACATTAGACTGTTCGTGAATAACGATTTCCAGTCAGTACTAAAAATCGTATTACTTATTTATTAATTATTAAATTAATAACTCCTAGGGACCGGATTTTTTATTTTCGGAAATGATTAAGTATCTGGTTAAAATAGCTTATACTCGTAGGCACCGATTTCGTATATTTCAATCTCACCTTTTATCATCTGGTACACTTCAAATATGAATGCCATTCTTCCTTGATTTTCAATTTTGAATCACGTTATACAATGTATATGCAATCTTATCAAATAATAATGAAAAATGCAAATATAATAAAACAAGTACAATTTGAAAAATTAAATACCGACTTCCATTCTATTTGGAGTGTAACTCAAAAACTACTGAACCGAATTTGATGAAATTGGATAAATGGCACCACGCGGGAAGCACTAAATTTCAAACAAAAAAATAATTTTGAGAATCGGTACATCCTATCGCAAGTTATGAGGTAACAAACAAAAAAATATAAAGAAGTGCAGTTTGAAAAATTTTATACCGACTTGCGTTCTATTACTTTGGTAAAAATCAGTTAATAGAGTGTAACTCAAAAACTACTGGATCGAATTTAATGAAATTTAAATGGGATCACACAGGATGCACCAGCTTTCAAACAAAAACCCATTGGAAAGTTATGAGGTAACAAAAATATAAAAAAAAACAGTCGAGTAGTCAGTCGAGAGTACCTCCTCCTTTTTGGAAGTCGGTAGAAAATATAATGTACCACAGAGGTGACTTTGTGGCGAGCAGTTGTCGGTGAGCGACGAACCGTTTGGGCCCCCCATGATCCTATGGGATAGTCAAAAAGCTTGCGGGAACCACGGGGCAAGTTAGTAGTATATAATTATTATGAATAATAATACTTCTTACCTACGTGAAATAATAGCTTTTCCATGTGTATATAAAATGGTGTTATGAAAGACCTAGATTATAAAACTTTAAATTAACAAGATTTATTTTACAAATTCAAGATATGACTTTGATTGAGTCACAGTAAAATAATTTAAAAAATACGCCTCCTGGGTAATTTATTTAAACATAATATGAAAAGGCATAAAAAAATGCGACTATCCGATAAACAATAAAAAACACAGTGGTGACATTTCAGTAATAATTTCTTGGTTAAGAGGTACATAGAAAAACCCACCGACTACTCAAAAATAAAAATACGGTTAATAAAACAAAACAAAAATCAAAATAATACGACCATTTATTAGTAAAAAAAACAAAAAATAATACTAAAACAATCTACTTTTTGGTGTTAGTAGTTATACAACAAAGTTATTTTCTAATATACGAGTAAAATAAATAGTTTAAGTAGATCAATTAAAAATTGCACGAAAATTAAAAATGTATTATCGAATACGATTTTCGCAATGGCACTTTTGAATATAATAGAGAAATAGGCTAAAAATACTATTTACATGAGAAGAAATACTATATTTTTTGCTGATATATCTACGCTAAAATATATCATACCTAGCATATGGCAAAAGTATAGTCTACAGGGGCTTGATACTTATTTACAAATTGATTAAAATTATCAATACTTACCTATAAGTATTTAAAACGGATTAAAAACTATGTTAGTACAAGTTGATGATGGATTTATAAAATTGGAGTACAAAAAACATAGACGGATTCGATAGTCTTTCAAAATATGTTTTACACAAGGCAAAATTCTATTAGGTACATTATCCTATTCGATATAGGTAATACCTATTTCATTTATTGATGCAATTAATTAATTACATTATCAATACAAATGTCATGAGGTAAAATTCTACAGGTAATATCCAATTGGTTTTAAGTGTGCTGTTTTTATTTTATAATACAATGTAAATGACATCGGTCAAAATAATAATGGTTACATTGTTTAAAAGGGTCATTATATTATCTTACGTAAGTAGATACGCTATTTCATTTGATTCAATCAATCAGTTTGCAGTTGATGAGTTGATAAATGACTTTAATTCTAGCCAGAACTGGATTATTCACATCGCTAAAATAAACTTGCATATAATTGTCAGCCCATCTTGAAACAACAATAGTTGTTTATTGTTCATAGAGAAAAAATATATTTAACAGAATTTATGGTTAACAGAATGACAGTCTACGAAGAAATAAAATCAGGACTTAAAAAAAAGAATCGTGCTAATTCAATAATATCGTTCACGCCGCTATGACTCAGCTGTCAAAGTAAACGTTGCAGCACGCGCGTGGACCAATCCCTGCTTTCCTTCTGTAATTTAAACCAATCACCGAACATGTCTATTTGTAACCTCGGAAGTAATTCGTATTTGGAATTATACGTCGTTTTGGTTTGAAGGACCACTCTTTGTGTGGAATTTGTTCTGAGTTATGCTTCCTGACATTATTTCTTCGTAAATGACAGCATAATATTATAAAATTGCAAGCTGAGTCATGACTAAATACACAAAAATATGAAATATTGTCACTTTATGCCATTTCTACTGATTCTTTTTGTTAATGTTTAGAATAGTGCCAATTAAAAATTCAAGGCAGAAATTCAATTGATGAAACATAAATAACACGGTATTCAAATTTTCTCTTTTGACAAATACGTAATGTATTATGCAAATATGTGAAACTGGACTAACAACCATTATTATTATGTTCGTTATTTACTTTAGACCTTGTCAGATCAAATATCAAAAATAAAGGTACATTAATTTGATCTATAAATGCAATAATATCACTTTCAAGCTTATTGGAATTTATTGACGACCTGCTTCACCCAGCTACTTTTCTGGTCTTCATTTTCTGGATGAATACTGCTTCTATTGGAAGGAATGTTCGCTCTTTCTGTGCTACTACTTGGAGTTATGTTTGTGCTTCTGATTTCTCTTTTATTGATATCAGTCCTTTCAACCTCTCTTCTGCCTGTATCGCTCACACTTCTCTCAAAGGATGCTACTTTCGTTGTTATTGATTTCGGCTTTTCTAACTGAGAAGGCTTCTTGGTGTGACTCGGTTTTGCTAATTGACCTTTTGATATCGACTCAATCTCCATCCGCCTCTCAAACACTGATTTCGTTGTTACTTTCGATTCATTTGTTGATTTCTTTACTTCGTTCGTTTTGATTTTTCTCGTTGCCGAGTCAAGACTTGCTCTTTCAAAACTTAGTCTTTTAATTTGGATGTTACTTTGTGATTTTGAATTGAATTTATTCGTTGAATTTTCACTTTGATCTTTTTCGTTTACTACTTCAGTTTTTGTTATTTTACTTTCATTTGATTTATCTTCGGCAGCTTTTTCATTTGGAGTCGATTCGGGTCTTAGAGCTGTTGGTTTCAAATTAGTGTTTCTCTTAATAGTTCTAGTATTAACTGACTCGTTAGATGAAGAGTTTTCTAAATTTTTACTGGAGAGATTATGTTTGGTTGTTAGTTGCTTAGATTGGAAAGAAGTTGTAGAAGGTATCTGGCTAATTTTAGGTTTCACAGGTACTGGGGGAGCTATTTTAGTTTTAACTTTCTCTATACTTTCAATCTTTTTTTCATTTATGGTGTTTGCTCCTCCAAAGTTAGTGTTGTTTGTTGTAACGACCGTTTTAGTTTTCTCCCTAATGGTTGTGGTTACATGGGTTTTGAAAGAAGATCTATGTTTTAAGTTATCAACTCTCGTCATACCCTTGAAAATTGTTTTACTAGCCATGTCACTCTTAGATTCATCTCCATCTTCCTGATCTGAATAGACTGCAGAGTCTCTAAAAACATCTTCATCTGTAACTTGTTCAATCTTTTCGAAAGATTTTTCATAATAACTTTCGTCTGAATTGACCTGAATGGACGATTCTGATATTTTTTCAGTTTGATTTGTATTTGTTTTCTGACACTCAAGGTATGTGCCTTCACTTGACGACGTCACAAACGAAGAATTTGAAAACAGGCTGTCGGGTCTTACAGCATTTTTATTTATAAGTACATTAACGTTTTGTAAAGCAAACTTTTCATTCTTCAACGTAGTAGGATCGACGTAATCAGACTGTGCAATTCTTGCTCCCAAATGTTTACTGCCTTGCATGTAAATAGGCATTTTATTCAGACTTTGATAAGAGCTATTGTTTGATCTCGAAGGAGAGCTAATAGAACTTGGAATGTTTGTAACCATACTAACACTTTTTTCATAAGTTGGTCGAATGTCTGACTGTCGTGTGATATTATCACAACTAGCAGATAATGCTTCAAGGTTATTTTTTTCATTTTGGCTTTCTGTCATAGAAGTTTGTTCACAAACACTTTTACTTAGTAATTCGTTGTTAACTGCATAAACAATACTGGAAATGGTAGGGCTTGCGTCAGTTGATGTGATTACTACTTTTATTTCACTCGTTATCGAATTGGTTTGTGTATCATCCACGGAATCAACCTTTATCGGTAATTGCGATTTATTTTCATTGTCATCTGAATGATCATCCCCAATGATACTTCTAAACCGTTGCAGTAGATTTTTTGAATAACTTCTTGGATTCAAAGCGGGTCGTTTTTCATTTGTAGGACTTTTCAAATCTGATTTTGCACTATCGGGGCTGCTTTGATCATTAGCGTTGACTTCAGTCTCTTCGTTTTTATTTGGGGCACGATTCTTAAATCTGTTAAGAACATTCTTAAGCGACAGCATATTACTTGTAGGTTTATAAATTTTATGTTCTGGGTGTATTATTTCTATATCGGTGGGTTTATCTGCAATGTGTTCAGAAGGTAAAATTTCACACGATGATGTCATAGACGAGTTTAAATTTGGTTGTGATACTGTTAAGAGAGTCTCATTCTTATTTTTGTCCAAGTTATTCGAACTCTCGAAATTATTTTTATAACATCGATCGATTTCTTCTTCAAGCTCCAAAGTAGACTGACTTATATTATGAACGTAATCGGTTTCTGGCTTTGAACTTTTGTTAAATTTTAGTATGTCGTTTTCACTCATGTAATTTTCTACATCATCATAGCTTAATTCACTTTGATCCGATGCTATCGTATATGGTCTATCTGTATTCTTAACTTTTCCGTCTCTGTTCAAATATGTCTTGTTATTACTATTAGGTTTACATTTGAATGAGGTAAGACTTTTGTCTTCTGCGCTGCTAGTTACTACTTGAAAGCTTCTTGGAAGTGATCCTGATTTTCTGTCCCTGGGAACATTGAAATGTTCTTTTTGGCGACTAAGCCATATTTCGGGAGTATTAGGGTTTTGTTGATCAGGACTCATGGGTAAATAATCAGTAGGTGGGTCAAACGCATCATGAATGTCTTTCTTTCGATGACATATTTCTACAAGACTGTCGTATATGTTAAAGTCATTAATATGTCCTTTATTTTCCATAGCGACGTAATAGTCAGAAGATACACGGCGTTCAACTTTTTGTGGAGATTTCACTGGAACATCATAAATCCCTTCACAGTCTTCTATTTTATTAAGTCGATCAAATGAAAGATATACGTAATCGGACTCAGGCCCAAGACCTACAGTAGTTTCGGTAATACATTGCGGTGGATTCGGTGGTGACGGTAATCTTTTTGGTCTGGTAATGTGAGAATGCTGTATCACTTTGCTTTTAATGTCCAAACTGTGCAAAGTTTCATCAACCCTATTTTCAACACGTAAAGTTTCATAAATGTGATCTTCCACAGTGGACGAAACAGATGCATCGTCGTGAATGGAGATTACAATTCCTTGTTCATCAGTTTTCAAATCAATGATTTCAGAACTTTGCCTTACGTATTTAGGTTTCAATTTCGAATCTAAATTCTTGGAAACAATGGCGTGTTCTGGGTTAGAATGTGACTTCATAAGCCTTTGATGCCGCCTCTGTGCGCTGTTTCTCAGTTGTTGCTTTTTCACTAACTTTTGGAATTCCCTATTTTGCATCAATAATTGCGAAATTATTTGTTCTAGAGGTTGTTCTGTGTCTTCACAGCTCTCGGCATTTTTTATCGTTTTATCTTCTACTTCACAAGATTTTTCTTCTGTTTCAGAACCTTCATTTATGACCTTTTGTTTATTCAAATACTTCACTTTCTCTAGCTCATTCTTTTTGAATGAATCAGTTTTTTCTATAAGTTTTTTATATGTTTCTTCATCAATATCTTCATCTTTGCTTATTGTTTCAGGTACTGGGCTCTGTATTTCCTTAGATTTATCAACGTTTAGGCTATCATTGGATTCTGATATGTGCAATATATTTTCTGTAGACACATCTGTCGAAAAATCTGCATAAAATGTTGCAGTAGTATCAGATCCGTGACGTAGACCTCTCGCTTTATTCTTTTTTATCTTGGATATTTTCTTTGGTATATTTTTCGTGTTGTACATTCTAATTTCTAAATTCGGCTTCAAAGCATTCACACCTCGCTTTTGACTATCTAGTTCCGGGTCAGATATTATAGTTCCATCATTAGTCCTTACTTTTCTAGTTATTTTGTTTGAGCCACAATTTCTGCACTCGAACTCTATCTTTTCGCAACCTTTGTGTTCATTTCTTTCACTATCACTATCTTGTGATTTCTTTACTAGTAGGCCTATATTATTTTGTTGTAAACCTGGTTCAGATTTTCTTCTCCAAGTACCGATTTTGGATAATTTGGATCTCTGTGGATCATCTTTAGATTTTGACCTTAAAGATTCCATTTTGTGTCTATCAATGTCGTTACATCGAGATCGTCTTGTTTGTAAAGTATCCGTGATGACTATGTTCTCCTTGATTTTTGCGCATTTTAAACAAGTTTTCGGAATATTTCTAACACTTGACAAGGAGTTATTAGTATCACTTAAATCTTCTTTACTTTTAGAACTTTCTGTGTAGTTTACAATATTGTCAGATGAATGATATTCTCTGGTTTTGTTCAAAGCTCCCACAAATTCTCTGTTGAAACTTTCTTGGGAAGATTGAAAATCTGAGCATTTACATGAAGCAGGTTTTCGTTCAAATTGGTCAGCGCTGCCTGCATCTATATAATGTAAACCTCTGTCGCATTCTGGGCACTTATCTCCTGTAAGGTCTTTATTATGTCTACAGGTACACGTTTTGTCATCAACCACCTTGTCTTTATTGAGTTCCGTTTCACAGTCTGAGCAAAGATCTACGTAGCAATTCTCGCAGGTAAAATCAGTTCCTTTCTCAGCTGAAACTTGTGTGCAATCGCAGTCTTGATTTCCTTCAGATCTTGATGTAGTGAGGGTATATTTCCTAGTCTTCTTTAGTCGTCCTCTGATTCCGTTTTCAAACGATTTTCTTCGTTCTCTGTCTAACTTCCGTTTTTCTAGATATTCGGGTGCGGAGAGTTGTTTTCTCATGGATGCTTGAGTTATAAGGTTGTGCGACTTCTCTGCTAACATATCATCTGTAATAGAAATAAATTAATCATTTTTATTTATTTAGTAGGTGTCACCGTTGAATTTTTATTTATTTGGTAAAGACATTCCTCACCGTCAGTTTTATTCTGTCCAAGTTCCATGACGATTTGACGTGCGTGAGACGGGATCACTGCGTTGTAGTTTTCCAATATTACCTGCAATAATAATATTTCTTTCAAAATACTGTGATATAATATATTTGGAATCTCTAGCAACGAACGGTGTGTCACTTATGGCGAATTACATCGATAACCAAGTTTTATGTGGGCGGGTGCAAATATTGAAATTTTGGTTATATTCATATTTGAGATGGCTGCAAATTGATTCAAAAATTGATTAATTTGATAAATAAAATTTCCGACGCTTTCATGTTTATCGTATTATTTCAGTGAATATTGAACAAATAAACTGGTAACAAGTAAAAAATTAGGAAGGATTTGGAGAAAACTTATTAGAATTTAGTCTCTCAATTTTGTAATGCAACATACGTAATAAAAACATTGAATGAATGTCACTACTGTCATTTCTTTTAAATTAACTTCTGTTCTTAGCTTATCTTTGTTTATACTTATAGCAGTATGTCATCTTAGAAATAGCACCATTTATATTTTGTTTTTAGGTTTAGGTTGATTTTTGATAATCAATATGGCAACACCCTCTCGCACCAAGTCTTTGAATCAAGACTCACACACTACAGAAACTATCTTAAATGCTATAAGTACTATATATATATTGTTGGCTTGAAGTCTCTATTTTGTAGAACGAGCGTATAAAAGCGGCAGCAGACTAGCGCCGCCCTCCCCGTCCGGTGACGCTGTAAATGCCGGTAGAGGCAAACAGCATTAGTCAGTTCGAAAAAAAAAGAAAAGTGCCGCCCTCTCATTTATGCCGCCAGCCTCAGACATCTCTCTCCGCCATTTTGTTTTTGCGGTGAACTTATTGTCATTATTGTTAGTTTTTGTGTTAATTAAATAATATTGAAGTTTGTCTTCATAATGTTCATTGTGTTTCTTTTGAATTAAATTCTATTCAAGCGTATAATAATATATTATTATGTTGTTGTATTAAATGTTTTAATTTGTACTATGGTTATTAAAAGGCCTTACTCTTTTCAACAATAGCGTCCATTCTCGTTTGTGCCTCGGAGATCGTGCTTGCAGGGTGAGTTGCGATCGAGGAGAGTCCCACGGTATCACGTGGAAGGAAAGTGGCGCCCCCGCAATCGATTCTACTAGCATCATATTGTTGCACTGAAAAGAGGAAAAACACATACTAGTGAATGAACTTTTCGAATGAATAAATGAATGAATGAATTTATTTGTAACCAAACACAATACAGACAAAGAAAAGTATACACGGTTAAAAAACAAAATCAAGGTGTGTGCCACAACTCAGCCTAGGTCCAAGCAACCAGCGCTGGTCTTCCGCTAGGATAGGGAGGTGACCTCACACATGTGCTGAACCTACGTCAAACAGCGCGTGCACAATACAAATAAATACATAGATGCATTTTAACAAATTTAAATAATAAAATGGAACGGTACACGTCTCCCTTTCAAATGTAGGCAATTATTTCAACACAAACGTATGTTACTCGTACAATGTACTAACTTAAACTAGTAATAGTAACTAGTAGTAATGCGAGCAGTAGACCTCGCAAGCGCAGTCTTATCAGCGGCAATGTCTCGCTGTCTGAGCTATCTCCAGACTGTACCAAATGTTCTTGACGGATATTACTAAAATCGTCCAGTTTTTAGCTTCACAAGATATCTCGGCAACCAGTTGAATGATTATTAGTGATGTAACGAATATACGTTTTAGGTATTCGCGAATGCGAATGCGGATGCGAAGATCTGCCATCGATATTGGCGGATGCAAATGCGATTATTTCTCTTTTGCATTTAGCGCCATCTTTTGGGCGCGCGAGTCACATGCACACATTTAACTTTGTCATTGATGGAATCGCATTCCGAACATTGTCGAGCCGATCCGAAGAAATCCGGAATGATGTTATTTAAATTACGAAAGATCGTTAACAGAAACACGAGAATTTTGAGATCAAAGTGTGTTTAGTGATTATAAAATCATTAATGATTAAATCAGTTTCTAGTGAAGTATGGATTTATATATTTGTGATGCTGAACGTTATTAAAATCTCGTTTACTTTTTCCGACGTTCACATTAGCAATCGCACGTCCACGTACAATTTACGAATGCAAATCTAAACACGAATGTCAAGAAGTATGCGACATTCTTTACATCACTACTAGATATACTCATATTCGAAATTCCTCTTCAAAGTCAGGTACTAAATTTTATCAAAATCAGTCGGTAAATAACGCCGCAGCAAACTTCCCCCTTTTTAGGAAAGGAAAAGAACCCCTATTAAAAAATCGCCGACCACTAAAAACATATACGATAGTAGAACAAGCATACCAAGAATCGTCTAGAGTGGTTGAAAAATGCGACCTGTACAGGAAGACCAATATACAACCTAACAAACATACGGACAGATGAAAGTGAATTTGGCCAGTTACAGCAGAGACGCATCCCTCGTGCGGTCAACTATTAAATTAATGATATATTAACGAAATAGTATGTCATCATCATCATGAATTTTAGAGCGTTGTTTTCTTGGTCGAGCAATTTTATTTTAAGCTATTGCATAGCTTCTATCGCGGGCCTCGAGCGTGGAGACCGAATCCAGAAATTCCGTAACGAAAATAACCTAACACCCCCCACTCCGACTCCATCTATCGATGAATAGCAGAACTTTTAATGACTTATTGAAATATCACGACTGTCTCTTTAGTTCAGCAACTCGCCTCTAGATGGCATTGGTTAAATAATTATAATTGCATAAGTTGATTTGGCATCTATCGATGAATAGCAGAACTTTTAATGACTTTTTGAAATATCACGTTTGTCTCTTTAGTTAAGCAACTCTCTAGATGGCATTGGTTAAATAATTATAATTGCATAAGTTGATAAAAACAGCTATGCAATAGCTTTACCGCGGCCGTCTCCGAGTGCCACACGTCTTTTTTATAGGAATAAGTAGGTAAATACAGGGAATAAGTAAGCATAAAATAAATAAGGTACTAAGTAGAAAAGTAGTTACCATAATGTGTGACTTGTAGGCTAGGATGCCATCCTCTCTATTCTTGGTGACGAGCAGCATCTTATCAAAGAGGAAGGCGTGACGCATCGCCTTGGCGCCGAATACTCTGTAAACACATGTTTACGGTTCAGTCAGATTATCCAAATTATATAGCAAGTGAAGTACTTACTTGCTATATAATACTACATGTAACAAAAAAAAAACAAAAAGAATCTACCTACTTTAATTTGTAAGGTCTAATATCACCGTTAATCGAGCCCAATAAAACGTAGTTCAGTGTAAACGAGATCATGCTCCCATGGCAACGAGTGTTGTGATTGGTGCAATTCAGTTACAATGGTGAAACCCGACCAGAGAGTCGATTCCACCAAGGATTCATATACTACCATTGATTCCACTAACTAAATTTGTTCCAACTGCAATCGAACCGTAGCTGAACTCAGGGTTGGGCAGTATTTGAATTACTTGTAGTTAAAATACAAATAAGTATTTAGCATTTGTATTACATCCTTAAAATGTAATTTGTAATTCGTATTTCAAATACCAGACGCCGAGGTATTTTGAAATACCTTTTGTATATGCTAAATATTAAATATGTATATTGTATATTAAATATGCTTCAATATACATTTTAACATTAAAATACACTTTAACCTTTATTTAGCGATTGTGAGGGACCAGTAGAAAGATTGTTTTCTTTAGCAGGCAACAAGAGGCTGTTTGTCTGACAGTAGACCTATATGTTAAAATCTAGTGTTCATGAAAGGAAACTCTGGGTTAACTGATCAATTAGGTAATCTTGTTTTATTCTACTTTTCAGCCCGTGCTGGTCTGGATTATTTATTTTGTATTTTATATTTCAAATATCGTACTTGAATGTAATTTGTATTTCGTATTTTAATTCCTTGAGATATAGTATTTTTTTATTTGTATTTCATTTAAAGCAATGCATTTTTTTGCCCAGCCCTGGCTGAACTACACATATTATTCTTGTTATTGAAAAACAGTGCATCTGCAGCTATATGTATTTATTATATGGTAGCGTTTAAGTTACATTAACGTAACGTCACGTTTTCATTTGTCTACAGAAATGGTAGAATGAGTTTTTGGGTAATTATCGAACAACAACCGTTCAACAACCGTGGGACTGCAGTTGCAGCAGATTGGATTGAAGAACGTTGTGAAATAGTAGAATTGACCCCTGAGTCATTTACTTCGGCGTTGCCGTTAAATAACTGACTGCTGTCTGTACTTCATACCTTCAATATTATAATTGCATCATGTACTATACAAATGTATAAAATGTCAATGGCTCATCGTAGGTAATATTAAATTCACAACTTTTACTAAATGCATATACGTTTGCACTCTTTGCAAACTAGGTTACACGCGTTCTCTAAATTCCGTTGTGCTGATAGAGAATAATTTACCCTTAATGTGCCTTCCTACGGTTGTCTGGAAGAGATCACTCTAAGCGATAAGACCGCCCTTAATGTTTTTAAGTTTTGCATAATGTTTTCTTGACAAAATTATCTTGTATATTATTTTAGTGTTATTTTTCTGCACTGTGTTGTTGCATTAAAGAGTTTATTTATCTATCTACCTTTTTTCCGGGAAAATCTTTTATAGATACCACCACCCCCGGGGGGAACACGGTGGTTATGGGGGAGTTCGTATACCCACCCGTTCGTAAACCCGGGGTGTTCCTCCAAGCGCCTTCATGTCGGGACTACAGGAACGTTTTGGCAATCATCTGCGGTCCCGGCGACGCTGATCCCCAGCAGAAGATCCATACTCATTAGGGTTAGTCACGTTAACTATTTGTAACGTTCAATAAACGGATCTGAACGAGTCTATTATGTCTTAATTCGACCACAAACGATATGCCCAAAGGATACACACACGGACCGATAATGACCAGCAGGGCAATTATGCAAACTGCAATCAAATGTTGGTTGAAGTCGAAAAAAAATGACAGTTTTATGTCACTTTTGACAACACCAGTAAGCACAAATGTTAGTACAGTCCCAACAACTTATCTGTTCAGATGATAGCGTCGCCGGTGGAAAATTTGGTATTGCAACCTAAGAAATTCACCACGATAAAAGAGAATTAAAACATAGGGCAGTCTTTCAAGTCACTCTTTAATCTGCAAATTCTGCAATTATAATCCTACTTATATATAATATTATAAACACGAAAGTTGTGTAATGATGAAAAAGGTACTTATGTATGGATGTATACTGTAGTTCAAAATTTGCCCACCTGAACAGATAAGTTGGTGGCAGTATACGTTGATGACTGGAGCTGCCAAAAGTGACATAAAGCCGCCATTTCTTTAGATTTCAATAAACTTTTGATTGCAGAGATACATGATAGCCCTGCGGAATGCAACATAGACCGCACTTACCGAAATGTCCCTTCGGCGCACAGTTCCCCGTATGTGGTCAAATCCGGGCCATTCCATCCGTACAGGAGTGACTGGATCTCCTGCAATTGGAACGTATTTCAACATTACTTTAGATGCTATTTCTAAATCTTTATTTTAATTTAACTATGGTGGATGGGCGAATTCACAACTATTAAAATTTCATGACGTCGCAGTAAAACGGTTATAACGATAAGCCACGGTAAGACAATGTCTTTAGTTATTCGCGTCACGATGATGATGATGATACATTATATAACTTAGGCTACGTTCCGGTAAGCGCCGAAATCACTCGCTCTATAGGTCATCAATGACGTCATCGAAAACGCTCACAACGCTCGCAGATCATAGGTGGGTATTCGCGGTCGTTGCCAGCTATCACTGTCAAACATCAAATTTTAAAGGGTTCTATCGATTTTTGACAGATAAATTGGCGCGCTCTTCACGACCGCGTGACCGTTCCGTTTGGGTTGAACATTGCAAGCATTGATCCGTAGCGGAACGCTAAACCGGGGCGCAACAGTTGTAAGCGTTAACGGCGCAGTTTAAGTTTTAATTAAATTAAATACAAGAATCGCGACGATATTTATAAATTGATATTTGAGATCTTTAACAGAATTCTAATAATAAAATAATATTATTATTTAACTGTACTTAGGTACAATGCACTAAGGGTGGTTTGATTTCATGTAATTATTCACTAAAGAGAAAATAGGTTTAAGGGCACGTGTATTTGCGGACGATATGCTCTCTGGCCTTTCTTCCCAGTTTTCATTTTGGTTTAACGGGCACCCCTAACTGTAAAGTTAGGGGATTAAATAGCTATAAAACATTTTGCTCTGAAACTAACAACATGATCCATATTAAACATTTAATGTCATGATGGGTTGCGCACCTATATATAGGGTGTACCAGAAGTACACCCTATATATAGGATGTTAAATGTGTAGTTATACTAAAAGGTGTGCATATGTAGGTAGGTACATCCTAGGTCAGAATTCACATGGCAAATTATCAAAATAAAAAAAAATCTCCGAATTTTTGGACAGCCCTAATGCTTATTCTTGGAGTTTGTTGGAGTCAATGCGCTCTACAATCTCCACGACACCTATTCATTCACGTCCCTGCATGCGTCCTCTCCCCGCGCCACACCTGAGCCCAGGCCTCGCGTAGGTCCCTTGTTTACCAAGTCTACGTTCTGGAGGTAATTGCCGTCCTTGGCCTAGTTTTTCAGGGATGAACCTGCTTGATTATTAGAAAAACTTAGTTACTCATAACTCAGAATATTTAGTGGGACGCAGTAGTATGATCCCAATTGTATGCAAGCTCGAGTATTTGGTTCTAGTAGGTATTACTGCACCTTTATTTACACGTTTTTATTTTAATTTTAAGTTTTTTCGTTACCATATCTGATGCGAATGAACTAATGTTGTATATGAATGTAATTGTATTCAACTGACCTGCACTCGAACCGCATGCTCGTGGCGCCTCTTCATATCGTCGATATGCTGCGCGATCCCCGTCATCTTCAGCAGGGCATATTCAGTCTCCTTAGACGCGCACTGTTTTACCACGTTCTGTAAAAAAAAAGCAAAGGGAGTCAGGTTAACTGGTTATTACAAGTTTTAACTGGTCTGGTGGGAGCGTCTCTGCTTTAATATTATTGTTTTTTTATGGGATACCTAGTTTGGAAAACGACTCTGCCGCTCAACTAATGGTAAGTGATACCGTCGCCCACAGACATCCACAATACCAGAAACTCGCGAGGATGCGTTGCCGACCTTTGAGGAAGGAAGATATAAAAGGGGTGAAGGTGGAGGTGGAGGGGAACGGCTAAGGGGGAAGGGGGGAATCGGGACTCTGAAACCTCCCAAAAACCGTCTGAAACGCAATAGCCAAGCTATGTGAAGTATCACGTCGGTGTTATGTGGGAGTGTGGTACTTCTCCGGTCGTGCCGGCCCATTCGGCTGTGGGGTTGCAGCGTGGCACTACCTACAAAAAGTTTTGTTTTAAGTACCTACTCTAATCTTGACCTCACGCAGATTTAGAAGCAGTGTTAATTTTATTGTACAGTGTTGCCTGTTGTACTTAGTATATAGGACAGTTAGGCCATTATTTAGTTATTTATTTTAGATTTAATAAATACATTTCGTGAATATTACATTAAAATTAAACAACTTGAGACGGATACTATAACTCACGTATATTTATACTAGTTGCGGCCCGCGGTTTTACCCGCGTTGTGATGGATGATGATGAACACTTTTCATGTAGATAAATGAGATGCTGGAATAACACTACCTATGTGTCATTCCAGCGTCTCATTTATCTACATACCAAATTTAAAAAAACGAAGTAACAAACTGTAGTAGAAGTAAGTAACTGTTTGTTGTTCATAATGTATGTGTAAGTATTTTGTTTTTTAATTTTTATTATTTCATGCGTTCTCTTTCATTCTTTCAAACACACACTCACAAACTTTCACCTTTATAATATTAGTGTGATTTTTTAACCCCGGAATTTTCGTTTTTACTTAGCCGTCCATTATTATTCATAACTGAGATTATTACCATGATTATAAGTCTACTTAGGCTAGTTTTACATTGACGCTTACCGCCCGCGCGGGTGGTAAGCGCGGCCAAATTACTGCCGTCAGCGTGAGCCATCCGCGCGTGTTGGTATGTAACGATCTTAGAGACGCTAAGCTCGTGATCCGCGACGCTTACCAACCGCGCTGGTGAAAGCGTCACTGCAAAACCGCACTTATGAGTTTCTGATGTCAAGAAATGTGCCGAAAAGCATCCAAAAGGGAAAGTAACGAGTTAGGTAAAGTGTCAAATCAGGGAAGACATTAAAGTACTGAATGAGGGATAACCTGCCGGTGGTCTACTTATCCTACCCCTATTCCTTTCAAATGCCCATCGATCTACTGAAACCGTATCAACCCCACAGCTGAGGCTATGAGCGTTCTTCTTTTAATCTAGTCTTTTCGTTGTTCTGCAAGCCCCCATCGATTGCCTTCTACCTTACCACCTCTCTCCAATAACATCAGACCATCGTGCTGACGGTCTGTCTACTCAGACTTCGCAACGCAAGAAATATTCATGAATATTTAGTCACTAGTAATTTCAGAAGTAAGCTCGTATACGAATCACTACTTGAGTAGATACTAATTAGGGCTATTATGTATCTCAGTTACAATCAAATGTTGATTGAAATCGAAAAAAATGGCGGCTCTACGTCAGTTTTGTCAGCTCCAATCATCAACTTACTAACATTTTTGCTTGCTGGAGTTGTCAAAACTGACATAGAGCCGCCATTTTTTTCGATTTTCAAACAACATCAACTGAGATAAATTATAGCCCTGTCGGTAAATGGCATAAGTAATTACATTATTTACTCAAGTCTAGAATGGTGTACAGTCTAGGTGGTTCACCTAGACTGTACGCCATTACAGAGCGTATATCTGGTATAGGCTTACCTGCAGCAGTAAATGATACTTCAATATCCTCTGCACAGGCTTCAGAAGGTACGACGCTAGTGGAAGCATATGCCCCAGGTCAATCTGCCTTTCTCGGAACTCCCTCGCGCTTTGAGGCTTCGAAGCGAGAGCTGCAAGGACCTCCATGGTCCGAGGGTAGCCGGTGCAATAGGACGTATACACGGAGAATCCAGCAGTGTTGTCGACGAAGCAACGGGCGATGCAAGTTGCATCCAGACGGCATGTGTTGAGAGCTTCGCAGAGGGATCTGAAATATTTAAAGGGAAGTTCAATGGGTGGATTCCATACAGTGACTTTTTTGGATATTTATATAACTGGTAATATAGAACGATGAAGTCATTGAGGACGTAGCGACTTCTGCCACAATCTGCTCACAACTCATTGTTACATACTTAACAGGAGTTCAATAAAGTTTAAGAATATAATGATCATTACACTTTTCAACTGACTTCCAAAAAAGAGGGGGTTTAAATTAGACTGTATTTTTTGTACTTATTTTTCAATTCAGATTGTGTTCGACGATAGCTCAGGTGTAGGGCTGGTCTTCCGCAAACCATACGGTAACTGATGATCTGTATATACATCTATATATATAAAAAAATTAAGCCCTATTTCTCCTGGACACGCTATAACTTGAGAACGGATAGAGCAAGAAAAGTTATTAGGAATAATAAAACTAGAGAAAAAATAATATGTAGCCAATCAAATACGTATTTATATGAAACTAATTGCGCTCCGCGGTTACACCCTAATGGATGATGATGATGACGAATTAAAATATCTAGCATGTTCATCAGGGATAATGTACGATTCTAATGTTGAAATAGTTTTTCAAATCGGTTGTTTCGGAGCCTTTCAATTCAAACAAACAAGTCTTTCTTCTTTATAATATTAATTTAAAAAAAATACCCTCTTTGGTGATGACCCTTGCTACTTACGGTATCGATTGTCATTCCTCATCAATGATGCTATCATCAAGTCATCAAAATTTCAGTTATTGGAGTGTAACTCAAAAACTAATTGACTGACCTCGGAAGTATATTATACCAAACACATAAATGCATCATGAAATCGGTTCATAAACAACGAAGTTATCCGTGAACACATAAAAATATATAGAATTATACGGTCTATTAAAAAAAATATAAAAAGAACGGTTATAAAATTAAAAAATTCTGGAGATTTGTGTTTTTCCATTAATTTCATTTGAGCTAATTTGATGAAGTCGTCGCTTGGAATCGTACCTACTAGAATAACTATATGATATATAAAGGCCTATTCAGACCTGAGCGTTATTCGCTACCGCTGTGGGTAGCGAAAAACACCACGCGGAACTCGATGGGTAAATAGTATGAAGTTCCATAACTGCAGCGAAACTTGTACTGCCTAGTGAGGCAGTATTTTCTATTGTTTGGCGAAACTAGTTCCGCTGCCCCGCTAACCGTTGCCAATGAATATTTTGGTGTGAACAGTGAAGTTAACGCATACCCTTTCGGATTTCTCTATCGCTCGCGGTAGCGAATTACGCCTATTAGGTTTGAATAGGCCTTTATGACCCCAAAGTACGGGCAGACGCAACAAAAACAGTAAGAGCAAAACCAGTGTTACCTTGAAGTAGTCACGTAGTGGTCGCGCTCGTAAACTTCAACAAAAGGGTTTTGTTCCTAAGGTCACATCTCAGGACGTGCCAGTGACGAGGCTCTTGTAATTTATTGGACACAGATGAAACTAAAGACTTATATACATTATGCTGTTTACAATATAAAATTTTTCACATGTGTTATCACCCAATTTTATGCCTGACCAGTTCCAAAAGTTTTTGCCTTTGCACGTGTGCATTGCAAGCTAACTCCGCCTTTTATTGTATTTGTAATGGTTTACGTGAACGTTACGTTACACTTACGCAGTTATTCGTGCTAGGTTCACTGCACTCACTTTGACCGACTCATTTACGTAAGTTATTCCGTTTCTCGTATTATATAAAAAAAACATTTAAAATCATAATTTAAACAAATAGCCTCGTTTTACTTCGTCTGGTCTCATGACCGATAAACAAAACAATTTGCATTCAATTACCAAAATAAAAATTCACACAACAACAATATTGTGATGTTTTTTTTATCAAAATCGTGTGTGAGGCTCTTTTAAACATTTTTTACCATTCCTCGTTGTTTCGGATTTGGCCTTCCACGCCTAACAAAACATCGGTAAATCTGTACAGAACACACTTGTGACACTTAAAACTTTACTTGTGCTATTTACTATCAATATCAAACTTACAAATAACATAATTACCTAGTATCATCCGCCATAATCAATAAACTTACGTTAATAAAGATATTGTGCAAGAAAGCATCAAACCTTTCGCTTAGAAACAGGATGATATTAACGACTACATAAAACTTTATGGACATAAAATAAAACACGTCTCGCCAACATATTAAAATGTTTCTAATAATCAATAAACGTGCCGTTTCAGGCCGAAACTAATTAAATATCATAATGGTCCTAGAATGAGGCCTTGCGGTACGCCATACAATAAAATTACACGAATGCTGCAAAAAAGGTATAAATGTTACTTACTATGCTTATTTAATTGAGATTGTGTATCTAACACAAGTAAAAGGAGCATTGTTTTCAAATAATGAGTCATAGTTCTCAAATTCTAAGTATGTGAGCTCATAAAATCGCATCAAAAGCTAATTAAAATGTACCATTTTCTTTTTCCAAAGCATTTTCCTCAAAACTGTGATAGATGCAACTTGACCAAAACGTCGATGTTACTCGTATTTACAGATAATTACCAACTTCATATAGTGAAGAATAAAATCACCACGACACGTGAAGCTTATTCTATAATTTATCAAATACAAATACATATACTTTTTGATATCATTAGACATAGCTCAAAATCTTTTCACAATGCGTTGATGAAATTTAAATTGGACCAACATGGAGATATGTAAGATTCAAACATCATCAACCATCAAATGATCCAGAAAAAATATGTATGCGGTCATACCATAAGAATATGTGAACTCTCCTCTTACCTATTCTTATGATCATACATTAAAAATCAAAATTAAAAATGCACAGCGTGAACCCGAACATACTACAGTAAAAATTTTTGATAAAAAGCCGACGAAATAAAGGAACGGAGAAGATGATATCACTTTTTAAGATTTTAGATTTATTTATTTGTCAGCACATGGTAGCACACAAAACAGTATACAAGATCTTACAAATGTAACGTATATGCAACGCATGCCCTTGCCAGGTATGGCGTACCAATATAATTTTAATTATTTCACTAGAATATAATTAAAATTACAGATTTCAATAGAATTAAAATTTTAGATCAAGTTATACAATATAAGCAGTAAGTTAAAATGTTTAAAAATATTTTTCTTACTAATGCTCACTTCCTTAAATGAATCGCTTCGGTGCCTCATTTGCAACACTCTGTGACAATCTCAATTCTACCTATTCCATTAAATTCTGACATGAACGTACATTATGACTGCCTATAATGACTATGTATAATCGAGTAAGGAACACAATAGCTTCGACTTAACCTACTCTTTTTTGGAAGCCATATAAAATATTATTTTGGTGTTTTGTGCGCAAACAGATACGATAGTTTAACTAAATATGAATGTGAGTTATTGTTTCTACATAACCACGCTAATAATTCGCTTTGATAAAATTTAATTTATGACATTATTTTATATGGCAAGCTAAAATGAACACATCAGTCCAACCGACCACGACTGCAGCAATCTTACAAATTGCAATTGAACGATATTTATGATGACTTAAAAGGAATCAACATTAACTGATGCCATTAAGTTTATGATAGGAAAATGCAGTTGCGTAATTCCACACAGCAATTTGAATTTTAATACCTCGTGATAAGAGGTTATTATTGTTGTTATTTAACCGTTGAGATGTTTTGTTTAGGAAGGTATCTAATTGCACGACATATGCACGGGTTTTGTTAGTACATAAAGCAAATCTCACATTAAGGTTTCATCAATGTCACCATATATTACATGACATAACTACACATTTACGTATAAAGTCGTTAGTGGCATTTAAAGGTGAGCGCTTTCGTGATTCAAACGCCAGGATCCTTGTTCTTTGGATACATTTTTGAAGTAAAAACTTCTTTAGACGCTGTCAGGACTTTTTGGGTGAACAAAAAGCGTGAAACTCTCGTCATCGTTAACGCACGCTTCCACAATACAATTCACAAGTTTCTCAGTTTTCATTGATGTAGAAAACGAGAAGTTTTCTTTTTTATCGGCAGTCTCCAAAGACGGCCCGCATGTTTTTCAGAACTAAGACACTCGTAGTAGTACTAGTCTGTAGAAGAGTAGGTACCCTTTAGCAAATCCGTACTCGTTGTGCACGACTACTGGAGAACTCTCAAAAATAAGTGATATACTTACAATAAGGTTTTGGTTTATACTTCAGACCCAAAATATTCGAGGCCTCATGTGATCATGTCAGATTCTTCTCCTGCTATTGAGAATAGTCATTCGTGTCATCGTAAATTCGCTTTTTAATGTCTCTACCTCCTTTCGACATTTCACTTTAATTGTTTCATTCCTTTATGATCTAACTAGCTGGTGCCCGCGACTAACGGCCTAACGGACTAAATTTTCAATATTCTATCTATCGACAGTTTTCTTTACTACCGATAGAAATTTGACCTAACGTCCATACAAATAATGTCAAATATCTGTCTCTAGTAAGGTAAACCGGTGATAGACAGGTTAATGAAAACGGACGTAAGTCGGCGCAGGATTTTCTATCTTTAGAATAGAGTTTTTATACCAAAATGTCATAAAATATGTACATGGTCAAACGAAATTGCTATAATAGTATGATATGAGTAAATTTAAATACTTAGTATATTAATCAGTAAACATTAATAATAAAATACAGGACTTACGTACATACAAATATAAAATTAAAAACCAGGGAAAAACTGTCATTCCGTTAGGATACATTATTTCTAAGGTCATTACATTTTATCTCCCTTGACGGTATTTGTGTTACATTTCATCACCTTTGACGGTCGCCGAGCACGTCTAGTGTATCGAGCTGTCAAATTGACTTGGCCTTTTACTAAGCTATCAGAAACTGACACAAACTATGACAGAACTGTCATCATTACGATCTTGACGAAGGCGGAGATCTTACTATTTTGTCTATGCTATGCCCAAGTATATTACGCATGATGATGAAAAGTATCCTATGTGTTAATCCAGCGCCTCATCTACCTCCATACCAAATTTCATCAAAATTGCCCCCACTGTTGGAGCGTGAAAGAGTAACAAAGATCCACACATCCATACATACATATGGATGTATGTATGGATGTGTGGATCTTTGTTACTCTTTCACCATACTCACAAACTATCGCGTGTATAATATTTTATAAGTAGGATTACCTTAAAGGCAAGATGCCAATGATAGCATTATACCTAAAACAAGAAGTTGACTAGGATTAAACTGTTTACCGTTAACGTGAGATGCCGAAGTAGCAGAATGCCTGTAATTCTAAATTGGCTAAGAAGCAATTTGCCTTAATTCATATTGGCTATAAAGCTATATATATCAGAAATATTTCACGTACTAACTTGGCGTCTTCGTCTATATACCATTTTAATCTATCAATCGGAGGATAGTTTATGATATTTTTGCATATAGATCTATTATATTTACGAAAGTTACAATCAAGGTAAGTATATATATATATATATATGTAGGAAGCTAGGGGAGCCGTCGTAAATAAAAATGCCTTACGTATCTTCTCTTCTTTATTTCCCCTATTCTTCCTTTTATATTACACCGCAGGACCGCTGCTACTAATTTTCTCTAAAAAACTACTCTCCGTCTACACAGTTTTGTCACATACTCGCCATCTTTCTTTCAAGTGCTCTCTCTCGCTCATTCATCGTACCTTTCTCTCACACACCATTCGTTCGTCACCATCACAGACCATATAACCACCCATGGTCTGTGGTCACCATCATCATGCTTACTTCTAACGTTCCATTCCTACATATTTATATATATATATATGTATATATATATATATATATATATATATATAAATATAATAGGTGATAATGTTTTTAATGAATTAAAATGTAAACACATAATATTGAAAACCATTCGAATGGGATATGAACGCAATCTACCTAGGAATTAATAGCTAGAGGGATAGGTTGATAATTTCTTAATTGTACATTTTAAATAGATATTTACAATAATATATATATATATAGGTATATATGTAATATGTAAAACAGATATTCCTTCATGTAAATTCTTGTTATTATTCAATCGATATTACCTACGAATCCAATGTTAAGTTATAATAAATCTATTATAAACAGAGAAAAATGTGTTAGCGCTCTCTTTTAAAGCCCTCGTAAACCTGAACCCAATGTAATAAACGTAGAGACATGTAATTCGATACATTTACACAATCAGTTGATCTTTGTGACCACACACGGATATCAAAGTAAGTTAGAACTACCTTGGAGGAGATACCATCACCGATAATCATAACCTCTCATACAGATATTCTATTTCACGATGAAGGTTTGATCTTGTTTGTTGTTAGCCATGCACATGCACATTGAGTTAGTGTGCGTAACCTCGGGAGCGCTCAGTCACGACACGATCGCGACGCGGTCCGAGTCACTAGTGTTCTGTGCCCCGCGCAAGATGTCACCAAGTCAACTAAACGAAGAAAAGTCGTCCACAGTGAGGTAATTTTTTTTTTACATTCAACTAATTTGTTGAATTAGTTGAAAGTCACTAATACCGATTTTTTTTTATTTTAGGGTCAAAGAATGATAGCTAGCGTTTACCATTTCCTAAAAGAAGAGTTTGATTTTACAAAATCGGTTATGGAGCCTAGCTGTGATTTGTCTCATTTACGTACTATTACACAGCGTACAGCTGAGGCCACAAGTGTTTCTCTTTCAACTGTCCAACGGATCTTAAAAGAGGAGAAGGAATTGCCATGCGCTTCCTCAGAGTTTACTTCTCCCATAAAGAAAAGAAGGAAACGAGATGATAAGATAGAAATAGACAAATTCACAGCCGATGTTATCCGGAGTACGATACAAAATTTTCATGTGGTCCATAAAGAAATTCCAACGTTGGCAAAATTAAGTACAGTTTTAAATGAAAAAATTGGCTTTGAAGGTTGTCTCGAAACGCTTCGTCAGTTATTGCTGAAATTAGGATACAAGTGGCGTAAAACAGAAAATAACCGTAAAGTTTTGACTGAACGTCATGATATACAGATGTGGCGCCTAAAATGTTTAAAAAAGATGTCAGAGTATCGCTCTCAAGGGCGACCAATTGTCTACACCGATGAAAGTTATGTCCTTTTAACACACGTGCGAAACAACACCTGGGCACAAAAAAAAGAGAGCACGCCATTTTTGAAGAAGATTAGCACAGGCACTCGATTTATATTGGTGCACGCGGGAACAAAGGATGGCTTTATTAAAAATGCCTATTTAGTTTACAAGGCCAACTCAACAGCTGGCGATTACCATTCGAATATGAGCTATGATAATTATATTAAATGGCTCAACGAATAACTTTTACCAAATTTACCCGAAGGCGCAGTCATTGTCTTAGACAATGCTTCTTATCACAATACACGAGCTGAAAAACTACCAACATCAGCAACAAAGAAAGCAGAAATGCAGCAATGGCTCAGAGATAAGGGCATAGCATTTGAACAAACTTGCCTTAAATTAGAATTGTACCACATAATTAAAAAACACAAAGATCAACACATAACAAACAAAATCGATAACTTTATCAAGACCAAAGGTTTTGATGTCATACGTCTCCCCCCTTATCACCCAGAATTAGATGCGATTGAAAATATTTGGGGAAATGTAAAAAATTATATTGCTTCCAAGAATATTGTGCAAAACTTGACATATACAGAAAAACTTATCAATGAAAGCTTGAACAAAGTTACTAGCGAAACATGGCATAAAACCTGTAGTCATGTTGAAAAAATTTAAAAGGAATACTTGAAATATGTTGACCTGGATTTTGAGTTTTTATGATTAATCTGCAAAATGATTCCGATGACAGCGAATCAGAATCCGAAGGCGAATCTGGCAGTGATTAAAATAGCTAATTATTTCAACTTTGGTTTTTTGATCTATTCTTTATTCTTTTTGCTAAATAAAAATTTATGACATGACAACCTGAGTATTTCTAGTAACTTATCATATTTTATTCCCTTTACATAAAAAATATGTTGTAGGAGCTAACACTAATTATTTATTAAATCGCGGTAAAAAAAATAAGGCTTAATTTAAAAATGTGTTTCACTATTCTTTGCTAACGCTCCTTCAGTTTACACACACAAACGCGCCTGTCTGTAGGTACATGTCACTACTACAATCATGGCCAAACCTTCATCGTGAAATAGAAAGTCTGTACGCGATAATACCATCGCGCAGTGTCATACACTGTAATTCTACGAAGAAATAATATCAGGAAGAGTAACCGCCTTAAAAAATGACCCAATAAAAGTCGTGCTCAATCAATAACATCGTTCACGCCGCTATGACTCAGCTATCATAGTAGACGTTGTAGCACGCGCGTGAACCAATCCCTGCTTTCCTTCTGAAATTAAACCAATCACCGAACATGTCTATTTGTAACCTCGGAAGTAATTCGTATTTGGAATCATACGTCGTTTTGGTTTGAAGGACCACTTTTTGTGTGGGATTTGTTCTGAGTTATGCTTCCTGACATTATTTCTTCGTAGCTGTAATTACAGTAGTTTCAATGTAATTTAACTCCATCTGTTGTACACTCACTGTATTACTCTATAGGTCTACAATACAGTGTTTTAAAGCGCTGTATTAAGCTATTGCATAGCTTCTATCACGGGCCTTGAGCGTGGAGACCGAATCCAGAAATTCCGTAACGTAAATAACCTAACGGGGGGGTGTTAGTTTCGTCCGACTCCGACTCCATCTATCGATGAATAGCAAAACTTTTAATTACTTTTTGAAATATCACGCTTGTCTCTTTAGTTCAGCAACTCGCCTCTAGATGGCATTGGTTAAATAATTATAATTGCATAAGTTGATTTGGCATCTATCGATGAATAGCAGAACTTTTAATGACTTTTTGAAATATCACGCTTGTCTCTTTAGTTCAACAACTCGCCTCTAGATGGCATTGGTTAAATAATTATAATTGCATAAGTTTTAAAACAGCTATGCAATAGCTTTACCGCGGCAGTCTCCGAGTGCCACACGTCTTTTTTTTAAATGAAATCCATACAAAGTTTTTAACAATCGAAACTTATCTGTGACTAATAATTACATAGGTTGTAAATGGATAAAAAGAAACATTTTATTATAAACGTTAATCGCTAACTATGATATTTAGTGGGTATTAATCGGACAAAATATGTCGTTTTCTCTTTAAAATTTAAATATTTGGTATCGCTAACCTAACGTAAGCGTCAAAATGACGCTCTTCAGTGTATAGACTATGAGTTAACTGTGACACAGTTGCCATAGATACATGACAGTTTGTACTGTTTCACGTGAACCACACGTTACGTTACACATATTCGTCCTAGGATCACAGGTGAGGGGGCGGGCACCTTACGGTTACGCAAATTTTCGTGCCCAATATTAAAAATGCACCTACCCTTCCCAGTTTTACCGCATCGTTTCACTTTTGCGACAGACTGTGAACATATTTTGCGAGAATACAAAAGCTGTACGCCGTGATATTCAGGAAGCTTTTACAAAACTACCCTCTTTCTATTCCCCTTGGACCCTTCGCTATTATTTTGACACCCTCATTTATGCAGGGACGAATTGAGTATGTCCATACTAATAGTGATGAAATTATTTAAAGTATTATGTAACTTGTGACGATTTTTACGTTGTTTCCTTTTGGTCGTATACTAGGTATGCTCAGTAATTAATCTAGGCTTCATAAGATCCAGATCTGAGTAAATGTATTATTGCACTTACTGTCAAATGAAACATTTATGTAAATAAATAGTTCTATAAAGTTCATATATATGTCTTCGTTTTTTCACAATATAACTAATGACCGACTAATTCAAGTTCAGATTATTGACCGAACCTAAGCGTCTTTGCAATAATACGAGTAACTTGGGCAAAAATGCTTTCGTATGTCTGTGCGCTCGGGTGTTCTCCTTTACAAATCGCATTTCTCACCCGATTCTCGTGAAATTTTGATAAAGTTTGATAATTATATAAATTGTTTTATTCGATTCAGTATTTGATTTTTCAAAATAAATTTCATTTCCTCAGGTTTAGTATCCTAGTTGCGGTAATTTACGGTACGGCTTGTGTCATTGATTTTGACAATTTTGATGTGCATGTATTGCTAACTATCGGCGATGCCTACTATAGATCTTTTCGTTTTTAACAGACTTCAAAAAAGGAGGCTGTTATATGTTTGTGTATGTATTTTTTTATGTGTATGTTAATCGATATCTCCCCATTTGTGAACAGATTATTAAAATTATTTTTTGTTTGGTAGAATATACTTCCGAGGTGGTCCCATTTAAATTTTATCAAATTCGGTCAGGTTTTGAGTCACACTCCAAAAACTGAAAATTGCTACGCCTATCTTGATGATATCATCATTGACGGTGAAAAATAAAATTAAACTAAAAAATGGAACCGACTTCGATGCTAAAAAGTGTGAAATTACTTGTCGAAGTTGGTACCATGCGCACAATATTGTGATAAAAGGTACCTACTTTTGAACTATCATGGTACCGACTTCAATACATCATTCTTAATTTTGTAAAAAAAAAACGTGAGCGTTAATTATTTATTCAGTATAAGCTATACAAAGGCATATTCGTGAGGTCTAGAGCTCGCAGAGAAACTAGTTTATTGATATAATAAATAATTACTACAATATACAACGTTATTATAATTTCAGTCAATATGTCAATAGAATAGAATAGTTTAGTAGACTAGTGTTAACTTCAATGAGTGTCATTCAAACACCGAAGACCGTACCTGTCAACACAGCGTGGCATATCACAATCATATAAAACTTTTATAATAACTAAATCTAACGATCCAGTTAGTATGAAGTCGTCATGGCTGCGAAGCGCAAGGATCCAGGTTCTTTAACTATTATTATTAACCGGCAAAACACTCACGTTAAGGATCGAAATCGTCGACCCGGGTTTTGAGCATGTCCGATGCTCATCTTACGGGCGAGTGCGCAGTGGTTCATTCGATCCTTAATGTGAGTGTTTTGCCGGTTAATAATAACAGTTAAATATATGTCAAACTCACGAGAGTTTCAATACAATTCCTGTCCGTGGGAAATTCGTTTTCTTGCTGGTTGGATTGATTTTGATTTTTGCAAGTTCTCGCGAAACAGGGTATTCTATTATGGGAATATGTGTGTGTGAACGAGCATCGCTGTGGTATATTCTTTCATGCGTATGACTCTATAATTAGTGTAAATGGCTTTTTGACCCCAATTATCGACTTTAGCCTTATTCCACCCCTGAGCTAGTAAACTCGACAGCACTAGTCGATGTCTCCATGTGGAGGGGACGTCAATTATGTGGTGTGTTGTGAAAAATAAAGCAATATGTCGAAAATTGTCGGCAATGCAGTATATTTTTTATTTGCTGGTGCGTAATTTCTAGTGTTCTTTATTAATTCGCGATGGGCAACGAAAACTTCGTACAAACGCTATTATATATTAGTATCGGTCCTCAGATTACAATAGTACAGAACTCTGTCTAGTTTGGGACCTGAAGACTTTAATGGATGTTGTTCCGGGTCCAAGTTATTATTGACCGAGAGAGCGAAGCTTCTCTGCTTTAACTAGCCAAATTGACTTTTCATTTTTCTAACTTCCAAAAAAAGGAGTAGGTACTCAATTCCGCTGTATTTTTTATGTTTGTTACCTCGTAACTTTCGATAGGGTGAACCGATTCTCAAAATTCTTTTTTGTTTGAAAGCTGGTGCTTCCCGTGTGGTCCCATTTCAATGTCATCAAATTCGGTCAAGTAATTTTGGAGTTACACTCCAACTGATTTTACCAAAGTAATAAAATGGAAGTCGGTATTAAATTTTTCAAATTGCACTTGTTCTTACTGTACAGTGGGCCGAGAACAAAAATCGTTAATGTATGCAGTACAAACTATGAGTTATCTGTGTCACTATTGTACTAGATGAACTACAGTTTGTACTAAATACGTTAACGATGCGACTACGTTACTCATAAATAGATTTTCACATGTTTTACCAATCTTGACGAAACTTGGTGTGGACCATGTGCTACTATTCAATATAATTTTAATTGTAAGCGATTTTGAAGGGTCATTTTCCTAAAAAAGGGGGGGGGGGGGGGGGGGAGTTTACTGCGGCGCTATTTATCGACCGATTTGGACAAAAAAATGTACACACATTAGATACATGGCTTTAAAGAGAACTTTTGAATATGAGCATAATTGGTCAAGTTTTTGCTGAGATAATAGATTGTGAAGTTTAAAAACTGGACAATTTTGGTAATATTCGGCAAGAACATTTGGTACCATTAAGATATACATTTTTAGCAAGGTCTTGTTGAAATCAATTTTTTGTTCTAATTTTTTTGAATTTCGATAGCCTGCAGTTAGCTCAGATTGCGCTATCAGATTGCGAATTGCCGCTGAAAACTGTGCTCGCGAGGTCTACTGTTCGCAGAATAACTATAATAAGGTGAATCAGCAAGATTTTGGCTGTGTGGAAGGACTTACCTGTTGAAAGTGTAGATGTGCTCGATATTGTTGAACAGCTCAGACAGCTCTTCGTCAGAAAAGGTAGACTCCCGGCGCCAGACGTGGAGATAGCCCTGGAATATCAGAAAAGAAGACCTTCGTTATTGATCATTACAATTATTATTATAATACAGGCCAAGTACTTGGACGCGCGGCCCCGAGTAAGTAGAACGCACAGATCACAGGAACCAGAAACAAGGGAGATATGAAAAGTGGGCAGGGCCGGTTTCGCAGAAATATGCCCAAAAACAGAACACATTGCTCGCGGCGGCGGTCGCAACTTTTGTATTGTGACTGAACGCCACGATATTTCATATAAACAGTTTACAATGCTCTGTTGCTCTGTACGTACGAATATTCAAACGTTAAGTTTTAATACCGCAGTGTAATACCCCTTCGAAGCCATGATCGCTACCAACTAAGCTAACGAAACTGTCAAAGTACCTACGTATACGGAGTATATTTTAGTTTGCCTTAACACTTGCACACTACGGCAAAGATGCCCACTAAAATAAACTCTTAAATCTCTCCCAGTGTTTCTCGGAAACGAATTGCCGTTCCGTGCCAACATTTCGCCTCCATTCTTAGTGCAAGTGCAATAAGCCCACGTAAATAAAATAAGTTCTACGACGCATTGTCAAAGCTCGCGCGGCGTCGTCGTCGCCCAGGGCATGCGGTTAAATGAATAAAGACAGATTCAGGGGTGTCGCATTGCTAAACGAATGTTCCGCATTAAGAATCATAAATGTATTTTTCACTTATATTTGGGCTTGTATTTTTTACATTTGAATAGCATTGAATAGAACATATTTTATTCTATTCTATGCTAGTCTATTTACCATTGCTCAAGTTTATTATGGTCATAATTATAGTTGAATATTGTCTATATCAAGTTGTAGTAAAGCGATGGATGCATTACTAAAACATTCTAGTGATGAAAGAGGAAACACTAAAATTATTATACGAATTCTTACAATTTGCCTACACTGGATCAAAGTCAAAGTCAAAGTCAAAATCATTTATTCAATTTAGGCATCAAATACGCACTTATGAACGTCAATTTTTCATTATAATGTACTTTAAAGCCTACCGCCGCGTTCCAAAATACATAGAGCCAACCGAGAAGAAGCGGCAAGAAACTCGGGGCCATTCTTTTTATATAGATGTTTTTACAATGTTTTTACTTAGGTACTACAAATATTAGCTCCAGTGTGTTGCCTTACAAAAGAGAACATAATAATGGTATCAGTAGGGCAAGACACGCTACACTTTGACATCTTAGTACACGAGTAGATAGATCCTGGAGTGATCAGTCCCAAGCTGTTTTATCCTCCAAGTAATACGAAATTTTGTAATAACTTTTTTGACAGAGTTTAGTTTTAATAGTAATTTTAAACTTATTAATAGGCAAATCTTGGATAACATTGGGAACTTTATTATAGAATCGTATACATTGTCCCATAAAAGAATGACTTATTATGTGGAGACGCGTTACATGTACGGATAGCTTGTGCTTATTTCGCGTGTTGATGGAATGAGCATCACTCCTTTTATCAAAACTGCTAATGTTTTTCTATACATACATTAGATTTTCATAGATAAACTGAGAGACAACAGTTAGAATGTTTATGTCTTTATATTCTGTCTAAGGGAAACTCTGGGAGCCAAACTGTAGATCGCTCGTATAGCCCTTTTTTGCAGTATAAAAATAGAATTAATATCTGCAGAACATCCCCAGAGCAGTATGCCATAAGTCATAACGCTATGGAAATAACTAAAATAAACCATTCTAGCTGTGTCTACATCAGTTAATAGTCTAATTTTTTTAACAGCATAAGCTGCTGAACTGAGCCTACTAGACAATTTTTTAATGTGGGGACCCCATTGCAATTTAGCGTCTATAGTAATTCCTAAAAAGACTGTTGATGTTTTCTTCTCATTGAGGAGAAGATTATTTGTATTGAACCAATTCACAACTTTACCTAATGCATTGTTAACATCGTCATAGTTTAATAACTGCCTTTTAATTTTAAATAACAGTGAAGTGTCATCTGCAAACAATACAATCTCGTGATTCTTCTCTACATAATAAGGTAAGTCATTAATATAGATTAAAAACAAGAACGGCCCTAGTATTGAACCTTGTGGAACGCCCATTGAGATTATAGAGCCGGGCGATTTTTTACCATTTATGTCAACCCTTTGAATTGTAACATTTAAATATGAAGTCAAAAGGTTGAGAGCCATGTTCCTAATACCGTAGTGTTGTAATTTCCTGACAAGTATATCATGTCGGACGCAGTCAAATGCCTTAGATAAGTCACAAAAAACACCTAAGGCATCTTGAGAGTTCTCCCAGGCATCAAACACATCTTTTATTAGTTCTATACCTGCGTCTATAGTAGAGCGATTCCTTGTAAACCCAAATTGATTTTTATGGAAAATCATCACTATTTCACGTCACAACTTGAGGAAATATAAATCTAGGAAAATTAAACAATCCCTCAATCAACCATTTCCCGCATGTCAAAATATTTTATCACACCAACATTATTTGCTGGAACTCATTTCCTCAATCTCAACATTCCACAAAGAACAATATTTTTAGGGGTCGCGTCAATACGTCAATTTTAATTTTATATAATTTTTACCTCCATAGCATTTGCTTTACAAGTTCAATGTTTAAGTGTGACCATTTTAAAACTCATTTTTTATTTCATTAAATATTTAATGTATTATTTTCTAAGGCCTACCTATTGCGTTAGGATTTATCGAACCTTGACTAACATTTAGCCAAAATGAAATATTTTGTAATCATTATCAGCTGTTTCAAATTTCTTTAATAAATGTTCAGGCCTCTTATAAACTTCGTGTTCGCGACCCTTCAGTAAAACTTCGTAAAAATATTTGTATCTAAACAAGAGGCAACCCTAACTTATGGTTCATGCGTGTGGTTTACGGGCAATAGGTATTGTAAACTAGAACTCAGACGAATAGCCTATTGTGACGAGAAATTACTTCTGCACACCAGTATTGTAAGCAGTTCTAGTAATTGGAGAAGATAAGAAACACTTTGAATTGAATAGTTACCTTGGTCAATTAAAAAAGGGCTTAAATTTAATCGAGCACTTACGTCTGTAACTGAATTATTTTAATGTAGACGTCGTTACTATGGGCCTCATAGATAAGCTCAAAGTCGCACAACGAGCTATGGAGAGGGCTATGCACGGGGTTTCTCTACGTGATCGAATCAAAAATGAGGAGATCCGTAGAAGAACGAAAGTCACCAACATAGCCCAGAAGATTAGCCAGTTAGTGGCAGTGGGCAGGGCACATAGCACGCAGAACAGATGGCCGATGGGGCCGGAAAGTTCTGGAATGGAGACCACGGACCGGCAAGCGCAGCGTAGGTTGTCCGACACGGTGGACAGACGACCTGATAAAGGTCGCAGGATGCTGCAGGGCGCTTCCAACCGGTCCTTTTGGAAAATTATGGGGGAGGCTTATGTTCAGCAGTGGACGTCCTACGGCTGAGATGATGATGATGAGACGTCGTTGGCGAAATTAATTGAGCAGAATAACGTTACTTCTTCAGTACGAGTAAAGTATGACATTTAATGTCAAATCTTCGCTCATGTCAATATTCCATACTGACTGGCTTTATCTGTATTCCGAAAGACATTACATTCGAAAGACGCTCTTTTAAGTACGTCCACAAATACATCTTAAAAGAGTCTGAGACCCAATATTAGAGAAGTACCAATTTACGATACAATGACGTAATATTAATTATTTCCGTATCACATTATTTCTGTGATGAAAATTAGCAATCTCATTATCATGTCCCACTAATGTCAACGCAATTTGTATCATTGTGGGCAGCGGGCAAGTACCTTCCGTTCCACTTTAACTCTAAATGTACGATGTTAGGTATTTAGGATAATTTTAGATCTAGGATCTAGGTCTGATTATATGCTGAGCGGAAGACATAATTTAACCTCTTACTTTTTGGTGATGGGGGCCGTCCATTAATCACGTGAGGCTCAAAAAGGGGGGGAGGGGGTACGACAAAAATCATAACATATCACCAGAGGGGAGGAGGTGTACTAAATGTTAAAATAACATCTCGTGATTAATGGACGGCCCCATGATTTAACCATAATCCTATTACCTAATCTATATGACCTAATAGCTGCGCTAATAGTTTCATTGCCGTGGTGATGGATGACGATGATTGTGAAATAAAATAAGCCAAGTTACTACTTATAACATCAACTATCTACCAGTGAAATACGCGTTAATATCAGTCCAGACTTTTCAGAGATTAGCCGGAACAAACAGACAGATAAACCAAAAATGATAAATATTAAACATGTTTTTATAGTGTAATAAACTTTCATATGCATTTAGTGAAAAGCTGTTTATTTGGAATTACAGAAACTTCAATTTTATTTATCTGTATATTATATACGAGTACATAACCTGATGTACCTAGCGAGTAAAGCGAGCGAAGCCTCTCTATTTCGAAATTGTCCAAAAAATTATTTTGTCCTTTTGTCTGCTCTGGTCTACAGGTCGCATTTTTTTCAATCGATTTAGACGCAAATTGGCACACAAGTTCCATGATTCAACGATTTTTTTTAATAGGGGGGAAAGGCGGAAGTTTGCTGTAGCATTATTTATCGACGGATTTCAATCAAATTTGACTGGACACACTAAGGACATATTTCTTCACAAGATGTTGTGAAATAAAATTCAAAAAGGGGGAGGGGAGGAGGTGTTAACTGTAGCGTTATATATGGATGGATTTCAACTAAGCCATGGGAAAGGTTTAAGGATCGGTTATTGCATGGTTATAAGAGCTCAAGAGCATGGTCAATTGTTTTGTCACAGAACCACTGTTAGTGAGTCTGTATAATAATGTTTATTTGTTTCTGTTGTGTCACTAGTTACGTTCGTGATGTCAGTGAGGAGCGCCGACTGAAAATCAGTGCTTGGGTTTACCCTAGCGTATGCCGAGTCGGAGCTCTTTCATGGCATTACGCAACATTATTATTATGATGGTTGTCCTATTTTGTCAGTATTTTTGTATGTTATGTTGTGTAATGTCCTGAATAAATCTATTTTCTTTCTTTCTTTCTTTATAATCTTTTAACAATGTGCGATTTCGTGAACATATCGGATCGAAACCTTTAATCTGTCCGAATCAGCAAGACTCATTCGAGTTAAGTTTCATTCATAAATCTATTGTTATTTTTTGCGCTGATGCGGACGGGTTAATACGGATAAAAAAGGAGTAGAAAGCTAATGATGATTTAGTTATGATAAAAATAATTTATTGACACTTGATAAACTAAAAAAATGAAAACTTTAACATTAATACACAAAAAGGTATATGTTAGGGCAAATGTGCTAGATTTAGCCTTTCTAATATACATTGCATCACCACCGTACATCCTTGAAGAGGTCGGTAGACATGTAAATTCATCCAAAAGGTGGGAGCCTGCTTAGACGACTTTACACTTTACGACTGCATTTTATTAATTTTTAAGCCAGTTTTATGGAGGTTATCGTGCAAGAAATCTCCATTACAACCCTAATCTCAGATGAAACTATACAGGGCGTGCTGATGCACCCCGCGCGTTGTAGAAAGTGCGATACCGCGTGATAATTGTATCACGAGCGCGCCTTATTTGGAACAGCCTGTGTTCTGTATTAGGTTATAGCTCGGGACCACCTAGCCCGTGTAATTGTTATCGAACGTTACTATCTAGATCAGTGGTTCCCAAAGTTGACTGGACCGCGACTACCTAACAAAAAGTTCCAAATTCGGGACTCACTTCTTGACTATGACGTAGGAAGAGGGGTATAACTATATGAATGAAGGACTTTTCAAATATGAAATAAAACATTCAATTCAATTAGTATTTAATTTAATTACAAAGAGTGCTATTTTTTAATGAAAGGATGCATTTGTTTCCTACTTTTCAACCAACTTCCAAGAGGAGGAGGTTCTCAAGTCGACGCGTATATTTTTTTTATGTATGATAACGCAAAAGTTCTTACAGTGTACTCAGATTTTTATAGTTTATTAGTACTTTTTCGTTTGGTAGACGATTAAAAGGAACCACTTCTGATGTGGTTCCTTTTAAATTTCATAAAATTCGGTCAAGCTGTTTTTGAGTTACACTCCAATAAATGAAAAGTGTTTTGGCTATCTTGATGATATCCTAATTGACGGTAAATGATAATAGATCTCGTAAGTAGCAAGGGTCACTAAAAAGGGTAAACATTCAACAAAACAATTCAACAAGTTATTTCAGACTTTTTAGTGTTGAAGTCAGTTCCATTTCTTGTAAAATTTTTAATAGCTAACGCGTTTTACGTGTTGTGGGATTTTCATTTTAAAAATTTAGTCTCACGTAGTTATGAGATAATGAAAAATGGAAGGAGGATTTTCATATCTTTACTAGCAAACCCTGCGAACTACGTTTCGCCATCAGATGGCTTCGTTTTATGTAACATTTCGTTTGGCGCCATCTACTTGAAATATTGGTTTGTAGTACATGCTATGCATCAGAGATGGCGCTGTATGTGAAAAAGATTTTCCCGCTTTTCTTTTTAAATTTGTCCTGAATTTTCTGTACTATAAACCTCACGGAGCCCGAGACCTTTCCAACGAATGCAAAACCGTGGAAATCGGTTCGTGCGTTCTGGAGTTATAGCGTCAGGAAGGAAAACCCGACTTATTTTTATATAGTAGATGAAACATGCTAGGAGAGTCATCATGAACCAGAGCCAGAATTTCGTTAACTGTGGTCGGCCGATCTGCCGTCCTTAGATTTTTAAGACCCTCCAGTGGGCCTCGACCCATTCTTTGGGAAGTGTAGATCTAGATATTTGATACCGTTGAAATCTGGATCACGAATCACTTTTCTAATGGTGGGTCGTAAAGTTTTTCTATTCATCTTTGAAACAATTAAACTAAACTTTGCAGTTTTGGAGACAAAAAAATATATCCGAACTGCGAACATGGATTGTCGGAGAAGGTAGGATACAATTTTAGAGTAATAATCTTATTTACAACCGACTTCCAAAAAATAGAAGGACGTTCTCAAGTCGACGCGTATGTTTTTAATCTGTATTAATAATATTATTATTATTTAATAATATATATTATTAATTTATTGATTCAGGCGTTACTTTGCGGAAATCCATTATCAAAAAAAACGATATTAAAAAATTATATTAAAAAATAAAATATTAAAAATATATATTATTATTTATATTAATATGTAATAATATTACTTTTTACAGAGTAGTCCGGTTTTGATAACTCTTGATGGTTTTTTTTGTAGAGTATTACTCCGAGGTGGTCCCATTTATTTCATCAAATTCGGTCAAGCTGTTTTTGAGTTGCAACTTGCAATGCAATAACTAAAAAGTGTTTCTCGTATGTTGATATCGTTATTGACTTAATGACAATCGATCCCGTAAATAGCAAGTCACTAAAACGGGTGAAAATACCAAAAATGGAACCGACAACTTGCAGAAGTATCATATCACGTATAATCTATATTAAGAAGGAAAAATAAAAAAATGTAGGTCAGGAGACGTAAAATTACCTACAGAACAAGAATATGAGGTTTTTGTAGTACAATATTTTTAACTGAGAGCTTCCGTGCTTCAAAGGGAATGTCAAGCCATAGTAAGCCCGTTTTCATTTTAAACCAACATTTAATGTACTTTATTGCCGACTTCACCCTCCCTCTTCATTATTTATTTATCCTCAGTCACTGCAGATCACATCACATTAATAAAAATAAAACCTTTAGATACAAATCACGATTATACATGATGCTGATACTAAAAATATAAAAGTTTGGATGTATGGATGTTTCTTACCCTATCCCGCAAAAAACTGCTTATGGTATTGTTTTTGTATGAATACAAATCTACGCACTGCAGACTCATGGTCCGTACATTTTAGATTTTTTTACTTAATTTTTATAGTCTTGCATTTTTTTAATTTCGTTCTCCAAGTATTAATTATTATTAAGCACTACCTTAGCTTAGCTTTAACACTGCAATTTTAGAGAGTAATAATCACATTCATCCCGTCCGAACTTCGGAATTTTTCTCACTAAAATTGCAATATTTATTAATTAATTACTAAATAAAATAATATAAAATTTCAAATCTAAAACTTAACTTAAGTTTAACGTAATTGGAGTACTAAAGTATAACGTAATTGGAGTTTGGTGTTTGAAATTTGGAGTGGAGATGGTTTGTACCCTGGATTAACACATAGAATACTTTTTATCCCAAAACAACGGGTATTAAGCCTAAGGAGTCGCAAAACCTTATTTGACGAAAACGAAGTCGTGAGCGTATACTAGTTTAACAATAAAACTGGACTCTGTGTTTCGAATCTACGGAAAATCACTATAAAATTATGTTCTCCATAAAATAAGCTGTAAAGAAGCACAAAGTAATAGAATACATTACACGGGATATGTAGGTTTGATATAATGTGACATCACAATATCGTATCTAGTCTTTCGTGAACCGTTTAAGTTGATCCAGTGACTATAGTAAGATATCACTTACGAGACTCTATAGGTAATTGAATTCAAGTGGCTACCATTAGGTACCATGACTTGGTAACATAAATGTCATCTATAGTCGATACTCGATCTCGCCTACCTATTAAGCTTTTGATTGGCGTACTCGCTATCAATTTTAGTTCTGCAATTGACCGCAAGGGGGCACTGATATTTTTTCATACAGTTTTTCGCGGCAGTCGATAGCGAGCATCGATTACTAGTGTCAATGTTGTAAAGACATAGTAGACCTAAAATTATCACTAATCTTTAGCTACTAGATTCTAGTATCTACAATTGTGGCACAGAACTACTTTTGTACTATCGCAACGACTGGTTTTTTTTATTTTTATTATAGCCTATGTTCACAGACTCAATGGGTCCGTGGCATTGTTTACATTTATATTTTAAACTTATATATTTTTTTTTATTACTAACAGAATACAGGAGGACATTTTTTTTTTCTTAACTAAACTTACATTTTTTTTTTGTACACAAATAGACTTTTAACGACTGGTTTGTAAACCGCAGAATGTGAGAGTCTAAAATTAATACAACTTATAATTTACTTTTATATCATACTAGTTTCATTATCATTCTATTTTTTGCTTAAATAACTGAAAGGACCACTTAAGCGTGATAAGTAACAAACGTTTTTATAATATTATATAGTATGGATAATGATAACTATTTGTATGCCAAAATCACTAACGATTTGAAATAAAAAATTCTAATTACAAGTATAAACAAACCCAATTTCGCAATGGTTATACTGATGATTAATTTAAAGCGGTTTCTCAAATATGTCTGGAGAAAAGTACCTTACTATTTTAAGTTACTCAGTAACTCTGAATTCAAATGACTGATTTACATATCTGAGTATGTAATTTTCTATGTGTTATCATCAATACATTTTATTTTTATTTTGAAACAAACTGGTTAACTGGACACACTCATTATTATTAACATAATATAGGTATAAGATTATTTATTACACACTCACCTTGCGAAAAGTAACCATGACTTATTATTAAATATTTATAAACATTGACACAACATAAAATTGTATAACATACATAACAATAGTTTGACCTTACGACAGAACTTACACATTTCATATAATTTAAAACTTGAATATATCCTAAGTACTTCGAAAACTAAGAAAAAAAATTACAATGTCAGCGTAGCTAAGCTACGCTTGAATTATACCAACCGTTCTCAGCTTGTTCAAGTTCATTCTACACATCTCTCGTTCCACTGTCATAATGTAAACGCGGCACCTCAGTAAACAAAAGAGTCCACTCGACTCGTATGTCGCAACCCGTAACACCGGTTCTATATTTTCATTGTCATTGTCACACACGTGGCTAGTTTAATGTGTAAATGTTGTGACTACTTGATGCGTGTAGAAGAACTTTTAAAACTGGAACTCATATTACAATAATAGCTAGTATACATTAAGCTAGTTGACCCGCTAGCGGCTTCGGTCTATTAGCTCCCTTAGGGTTGACATTTCTAAGAATCCTTCCTTACAACATGCTAACAGCAGTAACAGCATAAAAGGCATCAACTGCTTTCATGTTTGTAACCCCAGTGGGATCTGAGTTAAATAATCAGTAAGTCAATCTACAGTACTTAAAAATGTAAGTAGGTACTTGGAAAACCGAGCCTTGCTAGTAATTAAACAATTGGTTTTCTTGGGCTAACCTCAAATCAAACACTCATTGGTTTAGTGTTGCTTAACAACGCCATCTATTGTCAAGTAGCTTTAGTGTTGTAGCAATTTTTCATTGCATAAAAACACGGATAAAACGACGTTTTCTAAAAAGGAAACCTAGCTAGATCAATGGATCCCCCGAAAAACCCTCTGCATAATCGTATTCGATTTCATGAAAATCGCTGTAGCCGTTTCCGAGATTCAGATTACATATACACATATTATATATTTATACAATATTATATGAATACATTTCTTATAAATATGTTTTAGTATATATATGTATATAATATATAGATAGATAGAAAACTCTTTATTTGTACACTATAATAAAATTTAAAAGATAAAAACATACGATAGTAAAAATATAACATAGTTGTAAATAAAGGCGGTCTTATCGCTTAAAGCGATTTCTTCCAGACAACCTTTGGGTAGATAGAATAGTATTTTCAGGGACAGGGGTATCATAATTTCTCTCCATCCAAAGGTTGTCTGGAAGAGATCGCGTATAAGCGATAAGACCGCCCATTGTACAACAGTATTAATAATTGTATATTAAATGTATCCACGTTTTTTTATGTACAATAAAGCGTTATCTATCTATCTATCTATCTATCTATCTATCTATATATACAAGAATTGCTCGTTTGAAGGTATTCGATAAAATATTATTTCATTTATTTTTCTGCAATTTTTTAATTGCAAAAAAATTCTATATTATCTATTTCTAATTAGAAAGGGCTTGGGGCTACTTCTGTGACCGTGGCAATGTTTACTAAAAGAAATGTGTTCAAAACGACGGCATAAAACAAGTACAATTTGAAAAATTTAATACCGACTTCCATTCTATTCAGTTATTGGAGTGTAACTCAAAAACTACTGGACCGAATTTGATGAAAATGGGACCACACGGGAATTTTCCATCCACCAGCTTTCAAACAACAAAAAAATAATTTTAAGAATCGGTTCACCCTATCGAAAGTTATGAGGTAACAAACATAAAAAAAACAGACGAATTTCCTCCTTTTTGGAAGTCGGTAGATAATATAAAATTATACGCGATTTAATCCGTTTACAGTTGTTTAATTTTAATGTATTATAAATGCAAAAGCCTTTAAATCATTATGGAGTAAGTAAAGTTATATTAACATTTTTATTAACATAATATGACGTTCTGAAGGAGGGCCAGCAGGGCTATTATGTATCTCAGTTGCTAACAAATGTTGATTGAAATCGGGAAAAATGGCGGCTCTATGTCAGTTTGACCACTCTGGTAAGCAAAAATGTTAGAAAGTTGATGACTGGAGCCGACAAAAGTGACATTGAGCCGCCATTTTCTTCGATTTCAATCAACATTTGTTAACAACTGAGATACATAATAGCCATACTGGTCATGAGTGCTCTAAACCGACGCTCATGGGTTGATGAATGTGGATGAAGCGAAAGTCAGGATCGTAGAAAGTGGAAGAATGTGGCCTCTTCCTACCCCTACGGGAAACAGGCGTGTTTTTATGTGTGTATGTAATAAACATATCGGGATGCTACATATTGCGTAGGTTTGATTTATCTGTATCCCCAGAGAAAACAAGTACAATTTGAAAAATTTAATACCGACTTCCATTCTATTAAGTTATTGGAGTGTATCTCAAAACTACTGGATCGAATTTGATGAAATTTAAATGGGACCACACGGGAAGCACTTTCAAACAAAAAAAGAATGTTGAGAATCTGTTCACACAGTCGTAAGTTATGAAGTAAGTAAAGTAAAAAAAAAATACAGTCGAATTGAGTACCTCCTCCTTTTTTTGGAAGTCGGTAGAAAAAGAGTTAAGTGCAAGATATGAAAAGCTGCATGGTCTGTTTGAACATAAGTGCATCTAAATTAAAACTGTCAATAACTTGAAAAAGTTCCAATACACAATAAGCTAATAAGACATTTTTCATTAATCACCTGAGCAATTGTAGTAATGCCGCATTGCGACAGAGTTCTTCCTGATTATACATGAACTGCATCACCATAACAGTAAAACGCCTACTATAAATAGTGTTGTTAAGTATTTGTCGATAAAATATTGTAAATTTAACACTGGCTGGCTCGACAAGCTTTTCCTGTCCAATTGAAAAACGCTGTTAGCTCTTCGCGTAATGTTTCATGTACTGTAATGATCTTTCCGTAATAACCTAATCCGGACTATCACGACCATTAAAAAAACAAATCAGCTCAACTATTCTCAATGTACATACATTGAACAGGAGTGATTTGGTATGATATGTAATTGGTATATTTTAAGAAGGTTTATTTTAGTTCAGTACTTTGTATTTATAATAAAATAATTATTGGCTTAATCATGGTTCCATATATTTTTAGGAATATTTTAGATATATTAGTATTTAATTTATTAAGATTTAAAGTATTTAATTACATGTATATAACATGACTCTGCCACTGAGAAATCCATCAAGAATATTCGAAAGGATAAATGACACCGTGTAAGTTATAGATTAACTTAACTAATTATAATCAAAATAGACGCATTAAAATATTTTATTTGGCACAGACACATTTTATTGTTCTTTTGTTTTTAGTTACATTGTTATTTTGGATTTCACTGTAGGTACAAACAAACCATTAAATGTTTTAATTTACTGGTCATATCGATTTAGTCGCTTAGTTCTATTTTTATTTGTAATCAAAACACGATTGTGTTGGTTACTTTTATTATTATGATAAATAAGACCGTTAAGTAACCTATTACATACTACAATATTTTTTATCGTTTTGCTAAACTACCTATTCCCAACACTAGTGGTCGCGTCGATGCATCCCGTCCATACATCAAACCCACGTGCCGACTGATATTTAAATAACTAGGCTCGCGCCCGGCCCGTTGCCTACTCTTTCACATGCAACATACAAGATGTAGGCTGAAGCGATATAGTACATTATATCAGAGGCCAGCAAAAGAGGCATTGATGGACGTGTAAAGGCACGAGGCAATCATATGTAAACCCATCAATGCCTAGTTATGGCGAAGGCTTGTAGTACCTAGGCAGAACTTTTTACTGTTCAAAATCAATGACGAACAACAATATTTTAGCCCGCGTTAAAGTGTTCATTTGTTTTTTTACAATAAACTGCTTTTTATTTGCAAGCCAGTTTTAATTTTAAATAAAACCTTTGATTAAGGTTACCTTGGTTGCCACGTTTCAGAGTAAAATATCGGTTCATTTTTAAACTACACAACATATAAGAATTTATAGCTACGTTTCGGAAAGCTTACAAGCCCTCGTGAGCGACTGAGCGAACTCGAACGTCATCTTTGACGTCACCGAAAACGCTCACAACTCTCGCGGATAGAAGGTGGGTTTACGTGGTTACTTTGCGAGCTGCCGCTGTCAACCAAAGGGAAAGGCAAACCGGAGCGCGACAGTTGTGAGCGTTGACGGCGCTTACCGGAACGTAGCCTATGTACTCATTATTTGGCAGCTAAACCACGATTTTTTATAAAACTTTTGCCGGCCGCTCGCATGTATATAGCCAGTAAATCAATTTCGATTTATCTCGTAGAATGTTGTTATAATAATGCTCACATTTTCAAGCATGTTTGAATGTTTTTTAAATAACTTAGGAAATACAGGATTATTTAGTGAAAATATAGGATTCTAATGGTGAAAGAATGTTTCTAGTCGGTTCAATAAGTAGTTTCGGAACCTATTCAATTCAAAGTCAAAGTCAAAATCATTTATTCAATTTAGGCATCAAAGACGCAGTTATGAACGTCATTTTTTCATTATAATGTACTTTAAGGACTACCGCCGCGTTCCAAAATATATAGGGCTTACCGAGAAGCGGCAAGAAACTGGGGCCATTCTTTTTATAAGTATAGATGTTTACAATGTTTCAACTAAGGTACTACAAAAATTACATATTATGGGTGGCAGAATGACAGCTTGCCAGAAGTGGAGTATTCCAAGCATCTTTGTATCCTTTATAATATCGGACTTTATAATAAGCCTTTTTTACAAAAACATTTTTACAGTCAACTTGAATTTTCCCTCTGTGAGCTCAGTTATGTTTTTTGAGATTTTATTGTAAAATCGCACACAATTTCCTAGGAATTACTTATTAGTGTTCGCAAGTCTAAAACTAGGTACAGCTATCCTTCTTCAGATCCTTCCTCTTCCTTATTCAAACAAACAAACAATTCTTTTCTCTTTATAATATTATTGTAAATATACAGTAATCGCTCGCTTAAAGGTATTAGAATTATTAGATAATCGTTTGATTAATAACTAAAAATGTAATTTAATCACTTACGCCAAATACCATTACATAACGATTATCAGATTCAATACTCAATACACTATTGATTATTTTTTGCCTGCAATCTACACATTAAAGCCAAAATATAAACATAGCCCCCACCTATTTCATATAGTTTTCGCCTCCGACATGTAACATGATGATGAATTTAAAAAACCTATTCAAGATCGCACTATGTCATCACCTCCTTGTAAACAAGGCTGTAGGTCTCACAGTACCTATTGTATACTTAGTGCCTGTTACTCTAGAAATTACACAATGTTTAAAGCACGTCAATTCTTAATTCATGAACCACAAGAAGTAAACTAGCCCTCACAGACTCAGGGTATCCTACCGTGAGGGCTTGTGTTACAAGATTTTTGGAACAAATGTACCAAATATGGAACTGTTATGGCAGAATAATTAAATAATTAATATGTTATTTTTACTTTGCATGCTTTTTTATGATTATGCTTTATATAACAGTAAACCCCTTTTTTGAATTGAATAAAAAATATTATATATTATATAAATTTTGAAACTAAGTACGCTTGCATCATTTAATTTAGACCATATGCCGTTGACTTAGAAAGCTTATGGCATTGAAATCTGTAGATTATCGCACATATTTAACGGTAACACGTTATAAATCAATGGATTAATTTATATTTAATATGTTTAAGCCCACGAACAAACGACAAAACATTTACTAATGGCGGATATATAAAATTGAGATTTATAACTCCTGATGAGAACCTCGTAGGCAGCTTAGTGGCATACTTCCATAGTACATGTTAAATTGATTGAACTTATAAATATTTGAATACTTAGCTAAGTTTAATTAAATCAACAACAGTTTACTCAATACTCAATCATTTATTGTAAACATTATCGGCCTTACTTATAAACGCTGCTCAACTTTAAATAACGTTATTTCTAAATAACGTCATTTAGAGTTAAGCAAAGTTAAGCTTTTATGTAATTAAGGCCCTTTGAGTTGTACATGCAGATCTTAGTAAAACATATTTTAGACTAGCTGCTCTCCGCGGTTTCACCCGCGCGGTAATGGATGATGATGATGATGAATCTTATATAGCCTCACTCAGGCTGAATGTAGCTTTCCACTGGTGAAATAATTTTTGAAATCAGTCCCGTAGTTTTTGAGCCAATTCGTTACAAACATACATACAAATCTTTCCTTTTTATAATATTATAGTATAGATAGGCATTACATAATGACCCTGATTGGGTAAAGCAACACTGGCACTGTGCGGAGCTGATCGATTTATTTTGTAATGTCCGTTTTCACCAACATTTTAGGTAACACCTAAGCCAATTTAGGTATCATTATTGTACTACTAATGCCCGTTTTCACCAACATTCTAGGTAGCCCTAAGCCAAGTTAGGTGACATTTTTGTACTACTAACTGTTACCTAACTGGCTTAGGTGTTACCTAAAATGTTGGTGAAAACGGGCATTAGTATTGTTTCACACAAGAATTCGTCTAGTGTATAATACTCGTGATCATGGCGCTTGCAACAGTGCCCAAATGTCGGGAACTCAAACAACATGGATTACACAGTAAATATCCCGTTTCTGATGTTAACTCTTGCAAAAGTGACCGTGATAGATTAACAAGTACAATTTGATAAATTTTATACGGACTTCCATTCTATTCAGTTATTGGAGTGTAACTCAAAAAATACTAGACCGAAATGAAACACCACACGAGAAGCACCAGCTTTAAAACAAAAAAAAGAATTTAGAGAATCGGTTCACCCAGTCGAAAGTTATGAGGTAACAAAAAATTACAGTCGAATTGAGTACCTCCTCTTTTTTTTGGAAGTCGGTAGAACACTTATATTATTGAATCACATCATATAATTACAAACAAACCAAAGCTAAACTTAAAATTATGACTACAAAAAAATGCTGACATAATTGAATCAATCTATTCCTTCAGAAACATGTGAAACATTTATGGAAATAAGTATCCATCACATCTTGGTACATATCATACTAATATTATAAAATGAAAGTTTGGATGTATGTTACTCAAATAAAAACTGGCCAAGTGGGAGTCGGACTCGCGCGCTTCCATACCTTTATTTATAAATCTCCAATACAACAGACATGATTTTTTTTTGCCGTTTTGATGGATAATGTACGGAACCCTTTGTGCGCGAGTCCGACTCGCACTTGGCTGGTTTTTTAGTATTTGTTGTTATAGCAGCAACAGAAATAAATACACAGACATACAGAAATACATCATCTGTGAAAATTTCAACTGTCTATCATACGGTTCATAAGATACAGCCGGGTGACAGACGGACGGAGTCTTAGTTATAAGGTCCCGTTTTACCCTTTGCGTACGGAACCCTAAAAAGACAGCTGATAACGGATATGGATGCAATTTGGAAAGTAGAAAGATAAGACAATGAATTAACCCTTACTAAAGCATGATAATTAAAACAAAAGATTTAGGAATGAAACTCACGTAAATTTACGTCTCAAGTACGCAAAGGGTTAACACATACTTTTCATCATTATCATCATCGCATGGGGCAAACCGCGGGTGCAGCTAGTCTTATATCTACAAAATTCCATTAAAGACAACTTTCTTTTCCACTCAAACGAATTTCATTACCAAATAAAGCCCTCTTAATTTACTTGGTACAAAATAAAAATCGTAAAACCTTAGTGCGTAATAAAACACCAGTAAAACCAAGTTTTTTCAACTTATTCAAATTACCATAAAATGTTGGTACCGATAAGGGGACAGTTCGGTCTGATAACGCAGATCATAATGGTACATGAATGAATATCTTTTCAAAACCATATTGCTGGATTTGTTAGATTTATATTTATCTACTAGTTGACCCGCCAGCGGCTTCGCTCGATTGGTCTTGGTGCAGTGCCGAGAGAGTATTTTTTTTAATTTTAATATCATTTTTATTTACGAACCGATAGACATGAAACAAACACTAAATGAGAAGCTTACCACAATATATAAGTGAAAACCATAAATCGGATAAGCCGTTTCTAAGATCAGTGTGCACAAAGGCACAGACAAACAGACAGAAATTTTTTAACAATAAATCAAATCAAATCATTTATTCTGACTTCAGAATACTATACTAGACTACTTACAAATTGTCATTTTACATTTATTTTCTACCAACTTCCAAAAAGGAGGAGGTACTCATTCGATTTTTTTTTTGTTTTAATGGTTGTTACCTCATAACTTTTGACTGGGTGAACTGATTTTCAAAATATTTTTTTTGTTTGAAAGCTGGTGCTCGTCCCATTTAAATTTTGATGAAAATCTAATTCGGTCGAGTAGTTTTTGAGTTACACTCCAATAACTGAATAGAATGGATGTCGGTTAAAATTTCAAATGTACACTTGTTTGGTATTTTTTTTTATACGTCGGTTTTTGTTATAATACTGTCTCTGCTTTTCCTGTTCTTCGTCTATTCTATCTTTAACCACTTCTCTTAGTTTTTCAACGTCCTCCTTCTCTCGCGTTTCATATATTAACTCATTTAACTTCGGATCGATTTCGGAATTCATATGTACTCCAAACATGACCTCTGCCGGAGTCCTTCCCGTAGTTTTCTGGCGGGTATTGTTCATGCCCCATTGAACCCTACCTACTTTATCGTCCCAGCACCTGTCGTCAAAATTTAAGTTTTGGGCAGTGAGCGAATTTAGGATTGTACGAATGTACCGCTCAACCTGCCCGTTTGACCTAGGGCTTGCCACTGCATTTAGAACGTGTCGAATGCCCTTATCAGAACAGAAACGTTTGAAGGCGTGCGACGTGAAACACGCTCCACGGTCACTGATTAGTCGATCCGGGTTTCGGAAAGTATAAAAGATTTCTTCCAAGGTTCGAATCGCAGTAAGGGCCTTAGTATTACGTACCGGTTTCACAAAAGCAAATTTGGTAAACGCGTCAACGATCACCAAGAGATACGAATTGCCTCTCTTGGAACGTACGAATGGTCCCAAATGGTCAACATGTAATGTGTGAAAGGGAACTTCGATTTTTGGTATCGTATGAAGATGACCCTCTTTCGAAGCAACCTTTTTGGAATATGCACATTCCATGCAAGCCTGGACATATTTTTTTACGAATCTGGTCATTTTAGGAAACGTTTTCCTTAAACGTTCCAGCGTCTTTTCTAGGCCAAGGTGACCAATCTCGTCATGATTTAGACGACAGAGCTGCCACCTGGCGCCTTTGGGTACAACCCAACGGCGGTTAGCCTTATCCCCATCTAAACACTTATACAGTTTTTCGTCTTTGATCACGTAATTATCTTTGATGTATTTTAACCCTTCAGCGTCAATATCGGTCGTCAATATGTCCCTGATCCTACATAGTTCACTGTCTCCTAACTGTAAAGTTTGCAACCAGTCATCGTTGTTGATAATCATTACAGCAGGATAACGTTCCGGGTCTGATGTACTATCAGCTATTGTTATCGGATTTCGTGACAGTGCGTCTACGTGTGACATCTTGGTACCAGCGCGATATTCAACAGAGCATTGGAATTCTTGTAAGTGTAGCCACCATCGAGCAATGCGTGGGATGAGGTCGCGTTTGGAGAATGTTGACCGCAACGCGCTGCAATCGGTGACGAAGTTGTGATTGATGTTATGCCTAAGCATGAAGTGGCATAAAATGTGTTAAGTACACCGACGTTGGAATTGTAATTACATAATGCAGTTTAATAATCAGTAGTAGGTACATAAATGAAACAACACTATGCTGATTTTGATTATTTTTTGAGATATAAATACCTACCTACCTACATCGTGTCGTGAATTGTGTCGTTTAATTAGGTACCTAACCTACCTAGACTATACCTACCATACCTTTTCTATGTTACGATAAAAAGTTAAACTAATTACTCACAAAACTGTTGAATGCAAGCAAGAAGTGAGAAGCGGGACAAGTCGTGCGTCTAATAGTAAGCACTACGCATGCCCGTGACAGTTGCTACGCCAGCGCTTAGCATATGCACTCCTAATAGGCAGTAGGTAGGCTTCTTGTGCAAGAGGCCGTCTTAGTTGGATCCACCGCATTGCCAGATATTATGCCGGGAAGCAATACTGCGCGACTATTACTGTGTTAGGGCGTGAAGGCCGTTGTAGTAGGTGAAATTAGTGGGAGATAGTTACTCAAAAATGTATGTCTCAGGGTGAGTCAAGTGCAATGCCACGCATTACTACAGTTCAGAAGATAGGTACCTAACTACATCCAGAAATCAAAGAAAAGGTAGGTACCTAGGTTACCTAGTTAAGCAGATTTAGCAGTTTTGTTTGTATTATTAACTATTGGACATAATAAGCTAGACGAGTCTAGGTCTACTACATCGAGGCGCTACTACTACTAGCTACTAATGTTCAAGAAATACAATAGTGTATGTATTCAATCAAAGTAGCTAAGAGAGAGATAAGTTGTACTGTTGTGTGGCCCATTCGATCGATCGATCTCTCGACTCTCGGTGAGAACGGACGTATCGGTATAATAATTGCACAAATTAATAAATAAATTCACAATCTGACCTAGTGCAGAGTCAGCAAAAGTTATGCCAACAGTGTAATTGTAAACTGTGTCGTCGAAATGTTTTGACCTTATATCTACATCAAATCAACATCATGGATAGCCCTTTTGGGCGAAGTAGTAAAATAGTACGCAGTCCACTGCCCACCCCCCGAGCCGAGCAGCCCCCGATGCCGCCCCCGCCCAGGATTGATGTGCCCATTGAGGCCGTGAAAACGGTGGAGATTCAGAACTGGATGGACACCATTGAACAATGCCTGAATGAAGTAGGCTCTATTGCCTCCGATGGCAAACTCAACTCAGACCAAAAACTTAAAATCAATAACTTGTGCAAAAAGGTAGGCCATGGTACATCCCAAATGGCCGTTGAATACCAAGCTTTGAAGCAAAAGACCATTCAAGCGCATGCACATATACAAGCCCTCAAAGATAGGCAAAATCTATCCGAGCGCCTGCATGACCTGCGACCAAGTATTGAAGAGTCCTCATTACCATCAAGTAAAGCATCGTTTGCCGACATGGTTAAAAAGAGCACAAATAATTACATCCGCCCTACACAACTTAGCTCTGTCGCGATTTATCCCAAGGATAAACTTAAATCCAGTGAGGAGACTAAAAGCTTAGTACAGAAAATTATCAGCCCTGAAGAAATGAAGTTACATGTAAGGGGACTTCGGAAGACCATAAATGGAGGTGTCATCATTAGTACAGAGACCAAAGATGACATTGAGAAACTAAAAAACTCAGTTCACCTGTCCTCATCAGCGCTTACTATCGACGAACCAAAAAGACCCAGACCAAGAATAGTGGTAATTGGAGTACCATCAAGCATGCAGGAGCGAGAGGTCTACAAATGTATGTACGAACAAAATCTGTACGACAAATTAATAGACATGTCCCGAGATCAGTTTCTTGCTGCCATCAAACTGAGCCACAAATCAGGAAGAAAGGGTGCTGAGTCGTGCAACTACATAATAGAGGTTTCTCCTACTATTCGTAAAGCCCTCATCACTCAAGATAGAGTCTTTGTGAATTGGTGTTCCTGTCCCGTGAGAGACTTTACTTTTGTGACCAGATGTTTTAAGTGCCAACAATATGGACATGCAGCAAAGACTTGCAGAGCGGATGTATACACCTGCGGACACTGCGGCGATCTAGGTCATCAATCATCTGAGTGCACTAAGAAAGAACAAGCATCGAAATGTGCAACTTGTCTGCGCTACAAAAAGCCAAGTGATCACAAGACAGGTGACCCAGATTGCCCCGCCAAGAAAATAGCCGAACAAAGGTACATTAACTCGACAGATTATGAAGGCGCCTAAGAGCGCCGCGTTCACTATAAGTCTAGCCTTAATATTAAACAACTATGTCTCATAGAATAGTTAACGATCTTGATACTTTCTCAGTTTCCGAGTCTACGTCCTGCGATGTTGAAAATTGTATACAACACATATCTGCTTATCCTAACGCATTAACTATATTAACACAAAATATTCGCAGTATTCACAAAAATATTAATAATTTCAGCACTTTCTTACAACGGCTTAATTTTGATTGTGACGTAATAATCCTTACAGAATGCTGGCTTTCTTCCCATAATTGCAACCTGCCTTGTATGGAAGGTTACACAGCTTATTATACTAAGAAATGTCATAATCAAAACGATGGAGTAGTAGTTTATGCTAGAAATTATCTAAATATATCTGTCGAAGAGTTAATCGTTCGGGATTGCAGCTGCCTATTAGTGAAAGTGGAAACTACTATTGCTATTTTAGCCGTATATAGACCTCATCTTAGTGTAGACACTTTTCTTGAGTCAATGCACTCTCACCTTCAAAGACTATCATTTAAAAATATTGCACTTGTAGGTGACATAAATATTAACATCCTCCCTGGGTGTTGTGATGGGCCAGCACAGGAGTACTTAAATCGATGCTCATTCAATGGCTTACTCCCAGCACACACACTACCAACTTTTCAAAGTGGCTCATGCTTGGACCACGTAATGCTTAAGTCTAGCTTGCCTGCAATCACCCTTGTAACAAATTCATCTGTGACTGACCACAAAGCCGTTTTACTTATACTTAGCCGTGAGGAGCCTAAACTAAAAAATGAAACATGCACCTTCAAACTAAATCACAACAACTTGGAAGACGATTTATGTAACATTGACCTCATTTCTACTTATGACTCAGCAAGCGCGGAATCTTGTATGTCACACCTAATAAGCGAAATTCAGCAAATTATACGAAAACACACTGTAAAAGTGAAAATAAGCAGAAAAAACTTAAATATTAAGCCGTGGATCACTCCGGGACTCATTCGCTGCATGAGAAATCGCGATAAGCTTCACATGAAGGCTAAATCTTGTCCAAATAACCCTATTTTACAACTAACATACAAGAGATATCGTAACTTCTGTAACAGCCTTCTCAAAAATATTAAGATAAAGTACGACAAAAACTTATTAGAAGGTGCTGGCCATAACACCAAAAAAATATGGAAAATCATAAAAAATGTTACATACACAGCAAAACAACGTGAATCGTCCTCAAGTTTGTTAAAATCACATGCCTCACCAGAAGTAGCTGCTAATAGTTGTAACGAATTTTTTACTAACATTGGGAAAACTCTAGCAGAGCAGATTCAAAACCAATTGTTTGCGCCTACAATAGAAATCACTCAGCCTCAGCTACAATCTTTTGGTTTTTTGGATATTGACTGTACGGAAGTGGAAAGAATTATAATGGGGTTAAAGGACGACTGTGCTACTGGCTGGGATAATATTCCTACCAAAATACTTAAGAAATACAAGCACATCCTTGCACGACCGTTAACTCTTGCTTTCCAAAAATGTTTGCAAGAGGGTGTTTTTCCTACATGTTTGAAAAAAGCCGTTGTTGTCCCAATTCATAAGTCAGGAAGCAAGGAAAATATAACTAACTATAGGCCTATATCTCTACTTTCTCCCATTTCTAAAATTTTTGAAAAGATTATTAACAACAGATTAGTTAATTATTTAGAAAACAAAGCCCTTCTATCAAAGAACCAGTTTGGCTTCAGGCCAAAACTATCTACTGCGGACGCTGTACACGAACTTACTGATTTCGTCACACATGAACTTGATAAAGGGAACAAAACAATAGGGATATTCCTTGACCTTGCAAAAGCATTCGACACCGTACCTACCCCTATCTTACTTAAAAAATTAGAAAACATTGGTGTGCGTGATAACCAGCTTAAACTTCTTACCAGCTATCTAAGTGATCGGTGTCAATACGTAAGAATAGACAGTGCGGTCAGTTCTGACTTAAAAAATGCTTCTTTTGGAATTCCACAAGGGAGCATTCTGGGACCTACACTGTTTTTGATCTACATTAATGACTTATGCAACCTTCAACTTGCCAACGGCAAGATAATATCCTATGCTGACGACACTGCTCTACTTTTCTCAGCAGGTAATGATTCACAGCTGTATGAATTGGCACAACACGGCTTCAATATTGTAAACAGCTGGCTTCGAGGTCACCTTTTAACGCTGAATGCTGAGAAAACAAAATACCTAAAATTCACGATGCGAAAACAGCGATCAGCCATTTTTACTAACCCACTTATATATGCACACGCTTGCAATTACCTTAAATGCGATAATGTATGTCAATGCCCTAACATCTCATTTACTAACCACATTAAATATCTTGGCGTAATAATAGACGAAACATTATCGTTTAATCAACATATTGAAGTTATGAGTAATAGACTACGAAAATTAATATATGTGTTCAAGAAGCTGCGCTATATTGCTGACACGAATTTAGTTAAGCAAATATATCTTGCTTTATGTCAGTCAATCATCACTCATTGTATAACATCTTGGGGCGGAGTCTGTAAAACATTTATAATAGCCGCAGAAAGAGCGCAAAGAGCGATCCTAAAGGTGTCCACGTTCCGTCCCTTTCTCTACCCAACCAACCTATTATATAAGTCCTGTAAAGTTTTAACAGTTCGACAGCTATTTATACTATACACAGTCTTAAAACAACACAGAGCACTTTCCTATAGTACTGAAGTTACTAACAAAAGACGCAAAGACATTGTCTGTACCAACACAGCAACTAATAAGCATGCTTTCGCAACTAGGTTTTTTATGTTCTTAGGGCCATATCTATACAATAAACTTAATCGCAATTTATATATATACGAAATGAATCTCATAAATTGTAAGAAAACCATCTTGAGTGCCCTAGCCAACATGACTTACGAGGAAACCGAGGAGTTATTAATTGTACCTATGTAATAGTTATAAGCTGTGTGTTTAGTGGCCTAGATAAATGACTCATGTAGATATATTTAAAAATACCACGTAGCCATAATTTATTTAAATTAGTATTACATTTATTTATATTATAAGTTGTAATCTGTTCACTCATTATTGTGTTAATTTGTTTATTAGTTCAAAACATGTGTAAGCATTTTTCGCCTGAGACACAGGTTTACCTAGTTCAGGCATAGAGTAATATATAACTAGATTGGATTAGAATTGGGAACATGATGTCCATCTTAGCTCTAAGGTAATGAATAAAGATTTATTATTATTATTATATTATTATATTCATGCAGGCAACGCCGCGCGGTTGCTGCGGGACGGGCGAGGGCTTTGAATGCAGTCAGCTACGGAGGGGCGGGTGCGAGCGGGTAGGCGGCGCGGTGGAGAGAGGGTCGGGCGTCGGGCGGCATAAATAGTGAAGCGACATGAATGACTTGCGTTTTGCGTATTATAGGGTTGTCAATAAATTGGTCAATAAAATAGTTTTTAACTTTGTATAAAAAATGTTTTAAAATCTTATATTTTGACATGTGGTTACTGACAGGATACACACTCACACTGTTCAGTATTACTACACTTTTATGAACACGCTGTATATATATTATACTTAGTTTCAACGAGAACTCAGTGTCTTGACAAACCTCACTTAGGTTTTAAGACATTACCTACTAAGAACAATGTGTATTTACTTGACTGGAAATTTAAATAAAAAAAGAAACAAGCTTGAAGTCGCTCAACGAGCAATGGAGAGGGCTATGCTTGGGGTTTCTCTGCGTAATAAGGTCGGAAATGAGGAGATCTGTAAGAATAGGTCACCGACATAGGTCTCTAAATTAGCAAGTTAAAGTGGCAATAGGCAGGCCACATCGCTCGCAGAAACGATAGGCGATGTGAAGAAGGGTTCTCGGGTGAGGCTACACCGGAAGACGATGTGTAGGGCGGCCCTCCACTAGGACCGACGACCTCGTCGAAACCGCGAGGATTCGCTGGAAGCAGTAACCTAGTAGCCATTTCAAGTGGCGTTCTATGGGGGAGGCATATGTTCAGCAGTGGACATCTTGCTACTGATAATGATTTAAAGTCGTAGTTATTGACCGAGCGAGGGAAGCGTCTCTGCTTTAATTGTTTTCTCAGCCTCAACAGTTTGCATGCCATTCCTTCATCCTCATATTTGGCAGCGTGGGCATCTAAATGATATCATGGGTCTTAAGGTATTAAGGTAGTATAGTAATGATGATGATGAAAAATATCCTAGTGGTTAATCCAGCGCCTCGTCTACCTCCATACCTTTCATCAAAATTGCCTCCGCCGTTTGAGCGTGAAAGAGTAACAAAGATCCACACATCCATACTCACAAACTTTCTCGTTTATAATATATGTAGGGTATTCACATCCATTTCCGGATTTAACAGGAAACCTTCACGAGTGAATTTGACGAATTAAACGAAATGTTTCCAAACTGGTTCTAATATCCAAAGATCTACATACAATTGCATAAAATATGCATTTATTGGAGACGTTCCACTACATTAATTTCCTGTATCGCAAACACGAGCCGGTCGTATTAACATATTTATTTATTAAATTATAAGCTTCTGCCCGTGGCTTCGCCCGCATGGCCCACAGGAAAAAAATTACCTCGTTGAATGTCCATGTGCTTGCGCTTCTTTCCTTGGATATTTAGTGAATATATACACCTAATTTGTATAATTACCAAAAAAAAACAGCACTATATGCTGCTGGTACTTAATACATACATGGGAAGAATATTTAAAACTACTTTAAAAAAAAAACCCACATAATCATCAATATTTGGTCAAACGTCTAGATTGATTCACACCTACAAATTTTATTCTAGGCATTTCCACTATTCATTCATGCGCGCGGTTTATGCATGAAACTTAACACCCCTACATAGAAATGTATCATTCATAATCATAACATTCGGCAAACTCGCGTCCTAGCTCGCAAGACCTGGCCACCGGACCAACCCCGCACCCTCCGCACTGCTACCGCGCCGCCTTTGTTTCTTCCGAAAACGAACGAACGAAAGCCGAAAGTCGAATCTCTTTCACACCGAACGCTCGGGTGGGGGGTGTGAGAAAGAGTAAGAGAGATATTTTTTCACTGACGCGAATCATGTGTTTTCATTAATAAGTTGTACATAGGCATGTAGTATTTTTGTTAAGATGGTGTCCATACTTTTAGATGGAATTTTCAATACGAACAATTAAGAACAATTAATAATTATTTCACTGTGAAGTAATAAAAAATTTTGACTACATATCTACAATGTATTAACACTTTTGTACCGCCCATTTTTTTTTTTTGTAATTATTCAAATAGGGTGTATAGATATCCAATATGGCACTGGTCACCTTCTCGTCTCTCACAGTCAGTTTGTAGGTAATAACATCACTCGCGATTACGTGGTTTTATAGGATTATGGTATATCGTTTTTGAGAAATATTTATGCGCGTGCGTTTGGCAGTTGTTGCCGGTCGAGAGGTAGGTCTTGGACTGCGGGCGACTCTCGCCCGGGGCACTCGCCCGAAGGAAACAAGTGTGCGAGCACGGCGAAATTGGTAGCCGCAAACTACCACCGCGTTAACTCGACACCCCTGTGTACGTGAGTGCGCGATAAAACAATGTGGCTTTATACCTACAAGTGAACAACAGTTCTTCAGCCCCTTCAGCACGACGTCCACAGCAGGACGCCTCCACAGAGGAACTCAGGTCATCAGCGCCCATCAGATCCAGAGTCTCCCGACATCCCGATTGGAAACCAGGTACCTACGAATCTTACCTAAACATAAACCCACCTATTCCCTCCTAATAATAATTTCCATAACGACCGTATGGTCGCAGAACACTGCTCGACCAAGAGTGGTATGGTTTTAAGAGATCTGGAAGTGTGTGTGTATGTTAAGATCTTAGTAAAGAGTAAAATCTAATAATAAAGAGATATCTGCAGGTTTTTTTCTTACATAACTATGTTTGTGCATGTGTAATGGGTGATTTAAAATTGACCTAATTTTGTAAATAGAGATAACTCTATTTCAGCGAAGAGTGTGTACATTTGTTACATTTTATCTTTTTCTGTCCCACGTTGGGCTGACATTGTAACAATTTAAGTTTTCGAAGCTCCTCGTTGGGCGCTATTGTTACAATTTAATTTTTCTGCCCCCACATTGGAGCCATGGTTACAAAATTATTTGATGTTCCGGGGATATACAACTGTTATAACTTTCCCCTACAGCTGACCCGAGGCAGGCCTCCGTCACTCCATGTACTTGCGCGCTATAAGTGCCTACCGCCCAGCCGAGCGGTCTCGGTCCGCTGGCGGATCAAATTCAGTGCGGTTTTCGCAAGCGAAGCGCGCGCTCGCCGTTCAATTTTAATAGTGCTGTTCGTTCGTACGCGTATTACGATGCCGTGTGGTGCCTTATGTGCTGTAGATGGGTGTAAATCAAGCAAAAGAAGAGATAAACACCTAACATTTTTCCATTTACCTGTCAATGAAGAAAGGTAAGTGATAAATTATTACTAGTTTTTGTCGTTTACATTTTTTTCCATTCACATACCGTCATTAGAGACATAATTAAAACCGGACACCGGTATCCACTTAGAATTTGACAGTTTAATAGGTATATACTAAGCATTAGCTTGCCTTTCAGACACAGATTTACATAATTTTGTTACATAGAAACGTTATACCACAGAATAATTAATAGTACAAGGTACAGAAGATGCACTCTTCGAAAGAAAACATTCGAATATAAACTGCTAAACTAAAAACTGCAATAATGTTCATAAAACATTGCAAAGCACGGACGTGACCTTCAAAAAATGTGCCTACAAATCCTTGACGCGCTCGTAACGAATCAAAATGCGCTTTAAGTCTGTGTAGCGAGAGTTCTTTTTCTTACGCCCGATGAAAACCTTTGAACAAGCCGCGTCTGTTGTAAGGTTACTTGTTGCGAGAAAACGAATCAAATTTATTAATCTTAATAAAAATAAAAAAATAAAAAATTTGATTCGTGATAATTGGTAGTAGTACAATACACCTAGATATGTACAACTAGGAACTAGATATATTTTTTTTATTTTGAAGGCCATCGACTTTTCGCGTGAAAACTTTCGAAAACTGCAGTGTTTATGTATTTTTGTGTGAGAGTGTTACACTCGTTAATAAAATAATAGTAAAAATAAGAGCCACTTTAAAAGTGTTGAAAACGTTATAATTATGAAGGTACCTTTTGGGATCATTAGGAAGAGTAAAAATTTTAAAGTCGACATTTCTGTTGTTAGCTAAGCACCCATCCATGTTATAGATAATACATTTTTGAGGTTGATCTAGGTACCGATCTCCTTTTTTAGACCTATCCTATTTTATTATTCTTATTTTTTCAGGCGTAAAACATGGGCTGAATTGATTGGCAGGCCCGATTTAGCAAGGCCAGACACCAACCCAAAAAGTCATTATGTGTGTTGTCTTCATTTTGAAAAGTCGGTGATTATTCATATACCACAGTTACGACCTGACGCTTTGCCTACAAAACTGCTGCCATCTCTTCCAACTACTTCAAGTGCTAGTACTGAACCAAAATGTTAGGAAATATCGACACAAACCAGATATTCTAATATTAATATACTATCAAATATTACCATCAAAGGCGCTGATAAAAAATCGGAGTCGGTACAGACGTCTCATAATGTTCAAACTGAAAAAACTCAGACGTCAACTGCACTTTCATCTAAAGGAGGAAAAGAAGACTCAGTAAAGAATTGAAAGTATCGGAACTAAAAAGAAGAAAACTACAGAATGATTTGGACAAAATAAAGGAAGAAGTTCAATCAAAGGAGTCACAATCTTTTGAACGGTTTACTTTCCAAACCGAAGATGAGGTCACAAAAAGATTTTGTAAGCTCATTCAGTGGCAGAGCAATTTAAAAAATAAGCGCAAAGGCAACAGGTATGACCCCGAATTTAAGTTGTTTGCCTTAAATTTTCATTTTTCTAGTCCGCAGACGTATCGGAGTATGAAGACATTTTTAGGGCTTCCTAGTGAAAGTACCCTTGAAAGATTTAAAATGGTTATTCCACCTAAATTCGATGATCGTACTTTAGAGTTCTTATCATCTAAATTAAAATCTATGCCATTAAAAGCTAAGTACTGCACTCTATCCTTAGATGAAATGGTTCTCAAGCGACATTTACATTACGACACCAGAAGAGACGAAATTATTGGTCTTCATAATATTAATGGTGAAGTGACGTCGGAAATAGCATGAGAACATGCCTGTGTAATAATGCTCAGAGGCATTATTGTGAACTGGAAACAACCTATTGCTTATTCTTTCTTAGGATCTCCAAAACATTATGAAAAATTGGAACTATGGTTGGATGCAGTTATTTTGAAACTTTCAAACATAGGAATAGAAGTTAAAGCAATTGTATCTGATCAGGGATCAAACTTCGATAACTATGCTAAACAAGTGAAAAAGTTCACAGCTGAGAAACCCTACTTTTTATTTAATGGTAAAAAAATTTACTACATATTCGATGTCCCTCATTTAATTAAATGTATCAGGAATAAATTACTGACAAATAATTTTGTATATGATGAAAAAAAATATTTATTACTTTATTCTACACAACAGGAAAAAAATTCAAAATTGATTCCTAAAATCACGGAAGCTCACGTAAAACCAAACAATTTTCAAAAAATGCGAGTTAAATACGCCGCTCAGATTTTTAGTAACTCCGTATATGCCGCATTAAATGTGCTTATGTTTAATAAAACTATACCTGAACAAGCAAAAGCGACCGCCGAATTCGTGCTAAAAATTAATAATTTATTCGATGTTTTAAATTCAAGTACTGTCAAATCTACCAATAAATTTCAAAGGGCATTCTCATTGCAAAAATACCAGTTCGATGTATTAGAAGACGCCATGAAAATGTTCAAGAATTTGAAGGCTATTCATTCAATGAAAGGCGTTGATAACACAAAAAAAATCAGGACATTTAAAAACGTACAAATTACAATTCAATCCATAATCATGCTATGCAAGGATTTAAAGAAAGAAGGGATTATTTTTTTGTTTACAAGACGCCTTAATCAAGATTGCCTAGAAAATTTCTTTGGCACCGTCCGTCAACAGGGTGGTAACTGTCGAGACCCTACACCCATACAATTCATGAGGGCATTCTCAAAATTATTCCTGTGTAACATGCTGAAGAACTCACGGTCTACTAACTGTGAAGAAGATATCTGCGAGTTGCTGCAGAAAAACGATGGATTTTTGAGACCACAGAGACATGCAGATAGCTCGCGCCACAATATACCTTCGCTTGTAAATTTAAGTGGTGAAATTGATTACCGCTTCGACTTGCCAACAGAAAATGCCTTAACATATATATCGGGTTATTTACTTTTTAAATGTAGCAAAAAGCATACCTGTCCTGACTTTGTTGCTGAATTACAGAACATTCCCGATTTAAATGAATCTATGAATAGATTGTTTATCCATTTTAAAGCATTCAACAAAACATCGTCTTTTTACGGAAAGTTAAAAGTGCCAACAGATGTTTTTCATAATTATGTAAAAGAACTTGAGACTATGTTCATTAAAAATTTTGAAAAAAATATGAAACAAAGACCGGGTAGTACTCTTTATGAAATTTTAAATGACATACATTTTAATTCTCCCTGCCCTTGTTTTCCAAAACAATATCTCATAAAACTTTTTTATGAGATATTGTTTTTAGATTCAGGATTTTTTCTACACTAAAATTTTATAATCGAGAATTTAGAAAAGGTAAGAAATTTATAAAAAAATATATAAAAATAAAACACGTGTAACTTTAAATATTTTTTTATTTTACCTACACACTGATGTCTATAATTATGTTTTATCTAGGTTTCTTCCACAGTCAGCACTGTAACAACCCCCCAAATATTTTTTTATTCTAATTCGTTTTGGCCAATGATCGTCTAGTCTAGGAGGACCCTAACACTGTGTACCGCTGCTGTAACCTTGCTCTTTTCGGAAAGAATTGAAACAGAGAAAACTATTCAGAACTATAGATGCCTAGAGAAACCAAAAGCAACGCCTAGGCATTCTGATATTACGATGGATAACCTACTACTACATTACTGAACTGGTAGCTGATAACGAAAAATTACGATGAACATACTAGATTGCAAATACTTAGTTCTTACAGACTGACTGACTGAGCTGATCCTAGATTTCTAGCTTATGTACTTGATTTGACTTCTAGTCGTGGAAGATATTAATCATCAATATAAGTTTCTGAATTTAAGGTCTATGTTATTTGACCATAGAACATAGAAATAGTAGGTTATTTGCAAGTTTTCTATATAATTATTAGCTTGAAAACTACCTGTTATATCTGATAAATCAGTTTTGATTAGTGAAATAATATATAAACAACTCCATTAAATAATATCAGATATTTGCATGATATTCGTTATTATTAATAACAGTTATAAACCTGTTAATTATATAACTAACTTTCTTTATAGATTTATGTTTGTTGCTATGAACATTTAGCTGTTGATAAGATTGATATAATCTCTTACAGACTAAATGTCTCTATAATATATACTATTTGTTTCGTTTATGAAAACTGCTAGGAAATAAATAACAAAAGTAAAGTAAAACCTCGCTTTATATGCGCTTTAGAAATCTTTTGTGATCAGTAGCTACTACGCTGATTATCCAATTCCTTTAGATAAATATTATCAGCCACTATTCCCTGAATAGTTCAATTGTTCAAGTTTAATCATTTACTTGTTTACTGAAGCAATATATGGGAAATAATATCAGTGACTTAGAGAAATCTCTACAATTTAAAGATATAATATATTTTATTAATTTTCATATTGTAAGTAATTAGTTTGTTTTTTTTTAGATTTGCCGTAGAATTCTAGATTTATTATGATTTAGGAAGTAGGATTCTTGGCATGTTCAAGGCTTACAACTCGAATGCTGGATTAAGAGCTGCTCTTTACTGTGACACAAATGTTCTCCATCATGCCAAGAACCTCTTCTATTTACCCCAAAATTAGTAAGGCCTTACTAAGTCCGTTTGGTAGTTTTCCAAATGTAGAGTTTGCGTCTATAAGCGATTATAATCTTATTTATCTCTTCTTAATAGTATTATTTATCATTACGAATTATCATTTGATTCTAAATATTACATTTGATACTTTCAGCAAATAATTCAATTGCTATAATTTATTACCGCATTCTCATGCTAGAATCAGAGTAGACAGTCTAACCCAAACTCAAATACACGGACGCGTAACAAAAATGTGTTCCTCACATTAATAAAATATTGACTAGAATAACTGCCGAATGGTAGGCATTAAAACGTCGATGTATCACTAGCCTTAGTCGCAGCGAAAATTGGTCGATGTCATTTCAGGAAACATTCCGAGCAATAATCTTCGATATATTTCGATCATTTCACAGATACGTTCCTGACTCAATATATAGAACTCGCGCGTAGTATTCCATATTCGATCACGATCAAGCCGATGCAGGAAGCACCATTATATTTGAATAGCAAAATTCATACCTTCTTTTTGGCATCTACAGCACTAACTCATTTTCATCATCACGTCGGGGTCACCAATGAGGACACCGGAGGGAACACCGATGCGTACCTAGATACTGGCAGCGAACTCCAGCTGTGATCCTTGCCGCTGTTACTAGCACTGGAGAAAGTGTTTCTCTCTCGTAATTTAAATGATACACATGTGGTAGAGAGTAAAATATTCCTTGCACATTTGTTCTCACCTTACATCAATATACATAAAAACCCTGTCCGAATCGCTGTCATAAAAACATCATCTAATTTTAAATTTGAAAGTGTCAAACAGAAAAGTAAAAGTTAAAGGAACTCTTTATGTATAACTTGGAGTATGTATTACCTACAAGGAGATCGTAGCGAGTCGTCGCCACACCTTTGTATGGTTAGAAATATCAATGCTGCTTATTTTCATGGTAGTTTTATTAATTTTACTTATAACTTTTATGTATTTAAAGGATTACTCAACATTTCCTTTTCCTTGAAGTAACTTATCAGTTCTGTTTGAACAATCGATTTAAATGGTTAATACATAGAATATCTTGATAGCTTAAATATTATATGCTGCTTATCATTTTCAATAAGTATAATCTTCCTATAAGAAATACCCGACTAAACATCTTAATCTCAATATCACACATTAACGGTTTCTTCTACTTTTGATTTTCTAAATTTCATCAATATTTGTTCATACCAAGATACTTTTTATGCCTCTATATTTGTGAATCGTGACGGAATCCTCATCCAGAGCCTGTTCCGTTACAGCCAACCCCCAAAATTTACGCAGGTTCTCATAATTTACCGAAGGAAATTTTCCCATCCTCCATATATTCAACTTCACAAATATAGTTCCACCAAAACTGAACGTGTGCTTATTCTAATTTGTTAAAATTCGTTTTCAAACAAGGTTGTGAGTACGTGAACTCACTAGTGGAGTGTATTTAAAAGACCGAGTTAAAAATAAATTTACTGTAAGGGTTGATATATCCGATCTTAATGTCTCCTCCATGAGTAAAAATTACTTCTCACAAGGACAATCTGAAATAACGAAAGGGAACTAGTATTGTGCCAAATTGTGCACCTAGTCAATTCGAATAATTCAGCATACGTGCTACCACCCAAACCAATTTTTCGTTTGGGATCGAGTATGTGGAGTAGAACCTACGCCACCCTTTATTACTCCAGATCTCGTTAATAGCTAACAAGCAATAATTCTCCATGGCTGATACATCCCTCTTCAAATCAAACCAAACAAGCAACCGCCTAATAACTCGGTGAATGTAAGTGTAATGGCTAAACATTGGCTACCTGTAAAGTACGAACTCTTTATGGAATAATTCAGTTGTAAATACTGATGTGGTGTCTTCTGACCTAAACCTATCTCCAATTTGTACTCCATAAATCATTCGTTGAATAGTGTGTGTCTGTCTGAAAACAAAACTTAACAAATCGACTTCAGTCGGTATTGTCGATTCATAGAGGCCCTCAATAAAATTCAATACTAACTCTGTCACACGCATCTCTCCCTGGCGCCATTAGTTCTTCCATCTCTTCCCATCACTTTATCATAACTTAAATCTCTCTTCTCTTACATTGCCCTGCATACTGCCTAAATAAACCTTCAACCCTTTTGTCTGGTGTCTACGAATACTCACGATTAATAGTTTTTATCAATTGAAATTTCAGACTTTTATTTCTATAAAATGCCCCTTTACATTATCATATTTCTTTTAAAAACCCTATGTCAAAAATAAAATAGGAAAAGCTGTAACAAACCCCGCCCTGATGAGGTCTACGCCCGCTCTTTATTAAATGATTGTAACATCTTTGTTTAATTATAATAAAGTTTTATTAAATATTGTAATAAAGTTTTATTAAATATTGCTGTACCTTGGTATTTTTATTTTATTTTTTTGATTTTCCTAACGCTTTCCATGTATCTACTTCATTTGAAGAGAATCCTTAAAATTGTGATTCCTAATATTATCATTATTTTTTTTTACCTTGTATTTGTTATTCTGTCTAAACTTAATTCATTCAATTTCACAGTTGCAAAATGCACGACTTTTTATTACATAATCATTTTGCAATAATAATGTTAAATATTGTTTAATTATAAATCAATACCTGAAACCGATTTTTATTAAACTCTAAACTATCTGATTACTATTATATCTTATATTATTATATATCAACAATAACAATCCCGCTTTTACAAATCCTTTCTATAACTTATTTAACCAACGCATTCACCTAAAACAACATTGTGTCTTTCTATCAATAATCTTCATTGGCGCACAGAACATCTTCAAAATCAGCTCAGTAGATCAGTCTGAATAAAATAACAACTCGACATACCTAACTCTAACCAAATCATTCGCTTTTACATGTACTGTCTACCGCAATCCTCCAAACATGTTTTCATGTCAGCCCTACAAACGCCCTATAAACATAAACAATATTATATTTACCTTTCTTTTTGCTTTTATTAACGCCACCTATCGCTTGTTATCAATATTATACGCAAACGTCAAACACACGAATGTCTCTCTCTTTTTTATTCCATTTCCTGATCTCTACTACCGATAACTATTTGGTCTTTTCTTTAATGTAATCCATAAATTACAATTGATTACGCTTATCAATAATAACACTCTAATACTAGCAGCTCCATAGTCACTACAATATAATAAACAGTCCAACACACCCCTGTGCTCAGCTTTCCCCATTTTCCCTTTCTTCGGACTATAGTTATCTATCAACCAAACTAACGACACGCCGTGAATTAGAATACTCAAACAATAGGTGAGGACTAATAATAGGTTTAGGTAATAATAGGTTTTAATTTAATAGGTTTAGGCCTCAGAAGAACTAGTAAACTAGTGGTATCCCGTAACTTGAACTTGCGATGTAGGTATACTGAGTATTAATTTAATTTGCTACCCATTATGTTTTTCCTGAACATTATCGATTAGAAAGATATAGATGTAATACCGACCTATTAAATTCCCGCAAGCCTACCCATTACAAGGATATAAAATGGTAATTTGTTTATATTTCTATAACCCAACAAATGAAAAAACCAAGATATTTCGAATATTTCTATGCTCGACGTTTGCTGAAATATGACTAGATTGATAACGGTCTATAACTAAAAAGTTATGTTTCATAATTTGATTTCCACCTAATAAACTGAGGACTCTAAACGGAATTTATATTTAATTGAATTTCAAATGTACGAGTACAAGCAAAAGAACATAGTTATGTTTATTTCCATTTGTCTTTGTAATTTCCAACCCCCATCTTCTACAACCTTCGTAATCCATTTGCATCAAACCTTGGTTACTTGCAAATAATCAATTAGTGAATCGCAGATTAAATTGTATTTTTCAATTCTTTTGTAATATTCCGAAGATCTCTTCTATTTCTATTTCTCTATCCACATATTTGCTATTACAAAATCATGTGTACGCTGTGCTGTCACTGCGTGGTTACTTAAATTTCTCCAAATCTCCATGTAATTTCCCTAGCTACATCTTCCATGAATTTCAAAGCAAAAATCAGCACGACTGTTTTTCCGATCCTCGAATAACCCTGCACTAATGTATGCGTCTCGGCTATTAATGTACAGAAATCTTTAAACTTTGTGATGTGTGATAATGTGTTTGATTTTGAATAAAATTTATAATAATCACGTCATTATCATTACTACACTATATCTGCCAATGTCTTTGTAACGCATTACTGAAAGATATCTCTCAAAGTATCCCATTACGATTGTTATACGAAATTTTAAGTCTTAACAAAGACGCTCCGTGCTATTTTACAACCACTTTTCGGTCGCATTACAACAACTAAACTTTTAAGTAAATTTTTTTATTACGACCTCTACCCGAATTTCCCTACTATATAGCGACCCTGAATTTCTTTGATTGTCTTTTAATACTTCCTTTTTTTGTTCCCTAAATAAAATATAAACCTCAAATATCTACAAAGGATCACAAAATCTCAAAGAGCTATGGACATTTGTTGACCACAGGTAAGTTCTTATTCCATCTTATACCTATACATACCGTTTATTATATCTATAATAATATATAACTTTAGAATTTAAATTATAGCTAGGTATATTAAACCTTGAACATGATTTCTATTTGTTACGAACTCTTTGGATATACATGTATGTGCTTATGACAGATAGTTAAATATGTCGCTGTCAAAATAAAGGAAACACAGTTCACGTCAAAAATATGATTTTCGTAAATTCTATGCACGTTCGCTCTTATTATATCTTTCCCCGTAACTCTATTTATCGTAGCATTAATTTACCTTTATCTTTGCAGTGTCCATGACGGATTCACGGCTAAAACTTGCGAACAAATGTAGGCAGCGCATGCACGATACATTCGCCCAACAACTCCGATTGATATTCAACAACTATTTATACCTACATATTATTATATACATAGGTATATATATTCCTACGAAACTACACTCCAGCTATCTGGCAAGGTATGTATGTATAGTGCTATTTGGACTTGTTCATCTCTGCTTTGCTCCAACCAAACATCCTTTTTCCCTGTTCATATCTACATACTTCCTACAGATTATACCTACATAGAAATTACCAGTGTATTATGTACATACTTATCGTATTTTGTTACAACTGAACATTTCATATTACATTACCTAGCTATGTCGTCAAAATCTTTGCAGGCAAATAATCCAACCAACATGACTCAACATTGATTTCCTAGTTGCATACCCACCATATACCATAAACACCTCCCTTTTATATAGATTCCAATAAACATCTATAAAATACCTACCTAGGCATTAATCACCAGAATTCTTCTTTACGTGATACTATAGTAAAACGTAGTGTTTATATTCTCTTTACACTATGGCAGAAAGCCCTCAGTGCCACAATCAAAAAGTTTCTTTGCTTTTAGAAAGAACTCTTTTGTGTTTACCTTTCTGTAAAGTTCTGTAGCCTAGGTAACCTAAATGTTGATTGTCATGTCATTTTGATTGATTTTATTATTGCTAACATATTCCTTTTTCTACCTTTGTTTATTTATTCAATAGCAATTTTAAGATAGGTACCTAATTGCTGTGCACAAAGCTACCATTGTTTTCCCATATTACTACGTGCCCTGATATATATACAACCTTCGGTCAGTTTTAGATTATTGATGAAATACCTGATTCTAGATTTTACTCGTTATATGTTTATGTATATTTTATAGTTTTCCATGAATTCTAGATCCCTGCCTGCCGACTGTGGTGTTGTTATAGACCACAGTAAAACCTGACAAGCTCTGCAACTCACGTAACCTACTCATGATTGATTGATAGGTATGTAAGTTTCGCTATTTACTTAGTATCCTAATAATATTCCCTAGGTATTAATATTACAAACACGACGTTCGTACGTAAGAGTTAATGTTTGCTTCACCATCCCACTTAAACGGCTGCGCCAATTTTGATGAAATTTGGTACGGAAGTAGATGAAGCTTTGAATGTACATATTATAAGATACTCTTCCTCATCATGATCATCATTATCCTAAAAAGGTACCTAGGTACTAGTATTATAAACGCAAATGCTGGTATGTCTGAATGAATGTTTATTACATCAGTCCTGGCTGGACTAATTTTGATGAGATTTGGTATAAAAATAGATGATACTAGATTTACGCATAGATAACTTTTTATCATCACCACCATCATCAGCTATCTCCATGCGGGTACATCCACGACCGCAACTAGTAATATATAAAATGAACGTTTGTATATTTGTCTGTTGTTCTGCAATACTTGATAATCACTTGATTAACTCTTACTTGATTAAATGAGTTCCACGATTCCTACGATTTTCATGGCATAGAACCGGGTTTTTTATATTTAATGTTAAATGGCATAAACTCTTACATAGTTTCTACTATTATTCACAAACCGAAATTCACGATGTATACTGAGTTCAGATTAAAATTTAAGGTTGTGTATATACTTTGCGCGTACTACTTACATGTCATTTATGTTACATAAGAACATATATACATACATAACTATTAACATTCAAACAATTATTATTGGTCCCTAAACAAAAGTTTCCTTATTCACTTTGATTTACATAATGTTTGTTTTTTTTCCCATTATTTTAAGTTTAGATAGATAACCCGGCTTTGCTCACTATTCCCTAATTTTCCCTATTATATTTGCAGATCTCGTCAAGACGCACTACTCGACCAGCCGCTTCGCCCCAAAGCTTCTGATATCCGGCGCTCCTCTTCAGCCTGCCTACATTGTCAAACTTTACCAGCTTCATTCCGAAGACTCTTCACTACCTAGCTATAATATTAGTTTTTTATACTTAAATTCGGCGCTTACTATGTTTGTCTATTAAATCTGCATAACGTTGATTTATTTAACCTTTACGAATAACTATACAACCATCTGACTTGTCTATAAGAATTTTCACAACGCTAAGCATCTGAATGGGAAATTCAACCCCCCAATGTTACGACTAAACATATTTCAACAAAACTTCTAACAAGACTTATCATCGCTCAATTAAAGTTGCGCAACTTTGCATTTTATTGTAATCCTTCCTTATTGTATTTCCTTCGCAAATGCAATAGAAGTAATTACTTAAGTAGATTTTACTATCATTTAATTACCATAAATTTCATCGAACAAAAAGGTAAGCCATTTGTTAATATTCACACATTTTTATATTCTTAATACTTCCGAACATAACAAACACCGATTATATACAGACATGTCCACGATCTGCGCTGTATTTTGCTGGTTACAAATGTAATCCTTGTGATGCAAATGCAGCGACGGCACATTCAACATGTTAGAAACTCTCTTCCTTTCCTAACACTATACAAGAACTCTTTCAGTACTCCATAACGCAATTCTTGGCTCCCAAGTGAGTTTCATAAGTCGTTCGATACTAAAAGTGTTCTTAAAACCTTCGGGTCACTTTGAGTAGAGTTCGATACTGACTATTTACCGTGTGCTTCCCGGAGAGTATCCTAGTCGTAAACACAACACGCAATCTGCCTTTCGAATGATAAGTGTACTTCTGGATTCTAGAGATCGACTATGGGGTACATGTAAATGACAAAGGTAATTGCAGACTTTACATACATGAAACTTGCATACAACTTATCTTTCCCTGAATATCATTTAAGCGCTTCGTAGTAATCAGTATTTTAGTAATATTCCTAAAAAAGCATATCCAGCTTATTTATTTCTTAGTTTATTGTAGAAATCTACTACTGTAGCCTAGAATAACAACATCATCACCTCATTATAGTATCCGTTGACTACCTATTTAGCCCTTTAAAAATCACCTATTGCAATAGCATCTCTGTTTCAATAAAATCCTATCCATTTCACGCCAACAAATTGTGCGGTTGACCGCAACTAATTCCTAGTAAAACTTCCGTAGTAACGTTATTCCAATCCTGGTCACGGCACCAAATTGTAACAACCCCCCAAATATTTTTTTATTCTAATTCGTTTTGGCCAATGATCATCTAGTCTAGGAGGACCCTAACACTGTGTACCGCTGCTGTAACCTTGCTCTTTTCGGAAAGAATTGAAACAGAGAAAACTATTCAGAACTATAGATGCCTAGAGAAACCAAAAGCAACGCCTAGGCATTCTGATATTACGATGGATAACCTACTACTACATTACTGAACTGGTAGCTGATAACGAAAAATTGCGATGAACATACTAGATTGCAAATACTTAGTTCTTACAGACTGACTGACTGAGCTGATCCTAGATTTCTAGCTTATGTACTTGATTTGACTTCTAGTCGTGGAAGATATTAATCATCAATATAAGTTTCTGAATTTAAGGTCTATGTTATTTGACCATAGAACATAGAAATAGTAGGTTATTTGCAAGTTTTCTATATAATTATTAGCTTGAAAACTACCTGTTATATCTGATAAATCAGTTTTGATTAGTGAAATAATATATAAACAACTCCATTAAATAATATCAGATATTTGCATGATATTCGTTATTATTAATAACAGTTATAAACCTGTTAATTATATAACTAACTTTCTTTATAGATTTATGTTTGTTGCTATGAACATTTAGCTGTTGATAAGATTGATATAATCTCTTACAGACTAAATGTCTCTATAATATATACTATTTGTTTCGTTTATGAAAACTGCTAGGAAATAAATAACAAAAGTAAAGTAAAACCTCGCTTTATATGCGCTTTAGAAATCTTTTGTGATCAGTAGCTACTACGCTGATTATCCAATTCCTTTAGATAAATATTATCAGCCACTATTCCCTGAATAGTTCAATTGTTCAAGTTTAATCATTTACTTGTTTACTGAAGCAATATATGGGAAATAATATCAGTGACTTAGAGAAATCTCTAGACCCTTGTTTGTGGTTTACAAGAATTCTCAAGGTGCTGCATTGCTTGACCAAGTTTGATAAGATTTACCACATACATAAATCTCCTTTTTATACGAGATTGCTATACATAGATTACTAGTGTTTTACATGACATGCCATCTATTGAACCATTGTAGGAAAAGCAATTATTTTAAATACTTAAGTATTAGCAGAATCTTTGTTGTATTGGTTAGCTCAATACTAGCAGCCATATATTTATTATGATGATTATTATAATAGTTACCTTTACTTTGCCGAGTAAATTATTGATAGATATCTCTACAATTTAAAGATATAATATATTTTATTAATTTTCATATTGTAAGTAATTAGTTTGTTTTTTTTTAGATTTGCCGTAGAATTCTAGATTTATTATGATTTAGGAAGTAGGATTCTTGGCATGTTCAAGGCTTACAACTCGAATGCTGGATTAAGAGCTGCTCTTTACTGTGACACAAATGTTCTCCATCATGCCAAGAACCTCTTCTATTTACCCCAAAATTAGTAAGGCCTTACTAAGTCCGTTTGGTAGTTTTCCAAATGTAGAGTTTGCGTCTATAAGCGATTATAATCTTATTTATCTCTTCTTAATAGTATTATTTATCATTACGAATTATCATTTGATTCTAAATATTACATTTGATACTTTCAGCAAATAATTCAATTGCTATAATTTATTACCGCATTCTCATGCTAGAATCAGAGTAGACAGTCTAACCCAAACTCAAATACACGGACGCGTAACAAAAATGTGTTCCTCACATTAATAAAATATTGACTAGAATAACTGCCGAATGGTAGGCATTAAAACGTCGATGTATCACTAGCCTTAGTCGCAGCGAAAATTGGTCGATGTCATTTCAGGAAACATTCCGAGCAATAATCTTCGATATATTTCGATCATTTCACAGATACGTTCCTGACTCAATATATAGAACTCGCGCGTAGTATTCCATATTCGATCACGATCAAGCCGATGCAGGAAGCACCATTATATTTGAATAGCAAAATTCATACCTTCTTTTTGGCATCTACAGCACTAACTCATTTTCATCATCACGTCGGGGTCACCAATGAGGACACCGGAGGGAACACCGATGCGTACCTAGATACTGGCAGCGAACTCCAGCTGTGATCCTTGCCGCTGTTACTAGCACTGGAGAAAGTGTTTCTCTCTCGTAATTTAAATGATACACATGTGGTAGAGAGTAAAATATTCCTTGCACATTTGTTCTCACCTTACATCAATATACATAAAAACCCTGTCCGAATCGCTGTCATAAAAACATCATCTAATTTTAAATTTGAAAGTGTCAAACAGAAAAGTAAAAGTTAAAGGAACTCTTTATGTATAACTTGGAGTATGTATTACCTACAAGGAGATCGTAGCGAGTCGTCGCCACACCTTTGTATGGTTAGAAATATCAATGCTGCTTATTTTCATGGTAGTTTTATTAATTTTACTTATAACTTTTATGTATTTAAAGGATTACTCAACATTTCCTTTTCCTTGAAGTAACTTATCAGTTCTGTTTGAACAATCGATTTAAATGGTTAATACATAGAATATCTTGATAGCTTAAATATTATATGCTGCTTATCATTTTCAATAAGTATAATCTTCCTATAAGAAATACCCGACTAAACATCTTAATCTCAATATCACACATTAACGGTTTCTTCTACTTTTGATTTTCTAAATTTCATCAATATTTGTTCATACCAAGATACTTTTTATGCCTCTATATTTGTGAATCGTGACGGAATCCTCATCCAGAGCCTGTTCCGTTACAGCACCAATATATAAAACAAAACAAACTTACAAATATAATAAAACAAACTTTAAAAAAGAGAACCGACTTCAAAACACTAAACCGTAAGAAATAATTTCTTCTTTGATGTCGGTGCTTTTTCGATTCGTAATTACCAGCTGTTAGCACTAACATAAAAAAAACAAATAATTTCTTACGGCTTAGTGCTTTATTTGAAGTCGGTTCTCTTTTTTTAAGGCTTTTTTTTTCAATTCTAGTGAACATCTCCGAAGATCATCATCAAACTAAGAAGTATTATACTTATTTTAAAACGTTCTCCTAAATGTAACAAATCCTTTTCTGAAAACCGCATCGATATCGGTTTAGCCAAACGCGAGATTATCGCGCACAAACATACATACCTACAAACCATACAAGTCAAACATCTCAGTTTGGCCTGTATGTCTGATCACCTCCTTTTTTTTAAGTTGGTTAAATATTTTATAAATGATAAAATTTTTAACTGCCACATAAAAGTCAGAACATATTCACAGTTCTCAATAACATAGATAAAAAGTTATGTTAATTTAATTTTATCGAAGAGGCGCCCTGCGATTACTGTGGAATCGCGCGGTGCGAAGCAATCACTGCTGTACGCTTGAGCATTTAGGCGCATTTTAGCATACAGTGGTTGTTGACGCGAGGGAGTAGGCAATTATCGTAATAGGTATTGGAAATCTTCTACTGAGTGAAGTATCTGTTACGTAGTAATATTCAGTAATCTGTGCCCGAGGTGGTGGAGTGAGACTCCACACTAATAAAGATCTACCTGCCTAATAGGAGACTATTATTCAAATTAAACAAATGTAGGTATGAAGTGTTCAATACAAATATAATAAATGATGATAATAATTAAAAATAAATTCTGCAGGCATTCAAATGAGTTACAATATGTAGGTAAGTACTACTTCAAGAACACACCTCTCTACATGGCAGTATTGTACTAAAAAGGTTGCTCGCTTGCACCTGACTCTAAACGGCCAGTGATCCCATAGGGACTGAACCCAAGGTTGATTGAGGTCAGGTGTCAGCGAACAAAACCCTACCTAGTTTCATATAAAAATAATAACAATTATTTAATTTCTGTGTGCCAGCGATGTATGTCAGTTATGAGAAAATTGGACGAATACTATCTAATTAGAATATACTAAGTTTGCCCTATTTTGCCTGCAATTTAGGTAGGTACTGAGCAACAATACTAACTAGGTACCTTCCTGCCAGCTAGCTCGGAATTTCAGGGTCAAAGAAAAATCGTGGGTCGCTCAAGGTAGAAGACAAGTTCCGTCAAACTGATGATGAAGGGGTATGACGATAATATGATAGCTATGATGAAGGGCGCCGGCGGCGCCCTTCATCATAGAAAAGTAGAATAGTAGAATAACCAAAAAGTAGAATAAAAACACTATAACACTGGATGCGGAGAGGTTATGGCGATAACCTCAGATCTGGCGGCGGCCAGCCGACTCATCCCACGTGGCGCTTTGCCGGGAACACTGGACTGGCGCGAGGCCCGAATCTGGGGGCTGCTGCACAGCGTTTTTGTGGCACGTAGCACGGGGCACGTGGCACACCTCTGGACGACGAGTCCACCCCACGAGGATGACGTGTACCTCGTTTGTCAAGCGGGTTTCCAAAAATGCTGGGGTCGAACGAAAAGGCTGGTATGTGAGGGTGGCTGGTCGTGGACGTCGAAGGGACGCGTGTCGAAAACTTTTCCCCAGCCTGAATCCGGAGAATCGCTTCCTTGGGATGTTTATCGATCAGGCCCCGGCAGGGAAAAGAAAGCTCCCACTGTTTTACATCTATTTATAGATCCGGATCTCACAAAAAAACAATACCGATGATTCCAGAAAAATCTTCTTCAGTGTGGCCCTTATGCAATTCTCATTACCTCAGATGGGAGTCGGAGCAATATATTTATTCGAATTCAAATCTCGCATTCACGCGGAGAATCCAGCATTAAAAAAAAGACGAAGTAGGTCCCTGCATGGGTAGAATGACCTGGAAAAGGGCACTGGAATATGTGGCGAAACAGGCTTTAGTTTGTGCCAACACCGCTAAATCACTCCGTAAGTACTTCTGTAAAGGAAGTAAGGTCGTCACATACATTTTCTGACCGCCAATTATTGGTTTCATGTACATTTAGTTTTTCCCAACTTATTTTATATCGTCAATTCTACAGTCATTGTGTAAAAAAACATAAGTTCCCGAACAAAATAATAAAAAAAAAGCTAAAACTAAACGCCAGGGATAAACACTCGCTCCGGAAACCAAATAGAGCGCTTCCACTCTCCAAAGGAAAGACAAGAGAACTTGTTATGAGAGAAGCGGGTTGCCGGGGCTAGAAAAAAAACGCAGCCACAAAAGTGGGAAAATAACATCACTAGGGGACAGAAAAGAACACAGAGAAGAAGAGAGTAAGAAGGAGTAAGAAAGAGGAAAACGCCTTGAAAACAAAAGCACCCTTCAGGACAAACAAACGTCCCAGTACTATGTATTGAAATATGTAATTATTTGGGGTTGTTAAGACTTATACAGTTTTGAAAACACCTAGTACATTCGAATGAGTATAAAGCAGCAATAACCGGTTTATGTAAAATATAAATATGTAAAAAATAGGGAACCAAACAATAATCAGATTCCCAAAAGAAATCATAATAGGTTTCCTAACATAGCGAAGAAACAAATTGATATAGTGCTGCAGAGTGCGGAGAGGTAGCATGTGTACCTATATCATACTTTATAATAGAAATATGTGCTAACGCTATAGATATAAAATAAAATAGACTTACATAGATGATTAAACAGAGAGATACTAACAGGTTCATGAGCCTCCACTCTCTACCACCTGTCACACCACATTCAATCTATCATCATACATTCCATTCTTCACCTATATAGATTATAATTATATAATAATAATAATAATAATAGAGTCCACTCTTTCATTCTTCCCCACACAACCCATTTATCCTTCTCTTCCATACCTCATCTAACAAATAAAGCATTAAATGGTCACCTACGCACACTACTAATACTTTTTTATACTAAAGTTGATTTATGATATATAAATAAGGAATAGTGTCCCTGCTTTGATGTTGGCTCATCTTACATTGAGTACAACGCCGTGCAGAGGACTACTATAAATATGTTTATATTTTATGCTAGATTTAAAACTTATGAATGGGTAATCTAGAAATCCTAGAAATGTACTTTGGCTTAATTTTTTTTTTGAGAGTAACAAAACCGCTCTCTGATGAAATTATAATAGAATGTTACATAAACTACTCATATTTCATAATGTCTACAATGATGTTGACTCATTCAGCTGAGTTCAACGCCCGGACACATGAATTTAATATATAAGGGCTAAGCTTATGGCTTGCTAAGAGATAGCCTAACGTACCGTCCCTGCAAAAATTAAGGAGAGTTGCCGGCTTATTTATTAAGGAGAGTTGCATTCCGCTCTCCGTTGAATCCCTACTAGAAAATAAATTACATAAACTAATCATAGTTCATAATGTCTACAATGATGTTGACTCATTCACCTGAGTTCAACGCCCGGACATATGAATTTAATAAATGAGTGCTTCTGCAATATAGTATATAGATATAATAAATAACTCGAATAACAGATATATATAAATAAATAACCGCAGCACCACGCTTCTTCATACACGACACTACTAAAAGGTGGGAGGAGGGATAAGCCCAAACATCTCCTAAATTAAATTATTGTTATTATTCAAAAGTCTTTGACGTGGCAACTATGCAGCGACTTACCAGAAGTGGCATCCTGAAACGCATCAACAAGTTGATTAAACTTCTACACAATTCAACACTTGTAATACTTAAGAACCGGTATGGCCATAAATAATTTATTAACAACAGTGATATGCATCAAGTCTCCTTCTATACAAAATGCAACACGGATCCTCAAACAATTATAAAGCTTTGGCACAAGCTATAGAAATGCAAGCACCAGTATCCAACAAATATCAAAAATAATAACTACTCGATGAGCATAAAAAATCTCCAGGGTAAGAAAATGTAACTTCAACAACCAAGGAAGAATAGAAATGATTCAGTGTAACTAAATTCATTGTTAAATTGGAAGGACACCAACTAATAGTACAATAAGCAAAACCAATTAAATTGCATAGCTAATAGTACAATTAATAAAACAATTAAATTGAATACCTGGTAAACCGGTATAGGTTTTAAAATCTTATTCTAAGATACTAAGTTTTACTATTAAAAAGATGGCACTTCGGAGCCTACCATAGAAATGCAAGCACCATAATCCAACAATACTCAAACATAAGATTACTCGATGAGGACAAATATATCCAGGTTTAGAAAATCTAAGTTCAACAACAAAGAATGAATAGAAATGATTCAGTGTAACTAAATTCATTCTTAAATTGGAAGGACACCAACTAATAGTACAATAAGCAAAATCAATGAAATTGCAAAGCGAATAGTACAATTAACAAAAACAATTAAATTGAATACCTGGTAAACCAGTATTTGTTTTAAAATATTATTCTAAGATGCTAAGTTTTACTATTAAAAAGATGGCACTTCGGAGCCTACCATAGAAATGCAAGCACCATAATACAACAGTAATCAAACATAAGATTACTCGATGAGGACAAATATATCCAGGTTTAGAAAATCTATCTTCAACAACCAAGGAAGAATAGAAATGATTCAGTGTAACTAAATTCATTGTTAAATTGGAAGGACACCAACTAATAGTACAATAAGCAAAACCAATTAAATTGCATAGCTAATAGTACAATTAATAAAACAATTAAATTGAATACCTGGTAAACCGGTATAGGTTTTAAAATCTTATTCTAAGATACTAAGTTTTACTATTAAAAAGATGGCACTTCGGAGCCTACCATAGAAATGCAAGCACCATAATCCAACAATACTCAAACATAAGATTACTCGATGAGGACAAATATATCCAGGTTTAGAAAATCTAAGTTCAACAACAAAGAATGAATAGAAATGATTCAGTGTAACTAAATTCATTCTTAAATTGGAAGGACACCAACTAATAGTACAATAAGCAAAATCAATGAAATAGCATAGCGAATAGTACAATTAACAAAAACAATTAAATTGAATACCTGGTAAACCGGTATTTGTTTTAAAATATTATTCTAAGATGCTAAGTTTTACTATTAAAAAGATGGCACTTCGGAGCCTACCATAGAAATGCAAGCACCAGAATACAACAGTAATCAAACATAAGATTACTCGATGAGGACAAATATATCCAGGTTTAGAAAATCTATCTTCAACAACCAAGGAAGAATAGAAATGATTCATTTTCATCAAAGCCATTGCTAAATTTAAAAGGAAACCAACTAATAGTACCATAAGCTAAAACAATAAAATTGCATAGCTAATAGTACCATAAGCAAAAACAATTAAATTGCATAGCTGGTAAACCGTCATGTATTGATATTTCCATATTCTAACTTCAAAGACTAACCAGTCAAGTGTTCCCGGCAAAGAGCCACGAGGGATTAGTCTGCCAAGCAGCCCCTGGGGCCTTACTATGAGCTCTTAAAGCAGGACTTCTTGACAACTGCTCGGTTTATTCGTACCATGACAACTTTAAAGCAGGCCTGCCCAGGCCTACTATTGAAGAACCGCAGAAAACCGTTCACCAGTTTTTTTCGTATGAACTCTCGTTAACATGTCGCTTTAAATCCACTCAGTTTATTAGCTTACAAACGTCTAGGCGTCTGCATGTTTGGTTATAGTGAATTGTTAGAACGTCAGAGACAATCATATCCGTTCACCTTTGAGAAAACAATATTGAAACAGTTCACCTAAATGAGCGTCATGGTATGATTTCATTTAAAACTGTTTATGTCAGGTTTAAGAACTGCACGGAACTGGCATGGTTTTTATGAAGCTGATAGTAAGGCCCCTGGTCTGCAGGTTGCGGTAACCTCTCAGCACACAATGTTCAGGTATTTATAGTGTTTTTATTCTACTTTTTCCGGCGTATTGACCGCCGGTAGCGCCCTTCCTTTCTTTTTTTTGAGATCATTCAGTCAGACAGAACTAATCCTTTACCTTGAGCGACCCACGATTTCTCTTTGACCCTGAATTTCCGAGCTAGTTGGCAGGAAGGTACCTATTTTGTAGTGTTTCTCGGTACCTACCTAAATTCTTGGGGCAAACTTAGCATATTCTAATTTCAAAGTATTTGTAAATTTTTCTCATAACTATCATACATTGCTGGCACACAGAAATTAACTAATTGTCATATTTTTATATTAAATTAGTAGGGCGTTGTTCGCTCACACCAGACCTCAATCCATCGTGGGTTCAGTCCATATGAGATCACTGACTGTTTGAGGTGCAAGCGAGCAACCTTTTTTTAGTACAATACTGCCATGTGGTTTGTTCTTGAAGTAGGTAGTCCTTACATACTTATTGTAACTGTTTTGAATGCCTGCAGAATTTGTAATAAAACCAACATTGTATTGAACACTTCATGTATTTGTTTAATTTCAATAATAGTCTCCTATTAGGCAGGTAGATACTTAGTTGTGTGTGGAGCTTCACTCCCTCACCTCGGTCTGCTGTAGGGGAAGATTATATACCCTATACATCCAATAGATTGTAACAATCCTATCTGGCATATATAATAACAATAATAAACTTTATTGCCACAAAATATTTACACAACCAATGAATTTATGTCTGCAAAAGACGATACACATTCGATTGATATTGCTTAAGTGTAGAACCTCAGATGCCTAAACTATAAATCTGCGCCGCTATACCCGCTGCCGTAGTTTTTTTCAATCGCGGCGCATGATTAAAATCGTATGCAAGGGTAGTGGTCACATAGACAAACAAAAAATGTCATGTAACATGGTACCCTAAATTATCACGTTACCGAGATATTTGAAGGTAAAGATCGACATATGAGTACAACGACAATCATTAAAAATTGAGCATTATGTGATTCTAAGCGTCTGCGATTGTATCCCAATAATCGTTACCAGGTTGGTTATTATTATTACTATTTATTGGAAGAGAGTAGGTAGGTACATTATATGCTACTAGAAAAGTAGTACTATAAATAGTCATATCATTAAGGTGTATGAATCATTACAATCTTACCCTATTCGGTATTATAGTTCTCAATCATTGGCTCTCGCAAGAGCTAAAATACAATCCCGCAAGCCACATCGCCACGTCTGGCGATATTTCGTTTGCAACTTCCTGGATAATAATTTACAAGGCAGATGCCTATATTACAGGTTGAATAAGCCTATAAATCTGCGCCGCTATACCCGCTGCCGTAGTTTTTTTCAATCGCGGCGCATGATTAAAATCGTATGCAAGGGTAGTGGTCACATAGACAAACAAAAAATGTCATGTAACATGGTACCCTAAATTATCACGTTACCGAGATATTTGAAGGTAAAGATCGACATATGAGTACAACGACAATCATTAAAAATTGAGTATTATGTGATTCTAAGCGTCTGCGATTGTATCCCAATAATCGTTACCAGGTTGGTTATTATTATTACTATTTATTGGAAGAGAGTAGGTAGGTACATTATATGTTACTAGAAAACTAGTACTATAAATAGTCATATCATTAAGGTGTATGAATCATTACAATCTTACCCTATTCGGTATTATAGTTCTCAATCATTGGCTCTCGCAAGAGCTAAAATACAATCCCGCAAGCCACATCGCCACGTCTGGCGATATTTCGTTTGCAACTTGCTGGATAATAATTTACAAGGCAGAAATAAACTCCAAAACATACCCGCAGTTAAATAGAAATGGCAAATTTATTAATTGTCACTTGCAAGCGTTATACGAATTTGGACTTAAGCATGAACAGAATAAGAACTACCATAACTTATAGTTCGTTAGTTTAGTTTGATGTTCTGAATAAGTGAATTACTACCATTACCTACCTATTAGTCGCGTAAGTTTGACACTGTACTTACAGTATTAAATAAATGTTAATATCACTCATCTGTATTTTTTTTTACTTCTAACCAGTATTTAGGTAGTGCAATTGAGCTATTACTATTAATCGGCAAAACACTCACGTTAGGGATCGAATACGTCAACTGCATAACAGTGCCCGCCGGGAGCTTGTAGACACCACTGCGCACTCGCCCTGAAGTTGAGCATCTGACATGCTCGCACGTATTCGATCCCTAACATGAGTGTTTTGCCGGTTAATAGTAGGTAATAGTTTGTCAAACTCACGAGAATTTTAATACAAAAATAGTAATAATATTAATTAGCCTGGCAACGATTATTTGTATACAATCTGATGCTTACAGACACGTAATAACTCTATTTTTAATGATTGTCGTAGTACTCATATGTCAATCATTTAGCTCCAAATATCTCGGTTACACTTTAGTTAGGGTATCATGTTACTTGACATTTTTTGTTCGTCTACGTGTCCTCAACACATCCGTGACTAAAAAAAATAGCGGCGGGTCGTTATGCTAGCTACCATACAAACCCCCTTCAACTGTTCATGACATACAGCCTGGTGACAGACTGACAGACAGAAGGACGGACTGCGGAGTATTAGTAATAGGGTCCCGTTTTACTCTTTGGTACGGAAGTTTGCAGGATAAAAAAAGGACAGAGTGTCAAATATTTAATTATTATAAATAGTTGTTGATAATCGTCATCAAATATTGGATTAGACTAGTTATTTAACCTCTTTTGTTGCGTGTGAGCAGCTCACGTTTTGCGCCACCGAAGCTTAGGAGACTATTTTGAAACCTAGACTTACCAGTTATGCTCAGAGCTATGAACTTATACGGTTAAAAATGTTTGCTTTCACATTTCTTTTATGCGTGAGTGAAAAAAGGTATATTTTAGGCAAGCATACTCCACCATCAACAGTATCACCAACAACCATAAGATAAGACTGTGATTAACTCTTAACGAAAATGATGAAAAATATTGTTAAACCGATTTTTAATCTAGTTTTGATTGTAGTCTGCAGCAATCAAAGTTTTGATAACTATGACCTCCTTTATATTTTTTTCCTCTCCAGGAACTAACAAACGTTTTCATGATTTATCTTGTCCTATGTTTGTCGAGATAATGTAAGGATTCTAACGATACCATACACATAGAAATCGATCCAAGCGATTTCGAAATACGGTGGAAAGAAACTCACTCACACAAATACAAGTAGGTGCACATATTGTATAATATACAATGTGTCCCAAAATTCAACGATAAGCCAACACCGGAGGATAGACCTGCCCCGGACTAATCGGGGAAAAAAAGAAAAAAAATATATCCCAATTATATTTTAAGTTATAATAAAAAAAAAACTTTAGAAATTGAGACCGTTTATGATATTTTTCACTACCATGACCACAATTTTTTTAATATTTGTTTTCTTTTTTTTTATAGGCAACCTGAATAGCACTGCTATCTACCACAATTCTTAAAAAATCCAGAATAACTCTTGTTTTATCACGAAAATTAATGAAACTTATTTTATTCCCTAAATTTTTTTAAAAGACTTTTACTTTTAACCAACTTTAACTTATCGTGGTGTAAAAAAAAAGTATGAACACTAGTATGGCAAGTTTTTATCAAAATTGACGCAACTAACCAACATTCCAAAATGGTATAATACTCTAGGAAAACAAGTTATAAAATCTCCAAAACATGTGGTTCCAAAATGATGGTTGCCCAGCACATTATGCCCGTCCTGTGCGAGAATATTTAAATCAAGAGTATCCAGGCCGTTGGATCGGGCGACTTGGTCCTATCTTATGGCCACCCCGTTCACCCGATTTGAACCCCCTGGACTTCTTCTATTGGGGTTGTCTTAAAGACAGGGTCTACTCAAAACCCATTGCGACATTGGACGAGCTTCGTCGACATTTATCAATGTAAAATCAATCAAATATGATTAAAATATATCTTCATATAGTACAATTTATGCTTTTGCATGATTTTTGCACTATTATTTTTATACCAGTCAAGAACAACCTGAAACCTTTCCGTCTAGAATTTTTATCATGGTCCTTAATTTTCTAGAGTAAAATTAGATTATACTTTATACCTGTACTTAAATTCTATATTCGAATTATTTTAAGATTAGTTGGTTAGTCTTAAACCTCACCAAGTATCATCAAGGGGGTTACAAAATGGTAAAAAAACATCACGTGATTAATGGACGGAGAAATAATATCTTTCTTCGTAGATCTCCACAATAATAATTTCCTAGTATATATTAACTTAGTCTATTAATAACAACTTCAAATCTTTTATAAATATATATATAACACGACAACATTTCCATTTTGAATTTCGAAAATTTAGATTAGAAATAACGGGAGTAATGTTTGTGCTAATATAAAAATTATTTATGATAGAAAATAACTTTTTCTCAAAAATGGTATGTAATGTTGCAATAATAGCTCTAAAAAGTATCCAGAAAGTGAACTCTACCGGAGACTTATTCACAACTGTCCAGTAAGAAGCGAGATTTTAAATTTGGAAACTCCTACTGTCCAGTCAGTATGTAACTTACTTAGATAGATAGATATAGTATTTTTAGAGCTTTAAACAGCCATTTTATAGTCTGTGACACTTAACGCCGCGCAGAAAAAGTACCTATGCACGATGCGTTTTGTACTTAGTAATATATAAATATCACAGTATATAGATGCAACAGTATGGAAACTAAGCCTAGTTGATAAAATTATCATCTATGCTCCGTTGAAGCCATAGGGTTGTCACGTTTAATGTTTTACGGTATTGTAAAGATGCAACAGTATTCGAACTAAGCCTAGTAGATTAAATAACTACCTACGCTCCATTGAAGCAATACGGTTGTCAATTTTAAAGTTTTATGGTGTTGTTTTTTTATTGCACATTATATGTTTTGTAGTGATCAAATCTAGCTAGTCCCAGTTTACAAATAAAATGTATATTGGTGCATTATGGCGTCGGTTATTCTTGATAGTTTAAAATATAAAAAAACAGTTTAGTATTGACACACAACAACTTGTAGATTTTTGTATTTTTGGTTGGTTTTTTTTTGTAGGCCACAAACTTGTCATTATACCTTTTACAAGTTTTGGCGGGAGCGTACGCGAGTCGCGGTTGGGCGCGTGGTAGGTGCCGCAGGTGGCGCGGGGCAGGACTCATGAGCTCTATTTTCGAGTGTTTTGTTACGCATTTTCGGGCTGAACTTTACTACGTTTCAATCCCTGAAAAGCGTTTGACACCTAGTAATTAAAAAACCATTACGTAAAAAACCGTCTTTCTTCATAAATTACAAATTATTGGTTGCAATGATAATTATTATTAATATGATAATTTCACCTAGCCGCCACCTTGTATTTCTATTTGTCAGCAATATCGGATCGAACGCCCTCGAAACCAATAAAAACGACAACCATGACGAAAATATTAAAAATTTTGCGCAGACGCCATCTTGTATTTTTATTTACGCCCTCGAAAACCATTAAAACGACACCCATGACAAAAAAGTTGATATTTTGGCGCAGCCGCCTATTTCTATTTTGTCAGCTTTTCAAATCCCTCAAAAACCATGAAAACGATAGTCGATACCCATGACGAAAAAGACGATAGTAATCCATAAAGGATTACTCTGCGAAAAAAAAAGAGGAAGGCTTACTTACTGGATTCTGCAGCAATGTACTAATATCTACTTCTTTTTTATTTCTAATACAAATAGAAATACAGAACAACAATAATTTTATTTATTAATGCTTCAAGCAAATTATTAATGGAATCAAACTTAAAAATTACAATAGTGTTTACACATTATATTCTGTTATTTGCAGACATTATCATATAATTATGTTGAGACTGACAGACGAATTGTTATAACATTGCACCTGTCCGCCAATACACCCGTAATACCCGGCGTAGCCATGATGTTTGCAGTAGTGGTGGTTAATAAAGCATAAAGCAAAATAAAGCACCGTGCTTATTACATATATCATATAGCAAATGCTATCGTGGCTCTCACTTGTTGCTATTTGCTTTATGCTTTTTTATATCGCACTCTCTGTCGCTGTCCGTCGCGCATCGCAAGTAGCAAACTAGCATGAAAGCAGAAAAAGCGCGGCGCGGGGCCGCGGGGTGGGGCCCCGTGGGGCAGGTCGCGGCAGCCAGTCGTCGCATGCTAGCGATTGCTATCGGTCGCGCGCGTTATTGTTTTACGCACCGCGTGCTAAGTTGCGATCTCGGGCGGCTCACGTTATCAATACATATATTATGCTATTTTGCTTCTTGCTTTTTAGTGTAAATAAACAGTGATAGGACTAAATATGGGTTTTTAAGTAATCAATAATTGATTACATATAAACCTATATTGTGCTAAATAAACTTAAGTATTAAAATACAAAAAAAAAAACCTTAATAACACTCTACAGTCCTAAGCCTGGAAAGTAAAGTATGAAGGAAAGTTTATTGGTTTTATACTGTTCCGCGTTATCGTAATAAATTCATAAACGCGACGTATTCTTATTATAATAAAGCAAAGCATGCTGTCAGTCAGTGTCAGTAACATAACAGAACAATCACCGCACCGCGCTTGCTTTATTCGCGCCCGCCCGTAACAAACAAGTGCTTAAGCTTCGTACGCAATATAAAAAGCATGCTTTAATAAAGCATTTATAATAGCATGCTTAAAATATAAAGCATAAAGCATTAAGCAAGTGATTGCCATATAGCAACTTTGAACACTACTAGTTTGCAGCATGATAGCTTATCAGTTTCGTTTAGGCTGCAGAACTGATCGCAAGGCTGGACATGTACAGCCGCAACGGTGACGGCGAGCGCGCACATCACCAGCACAGCTTTCTTATCAAACGCCATTGTGACGTAAACGGAAAGATAACGTTTCTTTTTAAAGCGATACTCGTAGGTACTTTGTTTCTGGTGAATATTGAATCATGTGCTAATATTCATACGGTACTTCACGTCACTGTATGCAATAATACCTATCGCATTTACTGATAAGTTATGTCTTTGGAAAAAACTTGAGGATAATGTTTCGCTTGACGATAGTAAAATGGTTTTATAGTCATCAATTCTATCCTTTATGTATATACAGGTGTGGCGTGTGGCGTAATGAATGGATGTTATGATACCTGCGGGTAGAGGACGTTGTGGCGGTTCAGAAACATATGTTTTATGTTTAGTAAAAGTGGTTTTTGAGATATTCGACATTTACGTAAATTAAAAAAAATACACCCTTAGCCACTCTTTTTGGTGGAAAGACTCCAAATAAAAGATTTTTTCGCTATCGAATGTAAGCTATGATTTTTGGGGCACATGCATAGTTTCTTTGGGCTTCGGTTTAAGCAATCACCAGATATAATGAAATATAACGCCCAAAAAATTGTAAGTACTTACCAGAATTTAGTCCCCATTTTAATATGAAATTATCACCAATAAACGTAAAGTCTGCTAACCTAAAAAAGGCAAGTATCTTCAGAATAATCGCTGAGCTACTCAAAAAGGCCACGCATGCGCCAAATATGTACTCGCACTTTAATTAAAAATTTCACCCAAATATGTTACACAATTTTATCCTAATGTTTAGACTTCCGGAGGCCGAGATATCGCACCTGGAAAAAAAAATCATTTCGATCGTTTTCTTTCTTTTTTATTTTATTAAACTAAACTAACCTTTTTTTTTGAGGGGGAGAAATGCTGTCCACTTCCCTTCCGCTGCGGGGGTGACGAAAAGGGGTATGTGGGGGCTCAGACCCACTAAAACCCCCCCGTGAGCAGTCCTCCGCCAAGGTGGGGCGAGACAGGGTCCCGCTGGCATTAACTAACTACAAAACTAACCTTTTTTTTTTGTCCCGTGGAAATCCTTTATGGATACCACCTACCACGGGGAGGTAGGTGGTTATGTGGGAGTCCGTATACCCACCAAAACCCCGGGGTGTTCCGTCACTGCCGCCCTCGGCGGGAACGCGGGACAGATTTTCCACACGACCGCGAACCCGCTGCGGCTGTCAGTTGCCGGACCCTTCACTTCGCGGCACGCCAGAACACATGGCACGCCGCAACTTCCTCTGAGACCAAACCCGCCAACAATGAGCCGAAGATTTCCCCGTGTCTGGACGCCCGTGGTCTCCCTGCGGTGGGTCGGATACGTAGCCCCACCGCCTGCTACGTCAGCCACAGGGGAAAATCCCCAGCGACCCCACCTCCTCGAGTCTGCGCCGAGCGCCCGGACCCCACCTCCTCGAGCCTGCGCCAAAGCGCCCGGGCCCCACCTCCTCGAGTCTGCGCCAAAGCGCCCGGACCCCGCCACTCCTATGTGGACTTAGCGGCCAAAGCCCATAGGAGCGGCCCCGCCTGAGCCGGCCAGCGCACCCCAACGCAGGCGCGGCCCCTGGGTTCCTCTTGGCTTCACCGTGGTGATCCAAGCCACGGCTACTGAGCCCCCCCGCCACGTCAATGCGGGAACCCTTCGGGGGGTACAAAAAAAACTAACCCAACCTAACCTAATACGTAACGTCAACGCCGGTGCTCGCGCGTGACTGAATCGCGGCACGGCGCGTGCGGTGTAGCGACCGGAGCCGCGAGACTCAACTAATTTGCCATCAATATAATACACTTGGTTATATGCATACATTTTATGGCAAACGTGATATATTTAGGTAGTAATGACACAAAACTTTGCTAGTTAAAATTTGGTGCACGCGTGGCCTTTTTGGGTTATGAAAAGTTTTTGTAGTGCAGGCATGACTTAAATAGCCCGAAAGATTTTGGTACAGGTTTCATTTATTTGTACATATTTTTTTTTTTTTGGATGAGTCTGTTTAGGGCAACGATTGTTTTTTTGGTGGTCATTAAATTATATCCCGTTTATTTTTAAAAACAAAGATATAACTATTTTTTTTGTTTTTCTTATTTTTGTCTGAGTTTAACCCGTTGACTCGCGATTCGCCATATTTGGCCAATAATACAATAGATTTCACAGAAATCAACCTACTTTTCCAGGAACTGCAACGTGTGTGGTTAACCTAACGTGAGTAAAAAATAATATGGTCACCTGAGTGCCTAAATAAAAATAAACATGCCTGTTTCATTGAGATTCGACGAAATGGTATGACTCACTGTATTTCCAGCATTAAATTTTAATAATTAAATTACAATTAGTCAATATCTTATTATCTTAATTACAAAAGTACTAAAATTTACTTAATTATATGAAAATAACTAAAATAATATGGTCACCTGAGTGCCTAAATAAAAATAAACATGCCTGTTTCATTGAGATTCGACGAAATGGTATGACTCACTGTATTTCCAGCATTAAATTTTATTAATTAAATTACAATTAGTCAATATCTTATTATCTTAATTACAAAAGTACTAAAATTTACTTAATTATATGAAAATAACTTTAAAATATTGATTCAATAACTGAGGGATTTAATAATTAAAGAAAACTAGAGAAAATAACAATTTTAAAGTATCGTTTTACTAAATAAAATATACAAAAGGTGTTCAAAGTGGCTACCATGCGCTTATACTCTAATACCTTTTTATGAATGCTCGCTTTATTCTGCTTGCATGTCGCATTTCAGTAATTTTTTGTGCAGCCATTTGCACACGCGCCCGTTACCACTGAGGTAATGGTATCTTTGTAGACCTTCTCTTTGAGGCATCCCCAGTAAAAAAATGGAGTGGGTGGAGCAACCATCGTACTACAGCCACATTATTTTTCTCTTCTCTCTTCCAACGTAACGTTTTCATCTAAAGTCGGGGGATCGTGTCTCAAAAATTGCAAATAGCTCTTTGCGGTCAATGTTCCTTGCGATTCGAATGGACCGATGATGTTGCCGTTTAGTATACCATCCACAGGTTTATTTTAAATTGATACTGGGACCTGTCTTCTCTCACCGAATGAAGGTTGGTGAGGTGCCAGCTGTGCAGATTGTGCTTATTAAAATATCCGTCTTTTTCTGCACGTGGAGTCGTCGCTCCAAAGAATTTTAGCGAATAATTCGGGATCATTGTTCCATTTTCTTAGCATGTTTTTGAATGCAGAATTCAACTCTTGCAGGATAGTCTCTTGGCAGCAAACATTGAACGCACTGATAATGAAATGGGTGTAATTACTCTCGTTTTTAAATTTTGTGCACTGTTCTAATCGATATGCATGTGTGTCTTGCTATGGTGCGCACAGAGATGGTCGGATAATTTAAAATTTCATCGCGAGTAAACACTCGACAATCGGGATGGTGTGCATTAGGAAATCTTTTCTGATACAGTACTGCAGCTTGGTTGGCTTTACCACCACACTCGCCGTAGATTAAATGAATTTGAGCATAGTCAGATCGAGTGACAGCTGAGGCGTTGAAGTTAATATAAAATCCAAATCACTAATGAAATCATGTCCGAAGAAACAATAGCCCCTGTACCGCGCAGGCGAGGACTAAGATAAACGGCCAACCTATAAATACAATGTTTCACACGTATATATATAGTTCTAACCTGCACAGTACAGGATTGTCACGGACGCTTTATGAGAGACACGTATACGAATACTTAAGAAAAACGAAACTGGACCCAAATTCTATTGAATATCAACAAGACATAAATTTTAACAGAACCGTAGCAGAAGTTACTGGACTATCGGAAAAGACTATATCTAGAATTGTACAAGGGAAATTATTAAAAGGCAACAAAATATAGAAATCACCGAAAAAATCAGAACAGGTTCGCAGAAAAAGAAGGGAAATAGATGATTTTACAAAAGGAGTGTTTAGAAGAAATGTCACTCAGTTTTATACAATTGATAAAAAAATACCTAGATACTATTAGAATATTACACTGCGGAAGGGAATATGTAAGGCTATTGTTACATGACCTTGGTTCTAAATTACGAAATGCGGTTCTAAAAGGGCACTCCTTATTGAACAGCCAAATATACTCGTAACATCGTGGAGGTGGAAATATCTAAGGACTATTAAACAACTTCGTAGAAAAGGAAGATCTACGTGTATTTTATATCTTGACGCAACTTATGTGAATGCGTCTCATAACGTTTCAAAATGCTGTCAATCCGAGGATATGGCTTGCTATCTCATATTGGTAAAGGGAACCGTTTGATCATCGTACATTGTGGGGTTAACTGGATTTGTAGACGGAGCACTTGTGATATTTAAATCTAAATGTAAAACAGGTTATTATCATGACTCCATGAATTTTGTGAATTTCAGTAAATGGATAAATTAAAAGTTGATGCCTAATATCCCACCAAATTCTATCATCGTGATGGATAACGCAGCGTACCATTCGCTTCGAGAAGAAAAAGCCGACTATGGCTTCTACCAAGGCAGTTATGCAATCGTAGTTACGACGACATGACTTACGACGTGGCTTTTTATGATGAGCTTAGAAAGGACTTATGAAATATGATGAAAAAGACAGAAACGGAAGTTATTTACAAATTGAAGACTTATTGAAAAGAAAAGGACATGAAGTGTTACGTTTTCCTCTATACCACCTAGACCAACCCTATTGAGTTGGTTTGAGGTGATATTAAGGGACAATAAGCACAAAAAAGTATAGACTCTAATTTTGACCAAAAAAATATATATTACAGGGATTATCAGCTGAATATTCCAGAAAGAAGTATGGGAGCATTGCGTTTACCATGTAATTAAAATCGAGGACGAGTACTGTAAACATGATGCAATTCGGGATGCTGCCGTTGATTTTATTATTTACACTCAGGACGACTCTGATGATTCCAATGATGTATGATGATCGAAAGTGAAGAATCAAGTTCCACCGATATTGATATGGACATAAGTGACTGATTTATAATTTTGATAATTATTCTATGTGATAAATAGTATAATAGTTTATTACCATTTATTTTATTTACTTACATATTAGCTTATACATAGTTAGTTCATTCAAACATTGTATCATTATCAATTAATATTCATTTAATAAATCACTTTTTCTTCAGAGCTTCTCTGGCGTCACATATCTTAGGAACTATCATGGCGTATTTCTTCTAGTGTGTATCACACTAAGCTCCCGCGCCGCCCGCTCCTCTCTCAGTCCCCTTTGTCGTCATACTCCCCGCGCCCCTGTACCGCTCAGGCGAGGACTAAGATAAACGGCCAACCTATAGTGGCCCTCAACTGATTGTTACCATATACCTAACAAGTGTTAAACCCTATATTAGTAAAGGGGATACATATCCAATAAAAACACCACTCTGTAATTTCTTCTAATGTTTAATCCAATAGTCACAACTTCCAATAAACCCAAAATATAATACTAACGTAGTAATATAATGAATCATACTAACTAAATAACCAAAGGAAACTTAAAAATTCAATAAGCACTAGCTCTTTAAATTTAGAAACACAACCACTAAACGAAACAGTCTTTAAAACAACTAAATATTACCGAATCATTATAATTCTCACACATAATTACCAAATTATTATAAATCTAGCACATAAATCAAAAACATACTCAGCTTCTATTGAAACCAAAATGCACGCCGTACACGTTAACAAACTTTGCCTATATCAGCTGCCAATCTGGCTTACTCAATATTTGGAGACCAACTGCCCAGAAAAATGTTCTTCCTCGTAAAAAGTGTTCTTCCGGATGTCGGTCGGCCCCCCGGAACTTCATGGTAGCCAAATACTTCGCTCTCATTGGCTGGCGCTGCGGACTCGCAGTACTCTCGGAAGTGACGTTCTATTCAAACTTGCTTTTCCATCGTCGCCATCTTGTGCCGGAAGTAGCGCAGTGGATTTCATTTTGCAGCTGGCGCCATGTTTTGACTTGCAGAAGTGATGAATAAATTGACAATCTGGTGTATTTCCTTTAACTCAATCAGCCACCTTGGATCGATGAAATGTGATGACTTATACCGGATGTTTATCACACAAGTGAACACTATTTATGTAGTAATTCTAATTTTATTTAGAATTTTAAATTTGATTTAACGAAAGAAAAGTTGCTCGTAGAAGAAAAGCTGCACTGGTAAATTGTAAATAACTAATCGTTTGTATAATGATGACATACTGATGCTTTGCTCTGACCTGTTTAAGAGAATAAATCTTACAATATACTCGTATTTTCACTGACTACATATTATCTCAAAACCATCTGAATGAACAGTATAATACAAGCAATTGGGCTGATGGACCTGGTGACTAGACTAGTAAATTGAAAAGTGTGAGAGACATTGAGAGGAATAGCCCAAGATCTCACAGTCAGCCACTGTCTAGAGCTGGGTTAGATTCAATGGAAGCTTCATATGATAACTTAATCTTATCAACAGACCAGAGGGAGGATAAGAACGTTATACATCTAAATCATATTAAAAAAGATCTAGTGTTCTCAGATGCAATTGGCAGATATTTTGGATCACTATTAAGTAATTTGCAGCACTGTTCAGTAATGAATCACTGACGTATTCAATCCTTAACGTGAGTATTTTGCCGGTTAATAATAATAGTTAAATAAAATCACTGCCTCAATAGACCTCTCATAGACTCAATGTCTGGAGCTTCATATGTTGAGATTGAAAAAGACCATGGCTTCTGAAATAGATAATACTACAATAGTGGTTGTCTAATATCTATCTAGGGCAAAGTTTAGGTATTGAAAGAAGAGAGATAATTACTAGAACTACATCTTGATTAAAGCTTTCGTAAGTAGAACACATTTTTAAGCGATTAGTTACCGATTTAAACTTACGCAATAAGCCGAGTATGTAGGACTCGACCGGTTTCGCGACGTTCAGGAATACGTGCGCTCCCGACCGCGTCCGCGCATGCACTGCACTGTTGAAGGTGCCGCCGGCAGTAGTGTTGCCAGATGACCGCTTGGAAGCGTCTGCATCTAACGTCGTCCTGCGACTTTTATCAGGTCGTCTGTCCACCGTTACGGTGAATCTGATCTGAATCCAGCTCGGATGGGCAGCGTTTGGGAAGCTTCGATCTATCTTTTCGTCCACAATACCTCAGAGTCTGAAAACGAAGATTCTCAAACAGTGTGTGTTGCCAGTGATGACTTATGCACTCAGACGTGGTCCCTTACAGTTGGCCTCATTAACAAGCTCAAAGCGACTCAACGAGCAATGGAAAGGGCTGTGCTTGGGGTTTCCCTAAGTGATAACATCCGAAATGAGGAGATCCGTAGGAGAACTAAGGTCACCGACATAGCTCTCAAAATTAGTAAGTTAAAGTGGCAATGGTCAAGCCACATCGCTCGCTGAACTAATAACCGATGGGGAAGAAAGGTTTTCGAGTGGCGACCACGCGACGGAAGACGTAGTGTAGCCGGCTGCTAGGTGGACCTAGGATAGCAGAAAGGAAACAGATTCGAGAGGAGACTATCAGAAGGTGGCAGGAGTGCTACGAATTCACCAGTACAGGCTCGGTCACGAAGACTTTCCTTCCTAGTGTCTTATTCGCTAGGCGAGTAGGTTCAATTTAGTTACCAACATAGTTGAAAAAGTAGATGGTAAACTTTAACCTCAGCTATATTTTTTGATATGACAAACCTTTGATTTTGTATCGCCTGAACTGCTGTTACATAAATTGCAGTATTATGGCATTAGGGGCCCGGCAATAAATTGGATTGAAACCTATCTTAAAAAATAGACAACAGTACGTAGAAATAATATCAATAGGCAAGAACAAAATAGTACAGAATTCTAAATCAGAATGTAAAATAAATAAATACGGTGTACCTCAAGGCAGTGTATTCGGCCCACTATTATTTTTAATATATATTAATGATATCACTAACATAACTTCATACAACTCCGTATTATTTGCTGATGACATTTCAATTGTAGTGACATCAAAAAAATCTGATAATAATCATAAAACTTATATACAATAATCATAAATCATAATAATCATAAAACAATCATAAATTTGACATTTGTAAAACAATAGATTCCGTAAAAACATGGCTTGACATGAATAATTTAATGAATAATATCTCAAAAACGAATTTCATAAATTTTAACAATATCGAGTTCGAAATAAAATTTTATTGGTCAAGATATTAAGAGACCACGTAACGTTTTTAGGTTTAATAATTGATAAAGCACTTAATTAGAAACTTCAAATTAATAAAATATGTAAGAAAATCGACAGCTATGTCTATGTTCTAAAGATACTACGAAAAACTTCAAATAAAGAAGCTGCTTTGGTTGCGTATCATGGATATGTTGGGTCTAACATATCCATAGACATAGCACAAGCATTCATTGTTCAAAAAAAAATTATTCGAGCAATATGTGGAGTGGGACCTATGGAGTCGTGCAAACCTTTGTTTCTGCAACTGAAAGTCCTCCCTCTTCCATGTCAGTACATTCATGACATAGCATGCTTTGTCAAACAACACAGCTACTTACGAGTATATACTAAGGCGGGTGAAATTTATCCTCGAAATACACGGTCGGAGAAAGATTAGTAGATTAGTAAATAAGTATACTCGTACTCACAAAACTGTACGTTATCAGAAAAGTAGTTACTCAACGTCAATCAAAATATTTAATAAATTGCCTCAAGACATGAAAGAAATGCACATACCTAAGTTTAAAACTGAATTGAGGACCTGGTTGCTGCATCGCTCTTTTTACTCTCTAAATGAATACCTAGCATCAAATTAAAAAGTTTTTGGAAATAATTATTCATTAGTTTTACATTGTGTTCTTTTGCTTGTTTGTTCTGTAACAGTATTTCATGTATTCGTTTTATCTTATAATTATAATTTTTGCATGCTATTAATTTGGCGAAATGTGTAAGTTCTTCAATGTTTTTATTTGTAAACATCTATCATGTACTCATATTTGAAGCAAATAAATAATATTCTATTCTATTCTATTCTATTCTAGGTACTTAACAACTTATTGGACATTGATAGGTGGTACTGACACCTATCCATGTCCAAATATTGACCGGCCACGGAGGATTCGCAGCGTAGCTACATCGATTCCATGTAAAAGACAGTCCCTCTTGCGTCCGCGATCCAGCTTGTGACGAAACGATATGGCACATACTGTTCGCCCAAGAATTGGCCTGGAAAGGATAGATCTGGAATCTAGAATCCAAATCATGTTAGATTAATCCTCTCTCCTGACCATTATAGAGGCCAGGCCACTAGAACTTTTCTTGGCATTTGTGAGCAAGGCTGTCAGAATCGCAGCGGCGTGGAATAAGTAAGATTGATTTGTGCTTAGTTAGAAAAGCTGCTGCGCTAAACGATTCCTTATAAGATTGGTTAATATATTTTCAATAACGTAAAAGAAAATTGAAAAAATAAAGGAAACATAAAAAGGGGAAAATAAATAGAGGAAAAAATTAGGGGGAAAAGAGGAAAAAAAACCCTTTTGCCTGTTTTTTTAAACTTTAATTTCAAACTTTAGTTTTAATTATTATTAACTTTAATTGCTACTTATTTCGGAAATTTTAAAATTGTTTTAAAATTGTTATTATTCAATAATAAAAAAAAATATATTTAAGGTCACGGACCTTATGTCTGTGGGCCAAGCAGCTACTAAGAAAAAAAAGGCACGAGTCTATTATAAGTACTATAGCCACCACTTGAGGCCTGTTTGGTATAAAATATGCAAAAGTATATAAAAACAGAATTTGGGATGGTGGTGATATGGATTAAATCTGTTACAAAAATGGGTAAAATGGCAACGCTGTTGATATATGAGAGGAGGAGATAGCGGGCTATGGACGAGACTACGGCACCTGTCAATTTCAGTCTCATCTTAAAATATTTAGGAAGGCGGTGTCTTGTCACTCACTAAACGGGCCTCACATAAGAGCCACCATCATGGATGGCTAAAAGGTGTCGTGAGGTGTGCTGCGGTGTAACTAGAGCGCTACTACCATCGTTATGCCCTATCCTTGGAGCCTTTTATTACTTCCTCTTGCGTCATTTAGCCCCAGGGAGAATCGGGGTCCACGGTGTCGCCACTTACATACCGCTCGCCACATAGCCGTCCTTGCGGTATTATTATTCAAAATAATTTTTACTTATTTATATTTTATTTATTATAATTATATTTATTATTATTTCTTTTATTCAAAACAAAATCTCGGAATTCATCCGGTCCTATACAAAGGCATAAGTGGGGCTGTAGCCAACACTTAGAGGCCTGTTTGGTATAAAAATACAAAGGAGTATAAAAAACAGAAAAAATGTTGGATGAAGGGTAACATGGTACTTATAACTATTACAAATATGGGTAAAATGGCCAGGCTATTGAGATGAACTTATTAGTGATAAGAAAGTTAATGGGCTATGGAAGAGACTACGGCACCTGCCAATTTTAGTCTCATGTTAAAATATTTAGGCAGATGGTGACTTGCCATCCACTAAACGGGCCCCTTATAAAGGCCACCATGAGTGGTGACAAAACGGCAATGTTGGTGTGGATGGCTAAAGAGTGTCGAGAGGTGTGCTGCGGTTTCACTAGAGCGCTACTACCGGCGTTATGCCCTTTAACACTTCCACCCTTGGAGCTTTTTGTTACTTGCTCTTGCGTCTCCACCCCTGGACGGCCAATTAAGGCAAGCTGGGGGTCAGGGGTCTCATTTAGCCCCAGGGAGAATCAGGATCCGTGGTGTCGCTACTCACCGACGGCTCGCCACAAGGCCGCCCCTGCGGGTTTATTATTATTATTATTAGTATAATTAACGTAAGTCTTAAAATATATGTGCATTAATTTCTGTGGCTTTGTCTCCCGTAGACCAAGCAAGTCGCGGGCGGGTCAGCTAGTTTTATTCGACAGTCGACCGTGCCATCACGAGTGAATCGGCTCCGTGTTATAAATTTTTTAAATAATATGAAACTGTAGAAATTGGCCAATTTTATTAGTGAAACATGTGAACATAGTTATAATAACTCAGCACAAGTGTTATTTTACAAATATTAGCATTAATAAATACATTTAAGTGGAATAATTTACTTACCAGCAAAAATACTATAGACCAAAATGAAGAACATATAATAAGTGTGGACTATTATAATTTAGATACGTAAATGTAAAAACACTTTTGTTGACTGTTTACGTACTTAAAATAATCATATGTGAGTGAAAAGTGCTTAAAGATAAAATTAAATAGTGCAAACTACATTGTACCCTCAGATCTATCTCGAAAGTGAACGTAAAAAGTGTTGTGTGCAAAGTGCAATGACTCACTTATAACGACTTGTTAACTCGTACATAACTTGCAGAATACGTCACATTTTTTCGATTTTATTTATAAGGATAACGTAGCGCAGTTGTAACAGCGCCGCCCTACAACCAGTGGATCAGAGTTCGGTCCTACAAAGCGGGTTTCAAGTTTTGTATGAAAACTTTTTTTTTTGTGTGTTTTAAAATAATAAGTTACTGATTTTATAACCATGGAACAAAAAATAACGGACAAGGTCACTTGTAAGAAAATTTGCCACAAATGCAAAAGAGCAATTAGAAATAGAGAAATGCTTTGCTGCACCGTTTGCAACAATGTATACGATATTAACTGTGCACAAGTGTCGAGCACCAGATTTAATATTATGGAAAAATCTAAAAAGGAAAATTGGAAATGCCATCCCTGCCATAACCTCAAAGAAAAGTTACCCGTCGCATGTACTAGTGCATACACTCCCTCATCTAACGTCACAAAGCGAAGAATTATTTATAAAAAAATCCATACACCATTACATAAATCGGAGGAAGATGAGTCGATCTGCTCTGATGACAACGTACATAGTTTACCGGATATGACTACACTGCAAAATGAAGGGGAAGAAGAGTATATAAAAGAAATAACACATTTGAAATCAGAATTAGAGAAAGCACACAATGAAATTGAAAATTTAAATATGGAAAATACAGAACTAAAAAAACAAATTTTAGAAAAAGAAGCTTTAACTACGAAATGGAAGAAGCTATTTACAGAGGCAATGAGTACACCTAAGAGACGAAGTTCATTTTCATTTCAGAAAAAAGATAGCACCGCAAAGAAAGACAATAAAGTATTACTACACGGAAGGTCATTGGATGAAGGGAATAGCATTTCCATACCACTAGAAAGAATGAACAATACACAGAAGCAACTGTTTATGAATGAAACAATAGACGTCACTAATACTACTACAATTAAGAAAAATCAGGAGCCGAAAACAATAAACAAAGATATATTAATAGAAAATAAGTTTATATCTTCGAATCCAACAGATAATAATAAAAATCTAAGAAAATTAAACCTTTCTCAAAGATATCAGACACATGAAAATATTTTTAAGAGCAAAAAATTAGTAATATATTCGGACAGTATAGGACAGGGAATAGCGGCAAAGATCATCGAAAACACAGATTGTCAAGTATTAAACATCTGCAAACCAGATGCAGGATTTGAAACTATTTTAAAAAACATTGACGAACAAGCTAAAGCTTTAGACGAAGAAGATACTCTGGCTATACTAATCACCAAATGTGAAAATTCTCTGTACTACAACAAACAAAACTATTTGAAACTAATACAAAATTTCGTGAACAAACCTGAAAGAAAGTTCAACGTGATAATTACAGGATTGCGCTATAATGGTAGACATGATCTTCAAATTTACCATACAAATGAGCTGTTAGCCAACCTGTCTCAGGTGACTGAAAATGTAAAATTTCTTGACCCAAATAGAACAGACAAAAATGGAAAGTACAATAACTATTTAGCAATAAAAAACGACCTTACTATAAGTATTATGGGCAGCTTGAACGGCAAGTTTCAAGGGTCTTCTTCACTACGTTTTATTGGATGCCGACATGAAGTTACTGGTGCTAAGGCACAAAGCTCAAATTTTCAATCAACGCAAGAGCTAAGACAAATACGGTAATCCTCCATGCTAATGTCAGAAGCATGCATAATAAATATTTGGAAATTGAAAGCGTAGCCAATGAACAAAACTGTGATGTGTTGTGTCTGACTGAGACATGGGGTAAAAACCATATAATACATACGATGACTATAGAAAACTATGCACTAGCCACTTATTTTAATAGAGTAATGTTTGAACACGGTGGAACTGCTATTTATGTCAAAAATAATATAATTTATAAGATAAGAAACGATTTGAATAATCTATCATTTGAAATGAATTGCGAATTAGCTGCAATAGAACTTAAATCTTCAAAAACAGTAATTATAGCATTATACAGACTTGATTATGATATAGATTTGTTTTTTGACATATTAAGGAAACTTTTACATAAACTTTGCAGAGAAAACAAACCAATTGTAATAGCGGGTGATCTGAATATAAATGTATTAAAAATTGACAAAAATGTTAAAAAACCTTCAATGTATGCTCAGAAATTTCAATTGTAAATGGGTATTAAATGAACCTACTAGAACTCAAACCACAATAAGAAATATTACAAGTTCCACGTGTATAGATAATTTTATAGTGAATTTCAATGAGTACAAATGTTCCGTGTTAGAATGCAAACTTTCTGATCATAATGTTATCAAAATAGAATTACTTGACCATAAAAATAATGATTGTAAAACTTACGTAGCCAGAACTTTCTCAAAAAACAATCTTAATTACTTTAATTTCCTTTTTAATAGAAACTACACTGAAATAAAATTAGAAATTATGCTGACTACAGACACAAACGCAAGAGTGAGGATTTTTCAAGATGCATTGAACCATTTTTTCAATATTGCTTTCCCAAAACTAAAAAAACAAACACGGTCAAAACAGAAAAAATGGACTACTCCAGGTATAGAAAATTCCAAGAGAACTTTAGTGAAATTGGAAATACTACAAGAATATGACTATAGTGAATTTAGAAAAGTTAGGATCAAAAAGTATAAGAAAATATTGCGTAAAACAATGATTATTGCAAAAAAGCTACAGTACCGATATAGGATACAAAATTCTGAAAATAAAATCAAAGAGTCCTGGAATATCATTAATGAACAAGTTGGTAAGAATAAAGATCAACGAAAAAAATCCTACATAGAATCAGTAAAAAATGATAGGGGAGAGGATATTACAGAACCTTTTCATATTGCAGAGATGTTCAACGATTTCTTTTGCAATATCGCCCATAAATTAACTATTAATTTAGAAGTTGGAGCTGATAATTGCATGAAGTATCTTGATAACATTACAAAACCAGTAACAAATATTACATTCTATCCATTGGATTATAAAGAACTAAAAAAGATTATGACAAATATAAAACCAAAATCAACAGAAGACATTTATGAAATGAGTACAAAGACGATGAAAAATATAATTTTGAGCAACAGCAACTTATTTGAATTGACACTTATCGTGATAAATTTTTGTTTGAAGGACGGAATATTTCCCGACGTATTTAAATCAGGAAGAATAATACCAATTTTCAAAAAGGTGGATAGTTCAGATCTTAATAATTACAGACCAGTTTGTATATTGCCAACATTTTCCAAAATACTAGAAGCCGCTATTAAATCTAGAATAGTAGAATATTTTGAAACTAATAATCTGTTTAATGTAGCACAATTCGGATTTAGAAAAGATCGATCTACAGAAATGGCTATAAGAAAAATAATTTATTTTATCCTTGACTCTTTGGACAACTCTCATAAATGTGCAAGCATTTTTTGCGACTTGTCCAAAGCTTTTGATTGTTTGCGGCATGATATACTGGTCCAAAAGCTTCAGTTCTATGGATTTAATGGAATCGAACTGAATATGATGAAATCTTACTTAAATAATCGTAGTCAAGTAGTTTATGTAAACGAAATAAAATCATCAGCATTTACTGTAGATGTAGGAGTACCTCAAGGTTCAATTTTAGGTCCAGTATTGTTTTTAATTTATATTAATGACCTAGCGAGCTGTATGCCAGACTGGACGTATATAAGTTTATTTGCGGACAACACGCATGTAGGTATAAGAGATAAAAATAAAGAAAACTTAAAAGTAAAATTAAGTAAAGCTATGGAAATATTAAAAAAATGGTTTAATACAAATGGTATTCTTCTAAATCCTGACAAAAGTACTGTATTGCATTATTATTCTAGGCTAGGTATTGACGGGAATTCAACTACAAAGGAAAATTTGTTTTTAGGTTATACTATCGATAACACAATTAATCACTCTGCTCATATTGACAAAATTTGCAAAAAACTTTCTAGTGCTAACTACGCTTTATTTAAACTTAAACATTTGGTTGACAAAAACACTATTACATCAGTTTACTATGCCTACATGCATTCTATTATACGGTACGGCATAACTATTTGGGGTAATGCCACAAATATAACAAAAGTTTTAAAATGCCAGAAAAAAGCAATAAGAATTATAAATGGATTGAAGAAACGTAGCCCAGCAAGGGAACATTTTACACGTACAAAAATAATGACTGTTATTTCGCTTTACATATATAATAGCTTATTAGAAATACATGCAGACAAGGAAAATGTAATAAAAAAGAAATATATAATTCCGTATAACCTCCGTGGTAAAGAAAACTTGGTCATTCCAACGACTAGGTTAGCTAAAGCTCGAAAACAGGGACGTTATTTCAAATTATTGATGTATGACAAGCTACCCATTAGTATAACTGAATTAAATTACAACACATTCAAAAATATAATAAAACATTTTTTCGAACGTAATCCATTTTATAAAGTAAACGAGTACATGTCAATGCAATTCTTGGAATCGTCATTCTGCTATGTGTAAGAAAAGCAGTAACATTGTTAATACACAGTTTTAATCAGTATGAATAATTCAGCACATTTTTGACTTTTATGTTGTTATGTCCGATAATTCATGTTAAATGCGTGAATCTTTTAGTATGTAAGTATTATTTAATATGAATTAATGTAAAATTTGACATGCCTGTAACGATTGTTATTTGATGGCCAATAAATGATCTTTATCTTTATCTTTATCTTTATTATGCCGACACTGCGTCAATATGGAAGATGCATCTGAAAGTGTTGCCTGCAGGGCTCTCAGAATACAGCTGTATTCTGAGGCAGGGCTATTTTGCATCTCAGTTGCTAGCAAATTTAGATTGAAATCTTGAAAAGTGGCGCCTGTATGTCAGTTTTGACAACCCCTTTAAACAAAAACGTTAGCAAGTTGATGATTGGAGCTGATAAAAGTAAACATAGAGCCCCCATTTTTATCGATTTCAATCAACATTCGTAAGCAACTGAGATACATAATAGCCCTACTGAATTTCGCCTTTATGGGTCCTAAACGTACGTTTTGTCTTACATCTTGATGTTATCTGTGGCAGATGAGCATCTAAAGATAACGAAGTGTTGTGTCGAGTCATAGAGTCTTCACTAACAAATATTTCTATGGCCTTCACAAGGAAGATATTACAGCGACGCTGTGTTTTTATTTCAAGTTTCTATTTAGTTTTAAAGCAAATAGTTTCATTATGTGTCACCAATATAAAACAACGTTGATATGAATACCTGTTTATTATCTGCTGGTGATGAACATAAATGCTATGTTAAAACAAGTGTTTTTATCAGTTAGCTTTTACATAGTAAGTAATTAAATAAAAAACACAAAAACAATTTTCTTTTGCACTACAAAAAACTGGATAAGAAAAACATGTTCAATTGAGGGTTAATCATATATGCACTGTATATACATAGGTAGATAATAAATTGTACAAAGCACTTAACTGGTAGGTATAGGCAACACGTGAGGTGCCAGGCCCCAATGCTTATGAAACAACCCCGATAATCAGTCTACGTAGGCAAGTAGGTACTTGGATAAAATGTATGATGATAACCATTAATTATGTAGAAAGGCGCCTTCGTACCTCATGGTTGTCTGGAAGAGAGCGCTAATGTGCGGATCCAGCACTCAAAAAAGGCTATGGTCTAGGCCAGTGTTTTTTAAACCTTATTGATTTCGCGACCCCCTTACAGGTTGAAAAATCTGGCGACCCCCTTGTCAGACAAACAAAGAATTTATAATTTAAAAGACTACGATAATGATTTTGTTAATTTTGATACCTTTACTTAATATTCTGCAAGAACCCGCGAGAGGTTTTGCAAATAAGTTCTAGCTCCACGATTTGATACATTTTTATTTTTTTAAATTAAACAAGGCCACCTTTTTCACTAAAACTGTGTTTTATTGTAGTCTACCTTGCCTTTTCCTTCTGCCGGTGACCCCCGACTAAGGTTTCACGACCCCCCTTGGGGTCGCGACCCACAGTTTGAAAAACACTGGTCTAGGCCACCCGAATATCGGCTTGTGCGAATCGTACGAACTCGCTCATGAATGCTTACAAAAATTATTAAAATTACTATTAAAACTTTGTCAAAAAGGTTATTACAAAATTTCGGAATACTTGGAGGATAAAACAGCTTGGGACTGATCACTCAAGGATCTACCAACTCTCCCCCCCGAAGGGTTCTCGCATTGACGTGGCGGGGGGGCTCAGTAGCCGTGGCTTGGATCACCACGGTGAAGCCAAGAGGAACCCAGGGGCCGCGCCGACGTTGGGGTGCGCTGGCCGGCTCAGGCGGGGCCGCTTCTATGGGCTTTGGCCGCCACGTCCACATAGGAGTGGCGGGGTCCGGGCGCTTTGGCGCAGACTCGAGGAGGTGGGGCCCGGGCGCTTTGGCGCAGGCTCGAGGAGGGGGGCCCGGGCACTTTGGTGCAGGCTCGAGGAGGTGGGGTGTGGGCGCTCGGCGCAGACTCGAGGAGATGGGGTCGCGGGGGGGCTATCCCCTGTGGCTGACGTAGCAGGCGGTGGGGCTACGTATCCGACCCACCGCAGGGAGACCACGGGCGTCCAGACACGGGGAAGTCTGGCGCCCATTGTTGGCGGGCTCGGTCTCCGAGGCAGTTGCGGCGCGCCATGTGTTCTGGCGCGCCGCGGCAACGGACAGCCGCGGCGGGTTCGCGGTCGTGTGCAAAAACTGTCCCGCGTTCCCGCCAAAAGCGGCACTGACGGTACACCCCGGGGTTTTGGTGGGTATACGGACTCCCACATAACCACCTACCTCCCCGTGGGCATCACACGAGGTGGAGGGGTGTTCCCATTGACACCCCTCACCGAGGAGGGCCCGCCACTTTACAGCGGGCAGCGGCGTCGACGGGGGCTGTGGTAGAATAATGCGGTCCCACGCCCCCCGTCATCAGTCGAAGACGTATGGGCGCCTTTAGCCGAGTCCGTCATACCCCGTATGCCCTCCCACATACGGCAATGAGTAACAGCATTTCCCCAAGTCAAAAAAAAAAAAAGGATCTACCAACTCGTGTATTAAGATGTAAAAGTGTAGCGTGTAAAACTGGAGCTAAAAATAAGCGAACATTTGCTATATCATTTAAGAAATTGGTTACGATACAGTCCGACATTATATAGAATAGAAGATGTTTGGAATTCTTCTGGCAAGCTGTCACTCTGCCACCCATAGAATGTTATATTTGTAGTACTTAAGTAGAAATATTGTAAACATCTTTATAAAAATAATGGCCCCGAGTTTCTTGTCGCTTCTTCTCGGTAGGCTCTATATATTTTGGAACACGGCGGTAGCGTCTTTAAAGTACATATTATTGAAAAATTTACGTTCATAAGTGCGTCTTTGATGCCTAAATTGAATAAATAATTTTGACTTTGACTTCGACTTTGATTAAGTTTACGTCCTGAAAAAGATTTTGTACTTAGTATAAATTCCACGACGTGGGCAAAGCCTTGGAGCGAACACTAGTAAATTAATATACCGGTTAAAATGTTAGTTTGTTCGCGCACGAAAATTATAATAGTAAATATTGCACATCGCAGTGTCGCATTCTCAAACCACTCCTCCACTCTAAACTACTGAACCGATTTTGATGAAATATTTACAAGTTTGTTTATTTTATTTTAATTCAATCAGTGACAAGACAAGCAAATCACTCGCCAGATGTAAAAAGCGTCACGATTGCCCAAAACAGCTGGGCGATTACGAACTCAGTTACAATTAAATTTTGATTAAAATTTGAAAAAATGGCTCTATGTAAATTTTATCAACCGTGTGCCGTTTGGGGTCGAAACTTTAGGCCCATGGGGGCCGTCCGCTCTCAACTTGTTTAGGGATCTGGCGAGACGTTTGGTTGAGGCAACGGGTGACCGAAATGCTGGTGCCTACTTTGGGCAAAAACTTAGCATTGCCATCCAGCGTTCTGGCCACTTTTCCCCCCACCATGGGGTATACTTTTAATACTTTGTAAATTATATTCATATGTAATAAATACAATTCTACCCGTACATGTCCATTTCAATACATTTAAGTATTAGCTGTTTACAATGAATATCAAAATGAATTACTTAACTTTATTATTAAATTATTTTATTTGAGTACTTAATTAAATTAAATTTAAATTAAAAATACTTAATCAATTAAAATCGGGCAGACATTGCAGTTGGGAAAAAACAACTTTGAGAACGAGGTGAATAGAAGAATTCGGCTGGGCTGGGCAGCGTTTGGGAAGCTACGGCGAGTCCTTACTTCGCCGATTCCACAGTGCCTGAAGACCAAAGTCTTCAATCAGTGCGTCCTACCCGTCATGACATACGGAGCCGAAACGTGGACACTGACGGCTCAAATGGTCCACAAGCTCAAGGTCGCTCAGCGGGCTATGGAAAGGGCTATGCTCGGTGTTTCTCTGAGGGATCGCATCAAAAATAAAGTGATCCGTCAGAGATTCAAGGTCATCGACAAAGCCCACCAGATCAGCAAGCTGAAGTGGCAGTGGGCTGGCCATATTAGCCGTAGAACAGACAACCGTTGGGGTAAACGAGTTCTAGAGTGGAGACCGCGTCTCGGCAAACGTAGTGTAGGACGTCCTGAGGCACGGTGGAGTGATGATCTGCGCAAGACGGCTGGCAAAAACTGGATGCGAGAAGCCCAAGATAGACCTAAGTGGCGTGCAATTGGAGAGGCATATGTCCAGCAGTGGACTGCTACAGGCTGATGATGATGATGACTTAATTAAATTGCAAATTCAAGTTTACGTTTATTTATTGTGAAAACGTATTTTATTGATGTCTTGTCTTATCTGAGCGATAATATAATACATAAAAAATGTGAACAGGACCATTCCAACTCTTTATATTAGAGATATGGGCAGCAGCATTTCCAGCGGGTTCCATTGACATCTACTGCGATTACGAAGACGCCTGCCACGCGTGGTGTATAACGGCAAATTCCCCCTATGACAAGCAACATGAAACCATGGGCCCCAGTCCCCGGCAGCTCTGCTATCCGTGGCTACGGTAGCGGCCACTGTAACCGTGGAGCAGGGGGTGCGAAGAATCTCCGGCAGATATCCGGCTACCAATCCCAAACACAACCCCTGGCCCTGGCAACATACAATACACAAAAGCCCAATTATTATTCAGACGTGGTACCTTACTGTTGGCCTCATTAACAAGCTTGAACTCGCTCAACGAGCAATGGAGAGGGCTATGCTTGGGGTTTCTATGCGTAATACGGTCGGAAATGAGGAGATCTGTAAGAGAACTAAGGTCACCGACATAGGTCTCTAAATTAGCAAGTTTAAGTGGCAATAGGCAGGCCACATCGCTTGCAGAAACGATAGGCGATGTGAAGAAGGGTTCTCGAGTGAGGAAGACTCCCCACACCGGAAGACGATGTGTAGGGCGGCCCTCCGCTAAGACCGACGACCTCGTCAAAACCGCGAGGATTCGCTGGAAGCAGTAACCTAGTAGCCATTTTAAGTGGCGTTCTATGGGGGAGGCATATGTTCAGCAGTGGACGTCTTGCTACTGATAATGATTTAAAGTCGTAGTAATTGACCGAGCGAGTGAAGCAAGGGAAGCGTCTCTGCTTTAATTGTTTTCTCAGTCTCAACAGTTTGCATGCTAAACTTACCTATTTAGGTTGGTCCAATTTCAGGGATCTCTTTTTCCTTCATGCTCATATTTGGCAGCGTGGGCATCTAAATGATATCATGGGTCTTAAGGTATGAAGGTAGTATAGTAATGATGATGATGAAAAATATCCTAGTGGTTAATCCAGCGCCTCGTCAGCGTGAAAGAGTAACAAATATCCATACATCCATACATCCATACTCAAAAACTTTCGCGTTTATAATATTGGTAGGGTATTCACATCCATTTCCGGCTTTAACAGGAAACCTTCACGAGTGAATTTGACGAATTAAACGAAATGTTTCCAAACTGGTTCTAATATCCAAAGCAATGCATTTGCACATGCAATTGCATAAAATATGCATTTATTGGAGACGTTCCACTACATTAATTTCCTGTATCGCAAACACGAGCCAGTCGTATTAACATATTTATTTATTAAATTATAAGCTTCTGCCCGTGGCTTCGCCAGCATGGCCCACAGGAAAAAAATTACATATTTTTTTCAGAAACACACTGTGATATAGAAAAGGTAGATGAAGGGATTACCTCGTTGAATGTCCATGTGCTTGCGCTCTTTCCTTCGATATTTAGTGAATATATATAGATATCCAATATGGCACTGGTCACCTTCTCGTCTCTCACAGTTAGTTTGTAGGTAAGAACATCACTTGCGGTTACGTGGTTTTATAAGGTTATGGTATATAATTTTTGAGAAATATTTATGCGCGTGCGTTTGGCTGTTGTTGCCGGTCGAGAGGTAGGTCTTGGACTGGTTTTGAAGCGGAAGAGGAAGGGGTAAGTGCATGTGAAGTATGTATGTGGTACGAGAAATGTGTTAGGTTTAACTCGTCCGCATCAGGACAAAAAATAACAATAGATTTATGAATGAAACTTGCCTGGAATGAGAGTTGCTGATTTGGACGGGTTAAGGCTCGTGTACACAGTGCAAGCTGCTGCCTGGCCAGTAGACAGCTACTCGGTTTGTCTACTCGTACGCCAGTAGCTCGGAGCGCCTTTGCTGTCTACACCACACCTAGCTACTGCTCAGTCCGAGTCGTGTCGCGATGTCGAGTGAACTTGTTTTAATAAAAAAAAACGGTGATACGCTCTATGACACAATTTTATGTCAGGAATTGGAAAATATCTATAACCATAGCCAATATAAGAAAAAAGAGCGTAAGAAAAGGATTTGGATTAGAGAATGGATGGCTAGAAGATCTTTAGGGGCAACACGTATGATTCTCAACGAGCTTTACCATGAAGACCCCCGAGAATATAAAGCAGTGATGAGAGTGACACCTGAACAAGTCGAAAGACTTTTAAATTTGATAAAAACAAAAATAGAACGTCAAGACACATTGATGAGAGATGCCATAGCAGCAAGGGTAAAGTTGGAAGCAACTCTGTGTTTCCTAAGCTCAGGAATGTCATTCAGACTGCTATCAGTATTTTTCAGGATATCTAAAGCTTCTATATCAAAATTTATACTTACCAGAAGTTTGTGACGCTATTTCTGAAGCTTTGGACGAATATTTTCAAGTAAGTAAAAGTTAATTAACTCAATAATACATGACGTGTGACTCATTCATTTATTTTTCAAAAACAAATTAAACCTTAACTAAAACATTATTGCATGTTGTTTACATTAGCATTTATCATCGGTTTGACTATTGGATCATTAAAGTCAAATAATTGTCCTGGTTGAACTGGCTGCTGCGCAAAAACCGTTTCTAAATTGGCTGCCTCGTATGATGAATGTGATGATTGGTGATCAACTGATTGAAGTGGCTGATGCACCAAAACTGTTTCTGTAGGCTGATAAGTTGTGCCTGGGAAGGACACACTGGGTCCTGATGATGGTGACGCTATGTAGGACTGTGACGGACTGGTGACGAAGCACTGTATGAGGAAAGGGCAGATGCGTTCCGAGCGTATATAGCTCTTTTTCGGTATCGTGAAAGTACTTGTTGAATTTCATCTTTGACATCTAAAAATCTAGTAATGGGAGCTGCCTCAATTGAATAGCGACATGTTTTCCAACAACATCATACTCGTCTTCTTGCCTAGAAGAGCTGGAAGATTCTATAGTACTGTTTAGTTGTTTCAGCTCATCAATAGCTGCTGTAATTCCGCTCATTTCTTGGGCAGTATTATGTGATTTTTTAGCTTTACCCGGGTTTTTTTTCTTTGTCAATGTGCTGTCACTGGAGTAGATTGATCTATCATCAGATTTATCAAGAGTTTTATCACCCGTTTTATCATCAGTATTTTCATCAGTGTTATCCGCCATGTCTTGACTAACAGCATTTTCCAAATCCGCCGGTGTGTTGTCTTTCTGCAATTGGAATATAAAATTAATATTATATTTTTCAGGTACCAAGCAGAAAGGAATGGGAAGACGTACAAGTAGGATTTCACCACAGGTGGAACTTTCCAGGATGATGTGGAGCCATCGATGGCAAACATGTGGTGATTCAAGCTCCGCCCAATTGTGGTAGTGAATACTACAATTATAAAGGAACTAACAGCTTGGTGCTCCTAGCGATCGTGGATCATGACTACTGCTTTAAATATGTGGACATAGGCTCATATGGGCGAAATTCTGACGGTGGTGTTTTCCAAGCTTCCTCATTGTATCCAGTGTTGGAAAATGGCACATTATTGCCAGAAGGCGATATTGTAGTGGAAGATGATGCTTTTCCTCTTAAGACGTACTTATTGAAACGCTATCCCAATGAGACTACGACAGCTGAAAAAACTTTCAAATTACAGATTCTCTAGGGCAAGACGCATAGTAGAAAATGGATTCGGTATTTTAGCATCTCGCTTTCGCGTTTTGGGAAAACCTATCCAGTTGCAAGAGGAGACCACAATAAAAATTATTCGAACTACATAACATGCGTACTGCACAACTGGTTACGGAAATCTTCACCACACATCTACACTCCTCCTGGTAGTGTAGATAATGAAGATATTACAAATTTCACTGTCAACCTTGGAACGTGGAGATCAGAAATAAATGCATTACCGAGTATCGCCCGATCGCAAACATATAACAGATCAAAAGTAGTTGCCGAAAAATTGAGAGAAAAATATAAAAACTACTTCTGTAATGACGGTGCTGTCTCCTGGCAAAGTCGTATGATTAATATCTAGAAATGTAACCAACTACATTTATCAGTCAAGTAAATAATAAGGTACTCACCAGATTGGATGTTGTTTTCTTTTCTTTTCTTTCACTCTTCTTACTTTTTTCGATTTTATTCACTTCTTGATTGTAGGTGGACCGTAATTTTTTTATTTTCTTGGTTACCTCACCGGTGTTACCTAGGTGCATTTCTTTTGCGATATGTTCCAAAGATTATTTTCTCATATCTCTATTTCGATAGTTTTTATCGAAACAATTCCATAGGTTTTCTTGTTCTCTGAGAGTTTCATGAATGAAATATTATTGTCAGAAGACCATCTATCCGTACCCATTTCGAACTCGATTTAGTACATAGGCGTAGCACACAAAAAACACGGCTTCCACTCACAACTGTCCGGCTGGCACTGGCGAGCTACTGCCGAACGCGTCCAAACGATGCGAGCGACGCACGAGCCGCTGTCATGTGCGAGTTGCTGCCGGGCGAGCAGGCGAGTGAAAACAAAAAATGTTGAAGTAACTCGGATGCGAGCTACTGACCAACTCGCACGTACGAGTTACTCGTAAGTTACGTCCAAACAGTGCGAGTAACTGCAGTGCACCTACTCGGAAGGCTTACTCGTACGCTAGCTCGCACTGTGTAAACCAGCCATTAGAATGGCCAGTACACACACATTCTATACGCTTTCACTCCCTCTCAACTGGATATCTGACAATATCCCAAACAAAGCATCAACTTCCTTATGAAAGTTTTCCGTAAAACTACACAAACCGCTGGATGAGAGTGGTATGGTTTTAAGAGATCTGGAACTGTGACGTAAGACACTGCTTTACTCCCTCGATCGTCTGATCGACTGATCGTTCCATAATCTAAACACATAAAAAATCTACTCCCTCGAAAAAAAATTGCAAAAGTTTTAGTTCTTCATGTGATGACACCATAAACTTACTTTTGAATGGTGTACCTATCCTTGTACCTTAAAAGTTGGCATAAATTTTGTGGATGTCACTTGTTCTTTGATCCTGCGAACCCCTACGCTAGGCCACCGAGGCGCCCATCCGAGCATCTAATTTAACTCTTTAGTACATTTTAACCGTCGTATGGGGATGAAGCGACATCTATCAAATAGCTTGACAAGATTTATCCAGCGTCACAGTTTTCTCAAAATCATCCTAGGGGGATGATTTGAAGAGTATGTGTATCAATTTTCGATCGACCCAAAGTATAAAAACTTTCACAGACAATTTAACCTCCCGTTTCAGCGTCTAAGGGGTAGGAATTCGATAAACCCTTTCTTAGTAGATAACTACAAAACAAGTGCGAGGAAACCACCCTCCAAATTTAATGTCTGTCAGTCAGCGAGTCAGGACTTTGTATTTCATATATACATGGAGGATAGAAATGTTTTAATGATAGTAAGACCATTTTATTATCTTCAAGGAAAACGTAACATTATCCTCAAGTTTTTTCTAATGACAAAATGTATGTTAATAGATAGGTAAATGCAATAGGTATTGCACATAGTACAGTATAAATATGGGCACACGATTCAATATTAACCAGAAACAAAGTATCGCTTTGAAAAGAAACATTGTCTTTCCCTGTTTACTTCACAATGGCGTTTGATAAGAAAGCTGCGCTGGTGCTGATGATGGTGATGTGCGCGCTCGCCATCACTTTTGCGGCTGAACATGTCCAGCCTTGCGATCAGGTCTGCCCCCGCATCGTACCTGAGCGGGTATCGTGCTGCCAAGCTCAAGGCTACACCGGGTATTCCTATTGTACGATTAACGGATTGATGTACTGTAATTAACAATTCGTCTGTCAATCGCACCACACATGATAATGTCGGCATATAACAGAATATATATAACTGCACATTTATGTATTTTTTTTGTTTCAATCCTATAATAATCTGTATGTTGTGAAATATTAATAAATTATTGTATTCAATGTACACTGTGTTCGCCATAAACTTCTTTTATTTCGACTTTTACTCCATAAGGGAGCGAAGCTAATAGTAGATTATGCACCAAGGGGGTAAAGCAGTGTCTTACGTCATGGGCGGTATATTGAACCCTGCGTGTAACGGGGACTCTTGGGTTATTCCCAGAGCGCAGCGAGGGGATTAAGAGTTATGTAGAGTCCTGAGTGAAGCGAGGGGTTAAAGCCGCCCAAGACGAAGACAGGCTTTATCCTCGAGGTGCGTACTCTACTTTTCATACCTACTGCGAGACAATAGAAACTCAGAGCTTTAAAATAGCAGTTATTTCGTTAAAAGTAAAATACATTAATAGTTAATATTCAAATTCGACACATTTGTCCCGTTATAGAGGAACAGAGACAATATCTTTGGAAGGAACATTTTATGGAAAACACTGTTGTAGACTTTCGCGGTTGTTAACTAAGTTATAATTAGTACTCACGATTTAGTTGCTTTTGGAGCACCCGATATTTCGGTACAGTTACATGCACCACGTTGAAAATAATAATATATTATGAAAGTTGAATAACACCAAACACCAGAACATAGATTAATATAATACCTAGAACCGATCGCAACACGTAACTTCAACTACGACCTTGAATAATGAATGCGCAGAGCGGACCGTGCCGTGTGTAACCCATAGCAACGCGGCGCACAAAACCTTACACACTCCTTAGGGTCGTTTAGCAATGAGGGTATTGGTGGCGTTGCTATTGTTGCCTCTTCTGTTAAAGCGTTCGTAAAGCCCAATTTTAGTGGCAAAAATAACTATTTTTTTAGCTTTTCGAACGCTGAACATAAAGAGCCATAAACGACATTTTCACCCATAGATTTCCAATTCGAACGCCCTTGTGAGCATTTTTAGCGCCAACTATTTTCGCCAACTTAGGGCTATTCGAACGCACTACTTATAGTACAATCCCGCCTTTTTCCTTTTTTTTCTGTATAGACAGCATACAGAAAAATATAAAAACGTACTATGAGTTTTCCTACAACTAACGTTCCAAATCCAAATTACTTTACTCCCCAGGGAGTTTCATACAACTTTACAGCCCCGCGTATGTAATGCTTTGCTTTACGTAAAGATTGCGTGATATGTAATTGGACATTTTCGAGCAGGTGGTATGAAAAGAATATTCCCTCTGCCTACAAGACTGAATTTAATGAAATTTAAATTTGAACACTTAAGGAGTAGGTATACTTTTTTAAATAACTAGTACTTAGTTCCGCGAACAGTAGACCACGCGAGCACATAGTCTTATTAGCGGCAATTTTTCGTAGTAGGTACTTCACAACCTATCTCGGATAAATTTAGATACCTGACACTTAATGTGTGTCCCAAATTTTATCAAAATTGGGTCGGTAAATAGCGTCGCAGCAATTTTCCCCTTATTATGAAACCGCGCCGGTACACCGGTGGCGAAATCTAAACTTTCATAAAGCCGCGCTGGTACACCGGTATACCGCAGTCAAAACCCATATCAGGGACTGAATATAAACGTTGACTGTTCAAATGCATTATTAACATTTTTGTTTATTAGATGTTTTTATATACTAAGCACCTAGAAATCATTTTTACATAGAAATTTATTGGTTATCAGTAGGCTAGTAAAAAAACAATTGGCGTCTATAACATAATCTCCCAAATTTTCGCAGATGCGCGTGTGCGGGTGTATCTATTTTTTTCGTGAATAAGTAACATTTCGAGGAAAAAACCTAAGTAAAAGCTTATAATCCTCTTGTATTATGGTTTTGTGAGCAATTCCCACAATTTGATAAAGGCAGCCGTCATATTGTTTTGATAACGGGTGGGACTACGATTTTGATCTCTGTTTGGCTAAGGTTAGAGAATCAGAGATTCAGGATTTCATCGCAATCCTGTTGTAAAGTTCCCTCTCGGCAAATATCTCGTCATCATTGATATATTGTTAAAATAATAATTACATATCCTATAATTAATAAACTTATATTAAAGTTATGGAATCATTTAATTATTCCTGTAACTAAAGTTATAGTTCCAATAGCTCCAGTTAATGGTCATGGTCTATAATCAACTAAATGATAGGGGTGATTAAAATTAATTTTCATTTGTTATAAAATTAAATTAATTTACTTCTCTAGAATATAAAGTTCTTAAAATAGCAATAACATAAGATTGAATAATTGCTACAGCAGATTCTAAAATTAGTAATAAAACTTGTACAATTACTAAAAATATAATTATATAAGATGCTATATTTGATCCTGTCCCTCTTAATAGAGTTATTAATAAATGTCCAGCGATTATATTAGCTGTTAATCGAACAGCTAAAGTTCCTGGGCGAATATTATTACTAATTGTTTCAATTAGAACTATAAATGGCATTAAAATAGGGGGAGTTCCTTGTGGGATTATATGGGCAAATATATGTTGAGAATTATTAATTCATCCATATAATATAAATCTTAGTCATAAAGGTAAAGAAATAGATAAAGATAAGGTTAAATGGCTTGTTCTAGTAAAAATATATGGGAATAATCCTAAAAAAATATTAAATAAAATAAATGAAAATAATGAAATAAAAATAAAAGTTGATCCTTGAAAATAATTATTTTTTAATAGTGTTTTAAATTCATTGTAAAGTTTTATTAAAATACGTTTCACAATATATAGTGTCGATTAGGGATTAATCAAAATCCATAAGGAATAAAAATTAATCCTAATAATGTTCTAATTCAATTAATAGAAATGTTTAGTAAATTAGTAGAAGGGTCAAAAATTGAAAATAAGTTACTTATCATTTTCAATTAATATTATTTATTGATTTTAAATTATTTTTAATTTTATTATTAAAATTATAATTATTTATAATATAGTAATTTATAATATTAACAATTAAAATGAATAAAAAATAAGATAATAATCAATTAATTGGCATTATTTGAGGAATAAAAGAATATTACTTTGTAATAATTTAAATTTGACATATTTATGTTATAGTTTAACTAATTCTTTTCATTAGACGTATTTGTTAATTTACTATAAAATGGTTTAAGAGACCAGAACTTACTTTCAGTCATCTAATGATGAGTAATTATTAATTCAATTAATAAAAATTTTTATTGAAATTCTTTCAATAACCATTGGCATAAAACTATGATTAGCCCCACAAATTTCAGAACATTGCCCAAAATAAATTCCTGGTCGGCTAATAAAAAAATTAGTTTGATTTAATCGTCCTGGGTTAGCATCAATTTTTACTCCTAAAGAAGGTACTGTTCATGAATGAATTACATCAGTAGCTGTTACTATGATTCGGATTTGATTATTTATTGGTAAAATAATTCAGTTATCTACATCCAAAGTAATAAAATTAACATTTCGTCTACCAACCAAAGTGTGTAAAGGAAAATTATTATAACACAAACATCGGTACCGCTGGCAGTGTTCTAAAAAAACATAACAGTGAAGGAGTAACAAAACAATACAGGCGCTTATTTACTCTTCAAGGATCGTCTAGATTTGGGTGCCGCCGCTGGCTCTTTAGAAGAGACGGGTGCAGGCTTCGGCACCTCCGTCAACCCGATCTTTTCAAGCTCTGCAAGAGAGCTGATGCGGTGTCGTTGTCCGTCACCACCCATGATGAATATAAAGCCATCCCTTGTCCAACATTTATGAATGCCGAATCTTTGGCGAGCCACCATAAATGCATCATGTCTAGACATAGTCAAGAATTCCGACAGCGTAAGGCCCGACCCTTTCAAGCAAGCCTTAGCGTACCAGACCTTATTTCTTACCTCTAAACTACGGAGCTTCAACATGATAGGTCGAGGCTTATCAGGAGCAGATGCACGCCCCATCCGATGACAGCGGTTGATGTTTTCTTCAGAAAACTCAGGCAATTTCAATCTAGTAGCCACTGCCTTGACTACTACTGCAGCAGTGTTTTCGTCCTAGAAGAAGCATCTTGCACCGACTTCGCATCTTCATACTGCCCTGCTGATGTACAAGCAAGGACAACTGATCCTGAAGGCAGCGGAGGGCTGTCATAATGAAGGCTCGGAATGCAGTGAATTCAGATGCAATATTTGTCACATTTGCTGAAGGTGCTGCTGCATGTAGCTCATTCTGATATGCGTCCATGCGTTGCAAAAATAAAGATTGTAGTTGAGCTACTGACTGTTGCATGGCATCCATTTTGAATTGTGTTGAGTGTTGTTTGAGAACAAAAAATTACTTACAAGTGTTTGTGCAGAAAGGATAACACTCCCTGGCAGGTACTGTGTATTAGTCTTTAATTAAACATCGAATTTATGCACATAAGAGGCATAAATGTATTATTATTAAATAAATTTAATAAGACACTTTCTCTAAGATGTTTTATCCACGGCTACCCACATGAGGAGAAAAGTGTTTAATTTTTGGGCTAATATATTCTTTGAGAAACTTTTTTATTAATTCTAAGTTATTTATGGGCAAAAATACTTCCAGTACCTTTTGCTTAGCGCGAGAAATGTCTCGAACTTGTAAATCATTTTTGAGCCATGTAAAGATAAGAATCTGGTTTGGTTTAGTGTCAATTGCTTCTTTAAGGATAGGTATATCAGTTACGTCGACGTGCATGGCTGAATGTATGGTATCGGATTTAGTTGATTCAGATGGTTCTCTGATAGGATACTCAGGTTCATTATCTACACTTAATATTGATAGTGTGTCAGAACCTGAAACAGAGATGTGGCTTGCTGAAGCTGTGGCGCTACCGTCTGAAATTGTTATGGTGTAAGAGTCGTTCCGTTCTTCTTTTCTCTTAGCCGTAAGTTTAACGATGTCATTCACTATTCATCCATATGCTTCCTAAGCCTATGTTCCTTTTTGTCAACGTTTACTATCATAGACTGTCCTGCGTCGTCTGTGTCAGTTAGAGCATTCACCTTAATTCTTGATAGAGCGTCCGCGTTCGTGTTTTGCTTACCCTTTTTGTAAACTATATCGTAGTCATAGTTAAGTAGTCTCAGTCTCCAACGGGTAAGCTTACTACTAGAGTCTTGTTGGGCTTCGAGCCATGATAAAGGCATGTGGGCAGTATAGATGGTAAATTTACGGCCGTATAAGTACGGACGAAAGTGTTTGACAGCCCATATGATGGCCAGGCATTCTCGTTCAATCGTGCTGTAGCGTGACTCGGTGTCACTAAGGGTTCTACTCGCATATGCGACTGGTTTGTTGCTACCGATTTGCCCCTGTGATAGTACTGCACCAAGTGCGACGTTTGACGCGTCTGTCATAAGAATGAAAGTCTTGTCAAAATCAGGGTATTGCAGCAGTGACCTTCATTCCAACCTGTCGGAGTCTGACTCCGATATGAGTTGCGTGTCAATGTCATCCCGCGGCTCTGGATCTTCCCCGGCCCGCTCGCTGCGAAAGCGTCGAAGAAACGTGGAGGAGGAAAACGTGGGGGACTCCTTACCGTCACCCAAGCTCCCTGCTTGGCGTGGAGGGCGTGCGACCACAAACAGCGCCGAGAGAAAGGCAGCCTCACAGAAGGTTTGCGAGGGCCAGAAGGGGTTGGCAACAACAGCCGCCCAATTTAGGAAGGTGCGTCCACCTGAGACTACATCTGTATCGCTTGGTGTGAAGGATACAACTCAGCTGGAGGCACTTGTGTTGGTCTCAGTGGACACGATCGTGACAGTGGCCACTACATCCAAAAACCTCAAGGGCACAAACGTTAAGGCCCTGAAGGACGCCGCGGCAACGATAAAGGCGTCCTTCCAGGAAACCGCTCGATGCCCGAGGAAGTGGCGCTCCTAGTGAAAGCCAATGAGAGGCTCGTGACGGAGGTCAAAGTCCTCCGTCGTGAAATGGAGCAGCTACGAGCTGCCAGAACGGAGCCAGTGGCCAGACAGGGGCCCAGCACAGAGGAGTTGACGCGGGTAATCATGGAGCAGGTCGGCACCATGGTGACCGCCCGCCTTGAGAACCTGGAGGAGAGGCTCCTCCCCGAGAAACCAGTAAGACCTTCCCTGGCCGCTGACAGGCGAAAGGAGGCGCTAAGTGCTGTGACAGCAAGAAATGCGCCCACGCCAAAGCCCCGAGGGAAAGGGTCTATCGCGCTGAAGGCAAGTGCTGTGGCAGCAAGCACAGCGCCCACGCCTAATCCCAGAGGGAAAGTGGCAGCCACACCGAAGGCGACTGCTGGTAATGCAGAGCCTCCTCCTCCTGTTGTAGAGCCGGAATGGACGACGGTAGTAAAGAAGGGCTCCAGCAGGAGACAGCGTGAGAAGGTGGCACGAAATCAGGAGTCGAGGCCCATTTCTTTGGTGCGAGCGAGGCTGCAAAAATTGACGCCAAAGCCCGCAAAAGCGAAGGCACCCAAACTCCGGCGTCCACGTACTGCAGCTGTGGTTCTCACCTTGCCACCAGAGGCGGCGGAGAAAGGCGTCACCTACGCTAAGGTGTTGGCGGAGGCAAAAAGCCGCATCAACCTTGGGGTCCTAGGTGTGCCACCCCTGAGAATCAGGACTGCGGCCACCGGCGCCCGCATCCTTGAGGTTCCGGATGTGGACATGGGCGCAAAGGCGGACTCCCTGGCTGAAAAGCTTCAAGAGGTGTTCCAGGGGTCTGAGGTGAGAGTATCGAGACCAGTAGCCACTGTAGATCTGCGTGTGAGTGGTCTCGACGATTCAATCACCACTGATGAGCTGGTGGATGTGATAGCCAGTACTGGCGGCTGCGCTCCATCGGCTGTCAAAGCTGGAGGGATCAGGAGAGGCGCCGGTGGAATGGGAGCCGCATTTGTGCGGTGCCCCATAACAGTAGCCGCAAAGATACGGGACAGTGGAGGCCGACTTCTGATTGGTTGGGTGGCGGCACAGGTCCGGGTTCTAGAAGCTCGACCCCGCCGCTGCTACCGTTGCCTTGCACTTGGCCACGTTGTGGCCCAGTGCAAGTCCGACGTTGACCGCAGTGATGAGTGTTATCGCTGCGGTCAAAAAGGCCATAAGGCCAATGAGTGCTCTGCCGCTCCCCGCTGAATCTTCTGTGCTGCAGCGGGTAAGGCGGCGGACCACCTTTCCGGGGGCAAGACTTGCGCCAAGCCCCCGGCTAAAATAAGGAGAAAGCGCAAGGCTGCTGCGTCTGAGGCTAAGGCCAAGACGCAGCCGCCTGGCCCTAATACGGGGCAGGTGGTGCGCATGGAGGAAAGTTAGTTATGGCCCTGACTTTCCTTCAGGCTAACATCAATCACTGTGCCAATGCTCAGGCTCTGCTGCTGCAGACCTTGGCGCAGCGATTGATAAAGGTGGCGGTGATTTCCGAGCCATACTCGGTCCCACCCAGATCTGACTGGATAGGGGACCTTGATGGCTTGGTGGCAATCACCACCCAATCTTCGGCCCACTCCCCCTCACTCGAAGGAGTGACGAAGGGCAAGGGATTTGTCGCAGCTAGAGTAGGACACGCTTTGGTCGTGGGGGTCTATCACTCCCGTAACAGACCCCTGCACGAGTTCGAGACCCTCCTCGGCGAGGTAGGGCCATCATTGCTCAGGCCCGCCCCCGTCCCGTGATCGTCCTTGGGGACTTCAACACCAAATCAACGGCGTGGGGCTCCCCGACGACGGATCCGCGGGGCCGCACGGTACTAGAGTGGCTTACTGAGGTTGGTCTATGCATTTTAAACCGCGGGACGGAGAACACTTGCGTCCGTCAACGGGGTGGCTCAATCGTCGACTTGACGTTTACCACCCCAGACCTCGCCTGCTATATACGCGACTGGCAGGTGCTGGTGGACGAGGAAACACTTTCCTATCACCGGTATATTCGGTTCAGCGTCTCCTCGTCCCTGACGGACACAGTGAGAGAAGGATTGCGTGAGATCGGTCTGCGATGGGCCCTGAAGCGCCTCAACGCCGAAGTGCTGCAGGAAGCGGCCCTCGTCTTTGCGTGGAGTTACTCTTATTCAGGGCAGGTCCCAGTGGACGTGGACTTAGCAGCGGACGGGCTGTGCGAGGCCATGTCGGTCATATGTGACGCTGCGATGCCGCGCGCACGAGCCCGTCAGCCCAGACGTCAAGTCTACTGGTGGTCGGAGGAGATAGCCGAACTACGCCGACACTGCGTGATGAGGCGCCGCCGATACCAGCGGTATCAAAGGCGAAGGCGGCGGGAGACTGAGGTGTCACAGTCTCTTTACGCCGCTTACCGCGATGCTTCGAGGGCACTGAGCGTGGCAATCGATGAGGCCAAAAAGCAGGCTTGGGAACAACTGCTGGCGGGGCTTGAGCGTGACCCGTGGGGCCGCCCGTATAACTGGGCGAGGCAAAAGCTCCACCCATGGGTGCCACCCACCACTGCCACGCTCCAGCCAGTTGTACTCCAGAGGGTGGTTGAGGGCTTGTTCCCCGGTGCACCGGGGACCGAATTCACGCCTCCCACCGCGATACTGGCCTCGTCGAGCAATCTCAATGTGACTGAGGACGAGCTTACCCCCATCTCAGCTGGTGAGATGGGTGCTGCAATGCTCAGGATGAGGGCCAAGAACACGGCACCTGGGCCTGATGGCATACCAGGTCGTGCTTGGGCCCTCTCCTTTGAGCACCTGGAACCCCACCTGAAGGCCCTGTTTGACAGGTGTATAAGGGAGGGAAAGTTCCCCAAACGGTGGAAGAGGGGCAAGCTCGTCCTCCTAAGGAAGGAGAACCGTCCCGCGGACGAGCCCTCGGGCTACCGCCCGATTGTGCTGCTTGACGAGGCGGGCAAACTGTTGGAGCGTGTTGTCGCTGCCCGCCTCGTTAAACACCTTGAGACGACAGGGCCCGACCTGGCTCCTACTCAGTTCGGATTCCGGATAGGCCGATCCTTCGCTGGACGCCATATCCTGCGTCCGCGGCCTCTCCGAGGAGGCGTGCTCTAGCAGTAGCGTGTTACTCGCGGTGTCGTTGGACATAGCCAATGCGTTTAACTCGCTGCCCTGGAGCACGATACTTGGAGGACTGGAATACCACCGAGTGCCCCGGTACCTCCAAAGCCTCGTCGGGGACTATCTCTCCAACAGAGAGGTAGTCTTCCCTACGATGAACGGAGAGGGACGAAGTCCCATGTCGTGCGGCGTTCCACAGGGGTCCGTTTTAGGCCCTCTTTTATGGAACGTCGGATACGACTGGGTGCTTCGTGGCGCTAACCTCCGTGGCGTCGGCATCGTTTGTTATGCCGACGACACATTGGTTACTGCCCGGGGAAAGACGTATACGGAGGCGTCAATTCTGGCCACTGCTGCTGTCGCGACAGTCGTGGCCAGAATCCAGAGGCTAGGTTTGGTGGTGGCACTCCATAAGTCCGAAGCCATATATTTTTACGGCCCCCGACGGGCGCTACCGGCAAACTCTGCCATAGTGGTGGGCGGAACCTCCATTCCAGTCAAGACGACGCTGAAATATCTCGGCGTCGTCCTTGACAGCAAGTGGAGGTTCGAGGCGCATATGCAGCAGCTGTCCCCCAAACTTTTGGGGACAGCTGGCGCATTGAGTCGCCTTCTCCCGAACACCAGAGGAGGAGGAAGTAGCTGCCGCCGCCTCTATACAGCGGTGGTTAGCTCTATGGCCCTCTATGGTGCCCCCATATGGGCGGGATCCCTGCGGCGCAATGGGATAGCCGTCCTGCTGGCGGCCCAGAGAGTTATGGCGGTGAGGGTATGTCGGGGATACCGAACACTCTCACATGAGGTGGCATGTGTCCTCGCCGGACTGCTCCCATGGGACCTTGAGGCGGAAGTCCTGGCGTCGGTCTATCAGCGCAGAGCGCAAGCGCGGGAGCGGGACGAGCGACCGGCACCGCGGGAGGTGGCGCATTGGCGTGATCGGGCAGGGCGTCAGCTCTTGCCACATGGAGAGATAGGCTCCTTGCAGGGCCCACACAGAGGGGGGCCGGCGCTCAACGACTCCTTGAAGCGATCCGGCCTGTACTTGAAGAGTGGGTGCGGAGAAGGCATGGTGGCCTCTCTTTTCGGTTGACACAGGTTCTCTCAGGACATGGTTGTTTTGGGAGATACCTCTGCAACGTCGCACGGAGAGAGCCCACCCCGGCATGCCACCAGTGCGGCTGTGTCGAAGACACCGCCCAGCACGCGCTGGAGTCATGCCCAGGAGGAGCGGGACCGCGGCGATCCCTGATCGCGGTCGTAGGGTCCGACCTCTCCTTATCGGCCATTATTACGAAGATGGTCGGTGACGAGAGGTCATGGGACGCAGTGGCCTCATTCTGCGAAATTATTGTTTTGCAGAGGGAGGCGGAGGAGCGGAAGAGGGAGAGAAACCCTCTCTCTCATCCGCTCCGGAGGGCGCGGACACGGAGGCGAGCCAATTGAGCTCGCACTCCGTCTCCGCTCCGAGGACCTGGGGCATCGGGTGCGGGGACGGCCGGTGCCCCCCATCAGGATTAGGTCCTCACGAGGTGTGGATGTACCCTGTGTTCCGGGGCATCTCACGAGGCGGAAATGGGGTGGGCTCTTTACACCCACCCCAGAGTCTGGACCTACGTAGGCGGGCAGCGACGTCGGTGGGGGCTGTGGCTGAATGCAGTAGCGGGCCCGCGCCCCCTGCCACCTGTCGACGACGGAGGAACACCGCAGAGGTTTGGTGGGAAGGTCGCCCTTCTGGCGGAGACTCCCACACGTGCACCAGCTCTCCCCAGAGCTGGTGATCAGGGTATAAAACGTTCCTCTGCGAAAAAAAAAAAAAAAAAGGGTATTGCAGCAGTGGTACATTTGTCAGGAGTTCTTTACATTTATTAAATGCATCAATATAATTTTGGTCAATCACAATTTTATTACGCTTTTTAAGGCATGATGTTAAAGGTTTTGTGACCTGTGCAAAGTCTTTGATGAAACGTCTGTAATAGCCAATGACTCTGAGAAAACTTTTTATTTCAGTGGTCGTTTTAGGTAAGGGGTAGTTCAGTACTGCTGCAACCTTGTCGTCATTGGGCTTAAGCCCGTCTTAAGTAATGGTGTGGCCTAAGTAAAGGACTTCCTTTCGTAGGAATTCAGACTTATCTAACTGAATTTTCAAGTTGGTGGCCCTAAGTCTGTCGAATATAGTCCGTAGTTTCTGGATAGCTCGTTTAAACTAGCTGAGAACACAATGACGTCATCTAGATAGACCATACAGTGTATTCCCTGCAGTCCCCTAAGTACGTTGTCCATGGCTCGTTGGAATGTAGCTGGAGCGGTCTTCAAGCCAAATGGCATTCGTAAAAATTCATAATGACCATTTTGCGTGCTGAAAGCTGTCTTTTCCCTATCCTGTTGCTCTACTTCGATCTGATGGTAACCGCTTGCTAGATCAAGCGTGCTAAAGTAAGAGCTCTTTCCTAATTTATCGAACAAGTCATTTATACTAGGCAGAGGGTATCGGTTATCAATGGTGATATCATTAAGTCGTCTGAAATCTACAACCATTTGCCATTTAAGTTCTCCTGATGCATCCATCTTCTTTGGAACAAGGTGAACCGGTGCGTTCCATGGAGAATGAGATTCCTGAACGACGTTGTCTCTCAAAAGCTTCTCTACTTGTTGGTTAATTTCATTTACTTGGGCAGGTGCTTGTCTAAAGGGCCGTACAAAAATTGGATCTTCGTTTTTTGTACGTATTTTATGCTTGACTTGATTTGTGAAACTTAAAGGAATTTGTTCACAATAGAATATATCCTTGTATTCATTGCAAAGTCTAAAAATTTTATCCCGTTCCTCATTATTAGTATGATCGAGTCGAAGCTTTTGCAAGTTTTGTTCTGACAACTGGTCTGTCTGTATGTCTGTACTATGTTCAGTAAAATTTACATTACAGTCAGTTGTGTCAAAACGGGTTACTGTAAATGGTCGTGTAACCGTCAGAGTCATAGATTGATTGGAAGTGTTCTGAATGACTGTTAATGCATACCCGTTTGTGCAATTGACTAATGCACAGGGCATTCGTACTCCAGAAGTAAATTCTTTAAACTCAACGATGGCTTCTCCCGAGTGTTGGTCAGTCGGGATTGTAACGCGTTTTTCGCATCGTGAAGGCAATGACGTAGTTTAAGTTGTTTACAATTGGTATACAAGTCGTTTTGGTCCGTAATATCAAATCTTTTAAATCTATAATTGCATCTAACTGTTTGAGTAAGTCATTACCTATAAGTCCTTCGTATCGTTCGTCTACGTCATACAAGTAAAACTTGTGGTAATCGTCACTATTGAATGTAGGTAACAAGGGAATCTCTATGACTTCGTTGTGCTGACTGCTAGCGTGAGTTCTCACAACTTGGAATGGTTCATGTTTAACGTAATCTAAAAAGTAGTGGTATGCCAAGCTAGGGCTTATGAAAGACCGAGTACTTCCTGTGTCTATCATGAACTTCGCATTAATTTCAGGTATATAGATATACGGCAATTTTAGGTTGGAGTCACAGTTCAGTTCTATGACTTCCCGTTGTCGTGAGAGGCTTGTATCTGAAAATTTGCAGTCTCAGTCTCAGGGATGTCTCTCTCGTCTGTAATAGTCATTTCGTCATTATAGTCCTGAGAAGGCATCCACTGTACGTCATCGATAGGGTACACGTCATGACTGTCATATCCGTAGTCAACGTCCTGGTAATAATCGTCATGGTATTGTACGTCATCGTTGTCAGAGGTAAGCTCATTCCACATAAAACCCTGTTGCGGTGCCTGTTGAGGCTGCGGTCTTGGAGGAAGTGTCCGCATAGATACATCGGTCGACTGATAATGGGGCTTTTGAATTTGTGGTGGTTTGTACCCAATTGTTGTGGGGTCATGCCAAAGTTTTGTTGAGGCCTATTACCGAACTGCGGTGGCTTATAACCTAACTGTGGTGGTTTGTGGTGTTGTAAGTGGTTTGTGTGTTTGTGTGGTGGTAGGTAATTTGAGGACGATAGCCAAATTGTGGAGGACGATATCCTAATTGGGGTTTATAACCAAAATTATTTTGCTGCCCGAACTGCGGTCTAATATTCTGAGAGTTTTGAGGTAAGCCAAAATTATTTTTTTGTGGCGTAGCATAATTGTACGGTAGCACGAAAGGTTTTAAACCACCTTGAGGTTGAAACGTCACCGGAGGGGTATTTCCAAACTTAAACCCTAGTCCAGGAACAGTAGAAGGCTTTAGCGCGGAATTATTGCCGTGCATACGATTTCGCATCGTATACTGTTCTGACCTCCTCAAGCACTACTCCTAAGGTATCTTCTAAAGTAGCAGGTGCCTTAAGCCTAACTACACGAACCATATTCTCAGGTAAATTGTACAGAAATAAATTTAGCGCCGTGTTATTATATATTGCGATTTTCACGCGCTTAAGTTCAGTGTCACTCAATAAGTTTACTTTTGAGATAAGAAGTGAACGAATAGTTTGTACTGTACAGCAAAAATCCAGATATGATTCACCTGATTTAATTTTACACGACTCTAATTCTATGCTTATGCACTCTTCACTTCGTGGATCACCAAAGTGCTGTTGCAAAAGTTCTCTTAGGGCGGACCAGTTCGAAACGTCCTCCCTTTCAGATAGTAACGCGGCTGCATTATCAATTAATCGGCTCATAATCGCATGCAATACATATATGTTCTGTTCTTCATGCCCTCGAAATCGGGTTACAACATATTCGCACTTTCTCAAAAATAAACTTAACTGTCGCTTATCACCGCCAAATAACGGGATAAGCCTTAACATTTCATTTGGAATAGGCACTATTTGTACCGTCGAAACTACAGGTTCCGTTGGTAAGGGAACATGGTGTGGACGTGGTTCCATTTTGATAGAGTAACGCACGATTTAGACAAACCAATATGATAATCTAAATTATACACACACAATGTAACACTTAAAATAAACACATGTAAAATCAATAAACACAATAGATAACGTAAAACACAGTCAAAAATTAAATAAAAAGTGTAAAATGCAAATATCCTAACAAATTAATAAAGTGTAAATAAATTCCAAAAATGTTGTATTTATATATTATCAATTATTCACTTTTTTTAAATCGATTAACACATTCATTAAATATTTTTAAATATACTATAAAACTTTTATTTAATTGATTGCCCGTTCTGTTTTATATTCGCTCTACATTCGTAGCCTTATCAGTCCAGACACCGTCCAGACGTTCTTAGAAATAGATAAGCGCTTGGTAGAGCTTTATACCAAACAACCAGATTAGATTATAACTAGCACCCTTTTATGAAAAATATAGGAGAGGTATTAGTAAGGAAGGCAAAGAGTTTTACTCACCAACCGACCGTTACTCCCATACTGGGCACCATCGGGAAGATGACGAATTTTTGTGGTTCGTGGATCGTTTCACAGCTACTCGCGTCGCACTTGCGTTATCCCGGTGAATTTGGACACTCGAAATTTAAACGAAATACGGCACAGCCTTGACAAAACGATCCTACCGGCTGCGCCAGTCAAACTTCCTTTTAGGATAAAAGGTTTTTTAAAAACTAAAAATTAAACAAATTAAAAATACGTCCAGCCGATTTGGAGGCTCTAATTATAATGAAATAAAATATGAATGACAAAACCCATCTGCGTGGGTAACTTATCCTAAGTACTAACCAGCGACCACCTATGACAATGCTAAGTCAGCTGGAATGTTGCTGCTAATATGGATGGTTCGGGCGATGCATAACTAGCTACTGCAAGGGATAATAAACCTATATAAATATAAGCGTCCTAAGAACTTACGTACCTTAAATAACTCTAAACCATTTCAGCTACCTAGATATAATACACATATGGAAAGAGAACCTACAATCACCTTCTACCAAAATAAATTAACACTTTACCTAAAGACATACAGGACATATACCTCCACACTGCACGCCCTTTTAAAATTCTTAAAAATAAACTTATATTATTAAATAAATCTGATTATGTACTTTAAATACTTAGCTATTTATCACGTAAAAAAAAAATGTTATTTTATAAATTATATACATATTATAAGTTACCGAACTCATTGACTGCTCATAAGCCCGGAGTCATGCTTCCGGAGTCTATAATTTTAAGTACAATTTATGTTTTGTTTGTAATTTTGGACTATAAGGAAATTTAAAAAGAACTTGAGACGTTAAGTTGTTAAGTCTCAAGTGCCTGTAGTTTTGCCGTCAACCACACCTTCAAACCGAAACACAGTATTGCGAACATTACTGCTTCACGGTAGAAAAAGGTATTGGTGGCAGTACTACCCTGATGAACTGTGTCGTCAACTTGAACTGTGTCGCATTGTCAGATACAACAGTCTTTGGGAGGCCACGGCATGATGTGAATCTTCGAAAGGCAAGTAGACATTCCTGTGCTGTCAGGTCTTATAGCAATCTCCATGTGTACAGCTCTTATAGCAAGGCAGGTAAAGAGGCATGCCCATCGTTTTTCTTTCCCACTCGCCGTCCTTACAAACAGTGGGCCAAAATAATCCATACCGGTGTATGTGAACGCTGCACTGTAGTTGACTCGCTGAGCAGGTAATGCAGGTGCAGACGGTAGTTTGTATGGGCCACCACCATGTTTGACACAGCGTGCACACTTCTTCAAAACCTTTTGTACCTGAGCTCTGCCTTGAGGTATCCAGTATTGTTGCCTTATAATACTCAGTGTATGTGGGACACCTACATGGTAATTCCTCTCATGTATATCTTGAATGATCTTGTTCGTAAACTCACAATCTTTAGGTATTAGAATAGGGTGCTTCATCTCATATGACCATGTAGTGTTCCCCATACGACCGCGACATCTGAGTATACCATCTACATCCAGATATAACCCCAAATTCCTGGACAGATGAGTTTTCTTTTCCACTACTTCATCAGGAAAATGTTGCCTCTGTAATTGCTTTATATCTGGATTATTATCCTCAGCACTGGGCACACTGTCAGGAACAAATGCTTCGGTACTACTGTGTTCGTCCTGCCAATCCATCTCCTCTTCACTGAGTACATCTGGACAGTCATCGTCCAGAGCCACCCCAGCGGCGCAGGCTGAAACTCGGTCTACATGTGGTTCACATGGCCATAACTCCTTTTTTTCCAATAAAAATCCAGGTCCATTCAACCATAAGTTCCTTTTCTTTAGCCACTGTTCTGGTCTGGTTGCAAGGTCAGCTGGATTCAAATTCGTGTTAACATATCGTGATTCAACCCTTCCATTTGATCTAATTTCATCAACACGTCTCTGAACAAACGGAGGAAGGACTTTATCCAGCTGAGAGCGATGAGACTGTCTGTCCATAGGTACTGCTTCTTAATATCCATGCCAAGAGCACTGGACACATACTTCAAAAGCCTGCTTCCTATGAGGCAACCAAGTAGCTCCAATCTAGGAATCTTCAGATCCTTTTGTTCTTTTAGTGGAGTGACTCGTGACTTTGCCATGATAAAGGAAACTTTCGTTGTCTGGTTATTCACTGCTCGTAGATAGACGACGGATCCATAGGCGGACTTGGACGCATCAGCAAAGCAGTGCAGGTCTATTTCGGTACTACCATCACTCGCTGACAGGTCAATATACCGTGGAATATGAATGTCCCTTGCTGCCATTAAATTTGCAATGATAGCCTTCCAAGCTTGTCGTGTTTCTTCATCAAGTGGTGTTTCCCATTTCATCTTCCTCTTCCAAAGTTCCTGTAAAAGCATCTTAGCCGGCAATACTAAAGGTGCTGCAAATCCACAAGGGTCATAGATTGATGCAAGTGTTCTCAAGACACCCCTTTTGTTCGTAGTCCTTTCAATATTACTGGAGTCAAAGATACCGTCACTAAGATTTAACTTTAAACAGTCATCTTCCAAGTTCCATGTCAAACCTAGTACTTTCATTGCCTGATTTTCGTTTGAGCGATGTTTTTCAGGTATTGTGGAGAGAAACTCTTGGTCATTTGATGACCATTCTCGGATGTTCATTGAGAGCTCGTCAAACACTTCCCTGGCACTGTGATAAAGCTGTTTTGCCTTGTCAGTTGACTCTGCTACCGTTACCAGATTATCAACATAGCATCTATCTGCAATGTCTTTCAGAAGAACTGGATTGGTTTTTGCCATATGGTATCGGATTGTAGCTGTCAATAAGAAAGGACTCGAGATTATTCCAAATGGAACTCTGCAAAACCTTAGATGCAGCAAATTGTCTTCAGACAGTTCCTTAGTAGGATCCTTTGCCCAAAGGAATCTGGTAACATCTCGGTCTTCTTTCTGGATTCCAACCTGAAGAAAAGCCTTCTCAACATCAGCTACAATACCAACCCTTCCAGTCCTGAACTTCAAGAGCAACGCCAATAAGTCTTCCAGCATAGATGGACCTCGATACATGCATTCATTAAGACTCTTCTGATCCTTAAGTTTAGCAGAAGCATCATATACGATCCGGCCTCTCTTCCCTTTTTGCTTGACCATATGGTGAGGCAAGTAATGTACTGAAGGTGTAGCCTGAGAGGCTGGCCCCATCTGTGGTACTACTGGCTCTATAACACCAGCTTCAAGCTGCTCCTTTAAAATCAAGTTGTAGTCATCTACCGTTTCCTGATCTGATCTACGTAGAAGACTCTTCAGGCGTCCATATGCAAGTCCATAGTTGGTAGGTAACTCGGGTGGTTGTTGTGTCCATGGCCACTTGACCTCATATCGACCATCTTTATATTGAGTCGTCTCATTAAAGTGACTGACCGCTTCCTCCTCTCTGGTTGTCTTTGGAGAGTCAGTAATACCAATGCTTTCTAGAGCCCAAAGAAACTTCATGTCAATATCGCGTAGTGGTAGATCAGGTTCAGTGAAGTATGGACATTCTATTTCTTGAGATTGACTGTACGTGATGAGCGATAAGTCTTCCCTGAACTGCGTCTCACCAGTACTGCCTGATTGAATCCAGCCAAAGTCAGTATTCACCAGGTAGAGATTGTCTCGTATTACGATATGCTCATTTTTCATGAAGGAGAAGTAATAATCATTTCCAATCAATAGATCAATGCCTTCTCCAACAGTGTCATCATCCGCTACAATATCTATATCACTATTCACTATGGGGAACACAGCAATCTCACCAGTGATGTGTGGAACAACATTAACTTGAATCCTTCTTGATACATTGCGCTTGGTCTTCAAAATGATCTCTGTAGATGGACTACAAGTTTTCTTTGGTTCATTTGAGCCAAATGTGTAGATCATAAAGAAGGTCTTCTTTGTCCATTATAAGTCCTAATTTGTTAGCCATTCGTTCTGTCAGATAACTTCTCTGGCTACCACAGTCGAGAAGCAGTCTGCAGTGTAAATCACCATCATTACTGCTTATCCTTGCCGTTGCCGTCTGTAAACAAGACATTCTTTCGCTAGAACTAAAGCAATCGGAAAGGTTTTTATTGTGAACAAAATTACTTGGTTCATTACCAGTGGCTTCAGGCTTGGATGTCTTGTCTTCCTTCTGTTTTCCTCCCTTGGCAAACTTCGTATAGCATAATGCCCTGTGGTGTTGCCCGCTGCAGTGAAAACATGTGCGTTTGAGCTGGCACTGTGCCACTTGATGGCCACTGCGGAAGCATTTGTAACATTTGTTGCCCAATTTCCCCTTGCGTTGCCTTATAGATGAAAATGAGCAACACTGATCACTGTAATGGTTGCCTTTACAGAAATCACATTCCATTTTACTTCTCTTTGAAGCAGTGTCAGCTCCTGTTGTCATCTTCCTTTTAAATGACTCTCTGCGCTTATTTTCCTTCAATGTGCTGTATCGCTGCTTAGCTTCTCGTACATGTAGAGCCTCAGTTGAAGAGCCTTGAGCACTTCTGTAGTTCAACTGAGAGCTAGATGTTGGATCGTGCACTTTTGATCTCTCCGTAGCACTTACAACCTTCTCCAATGCTGTTCTAAGAGATTGAACGCTGTAGCTACTACCACATTGAAGGTTTACTTGGTAGAGAATGGATTCAGGGAACTTATCCAGTATAGTCACTCTCAAGTGATTGCTATTAACATCTTCTCCCAACGACTGTAGGATGCGAAGGTGCCTTTCAATTTGGTCCAGCGTGTGTCTGCAATCACTTGAAATATGGCTTGCCTTCTTCAAGGTATTCAAGGCTGTGTAGTGAGCATCAACTACTCTCTCCTCTGAACCGAAGCGTGCCTTAAGGATACTGATAGCAATAGCATAATTGCTGTTAGTCGTGCTGAGTCCTTGTATTGCTTGGTAGGCATCACCTTCTAGCATGGAAAGCAGGTAGGACAGCTTCACTACATCCTTGAGCTGCTTGGTGTGTATGTTTTCTTCAAAGCGGTCCCAAAACTCAGTCCACTTCAAGGTGTCACCGCTAAACTTCATGAGTTCCAATTTCGGGAGTTTTGTTGATGTCGATGGAGAACTTTGTACAGGATCTGATTGTTGCGGTATACTGTCGGTAAGAGATTCCAACTCAATCAAAACTTGTTCAGCCTCTAATTGATCCTTTAAAAAATTATCCATTGCTTCAGAATATTATGGCTTCTCTGCACATGTGATATGACTCCTCAAATACCTCGGTGGCAAACTTCAGCATTCTAATAATCCGCATCAATTCAAGCTGGTTTATTCCGTCACAATCTCCGCATAAGTTGAGTCTCCTTGCCGGTGCCAAGAAGAGACAAAAGGTTGTACATGTCTTCGGTTAAACCGAGTCCTAAATATATCTTCGATGGTTTTGAGCGAAGCAGTCAACGTCTGTCGATGGTTGTACTGGAATTATCAAACAGTACCTTACTACAAGATTCTTTACAGACATAGGTACCTAATAAATATTTTTTATTCAGTTTCTAATACATTTAGCTTAGGATATACTCACTAACCTCTCTCCAGTACAATAAAAACCACTGAGATTAGTCTATCCGTGTATATATAACGGTAAGTGTCAATATAGGTAGGTACCTATATGCGTGATTCCGGCCTTGTGAGTGAAGTATTATACTCGTTTGTGACTCCGACTGAAATAGAATCGTATACCTCTTGTTACATACCGCACATACACATATACGTAATGAATATACATAAAAGTAGCGTTCTTTTATCTTTTGAGAACTTAGATCGAACAAGCCAGCCGGTGCCGGTATAGACAAATAACATTTTGTTGATTTGGTGAAGACATGACAACTTACTTCAATGGTTTCGACGATTTGCAATGATTAGATAATGTCCTTCACTAACCAGTATCCCTCGAAACCACACTTTTACTATAAAATGTGAGAAAACGCTGTAAATCCACAAATTTCACAAATTTGGCGGCACAAAAATTAATAAGAATAGCGAAAGTGTCGCTGAGTGATGTGCCGGTTCTATCCGTTTCGTTTGGCCGGATCCAAACGATCGATTCGAAATCGGTATATTAGTTTTAAAATACATATCACTGTAACCTTTTCTTATACTAAACGTAACATGACGCGCATAAATAACTTATAACTTTCCGTATTACTTGATACTTCGATACCTACTATACCGTAAAATCAAAATAATGATTTACGATAAAAGTCAAATCGGATAAACAAATAAAATCGTTATTTTCACATCCGAAATCTTATCACAACACTCCCAGTGTTACCTTTTAATTATCGCTTATGTTATGTGTCTCCGTAATGCGTTCGCTGTTTATATAGTTGGTATCAATAAAAGATCACCACACGTAAAAAGTAAAATAAGGTAAAAATAATCGTCGAAAAAATTTCGCGGGTAGCATAAATAATATTATCTTAAATTAAAGTGAAAATAGTAGGTACCATGCAAACACGATCAAAATGCAATAATTTACCAAAAACCAGGAATAAAACGCATAAGTTAAGTCTCATAGTTTATTCATTTTATTGCTACGAATATTTTAAGAATAGGGGTTCGGGAAGAAATATGTAGGTATTTTATGGATTCATTGCCGATCTTTACTTGTGTCAAGCCAATCTTGACAAATACAATTGAGTCCGAAACTCTGGTGACTACATTGCGAGAATCAACTGTAGCCGGAACGAATCCGGCAGAGCTGTCTACGCCTCAGATTGCAGTTTCTGCCTGTCACCTGGCAGCTCAGTGGATGGGTATTTACTTCTCCAAACACAAGCCAATCTTGGCAAATAAATACTATTGAGTCCGAAACTCTTGTGACTACATTGCGAGAATAAACTGTAGCCGGAACGAATCCGGCAGAGCTTGTTCCACGCCTCAGACTTCCCCAAACATGCATGTCACCCAGGCTAAGATCGACAATGAATCCCAGCATCTCCACCATGTCTTGGCGTCACCCAACAACCGGGGTAAACAGTAACTCTGGATATCGGTGACGCCAAGAGTATAGATTTATAATTATATATATATATATTGGATGCAACCCAATCTATTACGTATAATAGGTTAGGTTGGAAAGTGAGTCATCCGCATTGACAGTGATTCTGATACAGTGGCAAACGCTCCATGACACCCAAGCATTGCCGTAAGGGCCAACACGCCTGGGATAGGAAACCAGGTACGCATACGCTGATCACCAGCCGTATGGGATAGTCAGGCCCGTCCTCACCTCTCCCACCGGCTTACACGTTAGCGAGACTCCCCGAAGGAAGCCCGCATATTAGGGGGTTTCCCCCCACAGGCCTCCACACACCCCTTACAGCCTGCCCTTCCTCCAAATCACACACGTTCCCAACTAGTTTCTGGTTTCCCTGCGCCTCTACGCTGGGCAAACCTCCAACTACTGATCTCAGGGCTTAACCCTAGATCCTGGTGGAACCGCACCACCCACAGAGCAAAGCCAAGGACGTCTCCTGGCTGCATATTGGAACGTGCGCTTAGATGCCATCGATGGCCACAACGTGCATTATATTACTTCACAATGCCGGTCATCGGCTATTACTACAAATGGTCGCAATCTTACCACTGCCTCAGATCACTCAATGTTACATACAGGTCAGATGCAATAGAGAATAATGAACAATTGGGTTGACTCACCGACTACGGTCTCTGTACCGTATCCTTCGTCATTCGTCAGTGCGCACATCGTATCATGTGCGCCACCAGTCCTCATATCGCATCCTTACACTCGAGAGCATATGCAATCGCCTCGCATCGCGCTGATACCTGTACACACTTAAAAAATGTTAATATTGCTTATCGCACAACCGCACGCCGAAAGCGCGAAAACGTTCTATCCCAAATGTCTTTTTTTTTTTTTTTTTTTTTCATTTATTTACAGGACTTTGTCGCTGAGCGACAACATCATCCCAAGAAGTCCACACAAAAAACAACAAAATTAAAAGTAGGTATACAGAGATCAAGACTTAACCAAACATAAATGTGCTAGCTTATATAATATTTTGGCTTCCTCCGATATAGGACAAGCCAATATGCTATTTATAAAGCCAATGTGGATAGTCATATTACGATTAAAACAAGACATTCTAAATGAATCGTTTCGGACACATTCCATCAATACATGTACAACATCTTCAAGCACCCCACAGTCGTCACAATTCGGCGACGTAACTTTTTGCATTAAAAATGCAAACTTGTTTGATGGAATGTGTCCCGAGCGTAGTCTAAGAGCAGTTTTTAAGCTATCTCTGTCTAATTCGGTATTGTCTATCCATGAATATCGTGAGATTTGTGGCTGGATTGTTCTGAACCAAATACCCTTCTCGCGTGATCTCACGTCAAAATATTCTTGCCACATCTCTCTGCATTGCTCCTTTACTAATTTAATGTGATCCGAGTAAATGGGTAACACAGTTAATGGAACTCCATCGTCGACGGCTTGTTTGGCTAGGAGGTCAACCGCATCATTTTCGGTTAGCTCAATGTGAGATGGTATCCATTGTAGTATAACCCGTTTATTATTAGATTGTAAACTTAGAATGGAAGCTAATATCTGATAGGCAATCGGTATACCTCTCACGTGAGAGGTACAACGAGCCAAATGCTGCAGAGCGCTTTTAGAGTCTGTCAAAATGACAAAACGGCCGAAATTTATTGAATTAATATAAGATAGAGCTTCAGCTATGGCAATCAATTCAACATGCATTATAGATATGTCAGATTCAATTCTAAGCTTAATGTAACATCCATTATTAGGGTCCAAAAAAGCCGACCCAGCACCCGTTTTTTCTTTGGAGCCGTCAGTGAAGATTTTATACCAACTTCCATATTCTCGTTCAATAAAATTTATACATGTTGATCTAAGGTCATAACAGCTGTATGTGCGTTTGGCACGATCAACTTGTGGAATGGAATCGGACAAAACTCCATTTAAGTTAATGATACTAACCCAGGTTTCTAGAGAGTACATCCCAAGCTGATGACTATTGTGTATGCTAAGTGAATCTAAAGAATGTTGAGTGTTGATAAGCAAAGGGATTTTTTTATTTAACCAATAACTAGAACTACTATTTGACGCTAATTGTTGTAACAAATTAATCGTATCATTTTCAGAAAAAGACTTAGACTTTAACCAAAATTTTCCAGCGAGATATTTTCTACGCAATTTTAGAGGTGGGAGACATAGATCATTTTCCATCGCGTGTATTGGAGTACTCCGAATATATCCACCAATTACACGAAGAGCCTGATTTTGAATTATATCTAGCTTTAATAAGTTGGTTTGGCAGCTATTATCGTATAAAAAACTAGCGTAGTCGATTCTACTGCGAATAATTGAAATATACAGGCGTCTAAGGTGTTTCTGATGTACTCCCCAACTTGGTCCTGATAAGACTTTTAAAAGGTTCATGAACTTACTTACTTTTTCTATAGTCTCTTTGATATGTTTTCCCCACCTAAGAGAATCCCAAATGTCAAACACATTGTAGAAATTGCCAGTATAAAATATTAGTAATCTTTCAACTCACCAATAGATGGAGCTAGTCGGAACTCGCGATACGTCGCGACACGAAGGCCAGGCGAGTCCGAAACATTATTTTCGTTTTTAGGAGTAAATGAGACATCGAGAAATTCTGAAAACAGTTTTTTGGTAATAACGGCAGACATACTTACGAAAGGTTGATTCTTTGGTCAACTCAGCCCGCGGGCCGAAAAGCCTACTACGAAATTTATTTATATTGTCTTATAGTCAGCTTAGCCCGCGGGCTGGAATGACCACTATGAAAATATTAACTTAGCCCAAACCTAACTCAGCCCCCGGGCTAGATGACCACTTTGAAATATGATGTTTTTAGTCGACTCAGCACGCGTGTCTTATTGTAAACTTAAACAGCTGTTGTGCAATGCAAAATTATTGTCATGTCTGGAAAGAGGATGCACTATCTCCATTACTATTATTATTTATTTGTACTTGCTGGACATGTTATTTCTCTGAGAAGTGTCCAGATCTGTCATTACAGAACAGGGAAACCTCTCTTGCCTACCTAGACGGCTTGGAGATTAACATAAAAATACAGAAGTACGGGCTTCTAGACGTTTAATAGACTTCTAGAAAGCCCAGGAGCTAGGTCGTGAGTACAGACAGTTATGCGATAGACCCCTCGTTACGGTCACGCGCGGGGACTTATCTCAGATTAGCAGTGTAGGCCTCGTTCTTAATTTAAAGTAATATTAATCTGGGTTGCTTAAACATTTAGACATTTTCAAAAATACTCTCGGGCCTTTATTAAAAAACGTTCCGTAAACATAGATTAGGCGTAACATGCTTTGTCTTGCTTTCACGCGTGACATTTACTGCAAGCGAAAAATTGACAGATAGATGTTTTAACTACTCCGGGTTTATTAAAAGTTTATTAATAAGGCCGTCGGGCTTTAAGCTATGCGTAAAATGTCGTCGTTACATATAATCTGATTAATCTATGAAATGTCGGAAGACAAACTTTTTCGGAACTTTATAAAATCTATGTACATTTTTAATATCAGACGTATTGCTATAATACCGACTGTTTTTTATCGACACAGCAGAGCCTCCCACGCAGTTGCTACAGTTTTGACCGTTACTACACAACTAGAATCATATAATCTGACGATTTTATACGTTTTGCCGTTTTGCTATTATACATTGTTTTGGTCGTGGGATCTCGTATAGGAACAGCACGAAAAACAGATCGGATCTTGCGCGCGGTCTGTGCTGTACAAACAAGAGTGTTTTTATTACTTTCAGCTAGGTATCTATACCTTGCTGAAAGTATATAATTATAATAAGTAAAGACATCACATCACTATTTGTAGGTATGTGGTATCATTGTTTAAGAGGTTTACATAGACTGTGGTTTTACTAAGATCCAGCTTACTACCAGGGTCATAGCCTGAAGTACGGTGGGTCTGAAGGGTGAACTACTTTAATTACTGTGTAAAGCAGAATTGGTTTCGTGTCTTGTATGTTTGTGAGTGCCCGTGCCTAACGTGATAAAGGGAATCCAAGTACCTACCGTTATTTTAAACGTTTTGTTTAATAGGTAGTTTTATATTTCGCTGTATAGTAGACGAACAGTGGGCTAGGCAGGCAACATAGCACGCAGAACATGAGCGATGGGGTCGGAAGGTTCTAGAGGAAGACCACGGATCAGCAAGCGCAACGACAATGTGGATTGACGATCTGACAAATGTAGCAGGACAACGTTGGATGCAGGCCGCTTCCAACCGGTGTTTTTGGAAAATTATGGAGGAGGGATATATTCAGCAGTGGACGTCCTACGGTTGAGATGAGACGAAGGGCACTGCGGAAGGTATTAGGAATATTCTTAAAAACAGATGGAAGAAATAACATTTTATTTATATAAAACTACTACATACGTCATCAATTATAAAAATAACAATTATTTAAGTACAATTTAAATTACATACTTTAAAGCGTAAATATAACAAGGTACCAGTTTCTTCTTCACAACATTTTTCAACTTTTTATATGTAGGTAAAGCAGTACAGAAAATAATTTAAAGTTTCGATTTACAGGTATCTTTACAGATTATATCTTGGGTGACTTGGGACAATTCCTACCGTTCAGTGGGCACGAAAATTTAAGTGTGACGTTGACGTATTCGGTACAGACTATTAATTATCTAGTACAACTGTGTCACATATAACTCATAATGCGTACTGTGTAGGTACGTCAACAATTACGTTACACTTATACAATTTTTTGAGATGGGCCTACAGTATACACACAGTAATATATAGTTAAAAAAACTAGGCATAAATAACCAAACATTAGACTGTTCGTGAATAACGATTTCCAGTCAGTACTAAAAATCGTATTACTTATTTATTAATTATTAAATTAATAACTCCTAGGGACCGGATTTTTTATTTTCGGAAATGATTAAGTATCTGATTAAAATAGCTTATACTCGTAGGCACCGATTTCGTATATTTCAATCTCACCTTTTATCATCTGGTACACTTCAAATATGAATGCCATTCTTCCTTGATTTTCAATTTTGAATCACGTTATACAATGTATATGCAATCTTATCAAATAATAATGAAAAATGCAAATATAATAAAACAAGTACAATTTGAAAAATTTAATACCGACTTCCATTCTATTTGGAGTGTAACTCAAAAACTACTGAACCGAATTTGATGAAATTGGATAAATGGGACCACGCGGGAAGCACTAGATTTCAAACAAAAAAAGAATTTTGAGAATCGGTACATCCTATCGCAAGTTATGAGGTAACAAACAAAAAAATATAAAGATGTGCATTTTGAAAAAATTTATACCGACTTCCGTTCTATTACTTTGGTAAAAATCAGTTAATGGAGTGTAACTCAATAACTAATGGATCGAATTTATTGAAATTTAAATGGGACCACACAGGATGAACCAGCTTTCAAACAAAAACCCATTGGAAAGTTATGAGGTAACAAACATAAAAAAAGTCGAATTGAGTACCTCCTCCTTTTTGGAAGTCGGTAGAAAATATAATGTACCACAGAGGTGACTTTGTGGCGAGCAGTTGTCGGTGAGCGACGAACCGTTTGGGCCCCCCATGATCCTATGGGATAGTCAAAAAGCTTGCGGGAACCACGGGGCAAGTTAGTAGTATATAATTATTATGAATAATAATACTTCTTACCTACGTGAAAAAATTGCTTTTCCATGTGTATATAAAATGGTGTTATGAAAGACCTAGATTATAAAACTTTAAATTAACAAGATTTATATTACAAATTCAAGATATGACTTTGATTGAGTCACAGTAAAATAATTAAAAAAATACGCCTCCGGGGTAATTTATTTAAACATAATATGAAAAGGCATAAAAAAATGCGACTATCCGATAAACAATAAAAAACACAGTGGTGACATCTCAGTAATAATTTCTTGGTTAAGAGGTACATAGAAAAACCCACCGACTACTCAAAAATAAAAATACGGTTAATAAAACAAAACTAAAATCAAAATAATACGACCATTTATTAGTAAAAAAAACAAAAAATAATACTAAAACAATCTACTTTTTGGTGTTAGTAGTTATACAACAAAGTTATTTTCTAATATACGAGTAAAATAAATAGTTTAAGTAGATCAATTAAAAATTGCACGAAAATTAAAAATGTATTATCGAATACGATTTTCGCAATGGCACTTTTGAATATAATAGAGAAATAGGCTAAAAATACTATTTACATGAGAAGAAATACTATATTTTTTGCTGATATATCTACGCTAAAATATATCATACCTAGCATATGGCAAAAGTATAGTCTACAGGGGTTTGATACTTATTTACAAATTGATTAAAATTATCAATACTTACCTATAAGTATTTAAAACGGATTAAAAACTATGTTAGTACAAGTTGATGATGGATTTATAAAATTGGAGTACAAAAAACATAGACGGATTCGATAGTCTTTCAAAATATGTTTTACACAAGGCAAAATTCTATTAGGTACATTATCCTATTCGATATAGGTAATACCTATTTCATTTATTGATGCAATTAATTAATTACATTATCAATACAAATGTCATGAGGTAAAATTCTACAGGTAATATCCAATTGGTTTTAAGTGTGCTGTTTTTATTTTATAATACAATGTAAATGACATCGGTCAAAATAATAATGGTTACATTGTTTAAAAGGGTCATTATATTATCTTACGTAAGTAGATACGCTATTTCATTTGATTCAATCAATCAGTTTGCAGTTGATGAGTTGATAAATGACTTTAATTCTAGCCAGAACTGGATTATTCACATCGCTAAAATAAACTTGCATATAATTGTCAGCCCATCTTGAAACAACAATAGTTGTTTATTGTTCATAGAGAAAAAATATATTTAACAGAATTTATGGTTAACAGAATGACAGTCTACGAAGAAATAATATCAGGACTTAAAAAAAAGAATCGTGCTAATTCAATAATATCGTTCACGCCGCTATGACTCAGCTGTCAAAGTAAACGTTGCAGCACGCGCGTGGACCAATCCCTGCTTTCCTTCTGTAATTTAAACCAATCACCGAACATGTCTATTTGTAACCTCGGAAGTAATTCGTATTTGGAATTATACGTCGTTTTGGTTTGAAGGACCACTCTTTGTGTGGAATTTGTTCTGAGTTATGCTTCCTGACATTATTTCTTCGTAAATGACAGCATAATATTATAAAATTGCAAGCTGAGTCATGACTAAATACACAAAAATATGAAATATTGTCACTTTATGCCATTTCTACTGATTCTTTTTGTTAATGTTTAGAATAGTGCCAATTAAAAATTCAAGGCAGAAATTCAATTGATGAAACACAAATATCACGGTATTAAAATTTTCTCTTTTGACAAATACGTAATGTATTATGCAAATATGTGAAACTGGACTAACAACCATTATTATTATGTTCGTTATTTACTTTAGACCTTGTCAGATCAAATATCAAAAATAAAGGTACATTAATTTGATCTATAAATGCAATAATATCACTTTCAAGCTTATTGGAATTTATTGACGACCTGCTTCACCCAGCTACTTTTCTGGTCTTCATTTTCTGGATTAATACTGCTTCTATTGGAAGGAATGTTCGCTCTTTCTGTGCTACTACTTGGAGTTATGTTTGTGCTTCTGATTTCTCTTTTATTGATATCAGTCCTTTCAACCTCTCTTCTGCCTGTATCGCTCACACTTCTCTCAAAGGATGCTACTTTCGTTGTTATTGATTTCGGCTTTTCTAACTGAGAAGGCTTCTTGGTGTGACTCGGTTTTGCTAATTGACCTTTTGATATCGACTCAATCTCCATCCGCCTCTCAAACACTGATTTCGTTGTTACTTTCGATTCATTTGTTGATTTCTTTACTTCGTTCGTTTTGATTTTTCTCGTTGCCGAGTCAAGACTTGCTCTTTCAAAACTTAGTCTTTTAATTTGGATGTTACTTTGTGATTTTGAATTGAATTTATTCGTTGAATTTTCATTTTGATCTTTTTCGTTTACTACTTCAGTTTTTGTTATTTTACTTTCATTTGATTTATCTTCGGCAGCTTTTTCATTTGGCGTCGATTCGGGTCTTAGAGCTGTTGGTTTCAAATTAGTGTTTCTCTTAATAGTTCTAGTATTAACTGACTCGTTAGATGAAGAGTTTTCTAAATTTTTACTGGAGAGATTATGTTTGGTTGTTAGTTGCTTAGATTGGAAAGAAGTTGTAGAAGGTATCTGGCTAATTTTAGGTTTCACAGGTACTGGGGGAGCTATTTTAGTTTTAACTTTCTCTGTACTTTCAATCTTTTTTTCATTTATGGTGTTTGCTCCTCCAAAGTTAGTGTTGTTTGTTGTAACGACCGTTTCAGTTTTCTCCCTAATGGTTGTGGTTACATGGGTTTTGAAAGAAGATCTATGTTTTAAGTTATCAACTCTCGTCATACCCTTGAAAATTGTTTTACTAGCCATGTCACTCTTAGATTCATCTCCATCTTCCTGATCTGAATAGACTGCAGAGTCTCTAAAAACATCTTCATCTGTAACTTGTTCAATCTTTTCGAAAGATTTTTCATAATAACTTTCGTCTGAATTGACCTGAATGGACGATTCTGATATTTTTTCAGTTTGATTTGTATTTGTTTTCTGACACTCAAGGTATGTGCCTTCACTTGACGACGTCACAAACGAAGAATTTGAAAACAGGCTGTCGGGTCTTACAGCATTTTTATTTATAAGTACATTAACGTTTTGTAAAGCAAACTTTTCATTCTTCAACGTAGTAGGATCGACGTAATCAGACTGTGCAATTCTTGCTCCCAAATGTTTACTGCCTTGCATGTAAATAGGCATTTTATTCAGACTTTGATAAGAACTATTGTTTGATCTCGAAGGAGAGCTAATAGAACTTGGAATGTTTGTAACCATACTAACACTTTTTTCATAAGTTGGTCGAATGTCTGACTGTCGTGTGATATTATGACAACTAGCAGATAATGCTTCAAGGTTATTTTTTTCATTTTGGCTTTCTGTCATAGAAGTTTGTTCACAAACACTTTTACTTAGTAATTCGTTGTTAACTGCATAAACAATACTGGAAATGGTAGGGCTTGCGTCAGTTGATGTGATTACTACTTTTATTTCACTCGTTATCGAATTGGTTTGTGTATCATCCACGGAATCAACCTTTATCGGTAATTGCGATTTATTTTCATTGGCATCTGAATGATCATCCCCAATGATACTTCTAAACCGTTGCAGTAGATTTTTTGAATAACTTCTTGGATTCAAAGCGGGTCGTTTTTCATTTGTAGGACTTTTCAAATCTGATTTTGCACTATCGGGGCTGCTTTGATCATTAGCGTTGACTTCAGTCTCTTCGTTTTTATTTGGGGCACGATTCTTAAATCTGTTGAGAACATTCTTAAGCGACAGCATATTACTTGTAGGTTTATAAATTTTATGTTCTGGGTGTATTATTTCTATATCGGTGGGTTTATCTGCAATGTGTTCAGAAGGTAAAATTTCACACGATGATGTCATAGACGAGTTTAAATTTGGTTGTGATACTGTTAAGAGAGTCTCATTCTTATTTTTGGCCAAATTATTCGAACTCTCGAAATTATTTTTATAACATCGATCGATTTCTTCTTCAAGCTCCAAAGTAGACTGACTTATATTATGAACGTAATCGGTTTCTGGCTTTGAACTTTTGTTAAATTTTAGTATGTCGTTTTCACTCATGTAATTTTCTACATCATCATAGCTTAATTCACTTTGATCCGATGCTATCGTATATGGTCTATCTGTATTCTTAACTTTTCCGTCTCTGTTCAAATATGTCTTGTTATTACTATTAGGTTTACATTTGAATGAGGTAAGACTTTTGTCTTCTGCGCTGCTAGTTACTACTTGAAAGCTTCTTGGAAGTGATCCTGATTTTCTGTCCCTGGGAACATTGAAATGTTCTTTTTGGCGACTAAGCCATATTTCGGGAGTATTAGGGTTTTGTTGATCAGGACTCATGGGTAAATAATCAGTAGGTGGGTCAAACGCATCAGGAATGTCTTTCTTTCGATGACATATTTCTACAAGACTGTCGTATATGTTAAAGTCATTAATATGTCCTTTATTTTCCATAGCGACGTAATAGTCAGAAGATACACGGCGTTCAACTTTTTGTGGAGATTTCACTGGAACATCATAAATCCCTTCACAGTCTTCTATTTTATTAAGTCGATCAAATGAAAGATATACGTAATCGGACTCAGGCCCAAGACCTACAGTAGTTTCGGTAATACATTGCGGTGGATTCGGTGGTGACGGTAATCTTTTTGGTCTGGTAATGTGAGAATGCTGTATCACTTTGCTTTTAATGTCCAAACTGTGCAAAGTTTCATCAACCCTATTTTCAACACGTAAAGTTTCATAAATGTGATCTTCCACAGTGGACGAAACAGATGCATCGTCGTGAATGGAGATTACAATTCCTTGTTCATCAGTTTTCAAATCAATGATTTCAGAACTTTGCCTTACGTATTTAGGTTTCAATTTCGAATCTAAACTCTTGGAAACAATGGCGTGTTCTGGGTTAGAATGTGACTTCATAAGCCTTTGATGCCGCCTCTGTGCGCTGTTTCTCAGTTGTTGCTTTTTCACTAACTTTTGGAATTCCCTATTTTGCATCAATAATTGCGAAATTATTTGTTCTAGAGGTTGTTCTGTGTCTTCACAGCTCTCGGCATTTTTTATCGTTTTATCTTCTACTTCACAAGATTTTTCTTCTGTTTCAGAACCTTCATTTATGACCTTTTGTTTATTCAAATACTTCACTTTCTCTAGCTCATTCTTTTTGAATGAATCAGTTTTTTCTATAAGTTTTTTATATGTTTCTTCATCAATATCTTCATCTTTGCTTATTGTTTCAGGTACTGGGCTCTGTATTTCCTTAGATTTATCAACGTTTAGACTATCATTGGATTCTGATATGTGCAATATATTTTCTGTAGACACATCTGTCGAAAAATCTGCATAAAATGTTGCAGTAGTATCAGATCCGTGACGTAGACCTCTCGCTTTATTCTTTTTTATCTTGGATATTTTCTTTGGTATATTTTTCGTGTTGTACATTCTAATTTCTAAATTCGGCTTCAAAGCATTCACACCTCGCTTTTGACTATCTAGTTCCGGGTCAGATATTATAGTTCCATCATTAGTCCTTACTTTTCTAGTTATTTTGTTTGAGCCACAATTTCTGCACTCGAACTCTATCTTTTCGCAACCTTTGTGTTCATTTCTTTCACTATCACTATCTTGTGATTTCTTTACTAGTAGGCCTATATTATTTTGTTGTAAACCTGGTTCAGATTTTCTTCTCCAAGTACCGATTTTGGATAATTTGGATCTCTGTGGATCATCTTTAGATTTTGACCTTAAAGATTCCATTTTGTGTCTATCAATGTCGTTACATCGAGATCGTCTTGTTTGTAAAGTATCCGTGATGACTATGTTCTCCTTGATTTTTGCGCATTTTAAACAAGTTTTCGGAATATTTCTAACACTTGACAAGGAGTTATTAGTATCACTTAAATCTTCTTTACTTTTAGAACTTTCTGTGTAGTTTACAATATTGTCAGATGAATGATATTCTCTGGTTTTGTTCAAAGCTCCCACAAATTCTCTGTTGAAACTTTCTTGGGAAGATTGAAAATCTGAGCATTTACATGAAGCAGGTTTTCGTTCAAATTGGTCAGCGCTGCCTGCATCTATATAATGTAAACCTCTGTCGCATTCTGGGCACTTATCTCCTGTAAGGTCTTTATTATGTCTACAGGTACACGTTTTGTCATCAACCACCTTGTCTTTATTGAGTTCCGTTTCACAGTCTGAGCAAAGATCTACGTAGCAATTCTCGCAGGTAAAATCAGTTCCTTTCTCAGCTGAAACTTGTGTGCAATCGCAGTCTTGATTTCCTTCAGATCTTGATGTAGTGAGGGTATATTTCCTAGTCTTCTTTAGTCGTCCTCTGATTCCGTTTTCAAACGATTTTCTTCGTTCTCTGTCTAACTTCCGTTTTTCTAGATATTCGGGTGCGGAGAGTTGTTTTCTCATGGATGCTTGAGTTATAAGGTTGTGCGACTTCTCTGCTAACATATCATCTGTAATAGAAATAAATTAATCATTTTTATTTATTTAGTAGGTGTCACCGTTGAATTTTTATTTATTTGGTAAAGACATTCCTCACCGTCAGTTTTATTCTGTCCAAGTTCCATGACGATTTGACGTGCGTGAGACGGGATCACTGCGTTGTAGTTTTCCAATATTACCTGCAATAATAATATTTCTTTCAAAATACTGTGATATAATATATTTGGAATCTCTAGCAACGAACGGTGTGTCACTTATGGCGAATTACATCGATAACAAGTTTTATGTGGGCGGGTGCAAATATTGAAATTTTGGTTATATTCATATTTGAGATGGCTGCAAATTGATTCAAAAATTGATTAATTTGATAAATAAAATTTCCGACGCTTTCATGTTTATCGTATTATTTCAGTGAATATTGAACAAATAAACTGGTAACAAGTAAAAAATTAGGAAGGATTTGGAGAAAACTTATTAGAATTTAGTCTCTCAATTTTGTAATGCAACATACGTAATAAAAACATTGAATGAATGTCACTACTGTCATTTCTTTTAAATTAACTTCTGTTCTTAGCTTATCTTTGTTTATACTTATAGCAGTATGTCATCTTAGAAATAGCACCATTTATATTTTGTTTTTAGGTTTAGGTTGATTTTTGATAATCAATATGGCAACACCCTCTCGCACCAAGTCTTTGAATCAAGACTCACACACTACAGAAACTATCTTAAATGCTATAAGTACTATATATATATTGTTGGCTTGAAGTCTCTATTTTGTAGAACGAGCGTATAAAAGCGGCAGCAGACTAGCGCCGCCCTCCCCGTCCGGTGACGCTGTAAATGCCGGTAGAGGCAAACAGCATTAGTCAGTTCGAAAAAAAAAAGAAAAGTGCCGCCCTCTCATTTATGCCGCCAGCCTCAGACATCTCTCTCCGCCATTTTGTTTTTGCGGTGAACTTATTGTCATTATTGTTAGTTTTTGTGTTAATTAAATAATATTGAAGTTTGTCTTCATAATGTTCATTGTGTTTCTTTTGAATTAAATTCTATTCAAGCGTATAATAATATATTATTATGTTGTTGTATTAAATGTTTTAACTTGTACTATGGTTATTGAAAGGCCTTACTCTTTTCAACAATAGCGTCCATTCTCGTTTGTGCCTCGGAGATCGTGCTTGCAGGGTGAGTTGCGATCGAGGAGAGTCCCACGGTATCACGTGGAAGGAAAGTGGCGCCCCCGCAATCGATTCTACTAGCATCATATTGTTGCACTGAAAAGAGGAAAAACACATACTAGTTTATGAACTTTTCGAATGAATAAATGAATGAATGAATGTATTTGTAACCAAACACAATACAGACAAAGAAAAGTATACACGGTTAAAAAACAAAATCAAGGTGTGTGCCACAACTCAGCCTAGGTCCAAGCAACCAGCGCTGGTCTTCCGCTAGGATAGGGAGGTGACCTCACACATGTGCTGAACCTACGTCAAACAGCGCGTGCACAATACAAATAAATACATAGATGCATTTTAACAAATTTAAATAATAAAATGGAACGGTACACGTCTCCCTTTCAAATGTAGGCAATTATTTCAACACAAACGTATGTTACTCGTACAATGTACTAACTTAAACTAGTAATAGTAACTAGTAGTAATGCGAGCAGTAGACCTCGCAAGCGCAGTCTTATCAGCGGCAATGTCTCGCTGTCTGAGCTATCTCCAGACTGTACCAAATGTTCTTGACGGATATTACTAAAATCGTCCAGTTTTTAGCTTCACAAGATATCTCGGCAACCAGTTGAATGATTATTAGTGATGTAACGAATATACGTTTTAGGCATTCGCGAATGCGAATGCGGATGCGAAGATCTGCCATCGATATTGGCGGATGCAAATGCGATTATTTCTCTTTTGCATTTAGCGCCATCTTTTGGGCGCGCGAGTCACATGCACACATTTAACTTTGTCATTGATGGAATCGCATTCCGAACATTGTCGAGCCAATCCGAAGAAATCCGGAATGATGTTATTTAAATTACGAAAGATCGTTAACAGAAACACGAGAATTTTGAGATCAAAGTGTGTTTAGTGATTATAAAATCATTAATGATTAAATCAGTTTCTAGTGAAGTATGGATTTATATATTTGTGATGCTGAACGTTATTAAAATCTCATTTACTTTTTCCGACGTTCACATTAGCAATCGCACGTCCACGTACAATTTACGAATGCAAATCTAAACACGAATGTCAAGAAGTATGCGACATTCTTTACATCACTACTAGATATACTCATATTCGAAATTCCTCTTTTTGAAGATTATAAAACCTGACTTTGGTCAGGTACTAAATTTTATCAAAATCACACTTCCCCCTTTTTAGGAAAGGAAAAGAACCCCTATTAAAAAATCGCCGACCACTAAAAACATATACGATAGTAGAACAAGCATACCAAGAATCGTCAAGAGTGGTTGAAAAATGCGACCTGTACAGGAAGACCAATATACAACCTAACAAACATACGGACAGATGAAAGTGAATTTGGCCAGTTACAGCAGAGACGCATCTCTCGTGCGGTCAACTATTAAATTAATGATATATTAACGAAATAGTATGTCATCATCATCATGAATTTTAGAGCGTTGTTTTCTTGGTCGAGCAATTTTATTTTAAGCTATTGCATAGCTTCTATCGCGGGCCTCGAGCGTGGAGACCGAATCCAGAAATTCCGTAACGAAAATAACCTAACACCCCCACTCCGACTCCATCTATCGATGAATAGCAGAACTTTTAATGACTTATTGAAATATCACGACTGTCTCTTTAGTTCAGCAACTCGCCTCTAGATGGCATTGGTTAAATAATTATAATTGCATAAGTTGATTTGGCATCTATCGATGAATAGCAGAACTTTTAATGACTTTTTGAAATATCACGTTTGTCTCTTTAGTTAAGCAACTCTCTAGATGGCATTGGTTAAATAATTATAATTGCATAAGTTGATAAAAACAGCTATGCAATAGCTTTACCGCGGCCGTCTCCGAGTGCCACACGTCTTTTTTATAGGAATAAGTAGGTAAATACAGGGAATAAGTAAGCATAAAATAAATAAGGTACTAAGTAGAAAAGTAGTTACCATAATGTGTGACTTGTAGGCTAGGATGCCATCCTCTCTATTCTTGGTGACGAGCAGCATCTTATCAAAGAGGAAGGCGTGACGCATCGCCTTGGCGCCGAATACTCTGTAAACACATGTTTACGGTTCAGTCAGATTATCCAAATTATATAGCAAGTGAAGTACTTACTTGCTATATAATACTACATGTAACAAAAAAAAACCAAAAAGAATCTACCTACTTTAATTTGTAAGGTCTAATATCACCGTTAATCGAGCCCAATAAAACGTAGTTCAGTGTAAACGAGATCATGCTCCCATGGCAACGAGTGTTGTGATTGGTGCAATTCAGTTACAATGGTGAAACCCGACCAGAGAGTCGATTCCACCAAGGATTCATATACTACCCTTGATTCCACTAACTAAATTTTTTCCAACTGCAATCGAACCGTAGCTGAACTCAGGGTTGGGCAGTATTTGAATTACTTGTAGTTAAAATACAAATAAGTATTTAGCATTTGTATTACTTCCTTAAAATGTAATTTGTAATTCGTATTTCAAATACCAGACGCCGAGGTATTTTGAAATTTGTATTTGAAATACCTTTTGTATATGCTAAATATTAAATATGCTTCAATATACATTTTAACATTAAAATACACTTTAACCTTTATTTAGCGATTGTGAGGGACCAGTAGAAAGATTGTTTTCTTTAGCAGGCAACAAGAGGCTTTTTGTCTGACAGTAGACCTATATGTTAAAATCTAGTGTTCATGAAAGGAAACTCTGGGTTAACTGATCAATTAGGTAATCTTGTTTTATTCTACTTTTCAGCCCGTGCTGGTCTGGATTATTTATTTTGTATTTTATATTTCAAATATCGTACTTGAATGTAATTTGTATTTCGTATTTTAATTCCTTGAGATATAGTATTTTTTTATTTGTATTTCATTTAAAGCAATGCATTTTTTTGCCCAGCCCTGGCTGAACTACACATATTATTCTTGTTATTGAAAAACAGTGCATCTGCAGCTATATGTATTTATTATATGGTAGCGTTTAAGTTACATTAACGTAACGTCACGTTTTCATTTGTCTACAGAAATGGTAGAATGGGTTTTTGGGTAATTATCGAACAACAACCGTTCAACAACCGTCGGACTGCAGTTGCAGCAGAGTGGATTGAAGAACGTTGTGAAATAGTAGAATTGACCCCTGAGTCATTTACTCCGGCGTTGCCGTTAAATAACTGACTGCTGTCTGTACTTCATACCTTCAATATTATAATGGCATCATGTACTATACAAATGTATAAAATGTCAATGGCTGATCGTAGGTAATATTAAATTCACAGCTTTTTACTAAATGCGTATACGTTTGCACTCTTTGCAAACTAGGTTACACGCGTTCTCTAAATTCCGTTGTGCTGATAGAGAATAATTTACCCTTAATGTGCCTTCCTACGGTTGTCTGGAAGAGATCACTTTAAGCGATAAGACCGCCCATTGTGACCCCTAAAGCTTTTAAGTTTTGCATAATGTTTTCTTGACAAAATTATCTTGTATATTTTTTAAGTGTTATTTTTCTGTACTGTGTTGTTGCATTAAAGAGTTTATTTATCTATCTACCTTTTTTCCGGGAAAATCTTTTATAGATACCACCGCCCCCGGGGGGAGCACGGTGGTTATGTGGGAGTTCGTATACCCACCAAAACCCGGGGTGTTCCTCCAAGCGCCTTCATGTCGGGACTACAGGAACGTTTTTGCAATCGTCTGCGGTCCCGGCGACGCTGATCCCCCAGCAGAGGATCCGTACTCAGTAGGGTTAGTCACGTTAACTATTTGTAACGTTCAATAAACGGATCTGAACGAGTCTATTATGTCTTAATTCGACCACAAACAATATGCCCAAAGGATACACACACGGACCGATAATGACCAGCAGGGCAATTATGCAAACTGCAATCAAATGTTGGTTGAAGTCGAAACAAAATGGCGGTTTTATGTCACTTTTGACAACACCAGTAAGCAAAAATGTTAGTACAGTCCCACCAACTTATCTGTTCAGATGACAGCGTCGCTGGTGGAAAATTTGGTATTGCAACCTAAGAAATTCACCACGATAGATAAAAGAGAATTAAAACATAGGGCAGTCTTTCAAGTCACTCTTTAATCTGCAAATTCTGCAATTATAATCCTACTAATATTATAAACGCGAAAGTTGTGTAATGATGAAAAAGGTATGTATGGATGTATACTGTAGTTCAAAATTTGCCCACCTAAACAGATAAGTTGGTGGCAGTATACGTTGATGACTGGAGCTGCCAAAAGTGACATAAAGCCGCCATTTCTTTAGATTTCAATAAACTTTTGATTGCAGAGATACATGATAGCCCTGCGGAATGCAACAGTAGACCGCACTTACCGAAATGTCCCTTCGGCGCACAGTTCTCCGTATGTGGTCAAATCCGGGCCATTCCATCCGTACAGGAGTGACTGGATCTCCTGCAATTGGAACGTATTTCAACATTATTTTGGGTGCTATTTCTAACTCCTTATCTTAATTTAACTAGGGCGGGTGAATTCTTAAATATTACAAATACAATTTGAAAAAAAAATTACCAATTTCCATTCTATTCAGTTATTGGAGTGTAACTCAAAAAATACTGTACCGAATTTGATGAAATACGGATCACACGGGAAGCCTAGCCTTCAAATAAAAAAATAATTTGCGAATCGGTTCAACCGATCGAAAGTTATGATATAACTACGAATAGACTTATTATTATTCGTATTGAGATAACAAACATTTAAAAATTAAAATGTGTAGATAACCATGTTTATCAAGATCCAGCTACATGTTCCCTAGAATCAGTGAAATTATCATGAATAGCACGAAGGATAAGATTTCTACTTATTGTGTGTACAAAGTAAGTTTGTATTGTTGGATAACTGAGTAAATAACTACCTCATGCTAACTTGTAAACTTTGGCAGGGAACGATGAACAATGTACTAGCTTGTAGCCTACAGTCCTAACCATAGCTCAAGTTTCATCTAAACAATTTGCTACCCATAATAGATAATTCAGGCAACATGTATACCAAAACTATATCTCTCTCATAATAAATATCTAATATATTATGATACTTTCCCAAGGTGGCAATATCAATATCCCTACTAGAGCTTCTATCAATTAGGTGGGTAATAGATGACCTGGTGGCACTGTGGATAAAATGTGGAGGTCTCACAAAGTACTCTTGCAAAATCATAGATCATCTACAATACCTATTAGTAAAACTATTGTAGGATTGAAAAATATAAGAAAATGACTCACAATTGTGAACCACCTTAGGCCATTTATGTACCTAAATAGAATAAATATGTAAATTTAACCTGTAAACTCTGAAAGCTCAATTTACGGTGGTATTGATGTTTCGATATTTTCAATTTGGAGACCTACCTACTATCTACCTTTGTACCTACTTATTAAGTTAATAAACTTATTCTTATTCTTATTTTAAAAAAATATACATTCGAATTGACCTCTAACCTCCTACTTTTTGGAAGTCGGTAGAAAATTTAATGACGTCGCTAAAAAACGTTTATAACAGAATCCACGCTGACAATGTCTATATTTATTCGCCCTACGGCTCAGATGATGTTAAATTGAATAAAATTAGTTTTACAATAGTTTAACATTGGTATTGATTTGCTTGTGCGTACACTAAACTTAAAATTATCTAAACTATGGTAGTTCTTATTATGTTAATACTAAAATCCACATTCGTGTAACACTTAAAATGATAATTCTGAACATAAGATTATTCTATTCATAAGGTTAGAGAGCACGAACTTACATGACGATTAAATGTGCACTAAACATATCCACAATTAAATAGAAACGGCAAATTTGAGAATTGTCACTTGCAAGCATTATATGAATTTGACATAAACATGAACAGAATATTAACTACCATAATTTACTAAAAACAGATTGATTTCATGTAATTATTCACTTAAGAGAAAATAGGTTTAAGGGTATGTTTATTTGCGAACGATATGCTCTCTGGCCTTTCTTCCCAGTTGTCATTTAGGTTAAACGGACATTACAGTTAGGGGACTAAACATCTACAAAACATTTTGCTCTGAAATTGACTACTTGATCAATATTTAAATAATTCTAGTAGGCATTACTACACCTGTAGTTATACTATACGCTGTACTTTTAGGTATTTGAGGAAGCGAAGCACTGGCCGTCACAAGAACAAGCGTGCGTCTGCAGGAACGATAACTTTTTCGTAGTTTCTATTTGTATATATAGATAGTCCTTTTATTTAATAAAACATCTTTTCTGATTACAAAAAATGTTGTAGTTTTCTCCCAAAATATTGAGAAATGCGATACGAAAGATTTTTTTCTGTCGTTTTATGCGCAATTTTTTCTACATTATTATTATTTCATATTAATATTATTTTCTATATTATTATGCCAGATAGATGTTGTGCAATATTATTATACAAGTCTTTTTTTTAACTCTTAACTATGCACTATATTTTTTTCAAGTTTGAATCAGTAACTAGTAGGTATGTCTAAACTGTGCGACAAAAAACAAAGCGTTTTACGGATCGTTGGATTTGGGCAGCGCCTTAAGTTTTTTCGTTACCATATCTGATGCGAATGAACCAACGTTGTATATGAATAATAATTGTGTTCAACTGACCTGCACTCGAACCGCATGCTCGTGACGCCTCTTCATATCGTCGATATGCTGCGCAATCCCCGTCATCTTCAGCAGGGCATATTCAGTCTCTTTGGACGCGCACTGTTTTACCACGTTCTGTAAAAAAAAAGCAAAGGGAGTCAGGTTAACTGGTTATTACAAGTTTTAACTCGTCTGGTGGAAGCGTCTCTGCTTTAACATTATTGTTTTTTATGGGATACTTTGGCAAACGAGTCTGCCGCTCACCTGATGTAAGTGATACCGTCGCCCACAGACATCTACAATACCAGAAACTCGCGATGATGCGTTGCCAACCTTTGAGGAAGGAAGAGATAGAAGGGGTGAAGGTGGCGGTAGAGGGGGACGGATAAGGGGGAAGGGGGGAATCGGGACTCCGAAACCTCCCAAAAACCGACTGACACGCAATAGTCAAGCTATGTTACTTCACGTCGGTGTTATGTGGGAGTGTGGTACTTCTCCAGTCGTGCCGGCCCATTCGGCTGTGGGGTTGCAGCGTGGCACTACCTACAAAAAGTTTTGTTTTAAGTACCTACTCTAATCTTGACCTCACGCAGATTTAGAAGCAGTGTTAATTTTATTGTACAGTGTTGCCTGTTGTACTTAGTCTAAAGGACAGTTAGGCCATTATTTAGTTATTTATTTTAGATTTAATAAAATGTTAAAAAACATGATTATAAGTCTACTTAGGCTGGTTTTACATTGACACTTACCGTCCGCGCGGGTAAGCGCGGCCGAATTACTGCCGTCAGCGTGGGCCATCCGCGCGTGTTGGTATGTAACGATCTTAGAGACGCAAAGCTCGTGATCCGCAACGCTTACCAACCGCGCTGGTGAAAGCCTCACTGTAAAACCGCACTTATGAGTTTCTGATGTCAAGAAATGTGCCGAAAAGCATCCAAAAGGGAAAGTAACGAGTTAGGTAAAGTGTCAAATCAGGGAAGACATTTAAGTACTGAATCAGGGATAACCTGCCGGTGGTCTACTTATCCTACCCCTATTCCTTTCAAATGCCCATCGATCTACTGAAACTGTATCAACCCCACAGCTGAGGCTATGAGCGTTCTTCTTTTTATCTAGTCTTTTCGTTGTTCTGCAAGCCCCCATCGATTGCCTTCCACCTTACCACCACTCTCCAATAACATCAGACCATCGTGCTGACGGTCTACTCAGACTTCGCAACGCAAGAAATATTCACGAATATTTAGTCACTAGTAATTTCAGAAATAAGCTCGTATACGAATCACTACTTGAGTAGATACTAATTAGGGCTATTATGTATCTCAGTTACAATCAAATGTTGATTGAAATCGAAAAAAATGGCGGCTCTACGTCAGTTTTGTCAGCTCCAATCATCAACTTACTAACATTTTTGCTTGCTGGAGTTGTCAACACTGACATAGAGCCGCCATTTTTTTCGATTTCAATCAACATCAACTGAGATAAATTATAGCCCTGTCGGTAAATGGCATAAGTAATTACATTATTTACTCAAGTCTAGAATTAGCCATTACAGAGCGTATTTCTGGTATAGGCTTACCTGCAGCAGTAAATGATACTTCAATATCCTCTGCACAGGCTTCAGAAGGTACGACGCTAGTGGAAGCATATGCCCCAGGTCAATCTGCCTTTCTCGGAACTCCCTCGCGCTTTGAGGCTTCGAAGCGAGAGCTGCAAGGACCTCCATGGTCCGAGGGTAGCCGGTGCAATAGGACGTATACACGGAGAATCCAGCAGTGTTGTCGACGAAGCAACGGGCGATGCAAGTTGCATCCAGACGGCATGTGTTGAGAGCTTCGCAGAGGGATCTGAAATATTTAAAGGGAAGTTCAATGGGTGGATTCCATACAGTGACTTTTTTGGATATTTATATAACTGGTAATATAGAACGATGAAGTCATTGAGGACGTAGCGACCTCTGCCGCAATCTGCTCACAACTCATTGTTACATACTTAACAGGAGTTCAATAAAGTATAAGAATATAATGATCATTACACTTTTCCACTGACTTCCAAAAAAGAGGAGGTTTAAATTAGACTGTATTTTTTGTACTTATTTTTCAATTCAGATTGTGTTCGACAATAGCTCAGGTGTAGGGCTGGTCTTCCGCAAACCATACGGTAACTGATGATCTGTAGGTACATCTATATATATAAAAAAATTAAGCCCTATTTCTCTTGGACACGCTATAACTTGAGAACGGATAGAGCAAGAAAAGTTATTAGGAATAATAAAACTAGAGAAAAAATAATATATAGCCAATCAAATACGTATTTATATGAAACTAGCTGCGCTCCGCGGTTACACCCTAATGGATGATGATGATGATGACGAATTAAAATATCTAGCATGTTCATCAGGGATAATGTAGGATTCTAATGTTGAAATGTTTTTTCAAATCGGTTGTTTCGGATCCTTTCAATTCAAACAAACAAATCTTTCTTCTTTATATTAGTAAAAAAAATTACCCTCTTTGGTGATGACCCTTGCTACTTACGGTATCGATTGTCATTCCTCATCAATGATGCTATCATCAAATCATCAAAATTTCAGTTATTGGAGTGTAACTCAAAAACTAATGACTGACCTCGGAAGTATATTATACCAAACAAATAAATGCATCATGAAATCGGTTCATAAACGACGAAGTTATCCGCGAACACATAAAAATATATAGAATTATACAGTCTATTAATAAAATTATAAAAAAACGGTCTTAAAATAAAAAAAATCTGGAGATTTGTGTTTTTCCATTAATTTCATTTAAGCTAATTTGATGAAGTCGTCGCTTGGAATCGTACCTACTAGAATAACTATATGATATATAAAGGCCTATTCAGACCTGAGCGTTATTCGCTACCGCTGTGGGTAGCGAAAAACACCACGCGGAACTCGATGGGTAAATAGTATGAAGTTTCATAACTGCAGCGAAACTTGTACTGCCTATGCCGTGGTCCGTATTGCGATAATTTTGCTCACAGTGCTATCGTCTACCAAAGCTGGTCCGAGATAAATATCGCGATTTTGACAGCTCGTGGCACTGTAAGCGTGTTGTTAATTCGGACCAAAGTTGTAGCAATAACGAACCATTTGCGCGCGAAAAACAAAAATCATAAAAATATCGTGCATAGTGTGAAGGTTAACTATGTAGTGTGTGGATTAAAAAGAAATAATGGAATGGATGGACCGACTTTATAACTTTTACATCAAAAAGAAGGGACACCAGTAAATACATTGTAGAAATAAACAAACACCTGTCACTTTTGACAGAACGCTCACGACGATTATGGTGTAGAGCATGGTTCATGTAATCGTCAATATGGCGGCAGTTAAGACGTCATCGATGACGTAGCGTGGGCCATCGTAATCACGCTCACGGTGAAAGGGACCGACTTTTATCGCGCTAATATCGATTATAGCCAATTAGGACCGCACTGCTAGTGAGGCAGTATTTTCTATTGTTTGGCGAAACTAGTTCCGCCGCCCCGCTAACCGTTGCCAATGAATATTTTGGTGTGAACAGTGAAGTTAACGCATACCCTTTCGGATTTCTCTATCGCTCGCGGTAGCGAATTACGCTCAGGTTTGAATAGGCCTTTATGACCCCAAAGTACGGGCAGACGCAAAACAATAAGAAAACAGTAAGAGCAAAACCAGTGTTACCTTGAAGTAGTCACGTAGTGGTCGCGCTCGTAAACTTCAACAAAAGGGTTTTGTTCCTAAGGTCACATCTCAGGACGTGCCAGTGACGAGGCTCTTGTAATTTATTGGACACAGATGAAACTGAAGACTTATATACATTATGCTGTTTACAATATAAAATTTTTCACATGTTTTTGCCTTTGCACATGTGCATTGCAAGCTAACTCCTCCTTTTATTGTATTTGTAATGGTTTACGTGAACGTTACGTTACACTTACGCAGTTATTCGTGCTAGGCCCACTGCACTCACTTTGACCGACTTATTTACGTAAGTTATTCCGTTTCTCGTATTATATAAAAAAAACATTTAAAATCATAATTTAAACAAATAGCCTCGTTTTACTTCGTCTGGTCTCATGACCGATAAACAAAACAATTTGCATTCAATTACCAAAATAAAAATTCACACAACAACAATATTGTGATGTTTTTTTTATCAAAATCGTGTGTGAGGCTCTTTTAATTTTTTTTTACCATTCCTCGTTGTTTCGGATTTGGCCTTCCACGCCTAACAAAACATCGGTAAATCTGTACAGAACACACTTGTGACACTTAAAACTTTACTTGTGCTATTTACTATCAATATCAAACTTACAAATAACATAATTACCTAGTATCATCCGCCATAATCAATAAACTCACGTTAATAAAGATATTGTGCAAGAAAGCATCAAACCTTTCGCTTAGAAACAGGATGATATTAACGACTACATAAAACTTTATGGACATAAAATAAAACACGTCTCGCCAACATATTAAAATGTTTCTAATAATCAATAAACGTGCCGTTTCAGGCCGAAACTAATTAAATATCATAATGGTCCTAGAATGAGGCCTTGCGGTACGCCATACAATAAAATTACACGAATGCTGCAAAAAAGGTATAAATGTTACTTACTATGCTTATTTAATTGAGATTGTGTATCTAACACAAGTAAAAGGTGCATTGTTTTCAAATAATGAGTCATAGTTCTCAAATTCTAAGTATGTGAGCTCATAAAATCGCATCAAAAGCTAATTAAAATGTACCATTTTCTTTTTCCAAAGCATTTTCCTCAAAACTGTGATAGATGCAACTTGACCAAAATGTCGATGTTACTCGTATTTACAGATAATTACCAACTTCATATAGTGAAGAATAAAATCACCACGACACGTGAAGCTTATTCTATAATTTATCAAATACAAATACATATACTTTTTGATATCATTAGACATAGCTCAAAATCTTTTCACAATGCGTTGATGAAATTTAAATTGGACCAACATGGAGATATGTAAGATTCAAACAAAGATCCATCAAATGATCCAGAAAAAATATGTATGCGGTCATACCATAAGAATATGTGAACTCTCCTCTTACCTATTCTTATGATCATACATTAAAAATCAAAATTAAAAATGCACAGCGTGAACCCGAACATACAACAGTAAAAATATTTGATAAAAAGCCGACGAAATAAAGGAACGGAGAAGATGATATCACTTTTTAAGATTTTAGATTTATTTATTTGTCAGCACATGGTAGCACACAAAACAGTATACAAGATCTTACAAATGTAACGTATATGCAACGCATGCCCTTGCCAGGTATGGCGTACCAATATAATTTTAATTATTTCACTAGAATATAATTAAAATTACAGATTTCAATAGAATTAAAATTTTAGATCAAGTTATACAATATAAGCAGTAAGTTAAAATGTTTAAAAATATTTTTCTTACTAATGCTCACTTCCTTAAATGAATCGCTTCGGTGCCTCATTTGCAACACTCTGTGACAATCTCAATTCTACCTATTCCATTAAATTCTGACATGAACGTACATTATGACTGCCTATAATGACTATGTATAATCGAGTAAGGAACACAATAGCTTCGACTTAACCTACTCTTTTTTGAAAGCCATATAAAATACTATTTTGGTGTTTTGTGCGCAAACAGATACGATAGTTTAACTAAATATGAATGTGAGTTATTGTTTCTACATAACCACGCTAATAATTCGCTTTGATAAAATTTATTTTATATGGCAAGCTAAAATGAACACATCAGTCCAACCGACCACCACTGCAGCAATCTTACAAATTGCAATTGAACGATAAACTTAAAAGGAATCAACATTAACTGATGCCATTAAGTTTATGATAGGAAAATGCAGTTGCGTAATTCCACACAGCAATTTGAATTTAATACCTCGTGATAAGAGATTATTATTGTTGTTATTTAACCGTTGAGATGTTTTGTTTAGGAAGGTATCTAATTGCACGACATATGCACGGGTTTTGTTCATACATAAAGCAAATCTCACATTAAGGTTTCATCAATGTCACCATATATTACACGACATAACTACCCATTTACGTATAAAGTCGTTAGTGGCATTTAAAGGTGAGCACTTTCGTGATTCAAACGCCAGGATCCTTGTTCTTTGGATACATTTTTGAAGTAAAAACTTCTTTAGGCGCATTTAGGACTTTTTGGGTGGACAAAATGCGTGAAACTCTCGTCATCGTTAACGCACGCTTCCACAATACAATTCACAAGTTTCTTAGTTTTCATTGATGTAGAAAACGAGAAGTTTTCTTTTTTATCGGCAGTCTCCAAAGACGGCCCCGCATGTTTTTCAGAACTAAGACACTCGTAGTAGTACTAGTCTGTAGAAGAGTAGGTACCCTTTAGCAAATCCCTACTCGTTGTGCACGACTACTGGAGAACTCTCAAAAATAAGTGATATACTTACAATAAGGTTTTGGTTTATACTTCAGACCCAAAATATTAGAGGCGTCATGTGATCATGTCAGATTCTTCTCCTGCTATTGAGAATAGTCATTCGTGTCATCGTAAATTCGCTTTTTAATGTCTCAACCTCCTATTCGACATTTCACTTTAATTGTTTCATTCCTTAACCCGTCCGAATCAGCAACTCTCATTCCAGGCAAGTTTCATTCTAAAATCTATTGTTATTTTTTGTCCTGATGCGGACGAGTTAATGATCTAACTAGCTGGTGCCCGCGACTAACGGCCGTTTTCAATATTCTATCTATCGACAGTTTTCTTTACTACCGATAGAAATTTGACCTAACGTCCATACAAATAATGTCAAATATCTGTCTCTAGTAAGGTAAACCGGTGATAGACAGGTTATTGAAAACGGACGTAAGTCGGCGCAGGATTTTCTATCTTTAGAATAGAGTCTTTATACCAAAATGTCATAAAATATGTACATGGTCAAACGAAATTGCTATAATAGTATGATATGAGTAAATTTAAATACTTAGTATATTAATCAGTAAACATTAATAATAAAATACAGGACTTACGTACATACAAATATAAAATTAAAAACCAGGGAAAAACTGTCATTCCGTTAGGATACATTATTTCTAAGGTCATTACATTTTATCTCCCTTGACGGTATTTGTGTTACATTTCATCACCTTTGACGGTCGCCGAGCACGTCTAGTGTATCGAGCTGTCAAATTGACTTGGCCTTTTACTAAGCTATCAGAAACTGACACAAACTTTGACAGAACTGTCATCATTACGATCTTGACGAAGGCGGAGATCTTACTATTTTGTCTATGCTATGCCCAAGTATATTACGCATTTTTACCGCGTGGTGATGCGATGATGATGATGATGAAAAGTATCCTATATGTTATTCCAACGCCTCATCTACCTCCATACCAAATTTCATCAAAATTGCCCCCGCCGTTTGAGCGTGAAAGAGTAACAAAGATCCACACATCCATACATACATCCATACTCACAAACTATCGCGTGTATAATATTTTATAAGTAGGATTACCTTAAAGGCAAGATGCCAATGATAGCATTATACCTAAAACAAGAAGTTGACTAGGATTAAACTGTTTACCGTTAACGTGAGATGCCGAAGTAGCAGAATGCCTGTAATTCTAAATTGGCTAAGAAGCAATTTGCCTTAATTCATATTGGCTATAAAGCTATATATATCAGAAATATTTCACGTACTAACTTGGCGTCTTCGTCTATATACCATTTTAATCTATCAATCGGAGGATAGTTTATGATATTTTTGCATATAGATCTATTATATTTACGAAAGTTACAATCAAGGTAAGTATATATATATATATATATATATATATATATATATGTAGGAAGCTAGGGGAGCCGTCGTAAATAAAAATGCCTTACGTATCTTCTCTTCTTTATTTCCCCTATTCTTCCTTTTATTTTACACCGCAGGACCGCTGCTACTCATTTTCTCTAAAAAACTACTCTCCGTCTACACAGTTTTGTCACATACTCGCCATCTTTCTTTCAAGTGCTCTCTCTCGCTCATTCATCGTACCTTTCTCTCACACACCATTCGTTCGTCACCATCACAGACCATATAACCACCCATAGTCTGTGGTCACCATCATCATGCTTACTTCTAACGTTCCATTCCTACATATTTATTTATATATATATATATATATATATATATAAATATAATAGGTGATAATGTTTTTAATGAATTAAAATGTAAACACATAATATTGAAAACCATTCGAATGGGATGTGAACGCAATCTACCTAGGAATTAATAGCTAGAGGGATAGGTTGATAATTTCATAATTGTACTTTTTAAATAGATATTTACAATAATATATATATATATATATATATATATATATATATATATATATATATATATATATATATATGTTATATGTAAAACAGATATTCCTTCATGTAAATTCTTGTTATTATTCAATCGATATTACCTACGAATCCAATGTTAAGTTATAAAAAATCTATTATAAACAGAGAAAAATGTGTTAGCGCTCTCTTTTAAAGCCCTCGTAAACCTGAACCCAATGTAATAAACGTAGAGCCATGTAATTCGATACATTTACACAATCAGTTGATCTTTGTGACCACACACGGATATCAAAGTAAGTTAGAACTACCTTGGAGGAGATACCATCACCGATAATCATAACCTCTCATACATATATTCTATTTCACGATGAAGGTTTGATCTTGTTTGTTGTTAGCCATGCACATGCACATTAGTGTGCGTAACCTCGGGAGCGCTCAGTCACGATCGCGACGCGGTCCGAGTCACTAGTGTTCTGTGCCCCGCGCAAGACGTCAGCACAAAGTACCGTCAGCAAGTCAACTAAACGAAGAAAAGTCGTCCACAGTGAGGTAATTTTTTTTTTACATTCAACTAATTAGTTGAAAGCCACTAATACCGATTTTTTTTTATTTTAGGGTCAAAGAATGATAGCTAGCGTTTACCATTTCCTAAAAGAAGAGTATGATTTTACAAAATCGGTTATGGAGCCTAGCTGTGATTTGTCTCATTTACGTACTATTACACAGCGTACAGCTGAGGCCACAAGTGTTTCTCTTTCAACTGTCCCTTGGATCTTAAAAGAGGAGAAGGAATTGCCATGCGCTTCCTCAGAGTTTACTTCTCCCATAAAGAAAAGAAGGAAACGAGATGATAAGATAGAAATAGACAATTTCACAGCCGATGTTATCCGGAGTACGATACAAAATTTTCATGTGGTCCATAAAGAAATTCCAACGTTGGCAAAATTAAGTACAGTTTTAAATAAAAAAATTGGCTTTGAAGGTTGTCTCGAAACGCTTCGTCAGTTATTGCTGAAATTAGGATACAAGTGGCGTAAAACAGAAAATAACCGTAAAGTTTTGACTGAACGTCATGATATACAGATGTGGCGCCTAAAATGTTTAAAGAAGATGTCAGAATATCGCTCTCAAGGGCGACCAATTGTCTACACCGATGAAAGTTATGTCCTTTCAACACACGTGCGAAACAACACCTGGGCACAAAAAAAAGAGAGCACGCCATTTTTTAAGAAGATTAGCACAGGCATTCGATTTATATTGGTGCACGCGGGAACAAAGGATGGCTTTATTAAAAATGCCTATTTAGTTTACAAGGCCAACTCAACAGCTGGCGATTACCATTCGAATATGAGCTATGATAATTATATTAAATGGCTCAACGAATAACTTTTACCAAATTTACCCGAAGGCGCAGTCATTGTCTTAGACAATGCTTCTTATCACAATACACGAGCTGAAAAACTACCAACATCAGCAACAAAGAAAGCAGAAATGCAGCAATGGCTCAGAGATAAGGGCATAGCATTTGAACAAACTTGCCTTACATTAGAATTGTACCACATAATTAAAAAACACAAAGATCAACACATAACAAACAAAATCGATAACTTTATCAAGACCAAAGGTTTTGATGTCATACGTCTCTCTCTCTACCCAGAATTAGATGCGATTGAAAATATTTGGGGAAATGTAAAAAATTATATTGCTTCCAAGAATATTGTGCAAAACTTGACATATACAGAAAAACTTATCAATGAAAGCTTGAACAAAGTTACTAGCGAAACATGGCATAAAACCTGTAGTCATGTTGAAAAAATTTAAAAGGAATACTTGAAATATTTTATGTTGACCTGGATTTTGAGTTTTTATGATTAATCTGCAAAATGATTCCGATGACAGCGAATCAGAATCCGAAGGCGAATCTGGCAGTGATTAAAATAGCTAATTATTTCAACTTTGGTTTTTTGATCTATTCTTTATTCTTTTTGCTAAATAAAAATTTATGACATGACAACCTGAGTATTTCTAGTAACTTATCATATTTTATTCCCTTTACATAAAAAATATGTTGTAGGAGCTAACACTAATTATTTATTAAATCGCGGTAAAAAAAATAAGGCTTAATTTAAAAATGTGTTTCACTATTCTTTGCTAACGCTCCTTCAGTTTACACACACAAACGCGCCTGTCTGTAGGTACATGTCACTACTACAATCATGGCCAAACCTTCATCGTGAAATAGAAAGTCTGTACGCGATAATACCATCGCGCAGTGTCATACACTGTAATTCTACGAAGAAATAATATCAGGAAGAGTAACCGCCTTAAAAAATGACCCAATAAAAGTCGTGCTCAATCAATAACATCGTTCACGCCGCTATGACTCAGCTATCATAGTAGACGTTGTAGCACGCGCGTGAACCAATCCCTGCTTTCCTTCTGAAATTAAACCAATCACCGAACATGTCTATTTGTAACCTCGGAAGTAATTCGTATTTGGAATCATACGTCGTTTTGGTTTGAAGGACCACTTTTTGTGTGGGATTTGTTCTGAGTTATGCTTCCTGACATTATTTCTTCGTAGCTGTAATTACAGTAGTTTCAATGTAATTTAACTCCATCTGTTGTACACTCACTGTATTACTCTATAGGTCTACAATACAGTGTTTTAAAGCGCTGTATTAAGCTATTGCATAGCTTCTATCACGGGCCTTGAGCGTGGAGACCGAATCCAGAAATTCCGTAACGTAAATAACCTAACGGGGGGGTGTTAGTTTCGTCCGACTCCGACTCCATCTATCGATGAATAGCAAAACTTTTAATTACTTTTTGAAATATCACGCTTGTCTCTTTAGTTCAGCAACTCGCCTCTAGATGGCATTGGTTAAATAATTATAATTGCATAAGTTGATTTGGCATCTATCGATGAATAGCAGAACTTTTAATGACTTTTTGAAATATCACGCTTGTCTCTTTAGTTCAACAACTCGCCTCTAGATGGCATTGGTTAAATAATTATAATTGCATAAGTTTTAAAACAGCTATGCAATAGCTTTACCGCGGCAGTCTCCGAGTGCCACACGTCTTTTTTTTTAATGAAATCCATACAAAGTTTTTAACAATCGAAACTTATCTGTGACTAATAATTACATAGGTTGTAAATGGATAAAAAGAAACATTTTATTATAAACGTTAATCGCTAACTATGATATTTAGTGGGTATTAATCGGACAAAATATGTCGTTTTCTCTTTAAAATTTAAATATTTGGTATCGCTAACCTAACGTAAGCGTCAAAATGACGCTCTTCAGTGTATAAACTATGAGTTAACTGTGACACAGTTGCCATAGATACATGACAGTTTGTACTGTTTCACGTGAACCACACGTTACGTTACACATATTCGTCCTAGGATCACAGGTGAGGGGGCGGGCACCTTACGGTTACGCAAATTTTCGTGCCCAATATTAAAAATGCACCTACCCTTCCCAGTTTTACCGCATCGTTTCACTTTTGCGACAGACTGTGAACATATTTTGCGAGAATACAAAAGCTGTACGCCGTGATATTCAGGAAGCTTTTACAAAACTACCCTCTTTCTATTCCCCTTGGACCCTTCGCTATTATTTTGACACCCTCATTTATGCAGGGACGAATTGAGTATGTCCATACTAATAGTGATGAAATTATTTAAAGTATTATGTAACTTGTGACGATTTTTACGTTGTTTCCTTTTGGTCGTATACTAGGTATGCTCAGTAATTAATCTAGGCTTCATGAGATCCAGATCTGAGTAAATGTATTATTGCACTTACTGTCAAATGAAACATTTATGTAAATAAATAGTTCTATAAAGTTCATATATATGTCTTCGTTTTTTCACAATATAACTAATGACCGACTAATTCAAGTTCAGATTATTGACCGAACCTAAGCGTCTTTGCAATAATACGAGTAACTTGGGCAAAAATGCTTTCGTATGTCTGTGCGCTCGGGTGTTCTCCTTTACAAATCGCATTTCTCACCCGATTCTCGTGAAATTTTGATAAAGTTTGATAATTATATAAATTGTTTTATTCGATTCAGTATTTGATTTTTCAAAATAAATTTCATTTCCTCAGGTTTAGTATCCTAGTGGCGGTAATTTACGGTACGGCTTGTGTCATTGATTTTGACAATTTTGATGTGCATGTATTGCTAACTATCGGCGATGCCTACTATAGATCTTTTCGTTTTTAACAGACTTCAAAAAAGGAGGCTGTTATATGTTTGTGTATGTATTTTTTTATGTGTATGTTAATCGATATCTCCCCATTTGTGAACAGATTATTAAAATTATTTTTTGTTTGGTAGAATATACTTCCGAGGTGGTCCCATTTAAATTTTATCAAATTCGGTCAGGTTTTGAGTCACACTCCAAAAACTGAAAATTGCTACGCCTATCTTGATGATATCATCATTGACGGTGAAAAATAAAATTAAACTAAAAAATGGAACCGACTTCGATGCTAAAAAGTGTGAAATTACTTGTCGAAGTTGGTACCATGCGCACAATATTATGATAAAAGGTACCTACTTTTGAACTATCATGGTACCGACTTCAATACATCATTCTTAATTTTGTAAAAAAAAAACGTGAGCGTTAATTATTTATTCAGTATAAGCTATACAAAGGCATATTCGCGAGGTCTAGAGCTCGCAGAGAAACTAGTTTATTGATATAATAAATAATTACTACAATATACAACGTTATTATAATTTCAGTCAATATGTCAATAGAATAGAATAGTTTAGTAGACTAGTGTTAACTTCAATGAGTGTCATTCAAACACCGAAGACCGTACCTGTCAACACAGCGTGGCATATCACAATCATATAAAACTTTTATAATAACTAAATCTAACGATCCAGTTAGTATGAAGTCGTCATGGCTGCGAAGCGCAAGGATCCAGGTTCTTTAACTATTATTATTAACCGGCAAAACACTCACGTTAAGGATCGAAATCGTCGACCCGGGTTTTGAGCATGTCCGATGCTCATCTTACGGGCGAGTGCGCAGTGGTTCATTCGATCCTTAATGTGAGTGTTTTGCCGGTTAATAATAACAGTTAAATATATGTCAAACTCACGAGAGTTTCAATACAATTCCTGTCCGTGGGAAATTCGTTTTCTTGCTGGTTGGATTGATTTTGATTTTTGCAAGTTCTCGCGAAACAGGGTATTCTATTATGGGAATATGTGTGTGTGAACGAGCATCGCTGTGGTATATTCTTTCATGCGTATGACTCTATAATTAGTGTAAATGGCTTTTTGACCCCAATTATCGACTTTAGCCTTATTCCACCCCTGAGCTAGTAAACTCGACAGCACTAGTCGATGTCTCCATGTGGAGGGGACGTCAATTATGTGGTGTGTTGTGAAAAATAAAGCAATATGTCGAAAATTGTCGGCAATGCAGTATATTTTTTATTTGCTGGTGCGTAATTTCTAGTGTTCTTTATTAATTCGCGATGGGCAACGAAAACTTCGTACAAACGCTATTATATATTAGTATCGGTCCTCAGATTACAATAGTACAGAACTCTGTCTAGTTTGGGACCTGAAGACTTTAATGGATGTTGTTCCGGGTCCAAGTTATTATTGACCGAGAGAGCGAAGCTTCTCTGCTTTAACTAGCCAAATTGACTTTTCATTTTTCTAACTTCCAAAAAAAGGAGTAGGTACTCAATTCCGCTGTATTTTTTATGTTTGTTACCTCGTAACTTTCGATAGGGTGAACCGATTCTCAAAATTATTTTTTGTTTGAAAGCTGGTGCTTCCCGTGTGGTCCCATTTCAATGTCATCAAATTCGGTCAAGTAATTTTTGAGTTACACTCCAACTGATTTTACCAAAGTAATAAAATGGAAGTCGGTATTAAATTTTTCAAATTGCACTTGTTCTTACTGTACAGTGGGCCGAGAACAAAAATCGTTAATGTATGCAGTACAAACTATGAGTTATCTGTGTCACTATTGTACTAGATGAACTACAGTTTGTACTAAATACGTTAACGATGCGACTACATTACTCATAAATAGATTTTCACATGTTTTACCAATCTTGACGAAACTTGGTGTGGACCATGTGCTACTATTCAATATAATTTTAATTGTAAGCTATTTTGAAGGGTCATTTTCCTAAAAAAGGGGGGGGGGGGAGTTTACTGCGGCGCTATTTATCGACCGATTTGGACAAAAAAATGTACACACATTAGATACATGGCTTTAAAGAGAACTTTTGAATATTAGCATAATTGGTCAAGTTTTTGCTGAGATAATAGATTGTGAAGTTTAAAAACTGGACAATTTTGGTAATATTCGGCAAGAACATTTGGTACCATTAAGATATACATTTTTAGCAAGGTCTTGTTGAAATCAATTTTTTGTTCTAATTTTTTTGAATTTCGATAGCCTGCAGTTAGCTCAGATTGCGCTATCAGATTGCGAATTGCCGCTGAAAACTGTGCTCGCGAGGTCTACTGTTCGCAGAATAACTATAATAAGGTGAATCAGCAAGATTTTGGCTGTGTGGAAGGACTTACCTGTTGAAAGTGTAGATGTGCTCGATATTGTTGAACAGCTCAGACAGCTCTTCGTCAGAAAAGGTAGACTCCCGGCGCCAGACGTGGAGATAGCCCTGGAATATCAGAAAAGAAGACCTTCGTTATTGATCATTACAATTATTATTATAATACAGGCCAAGTACTTGGACGCGCGGCCCCGAGTAAGTAGAACGCACAGATCACAGGAACCAGAAACAAGGGAGATATGAAAAGTGGGCAGGGCCGGTTTCGCAGAAATATGCCCAAAAACAGAACACATTGCTCGCGGCGGCGGTCGCAACTTTTGTATTGTGACTGAACGCCACGATATTTCATATAAACAGTTTACAATGCTCTGTTGCTCTGTACGTACGAATATTCAAACGTTAAGTTTTAATACCGCAGTGTAATACCCCTTCGAAGCCATGATCGCTACCAACTAAGCTAACGAAACTGTCAAAGTACCTACGTATACGGAGTATATTTTTAGTTTGCCTTAACACTTGCACACTACGGCAAAGATGCCCACTAAAATAAACTCTTAAATCTCTCCCAGTGTTTCTCGGAAACGAATTGCCGTTCCGTGCCAACATTTCGCCTCCATTCTTAGTGCAAGTGCAATAAGCCCACGTAAATAAAATAAGTTCTACGACGCATTGTCAAAGCTCGCGCGGCGTCGTCGTCGCCCAGGGCATGCGGTTAAATGAATAAAGACAGATTCAGGGGTGTCGCATTGCTAAACGAATGTTCCGCATTAAGAATCATAAATGTATTTTTCACTTATATTTGGGCTTGTATTTTTTACATTTGAATAGCATTGAATAGAACATATTTTATTCTATTCTATGCTAGTCTATTTACCATTGCTCAAGTTTATTATGGTCATAATTATAGTTGAATATTGTCTATATCAAGTTGTAGTAAAGCGATGGATGCATTACTAAAACATTCTAGTGATGAAAGAGGAAACACTAAAATTATTATACGAATTCTTACAATTTGCCTACACTGGATCAAAGTCAAAGTCAAAGTCAAAATCATTTATTCAATTTAGGCATCAAAGACGCACTTATGAACGTCAATTTTTCATTATAATGTACTTTAAAGCCTACCGCCGCGTTCCAAAATACATAGAGCCAACCGAGAAGAAGCGGCAAGAAACTCGGGGCCATTCTTTTTATATAGATGTTTTTACAATGTTTTTACTTAGGTACTACAAATATTAGCTTCAGTGTGTTGCCTTACAAAAGAGAACATAATAATGGTATCAGTAGGGCAAGACACGCTACACTTTGACATCTTAGTACACGAGTAGATAGATCCTGGAGTGATCAGTCCCAAGCTGTTTTATCCTCCAAGTAATACGAAATTTTGTAATAACTTTTTTGACAGAGTTTAGTTTTAATAGTAATTTTAAACTTATTAATAGGCAAATCTCGGATAACATTGGGAACTTTATTATAGAATCGTATACATTGTCCCATAAAAGAATGACTTATTATGTGGAGACGCGTTACATGTACGGATAGCTTGTGCTTATTTCGCGTGTTGATGGAATGAGCATCACTCCTTTTATCAAAACTGCTAATGTTTTTCTTTACATACATTAGATTTTCATAGATAAACTGAGAGACAACAGTTAGAATGTTTATGTCTTTAAATTTCTGTCTAAGGGAAACTCTGGGAGCCAAACTGTAGATCGCTCGTATAGCCCTTTTTTGCAGTATAAAAATAGAATTAATATCTGCAGAACATCCCCAGAGCAGTATGCCATAAGTCATAACGCTATGGAAATAACTAAAATAAACCATTCTAGCTGTGTCTACATCAGTTAATAGTCTAATTTTTTTAACAGCATAAGCTGCTGAACTGAGCCTACTAGACAATTTTTTAATGTGGGGACCCCATTGCAATTTAGCGTCTATAGTAATTCCTAAAAAGACTGTTGATGTTTTCTTCTCATTGAGGAGAAGATTATTTGTATTGAACCAATTCACAACTTTAGCTAATGCATTGTTAACATCGTCATAGTTTAATAACTGCCTTTTAATTTTAAATAACAGTGAAGTGTCATCTGCAAACAATACAATCTCGTGATTCTTCTCTACATAATAAGGTAAGTCATTAATATAGATTAAAAACAAGAACGGCCCTAGTATTGAACCTTGTGGAACGCCCATTGAGATTATAGAGCCGGGCGATTTTTTACCATTTATGTCAACCCTTTGAATTCTAACATTTAAATATGAAGTCAAAAGGTTGAGAGCCATGTTCCTAATACCGTAGTGTTGTAATTTCCTGACAAGTATATCATGTCGGACGCAGTCAAATGCCTTAGATAAGTCACAAAAAACACCTAAGGCATCTTGAGAGTTCTCCCAGGCATCAAACACATCTTTTATTAGTTCTATACCTGCGTCTATAGTAGAGCGATTCCTTGTAAACCCAAATTGATTTTTATGGAAAATCATCACTATTTCACGTCACAACTTGAGGAAATATAAATCTAGGAAAATTAAACAATCCCTCAATCAACCATTTCCCGCATGTCAAAATATTTTATCACACCAACATTATTTGCTGGAACTCATTTCCTCAATCTCAACATTCCACAAAGAACAATATTTTTAGGGGTCGCGTCAATACGTCAATTTTAATTTTATATAATTTTTACCTCCATAGCATTTGCTTTACAAGTTCAATGTTTAAGTGTGACCATTTTAAAACTCATTTATTATTTCATTAAATATTTAATGTATTATTTTCTAAGGCCTACCTATTGCGTTAGGATTTATCGAACCTTGACTAACATTTAGCCAAAATAAAATATTTTGTAATCATAATCAGCTGTTTCAAATTTCTTTAATAAATGTTCAGGCCTCTTATAAACTTCGTGTTCGCGACCCTTCAGTAAAACTTCGTAAAAATATTTGTATCTAAACAAGAGGCAACCCTAACTTATGGTTCATGCGTGTGGTTTACGGGCAATAGGTATTGTAAACTAGAACTCAGACGAATAGCCTATTGTGACGAGAAATTACTTCTGCACACCAGTATTGTAAGCAGTTCTAGTAATTGGAGAAGATAAGAAACACTTTGAATTGAATAGTTACCTTGGTCAATTAAAAAAGGGCTTAAATTTAATCGAGCACTTACGTCTGTAACTGAATTATTTTAATGTAGACGTCGTTACTATGGGCCTCATAGATAAGCTCAAAGTCGCACAACGAGCTATGGAGAGGGCTATGCACGGGGTTTCTCTACGTGATCGAATCAAAAATGAGGAGATCCGTAGAAGAACGAAAGTCACCAACATAGCCCAGAAGATTAGCCAGTTAGTGGCAGTGGGCAGGGCACATAGCACGCAGAACAGATGGCCGATGGGGCCGGAAAGTTCTGGAATGGAGACCACGGACCGGCAAGCGCAGCGTAGGTTGTCCGACACGGTGGACAGACGACCTGATAAAGGTCGCAGGATGCTGCAGGGCGCTTCCAACCGGTCCTTTTGGAAAATTATGGGGGAGGCTTATGTTCAGCAGTGGACGTCCTACGGCTGAGATGATGATGATGAGACGTCGTTGGCGAAATTAATTGAGCAGAATAACGTTACTTCTTCAGTACGAGTAAAGTATGACATTTAATGTCAAATCTTCGCTCATGTCAATATTCCATACTGACTGGCTTTATCTGTATTCCGAAAGACATTACATTCGAAAGACGCTCTTTTAAGTACGTCCACAAATACATCTAAAAAGAGTCTGAGACCCAATATTAGAGAAGTACCAATTTACGATACAATGACGTAATATTAATTATTTCCGTATCACATTATTTCTGTGATGAAAATTAGCAATCTCATTATCATGTCCCACTAATGTCAACGCAATTTGTATCATTGTGGGCAGCGGGCAAGTACCTTCCGTTCCACTTTAACTCTAAATGTACGATGTTAGGTATTTAGGATAATTTTAGATCTAGGATCTAGGTCTGATTATATGCTGAGCGGAAGACATAATTTAACCTCTTACTTTTTGGTGATGGGGGCTGTCCATTAATCACGTGAGGCTCAAAAAGGGGGGGAGGGGGTACGACAAAAATCATAACATATCACCAGAGGGGAGGAGGTGTACTAAATGTTAAAATAACATCTCGTGATTAATGGACGGCCCCATGATTTAACCATAATCCTATTACCTAATCTATATGACCTAATAGCTGCGCTAATAGTTTCATTGCCGTGGTGATGGATGACGATGATTGTGAAATAAAATAAGCCAAGTTACTACTTATAACATCAACTATCTACCAGTGAAATACGCGTTAATATCAGTCCAGACTTTTCAGAGATTAGCCGGAACAAACAGACAGATAAACCAAAAATGATAAATATTAAACATGTTTTTATAGTGTAATAAACTTTCATATGCATTTAGTGAAAAGCTGTTTTTTTGGAATTACAGAAACTTCAATTTTATTTATCTGTATATTATATACGAGTACATAACCTGATGTACCTAGCGAGTAAAGCGAGCGAAGCCTCTCTATTTCGAAATTGTCCAAAAAATTATTTTGTCCTTTTGTCTGCTCTGGTCTACAGGTCGCATTTTTTTCAATCGATTTAGACGCAAATTGGCACACAAGTTCCATGATTCAACATTTTTTTTTAATAGGGGGGAAAGGCGGAAGTTTGCTGTAGCATTATTTATCGACGGATTTCAATCAAATTTGACTGGACACACTAAGGACATATTTCTTCACAAGATGTTGTGAAATAAAATTCAAAAAGGGGGAGGGGAGGAGGTGTTAACTGTAGCGTTATATATGGATGGATTTCAACTAAGCCATGGGAAAGGTTTAAGGATCGGTTATTGCATGGTTATAAGAGCTCAAGAGCATGGTCAATTGTTTTGTCACAGAACCACTGTTAGTGAGTCTGTATAATAATGTTTATTTGTTTCTGTTGTGTCACTAGTTACGTTCGTGATGTCAGTGAGGAGCGCCGACTGAAAATCAGTGCTTGGGTTTACCCTAGCGTATGCCGAGTCGGAGCTCTTTCATGGCATTACGCAACATTATTATTATGATGGTTGTCCTATTTTGTCAGTATTTTTGTATGTTATGTTGTGTAATGTCCTGAATAAATATATTTTCTTTCTTTCTTTCTTTCTTTCTTTATAATCTTTTAACAATGTGCGATTTCGTGAACATATCGGATCGAAACCTTTAATATGGATAAAAAAGGAGTAGAAAGCTGATGATGTAGTTATGATAAAAATAATTTATTGACACTTGACAAACTAAAAAAATGAAAACTTTAACATTAATACACAAAAAAGTGTATATTAGGGCAAATGTGCTAGACTTAGCCTTACTAATATACATTACATCACGACCGTAAATCCTTGAAGAGGTCGGTAGATATGTAAATTCATCCAAAAGGTGGGAGCCTGCTTAGACGACTTTACACTTTACGACTGCATTTTATTAATTTTTAAGGCAGGTTTATGGAGGTTATCGTGCAAGAAATCTCTATTACAACCCTAATCTCAGATGAAACTATACAGGGCGTGCTGATGCACCACGCGCGTTGTAGAAAGTGCGATACCGCGTGATAATTGTATCACGAACGCGCCTTATTTGGACCACCCTGTGTTCTGTATTAGGTTATAGCTCGGGACCACCTAGCCCGTGTAATTGTTATCGAACGTTACTATCTAGATCAGTGGTTCCCAAAGTTGACTGGACCGCGACTACCTAACAAAAAGTTCCAAATTCGGGACTCACTTCTTGACTATGACGTAGGAAAAGGGGTATAACTATATGGATGAAGGACTTTTCAAATAAGAAATAAAACATTCAATTCAATTAATATTTAATTTAATTACAAGGAGTGCTATTTTTAATGAAAGGATGCATTTGTTTCCTACTTTTCAACCAACTTCCAAAAGGATGAGGTTCTCAAGTCGACGCGTATATTTTTTTATGTATTATAACGCACAAGTTCTTACAGTGTAGGTACTCAAATTTTTATAGTTTATTAGTACTTTTTCGTTTGGTAGACGAATAAAAGGAACCACTTCCGATGTGGTTACTTTTAAATTTCATACAATTCGGTCAAGCTGTTTTTGAGTTACACTCCAATAAATGAAAAGTGTTTTGGCTATCTTGATGATATCGTAATTGACGGTAAATGATAATCGATCTCGTAAACTTAGCAAGGGTCACTAAAAAGGGTGAAAATTCAACAACAACAATTCAACAAGTTACGAGTATTTCAGACTTTTTAGTGTTGAAGTCAGTTCCATTTCTTATTAAATTTTTAATAGCTAACACGAGTTTGATACGTTCAATTTATTTCGGTATTTAGTTTTACGTGTTGTGGGATTTTCATTTTAAAAATTTAGTCTCACGTAGTTATGAGATAATGAAAAAGGGAAGGAGGACTTTCATATCTTTATCAAACATGCGAGGAGAGTAATCATGAACCAGAGCCAGAATTTCGTTAACTGTGGTCGGCCGATCTGCCATCCTAAGATTTTTAAGACCCTCCAGTGGGCCTCGACCCATTCTTTGGGAACTGTAGATCTAGAGATTTGATACCGTTGAAATCTGGATCACGAATCACTTTTCTAATGGTGGGTCGTAAAGGTTTTCTATTCATCTTTGAAACAATTAAACTAAACTTTGCAGTTTTGGAGACAAAAAAATATATCCGAACTGCGAACATGGATTGTCGGAGAAGGTAGGATACAATTTTAGAGTAATAATCTTATTTACAACCGACTTCCAAAAAATAGAAGGACGTTCTCAAGTCGACGCGTATGTTTTTAATCTGTATTAATAATATTATTATTATTTAATAATATATATTATTAATTTATTGATTCAGGCGTTACTTTGCGGAAATCCATTATCAAAAAAACGATAAGTATTAAAAAAAAAATATATTAAAAAATAAAATAAAATAAAAATATTTATTATTATTTATATTATTATTTAATAATATTACTTTTTACAGAGTAGTCCGGTTTTGATAACTCTTGATGATTTTTTTTGGTAGAGTATTACTCCGAGGTGGTCCCATTTATTTCATCAAATTCGGCCAAGCGTCTTTTGAGTTGCAATGCAATAACTAAAAAGTGTTTCTCGTATGTTGATGATATCGTTATTGACTTAATGACAATCGATCCCGTAAAGAGCAAGAGTCACTAAAACGGGTGAAAATACCAAAAATGGAACCAACAACTTGTAAAAGTATCTTACGAGTATCACGTACAATAGTATAATATTTTTAATACAGTTGCTCAAAAAGTGGCGTATTGCAGGGACGTATAGCGTTCGGGATGTGGGCTATTACATACTCGTGCTTTTTTTTTACATTTCCCGAACTCGTGCGTTCTCTTTCCCAACTGTCAAAATAATGTATATTAAAAAGAAAAACCAACCATGAAGTTTTTAATAAAAAAACTCATAAAAGTTTTTATGATTCATGCAAATACGTATATTTCTAAAAAGAAGCTACTAATTTGTTTCAATATCAGATTTAATGATTTGATTGAATGAGTTAGGTTAGGTTTCATTTCATTTGATCTCATTAAATTTAATTTCCATTTCATATCAATAAAAAAAATCTACAGAAGACTTGGCTGTATGGGCATAGTTCCTTTTGTCATTTTGTCATTTTGTCATTGCAACTTGTTCCGACTGTCAACCCCCGCGTTCGGCTGCGCCTCGGCTCGGGTAGACATTTGTCGGAACTCTTTGCATTGACAGCCTTTCCCCACTTGTAATGAAATATACTATATCCTCAGTCACTGCAGAAAACATCACATTAATAAAAATAAAACCTTTAGATACAAATCACGATTATACCTACATGATGCTAATACTAAAAATATAAAAGTTTGGATGTACGTATGGTTCTTACTCAACCCCGCAAAAACTGCTTATCGTATTGTTTTTTGTGTTAATACGATTTGTATTTCTACGCACTGTAGACTCATGGTCCGTACATTTTTTAGATTGTTTTACTTAATTTTTACAGTTTCTAATAGTCACATTCATCCCGTCCGAACTTGTGAATTTTTCTCTCTTAAATTGCCATATTTATTAATTAATGACTAAATAAAATAATATAAAATTTCAAATCTAAAACTTAACTTATGTTTAACGTAATTGGAGTTTGGCGTTTAAAATTTAGGGTGTAGATGGTTTGTACCCAGGATTAACACATAGAATACTTTTTATCCCAAAACAACGGGTATTAAGCCTAAGGAGTCGCAAAACCTTATTTGACGAAAACGAAGTCGTGAGCGTATACTATTTTAACAATAAAACTGGACTCTTGTGTTTCTAATCTACGGAAAATCACTATAAAATTATGTTCTCCATAAAATAAGCTGTAAAGAAGCACAAAGTAATAGAATACATTACACGGGATATGTAGGTTTGATATAATGTGACATCACAATATCGCATCTAGTCTTTCGTGAACCGTTTACGTTGATCTAGTGACTTGACTATTGTAAGATATCACTTGCTCTATAGGTAATCGAATTCAAGTGGCACTTGGCAACAAAAATTTAATCTATAGTCGATACTCGATCTCGCCTACCTATTAAGCTTTTGATTGGCGTACTCGCTATCAATTTTAGTTCTGCAATTGACCGCAAGGGGGCACTGATATTTTTTCATACAGTTTTTCGCGGCAGTCGATAGCGAGCATCGATTACTAGTGTCAATGTTGTAAAGTCATAGTAGACCTAAAATTATCACTAATCTTTAGCTACTAGATTCTAGTATCTACAATTGTGGCACAGAACTACTTTTGTACTATCGCAACGACTGGTTTTTTTTTATTGCCTATATTCACAGACTCAATCATCATCATCATCAGCCTGTAGCAGTCCACTGCTGGACATATTACTCTCCTATTGCACGCCACTTAGGTCTATCTTGGGCTTCTCGCATCCAGTTTTTGCCAGCCGGTTTTTGCCAGCCGTCTTGCGCAGATCGTCACTCCACCGTGCCTCAGGACGTCCTACACTACGTTTGCCAAGACGCGGTCTCCACTCTAGAACTCGTTTACCCCAACGGTTGTCGGTTCTACGGCTAATATGGCCAGCCCACTGCCACTTCAGCTTGCTGATCCGGTGGGCTATGTCGATGACCTTGGTTCTCTGACGGATCACTTCATTTCTGATGCGATCCCTCAGAGAAACACCGAGCATAGCCCTTTCCATAGCCATACCACAGACTCAATGGGTCCGTGGCATTGTTTACATTTATATTTTAAACTTATATAATTTTTTTTTATAATTACTAACAGAATACAGGAGGACATTTAATTTTTTTCTCTTAACTAAACTTACATAATACATTTTTTTTTGTACACAAATAGACTTTTAACGACTGGTTTGTAAACCGCAGAATGTGACAGTCTGAAATTAATACAACTTATAAATTTGAAATAAAAAAATTCTAATTACAAGTATAAACAAACCCAATTTCGCAATGGTTATACTGATGATTAATTAATCTGTCCGACTCAGCAAGACTCGTTCGAGTTAAGTTTCATTCATAAATCTATTGTTATTTTTTGCGCTGATGCGGACGGGTTAAAAAGCGGTTTCTACAAATATGTCTGGAGAAAAGTACCTTACTATTTTAAGTTACTCAGTAATTCTGAATTCAAATGACTGATTTACATATCTGAGTATGTAATTTTCTATGTGTTTTCATCAATACATTTTATTTATATTTTGAAACAAACTGGTTAACTGGACACACTCATTATTATTAACATAATATAGGTATTACATTATTTATTACACACTCACCTTGCGAAAAGTAACCATGACTTATTATTAAATATTTATAAACATTGACACAACATAAAATTGTATAACATACATAACAATATTTTGACCTCACGACAGAACTTACACATTTCATATAATTTAAAACTTGAATATATCCTAAGTAATTCGAAAACTAAGAAAAAAAATTACAATGTCAGCGTAGCTAAGCTACGCTTGAATTATACCAACCGTTCTCAGCTTGTTCAAGTTCATTCTACACATCTCTCGTTCCACTGTCATAATGTAAACGCGGCACCTCAGTAAACAATAGAGTCCACTCGACTCGTATGTCGCAACCCGTAACACCGGTTCTATATTTTCATTGTCATTGTCACACACGTGGCTAGTTTAATGTGTAAATGTTGTGACTACTTGATGCGTGTAGAAGAACTTTTAAAACTGGAACTCATATTACAATAATAGCTAGTATACATTAAGCTAGTTGACCCGCTAGCGGCTTCGGTCTATTAGCTCCCTTAGGGTTGACATTTCTAAGAATCCTTCCTTACAACATGCTAACAGCATAAAATGCATCAACTGCTTTCATGTTTGTAACCCCAGTGGGATCTGAGTTAAATAATCAGTAAGTCAGTCTACAGTACTTAAAATGTAAGTAGGTACTTGGAAAACTGAGCTCGTAATTAAACTATTGGTTTTCTTGGGCTAACCTCAAATCAAACACTCATTGGTTTAGTGTTGCTTAACAACGCCATCTATTGTCAAGTAGCTTTAGTGTTGTAGCAATTTTTCATTGCATAAAAACACGGATAAAACGACGTTTTCTAAAAATGAAACCTAGCTAGATCAATGGATCCCCCGAAAAACCCTCTGCATAATCGTATTCGATTTCATGAAAATCGCTGTAGCCGTTTCCGAGATTCAGATTACATATACACATATTATATATTTATACAATATTATATGAATACGTTTCTTATAAAAAATGTTTTAGTATATATATATAATATATAGATAGATAGAAAACTCTTTATTTGTACACTATAATAAAATATAAAAGAGAAAAACATACGATAGTAAAAATATAACATAGTTGTACAAAAGGTGGTCTTATCGCTTAAAGCGATTTCTTCCAGACAACCTTTGGGTAGATAGAATAGTATTTTCAGGGACAGTGGTGAATAGTATCAGAGTAAGTATAGACAATAATATATATGTATTTATATATTTATTTATTTATGTTATAAATATTTTTTTAATATTAAGTTATGTTTGTGTAGTTTATGTAATTTTAATATTATTTAGGTTTACTTTTGACGTTGTTTTCAAATACACTGCCGTCTATTCGTGTATCATAATTTCTCTCCATCCAAAGGTTGTCTGGAAGAGATCGCGTATAAGCGATAAGACCGCTCATTGTACAACAGTATTAATAATTGTATATTTAATGTATCCACGTTTTTTATGTACAATAAAGCGTTATCTATCTATCTATCTATCTATATATACAAGAATTGTTCGTTTGAAGGTATTAGATATAATATTATGTCATTTATTTTTTTTCAATTAATTAATTGCAAAAAAAATCTATATAATCTATTTCTAATTAGAAAGGGCTTGGGGCTACTTCTGTGACCGTGGCAATGTTTACTAAAAGAAATGTGTTCAAAACGACGGCATAAAACAAGTACAATTTGAAAAATTTCATACCGACTTCCATTCGATTCAGTTATTGGAGTGTAACTCAAAAACTACTGGACCGAATTTGATGAAAATGGGACCACACGGGAAGCACCAGCTTTCAAACAAAAATAGAGTTTTGAGAATCTGTTCACCCAGTCGTAAGTTATGAAGTAAGAAAAGTAAAAAAAATTATTACAGTCGAATTGAGTACCTCCTCCTTTTTTTGGAAGTCGGTAGAAAAAGAGTTAAGTGCAAGATATGAAAAGCTGCATGGTCTGTTTGAACATAAGTGCATCTAAATTAAAACTGTCAATAACTTGAAAAAGTACCAATACACAATAAGCTAATAAGACATTTTTCATTAACCACCTGAGCAATTGTAGTAATGCCGCATTGCGACAGAGTTCTTCTGATTATACACGAACTGCATCACCATAACAGTAAAACGCCTACTATAAATAGTGTTGTTAAGTATTTGTCGATAAAATATTGTAAATTTAACACTGGCTGGCTCGACAAGCTTTTCCTGTCCAATTGAAAAACGCTGTTAGCTCTTCGCGTAATGTTTCATGTACTGTAATAATCTTTCCGTAATAACCTAATCCGGACTATCACGACCATTAAAAAAAAATCGGCTCAACTATTCTCAATTAACATACATTCAACAGGAGAGATTTTGTATGATATGTAATTGGTATATTTTAAGAAGGTTTATTTTAGTTCAGTACTTTGTATTTATAATAAAATAATTATTGGCTCAATCATGGTTCCATATATTTTTAGGAATATATTAGTATTTAATTTATTAAGATTTAAAGTATTTAATTACATGTATATAACATGACTCTGTCACTGAGAAATCCATCAAGTATATTCGAAAGGATAAATGACACCGTGTAAGTTATAGATTAACTTAACTAATTATAATCAAAATAGACGCATTAAAATATTTTATTTGGCACAGACACATTTTATTGTTCTTTTGTTTTTAGTTACATTGTTATTTTGGATTTCACTGTAGGTACAAACAAACCATTAAATGTTTTAATTTACTGGTCATATCGATTTAGTCGCTTAGTTCTATTTTTATTTGTAATCAAAACACGATTGTGTTGGTAACTTTTATTATTATGATAAATAAGGCCGTTGAGTAACCCATTACATACTGCAATATTTTTTATCGTTTTACTAAACTACCTATTCCCAACACTAGTGGTCGCGTCGATGCATCCCGTCCATACATCAAACCCACGTGCCGACTGATATTTAAATAACTAGGCTCGCGCCCGGCCCGTTGCCTACTCTTTCACATGCAACATACAAGATGTAGGCTGAAGCGATATAGTACATTACTGCAGAGGCCAGCAAAAGAGGCATTGATGGACGTGTAAAGGCACGAGGCACATATACGTAAATCTATCAATGCCTAGTTGTGGCCAAGGCTTGTATAGTCCTTTTCTCAAAAATTGCGCGGAAATTAAAACTAAGTACATAGTACCTAGACAGTACTTTTTACTGTTCAAAATCAATGACGAACAACGGCAATATTTTTTACCGCGTTAAAGTGTTCATTTGTTTTTTGTTTCAATAAACAGATTTCCATTTGCAAGCGAGTTTGAATTTTAAATAAAACCGTTGATTAAGTTACATCGTTGATTGCCATGATTCAGAGAACCTAAAATATCGGTTCATTTTTAAATTACACAACATATAAGAGTTTATGGCTACGTTCCGGAAACAAGCCCACGATCATCGTGAGCGACTGAGCGAACTCGAACGTCATCTATGACGTAACCGAAAACGCTCACAACTCTCGCGGATCGAAGGTGGGTTTACGTGGTCTTTGCAAGCTGTCACTGTCAACCACAGGGAACGGCAAACCGGGGCGCGACAGTTGTGAGCGTTGCCGGCGCTTGCCGGAACATAGCCTATGTACCTACTCATTATTTGGCAGCTAAACCACGATTTTTTATAAAACTTTTGCCGGCCGCTCGCATGTATATAGCCAGTAAATCAATTTCGATTTATCTCGTAGAAGGTTGTTATAATAATGCTCACATTTCCTAAGTTATTTAAAAAAACATTTAAACATTTAAATGTTTTTTTAAATAACTTAGGAAATACAGGATTATTTTGTGAAAATATAGAATTCTAATGGTGAAAGAATGTTTCTAGTCGGTTCAGTAAGTAGTTTCGGAACCTATTCAATTCAAAGTCAAAGTCAAAATCATTTATTCAATTTAGGCATCAAAGACGCACTTATGAACGTCATTTTTTCATTATAATGTACTTTAAGGACTACCGCCGCGTTCCAAAATATATAGGGCTTACCGAGAAGCGGCAAGAAACTGGGGTCATTCTTTTTATATAGATGTTTACAATGTTTCAACTAAGGTACTACAAAATTACATATTATGGGTGGCAGAATGACAGCTTGCCAGAAGTGGAGTATTCCAAGCATCTTTGTATCCTTTATAATATCGGACTTTATAATAAGCCTTTTTTACAAAAACATTTTTACAGTCAACTTGAATTTTCCCTCTGTGAGCTCAGTTATGTTTTTTGAGATTTTATTGTAAAATCGCACACAATTTCCTAGGAATTACTTATTAGTGTTCGCAAGTCTAAAACTAGGTACAGCTATCCTTCTTCAGATCCTTCCTCTTCCTTATTCGAACAAACAAACAATTCTTTTCTCTTTATAATATTATTGTAGATATACAGGAATCGCTCGCTTAAAGGTATTAGAATTATTAGATAATCGTTTGATTAATAACTAATAATGTAATTTAATAACTTACGCCAAATACCATTACATAACGATTATCAGATTCAATACTCATTACACTATTGATTATTTTTTGCCTGCAATCTACACATTAAAGCCAAAATATAAACATAGCCCCCCCTATTTCATATAGTTTTCGCCTCCCACATGTAACATGATGATGAATTTAAAAAACCTATTCAAGATCGCGCTATGTCATCAGCTCCTTGTAAACAAGGCTGTAGGTCTCACAGTACCTATTGTATACTCAGTGCCTGTTACTCTAGAAATTACACAATGTTTAAAGCACGTCAATTCTTAATTCATGTACCACAAGAAGTAAACTAGCCCTCACAGACTCAGGGTATTCTACCGTGAGGGCTTGTGTTACAAGATTTTTGGTACAAATGTACCAAATATGGAACTGTTATGGCAGAATAATTAAATAATTAATATGTTATTTTTACTTTGCATGCATTTTTATGATTATGCTTTATATAACAGTAAACCCCTTTTTTGGATTGATAAAAAAATATTATATCATTATATAAATTTTGAAACTAAGTACGCTTGCATCATATAATTTAGACCATATGCCGTTGACTTAGAAAGCTTATGGCATTGAAATCTGTAGATTATCGCACATATTTAACGGTAACACGTTATAAATCAATGGATTAATTTATATTTAATATGTTTAAGCCCACGAACAAACGACAAAACATTTACTAATGGCGGATATATAAAATTGAGATTTATAACTCCTGATGAGAACCTCGTAGGCAGCTTAGTGGCATACTTCCATAGTACATGTAAAATTGATTGAACTTATAAATCTTTGAATACTTAGCTAAGTTTAATTCAATCAACAACAGTTTACTCAATACTCAATCATTTATTGTAAACATTATCGGCCTTACTTATAAACGCTGCTCAACTTTAAATAACGTTATTTCTAAATAACGTCATTTAAAGTTAAGCAAAGTTAAGCTTTTATATAATTAAGGCCGTTTGAGTTGTATATGCAGATCTTAGTAAAACATATTTTAGACTAGCTGCTCTTCGCGGTTTCACCCGCGTGGTGATGGATGATGATGAATCTTATATAGCCTATGTTACTCAGGCTGAATGTAGCTTTCCAATGGTGAAATAATTTTTGAAATCAGTCCAGTAGTTTTTGAGCCAATTCGTTACAAACATACATACAAATCTTTCCTTTTTATAATATTATAGTATAGATAGGCATTACATAATGACCCTGATTGGGTATAGCAACACTGGCACTGCGCGGAGCGGATCGATTTATTCTGTAATGTCCGTTTTCACCAACATTTCAGGTAACACCTAAGCCTATTTAGGTATCATTTTTGTACTACAAATGCCCGTTTTCCCCAACATTCTAGGTAGCCCTAAGCCAAGTTAGGTGACATTTTTGTACTACTAACTGTTACCTAACTGGCTTAGGTGTTAGCTAAAATGTTGGTGAAAACGGGCATTAGTATTGTTTCACCCAAGAATTCGTCCAGTGTCAAATGTCGGGAACTCAAACAAAATGGATTACACAGTAAATATCCCGTTTCTGATGTTAACTCTTGCAAAAGTGACCGTGATAGATTAACAAGTACAATTTGATAAATTATATACGGACTTCCATTCTATTCAGTTATTGGAGTGTAACTCAAAAAATACTAGACCGAAATGAAACACCACACGAGAAGCACCAGCTTTAAAACAAAAAAAAAAGAATTTTGAGAATCGGTTCACCCAGTCGAAAGTTATGAGGTAACAAAAATAAACAGTCGAATTGAGTACCTCCTCTTTTTTTTGGAAGTCGGTAGAACACTTATATTATTGAATCACATCATATAATTACAAACAAACCAAAGCTAAACTTAAAATTATGACTACAAAAAAATGCTGACATAATTGAATCAATCTATTCCTTCAGAAACATGTGAAACATTTATGGAAATAAGTATCCATCACATCTTGGTACATATCATACTAATATTATAAAATGAAAGTTTGGATGTATGTTACTCAAATAAAAACTGGCCAAGTGGGAGTCGGACTCGCGCGCTTCCATACCTTTATTTATAAATCTCCAATACAACAGACATGATTTTTTTTTGCCGTTTTTATGGATAATGTACGGAACCCTTTGTGCGCGAGTCCGACTCGCACTCGGCTGGTTTTTTAGTATTTGTTGTTATAGCAGCAACAGAAATAAATACACAGACATACAGAAATACATAATCTGTGAAAATTTCAACTGTCTATCATACGGTTCATAAGATACAGCCGGGTGACAGACGGACGGAGTCTTAGTTATAAGGTCCCGTTTTACCCTTTGCGTACGGAACCCTAAAAAGACAGCTGATAACGGATATGGATGCAATTTGGAAAGTAGAAAGATGAGACAATGAATTAACCCTTACTAAAGCATGATAATTAAAACAAAAGATTTAGGAATGAAACTCACGTAAATTTACGTCTCAAGTACGCAAAGGGTTAACACATACTTTTCATCATTATCATCATCGCATGGGGCAAACCGCGGGCGCAGCTAGTCTTATATCTACAAAATTCCATTAAAGACATCTTTCTTTTCCACTCAGAAGAATTTCATTACCAAATAAAACCCCTCTTAATTTACTTGGTACAAAATAAAAATCGTAAAACCTTAGCACAGATTAATAAAACCTTATGACCTTAGTGCGTAATAAAACACCAGTAAAACCAAGTGCGTAGCCCTTTTTTCAACTTATTCAAATTACCATAAAATGTTGGTACCGATAAGGGGACAGTTCGGTCTGATAACGCAGATCATAATGGTACATGAATGAATATCTTTTCAAAACCATATTGCTGGATTTGTTAGATTTATATTTATCTACTAGTTGACCCGCCAGCGGCTTCGCTCGATTGGTCTTGGTGCAGTGCCGAGAGAGTATTTTTTTTAATTTTTATAACATTTTTATTTACGAACCGATAGACATGAAACAAACACTAAATGAGAAGCTTACCACAATATATAAGTGAAAACCATAAATCGGATAAGCCGTTTCTAAGATCAGTGTGCACAAAGGCACAGACAAACAGACAGAAAAATTCTAACAATAGATCAATCAGATCAAATCATATCATTTATTCTGAATTCTGGATACTATATTATAGCCTACTTACAAATTGTCATTTTACATTTATTTTCTACCAACTTCCAAAAAGGAGGAGGTACTCATTCGACTGTTTTTTGTTTTTATGGTTGTTACCTCATAACTTTTGACTGGGTGAACTGATTTTCAAAATATTTTTTTTGTTTGAAAGCTGGTGCTCGTCCCATTTTTTTTTTTTATAAAAATCTAATTTGGTCAAGTAGTTTTTGAGTTACACTCCAATAACTGAATAGAATGGATGTCGGTTAAAATGTCAAATTGTACTTCTTTGGTATTTTTTTTCCTTTGAGGTAGAGAACTCTAAAAACACTTTTAATAGATATACTTACTAAAAAGACCAAAATATATGAAAGCTGATTTCTCACTAGAAGTTTACCACGTACCTAGTCTAATAGTTAATCTTGTTCTGTGGAGTTTACGATGTACAAACGAACACGTGTATCGTACGTGTACATACTTCATCCATTGATGTAAACGTCTATTTTTACGGTTCCACGTACAACCATGGGCATTGAAGTATATTTATAAACCAAAACAGAGCTTGCGTGGGAGGAGATCGTATAAAAATACAAGTTCGAGCACTCGGACAGCTTTTGTTTGTCATTTTCTATTCTTCACCTAGTTTCTATGTGTTGTAATATCTACCTACGAATTGTTGTTCCTCATAGTTTTGTAGGTATATTTTGTAGCTTACTCGAAAAACCTTAGAGTAAATATTTTGGAAAATGGAACCTTTGCACTGTATATTTTTAGTTAATATTCCGTCTTCAATAACTTTTATTAATACAGTCGTTGTAAAATGTATATTTTATTACCCCACTGTTTTAGACTTAGGTACTACTCGTAACCCTGAACTTTTTTCACATCCACCCGCATCAGTCTACCCGTGAACATGGTGTGTGTTCATATATTTTGTAGCTTTACTTGTAACCCTAAAAGTTAATATTTTGGAAATTGGCATGGAACCTTCGCAGTGTACATTTTGTTAATATTCCGTCTACAAAAATAAAATTACTTATATTAATAAAGTTGTTGTAAAATGTATATTTTATTATCCCACTGTTTTAGACTGATTACTCGTAACTGAACTTTTTTCACATCCACCCGCATCAGTCTACACGTGAACATGGTGCATGTTCATATATTTAGTAGCTTTACTTGTAACCCTAAAAGCTAATATTTTGTAAATTGGCTTGGAATCTTTCCAGTGTATATTTTCAGTTAATATTCCGTCTACAAAAATAAAATTACTTATATTAATAAAGTTGTTGTAAAATGTATATTTTATTATCCCACTGTTTTAGACTGATTACTCGTAACTGAACTTTTTTCACATCCACTCGCATCAGTCTACACGTGAACATGGTGCATGTTCATATATTTAGTAGCTTTACTTGTAACCCTAAAAGCTAATATTTTGTAAATTGGCTTGGAATCTTTCGAGCGTATATTTTCAGTTAATATTCCGTCTACAAAAATAAAATTACTTTTTAATAAAGTTGTTGTAATATTTATATTTATTATCTTATCATCCCACTGTTATAGACTACATAACTGAAGTTTTTTCACATTCACCCGCATATTCAGTTTATCCGTGAACATGGTGTATGTAACTGTGCCGAAATATCGGGAACTACAAAATCTTGTAATGGTCAAAATGGTATACATACCGTAAATTCTAATTTTATCTTATTTTTTTGATATATTGTTTTATTTATATGTTCATACATATTTTGAGCATATACATATTGAGTTTATTTTTGTTAGTACTTTCGTTTTGGTATTTTTAATTATTATTTCTCTGTTGCCTAGCATCCATGGCGTCTGACACGGATTGTCGGAGAACACGGGTTTGAATCCCATCCGAGGACGTGTATTTTTCTCTCTAAAATTGTAAATAAACAAAACGAAAACAAAAGAAAGAATCTCAAGCTTACTTCTTTTTATTTCTATCTGTAGACGGGTTTATTTTTTTATGCAAAAGTTTTATGGTCAGAGCGCTAACGCAGCATCGTCTGCGTGTCTGTGCGTTTATATTCGCTATAAATAATACTTTTTGTAGAGTCAACCGAGAAGCGTGTTTAACTTTATATGCAAGCAGTTGCTCTATTACGTTTGCTATCGGGACTTCGTAGGGTGACACTAACATTTTGTTTGGTAAAATATTTGTTTCAATAATAATAAACTGACATTCACTATGAAGTAGCGGACTACGCCTTAACCCGTCTAATGTCTAGTTCTTACTAAAAAAAAAATTGTTGAATAGTTTGACGAACTAAAAGCAAGTTTATGCTGGTGGAGTACATTGGATCTGATAAAATAAAACTAGTTACAAACAATAGGTATAAAATGTGTTTACACTTAGTGTATGCGCGACATGGCTTAGCACTTTTTTGCACGTTCACATGGTGTACGCTGTACACGCGAGGGTTTAAAATATCAATATTAAAGTATTAAATTTAAGTTAAAGTATTAAATTTAAGTTAAAGTATTAAAGTATCAATAAAATCATAAATTTGTATACATAATGTAATATTTAAGTATGTTTTTAGGTTTCGGAACTAATACGAGGTAACCTCTGCCTACAACAGACCAGATGCATTTGGTCACTTCAAGTGACGAACAACACTAAGATCGTAACGTACGTTAACTACGTTTGCTGTTGTGTTTCTATATCCGAAATACACATGTTTTTCTTTTTAACCTTGAGACACAGTTGGTCTCATGTACCTGTAATTACGCCGGTACCCACACCCTTCAAACCACATTACTGCTTCGCGGTAAAAATAGGTATGTATAGTGACAATACTTCCCCGGACGAACTCAGTCACAAAGAGTTCTGCTGCACTATATAAATAATCATAATCAGCCCATAATGTTCCCACTGCTGGGACTCGACCCTTCCTCTCAGAGAGAGGACTTGGGCATAATCCACCACGCGGGCTATTCCATCCATCCGGCTTGGTACATAGGCTAGTGGCCAACCAATGTCTATGTTTTCAAGCCACCCGAAGGCCTTCGACAAAGCCTAACGATCAACCGGGACCGACGGCGTAACGTGCCCTCCGAAGCACGGAAGTGCTCAGTTGAATAATGCCACTAGCGATCACCTATCCAACTCCTGACCGCAGCAAGCGTTGCTTAACTTGTTGATCGGTTAAGATCGCCAAGCCGAGCTCCTCTGCAAGCGCTTCACTTTAAAATAAGTAATGTATAGAGATTATTACAGTAAATCGTAGTCACCCTACAAGCCTACAATCATCCCCCATATTAGGGTGTCCCGTTAGAGACGTCCCACAACCCGGTCTTCAGTAGTGAAATAAATAGCACCTTAACTCCTTTAAATAAGGTCGAATTACCGTTACATTGGTACCTTAACTCCCTAAGGAAACTAGAGCCGGTATAATATGGCCTCTTTAATCAAATTGACATTGATAAGATGAGGGATCTTACAGTGTTGGTACTGTCCCTTGAGGCCAAAATGAACTGATCTGTCATTCATTCATCACATTAAAAAGCTACGTAACAGATTAGGGGTCAGTGTATGTTTGATGGTCGTCCTACTAATATCCATCATTATGTCAATCTGCACTCTTGTCGCTTTGCAGCTTTCTTTGCTTTCCTTGTAAATAGACTTTTTGAATATTTACTACTAGTGACTGCCCGCGACTTCGTTCGCGTGGTAGGCTCGGCGTTCGACCTTGTCATAAGTTCCAATCTTTTTTTAAATTTTTCTTTCACAAGAAATTTTTCCTGACTATACCTAATAAGACACCAAAAAATAATTATCCAGATTGCTCCATCCGTTCTCAAGTTATAGCGTGACCAGGAGTAATATGGGTTCATTTTTTACTAAAGATGTGTAGTTACGTAAAGAGTACATATGATCCTTCTCATACCATAAAAAAATATTCTATGGGACAATCACCAAGGGTCGGAGGGCTCAGCATTTCTGGCACACTAAATTATTTGTCCACACATTAATACCCTCAGACAAAATAAAAAAGTCAAGAGAATGTTGTGAACAGAGAAGTGAGGCCGGTTTTCTAAACTACGTGTGCGTGACTCGGTACTGTCATGGTAATTCAAATTAAATTAAAGTTAATAAAAATTAATCAATAATTAATAAATTTATGTCAAATTATAATTAAAACTTTACGTGGTGCTACCACGCGCCGCGATAGTTCGACTGGCGAGCCAAGGCGTAGTTTTGTTGTAGGTTTTGTATGTATATATGTATGGACACGCAGAGGCGTAGTTTTACCCGGCCTCACTTCTCTGTTCACAACATGCTGTCTTGACTTTTTTATTTTGTCTGAGTTAATACCATAACCAATTAATCTATTTAATAAATCCTATTATGAATATCACAGACACAGGTGTGAGATTTTAGGCAGGCCTAAAATCTATTAATTATTGTAAGAAACAATTAATCGGAGCTAATTAGCATCACCGTGTCTTGGGAAAGTACTCGTAGATAAACGCCAAGCCACGCTGTGTCTAAGTGACGGGGGAAAGCTGAAGATTTCACTATATCTACATATAGTAACAATTATGGTATATCTATATTTAATATTATAAAGAGGAAAGATTTGTATGTATGTAGGTAACGAATTGGCCCAAAAAGTACTGGATCGATATCAAAAATTATTTCACCGTTGAAAAGCTACTTACTATGAATACTTAATATGAATCTTACATAGCCTATGTTACTCAGGGTGAATACCTTGAGTAACATAGGCTATGTAAGATTCATCATCATCCATCACCGCGCGGGTGAAACCGCGGAGAGCAGCTAGTCTATTATATTTTATAGTGCCACAATCACATTGCAAACTGCGGCGCAATATCTCGAAGTTGTATTATCGTCTAATTTCAGAAGAGACAAAAAAGAGAGTTTTGCGAATCGGTTCACAAATGGGGGAGAAATCGGAGAACATACATAAAACAAGTGCAATTGGAAAAATTAATACCGAGTCTTATTCTATTCAGTTATTGGAGTGTAACTCAAAAAGTACTGCACCGAATTTGATAAGATCACATGATGATGATGAAATTAAATGGGACCACAAGGGAAGCAGCTTTCAAACAAATAAATAATTTTAAGAATCGGTTCATCCTATCGAAAGTAATGAGGTAACAAAAATAAAAAACAATATAAAATACAGTCGAATTGAGTACCTCCACATTTTTGGAAGTCGGTAGAAGAAAAAAAACAGTCGAATTAAGTACCTCCTCCTTTTAGGAAGTCGGTTAAAAAGATCGCAGAAACTTTCGCATTTATAATTCTGTTTTATCATATATCAGCTTTGATATATTTAAAAACAAGGAGCTTATAAATTAAGTTATTTCCAAACGTGACGAAAACTCGACTCGCCCAACCCTTTTTAGGCGGCTGCTGTTCGCGCCTAATTACGCTGACAGCTTGACACTTTCGACACCCTGTCAGCTGTCACGGTGACAGTGATCCGCCAGTCCCCTGTCAGCCGATTCGGGTCGACGGGTCGAAGTAAAAAGTGCAGCTGAGACGAAAAAAAACAAAAATGGCTTTTATTGATTTTGTTATTTTCACAGATTTGTTTCTGTTTTGACATGTAATAATGGTGGATTATAGGCTCATAGTCGCACAACGAGCTATGGAGAGGGCTATGCTCGGGGTTTCTCTACGTGATCGAATCAGAAACGAGGAGATCCGTAGAAGAACGAAAGTCACCGACATAGCTCAGAAGATTAGCCAGTTGAAGAGGCAGTGGGCAGGGCACATAGCACGCAGAACAGATGGCCGACGGGGCCGGAAGGTTCTGGAATGGAGACCACGGACCGGCAAGCGCAGCTTAGGTCGTCCACCGACACGGTGGACAGACGACCTGATAAAGGTCCTGCAGGACGACGTTGGATGCAGGCCGCTTCCAACCGGTCCTCTTGGAAAACTATGAAGAGGCATATGTTCAGCAGTGGACGTCCCACGGCTGAGATGATGATGATGATGATGTTCATACACACAAATGTGTCCGGGGAACGATCCCGGGACCACCGGCTCAGAAGGCAGGGATCTACCAACTGCGCCAACTGGCAAATACATATTTTATACTATTATAGTATAGACTAGAAGATCGGAAAATCGATCATCTATACTTAATATTAGAGGAAAGATTTGTATGTATATATGTAACGAATTGGCTCAAAAAGTACTAAAGCGATTTCAAAAATTCTTTCACCATTGGAAAGCTACATTCACCTTGAGCAACATAGGCTATATAAGATTCATCATCATCATCCATCACCGCGCGGGTGAAAACGCGGAGAGCAGCTAGTAATTCAAAAAGAAAGTCCCATCATACACAACAAGCCCATATAAAACGAAAAAGACGGTAAAGTAACTTCAATTCATTGCTTAATGCACGCTGTTGGAAGCAAGTAGGTAAAGAAGGGTCAACGGGGTCGCACGCGAGCCAAGACATAATATCATATATTAAAGGTACTTGAGTACATTTATGATATGACTGTATTAGCTTCGTTCGAGATATGCCAGTGGCAAACAGAAGAAAGTGGGAAACCAGAAAATCATGTTCAAGCTGAACTGGAAGATATTCGTAGAGTATGAATGATAAGTATGAGCATATGATGGAAAAATAACCCATCAATGGCTTTTTATGTTATTAGACGGTATAAGACCAGGCCCACCAGCAGGGCTGTTATGTATCTCAATTGCAACTTATAGATAGATTATATAGTTAAATGAGATTTTTTGAGACAGTGACGTAGGCTGATAGTCCAGAAAGACGTTCATTTGTCAATCTCGACTTGAGTGGAACTTTGACAGTAAATGAAATTGTAAATGTGTGTGAAACAGTAATGATGGTAGTAACAGAAACAAAATTTACTCAGATGAGATTTTTTGAGACAGTGACGTAGGCTGATAGTCCAGAAAAACGTTCATTTGTCAATCTCGACTTGAGTGGAACTTTGACAGTAAATGAAATTGTAAATGTGTGTGAAACAGTAATGACAGTAACAGAAACAAAATTTACTCAGATGAGATTTTTTGAGACAGTGACGTAGGCTTATAGTTCAGAAAGACGTTTATTTGTCAATCTCGACTTGAGTGGAACTCTGACAGTAAATGAAATTGTAAATGTGTGTGAAACAATAATGACAGTAACAGAAACAAAATTTACTCAGATCTATACTCAAGCCTGGATACACCACTTAAGACGACTGCATACCGATCACTGTTTTCGCGTTGTAGGTATTCAGCAAATGTATTGCTATCTCAACATTGCAAGCATTCCCCGCAACCGCACGCGAGCGCGAGCTTTCGTGTGTGTGTGTGTGTGCGCACACATCTAAGCTCGCTAAACACAGAACGCCAACGTTGCGCCGCCGCGCGCCGGCGGGCGATGAGTTTTGTTTGTCGAAAAGATTGTGATTTGGGACTTTTGTACGACAAAATCCAATTATAGATTTTTGTTTCATTACATGTATGATTATAGCCGGTAGGTAAATGTGGGTCTATTTGTACCTATGGAAAAACATTTTTGTTTGCAGTAATAAAATGATAGGTACATATAGATATTTTCTAATAGCTTTATATAGTAATTATGTTTATGTTATAATTAATTAGTTATTCGCCTTTTTAACCGACTACAGCGAAGCAAAAGAGAGAGTTATAAATTGACCGGTATGTATGTATGAGGGTATGTTATGAAGATATGTTCATATATTCCCTCATAACATAACATCTAAACTACCATTTACCTACTTATCATAATTTATTACGTCTTGACTACAGCTATACGCCTGGGTATGTTTATTGACCGAGCGACTACGAAGCACGAAAGAAGCGTCTGTAATAGCTTGGGTAAAACCCTTTCGTATGTCCGTATGTCCAGCTGTTCTCCTCTACAGGTCGCATTTCTCAACCGATTCTCGAGAAATTTTGTGAGCAGCAGTGCAAGTACCGTAATAGTCCTTAAATTTGTCGAGTCGCTATGATCGATAAGTTTAATAGATCGTATCGCCCCTAGCAAGCAAGTCATACTTACGATCACGAATTGTTTGCATTACACACATCCTTCTATCATTTGAAGATATCTACGAGCATTTCGCTCTTCTACGATCAAAAGAAGGCCGAAGTCTATTTTTTTTTATACTAGCTGCGCCCCGCGGTTACACCCGCATGGTGATAGATGATGACGATATTGATAAAAATTATATGTGTTAATTCAGCGCCATCTACCTCCATGCCAAATTTCAACAAAATTGGGCCAGCCGTTTGAGTGTAAGAGAATAACAAACATCCTTTCATCCATAAATACAAACTTTCACGTTTATAATATTAGTAAGATCAAACGCAACTAAACAATATCCCCATTCCCGTCGCCTGTCGATAAGCTATATCGAGGACATATCAATGGTCATATCAAAGCTGACAAAATAATCGTTAAAATCGATTAAATAGACGATCTCAAACGTAATTTAACAGTTTAGCTAGGGTTATCGTTATAATCGTAAAATCTTATCGAAGTTGTCTACCGATCGTTTAATTTTGTTATCAATCGGTGACTTCGGTACTTGCACTACAGTATTTGGATATTTTTCAAAATAGAATTAATTTCATAGGTTACTAGTATGGTTCGGTGAGTTGATTGCGTAATTTTCGTGTACCTATATGTGTTTGTATTTGCTGCGCAGTATATATTTATTCAGTTTAAGCTATGGCTAAACATACTCCCGAAGTCTAAAGCTTACAGAGCGACTAGTTACTTAATACTTATACACGTTAACGCGGCTGAACGGATTTAAGCGGAATTTGAAGGGGACATAACTTAAACCAAGATTAATACAACCTTCCTTTGATTTTGAGAATTATTCCTTTTGATTCCAACTTATACACCAGTTTTCTATGTAAGTGAAACCGCAAGGCGCTGCTAGTATCTAATAGAATGGATCACTTATTAGATATATTATGTTTTTTCAATAAATGACGTCATAGATACCAACTTCCCAACCCGTGACCAAAGTTTTCAGAGTGACGAAAACAATATGCAAATTACAAAAATAAACATTACCGAAACAGAATTCTTAACAAAAAGAAACTTCAAAAGCACGTATCCACTTACAAAGAGTTACGTAACTCCTGAAACCGAAGGCACAGATGAAATAATAGTTGCTCAATACACCGGAGACCAGATCTGGCACGCAGCTGATATTTCAAACAAATTGAGACGAAAGGAAATGCAAAATAAACCTAAATGTAATTGAGTGAAACAGAATAAAACTCTTTTGATAGGAAGTTTTATGCGTGTCAAATCACACATCTATTTGGTACAAAAGTGTGTTAAAGTAAATTTACAAATAGGTCAACTGTTTTGTACGGTCTCGGATACATCATTGGATGACTTCAATCAAATGTATTGCCACTATATTATTTTTCTTTTTTATCTGCTACGTCTGGAAGGGATTGGTTTGCGTACGTAAGTTAACCCAAGAAAAATTACAAAAATTTAAATTTTATAAAGTCTTGACTCCATAATTAGGTGAATTCATTGGCCAACATCTAGGGTTTCTAGAAGTGTTTACTTTTTGATATCTAGAAAGATTTGAGAATAGATCATCTATCCAGAAACAACATCTATTATAGATTTGATTAAAATCATGATCATCATCATTGATTAAAAGATCAGTGCATGCGCGGACGCGGTCGGGAGCGCACGTACTCCGTGAACGTCGCGAAACCGGTCGAGTGCTACATACTCGACTTATAACGTAGTTTAATGCAAGCTTTTAGTATTTTACGAGCCAAAGCTATTTGAAATCCCCTTGTTTGTTGCCTTTTCTGGCTATGTCTTTTCAGAAGTAGATAGTGATGCAATGCCATACCTTGTATAAAATACCACGGACAAAACTGTTTTCACAGAATTTTCACAAAAGTTTACGTAAGGTCGTGGTATTTATTTACCATTATTATTATTCTATCAAGTTGACAACCTTATGCAACATCTTTAAACTGTTCATCTATAAGTGCTGTAATATTTTCCTTACTCACATCTTACACTACATCTGTACAGGCACAACATTTGGCATAGAAAAAATATGGTTGACTCACCTCAACAACTTGTCTAAGGTCTTCTACATAGACGTTCTCAGTCTGCACGATCTCAGCGCACACTCTTTCCAGCTGGGACATGCCAGAATTCTCATCCATCACATGTTGTCCTGGAAATCATTTGTAAATTAAAACAACATTCAGGTTTTCTGTTACATTGTACACTAATGTCTGTACAGTTACTTTTATTAGAGATTCGGATCACTACAACCAACGCACACCGCATCGTAACATCGCACGATCTGTTAATTTGTTCGCCATGGCGTCAACTCGTTATTAGAAATGCTGATGATTTCTTTCATACCACAGCAATGTGATTCTCGTGTCTCGGAAGCATGAACACATAGATAGATAGATAGATAGATAGAAAACACTTTATTGAGACACCATATTTATGACATAATATTAAAAAAAAATTCGGTGCTCAAAGTCGTACAACGAGCTATGGAGAGGGCTATGCTCGGGGTTTCTCTACTTGATCGAATCAGAAACGAGGAGATCCGTAGAAGAACGAAAGTCACCGACATAGCCCAGAAGATTAGCCAGTTAAAGTGGCAGTGGGCAGGCCACAACGCGCAGATGGCTGATGGGGCCAGAAGGTTCTGGAATGGAGACCACGGACCGGCAAGCGCAGCGTAGGTCGTCCACCGACACGGTGGACAGATGACCTGATAAAGGTCGCAGGACGACGTAGGATGCAGGCCGCTTCTAACCGGTCCTTATGGAAAATTATGGGGGAGGCATATGTTCAGCAAAGTTTCTAAAAAATAGGTGTAATAATGGGCGGTCATATCGCTCTGATCGCTCTCTTCCAGACAACACATAATTACATTTGCCTACTGTTCCATATTTGGATTGCCTACTGTTCCATATTTGGAGTCCAACGTTACGCTTGATGGAGTTAAACTCGTAATGGACAATTAAACAGTCTTCCTAGGCATTAAAATTGACGCAAAATTACAATGGGGTCCTCATATAAATGCCCTGTCTGGGAGACTCAGTTCTGCTGCATATGCAGTACGTAAAATAAGAGAGCTAACAGATGCTTCTACGGCGCGGTTAGTGTATTTTGCATATTTCCACAGCGTAATGTCATATGGGATATTGCTATGGGGTTCAGCGGCTGATATAGAGACCATATTTATCCTTCAGAAACGTGCTATTAGAGCTATATACGAAATGAATTATCGAAATCAATATATTAACGTTGCCTTCCTTATATGTATTTGAAAATAAAATGTATGTTCGTAAAAATTTACATAAATATAAGTTAAATAGTGATCACCACACTTTTAATACCAGAAATACAAATAGGATAGGTGTACCTAGTTTTAGACTTGCAAAGACTAATAAGTCATTCCTAGGAAATTGTGTGCGTTTTTACAATAAAATCCCAAAGCACATAACTGAGCTCACAAAGGGCAAATTCAAGTTGACTGTAAAAAACGTTTTAATAAAAAAAACTTACTATAAAGTTCGACATTATATAGAAGATGAAGATGCTTGGAATACTCCACTTCTGGCAAGCTGTCTCTCTGCCACCCATAAAATGTAATATTTGTAGTACCTAAGTAGAAACATTGTAAACATCCATATAAAAAGAATGGCCCCGAGTTTCTGGCCGCTTCTTCTCGGTGGGTTCTATATATTTTGGAACGCGGCGGTAGAGTCTTTAAAGTACATTATAATGAAAAGTTGACGTTCATAAGTGCGTCTTTGATGCCTAAATTGAATAAATGATTTTGACTTTGACTTTGACTTACACATCACAACATTCAAGACCCGAGAATGAACATTTCTGCACCTTACACAAATATTTGCGGAACCAGGGATCGGATATTGAACCTAGGACTTCGAAGGTCACTATTAAAAGTAAATCGTAACTTAGATCTTTGAACCTAAATTCACTAAGGCTGCAAGCACCATGAGACGTAGTCTCCCAACCCTTATCTATGAAGATTATAATAACCGTCGTTCTTACTAAGCATATGTAGATTTTATGGATACCAAACGGTTATATCTTTATTAATAGTTACGTCAAACAAATCGTTATTTAAATTAGATTGAATTTTGCCATTAGCAATGCAATAAACTTGTCTATAAAAAGACAGGATAGCCTGGTTAGACTTAGACCTAGACAGATCTATCCGTATGTTAATTCAAATGGTTATCAGTGAAGTCATATTCTGGAACTGTACTTTATTCTTATTATAAACTAGCTGCGCCCGCAGCTTGACCTGTGCAAAATGAAATGAAGTTTGCACGAACAATGTCCTAAAAGAAAAATGTCCTAAGTCAATACACAGATTTGTCTTGCGCGAAACCCTAATTATTTTTGTAAAATACAATAAACTCCTTATACTCGTGAATGTCTATAAAAATTTGCCCAGCCGTTTCGCCGAAACAGACAGACAAAAAAAATCTGAATAGTTTTTTTTTCTTGTACCGTACATATGAATTTAGTAAAAAAGCTGTTTTTAACATTATAAACTAAGCACTTTTTTAAACATTCACGGTTGTTTTTAATAAACATATTGCTACTTACGCCATTTCGCTACGAAGCGCCATGATCGCGGGAAAGTCGTCCCGCGATCATGGCGCTTCCAACAGTGTCGAAATATTGGGAACTCATTTAAATAATTACCACGGTTTTCATCCCGTAAGTAGCAATATGTTTATTATAAACTAATACAATCATTTTATTTTCTATATGGTATAGAAAATTACTTTTACTCGTATTATGATTAACATCTTATTATTGCATATATTTACATGAATAAAATATACTTACGTGGAGTGTCTTCAGAAATTCTCGCGTCTGATATGTTCTTATTCAAAATCCCAGCACTGTTAACAAAGTTGTTACTCCCATTAACAGAGGTCATGTCAGCATCACTATGATCGTCCAGACTCTCGATCGAAGCCAAGTACGCAGAGTTCACTCCTCCTTTGTTCTGCACGCCACTACTCGACGTCGAGCTCGACGAAGCAATGGAACTCATCGATAGTGGCCGAGTCACTTCCACACAAGGCGGATTTAATCTCACCACCTCCTTCTCAGGTATAGAACACGTTTTCAAATTCCCAGTAGACCCTATCGCTTCAGGATAAGGTCCAGATTTCGCTAACTTCTTTGGACTGTCATTCTTGAAATCATTTCGATTCAAACTGTTAGTCCCGGCTACTTTCGGAAACTTGGATGGGGATCCTTCGGAGCCTTTTCTAGGGGGGACTTTTGGGGCAGGTTTTTGAGGAGAAGAGTCTTTTGAAGAAAGTTTGATATCAAATTCTCTATCATTACAAGTTATAGAAAGTTCGATTGATTGGTCGATATAAGGCAGTGACAAAGAATCGAAGGCAGTCTTATTAGTATTAGGCACATCATATATAGCCGGCCTATTGCTTTTTGGGACATCATATGTTGCTACAGCATCATCTATTTTAAATTCTGGTTTCACTGGTTCCTTATCATTTTCCTTAGTTTTAACTTTTTCGGATATATCGACGGATGGTAAAATTTCGACACCAGATTGAGATATTTTAGACGTGGTTCCCACCAAAGGAATATTAGATTTTCTCGTAGAAGATCTCACCGGATTAAAAGGTTTCTTTTGATATTTCATTGTAGTCGTCGTTTCACTCGCACTCGATATCATCCTTTGAACATTTGGAGACAAAGTTCCTAAAGTCATATCGGTTTTTGTTTCCTTAAACGTCCTTTGTTTATCTTTGATCACAACTGAGGAGTCACTGCACGTAAGGTCGTATTTACCATCACTGTCACTGATTTTATCACTTTTTGTTCTTAGAGTATATAAAGAGCTTTTATTCACTGTTGCGATCGGTAGTTTTACACTTCCGGCTAACATGGTGGGATCTTTTCTTTTATCTTCTTTTTGAATGTCTACTTTAACCTCTTCTTCTGTTTTAACTTCTACTTCTTTTATAAGTTTTGTTACTTCTTTTGTGACTTTTCTTTCAATTTTTACAGGTGGGTCGTTGCGAGCATCTTTAGCTGTTTCTACTTGTGCAGATTCAGGTTTCTTAGAAGGCTCTAGTAGAGAATCGTAGATTCCGATAAGAGATGGTGTGAGATCTGTTGTGCTGCCTGTAACAAAAATAAAATAGTTTCAGAATACATTATATTATAATTGTAATAAGTACAATAAACTACAAAACATATATTATATACGACTCTTCAAAGAGCTTCGTCAATTGTCTGTATACAGACATGCAGAAACACCAATACCTAGCACTAATTACATAGAATAATAATTTCTTGACTTATTTGTTTTGACACTAATGAAATAAAAACCTACTGACAAAGATTCTAAACATACCTTTCTATAATGAAATTAAAATTAGATAGCTCTTAGGTAAGTTTTCTACATTGCTATTTCATTGTGGTGTTTGTTTGTTGTGCCTTAAACGTAAGTTTTTATGATATCTAATAACGGAAAGTTTATTGTCTAACGGAGTAAGACAGAAAACAATCAATTAGCACTAACTGCAGTTTAATGGTTCTGCATTCTTGTTATAAGGACTTTTACCCATCAGGACAATGTTAAAAATGTATGGATGTATGTAGTAAATTAATGTAGTAAAGTAATGTAAGATGCCGGGACGGTCAAAGATAAACTTGTTTATTTGTATTACGAAGCAAAGCAAAGGCACTTGAATGGATGACACCTAGCGACATTTTTAACAAACTTCCTAAATTACCATTACTACTCTATGGCAGATAGACCTGTCTGACTTTATAAGGTTATACGTAGGCACCTACGGAATTATTATTACTATCTACTTATTACATAGGTAATAATGTAAACGTGTGTCACGATGGCCAGAGTATTGCTAAAATTAACATTTTGGTTTATTTGGTTAATATTCAAAATGAGTACGGTGTATTTTGACTCAAAAATGAAACACTCATAGTATCTAGTTGCCTTACATATAAGGTAATCAGGACAAATAATACAATTGCGGGACTGCATTATGTCATACCTACAAGTTTTTGTATTATCGTTAAGTACTGAACTATTATGTATTCTGTGGCGACCATTTCTAGTTAAAAGTAATAGTATTGACCAGCAGCTGTACACACTTGAATTTTCTTTCAGTGAAATTCAGTTCGGTTTATATACCTAAGTACATAAATATTCCGTGAAAAAATGTCAAAACTGTGGCCTTAGCCCGAAAAGCGTAAAAAGCCCGTAACATTTACAGTTTAATTTGTGATTTTTAGTTTAAACCATCTTTATCGATTATTTCATAATATGAATGACAGTTAATCTTTGTGTCAGTTTAAACTATCAAAAAGTTTAATCGGTCGAAGGACGTCAGTTAAACTGCCATGTAGAGTTTAAACCAGAGTAAAAAGAAAAATGGCTACTCTCCATCAGCTGTTTGGCTTTCGGCTTGTATTGTACCACAGTAGAAATATTGTGATTGTACGTTGGACTTGAAAGCAGAATATTATATTAAATAATTTACAGGTAGTAATTAATAATCGACAGTAAAAGAAAGTAAAATGGATATTTTCCATGATTCTGAGTATGACTCCGACATGGAAATAACGGAAATCCTCAACGTGTATCAATCAATATCAATACCGACTTTACGTTCGTAATTAGACGACGTTATCGACCTAGGTTTCGTGCAGGTCCGATGCCCATCCTCAAGGAGTTTACGCTGCAAGATCGCGGCGACCACGATAGGTCGATAACGTGGCTAATTACGTGAGTAAAGTCGGTTTTGATATTAAATAAATTACTATCTGATAACAAATAACCACAAAGATCTTACGAGTTTGTTTGTACTATATGTACCTAAATGCCTTTCTTCAGACATACATATAGATAAGTACTTCGATTGTCGCCTACTTAAGTAATATACTAATTACAAATAAAAGTTCTCGAGTTTAAGATAAATGTAACATAACTTTAGCATATCAGCATAGCATATAATGACAAGTACAATTTGAAAAATTTTATACCGACTTCCATTCTATTCAGTTATTGAAGTGTAACTCAAAAACTACTAGACCGAATTTGATGATATTTAAATAGTACCTCACGGGAAGCACCAGCTTGCAAACAAAAAAAAGAATTTAGAGAATCGGTTCACCCAGTCGAAAGTTAGGTATGAGGTAACAAACACACAAAAAACAGTCGAATTGATTACCTCCTTTTTGGAAATTGGTAGAAAAATGTAAATTACTGAATGATAATATAGGTATATAGAATAAATGAATATATATTCACTAGGTATTAAAAATTAAATAAAATAATAATAATAATAACTATCTAATCTATAAGGCCCATGGTGGAGGGAAAAGTGGACAAAACGCTGGCAGCATTGCCACGCTGGATGGCAAAGCTAAGTTTTTGCCCAAAGTAGGCGCCAGCATTTCGGTCACCCAAAGCCTCAACCAAACGTTTCGCCAGTTCCCTAATAATAATCCCTATTACTTAATTATAAATATTACTCACTAGTCACGTTTCACTAGACGTCTCAAAACGAAACAAACCAATCTATGCAGAAGCACATAATAAATGCCAGGAGTTTAAAATTATGGAGAAGTAGACGCTAACAAAAAAGCTTTCCGAGTTATTACAGCGATGCTATTCTGATAGTTTACTGCGCATCGGGGAGCGGTACTGGATTTATGAGTTTAATTGAACAAAGCTTAACACGAGTCTACCCGTGAACATGGTGCATGCAACTGTTCCAAAATATCGGGATTTCTAAAATCAATTCAATCGTGGTCTACATCCCATGAGTACTAGTTATAACAAAAGTTGATTAATCTCAAATCTATCATGGCTAAAGTCAAAGTCAAAATCATTTATTCAATTTAGGCATCAAAGACGCACTTATGAACGTCAATTATTCATTATAATGTCCGCGTTCCAAAATATATAGAGCCTACCGATATGTACATAATGGCAAAAAACTCGGGGCCATTCTTTTCATATAGATTTTACAATGTTCCTACTTAGGAACTATACGATTAATACATTTAATGGGTGGCAGATTGAATAAACTTTATACTTGCCAGAAGTTGAGTATTCCAAGCATCTTTGACTTTCTATATAATGTCAGACTTTATAATAAGCTTTTTTATTAAAACGTTTTTTACAGTCTACTTGAATTTTCCCTCTGTGAGCTCAGTAATCGGGTTTTATTGTAAAAACGCACACAATTTCCTAGAAACGACTTATTAGTTTTCGCAAGTCTAAAACTAGGTAAAGCTATCCTCTTCTTATTCCTAGAATTAAAAGTGTGGTGATCACTATTTAACTTATATTTATGTACATTTTTACGAACATACATTATATTTGCAAATACATATAAGGAAGGCAAAGTTAACATATTGTTTTTTTTTCTTTTCTTTGCATCACTGCATGTGCGCCACTGCGCTTTGGATTAAAAAAGTCGTATCATAATGTGACTAATTCTCAACATCTGTATAGAGTTCCCTTGTGCCAGTGAACTCTAACCTACATAATAGACCGTTTCCGGCGAAGATTAGGTAATGCTACGAAGTTCAAGCCATCAATTTGAGATCAATGTTTCACATCCGCACTGAATTCATCAGGTTCTTGTAGGTATTTATTAAAAGCACAAACATTATACCAGCGTACACCTACTCCTTCTCCTTGAATATACGAGTAACTATATATTACTTTAAAACAGCGGTTCACAAAGTGTACCTGTGGGTAGGGTTACCAGATATCTCAGGACAAATCCTGAGATCTTAGGATTTATAAAATTTTCAATAAATACAGTAGGTACATTTTTAATAAAAAGTAAACCAACTAAAGCAGTGCGTGACGCTGCCACACCCACTACTTAACAGCCGTATTTACAAACAAGTAATTACTCGTTGCTAAGTAATTTCTCAATGAAGTAAGCACTTGACAATAGAATACTTTTATAAAAAAACCTTTTTTTTTTTTTTTTCATTTTCCCTCCTTAGAGGGTTATGGTCCCGCACTTCTTGTGCATTTGCCAGTGTCAAGTTATTTGTATTACAAAGTTTTAGTAGAATATTCTGGTGACATTAGTCGTAGTCAGTCAGAGTCCAAAATGTCAGTCAGTCATGGTCCAGTCAGTCTAAGTCATGCTCTAGTAAAGTGGTGGCAACTTTACCATCAGCTTCTATAGAGTTTTGGAAACAACACGGAAAAACACGTTTCACCACATTATATCACTTGCCCACACTCATGCACGTAAAACAGCACTTAATGAGTAAAACGCGACCTATTTTAAACATTAAAACTGAAAAAAGCATAAGTTTTGATAAATAATACAATGCAAAAACGTTGACTTTTCCGCGTTCGCGCCAAAACTCTCGAACGTTACTTGTTAATAAAGAAAATGCATGACATAACCCTATCAAAATCGGATGTATCTTTTTACAGTAGTATAAGGATGTGTTATGGGATTTTAATTTTTACAGCATAATAGATCCTTCACAGTTCAGACTTGTGTACGTAAGTCATTTATGAACAACTTCACATTTGCAATAAGAACGAAAAGTTGACGTGTTCGCAAAGGAAATGGTGACTACTCGGCTAAGAATTCTAGCCTTAGTTAGTTCTAACTTCAGGCAAATTCTAGTCTATAGAATTAAAATCGTTGCATAAATAATTACTTTTACTTGTTTATAAATACGGCTGTTAGTGTGATGTGCGACGCGTGCGTGAGTGAGACCCCCGAGATCCGCAGTGTGTAATAACGAAAAAGTTTTTAAATTGTTCAGTACGTTAGAGAGAAAAGTCTGAAACTGCAACAAAATCTCGGGATTTTTCAATGGAAATCAGGCCTTTTCTCCGGACTTTTGATTTTTCTACCGACGACTTCCAAAAAGGAGGAGGTACTCAATTCGACTGTATGTTTTTTTAATGTTTGTTACCTCATAACTTTTGATAGGGTGAACCGATTCTCAAAATTCTTGTTTGAAAGCTGGTGCTTCCCGTGTGGTCCCTTTTAAATTTCATCAAATTCGGTCCAGTAGTTTTTATTATAATTTTTTGTTACACTCCAATAACTGAATAAAATGGAAGTCGGTATTAATTTTTTTCAAATTGTACTTGGTCTTCTGGTAACCCTGACCGTGGGAATTGTTGGTGTGCCTCGAAAAATAAGCTAACTCCTTCCTATATATACCGTTATAATTAAAACAAAAGATGTAAATCTTTTGTTATAATTAATTAATCTGACGTATATTTACGTCTCTGGGACGCAAAGGGTTATAAGGGCAAAGGGTAATAATATTATACATTGCAATTTTAGAGACAAAAATAGATATCTTAGAATGGGATTCAAACCCGCCTCTTCAGACAGTCCGTTTCAGACGCCATGACCACTAGGCCACAGAGGTTCGCTGTCCGAGCATCGAATTTTAACCCTCTATTTGATTTAACCGTCACATGGGATGGGGGCCAATCTGATGTTAAGTGGCAACCTCTGCCTATAACAGATTCCGTCACAAGTAACAAAATGCACTGCGCCGATCACCCTGACACATTAAGGGCCTTTCTTATAAACGCAGCTTAATATGAAATGGCATCATTTGGTACTATGTAAAAAAAACTGTCCTGCGCCGTTCTAAATGAAGTTATTTGAATTTAAGCAGCGTTTATGAGGAAGGACGTAAGTTGTTAAAGCTGAGCCTGTAATTTCGCCGGCAACCATACTTTCAAACTAGAACACAGTATTGTGAACATTACAGCTCCACGATAGAAAAACGGTATGTGGCAGTACTAACCCGGACGAACACATTCAAAAAGAGTTCTATGTAGGTGGTGATGGATGGTGATGATGATGATGATGAAGAGTATCCTATATGTTAATCCTCATCTTCGTCCATACCAAATTTCATCAAAATCACATCTATACTCCCATACATCCATACCTACTCACAAACTTTCGCGTTTATAATATTAGTAGGATAAAACTAAACATACATCTTCTACATAACATTAGTACTTGACGATTTCTTCAACCTTATGCCACTAATGAGCCAATTTAACTCAATTAAAAATGTAGGCCACTGAGAAAAATCACCGTTTGCAAGCAGGAAGCGCGTCTATTTTTACTCTAGACACGGCTTCTGTGATGTGCCTATGCACCATAGATAATATATTTTTTTTAATTTTCCCTCCTTAGAGTGTTATGGTCCCGCACTTCTCGTGCATTTGCCAGTGCCAAGTTATTTGTATTACAAAGTTTTAGTAGAATATTCGGGCGATATTAGTCGTAGTCAGTCAGAGTCCAAAATGTCAGTCAGTCATGGTCCAGTCAGTCTAACGGCCGGTCCCAATAATCTATCTATCGCCGGTTTACCTTACTAGAGATAGATATTTGACACTATTTGTATGGAAGTTATGTCAAATTTCTATCGGTAGTAAGTAAAACCGTGGATAGATAGATTATTGGGATCCTCCATTAGTCATGCTTATGATAGTAAAGTGGTGGCAACTTTACCATCAGCTTCTATGGAGTTTTGGAAACAACACGGAAAAACACGTTTCAGTTTTAAAGTGTAAATATGAATATAACTGGCAATAGTTTTTAATCTCAAATTATTAATTTTGTTTAATGAATCCATATTTGTTCGTCTCGTCGTGTAAGTTTAGCTATCTATTTAGTCATTATGAACCGATAATTGTCCATGACGATAAAGTAGTGTAGGTAAAGTGTACAAAACCATGAAACTTAGTTTTTCCGTCTGGTCGTCAATCACCCGAGAAAGTTGTATTAATGTATCCACCCGCTTTACTTAATAAAAGCGTAAAAAAAATGAAAAAAAATAGTGGGCCTCGTGTCCTTACGCTTTGATGCCTTCATCGGCGCTCATCACACTACAAAGATAATCTGTGCTTTTAGCATCTCCTCCAGGTAGGTACCTTCTACCTAAAATGCTTTACGTTGAACCACGTAAGAACTATAATATATATTCGTACTAGGTATTTACGAGTACACAGTACTTCCATACTGTGTCTTCATTTTCATTTTCAAAAAGCGATTGCACTGTGGGCCGAGCACGTAAATCTGCTGAAGTGTAATGTTATGGTATCGTTGACGTATACAATACAAACTATGAGTTATCTGTGCCACTATTGTACTAGATAAATGACAGTTTCTACTAAATACGTAATGCGATTACGTTACACTTAAACAATTTTTTTATAGTGATAATTTATTGATTCAGGCGTTACTTTGCGGAAATCCATTATCAAAAAATGATATTAAAAAATATTTAGTGACATATTTTCAGCGGAAGTGTCACAAAATATTTTTTAATATCGATTTTTTTTAGTGGTTCATCAAAGTGACTCCCTCTCGCCTGATGGAAAGCGAAGATGGAATCAAGAAGCAATGACCATCAGTGCAGCCGTAAGCTGCACTAATCGCCACCCCTGTGATGACCTGAGAGATGCTTTATCACGCCCCGCTTGATCCAGACCCAGGAGCTGCAAACAAATACGTACGCCAGCAAAGCATTCCACAATTTACTTACACGACAGAAGTAGGAACTGCCAAACTTTTTGGTTCGTGGTAAGAACTTTTGGACAGTATATGGATGCAATGCTAGGCCGGAACGAGGCATTAGGGATCGCAATGGTGAGGAAGTAATAAGATTTAAAAGCTCTTCAGAACATTCGCCATGAAACAACCGGTAAAAAACGCTTAGAGAAGCTATAGTTCTACGCATTTGTAAGGGTTCTAGGTGCTGAGTGACTTCAGTGTCTCCAATAATACGGACAGCACGACGTTGCAGTCTATCGAGAGTATCCATAAGGTACTTAGCGGATCCATCCCAGAGGTGTCAACAATATTCAATACATGGGCGCACCCGAGTATTATAAAAAAGGCACCGCTGATCCGGAGTAAAGAAACGCCTCGCTCTGTTGAGTCTTTGTCGCACCAGATCGTCCAAAGTACCGACCGTGGACATTACTGTCATCTGAGTAGCAATGAATGTCACCTGGCGGTAACATATCGTTGATATGCAGGAGAAAGAGTGTGGGTGACAGGACAGACCCCTGCGGCACTCCGGCATTGACCTGGAATGAGCGGAACGTACGACCATCACAACGGACGCGAATGGTGCGCTCGTGCAGGAAGCCAGCAATCCAGTCACAGAGGCAAGAGGGAAGGCCGTATGCCGGTAGCTTGGAAAGAAGAGAACTTTCGTGCTCGGCCCACAGAATAATTAAGTACTTGTCTATGTACACTTTTACTTGTTAACCATTGAAACAGATATACAATATATACCCTACACAGTATCTATGAAAAATGGTTCCCACATAAATATTACCCTAACATTTAAGCTACTTGAATAAAATATGCGCCATGTGTTATTCATAAATCGTTTGTTGTACATAGGTAGCAGTCACGCAGTCTCTCAAATGACTGATTTTCCGAGATTGCAGTCGCCAAATGTCACAGAACACGCCTCGTCTATGGTTACGTTAGTCTATGGACTGTGTAAGGCTTCATTACACTATCCCAGCTATTGTCCAATGCTTTCACTTTGCAATCACATGTGATCGAGCTAAGTACCGCAAAAGAAACTTGTTAAATGCACAAGTTTTCTTGTAGTTAGGACAAAATTAATAGCCGGGTTAGATACAACATGGGTGACCTTCTAGTACGGTTAGAAAATCTACCACAGAAAACGAAAGCAGTAGGTATGTTGCCTACCGTGACCCTCACAATGTTTTAGTACTTCCACGTCAAATACTTTTTTTAAAAGGATTTAAAAAAAAGTTGTATTCCAAAAAATTGGTTGCCAGCTTAGGTACAACATGGGTGACCTTTAATTGCAGTTAGAAAAGTATAAGTATAACAGAAAAGGAAAGCAGTACTCTCACAATGTTTTGGTAAAGTTTTTTTCCTTGTAAAATACTTTTTGCCATATAAAAGATTTAAAAAAGGTAGTTAGACACAATTGGTAGCTAGCTTAGGTACAACATGGGTGACATTTAATTGCAGTTAGAAAATTATAAGTACTACAGCAGAAAAGGAGAGCACGGAGCAAGGAGAGTTGCGTACCGTGACCCTCACAATGAGTTATATATATAACAACATCATTGGACCGTCACAATATTTTGGTAAAGTTTATTTCTTTAAAATACTTTTTAGCCATATTAAAAAAGTTGTATTAGACAAAATTGATAGCCAGCTTAGGTACAACATGGGTGATCTGCGATTCGCCCATAGACTAAAATATATACTAGGAAAATATGGATTGAATGGATTCGCCATATTTGGCCAATAATACAATAGATTTCGCAGAAATCTACTGTACTATTCCAGGAACTGCAACGTGTGTGCTTAATTACCGTCAGAAAACCTACAACAGAAAAGCAAAGCAGTACATTGCTATCGTGACTATTATAAGAATATTTTGGTAAAGTTTATTCGTTGTAAAATACTTTTTTATCATATTAAAGTTGTTTTCAATTTGATATTAGGTAATAACTAATAGAGTGCTATCCCTCATGACAAGAGTCTTCGACCAATGTGTGTTTACAGTGATGACTTATGGCACTGAAACGTGGTCTCTTACTATGGGCCTCATAGATAAGCTCAAAGTCGCACAACGAGCTATGGAGAGGGCTATGCTCGGGGTTTCTTTAAGTGATCGAATCAGAAATGAGGAGATCCGTAGAAGAACGAAAATCACCGACATAGCCCTGAAGATTAGCCAGTTGAAGTGGCAGTGGGCAGGGCACACAGCACGCAGAATAGATGGCCGATGGGGTCGGAAGGTTCTGGAATGGAGACCACGGACCGGCAAGCGCAGCGTAGGTCGTCCACCGACACGGTGGATAGACGACCTGATAAAGGTCGCAGGACGACGTTGGATGCAGGCCGCTTCCAACCGGTCCTTTTGGAAAATTATGGGGGAGACTTATGTTCAGCAGTGGACGTCCTACGGCTGAGATGAATAGAGTGCTATTATTATGGTAATTTCATGGTAAAAGTAATACCAACTACTTAATAATAAGGTTTCTTCTTATTGCGTACAAAATCCGAATGTAAGTATAGAATTTAGATTCACACATTTCGCTTGTCAGGAAAATAGTTATTATAGGTACAACAAAGTTTTAAGTAGTTACCATAAATATCCAAGCCTACTTACACTCATACAAAATTTCGCTTTTCAGGGAAAGAGTGATTATGTACAAGAAAGTTTTTAAGTTAAACCATAATTCCGCAACGTCCACTAATAAAATGAAGATTTAAATACTTACAACATGGCGTCTTGTTTATTATCTTGTACATCATAAACAATCCAAATAAGCGTAAGAGCGCGCGATAAAGTACCAAATAAGCGCAAAAAGCGTGATAGCAACCAGATTTTCCAGTTTTCTAGCTAGACTTGATAAATGCCTGTGAGACGGCGAACATGACTGTTTTCCCGCGGCTTTGTGGCGCCGCGCCGACGTTGAACACTTCTTTGTTGTTAACAAGCTGCCAGCACTCGACCGATTCATTGTTAATAGACTTCAAAAGGAGACAAAGGAGAATATTCAAAAAGGAGGACGTAATGTACTTGTTTTTTTATCTACTTTATTATATTTTTTATTAAAATTTAATGAATGTCTTTTTCACCGATTTTAAAAAAAGGAGATATCTCAATTCAACAGTATATATATATATACTGTTGAATTGAGATATCTCCTCCTATATATATATATATATATATATATATACATACTGTCGAATTCAAGTCATAGTCAAGTCACAAATCACATAAACAGTTATGCCATTACATCACTACGTACAAAATCAATGATAGCCACTGTTGGGATTTTCCCATCATCGTCGATCTATTTCATTTTTTTTTAATCAAAAAATAGAACAGACTTCTACACTAAAAAATGTGAAATAACTTGTTGAATAGATATTAATAACAATTAACAATTGAATTAATAACTTCGTCGTTTATGAACCAATTTTGATGATTATTTTTTTGTTTGATAGAGTATTATGTGGTGGTCCCATATAAATTTAATCAAATTCGGTTGAGCAGTTTTGAGGTAGGTACACTCCAAAATAGTGTTGATTAATCGTTAAGATTTCATAATCGATGGTGTATCCCGTAAGTTCCAATGTCACTAACAAGGCTGAAAAAACTATTTTTTTTTCGAAAATATATCCGACTTCTACACTAAAAAGTGTGAAATAACCTGTCGAAGACATGCACGCAATATTGTGATAATAGGTACTTTCAAACTATCATCGTACCGACTTCAACAAGTTATTTCACATGTTTTAGTGTAGAAGTCTGTTCTATTTTTCGATAAAAAAAATTAAGTAAATCGAAGATGATAAGAAAATCCCAACAGTGGCTATCATTGATTTTGTAGGTAGTGACATGATGGCATAACTGTTTATGTGACTTGTGACTTGACTATGACTTCAATAAAAATCTCAATACTTCTAAAGATGCGTAGTTTGAGGTTCAAATCTACTGCACATATATATCACATATATTTTTTGTTACGGTAGATTATATTATGATTTCTTCGTGTTGCAGTTGCTATTGATGGAATTGTCAGAGAATTCCGAGTAAACCATGGGCACCAATTTGTACTGGTCGATGATAATGCGCCCGCCCATCGAACTCAACGAGTCAATGCCGCTCTCCGAGAATACGACATCACAAGGTTAGACTGGCCTGCCGGCTCGTCTGACTTAAACCCAATAGAGCACGCGTGGGATGCTCTTAAGCGAGCTGTTTGGAACAGTCACAGCCACGTCCCCAGACAGTGCCACAGCTCAGGGAAGCTGCTATTCAAGAATGGGACAGGTTACCCCAAGAAATGCTGGATAACTTGATTCTCAGCATGCCCAGGAGGATCACCGCATGTTTTCGAGCCAGGGGAGAAGTTATATTATATTAAATATAAATATTTTATTAATAAATTGTTGATTAGGATCAATTTCAAAAATAATATCAGCTTATATGCTAGTGATCACAAACATTTTTCTACCGACTTCCAAAAAAAGGAGGAGGTACTCAATTCGACTGTATTTTTTTTGTTACCTCATAACTTTTGACTGGGTGAACCGATTCTCAAAATTCTAGTTTTGTTTGAAAGCTGGTGATTCCCGTGTGGTCCCATTTAAATTACATCAAATTCGGTCCAGTCGTTTTTAACTAAATAGAATGGAAGTCGGTATTACCGCTTCTTTTCTTAATTTGTTTCTCGGCAAACACCTGCCCGAGCAGGGATATGCTGAATAACAGCGCAGCGCACGTCTGATGGACGCAAGCGCTGCTTATGCTGAGCATAACCCTTTTGCCTGCTGGTTTAGATACATTAATTGTGTTTTTTATATAATAGTGTTTTAATAAGGCAATAAATGGTTTATTTATTTAATTGTTTATTACATTTTTCAAATTGTACTAGTTGATGTTTGTATCTATACAAGCTAACAGTAATATATTACACAATAATTCTATTAGGTACTTATTATTTTCAACATTCATATATATATATAATAAACGAGACATCGCGATTGCAAATACAAAAAATATCATTACACGCGAAAGTTGTGTTGTGACATGCTAACAAATGGCCGATATTAATTACCAAAGTTATCATTTGGCGAAACCCAACATGGTCGTTGAAAAAAGACTAATGTGTTAAGAGGATATGATCATTTCTCATTCAACAACCAGTTTCTGGTAGCGGGGTTAAGCTTCTGCAGAGGATAATTATTGCAATGACCAGTGACCCACTGAGTGATAAATGCAAATGATGAAATCACGTTCTTTCAGTTCTTATAACAGAAGCGACAACACACGAAAAAATAAACAGTAGCTAAATAAGCACGCCACTTTTCTTTTTAAATCAACAGTTTGAAAATAAAAGGCGGAAAGTACATTATTATGAGATAAAATATAAATATATATTTTTAGATAAGATAAGATAAAGATAAATTTATTTACCCAGAGTAAAAGATACACAATATGAACAGCTTACTGTAAAAAACTTAACTAAGTAACATAGAACACATTGTACTAAATCAAAAAAGTATATCAGTGAGCCCCAAACTAAGCACAAGGCTTGTATCTTGGGACTCTGGTGCGAAGTTACCAGGAGACAGTACAGTTAATGATACAATAGAAGATCAAGAACACAAAATTGAATCGGTTCATTAACACACAGCATTTAGTCTTAGTTATTAATTTAATTAATATGGTGTGATGTGTAAGAAAAACAAATAGTAATTGTTAATGTTTTATAAGGTATTTAATTTTAGGTGTTTCTTAACGACTTTATGCTATACACTATACAGACTGCAGATAGTCGTTATTATGTATAATGGATGGATTTAAATAATGCTAAATTATAAATGCTTAACATTTCAAACGGGGAATCGCTAGATTATGTTGAACTTTTAATTGAACGTCGAAAGTCGAATCAACTATACTGTTTTCTACCGACTTCCAAAAAGGAGGAGGTACTCAATTCGACTGTATTTTTTTATGTTTGTTACCTTATAACTTTCGACTGGGGAAACAGATTCTAAAAATTCGTTTGTTTGTTTGAAAGCCGGTGCTTCCCGTGTGGTCCCATTTAGATTTCATCAAATTCGGTCCAGTTGTTTTTGAGTTACACTCCAATAACTGAATAGAATGGAAGTCGGGAATTAAAATCGAACGGGAAGCACCAGCTTTCAAACAAAAAATAATTATGAGAATTGGTTCACCCAGTCGAAAGTTATGATAGTTATAAATATGTTTTTTTAAAATAATTGTTTAGCCCTGTAAATAAGCTTTTGAAATGTATAAAGCTGCTGGAATTTTAACAGAATATAGTTTCGCTTGAGAGCCTAACCCTTAAGGCATTCGAAATTTAACCACACACGTTGCAGTTCCTGGAAAAGTAGGTTATTCTCTGCAAAATCTATTGTATTGTATTATTAGCTATATATGGCGAATCGCGAGTCAACGGGTTAAACTGAAAATGCTTGAATTTCATTGTTTTCAATTACTTCACCAAAGTTCAAAAGCAACCTAATAGTTTAACCCCAAAGACTGCGTCAGGTATATCTGAATAAAGTGTGCGACCGAAACCGGTATACAGTACAGTAGCGAATTACAACATTCACTCCGAGTCGCAGAAGCTTTCAAATTACAAAGTCTAACGTGGTCCGACCGCATGCCAACTTTGACGCATATTGCATTGGTGTGAACCGTTACCGTTACGGACGTCAATAAACTAGTACGTGCAAAATCATGAACAACTTAGAGCCGATATACACGGACTCCTGAGAAATAAACCGAAGTCACAAGCATTCGAGCGTATGAGGCAGTGAAAATGTTTTTCGAAACATCATTCGAGTCCATAAGCTTTCGAAACTAAGAGGCAGTGGAAAAAAAATTCGCAACAGCGTGTGTCGACACAGAGTAATACAAAACTACGTTCGTATCAAATACATTATAAAAAAAAGAGGCATACCATTGATCAATATCTACGAGTATGTAATTTAAAAAAACATTGTCAACTAAACTGCCTAGTGTTAAGATCCAAAGTATTCACACAGAAACTAGATACGAATCTGTAGTCCCTAATACTGCCTCATTGTGTCAGGAATCTGAATTAATTCGTCTGCGATAAAAATAACAGCTATTGTAGGCGTAGGAATTAACATTTTGTACATTTTATCTACATTTTCCACGATGCGATACATTATGTATTCAAGCTAAAGCAAACGAGTTGAGCAGCAGTTTGGCGCCAAGTTCCATCGCGCCGCCATAGCACGATTTGCCGCCAAAATCCCACGGTGACAGTGACACTGATATGACTAGATATATTATTAGGTTTTACGTTAGGGTTGCCATCCGTTCCGGTAAGTACACAAGGACATGTCACCGGTTAGGTACTGTCCCAGTCGTCCTGGTTAATCTTAAAAATGTCCTGGTATTCAATTACTATTACTAAAAACTCAACGGTTATATACAAAAACGAAGAGGTACCTAACTAATCTTGAGAGAAAGCTAAATAACGTTCAGATCGTCTATTTAATCGATTTTAACGATTGTTTTGTCAGCTTTGAAAACGACCTCGATAGCTATATCGACAGGCGACGGGAATGGGGATATTGTTTAGTTGCGTTTGATCTTACCAATGAACGCGAAAGTTTGTATTTATGGATGAATGGATGGCCAGCCGGTTGAGCGTAAGAGAATAACAAAATTCTCTTACGTTCAACCGGCTGGCCCAATTTTGATGAAATTTGGCATGAAGGTAGGTGGGGCGCTGAATATAACACATAGGATCATTTTCATCAACATCGTCATCATCCATCACCATGCGGGTGTAACCGCGGGGCGCAGCTTTCAATAAAAAAATAGATTTCGGCCTTTTGATCGTAGAAGTGCGAAATGCTCGCATAAATCTTCAAATGGTAAAAGGACGCATTGTGGAATGCAAACAATTAGTAATAATCGAAATACTGTCGACAATTTGACGATCGTATAAGTCGTCGATATGACTTCAATACTTGCTAGGGGACATACGATTTTTATCGACCTTAGCGATTCGACAAATTTAACGACTATTACGGTACTTGCACGTGCCGAAAGGATATCTTTAGTTGCTGCACCATGAACGTTTACATGTTATTGGTATATGTCCCAGTCAGTACTAAGAATATTAGGCAGCCCTATTTTACGTTAACCGATATAGTCGCGCTTGTCAAACTTCATGACATTCTATGGCTCGCGAGGTGTCAACAAAAAAAAATGGCGGCGATGACACCTTCACGTATTTTGACTTGGTCTAGGATCAAGTATCAACTGGATTTGCTAAGCGAATAATGATACCGTGCATGAACGAGATAACAGCATACATTAACTGTTAGGAGTAAAGAAGACGGAAACAATATTGTGTGTCTCTGTCAGAGTTTCTATTTTGTTTGCTGGTCACAACCTTCACTTGCGACCAACACGTAGGTTGTGATCGCAATTTATTGTAAGTTTTACGTGCATTAAACTAATTTAAGTGGTGAAGTTAAGTGGTAATTGAGTGTTACATATTACTTAAACATGGTGATATGTTATATATTAGGCTGCAAAAGCCGTACTGAGCGGAAATTAGAAAACATAACATTTCACACGTAAGTACGATTTTGAGTTAGAATAATCCTTTTTTTTGTACAAACATTAGTAGAATGAGAGCAGTTGCATACTAATACGTGATAAATAATAACACAACATTAAAAATAATGTATATAAATGTTAATTATTATCACCACATTCAGAATATTATTCAACCAAATCAATAGTAAGTTCAAATTATCATTCTCGGAACAAAGCCGCCATTTTCTACTGCTTTTTAATTTGTCCGGGTCATAGGAGTTTAGGGATACCAGCTGTGGTACTGAGTAAATATACCTTAATTGTGGGGTAATTATTTTTATGTAGGAAGAGAGAAAGAAAATAGATTTGTACTTACATGACAAGACACAAGAAGACTGAATACACACATTTAATGTTGTTTAACACATTAAATCGGACCAAACTCAGCGTAAAACTTATAAACTTTAAATCAATGAATTTGTTGTTTCAGATTTCCAAAGGACTCTGCGATCCGTCAACTATGGATTCGAGCCACAGGGCGGCAAAACTGGGAACCCACCAAATATACCCGAATATGCTCTAAGCACTTTGAGCAAAAGTGCTTCAGAAAGACTGCTAGGAATATGACCTATTTAAATGCAGTATCAATACCTACATTCTTTAATAATGAACAGGTTAATTACAATTGTGTTGTGTAATTGTACTCTGAATGAAAATTATGAGTTTATAATGTGTCATAAATGTCAAAATACTAAATTTCAGAGTCTGCTGACATGTGATGACTGCACCTCCATGGATTATTCGGATTTGGAAACTCCTTTGGAGGCTCCATGCACTGAAGGAATGGATACAGAAGTATGTAAAGTGAGTATTATTATCACTGTGATGTAATATTTGAGCTTCTTGTGTTTAGGTACAGGTAACGTCACGTAAAAAGAACGCTGGCGGTTAGGGTGCGCAGTAGGCGATTCATCGGTCTGTTTGGTGGAATGAGTTGCGGCGCGGGGCGGGCGGGTTACGCGACGCATGCTTGCCGGAGCGCTTTTATTATATTATTTTATAGGTTCGCCAGTCGACCTTGGAGTGTACCCATGCGCAAACACACTCCTTCCACTTTCTTCCAGCGTTTTTTTCACATGACGTGACCTGTATCTGTCTCTGATGTCCAATCTCCACTCCATAGCCTAAAAACTCGATCAACTGGTATTCATAAATTGTATTATTTATTTACTTAAATTATGTTTCGCATCCAGGTACAAATGGAAATTCCGTCCACATCCCCAGTGCCAGTGGAAATCGCGTCCACATCCCAAGTGCCAATGGAAATTGCTTCCACATCTATACAAGTCATGGATTTAAAAACTAATTCTGTAAGAATAAATAAAGATTACTTTATCTATAGCTTCAATGAATTGACATATATTAGTTTATATCTATTGTAATTTTAAATCTCTTTTTTTTAATTTTAGGTAGAAAAATTGAAATCCACGGTGGTTGAGATAACACCACGGAAACAAAAACTTATCAAACAATTAAATCGGCAAACTTTTAGCCCAGACACGAAAAAAGAAGTTGGCGATATTACGATCTAAAAATCGGCGTCTCAAGAAGAAATCTGCTGAACTATCCGCCATCATTGAAAAATTGCAAGAAAAAAATTTAATAGTTCAAGAGACAGCAGTTTTACTATCCTCTGTAAATCCAGGCAATACGAACTTTTTAAAATCACAAATAAGTAAATTCTCTCCCGAAGTGCGGAAGTTTGCATTAAATTTGCATTTTATTAGTCCGCGCGCATACAATTTTGTCAGAAATACGTTTGATACTTGTCTTCCGCACACTCGTACACTCGCACGCTGGTATCAAACTATAGAGGGTGAACCCGGTTTCTCATCAGAGGCGCTTGATGCTCTTAAACTATTAGGTACAAATTCGGCTCGGAAGTGGATATGCGGACTGTCTTTTGACGAAATGGCCATTCGGCAGAAGGTTGAATGGAATGGAAAAAATTACGTTGGTTTTGTTAACTGTGGTGACCAGCTAGAAACCGATATCGCCAAAGAAGTTTTAGTATTCATGCTGACGTCTCTAAATCGCAACTGGAAGCTTCCTGAAGGCTACTTCCTTATAAATCGGGTGACTGCTGAACAAAAGGCGTCCTTACTCAAAACTTGCATCGATTTGGTTAGCAAATGCGATCTCGTTGTTGCTTCAGTGACATTTGATGGATGCCCAGCAAACTTTTCCATGGCTAAGTTATTGGGATGTCAGATAGATGGTGATGTATTAAGTCCCGTATTTTTGCACGATAACAAAAAAAAATGTTATTTTCCCTGACCCATGCCATATGTTGAAGTTGGTGAGGAACACTTTGGGGGATAAGTTGTTTTTAAAGAACCCAGATGGCGCAATTGTTTCTTGGAATTATATAAAACTCTTGGTCGAACTTCAGGATCATGAAGGCTTTCATTTAGCTAACAAAGTTAGAAGTGCTCACGTAAATTTCAAAAAACAAATTATGAAAGTAAAATTGGCGGCGCATTTCTTGAGCGAATCTGTAGCAGATGCCCTTCAATTCTGTAATGAGGTACTCAAACTTGAGCAATTCGTCAACTGTGATGCTACTGTAGACTTCATTAGAAAAATTAATTCATTATTCGACATTATGAACTCGCGCAATTTAAATGCATTTGGCTATAAAAAACCGTTGAGTCCCAGTAATTTTGAAAGTGCGAAGTTTTTTTTGGAAAACATGTATGATTATATCAAGGGTTTAAAAATAGATACTTCAAATATATTGAACTCAAACAGAAAAACTGGATTTTTAGGTTTCCTGCTTTGTATAAAAAGCACCTTATTTTTATACGAAGAATATGTAATCACAAAAAAATTAAACTTTCTATCCACATACAAACTCAGCCAAGATCACCTTGAAATTTTTTTTGGCGCAATCCGGGCAAAGGGAGGATTTAACAATAACCCCACCGCAACTCAGTTCCAAGCAGCTTATAAACGTATGCTAGTTCACGGTCAATTAAAACATTTAACTACAGGTAATTGCATACCTTTGATGGAATTAAATATTTTAACATGTACAAAACCTGAAGTTGCAATTAATAACACAACGGACCGTAATAGATTGACTGAAGACGACGAGAATCTTCATCAATTTCTGGAGTCAGATCTTGTTGTACCTAACGATCACGATTATTTAGCCGATCCAACAAGGCTGACGGAATTTTCTCGAAATGTAATATAATATATAGCAGGTTTTATCATAAAAGCATTGGAAGGACAAATTAAATGTAAACAGTGTTTAATCTCATTGCAGTTTACCGAAAAAACAAAAGATACTCTTCAGTATATAAAAGGTAAGGGTGGTCTGCGGTATCCATCGAAATCAGTAGTAAAAATATGTGAAATAGCCGAGGAAGTTTTAAAAAAAAAAAAAACTACAAATAAAAAAGATCCATTACATTATCTGATACAGGAATGTTGAAAAAAATGTATTGGGCTTAAATTATTTTTAGATGATCACGATTATTCTGATTGATCTATTTTCGAAAACCATTATTCTCTTTTAATTAAAGCCATAATTATGTAAAAAGTATTTGAATGTACGTATTCACTATGCCACAAAATCGTTTACAAATAAGGGTGACAACATACGAAATATGTACAATAAATTAATATTATTCAAAGGCCAGTAAATACTTGTATTGTGAGCACCTTGTTTTATTTTTCCAAATTGCTGTACCAGAGGTCTTACTATCAGCTTCCTAAATACCATGCAATTTCCGTGCAGTTCTTAAACCTGACATAAACAATTTTGAATGAAATCATACCATGACGCTCATTTAGGTGAACTGTTTGAATATTGTTTTTTTAAAAGGTGAATGGTTAATATTGTCTCTGGCATTCTAACAATTTGGGAGATTCTTTAAAAAATATTTTGATATTGCCTTTTGTACCAAAAATGAATAATGATTTATTTTCATTTCAGGCGGTATCAGTATTTTTTATGTCTAAATAGATTTGTATTTGTAAAAAAGGCGATACACTGACAGTAACCATTCATTCATTCATAATGTATCTTTTAATCATTTTGTTTTTCGTTTACTTTCTCTCTCCTCGTTCACTAACGCTTTCATTAGCGTACTCCATTAGTTACGTAGGTCTTGGACATTACACCCAACAGATTTAATTGTTCATTATAAACAAATATACTTAGGGAGATTTAATAAACAAATTAGGGTAAATTTTGGTAGGGGGCAACACTGGCATCTTAAGTACTATGAGTTTGTCCCTTTCGGGTGTACGCGCATAGCGAATCCAGTTGATACTTGATCCTAGGACTTGGTAGTAAAAATCAACAAGAGAAAAACAATTGAATGTCCATGAACACTAACTGAAATGAATCTATCTTTCTAAAACATTATCGCATCACACCTACGACACACTACCAAATGCAGAGAAACGGCGCCATTATCTTACAAAACTGACCAATAGACGAATCATTCGCCAATCCAATATGTTTATTTAGTTTTCTGTAAAATTGTCGACTTCTAGGAGACGATTCTTGTATTTATATGCATATTAGTTCATACACTATCAATATATTATCATTGTTTTGTTGCTTCGTACGCGGAGAAACACTAATCACGATCAAAACATCGAACTAATTCAAGGTTATAAAATGTGTGTTGACATTTTTTCCGCGCGCACTTGTACATACTATTGAAGCGCGAATTGGTTAGTATTGATACGAAACAATAAAGCCTATATTATATTCTAAGGAATACTCACATGAAATCTTGCTGTTGTAATGTTTTTACATCGAAAAAAATATATTTTTGTCAATGGGTAACCAAAACATAACCTTCCAAAACACATCCACTTTGAACACTCGTCACACAAAAACGAAACAGATTCAGGTCAATCTAAAGACACTTCAAGGTTACACATATACTCAAACACTGTTGTAAACTAATATCTTCTCACTATTATTATATAGTCAAGGAGGAAGTAGAAGAACAGTTCCTACCACAAAAGAAATCGGGCAGAGGAGAGGACAAACTGAGCGTTTCAGTGGTTCCTCCCGACCTTAAGTGATTTAACAGAAAGTACTGTATTTTTTCATCTTTTACTGAAACTTGGATGTTTGTGACGACTATTTTTATCCACAACAAGGAATGATAAATATTTGAAAGCGGTTTTATTGTTGTTTTTCAAAGGATTTTATTTTACAGTATTTGCAAACTTGTTCTGATCATGTTTTTTTCTCCAAGATGTTCGGCGTGCCTTTATAGTGCGGCATTTATGGGGAAACCCGTAGTAAAAAGTTTCAGTACAAATGCTTAGTTTCTCTATGCAGTTTTCAATTTATGGAGGTTCTTTTATTAATTAATTTACTAATCTGACGGTTTGACTTACGCGGTATATAGGGTATAGTCGAGTAGGTATCTCGACCGGTTTCGTGACCTTGGGCCACTTCTTCATAGAGTACTTGCGTACAGGGGCCTTACTATAAGCTCTTAAAGTAGGACTTCTAGAAAACTGCCCGGCTTAATCGTACAGCAGTTATAGCAGGCCTGCCCAGGCCTACTATTCAAGAACCGCAGAAAAACCGTTCACCTGTTTTTTTGTAATGACTCTCGTTAACATGACGCTCTAAATCCGTTCAGTTTATCAGCTTACAAACGTATAGACGTCTGCAATATTGGTTATAGTAAATTGTTAGAATGCCAGAGACAATAATCCGTTCACCTTTGAGAAAACAATATTCAAACAGTTGACCTAAATGAGCGTCATGGTATGATTTTATTCAAAACTGTTTATGCCAGGTTTAAAAACTGCACGGAACTTGCATGGTTTTTATAAAGCTGATATAAGTAAGGCCCCAGGTTAGGTTAGATTACAAGTAAGTAAGCAAGGAAGCAAGTACTCCTCTATACCTACAGCGTAAGTTAAAGCGTCAAACAGAATAGTATTTATATGTATAATAACTAATACGAAAGTTTCAATTAAATTATTTCTTATCTTATAACCGTACTCATTTCTATTTTAGACGATAGATTTAAAACGCACTTTTTGTGCTTTACGTGCGGGATATTACGAGTTAATTTTGATGATTGTAAGTGCCAAGTAATGTGTAAAGAGGTATGCACAATGTATAACTAAGTACGTTATACACTACATAATACCTCTACACTTGAATTTGTGCTTAAAGTTTATTACTTGCACTTTAGAACGGTACAAAAACGGTATCTTCCGTTATATATGTTAATTCTGATTTGCTCTAACCACTATTTTGATTTTCAAATGAGGAAGCTAATGTGTGTGTAAAACGAATTCGTTTTAGCACTTATCCGTTAATTCAAATTTGCGTTTGACGGTTATTAATGTTTTCGTGAATCGCCCACTTTCTTAAACTTACAGTTAGAGATAAGTAGCATTTTATATTGAAAGAACTAGCAAACCCTGCGAACTCCGTTTCGCCACCAGATGGCTTAATTCGTTTTATGTAACATTTTGTTTGGCGCCATCTACTTAAAATATTGGTTTGTAGTACATGCTATGTATCAGAGATGGCGCTGTATGTGAAAAAACATTTTCCCGCTTTTCTTTTTAAATTTTTTCCTGAATTTTCTTTACTATAAACCTCACGGAGCCCGAGACCTTTCCAACGAATGCAAAACCGTGAAAATCGGTTCGTGCGTTCTGGAGTTATAGCGTCAGGAAGGAAAACCCGACTTATTTTTATATAGTAGTTATATAATATAATTTATACATATTTAATTCAAATTTAATATTTATTTGACTTTATATTTTTTTATAATATAAATTAGTAATTTAGATTTAAACTTGCTCCGCCTTGCAGTTATATTACCGCGCAGAGGATGACTATCCGTTAAGAACAGCAGGGTAGGTACCGTAGTAGTCGTTAAATTTGTCGAGTCGCTAAGATCGATAACAAATCGTATCAGCAAGTATGGAAGTCATATCGACGATTTATACGATCGTCAAATTGTCAACAGTACATCGATAATTACGAATTCTTTGCATTCCACAATACGTCCTTCTATCATTAGAAGATTTCTACGAACATTTCGCTCTTCTACGATCAAAAGAAGGCCGGTCATTTTTTTAGCTGCACCCCGCGGTTACACCCGCATGGTGATGGATGATGGCGATGTTGATGAAAATTATCCTATTGCTTAATTCAGCGCTCCATCTACCTCCATGCCAAATTTCATCAAAATTGGACCAGCCGTTTGAGCGTAAGAGAATAACAAACATCCATTTATCCATAAATTAATACAAACTTTCGCATTTATATTAGTAAAATCAAACGCAACTAAACAATATCCCCATTCCCGTCGCCTGTCGATAAGCTTTATCGAGGTCATTTTCAAAGCTGGCAAAACAATCGTTAAAATTGATCTTTAAATCCGTTAAATAGACGATCTCAAGCGTATTTTAACTTAATTATAATTTTTAAATTAATTATAGTTCCATGCTAGGGTTATCGTTATAATCGTAAAAGCTTATCGAATTTGTCTACCGATCGCTTATTTTTGTTACTTGCAATGATCGACACAAGATCGATATAGCCAGTTTTTTCGAAGTATGACGAATTCAAGACTCAAATTTATCGATCGGTAAGTTCGGTAGTTGCACTGCAGTTTCACAACACAATTATTTCAAAAGGATGAAAAGTAGCATATACAGTATGTACTTATATTTACATATAATATAAATGTGTGTTATTGTATCTAGATACGGAGATAGAAGTAGTGCTGGCATGATAAGGGCAGGGCACATAGCACGCAGAACAGATGGCCGATGGGGCCGAAAGGTTCTGGAGTGGAGACCACGTACCGGCAAGCGCAGCGTAGGTCGTCCACCGACACGGTGGACAGACGACCTGAGAAAGGTCGCAGGACGACGTTGGATGCAGGCCGCTTCCAACCGGTCCTTTTGGAAAATCATGGGGGAGGCCTATGTTCAGCAGTGGACGTCCTACGGCTGAGATGATGATGATGATGGCATGATAAACGCTTTCATTGTAGAAACATTAATAAATATTAAGATCTTAATGATTCAAATAATTTAATAAGTTATAATCGCATTTAATTTTAACTTGCTGGCCCGCCAGCAGCTTCACTCGCTTTTAACCACCTCAGGGTTGACATTTCTACAAAAACCCTTTTTGAACTCTAAATCATACAAGTACAATTTGAAAAATGTAATACCTTCCATTCTATTCAGTTATTGGAGGTAACTCAAAAACTACTGGACCGAATTTGAAGAAATTTAATGGGACCACACGGGATGCATCAGCATTCGAACTAAGAGTTTTGAGAATCGGTTCACCCTATCGAAAGTTACCGGTCAAAAAACATAAACCTCCCTTTTGCTTTGCTGTAGTCGAGTAAATAGCGTCACTTTTCTTACTGTACAAAGGCTTAACCACTATGTATGCAGTGTTTTATTTCTCGTAAGGAAATCCTACTAAGATGAGATTTAGTGTTGCGAAAGTAGCACAATGATAAATTGTTGCGCACTATCTGATAACTAGAGATGTGCGTTGCGCCTAGGGTTGTCATCCGTCCGGATTTCCCCGGATTTATCCTAGTTTAGAGGGCGTTCGGGGAGTCCGGGTTTCACTTGTAGTCCGGGTTTAAAAATGTAAAGTCTAAATAAAAAATCTAACTGATTAGTAACACATTTTGTAACAAACTGTAATAAGATTCTGTTTTGTTAGGTACATTTAAAATGATGATAAAAAATGACTAAATTTAATTTTAAGGTCTAAAGAATAAATAAAAAGGTGATTTATGTATTTATGGTGACTATGTTTTAAAAAAATCTGTTGACATGTCCGGGTTCTGGGCTCCGGGGCTTTCACGCGTTTTGTCCTGGTTGTCAAAATTTGGAGATGGCAACCCTAGTTGCGTCTCAAGTTATCGATAAATCGGTTTAGATGCCCTTATACACGTGAAGCAATTCCCGCGCTGTTTTCGATTTGAATTTCGAATGTCATTGTTGAAAGGTCAGTTTGATTGATCGGGTGTTATTCTGTCAATCATTTTATGTAAGTTATGTTATATTATGTAGGTCTCGGTTATAACATTTTGTGATTGCTGCAATCGTATTTATCATATTGCAAAGTTATTTTATGTCGTGTCAAATATTATTATTATGCAATAAAATATTGCAAATAGACAACAGTTGTAACATTTTGCCTAAGTAAAATGAGTAGGTACATTTTGTTTATTATTTAGAAATTAGAATAATATATAATAAGTATGGCTCAAGACAAGAGTATTTGACCAATGTGTGTTACCAGTGATGACATATGGCACTGAAACGTGGTCTCTTACTATGGGCCTCATAAGCAAGCTCAAAGTAGCACAACGTTACTCCAAACTTAGGTAACTTTTATTTCATCATCATCATATATCACCACGCGGGTGAATGCCGTTATCAATTATATCATACGTCATAAATCTCATAAGCTGCCGTTTTACATTATACTAATAAAACATGTAGGTACTTATTAAACATACGTCGTCTGCGCAGGATTAGTACTTTGAGTAGTTTATTATCTTCTCCAAAGCCATATCTATTTTTATACCAAAACGTCATAAAATAATTACATGATTATATGAGTTCATTTAAATACTTAGTAAATAAAACAGTAAACACTAATAATAAAATACAGTTCCTACGTATAACCCGCGGCATATAACTCTAGCTCTGAGCGAAATGTGGAAGGGATAGCTGCGCAGATAGAGAGAGACAACAGTCCCTCGTCTTCGATGTGACAGAGAGAGACAAGAGTCCTTCGTCCCAATTTTTGACTTCTGCGCAATAACGGTCAAAGCTAGAGTTATATGCCGCGGGTTATACATACAAATATAAAATAAATCACCTTAGAAAAACTGTCACTACCTTTCATCGGCCTTGACGGCATTTGTGTTACATTTCATCACCCTTGACGGTCGTCAAGCATGTCTAGTGTATCTAGCTGTCAAAGGATATCGTGCTATTGACTTAGAAACTGACACAAACTTTGACGGAACTGTCATCATTACGATCTTGACGTAGGCGGATATCTTATTATTTAGTCTATGCTGTGCCCAAGCATATTACGTTTATTCACCCGCTTGGTGATTAATGATGATGATGAAAGTATCATAATGTGTCAAACCAGTGTTTCATCTACCTCCACACCAAATTTCATCAAAATTACCCCAGCCGTTTGAGTAACAAAGATCCACACATCCATACTCACAAACTTTCGCGTTTATAATATTAGTAGGAAGAAGGATGAGTAACATAATAATTTACTGTACAAAGTGGGCAAGCCAATGTGTTAAGTGCATATTTAATTCACTATGACAATAACGCTAACACTCAAACTAATTATGATTTAATAGATCCAAAGCGTCTGCCAACAAGTGTTTGGAAACAAACATGACTCATTATGTGTCCTACCCCTAAACTAAACTAGAACACTTGTTTTAAAGGCATAAGGTTCAATATTGAACACAATAAATGAAATTCCTCCTATCACGTCATGTCATTGTACTATATCAATAATTGCTGTTACGATAACTAATATGCAATGTATAACAAGTTATGTTTATATTGACAACAGAGGAAATTGATAATTTCAATTCTTTATCGGAAACATATCGGGGAGTGTTCACTGGAGTTACATTTTTTTAATTATGATTCATTAAAATGACCTCTCGCCTGATCGAAAGCGAAGATGGAATCAAGAAGCGATGACCATTAGGGCAGCCGTAAGCTGCATTAATAGCCACCCCTATGATGACCTGAGAGATGCTATAACTGCAAGTAGGGTTGCCATCCATCCGGGGTTTCCCGGATTTGTCCTAGTTTAGAGGGCGTCAGGGCGCGGTTTCATTTAATTTTGTAGTTCGGGTCTAAAAATGTTAAGTCTAAAATAAAATAAATCTTACTGATAACACTATTTGTAACATCTTTAATAAGATTCTGTTTTGTTAGATAGGACTCAATTTAATTTTAAGGTCTGAAAATACATGAAAGGTGTGAAATTACATTTTTGATTACACTATGTTTAAAAAAAACCTGTTGACATGTCCGGGTTCAGAGCTCTAAAATCCGGGGTTTTCACGCGTCTTGTGGTCAAATTTTAGAGATGGCAACCCTAGCTGCAAGGAAATGTTTACGCCGGCAGGGTATAGTTGAGCAGCAATTCTATTTTATTTACTAGCTTAAAAACAATAAAATAGCACACGCGCGACCTCAATTCTTAGAACGCTTTTTACACAGCCTCTTACAGAGTAGTAATAATATATATACATATTTTTATCTTTATAATAATAATGTTTGTTTACCAATCTCAATACATCATATTAAGGTTTAAAATAAGAAAGAAAGAAAGAAAAATCATTTATTTGACATTTTATTGTGTAATTTTTAGTAATTAAAAATTAAATAAAATAATAATAATAACTATCTAATCTATAAGCCCCATGGTGGGGGGAAAAGTGGCCAAAACGCTGGCGGCATTGCCACGCTGGATGGCAATGCTAAGTTTTTGCCCAAAATAGGCGCCAGCATTTCGGTCACCCGACGCCTCAAACAAACGTTTCGCCAGATCCCTAAACATTTTATATATGCATTATATATGTATTTATTTGACATACATATATACACTGCTGCTTATATTACTGATTGTAACCTGCAGCAGTAACAGCAATATGTCAAACAGGCCCTACCTCAGCACATATGTCAGATGTCCGTGATCTGTGACAACTGACGCTGATTTTCAGGCAAAGCCTTGTAGGTGAGCAGGTTACATAGTAACAATACAATATTCTGCCTCCAGTCACACAACAATAAAGTACACAAATACAAATAAATATAATACATATAGATAGATGCAAGATGCAGATGAAATTAAATTAAATTGAACCTCAATTTAATTTAATTTCACCTTAGAAACATGAATTTCACAATTAAGAATAACAGCGCATTCGACATTAACATACTCTATATAAATGAAAAATCTATAATATTGTCGTCTGCGTACTTAATCTGCTCACTGATCAGATTTTTTTTAAGTTGAGCCCAAATGTGTTAAAATAATTATTTTCTTAATGGGTGGCGACAGATTATTCCAACATTTCGTATAGCCGCATAACGGAATCCACCTCTGAAACCCAAGATACAATATAACTTAAGTACTTTATACGAGTATGACCCTTAATCTGTCCGCATCAGGTTTACGCTATAACAAAACATTTTTAACTTTCACTTAGGACCGCAAACTAGACTAAGACTATATCTATGTTAAAAAAACGATATCATTGACTAAGCAACTAAGCGACTTTCTAAAAGACAATATTAAAGGATGTGATTTGTTATATGATTGAATAAATCCATAACTGATTCAATGTTAAGTAGACCTTTAATTTCATTATTATTTGACATTTAATTTAATTGTATTAATAATAAAATAAGGTAGCGTGGACATAAAGGAAATTGTTATAATTAGATTAAGCTATTCACTAATACTATTGTATGTTCAATATGATGGACCAAACTGTTGGGTCGTAATCAATCGGTTCATAAATAAAAAAGTAATTGAAATTTAAAAGAATAACTCTCATCACTGCACCAAGACCAAGCGAGCGAAGCCGCTGGCGAGTCAACTAGTGTCGTATAATGTTCATCCAAAGTCCAAACTTTCACTTTTACGTAATACCATTCGTTTATTTCTAACATAACAAAGACCACACAGGCTTCAGATGATGGTTAGAATCTAAACTACCATCTGCAGCCCCTAGGGCACTGCAGACAATGGCAGGTGGCAGACCTGGCCCATAACAAGTAACCTGCACCTTCCTATATCTTATGTAAGACAATACTAAAGTAGTTGTGTGGTTGATATTACAATCATCTAGAATTCTATAGTAAATCTACACTTCTATAGAAATATGAAGAGGAAAAAATTGTTTGTTTGTTTGAATTGAATAGGCTCCGAATCTACTGGGCAATTTGAAAAATTTTTCACCATTAGAATCCTATATTATCCTTGATGAACATACGCTAGACATATATTTTGATTCATCATCATAATCCATCACCATAACGAATAAACTCAAAAACAACTCGACCGATTTGAAATATTCTTTAATTCTTTCACCATTAGAATGCTACATTATCCCTGATGAACACAGGCTAGACATATATTTTGATTCATCATCATAATCCATCACCATAACGAATAAACTCAAAAACAACTCGACCGATTTGAAATATTCTTTAATTCTTTCACCATTAGAATGCTACATTATCCCTGATGAACACAGGCTAGACATATATTTTGATTCATCATCATAATCCATCACCATAACGAATAAACTCAAAAACAACTCGACCGATTTGAAATATTCTTTAATTCTTTCACCATTAGAATGCTACATTATCCCTGATGAACACAGGCTAGACATATATTTTGATTCATCATCATAATCCATCACCATAACGAATAAACTCAAAAACAACTCGACCGATTTGAAATATTCTTTAATTCTTTCACCATTAGAATGCTACATTATCCTTCAGTCACATGGGCTATATATTTTAATTCATCATCATCATCAACCATCAACACGCGGATGAAACCGCGGAGCGCAGCTAGTCTAGAAATAAATAAAGTTGAAGTGTCTGTATGCAATCAAACTAACAGCTCTTTACTACATGCATATGAAAGTATGATATAATTTAAATGGGACGAGAATCAGCATCTATCGAAAAAAACAATATTAAAAATCGGGTTACTAGACAAAAAACAAAAAAAAAGTAAAAATTAAGAACTTCCTCCATTTTTGAAAGTTGGTTAAAAATAAGAGTTTCAGGTCAGCTATCAACGGCAAAATAGGAATTAGGAACTAATAAGTAGTCTGAGGCCGTAGCACAAACAATTTGCGAAAAAGTATTCGTATCGTACGCGTCACGCATCGCCCTACAAACTATGAGTTATCTGTGTCACAGTTGCGTTAGATACATGACAGTTTGTACTGTTGCACGTAAACGACACGTTACGTTACACTTACGCAGTTATTCGTGCTAGGGCCACTAGTTCGGCAGTTAAAAAGCATTGATGTTGCATGTAAAGGTGACTCTATTGTTGTCTATAACACTTACTCTGTCCGTTTGTGGCTTCTGCGTGCATGCAAAAGTAAAATACATAAGTATTAATCATTTATACATAATTATTAATTCACAATATGTAGTTGTTACTTAGTACCTTAGTATTTCATAAATTAAAAGATACTACCTACGTATTTAAAACATGTTGCTATTTTAATTTATCATTTTGTGTTTCATTTTTTGTTAGTACATATTTAGATATCCTACTTACTGTCACACATTGTACTAGTGACTTATACTTTAAATTGCCTTTTTTTCTAGGTCCTGTCAGTTTATACTTACTGGATGTCATTATAATGTATTACTGACATAGTTCAACGAAGAAGAAGAAAACCTCTGTCTGATAAATATTCCATCAAAGGTCACACGGCCAGACACAATAGAAATATCATTTTTATAATGACATCGACGCTTAAGGGGAAGTATGATTGTAATTTTTTTTTCATTTTATTATTTGTTAAATATAAATTCTTATAAGTTAATAGTAAACTGTGTTAAAATATAACATGAAGCTACCCAATAAATAAGTCTAGAGTTATTTTTTTTTACTTTGTGATATATATACTTATGGGATATTATTTGTTTTATAGCTAATTGTATTGTCATTGTAATTATATTATCTTTTTATTTAAATATTTTAACACGGACTGCACCATTAGCTTAGCTGGTAGAGTAGGAGCGATCAACCAACGCAAACGCGGAGTTCCAGGATTGATCCCTCGGGGCACATAACTATTTGTGTGATTAATATAAATTGTTTGTTCTAGGGTCTTAGATGTTGTAACCATGCCTCCCGCTACACAGAGTATCCTAACTGCAAGGATATTAATATGTAAACGTTATTAAATATTATAATATACATTTACATAATCTTATAATTGAATGCTTACGTTATATTTATGTTTATATAAAACTATTACTCGTATATAACCGCGAGGACTTTGAATTGGTTTTCAAGTGCTATAATAAGTTGTTATAATGTAGAACAAGTTATGGCAAAACAATGTTCACTTTTGCAGGAGCACAACTTTATAATAAACTACCTTCAAATATAAAAAATGTTAGCTCATTTAACGCATTGAAGCAACTAGCCGAGTATCTTACAAAGGAATAAATGTGTTAAGTAAGTACAAAGTGATTACTGTATAACAATTTATTAGTATTATATTATAATGTTTTAATTTACGAACAAATATTAAGTTTTTTAAGTATCGCTATGTTCTCAAGAAAGTGACTAAGTGTCTTATTTGAGAATAAAATTCTTTAAACCTAAACCTAAATATATAAGCTGTTGGTTTTCCTTAAATAAATAAATAAAAATTATAAAACATTAGTAAGTACTTTATATTCTCATCACACATAACATATATATGTATATCTATATATATATATATATATATATATATATGTATATATAAATAAACCCCTATTTCGCCTGGTCACGCTTTAACTTGAGTGAGAACGGATGGAACAATTATTTATTTGTTGTGCTATCTGTTGTCAGAAGGGTCTTGAACGAAGTCGCGGGCAGTCGCTAGTAAATAAAAAAATTAACCCCTGTATCCTTTGGTCATAGCATCACGCGTGAACAGGTGGAAAAATTTCGCTAATTCTTTTTTGTTGTGTTATTTATTGTCAAGAGAAGGTTCTTAAGAAAGAATAAGCAAAAGACGGGAGGTTATGGCGAGGCCGAAGGCCGAGCCTACTACGCGAACGAATTCGCAGGCAGTCGCTAGTCTATATATAAATCAAAGTCGTGTTAGTTACACCACATATAACTAAAGAACGACTGGACCAATTTCTATGACTATCGTGTTTTTCTATTTGTCATATCTCGGGGAAGGACATAGGATACTTTTCATCATCATCATCCATCACCACGCGGGTGAAACCACGGGGCGCAGCTAGCCGTTTTTTTATGATTTTTGTGTTTTAGATTTGTCATATCTCAAGGAAGTACATAGGATACTTTTCATCATCATCATCATCCATCACCACGCAGATTAAACCGCCGGACGCAGCTAATCAAATATATAAGTATCAAAGGAAAACATTTTCCACTGGGTATTTTATTATGGTAGCTGTATTCCTCGAACACGTGTGATACACCTCACCACAGAATAACTAATAAGATCTACAGCACTATGAGTCAGATTATAGTACTAAAACAAGTTTAGGTTTATACATCACAGAAATAACATGCCTAAAATGAATGGTGTTCAGTCAATAACTCATTGAGGTCATCTGTACTTAATTACTCGTACATAGTAGCTGGATGATTGAACTATGCTCGTAAAGTAAACAATTGATTTTCTTGGTCTAACCTCAAACTAAACACTCAATGGCTTAGTGTTGCTTAACAACGCCATCTATTGTCAAGTAGCTTTAATGTTGCTGTCGGTAAAACAGGCAGTTTTTCATTGCCTGAAAACACGAATAAAACGACGTTTTATAAAAATTAAACTTAGCTAGATCGATTTATCGCTCCTAAAACCCCATGCATACTAAATATCATGAAAGTCGTTAGAGTCGTTTCCGTTATTCCGATTACTATACATGAATTACTCGTTTATAGGTATTAAGTTAGATTATCACCATAAGCAGCCATAAGCTAAGCCGCTGGCGGGTCAGTTAGTATTTGTCTATGATATACCGATCCATAGAAATATATTGATTAAAAATTTAGGTGCAAAACTTCCGAAAACCCTTAATAGATGCTTACAACGTAAAAGGAATCAACTCTCAAAGTTTCAAGTTAGTAACCCCGCGGATTTTAGGCCTTGCGTTAATGTATTCATCATTTAAACAGGACAAGTATAAAGCATAAGTAATTATGTGTGTGTACTGTATACTCTAATAGTAACTCGGGCGGCGCCTGAAGGAGAAAACGCGTGATCCTCAGTCGGGCCATTATCTTGTGCAGAACATTTCCTTGGCCATACAACACGGGAATGCCGCTAGCCTGATAGGCACGTTTGGGCGAGAGGGCATCGATCGTGAGGGACTTTGACAAAATCAAACCAAATGTGTATTTATGACATGATGTTAATTTTTATTAATTTCAAATAATGTTTAATTTATAGTGGCCTATAAGTTAAATGACTTGTTTAGAAAATATTCAGTGTAACTAGATTCTAGTGTATCGACCAAATGTTACCTACACACACACACACACATATATATTGATTTAATAATATCAATTGAATTGAGATCACTGTCCTAATATTATTGTTCTCTATTTTTATGTAATTTTTTATTCCAGTGTCGTAAGAGTATTTTTTATACTTTTTTTAATGACAGGTAAATTATATTAAATTTGACATTTATTATTATTTTAGTACTATTTCAAGTAATGTAAATAGTAACTTTTATGGACATGTAAAATAGGATTTTATGAATAAATATGAATGTGAATATATATAAATATCTCTTCAATAAAATCCATCAATGAAACAAGAACCAGCATTTGATAATAATGCAGTGCTAAAAAGCACTCGAAATTATGGTATAAGTAGGTATTTATTTAATACCAAAACTAATGTTAAGTCGGTTTTGATATTAAGTAAATATAGTGTCAAACTCACGAGCATTTTCAAACATAAAAAAACAAGTGCAATTTGATAAATTTCATACCGATTTCCATTTTATTACTTTGGTAAAACTCAGTTATTGGAGTGTAACTCAAAAACTACTGGACCGAATTTGATGAAATTAATAACTAATAAATGAGACCACACGGAACGCACCAGCTTTCAAACAAAAAAATAATTTTGAGAATCGGTTCACTATCGAAAGTTATGAGGTAACAACATAAAAAAATACAGTCGAATTAAGTACCGCCTCCTTTTTTTGGAAGTCGGTAGAAAAATAAGTAGATATTGCTAAGAAATATTTGGGTCACCGAACACCTGTTCATTGTTCCGTTTGCTTTAACACTTAAAATATCTGAGACAAGCACCTACAGATACTTTGTAAAGAACTTGTGTACACGAACGTAATTTCCAAGTCAATCTCTGAAGTGGCCATACTTCCGACATCATGTTTGCTTTAACACACTGGTTCTGAACCTTTTAGTGATGAGGGACCATTTATAAATTTCCTGTCATGCTATGGATCACCAACTGTTCGGAAGTAAATATACAAATATACAGTAAATGTAAACGAATAAAAGTGTGTTCCCATCATAAAATTGTTCCAACCCAACAGTATCTAAATATTAGACAAAAATTCTATATTACAGAGATAAGCAGGTGTGTATTTATTATTTTAATGCAATGTTTGTGGCTGCATAACTTTTATAAATTTTTGAGTCGTTTTTTCAGTTCTCTGTACCTATCAGTATTTCTCTATGTTTGTGAAATTGCAATTTAGCTCCAAAAACCTTCAAGAATCATTCCTGTTTCGAAAGTATCTTTCAAATTTGGATGGCTTTGCGGACCACTTCAGATGCTGCTAAGGATCACGGACCACCGGTTAAGAACCACTGGCTTAACACGATGACATCATTACGATTTACGATGAGATCTTCAACTACAGTTAGACAGGTTTAACTTAATGCTATTCAACACAAATCACTGTTTGTGAAAACCTTGACATAAATACCGCAATTGATTAACGAAAAATGTCAAGATTTTATTCTAATGAAGAGAAAGACGGCCCAGTCACCGCAGATAATATCAAAGTGGTTAACTTTGACAGGTACAAACTTAACAAAACATTCAATTAATGGTACAAAATTATTCTTACCGCAAAACTTGATAAACCACACACTGGTAACACTTGTCCACACACTATCCCAAATCAGAATGAACTGATGCACATGTGACACGCACGGAAAAAAAATAAAATTAAAAAGTTAGCACCGAGACGCGCGCTGTTCGCTCTCCTTGCGACTTGACTGGCTGGATGAATCACGAAACAAGGCAAAATAATACCAATTAACTACCGCTACAACTATATTTTACCCGATTAAGAACATTTGCATACGATTCTGCGCTATATTGCGAGGCAATAAGAATAACAATTGACTAGAAAAAACGAAATCCAAGTGTAAAAGTATGACGCCGTTTTACGTGACGCGCTAACCAGTTTTATGAATGAACTATTAGCTGACTTGACCTGCTTTATAGCGTTAGCTGTTTCTCCATAAAGACAAACACATGATAGTGAGTAATATTTTAACGTAAAAATTAAAGAGTAGATCATTAAATAAGGAACTATTAATTTAAGTTCATGGAAAAAGACATCCAAAAGGAGCAGGTTCTTGAGTCGTATATTTTTTTATGTATGACGCATACTTTTTTACAGAGTAGTCGATAATTCTTTTTTTTGGTAGAATATACATCCGAGATGGTCCCATTTAATTTCTTCAAATGCGGTAAACCGACTTACAATCCAATAACCAAAAAGTGTTTCGCCTATCTTCTTAGATAATTGATGGTGAATGACAATCGATCCCATAAGTAGCATGGGTCACTAAAATAGGTGAAAAAAAAGAGTAACAAAAAATTCAACAATTAAAAGTGTGAAATAACTTGTGGAAGTCGGTATCATGCGCACAATATTGTCATAATAAGCACTTTTGAACTATCATGGTACCGACTTTAACATGTTATTTCACACTTTTTAGAGTTGAAGTCGGTAAAGTTCATTTTTTGGTAAATTGTTTTTATGGAACACAGACAATTCGTCACCTATATTTCTGTAAACAGCGAAGTGACGAAATCAATAGCAGATTAAAATTCTAAGGTCACATCGGCAAGGTTACCGTCTGGCAGATGAATAGGAGGCCCTCCTACCTACGTGCCATTGTCAACTACTATATTTCTTTGGTTCAATGTTCTCTACAAAGATAAAAATATATGTACTTACCTATCGCTAGCTTGTTGCAAGGGCGTTCATAGACATTCGTAGTCATAATCGAACTTGAGCAAACTAGGCGACGACTGCGATGGAACATCAATACAATAGATAAGATAAAAGTTTACTTAAAGAAACAATTAGTGCAGTTAGGAAAATTATAATTAACTATAATAACCATTATAAAATTTTTATTCGTGACTAAAAATACATACTTATGTCTAGGGGTTATAAACATTTTGTACAAAATCACAAATAAAAAAATACATTAAAAATAAAAATAACATTAATAAAAACAAGAAACTATTACATATGAAGGTATGACATAAGAACTATTCTTGCAGCCCTAGCTCACACGGTAGGATTCCCTATGTTCGTGTGAGCTAGTTTACTTCCTTTATTAGTTCCAATAAATTCAGCATCTTAAACATAATTTTTCTTAAGGTATTTATGATGAACAATTTGATATAAATGTTGTGTTTTTGATTCTATATATAAATTCTTAATAAATCTTCAGTACCTTTGAAGCCCAATGCATGTAAGTGTTCTTTGATTTTTGTTTTGCAAGTATGTCTTGTGTCATGTAGTTTAGTATTTGTTTTATTGTTTGTAGATATAAGGCCCCAGGTAGTAATAACATTTTTGTCCCATTCTAGTTTTTGTGCTAGGTCCTAGCCATGAGTATATACGTCTAGAATTATTAACTTTTGGATCACAATTTGTAATCAAGAGCTGTTTTATGAAACCTTCATGAAACAATAATACATAATACAGGCTGAAGACCTCTTTAATCTTATTCCTTCTTCACCATTCCAATCCCGAACTACTTGTCCCAGCCTAGCATTGCATCCATATACTGTTGAAAACTTCTTACCACGAACCAAAAAGTTTGGCAGTTCCTTACCTCTGCCGTGTAAGTAAACTGTGGAATGCTCTGCAGAAGTACATGTTTCCTAGTAACTATGGTCCTGGGTCTTTCAAGCGGGACGTGAAAAAGCATATGTCAGGTCATCATGGGGGTGGCGATTAGTGCAGCTTACGGCTGCACTAATGGTTATCGCTTCTGATTCCATCTTCGCTTTCCATCAGGCGAGAGGGAGTCACTTTGACGAACCATTATAAATATAATAATATAGTACAAACATCCCAAACTAGGCAGAACCTGTACTATGTTAACCTGATGACTGATATACATACTTAGACATATACATACACAGACACAAGTTATATACATATATGTCCATGCAAACAAATGTTCCAGCAGTTCAGAAGGAATGGTTGCTACCACCTGCACCAACTGGCCAAATGAATTAGATGCTCCGGTTTAGTAGTTTTAGTTTATTCAAACCTTGGATAGGTTACTTGATGTAGGTTATATCAAGCACGAAGCACGTGATACCTAAGCAATTTTTTTATCACGGCTAATGGAACTGAACAATGTCTAGAAGTGATTCGTACTTTTTGGTACAGCGCAGAACCTGTTAGTTATTCTGTAACAGAACTTCTTGAATTCGAAACTATGGGTTGTTGAGTTTTCTCTTTTATTAGTCTAAGTTTTTTTTAGGTATATGAAAATTCTAAAATGAACCGTTTGTCAGATGTTACTTTGTTAAATGTAAATTTGTCAAATGACCATTTTAATAAATGTACCATTTGCAAAAACTTTTTTGTAAAATAACAATTTATATATTTGGTAAATGTTGTTGTGGTAGCAAAAAATTGTAAATAAGTGTCGGTGAAATGAAAGAATAACATTATATACGTTTATCCATGATTTGTTTAGTTTCATTATAAGATATAAGTAGTAATAGATAAGAAATCATTACCTTAGTAGTTACTTTTTACAATAATATTAACTAATAATAAACCTATAATACAAAAATCGAAATTGAAGACTAAAGTAACTCTTTTAGATGAAAATGATTGACGTAAAAATATAAACAGCACTTGAAAAATCAATAAATAACGCACTACAAATGCTATATCATTAAAAAGGCACTTATCCATCTACCCACACACGAGTTAAATAGTTTCTTTCCATTCAGTTTCTCAAGAGCCCACTGGCTGGCCATATTGACTTGGCTGGCTATATTTTTTTAAATACTCTTTTATCTGACTGCATGCAGTGCAGAGGGCATCGAACTCTTGTCATATCGCACGCAGTGAGGTGCCGGAGTCGATGTTGTTAAGATTTTTATCGACTTCATAATATCGATAACAAGTTGATAACGGAACTGGGTCATGTGTCTCTCATCATTATGTTTCTTAAAACTTGATTTTAAGTCAAAAAAGTTCTATGTCTTCTTTGTTTACTTATTAAACAGTTTATAACATATTTTACCGTCATGAAATTATATATGTTCACAGTAATAAAGAATTATACGAAGTCATGATAAAGGTTGAAAACATATACCAGAATAAAAGCACGCACGCCATGCATAAGTATTCGACCACTTCGATACTTTTAAAATACACAATAATAATCTTAAAGTAAAATATATATTTAACTGTTCTGCCAAGTAGCAACAAATCAATATATATTTTAATTTAATAAACATTGACTTACGTTCCGAGGGTATAATGTTACACGCAGCGCCAGCGGTATCGCGAGTAGAAATCGATATGCATAAATGAAAACATAAGTGACCCAATTGTGGCTATGACGCATGGCCTAGTGTAGCGAATGAAGCCTGTACATATTAGGTAATTGATCATTTAGATTATTTATACAGTTGCATTGCATTATTGCAGTATTTTTCTCTAATGCTTATACTCGGCTGTCCAGAATTACTGTTATAGTGTTGTGGTATATGTATGCTTGTGTGTTCATGCTTTATGTACATGCTCTACGTTTTTGGGGCAACCTATAATCCAAAATAACAATCCAAATATATAATTCAAAATAATGGTGGTTTTTGATAAGCGATGGTCAATCGTTCAAGATTAAAGCTGTAAGCCATAATATTGGAACATAAAATTAACGATATTAATCGACTCTTCAATCAATTCGTATATGTATATAACACCCATGCCAAGGAGTAGTTACGTTATCAAGACTCTCATAATTGAAGGATATGAATTATTCGATAGATATTTATTTTATAGTCAGTCAAGTCAAGGCCACATTTTATTACAGTTCGTAAGAAAAAAGTTTGTTTAATTAAATAATCTGAACTGACTTGACTGTGAACTAAATCATAGACATTTTGTATGAAATTAAATAAATATATTTTCTTTGATTTCTTCTTCTCTGTTCTCCCGTCAAGTAATTATAGTTAGTTTGTCTAAGATTCAGTAGAGTAAACTTAATATTTTCAGCACTGCTTACGCAGTGCTGAAAATATTAAGTTTTCCAAATCTGTAAAGTAAAAGGATGCTCATTAAGCGCATCCTTTTACTTTACAGATTAATCAGCACCTAATAGAGGATTAAACAAATCAAAGATGAAGAATTTCATATCCGTATGTTTCGTTCTACTAAAATTATAAAAAAATATCATGTCATCTGTTTTTACTTGTTTATATTTTTTGATTTTTTGCCACGACATTTTTTGATTATTTTATATTTTATTTCTGTTATTGTACATTTTTAAAAGAATAATCGTGTTTTATTAAGCATAAAAATTAAATGAAAAAATCCTCATCTAAATCAACATGTTGACGACAGTGTTTTTTTTATAATAGTTTATCAAAGCCACTCCCTCTCGCCTGATGGAAATTGAAGATGGAATCAAGAAGCAATGACCATTGGTGCAGCCGTAAGCTGCACAAATTGCCACACCTATGATGACCAGAGAGATGATTTTTGACGCCCCGCTTGAAAGACACAGGGTCATAGCTGCGAGGAAAGCCGGCAGATAATTCCAAATTTGCTTACACGACAGAGGTAGGAACTGCCAAACTTTACGAACTTTAGTGTACCAGTATATCGATAAATTCAAGGAAGTAGCGGCGCGTCCCTAAATCTAGAGAGTCACAATATCCTGTGTGCACGTGTGTACTTACTCCATAAGCCCATACAATGCGCCACATTTAGAACTCCGACCGGAGTATTCAATGAATTAGCCTCTGTAGTATACACACTGCACTATTTTTATTAAATATTTAAATGATTAACACGTTAGGAGAGTTTTAGTTCGTTATCATATACATAAAGTAATATATTTTACCAGTGGTTTGCCTCGAAGTAAGACTTCGCGTTGTGCCTACCGATTTATCTTCATTCTTTTCTTTATTGTTCGAAAAAAAAGCGTATTTGCGTATTTTTGGTTTCCATTACAGTTAATAATGTAGTGTAGTTTGTTTTTCTGTCTGAATTGTAGTTAATGAACCAATCTTCTTAAAACATATTTTTGTGAAATATCATTGTAAATATTTGAAGTACATACTTATAAATCGGCAAGGACAGATTTTAAAAGATTTAAAAACGTGTGTTAGAAACCGCTCGGCAATAAACAACTACTAAATATATAAACTAATAAATAATTCCTAAATGTCGTCTGTTGAAGTTGTTCATCAATTAATGTTCTATTACATCATGTAAGATTATTTGACATATACAACATCAATCATTATTATGTGACCCTTCAAACATTCAGCAATAACGCGAATTGGCGCTTTCAAAGCGTTTAGGCTCTACTAAAAAGCTATAGACGACACAAAAGAAAACAAAAAAATCTAAGCTTTTTATGTACCTGGTGACACTCGCGCCATCAAGATGAATGTAATTCAAATTCAAATTTTGAATTTGAATTTGATGAATCTAATGAAGTATCATATAAAATCGGATGAGCCGTATACGAGCTATAAGCTATGAGCTCGAATGAACTAACTAGTAACTACTAGATACAAAAGCACAGAGGAAAGGATATATAGACGTACATACATGTCAAACACGTAACCCTCTCTTCGGGGTTGGGTTCGCAGCAGTGTGGTAAAAAACAATATTAAAAGTAAATAAAAAATCATGCAGGGCGGGGCAGTCTTTGGGGCATAGACTAAAATATATACTAGGAAATTTGAATATGCTTTGGGGATTGCCGATAGAACTGAAAACATAGATTAGAGTAAATACTAGACTGAAAACTTTCCTAGTATATATTTTAGTCTATGGTGAAAACTATTCGAACCAACAACAATAGGTAGTCATGGAAACTATTATCGTGCCTAAAGAAGTGTTCACTTCAAAACTACATTATCTATGACAAAGCGTTCGATTTAACTTACGCGGTAGGTATATCTTGACCTATATACCTACCGCGTAAGTTGAACCGGCAAAATAACATTAATGTGTAAAAATTACGAAAGTTTCAATCAAGTTAAAGCGTTCGATGACGGTGACGATGACGCGAGTTCCTTGGTTTTTCTTCACCCAAAAAGCCGCTGCTTTAAAACTGTATGTTGTGTCTGTCTGTAGGTACCATACATCAGTTAACTTTGTTTCAGTACACTAAAGTGAGATGTGATGCCGGGAAATAAGCCCAATAAAGCTATCGTTGATTTTGTTTCATTTCCCTAAGTTTCAATAATTTATGTTTAAAAACCCAAAAAGTGTTGAACGCGTCTAAAGAAGTTTTCACTTAAAAACATGATTTAGAACAATTCACAGAGTAGGTATTTCTTATCGAAACAGACTTAATGCTACAATTAAATCTGAAAATAGCCTTTACAAAACATCCGCTTCCTCCGAAACACAACACCTTAGTTTCAGTTTAGTGCATTTTTTGCGGCGTTCCTGAGAAGGGTTAAAATAGAAGATGGGCCACCACGCCCGCTCCGAAATTATACCGTCTGCGTGTCCGTGGGTCCATCGCAGTATTTTGGGTAATTATTGGCCGGCCGGTGTTGCCATCTGCGCGTCGCCCGGATATAGACAAGTTTCACTTTTTGTTTTATTCTGACAGATGCAAGCAAGATGATGGAATCGTAGGCTTTTACGAAACTTTTATATAAGCTTTTTTAGAAACAACCTCAAGTTAATACTTGTTTTATATTTAAGTCATAGGCATATATTTGTACTATAGGAACACAGAAAACACTTGGTTATGTAACAACCATAATATTAATAATTATTAATACAATAATGTTCTGACTTGTAATATATTTTTACCAATAAATTGAACTGATTAATAAAAAAAAATGTTTATGAGACAAATATACAAACGTCATGTGTACGTAAGTAGTAATTATCTGTGGTCATGTGCAAACTATGAAACAACGCACTTCCCAATATATATAGTGTTTATTAATGATAACACATACCTTATTGTATTTAGGAACATATTTAATGTCTTAGTCAGTACACCGGTCATGTCAAATAATACTAAATAATTAGATATTATACAATTTTAATAAATAAACCATGACAGAGCTTAACGATATCTTACCAGTCTCTATCGATTATATCTTCATTATGACAATAATATGCATATCTAATTAAGTAACTTTTTATGTATATTTTTGTAAACCGCAACTCTTTCAATTTAAGAATGTCCTTAGGAATTTTGTTTGTAGGAGCAATTGGGCAACTTAAAAAAGACTTATTTTGAGTTTCCGATGATTTAAGAAGTCCTGTATGTGGCAACACACAACTGCAAAGTGAAAATAGCAAAGGTAAGGTAATAATTTAATATTATAATTTATTGCTAGTTTTATTACTTCTCTGGTTAGTTAACTTCATTCATTTGTAATGATTCCATTGCGTGATATTTACTTTTAAGGGGACTGGTAGTTACGATAAAATTAATTGTAATTGAGAGCGAATGTGTTACTTACTGTTAATATGATCGTTGGATAAGAAGGACTAGTAGTTAAGCAAAGCTAGTTGACGCTAAAGATCATTTTCATTATCATTTTTGGTTCTTGTCGCAGGACAACAGTTGTTAGGTCATGTCTAAGAATAAGAATAGGATAGCTGTACCTAGTTTTAGACTTGCGAACAATAATAAGTCATTCTTAAGAAATTGTGTGCGTTTTTACAATAAAATCCCAAAGCACATAACTGAGCTCAGAGAGGGAAAATACAAGTTTACTATAAAAAACGTTTCAATAAAAAAAACATATTATAAAGTCCGACATTATATAAAAGACAATGATGCTTGGAATACTCCACTTCTGGCAAGCTGTCATTCTGCCACCCATAAAATGTAATAATAGTAGTACCTAAGTAGAAACATTGTAAACATCTATATAAAAAGAATGACCCCGAGTTTCTTGCCGCTTCTATATATTTTGGAACGAGGCAGTAGAGTCTTTAAAGTACATTATAATGAATAAGTGATTGACGTTAACAAGTGCGTCTTTGATGAATAAATGATTTTAACTTTGACTGATGTCGGAAAAAATCGCCATAGCGCACTGGGCAAGCGTAGTGATAACGCACATCAACACAGTCAAATTAAGCATTTGTTTATATGTCTCTGCCCGAGACTTCGTTTGCCTAACAGGCTAGGCCTTCAGCCACGACCTGTGTCTGACTCAGACAAAATAAAAATGTCAGGACAGATTTTTGTCTGAAGCGTGTGCGGAAACACGCATGTTTGAATTTTGTCTAGGACTTGTGTGGCTGTTGTCTTATACATATATTATACGTCACTGTTGAAATTGACACTAAATTGTGAGAACGTTAAACTGACAAGCTGAACATAATTGACGACGCCGTTAATATCGGAATGGCCCTTGTCAGTCTATTAGCTCATCACGACGAATTACAGGGCCGACGACATTGAAAGCTCCTAATAATAGTATAATATGGGACAAAATCCACACAAGGTCTTCAGATCCCAAACCAGGCAGAGCCTGTATTATTACCATGGTACACCTGATGACTGATATACATACTTATATACAAACCCAGACACAGCTCAAACAGACATGTTCATGCACACGCGGTGTTCAGGTCCCAAACTAGTTAGAGCCTGTACTATGGTAACCTGATGACTGATATACATACTTATATACATATACACACCCAGACACAGCTCAAACAGACATGTTCATGCACACGCGGTGTTCAGGTCCCAAACTAGGCAGAGCCTGTACTATGGTAACCTGATGACTGATATACATATACACACTCAGACACAGCTCAAACAGACATGTTCATGCACACGCGGTGTTCAGGTCCCAAACTAGTCAGAGCCTGTACTATGGTAACCTGATGACTGATATACATATACACACTCAGACACAGCTCAAACAGACATGTTCATGCACACGCGGTGTTCAGGTCCCAAACTAGGCAGAGCCTGTACTATGGTAACCTGATGACTGATATACATATACACACTCAGACACAGCTCAAACAGGCATGTTCATGCACACGCGGTGTTCAGGTCCCAAACTAGGCAGAGCCTGTACTATGGTAACACGATGACTGATATACATATACACACTCAGACACAGCTCAAACAGACATGTTCATGCACACGCGGTGTTCAGGTCCCAAACTAGGCAGAGCCTGTACTATGGTAACCTGATAACTGATATAAATATACACACTCAGACACAGCTCAAACAGGCATGTTCAAGCACACGCGGTGTTCAGGTCCCAAACTAGGCAGAGCCTGTACTATGGTAACCTGATGACTGATATACATATACACACTCAGACACAGCTCAAACAGACATGTTCATGCACACGCGGTGTTCAGGTCTCAAACTAGTCAGAGCCTGTACTATGGTAACCTGATGACTGATATACATATACACACTCAGACACAGCTCAAACAGGCATGTTCATGCACACGCGGTGTTCAGGTCCCAAACTAGGCAGAGCCTGTACTAAGGTAACGTGATGACTGATATACATATACACACTCAGACACAGCTCAAACAGACATGTTCATGCACACGCGGTGTTCAGGTCCCAAACTAGTCAGAGCCTGTACTATGGTAACGTGATGACTCATATACATATACACACTCAGACACAGCTCAAACAGACATGTTCATGCACACACGGTGTTCAGGTCCCAAACTAGGCAGAGCCTGTACTATGGTAACCTGATGACTGATATACATACACACTCAGACACAGCTCAAACAGACATGTTCATGCACACGCGGTGTTCAGGTCCCAAACTAGGCAGAGCCTGTACTATGGTAACGTGATGACTGATATACATATACACACTCAGACGCAGCTCAAACAGACATGTTCATGCACACACGGTGTTCAGGTCCCAAACTAGTCAGAACCTATGGTAACGTGATGACTGATATACATATACACACTCAGACACAGCTCAAACAGACATGTTCATGCACACGCGGTGTTCAGGTCCCAAACTAGGCAGAGCCTGTACTATGGTAACGTGATGACTGATATACATATACACTCAGACACAGCTCAAACAGACATGTTCATGCACACGCGGTGTTCAGGTCCCAAACTAGGCAGAGCCTGTACTATGGTAACGTGATGACTGATATACATATACACACTCAGACACAGCTCAAACAGACATGTTCATGCACACACGGTGTTCAGGTCCCAAACTAGGCAGAGCCTGTACTATGGTAACGTGATGACTGATATACATATACACACTCAGACACAGCTCAAACAGACATGTTCATGCACACGCGGTGTTAACTTTTGCACTGGCAATCGGTAGCACCGCGTAATCTGTGATCGAGTCTTAACTTTGTACCCTGTGGTCGTTAACGCAGATGATGGTACGAGAACAAGGGAATAAAATACAAAATGCAAATATCTTCGAGTAATTATTGTAATTTATCAACACCACAATCATGCCCCATTTCATATACATTGTTCTGAGATGATGGAATCAATTCTACTTTATAGCATTTCGTCCTCCTCCTAGGTACAGGCTAGCTCTCCGACATTATCCCTTACGCAGAAGCTGCTAATGCAGCCTATTTGTTGCATAACTAAACCATACCTTCCGCGTTCCGAAACAACATGACTGCGGATAATTACCTGCAAACAAAAAGAGACTAATTAAACACGAGTATAATCACAATGGCGTTAAGTCATTCATTTTCTCATAAGGTAAGTTGTAAAAACAACATATTTAAGTAAATTCCTCCATCATTAAGAATTTTATTATATCTCTATATTATCTACTAGCTGCTCTCCACGGTTTCACCCGCGCGGTGATGGATGATGATGATGATGATGATGATGAATCTTATATAGCCTATGCTATTAAGGGTGAATGTAGCTTTCCAATGGTGAAAGAATTTTTGAAATCGGTCCAGTACCTTTTGAGCCAATTCGTTACAAACATACTTACATACAAATCTTTCCTCTTTATAACATTAGTAAAGATTGGGACTACATTAGTTAACTAGCTGCGCTCCGCGGCTTCAGTCGCATGGTATACGGGAGACGATGCCACAGAAATTATTGGACTTATCATTACTTTACGTTAAATATTGTAAACAGCAAATGTTTCCATCACTACTATCCAGTAGATTTCTGCTCATCAACAAGCCCTCAGGAGTTCTAAGCTGGAAGAGTCACCCCAACACGTTACTATAAAGTCAAACATCGACTCCTCTGGCTATTTACCGCACTTAGATCTAGTTCCCTAATCAGCAGCAGACAGATATCAGACTCTTATAGTCCATGTCTCTTTACTATCGTTATATGTTTTATTATTTTAGTCAGACACGTCAGGCCATTTTATCCAAAAATTTGCTCATCTTGGACCCTCAAGAGCAGAAACTTTGAAGGTTCTCATAGTGTAAAAATAATTATACATAAATAAAAGTAAGTACACATCAAATATTTAACATCCTTGTATATTAGAGTTTGAAAACTATCGTGAGTATCACACATTATACTAATATAAAGATACCGGCTTCACTCACTTGATATTATGTCGGTTTAAGTCCGACGACATTTCGAACGTGTAAGACGTTCTTCTTCAGGTAGTGTTCACGCTTGGAGATCGCGTCGCGCACTGACGACACGACATAATACCAAGTGAGTGAAGCCGGTATTCTTTATATAAGTATAATCCTTGTATATTGTATATTTTAGTTATAGTTATAATATTTATTACACAGTGGTAGTAATTCGCTTGTTCCGAACACCAATCTAAACTAGCGAACTCAAACCTATTTTAAGTAAATTATGATAATTCTTATTCTGTTCATGCTTAAGTCCAAATTCGTATAGGTAATGCTTCCAAGTGACAATTCTTAAACTTGCCGTTTCTATTTAATTGTGGGTACGTTGAGGGTAAATTTAATCGTCATTTATGGTCGTGCTCTCTAAACCAGTCTAAACTGATGTAAAACTACACCACATTTGAATAGAATAATTATATGTTCAGAATTATCATTCTGAGTGTTACACTAATGTGGATTTTAGTATTAACATAATAAGAACTACCATAGTTTAGAGAATTTTAGTGTACGCTACGAATAAAAAAGACGTGTGGCACTCGGAGACTGCAGCGGTAAAGCTATTGCATAGCTGTTTTTATCAACTTATGCAATTATAATTATTTAACCAATGTCATCTAGAGGCGAACTAAAGAGATAAGCGTGATATTTCAAAAAGTCATTAAAAGTTCTGCTATTCATCGATAGATGCCAAATCAATTTATGCAATTATAATTATTTAACCAATGCCATCTAGAGGCAAGTTGCTGAACTAATTAGACAAGCGTGATGTTTCAAAAAGTCATTAAAAGTTCTGCTATTCATCGATAGATGGAGTCGGAGTGGGGGGTGTTAGGTTATTTTCGTTACGGAATTTCTGGATTCGGTCTCCACGCTCAAGGCCCGCGATAGAAGCTATGCAATAGCTTAAAAAATTATAAAGCACTAAGTACCGCTACCAACCGACGCAAAATTTGGGAATTATTTCACGTGTATCAACACTATTCATGTAAAATCGGTTAATAATTGTTCCTAAACAATAATCCTAATATAATAATAATTGTTATAAATATTACCTTTCATTACCAATTAATAAGTACATGTGTTGACGACTACCTATTTTATATTTGTGCTCGAAAAATTACTCGTCGACTTATGCCGTCATTTTATTATTCTCCATCGGTCCAGTATAACCCGCGGCATATAACTCTAGCTCTGAGCGAAATGTGGAAGGGATAGCTGCGCAGATAGAGAGAGACAACAGTCCCTCGTCTTCGATGTGACAGAGAGAGACAAGAGTCCTTCGTCCCAATTTTTGACTTCTGCGCAATAACGGTCAGAGCTAGAGTTATATGCCGCGGGTTATACCTACTAGGTAGAAGAGTTTGGAAAAGAAGGAGACGATCCATTACTTGTCGTTAACGTTTGGCAGTGGTATAAGAATTTTAAAAAGAGAGTACGACATTTTGAACAAATACAAGTGAGTACCTACATTTCAAACTTTCGTTTCCTAATGTATTCTATGATGCGAGTCTACCGCAAGAATAGGCCTGTGGCTCGAGCACGAACATTTGCTAAAATGTAACATTGTCGTATAGTTGACGTATACAGTACAACCTATGAATTATCTGTGCCACAGTTGTACTAGATACATGATAGTTTGTACTTAATACGTCAACGATACGATAACGTTACACTTTAGCAAATGTTCGTGCTCAGGCCACTGTTGCCTACACACTTGTGTATCTGTGTATTTGTATTTCGGTATGTGGTATCGTAACTCGGAAACGAATGGAACCAATTTTGATGCGCTTTATCTGTTAGAGAAATTATTTGATGAGTGTATATAAGGACCAGATGTTTGAAGGTTATCAGCTCATTTCTTACTTGGCAATCGTCTTACTAACTTTCACATGTTCGATTAATTGGGGGTTATTAAAATTTTATTTTCTCCTATTAAGGCGCTCTGAGCCTCAAGCTTGAATTATTTCAATTTCTTTCACTTGAAATCAAGCTAGCGCATCACGTAAAAACGTACAAAAATTCATAAAAAATATAATGTTTTCTACTACTTACTTCACTATTCAATAAAAACAGTAGGTATCCGTCAGTGTTTTGTATTAAAATTTTCTATTTTATGATATGTGTTTCATGACAACTACAATTGTGAATAAAGAGCAAAATTGTTTAATTCTTCCTATACCGTGATAATTAAAACAAAAGATTTATGAGTGAAAATGACGTATATGTACGTCTCTAGGACGCAAAGGGTTAGTGATTAGTTAAGGCGAAATTAAGTGGTATGTTTGACTTTTTTAATGTACTTTAATATGTTTTGGTTGTGTATGTTTTAAGTCCGTCAATCTATAGGTATTTAAAAGTCTAAGAAATGTCATATAATTTTTTTGTAAATTTAAGTAAATTGCTGCTTATGAGACAAACTGCTTCAAACCCCTCATTTTTATCGTCGTCATGAACTGACAGCATCTTAACAAGGAAAAAGGTTCCTGCGAGGATCATTTAGGTTAGGAATTACTATAGACGCTAAATTGCAATGGGGTCCCCACGTAAAAAAAATGTCTAGTAGGCTCAGTTCAGCGGCTTATGCTGTTAAAAAAATTAGACTATTAACTGATGTAGACACAGCTAGAATAGTTTATTTTAGTTATTTCCATAGCGTTATGACTTATGGCATACTGCTCTGGGGATGTTCTGCAGATATTAATTCCATTTTTATACTGCAAAAAAGGGCTATACGAGCGATCTACAGTTTAGCTCCAAGAGTTTCCCTTAGACAGAAGTTTAAAGACATTAACATTCTAACTGTTGTCTCTCAGTTTATCTATGAAAATCTAATGTATGTAAAGAAAAACATTAGCAGTTTTGATAAAAGGAGTGATGCTCATTCCATCAACACGCGAAATAAGCACAAGCTATCCGTACATGTAACGCGTCTCCACAGAATAAGTCATTCTTTTATGGGACAATGTATACGATTCTATAATAAAGTTCCCAATGTTATCCGAGATTTGCCTATTAATAAGTTTAAAATTACTATTAAAACTAAACTCTGTGAAAAAGGTTATTACAAAATTTCGGATTACTTGGAGGATAAAACAGCTTGGGACTGATCACTCCAGGATCTATCTACTCGTGTACTAAGATGTCAAAGTGTAGCGTGTCTTGCCCTACTGATACCATTATTATGTTCTCTTTTGTAAGGCAACACACTGGAGCTAATATTTGTAGTACCTAAGTAAAAACATTGTAAAAACATCTATATAAAAAGAATGGCCCCGAGTTTCTTGCCGCTTCTTCTCGGTAGGCTCTATATATTTTGGAACGCGGCGGTAGTCTCTAAAGTACATTATAATGAAAAATTGACGTTCATAAGTGCGCCTTTGATGCCTAAATTGAATAAATGATTTTGACTTTGACTTTGACTTTGATTATTCGCGCTGGCTGTACGATATCTACCCATACTCCATACTAATATTATAGAAACGTGTGCCACTCCACTCTATCACTCTGTCAGTTTGTTATCACGCCTAAACGGGTAAACGGATAGTAGGTATTGAAATTTGGCAAGGAGACAGATTATATCCCGGGGACAGAGGATACTTATCATCATCACCATCCATCACCACGCGGGTGAAACTGCAAGGCGCAGCCAAGCGCGGATCCACCGTTGTTGTCACGGTGGGAATGCCCACAATCCTAAAAGCCTTGTAACATCAGACGTCAAACTTTTATGTTCGGCAGGCTGATGATATGACCTTTTATATCCAATATACCTTAGCAAAATATACAAAACCTGGATATCGATGAAATTATTAACGTTTTCGCAAAAAATATACATAAGCTTGCATTTGTAATTTAAGTAATCACCAATATACAATAATAATAATCATATACAATATGTCATGTCATGTCATGTCACAACTTTTTTTCAAATAAATTAATAAATTATTAATTTAATTCAGTTTCCAGTACAATTTCACTTTTTCAACAATAAAATAAATATACCTCGGACAAAACATATAGAAACCTTTTCTAATAGCTCATTATCAAGATTTTTCACGGCGCATGTACAAATCAAAGACTGAAATGCATTTACTTTATGGAAGGACGAAGGAAGACTGTCAATGTTGACAGTACAGCTGCTGCTCTATTTACTATGTTTTTTTTAGTAAGAAACATTATATGCATGCTACAATATCGTCGTCTCCTTATGACGACATTTTCCATACTCCGCAAGAAGACGCCAGGCTTCTGTCGCCTCCGCCACTTCAACAAGAGCGGCGTTGTAGGCGACAGCTGCCCCTACATGGTGATGAAGAAGTGCCGCATATTTTTATATCACCTTTAGATATACCTTATAGATCTACAGATTACTCGCTACGGGTTACGGCTACTCAGACAGATACCCAAAATTCAAAAAGTGATGCCAATGTGTCGTCGGAAAACCTATTGAAGTGCGACCAGTGCTCCCAACCACGCTTTTTTAAAGGCAACCGTGGGCTCAAAATTCATATGAGTAAAACACACCGTTCGGCTCCAAATTTAACCAAAGAAGTGCCTATACAAAACAATAACTGCATTAGTTTTTGTGAACATTTAGGTAATTTAAAAACGAATTTGCCAGTTTTAAAAAGAATTCCTCGTGGTGCACGTATTAGCGTCGCTAAATGTCTGATTGATGACATCAGAAATGTTATTTCATGTAACTCTCCTCAGGCCTGGGAGCACTTGTTGACTTTCCCGTATAGAATTCTTCATGTTTCGAAAAACTCATCTGATCAAAATTCTCTTACTAGCAAAATAAAACAAAATTGTAAAGACAACTCAAAGCGCTGTCCTGTTTACTGCTTCACTTCGCCAAATTTAGCTCGACCCGTATATTCTTCTGCGTCCTACCGTCTCGTAGAAGACAAGCTAAGTGAAGGAGACATCAGAGGTTCAGCTAGACTTTTATTTTCCAACGATACATTGGCACCAAAGTCTCCGGAAACTTTGTTGGCTTTAATAGAAAAACATCCACCTTCCGCAGCTCAAGCTCTTCCTTTACCTGCTAACGTTACTGGGGAGGATGTTCTTGTCGCCACTGTTGACGACCTAATGTATGCGTTAGCATCCTTCCCAAGTGGTTCAGCGGGGGGCCTCGACTCTTTTACGCCACAACACCTAAAAGACCTGACCAGTGCAAGCTGCGGTGAGATTGGGGACTCTCTGCTTAAAGAGCTCACTTCACTAGTAAATGTGATGTTAACAGGTAAAGTGAATGACGCAATAACAAATGTTTTATACGGAGCTAATTTATGCGCTCTTCTTAAAAAAGATCGTAGCATAAGGCCCATAGCTGTTGGAACAGTGTACCGTCGTCTAACTGCTAAAATTTGTGTTAAACACATCAAACAATCTCTCTGCAAGGAATTTCAACCCTTGCAGTTGGGATTTGGTTCACAGGGTGGCTGTGAGGCGGCGGTACATGCCCTAAGAACATTTTTAACAAATGAAGGATGTGAAGTGTTGCTGAAGGTTGATATTAAGAACGCCTTCAATTCTCTTGATAGAAACACTCTTTTGACACAAGTTAAAAATAAAATCCCTTTTATATATAATTTCATTTGGCAATGTTATGGTAAACCTTCAAAATTAATATACAAAAACAATTTGTTATCTTCAGAAGTAGGATGCCAACAAGGTGATCCACTTGGACCAGCTATTTTTAGCCTAGCAATCCACCCTATCATCAAAAAATTAGAATCGAAATTTAATGTCTGGTACCTGGATGATGGGTCCCTAGGAGGAGATGTTGACACTGTTCTTAAAGACCTACAAAATTTAATTTCAGAATTTAGTTCAATAGGTCTTGCTCTCAACTTTTCAAAATGCGAACTTTTCATTCCAAATTCTACAACACTACTAAGAAACAAGATATTAAACATTTTTGAACCAATTGCTCCCAATATCAAAATATTAGATAATCGATCACTTCGCCTCTTAGGGTCTCCAATCCTAGACGAGTCAATTGAAGATTTTGTTGATGACAAAATTCAAAACTTTAACTCAGTTTCGGACCGCCTACTAAAAATAAATTGTCACATGGCCTATTTTATTATTCGATATTGCCTTTTTGTCCCTAAATTTATGTATTCTCTTAGATGTTGTCAGTTTTGGAATCATCCTTTACTTTTACAAAAACTTGACAACATCCAGAGGGATACACTCACTACCATACTTAACACACATTTTGACGATCGCACTTGGCGCCAGGCCTCACTACCTGTTAGGTGTGGAGGTCTCGGTATTCGCAAAATTTCTAGTGTAGCATTACCCGCATTCCTTTCATCAATTTTCAGTACTCAAAAGTTAGTAAAGGCAATTTTATCGCCTTCTATTCAGATTAGTTATATGACTGAGGCTTTAGGAAACTGGAAAATAGCTTGTCCAAGTCAGTCCCTGCCCAAAGCTCCTGCTTCTCAGAGGCAGTGGGACGGGCCGCTCTGTGAGTTAGAACTTGAAAACCTGATCAATTCAACTAGTTCTTCCGCAGAGCGTGCTCGCCTGTTAGCTGTTACTCGATGGGAGTCGGGGCTTTGGCTACATGCTTTGCCGTCTAAAAATGTTGGAAATCTTTTGGACAACAATACTTTCCGAATAGCCGTATCCCTACGAGTAGGTGCCCCTTGCCAGGTCCCTCACCGTTGTGTCTGCGGTGAAATGGTGGATCGGTTCGGCCACCACGCACTCTCATGCGTAAAGAGCGCGGGGCGCATACCGCGGCACGCCAGCTTGAATGATATCATCCGTCGGGCATTTGTCAGTGCTGGAGTCCCGTCAGTTTTGGAACCGAACGGATTGATGCGGGATGACGGCAAGAGACCAGATGGGATGACTATCGTCCCGTGGAAGATGGGACAGCCCCTGGTTTGGGATGCTACATGTGTGGACACACTGGCGCCGTCTCATCTCCCTGGGACGATTGATCGGGCTGGCGCTGCCGCGTCTAAAGCGGAAGACCTCAAACGTCATAAATATGTGTATTTAGACAGAATGTACATGTTTATGCCGTTTGGGGTCGAAACTTTAGGCCCATGGGGGCCGTCCGCTCTCAACTTGTTTAGGGATCTGGCGAAACGTTTGTTTGAGGCGTCGGGTGACCGAAATGCTGGCGCCTATTTTGGGCAAAAACTTAGCATTGCCATACAGCGTGGCAATGCCGCCAGCGTTTTGGCCACTTTTCCCCCCACCATGGGGCTTATAGATTAGAATGTTATTATTATTATTATTTTATTTAATTTTTAATTACTAGTAATCACCTAAAAAAATATTTCATTATAAGTACAAGAATTGAATCTGACACCCATTGATATCCTTTGTCATTGCCATGCACGGTTTTGAAGTGTTGTACTGTAGGTACCCAGTTTAATATTCTGAATGGCACTGGACTGTTATGGGCAAGCGTGATGCTTAACATCAGGCGAGCGACTTGATACTATATTGATATTATTCCGCCATCCCCATTCTATAATCGGACATCCAGAGATACTCAGAAGCGCCACCGCTTTATGGTGGATATTCCATTTACCCGAACGAAGCGATTTACTTCTTCGTTTATCATTCGAACCGCTAGGGAATGGAACACCCTGCCCGAGTCGGTGTTTCCGGTTAAGTACGATATGGGGGTCTTCAAAACACGAGTGCATAGGTATCTTCTGGGTAAGCGCGCTCCATCATCGATCGCATCATCACTTAACATCAGATGAGATAGTGGTCAAGTGCTAACCAGTTCGGTATAAAAAAAAAAAAAACATGAGAGAGTTTATACTCCGACTCGCACTTGGGCTATTTTCGGGTGGCTGTGACCACAACCTTTTTGTGTGCTGGATCCGGGCCTGGGCGCAGCTCGTTTTTTTTATATAATTATGGCTACGACTGTAAGTAATGTCAGCTCACTTGTGCTGTGATAATGTTGAACTCATAATATAATGTAAATCTTCCGGCTTCTTTGTCTGCCACTGATTGAGGTAAGTGCGAACGACGATTTGCAGAATGAGAATTGATTAAGGCAATTAAATTGTTGTTTACAGAACAAAGACATCAATGTGAGAAGTTGGCTGATGAATATGTACAGATTTAAGACTAGCAGCGCTCCGCGGTTTCACCCGCATGGTGATCGATGATGGTGATGATGAATCAAATATAGCAATGTAGTTTCCTAAAAGTTAATTTTTTTAATAAGTCTTAATGTAGTTTCCTAAAAGTTATTTTTTTTAATAAGTCACGAAGTTTTTGCGTTCATCCTTTACAAACAATCAAATCTTTCCTCTTTATTATTAGAGTAGATTAGGATTAATACCAATGTACGAATAATGTGGCCTAGTTTGTACCGGCCTTAATCTATCCGCATCAGGTTTACGCTATAACAAAAGATTTATGAATGAAGCGGAGGTTTGATGATTCGGACTGATTAATATTAGTTATTGTGACATAAATGTAATGTATACTTTAATACTCGTATTATAAAGAGGAAAGATTTGTATGTATGTTTGTAACGAATTGACTCAAAAAGTACTGGACCGAATTCTAAAATTTTTTCACCATTGGAAAGCTACATTCACCCTGAGTAACATAGGCTATATAAGATTCATTATCATCATCATCATCCATTACCACGCGGGTGAAACCGCGGAGAGCAGCTAATAATAAGATATATGGTATTGCATTTTTGTAGATGTTGATGTCTTCTATAAAACTGTAGTATGTACTACTGTCAATAGTTTGACACTTTGCTCTATTGTCAATAGTTTCTGCAGCGTACTCGATTAAATATTTTTTTGGTATAGTTTTCATACGGATCCCTAATTTTTTTGAAAACATTAGCCTGTTCATCACAGCTAATTTAGGATACGAATGGTAAAAGAAATTTTCAAATTGGTCCAGTACTTCGGAGCCTATTCAATTCAAGCAAACAAACAAATCTTTCCTCTTTATAATATTAGCACAGACTATTTTATACTATGATATTAGTGTAAACTACATGCCAACCTAGGGTTCCGAACAAGGGTTTTTGAATATCCTTTGTTCTGGAGGCCTACTCCCAAAAATGAACTTCCAAGTTTCGTTTGACGGATGTCGTGGTTCTACTGTGAAAGTGAAAAAGCAAAAGTAAGTACAAGTACAGCCGTGCGATTCTGTAATGATTCGTCGACGAGCTCACCGATGTCAAATACTTTATGAGATATCGCCCTTGTACATAAGATTGCTTTTCCTTCGTTTCTTGTCATCTCGTCATTTGTTTCACGGATGTTGTCAAAGATGAAACGATGTTTGCTCTTAGAGAATTGCACGGCAGATAATTGAAGGTAATGACAGGTTGTTTTGATCGTGGTCAATTAAACGTGCGTTATAGTTTCATTTAGTTAAGTAGGTGTGAATGTGAATGGGCTGGTAGTTACGAAGTTTTATGTTGCATCATATTTTTGTTTCTAACCGTCTGCGTCTGTAGGTATCTCACGAATATTTTATCTAGTAACTAATTATACTAAAGAAATGAAATGTAGCATCAATATTGTTATGTATAGGATTATATTATGTATTATTATTATATTATTAATAGTTATTCTCTGCGTAGCGGGCCCAGATTTAAAGACATAGGTATATTATATATAATATATGCAGGTTCGAACCTGCATGTTGTGCTTCTAATATGAACATGCATAAATCAACTTCAACGTGACCTTGAAAATACCTACTCTTTATCTATATATATATATATATATATATGAACCCCTATTTCTCCTGATCACGCTATAACTTAAGAACCGATGGAAAAATCTCGCTAATTATTTTTTTGTTGTGTTGTTACGGTTTTTTTGGCCAATCTATGCTGTAACCTCGGAGCATTTGCTCGATACATCTGCATCGCTTCATTGATATAGGACCTAATTGTACGCCTAATGTAATGACTGGCCAATGTACTAATAGGCCCTCCCTTAATTAGAGTAAAAAACCCTCAAGTTCTTTCAATCTGTCAATGTCAAGTGGCGAGTTGGTTGTTTGAAGAAGTTCGGTGTGGCCAGCTTGTGGGGAATTTGACACAATGACGGTAGAATTGGCGATATAAAATAAGTTGTGAAAAACTATTTTTCTCAGTGTTCTTGACAGATTGTTATGATTTTTTGTGTGTACATTCAGTAATTCTAGGACGTAAAGTACTTTTCATCATCATGATCATCGTCCATCACCACGCGGGTGAAACCGCAAGGCGCAGCTAGTAAATATATAAAATTTAATCTACCGCCGGGTACAAACATGAAATTTTGGTAATTGATGATGCCTTATGTTGTAAGTATCAAACAAAGAAGGATTTTTGGAAATGTTTCCACTAAGGAAGTGAAGGGAGCGAAGCCGCTGGTGTGTCAGCTATTAAATTGTAAAAATAAAAGATTGAAGACTCAATATAGAATAATGATATTGGCTAGTGACTAGCGAGGCATGCCGTGTAGTTACCTGTATTATTACAATTATAAAATGGCAGAGATGCTTCACGGATGCTGGCGCAGTTTTTTTTGCGTTTAAAGTAACTCCATCCGTTCCCACGGTCGGTGTCGGAATGGACAGTGATTTCATCGGCATTCTATGCTAACTTAGCTCATACGTGTTGGATATAATAAGGTAATTAGACCAACCAAAGATGTAATAAGTGACACAAAGCGTCTTGCGCGATTAAGCGCTCAATTAGAAGTACAATTTGAAAAATACATATTTACTTAGTGACGTGACGTAGGTCTTGAACGTTTACCCGATTGCGTATGATGGGATTGTTGCCACAAGGCCAAAATGAATCATCACTATTTCATTCTAGAAGTTTTTCATAAAAAAAAGTCTAGTGTTCTCACAGACATAAATAATGCGAATCACTTAATCACTCTTATGATCGATAGCTGACGATTACATACTTGTCACACGAAACAAGAGTGAAAGGGTAAAGGTAGTTGGTAAACTTATTGCAGTCTTGCAACCTACGAAGAAATAATGTCCGAAAGCATAATTCAGAACAAATTCCACACAAAAAGTGGTCCTTCAAACCAAAAAGACGTATCATTCCAAATACGAATTACTTCCGAGGTTACAAATAGACATGTTCGGTGATTGGTTTAAATTACAGAAGGATAGCAGGGATTGGACCACGCGCGTGCTGCAACTTCTACTATGACAGCTGAGTCATAGCGGCGTAAACGATGTTATTGATTTAGCACGACTTTTATTGGGTCATTTTTTAAGACAGTTACGCTTCCTGATATTAGTTCTTCGTAGCTTGCAACTAAAATAACAACTTCCTTTTTGCGCACAAAACTCACTTTCATACATAAGAGTGAAATCATCCTGCCCGTTTATTATTCCATGCTCGCACGATCGCTTTGCAATGTTTACTAAAGGCCTGTACTCACTGCAGCCGATCCGATCGTATAATCCAGTCGTATACACTGGATCAGAGGCTCTGATCCTTTAAAATGCCTCTGATTCAGAGACATTTTAGGCAATCGTAATTTCACAATTATTTATCAGCATCATTGATCAGTGGGTAGTTTACCATGTTAATACTATAAAATAGGTCAACGATTTAGTGTCATTAAACTCGAAAATGGTTTGACCGATTTGAATTTTTGTTTGATTTTTGAAGCAAAAACTTGTTTCGGCGCATTGAGCACTTTATGGGTGAACAAAAATCATGGAACTCGCGTAATCGTCACCGAACGCTTCAAGTTAGTTAGTTTTCACTTCTATCGGCAGGATACTAACGATGAAGATTTAACTCATACGCATATTTGTGCGGTAGCAGTGGATTGGTGCATTATGTATCAAACTCGCCTTTATACAGGGTTATTGGATAGTCGACCTAGTATTCCCGTTAAGGGCGTGTAGTTTACATCGTTTCTGACTGATTTGACTATGCAAAACCCTATCCTGAATCTTACCGTTGTCGAGATATTTGAATTTTTGTAAGTTTTTAGCGTCTACAATGACTTATTTATTCATTTTACGTACAATATTGGTTATTGAAGTCCTAAAGCATCTTATTTACCGACTTCCAAAATGGAGGAGGTACTCAATACGAACGTATTTTAAAAAAAAATAATTGTATATTACCTCCTAACTTTCGATAGGGTGAACCAATTCTCAAAATTATTTTTTCGTTTGAAAGCTGGTGCTTCTCGTCCCATTTAAATTTTATTAAATTCGGTCCAGTAGTTTTTGAGTTACACTCCAATAACTGAATAGAATGGAAGTCGGTATTAATTTTTTTAAATTGTACTTGTTTAACATGTAAAAATCAAATAATGGTAATAATAAGACTTACATAGGTATTTCAATGAAATTCAAATATCTCGAAAACGGTTATAGTTAGGCTACGGTGTTTCATAGTCAAATCAGTCAGAAACGATGTAAACTACACGCCCGTGACGGGAATAGGTCGACTTACCAATAACCCTGTATATACCACCGCAGAGCTGTAACAATCATCATTGGTAATAGTTGATCCAAGTAGTGGATCCATGTAGGTGATCCGATCGGATTGGACGCAGTGGGTACAAGCCTTAGCGACAACGCTTCGTGCATGCAATGTTAATTTTATTCAGATGTTTATAATTTCGTACCCCTTTGTTTGTTTTTGAAACGAACTATTAATTGACAAGTATTTATTAAGTAATTGCAAAAATATAGGAGACTAGGATAATTAAGATTCAATCGATTGGTGGTTATAATTATTAAAAAACTCTATTAAGCTATTGCATATCTTCTACCGCGGGCCTTGAGCGTGGAGACCGAATCCAGGAATTCCGTAACGAAAATAACCTAACACCTAACACTCCGACTCCATCTATCGATGAATAGCAGAGCTTTTAATGACTTTTTGAAATATCACGCTTGTCTCTTTAGTTCAGCAACTCGCCTCTAGATGGCATTGGTTAAATAATTATAATTGCATAAGTTGATTTGGCATCTATCGATGAATAGCAGAACTTTTAATGACTTTTTGAAATATCACGCTTGTCTCTTTAGTTCAGCAACTCGCCTCTAGATGGCATTGGTTAAATAATTATAACTGCATAAGTTGATAAAAACAGCTATGCAATAGTTTTACCGCGGCAGTCTCCGAGTGCCACACGTCTTTTTTTTAGTAATTACTATGCACCTATTTAGTATAGAATTAAGTGGCAAGACGTGCAAACCGTCCGCCTGGAGGAAGGTAAGTTCCCCGCCTGCCCATGACAGTTACAATGTCACCCAAAACTTTATTCTGAAGTTTTGCGCATGTCACTGCGCTACTCATCATACTCATCCCTTCGAGACATTGGTTATAGAGTATAATTCTTACTTAAGCCTGATTTACACTTCAATAAGTACAGTAGCGAGTTAACTTGCGACATCAGCGAGTTAAGTTGTTATTGTTGTTTGAACGACATTGAATATAAACCTTATATAAATAAATGTTGATTAGGTTAAATTTTAAAAAAAATATATCAGCTTATGCTTGTAATCGCAATTTTTTTAATGTGTATATAATGAGCTGAAGAACAGTTGTAACAGCATCATTATACTGGTGAGATTATGTTTAGGATTTGGTCCATAAATGATTGATGGCTTAGTGTTGTCCTATATTATATTATTACCTACGACCTTCTTGCCAAATTCAATCTACATGATCCTAAAGTCAAACTTGGATCAAAGACAATTTAAAGTAAAATATGACGAAGACTACTCAAAGCTCTATAACATCAAAGCCTCAGTACCACAGGGATCGGTACTTGGACCAGTGCTGTACTCCACTACCTAGGTTCGGATGCATTAATACCAGCAATAAGTAGGTATACAATACGCGTATTTACCATCGCGTGCCTCGGGACCGTTTCGTTTTGATACCATTTATCATTGTCGGTTAGATTGTGATGTTTGGTGCAGTTGGTTGTTACTTTGGCGATAAAATAAAACTTTGTTATGCTTTACTTCCAAAATCGTAGCATTAGCGCTTACGCTGGTTCAAATCGTAAGCATAGTTTAATCAGATCTTTATTGTCTATTCTTATTACATACTATTAATTAATCTCTGGCTGAGGCAATAATTTTTTACGTTATTACGTCTTATGAATCGATGAACGCCGTCTGAACGCACGAAAATGAATGACTCATTGTCACGTTCCGCCTGAGCCGAGCGTGCAAGCGAGAGCGCGGAACAAGCGAGAGAGACGCACGATCGGCCTAAGCGTTCGGCTTGTCTTATGACCACTGACTTTACAGACAACCATTTTTTTTTAAGTGGACTTGCCATGCATCAAAATATTTTAAACGGAATATTTATAGTTGCAACATAAGAGATTTCAACTCAACATCCAATATATGTCTGTATTGATGTATAATACAGTATAGTGAGCAATGATAGTTATTGTTGGATTCCCGCCATCATTATAATAATATGTCTATGAATTCTGGGCCATACTTATTCCACCACGCGAGCCTAAGGCGAGTTGACAGATAGGCTATTAACCAGCTTTAACATAAATCTAATCGCTCACAAGCTTGACAATGTGCCGCTTAGCACTTAATCTATGTTCCTGGAGCTGTCCTTAAGTCCAATGACTATTCTAGGTCTAGTGTTCATCCATCTTCGACCGTATCTTCCTTCACTGACCATCAAGTAAGAAAGTGGCCAAATGCTAAACAAACGAAAAAAAATCTCAAAACACATTCCTGGCTTTTGTTTTTCGAATAGTTATTTCGTAAGAACCTTTGACTCACTGCGCAAACGCAAATAAAATAAAAGAACCGGGATTTTTTCCAAATTTAAATTGACCGGTCTCTTCAAAGCAAAAGTTGCCAGTTATAAAAATGAAGCGAAGCTCACGCAATGTGCCATCGCTTTATGTCGCGTCACAGCATGGTTAATGCCTCTCAAAGAGATAAGGGAGATAATGAGAACTATCGATACCAAGAAAGTATCGATACTTTAGTTTTTTTACGTTACTTCATAGTAACGAAATTTTATATATATATTACATATTAACATACAACAATATTAGCGAAATCCATATGGATATGATAGTAATTGTATAATATGAATGCTGAATGCTTTTAATCTCGAGAAACCCCTAGTTTCGTGGTGGTAATATGTCTGTAGATACAAATATGAATGCTGAATGCTTTTAATCTCGAGAAACCCCTAGTTTCGTGGTGGTAATATGTCTGTAGATACAAATATTTACATATTATTAAGCGTAACAATAAAAACTAATCTATAAGACCAATGGTGGGGGTATAAACATTGACCATAATATAAATAATTATTGTCAATCCCACTAATATTATAAATGTGAAAGTTTGGATGGATGGATGGATAAATGGATGTTAGTTACTCAAAAACGGCAGAAAAGCTGAACGGATCTGGATGAAATTTGGCACAGATAAATAATAGTGTGGAATAGCACAAAGGCTACTTTTCATCATCATCACCATCCATCACCACGCGGGTGAAAAAGCGTATTATTCTTGGTCACAGCATAGACAAAATACCAATATCTCCGCCTACGACAAGATCGTAATGATGACAGTTCTGTCAAAGTTTGTTTCAGTTTCTTATAGTTTAGTCAAAAGCACACTATCTTTTTGACAGTTCGATATACTAGACGTGCTCGATGACCGTCAAGGGTGATGCAGTGATGCAATGTAACATAAATATCGTCAAAAGTGAGGAAATGTAATGACAGTTTTTTTCCCATTGTGATTAATTTTATATTTGTATGTACGTCGGTATTGTATTTTATTATTAGTGTTTACTGATTGGTTTACTAAATATTTAAATTTACTTATACTAATATAGCAATTGCGTTTGACCATGTTAAATATATACATATGTAAACATATGTGAAAAGTGATTTTGTGCGTTATAATATATGTGTTTCTGTTACCTAGTAAAATAAAAATAAAAAAGGAAGTTCCAGGATGCACCTCACTCAAATTCTGAGAAAGACTTCTAGTCTAGACAATGATGATGATATATTCACGGATGTCAGTACAGATACAGCAGATTTAAAGCTATAAATAAAATATTTATGTAAATCACATTCTGCCATAACAATGGTGTGTAAAGTTGTTAGTACTTAGGTATACCAACTGATGTTTGTATTCATTGTTACAATTTTAAAAGTTATGATGTCAATAGTTTTTGTGGCATTGTCAAAACTTGGAAGGTATAAAAACAAAGAAAACTCGGTATTCGATACTGAAAAATATCGATACATGTTGCATCACTAACGTCTCTGCCCTGGGCGGGCCCGTTGACTTATGGGGCTGTTAACTTATACGAGCTGTTGTCATATTGATGTCATGAATATTTGTCAGCAGAAGAAGAGCTTTTTGTCTCTTGTAAATCCAAAAGTAAGCAAGTAGATCTGGTATCCACTAAGCCGGGCCCGTGTGGTGGAATACGGCCCATATCTCTGTGAGGAAGGCGAGAATCACAGCAATGGGCATTGGCGGGTTATATCATGGTAACCAAGTAAATGGGAGGGCCAACGCCGCCGGGACCTCGGACGATTGCAAAAGCGCTCCCGTTGTCCCAACATGAAGGCGCCCGGAGAAACACCGTGTGGTGGTTTAGTCGGTATGGTCTGCTTGCTGCTATGAGTGCAGTTTGCGCGTATAAAAATATAAAATATAAAAATTTTAAAGTATATCGACTAAATATATTATAATAATGATAATACCGAAACTACCTAATAAAGATAATATTCACTACACAAATTAACTGTGAACACCTACCAGTTTTAACGAAAATCAATCCGTGTCGAATGACCAATTTATGTTCGCGAGAACTAGGTACTATAATATATTCTATTCCTTCGATCGCCCAGTGAGCAGCCAAGCCCTGATTTTCCCTGGTTAGGTTTATTGTTTAGGGTTAAAATTCATCCAATAAAAGCCAATCACTTACCCTAAAACAATGTATTGTAGTAAGTCATTTACTAAACATGCTGTCCACCTATGGAATGAGCTTCCTGTCAGTATAAGGCAAGCAAAGTCAATTTCGTCTTTCAAAGATATGGTGAAGAAGCAATATTTATCAAATAACTACTGAATTATATTTTAGTTTAAATGATTATTATGTATTAAAATATTGTATTTATGTTTATGCGCCGTGGTGGTACCGGCTTCGAATTGTACCCCCCCTAACTTTTCCCGTGGGTGCCGTAAGAGGCGTCTAAGGGAATATCCGGGAAATGGGCAGCAGCATTTCCCGCAGTCTGCGTCAACATCCACTGCGACCACCAAGACGCCTGCCAAGCGTGGTGCATTAAAGCAAATCCCCCCCCCCCCATGACAATTAACATTAAACCACGGCCCCCAGTTCCCGGCAGCTCTGCTATCCGTGGCTACGGTAGCGGCCATTGTAACGGTGGAGCAGTGGGTGCGAAGAATCTCCGGCAGAGATCCGGCTACCAATCCCAATAACGACCCCTGGCCCTGGCAACATACAATACACGCACGCTCAGGACCGACGAAAAGATGGTCGAATTGGAGGAAGAGATGCTCAAGTTACGCTGGGATGTCATGGGATTATCTGAAGTTCGAAGACAGGGACAGGACACGATAATTCTAAATTCCGGCAACTTGTTCTTCCACCGGGAGGGAGACCAACAATCCCAGGGTGGTGTCGGGTTCCTCGTCCGCAAGTCTCTCGTTAACAACGTAGTGAAAGTCGATAGTGTGTCGGCTAGGGTAGCGTTCCTTATACTCAGAATAACCAAACAGTATTCGCTGAAGGTTATACAGGTATACGCACCGACCTCGGCACACTCGGACGATGAAGTAGAAAGTATGTACGAGGATATATCCAGGGCCATGCATACTTCTGAAACCTACTTCACTGTTGTAATGGGAGACTTCAACGCAAAGCTAGGCGCAAGGAAACGTGATGAGTTGAGAGTAGGGCCATTTGGATACGGGCAGCGGAACTCGAGGGGACAGAGGCTGGCTGACTTCATGGAGAAGGAGGGACTCTTTATGATGAACTCCTTCTACATGGAGCGGCCATCCAGGAAATGGACGTGGATGAGTCCCGACGGTTCCACTACGAACGAGATAGACTTCATCATGACGACCAATAAGCGCATATTCAATGACGTCTCTGTGATCAGCAAGGTAAAAACGGGCAGCGATCACCGCATCGTAAGAGGCGCATTGAATATCAATGTCAAGCTTGAGAGGTCACGTTGGTGAAGTCTACGCTCCGTCCAAATCGTGCCCAAATCCAAAACCCCGAAAAGTTTCAACTTCAACTTCAAAACCGTTTTCAGTGCTTAGCTGAATGCGACACAGTGGATGAGTTGAACAACGGGTTGGTGGAAACTGTCCAAGCGGTTGGGTCCGAATTCTGTGAGACCAAACGCCGCAGGAAAGCTCAAAAACTCTCAAAAGAAACTCTGAAACTAATGGCAGAACGGAGCGAAATGAGACTGCAGTCTGCAGTTGATATGTCGGACTACGGTAAACTCAATAGACGAATTTGGAAGTCCATGCGACACGACTTGCGTGCTTATAATACTGCGCGTATTACGGCAGCAATTGAGCGGAACCAGGGCTCTAAAGTGTTTGCAAAGGATTCGTCTATTGGGCAAAGCCAAATAACAAAACTGAAGACCGAAAATGGCAGTATCGTTTCATCCAAGCCTGAGATTCTGAGAGAGATTAAGAGCTTCTATCGACAGTTATATACTTCGACGCGCGAACCCGTGACTGAAGCAGCTCAGGGGCCTTACTATGAGCTCTTAAAGCAGGACTTCTAGATAACTGCCCGGTTTATTCGTACCATGACAACTTTAAAGCAGACCTGCCTAGGCCTACTAATGAAGAACCGCACAAAAACCGTTTACCTGTTTTTTTGTATGGACTCTCGTTCACATGTCGCTATGAATCCACTCAGTTGATTAGCTTACAAACGTCTAGACGTCTGCAATGTTGGTTATAGTAAATTGTTAGAATGCCAGAGACAATATTATCCGTTCACCTTTGAGAAAACAATATTCAAACAGTTCACCTAAATGAGCGTTATGGTATGATTTTATTCATAACTGTTTATGCCAGGTTTAAGAACTGCACGGAACTTGCATGGTTTTTAAAAAGCTGATAGTAAGGCTCCAGGACACCAGAGCAAAGTTAGTCAGACAATATACCGAAGACATCCCGGACATCAGCCTGTACGAGATTAGAATGGCTCTCAAACAGCTTAAGAACAACAAGGCGCCAGGAGAGGACGGAATTACGACTGAACTGAGAGCGGGTGGTAGACCGATACTTTTAGTCCTCCAGAAGTTATTCAATTCTGTCATCTTCGAAGGCAAAACACCGGAAACGTGGCACAAGAGCGTGGTAGTGCTGTTCTTCAAAATAGGTGATAAAACCTTATTGAAGAATTATAGGCCCATATCGCTCTTGAGCCACGTGTACAAGCTGTTTTCGAGAGTCATCACGAACCGTCTTGCACGCAGGTTTGATGAGTTCCAGCCTCCCGAACAAGCCGGTTTCCGAAGACGCTTTAGCACCGTAGACCATATTCATACACTACGGCAGATTATACAGAAGACCGAAGAGTATAATCAGCCACTGTGTCTAGCGTTTGTGGATTGCGAGAAAGCCTTCGATTCTATCGAGAAGTGGGCCATACTGCAGTCCTTGCAGCGATGCCAAATTGACTATAGGTATATCGAAGCGTTGAAGTGTTTATACAGCAAGGCCACTATGTCAGTCCGATTACAGGACCAGAGTACGGAACAAATTCCATTGCAGAGAGGTGTGAGACAGGGAGACGTCATCTCTCCGAAACTGTTCACTAACGCATTGGAGGATGTTTTCAAACTTTTGGACTGGAAAGGATGTGGCATCAACATTAATGGCGAATACATCACTAACCTTCGTTTTGCCGATGATATAGTTATAATGGCGGAGTCGCTCGAGGATATCGGCACCATGCTCAATGACCTCAGTAGAGTTTCCCAACAGGTTGGTCTTAAGATGAACATGGATAAGACGAAAATCGTGTCCAATGTCCATGTTCCACCTATACCGGTAATCGTTGGAAACGATACACTCGAAGTTGTAGACGAGTACGTCTACCTGGGACAGACTGTCCAATTAGGTAGGTCCAACTTCGACAAGGAGGTCGCACGAAGAATCCAGCTCGGATGGGCAGCGTTCGGGAAGCTTCGATCTATCTTTTCGTCCCCAATACCTCAGAGCCTGAAAACCAAGGTTTTCAACCAGTGTGTGTTGCCAGTGATGACTTATGGCACTGAGACGTGGTCCCTTACTGTGGGCCTCATTAACAAGCTCGAAGTCGCTCAACGAGCAATGGAGAGGGCTATGCTTGGGGTTTCCCTGCGTGATAAGATCCGAAATGAGGAGATCCGTAGGAGAACTAAGGTCACCGACATAGCTCTCAAAATTAGCAAGTTGAAGTGGCAATGGACAGGCCACATCGCTCGCAGAACTGATAACCGATGGGGAAGAAAGGTTCTCGAGTGGCGACCACGCACCGGAAGGCGTAGTGTAGGCCGGCCCCCCGCTAGGTGGACCGACGACTTCATAAAAACCGCGGGGAATCGCTGGATGCAGGAAGCGAGTAGCCGGTCCAAGTGGCGTTCTATGGGGGAGGCCTATGTTCAGCAGTGGACGTCTTCCGGCTGATAATGATAATGATGATTTATGTTTATATTTTAATAGTAGGTATGTATTAGTTTATAATTATTTAATTTTATTTATATATATTTATTTATTTTAATTATCTATTAGCACTTAATTCCAAGATAAAAATGTTTATTTTAGCATCTACTACCGCATTATTATTAAGAATCCTCTCCATGCAAGGTTGCCTGAAAGAGATTGCTATAGCGATAATGCCGCCAATTGTCCAATCTACTGTAGCGCTTTTTATTGTATTATGTTTTTCTTTTATGATTGGTTATCAATAAAGGGTTTTTGTATTGTATTGTTGTATTGCAAAACCATTGAGCTTGCGCGCGGGGACCCCGTCGTCGTCTGTAGGTATCTGTCCAGAACAGGTCCGTCAGCGAAATGTGTCCGAGGTGCACTGAAGGTCACGCGCTCGACGAGCGCCGTTGTTAGATCCAGCCACTACCCTCGTTTGTTAATTTTTTCCACTGCTAGTTGGAATCGAAGCTTGTGAATGACAATATATTAAAATAATAATAACGCCTGAACAGAACGAGTCCGACATACCCCGTCGGATTCCCCCGGGTTCGTCGGGGATGTGTAGGTTCGGCGGGGATGTGTAAGTGCATTCCCCACAAGTTAAAAAAGGAAAAAAATGGTAACCAGGTAGAACTCACATGTTTACATATATATTATCAAATCCAACGGACTGATCGCTTAACTAGTAGGTTTGTGCTTCTAGGAGCTCTTTGGGTTTGCGACCATGCGGCCTACTCATCAATTGAATTCATAGAAACGGGGGGCATAGTGTTCAGGTGTATATCTTGAGCATATGCTCAAGATAAACTTAACTAGAAAATAAAGGGTAGTTAATATTTTGATTTCGTTTTTTTTTAATTTGCCGTAGGCGTAGACGACACAAATAATTTAAGCTCTAAGCTTTTAGTTTACCTAGTTAATATAACTAATTTATTACAAGACATGCAAAAAAACATTAATAACTCTGAATAAAATACTCCTCTTAGAGATAATTTTATGTTCAGCTTTATATGTAACAAAAAACTAAAAAGATTACGTGTAAGATCTAGACTTAATCCATATGACGCAACGTTAGAATTAGAATTTTATTACTGACACACATTACACATTTCAAAAAGGTAAATACAGGACTTAAGAGGATTGCATAGGTAGTACTTGTCCACACTAAAAGAAAAAACTCTTTTATACCTCTTAACATTGTGTCAAACAATATGTCGATTTCATGAAAAAAAACACTGAAACGGACAATGTTAACAGGTAGAAAAGAGTTTTTTCTTTTAGTATGGACAAGTACTAGCTATGCAATCCCCTTAATTAGCACTAGGTCATTATTAATTTTTTTTACACAAAGGAAAATAAATCTCGCAAAGCCCACACTAAGCATAAATCTTGTGTCGTGGGCGTCTGCTTCCTTCAAGGTCTCAATATTAAGGCGCGGTCCAACCCCAAATTTTAAAATAATCTACGATGCTTTACGTAAGGTTGAAAATCGCTTGTTAGATTGGACGATGTAATGCGAAAATGAGTTAATTTTGTATGTTTTCTTTATATTTTTCGATATATACTAACAGAATCGAAAAATCTGCTGGTTATAACTTTAGTACTATACGTTGGCTATGTATTACCTAAAAAAAAATATAGTGTATTCGCTGAAAATTCTGAGAGTTTCGACGTGAAAGTTTATTTTTGTGGACTTATTCAGGATTTTTTTCTGCAGAAAGAGAGTTATATTTATGAATTCTATTCGGTTATTACTTTTTTCCTATCCCTTTCCTAACCTTAGTATTTTTTTCATAATATATATCGGCGCAACTACAACAGTTCGTCGAGAATAATTAAGTTTAATCATTTGATTACCCTAAAAATAGTTTATAAATCATCAGTTGATTATTTTTGAGTTGATTACGATGTAAAATTAATGTTATGATTGTAATTTCAATACTTTACCAACAAACTTGTAAACTCGTGCACGTGCGCCGAGTCCTATAAGTACGGCCGCACTGTAGGCGCTCAGCTCAGTCGCTCTCGAGTCGCCGTACAGTACGGACCTCTTTGTGACGTTGTTACGCTGCTCGTTGAATATACGAAGCTTATAAAAGTACTTGTGAAGTTTTACTTCGAGGACCCAAAAATGAGTGATCATCATGAAAACAACAATTGTGACGTCAGCAATGCTGACGTCACACTTTTTAAAAACACTCCGGAGGTGCTTTCTCCGTCATCAGAAGTGGGATCAGAACAAGCTCTGGTCCCAACCACATCCTCATCGACTTCGGTTCAACCTGTCACGACTGGAACAGCGCAGGGCAGTACCAGCCTGATAGGCCCTGCCTCATTGAACACTTCAGGAGTACCAGCAAACAACTTTAATACCATGCAGCCCATCACAACGGGAATTACCACAGACATGACGTCCACACCAATCGCTGCGGGAGATGATATCGATACACTGCAAAACAACGCTGCAATCGCCCCTGATTCAGTGTCATCCACATCTCAAGCTGGCCAGTCAGTCCGGATAACTCACAACGACGAACACGCATCAACGGATTAAAACCGGCGAGTATAAAATTCATTATGTTTCACGATATTTTCAACTAAAATCTACAAGAATAAAATGTCTGGAGAGTGATACCTCTGAGCTAAACCATGTGTTACCCTTGAGCTAACCACGGATCCTTGATGCATCCACAAGTGAACCCTGAGATACCGTGGGGACGCCTTGTGGAACTATGGGTAGACACGTATACACCACAGATTCTAAATTAATAAGGCAGTGCACTTAAGATGTCTTAGTGTACTGTTGTAATCTACAAAAATGTCTGGAGAGTGATACCTCTGAGCTAACCATGTGTTACCCTTGAGCTAACCACGGATCCTTGATGCATCCACAAGTGAACCATGAGATACCGTGGGGACGCCTTGTGGAACTATGGGTAGACACGTATACACCACAGATTCTAAATTAATAAGGCAGTGCACTTAAGATGCCTTAGTGTACTGTAGTAATCTACAAAAATGTCTGGAGAGTGATACCTCTGAGCTAACCATGTGTTACCCTTGAGCTAGCCACGGATCCTTGATGCATCCACAAGTGAACCCTGAGATACCGTGGGGACGCCTTGTGGAACTATGGGTAGACACGTATACACCACAGATTATAAATTAATAAGGCAGTGCACGATGTCTTTGTGTACTGTTTACTAATCAAAAGACTCCTAAGGTTACATAACAGTTGTGTTAATGTAACAAACAAGATAAAGCAACGTAAGTTGTTTACAGACTCACTACTCAGAGAATATCTCATTCTTTGCAGGCCAGCCATAATTAACAGCAGTCTGCGAGAGTTAACGAGTCAACAAGGCTGGTGCAGAGCGCGCACCGCCTGTCAGTATGGCCGTATCGACGCGGATACAATAATTAGCCAACAATAATTAGTCAACGTTTAAAACGACAACATGCTGTTGCCTTTATGAACATGAGAACCACGGAAGCCGAGAGCCGGTACCACTCCTACGAGTTGGAGACACTGGCAGTGGTACGAGCCATAAAACACTTTCGCCAGTATCTATATGGGCGAAAATTCACCGTGATAACGGATTGCAACGCATTAAAAGCGTCAAAACACAAAAAGGACCTTCTGCCAAGGATTCATCGCTGTCGCAATCCAGTTGAGCTTGCAGTCAATGTTATGACAAGAGACTTGAACTGGCTCAAAATTGAACAGCGACGGGATGAAGAACTGCGTCCGATAATGGACAGTCTCAGTGACAATAACCCAGTGGAAGACTATGTGTTAGAGGACAACGTTTTAAAAAAAGGAACGTCAATGATCCTGTCTTCGGTCAGCAGCTCAGTACCGTCGTTCCCAAATCATTTCAATGGAGCATTATAAACTCATTTCACACTGCACTAAAACACCCTGGCTGGGAAAAGACACTGCAGAAGATCAGAGAAACCTATTGGTTCAACAAAATGAGTTCCATTATCCGAAAGATTTGTGGATAACTGTGTTGTATGCCGAACATCTAAAGGAAGATCAGGGGCCATTCAAGCCTAGTTACACCCCATACAAAAACCAACGGCCGCCTTCCAAGTTATTCATATGGACATAACAGGGAAGCTGGGCACTCCAGATGATCAACAATACGTCATAGTCACCATTGACGCTTTCTCAAAGTACGTTTTACTGTACTTCAGTACCAACAAAAACCCACACAGCACATTGGCCGCTCTAGAACGCACTGTGCATCTATTTGGTGCGCCGCTTCAAATAATAGTGGATGGAGGAAGAGAGTTCCTTGGCGAGTTCAAGGACTATTGTGACGCCATCGGAATAAATATCCATGCTATCGCTCCAGGAGTCAGCCGAGCGAATGGCTAAGTTGAAAGAGTCGTTGCAACCCTCAAAAATGCTTTGGTAATGATTAAAAATTACGAAGCAGAGCAGTGGCACACTGTACTCGAGGAACTTCAGCTGGCAATGAACTGTACAACCCACTGAGTCACCGGTGTTGCTCCACTGACACTTATTACACAACGAAAGCACTGTGTACCTCCTGAGCTTCTCAACCTGGTGGATATTGACAACGAAACCGTTGATATTAAAGCGCTCACTCAACAGGTGCAACAGAAAATGATTCGTTGTAGCGAACAAGATAGACAACGCTTCAACCTACACAAGGCCAAAATCCATCATTTTCAAAGAGGAGACTACATATTGGTGAAAAATAATCCTCGAAACCAAACCTCGCTTGACCTTAAATACAGCGAACCATATGAAGTTTGTAGAATACTGGATAATGACCGATATCTGGTAAAGAAAGTTGTCGGTAGAGGACGACCTCGCAAGATTGCCCATGATCAGCTGCGCCGCGCTCCGCAACCTGGGGATCAGTTGACCGTATCGGCGGGAAACGAATCATCTATTCAACGAGATCCCACTGCAGAATCAAATGAGCCCATTCCGTCGACCTCACGAGAAGGGCTGCAAGTACAGCCAAACCACGACTCGAACCAAGATGACCCATCAGAATAAATGGTCTACGAGAATCCAAATAATCTACGAGAATCCATAACAATCTACGAGAACCAACGAGGCTGGTGCAGAGCGCGCACCGCCTGTCAGTATGGCCGTATCGGCGCAACTACAACAGTTCGTCGAGAATAATTAAGTTTAATCATTTGATTACCCTAAAAATAGTTTATAAATCATCAGTTGATTATTTTTGAGTTGATTACGATGTAAAATTAATGTTATGATTGTAATTTCAATACTTTACCAACAAACTTGTAAACTCGTGCACGTGCGCCGAGTCCTATAAGTACGGCCGCACTGTAGGCGCTCAGCTTCTACCGTCCGGTGACGCTGTAAATGCCGGTAGAGGCAAACAGCATTAGTCCGTTCTAAAAAAAAAAAAAAGGCGCTCAGCTCATTCCGGTCAGCGCGCTCGAGTGGGACGGACGTGCGCTCAAGTGCTCCCCGAGAATATTCCGATCGGCCTAAAAGTGCTTGCGCTTTTAGTGCCGGTTACCTGTATCGTTTCGATTGAAGAGGATTCAGTGTTGGACTTCGCTAATAGTGGATTTTCTGTGTGCAGATTCGACGTCAAGCCACCGCTTCGTGTACCGTTCGGCGCACGGAGGCGTTCGGCTCGGCCCGGCTCGTGTCGCGGAAGAAGCGCGCTCTTGTAAGAGCGCTTCGACACATCAATCGCCTATTGTTCATTGTCTAATCAAAACCGCTCTTCTCAGAGCGAACTCTAGTTTCGATTTTTAATTTTTCAATTTTCAATTTTCAAAGTCGAGTCAAACAAATCCACGCTTCACGTGGTCTTCTGGACGATCCTTGCGGTGTTAACGCCACCCAGTTGGGCGCGGACCCGGTGCGTCAAGCCTTTCCCTCCTGAGCGTGGGAGGGAACGGCTAAAACCGGACGGGCCTGCCTTCACCGGCCTTGGGGTCTCCCCTCGCCGACGGCAGGTATCTCCTTCCCACCCTACCCTATCCTACTCTCCTATTCTCTGGGCAAGTGTTTGGTTGGAAGCCGGGTTTTACTCGGTCTTCTCTCCTCGCCCCCGGAGCAGCTAGGGCCTCGCGTTTAGGCACACATCCCACTGCACAATAAGACTGGCAGAGGGCACACAGTAGGGACACCTAGGCACTCACTCTCCCGCCTGTACCCGGCGGGAGTGTCACTCACCCCTCACTCGCATCTCGAGTATTCCCCTCGAGATGTCTCTACTATCTCCCTCCCCCGCTATGAGCCTCCCGCAAGGCGTTTCGCCTCAGGCGTTCGCCTCGTGGGTGTCAAATTGCTACCCGGACATGCTGTCCGAGTATCTCCAGTCCAATAGGGACTTTAAAGAGAGACCCCGCTTCACGGACTCCCAAATTCCCTCCTCCGGCTCCCTCCCTCCGAGGGCGCCCTTCGGTTCTTCGGCGTTCAAGCCATTAGATAGCCCTCTTTCTCCCGACCCTGCGCCTTATGCGCCCCGCGCTCCCCGCGCACCTCTACCACCCCGCGATCGCTCCCCGGTCCCTCAGACCATGTACGAACGCGCCTACGACTCAGCGTCCAACTCGGAAAATGAGATGGATGTAGAGTTCTCCCGCTCCCGCGCTAACTCTGTTGGCAACATCTCCAACGACGGGTTCACTACCGTCGGAAAGAGAAAGCGCGTCCCCAAAGCCGCCTCAGAGGCCCCCTCCCCGCCACCCAAAGCGGCCTGCACCGCCCCGGGAGCGAAGCCATCAGGCTCTCTCGCTCCCACCTCCCGCGACCCTCTCGCTCACTCCGATGCTCCCGCAAGCATCGCCGCGTCTCAACGCGACGTCTCCTCTCAAGGAGCGTCAGTTAGACGCGAGAAACCGCCGCCGCCTCTGTTCCTTCAGGACAAGGCGAAGTGGGACATGGTCTCACGACTTTTGACGGATCGTAAGATCCAATACACTAGCGCCCGCTCAACCCAACTGGGTATTAAAGTCCAGGTGCCTACCCCAAGCGACCATAGGGCATTAACCAGGATTCTCAAAAACGAGAGTATAAGTTTTCATACCTATGCTCTCGAAGAAGAGAAAGTCCTACGCGTCGTCATACGCGGTGTACCTAAGGAGGTACAAACTGATAGTGTCCTCGCCGACTTGAAGGCGCAAGGCTACCCCGTCCGCGAATGCCACCGGATGTACAGTGGCAAAGATCGCAGGCCCTACGACCTACTATTGGTCATCCTCAATCGCACGCCAGAGGGCAAAGCGATTTTTAATGTCAAAACGGTAGTGAACCTCTCGGGGATCACCGTTCAACCCCCATTCCGAAACCGAGCGCCTGGGCAGTGTCATAACTGCCAATTGTACGGGCATGCCGCCCGATTCTGTTTCGCCCGCCCGAGGTGCGTCAAGTGCCTAGGGGATCACGGGACAGCCCAGTGCTCTCGCACTAGGGACTCATCAGACCCGCCTAGTTGTGTCCTCTGCGGCACACAGGGACATACCGCCAACTACCGCGGTTGCCCTAAGGCACCCCGCGCACCCAGTGGGCCGGCTAGGAGGCCTATTCCCCCTCCTCGCCCGGTCCCTACCCGCTCACAAGGGAACGGCCCTAAGCCTAACCTTTCACCCGCACCGCAGGCAACACCTGTTGTGCCCGCGCCCGCGCGCAACGCTTGGTCCAAGCCCTTGAGCATGGTACAAGCAAGCGCCCCCCTCACCCCCGCCCGCCCGCAGGCCTCTGCCAGCGCGCCGGCTCCTAAGCCCAAACCGCCGCTCTCTAGGCCTCCAATGGCTGGGCTCATGGACGCCCCAGGTCAATCTGACCTGGCGGCCGACATAGCCCTTGTCATGGACTACGCGATGGTCATAGACGTGGACGAAGTACGTGCATTCGCGCACAAACTTCGTACTGCCACAAACGACCAAGACCGCTTGCGAGCCACGCTCACACACGCGGGTTTAATCAGCGCAGTGAGGCGCTACGCCCTCCCCAGCGTTTCTTAGGTATCATCCAATATGGATAGTACACCGAAACGAATTAAACCCCACTCAGTCACCGTAGCGACTTTCAACGCTGACGGCCTCTCTAGTCAAAAGGACGAAGTTCACGAATTTTGTAAGACCCATCAGGTCGATATCCTATGCGTGCAGGAGACCTTTCTGAAACCAGGTACAGCGAACCCTAGGTTTGCAAATTACCGTTTGGTTCGTAATGATAGAGTGGCCACCCCAAAAGGTGGCACTCTCATCTATTACAAAAGAGCTCTGCACTGTATCCCAATTGTTACTCCACCACTTAGAATACTAGAAGCCTCTGTTTGCTTTCTAGCGATGTCAGGTCATCAACCTGTCATCATAGCCTCATGTTACCTCCCCTCTGGTAAAGAACTATTACAGACAGACTTGGAAGCCCTCTTCTCTCTAGGAAGCTCCGTCCTTCTGATCGGTGACTTCAACAGTAAACATGTCATATGGAACTGTACTAGTAACAATAGTAATGGTAAAATCCTTGAAGGCTTGGTCAGCCACTTAAACTTTGATATTCTCTCCCCTCTGGAGCCCACAAGATATCCCTATGTTGACAACCAACGACCAGACATACTTGACATAGCACTTCTCAAGAACGTCACCCTCCGGTTGCGCTCTATAGAAGTGTTACACGAACTGACTTCAGACCACCGCCCTGTATTGTTGAAATTAGGCCCCGACCCGACGGACATAACCCCTATCACTAGAACGGTAGTGAACTGGAAGCAACTGGGGGAATCCCTCCAAGCTATCAGTTCACCCGCTCTCGATAGAATCCCCGATGACATACAGACAGTAGAAGACGTGTCAATTGCGATCGAGGCTCTCAGTGACCACCTCCGCACCGCAGTAGGTGAATCCTCAAAACAGGTCCAAGTGGCGGATGGTCGCCGCTTTGAACTGCCCGAGGGTGCGAGGAGGTTACTGACAGCTAAGAACGCCGCCACTAGGGCGTATGACTCGATGCCAACCCCAGAGAACAAAGCCACCATGCGCTATTTACAGCGTGCTGTAAGGAAACGCATGAGTGAGCTGCGTGATCAAAGGTGGGACGACAAACTGTCAGAGATTGAGCCAACTCACCAGGCATACTGGCAGTTGGCTCGAACTCTGAAATCTGACGGACAACAGACAATGCCTCCACTCATTAGGCCACCTCCCCTCTCCATAGCGTTCCTTGACGAAGACAAAGCCGAGTGTTTAGCTGATAGCCTTGAGGCTCAGTGTACTCTAAATGTAGATCACGTCGACCAGAAACACCTCGATTCGGTGGAATCTGAAGTCGAACGTAAAAGCTCTATGTCCATCTCTGACCTCCCACTCCTCCCACCGGTAAAATCATCCGAGGTTGTGTCTCTGATCAAGAGCCTCAAGACCCGTAAATCCCCTGGTGCTGATGGTATCAGCAACAAGGTGATTAAACACTTCTCAGTCCCACTAGTCCATCTCTTAGTTAGCATCTTCAATGCGGCTATGAGCAACTGCTCCTTCCCAGACACTTGGAAGCATGCCATTGTCATTGGTATTCACAAACCAGGCAAACCGGCAGCCGAGCCCTCCAGCTACCGTCCCATAAGTCTCCTCAGCTCTCTGGGGAAGATTTACGAGCGGCTCATTGTAAACCGACTCTGGTCCCACGTTAGGTCCAATAACCTCCTTCCCGATGAGCAATTTGGCTTTAGAGCCAAACACTCTTGCGTCCAACAAGTGCACCGCGTAACGGAGCACATCCTAGGCGGTTTCAATAAGAAACCAAAGCCCCAAGGGACCATAGCTGTCTTCCTCGACGTAGCGAAAGCGTTCGACAAAGTCTGGCACAACGGCTTGATATTCAAGCTGTACCAACTGGGTATGCCAGACCGTCTTGTACTCATCTTACAAGACTTTCTCAGGGATCGAACGTTTAGCTATCGCACCGAGGGAACGCTCTCCTCCCCGCATCCCATTCACGCAGGTGTCCCTCAGGGCTCTGTACTCTCACCCATTCTCTTCTCGCTGTACACCAGCGACATCCCACGATCTGAACCTAATGTTCAGATCGCTCAGTTTGCGGATGATACTGCAATCTACTCTACTGGCTGGTTCAAGGTCAGGCAGAGATGCGCCATCCAACGAGCCATCACCGTAATCGGTGCATGGTTTCGTAAATGGCGGATTGCAGTAAATCCTAGCAAAAGTGCAGCAGTGTACTTCACTGAGACCCGGCGAAATCTCATGCCGTCACCCATAGTCCTATTCGGCGAACCCATCCCTTGGGCTAAATCTGCCAAATACCTGGGCGTCACCCTTGATTGCCAACTCACTTTCGCGAAACACATCCAGATTGTTCGCAATAGGGCGGCCTTCATTATGGGTCGTCTTAATCCCCTCATAGGCAAAAACAGTAAAATGTCTCTTAGAAATAAGACGACTCTTTACAAACTTTGCATCCGCCCAATCATGACTTACGCATCTGTAGCGTTCGCCCATGCTCAGAAACACGACCTCCACAAACTTCAAGTGATTCAGAATCGCTTTATGCGCAGGGCAGTGGGCGCTCCGTGGTACTTGCGGAACGCCGAACTGCACTGCGATTTCACCCTCCCCTCTATTACGCAGTATATGAAAGACTGCTCCCGCCGCCACTTCGACAAAGCTCCCCACCACTCGAATCCCCTCGTGGTCGAAGCGGCGAACTACTCCACTGACATAACCGATCCCCACTTCCTTCCCCCCCGTCGCCGTCCAAGGCATATTTTGGGTGACCCGGACGACCCCATCGCAGCCGTTACTTCGGCAGCTTTAGCGTCGTCCCAAGGGAACCCCGGTAATGGTTGTAGACCCGACCAGGGCTGTGATCCCGATCGCATTGTAGGCTCCGGCCGAGATCTCCTTCGCAGCCCCAGTCGCAGTCGAGGTAATTCACACACACACGATTGTAGTCCCAGCCACGGTGCGGGTGGGAGTATACACCGCGGCCCCGGTCGCGATGTATCCTCCGGCCCAGCAAATGGCTGCGGACGAGGTAACACTGGTTTTCAATGTAGTCCCAGCCACCATGGCTGTGGGCGAGGTATTACACTTTCTTATTGTAGCCCCACCCAAAGTACAGTCATGAGTGCACAACGCGACGATCCTGGTCGCGGTGTGGACCCATGTCGCGGAAATGGGAGGAGGCGAGGTACACAAGGTTATGATTTAGTGGTAAACACAGTCAAACACCGAGCTCGCCGGCGAGCTCGAGGCAAAAGTTATGTCTTGGTTAGATTCTCTCCAAATAGTCGTAGAGTTAAAATTCATAGGGCCCACTTTCAACGGTACACTTATGTACCGGGGCGATTCTCTCCTACTCCCCTCTCTCCTGGCGACGGCCCAAGCCGAGGTCCGTACCCTAGTGGTGCCCTTGAGCAAGTCGCCTACTCCTCTCCTTGCGGCGAAGCGTCTTCAACGCTCGCCTTAGGCGGTGCGCCCTCTGCGCCCGCATCTGGCTGAGTGCCATCTGCGCTCGCCAACCGTCCGGTGACGCTGTAAATGCCGGTAGAGGCAAACAGCATTAGTCCGTTCTAAAAAAAAAAAAAAAAAAAAAAAAAAAAAAAAAGGCGCTCAGCTCAGTCGCTCTCGAGTCGCCGTACAGTACGGACCTCTTTGTGACGTTGTTACGCTGCTCGTTGAATATACGAAGCTTATAAAAGTACTTGTGAAGTTTTACTTCGAGGACCCAAAAATGAGTGATCATCATGAAAACAACAATTGTGACGTCAGCAATGCTGACGTCACACTTTTTAAAAACACTCCGGAGGTGCTTTCTCCGTCATATATTATCGATCTGTTTCGTTACACTAGATGTTTAAAAATTCTGCTTTTTACTATTATCAGGATACGAGCGCGTCTTAACAGTTATAATATAGTATTATAAGTAAAGCAAGTAGAAGTGTACTGTGAGAGTGTATGCGTTAGGGTGTATATATGTGTGGGTTTACGTTACAAATCGGAACTGCGCCATATGCTAGTAAATATTCACATATGTATAAACATCAAAGATACGCTAACAAATCATCGATTTTTGGATTATCAATAGGATAACATAGGATACAATTTGATGATTCGATAAAAGACAGGCCGCGATATGTCGCGGCTAGATCAAGATACGATCGATAAGGTTAATGTATCGACATGTTTATCGTGGATAAGATCCATGCTTGCACTGCATAATATGTGGAAAAATATACAAAAAATCCACAAACGGTAGAAGTGGTGGTCTGGATGAGATCGCTTTTAAGCTTTTCATTGTTGTGTACTGAATTTTTTCTCTCTATGATATTATCCTGTTTTTTGTTTGTTATATTTTGTACTGTGGTGTGGCAAATACGAGTTTATCTATCTATCTATCTATCTAGAAGTGATGTATTTTTCTTTACATTATTTTTAATTATTATTTGTTTATTTTACCCTTTTTTTACAATTATATTGTAACCTAAAGTATGGAAAAAAGCGTATTTGCAATACCTTGGGCAAACATCCTTTCATACGTCCGACCGTCTGGATGTCGGGCTGTTTGATTTTACAACCGATTCGTAAAATTTTGTGAGCAGGTTCGATAATTATATAGATTTTTTGTTAGATTGTTACTCCAGTTTTTGAAATATTTTCAATATAATAGTACATTATGCAGGGAGGGAGTAAAGCAGTGTCTTACGTCACGGGCGGTATATTGAACCCTGAGTGTAACGGGGACCCTTGGGTGAATGGGACCGAGAATGTATTCCCGAGCGAAGCGAGGGAGTTACGAGTTTGTAGAGTCCTGAGTGAAGCGAGGGGTTAAAGCCGTCCAAGACGAAGACAGGCTTTATCCTCGAGGTGCATACTCTACTTTTCATAATGCCTTGCTTTACGTTGATATTGCGTGATATGTAATTGGACATTTTCAAGCAGGTGGTGTGAAAAATTAATTTCATAGGTTTTTAGTATCCTAAAATTAAACTAGATGGCGTTGGCAGTTCAAGGTGCGCCGTAAATATTTGTTAATTTTAAACTATATAAAGGCATATGTATTCGCGATGTCTACAGCTCACAGGGCAACTAGTAAGATAGGTAAGTACTTAGGTACAACGTAGTGCGTAATGTCGGCCGGTCTTACGATATTTACTTATCCTACTTATTACTAAGAAATTCTAAGAAAAAAATTATCAGTCACACAGTACTTATACTTTACTGAATGCAATAAAGTTGAGGGATTAAATTGAAACGGTTATCTTCACAGTTGTGGTATCTTAAACAAACTTGAGAGAGACAAACAAGATAACTAATATACACTTCATGCAAATAATAAGTGTTACTCTTCATGGGCAGAGAGGATTGCATAGCTAGTACTTGTCCATACTAAAAGAAATAACTCTTTTCTATCTCTTAACATTGTCCGATTTCAGTGATATTTTTTTCATGTAATCAACATTGTTTACTATGCCCGTACGTTTTGTTATTTTTTCAGTATTTCAAAGTACTATAATTTCAAAGTATACCAAAGTATAATAAGTAAGTATTCCAAAGTAATTTACTTATTTAGAACTTTAAAAAACTGAAAAACAATAAGCTGATTACATGAAAAAAAATCACTGCAATCGAACAATGTTAAGAGGTAGAAAAGAGTTATATCTTTTAGTATGGACAAGTACTAGCTATGCATACGTTTATTGTTTTACGGTTGGTGAGTTGGGGTGGTTGGCGTTGTGCTGTTATGACGTCACCCACTGGGTCCATCAAAATACCAGCGCTGGTTAGTTACCAGCATATGCTGAGATCCATTTAGAGATAGGTACCATTTAGTTAACGTGTACCTCATTATGCTACACACAGCAACACGTACTCGTAGGCATAGGACCTATGTAAATAGGGCGAATTCTGTGCTCGTAGGTACCTACGTGTTTTTTTTTACTTTTTTGGTTTATTGTTTGTCCTTTCTTTTCTGTTTTTATAATTCCGTGCTTACCTTGTCCTGTACCTACATGTTAATTTAGTGTCACTTATGTGTATTGCGTAAGTTAAATCGGTTACTAATCGCTTAAAAACTAAAAAATACTGTACCGCAAGTAATTAATCCTTTGAGTACCATTGACGTATATGTACATTCGTTTCATTCATATATCTTTTGTTTTAATTATCACGGTATATGAAGTGTTTAAATACGAAATACAAATTACTAAACAAGTAATCTCGACCTGCACGGGCAAGAGGAAAACCAGATTAATTAATCATTAAAACCAGAGTTTCCTTTCATAAACACTAGATTTTTAAATGTACTGCCAGATAAACAGCCTATTGTTGCCTGCTAAAGAAAACAATCTTTCTACTGGTCACTCACAATCGCTAAATAAAGATTAAGTGTAGAACTCTGTCAAAGTAACTGTTTTGCCTAACTTCGGTTCTAACTATAACCAGCCGTGCGATTCTGTAATGATTCACCTGTTGTGAGCTCACCGATGTCAAATACTTTATGAGATATCGCCTTTGTAAATAAGGTTGTTTTTCCAACGTTTCTTGTCATCTCGTCATTTGTTTCACGGATGTTGTCAAAGATGCAACGATGTTTGCTCTTAGAGAATCGCACGGCTGAAACGTATCGTTTTGCTAACGACTCGTTACTTTTTGACAGTTATCTCATACAAGAACTGACTGAATTTGACAGGCGAGTTGGCGCAGTTGGTAGCATCTCTGCCTTCTGAGCTGGACCCTGGTTCGATCCCCGGACAGGTCAAAACATTTGTGTACATATCTGTTTGACCTGGGTGTGTATATGTATATGAGTATGTATATCAGTCATCAAGTTACCATAGTACAGGCTCTGACTATTTTGGGAACTGAAGACCTTGGATGTTGTTCCATTATTATGGGTACCTATTATTAAAAAAGAAGTGTGCAGAAAATGTTTCACAATCTTAATGTAAATAGAACACATTTGGGTGTGTTGTTTAATATTTTGTCATGTCCAACGTCAAGTGAACCTGTAATGATTTATGAACTAGTGACTCCTTGTCCTCAGTTCATGAATCATTTCACCCATCATCATAATTAACTTATATAGGTAGTTATTTATTTAAAGTTTTGTTATCTTATTTTATTTAAATATAATTTTGTAATGTATTAATATTGTGTAAAATGTGTATAATTTGTATGTAAGGCTATTGTGAGGGATATGGGACTGTCATAAACACGATGTTTTAAAATCTTTAAAATAAATAATTGATTAAAAAAAAAAGTGTCAATAAGTTATGGATCGTAAGCAAAACAATCCTTTATTTGGATATAGGGGCCCTAAAAGTAGATGCATTAGGTACTAAAACTTTCTGAGGAGATTGACGAGTAAAGCCCAAAAACAACATATCATGATTTTATATCTACATTTTCTCTACACAAAGAATGTACACCATTAACACTAAACGGTTAATAATCCAGCTCTATTGCACGTCAAAACTCGTAACACAAATCTAGAAATATTAAAGAAATTGCTTGTGAAGTGTTTTCCCGCCATCGATACTTAGTTTATTTGGCTGTCAGTTCGCGTTATCTTTACTGTCAAATTCCACCTACGGAACCTTTAAAACCTGACGAAAGCACTCCGACATTTCGTCTCTTGCATAAGCGCAATGATCTTGAGAGAAAGTCAACTTTTTAAGGCATCCTTCACTCAAGATCTCATAACGAGTCGTTGCTAATGAAAGTACTTCACCAAATAAGCAAGCCACTTTTGGTATTCGAAACGCATTAAAACTTATCGAAAAAGGTCGTCAGATGTCGCTTTATGGGAGTGTTACGTCATAACTGTCATTGAACTTGAATTTCGAATGCATTCGATGTTTAAATTTTAAAGTTAATAGTCTGCCAGTAAAGATAATCTTAATAAGGAGGTAGATCACATTACTGTCTAATGGAGGATCCCAATAATCCACGATTTTGCTTACTACCGATAGAAATTTGACATAACGTCCATACAAATAGTGTCAAATATCTATCTCTAGTAAGCTAAACCGGCGATAGATAGGTTATTGGGACCGGCCGTAAGTTGTGAGGTACTTATTGTTGTGATTTGTGCCAATACTTATAAATAAGTATTGCTTTTTGTAATAATTTGTAGTTTAAATACTAATTGTCACAGAATAATATATCAAGCTATTATTATATGTTAATAAGTTTGCAGAAATTAATAACTCACTGATTTGACTTTCGAAGGATGCTGTCATAACAACTGTTTTATATTGATGAAGTGTAAATAATATATTAATGTGATTTTAGATTTAGTAGATACTTGGACAATATGTTTAAACATTTATTAGTAATTAGTAAACAAACAAGTTATTAAACAAATATGCATAGTCAATAAAAGTCGATCAATTGGTTTGTGAAAGTATCTCGGTGCGCACCCATTGGTTGTTTCTGATTGTTATAGAGGGGCGCTCCGAAAGTAGGAGTGGGGATTAAAAGTGAGGGGCAAGTGGTGTCGGTAGAGAGATCATTACGTTTGTAACTGTGTAGCCTTAAGGTGATCGTGAACAATATCTATACAAAAAGTACCTCCATAGTTGTTTTATTATAAGTCAGAAGTGCTAAGACCTACGAGCCATATCGGATAAAAACCGTGAGTATATAGTTATTTTATTTTTATTATGACTAACATGCTTAGTAACAATGGGTCTCAAAGTTAATCACGTGTGATGTCTTAATAATTAGTTAACTGGATTTTCGTGAAACCTGTGCAAACATAATCAATTATTATTACGATGTACCCGTACCGTCGGTCGGGGCAACTCCCTGATACGGTTGCTGCTGTATCGAGCTAGTAATAATCATCATCATCATCAAAATCAATAATCATAGTGTTGCAATAAAATGTGGTCAGGGCTACTCCCTGATAATTCTATATTTATTTAAAGTAGACCAAATTGGGCACATGTTAGAGATACTGTGCAAAAGCAGATAATTATTATATTTGGATTTCATCATCACTTTGTATGTGCCCCGTAGGCCTATACAGAATAAATGATTTGGTTTTGATTTTGACTTGTGAATCACTTCATGTCGTGTAATTAGCGTTTAACAGCCATGTAGGTGAGCTGTAATGGAAAATATTTACATGTCAACTAAACACAGCCATGTAGGTGAGCTGTAATGGAAAATAGTTACATGTCAACTAAACACAGCCATGTAGGTGAGCTGTTGTGGAACAAGTCAACTGTAACAGCCATGTAGGTGAGCTGTATGGGAAAGTATACCAAGACAATTATGCCTCAGCCATGTAGGTGAGCTGCGGTATAAGATCACAGTATGTAACAGCCATGTAGGTGAGCTGTATGTGAAACATGTCAACTGTAACAGCCATGTAGGTGAGCTGTATGTGAAAGTATACCAAGACAACTTTGCCGCAGCCATGTAGGTGAGCTGCGGTATAAGATCACAGTATGTAACAGCCATGTAGGTGAGCTGTATGAGAAAGTATACCAAGACAACTATGCCGCAGCCATGTAGGTGAGCTGCGGTATAAGATCACAGTATGTAACAGCCATGTAAGTGAGCTGTATGTGAAAGTATGACAAGACAACTATGCCACAGCCATGTAGGTGAGCTGGGGTATAATATCACAGTATGTAACAGCCATGTAGGTGAGCTGTATGAGAAAGTATGACAAAACAACTATGCCCCAGCCATGTAGGTGAGTTGTAGTGTAGTGAACTGTGAGTAACGGCGCTTAAAACGTATGAATGTTAAAATCATATAAGAGTCTGTAGGTAACCAGTTATTTTAATTCCTCAATATAGTCCTTGAACGCTACAAAAGTGACTATACGTAAGCCCTAGAATTAATACTTATTACCCAAAGAACATTAACTGCGCCAATAACCCTTTCAGGAAACGGTGATGGAAGCCATACACCGGAAGTCCCTGGTTGACGACGTAGAAAGCCTACTCCAGACGAACCCGAGGAGGACACTTCATTTGACGGTGATGGAAGGCACACACCGGAGCTCCCTGATCGACGACGTACCAACAAAAGGAATATACTTTCGAGAGGCATGACGACGGACGATCTGCTGAAAATTGTAACTTTGCTGCAGGAATCTTCAAATAAGAATTCTCAAACTACTAATAATGTTGTGCCAGATTTTGATCCTAATAATAAATATCAAGATGTGAACCGGTGGTTGCGGAAAGTAAACGAGTGTAAGATTATAAACAATTGGAGCGAGAAACAAACCATCCATTACGCTTTGCAAAAACTACGCTGTTTGGCAAAGATGTGGAACGAGTCCCTACCATCGCTTGACGCAGGCTAAATTTAAGAAAGCTTTTCCAAATGATATTAACTTTGGTATCTTATTAGAGGAAATGTTAAACCGAAAATCTCGCACGGATAAAACCCTGAGAGATTATTTTTATGCCAAATTATCAATGTTGAGTAGGTGTGAGATTTTTTGTCGTAAAGCCATTGATTGTATAATATATGGAATTACTGACAGTTAAGTTAGGAATGGAGCTCAAAGCTCTAAAATGTGAGGAACCAGAGGATGTGTTAAATTATTTAGCGTCACAACAGCCTACGCATCCAAAGTATTATCGGGGTACACCCCGATGTGTGGTTCACCAAACAATTCATTTCGAAGGTGGGATTTCCAGCCAAACAATCAGAATAGGCATAACACTTTTGCTAAAGGACACGATTTTGTGTGCTGTAATGAACGAGGTCATACCTACCACACTTGCACCAAACCCATAGGGTGTGTGATATGTGGTAGAGGAGGTCATAGCTCTGAAAGTTGCATAAGTAAACCACTACAAACGCAGGAGGTCAGTGCTCAAAACAGTCAATCATCAGAAAATCGGGTTTTAAGGGTTGTTGCCAGCGAATTGTTAGACAAATACTTAGCCCGTACAAATACTCAATGGGGCGTAATGGAATGTGCGCTTGGGCATCAGCCAGAGGACAAAACTCCTCACAAATTCAGTATAAAAAAAAACCAAGACGAGACTAACAATAATAAATATTACAAAAATGTATGTGCTAATGGAGGTATGCTTAGAGCTACCATAGATTTTGATAGCGAATGCAGCCTCATAAAGTATTCTGAAAAAAAAACTCTTAGTCTCGTGGAAAATAACACTTGTTTACCGACAATAAAGGGGTTTGGTAATTCAACAGTCATCCCGAAGTTTCAATCCTTACTACAAATCAGAATAGATGAAATTGAAACTAGTTTGGAGGTTTTCGCAGTTGATACATACTTGAACACTGATACTGTTAATTGGACAGAACTTTACTGAATTGGCATCTGTGACTGTTATGAAAGACTCTTTATTTTACCATACCCCTCATGTTAACTCAGACAAAGGTGGTAATACTCTTGATTTGTACCTTGCAAAAGATGTAGTCATTAATAAAGGAGGGTAAATAGATGTTTATACTAAGGAATTTTACACGGGTGATGTGTACACTGATGGAAGCAGTAGAATGGGTCCAAATCTAGAACACCATTTACACCAGTACTGCTACAGCGTTAAGCAAAGCCGTAATATTCGTAAGTTTCAAGGCAGATAAGTTGATTGCCAGAGTTAGCCCCATCACTGAGACAAAAGTCATCAACCATGCCAGCGCACGAACTTAAAAAAATGGAAGCGATCTACCGCCTTCAGATGTAATTGATATTAAAGTGAACGTAGATGTTGATCAGTTTTCACGTCAAAATTTGTACTAGGTTCTACAATAATGCAGAAGCTGCTTTGCCACCACTCTAAATGAGTTAGGGTGTGCAAAGGATACGACAATGAATATAGAATTAAACGATAGAACTCCAGTCGTTTCTAGACCTTATTGCCTGTCACATCACGAACGAGGAGAGGTTAGAGAAATAATTGATGAGTTGATTCAAACTACGCTAGCCCTATTTCTTATTAGTTAAAAAAAAAGAGAACGGCGAATTAAGACTTTGTGTTGATTGAGAGCTCTATAAGCTCTCTATAGTAAAACCTTGAAGGATACATATCCGTTACCCTTAATTGAACGACCGCTTTTAACCTTATACGACCCAGAACTGGAAACCGAGGTCTATACAGATGCCACTTAACTAGGATTGGGTGGAATACGTATAAAATGGCAGAGTTCTTCTGGAGTTTTAGAACCCGTTGCATACTTTAGCAGACAGATCACACCAGCAGAACTTTATTTCCACTCTTAAGAGTTGGAAACGTTGGCGGTGGTCTGTTCGCTAAAGAAATTTCAACCCTACCTCTTAGGATTAGAGTTCTGCGTCTATACGGATTGCAATGCTCTGCGAACAACCCTGACTAAAAGAGATTCGATACCCCGCATAGCGCGGTGGTAGTTATAAATTATTGAATACAATTTCACCATTGAATACCGTCCTCGTTGTTGTATGACCCATGTGGACGCACTAAGTAGAAATCCTCCTAATAAGTACGCTCCTTGTCAGGTCCTAAGTACGTACGTTAAACATAAACACTGAAAATTAGATACTAACACTGCAGATGGCTGACCCTGAACTTGAACAAATCTTCAAAATTCTAAAACCTAACCTTGACGGAAAAGTTTTAGATATTAAAAGGAACTACATTATTAAGAATCACTCCCTACATAAGAAACTAGGAGAGGAATTGCAATTAGTAGTTATCAAAGACGCGAGATGGCAAATCACGATGATGTAGGCCACTACAGTCTCACCAATACATTAGAACTTGTTCAAAATAGGTACTGGTCAGTTGGAAGTCAACGACAGTTGCAGAAGGCTATATAGATGATTCAATGACTAACAAGATCGCTATATCCAATTTAATACTTAACATTATTGAAAATAACAGAAATGAGGTCAACATTAACATACCCTCTCCGAGTACCTCCAATAACGCTTCCTGTCCGGTTCTAATTCATTTTCATAATTGTAATATTCAGAACATCAATAATTATTACAAGTAAAAATAAATTTGTTGTTATATTCAGCGTTTAATTTGCAATATTGTTTTACGTATTATAGTATGAGAGTAGATAAAGTAGTGTATGACACTGTACATAACTTGGTCTCATAACAATCCTGTGAAACTATAAAACTACCCTAAGATGCGACGTTTCGTTAAAAAAAAATATGTCGCAGCTTGTATTGACTGCGCGTATAATAAGAATAATACGGCGAGAACCAGTGCTGGACTCTTACATCCAATTCTGAAGTGTCATTTGATACTGTGCATTTGGATCATTTAGGGCCATTTATTAAAAAAAATTGCAGGACAATTATTTTTGATATTTGTTGATGGTTTTACAAAATATCTATTTACAAGACCAGACAGACCAAACAAAGAACGGCATCAAAGTGCTCGAGCAGTTTTTTTTTCGGATTTTGGAGTACCACGGAGGTTAATTCGGGACCGCGGAACTGCATTCACAATTTAGAAGTTTTTCTAACAGTAACGATACTCCGCATGTACTCAACGCAGTTGCTTGTCCCCGTGCTAATGGTCAGGCAGTGGTTTAATAAAACCATTTTTAAAGCATTAGCCACTCAAAATTTTGACTAAAACGAACGACAAAATCAATCTTTATTAACTTCCATGACTACAACAACAAAGATTTAAATAAGGCAGGAAGCATCAAAAAGTATTAAACGTATTCAGGACTGTCAGAAAAGAATATTTGATTCTAAAAAGATCCTGCTACTGAATATTTGGTAGGTGATCTGGTAAAAATAACCAGAACAAACTTTAAAAATGACGGTAAGATCAAGAAACGTTTACCCAAATTCACTGGTCACAAGGTGACAAAATGCTTGGGCAAGGACCGTTATAAGATCTCCAAAGTAACTGGGTTTAACATAAAAAAAATATGAAAGTGTTATAGACGCGGATAGAATGCGCTCTTGGATTAACATTCAGTCATTAGAAATTAACAGATCCTCCGGTTCTCCCTTGCTACATCAAGCTCAAATCGTAGTTCAGAAGAGTAGGAACGAATAATTAAGTATTTGGATTGTACAAATTGGACTATTATTATATAATTATGGAATGTTCATTCCCTGTTTACATGTATAAAGAATAAATTAAACAATATTGTATCTTAAAGTCACGAGACCTACTACATTTAGTATATTTATAATTAAGAAAATCTTATGCTGCTTGCCGAATGTTGTGATTTCGCGTGCTTCGGAGTTAGCACGCAATCGGATGGCCGAATGTTGTGATTTGTGCCAATACTTATAAATAAGTATTGCTTTTTGTAATAATTTGTAGTTTAAATACTAATTGTCACAGAATAATATATCAAGCTATTATTATATGTTAATAAGTTTGCAGAAATTAATAACTCACTGATTTGACTTTCGAAGGATGCTGTCATAACAACTGTTTTATATTGATGAAGTGTAAATAATATATTAATGTGATTTTAGATTTAGTAGATACTTGGACAATATGTTTAAACATTTATTAGTAATTAGTAAACAAACAAGTTATTAAACAAATATGCATAGTCAATAAAAGTCGATCAATTGGTTTGTGAAAGTATCTCGGTGCGCACCCATTGGTTGTTTCTGATTGTTATAGAGGGGCGCTCCGAAAGTAGGAGTGGGGATTAAAAGTGAGGGGCAAGTGGTGTCGGTAGAGAGATCATTACGTTTGTAACTGTGTAGCCTTAAGGTGATCGTGAACAATATCTATACAAAAAGTACCTCCATAGTTGTTTTATTATATTATGTAATGTAATCAATGTTTAAGTTTTTATTGTAGGAAAACGATATAACCCACATCACCGGCTGTCCTTAATGAACTAGCTCAAAAAAGAGAACCCGGAAAAATGTAAGTAGCAATTTTCTTTCGCAATTCGTTGGGTGACACGAGCCAACTATTTGCTTACTTGAAAATTGCTACTTAACATTTTTCACCGATTTCAAAAAAGGAGATGTCTCAATTCGGCTGTATATATGTTTGTTTTTATGTGTGTTCGCGAATAACTTCATCGTTTATGAAACGATTATGATAAAAAAAATTCTAGGTCAAATCCTATATTCGACAGGGCTATTTGTTTAATTTGACTAAACGAGTAGACAAAGTAGGAAACCTATATCGGGGAACACTAAATTAGTCTAAATTAATTTAAAAATATCAAAGACAGCTTTCACCCCACACACCCTCTATTATCGCATATCAACCATAGAATAAATATGACAATACCACTGGCTTAACGGCCTTTCTATAATCTACCAATCGATGGTTTAACTAAGATACAAATTTGTCACAATTTGTATGGAACTTATGTCCAACTACTATCCCTAGTAGGGTAAACAGTCAATAGATAGGTTATAGAGACCACCAGTTCAGAGAACTTATAAATATATACCGGCTCAAAAAACGATATTAAAAAAAAAAATTGTGACACTTCCGCTGAAAAGAAAACGTTTTCTTTTCAGCGGAAGAGTCACAAATTTTTTTTTTTTTTAATATCGTTTTTTGATAATGGATTTCCGCAAAGTAACGCCTGAATCAATAAATTATATACCGGCTGTTCGACGTTTCTGCTAGGCACAGAGGCAGATGAGGCAGTATTTATAACCGACTCCAAAAAAGGGGAAGGTTCTATGTACGATTGTATTTTTTATTTATGTTCACCGATGTCTCCCTCATTTGTGGACCGATTCTCAAAATTATTTTTTTTATTTGCAAGAGTATCAATATTTCGGTAGTGGTCCCACATAAATTTCATCAAATTCGGTCAAGCAGTTATTGGAGTGTATCCAATAACTAAAAAGTGTTTCCGTCTATCTTGATAATATCCTTATTGACGGTGAATGACAATCGGTCCCGTAAGTAGAGAGGGGTCACAAAAAAGGGTGAAAAAAAAGTTTACCAAAAAACGGAACCGACGAACACCGAAAAGTGTGAAATAACTTGTCGAAGTCGGTCCCATACACACAATATTGTGATGACAGCTACTTCAGAACTATCATGGTACCGACTTCAACTAGTTATTTCACATTTTTTGATGTTGAAGTCGGTACAATTATTTATTTATAGGTAATTCTTTAATTACTTACGAAGTAACATGAAGTTTTGCATTCGTCGAACGGATTAAAGTCCTAAAGGCCTAACTGTAATCTGGTCGGAATTTAAAAATGTATCGAGATAGGGACAGGGCGGCTAATCACTGGGCCGGTCCGCCCACTGCCTACCAGCTCCTCAATGGAACTACGGATGAAAGGGGACTTTGCATTGCAATGTAAAAACATTTCTAACTAGTTTCTATAGAAACTTTGTGTGGCCAAGCTTCAATGACTAGAGACCGTAGCACAAACAATTTACGCTTTGACGTACAAACTATGAGTTATCTGTGACGCATAAGAGGTACCTATTCAAATTATCAACGGGATAATTACCATGTACATTTTCTAAGAGTTTCCGATATTTCGGCACTGTTGCAAGCGCCATGATCATCCGTGATCCTGACTCTTATGTTTGTGACCATGATAGTTTAAAAACTTATATCTGTGACACAGTTGCCCTATATAAATGACAGTTTGTACTGTTTCACGTGAACGACACGTTACGTTACACTTACGCAGTTGTTCATGCTAGGCTAGATTAAAGGGTGCCTTGCATCGCAATGTCTAAACATTAGTCTCTAACGAATTTCTATCTAAACTAAAACACGATGGAACTAGTGTGAATGATTCGTTTGTATGTCCTAGCCTCGTTGACCAGCTATAGTAGACTAAAGTTTGGTTTTCTTAGGAGTTTATATTGCTATCTTGAGTATACGAGACGTGACGTAGCGTAATAATTATAATATTTATATGACTTTATTGAAATAGAAAATATTTTTTTAGGAACGTAGATGACTGAAAATAAAACTGTTAAAACCTAACGGGAGGAAAAAGCACCTCGTAAAGCGAATTAATACTACAACAAGTACTACACCATTTTTCTAACTAATTTCTATTTTTGATGTTCCTGTATAACCCTTCAGGAGTCGTTATGTCGTATTATAACAATGAAATTTCTATTGTGTCTGGCCGCATGATGACCAATGACCTTTGATGGAATAATATAAGGGTATCAGGAGTATGAGAGAAATTCATGAACCAAATAAACAATTATGAAATTTAAAAATTATAGATTTTTATTGTTCTTTTAACCACACACGTTGCAGTTCCTGGAAAAGTAGGTTGATTTCTGCGAAATATTTTGTATTATTGGCCAAATATGGCGAATTGCGAGTCAACAGGTTAAATGCATATTAATTGTTGTAACCATCTCAGAAGTCATGAGTAAATAATTTTTTTGCGCTTTGACTACCTTGTGCCACGCGATGTTGCATGCAGGAGTACAAAATCCCTTAATCTCAAAACACCCCCTCATACGACTGCTTTATATGGTGGCTCGTTTACTGTGACTTCTGTGAGGTTGTGGAATTCACTCCCTCAGAATATCCGTGCTAGCCGTTCTCTGGATGATTTTAAAGCGAGAGTAAAAGAGTATTACCTCTCCAACTAATTCTTAATTGGCGTAACTATGTTTGTATTGCTTATATATTTATTATAGACTAATATGTATTTGAAACTCATATGTATTTTATACTAATATGTATTTTATAATGATTTGTATGTATATATTTTGGTTAGTATATATTTATATATTATGTTTGTATATATAGTCTTGATATTATTTTGTAGTAGTAGTAGTATCATGATTATTTTATATCTTATTGATGGATGTACACAGAAACCTACTTACTTATACTTAGTTCTCTGTCCTTAAGGTTTGCTGGAAGAAAACTCTCTTTAGGGTTAAGCTCGCCTATGTACATGCTTTTATCTAATACCTCCACTGTATCTGTGTTTTGTGTACAATAAAGAATATGAGAATGAGAAATAAACTGTATTACCCGAAGACCCGTTAACCCGTTGACTGGCGATTCGCCATATTTGGCCAATAATACTTACAATAGATTTCGCGGAAATCAACCTACTTTTCCAGGAACTGCAGCTCTACCATGAGTTGGAAACATGAATGTCATCTATAGTCGATACTCGATCTCGCCTGCCTATTAAGCTTGTGATTGGCGTACTCGCTGTCAATTTTAGTTCTGCAATTGACCGCGAGGTGGCACTGTACTTTTTCATACATTTTTTTGCGGCAGTCGATAGCGAGCATCCATTAATGTCAACGTTGTAAACTCATGGTGTCTACCATCTACTGCAATGTGTCTGGTTAACAAGTCAAAACACTGGGTTCTAGGGTAATAAGATCGTGTCGTGTCATCACATTACTATTCTAAAATTTTAATTTTATAAACATCTACTTTCGTTCGTTTTGGCTGTTTGTACATAGGTTAATGTAATGTAATTATAGTCCTGAGAAGATTCTTATGAAAAAAATACAAGAAAAGATGACAGGTTATGGCGAGGCCGAAGGCCAAGCCCACTACGAGAACGAAGACGCGGGCAGTCGCTAGTCTATATGTATATATATAAATGAACCCCTATTTCTCGTGGTCACGCTATAACTTGAGAACGGATGGAACACTCTCGCTAATTCTTATTATATACAATATGTTAATATGACGTAAGTTACCTACAAGCAGAAGGTTCTTATGAAAGAAAAACCAAGAAAAGATGGGGGGTTATGGCGAGGCCGAAGGCCGAGCTATCTACGGGAACGAAGTGGCGAACAGTGGCTAGTATATAATATATTGAGAACAAATTTTCGTCTGTTTCTGTTTAATACTATGTAAAAATAAAAATTATATGCTGAATTAAAGTAAGTTAAGTAATAAATGCATATCATTTATGATGAAATAATAATATTTCAGAAAGCAATACTCCACGCTGCAACTCCAACAGCGAACCAATCGACCGCCTGGCGGGTGGTCACTATACTTTACACTAATATGACACCGTACACTTGACACTTTTGTAATTTGAATACGAATAAAACACATTGTAATGCAATTACTGCATTCGTCTACAAAACTACCTTTTTACCTTTTAAATCTATACATATACAGGTTGTCCCAAACTCAACGATAACCTGGTACCGGGCAAAAGTATACCAGTTATGAAAAAAATATAATTTTTTTTCAACATGGAGTGTCAAAATCTGAATACAATTTTGTAAACCACAACTCGTCAATACTTAATTTATTTTACTTAACAATGTTTCTTACTTTGGATTTGTGGTTGCGATTACGAGTAATATCATTGTTATTAGACATTATTAAAAAATAAATCTAATAAAATGTCTTTTTCGTAAAATGAATATTATCGCTTGGCTAAGTGACATGGCGGTTTTTTTTATTTTCTTCATAACTGGTATACCTTGGCCTACACCCGCCGCCTTACGGCCGTTTTCAATATTACCAATAGATATTTGACACTATTTGTATGGACGTTATGTCAAATATCTATCTCTAGTAAGCTAAACCGATGATAGATAGATTTTTGAAAACGTCCGTTATTGTCTAACTTGAATGAGAATGATATGTCACTTCATTCTCATTCCCATTCCACCCAATTGCAGGGTTACGCACAGAATGGGATTCAAATGTCAAAATGAAGCCCATTCCCATTCTACGTAAAGATAGACAATAATGCAGCCGGTACCAGGTTATCGTTGAGTTTCGGGACACCCTGTATAATTACTTGTCCTTACTGACTGCTTCATCAATGCAGATGATGCAGATGTGGGTATATTACTAACTATCGGCGATGTTCTATAGATCTTGTCTGTTTTAGTAAGCACTTTTTATTTAGTTTAAAGTGCGGTGAATATTTATTCAGTTTGAGCTATGCAGAGTCATACTCGCGAGGTCTATAGCTCACAGAGTCATTAGTTCAAACGCACCAACACCTGCTTCATCATCATCATCATCATCTCAGCCGTAGGACGTCCACTGCTGAACATATTCCCCCCCCCATACGTTTTCAAAAGGACCGGTTGGAAGCGGCCTGCATACAACGTCGTATCGTCCTGTATCCTGCATTCAACACCTGCTTAACGAAATCAAATTTTGATAATTAAAGAAACAAATACATAATCGGACAGCATTCAAACCCGTATCTTCTGACTAATCATGTCAGACGCTATGGCCGTAGTTCTGCTATATAATTTTATTTTACCTTCTAAGTAACTTACCTACTTGATGTTTTACAAAAATGGACCTACTTACATAAGTTATGATGATGTATGATATGTGGTGTTTTGGAATAATTCTGTTAGCCACATCGATTGACTTGAATAAATAAATAAATTAGGAAGCCAGGAACCTAAAAAACAAACATTGCACGAAATCAAGCTACTGTTATCAAAAATTCATTACGAGGAATACATACAATTGGGCTGAGCGCGCATTGGAGTCACGACAGTTTTAAGACAGACTTTCCTCACATAGACAAGTCTGTCTTAAAACTAAAACCAAATTGTTTTGCATGCACGTCGCACATCTAAAACGAAACTGTTTAGACTATGAGACAATTTAGTCTATGAGACGTTTTGTTTGAAGTTTGCGCGTCTTCATAATTTTTGTAAAGCAATAGTCTGTCTTAAAACTATCGAGACTCAAGTCTGCGCTCTTCCTGAGTGTTAAAAAGACAGTCAGAAATTGTTGAATTTCTGACTATGATGTTTTTATTTTATTTTATTTAACACTATTTACGTCTATATATATATATATATATAAGATATATATTATAATGACAAAGCCGAAAGTTCGGTTTTAGTTTCGGCAGACCAGTTTCGTTCGGAAACATTTGTTGTATGAGCAAGTAGTGTTATGTTGCGTAGTGACAGCTAGAACTCTACAGTTTAGAAAGACTGCAGGCTTCACTGCAAACGCTTTAGAACTATGCATGTCACGTCCCGATAGAAGCGCATATACGTACACAATTGAACGCACATTGCATAATCAATCACAGAATCGCAAAGAGTGCATAATGCAACGCATTGGCGAGCAATGCTTGTTATTCCACGATTATTACCATTTCCTTGTGAGATGCAGTTGAGGCCATTCAAAAAGGAGCACAGTATATTTTCAGTATATTATCAGTACAGGGCCGTGAAGAACAATGACCCTCAAAAATCAGCCATTGCCCAACACCTTTTGGAATCGGGATCGAATCACTGGATTGAGTTAAGTACATAACCTTCAGATAATCTCGACGGAACGCTACTATATACCTAGATTGGTAAGGGAGGCAATCGAGATTACCAAGTATAGGAATGTTAATAGAGGATGAGTTTCAACTGTCGAGAACCTGGAGTCCAGTGGTTAATCTTTGCAAAAACCGAAGAAGTTCCGAAAAAAGCTCGGGAGCAGATACCGTGAGTTATGTGTGTCGAGACCCAGATCGAGTTTCAAGTGACTATTGTGTCATTGGTAATAAGCCGGAACGCAAGAAACGTGAAAGGAAGAGGTACCATCAAATAACTACAAAAAGTTTTTAGAAGCATACTAATGTAACTCACATAACAATACTAAAAATTATAATACCACGCCATTCCCTCTAATACACTTTGAATCTATAACATTTAAACAAGAAATAACATTAAGCATGACGAAGAAAAGTTATCACAGATTACATTACCAAAATTAGGCTACAAATAATTATCATGACAATGATGATCATGACATGAATATGTAGAATGTAAATGTTGCCATTTAATTTTAATAATTTATTTAAGAAAATTATAGGAAATTGTCACTCAAATATTCATTAACATTATAATAATAACATTTATTTATCAGGAAAGAAAATACCTTTCTATACTTACTTACCGTTAATACTTTTCTATATACAGGCTGACTGGTTGAACACTTTACATATTGATATATAGTGCTCAGTACTCGATTCTCGTTCTAATTAAGAAAAAAAATAGGTGCCTAATATTTACCTAATTTAACTTTAATTGTCTACTCAAAACAATAAACATGGTCACTCGCGGCGCGCGTGTAGTAATAAAATGCGGCGCGGGCGGCGCGGCCCTTTGGGTCATTAACCCCGTTCGGACGCAGCTTGATTCCTTTGAACGCGGCGCGGCGCTTTGGGTCATTAACCCCGTTCGGACGGTGTCCATAATTTTCGAGTTATAGCACATTCATAGAATGAAGGTTTCCTCTGTAGTTTAACGGTATTTTTTTAATATTATTTTTTTAAACGTTTCATGTGACCATGAATTATCATGTCCTTGTTTATGTAAAGTGTTCAACCAGTCAGTCTGTATATACCTACAGGATGAATTTTTAAGACGGGACGGTAAGGGCCACCTTAACCGTTATAGTTACAGGAAAACGTTTTTAGGAGACTATCCATAAACTTTTAAGGTATTCTGAACTGCATTTACAGATAATGGAAAAAAATTAATGTCAGCAAGAAAATGGTCATTTTACACAAAAACTTTTTTGATGCCAAATGTTTCTTAAAAGGATCAAAAGTCTCTACTGGACCGACTGAGGTTTGAGTATTAGAAATGTCAGAAATCGCGAAAAACTTTTTCCATACTTTTCGGTAAAAGAGTCAAACGTTTAAATTAGTCAAACTTCTTGTTACGGGTAGATCCGCTATAACCCGCTATTAAGAAGACTGGCAGCAAAAGTAGGTAAGTAAAACAAGTTTAAAAATTCAAACTTCGAATTCGATTCGAATTTTTGGGTTATATCAGTTCATTATTTTGTTTGTGCTAAGAAAATTCTAGATTGTTAATGCAGATTCCGTGTTCCTATTATTAACAAAAATGCGCTTCAAAAGTCCAAAAGTTTACGATTTAAAGACATTTTTAACAAGAAGTAGGTACATAAATTACAACAAACATATATATATATACTAGTACAAGCACTACTGTGTTCTTATCATCCAACAAACGAATTGCTACTTTAAGAAAAATACCAACAAGATCAGCTCCTTAAAAAAAGCAATGAGTCTTATGTTATTTCCACTCAGTAATATAACATTTTACAAATATTATTATCAGCTCATGTATCCTTTTCCAACCGCAAAGTGTGTCTCAAAGAAATGACTACTACATAAGCCCATGCTCGGAATGGAGAATTGTTCTATTTGTAACGCAGCAAATAACGGAGCGGACAGACCGCACTCTTGAATGAAGCGCTACATTTATTAGGTACTCGTACCTCATCTTGCCCGATATCGTGAGCCGCTAGGGGTGAATTAATTAAAGTAGGGGATATAAATTAGGGGTTAATAAAACACTGTTGTTTATTCTTTAGTTCAAAGGTTACGCAGGAAATGAAATGTAACTTGTATCTTCAGAGCATAATAGTACATTATGCAACAAGTGCGCGAAGTTGTTTATTACAATCGAGACGGGATTTAGTAATGTAAAATTCCTAAATGGAGTAGTAATAAACAACGCGCACGAGTTTCTTACGAAGTTTTTCAACACACTTACTTGCTTGAAAAAACTTCAGTTCATAGTATTTCTTATTTATTAAAACAATCATTGAAAGTACAATTGATAAAATTATAGGTTAACGCTTTGCTATTAAAAACATCATTATTTTGCTCTTGGGTGACTTGAGTAAATGTTGGAGATTGCGGATTGTTCTCGTAGGGAGTAAGAAAAAGAGTTTCCGATAAAATGACCAGACAAAATGAGACCAAAGAGGTTTCGCATCCGAGTTTCGCACATAATCAAACTCTTTCTGTTAGCACGCTTCGCACTACTCACGACGCTCGTATTAACCCTCCGAAAATTGTTTTGTATTGTATTTTGACGAATACAGTTTTATTTTCAAAAAGTTTTTAATTTCAAGGTTAGAACCTTTTGCTCATTTTAATAAACTTAAATTTCTACATCGCACTCGTGCGTTATGAAAAAATGAATTTAAATTAAAAAGCACGTGTTCGAAATACGCTGCATTTTGATTCTAATTACCGTTCAATAAGAGTCCCTTTTGTAGCAGGTGTGTTGAAAATAATATATCAGGTTATTATGTAGTATAACTCTAATATGTCAGATGTTATGTAGTATATATAACCTTTAAACTGACGGACCCTACGGGCTTCTTAGGGCTGTTACGGGGAACCCTTAGCGTAAAAAGATATTTCATGACCCTGCACACTAAAACGACGATATCTTGGGTTTGGCTTAGTTTCTAGATATGAAACTTATAGCAATAGAATCTTATTGAACTACGCTAACTAATGGTGGTAGAAAAAATGGGGTAAGTGTGTTTGTGTGCGTCCATGATGAAAATACTGGAAGTAAATTTATCCCCGAATCTTAGTATAAATTTATTTATTCTGAAGTTAATAAAAGACTTATTAAAATAAAATTTACAAGATGTTTTTAGTGCGATTAGATCTAAAGATTGCATTAATTTAAACGAACACTTTTTCCAACATCTCTCCGCTGTTGGAATTTATACATTATACTATCTGTGCCCCGATGATGATGATGATGATATAAAGTTAGAAGTAAGCCTAAGTTACTCCTTATAACATCAGCTATCTGCCATGGAAAGACCCTTTAACTAAACCCTAAGAAGAAACGTAAACTTTATTTTGTAGAACAATTTATTTTTAACGTAGAGTAATCCTTTATGGATACCACCGGCCCTGGGGGGAGAACGGATTTTCATTTTTTGTTTCTGTGTCTTTCTTTGTGTTTGTTCTGGCTTATCTCTGAAACGGCTGGACCGATTTTAACGGGACTTTCACTGGGAGATAGCTAATATTATAAGAAGTTACTTAGTGACTAGAGCGCTACTACCGGAGTTATGCCCTCATTACGTCCATCAATACGCGGATGAAACCGCGGGGCGAAGCTAATATGTATATCAGTCATCAGGTTACCATAGGACAGGCTCTGCCCAGTTTGGGACCTGAAGACCTTGTGTGGATTACGTGGATATTATATTACGTCATATTATTAAACACGTCTGATCGTCGATAGTATGGCAGAAAACCATGAAAGATTACTACCGTATAATTAAACGGCGCTTGCAGAGAATCAATACCACCGTATGCGATTTGACCTGTGAGCCTAGCAAAAATAACTGCGTAAGTGTAACGTAACGTGTCGTTCATGTGAAACAGTACGAATTGACATTTATCTAGGGCAACTGTGACACAGATAACTCATAAGTTTGTAATCCGAAGCGTGAAGCATTGACGTTTACGATACGAACACTTTTTCGCAAATTGTTTGTGCTACGGCACATATATAATTATAAAGTACATATAGTTATTAAGTACATATAATTATAAAGAAATGAGCATCTCTTTCCCAGTGTAAAGTAATGAAAGCTTCATTAATTCGGATCATGTTCAGCAGTGTACAAATATGAATGAACGGATGTACAAAACTTAATTCCTCGACCTTGGTTTACATTCATTTTATCTTTACCTAATTATTTCCAACTAGCTGCGCTCCGCGGTTTCACCCGCGCGGTGATAGAAAGATGATGAATCAAATAGGTATAGTGTATGTTACTCAGACATAATTTAGCTTTCTTCTGGTGAATATTTGTTCGGTTAAATCAAGTCGGGAATCGGTTAAGTCGTTTTTGCGTTCACCCGTTACAATCAATCTATCATATTTCCTCTTTATTATTAGAGTAGAGTTAAGGGTAATACGAAGGTACGAATAATGTGGCCTGGTTTGTACCGGCGTTATATTTCAAAATGACAAAGTATTTATTGTCACATAACTGTAATAGTTAGATGTAATATGGTAATGTGGACTTCTTTGTAGTTATTGAGGTCTTCTATAAAACGGTAATACATCGCTTTGCTCTATTGTCAATAGCATAGACTAATATTATACGGTCAATAGTTTTCGCAGCGTACGCGATATAAGAACTTTATTGGTATTTTTTCCACACCTTGAGTTACATTATCGAAGTTTTCATACGGATGCCTAACTTTTTGAACATATTAATTAGCCTATGTTCATCAGGGAAAATGTAGGATTCTAATGTGTAAGTAAGTAGTTTCGGAGCCTATTCAATTCAAATAAACAAATCTTTCCTCTTTATAATATTAGTGTAGATTTAGATTATGTTGCAGAAGGCAGTGTTTTCCCCTAATTACTATTCCCCTAATATTTAACGCACTCATGTAAGTAATGTGTTAATTCTTAAAGAAAAAAGTAAACAATGACCGTTAAAAATTAAATAACGAAATTGTTTAGCCGTATTTGCGTGTGTGTGCTTGTATTTTGTGTATGTGTGTGTATGTTGCCTAGTGTAGATACGTAAAAAGAAGCGGTCGATTTGATGTAGACATGTGCATGCAATTGTAGCTGAATCACCGCACGTGTTACACCGATATGCATAACGGCACTGAATACAAACAACGCTCTGAATGAGGTCTGCTGCTAGTGTCAGGTATCATAATATATTATTGCCTCATTACAATAACAGGGAAATACTTTAATAAATGTTGAAAATATTGTTAATACAGTAGTTATGCGAGTGGACCTCGCCATCACGGTCCTATGTTATCTTAGGCAATTTCTCGCAGTCTCAACTATCTGCAGGTCATCAAAATTTAGAAAAATTTGTTAAATATTTATATCGGCAAATCTTAACCAAGTTTGCTAGAAGAGTTTAAAAACTTTCCGGATCACACATTATACATATATAAAGATACCGGCTTCACTCACTTGGTATTATGTCGTGTCGTCAGTACGCGACGCGATCTCCGCGCGTGAACACTCCCTGAAGAAGAACGTGTTATACGTTCGTAACGTCGTCGGACTTAAACCGAAATACTTAATACCAAGTGAGTGCAGCCGGTATCTTTATATAATATGTATAAAGTTTGCTAAAATTGTATATGTTGTTGGTACCAAATGTTACTTGCCAAAATCATCCAGTCTTGGTAATATTCGTTACCAAAATCATCCAGTTTTGGTAATATCTAGTTTTTAAACTTCACAACCTACTCGGCAACCATTTGACTAATAAAATTATGCTCATATTCAAAATTCCTCTTTAAAGTCAGCTACTTAATGTGTATACCAAATTTTATCAAAATTGGGCGATAAATAGCTAGCTCAAAAATCGAAATTCAATTTGGCCAGTAAAAGATGAGACAGTTCGCTCGCGACGGTCAATAAAATTATTCTATTTTATGTAAAATCTAAGGCCTGTTGATTATTCGATTTGATCGGAATTTGTGAAGCCGATACCAACACTACCATTTTTAGGTAAAAACTAGCTGCGCCCCGCGGTTTTACCGGCGTGGTGATGGATGATGCAATAAAAGTACTTTAAATAGCCTTGCAATTTAACCTATTTTTGTAATAGATAATCCACGTCACCGTCATCCCAAATTCTGTTTTTTTACACTTTTGTATATTTTGTACCAAACAGGCCTCTAAGTGTTAGCTAAAGCCCCACTTATGCCTTTGTAAAGGACCGGATATCAAATCCGTGAAAAAGTTTAAATAAAAGGATAATAATAATATGGGACAACATCCACATAAAGGTCTTCAGATCTCAAACCAGATCTCTAACATCTATATGTAAAGAATACTCAAAGAGGGCCAGAAATAGCTCCTGTAGGAGTGCCCTCATCAGTATCCATGGGTCCGTTCAAGGTCACTGACTCTCATATCCAGTGGTTCTTAACCTTTTAGTGATAAGGGACCATTTCATAAAATGTCTGTCTTGCTATGAACCATTAACTCTTTGAAGGTATGTACAGTAAATGTACATCTAAAAAGTTAGTAGTTACATACAGTAAACATAAATGAATAATGGGTAGTTCTACCTATAGATAAAACATGCAAACAGCCAACAGTAGTTAAATATTTGATGGAAACTTTATACTCGTAATACAGTTTATGATAAGTAAGTATGCATTATAATTTAAATGCTATATATGTGATTGATCAGTATTTACTAACTTCTAAATTTTTTCTCCAATCTTTATGTAAAAAAACAAAAAAAAAAACAAAACGTGTGAAACAATTTGTTGAAGCCGGTACCATGATAGTTCAAAAGTAAGTGCCTTATTTTACACTTTATGGTGTTGAAGTCGGTTCCATTTTTCGGTAATAATTATTTTTCGCTCCTTATCGATTGTCATTCACCGTCAATGAAAATATCATAAAGTATACACACATAGGATAACATAGGAGTAACAATTGTCAGTTGATGCAGTGTAACTCATAAACTGCTTGACCAAATTTGATGAAATTTAAATGGTAAAGGAAATAGTATCGGAAGTATGCTCTACCAAACAAAAAAATATTTTTTAGAATCAGTACACAAATAGGGGAGAAATCGTCGCACACAAAATAAAACATACAATCGAACATTTGAAGTCCGTTAAAAATTGGCTTGTTGGCTCCAAAAAGTAATTCCTGTTTCGAATGTATCTTTCAATATTGATGGCTTTGCGGATCATTTTTGTTTCCAGGGACCATCAGCGGTCCGCGGACCATCAGTTAAGAACCTCTGGAGGCCAATTCTGTTATTTCAAAACATTCAACAGTCTATCCCGCTGCAACTGCTGTTCGACTCCGGTTGTCGTTCGATACTTTGGCATAAGCCATTCTACTACTTCTATAGACAAATTGGAACGTAGCGTCACTTTTGATAAATATATAATTGACACTACTATATACGAATATGAGTTAACAACGCGTTCATGATCTATCGAGTTAGCATAACATAAAGTTTTGATCGATCGCTGGCGTCAATAGAAACGTAACTGCAGCTGGACTGTTTTTCGATAGCAGAATAATAAAACGCGTAAAAGTCACCGTTCAGCTACGGACCGATTGCAATTTAATTAGTGGAATCGGCCCCCTGGTCATATCGATCGGTAACACGTCTCGGCGACTCGACTAGGCGGCCCGGCTGAGGGAAGCCCTCGGGAACTATTGTGCACCGAAGAATCTCATTCATTATCATTATTGATATAATTTATTCGGTTATGAATGGATAAGCTTATAAACGAAATTTGTTTTTTAACCGACTTCAAAAAAAGGGGAGGTCTATGTTGGTAATTTTGCGATTCAGTCCACAAATCGGTGAACATACACAAAAACACATACAGTCGAACATTATAATGTCCTTCTTTTATTGAATTCGGTTAAAAAAAATACAAGTCGATTTGAGAACCTCCTCCTCTTGGAAGTCGGTTGAAAATACTAAGTATTTACTATTACATTACATTACATTACATTATTACATTACAAGTACAACAAGATCAAGAAGTTTTTTGTTTGAATGTCAAAGATTTCAAAGATATTTGCGAGGTGTAGTAGATCGATGTGTCATTGAACTTGAACTCCATTAGCATTAGGATAGGAAGGACCACACCTTCGAGCCACAGCCGGTCCGGGCCGACGGTGGTGCTATGTGTAGAAATAAACCGGTCAAGAGCGAATCGACTCGCGCTACTATGAGTTCCGTACTGTCACACAATGCAGTTGTGTTATGTATTAACCATAATAATCAATTTGAAACCGATGGAAGTCGGGAATCTATTACTCGTATTGAAGACAAATGAAAATTTTAAGAGCCGATGTTGATAAATTAATATCCAATAAAATTACGGGCCAGATCGTGATCAAATATAATATATAATATTTGTATGTAAGTATGTTTGTAACGAATTGGCTCAAAAAGTACTGGACCGATTTCAAAAATTCTTTCACCATTGGAAAACTACATTCACCCTGAGTAACATAGGCTATATAAGATTCATCATCATCATCATCATCATCATCCATCACCGTGCGGGTGAAACCGCGGAGAGCAGCTAGTCAAATATAAATATAAAAAAACCCGACCAAGTGATCATCAGACTCACACACGATGGATTCCTAACCATTATCTATAAATCCCCCATACAACAGACACGATTTTATGCCTTTTTTGTAGTTTGTACGGAACCCTCTGCGGGAGTCCGACTCGCAATTGGTCGGCTTTTTAGTACTTGTTGTAATAGCAGCAGCAGAAGTACATCATCTGTAAAAATTTCAACTGTTTAACTATCACGCTTTCATGAGATACAGCCTTTTTACCCTTTGGGTACGGAACCCTACAAATAAGATATCAGATTTACATACTTTTATGCCAATATTGAAATTAAATTTAAAAATTAAATTTAAGTGTTGTTTATTTTATTAACCATAAAATACATTACAAGAATAAACAAAATAGTATTGTTACTAAAGCTAGGAACGGTCATTTATAAAATATATTATTTAAGTAACATTTATTGATGAGAAAAGTAAACAACTTATTTTGACAAGACAGTCAGATTCTAATATAGTTTTAGTCGGACACGCGCACGAAAGGTCCCGTACCATTATCTATATAAACACCAAAAAATCATGTCTGTTGTATGGAAGATTTATAGATCATGGTACGGACCCTTCGTGTGCAAATTTCGACTCTCACTTGGCCGGTTTTATTATATGTTGATGCACAATGACTATTGTAATTTAGATGGCTTAGTGCTGTTGACTTTCAAGTTTGTTGTGGTTAGCTTTATTTGATTAATAATTTTTAAAGATTTAAATTATTAAAACTGCATTGTATGTAATACTAGCTGCTCTCCGAGGTTTCACCCGCGCTGATGAATGATGATGAAGAATCTTATATAGCCTAAGTTGCTCAGGGTGAACGTAGCTTTCCAATGGTGAAATAATTTTTGAAATCGGTCCAGGTCTTTTTGAGCCAATTCGTTACAAACATACTTACATTAATTAAGTACTAAATAATATAATAACTACCTTAGCATAGAAATACCAGTGTCGTCAATTATAGATTACAGTAACAGTAGATAGCTTTAAGTTAACTTTGTTCTGTAGTGTTGTGCTGTGTATGTGCCGGTTTCGCGACAATACCTAACGGGTCCAACGGAAGACCAGCGCTAGTTAGCCGCCGGCATCATGCCAAGTTGGGGCCGGTTTGTGGCTATTTGTTTGTTGTTAGATATATTTATTTTTTGGGTTAATTTTGTAGTCACAAATAAACTTTATTTTCTTTCTTTTCTTTCTTTCTCTTTCTACATACAAATCTTTCCTCTTTATAATATTAGTATAGAAGTATAGATGATATGAATAAGCATTACAATAATAATGTATTGAAATTGTGCATACTACTTCATACCAATCAAAAACTGTCAAATATGGAGAACTTTTAAAATTTGACACTTATTTACCCATATTTTTGCAAATAAATTGATTTAATTTGATTGAAATATTGTTATAAAAACTAACGTGGTTTTCAATCATTATTAATTAGAAATACGGGATTACTCACGTAATATTTATCGGATAGGTCCGACTATAGTTTCGACCACATTCGGTGGTCTTTTTCAAGGAGTGTTCGGGACGCCCGCGTCGATGATGTCTCGCTTTTAATTAATATTGATTGAAATAACTACTTGTCGACTATTTCAAAAAATATTCATAAGATCCAATGGCCCCGCAATTGCTTGTCGCATACTTGGACATTAATGTTATGGTCACGATTATGATAAATAATATTACGTGAGTAATCCCGTATTTCTAATTAAAAATTATGTTGACTTGTTTAGTTTCATGTCTGTTTGATATCAGCTGAAGCCCACAATAGCATACGTCGAGCAAGCTGTAAAACACGCACATCCGATCATTCCCCTTTCTATTTCTGCGTTCTTTAAATAGAATAGTTCCTCAGGGTCTAATCCCACCGCGCAAGCAGTTGTGATGACACAGCGCAACAACACAGCTTCATGAATTAATATTCCTAGTCTTACAGCTAGCAGGAGCTACTAACTTAGCTTTAAGCTTAGGGTTAATAGCATTGATGCTATGGACAACATAAGCTGAGATTGTAAGCTTAGAAATTAAACTGTAGAGCATATGCTACAGATGAGATAAAAATAGGACGAATAATAATCAATCACCATATTTTGTACCGACTTCCAAATAGGAGGAGGCACTCAATTCGACTGTATTTTTTTAATGTTACCTCATAACTTTCGACTGGGTGAACCAATTCTCAAAATTCTTTTTGTTTCAAAGCTGGTGCTTCCCGTGTGGTCCCATTTAAATTGCATCAAATTCGGTTCAGTAGTTTTTGAGTTACACTCCAATAACTGAATAGAATATTGTATGCTGTCGTCATAAATAAATTATATTTCATTTCATTTCATATAATGGAAGTCGGTATCAATTTTTTTAAATTGTATTTGTGTTTATATTGAAGATTAAAATTTAAGAAAATGGCATCTTTGAAAACAGAGCAATTTACTTTAAAATTCAATCAGTGATACACCTAAAGTCATACGCAGATTCATAAAGAAGCAAGCTTTATTTGCTATTTTATTGACCGAGCGAGCGATGCGTCTTTGCTATAACTGGCTAAATTGACTTTCATCTCTCCGTATGTTTGTTAGGTTGTAAGTTGGTTTTCCACTAATCATGATGAAACTCGGTATGCATGTTCTTTTTTGTTCGGCGATTTTTTAAAACGGGGGTACTTTTTCAAAAAAAAGGAGAAGTTTGCAGCGGTGCTATTAACCGATCGTTTTATGGAGCATGATGCTAATGATGAAAAGTATTCTTTGTGTTGTTCCAGCATCTCATCTATCTACACACCAAATTTCATCCAAATCCGTTCAGCCATTCACATTTATAATATTAAATAAGATAAGAAACATAGTGTTATTCGAGTAGGTAGACCTACTATGCAAGTATCTGAAGCCGTAGCACAACAACTTGCGAAAAAGTGTTAGTATCGTAAGCGTCAACACGTCACGCTTCGGTGTACAAACTATGAGTTATCTGTGTCACTGTAGTCCTAGATAAATTAAAGTTCGTACTGTCACGTGAACAACTTGCTGCGTTACACTTACGTAGCGTGCTATGCCACTGCCTATTAGTGCCTATATTACGTACCTACGCCTAAAGAAGTCAAAACTTCTCTGTGCGCGTTGAGCACTTTTTGAGTGAAGAAAAATCAAAGAACTAGCGTCTTCGTCACCATCACTGAACGCTTTGTCATAGATGATGTAGTTTTGAAGTGAACACTTCTTTAGGCGCGATAATGGTTTCCATGACTACCTATTGTTGTTGATTGTGTGATTGTGTCTTAAATAATTCGAATAGGTTTCACTTCTATCGGCAGCCCCCAAAGAATGCCCCGCATGTTTTTTTTATATTGCTCATGTTATGGTCCCAGTGGGTTTAAACTACAGGAGTTGATTTGACTACAATCAATAGTACACGATAAATACGCGAATCAACTGTTTGTTTAGACAAACCACGAACAGTGTCTGGCATTCCTCTACTACGCACAAGGTGTGTTTGTAGTGATGTGCCTTTGGATAGTAGTCTTTTTCTTGTAATTTTTGGTTGTTTTTGTCTAATTGGCCTTTTTAATGTAAATAACTCAAAACTACTGGACCGAAGTTGATGAAATTCAAATGGTCCCACACGGGCATACACTCAAACAAAAAAATAATTTTGAGAATCGGTTCACCCTATCGAAAGTTATGAGGCAAGAAACATTAAGTCGATTTGAGTACCTCCTCCTTTTCGGAAGTCTGTAGAAAATGGCGGCTCTATGTCAGATTTGACAACTCCAGTAAGCAAAATGTTAGTAAGTCGATGACTGGAGCTGACAAAAGTGACATATAGCGGCCATTTTATCCGATTTCAATCAATATTTGTTAGCAACTGAGATACATTTAATAGCCGTATTGATTTTTAGTACTAGGCTTGCTCAGTTGCAGTGCCGATCAGACCTCAGAACTATAGTTTTGTGTGGCACTGCAAAACGCTCGCCATTGGTTTTGGAGTCACTATCGCCCGGTAACTTCACTTTCTTCACACCCTAACACAGTAATGCTTGCGCACTATTGCTTCGTGGCAGAATATCTGGTACTGCGGTGGTACCGACCAAGACGGCTTCTTGCACAAAACGCCTAGGCACTAGCAGGACAGGTTTTCTCGCCTCGTATCCCGACGGCAGGGAATGTTCTACTTCGCCCTCTCACGGAGTAATTATTTTGTTAGATAATTACTGAAACGGATTAAACACAAATTTCAAATATGATTTTATATTATAGGTCTGAAGAAGCGCTAGTAGCGGAGTTCGACTTGGCGATCTTAACCGATCAACAAGTTAAGCAACACTGGCTGCGGTCAGGACTTGGATGGGTGTGTGCTAGTGGCATTATTCAATTGAGCGCTTCCGTGCTTCGGAAGGCACGTTAAGCCGTCTGTCCCGGTTATTTGTCTTAGGACAACAGTCGTTAGGCTATTTCGAAGGCCTTCGGCATGGGTCACTTACCTATCCACCAATCCGCATTGGGCCCGCGTGGTGGATTATGTCCCAACTCCTCTCTCTGAGAGGAAGGCTCGAGTCCCAGCAGTGGGAACAAAATGAGCTGATTATGATTATTATGATTATAGGTCTAAATAAATAAATACACTCTACGTTTCTATTCTCAATAGGGGTACTTTAAAAATACATCCGATATAATAAAAGAGTCTTATCCAAGCTGTAATTACTACGTACTACTAACTACACTACTTAACTTACGATATTTATTAATATTGATTGTCATTTGCCACGCTCTGACAAGAACGTCACTATTAATTAGTGCACTTTAAAACTTCCTGCAATATTTCAAAATTAATCGATCAATAAGTAGCAAGGACCCCGAGGATTTTATCATTCAGTTACGGTGTTACATATCCTGGGGGTTAATTAAAAGAGTGAGTTCCACATGTATATATTTTGGGTACTTCTTTTCCTTAGTATATATTATTAAATAGAGAGAAAAAGCTAGATATAAATCAGCGTGGCGTCATAAAATTTCAATCATTTTAGATATATTTCGCAACATCTTATTGAAGTTCTTAGCATGCCTCTAAAATTTGATTGAAATTCATCGATAAGTAACGCTACAGCAAACATTCCTCCTTTCCCCCCTATTTTCCACCCAATCAAAAATCGACTCCACAATTTAAATAAATAATATGCCAACATTGTCTAAATCGATTGAAAAATACGCAAAGCATTTTTTGGCCAATCTCGAAACTGAGATGTTAATTCGCTCCCTGGGTCAACAATAAAAAACTATATGTCTAAGAAAGTATAACACTAGTTCGATCAACATTTCTAACCGTTCAATCAATCAAAGCTGTTCGTACATAAATTTATTACTGAAGCAAGACTGTCGACATTTCCCGTTTCCCATCACTATTCCAATCCGGCTGAAAACCCGAGGTCTTTGCCCGAAGGAATAAATAGCCCGCACGAATATAATGTTTATTTATAGTGACTTTAGTAACGCCTTATTCGGTGGAATCTTTAGCATTAGAAAGTTCACTTTCGTCCAATTATTCGATGTCCAATGGCAGATCTTATCTGCGTTAATGATATCAATTGATGTCATGTTATGCGGTGAATGAGATTCTATCGATGTTATAAATCGATTTGAGCAGGTATTCTCGACAACACTTTACTTGTGCAGAACAACGCTTCAAATCTTCAAATTGTGCATGGTAATGTGAGATTTAAAAGTTATCTCCGTGTTATGAGAATAAGAATTATTCTATAAAAAGTCTCAAAACTATATAGTAAATATTCAAGATAATATGTTACAATTAAATTTATATTTTATAGACCCTGCGCTGCGAGCATGAATTGTCGATGGGATAAAATTTGACAGTAATTATCGAAAAACGACAGCCCACGAAATAGCTATCGCATAAAGAGGTAAAGTACTATAGATGACCTTAAACCTTAACAAGGAATTTCTGACCTTAACAAGTACTATTTGAAAAATTTAATACCGAATTCCATTCTATTCGGTTATTTGAGTGTATCTCAAAAACCACTTGACCGAATTTGATGAAATTTAAATGGGACCACACGGGAAGCACCAGCTTTTTTGAGAATCGGTTCACCCAGTCGAAAGTTATGAGATAACAAACATAAAAAAACATACGTTCGAATTGAATACCTCCACCTTTTTTTGGAAGTCGGTAGAAAAATACTGTCGAATTGAGTACCTCCTCCTTTTTGGAAGTCGGTAGAAAAGGAATTTCGAATATGAGCATATTTAGTCAAGTGCTTGCCGAGAAAAGATGTTGTGAAATTTAATAACTGGAGGATGTTTGTAATATTCGACAAGAATATTTGGTAGCAACAACATGTAAGATTTTTGCAAAATTGGCTTATGTCTTGACGAAATTTTGTACGAATTTCTGTTTTCTGTTTCTGAGTTTGTAATTGAAATTTCTGAATTTCGATGACCTGCAGATGGCTCTGACTGCGAAAAATAACTACTAGTTTTTCTACTGACTACCAAAAAGGAGGAGGTACTCAATCACTGTTTTTTTGTTACCTCATTACTTTCGATAAGGTCAACCGATTCTCAAAATATTTTTGTTTGAACGCTGGTACTTCCCGTGTGGTCCTATTTAAATTTCATCAAATTCGGTCCAGTAGTTTTTGAGTTACACTCCAATAACTGAATAGAATGGAAGTCGGTATAAAAATTTTCAAATTGTACTTTTATTACAATACAAAGTAAAACAATACATAACTTTTAAAAACATTATAAAAGAGGGTCCTGTTTCATTAGAGAACCATTGTTTGATACATACGCATTCCCCTATTAAATATAAAAAGCAATAAATATAATTTATGGTAACTACGCCATTCATTTATATTCCCACGCAAATTACCAACACTCCCTAATATTTATCTAAGTTGAAATAAAAAAAATGTTTTATTCGGGACTACATTACTCTCAACCTACAACAAAAAGCTATCCTAATATTCCTAATATCAACCTAAATTAATATTAAGCTCATGTATTATTTTATATCCATTTTTACTATTTTAAGTAACGAGTGTAACTACTTTTTGGTGGTAGTGCCACGCTGTAACCCTACAGCCGAATGGGCACGACCGGGGAAGTACCACACTCCCACATGGACCGACGTGGAGTAACATAGCTTGCTATTGCATTTCAGTCGGTCTGTGGGAGTTTCCGGAGCCCCGATTCCTCCCTTCTCTTTCTCCCGTACCTATCCTTCCCCCTCCCCCCTCATCACTTCTATCTCTTCCTTCCTCAAAGGTCGGCAACGCATCCTCGAGACCTCTGGCATTTCGGATGTCCGTGGGCAACGGTATCACTTATCATCAGGTGAGCCGTTTGCTCGTTTGCCATTCTATCCCATAAAAAAAAATAGTATCTGCCCGTGACTTCGCCCGCCTAAATTTTATGTGGAATAGGTTCGGGACAAACTCCCTCAGGAACCACTCGTTTAATGAAATCTCAAATAAATCAAATGGGGACAAATACACTCACTCTTCTGTAGCCTCAAGAGACACTGGAGGACGGTCTCGTAGTCTCATGCTTGTTAGGTAAATAGTTATTGAAATTTTGGTTATTTAGTATTGCTAAAAAAATGCACTAGATAATATAGCATCTAGATACATTACTTGAACAGCAGTCTGATTTAAAAGAAAAATAATATATGGCCTTTAAGGTACTGTCAATTCATGACATCGATAAAAATAAGGGTTTTTGAAGCAGTTTATCTCTAAGCAGCGATTTATTACAAATTACAAAAAAATATATGAGATTTCTAAGACTTTTAAGTACCAATAGACGCACTTAAAACATATTTTACGGTACTAGAGTAAATAAAAAAAAATCATACATACTACTTAATGTCACCTTTAAAACAGTTTTGCTCTTTATTCACAATAATTGTATTTATCATACACATATCATAAAATAGCAATTGTTAATACACATACACTGGCGGATACTGTTTTTACGAGATGCGCTTGCTTGATTTCAAGTGAAAGAAAATTAAAGTATTCAAGCTCTTAACTAACATCGCCTTAGAGCTTGTTTAAAAAATTATTTATTTTTAATATATACTTATATTATTGGACCTAATTTCTAAATAATGATAAATTGTGTAGGGTGATAACACATTACAACAAAACCGGACAGTTCATCGGACAAAACTTGGTCACAGATCGCTAACACAAATCGTAAATTCGGAGGGTATCGACCGCTGCACGGCGCCGACCTATCCCAAGCTGCAGACGGGAACAGGGTTGCCAGACGCAATATAACAAATTTAAATAATAACTTTCCGGAACTTCGCCCAGGGAATAGAAAAGACAGGCTGCTCTAGCCATTCTTGAGAACAGTTCAGACAAAGTTTAATGAAATATCTTGTACCTACGTTTAAACAGAAACGATAGCGATAAGCAAACAGCGATTTGTCTAATTTGTAAATACGTAGGTACCGCAAATAATTTGTTTCTTGACACAAAAAAGGCTAACTATTTTTAGTTTTCCTCAGGCGCTTTACTACAGTGGCCATATGGAGGACTTTTTTTTTATTCTTAGCATAAAGTAACGCTTTTTCAAATGCGATTAAGATCTCTGTGATAAATAAACCGCTATCTCCAATTTAAATTTCGCTCAAATCCGTTCAGCCGTTTGAACGTGAAAAAAGAACAAAAAAAACAACACACATACACACTCACTCACTAAGAAACTGACATTTATCACATTAGTGTACTATATTACTATACTAACAGATGTACGAAGCCAAATATAGCCGTGTTTCCGTAAACCCCTTCGAATATTAACCCCTTATACATAACCATGTCAAACGTAGTATTGTGGTGCGCGCAAGATTTTTGCTTTTTCAACGGTTATGGTATGGTCTGATTTATCTATGCGGTTATGAATATGGGAGTAAGTTTACAGAACAAAAACGCGAGCAGGGCCATTGTGTATCTCAGTTGCTAACAAATGCTGATTGAAATCAAAAAAAGAGGTATTGTGTATTGTGCAACTTAAAAGACGGATTTAGCCGTAATGCCTAGATTCATGTAGTAAGACCACAGATCACAGAAACAAGGGATATGCATATGAATTAAGCCCATCACACACAACTTAGATAATATATATTATAGCGTCGAATATAAAAGTTATGTTAACCCACCACACACGGCGCAGATACTATAATATATAGCAAGCGTACATTCTATCGGAGTCCATCTCGGGAGCCACACGTCTCGATCGTTCACACTGTAATATTCTGTATATTACAGTGTGAACGATCGAGTTGTTCATATTTTTTATTTTGCGATGATTCGTATTTTGTTGCTAGACCTGTTGGACACATTAATTAATTGAAAACATTAATAAAAGGGCCACGCGAACGAAGTCGCGGCTGCAGCTAGTCTAATAATATAACATAGCCTTATTTCATCAAGAATACTAACATCGATTTAGTAGTTACCTAGTTTGATTGATCTATACGTAGTATCTACAATCTAGAAAAACCTACGGAGGTTAGGCCCATAGAAGATTTAAAAAAAATCTACTAAGATGAAATTGTCATACCGAAAGTCGGTTAGTAGATAGAAAGTCTCACTTTTTCGATGTTTTCCTTTATTTGACACATTCGCGTTAGTCAGACGTTAGTTTCATTTTTATTTACAAAAAATATTTCTGCAGGTTCGAAACAAAATAGGTACATAAGATAGTGTGAAGCTTTATTAGTTTTTATTGTGAAAATATAAATTTGTTCGGTAACTGAAGACCAGACGTCCATTTACTGCAACGATTTTATCAACAACCGTATTTGATCTTAAGATGTCTTCGTGATCTGCAGTAGTCTTAGCGTATGTTAACATGCCTTTCGAATATCGGTGGCATCTTAAGCTACTCTAAGGTAAAATAGTATAGTATATTCACCGTGTGTGGTCGCTAATTTTTTTTTTTTGGGACAACATCCACACAAAGGTCTTCAGGTCCCAAACTAGGCAGAGCCTGTGCTATGGTAACCTGATGACTGATATACATACTTAAATACATATACACACCCAGACACAGATCAAACAGACATGTTCATGCACACAAATGTTTGACCTGTCCGGGGATCGAACCCGGGACCAGCGGCTCAGAAGGCAGGGGTGCTACCAACTGCGCCAACCGGCCTGTCAACATTGAATTATATTCTCATTGAATTACATATATATTATATTCTTATTGAATTATATGGTGAGCGATATGTCCGAATCTGCTCTAAGATAATATATATTTTATAGTATCTTTATCGTGTGTGATGGGCTTAAGGGGCGGGGCCGGCGTCGCAGCAATATGCACAAAAACAGATCACAATGCTGGCGGCGGTTCGCAACTTTTGTATTATGTGACTGAACGCCGGTCGCGATATTGCACGTAAACTGTTTACAATGCTTGCTCTGTACTTATGAATATTCAAACGTTTAGTTTTAATACCGCAATGGATAATGAGTTTATTGAAGCTAACAGAGTACGTTGAATCGCGGAATACGCCCTCTGCTTGCGACACCAGTAGTGCTATTATGTATCTCAATTGCTAAGAAATGTAGAATGAAAGCGAAAAAAATGGCAGCTATATGTCAGTTTTGTCAGCTCCAGTCATCAACTTACTAACATTTCTGCTTACTGGAGTTGCCAAAACTGACATTGAGCCATCATTTTTTTCGTTTGTCAATCAACATTTGTTAGCAACTGAGATACACAATACCCCTGCAGGTTTTGTATTCAGCGCACGGATCGGCATCTCTCTAGATCCCTATGTGTAAGACTTAGATTACCGAACCCATTTTGGTTTAGTAGCCTTATTATAAGCACGCTGACTATAGCTAACGGACTGGTACATTTGGGTTATAGCATAGTCTAGTAGGTTGTTCAACTGTTTTATAGTATGTAGTTTACAGATGGCTGTTAATTGTAAGTACCTATCTTATCAGACAACAAAATCGTCAATTTACACCACCTATCTCCAATAATAAACTATTGCACTATATCTATCTATATATATAAATATGAACCCCTATTTCTCCTGCAGGGCTATTATGTATCTCGGTTGCTAACAAATGTTGATTGTTTTCTTGAAAAATGGCGGCTCTATGTCATTTTGGACAACTCCAGTAAGCAAAAATGTTTAAGTTGCCTGGAGCTGAAAAAACTGACATAGAGCGGCAATTTTTTCGATTTCAATCAACATTTGTTAGCAACTGAGATACATAATAGCCCTACTGGTGACGCTATAACTTGAGAACGGATTGAACAATCTCGCTTAATCTTTGTTTGTTGTGTTAAATATTATCAGGAGAAGGTTCTGATAAAAAAGAAAATGATGGAGGTTATAGCGAGGCCAAAGGCCGAGCCTACTACGCGAATGAAGGCGCGGGCAGTCGCTAGTATTTTACAGTATCAATTTATCTACGGATTAATATAAAAACTGACCTTTAATTATGCTATTAAATTCATAATAATCACGAATAAATATGTCAGATTAATAAGTAACATATATATATAAATCATCTGCATCGCTTTTGATGGCCGACCCACACATACAACTTTCACTCCACGCGACTAACATGTCAACAGACAACAAAAATGTTACTCTGCTAAATTTACGTCAACAGTCAAAGTAATTTACGCTTGTAAATTTTAATTTGCAAAAACATGTGCAGTGCCACCCCTGTTTCTTATCTTTCCGCACCCCAGATAATAAAGGCACCCCATTTCATTGCCAAGAGCTTGTTGTGTTCACATATTACATTATAGGACGTAACGCTACTTCCTGTCGTGTGTTTTGTGTCGTTTTGTTGTTATCGCACATTTGTGTCGTCCCCGTATGTCTCCATGGTGGCGTGAGGACTGATGTATTGCAGTTATTGGTACAGTCGCCGATAAGTTGTTTCTGTAGAGTAATTTTTTTCTACACAAAATGGAACCGAGTTCAACACTAAAAAGTGTGAAATAACTTGTTGAAGTCGGTACCATGATTGTTGTAAAGTACCTATTATCATAGACTAACATATACAAGTTGTTAATTTATTGATTCAGGCGTTACTTTGCGGAAATCCATTATCAAAAAACGATATTAAAAAATATTTAGTGACACTTCCGCTGAAAAGAAAACAATGATTTTGGCCTATTTGGGGGTGTGCACCACCCTCCCTCCCGCATAAAATGCTAATAGAAAGAATACAAAATAAAAAACACAAGAAACCCCAAATAAACCAACACCGATTTGGCACGTGTTTCGCCTCTACACGAGGCATCCTCAGGAGATGTTGACTCGTCGAGCGCTAGAACGACAGTGAACTGTCGGTCACTGTCGGTAAGTGTCACTAAATATTTTTAATATCGTTTTTTTTTATATAAGTTGTATATGTTAGTCTATGCTATTATCATAATATTGTGCACATGGGTACCGTAAGTTATTTCACAGTTTTTTGTATTAAGGTCGGGTCCATACTTTGGTAAAAAAATGTAACCATTTTTAGTGTCCCTTGCTACTGAGGGGATCGATTGTCATTCACCGTCAATGACGATGATCATCAAGAATCGAGATAGGCGTAACTTATCTTTTCAGTTATTGCAGTATATAACTCTAAAACTGCATGAACTGACTACACGGGAAGCACCAGCTTTCAAACAAAAAATAATTTAGAAAATCGGTTCACACAGTCGAAAGTTATGAGTGTAACAAACATAAAAAAATACATCAAAGACAAAGAACAAATACAACCATATTAAAGAAAATAATGTCTATTAAGTTAAAATTTAAGATCCATTATCACATATATGTTTGACTAAGGTGCCTGACTAAAGTTTAATAATAATAATATTTTAATAATACTTTATTTCATGAGATCATCACATTGTTTACTACGCCCATACGTTTTACGTATATATATATATATATATATATATATATATATATATATATATATATATATATATATATATATATACATATATAAAAAAAATACACTTTATAATATATATATATATATATATTATAAAGTGGATAGGATAATGAAAAAGGCTACAAATATGGCTACGAAATAATATCAAGATTTGAAGTTTATCGAACTATAAATTAAAAGACTCCTGGGTTAGTCGCCAACAAACCTCTTCTTTTTAAATTCGTTCATTCTAAAAAATAAAATTGAATTTAAAGCCCATATACTTGCCAAAATCTCACAAAAGCATCATGGCATTCTGCCAAGGTTAGCTAAATCTTCCGCATTCACAATCCTGACCCCTTAAGAGGATTGCATAGCTAGTACTTTCCTTGCTAAAAGAGAAAACTCTTTTCTACCTCTTAACATTGTCCGATTTCAGTGGTTTTTTTTTCATGGAATCATGGCGTTGTTTACTATGCCCGTACGTTTTGATTTTTTCAGTATTTCAAAGTACTATAAATTTCCTATTTTAGAACTTAAATAGCTAGTAATTTCGTCAAAAAGGTCTATGTTTTGAATTTGAATTGTAATAATTTACTCGGTATCAAAGCTTATCGCGAACTTAAACTGATTGTACGTAATGAGAAGGAGATGTCTCACCATCATGTCATGTCACACGTATCATGTTTAGGCATGAATTATACGAAATTAACGGCATTTTATTTCACAACAATCGAGTAGTGATTCCGAGCGACTTGAGGAAAGACATGTTAAATCGCATACATGACGGGCATTTAGGAATAGAAAAGAGCAAGTCACGCGCTTAAGAGGTGGTCTGGTGGCCGGCATGGATGCTGAGATCGAGCAGTGCGTGAAGCGCTGCGATCCTAAGACTAGAACTTACGAAGAAGAAACGAACAAGCGAAAGGACAATGTTAAGAGGTAGAAAAGAGTTATTTCTTTTAGTATGGAAAGTACTAGCTACGCAATCCTCTTAAGTACCATGTTACATATACATATAACAAGGATAAACAGCATATGAGGGGAGTGAGGGAGACCATTTTATGCTGGTCGTTAAATCTCCCTGTCTAGACGAAAGTCTGCTATTTTACACATGCGCAGGGTAAACTACACATGGCGGTATTTGGGTGCAGACTACAGTACTTACTGTAGGTAATGACAAGTCCTTGTTGGATGGCGGGAAAATACTCATTTTGTTTAATTCCCTAGATTTATGATTCTTCTCTGAAAGCGCTCGTAGCGGAGCTCGACTTGGATACTTGGATGGGTGACCGCTAGTGGCATTATTCAACTGAGCCCTTCCGTGCTTCGGAGGGCACGTTGAGCCGTCGGTCCCGGTTGTTTGTCTCAGGACAACAATCGTTAGGCTATGTCGAGGGCGTTCGGGCGGCCTGAAAACTTCGACATGGGTTGGCCACTAACCTATCCACCAAGCCGCACTGGGCCGCGTGGTGGATTATGGCCGAACTCCTCTCTCTGAGAACAAAATGAGCTGATTCTGATTGTGATTATGATTATGATGATTCTAGTTTTGACATGTAATGGTGGTGGATTAATAACCGTTACGTGTTTGTAACGGTGCACGAGTGTACGCAAAGTGAACAAAACCATGAAAGGTTGTTTTTGTATTATCCTCGTCAATCGCCTTAGAAATTATTCGTAATAGAACGTGACTTACGACAGGGCAATGACAGACATAGATAGATAGAAGATAAAAAACACTTTATTGAAACACCACATTTAAGACGCGGTCCAACCCCAATTTTAAAATAATTTACGATGCTTTACATAAGGTTGAAAATCGCGTGTTAGATTCGACGATGTAATGCGAAAATGCATTAATTTTGTACGTTTTCTTTATATTTTTCGATATATACTATTACAATTGAAAAAACTGCTGGTTACTACTTTAGTACTATACGTTGGCTATGTATTACCTAAAAAATAATATAGTGTTATCGCTGAAAATTCTGAGAGTTTGGACGTGAAAGTTTATTTTTATGGACCTATTTAGGATTTTTTTCTGCAGAGAGCGAGTAATATTTATGAATTCTGTTCGGTTAATACTCTTTGCCTTTTGCTTTTCTAACCTAAGTTTTTTTTTCATAGATTATTATCTATCTGTTTCGTTACACTAGGTGTTTAAAGATTCTGCTTTTTACTATTATCAGGGTACGACCGCGCCTTAATCACTTCATATTAAAAAGTACAATTCTTTAACCTAAATTTTACAATGGGCGGTGTTATCGCTCAGAGCGATCTCTTCCAGACAACCCATTCTCAGAGGAGTATTAAATATAACATGGACGGTAACAATACAAAATCACTAAATAGGTACACTATAAATATCTACAATTATATAATATATAAATACATGCATACATAAATTATATACTTGTATAATAAATATATATAATTTATATATATATATATAGTAAACGTAAGACAGGTATGTATGTGACTGTCACTTGACCCAAACAACTTCAATAAAAATCACACTTGACGCTACTTTATACTTCAGTAATGGCAAATGTACAAACGTCCGACTTTACTTATCAAAGAAAAAAGTCTGTGTTGTCAATTTGACACAACGCTTACAATCTACTACAGAAATACATGCATATAGTCTGTGAAAACATGTAGGGAAGCGGCGCCGAAGCATTATAGTAAACAAATGGATTTGGGCATAACAAATGCACTTATGGGAATGAAAATGGTAAATCGTGATGTGTGGTCTGGGAAAGGAAAGGACTATGAAGAATGGTGTGATTGCACTGTGAATATAAATTTTCGTGTGGATAGTCGATATATTGTTGGAGCTTAGGAGCACAGAAGAATAAAATACTTTTTCTTCTGTGACACAGAAGTAGGCTTGATGTTGATGATGATAGGAGGAGATAATTAGTGTGTGTGTGCGTGTGTGTGTGTGTGTGTGTGTGTGTGTGTGTGTGTGTGTGTGTGTCATAACATTACCACTGCGCCGGAAAATGACATTATAACAGATTTATTATCGTTTGTATTATGACTTAATAATGTTTATATGACTTGACTCTGATTACTTGAATAATAATCTCATTTAATGCGACTATAAATATTTACCTGAATAACTTAAGGAATAGCAAATGTACAAATTTACGCGTCCACTTAAAATGGATACAAAAAACTAAACAACAACGCCTGTCATCGCTGAAAAAGATCCTATCTATTTGAAACGCTCACTTGTGTTGTACAACTTAGCGACAAATAAGTACAGTTTTACTGTTTACCTCAGATTACAGAAAAAACATTTTTTTTTGTTTATTCTGCATTCTGAGCTGACACATGATTTCTAGCTTCTTGTAACGCTTACGTTTTGTGTAAATATCTATAATTACATTAATTAAATATATTTGTATTATGTTATCAATACTAATGTATTACGATATTGTTGAGCTATTTGTCTGCATGTGCAATGTGCTCCCGCAAATGGCAACACATGACATGACTATTTGATTGTAATGATTTTGTACTTTGACATGTAAATTGGCTTTATTAATAAATTGATTGTGATTTAATGCACTAACCTTTGAGTCCACTTATATACAAAACTAAAAGACAGAGCCTGTCAGCGCTGAAAAAGATAACCTATCTATATGAAAAAAAAACGAAACGCTCACTTGTGTTGAACGTATCTAGATTCCGCACCACGAAAGAAGTCCCGCGGAAAATTAGGGGAACTAAATAAATATATTTATTATAAGAAATGTATTATCGATGTACGACTACTAGCGCCGCGTCTATAGGACTTCTTAGGCGCAGATTCTAGCATTACATAGTAAAAGTTTTACTGTTCATGTATTTTCTAGCTTATAGCAATGCTTAAATTTTAAACGTGATAACGTCTTATAAATAGATAAACGCCGACTGCACGTACGAAAACGTAGGACTCATTGTCACGTTACGCCTTAGCTGAGCGTGCAAGCGAGAGCGCGAAACAAGCGATAGACAGCTCGATCGGCCTAAGCGTTCGGCTTGTTTTATGCCGTTAGCATACTATATTATATTGATATTAGCATACCATTTATTAGAGACCAATATAATTAATGTATTCTCTTCAGTATAAATTAATGAGAAGCTACACTGAACTCTATATTCATAAACTTATTTGCCGCGCATAATTTGACGTCATAGCGTGCGAACATGATAATCACCCTTGCCTGTCAACAATTAAAAAAGTAAAACACAACATCATGTGAAGCTATGTGAAGTGTAGAGTTTATGATGCAATTGGCTTATCTATACCATTATCAACTTTATTACTTACATGATACAGTTCAAAAATGTGTAAGATGACAGATTATAAATGGTTGCAGTAGACGCCCGTCGTTGCGTAAAAAGCATCGATTACGCACATGGTTAAACGTGTAAAACTAGCCTTAGATACGGCAAGATTGTTACTGGATACTGGGATGCATTCACAAAGATGCATTAGATCGCTAATTGATTAAAAGTCTAACTATATAGTCTACTATAATGTAAGTGACTGCCCGCAACTGCGTTCGCGTAGGTAGCAGGTTAGCCCTTCGGCCTCGCCATAACCCCATCTTTTCTGAACTTTTTTAATGTAAGAACCTTCTAAGAAGTATTAGAAAACATTAGAAAAAGATGAATGAAATCGGTAAAGCCGTTCTCAAGTTAAAGCGTGACCAGGAGAAATAAGGGTAAATGTATGTATATAGGGTGTTTGGTAGAGGGACCGACAAACCAAATGAGCGTGTTCGGGGGACCACTTGGAGAATACAAGTTGGCCAAAAAAATCCCCGACCACCCAATATGTTTAACTTTTTTTTGTGATTTTTCCCTTTTTCTCCGAAATTGTACCTATTTACTACCATAACATTTGTAAAATTTATAAAAACTAAAAACATCCGGTCTAAAACATACTTTACAAATGTTATGGTGGTAAATAGGACAATATTTGAGAAAACGAGAACATTCACAAAAAAAGTTAAAAAAATTGGGGTGTCGGGGATTTTATTTGGCCAACTTGTACTCTCCAAGTGGGCCGAACACGCTCATTTGGTTTGTCGGTCCCTCTACCAAACACCCTGTATATATATAATCTTATAAATATAAGATTATAAAGAGGAAATTTTAATTTGTTTGTTTGAATTGAATAGGCTCCGAAACTGCTGGACCGATTTGAAAAATCTTTCACCATTAGAATCCTATATTATCCCTGATGAACATAGGCTATATATTTTGACCCATCATCATGATCATCATCCATTAAAACGCGGGTGAAACCGCGGAGCGCAGACAGTTGATTATAAAAGTACCAGAATTAAGGCCCATCGTAGACAAGTAATCACATCACACTAATATGACAAAGGCAAAAGTTTGTGGGTGCGTTTTAATGTTTGTTACTTCTTCACGCTCAAACGGCTGGACCAGTTTTGATGAAATCTGAAGGGCTATTTGGAAAAATAACCAACGTCACTTTTAGTAAATTTTACAGGAGGTACAAAAACCTATTTAGATATTGTAGTCAAATAGCGAAATATTTATATTCACTCAGGCTAAAAATCATATTACGATAACACTATACTATAAAACAATAGTCGTAAAAAAATGATTTTATTAATCCATGAAAAATGTGAAAAACAACTTTGACACAAGCTTTTTTCCCAGATAACATAAAATTAAATTTGACATAGAATTTTTTCCTATGATTAAAGATGAGATGTTAATATTTATTAGAAAAAGATTATTACAACAAATTTTGTTTATTCACAACCATCACTGCCTGTCATCATCGTACACATCAATGTCAACATTATTGACATCATTTTCACCTGCATTACAAATGTTTATTTTTCAGTCGGCGGTGTTGTCACTTTTTATTTTAAAAAATGACCAATGTCAGTCTGACATTGTCAGACGTTGGTTGTTTTTCCGATTACCAAACAAACTTTAACAAGGAATAACTCTAAACATTGGCAGTTTATTAACAAATCTTAATTTACGTTCGATAAGCACCATTACAAAGAAATCATAGACACAAAAGTAATATGTTGTGTTTTTTGACATTGGGGCTTTTTTCTAAATAGCCCTTCATTTGGTATGGATGTAGATGAAGCGCTTTATTAACATATAGGACACTTTTCATCATAGATATATAGACTCATGTAAATAGGGCGAATTATGTGTTTTCATCATCATCCATCATCACGCGGGTGTAACCACGGGGCGCAGCTAGTAAGCTATACTAATGGCGTTGTGAGCTGTAGACATCGCGAGTACCTGTGTCTTTGCATAAAACCTATTTAATATTTTATGTACAAAAAAGTCCAAAAACTGAAATAACAAAAACATTCTAACCTGCTCACAAAATTTCACGAGAATCTGTTGAGAAATGCTACTTTTAGAGGAAAAAATCCGGACATCCGGACAAGCGACAGCATTTCTGCCCAAGCTATACGAGTAGCAGAGTCGCTTCGCACTCTCTCGGTCAAAAATAAGGGTTTGCACAATTATAGTTAAACGTATACAGTGGAATCCGTGTATAATGCAGGGATATAACAAACACGTCATAGTAAGCGGACGTCATACAAAGCATTTTGTAGAAAATAAACAATCTCCTGTTTTGTTAGTACTTGTAAGTATTTTATTATGGTATCTAAAATAAATAGAAAGAAACAAAATAGAGATTAACCAAAATAAAAATTCTAAGTATTAAGTACATATACCAAAAGAGTCTCTAAACAAAAAAAAAGTCATGCACGCGCCGAAAGTAGTCGGGTGACTCTCCCGATCACTGCTGAAGGTGTTAGGAGTCATGTCGGTCACTATAACAGGGCAGAGTTTGTTAAAAATGGGTCACATTAAGCAACATGTCACTATACATTTCAAATTTATTTATATATTCAAGTAAGTTACACCCATAATCATAATCATTTATGTAATATAATTATATAAAATTAATTACAATAAATTACAAAAGATTAAAAAAATCAAATAATATAAACAATAACTAATAATAAAATGTAGTAACAAATAAGTCAAGTCACAATTAATAATACAGTTAATGTCAGTCCAGTGTCAATCATACCTTCTCTCCATATCTTATAGTCTGTGCTTCTCTCCGGCATAGGTACTGCAACATGCCTGTCACAGCAATGCCGGAGAAAAGGGCAGTCTAGTCTGCTAGCGATCATTTTCAAGATAAAGGCCTATTCAGACCTGAGCTTTATTCGCTACCGCTGTGGGTAGCGAAAAATACCACGCGGAACTCGATGGGTAAATAGTATGAAGTTCCTTAACTGCAGCGAAACTTGTACCGCCTAGTGAGGCGGTATTTTCTCTTGTTTGGCGAAACTAGTTCCGCCGCCCCGCTAACCGTTGCCAACGAATGCCAACCGCGAGCGGTAGAGATATCCTCTTTGGTGTGAACAGTGAAATTAACGCATACCCTTTCGGATTTCTCTATCGCTCGCGGTAGCGAATAACACCCAGGTCTGAATAGGCCTTAATGTTGGAGCTGGCCCGTACCCTGCGCACCAAGGATGCGCCCCGCTTGCGCATGGTCGCATGGAAGCAAACTATATACTATAAACGAAGTCATTATATCTGACGTAGTTATAAATAATTTTATGTGAAAACCAAGCTTCGCCGTGTAATTACTTCATTATAAGCGGTTAGTCAATATAGGCGGAGTCATAATAAACGGATTCTACTGTACATATATAAATCTATCCCTAACAACCTGCATCCAGCATCCAGCATCCATCTACCATCCCAGCGTAAGATATTCTAACGAGACGCAATAGCTTCTCACAATGCGCTTATCACTATGTTAAAGCGTGAAGGGCACGGTAGCAAGTTTAATTACTGGGAGAATAAGTCAACTACTTATGTTTGCTACTTGTTATATAATTTATGTTTCCTAAAAAATTACATAAATATAAGTTAAATAGTGATTACCATCCTTTTAATACTAGAAATACAAATAGGATAGCTGTACCTCATTTGAGACTTGCGTAGACTAAGTAATTCCTACGAAATTGTATGCGTTTTTACAATATAATCCCAAAACACATAACTGAGCTCACAGAGGGCTTCATGCAAGTTGACTGTAAAAACATTTTAATAAAAAAAGCATATCATACAATCCGACATTAGGTATATAGAAAAAAACAAAGATGCTTGGAATACTCCACTTCTGGCAAGTTGTCATCTGCTACCCATAAAATGTAATATTAGTAGTACCTAAGTAGAATCATTGTAAAATCTATATGAAAAGAATGGCCCCGAGTTTCTTGTCACTTCTTCTTGGTAGGCTCTATATATTTTGGAACGCAGCGGTAGAGTATTTGAGTTACATTACAATGGATAATTGACGTTCATGAGTGCGTTTTTGATGTCTCAAATTGAATAAATTATTAATAAATTATTTATTAATAAATATTTATAAATAATTATTTATTAATAAATTATTTTGACTTTGACTTTGCAGTTACGAGCGCAGTGCAGTGCCACGCAAAACTTCAGTTTTAAGTAGGGATGCGTCTGATACCTATATATCGGCGATACTTAGGTTCTGCCGGTATACCAGCATCAGCGATATTTTGATGATCGATTCAACGATACTTTTAAAATTTCGCACTTTAACCCTTCATATACCGTGATAATTAAAACAAAAGAAACAAACAAACAAACATGAATGAAACGAACGTACATTTACGTCAATGGTACTCAAAGGATTAATATAGTAACTTAAACGCGCGTTGCTCATTTCCGCTCGTTTCGCGACGCTCGGGGAATTGCGGAATCGCCTTTCACCACAAAACATAATAACACTGTGTTATATAAAACATATTTTATTGTTTAGTTTAATTACTAGAACTATTACCTATCTAAATCTGTCTATATTTTTATAGACTACTAGATGACCCGCCAGCGGCTTCGCTCGCGTGGCCTCGCGGGATATGGTTAATTACAGTTTTTTAACTATACCCTGGGAACTAATTAATTTAATGGGATCTAATGTACCCTATATATGTTGACCAGGGATATAAGCTACCACCATACAAAATTTAAATCGGTACATTCGTTTCGAAGATTAGCCCGTGCAAACAGACAGACGCACAGACAAACAGAAGAAAAAATGTAAATTAGTTCGATTTCACTCTTTCCATCCCTTTGACTCGGGTTTTCGAATGTTTTTTTCAATGTACAGAAATTCGACTTATACAGTTTTATTGTATGTAGAGATTATCTAATTTGTGTTTTATTTATCTTACCTTCATTTTTGAAAACCATAAGCGTATCGGTATCGATATCACCGATATTTTTATAACAGTGGCCCAGCACGGATAACTGCGTAAGCGTAACGGAACGTGTCGTTCACGTGAAACAGAACAAACTGTCATGTATCTACGGCAACTGTGACACAGATAACTCATAGTGTGTACGTCGAAGCGTGACGCGTTGACGCTTGCGATACGAATACTTATTCGCAAATTGTTTGTGCTACGGCTTCAGTATCGGTGTTAGTAATGTATCGGCAAAAAACATTTAACCATAAAATAGAACCGACTTCAAAGTTTAGTGGGAAATAACTTGTTGAAGTCGGTACCTTGATAGTTCAAAAGTACCTATTATCACAATTCACAATATTGTGTGCATGGTACCGACTTTGACCAGTTTTTTCACCATTTTTGGAGTCGGTTCCATTTAAGGCGAAGTAAGTTCCAAATTTCATGATTCGACTTCGCGAAAACTTAGTTTTTCGACGCTTAAACCTAATAACCGAAGTTAGAAAAAACCTAGTGTACATTGAATATACCTTCTTATGAAGTATGGGAGCCAATACACGATTGAGCAAACTTGGCTCGATAGAAAAAAATCGGCAACATTCCCTAAATTTTGCAATTTTTCTGACGTGGCTCGTGGGAAATAGCATTTTTATTCAATTATGGGCAAATATACTTCAATGAATGTATCATATTCCAATTCCCAATGAAATTTACTAGTAAACTATGTACTTCTTATGGAGGATCCCAATAATCTATCTATCCACGGTTTTCCTTACTACCGATAGAAATTTGACATAACTTCCATACAAAAAGTGTCAAATAACTCTAGTAAGGTAAACCGACGATAGATAGATTATTGGGACCGGCCGTTAATCATTAAAATTTAATCATTTGATTGTACGAAATAAATATAAAAAGTATTAGCACGTATTCAATTGAATTTTCGCATTACATCGTCCATTCTAATAAGCAATTCTCAACCTTATGTAAAGCATCGTAAATTGTTTTAAAATTAGGATTGGACCACGCCTTAATGGTTTAAAATCTCTCCCTTTTTAGTGACGGTACTTACGGTATCGATTGTCATTCACCGTCAATGTGTAATGTTACTCAAGAACAGCTTGACCGAATTTGATTAAAATTTATATACTTAGGACCATTTAAACAAGAAGTATGCAGTTTCAAGAAGAATTTTGCGAATCTGTCCACAAATGGGGTAGTAATCGTTAATAGGGAAGTCAGATAAAAAGGGTTTCGATGCATCCCTAGTTCTAAACCCTGGATAAACTGCAATAAAATTGTCTTGGGCATGTTGGTTACCATCAGACGCACGGCTTGCCCGTCTCGCCTCTTAACAGTTCAAACCTGTGGCTATTCTCTATTGTCACTTATCTGTGTGAAATCGATCGTACCGCCTGACCTATGACTGTGCATTTGTAAATGCTATTGTGACTCGCTAATTTAAAGCTTGTTATTACTATCACGTATACTGTGGACACTATAGTCAGCACTATCACTTATCTGTGGTTGCGGTTGATTGGTAGAAGTTATTTGCCTGAATCATAAGCCCATGCCTAAATAGGAATACCTTTTGTGTATGTATATTACACCGTTCGATACACTGTATTTTTATAATTGTCACGCCAACTTTTTTTTTTGAGGCTGTGAATATCCATCATCCGAAGTACAAAAGCGCATTGTTAATTATTATGAGGAATTCGGTTTTAAATTGTAAATAAACAAAAAAACATTTCCATTTTAGAGAGAAAAATCACAGCCTCGGATGGGATTCGAACCAGCGTCTCCCGACGATCCTTGTCAGATACCATGACCAACTAGGCCGCCGAGGCTCGAGGTCCGAGCATCGAATTTAAATCTCTATTTTGATTTTATCTGTCGTATGGGGACGGAGCGACATCTTTTGTACCGCTTGATACTATTATACAACCGAAAGAAGAATGTTTACAAATACCTAATTTTCGTATTGATGTCGCAACCCTACATAATTTTTCTACCGACTTCCAAAAAAAGGAGGAGGTACTCAATTAGAATGTTTTTTTATGGTTGTTACCTCATAACTTTCGACTAGGTGAACCGATTCTCAAAATTGTTGTTTGAAAGCTGGTGCTTCCCGTGTGATCCCATTTAAATTTCATCAAATTCGGTTCAGATTTTGAGATACACTCCAATAACTGAATAGAATGGAAGTAGGAATTAAATTTTTCAAATTGTAATTGTATAATATGATTTTTAAACAGACAGATTGTCAAAAGACGCCGGTTCGATTCGCGTGGAAGGATGCGAGTGTTTCTCTCTAAAATAACAACGATTGGTATCGCTAAGCATGCGTTAGTGTTTAAAATCATATTATAAAAACAAGAAATATGTATATTTTAAATCTGTCCAGTAGTTTTGAAGTTTATTCGTTACTAACATACAAAAATACATACCTATCTTTCCTCTTTATAATATTGTTACAATGCCTAAATAATGTAAAATATAATTCTGCGCTCAACACACAAAAACAATGTTTTGAAAGTGCTTAACTGAAGCTATCATCTTAAATCATACTTAAAAGCTCCTAATTACGCGCTCAAAACATTTCAAAAACAACTTTATCCTTTTCATAGCATACTCCATCTTTTCTATATGAATACTGGGTTCAATATAGTTTGCACTGTTCGTAAGGTTAATTTGGACGATGGAAGAAGTGTTTCAGCATAGGGATATGAAAGGGCAATATTCTCTTTGAAGTCTAGACGGCTGCAGCTTTGAATTCGACTCAATTATCGGCAAATAGCGGCCTTTGAGTGCAACCACCTCACATATTATTACTTCGATTGGACCAAGATTGAACGAGTAATTTTAAACATAACAATTTTAGAGAGAAAAATCACTCAACAATACAATACTTATACGACTTGATGAAATAACTCTTACGTATTTTTAACTTGAAAATTGTTTTATTACTTAAATGATGTTTAAAGCACTAAAACCTGCTTAACAAGAACAAGTATTACAATTTTATAGAGAAAAAATCACATCCTCGGACGAGATTTTATCCAGTGACTTTCGACAATCCGTGTCAGACGCTATGACCTAACTAACTTTTCTCTCTAAGCTCTTGGTCTCGCTAAGCAGGCGTTAGTGCTTTAAAAGTCATATAAGTAAAAAAACTATGAAAGGTTGCGACATCAACACGAAAGTTGGGTATTTGAAAAAAATCTTTCTTCGGTTAGTTATTGCTGTTGCTCAATAGATGTCACTCCGTCCCTATACGGACGGTTAAAATCATATAGAGTTAAAACGCGATGCTCGGACGGTAAGCCTCGGAGTCCTAGTGGTCATGGCCTTTGACATAGATTGTAGGACGACGAGGTTCAAATCCCGTCTGAGGATGTGAAATTTTACTCTCTAAAATCCTATTTTTTGGTCTCGCTAAGCAGGTGTTAGTGTTTTAAAAATCATAAAATAAAAAAAAAATATTATTAAGTTAAGACGTATAAGAGTTATTTCCTGAAGTCTTATAAGTGTTTAGAAGTTTATCAGCACCGTTATAGGGCTTGTAATTCACCGATTCCACGTATTCTATTCCTGGATCAATACAAACTGAACGAGGGCATTTAACGGAGCGTTAATTGACGTAATTAGAACATTATTGTTTGCAATCGTTAATTAGGTTCGGAAAATATGGCGTAGATTTGAAAATGATTAATGTTTGGCCGATAAACATACATTCTTACTCGTACAGTAAAAACTTCTAAAATTAAACGTACACACTCGTATCCAGTGGTACTATTTTTTTATATATTCGCGCAAAAGACGAAGAAAACATTTTGCACAAAAGCCCAAAGAGATTTCAAATACTTTTTAAGACGATATTGCACCAGTAAGTGTAACGTAATCGTATCGTTGACGTATACAGTACCAACTATCATTTATATAGTACAACTGTGGCACAGATAACTTATAATGTGTACAGTGGGACTAGCACGAATAACTGCGTAAGTGTAACGTAATTAATCGTTCACGTGAAACAGTACAAACTGACATTTATCTAGGGCAACTGTGATACAGATAAGTCATAGTGTGCGGGGAAGCGTAACTCGTTGTTGCTTACGATACTAATACTTTTTCGCAAATGGTTTGCTGTATACCGTCAACGATAAGATAACGTTACACTTACGCAAATTTTCGTGGTAGGCCCGCATGTCTGTTTATAGGCGCCTCTAACTCCCTGTAACCCTGTACACTCTACTACCACAGCATAAATAGTAGATTAGTAGCCAAGGGCTGTAAGGATCAATTGCAGCCCGAGATATTCGCCTATAGTTCGAGGGTGCAATTGATGCTTACACCCGAGCTAACTACTCTGCTTTACATCTCGATTGTGAGGTAAGTAGAAAAAAACCAGCATTACAAAAATAAAATAAATGACTATTATACTCATACAAAGACAAGGCTGAATAGCGAAGCGACCTCTTTTGTCATTGGGCTGAATGCATGTCTATTGCCAGTATTATGATTATATAGATGTACGCGAACTTTTTGAAAGAGTGAAGTTTTTTTTAAATTACATACCGCCCTAGGGCTTTTTTAGCTACATTATTACCCTAGAGCGCTAATTGGTCACCTACAAGCCCCATTTGGGGGTCATAAGGTTCTACTTACCGAATATGAGAGATGTAAAAAAGGTTTACATAGACTGTGCTACTACAGTACTCTAGCTAGAGCACAAAACAAGAGCCTATTGTTATGTGCGAGGCTTTTATAGACGGATCTATATGTATAGTGCCGTGGGGTACCGGCTTAGAATAGTACCCCCCCAACTCTACCCGTGGGTGCGTAAAAATCTGCTAAGGGATAACAATCGGAAGGTGGGCAGCAGCACCTTCCCAGTATTAAAACCCCAAAACTGCGCTCGCCAACCCGCCTGCCAAGCGTGGCGAGTATTGGCAAAATCCCCCCAATGACGGACACATTAGGAACCAGGCCCCCAGTCCCCGGCAGCCCCGCTATTCCTGGCTACGGTAGCGGCCACGGTAACGGTGGGGCAGGGGGTGCTAAGAATCCCCGGCAGACGCCCGGCTACCACCCCCAACGACGACGACTGGCCCTGGTGACACACAACATACGCACAATGAGGACAGACGAGAAGATATATGAGCTGGAAGAAGAAATGAGTAAGTTACACTGGGACATAGTAGGGTTATCTGAAGTCCGTAGAGCGGGTGAGGACACGATAACCCTGAAATCAGGTAACCTACTCTACTACCGGGAGGGCGACCAACAGTCCCAAGGTGGTGTCGGTTTTCTCGTCCACAAGTCCCTTACTAACAACATAGTTAAGATCGATAGCGTTTCCAATAGGGTCGTATACCTAATACTCAGAGTATCCAAACGATATTCGCTGAAGGTCATTCAGGTATACGCACCGACGAAGTCGCACCCGGATGATGAGGTGGAGGATATGTATGAGGACATTAGTCGGGCCATACATACCTCTGAAACGCACTTTCTAGTTGTTATGGGGGACTTCAACGCGAAGTTGGGTAAGAGAAGCGAGGATGAGTTGAAAGTGGGGCAATTTGGATATGGACAACGGAACCGTAGGGGACAGAGGTTGGCCGACTTCCTGGAGAAAGAGGGACTCTTTATGATGAACTCTTTCTTTCAGAAGCCACCTCACAGGAAATGGACCTGGCTGAGTCCCGATGGTTCCACGAGAAATGAGATTGACTTCATTATGACCACCAAAAGGCAAATATTCACTGATGTCTCCGTGATCAACAGGGTTAAAACCGGTAGTGATCACCGAATGGTAAGAGGCACGGTGAATATTAATGTCAAACTGGAGAGGTCTCGTCTGATGAAGTCTACGCTCCGACCCACTCGTGCCCGTATTCAAGACCCCGAGAGCTTTCAACTTGAGCTATCCAATCGCTTCGATTGCCTTGAGAACATCGCTTCAGTGGACGAGATCAATAACAGGTTAGTAGAAACTGTCCATACAGTGGGTTCCAAGTACTTTAAACCCCACCGTACAGATAGGCCACAGAAACTCTCCAACGATACCCTCAACCTCATGGCTGAACGACGCTCATTGAAACTGCAGTCTTCGGATGATGCTGAAGCATATAGGCTGCTCAATAAACGAATATGGAAGTCCTTGCGACACGACATCCGGATCTTTAATACAAACCGTATTAAAGAGACGATAGAGCGGAAAAAAGGCTCCAAAGTGTTTGCAAGAGACATGTCTATTGGGCAAAGCCAGTTGACGAAGCTGAAGAGAGAAGACGGCAGTGTAGCGTCGACCAAAGCGGAAGTATTAGAAGAGGTAGAGAGTTTCTACGGACAGCTATACACCTCGGTCGCTAAACCTGTTAGCAGCTCGGCCAAAGACCCAAGAGCCAAGCTGACCCGACATTATACCGAAGATATCCCGGACATCAGCCTGTACGAGATTAGAATGGCTTTGAAACAGCTTAAGAACAACAAGGCGCCTGGTGACGACGGTATCACATCTGAGCTTCTGAAAGCGGGTGGAACACCGTTACTTAAAGTCCTTCAGAAGCTCTTTAATACCGTCTTACTTGAAGGTTCAACGCCAGAAGCATGGAACAAAAGCGTGGTGGTGCTGTTCTTCAAGAAAGGTGACAACACTTTACTTAAAAATTACAGACCCATCTCGCTTTTGAGCCATGTTTATAAGCTGTTTTCGAAGGTCATAACGAACCGTCTCAGTCGCAGGTTTGATGAATTCCAGCCTCCGGAACAAGCCGGTTTCCGAAAAGGCTATAGTACCATAGACCACATCCACACGCTACGGCAAGTTATACAGAAGACCGAAGAGTATAACTTGCCTCTTTGTTTAGCGTTTGTGGACTATGAGAAAGCCTTTGATTCGATCGAGACGTGGGCAGTGCTTGAGTCTCTCCAGCGGTGCCGTATTGACTATCGGTATATTGAAGTGCTGAAGTGTTTGTACAAAAACGCCTACATGTCAGTCCGAGTACAGGAGCAGAGTTCGAAGGCAATTCCATTGCAAAGAGGCGTGAGACAGGGAGACGTTATATCTCCGAAACTGTTCACCGCTACATTGGAAGACGCCTTCAAGCTTCTGGAATGGCAAGGACTTGGCATTAATATTAACGGCGAATACATCACTCACCTTCGATTTGCCGACGATATTGTAGTCATGGCAGAATCCATGGAAGACCTCAGTACAATGCTCGAAGGCCTCCATCGAGTTTCCCAACGGGTAGGTCTTAAGATGAACATGGATAAGACGAAAATTATGTCTAATGCCCATGTTGTACCCACCCCAATATCAGTTGGGAACTCAGTTCTCGAAGTTGTTGACGAGTACATCTACCTGGGACAGACAGTCAAACTAGGCAGGTCCAACTTCGAGAAAGAGGTCAATCGTCGAATCCAACTCGGCTGGGCAGCGTTCCGGAAACTTCGCGAAGTATTCTCGTCAAAAATACCTCAGTGCCTCAAGACAAGAGTCTTCGACCAGTGTGTGTTACCAGTGATGACTTATGGCACTGAAACGTGGTCTCTTACTATGGGCCTCATAGACAAGCTCAAAGTAGCACAACGAGCTATGGAGAGGGCTATGCTCGGGGTTTCTCTACGTGATCGAATCAGAAATGAGGAGATCCGTAGAAGAACGAAAGTCACCGACATAGCCCAGAAGATCAGCCAGTTGAAGTGGCAGTGGGCAGGGCACATAGCACGCAGAACAGATGGCCGATGGGGCCGAAAGGTTCTGGAGTGGAGACCACGGACCGGCAAGCGCAGCGTAGGTCGTCCACCGACACGGTGGACAGACGACCTGAGGAAGGTCGCAGGACGACGTTGGATGCAGGCCGCTTCCAACCGGTCCTTTTGGAAAATCATGGGGGAGGCCTATGTTCAGCAGTGGACGTCCTACGGCTGAGATGATGATGATGATATGTATAGGTGAGATATCACTGCAACAGCAAGCAGGATAAGGCTGACAACCGGCGCCGTCTCGTGCGGTGGCTCGCTCGTCTCGGATTGCGATATTCAAGCTCGTAATCGAACCAACACTGGTCTGGCACATACTGGCGCAATATCACAGATCAAAAACCGTAGACACAGATGGTAGTGGTACTGTGTTGTTAATATTGAAGTAATGTACCTATAAAGACTATTGTGAACTAGAGATATTATGAAGTGTTTAAACCATGGTATAAGGACTTTAAGGGAATTTTAACCGACTACAAAAAAGGAGGAGGTTCTCCATTCGACTAGGTTTTTCTACCGACTTCCAAAAATAGGAGGAGGTACTCAATTCGACTGTTTTTTAATGTTTGTTACCTCATAACTTTCGACTGGGTGAACCGATTCTCAAAATTTCTTTTTTGTTTGAAAGCTGGTGCTTCCCGTGTGTCCCGAATTTCGTCAAATTCGGTTCAGTACTTTTTGAGATACACTTCAATAACTGAATAGAATGGAAGTGGGTATAAAATTTTTCAAATTGTTTGTTATCTCTGAACTTTCGACTGGGTGAACCAATTTTGACGATTCTTTCTTTATTTGAAAGCTGGTGATTCCCGTGTGGTTTCAATTAAATTTCATCAAATTCTCAAGTAAATTAAGAAAAGATATTTAGCCTATTTTGACGATTTGATAATATCATCATCCACTGTGAATGACATCGACCCCGTAATTAGCCAGGGTCACTAAAAAGGGTGAAAATTATTATTTTTCCAAAAAACAGAACCGACAGTGTAAATAACTTGTTGAAGTCGGAACCATGGTAGTTCAAAACTACCTATTAAATATTGTTATTTGACAGCTATCATCATCAGCCTGTAGCAGTCCACTGCTGGACAGGCCTCTCCAATTGCACGCCACTTAGGTCTATCTTGGGCAGCTATCTCATACAAGTAATATATCAATAGTCAATAAGTTACGAGTCGTAAGCAAAATGATCCGTTTTTTTATAGGGACCCAGGATTAGTCACTTTTATATATAAGTACCTACATACCTATACCACGGTTTACCTATACCACGTTTTATAATGTGGTATAGGTAAACCCATTTGGAGAATACAAGTTAGCCAAAAAAAAACCCCGACACCCCAATATTTTCTAACTTTTTTTTGTGTATTTTCTCGTTTTCTCTAATATTGTACCAATTTTGCTTTGCGTGGCCTGAAGGTGTATTAGAGACCAAATTCAACTAAAAACATCCGGTCTAAAACAGATTTTACAAATGTTATGGTGGTAAATAGGTACAATTTCGGAGAAAAAGGGAAAAATCACAAAAAAAAGTTAAACATATTGGGGGGTCGGGGATTTTTTTTGGCCAACTTGTATTCTCCAAGTGGTCCCCCGAACACGCTCATTTGGTTTGTCGGTCCCTCTACCAAACACCCTATATATTTATACTATTACATATCTTTTATATCAGCGTCCGATTACCGAGTATACTATGTATCCACCACAGCATAAAAATAGTAAGTTTACATAGACTGTGCTATCACTATGAGTAGAAACTTATAATTAGCTTTTATATTATTTAATTTAAAATATATAACTCTGTTAGTTAATGCTGTTAGTTTCTATAACATAAAAAAATGAAAATCATTGATATTTTTAAATCTAGCAATGCTTACATACTGTAGGAGTTAAATGTATGACTAACCATGTAGCATAAATATATCACATTATTAGGTATGTGTTTTAAATGCACCCAATAAATCGTAGAAATTATTCAAAAGACGCAAAAAAATATTTAATAATTATCAAGCGAAATATATGTGTTTTATTGCACTCAATAAATCGTTGAATTAATTTAGAAGGCGCCAATAAATTTTAATAAAAATTGGATGTCTAAAAAGTATGTAGAGTTCAAAAGTATAAACAATATGAAATCGAGTTCAATCTGATTTAGGTTGCCGGTATATGTCCTTGAATGCCATTTGTTTACATTCAGAAACCGGTGTCTCTGAGTTTCCACTGCACCCAAGCACGGAACAAGTTCCATTTGTCAGTACTTGCGACATGGCTGCGATTAACAAGATCCGAAAGATTGCATCATATGTGCGTTTCAATTGCTGTCATGGCATTGTTAGCGTTTCCAAAATGTACATGCGACGTGAAAGATCGTTAATTTTGCAACTTTTGCTTACTATAATCGCTTCTCAGTCTTAAGAAGTAGTATGTCTCCCCGGGTGGAAAATTGATTGGTATTTTGAAGCTTTACGAACGATAAACGCAACCCTTGATGACAATTTCACTCACAGATTTGCAACTCTGCCCTTATGACAAATTTGCAACTTCTGCCTATACCGCAACAGCTTTTAAGTCGAAAGTAGCATCATGTCTCCACGGGCCGAAAATTGATTGGTATTTTGAAGCTTTACGAACGATAAACAAAACGACCCATATAGACAATTTCACTCGCAGATTTTCAATTCTCCCCTTATGACAATTTTGCAATATTTGCCTACACCGTAATAGCTTCTAAGTCTTGCTGCCCTTACGAGTATGACATTTTCTAACATTATAAGCAATTTAATTAATAATAAAGAGTCTAGAGTAGAAATTAAAAATATAGAGTCAGCAAAAGAAGCTTTTACACGAACTTCCTGAATTGGTAAATACTGCAAGCGAATCCACCTCAAATGTTGTGGCCGCCAAGAATTAAAATCTTAACAGGTGTAGTAGAAGATTAACTTTGACTTAAAGATACAGCCATGGGGTGCCGGCTTAGAATAGTACCCAACCCAACTCTACCCGTGGGTGCCGTAGAAGCCGGCTAAGAGATAACAATCAGAAGGTCAGCAGCACCTTCCCAGTCAAAAACCCCAAAACTGCGTTCGCCAACCCGCCTGCCAAGCGTGGCGAGTATTGGCAAAACCCCCCCATTTTTTTTTTATGAGGGCCTATGTTCAGCTGTGGACATCCTACGGCTGAGATGATGATGATGATGAAAGATACAGTATGGTTCATATTTCAGTTGTTGAACTCAAGATATATTTCAAAGGTAACATAAATAAATATAAGATGATAGAGAAGTAAATTTCAATTGGTTTAGGTTGAAATTTTTAATTAGGTATGTCGATATATCAATCGTATGGTATGGTACCAAATGGTACAAAACATGGCAAAAGCGCGTCAGACAATAAGTAGAGTTGATCCCAACGCTCTATAATACCGGGTTGATTCAAATATACTACTTACATAATTTTTTAAGCTATTGCATAGCTTCTATCGCGGGCCTTGAGCGTGGAGACCGAATCCAGAAATTCCGTAACGAAAATAACCTAACACCCCCCACCCCGACTCCATCTATCGGTGAATAGCAGAACTTTTAATGACTTTTTGAAATATCACGCTTGTCTCTTTAGTTCAGCAACTCGCCTCTAGATGGCATTGGTTAAATAATTATAATTGCATAAGTTGATTTGGCATCTATCGATGAATAGCAGAATTTTTAATGACTTTTTGAAATATCACGCTTGTCTCTTTAGTTCAGCAACTCGCCTCTAGATGGCATTGGTTAAATAATAATAATTGCATAAGTTGATAAAAACAGCTATGCAATAGCTTTACCGCGGCAGTCTCCGAGTGCCACACGTCTTTTTTTATGTTAATAAGTGGCTGAACTAACCTTTGTCAGGTTAGTCGCTATAGTACGCTAAGGAATATATATTTTGACGAATAAGTATGAATACTACTTAGCAGTATAGTCAAAACACCAATTAACATTTTGTCACTTGTGACGAAATTCATCTGGACAGATGTCTCGTTATAATATAATAAACAATACGATATTATATGAGTTCAGCGGTGACGAACATTGTTACAGTGCTGAAATCAATTCCACATTGTTTGGTGAGATCTTTATTTTGTAAGAGGGCATCAGAACAATCGTTGTTTATAATTAGGTACGTTTAGTACGTACAACTATACAATATACGTTTACAAACAAATTATATAACCCTAAAATACACTGCTGTTACAGTAAATTGTCAAAACATATGCTCATATTCGAAATTCCTCTTTAAAGTCAGGTACCTAATATTGCCATGTTATACCAGAAGCGCTCGCAGCCGAGCTTGCCTTGGCGATCTTAACCGATCAAACACTTGCTGCGATCAGGACTTGGATGGGTGACTGCTAGTGGCATTATTCAACTGGGCGCTTCCGTGCTTCGGAGGGCACGTTAAACCGTCGGTCCCGGTTGTTATTCTTAAGACAACAGTCGTTAGGCTATGTCGAATGCCTTGGGGCGGCCTGAAAACTTCGACATGGGTTGGCCACTAACCTATCCACCAAGCCGCACTGGGCTCGCGTGGTGGATTATGGCCCAACTCCTCTCTCTGAGAGGAAGGCTCGAGTCCCAACAGTGGGAACAAAATGGGCTGATTATGACCTAATACTGTGTGTACCAAATCGGCCGGTAAATAGGGCCGCAGCAAACTTTTAAGGAAATGTAGTCCCATACAAAACCAGCCGACGAGAAAAAAAATTGTTAAATAGGCCGGTAAATAGGGCCGCAGCAAACTTTTAAGCAAATGTAGTCCCATTCAAAACAAGCCGACGAAAAAAATAAATAGTAGGTTAATTCATTTTCAAGGAAAAACGAAAAACGCGGCGGCGTGTGTATTCTTTTACGGAATAATTTTGAATTTTCGGAGCTCCCATTTTGTAAACAAATTTCTACTGAGAAATATTTTGAATGTTGTGGAATCAATATACCATCACTTAATTTGATTATTTTATGTATTTATCGTACTCCAAATAATAATGTAAATATATTTTTTGACAATTTGGAAACAATTTTACATACAATTACAAAAAAAAGAAATAAAAAAATTATTATCACAGGTGACCTTAACATAGATACTCTTAAAACCAATAATATAACCTCCCGTTTGCAAGATTTAGCTGCTAATTATAATTTATTTTTCCATATAACGAAACCTACACGCCAAAAATCATGTATTGATCACTTTATAAGTAATATTAGTGAGGCTACTGGAGAAGTTCATGATCTATTTCTATCGGATCACAACACTGGCCAAACTCTATCAATGCCTGTAGTAAAAAAACCAACAATAATAAATCATTGGTACATAGAGACACGAAATTACAACAAGGAAAATATTCAAAAATTTCAAGATTGTTTGTCATCTTTAAGTTGGTCTGAGGTTTTTGAGACTGAAAACCTTGATGAAGCCTTTAATAACTTCCATGAGACTTTCAGTTTATTTTATAACCTTTGTTTTCCAATGGAACGAAGAAAAATTAAAAGTAGTAATTCAGCACCTGCTTGGATTACTACTGGCATACGAAAATCCAGTAAGCGAAAAAGACAACTTCGTTTTCTATTTTACAAGAATAAAACCAACAAAAGAAAAATTGAACTACAAAAATATAGCTGTCTACTAAGGAAATGCGTTCAAAGCTCTCAACAGGCCAATAATTATAAACATATAAAAACAGCAAAAAATAAATGTAAGCTACTTGGCAAATTGTCAAGAATAAGACTGATTGTGTGCAGACATATTCAGGTATTAGTTCTATTCTTTTTGATAATAATGTTATATGTGATCCGTTAAGAATTGCAGAAGCTTTTAATAATTTCTACATTGGCATTACAGCAAACGCTACCAATGAATCTATTGTTTCAACCAAATACAAAATACCTATCTTAAACCATAGCATGTTCCTTGAACCATGCAGTGAAACTGAAATAGTAAGAATTATAAGTTCGCTCAGTAATACTCGTGCTGTTGGTTTTGACGGTATATGTACAAGGGTGATTAAAGAATGTTCAATGATTATTTCTCCAATCTTACAATATTTGATAAATCTTTCCTTCTCTACGGGTTTGTTCCCAGAGAGGCTCAAACAGGCAATAGTTCGACCACTTTATAAAAAAGATGATAAACTTGACATGAATAATTATCGTCCTATCACTTTGATTCCTATCTTATCTAAAATATTTGAAAAAGCTATGCACCATCGTATCAATGACTATGTGGTAAAGTTTGGTATTATCAAAGAAGAACAAAATGGTTTTCAAAAAGGTAAATCAACAACTCTAGCAGCCTACACTCTTGTTAGTAAAGTAGTAGAACAAATTGATAAACGCTTTCCTATTTCAGTGCTCTTTTTCGATATGAGCAAGGCTTTTGATTTCGTTAATCACAAAATGCTTTTAACTAAATGCGAAAATTATGGACTTAGAGGACCAGTTCTTAACTGGCTTCATAGTTACCTCTCTGGCCGTAAGCAATCTGTTGAGATAACTTCTCTTAATAAAAGACTAATTTCAACATCTTATAGATCTGCCTACCAAGCTAATAGCAGTGGTGTACCACAAGGTAGTATATTGGGCCCACTTCTGTTTTTACTGTACATAAATGACTTGCCTTCGGCCGTTGACCATAAATGTATACTTTTTGCTGATGATGTATCAGTTGTTGTGCAAGACAATAATAAATCCACAACTGATAAACATGGAGATCTGTTAAATATTGCTACTGACTCTATAGTTACTTGGTTAGACTCCAACAACTTACGTGCCAATATCTCAAAAACTAGATATATAAATTTTTGTAACTACAAATCAATTAAAAATAATTTTAGTGTAATGTGTAAAGGCCAACAAATAGAATCTACGGATGAATACAAGTTTCTTGGCATATATGTAGACCAACATTGTAATTGGAAGACACACATTGACTATGTCTGCTCCAAACTTAACCGATTTGTCTTTGCACTAAAACGATTACGGCGTACAGCTAATCAAAATGCTGCACTCACTGCCTATCATGGCTATGTAGCATCAGTTCTGAGGTATGGTCTTCTACTTTGGGGAAACTCTACCAATGTCACGAAGGCATTCCTAGTGCAAAAAAAATGTATCAGAGCTGTTTGTGGTGTGGGTCCTCTTGATTCGTGTAGACCACTCTTTAAAAATCTAAAATTATTAACCCTAACGGGCTTGTATATCATGCAAGCAGGACTTTTTGTAAAAGAGCATCCTCACCTATTTGAAAAATTAGGAAATAATAAGTATCCTCGACTAGTTAGTAGAGATCCCACCAGGCTACGCACACCCACTTGTAATACTGCCTTATGTACTCGAAATTGTAATGTTATGTCTATTAAAATTTTTAACAAAATTCCAGTGGCGATCAGGGAGCTCCCATATAAATATTTTAAATTGAAATTACACCAGTGGCTGACTGAAAACTGTTTCTATACAATCAAAGAATTTATGAAGTTTAAAAAGTGACTATTTTATTGATATTATATTGTAATATAGGTATATTATGCATTTGAATTTAACTATGATTTCTGGTTTGGATGTGTCAGCTGTAATTATAATTGTTTGACTAATAGTGACTAAGATATTGTAACATTATAGGCCTGACATCTTTTATCTTTAAGTTTTATAATTATTTGACATTAATATTATTTAATTTAATTAACTTAATTTCAATTGCATTCTATTAATTTATAAACATTTAAACTGTATTTTTTTCTGCCATTGTAATGTATTTAATTTTTGTATGCCAGTTATTGGTGAAGCATGCTGAACCTATCTAATAGCTTAACAACTTTATTGTACCATGTTTCGTGCAAATAAACAAATTTCAATTTCATAGAATATGCATACCAAGTTTCGTCAAGATTGGTTGAACAATGCGACTTGTACAGGGGGACCAACACAACCTAACAAACACACGGACAGATGAAAGTCAATTTGGCCAGTTAAAGCAGAGACGCTTCACTCCGCTCGGTATATCAGACGATTCATTTTTCGTTCGTCATTCATTCGACACCATTCACTCGAAATGAAACTTCTGAACACAAAATGAAACAAGAGTGCCGAATGAAATCATGAATGAACCGATCCAACGATGTTGGATATTTTCATTCGCATCTTTCACTCCCATTCCGAATAAACGACAAATGAACTGTCTGAACACAGAGAGAACGTTCACTCGGATTTGGCCATTTTGTCTCGAGGCCTGTAGAAGACGAACGTCGCTACGCCACATCGCTACTTTAAATATTTTCTCTAACTTCGTCACAGCATGGTGTTCAAGTGGAATGATGCATTACGCTGCTGATTTTAGATAACTTTCAAAACTATCAATTCCTTTGGAACCAATAACTTCCTCAATAAAGACGCACGCTTCATTCGACGACATATTGAATGAAAACAGAAGTGAATGTTCAGTTCTATTTCATTCCAGCTAAGCTGTGTGAACATGGAATGATAGAAAGATGAAGCATTCACTCGAGTGAACATTCATTCGAGTGAAACGTCTGATATCACCTTAATATTACTATAGTGTTTATAGTACTGTCATTAAAACAATACCTTTGCGGCTTTAGATTTTTTAACACCCGAAGCCGTCACTCAAGCTCGTGACACGCTCAAGCCTATAAAGAGTAGAAGATAAGTAAAACAGGTAGTGTTATTCAGAACTCGTCCCAACCTTATCTTTAGTCCACGCATTCTTGAGATAGCGTTAATTATCTGTCTTGGCGTGCATCATAATACACTTGCTCAATACTTATGCAGGTTGCTTTACAACACTGGTTCTTAACCTTTTTGTAACAAGGGGGCGTTTCACAAAATGTCTGTCCTGCCATGGATCACCAGCTGTTTGGAGGTAATGTACAGTAAAATAGAATGGATTTAAAGGTTGTTATATTCATTAATGAGTTTAAACTTATTCCTTCTTCACCATTCCAATCCTGAACTACTCGTTCCGGCCTAGCTTTGCATCCATATACTGTTCAAAACTTCTTACCACGAAGCATCGCGTAAATAAATTATGGAATGCTCTGCCGGCGTACGTTATCCTTGCAGCAATGACCCCCAGGGTCATAGCTGCAAGGTGACCTCCAGAGTTTCAAGCGGGGCGTGAAAAAGCATCTCTCGGGTCATCATAGGGGTGGCGATTAGTGCAGCGTCCAGCTGCGTTAATATTCATCGCTTCTTGATTCCATCTTCGCTTACCATCAGGCGAGAGGGAGTCATTTTGGTGAACCATTATAAAAAAATGCATACAATTGTTAAAAGTATTTAAATATTTAGTGGTAGTAGGGATAAGTAAGGTATGTATTTAATATACAATGTATATTATTATAATGGGATTTTTGTACTTGCATCCTCTTTTCTAAATTAAACTAAATCCCTGTGTCTGTGTTACTCAAAGCCAAATAATAAATCAAATGATATAATACTTATTCGTTTTGAAAAGTAGACATTGTACATTGGAAGCCAGTTCAGTCGGATTTATTTTATTCGGTTTCAGGAAATCGTACCAAAACATAAACGTATGTCGGCACTGGCATCCAACAGATTTTGGTGCTTGTTTTTAATTATAAAAAGTGGCGAGTGCTTGCATAGATATGCTAATACAAGTACAATTTGAAAAATTTAATACCGACTTCCATTCTATTCAGTTATTGGAGTGTATCTCAAAAACTACTGGACCGAATTTGATTAAATTAAATGGGACCTCACGGGAAGCACGGGTAAAATACATTTAAAAGATACAGAATTGAGTACATCCTCTTTTTTTTGGAAGTCGGTTAAAAAAAACATCTGTATGTTAATCTTCTTGCTGGCTTTACTGGGGATTGTACCACCCTTAGCAACTCGGGTTATAATGGGTGGTAACGTTTGTTCCACCCCTGTTTTAACCATTTATCACAAGCCCCGTTCTCATTTCTAACTATCGATCCATAGACTTGGCTCATTCATTATTATTTGTTTTAGCACACTATTGGCAATTATTAGCCCCGATTTGGGGTAAAATACAATTCAAAAGAGTTATATTTTGAATTATTAGCTACTAGCTGCTCTCCGCGGTTTCACACGCGCGGTGATAGATGACGATGATGAAGATGAATCTTATAAAGCCTATTTTACTCAGGGTGAATGTAGCTTTCCAATGGTGAAAGAATTTTCGAAATCAGTCCAGTACTTTTTGAGCCAATTCATTACAAACAGCTACTACAAATCTTTCCTCTTTATATATAATATTAGTATAGATTTTCAACCGACTTTCAAGAAAAGGAGGAGGTTCTGAAGTCGCCGCGTATATTTTTTTTTATGTATAGTAGGCCGATTTTGTTAATTATTTTTTATACTTCCGAGGTGGCGCATTTAAATTTCATCAAATTCGGTCAAGCGGTTATTTTACAATCCAATAACTGAAAAGCGATTCGCCTATCTTAATGATATCGTAATTGACGGCGAATGACAATCGATTCCGTCTCAAGCAAGGGTCAATAAAGGTTAAAAAAATCCTAAAAAAGGGAACCGACTTCAACACCAAAAAGTGTGAAATAACTGGTCGAAGTCGGTACCACGCGCTCAGTATTGTATTATTAGGTACTTTTGAACTATCATGGTACCGACTTCAACAAGTAATTTCAGACTTTTTAGCGTTGAAGTCGCTTCCATTTTTTGGTATTTTTTTTTTTGTTTTAGTAATGTCCAAATCGTAAACATAGGTGGATACTTCCGCTTTATTTTATGTAAATCCTATCTATTCTACAAGACAACGTTCTGTGAATAATTATCAAGCAAGGCAAATATAATATGTATGTAGATATATTCTGTGGTATTATAGACTCTAATTAGTAGGTGGGTTATATGTATGTAATACCTGTACAATAGCTTCCTACTCAAACCTTCCTACGTAGAGAGTAGAGACCACACGCAATAAACTTATAGTAGGTAGGTACTACCTACCTAGATATTTTATAGCTACGCAAAGAGCGCCTACTGCGTTTAAAAAAGTTTTAAAGTCGTATAAAAATTAGTACAATAGTATATTATGCAACTAGTGAATACGTGGACGGATTTAAATCGAGGGCCATAAATCACGATCTATGATATATATAGAATTACGAGTAAGTGAAGGATTCTAACGACTGAATTCGTGATTATTGAATCACGAGCGTAGCGAGTTATTAATATTAGAATCCTGAGCGATTCGAGTGATTCATGGCCCTCGATATAAACCCGTTTTATTCAAGAGTTGAATACTTTACTTTATACCATGACGAGAAAAAGAAAAAAAATAAGCGAAAATAGACATTTAATGAAGAAAAAAGGAAAGTTAAATTAATTAAAATGCACATTAAAAATTGGAACAATTACTAAACATAAGAGTAATTTATTTATTATTATTATTATTATTATTTTCTATAATCGCAGCAAAGAACACAATACTTTTTTTCTAATGCTAAACTCCTTGTCGCAAATCTCGAGGAGTTTGCACAAAGAGTTTGTATGTCGACTATTCTTTGCATAAGGAAGATGTATAAGCATTGTGATGGAGATCGAATATATTGGTGTGTTCTAAATTCAAACACCAAAACATTTTTCAAGTACATTTTTCAGGGATAAATGGGAAATAAATATCATCATTGGGACTGGCCGGTTGGCGCATTTGGTAGCAAATGTGCCTTCTGAACTGCAGATCACGGGTTCGATCCCGAGCACGGCAATCATTAGTGTGCATGAACATGTCTGCTTGAAATGTGTCTGTGTGTGCATAGTGTATATGTATATAAAATATGTAGTGAAGGCTCTGCCTAGATTGAAACCTTAGGGCAGAGTAGTAAATCGGATTTTCTAAAGAGCCTTTTAAAAAATATAAGATGTGTTAGCGGGCCAGACTAAAAATAACTAAGCACATTACTGAACTGAAATAAGTATCTATTTTTATTTAATTACCATATTTGGTCTTTACATTAGGTAATTGATATATAGGTGATTATTTTGATGAGAATCCAGAGACTTGACTTCTCTTGATAATAGTTTCATTTATATCGGGCGTCATATTCGTAGTAGTGATTTTCAGAAAATAGATTTGCATTTTGGTCGCGGGCTGCATCATTCTGGTCTGAGAGCCACATGTGGCCCGCGGGCCGTATGTTTGACATGCCTGCCTTAGATCTTATGTTAATGTTGTCCAAAAACCTATTGTGAAAATAATGGATTAAAATTAATGTTTTAGACAACAAAAGAACAATACCGATGCAATAGACAGATTTATTTCTTTCCCGATTCGGTATTACAGAAAACCTGCCATAGGTATACATACATTTAATTTATTGGTGATGTGTATTGCCATAAGAATTGTAAGTGAGACATAGAAATAAAGATCATCTACAAATAAGTAGAAACAAGAATAAATATAGCATCAGGTAAGTATAATAATAATAATAACAATAACACCGTGGACCCTGATTCTCCCTGGGGCTAAATGAGACCCCTGACCCCTGGCTTGCCTTAATTGACCGTCCGAGGGTGGAGACGCAAGAGCAAGTAACAAAAAACTCCAAGGGTGGAAGTGTTAAAGGGCATAACGCCGGTAGTAGCGCTCTAGTGAAACCGCAGCACACCTCTCGACACTCTATAGCCATCCACACCAACGTTGCCCCTTTTGTCACCACTCATGGTGGCCTTTATGGGGGTCCGTTTAGTGGATGGCAAGTCACCACCTGCCTAAATATTTTAACATGAGACTAAAATTGGCAGGTGCCGTAGTCTCTTCCATAACCCACTATCTTCCTTATCACTAATAAGTTCATCTCAATAGCCTGGCCATTTTACCCATATTTGTAATAGTTATAAGTGCCATGTTACCCTTCATCCAACATTTTTTCTGTTTTTTATACTCCTCTGTATTTTTATACCAAACAGGCCTCTAAGTGTTGGCTACAGCCCCACTTATGCCTTTGTAAAGGACCGGATCAAATCCGTGATTTTTTTTAAATAAAAGGAATAATAACAATAAGTAGCTAGATAATATTAGGTACTTACTGATTATGATTAGTACCTAGGCCTACGTAGGTATAATGAAAATGATTGATCACGTCTTATGGACAGCTTGCAACAGAATCCATACAGAATACAGGCAATGAACGCATTGCATGCAGCCTCCCATATGTGGAAATGCTGAGCAAACCAGTCTCATCTCATCTTGCAGTTTGCCTAGAGAAAATCACGAATGAATATTAAAAACCTGTGGCGCGAGAATTGAAGTACAATTTAAACGTAGAAACGTTCCCGCACAAACTATTTTAGTAACAATTATTGTTATTTTTCAATAACAAAAAATACATAAGTACGTAGGTACAGTTAAGATACCAGTATGGATATTTTACTGAGTATACTATTTATTTTGTTTGTACTACATAAATAAAGGCAACTACGCCAATGCAGCGTAGGTAAATGCTCAACAATTATTGCATTTTTTGGCCAAACGAGTTTGTTTGTGGTAAAAAACATAAATGCAATAAATTTCTGTTTAGAATTAGGTACTTAATACTAATTATATTTAGCGGATTTAAATGATTAAATATAAGCAATAAAAGCTGTTGCACGAGTCCTAATTTAGCACTTACCGAAAAAATCCTCCCAAGTCATAGAATGATCTGAGTCAGCGTTCGCTCCTTCCATCTTCGTACACTATTCAGCGAGAACTTGACATAATTCCGTGAAAACAGCATAGAAACATGGACTAGGAAACTGGTTCCCTTTTATTTAAATCACAAATCACATAATGTCATGGTCTTATTGATAACGGAGAAACATCGTGTTTTATTTGTTTCGGAAGTGCGGAGAAGCGACGCGCACGGGCTCCCGCGTCGGAGACTCCTCGTGAATGAAGCATCGGAACTTTACGGAACGGAACGAACGGAAAAGTATGGTTTGGTTCGGTTTTGATTGTTCGCTGTTCGCTGCAGTTGGTGCAGTGCAGTTGCACATGTAGTCTGAGAGTTGCACTCAGAATTCTAGGGCATATTATATACTTATCTAATCCAATGATCAAGTAGGCAAGCTCGTATGTACATGTGCTTAGTTTTTTTGGTTGGTTGGCAGACGTGGTTTCAGAAAAATACATATAATATTGTAAAATTTTAGTAAAACTAAGTATCTACCTACTGCCCTTATATAGGACGCCCCATGACTATGCGACATGAAGGGAAAGTGCCTTTAATGTAGAAAGGATATTTAGCTGAAAGGAGCCTTCATTTATATAAATTTTAGTTTTTAAAAGTTCTTAATACTGGTGAATACTGATTAATAGATAGGTAGTAGATTTTTAAAAAGTACTCTCTTCGTCTAGGAATCGAACCGATTCAAGTGTGAGAAAAAAAACACTCTTTATATGATGCCAATCGACAAATATACAATAAATAATAATTCCACGTAACATAGTATCTCAAAAGAGAGGAATGACGTTGAATGTTTGATTAGAAATTATTATGAATTATTAAAATTATTTATTTAGAAATACTTCCAATTTTAAGAGACGGGGTAAAAATCTCCGCGGCAACAAAACTTAGGTTGGTAGGTAGGTACAATTGATGGAGCTTCAGGTCATCATAGTCGGAGAGCAGCAGAGTTGAACATTTTCCTACTTAGATTTGTACAAATGGACCGCTTAGATGGCAGGCAAGATCCCCAGATCCCGCACTGCTTGAGGGGATACGTGAAAAAATTGCTATACAAAAAGCAATAAGTACCTACCTGCAACCACGTGGGCGAGTTACAAACAGAATTGAGACATAGGTAGGGTAGGTAGGGATGTAAAACACATACACTCACTCACACACACCTACACACACATAAACACACACAAACACTATCATCATCTTTATATGTAATATTAGGACCTAAGATTAATTCTAAATTCTTAAGATTGGCTGATCAAATGGCTAGCAGTAGTCCAACGCTGGGGAAAGAGCGCTGTATGCTGAAACACGGGTGATGAATCTAGTTCAGCAGCAGATACTCTTGCACAAATTTGCTCATATTTTCTAGCCCCATTATAATGTATGAAATAACATTGTACAATTGTTTGAGTAAAGGTTTTATTTATTATTATTATTAATATAGGTATACCATATATGCTCGATATATCGAGTATTCAATTCACCATAATTATGATAAGAGAATCAACAGGCAGCGAACTTACTAAAAGTTTGACGATTTGCATAAGACGAGAATGTGATCCACATTGTGAGCATTTAATTAATTAATTTAATAACAAATCTGACTCACTCAGACTTCGGCAATTTTGTTTTGATGAAAATGATTAATTTAACGTTATTCCTTTCTTTTGAGATAGTGTCACTTTAGAGGAATTATTATTTCGTTTGGCATCATAAAAATACAGCATGTTTTTTTTCACATTTGAGTCGGTCCGATACCCAAACGAAGCAAGTAGTTTTTAGAAATTCTTAGAATGCAGTATTACTAACTTTTATAGATAAAATAAATTCTCCTTTCAGCTAAGTATCCCATCTACAATAATAATGGCACTTTCCGTGCATGTCGCAGAATATTGGGACGCCCTGTATAGACATATATGGTCTTGTAATTTAGTAGATACAAATATTATTACAAACAAAGAAGATAATTTCGTCAAAAACAAACCAATACTTACTTACGCAACAATGAAAAACTTATAGCACGGTAATACCGTGGTTAAAGTGTAATTCGATCAAAAATGTGAAATGAGAGCCAAGTCACGGTAATATTATCTATTTCAAACATAATATTACTGTGGCCAAGTTCATTATGTATATGCCGAGTCCCTATAATGTAAAGCCAATAATTCCCGACCAAATGATCTCCAGGCAATAATACGCAGCCAATATTTCGTGAAATGGTTTTGACTTGTTGACTGTACATTACAAGCTGTGCATTATTTGGCTGCGTTTTATCAACACGGCCTGATATTGCTCTATTTATCAGTTCAATGTACATGAAAAATCAGGATGTGCTCTATTGGCTGTTAAATACGGGTCAGACACTTTTTGTACAGGGCTATAATGTAAAGCCAATTATCCGTGTACATCACAAATTATAAAGACATGGCATAGGCAAAGCCCTGCTTACACGTTCCAGTGTTCAGTGTAGATATTTTATCGATACAATTTTCAGTACGCTGTCCTGATTTAGTCATCATAATTCTGGCGTTGTGTGGTCACCATTAAACCTAACGCTACCCCTCGCTTCGCTCGTCGTCGCACCTACTGTGACTTTCGTTCACTCTCCAACTCGCCTACACAAGCGAGGCATGAAGATGATATTCTATATTTGTCTATTGGCATCGAATTATTGGCCGTTCATTATTGGCTGTGCATCATCGTCACGGCCTGATATTTCGCAGCCAATAATCGGAAGCATGTACATGAATTTTTGGCTGTGCAGTATCAACACGAACCGATTTTGTACAGGTAATAAAACGCAGCCAGGAAAACCATGTATTCCAAATACATGTACACGACTTAAAGGCCGTGCATTATTGGCTGTACATTATTTGGCTGTGTGCATTATTATAGTTGTACATTATTGCCTCCAATTTTGATATTATATAGAAACTATAGACGACGATACCTACGCATATCACGGCATAGAGTAATTTAAGTATAAGTAAGTTTTGCACCTGTAATTGCATGTACCTCATAGGTCACCTTAGGTTCTGAATTATCAAGTCACCATTCCAACAATCGACTAAAATAGCATTCGAGCAACTTTTTTCTACACTCGAGAGCAATGAATCCGGGTCACTTAAAGAATCCTAAAAATCTCGGAAACTAAAAATGCTAGGTTAATGCAATAAATTGTATTTAATAGACAATGTAATACTCCTTAAATGAAGGTATTAAAACTTCTTAGTTATTGTAAAGTTATATCATAAAAAAATCAAATTTGAAAAAGGGCCACTTTCGAAGATGGAACTACGAAATTACAGCATTTGGTTTTGCTTTTGTTTGTAATCTGTCATTTATGTGGGTACATAAACCATGTTGATAGTGCTCTATATTCATTATTCAAGCTGAAGTTATGTCGCTTACGCCTGAAGAATGCACCAGAATACTTACAATGCTGGAAACCGGCCGGAGTCAGCGCGATACAGCCAGGACTGTCGGTGTGTCGCTGTCAACAGTACAAAGAGTTCTCCGACGTTACGAAGAAACTGGTTCTAACCTACGCAGACCAGGATCGGGCAGAACCAGGTGTACCACAGCACGAGAAGACCGATACTTGGTGAACACCATGCTTCGAAATCGCTTTCTCACAGGAACTGAACTCACAAATCAGTTTCGACGCCTCGGAGGAAGTAACCCAAGTGCATGGACAGTAAGACGTCGGCTTGCTGAATCTAATTTAAAACCCCTTAGACCTGCAAACGGCCCTAAACTGGAGCGTGGGCATCGTATTTCAAGACTAAGATATGCCCAGAGCCACGTAAATTGGAGTATTGAAGATTGGTCAAAAGTTATGTTCTCCGACGAATCAAAATTTATGCTCTACAAGCACGATGGAAGACACAGAGTGTATACAGTAAGCAAGCATGCATCGAAGAAAAAGTAGCCTACGGTGGTGGGTCTGTACTTGTGTGGGCCGGAATTTCTTCTGAAAGTCGCACAGAGCTGGTGATCATAGAAAACGGCTCTTTAACTAGCGAAAGATATGTGGAAGAAATCCTCAATGATCACGTTGGTCCATTTATGGTCAATTTAGGTGAGGATGCTATATTTATGCATGACAATGCCCGACCTCATACAGGTAGGATTGTGAATGACTAGGTACCTTCAAGAGATGAACATTACTCGTATGGAGTGGCCAGCGCGCAGCCCGGATATCAACCCGATCGAGCATGCTTGGGACGAGCTAGGCAGATGCGTAAAACAACGAAACCCTCCCCCAATCACGCTTCGTGAGCTCAAAATTGCTCTCACAGAGGAATGGGAGAATATTCCCCAAAATCGTATAAGGAACTTGGTGTACAGCATGCCAAACCGCGTAAACGCAGTAATGGAAGCACGAGGAGGCAATACGAAGTATTAAAATTCAAGAAAATCGTAATAAAGTTCAAAAATTTCATGTTTCCTATTTTTGTTTTAAGGAGAGATCAGCAGTTTTTTTCTTTATGTAATTTTGTGTTAATAAAATGTATGGTGACTCATATTTTTTTTTTACTTTCATTTAATAGTATTTAGTATTAGGAGTATTACATTGTCTATTAAATACAATTTATTGCATTAACCTATCATTTTTAGTTTCCGAGATTTTTAACATTCTTTAAGTGACCCGGATTCATTGCTCTCGAGTGTAGTTTCAAACGATGTTCAAGTGATCCGAAAGTTTTGACGTGTAACGTCTTATAAATCACTTAACGCTGGCTGCACGCACGAAAAAGTATGACTATAATATATTATCATGTTCCGCCTGAGCCGAGCGTGCAAGCAAGAGCGCGGAACAAGCGATAGAGAGGCACGATCGGCCTAAGCGTTCAGCTTGTCTTATGACTTTATCACATAAAATTGGACTGGTAGAAAATGCTACTTAGCATTAAGTCCTCGTGGTACATTTGTTTTGTGCTAAATAATAAATAAATAAATAAAATTATCGTCAGTAAACTGACTTTACAGACAACCATATTTTGGTTGTTTTGTTTATCATGGTAGATTTCTAAACGTCAACTGCGCTCTGCTTAGATGAGACACGCTACATCGAGGTTGATGATTTTTAAAGTATTATTGATTCTCTTTTTTAATCATCGATCATTTTCACTAATATCTACAATCTCCACATGGTGTATGACTACCTTCGCTCTACGGTTTTACCCGCATGGTAATCGACGATGATGATGATGAATCAAATAATTATATAGCTTTCTACTGGTGAAAGAACTTTTTAAATCGATTAAGTAAGTAGTTTTTGCGTGTATCCATTAGAAACAATCAAACAATTAAAACTTTCCTCGTTATTATTAGAGTTGATAAGGATACATATAAGCCTATGTTCATCAGGGATAATTTAGGATTCGAATGGTGAAAGATTTTTTCGAATCGGTCAATTATTTTCGGAGCCTATTCAATTCAAACAAACAAACAAATATTTCCACTTTGTAAAATTAGTGCAATTATTTGAAAATATACCACTCGCTATCACCCATTCAATTCAAGTCATAACCGCAGCAAGGCTTTGTTTACCCTATTGATCTATTTTGAACGAAAAGATAAGCCGTGCTCATATCTTTTTTTTAATGGGGATCTTCACTGCCAATTTATCACGCCAGATGGCGCATCGTCGGGATGGCCATTGAAACCTGTCAGTTCCATTTATTTTGTAACCTTACATGCAGTAAACAATAATTTTCTCCAAATATGCCTTTGTGTGCTGTACCAGGGTGTAATAATAACGGTGTACATTTATTTTCCAAAGATCCACTATAAAAAAGTGGTTAATTTATGTTGAGTCAAATAATTATTATTAAATTACAACTAAATAACACTCTAATCTAAAACAGAACACGGTTAACCGTTTGCGTACCAGAGACGTACATTTACGTGCATTTCATTCATACAGCTTTTGTTTTAATCATATCACGGTATATGAAGGATTAAAAGTAAATAATTAATTAGATAGTGGGTACCTCTCAACAAGATCTGCTTTCTTTCCAGTCATCTTTCCTCCTCGATTTTTTAGTTCACCTTTCAATTTTATAAGCTTCCAGGTAGCATACGTCTTGAAAGTAACGATGGTTGATCGGTGACAACACAAAAAAAAATATTATTTTCCTAAAAAAAAAAGCGACACTAACATTACAGTGGCCATCTCGCCGCTAGTGCCCTCTGCGTTGAGCTTTGCGTGTGGATCCCCATTGTTCATTGAATCGAAGTGACTTCATCTCGGTTACCAGAAAGCGGAGACCAAATATAGAAGCGATGACCATTAATGCAGCCGTAAATAATTGCAATCTCTTTGATGACCTGACCTATTACTGTTAGTTTATTTATAATGTAAAATAATACCTAAAAACTAAGAAATACTTTGCAGTTCTCATAATCACGCTATGATACGCTTCTTAATCACATACCTCTTAACCCTAATGATATCATACCAATCAAGTCATTAACATACTCAATGAATTCAACGAGTAACAGTTTCAGTATAATAATAAAATTGTTTGCTCAAATTTATATGTGGTTGAAAGGAATCGAATGATGATTATGATGAATAATCTACTCAACTATCGACTATTGTCTCGCAACCTCAATTCAAGTCTCAACTCTATGGACACAAACATGAAACGAAACAACATGGCGGATCATTGATCAGTTGTTGTGATTTGATTTTGATCATTGATTTCTGAAACAATATTGCAGCTTTGATAAATATTTATCGTAGTATTGCAAACTAATAGACAAGAATTCGATCCTATGCTAATAGCGAGCTATTCGTGTCTTGTGTAGGGCACATATTCAGCTCGTTGGTTATATCATATTATCTCATTTACTGCATGTTATTTTATTAAATTAAAAGAAGACTATTGTGTGTAACCTTCAGTTTTATGCTTGTTTTGCAGCTACATGTAACTGCAATTATATAAGTATATTTGATATTGTAGAAGAAAAGTTGCAAGACCGAATGCTTCCGAGATGCCGCGCAGGGGACCCGAGTTAGTGCAGCTGCCTCTGCCAGCAAAAAAGAAGTCAAAGATTGTTGATGAGCTACCGAAGGCTTCTACTCCATGTTTGGACATCAGTTTCTGTGACGACGAAGCTTTGCCACCAGGAATTATTTTCACTGATGCTAATCAGAAGCAGTGGAGACTTGGAAAGCCTATTGGTAAGTAGTTGCTTCATCTTTTATAATTGTTATCAGGCTATAAACTAGAACAAAAGTTATCATGTTCAAAATAGTGGATTATGTATGTGGCATAAAAAGAAATTTGTGTTATTGGCTTTGCCATAGCTTCTGAAATAGTTACCTAATTGTTGTTTACCGCAAAATTGTAGCAACTCCGCACAAGTCACTAGAATGAGAAGGTAAGTTACACTAAATACACAATTTAAAACAGTAATTGACAGAAACTGTGCTGTGGGTGTTAAAATTGGAGGATTTATCTGAAAAGGCTACCTTTAAACGTAATAGCCTAGAACTATAGATATTACATAAGAATAGTGTTCTGGTGTCCTGTAAAATAGTTTAAAACTTTCAACTATTGTGAGTACCACACAATAGAACACCCTTCTTCATAGAGAGTTCACCCTTTTTTGAATCGCATGATCTCCATGAGTGAAATTGTGGTTGCAGTAACCTGTAATAAGGCCTAAACATATGTTGTGTTGTTGAAGTTTTAAGCCTTTAACCCACATCTCGATATTTAGAAACATCCCCATGTTCCAAACAAAATGAAAGCGGTCCTCGAGTATTAAACTTCAGAATGAACATTTATAAGTAAAGGCATAAAGTGTTATCCTGTATTGTTACAATTTTCACTGCTTGTGAGTCGTGACTGATGCCATCTAGACTAAGTTAAAATAACTTCTGTTCAAAATTACAGAAACACTATGTTATTTTATAAATCTATGTTTCCACATAGATTTTGCTTGTTGGCTGTCTTCTCTATACTTATTCCACACTAGCTGCACTCCGCAGTTTCACCTGCATGGTGATGGATGATGATGATGATAAATCATATATTACTCAGGCATAGTGTACATTTCTACTGCTGAAAGAATTTTAACATCAGGTTAAACAAAGGCCTGTTAAGTATAAAATAAACTTCTACTTGATACTTTAACTACATGGGCCAGACTAATTTTACTGTAATTGAAAATTATTATAATAAAATGAGGGCATGTTATTTTATCAATTTTCAATTAAATAATTTTTAATTGTGCCAAGCTACATCATAACTTTTTAAGTGCCACACAAACTAAAATATGTTTTGTTGTAGTAACATGTATGTGCCGGTATTTACTTGCACTCTTAAACGTAGAAGCTTTTTGCATAACAGAAAATCATAAGCTGTAAATGCCTTGTGATCTGATAGATGTTCTAAGAAAACTGACAGTAATCATGAATCGGAAATGTAAATGAGGTGGAAAAAGGCAAATACTGGGGATGTAAATGGAAAAAATAAGATTACGGAGTACATATTGTTAATATCAGCTCCAGAAAGCCATTACAGTCAAATTAATGCACCCAGTAGGAAAAAATCTTCCAACAGAGCTTAATGCACTCAATTTGTAAAAAGATCTTTTAAATAAAAACACTATGATATATAGGGTGTTTGGTAGAGAGACCGACAAACCAAATGAGCGTGTTCGGGGGACCACTTGGAGAATACAAGTTGGCCAATAAAATTCCCCGACCCCCCAATATGTTTAACTTTTATTTTGTGATTTTTCCTTTTTCTCCGTAATTGTACCTATTTACCACCATAACATTTGTAAAATCTGTTTTAGACCAGATGTTTTTAGTTGAATTTGGTCTCTAATACACCTTCAGGCCACGCAAAGCAAAATTGGTACAATATTGGAGAAAATTCACAAAAAAAGTTAAAAAAAATTGGGGTGTTGGGGATTTTTTTTGGCCAACTTGTATTTTCCAAGTGGTCCCCCGAACACGCTCATTTGGTTTGTCGGTCCCTCTACCAAACACCTGTATATATATAAACTAAGCCACCTGCATCCTCATTATAACAATCGACTGGCATCATAGCTCACTCACTCTTTACCAGCTTAGATACTCTAGATATTCATAAACATACTTATGTATTTCTACAAACAGCCGTAATATTAAACACATGTGATAGCAAATTCTTGTTGTCTGAGCAACAAGTCACGTATTTAATATACAACTATTTTTGTTTGGCCAAAAGCCCGCAAAAATGGTTAAAATTACTCCTCGTTTACGAGAGACATTAACTACTTACATAAATAATAAAAATATAGCCTTTTATATTTTACCTCGAGATTCCCGTCTGTTTGACATTTTTGACAAAAGCCTCCTCCAACTGCTTCAATTCTTGTCTGTTATTAGCTGTCCAAGTGCCACACACTACAGCCTTTATTTCGTTGACCCCTGTTTTCATAATAATTTCATAATAAGGTCTCCCTCAATCTCTTTTCTGGTCTTTTGTGAATGAGTGCATTATTGTTTTGGTCCATTTCTCATTCCCTCTATCTGTCCTGACCTGTCCATTTCTATTTGAGCTCTTTAATAGTTGCAGTGATATTCTTTGTTCTTGTTTGTTTCTTACTGCCTGATTGTCTTATAACGATCATGCTCCGCTCCGTAGCATTCTGAAAGTTTCTAGTTTTCTAATGTGGGCTTTAGTTCTTTCCCAGGTTTGTCAACAATATGTGAGCACAGGTAGCATACAGCTATCCAACAGTTTTCGTTTAATGGTCATACTTATTTTTTTATTTTCCAATACCCCTTTAAGACAATTAAATATATCAATGTCAAAATGCGCATTTTGTTCACACTAATGGCACTAGAGACTTTATCTCATAGAGATGAGTTGGGCCATAATCGACCACGCGGCCCCCATGCGGCTTGGTGGATAGGTTAGTGGCGCCAACCCATGTTAAAGTTTTCAGGCCAATCAAAGGCCTTCAACGTTTTTCTCTTCATCTCCTGTGATTAAGTTCAAGGCTGGCGAAATGTGGGTGATTAACATGAAACAAACACTAAATGTTAAGTGAAGCTTACCACAATATATTACTGAAAACCACATCTAAATCGGATAAGCCGTTTTCGAGATTAGCGTGCACAAATGCACAGACAAACAGACATAAATTCTAACAATAATTGTTTTTATTCTATTTGCGTTTAAAAAAGTCCCAATAATATCTTTTTAATATTTTTTTTATGGACACCAATATATTACATTTTTATTATATGTATAATTATTGTTAACATTAACATATTATTTCAGGTAGAGGGAGTTTCGGTAGAATTTATCTTGCTTCTGATGATATAAACAAGGAGGTCTCCAAAGTTGGTGCCCAGTATGTGGTCAAAATTGAACCTCACACCAACGGACCTTTGTTTGTCGAGATACACTGTCTCAAGCGAACCGCCAAGGCAGACAAATGTAAGTAAAACAAATAGTAACTCATAAATTAGAATGTTTAAGAAAATACTCAAAAATGCTTCTTTCGGTTGGATAGTGCTGTCAAAGCTGTTCAATAGATGTCGCTCTGTCCCCGCAAGATGGTTAGTCAAATAGAGTTAAAATTCGATGCTCGGACCCGAACCTCGGTGGCCTAGTTGGTCAATGGCGTCTGACACGGAGAGTCAGAAGACGCGGGATCGAATCCCGTCCGAGGATGGAATTTTCTCTATAAATTTCAAAGTATACATATACACACCCAGTCACAGGTCAAACAAACATGTGCATGCTCACAAGTGTTTGATCAAACTAGGGACCAGCAGCAAAGAATGCAGGGTTGTTACTTGTTACCAACTCGGCCAACCGGCCAGTCTATTTATTTCAACCACAGGACACCAAGTTTACAGTTTAAAAACTTCACTATGACACTAAATTTTGTAGCTCCAACCAAATTTTCTGTCATATGAAGTAAAGTGTCTTAGATGTCCAACTAAATCTAGTATCCTAGTAACTAAGTTTCTTAGGCTAATGGAATGCTTACTTCCAGTTTCTGGAACGTCTGTCAAAGTTTGATTAGCTAACAGTCGGAATACTGACCAGGGATTGGTCACATATCGCGTCTTAAAATACCATGGACCAATGAGCGTTTAGTATTTAGTTGGCCAACTATTGATTCGTTGACAAACTAAATCAAGGCTTTGACAAACTTTCTAGAAACTGGGGGTAATTCTTACAAGTAGATTTAACACGCAGTATCCGATTGACGTCATTACTGCGTCGGCGAATTGAATTATCGATGCATCAGCAACGTAGGCGATCTTCCTATAGTAGAACTACGTAATTAGTTAGATGGCTTCCAACACAAATAGCAAAAATATTTACATCATTAAAACTGAGTAGTAAGATACTGTCGAATTTGTGCGATTCACTCAAGTATCAAGTTATCTTCTGTTAAAATATCGAATAATACAATGAAAATGAGTAATACAATTTGTTATGTCGTAAACATAGCATCACATAGAAATATGCCTTTCATTACAGGTTGGACAAACTATTAGGTTTTTTTAATGGTTGAATCTATTTTCGCTTTGATATTTTAATCACATGTTCAACATAAAGAGTGTAGTAAATGTTGTGTACTCTAACAAGAAAGTTACATGATATTACTTTTGAATTATTGCCTGACCAGCCATATAACCTTAAACCCACTGGTCCTACAGTTTCTAATATCAATAGTATTATTGTATATTGTATGTCAGGCACTTGATGTACCTATAGCTCTCAAAGGCTTCCATGAAGAACTACAATTAATGTGAACTATCTAATACAATATAAGTATATTGATGGTAGGAGCGAAAAGGGCAAAACTAAACCACCAAGATCTCCAAAGATGTTTACGTTGATTTCTTCGGTTTATTTTTAAATAGTTTACACTTCACTACTTTTTTAAAAACAACTGACATGTAATGCTTCAAATTAATCATTTCTGTACTCTTTTTCTAGTGAAAGAATGGCGACTCAAAAACAAACAAAAACGCCTCGGCATGCCTGTATACATCGCAAGTGGTTCATTTACTGATGAAACTTCTGGCACTAAATATAGGTTCCTAGTCTTACCTCGATATGACGCGGATCTCCACAAAATTATTAACGTCACTAAAGTGCTAGATCTCAAAAATGTACTAACTATATCCATTCAAATATTAGATGTGCTTGAATACCTACACAGCAAAGGCTACACCCATTCCGACATCAAGAGCTCTAACCTCATGCTCGGTCATGACCAAAAAGTTCCAATCGTCAAACTGTCCCCACCATTCCAACACCAGAGAAAGTCCAAACCTGCGAGAGCCAGATCCAACTACTATATCGATGAAGATTTCATAATGAAAGATTACAAAAGCCCTTCAAATTCTGACGACGAGAATGAAAAGAAACTGGCTAATGTAAAAAGAAAGCTCAGGAAAATACTTACAGACAAAGACAGCAGGAGTCTACATAGACATCACGTGTTTAATTTAAGACAACTCACAAATTACGCCAACTACGAAGATTTAAACAGCTCAGTATGTTCAGACCAGTCATATCAGAAGCTGATAGACGATTTCGGAAATAAAAGTGTAATTCAGACCACGAAAGAGTTTCAACAATCTAAAGCGAGGGATGCAAAGCCCAAGAGCGATATTGACAGTGGCGACGAATTATACAAAGAAGCGATTTCGTCACAATCAGCTGGACAGATTTATCTGTTAGATTATGGATTGGCTTCAAAGTTCCTGGATTCAGAAGGCAAACACAAAGATTTTGCAATGGACGCGCGAAAGGCTCACGACGGGACCCTCGAGTACAGCTCAAGAGATTCCCATATTGGGGCACATTCCCGTAGATCTGATTTGGAAACATTGGGCTACAATATCCTGGAATGGCTAACGGGTACGCTACCGTGGAAAACACCTGAAGTCTTAGCAGAACCTGATTTGGTACACGCTCTGAAGAAAAACTACATGAGCGACATAAAATTGCTTCTGAAAACGTGCTTTAAAACGGAATTCTATCCACAATTCATGGAAAAATATCTAGAATATATCACTAAACTTGACTTCAAAGAAAAACCAGATTACGACTACTGTAGAAATTTGTTTAAAAGTGAGTTATACAAGAATGGAAACAAAGCAGTAACGCTCAATATTGCAGAAGTTTTAAAGCCATTCGTAAATCGTAGCAAACTAAGTTACGCAAATAGATTTGGGAGAAAGAACACTCCGCCTCCAAATTTTATGGCCTTGAACGGAATCAGAAAGGCGTGTGAAAGGGAGAATGTCTCTTCGCTTGAAAACGAATTAAAGCTGGAGCTTTTGCGCAAAACTCTGAACACATCTAGCGATGGTATTCGCAAGCCATGTACTTCGAGGAATTTCTTCATATCCGATGCGGATTTGGTCGCCAGATTGAAAAAATCACTCATACCCCACGGTGTGTTTGGAAAGAAGCTGTCGCCGAAAAACTTGCGATCCAAACAGAAAACTATCCAAAAGCGAAAAGGCGTGAGAAGGCATAGAAATAGTATCGGGAAGTTCGGCAACTTTATGGGTTCCGCAAGGCAGTTCACTTGGGCCGAAATATTAGCTCAGAACCCAGAAGACATCATTCGTAAAGAACGTAACGCTGGAGCCGATGATGATGATGACGATGACACTTGCAAATACCGAATCAGGAAACTGTCAAACGCTTCTGAATGCAGCGACTCGAACGTACAATCACCTATTTTGCAAAAAGATTATCTTCAGGGCCTAAATCCTACATATGCCATGAAAGACGTCATCGCCACGTTGAAAACGAAAATTTCCAACAAGCACACTAAAGAATCAGATGAAAACGAAGAATTCCTACAGGGTTACACGCCCGCTATGATAAAAGTGTACAAAATGAAAGAAAAACGCGAAGCAAAAGAAAAGCTGGAGCTATTGAAACAAAACTGTCCTAAGAAAGAAGTACAGACGCAAAGATGTACTAGATCAGGGCGAAATAAAGTTGTGAAAAAGGCGCCAGAACGGTCATCCAGAGTGACAAGGCAGAACGCTAGTGTAGACAGTGTAGAAAAGACACACGATGATGTACCACCTAAGAACAATAATCGATCACAATCTAAGAGCAGAAAAGTTGCAAGCAAAAAGGAACTGAAAGTTGTTGAGGAAAAAACACCGACGCCGCAGAAAACAACTAAAAGTGAGTTTTTATTTATACACTATCACCAGCAATATTTTTTATTGAGTATTTCCGGCATAATTATCTACCCTTTTGATCGCTAGGGTGCCATTAAAGTGAAAGAAGGGATCACAATATAATAGGCTATAGTATGCTGTTTAGTACAATACCTGTCCCATAGAAGGAAATCCATCCCAGATATATGACCTTACTTAATAAACGATGCCGAAATTTAAGTAACTTCATTATATTGTATGTAGGTATCAGAACATATTTGCTGTGCGCACTATTAAATAACATCTAAAGATTTGTAAAGCGTTTATGAGAAAGGCCCATATTGAACAGACAAATTTTTCAAACACTTTATAGTACGAACAAATATTCCTATGGTATAAACATTATTAATGCGCGCAAAACCCCGGGGCGAAGTTAGTATATTTATAATACTGCTATGACATGAAAGCCAAAAACTTCCAAATGCAAGTAGTATTCCATCAACAATACACAAATGCGGGTGTTTATTTTAAGTAGGTACATAGCTAACCTGTAACTAACCTGTAACCTAAGTTTTCGTGTATTTAGGTTTTTTAGGGTTCAATACCTAAAGGGTAATAAGGGACCTTATTACTAAGACTGCTATCCGTCTGTCACCAGGCTGTATCTCAAAAACCGTGATAGTTGACATTTTCAGAGATGATGTGGTGCTGTTGCCGCTATGACAACAAATACTAAAATCCCAGCCAAGTGCGATTCGGTCGATAATTATAGATTGTAATTATATAATTGTATGGAACCCTTCGTGCGCGAGTCAGACTCGCACTAGGCCGGGTTTTAAAAAAATAATAATAATCAGGTTTGTTTTTTCCAGAATCTTCACCAAGGGCCACATCAGTGTCTGTTCCAAACAGGCGTCGCTTGCGCAGCAGTAAACGCATTTAGTCATTTTTCCATCGGGCAATTCCTCTCAGTAATTCCAGATTCTAATATTAAAAGTGTGTACTGCCGCCTTTTATTTCTATGGCAATCACTTGTAGATCTTTGAATCAAATTAATTATATTACGATTACAATATAAGTTTCTCGTGTGATAAAAAGTATAATGAAACCCCCACCACTTTTTGTAAGAATCAAAATGAATGTTTGGTGTAAAACTGTGATTTTTTTTTCATACGTGTGTGAATATGGATTTACATGTTTTTTTATAAGACTCAGTGTTTTTTTTGGTTAGGTATAAATCCGGTGTTTTTTTTAGGTATAAAATTCGGGATGTTGACCCCGTAATATTTTGTTTTATTATTAGTATTGAATGATAAAATATTCAAAAGCAAAACAAACCTCTACTCTTTAATTAAATTTTAAAATACTATGTTATAGTCTGTAGTTACATTAATGTAATATAAATCGTTTTTTTTTTCTTAAATGTGTCTTTATCTATGTCTATATGTTCTAACGATATAATCTGTAAAATCGTAAATCTCGGTAAATTACGTAACTTTTTGCATGTTGTTCCGTTGCCTAGCCTGTGGTTTGGCGCCCCGCGGTTTCGTCTGCGGTAATTTGTACATGATCGTCTTAATTGTGATACCATATGCAAACTAGAAAATTCTACTTATAAATATGTTTATTTCTATCGATGAATATAATCTGTGACTATAGGTATGAACAATGCGTTCAATCATTCACTTCTTTAGTAAGCAATAAATTAGACCAGTATTTGCATGTTAAAAGTTTAAAATGTATTACATTTTTTATATGACTTATCGTTAAAAAGGTATAAAATCATTTGTATTATATTGAAGGGGTCATCACATACTTAAATTGAATACGGAACAATTTAGACATAGGTATGTCTTGTTACCTTATTAGGCGCATATGAGTTTCTCGTCGTCAATAGATAAATGATTGGTAAAACCTGCAAACACTCGCGTCTATCATCTAGTCGTTATACTACATACAGTCGTCGCGTACTCAGTGAGTGCGCGAGTACCGACCCTCGCTGCTAGACCACGCTCTCCATGAAGATGGGCATCAGTACTGCCCGAACACCGGTCGGAGTATAACGACTAGATGATAGAAGAAAGAAAAATATATTTGTTGAAGAAAAACAATATTACATTTTGCCTTAAATATACATAAAATAAAATAGTTTTCTACACTACATAGTACATTGTTTTACTGCAACACAGTCCCAACTCAGCATAAGCTGGTTGCGTTGAAGTAAGACGTAAGTGTTTGCCGGTTTTACCATTGAACTATGAGTTCTCACGGAAGTTTTTATGACAATACAGATAAATGATTCATTATAAATTAAAACAAGGACATGAAAAGTCGAAGGTACACTATAAAGTATAGGAACAATTGGTATTATTGTGTTGAAATAAGGTACAAATTCTCTGCTTTGTTTGTGTGACTACTGTTGTTTGGGGTATTATATGTGTTGTTAGGTACCTTAATACAAAACTCCCTAGTTTTTGTATATATTTGCATTTTCTTTACTAAAATATACTAATTCGACTGTTTATACAAAGGAAAATGTGGAATCCGTAATCGATTTATGATACTTATATATTTGAATTAAGAAATAACAAAAATTGTACAAAGAAACAGGCGCAACCGTTCGATAAATCTACTCTTTTACGGTGTGCTTCGAATTTATCCATTGATGTGCATTTAGTTTGTTTTCCTGTTGTTTTTTAAATACTTATTTGTAGTGTCTGCCGATTTATTACTCAAGATATTTCCTAGTGTACGTATATTAGATCAATAAAAGCAGATTTGTTGGTTTAACCGCATTTTTAAACTTGTAACACTACCACACCACGTCAAACATCAGGACTACTCAGAACTACTGCAACTAGATCAACAATGTGGGTAGGATAATATAGCTGTGAGCGCCAAGCCGGCTCGCCGCCGCCACCGATTTAAATTTGGCGCGGCCGCCGCCGATTGGCTGACCGGCGTGAAACCAGCGTGCGCGTAACAAACAATCGTAGCGCATAGTGTTGTGTGGCACAATTACTGATGTAGGCGCAAGTCGGATGCGATTGCGCAGAGAATATAAACAGAGAGAAATATAAAAGTATTAGCACGTATTCAATTGAATATTCGCATTACATCGTCCATTCTGGTAAGCAATTCTCAACCTTATGTAAAGCATCGTAAATTGTTTTAAATTTTTTTCTTCTAAATTATAAATGTAGGTCGGTACCTAGACCTACCTAAGTTGAGATTAATTTTTAAAATGCTTTTGATTTTAGTTTTAGTTAAGGTTTGGAAACTTGTTTTAATATAAACGCCTAAAACTATAATTTATTTTATTATAAGATCCCACGCCGAAAATACGCCGCCGCCGACAGAGCGGCGTTCTCCGCCGGAATAATAAAATAAATAGGAAGTAATGACAAATTGGAGCAATAAAATAATAATTTATCATTGTTGCTGCATAAGGACAATAACCTTTATGACTTTCTGACTTCTAGAGGTAATGTGGCGAAGAAACTTTCAATGTACGAGGGTGAATCAAAAAATTCTTGGAATCAATATTAAAAAATGCAAAGATTTAAATAATAATTCCAGTAATCGTCTGGCCTTCTAGCATGTAATCAATAAAAAGGATTCCTTCACTATCCCAGAACACAGAGGCCATAACTTTGCCAGCGGTAGGAGCAACTCGAAATTTCTTAATGGATGGAGAGGATGGTCGTTTCCAAGACATGCTTTGTCTTTTAGTTTCAGGATCAAAATGGTGGACCCACGTTTCATCCATGGTGACAAGACGACGGCAAAAATTATCCGAATCGCGCTGGAACATTTCGAGATTACGCTTGGAAATTTCCAAACGTCGCTTTTTGTTTTCGTCGGTTAACATTCGTGGCACCCATCTTCCAGACACTTTTTTGAACCCCAGTGAATCAATTAAAATGGATTGAACGCTACCAAAAGATATCTTTAGGATCTCAGCTATATGTTTTATAGTCATTCTTCTGTCTTCCAAAACCAGATTCTCGACCTTTTTGACATTTTCTTCTGTAACGGAGGTTGAAGGCCGCCCAGAACGCGGGTCATCTTTACAGCTTGATCTACCTCTTTTAAATTCAGCCACCCAGTACGCAACCGTAGAATAGGGTAGTTACAGCATCACCCCCTAATGTCTGCTGAATGTCCAAAAAAATTTCCTTCGTAGACATTTTTTTCAAACTGAGATATTTTATCACCGCACGTAACTCACTTTTATCCATAATTTTGACTTTTTAGCAACTCGTTGCACAAAAAAATTTATTACATGCGAACGAACTGACAAAAACAAGTGGCAGTCTGCATAAATATAGTGTGATAGACACTCTTTAATTTGAATATCGAACTTGATCCAAAAAGGTTTCATATATATGCACTTCTAAGAACTTTTTGATTCACCCTCGTAGGTACCGTCGCTACATATAACTTTTAGCCGAGTCCTTTATGAATTCCACCATCAGTGTTCTCTTTTCACCATTGACTCTCCTCTGTCAATAAAATCTTACCCTTAATTTTTTTACTAACACATCCGCTGGCCAATTCCAAGATAAGAGTTAATGCGTGGATCCATGAATATTTACAAATATTACACAGTACCTATACTGCCACCATACCTTTTTTCTACCATGAAACAGTCACGTTCGCAATAGGTACTGTGTTCAGGGGCCTTTCCATAGGCCAAAATATATACTAGGCCTTACTATCAGCTTTGTAAAACCTAGATAGAAACTAGTTAGAAATCTAACGGCTAGATATTTGTAAGCTGATAAACTGAAATGATTTAGAGCGTCATGTTAACGAGAGTCCATACAAAAAAACTGTTGAACGGTTTTTCTGCGGTTCTTGAATAGTAAGCCTGGGTAGGCCTGCTATAACGTTGTCATGGTACGATTAAACCGGGCAGTTGTCTAGAAGTCCTGCTTTAAGAGCTGATAGTAAGGCCCCTGGTTTGAAAGTACGGTCCCTGGCGAAGTTACAGGTACATGAGATTTAATAACTCAGGGTTACGTGCGCAGTACAGTTTGTTACTGAAGGAAACGCATCTGTTCTAGAAAGATGGTACCACTAAGACTAAAACCAGATGGGTCTTGTGCTTGTACAGTCTCATACTAATTAACATCTAAAAAAATATGTTTACACTTTCTGGTCTGGTTTTCAGCATTCTCTAATTTAGACGTTAGGCGAGAGTAATCCTCGCGTTGTACAGTTTCATTAAAAAATCGCTTCGGCAGTCTACGTAACAGTATTGCAGTAACCAGTTACGAATGAGGAAAAAATTATCTTTGTACGCAACCAGTATCATACGAAGAATTTTATTTCCGTACACGAAACCTACAAGTTGCGCAGGAGGAATTAGTTTTCTTAATACGAAACCGATTTAAAAACTCATGATGCCTATAATACTGGTCAGTCATTGGTTAATGATTCGCTTGTGCGTACACTAAACTAAAATTCTTTAAACTATGGCAGTTCTTATTATGTTGATACTAAAATCCACATTCGTGTAACACTTAGAATGATAATTTTAAACATATGATTATTCTATTCAAATGTGGGTAGTTTTACATATAAACCATAATTTTATAAAAATAGATTTTAGTTCGCTAGTTTTGTTTGGTGTTCTGAACAAGCGAATTACTACCATTATTGAACTCTGGCAATATATTCAAAAAGCGTATCAATAAAGCTCACAGCTACGTGGAAATTGATGAAAAAATTGAACGTAGGTAATTTGGAAAATTTACGTGGGCCATTGCTTGGAAATAATTTCCCCATTTCCGTTCATATCTTTTAAATAGTTAGCGACTAATAATAATTAATTCTATTATGGCCAATTATGCTCATATTTGAAATTCTTATTTACGTAAGTGTTACGTAATGTGTGTCCAAATTTTATCAAAATCGGACTGTAAGTAGCACCGCAGCAAACTTCCCCCTTTCTAGGAAAACCTTCGTACGAAACTGGTTTCGTACAAAGATCTTTTTTTCCTCTTTCATAACTGGTTACGTAGACGTAGACGACCGAAGCGATAAAATCTAAAATTCCGTCGAGTTCATTATCGACTGGTTTATTAGGCATTGAGCTTTTGCTCAGTCCCAATGCGGTCTCAAATTATCTTAGAAATGTAAAGTCAAAGTCAAAGTCAAAGTCAAAATCATTTATTCAATTTAGGCATCAAAGACGCACTTATGAACGTCAATTTTTCATTAAAATGTACTTTAAAGCCTACCGCCGCGTTCCAAAATACATAGAGCCAACCGAGAAGAAGCGGCAAGAAACTCGGGGCCATTCTTTTTATATAGATGTTTTTACAATGTTTTTACTTAGGTACTACAAATATTAGCTCCAGTGTGTTGCCTTACAAAAGAGAACATAATAATGGTATCAGTAGGGCAAGACACGCTACACTTTGACATCTTAGTACACGAGTAGATAGATCCTGGAGTGATCAGTCCCAAGCTGTTTTATCCTCCAAGTAATCCGAAATTTTGTAATAACCTTTTTGACAGAGTTTAGTTTTAATAGCAATTTTAAACTTATTAATAGGCAAATCTCGGATAACATTGGGAACTTTATTATAAAATCGTATACATTGTCCCATAAAAGAATGACTTATTCTGTGGAGACGCGTTACATGTACGGATAGCTTGTGCTTATTTCGCGTGTTGATGGAATGAGCATCACTCCTTTTATCAAAACTGCTAATGTTTTTCTTTACATACATTAGATTTTCATAGATAAACTGAGAGACAACAGTTAGAATGTTTATGTCTTTAAATTTCTGTCTAAGGGAAACTCTGGGAGCCAAACTGTAGATTGCTCGTATAGCCCTTTTTTGCAGTATAAAAATAGAATTAATATCTGTAGAACATCCCCAGAGCAGTATGCCATAAGTCATAACGCTATGGAAATAACTAAAATAAACTATTCTAGCTGTGTCTACATCAGTTAATAGTCTAATTTTTTTAACAGCATAAGCTGCTGAACTGAGCCTACTAGACAATTTTTTAATGTGGGGACCCCATTGCAATTTAGCGTCTATAGTAATTCCTAAAAAGACTGTTGACTCCACAAGGTCCAACCCTGTTCCATTCAATTGTATATTGGATTCTACTTGTCTCACATTTGGTGTCGAGAATTTTATACAATTAGTTTTCTTCTCATTGAGGAGAAGATTATTTGTATTGAACCAATTCACAACTTTAGCTAATGCATTGTTAACATCGTCATAGTTTAGTAACTGCCTTTTAATTTTAAATAACAGTGAAGTGTCATCTGCAAACAATACAATCTCGTTATTCTTCTCTACATAATAAGGTAAGTCATTAATATAGATTAAAAACAAGAACGGCCCTAGTATTGAACCTTGTGGAACGCCCATTGAGATTATAGAGCCGGGCGATTTTTTACCATTTATGTCAACCCTTTGAATTCTACCATTTAAATATGAAGTCAAAAGGTTGAGAGCCATGTCCCTAATACCGTAGTGTTGTAATTTCCTGACAAGTATATCATGTCGGACGCAGTCAAATGCCTTAGATAAGTCACAAAAAACACCTAAGGCATCTTGAGAGTTCTCCCAGGCATCAAACACATCTTTTATTAGTTCTATACCTGCGTCTATAGTAGAGCGATTCCTTGTAAACCCAAATTGATTTTTATGGAAAATTTTGTTTGCACTAAAATGAGTTTCTAATTGATGTAATATGATTTTTTCGAAAATCTTACTTAGCGTAGGTAGTACAGAAATAGGCCGAAAATTTGTTGGATCAGTAGTACTACCAGATTTGAATAAAGGAACCACTTTACTGTGCTTCATTAGGTCAGGAAATACACCACTTGCAACACAACTATTAAACACAGCTGCTAGATTGGGTGCAATGACATCTATAATTGAAGAAACGGTCTTCACAGAAAGACCCCATAGGTCTGCCGTTTTTTTTGCATCTAGAAAAAACTAATAAATAGTACAATAAACTAGTAAATTGAAACTACTCAAAATAGATGGGTAACATAGGTAATTTTAGGAAGTAAAATGATACAAGTACCTACAATATAATTTTCCCTAGTTACTTACGCCTCAAGCAGTGACGTAGCAATAGCTTTCACATAACGGGGGCCCGCGGTAAAAGCTAAAAAACTAAACGGTCAAATCAGTCATTAGGGTGGTTGGACCAATAGATGACTGATTAAGCGGAATTCAAGTTATTTTATTTTTTATCTCAACTCCTATTCAAGGAATATTTTATGTTTTTGGTTGTATACGTAGGTAGATATTTGGTGCATCAACTAGATAAACTGTTTTTCCTATGAACTATTTGTAAATAAGTTAAAATTGCAAAAATATCAAATAAATGACTTTGGCCCTAATTGTGACCGGTTTGGAACTAATTCTGACCGAAATCGGCCCTATTTATGACCGACAAAATAAAAGGCGAAATTCTTCATAACAAGAGACTTTATTTGAAAGAAGTGGGGTTCCGTATACCTACATAATTTTGTCTGCATTATAATACTAAGGTAGGCCGTTTAGGAAAATGTAATTTATTTTATTTACGTATTAAAGAAAAACTATGATAGCAAGTAATGTAATGATGACAACAGTTTGTAAGGCCAACGAAATTGGTTTACTTTTGATTACGAAGAACCCTAGTAAAATTCCACAACAGTTTTATTGCAACAGTCAAAATCAGTCGGTCACAATTAGGTTTTGAGGTCCAAATTATGAACGAACAAATTTCTTCGGTCACAAATAGAGCGTTTGGAACAATAAATGACCAGCTAAAAAATAACAGCCCAAAACAACGATTTTTCTGTAATTAACCTCCGGTCATGTTTTGGTTTATAGAATTATGTATCCAAAACCATTAAGATAAACGTAAAAAATCAATAAAAAATCAAAGATACAATCTACAATATCAAAACAAAATTTGCAGGTCGGAGCTAATTCTGACCGCTCGGTCACAAATAGGATTTATGTATCTTTTTTAGACCAGTAATTGAACAGCAAATTTCTCGATAACCTTATTAAAAAATACTTATTTTCTTTGATTTTCTACTTGAGATAATAGTCATAAATGTAGGGGAACTCATAAATGGGGCCTAATTATATCAAGAAATCGGCAATCCACTCATAAGCTTAAGAAACTGGTTTACTCACCTTAGCTCGTTGTCCATACAAAATGGCGATGGCCGAAACACGTCCGCACTAAATGAGGTCCTGTAGCATGACTGAGGGTCCAATGACGATGTATTAATTTTTAAAAGAGGGAACAGTGTTGCCGCTTCTAAAAAAAAAATACGCCACTACAGGGAGTACCACTCAATTCTTATAATTCCAGAAAATGTGCGTTTCGGTCATCTACTGGGGGGTGGTCATCTTTTGGTCCGACTACCCTACATGAAATGGCTACACGCTAGTTTAGCTGCATACAAACAGTTACTTTAACTTCATTAAAATAAGATTTGTAGGTAAGTACTAAGTAATGTAAGTATATAGCGGGCATAAATCTTTTTAGTATAGCTGTAAGAGACAGCAACTTTCAGACTCAATATATGACTAATTTAATAGTTAACTATCATGTAACAGATACTGGCAAAGTTGCGACACTCAAACAAGTCGCAGGGGCCATACACAAAGAATCTAATTTAAGTACCTAATAGTTTACAATCACGCAAAAATTCTTAAGTGTTTGCCCGACGACAGTTTGAATAGAGAAATCCAGTAATGTGTCAGTCCCACCAATCAAAACTCCCGCGAATTGACGTTTGTATAGACTATTAACGTTTGAAGCGGTACAAAAAGCCCTCACAAGTTTTAAAGACGACTCTGCCATGCCATGCCATGATAGAATAGCTGCTAATATATAGTATTATATTAGCACAGTTATGAACAAACAACTAGCTTTTTTATGACACTATCTCTAGATCAGGCTAAACTCCCGTCGGATTGAAAATAAGCCATAGTAACTCCTGCGTACAAGAAAGGAAGCAAACGAATTGCGGCCAAAATTGCCTCATAAACCTAATACTTCATCAGTCGAACGACCCCGACACAATAGAAAGTTCATTGTTATATTGACAATCGACTGGTGAGGGGCCAGCATAATATGCAAAGAAATAGAAAAAATATTGCCGACAAACTAAGATCACTCTTGTCCAACCAAGAACAATGTTACCCTTTACTTACACATTTTTTTACATAGGTATTTACAATAGAACATAGCTTCAATCCAGGGCGATCATCAGTGGAGGGGCCAATTTAGTTTCATGTGGACAAAGTTTGAAATTTGCGACAAGACAGCCGACTGATGTTAAATAGAGGTATTTATAACGAAAAAGCCTTTGACCGAGTGTTTATCAGAAGATTTGTTTCTAAGTTGGAACATTTTGGAATCCGTGGCAACTTACTTAAATGAGTTGCTCACACCAATATAGTTGTATCCCCTTAACCACAGCACATGTTAACTAGGTACCTACCTAAATGAATTGTCGCGACGCGTGCTCATATTTTGTGGCACAGAGTTAGTATTTAATATTATCCGTCATCAATGTTCCGCGATTTTAGTTATGTCGTATTATTACTTCATCAATCGAAGGACCCAGACACAATAGAAATTTCATTGTTATATTGACAATCGACTGGTGAGGGCTTATAGGGGTGGGTGTTCGGACCCCTTCCAATACAATCCAATGCTCGGGCATCCAACACACAGACCTCTGCTTCACTCGGTCAGTTAAAAATAGTGTTATGTTCAAAAAGTTTTTAACCTCGGTAATACAGTCTGTATTGCGGGAAAGTGTAGTGTTTGGACTATTAATTGCTAATTTCGTGTCAAATTAGTGCTACCAAATAAAAAAGTAACTATTCTACCTTAGATTAAAGCCATACTACAAGCTATAGTTAGTAGATAAATATTATAGCAATGAGAATTTCACGTCCAGTTTTTTCCCTATTCTGCCCTCAATCCCTATATTTACCCCGTTTAACGGTTAGTTGTGGTCTGCTTGATCAAAGTTATGTCAGATGCGGTTGCAACCGTTAACCCAGAGGTTCTGAACGCCCCCGCAACACCGCAGAGGTTTGGTGGGTATGCTGCCCTTCTGGCAGAGACTCCCACATAACCACCGTGCTCCCCCGGGGCAGGTGGTATCCATAAAGGATTACTCTGCGTTAAAAAAAAGAGGTTCTGAACGCTCGAGTTGAGATCAACCGAGTGCTTTATTTACCCTGATCTGATGTTCTGAACGGCGTTAGTGCAAAAAGTTGCACTCCAAGTGCGCTCTAACCGAGGTTCTGAACGCGCCCCTGCTATACAACGGCATACTCGTATCATAGCGGCATATCATGTCCTTTATCTATGGAAATGTGGATTGAAGTGAACTTGAAGGGGTATTAGTATAGGTACATTATTTCTATGGGTACTACTTAGGCTACGTTCCGGTAAGCGCCGAAATCACTCGCGGCGTTCGCACACCCATTCCCTTGATCACGATCATCGTGAGCGAGCTCGTACGTCATCGATGACGTCACCGAAAACGCTCATGTCGCGACCACAAGGGCGCGTTCAGAATCTCGGTGAGAGCGCACTCGGAGTGCAACTTTTCGCACTTACGCCGTTCCGAACCTTATGGGTAAAGCACCCGGTTGTTCTAACTCGAGCGTTCCGAACCTCGGAGTGACCTCGAGCGTAGGTGGGTTGTCGCGGTCGTTGCGAGTTGTCACTGTCAAAGGATCTTATTCTTATTCTGATTGGGGGCGTCACTAAGTCCTGCACTGACGTCCCGCTTGGGGTGTATTGTGCATTTCCCCCGCCAGCTACCCTAGCCATCCCAACTCCTTTACATAACGGAGTATGACCCTGGGTCGCTGGCACAACTGCTCCAGTGATATTTTAGGTGTTAAAACTGATGTTGATTTAGAACTATAGTGATCCTCTAGTAGTCCGGTAGTGTTCCGTATATTTTCCGTAGCCGTGCACTCCAACAGCACGTGCTTCATGGCCTCGTTCTCCTGCAAACATCCTCTGCACAGTGGACTATCTGTTGCACCAGTTTTATTTAGATGGTAGTTGAGATTGCAGTGACCTGCCTGATAATGCCTACCATTAGGCGGAGGTCCTGTCGTTGAAGTTTCAACAAATTATTAGTTGTGTATCTGTTCAAGGTTGGAAACATAGATTTTGCTTGTTTGCAGTCCTTTTTGTTATCCCAAATGTGTTGTTGTTCTTTTTCAGTAAAGCGACGGAGTAGATTACGTTTTTCCATCGCTGAGGGTTTGCAGAGATCATTTACATCTCCACTTACCTGTTTCTTATTCGCATTTTTGGCGAGGGTATCTGCTTTCGCATTTCCTGGGCATGAGCCATGCCCTTTTGTCCATGCTACCACTATCTTATACTTGTTTGATAGTTTTTGTAGAGTCACGTGACACTCGGCTATCACTCTTGACCTGGTTACCGGCCTTCTGAGTGCGTAGATGACCGCCGCACTATCTAGAGTGAATGCGATTAGTTTTCTTTCCACAGGTGATGATATGGAGCCCACCTCGTCTCTGTATGGTATAGCTTTTGCTGCTAACAGTAGGCCCATAGCCTCTGCTTGTGCTGGTGATGTGGTCTTATTTAAGGCCTTTGAATCTGATATACCAAGTTCCGGCGAGAAATATCCACAACCAGCTCCCGCTTTATTTTTCGCCCCATCCGTAAACATGTTGTATGACGGTGAACAACCATCCAAAGCAGTCTTCTCAGTGACCAGCTCGTACTTTCTCTCATCAAGGTGCATGCTGACTATCCTGTCAGTGCCTTGTGATGATTCTGGGATCATTTTTGTCACCTTATGTAAAATTTTACTATGGTGTGTATCAGGTCCGGAGTCCTTCCACTGGCCCGTAGATTTTATCCGTAGCGCTGATGCCATTGCTTCCTGCTGTATGTGAAGATGCAATAGCGTTAGGCCTAAGATTACATCTAGGGCTGCCGACGGTGTGGTCTTTGTGCATCCGCTAATAAGAGAGCAAGCTAATCTTTGGGTTGGCTGCAGTTTAGCTATTGTGGTTACCAAATTTGTTCTTGGCCACCACACTACACATCCGTAGGTGAGGACTAGTCTCACAATGACCGTGTATAGCCAGCGGCACAGCTTTGGTTTTAGGCCCCAGTCTTTTCCTAATGCTCTTGTGCTCTGCATGAGAATATTTGTTGCTTTTCTGGTAATATGTTCGAGATGTTTTCCCCATAAAAGTTTACTATCCATCCAAATGTCCAAGTACTTAACTTCCTTACTTAGAATTAGCTCTTTGCTAAATAGCGTAGGTAGTTTAAGTTGTTAAGTAGTAGTTTACCTTTGTATTTTACGTGTTTTTTGTGTTTTACGTGTGAATAGTACCATTTCTGTTTTATTTGGGTTTACTGATAAATCGTGACACCATCCCTCGACAATTCGAAGTGCCATCTGCATTTTTTCGCAGAGAGTAGACTCGAATAGCCCCGATACCATTATGGCCAAATCATCTGCGTAGGCGATAGTAATTATTCCATCTTTGTTTAACAATTCTACGAGTTCGTTTGCTGCGATTACCCATAACAAAGGTGATAGGACACCACCCTGTGGGCATCCTCTCGTTACCGACAGCGTGTGGTGCTAGAGTTTTCAATGCTTGCGACTCTATTGGAGAGCATGTTAGTCACAAACTTATTTACTCTGTTATCCACGCATTTGTCTCTTAGCCCGATCTCGATGCTGGAGAAAGTGCTTTTATCGGAAGCTCCTTCAATGTCAATGAAAGTGGCTAAACAGGATTGCTTATTCTCCAAAGCTGATTCTATTTTGTTCACCACATGGTGGAGAGCAGTCTCTGTAGATTTTCCTGATTGATAGGCTGTTGATTTTTGTGGATAAGATTCTGCGCTAATGGTCCACTCCTTATATATTTATCACAGAGCCTTTCCAAGGTTTTTAATAAAAATTAGCTCAGGGTTATAGGCCTATAAGACTTTGGATTCGTGTTCATTGCCCTATTGAAATGGTGTCTTGACTTTTTCCTCAGCTTACTGAGTTCCTTGTTCCACCATTTGTCTTTCGAGTGCAGCATTTTACTGTTTTCTGTTTTTAAAGGACATGATTTATGGTAGCTACTTATCATAGAGCGCACTATGATATCAAGGTTAGCTTCTATGTGTTGAGGCTCTATTTCTGTGGCAGCCTCTACCTGTGGCACTGTTTGCAGTGCCTTTTCTAGTGTTTCCTTGAATAGGGATCTATCAGTTTTCTTAGGATTTCTGTAGGTTCGCGGTTTATGTTCCTTTACTTGTAGGCTGAACCTGATTCGTCTATGATCCGAGCCAGAGAACTCCTTTGATGCAATTCGCCAGTTCTCAATGGTCTCGGCAATTTCCCTTGTCGCTATAGTTATGTCAACTATAGTTTTGGCCCTAGAAGTTACAAATGTGGGTTCAGAGCCTCTGTTCAGAACGTTTAGATTATCCTTAGGATAAAATTAAGTAAATCTTTTCCTCGTTCATTTGTGTCTGTGCTACCCCAGACGGAGCAGTGGGCATTTGCGTCGCAGCCCATCATGCATTCTAGATTGTTTTTTTCACAGAAGTGCATTAATTGTTCAAGTGCTTGGGGTGGCGCTTCAGCTCGATGTCCATGTAAACTGATGCTATTATAACACTTTCGAGCCGTCCATGTAGGCATCGTCTCTAGTTTCACTACCGTAAAATCGTCGGTACACAAGTGTGTCACCAAAGATGTTTTGTATGGATTCGGTACGTAAACGAAAGTCCGAATTTTCCTTTGAAAGGGGGGAGAGAAAACGTTACCCCTTAGGGCATTATAACCACTCACCTTACTACGGCTTAGATAGGGTTCCTGGACCAGTGCTATCGTGTTAGGTTGCTCCTCCAGGGTTTTTCGCAAAGTGGCGAAACCTGTGACACTGTGTTGGAGATTGGCTTGGATGAAGTCAATATTACTAATGACGCCCTGTTTAGTTGTACTGTCACCCATTCTGTTGGTTGTGTTTTTTGAATTGGAATACGAATTGTTTATATTATCAGTATCCATCATTAAAATATTTAAAATACCTGATTAATTATTTTACTAACATTTGTTGCAGCCGAGTAGCTTGAAGAGCAACTCTACTGCTTGTTATTTGGTAAGGTCAAGGAGGAGGCGCCTGCAATCTCCGCATCCATGGAGGATGCCGGCGAGAAGATATTTAGGCCCATTATATCGCCACTAATATCATCCTCACCGTCATCGTCCTCGCCCAGCAAACGTTTCACGTCCTCCTTCGACCAACCCAAATCCTCAGCAAGCGCTGCGTCTGATGCGGCGACAGGGGTCACCGACGCTACGTCGCCGCCCTGAGCAGCGTCCACCATCCAAGCGAGCCTTCTTATCGACCGCTACCTGGCTGGGTGACACAAGGTCTGAACTCCGCTGCCTCTTCGCATTACGGGTTACCTCATCCCCCACGTCCGTCTGTTTTACGTCCACAGTGCCCGCGGCCCGGACCACCCCACCATCATCCACTGCGCGCCCTTTCTTTCCCGTTTCCTCGCCCTGGTCATTGACTAGGGTTTGGTTTGGTACGGAAGGGCGGAGAGTCGTACGTGGGGCAGCCGTGCACTCCGGCGCCTCACCATCAGCCACTGCGCGCCCCTTCTTTCCCTTCCCCTTTCCCTTGCCCTTCCTTCTCCTTTCCCTTGCCCTGTCAAAGGATCAATTATAACTTGATTTCCGAGTCGTGTCAACACTGATTTTGGCGATATTATCACTATTTTCCATTCCGTTTCAATATAGCGCTTTTGACAGGTGAGATCTGTCATCCATTCGGAATGGCTTTATATCACGTTTACGTTGCTCACGGCATGGAATATTTATGGATTCTTTCGATTTTTGACAGTACATTTGGCGCGCATTTCGCGACCGCGTAACCGTTCCGTTTGGGTTGAACATTGCAAGCATTGGTCCATAGCGGAACGCTAAACCGAGGCGCGTTCCGTGAACGTTAACGGGGCGCTTGCCAGAACGTACCCTTAGATATAGTCTGATTTATCTACGGGGGTTCCACTTCCTTACTGTCCTGTGGGCCTTAGAAAGATGTTGTCCATGGTTGTGCCACCCTGCATTATTCACCACAGTTACCTATGTTCTATTAAACGGTGGCTTCGTTCTCTTCATTTCTATTAGAGCAGAGTTAACATTGCCTTCCTTATATGTATTTGAAAATATAATGTATGTACAAATTTACAGAAATATAAGTTAAATAGTGATCACCACACTTTTAATACCAGAAATACAAATAGGATAGCTGTACCTAGTTTTAGACTTGCGAGGACTAATAAGTCATTCCAAGGAAATTGTGTGCGTTTTTACAATAAAATCCCAAAGCACATAACTAAGCTCACAGAGGGCAAATTCAAGTTGACTGTAAAAAACGTTTTAATAAAAAAAGCTTACTATAAAGTTCGACATTATATAGAAGATAAAGATGCTTGGAATACTCCACTTCTGGCAAGCTGTCTCTCTGCCACCCATAAAATATAATATTTGTAGTACCTAAGTAGAAACATTATAAACATCTATATAAAAAGAATGGCCCCGAGTTTCTTGCCGTTTCTTCTCGGTGGGCTCTATATATTTTGGAAAGCGGCGGTAGAGTCTTTAAAGTACATTATAATGAAAATTTGACGTTCATAAGTGCGTCTTTGATGCCTAAATTGAATAAATGATTTTGACTTTGACTTTGACTTATCAGTATATATAACGCTAAATCGAGGACCAGAGGCTTCAAATTTAAATTGTACACACTTTTATGTCAATAAATGAAATTTTTATGTTTATGTTTTAAGTATATGGTTTCCATAACAACCTAGTTGTTGATTGTGTGTCATAAAATAATAAAAAGAAAGTAGCAATGTAAAATATTCGTTTATTTATTTAATCTGTCCGAATCAGCAAGACCCATTAGAGGCAAGTTTCATTCATAAATCTATTGTTATTTTTTGTCCTGATGCGGACGGGTTAATCTAGTAAATGTATATAAAATGGTAACATATCGTATGGATGTGCTCTAAAGTCACTGCAACTACCTCTACATGTTATATAAACTATAGGTTATGGGCCACTCACGTAAGTAAAATGAGTCATCACGTACATATTGGGCCGTTAAGGAAAGAAAGTAAAAAGAAAAAAAGAGTTAAGATACATGGCGAATCCATGCAAAAGCTCTCTTATTGAAACTAGGTCTCTGGAATTACGTTTCGCAGGCTATAAAAAAGTCAACTATTGAAGGTGATGAACTTAATAAATATTTAGAAAGAGATGGTTTAGCACTGGCAGAAGTACAATTTCTAATAATCGCACCAAGTAAGTTAAAACAAGTAAAGAACTGTGAAACCAGTAAAAATGTATGGGACACATTCGAGAGTATTTACTACAGCAAAGGTCAGGACCTTTGCTGTTGTAAAACGAAACGTTTTTTGAAAGAATTGATATTAAGAAATATGAAAGATGGTAATAGCATAGTAGAACATTTGAATATGTTTATGGACATAGTCAATAAGTTAACAGACTTAGCATTATGATGCTTTATAATTTACTTCAATCTTTCGAAAATTTTCGTATTGCTATAGAATCCAGGGATGATCTACCAAGTCCAGAGTACTTTAAAATAAAAATTATAGAAGAAGCTGAAGCGAGAAGAAACATAGCTAGTACAAATGAAGAGAACTCTGAACATGAAGTGATGTATAGTAAACAGCGAAATAGAGACAAAAATATGTTGTAGAATGTTTTAAATGTAAGAAAAAATTACATAAAGCGAAAGAATGTTGGTCGAAAGTAGACCAAGGCAATGAACATAACCAAGGTAATAAAAATGATAAAGGTAATGCGACCCTATATTGTTCAGATGATACATGTCTAAATACAAATCATAATCATGAAAAGGTAAATAAGTGGTGTATTGACAGTGGCTACACGTCACATATGACACATGACAAAAACCGATTTAGTAACCTAGAAATATAAGATAGTAAATCTTTAATGTTAGCATCTGAGAACTGCACTACATAAATTGAACGTCGTGGTAATGTAAAGCTTAATATTAAGGAAAGACCTGACTTACAACTGAGTGAAGCGTTGTATGTTCCGTCAATGACCACAAACTTAATATCAGTAGGAAAAATTACAGACAAGGGTGCAGCTGTTCTATTTAAACAAAAAAATTGCAATCGTGATGCGAAGTGGTAAACTATTGTTAATAGCAGAAATAAATGAAGACGGTATATAATATGTCAAATAAAACGTAAGGGAAAATGTGAACTACTGTAAAACAAACAAAATGCAGCAATGACACAAGAAGCAAGCTCATCTTAATGAAGGACAAATGAGAATAGCTATGGATCAGAAGAAAATGGAAGGTTTAGATTTTAATAAAAATGATACATTTAAAGACTGTGAAGTATGTGCCAAAGGCAAGGCAGCTAAACTGCCGTTCAATGTACATAAAAATGAAGTACGGACAAATAAACTGTTAGAAATTGTTTATACCGATGTTTGTGGACCAATGAGACAACCATCGAAAGGAGGTTTGAAATATTTCATCACATTATTGATGATTTTTCAAGATATACAAGGGTGTATACTATGAAAACTAAAAACGAAGCCCTATCAAAGTTTAAAGAATTTAAAAATCAAGGTGAGAGATTTACCAAACAAAGATAATATGTTTTCAAAGTGACAGTGGGACTGAATACATAAACAATGAATTTGAAAAATACTTAAAAGAAGACTTTCAGCACCGTACTAAAAAAATACGGAAAATTTGAAGCCAGAGCAACAGCTGGTATAATCTTAGGGTATTCTGAAAATCATAAAGCTTTTAGAACTTTCAATCCAAAAACCGAGAATATAATAGAGAGAGATAGAGATAATGTGTTTTTTATGAGATATGGTTTCCATGACAACCTAGTTGTTGATTGTGTGTCATAAAATGATAAAAAGTCAGTTGCTATGTAAAATATTTGTTTATTTATTTAATCTAGTAAATGCATAAAAACTGGTAACATATCATATGGATGTGCTCTAAACTCACTGCACCTCTACATATTATATATACTATGGAGTTGATTATGGACTATGTGAAGACCAAGCTGTTTCAAACTCAAGATTTATTCAGTGCAGTGCAGACACAAGTACAACACCAAAGAAACTGCACTATTAACGGAAAGACCAAAGCAAGAAATCTCTACAGATAAAGGCACTCGTTATTGAAAATTTTAATTTAATATAGTTATGACATGATAAAATTAAGGCTAAGAAATGATAATTTATTGTAACATTTACGTAAATAAACCTTCTATTAAAAACCCTTGTATTAAGGTTTTACTTGATACCTACCAGCCCAGATTTTTTTCAAAAATCTTCTATTATCAATGTAAACACTGTGTTTACAAACACTTATTCCATGCGTTAAAAACATCTGTTCACATAATAATGACTAATATGTTCGTATTTACAGGTATTTAATGCATATTAATTTATTGTTAGGTACTTACCTAATTAACAAAACGAAAATGTTTAATTAGAAATTGTAATCATGCATGTTTTGAATAGTCATCTCACAAACATAAGTGCTTTCTATATGTAAGATAAACAATATGTGTATTACTCTTAATAAATTATAATCTTTGTTATTTTAGAATGTGTTCTTCAATAATTAAATTTTCTTGATTTTTAATTTCATTAACCCTGGTTTACATAAAGGAATGGCACAAGAGCCATTTGTTCCCAACTCGGCGCAAACTTACAATATTTGAACAGATTAGATAGGAACGCTTCGTGCCTCGATATCAAACAGCACATCCCTATTTATAGATACCGATATCGATACCGGCGCGCTCGTCTTACACTTCACTAATGTCACACATGGAAAACGAGCGTGCGACTTATGATCCGTAAAAGTGGATGGCACTTAAAAAAAATAAACTTCCCTCTAACGTCCCGTTCTTTGCTTTAGTGATTTCCATTTATCTTTAGATATCATCAGCGTTGCCAGTATGTTACTTTTGTAACATTTTACGTTACTTTTGACCCTCTCACGCTACCTCCATGTTACATGACTCAAAATGTTACTTTTACTTTACTTTTAGAGATTTGATAATTATATATGTAAATATTTTTATACTTGTTACGCAAGGCTAAAGTACTGAAACCACACCGCAAGCATTGACCTGAATAAACACCGCGCCACACGAGGCGCGCCGTCAGCAGAACTTGAAGCCATTGACGTCAATCGGAGGCTACGTGCGCTTCCGCTGCATCGACCTGGCATTCTTGATCCAACTTTGATCATTGATTCATTACTTTAGTTTTACTTAGAATAATAATTTTATATTGTAATTTTTATAAATAAATATTATTAAATAAAATCATTTTTTTTGCAACCTCCGATTGCTGCCCACGTAATTGGCGCAGTCGGTAGGATAGCTGTAAAATAGAGTCAAGTGAATAGATCACGGGCCCCGCAGCTATCACGAACCTACTGGGAGCGGCAATCTGGACGGAATCAGGACATAGATTCGGCGAAAAAAATGTTGTAAGTGCTTTGAATCTTTCTCAGTCCTTACCTTCCTACTGATAATCCTTTACCGTATTTTACTTACTGCTATTTCTTTTTCTGTGTAACTGTGTATTTTGTGTGACTTTCTTGTCTTTGCATTTTACATGTTATTTTTAGCTTATGTGTTAGAATAAATATTCCAAAATTTTCCATCCGAGAGAATCGCGGACTGTTAGGTTAAGTAATAGTAGTAGATCTAGTAATAGTCGCCTTAGTGTTATAGACGAACATAGGAATTTAGAAGAGCTTACGATGAGTTCAGACATAGATACGATCTATAAATCACTCAGACTATTACCGGAATTCGACGGCAACCCGCACGAGTTAACGCGTTTCATACATCTATGCGACCAAATAGTGATAGCACATTTTAAAACTGAAGCAGGGCACGAGTTACAAAACTTGGCCCTCATCAATGGTATTTTAAATAAAGTAACCGGACCCGCGGCTAGGTTAATTAACGGGAACGGTATCCCCGAAAACTAGCAGGGTATTAGAAGTGCTTTAATCAACAACTTTGCCGACCATCGAGACGAGACCGCGTTGTATAGCGATTTGTCCCTTCAAACCCAAGGGTCTAGCACCCCTCAAGAGTTCTATGAACGGTGCCAGAACCTTTTCAGCACGATAATGACTTATGTGTCCCTACATGAAAATATCGGTAGCACTATCGAATCCAAATGTGCTCTTTATATCAAACTTACACTTCAAGCATATTTGCGAGGTTTAAAAGACCCATTAGGATACAGAATTCGTTGCATGCGCCCTAGCACAATGGAAAAAGCGCTCGAATTCGTTCAGGATGAGCTCAATACTTTGTACATCCAACAACGAAATGAAGGTAGCTCTAATAGGAAAGACTTGCAAACCCCGCAGAGCCACAATCCGCCCCCGCACAACTTTATGCCAAAATTCGGTATCGGTGCCCCTATAAGGCAACCACTTTTTAGCATGCCTGGTCCATCTCGGCAACAGCCAATGCACACTCATCCAGCACAAGGCTGGAGACCACCCTTTCAACCACACATGCAACAACCACGTGGTCCAACGCGTACCCAGCAAATAATGCGCGCCCCTCCACAGAACTATAACCCACAAAATAACGCGTTTAGAATGCCTAGCCAGCCACAGTAATCCTTTAGGTTCGGTAATGATCAGCCCCGTCCAATGAGTGGCGTAAGTCACTTTGTACCGCGAACCTTACCACCGACCCTACATGACTGGCGAAAATCAGGTAATCCGCCCCCGAGTAATTACTTTAAGACTCGCGAAGTAAACTTTAACGAATTTGACAGTGATTACAATGACTATAATTACGAGTACGACTATGGGTATTTATACTACGACCAACCATACTGTACTTACGACTACTCTGAATATTCGTACTATCAGGAGCTATACTCTTATTCAGAGACCGCAATAGTAGAAGAGGTAGATCAGGCAACCGCTGGTGCTACTTCATTAAGTGACGTAAATTTTCGGACGGAGTCGAATTCCGAAAAGCAAAAATAGAAGTCAACCTTCACATACAACGGCAGCTGGGGTATATTCAAATAAGTAACCCCCCATTAAAACTATTTATAGATACAGGAGCTAATCAATCTTTTATTAGTCCTGAAGCTGTCGAAAAATATTTTAGTAACGTCCCACTCAACTATGACCCTTTTGAAGTAACGAACGTGCACGCAACCAGTAAAAATAATTATTCCATCACATTGCCCTGTTTCCCTGAGTTCTTTGAACCAGGCGACATAACTTTGTTCGTGTATAAGTTTCATAACTACTTCGACGGACTGATAGGACTGGACTTGTTAGATATTTGGGGTTCTAACATAGATCTAAGAAATAGACTACTAAAGATCCGTAATGCGCATATTCCCATCCAAATGTATGACTCACGAAATGCAAATCTTTACGAGGAAATCATTCCGGCTAACTCGTCCAAGTTACTAAGGTTACCAGTAAATACGCGAGACGGAGATGTGATAGTAGAAACGCAAACCATCTGTAACTGTCTTATAACAGAGTGTGTAACAAATGTTGTAAATAATCGCGGTTGGGTTGAAGTTACTAACTCTACAACAAATGACGTCATCTTTTCTATGGATAGGCCAGTAGAAGCTCAACTGTTTAACTTAGAAACTGAAAGTACTGAAATTTTATCGGACCGTGCTAATGAAGTCGTTTCTCGACTTCGAACCGAACACTTGAACGCGGAAGAACGTGCTAATCTAGAACGTCTCTGTGCTAGCTATGCTGACGTTTTTTATCTTGAAGGCGAACCATTAACATTCACCAACAAGATAAAGCATAAAATCAGAACAACTGATGAAATTCCAGTACATACTAAAACCTATAGATACCCGCACGTTCATCGACAAGAGGTCAGAGATCGAATCAGTAAGATGCTCGAGCAAAACATAATTAGACCTTCGGACTCTGCATGGAGCTCCCCGATTTGGATTGTACCCAAAAAAGCGGACGCATCTGGTAAGGTCAAATGGCGCCTTGTCGTTGATTTTAGAAAAGTGAACGAGAAAACAATTGATGATAAGTACCCCATTCCCAATATAACTGACGTACTTGACAAACTGGGTAGGTGCCAATATTTTACAACTCTTGACCTAGCTAGTGGATTTTATCAGGTCGAAATAGACCCTGAAGATATACACAAGACAGCTTTTAACGTAGAGAATGGTCATTATGAGTTTTTGAGAATGCCAATGGGCCTCAAGAACTCTCCATCAACTTTTCAACGTGTGATGGATAACGTTCTTAAGGACCTGCAGAACGAAGTTTGTTTAGTGTATCTGGATGACATTATAGTGTTCAGCACCTCGCTACAGGAGCATATCCTGAACCTAGAAAAAGTCTTTAAAAAATTACGCGAATCTAACTTCAAAGTACAGATGGACAAATCTGAATTCTTGAAGTTAGAAACGGAATTTTTAGGGCATGTCATATGTCGTGAAGGTGTTAAACCGAATCCTAATAAAATCCAAGCTATCAAAAATTATCCCTTACCTAAGACCCCAACAGAAATCAAACGTTTTCTCGGTCTACTTGGCTATTATAGAAAATTCATCCCTGACTTTGCACGTGTGACTAAACCACTAACACAATGTCTTAAAAAGGGTTCAAAAATTGTATTTGATAAAAAATATACCGAGTGTTTCGAACACTGCAAAACGCTGTTAACAAACGATCCTATCTTACAATATCCGGATTTTACAAAAGAGTTTATACTCACTACAGACGCGTCCAATGTTGCTATTGGTGCTATACTATCACAAGGTACTGTAGGCTCGGATAAACCGATTGCCTATGCCTCAAGGACTCTAAATTCAAGTGAATGTAACTATAGTACCATAGAAAAAGAACTTCTAGCAATCGTGTGGGCCACCAAATATTTCAGGCCATACTTGTTTGGGCGTAAGTTCAAAATTATTACGGATCACAAACCCCTACAATGGGTCATGAACCTCAAAGAGCCGAATTCGCGACTCACTAGGTGGCGCTTAAAGCTTAGTGAGTATGATTTCACTGTCATCTATAAGCAAGGCAAGTTTAACACTAACGCCGATGCATTGTCAAGGATCGAAGTTAACAATGAGGAGCTTATGTCAATAGTAGTTAATACATCCGAGAAGGCACCCACACTAGATGACTCTAGGACCATCACTGCAGCAGATGCTGATGATGACTCTAGAACAGCTACTGTTCATACTGATCGCGAAAGTCCCATCCTAGAAATTCCAATCTCAGACGACCCTCTCAATAGATTTACTAAACAACTAATTTTTAAAGTAGTTGGCGATATCAAGGGTAGGCCGGTCATCACAAAGCCATTTTAAACTAACACGCGAATATCTATTCAACTATCAGAAAATAACTTAGAAGAAGATGTTATCGCTGCCATCAAAGAATACGTTCATCCTAAAATTAAAACGGGCTTACTAATCAATCCACCTTTAGCTATGTACAAAATCATCCCCATCATTCAGAAAACATTTAAAAATTCATCTATGAACCTAACACTTACTAAAAATGAAGTAGAAAACGTTAGAGAGTACCTTAGGCAGCAGGAGATAATTAACAAGTATCATGATGGGAAAACTAATCATAGGGGCATTAATGAGTGCTATCTTGCACTGTCTCATAAATACTATTGGCCGAAAATGCGAGAGAACATCACTAAATTTATAAATGAATGTACTGTTTGTGGACAGGCAAAATACGATCGCAATCCAATAAAACAACAGTTCAAGATTGTACCACCGACTACTAGACCATTCGAATTGATTCACTTAGATGTATTGACTATTCAGAGTGAAAAATTCTTAACAATAGTAGATGCATTTTCTAAGTACGCCCAAGCCTATCACTTGAGGGATGGTACGGCAGTCAGCATAGTTCAAGCACTACTCAACTTCAGCACGCATCATTCTATACCTATTACTATTGTCACTGATAACGGCACCGAGTTCACAAATCAACTAATCGCGGAATTTGTTAGAATTCATCAAATCCATCATCACCGGGTAGCACCCCACGCACCCAACGAAAACGGGATAGTAGAGAGATTTCATTCAACGATACTTGAACATCTCCGTATCTTGAAGCTTAGCCATAAATCTGAATCCGTTATTAATCTAATGCCTTACGCTATTCTAGCCTACAATAATAGCATCCATAGCCTTACGAAATGCAAACCAATTGAAGTAATTACCGGACATTATGATCCCCGCGACCCATTTGACATTGACGTCTCATCTCAACTATTACAGCAGTACACAATAAATCATAAAGCTAAGATGACTTTGGCCTATAAAACTATACAAGAACTCTCTAATACCTCTCGTAGAGACCTAACTGAAAATCGGAATAGGAACCGGGAACCCGAAGCTGAGTATTCCCCTGAGCAACAGATTTTCGTCAAAAATCCGTTTGCTTCGCGCCAAAAACTAGCTCCCCGGTACACGCACGACGTTGTAATGGCTGATCTCCCTATTCATATATATACTAAGAAAAAGCGAGGTCCCATTGCAAAAACTAGACCTAAGAGAGTTCCTAAGTCAGCCACATTGTTGCAGAGTGCTCCTGATGTTTCATCTCCTCCTGCGACCAGCTCTCATGCAGGAGATAAGACTTGAGAGTCTCGACGACGGCCCTGGCATCTTACCTTTCAAATTAGGACCGGCTAAAATAGTCTCCCATTACCATTCCTTTCTACAACATGTTAATCTTATGAATATAAGAGACAAGATTAATTCAGTTAACTCACAGTTAGATAGTGTTAGCCCTGACCTTCACAATAAAACTAGGTCTTTATTTGAACCCCACATAAATTACCTCAGAAATAAGCTTGATAGTGTTTTAGAACAATTAGAGACTTTTGAAAGTCATCGTGTTAAAAGAGGGCTCGTTGATGGTCTTGGGTCCGTTATTAAAAGCATTACAGGCAACCTCGACTACACTGATGCACTACATTATAACCAAGCGTTAAAATCTCTTCAAAATAACGAGGATAAATTATTTACTGAACTTAACAGTCATGTTAGTCTATCAAAAGATTGGACGAATCAATATTCGAAAGTCATAGATAGCATAGTAGATAATCAGAATAAAATATTAACACTTGTAAATAAAATTAACGAAAGTGAAGCTACTAGAGATACCGATTTAATAAAATACGCACATCTGGCACAGACTCTTATTATACTAGGTGATAACGTAGACTCTATCTCACAGGAACTTCTTAAATTACAGAACGTCCTAGCTTTTATTAGGGCATCCACAACGCATCATTCAATATTAAATTTGTATGCGATACGCTCTATGATAAGCAAGTTGAGCTCGCTTTATGGCAGAGACATAGAAGTAGACTTAGATACTAGAGAATATTTCGATATAATAAAACTAGGTTCATACTACGTAGGTGATGAAGTAGTTATAGTCTATAAATTTCCTATTATTATATCATATGTATTTGAGTTATATAAATTATCTATTGTCCCGAACAAATACCACGAGATCCTATCTCCTCCATATCCTTACCTAGCCCTCCATGAGAAAGATTTCAGGTACATAGTGGCAGAATGCCCGAAGACCAGTAAATGGTACCTCTGTGTAGAAAAACAGAACCTCCAAAGCCGAACATCCGAAGACTGCATTATGCAACTCATCGACACGCAACAAAGGAGCGCCGCCTGCAGCCCTACTCCTGTAGCCTTGGAAATACCTGCATATGAAGAACTAGACGAGAAACACTATACGCTCAGTTTTCCCGCTCCAACAAAAGTCCATCTATCATGCGGTCAAGACCTCTACAAAACACTACTGGGTAGCTACCTCGCTATAATTCCGCAGCAATGCTATCTAGAAACACCACACTTTACGATCTCTAACACTAATGATCGTTTAAAGGGACAAGCTATGAAGATAATGGACCTGCCTAATATCACTACCACCGCTCAAATTGATTCATTACTTTAGTTTTACTTAGAATAATTATTTTATATTGTAATTTTTATAATTAAATATTATTAAATAAAATCATTTTTTTTGCAACCTCCGATTGCTGCCCACGTAATTTACTTCGTGTAGGCGTAGCTTTCCAGTTACAGTTATATGAACTGACACAAATTGACATATCGCATATTCACTTTTTCGCGTAAATTTCAAAATTTTTCGTTCCAGTTACTCAGGCGTACGTCACGAACAAGCTAATAGTAGCATTCTTGTTATGTTAGTTTCATTTAGTTCGGTTTATTTTTGTGTTGTAGTCTTGAGTTTTTGTTTGTATAGTATAGTATAGTATAGTATAGTATAGTATAGTATAGTATAGTATAGTATAGTATAGTATAGTATAGTATAGTATAGTATAGTATAGTATAGTATAGTATAGTATAGTATAGTATAGTATAGTATAGTATAGTATAGTATAGTATAGTATAGTATAGTATAGTATAGCATAGTATAGTATAGTATAAAGCATTATTTATTATTTGTGATAAAACTTAGGTTAGGTGGAGTTTTATTTATTTCGTCAAAAGTCATTATTTGTTCGTTATGTACTTGTGTGGCTAACAATACTTGGTAAGTAAATGTTTTAATGGGGCAGTTGACACATTGTAATGTTATTTTGACGGTTTAACTTACGCGGTAGTTCATCTCGACCGGTTTCGTGACCGTCCGGGCCACTTCTTCATGGAGTAATTGCGCACCCACCTGCGTTCGCGCTAGATCCGTGTTTCTTGCATATGGCTTGATTCAAACTGCAGTAAAGTATTAAGTGAATCAGTTATTGATCTAAGTGTAAAGTCAAATAGAATAATATATTTCTGCCGTGCATTGCACATTAGCTTCTATTTACTACTTATTAATAAGTAATGTAGCTTTGGTGCTATTTACAGAAACTAGATAGGGCTGAGTACCGACTGGCGTAGCCTAGAATTTGTTTGTCTATCGATATCTTTGCTAATGCGACTAAGTATGAGTACCTAGGTGTCTACCTAGCTACATCATTGTTAATCGTTCTAATTTGAATGTTCTAAACTAAACTTAACGAAATTCCACGTGGTAGTCGCTCGTGCAGGGGTGGCAGGTTCATGGGTTGAGTCATTAAAAAACATTTCTTACAAAAGGGTAATGTTACTTTTCTCGTGAAAATGTTACTTTTAAAGCTGTCTTATGTTACATTTGACTCTTTGCCACTGGCAGCACTGGATATCATATCATAGAAATAATGTATCCTAAAGTCTGATTAATCTATGGTGTGAACGTGTGAAAAGAAAACGGAGCGAAGCTGAAGTATTGTTTGTAAAATGGATAAATTGTAAATAAATTAGTAAATTTAGGAAAAACTTGTCCACTACAGTGTTAGTGACAAGCTCGACAAGGCTGTTCCTGTACAATTTCTAAATTTACTTCTGTATTCATGGACATAACCCTAAACTTACGGTAACCTACACGATTTAAATTCGATTACATAAATAGATAATTCCTTTCCGGTGCTTCAATGGAAAGCGGCTCTAAAAACGTTATCAGAGTCGGCTCAAGGAAAAGCGAGGTAATTGGTGTTACAATACTTACAATTTAGTTCATATCTAAAAACTGTTTTTGTCATATCATCATCCTATAAATGATTTAGTTTAGATAAATAATAAAATATGTCTGCATGATAGCTGTGCAATGAATTGAATATTTGCGATTGTGCGAAGTAATTTAGTACCTAGGGAAGACCTATTTGAGAAATCTTAAAAAATGTATAAAAATTTTCAGCTGGCGTTGATACAAACAAATCATGTTATAGCTCTGCTTAAGAAGACTCATCCTGACAGAGAATTTACCACAGGTAAGTCCAAACAATTTTTACTGTGATTTCCACTCTTATTAATGTTGTAAACTAGGGAACAATATGAATATCTCTACCAATTAGGTGAAAACTAGGTACTTACTCATTCTAAGTAGTTATGAAAAAGATTTTGGTTTACCTTCTAAAATCAGCAAAGTACGAGTCGGAACTCTCTCATGATCAATATAGTATCAAGTCGCTCGTCTGATGTTAAGCGTCACGCTTGCCCATAACAGTTCAGTGCCATTCGGAGTTTTGAACTAGTTCTTGCTCTGTAGCTTCACTGGAAACAACTACAAAGGATATCAACTGATGTGAAATTTAAATGAAGTTTACGTTTCTTTTTCGCGAAAACGTTAATCATTTCATCGGTATCCAGGTTTTGTACATTTTATAAAACATATTTTATTAAACGTCATAATGAAAGCCTGTCGAATATGAAAGTGTGACGTCTGATGCCCACAACGGTGGGCTTGACACTTGAGAGATAGCTGCAAACAATATCGCTTGTAATAAGCCCTAGCAGATTGCATACTCAAATACTAACAACTGAAGTTGTTAGTATTTGGCATCTGCATCAAGTTCTCACAATTCTGCTATTGTGATGCTAGTTTCATAAACTATTTCGGAGATTTAGATATTACTTCAAAATATGGTCGGTGGTACAGAGAGAGTCGAAGTTTTCAGGCCGCCCGAAGGCCTTCTACATAGCCTAATGACTGTTGTCCTAAGAAAAACAACCGGAACCGACGGCTTAATGTGCCCTCCGAAGCACGAATGCGCTGAATAATGGTCCACTATCGGTCACCCATCCAAGTCCTGACCGCAGCAAGTGTTGCTTAACTTGTTGATCGGTTAAGATCGCTGCGCTACGAGCGTTTCATCAAACCTTAATTTAGTTTTAGTAAGAAAGTTAGGAACATAATATCCTGTTAAGTTTGATATTATTTACAGTATAAAGATTGCATACTCATATTCAGTGACCAGTAAACTAATTTAAAGACATATACATCCTCTTTGTGCTTATGGTAGGTATATCTAATTCAGTGTAAGTTTAATCCAAACAATTTAAGTAAAATGTTACACATGATTTACTTGACCGTCCAATAACCTTCAGGAAGAAAATCAATAATTGTAAAGAGATTATTTAATTATTTCAATGCTATTCCATTGTAGTGACCATGGAGACTCTTGGAGACCGTATACTAGATGTGTCACTGCCTAAAATAGGCGAGAAAGCTCTCTTCACCAAAGATCTAGAGGATGCATTGAGAAGTGACACTGTGGACTTTGTGGTGCATTCGCTGAAGGACTTGCCTACAACTCTACCTGATGGGCTGGCAATAGGAGCTGTGTTTGAAAGGTGACTATTGCTTATACACTTATTGTATCATGTTATAATATATTGTTTAACTAAGTGCGCCCCACAGTTTCACTTGCATGTTGATGTATGATGATTATGATGAAAGTATCATACAAATGATACTTTAATTAATCCAGTGAATCTACCAAATTTTATCCAAATCCGTTCAGCCCTTTTTGTGTGATTGAGTCACAAACATCCATACATCTAACCTTTCACTTTTAAAGGAGCAAAAACCGATTGTAACAGATCACTGCAGGTTGCACTTTACCTAGTTAGAAACAACTACACATGGCCGCAAAAAGCGGGTCAGTTACACAAAAACGCGAAGTTAACTATGATATAGGAAGAAGTCAAGCATTAATTTCTTTTTAAAATTCCAATTTTTAATAGATTTCGAAAAATGTGTTATGGTATCAAATATCAATTTTTTATACATGTCAGTATTTATTTGTATTGCCCCCATGAGCTGTTACATGTGCTAAACCATATAGCAGCTGTATTAACAGCTCGGTTTACTTCTTGCTATTTTTTTTTTATGGGATAGGTTGGCTAACGAGCAAGCGGCTCACCTGATGGTAAGTGATAGCGTCGCCCACTGACATCCGCAATACCAGAAGTCTCGCGATCGGATGCGTTGCCGACCCTCGAGGAAGGTAGAGAAAAAAGGGGTGAGGGTGGAGGCGGAAGGTGTGGAATAATGGGGAAGGGGGAATCGGGCTACCGGAACCTCCCACAAACCGAAGAAACGCAATAGAAAGCTATGTTACTTCACGTCGGTGTTATGTGGGAGTGTGTTACTTCCCCGGTCGTGTCGGCCCATTCGGCTGTGGGGTTACAGCGTGGCACTACCACCCAAAATAATATTACAATGAAACAAACCTAAATTTAGTTTTTTCCCTACTGTAAAAGGTAAATGCTCAAATAATTTTATAGCATTAACTTTTAACTTTTTATTTTATTAAAATGCAAACTTTTTTAGCTAGCTGTAACTTTTTATTAAAATGCTATTGTCACATACATCAACTCATAATATTTTCTTATTTTAGAGAGGACCCCAGAGATGCCCTGATTCTCCGAGAAGACCTAAAAGAACATACACTGGCAACTCTGCCAGCTGGTTCCGTCATAGGTAAATACATGTTTTATTTATTTATAAGTTATCATTATATAGAAATATTATATATGGAATATAGAAAATTTGTTGTGCCTATTTGTTCATATAGTTCAAAAGTACATATTATCACAATTCTGTGCGCATGGTACCGACTTCGACAAGTTATTTCACTCTTATTTTTTGGTAAATATTTTTTACACTAATTTTAGTGAACCTACTGGCTACTAAAAATATTTTTTACGCTATTTTTAGTGAACCTACTGGCTACTTACGGGATCGATTGTCATTCACTGTGAATAACTATGAAATCATCAGGATATGCGAAACACAATACAATACAATAACACTTTATTGACACCAAAATAAACTAAAAAACAGATTAGAAATATATCTTAATATTATGTATATATATATATATATATACTATATATATATACATTATACATATATATAATATGTATATGTATGTATTTATTTATGTATTTTTTGTTTGTTGTATATACAGTATATATATATATATATATATATATATATATATATATATATACTGTATATACAACAAACAAACAAAAAATACATAAAATAATACATACTTCTATCTCTCATATCCTGTTCATTAATATTACCTGGTTCCTAACTGTAAGCCATAATTAAGTAGTACATACATATATATATATATATGAGAGATAGATATCTTTCAGTTATCAAATTGTAACTCAAAAACCGCTTGACTGAATTTAATGACGTTTAAATGGGACGCCTCGGAAGTATATTAAACCAAAAAAATATATATTATCAAAATCGCACTACGCTGTAACAAGTTATGCGTAATTATACATAAAAAATATACGTGTCGAAGTGAGAACCTCCTCCTTTTTCTACAGACTTCCAAAAAGGAGTAGGTACTCAATTCGACTGTATTTTTTTAAATTCTTTTTTTATGTTTGTTACCTCATAACTTTCGACTGGGTGAACCGATTCTCAAAATTCTTTGTTTGAAAGCTGGTGCTTCCCGTGTGGTCCCATTTAAATTTCATAAAATTCGGTCCAGTAGTTTTTGAGTTACACTCCAATAACTGAATAGAATGGAAGTCGGTATAATTTTTTTCAAATTGTACTTGTTTTGGAAGTCGGTTGATAGAAAGTATTAATTTATCAATAGAATTGCGTGTTTTGAGTTAGAAATCAATCGCGAGTTGTGTCCATAATTATCCTTGAAGAATTTCCCAGGAAATATTATGAGAGTCGCTTCATAAAGAATAATTGTGAATTCAGTATTCCAATAGTAGTAACAAGTACAATTTGAGAAATGTGATACTGACTTCCGTTCTATTCAGTTAGGCTGAGTGCAGACTTGAGTCACGATAGTTTTAAGACAGACTATTGCTTTACAAAAAATATGAAGACGCGCACACTTCAAACAAAACGTCTCATAGACGAAATTGTCTCATAGTCAAACAGTTTCGTTTTAGATGTGCGACGTGTCATAGGCAAAACAATTTGGTTTTAGTTTTAAGACAGACTTGTCTATGTGAGAAAAGTCTGTCTTAAAACTGTCCTGACTCCAATGTGCGCTCAGCCTTATTGGAGTGTAACTCAAGAACTACTTGATCGAATTTGATGAAATTTAAACACGGGTAGCACCAGCTTTCAAAACTCAATATTTTGAGAATCGGTTCACCCAAAAGTCGAAAGTTATGAGGTAACAAACATTAAAAAGAAAATACAGTCGAAATGAGTACCACCTCTTTTTTTGGAAGTCGGTAGAAAATAGTACTATGCAAACTGTAGATACTAATACTGTCTCTCGTGTTATGATGTTTTGGTAATCATATTATATTTGATAATCAGACGTTGTCAATAACATTTGGCCCACTAATCATGATATAACATTTTTTGCTAAATAATGTAGGAACTGTTAAACATTTTATGATAAGAAACCTCTAATTTGAACTTTGTATTCTGTCTCTTCAAATCAATATTTTAAACGAAATAATTTATTCAATGTAGTCACATAATCTATATCTACATATCTATCTATCTGTATAATATAAAAATGAACCCCTATTTCTCCTGGTCACGCTATAACTTGAGAACGGATGGAACACTCTCGCTAATTCTTTGTTTGTTGTGTTAATTATTGTCAGGAGAAGGTTCTTATGAAAGAAAGACCAAGAAAAGATGGAAGGTTAAGACGAGGTCGATCGCCAAGCCTACGACGCGAACAAAGTCGCGGGCAGTCGCTGGTTATTAATAAATTTACAAAGTTATCTACTGCCGCCTTCTTTTAAATTATGTTTTTATAATGTGTTTTACTACGAGAAACTGACTGCACTGACATTTTTACAATGTATTATTTTTATTAGAATCTTATTTATTTTTATGTCGATCGGTGACAAGATAAGTCACACTTGCCTGTAACAGTTCAGTACCATTCAGATTTTAAAAGACAACAGTTCAAAACCCTGCACGACAATGTACTGCGCTCGACACCCTGAGATACATGATGTAAAATCTCTTGCCCTGTAATTTCGCTGGAAACATTACTCTTCAACGGCACACAGTAATGTTTGCACACTACTGCTTTACGGTTGAATAACTGGCAAAGATGATGTACTTCCCTAGGCGGACTTTGCAAAAGTCTAGCAGTTCTTACCTCTGTCGTGTAAGTAAATTGTGGAATGTTCTGCCGGCGTACGTATTTCCTTGCACCTATGACCCTGGGTGTTTCAAGCGGGGCGTGAATGAGCATCTCTCAGGTCATCATAAAATATTAAATATTCAATAATGTTTGTAGAACTTTTTGCAATCTCGGAGGCGCTGTCCTATATTACTAGTTCAGGACTCAAAAAGGTAGTTATTTTGTCTGACAGCAAAAGTGCCTTACAGCATATAGCTCGATGCGCTTCTGGACACAGAGATGCATCGATAGCATATAATATATTAAGTAAAATTCTTGGTCTGATGGATGGGGGAGCGACTCTGGGATTGCAATGGGTTCCTTCACATGTCGGCATTCATGGAAATGAGGAGGCAGACAAACTAGCTAGAGATGCAAGAGTAAGTGGTACAGAGGTTCACCTAAAACCCGAATATACAGAAGTACTTACCCATTACAAAAACAAAATTAAATTGCAGTGGAAGGAGTATTTTGATGTTATCTCTCGAGAGAAAGGGATAAGGTATAGAACTCTACAAAGTTAGCCTCCTCATATTCCATTGTGCACCCACGTGAAGTTAAGTAGAAAACTAATAGTAATTGGTTACAGGTTGCGTTCTGGACACATGCCATTAAATGGATTCAAGCACCTAATGAACAAAGCTAGGAGCCCTAATTGCAACACATGTGGTTTGTACGAAGGTGTACCATCTTCTGATAGAGTATGTCCAGAGTGCATCTATAAGAGATGACCTATTTAAGGTCCTTGACGTTAACCGCCTTGATGTGGGCCTGATTCAGAGCATTTTAGCTGCGCCAACATCTAATGCAGCTGGGATGCTCTATCAGTCCACATATAAGATGCTCAAGGATAAAGTGTAAAAATGTGTACAAAATTTTGAGTAAACTATGGGACTGACATAGTCGGTACACGACTCAAAGTCCCTAAATAAAAAAAGAGAATAATAAAAAAAAAAAAGGTCATCATAGTAGTGGCGATTAGTGCAGCTTACGGCTTCATTCATACGTCATTGCTTCTTGATTCCATCAGGAGGCGAGAGGGAGTCACTTTGATGAACCAATATAAAAAACAAACATACCACTATTAAAACTAAAACTAATTAAATAGTTATGGGTGGCATTTGTCGACTTTGTATTCGTGGTACTCCAAGCATCTTTGTCTTCTATATAATGTCTTACTATACATCTATATAGATCAATGTTACTATTACTGCACATAATATGCATTTATTATTTCAAACATTTTACAGCAAACTTGAATTTTCTTTCCGTGAGTTCTGATAACAGAGCACTTACCTACATTAAAATTCCAAGACATAACATATTAGTCTTGCAATTTTAATGTAAAAACGTTCATGCGTAGGTAACTTCGCCCTTATGTTACTAGCTGCGGTCCGCAGTTTCACCTGCGTGGTGATTGATGATGACGAATCAAAACATATAACCTATGTTACTTAAGAACAATGCAGCATTGTAATGTTAAAAATTGTTAAAAAATATTTTTAGAAAACGGTCCAGTAGTTTTGAGTTTATTTGTTACAAACATACAAAAATACAAATATTTCCTCTTAATAATATTACTATAGATTCAAATGATCGGCTGGCGCAGTTGGCAATAACCCTGCTTTCTAAGCTGCTGGTCCTGGGTCCGATCCCCGGTCAGGTCAAACATTTGTGTGCACATAAGTATGTATATCAGTCATCAGATTACCATATGCTTTGTCTAGTTTGGGACCTGAAGACCTTGTGTGGATGTTAGAATACCAAAACAAAAACGAATTGAAATGTATTTATTCTCGCTTTTACCAACTTGTGTTGTACCCCATTGTATCAGGTACATCGTCCCTGCGTCGCACCGCGCAATTACGCGCTACGTACCCGCTCTTAACAGTAGAGAATGTGCGAGGGAACCTCAACACTCGCTTCCGGAAACTGGACGCGACGGCCGGAGGGTACTCTGCGCTTATACTGGCCGCCGCTGGCGTGCAACGGATGGGGTGGACGCAGAGAGTTAACAAGGTATCTCACTCACTCACGTACATAGATACATGAACACGCGCTTTCCCCTCTCTATCTCTCTCATACACTCACACACACACAGAGAGAGAGAGAGAGAGACAACACTATCTCTCGCGCGCGCACCTTTGTCTCCTTTTTATTTGGACTTTACGTGTGTACATTCGCCGTGCCTCAAACTTCCCAAAATACAGGTTTTTTGAGAAGGGCGGTCATGGCCAAGTCCGGAACTACGAGAGTTAGAGAAAAATCATGAAAGGAGACATGCCCTCGATTTATAAGAAAACAATAACTGCATACTTATAATATTGACGGAAATAACCACATATGATTTTTCAAAAAAAATATCGTGTATTATTGAACTTATGGATTATATTGCTGATAAAGATCAATCTTTGCAAAAAAATAAATTACTAAAAATGAAGGGAAATAGTAAATATTTACTATTTTATTAATTTTACACGGTCTCACTTACATTTTAGCCGTAGACTAGACGCTCGTGCACCTTTACTAACACTTAACGGTTAATAATCATCCATTATTACAAAAGGAAATCCAAATCTGAAAAATTTCAAAAGTTCAAAGAATCAATGACAGCCATTGTTGGTTTTCCCGCCATCTTTCGCGCACACACTTATTAACTCGCCAATCAATACATCCTCACTTAAACTTTATCTCTCGCTCTATCTCAGTGTTGCCAGGTCCAATTTTATAAAATCAGAGGACGCAACTAGAAAAATCAGTAAATGCATGGGAAAATTAAAAAAAAGAGCAGATGCACCCAGCATTACTAATACTTTGTAGGACGATTGTAGAGAAAAACAAAAAAAAACATCTTTGCACGATTTTTAATTTTGCCTTCACAGTGTAGACAACGCCCGTGTACCTTTACTAACACTTAACGGTTAATAATCATCCATTGTTACAGAAGGTAATCCAAATCTGTCAAAATTAAAAAGATTCTATGACAGTCATTGTTGGTTTTCCCGCCATCTATCGCACACACACTTATTAACTCGCCAATCACTGGCTGGTTGGCGCAGTTGGTAGCACCCCTGCCTTCTGAGCCGCTGGTCCCTGGTTCGATGTCCGGACATGACAAACATTTGTGTATGAACCATGTTAGTTTGTCCTTTGTTTGGGGGTGTATATGTATTTAAGTATGTATATCAGTCATCAGGTTAGTACTATAGTACAGGCTCTGCGTACTTTTAGACTATGGTGGATGTTGTCTCATAAAAAGAAAAAAAAACACAATACAGCCTCACCTAAACTTTATCTCTGGATCTTTCTCAGTGTTGCCTGGTCCAATTATATAAAATTAGAGGACGTAACTAGTAAAAACAGAAAATTTATATGATAATTAAAAAAAAACAGCAGATCAGTAGAATTTTGGGGAAATCAGTAGATATATCCCCCGAAAAATCAGGAGATCTGGCATCGTTGCTCTCTCTCTCTCTATCTCTCTATGCATGTTTGTCTCCGTCACACACAAACCTACATGTATCAACTTATTCGTTAACGCTTGCATTATTTAGAAGACATAGGATGACAGTACATGATGGTGGGCTGTAGGCCCCTTCATTAGATGAATTGTCGACATTATGCAACGATTCATGAAATTGGGAATTAGCTGTTGATTGTGCCTATAAAGGGGGAAGTCTATTATTTGAAAAAACTGTTGTCTTTAGGAGCTCAATTCAACAATTTCACAACGTTCAACAATTATTTATCCCGCTGCAACTGCAGTTCGCCTCGTTCGACTACTGTTGTTGTTCAATAATTGCTTTGAAAGCCATTCAACTATTTCTATAAACAAATTGGAACGTAACGTCATTTTAAACGCTACCATACATTTTGTTAACATTAAAGGCTAGGCTATATTAGAATATACGGTAGCGTCGCGTATATTATCTTTTGAGTTAACATAATATAAAATCAAGAGAAACGTAACTGCAGCTGGACTGTTATTCAATAGCAGAATAAGAAAACGTATGAAAGACGCCGTTCATCTACGGTTCTATTGCAATTTAGTTACTGGAATCGGCCCCCTAGGCGATGATAAGCAGGGCTATTATGTATCTCAGTTGCTAACAAATGTACATTGAAATCTTGAAAAATGGCGGCTCTATGTCAGTTTTGACAACTCCAGTAAGCACAAATGTTAGTAATTGATGACTGGAGCTGAAGAAAGTGATATAGAGCTGCATTTTTTTTTCGATTTTAATCAATATTTGTTAGCAACTGGGATACATGATAGCCCTGCCGGTCATTTTCAGCCTTCCTAAGATTATTGCAAAGATTCAATTTTGCCTATTATCCTAAGACATACCTTGTATGTACCTTTTCTATTATATTTTTTGTCAAACTTCTAATAACGCATACTTTAAAAACATCGACGAATTACTTTTTAAAGTACTAACGCCTGCTTAGCAAACGCTAAGCAGGCGTTAGTACTTACCGCTTCTTCCGCCAATCTGTGTCAGACGCCATAACCAACTAGGCCACCACTATATATATTACATTATATATATTTGATTTTAACCGTCGATGAATAAATAATGTTGGCTCATTTCCAATCCAGGTGATGAACTGTTCCGAGATGCTATACGCGGTAGGGCAGGGGGCTCTGGCCGTCGAATGTCGGTCCGATAACGAGGAGATATTGAGTATGTTGGCGCCTTTCAACCACGCAGAGACCTACTGCCGGATACTCACCGAGAGGAGCTTCTTGAAGACATTGGGTAAGTCATTATAACATACTCGTAATCGCAACTGTAAAAATCACATATCATTTTAAATTGCTCTCAGGAAGCGCTCGCAGCGGAGCTTGACTTCACTATCTCAACAGATCAACAAGTTAAGCAACTTGTATCGGTGTGTAATAGTGGCATTGTTCATCTGAGCGCATCCGTGATTCGGAAGGCACGGTCGTGGTTGTTTGTCTTAGGACAACATTATTGCCAAAAGTAGGCAGATAAGCAGGCGGCCCACCTGGTGGAATGTGGTCACCGTCGCCTGTAGACGTTTGGAACACCAAGGGCGTTGTCAGCGCACTGCCGACCTTTATGAGGAATAGAATGTGATGGTGAGGGTGGAGAAGGAAGGGAGGGAAGAAGGGGGGTGGATTGGGCCAGCCGAACCTCACACAGACCGACTGAAACGCAAAAACAAGCTATATTACTTAACGTCGATGTTATGTGGGAGTGTGGTACTTTTTCTCAATTTTCCCCATATAAAAGTGTCAAAACTTAATAATAGCAAGCCGCTACTTTTCATTTTATTATTATTAAATCACTAACACTTTGTTAGCGTATTGAAATTGTGCAATTTTGGATAGAACCAGCTGCGCTCGCGGTTTTACCCTCGTGATGATGGATGATGATGAATCAAAATATAGCCTATGTTCATCAGGGATAATGTAAGATTCTAATGCAGAAAGATTTTTTCAAATCGGTCCAGTAATTTCGGAGCCTTTTCAATTCAAATAAACAAATCTTTTCTATTTATAATATTAAGTATAGATTATCAGATATCCCTGGATGGGATCCAAACTCTCGTCTTCTGACAATCTACTAGTCTACTACTATACTTGGCTACCACACTTACAATTTGTCTAATTGATTTTAACCGTTGTATGATAACTAAGCAATGTTATTATTATATCTATTCTGTCATTACAACTATAAAGTTTCTACTTTCAAAAAATTTACTATCATGGTTAAAATTACTTTACATCTTGTAGCTTGTAGGTGACCAATTAGCGCTCTAGGGTAAAAATGTAGTTAGAAAAGCCCTAGGACGGTAAGTTATTTAAAAATACACAAATGGGGCCTGTAGGTGACCAATTAGCGCTCTAGGGTAATAAGGTAGCTAGAAAAGCCCTAGGGCGGTAAGTAATTAAAAAAAAACAATTCACTCTTTCAAAAAAGTTCGCGTACATCTAACCATCATACTGGCAATAGACATCATGCATTCAGCCCAATGACAAAAGAGGTCGCTTCGCTATTCAGCCTTGTCGTCGTATGAGTATAATACTCGTAGTCATCAATTTTATTTTTATAATGGCGGTTTTTTTCTACTTACATCACAATCGAGGTGTAAAGCAGAGTAGTTAGCTCGGGTGTAAGCATCAATTGCACCCTCGAAGTAAAGGCCTCGCTGCGCTCGTGCGCCTAAATATCTCGGGCTTCTATTGGTGCCTTACAGCCCTTGGCTACTAATCTACTATTATCGGTAATTTTTGTGTTATTGTTAACTTCTTACCGAAGTCGTAAAATATAATAAAAAAAGAATAGCACTTATGAATACTTTTTTGTCAGTATGCATGATAGGTACGATAACAAGTACAATTTGTAATATGTAATACCGACTTCCATTCTATTAAGTTATTGGAGTGTATCTCAAAAACTAACGAAACAAATTTGATGAAAAAATTTTTTTGATTAAAATGGGACCACACGGGAAGCATCAGCTTTCAATAAAAAAATAATTTTGAAAATCGGATCACCCAGTCGAAAGTTATGAGGTAACAAACATTAAAAAAACAGTAGAATCGAGTACCTCTTCCTTTTTTTTGGAAGTCGGTAGAGAATTTAATACCGACTTCCATTCTATTCCGTTATTGGAGTGTATCTCAAAAAGTACTGGACTGAATTTGATGAAATTAAATGGGACCACACGGGAAGCACCAGCTTTCAAACAAAAAATAATTTTGAGAATCGGATCACCCAGTCGAAAGTTATGAGGTAACAAACATTAAAAAATCAGTAGAATCGAGTACCTCTTCCTTTTTTTTGGAAGTCGGTAGAGAATTTAATACCAACTTCCATTCTATTCAGTTATTGGAGTGTATCTCAAAAACTACTGGACTGAATTTGATGAAATTAAATGGGACCACACGGAAAGCACCAGCTTTCAAACAAAAAATAATTTTTAGAATCGGATCACCCAGTCGAAAGTTATGAAGTAACAAACATTAAAAAATCAGTAGAATCGAGTACCTCTTCCTTTTTTTTGGAAGTCGGTAGAGAATTTAATACCAACTTCCATTCTATTCACTTATTGGAGTGTATCTCAAAAACTACTGGACCGAATTTGATGAAATTAAATGAGACCACACGGAAAGCACCAGCTTTCAAACAAAAAAATAATTTTGAGAATCGGATCACCCAGTCGAAAGTTATGAGGTAACAAACATTAAAAAATCAGTAGAATCGAGTACCTCTTCCTTTTTTTTGGAAGTCGGTAGAGAATTTAATACCGACTTCCATTCTATTCTGTTATTGGAGTGTATCTCAAAAACTACTGGACTTAATTTGATGAAATTAAATGGGACCACACGGGAAGCACCAGCTTTCAAACAAAAAATAATTTTGAGAATCGGATCACCCACTCGAAAGTTATGAGGTAACAAACATTAAAAAAACAGTAGAATCGAGTATCTCTTCCTTTTTTTGGGAGTCGGCAGAGAATTTAATACCGACTTCCATTCTATTCAGTTATTGGAGTGTATCTCAAAAACTACTGGACTGAATTTGATGAAATTAAATGGGACCACACGGGAAGCACCAGCTTTCAAACAAAAAATAATTTTGAGAATCGGATCACCCAGTCGAAAGTTATGAGGTAACAAACATTAAAAAATCAGTAGAATCGAGTACCTCTTCCTTTTTTTTGGAAGTCGGTAGAGAATTTAATACCAACTTCCATTCTATTCAGTTATTGGAGTATATCTCAAAAACTACTGGACTGAATTTGATGAAATTAAATGGGACCACACGGGAAGCACCAGCTTTCAAACAAAAAATAATTTTGAGAATCGGATCACCCACTCGAAAGTCGTAACAAACATTTTAAAAAACAGTCGAATTTAGTACCTCCTCCTTTTTTTGGAAGTCAGTAGAAAGCAGTAGAATAATTTCGCAATCTTCATCAATTATCTAAGTGATGAAAACTAGCTACGCCTCGCGGTTTCATCCGCTTGGTGATGTATGATGATGATGAAAAGTATCCTATTTTTTTATCCAACGCCTCGTCTGCCTGCATACCAAATTTTATCTAAAACTGGTCCAGCATTTTGAGCGTGAAGAAGTAACAAAAATAATATGAGTGTGATTTTTTGACGTGAAAACTTCTTTAGGCGCGTTGATCACTTTTGGGTGAACAAAATTCATGGAACTCGCGTCATCGGCACCGAACGCTTCAAGTTACTTAGTTTTCACTTCTATAGGCAGTCCCCAAAGACTGCCCCGTATGTTTTTTTATTGCCAATAGTAGGCAGGCGGCCCACCTGATGGAAAGTGGTCACCGTCGCCTATAGACGTTTGCAACACCAAAGGTGTTGTCAACGCACTGCCGACCTCTATGAAGTTTTATAACGCCCTTTTTAAACAACCCCATATCGTAGCGCTGAGGGAAAACCTCGGCGGGAAGCTTCATCCAGATTTTAGTTGTACATATTGTTATAAATATTTAAATCCTTCACATTTTTAAACAGGTGGAGGTTGCAGCGCCCCAGTAGGCGTTTCAACGAAACTCAAGCCTCTAGATTCACATTTCAAACTGTCCATAACCGGCGCAGTATGGAGTCTGGACGGTACGACCAGGCTCGACCACACATCGGACCAGACCTTCGGCCAAATAAAAAAATCGCAAAAACATAAACTAAGTCCAACGGAAGAAAACGACACGAAAAAGCTCAAAGTGGACGAAGCCACCCCGAACCCAATCGAAGTACTTAACGAAATGATAACTAATAAGACTGACAATTTGAGCTGTGAAGACACAAGGAGCTCAGAAGAAAATCTCTCTCTCAAGAATGACAATAGAATATTTTGTGGTCTGACTGTAAACACCAATGTACCTATAGATGTAATAACAAAGTGTGATGAGTTAGGAAGAGATGTAGCTAATGCGCTGATTGCTAAAGGAGCTTTGGATGTCATGAAAATCTCCCAAGACTACATTAGAAATTCAACGGTGGATAGGAAAACATGATTGTTGGCTTATTCGTTTTAGTTCAAAAACTAAAATGGTATGGCAACGACTCGGGAGCTAGTCTTATGCCTTAAACTTTTTTATTGGAGTCATTTGGAGTGTTATGATAACTGTATATAGCCTAAATTGGTGCTTGCGGTGTTCATTTTTATCTGAAAGTGAAGTGATAAGTGAACTGAATTTGACATGAGAATGATATTGGTGTTGTAAATGTGTGTAGAAAAAGTTACCGAGCTCTCTTCGAATACAATTGGCTTTGAACAAGAATCAAATTAAGTATTTGATTATTAACAATTTTGGTATATATTACAAATATACATGCGAACATTTGTTTGTAAGTATGTTTGTAATCTTTTCACTCAGGCTGGGCTAAATGGTTTTAAATAAAATTTTGGAATGGACTTGGTTTATACTCAGACAAAATAAAAAAGTCAGGACAAAATGTTGTGAACAGAGAAGTGAGGCCGGGTAAAACTACACCTCGGCGTGTCCATACATATTTACATACAAAACCTACAACGAAACTACGCCTTGGCTCGTCAGTCGAACTATCGCGGCGCGTGGAAGCAACACGTAAAGTTTTAATTATCATTAAAATTAAATTTATTAATTATTGATAAATTTTTAATAACTTTAATATAACTTGAATTACCATGACAGTACCGAGTCACGCACATGTAGTTTAGAAAACCGGCCTCACTTCTCTGTTCACAACATTCTGTCTTGACTTTTTTATTTTGTCTGAGGGTTTACACCTTGGATTATGCTAACTTTTATTTTAAAAATATGTAAGTGTAAGTTTTTTGAGGTGTCGCAGGGCGCAATAGCTTGTGCTTTTATAACTTATATTACCTGTGCAATCATTATTCCAAATGAACATTTCTTTCGGAAAAGTTTCTTAGTATCAGTATTAAACGAATAAAAAAACATTTAATAAAAATTGCCTGCGTAAGGACACCAACATTTTCAATGAGAAAAATACAAACCATCCAACCAGGTTAAAATCAAATAGAGTGTTAAATTCAATGCTCTGATGGTATGCCTGGAGTAGCGGTTAGAGTGTGTATTTTTCCTTCTACAATTGCAATGCTGTCTTGGTCAATACCCAGGATAGTGTGGATATCCACAGTATCCTGGATATATCCATCCAGCTCTAATCCTAATTTTACTCATGTACATCAAGCTGGGCAGCATTCCGGAAACTTCGCGAAGTCTTCTCGTCAAAAATACCTCAGTGCCTCAAGACAAGAGTCTTCGACCAATGTGTGTTACCAGTGATGACTTATGGCACTGAAACATGGTCTCTTACTATGGGCCTCATAGACAAGCTCAAAGTCGCACAACGAGCTATGGAGAGGGCTATGCTCGGGTATTCTCTACGTGATCGAATCAGAAATGAGGAGATCCGTAGAAGAACGAAAGTCACCGACATAGCCCAGAAGATTAGCCAGTTGAAGTGGCAGCGGGCAGGGCACATAGCACGCAGAACAGATGGCCGATGGGGCCGAAAGGTTCTGGAGTGGAGACCACGGACCGGCAAGCGCAGCGTAGGTCGTCCACCGACACGGTGGACAGACGACCTGATGAAGGTCGCAGGACGACGTTGGATGCAGGCCGCTTCCAACCGGTCCTTTTGGAAAATCATAGGGGAGACATATGTTCAGCAGTGGACGTCCTACGGCTGAGATGATGATGATGATGACATCAAGCTATTTCCGAGTGAAGACGTAACAGCTTTATATTACTTACAAGCTTTTCTTTATGTCCGTTTGAGTATCTATGACATGTCATGAGTGATGTACACTGTATGTATAATTGTACATTGAACTTCTGGAAGCCAATCAACAAAAGCTCTCTGATTATCGGTCTACTTGCACAGATTTTATATCTCTCATACAAGTCTTTGACAGACTATTTTCAGATCTGATTTGTGTATTGCCGCTTGTGTGAGTTTGACACTAGTGTGTCATGAATTAAACTATTATTCATTAATCAACATTAATAGTTAACACATACTGTGTTTTTATCAGATCAATTATAAACGGCCGTCTGCTCCATATGCCTAAATCATGTTTTACAAATTATTTATTGAATAAATTTTGTCAAAGCCTAAACATCGAAGAGTGCTTAGTCTAAACTTAGCGTATTATAAATGTATATTTTTGACAAAAAAGATACTGAACATACGCACAATTTATGAATGTAGTTATGCAGTGGTATATCCACACCCTACCTATGTGTGTTTACCTTGCATATATATTTAGTATGGTGTCTTTTGACAGCTATGACATAACATAATTTTGGGCCTTACTATCAGCTTCGTAAAAACCATGCAAGTTCCGTGCAGTTCTTAAACCTGACATAAACAGTTTTGAATGAAGTCATACCATGACGCTCATTTAGGTGAACTGTTTGAATATTGTTTTCTCAAAGGTGAACGAATAAAATTGTCTCAGGCATTCTAACAATTTACTATAACCAACATTGCAGACGCCTAGACGTTCGTAAGCTAATAAACTGAATGGATTTAGAGCGACATGTTAACGAGAGTCCATACAAAAAAAGAGGTGAACGGTTTTTCTGCGGTTTTTGAATGGTATGCCTGAGCAGGCCTGCTTTAAAGTTGTCATGGTACCAATAAACCGGGCAGTTGCCTAGAAGTCCTGCTTTAAGAGCTCATAGTAAGGCCCCTTATCTGACTATGGCTACGTTCCGGGAAGCGTTGAAATCACTCGCGGCGCGCGATACGTCATCAATGACGTCACCCAAAACGCTCACGCCGCGCTCACAACGCTCGCGGATCTTAGGTGGGTCTACGTGATCATTGCGAGCTGTCACTGTCAACCAAAGGGAACGGCAAACCGGGGCGCGACAGTTGTGTGCCTTGAGGGCGCTTGCCGGAACGTAGCCTATGTAATTCTACTAACACCTTATGGTGTTGATTTTATTCCTAATGTATCATTAAGAATGTGAACTATAGTAATATATATTATAGTAGTAAAAAGGTATAATTCTATAAGAAATTGTCCATTGATGGCGAAGACCAAGTATTTTACTTGTTATTCTTTAAAATTGTTATTAAATGTATTTGTTTTATTTTGACTACAGTTAATTCCTATAGGAGATTAACGACTGATATCTTTTATACCATACAAATTTCAACATCAGCCTAGTGTAGTAGTGTCTGTGTAATGCATCGGGCTTATTCTACTAACATTTTTTTTTGCGATTGCAATTGAACAGTTTATGGGACAATGTATACGATTCTATAATAAAGTTCCTAATGTTATCCGAGATTTGCCTATTAATAAGTTTAAAATTACTATTAAAACTGAACTCTGTCAAAAAGGTTATTACAAAATTTCGGATTACTTGGAGGATAAAACAGCTTGGGACTGATCACTCCAGGATCTATCTACTCGTGTACTAAGATGTCAAAGTGTAGCGTGTCTTGCCCTACTGATACCATTATTATGTTCTCTTTTGAAAGGCAACACACTGGAGCTAATATTTGTAGTACCTAAGTAAAAACATTGTAAAAACATCTATATAAAAAGAATGGCCCCGAGTTTCTTGCCGCTTCTTCTCGGTAGGCTCTATATATTTTGGAACGCGGCGGTAGTCTTTAAAGTACATTATAATGAAAATTTGACGTTATAAGTGCGTCTTTGATGCCTAAATTGAATAAATAATTTTGACTTAGTAGCTGAACAATGACTTTACACATTTTCTTATTCTGCTATTGAAAAACAGTCTAGGTGCAGTTACGTTTCTGTTGAGGTTAGCGGTCGATCAAAACTTTTTATTCTGCTAACTCAATAGATCAGGAACGTTACACTAACTCATATTCATATAAAGTAGCATTTAAAATATATATTATGAGGTGCGATTAATATTTTTCATTGGAAACTATAATAGTTTGGGGTGTAGTTAAATAACCTCTAAATTTTCCACCAGCGCTGGTGGAATATTATTTGCGTCTACATAAATAATATGTTGGATAAACTGTTTTAAGATTTTCGTATATTAGTGGAGTAAGCGAGCTTAACGTAATTTCCGAAATTACTTGAGTTTTTTGATACATATAGTTTGTAATTGCCATACTTATATTGATGTCTGTAACAAAATCTATTTGTTGTATGAATGTTACATGTTATATGTATTCGATGTTTGTAGAATTTATAAAATATTGCACATTGTAGTGTTATGGAATAATTTATTGGTACTTATGTTTATGTTATGGGGCCATCGTGTTAATATTTTATTTTACAAATTACGATTATGTGTATTTAAATTGAGACATCGGCATAATACAAGAGATGTTTTAAAACTTACCACGGATCATGTGATATTTGCTAAAGCTTGGAAAAAAATGCTAAAGTGTGAGTGTAGTAATCTAAGTACTGGTAATACTGCATCTCATTTATCTAAAGTTTAAAAAAATGTACTATCATAACAAATAAATGTAGCTGCTAGTTGATGGTTCTCCTGGGTCAGTTGATAATTATCCTACATACAAAGCGCACCCTGCCAGGCTATTATGTATCCCAGTTGCTACTAAATGTTGAAGGAAATCGAAAAAATGGCGGCTCTATGTCGCGTATGTTAGCTTCAGTCATCAACTTACTAACACTTATGCTTACTGGAGTTGTCAAAACAACTTATAACCGCCATTTTTGAAGATTTCAATCAACATGTGTTAGCAACCAAGTTAGATAATAGCCCTGCGGGTTCGTACCGGGTTCCTTTCAATAACCTATCTATCATTGGTTCCCCTACTAAAGATAGATATTAGACACTATTTGTACGTACGTTATGGCAACATTTATATCGGTGGGAAAACTGTGGATAATGTTATTGAAACTGGCCGTTAGTATCTAGGGTACAGTGCGCCTAGCACGAAAACTGTAAATGTAACGTTATCGTATCGTTGACGTATACAGTACTAACTATAAGTTATCTGTGCCACAGTTGTACTAGATAAATTACAGTTTTTATTGTATACGCCAACGGTACGATTACAATCCGCATATTTTCGTTCGCCTAATGTTCCCTAGATACTAAGTAACCTAAAAACCCACTCGTCAGTCTTCTCACGAATTGTATCAGCCGTGCGATTCTCTAAGAGCATACGTCGTTGCATCTTTGACAACATCCGTGAAACAAATGAGATGACAAGGAACGTTGGAAAATAACCTTATGTACAAGGGCAATATCTCATAAAGTTGATCATATAAATATATAAACTTGAAGATAAGTTTGACATCGGTGAGCTCGTCGAGGAACGCAACGTCGAATCATTAGAGAACCGCACGGCAGAGTGCTATCAGACAGAGAGCGGTCACGCGTTCACGCGGTCAGTTTTGCGTTCGTTGTGTTGTATTACGTTACATACCCAGCCTATCCACAGTTGACCGACGAGTTCAGAACGCCTCCTGAGGCCGTAGCACAAACAATTTGAAAGACTATTTGTATTGTAAACTTCTCTACGCGTCACGCTTCGGCGTTCTGTGTCACAGTTGCCCCAGATAAATTACAGTTTGTTCTGTTTTACGTGAACGACACCTTACATTTAAGCAGTTATTCGTGCTTTGCCCACTGTTTGAGTACTATGTAGGGTAGGGTGGTGTAAGATTGCGCAGTTTGCAATCAACAGCTCATAAAGTAAAAAACTTTAATCATATCTGAGATCAATCATTTATTTATTTAGCGTTATTAATATGGCAACAAATTAACATACTAAATTAAGCAAAAAATATAAAATTTTCTTAGCAATTAAACAAAAATCACAAATTGAGAATCGCGCAATTTTGCACACCATAGTGTGTAAAATTGCGCGTTGAGGTCGCTAAGATTGCGCAACTATACTATTTGCATAAATCGCAAATAAAGTCCCCGAAGCCATTGTAGTCTGAACAGTTTTCATGCCACCACTCCTTACATTTATTGCACGCTATCCAGTCTTCTTCTATTGGCTCCTTATATACTTCGTTGCATCCTCCACACCTCCAAATCTTCTTTTTATTATTAGTATTTGGCTTTGTAGGTAATTTTCCCATCTTTTTTAGCTTTTTTGCACCCTTAGATTTATTCTTCTGTTCATTTTCTTTCTCTAGTTGACTTTTATATGGTGAACTGCTAATCACTTCTGATTTTTTGTGCTTTCTATTAGAACTCCTCTTTTGTGTAGATTTTGGAAATGGAATAATTTCTGACAACGGTACTGAACTTATTTGAAGACTAGATCTCGCTTCTGAAACAGGTGATGGCTTCTCAAGTACGGGTTCTTGACGCAAAAAGACTGGTTTAGAGTTAGAAGGCCTGGGCTGTACTTCTACGGTCTTATTAGACCCGTCTACTGCTTGTGCTGACGAGACGATCGATGACGTAGACTGAAATGAGACACTCGCTTCTGAACTTATTTGAAAACAAGACTTTGCTTCCGAAATAGGTGATGGCTTCTCAGGTACAGGTACCGAACGCACAAGGACTGGTTCAGAAGACCCAGGCTGGATTTGTTCCACTTCAACGCTCTCAATGGACATGTTTTCTGCTGCTTCAGGTTGTGCTGATGGAACGATCGCTGGCGTAGCCTCACATGACACAATCGCTACAGAAACTGATGGCTCCTGAATAGACTGATCAATTTGATTATCTTCTGGGTTTTCCCTTTCAGTATTTTCACTTGCCAGAAAGTCAGCGTCAGTAAAAATGTCAGGATTCCACGGCACAATGCCAGTACACTTGAAGAGCTCTACTCCACGACCAGTTGTTGCAGCCTGATGAAAAGCCGGTGTAAAAATTCCTGCCATCTGATAGACGGTTATAGCTCTCCCTGAGTGATTACGGAGCCATTTTTCACATTCGCTGGAATAAAATGTTTTCAGAACTCCATGGAAACCTCTGTCAAGTGGTTGCATTTTGTGACTGCTGTGGGGAGGTAACGTCAATGCAATTATATTGTTCTTACGGTAAAAATCCACAGCTTGTATTGTGCAGTGCGAAACGTGATTATCTAAAATTAATAGAACAGGCTGGTCTTTAGTCGGTTTCGCATGATCCTTGAAATGAGTCAGCCAATACAGATACAAATCTGAATTTATGAAACTGGAATCTGAGACCATTCCGATACATCCAGGTGGTCCAGCGTCTAAGAGTTCTTGCTTCATTCTCTTCCTCCCAAATATAAACGCAGGCGGAATGAAATGGCCAGTCGCAGATACAGCATTGACGACAGTTACATTTGTGCCTCGCTCTGCACTGGAGATTTTATTGACTGAGCGTTTACCCTTTCTAGATAGTACTTTAGGCTGTTTATTAGGTACGGTGGATATACCTGTTTCATCCATATTATAAATAGACTGTGGTGGGAAATTATATTTGTCCATTAGCTCAGATAAGTTTATGTAAAATCGCTCCACCTGCGGTCTGTTGAATCCTATTGCACGTGCGATGCTTGTCGAAGTTGGTTGTCTAAGGGAAATATCAGGGTGTCGTTTCAAAAAGGCACGCATCCACTCCTTTCCTGCTATTTTAGTTTCTTTGTTGAATCTATGAGGAATTTTTAGTTTTTCTGCATACTCATACGCTGCACTCCTTAATTTTTTTGGCGTTAAACCATAAAACATATCATCCAATGTCTTCAGGTGTTCGTAAAAATCATTTTCTACCTCAAGTGAAAATGTTGTATCAAATCTGCCCAACTTTGTAGCACAATGAGGTTGTTTCAAACGAAATCGTAAAGTTGACTCTGCCATCCCTAAAGATGTAGCCACTGTTCTTTTGCTTTCGCCATTATCAATTCGCCTACGAGCCTCTTTGATTGTCTCCTCAGAACAAACTTGGCGATCTGTTTTCCTTACTCTTCTGGACATTCTACAAATAAAAAACTACTTAATGTATTTTTATATTAAAAACCAACAGAGGCAGCCTATCAATCAAAATCGAAAACAATGACGAAAATCTGTAGGGTAGTGTAAGTTTGCGCGCGCGCAATCTTACACTTGCTCAATGTGCGCAATTTTACACATTCAGGTAACTTTGTAAATATTGCACTACTACTGCCATCTCTTAGAAAATGTTTGTATTACGTTCCATGTGGCTAACACTTGAATGATTCTGCCACATTAAAACAATAACAAATCGCCCAAATTACTTCGACTTTTTGTACAGTAACGCATTAACTTTATCAAAAAATTAGATCAATAGTGATTAATAAATTCAAACTCACGTATTTATTTGGTTTTCCACTCATTTACAAATCTTTTTCGGCGCGCACCTGTTGCGACAGGGAACAAAACACAACTGAAGTTGGCTACAAACGTCACTGCGTTGTCCTGTTATGACGTGTGCGCAATTTTACCGACCGCGCAATCTTATACCACCCTACCCTAACGTAATACAACACAACGAACGCGAAACTGACCGCGTGAACGCGTGACCGCTCTCTGTCTGATAGTACGCTAAAAATACTTTTTTTCCAAGCTAATACATGCCTATTGCATGTAAAGTATTAAGAAATTTTGTCTATTATGTTGATGTTGTTTGTTATTTTGTTGACTGTATTTGACGAATAAACTGGTATAATGGGAATGTTTGTTTGCTTTGCGTCTAATACACCAAGTTTTAACGAAGGCTCTTCAGAAAGTGAAAGATCTTATGATCGAGCGTTTACTGTATCGACACTATCAACCGCCAAATTAGAGGTTTTTTCTAGCGTTAGGGCTTTTGCAGAGTCCAAAAATAGGGCTTGGAAGAATACGCCTCTCAGCGAGTGTATTGGGGAGATCCTCCGCAGAGACAAAATAAATGAATAATAATAATATGGGACAACATCCACAGGCGGTCTTCAGGTCCCAAACTAGACAGAGCATGTACTATGGTAACCTCATCTATATACTACTATTTTTTTTTATAATGGTTCTTCAAAGTGACTCCTCGCCTTCTGATAGCATCAAGAAGCAATGACGTATGAATGAAGCCGTAAGCTGCACTAATCGCCACCCCTATGATGACCTGACCGATGCATTTTCACGCCCCGCTTGAAACACCCAGGGTCATAGCTGCAACGAAATACATACGCCGGCAGAACATTCCACAATTTACTTACACGACAGAGGTAGGAACTGCTAAACTTTTTGGTTCGTGGTAAGAAGTTTTCAACAGTATATGGATACAATGCTAGGCCGGAACGTGTAATTCGGGATCGGAATGGTGAGGAGGTAATAAGATTAAAAAGCTCTTCAGAACATTCGCCATGAAACAACCGGTAAAAACGCTTAAAGAAGCTATAGTTCTACGCATTTGTAGGGGTTCTAGGTGTTGAGTGATTTCAGTGTCTCCAATAATACGGACAGCGCGACGTTGCAGTCTATCAAGAGCATCCATAAGATACTTAGCGGATGAAGCAACACGGAGGTGGCAACAATATTCAATACATGGGCGCACCTGAGTTTTATAAAGAAAGCACCGGCATATAGATACATTTAGCGCTCAGACACAGATCAAACAAGCATATTCATGCACACAAATGTTTGACCTGTCCGGGGATCGAACCTGGGACCAACGGCTCAGAAGATCTACCACCACCACGCGCCAACCGGGCAGTTAATAAAAACACACTGCTGAGATGCTGCACTCTTTGCTTGACCCTCGTCGACTCGCCCACCCGTCCCTTGATTAAATGATTCGCATACGTATAGCATGATCGATCGAAGAAAATATTTCAACGGACGAACCGACCGAAAAAGGATGTTTTAATCTCGTCTATATTTTTGGTCAACTCGTAACATTTTGCTTGGTGAACTAATTTCGATGATCATTTTTCTACCGACTTCCAAAAAAAGGAGGAAGTACTAAATTCGACTTTTTTTTTGTTTTTTACTCATAACTTTCGACTGGGTGAACCGATTCTCAAAATTCTTTTTAGGTTTGAAAGCTGGTGCTTCCCGTGTGGTCCCATTTAAATTTTATCAAATTCGGTTCAGTAGTTTTTAGATACACTTCATTAACTGAATAGAATGGAAGTCTGCATTAAATTTTTCAAATTATACTTGTATATATTTGCAAGCTGGTGCTGCTCATGTGATCCCATTTCGATTTGATCAAAATCTGACCAGTAGTTTAATTTTGATAATAATTCATCATCAATGGAAATAGAAGTTTAAAAAATTTAGTTAAATAAATAAGAACCGTGATTATTACTGGGGATTGCAGTAGGTGTATAAATGACTTGCGTATTGCATTATTATAGGATTGTCAATAAAATAGGTTTTTAACTTTGTATGAAAAATTATATGATTGATTTAAAATCTTATATATTGACATGTGGTTACTGACTGGATACACACACTATTCAGTATTACACTTTTATGAACACGTATAAACGGATAGCTTTGAGGGCATTGGTGGCGTTGTAATTGATGGCTCTTTTGTTAAAGCATTCGTAAAGCTGAAAAAGCTTTCGCCCACACCCCCTTCTCGAACGCGCAACCGAGCATAAGACCTAAAATCGCATGATTATGCTGTCAAATACATCATTGTCATAAAACGATCACAAACAACTATGCTCCGGACGTGGGTCAAAAATTGCACTTTTTGGTAGCATAAATAACTCTTTTGGAGGTTTGCGAACGCTGAACGAAAAGAGCCCAAAACAATATTTTCACCCCCAGATTCCCAATTCGAAAGCCCTTGTGAGCTTTTTTAGCATTATTTTCGCCAACTTGGGGCTATTCAAACGCACTATAAGAAGTTAAAATGTAAACATACCCAAATATTTGTACAACCATTTATTTTCACAAAAAAATCTCAATCAAAACTCACAAGCATTCTTAATTAGTTGTGAACTCAAAACAAAACCTAAATAACTAAAAAACACCTACATATTCAATGTACTTGCAATAATTACGTTGCTATGTCGCAATTTCAATATTTATGAGGTAAAAATGGCGGATTTCGTATATTCCAAGCGTGTATTCTCACAGCCTGGCGCACTCAAATTTGGCGCGCTTTTTGTTTTTTTGTCACAATCCAGAAAGAGGGTATCTCGAAAGAAAGAGGTTATTATCTCGAAGGTTTGTTTTGTATGCTTTGGTGCCCTTATGAACCATAAATAAGGTACCATTAACGAAAAAATATATAAATGCTCACATAATCCGCCAGTGCGTAATTTAAATAAGATTTCAACATAAACACCGATGTATAACAGTTTATACGAAATATTGTGAAACATTTTTTATTTAGGTGTGATTGTTATAGGAACTCAAAGGACATGATAATACTTTTATAAGATTTTTCTCAGTGTTATTATGAACATTTGTATTCCATGTTATAATTATACTAGATATAATCATTCATTCATTCGGAATCATTCTACAACTTAGCTATATACCTACTAAGCCGATATTATTTAGTACTAAAATGAACAAAAAAATGTTTGTTACTAATGTACTGACAAAATAGTAAATAAAGAGCGGGAAGAAGTCTAATAATTAGTGATTGAGAGTTACAAAGTGAACGTCAGTTTCTACCTAATTTTGATTTAACCTTTGGTATTACCTAAATTTGACATCCTTATATAATTAATAGCTGATTTGAACCTTAAGGAGGTTGTAACAGAGGTAACATAAGAACAAGTGATTTCTTATTACAGCTATTCAACGTCTTCTTCTTGGAGTGCGTTTCCACAGGCCTTCATGGAGGCCTGGAGTCTCTCAGTGACTTCTGGGAGCTTCTTGAGGAGCAAATGGAAGATCGGCGCTGGCATTGTTTGTTGAAGCACCTGGAATTGAATGTTGGTTATTTTTAATCGACTTCAAAAAAGGAGGAGGTTATAAGTTCGACTTGAGGTGCGTTCGTTTACCTCATGAGGGCATTGGTGCCGTTGTCATTGATGGCTCTTTTGTTAAAGCGTTCGTAAAGCTCAAAAACGTTACTTTTGCCACTTTTTCCCACACCCTATTAGAACGCTCATCTGAGCATAAGAGCTAAAATCGCATGATCATGCTGTCAAATACTTGGCTGTCAAATAACGATCACAAACAACCATGCTCCGGACGTGGGGCAAAAATTGCACTTTTTGGTGGCAAAAATACCTCTTTTTTAGCTTTCCGAACGCTGAACAAAAAGAGGCATTAACTACATTTTCACCCACGGATTCCCAATTCGAACGCCCCTTGTGAGCGTTTTTAGCGTTATTTTCGCCAAAAGATCAGAAGTGATCTATTCGAACGCACTATGTATGTTTTTTTGTGTATGTTCGTCGATTTTTCCTCATTTGTGGACCGATTTTCAAAATTATTTTTTATTAGGAAGAGTATACTTCCGAGGTGGTCCCATTTACATTTAATCAAATTCGGTTCAGTAGTTTTTGAGTTCCACTCCCATTACTGAAAAGTGTTTCGCCTATCTTGATTATAATATCGTCATTGACGGTGAATGACAATCAATCCCGTAAGTAGCAAGGGTCACTAAAAAAGGTGAAAATTTTACTTTCACAAAAAATGAAACCGACTAAAACACTAAAAAGTGAGAAATAACTTATCAAAGTCAGTACCATGCGCACAATATTATTATAATAGGTACTTTTGAACTGTCAAAGTACCGACTTCAACAAGTTATTTCACACTTTTAAGAGGATTGCATAGCTAGTACTTTCCATGCTAAAAGAGAAAACTCTTTTCTACCTCTTATCATTGTCAAATTTAGTGAATTTTTTTTTAATGTAATCATGACATTGTTTACTATGCCCGTACGTTTTGATTTTTTCAGTATTTCAAAGTACTATAAATTTCCTTTTTTAGAAATTAAAAAAAAACTGAAAAAATCAAAACGTACGGGCATAGTAAACAATGTCATGATTCCATGAAAAAAAATTTACTGAAATCGGACAATGGTAAGAGGTAGAAAAGAGTTTTCTCTTTTAGCATGAAAAGGACTAGCTATGCAATCCTCTTAAGTGTAGAAGTCGGTTCCATTTCAAAAAATATATAATATAGTTTTATACAATTCAAATAAAGTCTAAGACTAAATTTAAAATTATTAGACCGGTCTTGGCGAGTGCCGTATTTAATACAAAATGTAAAGAGGCAGATGGGCCGAAGACACGACACTGTGTCAATTGATTTCACATAAAAAATACAAACAGCTAGTATGGGGCGCGGAATTAGCGTTTGCCACGCAAATATAAGCAGGGCGATACATCTTAATAACTGCCAGATTAATGACTTAACTGCTGGGGATGCCAATTGCGCGAGGGCGGAGTAGGTCATAGTGATGGTTCTGTATGTCTTTGAACTCATCAAACATCTTAATTACTGCCAGATTAATGACTTAACTGCTGGGGATGCCAATTGCGCGAGGGCGGAGTAGGTCATAGTGATGGTTCTGTATGTCTTTGAACTCATCAAACATCTTAATAACTGCCAGATTAATGACTTAACTGCTGGGGATGCCAATTGCGCGAGGGCGGAGTAGGTCATAGTGATGGTTCGTATGCCTTTGAACTCATCAAATATCTTAATAACTGCCAGATTAATGACTTAACTGCTGGGGATGCCAATTGCGCGAGGGCGGAGTAGGTCATAGTGATGGTTCGTATGCCTTTGAACTCATCAAACATCTTAATAACTGCCAGATTAATGACTTAACTGCTGGGGATACCAATTGCGCGAGGGCGGAGTAGGTCATAGTGATGGTTCTGTATGTCTTTGAACTCATCAAACATCTTAATAACTGCCAGATTAATGACTTAACTGCTGGGGATGCCAATTGCGCGAGGGCGGAGTAGGTCATAGTGATGGTTCGTATGCCTTTGAACTCATCAAATATCTTAATAACTGCCAGATTAATGACTTAACTGCTGGGGATGCCAATTGCGCGAGGGCGGAGTAGGTCATAGTGATGGTTCGTATGCCTTTGAACTCATCAAACATCTTAATAACTGCCAGATTAATGACTTAACTGCTGGGGATGCCAATTGCGCGAGGGCGGAGTAGGTCATAGTGATGGTTCGTATGCCTTTGAACTCATCAAATATCCCTCAAGGTATACATGTATACTTAATTTAACTAAAGTAAATACATAATAAAACATAGTTACATCACCTTCTGCCTCTCCAGACAAGACGAGCTATTGCAGATGAAAAGTACTATTTAAAAGTTCTCAATTATGAAATAGATAGTCCAGAATCACTTGTTAAAATTTCTCACTGTTCCTCTCGCTAGGACTAACTACAAGCAAAACACATTTTTTTGTAGAACTCCTGTTCTTGTTAACAACTATTTAAAAGAAAACAAAGAAGTTGATATCTTTACAGATGGTGTGCGTTCAATCGGTCATCGGCTAGCCTCAAAATTTTTTGGTGCACGTTTTAGTTTTTATGCTAAATAAATTTAATAAACTGCATAAACTAAGGTAGTTATAAAATTACTTAAGTATTTTTTGGTTCCTATTTTTTTATACTTCGTTTTAATACTTAACGTGTTATCTTTTTATGATTGTTCTAATGTAGCTTTGTATAAACCGGATGCCTTGCTGCTACAGCAAATAAATATTATATTATATCTACTGGTGAAAAATTGTAATTGGATCGGGTTATTAGTCTATAGTTTATTTCTTGTTATAATAAGTTAGGCTTTAAGTTTTCCTACGATAAGAAAAATAACAAAAAAATAAAAGAAAAATTAATATATATTATGTAAAATCAAAACGGCGTATGACGCAACGCATCGATTACCAGGCAAAACAAAACTTAGACTACCAGTGATTTTTCCCAACAAATTCCGGAGGAAAATTGCTACTTATATTTTTTTCCAGGTCTAATTCTAATTCGACTGTGCTAATACCAGGTAAATATACAATGTAAAGGTGAAGTTAAAACTTTTTTAAATATTTAAAGTTGCTGGCTCAAGGGCTCAATCGGGCTTGTACCAAGGAGGTGCAAGCCCAATGATTATAAGACTATCTTTTAGCCATGGTGATACTTACACTGAGGAGTTGCTGGGTCTGTCCGCACACAGCCACTGCCTGTCCAAGGTGTTCAACACCAGCCTCCAAATCACCAGCGGCCAGCAGCTCTTCTCCCAATTGGATCTACAGCACAAGAACAACGTCACAATATAATTTGAATTATACTAATCATAGGTCTTCTTTACCTTAATTGGAGATTCTAAACCAGCATTTTCAGATCTACGGCCTTATTTATAAACGCTGCTTAACTTTAAACTCATTTTAAGATTTTTGCTTTGGGCACTACCAAATAATCTATATATATAAAAATGAACCCCTATGTTTCCTGGTCACGCTATAACTGAGAACGGCTGTACCGATTACATTAATTTTTTTGAAGTTTTCTAATACTTCGTAGAAGGTATTTACATAAAAAAAACTAAACAATGATGGGAGGTTATGGCGATGCCGAAGGCCGAGCCTACTACACGAACGAAGTCGCGGCCAGTCGCTAGTGTCAATATAAAGTTACGCAACGTTTATAAGTAAAAGCCCCTAATTATCTGTGGGTAGGCACGCAATTCGATTTCAAATAAAATTTATTCGAAGCTGAGTTATTATAATTTCAAATTCTGTCGTTTTAGACGGTATTTTGTTTTTTGAAATTGTGGCAGTTTTTGGCGTCCAAGATAAACTGTAATATATTTCAAAATGTTCATACAAATTTCATAGATAAAGACCTAATATTACAAGAGTGTGTGATTTTAGTGTATATTGCAGTTTGGATTGCAGCTGATGTACACCCTGGTCGGACGCGGTCCAACCCCAATTTTAAAATAATTTACGACGCTTTACGTAAGGTTGAAAATCGCATGTTATATTGGACGATGTAATGCGAAAATGCATTAATTTTGTACGTTTGCTTAATATATTTCGATATATACTATAACACAATTGAAAAAAACTGCTGGTTACTAATTTAGTACTATATGTTGGCTATGTATTACCTAAAAAAATATAGTGTTATCGCTGAAAATTCTGAGAGTTTGGACGTCAAAGTTTATTGTTATGGACCTATTCAGGATTTTTTCTGCAGAGAGCGAGTGATATTTATGAATTCTGTTCGGTTATTACTCTTTGCCTGTACCTTTTTTAACCTAAGTATTTTTTTATAATATATTATCGATCTGTTTCGTTACACTAGATGTTTAAAGATTCTGCTTTTTACTATTATCAGGATACGAGCGCGCCTTAACATAATGTTACAATGTGAAAGATTAGATTCATTCAACCGACTTCCAGAAAACAGGAGGAGAAGAGGTTCTCAAGTCGATGCGTGTATTTTTATTTTTCTTATGTATAATCACTCATAACTTTTTACAGTCTGATTTGGATAATTCTTTTTTGTTTAGTAAAGTTTATTTACGGATATTTCCGAGATGGTCCCATTTAAATTTCATCAAATTCGGTTCGGTTCGGTGTTTTTTTTAAGTTACAATCCAATAACTGAAAAGTGTACCGCAGATTATTGTAATTGACGGTGAATGACAATCGATCCCGTTAGTAGCAAGGGTCACAAAAAAATATATTTTTTTTTACCAAAAATGGAACGGACTTCATCGTTCACAATACTGTGCGCATGGTAATGACTTCGACAAGCTATTTCACACTTTTCTGTGTTGAAGTCGGTTCTTTTGGTAGAAATTTCCATTTTTATTGTGGTAATTATTTGTTTGACGGTGGTTCAGTCGGTATTGCCAAGTTACCATTGAACCCATTATTACCCACCCTGGTTACTCAGGTTTTATTTACTGGCCAGGGAAAATATTTGTGGACGAAATGAAATGTTGGCGCTCAGTGGGCCGAGCACGAAAATCTGCTTAAGTGTAACGTAATCGCATCGTTAACGTATTCAGTACAAACTGTAATTTATCTAGTACAACAGTAACACAGCAAAGCACAGATAACTTATAATTTGTACTGCAAACGATACGATAACGTTACACTTAAGCAGATTTTCGTGCTCGGCCCACAGAGCTTCGATGTTCTAATGTGTTAATGTATGTGTCTATGCCGCTAAAGACACAGAGAAACCTAGTGCGGGGGTGTGTGTAAATGTTATTTTCAATATTTATTATTTTAGTTATTTATTGTTTTCATATCACTCCAGTACTGTTGAAATCTATTTCAGGTAATTATCTGATTATTTTTTAGTATGTGGGGTATTCTGCTTTTTTACGTCACATTTGGCTTCCTCCAGAATCAATTTCCGAAAATATTGTTTGCTTTCTTTTGTTTGCAAGTGCCCGTAGTTATTTTATATATTAATTTACTTACTTAAGCTGTCACAAATATGCTCAGCGGCGATGATTTCTTAATCATTATTTTAGAAATTCTTTGTTTGGGATAGTGAAGCAAAAACCAAACCCATCTGTCACAGTATCGCTTGAGTACTTAGTCTTATTATGGATTCCCTATTTTTAGCATAATATTGTATATCATAATTTAACATGGCATACTTTACTTATCCTAATATTAGTTACACACAATATTCATTTGCCCTAATTTTTTTTTTAAAGCATACCTACTATAAGCATAATAATTTTAGTTGTTAAGCATACTAATCTAAAGCCTAAATTTACGTATGCTGATATTTAAGCATAATAAGGGAAAAAGTAAGTATTAGAAATTGTGTGTTGTTCAATACTTCGACAAGTCGTTTTTTATTTCTTAATCCTTTTTCCCTTGCTTCGAAAAAACATAGTTCGACAAGTCATTGCGTCGACAGGACATACATATACTCAGACGTGAATTGTATCTCAAAAGTGCTGCGTTATATGCTTATCGAGGTGAAGGGTAGCCTAATACTGGTGCTTCGCTGACCCCGCGGCACGCTCGCTATGCTCGCTCGGCTCGCTCAGCTCGCGCGTTGTGTGCTTACAATTGAACCTAACGTCGCACCTATCATGACTTTGCTCTGACTAGATACTCCGCTACGTTCTGTGCGAGTAATTCTTGTCGAATATATGTTCTGTCCGGGCAATTGTCGAACTATGTCTTTTCGAAGAAAGCTACTGTCGACGTATTGAACTTGTCGAAACTAAGAAGCATCCGGATCTTTATGCCTAATAACCATTAGACAAATAAACAATATGCCTCATAACTTTATGCAAATCAAAATTAGGGCAAAACCCGTTAGCCTAAACTGTATGTATGCCAAAAACAATTATGTCAACAAAATATTATAAAAATTAATATGCATTAACTTATTATGCCAAATTAAATTAGCACAAAAAAGGTCACCTTTATTATGGCATGCAAAATCTGCTAACAAAAATCTGTAATGTAGTAACCAAATTTGTTTTTTTTTAAATCAAATATATTATAATGTTTAACTTTCTTAGCACTCTGTCACATTTTTGTGCCGTTGAGTAAACCAACTTTAAAAAATAACTGTTTTACAGCATATCAGTTGCATTGAAATATAAATGGACTGAATGAAATGCATGCCCGCCACACTTCCTTGAATAATGTGCTGTACAAAGACACATTGTGACTGAGTGCTAAAAATTGTAACATAGTAATGAAGCAAATAAAAATGATAAAGATATGTTTAACTATAGTATTTTAGAAATAGGAACTAGTTTTGAAACATAACAAGCAATAATAGATGATCAAACGAACTTCTTAAGTGAAGTTCGATCATTATTATATGAGTCACTTCATTCGAAGATATATTATAATTAACAGGTAGTCCTTTAAACTTACAAGGCAGTCGCACGTTTTAAGAGTTGGAAATCGACTTACAATGACGATTTCCGCTTTTTTTTTTTTTTTTTTGTGGGTAGCTCCGTTTCTACCTACCGACGACGGAGCGAACGAGCTTCATTAGTTTAGAGAAGAAATTAAAAAATTAAGGGGTTATGGGTTTATTAATGGGAGGGTGATTTATATCTTCGAATGAAGTGACTCATATAATAATGATCGAACTTCACTTAAGAAGTTCGTTTGATCATCTATTAATATTACGTCACTTCATTCTTCAGATATATTATAATTAACAGGTAGATGTTCAGAGTATAAACTTTTATGTAAATTTATATAAAAGATAATTGTATGCAAAATAATATTTTTAATTTCCATAACAAAAACACGATAACATTCTTCTTTACTTAGTTAAGTAATTTGATTTTTTAACCTACTTATCAAATATAGTTACATATGATGTTTGTAGGAACAATAGATCAGAAAATCGACTAGATAATAAATACAATTAATCATGAATCAATTGGATGCTCGTTAGGTAACGAGCAAACAGATCTAGCAAATATTGCTTCATTAAGTACAGGCCGATTATAAAACCTAGCGAAGGTTTGAGATGCGCTGGACCAGCCAGCCGTCTTCCTGATCTTATCAATAGAAACTCCAGCTGAGGCCGCCGCAGATGTGGAGGCATGTCGAGTGCTGTGAGCACTGAACACACCCACATCTACGCCGCTCTCCGCTAAAGTTTGCTTAATCCACCTACTAATGGTCTGAGAAGAAGCTTTCTTGTAAGGCTTCTTGTAGGTGATAAAAAGATTGTCTATATCATCTGGTCTAAGACTAGATGTCATAAATAGATAATCATCTACAGCAGTGGCTGGACATATTGAAAATTTTTCTCTGAAATATGGTAAGACTTACACCGGTTGGTCCCTGCCTATTCCAGAAGTTTTTACGATATCAGAGATTGGAATTTGTAATGAATCAAAACTTTTAATTATGTTTGATACTTTTATAAGAGATAGAGTTTGGACTCTGTGGGCGGTACAGAGTGCCAGTAAAACACAGACTTTCTTGGTTATTTTATCTAAAGGTAAACTTCTGTTAGGAAACCAATTGGCAACATGGTTTATTACTATCTGGGGATCCCAGGTACCTATGTACTTGGGAATGCAAGGTTTCTGTTTAAAAATGCCTTTGAGGAGGCGTCTTATACTATCGTCAGATCCTATATTACCGCCTAAAAGTAAGGATAGGGCTGATCGGTGCGAGTTAATCGTTCCGTAAGCTCCTCCTTTATTGAACTGTTCTGCCAGGAATGTTAGAATGTTAGCCAATTGAGGATTAAAGATGTTAATACCGTTGGTGTTACAAAATTGCCACCAGAGTTTGTATGAGGTATTGTACTGCTTGAGAGTGCTATTTGAAACGGAAGATAACATAAGGTCTAACGCTACTGATGGGATGTCTCGTCGAGTAAAAGCGACCCGGAGAGCTTCGCGGCTCCCAAGGTAAGGCTCCTGTACAGTGGGTGTTGCGATCTGTAATTAGAACGCAAAAGGTCTCTGTTAGGGTTGAAATATATAATTTCAGAAATTAATATTTTCTTCAGTAAAGGAAACCAAGGTTGTCCCGTCCAGTATGGAAAAACCAATATACCAGTAGCTTTGTCGCTTATAATTTTTCTAATGCATTTAAGTATAAGCGAAAAGGGGGGAAATGCATAAAATCGGTGAGAGCGCCAGTTTATTGTGAAGGCATCAACCGTTAGGGCATCTGGGTCTTGTTTCCAAGAAACATAAGCTTCACATTTGGCGTTGGTACGAGTAGCGAAAAGATCTATTTCTGGTTGACCTAGCTTCTGAACTATCATCTGGAAAGCCCAGTTTGATAGTTCCCACTCTGTGCCAACATTCACCTTGCGAGATTCTTCATCCGCTTCAACGTTATCCTTTGTATTAATATAAGATGCAAACAGCCATATATTTCGCTTCTCGCACCACTGCCAAATGGTTTTAGCTAAATCATGTAGGTGAGGGAATTGGATTCCGCCCATGCGGTTAATGTAGCTGATTGCTGTAGTATTGTCAATGCGCAATAAGATGGCACAGTTAGAAGTCTCGGAGGCGAAACATTTTAATCCCATAAAAACGGCGAGGAGCTCTAAATAGTTAATGTGAAAAGAAAGTTCTACGTCTTTCCAGCCGCCATTGACGCGTTTACCGTCGCAATAGGCACCCCAACCAGTTCTAGAAGCATCTGTAAATACTTCCAGGGAAAAATCTGCATCAGGCCTCATATGATTTGACGATGAAAGGAGGTTCTTATTCCACCATTGCAAATCAGGTAACACTACAGCAGGTAATTTAATTTTGGTTTCAAAATTGTTATATGCCTGAAGAGCCAAATATTTTTGTCGTTCAAGTGTCTTAGTATAAAGCCAGCCATATTTAATTGCTGGACAGGCTGCAACAAGTATTCCAATAAGCTGTGAAAGTTCCCTTATGGAACAATTGGGTAACGAGGAAAACTTTTTTGTCAATTTTACTATATTCGTTCTTTTGTCAGATGGCAAAGACAGGGACAAATCGGTAGAATTAAGCATAAAGCCTAAGAACTTACAAGTTTGTTGAGGCATTAGTACGCTCTTTTCAAAATTAACCACGAATCCTAGACATTGTAATAACTCTAGAGTCTTGGTTACATTCAGGTGGCATTCGCTGAAATTATCTCCGATACATAAGATGTCATCAAGATATATAACCGATTTGAATCCTCTCTGTCGTAGGTAGCCTAAAACTTCCTTCATAATTTTTGTAAAAACTCTTGGAGCAGCAGATAACCCGTATGGAACAGAATTAAATTCATAGACAGTATTGTTAAAAACAAAACGTAAGAACTTTCTATATTCTTTGAAAATGGGTACCGAAAAATAGGCTTCTTTGAGATCTATGGTGGCTAGGTAGCCGTTTTTTGGTATTAGTTTTGTAGCCACTCGGTGATCCTCCATTTTGAAGTGAGATTTTTGAACGAATTTATTGAGTGGTTTTAAATTTAGAATGAAACGCTTGCCACCGTTGGGTTTAGGGGTTAGAAATATACTAGATATGAAATCCCCTTTTGAGCGTTCACAAACCGATACTGCGCCTAAACATATAAGCTTAGAAATTGATACAATCATATCAGCTTCCTCATGGCGCGTCAGTGTATTAGTAGGGATATGATTTTGTGCCACCCTACTGCAAAATGGTATAGAATATCCATTAAGAATCCAGTTAAGAACTAGCGGATTATCAGTAATTTTTAGCCAACAATTATAAAATAACTGTATTCGACCAGCATGTACCTCTAACGTTGTTGGGCCGGAGCACGTGACTTGTTCTGGTTCTGTTGAGGCTGAGATGACAGCGATTGCTTCGTCGTTGACGCTTGGAAGCCTTTGCGACCTGCTGGTCCCGTCTTCTTGTAACTGCCCCGCCCCCCCCTGTTCGAAGAGTAGCGGGAGGGGCCCGACCAGTTTACCTGAGACCGAATTCGGCTGGTTGACGGTTGTGCAGAAGACGTCGGTGTCTTTACCGGGGCAGGCTTTTTTATTTGTAAGCCCTGCTTTTCAATCACTTTTGACGTCTTTATCTTCTCAGACAGTTTTTGTCCAAATAGGGATTCGTCTCTATTTACATCTTGAATCAAGTTCAAGAAAGCTTTATCCAGGCCTGGTGTCATGAATTTCTTCCGAACTTCAGTTTCGACGTGATGAAGGTCGCATAGGAGCCGGCTACTGTCGCTCAAAAACTTGATGGCTTTCACCCTTTCCGTCCCGTTCTCAAGAAGCAATGACAATCCTTTGTTGAGGGCAGTGATACCAAGACCTAGCTGTTGCTGAGCGCTCTCGACTCGTTTGTCTTTGTTTCTAGTGATGTCCGAAATCGTGGCCGCTATTTCGGGGTTCAGTTTCGGTGCTTGCAATAGGGTGCAGTTTTCTGGGATCTGATATTGCTTCATCAGCTTATCTTTAGCTTCTTTTTCTATTCCCTTTCGGAGTATGGGAAGCCAAAGTCGCGATAAGCTATCGTGGATTTTTTCGCCGAATTTGGGTTCGTCTTCGGAAACTTCTCCCAGTGCCGATAGTATGTCCGGATCAAGATCGGGAATCGGTGTTGGTTCCAGAGAATTTTCATCTGGAGCCTTATCTGGTGTCAGATTTTCATGGACATTTTCTGACGAAGATTCCATGGGCACAGGCTCGTCAAGAACGGCTTGTGACTCGTTATCTAAAATTTAAATAAAACGAGAACGTTACTAATCAGTCGTTTAAAAAACGAACAATAATTGTTTTATACTTATGAAAATATAATACGAGGGTAGTTGTGAAAAAAAAAATATAAGAATTGTTAATCTTTTGTTAGATTTGTAAGAACGATCAAACTCATGTAGGCACTTATGTGTTTATTGCTTTAGATTAACCTGCGGTTAGCATCTAAACATGTGATCAGGTACCGTCGTGTTGATCCGCGATCAACCTCCAAGTACAAGCTTTTTACAAAACTATGTAATATTTCAAAGTATTGCTTTTGTAATAGCCCACAGCTATCATCTAAGCATATAGATTAAACATCGTGTTGACCCTCGGTCAACCTCTAGTTTTTAGTAATATGCGTAGTTATTTTAATTCCAGTTATTGCTTTGTGGTAACCCACGGTTACCCTCTAAGCATGGAATAACGATTACCATTGTGTTGACCCACGGACAACCTCCAGGCTAGCGTTAACTACTTTCGTGGCCGTACAATTTTTCACAACACTCGATAAAACACTTTAAATATATGTAACACTTTACTAACCTGAATTTTCTTCCAGCGAATCAGACGATTCAATAATTCGTCGGCGTCGTTTATTTTCTTTGTCTTCAAGTCTCCTTATTTTATAGTTGTAACGTTCCATTTTTTCGGTGTAACTTCTTTTGGGCATAGTTAATTATTTTAGAAAGAGAAAGTCGTAATAAAAAAGTATTTCTTGGTAGCGAGAGAAATATGACCGCGCGCTGCCTCGCACGAAAAAAGAATGAAGCTCGTTCGCTCCGTCGTCGGTAGGTAGAAACGGAGCTACCCACAAAAAAAAAAAAAAAAAGCGGAAATCGTCATTGTAAGTCGATTTCCAACTCTTAAAACGTGCGACTGCCTTGTAAGTTTAAAGGACTACCTGTTAATTATAATATATCTGAAGAATGAAGTGACGTAATATTAATTACTATTTTTAATCAACAGAGATGGAAACTTACGCTTTTTCATAATACATTTTTTTTTTCAGTCTTCAACATTATGAATAAACTTAAGTATTTAGATCAGTCTTAGGGTCTTAGCACACTTAAACGCCTCCGCTCGCAACCGGCAATACACAAATATGGGCTTTAATTATTCCTCTTTAAACTTTATACTTTACATTGGCAGTATACAATTTGCCGACAGCTCGCTGTCAGCGAGCTTGCTGCCGTCAGACTGCTAAGCTGACGCCTCGCTTGCCACGCGCTGCAAGCAAGCTGTTAGCGGTCTGAGAAGTGTCCGCGTGCTGACTGCGTTGCTTCAATGGAAACTGGAGGCCAATTCTGTTATTTCACAACGTTCAACAATCTATACCGCTGCAACTGCAGCTCAACTCCGGTTGTCGTTCGATACTTTTGCAAAAAGCCATTCTATTATATCTATAGACAAATTGGATTGTAGCTTCACATAAACATAACATAAACGCTATTTTTTAATATTTATTTGTTTGTTACTACTATATACGAATATGAGTTAACAACGCGTTCATGATCTATCGAGTTAAAAAAATATAAAAGTTTTGATGGATCGCTGGCGTCAATAGAAACGTAACTGCAGTTGGACTGTTTTGTGTATTTGTGTCAATTATATGTTTATTGAATAGTAGCGTTTATGTTATGTTAATGTGAGGCTACAATCCAATTTGTCTACAGAAATAGTAGAATGGCTTTTTGCCAGTTTTAAGTATCGAACGACAACCGGAGTTGAACTGCAGTTGCAGCGGGATAGATTGTTAAACGTTGTGAAATAACAGAATTAGCCTCCAGATCACGAACTTTGTCTATCGGGAAAAGCGAAAGCTGTCGGCGGCGCGTGGACAGCTGGGTGTCTGCTAGCTGTCGCCGTGTGGACTGCGAGCAATCGCCTTAGTTTAGGACGGTGTTAGGTGGGAGAGGTGTTGGATCAGAGTCGTGTAAGTGAGCTAAGACCTTTAGTCTCATAGTAACTCTTAAAAACTAGAAATCAACTTCTACATTTCAAACACATCGATGGGCTCTTTGTATTCGTACATAGGTACGTATTCTTTCATTTTTGTATATTTTTCAGCGGCTGACAAAGCCATCAGCAAAGTACTCTATGGCCATCATTAGGTAGTCATAGCTGTAACAAAAAATACAACCAATTGAAAAACAAAAAAACTAAAAACATTTTTTTCCGTAAAAATCTCTATAACCATGTAATTTCATACAAAAGCCCCTCCGTCAGATAATTTACCACCCCGTCACGCCAGGTGTGACCGAAGTGTAGTGTGACGGAGGTGTAAAATACTTTCAATTTCACAATTTCATTTATCAACCAACTAAAAAAAATTGGTTGGCACAAATGAAAGAATCACATAATAGCAATCAATTTATAAAATATTCAACGAATAAAATGAAATTTGCAACAATAAACTTACGTGACAGAACAGATGCCGAATTAAGACACGCATCTCCTGCGACAACTTTCGGGCGATTAGGTCGGCCGGCGAAGCCGCAGTGCCGTCGAAGGCGGGCTGAGGAAGGGGCGGGGTGTGTTCCCATGCCGTCCACACGCAAAGGCAAAAGCAAGAATTGCAAGTATAATTCGACAAAAATATGTGACCTAGGTGACCTCTAAATTCGTCTTCCGGTCGGAGACAAAGTACACATTAGCACTTGTTTGTTATTTTAGTTTATATGTACATGAATCGTACATTAAAATAATACTTAGTGTCTCGCTCAATAACTGGCATTCTAACATTTTATAATCAACACATTGATTTATATCAGAAACTAGTAAATTTAGACTGTGTTAACTAAACACTTTAATGCTCGTATAGCGTACAACACATAGTAATAATAATTTATTTAAAAAAACAATACTTTTTGCATACATATTTTTTTCTGAGGGAGACAGCAAATGTAACGTAAAAAAGAAGAACACCCCGTATTTATCCACACAAAATTTTGCATTAAAAAAGTAGTACCTAATCAAATTAGAAGGATACTTCAGCAGAACATGGCCAGGGCCTAGCACGAATAACTGCGTAAATGTAACGAAACGTGTCGTTCGAGAAAACAGTACCAAATGACATGTATCTAGTCTAGGGCAACTGTGACACAGATAACTCATAGTTTGTACGCCGAAGCGTGACATGTTCACGCATTCGATATACTTTATTGTTTGTGCTACGGCCTCTAAAGTGAAAATACTGAACTAATACTCCCCAGCTGACAGTTCAGTCCCATGCAACTATTAACGACTCTTAAAAAAAGGTGAGCCGCTGAACATCTGGCGCATAACCAGCTTGACTGAATGTACCTTAAGCCTGAATGTTTTTCTGGTTCGAAGCCAAAAAGTATCAATTACATCATCAATATTTATATAAGAATCAAAGTTCTGATTGGCTCACTATCTGACAGACAATGCACAGCCTAAACAGCTGGTGGTAGAGACTTTAAATTCGGAGGGTGTTTTTGACTTGGTAGTTAGAGATGTACTAAGAAAGGGATTTTCGAAATTCAACCCATAAGCTAGTAAAATGAGTGAAAACATTTGTATGAAAGTCCTTAGTTTTTGAACTAAATGGGTGTGAAAATTTGTACATTTTATTTAAAATATATAGGGTTCTTTAGTATTTTTGACAGGAATGAGTTAGGGGGTGAAAAGTTTGTATTGAAAATTCTTTATTTTTGATCTTTTAGTTGTGAATATTTGTATTTAGATTTAGCATATTATTAAATGATTTTATATTAAATGAGGCCAAAGGATATACAGTCTTCATGCCGCGTGTACAATTGATTATAAATGACCTTCCGTTTGGATTTAAGATTGCCGATCGCAATTAAGATTTGATTTGTGACGACTATTAATAAGTCATAGGGAAAAACTCTGAAATTTAATGGTATTGATTAGCAGCAGAATTGTTTTACCCCACGGCCAGTTTTGTCTAGCATGCTCAACTAGCTCTCCAACTATACTGATTATTTTAGTGCCCACTTCCATAGTAGTGAACAATATTGTACAAAGAGATACTGTAAAGGACTGTATCCACCTGAACTTTTTTCAAACATAACATGTGACACATTGTGGCAGGCAATAGCCATAAACAAAGTTCTATATTGTTACAATAATTCATATATAGAAAAAAATACTCTACATGGATGAAGCTAAAAGCTAGTATTATTATAATTTCTACAAAAATGTATTGTCTCGGCAAAACAATAATTGCGACTACAGATTAAAAACATTTGACTCTCTCACCTGTTGCAAGAAGAACCTCTGCATTGCCTCATGGTCCTTCATGTTTGGCAGTGGGCCCCCCAGTGTGTGAGACCGATTTGCACTCTGCTGGGATTTTTGCCTACCTGTTAAGGATTATATATTAATATATTTTTTGTTTGTGATCAGTCTTTTTACTTTCAGCAGACGATTTGCAAACACTAGTGCAGTAATCAAGGTTGTCACCTTTTCTTCCAATATCATTTGCTTTTTGAAATAATGATTTTAATATGCATCCTAAGATTCCTACTTTTCCATTTTCCTTTACCATTGTCTTTTAATGATCAGGTTTATTGGAAGGTAGGGGTGTATCTTGAGGTCTGTAATCTGACAGTGCATGCCAACGATGTGATTTTCATATCGAGAAATATGACTTCCACTTGATACAGATATCACCTGGGATCCAAGTCTCGTAGCTATTGAACCGCATTGTCGCAACTCAATTGTATGAAAATGTATATAATATAAATAATAGATGATCAAACGAACTTCTTAAGTGAAGTTCGATCATTATTATATGAGTCACTTCATTCGAAGATATATTATAATTAACAGGTAGTCCTTTAAACTTACAAGGCAGTCGCACGTTTTAAGAGTTGGAAATCGACTTACAATGACGATTTCCGCTTTTTTTTTTTTTTTTTGTGGGTAGCTCCGTTTCTACCTACCGACGACGGAGCGAACGAGCTTCATTAGTTTAGAGAAGAAATTAAAAAATTAAGGGGTTATGGGTTTATTAATGGGAGGGTGATTTATATCTTCGAATGAAGTGACTCATATAATAATGATCGAACTTCACTTAAGAAGTTCGTTTGATCATCTATTAATATTACGTCACTTCATTCTTCAGATATATTATAATTAACAGGTAGATGTTCAGAGTATAAACTTTTATGTAAATTTATATAAAAGATAATTGTATGCAAAATAATATTTTTAATTTCCATAACAAAAACACGATAACATTCTTCTTTACTTAGTTAAGTAATTTGATTTTTTAACCTACTTATCAAATATAGTTACATATGATGTTTGTAGGAACAATAGATCAGAAAATCGACTAGATAATAAATACAATTAATCATGAATCAATTGGATGCTCGTTAGGTAACGAGCAAACAGATCTAGCAAATATTGCTTCATTAAGTACAGGCCGATTATAAAACCTAGCGAAGGTTTGAGATGCGCTGGACCAGCCAGCCGTCTTCCTGATCTTATCAATAGAAACTCCAGCTGAGGCCGCCGCAGATGTGGAGGCATGTCGAGTGCTGTGAGCACTGAACACACCCACATCTACGCCGCTCTCCGCTAAAGTTTGCTTAATCCACCTACTAATGGTCTGAGAAGAAGCTTTCTTGTAAGGCTTCTTGTAGGTGATAAAAAGATTGTCTATATCATCTGGTCTAAGACTAGATGTCATAAATAGATAATCATCTACAGCAGTGGCTGGACATATTGAAAATTTTTCTCTGAAATATGGTAAGACTTACACCGGTTGGTCCCTGCCTATTCCAGAAGTTTTTACGATATCAGAGATTGGAATTTGTAATGAATCAAAACTTTTAATTATGTTTGATACTTTTATAAGAGATAGAGTTTGGACTCTGTGGGCGGTACAGAGTGCCAGTAAAACACAGACTTTCTTGGTTATTTTATCTAAAGGTAAACTTCTGTTAGGAAACCAATTGGCAACATGGTTTATTACTATCTGGGGATCCCAGGTACCTATGTACTTGGGAATGCAAGGTTTCTGTTTAAAAATGCCTTTGAGGAGGCGTCTTATACTATCGTCAGATCCTATATTACCGCCTAAAAGTAAGGATAGGGCTGATCGGTGCGAGTTAATCGTTCCGTAAGCTCCTCCTTTATTGAACTGTTCTGCCAGGAATGTTAGAATGTTAGCCAATTGAGGATTAAAGATGTTAATACCGTTGGTGTTACAAAATTGCCACCAGAGTTTGTATGAGGTATTGTACTGCTTGAGAGTGCTATTTGAAACGGAAGATAACATAAGGTCTAACGCTACTGATGGGATGTCTCGTCGAGTAAAAGCGACCCGGAGAGCTTCGCGGCTCCCAAGGTAAGGCTCCTGTACAGTGGGTGTTGCGATCTGTAATTAGAACGCAAAAGGTCTCTGTTAGGGTTGAAATATATAATTTCAGAAATTAATATTTTCTTCAGTAAAGGAAACCAAGGTTGTCCCGTCCAGTATGGAAAAACCAATATACCAGTAGCTTTGTCGCTTATAATTTTTCTAATGCATTTAAGTATAAGCGAAAAGGGGGGAAATGCATAAAATCGGTGAGAGCGCCAGTTTATTGTGAAGGCATCAACCGTTAGGGCATCTGGGTCTTGTTTCCAAGAAACATAAGCTTCACATTTGGCGTTGGTACGAGTAGCGAAAAGATCTATTTCTGGTTGACCTAGCTTCTGAACTATCATCTGGAAAGCCCAGTTTGATAGTTCCCACTCTGTGCCAACATTCACCTTGCGAGATTCTTCATCCGCTTCAACGTTATCCTTTGTATTAATATAAGATGCAAACAGCCATATATTTCGCTTCTCGCACCACTGCCAAATGGTTTTAGCTAAATCATGTAGGTGAGGGAATTGGATTCCGCCCATGCGGTTAATGTAGCTGATTGCTGTAGTATTGTCAATGCGCAATAAGATGGCACAGTTAGAAGTCTCGGAGGCGAAACATTTTAATCCCATAAAAACGGCGAGGAGCTCTAAATAGTTAATGTGAAAAGAAAGTTCTACGTCTTTCCAGCCGCCATTGACGCGTTTACCGTCGCAATAGGCACCCCAACCAGTTCTAGAAGCATCTGTAAATACTTCCAGGGAAAAATCTGCATCAGGCCTCATATGATTTGACGATGAAAGGAGGTTCTTATTCCACCATTGCAAATCAGGTAACACTACAGCAGGTAATTTAATTTTGGTTTCAAAATTGTTATATGCCTGAAGAGCCAAATATTTTTGTCGTTCAAGTGTCTTAGTATAAAGCCAGCCATATTTAATTGCTGGACAGGCTGCAACAAGTATTCCAATAAGCTGTGAAAGTTCCCTTATGGAACAATTGGGTAACGAGGAAAACTTTTTTGTCAATTTTACTATATTCGTTCTTTTGTCAGATGGCAAAGACAGGGACAAATCGGTAGAATTAAGCATAAAGCCTAAGAACTTACAAGTTTGTTGAGGCATTAGTACGCTCTTTTCAAAATTAACCACGAATCCTAGACATTGTAATAACTCTAGAGTCTTGGTTACATTCAGGTGGCATTCGCTGAAATTATCTCCGATACATAAGATGTCATCAAGATATATAACCGATTTGAATCCTCTCTGTCGTAGGTAGCCTAAAACTTCCTTCATAATTTTTGTAAAAACTCTTGGAGCAGCAGATAACCCGTATGGAACAGAATTAAATTCATAGACAGTATTGTTAAAAACAAAACGTAAGAACTTTCTATATTCTTTGAAAATGGGTACCGAAAAATAGGCTTCTTTGAGATCTATGGTGGCTAGGTAGCCGTTTTTTGGTATTAGTTTTGTAGCCACTCGGTGATCCTCCATTTTGAAGTGAGATTTTTGAACGAATTTATTGAGTGGTTTTAAATTTAGAATGAAACGCTTGCCACCGTTGGGTTTAGGGGTTAGAAATATACTAGATATGAAATCCCCTTTTGAGCGTTCACAAACCGATACTGCGCCTAAACATATAAGCTTAGAAATTGATACAATCATATCAGCTTCCTCATGGCGCGTCAGTGTATTAGTAGGGATATGATTTTGTGCCACCCTACTGCAAAATGGTATAGAATATCCATTAAGAATCCAGTTAAGAACTAGCGGATTATCAGTAATTTTTAGCCAACAATTATAAAATAACTGTATTCGACCAGCATGTACCTCTAACGTTGTTGGGCCGGAGCACGTGACTTGTTCTGGTTCTGTTGAGGCTGAGATGACAGCGATTGCTTCGTCGTTGACGCTTGGAAGCCTTTGCGACCTGCTGGTCCCGTCTTCTTGTAACTGCCCCGCCCCCCCCCTGTTCGAAGAGTAGCGGGAGGGGCCCGACCAGTTTACCTGAGACCGAATTCGGCTGGTTGACGGTTGTGCAGAAGACGTCGGTGTCTTTACCGGGGCAGGCTTTTTTATTTGTAAGCCCTGCTTTTCAATCACTTTTGACGTCTTTATCTTCTCAGACAGTTTTTGTCCAAATAGGGATTCGTCTCTATTTACATCTTGAATCAAGTTCAAGAAAGCTTTATCCAGGCCTGGTGTCATGAATTTCTTCCGAACTTCAGTTTCGACGTGATGAAGGTCGCATAGGAGCCGGCTACTGTCGCTCAAAAACTTGATGGCTTTCACCCTTTCCGTCCCGTTCTCAAGAAGCAATGACAATCCTTTGTTGAGGGCAGTGATACCAAGACCTAGCTGTTGCTGAGCGCTCTCGACTCGTTTGTCTTTGTTTCTAGTGATGTCCGAAATCGTGGCCGCTATTTCGGGGTTCAGTTTCGGTGCTTGCAATAGGGTGCAGTTTTCTGGGATCTGATATTGCTTCATCAGCTTATCTTTAGCTTCTTTTTCTATTCCCTTTCGGAGTATGGGAAGCCAAAGTCGCGATAAGCTATCGTGGATTTTTTCGCCGAATTTGGGTTCGTCTTCGGAAACTTCTCCCAGTGCCGATAGTATGTCCGGATCAAGATCGGGAATCGGTGTTGGTTCCAGAGAATTTTCATCTGGAGCCTTATCTGGTGTCAGATTTTCATAGACATTTTCTGACGAAGATTCCATGGGCACAGGCTCGTCAAGAACGGCTTGTGACTCGTTATCTAAAATTTAAATAAAACGAGAACGTTACTAATCAGTCGTTTAAAAAACGAACAATAATTGTTTTATACTTATGAAAATATAATACGAGGGTAGTTGTGAAAAAAAAAATATAAGAATTGTTAATCTTTTGTTAGATTTGTAAGAACGATCAAACTCATGTAGGCACTTATGTGTTTATTGCTTTAGATTAACCTGCGGTTAGCATCTAAACATGTGATCAGGTACCGTCGTGTTGATCCGCGATCAACCTCCAAGTACAAGCTTTTTACAAAACTATGTAATATTTCAAAGTATTGCTTTTGTAATAGCCCACAGCTATCATCTAAGCATATAGATTAAACATCGTGTTGACCCTCGGTCAACCTCTAGTTTTTAGTAATATGCGTAGTTATTTTAATTCCAGTTATTGCTTTGTGGTAACCCACGGTTACCCTCTAAGCATGGAATAACGATTACCATTGTGTTGACCCACGGACAACCTCCAGGCTAGCGTTAACTACTTTCGTGGCCGTACAATTTTTCACAACACTCGATAAAACACTTTAAATATATGTAACACTTTACTAACCTGAATTTTCTTCCAGCGAATCAGACGATTCAATAATTCGTCGGCGTCGTTTATTTTCTTTGTCTTCAAGTCTCCTTATTTTATAGTTGTAACGTTCCATTTTTTCGGTGTAACTTCTTTTGGGCATAGTTAATTATTTTAGAAAGAGAAAGTCGTAATAAAAAAGTATTTCTTGGTAGCGAGAGAAATATGACCGCGCGCTGCCTCGCACGAAAAAAGAATGGAGCTCGTTCGCTCCGTCGTCGGTAGGTAGAAACGGAGCTACCCACAAAAAAAAAAAAAAAAAGCGGAAATCGTCATTGTAAGTCGATTTCCAACTCTTAAAACGTGCGACTGCCTTGTAAGTTTAAAGGACTACCTGTTAATTATAATATATCTGAAGAATGAAGTGACGTAATATTAATGATTAATATATACACTACAATATTAAGTAAAGTTAAAGTATTTGAATATGTAACTATAAAAACCCAAAAAGGGATACTTAAATAAAAATTAACTGAACACCCGACTCAAGAAAACCATTAGAATTGCAAATTACAAGTACATAGATTCCCTTCCCTAGGATTACTTTAGCAAAGGCACAATGAAATTTTAATTTAAATGTGCATGACAATAATGGCCAATTCTGTTTGATAAATGTAATAAAACAATTAGTGATGTATTTAATTTTTAGGGCCTTTGAATAGCCCTGAGATAGCGAAAATAACGCCAAAAAACGCTCACGAGGGTGCATTGTGGTTTGCTATTAACTTTTGACAACTATGCATTTGACAGCATAACCATGTGATTTTAGGTCTTATGCTCGGTTGAGCGTTCGTAAGTAGGGTGTGGGCAAAAGTGGTAAAATAACATTTTAGGGCTTTACAAATGCTTTTAAGAAAAGAGCTTACAATAGCAACAACACCAATGTTCATCATTGGTTTGCATCCTCATTGCTAAATCAACGCACCATATATAAATTACCAATTTCATATGTAAATATATGTAATTTTATATCTATGTGTATACATAGATACATATTTCAATAAATAGATGTAAAAATGATTGAAAAATGATATAACCTGCATGTCTCTCAATATGTTTAACCCATCAACTAGCATTTGCCTACATCGGCTTTGGGCTGTATACACTAAATATAAATCTTGAAATTGGGAACAGTGGTATTACAATACCTACTATTGTTGTTTAACTAATGTTTAAAAATGTTATTGCAATTGTAATAATCACTAATAATAAAAAAAAATACAATATGTAGGCATTCTTTGTTAATTAAAACCTGTTATGTTTACCATCTGCTTACTTTATTATTACAAGTCTTGCTTTGTGGCTTTTGTGGAAGCCACAACAATTCCAGTGTCACATAGCATGATAGACTATCAAACAAAGAAGTAATGTACAGTTAATACAGATTTTTTCCAGCGATTTATTATAAGCAAAAAAAAAAAATATCCAACCTACAGATAGTGCAATCCACGAAGACGTGCCCCACTATTCCTCCTAACCATTTATAGTATATGTGTGCAAGCTTCCGCCAATGTTTGAGTGTTATCGGTACACACTAATTACCTATGAATGCACACTCACACTACAATGAATAGACTAATCAGGAGAGAGTGTCATGGTCAAAGTGAAAGATGCTCTACTTCAATAAATATTTTTTTACCCGACTGTAAGGAAAGGGTTATACATTAATTATTACCATATAAATGGTAACAATATTAATTATTACCATTTTTATAATAGTGGGTAATTCTAGAAAAAATGAAATATGTGAAAAAGTTTTATTGAACTTTATTGAGAAATGAAAATCGTCAATCACTAGTTTCAGAAATATCTGATTCAGAGTCTGATGTATCACCGACATTTATAATAAAACTAAAATCAAGATCACAGTGTCTCATGTATTCGTCTTCTATTTTTTCCACGTGCTGACAAGTTGGTATTGAACCAGACATCTTTATTTACTTGATCAAATGCTTCATTTAAAATGGACATAATCAAAGTGTAATTTTGATTGATATTGAGGCTAGCAACGTCGTTTTTTACAATACCCCAAATGTTTTCGATTGGGTTTAAATCTGGATGATAAGGAGGCAGCCGAAGCACTGCAAATCCGTGTTCTTTCAATAATTCGTCAACTTTGTACTTGCGGAAGTTTTCTTTGTTTTTTATTATAAGGTCATAAAGTTCAGGTTTTTTGTAGCTTGGTTCAAAATGGATATTTTTTGCATTCAGCCAAGTCTGTATGTCTAATTTGTTGGAGTTGGATGTTGGTATTTTTTCCGAACTAGTATTGTGATAGGTTGCATTATCCAAGACTACCACGGCATCATTTGGGAGATTTGGTATTAGGTTCTCCTTTAGCCACTTTAGGTAATTTTCTGTGTTCATGTTGTCGTGGTAGTCTCCGGATTTGATCTCTGCTTTGTATGTCAACAACACATTTGGTACGAAACCCTCTGCACTTCCGCCATGTACTATAATTATGCGCACTCCTTTTGTGAAATTTTGTTTTATTGGTGTTTTAGAACCTTTTTCAGCCCAAGATTTTTTTTGCATGTGGTTGGTATGAATATGTGATTCATCTGTGTATACCTGCTACCTGCATTACGAAAAGACTTTACCTGTTTTAAATATTTCAATCTTAACATTTGAATATCATGTTTTTCGGTTAGCACTTTCCTGTTATTATCAGTTTTTCTCCATTTTTAACCAAGTTTGAGTAACAATGTTCTTAGGGTTGTTATACATCCATCAAATTGTATACGGTCTTTCAAAACAATATTAAGTCGTGATAATGTTGGAAATTGACTACACCAATATCAAATTCATCTAAATTAATTTTTCGTAGTCTTACCCTTTTCTTCATGGGTGATGTAAAAATAGAAGCACTTCTGCCTACTAAATTCGAATGCGACATACTCGCTTCATTTTCAGACTCAATATGCGCTTCCGGAGTCGACTCTGTTGTACGCTCCGCACTTGGGACTATAGGAACTATCGCATCCGTCTCCATAGTTATATTCGATTCCATGGCAGGTACAGTAGTTTGGTTCATTGTATTAGTATATTCCTTTCTTTCGCGTAGAATTCTAGTCACTGTGCTTTCAGATACTCCAACAGCATGTGCGGTTCTCCATCGCGCATCAGTGAGTTTTTCTGCATAATTTTTACTTGCTTCTTTTTTCATAAAATCATATACTTTAGAAATAATTTCTCTAGCCTAAAATTAAAAAAAATACATTAAATAGTCTAACTTATTTTTAAAGATGAAATGAAGTGTTCTTTTAGTAAAATTTGCTATTTTCAAAATTAAATTACTTTCCTTTTTATGTGTTTTAGTAACTACAAACTTCTAAACAATCATTAACATACCTGGCTTTTAAGTAAAACACGCTGAGATTTTCTCGACATTTAAAAAATATATAAAGTAAAGCAACTTCCGTGACGAGTCTGGATTTTCGCAACATAAGGTGCACTACTTGTGCGAACCGCTGACGGTTCGCGACTGACGCTCGGAGCAAACTCCCCGCACCCCGCGATCCCCTAAACCAAAAATTGGTGAGGCGCGTCTTCGTGGATTGCACTATCTGTACCGCTGAAGCAAACTACAAGACATAGGTATAAAGAACCAAGAAAAAAACACCCTGCTCAGTTTATTACTTGATTCGGTCGATGTATACAGATAGATACCTATATGTATTTCTTTACATTTTTGGCACTAAAATCCAATGACATTGTGTGAACTACGACCATGCATACATATGTAGTTACACAATTTATTAAATTGTAGTGTTGATGCTGGTTACATGCAACGTGTTGTAAACGTAAGCTGCTGCATCGTTCATTAGTTTCTATTGTTATAAGTCAGGTAGATTTTTGCAACAGATGAAATTATAAAATTTTAGAGGTTAAATGAAGTGTATAAGTCAAATGCTTAATTAAAACAGGGAGGAAGTAATAGTAACGTCATAAAGAAAGAGCGTTAACAAGAGTAAACCGATTTCTTACGTTCTCTTAGCTTTTTCTTGAACAGGGGGTCCTTGCGACGTTGTTGATCAAAGTAAACACAATATCCAAGAAACAAGGTTCCAGCTATCCCAGCTGCAATTCCTAATGTCGCACGAGTAATCTCCATAATTTTTATATTGACTTTCAACAATAAATTCGCAATAAAAACGGTTCACTTTTGTTAAAAAAAATTGAGATCCGCCATCACCATTTACGAAAGGTTTTTTTTACCTACAATTGTGGAGTCGTACGTTTGTACATTGGCATTATTCAAGTAGTTAATCAGAGAAAAAGTGTTTATGTAGTTCATAGGTGGATAATTGTAACTGTAAGTTAATTTGTTAAGTCGCATTAAGTGAGAATATACTAATGCGCTGTGCAAACGCAGACACTTTTTGTTGCAGACACGGCACACGGCACACCATCACAGGGAACCGTAGGTAGCTTCTGTGTACTGTGGAGGCTATCGGACACAGTCACCGGTCGCTACTGGCCAGTGGTACAATTGGTAGTTGGTTGCTTGTTTTCCGTCAGTCTCACGATAGACTTCTATCAAGAAACATTATCTTTGCTCGTTATATTGATTATACGTCGACGTAGAACTCGTCCGTCGTCGCCGACAATGTAAATATTGTCTGCGACGCGGTGGGGGCAGGGTCAGGGGTCATCCCCTACCCCTGCGCTACCCGCGTTCGTAGGCCAACTGTTCAGTGTGCATGACTTGTGTCGCACACAGGTCAAGAACCACAGAGGGACACCGATGCAACTCGTCCGCTGGCGCAGTTTAATACAATTGTAAGGAAATTTGTTAATGTTGCCCTTGTGTCTTCAACTGACGACTTTTAGTTACCAGTTATTGACACCGTACACTTTTCGATCGTCAATGAGTATGTGTTAAGTGGACGCAACTAGATACAAAAAATGTTTACGTATGCGCAGAGAGTGGATGATTTCATAACTGGTTCTAAATCAAATATTTATCGGTAGCCTATATCTGACACAAAAGTATCCACGTTTGTGCACTGCTAATTTATATACTACTAAGTATATAAATTATAATTTTATTACATCATAAGACCGACCACACTTTGTAAGAAATGTTTATGTGAAGAATTTTTACGCGCGCCATAAAGAATCTCAACGCGTTCCATTTTGTACCACATAATAAAATTTCTGAAATGAACGTCCGCTTTTGATACTCGCTGGATGCACGCCGCCAGGACATCCGAAATTTTTTAATCGAATGATTGGCCACATCAATGCCCATGCTGTCGGTGATTTTTTTCTTCTACTGATCTCCTCATTTCTGATTAGATCACGTAGCGAAACCCCGAGCATAGCCCGTTCCATAGCTTGTTGTGTGACTTTGAGCTTATATATGAGGCCCATAATAAGAGACCACGTTTCAGTGCCATAAGTCATCACTTAGTAACACACATTAGTCAAAGACCCTTGTCTTGAGGCACTGAGGTATTTTAGACGAGACTTCGCGAAATTTCCGTAACGCTGTCCAGCCGAGTTGGATTCGACGATTGACCTCTTTCTCGAAGTTGGACCTGCCTATTTGACTGTCTGTCCCAGATAGATGTACTTGTCAACAACTTCGAGAACTGAGTTCCCAACTGATATTGGGGTAGGTACAACATGGGCATTAGACATAATTTTTGTCTTATCCATGTTCATCTTAAGACCTACCCGTTGGGAAACTCGATGGAGGCCTTCGAGCATTGTACTGAGGTCTTCCATGGATTTTGCCATGACTACAATATCGTCGGCAAATCGAAGGTGAGTGATGTATTCGCCGTTAATATTGATCCCAAGTCCTTGCCATTCCAGAAGCTTGAAGGCGTCTTCCAATGTAGCGGTGAACAGTTTCGGAGATATAACGTCTCCCTGTCTCACGCCTCTTTGCAATGGAATTGCCTTCGAACTCTGCTCCTGTACTCGGACTGACATGTAGGCGTTTTGGTACAAACACTTCAGCACTTCAATATACCGATAGTCAATACGGCACCGCTGGAGAGACTCAAGCACTGCCCACGTCTCGATCGAATCAAAGGCCTTCTCATAGTCCACAAACGGTACACAAAGAGGCAAGTTATACTCTTCGGTCTTCTGTATACCTTGCCGTAGCGTGTGGATGTGGTCTATGGTACTATAGCCATTTCGTAAACTGGCTTGTTCCAGAGGCTAGAATTTATCAAACCTGCGACTGAGACGGTTCGTTATGACCTTCGAAAACAGCTTATAAACATGGTTCAAAAGTGAGATGGGTCTGTAATTTTTAAGTAAAGTGTTGTCAAACCTTTCTTGAAGAACAGCACCACCACGCTTTTGTTCCATGCTTCTGGCGTTGAACCTTCGAGTAAGACGGTATTAAAGAGCTTCTGGATGACTTTAAGTACCGATGTCCCACCCGCTTTCAGAAGCTCCGATGTGATACCGTCACCGTCATCACCCAGCGCCTTGTTGTTCTTAAGCTGTTTCAAGGCCATTCTAATCTCGTACAGGCTGATGTCCGGGATATCTTCGGTATAATGTCGGGTCAGCTTGGCTCTTGGGTCTTTAGCCAAGCTGCTAACAGGTTTACGTACTGCATTAACTAAAATCTATACATCCAGACTTTAACATTTAGAACAAACAAAATACACGACTCATTTTACAAGATTTCCTGGATCAAAGACTTTTTTGGAATCAATTATGGAGTGGATGTATACATTCACAAACATGTGCGTTGCACAATGACAAACGTTGATGTGGCCGCTTCTACGCTTAATTATCGCGTTATGGCGCGTCTACACGGTTGTCGAGACACCCCCAGCGAGATAGGCCGAGTACGAGCGTGTAGACTAAATGGTTCGCTCATCGCGTCGCGTCACGACTCGCAGCTCTCGTGGCGTCTCTACATGCTCGTCTCGGGGTGTTTTGTCGCGTTGCATGGCGCTCGTCGAGTAAACGAGAGCATACCTTGTACTGTACACGCTCGTTGTGTAATTTGAACTCCGGACGCCGTTTGAAGCGCTCGTATGGCAAGAGATAATGACGGAATGATTAGATTCAACCGTGATTCCCCCATAAATTGTATAATTACCAACTACTTAGGTACTTAACTAAGTATGTACTGAAATACTTTTAATTAAGTAGACATTAGTAAAAACAACCCGTAGTCGAATGTCATAATTGTTTATTTTTATACGAAAAAAAAACGGTTAAGACCATATAATAATCGTTGTCAACACGCTGCATGCACGTCTTCACGCGAACACAGGTGGCGGGCAACTAAATGAACGAGCGTGGTTCGTAGGTTTGGATGCCCGTTTACATGGGCGCTGTCGTTATCCTTGCGAGACAGAACGAGACCCTTTGACTCGGGTGCAAAAAACCAACATGTTTCCGAGAGCTTCCGCGCTGCAAGTCGCGACGCGACGAGACGAGTGAACCGTTTACACGCTCGTACTCAGTCTGTCTCAGGTGTCTCGACGAGCGTGTAGACGCGCCATTAGATATCTTTGTTGTGCCAAAAAATACCGTTATCCAATTTATAGCCCAACGTTACCAGCCACTACTTATCAAATTATTTTGATAAGTAGTGGCTACATCTACGGTTAACGTTAATTATCGCGATAATCAAGTGTTGTCGTTAATGTGGCCGAGCTATCAGAAATTCTCATCAGACAAAAGGCGCGTGCTGCATACATTTTGAACTAGGTGGGGCCGCCTCCGAAATGTAGAAATTTTGTATTGTGAGTTGTAACAGAAGTTCTGGTTTATATTCCTATAATATAATGTTAATACACAAATGTTGTGTAACTTCATTGTACGTTGTCGGTGAGCAAAGATGATACTCAATCCATGAAGAACGGGTGTAAACAGTATTATGGCTACAGAAGGTAAAGTTGCAAGCACAACTTCGAGCGGCGAACGACTGGATAGGTCCCACCCGGCACACGATACGGGTATGAGTTTAACATACATAGACAAATTAAATGGAAACTTATTTTACAATACACGGAAATTCATGATCGAGTTGTAATGTTTGGCGATCTGTGGAGTACACTCATACGACACTGTTGAATTCTGATAAGGCATACAGAGAGACCAAAAAGCACGAGCGAGAATATGTTTGATGATATGACATTGCCGGTTCACCTGAGATATGCAAAAATGGCAAAGGAGTCATGGTAAGTTTTAAGGTCAGCTTTTTAAGAAAAAGGTCTAAACAACCGCTGCAGGCTTTTGTCAAAGCTACAAGGCTTAGCGAAATATATTCAACCAATGAGACTTTTAATGGAAAACTCAAATATAGAGTTGACTATAGACTATGTGCAGACCAAGCTGTTACAAATGCAGGATTCATACAGTGCAGTGCAGACCCAAGTACAAACACCAAAGATATACTGCACTATTAACGGATAAACAATACAAAGCGAGAAATCTCTACAGAAAAAGGCACTCGTTATTGAATATTTTAGTTTAATATAGTTATGATATGATAAAATTAAAGTCAAGAAATGATACCTTATTGTTACGTTTACGTAAATAAACCTCTATTAAAAAACTTTGTATTAAGGTGTTACTTGATACCTATTAGCCCAGATTTTCTTCAAAACTCTTTTATTATCAATGTAAACACTTGTTCCATGCGTTAAAAAAACATTACTGATATCTGTTTCACATAATTATGACTAATATGAACGTATTTACAGTTATTTTTATACATACTAATTTATACAATACAATACAAAAATTCTTTATTGCACTTTAACCAATATACACATATATTAGTTACAAAGTATACTCTTAAATTAGGAAAGTACAAATGGCAATTTTTAGTTAGCTACTTACCTAAATAAAAAAACGAAAATGTTGAATTAGAAATTGTATCATGGATGTTTTGAATCGTCATCTCACAAAACATAAGGGCTTTCAATGTGTAAGGTAAACAATATGTATTACTCTTAATAAGTTATAATCTTGGTTATTTTAGAAAGTGTTCTTCAATAATTATCTTAAACTGGATTTTTAATTTTATAAACCCTGGTTTACTTAACAATGTTTAAAAATTTTAATAGATTAGACAGGAACGTTTATTGCTACCTCGATATCAAACAGCACTTCCCTATTTATCGATATCGATACCCGCACGCTCTTCTTCGACGTCACTAATGCGTTCCACGTCACTAATGTCCGTCAGTGTGGGTGGCACTAAAAAAACTAAACTTCCCGCTAACGTTCCGTTGTTTGCTTTAGTGAATGCCATCTATCTTTAGATATAGTCTGATTCATCTATGGGAGTGGATCTGCGCCCATAGAAATAATGTATCCTAACTGAAGTGTCATGAATATCTCATAAAATTAATATATGGCATGTTTTATCTGTGGACTTGTAAGCTTATGATTGTAATGTAAAAAGCTAATAAATAAATCGATCGATGTAATGTATTGTATAAATATTTATTATTTTGTACCAATTTGTACAAAATAACAAATCGTAGAGTCTTCAATGCGCTCATTGAATCACTCATAATCAGCACTTTGCTAAGCTTGAAACTTAAAACATATTCTAGAGCTTTGACGATGCCAAGACATTGAGCTGTAAAGACGGACATTTCAACAGGGCACTTTATTATTTGTACTATCTTATATTGAGAATGATATATTCCAACTCCTACAAACATATCTGGAGAGTGTTTAGATGCGTCCGTATAAATATGATGCCAGTTTGGCCAATTTTCCTCTACTACAGCCTTAAAATAGAAATTGGCATTATGTTTGTCTATATCTAAATTGAAACAAACTGTTGGGACATTGATCAGAGCTTCGTATGCACAATTAAATATATCAATGAATGGAGATCGATGAGTTGGTGCGTGTATTGCCTTATATCTAATGAGACTCATTATCAGGTAAGGTAAAGATTTATAATTCCAGTAATTCGTTGATTCGACAAGATCAGAGAGTTGATGCAATTTAGAAATTAGAGGACTATTGGAAAATTTTAAAACTTTGTAAAACATGCAGTCTGCAAGAAACTGACGTCTCAACTGCAAAGGGAGCTCCACATTCAACGTGTAGTGCTTTTAAAGGGCTAGATTTCATTGCTCCAGCTATTATTCTCAATGCTTTTGACTGGATGTCATCCAACTTTCTAAGTCCAGCTATACAACAAGGCTCCAGTAAAAAGGTTCCGTAATCTAAAACACTTTGTAGTAGAGCATTATAGAGAAGCTTTAAAGAAAATGGATGCGCACCCCACAAAACGCCAGAGAGACACCTTAACAAATTGAGAATTTTCTCACATTTAGCCACCACATATTACCCACGTTAAATGTTAATCCCTGACATAATTCATTGATTGATATTATTTTATATTATTGATATTTATGTATGTGTAAGTATATATGTTAATGTATGTTTATAGTATAATATATGTATTATATTATTATTACGTGTAGGTAAGTCTAAGTATTGTTATATTTAAGTGTATTTTTATTAATTTGAATTTTACCCTTTTATCTAGTATTATCTAGTGTTACATCTGTTTCATGTAATACCAGGTAATAATATATTTCTTCGTGATGTTGCACCACCGTCCATGTCAATCATGTAATCGCTATCCATCCAAAGGTTGTCTGGAAGAGATCGCTTTTAGCGATAAGACCGCCCATTTGTGCCTACTATTTAAGTTGTTTCCTTATGTTGTATTTACTTTGGTGCAAATAAAGAGTTTTTGTATTGTATTGTATTGTATTGTATTAACAATGTAGGATTACTGATAGTTTAGAGTCTAAACATACGCCTAAAAACTTTACATAACTTTTTGTTGGAATAAGAGTATTGTCAAAATATATACTTATCTGGGGATGCATCCGTTGGCGAGTAAATAGTGCAGTTGAGCTTTTAAGTGCTGAAATGCTCAATCCATTTTTTTCCATCCAGTTTTTTAAATTATTGAGAGAGTGGGATATTTGAGTACGTAATGTGTTAATGGCATTACCTGTGCAGTATAAGAGAATATCATCGGCATACTGTAAGATACTGGCTGAATCTTGAAGAAATGAATCTAAATCGTAAGTATATGTATAATAAAGGGCTAAGTACTGACCCTTGTGGAAGCCCTTTCCATACGAGTCTACATTGATCTCGAGCATGATCTAACTTTATAGTACGTCCTGATAAAAGGTTAAATATAAAACAGGTTAAAAATTCTGGAATCTTAAGTTTTTGAAACTTGTATTTAAGAATATGAAGAAGGACTTTGTCATATGCAGATTCCAAATCTAAAAATACTGCTAGAACTGACTCATTGTGTGTAAATGCTACTCTAATTGCGGTCAAAAACGTGCCACACCATCCAATGTGCTTCTACCTTTCCGGAAACCAAATTGAGTGTTTGATAATATTCCCCGGTTTTCAACAATCCATTCAAGTTGGTTTTTAACTAAATTTTCAGCTACTTTTACAAGAACAAATGACATCACTATGGGGCTATATGACGATCCTTCATCTTGTGTTTTACCTGGTTTTAAGATAGGAAGAACTATCTGTGATTTCCAAGAAAGGGGGATGTTCCCTCATAACATCACTGAATTTATAATATTTAAATAAAACTGATGTGTAGACTGAGTAAGGTTTACTAAAAATGAATACGGTGTACCATCTTCACCCGCAGCAGAATCTTTCACGGAAGATAGAACACCTTGTAGTTCTTGTAAAGTAAATGGAGAGCTCAGAGTGGATTGATTTGAAAGTAATAAAGGAGGAGAACAATTAATAACATATTCAAGCTGTGGGACTGTGCCAGGCGGTGCCAGACGATCGAAAATTCGGTTATTTAAATTGGAAGAAAACGGTTTAAAAGGAGTTTCAACAACTTGTGAGTGTCTGTGATTAAATCAGATACTAATTTGAAATTTTCGTCAGTCATCTCACTATTGTATACTTTTTCAGCTTGTTTTCTTTTACGAATACTATCAGTGCATTCCAGATCCCACCAAGGCGGGGAAGGAATTAAGCCAGTTGATGAGTTTTTGATAGGAAATGTTTCGTTTGCAGCTTGTATCAATACCCTAGTAAACATATCAGTACAATCATTTATATCATGAATATTTTGTAAATCAGAAATTTTTTGTTCTATCGCCATCTCATATTTCTCCCATAACTTATCATCGTTAATCTTGTATTTCATACGAGGTTTGGGTAGCGAAACATGAGTGATTTTTCCTGGTAAAGCAATAACAAATCGTGTAAAAATATCAATTTTTCTTCTTCTTATTGGATTTAAAAATATCTCTTATTTGTCATCATTAGTCGATACCAAGGGGGCGTTCAGAACCTCAGAGTGCGGTTGTTTAGTTGTTTTTAAACTCGCTCTGATATACGGAACGGCCACGGTTGTTTTCTAACCACGCTACAAACTAAAATCACCATGAGCAGTCCGTCAAAAATGACAGTTTGTTGATGTGTGCGTGATGCGATAGCTAGCATCTGTCTGTGAGTGCGTGTATTCCATGCCGTGAACAACGTGATTTCAACCCATTCCGAATGGCTGACAGATCTCACCAGTCTGTCAAAAGCGTGATATTCAATTGGAATGGAAAATGTGATAATATCGCTAAAAGTGATTTTGACGCCACTCGGAAATCAAGGCTAACCTTCCTTGAAAAGAGAGAAGAAGAAGAAGATTGTTTTAGTCTGATTGGTGAAAGTTATGTCAGATGCGGGTTGCTACCGTTTAGCGATCGATGTTAATGGTTAAAAAGTTGCGACGCTCCGAGGTTCGGAACGCTCGAGTTAGAACAACCGAGTGCTTTACCCTGAGATTCGGAACGGTGTTAGTGCGATAACTTGCACTCCAAGTGCACTCTGAAGGTGCGTTCGTTTAGCTGGCATTGGTGGCGTTGTCATTGATAGCTCTTTTGTTAAAGCGTTCTCAAAGCTCAATAACGTTATTTTGCAACTTTTGGCACTTTTGCTCACACCCTATTCGAACGCTCAATTGAGCATAAGACCTAAAATAGCATTGATTATGCAGTCAAATACATAACTGTCAAAAAACGATCACAAACATCCATGTTCTGGACGTGGGTCAAAAATTGCCCTTTTTGGTGACAAAAATACCTCTTTTTAGCTTTCCGAACACTGAACAAAAAACGTGAGCGACATTTTCACCCACCGATTCATAATTCGAACGCCCCTTGTGAGCGTTTTTTTCGTAGTTTTCGCTAAAAACGCTCACAAGGGATCTATTCGAACGCATTACATGTGCGCTCTCGCCGAGCGAGGTTCTGGGGCGCGTTGTGGGGTCTGACTGAACGCGCATTGTAAATGGTGAACAGGAACACAGAACAATCACCAAATTGTCAAATACAGTGTTGCCATATTAAATTTATTGTCATTTATAATATTATAACATATGACTGAAATTCAACATATCCCGTAAGTTTTCTTTGAAAGGTGGCTAAATTTTTATATATGCCGAAGGACCCGTGCAAGAAATTCGCGTGTGAGATCCAGAGATGCCTCGTTGGTGAGCATTTCCTTCATTATTTTATTTAATAACCTGTTCGCGACAGCCGACATTAATTCGGTCGCCATCTTTGCTTCAATCTTTCAATCGCCTACACGGATTCGCGGGCGTTTCATCGCCGTTTTTCAATGTTTTGCTCAAATATTTCGTTAATGTGCTTGTCAAAAACCACGTAATACCTTTAAAGTGACCCGCGTAACTAAACAGTGTGAAAATGAGCTTTTTCGGATTCGGACAGACGGCGGACATCGAAATCGTTTTTGATGATGCTGACAAGCGTAAGGTTGCAGAAGTGAAAACGGATGACGGGAAAAAAGAAAAATTGTTACTATATTACGACGGTGAAACCGTTTCCGGACGTGTGAATGTGACCCTGAGAAAGCCGGGTTCTAAACTCGAGCACCAAGGAATAAAGGTCGAGCTTATAGGTCAGATCGAATTATTTTACGACAGAGGCAATCACCATGAGTTTATATCGTTGGTGAAGGAGCTGGCACGTCCAGGTGACCTTCTCCAGCACACTTCGTACCAATTCGAGTTCGCGAACGTCGAAAAACCATACGAAGTTTACACGGGCGCAAATGTCAGACTAAGATACTTCCTTCGGGCGACGATAGTCCGGCGCCTCACAGACATCGTAAAAGAGGTAGACATCGCTGTCCACACACTATGCAGCTATCCTGATGCCTTGAACTCCATCAAGATGGAGGTGGGAATTGAAGACTGCCTGCACATAGAGTTTGAATACAACAAATCAAAATACCATCTTAAAGATGTCATAGTTGGCAAAATATACTTCCTCCTTGTTCGCATCAAGATCAAACACATGGAAATATCAATTATCAAGAGGGAAACCACCGGTTCTGGGCCTAACACATTCACCGAGAATGAAACTGTTGCTAAATACGAAATTATGGATGGTGCACCTGTTAGGGGTGAGAGTATTCCTATCAGAGTTTTTCTGGCTGGGTATGACCTAACACCTACAATGAGGGATATAAATAACAAGTTCTCTGTGAGGTACTATCTGAATCTGGTCCTGATGGACACTGAAGATCGCCGCTACTTCAAACAGCAGGAAGTAACTTTATGGAGGAAGAGTGACAAGTCTCGAATGTCATTACATAACCCACATCTCCCTCAAACTCTTTCCCACCCAAGCCAACAGATACCGAGGCAACTAAGTGCATCCAGCGAAGACTCTAGAGCTATATCCCCAGTCATTCCTGAGAGCGCCATGCAAAGGTCTATCTCTCCTGCTATGCCTGACATAACCAAACAAAATGGACCATCTGAAATGGAACAGGACAATTCAGAGGTGATAACAAGCAAGTTATCTAATACACACATTGATAATAATGCAGAAACAGCTGAAACTTCTACAAATAATATTGATGAAACCCCTGTGGATAAAACGCAAGCAGTAGAAAAGCCTCAGTTAGCTGAGAAACCAGTGGTCGCTGAGAAGCCACAAATTGCAGAGAAGCCCATTCTAACAAGACCAGAAAGTGTGGAAGAGAGTCCAAATCAATAGCCTATATGTAACTGCGCAGTCAGTATGACAAGCGCTAAAGATATGAACTGTATGTTTACATATTTAAAAACTGTTGTTTTGGTGGGGTTTGACCCTTTAAGGGCCAAACCTCTGGTTTTGCAGTTTGCAGGCATTCTCATTTTGGCTTTACATTGATTTAATGCATTAGGTAGATGGATTGTATAAAAATAATAGCATATTGTGAAAATAAAAGCAATTTGTGCTAACAAATAGATGTCTCATAACAGAGATAACTGCAGATAACTATTTAAATACCAATTATTGAGTCAATGACTCATTGTAACTGCTTATCCATAACCATGTGAGTGTAACCGCACAGAGATAGGCACTATATCATTAAAAAACTCAATAACTACATAATTAGTAGTAGTTTAACAAGTCTGTCATGCTGTTGAACTGATAAAGACACAAATTATTATTTTTTGTATTTAGTAAATCACGTGAGAGAATAATGCGGGACATAGGTGCAGGATTTATCACCTCCCACAGAACAAGATCTAGCTTGAGATAAATTCTATTAAAATGATAAAATAAAGCAGGCGGGATGAAACATACCCAATTGTTTTTGCTGTATTATAATTTGTTTGAATTTTCTTTTGAATGAGTTTGCAATGCAGATTAAGTGTTTTGGTCAATAGATTATACATTCAAAAATGATGTTTCCATTGTTAACAATTTTTACTTGTGTGTGAAAGTTCTTTTGATAATACATCTGACAATGAGTCTTATTTAAAAAACAGTGTATATATAAAGGTATACAAAATAACAAAATCTCTTGTAGTTTCAATGTCACTGCAAAAGTACCATCTCAAAGGGAACTCGGGTTATTGTAGTTCTTTATTTTTGTCAAAGAAAAATATGTTCACTGGTTGTATAAATATGTTTAAGGGAATCAGTGTTGGTTTACACTATATATTTTGGCTAAATATTACTGCACTGCTTATTCTTTTTATTATATTTTGTATCTTTTTTTTAAATTATTCTTTTGAAATCAAAAAGCAATATATATGCCTTGCCATTTTTATAAAGTGTAACACATTGAAAACCATGTAATAATTTAAATATATCTATAAAATTGAGGATTGATATTTGACTAAAGGCTATTTGCACTGTGTTACACTAAATACATTAATGCTAATTACTAAATACAATTAAAAATAATCAAAAACATAGTTTCTGTCTTTTGTTTATGTGTTGATAGAAAAATAATGATGATCTTAATGTGTTTAACATTAATTTTATTTAGTGAAATCTTGTGCAAGGAGCTCTAACAGTCAAAACAATTTCATATTTCTTTAGTGCCATTTTTGTATAAAATAATTGTTAAACATTAAAGTGTTTGCAACAATAGCCACATCACTTTTGTTTGAAATGACTTGTGCATGCATATAATATCTCCAATTGAAAATGTGTTGGGTTAAAGTACATTTTCTTAACGCAAATGTAATAATAACTCATAACCGTTGATATGTTAATTGTATGAGATACATTCTAAATAGGACAAAATTTTTACATTGTAACTCAGGCCAATCATTTCTTTGGGCACTAGCCTTCGAAATAAATGCTTGTAAAGGCTACACATGATACAATATCTGAAGAGTCAACTACTCTATATTTTCATTCATTGCACCAATTGGAATCAATTGAAAATGGTCGCGGCAATTGTATCAATGGCATTTTATTAGGAAATCATTGATTTATAGCGTTACAAACTGTAATTATTAAGAAAAATGAATATAACAAATAGCATACTATTAGTACTACATAATGTTACAGCACAGTTTATATTGTTATGAACAAAAATATGTCATGTATACTAGCATTGGCCTGGTATTGCAATGTTAAAACATTTTGTTTCACATTTGATAATGGATAAATAATGATATTAACAAGAGCCCAATCGCTAAATAGTAAGATGTGAAACTAAGTATGATTTTATCCTAGTGTTGCATTAGGCAAGTGCTAAATTATATACATATTTTGAATGCAAACCCAGGACAACCGCTAGTGCATAAATTAATACCACCGAGCATATTAAACTTCATATAACCCAAAGTGGAATTAATTCTGAAAATTTGAATATTTCAACAGTTTGTTACCTATTGAGGGCAAGCTATCACCAATGTTTCTAATCTGCAAAACTAATTTCATGTTAAATTATACTAAGGCAAATGGTAGCGAGAAATTTATTTATTTTATTATTTATTATTACCGCTACATGGTTTGCGTAACTAACTGACCTAAATATAGTAACAAATCAACAATCCATAAGATTAAATAATTTTCATTGTGATTTGGTCCTATTACTTAATTCTGGAAATCATTAAAAAAAAATATAGTAATTTCAAAGGAAAATCTTTATGCAAAGGATATTCCCCCAAGTAATGGAGTCTTGATGGAAGCAAATATCTCAACGCATTTAAATCACAGAATAAACAGTTCACTCAATACATACTCATTAAGTAAAACAAATAACAGAATGTAACATGCCTAAATATTTCTAATATTATGCCTTTCGGACAATCAACTAGTTGGAATAACAAATTCCATCCCATAATCATTATAGCTATGTTTTTAACTATATTTAAAAAACAGGATGCGGTGGAAATAAACATTGAATATACAATCATTGTATTTGTTAAGTTCTAAAGATGGCTGTGGCAAAGGATAAAGTCGCTACTATGCAATATATATAATCATAAGACCCTGTCGATTTAGAATAGCCACACAAACTGACGCCACAGCCAGGTTTTGGTAATCGTTATTACAACATGTTTTTATGTAATTAATAAGACATGAGTTATGTATAAAGTATTTGATTATTCTGTTATAGCTATATTATATAATTTAGTATACTTTATTGTATAAAAAGATTATCTCTGTGAAATGAGATTAAGATCGCGATATCATATTGTTAATAAAATATATGTATAAATTGCTGAATTATGCTTTTTACTAATGTATCTTGTATAACACTACATTTAACTCCTCAGTTGTTAAACATTATGCAATCAAGTTCTAGTTTATAGATTAGAACGGGTTTTGAGACCTTCCGTAAACAATTTGGCGTACCTACGTTAGTTTAGTTTTTGTACCTATTATACAGGGTGTTTGGTAGAGGGACCGACAAACCAAATGAGTGTGTTCGGGGGCCCACATGGAAAATACAAGTTGGCCAAAAAAAAATCCCTGACACCCCAATTTTTTTTAACTGAATCAGTTAGCTCTGTTTTGTATACAATTTTGCTTTGCGTGGCCTGAAGGTGTATTGGAGACCAAATTCAACTAAAAACATCCGGTCTAAAACAGATTTTACAAATGTTATGGTGGTAAATAGGTACAATTTCGGAGAAAAAGGGAAAAATCACAAAAAAAAGTTAAACATTTTGGCCAACTTGTATTCTCCAAGTGGTCCCCCGAACAAGCTCATTTGGTTTGTCGGTCCCTCTACCAAACACCCTTTAGAAGTGATGAATTTATAAATAAAATAAGGATAAACATGAACTCCATTCTAGGGGGCCGAGCACGAAAATCTGTTTAAGTGTAACGTAATCGCATCGTTAACGTATTTAGTACAAACTGTCATTTATGTTCGTTTGTACTGAATACGTAAACGATACGATAACGTTACACTTAAACAGGTTTTCGTGCTCGGCCCACTGGGCTTAGCATGAATAACTGCGTGAGTGGCACGTTATCGTATCGTTTATGTATACAGTACAAAGTATGAATTATCTGTGCCACAGTTGTACTAGATGAATGATTGTTTGTACTGTATACGTCAACGATACGATTAGTACATTATATTCACGCCAACTTTCGTGCTAGGCCCACTGTATCCTAGATAGATACTATTATTAATCCTTCCTATACCGTTATAATTAAAAGAAAACATTTATGAATGAAACCGACGTAAATTACGCACGAATAACTGCGTAAGTGTAATGAAACGTGTCGTTCACGTGCAACAGTGCGAACTCTGATTTATCTAGGGCATCTGTGACACAGATAACTCATAGTTTGAACGTCAAAGCGTGGTACGTTGACGATTTCGATACGAATACGTTTTCGCAAATTGTTTGTACTACGGCCTCGGTAGGCGAAGGGTGCGTCTAGGTTACCTAACGACACTGATCAATGATTAAAAGCCAAGTTGGTATTTATTTCGCCATCAAATATCTGCTTAGTACATCAAATATAATGAGGATCGAATACACGTAACTATTAAATTCACTCCACAATCAATAGTGGAAGGAAGACCTACAGTACAAATCGTCTGTGTTAATCAATTTCGACCGAGCATGGGACACATTTTAAATACAAATATTGTAGCCCGTATCACAAAGGATTAGAATTCACTATAGAAATATATCTATAGGCGTACGGTATACGCCCACAATCTAAAAATGATAAGGTAGTACTAGTACCTATGCGTTGAACCGGTTATGAGCCCATGGAGTTAACTGAGGATAATTATTATTATGTGTCATAAAGAATGTGATATTTGAATGCGAGATGGCAGATATAATACTTAACTGTTTTTCTTTTTACTTAGGTAGGTATTAGAGATGGGTTGTACTAGGTAAATTCGAGACTAGGTGCACCTGTTCCTTGTCCATGCAAATACGTGATCCAAATACCTGTTCCACATAGTCTTACCTAGTATCGCCTACGATTTGCGTAGCGTATTAGTCTTCACATAATACTTTAAAGAATGACTCGATACTTTGAATTTTGAATTTTGGTACCTACTACCTATATTTATTACTACGATTATTTGCTATATGTTCAACTGATATCTTCCCTTCATACTTTTACAGGATTAGGACTGTCAACATATTATATTTTCAATTTATTCAAAGCTTAGGCTTTAGAAGATAGCGTATTTATGAGATTTGAATTCACTAAATCTACTTTTATAACAATGTCATCATAATAAATAAAATTAAAGTTTGTTCTAATACCTACATAGGGAAGTATAACAAGCACTGCACAAACTGCACTTTAAATAAGTATACGATTACTTTTTACTTTCACAAGAATAGGTAGGTACTAGTCTGATACTCAATTCTACATGTAACAAGACGATATACGAGGGCTACTCTAAAAGTATTGGTAATGGAATATTTCGACTGTTCCTGTCATATTAAAATCTTTTTAATTGAAAACTCCTTGGTTTTAAAAATCGAATACCATATATTTATTTAAAAAAAGATTCTCGGTCTTGTAACAAGGTTTTGTCAAACTTGTTTAGTCGTTGAGAAAATGGAATTGACTCGAGAAAATTCAAGAGCGATGATTTATTATGACTTTCGAAGTGGTTTAACACAAAAACAGTGTGTTGACCGGATGATTTCTGCATTTGGTGATGAAGCCCCATCCAAAACCACAATTTATCGCTGGTTTGCTGAATTTCAACGTGGACGTGTCAAGCTCAGTGATGATCCACGTCAAGGTCGTCCAAAAACTGCAGTCACCCAAGAAAACGTTGATGCTGTGCGTAACGTGACATACCGCGAAATTCAGGCAACTTTAGACATTGGCATGAGTCAAATACAAATAATCTTGCATGAACAATTAGGTGTAAAAAAAGACGTGTGGCACTCGGGAGACTGCCGCGGTAAAGCTATTGCATAGCTGTTTTTATCAACTTATGCAATTATAATCATTTAACCAATGCCATCTAGAGGCGAGTTGCTGTACTAAAGAGACAAGCGTGATATTTCAAAAAGTCATTAAAAGTTCTGCTATTCATCGATAGATGGAGTCGGAGTGGGGGGTGTTTAGTTATTTTCGTTACGGAATTTCTGGATTGGGTCTCCACGCTCAAGGCCCGCGATAGAAGCTATGCAATAGCTTAAAAGTTGTTTCCCGATGGATACCGCATTCGCTCTGTGAAGAGCAAAAAGCGGCTCGCGTTACTTGGTGCGTCAGAACTCTCGAAAGATTCCACGCAGGATCCTCAAATGCTGTATACAACATCGTATCAGGTGACGAATCCTGGATATACGCGACTACGCGTACGAACCCGAAACAAAAAACCAGTCACGAGTTTGGGTGTTCGAAAATGAGTTAAAGCCAACAAAAATTGTTCGTTCACGGAGTGTTGCAAAAAAATGGAGGCCACGTTTGTCTCCAAAACCGGCCATGTTACGACTATTCCTCTTGAGGGACAAAGAACGGTTAATAATAAATAATAATAAAATTAATAATCTTTATTGCAGGCTTAAATCCCATAATTTTAAAATACGGCAAGACAAAAGACATTATAAACTAACACTAAAACTATTAAAAATTAAATATGTGAAGTAGGTATGTATAGGTACCTACTTCGGTCAGGTCAGCTTATTAAATAACATAATACTGTTACAAGTCATTATTTATTTTTGTCATTTTTATAGTTTCCGTCCAGGTGAACAGAAACCCAGTGCCTAAATATTGCACTGTCAACATTGTCAGAGACAGCCCTCAGTATGCTATTGCTAGAACGTCTCAAGCGATACCATAACGAAGCGGTTCTTGACCGGATGATTGCGAAGAAGTCCGGTACCCTCGCTTCTGCAAACATGTTCGACGCACTACAGTATCTCGGCAGCTTCATGAGAGTCCGGTAAGCATCGTTATACTGGACTCTCATGGAGCCAAGAGTCTTTTTTGAGTAGTTGCACCAAAGCTGGCAGGTGTACATGGACAAACAGTAGGCTCGAAAGAGGGTGTTCTTGACATCCTCGGTGCACTTCACAAATCTGCGTGCGAGCATATTGCTTCTGACTGCCAGGGCCCTTCGTTCCCGTTCTATGTCGCAATCATCCTGCAATCGCTCCGTCAAGATATGCCTAAATATTTAAATTGCATCACATACTTTATCAACTGTCCATTCAAAAACACTTCAGGGGCCTTACTATGAGCTCTTAAAGCAGGACTTCTAGACAACTGCCCGGTTTATTCGTACCATGACAACTTTAAAGCAGGCCTGCTCAGGCCTACTATTCAAAAACCGCAGAAAAACCGTTCACCTGTTTTTTTTGTATGGACCTTCGTTAACATGACGCTCAAAACCCACTCAGTTTATTAGCTTACAAACATCTAGGCGTCTGCAATGTTGGTTATAGTAAATTGTAAGAATGTCAGATACAATATTATGCGTTCACTTTTGAGTAAACAATATTCAAACAGTTCACCGAAATGGGCGTCATGGTATGATTTCATTCAAAACTGTTTAAGTCAGGTTTAAGAACTGCACGGAACTTGCATGGTTTGTACGAAGCTGATAGTAAGGCCCCAGGTATCTTCCCCGGACACCTGCCCTTGACTTGAACACCATAACTTCTGTATTACTCACGATGTATTTCAATCCGTGCGCATTAGCATAATGCACACAGACTGAGAGAAGTTTTCTTAGACCTTTGATTGAGGGACTCAGGAGAACCATATCATCAGCGTAGCTCAGGCTGTTCACACACAAACTTCCTAAGTGACAGCCGATTCCAGTTTCCCTGAGTTCCTCAATCAAACCGTTGATATACAAGTTAAACAGGTCGGGAGACGTCAACCCTCCTTGGCGAACACCACATTTTAGCCTATAATCGCTAGAATGTGTGTCGCCCCATCTAAATTTATTCGTTTGGCCCCCGCACCAGAACTCCAACAGACTTATAATTTGTCCTGGCACCCGAGAGTTCTTTAATTTGCCCCAGAGAATTTTATAATTCACCAGGTCAAATGCTTTGCTCAGATCCAAGAAACAGGCATAAACAGCTGTATTTCTGTCAGTATAATACTTAACAGTGCTTTTGAGGCTGATGATGCCGAGTCTGTGGAGAGTCCCGCCCGGAAGCCAAACTGCGCGTCATCTACTTTTATATACTTTACCAGTTCAGGCTGCAAGAGACGTTCCAGCAACTTACCTACTATAGTACCTAGAGATATCGGCCTGTAGTTAGCAGACGAGCTCAGATCGCCAGTTTTATTTTTTACTATTGGTACCACAACAGTCTTCATTAGTGGGCTAGGCAGGTACCCGTACTTTACACAAAGATTAAATAAAGTACATAAATGGGTATACAGCTTACTACCCCATAGCAGATGTTCCACACTGAGGCCGTCAAGCCAACACACAAGGCAAAAATCAAGTGCGGGGTCACAGCACAAAATCGATAGTTATAGTTCGCAGTAGTAAGGAAAATAATCAGCAAGGTGTAGCACGGTTGCAGTATGAGAACACACTAACTTGCTCTTCAAATTTCTTTCAAAACAAGTCAAACGGCTCAAGGGTACACAGGCAAGCTGGGAGCCAGGTAGTAATTAGCTATCTCTTTAACTAGATCCATAAAAGATAAGGACAGTACCTCAGGTGCATGGGCCGCTATCAGTTTCCAAGAATTATTAATAGATTTAGCAGTAAAACGCAGTGACACAAACAAAATAAAACAATTGTAAGAATTTAGAACTTGAAATTTTCAACTTTGGTGCACTTTATGAGCTAATATCAGTTACCTACTGATCAAAATGTTACGTGTTATGCAATTTTAGGACCGTAGTGAACTAGGCAAGTTTTTAGAATGATGGGCACTTGGGTGGTCATACATTTTTTTTCACCACAGGAGCTCCAAACTTACGCACTAGTTTTTCTCCGTGAAAATGTTTGATAAAAAATATTAAAAAACAAAAAAATTTACGATGCGACACTAAAGTGGCTGTTTGAATTTGATAGCGAACTTATCCGAGATTACATTGCAAAAAACAGACACAGAACATTTCGAGAATGCAGGTCACAGGATTGAAAATAGTGACCAAGGGTGTGATTTTTCCTAAAATTTAGAAAATGTCAAATATCTCGAATACCGTGGCACTTTCACTGAACATATTTTTTTTATTTGGTTAGCCGTGACCCTCTGCCCGCAGGTAAAGTATTATCTACTCATTACTGAACATCCTGTATATACAGAAATATCTAAAGAACTTATACTTTTATTTTATTATGTGAAATAAAATGACATAGGAAATATACACAAGAAGTATGGGCAAGTGAAAGGAGAGATTTTAGGGAATTGGGACGGGGGATATTATAGGGGAGGATATCATATAGCACTCAGAAAAAAGACGGTCAATGTTGACTTCATCCAAACCGCATTCGCATAAGGAGTGATCCCTAACCCGAATTTTGGCCAAATGAACAAATGGGGGAAAACGCGTGTCCTAGTCGTAAACGACATACTACTGAGGTACAAAATTTATTAGCATTTCTAAATTTACAGAACCAGGGTTTTGTCGTAATATCTACTTGAATATCACTGTAAAAATTACCCTTCACAGCCGTTGAGATTTGCCAGTTCTTAGCCCAGGCATCGTTCATTTGGGGCTTGACAGTTGCACATAAGTCATGAAGGTAAATGATCTAATGTCCCAACATGGGTTGCCTGCTTGGCACAGGATTCAGCTGTTTCGTTTCCTGCTATTCCTGTATGTCCTGGGATCCATGCTAGTAAAATGTCCATTTCTTTTTGTTTACAATTGAACAATTCCTCTCATAAGTTTTAAAATTGTTGGGAACCTTGATTTGAACCGAAAAGGGTTTGATAGAATGGCTTGAAGGCAGGATGTAGAGTCCGAATATATAATTATTTTGGTTAAATGATGGGATTGAATAAAGGAAATTGCACCAAGGATAGCTAGGTATAGCTTCTGCAGTAAACACAGAAGTAACTGGATGACATTTGAAACTTAATATAATTCGGGTTGAAGGAAACCAGACAGCAGCACCTACTGGATTCTTGGATTCCATTTCAGAGGCGTCTGTAAATATAGGAGTCCAACCAGCAGATGAAATAGACATATTTAATCTAAATATTCGGTCTGCTTCTAAGGAATCCTTATGTATTCCAAAGTCTAACAGAACTCTGGGTTGGTATATAAGGGCTTCATAAGAATCCAGGGGTTTAAAGGAAACTGCAGAATTGGATGGTGCAGGGAGGAGAGTTTCTTAAAGCTACGGAGAAGACAAGGAAGATCATGTAAGGAGTGGTAGCCTTGAGATTCAACAATTGTTAACAGCTGACCTTTCACAAAATAGGATAAGAGGAATTTTGAGCAAGTTTATACAGGAATTTATCTGATAGAAGTTGTCTTCTAAGATAGAGTGGAGGATCGACGCATTCCACTTGCATATCGTTTATTCGGGAAGACTTCATTGCACCAAAGAAATATATTTACTGTCATAAAAAAGTACAAAAACTAAATATTTAGGGCCACAGCACACTAGCTACTTTTAGAATCAGCGATCGGCGACTAAACATTGCACACCGCACACGCGCCAAACGCGGCGATTAAGTCGCTTTACGGAAGCGCGACACAGCGGTTGGACGCTACACTCCGCACACATATTTTTTTTTTTAATCTTTATTTATTTAAAAGTAGTTTGATCAGACATGATCATGCCACTCCCATAGTATACAATCGATATACATTAACTACGCCGTTTTATGGCTATGTTAACAAGTTTGTATAGCCTTCTCGCAGCCGCTGATAGAGGGAATGCGAGAATGCTATTACAAATACCCAGCTCTTTGACATCGATATTGGTAGCCATCAGTAACGCTCTTCTCTCGACTTCGTTCCGGACACATTCCACCAATACATGGTAAACATCCTCAACTACTCCGCACTCGGCACAATTTGGTGAATCGGACTTCTTCATTAAATATGCAAATCTATTTAGTGGAATGTGCCCGGATCGAAGTCTCAATGCAGTGACAATCTCAGATCTAGGGATTTCCGTGTAGGAGAACCACGGCGAGCGCGTTAAACAGGGTTGGATAGTCCTGTACCAAATGCCCTTTGTCAATGATCTCTCATCGAAATACTCTTTCCATGTCCAGGCACACAAAAGAACAGTTCCCCATCCTCAACAGCATCTTTGGCAAGTTGATCTGCCTTTTCGTTGCCCGGCAAGCCAAAATGGGACGGTACCCATTGTAAGACGACATTTTTGTTTTGTTGTGCTAATTTTTGAACAGAGTCCAGAATATTGTAGGCTATCGGTGTACCTCGAAAGTTCGAGGAGCACCGAGCCAGATGTTGGAGTGCGCTTCTGGAATCTGTCAATATTACATATCCGCCAGACGGGCATGACTTAATATAAGAAATCGCCTCTGCTATAGCGAACAGCTTATACACATAATAGAAATATTAACATTGAGTCATAATTTTCTGTTTGTGGGTCATAGAAAGCAAATCCAGCAAGGCCACTTTTTTCCTTCGAACCGTCCGTATAAATTTTATAATATCCATTGTAGCTTTTGTTTATATAGGTATCACACAATTGTCTCAAAACACATGTATTATAGGTATTTTTAGGTTTACTGATGTATTCAATATCACACTTTATAATTTGAGACAGATCCACACCGCCGACCCACGTATCCATAGAAAACATTTCTAATCTTTCACTACTGTGCTCCGCACACATACAGATACCGGTCGCATCGATTTAGCGTCTGCCTAACATGACTCAGTTTGACTGACAGACTGTTTTAATACTGATGCACGCGATATTTTAATACTGTGATGGAACGCAGAGTCGCAAATACGCGATGCACCATCGATACAGTCGCAAGTCGATCCCTTACTCCTTAATCATTAGGGGTACACCTCAGATCAGCCATGTTCGTCTGATCTGTCACAACTGCAGTGCGAGCAGTGATTGTCGATAGGATAAAATTAACACACTGGAGCCGTGGTTGCGTGCCGATCCGGTTGTATATTTAAGAAATAATAAATTTAATATGACAATTTGTAAGTGCCCCCGTAGGCCTATACAGAATAAATGATTTAGATTTTATCAGCCCTTGCTATATCTATCGCAGCTAGATCCATACTTAGAGACAAGGTAAGATAGCTGACAAGTCAGTTTATTGGCTCGTCAATTTTATTGTGAGATCTGTTAGCACGGCAGATTTTATATGAGCATACCTACCTACTCCTTATTCATAAACCACTACGCGGCTCAGTTAGGTACATAAGTCAAAAAAGTATCTTTTGGTTAGGAACAGATAATGTCTCTGTTTATAAAACGCTCGAACTAGCCCTAACCTCTAACATAAGAGAATAGGTAACTAGCGCAAGCGTTTACTTGCAAATGCCCAATAACGGTCACCCATTATCCTAGTAGTGACTGCAGCAATTTCCTTTTTTAATTCCTTAAATCCTTACTTATCCAAAAACTCAAAATCGTTGCAAGCTATGCAACCATGTAAATTATGCTACTAAACCATCAGTCATCATTACCGCTAATGGAGGATCCCAATAATCTATCTATCCACGGTTTTCCTTACTACCGATAGAAATTTGACATAACTTCCATACAAATAGTGTCAAATATCTAACTCTAGTAAGGTAAACCGGCGATAGATAGATTATTGGGACCGGCCGTTAGAGCCGCGGCATACAGCTAGTTGGCTAGTTGGCATACGGCATAAATACTCTGACAGCAAAATTTTGTTTTAGGGGCGTCCATTAATTAGGTACGTGATGCGTTGGGGAGTCGAACTGGCATATATCACGTACTGAATTGTATTTTCGCAAGAGACTGTAAAGTTGCAAGAAAACTGGGTTAAATTAAGTTAAATATGAAAGTAACTACATCGCAAATACGCTTACATTTTATAAAAGCTCACGAAAGATAAGGGGTTGAGCAAAATCACGATACGGGTTAGGATCACCAACCGTCGTAATTAATGGATATCTTCTAATGACCTACTCGTATAAACGTAACGTAACGGAAGCATAGGTATTTCAAGTTTAAAACATTATTGGAGGGTAACTACCGCATACAAGTACAATTTGAAAAAATAGTACCGACTTCCATTCTACTTAGTGAAGAGTGTAACTCAAAAACTGCTGGACCGAATTTGATGAAATTTAAATGGGACCACACGGGAAGCACCAGCTTTCAAACAAAAAAGAATTTTGAGAATTGGTTCAAGATGAATTTCATTAAATTCGGTCCAGTAGTTTTTGAGTTACACTCCAATAACTCAATAGAATGGAAGTCGGTATTAAATTTTTTAAATTGTACTTGTTTACAATAGGTATTTAATCATATTATAATAAAAAAATATAAAAAATGTCAGAGCGAGGCGAGACGAAACCCCGTTCCGAGGCCGTTAGCACAAACAATTTGCAAAAAGTATTCGTATGGTGAGCTTTTACGCGTCACGCTTCGGCGTACTAACTACGAATTATCTGTGTCACACTTGCCCTAGATAAATAACAGTTTGTACTGTTTCACGTGAGCGACACGTTACACATACGCAGTTATTCGTGCTAGGCCCACAGATCGTGATTCATCCGTAAGTCTGTGACGTCTATTTGACATGATTAATAAAGATTGGGAGATTGTATTGACAGCCACATGTCTCTTGTTTCCACAGAACACGGTTTCCAAGAGGTCCGTTGCGAGCATGTGTTCGAATCTATGCGCCAGTGTTGCCTGAAGCATAAACCCAGCTCTCTCGTGTGTTCCGGCTACGATCTAGAGCCAAGGCAGTTCGCACCTGTCACTGACAGGCCAAAAAAATCTTAAGGTAAACTGTATTAGGCATTAGGCAACTTCAAGCGCACTGACATCAAACCATAAGTTAACCAAGCTAATCCTCGTATAACCAAAACCTGCAGCAGGCGCGGATCCAGGCCACAAAAAAGGTTGTGGTCACAGCCACCCGAAAATCAACCAATTGCGAGTCGGAGTATGAACTCTCATAATGGATATAGTATCAAGACACTCGCCTGATGTTAAGCGTCACGCTTGCCCATAACAGTCCAGCGCGATTCATATTTTAGGACTGTGTATAACACTTCAAAATCCTGCATGGCAATGCACTGCGCTTTTTACCCGCAGATATAAGATGTTCTTGCTACGTAATTTCGCTGGGAACAAGGATATCTTAATGATGTCAAATTAAATTTTAGTATACATTTTACATTAAACAATTTGATTAAGGTGATTACTTAAATTACAATGCAAGCTTACGTTTATTTTTCGCGTAAACGTTAATAATTTAATCGATATCCAGGTTGTGATATTTTATAAAGGCATTGGTTATAAAACGTCATATCATCAGCCTGTCGAATATGAAAGTGTGACGTCTGATGTCACAAGTCATTTAGGGTTGTGGGCATGTCCATCGTGCCCACAACGGTGAATCCGCGCTTGCTGCAGGGCTATTATGTATCGCAATTGCTAACAAATGTAGATTGAAATCGGAAAAAATGACGACAGAGTCACTTTTGTCAGCTCCAGTCTATTCTATTTCTCTAATAATATGGCCTCTGCGGGATTGCCGCAATTCCACCAGTGCCGTGTGGATAGAGTAGAAAATAAACGAAGGAGACTGGTCGGTGGGGATTGATCGGCATCATCAACTTACGAGTACTAACCTTTTTGCTTACTGTAGTTGTCAAAACTGACAGAGCCGCCATTTTTCAAGATTTCTATCAACATTTGTTAACAGCTGAGATACATAATAGCCCTGCGAATCATGCTTTGAATTGTGGATTGTCTACTTTTGTTATGCACCAAATAGATTAATAGTTTGAATTAGATGTTCCTGAGAAATATCAACATAAAGAACTGAAATCTCTTTTGCGCTTATGTTATAATAAGCTTAGGTATCTCTTTTTGTATACGTTGTCGGAATTTATTTTACCAGTGTGATATAAACACTTGGTATACTTATAATGTAATCACAAACACTTCACTCGAATTTATTGTTTGGCGATAGTCACAGAAAATCTAATTTTCTATGCTTTGAGTAATTCTAGAAACTGCATTTGCGTAATTAGACTCACGCCTATATTCTAGACTAGCTGATCACAACATTACAAGCTCATGAAGCGGTTCTGATCTTATTATCTGCCTAAAAATGCTTTCGTTATGCAATGAAAACCCTTCATGCACTAGGTTTACCCGGATAAAAGTAATGTCATCAAAAACATAACTTGTAAAAAACAAACAAGTCTTGCAACTCAGTTTTTCTGCCGTATAAATTGTGAGATCCTTGCTATGTAATACCAAGTCGGTTAATTTATTCAGTATCTATACATAAGGGACCTTCTGTCGTATGTTATTACGTAATTTGCTTACCTAGCAACAACTTATAGTGACCATTTAAATATTTTATGTTTTAATTAAAATAGATGGATCTGGCTATCGCATGAAAGCAAATTGTATCTCGCAAGTAATACATATTTTGTACATTACATCTCCATTAGGTCTGTACTGCAGAGCTCTAAGATCAGTAACCTGTAAAAAAACACTTGATTTTAAAGCCTCCCTGTAAATAATCACATAACAAACATGTAGAAAGAAGGTCTTAAGTCATAATAAGTTGAAACAAAGCATGCAAATTAAGAAAATAAGTATATATTATATACCTTTGGATCCCCTTTCATTTTCCCAGGGCGAATGGATTTGTAAAAAGCGATTTGTTTGAAATCCTTGAAGTAGGGAAAAGTTAAATATTCACAGACGTATTTTTTATTATTGGTCTTTGCCGTTCGGCAGATGTTTAAGTATTCAGCAGGGGCATGGATAGTTTGGTTTTTCAGCCGCTTCTCAATCATGGCATGCATGCTGTCCACCTCCATTTGTGTGTGGCCAACCTCGAGGTATTTATGACTTATTGTTATGTTATAATACATTGCCAAATTAATGAAGGCGTTACTAAGAACTACGTTGCGGTTTTGATAGGTGCAACCATCAGTGTAAAATACGATGTGTCGGTCCTTGTCGTCCATTTGAGGTAAAATATGTTTTTCAATAAATTTCGACATTATAGTGGCAAATTCCTCGGAATTAAGGCCACCCTCAGATTCGTTCCACACAAAACAATAACCTTGTTCCATTTTCATGTCAAAAATACACCAATTGTGGACACATAATATTGTTTTATAATAATTGCTGGAAACAGTAGACTTAGGTGCCAGTAGAACGGCTTGGAGGTCAGCAGTAAAAATAAATTTGTGGTCTTTCTTGTCTTTTTTTTTTCAGCTCTAGCTTCTTTCTTTTTCTGAATGTGCTCATTGTATACGTCTTCACTAATTTGACCAATTACATATCCATTACATGTCTCACAGATATCTTTTTTTGGTTTAAACAAGGATATTTTTTTCAAAGTAAGTGCATTGGAAAATGTGGCGATGCTCAGTGGTTTTACGTTTTTGGAATTGCATTCCTCTTTATAGAGTGTATAAAGCTGTTGTTTAGACATAATTTCGGGTTGCAAGTACAACAGAGAGGTTCTTTGCCGGCAGTAGTGAGAAGGTAGTTTAGGTAATTCGTCCAGAAAACTGTCCATAAATTTATTTTCTAAGGAACTGACTCTATTGCTGGCAGAGGCTGTAGACCGATTGTTAGGGTGGAAATCATTTTCACCCGTTGTGGTTACTTGTGATACCTTTTCTTCTTTCCAAGCCCAGCATTGGTAGGTGGTTATAGAAAAGGTGTTTATGAATAAGGTCTTACACACTCTTATCATTTCATCGTTTTTCTTCAAATAATAAACCATTGAATTCTTTCTTTGTGATTTATTGGGGTCTTTTCTGTCTCTTTTTCTCTTCGGTGTGACACATTTTATCAGGCAATTAATAAAAAAAATGTTCTCTCCCCAATCCATAGCCCAAAACTGTTTAAATAAGCATTCTCGGTCATTTTCAGATATCAAGTGACAATTAAATACTCCATTTTTATTCTCTTGACCTTTGCATGGTGGTTTCATTTTCTTTTTTGATTTAGGTACATCTTGTAACCATTTTCCTTTTACTTTTCTTTTTCCATAATATTCAATTCCCTTTTCTCTGTTAAGTCTGTTTTTTTCAATAGTCCAATCCTTTTTATCTACTTGACAACGTTTTCTTCTCTTAACCAGTGGTTTATCGTCTTCGGACTCTGAACTTTCACTATATTCAACTAATCTGGTCACATTGTTGAGCGATGATGAAGTGATAGCTTCCTCAACCGCAGGGGTAGGGTTAATGTTGATGTTCAGCGTGCATGAACCGGTTGGAATATCATAAACTCTAGGAGGAATGTTTATGTTGTCATTCAGCAAGGATGATGTGGTAGTGTGTTCATCAACTACAGGGTTTATGGCAATGTCGGTTCCTTGGTTGGTATCGTCCGCTTGGGGTACATATAGATCAATAAACTCAATTTGAATATCATCATCAAATAATAGGAAATTGTGAACTTGAGGGACATCATCGGTGTTTGTTGTAGCTTTAGAGAGTTGACATTCTTCCTGGTGGCAACTCACAATGGTTTCCGTCTCAGGTTCATTCTCCGATGCAGTAGGCTGTGTATGGATCGGTATTGATTCTAATAGTGTTAGGTTATTTGAAGGAATGTGAGTATCAAAAGCATTAAGGGTAACATCAGAATTAGTAGTAATGGAAGTATCTTCATAGAATTTTGGGAATTGGTTAGCTTGGAACAATGCATTATCAGGGTTAGTAATGTCGTTATTGGCAATATTGTTGGCACTCTTTTTTTGCACAGCAAGCAACATTCTTAGAACTCGTGCTTTAGACATATTCCTGCACCAAAGAGAAAAAAAAAATAAGCAAACAAAACAATAAAAGCATCAGGATAGTAAACATCATTTCATCACAACAAATAACAAAATCACCATTTGTTTCCAGCAACAAAATATGCTTAAAATATGACTACGCTTTGTTTAACCTTTCGTGTACAAGGTGAAAAAATGTTACATGCCGTGTAAGGTGGGGTGTGGCATACCCTACACATATGTAGGTTTATTTGCTAAAATATGAAAGAATAAAATATTTTTATTTGGTTATTATTAAGCTAATGTTTATTTATATTATAATAACTAAATGAAATTATCCACAGTTACTATATTCATATTCTAAAAAAAGTACAAAAATAGCCTCTTCTTGACCGACTCACAATACATAATTCTATTATAATGTATGAAAAATAATTTTAGACGTTACAATCAGTCTTTAGAATTAAATTTGAGGAACTTATGGAATAAAATAGAAGTCAGTCTAACAATTCCATAAACTAAATTCATTATCCAGGTTAATCAATGTCCGTGGTTTCTAAGCAATTTCCACATGTGAAGTGAGAGTGCTTCAGACAAATAGGAACGTTACATTATTACATTTATGCTTAATCTTTCCGTCGTTTTTTGAAGACAAATAGAGCTTATTTGCATAGTATTAGATGAAACTCCACATTATTCAGGATCTGATTCACCGAAATGATGTCTTAGTCTTTTGCGTAGAGTTTTTGAAGTTCTCTTTTCTCTCTTTCAAATGTTTTTTATAAATCACAAGCCGAGTTTTCGAATAGTATCTTCTAGTGATTTGTTTTTGCATACGAGTATGCCGTTATTAAGTCAATCATAGCTAATTATAGCATTGAACCCCGCGTGATTTTATCATGAAAAAGATAATGTGCCATCGTTTTGAATATCGCGACAATACATATTTATCTAAGTTGTCAACCACATCAACTCCGCTTTTAGTTTTATTGTAGAAATTAAATATGGCAGGTTTACGTTGATCTCCTATTTCCTTATTGATCTCTACATTATGCTGTAAAGAAGACAGTAAGAAAACCATCTTGCATGGCCTGGGTACATAGGAGACAAGCAAAGATTTTACTGAAACACAAATAACGATGTAATTTCGTCTCACCTAGCTGCATTGAAGTTTGCCGGAACTATTTTTTGTTAGCTCTTAGTGTCCTTACTATGGTCAATTTATGCATTTCCAGCTGGTTTTCTGGCGCTTCATGACTCGTAAAAAATGTCCATCATTATGTTCCGTGATGAGCCTCAAAAAACATTGGTACTATACGATTGACTACATCATACGGCTTGTTGCTGACAGGGTTGCGACCAGATTCTTGGTGCTTCTCACAATATATTTGCAGGTGTTGTGTGTAGAATGTCTTGCTATCAACCAAAGAATGTATTTTTATTCCTCACTTTGCAGGTTTTCACGAAATATACTGGCGAAAACCACATCTTACTCTATAAGCATTTAACTCTTCGCTTAGAGTCGGGTGTGAACCTTGTTACAGTTTCGCACTAAGTATTCAAATATTTCTCTTACAGGTGTCAAACGATCCAGGTGATCTTGCCCAATCAATGAAATCAAGTTATTGAGCAGGAATGTATACATTTTGACGGTGATATCGGTGATTGTCGTGAGATTTCTCGTTCTGGTATACACGAGACCGCTACCGTTTGTTACTGACAAGTGATCGTGCTGACGTTGTATTACAGGACATCTTCATATTTTCCTCCTCCGCCTCACTGGGTGGTTCCAAATGAAAACTATACTATCTGATTCGCAATCTTCCAGCGGTTCAAAAGCATCGTCACTCACGTTACTTTTTTCTTTGTGGTGTTTTTCAATTTGATAATCCTTCATTTTTACGAATGAATAAACCTATAAAAATGTAAATTACTATGACATAAACCATATAAATTCATAAAAATAAAGGTAGATGTACAAAAAAGGCACTTACTTTTTAGCCATGAGCCGTACAATGTGGGGTCTCTAATACCCAGGATACGTATTGCTCGGTTTGTGTAACGCACTACACTAAACCACTATTACTATTCGATCTGGCAACGTCGTATTAGAGATTACTGAGAGAAACAGATTTCACCTGCCAAAATTCTAAGAGATATCTTCTCAAAACCACAGCTGGGGTTTTTAGAACCCCACATTGTACACGAAAGGTTAATGTAGGATAATACTTTTGACAGGTGTAATTTCCTTATTACAGCGTACTAGGGTTGCGTTTATTTCCTTATATTTGGCTTGATATTGCAATAGTAACTTTATACCCTCTAAATAGGTGTCAACTGTCAAAAGTATCATCCTATATTAGACAAACTGTAGGAGTTCCTATTCAACAACCATCAGATAGCTATAACATGTTGTTGTGCATATTTGGTTGGTGGAAACACATGTTTAGAAAAACACTGCACCAAAAATTTATAAATTTAATTTGCTGTCATCATCATGTACATTATGGCAAAACACACAAAAGGTTAAGTTGGTACTAGTAATATTGAAGTCCCACGCGCGCGCGCGCTCATACACACACGCGCGCACGCACACACACAAACACACACACACCCACACACACACACTTCACATTTATAAATTGTCATTTCTGCACATGATTGTACGATGAAATTAAATTATTAGGCCCACAGTATCTAAAAAATCTTGCGAAAAACATATCAACTCCAAGCATCACACGAAAATAACCATAAGTCAAATCTAATAACTCCAATCCCCGTGCAAATTTTCCAAAAAACATGTCAAAATAATGTTACAAGGCTGTTTAAATCATAAATACACTTACCTTAATATATCTTCTACTTTTTTAAGGCTTCAAACGGTGATAAAACCCACTATAACCATTTGTTTTGAAAATAAATCTTCAGAAGCATGCGTACGCTTCTGTGACGCCATACAAAATGGCCGACTGCGCGGGAGATATTCGATTATTTTGTCAAAATCTATGCGTTCCATTTCACGCAGAGTTGTTTGATTTTCAAATGGCGTTTTACACCAATACAGTTGGGAATCATGGAGTTATTAGTATTTTAAAAAATAGAGCAAAAAATCTAGTTTCTGCCGGTATCAAAATGTAATTATTCGTAAAAAGTGGAGTTATTTGGTTTGCAAATTAAGGTATCGAATATTACATTAAATAAGATTGTTTAGTGCGTTTGCCAAGTCAATCTATTTCTTTTAAAACGTATAAGATTTTTAATATTGATATGGTCACTATAAGATGTTGTTAGGTTAGCTAGCGTAAACTACTGGTTCAAATTGAATAAAATTTGAAATATACCGTGTTTATACAATGACTGGATGGTTATTGAAAATTCAGGCTTCTAGTTTTATCCACAACAAAGCTATAGGGGGTCCAAAATGGCCTGAACTGCTTCAAGAAAAGTATAGTACGGCCGTGCCGCTATTTTGCTCGACTTAGAGGGGCACTGCCGTGACCCCAGATTTTATGTACCTAATTAATCTTAAATTTCTCTGATATTCTGTTATTGAAACTACAGCCTCTATTATTGAAACTTCTAAAATTCTTCTAAATTAAATTGTTTTATCATGGAAACATTACGTTTGTACCTACTTAGTAATGAAAATGCGACGTCAGCGTGTTTTTTGTCCAAAATAAATCGACGATGCCTTTTGAGCAAGAGTTTGTGTTTACGTTTCAGCGAATTTTCAAACACCAGATGGAATGTAGCCGGATTTCTAAATCCGTCTCGTAACGAAAGCTGGTCATTGTTTCCTGATTTAGCTTATGCACCTCTTAGTTCACATAGCTCAGATTGGAACAAAAAGACTCAATTTTATTTTTTTGGCCCTTGCCTTTACTTCAAGTTCAACGCGTATTTAGCCATCTCCTACTGACCTTCCCGTAACCTTTCTGGGAATTGTTTTTTTTTAAATTTATACACCAAAACGTGTTACATTCATACCATCGTACTAGGATTCTATACATGTATATCGCAGGAGGCTTGGCCACACACATCAAAACATCACAAATCCAAGACCCGAGGACATCATTACTGCTGATCACAAATATTTACTCATTCCCATACATCTACAATAAGATTAATAAAAAATGCGATATTCGAGACAAACGATTACGGGAATGCAAAGCAACTGTAACTAAATACTTATGCTCACTAACAGATGACGACACAGAGAATCTGCTGAAAGAAACGCACAGAAACACACACACACACACACACACACACACCTCACGCAAAACGCATTTTTATGAATCACAGCAACAAATCTCGCACCTCCCGCAAACACTTTATTCGCCGCATTTGTAAATTTCTACACACTCAATCACACGATACAGGTTCGCCTAGTGCAGGACTTTCAAGCACTCTGTTAAATCTAGTTTATTTTATTAAGGTTAAAAATTTTGTTCTTTTCGTAATCTTTTGTGTTTTCTTGGTGTATTATTTGGTAATAAAAAAAAATATTCTCGTTAAATTATTATTCTTTACCCGGCCAGAGATCACGTTACTACGAACGGGGCCGTCAAATTATTAGCAAATTATATTTATATTACATATATTTTTTCAGAAAGAAATGGATAGACGTCGTATTGGTCAAACAAGCAAAACACTAGGTCAAAGAAGTTGGATATACAAGTACCCGAAGACATTTCAACTTACTTTCACGCTCGCGGCTTTAGGGATATTCTTTTCCAAACCGATTTACGACATATTTTTTCGAACACGTGACGAGACTGAATACGCTGAACCACCGACGACGTTACAGCGCGAAGCCATAAGATCGACTAAACTGAAATATGGAAGCAGTGGCCAAAGCTAAAGAGAGATTTGCGAAGTACCCTCTCGTTTTCGCGAAGTGTTCCAAGCAAGCTTCAGTCTACGCCCGGTGCGTTCTGCTCAAAGAGGGATCAGTGAAAAAAGACGATTGCGCCAAAGAATTTCAAGAGTTCAACACATGCCTTCAAGTCGCTGCAAAGAGTATGAAAACTAGGCTCTAAAATGGATAGAATTAAAACTTTTGTTCATCTACCGTTCAACTACCATCTGGTGATTGGAACAATCGTTCGATTATCTTTGATCTCGTATGCCAACTATCACGATGAAAATTTCGACGTATCTTACACAGATGTCGATTACAAAGTGTTCACTGACGCAGCTAGGCATGTCTACCAAGGAGAGTCTCCGTACAAACGTCATACTTATAGATACTCGCCTTTAATCGCATACCTGTTAGTTCCGAATATATTTCTCTTGAAACAATTCGGTAAGATATTATTCACAATTTTCGATATTCTCATAACTGTCGCCGTTAAGAATTTAGTGGAGTATCAAATAGGATGGAAAAACAAAGCACATACGAACTTGATTTCTAATTATTGTGCATTATTTTGGCTTTATAATCCAATGAGCGTCGCTATCTCTACTAGAGGCAATGCAGACTCTGTCCCTTGCTTCTTCATAATTCTGTCAGTGTTTTTCTTACAAACAGATGCGGTGAAGTCGCTACTGAAATACGCTTTGTCAGGAGCATTGCTTGGAGTGTCAATACATTTACGCTTGTATCCGATTTGTTTCAGTTTTCCTATGTATCTGAGTTTAGGGACGTACCAAATACGGCGGGTCACTTTCAAAGAGATCTTACTCTTGCTACTGCCAAACAAAAATCAAATTACCCTCGCTTTGAGTTGTGTTGCAACTCTAGTTTCTCTTACTCTTGGCATGTACTTTTTGTATGGCTACGAATTTCTTTTCGAAACTTACATTTATCATCTCTTTAGGAAAGACACAAAGCACAATTTTTCTATTTTATTTTACTATTCATACCTGACGATGAACGACATGCAATTTGATATATTGAAGTCTGTGGTAAAATTCTTGGAATTTATGATTTTGTTTTTATTAAGCCTGACTTTCGGATATGATCCTAAAACGTTGCCTTTTGGTTTGTTCTGCCAGACCGTAGTATTGGTCGCGTATAATAGCGTTATGACCTCTCAATACTTCATTTGGTTCTTATCTTTGCTTCCTCTAGTCGTACACTGTTTTAAATTACGGCTTTTGAACGCAGCCTTTTTGGTTGTGATCTGGATGACGTCACAAGGCGCTTGGCTTTACTTCGCTTATCTCCTAGAGTTTAAATGTGAAGAAGTATTCTTCTACATTTGGATGATGAGTTTGATATTCTTTTGCGCGAACATATTTATTCTAAGTCAACTCATTAAGTGTTTCAGGCCAGGCTATGGCTTTGGTCTACTAGATAGTTCTATCACAGCTAAGAAACAGTTTTAGCTTAGTTTTAGTGTTATTTTGTGTATATTTTGTAGAATAGTCTAGTATTTGGATGTTGTCATAAATAAAAATAAACTTAAATTTGTATTTTTTATTTTTAACAATGAACATTCACTACATACTCAATCTAAAAACAATTCTTTCATACTAAAAAACTAATAAAATGCATCTGACCGAAAACTTGAGATGGTACACGAAACAAGTACTGTAGGTCTTTGCAAGAACACTACCGTGTCAGTGACCCTTGTTATTAGGTACCTCAGATGTGAGGTATATTATAAATACTTGATGGTAACTTATAATGAATACGTAATTCCATTATACCATATTTTCCCAATCAAAACTGGATTGACGGTATAATCTTAATGTAACAAAAAGTACATCGAATTTCACTCAGTAATTCAAAACATTCACTATAACTAAACAAACTATGCACACTTGTTCTTAAGTTGTCCAGAAAACTATAACAGGTACACACAAGTGAAACAGCAAGACGACCTACAAATGATTATGAAAGCAACCCTTTGGAACGCACTTTATTTGGTCATACCCACCGCGAGCTATTTTATATTCTGTGGAGAATCCAAGAAAAGTTTTAGGCCCAGAACTATAAAATTGCACAAGTTGTAAATATTAGAGATTTCTTTTTATTTCTTCTTTTTTAGAGCGCCTTGAAATGCTATGCTGCTTTAATAACGTCATCTAGTAAGGCGCACAAAACTGTTATGCGCCTTACTAAATGACTTTATGGGTCAAATTAACTGCACATCGCATTTCCTGTGGAATCATAGTATGTTGTCTTGGAAATCAATTGTATTATGGCCAAATATGGCGACTGGCGAGTATACAGAAGCAGCGTTTATTTATAAGGGAGGGAGGGAAGCTATATGGGGGGGAGATGGCAGTCTCAGCAGTGGAAAAATATGGGGCCGAATATAGTATGTATTATGCACCTCTAAAGACCTCTTTTGGAATACTTTTTCTGCCTTTGCGTGCCAGACTATTATAAATAAAATGGATTTGAACATTAAACCGTAGTTATACTTTAAGACCGGCTAGTACTCACATTTGACCAGAGGCCGTAACACAAACAGAGTTCGTAGCGAAAAAGTCACGCTTCGGGGTACAAACTATGTGTGTCACAGTTGTTCTAGATAAATGATAGTTTGCATTGTTTCACGAGAACAACACATTACGTTACTCTTACACAGTTTTTAGTGCTAGGCCCACATTCATAACAAGATACTAGAAACTATCATCACACCTCTAACAGCCGTTTTCAATAATCTATCTATCGACGGTTTACCTTACCAGAGATAGATATTTGACAGTATTTGTATGGACGTTATGTCAAATTCCTATCGGTAGTAAGGAAAACTATGGATAGATAGAATATTGTAAACGGCCGTAAGAGGTTTTGAAGTCAACACGTGGTATGTTGTAATTCATGAAAGCATTGAGTAAACGAATGTAAGAAAGTTACTGAGTGACAGAAGAGTAATCCGATTTTAATGCTGTTACAACGTATTTGACCTTTAAATTTTTCACAGTATTTTACAATCCTTATTTGCCTATTCGAAAAAAATATAAGCGCAATCAAATACCTATGTTATATTCGTTATAAGTTACATCATACTATCTACTATTTCTTGTCAGGCAGGTTCACTTTGGTAAGGTCTTCTTCACCCTGAGACATGTTAGAAAGTTTTTTGCCGATGCGCTCATGTACGTCCAGATACTTCGCTACGCAGCGGTCCAGACAAACGGATTCGCCTTTACCTGAAAAAAGTATTGCAGTAAATTGTTTGTAAAGGGAGGGAGGAAAAAAGACATATGCTTTAACCAGTGTGAATCAGCAAGCCTCCAGTTCATTCATAAATTGTTTTGTTATAGCGTAAACCTGATGCGGAAATATTAATCATGTCTCAACAGTGGAAACATATGGGGCCAAATATTTTATACAACTCTGAACACATAAGGGATCCTTCTTCTGCCAGTTATGTGTTGGACTTTACTAATAGGTCAAATGTACTTTGGACATAATATGACATATTAAAGAAAGACATATTTATGGAATATCTTCCAATAAAAACTAAGAATCAGTAATTTACTGGTGGTCATCTGGCATTGCCCTGTTTTGTGAAGGTAAATGAGAAGACATAACAAAATTTTAATAAAAAATGCGTTATTTGTTCAATGGTATATGAATTCCTTACCATTGAACAAATAATGATTCTTTTGAAAGAGTTGTTATATTATAACAATGAAATTTCTATTGTGTTTGGCCGCATGATGACCAATGACCTTTGATGGAATAATTTATAATATAAAATAGCTTAATTATGTAATTACAAATTATATGCATACATAGTTTATTCTTGCCTTTTCTTTGAGCACTCCAGGGTTTGTCTGAATGATTATTAAACACTCTAATGTAGAGACCGCAACTTAAACCACACTAATATATTTTTATTTAATGCACCACCTTTTAACAAATTCGTTACCAGCTACTAATCTATACATTACTGACAATCATGCAGGTGGTGGTCCATTGTACCAGAGATGCACACTGAAAGTCGAAACATTGTGTTTATTTTATGCTACAATAGATCAGCATTTGACAGCTATCTAACCTGCTTAGGTGATGATGAAGTCTAATATGTATCACTCCTGCCTAGAGGATACAATTCACTCTTGCCTTGAATACACCAAGTATGTATGGGGAAACACACTCTTTCAACAAATTTCACTCTCAATATGTATAAGAATTAGGAATCCTTCCACTGATGGGTATATCTTACCAAGCTCAGCCTCATGGTATTTGATAGGTATGCATTTCCGGTAGCACGCTCCAACCAGTCTGTTGTACATGTCAGACATCATCTCGATCTCGAGATCTTGCACCAGCTGCAGTTTTGCAGGATCCAAGTTTGCTACCGCCATCTTGTGCTGTTCAGATAACGCTTAAATACTGGAATGATTGAAAGAAGTAACAAAAGTTAAAAAAACCTCAAATAATACTCAGTAGAAAATTATATTTGTAACTTTTATATATAAAGTGGGGGATTTTAAGCCTCCAGAACTAGACTGCTAGGTCTCTACTTTGGTTTACCAGACTAGAGGGGTGAAATGAGAACTGAAAGTAGGTAGGTAGGTACTATATTTGGGAAAATTTACTTCCCTTACAAGTCAACCGAAATTAACCATAATAGATACTTACTGCTCACAGTCTCCTATAAACGTCGTCGTATTCTCCTTGATTGGATCTTCGCATACGTTCACGAACTTTCATATTCTCAAGACGCTGGCCATTAATGTGGTTCTTAGCTACTACGAAAAGAGATAAACTGGTCACTGTTACTGCAAACCTGAAATTTTTAAGGTCGTAATTACTTGGTGAAGGATTTACTTACTTAGAACAACAATATTTGCGTAAGGAAAATGAAGCAAAGGAATTTTTGCGCAAATAGAAAACAGCTAAAAGATAATAACGACAAGGATTGTTCTAGTTATATTTTACATTAGAAAAATAATTCTAATAATCTGATTAGAGCTCACCACAAATATACAAATTTGTAAATGGAAATTACAGGCGGTTGCTATTAATGAAATAATTACCACGAAAGTGTAATTTTTCCGAACTTTCCAAGCGGCATACTATTTTCTTGAACATAAAAATTCCAAGACTAATTTTAAAACAAATTTTAGGTTATGTTTTTAGTTTCAAATTTCACCACGTTATGTCATGCGAAACGAACATAGACTAGTAAGCAAAGAGCATATAATCAGTGCTGCCAACCCATATTTTAGAAAATAGGTAGATTAAGTCTAAAAAATAGGTAGGTCCTCTAGCTTGATAGATTTAACACCGTCTACGCCCATGGTCCACCCACATAGTTCACCTGAGTGTACCAAGGGCAATTATTTCGGGTTGGCTTTAGAATCGTGACCCCTGAATTTGGTGAAACAAAAACTGTGGGTGGGTTGAAGGGGTTTGTATAAAGCGTATTTACAACATTTTAGCTGCCGGAGACACGCCAAAATAGTCTAAATAGTTTTTTAAAGTTTCAATAAAACACCGTAATTTTGATAGTGACAGGTGACATAAATTACATTAATGCGTAAAACGAAACGTTTCTAGGTAACTTTTAGTCTTTTTTGATATGTACGTTGTATGTAAGTTCTTGAAAGGGAACGCAAACATCGAAGATAGCGTAATGTCATGTCACTGTCGGAATACTCGCGTCATTCCGTTACTTCCGAGTGTACGTGAATGTTTTCTCCAACGCATCGAGTCCCAATGGAGAGCAGTGAAGCGTTATTTTAAAAAAGACAATTATAATAATACTGAAAATTTCACTAACTCCATCATAGAGTATTTATGGAGAAGAAATGTGACTAAAAATAAAAAAGACCCATTCATCTAAACTATAAATGCTATAAATTATGTCTATAAAATATAAGTTCTAAAAATAACAAATAGTTTTTCAATTTTAATTATCAGACCCATACTAGTAGAAATGTGTGCACAATAGTATATTAGTACCTAATGAATTGGCAATGTCACTTGTCTGTGACAAACCTATAGGTTAGGTTAGGTTTGAACTGTGACCCACCAGGCGCGAGCCGAGCGAGCGTAGCGAGCGTGCCGCGGCAGCGGCCGGCGAGCGCTTCATCAAACTACTTTTGTTCCAAATTTGTGCACAATAGTATATCAGTAGCTATCTAATGAATTGGCAAAGTCACTTGTCTGTGACATACCTATACGTTAGTTATAGTTAGTTAGAATAGGTCGAAGTCAGTGACAGAACCGACTCATAGCACCCCGATTTCAAGCAGTCTTGTCGGATTGCAGAGCCGACGCGGGGGTGGTAGTAGATCGAAATGCAGTACTTAACCTCAAAATACTTTAACAAACATAACTCGAAAACTAATGGTCTCCGGCGGGTGGGGTTTGCGGGGGGGCACTACCCTAACCCCCCCCCCCCCTCCCCTCCCCCTCCCCCCGAATTCAGGCGCCACGATTCTAAATGTTTACCATTATTTCTCCCCGTAGTTCACTTCAAGATTCACTTCATTTTTTCCCATGGTTCACCCTAGTTCACCTAGCTGTACCAGAGGTAATTATTTCATTCCGTGGTCTACCTGTGTTATGGATATAATAATATACAAACTAAGCACTTTTTTAAACTTTCACGGTTGTTTTCAATAAACATATTGCTACTTACGGGATGAAAACCGTGGTATTTATTTTAATGAGCTCCCCATATTTCAACACTGTTGCAAGCGTCATGATCGCGGGACGACTGGAAAATGCGGGTGGGTGGATGAAATAACATTAAGAGCAGACATATCTGTCTACCCTCTTTCTCTGTCTTTTGCTACGCGCACTTTTGGAACTCGATCGTAATTCACGACAGAACACGCTCACAGTACGTCTTCAGAGTCAATATTAGGCAGTTTATTGTCCTTTATTAAGTTTAACACGGAGTTCCACAATCTAAAAAACCATCTTCACGATTGAAATTACTGTGTTTGTGTGATTGTGTTATTATTATCCAAAGCAAAGAAAAGAGCGTACTGTCCTCCTACATAACGAGTGTCAATATTTTGTGTTGTTAAAGATTTTATAAAATGTTTACCAAAAAATGGAACCGACTTCTTCAATAAAAAAATGTGTGTTTAATTCGGTACCATGATAGTTCAAAAGTACCTATTATATCAATATTGTGTGCTTCTCTAACTTCTTAGTACATAATTATTTAAAGAAACCTGTCGCGCTTCCTGTCATAGCAAGATGACTGTGTGTGCCCGGTAAATAATCATACTAAAATAAACACACGACAAAGAATATAAAGAAGAACACGTGGATGAAACAATGAGTCGACCACCAACGCACGCAATTTAGGCAACATTTGGTGCTAGGAGGATTTGCCTCATACAAGGGTCCGTTCAGTTACCCTTTGATCGACTATGGCTCCAGTCAGAGCGCAGTACCGTGTTTACTGCGCCCGGGTCTTCCCTTTACATTAGATATTGCGTATATTTATACAAGTTATCTCTCTCATTGTGTTCGTGGTCAGTACAGTTTACCCCAGGAATGACACCAGCTGGACATGGGGTGTTCCCCACGAGAACCTCCACCATCCCCATAGTCCTGCCCCAGAGATGCGTTAGCATCTGCTCGTCTGTACCACAGAGTACCTGCGTCAAATCACTTACAAAAGGCAGAGTTGCCATAGTGCAAAAATAGATTGACAATAAGGATACAGTTACACTCACCAATTCGTTCACGGAAACTCGCGCTGCGCGCGACAAAACCCGTTAAGATAAGTGCAAATGTATCATAAGTAAGTGGATCTTGAAATCGCGATGCGGCCTTTTCAGTACACTTTGGTGTGGTTTAATTTTTTTGCTCTGCATATAAAGTGAAATGTTTTTTTATATGTGACTTAATTAGAACTTTGAATTCGGAATATCTGTTTTTCACTTTCACACTTTTGTAGGTGGACTACAGGCAGTGCATTCTAAAAACTAAATATCAATATTTAGATAGGTGAACCATGGGAAAACAGAAAAGCTTCTGGTACACCCAGTTATCTTCAGGTGAACTACGGGAAGAAATAATTACTCTTGGTACACCCAGGTGAACTATGTAGGTGGACTATGGGCGTAGGCCGATTTAACAAAATTATAAAAACGTAAAACAAAAAAAATATCAAAATTATACGATATTTTTACATGCTTTTATGGTACAGGTTCAAGTGTTCCGACCTGGATAACCCATTCTTCGTTATAAATAGTTCCGTACGCAATTATTCCTCTAGCTAGAGTCGAGCCTTTTCTTCCTCCCACAATAACAAATATTTTTAGTTATTGTGTCTAGCTTGGCGGAGTTTCTGATCTTTGACTCAGTGTTTCTTTTCCGGCACTATTACGTAATTCGTTCCTATTTTGTTATTACTGTTTCGTAGTCGTAGAGTTTTGTTGTATTTTTCTGCGTAACACTTCGGCTGTCCAATTTGTTACCGACGCAAATATTCTAGTGCCACTGCTACGCCAAATGGCAGACACGTCATTTGTAGCAAGCGGCCCTGGTAACTGATGCGTAAAAAGCAGCGTTGGCTTCGTGTTATCGGCAAATGATAATACGCTTGGTTTATGTCGAGCTTTGTCATCTAATCTTTCTCTTGTAAGAAGTTGGGCATCTGTTGATGATGAAATAGGTGAAAATGTCTTGTCTTCATAAATTGATTTAAGGCCTTTAAATTTAAAATGACGCGATTTTTCCATTGTTTTTCGTTACAATGAACAGTGGGGATATGAATGATGGAGTCAAGGGCGCGGGCTCGAGAATTTGGTTTTGAATCATAGCTTGAATTTCTGAGGTTATTCCTACAGAAATGAAATTTTTTCATGACGTCTGTGGTTGGAAGAATTAGTGGAGGCTTTTAGTTGAACGGGATACGGGCCGATATTAATCTTTGGATCGTTTTCGGTGGCCCGAATTTTAACCAAGCCTCTCGACAGATCACCAGACAGCCGCCCGAAAACCGCCTCGAGTCATCTGTGCCTATTCCTGTTAACCTGGACTTTTCGTCCCCCACTTTTCGTTTTGTGACGCTCGTCAAAACCATTTTTCTTTTGTCCTTGCCTTTTATTTATTCGTGAACGAAATGCATTTTCGCGGGAAGTAGAAGCTACTGGTGATTAAGACCGCACAGGGGATCTAGAACGAACCACCGACTTAGATGGAGTCGCGATAAGTTTCTCTAATTTGTCAATACCTCCAATCTTTTGTCCGTTTTGTCAAAGCCGATAAGTTTTGAGGGTTAAACATATATTCTGCAGAAGGGGGTATCTTTTCTATATATTCACGAGTATACTTTCTTTTTATAGTTTTAAGCAGGGATTTACGTTACTCTAAATCTCTGCAAACGTGCAGACTATTTGTAAAATATCATGTGATACTGATTTATAATTGGATTCATTACCAAATAATTCTCTCAACTTGTCATAAAATGATATTGAAGTTAGTTGTGCATCCGGTTTTGAAGACCAGTCAAGCAGATTACGTAATGCTAAATTTACAAATTCATTTTATGCCAAAAAGGCATTAGACAAAGCAGCGAAACTACGTTCCATCTGAAACCATCTAAGTGGAGCAAACGGGTCCTCGAGTCGTCTCAACTCCTCGTTTACTTTGAGCTTCGTGAACGCGGGAAAAGCCGCATATTTATTTTGTACCTCAGTGTACCGCACGGAGTTCCAGTCTGAGGAGTCGAACCTCTGCATTGAAGCTATCTTAGCAACACGCTCAAGACTTGCTTTAGGCACGTCCGGTTCTTTTATGGAAACATTTAGCTACGCGATATAATTTACAGACTCTAGTGGTCGTGAAAAAGGGTTATCCAATGCATTACTGATTTCCACTGGTACTTGTATATCAGCGGAAGTGGAAGAACTCAGCTGCATGGCAGGAAAATTAGCACTAAAAATGCTATTAACGTGACTCACCAGCTGTTTCGATAGTAAAACAAACCTCCGGTCTAATTCCCGCGTAGTATCGCGTGATGTACTGCGGCTGTCCCGCCGGCGACGTCTTTTTGGCGGCGGCTCTTCATCATTGCTTGAACTCGAACTCGACCTTGACGAACTCGACCTTGACGCTCTCGATGGAGTAGGTGTAATTTAGGACACCCCAATATGCACATCGCGTATTCGCACTTCACGATCACTAAACACATCCACGAGATTATTTTCCACAGGCGCGATAATTTTATCACCGTTCATTTTTCATCAAAAAACTTCACGTAACGGTTTATTAAACACTAAACTTTCTACTTTTAATCTCGAAAGTTTAAAATTAAGAAAAACTTTGACTAAATACGAATAAGTTCTCCAGAAAACCTAATGACCATGCGGACGATTTGAAAAACGACGCAACAATGACATCAAAATGGCGGCTTGCTTTGGACTATTTAAATGAGTTCCAGATTGGGCACTGCAAGCGCTGGAGGCGCGGTCACGTGACGGTAAAGTAGCGACATCTAGCGAAGTCGGGGAAAAGGCGATGTACTCTCTCTCATAAAGGACTTCGGACGTCAAACGGAACACATAATATTATATGTAAGGTCTATTTCGTCTTTTGTATGTTTTTCCCGGATAGTATTTTCGCTAATCACTGGAGTACGTGGTTCTATAAGACTTTTAGTTTACTAAAGTATATTATTTCCCTTCTTTTCTGTCCTGCTGTCCTCATATTTTTGTAACGGTTTTGTCACTCAAATCCTTTATTCTGATAAATAATATATCGCATAACTTTAAACAGCCAGAGGCGCTACTTTTCAAAAGCTTGAGTTTTGTAATACTAATTTTTCAGCTTCTCCTTTACGTTTTTGTGGCAGCTTTTCTTTTTCATTAATTTATGAAATTTACTAGTATTGGTCATTGGTGGTTTGGGTATGGACGTGGAAGATTTCATATAAACTAACATCAGAACGAGTAGGGCTTATAAAGTCCATTTAAAAATACGAGTATATGTCGCTTATGTATATTACGTTACGTTTAAGTATTTAACTTAACTAGAGCAAAAAATATGAAATGAAACATAACAAAAGAAAGAACAAAGTCTTATGAAGACCTACTAAATACTAAAACTAATGTGAAGTAATATCAATAGATTTTCTTTTTTTTTCCTCTGCCTGCGAGTGACTAAGCAGTGTTGAAAGTTACGTCGTTTTTTTACAAACTCGCTAAAAATAGAATTAGTTAATCAATTGTGTTGGAAATACTTTCTATGACGATATATATCATCCCGAATCTTGCTTAAACAGTAAAGAAGTTAATTCCAAATGATAATAACCCTTAGTGGAGCAATAAAATCGTAACGGCATTTTCATACCAGTTTCGAAAAACATCGTCTTTAAAACCGTAAAAAATGAAGTGTTTTCAGTGCGAGAATGATCAGAATGACGAAAATACTGTGCAATGTGATGGCTGTAAGAGGAATATATGCTTACAATGCAGCAAATAGTGAGGCTCGCGTGATGGGGCTAAAGGGCAAGCGCACCTTGTTATACTTGTGTCCCCCATGTCGGGAAGCCTTATTCCAAGTACCTAAACTAATAAAGGCATATGACGGTCTTCGAGAAGAGCTCAATGAAGTGAAGGGACAACTATCCGAGGCCGCAGTTACATCAACTTCTGCACCCGCGGTTGCTGCAATACCGACTCCCGATACAAATGCCTTGCTCGAGGAAATTACGGAGCGGGAACGCCGCGCCAACAATCTAATTATGATTGGTGTCAAAGAAAGTAACTCAGATATAGGAAATAACAGGAATTTGCAGGATGAATCACTTGTTTAGAAGATTTTGGAGGGTATAAACGGTGCTGACTTCTCTGAGAGGATGAAACCATCCTCTCAGAGAAGTCAGCACCGTTTCGCCGTGTTTCGTCTTGGTCGCCGGGAACCAGGAAATGTTAAGACACGACCAATAAAATTGGTACTGAAAACGCGTCAGGATGCAGTGCTGATTCTTAAAAACAAGAGTAAGGCAGTAAAGGAGGTAAGAATCTATGACGACAAAACACCTAAACAGCGTGATGAGTTGAACAAGCTCCGAGAAGCTCATAAAAGTCGATTGGAAAAGGGTGAGTCAGAAATCATCATAAAATATGTAAAGGGCACCCCTAAAATAGTACATCAAAAAAACTAGCACAGCCAAATATAAATCCTTACACTGATATTACAATTATGTACACCAACCTTTTTTCTTTACCGCCAAAGTTTGATTTATTCCTATTGTACATTAATACTAATAAACCATGTATTGCTATTATCTGTGAAACTTGACTCACTTGCAAAGATCGCAATAGTACATTTAACATACCGGGCTATACATTGTTTAGACAAGATCGTAGTCACAAAAAGAACAAAGCAGCAAGCAAAACAAGAGGTGGAGGTGTGGCTATGTATGTGAAAAACTATGTGAATAACACTCCAATTATAGCTAGACTAAATAAATCATATATGTGTGAAACAGTGGAAGCAATCTATATAGATATGTGGCTCTTACCATTTTCTAGTTATAGGGGTGTATCGACCTGACTACAAAGACGAATCAGCATGGAAACCACGAGACACCAAACTTCTTGCAAATATTTTATCAGCTGCTGAGAATAACATGGTTATTATTGCTGGAGATTTTAACTATCCATTCATTAAATGGCCCATCCAAATAGATCAAAATCTCACTGCGCCTGAAGAACTGTTCAGAGACACCCTTCTCAACAGCAACCTTTTCCAATTAGTAGAAAGACCAACAAGATTCCAACTGGGTAGTGAACCATCCTTACTTGACCTTGTATTGGTGAACGAGGAAGCTCTAATAAAGGATATTGTTCATAAACCTGCCATTGGTAAAAGTGATCACTGTGTGTTGGAATTTAGTGTACAGTGTCAATTGCAGAATACAAATACATCTCCAAATTATAGACGTTACTACTAGTATATTGATTTTGATAACTATGAATCAGACTTCAATCAAAATCTAGAAATGGTGAACCCGACCTGTGATGTGGAAAATTTGTGGAAGAGCATTTTGTGTGCGATTAATACTACATCACACAAACATGCTCTTGAAAGAAAAATAAAACGAAAGGCCCAAAAAACCTTGGATCACGGGTGACATTGGTAAATTAGCGCCCATAAAAGATTACTCTGGGATAAATACAGGAGCTCGGGCGATAACAAAGATTACAAAGAATTCAGGAATGTAAACAACAAGTGTGTGGCATTAACCAGAAATAATAGAAGTATATTTGAGTCAAAAATATTAGATCACGGAGACAAGTCATTTTATTCTTATATCCGGCATTGTACCACATCAAAAGTCAGCATCCCACCAGCTGTCAGAATTCAAAATGGTGACTGAAGCTGAAGCTTTAGCAAATGAGTTCTCAAAAGCTTACTCAAAAGAGCCTATTGTAAATTACCAAACTGAAATTACATCAGCTCGGATAGAAAATAGTTTATCTGAAATAACATTTACAGTTGATGATTTTGAAAAAGCGATATTACAATTAAGAAACCATTCCTCACCCGGACCAGACCTAATACCTGGCATTATCCTTAAAATCTGTGTTAAAACTTGAGCTCCTGTTCTATCATTCCTAATGAATAAGTCTTTTGAAACTGGGTGTTTACCCCAGGACTGGAAACATGCTTTAGTTACATCAATATATAAAAAGGGTGACAAGACCCATACAGAAAACTTCCGTCCTATCAGCCTCACCAGTGTCATTGTGAAGATAATGGAAAAACTTATTAGCAATAATTTAATACAATTTCTAAATAAAGAGTGTATAATACCTATTGAGCAACATGGCTTTGTGAGACAGCGATCCACTATAACCAACCTACTTTCTTGTGTACACTCATGGTTGAAGGACTTGGACAGTGGTAACCCAGTAGACATAATATATCTTGACTTTGAACGCGCCTTCGACAAAAAACCGCACAAACGACTTCTGACCACGCTTGAGCATTTTGGGATTCGTGGTGCACTGTTCCGATGGATTGCGAATTATTTAAGTAAGAGAACATTTCAGGTACGAGTTGGTAATTCCTTATCGAAATACAAACAGGTGCTCAGTGGCGTCCCTCAAGGCTCCGTGCTCTCGGCCTACCTGTTTGGAATTTTCGTCACAGACATGGTTGAGGTCATCAAGTCCAAATCTGCTTCATTTGCTGATGATGTGAAGATTTTCGCAAACCCCCTTATCCAATCGGGCCAACTGCAGAGAGATCTTGACTGTATACAGAATTGGACTAAGAATTGGGTGATCCAACTAAATATATCAAAATGTAATGTTCTACATTTAGGTAGTACCCAGACCCCAGAGCCTCTTACAATATTGAAGGAAAAACAATAGATTCCACTAATCTCCAAAAGGATCTAGGCGTATTAATAACTTCAAACCTGAAATGGGCGGATTACATTGCTATGATAGTAAAGAAGGCCAATTCGTTTCTGTATGCCATCCGCAGATCCTTTCAATTTATAAACTTAAAAGTCTTCCTTAAAATATACAAAACATATGTAAGACCTCTTCTAGAATATGGATTATAAGTGTGGAGAGAAAAGCCACAAAGATACTTCATGTTCTACGACGCAAGCCTTACCAAGACAGACTCCACGCACTACACCTCACTACTCTTGAAGAGAGACGCCTTCGTGATGATTTAATAGAAACTTATAAAATCTTTAGTTGCAGTTACAATCTACCCAACATGGAAAATATATTTATAAGGAAAGAAAAAATAAATCCACACGAGGCCATTTAATACCACTATGTCGCGCGCCCACCAAGACTATTACAGCACATCAATTCCTGACTAACAGGGTAGTCCATAACTGGAACAGATTACCAGAAGAAGTAGTTACTGCCACTACTCTCAATTCCTTTAAAAATAAACTAGATAACTGGTTACGTACAAATGAAATCAAATAACAATGAACAAACTCGAACATTAGTGGATAAACTTTCAACATTGTGTGATATAGACACATCAGCAGTCATGCTGCTCGTCTATAAATAAATAAATAAAATAAATAAATAAATTTCAGCCTACACTGCACTCGTCACGACGAGAATTTGATCTAAGGGATGTATATTTGATTCGCAGTCGGGTTAACTGTATTTTATAATAACTACTTGTTACTATTAAACTATTAACCGGCAAATTACTTACGTCAGTGGTTCTCAAACTTTTTGGTGACGGAGCCCTTTTGGGAAGCAAAATACTTGATGGAACCCTACAATAAAACAATAGTTTTTAAAAGTGTATTCTTTATTAATACGCATAATAAAAGTACAATGTAACAGTTACTAATTATTACTTACTTTACCACATGGCAAGTACAACAATAGAAGATATTAAAAAAGAAAAAAATCTAACTAATGGGAGGTATAAGACTGTTTTTTTATTTTTCATCAATTGGTTGATATCAGGATTGATAGAAGCAAGTTGAAGTCTCATATCAGGTTCGGCGTCCAGTCTATTGCGATATTTTGTTTTCGTGGCTGCATAGGTTGAGAATCCTGTTTCGCACAAATATGTTGTTGGGAACGGGAGAAGAATATTCAAACCCATTTTGCCAAGCATTGGATATTCATCACGGATTCTGCACCAAAACTCGTTAAAATGCGTCGTTTTGAACAGTGACTCCATACTTGTGTCTAATGACATTTCTAAAAGAGATTCATATATCTCGTTTGACATACTTTCGGGCTTTTCCAAGTTGGGTAAAAAAGGATTATGAATCCATTTCAGTTTCATTTTTGTATTCTGTTCTTCGGGAAAATACTTTTCAAAAGATGCGCGCATCGAACTGAGATATTGGACCAATTCTTCCAACACATCATCTTGAAACATTTCTGAGTCGTTATCGCTAACAAACTCACTGAGTGACGTAAAGCTTTCTATTTCTTTCTTACCAACTCAAATAATCCAAAAATCTAACTTTCATTTGAAGGCAATTATTTTGTAATAGGCCTGAAACGCTGTGGTCTGTTTTAAACAACATTTGTAACTCGGCTCTAAGTTCAAATAGCCTTGTTAAAGTTTTACCCCAAGACAGCCATCGCACTTCTGTATGGAGCAGCAGTGGTTTATGTTTGCTGCCATAATCTTCACACAATAATGAGAACAATCGGGATTGTTTTTTTTTTTTTAATTTATTTATTTAATGGCAAACTGTTTGAGAACACTTTTGCCAACGACACGTCAGATGAGATATAAGTATAAAAATAAACGGCAAAATTTAGAATTAAAAATCTGGAACAAAAGAAAGTATCTTATTAACTACATATCTAAAATGAGATCCCTAGATCTCATTTTAGATATGTAGTTAAGTAGTATAAGTAATAAGATTTTGTCATTAGTCCATTGTACCTATACAATGGACTAATGACAAAATGAATGAAACTAGTAAAAGAAAATCCTAGCGACAACAGAAAATACCAACTAAAGTTTAATATCATTTTGAGAGATGAAGGATGATAATACATTGATAGTGACAGGATTTATATTACACAGGATATTGTCTATATGAACAGGTAATGGAAATTTATAATGAATAAGTGTAGTATACATAACATCATGATTAAACCGAGGACAAGAAAAGAAAATATGGTTAAGGCTTTCATCATCTAAACCACACTCACAGATGGATGAATTCTTAATTCTAAGCTTCTTAAGATGAACAGCAGAACAACAATGACCAAATCTCAACCTAGATATAATAGAACAAATTTTCCTATTGCACTTAAATTTAGAAAACCAGGGTTTAGCTTCAATATCAGGTTGATATTTTGAAAAATTAGAGCCTTTATATTTACTACTGATTGACCATCTCTTCAGCCATCTACGTTTCAAGTCGCGAGCAGGTAAACGTAAAAGATCTTGTGGATAATTTTTAAAAGGCACCTTATCACCACAAATTACTGATTCTTTTGCAACCCTATCAGCCTTTTCATTACCAGTGATATTACTATGACTAGGTACCCAAGCAAAATGAATAATATAACCTAACACAGTACATTTTAATAAAAGCATTTTACATTGAAATACAATCCAGTTCCTGGAACCAATTTTGAAGGGATTACTCTGGGATGCTTGAAGAGCACCTAGAGAATCTGTAAAAACAACAGTTTTATTTAATTTAAACAAAATAATATAGTTAATAGCTTCCATAATACCCCTGCATTCACCCATAAAGACTGAAGTTTCAGGTGGACACTTTATCTTTTGAACAATGTCATAGTTTTGATGATATAACCCAACACCAACACAACCATTCTGGTCTAGTTTAGAAGCATCAGTGAATATGCAATGCCAGTCACGCCAAAGGTTATCCTTAATCTTAAGAAAATGTTTATTAGCAAACGGATCCCCTTTCACTATGTCTAAATTAAGATGCAAAGTGGGTTCAAAAAGAATAGATTGATAATCAAATTCAAATAAGGGGATTTTGGGACTTCTATGCGTTGAGAATTTAAGGTTCTTAATTGTAACATAACTAACAACTAAACAAGGAATTTTATTATGCGACCAATAAGGCATCAACATGAAATTATTTAAAAGCTGTAATTTAGGAAAAAGGGCATGTGAAGAAAACTGAAAAATGCGGAACAAAAACATATCTGATAGGTACTGCCGCCTTAGATCCAAAGGCGGTTCAACGCATTCTACTTGCATAGCATTTTTAGGAGTTGACTTCATCGCCCCTAATATTATACGAAGGGCTCTAGCTTGAATTAAGTCCAGGGCGCTAAGTGCTTTTTTATTACATGGTTCATACAGGAATGACGCATAGTCGATAACACTACGAACAATAGCGTTATATAAGAGTTTTAAATAGAATGGGTGAGCACCCCACCAAACTCCAGCTAGACATCTTAATATATTAAGTCTTTTCTCACTTTTTTCTGATATATATTTTAAATGAGATGAGAAATTTAGTTTACTATCTAGAATAAGGCCCAAAAATTTTTTCTCATTTTCAACAGGTATCCTTATCTTGTCAAAAAATATGTCAAGTCTTGGTTTCAAACGTTTCCTAGTAAAGATAACAACTGAACTTTTTAAAGGAGCTACATCAAGGCCATTATTAAATAACCACATACTCAATGAAACCAGAGCTTGAGAGATTTTTTCAGCAGAATTTACAATATTACGATCTGCTACATATAAAACTAAATCGTCGGCATATTGCAATATACGACAGTAAGAAGAAACAAAATTATTTAAATCAAAGGTGTATATATTAAAAAGGAGAGGGCTTAAAACAGAGCCTTGAGGCAAACCCTTATTCAAAGTTCTTATGGCCTTTATTTCACCATCAACTCTTAATTGAGCTGAACGATCTACAAACAAATTAATAATAACATTAATAATCTTTGTAGGAATGGACAGACTAACCATCTTATTTTTAAGAATAGAGAGGTTAACATTATCATAGGCTGAGCATATATCCAGAAAAAAAGCAACAATTGACTCATTTCTGGAAAAAGACAGCCTTACATCAGTAACAAAAATAGATAAGCTATCTAAAGTACCTCTACCTTTTCGAAAACCGTACTGACAGTTAGGCAAAAGATTTCTTTTTTCTATGAACCATTCAAGGCAATTTTTTATTAGATGTTCCACAATCTTGGTAATGCAAGAAGACATGGCTATTGGACGGTAACTAGCAGAATCTTCTGGATCTTTGCCTGGTTTTAGGACTGGAATAATAATTTGCGCTTTCATTTGTGGTGGGACAGAACCTAAATCTATCATCAAATTCACCATTTTGAGATAATACAGTAAAATACTGTCACCAGCATTAACTAAAAATGAATATGGGAAGAGTCTTTAAGTGAGGATAGTACAATACGTAATTCCTGCATAGAAAATGGTGCAAAATCTTCAATAACAGGACTAGTAGATAAAGTATCAATAAAATTAGGGACAAATGGAGGAGCCAATTTATCCATAAACTGATCGACCCAACTTACACTACTTGGATAAGGTGGAGAAGGATCCCTGTATGAACCACGGAATAAACGAATGGATTTCCATACATATGAAGAATGGATATTAGGAGAAATGGAAGAGCAGAATTTTTTCCAACCTGCTGACTTTTTAGAGTGAAGTATATATTTAGTGTCAGACATAACCTTAATTAAATTATCATAATTGTCATTTGTCATGCTCATGCAATACAACTGTTCAGCATTCTTTCTATCCTCAACAGCAGAGATACACTCTTGATCCCACCATGGAGGAGACCTATGTTTCATGTTTTGTTGCTTGAGAGGAAATGAATGTTTTGCTGCAGAGTGAATACACTTTATTAATGACATCAGACATTCATTTAAAAAATGTGGGAGAATGGGTGGAAGTTCAGATGCTACTCCTTCTAAAAAAGATGAAAACTTAGACCATTGATCAGACAGAGGGTCATTGCTTATCTTATACTGCATTAAAGGCTTATATAGTATTGGCTCTATCTTAGAGAATGGTAGATCAAATACAATAGGGAAATGATCACTACCAAAGCAAGAGGACAGAGTTTTCCATGACATAGAAGGGGCTAGGCTAGCCGACACCAAAGTCAAGTCCACAGCACTAATACGTTCAGTTGGTTTTGTACGACGTGTTGGAGAACCACTATTTAACAAACACAGACCTTTATTGTCCAATATATTAAATATCCAACTAGCCAGACCATCCACAGCCTGGCAACCCCAGACTGGGTGATGTATATTGAAATCACCCATTATAATTATGGGACCAGTGATTCCAGTCAAGCCATTATAAATTTTGTTTAAAATATAGTGTGATGGTCTAGGTATATATAATGAGATGAATGTAATGTTTTTAAAACTGACAGCAACTATTGAAAAGTTGTCAGATTCAGTAGAAAATGGTAAATGTACAAGATGAGTATTTACAGAATTTCTGACAAGTATGGCAGTACCACCATACCCATCAGCTTTGTCATCTCTGAAACATAGATAGCGTGGAACCTTAAAAAAGGAACCAGGCTTAAGCCATGTTTCAGAGATGGCAATTATAATTGGGTCAAATTTATTAATGATGTACATCAGATCAGTCTTTTTGCTTAATATGCTTTGACAGTTCCATTGCAGCCCTAGAGAAGGAGCCATCATGGAATGATTGTAATAGAGGAGTAGGAGAAACTTGGGCAGCGTTGGACGGTACAGATGTGTTAAGGAGCCTGGTGAGAGCCTGTATGAGCTCTAAAATACTATTCGTGGGTAAGGAGGTACCAACAGGATAAGCAACCCCATTGGTATTAGAAATAGATGGATTGCTGATGATTGCCTGATGGGCAGAATGGTCATAACCATGTCTATGAACTGGAGGGGGTTTTGGTTTGAGGAAAACTGTTTTTTTATAGGAAGATGATTGACTAGGAGATTTATTATGAGAAAATAAGGGGCCAGGTGATATGTTTGTATAAGAGGTTTTAGTTACATCACTGTAACTTTTGCCTCTTGTGGGAGAGTGTAACTTAGAAGCCTCTGCATATGAAATGCTTTTTTCAGTCATTGTAACTTTAATATTCTTTTGCCTGTTATACTCAGGACAACACCTATTAGTTGAAAAGTGAAAACCTGAGCAGAACAGATACGAAAATGTGCCTTCTTCAGCATCACACGAGTCACCTGTGTGAGCATCACCACATTTGAAGCAACGAGGCTTAGACCGACAGTTGTTTTTAGTATGGCCAAAGCGGCAACACTGAAAACATTGAATTGTGGGGTAATAATATTTCTCAACAGAAAGGGAATTGTAGCATAAAAACACACGGGGTGGAAGGATCTGACCATCAAAAGATAGAACACATGACTGGCTCGGTTTATACACTGGTGTACCATCAACAACAACTTTATAATTTAAGCGTCTTACCTTAATAATGGGACATGAATGTAAAGGAAGGCTAATGTTTTCTAACACTTCCTCTTCAGTCCATTCCACAGGAACACCCTTCACAATGCCCAAACGGGTTGTTCCAAAGGCTGGAATAAAGGTTTTATAGCCCTTGCTCTTTACAACTTCGCTGGCTATAAAATCATTGGCTGAGTGCGCATCAATGAAAGATAAAGAAACTCGGTTTCTCCCAATCCTCTGCAAACTACCATCTACAATATTTATAAAATTGTTTTGCCTTAAAAACCGTCCAAAATTAACTGGATGTAAATATGTATTCATTGAAGTGGACAATGAATCAGTCTTCTGCACATGCACAACAAATGGTCCCTTATCTGACAGGTTATATAGCTGCCTATTTGAAGGTACATAAGCAGGAGTATTTAGAGTTTGTAATGTCGTCACTGGAGGTGACGCAAAAGAATCAGTAATCTGAGTAATCTCACTATCATCTTTAACTGAAGATTTCTGAGTTTGTCCCAAGGGGATGATTGAATCCTGAGATGCTTCTTTAGACTTTTTTAAATGTTTTTTTGAGTGCTTTTTCCGCTTTATGGTCTGAGCTTCAGTTTGCATTTGTTGGACTACGACATCCAAAGAAGAGTCTGATACAACAGACACAAATTCCACCGGGGATGGAACTGAATACGAGATATCTCGATCCGGGAGTGAAGATAGTTGGCTATTATCGGGGGGCCAACAAGCCCCCTGGGCCTCGTCCATAAAAAACAAAAGCCTAACCTAACTCGAAAACAAATGAAATCTACTATGAATAAAAATACTTACCTAGAACTTTACAATTAACATATACTAAACTAAAAAGAAACTCTACATGAAAATTAAAATACAATCACTACACTCAAAACTAAACAAGATATTTTCTAGATATTTGGAAAAAAAACCAAACCACCCGATCTATCTGACGTTTCGAATCTCTTTTAGTATACCTATGTAATATAAAACAACAAAAGTTTGTATTGTTTTGTAAGATTGAGACAAACACCCAATCGGGATTGTAGTGGTCGTGATTTGATAAAATTAATTATTTTTACCGCTTCATCCATAACTAATTTTAGATTTGACAGCATTTGCTTCATCGCAAGTGCTTGTCTATGCAGAATGCAATGGCTGGAACTACAATTAGGCGCTTTATTTTTTATTCGTGACTCTGCTCCTGCTGTTTTACCTGTCATCGCCTTGGCCCCATCTGTACAAATGTCAATGCAATTGTTCCAACTGAGATTATTTTCTTCAAAAAATATATTTATTTTATTAAAAATTTCTTCCCCGGTAGGTTTTGTGAGCAGCGGTGAACACATAAGCATGTCTTCTTCAAAAGAACTTTCATATGGATATCACACGATAACCATCAAGATAGCCAAACCAGTGACATCAGTTGACCCGTCAATTTGCAAGGCGAATCGTGGTTTTTTGTAGACGTGTAACTAGTTCTTGTTTGACATAGCTTGCCAATTCATGGATTCGCCGTGAAACAGTATCACTTGATAGCGGCACAGTAGAAAGATGCTTTGCAGAGTTTTCATCGAGTATACATTTTGTTATGTCTAATACACATGGCTTTATTAAATTCTCAGCGATAGTGTGCGCTTCACCTGCTTGTGCAATATAGCTAACTAAGTATGATGCCTCCGTGGCCTTTTCGTTGATAGTTTGTGTTACATGCATCATATTTTTTTGACTTTCCAATAACTTATCTTTTTTACGAACAAAAAATTATTTCTTTTTGTTTTTACCCTCGGGGTGTACAGTTTTTAAATGTCGGCGCAATTTGGCAGTTGCCATGGAACTATTAGGAAGCAGTTTACTACATAGCATGCAGAGAGGTGAGCCGTTGGAATCAACAAATCCGAAACTAATATATGATTCATCATACTTCCTTTTTTTCGTCTTTGAAACCGTCGAGCTTGACGTCGTGGCAGCATCGTCTGGATCGGTGATTGCTATATTCTCCGCGCGTACTGCTTTTGAACATTCAGCGTCATTAGAAGATGTTGTTGCAACACGTTTAACACCTTTAAGCCAACGTTCCATTCTTCTTTATTTATAATGTTATACGTCAGGATGGTGGGGTCTAAATAATGCACAATCGTTACTGCGTATAAGAGACTAAATTAGTACAATTGAAGAAATGTATAAAACTGAGACAACAGAATACAGCAGGCAGTAGAACAATGAACACTAGTTTCTCTAGTTAGCGAGCTTGTAAGTAGGTAGGTAGGAACTTATCGCTCCGAACGCTAATCGTCAACTGACTGACGAGGCGCGATTTTTATTTTTTTTTAAAACGGTCTAATGCTGTTTGTCTCTACCGGCATTTACAGCGTCACCGGACGGTTGACGAGCGCAGATGGCACTCAGCCAGATGCGGGCGCAGAGGGCGCACCGCCTAAGGCGAGCGTTGAAGACGCTTCGCCGCAAGGAGAGGAGTAGGCGACTTGCTCAAGGGCACCACTAAGGTACGGACCTCGGGTTGGGCCGTCGCCAGGAGAGAGGGGAGTAGGAGAGAATCGCCCCGGTACATAAGTGTACCGTTGAAAGTGGGCCCTATGAATTTTAACTCTACGACTATTTGGAGAGAATCTAACCAAGACATAACTTTTGCCTCGAGCTCGCCGGCGAGCTCGGTGTTTGACTGTGTTTACCACTAAATCATAACCTTGTGTACCTCGCCTCCCCCCATTTCCGCGACATGGGTCCACACCGCGACCAGGATCGTCGCGTTGTGCACTCATGACTGTACTTTGAGTGGGGCTACAATAAGAAACTTGAGTACCTCGCCCACAGCCGTTACCTGGGCCGGAGTCAACATCGAGGCCGGGGCCGCGGTGTAGACTCCTGCCCGTACCGTGTCTGGGACTACATAGAAAGCCAGTGTTACCTCGTCCACAGCCATTTGCTGGGCCGGAGGATACATCGCGACCGGGGCCGCGGTGTATACTCCCACCCGCACCGTGGCTGGGACTACAATCGTGTGTGTGTGGATTACCTCGACTGCGACTGGGGCTGCGAAGAAGATCTCGGTCGGAGCCTACAATGCGATCGGGATCACAGCCCTGGTCGGGTCTACAACCATTACCGGGGTTCCCTTGGGACGACGCTAAAGCTGCCGAAGTAACGGCTGCGATGGGGTCGTCCGGGTCACCCAAAATATGCCTTGGACGGCGACGGGGGGGAAGGAAGTGAGGATCGGTTATGTCAGTGGAGTAGTTCGCCGCTTCGACCACGAGGGGATTCGAGTGGTGGGGAGGTTTGTCGAAGTGACGGCGGGAGCAGTCTTTCATATACTGCGTAATAGAGGGGAGGGTGAAATCGCAGTGCAGTTCGGCGTTCCGCAAGTACCACGGAGCGCCCACTGCCCTGCGCATAAAGCGATTCTGAATCACTTGAAGTTTGTGGAGGTCGTGTTTCTGAGCATGGGCGAACGCTACAGATGCGTAAGTTATGATTGGGCGGATGCAAAGTTTGTAAAGAGTCGTCTTATTTCTAAGAGACATTTTACTGTTTTTGCCTATGAGGGGATTAAGACGACCCATAATGAAGGCCGCCCTATTGCGAACAATCTGGATGTGTTTCGCGAAAGTGAGTTGGCGATCAAGGGTGACGCCCAGGTATTTAGCAGATTTAGCCCAAGGGATGGGTTCGCCGAATAGGACTATATAGGGTGACGGCATGAGATTCCGCCGGGTCTCAGTGAAGTACACTGCTGCACTTTTGCTAGGATTTACTGCAATCCGCCATTTACGAAACCATGCACCGATTACGGTGATGGCTCGTTGGATGGCGCATCTCTGCCTGACCTTGAACCAGCCAGTAGAGTAGATTGCAGTATCATCCGCAAACTGAGCGATCTGAACATTAGGTTCAGATCGTGGGATGTCGCTGGTGTACAGCGAGAAGAGAATGGGTGAGAGTACAGAGCCCTGAGGGACACCTGCGTGAATGGGATGTGGGGAGGAGAGCGTTCCCTCGGTGCGATAGCTAAACGATCGATCCCTGAGAAAGTCTTGTAAGATGAGTACAAGACGGTCTGGCACACCCAGTTGGTACAGCTTGAATATCAAGCCGTTGTGCCAGACTTTGTCGAACGCTTTCGCTACGTCGAGGAAGACAGCGGTTTCAATAAGAAACCAAAGCCCCAAGGGACCACCCTTGGGGCTTTGGTTTCTTATTGAAACCGCCTAGGATGTGCTCCGTTACGCGGTGCACTTGTTGGACGCAAGAGTGTTTGGCTCTAAAACCAAATTGCTCATCGGGAAGGAGGTTATTGGACCTAACGTGGGACCAGAGTCGGTTCACAATGAGCCGCTCGTAAATCTTCCCCAGAGAGCTGAGGAGACTTATGGGACGGTAGCTGGAGGGCTCGGCTGCCGGTTTGCCTGATTTTTGAATACCAATGACAATGGCATGCTTCCAAGTGTCTGGGAAGGAGCAGTTGCTCATAGCCGCATTGAAGATGTTAACTAAGAGATGGACTAGTGGGACTGAGATGTGTTTAATCACCTTGTTGCTGATACCATCAGCACCAGGGGATTTACGGGTCTTGAGGCTCTTGATCAGAGACACTACCTCGGATGATTTTACCGGTGGGAGGAGTGGGAGGTCAGAGATGGACATAGAGCTTTTACGTTCGACTTCAGATTCCACCGAATCGAGGTGTTTCTGGTCGACGTGATCTACATTTAGAGTACACTGAGCCTCAAGGCTGTCAGCTAAACACTCGGCTTTGTCTTCGTCAAGGAACGCTATGGAGAGGGGAGGTGGCTTAATGAGTGGAGGCATTGTCTGTTGTCCGTCAGATTTCAGAGCTCGAGCTAACTGCCAGTATGCCTGGTGAGTTGGCTCAATCTCTGACAGTTTGTCGTCCCACCTTTGATCACGCAGCTGACTCATGCGTTTCCTTACAGCACGCTGTAAATAGCGCATGGTGGCTTTGTTCTCTGGGGTTGGCATTGAGTCATACGCCCTAGTGGCGGCGTTCTTAGCTGTCAGTGACCTCCTCGCACCCTCGGGCAGTTCGAAGCGGCGACCATCCACCACTTGGACTTGCTTTGAGGATTCACCTACTGCGGTGCGGAGGTGGTCACTGAGAGCCTCGATCGCAATTGACACGTCTTCTACTGTCTGTATGTCATCGGGGATTCCATCGAGAGCGGGTGAACTGATAGCTTGGAGGGATTCCCCCAGTTGCTTCCAGTTCACTACCGTTCTAGTGATAGGGGTTATGTCCGTCGGGTCGGGGCCTAATTTCAACAATACAGGGCGGTGGTCTGAAGTCAGTTCGTGTAACACTTCTATAGAGCGTAACCGGAGGGTGACGTTCTTGAGAAGTGCTATGTCAAGTATGTCTGGTCGTTGGTTGTCAACATAGGGATATCTTGTGGGCTCCAGAGGGGAGAGAATATCAAAGTTTAAGTGGCTGACCAAGCCTTCAAGGATTTTACCATTACTATTGTTACTAGTACAGTTCCATTATGACATGTTTACTGTTGAAGTCACCGATCAGAAGGACGGAGCTTCCTAGAGAGAAGAGGGCTTCCAAGTCTGTCTGTAATAGTTCTTTACCAGAGGGGAGGTAACATGAGGCTATGATGACAGGTTGATGACCTGACATCATGAGGATGACCAATAGTAGGTCGTAGGGCCTGCGATCTTTGCCACTGTACATCCGGTGGCATTCGCGGACGGGGTAGCCTTGCGCCTTCAAGTCGGCGAGGACACTATCAGTTTGTACCTCCTTAGGTACACCGCGTATGACGACGCGTAGGACTTTCTCTTCTTCGAGAGCATAGGTATGAAAACTTATACTCTCGTTTTTGAGAATCCTGGTTAATGCCCTATGGTCGCTTGGGGTAGGCACCTGGACTTTAATACCCAGTTGGGTTGAGCGGGCGCTAGTGTATTGGATCTTACGATCCGTCAAAAGTCGTGAGACCATGTCCCACTTCGCCTTGTCCTGAAGGAACAGAGGCGGCGGCGGTTTCTCGCGTCTAACTGACGCTCCTTGAGAGGAGACGTCGCGTTGAGACGCGGCGATGCTTGCGGGAGCATCGGAGTGAGCGAGAGGGTCGCGGGAGGTGGGAGCGAGAGAGCCTGATGGCTTCGCTCCCGGGGCGGTGCAGGCCGCTTTGGGTGGCGGGGAGGGAGCCTCTGAGGCGGCTTTGGGGACGCGCTTTCTCTTTCCGACGGTAGTGAACCCGTCGTTGGAGATGTTGCCAACAGAGTTAGCGCGGGAGCGGGAGAACTCTACATCCATCTCATTCTCCGAGTTGGATGCCGAGTCGTAGGCGCGTTCGTACTCAGTCCGAAGGACTGGAGAACGATCGCGGGGTGGTAGAGGTGCGCGGGGAGCGCGAGGCGCATAGGGCGCAGGGTCGGGGGAGAGAGGGCTATCTAACGGCTTGAACGCCGAAGAACCGAAGGGCGCCCTCGGAGGGAGGGAGCCGGAGGAGGGAATTTGAGAGTCCGTGAAGCGGGGTCTCTCTTTAAAGTCCCTATTGGACTGGAGATACTCGGACAGCATGTCCGGGTAGCAGTTTGAGACCAACGAGGCGAACGCCTGAGGCGAAACGCCTTGCGGGAGGCTCATAGCGGGGGAGGGAGATAGAAGAGACATCTCGAGGGGAATACTCGAGATGCGAGTGAGGGGTGAATGCCACTCCCGCCGGGTACAGGCGGGAGAGTGAGTGCCTAGGTGTCCCTACTGTGTGTCTTCTGCCAGTCTTATTGTGCAGAGGGATGTGTGCCTAGACGCGAGGCCCTAGCTGCTCCGGGGGCGAGGAGAGAAGACCGAGTAAAACCCGGCTTCCAACCAAACACTTGCCCAGAGAATAGGAGAGTAGGATAGGGTAGGGTGGGAAGGAGATACCTGCCGTCGGCGAGGGGAGACCCCAAGGCCGGTGAAGGCAGGAGAGGCGCGACGCGCGATCGCCGCTTTTATACTTAGTCCTAGACTCGATCTCGAATATTCTCGAAAATACTCGAGTCAGCGCCTTTGATAAACAAAATACAAAAATAAAAAGAGAAATTTAAAAATTGCGTTGTAAACAATCTCGACTTTATTTTTTGAAGTTAGAATCGAAAGCCGCTTGTTGACAACTATAGCGTCTAATTCAGAGGCGTCTTTTATCAAAGGGACTGCACGCTCACAAGTTAGCGTCTAATTCAGAGGCGGCTTTTATCAAAGGGACTGCGCGCTCACAAGTATACAAGTATACATGTTGATACCAAACTTATGAGATATTGTACCAGCTATTGTAACACATGTTTATACAAATACAAATAAATAAATCAATATACCTACGCGAGGCCGTGGAGTCAAAACGTTCGACCAGAGAGAGATCCGCGGAACCCACACACTTAAAAAAAATATCAAGAAAGGATGGGAGGTTATGGCAAGGCCGAAGGCCGAGCCTACTACGCGAACGAAGTCGCGGGCGTTCGCTAGTATAACTATAAAAAGATTTATGCCCGCTACATATACATTTCTTAAAATTTTATTTTAATGTACTTATAGGTAAGTAACTAATGTTTGTATGCAGTTGAACGAGCATTTACCCATTACCATACATGTAATGAGTATGATTTGAGAGTTTAGATTTTTACTTTAAGCCCAAGAAACAGATGTTACGAAAAACGACGGACTTTAAAAGGTGTAGGTAGTAATCCAACTTTTAAAGTCCGTCGTTTTTCGTTACAGCTGTTTCCAATCCAAACGTCAAGTCCGGGTTGTATAAATACGACACGAATTTACTGGCCGATGGACACTCACTACTATACTAACACTATGTTATAGTTCTTAACTTTAATTAACTAATTCAATGCTAAATACTAAAACTACATTTACATTAAAATTCAATTACAATTTTTAGTTTTACAATTAGTTATGCTGTAACAGCTTAATTGATTCGGGTGAAACTGTACGTCGATAGACTTCGTGAACTAAGTAACCTGTTTTGTTACTTTTCAATTCAGTATCATGTAAAAAAAGCTACGAACATAAGCAAAACTAAAATAATAATAATAATAATACTACTTTGTATGTTTTATACCAAACAGGCTTCTAAGTGTTGGCTACAGTCCCACTTACGCCTTTGTAAAGGACCGGGTGAAACCCGTGAAATTGGTTCCATAAAAATAATAATATTTATTTCTATAAAGTATACAAATTTACAATTAACTTAAATTATCTTAAAAGATGTAAGTTATTAATTGGCTTGTAAAGCATTTCAATAGAATTACAGAATAACCTACACTAAGATTTCTCTTGTGTCGTAGGATTGCTATCTATTCCAGGGTTACAATATCAACCATTACTTAACCTATATTAAAGAGATATAACATAAAGGAGTGTGCGTAACGTTAATACTTATAAACATTTTATTTTATCCAAATTTACATTATACAGCAAATAGTTTAGATCATTTATACAGATTCACTTTTAGGACTATTTTATACAAATATCAATAACGATTTTTTGCAGAAATAATCCAGACTACTTTTTTGCCCGTATCAATAAAATAAGTGACAAATTGTTTAGAAGAAAAATACTCACAAGTCAATCCAAAAATATAATATTTATATATGCCATTAATGTTCAAATAAATACAAAATAAGATAGTGTCTTAATATATGTACAATAAAGAAAGAAACACTTCTAGCAACTTCATCATAATATCTCAGGCTTGTGTTAGAGCTGGAACACTGGAGCCTTTTGGTATAACACGGTCCAAATAACTCTCCTCGACTCCTCACTCCTCCTTGCCTGAGAGACTGTGAGTAGCTCCGTTATACGGTAATATTATCTACTCGTACCAGTATTATGTCTTCATAGAAACGGCTAAAACGCGAGTTATACTACGCGCCTCCATATTGGTGTGCACTGTGCAATAGATAGAATAGGCGTGCAGACAGTTGCGAATGCGACGCTGTGGCGAACCAACGGTGTGATGGTTTTTTAAGCAGTAAGCGTGTTATTTGTGAATATTTCATTGAAATAAGTACAAGTACTTACTTAACGCACTTATACAATATGTTATGATTTTATTGGTTGCTTGATTTGTTTGATTCTTCAATAACTTACCCTGAGATAGTTTTTTAAATTACCTGGAAACTGTAAAATATTATTATATACCTACATACTAATATACGTAATTTGTTTCTTTTTAGGTAGGTATTTCGCTTATTCCACGGAGTAAAATATCCGGATTAATAAACAATTTATTGTTTATTGATTATAAATACTAAAACACTAGCTATTGTGTACATGATAAATGGTAATAATTATTAAATGTATCCTAAATACAATTGCATGCATAAGCAATGGGTTTTGGAACTGATTGCTTAAACTAGGCGCGGACTAATTAACAAAAATATTTGGATAGGTACTTTAATTATTAAAAAATGTGACATACGACTACCATGCACGCTCGAGTAAAACTTTTTGTACGTCTTAGGAGCGCAAATATTTTTCAGTCTCAAATTTATATGTACCATGTAATGTGTAAATTTGTATGTGTAATAATCAAAAAACACAACATGTGTTTTTATTGAACTTTTCCTATTTTATTTACAACTAGTATTTTTTAAATAGTAAATATAATACTTACAATCACAAAACTAGAAAGAAAATCAAGTAGGCAAATTAAATTAAAATACTTTACGCGGGCAGCCCTACCGCGTGTTTACCGCACGGCTGTAGTAACATTGCCTTGTCCGTTAGATTAGTAAATTTATTCTATGGTGAGCAGATAGTTCTCGTTCTTTGAAGTCTGTGGTTACTGTTATGTATTTGTATTATTCTCTTTGGCTACGTTCCGGGAAGCACCGTCAACGCTTACAACTGTCGCGCCCCGGTTTAGCGTTCTGGTTGGAATGAATGATTGCATTGTTCAACCCAAGTGGAACAGTTACGCGGTCGCGAAAAGTGCGCCAACTTTTATGTCAAAATTCGATGGAATCCTATACATTTGATGTTTCAGTGACAGCTCGCAAACGACCACGAAAACCCACCTACCATCTGCGAGCGTTGTGAGCACAGACTAACAGATGCTAACGCATGTTGTGAGCGTTTTCGGTGACGTATCGAGCTCGCTCTTGATGATCGCGGGCTTCTAATGGAATGGGTGTGCGAGCGCCGCGAGTGATTTCGGCACTTCCCGGAACGTAGCCTCTGTGTTATGTTATGTCAGTGATCTGTGGTCTAGCCTAGCCAGTGCTGCCAACTTAGCGCGTTCAGCGCCAGATCTAGCGCTTTTTCTGGCCCAAAGCGCGTTGTAGCGCCTAGCGCTAAATCTAGCGCTTTTTTAAAATCATATTACCAAGACCTAAAACAGAACGCATCAATATTTTTTATAAACTACCAACAGTGAAATGTTTTGTTATGTAATTTGTAGTCTTGTTTAATGTTTTGCTTTATCATTAGTTGCCAACTTAACTTTGATAGTCTTCGCTATGTTTCATTTCATATCAGGAATATAAACTTTAATTGGTAATCGTCCAAGTCCAAGATCAACCATCTAGGTACTTCGACCAGAGAAAGTGTAGAATAAGTTGAAGACCATGAATCAGATGAAGATTATGATTTACACCTGATTAGTTCCTTAAACCTTACCTGGTATAGTGTACTCCCCTACTTACCCATATAGTATACCTTTATTAAATAATATTCTTAGTAAGCATCTACTTTTTCATTGCTTTAATTTCGCTATTACAAATTATTCAAATGTTATTTCATTAATAAAAGTTCCTACTTATTTTCTATATTTTTTTATGTATACTTATTATTTTGTCTCATTTACTTAATCAAACTTGACAAATCCCTTCGCTACGGATTCCGATCCGAGCGGTTTTGTTTCTGTAGGTTGCATTTAGCGCTTTCTAGCGCGTTTTTGAAGAGCTGTTAGCGCGTTTTTGCAAAAAGGAGTTGGCAGCACTGAGTCTAGCATTTCATTTTATAGTGTCTAGTTTTCAAAAAAATCAATTATCTAAATAATAATGCCTAAAGCCACTAAATTACACCCTAAAGGCAAAACTAGCACCATACAAAAATCTTGCAAAAAAGAAAAGGATGGCACAGACAACGTGGATCCTGAAGAATCTATGAGACAATTTCAACTGGAACTTTGCTGGTGTATTCAACAATGTGAACGATTTTTGAGCGAAAAGAAAGGATCCGAGAAACATAGTAAGTACACGTTTAACGTAGGGACCAATAATTTTCAATAATAATGTAACTACTACAACTATCTGTACCCTTATCAAGATTCTTACTACGTCTCATGCTTTCCCTAGTTTACATTATTTTTGTGTTATTGTCTAACAACATACAGTCTCGGATCTAAGTTGTGAAATGAATCTTATCGTTAACGTCTCAGTCCTCTAACCAGAACATAATACTAATTATGGTCTCTCCCAGCCCAAATAATATAATTCAGTTGACAAATATGTTGAGGGCTGTATCAGATAAGGTATGGAGGGTTTACACCTTGGTAGCCCACACAGAGACTTATTAGTTGCAAAAGGCCTTTTGAAAAGGTTGTTTTTTGAACTGAGAATCTTGCTTATTTTCAAAAATTCCATTACCTTACTTACATTGTCTGGTTGAAACAAGTAAAGCTTCTCACTCCAAAATGCATTTTTTTATGGGTTAGGTTGGCAAATGCGCAGGCGGCCCCCTTTTAATAATTGATCACCATCTCCCACGGATATCCACAATAACAGAGGTCTCATGCATGCAGAGGATGCATTGCCAACCTTTGAGGACGGAGTAGGAGTGAGAGAGAATGGGGGAGGGAAAGGGGGGGATCGGGCCTCCGGAACCTCCCACAAACCTGAAATGCCATAGCAAGCTCATTACTATATATACTTCACATCAGTGTTATATGGGAATGTGGTTCTTCCCCAGTTGTGCTAGCCCATACCACCAAAAAGCACATATTTATGCCAGTACTATTTACTTAAATTATATAATAATCCTTCTCACCACATAATAGTTGCACAGGAATTTAGATCAATCAAATGCTGTGAATCAGAACACATGAGATAAATATTTATTTATTAACTAGTATGCATCGGTAGAAGTTAGTTGCTTACATAGATCTTTTGGTCTATGCATTAACATTAAGCCAAGTAGATAATAAATACCATAATTTTGGGATTAAACATGAACTAAATCCAAATGACAACAGTACTGGGAAATTAAAGAAAACCACACCCTACCTGATCAACCCCTCATCAATCCCGATTCTAACACAACCTTGAGCCTTATTAAGATACTTACCATTTAAAATTTTCAGTGCAAGAAACATGGAAAGTTTTAGCAGTTCTTAAAAACAATAACCAGCCAATGATTCGCAAACGACAACTCATGAGGTCACACCTTGGAGATTATAGAAGCAAAATGGCTTTAGAGGAAAAAAAATTGGCTAAATGTAAGTATTTTATTGAAATTTCAAAGGCAATCTGACTTTTACTTAACCTGTTCATACAGTTTTCCTAGTGCTCCTCAATAGCTAAAGGGTTCCGGAAATCAGAGGTAGAGGAATTAACCACACATGTTAAATTTCCTGGAGTTTCTGAGAAAACTTTTGTATTATTGGTTAAATATGGAGTTTGGCGATTGTACGGGTTAAGCTTAATTACATTTATTGACGGCATAAACAAATCCTTCAAAACTATGTTAAATATCACATTTGATTAATTAACTTTTAATGAGGTAAATGAAGCCCATCAATTGGTGTCTGTGAACCTAGCATAACAATTTCCAGAATCTCAAAATTTTTTCAGAGTTCTAGTATCATCCGCAATAGTTCTATAGTTCCTCATAGTTATTTTGAATAGTTCACCTATTTTTGACATGAAAAATCAAATTTAAAATAATGAGATTGAAATTGAATTGATTTTTTAATGTTTTTTACCAGAACTATTGTTGGAATGTCGGCAGTCGATAGAACTCGGTTTTCAACCATATTTGTGGTCTAATAATTGAAAACTGTTAAACTGTTAAGATGCTGGGTGACGGCATGCGAAGTTAACATCTCATTTTTTAAATTCGATTTTTCATGTCAAAATTAGGTGAACTATTCAAAATAACTATCAGGAACTATAGAACTATTGGGGATGCTACTAGAACTCAAAAAAAATTTTGAGATTCTAGAAATTGTTATGCTAGGTTCAGACACCATCAATTGGATACATTAGTTATGTAAATAGGAAGTCACTATTTAATTCTACCTAAAGGCTAATATTCATGTGAAAGTTGGTGTTGGTAGCGATTCACTAGTTCAAAAAAACTAAACTAAAGTACTGAACTAAAATGTATTATGGTGGTCCTTATTCTGATAACAAGAAAATCCAAAATCATTTAATACTTAGAATGACACTGCTAAAAATAGGATTATTCTGTTCAATTTTGGGTAATTTTTACGTTAGTTTAGTGAGCACCAAGTGACGTGACGACTAAACTGTCTAAAATATGCCCACAATTGAAGAGAAATATCTAATTTTTGCTGTCATTCGAAAGTGTTATACTAATTTGGATTTTAGCCTAAACAAAATAAGTACTGCAATAATTCCTCCATTGAGACATCCTCAAAAGCTGACGAAGGGATGTAATGATTTTCTCTTTCTTGATGGCTTTTGCGAGATTGTTGCAATTTCGCCAATGTCGCGTGAGTAGAACAGAAACAAACGACAAAAATTGCTCAGTGGCAGGAAGATTGATTGGTGACTCCTGGCGTCTTGCGTCTGAATATATTCATTGTTATGAGACTAAAAACATGGCTGGCAAAATGTGGGTACACCTCTGCTGGCACTTTCAGGTGGCATGCAGGATCAGTAAAGTTTTTTATATTTTATAAACAACATCTATATAATATATTATATATAAATTAACCTTTATTTCTTCTGGTCAGTTTATATTTTGAGAACGGCTTTACCAATATCATACATATTTATTTTTAAAAGGTTCTTATCTTACGTTAAAAAATTATAAATAACGGAAGGTTATGGCGAGGCTGATGGCCTACTACGCGAACGAAGTTGCGGAGACACGCTAGTGATTTATAAAATAAATTGTAGCCAAGTATACTAGCCTTGTGCCCATGCCAGGGTAGAAGAGTGCATGCATTTGTGACAGCAGGTGGCTTGTTTATTCTAGATTGGAGTATACACATAATATTTACATTGATAATCCCATATTATTTACACCATATCGTTAGAAGTATGGCAATGGTGGGATAAGGGTAGGATGATGATGTTGGGCTTGGATGTTTGTGGTGTGGTTTAGTGTATTATTTTCTACCGACTTCCAAAAAAAGGAGGAGGTACTCAATTCTACTGTTTTTTACACTCCATATAGAATAGAATGAAAGTCGATATAAAATTTTTCAGTGTCCTTTTTTATGTGTGTTACCTCATAACTTACGACTGGATGAACCGATTCTCAAAATTCTTTTTTGTATGAACGCTGGTGCTTCCCGTGTGGTCCCATTTAAATTTCATCAAATTCGGTCCAGTAGTTTTTGAGATACACTCCAATAACTGAATAGAATGGAAGTCGGTATTAAATTTTTCAAATTGTACTTGTCTTCATCTTATTTTATTGATCTTTTGCCAGTTTTGTTACTTAGTAAGTAAAAAAATGACTACCCTTTGAAACATAAAGTTACAGAGTTGTAGACATAGACCACAGATTAGTGCTTGCTTTATTTTTAGTTCAAATTTATCAAAAATAAATTCGTATCTATTTCTAATAATTCTAAATAGTAATTAACCTAATGTTTATCATTTCCTCAGCAAAAGAAAATGCTGAGCGACACTCGTCAGTCTCTTCACATCCCCGATCTAATACTTTTGAAGTCGCACAACGTCCACATCGCAACATCGGACCTTACTCTCGTCCCGAGAGGAGATCCACTTCTCATCCGACGAATAGCTGATTCGACAATGTAATTTAAATAAATATCTAGATATCTTGACATAATTTACTTTACATTTACTTATTTTACTTGTCTTAGCAGTTTTAAGAATTCACAGCAAATTTTAATCTCATCTAAATATTTTTATGAGTCATGTTCTAGTACTATTGATTCAACAATGTATTATTTACATTCTTTATATTTTATCTCCTTTCGTTATGTAAGGATTAAATAATGAGACATTAATGTTTGCAGCTGCATCCTGACAACCAATTATACAAACCTCAAAAACCAGTATTAGGCTGCAAACTTGTCATGAGAAGCGGCAAATTACCAGTTAAAATTAATTTAAAATCTAATATCCCAAAGGTATATTAAATCGATTAGTGCTGTAAGTATTGTCAGCAAAAGTAAATGTTTAATTAATGATTTATTTTTTACAGTGGCCAGCAAAATGAAGATCTCGGAAACTCCAGACAAGCCAAAGGCTACATTTGTGAGGAAATCAGCATTTTTAACAACTGGAGATAATTCCTTTAGATTTAATTTTAATTTAGCCCCACATGATATTGATAATCCTTATACATTGTCAGTTACTGATGATAAAACTGTACCAGATGATAGCAACATTAAGCATTTAGAAGCTGGCAACAGTGAACAAGTTGCTGATGGCAACACAAATCAGAATGTAGCGAGCAACATTGATAACTCAAATGGCAATAATGCTAATAATGAGCAAAAATCAGAGACAAGCAATAATTCTAACAACTTCAAATTTTCTTTCTCTGAATCACGGTTCAAATTTAACTTTAATGTAAATAAAACTACGTAATCAGCATTTACTTTTTCTAAATATTAATATAAGTTGGGTTAAATAAAATAGTGTGTTTGTGTAAGATGAAGTTTATTATTAAAAAAAATATTTGCATTTTACTTTGTTTTTAATTCTATGACAACATATCACAAATGAGCTGATACCCAGTTTGCACCTTCGTAGCATCGGCATCTCTAACTTTTTTAGCACATTCGAAATCCTCCTCAAACGCTTTCGAGTTGACAACAGAAAAGCCTACTGGCAACTCGTATTTATGAAAATACGGTCCCCATATTGCCAGTCCAAATAATTTATTATTTTTAACATCTATGACAGCGCCTCCTTCCACTCCGTGATAGTTTTTGCAAGCCTCAGCTTTGTTTTTAAACTCTAGCACAGAGCAAGAATGGTAACAGGGAACGTAGAATCCTTCGATAAGGTGATTAAATGTAAGAATGGTAGAGCAGATGTCGATGCCGATTACTATCGACAGGTCTGTAAGGCTGAATACTCTGTCGGCTGATTTTATTCTGTGGATACCCTGTAAAATATATTTTGTTACGCCGCCGAGTCGAATATTTCGATGTTTACAAGTTGTCGATAGCTGTTTATTTAGTAATTCAGCAGAATTTGGCTAAACAATATTCAAGAAACAAAAACATTTCTTCCCGTAGGCCGCAATGATGCCCAGTTTCTGAACTACTTTTAAACTGGGAGTTAAAGGTATTTGAATGAGCGACTGAAATGATGGCAGATAAAACTTCAAATAATTTTAACAAATAAGTAAATAAAGTATATATAAGGTGCTATCAGATAGAGAGCGGTCACGCGTTCAGTTTTGCGTTCGTTGTGTTGTACTACGTTACATAGATATAACCAAACGTGAAAAAGAGGCGATCTGATCGCATCGGTCAACTGTGGGTAGGTATATCTATATAACGTAATACAACACAACGAACGCAAATCTGACTGCGTGATCGCTCTCTATCTGATAGCACCTTATATATTCTTTATTTATTTGTTAAAATTACTGACGTTGACTGCTCTCTGTCTGATAGTACCCTAAAAGTATATAAATAACCCAGCATAAGTCCATCTCAGTCTCCAAGTCTTTTATCGACATATTCAGTTACGAATATTTTCTCACCTTTATTTACCTTGTCAGTAGCGTATCCCACAACTTTATATTCTTCAGAGAACTCCATATCAGCAAACCATTGAAATGCATCATCTGTTCTTTTAACTTCATCAAATAATTCAACTGGATCGTAAGGTTCATTTAGTTTTCCTTCTATAATAATAAAACCGATGTCGTCGTAGGCTTGGCTGGTGGGGTTCGAAGGCAAGACAAAAGCACGAACTGGTAAACGTTTTGACTTATACACAATGGATGTCCAGTTTACTTTTAGGCTAAAATCGATGCGTTTTTTTAAATTATAAGGCATTCCTACAAAGTAATCTAAAAGGACATTAGCCCACATGGTGTGATTTATTAAGATCGACAGAACACACAATGCTCTGCCCATAGATTAGAGTATGTATGAGCTCTGCCGGCGTGCGTTATTCCTTGCAGGTATGACCTTGGTTCTTTCAAGCCGGGTGTGAAAAATATATAACAGGTCATCATAGGGGTAGCGATTGGTGCAGCTTACGACTGCATTAATGCTCATCGCTTCTTGATTTCATCTCCGCTTTCCATCAGGCGAGCGGCAGTCACTTGAATCATTATATTAAAAAAAACAGTGTGGAAACGCGCCCGATGTCGGAATTCATTAAAAAATGTTTTTTGACTACCATACCTAGAAATAGTCCTGTCTAAGATTATAAGAACCTTACATACTTATAAATACATCTAGAAGCTGTTATAAACACGCCTTTGTCGACACAAACAGCTGTGCATGCATAAGGTAAGTCTTTGGTTCTGGAATGCACCACTCGCGCTATCCACGGGTACTTCGTTTCAGAGGCCGGTATGGCGTTCACTTGATAGTTTTCTAGAGAAGAAAAAACTGTAAAAGAACGACTATACACATAAACCAGCAAGAAAAATGTAGAATAAGAAAAAAATATTAGTTATGCGTGTTGAATAGGTAAAGATAAGGAATTGGGTCTACACCACTTCCTTGAGGGACTCCAATGTAATGGACTAACGTAAGGTTCATAGTAATTTTTTGATTGATATATTTAGTAATATTATACTTAAAAAAGACAGTTATATATTTTTAAAGTAGGTACCTATACATTTAATAAAATGTTGGCTTCCACATCACAGCTTTACAGGGCTCAAACTTGTGCTTGGATTGTAAAAATCTTACAGTAGTTATACATTTTATAGAAAATTAGGATTCATACATAAACACAATTTCCACAGGGGTCGATCTCCTCACGAGTCTGGTGCTAAACGAGAAGTTGAGGGGGAAGAGATAAAAAACCATGATATGCTAATGTTGATTTTAGTCTATAGTATATAACATAATATATACTACTAATTATTATTTGCTAAGATTGATTTAATAAGAAAAAATCAACTGATTATAGCACGCAGAACAAATTGCCGATGTGGCCGGAAGGTTCTGGAGACCACGGACCGGCAAGCGCAGCGTAGGTCGTCCACTTGTTAGGTGGACAGACGACCTGATAAAGGTCGCAGGATGACGACGATAGATGCAGGTTGATTTCAAGCAGTCCTTTTGGTATATTATGGGGGGAGGCATATGTTCAGCAGTGAACGTCCTACGGGTGAGGTGATGATGATGAACTGATTGTAAATATATTCATTGCCTAATTAAAAATTATAAGTATTTATAGAAGATTTTAACATTTTAATTACATAGCTTTTATTTCACGTACGCTCAGAGAGTATAAATAGGCGTACACACAAAGAAGTTTGCGATCACTTTGAAAAATCAAAATCTTTTTTTGTTACGGTAGATTATATTATGATCATTTGGTCCCGTATCTAGGCTTCATGACAGCAGACATGTATAGAGCAGTTGCCATTGATGGAATTGTCAGAGAATTCCGAGTAAACCATAGGCACCAATTTGTACTGGTCGATGATAATGCGCCCGCCCATCGAACTCAACGAGTCAATGCCGCTCTCCGAGAATACGACATCACAAGGTTAGACTGGCCTGCCGGCTCGTCTGACTTAAACCCAATAGAGCACGCGTGGGATGCTCTTAAGCGAGCTGTTTGGTACCGTTAGCCACGTCCCCAGACAGTGCCACAGCTCAGGGAAGCCACTATTCAAGAATGGGACAGGTTACCCCATAAATTTATTTATTTAATTATAGACGAGCAGCACTTTTGCTGATGTGTCTATTTCAATGCAGAGTTGGTACATCAATCTGAAATGAAGCAATGACTTTTTTTCTGATAATAGCCATTTGTTCAGTCTATTCTTAAACATGTTAAGTGGCTGATATCATATGTTCTGGCATTATATTCCAGTTGTGTACAACTGTGTTGCTCAGGAAGTGATGCCTTAGATTTAGCCTGATCCCGGATGATCTGGATTTGCTGCCCCTGGATTGATCTTGTGCATTCCTTCAGGGTATACAATTCTATTAGGTTGGGCAGGTTGTAGTAATCGGTCAATATTTGAAAAGTTTCAATTAGATCATCCCGAATGCGTTTTTTCTTCTAGGGTAGTTAGACCTAAAATTTGATGTCTTTGTTCATAGGTTTTGCGACGCAGGGCCTGTGGTAATTTGGTTGCTTTTCTTTATACACTTTCTAGTAATTTTAAGTCTTTCTGAAAATACGGATTCCAAACTTGGAAACTATATTCTAGTCAAGGACCATTTAGTATCTTCCTTGATTCTAGTAAAGGTTTGATGTAGGATTTGTAAATTTTCGCAAATACTTCCACAGTTATGGCTTGAAATTATCTGCGTATGACAAATAGGAAAGAGTTGGGTTTTTTTCTATATATATAATGTGATCTTCCCATTTCAAATTAGATGCAACTCACACTCCCAGGTCTTTTTGCAAATTTACAGGTTCTATTTCGTTGTTGCCTAGTATATACTTGACCCTAGGGTTGGCCGATCTCAGGTTTAACACAGTACATATGGCTACATTTAATGTAATGATTCAATCCTTGGTTCATTCTTGGATGCGGTTGCAAAAACTGAGGTGGTAAGCAATTGTCCTGTGCCCTAAGGTCTTAAGGTATTCCTGTAGCTGTCCGGATTGGATCAATGGGTTGGCAAAAATCTTTCCATCATCAGCAAAGAAGGCAGTCTGCGATACAACCACTTCTACCATGTCAGTGACGTACATTCCAAATAGATGAGCTGAGAGTGCTGGCCCCTGAGGGACACCACTAAGTACTTGTTTTGGTTGAAATGCTGGAGAACTTGATTCTCAGCATGCCCGGAGGATCACCGCATATGTTCGAGCCAGGGGAGGAGTTATACGAGTATTATATTGAATATAAACCTTTTATTAATAAATTGTTGATTAAGTTTAAAAATTATATCAGCTTATGTAGTGATCGCAAACTTTTTTTGATGTGTGTACATGCTCTAGTGTTTAACTGCAAATATTTTTTCAATTTATTTTCCTACATTTAACCGTCTTAGGCTACGTTACGGAAAGCGCCATCAGCGCTCACAACTGTCGCGCCCCAATTTAGCGTTCCGCTTAGAATGAATGCATGCAATGTTGAACCCAAGCGGAACGGTTACGCGGTCACGAAAAGCGCGGCAACTTTTCTGTAAAAAATCGATAGAATCCTATACATTTGATGCTTGACAGTGACAGCTCGTAAACGACCGCGAAAACCCACCTACGATCTGCGAGCGTTGTGAGCGTTTTCGGTGACGTCATCGATGACGTATCGAGTTCGCTCACGATGACCGTGGGCTTTTAAGGGAATGGGTGTGCGAACGCCGCGAGTGATTTCGGCGCTTACCGGAACGTAGCCTTAATAGAACTTACCCGTTTGATTTAAGTCAACTTCTGTCAAATCTCTAAGAAAATTTAAGTCTTGCATAATATCTAAATAATCAAAACCCAAACACGGCCTTACGACAAAGAGTATAAATAATACCAACATTTTATTTGAAATAAAACACCATTTTCCGATAACTTTATTATATTTTGATATAATACTTACGATAAGGCAATCAGTGTTATAAATAAAATCTATACCCACACAAAATAAAAATATTATTTCACATGTTTTATAGTTCAAGAAACAATGGGTTGTGCCTGTAATATATACAATGTCGTCCATACAATATTGCTTATTATATGCATACATTATTTGAATATAGGAAATGTTGGAACCGGCACAGATTACAGAAAATGAACTATTCATTTACTAAAAGGAATGTTACTATATAACTTAGTATAGAGCGAAGTTCATAAAAATAGCTTTAAACTTACAGTAAGCAAGTACATACCTAGTTAAATTAAAAGTTTATTCGGAAACCTACAATATTTTTACAACTACGCCATTTTCTGTAAATTCTATAATCTATCCATTGGTTTGCAGCAATACACTGAAGTATTACATACGATTCCATACAAGTGGTGTTAACGCAGTCGATCTATCCAAAAATAAAGATTGGATAGATTGGCTAAGAAAAACAGCCGGTCAGTTATGATTCAAATATATATATACAAGAAAAACTACAAAATATTTTTTTATAGACAACGCCGTAACATCGAAGATGTTGCAGTTTCGAACATACCTAATAACATTATTTTCGTCCATTTCAAAAGTTACATACAATATGGCTTATACCTTACATAAGTTTTAATAATAATAATATGGAAAATGCATAATTTATTTAACATCCATCCAGTTAAACCATGAGTCGAAGAATTTACACAATTTCATATTTGTCAGCATTGAAGCTGATCTCATGGGAGAAATCCACAGGGGTACCATCCTCAGTCATCGTGACCTTCTTAGCCGTGATGAGGGCGAGGGAAGTATCGGATATCCAAGACACGGTCAGAGGGAAGAAATCGTTTGGTATCGCTGGCGTGACACTATAAGAAAAAACATATCATCGTGTTTTTTTAATGTTTGGAAACGGTATAAGCACGAGGACCACCTAATCTTAAGTGGTAACTTCTGCCTATAACAGATGCATTTCCTCAGATGTGATAAACTACACTGCGCCCGTAACCCTGAGACATTTCTCATGTCATTGTGCCTGTAATGTCGCCGGCAACCATACCTTCAAACCAAAACACAGTATTGGGAACATTAACAACGGTAGAAAAAGGTATGGTGGCAGTACTGGGAGTACTCAGAGGAGCTCATTCACAGAGTTTTATTGCTCTTAAAATTGATGATGATGAAATTTCTTTTACATGTCATCAGCGCATTGGGCGGGACAATTACGGTAAAACTTTGCAGTAACCATAGCAGTAGCAATGCGAAATCAAACACTACGCTATGGGTAAAATGTCACTCTTCTAAATGTCTGGAAATCTTATCAAATTAAACTAAATAAAGAGAAACGTCCTAGGAGGTCACGCGTGTGGTAATTTACTGTTATAATGCTAGAAAATAAAATTGATGCCAATTTACTGGTTTAATGCTAGTAAATAAAATTGATGCAAATTTACTGTTATAATGCTAGTGAATAAAATTGATGCTAATTTACTGTTTTAATGCTAGTAAATACAATTGATGCCAATTTACTGTTTTAATGGTAGTAAATAAAATTTTACTGATGCCAATTTCCTGTTTTAATGCTAGTGAATAAAATTGATGCTAATTTACTGTTTTAATGCTAGTAAATACAATTGATGCCAATTTACTGTTTTAATGGTAGTAAATAAAATTGATGCCAATTTACTGTTTTAATGCTAGTGAATAAAATTGACGCTAATTTACTGTTTTAATGCTAGTAAATACAATTGATGCCAATTTACTGTTTTAATGGTAGTAAATAAAATTTTACTGATGCCAATTTCCTATTTTAATGCTAGTAAATAAAATTGATGCTAAATTACTGTTGTAATGTTAGTAAATAAAATTGATGCTAAAATACTTTTTTAATGATAATTTACTGTTATATAGTTTTATCGAGTCGAAGTTCACACTTGACAATTGTGTGACGGACAGATAACTGGATTGGGATGCCATATAAAAATCTGAATGTTGTTCACCGTAACGCCACGCCACGACGGTTCTCTACTTGCAGACTATAATAATATCTCCTCCCAACATGTGAGATTAGGTGAGGTTACGCTCGACCCTCTCTTCCCCTGAATGCCTCGCGTATGGACGCTCCATAAACATATAGCAAGTATTGAATAAGAATACTCACGTAAACTCTAGAGCGCCACTTTTCTGTTGTTTGTTGATGATAGGCACGCTCCAGACGAGCGTGCGCCCTTTCTGCGCGTAGCTGCCTTCCCACTGGTGTACAACTACTGAACTGTTTCCGGACCTAAAATAGGAATATATTTTTTATTAATATCTATGTGTTATGTGTCGTGAAAATGACTATTACACAAATATTTTCTTTTGTGCATGTTGTATTTCCGGTGTCATTCAGGTGAGGTGAAGAACGGGCGTAAGAGTAAGTTAATTTTTAACACCCAACGGCAAAAACAACGGGGTGTTAAAAGTTTTCCCCGCGCGTGTGTGTGTGTCTGTGGCATGTTAGCTTCCAGACGGGTGAACCGATTTTGTTTTTGTTTGAAAGGAGACTTATTCGGGAGTGTTCATAGCTATGTTTGATGAAAATCGGTACAAGATGGCCGCCACAAAATGGCGGAATACATTTTTTTTCCACAACTCTCCCAATATAGGTATCAAATGAAAGGGCTTGACTAGAAGACTATACTACATATACACTATGACAAATTTCATTATTATTTCGTGTCTGGGTTTTTTAAATATATTTTTTTATTACGCCACAATTAGACTTTTGTTCGAGAGTGATGCGTACGTAGTATTATTATTTAATCTGTGAATATATATCCTACTACAGGCACTCGTAAGGAACTTGAGAATGACATTATATAATGAAAGGGCTTGACTACAAGAATACTATAACACTATGATGACAAATTTAATTAATATTCAGTGTCGGCGGTTTTTAATTATTTTTTTACTATACATAAATTAGTATCTTTTTCGAGAGTAATGATTCTGTATGTAGTATTATTATTTAATCTGTGAATATATTATCCTTCTACAGGCACTTTTAAGGAACTTATTAATTTAACTTACGGCAGAGGAATGTGTATGTTCACATCGGAGAGGACGAGATGGTCTTGCTCTAGCTCGTACTCAATGTTGACGTCACATCCGCCGTTAGCGCCTTCCGACGGCCAACAATTCACTGAAACCAATCATTACATTTAATCATATATATTAGTTCATCATCATCATCTCAGCCGTAGGACGTCCACTGGTTTACATACGCGTCCCCCGCGTCCCCTGAAAGGACCCGTTAGACCATGACCCATGGGCCGGCATGACCGGTGAAGTACCACACTCCCACATAAAATTGATGTGAAGATTGCTATTGCGTTTCAATCGCAGTGGGAGTGGGTGTGTGGGAGTTTCCGGAACCCGATTCCTCTCTCCCCCATCCCCCTCGCCCCTTCAATCTCTTCCTTTCTATCTTCCTTCCTCAAAGGTCGGCAACGCATCCTCGAGACCTGGTATTGCGGATGTCCGTGGGCGACGAAATCACTTACCATCAGGTAAGCCGCTTGCTCGTTTGCCAACCAATCCCATAAACAAAGTCTCCCAAATCTGAAACACCTGATTATGCACAATACAATCCAAATGTGACGTCAATGCAGGACCCATCATCCCCAATCTGACTGACCTGATAAAGGAGCAAGTTTGTCGTCGTTGCTAGTGGCCAGTCTCCATTTGAGGACTCCGACATCACTGTTGAGAGGGAAGTTCCGCTGCGCTTGCTTCAGCCCTATCACGCCGTTGGCACGGAAAGCCTCCTTGTCTACGTTGGGATGGGTCTGTGAACATCATATTTTTTCATATATATCTGACTAAACGTTTACCGTAACTATGGCCTATTTTCAGGCCAAATTTTGGCAGAGAAAGATTTTATCAGCTTTTGAGAAAACACGCCAACGGTTTGTGAGAAAGTTTTGCAATTTGACGAATCAAAGTAATCATTAATACGTTGCGCCGTATATATATATTATATTATATTATTTAATGAAATCTGTTTTGATGTAGTTTGTTGTCTATTTTATAAGTATGAAGTAATTGACACATTGATTTGAGCAGCAAATGAGCAGAGTTACGTACGACGTTCTTCAACATATTTGCGAGGAAAAACAAAACTTATATTGCTTTTATGACCCTCAGCGAAAACCGTTTGAGTCCCTATAATGTACAGCCAATAATTCGAGACCAAATAATGTCCAGGGAATAATACGCATCTGATATGCCGTGGAATGTCTTTGAATTATTGGCTGTACAATATAGGCTGTGCATTATTTGGCTGCGTTTTATCAACACGGGCGAAGGAAACCATTCCATGTACATTAAATATTAGGCTGTGCATTATTGATCGTGAAATACTGGTAGGACACTTTTTGTACAGGGCGATAATGTACAGCCAATAATCCGTGTAAACCTAAACTAAATATACATGGCTCAGACAAAGCCTCGTTTGGACGTTCCAGTGTAGATATATTTAGAGATATTAACAATTTCCAGTCCGCTGTTCAGTGTTATTCATCAAAATTCTGGCTTTGTTTTGTCACCATTGAACCTAACGCTCCTCCTCGCTTTGCCCATTGTCGCACCTACTGTGACTTTCGTTCACTCTCCAACTCGCCCACACAAGCGAGGCATGAAGATGAGATTCTATATTTGTTATATTTGTTGGCATCGAATTATTGGCCGTGCAATATTGGCTGTGCATTGTTTGGATGTGCATTATTATGGTTGTACATTATTGCCTCCCAACCATTTTAGTTATTATATAAATAAATAGATAAACAGTCAGATTGCGTTCGAATGTTATAAATATTTATATAGTATTTTTTTTAAGTAATAATAATATTTTACCTGCAACTGCAACGGCCTTGTGTCTTTGTTGTCGACATGTACTTGTATCCTTCCGTATTGCTCGTTGGATATGTTCAGTGTCAGCAAACCTAACACAAAAATAACATTATTGTATATACACAAACAAATAAAATGTAGCTGTGCATTTATGCACACCTACATTTTATTTTTTTATCTCCGACAAAATGACTTGTTTTAACAAGCCATTTTATCCGAGACGTTTAACAGCGTGAGCCAAAAGCGAGCGCTGATATTTAGGTCAAGTAAAAAAAAATTATGCACGAGTTATACACTCGCCTTTTTACTTTATATCAAACATAAAATTTATATAACGAATTGTTACCTAAATGTTGCCGCGAAATTTGGCAAAAGTTACATCTGGGTCTTTAGTAATAACCTAATGGGTATTATTAATGACCAAACTGAACCTCTTGGAACAAATGCACCCAATATCGTTTAAGTACTCTTTTTTACGTAATAATAAATTTATTCAGATAGCGACTCTTGTATGGTATTCTATAACGATATAAGCACACAGCTATAACTTGAATACCAAAACGTGCGTTTTTCGCTGCAATGCGCGCTAGCCCTTACTTCGCTTACATATGCCGTGGTCCGTATGCGATAATTTTGCTCACAGTGCTATCGTCTACCAAAGCCGGTCCGAGACAAATATCGCGATTTTGACAGCTCGTGGCACTGTAAGCGTGTTGATAATTCGGACTAGAGTTGTAGCAATAACGAACCATTTGCGCGCGAAAAACAAATTCATAAAAATAGTGTGAAGGTTAACTATGTGGTGTGTGGATTAAAAAGAAATAATGGAATGGATGGACCGACTTTTACAACTTTTACATCAAAAAGAAGGGACACCAGTAAAGACATTGTATAAATAAACAAACACCTGTCACTTTTGACAGAACGCTCACGACGATTATGGTGTAGAGCATGGTTCATGTAATCGTCAATATGGCGGCAGTTAAGACGTCATCGATGACGTAGCCATCGTAATCACGCTCACGGTGAAAGGGACCGACTGTTATCGCGCTAATAGCGATTATGGCTCAATTGGGACCGTACTGATAGTGCATAAACAAGAACTTTACGAGAAGAAATGAAACAGATATTTAAACAAGAAATATGTACTTTTAGGTATACAGTATTATGATATTATGCTTCCAATATTTCACTTACAGGGCCGACAATGACCATTTATTTTATGCCACATTATAGTGCGCAAAATATAACAAGCAATTTATAAATTAGTTCACGTACCAGATAGCTCGAAGCTTTGTATATCGCCGTCTCTACCCGCTACCAAATTCAGCCTCTCCTCGAATCGTAAATGCACACTGCAACCAAAGAAAGCTTACGGTACATACTCTCGTTTCTCTTAAGTAAATCCAAAGTAAACCAAATCACTGGGAAGAAAATATATAAGAATTGATAACTGGCAATAATAATAATAGTAATTGTTTATTCAGAGAAATTGCACATACAATATTTCTTCAGGTTAGATATAATGTAGATATTTAACACAACGAGTATATCAGTGGGCTAGAATTTTTTTTACATTTTAAGCAAGAGTATCTGCTGCTCAAAAATACCTCAGTGCCTCAAGACAAGAATCTTCGACCAATGTGTGTTACCAGTGATGACTTATGGCACTGAAACGTGGTCTCTTACTATGGGCCTCATAAGAAAGCTCAAAGTCGCACAATGAGCTATGGAGAGGGCTATTCTCGGGGTTTCTCTACGTGATCGAATCAGAAATGAGTATATTCGTAGACGAACTAAAATCACCGACCTAGCCCAGAAGATGTGGAGACCACGGACCGGCAAGCGCAGCATAGGTCGTCCACCGACACGGTGGACAGACGACCTGAGGAAGGTCGCAGGACGACGTTGGATGCAGGCCGCTTCCAACCGGTCCTTTTGGAAAATCATGGGGGTGGCCTATGTTCAGCAGTGGACGTCCTACGGCTGAGATGATGATGATCTGCTGCTGAACTAGGCTCATCACCTGTATTTCAGCATACAGCGCTCCTCCCCTTATATCAGACTGCTACTAGCCTTTACTTTAGTATTTTAAATTAATATTACTATAAAATAACACTCATACAAGTGATTTCTTAAACTACTTTGTGAGACCGTGCCTCTCTTGTGTGTGTACCTATCCTTTATGTGTTATGTATGGGACGTTTGTGTTAGGTAATCTACCATATATGTGTGGTAATTTAATTAGGAAATTTATATTAACATTTTTAGAATTTCTTCAGTCTCTTCATGCGTGACTTGTTTATTCGAAGACACGCGGGGCCCAAGTCTCTTAGCTATTGACAATCGTCTCGCTAAAGCGATGCTTCTGCTATTGAACTGCCTTTAATGTCAAATTCAGTAGCCTGTTACATCTAGTTCTCAATCGCAGATGTGTTAGCAATCGCATCGCTGTCATATGGCTGTGCTACGATCTTGCGTCAGTCAAAACATCAACGACTGCCAATGTACCCCACTGTAGCAACGCAATCGCAACACAATAGTTTACAGAATACCAATTAAGAGGATTGCAAAGCTAGTACTTTCCATGCTAAAAGAAAAAACTTTTTTCTACCTCTTAACATTGTCCGATTTCAGTGATTTTTTTCATGGAATCGTGGCATTGTTCACTATGCCCGTACGTTTTGATTTTTTCAGTTTTTTTAAGTTCTAAAAAAGGAAATGTATGTACTATACAATTTCAAATACAGAAAAAATAAGTGGTAGAAAAAAGTTTTCTCTTTTAGCATGGAAAGTACTAGCTATGCAATCCTCTTAAGTCAAAAACTGTCGATAGCAAGCCGCTGCGCGCTGGTGCGCGATCGAACCTAAATAGTAAACCTAAAAAATTGTAAATTTATTAGCAAGTTGATAATTACTATATTATATGCAAATTCTAATTGTTGCTGGCTAGCAGCACGCGTTGGTGAACACTGTAAGTGCAGCAAGCATTTTTTTTATAATAAATAAATAGCGAGCAGACTACGAAAACTGTCAAAATCGACAATATTCATACAATTGAGTTGAGATAACGCAATTATTGTAATCGCAGATAACAGCCTCATATGCAAATGCATACGTTGGGTGGGGTAGTTAGCTTACTAGATACAACGTGACGATGCTATAATTTTGTAAATTTTTCAAATTGTTCTGAAGTGAGTGATATTTAATGTCTTTTTTGAGAATAAATGTCTTTAAATTTGGGCCCCCGGTATAATGTTAGTATCAAAGACATTATACAGGGTGAATTTTAATTCATGGGCATCATTTTAAATTAGGACACTATTAATGATTGCATTAGTGCTGATATTACGCAAATTAAAAATATTAATAATACAAGTATGAAACACATATTTCTCAATTACAAATGCAGAAAGTATGTCTGGTTTGTGTACCTAACTAGCACACTACGTAAAACATCATTATTATTAGTACTTATTATAGTAGTACAAAACATACATACATCGGTACAATGCGCACAATATTATGATAATAGGTATTTTTCCGACAAGTTATTTCACACTTCTTAGTGTTAAAGTCGGTCAAAATTTTTGCTAAAAAATATTTTCACTTTTCTACCGACTTCCCAAAAAAGGAGGAGGTACTCAATTCGACTGTATGTTTTTTCTACCGACTTCCAAAAAGGACTTCTACTGTATTTTTTAATGTTTGTGACTGTAGTGTTTGTATCTATTTAATAGATATAATTCCCTGTCTCATGTACACGAGTGGTGGGGCGATACGCGAGTGGCAGTTGTTGACTAGACGTCACGGCGGCTGGGCGTACGTCCGCACACAAACACGAGGTGCTACAGTGAGCCAGAGGAAAGGCGGTACAGGCCTATTGTGTCTATAGTGCATCGGTGTATTAGTGCACAAGAAGGCACTACAGTGACATCATAACTTTCGATAGGGTGAACCGATTGTCTAAATTTTTTTTTTGTTTGAAAGCTGGTGCTTCCCGTGTGGTCCCATTTAAATAACATCTAAATTCGGTCCAGTAATTTTTGAGTTACACACCAATAACTGAATAGAATGGAAGACGGTATTAAATTTCTACCGACTTCCAAAAAAGGAGGAGGTACTCTATTCGACTGTACCTATTTTTTATGTTTGTCATAACCTCATAACTTTCGATTGGGTGAACCGATTCTCAAATTTATTTTTTTGTTTGAAAGCTGGCGCTTCCCGTGTGGTCCCATTTAATTTCAATTTCATCAAATTCGGTCTAGTAGTTTTTGAGTAACACTCCAATAACTGATTTTTACCAAAGTAATGGAATGGAATTCGGTATAAATTTTTTCAAATTGCACTTGTATCAAATCTTACTTGTTTTTTTTAATGTTTGTTACCTCACAACTTTCGACTGGGTGAACCGATTCTCAAAATTCTTTTTTTGTTTGAAAGCTGGTGCTTGCCGTGTGGTCCCATTTAAATTTCATCAAATAATATATCAAAGCTCAAAAACGTTATTTTTGCCACTTTTACCCACACCCTATTCGAACACTCAACTAAGCATAAGACCTAAATTCGCATGTTTATGCTGTCAAATACATAGCTGTCAAAAAACGATAACAAACAACCATGCTCCGTACGTAGGTCAAAACTTGCACTTTTTGTTGGCCTCTTTTTTAGCTTTCCGAACGCTGAACAAAAAGTATCATGAACGCCATTTTCACCCACAGATTCACAATTCAAAACCCCTTGTGAGCGTTTTCAGCGTTATTTTCGATAAAAACGCTCACTAGGGTTCTATTCGAACGCACTAACTGTAATCTATAGCTGACGACATTTGTATTTGTACGCTAAGGTAGTTATTATGTTATTTAGTATTTATTTTACGCCTAACCTATTTAACACTCGTGTCATGTTTAAGAGTGTTCTCTTGTATTTGGTGTGCAGTATATAATAATAATTGTCTTTAATTTGAATCTGAAACACATTTTCCAATGTATGGAATACTCACTCTTTCTGATCGATGGCGGGTGCTCTGGCGACGGTCGCGGGCGCTCCGGGTACGACGGCAGCCGGCGCGTTGGGGACCACGTCTCCTTCACTGCGCAGTCGGGACACGAAGGACTCCGCGTCCGTGCCCCGGGATCCTAGCTTCATAGCAGAGCGGCCGATTGGACGCCTGTCACGACAATAACATTGTTACAATAAAATTATTTCATCGTCATCATCATCATCATCATCATCATAATCATCATCTCAGGCGTAGGACGTCCACTGCTGAACGTAGGCTTCCCGCACAAATTTCCAAAAGGACCGGTTGGAAGCCTGCATCCAACATCGTCCTGCTACCTTTATCAGGTTGTCAGTCCACCTTGTCAGTAGACGACGACCTATGCTGCGCTTGCCGGTCCGTGGTCTCCACTTTAGAACCATCCGGCCCAATCTGTTCAATCTGTTCTGCGTGCTATGTGCTCTGCCCACTGCCACTTCAACTGGCTATCTTCTGGGCTAAGTCGGTGATTTTAGTTCGTCTACGTATACTCATTTCTGATTAGATCACGTAGAGAAACCCCGAGCATAGCCCTCTCCATAGCTCGTTGTGCGACTTTGAGCTTATATATGAGGCCCATAGTAAGAGACCACGTTTCAGTGCCATAAGTCATCGCTGGTAACAAGCATTGGTCGAAGACTCTTGTCTTGAGGCATTGTTTAGTTTTAAAATTGTTGTAAAATTGTTAAGTTCGAATTAAAAGTATATAATACTAAAACTTTTTGATTTGTTGATTTATTGAAATGAGACTTAAAGGTATGTATGCCTATAATTTAATCAACAAAAAAGAATCAATAAAATAAAATAATCCAGTGAAAAGTTGTACGTGGTCTTAGCGTCTGTTTGTATTGGCAAAATAACAGGTTTTTTTACCAAAGTGTATGTATTTGGTTAATAACAGGTTGTTCCGGCTAACATCCAAAGCGGCTGAAGCTATTTTGACGGGATTTTCACTGGCTGTGGTGGTAACTTTAGTCATGAGAGCAGGATTGACAAGTATCACTTGATTGTGATCACAATATAACTGTAAGTCTAAATAAAACCAGCTAAGTGCGAATCGGACTCGAGCACGAACGGTTCCGTACCATTATCTATAAAAACGAGCAAAAAATCATGTTTCTCGTATGGGAGCCTCCTTAATTATTAAGCTATTGCATAGCTTCTATCGCGGGCCTAGAGCGTGGAGACCGAATCCAGAAATTCCGTAACGAAAATAACCTAACATTCCGCCGACACGACACTCCGACTCCATCTATCGATGAATAGCAGATCTTTTAATTACTTTTTGAAATATCACGCTTGTCTCTTTAGTTCAGCAACTCGCCTCTAGATGGCATTGGTTAAATAATTATAATTGCATAAGTTGATAAAAACAGCTATGCAATAGCTTTACCGCGGCAGTCTCCGAGTGCCACACGTCTTTTTTTATTTTATTCTGTTTTTGATTATTAGTTGCTATAGCGGCAATAGAAACACATCATGAATGAAAATTTCAACTGACTAACTATCATGGTTATACAGCCTGGTGACAGACGAACAGGCAAACGGACGGACGGACTGCAGAGTCTTGCAGCCACATTTTTAAACAAGTAATTACTTGTTGCTAAGCAATTTCTCAATGAAGTAAGCACTAAGCACTTGACGATAGAATACTTCAACATAAAATCTTATTCTATAGTCGAGCAATGAATGTTACTTACTATATGCATGATATAACCCTATCACAATTGAATGTATTATTTTTACACTTGTATTAGGTTATTGTTGTGGGATTTTAACTTAAACAGCATAATAGATCCTTCACAGTTCAGACTTGTGTGCGAATGTCATTTATATACAACTTCACTATTGCAATAAGAACGAAATATACGTATTCTCATTGCTTAAGCAACGGAAATGGTGACTATTACTCGGCTAAGAATTCTCGCCTTTGATAGATCTAACTTCAGGTAATATCTAGTCTATAGAATTAATATCGTTGCATAAGTAATTACTTTTGCTTGTATATAAATACGGCTGTTAATAATAGGGTCACGTTTTACCCTTTTGGTACGGAACCCTAATAAATACAGCACATGACTGATGTCATACAATACGTTTGTGAACTTACGTATCTCTGGCAGGCGTGGTGGGTATCTTCTCGGTCATGGCCTCGCTAGACACCGATGATGACATGGACGAGCTCCCGAAGCCACCGCTGCTGCCTTTAATTATATAAAAAAAAAACTTTTATTATTTTGACTTTCCAATTGCCACAGTTGGTAGCAGCCCTGCCTTCTGAGCCACTGGTCCCGGGTTCGATCTCCGGACAGGTCAAACATTTGTGCTTGGACATGTCTGTTTGACCCGTGTCTGGATGTGTATAAGTATATAAGTAGGTATGTATACCTACTTATATGTATCAGGTTACCACAGGGATATTGACGAACGAACTAATAATTATCTTGGGTTAAATAAAGCTAAAGGGGTAAGTTGTATGGATCATTTGAATGAAATATAATAGTAATCATGTTATAAAAAAACCTACCTACAATTCGCGAATAAATAATTTGAAAGAAAGTGAATTTACTATTACAAACTTATTATTTGGGGTTAGCGCAATAACTGTGAATAAGGATAGAACAGCAAAGTGGAGTTGAGAGTGGAGAGTCGGAATAAGTCTTCGGTGAGTGAAGTCATTGAACTTAAAGGGTTTGCCACACTGGACGATCTGCAGTCAAGTCAAACAGACTGCATCCAGTGTGGCAACTCCTTATACCCACAAATATGTACGAAACTCGAGCGAGTCCACCTTGCACTTTTTGCCAAGTACGAAGCTTCCTTTTTTCTTTTGAGATACAGAACCTTAAAATACATACAGTCGAACATAGATATGCTCCTTTTTGAAGTCGGTTAATGATCTAGATACTTACCAAAAGACATTTGCGAGCGCGGCGGCAAGCCCTTCTTGGCTGCCTCGAGTCTCTCACGTTGGAGCTCCTTCGCACGCTCTCTCATGCGGTTAGCCGCCTCGCGCTCTTGTGTCTACAAACATAATTACAGATACTTACAACACAATATTAGTAATCACGGGGTGTACACCACGATAGCTGCGGCTCCATTGAGGCGCAGCTTTAATTAGACAGGTTTTGGAGTTCCTGATATTTCGGCGCTGTTACATGCACCATGTTCACGGGGAGACCCGTCTAGTCCGTAGACCCTTAAGTAGACCCGTAGGTCTACCCGTGAACGTGGTGCATATAACTACACCGAAATATCGGGAACTCCAAAACCTGCCTAATCGTGGTGTACATCCCGTGAGTACTAATTATAATGTAGTTAACAACCGCGAATGTCTAAAACAGTGTCTTACAACACAAGTTATTTTGTAACTTAGTGTAGGTTCTGTGAAAAAAATTGTATGTAAATAACAAGCCAATATAGCGGCAATTAAATTGTAATACTCTAGATATGTATTTTTGTATTTGAACATTGTGCTTATTTGTTGCTGAATAAATTGAAAATTGTTGCATAATAATAACTAATAGTTCTGTGAACAGTAGACCTCGCGGGCACATTTTATCAGCGGTAATCATATTCGAGATTCCTCTTTGAAAGTCAGGTACCTACCTAATGAGTGTACCAAATTTTATTTAAATCGGTCGGTAGATAGCGCCGCAGTAAACTCCCCTCCTTTTTAGGAAAAGTACTCCCCCACTCAAACATAGCAAAGGACAATAAATATATCAAATTGTAGAAAATGCATACCAAGTTTTGTCAAGATTAGTTGAAAAATGCGACCTGAACAGGAAGACCAATGAACAACCTAACAAATATAAGGACAGATGAAAGTCAATTTGGCCAGTTAAAGCAGAGACGTTTCGCTCGCTCGGTCAATTGTACTTCATTTCAATAAGATCGTACAATTTGTTTACAAACTAAATTACACAACAAATCACTACTAAATCGATGGCTTGCATTGTTTCTGTTGACTTAGTCTGCTGTCGCTCAGAACCTACACTAAGAAAGAAAAAAGTTCTTGTGTTGTAGATAAAAAAACCAAATGCTAAGTACTATATATGGATTGATATACATGATACTACGTTTAATAGTTTTTCCATACAAATATATGAAGCGCCTGCAACGGAGCTTAACTTGGCGATCTTAACCGATCAACAAGTTAAGCAACACTTGCTGCGGTCAGGAGTTGAATGAGTGACCGCTAGTGGCATTGTTCAACGGAGCGTTCGTTAGTGTTGCTTCGGAGGGCACGTTAAACCATCGGTCCCGGTTGTTTGTCTTAGAACAACAGTCGTTAAGCTATATCGAAGGCCTTCGGGCTGAAAACTTCGACGTGGGTTGGCCACTATCCATTAAGTATAAAACTGGGCCCGCGTGGTGGAGTATGACTCCCAACTACCAAATCCTGTCTCTCGAGTCCCAGCAATGGGAAAATAATGGGCTGATTATTTTAAGTATACAAATATATTCCCCTATTTCTTCATTCATAATTATTTTAGTTGCATCAACTGAAATGTTTTGACTCAACGGATTTGGATGTTGAAGTTTAGAAGTGGCATAGGTTATTCTTAACCCGTCCCTATCAGCAAGCCTCCAGTCCATTCATAAATCGTTTGTTATATCGTAAACCTGACGTGGACAGATTAATACTGGTACATATATACGTACGTACATATACGGTATGATATATACGTTATTTTATCACAAAAACCCTATAGCACAGATTACTGAATAAGATAGTATATACGTACGTACATATAGGGTATGATATATACGTTATTTTATCACAAAAACCCTATAGTATATACGTACGTACATATACGGTATGATATATACGTTATATTATCACAAAAACCCTATAATCATAGCACATTATTATTATTTTTCTTGATAACTCGTGTGGTCTTGAGAATCGAGAAGTACCTACGAAGTCAAATAGATATAGGAGTAAATATTTATATAGTACGGTACGGTACATACCTGTCTCACAGCTTGGAAGATCTTTTCTTCATGAGAGTCCATTTCCACGAACGATCTGACCTAAATACAGAAACGCTTTTAGTTTAATACATTATCAGAACGCCGTGGGGTGCCGGCTCAGAATGAATAACTTATTAATTATATAATATAGTATCCCCAATCTTTCACATGGGTGATAGAAGGCGGCTAAGGGATAGAAACCAGGAGTGCAGCAAAACCTTCAAGTAAAACGGCACTTAACTACTCGCCTAAACGACTGCTAAGCGTGGTGGCAACATGGCAGTGGGCGTCTTACAGTTTATACAATGATGTCAATGATGATGATAATATATCCTCAGCAAACTCATCTGTCATATCTGGAGTGTTTTTAATACGAGAAACGGAAAAGATCTGACTTATTTACTGACGTAAGTCAGATCTTTCAAAGTATTAGTTTTTGTTCTCCTCGAGAAAGACCACCGGATGTCTGAGATGGGCATCAGTACGGCCCGAACACCGGTCGGAGTATAACGACTAGATGGTAAACGTGAGTGTTTGCCGGTTTTACCATTTAACTTAAAATAGCTGTGCCTAAAGTATAGTATTTAAGAAACGCTTCCCACACTACCCTGCCTGTTATGGATTATCAACATACCTGAGCCAAGTTGACACTCTCCCTGTACCCGAGAGCAACAATTTCGTCGAAGGCAAAGAGCAGGTTAAAAGCCTGGTTGAGGACTTCTGCTTCCGTCAGTTGACTGCAGTATTCTGGCACCTATAGTCAAATGAATTTACATCTTTGAGTACCCCAAGGTATTGTGTACAATACATGATATGCTCCACTTGCATTTGATGTAATAAAATCTTTAAATTTAGTTATTTTTCTCTCCTTTTCTCTTTAATTTATGTTGTATAATGTACTATGATAATAAATCAACATTTCATGTATCCATAGCACATAATTATACATAGTAGTGTATGTTATAAAAACGTTTGTAACTCTGTCTGCCGTGCAATCTCTAAAAGCAAACATCGTTGCATCTTTGACAACATCCGTGAAACAAATGACGAGATGACAAGAAACGTTGGAAAACCAACCTTGTGTACAAGGGCGATCTCATAAAGTACTTGACATCCATGAGCTCGTTGACGAGCGCAACGACGAATCATTAGAGAATCGCATTGCTGTTCCCTTATCACACCAAAAAGAACTGATCGTAATGAGAAGGCAAGGCAATGTACCCTACATTATACCCTGAGCCATAGGATACTTTCCATTGTCATCATCCAGCACCACATCGGTCAAACTGCGGCTAGTATACTTATTTCTTAAAAATTATGTGGTACCTAAGTTATGATATATTATTCTGGTTTAGTGTATTAATAAAAAATGTAGGATGAACGTCTCGAAAACTAAACTCATGGTAATGTCACACTCGCCCAAAATCCGCGCAAACATTCAGGTAGATGGTAACACGCTAGAGAACGTTGACTATTACAAATATTTAGGCTCGTGGCTCACTGACACTTGGGAAAGCGATACTGAAATTCGTGCTCGCATCGAAATAGCCCGTGCGTCATTCACAAACATGCAGAAAGTCCTGTGCAGTCGTCAACTCTCCATCGAATTGAGAACCAGGCTCCTTCAATGCTACATCTGGCCCGTCGTCTTGTATCGGTGTGAAGCGTGGACCATGAAAGCAGAGCTCAGTAAAAAAGTAGAAGCTTTTGAAATATGGTCTTACCGTCGCATGCTTCGCATCAGTTGGACGGATAAAGTCACGAGCGTAGAAGTTTTGCGCCGAATGGGAAAGAATGTCGGACTGATTCGGACTGTCAAGCAGAGAAAGGTCGCCTACCTCGGACATGTTCTACAACATAATCGGTATTCTCTCCTGCAGACCATCATGATGGGAAATGTACTCGGCAAGCGAAAATGGGGTAGACGAAAGGACAGGGATTAAGACCGTGGAGCCATTGTTCAGATTGGCGCTTGACAAGGAACAATTTAAAAAGGTGACTGCCAACCTTCAGTAATGGAGAGGCACTTACAGCAGAAGAAGGAGGAAGTGAAATGATTGGAAATATTTTTCTTCATAACTTTACAAACTGAAATGAGTTTACACTTCATCTGTTTAATAGGTATTTAATAAAATTTATAAAAATAAAATTAATTAATTTTATTAATTTATAATTTTATTAATAAATATAGAATTAATTCTAGGAAGTTCAAATAGAGTTGCGGCAAAAAACTATTACATATTACATAATTTGGCCGTATTTTTTTCAAAGACACAGCTTATAAATGCCATCTGTCCGCACTTTTATCGAATTTGGGGACAGATGGCACTAAAATTCGCACATGTCCCATAAGTAGACGTGGGGACAAATGTGAATACTCCATATTTATTTGCATTGAAAATGATAATTATCGCTTCCCTGGCATATGCTGCCAAACCAATAGAAAATCATGCTTTACTGTATCTTAAATTAAATTTAGGAAGAATGATTTACTTACCACCCTGCTGAAAAGACGGAGCGTCTCCAAATCTTCGAGGATGTTGCTGGCTTTAGTGGTGATAAGCAGCATGTACAGCTTGTCCAGAGGTTGGTACACATATCTGCAGTAAAGTGAAATATATTGGTATTGTAATATTTAATTTAAAGAGTTAAACTTCTTTAATGTAGTCAGAAACATTTACAGCTCACGGACAGGACCTCAATGCATATTATTGCAAATCCTCTGTTTTGCCGACGCAGATAATCTAACTATAGTGCAAACGTGGTGCGGAGAGGAAACGCCTTAACAACCAATGGTGTAATCTGTGGCAATGTATACGCGGGCGAACCCCGCGCACATACCTAAGGCGCGGTACAACCGCTGTACCGCGCCTTAGGTGTGACAGAAGTGGTGCCGTGAGTAACAGCCTCCGTAACTATGGTGTAATCTGTGGCAGTGCATACGCGGGCGAATCCCCGCGCCTCACCGCGCACATACCTAAGGCGCGGTACAACCGCTGTACCGCGCCTTAGGTGTGACAGAAGTGGTGCCGTGAGTAACAGCCTCCGTAACTATGGTGTAATCTGTGGCAGTGCATACGCGGGCGAATCCCCGCGCCTTACCGCGCACATACCTAAGACGCGGTACAACCGCTGTACCGTGCCTTAGGTGTGACAGAAGTGGTGCCGTGAGTAACAGCCTCCGTAACTATGGTGTAATCTGTGGCAGTGCATACGCGGGCGAATCCCCGCGCCTTACCGCGCACATACCTAAGACGCGGTACAACCGCTGTACCGTGCCTTAGGTGTGACAGAAGTGGTGCCGTGAGTAACAGCCTCCGTAACTATGGTGTAATCTGTGGCAGTGCATACGCGGGCGAAACCCCGCGCCTCACCGCGCACATACCTAAGACGCGGTACAACCGCTGTACCGCGCCTTAGGTGTGACAGAAGTGATGCGGTGAGTAACAGCGTCCGTAACTATGGTGTAATCTGTGGCAGTGCATACGCGGGCCTCATTAGCTCATAATATCCATCCTCCTCCTTTGAAAATTTGTGTAAACAGGTGCAATTTGAAAATTTTAATACCGACTTCCATACTATTACTAAGTCGGTAGAAAACCCCAACCACTTGTTACATGTATCCGGAACAAAAATGCAACTATTTTTTTATACCAATTGTAACAAATCAAAATAACATGGTTGCGCGTACGCGGATGAACCCTCGCGCCCTTTCAGTCAAACTATACAGGGTGTTTGGAAGAGGGACCGACAAACCAAATGAGCGTGTTCGGGGACCCATTTGGAGAATACAAGATGGCCAAAAAAAAAACCCCGACACCCCAATTTTTTTTTTACTGTTTTCTGTGAATTTTCTCGTTTTCTCCAATATTGTACCAATTTTGCTTTGCGTGGCCTAAAGGTGTATTAGAGACCAAATTCAACTAAAAACATCCGGTCTAAAACAGATTTTACAAATGTTATGGTGGTAAATAGGTACAATTTCGGAGAAAAAGGGAAAAATCACAAAAAAAGTTACAACATATTGGGGGTCGGGGATTTTTTTTGCCCAAATTGTATTCTCCAAGTGGTCCCCCTAACACGCTCATTTGGTTCGTCGGTCCCTCTAGCAAACACCCTATATAAGGTCTTTGTTAATTAGCGCACAATATTGAACGGGGTGGTTTGGAATCGATAACTGATCATGTAAGTAAAAGGACAAAAATCATATTTTTTAAATATGTGTTATGAACCCATATTCACCGCTCCGCGAAAGAACCATAGTGCGACTGAACGCACGACGGTGGCGCTACATCACAGCAAAGAATAGAAAACAGTAACAACGCGAGACATACGTACCTACTTGACCCTGTGGACAGACTATAAAGTCGGATGTTGCCCCACACAGGCGTGCCGTCGATAAGGCAGTAGGTTTAGGCATAGACACAGAGATCAGCTGTGTAAACATTCGCGTGTAGGTGGGTTCGTACGTCGTTGTACCTATTCTAACTGGGTAGGTATGTCTCGCTTTATTACTGTTATCTATTCTGTGAAGTGATGTAGCGGCGCCTTCGTGCGACGTAGTATTTGTTATGATTAGAAAAATTAAATTCAAAACTAAATTTCAAGTATTTTTTCTACCAAACGCCAAGAAATTTCTTGGAATTTTTCAAGCACAGGCGCAGTATTGATCTGATTGGGTATTGATAGTTAGTAATCTGTGAAATTGACCACTGACAATGTTGATTATTATGAAAGCCAGTTAAACTAAATCAAATATGCTATATTTTTTTCAATATGTTTTACTGCCTAAAGTCAATTGCATATTGTGAGATTGGTAGGGCTATTATGTATCTCAGTTGCTAACAAATGTTGATTGAAATCGAAAAAGATGGCGACTCTATGTCAGTTTTGTCAGCTCCGGTCATCAACTTACTAACATTATTGCTTACTGGAGTTGTCAGAACTGACATAGAGCGGCCATTTTTCAAGATTTAAATCAACATTTGTTAGCAACTGAGATACATAATAGCCCTGCAGTTGCCTATCATAAACTCACAACAATGCAATCATGCACAAAATCAAATTAAATTACATTATTTGCAAGAATAAATTCATAATTAAAAATTGGTCTTTTGCTTATGTCCATAATTTAACATATAAATGTCTATGTATTGTGCCAGCAAGGTGCAAGCTGATGTGTTAATCACTTCATTGTTAATTTAATAATAATAAAAAAAATACGTACATATCAACAACCACAAAACCAAATTAAACTAGTTATTTGAAAATTCAAAAAATATATCAGCGATAAAATACTAAACTTTACATTTTTTTTATGCCAGTCAATAAAACTTTTCTCATACATTTAGTACTGAAAAACAATTAATCAACTCTAAATATTTTTTGTTGCCAATCAATCATATGGCAAATAGGATTCAAAAGACTCTAGGACCAAGTGAGGTTTACTAGAAATGTTGAAAAAACCAAAAACTTTTCTTAAACATTTTGTACTAAAAAAAACTGATAGACTCCAAATATTTTTGTTACCAATCAATCCTATTGCATATAGGGATCAAAAGACTCTATTGGACCAACTGAGGTTTGATTATTGGAAATGTTAGAAATAACCAAAAACTTTTCACAAACAATTTGTACTGAAAAACAATCAACTCTAAATATGTTTTGTTGCCAATCAATTCTATTGCATATAGGGAACAAAATACTCCATGGGACCAATTGAAGTTTACTAGACTTGTAAGAAACAACCAAAACATTTTCCCAAACTTATTGTATCGAAAATCAATTAATGAACTCTAAATGTTTTTTGTTGCCAATCAATCCTATTGCATATAGGGAACAAAATATTCTATGGGGCCAATTGAGATTTACTAGACGTGTAAGAAACAACCAAAACATTTTCCCAAACTTATTGTATCGAAAATCAATTAATGAACTATAAATATTTTTTGTTACCAATCAATCCTATTGCATATAGGGATCAAAAGACTTTATGGGACCAACTGAAGTTTGAATATTAGAAATGTTGAATAAACCAAAAACTTTTCTTAAACATTTTGTACTGAAAAACAATCAACTCTAAATATTTTTTATTGCCAATCAATCCTATTGCATATAGGGATTAAAATACTCTCTATGACTGACTGAGGTTTATTAGAAATGTTAGAAATAATCAAAAACTATCCCCAAACATTTTGTACAGAAAAAACAATTTACGTATAAAGTTTGCAACTTAATTAAACCTAAATATATAGGCTGTCTTTGTCTCTATAATTGTGAAATCAAACAACTGATCCCTTTTCAAACAGCAAACAATGAATATTCTTACTAGACAAAGATAAATAGTTAATAAGACCTGCTGTAATTTGTAATTTTCAAAAAACTTCAACTATACCTAATTTTATCTAATATGTTTTTAAAGCACTAATGCCTGCTTAGAGATACCAAACATTGCAATATAAAAGCAAGAAAATCACATCCTTGGACGGGATTTAAACCTGCATCTTCAGACAATCCTTGACGTCATGACCACTAGGCCACCAAGACTCACCAAGCATTAAATTTTAAGTCTCTATATTATTTTTAACCGTCATATGGGGTCAGTATCCCTCGGTGGCCTAGTGGTCATGGCGTCCAACATGGATTGAAGGAAGCAATGGGTCCAAATCCCATCCGAGGATGTGAATTTATCTCTCTAAAATTGCAATATATCTAACTTATCAAGAGTGTCTTGAAAAACTATTTGAGGATCAAATCAGACGAAGGTATATAACTATTTAATTATCTATACGTTTTATATGATTTTTGAAGCATTAACACAATTAGCAAAACAATTTACGAGTTGCAGGTAAAATCCTGTCCATGTACATATTATATTATGTACCTATACATACTCTCTAAAATTCCTAAACATAATTCAACTATTTACAGTTTGTATGCAAGCTCACATACTACATTTCGAAGGCCCGAGCTTTCAGCTTGTCTGAAGAGGGCTAATCAAATGATAATTACCTAACAGATTCAGTTTCCACGAAAGTGTGTTGGCGTCCCGCAGTCATAAGCTTCGGGAAAGCGGCTAGCAATCCTTCTATACGTGCTTTCGTCATCTCCACGAACTGCCGGGACACTAAAGCTGTAAAACAACACGAAAATTGTTGTACTAAGGCATGTTCTAGAAATGAATCGTAACCGTGTTGTGTTGACTTGAAACCGTATTAATTATGAATATGTACCTTTCCCGGATTTTGTACATACAGTAGCAGCGATTAAAACCTGGAAAACATACAAATACACGGTTCAAAACTGCATCTAGATACGCAAAAGAAACTTCGACTAACATCGTACAAATAGTAAGGTTTGTAGAAATTATTATACAGCAAAAAAAGGATTGTCATTATTTTCTTAATTACCATTTTGAAATAGTGAATATACTTCCAAGAAATTTTTAAATAGTTTCAAAATAAATACAATTCATAGATCTGTCTGTGACATTTGAAATATTCTGACATGATGACGTGACAGTCGTGACGTGACACAGTTGACAGCGCAAGGGGGCGTTCCGTACCTCAGGGTTGTTTAGTTGTTTTCTAACTCGCTCTGAGGTACGGAACGGCACGATTGTTTTCTAACCTCAAATAGACTTTGACAAATTCGACATTGACAGATCACTTGATCCTTACCTAATTTTCTTTGAGACGAGAGAAGAAGAAGAAGTTTGTTGTAGCCTGATTGGTCAAATTATGTCAGATGCGGGTTGCAACCTTTTACCGATCGATTTAATGGTTAAAAAGTTGCGACGCTCCGAGGTTCGGGACGCTCGAGTTAGAACAACCGAATGCTTTACCCTGGGTTTCGGCACGGCGCGGCGGCGGTGTTAGTGCGAAAAGTTGCACTCCAAGTGCGCTCTCACCGAGGTTCTGAACCCGGCCCAATGTACGTTCAGAAAAGTCTCAAAACTAATCAGTGTTATGCCAAAACGTTCCAATCCAACCCATAAAATTATGTTGAGTATACCAACTGTAGTTTTTCCACCAAAAAGTGCAATAAAGACCCACGTCCGGAGCATAGTTGCTTGTAATCGTGAATTGACAGCTATGTATTTGACGGCATAATCATGCGATTTTAGGTCTTATGCTTAGTTGAGGCAAAAGTGGCAATAATAACATTTTTGAGCTTGACGAACGCTTTAACAAAAGAGCCATCAATGACAACGCCATCAATGCCCTCATAAGTTAAACGAACGCACCTTCGAACGCACTATAATACTCCTTTGAGTACTATTCTATGTACGTAGTATATATATATAACTATTTTACGGTCACAACTAGTATAGATGCTAGCGCATTTTATGGTCTAGTCGTCTAGTCCACAGACAATTATACGTACTACTCTAGGGGTGCGTTCTTATTTGTCGTCCGAAGACGGACGATCGCTCCAAGCAGAGCGGCGCTCATCATCCGCCTTTTAAGAACGGCTCTGTATCATATCTGTCACTGTCAAAATCTCTGATCAATCATTTCCAATAAATATGAGTTTATTATACAAACCTGCTTGATCTTGTAGACACACCCAGCCTAGATCATCGAATAAATCATCCTATAAACCCGCGCCGGTACACCGGTGACCAAATCTATACATTGCATAAAGCCGCGCTGGTACACCGGTGTACCGCAGTCAAAACCCATATCAAGACTGAATATAAACGTTAACTGTTCAAATATAGAATACATTTCGGTTTATTAGATCTTTTTTAATACTAATAAGCACCTAGAAAATTTTTATACATAGAAATATAATTTTGATTATCAGTAGGCTAGTAAAAAAACAATGGGCGTCGATATCATATTTCTTAAGCTTTTGCAGGTGTGCGTCTGCTAGTGTATTGTTTTCGTGAATAAGTACCATTTCAAGGTAAAAACCTAAGAAAAAGCTTATAATCCTCTTATATTATGGTTTTGTGAGCAATTCCCAAAATTTGATAAAGGCAGCCGCCATATTGTTTTGATAACGAGTGGGACTACGATTTTGAGATCTATTTGGTTATCGTTAGAGTATAATATGTTTGTATGACAATTTGTGGATTTATTATGGATAATTTATAAAATAGGTAGTATAGCTTTTAAAAGTCTAATATACCGTTGTGATTGTATGTATACTCCTTTTATACCTGCTTGAAAGATAAAATTGGTCTTTGTAGAATTAATTTCATTTGTTATTTTTTTTGTTGCGGTACAAGTTTTTTGTATTTTTTCGGTTGACTTTACCTCTATAATTTGACTTAAAAGAAACAGATAAAATATTAATAAAATAAAGGAAGATGTACTGCGTAACCAGTGTAAAGTTACGACGTTTATAGATATAAAATAGAACAAATAGCTGTTTTACTACGATTTTATTCATGCAAACGCTCGCGGCGCGCGCAATTTTTTTTTCAAATAGTAAATTTTCGCGCGCTTTTCCCGTTCGATTTGGCGCCATAATATTTTTATTTTTAAGCTACTTCAAAGGGTTAACTGACCATTTTCGGTCACAACACTCATCACTTCCATATTTTCCATCTTAGCGACACCGCAGCGGCTGAAATTGCCCTATATAAGTACTACTATATGGGCTGAACACTACTTAAAATGTCTCACTCGCTCGGAAGAAATTTATTAAAAATTATGTACTTTTTCCACGACACACAACTAAAACAAACATGAACATAAGTCTACGGAATACAAAAGTAACCTAAAAAACAAACAAAGCTCAAGTCCTAACTGTCAAATGAAACGTCAGGGCGATATTTATCCACCGATTTCGTGGGGCGACCGGTGCGTCGTCGAGCGACATATAAGAACGCTCCGGATGATCATCGGGCGATCGCTCCGGGCATATAAAAACGATCGGAGCGTCATCGGACGTCGTCGGACGACAAATAAAAACGCAACCTAGTCTATGCAATGAAGTGTTGCCAACTTAGTGGATTTTCCACTAAAACTGGTAGTTTCGACCCCTCTTTTAGTGGCAAAATATTGCTTTTAGTGGCTGGTGGTTTTTTCTTGTGGTGTAGTAAAATTCAGTTTTAATTATTGTATTACATTTTCAACAAGTACTTAACACAATAAAGGAGCTCTAATTGATATGACTTAGTTCAATACATGTGCACGATGTCGCGTCAGGCGCGAATCTCTAGGTAAGCTAACTGCATTATTAGTTTTTAGAATGGCAACAATAAATAGAAGAGAAAATATTGCTGTTTAGTCTATGACTTAAAGTTGGAGGGAAAAGGCAGTCCAAGTTACAGATTAGGAAGTACATGTATAAATAGTTGAATTGTAAAAAGTGAGCAGAGTTAATCGTCAGTGAAATTATCCAGCCGTTTCAACTACAGGATCTTCTTCCTCCCAAGCTGAGTATAACTGATTGTCCATTACGTTTAGGAGGGTCCTGGGCGTTGAGACGCCTATGGCCTTTTCAGTGTATCATGTTATATTCGAACCTTGTTCTATAGTTATCAATCACCCCTTCGGGGCGCCGGCTTGGATGTATGCCCTGGGATGCATCTCAAGAGGTGCCCTGATTGTATACCTACAGTACGGTCGTCGGTAACTCAGGTTCATATCTCGTGATCCAATTCGGGAGGCGAGATCTGGGTTATTTTATTATACTTAACGTTAAGTTATTACGTGCGCATGTGTTTGATGAGTGAGTGACATATCAGAGACGTCTGAGTAATTCCTCGCACCCTTATGAGAGTTAGATTTACTCTCTAGGTACTGTGGGTGTGTCGTAACATTGTGACACGGTGATTGATAGTTGCTGACTGTAACCAGCTACATTATGTTCTGCAGTTATCCAAAAAGTATTGCACCGAGGAGCGCCACGGGCCTACCGGGACCCTCCGTGGCTAGATGGATAATCAGGGTTACTCATCTTGCCATAATCTATGCAGGAGGTGGAAGGAGACAGCCGGCAACAACACAACTCACATACTCAACGCGAAGCAGAACTGTGGAGCTAGCAACCTACAGGAAGACGAATCCAGGTATGTGATTACATTGTTGGTAACATCGCGAACAGAGGACACATAATTCCCCAATACCACATACATCATATATTATCTGTCTTAACGATAAGACGAGGAGAAAAAATGTTATCCATTTCGCGATACACGAGTCGATGATCAGTTGCGACTTGCGACAAATTAGTTTATTGAAATGGAATGAGATACAAAAATTGTTTGGAAACAAGTATTTCTTTTTAAAGATGCTCAAAGAGATTCAACTTCAAGTGACTTTCGCGATTTCTCACTTAATAATGCCTCATTCCAATGCAAATGTTGAGGGACTAATTACCAGTATGAATAAAATAAAAAACAAACAGAGGAATAGGATGAAGTAAAATCATTTAACAGCTATATAAAGAGCTATATAGAGAGTACGCTGTGGTTTGTGGTTGGAAGGTAAATGCTGCAACAACTATGAAATTCCAATAAACGTTGTAAAACAAATCGGTACCAAAGAATCGTATCAATCTGAAATCGACGATGAGTGTGCGGTGCAAAAACGATTCATCTGAAAATTATTTAATTTTATTTGAAATAGCAGTAAATTATTACTTTCATCATTTGAATGTTCCTAATCATGACTTGTTTATTTACTAATTGTATGAATTGTATGTTCAATTTACTGATTGTTGATATGTTAAAACATATAATAAAGTAAACTTATAACTAAAATACGTATTGTTTTCTTTCACAATAGCTTCAAATTCGTTTAGTGGAAAATTAAGCGATTTTGTGAGTAGGGTTATTTTAGTTGTTTTAGAATAGGGTTATTTTAGTTGTTTTAGAAGTTGAATCTGGTGGAGGGCTAGTTTTAAGAGTTGGAAACACTGATGCAACGTCAAAAGCACGAGGGTTTCACTTCCTTACTGCCCTGTGGGCCATAGAAAGATGTTGTCTATGGTTGAGCCACCACGCATGACTACTCCACAGTTATCCATGTTCTATTAAACGGTGGCTTCGTTATCTTCATAATAGAATTCTAAAAGAAATTTGAGCAAAGAGTTTGCGTAATCTCATATCGTTGTCTAATCATCATTTGTTTGAGAGTTGTCATTGATTGACGGACGTATGTCAATGGTGAAAATTACTATGAGCTAAATTATATTTTATTATCGTGTTTCTATTCCTATAATATATGTTTACACATTATACATAAATGTTGTCTTACTTCAATGTACGTTGTCGGTGAGCAAAAATACTCAATCCCGCTCAGGTTATGTGTCAATTCGATGTTTCATGAAGAACGGGTGTAAACAGTATTATGGCTACAGAAGGTAAAGTTGCAAGCATAACTTCGAGCGGCGAACGACTGGATAGACCGCAGCCGGCACACGAAACGGGTATGATTTTAACATACATACAAAAATTAGATGGAAACTCATTTTACAATACACGGAAATTCATGATCGAGTGTAATGGCGACCTGTGGAGTACACTCATACGACACTGGTGAATTCTGATAAGGCATAAAGAGAGACTAAAAAGCAAGAGCGAGGATATGTTTGATGATATAATCACATTGCCTGGTTCACGTGAGATATGCAATGGAGTCATGGTAAGTTTTAAGGTCAGCTTTTGCAGAAAATGGCCTAAACAACCGCTGCAGACTTATGTCAAAGCTACAAGGCTCAGCGAAATATGTTCAACCAATGAGACTTGCAATGGAAAACTGAAATATAGAGTTGACTATATACTATGTGTAACCAAGACCAAGATGTGACCAAGCTGTTACAAATGCAGGATTCATACAGTGCAGTGCAGATCCAAGTACAAACACCAAAGATACTGCAGTATTAATGGATAAACCACACTAAGCCAGAAATCTCTACAGAAAAAGGCACATTTTATTGAATATTTTAATTTAATCTAGTCATGATATGATAAAATTAAAGTTAAGAAATGTTAATTTATTGGAACATTTACGTAAATAAACCTTTTATTAAAAACCTTTGTATTAAGGTATTACTTGATACCTATTAACCCAGATTTTCTTCAAAACTCTTTTATTATCAATGTAAACACTTGTCTCATGCGTTAAATAACATTACTGATATCTGTTTTACATAATCATGACTAATATGTACGTATTTACAGTTATTTAATACATATTAATTTATTTTTACTAATTTGTTAGGTACTTACCTAAATAACAAAACGAAAATGTTTTATTAGAAATTGTAATCATGCATGTTTTGAATCATTGTAATCATGCATCTCACAAAACATAAGTGCTGTCAATATGTAAGGTAAATAATATGTATGGTATGGTGTTACTCTTAATAATTTATTTTGTGATTTTAGAATGTGTTCTTCAATAAATGGATTAAATTATCTTAAACTTGATTTTTAATTTCATAAACCCTGGTTTACTTAACAATATTTTAATAGATTAGATAGGAACGCTTATTGCTACCTCGATATCAAACAACACATCCCTATTTATCGATATCGATACCCCCGCGCTCGTCTTCCACGTCACTAATGCGTTCCACGTCACTAATGTCACACATGTAATACGAGCGCACGACTATAAACCGTCAAAGTGGATGGCACTGAAAAAGTTAAACTTCCCGCTAACGTTCTGTTGTTTGCTTTAGTGATTGCCTATCCATATCTATCTTTAGATATATTCTGATTAATCTATGGTCAAAAGAGAGATTGGGGTTATTTTATTTTATCTGCTAAAAATATAAAAATCGTAAAATATACGCTTTCGTCATTAAATTTCGCATTTACATTTAACATGAAAAATCTACTATATTAAATATGGAGCTCAATAATTGAGTGGTCGTTAAAATTCTATGGAATACATTTGCATAGCAGTGAAACCTTTTAACAGTGGTAAGTGAACCAATATTACCGTATTTTTTTTATTATGTATCGTTTTGAGATTTAGAACATTAGGTCACAAGCTGTCTCGTTACTTCTGTTTTGTAACTTCAGGTTCAAGCATTATTTCGCTAATGGTTCGCCAATTTAATTTGCATACAATGGTACTTTATGCCTGATCTGTTCATCCTATTATCCAACTGTTGTTTGTCATATTTGATGCAATGGCCCTGTCAATATAGATGGGTGATGGGTGTAGTTTGTTTTTGAGTCTATTCCATAGTCTGTTTTTTTGATACATTTATCTAAATAAAGTAGTGCTTAATTAAAAAGTTTTGTGTGATGGAAGAAACTGCCCTTATTGATAGTGATGATGAGGTACACAAAGATACTTTAGATAATATAAACAAAGATTTATAAATTACTGATAAAGGGTTCAATAAATCCAACTTGGTACTTAGGCTCCTATCTTCTGTAAACAAAGTATATACTAACTGTTACTATTATCTCATTTTGTGGTCTGGTGCATAAACATCTACATGCATGGATTAACAGAATAATGTACGTAAATAATTACACCCGCAGCCTCCAATTGAGAAAATGAATTTGTGTATATGGCTCAATTGTACTGAATGATAATGGACAAGTTAATCACATGAAAGCATTTCATAGTTCATACAGTATGCTATATAATTCGATCAACATACAAAACATACTACAAACTTAGGACTAGCTTTATTCAATTCTCTTATCAATAGAACTAAATAATTTCCTGTTATATGTCTTGTTTCCCACTATGTATTCTGTATGAAAATTGAGTACTTCCTTAAACATGTTGGACTTTATTGACAGTCCGCAGTTAAGAAGTATGTGTAGAAATGAAGAGATGTAATGCGTGCCGTGTTCGTACTGACCGGGTCGCAACCAGATGCCGTGAGCAGGGCGACCGCGACCCGCTCTTAGAATCATCTACTATCTCACAGGAGGAGACCTACGATAATATCAATTTTGTAAGATCTATGTTTTGCATTTACACCTCAAACTGACCATAGTCACATTGTGCATCTGTGTACTGAACACAAATGATATAATAATCATTACCCACCCAAGGAGTGAATGGTATGTACTTAACATATTAATTATCTGATTTTCTTTATGAATGATAGAAAGCTTACAATCAATAAGATTTGGCAGTGCCATTAGTATATTGGGTATTGATGATTGAGAAGGTATTTCATAATATACTCACTTAGTATACTTATTATCAGTTACAATTATTGTAACTGATATTAAGTGAGTATATTATGAAATACCTTCTCAATCATCAATACCCAATTGTACTTTTGCTCAGTTGTAAATATCAAGAGATAAAGAAACTTGATATGATTTAGGTTCAAAAAATAAATGCCACCTGGACTATTAATTATTCAGAATGGCTAATTTATGAGATTATTCAATATTTCCAATGAAGTTTAACTGTCCTTCACTGATGAACCATATATTCAATCACAAGATTAATTGCAAGCTGTTTAGATATTAATTTAGAATTTATTTTACAGGAGTTTTAGTTTTTTTTTACTAATACTTTAATTGGTACGAATGCAAGCCTCCACTTCATTCCGATTAAAGAATTTCATACCATATTTTCTTTCCATTCCTCAATGAGTCCACAGAAGTATCAATGACGATCAGTGAAGGAATATTTTTAAGAACATTTTATTTGTTATCTAACAAAAATCTTAGTATTCTTTATGAACAGGCAAGGACTCCCATGATATTTACGGGAAAATTTTCTCTGACCAGTTTTGAACATATTTGAAAAATTTGTAAAAATATTAATTTAGTAAAAGAAATGTCTAATTTGCTTTTAATACTTGCTTACATTTTGTACTTTTTGTTAGTGAAAGTACAGAGTAATTGTGTGAGGTAATTGTACAAGGGTAGAGTGTTTTGTTTCTTAGGTCTTAGAATCCCTCACAGCACTAACGCCTTTTCTTCTGACACAGATTGTCAGCTTTCTCTAAAAAAGCAACCCAAAAAGTAAATCTACTTTGCCTGCCTGTTTAAAAAATAATCAGTTACCTACTTTCTAGGTGGTCCAATTTTCTACCCTTTTTTTGTTTAATAGGAAAGTTACATTATTGTGTGTTCTGTGTTTATCTAAGAAGGTAAATTGTAGGTGGGTGGTTTTTTGTAGTAAAGTTGTGTATCTTCTTTTTTGAGCAAAATTATGTGCATAACCCTGGTCAGTTTGATGTGGATGTAATGTTAAAGTAGCTAGCACAGTATTGTTAATCAGCATTTATATAATGTATGTGCACATATGTCTAATTATGCACATTGTTTTATTTTCTGTCATGTTAGACATGATCTTTGAATTCATATTATTTCATCCTGTTTTTAATACTTGCATTCACATAGATGTTGTAGGTCTCTTAAATGTATTACACAATTTTATATTTAGCACCATGGGCTTCTAGATTGTTTACTATAAAAAATAGCAATATGATATATTTATTATTATCATGCATTCAGTTCTTTATGTGTGTGTAGCTTGTGAAAATTTGTGTTTACTGAATATCTGTCTGTGAGTTAGATGTGGCTCGGGCCCTCCTCAGAGTTGGGCTATTTTTCACCACAGAGGCCCGGTGTGGCTTTGTACAAAGGCTAGTGGCCAACCCTAGTGTTTTTTATTCATATATATTTTGGGGACTTTGAGTTGAGTTTGTGACAGTTGTTTGACATTGTCTATGTCAGTCCCATGACACATTACATTCAGCAACGGATATCAATTGTCTATGGACAGCTTGTAGATGCCCTGATAGAGCAGATAGTACCTGATGTTTAGTCAGATAGGATGCTCTCTCTAGTCCTCATCAAGAATCAGCTACGTATATATTAAGTCTCAAGACAGCACTTCGACAACACTCCATTACAAGATGATATATATCTTCGAATACTCCACACACATTACAATTGGGGCTTACCCTAGTGTTGAAGTTTTCCAGCAGCCCGATGGCCTCCGGCATAGCCTGATGTTGTCTTAAGGCAGACAACCAGGGCCAACTAAGCCATTGGTCGTGTTAAACCAATAGCTTAGATGACAATGCCATTAGCAGTCATCCAAGTCATGACCACAGCAAGATTGGAACATTGTTGATATGTTGGAAAGTACAAGGCAAGCTCCACTGTGCGTTGGTTTGAATGTGAGAGTAGATAACTTTATAAACCAATGAGCATTCCAGTTATAACTTCTACTATTTTTTTTTAATGTACTTGCCTTGCGCAATTTGGCCAATGTCGCGTGGATAAAGCACGAAACAAATGCAGGAGATTTACCGGTGCTATTCAAAGTGGTTGGTGTAGAGATAGAAATGCAAAATTAAATGCAAGTATTGCATTAATTCTGTAATAAAGAGGAGAACACGGGTTGACTAAGATCAGCTAATAAGATCCAGCTATGCACACAAATCCTAATTTAAAAAAAAAAACTCAAAAATTAAGAAAACAACTTCATTTTAAATCCAGAAACTGTAAATAAAAAATCTATTTAATAGGTAACAGTGGGTCTAGCACGAATTGTTGTGTAATGTAGGGCCTTACTTATAAACGCTGCTTATTTTTACATGACATCATTTAGTACTGCGCACAGCAAAATAGTTGTTCTGCGCCGTACTAAGTGACGTTGTATGATAATGGACTGTATTTTTTATTTTAATTTTCTAAATGAGAAATCCGTTAGGTTGCGCGATAGAGGTCAAACTGAGGTTACGAAAATATTTTGTATTATCTATGGTCAAAATTAAGCTTCAAACGTTCATTCTAGTAAAAGGGGGTAGCTTTGAAACTGTGACTACAGAAATTTAAGCAGCGTTTATATGTAAGGCCGGTAATGTGTAGTACACGTGAAATAGTACAAACTGTCATTTAGCTATGGCAAATGTGAGACAGATAACTCATAGTTTGTACGCCGAAGCGTGACGTGTTTACGTTTACGATACGAATACTTTTTCGCAAATTGTTTGTGCGCTACAGCCTCTGATAAGTAAATGCCTCTCGACTGTATTTCACTAAGGTCTATAAGTTTTTGAACCATTTCAGGTTTGTTTGCATTAATCAAAAATAAATTATCATAAAAACAAAAGCAGTGGGGATTTTAAAATATGTAGTAATACGTTATTTTTGTTTAGAATAGAATAGAATAGACTTTATTTATGGCAAAACACATACAAAAACATTTCGTTGTAACGCATAAATATATAATATAATAATATAATATGGGACAACATCCACACAAAGGTCTTCAGGTCCCAAACTAGGTAGAGCCTGTACTATGGTAAACTGATGACTGATATACATACTTAAATATATACACACCCAGACACAGGTCAAACAGACATGTTCATGCACACAAATGTTTGACCTGTCCGGGGATCGAACCCGGGACCAGCGGCTCAGAAGGCAGAGGTGCTACCAACGGCGCCAACCGGCCTGTCATGTCATGTCAAATCCAAACAATAATTACAAAACACAATAAAATAAATGATTTTTGCAGCCTTCTGCCACAAATCGGCTCCAACTCAACATGGTGCTGATCGTAAACAACCAGCGTTAGTCTTCCGTTGAGGCCGGTAGGTGACGTCACGCACGGTTACACATTGTACTTACTATAATATCTACAAGAAACAATTTGCAAAACACACCCTGTAGAAGAAGTTAAATTATAATGAAAGATTTAACAGAAATAATAGAATAAAATATACAGTGACATATAATAAGTGTAATAATTGTTCAAGATGAGAACTAAAATTTTTTTTTTTAAATTACACATTGAGTCAGGTATTCAAATTAATTCTTACGAATCACATGGTTGTACATCACAGAGCATTGAAGGCATCACCAGGGGCAAAATAACATAAAACTATACGCGGTATATCCGTTCAATGTTGTTTTATTTAAATAAAGTTATCAAAATAAGTAACTAACCATTAACAATAGTTTTGCTTTCTCTCTCTCTCTCTCTCTCTCTCTCTCTCTCTCTCTCTCTCTCTCTCTCTCTCTCTCTCTCGCTCTCTCGCTCTCTCTCTCTCTCTCTCTCTCTCTCTCTCTCATTCTAGAGACCTGGAGCCCTACTCCCACCTCTGTTTCACCTACCATTAAATTTGGTACCGACACGTCATTATAGCAAGCTTAAAATAATAATGGATTACTATATACGTTTTGATGACGTATAATCAAATTGTCCACTAAATTCGCGTACTTTGACACTAAGTTCAATTGTTCCAATGTCAAATTTTTGTTAATAATTTTTGTAGATCCGTACTCCCACGTCTTAAATAGTCATATTGCAACCTTACCATTAAATTTGGTTGACTGTTGTGTATCGGTGGGAGTACGATAGTAAGTATGATTATTATAAGCTTCAAAAAACGATATTAAAAATATTTAGTGACAGTTCCGCTGAAAAAGCTCCTTTTCAGCGGAAGTGTCACAAAATATTTTTTAATATCGTTTAGTATCGTTAGTTACACTTCCGCTGAAAAGGAGCTTTTTCAGCGGAACTGTCACTAAATATTTATTAATATCGTTTTTTGATAATGGATTTCCGCAAAGTAACGCCTGAATCAATAAATTATTCTAACCTTATTATAAAACGCTCCTCATTTATGATAGTTTCGCAAAAGCTGGGAGTAGACCCCTGCACCTATGCGGTAATGTCTCAGTGTATGTAGGTATATATTACCTATATATAAGTAGGTATATATATATAGTACCTATATATAATTTGCTCGTTATTATCAAGCAATTAAACAGGACGACTAAATGACGCAACAATGAACTAGTGAAAGGCCACCCCATCTTAATCTACGTAATGTTCCGTGTTAACTCGTACAAAACATATAACATAGAAGGGATATTAACAAAATAGCTAGCGCGGTCCAATCCCAATTTTAAAACAATAACATTTACAATGCTTTACATAAGGTTGAGAAGTGATGCGAAGATGCAATTGAATACGTGCTAATACTTTATACAGGGTTATTGGTAATTAGACCGGATCCTTTTAAGGGGTGGTAGGGAATGCCATTTGCAACAATATGACTGTACATTGTGATATCCGGAAATGAATCATTTCTGTGATATTCTTTTTTTTTATTTTTTTTCGGAAAATCCAGTTTTACTACTTTAAAATTCAATAAAAAAAAAGTAATCAACCGATTTCAATTCTGTTCGCAGTTTTAGAGAAACCTTGTTACAGCTCTTAATAATAAACAATAATATCGTACTAACGTAGATCCATCCAAAAACTAGAGGCTTTTTCATAATTTTTATTTGATAATTTTTGTAAGATGCTTTACAAAAACCTTTGTTTTCTCTACAAAAACGATAGTAAATTAAGTCTGCATTTTATTTAAAAAACATCTACAAGTCTTTAGCTATCTAACGAGGTAAAAAAATTAGCACTTTATTGCACAATTGCAGAAATAATGCGATAACAAAGACTCAGGTAGAGACATTCCGAGAAAGGGTTTTAGACAACGGTATCCATGTTGAATGCGCCGTCTCCCTCTCGCTTATGTTTGTTGAACGAGCAATGAGAACCCAGTTTGCTCAAGCGCATCGTACTGTTCAGACGCTCTTTGGCAACCCTTTATTATGATTAAATTTCGACCTTGATAACGTTATTGGACTTGTGTAACTTCTTTTTCTGTGATTCGGCTAGTGAACTGGACTTTTTGATTGATTGCTTACCCGACGACTTGGCTTGTACTAAAGGATCTGATCATGACTGCGGAATCCCACGACCATCTACCTCGGCTTCGAGAGTTCACAAACGAAGAGTATGCGGACATACTGTTTTGCTATGGTTTTGCCAACGGCGTCGCTACACATGCTCGAACGGAGTATCAGTCTCGATTTCCACAGCGCCGTTTACCCCATGTGAGTGTATTTGACGGAGTGTACCGGCGACTACGAGAAACTGGTCAAGTTCAAAGACGACAAAGTGATGCTGGACGATCTCGTATTTATCATTCGGATGAAGAGGAACAGATAATTCGCATGTTTGAGCAAGATCCTACGACTTCAACAAACATCATTGCACGACGTCTTGGCATGTCGCAATGGAAAGTATGGAACACAGTGCACCGCTCAAGACTCTACCCGTATCATTTGACTCCGGTACAAGTTATCCAAGACGGAGATCCTGCACGTAGAGTCGAATTTTGCAGATTCATGTTGAACACCGATATGGAAGATGCCAATTTTTTATTAAAAATCTTATGGACCGACGAATCCAAATTTGATCAGGATGGAATATCAAATTATCATAATATTCATTATTGGGCCCCGAAAGATGACGGTAACCCAAACAAGAAAAGATTACAAGGATCACAAAGAAGGTTTTCCGTTAATGTGTGGATGGGCATTATTAAGAATGAATTGATCGGCCCTTTCTTTCTGCCCAACAACCTCAATGGTGAAGCGTATGAATTTTTTTGAGAAACGAACTTTATGAGCTACTCAGTGAAGTACCCCTTGAAACCCGCAGAAACATGATTTACCAACATGATGGTTGCCCCGCACATTTTAGTTTGAGCGTCCGTGAGTGGCTCAATCGTCAGTATCCCAATATGTGGATTGGCAGAGGAGGACCCATTCCGTGGCCGGCCAGAAGTCCCGACTTGACTCCCGTCGACTATTACGTATGGGGTCACATGAAAAGCTTGGTGTACGACGATACTCTTGGACCTGTGGCAACCATCGAAGAACTGAAACAGCGCATAATAAATGCAGCAGAAAAAACGAAAATTAATTTAAATACAAGTGTTGTTAAAAGCAATTTACGCAGACGTATGCGTCTCTGCATTCAAAATTCTGGCTCACATTTTGAGAACGAACTGTAAAAATAATAAATACAGACTAATTACATCTACTCTTTTATTTCTTTAAAAGAAATTAAGTTACCTTAAGAAAGTATTTCTTCCATAGCTACTTCTCATGGACTATTCTCATTCCTTTCTCGGCCTTTTGTAATCGCATTATTTCTGCAACTGTGTAATAAAGTGCTAATTTTTTTACCTCGTTGGATAGCTAAAGACTTGTAGATGTTTTTTAAATAAAATGCAGACTTAATTTACTATCGTTTTTGTAGAGAAAATAAAGGTTTTTGTAAAGCATCTTTCAAAAATTATCAAATAAAAATTATGAAAAAGCCTCTAGTTTTTGGATGGATCTACATTAGTACGATATTATTGTTTATTATTAAGAGCTGTAACAAGGTTTCTCTAAAACTGCGAACAGAATTGAAATCGGTTGATTACTTTTTTTTTATTGAATTTTAAAGTAGTAAAACTGGATTTTCCAAAAAAAAATAAAAAAAAAGAATATCACAGAAATGATTCATTTCCGGATATCACAATGTACAGTCATATTGTTGCAAATGGCATTCCCTACCACCCCTTAAAAGGATCCGGTCTAATTACCAATAACCCTGTATATATATTTCGTACAACCAAATGATTAAATTTTAAATGTAAAGCAGTCCCGAATATGTTCGAAACCCGGGTCGACGTATTCGATCCCCAACGTGAGTGTTTTGCCGGTTAATTATAGTAATAGATTAATATGTGTCAGAATCATGAGAATTTCAATACAAACATTTATACTGAAACAAAGAACTCAATATTTAAAAAAATACGTCACAGAGAAAAAAACCTTGTAATTTTAGTTACAAAATTAAAGTTTTTTATCTGTAGGTAAAAGGTAAAGGTAAAGGTGTCGATTCTGTAAACATTCTCTTAACTAAAAATCTCTAAATTATGTCAGTACTTATTCTGTTCAGGCTAAAATCCAAATCCAAACACTTCCGAATGACAGCACTAAAATTAGGCATCTCTCTTCAATTGTGGCGATATTTTAGACAGTTTAGTCGTCACGTAACTTGGTGCTCGCTAAACTTACCTAAAATAACCGAAAATAGAATAGAATAATCCTATTTTTAGAAGTGTCATTCTAAGTGTTAAATGATTTAAGATTTTATTGTTAACCGAATAAGGACCACCGAATAAATTTTAGTTCGGTAGTTTAGTTTTATTTGAACAACACTTGACAAACAGTGTTTTTAGTAGTAAGTTAGTTTTAGATTCCATCGAGCTACGGGCCTTATGAGTAAATTTAGGTTACAATACCAAATTGATGACGCAAGCCACAGCTGGATCTGAATTGGTTTTAATCCAATTAAAAACTATTCACTCTTCAGGCTGAGTAATGTGATGAGATGACCCTGTATACTATCTATACACATAACAAAACGGTAACGGTCCGCTGTCTGTACATGGAAGATACATGATAAAAAATATTATTGGCACTTTATAAACGAAAATGGAAATAAAAAAATGTATTGTTAATTTTTGTCTGTTTATCTGTTTGTCTGTGCGTTTGTGCACGTTAATCTCAGAAACGGCTTAAGGCCGATTCACACTTATCAGTGAAGCCACAGTTCCGACACAGTACCGGCACAGTGCGAAATATTATTTCATACATTCTCTATGAACGCATCCCCACTTGTCAGTGTCAGTGACGACACAGTGCTCTCAGTGTCAGTGCCGACACCGGCAATCACGGACGTATTCGTTGACGACGATATTTTTTTGTCGGATCACGGACGCCGCGGTATCAATAACAAAATGGAGGACGAGCGATTGATCTTGTTTTTCTTGATGCTGCTCTTCTTCTTCTTCGTCTAAAGCAATAGCTATCATTGCTAGCTCCGCAGTATTGAATATAGCCATAGCAACAATCACGATACTTGACGACGGACACGTTTTCACTGAAGCTCCGTGAACTGAGTACTGACATGTCTGAATTGAATCACTGACGCAACACTGTAGCACTGATACCGAACTGAGCGAACACGTTGACGGAACTGTGGCTTCACTGATATGTGTGAATCGACCTTTATCCGATTTAGTTGGGGTTTCACTAATATATTGTGGTAAGTTTCACTTAACATTTAGTGTTTGTTTCATGTCAAACGGTTCGTAAATAAAAAAAATGTTGAAATTTAAAAAATAATTCTTTCGCCACTACACCAAGATCAAGCGAGCGAAGCCGCTGGCGGGACATTTGGTAGTACATAAATCCTTGAACCGCTATATACAAAGGTATCTATAAAATCGCTATCTCGCGAGTAAACAAAGGAATCATTGGCGGAACATTAAGTGCTGATAAAGAGCATTTTTTGCAGATTATAACGGATTAAAAACTATGTTAGATAATAAAAGTGATACCAACGTATCTGTGTCTGTCATAGATGTTGGTAAACTTCAAATAGTTTTACCATACCGTTACCATATTGCCAATCGAGCATATACGAGTATATATATAACCCCTCGGTGGTAATTGGGTAATTTTAGTTAAAATAATGCAATATTTTTGAGTGTCGCGAACTTGTCAATACACATAACGATTTTTTATAATAAATGGTTATTATTAATCATGACTTTTAAAGCGCTAACGCCTGCCCTAGCGTTACCAAACATTGCAATTTGGGAGAAAACAAGTACAGTTTGAAAAATTTAATACCGACTCCGCAGCTTCACCCGCGTGGTGATGGATGATCATGATGATGATGAATCTTATATAGCCTATGTTACTCAGGGTGAATGTAGCTTTCCAATGGTGAAACAATTTTTGAAATCCGTTCAGTACTTTTCGAGCCAATTCGTTACAAACATACTGACATACAAATCTTTCCTCTTTATAATGTTAGATATTAGTCCTCTCACCTGTCGATTGTCAATATGCCAATGAAATTTCTATTGAGTGTGGGTAGTTCGACAGATGAATTAATATTAGTATGACAAATCGAAATAGCCTATATCATCAAGGATAATATAGGATCCTACTGATGAAAGATTTTTCAAATCGGTACAGTAGTTTCGGACCCATTGAAGAAAAAAATCTTTACTCTGTAATAATAGTATAGATAGACGAAGATATGCTTTTTAATGTACTAACGCCTGTTTAGCGAGATCATACTTTCCAATGTTTTTTGTGTTTGACAGGCCTGTTGGCGCAGTTGGTAGCACCCCTGCCTTCTGGGCCGCTGGTCCCGGGTTCAATCCCCGGATAGGTCAAACATTTGTGTGCATGAACATGTCTGTTTGATCTGTGTCTGGGTGTATGTATATCAGTCATCAGGTTACCATAGTACAGGCTCTGCCTAGTTTGGGACCTGAAGACCTTTGTGAGAATGTTAAAAAAAAATCTTTGAGATGAATATTTAACGATGGACCTATATAACTGACCGCCTCGGTTGCCTAGCGGTCACGGCGTCAGACACGGATTGTCGAAGAACGCGGGTTTGAATCCCATCCGAGATTATGTAATTTTTCTCTTTAAAACAGCAAATTTAAGAACTATATACTAGACTAGCTACGCCACGAGGTTTCACCCGCGTGGTGACGGATGATGACGAAAATTAGCATGTGCTTCCCCGGGATATAATCTATAACATTGCCGTTGATTACGATCCGTTCAGCCGTTTAGGCGTGATAAGGTTACAAACAGACAGACAAAAGTATTTTAAAAATTGTTTTTATGTATATACTTACATGTGCATTTAGTGAAAAGATTTTTAATTTGTAATTACAAACGGACACTTCAATTTTATTTATTTTTATAGATATAGATATGGTCCGTAGCGAGCTCTTCCGTGAGCATTCTATATGAAGATGTAGTACAGATATTTCTTGTGACAACGGCCCGTCTCTAATCACTCTTATTTCATTTATTAAAGCATCTCGAAGGGTCTATGTTAAATGGTCTTTTGCTGTCTCACGATAATTATTTCCTATTCAAGAAGATGTAAACAGTTTATGTGTGGACATAGAACTGAGTGGAAGCGTGTTTCGGCTTTGAGCAGTTTGCCATGTCTGTTATGTTTCGTAAAAATAAAATAAAAGTGTTCACTGGTTAGTTTTATAAATGCAAATAACATTATTTTATATTAATGGTGTCTCGTGGCGATATTAGAGTGATATATAGGAGTGTGTGCAAAAAACTGTTATGAAAAAATTGTGAAAATGAAGAAAAAGTTAAAAATCACCGTGACGCCTAAAAAGGTATTCCATCATTTTGTGTATCTATATTTAATATTATAAAGAGAAAAGATTTGTATGTTTGTAACGAATAACTGAAAAACTACTTGATAGATTTCGAAAATTCTTTCACCAATAAAATTCTACATTATTGAGCCTTATTGCTGAGTATCATAGGCTATATTTTGATTCATCATTATCATCACGCAGGCGAAACCGCGGAGCGCAGCTAGTTACAAATACATTTGAATATAAATACATTAAAGAACATAAGAAATATAAAGCCTTCAAAGTTGCGAGCTGTCTAATGTTTTGAATGCATTATCATAATCAATTAATTATTAATTTACTCAATTATCAATAGATTATCTATACTAATATTTATAAAGAGGAAAGATTTGTATGTAATTATGTTTGTAACGAATTGGCTCAAAAAGTACTGGACCGATTTCAAAAATTGTTTCACCATTGGAAAGCTACATTTACCCTGAGTAACATAGCCTATTAGTGCGTTAGAATAGAACAATTCTGAGCGTTTTTGAGCTTTACGAACGCTTTAACAAAAGAGCCATCAATGCCCTCATAAGCTGAACGAACGTACCTTATATAAGATTCATCATCATTGTCATCATCCATCACCGCGCGGGTGAGACCGCGAAGAACAGCTAGTATATTAATATATTTAATATCACGTATGTGATATATTACTTGATAGTTAGATTACTGAGACTCATGAAATCATCGGTAATGGTATTTTTAACCGACTTCCAACAAATGAGGACTTTCTATTTTCCACTGTATATTTTTTTATGTACGTTCACCGCCTTCTCCGCCAACTGTTGATCGAATACATTTTTTTTTTGGTCCTATTTGGTATACTTCCAATTTGGTCCCATTCTCACCAAGTCAGGATCTGATGATGGGATCCCAGAGAAATAGCGGGCAACCCTCAAATTTCATAGAGAATTATGACGTTTTCATATATTTTTTAAAGCTGTTAAAGTATTGCGTCTGATAATCATCATCTGAAGTAGATGAGCTGATGATGAAAAATATAACTCCGTGTCTCTTATGGGTTAGTGGATAATCAATAAAGAAGCTGTTGTTTCTAATTTTCAATTTGTACTTGTTATGAATTTTTCTACCGACTTCCAAAAAGGAGGTACTCAATTCTACTGTTTTTTTTAATGTTTGTTACCTCATAACTTTCGATAGGGTGAACCGATTTTCAAAATTATTTTTTTGTTTGAAAGCTGGTGCTTCCCGTGGTCCCATTTAAATTTGATCGAATTCGGTCCAGTAGTTTTTAAGTTAAAAGTATTCATAGTTAACACATTTTCGCTCACATCGAAACACATACAAATCTGAAACGATATGTTCTACGAGATACTAGTTAGGTGAAATAGCAAGCTTCAACAACGAAACTTCCAAATAAAACAAAGTTCCGAGAAGCGTGTGTAAACAAAATTAAGTACACACTTACTTAATTATTACTACAAGCCACACCCAGTCAAAAGAAAGTGGAATTATATGTATCGTTACTTACATCAGTCCTTGTAGAAGTTTAATGTATACAGTAGCATGCATTTATACGGCTTCCTGTTTTAGAAAACCTTGGAATGTGCCACCTAAGCTTAAACTGGGTCAATAGTAACATACTGTCTAAGCTAGGCTCTACTACTTTGTTGTAAAACAACCAGAGAAGTGCAATTCTCTAACGGCCGTTTTCAATATTCTATCTATCCACAGTTTTCCTTATTAAAGATCGAAATTGTGACATAACGTCCATACAAAAAGTGTCAAATATCTATCTTTAGTAAGGTAAACCGGCGATAGATAGGTTATTGAAAACGGCCGTAAGAGCGTACACCGTTGCATCTTTGACAGCATCCGTGAAACAAATGACGAGATGACAAGAAACGTTGGAAAAGCAACATTGTGTACAAGGGCGATATCTCATAAAGTATTTGAAATCAGTGAGCTCGTCGACGAGCGCATCGACGAATCATCAGAGAATAGCACGGCTGCTTATGTACTATTGGTATTTAGTTTGACCAATGTCTATAGATAGATAGATAGAAAGTTATTTATTGCACAAAACTAATATGTACATAATAGAACTTGTCCAAGTCAAAATCGTTTATTCAATTTAGGCATCAAAGACGCACTTATGAACGTAATTTTTTCATTATAATGTACTTTAAAGACTCTACCGCCGCGTTCCAAAATATATAGAGCCTACCACTCTCACCACGACCCAGTTACTCTCGCGTCATCAAAAACAATCTAATGACGTATATTTTATCAAAATCAGTTGAGCCGTTCAGTAGTTACGAGTGGACATATGAACGGATATACAAACGTAGTTCAAATATATAACCCTCTTATTGGGCTTCACCGCAGTCGGTTAAAAAGTTGACATCTATAAATAAATAGTTTCGTCTCACGCTGTATGAGGTACTGTATCCTTTCAAATGCTTATTATAATTAAATTTTTATAATATAATTTCTTCCACCATTGCGTGGCAGGCCAACTCTTATTTACCTTACCGAACGCACGCACATTTCAAGATAACAACGTTCAGTTAGCCCTAGAATTAATGAACCAGAGCCCACATTGGTGAAGCCAGGGTTTTTTATGGGGGGTCTAGTAGAGGTCAGCATGATATAATAAAAAAATGGAACTGAAGTCAACACTAAAAAGTGTGAAATAACTTGTTGAAGTATTGAAATCGGTTAAATTTTTATTGTAAAAGATTTTTTCACTTATTTTAGTGACCCTTGCTTGCTACTCACGGGATCGATTGTCATTGAACTTAAATTACGGTAGTCGCGGGACCGAATTTGATGAAACTTAAATGGGACCACCCATTTAAGTTTCAGGCGTATGCTCTTTCAAATAAAAAATAATTTTGAGAATCGGTCCACAAATGGGGGAGAAATCGGTGAACATCGTAAAAAAATATACAGACGGACATAGAAACTCCTTCTTTTTTGAAGTTGGTTAGAATTAATTAATTTATAATTATTCCACCCACTTCTACATGACTCGGCTATGAGGTTGTAACTTAAATATCGATCTGATAGATTTAATCGATTCCCTGGATTTAATCGTTTATTAACGTGTTTTAGGGTATAGGCACCAGATTAATTGGGGGAGGGCGTGCCCATTTTGTCCCTACCTGGTTACGCCAATGCCTAAAGAACAAAAGTAGGACTGCTTAGGTAAACAAGTAATATACAAATCGATCGTTTAAAACAAACAATAATAATTGTATGGCATTTCCCAGCACGTGACAGGCGAGGCGACCCTGTAAACTGACATCAATTTCACGATGATAAACATCAATTTCTTTGTAAACATCTGATAAACTGTAAGTAGGTAATGTTTAGTGTCATTACTGGTGTACTTACCTCATTTGATGATATATTCTGAAGGTAAGGGACAGCCAGTCTTTGACGTTAAAGTTGAGTACGTAAACTTGCGCCGTATTTGATGTAGAGATTAAAGGTTGTAATATATTTTAGTATCTATACATAAGCCCATTACGTTCCCACTGCTGGGACTCGAGACTTTCTCTCACAGAGAGGAGTTGGGACCATAATACACCACGCGAGTCCAGTGCGGATTGGTGGATAGGCTAGTGGCAAACCCATGTCGAAGTTTTCAGGTTGCCCGAATGCCTTCAGTAGCCTGACGACTGTTGTCCTAAAACAAACAACCGGGACTTAGGACATCACGTGCCCTCCGAAGCACGGAAGCGCTCAGTTGGATAATGTCACCATCACACACCCATCCAATTCCTGACTACAGCAAGCAACACTTGCTGTAGTTGTAACTTGTTGATCCGTTAAGATTGCCAAGTCAAGCTCCGCTGCGAGCGCTTCAATATATGTATAAGACCTTTTTTCTTTAATGCACAATATCGAACCCTATATGTAGGGGTAGGTATATCTCGCGTAGTTACTGTTATCAATTTTGTGTAGCGGCGCCGTCGTGCGTTCAGTCGCACTGTAGTTCTTTCGCGGAGCGCCGAGTATGGGTTCATAATCTATCTATATATTATAAAAAATGAACCCCTATTTCTCCTTAAGAACTTTACCGATTTCTTCCGATGGTTTTTACATTTAAAAAATCAAGAAGAGACGGGAGGCTATGGAGAGGCCGAAGGCCGAGCTTACTACGCGTACGATGTCGCGGGCAGTCGCTAGTAATTAATAAATATGTATGTTTTTCTTTCACTTTCATGACCAGTTACCGATTCCAAACCCCCTGTTCAATATCGTGCACTAATTCACAAAGACCTTATATATCCTTATATTGTATAACATAAAGTCGGTTTTCGCCCCTGTCTGTATATCCGCTAACTCCTAAACCACGCAACGGATATTTTTTGCGGTTTTCACGATCAGATCTTTCACGGAATAAATCCTAGCCAACTAAGACTTAAAGGCAAAAACGGCTTCAGTAATTCTTCACATATCGTCAAATCTCACGATTAAAACAATTATCATCTCTCTGATCTCTGCTCACACCTACCGAATTCGATCCTGTTGTTTAGTATTGACCTGACAGCTGACCTCAATAAGAACGGTAAACCTGATACGGTATCTCAGTAAAAGTATTTCTCAGAAAGCTTTATACTCGTACTAGTGTTAGTATTGATCATTTGCGGTCTTCCCCTTAGCAGCTCATTTCGGTGCTAAAGGTCAACTCTTGTCAAACAGTTCCGAAGTTACTACATTGCCAGTTTACAAGTTACTCTATAATTATTAAGTATGCAAACTAATACAACTTAATTATTTTAAAATGACCTTCCATTATACTGACGGCCACCAGATGCCCTTCAAGACACACGTTGTTTCTCAACCTTCAACGCCGAATAATTTATTTCCTCATGCATGCAGGTGACGACTCTCATGTAATTTGAATATTTGATTGGCTTGTAAATGCATATTGCATTAGAAAATTACAGTATTGGTACAGTTACATATTGGCTTTTGTGATAGTAAGTCGTAAGTACAGAAGTAGCTACGAACTGAACAATTGTTTCTTGGAAACGGTCTCGAGTCGAACTGTATTGGGTTGAGATTGATTTAAATCGATACGCTATGGATGTGCCTAATTTTTTTATGAGTATTGATCGACGTCGGAACGTACTATTAGAAGATGGTATTCAAAGAAGAAACTCTCAGGAAGAATTAAGTCCTCTTGTTGAGCTGGTCCAACCACCGCATGAGGTATCTAATTATTAAAAATGCCATCATTGACAACTAATTTCTCAACGGAATTTTTAGTAATAACCGCTCCGCGAAATTTTACCTAAACTACTTACTAAACTATATTCTGTTATATGTGGTATAGATGTGTCTCAAGCCGGGATCCAGAACTCGCAGGGCTATTATGTATCTCAGTTGCGATCAAATATTCATTGAAATCTTGAAAAATAGCGGCTCCATGTCAGTTTTGACAACTCCAGTTAACTAAAATGTTAGTACTGATGATTGGTGCTGACAAAGGTGATATAAAGCCGCTATTTTTTCAGGGTTCAATTAACATTTGCTTGCAACTGAGGTACGTAATAGCCCTACTCGCATCTTTTACGAAACTATCATAAATCAGGAGGGTTTTGTAATAAGCTTAGAATAACCATACTTATTACTCGTACTCCCACCGACACAAAACGGTCAATCAAATTTAATGGTAAGGTTGCAATATGACTACTTAAAGAGATGGGAGTACGGATCTTCAAACATTTGACACTGGAACAATGATACTTAGTGTCAAAAGTCACGTCAAAGTACTCGAATTGAGTAAAATATTGGATACTACATCATCAAAACGTCTATCGTAATGAATTATTATTAAAAGCTTGCTACATTGATGTGGTGGTACCAAATTTAATGGTAAGATTGAAACATGACTACTTTAAGAGGTGGGAGTAGGGCCCCTGCAGTTATGAACTCTTAAGTGGAGATTTAACTGTAAATACCTTGCAAAGGTCACTAAGATCTATGCTCAAGCCTGGATTCAACCTGGATACTTTTTTATTTTGCGATCATCGTTGTAACACGGTCAAATATTAATTTCTCGAATACATTTGAATACATTTATTTCACAGAAACGGTCACCCATCGATCAGATACTAATTTATAAACTGAATTCTAGTGTAGCGTTCATTGTATCCACAGTAAAATAAGAATTAAGAACAATAATTTATATTATCAGTTCAATACTGTAACCTTTCGGAAGACCCGGTGATGAAATGTACAAGGTTCTAGATATCAGGACCGGCCGTTAGTCTAACAAAGAGCATGTAAAATGCTATACCTATTTTGGAAACTAATTACCATTTTAACTGATGTCATTAATTCACGAGGCCAAGCTAGATATTTGTAAGGAAACATTTTTCCTTTGCAAATACGCATTTATTTAAATAGTAACAATTTAATTTGCGTCACAAGGTCGTGGTTAGAGTAAGATATCTATCATTGTTATGGTAATTCTACAGTTGCGTAGTCAACATGATAAATAGTAACACGTAATTTTCACAACTGAGGCTGCGGCACAAACAATTTGCGAAAAAGTATTCGTATCGTAAGCGTCAACATGTCACGCTTCGGCGTACTAACTATGAGTTATCTGTGTCACTGTTGCCCTAGATAAATGACAGTTTGTTCTGTTCCATGTGAACGTAACGTTACACTTACGCAGTTATTCGTGCTAGGCCCACTGTAAGTAGTTTTTCTGTTTTTTTACGAAGAAATAATATCAGAGAAAATAACTGCCTTAAAAAAAATTACCCAATAAAAGTCGTGCTAAATCAATAACATCGTTCACGCCGCTATGACTCAGCTGTCATATTAGACGTTGCAGCACGCGCGTGGACCAATCCCTACTTTCCTTCTGAAATATAAACCAATCACCGAACATGTCTATTTGTATCCTCGGAAGTAATTCGTATTTGGAATCATACGTCGTTTTGGTTTGAAGGACCACTTTTTGTGTGGATTTTTTTCTGAGTTATGCTTCCTGACATTACTTCTTCGTAGGAACTAACTCAAATATTACAGCTTGAAATTGCTGCTTTATAAAGAAGCAAGCATTTGCATGCTAGCTTGGAGTATTACCAAGACGCTTTTGCTGTATATCTTCAATATTAAATTACAATTGTTGAACTATCAACTGTATGTATGTAGTTTTAGGCAGAAACATATGCATCTTCGGACCCGTACGACATAGGGTCTTCGGACAATCCCTACCAGAACTCTACTTAGTTGATTCTAGCCGTCGTATGGGGACGGACGTCGGAATACTCGGGTTTGAATCCCGTCCGAGGATGCGTTATTTTTCTATGCTATAAAAATCATGTAATACAAACTATCAAGATTGTTTAAGTTACATGTGCGTTCCTAAATACTATGAAAGCCCAATTTACAAAACGAATTCCCAAAAACCAAATTCATTGCATAAAAGAGGGATAGTGTCTATGCGGATTCTATTAAATATTACACTATTGATGGACTACTATTATGAAATACGATGACATATGAACGAGGCCCGACCACGAAGCGAGCTCGCCCCACGACCACACTTCGCCAAAGGTCGCCGCATCGCCCACGTAAACTGGCTCAACTCAAAATCGATCCCTCCACAATCGTGGGCGGCAACTGATAACATCCATTAGATCAGCTTCGTTTCGAGTACATGGCTCGCATTGAATATTTGTTAAGCTACGATATAGTTAGAACCTTGCAGGCGTTGCAGTTGTGCCCTATCTCATCAACAGGCATGTCATGGACACGCAGCTTAAAGACTAAGCCGATTTTATCCTCACCCAATGGGCTGGAGGCTTTATCCATGCTCTGCCGTGCGATTCTCTAAGAGCAAACATCGTTCCATCTTTGACAACATCCGTGAAACAACGACGAGATGACACGTGACGTTGGCCTAAAACAACCTTGTGTACAAGGGTGATCTCTTAATCTGTCCGACTCAGCAAGACTCGTTCGAGTTAAGTTTCATTCATAAATCTATTGTTATTTTTTGCGCTGATGCGGACGGGTTAAGGCGTGGTCCAATCCTAATTTTAAACAATTTACGATGCTTTATATAAGGTTGAGAATTACTTATCAGATTGGACGATGTAATGCGAAGATACAATTGAATACGTGCTAATACTTTTTATATTTATTTCGTACAATCAAATGATTAAATTTTAATGGTAAAGGAGTCCTTAGTTTACTAGTAAATTTCATTGGGCCATAATTGAATAAAAATGCTTTTTCCCACGAAGCACGTAAGAAAAATTGTAAAATTTAGGGAATGTTGCCGATTTTTTTCTATCGGTCCAAGTTTGCTCGATCGTGTTTTAACTCCCATACTTCATACGTATAAGAACGTATATTCAATTTACACTACGTTTTTTTCGAGCTTCGCTTATTAGGTTTAAGCGTCGAAAAACTAAGTTTTCGCAAAGTCATCATAAAATTTGGTCGTAATCTACACCCATTTCGCCTTCAGTTTTTGATCGGCGAGCTCGTCGACGATCACAACGACGAATCATTAGAGAATCGCACGGCTGTTTTTTATCTATTGAGAGTTGAAACGGGTCAGAAAACCGTGAAATAAAATTCTTGTTTGCCTTCCGCCCTGCGAACACAAACCCCCTAAAGGCCTGACACATATTATGCTTACAATTTGTTATGTCCAAAATGCGCTCCTTATTTGCTAACTTGAAAACCGAAACTTGTCATGACTTCATTATCGATGTAACTTTAATTAACATCTATAGATAAACCTTCATTGTTAGCAATCATTGTTATAATATTTGATAATAAATGAACACGTATACGTGTATACCGTACCTATTCTGAGTATTTTTTATGTTCTATTAATATTTCTTATGATAGCACCAGGTACGCTGGCTGTTACCGGATCCGCGAATATTACTACTTTTTTTTACTACAATTCTTGTTATCCGCACATCCCAAAGTTGAACAGATCAATGTTGCCAAATCGCAGAACCTAATAACATTTACCACTTAGAAAAGAAGAGAACTTGTAGAAAATCTCACATTTCCCACAATTATATGAAAAAAATGATTGTGCTTGCATTGCTTGACAATGTATGATGTAAGGATGTTGCAATGTTTCAGATTACATTGCTTGATGATGTATGAATGTAAGGATGTTGCAATGTTTCAGTCGTGCGGCATCTGCGGCATGTTTCCGTCGTGCATGTCGCTGATGTCGCGGCGCTCGGAGTCGCGTCCCCCGCGCCCCGGCCAAGCGCCCGTCGTTCTCAACGTCTACGATATGTACTGGACCAACTGGTATGTACGTACAAGTATGTACATACAGCAGTGCCTCGATAATCCGAACCCCTGATATCGGAATGCCTCTATAATCCGAACGACTTCCAGGCCCCGCTAACCTGCCCTTTTTGACTAACTATAGTAGTGCCACTCCGTCAGAGTACAATGGCATTAGTGCCAAAAACTTCAATTAAACTTTAATTAAGTAAGTTTATTATTATTAACATTAGGAATTGAACAATTTAAATATAAAAACTTACAAAAACCTTTATTATTTCGAACAATATCTGATAAAATGTATACCTACACACGATAATTCGAACGCTATGTAATTCCCAACAGGATATAATTTTTGGGTGTTTGTATTATCGAGGCACATCTGTACTCAGTACTAATTCTATTTATAATATGTAAGAAATATTCTATCTATAAGCTATTTTCTTTCTAAAGTTTTATAAGCAAGGTGGACCGACGAACTGATAAAGCTAGCAAGATGACGTTATGTTTGCCGCTACTAATCGGTATTTTTGTAAATTTATGCGGAAGGCGTATGTTCAGCAGCGGACGTCCTATGGCTGTGATGATGATCGTCCTATGGCTGTGATGATGATGTTAAAGCAATTTTCCGTAGAACTCTGCAAAGTCACAAAAACAGCAGCAAATCTGTCAAATGGAAATATAAATTCATCGATTCCACGAGTAATAGGTTGCGATCCTCAACGCTGCGCCAATAAATGTCCTTCAGATATACCGGATACCAACATTATTTATAACAGAGAATCCTAGTGCGGGATTATGAGTGTGTGAACGTTTTATTTTTATTACTTATCTATATCTCAATTATAGTAATTAAGGCCCGTGGTGTAATTTTAGAAGTTTATTCTGTAATGTGATGTGTACATCACATTACAGGATAAACTTCTGTGTAAATGTAAGGTACATAATGCCGTAGGTACACGGCGAGCGCTGGCGTAGGCGTATTCCACAGCGGGGTGCAGGTGCACGGATCCGAGTGGGCGTACGGCGGACATCCGTACGCCTTCACCGGCGTCTTCGAGATCACGCCCAGGGACGAGCGAGAGCTCGGCGACCAGTTCCGATTCAGGTCTATAACTAAAACCTTCTAAATACATAGATGGCGAACCTTAATCGACAGACGTGCCTAGAAATAATTTTGACTCCTCGTTTAGGCACCCATAACACATTGCACTGCATATTAATGTCCCTCGGTCCCCTAAAATCCAATGTAAAAATCCATAGATGAATCTTCATCTTCATCTACATCTGTACGTCAACTTTTTCCATTATGCGTCACTTTTTTTAATGTGGATTTTTTAGAACTGGTATCTAAAAATCTATTCCAAAGATCAATTGGTGGATCAGATGCACCTTTATGTCATTATCCAAAATTTTGGCTTATTTAGAACCGTGTGTCTAAAAATCTGACTTATGTAGTATTCATATTTTATGAACACATATAGCAATCTTTTTGCACAATCAATCAGTAGGTTCATTCGCTATCGTTCGAACTAAAATGCAAACCGTCACGATCGGTGGCGTTCCCGAAATATTGTGCCTTTATTGGTTCGCCATACCTGTTCTCATACAATATATAAGGTCATTGGTAATTAGTGCACAATATTGAACAGGGTGATATAGTTTCAATAATAGGTCATGAAAATGAAAGAAAACAAGTGAAATTTGTAAAATTTAATACCGACTTCCATTCTATTACTTTGGTAAAAATCAGTTATTTGTGTGTATCTCAAAAACTACTGGACCGAATTTGATGAAATTAAATTAGAAAAAAAAATTGGGACCACACGGGAAGCACCAGCTTTCAAACAAAAAAAGAATTTTGAGAATCGGTTCACCCAGTTGAAATTATGAGGTACCAAACAAAAAAAAATACATTCGAATTGAGTACCTCCTCCTTTTTTTGGAAGTCGGTAAAAAATACATATTTTTTTTATTATTATTTATTTATTTATTTATTATCCAAAACTTAATTATAAACCCATATGCAACTGAACGCACGATAGATAACAATAACTACACATACCTATTCACTTAGAATAGGTAAAACGTCGTACGAACCTACCTACTCGCGAATGTTTACACAGCTGATCTCTATGCCTAAGCCTAGCGTCCGACGGCGGGCCCGGGCCCGGGCCTGGCAACGTCCCCGCCGACCTTAGTAGGTAGGTTCGTATCGTACATCGTTTTACCTAATTTAAGTGGGTAGCTATATCTGGCGTAGTTACTGTTATCTATTCTGTGATGTAGCGATGTCGTCGTGCGTTCAGTCGCACTTATGATTCTTTCGCAGAGCGGTGCATATGGGTTGATGATAATTAAAAAATATGTAGTTTTATTTTTTCATTTCTTGACCAGTTGTCGGTTCCAAACCACCCCGTTCAATATTGTGCACTAATTAACAAATACCTTATATAATACATGATAGCAGCAGCTTTGTCTATGAATTAACTTCTAATTTATTAAAACCATGTATGTAAAATCAACCCTCTCTTCCCTCCACTCCTCTCCTAAATGCTCCCGTACCACTTTCTATCTTCACTTACCCTAAATCCAACCTATACTTTTACCTCAATTGAACTTATATTATTATTTTTTTCTAGCTGGCAATCAAACACTTTCATTTAGAATAAACACATCCTGTGCTTCTCTTCTATTGGCTTCCATTTACAAAGTTAATTGAACTGGTCATAAAACCTTAATAATTCAGGCTTAGAGAATCAGCTTCAGAAATTGGAATCGATACAAGTTTGAGCATTTTCAATTTTTCCCTATTGTTTTGGAATTGGCAATCTACCCACTTTGAAAATTTCATTGTATGTATGAAATTTTCAAAGTGGGTAGATGTTATTTTATAATTTACTTTTAATTTTTTTGTTTTTTTACAACTTATGTTTATATAATTAAGCTTAAAACCGGCTAGGACTCGCGTAATATTTACCGGAAATATGTATATATAAATTGTGAAGTAAAATGCATTTTGTGTAGCACCTAATGTACTGTGCCGATCTCAAATATTTCCGAAAACCCCGCGTATTCATAAGTAGCTTAGCAGAATAGTTAAGTCTTCTAGCTTAACTTTCAAACCTGCTTTCTGTCTGAAGGCATACATTGGAATCTTATTAGATAACCATGCTACTTAATTTGAAACGTCAATCTCCAGTTTCTGGAACGTTTGTCAAAATTGGATTAGCTAACAGACGGAATACTGAGCGCTGGTTGGTCACATATCGCGTCATAGAATACCATTGACCAATGAGCGTTTAGTATTTAGTGGGTCAACTAATCAAGGCTTCCACGGACGCCCTAGAAACTGGGGGTTAAGTTTGCTTTGTATGATTCTAATTGTGAAATTCAACGGATTAATTTGTATTGCAGACAAAGTGTGCACATAGGATATACGGACTTCAGCGAAGAGGAAGTGAGACGGCTGGTCGCGGAGTTGGGGAAACAGTTCCGCGGTGACAGGTATGTCGTGTATTGCTATCTCGCTCTTCAACTGTGCTTTTTCTAAAATTAGACTTTGATTTTAACACTGTAGTTCTAAGAATAAGGCAGGAATCCACATGTACGATACACTAATTGAAAGGGCATGACTTGTGGTTTTCAAAAGTGTTTCAATGTGTCAGTCTACTATTTTTTAGACCGCTTTGACTTAGGAGTTGTTCTAATTTTGTAACGAATGTTAAATTCTTCAACATGTCTTGTTTAGTCAGTTGATTGGTGTTTATCGAATGATTACACATTAAGAAACGACAGATCTAAGGGAGAAACAAGTTATTTTGGTACCAGTTACGGTCTGTAGGAATATTATGAACAAGTAAATACCTAATTTTGGGAAATTTGCGAAAAATCATACTGTTCATGTTAACTAATAATCCCAAGACATAGGCTATGCTAACTTAGCTTAGAAATGTGCCCGATGGGGTAACCTATCCCCCCTCAAGGCTTTCCATCGACCTTCCGGAAATTCTGTAAACTAATATTAAACCGGATATACTGTATAGGTACTATTATTATAAAGCTAAAAAAATTGTTTGAACGCGTTAATCTCTGGAACTACATAGTAATTCTGAATTAAAAAAAAACATTCTGTATTCAACACGTTTATATTTTCTTTCAGTATTCCAAAATTATTATTCCATTACCTTATAAAAATTTTATTCGCATTTTAAATGTTGCATAATGTTGACTCTGAGTGCATATCTGGAGGCCTACTACCGAAAACGAATTAAGAGGATTGCATAACTAGTACTTTCCATGCTAAAAGAGAAATCTCTTTTCTTCCTCTTAACATTGTCCGATTTCAGTGATTACTTACAGCCAAGTGATAATAGAAATTTTTCGAAAAAGGAAAAAAAATATATTAACTAAATAAAATAAAAAAATAATCGCAAACAAGTAATAAACATTGTTAAATAAATAAAATAAATGAAGTTTTGACGAGTTATGACTTACAAAATTATTGTCAGTTTGACACTTCATGTTGGTAAAAAAAAATTTTTTTTTCCCTTTTTTTTTTCATAACTGGTATACATTGGCCCTTCGCCCGGTACCAGGTTCACGTTAAGTTGGGACACCTTGAATTTGTAAAATTATTAGTATGAATATTACTATAAACACTATCTATGTTTACCTACTTATGTATATATGTGAGTATAAAGTTATATCTCATTTATTCCAGATACCATTTAATGAACAACAATTGCAACCACTTCACGTCAGCATTCTGCTTGGTAAGTCGATATCCAAGTTCATATTTATGTCGCATAATAGCGGAGCTTGATTTGGCGATCTTAACCAATCAACAAGTCAATTATGGTAGTCATTATTCTGACAACACTAAAATACAAATTCATGTAACACTTAGAATTACCTTTTAAGATTATTCTATTAAATTTTCGGTATTTTTACGTTAGTTTAGCTAGCACCAAGTTACGTGACGACTACTCTGTCTAAAATGCACCTACAATTGATAGAAATTTCTAATTTTAGTGCTGTCATTTGGAAATGTTATACCATATACCATAATTTTTATAATTAATTTTTTATAAAGTAATTTGCCATAATTTAGATATTTTTAGTTTAGGGAATGCTTACAGAATCGACCTGCGATATATTCTTATATAAGATTGTATCTTGCCCAATTACCCGACCACCCAGTTGCGACACAATTAAATTACACCAATCAATTATTATTGAACTGTTTACAATGCTATACCATTTCATACTTTATTCATATTGCTATAAGATAACAAATCTCAATTAACTAATTCAATTACAATCGCCTACACGTGTTCCGCAGCCATTGTTCCTTGCTCGACAGTCGTGGAATTAATTATTCAGTGATTGGTTGTATATAAGTACCTATACTTGCTTATAATTGGGTACGTATGGACAAAATACTGCTTGTCGTTGTAGTATAAACTTTTTATTATTTCGCTTCGGGCGTCTATGTATCCGTGATACCGTAACTATTTACGACTAAACCTATATTATATATTCGAAATTCCGTTTTAAAGTCTTCATGTTACTACTAAATTTTATCAAAATCGGTCGGTAAGTAGTGTCGCAGCAAATAGCAAACAAACCCCCCGTTTTAGAAAACGTCTGATTGACGATGTCATGATTCTGTTCACTTTGTCTACATGCGTCTACGAAGAAATAATGTCAGGAAGCGTAACTCTGAAAAAAATCCACACAAAAGTGGTCCTTCAAACTAAAACGACGTATGATTCCAAATACGAATTACTTCCGAGGTTACAAATAGACATGTTCGGTGATTGGTTTAAATTCAGAAGGAAAGCAGGGATTGGTCCACGCGCGTGCTGCAACGTCTACTATGACAGCTGAGTCATAGCGGCGTGTATTGATTTAGCAGGACTTTTATTGGGTTATTTTTTTAAGGCAGTTACTCTTCCTGATATTTTTTCTTCGTAGACATGCGTGCACCATTACGAACAGTTACCGGTTAATAATCCACCACTATTATACTTCAAAGCTCGAAGAAACACAAATCTAGGAATATTAAATGCAACCAACGTTAGCTATTTTTGGCCTTTTTTCATATTTTTTCCGGTTTGGCATTATAAGCATTGATCCCAAAGGGAACGCCTTAACGGGGGCGCGTAAGACGTGGGCATTGCATTCGGGTTGGGCATTATAAGCATTGATCGCAAAGGGAACGCATCAACCGGGGCGTGAAAGTCGTAAGCATTGACGGCGTTTAATGGAATACATTTATAGTATACCGTTATTGTTCAGGCGCTGTGCGAGCGAGACATCCCGGCGTGGGTGAACCGGCTTGCGTACGTCAGTTCCTGCGTGCCATTCCTCCAACGGTGTCTGCCAAAGTACGTATCTCCTCACTGCACTACATACATTATACCGGGTGAATTTGAATTCGTGGACATCCTTTTAAATTAAGACACTAGTACCTGAATGACCGAGCTTCGCTTGTAAGTAAACAAATGGTTTTCTTGGTCTAACCTCAAACCAAAATAAAATGGCCCTTTTTGCCGTAATGATATTGTAGCAGTTTTTAATTGCCTGAAAACACGGATAAAACGACGTTTTCCAAAAATTAAACCTAGCTAGATCGATTTATCGCCCCCCGAAACCCGCTGCATACCAAATTTCATGCAAATCATTGGAACCATTTCCGAGAATCAGAATATATAATACCTATACAAGATTTGCTCGTTTAAAGGTATTAGATTAATGATACTATTTGCATTAGGGCTAATATTACGTAAATCAAAAATATTATAGCCGGCGAAGTATGGAGCTCACAGACTCCGTAAAACGGGCCTATCTGGGTAGAATATAGGTCGCCCTAGGTACAGATGGGTGATTTGGGGTAAGCGGATCTGAACGAGCTTTGTGCAAATGACTGGCGATAAACTGCATAAGGCCGGAACCAGTAGCGTGTTCATTTATCGGAGACTCACTTTGGGTCGCTGAGCCCGCGGATTAAGTAAGTAAGAAGAGAAAGTAAAAATAAATTACTCAAATTGATAGTGACCTCACTCGGGCGGGGTCACAAAGGTCACTGTCAAGGCATATCACCTATAGCACGATGCGCAACTGTTTGATCGTGATACTTTTATTTATTGCGTTTTTCGTACTAGTCTTGCATTAACCCGTTGAATACCAGAAACGTAAATGTACGTGCGTTTCATTCATAAATATTTGTTTTAATTATCACGGTATAGGAAGAGTTAATAACATTTTTAATTTGCGTAATATCAGCACTAATGCAATTAGTATTATTAATAGTGTATTAATTTGAAAGGATGGTCATTAATTCATATTCACCTGTATATTCGAATTTTTATAATGGATCAGTTTTTCAACGACTGCCCTAGTCGTTGAAAAACGGTTTTAGGACCATCCATAACTTTTTGAAACATTCTGAACCGCAATCACAGATTTTGGGGAAAATGTATAGTTAGCGATGATTAAAATATGAAAAAAACATGTTTTATTATAATCAATCCTATTTTATATAGATATAAAAATACTATGGGGTCAACATCGTTTGAGTACTAGAAATGTGAGAAAAGGGCAAAAAAATGTTTTTCCACTTTGTACCTTAAAACGATTAATCTACTCGAAATAAGTTTTCTTGCCAATCGAGCGATCTTTAAGAAATAGGATCGATGGACATGAAATATTTTAATATTGGTACATTTTTGCTGAACGGACAATTTTTCCCAAAATCTGTGAATGCAATTAAGAATATCTCAAAAAGTTATGGAACGCGTCTCTTAGGAACGGTTTCCTGTAACTATAACGGTAAAGGTACTTGTCCTTACTGCCCCGTCTCAAACTCCACCTGTATATGCGAAAGTTTGTCAGAGTGTATTTTTGTTACAACTTCGCTATGAAACAGCTCAACGGATTTTATCTTCCTTACACTCGTAGAATATCTTTTATTTCTGGGTTAACCAACCACATATTCTTATGTCCGGAAATGATTACTGGAAGACAGCCATTTACAAAGAGGACGAAGCCGTGGTACGGCTAATTGTACAGTTTAGTAATATTCATTTATTTCAAGTTACATATACTGATTTAAAAACTCGCAAACTAGTCAGGCTTTATATTGGATATTGCCATATTCTTAATCCAAAGTCTTTATTAATATAACTTTTGTGCATCCAAAGTATGATAATTTCTGTTAATTGTTAGCATGTTTCCTGAATCTTAAGAGTTATTCATAATTTTATTTGATTTACTTTGACGTAAACTGTTGACGTTCAGAGCACAAATATTTTGCGAAAAGTATTCGTATAGCAAACGTCAACGCATCACGGTTTGGCGTACAAACTATGAGTTATCTGTGTTACAGTTGCCCTATATAAATTACTGAGCTGAGCATGAATAATCTGTTTAAGTGTAACGTTATCGTATCGTTTACGTATTCAGTACAAACTGTGAGTTATCTGTTGTATTTTAGTATTGAAATTGTCGTGAGTTTGACACATATTTAACTATTATTGCCGCTGCGCACTCGCCCTGAAGATGAGCATCGGACATGCTCGAAACCCGAGTTGACGATGTGTTTTGCCGGTTAATAATAATAGTTAAATATCTTTTGTATTATACTAGATAAATGACAGTTTGTACTAAATACTATACATCTATATGTCTCCAACGAGTACTCGAGTACTTCGGTCATATAGCACGCGAAAAAGGAAACATGTCATCACAAGCAAGTTGGAAGGACCAAGGAAAAGACCAAGGGGAAGAATTCCAATGCGCTGGTCGGACCAAATTCGTACCGCACTTGACAGTAAAGTTCACAGTGCGATACACGCTGCTGAAGATAGGTCAAGGTGGAAAGACTTCGTTCGACAGAAGGTGATCCGTGGAAGGGGTCACGACCCTCAGCAATGAGGAAAACGACGCTAGGAGGAGGAGGAGGTACTAAATACGTTAACGATGCAATTACGTTACACTTTACACGGATATTCGTAAAATAAAAAAATATAATGGAGACATGACGACAGTTTTTTAGTGGTTTTTGTTCCTTTTTGTTTATTATATATTTATATATAGCGATATAACAGGGAGTGGCTGACGCCGGCTGCGCTACAACAGTCGCTGGCGGCGCATTCACGTTCCTCTTCACCGCTCACGCCGCAATAGCATCGTAAGGGTTTTGCTATCTTTACATACAATTAAAACACACATACAGAACGACGAATATTTCCACAACGTTTATCATTAATGCCACACACACATAAATATCACAGCAGCCGCAGTGCTATTATGTAGCTCAGTTGCTAAATGTTGATTGAAATCAAATGTCGATGGAAATTTAATGTTGATTGAAATATAAAACAAGTACAATTTGAAAAATTTAATACCGACCTCAATTCTATTCAGTTATTGGAGTGAAACTCAAAAACTACTTAACCGAATTTGATTAAATAGGACCACGTGGGAAGCACCAGCTTTCAAACAAAGGATCGGGTTACCCTATCGAAAGTTATGAGGTGACAAACATAAAAAAATATTGAGTACCTCCTCCTTTTTGGAAGTCGGTAGCAAAAGTGGCGGCTCTATGGCACTGTTGTCAGATCCAGTCATGAACTTACTAACATTTCTGCTCACTGGAGTTGTCAAAACTGGTGTAGAACCGCCATTTTTCATGATTTCAATCAACATTTGTTAGCAACTGAGATACATAATTGCCCTACAGGATTCACCGGGTTTTGTTTGAAGTTGCCAGGTGACTTAGTCGATTTCGGTGAGTCCTGGCTTGGCTCACTTGGGATGGGTGTAGACACCGGTAACACTAAAGAAAAACATAATTAGAACCACAGATATATATAAACAATAGATAACGCAAGTATCACAGTTGTTTGTATTGTATTGTATTGAAACTAAGCGTGCAGACGGTTTGTTGTAATTTTAAGCATAATATTACTTTGAAATAACTTATCTGTGATAGATAATATGACCTTGGGGCTCGAAATTTTTGTGCTATTGCAGTTAATTATCACGCAATTAAGTTTTGCCGTGTGTCCGGCTGCAACAACATACACTGCGCGGAGTGTAAGTAGCGGCGGCCAACCTTGACGCTTGGTCGGAGTTCGGACACGGGAAGTGCACGCATTTGCGTTATCTATTGTACATATATATCTGCGATTACATACAGCACTACACACTATAAGGCTTGCTTGTTGCTTCATTTTACGTGGCGCACAAGCTAATTTTAAAAATACAAATACAATTATACTATACCGAATAAGCACTTACTTAAAGTTCAGAATACAAATTAGACTGGCCTGTTGGCGCAGTTGGGAGTAACTCTGCTTCTGAGCTGGTCCCGGGTTCGGTCCCCGGACAGGTCAAACATTCGTGTGCAAATAGTGCATAAATGTCAGTTTCGATAACTTATTATGTATCACAGTTGCAATCAAATGTATATTATAACCTAAAAAATGGCGTCTCTAAATAACTTTTGTCAGCTTCAGTCATCAACTTACAAGTACTAACATTTTTGCTTAATGGATTTGTCGAAACTGACATGAGCCGCCATTTTCCAAGATTTCAATCAATATTTGACTGTAACTAAGATACGTTACTGCCCTACTTATGTCAGTTTTGGAAATGTATATATCTTAGTTGCAATCAAAGTTGATGAACCTCGAAAGATGGCGGCTTTATGTCACTTTTCTAGCGCCTCCCAAAAAAATGAGGAGGTACAATTCGACTGTATTTTTTATCTTTGTTACCTCATAACTTACGATAGGGTGAACCGATTCTCAAAATTCTATAAAATAAAATTAAAATAAAAAAAAATCTATAAATTAAAATAAAAAAAAATTTTTAGTTAAATTTCATCAAATTTGGTCTTGTATATTTTGAGTTACACTCCAATAACTGATTTTTACCAAAGTAATAGAATGGAAGTCGGTATTAGTTTTTACAAATTGCACTTGTGTCAACTCCAGTCATCAACTTACTTACATTTCTGCTTACTTGGATTTGTCGAAACTGACATAGAGCCGCCATTTTCCAAGATTTATTGTAAATTGATTGTAACTGACATACGTAAGCACCCTGCTGAAATGTTAGTAAGATTATGACTGGAGCTGACAAATATGACATAAAGCCGCCATTTCTGTTTTAATCATTATTAGATTGCATCTGAGATACGTAATAGCCCTGCAGAGTGCAGATTGTAGTATAATAATAAAATTGCTTGTCCACAGAGGATCCGCTGCCGCGTAGCAGTACATGTTGAGTGTTGTGGTGACTAAACGCCTAGCATAGATCTAATTACTATTAACGGTTTGGCGCGTTGTCGATCCCAAACAAGACTGGGCCATGCTGATGTATATGCACTGAGAATTGCGACCAATCGCATCGCAACCCAAAACATTTGCGTTTGCAGTGGCCATATGTGATGCCCTGCATTCTGGTTATCTGTTTTGCCGTTATATACAATAGGTAATTTCAATACTAACCGCCTTTTTAAAAAACGTGGCCTAAAGATAGTCCCATGTTTAAACCATGGTTTAAGCAAATTTAAAATATGAATTCCTTTAAACCATGGGTTAAGCAAATTTCAAATATGAATCCGTTTAAACAATGGATTAAGCAAATTTCAAATATGAATTCCTTTAAACCATGGGTTAAGCAAATTTCAAATATGAATCCCTTTAAACCATGGTTTAAGCAAATTTAAAATATGAATTCCTTTAAACCATGGTACAAATCTGCACTATTTAGGACATGTTTATAAGGCGATTTGTGGCTAGTGCAAGTTATTCAAGTCCGTAATAGCGGTATAATTTGGTAAATACTACAATGTAACCAAATACCGGTAAAATGTAATAACGTTTTATAGTAGTTGGTATCGGTAATGACTAAGAAAATACATAAAATAACGTAGCTTCAGTATCGATAACATTTTGTCTGTTACGGCCTTATAAACACTGCTTCAATTTACATAACGTCATTTAGTACGGTGCAGAACAATCTTGTTGTGCCTCACAAATTTCCGGACCGGTTTGAGGCGGCCTGTATCTAACGTCCTCCTGCCACCTTTATAAGGTCGTCTGTCCGACGTGTCGGTGGACGACCTACGCTGCACTTGCCGGTCCGTGGTCTTAATATCCAGAACCTTCTGGCCCCATCGGCCATCTGTTCTGCGTGCTATGTGGCCTGCCCACTGCCACTTCAACTGGCTAATCGTCGGTGACTTTCGTTCTTCTACAGATCTCCTCATTTCTGATTCGATCACGCAGAGCAACCCGCGAGCATGGCTCTCTCCATAGCTCGTTGTGATGCTGCTTAAATTTGTGCAGCGTGTATCAGGCCGTAAATTAGTGACATATTCACATCCTGCATTCAGTTATTGTTTATGTGCGACGTTGCTCTTTGGGCAATTAATAGTTAGCATGACAACTTTCAAACCAAGTTTACGATATTTTTTATATTTGGGCTCTCAAAAATGCGTAAGTGAAAATAATCGTACCGTTGAGGTATACAGTACAAACTATCATTTATCTAGCACAACTGTGGCACAGATAACTCATAGATTGTACTGTATACTTCAACGATACGATAACGTTACACTTACGAAAATGTTCATACTAGGCCCACGGTTCTGTGCGACACGTAAACTCGTTTTTGGCGTTAATGGACTCTTATTTAATAACGATTCTACATTTGTGTGGGAATATCGTCTTTACGGGGAACATAATTAAGACTAAATTAGATTTAATTCCGAAATTTTTGATCTGAATATAATTAAGAGTAAAAAACCATTTGTGGTGGTATAATAATATTGTGTTTGAGACAATAGTTCAGCGTGGCCCTGTCTTATTTATACTAGTTAGTAAGCAAACGAAAACCCTACCTATGTTAATGTTATTTAAGTATTCGTTATGTACTCTTTCTTGGTTTGGAACATCATTTAAACCTATCTACACTAGAGTTTTCTCGAATGCTATTCGAATTTATTTAAGACACGGTAAGCGTAATATATTCTCTATTCGTACGTATGCGAGATTAATATCAAATATAAAGGATTGGAGCCTGACTTACACAACACTCGGAGAGAATGGTAGGCCCTAGGACGAATAATTTGCGTAAAAGTAACTTTATTGTATCGGTGACGTTGCTAGAGATCGAGATTTGCTAGTGTCTATACACAAATCGAGATTTGCTAGTGTCTATACACAAGTGGAGATTTGCTAGTGTCTATACACAAGTCGAGATTTGCTAGTGTCTATACACAAGTGGAAATTTGCTAGTGTCTATACACAAGTCGAGATTTTCTAGTGTCTATACACAAGTCGAGATTTGCTAGTGTCTATACACAAGTTGAGATTTGCTAGTGTCTATACACAAGTGGAGATTTGCTAGTGTCTATACACAAGTGGAGATTTGCTAGTGTCTATACACAAGTGGAGATTTGCTAGTGTCTATACACAAGTCGAGATTTGCTAGTGTCTATACACAAGTGGAGATTTACTAGTGTCTATACACAAGTCGAGATTTGCTAGTGTCTATACACAAGTCGAGATTTGCTAGTGTCTATACACAAATCGAGATTTGCTAGTGTCTATACACAAGTCGAGATTTGCTAGTGTCTATACACAAGTCGAGATTTGCTAGTGTCTATACACAAGTGGAGATTTGCTAGTGTCTATACACAAGTCGAGATTTTCTAGTGTCTATACACAAGTCGAGATTTGCTAGTGTCTATACACAAGTTGAGATTTGCTAGTGTCTATACACAAGTGGAGATTTGCTAGTGTCTATACACAAGTGGAGATTTGCTAGTGTCTATACACAAGTCGAGATTTGCTAGTGTCTATACACAAGTGGAGATTTACTAGTGTCTATACACAAGTCGAGATTTGCTAGTGTCTATACACAAGTTGAGATTTGCTAGTGTCTATACACAAGTGGAGATTTGCTAGTGTCTATACACAAGTGGAGATTTGCTAGTGTCTATACACAAGTGGAGATTTGCTAGTGTCTATACACAAGTCGAGATTTGCTAGTGTCTATACACAAATCGAGATTATTGATGCATCCTGGTGTGATCGCGTACGACACTGCTAAAATGAATTTAAACAACAGCCACAAATTTGTAGTAGTAGAATGCCTAATAATGGGACGCCCGTTTCTATTAAAATGAATTCATTTCAAATTTATTAAATATGATTAAGTTCCTGAGCGTATCTGAGATGTTGACCGTTTGTTTGTGCGCTTCAACTGAGCCAGTGTGCACGGGACAAGGTGCACGCTGATTATGCGCAGATTGTTGATTTTGGGGATACCTTTATTGAGAGCGCCCCTGAAATTTTGAAGAGCCGGGAATCTGCACCGGTTAATTTGGACGACCCTATTGCAGCAGGACCCGGGCTACTGAGCAGGTTATCGATCGGTTACTCGACCATTGGTTAGGGTTCCAAAACCTGTTTGATAGTTTGTTGGACTCTCGCTCGGACCTCAGACCCGCCCAAAAGTTGGCTTATTAGTTGTCTGTGTTGGATGGTGAGACCCGAGCTTTTGTCCAGCATCTGCCAGTGCATCGTACCCGACAGCACAACAATCGCTTGCCCGTCGGTACCAAAACAAACGGTGTTTGCTGACACGTACATAGAAAAAAAAATGCTTGCCATCTCGAGGGTTCCGTCATTGTGAAGCGACCTATTAAACCTCCTCTTGTCACCGATCATTGCATTAATCCTTTGAGTACCATTGACGTAAATGTACGTTCGTTTCATTCATAAATCTTTTGTTTATATATCACGGTATATGAAGGATTAAGGCGACTGGAATTGCCAGTCGAGCAGTGGTCCTATAACATGTCATGTTGGTCCACATTGTTGTGACTGCCTGCTGAGTTGAGGTCACGGTTTGAGCAGAAATACGGTGGGGATAGTGCGACGTACCTTGTTAATTTTTGGAGGATGAATGCAGAATCTCTGTTCCGGTAAGGCCGTGGCGCAAATATATTATTACACGGAAGGGTGTCCATATCGTAAACGTAATGTATTGAAACACGCGACGACCTTCCACGTACAAACTATGAGTTGTCTGTGCCACAGTTGTACTAGATAAATGTCAGTTTGTACCACTTTTGTACATCAACGATACGATTGCGTTACACTTAGGCATATTTTCGTGCTATCACAAGCCAGTGCATAGCACATCGCTCATATGTAGACACTGTTGTTTAATGAAATGCAGTACTGACGTACCTATGCCAAAGTACTTAGACCGCGCGGCCCCGAGTAAGTAGAACGTCACGTCATTGCGATAAATAAACGATAAAAGTGGGAAGAGGCGGTGAGTGGGGGCAAAGGACTCTTGCTGGCAATTATTACGCGAGTGCCGGCAGAGCGATCGGGGTTGGCAGTTTTTAAATGTCATTGTTTTCTGTTGCGTAGGTATGCTACCGACAAAACGTAGATGCGATGTGCACTTGTTTTGTGGCGATGTTGACATCCCTACACGCGTCTCGAGCCAAACCTGAGGGAAGACATTCTACTTATAGATATTTACGAGTACTTACTTTGCCTATACATTGGGCCTAACTTGAAAATTTGAGCAAGTGTAACTTAATCGTATCGTGGACGTAAAAAAGTTGAGTAGAAGTTAGTAGAAAGTAGTACAAACTGACATCTATTTCAGCACAAACTATCATTTATCTAGTACAACTGTGGCACAGATAAGTCACAGTTTGTGCTGTCAACAATATGATTACGTTCATCATCATCATCTCGGCCGTAGGACGTCCACTGCTGAACATAGGCCTCCTCCATACTATATATACTCCCTCATGATTACGTTAAACTTACGCAAATACTCGTGCTAGGCCCACGATGGTAGTTATAATGACATATGGATGACGTAATGAAGGTGATAAACATGAGAATGGGTATCAGCACTGCCCGAACACCGGTCGGAGTATAACGACTAGATGATAAACGTGAGTGTTTGCCGGTTTTACCATTTAACAGAGGTACGATTTTTAAACCAATAATAGAGAACTTACGGTTTACGTGTAGAAAGCATACCTAGTATATTTAGTATGTGTACTAAATGATAAGAAACAACAACGGTTGAACTAGAATTAGCGTGTTTAAAATATATCAAGTGTTTGTACGTAAGGGTGTAGTCCGTCCTCTGTTGAACTTTTACGACAAACTTATTGAAAATTTTAAAATACGGTTAAAAATCTCCCTTCAAAACTAATACTTGAGTTTTTGTAGTTGTCGTCGTTAGAAATAAAACCTTTCGCATCGTTGTTTGCAAACTGAATACTATTGCTGTCGAATTAGTTTTGATTTGATATGAAAGCTATCACAATATATTGACCATGATCACCATAATATGAATCGAAGAGACTAAATAATGGAACATCAACTATACGTTTATGTTTTGTTCACGAACTACAAGTTTTGATTCTAATACGCATTGGTCGCGTTTTACCAATATTTCCTCATTTTAAATAAAATTAAATTTAAAATAAAATCATAAATGCATGGAGTCACATTGGTATTGTGATAGTCAACATTGGTATAAAATCGCTTGTTTATAACACCAAACTAAACTAGCGAACTAAAATCTAGTTTAAGTAAATTATGGTAGTTCTTATTCTGTTCGCGCTTAAGTCTAAATTCGTATAATGCTTGCAAGTGACAATTCTTAAGTTTGCCGTTTCTGTTTGATTGTGGGTATGTTTAGTGCAAATTTAACCGTCATGTAAGTTCGTGCTCTCTAACAGTACGGTCCCAATTGAGCCATAATCGCTATTAGCGCGATAACAGTCGGTCCCTTTCACCGTGAGCGTGATTACGATGACCCACGCTACGTCATCGATGACGTCTTAACTGCCGCCATATTGACGATTACATGAACCATGCTCTACACCATAATCGTCGTGAGCGTTCTGTCAAAAGTGACAGGTGTTTGTTTATTTCTACAATGTCTTTACTGGTGTCCCTTCTTTTTGATGTAAAGGTTGTAAAAGTAGGTTCATCCATTCCATTATTTCTTTTTAAACCACACACCACATAGTTAACCTTCACACTATGCACGATATTTTTATGAATTTGTTTTCCGCGCGCAAAGGGTTCGTTATTGCTACAACTCTGGTCCGAATTATCAACACGCTTACAGTGCCACGAGCTGTCAAAATCGCGATATTTGTCTCGGACCAGCTTTGGTAGACGATAGCACTGTGAGCAAAATTATCGCAAAACGGACCACGGCATAATCTAGTCTCAACTGATGTAAAACTACCCACATTTGAATAGAATAATCTTATGCTTAGAATTGTCACTCTAAGTGTTACACGAATGTGGATTTTAGTATTAACATAATAAGATCCGAACTACCATAGTTTAGAGAATGTTAGTTTAGTGTACGCACAAGCGAATCAATAATACCATTAATACCATTTAAGTGAAAGTCAATTTCATGTCTAAGTCACGTTTAAGTAAAACCGTGTATGCATTAGTAAAACTTAATAGGGCGATTGACGAGGTAAACACAAAGAAACACGATTGATTTTGTACACTTTGCCTACACTTATGCACCGGTATACACTTCTACTATATAAATGTCGGTTAAAACTGTTGCTAACATTGTCCGTCAGGCAATCGGTCAGCCTGTTGTCCACCTGCCGGGGACAGTGCGGGCTGCGCTCAATTTGACCTGTAGCTCTACCATGAGTTGGCAACATAAACGTCATCTATAGTCGATACTCGATCTCGTCTATCTATTAAGGTTGTGATTGGCGTACTCGCTAGTCTCGCTGCCGATTTTAGTTCTACATGTGACCGTAAGGTGGTCCCGTCCTTTTTCTCATATTTTTTTTTGCGGCGGTCGATATTTGTTATCAATGTTGTAAACTCATGGTAGACCTACTAACCGCAGACCGCATCCAGTGTGGAAAATCCTTAAAAGTCGACGAAACATAGAAAACATTATGTTTAAAACAACTTCAAGGATAATCTAAAAAGTATTCTATGTATTTTTTATTATCTGTGTATCTGTCCCTATCTGTGTTTTGGAAATACAAGTGAACTACAACCACGACTGCGGTTAAAATGACTATGATTCGTTTAATACTGAGACGTTCTAAATTAATTTAAAGAAAAAACTGATCTACGGTCTTACAAGTGCCATTGGTTATAAAAAAAAATTGGTAAATTCCATATTAACCATTCTTCTGTCAATCTAGCATGTTATATTTTAGTAGTAAGTAGTTTTAAGATATATTGTGAGATATTTATCTCCATCCATTACTTTTGTAGTAACTTGACAATGCGCCAAACGAAAGTGACAAATTTCAAATAGACGCGTAATGATGAGGTCTGCTAGAATTCTTATAGAAGAAGACTTATGCTGTCCATTTGAAATATGACACGCAACCTCATTTACGCATGTTTGAGTATTTCCCAATCATTATACCTAATTGTCAATAAACAAGGCGCTGCTTCTCAAAAGGTGTTCGTAGCAGTCAAGCATTCTAAAAACGATAACATTTCGGAAATATATTAACATTTGGGATATTTGGGAATTACTTGTAGATGTTGTGGATACCGTTTGTAAAGATTAGAACCAGTCAAAAATAAAAATAACGGCAGGACTATTATGTATCTCAGTTGCTACCAAATTTTGAGTGAAATCTAAAAAAATGGCGACTCTACGTCACTTTTGTCAGCTCCAGTCATCAACTTACTGAGTTTTTGCTTACTGGAGTTGTCAAAACTGACATAGAGCCGCCATTTATCAAGATTTCAATCAATATGTGTTAGCAACTGAGATACATAATAGCCCTGCTGATTTAAAATTCAGTTGCAAGATTGCACCCGGACAAACATACACACATTGCAAGACGTTAAATTAAAGCTCTTAAAAAACATCTAGTTTTAGACCTTCGTCTGATCCGAGAAGTTGAAAAAGAAACCGTTTCGGTGGGGTTGCAATCATTTGTTATTTATCGCACCTGCAGGCCTAAACATGCAATACACGTGCAAAAATTACCACACTGGTATTACCAGTACTGCCAGATTATGAAAAGTGTACGGCGACTGCTCGCGACTTCGTTCGCGTAGTAGGCTCGGCCTTCAGCCACGATATTCTCTTTTATATGATATAATCTTTGATTGTTTTTTTAATGTACGAACCTTCCACGAAGTATTAGAAAACATTTTAAAGATATGAGTGAAATCAGTAAAGGGTTCATTTGTATATATTATTTCAAACAAACAAAAACTTACTATAAGACATCTAAAGTCTAGCACACGTTATAATAAAATTGTTGCTCAATCACACTGTTTTAGACTTACGCTGTTGTTAGTAACTAAATTATACAAAATTTAACTAAATTATCAGTACTCGCGGGATGTAGGCCACGATGTTAGAGTTCCTGATATTTCGGCACAGTTACACGCACCATGTTCACTGGTAGAACTTGAAAATCAACTAAATCGTGGTCATCCCGTGAGTACCTACTCACCATAACCACGAAAGAGTTCGGGTGCTTTGGCAATTTTTTAATTTTGAAAAATATCTTTTTGCTGTATTTAGTGTATAATATTAGTGTGTTTGTATGTAGATAGAATATTTGATTAGCTATAACGTGTATTTTACATAATTGATACTTACAAAATTCTAAATTTCTCCATCTCATTTTGTTAATTATATCTTTCTCTTTTGAAATGATGCTGGCATAAATGTTCTCAACAATTGCCATAGTTAAAATAAAAATAAAACTATAACCACGACATAAAAATCGTTTACATAGACTGGGGGGCGTTCCGTACCTCAGGGCGCGGTTGTATAGTTGCTTTCTAACTCGCTCTGAGGTACGGAACGGCACGGTTGTTTTCTAACCTCAAACAGACTTTGACAAATTCGACATTGAAAGATCACATGATCCTTATTCTACCTAATTTTCTTTGAGAAGAGAGAAGAAGAAGAAGTTTGTTGTAGTCTGATTGGTCAAAGTTATGTCAGATGCGGGTTGCAACGGATTACCGATCGATTTTGATGGTTAAAAAGTTGCGACGCTCCGAGGTTCGGAACGGCGTTAGTGCGAAAAGTTGCACTCCGAGTGCGCTCTCACCGAGGTTCTGAACGAGCCCCTGTGCTATAACTTTGTTGCTTTGCTTTTTGGCTAGGCACCTATACAATTGCTGTATAGGTATTTAACATTGCAATTTTAGAGAGAATGCGGTAGTACTTTAAACACCATATTATAAAAAAAGTGCGGATATTCTGAAAACATTACAATGCGCCTTGTTGGACAATAATACTTGGGAATTACTCCGTATGTATAAATAGGTATTTAAGTATCTCATAAACATTAATGTTAGTTAACTAAGTATGAAGTAACCCACGATATGTGCCACTTTACACCTCAGTGTTTCAGGTTATGACATTTTTACAAATTAAAACATAGTTTAAGGTGTTTGTCTCATAATAAGAGCTACCTATCTGTTCCGTTTTGTACTTATAGCACTGTACTATATTGTATAACATATAAATTATAACTATAATACGTGTAAATTAAAAAGTTGAAATCTGTTGTCTAGAACTTATACATAAGTACTACGTTGCAATAAATATAATGTACAAAATGTATTCAACTCTGCATTTTTTAAAGCAGCTGACACGTACGGCTGTTTTAACTTGACCGCCCGATTCCACTAACTAAATATGTTCCAACTGCAATCGATTCGATTGATATTTTGTTAATTGAATCGGCCCCTGAAGTTTGTGCGTATTACTGGTCGGTACATTTTTTAGAACCTAACCTAAGCTTGACAGAATCTTCTTAAGAGGATTGCATAGCTAGTACTTTCCATACTAAAAGAAAAAAATATTTTCTACCTCTTAACATTGTCCGATTTCAGTGATTCAGTGAGCGTACGTTTTGATTTTTTCAGTTTTTTTAGTTCTAAAAAAGGAAATTTATTGTACTTTAAAATACTGAAAAAGTCAAAACGGCATAATAAGCAATAAGTAATAAGGGCATAGTAAACAATGTGATAATTACATGGAAAAAAAATCACTGAAATCGGACAATGTTAAGAGGTAGAAGAGAGTTATTTCTTTTAATGTGGTAAGTACTATGCAATCCTCTTAAGTGCGCATGCGCAGAATTTCGTAGTGCCCGTTACGGGCGGCAAAGTTATAACGATTGTACTGGGTCTATTTACCTAGTAGTATGTACAAAGTTTAACAAATGTTGGTTATTTAAGGGACATGATGTACGCCGCGTGCCGTTAAGGCGCTCTAGATATCGTCTTTTATTATAAGAGCTAGTTACTTAGAGCTACCTTTTGTTATCACTTTTGTATATCATTTCCACATGGATAAATGTGTTTTCATTTAGTTTTATGTTCATAGTAAAAATGAAATGCTCTTTTAAGAGGCTATATTACTTAAATCCAACAAAACTAAACATATATACGCTACTGGTCACTATCTGTTAAACATATAACAAAATATAAGCTCTCGTGACAAAATCCAGAGGATTTCGGGTAATAGCAAAGTATAGAGCATGTAACACAACGGTGTAGTAATACTGATGTGTGCATATGTCTAGTCAGGATTCACACGCAAAAGTATAAAACTTTAACTCATTTTTATCTTATTAATTTCAATAAATAATGTTTTGGTCAGCCCTATTAGACATGCCTATTCTTTGAGTTCGTTGGGTTCAATGCGCTTTGCAATTCCCACGCCACCTATTCATTCATTCCGTTCCCCTAGTCTACGGTCTGGAGGTCATTGCCGTCTTTGACCTAGTTTTTCAAGGTTGAACCTGCTTGAGTATTAAAAAAACTTTGGTTACTCATAACTCAGAATGTTTACTGGGACGCAGTAGTTAGGTCCCAATTGTATGCAAGCTTCTGCGCGTGTGGTTTTAGTATTACTACATCATTTTGGTACACATATACCTATATGCAAAGGTTGCCAAAGGTTACTAATCTGATCTTTCCTCTTGATTATTTGTTTTGAAGCGTTCATCGTTTAGCGTTCCATATTTATTGTCGGGTGGTTATATTTTATTGTTTGAATTAGATAATATTTTTTGACTTTCACATTTTTTGTGAAATATTATAGTAAGCAAGTTACTGTATATTTTATTGCAACATTTTCGCTTCAAGTTGTAGAATGGAAACGAAATTTTAAAATCAAATAAAGAAATGGTTACATACTTATATTATACATAGTTATACATTACGTTTTGCCATTTTAACATAAATTTGGATCAGACAAACCAAAGATATTGCCATAAATGATTTATAATTCAAGCTATCTGATCATTATGCTTTATCTACTTTTATTAAGTTATATTTTATGTAAGGAGCATTAACGTTCACCCGTGTGTCTTTTAGATATTCTTCTTTAAGATATTAACGTATTTTAGGTCAATTGAATTTACCTACTTTGGTAATTGTTATAAGCTTTTCGTCTATGGTAATTAGCTTTTTGTCTTATAACATGTTTTTATTTATTAAATTTGTTTTATTCACTATAGCTCTCGCACTTACATGACAATGTTTTTACCTATTATACTTTTAAAAGGTATTACTGTCAGATTTTCCCGGTAATAAGAGATATATAGAAAGATAAAGATAATTATAACTTAATAATGTTTCTTACTATGGTTATAAGTTTTGACTGTATGTAAATGATTTATCAACATATCTGCTTGCAAAGTGGCTGTTTTCTCCCCCTTTAGGTTCGTAATGCAGCGATATTAATTGCGCGTGCTTTGAATTCTTCACCGCAAATGTTTTTTACTTGTAATATTTTGTTTTATATCTAAAAGTGTATGAATGTTAGTGCAGTAAGTATATGTACACATATGTGCTTTTTACATAACATTACCGAACTGTACTTTATTTGTATTTTTTTAAGTTTTACCTGAATTAGAACGATATTTTCATTTACTTGCAAGAGTGTTGAAAAACGTCGTATGTGTGACGAGTGAGCACTGTTTATTAAATCATTAATGACACTTTCGGCTCCATTACTACAATCTAACTACTACAATTTAAATTGTACGTGTTGGTTCCACGCGCCGCGATAGTTCGACTGACGAGTCAAGGCGCAGTTTCGTTATACGTGTTGTGTGTAATTATGCATGGACACGGCGGGCGAGGCCTAGCCTTACCCGGCTTCACTTCTCTGTTCACAACATTCTGCCTTGACTTTTTTATTTTGTCTGAGGTTACTAAATATTATTTTATTAAAAAGACACCTGTAATGAAGTAGAATTATCAAAACTATCAATTTTACTGTTTTGGCAGTTTAAAATTACCAGAGTATAGTAAACATTATATAGGTATAAGGTTTGCATTTATGTATTTAAGTATTTTTTGCGTGTATTTCTCATAATTTTTTCTTGTATAGTTTTAGTATTTTTCATTTGCACTTGCTTTTGGGAGTAAAGTATATTTTGTGTAACTAAAGACAGTATGAAACTAATTGGTATAATTAAAATATAACCTGTTAATATGGTATAATATTGTCAAGTATTCAATGATCAAAATATTCGATCGCTGAACAGTAATATTCAAAAGGTTGTCAATGTTGTAATTGATTGGCGAAACACAAGTTATCGAAAGAATAAAACTGTGTAAAATTTTCATTTGGTTGTTTTATTTGTGCGGTTATTGGTGGAGTTGTGGTAAGCACGATGTAAGTACTAACCCTGGTTCCTAATCGGATCGGTTTGCTTACGACTCGCGCTCCTTATAGACAGTTATCAAAAAGTATCAATGTTACTAGTCGTAAGCCAACGATCAAGTTTCTTTTCATAAGAACCTGATGAAAACTGCATCAGGCTATCAAACGGCCAACATAAATCGCCTTTGGTCCCTGCCCTTTTACGGGCCTCAACTGGTGTAATTGTTGTTTGGTTTCGCATATTCATTATAGGACGAAGCGCATTCGGCCACCGACCTTACAATATATATTCGGTCACCATCATAATTTAAATGCGCGAGAACTTAAAATAGGAAGAAAAAAAACAAAAAATAATCCTTAATATGACATTTATTTCTAATACAGCAGATACGGCATGATCTGTATCTGAGCGCGTATATGTCAATATCACTCTCTACACTAAACTCGTCACCTTCATATCGAGAGATGGTCAGATGTTCTGCATATACTCAATGCGTGCGCCAAACACAAAACCTTCCGAAGAACTGTAGGTCTACCATGAGTTTATAACATTGACACCAATCGATGCTCGATATCGACCGCCGTGAAAAAAATTATGTAAAAAAGAACATTACATTACTCAGCTCCCAATGCTCTCGCGAACGCATTCAGAGCTGCTATTCTAGCATCACAACGATTTTTTTTAATCAATACGGTCTGCAATCAAATACAGCCACCAACTATTAGATAGTACCAATTGTTATTATTAAATTTCGCCTTTGGTCCCTGCCCTTTTACGGGCCTCAACTGGTGTAATTGTGGTTTAGTTTGGCATATTCAGTCGCTACTTACCTCTGCTTTCGATCACGAAAGAAAGACCAGTTATGGGACGAAGCGCATTCGGCCACCGACCTTACAATATATTCGGTCACCATCATAATTTAAATGCGCGAGAACTTAAAATAAGAAGGAAAAAAAACCAAAAAATAATCCTTAATATGACATTTATTTCTAATTTCATTTGCAGTCGTCCCCACAATTTAAAATACCGTTTGTACACAAACCCAAGCTTGAGCATACACACTCGCACACACATTCTCACATGGTTACTTGCAAGTAACAAACATTGTCAAACACTTAGTACTAAGATACCCATTAATGTGTAAATCTACCATTAGACAGTAATCAAAGACGTTGAGATTAAAATTACTCATGAAATGCCCAAGAAGGTAAACAGAATGCGGGCGTGCTTCTAGCGCCTTTAAAAATATTGTATATAGATACAAAGATGTTCTAATGTGATAACTTATCGGCAAACTGATGTCGACAATATCAAAACTACAAGAACACTTGCGACCTCCTTATTATAAAACAGGCTAAAGAAAGCTCCGAGTTATACAATGAAGCAAATATCCTTATGAAATTCCATTAAACTCGGGACAATCTTAAGTCTTCGTTTTATAGTGGGGAATTTGAGTTGACTATATTAATATAATACATTCTGAGAACATGTTAAAAAAAGCAGTACTTACTAAATCAAAATAAACAGTCATGTGTGATTGCAATATTATTGCTACAAATAGTTAGTTTAGACGTTGCCCTAGCAAATTTGTGTATCATCCTTGTTTCATAAGAATTTACTTGTACAATGTAATAATACCTCACCAATTACTATCTAAGTAGATTAATATATAATTATTGCTTGAAGAAAAACAAGATAATTTTCATGATTTTTTTTTACTGTGACAAGATGCAAAATTTTATTTGCATAAAAAGATTTAAAACTTAGTGACTACATCCTCTTAATATAATCACAAGGACCATGTTCACTGTGAACGCGGGACAACTGTTCATTCGGTAATGTTCATTACGATAATGGTATTGCACATAATACTAAACATTCGTAATGGAAAATATGACTATTGTACAAAGTGTACGATGTATTCGTAATTATATATTGATTGATAATATCAAAGAAAATAACACTACTTCTTGTAGAAAAAAAAAACAAAAACAGTAATTATACAACTAGCTTAATTCATTTCTATTCTAATTTTCATTTACATTGGTTTTTAGGTGCACCAGGCCACACGTTTCTGTAAATTCTAATTATGACGTAATAGAATATTATACTTTAACTTATCTCCGACTGTTTTGCCTTATAATAATCAACCAAACTGTGTGATCCAAACTAATTGTAAAATCACCCGTGTGCCCCGGTTGGCGTTTCGTATATACTCCTAGGTGTAGTTGGTTCTCTTGGCCTGACTTCGTCACTTTTTGTCGCCGCCCGTCACAGCTCCGGCCGCGTTTGCGGCGTTTGCGTTTGCGCCTAAACTCTGAAAACAAATATGTGCCATTAGTTTCCAATGTCAAGATAGGTAAATGTCGACTGGTATGGTATATACAACAGAAAACAAGTTTTCTGTGTATTTTGCAACTATAGTTCTCAAATACAAAGTCAACTTTTAACAACATTATTAAACGCATTTACACGAAATAACTTAGTCTTTATGGTAACTACCTTTAACTCTTTTCTTTACTTTGTGATGGAAATTTGTATGTGTAGACATAACTGTAGTTCTCAGATATAGGAAAAAACTATTGATTTAGTCGACTTATTCATGATGCCACTGTATGTTAACCATTCATTACGTGAAAATGCAACGAGATCGGGATCTCCAAAATCCAGACAAGAGACAATTTACAAAATAAATGTCGAAACATTTATTTTGTAAATTGTCTCTTGTCCATCGAAATGGATGAGATTTTAAAATTTTCTATTAATATGGAAATTCATACCTACACCTACGCTTTTAGATACGCACTAATTAAGCACAAGCATTTTGAAGCTATCATCATCATCATCATCATCTCAGCCGTAGGACGTCCACTGCTGAACATAAGCCTCCCCCATGGTTTTCCAAAAGGACCGGTTGGAAGCGGCCTGCATCCAACGTCGTCCTGCGACCTTCCTCAGGTCGTCTGTCCACAGTGTCGGTGGACGACCTACGCTGCGCTTGCCGGTACGTGGTCTCCACTCCAGAACCTTTCGGCCCCATTGGCCATCTGTTCTGCGTGCTATGTGCCCTGCCCATTGCCACTTCAACTGGCTAATCTTCTGAGCTATGTCGGTGACTTTCGTTCTTCTACGGATCTCCTCATTTCTGATTCGATCACGTAGAGAAACCCCGAGCATAGCTCTCTCCATAGCTCGTTGTGCGACTTTGAGCTTATCTATGAGGCCCATAGTAAGAGACCACGTTTCAGTGCCATAAGTCATCACTGGTAACACACATTGGTCGAAGACTCTTGTCTTGAGGCACTGAGGTATTTTTGACGAGAAGACTTCGCGAAGTTTCCGGAACGCTGCCCAGCCGAGTTGGATTCGACGATTGACCTCTTTCTCGAAGTTGGACCTGCCTAGTTTGACTGTCTGTCCCAGGTAGATGTACTCGTCAACAACTTCGAGAACTGAGTTCCCAACTGATATTGGGGTAGGTACAACATGGGCATTAGACATAATTTTCGTCTTATCCATGTTCATCTTAAGACCTACCCGTTGGGAAACTCGATGGAGGCCTTCGAGCATTGTACTGAGGTCTTCCATGGATTCTGCCATAACTACAATATCGTCGGCAAATCGAAGGTGAGTGATGTATTCGCCGTTAATATTGATGCCAAGTCCTTGCCATTCCAGGAGCTTGAAGGCGTCTTCCAATGTAGCGGTGAACAGTTTCGGAGATATAACGTCTCCCTGTCTCACGCCTCTTTGCAATGGAATTGCCTTCGAACTCTGCTCCTGTACTCGGACTGACATGTAGGCGTTTTTGTACAAACACTTCAGCACTTCAATATACCGATAGTCAATACGGCACCGCTGGAGAGACTCAAGCACTGCCCACGTCTCGATCGAATCAAAGGCTTTCTCATAGTACACAAACGCTAGACAAAGAGGCAAGTTATACTCTTCGGTCTTCTGTATAACTTGCCGTAGCGTGTGGATGTGGTCTATGGTACTATAGCCTTTTCGGAAACCGGCTTGTTCCGGAGGCTGGAATTCATCAAACCTGCGACTGAGACGGTTCGTTATGACCTTCGAAAACAGCTTATAAACATGGCTCAAAAGCGAGATGGGTCTGTAATTTTTAAGTAAAGTGTTGTCACCTTTCTTGAAGAACAGCACCACCACGCTTTTGTTCCATGCTTCTGGCGTTGAACCTTCGAGTAAGACGGTATTAAAGAGCTTCTGAAGGACTTTAAGTACCGGTGTTCCACCCGCTTTCAGAAGCTCAGATGTGATACCGTCGTCACCAGGCGCCTTGTTGTTCTTAAGCTGTTTCAAGGCCATTCTAATCTCGTACAGGCTGATGTCCGGGATATCTTCGGTATAATGTCGGGTCAGCTTGGCTCTTGGGTCTTTGACCGAGCTGCTAACAGGTTTAGCGACCGAGGTGTATAACTGTCCGTAGAAACTCTCGACCTCTTCTAACACTTCCGCTTTGGTCAACGCTACACTGCCGTCTCCTCTCTTCAGCTTCGTCAACTGGCTTTGCCCAATAGACATGTCTCTTGCAAACACTTTGGAGCCTTTTTTCCGCTCTATCGTCTCTTTAATACGGTTTGTATTAAAGATCCGGATGTCGTGTCGCAAGGACTTCCATATTCGTCTATTGAGCAGCCTATATGCTTCAGCATCATCCGAAGACTGCAGTTTCAATGAGCGTCGTTCAGCCATGAGGTTGAGGGTATCGTTGGAGAGTTTCTGTGGCCTATCTGCACGGTGGGGTTTAAAGTACTTGGAACCCACTGTATGGACAGTTTCTACTAACCTGTTATTGATCTCGTCCACTGAAGCGATGTTCTCAAGGCAATCGAAGCGATTGGATAGCTCAAGTTGAAAGCTCTCGGGGTCTTGAATACGGGTACGAGTGGGTCGGAGCGTAGACTTCATCAGACGAGACCTCTCCAGTTTGACATTAATATTCAACGTGCCTCTTACCATTCGGTGATCACTACCGGTTTTAACCCTGTTGATCACGGAGACATCAGTGACTATTTGCCTTTTGGTGGTCATAATGAAGTCAATCTCATTTCTCGTGGAACCATCGGAACTCAGCCAGGTCCATTTCCTGTGAGGTGGCTTCTGAAAGAAAGAGTTCATCATAAAGAGTCCCTTTTTCTCCAGGAAGTCGGCCAACCTCTGTCCCCTACGGTTCCGTTGTCCATAGCCAAATTGCCCCACTTTCGACTCATCCTCGCTTCTCTTACCCAACTTCGCGTTGAAGTCCCCCATAACAACTAGAAAGTGCGTTTCAGAGGTATGTATGGCCCGACTAATGTCCTCATACATATCCTCCACCTCATCATCCGGGTGCGACTTCGTCGGTGCGTATACCTGAATGACCTTCAGCGAATATCGTTTGGATACTCTGAGTATTAGGTATACGACCCTATTGGAAACGCTATCGATCTTAACTATGTTGTTAGTAAGGGACTTGTGGACGAGAAACCCGACACCACCTTGGGACTGTTGGTCGCCCTCCCGGTGGTAGAGTAAGTTACCTGATTTTAGGGTTATCGTGTCCTCACCCGCTCTACGGACTTCAGATAACCCCACAATGTCCCAGCGTAGCTTACTCATTTCTTCTTCCAGCTCATATATCTTCTCGTCTGTCCTCATCGTGCGTATGTTGTGTGTTACCAGGGCCAGTCGTCGTCGTTGGGGGTGGTAGCCGGGCGTCTGCCGGGGATTCTTAGCACCCCCTGCCCCACCGTTACCGTGGCCGCTACCGTAGCCAGGAATAGCGGGGCTGCCGGGGACTGGGGGCCTGGTTCTTTTTGTCCAATCCATTGAGGGGTTTTTGCCAATACTCGCCACGCTTGGCAGGCGGGTTGGCGAGCGCAGTTTATGTGTGTTTGACTGGGAAGGTGCTGCTGCCCACCTTCTGATTTGTTATCCCTTAGCCGCCTTCTACGGTACCCACGGGTAGAGTCGGGGGGGTGCTATTCTAAGCCGGCACCGCCACGGCATTAGGAATGCCACGGCATTTTGAAGCTATAGGAATGCTGAACCAAACATCATATAACGACAATTCCACCCACAAATTCCCAAATAAAACACCCTCGTATATGGTTTTAGCAAAATTAGATGCTATTTTTGCAAACTTGAAGCTATCCGAACGCAGGTGTGGCTGTTTACACACTTGTGTCAATCCTTTCGGAAATGTAAAATATGGAGTTATAGTTGTAGTCTAATGAAATATAAATCATTGTTGATATCAAGTATTTTCCGTAGTAAGCGTTACCTGATAATATTGTGCCCACGCCTGTTGCGCCTCTTGAGCGGTCGGTTGTTGATTGCCGCCCTGTTGTCCGTACTGAAACAAAATATTTTACATTTACAAAACATGCAACACTATATTAATGCACATATTTTTTGCATAGAACTTTGTAAATGAGTTTGTCCTGTCCTGCGAGACAGTATGAGTGCCGGTGAAATTAGACACATGAGACTTAACACCTTAATATCTAAGCGTTGCAGTGCAGTTCGTCACTTGTGACGCCAAACTGTTATTGTGAAGCCCAACTGTCAGAGGTAACCACTTAATACCAGGTGGGCCTTGTGCTTGTACCATCTACATTAATAACAATATCATAATCATACAAATCCATCAGTAACAAAACCTTTACAAGCAGAATATGCCCTTGGCATTTCAGAAATATGGGATGTTAATAAAATAAAATTACACACACCATTCTATAAACATTTTACTATTGTTTACTACTATTACTATTGGAACTAAATTTCTATCAATAGAACGGTGTTATTTAATGGAATGACTGCCACACCTCAAAATCTTGGACCACATCTGATTATGGCTAAATAGCCGATTGCAGATAAAAGAGGAAAGATTTTTTTATACAATGTTATTAAATTAAATTGGGAGTGTATAAATGTACTAGACAATAATACTGTTAAAATAGGTATCCACTAAACTTTACTGGATCTCTATTAGTGACTAAAGGGTACACCCTCCACAAACCACTTGTGAGAGGGGGGACAAAGACATAATATGTCTGTCTGAGTACTTTACTTCATTAGAGCCTTTAGCAAACTAAATAGCTGGACGAATCTAATGAACTAAACATCTATGTATTATAGTAACGACGCAGTGCAATGCCACACAGGACTTTATAGCTTGACATCTAGGCTACAAGACTGCTACTATGACATTTGCCTGCTAGCCATCAGGCCAATGAGTTGTTTAACTCCACAATTAAAGAGAATTGCAACCGGAATTATGTAGAGTAAACAAGGAAAGAACTTTAAATAGCAGTGTTTACTTGCTGCTGACTAGATCATAAAACGTGGGAGCAGAGCAGTGAATATTTCGCACTCTCTCCCACTCACAAGTCTTATGGGCGGGCGCAGTGATGTGCATTATTGCTATCATAGTTTTAATAATCTTTTTTTTCTCAATACTCATTATTAGCATTGCACATATAGCAATAAACAGGCGATGGTAATTGTTCACTTTAGCCAAAGGGGTCCATCTTTGAGACTGGTGTCATCATATACCGTGTGGTAGTCTTAACTTTTTGCTCTCCTTTTTACTTGTCGAAAACTTGTCGTATTTTAGCGTCATTGAATCTTGCTCAATTTCGTTTCTCGGAGCCACCTCTCATAATTGTCGTGTGCTGTAATGAACTGTCGGGCATTCGTGCTGTAATGACTAGTGAAAACTTCAACATCTGTTTATAATTGATCAAGAAGTAACAGAAATGTGTGCTACCACCATGTCTGTCATTTTAAGGATGCACTAAAACTTTTGAAGAACATATGCTAGCGAGCCAAATCTAGACTGAAGTGGCATTAAATAACGGTCTGGAAACCCCAATTGTAAAATCTGGTGAGTCGCACAAATTCTATATAAACTCTGCTGTTCCACATCTCTTTTATGTATACAGTCCATTAGTACTCTTGTCGCCTACCTATTACCGTCTTAATATTTATTGTATAGACTGAATAACACCTAAAAATATAACAGTTATAATGAAAAGCAAATGACAACATTATAATGTTGTACTGTACATTGCACCAAGCTCAACAACCTTGACTTACTATAATTTATGACCCAGTTTGCAGCGAGTAAAAACACTTCTATAGTTGCAGACATGCTACTCACCCCAGCCCAGCCTTGTTGTTGCTGCTGCTGTTGTTGCCACTGCTGCCACTGGTACCACTGCTGGGCCGTGTAGTTGGCCGCGGCCGGCCACTGTTGCTGCTGCTGCTGACCCTGGGCCTTATTACCGGCGGCGGGTTGCTGCCCACCCGTAGCCGCCGCCTGCGTATTACCGCCCGCATTCTGACCCGCATTCCAGTTACCCCAGTTACCCCAATTGCCCCAGCCTGCTGAGAATGTTTGATTGTTAGTAACATTATAGTTTATGGTGTTAACTTTGTTGTATTAACTGTGAGTAAAACTATGGGTCTCTATTGCTAAGCCTACATAACATGTCAGTCTAACGTTAAATAAAAAATACCACATCCGCACTATTTTTTTCTGTTAGTTTTTAGCCTGTTTTAAAAATGGGGATGATGTCAAGTTTGCTGTGATTATCGTGCAAACTCAAAACTAAGACAAAATAAACAATAGAAACAGGCCAAGTGCGAGTCAAGTTGGCATTGATTGCTAAAAAACGAATATTATTAAAGATACTACTACTATGGTACAGTTTTTAATCTAAATGACAACATGACTTCCAAAGCTGTTTTATCATTCAATGACTAGTCCCAAAAAAACTGATTGAAATGAAAAAAATGATTTTTTTTCAGTACTTAGCTATAGTAACCTACAGTATAGCAGGAGCTTGGAGCTGGGATGTTGATGGTAGACAAGCACTATTGTACTTCCCCCTTGAAAGAGACGTCAGTACAGGACTTATCCTGTCCCCACGCAGAATAATAAGGAATAAGTGATGTATATTGTGAAATAATATGAACTATAATATATAATTTTGAAATGTTATGAATATAACAGCAACTTACCTTGGTTTTGGTTCCAGTTACCCCAGTTGCCCCAACCGCCCGGCCATTGGTTCCATCCCTGTTGGCCAGCCTGACCTTGTTGGTTCTGGTTTTGTACGTCCTGACGAAATTAAACAACAATCACTAACATGTAAATATGACTTACAAACACTATTGTGTACTCATACTTCAAAGAAAATCAATCTTTTAAATAGTTTCCAGCTTAACAATGGATGGTTAGATAAATTCCAACTTGAAACTTGTAACTACTAAGAGCTAGGCTCACAAGTCACATTCTACTATCACATTACATGAGATTGTTCTTCTGTGTTGAGACCAAGTGATATAGATGGACGTTAGTGCGCCTTTGCCGAGCCCTTTGTGGATGAGATGTCTCTTTTAACTTCTATTTAATTTAGGTATTTTGGGGTACTTTACATGTTGGTATGTAATCAAGAAAAACATGTGTTTCTTATGCTACTAAAGCGTTTCATACATCTCAATCTCATTATAGTTTAGTAATAATACAGAGAACAGCTAGGCTCTGCCCTCAGTGTGAAAGAACATAGGTGCATGCACCACACTGACAGCCTGAACAAGATTCTTCATGTCTCGATCATACTATAGACAAAATCATAAACTGTGGCAATCTTGTAGACATACTGGTAGAGATTTGTTACCTTGCCAGAGGGTCGGGAGCCCTGTCCCTGTCCTTGACCTTGACCCTGTGTCTGGACGGGCCCCGCGCCCGCGCTTGCACCTCCGCCTGCGGGTGGGGGGCCCTGCGAAGGGGGCGCACGCTGGTTGGGACCTCCACGCTGGGCCCCAATGGGGGCCATCTGACCCCCACGCTGCCAAGAACCCGCACCGCCGCCGCCACTGCCACCACCGCCACCACCCGCGCCACCTGATACAATACAAACATAGTTTTGTCATCCTGTAAAATGTAATAATAGAAGTGCCTTAGTAGAAACATTGTAAAATCTATATGAAAAGAGTGGCCCCGAGTTTCTTGCCGCTTCTTCTCGGTAGACTATATATTTTGAAACGCGGCGGTAGTCTATAAAGTATATTACAATGAATAATTGACATTCATAGGCGACTTTGATGCCTAAACTGAATAAATCACTCTGACTTTGATAAGGTTATATGGCCGTCAGCTGAGCTTTAAGTTTGATGTAAATATTGGAGAAATATTCATTGCAATATTTTATTCCCGCTTCTGAATATTTTTTGTCAAAGCACACATTAGTTGCAACATAGGTTGCCCCGTAGAGAATTATGCGTGAAGTGATTATTTTTGTTAATATTTTACAGACACAGCACAACATGTCTTAGAAGTACGATACGTTATCTATGTTGATGAATGTACCAGTAATATTTAATTTTATTTGCTGCCATAAACTATACTACAATTCAGTTAAAAACTGTTTTATTGATGAGTGTTAAAGTAACTTCTTATTCAGTTAAAAGCTAGTCACCAACCGCGCCCAAGAGAAGTATAATATTATTATGTATCTGAGGTGAAAAGGAACTTGTGAATTATTTCTGTAAATTTAGTTATGTACATAATCGGCCCGTTATGTTCCCACTACTGGGACTCGAGTTTTCCTGTCAGAGAGAAGAGTTGGGCCATAATCCAACACGAAGGCCCAGTGCGGCTTGGTGGATAGGCTAGTGGCCAACCCATGTCATAGTTTTCAAGCTGCCTGATGGCCTTCGACATAGCCCAATGGCTGTTGTCCTAAGACAAACAACCGGGACCGGGACAGACAGTTTAATAGCCCTCCGAAGCACGGCAGTGTTCAGTTGAATAATGCCGCTAGCGGTCATCCATCCAAGTCCTGACCGTAGCAAGAGTTGTGTAACTTGTTGAGCGGTTAATATCGCCAAGTCAAGCTCTGCTACGAGTGCTTCCACGTACATTTCAGGCAAATAGTTAATTCTTTTTGGCGTATAAAATAAAGAACATAGATCAAGCCTCTTAAAAAGACATACTTTCGTATTTATAATTACGGTGTGACGATTTTGCCCAATGACGAATCCATGTGGAAGTGCATTGAAAATCACTCAAAATAACCGGTCAATTAGCATAAAAAGAAGCAAACATATTATTTCTTGGTTCTATGTTATATCTGTATTCCAAAGTTCACCTAGATGCTTTCAGCCGTGTGACCAAGTAACAAACATAATCACTCATAAACTTTCGCATTTATAATTTTTCGACCCGCGGTTACACCAGCGTGGTGATGGATGATGATGAAAAGTATCCTATGAGTGGAAAAAATCTCTTGTGTGTTGCATGTATGATCTAAAGTAAAAATTATAAAACCGTAAAATAGTGTTTAAATTGAGTATTGACTCGTATGAGATTGATAGTATACTATCAGTAGTATCTTAGATGATGAGTGAAACACATCTTACTTTGTTTTAAGATATTTAGTGTCGGCGATTGACTGTTGTCTGTGTGATATGCGGCGTACGATATGATGAAATGAAGATACATACTTAACTTAATAGTTAGTTGTAGTGCCACGCTGTAACCCTATGGGTTACAGCCAAATGGACGACCGGGGAAGTACCACACTCCCACGTAACACTGACGTGAAGTAATATAAATTGCTATTGCGTTTCGTCAGTCTGTGGGAAGTTCCGGAGGCCCATACCTCCTTCTCCTGTCCCCTCCTCCCCTGAACTCTTAAATTGCTTTTAGAAGTCGGCAGCGCGTTGGCAACGCCCTTGGTGTTTAAACGTCTATAGGCGACAGTGACCACTTTCCATCAGGTGGGTCGCCTGCCTGTCTGCCTAGTTATGGCAATAAAAAAACCTACTTGGTCGTATTGTAATCACCGAGAATGAAGTTATTTTTTGATTATGAAGTTAGAAGATGGATAGTTATTTGTTTGATGATATGTCACACCAGGTCATGACAGTTACAGTATCCCACAGACCTGTAGGTGTAAGTGTAGCATTAAGTTTGTTACTTCAAGACTCCAGATTACAGGTCTCGTTCATGCAGATTCCATCCATTTGATGCAGCATCCTTCAAAACTAAACACGCCAGAACTTGCACACTTCTACAAGGCAGAATGTCTGGTACTTTGGTGATATACAGTCCTTGATCGCATTTTTAAAGTAAACAACAAGCAATTTATAAATGAAACATGAGGTTATTAGAGCTCAAGGCTAAAGGGATACCTAATTAAAGCAAAGACTTTAAGGCTTGGTGTACAAAGTATTCCTTCTTTTTGATTTTATCATAGTCACTCTCACTTTCGAATTTATAACTCAAAGAGCAAATTATTCAACACCACTTAACTTTTGTGATGTGTGGTGAGGTTGTGCTATATGTAACCAAGATATTTGTTTCTACTTTTAATACATGTAATGATTTCGTGTATTTGACTAACCTTGTCCCCCGGGAGGACCTCCAGGCCCCTGCGGCGGCCTCTTGTCCCTGTCACCGCCGGGACCTCCGCTGGGGCCTCCGCCCATACCTCGAGGACCCCGGTTGTCTGTGCTGAACCTGCTACGGTCGGGGGGCATGGGAGGCCCGCCGGGGCCCCTGCCGCCCATTCCGCCGGGCCCACCTAGCCCACGGTCTCCGCGCGGAGGTCCGGCTGGTCCACCAGGCCCACCCGGCCCCATTGGGCCGCCCGGGCCTCCGGGACCACCTGGGCCACCTCGACCACCACGGAAGCTGTCACCACCGCGGAAGTTGTCACCACCACGGAAGTTGTCACCACCGCGGAAGTTGTCACCACCGCGGAAGTTGTCACCGCGGTCGCGGTTGCCGAAGTCGTTTCCGCTGTTGGTGAAAGTTGAGCATGGATACTGAGCATTTCGTAGATATAAAGTTAAAACAGGATTTCAATTTCACAATTCACTTATTTTGACAATGCTATATAGGGGCTCCTAAGGAGACTAATAGGAATGCCTCAATGTGACATATTTGGGGAATGCAGGTGTGGAAACTGATTCCATGGTTAAAATACTGATTTCACTGACTGCAAGCACCTAAAATACTGACCATTTACTGACTTAACCTCGAGAGATACCAAGCCTTCGTCGACCAAACTACCATTGAATTTTTTTAAAAGAAATATTGGATGAGTACTCATTCGCCCAGTAATTTCACTCGCTGCAGCGCCCTTCACACCCTAACACAGTAATGCTTGCGCACTATAGGCTCGCGACAGAATATCTGGAACTGCAGTGGTACCAACCAAGACGATGTCTTGCACAAGAGGCATACCTCTTAACTAAATACTATTTATAGACGTGATATGTAGGTACTAAACAATAAGAGAAGAATAATTATACTGTACATTATAAATGGAAATCTTCAGTTTTTATGTTTATGTTTCACGATTTTTACTTTGAAATAGAAAAAGCACAAATACAGTCAAGGGTGATAAAATGTAATGACATGATGATAAGTGAGTGTTATGGTCATGATGATATATGAAATCTAGACATCATAATGTGTTATTTGTTGAAGTTAAAATTTAATGTCAGTAGGTGCACAAACTGTCTTTAATATTATTATTTTTTAACCCTTACTATACCGTGATGTTAACGTATAACGTGATAGTAAGATCTATGAATAAAACGCACGTAAATTTACGTCAATGTTAGGCAAAGAGTTCAAATAGAGTGGTACTCATATCAAAACATACTTATATAGAAAATATACAACATATATACAAGTGAAAAATTGAAAATAATAACATGATTAAATAAAATAATTGCTACACAATATTATTATTAAATACTTTATTCATATAGTAGATCAATCAAGCAACTGCCTATAAGATACTTAAAAACAAATATAATTAATCGTTATGAAAAAACCTATTATTACATTTCATCACCCTTGACTGTATTTGCAATTTTTCACTTTCACAGTAGTAGAAATAGTGAAATCCGTCAAACAAAACTTGGTAGTTCGTTTTGGGAGTATATGCCAAGTTTGGTGATGAGTTACGTAGTTTAGTGACGAGTGTACGTAGTTTAGTGACGAGTGTACGTAGTTTAGTGATTAGTGTACGTAGTTTAGTAATGAGTGTACTTACCGTTGTGGAGGTCCCCAGCGATCGAATCTCGGTGGCGGTCCGGGACGGCGGTCCTGCGAGCCCCACCGACTAGCACCACCGCCGCCACCACCACCACCGCGCCCGCCACCGCCGCCTCCGCCCCAGCGACTGCCGCCACCACTACCGCCGCCGCCGCCGCCGCCGCCGCCGCCACCACTCCAACGGTCTGAGTAAACAAATTCAGAATGGATAACGATCGGGACGGGTATACATGTAACGAGCTTAGATAAAATTTAGTAATGACTTGACATCGGATTATTATACGCATTAAAAGTCTCAAATATGCACAAAATATGTGTTATAAAAATGCTAATTTTAATAATAAAATCATGTATTCGTTTTTTACACTAAAGATAAATCATACAAAAACATGTAACAAATTAATTAAATCTTAAAATAACGCAAAATTCTTGTGACAATACACTATAAAACGTATTTTTCTACATTGCTTGTAACTTTGGCGTTTTTTACTAATTAATTACCGAAAACGACCACTCTCTTATTATGCAGAGGAGAAATGCTGTGCACTACCCTTTCGCCATGACAGTGACGGAAAGGGGCGTGTGGGGCTCAGAACCCACTAAAACCCCCTGTGATCAGTCATCCGCCATGCTGGGGCTAGATGGGGTCGCGCTAGCATTCACCATTTTACCCCAGAGCGATAGGCCCAGGTTTAGGAATCCCCGCACCGTCTGATTCCTCACGAATGTTTTTGAGAGAGGTCGTCTTTTATCAGGCCTTTGTCTGCAAGTCAAACTCAGTAGTTCAGAAGTTTTTGTAGTTAAAGCGAATATACATACATACCAAACTTCATAGCCGACAATGACAATATGAAGATTAATTTAGAAACGTGTAGAGGGTTCTCTGCTCGTTTCTAAATGAATCTGAAATTTCAGCATACCTAAACTGATGATCTAGTTATAAACGTTGTTGTATGTGGATGATTATAATGATGCTCACCTCGGTCCCGGTTGAACTCCCTGGAGCGGCCTCTATCGTCACGGCCGTGCCTTTTGTCGTTGGACTTCTGTCGCTTGGCTGGTGGTCCGCCGGCGGCGTCTCTGCCAGCCGAGCGCTCCCGACGTTCCTTCTCCTTAACCACGCCGACCGCCTTCGCCTCCTTGTGGAATGCGTCCAGAACCTTCTTTGCTTCCTCTTCGTTCAGCTCGGGGAAGATGACATCGTCGAGGTAGGCGCATTTCTCCGGCAGCACGAAGTTAGCTGCGAGAGGAAGGAGAGTTAACGCGCGTTGGCAGACACGATGGGAGGTGGTCTCGGACAGACTTGCGGCGGGACGTACGAACCTTTCATGTCCACAATGGCCGGATCTGGCACCTCCTTGCCGTCGGCCTCCTCGCGGCGCTTGCAGCGCTCTTTGTAAGTCTCGTCGTCGGTCACGATCACGACGGCGATGCGTCTATAGCCCTCGAACTCCCTTAGCTTACGCCGTTGCGCAGACGGGTAGACGTTAGTCTATATTCGCATTAATATCCGTTCGGTGGCGGGCGTCGCAGTCGTCGTGGAAAAAGAAACGTTTCTTGATATTAGAACGGTGCTTCGACTTCGTCGCGACCTAGAACATCTCGCTTGGTACCGGTGAGTGACATGGCTCGGGGCCCAAATGTGCGCCGCTCGCTCCCGCTTCTAACAACTCACCGACCTGCGATAGAGCCTAGCTTACCGCGGGAGCGAGACCGGCCAATATACATCTACTTATTGTAATAACGTACCTTACGACGCGGTGATAAAAACAAAATGGGAAATGTAACATATTTAAAAAGCATCGAGTGTTGGTATGGGGTACAGTCCGAACTCTAGAGATGGCGTCGAGTCGGTGGGAAGGAAGGGGTTAAATCGGAAAGAGTCTCACCTGATCCAAGATAAAGTTTCTCCTGCGGCCGTGCGCCATTTCCAACAACTTAAGCACGCACTTTGCGCATTTGGAGACCAATGCATCCCACCGTCCCTCGTAGCTCGACTTGAAGGGCTTACAGTCCACCTGAATCGATGTACACACTTATACAGTAAACTGGAAGACAACTGGTGCGATCTTACTTACGCTAGAACTTATTCTAATGAGATATAAGTTGGTTTCGATACCAGGGATTGCTCCTTGACGTGCCGACAGTGACGAGACTCGGATAATGTCCTCTTGAGTCGCCGTTTGCACTTCTCTCCGATGATTCATAATTATAATAGTTATACTTGGGCCTGTAGACGGCCAGATAGCGTGTTCATCAACTAGTATCATATAACTAATTCGATGTCAACTCTAAAAGGTTGATAGATTTTTTTAAAGTTTTTTATTGTTAATTTGTAGCTCATATATGGCAACCCTGTTGAAAACACAGACGAACATTAGTATCAATGTTTGCATACACGATGATAAATAGCTTTTCTCTATTTTAGCCAAACCTTAAATGCTGTAAACAAGGGTTTCATATTATTATTATGTTACATGTTGTGTAGTGTTGTAATAACTGAATGAAATATTCATTACACATTTTAATATTATTACGATGGAATAACTTGTTCGGTAGGTACAGTCGAATACCTCGACCACTTTTGTGACTTTCCGGGCCATATCTTAATATTAAAATAATGTGTAAGAATACACAAAAAACTGTCATATACGAGTAATATTAATAAATTGCGATATCAGTCATAAAGTACGTACATTTAATACAATGTCATCACGTTTTCACGTTATCATTTAGTCTATCACAAATTTTTAAAGTACTTTTCTCGGACATGTATTACAAGATTACATTAAAAAAAAACATCTTAGCTTCAGTAGCATCTCATCAGTTTCTCATACTTATTTATAAACAGTAGTTAGTTCTAGATACGCGGTAATATATTGTGTACTGTGTAAGACCGTTTATTTCGAACAGTTTGTACGTGTGAGAACATTTTAATTATTAACCAAATTTTTAAAATACTTAATATGACATGCCAATCACATATTTATTTTCATAAAATATAAAATCATAAAAATAAAATAATTGCGGATCCGCCCGCGGGTTTACTCACATTACTGTCGAATCTAGTTATTTTAACTACAGTGAACGGAAACTGTATTGTTTCTATGTTATGATGGCTCGTATTACTGTCAAATCTACTGAAATTTTCTCTATAGTGAACTTTTTTTTTTTTTTTTTAGAACGGACTAATGCTGTTTGCCTCTACCGGCATTTACAGCGTCACCGGACGGTTGGCGAGCGCAGATGGCACTCAGCCAGATGCGGGCGCAGAGGGCGCACCGCCTAAGGCGAGCGTTGAAGACGCTTCGCCGCAAGGAGAGGAGTAGGCGACTTGCTCAAGGGCACCACTAGGGTACGGACCTCGGCTTGGGCCGTCGCCAGGAGAGAGGGGAGTAGGAGAGAATCGCCCCGGTACATAAGTGTACCGTTGAAAGTGGGCCCTATGAATTTTAACTCTACGACTATTTGGAGAGAATCTAACCAGGACATAACTTTTGCCTCGAGCTCTCTATAGTGAACGGGAACAGTATTGTTTATATGTTATAATAGCTGACCTGCCCGCGGATTGGTTCACATTACTGTCAAATCTACTGAAATTTTCTCTATAGTGAACGGGAACAGTATTGTTTAAATGTCATAATAGCTGACCTGCCCGCGGGTTGGTTCGCATTGCTGTCAAATCTACTGTAATTATCTCTGTTGTGAACGGGAACTGTATTTTTTATATGTTATAATAGCTGACCCTCCCGCGGGTTAGCTCACATTACTGTCGAATCTACTGTAATTTTCACTACAGTGAATGGAAACTGTATTGTTTCTATGTTATGATAGCTCGTATTACTATCAAATCTACTGTAATTTTCGCTGAAATGGACAGTAACTGTATTTTTTCTATGTTACAATAGCTGACCCGCTCGCTACTTCGGGTACTTGTATTGTTTCAATGTTATAATAGCTGAGCCGCCCGTAGGGTTTGTGCATTACTGTCAATTCTACTGTCGCACACTTAAATAAAACGAAGTATGACTTTTTTCATTCCTGAGATGCTGTTGAGTTTTTCCTGCTCATCAGTAAACCAGAAAGAATTCAAGTATGTATGCTTAACCACAATACCTTATATATACTTAAAAGCCAAACACCGACTCCTGAGGCAGTTTCCAACACTGAGATCTAGTTAGCTTTCCATTCACATCCAATATTAATTACATAATCAGTGCCAATACATATTATCTCTATATAAATTTTCTTTAGGCTCATAAATTCATTTCGATTAGACTTACCAACTACAAAAAATACATTACAGTAAAGGGTATCAAATAGGTGTTTTTGCCTAAGGCGCGAACAAACAGAAATCACGTATACGACAGACAGACAAGAAATTTGAAACTTCATTCAAAATGACAAAAATATTTTTCTTACATTTACACTTTACAGATACATTTTGGTTACAATGTTATTGTATGTATAAATTACGTACTATATTCTATAGATCTTACGTCCGCTCGAATTTTATTTATTATCCTTAAAATCATCATTACTAACTAAGAACCGGCTCGACTTCACTGTTGATATTTTAAATATTATTGGTTTAAAATTGAGAACGATGCGAAAAGCTTGTTTGCACACGAGCTGAATGGCTGTTTATTAACGAAACCTTAGCTAATGTAGTACTAGCTGCACCTTACTGCTCTGCCCCGTATCGCACAATAATCTTCTGCCGGGAAAAAGGTATAAGTATAGAAATATATATGATAAACACTCGGATCGTTTCTTAAGGAAATTTCTCTAGCTCTCTGTGTATCTGCTCCAGCCAATTGATAATAACATGTCAACACAAAGACTTTCGCAGTTATAATACGCGTACTATAAATAAGCAAAGATATTTTTTTGAATTTCTGGGTATTATCTTTTACAGAACTAACTTTTTAGTGAAAATATGCAACGTCCCTAATAATAACAACTAAGAATACATACAAAATATTATTCATTTTTATAAACTGACATCGCAATTTTTCAACATTTTCGTAATTCATGAAGTTAATTTTATCAAAGTGCGCAGTGTTAGTGTATGTAGTAGGTCGAGATAACGTTTTGGATATGTGAGGACAAACATCTTTTGTTATGAACATTTAGACTCTATTTCAAAACATATCAAAGATTCTTTTTATATAATTTTGTTTTTTTTATGGACTTTCCTTTGAATCTAATACTAAATTATATCCGTTACAACAAACAATTTTAATTCCAACATTTATTATTACTGAAACAATTGACAAATACTGGCAAATCGATTATTTTAATCAAAAGACAATGATGCAACTCCATCAAATTCATGTAAACTATCATCAGCTGATGGAAACCGACTGTATGCATCGAAGTATCCCATCTTTCAACTATGAAAATACAGGATCTAACTTATTTTCTCAAGGTTACAAGTACAAGTAAACTTTTTAGTAACTAAAGCTTTAAACTATGCCATCTAAGAGGACTTTGGGTCGCTGGCATAGCAACCTAAAGTTCGCTTCATGGAGCTGAGATGGATTGGGTAAGGGCTAGCAAAACACCCCAAGCGGGACGTCAGTGAAGGGCTTATCGCCCCCGTATAAAATAAGAAAAAAGGTTCACATATACAAAAGTATCCCGAGCTATTTATCGTGTGTATTGTGTCGAGCAGATGTAGTATTACGTACCTTCATCCTGTCGAACATAGCCCCGGTGGAGATAATATTGTATCGACGCTCAGGGTGCTTGGCGCAGTACTCCTTGGCCCAATAAGTCTTGCCGGATCCCGGCATGCCCACCATGAGGATTACCTGTCGCGTGATAACGCCATATTAATACTGAGCAGTAGCTGTTCGTGGACGAGTTTGTCCGGGGAAGTACTGCCACCATTCCTATTTCTACTAACCAGTATTTTTCGCATTACTGTGTTCCGATTGATAAAGTGCCGGTGAAGTTAGTCACATGAGATTGAACAACTTACTATTTCAGGGTAATGGGCGCAGTAACAGATGTCACAAAATGCATCTTATTTTGGCAGAGGTTACCACTTCACCCACACCACAGATATATATATCTGAGCACCACTTTCTTTTACGGACGCACGAATTATAATATAATAAGGGATGGGAACACCCACACGCGGTGTTCAGGTCCCAAACTAGGCAGAGTCTGTATTATGGTAACCTGGCGACTGATATACTCGTACATATACACACCCAGACACCGCGCAAACAGACACGTTTATGCACACAAAATGTGTGAACTGTCCAGGGATCGAATCCGGGAACAGCGGTTCAAAAGACAGGGTTACTACCAACTGCACCAACCGGCCAGTCAAATTAATTGATGAAATTAAGTTTATTCCTACAGTGAAAATAGTATTAGGTACTTATGTACAAAATAGGAGGCTTTCTTCGGGATAACAACCAGTGTTAATCCAAGACGTAAGCTTCCTCCATTCTAAATTTCCCTTGAAACCGTTTACTCGTTTCAGCGTGATGAAATAACAAACACACTACACAGCCACAAACTTATTTATTTAATTTTTATTATATGATTTTTACAGCACTACCTTTTTAATTTATACCGCGTCTTCCGATAATCCGAAACAGTTCGAATCCCGTCGCGGATATATCACATTGTATATCTATAAAGCAGTTATTCATTTGTACGGTTTGATGCACCATTGCATCCCACTGCATTGCACTTGTCACCAGTCGAGACTATGGTTTCTGGCGTCTCGCTCAGTAATTTCACTTGTTACAGTGCCCTTCACACAACTTAGTTGGTGATACCAACAAAAACGGCCTCTTACACAAGAGCCACCCTATCTAGTATATAGGGTTTCATCATCTCATACGATTCACATCACGACGGTGGCTTTAATGTCCTCACGGAGTAAGATTGTACATAAATTGATACTGTACAGTGTAAGTACAAATTAAAGTCATCTTTCACCCATATCCGCATATGTACTTCGTTAACCACATTTCCACATATTGTTCAAGGTTTTATGGCCGACCGCTGCCTGGCGCCAACCGTCTATAGGAATCCTCGTTGGTAGTTTATCCGCTACCTTTCGGTTAGAGCGTTAATATTTTAACCTGAATTGCTTTGGTTGAAGGCTTTATTTCATTCTACTATTTCACAATGTTCGACAATCTATCCGGCTGCAACTGTATTTCGACTCGATCAACGCCTATTGTGGTTCGATCATTCCCCAAAAAGCCATTTAACTAATTCTAGAGACAATTTGGAACGTAACGTCATCTTAAACACTACTAGGTATATAATTATTATATACATGATAGATCGCTGGCGTCAACAGAAACTTAACTGCAACTAGATTGTTATCAATAGCAAAATAAAAAAACGTAGTCACCGTTCAGCTACGGTTCGATTGCAATTAAGTTAGTGGAATTGCCCACCTGTTGTGCGCATAATGTGCGGCTACACATCGACGTGAGTAGCGGCATGCTGCTCATTCGGAACGTATTTTCACCTTTCACGTTCACCCAATGGGAGGATGAATGTAGAACAGTCCTGGATTCGCTGACGGCGAATAAGAAACATTTATACGATCATTAACATGATAACGCAAATTTGCGCAATATAAACATTAGAATATGAGTCGTCAACACTCACGACTGCCGCGCACCGGTTTGCCGTTCACTTTAGGACCAATGCTTATAATGCCCAAGCCGAATGGAAAGCTCACGCGGTCGTGAAATGCACGCTAAATTACAATTAAATCGAATTAATCTTACTACTTATTTTATTCTAGCTGACCCGCCAGCCATTCGCTCGCTTGGTCTTGGTATAGTGGGGAAAACGCCGTTTTGGAATCTCCAGGTCATGGGTTCAATACCCGAGTCGGACAGTTATTGGGTTTTTCTGACATACAAATAAATGTTCAATAGTCTGGAGTCTAGCGTAGGTTTTAAGCCGTACTATAGAAGTTCATGCGCGCCGTCCACTCATTCGAGACCCTAATTTTATATGAGACCGTTTAGCACAGAGATCAAGCTATCTGATCTTGGATTTATGTGACGGATCAAGATAAAAAGTTTATAGTTGAGAGGTCCAGGCTCTATTCTATCCACATTTTATCGAAATCTATGCGGTAGTTTCTAAGGTATGCGTGAACAAATAGAATTTTTTTTTTCAAAAATTAATATTCTAGTTCAGTAGGTAATTTTTACGTCTTTTAGCTCACATTTTTTATTTATCTTACATGTACAGACTTTTTGGTCTCTACTCCTTTATTATAAGTATGGATTTTGACCGTGACAGCTCGCAACGACCCAAAAAACTTTCATCCAGCCATCAGGGAGTGTTGTGGTCGGGTAACTGTAGTGCGAGGTGAAGGTGTCCTTCAGCGGTGCACGCCATTATACCTAAAGCTAACATTTCTAGAACTTATACACTTCAGCGAATCTGTAGTTCCTAGATATCATACATGTGGCATAGTAGATGTACGACTTTTCTACAATCATTTGTCTTAGTAGACACCAACTCAGCACCAGATATTATGCCTCTAACTAAGTAGTAGTGTGTTCAAAGCATTACTGTGATTTAGAACCTAACCGTTTTATTTTTTGCATAAATGTCCAATCGTGGGAATAAATATCCAATTGAATAGAAGTTTCTTTCGATCTTAAGATCTGATTCTTTAGGTAACTAGTAAGTGTAATTACGCTGCGTATGAGGATAAAGAACCGTGTTCAAAGTGGAAAAACGACCAACATTTGGTCGATTTAGCCATAATTTGGCGGAGAAACATTATTTACTTAATTTAACCCAGATTTTAAATTCTCTCTTATCATTTTCTGGCAGGAAAAAAGCGTGATATTTACCGAGACCCCCTTACCCCCGCGTGAGATTGGGTGACCCACTCTTCCTCTTGTAAGCGCCTCACATAATTAATAGATTAACACTTAAACTAAACCAAAGCTTAAAACTATGGTTAACACAGCAACTTGAGGTGAGATAAAAATGACACCGGCCTCTTTATTATTCCATATATATTTAATAATTTTGTAATGTTACCATATTATGTGATATTTGATTCCGGGCTTCCGGAAACAAGTATAACGTATATAAACACCTATCCTTAGACTTTACACTCGTATCTATCAAACTTGACACCACTTAGAACACATATTTACAGACGTACCTACTCTATATTTAGATAAAAGTTATCCCTTAGCTGTCATCATTATCAGCCGGAAGACGTCCACTGCTGAACATATGCCTCCCCCATAGAACGCCACTTGGACCGGCTACTCGCTTCCTGCGATTCCCCGCGGTTTTTATGAGGTCGTCGGTCCACCTAGCGGGGGGCCGGCCTACACTATGCCTTCCGGTGCGTGATCGCCACTCGAGAACCTTTCTTCCCCATCGGTTATCAGTTCTGCGAGCGATGTGGCCTGCCCATTGCCACTTCAACTTGCTCATTTTGAGAGCTATGTACGTGACCTTAGTTCTCCTACGGATCTCCTCATTTCGGATCTTATCACGCAGGGAAACCCCAAGCATAGTCCTCTCCATTGCTCATTGAGCGAATTCAAGCTTGTTAATGAGGCCCACAGTAAGGGACCACGTCTCAGTGCCATAAGTCATCACTGGCAACACACACTGGTTGAAAACCTTGGTTTTCAGGCTCTGAGGTATTGGGGACGAAAAGATGGATCGAAGCTTCCCGAACGCTGCCCATCCGAGCTAGCTTCTTCGTGCGTTGCCTTGTTGAAGTTCGACCGACCTAATTGGACAGTCTGTCCCAGGTAGACGTACTCGTCTACAACTTCGAGTGTATCGTTTCCAACAATTACCGGTATAGGTGGAACATGGACATTGGACATGATTTTCGTCTTATCCATGTTCATCTTAAGACCAATCTGTTGGGAAACTCTACTGGAATCGTTGAGCATGGTGCCGATATCCTCGAGCGACTCCGCCATCATGACTATATCATCGGCAAAATGAAGGTTAGTGATGTATTCGCCATTCCCCACAGCTGTACTTTGCTTTATTACTTTTTCCATTGTGTTATAAATTGTTAATTAATCATATGCTTTATCGGGAAGACACTGCCTTCTGCAACACAGTAAATTTTAAAGCAGGCAGGGCTTCAACTTTGTATCTAATGTCATATTTTAAGTAAAATAGAGCAATTTGTATTTGTATTCTACAATCAAATTCTTGGTCTCATCACAGAAGACGAGTATAACTACCTCACATAATACATACACTAGTATCTTGCTATACTATCTCTTTTTCATCACAGTGATTTCAGTCCGCAGCGTGGTCGTTAAAAACGCCAAAACGGCGACCTTAGTGACGTAATCCATGACTTCACTTGGGTCTACGATGTGGCGCTTTCGTTGATTTGAAATCACAACGCTAAAACCGATTTTGACTTCCATCGGAAAGCAGGGATCTTCATTTATATCATGTAATTGAGCCTGACAAGTGTTTCTTCAACTTCGAACTATCAAACATAACCTACACATTGCTATATCAACACTGTACTCCTTTGTGTGATTCATCCTTACCACACAATCCTATTATTATTAGTATTCTATTAGCACTTAACATTAAAACTTGATAGCAGTTTTCATGGGTCACTCAACTAAATTAATATGAGAGCAAAAACATTAAAATGTGTCTGGAAACAGCAGAACCAGAATATCTTCAATTCTACCATGTAGTCTGTAATCAGTTCTGACGTAAGTGATATAATTGTATAAGTTCGGTGTAGACTATACTTACGATGTCGTCAGATGACAAGTGGTGACGAGGTGATTGCTTAGTTGTAACATACCTGTTCACTCTCAGAACTGTTTGGGAAATACAGATGCTCGCAAAACACTGCAATACGTGAGATCGTATCTGTATTTAGTAAGATGTACTAAGATGCAACATGTCTCAACATGTATATTATAATCATCGTAAATAAGTTGTACCTACAAAAATGTTATTTAAGAAAAAATCTTATCTAATCTGAGGGTCACCAGAATTTATAGTAAATTACCTACTGAAATAAATACTTTGACATGTTATAAATCAAAAGTGACATATTGGCTGCTTAAGAAATGTTTCTACAGTGCATTGGGCACTTATTGCAGTACTTACTACTTAATTAAATAAATCAAGCTACAAAACGTAGTTGACAATATACTCGATGCCTTTATATTATTAAGAGCGTTAAGCTAGTAAAGACACAGAATAAGCAATAACGAGTAATAACGAGCCTTGTTATGCGCATAATGTGCAACTACACCCTTTTATGTAGTTAGTAGTGTGCATGTTTTTGTTTTTGATATTCAACATAGTTTTTCCTCCCGACATGATTTATGTCCTCATGCTATAATTCTGAGTAAATTAACAGCAATGCAAAAAGCATTGGACCATTTCAATCAAATTATATTAAAAAACCCGTGCGTATTTAATAAAATATCTTAACCTCCCTCCTATTACATGGATTACACAGTCATAGTATAAAGAAGCAACAGTATGGAAACTAAGCCTAGTTAAGCGGAAATAAACTTATACGTGACCACACGTCTTGACGCGGCCTCACTACTGACAGCGCCGCGACAACCGCTTAGGGCTCTCGTCGATGCGCATGTTTGTGTGAGTGGGCCGTTTCGAACGTTTGTATGTAGTTTCCGTACTGTTTCTCTATATTTATACTGTGACACAGTCTTCCATCAGACTGCAATACTATCGAGTTTTTTTTTAGAAACTTCACTAAGTATTCAATATCATACATTTATAGGTAACAGCACACAATCATAGACAAGATGTCAATTAAGTGGTCAGCGGGTATTTCAATCCATTATAAATCAGACCAACATAGATACACACAAGTAACATCGGATGTCAGTATACACATAGTATAATTGTTCATGGGACTGTTAGTCACTGTGTGACTCAAAGCCCCCATCTATCAGTTCTTTTTAATTGTTATTTCCCAGCCATAAGTATGAGAATAATAGAAGTCTAGGGTGGTTATGTCAATGTAATTATCATGATATATAACCAAAACTATTATCAAAACATTACTAACCTCACAGTCGGCAATGGTAGCGGGTCTCGTAGGCCCTTCAACAAGGTCTGCATGGGCAATAAGCATGTATCCCGGCACCAAACACGCCTCTGCTCCATCTAGCTCCTCATCTACCGTATAACTGGAAAAACCATCTCTCATTAATGAGGCCATCTTAAATAAAATGACTTAGCTAAAAGAGAACAAGACAGCCCTACCACTATGCTCCCACTCACTGTGTTGTCTTCAACTTGAAGTTCAAGTCAGTCAATAATATGGGAGACTGACGATTGAAATGCAAAATTTTATGGGAATATATATATACACTAGCAAACCCTGCGAACTCCGTTTCGCCACCAGATGGCTTCGTTTTATGTAACATTTCGTTTGGCGCCATCTACTTAAAATATTGGTTTGTAGTACATGCTATGTATCAGAGATGGCGCTTTATGTGAAAAAAGATTTTCCGCTTTTCTTTTTAATTTTTTTCCTGAATTTTCTTTACTATAAACCTCACGGAGCCCGAGACCTTTCCAACGAATGCAAAACCGTGGAAATCGGTTCGTGCGTTCTGGAGTTATAGCGTCAGGAAGGAAAACCCGACTTATTTTTATATAGTAGATATACACAAAATTTAAAAAAAAATGCTTGATATCAATAGACAAAACTTCTGGGCCCCAAGTCTGTTAGCTTTTGAGCAATCGCCACAATACTGCGATGCTTCTGCGATTGATCTGCCTTTAATGTCAAATTTGGTAGTCAGTAAGATCTAGTTCTCAATCGCACTTGTATAGCAATCTCATTGCTGTCGTATGGCTGTGCTCAAAACAAGCGTAACAAACTTCCGATGTGTGCCACTGTAGCATCGCTATCGCAACTCAATCGTTTCCAGGATATCAATTATGTCAAAAACTATCGATAGCAAGCTGCTGGCCCGCGATCGAACCTAAATAGAGAGCAGACTACAAAAACTGTCAAAAACGTAAATTTTCATGCAATTGAGTTGCGATAACGCCGTTCAATAGCTAAGAGATTTGGTCCCCCGGGCTATCATTGCAAAAATAGCGATGTTTTACCTGCAATTAAAACATTTATTAAACATACTTACCTAATTCGAAACCTAATTATACATGAGAGTAGCGTACTCGACTTCCGTTCCGAACAAGTCATGCTGTGATTGGTCCGCCCGATCTCCTCGCCCAATCAGCGTCGACTCCGCCCCTTCCGCTCAAATGTCAACCATCACCCCAGGTAGTGCGCCTAGCGCAACTTGGCTTCATTGGTTTTCTCGTGTTATGCCACCAGGCAGGTATAGAAAGTGTTAGGTTTCGAATTAGGTAAGTATGTTTAATAAATGTTTTAATTGCAGGTAAAACATCGCTATTAAACAACTGTACCGTAATTCGAAACCTAATTATACATGAGAGATGTGTTTGTTATCGCCTGGTGGTGATGGTGACGCCAATGTGATAAATCTTTAATAGGTATTGAATGTTCTGACGCCCAGCGGTCCAGGTTTCATTCACAAAACTTTTGTTGTCTGCGTAAGCATGAATTCTAGGTGTAGGAAAATTAGACTACTCATTTTAGTACATGAAACGTCCATTATTTGATTTGTCTGCCAAATCACTGCGAACAAAGAGTAAATAAGGAAGGTACGCCCAATTTCTCAATGGAACTGCTTGCAGACTTGAGGCAAGGTCAATTCATCAATACGTTCCACTAATTATGAGTTTTACTAAATTAGTAACCTTGGCACGTGTTGCTGTTCAAGGTTTATTTATGTGCTGCTTGCAACCCATCTTTTAACTCTCGTAATCACTCATGATGTTTTGAATGTGGGGCGGAGCCCCGAGCATTCTTGAATGAGTGTAGTATATATATATATATATATATTTAAATGCCGAGTGCAGTCAGTGTGCTGGACACATTACAACTGTCTGTTTCGTGAGAGTATCTGTTTTAAGACCATAGCAGTGCTAAAGTAGTTTGCAGTTTCGTAATTTAATTCTGGAAAAAAGCTTATAAACTATTGTGACATAGAAATAACGATGGCTACTATGTCCCTTGAATTAGGTAGATAAAAACTATTTTCTTCACAAATGTTCTGAATAAAATTATTGATTTATTAAGGTATCGACTTCCAGGTTGGGGGTCGCGGTCGCCTTGGCTAAAATAGTGATTTTAGCTTTAAATATTTATATTTAAGTATTATTATAATTTCGACTTAAAAATGCATGAGGTAAGTATTCCAGATTTGTGAATTAAAAATATACTAGGGGTCGTTTTAATAAGATTGGTTAAGAATCTTGCAAGATTAGACCACTTGAGTTTTTGTTGGTTTCCTGGGTAATTATCTCACGAAGAGTGCTAATTTTTCCAAGCTAAACTTTCTCCAAGGAGCTGATAAGCCTAAACATTTTCTTGCATTATAGTCGCTTAGATTTTGATACATTCGTACATCTACGAGTACAAACTTTTTGTATCATTTCTATCGGACGCGACAATGGTTAGTCACCCACACAGGAAGCCGACCAGTCGGTCGGCATTGTTGGGACTCTGGATAGATTTGTAATCGTGAACGGGGTAATCCAACGATCTATTTAACAGCCTTCATAAAAAAATACAATACCTAGCGGTACCAATGTTTGAAAAACATTGAATCGTTTAGAATAAAACATACCTAATAGCATCGGTAACTGAGTAATCGTGAGGTCTAAATCGGGTTGCTAATGCGAAGACTGTTTCTCACTGTAATTCAGCGATCAGGAAAATTCCTGTTGATTTGTTTTAAATCGGCTAGTATTTCTTATGGTATGCCGGGGGATAAACCCAACCCTACTCTGAAGTTCCAAGTCAGCCGGTGGGGCGTAACAGTGACCTTGGGAATCTAATCTGTCGATTGTGCAGAAATTGTGATCACTCGTAAGCTTGGCGAAAGGCAAAAAGATAGGTTTCTTGTTTGCCCCACTTTACAAAAACTGTGTCTGTTAGTTTTGTAGTAGATCACTGTTTGGCAATACCACTCGGAACAGAGCTTCCAAAATTAAATAGCTTTTCCATGAGCTGTGAGCTTTGATCTTACTCTAGTTCATAGTAGGTTTTTAAGGATAACTAATCATTTCTGTGTATATTTTGCAACGAATACGAGGATGCGTAAACGAGGTACTTGCATATATTCACGGTTAATACAATAAGGTTTTGCAGTATTAGTAGTATCTGATGCGTCAGAAGGAATTCAAATTATTATTAGAATTATCCCCAGCCTTGCTCAGTGTCAGAATTTTTGTGATGCTCGCAACCGCACATGTTTTTGGGGCACTGAGCTAAAGACAGATTGCAAGCAGATATTTTTGATATTTTTGCAAAAAGATATACATTCGTATATAAACTAAAATAGTCTAGAAATAGTCATTGTAAATGATCTGAAGGAAACGGTGATTGTTTGAATCGACCGACAAGTGGTCCAGAGGAAGATCGACCTTGGCCATCCAGTCTACTCTTAGAGAAAGTAGCACGCAATGCTCGATCCAGTCTTCTCTTGGAGAAACTAGCACGCAATCATGGTTAATCAATCTGAATTTTAAGAGAGCACCGTAGGTACTTGTTCAAGTTTTTCTGATCCCAAAAACGGTCTTGGTGTGCCGTTGCCTTTAAGTCTGAGAATATTGCTAACAGCTTGGAAAAGACTGGCTTCCCATTTTTATGACACCTCGAGTGTGCATTTCGTCAACCACTTTCATTTCAATTTAGTTAGATATTTTGCTGTAACGGTCGCTCGACAAAAGCAATGACAATTTCGTGTATAATGGTAAATAGTAGTTACTTATTATGTTTAGAATGTCGAGCGGAGCTCCGAGCATTCTTCGATGCGTTCGGTAGCTCGACAAAAGCAATGACCGTTTCTTTTTGTACGGTATACAGTCACTTATTATGCTTAGAATGCAGAGCGGGGCTCCGAGCATTCTTCGATGCGTTTAGCTTTGTTACGGTAGCTCGACAAAAGCAATGACCGTTTCTTTGTGAACGGTATACAGTCACTTATTATGCTTAGAATGCAGAGCGGAGCTCTTAGCATTCTTCGATGCGTTTAGCTTTGTAACGGTAGCTCGACAAAAGAAATAACGTTTTCTTTTTGAACCGTACACAGTAGTCACTTATTATGCTTAGAATGTAGAGCGGAGCTCCGAGCATTCTTCGATGCGCTTAACTTTTGTTACGGTCGCTCGACAAATGCAATGATGTTTTGTGGTACACATTATAGTCACTTATTATGCTTAGAATATAGAGCGGAGCTCCAAGCATTCTTCGATGAGTTTAACTTTGCTTAATGACCCTCACGAAGGGCTGCTTGTATGCATGTTTTATTATTATCACCTATCTCGATGCAAACTAAGCCTCTTGAGCTTTTTGAATGGTGTACGGAAGCCATTTATTACGTTTAGAATATAGAGCGGAGCCCCAAGCCTTTTTCAACGAGTAATTTTTCTTGAGAACCAGTGATTGCAACCTTTTTTGGTAGCTGCCTGGCACGGAAGGGTTTCGAGTCAGAATCTTTTCGTTTTATTTCGTTGCTTCCATATTATGATTTCCTGTCCTATCCCGATGGGATGAGGAGGAATTATGCCTCTTGTCGGGCTGTAAAATTTGTTAGTTACACCGGCAACGCCCTCATGTTAGGGATCGAATATGTCGACCCGGGTTTCAAGCAAAACAGACTCATCTATGGGTGTGCAGCAGCGACTGCGAACTACAGTTGGCCACTGCAGACATTGGCGTGTGCTGTGTCACTTTCTAGACTGACCTACTTTGACGTAGCAATGTGGTAGGGTAGTGGCAGTTAGCCCGTGTTGTTCAGAAACTTATCTTGTGATGCAGTTTTTAGATGTGTTTCATTGCGTTTTGTTTCATCAGAGGTCCAGGCCAATATTTCGTATGTAGGTTGTTTAAAGGTTGTTTAAGTCCAGGGTCTAAAAAGACTAAGATATGTTCGAAGATAAGCCAAAACGCGACCTGAGAATATATGTTATTCTACCAGCTCTGCCTAAATAACATCGAATTTTTCAGTTTTGCTACTTTACCTGGTGTGAAAGTGCATGAATGTAGAAGTTTTCTTTGTACATTTTCGCATTAGAATGTGCTTTAACAGATTTTAGCCAGTCTGGAACATTAATCAGTCGATTGCATGTCATCTAAGAAACCATTTAAGCTGTTTTAAGTCTGGTTTTGTGCGACTCTTTCACTAACGAGTGAACGACTTCGACTGGTTAAGCAAAGCGTAAAGTAAGCGTAGCGTTTGATTTCATTATGGGGATCATACCATAGCTAATGAACTCATAACATTGGAGATAGAAGTGTTTGAGTTTTATAGTATTGGACATTATTACAATATTGTTCAAAAGGTTGTGGTTCTATGAGCTGTTCTACATAACCTTTATTTTTCTGAAGCGTAAACTAAGATTATTACACGCTTTAACCATTTGAAAGTTCAGTGGTTTTAATTTGAGGTGCTCAGTTGGGCTTATCCTCGTTTAATTACCCACACATGTTTGGGTCTGCTCAAATTGCAGTACAAGTTAGAATGACTGTAACTTGGATTGTAATTTACCACGATTATATTATAGTTGATGAAAAATAGTAAGTGTTACTCACGGTTTGGTGATGAGCTGGAGCTAAACTACGAACCAACACTTGAATCCGATACCGTTGGTAGGTTATCATCTTCTTTTTCCTGTTTTTATTCCGCTTCTTCCATCGTTGGGGCTGGACCAGTATAACTATCAATTTAAAGAATCTAAAATTCAACTGAAACAGTGTGAAACAGTTAAAATATTTCATTTATATCTAGAACCAGCGATAGCACTGGCTATAAATAAAACATAATTAGTATTGAAGCGAACGGTAACACCGTTAAAATATTTTTAGTAAGTATATATAATTGCACATGAACTTACTAATTGGTTCAGGACTTTACCTGAACTTTCACCAGCATGACGCAGTCAGTAAAGTAAATATTTCGTACTTACAACTGCTCCGGATGAAAATCCAAACGCCAATGAAGCCAAGTTGCGCTAGGCGCACTACCTGGGGTGATGGTTGACATTTGAGCGGAAGGGGCGGAGTCGACGCTGATTGGGCGAGGAGATCGGGCGGACCAATCACAGCATGACTTGTTCGGAACGGAAGTCGAGTACGCTACTCTCATGTATAATTAGGTTTCGAATTACGGTACAGTTGTTTAATATTAAAATGTTATTCTGCGAAAGTCTCTTTATATATTAGATATGTATCTTATTACCGAATGACAAATTTAATCCTCTTGTCCAATACATGGCCTTGAAGGACTTGCTCCTCAGTGACCTCAACCACATCGCCATCTATATGAAATAAAACAAATCATAATTAAACCACTAACAAACACAAATGGTATTACAGTTCCCTAGTACATTTTAATGATGTATGAAACATGCGCGATCTGCAGTGCAAGTATCGAACTTACCGATCGATAATTTGAATCTTGAATTCGTCATACTCCGAAAAAACTGGCTATATCGATCTTTTGTCGATTATTGCAAGTAACAAAATTAAGCGATGGGTAGACAAATCCGATAAGTTTTTACGATCATAACGGTAACCCTAATAAGGAACTGTTAAATTACGTTTGAGATCGTGTTTTTAATCGATTTTAACGATTGTTTTGTCAGCTTTGAATATGACCTCGATATAGCTTAACGACAGGCGACGGGAATGGTGAGTTTCTTTAGTAGAGTTTGATCTTAATAATATTATAAACGCGATAGTTTGTATTAATGGATGAATTGATGTTTGTTATTTTCTTACGCTCAAACGGCTGGCCCAATTTTGATGAAATTTGGCATGGAGGTAAATGGGGCGCTGAATGAACACATAAGATAATTTTCATCAACGTCGTCATCATCCATCACCATGCAGGTGTAACCGCGGGGCGCAGCTAGTATTCCCTCCCTCCTCATCCTCCTGAGATCAACATCGTTGGTGTCAGGTCTATGGATATTTCTTTTCTTTCAGTTTATATCCCACATCCTGATTCTGCTCTTATTCCTGATTTCTATTTTTTTTTCATCAATCACTCCGCCTTTAGTGCTTTTAGGTGATTTTAATGCCCACCACATGATGTGGGGATCTAGTCACTCTGATTTATTTGGTCTTTCTCTTCTAGATATTTTCAATGACATTAACCTCTGTGTGCTCAATGATGGTTCTCCTACTCGTAGGTTTCCGACCTGGTCAAAATCCGAAAAGTGTTGTTGATCTCTCTATTTGCTCCACTTCCCTTTCTTCTCGTCTTATATGGAAAGTCCTTCCCCTTTCTTATGATAGTGATCATTTTCCTATAATTGTGACCTTACCCAATAATATGTCTGCAATCCTTCTCCTTGCTTAAAATACATACTTTCTTCAGCTAATTGGTCATCTTATTCCTCTTCCCTTGATTAAAACTAGACGCTTCCTCTATCTTCCCTTTGCATGTTGACCCTCTTGTCTCTTATAAGATTTTTACTGATATTATAATTTCCTCTGCTGATATGCATATTCCTATTAAAAAACCAGGTAAAAGCTTTAGGATCTCTACTCCATGGTGGGATGTTTGCATTGCTGCTATTAGAAAGCAGAATGAAGATGAGATGATTTATAATTCCTCTATGACAATATCAAATTTTTTAGAGTATCAACAGTCAGCTGCAAAGCTTAACAATTGGCCTCCAAAAGGAAGAAACAAGGTTGGATTGGGTCTTTATGAACATTTATCTCCAAAAACTCCTTCGTCTATTGTTTGGAATCAGTTGAGGCGTTTTCGAGGTTCACTTAACTATGAAAATATTACTTCAAATGATACATCTCTGTGGTTGGAGTCATTTTCAAATAATCTTGCTCCGCCTTTGGTTCCATCTGAAGACTCATTGCCTTCTCCTATATCTCCTTTGGCTTCTCACAATTGTTTTGATAGCCCATTCTCATTAAACTCTTGCTTTTACTAAACTAAAATTGTTGCTTGCTCTTGATGGTCTGTCTGATTCAGCTCTTGATATAGATGGTATTCCTTATTCTTTTATTATTAAGTCGTCTGAGAAATGTCATAAAATATTTTTAGAGCTAGTTAATAATTTTTTTGATCATGGCATAGTTCCCATTGAATGGAAATCCCAAATTGTCATCCCTATTCTAAAACCTGGCAAAGATCCATCTGATCCGAACAGTTACAGACCTATAGCATTGTCTTCTGTATTAGCCAAGATCACTGAACATTTAATTAAACATCGTCTTGAATGGTTTGTGGAGAGTAAATCAATTCTTCCAGTCTCAGTTCGGATTACGAAAGTACTATACTATGGACAGTCTAAGCCTGTTAACTACTGATATTTATATAGCATTTAAGGAAAAAACAATATCTCGTTGGTGTATTTCTAGATATAACTTATGTTATGACAATGCTTTGACAATTTTGCTTTCTGTGCTTAGGAACAAACTCATTAGACTTGATGTACCTACTTGTTGTACATTGTTCGTTTTATTTGTAATGTGCTTATGGAACATTCTGTCATTATCAAATCTAAATATACCCTTCTTCCTCCTAAGTCTGTTTGGAAAGGTCTTCCCCAAGGCTCCGTCTTAAGTCCAATCCTTTAAAGCTTGTACACCTATGACTTAGATAAACCTGTGGACTCTTTCTGTCAGGTTCTTCAGTATGCTGATGACCTGGTTCTATATGTTAAGGTTCAATCTATTAATGAAGTGCTGACAGACTAAATTCAGCACTTTCGTATCTGGGAGATTGGCTTCACTTACATGGCTTATGTTTGTCTGTTCAAAAAAGCTTGGTTGTCAACATATTACAATCCCTTTCTGGAGTATGGTGGGGTTCCCACTCTTATTCTCAAAAGTTGTTATACAACGCTATAGTCTGGAGCCATTGGGAGTATGGCTGTTTCTTATTAAACCTATGTAAAAAATCTGGACAGGATAAAATATTTAAAATCCAATCTAAATGTTTGCGTATAATCTTCTTCTCCTGTAAATGCCATGCAGGTTAAATGTGGTGAACCCCTTCTAAATATATGCAGGCAGTTTCTTTCGGATAGGTTTTTCTTTAAACTGGTTCAAAATTCTAATCACCCTCTTCTCCCTAATTTAGGCATTCTGCTAAACCTTTACGGTTCTCAGATCTCAGATAATATTCCTTGTCTTCTTCATAGCTTTATTAAATTTACTAGACTCCCATGCTGTGTTTATCAGTTTCCATCCCCTTTACTTAACTTCTTACTAAGCTCTCATATTTTATCCTGATATTCGTCTGAACTTTGGTATTGATAAAGATTCGAGTCAACCCCTGTGGGTTATTCAGTGAACTTATATATTCGCAGTTTTTAGGATGGCACATTTTTTTCACTGATGCTTCCAAATTATCCGATGAATGTGTTGTTGGGGCAGCAGTTTGGTTTCCTTCTTCCAAAATTATTTTGAGTTTTAAATGTCCTTCTCATGCTTCAGTCTTTTCAGGCGAAGCTCTTGCTGTCTAGGAAGCGATTTGTTACATAAAGTCTCACAAGCTAAACAATTCCATAGTTTTCTCTGATTCTAAAAGCTGCCTTCAATCCATTTTATCCAACCCCTTCCGCTGTTCTTCTCGCTTCCCCCTAATCCTTCAGATAAAACAATGTCTATTTGAGTGCCACAGTCTGGGTTTAAAGGTTGTTCTTGCCTGGATTCCTGGTCATTCTGGAATTCCAGGTAATGACACTGCGGATTCATGTGCCAAGTCTGCTTTAAATATTGGTTCTCTGGAACATTTCATGCTATATTCTCACGATCTCTCCCGTCTCCCTAAATCTCATCTACATGATTCTTGGTCCAAATACTGGGAATCATCAAAAGTTCTAAAAGGAACGTATTATGGCGACATTCAACCATTTCTTCCCAAAATTCCTTGGTTTTTCAGATTTCGCATATTCAGCAAAGTCACTACATCGACGGTCTGCCGCCTCCGGCTGGGTCATGCTTGTACCCCCGTTCACTTGGCCAAACTGAGGATTCGGGATAGTTCGTTATGCGAATGTGGCTTAGATGAAGGAGACTATTATCATATTTTCTCTAGCTGTCCAAAATTAAAATATTCACTGTATGATATTCTTCCACAAAAAGTATCCCGCCCTATTTCATTCAAATCTCTTCTGTCCCTTACTTTTTCTTCTTTAATTAACTGTATATTATGTAATTACATTAGTAGAAATTAAATTAAATTATAATATATTCCTTAATTTTTATTTTATAAATGTATACATTTTTATTATAAATGATATGATATTTTTGTCTTGAATTTTGTTCTTATTTATGTTGTGTTTGTGCGTTTTAGAGTAATCACCGGAGTGGAACAGTTTGTTTGATTCTCTCTTCTAATCACCAACCATATTCTAAAAGTTTACTTTAATTTCTCCTACAGTTTATGAAACTATCATGTAACAGATACTTGCAAAGTTGCGACACTCAAACAAGTCGCAGGGGCCATACACAAAGAATCTAATCTAGTCATTGCACCAACAAAGCATTAAATTGAAGATATCAAATCCAAACATAATTTGTCATTCCACAAAAATTAGAAGTAATCTCAGTAAAATTGACACATGGATTACCATTATTCAAAAGGGTTGTTCGAAAAATCAGGCATTCATAGAAATTGTTTATCATTACCAGGTTCTTCCTTGACATCTTTATTTTCAGCATTGACTGGAGCGACAGGAACTAACTGTTCATCAATCTCCATTTGCTCAACCTTCACCTCTACAGCACCATCACTTTGCGATTTATCCCCGTTCTCCTGTGAACCACCATTAACATTAATTTCTATCGAACACTTAAAATTAATTAAATCGTAAAATTATTCAAACAATTTGCTCATTGCGAAGTCATTGACACTCTTAACACCCATTGCCTCTCTCGCATGGTCTTCTTAATAGGCTAAATACCATAGAAATAAATTGGATAAATAAACACTTTTGCAAAAAAAACGGACACTTTAGATTTTTTTCTCTACTTCAATGAAGAAGAACAAGAAATAGGTTTTGTTAATTTGACGATGTATTGGCATGTTTTTTGAAGCATCCTGGCATGATTCTTTACGTTCCAAATTTAAAATTTGAAATTATTAAAAGAAAAATAATGATTATTGTGGATTATTCTATAATTGCTTTACTAATGGCGCGAATTGCTGAAACGATTTTTAACTGATTACGATATTTTAAAACTTTTTGGATATTTTCTGCAAATTAAACAATTTAATCTTTCTTTTTACATTAAATACCACTTTTTGATATGAGTGATAAAGCTATAAGGGCCGGTAAAATTATAGCCCTACTTGAAGAAGTTTGTTCGCAAACTTACGTGTCTCAGCGACTAAATGTGAGTCGTTCAACTGTCCAGAGGACTTGGCAACGGTATCAAGAGACTGGTTCGGTCAAAAGAAGACCCGGTTCGGGAAAAAAACGATGCACAGAACCAAGAGATGACCGCTTTTTGGTGAGTCAGGCGTTGCGTAATCGTAAGGCGTCAAGTGTGGACCTGAAGAAGAGCCTTGAAGAAGTAAGAGGAGTAGAAGTTAGCTTGTGGACGGTCAGGAGGAGGGTTTTGGCTGCCAATATCAAGAGTTACCGCCCAGCTCGGGGCCCTAAATTACTCCGTGAGCACCGTGTTGCTCGACTTCAGTTTGCTCGGAACTGTGCTTCATGGACTCTGGAGGACTGGAATAAAGTATTGTTTTCTGATGAAGCTAGAATCTCTTTGTGTGGATAGGACCGACGCCGGCGAGTGCTGCGAAGACCACGGGAACGCTATGCGGAAGTGTGTTTCGAAGAAATCACTCCTTATGGCGGAGGCTCCGTTATGTTTTGGGCAGCAATTAATTCGACGGAGCGTACGGAGTTAATTTTCATAGAAAATGGAACATTAAATGCACACCGGTACATAATGGAAGTCCTAATTCCATATGCACAACCCACATTGACTGCACTTGGGGAAGATTCAATTTTTATGGACGATAATGCTCGCCCGCACCGTTCTGGCGACATGGAAGCGTACATGCAAGAAGTTGGGATCCGTCGTTTAGATTGGCCAGCTCGAAGTCTTGACCTCAATCCAATTGAGCATGTGTGGGATGTTCTAAAGAGACGGGTAAGATCAGTGCAACCTGCTCCACAAAACATCAGGGAGCTAAAAAGAGCCATTGCAGAAGAGTGGGAACGTATTCCTCAAAACGTTATTAAAAACATCGTGGAAAGCATGCCCAGAAGGGTTCAAGCTGTGATTTTGGCAAGAGGAGGTCACACTCATTATTAGGTTTTTACATTTGTAACTTTTTGTAAAAAAAAAACTTGTCTTTATTGCCGACCACTTCTTATTGGTTGGGCGTGTACATCGATTTTAAAGAATCCATCGTTTTTTTTTTCTTATAATTGCTCGAATTCACTTCACGCGCATTAATTTACACGATTATAAGTATACAGACTACGTCAAAGAAATAAATTTCATTTAATTAACTAAAATCGACCTTAGAACGTAAATTTCCTTAGGTGCCCGTTTTTTTTTGCAAAAGAGTGTATAAATTATGATTGGACTTATCTTTTTAAAATTTACATTAATCACAGCAAACACATTTTGATATTTACTTATATATCTCAATATACCACGATATAGATTGTTAAGAGATATGACTTTGAATGTTTGAATATGGACACATCAAAATAAAACCATTTTAAGAGCCGTATTACAAAAATATGCATAGATGCAAGGTTTCCTCGTTGAAATTGTACATGTTTCATTCGGCACGATTAATAAAAATGACTACAAAAATATAGTTCGTTTTTTGTTCTACAATAATTTTTAGTAATGTTTTTTCTTTTAGCGAATGTTTGGGCTCATGGACTCATGGACTCATGGAGACCTAAATTGGGAGCTCTCATTTGCAGATTCTGATATATTTTTTATATTACTAATATCCTACACTTCTTTAATAATAGAATATATATATTTTTTAAATTACTAATATCCTACACTTCTTTAATAATAGAATATATTTTCGTTTTATGCCTTCTATGTGAAGAAAAAAATTCTAGAAAAATAATATTTAACATTTGCTTTCACTATACTATGATTATATTGTAAATATCTACTATTTTTTTTTATGAATTATATAAAAAATAATATAAATTTAACCACGCCGGCGCATAAACTGCGCCGCGCATTGCGCTCAGTACCGCGTGACCATCGCTTATCGAGGTTGGACCTATGTCGGTTGACTTCGCATACTTTGCGTCCCTCTCGATACTCTCGTTGAGTGCGCTGCTAGCATATCGTAGACTACGACCGCAGTATTTGATCGTTGAAAATAGGTGCAGTAGTTTTAAGTTTATCGTGAAAAGACTGTTTGTATTGTAATCACAAATTAAGAGGATTGCATAGCTAGTACTTTCAATGTTAAAAGAGAAAACTCTTTTCTACCTCTTAACATTGTCCGATATCAGTGTTTTTTTTTCATGGAATCATGACATTGTTTACTATGCCCGTACGTTTTGATTTTTTCAGTATTTCAATGTACTATAAATTTCCTTTTTTAGAACTTAATAAATTTTTAACCAATTTTAAAGGGACTTTCACTGGCAGATAGCAGATGTTATAAGGAGTAACTTAGGCAACTATTATTTCACCATCATCCAGCGCCACGCAGGTGAAACCATGGGGCGATTTATTTACTATATTAATAGGCCTGACAAATTAGCCAATAGATAGTACCCAGCTTTTGACTGAAAAAGTACACACCATCAGAGTATCCTTTTCAGCACCATCTTTGTCTTTCTCCTCTGACTTATCTTCAGATTTATCCTTATCTTCGGGGTCCTCTTCACCGCGGTCACGTCTCTCTTGCGCTTCCTTTTCCTTTTTCTCATTTTCTATTCTTTCGCGTTCCTGTACACATACAAATGTATTTGTTACAATATATGACTTTTAGTACTAACATCTGCTTAGTATAATCAAAACTAGCATAATTTTGATCGAACTACCATCTGAATTGTTTTGCCACGCAAATTATGTATTATAATAATGTTACCAGTATGAGTACATAATACCAAAATTTGTTCTAAAAAATCTCACAAAATGTCTAAATATCTGTTTCTATCGATTATTAGAAATTACAATTTTTTACTTGGCAAAGCATGAAATAATTGTGCAATTATCAATATTTCTACTTGTAACGCGTTTCATGTATTGTAAATTGTGTTTCAATTTATTGGCAACTAATAATTATTTAAAGATACTAAAGTTAATAAGAAAAACTAAGGCTTAAGTTATTCAACTACAAAAACTATTAACTAAAACATTGCTACCGTTTTAATAACATTTGCATTACATTCACAATGTAATGTAAACATTCCACATTGAAAGTAATTGAAGTAAGTATTAAAATAAATAAATTATAAAATGTTTTTTCAACACACTTGCTCATAAAGTGGCTCTAATTTCGCCGCATAATGACATCTGTAATCAAACTGTGACTTTTTCATTATTCACAAGTGAGTTTTATTTTATTTTATTGGTTGAGTTGCTTTGTTCTTAAAGAAGTTTCGATACAAAAAAGATCCTGTTCAATAGTACAAATAAATGAATGTACCTATTGCTTGCTCATTTCATGCATCTTCTTATTTGAATAAATAATTTAAATTTGTATGTGTTTAATAAATAAAACTTTTGTTTTCTCTGTAAAAAAGAAAATTTGAAATTCCCATTTTATACGTGGCTAAAACGCTTACCGCGAAATGCAAAAAAAGTAACCTCATCCTTTTAGTCTATGGCCCCTCGTCTTTGTTAGATGTGCGCGTATAAGAAAACTGATTAATTTTTCCTCCCATTGCGAAAACTGTTACTTTTTAATGATTTTTTAGATTTTTTTTTACGTTTAAAACGTACACACTTGTATCATAAAGTGTGTATTGATGATTACCGTTCTCAGCTCTCTTAAGACCCTTAAGACTCAATGGCGCCTCAGTGGTAATCACCAACATTACACACTTGTACCATAATGTACTATTACTTCATCTAAAAATAAGTCACAAAGTAAATGGTTGAGCCTATGTCTACTGCTGTAGTATATACTGTCTTGCAGTAGGCAGTGTCTTCCCTAAAATAAGCACAATAACAATAAATAACCTAATATACAGAATTCAAAAAATATTTAACCTAAAATTTGTTTGCTTTTTCTTTGCTCCGTTGTAATAATTGTTTTAATTGAATTACCTCTCTCTTTTTCTTATTTCTCTCCATCCTCTCTGCTTTCTCTTTATCTCTTCTTTCTTTCTCCTTCCGTAGCACCTCATCCTTCTGCCGTTGGAGTTCCTCTTCGCGAGCGCGCTTCTCTTCTAGAACTTGCTCTATTGGGATCTCGACGCGGTTGCGGACTATCTTAGTTTTTGTATTCATGTTGTATCTGTAGAGGTAACATTTTTATAATGTGAGAATAATAATGAAGTCAAAAGCTATAAGGGATTGAGTCATTCACATTTGTAGAAAAGAACTTTTTATCAAGTAGCTATACATGGGGAGTACTAATGGGATGAAACAATAGACTCATATTCAGAGTCATTGTAAAAGATGATCTTGATGGGTAAGTACAATACCAATATTCCAAGCAGTAGTTGGCGAGCAAGCATTACCATTACTGATTAATTACTGAACACTTGTTGATTTATAAAAAGAAAAAAAAACAACTTAGAATAAGATCACTCCCTACATATTTTTTTAAATCTGTCCTAGTAGTTTAGGATGCAGAAAGCTGAAGACCGAGCTCTGTGGTGTACTTTAGGAGAGGCATATGTCCAGCAGTGGATGAATGTGGGATGATGATGATATTATCTCGAACATTACTGCGCAAATTCAGAGAAAAATTATGTAAATCCTCGATCGGGATTCGAATCCGCATTCTCTATCCGTGTCAGGCGACATTACCGTTAGGCCATCGAAGTACCCTTCCAATAATAAATTTTTCTCTGTCTTTTGCTAAGATTGGTTATCTAAGCAGGCATAAATATATTATAGTATCAATTATGAAACGGATATGTAATTTTGTTGTTTTTAAATACATATATGAAATTCCTACAGTAAATGCTCCGTATCTACGCTCGACGCTGTTTCTATTATTGAGTTAAAGTGCTGTGCTATGTACGCTGCCCTCGACGCTGTAATGATATCATCTAGGCAAATACATATTTCTAATATTGAGCTAACTCAAATGTACATTTCGTAACTGACGTCTCAACTTGCAGGTACGAGTATATAAAACTATTCAATTTGTATATGGCACCTCCATTAATTTTTAACTTCTGACGTAACTTTAAAAAATATCAAAAATACGTATGGTTCGGTGGTCATAAGCATAACTTATAGATACTAAGAAAAGCGTTGGCTTGAATAATCCGTCCCTTTGCGGTAGGCGGTAAAAAATGTAATTTCGCTTGCGACCTCATACATTACAGAATGTACGAGAGTAAATACGAAACAATTTAGTCTACCTGTTCTTCACCATCATAATTTCTGTGTAGAAAATTACGAAATTGTAGAAAAACAGGTGGCGGGATGCGAACCTAGCACCGTCAGACCTAAAAGCGGTCATGTTAACCAACACACCAAATGAGCATTTGTAACACGACGAAATTTTAAGGTACGATAAGATTTTATATTGTCGCAATCAATCTGTATTATAATCAATTCAATTTGTTTATCTGTAACAATATTGTTTCCTCTTTATGTACTAAACTATAAAAACTATTAGATGTTTCAAATATTCTACTGTTTCGGTGTGTTTTGTTTTGCGATCACCTACCAACAGTATGGATGGATAAGGGAAATGATATCTAATAGAGATAATATAGCAGCAGGTCGGGTTCAGCAGCAGTAATATGTATGCAGACTCCTTTTTTGCTATATCCTCTCCTACGTTATTTTGACAAGATTATATATATAATTTGATTCTGTGTATAAACACTATTAACACAAGACTGCCTACTGAGATACCATAAGATTTATCATTATTTATTTTCTTATATATATAAAAACTCTTATTTGTTACATATTTCAAATCAAACTTCATCAGTTTAGCATTTTCTTGCGAAACTTTGTACTTACCGAAATTGCAAATAGAATCCTAAGCAATTCACTCTTCTACTTGTTTTATTCTTGTAATGATATGTGTAGGTACCTATAAATGAGTGTAATTGCATGTAGATACTTATTCTACTTTACTAACTACCAATAGTTATTTTCCGGTAATTAGTTGTAAGGAACAATGCTACACTTTTTGGTAAACATCAGAGAACAATTAAACAGCGGAAAACATGGCCACATAGAGTGCTTACCTATCATATCCAAAATTGACTCTATAGCACTGGTTCTTGGTCAGTATGTGGGGAAATAGTGCTTTCTCGCCCAGTACAGCCTTGTCAAACTCATGCGCAGTGCCGAGTTCTACTCCGTTCAATGTGTAAGAGATCTTACATGGCTTAGATTGCAGATCCTGTAACAAAACATAGCGTTAGAAAAGTAGACATTCAATTTATTCATATGACTGGCCGGTTAGTGCCGTTGGTCATAGGTTATATCTAGGGACAGGTTAAACATTTGTCAACTATTTAAAGTTAAGGCAAGATTGGGCGCGATTTGTTGTTTTATCATTTACTTTGGAGGTTAATGCTAACATCAAAGTAATTTCAGATGAATCTGCTTCCACTATGGCTTTCAATTAATTGTTATAGATTTTCGGCTTTTCTGAATTGGATTGTCACTTTTGATCAAATGTGGATCCTGTATGATTGCAAAAGAAGAATAGCAAATGAATAAGCTAGTAAACAACCGTGACTGGTCAATTGGTCTAATCCACTCTTTCTTCACATCAATGCTAGTCTACAATTAGCACTATAGAACCCTTCTAAACTAAAGAAGTTACGACTGGAAACTCTCAGTCAACCACCTCACCAGTCCTGACTTCAACTAGCCAAAAATTTCAATTTCTGTCACTTTTTGGATAGTTTTACACAGAAGAAAAAATTCAATTTTGATTAAGAGGTAAAAACGCCTTTCATATGTTCGTAGATTAGCGTCCCCAGTACTTCTATAGCAGAGACATCAAAGAAAATCAATTAAATGGCAAAAGTGCCTAATAATAATAACGGTACATAATGCTCAATGCTTCTATTAGTTATATTATGTATATTCATTGAAGATATACTTAAAATTTTTCTAATTTCATTAACGCGTTTGAAATCATAGAATCCCAATAGTATACATTTTTAAGCCTTGGATACAATATATGACAAACTGAGATGATATGATACATATTGATAAACATTCTCTCAACTTATATGTAAATTACTAGCTGCTCTCCGCGGTTTCATCCGCTCGGTGATGGATGATGATAATGATGATGATGATGAATCTAATATAGCCTATGTTACTCAAGGTGAATTTAGCTTTCCAATGGTGAAAGAACCAGTACTTTTTGAGCCAATTCGTTACAAACATACTTGCATACAAATCTTTCCTCTTTATAATATTAGTATGGATTGCAGAACATTTTTGTGTACAAATTTTTGGAATGACTGCTTTACATAAAAAAAAACATTGAAATCAGAAAGACATACAGATAACAAAACAGAAGACATCATAATTTAAATCCTTTTTTGTTGTAGTGTGTTAACCGCTCGCCCTCTGTATCGAAATTTATTTTGTATATATGTAATGTTTTATTAATCGCCTGAGCGGACAGCCAAATACAGGAGTTCCTGGACCCATAAGCCGTAGATATAAATAATAAATAAATACTAACCAAGTAAACGCCGACCACATCCTTTTCGTTGAGCTGTTTCCCATATTCATTAAACTCCTTGTTATGTACGCTGCGGCCGGTGCTCTCGTAAGCCCAACTCAGTTCGCTCTCACCTGAAAAAATAAAGATTTAGGGCTAGCGCGCACTGCCTTGCGTTGGAACGCAGTGCGTTTATACTACTGTACGGTAGAATAGAGTGACGCTTCTGTACATAGCAATATTATTTATTATGTGCTACATGTGCTGGTGCAGATCTGTGTATTTGGATTGATACTAATACATGTTTACAACGCCACTAAATTTATGAATGGTTGCAAAGATTTCCTTGCTGCGACCTAATCCACCGACAACAAAATCTGGAATTATCTTCTATATATATAAAAGCGAAAGGTCACTCGCTCATCACGAAATCTCAGAAACTACAAGTGCTAGGAGTTTCATTTTGCATGCGGGTTCTTTTTAGGACGTAGGTGCTCACTAGACGGGTTTTTATGTAATTCAACCCCTAAGGGGCTTTTTATGGGGTTGATAGTTTGTATGAAACTTCGTTACTGCGAGTGCTAAAAGTTTAAAATTTTGCATGGGTGTTCTTTTTAGGACGTAGGTGCTCACTAGACGGGTTTTTATGTAATTCAACCCCTAATTGAAATCTGACCCATTGAAATCTGTAATTACTAGGGATGGGCCGAAATTCGTTTAACATTCGGTTTAACCGAAGTTCGGCAGGTTGAACCGAACTTCGTCATTCGGCCGAAATTCGGTTTGTGTGCCGAAAATTCGGTGCAAAACAACGGATTTCTTTTATTACACTTGCACTATCATACATAATAGAAATAAATTAAAACAACATATCTGTAATAATAACAGTGAAATAAAATTAGTCTGATATAGGTACTCATAGTCATTTGTTTGAATAAAGAAAGAAAAGTAATCATCAAACGTCTTAAAAATCTTTGCTTACTTAGCAATCACAAAATTAACTTACTAATCAGCCTTAGATATCTGTCCTACTTAATTAATCTGTCCGCATCAGGAAAAAAAATAACAATAGATTTATGAATGAAACTTGCCTCGAATGAGGCTTGCTGATTCGGACAGAACAACAAAATTAAACTGCTCTCCTTACTTATTTGCCTTAGATATCTTTCTTACTTAATTAAATTAAATTAAAACAAAATAAAACTGCTCTTCTCTATAAGTCTTAGAATTCTCTCTTACCTAGTAAAACACATTATGATATTCTTAATAACCAGTCTTAGAAATCTTTACATAGGCAGTACTTAATAAAAATACCAAATTAAATTGGTCACCTTAACAGTCGAAAAAGAATGCAAAGTTATTGAATTTTTGTTACAGATCTACTATAACAAAAATTAAATAAAACTTGCTTGCATTCTTTTAACACAGTGTCATATATTAATTAAGTACAATTCGTAAAATAAATTAAATAAAAATAATACTTCTCTTAGTCACGTATACCACCAATTAGGTAAATTTTTCCTATATTATTCATATATAGGAATAATTTATTTATTATTTTGGACTATTATTAAACGGTATTTTTTCTAGTATACACTAGATAGTAAAAATAGATAGCTATTCATATTTGAAATTTACCAGAGGCAAGTTATGGTGCAAAAACACTAAAGACTCGGCCCTTTCTGGCAGAAGCCTGCTTCGTTTTTGTTCATACAGATTTCCTGCCTCTGAGAAAAGTCGCTCTGAATATACAGAGCTTCCAGGAGATGACAAACATATCCGAGCTAGATAACTCATGTTGGGGAACTTGTCTTTATTCTTAGCCCACCAGCCATATGGACATTGATTTTTTGGCAACAGATCATCAGCGAGATATCTGTCAAGCTCGAACGCTCAGACTTTTGTTTTCTTCTACGTTTGGTAACTTTACAGCTTCCAGTTCTTCGTAGCAGTTCCAGAACGTTCTGTGTATATCGTTGTTCGCCGACGAGGGACTCTGCACTGGCTGGATGACTTCTTCATCACTGCATGCACAACATGAAAAATCGCGGCGAAATTGAACCGAAGTTCGGCCGAATTTTTCATTTATACCGAATGTTCGGCCGAAGTTCGTATTCGGTTCAAACCACATTCGACCCATCAGTAGTAATTACCGTATCCCGCGAGGCCACGCGAGCGAAGCCGCTGGCGGGTCATCTAGTATCTAATATACACAAATTCAAAGTACAAACCTCTCACAAAAGCAGTTTTTCTACTTACCCAGATGCAAGGAGGAATCATCGGTGGACCAACCGATTCTAAGACCGGTTGAGATTGGTTCTTTCTCGACGTTTTCGGTCGTAGTTATCACTGAACCCACACGCACCTACAAATAAATACAAAAAATAATTTGTTAATAAACTTACGCCCTGTGTAATTTTGTAGCAATGTATTTGTATTCGTGTTTTGTATTATAACGGGAATAATATTTACGTTTTGTCCATAGTATGAGGCTTTCCTAAGGATCTCGAGTGAGAGGCATGTTGTGGGGTAGGACTGGGGTTACCAAGGGCCGATAGTTGGGGGCAGTAAAATTTTTGATTGACGTGAAATTCAAATCATAAAATAAGTACTATTAGCTAATTAATAGCCTCGGTTACTTTGGCCACATTGCCCGTCGGCAGCCAGATAACCTTGACAAGCTGGTGGTAGGCAAGGTAGAAGGAAAGAGGCCTCGCGGCCGGTCATCTAGCCGATGGTCGGACCAAGTAACTTCCTTCACTGGACTTTCGGTTACGACCGCCCTGAGAGAAGTCGAAAACCCAACGAAATGTAAGAGTATTGTACATAAATCTTCGAAGGTATCGTTTCAGGGACACAACCTTCAGTGATGAAGTATGCGACCAAGAAGAGAACTAATTGTTATGAATGAGCAACACCAAGAATAAAAAATGAACAAGAACTAAAGGATTTTTATTTCAAGAACACAAATACAGTCCACTACAGTTTCCTCAAGGTGCTTTGAGAAGCGTGTTATTATTACCATTCTCTTATTGACTCAACTGAATACATATTCTACTTACTGCATGTGCAGGTAAAAAACAACATTATTTTCTAAATTGAATTGCTTTTAGTTTAAAAAGCTACACCCAAAAAGTCCTTTGGCATTTCGCCTGGATAGTATTTGCTTGAATTTGCGCTGTTTTAATGATTTTTAGATACCTTTAATTTATTTTAGGTTTCGTAAAAAATCCTGGTCCGAATGAAATCTAGGCACAGTTCGGTATAAGCACTAATTAATCCTAGTCGGGATGTTGCGACAGGCGCACCGCATCTTCTGCAAGATCCTTCAGAACACTTCCAGACAAAGTAGACACATGCATCGACCGTGATATGAACAACATAATTATGTAATTGTTTTTAACTCGCTAGTGCATTTGTCGTAACTTGTGTCCTTAAACATTGTCTATCAGTGCGGTCCGAATCGCGATTTTTTCGCTTACTCACAGCGCTGTCGTCTACCATAGCCGGTCCGAGACAAGCGAGATTTTGACAACTCGTGGCACTGTAAGTGTGTTGATCAATCGGACCCGAGTTGTATCAAGAAAAAACAACCATTCGCTTGCGAAAAACAAGTGCACAAAATAAAGTACGTAGTATGAAGGTGAACTGTGTGGTGTGTGTGGATTAACAAGAAATCATAGACTTTTATATCAAAAACAAGGGACAGCACAGGAAAGACTTTGTAGAATAAACAAATACCCGTCACTTTTGACAGAGCGCTCACGGCTATTTTGTTGTAGGGCATGGGTTCTAGAAATCGTCAATATGGCGGCAGTTGTCATCGATGACGTAGCGTGGGCTATCGTAATCACGCTCACGGGAAAAGGGACCGACTGTTATCGCGCAAATATCAATTTTGGTTAGCCAATTCGACTCGGACCGCAATATATAAGTACTTCATACATACTGCTACAGTGCACGCAGGTGTATTTTTAAAACAGCCAAAATCTAACGAATCGCACCTCAAGATTGTTATGTTAGTTACATATGTTACCTCGTAACAAACCCGACCGCTAGTGACACCGTGCGTGGCCCGTGCGCCAGCCCACGCGTGGGCAAACGCTCCCTCGCTCAGTGGCACTACGCCACTCATGTCCGGTTCTAGATACTGGTTCAAGTCACTGTCATCTGCAAATAATATTTATATGTCATTAACTTAGATCAATAACACATTTAAATATACTTTAATATCTGCCGTGGCTTTAACCGCGTCATATACACAAACACTAGGCTATGCTAGGCTGGGTATTTTACTTAAATATAAAAACAAACATAAAAATTCATTTATTGACATTAAGAGTGTAAAATTTAAATTTGAATCCTCTGGTCCTCGATGTAGCGTTACAACTGCATACTTAATTTCATCAAAAACAGCTCAACTGTTAAGCTGTGATACTAAACATAAGCCGAACGTAGCTGTAGCAATTTAAATAATATCCTATATTCTATACTATATATTCATTAATGACGTAGCTGTAGAATATTCAGGATCAGATTAATAGTTGCAGTTCAATATACACTTGGACACTCACTAGCTTATCACTTCTAGTACGTTATCACTTCTAGCGGGTATAGAATTCGAGAACTGATGTTGAGAACACCACTTATTTAACTATGCTAATATAGTGCATTATGAAAGGCAAAGTAATTACTTACACCAAGACAGCAAGACCTTGTTTTCATCAATCTCAGGTTCTACCACTTTCGTCTCCGTCGTAACCGTAGTTTCCTTTTTGCTCTTATTTATTTTCACTTTGTAGTCTTCCTGTTTTGGAACAAACATATTTTTTAAATTCAATCTTCTTTTTTATAGTTACATATTTACACAAGGTCATCAGGTCCCAATCTAGACAGAGCATGTACTATGGTAACCTGATTACTGATATACCTACATATATACACACCCAGACACAGCTCAAACACATGTTAGAATTTGTGACTTATTATTATTATCAAAGCAAACATGAGTAGTTTATTATTGCATTAACTTAACACGTTTACTACCATCATTTTGTAGCTTGTACAAGAAATTGTATAGTTTGTAAAGGTTGGTTTTAAAGGCATATAGCACATATAGTGCGATTGTTAACTATTATAGAATAAAAATACAATATATCAATTTACAATACCTCAGACGGCAGAGTGAGGACTTCATTGGTAACTTCCACAGCCTTGTAGAAGTTACTCCATCTGGCTTTCTTCTCTTGCTTGCGTTTCAAGCGATTCAGTTTCACCGGGTCCTGGCATAAATTAATTTATATATTGTTAGAACTCTGAAGTGTTACAATATACATTCCTTAGAATGAATAATATTTCTTACTTAAAGTATATAACTATCTAGTCTAAAGTAGTACTAGTCAAAATCTTAGAGGCTTATTAACCACACACATTGCAGTTCCTGGAAAAGTAGGTGGATTTCTATTGTATTATTGGCCAAATATGGCGAATTGCGAGTCGACGGGTTAATAAACTTAGCTACATCCAGAGTAGTTAAAACATCCATCTGTCAATTTTTTGCTCACAGTAAATGTTACGCGTAGAAGTAAGACACAGGATGTTACGCCTAGTCTATGTGATATGCAATGCTTATTGATAAAGGCCCAAGAGCAGAGGTGCCCATACAGTCGATCGCGTGAAATTTTAAGGTCGATCGCCGAGGATAGGTAAAATTATCAGTGATCGACCTTAAAACTGTAGCTTTTTGCTAATGAAAAAACAATGTCCAGAAGCATGAAGTGAATATGATGATGAGAATGAAATATGAAATGAGGGAAGTACCTGAAATGAAACATCCATTAATAAAGCAAATAGAACTGAGAATATTCCTAACTACGAACATTTTATGGTACACCACCAATCTCACGCTTCCACATCGGCATCATGATAATTTTTCATTTTTAATATTGTATCACAATATTTAAATTTCTTTTTGTAATATTAGATGATTAAAATTTTATACAGATTTGACACTTTACACCCGAATCCGATGTAGTTTTACTTACCCATGCAATTTTTTTTCTTGGTAGGTAAATATTTGGTATGTTACACGGTTAAAATATCGATCTCTTAGTTATACATTTTTGCTAGGTAAACGTATGGGCACCGCTGCCCTAGAGTATACATAAGCATGTTATAAAATACATCCTTTTACACAACACTAGCTAAAGAACATGATAAAAAGTCAGTTATATTGCTTTTCCCCAAATTATATTTCGTTTGAACTAGAGATGTTCTAATTCATCTTCACAAAAAAACAATACCAATGAGAGTCCATTGGTATTGTTTTGTGAAGATGAATTAGAACATCTCTACTCCACGATAAGCTGCGTCCCGCGGTTCCACCCGCGTGATGGATGATGAAAGTATTGTGTTATTCTAGCATCATCAGCCTGTAGCAGTCCACTGCTGGACATATGCCTCTCCAATTGCACGCCACTTAGGTCTATCTTGGGCTTCTCGCATCCAGTTTTTGCCAGCAGTCTTGCGCAGATCGTCACTCCACCGTGCCTCAGGACGACCTACACTACGTTTGCCGGGACGCGGTCTCCACTCTAGAACTCGTTATTCTAGCACTTCACCTATATACGAAATTTCATCATAATCCAGCCAATTTCATTAGCCATTATGGCGTGATCGAGTAACAAACCACCATACATCCAAATATTATACATAACAGTACTAGCTACAGCTCGCGGTTTCGCCCGCGTGGTGATGGGTGATAACGAAAAATATTCTATGTCCATGGCCTTCCTATCTCCTTGGCAATTTTCATAGAGATCCATTCAGCCGTTTAGGTGTCAAAGCGTAACAAACAAACTCGCCTTCTCATTTACAATATTATAATAATAAAGCCCTTTATTCTGAACTGATCAAATAAATAGGTATGTACTGAACATATGATGAAACCATATTTATTATATGGTTTCATCATAATATGTTGCGCAGTTCAGCGGGCCTCTTGGCATAGGCCTCCTCTAACCTGTTCCACTAGGTTCTATCTATCGCTACCCTTCTCCAATGACGTCCAGCAGTGAGTTTCAAATCGTCTTCCCATCTCCGTTTCGTTTCCATCTCTGGGGTACCAGTCAGATAGAATTGTACTCCATTTGTTTTGTGGGTCCTGGACCATGAGACCGGTCCATCTCCGGTCACTTCTGTTGGTCTCTTCGAATTAGAACCTCTGCTACCTTAGTTTTTTCTCTTATAGATAGATATATAGTTTAACTCTTTATTGTAACACCATATTACACATAAGTACATTTCAATACAACTGTATACACAAAAATATCTTACTACAATTAAATGCTTAAAACTAATAGTGTAACAATGGGCCGTCTTATCGCTCAGAGCGACCTCTTCCAGACAACCAACAAACTTATAGTAGTACTTTTCACTTTGTCTTTTTTTTACAATATTATAGTTAGTAAGAGATAGGTACATAAGAAGTAAGATAGTAGTGTAAGGTTGTGTACATACTTTGCTGAGCTCTTCAATTTTCTTGGCATCTTCCTCCGCTTGTTGTTTCTCTCGCTCGATCCGCTCCTTTTCTTTGATCTTAAGCCGCTCGTTTAGTTCCTCCCACTCTTCTTCCTCAGTCAATTCCCGACGACGCTGTGCATTTGAATGTCAATTAGCGAAATAAACAGCCTCACTTATAAAACACGTAAATATTACTAAATATTTAACTTTTTATATTGGTTCAACAAAGTGACGCCCTCTCGCCTGACGGAAAGCGAAGATGGAATCAAGAAGCGATGACCATTAATGCAGCCGTAAGCTGTACTAATCGCCACCCCTATAAACGATAACCTGAGAGATGCTTTTTCACGCCCCGCTTGAAAGACCCAGGCCATAGCGTCAAGAAAATACGTACGCCGGCAGAGCATTCCACAATTTACTCACAGAGGTAGAACTACCAAACTTTTTGGTTCGTGGTAAAAAGTTTTGAACAGTATATGGATGCAATGCCAGGCCGGAACGGGTAGTTCGGGATCGGAATGTTGAGGAAGGAATAAGATTGAGCTCTTTAGAACATTTGCCATGAAACAAACAAACAACTAACCTCATGATGAGGTCTGTCCTCATTGTTCTTGTCTTCTTGCATTTCTGTATCTGCTTCCACCTTAAAATCGTTTTCTTTGTCATTTTCTTTGTCATCTTTCTTTTCGTCATTGGACGATTCTTGCGCCTCCGCATCTGATAGAAATTAATAAAATAATAGATTTTGGTTATTTTAGTTTATTGTTGAAGATGTGATTTCCCATGAGACCATAAGCTATTAAACAAAGCACAGTTTTTCATCGTACAAATTATCAGTCTGTACCAAACTTGTAGCAAACTGATTTTGACTGAGCGAGTGCGAAAAAACGATTGGAGCATCTCTGCAATAGCTTGGACATTAAGTACAATTTGAAAATTTAATACTGACTTCCATTCTATTCAGTTATTGGAGTGTAACTCAAAAACTACTGGACCGAATTTGATGAAATTTAAATGGGACCACACGGGAAGTACCAGTTTTCAAACGTAAAAATAATTTTTAGAACAGATTCATCCAATCGAAATTTATGAGGTAACAAACATTAAAAAATACAGTCGAATTGAGTACTTCCTTATTTTTTTGGAAGTCGGTAGAAAATACAGGCGAATTGAGTACCTCCTCCTTTTTGGAAGTCCGTAGAAAAATAAAATAAAAAAAGGTCGAAAAATAAAAAAATAGCTTTCGTATTCTTTCTTATAATGTCCGGCTGTTCTCCTCTACTGGTCGCATTTCTCAACAGAGTCTCGTGAAATTTTGTGAGCAGGTTCGATAATTATATAGTTTTTATACCATTCCCATTCTAAAAAGCTTATTTTATTCAATGAAAACAGTGAACTTTTATTCACTGTTTGGGTGTTTGAATTTACAACACACCAATATATTCGACCTCCATCTCAATACTTATACATCTTCCTTACGCAAAGAATAATCGACATAAAAACTCTTTGTGCAAGTAATTACTCGAGATTTGAGACAAGGAGTTAAGCATTAGAAAAAAACTGTATTGTGTTCTTTGCTGCGATTATAGAAAAAAAATTATAATAATAATATATAAATTACTCTTATGTTTAGTAATTGTTCCAATTTAACCTGTTACAATCAGCGCGCGCGCAGAGAGCGTTTTGGCGGCAAAATCAGCGGGGAGTCGAATTTCATTTCAAGGGGCCGCGCGCCAAGTACTTGAGTGACATTTATGGCTCTAGCAACCATAAACTTACGAGTTGAATCGTTCTGTTTACATTTTTTGTTTGCTCTTGAACTGTGCTTTGACATTGTATTCGAATGATTTGTTTTATTTCTTTGTTTTAGTTGATACGGCCCGTTGAGAAAAAGGGATAGTAAAATAGTTGTTTACATTTGAAATAAATGACCTTTTTGTGTTATGAAGTGTATTTTTTTTATTCATCATTTACTATTCTAAATTCTGCATAATATTTCCTTTTCAAAATGATATAACACTACATTATACGTTCATAGTATTATTTCTACATTTCGGCCTCCGAAGATTGGCCCAGAATTGGCGGCATGTTTTTCCCGCGCAAATGTGAACCGCGGTTTGAAAGTTTATTTATAAATCGCGTAAAGCCATTTTGTTCTATTATTTTACGATGTCGTTGAGGTATAACATTCTAAATTCTATTTGTGACCTAATAAACCTATTATCTAAACAACGTTTCTCCAAAAGATCAAATATAGCAACAGTCATAAAATTCACAGTAGAAAAGAAGACGTTTTGTTTCGATCGGTTTATACACCTACCTATAATCTTTATAGTAACAATAATATTATTTACGTGCAGACGATGAAATCTGGTTTTCAAAAATATGCAACACTCATAACCTATCAGTACAAAAACCCATCACAAAACAGATATGAAATCGGTAAAACTGCTCGAATATATCAAGCAGATCGGATCGTGCCATAGTAACTATTACGTAATATAGGCCAGCACGTGTAAGCGGTCATTGACGCCACCCGATATCGTACGATCGTCAACTAGGTAACTTTTATAGTAATAAACGGCACAACACACACAGAATAAGGTAATAGTGCCTGCACCACCCGCCGCGTTGTTAGGTACCTACAAAAATCTGGTTTTGAAAAACAAAATAGAAAAATAACACTCTTTTTGTTGTGTATATCGGTCGTAAAAACAATAAATAATGAATATTACATAGATTCGTACCGATGTAGTCGCAAATCACTTCACAATTAATTTTTGTACGCAACCACTCAACAACAAAAAAGCAACCGCTGCACGCCCCGCGTGCCCGATTCTTTGTTAAGTGGTTAAAAATATATTTTCATTGGAAATAGTCGATATTATGAGTCTAAATAATAGTATGGTTTAAAAGGTAATAACTAAAAAAATAGCTATACGAAAATACACCATAGTTCAGTAGATATAACGATAAATGTCCGACCGATGACAGCTGCCTCGATCGAGGCGCGCTGATCCTGACGGAGACGCGCGTTTTGCCTCGATCGATGATCGCTGATTGTAACAGGTTAATCCGCGCTCACCACTGTGCACAACAAAACTAAAGTGGTCAGAGAAAATTCCGATTCCCGCGAGTCCTAGTCGGTTCTCAAAGAAACTAGCGATAGGTTTCAAAGTCGGACTTCCATTCTTGCGTAAATAGATCAATACACCGTATATACATTTTACTTAATAATTATAAATTAATTACAAACATATACCGAAGATATCCTGGATATCAGCCTGTATGAGATTAGGATGGCCTTGAAACAGCTTAAGAACAACAAGGCGCTGGGTATCACATCCGAGCTTCTGAAAGCGGATAGCACGGTGCGGGAGCACCAGTACTTGAAAGTCCTTCAGAAGCTCTTTAATACCGTCTTACTCGAAGGATTCGCTCCAGAAGCATGGAGCAATAGCGTGGTGATTCTATTCTTTAAGGCGAAATGAGTTCCAAATTTCATGATTCGAAATCGCGATAACTTAGTTTTTCGACGCTTAAACCTAATAACCGAAGTTCAAAAAAAAACCTAGTGTAAATTTAATATACGTCCGAAGTATGGGAGCCAATACACGATTGAGCAAACTTTGCTCGATAGAAAAAAATCGGCAGCATTCCCTAAATTTTGCAGTTTTTCTTACGTGCTTCGTGGGAAAAATAATTTTTATTCAATTATGGGCAAATATATTTCAATGAATGTATCATATTCGAATTTCCAATGAAATTTACTAGTGAACTATGGACTTCTTTATCATTAAAATTTAATCATTTGATTATACGAAATAAATATAAAAAGTATTAGCATGTATTCAATTGAATTTTCGCATTAAATTGTCCATTCTGGTAAGCAATTCTCAACCTTATGTAAAGCACCGTAAATTGCTTTAAAATTAGGATTGGACCGCGCCTTTCCACACGCTACGGCAAGTTCTATAGAACCCGAAGAGTATAACTTGCCTCTTTGTTTAGCGTTTGTGGACTATGAGAAGGCCTTTGATTCGATCGAGACGTGGGCAGTGCTAGAGTCTCTCCAACGGTGCCATATTAACTATCGGTATATCAAAGTCTTGAAGTGCTTGTACAATAACGCCAACATGTCAGTCCGAGTATCAGAGCAGAGTTCGAAGACAATTCCATTGCAAAGAGGCGTGAGACAGGGAGACGTTATATCTCCGAAATTGTTCACCGCTACATTGGAAGGCGGGTTGAAGCTTCTGAAATGGCAAGGACTCTGCATTCAACATCAACGGCGAATACAACAATCACCTTCGATTTGCCGACGATATTGTAGTCATGACAGAATCCTTGGGAGACCTCAGTACAATGTTAGAAGGCCTCCATCGAGTTTCCCAACGGGTAGGCCTTAACATGAACATGGACAAGACGAAAATTATGTATGCCGATGTTGTGCCTACCCCAATATCAGTTGGGAATTCAGTTCTCGAAGTTGTTGGCGAATACATCTACCTGGGACATAGTCAAATTAGGCAGGTCCAACATCGAGAAAAAGGTCAATCTTCGAATCCAACTCGGCTGGGTAGCATTCCGGAAACTTCGTTAGGTCTTCTCGTCAAAAATACCTAAGTGCCTCAAGACAAAGAGTCTTTGACCAATGTGTGTTACCAGTGATGACATATTATGGCACTGAAACATGGTCTCATACTATGGGCCTCATAAGCAACCTCAAAGTCGCACAATGAGCTATGCTCGGGGTTTCTCTGCGTGATCGAATCAGAAATGAGGAGATCCGTAGACGAACTAAAGTAACCGGACATAGCCCAGAAGAGTGAGTGTGCAATGGAACTTCACAATTTGATTCCGCCATCCCCATTCTATAATCGGACATCCAGAGATACTCAGAAGCGCCACCGCTTTATGGTGGATATTCCATTTACCCGGACGAAGCGATTTACTTCTTCGTTTATCATACGAACCGCTAGGGAATGGAACACCCTCCCTGAGCCGGTGTTTCCAGTTAAGTACGATATGAGGGTCTTCAAAACACGAGTGCATAGGTATCTTCTGGGCAAGCGCGCTCCATCATCGATCGCATCATCACTTAGCATCAGGTGAGATAGTGGTCAAGTGCTACCCAGTTCGGTATAAAAAAAAAAAAAAAAGATAATCCAGTTGAAGTGGCAGTGGGCAGGCCACATAGCACGCAGAACAGATGACCGACGGGGCCTAAAGGTTCTAGAGTGGAGACCACGAACCGGGAAGCGCAGGTCGTCCACCGACAAGGTGGACTGACAACCTGATAAGGGTATCAGGCCGACGTTGGATGCAGGCTGCTTCCAACCGGTCCTTTTCGATTTTTTTAGCCATTTTAAACAAGCTTTGAGTAGCTTACTTTGGGGCTAGATGCTGTGTGGATTATCCAGCATATTATTATTTTATTATTTTGGAAATTTGTGGGGGCGGGCAATGTTCAGCAGTGGATGTCCAACGCCTAAGATGATGATGATGATGACGAATAAACATAAACAAAAATAAATCTAGCACGAACTAAAAATAAAATAACCTAGTTATTATTAAAAACTTTAAAAAATATATTGAATATTATGAATAACTATTCACCTGGATTTTCATCTTCAACATCTTTCACAACAACAGGAGATGATGACGATCTGCAATAAAAGGAACATGATTTTAAAATGATTATGGTGATATATAGTGCTTATTGAAGCACTAACACCCGCCTAGTGAAATAATATTTTGCAATTTTAGAGAGAAAATACATGTCCTCGGATGGGATTCGAACGAGTCTTCGTCGACAATCAGTGTCTAGACGCCATTACCGCTAGGCCATGTAACAACCCCCCCCCCCCCCCCCCCTATTTTTTTCTTTTCTAATTCGTTTTGGCCAATGATCGTCTAGTCTAGGAGGACCCTAACACTGTGTACCGCTGCTGTAACCTTGCTCTTTTCGGAAAGAATTGAAACAGAGAAAACTATTCAGAACTATAGATGCCTAGAGAAACCAAAAGCAACGCCTAGGTATTCTGATATTACGATGGATAACCTACTACTACATTACTGAACTGCTAGCTGATAACGAAAAATTGCGATGAACATACTAGATTGCAAATACTTAGTTCTTACAGACTGACTGACTGAGCTGATCCTAGATTTCTAGCTTATGTACTTGATTTGACTTCTAGTCGTGGAAGATATTATTCATCAATATAAGTTTCTGAATTTAAGGTCTATGTTATTTGACCATAGAACATAGAAATAGTAGGTTATTTGCAAGTTTTCTATATAATTATTAGCTTGCAAAACTACCTGTTATATCTGATAAATCAGTTTTGATTAGTGAAATAATATATAAACAACTCCATTAAATAATATCAGATATACGCATGATTTTCGTTATTATTAATAACAGTTATAAACCTGTTAATTATATAACTAACTTTCTTTATAGATTTATGTTTGTTGCTATGAACATTTAGCTGTTGATAAGATTGATATAATCTCTTACAGACTAAATGTCTCTATAATATATACTATTTGTTTCGTTTATGAAAACTGCTAGGAAATAAATAACAAAAGTAAAGTAAAACCTCGCTTTATATGCGCTTTAGAAATCTTTTGTGATCAGTAGCTACTACGCTGATTATACAATTCCTTTAGATAAATATTATCAGCCACTATTCCCTGAATAGTTCAATTGTTCAAGTTTAATCATTTACTTGTTTACTGAAGCAATATATGGGAAATAATATCAGTGACTTAGAGAAATCTCTAGACCCTTGTTTGTGGTTTACAAGAATTCTCAAGGTGCTGCATTGCTTGACCAAGTTTGATAAGATTTACCACATACATAAATCTCCTTTTATACGAGATTGCTATACTTAGATTACTAGTGTTTTACATGACATGCCATCTATTGAACCATTGTAGGAAAAGCAATTATTTTAAATACTTAAGTATTAGCAGAATCTTTGTTGTATTGGTTAGCTCAATACTAGCAGCCATATATTTATTATGATGATTATTATAATAGTTAGCTTTACTTTGCCGAGTAAATTATTGATATATAGTATAGATATAGTGATAGATATCTCTACAATTTAAAGATATAATATATTTTATTAATTTTCATATTGTAAGTAATTAGTTTGTTTTTTTTTTTAGATTTGCCGTAGAATTCTAGATTTATTATGATTTAGGAAGTACGATTCTTGGCATGTTCAAGGCTTACAACTCGAATGCTGGATTAAGAGCTGCTCTTTACTGTGACACAAATGTTCTCCATCATGCCAAGAACCTCTTCTATTTACCCCAAAATTAGTAAGGCCTTACTAAGTCCGTTTGGTAGTTTTCCAAATGTAGAGTTTGCGTCTATAAGCGATTAAAATCTTATTTATCTCTTCTTAATAGTATTATTTATCATTACGAATTATCATTTGATTCTAAATATTACATTTGATACTTTCAGCAAATAATTCAATTGCTATAATTTATTACCGCATTCTCATGCTAGAATCAGAGTAGACAGTCTAACCCAAACTCAAATACACGGACGCGTAACAAAAATGTGTTCCTCACATTAATAAAATATTGACTAGAATAACTGCCGAATGGTAGGCATTAAAACGTCGATGTATCACTAGCCTTAGTCGCAGCGAAAATTGGTCGATGTCATTTCAGGAAACATTCCGAGCAATAATCTTCGATATATTTCGATCATTTCACAGATACGTTCCTGACTCAATATATAGAACTCGCGCGTAGTATTCCATATTCGATCACGATCAAGCCGATGCAGGAAGCACCATTATATTTGAATAGCAAAATTCATACCTTCTTTTTGGCATCTACAGCACTAACTCATTTTCATCATCACGTCGGGGTCACCAATGAGGACACCGGAGGGAACACCGATGCGTACCTAGATACTGGCAGCGAACTCCAGCTGTGATCCTTGCCACTGTTACTAGCACTGGAGAAAGTGTTTCTCTCTCGTAATTTAAATGATACACGTGTGTTGTCCACCTAAATATAATCAATCTACATAAAAAAACCCTGTCCGAATCGCTGTCATAAAAACATCATCTAATTTTAAATTTGAAAGTGTCAAACAAAAAAGTAAAAGTTAAAGAAACTCTTTATGTACAGCTTGGAGTATGTATTACCTACAAGGAGATCGTAGCGAGTCGTCACCACACCTTTGTATGGCTAAAATATCAATGGTACTTATTTCATGGTAATTGTATTAATTTTGCTTAAATCTTTTATGTATTTAAAGAATTACAACATTTCATTTTCCTTGAAATCACTTATCAATACTGTTTGAGCAATCGATTTAAATGTTTGCTACATCGAATATCTTGGTAGCTTAAATATTATATGCTGCTTATCATTTTCAGTATGTATAATCTTGCTATAAGAAATACCCGACCTAACATATAAATCTTCTACTTTTGATTGCCTAAATTTCATCAATATTTGTTCATACCAAGATACTTTTTAAATGTCTCTATATTTGTGAATCGTGACGGAATCCTCATCCAGAGCCTGTTCCGTTACAGCCAACCCCCAAAATTTACGCAGGTTCTCATAACTTACCGAAGGAAATTTTCCCATCCTCCATATATTCAACTTCACAAATATAGTCCCACCAAAACTGAACGTGTGCTTATTCTAATTTGTTAAAATTCGTTTTCAAACAAGGTTGTGAGTGCGTGAACTCACTAGTGGAGTGTTTTTAAAAGACCGAGTTAAAAATAAATTTACTGTAAGGGTTGATATATCCGATCTTAATGTCTCCTCCATGAGTAAAAATGACTTCTCACAAGGACAATCTGAAATAACGAAAGGGAACTAGTATTGTGCCAAATTGTGCACCTAGTCAATTCGAATAATTCAGCATACGTGCTACCACCCAAACCAATTTTTCGTTTGGGATCGAGTATGTGGAGTAGAACCTACGCCACCCTTTATTACTCCAGATCTCGTTAATAGCTAACAAGCAATAATTCTCCATGGCTGATACATCCCTCTTCAAATCAAACCAAACAAGCAACCGCCTAATAACTCGGTGAATGTAAGTGTAATGGCTAAACATTGGCTACCTGTAAAGTACGAACTCTTTATGGAATAATTCAGTTGTAAATACTGATGTGGTGTCTTCTGACCTAAACCTATCTCCAATTTGTACTCCATAAATCATTCGTTGAATAGTGTGTGTCTGTCTGAAAACAAAACTTAACAAATCGACTCCAGTCGGTATTGTCGATTCATAGAGGCCCTCAATAAAATTCAATACTAACTCTGTCACACGCATCTCTCCCTGGCGCCATTAGTTCTTCCATCTCTTCCCATCACTTTATCATAACTTAAATCTCTCTTCTCTTACATTGCCCTGCATACTGCCTAAATAAACCTTCAACCCTTTTGTCTGGTGTCTACGAATACTCACGATTAATAGTTTTTATCAATTGAAATTTCAGACTTTTATTTCTATAAAATGCCCCTTTACATTATCATATTTTTTTAAAAAACCCTATGTCAAAAATAAAATAGGAAAAGCTGTAACAAACCCCGCCCTGATGAGGTCTACGCCCGCTCTTTATTAAATGATTGTAACATCTTTGTTTAATTATAATAAAGTTTTATTAAATATTGTAATAAAGTTTTATTAAATATTGCTGTACCTTGGTATTTTTATTTTATTTTTTTGATTTTCCTAACGCTTTCCATGTATCTACTTCATTTGAAGAGAATCCTTAAAATTGTGATTCCTAATATTATCATTATTTTTTTTTACCTTGTATTTGTTATTCTGTCTAAACTTAATTCATTCAATTTCACAGTTGCAAAAATGCACGACTTTTTATTACATAATCATTTTGCAATAATAATGTTAAATATTGTTTAATTATAAATCAATACCTGAAACCGATTTTTATAAAACTCTAAACTATCTGATTACTATTATATCTTATATTATTATATATCAACAATAACAATCCTGCTTTTACAAATCCTTTCTATAACTTATTTAACCAACGCATTCACCTAAGGCAAAATTGTGTCTTTCCATCTATAATTTTCATTAGCGCGCAGATTATCTTCAAAATCAGCTCAGTAGATCAGTCTGAATATAATAACAACTCGACATACCTAACTCTAACCAAATCATTCGCTTTTACATGTACTGACTACCGCAATACTCCAAACATGATGTTTTTATGTCATTTCCATTGTGGTCTACATTACTATCTATGTACCTTCTATACTATACTAATAGTTTTTTTAGTTATATAGGTACCAAAATATTTACTCAAAGGTAACTGCTCAAAAACGTGACTCTAGAAATAGCTGCACAGTATTTTCCTTCTGCTATAACTTTTGATTTTCGGTTTTGAAACTAGGTTATTAATAATGTATCCCTATGATAGGTACCTTCCTGAATTTCTGACATTATTCCTTTCCATGAACAATTGCATCACCCCTTTCCTGTTTGATACAATTCAAACCCGACTAATTATGAAGGTAATCTGTCAATTATAGATACTTCGTTCCAACAAGATATACCTACAATAGCCCTATAACTTCTTCCTCTACATGCTACTCATAACTATAAAATGAAACTCGTTACGACTGTTTATTTAGTTAGCAGGGAAACGCCCAATAAACATAAACAATATTCTATTTACCTTTCCTTTTGCTTTTATTAACGCCACCCATCGCTTGTTGTCAATATTATACGCAAACGTCAAACACACGAATGTCTCTCTCTTTTTTATTCCATTTCCTGATCTCTACTACCGATAACTATTTGGTCTTTTCTTTAATGTAATCCATAAATTACAATTTATTACGCTAATCAATAATAACACTCTAATACTAGCAGCTCCATAGTCACTACAATATAATAAACTGTCCAACTCAGCCCTGTGCTCAGCTTTCCCCATTTTCCCCTTTCTTCAGAATTGTTATCTATCAACCAAACTAACGACACGCCGTGAATTAGAATAATCAAACAATAGGTGAGGACACTAATAATAGGTTTAGGTAATAATAGGTTTTAATAGGTTTAGGCCTCAGAAGAACTAGTAAACTAGTGGTATCCCGTAACTTGAACTTGCGATGTAGGTATACTGAGTATTAATGTAATTTGCTACCCAATATGTTTTTCCTGAACATAATCGATTAGAAAGATATAGATGTAATACCGACCTATTAAATTCCCGCAAGCCTACCAAAAGGATATAAAATGGTAATTTGTTTATATTTCTATAACCCAACAAATGAAAAAAACCAAGATATATCGAATATTTCTATGCTCGACGTTTGATAACGGTCTATAACTAATAAGTTATTTTTCATAGTTTGATTTCTACCTTAATTTAATTTCAAATGTACAAACAAAAGAACATAGTTATGTTTATTTCCATTTGTCTTTGTAACTTCCAACCCCCATCTTCTACAACCTTCGTAATCCATTTGCATCAAACCTTGGTTACTTACAAATAATCAAATAGTGAATCGCAGATTAAATTTTATATTTCAATTCTTTTGTAATATTCTGAAGATCTCTTCTGTTTCTTTTTCTCTATCCACATATTTGCTATTACGAGATCATGTGCACGTTGTGCTGTCACTGCGTGGTTACTCAAATTTCTCCATTTCTCCATGTCATTTCCCTAGCTACATCTTCCATGAATTTCAAAGCAAAAATCAACACGACTGTTTTTCCGGTCCTCGAATAACCCTGCACTAATGTATGCGTCACGGCTATTAATGTACAGAAATCCTTAAACTTTGTCATGTGTGATAATGTGTTTGATTTTGAATAAAATTTATATTCATCACGTCATTATCATAACTACACTATATCTGCCAATGTCTTTGTAATGCATTACGATTGTTATACGAAATTTTAAGTCTTAACAAAGACGCTCCGTGCTATTTTACAATCACTTTTCGCTCGCATTACAACAACTAAACTTTTAAGTAAAATTTTTTATTACGACCTCTACCCGAATTTCCCTACTATATAGCGACCCTGAATTTCTTTGATTGCCTTTTAATACTTCCTTTTTTTGTTCCCTAAATAAAATATAAACCTCAAATATCTACAAAGGATCACAAAATCTCAAAGAGCTATGGACATTTGTTGACCACAGGTAAGTTCTTATTCCATCTTATACCTAATCATACCGTTTATTATATAATAATATAATATATAACTTTAGCATTTAAATTATAGCTAGGTATATTAAACCTTGAACATGATTTCTATTTGTTACGAACTCTTTGGATATACAGGTATGTGCTTATGACAGATAGTTAAATATGTCGCTGTCAAAATAAAGGAAACACAGTTCACGTCAAAAATATGATTTTCGTAAATTCTATGCACGTTCGCTCTTATTATATCTTTCCCCGTAACTCCCTATTTATCGTAGCATTAATTTACCTTTATCTTTGCAGTGTCCATGACGGGTTCACGGCTAAAACTTGCGAACAAATGTAGGCAGCGCATGCACGATACATTCGCCCAACAACTCCGATTGATATTCAACAACTATTTATACCTACATATTGTTATATACATAGGTGTACATATTCCTACGAAACTACACTCCAGCTATCTGGCAAGGTATGTATGTATAGTGTTATTTAGACTTGTTCATCTCTGCTTGCTCCAACCAAACATCCTTTTTCCCTGTTCATATCTACATACTTCCTACAGATTATACCTACATAGAAATTACCAGTGTATTATGTACATACTTATCGTATTTTGTTACAACTGAACATTTCATATTACATTACCTAGCTATGTCGTCAAACTCTTTGCAGGCAAATAATCCAACCAACATGACTCAACATTGATTTCCTAGTTGCATACCCACCATATACCATAAACACCTCCCTATTATATAGATTCCAATAAACATCTATAAAATACCTAGGCATAAATCACCAGAATTCTTCTTTACGTGATAATATAGTAAAACGTAGTGTTTATATTCTCTTTACACTATGACAGCAAGCTCTCAGTACCACAATCAAAAAGTTTCTTTGCTTTTACTAAATACTCTTTTGTGTTTACCTTTCTGTAAAGTTCTGTAGCCTAGGTAACCTAAATGTTGATTGTCATGTCATTTTGATTGATTTAATTATTGCTAACACATTTCTTTTTCTACCTTTGTTTATTTATTCCATAGCAATTTTAAGATAGGTACCTATTTGCTGTGAACAAAGCTACCGTTGATTTTCTCATATTTCGACGCGCCCTGATATACAACCTTCGGTTAGTTTTAGATTATTGAGGAAATAACTGATTCTATATTTAACTCATTTTATATTTATGTATATTTTATAGTTTTCCATGAATTCTAGATCCCTGCCTGCCGACTGTGGTGTTGCTACAGACTGGCACAGTGAAACCTGACAAGCTCTACAGCTCACATAACCCACTCATCATTGATTGGTAGGTATGCAAGTTTCGATATTTATTTAGTTAGTATCCTAAAAATATTTTCTAGGTACTAATATTACAAACACGACGTTTGTACGTAAGAATGAATGTTTGCTTCACCATCCCTCTTAAACAGCTGCGCCAATTTTGATGAAAATTGTTACGAAAGTAGATGTAGCTTTGAATTTACATATTATAAAATACTCTTCCTCATCATTATCATCATTATCCTAACAAGGTACCTAGGTACTAGTATTATAAACGCAAATGCTGGTATGTCTGAATGAATGTTTATTACATCAGTCCTGGCTGGACTAATTTTGATGAGATTTGGTATAATAATAGATGATACTAGATTTACGCACAGATAACTTTTTATCATCACCACCATCATCAGCTATCTCCATGCGGGTACATCCGCGACCGCAACTAGTAATATATAAAATGAACGTTTGTACCTATATTCGTCTGTTGTTCTGTAATAACCTGTCACTTGATTAAATGAGTTCCACAATTCCTACGATTTTCATGGCATGGAACCGGTTTTTTTTTATATTGCCCTAAACTCTAATATAGTTCTACTAGTATATAGTATATAGTCTACTAGTATTCAACGACCGAAATTGACGATGTATACCGAGTTCAGATTTAAAATTTAAGGTTGTGTATATACTTTGCGCGTACTACTTACATGTCAATTATGTTACATAAGAACATAAATACATACATAACTATTAACATCCAAACAATTATTATTGTGCCCTAAATAAAAAGTTTCCTTATTCACTTTGATTTACATAATGTTTGTTTTTTTTCCATTATTTTTAATTTAGATAGATAACCCGGCTTTGCTCACCATTCCCTAATTTTCCCTATTATATTTGCAGATCTCGTCAAGACGCACTACTCGACCAGCCGCTTCGCCCCAAAGCTTCTGAAATCCGGCGCTCCTCTTCAGCCTGCCTACATTGTCAAACTTTACCAGCTTCATTCCGAAGACTCATCACTACCTAGCTATAATATTGGTTTTTTATACTTAAATTCGGCGCTTACTATGTTTGTCTATTAAATCTGCATAACGTTGATTTATTTAACCTTTACGAATAACTATACAACCATCTGACTTGTCTATAAGAATTTTCACAACGCTAAGCATCTGAATGGGAAATTCAACCCCCCAATGTTACGACTAAACATATTTCAACAAAACTTCTAACAAGACTTATCATCGCTCAATTAAAGTTGCGCAACTTTACATTTTATTGTAATCCTATTTATTTCCTTCGCAAACACAATAGAAGTAATAACGTATGTAGATTTTTACTATCATTTAATTACCATAAACTTCATCGAACAAAAAGGTAAGCCATTTATTAATATTCACACATTTTTATATTCTTAATACTTCCGAACATAACAAACACCGATTATATACAGACATGTCCACGATCTGCGCTGTATTTTGCTGGTTACAAATGTAATCCTTGTGATGCAAATGCAGCGACGGCACTTTCAACATGTTAGAAACTCTCTTCCTTTCCTAACACTATACAAGAACTCTTTCAGTACTCTATAACGCAATTCTTGGCTCCCAAGTGAGTTTCATAAGTCGTTCGATACTAAAAGTGTTCTTAAAACCTTCGGGTCACTTTGAGTAGAGTTCGATACTTACTATTTACCGTGTGCTTCCAGGAGAGTATCCTAGTCGTAAACACAACACGCAATCTGCCTTTCGAATGATAAGTGTACTTCTGGATTCTAGAGATCGACTATGGGGTACATGTAAATGACAAAGGTAGTTGCAGACTTTACAAACATCAAACTTGCATACAACTTATCTTTCCCTGAATATCATTTAAGCGCTTCGTAGTAATCAGTATTTTAGTAATATTCCTAAAAAAGCATATCCGGCTTATTTATTTCTTAGTTTATTGTAGAAATCTACTACTGTAGCCTAGAACAACAACATCATCACCTCATTATAGTATCCGTTGCCTACCTAGTATCTACCTATATTAAGTAACCTATTTAGCCCTTAAAAGTCACCTATTGCAATAGCATCTCTGTTTCAATAAAATCCTATCCATTTTACGCCAACAAATTGTGCGGTTGACCGCAACTAATTCCTAGTAAAACTTCCGTAGTAACGTTATTCCAATCCTGGTAACGGCACTACCAAATTGTAACAACCCCCCCCCCCCCCCCCCCTATTTTTTTCTTTTCTAATTCGTTTTGGCCAATGATCGTCTAGTCTAGGAGGACCCTAACACTGTGTACCGCTGCTGTAACCTTGCTCTTTTCGGAAAGAATTGAAACAGAGAAAACTATTCAGAACTATAGATGCCTAGAGAAACCAAAAGCAACGCCTAGGTATTCTGATATTACGATGGATAACCTACTACTACATTACTGAACTGCTAGCTGATAACGAAAAATTGCGATGAACATACTAGATTGCAAATACTTAGTTCTTACAGACTGACTGACTGAGCTGATCCTAGATTTCTAGCTTATGTACTTGATTTGACTTCTAGTCGTGGAAGATATTATTCATCAATATAAGTTTCTGAATTTAAGGTCTATGTTATTTGACCATAGAACATAGAAATAGTAGGTTATTTGCAAGTTTTCTATATAATTATTAGCTTGCAAAACTACCTGTTATATCTGATAAATCAGTTTTGATTAGTGAAATAATATATAAACAACTCCATTAAATAATATCAGATATACGCATGATTTTCGTTATTATTAATAACAGTTATAAACCTGTTAATTATATAACTAACTTTCTTTATAGATTTATGTTTGTTGCTATGAACATTTAGCTGTTGATAAGATTGATATAATCTCTTACAGACTAAATGTCTCTATAATATATACTATTTGTTTCGTTTATGAAAACTGCTAGGAAATAAATAACAAAAGTAAAGTAAAACCTCGCTTTATATGCGCTTTAGAAATCTTTTGTGATCAGTAGCTACTACGCTGATTATACAATTCCTTTAGATAAATATTATCAGCCACTATTCCCTGAATAGTTCAATTGTTCAAGTTTAATCATTTACTTGTTTACTGAAGCAATATATGGGAAATAATATCAGTGACTTAGAGAAATCTCTAGACCCTTGTTTGTGGTTTACAAGAATTCTCAAGGTGCTGCATTGCTTGACCAAGTTTGATAAGATTTACCACATACATAAATCTCCTTTTATACGAGATTGCTATACTTAGATTACTAGTGTTTTACATGACATGCCATCTATTGAACCATTGTAGGAAAAGCAATTATTTTAAATACTTAAGTATTAGCAGAATCTTTGTTGTATTGGTTAGCTCAATACTAGCAGCCATATATTTATTATGATGATTATTATAATAGTTAGCTTTACTTTGCCGAGTAAATTATTGATATATAGTATAGATATAGTGATAGATATCTCTACAATTTAAAGATATAATATATTTTATTAATTTTCATATTGTAAGTAATTAGTTTGTTTTTTTTTTTAGATTTGCCGTAGAATTCTAGATTTATTATGATTTAGGAAGTACGATTCTTGGCATGTTCAAGGCTTACAACTCGAATGCTGGATTAAGAGCTGCTCTTTACTGTGACACAAATGTTCTCCATCATGCCAAGAACCTCTTCTATTTACCCCAAAATTAGTAAGGCCTTACTAAGTCCGTTTGGTAGTTTTCCAAATGTAGAGTTTGCGTCTATAAGCGATTAAAATCTTATTTATCTCTTCTTAATAGTATTATTTATCATTACGAATTATCATTTGATTCTAAATATTACATTTGATACTTTCAGCAAATAATTCAATTGCTATAATTTATTACCGCATTCTCATGCTAGAATCAGAGTAGACAGTCTAACCCAAACTCAAATACACGGACGCGTAACAAAAATGTGTTCCTCACATTAATAAAATATTGACTAGAATAACTGCCGAATGGTAGGCATTAAAACGTCGATGTATCACTAGCCTTAGTCGCAGCGAAAATTGGTCGATGTCATTTCAGGAAACATTCCGAGCAATAATCTTCGATATATTTCGATCATTTCACAGATACGTTCCTGACTCAATATATAGAACTCGCGCGTAGTATTCCATATTCGATCACGATCAAGCCGATGCAGGAAGCACCATTATATTTGAATAGCAAAATTCATACCTTCTTTTTGGCATCTACAGCACTAACTCATTTTCATCATCACGTCGGGGTCACCAATGAGGACACCGGAGGGAACACCGATGCGTACCTAGATACTGGCAGCGAACTCCAGCTGTGATCCTTGCCACTGTTACTAGCACTGGAGAAAGTGTTTCTCTCTCGTAATTTAAATGATACACGTGTGTTGTCCACCTAAATATAATCAATCTACATAAAAAAAACCCTGTCCGAATCGCTGTCATAAAAACATCATCTAATTTTAAATTTGAAAGTGTCAAACAAAAAAGTAAAAGTTAAAGAAACTCTTTATGTACAGCTTGGAGTATGTATTACCTACAAGGAGATCGTAGCGAGTCGTCACCACACCTTTGTATGGCTAAAATATCAATGGTACTTATTTCATGGTAATTGTATTAATTTTGCTTAAATCTTTTATGTATTTAAAGAATTACAACATTTCATTTTCCTTGAAATCACTTATCAATACTGTTTGAGCAATCGATTTAAATGTTTGCTACATCGAATATCTTGGTAGCTTAAATATTATATGCTGCTTATCATTTTCAGTATGTATAATCTTGCTATAAGAAATACCCGACCTAACATATAAATCTTCTACTTTTGATTGCCTAAATTTCATCAATATTTGTTCATACCAAGATACTTTTTAAATGTCTCTATATTTGTGAATCGTGACGGAATCCTCATCCAGAGCCTGTTCCGTTACAGCCACCGAGGCACCCATCCGAGCATCGAATTTATTTCTCTAGCCGATTTAAAACGTCGTCGGGATATAGCACCATCTATTTAATAAATATTTAATAGATACATCAATAGATACTCCAATAGGAGTTCCATTCACATATAAATCTATATTTAAATTTATATGTAAATGAACACCTATTTCTCCTGGTCACGCTAGAACTTGAGAACGAATGGTGTTCCATCCATTCTCAAGTTCTAGCGTGACGCTCTCTCTTAATTATTTTTTGTTATATAAATTATCATGAGGTTCTTATGAAAAAATAACCATGAAAAGATGGGAGGTTATGGCGAAGTCGAAGGCCGAGCCAACTACGCGAACGAAGTCGCGGGCAGTCGCTAGTCTTTTATAAAATTTAGATAATTATCTGATAACAATCATGACGCATATTTATCCCGACAATTCTAGATCCTGCTAAGAAGTTAGGATAACCATGATGTACTTACTTCTCTTCATCATCATCGTCATCATCAATACTGTAGACCTCTTGCTGTGGTTTCTTCGGAGTTGTTTCCTGTGGCTTGGACTTCGCAGGCTCGGGCACTGAGTTGGAATTGGATTCTTCGGAGTCAGGCTGCGGGGAGTAGCGATCTTCGGCCTCATCTTTCACCTCTTCTATTGGCTCAGGGGTATGATCTCGTTTTAGTTGCTGTGAAATAAATATGTAAATATAACAGGTATTATGAAAAGTGTTTTGATTTTCGATGATACCCGTCTTCAGAATCATTTCCAATGAACAGTTTGTTTCTAATAAGTAAGAGAACAATCTAGGGCACTGTGCACTAGTATATCTAACACATGCAGTGCATTGAAGAGCAAAACTTTCGTCGTAAAGTTTTGCAAGATATTACTCTACGCTAGTTTCCACTCATTAGTTATCGATTCACAGTCGGGGCCGTAATTAACAACGCCAGGGTCACACTAATAGTAATTAACTATGAAACACTAAAACACGATAAAGATCGAACTTTATGTCAAATAATAAAGTGGCTTAGTGCAACCTTATCAGCCTCAACATGGCATATTATTATTAGACATTGTCTCAAGTCCACTCATTTATACGTTATATTACGCGAAAGTATTAATATCAGCTATACAGCAAAAATATATATCACACACTAGCTGGTTCCCACGACTACGTCTGCGCAGGATTAGTACTTCAAGTAGCTTACTATTTCTCCAAGGGCATATCCTATCTTTATACCAAAATGTAAAAATACGTACCTGGTCAAACGCAACTGCTATAATAGTATTATTTGGGTACATTTAAATACTAATTATATTAATCAGTAAACATTATTAAAATAAAATTAATCGCCATGGAAAAAAACTGTCATTACATTTCATCAACCTTGACGGTCGCCGAAGAGCGTGTGTGCACAGTGCTCTTAATACATTTTTTGTTTTGGTATTTGTGATTTTATCTTGCGATCAGTCTTCTCTTACGGCTATAAACAGATGCGGCAAATGATTATTTGTCGTGTAGAGCGCTACTCCCAGCGGAATCAAACCTAATGATTAAAACCTTACTTTGGCGGGTGTAGCACCGATCCTAGTAGAGGATGAACGGCGGCGAGTTCTAGCAGCAGGACCTGGGCGCCGCGGAGTTCCCTCATCATCGCCTTCCGTTGTTGTGTCAAGGATAGACGTGTCCGGGAGAACTGAAAAAGACAACACATTATTAGTATAAATCATTGGGCAGTTAAATCAAATGAAGGCTTTTTGTCTCCTGGTATTCACCAGGTAGACTCTCTTATAGTTCAACAGTTGAAGTTATAACAGCAGAGATGTCATCAGCATATACGAAAATGTCTGCATCATAAATGTAGCTGTAGGTAGGTCAATCAATAGTATATTAGAGTGTATTTGAAAGTAAAAGCGATAGAAACTGTAAAAAAAATGTTTTAATAAAAATAAATAATCTGACATTATATACACCCTATTTGTATAATTACCAAAAAAAAAATGGGCGGTACAAAAGTGTTAATACATTGTAGATATGTAGTCAATTTTTTTTTTTACTTCACAGTGAAATAATTATTAATTGTTAGTTTTCGAAAATTCCATCTAAAAGTATGGACACCATCTTAACAAAAATACTACATGCCTATGTACAACTTATTAATGAAAACACATGATTCGCGTCAGTGAAAAAATATCTCTCTTACTCTTTCTTACACCCCCCACCCGAGCGTTCCGTGTGAAAGAGATTGTCGACTTTCAGCTTTCGTTCGTTCGTTTTCGGAAGAAACAAAGGCCGCGCGGTGGCAGGGCGGAGGGTGCGGGTTGGTCCGGTAGCCAGGTCTAACGAGCTAGGACGCGAGTTTGCCGAATGTTATTATGAATGATACATTTCTATGTAGGGGTGTTAAGTTTCATTCATAAACCGCGCGCATGTAGTATATTCTTAATGAATAGTGGAAATGCCTAGAATAAAATTTGTAGGTGTGAATCAATCTAGACGTTTGACCAAATATTGATGATTATGTGGGAATTTTTTTTTAAAGTAGTTTTAAATACTCTTCCCATGTATGTATAGTACCAGCAGTTTTTTTTTTTGGTAATTATACAAATTAGGTGTATAAGACAAAGATGCTTGGAATACTCGACTTCTGGCAAGTTGTCTTCTGCCACCCATAAAATGCAATAATATAATAGTAGAAGATCCTAAGTAGCAACATTATAATAATCTATATGAAAAGAATGGCCCCAAGTTTCTTGCCGCTTCTTTGCAGTAGGCTGTATATCTTGGAACACAGTGCTAGTCTTTAAAGTACATTATAATGAATAATTGACGTTCAAAAGTGTGTCTTTGATGCCTAAATTGAATATATTATGATTTTAACTTGACTTTGAAAGTTATGATCCTTGTGAGACCCTGACAGGTTTTAACTGTTCATACGATGTTATTGTATTGTACCTAGTGAACTTATAACACCTCTTTCAGATACAAAAGAAGTTAAAGAAAAAGATGGTCAGCCAACATAATAATATCCTTTTTTATACAGCTGATTCGCAAAGAGCAGACAGCCCTATGTCACAAATTAAAAAAAAACTCAAGATATTGAGTTTTTAATGTTCTCTCTTGTATGATGGTATGAAAACTTATATTTTAGATAGATAAAAATAATAACATATAAATTCAGTGAAAACCATTAATGTACTAGGACCTAGGTAATACTAATTTCATAGGTAAGAAACCTATGAAATTAGATTTTTTTATACTAGCCGTAGACAAAGTCTCCTTTTACAGTTAATTGAAAGTCATAATGCAAGTGGATTCATCTCATACTATTATTTTTGCAGTATGTAATGTATGGGATATAATGATTAATGTAATAGATTTATGTTACAATGTTAACATAAAAAATCTCAGAAAGTATGTACTATAATATAAACTCACTGAACACCAACAAAATTGCATTAAACCTTTCCCCTTAATATCTTATTAATTAATAATAATATAAATTGTCACTTGTAATGAAATTTCAAATCTTATGGACATTAGTGACATTGTTGAGCAAAATTCAACAAGTGTTCCACACAGCATTCAGATTTGTTGTCAAATGTATGTAACATATTTCATGCCTGTGTCTAAGTTTGTTACAAATAGTGTAGGAAAAATCTAGATTATGTTTTCTGAATGTTTGTGTAATAAGATTGTAGTTACTAACTTGTCTAGTTCATAATTATTCTTAAGATGTCATACATTTATTATTCCAACTGAAGGATGTTGTATGGGTGTGTAATAAATTTAAAAACATATTAAGAATCAAATCTTATGAGGTAGTGAAAACTTATTATTATTATTATTGATGATACAGTAGCAGTAGGCGCTGTTGTGTGTACATTAAATCAGTGCCACTCAGTAACATGTTTGTAAACTCTATCAATGTAATTTTAATGTACCGAGGCTTTTGAAGCATTCCCTAACACAGTTTCAGGCAATCTGTTCCATTGCTTGACAACATGATCAGAAAAAGTGTATTTAGTAATTAAAACAAAAGATTTAATAATGAAATGCACATAAATGTATGTCTTTGGTATCCATTGGTTAACAGTGTCCTCTTAACTTCTTATTGTCATTCATCTTCTAGGTGTGCATCATGTTTGGAACATTGTAATCCCCATTTAGGATTTTTGACTTGATTAGGTCTATCTCTGTCTTCTAAAGTGATTATTCCTAGCTTTTGGAAATAAAGCCTTTGAAGAGTTTATAAATTCCCATGTGACTGTTTTTTTTAATCTTATTTATTTTTGGGGACTTTGGAGTCACATTTTATATGTCAGTTCCATAAACCATTACATACATAGTTCTGTAATGATATAACCTGTAGTCAGTTTCAAAGCTACCACCTAATAATAAAGTAAATGTTTGAAGCTTAAGTTGGACCATAGATATTACAATGAACACCTTTCACTGTAAATCGATCCACCACTGCAGACTGTGGTCACACTGCAATAATCTCTAGAATTCTGTTGGGGAAGATTTTAAGGATAGAATTCTGCATCAAATTCGGTGTAAAATGAGGGGGACTTGTTGTATAGATAGCATAGAAGTCCCCTATGTGAGCATCAGTAAAAATGCCAGAGTTGCTGCAAAATCCTAAAGGCAATATTTACTATATATGCAGAGAACATTGGCTTTAAACAGTGTAAACATCTTAGTAAAGTTTAACATCTACAGAACACCAAACAAACCTACATACCAACATATTTGCATGCACTGACAAAGCTCTCCATTTCCTCTCCTCTCCTATCTGCACCGTCACAATGTTACAAGTCCTAATTTAATTTTACTCGCTAGTCACCATATTTGGCCAATAATATAATGGTTTGCTTAGAAAACATACTACGATTCCAGGAAATGCAACGTGTGTGGTTAGTTAATTAATTACTTTGATAACCTACATTAAAATAAATTAGCTTGTTTTTCAATAAATGGCATAAAAATAATATCACAGGTAAGGAGTATTTCATTACAAAAATAAAGTTAACATGACTAACTAATCAGCTTATAATCTGTAAAACGATGGATTTCCTGGAATAAGAGGATGAATAATGATTGTTTTCTAATTTAAAGTAATATCTTAATTTATTTATTTCATAACTTGGTTAAACTATAGTCGCCCGGTACCCGCGGGGGGGGGGGGGGGGGGGGGGGGGCGCGGGGGGGGGGGGGGGGGGGGGGGGGGGGTGAAGCCCCCCCTGCATCCCCCCCCCCGCCGGAGGCCTTTAGTTTTTGAGTAATAATTTTTTTAGTACTTAACCTCACTTTCGGCTATATCAGTATTTTTTACCTATTTTTTGTTTCACACCTAATCTATTAAGGCGGTTCGCTTCTGGCACTTCGCCGGCCGCTGCCGCGGCACGCTCGCTTCGCTCGCTCGGCTCGTGCGTTGTTTGTCATGTTCTAACCTAACCTAACCTATTTTTTGTTTCACACCTAATCTATCAAGGCGGTTCACTTAACATTGTATTATATAACAACAATAACATATCCAGTCCGTCTCAGAGTTATGTTGATAGATGAGAAAAACTTAATGTTAAAGGGCTAGGAGAGACACAATTAAACAAACATTTTAATACATTACTTGTTTATTTCATAAACATGTTTAATTGCTTTCATTAAATGTACAAAAGAGTCTCTTTTATATTTATACACGTCTCTTCGCCACAAATATTCAACAATTATATCACTAAAGTTTTCTGGGTTGTTATAATTTTGTTTTTTGAAAAACCTCTTCACTGCTCGCCACTGGGATTCTATTCTTTGGGTGTGGATTCCATCTTTACCCACAAATGGGTTCTCTGGGTCTGAATGATTCACTTTTTTGTGTATGTATCCATATTCAGACAGACAATCGTATGCCCGCCAACAATCGGTGTGGATTGTTGTTCCAGGTAAAACATGCTTTTGAATTAAAGGTATGAGAGTATCAGCATCTCTTTTATTGTCCGGGCATACTTCCAATCTTAAGTCTTCAGACCCATCTTCTATTAATCCCAGCACCCAGTGGCCTTCAATGTGACGTCCTTTGTTATATTTCCTTTTTCCAAATTTACTTTCGTCTATTTGCACTATTTTCCCACAGCCTCCAATTTTACCGCTGTAAAGATTTTGTTTTTCCAAATAAAATATCACAACTACTTCTCTGCAGTAATTAAACCAATCGGCTATAGTATTTGGGCTTAAACATTGCTTCCTTTCTTTTTTATAAGGGTCTTCGTGAATTGTTTGGTCGTAGGTCCATCCTTGTGAGTATGCATATATAAGATAAGACAAAATGGCGCCTTTTTTTTTTCTTACGTTTAACGATAACGATACGTTTCGTTTAACTCAGTTTGACAACTTAATTTGACAACTTAATATTGTACAATTTTCTCAACATTGCGTTCCATTTCACTTTTTTTTATCAAATTTTAATTTAATCATAATTAATTTAAACTACGTTTCCGGCAAAAAAAAATTGCTGGAAGGGCTTCAGGTGGACCCCAATGATACCCCTAAACTCGCACCTTCATCAAAATCAGGTATATGACGGCTATAGCCAACCCCATAACTTAATTATTTTAAATTATTAATAAACATTTTTTTTCATTTTCAATTAATTGGACACAAAGTTTTGAAACCAACATGGTCAATGCAAGAGTTCTATGTAGCATAAGGTTTACATGAAAACATTTTTATTACATTTGGACACAAGATAAGGTTTATTATTATTAGTATTGCTTTATGGCTTTTGTGGATGAGCCACCATTTCACCAGTGCCACATAAATCAATAGACTATCAAACAAAGAAGCATTAGACATTAGTCTGTTAGTTATGATGTAACCTCTCACCTGTCAATTGTCAATATAACTATGAAATTCAGTGTGGGTCTTTCAACAGGTGGAAGTATTATTTAATTAAACAAACTCTATATCCAATCCACTGTCGGAACAAGAAAGGGTCACACTACTAAAAAATACACTACTATAAACTACAAGACATACAAAAATAAAAATATGTAAAAAGCAATTACAGTGGATGCAGACAAAAAATTTTAGACAAATATATTTAGCTTATTACATACCTACTACCTAGTCAAAAAATTCGCAGCATCTGAGTTTATTTTGCATATCATTTACTGTCAAATCTCAACTCTAGTCAAGGCTCACAAGCAAGGGACTTTCTGGAATATAGGCCCTACTGTATTTTATGCTGTGCATAGTGCAAGTTAAAATCTTTGAGATACAATTTATTTTTTAGATAAATACAGATTGTTGATAATAACTTATAGTTATTTAATGAATAATCTAGTGTTTAGTCTCTATCACATGTGATTGGTATTCTTAATGCGGTTAGATGGTAACTTAGTAACACACGAGACAACACAACTACAAGTCTTCTTCTTGTTTGTATGGCTTGTGCGGTGTAACCACAATTTTGCCAATAACAGTTCGCGCGGATAGGAAGAACTACTAGCTCACATGAAAAGATTTTAAAATGAACTGTTTGACAATTGCCAACATAGTATTACATGTAGCCAGGTGAGCACTGGTGTAAACCATCATGCTGCTATATTCAAAATACCAGATTCTCAAAAACGTTAGCATGATTGCCCACCAACACTAATAACATATTTCTTTTTCATGCTGTTGTTTCGTATTGATGTAGGTAATGCTTGGAATGTAATTAATGTGTATCAGATCTATTGTAAACTCTTCAATGATACAATGACTTTATTTGTCTATGAAATCTAGGTGTACATAATAGGTGACAATTTTAACTCTTGGGGTGTAATGTTCATTCTAAAAGGAATGTAGTATATTGTAGTATGTAGTATAGTGGGCAATATAAGACTCAAGTTATATTAGCGATCTAAGTCATATCATAATAACAAGCCGTCAAAACTTTAGCACAGCTTTATGTAGGTAGGTTCATATATCAAACATTACAGCGGTTCCCACTATCCACCAAAACCATTTCCTGTAGAACTAACCACTACGATAAGAATTAAATCACTCCGTAATGACGTCATGTAAAAATAACGAGCTGTTGCGAGACCGACAATGTTTGGAGCGCCATATACACGTGCAAGGTTACCTATTTTACGGGGATAATTCGTTGCTCAATTCGGTATTAATTTAGCATTTGATACATAAAATTTTTAATTATGGATAATTAGATAGATACATGCAAACTTGCAACGGTTTACCTTTTCCTGTTTTTGATTCTAATGCCTTTTTCAATCGCTCAACCAAAGCCGGCTTATTCCCCTTGGTATCCAAGCCTAGAGCGCCAAGCTCCGACCTCAGGTCCACCACTTTCATTTTAGCGGGATCCATCGTCAAACGCTTTTAAAGACCACTTCTCCAATCACAAAAAGTTATTATTATCACTATGAATATCAACACAACTTTAAGTAAAATCAGACATTACTCGCGAAATTTTTACACAAGAAAGCGCGAACGAAACCAAATCAAGATGGCGACGTCACAGGAAGTATAATAATTCATAGACAATAAAAAGTAACAATAGCGCCAACTTTGCGGCACCAACAAGCTTCATTTTAGGACTTCCACACGATCCGGCATGCAGGCAGGATGACGCCCGCCGAACACACAGTTTTTCTTTTTTAAATGTGGACACGTACGTTCATACATTTGCAATTCCTAACGTTATCCACCACTACAACTAGATACACCATGTAAAAACTGGACATAACACTGCACATCACCCTGCCTTTTAATTATTTTGCAGCAACCCCTGAGTGTTATTACGCGAGTCTGTGCCTATACAATACATACATTTCATTTTGGCGGGTTTTACAGTTGCTTAGAAACCGGTGGGTAAAGTAAATAATTGATGTTACATTGAATATTATTGTTTTTTACAACGTCTTTTTATTAATTTAAATCGTATTGATATTATTTGAGAATCTCACAAATAATTACTGTTATAATGGCACGAAAGGAGGAAACAAAAAGTAAAGCTACAAATTTTAATCCTGAAAATGCTTCGCTAGCATACTCAATAGTACCTATACCAGTATTATCTTAAAATAACTACCTACTTTGCAGTTCTACCCAACAACGATTTGGAAAAGAAAATCATAGAAGCGTTTGAGGTGTTCGACCACTCAGGCAAGCAAGTGGTAGACGTTAGAGAAATCGGAACTATTCTTCGTTCTCTAGGTATGTCAAAACACGAAGAAATGCATATTGTAAGAAAATAAACTAAATCAACGATAGCCATTGTTGGGTTTTTCCCGCCATCCAATGTGCTAACTTAAGTCTTAAATTGTACAATTCGCTGAGTACAGAAAAAGGATGTGTGAGAATATTATTTTTGAAGTTCATGACTTCAGCACGCATACAGAATAATGAATAGTTACTATAGGCTAAAAACGTTGACATATTCGTTCAAAAAAGTAGGTAACTCACAGCATGCGTTACGATATCATCAAGAAATGTTAATTCAATTTTACGATCGTTCCTTGAAGATATCGTAGCGTGTCGCATTGCGTGCATGAATAGTCATAGCGAATAGGGTAGAACCCTGTGGTGCACACGTTACCATGGCGATAGAGTATCTTTTCTAGGTGTAAGGTACTATCAGATTTTCGTGAGCGTTACTATCGTATGACGGAGTAACAAAGTTGGTTACTCCGTCGTACGGTTACTATGCACGCCAGCGTGACGTCATTACCTTGTGGTCATGCCTGACGTCACATTGCTTACATTAGTATAAAAATGGGTATCGTTAACCGATCGTTGGCACCGAAATACATTATCGATTAGGTTCGAAAGGATCCTATTTCATTTGTGGGTACGAAATAGCGCATCGTGAAATGTTAATGTAGTAATAGGTAGGTATCTATTATCTAAGTACTAAGTAGGTACCTATATTATTATGTCTTTAACAGGTTGCTGTCCAACTGAAGCTGAAATCCAAGAAGTAATTTTAGCGACGGAAAACAAAGAAGCCACCGGGAATGTGCCACTCGTCAACTTCCTACCCTTCATGTGTAAAGTTATGATAGAACATAGGTACCTACACGTCATTATATTTGTGTAAGTTACGCACGCCAAGCGTAACGGTATCAATTATATTTGGCACTGCCCAAAGCCAAAGATCCGTAAAGCGTTATGTTTTTCGTCGCACAGTTATATACAAACTTGGAAAAAATACAGGGCATAGTTAAATTTTTAAAAAAGACATATATATACATATATTTCAAATATCTCAATATTTTGAGCGACAGCTTCTATATTTTTTGTAGACAGAAAAAAGGTAATTTATTAAATTAAAGAAATATCTAGATATTTTTTACCCTTGTGGCTCCTATTATTTTCAAACAAATTAAAACTGCGAAAAAGTTATCGTGTTTACAGATGCACGCTTAGTCTTGTCACGGCCAGCCGCTCAAATACCTAAAAGTTTGCTCTTGCAGGGCCTTAAGTATATCATATCCCTACATCTTCTACATAGTTACATAGTTTTGGGGTGAAAATAAAAGTACCTACCTATACGATATACCCGCGAGACGCGTCTTATCTGTGAGTAAGAACTTGAGAATTTGCGTATGAACTATTTGTACTAGGTACGTATGCCACAGTTGTACTAGATAAATGATAGTTTGTACTATATATCACGTCAACGATAACATTGCGGAGGCATTTCGTCACAAGTGATGTACTGCACTTCACCCATCACCCTGAGACATAGGTAAGTTGTATCATAATATGTCTGCAGTGCAAGTACCTATGGTACTTTGTTCATTGATAAATTCGAGAATTCGACAGAATCGGTTTTTTTCAAATAAGAAATGTCATATTTAACCATGTCGATCGATGAATTCAACAATTCGACTTAGACAGAGTCGGGTTTATTAATTACTAGCGGCTGCTTGCGACTTCGTTCGCGTAGTATTTAAATGTTCATGCTTACCCACAAATAAACAAAATTGAAGTGTTTGTTTGTTATGTTAAAATAACATATTTTTAAGCTTGGTTAAATAGGTACAAGTTCTTACATTCCTTACTTACCTAAAGTTTTGTTAAAGTAACAGAACCTACTAGTCGCTCCTCTGATGGTGAACGTTACCCTCATGCAGGCAGCAGCAGGGAGGAAACTAGCTACTACTAGCACTGAGGAAATGGAACTCTGCAGACCCTCAGCAATGGAAGTGCGGAATCTCCTGAGTCGCTATACAGAAAGAAAACCCAAAACTGTAGGGATGACAGGAAGGACTGTAAACATGCGAAATCCATGTTCCCAATCCTAAACAAAAATACTACGAACAAATACTACTTCTAAGTTAGTTGTCATGAGGAACCTGGCGATCTTCACCCGGAGGGGTCCTCCGACCAATGAGAAGGAACAGCATTCACATCAGCTCGACCTCAGTCACTTCCATCACACCAGGCATACTCATATTAATGATGTAAAAGACCAAAACTTGTCTGCTCGTCAATCCATGGATCATGGTCGATGGAGGCAAAAAATGTGCCAATACATAAAATCTGATATAAAGTTTAGGTACACTCACTATAAATAAATAAGGTTGAATATACATAGTATTGATTTCATTTCCAATAGTACTTCCTAAAAAGTCACGATCGTGCGCATGTCAGATTATTCCTGATGGTCACGATAGTGAGGGTACTTTTTTAACTAAATGGGGGTAACGGATTTTTTTTTATTATTTTGCCTAGGTTTTTGGGGCTCTATAGTAAAAATATATGCCGTTTTTTAAAAAATAACAAAATGTTACGTCGCCGGGTCTAAAGGGATAAGTATATAACGTCGTTAGTGCCGTCACCGATAACACGATACGTTTATTTATTATTTACTTATTACAAAAAGTAAACTACATAAACAAAAAACTACGTAATAAAAACTAGTACCCTACATGTTGTAATACTACCGCATTTCGGTGTGGTAACCACGATACACTTGCGTATACTTATGAGGGCTTTATTGGCAGTGACCAATGATTCAAACACGTAACGCGGCGCTTAACGATATCTTCTGAATTCAATAAAAAAATTGTATCTTCTTCGCGTTACGATATCTTCAAGTATAGTTTACTGTAGTAAGCCTACTAATATTGGCAATTTCAAGTACGTTGACTGGCTCCGATAGCTCAAGTGGTAGCCACTGCATTCGAAGCAAAAGACCCAGGTTAGATCCCTGACCGAATATTTATGAATGATATGAGCAGAAACGTTTGTTCTCGTGCTTCCCGCGACGCAGTGAATCCTAGTGTTTAGGCTCCGTACCCAAAGTGTAAAACGGGACCCTATTACTAAGACTCCGTTGTCCGTCTTTCACTAGGCTGTATCTCATGAACCGTGATAAGTGTACTGTTGAAATTTTCACAGATGATGTATTTTTGTTGCCGCTATAACAATAAATACTAAAAACCGGCCAAGTGCGAGTCGGACTCGCGCGGAGGGTTCCATACCATTATCTATAAAAAACGGCAAACAAATCCTGTCTGTTGTATGGGACTCGCACTTGGCCGGTTTTGAGTATTTATTTGTTGTTATAGCGGCGACATACATCATCTGTGAAAATGTTAACCGTCTAACTGTCACGGTTTTTTAATGTTATGTTTCAAAGTATCCATCCGGTTGTAGATACTACCCCGCGAGTGCAGAGATGTTGTTGGCGGCGTTCCGTTATTTCGACACCGAGAACCGCGGGTTCCTTACTAAGGAACGCTTCACACAGCTCATGCTTGAAGAGGGAGAGCCTTTCACGCAGGTAAATAGCACCCTTGCATACATACCCTACTAACTAAATTAGATATTAACGCTTCTTCTTTCTTATTTGAAACTGGGTGCTGTCAGACAGAGAGCGGTCACGCGTTCACGCGGACAGTTTTGCGTTTGTTGTGTTGTATTACGTTACATAGATACCTATAAACAAACAGGAGGCGTTCTGAGCGCGTCAGTCAACTGTGGGTAGACTGCGGGTATCTATGTAGCGTAATACAACACAACGAACGCAAAACTGACCGCGTGATCGCGTTGACCGCTCTTTGTCTGATAGCACCCTTATAGTCTCAAAAAACTGTAATTTGTTAATATTTTGAATAAGTTACTATTCTAAATTTTATCCAAACCCTTCCAGTCGTTTCATCACAAACTATATTTTTTGTATACCGGTGACGAGAATAATAACGTCACGCTTGCCAGTTCAGTGGCCCTAGCACGAATTTTTTTATGAGTGTACCGTAAGTGACGTCGTAGTAGAGTGACGTCACGGACGTGATCAGTACGACAGTAGCTCACAGTTTTTATTATTGTTTATGTTACAAATACACCTCTATTAACTGTTAAAGTGTTTGAAACGTATTAATAAGCTTGTAATTGTGGTGTGTGAACGTTTGTGAAAGTGAACTCGAACTAGAAATCTGTGTTTACCAGCCTTGAAACCCAGGATTGGCATTATTGTCCATAACTTTTTTGCTTGACTGAGCGGGTAGTTGTGGGTAGTGAAACAAAATTTGTTTGTAGAACAGTACTTACTGTACCTACCTTATTAGCGCCATCTCGTGTTGAGTAGCGGCAAAATATTTGCAAAAATACAATTTGTTTCTTTCTTGTTACTAATTACTGTGCACTATGTTGAAGTGTGCTGCCTGCGGTAGATTTATCGCTCCCAATCTGGCTGCGAATTGCGGCGAGTGCACGCTTGTGTACCATAAGGAATGTGTATCCCTTACTGAGAAAACTCCGGTGAACAAAGACTGGGCGTGCCCAGAGTGCACACAGAGGGTACGCAAGAATGATAATACTCCTGTTAGGGGAATTGGGGGTGGCCACTCGCAGGAGACCGGTGGCGCCGGCGCTGGGTCGCGACGCATGACCCATCGCGCTGTCGTGGCACCGAAAGGAGCTTCGACGCCCGTGGATGAACCGACCGCTATCGAGTCGCCAGTCGCCGCGACGTCGCAATCTGCCACCGCGCGGACTAGTGCCGTGCCGCCGCCCACGCCTGCCTCCGCCCCCGTCGCGGCGCACACCATCACCGTGGCTGACGCCGCAACTGACGTGCTGGGGCTGCGACACGATCTCGCCGAGTGTATGACTGAGATGCGGGAGCTCCGGCGAGAGATGGCAGAGTATCGGATCTCTGTCGCAGCTATAGCCACGCGCATGGACCAGATGGAGCAGAGGATGGAGGCTGTCGAGCGGCGGCCCGTGGACAAGGGTGTCGTTGAGCTGGAGCACACCGTGGCACAGCTCAAGATTGAGTTAAACGACCGAGACCAGGAGGCGCTCCTGTCAGACCTCGAGATTGGCCACCTGCCGGAAGAGAGAGGGGAGAGCGTGCTGCACGCCGTCACCGTGCTCGCCGCCAAGCTAGGCGTGACTCTGGAAGAGCGCGATGTTGTATTCGCGGAGCGCGTGGGCGCATCTAAGGGTATGGAAAATGCGCCACGCGAACGACGCGTGGTCGTGCGACTAGCGCGTCGGGATCTGCGCGACAAACTGCTGCAGAGCGCTCGTGTCCGCCGTACTCTAACTGCGACCGACGCTGGCCGTCTCGCCGGCGGTACCCGTATTTTTATCAATGAGAGACTAACGCGCGCTAACCGACAATTGTTTCATCGTGTCCGCGAGGAGTGCCGCAGACTACAGTGGCGGTACTCTTGGACAAAACGAGGTCGCGTCTATGCGAGGCAGGGCGAAGGCAAGCCGGCATATCCTATCCGGTCGGAAGCAGACGTTATGCGTGTTTTTGGGGTTTGCTCGGTTTAACCGGTCTTCCCTTAATGTGACGATTAGTTCCAGTAAACGCTCATTACTGTGTAGTGTACAGTATTACCAATGTATCTTACGTCTCTTCCGTTTCTTTCTTATTTTAATAATTTCATTATTTGTTTATATTGTGAGAGATATATTTTTATATAGACATAATTTAGTTTACGGTTCTCGAACTATAAGAGCATTTAAATCATATCAGGTAATGTGTGTAATTATGTACGAAGTTTCAAGTCTTCTAAATCCTTTGTTTGGCTATGTTGTAAATATAGGACAAAAAAAATATTGTATCCTTATGTATATATTTATTTTTAGGCATATTGAGCACCCTACGTTTGAATTTCTTACAGTATTGGCCAAAATCTGTCATATTACTAATTATGACAGTACTCGTATTTACATGAATACAAAGCTTTCTGTGTTATTATTACTATTATTATTACTTATGTTATTTATGAATTAATACGAGGGCTTCAAGCCAAAGGGGCGTATGAAAAAATTATGTGTATTTTTTATAGTGTCAATCTTTTCAAAATGTATTAATATACAACCTCTATTTTTTTTAAAATTATTGGTGTATTACTTTAAAAGAGATCAAGTAAATACATTTAGACATATGACTGAAAGTCAGTTATTATTTTCATAACAGAAAGGCGTACTTACAGTGGCCGTAACCACGCTTGACGAGTTGTGTATCGTACCATAAAGACGTATGTTCATACAACGACCAATTTTCATATCACCTACCGATATTATGTTGCACCATATAGACTTAAGTGCATACGACTATAACATTTTTATTTAATCAAATACGTTTGTATTTGTAGGTACAATATACTTTAGATACAAATGAAAAAAATATATTTTATATAATATATTATTTTATTGTATATAATATATTATATATACATATAAAAAAAACATATAAACTTAAAATTTTGAATATGTATTCTTTGAGTGATTTTAAAAAATCATTCTTAATGATTTTTGATTTCACTTCTTATACGTGTGTGAAGCGGATAGCCGCTAGTTAAATTAAAATAAAGAGCTAGGGGTATAGTTGTTTAAAAAATATTACGTCGGACTATTAATGATAATTTGTTTAACTAAATACTCGTGTAAGTAACTTTTTTCTATACGAGAATTACATGAGTGTTTATATAGTGTAGGTGTAGGTACTAGTAGTGTCGTGCGATTCAGTGTTTATGTAATATAGGTGTAGTTATTTGCTTGATAAATTTAGGGAACTTGTAATGAAATAATGAATTATTTCACATTACCATGTTTGTTTAGGATCTCAATTAAATAATGAAGATTCGCCGTTGTTAGTTGAAGAGCATTCAGAGCATTCGTCACGTACGGCATCACCAATAACTGATGTACGCAGAAATTCGCTACTTGCAGCTGAACAACGAGTGGTAGTAGCCGAAATGGAAAATGCAGGGTTTACTGGTGAAGACAATAACGATATACCAATATATTCAAATAAATCACCATTGTCAGTATTTACAACAAATATGGATTTCGAAATGCATGAATCAAATGTTCCATCGATAGAAAAACTACTTACACCGCTATTTACTCCTATAGCATCTATACAGTCACTGAGAAGTCCAAGTATTATAGAAACTCCTGAAAATACAACAAACGTGAATCTGAATAAATCTAAACAGACGTTCATTGATGACAGTGATGACTCTGTAGCAGACCCTAATTACGAACCTGAAGTTGAAGAAAATCGATCCCCACCGATGTCACCTATTGTGTCATCATCTTTAGTTCAGATTTATCCAAGACTCGGCAGTATTAACTCACAACATATAGAACAGTTATCCAGACTTGATAGTAATTTTGGTAAGTATTAAAACACTTGAAAATGAGCCTTGGTAAGGGAAGTATGTCATATGCGTTTTGTTTCAGTTGAAACGATACCTACATTATTATAAACGCAAAAGTATGTCTATTAGTCTGTTGAACGTTCACGCCTAAAACAGCTAACCGATCTTGATTAAAATAATTTATATAAGCAGCAATGTCTGGAGAACAATAAGAATCCAATTGGCAAGACTTCCTATAAAGAACTTATTTTAGAGAAGAATATAGGTTTTCATAAACCAAGAAAAGACCAGTGTTGGTGTAACAAATATGAGCAATTAACTGAAGACGAACAGAAGGAGAAACAAGAAGAATACGAAGAGCATGTTACCAGAAAGTACTATGCACAGGAAGAAAAAAAATGTGATAAAATGAAAGCAATAGTCGATAGTCGCTTGCAGATTTGTACTTTTGACTTTGAAGCAGTGTTATATTGTCCTTTGGTTTTAGGAAAGCCAGTATTTTATAAACGAAAATTAGGTAGCATGAATTTCACAATTCACAATGCAGTGACTAAACGAGGTTATTGTTATTTTTGGCCGGAATATGAAGGAAACCGCGGATCAAATGAGGTATCAACATGTCTCTATAACTACATCACAAATCTCTCCGACGTTGACCACCTTGTTTTATATTCTGATTGCTGTCCAGGACAGAATAGAAACTCTGTGCTTTAGCAATGCTCAATCACGTAATTACATCGCCTGACAATGATATTAGAGTTATTGACTATAAGTTTCTTGAACCAGGTCACACCTATATGGAGTGCGACAACATGCACTCGACAATCGAAAGAGCATCTGAGTATGCCAAAATCTACACCCCTGATGACTGGCAAAATGTCATAAGACTAGCCCGTAAAGATAATCCATATTGTGTTCAAGTTATGACACACACAGATTTTTTAGACTTCAAAACACTGCGAAGTACTGAGAGCAGAGACGCGCAGTGCGCGACGCGATCACCAAGCGTGAACACTCCCTGAAGAAGAATGTCTTATACGTTCGAAACGTCGTCGGACTTAAACCGACATAATACCAAGTGAGTGCAGCCGGTATCTTTATATTTGTTATCCTAAGCGTTAGATTCAAGAAATCTTGAATTCGCCAATACTAATAAATAAGCTTCTGTATTTCTTCTGTAAAAGTTTATTTTTATAGGAACATTTTATTTAGAAGTTTCTTTTAAATATTAAAAAAATAACTATTATTGAGCGTCTTTTATTTACGTCAACACCATCGAAATTGGCAAGAAAATCTATACGTCAGTCTTGAAAAAAAAAACCAATTTAATATTTTGCCAAGCCAAATGGACGCATAGTCTTTGAAAATTATAGAATTAGTGGAGTTAATTAAATAAGAATTTACTATAGTATGACATGTCACGATACTTGTGCTAAGTTCAGAGGTATTTTTATTGTAACATTGCATACACAAGTTCTGTAGTATACGTCCTTTCGATACAAGCATTTTCTGACAAAAAATAACATACGGTTTATCTAATATTGTCGAACCAACTAGACGTAAGTGCAATATTGAGGATTTTAAAATACTTACAAATAAATTAAGCATTTAACATAAATTCTAAAGTACTTTTATAAACACATGCAAAATTTAAATGATATAGCTGCTTTTAAAAAGAAGTTATAAAGTTTTTTCTGTCTCCTGAAAAGTAGGGGTATTGTTTGTACGTCCTTATGGCTTGAAGCCCGCGTTATTATGTAGTACAATACTCTTTTACAAAATCTACACAACTTGATACGACTCCTTATTTAGATTTTTTTGACAAACCTCTATATACTGTTTATATTATGTATAGAATATATAACAATATGCATCATGCTCCCATTAAGACATCTTAAAGTCGGACTTTTTAATGCGGGTTCACTGAATACTGGCCAAGACGAGTTTACTGTAGCCGTTGAAGAGTTAAACCCAGACATTATGGCTATAAATGAGACCTGGGTTAAGCCGGGAGAGGAAGACAAGGTGCCGAAGTTGTCAGGGTATCGCGTGTTGCTCTTGCCAAGACCCGACACTATGAAGGGAGGGCGTGGCGGTGGAGTTGCGTTCTATGTACGGAAAGGTATACGTGCATGTATCTGTCCTCACCCTATAGTGCCCGCAGTCGAACAGCTGTGGTTGCGCTTGAGAGTGGTAGGCAAAGTAAATGTGATAATCTTGTCTTGGTGGGCGATTTTAATATAGATATGCTTGACCCAAACAACAATAAGTTGCCGCTCCTTCAACAGTTTTTGCAGTGTATGAACCTTAATCAAGTAGTTTCTGAGCCCACACACTATACCGATCATAGCCAGACTTTGATTGATTTAGTTTGTACCGATGCTCAAGTTAGAAGGATTGCAATCAAAAACACTCCAGCACTAGGTCATCATGCCATGACTGTGGTTGAATTTAACATTAAAAAAGAAAAGATATACCCGCGACTTGTTACTTATAGGCCTTTAAAAAGCATTATTACTCAACTTTTTACAACAGATTTGAACGCAATAAATTGGGACTATTTTCAGTCATCTCAACATATTGACGAATTAGTATCAGCACTGACAAGTGCAATAATAACCTTGTTTGATCTGCATGCGCCACTTAAGTCTATTAAATTTAAAGGTCCCCCACACCCGTGGATCACTGACACTGTTAAAACAATGATAAAAATCAGGGACAACTACCATGCCAGGTACAAGATGTTCAAGACTGATGTTCACAAAAACTTTTACAAGAGTATGAAACATATAGTCATTGCAGTAATTGAGAGTGAAAAATCGGCCTTTTTTACACTCAAAATTAATAATAATATAAAAAACTCAAAACAACTATGGAAAAACTTAAACAATAATATAATACTTAATAAGAAGCAGGCAGCTGAACTTCCACCTCATTTTGACAATCCTGATCTTATAAACTCGCATTTCCTTAATGTTCCCGCTAATGACCTTGTTAGAATCTCGCATATTACATACTATGAATATCACAGGTTCAGCTCAAACACCTTCACTTTTCACCCTGTGAGTGACGCAACAGTACTCAAAATCATTCAGAATTTTAAATCTAATGCTCAGGGTATCGACGGTATCTCACTGGATATGGTGCTTATGACCATACCCCAATCCTTGCCGGCAATCACTACAATAATAAATCAGTCATTGATCAGTGGTATTTTCCCAGAAGCATGGAAAATAGCAGTTGTGAAACCGATACCAAAAAATAATCAGCCTTGTTCCTTGGCTGACTTAAGACCTATTAGTTTGCTTCCCTGTGTATCTAAAGTATTAGAGAAGGTAGTCTGCCTACAGTTAGTTAAATACCTTGAGGAACATCATATCTTTCCTCAATTACAGTCAGGGTTTCGTAAAAGCCACAGTACTTCAACAGCACTTTTAAACGTAGTCGATGATTTGCTGGCAGCTCAGGATCAAAGAATGAGCAGCATTCTAGTACTACTGGACTTCTCACGTGCTTTCGATTCAATTAGTATTCCACTGTTACTGTCAAAGCTTGCTTTTTATGGTTTTGATACATACTAAAACAATAAACTGGTTTTCTAGTTACCTTAATAATAGGCAGCAATGTGTAGAATTGAAGATGCCGAATGGAAACTTGCTGAGATCTTCTCTCTGTCCTGTCCCTAAAGGAGTTCCTCAGGGATCGATACTGGGACCTATCTTATTTATATTATACAGTGCAGACATAGTCAAAAACATCACTTTCTGTCAATTCCATCTATACGCAGACGACTTGCAACTTTATCACTCTTTCTTGCCTACTAACTGCATTGGAGCTGTAAACAATATAAATATAGATTTGGCGCAGATATATCAATGGTCAAAAAGTAATTCTTTGGTTCTGAATCCTAAGAAGTCAAAATATATGCTTATAGGAACGAGGGTCGGTCTGCAAAAGCTTGCTGATGTTCAAATTGATATCTTGGTGGATGGACAAAGTGTTGAGTGTGTTGATGAGGCCAAAAGTCTTGGATTGACAATAGACAATCACCTCCATTTTGAAAACCATGTAGCTGAAAGTGTGCGTAACTGTTTTTATCGGCTAAAATTATTATATAAAATACGTTCATATCTGAGCGAGGATGTCCGAATCGCCTTATGTGAATCTTTAATCTTATCCAGGTTAAATTACTGCGATGTTGTGTATGGATCATGCCTGCTAAGTCGGACTGAAAGGCTTATACAGCGCGTTCAAAATGCTTGCGCTCGATTCTGTTTCTATATTCCGCCTCGCACACACGTTACTCCCTTTCTAAATTCATCAAACTTATTAAAAATGAAAGCGCGCAGAAACCTTCACCTAGCGACCCTTCTTTTTGGAATAATTTGTAACAAAACACCTCCTTATCTTTTTAATAAACTTAAGTGGGCGCAAGAAAATTCCCACTATCCTAGAAGAATATGTATTCACGTGTTTGTTACGCCGAGACACAAATCTATTGCATTCCGTGGTTCTTTTAGATTTGCAGCAACTTGCTGGAACGATTTACCCCCACCAATTCGTACTCTAAAATCATTGAACGCCTTTAGTTTAGCCCTTAAAAGGGTACTTTTATCAAAACAAAAGTGCTCAAGATAATTGTTTCACCATATAGCACTGGATTATCACTACGCGCAAATTAGAAATGCCGCTGTAGTTTATGTCGCCCTGGTTCGTCATCAAGATCAACCTGCTCCGTGTTTCCCAAACCTACTTCAAGAATTCTAATAATAGCCATAAAAAGGAAAAGTGACTATAATAGAAGTCTATGTATGATGATATAGCCGGCACTCTAGCTCTCACCTACACAACCGTTTTATAGATACATACAAAATTTTTGATATTAAATATGTCTCACTACATACTTATTTATTTATTTTATTATTATTATTTTATGTATGTTTATATTACTTGTTTTTCCTTCCGTTATTTATATTGTCGGGGATCCGCCCGTGAAGTCACCCTGTCCTTGGCTCTGTCTGAAAACCAGCGCTGTCTCATGTTTACAAATGTGGGGCAGCATTATGCTGAGACAGGGCCGGTTTGACATCACAATATACTCTTATGAGTCTGTTATGAGTTTAAGTTGTATTATTCACTCTAGTCTTAATAATTACTGTTTTTGTCTCTATTTGTGTGTGTGTGTCAAATAAATGCATTTCATTTCATTTCATTTTTTAATGACGTTTACAATACAGTCGGAATTTAAACATTGCCCTTGAACGAAACACCGCAGTAATGTTTGCACACTACTGCTTCACGGTTTATAACCGGCAAAACTGTGGTAAGTGCTTCCCCAGGCTACACTCTAGCTTGAGCAACCAGTGATCATTAAGTATGGCCAGCTAGCGCCCTCTTAATAAAAACGAAGCACGGTGTGTTTTGGCAGCTGATCTTGACTTTGAGGACAGACAGACTAAGTCTGTCGACATTTTTGTTGTGCTTCATGTGTTTTAGAAAAATCTCTGGAGTGGAAAAGTCATAATCATTATCGTTTATTGTCAGCTTGTTTTACATGTTGTTAAACACTTAAAAGTATCAACAGCTACCTTTTTGGGCATACAATATTATACATAAATGAGAATTGTATAATGTTTAATAAGATATACAATTAATGTCAATTACATAATGTCATGAACATACCTATATCATTAAGAAAATTGTCAATTTTATGATAGCACGTGTTATGTAATAGTTTGATTATGAATTTTCTTAATTAAGCTATTTTCATGTATTACTTACGAAATTCATTTTTTTACCATTGTTTAAACTTGGGACTATCTTTAGTCCACGTTTAATGAAGTAGAATGAATATAATTTATTGATTCAGGCGTTACTTTGCGGAAATCCATTATCAAAAAACGATAAAAATTAACGATATTTGGGGGCGTGCACCACCCTCCCTCCCGCATAGAATGCTAATAGGAAGAATACAAAATAAAAAACACAAGAAACCCCAAAATTTATTTTTTAATATCGTTTTTTTTTTAGAATGAATATATCACACACATCTATCTTACCTACATATAAAAAAATGAACCCCGATTTCTCCTGGTCGCGCTATAACTTGAGAGTGACTTTACCGACTTCATTCAAATTTTTTAATGTTTTCTAATTATTTCGTAGAAAGTTGTTACTTACATTAAAAAAAAACAAGAAAAGATGGGTGCATATGGCGAAGCCGAAGGCCGAGTCTACTTTGCAAAAGAAGTCGCGTACAGTCACTAGTATATATATATAAATGAACCCATGTTTCTCCTGGTCACGCTATAACTTGAAAACGGATGGAACAGTCTCGCTAATTCTTTTTGTTGTGTGAATTATTGTCAGAAGGTTCAAAAGAAAAACAAAGAGAACATGAGAGGTTATGGCGAGGCCGAAGGCCGAGCCTACTTCGTGATCGAAGTCGCGAGCAGTTGCTAGTAATAATTTTTATCTCATTCTCAGTCTATGAGTAGTGAGTCTTTTTAGTCTAAAATAATATTGTATGTAATTATTATGGACAGGAGGAGTTTGATGAGATGATGCAGACTGCGCTGGACCCCGTGACTGACACCATCACCTACGAGTACTACATCAATCAACTCATGGTAAGTACTCTAATTTACATTTTCTCTGTTTGTGTTTCTCACTTGAAAATAAACTCTTAACTCTGAAGTATTTCCGAACCGATACGACTTGGGAACCTTGAAGAGAGCTTATTCCTTCCTCAAAGGCCAGCAACGCATTCTGGAGACCTCTGGTGTTGCGGATTTCCGTGGGCATCACTTAGGTACTATCAGATGAGCCGCCTGCTCGTTTACCAACCATCATAAAGAAACTCTACGGAATATGTCAGCTGTTAGCATTTTTCATAAACTTGTAAGTTAGAAGCTGCTAGATGTAACTTGCAGGAAACATGCAAGTTTTGCTTACTTCGAGGGAGTTTTCTATTTCTTGTTCTTCTCTTTTTAATGAATTTTGTGAAGTTGTCTTGTTGCTATGTGAGTAGCAGAAAAAAAACGAAGGCGATTGGTCGGTGGCGAACACAATGATCGGTGACATATGGATCCAGAATAATCATCGTGTCATAATTGAACCCTTTCGAGTGTCAGGTAGTCAAATCGCCCCGTGGTAGAGACGAGTTTTTAGTTTTTAATAACTTCGTGTAGGTACACGAAGTTATTAAAATCAGTTATTAAGATCATAATAAAATGAAGATTGACAGAATCTTCGATAAAACGCTAATCAGCGCAATGGCACAGTTAGGTACATTTTGCAATCCATCTGCATGGATTAACCAAATACGAGAATTTCGATTTTAGAATAGTATGTAAGTATTTTTAATAAGGTTTAGTAGCTACATACTATACCAGCTATATGTATAATACAGTAGAATTCGTCCGAGAAAGTACTGCAACCACACGGACCGTGAAGCGGTAATGTTCGCATAACTGTTTTACGATGCAAACAACGCACATTGCGCGCGGTCAGCGATTTACGTATTCATGTCATATTTCATAAATTGCGTCATCAGTTCCCGATCGGAAACCATACCATCCGCGTGTGCTCATGTTATAATTAACCCATTTAGACTTAGTTTGTGATAAAAGGACCCTTTTACTTCTATAACACGGTTCTACAATTTTCCTGTGTCGCACCGTAAATTGTGGTCCTTCGAGCCGGATTTGAACCAGCGCCCTATGGATTCGTATTGTACAACTGTGTTCTGGTTTGAAGGGTATGTGTGCCGTTTGATATTACAATCATATTCGTGGCTCTACAAGTGGTGGTTATGTACAACACGCCGACCAAAAATCTGCAAGGTGAAAACTTAGATACCTACTGGTTGACACGCCTGCAACTTCACTCGCTTGGTCTACAGGGAACGAAGCTACAAGAAATGAATTGAATTTATATATAAGTAAAATGAATCTCTAATTACCTTGGTTCTTGGTTATCGTATCCCGCGTTAACGGATGAAACATTTTCGCTAACTATAGCATAGAAATAATGTATTGAACTATAGTCCTTCAAATTTAGATACCGTTTGACAGTTTAGACAGATTGGAAAATAGGGCCATCCCTAATCAAAAAAAAAAATTACTACAATATCCGATTCTTAAGAGATATCGATATCATTTATGTATACTTACTAATCGATTACAGTTTTACTGATTTATATACACCACGCCGTGCAGACGGGTTTGGTCTAAGTACTTGGTGGTTACTTATGTGTCCTTTGACACATAAACTTGATTAGTTGGTACAAGTATTTAAACAGAGGTGATATTTTAATGTACATAAAGTCATTCGTTTTCATGTTATAAACTATACGTATGTTTTTTTTACTCAAATTTCATTATTGTAAGTTTCCTTCAGAATTTTGCTTTAAACACAAAATAATAATGGATAAGTCCAGAAGGGGAATCATGAATTATCATAAAATACTAACAAAAAATACGCACACAATCAGTTTAAATAATGACGCAAGACTGCAAAGTCAAAGATTTTAGATTATATTTAGATTATTTAGGTAGTTGGCAGTTTTGCCAGAATTACACAAGTTTTTTACTTGTGTTTTCGTATGTTTTTTTTGACACGAACAATTTTGCCTACAAAGGTTTGAAGAATTATTTAAAATTACATTACCTTACTTTAAAATGATTACTTCACTTACAAAAAATAATTTAATTAGTGAATTATTCTAATACTTAAAATAGTTATGTGTTTTCATTGACAGTTTGATGTCAGCTGAAAGTTGAGTAAATATTAACGGCCTTATTTAGAAACGCTGTTTTAATTTAAATAACGTTATATAGAAGGGGGCAGAACAACTGCTTCTGTGCGCACTACTAAATAACGCCATTTAAAGTTAAGGGGCGTTTGTAAGGCACTAAATGCTTAAAGACAGATGGAATGAAAACGGCTCGTATACACTTCTAGACTTATATGATATCGTAGAGGTTTTATTAGTACTTTTAGTTTTATAAAAATCTGTTTGTTTGTTTGAATTGTATATGCTCCGAAACTATCCGTATATTCGCTACTAGACTGATTAGATAAATTCTTTCACTATTAGAATCCTACATAATCCCTGATGAACATAGGCTATAGTATATTTTCAAAACGTTAAGGATCGTATGAAAACTTCTATCGAAGTTTTCATACGATCCTGTACGATGTAACCCATATGTGAAAAAATAGCCGAAAAAACCCTTCTATCGCGTATGCTGCGGAAACTATTGACAATAGAGCAAAGTGATGTGTTTATTATAATACTCTAATATCTACAAAGAGGCAGTGATCCTATATGTATAGCTATTACAGTTATGTCATAATAACAATTTTTATGTTAACATATGCAATAGCAACGCTGGTACAAGCTAGGCCACATTATTCGTACCTTGGTATTAATCCTTATCTACTCGAATAATAAAGAGGAAAGATTTGATTGTTTGTGTAATATATAAACGCAAAAAGTACTTAACCGATTCAAAAACATTTTCATGAATACTACATTATGATTTATGCCTATAGGTATATCATGAGTTTACAACATTGACACCAATCGATGCTCGATATCGCCTGCCGCGAAAAAAAATTATGAAAAAAAGAACAGTGCCACATTGCGGTCACTTGTAGAACTAAAATTGACAGCGAGTACGCCACTCACAAGCTTAATAAGTGGGCGAGATCGAGTATCGACTATAGATGACATTTATTTTGCCAACTCATGGTAGAGTTACTGAGTAACGTACACTATATCTGATTCATCATCATCCATCACCACGCGTGTGAAACCGCGGAGCGCAGCTAGTTCTTAATAATGTTTTCTTAGGCTTTCTTTCACATTAGGTAGTTAGGTATCTATAAGTTCGTCACGTCATGTCTTCAGCCTATGGCTGGTTGAAGCGTCGAGCTTCAGCTCCTTGCTTCTGCTGAACCTCGAAAGGCGTCCACCTCGGTATCTCTTCCACTGCGCAGGTTGTATTCTACAACTCACTGCGCATGGTATGTGATGCACTTGCGTGCTTTCTATTAATGATTATTATGTGTTTGTTTTATGTTTAATTTTTTTTTTTATATTTATTCTGCTGCTTCTGCTGGCGCGCTACTTGCCTCCGGAGTCTCCGTGTCATCCGACATCAGGAGCTCACGGGGCAGTCCGCGCCAGTTCCGTGGTGCGTCCGGGGCTCTGGCATGTAAGGTGCTATCCCGTGGAGGTGCGAGTGTGGTCCGTTGTATCTATAATTTCGATTATATTCGTATCGCAACAATACGGAAAATACAAAAAAAGAACCAGACTACGTAACTTTGAAACGAGGTCATGATTCCATAGTTTTACGGCGAAGGTTAGGTATTGAAATTATGTGAGTTACGCCTGTACAAAGTTATTTAATCTTGAAATGTATTAAACGTCAAACGTCATCGGTCAAATCTTTTAGAATTGAAGGACTATAGCGACGGAGCCTAAAATAATCACTTGATTTTCCACTAGGCACTAAACTCTCAGATCTAGTGCTTTTTTGACACGTTTGTGCCAACATCTAGTGCCGAAAGCACTAAAGTGGCAGTAAGGATGTGAGTCCCTCTTAAATATTTGTTTAATTTTATTATATATTTTTAAAGTGAATATATAACGTATATGTGAATATTTCAAGCGTCGACCTGTAGCCGTTATCAAAATCGAGCAAAAAATCACGTTTGCTCTATGTAACCCCTTAAATATTTATTTTATTCTGGTTGTTAGTTTTTGTTGTTATACCGGCAACAGAAATACATCTGTTAAATTTCCGTCATTCCCCGCTTACAACTGTCTATCACAGTTCATGAGATACTACGGCCTGATGACAGACAGACAGACAGACGGACAGGCAGCGGAGTCTTAGTAGGGTCCCGTTTTACCCTTTGGGTAAGGTACCCTAAAAAAATAATTGTGATTGTTATTTTAAGTTCGTGTAATGTAACGTGTACGAGGGTGAATCAAAAAGTTCTTAGAAGTGCATATATATGAAACCTTTTTGGATCAAGTTCGATATTCAAATTAAAGAGTGTCTATCACACTATATTTATGCAGACTGTCACTTGTTTTTGTCAGTTCGTTCGCATGTAATAAATTTTTTTGTGCAACGAGTTGCTAAAAAGTCAAAATTATGGATAAAAGTGAGTTACGTGCGGTGATAAATTATCTCAGTTTGAAAAAAATGTCTACGAAGGAAATTTTTTTGGACATTCAGCAGACATTAGGGGGTGATGCTGTACCCTATTCTACGGTTGCGTAATGGGTGGCTGAATTTAAAAGAGGTAGATCAAGCTGTAAAGATGACCCGCGTTCTGGGCGGCCTTCAACCTCCGTTACAGAAGAAAATGTCAAAAAGGTTGAGAATCTGGTTTTGGAAGACAGAAGAATGACTATAAAACATATAGCTGAGATCCTAAAGATATCTTTTGGTAGCGTTCAATCCATTTTAATTGATTCACTGGGGTTCAAAAAAGTGTCTGCAAGATGGGTGCCACGAATGTTAACCGACGAAAACAAAAAGCGACGTTTGGAAATTTCCAAGCGTAATCTCGAAATGTTCCAGCGTGATTCGGATAATTTTTGCCGTCGTCTTGTCACCATGGATGAAACGTGGGTCCACCATTTTGATCCTGAAACTAAAAGACAAAGCATGTCTTGGAAACGACCATCCTCTCCATCCATTAAGAAATTTCGAGTTGCTCCTACCGCTGGCAAAGTTATGGCCTCTGTGTTCTGGGATAGTGAAGGAATCCTTTTTATTGATTACATGCCAAAAGGCCAGACGATTACTGGACCCTATTATGCAAATTTAATCCCGAAAGTGCGTGAAGCGATTAAAGAAAAACGTCGTGGAAAACTGTCGTTGGGCGTGTTGTTCCTTCAAGATAACGCTCCTGCTCATCGATCGGAAGTTGCGCTCAACGCAATCCGCTGTGCTGGCTTCAATCTCCTTGACCACCCACCATATTCTCCGGACTTAGCCCCAAGTGATTTTCACTTATTTCCAAAATTAAAAGAGGAAATTCGTGGAACAAAATTTCACGATAATGACGCGGTTATAGCTGCCGTAGAGGACTTTTTCGAGAGTCAAGAAAATAATTTTTTTTCACAAGGAATAAGGAAGTTAGAAACGCGTTATTCTAAATGCATTGCATTGGAGGGAGATTATGTTGAAAAATAAAATATTATTATTTAAATCTTTGCATTTTTTAATATTGATTCCAAGAATTTTTTGATTCACCCTCGTATGTACTCATATGTATTTAGTAAAGAGCTGTTATGTATTTCATTTTAACAAACAAGAATTGTACTTATATAGATGTCACATGATAAAGTCATGACCTTAGAACTTTCAGAGTGAGGTCTGCTGTTTGTATGTGTAGCAAGTGAAGTGGGTTCGAATTCTAAGAAGTAATTAGGTAGGTAACTAAGATAATGTTATATTTAGTTTGTTTAGTTAATAGTAAAATACTTTTTCAATCAAATAAGGTGTTTATTAAACCAATTCATTTTAAACTAAAATAAATCACTTTAAATAATATTAGGACTTATACAGTCAAAATATTACTTTTACATCATGTAAGAGCATACGCGTTTCCGAACGTTTCGTAAGCCAATTAAACTAGATATAATTCGCAGCATTCAAGTACAAGTTTTACGTTTATTCTGTATCTATAAGTGCGCAAATTCGAGCCTAACTGAGCTAGCCACGCCTCCTGCAATGACGTCACGGCCTACATGACGTCTCACGAGGCCTACTTGCTAGGATACAGAGATTTTTGCGAGTTCAAATAATTCATAGGCCAGTATTCTATCAATTATATGAACTAAGTTATTCTTTACGTATTCAGAAGTTGTGACTGCATATTTAAATTGCGTTGCCACTCCTGCATTGTCTCTATTTATTTTTGGTAATTTAAAAATAGAGGTGAATAGCAAGCCAGTCATTCCCCGCTGCACTACCAAACTGCACAACTGTTAGTGCGGAAGGGCATTTTTATCCCCCCTGCTTTACTTGCCGGTAGTGCCGTTGATGTCGACAATCAAAATGACAATTAATGGCGTATTTTGGGATTTATATTTTATTTTGAATCGAATGTAGTCCAAATGGACATCTAACTCACAAAATACGACGTCAACAGTCACTTTGACAGATGTCACTGACATAAACATAAACCATAGCATACAACAAAAACAAACACGGGACCATATAAACGGGTTGAAATATGTATGAAATAATACTTGCAGTGCAGTGGGTATCGGCAATCAATGTATGCATGATTCTAAATTCTCTATAGTTATTATTAATAAACTAAATGTAACCATAAAACCGTAAAACGAGCTTATGACGTCACAAATACACTTTACCCTCACAAACTGTGCAAGGCCTTTTAAAATAAACCCGTCTTTATTTTATGTCGTCATTTTGAATAAACTAAATATAACCGTAAAACGACCTTATGAGGTCACAAATACACCTTAAGCCTCACACCCTGCACGGCCTCTAAAAAGTATACTAGATTTTCAATAGTCATTCTGTAAAATCGAATTAAACCGTAAAACGAACGGCAATGTCACAAATACACCTGTGGATGAGGGTAGCAACCAATTAAAGTAACAATGACACTGATAAGAGAGCAGTGCTAGTACGTTTCCAAGAGCACACCCATAACGGACAGTGACGTCATTCGGCGCTTACATGTGTTTATCTTTAGACTACGACTAATTTATAAGAAGGTACATTCTTACAATAAAAATATTTACCCTTAAAGTAAACATTGTTTCGTGCGTAATAGAAATTAATAAATGTTGTCTACGACACAATAAAATTATCGTGGTGATAATTTTCTAAGCTATGTATGTTATTTATCATTAATATAGTAGACGTAAGAGACATCAATATTGCGATGATTCACTGGTTAGGTTTGCTTGCTCATTCGGCGAGTTTTGATGCCGCCTGGGGTGCTTAACCTGGCGGAAGCACGAATAGGCGTTCCTTTGACATCTTTAACTTCTGGCTTTACAGGAGCTTCAAATACATCATTTTTTTCTTCATTACCATCACCAGTTTTATTTTCACCATCGGCTTGCGGGACATCTTTAATCTCGACAATTTCGTGATCGTCTTCTATAATGGCAACTTCGTTTTCTCCGTCTTGTTTATCTTTAAACTCAACATCTTCATTTACAATGGCTTCCTCCTTGTCAGTTTCAGTAACGTCTTCAGCGGTGGCCGTTTGGTCTCCATTTTCATTCTTAACATACTGATCGTCTGTTAAATCAGTGTCGACGTCATCAAAAGGATTGTATAAGTCCTCGCCGTTGTTAGTAGCAGTGAGATCAGTTACCTGCTCATCCACATTGGCCTCGATCCTTTCTGAGCCTGATTCATTCACCTGTGACATGTTCTCAACACTGGCAACAGAGTCGTTGGCATTATTTGGTTTCCCTTTGTTGTCGCTTCTCTCACTGATCTTAATGCTGAGAGTATAACGCCCTGTAATAAAACAATGATTTCGTGTTTATTTTGTCCTATCAAGTAACCATAAGGTAGGTAGAGGTGGGTATCTCGTGGAAGTAGAAGTAGGGCGTTACCTTAAATATCTAGGGCTCATCTTGGATAGTAGATGGTGGTTTGACGAACATTTCAGCCGCTTAGTCCCACGGGTCAAGAAAGTAGCGGGTGCTCTGCACAGACTCTTACCCAACCTCGGAGGGCCGAAAGAAGGGGGCCGCCTCTATGCGGGGGTTGTAAGATCGATGGCTCTATACGGATCTCCAGTGTGGTCAGAAAGGCTCTCAGGGATTAGGCGATGTAGAGCTATGTTCAATAGTTTACAGCGTATAATAGCCATAAGGATTGCGCGAGGTTACAGAACAATATCTTTTGAAGCGGCCACGCTTATAGCCAGATTTCCTCCACTAGACATACTGGCGGATATGGATGCACAGGTGTATATCCGTCTTCACAGAAGTGACGAACACCTTAGCGGATCTGAGGTGAGAAAGCAAGAACAACGGTATGCACTTGAGAGATGGCGTGAGCGACTCAGAGAGCCGCGAAACATGCGGCAACGTGCTGTCAGTGCAATCTTGCCTAACTTCGTGTATTGGTTGAAGAGAAAGGAGCCCGTCACTTATAGACTCACGCAGGTGCTGACAGGCCATGGGTGTTTTGGCGAACTCCTGAACAGAATAGGCCGAGAGCAGACACCACAATGTCATCACTGTGGGATTGGACCAGATTCCGCACAGCACACGCTCGAGGAGTGCTCAGCATGGAGCTCAGAGCGGCGGACTTTGGTCTCTAAAATAGGTCAAGATCTTTCTTTGCCCAGTGTGGTCACAGCCATGCTAGCAGAAAACTCGGCATGGACAGCTGTTGTCGAATTTTGTGAGACCGTCATGGTCCAAAAGGAAACAGCAGAGCGAGATCGAGAACGAGCTGATCCCGCAAGAAGACGGCGACGCCGGGGCGGTGGTGCGGAACGCTCTAGCATGTCGACCCTGTAAGCCCGGGTTTTTAAAGAATAGGGTTACGGTAACCTCTGCCTGTCGTAAGAGCCGACTAAAAGGGGACCCTAAGAGCTCGGGTATAGTTGGGGGTGGGGCCCTAACTATCTCATCAACGAGCTCGAGGAAGACGGCGTCATGATGTGGCAATTGACACCGTGGAAGACACCGGAAGAAGGAGATGAGAAATGCTCTCAGAGTTGAGCCGAAGGGCAATGCCCTTGATGGTCCCAGTGCGTTCCTATGGAGATCCTGGGGTCATCAATAAGACATCGAAGAAGGCCACCGAGGGGGTTTTAGTGGAAAATCCCACATAACCCGGACGCTCCCCATAGTGTCCGGGTATCTAATAAGATTTCCCCCTCGTAAAAAAAAAAAGGTAGAGGTGGGTATTTACCTTCCTCTACCTTATATGGTATCACATATAAACAAAGATTAAAATCTCCGTTTACTGTCGCCAAAGTCGCCATGGGTATTATAAATAAAATATCTAGGATAACTCTTTAAAATTCAGAAACAAATATTAAAAACCTTTGTCGTCCCTAGTCTACCCATTTTAAGTAGGTGCTTGGATTTTCTCGTTCTCTAAACGCTAAACGAAAATGTGGTTATATTAACTTACCAATAACAGTGCCATCAGCAGCCAGTATGTCATCGAAGTCTTTCTTGCTAGTTAACCCAACAAACAGCAGATTATGGATGGTTTTGTGCTTTTTGATAGTCCTTGGCTTGAACTGTTCGAAGAATGTCTCCATAACTTTGCGCTTGGGCAGACCTGGCTTGCCAAGAATCTGAAATTAAAATTCTTCTATTCATGTTCTGACAAATTTAATATTCACACAGAGCAACCGCACGTAGAACAAATGCGGATAGCTTGCAAAATGTAGAATTAACTGATATTTCTGTTATCCTCTACTCTCACGCTCTCTAAAATTGGGAAGTTTTACCGTAAGTGTAATTTTAACAATAAAATTATACGTACGATGAAACTTTGTACTCGTATTTGAATTTTGAAAGCGAAATAGTTGTGAAAGAAACCGACAAGAAAATGTAAGCAAATGTTGCTTGTTTATTGGTTTTTTATCGGATACATTTCGGGGAGTGTTCACTGGAGTTAAATGACTTGATTCTCCATCCCCATTCCACCTAAAAACGACCAGACGTACGGCGATGCGACATCGCTACTTAGTTGAAATTCCACCACTGCGCACGAAGCGTTTCGCTTCCACGTTCATAATGCGTACGGCTAAGGAAATTAATTCGTAGCTTGGTTCTGTGTTTCCCTATCATACATATAATCTAGGTGTATTCAAGGCGCGAGTGAATAGGTATCTTCTAGGCAGGCGTGATGCATCGTAGACCGCATCATCACTTAACAGCAGGCGAGATAGCGGTCAAAAGCCAGCCTATTGTAACATAAAACAAAATGTAGGGTGCACAAACAGGACTTTGAAAGGGTATGAAGAAAATGAAGGGTGCACAACTAGAAAGAAGCACGCTAAGAAAGGGTACGAGGGGAGTTCGAGAGAATTCTCGATATAAGAGTTAAAGGAACATATTTTGCACCACCGTCTATTTCTTATGTTAATGTCCATACAACGGTTGTCTGGAAGAAATCGCTATAAGCGATAAGGCCGCCCATTATAGTTTCCTAATTTAAGAGTATACTTTGTAACTAATATTTTTGTATATTGGTTAAAGTGCAATAAATAATTTTTGTATTGTATTGTATAGGCATGAAAGAATAAGCAGAATATTCTGTATAAAATTTATTTTTCAATGTAGTTCCCTATCTAAACTTCTGTCTGTGTACTTGGTCTCAGGATCATAGTGATGAATCCACGTTTCATCACCAGTAACAATCCGATCATAAATACTTTGCGGATTTTCACCACAGAGCTCCAAAAGCTCTTTGCAACAATCAACTCGCACTCGTTTTCAAAGCGCTGTGAGCATTCGCGGCACTCATCTTGCACTGACATTTGACAAAGATACACTAGATACTAAAGCTATTACACTCAGCTTCTTAAATATCTAGAAGAACTGTCATCAGTGAACGTCAGGGACTGAAGCAGCTGTGATTAAGAGGGGAGGCCCTTGCAGTTACTTTGGATATGTATGGTATAGTATAATAGAATAGTATAGTACAGGGCACTATTTAAACTATCATCTTGTAACCTATCCAAGGGGTTTCGATCGCCAGCCTTTAAGGTCGCTGTTGACCTTCATGCTTGGTGTGTTAAATAATGTAATGAGAGTGAAAAAAGCAATAATGATATGTCAAGATCGTGGCAAGTCCAAATCCGGGATCTTCCCCTACGTAAAATAAATGAATTACATACATATAATTAGCGCAGAAAATGGTCGTCGACTGACGTCGAGACAACAACTCCCTTTTCGTATACAACTAGATATATATAAATATAGAAGATATAAATACCTTGACATAATGTAAAGGTGCGAGGAATATTTTCTCCTTGGGCGATTTTTGAGGTGTACTTTGTGACGCGTGTTTCTTCTGGGATGGCTGAGTGACATCTGAAGTTCCCAAGAGTTTCTTCCTTGTCTCATTCAAGATGTTTTCTTTGAGCCTAATATACGTATCATCAACTTCCATAGTTTTCAAAAACACCTAAAAGCAATAATCAATGTTATAATTAGTTTCGATCCATTCGAGAGTTTGCTTGTGAGTTTGATGTATCACACACAACATACCGGTGTAAATCTCCTGACCATATGTGTCATCGTATAAGTCGTTAATTTATCAAAAGCCTCGTACTGTTTATTGCTTATTGGTTCAAGGTCTGGTGAAGCTTTAGGAGATTCAACAGCGGATGCCTTCTCGGTTGGGTCGGGTGCTGCTTCATTTGTTTTAATTAATGTACTGTCAGCTTCTATGAGTTGATCAGGTTGTTGTACATCAACCGTCCCATCAGCATGAGATTGAGCGTCATCTGGTTTCGGCTCAGTTTTATCAGTTTCAGGCTGCGCGTTCTCACATTGGGGTGTGTCTGTAGCTTCCGCCGGAGGTTGAGTATCAACTGTATTAGGAGCTGTATCAGTTCTTATCTTTTTTTGAAAATACTTTCTTCTCGCATGTATATTACGATTCTTTTCTGTATACACTTCTTTAAGCTAAAATTGAAACGAGTTTTACATTATGAAATCGCCTTAATAACAACAAAATGTATTTGTAAGGCCATAAAGAAAAATAAGCTTAGCCACATTTTAATAATTCACTTGTGTTGTTTAGAATTATTACCTTAAGGAGCATTTCTTCTAACTTCGCAGTCATTAGCCTGTGAATGTTTTGTCTAAAATATTGCTCAGGATCATCTGAAATTTTATATGAGTATCAGTTTCATAAAACTAAAAGTAGTTCAAGTATATATTATTGATCCTGTGATGAATTGAATGAGATGAATTAGAAAAAAAAATATCAAGTCAGATGGAAATGGATCGTATTATGTATTGTATTATGTCTGGTTTACCAGTAACGACGTCAAACACATAACATAGATGATATTTGCAATTTTAGAGATAAAAAATCACATCCTCGAACGGGATTCGAACCCGCGTCTTCCGACAATCCGTGTTAGACGCCATTACCAACTAGGCCACCGAGGCTCGAGGTCTGAGCATAGAATTTTAACTCTATCTGATTTTAACCGTCGTCGTATGGCGGGTTCGAATCGCGTCCGTGGATGTGAATTATTCTCTCTAAAATTGCAATGTTTGGTATCGCTGAGCAGGCGTTAGTGCTTTTAAAAAAGTCATAGTCATACTATAAAATTAGATATTTTTATAAATACTGAGTACTACAATTTAGATGATACTAAACATCGTTAAACATGTGTTTATAACAGATTTTAATGCAGATTGCCAGCATTTATAGATGTTTTAACATACATGTCTGCAGTGTTACTTCAATATCGTAATGATAACTAATGAGGAGATGCAACGGCCTGTGTATTATATTCCGATACAAAGACCGAATAAAATCACGGCAACCTTTTCCAGTGTATTTCACGAAGGAATCACAGGCAGATAGCTGGTCAGCTATAGTATGACAGTTTTTTTAAGTCATGTCGTTACCTATAACTCCAGCGTGATGGTCTGTAAGTCTGTGTCAAAGAAAAACCTAAAACACAGCAGCGTATTAATGATCAATGATGCTACATATGTGTCGCTATCAGTATTTTACACTGTATGTACAATACTTGAGAGATACAATCTGTAGCTAAGTAGTGCAAACTATAAATACATGTTTTAATCTGGAGATTCATTCACAATATGTAATGCAATTCTAGAACTTCTGAAAATGCCTAAAACACAGTCATTTTTAGCGTACTCTTCTACGAAACGCAAGAGAAATATTACAACAACCGCATATAATTGGATAATTACAGAAAACAGAAAAATGTTATTGCCATTCCGGTATGTATACGTTATAAGCAATGCCATGGAAAATAACGGTAATGCAATTGGATTGGTTTACAATTGTTTATTTTGCCATGAATATTTGCATCCAAGTATTCACATAGTAAGCCAGGGGCGCAAGAAAGTTGATTATGTACCCATTACCATGAGTGTATTCGGAATATTTTGCATTATTCAGAATCAATAAGTTCATTGCATAGTCATACAACTTTCCCATTGGTCTGTAAAATGGAAACAAATACACCAAGCCTAAAATAACTGTCTATACTTAAAAAATAAGACTGTGTCATAGGCAATCCATGTACTTCAGACTGAATTCTAGAAGAAAATACCTGATTGGGACGCTGCCAAGTCAGTGCCCTTTTGCGCCTCTAAGCCTTTCATTATAATATCGTTATCCTCAGAGGGATACGTCTCATAATAAGTGGCTTTGACGTCTTCTGGGGAGGTCACCTCTTTACCGACCATGATCTTCCAAATGCGATCGCGCACCTCCTTTTTCATGGCACGTAATGACACCGACTTTGCAAACAGCTCTTCCGACTGGGGGTTCGCGTTTCTCAGCTCCTTTATAATAGCGCCGAGGGCGAGCTCCAGTCGCCCGTTCAACTGCCGCGACGGTTCGACGTCTGCGCGTAGAACCCATTCATCTTTAGAAGACGGGGTGGCGCGCAACTTTACCGATGAATCCGCCAGAGATTCAGTGACCAACTTCTTGCGCTCTGCCGGCGACTTATAGCTAGAGAGCTTCACGGGTGGCGCGGCACTCAAAGGTTTGGCCACCTTGGTCGGATTGAATTCTCTTCTCTTTTGAGGCGGTGCGGCACGCGTTCTGAACGGTTTCGGGGCGGCGGAGCGAGGGACAGCGGGCCTCTGGAAGTTGGAGCGAGGATTACGGGGCGAAGGGCCCAGTCGGGAGCCGTGATCCCTCTTGACGGTCGGGGCAGCGAAGCGTTTAGGAGGCGTTTCGTTCTCCCAGACAGGGACGTATTGACGCTTCCGGGCGGACGAGCCTCCACCGCCGCCGCCGCTGTACGAGTCACGCGGATGGTCATCGTACAGACGAGTGTAGTCGTCGTAACGATTTTCACGAGACTGATTGAATGGCTGTTCATAATCTTTTCTCTGAAATATAATGTAACGGTTACTCAATATCCATGTTGTGATAAACTAAAACCTTACCTCATTTTTATTCACATTGTAGTTGCAACACAAATAGCTATATCTCTATCATTGATGAAACATCAAGGATTAGGACAAAAACCTGGCTTGCAAGGATCAATATAGGTACCTTTTTTAGTGTTTTAGGTATAACAAAGGTGATAATATAAGCAAGGTAAAAAATATATTTGGGGAAAATGCCAATATGTAATGTTGATATTAAGAAACATCATCATTGTAATCTATTTAGCCACAGCTACACTACAGAAGCATTTTATAACATACATAAACCATCGAACTATTTGCCAGTGGGCCGAGCACGAGAATCTGTTTAAGTGTAACATAATCGCATCGCTAACGTATTTAGTGCAAACTACAGGGTGTTTGGTAGAGGGACCGACAAACCAAATGAGCGTGTTCGGAAGAACACTTCCACTTGGAGAATACAAGTTCGCCAAAAAAAATCCCTGACACCCCAATTTTTTAAAACTTTTTTTTGTGAATTTACTCGTTTTCGCCAATATTGTACCAATTTTGCTTTGCGTGGCCTGAAGGAGTATTAGAGACCAAATTAAACTAAAAACATCCGGTCTAAAACAGATTTTACAATTAATGTTATGGTGGTAAATAGGTACTATTTCGGAGAAAAAGGGATAAATCACAAAAAAAAGTTAGACATATTGGGGGGTCGGGGATTGTTTTTGGCCAACTTGTATTCTCCAAGTGGTCCCCCGAACACGCTCATTTGGTTTGTCGGTCCCTCTACCAAACACCCTATATAATTTATCTAGTGCAATAGTGGCACAGATAACTCATAGTTTGTACTGAATACGTAAACCATACGATAACGTTACACTTGAGCAGATTTTCGTGCTCGCCCCACTGATGTTAAATGGCACACCTACCTGGCCATGACAGACGCAGGATTTTAAGCTTTAAACTTTATAGTTGATTGTGGTGCTGGTACTTTGCCTGTCCTCTCGCATTAATGTCAATAAATCATTAGATCTATATAGGTACTCAGTAATTTCCCTTGCTACAGTGACCTTCAAATTATGAAATGATCAAAAATGAATGTATTTGTTAATTTCTCTGACTTACCGGTTTGTAAGAACTGGTTAGCATTTCATTTTGTTGCTCGATGATCTCACGCTTTCGTTTCAAAAGCTCCAGCTCCATATCAATATCCTGTTAAATATTTTACTTTCTTTAATTACTTATTAGACCTGCCCGCGGCTTGGCTAGCTTTGTCTATGCGAGATGAAGCCACAGAAATGAATTGGATATATCTTTTTAAGATTTACATTAATCGGGTAGTTGACACCTACGAATAATAATAAGTCAGGAACAGTAACTGCGTTAAAAAAATGACCCAACATAAGTCGTGTTCAAGTAGGCGGGGCTTAAAAGTCGTGTTCAGTACGTCATCAGTCGGACATTTTTCTTGCAAGCGAGCACACGTGAAATCTTCGCATACATTTTAATTTTTATCATTGTGAACTACAGCTGTGAATCATCATGCAAGCATGTGTTGTGAAGTGGTGCAGGATCCATAAAAGATTAAAATGTCCAGGAATCACTTTTATTAGTACGTAGTAGCAAAATTATATTTATATTCAAAGATGTTCAAATACGTATACAAACCGAGATGGTCAATACAATGCAAAATAAAGTCAGTCTATTTTTGTTTAATGTATATTTTTTTACAGAACTGAATATTGTAATTGTACCAGCAATGTATTTTGCTTATTTTGTTTTATTTTCATTTCCTTGCCGATCCAATGCAGTAAAATAAATGCCTCTGCACTTAAGCTAGAAAGACAAGAGTATGACTAGAAGCCTGTGAAAACCAGCATTATATACTTACTCCGTTGTATGTAATCCGTTGTATTGTATGTAATGAACGGAGTAAGTATATACTTACTCCGTTCATTTGAAGAATATGAATATGAATATGAAGAATCATATCAAATCTTATATCAAACATTTTAACGCTGATGATTCGTCCCGAAAAAAAAAACAACATCTCTAAAAAATACTACAGAAAATGAACAATTAACAGTAATAACCGATTACCTACAGTTGCATAATATAGCATTAAAAAATAGTTCATTGGTTGGTTGAATTACGTAAGTACGTTTAACTTTTCAAGCTAATGAAAATTCACCCTCTGCAAATTTTGAAGTGGTTTACTTGAGTTGCTCATAAATCTGTCAGTAATATCAACACAATGCTTTTCTAAAATAATTGATAATGAAGGTATTCTGCGACCACTGAAAAACGTCCACCAGGCAAATAACGAATATCCTACTTCCTACTTATATCCCACTAATATCATAAATGTGAAAGTGTGGATGGATGGGTGGATGATTTTAAATGAATGTTTGTTACTCAATCACGGCAGAACGGCTAAACGGATCTGATTGAAATTTGTCACAGAGATAGATTATAGTCTGGAATAGCACATAGGCTAATTTTCATCATCATTATCATCACCCACGCGGGTGAAACGGCCTAATATTCTTGGGTACAGCATAGACAAAATAACAAGATCTCCACCGACGCCAAGATCGTACTTTTGACTTACTTTCTGTCAATAGAGTTCTGTCAAAGTTGTGTCAGTTTCTGATAGATTATATAGTGCGTTCGAATAGCCCCAAGTTGACGAAAATAACGCTAAAACGCTCACAATGGCGTTCGGATTGAAAATTTGTGGGTGAAAAAAGCACGCAATGATTTTGCTAGCTCGGATACACTAAACGTGCTTGGCGATAGAGTTGGCATGTTATCCGTCTTTGTTGTTCAGCCGACTGTAGTCGAGCGATACCGGCATCACGATTAGGTGAAACATCAATCTAGCGGTCTTGAGTGAATCGCCCGCAATACTTACATGGTATTTTTAAACACAACATAACAAATGGTTTCGCCTATATATCCTCGAAGGGGTAAGCAGCGGTGTTCCAACGCCTACATTTAAATTTGTTTTTTTTTGTTTGTGCCTTAAGTTTGTGTCGCTCGTATTTTGACAGCTCGATACACTAGACTGAAAGGGGATGAAATGTAACACTAATACCGTCAAAGGTGATGAAATGTAATGACAGTTTTTTAATGGTGATTAATTTTATATTTGTATGTATCTCGTAATTCCTGTCTTTTATTTACTGATTGATACACTTAGTATTTATTTTTTCTCTTGGATTTCTATTATAACAATGGCGTTTGACCATGTACATATTTTATGATATATTGGTATTTTTAGATGGATGTCTGGTCAGGGTGAGGCCTTGGAGAAGATAATAAGCTACTCGAAGTCCTAACCCTGCGCAGACGTAGTCGCAGGCACCAGCTAGTAAAATATATTTTAGTTATTTAATCTCACTTTACTACATTGCGGAAAAAGAGTCTCCTCTAATTACTTCTCGACGAAAACTTAATATTTTGCGGGACATAAAGTTCACAGAATTTAAAAAAGTAACCGATATAAAAAAAAACAAATAAAAAACATTGTGTATATTATTGACTTGATCCAATCCACTTGTTGCATTACATCGTCCACGCCGCTACGACTCAGTTGTCATAGTAGACGTTGCAGCACGCGTGTGAGCCAATCCCTGCTTTCCTTCTGAATTTAAACCAATCACCGAACATGTCTATTTGTAACCTCGGAAGTAATTCGTATTTGGAATCATACGTCGCTTTGGTTTGAAGTTTGGTTTGAATTTGTTCTGAATTATGCTTCCTGACTTATTATTATTCGTAGGTAGACACAGTCAAAAATAAATTACAATGTAATGTTAACTTAATAGTAGTTGGAGCAAATAACTCAATGAATTAAAAAAATTATTTAATATGCATTGCATTAACTTTATTTTAAATAAATAAAATGTGTACAAAAGTTTCTAAAAGTCACGTGACCATAAACAGAAGTAGCTGCGGAAATGATGTCATAAGGGCAAAAACTAACGCTTTAAAACTAAATACATACTAGGTCAAAGGACAAACTATCGATCCATAAACACGGTTTTAACCGCAACCGCAAATAATAAGTTTGTTATACATTTTTTATATTGATTAAATATACCTAAGTTTATAATAATATTCAATAGAAAATACGTTAATCTTGTTATCACTGTTGTTACACATTTATGGATATAAGATTTTTCTTTTTATGAATGAAAAAGTATCTTGACAGAGACTGATGAACAGACGGACAACAAAGTGATCCGATAAGGGTTCACTAGTCCTTTTGAGGTGGAGAACCCTACATAGAACAAATTATGCGACTAAAATTTACGTTTATTTTTGTAACTGCAGAGTTATAAACTTTTTTCCAAGTAGGTTGTTAGAGTCTGCTCTAAGAAATGAGTAAGTTATATAACTACTGTGTTGTATAAATCACTTGGATGCATTACTAAAACTTGCTAACACGATTGACGAAAAAAACTAAAATAATGTTTTATGATTTTATACACTTTACTGACACTCGTGCACCATTGTGAACACCAACGGTTAATAATCCACCACTATTACACGTCAAAGCTTGAGAATAAATACAAAAGAAAATAAATATAATAGTCATTGTTGGTTTTTTCCCGCCATCTGCATGTTCAAGCGAGCAACCTCAAAGCAAGCAAAACGAATTATAATCACAACATTGAATAATGTATTAGCGCCAATTTTAAAAGTTGAAATAAACACTTCGTTTTTTTAGTTAAGAGTTCTTTAAAAAATATGCTAGGTTTTTATTTCCGTGTCCTGATTAATTTAACGTACAATAAAAAAAGGTCAACAACCCTATTATAGTAAACTGCAAGACAAAAGTATTTTTCCGTAGGATAACAATTACTGAAATATGCTACTGTGCTTGCGTGGATGTTGTAAAAAAAAGAATATGGGCCTGTCCATCAGCATAAACCATATTTTTATTAATATTGTGTTTCTTAAAGACTGGCAGACCCTAAGGAATTTAGATCTAGAATAATACCTATGTCTTGAATTTATAATGTCGTAACTATGGTTATTCTTATCACTAAAATACATGTAACTTCCCTGCTTATAGCAGAGTTGTACCCAAGCCAAGAGAGGGAAAAATAAACAAAGAAAGGCAACAGATAAAATGGAAAGACGGCTTAAAAAAGGTGGCATATAACACAAGACAGAAAGGAATGGAAGTCCTGGGAAGAGGCCTATGCTGGAAGGCAAGCTGAAGCTGAAATGATGATTACTGAAATCTGTATAAACTACAAAATGTAATACATACTACATATATTATAAGCTAGCTGACCCGGCGAACTTTGTATCGCCTAACAGTCAATTAATGTTATGTTACAGATTAATATTTCACAGTTGAACTTTTTTTATTGGAAAAATTGTTTTCTTTTATATTATATTTTTCTACAATTTTCCAACGTTTTTAATAGATATTCTGCCATTCGGGACGGAGACCAAAACAAAAAATCATATATATATATATCATAATCAAGAGAATCCTGTGTGGATTAACTGGCTGATTAAGTGATTAAGTGCTAAACATGTAGGGAAGTTTCATATTTGTCACTTGATATTTAAATATTTACTAACTTCATCATAATCTCAGCCGTAGGACGTACACTGCTGAACATATGCCTCCCCCACAAATTTCATGGAAAATATACAAATGTGTGAGTCTACTTATAAAGACAATATATTACATGTTGTTACAGTGCCATGGTGACCCACCATGCACTTTTGAACAAGTAGGTACAAACTGTTACGTTCATATTCAGCATCCATGAAATTATCTCCATAGTAACTATCACGTAATATTATGTCCCACAAGTCTTATTATTGCAACGAGTTATAGCTGCAACATCGGCTGGCGATAGAACTCTGTATTTCAATCATATTTGTGGTCTATAGTCATTGAAAATTGTTGATATGCTGGGTGCCAGAATGCAAAGTAACATCTAATTATTTCAAAATCACTTTTTTTTGTTCAAAAAACGGTGAACTTTTTAACCCATTGACTCTTAAATCGCCCTATCTGGCCAATAAGACAATAGATTTCGCAGAAATCAACCTACTTTTCCAGGAACTGCAATGTGTGTGGTTAAAATAACTATCAGGAACTATAGAACTATGGGGAAAGGTCCTAGAACAGCGAAACATAAACAAAAAACATTTAGATTTTTTGAAATTGTAATCATATTAGAAATTGAAGATGGCATACATATAATCATTCATTAGTTAGACTACTAACAATACCCAATCCAGTCATGGTTATTTTACATAAGTTACTATAAAGGATACTAGTGACGTTCTGATTAACTTTTAAATAGTTACATCAAGCAAGACACTATGTGTGTTTCCGGTACCTCCAAAATATGTAACGACCAAGCCTAGCCATAGTGTACTACTAACATTTCATCCATAATGTTGAAATTTAGGTGGCCAGCCAGTATATTATGTAGGAGTATTTATCACAAAGAGTACTTATTATATATATTACTTACTTATCTCAAATGTGTGAAATATCCATCCCTACCCATGCTTAGTACTTCTAATAATACCCAAGTATAGATGCTACTACCAATATATTGACTTTGAACATTACAATATAGACTTAAAAGAAAAAATCGAAACAATTCAGAATTGAATTGTTCTAATGATACTGAGCACCTGTGGATAGAGATCTTATTTGCAATCAACACAACTGTTAAACACGCCCCAGAACAGAAAATAAGGTATAAGCTCATAAATAAACCATGGATTGATGAAAATGTATTGAAATTGCTGAAAAGAAAACCTTATGGGACAAATACAGGCTCTTTCAGAGACAGATTGAGACTACTAACTATTTAGAGACGTGAACAACAAATGTGTAGATGTATCTAGGAAACAAAGTAGCTATGAAGCTTGCATACTTAAATAAGGTGACAACCAAAGTGAGCATTCCACCAGCCTTGCGCAAACAAAATGGTGGCCATCTGAAATGGCTGATGTCTTGCTGACGGCTGAAGCTTACTCATTGGAACCTACAGTATCGCATGAAATTAAAGTGGCTATGATTTGTGTGGAGCATAACCTAAGTGACATATCGTTTTCAATAGAAGATGTGGAAATGGCTATTGCAAGCCTGAAAAGTGAGTCATCCTCTGGCCCGAACTAGGTCCCGAGCCTTGTACTAAAGAACTGTGCCAGCACCTTGGCTGCACTCAGCTTTCTGATGAACAAGTCTTTCGAAGGTAGTTACCTAACACAAAATTGGAAGCATGCCTTAGTCACCCTGATCAGGCTTCTACTCTCATCTCATCTATTTGGAATGTATATCACTGACCTGGTAGAAGTTGTTGTATCGCAGACTGCCTTCTTTGCTGATGATGGAAAGATTTTTGCCAACCCACTGATCCAATCCCGACAACTACAGGAAGACCTTAACTGCATCCAAGAATGGACCAAGGATTGAATCATTACATTAAATGTAGCCAAATGTACTGTGTTACACCTAAAATCGGTCACCTAGGGTCAACTAGACTACAACGAAATAAAACCTGGAAATTTGCAAAAAGACCTGGGAGTGTTAGCTGCATTTTTATTTGAAATGGAAAATCACATCATATATATATAGAAAATAAAGCCAACTCATTCCTATTTGCCATACACAGATCATTTCAAGCAATGACTGTGGAAGTATTTTCTGAAAATTTACAAATCCTACATCAGACCTTTACTAGAATATGGTTTTCAAGTTTGGAATTCATATTTTAGAAAGACATAAAATTACTAGAAAGAGTGTACAAAGAAAAGCAACCAAGTTACTACAGACCCTGCAATGCAAAACCAAAGACTTCAAATTTTAGGTCTAACTACCCTAGAAGAAAGACTCATTCGAGGTGATCTAATTGAAAGTTTTAAAATATTGAATGATTACTACAACCTGCCCAACCCATAGACTTGTATACCCTAAGGCCTTTATTAATAAACATTGCGTAAACATGGATTAGGTGTAACATGCTTTCACATATGACATTTACTGCAAGCAAAAAATTGACAGCTAGATGTTTTAACTACTCCGGGTTTATTACAAGTTTATTAATAAGGCTGTAAAAGCACAAGATCAATCCAGGGGCACCAAATCCTGATCACTCGGGATCAAACCAAATCTAAGGCTTCACAGTACTTCTTGAGCAATAGAGTTATGCACAATTGGAATATACTGCCATAACATGTGATATCAGCCACTTCAACTAACATGTTTAAGAAAAGACTGGACAAATGGCTATTATCAGAAAGGAAGTCATTGCTTAATTTATAAATGAATTGATGTACCAACACTGCATTAAAATAGACACATCAGCAAAAGTGCTGCTTTGTCTATACCTAATTAATTAAATAAATATATATAACTTGATTTCTGTACTTCACATTTTGTGTTGATTTTGATGACAGTGACAGTGTACATATACGGACACCTCCATTATATGTCTGGAGCCATAGATCTCTTCTCAGGCACACTGGCTTTAAATTCTAATGAGCGTTTTCATCTCATTCCATGTCTTTTTAGCAACCTGAAACTTTTTTACCATTCATGTTATAGCGGATGTTTTATGTGCCGATGTTCTGAAAACTATGTCACTTTTACTGACATACTGATATGGAGCGTTTGCGTTGCCTAATTCTTCAGAAAACTGTCAATAATATTATTATGTAAAAAAATATGTATTTTCAGAAAGATCAGTCCAACCTAATGACGTTTCTGAAATCTACTATAATTGACACCGTATGTATGCAAGAGAACTTGCGGTCGTATCAGGTAGTCTCATTTCTTACTTCAAGTTATATTACTTATATACCCTGTTAAATGTGTAAATTCTCATCCCACTGCCGACAAGGAAAGTATAGAATGATTATTTTACCTTCAGCCCTTGTAAATTTCCAGACATGAGAGGTCTGATTTGTTGGTTTTGGTTTTGTTGTTGGGAACGTTGCTGCATCGGTCTGTTTCCGCGTCCGCGGGGCCCACCACGTCTCATTTTAATAATGTTTTATTACGAATTATCAAAGAAACAGATGCGACAGAAACTCACGAAACCCAAGCGAAAATACAGATAGATTAGATTTTCCGGTGACCGGTACATAGAGTAAATTATATATATGTAGAGACCGGTACATACCTATGCAGATTGCAGCAAGTGTTTATATTCTCTTTGGTATGCAGTATTTTTTTTTTAGAACGGACTAATGCTGTTTGCCTCTACCGGCATTTACAGCGTCACTGGACGGTTTGGTATGCAGCAATGAGTAGAGTAATATATAGGGGTATGCAGTGCTGTCATGCTGTGTTGCCAATGCCAACTTGTGTTGTGTTGCCTGAATTGCCGTACATGTTCCTCCAAACTACCGTACGCCCAACTATAAAGTCGATTTTAAGCAATATTACCGACTTTTTGGATATGCGCGCTTTTAATTACTTTAGTGTGTAAAACATGCTGTGAGAGATTTTAACAGTTCACGTTAGATATGTACGTATGTAACGTAACATAACTATTGAATGTAAGAATCGAGTGTTAGTTATAGTACTGTGGCGTCTGAACGCACACTTATTTTCAATACATGCAACACTATCTGTTGTTCTGGGCTCATATTATATCTGTGGCCAATAATCGTAAGTAATACTACTTCCGTTCCGTCCGGCATTCATAGCGCTTGGCTGACGGTTTGTAATGTAATATATTTGTAATTATCTTACAACGTAAATAACCCTGTACCTAACATGTAAATCTAAATATGATAACTAATAGTGAACGCATAACAAGTATAAAAAGTTTCATTTGTCGGCAACCTCTTCTGGTAACAACGTACCCGTCGAGCAACCAAAGTAAGCAATGCAATAGCTATAAACCACAATATAGTTAAAGTACAAATATATATTTTTCAGTTTTCTATGCATGTGTTTGAGTGGTTTAAAATTAATGCAACAACCTTTTGCCTTCCACACAGACTGATCAGCAATCATCACCCCAATAACTGTTAAAAGATAAAAGTCGTTTGTAGGATTTTTTGTCAGATAGATGCATACTTACTCATAGATAGTCTTTTTTATAAATGTGATCTCATTATGAGTAGTGATCAAACATAAGAAAGAGTATATATGGACTTCAGTAAATATCTTGATACGGATTTCAGTTATAGCAAAATTACCGTACATTTCGTCGATTTTAGGTCTGTATCTCAAAATTACTGTGCATTTGACGTCGTACGGTAATGAACTACCGTACGGGGCATGAAATTACCGTTCGAATACGGCAATTACCGAACGGTTGGCAACACTGCCGGTATGGCGTAGCCGTATATAATATGTATAACATGGGGAAAACACCAATTGCCGACCATGATAACGCCCGACCTGTAATACCGCCCCGCAATTTGGCGACCCGCAATCGGCGTCCATGTAGGTACATGAATTGTCAGGTCGGTTACGGACGGGCTGGCTATTCCATAGGTAAACCAAATGATACCGGCAGCAATCACCATCATTTACCGCCCCATCAATTGGCGGCCCTGCAACTGGTGTCCATGGATGTACATGCATTGATTGGCTGTGAATGATGATATTTACCGACGGGATCGACCGGCCTGACAATTGGAAGGCCCACAATGATTCACTCAAGTATCAGAATTGTCTTGAACGCTCATTGGTCAGAACCTTACACCAACTGTAGGAAAAAACACCTGTTGCAATCAAACTACTAGGAAGCAAGCTGTTATTTTTATCAGTTTTAATCATAGTACCTATATAATAATATATTATATGAGTAGTGATCAATTGCGGGCGGGAAAAATACAAAAAATGGCTGTCGTTAATTTTGTAGAACTTTCTTAGATTTGTGTTTATTTCAGTTTTTAAGTGCTGTAGTGGTGGAATATTCACCATTGAGGCTTTATCGATGACCAAAATTTGTGACCCAGTGTTTGCAAAAACTCCTGAGAACATCCGCCATTTAAAAAAATGCGCGCGGTCACGGTAATTTAGTAAATATCTACGTATTTCAACATCAAAGACTTCATGGAACCTTTGAATCCCTGACAGATCAATTTTTTTGTTTACTTATTAGAAAATACCAGTAACCAGGATATTATCCTTTATTTGTGAAATCAATGAATACCAAGTCGATGACACCACTCGCGAAGCATGTACAGCTAAATTATAAAATCAAAAGATTACTTCTGTGTATTTGATGTAAGACACCACGTAATACAAAGATTTCTCACTTAAATAAATAAAACTAGTTTTATGTACGAAATAGGTACTAAAACAATGTCAATTACATTTCCGAAATTTCCTAGCCGTAAAGTAGTCGACGCGCAAGGTATTTGTATTCATCTATGAGTCGATGTTCGGAAATACACAGCAATCAATTCGTAAGTATTTAGATTTTTCTGGTTGCCAAACATGCTTAGCCTATCTGATCCACAGATCAGGAAATTAGTGCCCATCCAAGACAGTGCGAGCACAGCCTTACATTTTCATCACATCTGTTAAATAAACTTCACCAATGGCATAGATTTTCCAAAAAAATAGACCAATAGGAATACAGGAAATCAGCCAATAGGATGATGGTCACGAGTTGAAGGGCTGTTATTTCACGGACAAAGCCAGGAATGCGCAACCCTGGAAATACCGACCTGACAATTGCAGTACATGAGTTCCTGGCCGGGTATTGCGTGGTCGGGAAATACGTGCCGTACATTATGGTGCTCGGGGCGGAATGACCGGCCTGGCAATGCGCAACCCGTGAAATACCACCCCGACAACTGAAGTACATGTACACGAGTTGCGGGTCGGGCGTTCCACGGCTGCCAGTTGACGAGACGGCAATTCCATGGCTGGCAAATATACACACTAACACGGATTATGTAGAATGTATATTCTGATCTGACCATAGACCGAACTACGTAAGGTGCGTTCGCTTAGCTTATGAAGGCATTGGTGGCGTTGTCATTGATGGCTCTTTTGTTAAAGCGTTCGTAAAGCTCAAAAACGTTTTTTTTGCCACTTTTGCCCACACCCTATTCGAACGCTCAACTGAGCATAAGACCTAAAATCGCATGATTATGCTGTCAAATAACGATCACAAACAACTATGCTCCGGACGTGGGTCAAAAATTACTCTTCATGGTGGCAAATATTCCTCTTTTTTAACTTTCCGAACGCTGAACAAAAAGAGACATGAACGACATTTTCACCCACAGATTCCCAATTCGAACGCCCCTTGTGAGCGTTTTTAGCGTTATTTTCGCTAAAAACGCTCGATAAGGACCTATTCGAACGCACTATATTGAGGACGTTAATCGCCCCCCGCGTTAGGCATATTGATGCATAGAGTAACTTTTTATACTAGAAATATTGATACTCTGATAGTGCATTAGTTGATGAGAGATAATCATGAGACGTGAGCATTTTCAAAAATCTTTGCAACAGCAGGGATAATTGAAACGGGCCTATACGCATCAATACTATGTATATCTCTTGCCTTTACCCTTAAATATTGGTGACACTTTGCTCATCTTTCGGAGTTTTGGATATGATCCTTCTTTGAGGCATACCTACGTTAAAGTGTCGCGAGTAAAGGGGCAGAGGTATAATAGCCGTTCTCAGAAGGTCCAGAATAATCTGAAGAAAAAACTGTTTTGGATGCAAGTCATTTATTTTCCATACAAATATCTTAATAAACTAGAGTTGCGACCATATCTAGTAATTAGCTAAATTATATTAAAAACAAACCCAGTTTATGTCAAAAACAAAATACGTCCTAAACCAAAAATAATTACAACGCGACAGACTACAGGAGGCAAATCTTTTTACATTACGGCCCGCGCTAACGTTTCAATAGAAATTAAACAAATTCCTTGCAATAATAATTACCTATGTTTATGTCGACAGTTTGTAAGAAAACCATACCAAACAATAAATCACTTGCACAAGTCACGGTAATCAGATCATAAAAATTAATTAGTACTACCACATTACTTCCAATCGATAAAATGATATTTATCTATTAGAAGACAGGAATGACGATAAAAAATTTCTAAACAAGGGTTGTTTTGACTCGTAGATATTTCTAGAACATTTTGCATTGCGGGGAAAAAATTACCACTGTAATATCCTCTCACCTGTCGACACTGGCTACTATAGTATTAATGAAAGTAACATTACATTACTTCTTCCAAAAAGTCTGGCAGCAAAAATATTTAATATATTCTTCACAAGAATTGAACACTAAAAAAAATGTTTTGGAAAACAGGCTAATGTTAATAGTTGAACCATTGCAAAGTTTATACAAAATATAATTAAAATGCAACTTAACTGCAGCATTTAAACAAAATATTACTCTAATCCGAATGGAATTTTTAAAACAGCTTTTTAAAATTAATGACCTTAGTATGCTGCAGAATAATAATTATGAATTAGATATGAAATAAAATTAACAAACATAATTATGTGTATCAACTTCGTAATAAAAAAATCAATCATTTGTTGAGTGACTTGTGTTGATCGGGATAGCCACTATTTAGTCAGAGTATTGCATAGAGCAAAACAGACACGAAGAGAAAGAGTAGACGCAAAAACTGAAAGAGAATGATTGGTGGCCTTATTATCTTCGTCGTCTTGAATTATATTTCATCCAGATTTAATCTGAAAATAGAACAGACATAACGTGAAAATTTGGAAAATGTTTTCTTTTAAATTACCGCAAACTAAATATAAACATAAAATAATTTCATTAATAGGGAAGAGAGTACATAAATTAATAGGGGTTTAACATGAAATTGCCGATTTGTCGCAATAGCCACTTAGAATTAAAATTAAACCTACATAGTGACAGATTTCACAGTTTAACTTTTTCCCACACGAATAACATTCTAAATTAAAAAATTGCAAGCATTTGATTATTTGAATTTCAATTGTTTTGACATTCAGTTTAGAACGGGAAGACGGAAACAGCGAAAATCAAGAGTAATTTTCGAATACCTGCAGTGCAAGTACCGAACTTACCGATCGATAAATTTGAGTCTTGAAATCGTCATACTTCGAATAAACTGGCTGTATCGATCTTGTGTCGATCATTGCAAGTAAGTAACAACATTAAGCGATCGGTAGACAAATTCGATAAGCTTTTACGATTAGGTATAACGAAAACCCTAGCATGGAACGTTAATAACGTTAAATTACGTTTGAGATCGTCTATTTAATCAATTTTAACAATTGTTCTGTCAGCTTTGAACATAATGACCTCGATATAGCTTATCGACAGGCGACGGAAATATTGTTTAGTTGCGTTTGACCTTACTAATATTAATAAACGCGAAAGTTGTATTTATGGATGAATGGATGTTTGTTATTCTCTTACGCTCAAACGGCTGGCCCAATTTTGATTAAATATGGCATCGAGGTAGATCGGGCGCTGAATTAACACAATTTTCATCAACATCGTCATCATCCATCACCGGGTGTAACCGAGGGTAACAGCTAGTATTAAATAAAAAATAGAATTCGGCCTTCTTTTGATCGTAGAAAATCGAAATGCTCGTAGAAATCTTCAAATGATAGAAGGACGTATTGTGGAATGCAAACAATTCGTAATCGACAATTTGACGATCGAATAAGTCGTCAATATGACTTCCATACTTGCAAGTGGCGATACGATTTTTTAAACTCGACAAATTTAACGACTATTACGGTACTTGCACTGCAGTTCCGACGTGGGGCTAACGCAGCAGAAACTGCACGAAATGTCAATGCTGTATTTGGAGAGGATACGGCTATAGAACGCACCATGCGTTTGTGGTTTAACCGCTTTCGTTGTGGAAAAATTTGTTACAAATTTTCAGTATGAAATGGGAATCTCATACTTTAACCCCTAATAGAAGTGTACGTTTGTAATGTCAAAATAACAACTTTTTAATAATTTTGCCTGTCTGTTTGTGGTTATTTTAACGGTTGGAACGATTTAGGCTTCACTGCAGATACCTGATATTCTAAGGAATAACTTAACCCTTTGCGTCCCAGAGACGTAAATTTGCGTGCGTTTCATTAATAAATCTTTTGTTTCAATTATCACGGCATAGAAAGGGTTAAACTACTTTTAATTTAGAAAAAATTAAAGATACGCGCGAGAAACAAATCATTGTTTTTTGCAACTTGTATCAATTTTAGAATAACTCACACATTAGGTTTGCTTGCTCATTCGTCTAGTTCTGATACCGCATGGGGTGGCCAGCCTTGTGGAGGCTCGAGTAGGAGTTCCTTTGACTTCTTTAACTTCCGCTTTCAAAGCTTCCACTACATCATTCTTTTCTTCATTACCATTTTCCGCCTCATCACCAGCTACCGGGACATCTTTGATCTCAATAACTTCATGATCGTCTTCACTGTCTTTAACCTCAACTACATCGTCACCATCTTGATTATCCTCAATTTGTACATCTTCATCTGCATTTGCTTCGTTATTATCAGTTACCTTTTCTTCGTTGTTATCAGTTAACGTAACGTCTTCGGTTGTGGCTTCTTGATCTCCATTTTCTTTCTTCACATCATTCTGGTTATCTGTCAAATCGACGACGTCGTCTGTAGAAGTGTCCAAATCCTCTCCTTTTCTTATAGAAGTGAGTAGATCAGTTATCTGCTCATCTAGGTCTGTCCCGATGATTTCTGAGCCTGATTCATTGGCCTGGGACATGTTCTCAACGCTGCCAACAGAGTCGTTGGCATTATTTGGTTTCCCTTTGTTGTCGCTTCTCTCACTGATCTTAATGCTGAGGGTATAACGCCCTGTAATTCAATAATAATTAGTATTTTATACTACCAATATGAAGTGACGAGACGAGAAACCGTAGAACCCGCCCCGGGCAGCTGTTTCAGAGGGCGCTAAAATCCAAAATATACGAGTAGCATGAGGTAAAATATAAAATTTGATCCACAAAGTACCTAGCATACAGAAGCCTAGTTAGCAAACCGTTAACTTTATTTTTTTTAAATTGTTCATGCAATTTGTAGATGTGTACAAAGGTGTGGTCCAAAACTAAAACACAATCATCATCAACATCAGTGAAGTGGGGAGTTATTATCAAGTTTCTGCCCTGCTTTGAAAAAGTTGTAGATCCGGGGCTGCACACCCACTCAATCACACATAACAAGATAATGTAGGCAATGCTACGGAGTTCAATGTAAGTTGTTTTAATAACTAACCAATAACAGTGCCATCAGCAGCCAGGATTTTGTCGAAGGACGCCTTGTCATTGAACCCAACAAATAGCAGCTGGTGGATGGTTTTATGCTTTTTGATGTTCTTTGGCTTGAATTCTTTGAAGAATGTCTCCATAGCTTTGCGCTTGGGCAGTCCTGGCTTGCCAAGAATCTGAAATAGGAGTTTTATTATTCATGAACTGATAAGGTTAAAAATATTCCTCACATGAGCAACACAAAATGAGCAGATTTTTTTTTAATGTCAGTCGGTGATAAGGCGCGTAAGTCTCTTGCTTGATGTTATCTAATTTTCAAGCTTTAAAACTAAATACATACTTGGTCAAAGGACAAACAGTCGATCCAATAAACAAGGTTATTGCCGCAACCGCAAATAATAACTTTGTTTTACATTTTTTATATTAATTAAATAACTTAAGTTATAATAATATTTAATATGTAGTAAATTCGATTTTCTGATATTGTTATTACACATTTATGGAATTCAGAATTTGATATTTCAGAATTTGGAAATTCAGAGTTTGAAAGTGGCCAAAACGGCATAAGTTTTTGCCCAAAATAGGCGCCAGCATTTCGGTCACCCGACGCCTCAACCAAACGTTTCGCCAGATCCCTAAACAAGTTGAGAGCGGACGGCCCCCATGGGCCTAAAGTTTCAACCCCAAACGGCACAAACATGTACATTCTGTCTAAATACACATATTTATGACGTTTGAGGTCTTCCACTTTAGACGCGGCAGCGCCAGCCCGATCAATCGTCCTAGGGAGATGAGCCGGCGCCAGTGTGTCCACACATGTAGCATCCCAAACCAGGGGCTGTACCATCTTCCACGGGACGACAGTCATCCCATCTGGTGGGAGTTGGTTAGGAAATCATGCGGCTTTTGCTTTCAACTTTTTTTCAAAGGTCATCCCATCTGGTGGGAGTTGGTTAGGAAATCATGCGGCTTTTGCTTTCAACTTTTTTTCAAAGGTCATCCCATCGGGTGGGAGTTGGTTAGGAAATCATGCGGCTTTTGCTTTCAACTTTTTTTCAAAGGCCATCCCATCTGGTGGGAGTTGATTAGGAAATCATGCGGCTTTTGCTTTCAACTTTTTTTCAAAGGTCATCCCATCTGGTGGGAGTTGGTTAGGAAATCATGCGGCTTTTGCTTTCAACTTTTTTTCAAAGGTAGGTAGTCAGAGTCTGGTCTAAGAAATAGGTCAGTCATTTAATAACTGTTTTGTATAAGTCAAGTGGATGAATTACTAAAACTTACTAACACGATTGCCGAAAAAATAAACAGAAAAAAAATATTCGTGATTTTATACACTTTACTGACGCTCGTACACCATTGTGAACATCAACGGTTAATAATCCACCACTATTACACGTCAAAGCTTGAGAATAAATACAAAAGAAAATAAATTTTAATAGTCATTGTTGATTATTTCCTGCCATCTCCATGTTCAAGCAAGCGACCTCCAAGCACCGCAAGCAAAACGTATTAAAATCACAACACTATTTGTTTTTGGCTTAGTGACGTCTTATGACGTATAGGCCGCCATTCAATAACGTTATAGCGCCAATTTTAATAGTTGCAATAAAAACATCGGTTTTTAGTTGAAAAGATCTTTACGAAAATTATTAAAAATGCTAGGTGTATATTTTGGTGTCTTGCATAATTTAACATACATTAAAAAAGGTCAATAACCCTATTAGTATCAGATGCAGAAATGAATTAAATTAAATGACTAGGATATTACTGGGTCACCAGCGGTGGTCCAATCAAAAGAGACTCTTGCCTCATCTCATCTCAGAGCTCATGTTAGAGAGGCCTAACTTGTGACATAAAACCTGTTAGAAATAAATACCTTGACGAAATACTGCGATGCGCCTAATCTCTTCTGGTTAGGTGTACCCTGGGATGTCTGCTGACCCTGCTCAGTGGCATCTGCTCCTTCCAATGTGTTCTTTCTCTCATTCAGGATGTTCGCTTTAGCTTTACGATACATACTATCAACGTCCATAGCTTTTAGAAAGTCCTTAAACAAAAAAGTTTATAGATATTGTTGATCCATTACTACTACTAATTTGCTTTTGAATTTTACGCACGATTCATGCACGACTTACCGGTGTGAATTTCCTAATCAAATGAATCATTTTATAATTCATGAACTTATCAAGAGCCTGGTACTGTTTATTGTTAAGAAGATCTTCGTTTGGTGCGCCTTTTGAAGATTCAACACCAGAAGCACTTTCAGTTGATTTTGCTTGGTCAGTTTTAATTTTTGTGTTGTCAACTTCTTTCAGCGTTGCATCTGGTTGTTCTACAGATTCAGTAGTCTCATCGGCCTGAGACTGAGCAACATCTGGTTTGGACTCGACATTGTCAGTTCCGTTCTGCTGTGCATTCTCACATTTGGGTTCATCTGTTCCAGACGGGACATCTTCTGTCATAGGTTGAGCGTCTTCTGTCTTAGGTTGAGCAACTTCTGTCTCAGGTTGAGCATCTTCTGTCTCAGGTTGAGCATCTTCTGTCTTAGGTTGAGCATCCGCTGTAGTAGAAGCCGCTTCAGCTACAAAGAATGTTTGGTAATGTTTTTGCTTTCTCTTTGGTTTATGAACTTTTCCAGTATATATTTCTTCAAGCTAAAATAAAAAACAATGTTACTTAAGCAGTCCTTTGTCCTGGATGTTTAAAACAATAGCATATAAGTACTTGTCAACTTAACAGGCAATATATTATCATAAAAAATGTCTACGCCAATGTTGCTTAAAAAAGTCATTACCTTCCTGGCCATTTCTTCTAATTTCAAAGACATAAGTCTGTGAATGTTTTGCTTAAAGTATTCCTCAGGGTGATCTGAAACATTATTTGGGTCAGTTTTCATAAATATCTCAATTACTGTCATATATAATATTGCATTTCATTTTATCAACTATGTATTTTGACGTATTTTATGTAATACCAATATTTTCCAAACCTCTCAGATCTGCTGAACCAGATAGAAAAAAATACTACATATTTGACAAAATGGGTGGTGATCGCAAAATCACAAGAGATGTTACATCACAGAATAATAAATTGTAATGATTAAATGCTAATGTTTAGGAGTAAGCGAGTGTATAAGTTTGTTAATTCCACACGCTGCTGAAACAGCTTGACAAATTTGAGATATTTGGAATGGAGACAGTGAACACCCAGGAACACTTATTGTGAGGTAAAATATTTTTTATAAAACCTGGGTGCTGTATTGGCTATTAATACTGAACATTAATCCAAGATTAATGTTATTAATAATTATTGTTAATAATGACGTAACTCATGGATAGAATTTTGTTACCTATAAGTATTGGGATGGATTTTGATGCTGACTTACAGCATTTAGATTTTGCCTCAAGTAGTCTTAACTTGATCAGCCTCAATATTACATAAATCGTAGATAATGATAACAGAGATGCAGCTATGCCTGTTGTGTAGATTTTCATGCAGAAGTAGAAAAAGTCACAACCTTTTGTAGTGGTTCACGACAGAGTCGTGGCCAAAGGTTAGAAACCATATTATGTAAACAGTCCGATTCCCAATCCGTTAATTCGAGCTAGTAATCGAAAAACACACAAGTGTTTTTTGCTTCCTAAATCGCTGCTACATCGGTATTGTATCGCAAGAAGTATTTCCAACTGAAAATACTTGAGATACAAGACTGTAGGAAAATAGTGCAAACTATAGATACATTATTATATCCAGAGATACATTTTGTATAATCATATAATGCAATGCAGCTCTGCGATTTCCGTAAATGCCTGAAACACAGTCTTTCACATTTTGGCCTAACATTCTTTTACAAAACGCAGGAGGAATGTGTGCACATCCACTGAAGTGTATAAATACTGAAACAGAACATACCCCGCAGCAATGCTCTGAAACAATCTGTGGATGAGACTCACTTGTATGCATTTCTCTTTTTCTTGTGACATGAACCTTTGCTTCAAAGCATTCATTAGCATAGAATGTGTTCTACCTTGCGCTATGTAAGCCCAGCTAACAATCAAATTTGGCCAATATGGTACCAACACTATTGGGTGATATTGCATTAAACAGATTCAATGACTATATTGCGATGGATATACAATTTCATCATTGCACTGCACAATGCAAATAAATACACCAAGGCCAAAAGAACAATCAACTTCCAAAATAAAAGACTGTGTAACAGGCACCCATGTACTTTAGAAAGATAGACGAGATTAATATCACTACCTGCTTGCACGGTATAAAACTCAGAGCCCTTTTGCGCCTGTAAGCCTTTTAATATGAGATCCTTATCGTCGTGAGAGGGAAAAGTCTTATAGTAATTGGCTTTGATGTCGTCCGTGGTGGTGACCTCTTTACCGATCATGACCGTCCAAATGCGCTCGCGCACAGCCTTTTTCATGGCGCGTATGGCCACTGGGAGTGTGAACACCTTATCCGACTCGGGGTTCGCGTTTCTCAGCTCCTTCATAATTATGCCGAGCGCGATCTCCAGTCGTCCGTTCAACTGCCGCGAAGGTTCGAGGTCTGCGCGCAGAATACACTTATCCTTATTAAGCGGGGTAGCACGCAACGTGACCGACGAATTCGCCAAAGATTCAGTGACCAACTTCTTGCGCTCTGACGGCGACTTATAGTTAAACTTCGCTGGCGGCGTGGCACTTGAAGTTTTTGTCACCTTGGTTGGATTAAATTCTCTTCTTTTTGGAGGCGGTGCGGCACGCGGTTTGGAAGCGGCGGGGCGAGGGGCGGGGGCCCGGTGGAACTCGGAGCGAGGGTTAGGCGCAGGGCCCGGGCGGGAGCCGAATGCCTTCTGGACGCCTCTGCTTGGGGCAGAGAAACGTTTAGGAGGCGTTTCGTTCTCCCAGACAGGGACGTATTGACGCTTCCGGGCGGACGAGCCTCCACCGCCTCCGCCGCTGTACGAGTCACGCGGATAGTCATCGTACAGACGAGTGTAGTCGTCATAACGATTTTCACGAGACTGATTGAATGGCTGTTCATAATCTTTTCTCTGAAATACAATACAATAATTAGTTGATATTTTATAAAACTATCATTCACATATTTCACAGGAAGCGCTCGCAGCGGAGCTCGACTTGGCAATCTTAACTGATCAACAAGTGAAGCAACACTTGCTGTGGGTCAGGGGTAGGATGGATAACCGCTTGTAGCATTATTCAAGAAGCGCTTCCGTGCTTCGGACGTCACGTTAAGCTGTCGATCCCGGTTATTTGAGGCTATGTCGAAGGCCTTCGGGTGGCCTGAAAACTACAACATGGATTGGCCACTAGTCTGTCCACTAAGCTGCGATGGTGGTGGATTATGGCCCAACTCTTCTCTCTGAGAGGAAGGCTAGGTCCCAGCAGTAGGAGCATAATGCGCTGATTATGCATTCACATATCTGTTTCGCAAATTATGCTATACAAGCATCATGTAACAGAGTGTGTGATCGCTGTTTTTATAAGATGCCTATTTTTGGTTAGAGCAATGGTCAATTGAGTAGTTATATTCTGTGGAAAAATCTGTATCAAGTTGTAAAACTTGATATAGAAGTAAGTATGTACTAGGTCTTAGGTCACCAAAAACATAAATTAATGATATAGTTTTTTATTTACACAAGTATATGATTGCTCATGTGTAAACCATGATGTATTATTTAATGAACAACATAAATAAAAAATAAAAATGCCTTAATTTCTTGCTTCACAGTAGAGAATTACAATTTAAAAACATTGTGCATGCAAAATTAATTGATCCAATGTTACAATTCTTAGTATGTTGGTTAGGTATTGCTTTTTTGCCAATTAATTTGTTGCAGTAAATTGCTTCATATTTCTAGAAATTGTCTTGTCTTAGACAATATTTTGTAAGTATACATATTGTACAACGCGGTCACATTACCTAGACGCTTGACCATGTGACGTCATTTTGGCGCTCAAGTACGGTATGCAAAAAAAACCGGCCAAGTGGCCTTTATTAAGATCGAGTAAAAATTGATTAAAAATTAAGTTTGTTAAATGAATAAAAAATATTTTTTAATTTGAAAGGTATACAACTACATATTCTGTGAAAATTTAAGGTGTCTACCTGTTACCGTTATTAATATTGAGCATAAAAATAGGAAAAACACACATTTGTTGTATGACTACCCAATTAATATTTATTTATTTGGCATTTTTCGACAGGAATGTAGTCGATTATCTTTTAGTCATCGGTAACAAAGATGCTGACCGTACTGACACTTGCCGGGCGAGAAAAGGGAATGCGAGGGGAAGCGGGCGGGGACCCGCATTCCAGCGATGCGTCGAGTTAATGTGACCGCGTTGTAAGCTATAAAGTTTCTAATAAATCATCTTAACATTATAAAATTACATTTTTGTTTGTAAGTTACTGTACAATTGCAAGAACCCCTCTCAACGGAGGGTAAAGGCCTCCTCCAGAGATGACCAATGTTCTCTGTCCTCTGCTACTCGCATCCAGTGGGTACCTATTTTTGTAACGTCGTCGTCTGCCCAGCGCGCATTTGGTCTACCCTTTTTCTTTGTCCTGATGGTCCTAACCAAGATGTTGACTTTGTGGTCCAGCGACTGTCAGTAAGTCTAGCTACATGTCCAGCCCATCACCATTTTAGCTTCTGTGAATAACTGACAGCGTCGATGACTTTTGTTTTCTGTCTTATGGCAATATGGCGGATTTTTTGACCTTCTTAATCTTCAGAATGCTTCTTTCCATACTTCTTTGACTTGTTAAGATCTTATTTTTTATTTTCCTAGTAAACTTCCAGGTTTGACAGGCGTATGTTAGCGAAGGGAGTAGGTAGTTGTTCATGACTCCGCTTTTCAACCTTATGGGCAAATCGCTTTTTAAAATTTCTTTGAGGCTTCAGAACTTACTTACTTACTTTTATATATTAACTTACTTACTATTGACTCTTTTCTCTACTTCAAGTTCGTTGTGTTGGTTAAATGAGATTTGTTTACCTAGGTAGATGTAGGTATCAACATAGGATAGAGGCAAATTATTCAGATAAATAGGTATTTTAGTATGATTCGTCATGACATTGGTTTTATTTAAGTTTATTTCCAAGCCTGCTTTATAACTTTCTTCTTGTAGAGAGTTTATCATCAGTTGTAGTTGGTTTGTACTTCCTGATAGCAGAACTATATCGTCAGCGAATCTAAGATGACTCAGATAACACCCATTTATGTTAATGCCGACTTTCTTCCAGTTAAGTTTGCGGATGATGGACTCTAGCACCACTATAAAGATTGTTGGTGAGACTGGGTCTCCTTGCCTTACACCTCCTTTAATTTGTATGAGTGGCCCAGTGGTCTCCGACTTTACTCTGCTAATACTGTTGTCATAAATGTTTTTTAGGACTTGTATGTAATCCAATGCAACTTCTTGAGAGAGTAGAGCTTCCCAAATCGAAGAGTGGAGTAGAGTATTGAAGGCTTTTGATAATCAATAAAGACAGAATAGAGTGGTCTGTTGAACTCTTGGAATTTTTCTATTATCATCTCTAGTGAGTGTGTATGATCAACTGTGGAAAATCCTCGTCTGAAGCCCGCCTGTTCTATAGGTTGATATATTTCTGTGGTTTCTTTTATTTTTTTCTCAATTATGGAGGAAAAGAGTTTGTATAATGAAGGTAGCAGGCTTATCGGTCTATAATTACTAATGTTGTGTGGGTCTTTTTTGTAGAGCAAAATTATATCAGACTCTGACCATTGACATGGAGTGTTTTTGCAATTCAGTATCATGTTGAACAGTCGGGTTAGAGGCTTAACTAGATACATGCAACCTGTTTTTATAGCCTCGTTGGCGATTCTGTCGGGCCCTGGGCTTTTATCTGATTTTAGTGCTTTAATTCCTTTGGCCACTTCGTCTTCATCAATGGTTGCTTTAGCCTGTACTACTACTCGGTAAATTATATGCTGGTAGATTTGGCGAGCTATAAAGGTTCTTGTAGAAATCTGTTGCTATTTTAAGTGTTTGCATTCTATTTTGTGTGTTGTTAGTTTTGCCCTTCAACTCTTCAATCCATGATTTATGTGTTCTCAATTTTATTCCTTGTACGCTTTTTAGCACTGTGGCATGAAGACATTTTTTAATGGTTTGTGTGCAGTGTTCCTTATAGTCTTGATTAATTCTTTTACTTATAAGCTTATAAAGTGCTTTTAATTAATTTTTCATAGCCCTTTATTTCGGTTTTGTCTTTTCTAATGTCTTCTGCTGATTAGTGCCTTTGTGCTTGCTGATAATATTTTCTCTGTCTTTGTGCTAGATGTTAGCTCATGTGCTTTTTTCAGGCTGATGTCTATTAAGTTTGTTATCTTATCATAGCAATTCTGGATGATGTTGTCATTCCAGTAGTCAAGTAGATTTGCTGAGCAGCTGCTCAGCGATTCAGTGTATGTTTGCATTTCTTCTTCGGTCTTTAACTGTGATCTGGGGCATTTACCAAACTTGCTTTATGACAGTACTATAGAAAAGCTCAAGTTCTTGTTCCTTCGAAGCCTCTGTTGGGGCGTAAGCTTGTATGATGCTTAAGTCTAAATTGTTGGTATGCATTCTTAGCAGCGCTACTCTTTCTGACAGTCCCTTGAAACATTTTATGTATTTTTGCAGGTGTTTTTTGATAATGAAGACTACTCCATACAATCCTGGCGTTTCTCCAATGTGGTAGAAACTAAAAATAACTCATCATGTTCATCTATTTTTATGCTTAAGTCTAAATTGTTGGTATGCATTCTTAGCAGCGCTACTCTTTCTGACAGTCCCTTGAAACATTTTATGTATTTTTGCAGGTGTTTTTTGATAATGAAGACTACTCCATACAATCCTGGCGTTTCTCCAATGTGGTAGAAACTAAAAATAACTCATCATGTTCATCTATTTTTTGCCGAGTTTTCTGACTGCTGAGAGGTCAAAAATACCATACTTTACGTTTTTTAAAGATTCTACTAGTTCCAGTAGACGTGAATAAGTCGATAAGGTTATAACATTGTAAGTTGTTATATATAGGTTATTATGATACTTGTTTTTTGTGGTGTTTGAAGTACTTGATATTGTTTTCTCTGGAGGGTTTCGGTCATAATCTTCCATGGTGACCAGCCAGCTTGGAAAATGTGTTTTAGTGGCCATTTTTATAAGTAATGTGTTTTCCGTGAGAGAAGGCGGTAATTGCTGGTGTTCATTATTTTTGTTTGTTTGGTCGCTTTGTATGTTTTTTTGGTTGTTAGGAAACTAAGTATTCCTGGTTTGATAACTCCTTCTGATAAACTCTATGATCTTTGGAGTCCTGTTTGAGTTTTGTTCTTTTTATTAGCTTGTGCCTTTGGTTCTGGTTGCATATAATCATTGTAGTTTGGTGATATTGGTAGAGTTATTTTCTTGTTGCCTGATGTATCTGTATTTTTGTGGTGTATTATCAGTTTCTCATACTAAACTTGATAGTGGTGGAGTTTCCTTTCTCTTTTTCAATTTTCACTTGCTCTTGCAGTTACCTTCTTTTTTCTAAGATATGCTGTGGAAAGTCTTCTTTTATATAATAAGTGGTATCTTTTAATAATCTCCTCTGCTTAATGATTTAAATTTTCGTGCCCAATGATGTTAATGTTACTGTAATCGGCCGGGGGTTTTCTCCTTTCTTCCCTATTCTTCTAGTTTCTTGTATGTCTATGCAATCTAGCCCTGCAGAGAAATATTGATTTATGAAACTTAATACATTTTTTTCTAAAGTTGCATATTGATGTTTCGATTTCCGCTAAACCAAAAATTACAATGTTCCTCTGTCTTGACTGTTTTTCTAGGAAATATAATCTCTTTTCTTGGTTTTCCAGCTTCTCTTTGAGGTTTTCGTATTTTACATCTATTGTTTTAAACATTTCCTCCAATGTATAGTTTATATTTTGCGTAACTTGTTCCGTTGTTTTTACACATAGTCAATGTGTGACTCAAAGTCCCCAAATTAAATTAGAATAAAAAAAAATAAAAAAAACTTGTTCCGTAACTTTATCAGCTGACTGTACAATTGTTGCTTTTTGTTCATTCAGCTCATTTTGAATTTTCCTGAGCATATAACCTGTTTTATTATTTATTGAGTGACAGGATGTGGATAAATTTAGCTTTGATTTTGTAAGTGACCAGACATCTATTGTTGATTGAAGCATGCAATATACATTTATAGTACAGTTATAACTTATAATTCCTTAGTGGTAAATCACCACTTTTTTGCCTGGCTGGTTGGAGCTGTTCATTGTAACCCTGCCTTCTGAGCTGCTGGTCCTGGGTTAAATCCAGACAGATCAAACATTTGTGTGCATGAATGTGTCTGCTTGACCTGTGTCTTGGTGTATATATGTATATAAGTATGTACCTACCTATAAAAGTCATCAGGCTGCCATAGTACAGGCTCTGCCTGGTTTGGGACCTGAAGGCCTTGTGTGGATGTTGTTGTGTGGGAAAATAAATATGAATTCCCTGAAGGGTCTCCTATTTACATTAGTGACTGAGTCTCCACTAGGTTTCATTAGGATTGGGTAAAAGAATCTTGTTTCTGGTAGGGTAGATATGGGAGAAATCCCTCAACTTCATTGTCTTAAATGGTTCTTCATCTTGTTCCCTACTAGGCTTTTAACATTATTTGACATTAGCTGCCAATGTCTCATACAAGTCAAATAATAAAATGGCTGATGATGTGACAAGTGATTTGGGCAGGTCAACCCAAAATTAGATTTTTAAAAAAGTGTATGTTACAAGAAATGAAAATGTAAAAAAAATTGGCTTTAATTAGAAACATCCACAATAACACAATAATAGTTATAACAAATTCTGTAAAACAAACAATATGTTCCTTTATTTAAGATCGAAGAGATTTAAGCAATAAATAGGTCTAGGAATTTATATATATATATATATATATATATATTTCCAATATTCCTAGGTGCTATTTGTCATTTAAATCTTTCATACTTTTGTATAAGTTGCTTAACTGGGAAATAATATATCATCCAAGCCACATACAATCAAAGATTTACATTTTTATTTGATTTACACATATAAAAATCTTATTCAACTAGTCAATCATATTGTTAGATATAAAATCATTTCAAAGTATGAAACTCGGCAAGAGCTAATAAATCTTCATAAAATATTTAACTTACCGGCCTGTAAGAATTGGACAGCATATCCTGTTGCTGCTCAATGATCTCACGCTTGCGTTTTAGAAGTTCTAGCTCCATATCTATATCCTGTTAAATATTTTACTATATTATATATATATTTAAAAAAGGTGAGATTGCCTGTGATTTCACTTTTATCGTCCTATGGAAGGTTAGATTATTCAAATGTTAAAATATACTTTGGTGTAAAAAAATAAACAATGGGCCCTTGCCCACAAGGTGATCAAGAAACATGCAGGGACTATTCCAAAAATTAATTTCACAATTTACTATGACAAGGCAGCCAGTTCTGTCTTTTGAGAGATACTGTCATATCAGTTCCTACACATCCTAGTAGGTCAGTAGTGTTTGACTGAGTGATAAATAAATATTATTACTATTCGACTCCTTTAATTATAGCAGAATAAAAAAAAACTATTCAATGACTAAGAGATGATACCAGTAAAATAAACCATTAATAGTGAATATTGGAATTGGGATTAGGAATATATGTGGGTGAAAATGTCTTTCATGTCTCTTTTTGTTCAGCGTTTGGAAAGCAAAAAAAAAGAGGTATTTTTGCCACCAAAAAGGGCAATTTCCCCACCATTCCCTCAAAATTGACCCACGTCTGGAGCATGGTTGTTTGTGATCATTTTTTGACAACTATGTATTTGACAGCATAATCATGCGATTTTAGGTCTTATGCTCGGTTGAGCATTCGAGCAATAGTGGCGAAAGCGGCAAAAATTACGTTTTTGAGCTAACAAAAGTGCTATCAATGAGAACGCCACCAATGCCCTCAAAGCTAAGCGAAGGCATCGAAAGTAGCTTGGATATAACTTATATCCAAGGTACTTTAGGTGCCTTCGCTTTCTGTCTGTTTGGACGTTTTAAGCTTAAACCGTATAAGCTAAAAACATCCAAACAGACAAAAATTCCAAAGTTTATCTGTGGTACGATGACTTGTGGTTATTTGATTTGAAGCACGATGAACAAACATACTCAAAGTAATGAAATTAAATTGTTTATTAGATTTGCATCCAATTTAGGTACCTAAAACGAATATCGAAGGATCAGAAGAAAACAGAAGCAAATCATGTTTCGTACGAAATATTATTCTGACGAAAAATATTTACTTACCTTCAGCCCTTGCAAATGAGAAGACATGAAAGGTGCGCTTTGACTTTGCTGTTGGGGACGTTGCGAGTGCATCGGTCTGTTTCCTCGACCGCGAGGTCCACCACGTCTCATTTTTGATAGATTTTCGAGAAATCAAAGAAAATAACTACAGTAAGACCGAGAGAACCACGGGAGCGACGAAAAATGCAAAAAGAAAATTACACCATTACACCACAGACAATTATATCATATATGCACAGACTCGTTACTACTATTAGTACTCTGTGCCACGGAGTACTAATCTAATATGTACTGTACTACCACCCACAGACCAGTGCTGCCAACCAGAGTTGCCATAATTACCATACATGTTCCCCAAAACTACCGTACAATTACCGTACGCCCATATTCTTAAAAATCAACAGGCATTGCCTACTAACATTCTTAGTTCTTAGATATGCGCGTTATTTTGGTCTTTTAAACATGCTGCGGGTGATTTTAAGGTGTTCAAGTTAGTTATGAACAAAAGTATACCTACCTGATCAGTGTAATACATGAATCATTAAAACCGAGTTTTATCTAGATATGTGAGCGTCGAGTATGTTAAAATAAATAATTTTGTTAAATGAAAATACGAACTCATTGTCGGTTATGTGGTATTCCGTGTCAATATTTTCAGCTATTGGTTGATTTTGGTACAAATACTTTTTACACACTTTTGCATGCTTTTCGATGGTTTAAAATGAATGGCACAGCCTGATCGGCGTGTAAAGAGTATTTATATATGGATAAAATCGAACAATAGATTTGAACAGATTACCTATGAAGTTTGTGTTTGCGAAAACATTCCGTACCACACAGTTTCGTGCTTGTTGGGTTTATTAGTGAAAATCAACAAGCAAACAGTTGTTGGCGATCATATTTGGAATGTGCGTCAAACGGGTAGAACGGAACGGATAGAAAAGGGACGTTTATTTTTTATTCTTTGCGTCGAATGCTACACACACGTTTAAACTAAAGTCCACAGATACTCTCTTTTATCTGTGAAGGTGTGTGTATTATCTGCAAAATTACTGTACATTATGTCGATTTTAGAGCTTAATTCTTTTAGAGAATAATTATTGTTTGTCATACGGTAATAAACTACTGTACGAGTCATGAAATTACCGTACAAATTCGGTAATTACCGTACGGTTGGGAACGCTGCCACAGACTAACAGATGCTAACTCACTACGGTTTGTATACTACGTACACAAACCCACAGTCAGTAGCCATAGCCAAAGCACAGCTCAAACCACAAACCTCTGAAAAAGGAAACCAATGGAAATGTTGCTAAAACATATAGATACTTAGTTATGAAATAGTTTGAAAGACGATATATTAAACATATTGGTATCTCTATCATATGTATGTAATAAAAATAAGCCAACCATATACACAACAGTTTTGCTATATTGGCAATATTTTTCGTGACTTCAGACGTGTGCCTTGTCCGCCATGTTTGACGCTGAAAACTGCAATAAGATTAACTATTGAGACGTTTTACTCCTTGCATATGAAGTTTAACATGGCAAATTATATGCTATACCTACCTACTAGCTAGTACACAATTCGTACAACGACACTAACTAGTGCAAGTTGTGTACTGGCTCGTACACAACTCGCACAACGACATTAACTACACTGGCAAGATTAAAAGAACACGAAGATATATTAATCCCAGTTGTCAGATAGATATCAACATATTATTATCGACGTTCGCCTGTGGCCGACCATTCGACCGCCAATGACAGCCTAGTCCTCTCTGTCGCTCGCTATTTGTCTCGTTTGCGTAGGTGGCGAAGCAGCAACGTCGCAGAAGTTAATTTAGATTTGATTTTCCATTTTTGATAAATAAAACAATACTACTTAATTTTTTTTGTAAGGCCGTACGTCGGTCGCGCTTGTCATTTGTATGAAAACTCACAAGTGGTTACAGTGCTCGACCGTCCGTACGCACGCGTAGGTGTATTGCTGTTGTACGCAATGCGTACGAGGACCGTCGGTCAAGCCTGTCAAGACAGACGCGCTACAGAAACATATTAACGCGTCCAGTGCTACACCGATCGGTGGACCGACGATACGAATACGTGTATCCTCGTCAATAAAAATCGAATCCTGCTAGTACAAAACTTCAATAAACTTATTTGATTTCATAGGTATCATACATACATATAAGTTTAGATGTTTGAAGTTATATTGTAATTTCACTGATAATTCATCAAAACTTTTAATCGATATTCTTATGTAATTCAATGAATTTCTTTATCGAGGCGCAATATCTACGTATTCTTTTCCTAGATCTATAAGATAGTAAACAGCAATTAAGCAATTTATACATGCGTCGATTTCGTGTACCTGTTTGTGACTGTACCAGTCCGGCCAGTTTGTTTGATCAGGAGAGCACTAAACGGTACAAACTGACGATCGATTATGCGTATCGTCAGGACCGATGGCACGCGCGGACGGTCGGGCGAGCACTAAAACCAGCCTAAGTGTTAAACACGCGCTGTATCGTTGCCAGACAGGATGGAACTAAGTTTTTGTCGCTCTTCGCTAATTATGTTAAATTGTTTTTACCAACCTTTTGCGAGGTGGAAATAAATATATGTTTATTATTATTATAAGTTGACTCAAGACAACTAGCTTGTGTTGATGTCACCAGGCCGAGCACAGTAAGACGTATCTACCTCCGTTTATATATAACATCATTGGTTTTGATTTAATTTGAATTTTATTTGTTTAGACAATAGTGATGTTCTTGTCATATTAATTTATCGATATTTTCTGTGTCAAACCCCAATATTGTAGGTTTCAAATCTTTTGATTCTATATCGGAAATTAACGGAACAGCTTCGTTACTTTAATATATTAACATTTAATTCACACACTCTGCTAATCAATGATCGCTTCGAGTCACAAGTGCAGTTGCATGGGATGCATATAAAAGTTTTAAATATGGAACCAACTTCTTAGAAAAATAAAACTGATCATATTTGTTAAAATAGCAAGTTTTTTTTTTTTCAGACGTCCACAAAGTTACCATAGCAAAAAAACTAGGTTAGAGAGGAAAAGAAAATTTAAGTTCATATTTAAGGAACTTTTACATAAAATTATGTCTTTGCATTTTGATGAAATTCCTTTAGCTGTCGTTGAACCAGGCACAATAGATAGACCATTGTTTTCCTGGTTAACGACAGCTTAGGGGCAGAACATCCAGTTTTCTGCCCCTAAGCTGTCGTTAACCATAAGTTATCAGATTAAAAGATAATTCAGTGCCATCAACGTTTGTGCAGGTGAGAATAATATTACAAAACTATTCTTATTGCCCATTTGCATTTATACTTTAATGGCTTTTTAGAGGAATTATACTGTTTATATTGCAGTGATTTTAACGTTATGACGTTGCATTTTCTGGAAAAGTAGGTAGGTGAAATATATTGTATTATTGGCCAAATATGGCGATTTGCGAGTCAACGGGTTAATTATAAAATTCTACTGTTATCAGCAACCGTAAACTCGACAACAACTAGCTCTTATAACCAGAGATCAAAATCTAAATGCAGCCACTCAACAGAAGTTGGAATTGGTATGTAAATCCAGTTCAACCTTCAATTTTTGAGGATTATCATTAGATTGTACGTACATTCTCATCTCGCAGTGTTTGATTATGCCTAGTTTGTGTTCAGCAATTAAACGGTTCTTACAGACTTTCTTATACCAAGTCAGCCAACTCTGTTTCAATCATTAATATTTACTCTATACTATACGGATCGGCTCTTTCACCAAAAAATGTAAAAGTGAATGCAGCAGCCCAACAGAACTTTGAATTGGTGAGTAAACCCAAACTTACGTAAATTTTTTTGGAGTTGTACATATAAACATGTAAAGCGGGGGTGCAGTTAATCGTGTTAAAATTTCCTTTTAGTCGATTTAACGAAACTGCGCATGACGTCATTGGCGTCATGATCGCCCTTACACTGAATCCTCCAACAAAATCGATCTGTTCTAAATGTCCTCATTACATTGGTGCGGGTAGTAGGGTACTATAAGGGAGTATCCCCGCTGTGACGCAATGCATGTCGAAGACATAAGTACTCTTTGGTCGATGATATCAATTAAGTAGTAGCAATTTATTTATGTGTTAGCGGCGAAAGGAGAAGGGATTTGCACAGCAAGTACTTTGTGCAGGTTATAAACTTCAAAGACGCTATTAAGTTTGATTCGGCCTATATTACTTTCGTGTCGATAGTTTTATCGATAGGTACGGTGCAATCGATAAGTGTAGTGTGGTAGTAACAACACTAAGCCGCCATGTTTAGCTGCGTAGGTATGCATGTTTTTTTTCGTAATTATGGCATTTCCATTGGTTTCCTTCTTCAGAGCCACAAACAAAAAAGAAAGAAAAGAAAGGTAATCCACTTCATAGATTAGTCAGTCACAGTCAGACTCATAGAGTAAAATTATATATATGTAGAGTCAGACTACAGTTTCCGTTCCATATAATATATACAAAGTACCTACTTTGTATATATTATACGGACTACGTTCCGGTAGCGCCGAAATCACTCACGACGTTCCCACACCCATTCCTATATTTACAACAGTGTTGCCAGTGGCACGATAGTCAAATGTAACATGAGACAGCCCATAAAGTAACATTTTCACAAGAAACTTTAAATTATCTCATTTTATGTGAAAAACGAGATAATACTATACAATACCTATAACTACTAGCTGACCCGCCAGCGGCTTCGCGGTGAAGCATAGATAAATACTATAAATACGGGAAGTTAGAATTAGTGCCATCATTTCAAACTTTTTGTAAACTATTGAGCCTAAGATTTTGTTCTTGACCCTTCCGTTTCTATTTTGATGCTTCTCAATTATCAATGTATAAGGAGAGTATCACACACCTGCGGTGAGGTAGTGGAATAGGGTTGTAGACCTTTTTTTTAATGTACGGACATGACGGTCTATACGTCGTTTGACGTCACTAAGGCAAAAACAAACAGTGTTGTATAAAATTAATTTTGCTTGCTTGAACATGCAGATCATCAATCGCTAATGTGTCTCTTCCTTCATCATCTATAATTTCTTCACATAAAAAAAAAACTGTTGTTCTCAAACCTCGTCCCCCTCTTTCTCAAAGGCTTGGTTATGACCGAGCCGCTCATCAATCTAGAATCGCCAACCCTCCTACTAAATGGTCTTGCATACCCTAAATCTGACTCTAACACTACTCCAAATGCCATCCTTGAATTAATTCAAGCATTAACTCAACTTCTCAACTCGTCTGTTAATAATGTACCGTCCAACGTTGCCCAAGCTAACTCATCTCCTGTTTTAAGTTCTTCTCATCATGGCCTCTCTCGGGCTCCAGTGGAACTGCAGAAGCATAAATAATAAAAATCATGATCTTTTGTAAAACATGGCTTAGATGTGATTCCTTTTTGAAGGTTTCGCACTATCTTTGTTTCAGGGATGACAAACCATTTGCGGGTGGTACTGCCATTCTTATAAAATCCTGTGTAAATAGTACTCCTGTAAATGTTCCATTATCATCATTGTCTGACAGTTTCTCTATAGTTGCTGTCAGACTAAAAAACATAACATTCATTTCTGTATATACTCCCAGGCCATCTTTAATTATTCTGAACCAAATTAATTGCACTCTTTCCAAGATTAAAGACCCCTATATAATAATGGGCGATTTTAATATCCATCACCCAGTCTGGGGCTGTGAAGCTTCAGATCCTCTCGCAGATAATTTATTTAATATAATGGATAGTATAGGGTTGTGCCTATTGAACTCAGGGTCCCCTACCCGGCGTACAAAACCCTCTGAGCAGATTAGTGCTGTTGACCTGACAATGGTGTCAGCTAGTCTAGCTCCATCAATGTCGTGGAAAACTTTACCTTTTTCTTTTGGTAGTGATCACTTCTCTATTCTGCTTGACCTTCCTTTTTCAAAATTAATTCCAGTCCCATTTAATCCTCTATTATCATATAAATTGAACAATAATACTCAATCTGTTTAATGGACCAAATTTGCATCAGTGTTAGAACTAATGAGTTCTTACACTGATGCAATCTTCCCCCCATTATTCCCCATTCGTTGAACAATTGTCTTAACTCATTTATATCTTGTTTTCACTCTGCTGCCAAACAATCATTTCCTGCTAAGGTACAAGTTCTAAAACATAGATCACCTCTGTGGTGGGATCATGAGTGTTCAGTTGCTGTTGCAGATAGGAAGAGTGCAGAAGAAAGTTATTCTGAGGACATGACAACTGACAATTATGTTAACTTAACTTCAATCTTGTCTAGTACAAAAGAAATTCTTCACTCAAAAAAGTAGATGGTTGGAAAAAAATCTGCTCAACTATTTCTCCTAATGTGCATCCTTCTTTTGTATGGACATCTATACGAAAATTCCGTGGTTCTTATAGAGAACCTTGTCCGCCATATCCTTGCGATAAAAACTGGATTGAATATTTTATGGATAGTGTAGAGCCTCCATTTGTTCTTTATATTCTCAATGCTGTTACTATAAGTTCTACCCATGATGCAAGTTTTTCTTATTTCTCTTTAAAGGAATTACAATATGCTCTATCGTCTTTGAAAGATTCATCCCCTGGTCCTGATGGAATCCCTTATTATTTTTTGGTAAACTCTGGGTGTTCCACCTTAAGTTATTATCTTGGCATGATTAACTTGATGATAGATATGGGTATTGTTCCAGCCCCTTTGAAAACACAAACTATAATACCAGTGTTAAAACCTGGTAAAGATCCAGAAAGTTATATAAATTATCGTCCTATAGCCATGTCTTCTGTATTGACTAAGATTGCAGAGCACCTCATTAAAAATCGTCTCGAATGGTTTATTGAAAACAGAAATCTTTTACCTAACTCACAATATGGATTTCGTAAAAGTAAAGGTTCTCTAGAATCTTTATCAATGCAAGGTACTAATATCAGGCTTTCTTTTTCAAGAAATGACTCCGTTGTTGCTGCATTTCTGGATATCTGCTCAGCTTACGATAATGTAGTCCTTTCCATCCTTAAATACAAAATGGAAAACATGAATATTCCGGGAAAGATCATTAATTTCATTATTATTCTTTTATTTACGGACCGCTCAGTCCAACTCAGAGTTGATGGTGAAATTAAATCAACTAGATTTTTAAACAAAGGTCTACCACAAGGCTCTGTATTAAGTCCTCTTCTATTTAATATAGGTATACACTTATGACTTAAGCCAGTCTGTTCTGCCCTATTGTCGTATATTGCAGTATGCTGACGATTTGTGTTTATATGTGTCACATAGTGACAGAAAAATCTGCGCAGAAATTATCTCAATCTTCGTTAAGCATGTGGCTAAATAGTAATGGTTTAGATATAGCCCCAGCAAAAAGCTCTATCGTCATATTTTCCAGAAAACGTTTAAAACCTAGACTTAATATTCTGCTTAATAACATATAAGAATCCCCGTAGAAAATGAGAAAAAGTTTTTAGGTCTAATTATAGACAGCAAATTGAACTTTTCGTCCCACTTAAATTATATTTCAATAAAATGTGAAAAAAACCTGAACATACTAAGATGCTTAGCTGGCGTTTGGTGGGGTTCTCACCCTTTTTACTTAAAGCTCCTATATAATGCTATAATTCGTAGTGTAATAGATTATGCTTCGTTCCTCTTAGATCCAGCTAATAAAAAGGCTCTAAATTCTTTAGATGTCATTCAAGCAAGAGCCTTACGCATCATATTAGGTGCAATGAAATCTACACCTAAAAATGCCATGCAAGTGGAGTGTGTCGACCCTCTTCTAGATTTATGACGACATTACCTTTCACCTTACCTTGTTCCGACTATTTCAGTTCTTTACGCATCCTATTTTTTCAAAATTACAATCATAGTTCAGTTATATATCATTGCCTTATTGGAAACAAAAAAGTTCCCTTGTCTTATTATGAGCTACGCAAAAATAATAAACTTTAGGTTCACAACTCTTAGAAACCCTAAAATCCCCTTATTTGAGTTTGATTTCAAAACTGTCTTGTTCGAACCCACTCTACATCTTAACCTAGATTTAGCTAAAGGAGACATTTCTGCTAATAAACGTTTTTTGTGTATTCAAGATGATCTTTGGCGTGGATGGCACTATATTTTTACAGATGCTTCTAAACAAAATCAAGAAGGTTGTGTTGGTGTTGGTCTATTCCACCAAAATTATAACATTGTTCAGAAAATAAAGTGCCCGCCTGAAACATCTGTCTTTACTCGTGAATGTAGAGGGATCATGGAGGCTGTTAACTACATACTTTTGTTTAAATGAAGTAATCTGTTATTTTCTCAGACTCCTTGAGCGCTCTTCATTCTTTTCAAGCTAATCCATTTATTCATGGTTCTCAGTTTCTTGAAACTGGATTATATTTCAAACTAAAAAAATATTGCTAAAATGTTCATCTCTCGGCTATACCGTATTTAGGATGGATCCCCAGCCACAGTAATATTTTAGGTAATGAAAAAGCAGATGAAATTACGAAGGAATCAATTATTTGTGGTGATAAAGTCCCTTTTCAGAATTACCCGCAAGACCTATTACTTATCCCTAATCACTACCTACAATCTAGATGGTCAAAAAGGTGGTTGATTTCTAGTAAAATAACTGGTGCTAACTTTGCTAAATATCAACGCGATATAAGTAGTAAGCCTTGGTTTTTAAATATAAATGTGATAGGAGAACTAGTTCAATAATATCTAGAATGAGGTTTGGCCACTGCTGTTCTGATGTCCATCTTAAAAAACTGAGAATTAAAGATCAATATAAGAATGTGGATTGGATGAAGGCGACCTCAACCATATATTATTTTCTTGTTCCAAATTTGACCATTGTGTATTATATTCATCTCTTGTTGATCATAAATTTCCACTACCTGTACATATAGATAACTTTTTGTGTGACATCAACCCCACCTCAGTTAACATAATAGCATCTTTCATACATTTAAATAATATAAAACTTTAGTTTGTGTATTGCTTAAAACATTAGTTTCATCCCACTTCAACAAAGCATCCTGTAAGTAATAATATAATAGGTACCCTGTAGATAAATGTATAAGTAAGTAGAAGTAGTATGTAGTTTCATAAATATATTTTCCTTTGTTTCAGATTGCCCTAATTCCAAAAATCGTTTATTTTATTTTTTTCAATAAATCTTCAAATCAAATCAAATCAAATAATTTATTTGTGTTATTAACAAAGATCTTAATTATTAGGTAGGTATATGGTTCATGCCGTGATCAGCCTTGTGAGCATACAAATATACGTCAATATAACATTCTAAATTAATATCAAAAATATTCTATAAATGTAATAATCATAATAATTTTAATAAATTGTAGCACGTCAACTGGGCATAAACAAACAATTTCACGTACGATTTTACTACTGAAATGACATAAAATCGCTCACTGAATAAAAGGTATGGTCAATTAAAAACTTAAAAAGTTTGGATTTAAATAAGTTATAGTCATTGCACTCTTTTATGTAGTTTGGAATCCTATTGTAAATCTTTGGCGCCATTACAAAAACACTCTTGGCCCAAAAAATAATAGCATACCTTAACCTGGACGCGACAAGCCCGTGATAAGATATAAGTAGTGTCGGGAGGTTAACCTTTTTAGCTAGCATGTAAAGATGGTATGCCGATTGAGACAGTTTTTTACAAACAAATTCTATATGACTTTGCCATTTTAAGTTATCATCTATGTGTAAGCCAAGAAATTTTGTTGTTAATGTTGACTTTACCTCTTTTCCGTCGTGTTGTATTGTACCCAAAGTGTGAATAGTTCTCTGTTTAAAGTTTATTATTTTAGTCTTGTCTATATTTATAAGTAGATTATTATTTTGCAACCATTGTACTATAGTAGCTAAATTACTATTTATGTCATGTTTATTATTAAAAATTACTGTACAGTCATCTGCAAACAACACCATTTGATTAGAGGTGGAACTAGGCATATCGTTCACATAAATTAAGAATAGTAACGGACCCAAGACACTTCCCTGGGGTTTCAGGCAAATTCTACTAACACTAGCAATTTGAGTTCTATCGAAAAGGTAAGATTTCATTAATGTTAAGGCATTTCCTCTAATACCGTAATTTTCAAGTTTAGTTAGGAGTATATTATGGTCCACAAAATCAAATGCCTTAGACATTTCCATGAAGAGGGCATAAACTGGTTGCCTCTTATCTACTCTGGGATATATCATATTCAAGAATTCATAAATAGCTACATTAATAGATATCTTTTTACGGAAACCTTTTTGTTCAGGTGCAAAGATGTATTTTTCGAGATAGTTATAAAGGTTATTGTATAAAACCTTTTCAAAAACTTTAGATAAAACTGGAATTAATGCTATAGGTCTGTAGTTTTTCACAAAACATTTTTCAGCATTTTTATGGATAGGTTTAATTATCGGTGTTTTGAGTATTGATGGAAAGACGCCCTGCTCGAAACATAAGTTAATAATATAACTCAGTATAGGAGCAATAATATTGCAGACGTGTTTCAAAACCAATACACAGATATCATCAAAACCAGTGCTTTTTGTATTCTTTAAATGTTTTATTATAAGATGTACATCACAAGGAGTGGTAGGATTTAGGAAAAACGAGTTCGGAGAATTATGTGAGAAAGTTGATTTCCCGCGGTTAGGTTTTATGTTTTGATAATTGACAAAATCTGCGTGGTATTCATTAAAGGATTCTGCCATTTGCTGGGGATCCGAGATTTTAACGACATTTACTGATAATTCTGAGATATTTTCGAGAGGGAATTTTTGTTTGTTATCATTGATTACATTCCAAGCCGCTTTTGATTTATTGTTTGATTTTGATATATAATAGTTATTTTGACATTTTCGAGTTAATTTAATAATCTTGCTGTACTTGAATACTCTTTAAACATTTTCTTATCGGTGGGGTGTTTTGAGATTCTATATTTCCATAGAAGATATCGTTTACGCTTACTGCCCTTCTTAATGCCACTAGACAGCCATTTTGGCCGCATTTTCGTGTTATTTTTTACACGTAAGTTAGGAAAGCATAGATCGTAGAATAACTTGAACGTGTCGTAGAAGGCACTAAAAGCGCTCTTTGCATCATCTGTTTCAAAAACCTCAGAAAAACTAAGCTGACTAATACATTCGCGAAACTTTATTAAGTTATCTTGCGAGTAATCACGCCTAAAAGAAAACCAATAGTTAAACAGGCAAGATTATTTGACGGGAGAGTTTAAAATTTGAGATTTATGATCCGATAGAGCAAGTTCGACGAGCTCACATTTAGCACCATGTATGTTATGGAAAATGTTGTCAAGGCATGTTCCACTGATAGCTTAGGCCTTGTGGGCTCTTTAACTGATATTTTTAGATTAAAACTGGTAAGTAATTGTTCTAACTCCGTTACACATTTATTCCTTTTAAGCATATTTATATTGAAGTCACCACATATTACAATTTTTTTATTACTATTCATTGTTAAAGAAAATAAGATATCATTTAAATTATTAAAAAATACATCCAGGCAATAACTCTGTACGTTGTTATTCTACAAAAACATATTACAACTATTCCATGATCCAACAGCTCAATAGCACAACATTCAATTACTTTAGGGATAGCAAATTTTTGAATAGAGTTCAGTGTCACAAACTTCAAATTATGTTTAACTAAAATACATGCTCCACCCTTGCGTGTATTACGAGAAAAATGAGTGGCTAATTTATAATTTGTAATTTTAAGATGATCAATGTCGTCGCCTGTCATATTATGTTCAGTAAAGCATAGAACATCAATAGGTTTGCCTGCTTCCACTAGATCAACCAAACTTACAGTAAGCAAATCAGATTTTGTAATAAGTCCGCTTATATTTTGATGTAATATATTAATGTGTTTATAGACGAAAAAAACCCTTACAATTGGCGCCTACGCTTGTTTGATTTGGTATTACATTGTGTGATATTGAGGGTGAGATATCATTGATGTTTATGTCCGTTTGAGTGCCTTTAGTAATACACATTAGTTTGGAACAGTTAGATTCACAATTATTATTAATATTAGACCGTATAGTTTCTATGTCATTTGTATTATTTAAGTGGTTAATAATATTTCTATAATAAATTTTCCGTTTCAATTTGTAATCAAGACGCAACACTTCTCTCAATATATCCCGGCAAATATATACGGGAATCTGATTACGTCTAGACTTAAATCTAGAGTAATTCATGTCAACAAATACAGTGTTTTCAAATCTTTCACATATTTTACGTAGTTCATAGTTAAGCTGTTTTTCTTTCAAGTATTTATTATGTGGAACCTCACAAATCAAAATATTAGTATTATTACTGCATTCAATCCACGAAGCAAGCTTGTTTTGTATAGCAGATTAATCTTTTGACGTGACACTGGCAATAATGTTCTAAACGTTTGCCATAACAAAAACAAACAAACAAACAAACATGCAGATGGCGGGAACAAATCAACAATGACTATTATAATTTATTTTATGTTTATTACACGTCAAGTTTTGACGTGTAAGTAATTGTGGTGAATTAATCATTGATGTTCACAATGGTGCACGAGTGTCAGTAAAGTGTACATCATCATCATCTCAGCCGTAGGACGTCCACTGCTGAGCATATGCCTCCCCCATGATTTTCCAAAAGGACCGGTTGGAAGCGGCCTGCATCCAACGTCGTCCTGCGACCTTCCTCAGGTCGTCTGTCCACCGTGTCGGTGGACGACCTACGCTGCGCTTGCCGGTCCGTGGTCTCCACTCCAGAACCTTTCGGCCCCATCGGCCATCTGTTCTGCGTGCTATGTGCCCTGCCCACTGCCACTTCAACTGGCTAATCTTCTGGGCTATGTCGGTGACTTTCGTTCTTCTACGGATCTCCTCATTTCTGATTCGATCACGTAGAGAAACCCCGAGCATAGCCCTCTCCATAGCTCGTTGTGCGACTTTGAGCTTTTCTATGAGGCCCATAGTAAGAGACCACGTTTCAGTGCCATAAGTCATCACTGGTAACACACATTGGTCGAAGACTCTTGTCTTGAGGCACTGAGGTATTTTTGACGAGAAGACTTCGCGAAGTTTCCGGAACGCTGCCCAGCCGAGTTGGATTCGACGATTGACCTCTTTCTCGAAGTTGGACCTGCCTAGTTTGACTGTCTGTCCCAGGTAGATGTACTCGTCAACAACTTCGAGAACTGAGTTCCCAACTGATATTGGGGTAGGTACAACATGGGCATTAGACTTAATTTTCGTCTTGTCCATGTTCATCTTAAGACCTACCCGTTGGGAAACTCGATGGAGGCCTTCGAGCATTGTACTGAGGTCTTCCATGGATTCTGCCATGACTACAATATCGTCGGCAAATCGAAGGTGAGTGATGTATTCGCCGTTAATATTGATGCCAAGTCCTTGCCATTCCAGAAGCTAGAAGGCGTCTTCCAATGTAGCGGTGAACAGTTTCGGAGATATAACGTCTCCCTGTCTCACGCCTCTTTGCAATGGAATTGCCTTCGAACTCTGCTCCTGTACTCGGACTGACATGTAGGCGTTTTTGTACAAACACTTCAGCACTTCAATATACCGATAGTCAATACGGCACCGCTGCCGCTGGAGAGACTCAAGCACTGCCTTGTCTCGATCGAATCAAAGGCTTTCTCATAGTCCACAAACGCTAGACAAAGAGGCAAGTTATACTCTTCGGTCTTCTGTATAACTTGCCGTAGCGTGTGGATGTGGTCTATGGTACTATAGCCTTTTCGGAAACCGGCTTGTTCCGGAGGCTGGAATTCATCAAACCTGCGACTGAGACGGTTCGTTATGACCTTCGAAAACAGCTTATAAACATGGCTCAAAAGCGAGATGGGTCTGTAATTTTTAAGTAAAGTGTTGTCACCTTTCTTGAAGAACAGCACCACCACGCTTTTGTTCCATGCTTCTGGCGTTGAACCTTCGAGTAAGACGGTATTAAAGAGCTTCTGAAGGACTTTAAGTACCGGTGTTCCACCCGCTTTCAGAAGCTCAGATGTGATACCGTCGTCACCAGGCGCCTTGTTGTTCTTAAGCTGTTTCAAGGCCATTCTAATCTCGTACAGGCTGATGTCCGGGATATCGTCGGTATAATGTCGGGTCAGCTTGGCTCTTGGGTCTTTGACCGAGCTGCTAACAGGTTTAGCGGCATTGCATTAGAATAGGCCAACACGAATTTAAGGGGGGGAGGGGGAGGGGGGAGGGAGGGGGGAGGGGGATGTCCTCCGACACTACTCTCGTGGCGAGGAAATGCCTAGTTTTTGCGAAAAACTACTTTGAATTTTCTTTGAACTTAACCTCAAATTTATAACGTTTATATATTGAATTTAACTATATTTACTTACAAATATGAATGGATTGGACATGGAGTACTGACTATTTTGGTGTGTTCTATGTTTGACTCTGGGTGGGCTCCCGCCAGAAGCTCTAGCGGTCGCCCCTGAGTGTCACTTCGCCAAACTCGGTCTTCGCTTCGCTACGGAGGTCGCCGGCTCGCTTCGCTCGCCACCTCCCCCCGTCGCTCCGCTCAACCTCGTCTGGCTCGCTCCTCTCAGGACCTCCCTTGAGCTTCTGGCTCCCGCACTTTTTATATACAATCTAGGGGTGTCAGCCACAAGACTAGGTGGAGTCGGGGTGCTCTGTGTCGGCTCTGTCTCTTATTTTGAACCTAACCAACTCAAGTTAGAGTGCCCTTGACTCGAATAAGAGTGCTAGCCCTGATGGTCACAGCTATTTTGAATTACATTAGAAATAAATCATATAGGTGCAAAACTAGGACAAAAATAAAACAAAATTTAGAAAGTATTTAACTTATATTTTGTATACATATTGCACAGCTTTTATCAGTTCGAAAAACTTATCCTTCTTACTGGCCTCCACAGATCTCCTCCATAAATACTCAACAATTGAGTCTGCAAAATTGCCCGGGTGGTTGTAATTATTCTTGTAGAAGAATCTTTTAACCACCCGCCATTGAGACTCAATTCGTTGAGTATGTGTCCCATCCTCGGCTATAAATGGACTGTCAGGGTCACTGTGGTTGACTTTTTTATGAATATATCCATGTTGGCTTAGGCAATCATAAGCCCTCCAGCAGTCAGTATGGATGGTTGTGCCCGGCTCTACATGTTTTTGAATTAGGGGAATTAGCACCTCTGCAGACCTAATGTTGTCCGGGCACACCTCCAACCGCAAGTCCTCTGAACCATCTTCTATGAGGCCAAGGACCCAATGTCCCTCAATGTGTCTCCCTGAAAAAAATTAAAAAACAGTTATTAAATTGAAAATACAAGTATAAAATAATGAAATTGATTAATGCCTTATATAAATACCTTTATTAAATTTCCTCTTCCCAAATTTGCTTTCGTCTACTTGCACAATTTTTCCAGGGCCTCCTATTTTGCCCCGGACTTCTTGTTTCTCCAGTTGGTAAATTACCACAACTTCCCGGCAGTAGTTATACCAATCGCTTATGGTTGGCCGGGACAAACAATGTTCTTCTCTAAATATATCTTCGTGTATTACCATGTCATGCGAGTAGTTGTATGCAAAACAGTACATTAAATAATAAATGTGTCCCAATTTTAGTTTTACGTTCTCAAACCATGTTCCTTGGGCTCTAGATACTCTAGTTTTATTATGACAGGAACCCTTGCTGCACACAAATGTGCCCATAGTTTTGTCGTTCTTGAAAACAAGTTTCATGGGATTTTTGTGTATTCTACACTTCTTAGTTTTCAAGATTAAGCCTTGCTCTTCGGCAAAAACCAGTCCTTGTTCATGTGTACTTAACATACGCGCCAGCTTTACAATATTCCACGTTTGTAAAACTTCACCCACGTATTTCCGCCTTTTAAATGCGGGTTCTTCTTCAAAATCATCTAAAATGAAAAACAAGCATTTGATTAACATATTTTGTGGTTTATCAAGCGAAATAATTTAGATTACAATAAATGAATAGTTAACTCACCTCTACTGGTAGAAGCTACTGGTACTGCATCTTCACGGCTTGTGGAAGCCGTTGGTTCATCTGCTGATGGAATATTAGCCATGTCGCTAGGCAGATCAATCGTGCAGAAATCGGAGTCCAGTAAGCAGGCAAAAGTCGTGGTTCAAGCAGAAATCGGAGTCCAGAAAGCAGGCAAGAGTCGTGGTTCAACAGAAATCGGAGTCCAGAAAGCAGGCAAAAGTCGTAGTTGAAGAAGAAATCGGAGTCCAGAGAGCAGGCAAAAGTCGTCGAAAAATTAACACAAAATACCACGCCAAAACAATGAAAAACACGGAGAGCGAACAGAGCACATTCACGTAACTCGAAGAGGAACGGAATGCGCGGCGCGGGCGGCGTAGTCGATCGTCTATGGAAAATAAAATGGCGGTCATACGTTCCATTCTTTAAAAAAAGTATTTGCAACAGAAGCTAATTTAATAAAATCGATGTCAAGTATTATAAACTATGTAATTAAGTATTGTAAATTAAATTAGCAATAAAATAATAGTTCAAATAATTAAAATATTTATTTTAATACCATTTTCATTGCACCAAGTCGTTTCGTTACACGCATTTATAGAGAATCGTCGAATCAAAAATCTGAAATTGAAATTAGTTTTTCTAGAAAACTAGACATTTCCTCGCTCTAAAATTGATACCAAAGCGTAGAGAAAATTATTATCTATAAGATCCAACTCTTAAAATCACCAAATTCGTGTTGGGCTATTCTAATGCCAACCCGGTTTAGCGACCGAGGTGTATAACTGTCCGTAGAAACTCTCGACCTCTCCTAACACTTCCGCTTTGGTCGACGCTACACTGCCGTCTCCTCTCTTCAGCTTCGTCAACTGGCTTTGCCCAATAGACATGTCTCTTGCAAACACTTTGGAGCCTTTTTTCCGCTCTATCGTCTCTTTAATACGGTTTGTATTAAAGATCCGGATGTCGTGTCGAAAGGACTTCCATATTCGTCTATTGAGCAGCCTATATGCTTTAGCATCATTCGAAGACTGCAGTCTCAATGAGCGTCGTTCAGCCATGAGGTTGAGGGTATCGTTGGAGAGTTTCTGTGGCCTATCTGTACGGTGGGGTTTAAAGTACTTGGAACCCACTGTATGGACAGTTTCTACTAACCTGTTATTGATCTCGTCCACTGAAGCGATGTTCTCAAGGCAATCGAAGCGATTGGATAGCTCAAGTTGAAAGCTCTCGGGGTCTTGAATACGGGCACGAGTGGGTCGGAGCGTAGACTTCATCCGAAGAGACCTCTCCAGTTTGACATTAATATTCACCGTGCCTCTTACCATTCGGTGATCACTACCGGTTTTAACCCTGTTGATCACGGAGACATCAGTGAATATTTGCCTTTTGGTGGTCATAATGAAGTCAATCTCATTTCTCGTGGAACCATCGGGACTCAGCCAGGTCCATTTCCTGTGAGGTGGCTTCTGAAAGCAAGTGATCATCATAAAGAGTACCTCTTTCTCCATGAAGTCGGCCAACCTCTGTCCCCTACGGTTCCGTTGTCCATAGCCAAATTGCCCCACTTTCGACTCATCCTCGCTTCTCTTACCCAACTTCGCAATGAAGTCCTCCATAACAACTAGAAAGTGCGTTTCAGAGGTATGTATGGCCCGACTAATGTCCTCATACATATCCTCCACCTCATCATCCGTCGGTGCGTATACCTGAATGACCTTCAGCGAATATCGTTTGGATACTCTGAGTATTAGGTATACGACCCTATTGGAAACGCTATCGATCTTAACTATGTTGTTAGTAAGGGACTTGTGGACGAGAAACCCGACACCACCTTAGGACTGTTGGTCGCCCTCCCGGTGGTAGAGTAGGTTACCTGATTTTAGGGTTATCGTGTCCTCACCCGCTCTACGGACTTCAGATAACCCCACAATGTCCCAGTGTAGCTTACTCATTTCTTCTTCCAGCTCATATATCTTCTCGTCTGTCCTCATCGTGCGTATGTTGTGTGTTACCAGGGCCGGTCGTCGTCGTTGGGGGTGGTAGCCGGGCGTCTGCCGGGGATTCTTAGCACCCCCTGCCCCACCGTTACCGTAGCCGCTACCGTAGCCAGGAATAGCGGGGCTGCCGGGGACTGGGGGCCTGGTTCTTTTTGTCCAATCCATAAGGGGTTTTTGCCAATACTCGCCACGCTTGGCAGGCGGGTTGGCGAGCGCAGTTTGTGTGTGTTTGACTGGGAAGGTGCTGCTGCCCACCTTCTGATTTGTTATCCCTTAGCCGCTTTCTACGGCACCCACGGGTAGAGTTGGGGGGGTGCTATTCTAAGCCGGCACCGCCACGGCAAAAAGTGTACATAAAATCAAAAAACATTTTACTTTTTTTTTGTCATTCGTGTTAGCATGTTTTAGTAATGCATCCACGTGACTTATACAAAACAGTAGTTAAATAACTAACTCATTTCTTAGAGCACTCTACCTACTTGAAAAAAAACTTTATAACTCTGCAGTTACAAAAATAAACCTACATTTTAGCCGTATGATTTGTTTTATGTAGGTTTGTCCATCTCAAAAAGACAAATCAAACCTTATCGGATCACTTTGTTGATGTGTCCGTCTGCTCGTCTGTCTGTCAAGATCCTTTTTCATTCATAAAACGAAATAATCTGTAAATCCATAAATGTTTAACAACAGTGATAACAAGAAAAACGAATTTACTATTGAATATTATTATAAACCTAGGTACCTATTTAATTAATATAAAAACTGTATACCTAACAAACCTATTATTTGCGGTTGCATCAATAACCGTGTTTATGAATCGAAATTTTGTCCTTTGATCTAGTATGTATTTAGTTTTAAAGCAATAATATTAGATGCTTTCTTCACTTGCTTGATTCTCAATCTGTTGATAAGGCACGTCACTAACATACACGTTTGTTTTTGCCCTTATGACACCATTTCCGCAGCTACTTCCGTTTTTGGTCACGTGACTTTTTTATACATTTTCTTTATTCAAAATAAAGTTAATCCAATGTATGATATTTTTTTTAATCATTGAATTATTTGCTCAAACTACTATTAAGTAACATTACATTGTAATTTATTTATGACTGTGTCAACTACCCTATTGCCGTTTTGGAGTCTCGAGGTCCTAGAATTGAACCTCGGGTCGGACTGATGTTGGGTTTTTCTGACATAAATTCTCAATTTGGGTCGCTACCCGAAGCCTGGATCAGTGCCCCGTAGATGACAATGGCCTCGCACAAAAACATATATTATCTGTTGAGAAATAGGTGTTTATAACACCACTGCCTACCCCTTCGAGGATATGGAGGCGTGGCGACTTGTGATGTGTATAAAAATTACATTTCAATAATACGTTAAGTTTATTTTCTCCAAGTTTCGAGTGTTTGTGAATATATTAAGTCTCAGTAATATCAGCAAGCAGACGTACGTTTTGATTTTTTTTTGAGATAATTAAAAGAACCAGTTCTATCAGCCCCCCTTATTCATATTTCCCTACGAGATAATTAAAAGAATCAGCCCAAATATCAGCTTTATTTAATTACGAAATATATAAATATATATATAATATATATAATATTTTTTCGATCTCTCGACTCTCGGTGAGAACGGACGTATCGGTATAATAATTGCACAAATTAATAAATAAATTCACAATCTGACCTAGTTCAGAGTCAGCAAAAGTTATGCCAACAGTGTAATTGTAAACTGTGTCGTCGAAATGTTTTGATATATCTACATCAAAACAACATCATGGATAGCCCTATTGGGCGAAGTAGTAAAATAGTACGCAGTCCACCGCCCACCCCCCGAGCCGAGCAGCCCCCGATGCCGCCCCCGCCCAGGATTGATGTGCCCATTGAGGCCGTGAAAACGGTGGAGATTCAGAACTGGATGGACACCATTGAACAATGCCTGAATGAAGTATGCTCTATTGCCTCCGATGGCAAACTCAACTCAGACCAAAAACTTAATATCAATAACTTGTGCAGAAAGGTAGGCCATGGTACATCCCAAATGGCCGTTGAATACCAAGCTTTGAAGCAAAAGACCATTCAAGCGCATGCACATATACAAGCCCTCAAAGATAGGCAAAATCTATCCGAGCGCCTGCATGACCTGCGACAAAGTATTGAAGAGTCCTCATTACCATCAAGTAAAGCATCGTTTGCCGACATGGTTAAAAAGAGCACAAATAATTACATCCGCCCTACACAACTTAGCTCTGTCGCGATTTATCCCAAGGATAAACTTAAATCCAGTGAGGAGACTAAAAGCTTAGTACAGAAAATTATCAGCCCTGAAGAAATGAAGTTACATGTAAGGGGACTTCGGAAGACCATAAATGGAGGTGTCATCATTAGTACAGACACCAAAGATGACATTGAGAAACTAAAAAACTCAGTTCACCTGTCCTCATCAGCGCTTACTATCGACGAACCAAAAAGACGCAGACCAAGAATAGTGGTAATTGGAGTACCATCAAGCATGCAGGAGCGAGAGGTCTACAAATGTATGTACGAACAAAATCTGTGCGACAAATTAATAGACATGTCCCGAGATCAGTTTCTTGCTGCCATCAAACTGAGCCACAAATCAGGAAGAAAGGGTGCTGAGTCGTGCAACTACATAATAGAGGTTTCTCCTACTGTTCGTAAAGCCCTCATCACTCAAGATAGAGTCTTTGTGAATTGGTGTTCCTGTCCCGTGAGAGACTTTACTTTTGTGACCAGATGTTTTAAGTGCCAACAATATGGACATGCAGCAAAGACTTGCAGAGCAGATGTATACACCTGCGGACACTGCGGCGATCTAGGTCATCAATCATCTGAGTGCACTAAGAAAGAACAAGCATCGAAATGTGCAACTTGTCTGCACTACAAAAAGCCAAGTGATCACAAGACAGGTGACCCAGATTGCCCCGCCAAGAAAATAGCCGAACAAAGGTACATTAACTCGACAGATTATGAAGGCGCCTAAGTGCGCCGCGTTCACTATAAGTCTAGCCTTAATATTAAACAACTTTGTCTCATAGAATAGTTAACGATCTTGATACTTTCTCAGTTTCCGAGTCTACGTCCTGCGATGTTGAAAATTGTATACAACACATACCTATCTGCTTATCCTAACGCATTAACTATATTAACACAAAATATTCGCAGTATTCACAAAAATGTTAATAATTTCAGCACTTTCTTACAACGGCTTAATTTTGATTGTGACGTAATAATCTTTACAGAATGCTGGCTTTCTTCCCACAATTGCAACCTGCCTTGTATGGAAGGTTACACAGCTTATTATACTAAGACATGTCATAATCAAAACTATGGAGTAGTAGTTTATGCTAGAAATTATCTAAATATATCTGTCGAAGAGTTAATCGTTCGGGATTGCAGCTGCCTATTAGTGAAAGTGGAAACTACTATTGCTATTTAAGCCGTATATAGACCTCCTCTTAGTGTAGACACTTTTCTTGAGTCAATGCACTCTCACCTTCAAAGACTATCATTTAAAAATATTGCACTTGTAGGTGACATAAATATTAACATCCTCCCTGGGTGTTGTGATGGGCCAGCACAGGAGTACTTAAATCGATGCTCATTCAATGGCTTACTCCCAGCACACGCACTACCAACTTTTCAAAGTGGCTCATGCTTGGACCACGTAATGCTTAAGTCTAGCTTGCCTGCAATCACCCTTGTAACAAATTCATCTGTGACTGACCACAAAGCCGTTTTACTTATACTTAGCCGTGAGGAGCCTAAACTAAAAAATGAAACATGCACCTTCAAACTAAATCACAACAACTTGGAAGACGATTTATGTAACATTGACCTCATTTCTACTTATGACTCAGCAAGCGCGGAATCTTGTATGTCACACCTATTAAGCGAAATTCAGCAAATTATACGAAAACACACTGTAAAAGTGAAAATAAGCAGAAAAAACTAAAATATTAAGCCGTGGATCACTCCGGGTTTCATTCGCTGCATGAGAAATCGCGATAAGCTTCACATGAAGGCTAAATCTTGTCCAAATAACCCTATTTTACAACTAACATACAAGAGATATCGTAATTTCTGTAACAGCCTTCTCAAAAATATTAAGATAAAGTACGACAAAAACTTATTAGAAGGTGCTGGCCAAAACACCAAAAAAATATGGAAAATCATAAAAAATGTTACATACACAGCAAAACAACGTGAATCGTCCTCGAGTTTGTTAAAATCACATGCCTCACCAGAAGTAGCTGCTAATAGTTGTAACGAATTTTTTACTAACATTGGGAAAACTCTAGCAGAGCAGATTCAAAACCAATTGTTTGCGCCTACAATAGAAATCACTCAGCCTCAGCTACAATCTTTTGTTTTTTTGGATATTGACTGTACGGAAGTGGAAAGAATTATAATGGGGTTAAAGGACGACTGTGCTACTGGCTGGGATAATATTCCTTCCAAAATACTTAAGAAGTACAAGCACATCCTTGCACGACCGTTAACTCTTGCTTTCCAAAAATGTTTGCAAGAGGGTGTTTTTCCTACATGTTTGAAAAAAGCTGTTGTTGTCCCAATTCATAAGTCAGGAAGCAAGGAAAATATAACTAACTATAGGCCTATATCTCTACTTTCTTCCATTTCTAAATTTTTTTAAAAGATTATTAACAACAGATTAGTTAATTATTTAGAAAACAAAGCCCTTCTATCAAAGAACCAGTTTGGCTTCAGGCCAAAACTATCTACTGCGGACGCTGTACACGAACTTACTGATTTCGTCACACATGAAATTGATAAAGGGAACAAAACAATAGGGATATTCCTTGACCTTGCAAAAGCATTCGACACCGTACCTACCCCTATCTTACTTAAAAAATTAGAAAACATTGGTGTGCGTGATAACCAGCTTAAAATTCTTACCAGCTATCTAAGTGATCGGTGTCAATACGTAAGAATAGACAGTGTGGTCAGTTCTGACTTAAAAAATGCTTCTTTTGGAATTCCACAAGGGCCGCATCACCAAGACGCTCCCAGGAAGGGATGGCGTCACCCGGGTGGTGGAACTCAAGACGACCTTGGGTATCTTGAAGCGACCTGTCTTCAAGATCGCCCGCCTGCCCATCGATTGAGCACCACACCACCACCTTTGCCGCGCCGGGAAGATGTTCGCGCGAGACCGCGCGACGAGACAATAGAAGGGCCCGCCGCCTTTCTGTGACGCGTCGTCACCCCTCGCCACTCTGCACGGCGAATCAGCCCGAACCAGTCAAACCCACAGCGTCGCCGCGAGCACACGCCCGGTCGGCCCGCGCTCACCTTTGCCGCACCGTCACGAATATCGATCCACCGGGAAACGCCCCCTTGCGCCCTTGTGAGTACCTATATAACTTCCCTTTAAATATCCGACGTATGGTGGCTTCGCCCCACCAGATCTCAAACATTGAAATTTATAGAGAAAAATTCACATCCTCAGACGGGATTCGAACCCGCGTCTTCTGACTCTCCGTGTCAGACGCCATTGACCAACTAGGCCACCGAGGTTCGGGTCAGAGCATTGAATTTTAACTCTCTATTTGACTAACCGTCTTGCGGGGCGGAGCGACATCTATTGGACAGCTTTGACAGTACCATCCAACCGAAAGATGCGTTATGTAGAAATACTTAAACTTTCGTATTGACATCACAACCCTTGTAATGTTTATAGTATTACTTTTTAAACCACTAACGCCTGCTTAAGCGATCTCAAACTGAATCACAGCGAAATTTAAAATGAGAAAACGGCTCTATATCAACCACTAGCTGTCTCCGCAAACTCCTATCTTAGTCCGAACCATCTATCCCGTCGGATACAAATTTCCAGAAATAATATAAATTTACATAGGTGACAGATGTTTTAATCAGGTAAGTAGTATTTGCGCTTATCCATTACAAAATTATAAACAAACAATCAAGTCTTTCCTCTTTATAACATTAAATTATAGTATTGATAAATAGGTTGTTATCCCAAATCAATTTTTACGTATCGTTAATTTTGCGTGTGTGGAACCGCGGGGTAAAGGTAGGCGATCATACAACTAGGTAGTTGACTAGCTAGCTAGTTAAGTCTATTAATTACTCTGCGTATAAGCTAAGAAAAGTTAATTCATGTGAAAAATGTTAAGTGCTACCAGTCCTAATCAAGCGCTCTAAATATTCGTAATTATAAAAAACTAAAGTCACAAAGAAACCTAATCAATTCCGAGATAAATCACACACTTATGTTTGCTTGCTCATTAGCCTAGTTTTGTCGCCGCCTAGTTCGCCTAACCTTGCCAAGGTTTCAATAGTTCCTTTGACTTATTTAACTCACACCTTCGAAGCTTTCACATCGCACTTATTTTTAATACCAGTATAACCGTCGTCTTTACAGTTTTTAACTAAGACTGTATTCTCACTGACTAGTCTATCTCAATAATTTCTTCATCTGTGACTGTTTCCTGCTTAAATAGTGGCGTAACACTTCCAATTTTGGCTCCATGATCACAGTTTCCTTCCTTGACATTATGATTATCTGTTAAGTCATCAATGCTGATGTCTAAGTCTTCGCTCTTTATTATGGAAGCGAGTAGTTCAGTTATCTGCCCATCTAGATCGACCCCGATGCTCTTCGAGTCTGATTTATGATGATCTTGTGGTCCTCAACGGTGACAGGAAAGTTGGGGGGATTATATGGTTTCCCTTTGAATTCGCTCTTTTCACTGATTTTAATATCAAGTGTGATATTATCTAAAAAGGACAAATACATTAAACTTGACAGATTATATATTATTGTTGTAACACAATGACATTGCTAAAGTCTTCACAAAACGATCAACCTTCGAACCTCTAATCAAAGAAAGTTTAAAGCGTTTAAACATTAATACCACAGTGGTCCGAGCACGAAAATCTGTTCCAAGTGTAACGTAATCGCATCGTTAACGTATTTAGTACAAACTGTCATTTATCTAGTACAATAGTGGCACAGATAACTAATAGTTAGTACTGAATACGTAAACGATACGATAACGTTACACTTGAGGAGATTTTTGTGGTCGGCCCATAGCACTAGGACACTTCCACATGATGTCCATGCCGCGGGAGGCATGGACACACACAATAACACTCAAGACCCCAGAACAAATGTTTTTGCCTATCACACAAATATTTGTACCGGCCAGGGATCGATTTTGGGACCCCTTGCTTCGAAGGCTCGCTTCAAACTGCGATAGCGGAGCTGTCAATAATCAAAGAAATACCTAGTGCAGTATTTAGCCCAGTTCCACTTATATGAAACAAAATGTGTTGTTAATTATCGTAGGGTCGATTTTCAGTAAGGTGAACCGGGGATATTGTATCTACGGGGTTAATGTAACTTATTAATTAATCTTCCTTTCGCTAAACATTTGTGAAAAGAGACATGTGTAGGTAAACGTATTAAGTTGTTCAAATGTTTAATATAAATTTAATATTTAATGTGAAAATATCATCCATCATCATCATCAGCCTGTAGCAGTCCACTGCTGGACATAGGCCTCTCCAATTGCTCGCCACTTAGGTCTACCAAGATAAAAATAGCTTTAATTTTATTATTAAGTACTATAATATACTCGTAGTAACAAGATATTATCTTGTTACCAGTGTTTTATGCTTAAGTTTAAAATTTATTTGTTGACTTGCCCAATGTAACAAACAATGTTTTATGGTTAATAAATGATTCTGATTCTGAAGAATTTCAAACTTACTAACATTAACCACAGAGGACACTAGTATCGTGCCTGGTGTTTTACCGACGGCGTAATGTTTGTTGTTGGCCATTTTTGCTGTGATTGTAGGTAAAGAGTGTACGATTATATTGGGCACTTCATCGTTATTTGCTTATACATTTCTTGCTGCGACACAATAGCCCCGGTATTATTAATATGGGAGTACAATAATTAGTAATGTCAACGCCATGTTTTGTGTCGATAAAATAATTAACAGACATTACGCATGGCATTATTAATATACATTTATTATATATTGTGTTTTCGTATTTAAATTGAGGCCAAGTCAGATGCCGTTATTAGTCGGTTTAAAAAACTCTTGACAGCAGGGTTTGCTGGATAGACCTTGTAACAATACGCAAAGTAAACAAGCATGTGTAAGTACTTATGTGAATTTATTGAACTTTCATCTGTGAAGATTATTTTTCACAGGAATGCTTAAAAAGTCAACTTTCTATAAAGGATGTGTTCGTTGTTTACTAATATATTTAGGTAATAATGAATACCCGATACATATCAGATAAGGCTGCCTAAATATTTTCTACCGACTTCGAAAAAAAAGGAGGAGGTACTCAATTCGACTGCATTTTTTTGTTTGTTGCCTCATAACTTTCGACTGGGTAAACCGATTTTCAAATATTTTTTTTTGAAAGCTGGTGCTTTCCGTATGGTCACATTTAAATTTCGTAATATTCGGTCCAGTAGTTTTTGACATACACTTTAATAACTAAATATAATGGAAGTCGGTATTAAACTTTTCAAATTGTACTTGTTATTCTTGTAAATAATTCACTGACAAGAGAAGGACAAATCCAAATTTTCTGTAGATTTTTTAGCTTCAATAGCCCCAGATCGCCTTACATAATTATACAAATCATCTTTCGTTATTACTATGGCTCTTATCCATTGTCTTGTTGCCAGGAAGATATCCCTGCTAACGCTAAGGCAGTCATTCTGCAATTTTGACTTTTGCTGCAGGGTTCTTGAATTGCAATTAAAAGTCTAAAACAAACATCTAAACTACGTCTACCTACGCATATCAATCAATCAATAATCTGAGTTATCCTTACTCCATACTAAAATTATAAAAAAAAATACCATAAAATGTAACCTACTTTAACACAAAAAAATGTGAAATAACTTGTTGAAGTCGGTACCATAATTCAACAAGTACAATTTGAAAAATTTAATACCGACTTCCATTCTATTCAGTTAATGGAGTGTAACTCTAAAACTAAAAACAACTGTAAAACTACTGGACCGAATTTGATGAAATTTGAATGGGACCACACGGGAAGCACCAGCTATCAAACAAGAAGAATTTTGAGAATCGGTTCACCCTATCGAAACTTATGAGGTAACAAACATATCCTAATAACTTATCCTTTTTGGAAGTCGGTAGAAAATACCTAACATCCCTATAATGTATGCATGGTGCCGACTTCGACAAGTTACTTCACACTTTTTAGTGTTGAAGTAGGCTACATTTCTTGGTAAAAAAAACACTATTTTTAGTGACCCTTGCTACTTACAGGATCGATTGTCATTCACCGTCAATGACGATATCAAAATAGGCGAAACACTTTTAGTTTTAGGTTTGTAATTCGAAAACCGCTTGACCAAATTTGATGAAATTAATATATATGATGAATAAATGGGACTACCTCGGAAATATACTCTATCAAACAAAAAAATCAAAATCGGACCACTCTGTAAAAAGTTATGCGTAATCAAATATACAAAATATATATACATAAAATAATACGCGTCGATTTAAGCACCTTCTTTTCTTGGAAATCGGTTGAAAAAGTTTGTAACTCTTGTCTGTTTGTTACCTTATGACGCCTAAACTTTAATCTTTTAAGGCTACGTTCCGGGAAGCGCCGTCAACGCTCACAACTGTCGCGCCCCGGTTTAGCGTTCCGGTTAAAATGAATGCTTGCAATGTTCAACCCAAGCGGAACGGTTACGCGGTCACGAAAAGCGCGGTACTTTTCTGTCAAAAATCGATAGAATCCTATACATTTTATGCTTGACAATGACAGCTCTTAAACGACCGCGAAAACCCACCTACGATCTGCGAGCGTTGTGAGCGTTTTCGGTGACGTCATCGATGATGTTCGAGTTCGCTAACGATGACCGTGGGCTTTTAAGGGAATGGGTGTGCGAACGCCGCGAGTGATTTCTGCGCTTTCCGGAACGTAGCCTAAGAGTCATATGAAGTTCTTAATTTAAATTTTTGTTCTATGTATTTTTATAACGTTTCCTTATAAAGTAATGAATTGGAACAATTAGGAAGGAGGCCCCCAAGATACAGGTTATCCTAGTTTGCGGACCAATAAACTATGTTTTGTAACCAATTTATTTAATCAATAAACGTTATTATTATTACTATTCCTTTTATTCAAAAAATTTCACGGATTTCACCCGGTCCTTTACAAAGGCATAAGTGGGGCTGTAGCCAATACTTTAGAGGCCTGTTTGGTATAAAAATGCAGAGTATCAAAAACAGAAAGAATGTTGGATGAAGGGTAACATGGTACTTATAACTATTACAAAAATTGGTAAAATGGCCAGGCTATTGATATGAACTTATTAGTGATAAGGGAGATAGTAGGATATGGAAGAGACTACGGCACCTGCCAATTTCAGTGTCATTTTAAAATTTTTGGGCAGGTGTTGACTTGCCATCCACTAAACGAGCCCCCGCTAAAGGCCACCATTAGTGGTGAAAAAAGGGCAACGTTGGTGTAGATGGCTAAAGGGTGTCGAGAGGTGTGCTGCGTTTTCACTAGAGCGCTACTACCGGCGTTATGCCCTTTAACACATCCACCCTTGGAGCTTTTTGTTACTTGCTCTTGCTTCTCCACCCCCAGGCCAACTAAGACAAGCCGGGGGTCAGGGGTCTCATTTAGCCCCAGGGAGCATCAGGGTCCGCGGTGTCGCCACTCACCGACGGCTCGCCACAAAGCCGCCCCTGCGGTATTATTATTATTTGACATATTTCACGGGTTTCACCCGGTCCTTTACATAGGCATAAGTGGGGCTGTAGCCAGCACTTAGAGGCCCGTTTGGTATAAAACTACAATGTAGTATAAAATTATTATTAAACGGCTGAACCGCATAGTAATGAAATTTGGCAAGGAGATAAGATTATATTTTATCCCGGGAAAGGACATTGACCAGAACTTCATCGTCATCATCATTATCACCATCATCCACCACCAAAACTGCGGGGCGCAGCTAATACTATTATAACAATAAACAACTAACCAATAATAGTGCCGTCAGCAGCAAGAATACCATCGTAGGCTTCTTTATTAGTAAATCGAGCAAACAGGAATTTATGTTTTTTGTGTTTAATGATTTTCATCGGCTTAAATTGTTCTAAGAATGACCCCATAGTCTTCTGATCAGGCAGGCTCGGCTTGCCGAGGATCTGAAAAATAAAATACTATTACTGGCATTTTAGATATAATTATAAACTTCCGCAAGTATCTTAAAAACTTAATATAAAACCTTGAAATTAAACAATTAGAAACGGTAATTTTGTTGTGTGTCGGGACATTGACTTTTTATAACAACTGTTGGGGGAATTTTCAAAATACCTCCATACTTCGAAACAATGACACCCACCTCTTCAGTCCGCTCGTGACCACGTTCAATGAATATAATAGAATAGAATAGACTTTATTTATGGCAAAACACATACAAAAACATTTCGTAGTAACGCATAAATCCAAACAATAATCACAAAAAACAATAAAATAAATGATTTTTGCAGCCTTCTGCCACAAATCGGCTCCAACTCAACATAGTGCTGATCGTAAACAACCAGCGTTGGTCTTCCGTTGAGGCCGGTAGGTGACGTCACGCATGGTTACACATAGTACTTACTATAATATATACAAGAAACAATTTGCAAAACACACCTAGTAGAAGAAGTTAAATTATAATGAAAGATTTAACAGAAATAATAGAATAAAATATACAGTGACATAATAAGTGTAATAATTGTTCAAGGTGAGAACTAAAATTATTTTAGACAACGCTTGTGTCATTTTTTTGAGTTTCCTGGCTTTTTTGATGGATGTTGAGAATGTTTTTTAATTGATATTTAAAACTATGTAAACATTGCAGGTTTCTCATTGGCGGTGGGATGTTATTCCAACACTTGGACGCGGCGTAGCGGAAACATCCTCTGAAAGCAGCTGAGCTATGCCGTTCCGTTACGAGCTGTATTGCGCATTCACGGGATCGAGAACCACTGCGGCTCGACCTCCAGGACAGTTTGTCATACAGATACATCGGTGCACGGTATTTTATAACATTAAAAAGAAGACATGCTTAATGTAACTTACGACGATGCCTTAATTTCAAAATTGAATGTCTATTTAAATATGGTGTCACATGTGCCCTTAACGGAATATCAAAGCAGAAACGAGCGCACGCGTTCTGGACACGTTGTAAAAGTTTTTGCGTTTTAGCAAATAACCGTGGGCCAAAAACTGTATCCATATAGTTTAATTTTGATAGTATTAGCGATTCCACCAGTTGAATACGTAGCTAGCTAATGTAACTTGATCGAAACGTTGAGGTAAATAATGAGGAAATCTCAGCCGTATGACGTCCACTGCTGAAGATATGCCTCCCTCAGAAATTTCCAAAAGGACCGGTTGAAAGCAGCCTGCATTCAACGTCGGCCTGATACCTTTGTCAGGTCGTCAGTCCACCTTGTCAGTGGACGACCTACGCTGCGCTTGCCTGTCAGTGGTCTCTACTCCAGAACCTTCCGGCCCCATCGGCCATGCGTGCTATGTGGCCTGCCCACTGCCACTTCAACTGGTTTATCTTCTGGGCTAAGTCGGTGACTTTAGTTCGTCTACGGATCTCCTCATTTCTGATTCGAGAAACCCCGAGCATAGCCCTCTCCATAGCTCGTTGTGCGACTTTGAGCTTGCTTATGAGGCCCATAGTAAGAGACCACGTTTCAGTGCCATAAGTCATCACTGGTAACACGCATTGGTCAAAGACTCTTGTCTTGAGGCCCTGAGGTATTTTTGACGAGAAGACTTCTTGTAGTTTCCGGAATGCTAACGCGGTTAAGTAAGTAATAAAAATATGAAACGGATTAAATCTCGTATAATTTTATATTATTTTAACCCAGCAACGTTTACACTATTCTGTGAACATGCTCACGGGTAGTCTACCCGTCAAAAAGTAGTACCTAAAGATTGTTTAACTTCAATGTATATGAATTACGTAAGCCTAAGAAATCATATATTATGCTATAAATCAAATACGAGTACTGGGGCCTTACTATGAGCTCTTAAAGCAGGCCTTCTAGACAACTGCCCGGTTTATTCGTACTATGACAACTTCATAGCAGGCCTACCCAGGCCTACTATTGAAGAACCGCAGAAAAACCGTTCACCTGTTTTTTTTGTATGAACTCTCGTTAACATGTCGGTCTAAATCCACTCAGTTTATTAGCTTACAAACGTCTAGGCGTCTGCGATGTTGGTTAAAGCAAATTATTAGACTGCCAGAGACAATATTATCCGTTCACCTTTGAGAAAACAATATTAAAACAGTTCACCTAATTGAGCGTCATGGTATGATTTCATTCAAAACTGTTTGTCAGGTTTAAGAACTGCACGGAACTTGCATGGTTTTTACGAAGCTGATAGTAAGGCCCCAGGCTTAATTTAATATTTTATTTTCCTATTCCTTGTCGAACGTATATTGTAGTCGTATCTCAATCATTAAGCGACATGACGTATATTATTTGTAATTTTCTTTGATGTGCCAATATGTCAAAGTAATTTTTTTTTTCGTTTTCCCTCCTTAGAGGGTTATGGTCCCGCACTTCTCGTGCATTTGCCAGTGTCAAGTTATTTGTATTACAAAGTTTTAGTAGAATATTCTGGTGATATTAGTCGTAGTCAGTCAGAGTCTGAGTCCAAAATGTCAGTCAGTCATGGTCCAGTCAGTCTAAGTCATGCTTTAGTAAAGTGGTGGCAACTTTACCATCAGCTTCTATGGAGTTTTGGAAACAACACGGAAAAACACGTTTCACCACATTATATCACTTGCCCACACTCATGCACGTAAAAGAGCACTTAATGAGTAAAACGCCACCAATTTTAAACATTAACACTGAAAAAAAGCATAAGTTTTGATAAATAATACAATGGAAAAACGTTGACTTTCCGCGTTCGCGCCAAAACTCGTCAATGTAATTGAGCAATCAAATCGCACCTCTAATTTGTATACCCTCTGTGGCAAAAACATGTCGATACGTTGTATACACATTAGAGGTGAGTTGTATTTACTAGAACAGATCAAAGGAACAGGTATTTTACGAGACTAGGTGGCATCTATTCCAATCTTCGCAATACTAAGTCTAACTAGTCTTCCTTCAAAAAATTTCATTCAGTACATCACCTGTACTATCTCTCTCTCTCTCTCTCTCATACGCTGAAGCCGAAGCTGAAGTCCGGTTGAAGTGAGACGATGCTATACATACAAACATCGTCTTGTTACATTTAGAATTGAGTATCAGACTAGTATTCTTGTGAAAGTAAAAAGTAATCTTTTACTTATTTAAACTGCAGTTTGTGCAGTTATTGTTAGATTTCCCTATGTAGGTATTAGAACAAACTTTTCTTTTAAATATGTGAATACATTTTTATAAAAGTAGATTTAGTGAATTCAAATCTCATAAATACGCTATCTTCCAAAGCCTACGCTTTGAATAAATTGAAAGTATAATATGTTGACAGTCCTAATCCTGTAAAAGAATGAAGGGAAGATATCATTTAAACATATAGCAAATAATAGTAGTAATAAATATAAGTAGTAGGTACCTATACTCTATTTGTTCTAGTCTACTATTTTTTAATTCCAAAATCTCTCATGAACCGAATCGAAGTATCGAGTCATTCTTTAAAGTATTATGTGAAGACTAAAGTACAATACGCTACGCAAATTGTAGGCGATACTAGGTAAGACTATGTGGAACAGGTATTTGGAACACGTATTTGCATGGACTAGGAACAGGTGCACCTAGTCTCGAATTTACCTAGTACAACCCATCTCTAATACACATGTTAAAAATAGAATAGAATTGACGCATCATTATCTCATAGTAAATGCAGAAAATGCAGATTGAGAAGATGTTTATGTAATAGACTTTACGTATTACTCCTGCAAAACTCCTTGGCTCCTAACTCCAAAGCGCTGCCCACACTTTGGAGTTAGGAGCCAAAATGATAATACTCCTTTAAAAAAAATACTCGTACCAAAAAATGGAACTGACTTCAACACTAAACGTATCAAATATATTGTCGAAGCAGGTTTTATGGTAAAAAAAACACGCTTTTTAGTGACCCTTGCTACTTACGGGATCGATTGTCATTCATCGTCAATTACGATATCATCAAGATAAGCGATACATTTTTCAGTTATTGGATTGTAACTAGAAAATAGCTTGACCGAATTTGATGAAATATAAATGACACCTCGCTAGTACTACCAATTAACAAAATCGGACTACTCTGTACTGTAAAAGTTATGCGTGAAAATATACTTGAGAGTAATAGAGTAATAGACTTGAGAATCTCCTCCCTTTAGAAGTCGGTTGACGAAATATTGAAACCAACTCCATAGTTATAGTATATAGTTGTATAACTATGGACGATAAATAGTTTAGCCCTGCCTGAATGACATCTGTCTATGTTGTAATAGTGTGGTAAATCTAGATTCAATAAATTTCTGTTATGTTGGGTCTGCTTCGTCATAAATTATGTATGTGAATACATCACTATGCTCTATTGTCAATAGTTTGCTCAGAGTGCGTGATATCAGTTCTTTTCGGAGTTACTATTGCATATTTTAACTTGGAAAAGTAGTTATTGTGACACAACTGTATAAGTTAAACATGGTATTGCAGACGTTTTTGTAGATAGTGATGTCCTCTATATAACTGTAGTACATTACTTTGCTCTATTGTCAATAGTTTGCTCAGAGTGCGTGATATCAGTTCTTTTCGGAGTTAATATTGCATATTTTAACTTGGAAAAGTAGTTATTGTGACTCAACTGTATAAGTTAAACATGGTATTGCAGACGTTTTTCTAGATAGTGATGTCCTCTATATAACTGTAGTACATTACTTTGCTCTATTGTCAATAGTTGACGCCGCGTACGCGCTATGATTTTTTGGTACTTTTTTCACCTTGGATTACATTATTGAAGTTTTCTCATACGGATGTTTTAACTTTTTTTTAATATCTCTAGCCTATGTTCATCAGGGCTAATGAAGGATTCTAATGAGACAAAGATGCCTGGAAGCTTTCCACTTCTGCCTAATAGCCAACTATTGAATAAATTTGTTATTTTAATACTACTCATATGTAACCTCAATGTACAAAGACTTGAAAAAATAATGGCCCACGAGTTTCTTGCTGCTTCTTCTCGGCGGTGGTTCTTTTCCGAAGACAGCGGTAGAATCATTTAAAAATGTTGACGTTCATAAGAGTGTCTATGATGCCTAAACTGAATAAATAATTTTTGAATTTTGAATTTTGAATTTTGAATGGTGAACGATTTTTTAAATCGGTGTAGTCGTTTCAGAGCCTACTCAATTCAAACAAACAAACCAATCATTCCTCTTTATAATAGTGTAGATAGATAAATACCTTGACATAATAGGAGATCTTTTCATTAGGCCTTTTTTGTGGTGAAGTCTGTGACGCATGCTGACTCTGGTGACTCTGCAGAGTGGCATCTGAGGTTCTCAACAATTTCTTCTGTGTCTCATTTATGATGTCGGCTTTTATCTTATGATACGTTTCATCCATATCAATGATTTTTAGAAACACCTTAAAGAAAATAAATATTTCAAATCAAAATATCAGAATCAATTCATTTATTCTGTATAGGCCTAAGAGGGCCTTACAAATTGTCATTTTACATTTATTTTTTCGTAAATCTAAAACCAGATCGGAACGCGATCATGACTGAGAAGATCTGACAAAAAACTCAACAGGTGTCTTTTTCAATTGTTTACACATTTACAGTTAGAATACATCCACAGTTAGAATGTTTATATCTTGAAACTTCTGTCTAAGTGAAACTCTGAGAGCTACACTGCACATAGCTCGTATAGCCTTTTTTTGCAGTAAGAAAATAGAATTAAGATCTGCAGAACATCCCCAGAGCAGTGCGCCATAAGTCATAACACTATGGAAATAACTAAAATAAACTATTCTAGCTGTGTCTACATCAGTTAATAGTCTAATTTTTTTAACAGCATAAGCCGCTGAACTGAGTCTACTAGACATTTTTTAATATGGGGACCCCATTGCAATTTAGCTTCTATAGTAATTCCTAAAAAGACAGTTGACTCCACAAGGTCCAGCCCTGTTCCATTCAATTGTACCTATATTGGTTTCTGCTTGTCTCACATTTGATGTCGAGAACTTTATACAATTAGTTTTCTTCTCATTGAGGGGAAGATTATTTGTATTGAACCAATTCATAACTTTAGCGAGTGCATTGTTAACATCGTCAGATTTTAATTTTAATAAATTAATATATAAAGTAATTTAATTTTAAATAACAGTGAAGTGTTATCTGCAAACAATACAATATCGTAATTATTCCTTAGATAATAAGGTAAGTCATGAATATAGATTACAAACAAGAACGGCCCTAGTATTGAACCTTGTGAAACGCCCATTGAGACTTTTTACCATTTATATATAAAACCTTTGAATTCCTATTGTTTAAATATGAAGTCAAAAGGTTGAGAGCCATGTTCCTAAGATCGTAGTGTTATAATTTCCTGACAAGTATGTATATGGTCGGACGCAGTCAAATGCCTTAGACAAGTCACAAAAACACCTAAGACAATTAATTAAATTAATAAGGCAGCAAAAGTTATTACCAACCTTGTATATCAAAGTCAAAGAGAAGCAAAGACTAAAATTAACAATTGGCTTCAAAATTTCGATTATGATGAAACTGAACAAATATTAAAGGTAATTACTTCACCAACCCAACGAACTAACAAAAAGATAATTTAAGTTAATTGTAAACATGTATATTTTATGGAAATAAATATTATTTAAAAATTTTCACGGCTTTGTTCTCCGGTCCTTTACAAAGGCATAAGTGGGGCTATAGCCAACACTTAGAGGCCTGTTTGGTATAAAATATACAAGTGTATAAAACATAATTTGGGATGACGGTGACATGGATTATCTATTACAAAAATGGGTTATATCGCAAGGCTATTGATATGAACTTATACATGTAAGGATGATAGATGGTTATTGATGAGACTACGGTACCTGCCAATTTCAGTCTCATCTTAAAGTATTAAGGTGACTTGCCACCCACTAAATGGGCCCCCCATAAGGGCCACCATCAATGGTGACTAAAGGGGCAACATTGGTGTGGATAGCTAAAGGGTGTAGAGGTGTGCTGCGGTTTCAGTAGAGCGCTACTACCGGCGTTATGCCCTTTAACACTTCCACCCTTGGAGCTTATTGTTACTTGCTCTTGCGTCTCCACCCCCAGACGGCCAATTAATGCAAGCCGGGGGTCAGAGGTCTCATTTAGCCCCAGGGAGAATCAGGGTCCACGGTGTCGCCACTCACCGACGGCTCGCCAGAAAGCCGCCCCTGCGGTATATTATTATTATTATTAATTCTCCCAGGCACCAAATACATTTCATATAAGTTCCATACCTGCGTCTATAGGTAGTAGGGCGAAACCTTGTAAACACAAATTGATTTTTATGGAAAATTTTGTTAGCACTAATTTAAATTACAATAAATTTAAATCTAACTTAGTGTAGGTAGTACAGAAATAGGCCTAAAATTTTTAGGATCAGTAGTACTACCTGATTTGAATAAAGGAACCACTTTACTGTACTTAATTAGGTCAGGTCAGGCCCACATGCAACACAACTATTACACACAGGTGCTAGATTGGGTGCAATGATATCTATAATTGAAGAAACGGTCTTCACAGAAAGTCCCCATAGGTCTGCCGTTTTTTGTATCAAGACTTTTAAAACTGCTTACTCTTTGCAATTAACTAGTGAAATTTAAAAGTTGTGTCACATTCAGTTACACTTTGTTTAAGTAAGATCTCAGCAGAAATGGAGGAAGATTTTAGAGTTTTGGTTGTTAAAGAAGGAATGTTAGTGAAGAAATTCTCAAACTCGGCCGCTACCTCCAAATCCGCTCTAACATCTTCATTATTAATTTTTAAATGAAACACGCACTGTATTTCTACCAGTTTAACTGTTTATGATATTCTATGTCATTTTTATATTAACAGAGTTTTTGAGCTTATTCCTTAAATGAATAGATTAAGCTGAAGAACAGGCTCGTTTGAATAACTTCGAATAACGTTTGACATATTCCAAAAATACAGGATTTTGATTATACAATCTTTTATGGTATACGCCATATAACTGTTGCCTACTTTTATAAATTCTTGAAGTTTCCCATTTACCAAACCAGGCATGATTATCAACATATATTGTTTTTGGTACAAACACTTCGGCAAATTCATCACTGATAAGGTGGAACAGTGAGTTATGATATGGTATATTTGGGTCATTGTGACTGGCCCTGGGAAATTGAAACTATTTTATTTGGAAGGATTGGGACTGGGAAAGAAATAGTTTCGATTTATGTGGACACTTTAATTATAGTTTGATCCATAAAACTAACTTACCGGTGAAAATTGCTCAACAAATTCTTCCCTTGCACGATTCATAGATCTTTTCAACGACCAATACTGGCATATATTGATAGGATCTTGGACTGATGTGACTTTTGGGGATTCAACATCGGAAGTATTTTCAGTTGATTCGGCTGGTTCAGTTTTAATTTGTTTACGAGATTCAACACCAGAATCATTTTCATTTGATTCTGCTTGTTCAGTTTTTATTCTTTTTCGAGATTCAACACCAGAATCATTTTCATTTGATTCTGCTTGCTCAGTTTTTATTCCTTTTCGAGATTCAACACCAGAAGCATTTTCATTTGATTCTGTTTGTCCAGTTTTAATTGGTTTTCGAGATTCAACACCAGAATCATTTTCATTTGATTCTGCTTGTTCAGTTTTTATTCCTTTTCGAGATTCAACACCAGAAGCATTTTCATTTGATTCTGCTTGTCCAGTTTTAATTGGTTTTCGAGATTCAACACCAGAATCATTTTCATTTGATTCTGCTTGTTCAGTTTTAAGTAGTTTTCGATATCCATCACCAGGAGCATTTTCATTTGATTCTGCTTGTTCAGTTTTTATTAGTTTTCGATATTCAACGCCAGAAGAATCTTCAGTCGATGCTTCTTGTTCAGTTTTAATTTGTATGTTGCCTACTTCTTTCATCGCTGTAGTAGAAACTGCCTCAGCTTTTAACTTTGTTCGGTTATGTTTCCTATTTGATTTACGAACTTTTCCAGTATATATTTCCTCAATCTTAAATAATAATAATAAACATATAACTGATCGCTGTCTGTACATGGAAGGTAATATGAGAAATAACATTATTGGGACTAATAAACATATATGGGATGTAAAAAAAAATAGAATTTTTTTCTGTTTGTCTGTGCGTTTGTGCACGCTAATCTCAGAAACGGCTTATCCGATTTAGATGTGGTTTTCACTAATATATTGTGGTAAGCTTCACTTAAAATTTAGTGTGTCATGTCAATCGGATCATATATATAAAAGTTATTGAAATTTAAAGAATAACTTTCTCGCCACTACACCAAGACCGAGCGAGCGAAACCGCTGGCGGGATAACTAGTCTTAAATAATAACAATAAATGTCCGAACGTATTTTTTTTAACTTAAATACTATTAAGCCAATGGGACAGTCATGATTTTGATGGTAAGCGGTACACTTCTCTACGAAAATGCCAGTGCAGTGTGAGGCACTGCGCCCGTCATTTTTAGTCTCATTCGCCCAGCAATTGGACTTGCTACGGTGCCCGTCACACCCTAACACAGTAATGCTTGCGCACTACTGCTTCACGATTAGAATTCTTAGCAACAATCAAGACGCTTGTGTTATGTAAATAAAAATATATTATTACCTTTCTAGTTATTTCTTCTAGTTTCAGAGATATGAGCCTTTCAATGTTTCGCTTAAAATATTCCTCGGGGTCATCTAAAATCGTATATGGGTGTCAGTTATTAAAATTATATGAGCATGACCAGCATTTTATTTAACAACCCTATATGTATGCGGGTATTATTCTTTTTCCCTGATATCATTAATATGACGTCTTTGATAATTAGCGCACAATATTGAACGGGGTGGTTTAAAATCGATTTTATTATTAAAAACCTATATTCACTGCTCCGCTACATTAGTGACAGTAACAGTTACTACACGAGACCTCTCTTCTCTTTTCCCCACTTCTGAGGATTGCGACCACGTACAAACAGTCTCCATTGGGTGCGGTCATATGCTATGTGGAGCGCACGGTGCATACTTCCGCCCACTGCTTTCTTAACCGTGTCACACAATCTTGCAGGCGCCCTTCCCTGAGCACGTCCACCGTCATGTTTTCCTAAAATAACATGTTTCTCCAGAGAGTGCTTTGAAGACCGCATAACATGTCCCGAAGAAGCTGAGGGCTCTTTGTCGACGGTTTAAGGCAATAAGTAGGTTGATTTATGGTCCTTTTAGTATGGACTCATTGGCTCTTATGGCAGTCATAAATACAAGTAGCTACCTACGCCACCACATCTCGAAGACTTTCTTACTGCTATCATTCCTTCTAACAGTCCAAGTCTCGGCAGCATACAAGAATATGGAAAATATTAGAGCATGAACCAAGCGCACTTTAGTTGTACGTCGAATACCTCTGTTCTTCCAGTTTTGTTGAGGTTAATCATAACACTCTTGGCCATACCGGCTCTATGGCCAATTTCGTAAGTGCAACCAACGTAATGGGTTATCAATGAGCCAAGATTTACAAATCGCCGACTTTTTCATACCCGTCGAGTGCGTCGGTTAATGAATGTACATCTACTCTGTCACTACCATTGTTTTTGTTTTCGAATGGTTGAACCTAAGACAGAGTGCGGTACTTTAACTTACTTCAATTTTCTTCAGAAGAGTTGCTATTTTAATTTTATTTAACGCACCTGTCGTGGTATCGTCTACATATCTAAGATTACTGACCCTACGACCACCCACTACAACACCACCGTTCCAACCATCCAGATCTTCGTCGCTACGCTCTTGACAGAGCGGTGTGATCATCACTTGAGATTGTGTAACGCGCCTTACAATGCGTCGCTATTCCTCTCTGCCTGCAGCCTTCCTCGTGCACGCGAGTAGAGAACCGTTTATGGCTTCTCGTATCCATAATTGCCATCCAGGTATTTCCATATAATATATTCTCCGTACAAGTTGAACAGCTTAAGAGACAGTATGATTTTGGGGTACGCCACTTTCTGTGTGTAAAGCTTTGGATTCCTGGTTTTCCAGTTTCACAAAGCTGAGCCATCAAGGTACAGATTCTGTATAAGACAGGTACACTCATCTCCACTAACACATCAAACATCGTCCTCCGCTGTACGCAATCGAACGCTTTGGCATAGTCTATAAAGCAAAAGACCAGCGGTTTGTTAAGTTCTCGACATTTATCACACAGCTTCATGTTTCAGTCCTTTGATGGCGTCCTGCACCTCCGAAAGCAAGATATCCGATTCTTTGGAGCAATCGTCCCATCTTTCCATGCCAAGTCCTATAGATCCTCCTATCCTTTATCTCTATAGAGTTTATGCAGTAGTTTCTTCATCTATCCAAAACATAATCTGACTCTGTCAAGCTGTTACATCTACCATCCTCATTTCTTAATTTTATTTGTATTAAATGATTTAATATTATTAAGTAAATACTATTAAGCCAATGGGACAGTCATGATTTTGATGGTAAGCGGTACACTTCTCTACGAAAATGCCAGTGCAGTGTGAGGCACTGCGCCCGTCATTTTTAGTCTCATTCGCCCAGCAATTGGACTTGCTACGGTGCCCGTCACACCCTAACACAGTAATGCTTGCGCACTACTGCTTCACGATTAGAATTCTTAGCAACAATCAAGACGCTTGTGTTATGTAAATAAAAATATATTATTACCTTTCTAGTTATTTCTTCTAGTTTCAGAGATATGAGCCTTTCAATGTTTCGCTTAAAATATTCCTCGGGGTCATCTAAAATCGTATATGGGTGTCAGTTATTAAAATTATATGAGCATGACCAGCATTTTATTTAACAACCCTATATGTATGCGGGTATTATTCTTTTTCCCTGATATCATTAATATGACGTCTTTGATAATTAGCGCACAATATTGAACGGGGTGGTTTAAAATCGATTTTATTATTAAAAACCTATATTCACTGCTCCGCTACATTAGTGACAGTAACAGTTACTACACGAGACCTCTCTTCTCTTTTCCCCACTTCTGAGGATTGCGACCACGTACAAACAGTCTCCATTGGGTGCGGTCATATGCTATGTGGAGCGCACGGTGCATACTTCCGCCCACTGCTTTCTTAACCGTGTCACACAATCTTGCAGGCGCCCTTCCCTGAGCACGTCCACCGTCATGTTTTCCTAAAATAACATGTTTCTCCAGAGAGTGCTTTGAAGACCGCATAACATGTCCCGAAGAAGCTGAGGGCTCTTTGTCGACGGTTTAAGGCAATAAGTAGGTTGATTTATGGTCCTTTTAGTATGGACTCATTGGCTCTTATGGCAGTCATAAATACAAGTAGCTACCTACGCCACCACATCTCGAAGACTTTCTTACTGCTATCATTCCTTCTAACAGTCCAAGTCTCGGCAGCATACAAGAATATGGAAAATATTAGAGCATGAACCAAGCGCACTTTAGTTGTACGTCGAATACCTCTGTTCTTCCAGTTTTGTTGAGGTTAATCATAACACTCTTGGCCATACCGGCTCTATGGCCAATTTCGTAAGTGCAACCAACGTAATGGGTTATCAATGAGCCAAGATTTACAAATCGCCGACTTTTTCATACCCGTCGAGTGCGTCGGTTAATGAATGTACATCTACTCTGTCACTACCATTGTTTTTGTTTTCGAATGGTTGAACCTAAGACAGAGTGCGGTACTTTAACTTACTTCAATTTTCTTCAGAAGAGTTGCTATTTTAATTTTATTTAACGCACCTGTCGTGGTATCGTCTACATATCTAAGATTACTGACCCTACGACCACCCACTACAACACCACCGTTCCAACCATCCAGATCTTCGTCGCTACGCTCTTGACAGAGCGGTGTGATCATCACTTGAGATTGTGTAACGCGCCTTACAATGCGTCGCTATTCCTCTCTGCCTGCAGCCTTCCTCGTGCACGCGAGTAGAGAACCGTTTATGGCTTCTCGTATCCATACTTGCCATCCAGGTATTTCCATATAATATATTCTCCGTACAAGTTGAACAGCTTAAGAGACAGTATGATTTTGGGGTACGCCACTTTCTGTGTGTAAAGCTTTGGATTCCTGGTTTTCCAGTTTCACAAAGCTGAGCCATCAAGGTACAGATTCTGTATAAGACAGGTACACTCATCTCCACTAACACATCAAACATCGTCCTCCGCTGTACGCAATCGAACGCTTTGGCATAGTCTATAAAGCAAAAGACCAGCGGTTTGTTAAGTTCTCGACATTTATCACACAGCTTCATGTTTCAGTCCTTTGATGGCGTCCTGCACCTCCGAAAGCAAGATATCCGATTCTTTGGAGCAATCGTCCCATCTTTCCATGCCAAGTCCTATAGATCCTCCTATCCTTTATCTCTATAGAGTTTATGCAGTAGTTTCTTCATCTATCCAAAACATAATCTGACTCTGTCAAGCTGTTACATCTACCATCCTCATTTCTTAATTTTATTTGTATTAAATGATTTAATATTATTATTATTATTAAAAAAACTTCATTGAAGAAATTCCACTTTGCTTCGCTAGTCATACGAGTCAAGGGTCCCATTCCCAGGATTTGGTTTTATGGCGCTTAATTTATTTTATGGCGACTAGTGTCGCGCAAAATGAGATACAAAGTGTTTTACTATTTGTTCAAGTAAAATATATTATTATTTATTAAAGAAGGTGGTGGTCAGTGTAGTTGGGTCAGTTGGGTACGAAATGCGCGAAGGCATTCGCCGGGACAAAGTTTACTAAATAATTAATCGTAGTAGGCAGTTTTACTGTATTAAGAGAGTAAAACCTGCCTACTACCTAAGCGCCGGACGCTCACGAGTACCATAAGGCAGTTAAGAATACCTCAAAAAGTTAAGTCTCCTAGGAATGTTTTCCTGTAACTATAACAGGTAAAATACCTAGGTAATATATAAGGGTATTTAGTTTTACCTATACAACATCAATAAGTACATTGCATATATTGTATAGGTACATATCAATATAGCTACCCCCATACACTCACCATTTCACTACACAACAAAACGAAATGTATTTTAAAATTAATAGGTAAATACAAGAATAATCGCCTTAATATAAAACATGGACTAAAAATAGTCCCGAGTTTAAAACAGGATTTAAATGCGCTACTGTCTCTAATCCACGTTTTATTAGTCGGTAAGGGCCTCTTGCACCAAATTAGGAATTAACTATGTTAATCCGCGTGTAACGATATCCTGATCAAACTCGGATTACGGATTGTTGAACTTGGTATTGCACCAACGTGAAATAAATTAGAATTAACTAATCCTGATAAATACCACCATTGCAAAATTAATTGAATGAATGACGAATGACCGATAAAGGTTAAATAGTAAAGCGGCCAAATTCTGAAGTGATTTATCACTGTGTTTCTATCTTTTTTAGGCATAAAATAAATCAATATATCTGTCTCTTTAAAACTTACTAGTTTTTGGTATTTTTCATTTTGTAGGGCTAGACTTTTCGTTATGGCGATTGGCGACGAAAATGTTTATCTGTATGTATTCACTATTCTGAAAGTAAAGTAATACGTAAACATACATCGAATCTATTGGCGTTCTAATCTGGTATTGCGACGTTGATCAATTGATTTCAATTTTCATGGTGTCGGCCAAACAATTATATGTAAACAAAATTATATAAAATTCATATCAATTAAATTTAATATAAAATATATATAAAATTCAAAATACTACGGAATTAAACACGGAAAATAAACAACCAAAACGAAGTCGAGCACCACTACCATAGAATAAATTTACTCCTAATACCAAGCGAGCGAAGCCGCCCGCGAGGGTCTGCTAGTCATTAATAAATGAGACAATATCGCACACCTAGATCTAAAGAGAGCTAAGTCGAAAATCTCTGTTTGTGAGTTATTCTCACCATCGAATTTCTTATCCGAATACCTATCGACCAATAAAACAGATTTATAAATAAGTGCACTACTCACTGCTAGATGGCGCTAAGTGTCCCTTTTTTTGAAAGCGCGAGCCCGCTTTCTTCTCACTAAAACAGGAACATCGCCAGTTGCAACCAAAGTTACAAGCGGGATGTACTTGCACATTGTAAACAATTTGGAGTTATTTTGAGTTGTACCTGTTTTGTTGAAATTCTATTACAGTATCATTTTGAGTTGTCGCCTTTTAGATGGTTACTGCTGAGTGAGTGATTATATTATTTTGAATTGAACCCGTATTACTGACAAGGTGAGTAAACATTTTATTATTATTTTGAGTTATTACGGTATTGTTGAAACATTTTTGAATTTCTAGTTGAGTCTGTTTTGTTGAGTCATATTTTAAACTCTTATATTTCTTTAAAACTCAATGAAAACCGAACTTTTTTGCTATTGGCCATTGGAATATTTACGTTTAATGATTATTTTATATTCATCCTAGAATATAAAGAGTTTGTTCCCTTTCTTATGTTCAGTTTTTGAGTTGGATCCGTTTAGATGGGTTTCGCTGAATATAATTTTACAATATCGCAAATGAGAACAAATTTGTGATCTGAATGGCTTTTTAAATTGATTTATCGTTACATGACCCTATACGTTAGTAAGAGAAACATTTTCTATTTCAGAAAAACAATGCAACGTGGACGTTTTTTAGTAAATATGGTAGAAGAAAGGGACAAAGAAAACATCACTCCCCTATGATGTTTACACAATATGAGACCGACTGGAAGATGACTTGAAAATGTCATCAAGTGATGAAATGTCTCAGAAATCTCATGTCGTCTTGTCAGTGGTTGATACAGCTATTTCCAGCTCGTCTCAACAACAAAGGTCTGGTACACTGAACTATTACATTGTATTTGGTTGACAAAAGTAACATCCCACCTAGGGTCATCCACGTACCTCCGTCATCAAAGGCGACTTCATCCAACACCAGCAGCAGCAGATTGAGTTCTAGTAGTTCGTCGGATACTGAAGATGATAGTGAGCAAGTACCTAAGGCCTCAAAACATTGTTACGGTTACTGAAACTAGTGCCCAGACTTCCGAGACAAAGAGCAAAATGAGATTACGCAAACCAGCAAAGTGGAAGTCAAAAATTTCGAAACAGCTGAGAAACTCTGGCAAAGCCTACCAGTCTCTATCAAAATCAAAGAAACAAGTGCCAGAGAGAAAAGTAGGACCATCCTGTGGAGACAAATGTTGGCTGAAATACAAAGACAAAATGGACGAAAAGTCAAGGCAACAGCCGCCTTATTGTCTAACTTGAATGAGAATGGAATGTCACATCATTACCAGCCTATAGGCTTGCAGAGTTTCGCACAGAATTCAAATTTCAAAATGAAGCCCATTCCCATTCTCCGTAAAGATAGACAATAAGACCTCAGGTCTTTGATGCATATTGGGGACTCGGCAATCTAGAAAAGCAAAGAGAATTTATAGGTAGTTCAGCACTCGCAACAAATAATAAAGCCTGAATATTGGTTTTCAAGCACACACAATTTTAGAGCCCTCAACACAGCCTTTTACTTTGAGAGGAATGGACCCAAAAGAAGACTATGCACGCTATTTTTCTTTCTTTAAAGCTATAAAACTGCCCTTTCCGAGAAAACAGATTCAGGAAAAAAAGATATTCTGGCTGGTAATGATAATAACGTGCAATAATGTTATAAAAAATATATCCTGTTTTTCTCATTATAATTAAAACAAAATATATCAAAGTTGTTCAGTGGTAAATAAATTACTCAAATACCTAGTGATATTAGAATAAGTAATTGTAATTACAAACAGTGATTTCAATGTGTCGTTATTAGAAGGTATTGAATTATTTTAAAGTTGATAATTTGTTAATCAAGTGAGTTTTTGAATTGTTTTTAATCTTGTCATTAACATTAAGTACTTAAACATTAACTATCTACTAAATTTTATACATCAAGACTTTTTATTATATATAGTAAATAGCTTTTTGGAGATAAGGTTGGGCATACTTAAGTATAAGTCAAATGTGATGTTTGATGTGCATTTTAAATTGTTTTTCATAGTATATTATATTATTTATGTTGTGTTTAAACATTTGTCAGAAAAATATGATTGTTAGCTCATATTTTATAACTAAAAGAAGCACAAGAGACTGAAAAATGTTATTGTTGCAGTATTAATAAGAAATAATGTTGATAGGTTTTAGTAATAGGTACTACTTTTCTTGATATTTTCATCATCCAATATACTCCTACTGCTGTGGGCCGAGCACAAATGCGATTGCGTTACATTTAACAGATTTTGTGCTCGGCCCACTGGTCACAGCTCACGCTGTTAATTGGACGAATTATGAATAATTCAAAATACTATTGCTTTTAAATTAATGGTGTCTCTTCAAAAGAGGGTCAACTAAAAACCTAATTCACCAACACAGGGTCAACTCAAAATAATGAAAGAAATATACATATATTTTTAAGCAATAGAGAAATAACTCTAAAAGTCCGATTTCCAGCCTCAAAACTTGATTAAAACTCCCGGTTCTTACGATTTTGTTATTCTAGCTGTGTATAAAAAACATAATTTTAAACAGAATACTCCTGTAGTGCACAGGAACACGGAAATCAGTTTTTCGCTTTTTCTCAAAAAAGTGTTTTTTTGAGTTAATACCTCTTTAGATCTAGGTGTGCGATATATTGGTTGAAGCTTAACTTGTGATAGACAGATGTGAGATCATAGTAATGGAACAACTGTGAGTAGATGTAATGTAGACATGAAGCATACTCGTAGTATCACAGATTACTGAATAAGAACAGATACTTCACTCAGTAGAAAATTTCCAATACCTATTACGATAATAGCCTACTCCCTCGCGTCAACAACCACTGTATGCTAAAATGCGCCTTAATGCTCAAGCGTACAGCAGTGATTGCTTCGCACCGCGCGATTCCACAGTAATCGCAGGGCTGCCTCTTCGATAAAATTAAATTAACATAACTTTTTATCTATGTTATTGAGAACTGTGAATATGTTCTGACTTTTATGTGGCAGTAAAAAGTTTTATCATTTATAAAATATTTAACCAACTTAAAAAAAAGGAGGTGATCAGACATACAGGCCAAACTGAGATGTTTGACTTGTATGGTTTGTAGGTATGTATGTTTGTGCGCGATAATCTCGCGTTTGGCTAAACCGATATCGATGCGGTTTTCAGAAAAGGATTTGTTACATTTAGGAGAAAATTTTAAAATAAGTATAATACTTCTTAGTTTGATGATGATCTTCGGAGATGTTCACTAGAAATGAAAAAAAAAAGCCTTAAAAAAAGAGAACCGACTTCAAATAAAGCACTAAGCCGTAAGTTATTTTATTAACGAGTGTAACTCTCTCACACAAAAATACATAAACACTGCAGTTTTCGAAAGTTTTCACGCGAAAAGTCGATGGCCTTCAAAATAAAAAATATATCTAGTTCCTAGTTGTACATATCTAGGTGTATTGTACTACTACCAATTATCACGAATCAAATTTATTAAGATTAATTAATTTGATTCTTTTTCTCGCAACAAGTCACCTTACAACAGACGCGGCTTGTTCAAAGGTTTTCATCGGGCGTAAGAAAAAGAACTCTCGCTACACAGACTTAAAGCGCATTTTGATTCGTTACGAGCGCGTCAAGGACTTGTAGGCACATTTTTTGAAGGTCACGTCCGTGCTTTGCAATGTTTTATGAACATTATTGCAGTTGTTAGTTTAGCAGTTTATATTCGAATGTTTTCTTTCGAAGAGTGCATCTTCTGTACCTTGTACTATTAATTATTCTGTGGTATAACGTTTCTATGCAACAAAATTATGTAAATATGTGTCTGAAAGGCAAGCTAATGCTTAGTATATACCTATTAAACTGTCAAATTCTAAGTGGATACCGGTGTCCGCACACCTACTGTCTTTTAATTATGTCTCTAATGACGGTATGTGAATGGAAAAAAATTTAAACGACAAAAACTAGTAATAATTTATCACTTACCATTCTTCATTGACAGGTAAATGGAAAAATGTTAGGTGTTTATCCCTTCTTTTGCTTGATTTACACCCATCTACAGCACATAAGGCACCACACGGCATCGTAATACGCGTACGAACGAACAGCACTATTAAAATTGAACGGCGTGCGCGCGCTTCGCTTGCGAAAACCGCACTGAATTTGAACCGCCGGCGGACCGAGACCGCTCGGTTGGGCGGTAGGCAGTTATAGCGCGCAAGTACATGGAGTGACGGAGGCCTGGTAGTATGTTGTCACTCACATCAGCATAGACACTTTAGACCCAGTGTCAATACCTACTGGATGCTCCGTGCCTAAGGCTGGAGTTCACCAACTAGAATTTAACCATTGATTACCTAATGGCCCCCTTAAACTTAAACAGTTGTTTAAACGTGTCGCGTTTTTTTGGTGTTCACCATCTTTTTAAAGCGAACGTTTAACTAATCGAGCGTTTTTGGACGAATGAGTCGTAAATGAATGAAAGGTATAATACTACTTTGAAAAGATGGTAGCGTATCTTGTACCATTTACATTTACCCGAGGTACATTCAAATATGGTAAGGTAATATTAATATACCACAAAATGTAATGCGTGACAAGTCAATGGTATGTTCCCAAGTTGTATGTATTTCTAATTCAGCACCTTTTTTTATGGTAATATCAAAGTTCTATTCGATGTTCCATGTGTTTGTATTGTTGGCGTCAGAGTTGTTACGTGGTAATATAAATCTAAAATTCATGTGAGTTTTATTGAAGTGATTATGGATGACATTATATTACAACTTTCTTTCAATTAAATCAAGTAATCCCAAGGCACTATGTTTGTATAAACAAAATCTTGTAACGAATGCTTTTACGTCAGTTTCTTCTAAATAATTGTGTCCACTTTGTAAAATACGGGGTGCCCGTAAAACTCGCTCAATATCTTCAAAGTCATCGAATACGTTATTTTCTTCAAAGATATAATTCTGAGGATCTGACATTTCCACGTAAATAAACAATAACCAATGGTTAAACAAGGTCGAAGACATCGTTTAACTTAAACAGCCGGTTACGGAACTAAATCAATAGTTACTGCTTGGTGAACAGCAAAATATTGCTAAACGGTCGTTTAAGAAGTAAACGTCCGTTTACAGTTTAAACATGTGTTGGTGAACACGGGCCTTAGTCTTTGAACATACAATTAAACCAGACAAAGATTTCAGTCATTGTTACAAGTGTGTTCGAACAAGTTCATAGATATGTACAAAGGTAGTTACTTTATTACCTATTAGAATTGTACGTCAATTTGTCCTGAATCCTCTGCAACAAAAAGTCGGCGCTGGTTTTATTTAGGCAAAACCTTCGATGAAAAGCATGCTCCCGCATTGTTGTGTAATTGTCAGTTCTCTTTAATACAGTTCCATTAAAAAATCTGATTCTAGAAAACTTAATATTTTTTCATCACCGTCGCTAAATGATACATCAGTTAAATCAGTCATTATCAAAGAAAACCAAGATTTTAGTTTCAACAACAATCTCTCGAATCTCGAATGTGGTCGAAACTATAGTCGGACCTATCCGATAAATATTACGTGAGTAATCCCGTATTTTTAATTAATAATGATTGAAAACCATGTTAGTTTTTATAACAAAATCTGAATACACTTTGAAAGTTTGAACAAACCGGCGCCTTTTCCCCACAGCCCACAGAGCCAGACCCTAGATTCTCCATGACATGACATCTTTTGTTTACAGCTAGAAATAACATAAATACCTAGGTATATGGATTTATCATTGATTGTTTTTGATTGTATCATTGATCTTTGATTAGAGACTTTAATTCGCCATTGATATAGGATACTCTAGTTTAATCGCGGATTTGTGTTGGTGCAAGACAATTTTAAGATCTAATCGAGGATTAGGCATTAACACTCGGATTAATTAGTTGGCACAAGAGGGCCTAAGAGTTTAAAATCAATACCTGATTGGACGGTTAAAAATTCTGTTCCTTGTTGCGCTTCTAAGCCTTTCATTAAGATATCATTATCGTTTTCCGAGGGATACGTTTTATAATAAATGTCTTTGATGATATCCGTGGTGTCGACTATTTGATCTACCATGACCGTCCAAATGCGTTCACGCACCGCCTCTTTCATCGCTCGTGCCGACACCTTCTGTGTAAATAGCTTTTCCGACTGGGGGTTAGTGTTTTTCAACTCTGTCATAATGTCGACGAGAGCGAGGTCCAGTAGTCCTTTTAACTGCCGCGAAGGTTCGAGGTCTGCGCGCAGAATCCACTCATACTTACGAGGTATGGAGCCACGACTCATGACTAACGATTGAGATTCATTGCTGGCGAGCTTTGCTGGCGGAGCATCTGAAGGTTTGATCACCTTGATCGGATTGGATTCTCTACTCTTTGGTGGCGCTGCGGCACGTCGTTTGGCAGTTTTGGCACGCTTCCGGCCGGAGTGGCCAGCGTGGCCGGCGTGCAAGTCACGCGGGTGGCCATCATATGCACGAGTGCAGTAATGGTTACGATTTTTATGCGACTGATTCTCGTTCTGTTAAAAAAAACAATAATTACTCAATAAAACAATAATATTACTAATACAATAGTACTTTATGTCCGTTTGGTTGGATTGACGTTACACCGACGTAGGTTCTCGTATAATTATGTATGTACTAGCTGCGCCCCGCGGTTACACCCTTGTGGTGACGGATGATGTTAATGAAAAAGTATCCTATATAATTATGATATTCCAGCGCCTCATGTATTTCAAATCAAATTTCATTAAAATCCATTTAGTGGTTTTGTGTGAAAGAGTACCAAACATACATACATACAAAATACAAACTTTCGTGTATATAATATTAGTAGGACTCCATTTCAATTACGAGTATATTAACTAGCTGCTCTCCGCGGTTTCACCCGCGCGGTGATGGATGATGATGATGATGAATCTTATATAGCCTATGTTACTAGCTTTCCAATGGTGAAAGAATTTTTGAAATCGGTCCAGTACTTTTTGAGCCAATGCGTTACAAACATACATACAAATCTTTCCTCTTTATAATATTAGTATAGATAAAACTTTTAATGTGAGTATATATTTCTAAAAACCATAATAACACTGATTAATAATGATCGAAACATTCTGTACATTTGAAATAATGTAGGTACTTAATAAAACTGTGGAAGTCAAAAATAAGCAACAGATCAATAAATAATTTACCGTATTTAAAATGTTTGTCTGGATGTTTATTACCTTAAACTAATATCAACAAATGTGTCGTAATTTTTTTTTACTCTGCAAAACAAGGCTTTTTCAACCCTTTCCCTACCAAGGATGTTGATGTTGTCAACTTATGAATGAAATCTTTTGTTTTAATTATTTGTGGTAGGGGGAAGCCAAGTCAAAGTCTAATCATTTACTCTGTATAGGCCTATGTGGGCATTTACAAATTATCATATTACATTTATTATTTCTTAAATCTACAACTGAATCGGAACCCGACCATGACTGAGAAGATCCGGCAAGAAACTCAGCGGGCTTGTCTTTTCACATATTTTTTTTATCGCCACTTAATATATTTATCAAATATTCATGTATTTTTAGCTCCAGTGTGTTGCCTTATAAAAGAGACCTGAATAATGGCATTAGTAGGGCAAGACACGCTACACTTTGACATCGTAATACACGAATAGGTAGTTCCTGGAGTGATCAGTATCAAGCTGTTTTATCCTCCAAGTAATTCGAATTTTTGTATTAACCTTTCTGACTAATGTATGTATGTAAGTAGTAATTTTTCCAATACTGTATTTTGGTTTGAAGGTATGGTTTCCGCCAAAATTACAGGCACGTTAGATTAACAACTTAATGTCTCAGGGTTATGGGGGCTAGTGATACATTCCTAAAATATGAGTTTTTTAAAATTGTTTTGTTATATTGGTGTTTTCTCTCCTACCAAAATACATGAAATTGGATGAATCTAGACTTGATTACACATCATTTATTTGTAAAACCAAGGATTATTATAGTTAATAAACTAACTAAACTTGCGGCATTACCACAGAGGCCATAATCTAAGAAATAGAATTGAAACTAACTAAACAGTAATACATACATACTCATACAAAGTAAACACTACTTGGTTTGTATATTTGAAATTATATTTTACTGCTTTCTTTTAGGATATTTAATTTTCATAAACTTTAGTTTCTATTTGACATAAGCCTTGTGCCATTTGTAGTCTTTTATTTTGATATATCATTTAAAATTGCGAGCATAGCAGGGGCCACAACCAGAGAATCCAGCAAGATCCTGCCAATACTATTATGGGGCATCACATCCTCAGCAACTGAGGTTCACACAGATACAGGTACAGGTTGCCCGAGGAGGTGGTCAGTGCTACATCAGTGATCAGCTTCAAAAACCAGCTCGATGGCTGGTTGCAGAAAACTAAGGGCTCTCTTGTTAACATGTGATCAGTGCACCAGTGGAATATAAACATTGTGGACACTAAGTGAACTGTTAAATAAAATTTCTACAGTGTGACATGGGTACATCAGCATAGTGCTGCTCGCCCATAACCCAAATAAATAAATTAATAAAATATGACACCCACTCATAGGTTCTGGTGATTGTAAGGGTTCCTTAGTATGGCAAGGAACTTTTTTTAAGTTATTACAGTATTCATTGCTACTTCTAAAATTATTTTGACTATAATTTGTTGTAATTTTTGGAGTAATAAATATGATAAATATAATAACATGCTAGAGACAAGTTACAATAGGTACATACAAATTAGTTAATTACTATCACATTTTATCTTATCCACAACCCATGCTTGCAGTGCTGATTTCTTAACCACACATGTTGCAGTTCCTGGAAAAGTAAGTTGATTTCTGCAAAATATATTGTATTATAGGCCAAATATGGCGAATCGCGAGTCAACGGGTTAAGGGATCACATGTTGAAGAGTCATTCACATCAATGAAGCTGTAGTATGTACCCAAGATTTAGTTCATATTGCCAGTACTTTGTAATCTCAGCAAAATGTTATAATTTTAATGTTTTTGTTGCTCTACAGTTTAAATATTCTGCAGAATATTCTTTGTACCCCATCTACGGTTTGCCTTACGTGAGAAATTAGACATGATCATCATTATTATCTTAGCCGTAGGACGCCCACAGCTGACTCCTGAGCATAAGTTTCCCCCAGTATTCATTGTAGTCTTTGGTTTCCCCCCTAGGCTTTGAAAGAAACTTTATAGGCTGGCGAATCCGACGATAGAAAAATAATTTTCCTACCTTCATCCCTTGTAAATTTCCAGTCAATTGAGGTCCGCTTTGTTCACTTTGGTTTAGAAACGTTACTTATTCTACAGTTTTCGCGGTAATTTTTCTTTAACGCTTTACCACAGAATTCGCCCTATTTACGTCAAAAAGTATAATTTTCATACACCACAAACTAGTACATATATGCCGTGGTCCGTTTTGCGATAATTTTGCTCACAGTGCTATCGTCTACCAAAGCTGGTCCGAGACAAATATCACGATTTTGACAGCTCGTGGCACTGTAAGCGTGTTGTTAATTCGGACCAGAGTTGTAGCAATAACGTACCATTTGCGCGCGAAAAACAAAAATCATCAAAATATCGTGCATAGTGTGAAGGTTAACTATGTAGTGTGTGGATTAAAAAGAAATAATGGAATGGATAGACCGACTTTATAACTTTTACATCAAAAAGAAGGGACACCAGTAAATACATTGTAGAAATAAACAAACACCTGTCACTTTTGACAGAACGCTCACGACGATTATGGTGTAGAGCATGGTTCGTGAAATCGTCAATATGGCGGCAGTTAAGACGTCATCGATGACGTAGCGTGGGCCATCGTAATCACGCTCACGGTGAAAGGGACCGACTTTTATCGCGCTAATATCGATTATAGCCAATTAGGACCGCAGTGATAGTTACATATTTTTTTGGGGTTGGCCAATGGCCATCCTGCCAGATCTGATCTGACAATATTACAAAACGAATCTCAAGGTTCCATCTTGCCATAGGAATACTTTTACCCGAATTATCGGGTAATTAAAATATGAAAGGACTGAGTGGTAGGAAAACAAATTATGGTTCTCTCAACTATACTATTTCCATTTCTTTATCTTCTCGATGACAGCTCTTGTGAAAACTTGAACGAGCGTCTTTTTTGCATTATGTATGCATTATTTTATAAAAATATGACGTTTACACAAGTACAATCTTATACCAGAGTCGGAGAAACTGATAAGGATGGAGCTATATCGATAAACGTAACACGATAACAGACATGATAATTTTTACAAAATGTAAGAAACTAAACTACTGCCAGATACTTTTGTGAAAAATTAACCTATATTATATTTCATTACAAGATGTTACACGTATTAATTCTTGATTGATAATGCCAACTTCTTTAAAATTTTCGAAGCTGTTGTAAAATAAGTAGGTATAGGTAGGTACTCGACAAAGAAACGAAATAATTATAACGACAGGTAATCTCTATTTATTTACTAGTTGACCCGCCAGCGGCTTCGCTCGCTTGGTCTTGGTGTAGTGTAAGTGCCGTTTTAGAACCTCGAGGTCATGGGTTTGAACCCCGGGTTGGACAGTTATTGGGTTTTTCTGAGAAACAAAAATGTTTATATGGCGAAACGTAGGCGTTGAAAACACCGCTGCTTACCCCTTCGGGACAAGTATCGATTCACTCAAGATGACTGATGTTACCGCCCCGCGGTTTCACCTCCGTGGTGATCGTAAGGAAAAGTATATATCCTATTAAAATACCGCTGCTTACCCCTTCGAGGATATATAAGCTAAATTATTGGTTTTGTTGTGTTTAAAAATAACATGTAAATAGGTACATTCAAATATGGTAAGGTAATATTAATATACCACAAAATGTAATGCGTGACAAGTCAATGGTATGTTCCCAAGTTGTATGTATTTCTAATTCAGCACCTTTTTTTATGGTAATATCAAAGTTCTATTCGATGTTCCATGTGTTTGTATTGTTGGCGTCAGAGTTGTTACGTGGTAATATAAATCTAAAATTCATGTGAGTTTTATTGAAGTGATTATGGATGACATTATATTACAACTTTCTTTCAATTAAATCAAGTAATCCCAAGGCACTATGTTTGTATAAACAAAATCTTGTAACGAATGCTTTTACGTCAGTTTCTTCTAAATAATTGTGTCCACTTTGTAAAATACGGGGTGCCCGTAAAACTCGCTCAATATCTTCAAAGTCATCGAATACGTTATTTTCTTCAAAGATATAATTCTGAGGATCTGACATTTCCACGTAAATAAACAATAACCAATGGTTAAACAAGGTCGAAGACATCGTTTAACTTAAACAGCCGGTTACGGAACTAAATCAATAGTTACTGCTTGGTGAACAGCAAAATATTGCTAAACGGTCGTTTAAGAAGTAAACGTCCGTTTACAGTTTAAACATGTGTTGGTGAACACGGGCCTTAGTCTTTGAACATACAATTAAACCAGACAAAGATTTCAGTCATTGTTACAAGTGTGTTCGAACAAGTTCATAGATATGTACAAAGGTAGTTACTTTATTACCTATTAGAATTGTACGTCAATTTGTCCTGAATCCTCTGCAACAAAAAGTCGGCGCTGGTTTTATTTAGGCAAAACCTTCGATGAAAAGCATGCTCCCGCATTGTTGTGTAATTGTCAGTTCTCTTTAATACAGTTCCATTAAAAAATCTGATTCTAGAAAACTTAATATTTTTTCATCACCGTCGCTAAATGATACATCAGTTAAATCAGTCATTATCAAAGAAAACCAAGATTTTAGTTTCAACAACAATCTCTCGAATCTCGAATGTGGTCGAAACTATAGTCGGACCTATCCGATAAATATTACGTGAGTAATCCCGTATTTTTAATTAATAATGATTGAAAACCATGTTAGTTTTTATAACAAAATCTGAATACACTTTGAAAGTTTGAACAAACCGGCGCCTTTTCCCCACAGCCCACAGAGCCAGACCCTAGATTCTCCATGACATGACATCTTTTGTTTACAGCTAGAAATAACATAAATACCTAGGTATATGGATTTATCATTGATTGTTTTTGATTGTATCATTGATCTTTGATTAGAGACTTTAATTCGCCATTGATATAGGATACTCTAGTTTAATCGCGGATTTGTGTTGGTGCAAGACAATTTTAAGATCTAATCGAGGATTAGGCATTAACACTCGGATTAATTAGTTGGCACAAGAGGGCCTAAGAGTTTAAAATCAATACCTGATTGGACGGTTAAAAATTCTGTTCCTTGTTGCGCTTCTAAGCCTTTCATTAAGATATCATTATCGTTTTCCGAGGGATACGTTTTATAATAAATGTCTTTGATGATATCCGTGGTGTCGACTATTTGATCTACCATGACCGTCCAAATGCGTTCACGCACCGCCTCTTTCATCGCTCGTGCCGACACCTTCTGTGTAAATAGCTTTTCCGACTGGGGGTTAGTGTTTTTCAACTCTGTCATAATGTCGACGAGAGCGAGGTCCAGTAGTCCTTTTAACTGCCGCGAAGGTTCGAGGTCTGCGCGCAGAATCCACTCATACTTACGAGGTATGGAGCCACGACTCATGACTAACGATTGAGATTCATTGCTGGCGAGCTTTGCTGGCGGAGCATCTGAAGGTTTGATCACCTTGATCGGATTGGATTCTCTACTCTTTGGTGGCGCTGCGGCACGTCGTTTGGCAGTTTTGGCACGCTTCCGGCCGGAGTGGCCAGCGTGGCCGGCGTGCAAGTCACGCGGGTGGCCATCATATGCACGAGTGCAGTAATGGTTACGATTTTTATGCGACTGATTCTCGTTCTGTTAAAAAAAACAATAATTACTCAATAAAACAATAATATTACTAATACAATAGTACTTTATGTCCGTTTGGTTGGATTGACGTTACACCGACGTAGGTTCTCGTATAATTATGTATGTACTAGCTGCGCCCCGCGGTTACACCCTTGTGGTGACGGATGATGTTAATGAAAAAGTATCCTATATAATTATGATATTCCAGCGCCTCATGTATTTCAAATCAAATTTCATTAAAATCCATTTAGTGGTTTTGTGTGAAAGAGTACCAAACATACATACATACAAAATACAAACTTTCGTGTATATAATATTAGTAGGACTCCATTTCAATTACGAGTATATTAACTAGCTGCTCTCCGCGGTTTCACCCGCGCGGTGATGGATGATGATGATGATGAATCTTATATAGCCTATGTTACTAGCTTTCCAATGGTGAAAGAATTTTTGAAATCGGTCCAGTACTTTTTGAGCCAATGCGTTACAAACATACATACAAATCTTTCCTCTTTATAATATTAGTATAGATAAAACTTTTAATGTGAGTATATATTTCTAAAAACCATAATAACACTGATTAATAATGATCGAAACATTCTGTACATTTGAAATAATGTAGGTACTTAATAAAACTGTGGAAGTCAAAAATAAGCAACAGATCAATAAATAATTTACCGTATTTAAAATGTTTGTCTGGATGTTTATTACCTTAAACTAATATCAACAAATGTGTCGTAATTTTTTTTTACTCTGCAAAACAAGGCTTTTTCAACCCTTTCCCTACCAAGGATGTTGATGTTGTCAACTTATGAATGAAATCTTTTGTTTTAATTATTTGTGGTAGGGGGAAGCCAAGTCAAAGTCTAATCATTTACTCTGTATAGGCCTATGTGGGCATTTACAAATTATCATATTACATTTATTATTTCTTAAATCTACAACTGAATCGGAACCCGACCATGACTGAGAAGATCCGGCAAGAAACTCAGCGGGCTTGTCTTTTCACATATTTTTTTTATCGCCACTTAATATATTTATCAAATATTCATGTATTTTTAGCTCCAGTGTGTTGCCTTATAAAAGAGACCTGAATAATGGCATTAGTAGGGCAAGACACGCTACACTTTGACATCGTAATACACGAATAGGTAGTTCCTGGAGTGATCAGTATCAAGCTGTTTTATCCTCCAAGTAATTCGAATTTTTGTATTAACCTTTCTGACTAATGTATGTATGTAAGTAGTAATTTTTCCAATACTGTATTTTGGTTTGAAGGTATGGTTTCCGCCAAAATTACAGGCACGTTAGATTAACAACTTAATGTCTCAGGGTTATGGGGGCTAGTGATACATTCCTAAAATATGAGTTTTTTAAAATTGTTTTGTTATATTGGTGTTTTCTCTCCTACCAAAATACATGAAATTGGATGAATCTAGACTTGATTACACATCATTTATTTGTAAAACCAAGGATTATTATAGTTAATAAACTAACTAAACTTGCGGCATTACCACAGAGGCCATAATCTAAGAAATAGAATTGAAACTAACTAAACAGTAATACATACATACTCATACAAAGTAAACACTACTTGGTTTGTATATTTGAAATTATATTTTACTGCTTTCTTTTAGGATATTTAATTTTCATAAACTTTAGTTTCTATTTGACATAAGCCTTGTGCCATTTGTAGTCTTTTATTTTGATATATCATTTAAAATTGCGAGCATAGCAGGGGCCACAACCAGAGAATCCAGCAAGATCCTGCCAATACTATTATGGGGCATCACATCCTCAGCAACTGAGGTTCACACAGATACAGGTACAGGTTGCCCGAGGAGGTGGTCAGTGCTACATCAGTGATCAGCTTCAAAAACCAGCTCGATGGCTGGTTGCAGAAAACTAAGGGCTCTCTTGTTAACATGTGATCAGTGCACCAGTGGAATATAAACATTGTGGACACTAAGTGAACTGTTAAATAAAATTTCTACAGTGTGACATGGGTACATCAGCATAGTGCTGCTCGCCCATAACCCAAATAAATAAATTAATAAAATATGACACCCACTCATAGGTTCTGGTGATTGTAAGGGTTCCTTAGTATGGCAAGGAACTTTTTTTAAGTTATTACAGTATTCATTGCTACTTCTAAAATTATTTTGACTATAATTTGTTGTAATTTTTGGAGTAATAAATATGATAAATATAATAACATGCTAGAGACAAGTTACAATAGGTACATACAAATTAGTTAATTACTATCACATTTTATCTTATCCACAACCCATGCTTGCAGTGCTGATTTCTTAACCACACATGTTGCAGTTCCTGGAAAAGTAAGTTGATTTCTGCAAAATATATTGTATTATAGGCCAAATATGGCGAATCGCGAGTCAACGGGTTAAGGGATCACATGTTGAAGAGTCATTCACATCAATGAAGCTGTAGTATGTACCCAAGATTTAGTTCATATTGCCAGTACTTTGTAATCTCAGCAAAATGTTATAATTTTAATGTTTTTGTTGCTCTACAGTTTAAATATTCTGCAGAATATTCTTTGTACCCCATCTACGGTTTGCCTTACGTGAGAAATTAGACATGATCATCATTATTATCTTAGCCGTAGGACGCCCACAGCTGACTCCTGAGCATAAGTTTCCCCCAGTATTCATTGTAGTCTTTGGTTTCCCCCCTAGGCTTTGAAAGAAACTTTATAGGCTGGCGAATCCGACGATAGAAAAATAATTTTCCTACCTTCATCCCTTGTAAATTTCCAGTCAATTGAGGTCCGCTTTGTTCACTTTGGTTTAGAAACGTTACTTATTCTACAGTTTTCGCGGTAATTTTTCTTTAACGCTTTACCACAGAATTCGCCCTATTTACGTCAAAAAGTATAATTTTCATACACCACAAACTAGTACATATATGCCGTGGTCCGTTTTGCGATAATTTTGCTCACAGTGCTATCGTCTACCAAAGCTGGTCCGAGACAAATATCACGATTTTGACAGCTCGTGGCACTGTAAGCGTGTTGTTAATTCGGACCAGAGTTGTAGCAATAACGTACCATTTGCGCGCGAAAAACAAAAATCATCAAAATATCGTGCATAGTGTGAAGGTTAACTATGTAGTGTGTGGATTAAAAAGAAATAATGGAATGGATAGACCGACTTTATAACTTTTACATCAAAAAGAAGGGACACCAGTAAATACATTGTAGAAATAAACAAACACCTGTCACTTTTGACAGAACGCTCACGACGATTATGGTGTAGAGCATGGTTCGTGAAATCGTCAATATGGCGGCAGTTAAGACGTCATCGATGACGTAGCGTGGGCCATCGTAATCACGCTCACGGTGAAAGGGACCGACTTTTATCGCGCTAATATCGATTATAGCCAATTAGGACCGCAGTGATAGTTACATATTTTTTTGGGGTTGGCCAATGGCCATCCTGCCAGATCTGATCTGACAATATTACAAAACGAATCTCAAGGTTCCATCTTGCCATAGGAATACTTTTACCCGAATTATCGGGTAATTAAAATATGAAAGGACTGAGTGGTAGGAAAACAAATTATGGTTCTCTCAACTATACTATTTCCATTTCTTTATCTTCTCGATGACAGCTCTTGTGAAAACTTGAACGAGCGTCTTTTTTGCATTATGTATGCATTATTTTATAAAAATATGACGTTTACACAAGTACAATCTTATACCAGAGTCGGAGAAACTGATAAGGATGGAGCTATATCGATAAACGTAACACGATAACAGACATGATAATTTTTACAAAATGTAAGAAACTAAACTACTGCCAGATACTTTTGTGAAAAATTAACCTATATTATATTTCATTACAAGATGTTACACGTATTAATTCTTGATTGATAATGCCAACTTCTTTAAAATTTTCGAAGCTGTTGTAAAATAAGTAGGTATAGGTAGGTACTCGACAAAGAAACGAAATAATTATAACGACAGGTAATCTCTATTTATTTACTAGTTGACCCGCCAGCGGCTTCGCTCGCTTGGTCTTGGTGTAGTGTAAGTGCCGTTTTAGAACCTCGAGGTCATGGGTTTGAACCCCGGGTTGGACAGTTATTGGGTTTTTCTGAGAAACAAAAATGTTTATATGGCGAAACGTAGGCGTTGAAAACACCGCTGCTTACCCCTTCGGGACAAGTATCGATTCACTCAAGATGACTGATGTTACCGCCCCGCGGTTTCACCTCCGTGGTGATCGTAAGGAAAAGTATATATCCTATTAAAATACCGCTGCTTACCCCTTCGAGGATATATAAGCTAAATTATTGGTTTTGTTGTGTTTAAAAATAACATGTAAATATTGCGGGTGATTCACTCAAGACCGTTAAACTGGTGTTTCACCTCGGTGATGATGGCGGAATCGCTCTACTACAGTCGGCTGAACAACATAGATAGATGGATGACATGCGGACTCTATCGCCGAGCACGTTGTCAAAATCGTGCTTTTGACTATCAGAAACTGACACATCTTTGACAGAAATATATTGACAGAAAATAAGCACATCTTAACGATCTAGACGTAGGCGGAGATCTTACTATTTTGACTATGCTGAAACTAAAACAAAAGAAATAATATCGCGAAGCCAACCAAATTGAAAATCAGTACTAATGATCTATAGCTCTGCCATTTTGGGACTATTTAGTCGGGTTCGCGATATTATCACTTTTGTTGAGTTTCGGAACGCGACATTATATCATCCAACGCACGCTGTTTTGATAGATATAATTGAATTTGAATTTTGTGCAGCGGTAATAAAGTGCAAATTGACTCTTTGGCGTTAGGAACACACCTACATTGCTTAGACAACAGTGAGTGCTTGTTATTTAATATGAACTTTATAAATTGCAATAAAGTTCAAATTGACTCTACAATTTAGTTAAAAAACGTTTGTATGGAACAAAGAAAAGGGCTGTTTTTATGGTTTTCCCGGCAATTATTCGAATTTTTCTCGCCGTGAAAACCATGCTTGCACTTCAACAAACACGTAGAAAAAAGAATTGACCAAACTGGTCAAGGCGTTGAGTTATGCGCTTACCAACACATTTTGCGATTCATTTTTATATTATAGAAGATTTTAATAATTATAACGACAGGTAATCTTTATTTATTTATTTAAATCAAAATCTGATGAATCGTTACTGTCCCTCAATGAGCTCTCCCCAACATTTATTATAAACTCCTGTACTTGTATAATATCGAATGCCACATGAAGTTCCCAATCCAACGCTATAATGTTGTGGGTTCTTCTCACATTTTTTCCCAGTTTTCGGCAGTTACTTCCGCAGATGCCTTTTTTTTAATAAATCTTAAATCTTGTTTGCCGTAAAAGGGGGATGGGTATTGTTTCGAGCGGCGTGTCCTTTGATTTGTGCCTATATTAGTTCTACAGCATTGTAGGTACTGGCAATGATACGGCGGAAGTTGAAGAACCCAATGACCACATTCGGCAGCTATTTCGTCGATAACATATCTTTTAGGGAGGCTTTTTTCCGATTTTAAAATATTCACTAATTGTACATTTAATAAAGTACTATGGATCCACATTTTCGCCATGACGTTGGAGCCAGTCAATTATCTCGTTTTTTATTGGCCTGCGTCGGCATTTTATCAATTTGTCTGGAGTGATATCTAGCGTTGTCCATAATACGAGTAATTATGGACGGTTCTTCCAGAGACTGCACCATTTCTTTAAACCATCCTTCGTAAATCTCCGCGTTCATTTCTTCGTGGTAGTCCACTGTTTTCTTGGATTTAAAGGCCAGTAAAGCATCTGACACGAATCCTTTCGTAGACACTGCATGGCAGATGATAAGACCTTTCGTCACGTGTCGTCAGTGAAAATTACATTTGAGCAATCTGATATCTTTTTGGCTTCGCTCAAAAATTCGCAGTGAGCCATAGCAACTTCATGACGCTCCATCAATATTTTACGTTTGTCCGATTTTTATAAGAAAATCCAATTCGAGAGTCATCGAGAAAATAGAGAAATGGAAATAGTATATACTATCGAATTTAATTTTAATACATTTGAGTGTTGTGTGGCGTTAGTGAACATTAACATTGCTTAAGTAGCTGAAGCTTCTGTATCATCGCATTAATGTGAAATCTTGTATATGTGTTGGTATGTCAGTGTATTTGTTATTCTTTCACGCTGGGGAGATTTGCACATTTTGAACAATATTTTCCGATACTTTTGAAGATATGGGGGTTCGCAGTGGTGAACACAGATACCATAGTTTAACACTTATTCTATTTTTTTTTCATCATCATTATAATTTACCACTCATTACACCATCGAAAAAAAAACCAAAATTTTGTTGGCTGGTTTAGATCACAGTTTTTGGTTTTTCGTGGTAAACAAAACGTTGTATTACCATCGGTTAGGCCAACATTATACTTAGGGAGTTAATTCGTCGTTGGACACCTAAACTAATGTACTGGGCCTATTGTTGTATTTTTATAAGAAATAAAGCAAAAACATGGCTGATGAACCGCTAAGGTTGTTGGCCCACTTTTATTATTTCGTGGTAAATGTTTCGTTCTTTATACAACGGTTGGGCCAATGTTATTCCAACATTACTAGCATCTCGTTGGGCCACCGATTGTGGACTTAGTAGACCCGATGTAGTATTTTCGTGAGAAATGCAACGAATTCACTGTTGGCTGGCCAATCGTGTAGATATCTGGCCCACTTATGTTATTTCGTGGTATATATTACGTTGTTTATACATCGGTTAGGCCAATGTTATACCAACATGGCCAATTCCTCGTTGGCCCGACGACAGTGGCGTTAGTAGGCCCGTAGTAGTATTGTCGTGGAGAATACAAAAACATTGTTGGCGGGTCAACTGTTTGGATAGTTGGCCCACTTTTGTTTTATCGTGGAAAATATTACGTCGTTTATACATCGGTTGGGCCAAAATCATACCTACGGAATAAAATTCTTGTTAGTTTAACCATAAAATTTGTAGGCCAAACGTTAATATATAGTAGGAAAAACAACACGACTTTGTCAGCATGTTTACTACTCATCTCCTATTTAAATGCCAACCGTTGGCAACCGTTGGCGACGACACCCCATCGGAAAATGCTACTAGGGAATGCACTAAACGCCTGATGCTTTCAACGATCGATAAATTATGTGATATAAACGGATAGGTATTGCGCGCCCGTTGTTCTTTACGCCAAGCTCTTAATTAAAGCGCTTTGGATTGCCCAAATTGATTGGGACGAACAACCGCCGCATGACATTTGTTCCGCATGGCATCGTTTCCTTTTTTTTTTTTTTTTCCCGTGAAAATCTTTTATAGATACCACCGCCCCCGGGGGGAGCACGGTGGTTATGTGGGAGTCCGTATACCCACTAAAAACCCGGGGTGTTCCTCCAAGCGCCTTTATGTCGAGACTACAGGAACGTTTTGGCAATCGTCAGCGGTCACGACGACGCTAATCCCCCAGCAGAGGATCACAACGCGATGGGATTAGAGTGGACACTGATGTTTCGACGACGGACGCCCCCGCGTACGCCGTCTCAGTCCCCAATCATGGAGGTCGGAGAAGGGCGTGAAAGATTAACCTCCGACGCCCTGGTCTCTTTCTGCGGATTGGGGGCTCGGATACTAATTCCCGCTCCCTCTCCGCCACCTCCTTCTGCCCCATCACCTCCTCGCAGAAGGAGAGTGCCTCCTCCCATGGCCTCTCAGATCTCAGCATTGATGATATTAATGCTGGGAGAGAGAGGTCGTTTCCCACTGCAGCGATGAGGGCCCGTCGCTCGCCTGCCCATGCTGGGCATAGCTCCAGCGTATGCTGCGCTGTGTCCTCGACACAGTCGCAGTGGTGGCACTCGGACGTCGGTTCCCTCCCGGCTATGCGGCAAAGGTACTTCAGTGCCTCCCCTATATAAGCCCATGGAAGAGTGTTAAAAGCATTGGCGATGTCGAGTGACACCGCCAACATCACTCCGCCTTGGGCCACCACCTCGTTTGAATAGGCCTTGACTCGCTGGATGGCATTGACGGTAGATCGGCCTGCTCTAAAGCCGAACTGATTGTCTGACAGGTTCGGACCCACCCCGCGTAGGTGGCAGTTAAGGCGGCCAGCTATAACCCTCTCGAAAAGCTTGTCCGCCTCATCCAGCATCACTATGGGGCGATAAGCAGAAGGGGATTCTGCAGGTCTCCCATTCTTTTTTAAAAGGACAAGTCGGCCCGTTTTCCAGCTGCTCGGAAACTGGCTAGCCTTAAAACAGGCAACCATAAAACGTCGGAATCGGTCACCGAGAGACATGAGAGCTACGGCCCATGCACGTCCGGGAACACCGTCTGGACCCGGGGCTTTGTTTCTGCCTTTCAGTCTCAAGACGGCAGCACCTAACTCGCCCTGTGTTACTTCTGGGACTTCATGTTCCTCCCCATCTCTTTGCGCCGGTTGTTCTGGCTCCATAGAAGGAGGCTGATGGTCCGCCCTATAAGGAAACAGTGCGGACACAACATCGTCCAACAGCTGAGGCTCCAGAGTCTCGGTAAGTGGGGGCGCCCAAGGTCTTATCTTCCCCCTCACCATCCTATACGGTCGCCCCCACGGATCACGACTGAGACTCTCAAGCATTTCCGCCTTTGACCTCTCCTTTGCATTGCTTATGGACAGCTGCAGGGTCCTCACTTGCTCCCTGTAGACCTCGTACAGCCGTCCCTCTGTTTCTACATCGCGTTGCCGTCGCCGGCGGTGTCGCGTGTATGCCCGCCTTGCCTTCACGCAGCTAGCTCGGATATCAGCAATTTCACGCGACCACCAATACACTGCCTGTTTCTGAGGTCTAGCTTTGGCTCGGGACATACTAGCGTCACAAATTTGCATCATAGCGTCCCGGAACCAATGCGCTTCTTCCTCCACATCTACGGGTCCATCCGGAGGGCACTGCCAAGCCTGAACTATTGAAGCCTCCACCAGCGCTTCTTTGTCCAGAATCCTCAGCACCCACCTGGGAGACGACGGAGTCCGTCTTCTCGAACGACGAAAATCTGGGGTGTTTGGAGAGGTGGAGAAATCAAAACGGATGTATAAATGGTCCGACAAAGTCTCCACCTCTTCCATTACCCTCCACCCTCTTATTTTGCGTGCAACGGAAGGGGAAGCAAACGAGATATCCACAATGGAACCCCCATTCCATCGCACGCACGTGTTGGCCGATCCTTGGTTGAGAACCATGAGCCTGGTCAGTGTCACCCACTCCTCCAGAGCCTCACCCCGGGCGTCTGTCACTGGAGATCCCCATGCAAACGTCTTGGCATTGAAACCCCCCAGTACGAGCGATGGACAGGGTAACTGATGCCTAATGAGCCCATCCAACCAATGAGCACCCAACCCATCCAAGAACGTCTCGAACTCGGCGAGGCTTCTGTTTGGAGAAAAGTATACTCCGACCAGGACCAACTCTCGCCATTTCACTGCTACATATCCTCTGCCCTTTGATACCAGCGGCAAAGCTCCCAGTTCCGCCGAAGATACGATAGCTACCGATTCCTCACGGTCCCCTACCCAGTTATCCCAGGGAGGGACAAAGTAAGGCTCAGCGACCACAGCTATTTCAATGGACCACTCCGCCAAGCTCTGCAGGAGCAGATCCTGTGAGCGAGCGGAGTGGTTTATATTCGTTTGTAGGAAGCGATGTTCCATAATTATTACTAATTACAGATCGTCGCCTCCTCCTCCCATACTTGTGATGAGGGACAGCTGTTGGCTGTAGGGGTGTTAGTAGGTGCCAACACCCTCTTCCTTGGTTTAGGTGGGAAGCACATTTAGCTCCCCAACCTGTGCTCCGCCGGCCTGTTCGCTGCTAAACACAGCGAACACCGGGGTTTATCAGAGCATTGTGCAGCCTTGTGACCAGGACGACCACAGCGATAGCATTCATCGCTGCGGTCTACCTCTGAAGAACATTGCGACCGCACATGCCCCCTTTGCAGGCACCTATAGCACTGCAAAAGTCTGGGCTGCAGGATTTTTACCTGTGCTGCCACCCACCCAACCAACAAACGGCCTCCCCTCTCCAGACTCCTTGCAGCAGTCACTGGGCACCGCACCCATACAGCTCCGATGCCTCGGGAGTCTCTCCGGATTTCTCCGACCCTAACAGACTCCTTAGGACAACCGCCTCGCTCTGCGACGGCTGTGGCCACCTCCTCTGTGGAAACTGAGTCGTCAAGGCCTGACACTCGGATTACAGCGCATTTCATGGGCCTTGTTACTCTGACGAACTCCGTATCCAAAGCCTCCCTGAGCTTTTGCGCCAGGGAGTCTGCTTTCTCACTGCTGGTAGCACCTGGCACTTCCAGCATGCGAGCCCCGGTTACCGCCTGCCGGTACCGTACGCAAGGTATACCGCAGGTTGAGAGGTCCACCCTTCGCCGCGCTTCCGCTAGCACTTTCGAATAGGTGACACCTTTCTCCTCAGCTCCTGGCAGTAAAGTTATAACGACTGCTGCCGAGCGAGGAGCACTCAACCTGGCTTTATCTTTCCTGTTCTTAACCGTCCCGGCACTTACCGGCAAAGTAGCCAGACGCTGGAGCGCAGCTTCTCTTTTTCCTCCTTTCCTTACAACCGTTGTCCAGCCGTCGTCCAGAGACATAGACATAGATGGACGAGTGTGCAACCTTCTAGGAGTCCCCTTTGTTGGCAAACGAGTGTCTATCCGCTTTGAAGTGCCCTTCGTAGATTTTTGCGCATCCCCGTTCTTTTGGGTCGCCTTACGCTCGACCACCGAGATCTTTCCATTGTTGTTGTTGTTGGCTGCAGCCACCATTCTCGGTGCCGCTTTAGGTGCGACTCTCGGTACCACTCTTGGTGTCGCCTCTACCGTTTTATTTCGGTCAGCAGCAAGCGGTGGTCGCGAGCGCTTTTCAGGTAAGAGGCGCTCCTCAAGTGCCTCAAAACGAGCGCTCATCATGCCACCGACCTGCAACATAATTGTTCGGGACAGCTCTTCAACTGAACCTCCTTGCACTTCCATCCTCTCAGGCAAAATTGGCGGAGACGCTGAAGCCAGACGGGCCTGTGCTACTTCTTTCCGAATTTCTGCCATCTCTTTGCGGAGCTCACCCACTTCGCACTGCAAGCGGGCGTTGTCTTGCTTTAGTTTGGCCGTCTCCTCCGTGGAGGTACGGCTCTCTAGCACTATCACTGCAGCCTTGATTGAGGCCGCTGCCTCGTTTAGAGCACGCTGGAATGTGCCTTTCAAGTTACCCGACCTAGCTGCTACATCATAAATGATGGCAACGTCATCAAGCACCTGTTTGGACAGAGCCTCAGCTGTTAGACCGTCTCTTGCGTTTGTCCCGGCTAGTCCAAGCGCGTTCCTGTTAGCCTCTACGCGGCTCGATAGCTCCTCCAAATCTTTTTCAGCCTGGGCGCGAGCCTTTTCTCGCTTTTCTGCCGGGCGTCTTTTTTTTTAGTTTTAAGATATTTCAAGACACCCTCCGAAGCTGGTGTCTTGAATACCTCAGACGTACTACCATCCTCGTCCGATTGCGAGACTGTACCATCGTATCGGCGTCTTTTGGATCCCACTTGTCTCCACAGTGGGCTCGCAGTATTCCTAGACCGATCCGAGGCAACCGTCTGTACACTTGCGTCTGAATCAGATGCAAGTGACATGTTGTCGTCTTCTTCCTCCATCTTCTTCTCACTGTCCTTCTTCGTGGTCTTTCCTCTTGTTTTCAAGCCTTTGGTTTTTCGAGGGGCTGGGCCCTCGTGGCGGCGATTAAAATTCCGCGTTATTTAGGGATTGTACCAAAATCCCGTGTCAAATCAAATCAAAATATTTATTTGTTAAACATGTGTTTACATACTAATTACGTTAACGGCAGTTAGAAGATCGAAAAAAAACCGAAATGAATTAATATATTTAATTAATTAAAAGGAATAAAACTAATTTACAATTATTTCCTAATGAATAACCATTCCGCTTCGAAGTAGGAATATGGAATGCTTATTCTTACAATAGATTTAACTCACAGTGTCCGATTGACGTCATTGCTGCGTCGGCGAATTAAATGTGTTCAATAATTATCGGTGCATTTGCAACGTCGGCGATCTTCATATAGTAGACCTACGTAATTCCTCCACCCCTAGAACGGCGACTATTTTAGCACGTTGAGTGAAAATGTTGCCGGAATAGTGTCGGGATCTTCCTTCTTCATTGGTGCTGTTGGGGGTTTCTGGTCCGTTTTCGTAGGTGTGTTACATCTGCATACGTAGCGTCGGGTCACTAGTATGATAGTGAGTACAGCTGCGCTCGATAGTACTACGTAGAATGGTATGGTTGTGTGGTAGAAAGCATCTGATTTCAAATTGTCCACACGTAAGGAAGGCTGGATCATTAGTTTTTCTTGGATGCTGTGCAGCCCTTGGAGGTCAATGGAGTTCAGTTTAACATGGGTAGCTAGGTAACTTTGTTTCTCCGCGTCGTAGGGGATGTTCATCAGTTTGAGAGGTTGACCTTTGATCTCATCATTGTCATTTGTAATAGTAAACTCTTGTGATTTCAGGTGACATCCAGCGGGTATCGTAGCGAGGTAGCTTCCTTGCAGCATAGAGTAGTTCTTCTGGTTACAGTTGAGTTGTACCTTCGTTTTATGAGGGAAGGACAGAACATAGTGTTGATCGTCAAGTTTCTCCAGAGCTTCTCTCGTCAGGGTGACTGTCGTGAACTGGCAGGATTCCTGGATAACTTGATTGTGAATCAGCTCCTGGATGCAGTCAAATTTGGTTCGTATCTGGTGAGCGATTCCTTTTTCACAGAGATACCATTTTTTCAGCTTCGGGCATTCTGCCTTTATGTACATGAACGTCATCTCGTTAGTTGCTAGGAAGGGGAAGGAGGGGATAAGAGCCTGAGCGTGTTTGTTAGGTACTACTGATAATCTATAAAAATCATAACTATCCGTAGAAAAAATTGGAAACTTAAAAATAAAAACTATCTGCTTATTAATATAATACGATCCAGGTTTAATGATATCGTAATATTCCCTAAGTTCTAAATCTAAAATGTGCTCTCTGCCATAAATTAATTTAAGTTTCGCAACCATTGACTCTAGTGTCTCTATATCTATAGTCGAATGGTGAGTACTAGAAGCTCGTATAAAAGCTAAGCTATTTTCTATCCTAATTAACTCCTGAGTTAAGTCCTCTACGTTTTCGCTTATAACTTCTAAGAGTTGAGCGAACTTAGCATACTTAATTAGGTTGTTTTCTCTGTATGCGTCACTCTTCAGTATCAATTCTAAAGTAGAGTTGATTTTATATTCGTTACTTACTATCTGTGCTATTACGTCATTATGTTTGGACATCCACTCCTTACTCATACTGATATGTGCGTTGAACTCATTTACTATTTTATCTTGATTGGTTTCTAAAGTTTTAATTGCGTCATTATATCTTAACGCATCGGCGTGATCTAGGTTTCCGGTTAGGCTTTTTATGATTGAACCTAATCCGTCTACAAGACCTCTTTTGACTCTATTGGGCTCTAATGCTTGTAATTGTTTTAGGACATTGCCAAGCTTGCTAGTAAGATAATCTATTTGAATTTCGTACAGTGAGTAAGTGTCGTTAAACATTTGCTTTTGACAGTTTAGTAACTGAGTCTGTAGTGAGTTAATGTTATTTTCAATGTCATCTAGTTGAACGTACTGTAGAAACGTATGATGATGATTTGTAAGTCTCATAAGTCCGAGTTTGTACGGCAGAAGTCCTGGTCCATCGTCAAGGCTCTCAAGTTTTATCTGCTGAGGTCGCGTCATTGGAAGGATTGACATAAGCAGAATCCTGTAACAAATTGGCTGCTTTAGGCACGCGCTTAAGTCTCGATTTTGATTGGCAGGTCAGCTAAAACTGTATCTTGAGTATATCGAGGGGCGGTCTTTTGTCGATTGGCAAGTGGATTTCTTACAAAGACTTGCTGTTGAGGTGCATATTCCTTCTCGGGTTCTCTATTTTTATTTCTGTTCTCGATTAGTGAAGTGCGATTAGCAAGTGATGAGGAATTGATAATATCGTAAACTTGTTTCATACGGTCTCTATGAACTTGGGTATACTGTTGTAACAGTTGCTGTGTTATGTCAATGTCATTGCAGTCTCTAGGGTCAAAATGTCCGGTCAATAAGTCAAACGGTCGGCATCTTGTAAAGCTATGTATGGAACTGTTGTAGGCAATAATAGCGTATGGCATGAGATTTACTATAGGCTCGTCTTTGTGCTGTAATTTTAGAATTCTAAGATGTTCTAAGAGTGTGGAATGAAAGCGTTCAATATTACCGTTGTCGTTAGGTGAGTGAGCTAATATTTTATGATGATTGACCTTATGGAGTCGTGTAAATTCCATGAACAGCTGATTGGTGAACTCAGTTCCGTTATCAGTAATAATAGTTATGGGAACACCATGATGGGTACAGTACTGTAAAAGTGCTTGCAATATGATAATAGCTGTTCCGTCACGCAAATGATATGCTTGGCCGTATTTGGTGAAGACATCTATAAAAGTGACATATTTCTCACTCTGTACGGTGAATAAGTCCATGTGAACAATTTCAAAGGGCTTAGTGAATGGTGGCACAATATTAAATTGAGGTCTGACTGGGTTTCGGTCGTATTTTGCTTGTCCGCATATGGTACACTCACTTATATATTTCGCTATATGGTCTTTCATTTTTGGCCAATAGTATTTGCGAGACAAAGCTAAATGGCACTCAGTGATTCCGCGATGGTTTGTTTTACCATCGTGATAATGGCGGATTATCTCTTGTTGCCGAAGGTACTCCTTAACATTTTCTAACTCTACTTTTGCTAAGACAAGATTCATTGATGAACTTCTGAACTTATCTTGCAAGATTGGAATTATTGAATACATAGCCAAAGGAGGATTAATTAAGATAGCAGTTTTGACTTTCGGATTGACGTACTCTTTAACTGCATTTACTACGTCACTCTCTAGGTTCGACTCTGATAATTGAATACTTATACGTGTGTGCGTGTCAAACGGTTTAGTTATTATGGGCCGTTTTTTCACGTCACTAACAAGGCTGAAATGTATCTGTCGGTTAAATTTGTTGAAAGGTTCGTCTGTAATAGGGATTTCTAGTATAGGATTTTCGTTGCTGGTGTGCACTGTTTCTGTCGAGGAGTTCGCTTGATGAGCAGGTAGCGAGTTGGATGGGTTACCCTGTATGGATTCAGATGGAATGCCTAATATAGAGTTTAATTCTTCGATATCTTCGAACAATGTCCTAGACTCTTTAGTATTGATCTCTATACGAGACAAGGCATCAGCGTTAGTGTTATTTTTGCCTTTTTTGTATATAACGGTGAAGTCATATTCACTAAGTCGAAGTCGCCATCTTGTGAGACGTGAATTTGGCTCTTTCAAATTCATCATCCACTGTAATGGTTTATGGTCAGTCAAGATTTTAAACTTCCGTCCGAATAAGTATGGTCTGAAGTATTTCGTGGCCCAAACTATAGCCAAAAGCTCCTTCTCAATGGTACTGTAGTTAAGTTCGCTATCATTGAGTGTACGAGATGCATAAGAGATAGGTTTATCGGCTCCTATGGGGCCATGTGATAAAATGGCACCTATAGCTACGTTTGAAGCGTCAGTCGTTAGAATAAAATCTTTGTTGAAGTCAGGGTATTTGAGTATCGGGTCATTTGTCAGTAACGTCTTACATTGTTCAAAACTTTTGACATAGTCAGGGTCAAAGGCAATTTTCTTACCCTTTTTCAAGCACTGTGTCAAGGGTTTAGTGATACGTGAAAAATCTGGTATGAATTTTCGATAGTAACCTAAGAGACCTAAAAACTGTTTAATTTCTTTAGGAGTTTTAGGCATCGGATACTTCTTTATTGCCTCTATTTTGTCAGGGTTAGGTTTCACACCCTCGCTGCTAATAATGTGACCCAAGTAGGCTGTTTCCAGCTTCAAGAACTCGGACTTGTCCATTTGTATCTTGAAGTTGGATTCCCTGAGTCTTTGGAACACTTTCTCAAGATTCGTTATGTGCTCCTGCAGTGACGTACTGAATACTATTATGTCATCCAGATATACCAAGCAGATCTGGTTTTGGAGACCTCTGAGGATATTATCCATAACTCTTTGGAATGTGGAAGGTGAGTTCTTCAATCCCATTGGCATTCGGAGGAACTCAAAATGACCATGTTCCACATTGAAAGCGGTCTTCTGAATATCGGTGGGATCCATTTCAACCTGGTAGAAGCCACTGGCCAGGTCCAGGGTACTAAAGTACTGACACTTCCCCATTGTTCAAAACATCTGCTATGTTAGGGATAGGATACTTGTCATCAATGGTCTTTTCATTGAGCTTTCTAAAGTCAACTACTAAGCGCCATTTTTGTTTGCCCGAGGCGTCCGTCTTTTTCGGAACTATCCATATTGGTGAGCTCCATGCGGACTCGGAGGGTCGAATAATGCCTTGAGCTAACATTTTATTGATCTGGTCGCTAACCTCTTGTCGATGTACAAAAGGGTACCGATAACTCTTTGTGTGAACCGGTATTTCATCGGTTGTTCGGATGTGATGTTTTATTTGGTTCGTGAATGTTAGATTTTCACCTTCAATATAAAAAACATCCGAATATTTCGAGCAAAGAGCTATCAAATTAGCCTTTTCTTCTTCGTTCAAGTGGTCAGTACGTAACCGTGAAGTAACATCTCGTGCGCGGGTCGACGGTAGCTGCGTACGCGTGCACTCGGTATTAAATAATTCCGCGTGAGCTGGCCGATCGAGCGAGAATATTATATCGTTCGGTGTCGGGTTCTCGACTTCTAAATAGCCGCGATTATTAGTGACAGTGGTAACACATTCATGAACTATGCAATTACAAAGGACTTGCTCCGTAATGAAAACATCACCGTCACTAGAATCTACGGGGATGCGAATTACTTTAGAAGTCCCCGCTGGTATGATATCTTCGTACAAGTTCACATTACATGAGTTGTACATCCGAATAGGGTTCACAGCGGTCCGTGTTAAAAGTTGACCTTCTCTCAAATCGATTCGGGCCTCCCAGTTACTAAGCAAATCTAAACCTATGAGCCCGTCGAAATAATCATGAAACCTGTATATAAAAAGTTTAATACTATCAGGTTCACTGAACTCTGCAAAACACGGTAAAGTAATAGAGTAATTATTTTTACTTGTCGCGTGTATGTTGGTTACTTCGAATGGATCAAAATTGAGAGGATATTCTGAAAAATATTTTTTTACGGCCTCGGGGCTAATAAAAGATTGGTTAGCCCCAGTGTCTAAAAGTAGTTTTAATGGGGGGTCTGCAATTTGAATATAAGGCAATTGCCTCTGCGTTTGAAGGTTTAATTCTATGTTGGTTTTGGTGAATTCGAAACCACCTGAAAATCCTGTTCATCAGGACTAGTTCCTGCCTGTGGTTGATAATCGTCAGATACTTGGTTGTTAAAAGTCATGTCATTATAAGTCGAGTCACAAGCGAAACCGGTGGCAAAATCACTATAGTTATAATCAGTGTCGTAATTGTACTCCGGTTCGTAGTAATTGTAATACGAGTCATTATGAGCCGCGCATTCATTCATATCCATTTCACGCGATTTAAAATAATTAGACGGAGGTGGGTTACCATGCTTATTCCAATCATGTCCGGTAAGCATTTTAGTAGGGGGCAGCGGTTTAGGAGTGAAGCGCTGAATTCCGCTCATAGGCTGAGGGCCTTGAGTTTGGGGCGGAACATTTCGGGGTAGTAACCGAAAAACGTTACTACGTGGGTTATAGTTAGGCGGCGGTGCAGCGAACATTCGTTGCGTATTAGTTGGCATACGATATGCGTTTGGCTCAGCAAATTTAAAAGGTTGAGGCGGGGGCCGCATGGGGCGCATGCCTACAGGTGCGGGCCAGACAGGCATCGGTGCCTGGAAGTTCTGAGGTCGCGGTGGCATATAAGGTATAGCGGGAAGCGCGGGTGAGACCTTAGGGGTCTGCGAATTTCTAGAGCCTTTGTTTCGCGATTGTAAGTACATGATGTTAAGCTCTTCTTGGACATATTCAAGCGCCTTCTCGATTGTCGCAGGGCGCATGCATCTAATACGAGAACCTAAAGGTTCTTTAAGACCGCGAACATAAGCCTGCATTGTAACCTTTTTGTATAATTCACGCTTCGCCTCTATAGTGGTGTGTATAGGCTCGTGTAAGCTTAAATATGTCATAAGTGTACTGAACAGAGTTTGGCAATGGTCATAATATTCTTGTGGTGATTTTGTGCCCTGTGCAGCTAAAGAAAGGTCATTGTACAGTGCCGTTTCGTCACGCTGATCCGAAAAGTTATTTATTAACGCAGTTCGGATACCTAGCCAACTCTCTGGTATGCCGTTAGAATTTATAGTACATGCAGCGGTTCCAGTTATTTTATTTAAAATTCCGTTCAACAAACATAAGTTGGAAAATTCACTTCCGGCCGCGTCACTTAGGTACTTAGTCGCTAATGAGTCACAGATTTTGACGAAACGTGTGAGCACGTTAGGGTTACCATCAAAATCCGGGACAAGGCGGAGGGCCTTGAAGATTGTGTCCGGGTCGTGAGACATGTTTAAAATTGAGTTATCTATTTCTAAATTATCTACAACTATATCTCTATTACTATCTACTGTTCGCTGGCGGGCCTGGCGTGATTCAGGTTCCCGCGAACTAGAGGCTCTGGGATGGTAAATCTTGAAGGTTTAAGATTCAAAAGGAGCAACACACGAGAATAATTCAAGTGTACTTACATATATTTCATCTCTGGTTTTCCTCTGTGAATCGATTGCTAGATTCTCCTCTGTCCTGCCGCTGGTCCGTAAGTTCAGATATCCAAAACGGTGCTTGACAGCCACCCGGGAGTTTTATCGTCCTGGTTATCGATGTGAGATGGAGTCCTGACGTGTTCCCGTGGATATCCTACCGACTGCGCCAATTACGTTAATGGCAGTTAGAAGATCGAAAAAAAAACGAAATAAATTAATATATTTAATTAATTAAAAGGAATAAAACTAATTTACAATTATTTCCTAATGAATAACCATTCCGCTTCGAAGTAGGAATATGGAATGCTTATTCTTACAAATAGATTTAACACGCAGTGTCCGATTGACGTCATTGCTGCGTCGGCGAATTAAATGTGTTCAATAATTATCGGTGCATCTGCAACGTCGGCGATCTTCATATAGTAGACCTACGTAATTTACTCTTAGCATGTAAGGTCTTATAAAGATAGGTAGCTCATACATGTTTTGCCTGGCAGGGCATACAAATATATAAAATTTATTATAAATAATGTCATAATTACAGTTATAGCATTAAGTCACTTAATATTAATTATTTTTATTACATTAATAATCATGTTTATGTTAATATAAAATGAATGCATTAAACTCAGTAAAACAAAAGAGAAACTTAAAATGTATCAGTCAAAAATTCACTTAAGTGATAATAACACCTCTCAACCAACAGTTGCTGCATCTTTTTTTTGAATAAATTACAATTTAAACTTTTGATTGAGTTAGGTATTTTGTTATATACTGCAGGTGCCATACAGAAGACGCTATTATGCATAAGCGCAGTGTTAGAAGAATGCAAGCGAAGTCTTGTAGTGTCGCGTCTATTTCGACTAACTACGTCAGCTAGACGTTGAAATAGTTCTGGATTCTCTTTAACAAGCGTTACAGTATCGAGAATGTAGAGCGAAGGCAATGGTAGTAATTCGCTTGTTCAGATCACCAAACTTAACTAGCGAACTAAAATATTTTTTTTAGTAAATCATGGTAGTTCTTATTCTGTTCATGCTAAAGTCCAAATTCGTATAATGCTTGCAAGTGACAATTCTTAAATTTGCCGTTTCTGTTTAATTGTGGGTACATTTAGTGCAAATTTAATCGTCATGTGAGTAGGTGCTCTCTAAACTAAACCAAACTCATATAAAACTACCCACATTTGAATAGAATAATCATATGTTTAGAATTATCATTCTAAGTGTTACAAGAATGTGGATCTTAGTATTAACATAATAAGAACTACCGTAGTTTAGAGGATTTTAGTTTAGTGTACGCACAAGCGAATCAGTACCATTGTCAAAAGTTTAAATTTTTTAAAAAAGGGTTTGCAGCTATCCGTTTTCTTTAAATTAAACATAGCTCTTATACATCTTTTTTGCGTCTTAAAGGCTATATCTTTATCTGTCGAGTTGCCCCAAAAAATGACACCGTAATGTAAGACTGATGCAACTAATCCATGATAGGCTATTACTACTGCTTCTGGGCTAATCACTGGGGACAGCTTAAATAGCGCGTACGCAGACGTGCTTATTTTTTTATTTAGTTGTTCTATGTGTGCCTTCCAGTTGAGTTTTTTATCTATAATAAGGCCGAGGAATTTTGTGGAGTCTACTTCTTCGACTGTTATATTATTATATGTAACCCTAATTGGGGTATAATTCACCCGTTGGCTGAAATGCATTATGTTTGTCTTATCTAAATTAATTTTTAAATTGTTGTTATTTAACCATTTTAATATTGATATCAAAGTTTGATTAATGTCATGTTCATATGTGTCCTTATCTTTACACGTTATTGTCACTGTACTGTCATCTGCAAAAAGAGTCATGGGTTCATCAACAGCTCTGGGTAAATCGTTTATATATATTATAAATAGAAGCGGCCCCAATACACTACCCTGTGGTACACCATGTAAGAGTGACCGTTCCTCTGATTGGTAGATTTCCTCATTTTTTGTTACATAATTTATTCTAGTAATTTCCGTATACTGTTTCCTGTTGCTTAAGTACGATTGAATGAGATTTAGGACGTTGCCACGTATACCGTATAGCTCTAGTTTTCGCAATAGAGATCCATGGTTGACGTGATCGAATGCTTGGGTCATATCGCAGTAAATGGCGCAAACTGGTGTTCTCGTGTCTATATTTGTCATCACACCATGCAAAAAGTCATAAATTGCCATGTTTATCGTTTTGTCCTGACTAAAACCTTTCTGTTCATCACTAAATATTCCTTTTTTTTCCATGTACGAGTAGAGTTCTTTGTACAGATATTTTTCAAAAATCTTGGACATTATGGGAATTAGGGATATTGGTCTATAATTTTCCATATTTTTTCTGCAGTTTTTTTTGAATAGAGGTATAATAACAGAAATTTTTAGAGCATCGGGATATATACCTGTACATATACATAAATTAATAATATAACTAAAATGAGCACAAATATGGTCAGAAACAAATTTTACTACTTTCGTCGATATTCCATCAAAACCTACACTATTAGTTACTTTTAATGTTTTAATAATATTTTGAATATCTATTGGTATACTCGGGGCTAAAAATATAGACTCTTTTCTATTTGCTATCAGTGACGATACTGTATTAGTACATGGACCCTGAATATGTTCGATTTTATCTACAAAAAAGTTGTTAAATGTATTAGCTATAGTTAGAGGGTCAGTAATTACTTTTTTATCCACCAGGATATCGTTAATAGGTATTTTAGGTTGGTTATGTTTACCATTATTGATTATGTTCCAAGTGGTTTTTGATTTATTTGTGGATGTTTGTATTAAATAATTGTTCTTCGCTCGCTGAGTGAGCTTCATGATTCTTTTAAATAATGAAGAGTATTTTTTATAAGTAACTATGTTTGACGTGGTCGGTGTCAATCTATAGCGCCATAATAACTGTCGTTTTTTCTTGCTACATAATTTAATTCCTCGCGAAATCCAACGTGGTTTTTTATTTACATTCCTAGTTATCATTTTAAAGGGGAAACATAAGTCATAAAAAAGACGGAATATAACTATAAAATCATTATAGGCAATATTTGGATCATCAATTTTGTATATATTTGAGAATGTCAGTGATTTCATGCAATCTTTAAATTTAATTAAGTTCTCGATGCTATAGTCGCGTCGTCTTACACGTCAAAATTTTAAGGCGTATGTTTTTTTAACTGGATATTTCAATACCTGTGTGGTATGGTCAGATAAAGCATTCTCTATGACTTCTGTCTTACTCTTTGTTTTAATATTATGTGCAAAATTATCTATACAAGTTCTTCGTTGAAATCTAGTGACTTGCTTTAGGGCTAATGTTAGATTAAAATTAAGTAATAGATTTTCCAATTCTCTTGTGACCTTGTTATTTTTTAAAACATTAATATTGAAATCTCCTGTAATCACAATATCTTTATATGATCTCCTACATAACTTTTCTAAAATTTTTTCAAGAATATCGAAAAATGTATTGATGTGTTTATCTTTTGGTACTCTGTATATACAAACAACAGCAATCTTGTAACAAATAAGCTCTACACCACAACATTCTATTATACCAGTCAAATATAGGGTTGCTATTTCAGGCAGTTCACGCCATTGCTGGCCGCTTCTAATTAAAATACACGTTCCACCTCTTTTACTCTCTTTTCTACTGAAGCTTGATGCTAAACAATAATTAGGGATTTTGAGCAAGGTTTCATAACCTGCCATCATAAAATGTTCTGTGAAACAGAGTACGTCAACATGCATGTCTTTTTCACAAAGCTGATCTATGCATACTGTTACATTATCCACTTTATTTAACAATCCAGCAATATTTTTCAACGAAAAAACTGATTCGTTTCCTCGGCACCGCAACTGGTGGTTTCGTGTGATGTCAAGATTGTTAAATTTGAAGTTTTATTTTTATTATAATAGTCTATGGATCTTATGAATGAAAATAAATTATTAAAAACTATACGTATACCATATCCATTCAGAAGGCCCGATTGCCTATAAAACATATTATAAGCATGTATTTCGTTCGTGTCAAAAAGAAATGCATGCTTGTGTCTCTTGATATCTTGATATATTTGATAATTAAAATTTTGTATTTGCCTATTATACATAATTGACTGCGAATTATATTTATACGTTGGCAAACAAATTATTACATTAGTATATGTTATTCTTTTCAGTATCGTTCTGATATAAGTTATGAGTTTGAAGTGATTTTTTGACGTATTTTTGAAATCTTCTTCATCTATAAATATGATGCAGTAGTCCTTCTTTGTAAAATCCGCTATCTTCGTGTCTACGCCCTTCAAAATATTATGAACATTTCCATTTGGTGTTAAATAATGACAAAGGTCATAGTTTTTATCGAACGTATCTTCAGCAACTGATAAGAGATTGTTGTGTTTATTTGCACTCAAGATACATATTCTGCTCGGTAGGTTCTGTTGTAATGGTTTCTGGTTGTCATGTTGAATAGCCTGAGTAGTCATGCTGCCCTGCAAGTGCTGGCCTGCCCAGGACGCCTGCCGTCTTATTATGGTTGAAGGTTTAAACCTCAGTTTACTAAGTCTCGACTTTTGGTTTAGACTCGGTCTGAGAAACATCCGTATTATGGTCGCCGAACTATCGAAGGATCACATAGTCTCAAGTTTTCCCACAGATAAGATATTTTGTTCATTCATTTTTATTACTATTCATTCAAAACGATCCTATTTACTCATCCATACTTTTTACATGTACTTAAAGTTAAAAAACAAATAAAGAAAAAGTATGAAACAATACATAATTCCTAAACGACAATCCGGATAAATAATCGCAAATGAATTCTAGCTTAGTAGCAGGCTATAAATACCTTAATATATCAAGGAAATTTAAGTGATATACCTAAACTAGTATCTTACGCTTAGCTATGAAGTAAATGTAACGGAACGTATACGTTTTCCTTAACATTTTTTTTGAATTATATATGAAGTTATTTAAACAACTTTTCTATCGGCATACAAATATCTCTTGGTTTGTTGAGTTTTCAAATTCTGCAAAGAAATGTAAAAAAGAAAAGGTGCTAGAATTGAGAGGAAGAAAAAGTGAGTCAATAAACACATCGTTTAACATTGACGAAAGTAAAATGTCTGCTATAATCCACTCGATTCATATTTTACGTCAGGATCATATGCGACAACTTGTAATGCTAGCAGCGCAGTCTAATTCATATCACTAATTAGAGGACGAAGGACAGACTTATCTTTTCTGTTGAGAGTTGAGTTCTATTGAGAACAAGATGAAAGCTCAACTCGGGCAGAAATAATAAAACCAGAACTAGTGAAATGAGATGGCAGACTTTCTCTTATAACTTGGAAAATTACAACAGGCATGAAGCGTTTCCGAAGTTGAAATCAAAGAGCATATAATACTAGTTGAAATAGTAAAAGATGAATATGTCATCATATTGGAATAATATGTCAACAGGGCACATGCATGGATATTCCAGCTTCTCACTTACCTACAGTTGGTTGCTGCAGATCAAACCTGTGTATATATGGGTGTCTAAGATCCTAATCTCATTGATTGTGATTTCAGTGCTCCTACCTAGTCCAGAACACTACAGTATGGGTACTATATAGGAAAGGTTGACCTCAATGAGGCCACCTAAAGTGTGATTGAAGCGGCCAAAGTACCTACTTTGACTTATGTAGAAGAAGAGTATCTGTTTATGAAGACATTGATACCTAATAGAATTACAATATTTACTTTATTTGTGTACAAATTTTCACTTAAATATTTATTATGTTTACTAATTTTGAGACCAGTGTTTATAACAATAAACAATTATTAAAAGTGTATTTTATTTCTGTTATTTACCATATAATTTGTTTTGGCTAAGCTCACAACTATAAATATTAAAATATGTCTTGTACAATTGATGCTACATGTTTATTATTAAACATAAAGTTTTCATTCATTTCTTATGCTCTTCTATTATGATACAAACATGATTTATTACATGTGGGAGTGCAGATGCCCTTTCACCTGTCAAATATTCAGATTTAATCAACGCTTATTAAGCTATTATAGGCACCTAGCTTAGGCATTTGAGGCCTAACTTACGGGTATCACTACAGTTCCCTGTTCATATTTCATATTCAAACTGGCTTGTAATTAGGTTTAAAGTATGTAGATAGATGAAACAAATAATCATTGTGTGTAGACTTCAGTTGCTCCTAAAAAGATTTATAAGATCTTAAATGTTAAGTTAACTATACTTATTAATATTATTAATTATTTATGAACTAATAAAGATGAGAACTGGGTTTTGTAACCTTCACAAATGAGTAAACACAAGAAAACAGTCATGTCTTAATTTATTTATTTCAAACTGAACCAAAAGAACCTGAGTAAGTAATTAATTATTTCTCAACTTAGTCTTCTCGTAGGCATAAACACATCTCCCAAAGTCACTGGAACTTTTAACACATTTACAGAATTGGAATTGGGCTCTCCTATAATCTGTCTCAATGATTATTGAGCCAGGTTCGATAAAGATTAATACAGTGCAGCAGCAGTACATAACATGTTAATTCATCCTGTATGACAGCAACAATTACTGTATGAATGTTCACTTGTTTTCTACCACTTTTTTCTTCACAAAATGGTATCTTTCTCCAAATTTCTTGTCATAGCGAAGTAGCCCAAGTCTTAATGAAACCTTCTATTATTGTCCCATAGTCTTGTTGCAGTAATTATTTATAGATAGCTGCACAATACCATACAGATTCTAGTATCACATTGTATCTGAAATCAAAATAATGTGATAAACATGGTATGGAATTATAGTTAGTAAATCACTAATCTTGTAAGAAAAATGTTGTTATCATTGAGCCAGGTTCGATGAATATATATGAATATGTATACACAGTGAGTGCAGCAGTAATTCATTACACAAAAATTCATCAGTTAAGACAGCAGCAATTCTAGTAATGTGTTGCATTGCTGTCTAGCATGTTCTTCTTCAATAAATGGAAATGGTGTTTTGTCCAATTTCTTGTCAAAGCGAAGTAGCTCAAGTAGTTATTATTGTCCTAGTCTTTTAACAGTATTGGTTTATAGATAGCTGTGAAATACCATACAGATTACTAGTATCACATTGTATCTTTATACATGGTACCTATGGAGCTTTTATAAGTAGGTAAGGATGTAAGAAACATTTTGTCGGTATACCTACATACATAATGCACTTTGTAGGTTGCATAATCCATTTCTCTGATTTTTACTCGGATGAAAACAATACCTAATAGATCTTGAGTGGATAAATAAAATACACCTACTACTAAAACTTTAGACATTGTTGAATGAAATGAAAACCACAGAATTCGCCCTATTTACATACCTTATTTACCTCGGGGCTGCTCAGGTCGCATTTTAAGAAATTTACAATCTTTCTGGCGTGTGGTTCTGTCTGTAAATTTTGTAAGGAAACTCCTCTTCGACAAGTTCCTTTCCCAACAACAAATGCATCAATGTTATGCTAATCCGGGCGGTAGATAGGTATATCACGTCACGTCGCAGTAAAATAATTGTAATGTCTTCGTTTCTTTCCTTATTTACAAATTATATATATCCATTTTCAAGCCAGTAAAGAATTTCGAGCAATACAATGCAACACGAAATAAAATACACAAACATAACCTGAAACCTCACCCGTCCTCAACTCTCGCTGTCAATTTTACGTCAAAGTCGAAATGGCGTTTACCGCCACACAAAACCACAGTTTAAACTAGGCCGGGGCCTGGTTTGGCGATGTTGCTATAGAAAAGTCTGGTTTATGAAATAAACCTGTGACGCTAATAACGTTTTCGGGTTTATTGTCGAGTTTATCGCTAGAGTTGGTTTAAACCTGCAACCATAATAAGGCGGCTGGAGTTTAAGCTGCTTATCTACATCCTTGGGTGTTATCATTTTTTGTGTATCTTGTTGCGATTTTGGTGACGTTATTACTTCTGTTTGCGTTTGTTTGGCTTTCTTGGAAGTAATAAATGTTTTTTTTGGTGATTTTTGTTTAGCAGGGCTATTTGTCAATTTTATTAGCAATTCGTTTTTGGTCATTAATTCCATATTTATACGCTTAAGATTACTATTTTCCAATGATAGAGTTTCTATTTCTTTATGGGCGCTAATGAGTTGGATCGCCTGTCCTAATCTTTCTTTCAACGATCTTATCTGATCGTCTTCGTCGTCTGATATATCCGGTAAGCTATTACTAGTAACATCAATTTTATCAGTTACAATACTCTCATTATTTGTGTTAGAGTCTGATCGCGTCCGCGTACGACGGAACGTTATGTTTTCCAAGAAGTTCATTATTGTTAATTAAATTGGTTTAAAACACAAATATTCACCTTTTCGATCTCGGGTCCTGTTGGACGGACAGTTTGCTATGAGTTATACAACTATTATAGCAAACTTTCTTTACAAAAATGTAATTTGCTTTTGACTGTCGGGAAGATTCGAACCCTAGTACTGGGCTACAGTTAAACGCGGCCGCCGTTCATCTGTACCGCGAGACCACGGTGACATATACCAATGTGTGCGAATTTTGCTAATTGTCCCGTAGTGTTTTGCATACACGACACCTAACGTGGTTTGCAAGACTTGATTGGGTTCAAAGGTCAACTATAATTCAAATTGAACCGAACGTGATTTAACGGTTTGATATTAGCGTTTTTTTGTTAATATCACTTGATTTACTCAACACTTTTGCACAAAATTTCACTAGTTAGCGTTTAATAGTTTGGTGAATGATATTATTATTTGATTAAGATATTTTGGTTCGAATATAGCACATACAATTGAACACAAATTTAGTAAAGGGTTTTGCACTTTGTTTATGCAATTGTTTCAAGAGATTATAGGCACAACAATGCATTAGTACGCTGTGAACACATATCAAACGTTTTCCACTGTTTCCATGCACAAATACAATTTTAGCGATTTTTTTTGTACGGAGCCGATATTACTGTGCAGTATGACGCACTGCGATATGCATGGGCGGGCGAAGTGGTGTGCATACGTGCGACTCGTGGAACAGTTTATTTTACTCAATGACATCTTTTTATCAACTCAGTGTCATCTTTTTATATTTTGCTGACGCGAGTGAACGTGGGAAATGTGCAGTTTGCTTATGTACACAAACGCATCGCAACCGAATACGGTTAACTTAATTTGCGCCAAAAGTAAAGTCGCGCCGCTAAAGGTCGTATCGTTATCTCGCTTAGAGCTCTGCGCCCTACGAAGAAATAATTGTCAGGAAGCATAATTCAGAACAAATTCCACACAAAAAGTGGCCCTTCAAATCAAAACAACGTATGATTCCAAATACAAATTACTTCCGAGGTTACAAATAGACATGTCCGGTGATTGGTTTAAATTCAGAAGGATAGCAGGGATTGGTTTACACGCGTGCTGCAACGTCTACAATGACAGCAGAGTCATAGCGGCGTGGACGATATTATGCAACAAGTGGACTGGACCAACTTAATAATAAATCAATCGTAAATCTCGTATGTCTCGCGAAATATAAATTTATTAAGTTTTTGTCTAGAAGACGTTAGAAGAGATTCTTCGCAATGTAGTAAAGAAAGATTATGAAACATTTTAGGCTTATACATTTTATCAAAAAAAATAAGTCGTTATTTGCCAGCAGGATGTTTTTCAGTAGTCATAGAATACCTTCATTATCAATTTAGAAAATTCAATCAATTTATAGAATTACTTTAGAAAAGCACTGTGTTGATATTACTGACAAATTAATTAGCAACTCAGCTAAACCACTTTCAAATTTGCAGATGGTGAATTTTCATGAGCTTGAAAAATTAAACGTGCTTTAATTTGACCAAACAATGAACTGTTTTTTTAATGCTATATAGTTACCTATATTACATACCAACTGTAGGCAATCGTTTATTCTTCATTGTCTGTAGTATCTCTTTAGAGCGTAAACGCTTTGGAAGCGCCAATTCGCGTTTTTGCTGAGTGTTTGAAGGGTCACATAATAATGATTGATATAGTATATTATGTCAATTATTCTTACCTGATGTACTAGAACATTATTTGATTAACAAGTTCAAGTTCCATAGACTACATTTAGAAATTGTTTATTAGTTTGTTATTGCCGAGCTGTTTCTACACACACACGTTTATAAAATCAATCATAAACTCGGTCGCACCAGTCACGAATCGTCAGACGCAGCTGAGGCCTCTTAGAGAGAGGTCAGAGGACGTATCGCTCTGACGCCCGCACTTACACAACTAAATATTAGTGCGCTCAAAATTTCCTGATACTTATTGAGGTAACATTTCGAAGTGGGATTCTAACAAATAATTTTATATGACATCTAGTGCATCAAAGGTCAGACACAATAGAAATCTTTCTTTTGTCTCAAACCGCATCTATCAGATAAAGAACAATATAGATCCATAACATTTCTATCACGTGACGTCATCCCAGAACCCGTGATGTACTGAGTAGAGGTGCTACCCCACAGCAACTACTCGAGCATACGTCTTGGCTCCACGGCCCTCCCTAGGCTCGTGATAACGTGAATACTTGGCCACTCCGAAGATTCACTTACGATCACTCAGCTGATGATAAGCTGATAGAGGTTAAAAGGCGACCAAGGTTGTCATCAGCACTGATGATCCACCTCACTTACTTTGCGCACTGGCCGAAAGAGTTTCTTCCTGGTCTAAAATACTTCGCATCGTAGTGTATATGTGTCGTATTCTTGGAAAAATCCCGCGATCCAATAGAATGGAACTGTCTCATTTAAATTATGCAGAAGTCGCTATCATAAAGGCTCTCCAGCAACAATTATTTAGGGATGATATAAACGTTTTATACAATAACCGCAAGGTATCTAAATCCTTGTTACCACTATCTCCCTTTTTAAAAAATGACTTACTTCGCGCTGGAGGTCGCTTAACTAAATCAACACTCGACTTCGATAGCAAACATCCCATATTATTGCCAAAAAAGCATCACATTGTAAATCTCTTGATTGATTATTACCACCGCAAGTAGGTACTTACCTATACATACCGGCATGCGGGCCCGCATTTATACTGTTGTCACTGATAAGACAAAAACACTGGATAATCGCCGGACGTAGTACGATTAAACAGCGCTTTCGCCTCTGTAACAGCTGTTTCAAGGCTAAGTCGAGTCCTTACTTCGCCGACTCCACAGTGCCTGAAGACGAGTCTTCAATCAGTGCGTCCTACCCGTCATGACATACGGAGCCGAAACGTGGACACTGACGGCTCGAATGCTCCACAAGCTCAAGGTCGCTCAGCGGGCTATGGAAAGGGCTATGTTCGGTGTTTCTCTGAGGGATCGCATCAGAAATGAAGTGATCCGTCAGAGAACCAAGGTCATCGACATAGCCCACCGGATCAGCAAGCTGAAGTGGCAGTGGGCTGGCCATATTAGCCGTAGAACCGACAACCGTTGGGGTAAACGAGTTCTAGAGTGGAGACCGCGTCTCGGCAAACGTAGTGTAGGACGTCCTGAGGCACGGTGGAGTGACGATCTGCGCAAGACGGCTGGCAAAAACTGGATGCGAGAAGCCCAAGATAGACCTAAGTGGCGTGCAATTGGAGAGGCATATGTCCAGCAGTGGACTGCTACAGGCTGATGATGATGGAATGCGAATGTGTGGAGGTTGTTATTCAATCACGCCAGCACGGCTAAACGGATTTAGATGAAATTTGCCCTGATTTCCGAATGGAGTTAAAAACGATTTGGCGACAATATCACTTCTTCAGTCCAGTTCAATATCGCGCTTTTGACAGGTGAGATATGTTCTGTCAGCCATTCGAAATGTGTTGAAATCACGCTCACATTGCTCACGGTACCTATTGCTGACTGTGCAGTGATTCGTTATACGCTTCTTACAAGATATTTTAACTAGACGGTATGGAAAAAAATAATAAACCCTGAGAACATGCCGGAACGATAAAAGTAAACACACGCACACATCGACGAACTGGCATTTTGAATAGAACAGCTCACGGTGATTTCAATTTGTACTCGTAGATCGTAGCGTGGTCGTTGAAATTGCAAAATGGCGTCCTTGGTGACGTCGTATGGGTTTAATGGCGTCCTTGGTGACGTCGTATGGGTTTACGTTGTCGCGCGTGTGTGTGTGTGCTTACTTTGATTTGGAATGACGATCACAGCTCTAAAATCAATTATGACATCAATCGGAAAGCTGGGTTGATATGTAGAGGCGCTGGACGCGAGACTTCGTTATCATACACACTACAGTACAATACCTACTATAAACCGCGGGGCGAAGGTAGTTATATTATAGTTCAACGTAACTGCGGTGTAAGCCAGATAGCATCTTTGCGCCCACATAAATATAATACCTAAACATTTAAATTATGGTTATTCACAGAATGCTTGTTCTATTCCATTCCACATCTTTCCTTATATACCTACCTACTCCTGTCCACCCAGGTAGCCCCGAAGGACGTGTACATCATCGCTGACGAGATCGAAGCAGAAAGAAAAATGATAGAAGCCGCCACTCCCAAGAAGAAAAATATCTTACACATGGTTTAAGCGGAATGTCTGAACTAGCTGGATAGAGGGTTAGCCGTTTGAGCTTAAGAATAACTACCCATATGCGTGTAGGACGCCGTATGCGTTTAAACAATTCTGTCAGTTTTGTGGAGGCGCTGTAGACATAGAACACGTTGAAGCACCCACTTACACCTTCCAAATGATCTGTGCCGTTTTGAATGTCTATACAAATATAAGTCAGCGTAACTTCTCATTTCTAACTTTCACTAATAGGGCATTTCATCTACAAATCGTAAAGCTCAGTGGCGCAAGCACGAAAATTTGTGTAAGTGTAACGTGATCGCATCGTCGATGTATACAGTACAAACTATGAGTTATCTGTGCTACAGTAGTGCTAGAAAAATAATAGTTTGTACTGTATACGTCAACTATACGACTACGTTACTCGTACGCAAATGTTCGTGCTCTCGGCATACTGGGCTACGAATAGAACGGTAAAAATAATTATGATAGTTTACATAATAAATGTTATTTTTTATAGGTGGAGGAAGATGTAACTGAAATGCCAGAACCACCCAAGTTATCTACTCATATTGAAGAATAGAAAATATCTACACACTCTACTTCCACACCCACCACCTAACTCTACTCGAACTGAATCGAATACTCCATATGTATGTGTGATATCATTAGACAAAATCTTTAGTGTAGAATAAAATAAAATACGAAATGTTAACGTACTTTTTATTTTAAAGCCCCTTATTATTTATTAATATTGTGACAAGATATAATATACGTAAACCAATTAACACTCTAAATCTAAAATAACTCATCAATCATCTCCCGAATCAAAATCATTTTGGATATAATGTTATGTAGGTACTTATTTATACAAATTAATATCAATGAATCAATATTTTTCTCTTAGAAACCACCGTTTTTCCACATACATTCCGGTTATTTTTATTGACCATTATAAAGTCAATCTTCGTCGGATCCGACATACTCATCCAAAACAATGCCTCCCGATAACATAGCCAGAATGTCATGATCGTCAAGTTCGTCGAAATCACTTTCACGATGCTTCTTGGGAGAAAACTTTGGTTTTATCGCTTTTATTGGTACTTTTTTCTTAACTTCCTTAGCAGCAGGTTTTGCGGGCGTCACTTTTGTTGCTTGAATATCAGTCTTAGCAATTGCAGCGGCATTTTGCTTAATTGGGGGCTTCGAAGCAGCTTTTGGAGGTTCCGATGCCAGCTTAACTGAAGTTACTTTTGGAGTAGTATTTTGAATATTTGACGGCGTCGCCTTGGCGGGAGTAACTTTTGGGCTAGTATTTTGAGCATTTGCCGGCGTCGCCTTGGCGGGAGTAACTTTTGGTGTAGTATTTTGAACATTTGCCGGCGTCGCCTTGGCAGGAGTAACTTTTGGAGTAGTATTTTGAACATTTGCCGGCGTCGCCTTGGCGGAAGTTATTTTTGGGGTAGTATTTTGAATATTTGACGGCGTCGCCTTGGCGGGAGTAACTTTTGGGGTAGTATTTTGAACATTTGCCGGCGTCGCCTTGGCGGGAGTTACTTTTGGGGTAGTATTTTGAATATTTGACGGCGTCGCCTTGGCGGGAGTAACTTTTGGGGTAGTATTTTGAACATTTGCCGGCGTCGCCTTGACGGGAGTTACTTTTGGAGTAGGGTTTTGAATATTTGCCTTCGTCGCCGTGACGGGAGTAGCTTTTGGATTTTGAGTTTGATTATTCTCTACGGCTGATTTAGAAGGCGCTGTATCTGGAGTAGCTTGTGGTTTAGGAAGCGCTGCTTTAGGAGCTGGATTTTGCTTCTGTGTTACTGCTAAGTTTTTCTTCTGTGCTTCTGTTTGATTGGAATTACCAATTGTTGCTTTTAGAGGTACGTTTTGCTTCTGCACAACAGCTTGACTTGGCTTAGTGGGTGTTACCTTCAGAGCCGGATTTGGTTTTAGGGGGGTTTCTTTTGTAGGAACTTGTTTATTCTCCGCTGTAGCATTTTTTGTTTTAGATGGAGTCATTTTCGGGGCAACATTATCGTTTAGTCCTATTTTATTGGGGGGCGTTGCTTTAGGAGCGACTTCCTTGGTAGTTGTCAATTGATTCGTCTGAGATGGAGTTGATGCAGAAGCAACCTTTTGTTTACTCATTGTTGCCGATTTTTGTTGCAAACTAGTGTTCATCTTTTGAATTGATTTGGGCACTTGAGATTCAGCTGATTTAATGTTTTTAGTATTTGCTATATTCGTCAGTTCAGCTTTCGTGTCTTTAATAGCTTTACTTTCTGTACTTGTTGGAATGATATCTTTATCTATTTTCTTGCTTTGAATAGATACTTTAGTGATCTTCTTATGAGGTTTACTGACTTTTAGATCATAACAGGTCCTCAGATTTTCTGGGCGTGTCATAAACTGATAGCATGGCGTTACTGTCACATGGATATTATCCCCTGCAAAGAAAAGTCAGTTCAATAAGGTGTTTGAAATTATGCAATTGACACAAGGATTGTCACTGTTAACTAAGAACCGTTTTTTAACTTCATCTACAAATAGAGTCATGATGGATGAGATTGTATGAAATTTAAAAAAATATGTTTTTAATATACTACACATTATTATTTAGAAACTTTTTTCTGCTTAATGTACATACTTATTCCCTTTAAAAAAATACGGAAACGACTTTCACTCGTGATGTATAGATTTCCTATGATTTGTGATACATCGACGTAAATACTTTTTTAATCTATCATAGTTATTATAGAGCCGATTTAACCGCTGATGAAGAAATTAAAAAGGAAACAACTTGTAGAATCATTCAAATCTGATGATCCAGCAAAACGTTGCGCCTAATATTAATGTATACTATGTACCTATGACCAAGAAACTCTATTTTTTAAAGTTGATACAAGACCGTCTTGCAGAATACCTTAAATCCTGCAGAGATTCACAAAAGGAAGTAAATTATTCCTTTTATCGCGGAAGGCATACATACACACCCATTTCTGCGACTCACAGAAAAATCTGCTCCAGCCAGGAATGTAACCTGGAACCCTGCGCTACGAAGCCAGAGAAGCTACCAACTGAGGGAAAGGTGATATCATTCTATCTTTACCAGATTCGAAACAATAGAAAGAAATCGAGTCATATTAATCTTTCCTATACCGTGATAATTAAAACAAAAGATTTATGAACGAAACTGACGTATATTTACGTCTCTGGGACGGGTTAAATCGTTTTTAGCGGTAACAACGGTGAGATGTGTAACAAGCGGCGGTATAATTAAATACTTTACCCATTATTAAGTTTTTATTGGTGCACAGCTCGTCGAAGTCTTGGAAGTTGTTCAGTTTCGCCGCGAAAACAGCTCCCAGCGGATTCACACGCTTAAACGAGGTTATGTGGTACTTTTTGATGAAATTCGCCAGTTCCGCACGCCACGGTTGGTTAGAGAATACAACCTGCACATAATACCAGATATTACTAGTAGTTCTGCGAACCTCGCGAACACAGTCTTTTCAGCGGTAATTTTTCGCAGTACTTCACAACCCCTTATCTCGGAAACAACTTGATCAATTATGCTCATATTCGAAATTCCTCTTTAAAGTCAGGTACCTAATGTGTACCAAATTTTATCAAAATCGGTCGGTAGTTCATCACAGCTAAATTCCCCCCCTTTTAGGAAATGTACCCCCCACATAAAATGTCCGACAACAAAATAAAATTATTAAATAGTAAGAACATGCATACCAAGTTTCGTCAAGATTGGTTGAAAAATGCGACCTTTAGGTACAGGAAGACATATGAAAGTTAATTTGGCCAGTTAAAGCAGAGACGCTTCGCTCGCTCGGTCAATTAATATGTGGGTGTTTATTGTTTACTAGCCTTTGCCCGCGTGAAAAAAGGTTATCGAAGCAATTGTGACTCTCAAAAACTATCCAAACGAGATATAAAAGTATATGTGTTAATTCCGTGTATAAGCCAGTCATTATCGACACAAAAAAGGCAAACATCGCAAACGCGCATGTATTTACTATTTTTTTATATGTTGTCTCGTAAGAGTATTTCATACCGAAAATTGCAACCCTGAAAACCTTGCTACTCCCATGGTGCTCGAAAAACTGCGAAATTCTGGCTCTTGTTTCAGTTTTTTGAAAAAGTACTTTTTTTAGTAAGCGTTTTCAGGTACGAGTATATAATAATAAAAATCAGATCTAAAATTTTGTTAAGCAAATTGAATTTGCTACAATTTGAACCCAATTCGAGATATCTGGGTCCATTGATTGCGGAGATACAGCTAGTCAAAGATGGGATTTTTTCAAAAAGTGAAGAATTAAGGGTAGGGTCATTTGCCAAGACACGTACCGGCTCATCTAATGATCCTAGAGAAAAGTTATTATAAAACAAATTGTAGAAAATTTAATTAGTGTCGATTTAATTCCAAAGTGGAGCCTCTAGGCCTAATAGCTATATCAAACATCGAAAATAAAAAAATAGCAAAACATCCGATTTTGAGTAAATGATAAAACATGGTACCAAAGAGGTTGCATCCTCCTTTCTGTTATCTATGCGTTTGTAAAATCAGCAGCATCGGCCAAAGTAACCTTGGCCGCCTCCCTCCCACCACAGAGGTTGCAAAATATCATTCGTGGACGACCTACCATCAGGTACAAAAATGGTTAGGGGTTGACAAAACCCCGTGTGACTGGGGATGGACCACTAGCAATCAAGGTCTCATGCCCGTCACGTTGCGCGCAGTGTCCGCTCCTCAGACACTGCTTAGGTAGGGCTCAAGTGCTCTATTGTATGCTCCTTTTGCGAAGGACGAAATTGCAACAACGACACTTCTATCGTCCTAGACGAGGAAGAAGAACAACCCAATACTATATGACGACCTGCCTCCACCTCCAGAAAACGTTGTCCCTCCTTCAACTCTCCCCCCAAAGATCCCGGCTGGGTGAAACCCGGCCCGTTCAAAAGGGCGAAAGTGTAAACAGTCTTTATGTTTAGTATTTTATAGTGAAATTTCTCTATGTTTATTTGTTAAGTGTAATTTTCTTTGAATGTCCCATGTTACATCTAAAACGTCAAATAGTGATTGTTGCATGTTTTTATACAGAAATACATACCAACGCTTTTTAGTAGAACGTTATCATCATTTATTCAGATTCCAGTATTTTTCTTTTTTAAACAGTTTAGGAAGTTTTGAGACCTAGACGCACTACTTTTGAATTTTAATTGAAAGCTAATTAAATGCTCTATAAATTATTTTTTCATGGCTTTTCACTAGGACCACTAGCCAGCAAATATGTATAAAAATTAAAAAAAATACCCTACCGCCAATTTTCCACTTTTTGGGTAAAAAAATGTCCATCTTTGACTATTTGTATCACTGCAACTAATAGACCTAGAGAGCTCGTGTAGGACTTAAATTGTAGCAAATTAAGTTTGCTTCACAACACAAACAACAAGTACACCTGAAAAACGCTTCCTTAAGGTACTTTTAACAAAAAAAAATGAAGCAAGAGCCAGAATTTCGCAGTTTTTCAGCGCTATGGGAGTAGCACAAGGTTTTTAGGGTTGCAATTTTCGGTATAAACAAAGGGATCTAGGGATCAAACAACATATTATACCTTTAGTATATAGAAGAGTCTATATAGCTGTTGTAAATAGAAGAGTCTATATACCTGTATATACTACAGGTATATAGACTAAATAAGAGTCTAGATACCTGTAGTATATAGAAGAGCTGTCTTGATGTAACAATTTTATCAGATGTAGTATGCCTGACGTTTAACGGGAGAAAATGATGCTTCGTGCATGAGATTAAGTATTCTTCTTTGTTACTTCTATACTGCTTTTCGATTGAAGTCAAAATTGATTTCGGCGATATGGTCACTGTTCTTCATTCCTATTAAGTGCTTTTGACAGGTGAGATCTGTCAGCCTTTCGGAATGGGTTGAAATCACGCTCACGTTGCTCACTGTCGTGAGTGCGAGTTGCTGTCAGTGCAGTGATTTGATATAACTGTAGTTTTTATCTATAATACATATCTGAACTATAAGTTTATAAAACCACCAAGAAACGTATAAAACCGTTTATAATAACTTTTGACTTGCCGGAAATAAGAAGAGTTAACACACGCATACATCAACGAACTGTCATTATTGACAGAACTCTCAGTGATTTCAGTTCGTAGCGTGCTCCTGGAAAGCGCAAATGGCGTCTTCGGTGACGCAATCCATGACGTCATAGATCTAGGTTGTCGCGCTTTCGTCGATTTGGCATGACGATAACATCGCCAAAATCGATTTTGACTTTTATTTTGAATCGGAAAGAACAATTAGTTTGATAGTATATATAACTAGTTATACGTCATTGTCACAGTTCACTCTTGTGAACAACTTTATAATAATTACTAGCTGCTCTCCGCGGTTTCACCCGCGCTGTGATGGATGATGATGAATCTTATATAGCCTATGTTGCTCAGGGTGAATGTAGCTTTCCAATAGTGAAAGAATTTTTGAATTCGGTCCAGTACTTTTTGAGCCAATTCGGTAACGAATGCCATGTTTGTAAAAACATACATACAAATCTTTCCTCTTTATAATATAAGTATAGATTATATACCACACATGTTGCAGTTCCTGGAAAGTAGGTTGATTTCTGCGAAATCTATTGTATTAATGGCCAAATATGGCGAATCGCTAGTCAACGGGTTAACACTGTAACAGCTAAACGTATTTGAGTGAAATTTTGAATTGAGATAGTTACACATTGCAATTCTTGGAATCGAGATGATTTCCGAGAAAACTATTGAATCATTGGCCCAATATGGCGACTGGCGAGTGGTTTAACATAAAAAAGCACAAAATCAAAGTAAGTTGGTGAAAGTAATTAAAACTATTTACCTTTACATACAGCGGATTGTGAACATTCAATAGCCGCTTGGTGACATTCAATCCAATGACCTGCGAAAGACAAGTTATTAGTGCCTCGATTAAGATCTCTGTAGGGGCACGACACATGCAACGTGAGCGCAATTTGCTGTTAAATCGTGCCATGCGCTCAGTTGCCCTGTCGCGTTTGTACTGAGTGTCCGTACTTCAGCCCACCTACAAAATGTAACTTTTGATGTATTTATATATGAAATGAAGAATAGTAATGGTGATCATCGAAATGTCGTACTTTCATTCAGCCATCCTAGTAGGCAGATAGAACACGCATATGGAAGAATCAGGGCGCACACATAAACCTAGATAGGTGACGTGCGCCACGATATAGTTTACATAAAATGAAACCCCACAATCTTTGATCTCGATTATATCATTTTTTATAAATACACTAGCTGCGTCCCGCGGTTTCACCCGCGCGGTGATGGATTCAAATTCAAATTCAAATTCAAAAATTATTTATTCAGTTTAGGCATCATAGACACTCTTATGAACGTCAAAAATTTTTAAATGATTCTACCGCTGTCTTCGGAAAAGAACCACCGCCGAGAAGAAGCAGCAAGAAACTCGTGGGCCATTATTTTTTCAAGTCTTTGTACATTGAGGTTACATATGAGTAATATTAAAATAACAAATTTATTCAATAGTTGGCTATTAGGCAGAAGTGGAAAGCTTCCAGGCATCTTTGTCTTCTAAGTAGTGACTCAATTTATAATAGGCTTTTTTCATTAGTATATTTTTGACACGTAACTTGAATTTCCCTTCAGTGAGCTCAGTAATGTCTTTCGGGATTTTATTATAGAAACGTACACAATTGCCTAAGAAGGACTTATTTTTAGTTTTCGTGAGTCTAAATTTAGATACAGCTATCCTATCCTTATTTCTAGTATTAATATTATGCATATCACTATTTATTCTAAACTTCTTTATATTTTTACGAACGTACATTATATTTTCTAGGATATACAAAGATGGAAGAGTTAATATATTAATTTCTTTGAACATTTGTCTTAAGGATTCGCGGGGACCCATTTCGTAGATGGCTCGAACTGCCCGCTTTTGCAATATAAAAACTGTCTCTATGTCCGCCGCTGACCCCCACAGCAGGATACCATATGACATTATGCTGTGGAAGTAAGCAAAGTAGACCAGTCGAGCAGTAGCTATATCTGTCAATTGCCTAATTTTATGAACCGCATATGCAGCTGAGCTCAGTCTTCCAGATAGTGCATCAATATGAGGACCCCATTGTAATTTAGAGTCTATGCTAATACCTAGAAAGACTATTGCCTTGTCAATTTTCAATTTATTTCCGTCGAGTAATACGTTTGGCTCTATATGTCTTACATTAGGCATGGAAAATTTTAAACATTTCGTTTTCTTTGCGTTGAGAAGCAGGTTGTTTGCGGCGAACCAATTTGAAACAATAGTTAACGCGTTGTTGACTTGAACTAGTTCTCTATCTTTCCTATCTACTTTAAAAATCAGAGAAGTATCATCCGCAAAAAGAACTATGTCAGCAAGGCCCTCAACCATATGTGGTAAGTCATTGATATATGCTAAGAATAAGAACGGACCCAAGATCGACCCCTGTGGAACCCCCATTCTAACCAAAGATCCAGAAGATGTCACGCCATTAATGCCAACTTTTTGCTGCCTATCAGATAAGTATGATTCTACAAGATTCAGAGCAGCTCCACGAATTCCATAGTGGTGTAGCTTATAAATTAGAGTGCGGTGCTCTACACAGTCGAAAGCTTTGGAGAGATCACAAAATACGCCAATGGCATCCTGTGAGCTCTCCCAAGCTTCCAGCACATGCTTGACTAACTGGACTCCTGCATCTGTTGTTGATCTGCTTTTCGTGAAACCGAACTGATTTTCGTGTAAAATCCTATGTTCATTAAAATGAGACAAGAGTTGTTGAAGCATTATCTTTTCGAATATTTTGCTCAAAGCCGGAAGCACAGAGACCGGTCTATAATTTGAGGGGTCGGCCTTACTACCTGATTTGAAAATAGGGGTGATTTTACTCATTTTCATTAGGTCAGGAAATGTACCTCTATCAATACATAAATTAAATATGATCATCAAATGTGGTAAGTATGATAATGGTAAGGTATAATAATGGTAAGTATCATGCTTAAGTTACTTCTTTTAACATCAGCTATCTGCCATTGAAAGTCAGGTTAAAATCGGTCCCGCCGTTTGAGAGGATTAGCCGGAATCAAGAGACAGACAAATTTGTTAAAATATATTTTTACTGTTTACATTTTCTGAATTTAGTGGAAAGCTGTTAATTTGGAATTACAAAAAGACACTTCAATTTTATTTATTTGCATAGATGTAGAGCAGAAGTATTGTATAAGTGATATAGCGGACACCTGATAGTATTTACTAATCCTGCCCATGACAGTTTCAGCGCCACCTACAGCTTACAACTGAAGTTTTGTATGGCAATGGACTGCGCTCGTCACCCTAGTAATTACACTTGCTACAGTGCCCTTCATACATTTATAGTAATGTTTGCGCAGTGTTGCTTCTAATTGTTAATATCTCGACACTGCGGCGGTACCAACCAAGGCACTATAGTCACCGCGTTACCAACTAAGTCGTGGGCCCATAAATGTCAATAGTGATAGGAATGTGCAACGCGTCCTAACATGTTATCGATAATCCGCTACCTGCATTCGACCCTCATTAGCGATCGCTTATCTCTAGCACCATACCACTGCCAATATAACCCTATAGAACTCATCTAGGCTCAGGTCAAAGGAGAAGTCGCTGCGAATAATAATACATTCAAGATAGCAGATGTTGAAAGCCTCCTTCACAAAGCTATTGATAATGTTACACAGGAAGACTGGGTCAAGTGTGTGAGGCATGCCGAGGAACTTCAAAACACTGACTTACAGAAAGACATTATAAGAGATCAAGCACCATTCATAATCAATCTACAGGACGATATAGAGGACGAAGATTCCGATGAGGAAGAATAAACGTTATTTATTTAGCATTCATTACAAACGGCCCTTTTCAGGACCACAATACTATCTATTATGTTTCTATCTGATTTTATTCTTATCGATATGCGCCTTATCTTACGCACATCACTATGCGGCTCCATAAGACCCACAAGTGCGAGCGAGATAGACATAGTGGAATGATGTATGGCCGCACGACTCAGTTGGTAACGCGGTGACTATGGTATACAATTGGCGTACCACCTCATATGTATATTATAAACATAATAATTAACAATAATAAGTACGTGTTTGTGATGGATGTTCATCGACAAGGAAAAACTTTAACTTTAACGACTTTATTTAAAGAATATCTGCAATTTCTGTCTACAAAAATATATCACGCCAGACGACGACAGGACGAAAATAAATGTAAAATGTGATATGTATTTAAATGAAGATCGGTAGCGCGATGTTTGAATTCCATAATTTGTCTGATCAATAGTTTATTATTAATCTGCAGAACTGAGTCAGAATCTAGTCAACGGACTAAGATGATGATGACTTGGGTTGTGCTTGCTTATTATACAACAACTGCTCTCCGCGGTTTCACCCAAACGGTAATGGATGATGATCTTATATAGCCTATGTTAATCAAGGTGAATGTAGCTTTCCAATGGTGCAAGAATTCTGTAAATCAGGCCAGTACTTTTTGAGCCAATTCGTTACAAACATACATACATACAAAGCTTTCCTCTTTATAATATTAGTATAGAAGTAAAGAATAGTATAGATATAGTTTAAATTCAAAAAATTCAGTATACTGACAGTAAAACTGATGATAGTACAATAAAAACAGCACAAACAAATATTATTCGTGTTTTATTACCTTTAACCCGAAAAGTCACAATGACGTGAACATTCGATGATCGGATAATCATTTGAAAATCATTGGAATATCATTTGATAATCATTTTTCCAACACTACCTCAACTCTAAGAATGTCACTCTGGTATGTCTTCGTAAATTTTCCGCGTATAATCTTATACGTTTTGAATGTACGGACTGTAGAGTTTTAAATTCTTAATATTTTCATTTGTTTATGTTTGAGTACGGAACCCTAAAAATTAATAGTAAATCTAAGATTGGACAAATACGGGCTACCAGGCACTAAAATAGTTTAAGGTATCTCAGGAGTGAAAACTGATTTCATGGTTAAATATTTTGGTTTTACTGACTGCAAGCAACTACAATACTGACCAAACCTCGAGAAGTACCTGGGGCCTACTCCCATCTTTTACGAAACTATCATAAATCAGGAGCTTTTTGTAATAAGCTTAGAATAATCATACTTAATAACGTACTCTCACCGCCACAAAGCGGTCGAACATATTACTTCAATACTATTTACGGCGTGTTCGTTTTTAGCCGAAATCTATCTTAAAGGTGCGTTCCAGGATCTACCTATAATGCCCAACCCGAATAGAACACTAACGCAGTTCCAAAGTACGCGAATTGAGTGCACTATTTGATAATACGTCATCAAAACGTCTATCGTAATCCATTATTATTTTAAGCTTGCTATATTGACGTGGTGGTACCAATTTTTTTTATTGTTTGTCATAGAACTAACAGCACTTAGGAAAACATTCTTACAATATTGTTTCATTAACACTTACTGCCAATTATAGGCTCATTCTATTTTTACACATAGATAATATAGCCTATCAAAATAACTACTAAATATCAAGTATATATTTTTTTATTTTTATTATTGATTTTGTTCACAGACTCAATGGGTCCGTGGCATTGCTTACTTTTATTACTTATATTTTAAACTTATAATTTTTTTTTTATAATTACTAACGGAATACAGGATATTTTTTTTTCTTAACTAAACTTACATAATACATTTTTTTTGGACACAAATAGACTTTTAACTAATTTTTAAATATCTTATATACCGAGAGCATACCGACTCCCGCAAGCAGCGCCCGTTCATGAGCTTGACACGTGTGCCAGCCATCGCCCTCCTCAACCATATTTGAGGGAAGAGGACGACCCGCCACTCGACGCCGCCGCGAGAAGAAGCCTTTTAGTGAGCGTGAATGCTCAAAGTATACACACATACATAATACAATAGCCTAAGCTTGTCTAATTATTATTTTTATATCTAATTTTTATTTAAGTCGTCTTTCTCCACCCGGCCCAGGGCCTCCGTCACATCCACATTCCGATCTTTTATGGCCATCTGCAAGTTGTAGTCGCGTGCTAGTATATAATTATTAAAAAGTACTTAGTTAAAAAGAAGGTACGCACGTAAATTTTAATTTAGGTAAAGGATGAAGGTGTGTGTGTGGGTGAGTGTGTGTGTGTGTATGTGTTAGTGAGGGATTATGTATGTGTGTTTGTGTGTGAGATGAGACATAGTTAACCGAATGAATAATTAACAACAAGATAAGTTGTATTTTTCTTTTGATGATTGATTATCGAAAATATTTGGTTCTTAACGCCTAATTTACTGAGATGAAAAATATCGATTGTTGAAGTCTTTGTTTTGGACACTATATAGTTACAGTTCGGCAAATGACGGAATTCAGAGCATAGTTTGTACGGCTTGTTGGAACGTAAAACAAAGCTGTATGTCTAATACGCTTAGAGGGAGTTCTGAGTTGTAAGAAGAGAGATGGTAAGGTTTAAGTATGACTACTATAACTAATAACATTTACCATTCAAATATGCATGTGTCAGGTGCTGTAGTTAAGTAAGTATGTATTGTAGTTATTATATAAAACATTCACCATGGTTGTAAATAAGAAAGATATATCTAATGTTTCGCTGACTGAAACTCACCATTGGAACACGGATTTAGGACATGCTCCAATAAATTCCTTTGTGTATTTACGGATTTCTTGTTGGACGACATAACAACAAATAACAAGTAAATAAAGCCAAATAACTTACATCTCGTAGTTCGTCCCCAGCTTTGTTCTTGAATCTTTTAACGACCAATTTCACCGCATCATCTTTTGGGTCGTCCGGAAGGGATTGCCAGACCTGTCAAATAAAATAGACGAAATAAAATCAATTATGTATGATGAAATAACTTTTGTATTGTGTTCTAGATACTCTTGGCTACTGGGCCGAAATAGCAAATTGTCAACAGACAATAAACTGCTTATATGAATGTATGGAATCCAATTGTGGGGCCGCTTCTAAATCCAACATCTCGATTCTACAAAGAATGCAAATCACAATTTTGAAGACCATAAGCGGAGTCTCATGGTACACAACCAACACAGAGATCCACACTAATCTCAAGATGAGCATAGTCCATGAACAAATTGCAAAAGTATGCAAAAACTATTGGCAACGCCTGCTCGGACATCCCAATAACCTGGCTTTACAATTAGTCACTCACACATATGAGCCCAGGCTTAAGAGATAGCGCGTCTTCTCGAGTAACTGACCTGTGGGTCAGAGAAGAGGAAACCTATAAGTGGATGCCTTCAATGCACACTTCTCTAGACACAAGCATTCAACGCATCTGCTTATAGTCAAAGGACTGATTGTAGATAAAGACAATAACAAAAAATCACTTCTTATGACATCAGCTAACTGCCAGTGAAAGTCCCGTTAAAATCGGTCCAGCCATTTCAGAGATTAGCCGGGACAAACACACACAGACAAAAAATTAATAATTTTCTTTTTAATAAAACGCTGGAATTACAAACAAACTAAGGAGTAACGTATTTTACCTCATATATTGGAAAATAATAATAATATATACTACTACGAACAGACAGTCGGACCAAACTTCTTTTTGTTGTAAGTACAGTTTCAACTTGCATGTGCAATGAGTAAAAGCTGTTATTTAAAATTACAAACAGTTTAGTTTTATTTATTTGCATAAAACATAAACTGACTGGATGGCGCAGTTGGTAGAAACCCTGCCTTTTGAGCCGCTGGTCCCGGGTTCGATACCCGGACAGGTCAAACATTTGTGCGCATTAACATGTATGTGTGTATGTATATCAGTCACCAGGTTACCATAGTGCAGGTTCTGCCTAGTTCGAGACCAGGGGAACGATTCCACTATCCAAATACGAGTGTGTTCTGGTCTGCTGCAATCGAACCGTAGCTGAAGTATACGTTTTCTTATTTTGCTATAGAAAACAGTCCAGTAGTCTACCATGAGTTTACAGCATTGAAACCAATCGATGCTCGATATCGACTGCCGCGAAATGTACGAAAAGTACGAAAAAAAGAACAGTGCCACAATCACAACGTATGCCAATCACAAGCTTAATAGGTAGGCGAGATCGAGTATCGACTATAGATGACATTCATGTTGCCAACTCATGGTAGAGGTACAGTTACGTTTCTATTGACGTCAGCGATCGATTAATACTCCGCACATTATAAAGTCAAAGTCAAAATCATTTATTCAATTTAGGCATCAAAGACGCACTTATGAACGTCAACTTTTCATTATAATGTACTTTGATTCCCAGTCCCAGTAGTACAACTAGTTGAACCAAGGAAAGAATAACTCACTCGAGTTGAATCATTGGTAAAGATATTTCCCCATAGAACAACCAGTTGAACCATATAAAAAAAGAGTTGAACCATGGGTAACTTTACTTCTCCGTAGTACAACCAGTTGGACATCGCAGTTGTACCACGGGTCGGGCTTGTAACTGTTTGGTATAAGTGGTGTCTAATGTATATTAATTTTTAATTTGTTTCCTTTTTCATTGTTTGTTTACTTTATTTTGATTTATCTATACTGTGCCTGAGACGCATCACAAAGTCAGTAGTTATATTACCTTCGTCATAACATCTTCAAGCTCTGCCTCGAGCATTTTGCTCATCAGTGGGTTCAGCTCGTAATGCCCACACGTTGCTGGCTCCAGTGGCGCGTCTTCCACTTTGCTTGTAGACGGTGTAGCTGCGATACATTATTTTAATTAGTTCTATTAAGTGACGAAACTCTAATTAAGGCTAGATATATATCTTAGTACAAGCAAATTTCTTTTAAACAAATTGTTTAGATGTGGAAGCATATTTCTCTAAATTTAAGTGACTTTTGATCTAGATATTACATAACCATACTAAGAAAAGTACGCGCTTTCTAGCTATATCATTGTAATAAGAATTATTGCAATAATGATTTTCATAACAAATTTGTAAAAATGAGATAGATTTGTAGGTACGATCATACATCTCCCATCCCACTCACGAATTCACCGGGTAGAGAGAGACGAAAGATCAATAAGAGAAGTATCAGGCGAGCCGAGACGAGACGACCTACTCGTATCAAAGCATTCCAGGAAGCGGCACAGCAGCGATCGCACGTCGACTCTGCTCGTGCCCAAACCACGAAGGTCGAGGACCAAGCAATATGTGAGCACAACCATATACATCCTGGGATCATCAGCACTACGGTCTCCCGACCATGAAAAGGGAAAACACGCCGTGAACTGTCGCAGTGAAGTAGACGCCGTTTTATCTGCACTTGATGTAAGGAACCAACGTAGAGGTATTACAAGCAGGGACTGATTTGGTTACCCATTTTTAGGGATTTACCCAGGGTATTTTAACAGGGTTAGTAAAAAACCTAGGCTATAAGAGTTACCCTTTAAAGCGGTAACCTATTTTATTGAATAACCCTATTAAAACCTCTTCAATAGGGTTACCCTTTGGTAGGGTTGTTGCCACCGTTGGTTTATAGGGTTAGTAAAAACCCTATGGCTATGGGTTTTTACTCTCAGCGGTAAGCCATGCCTATGGGTTACCCTTTGAACTGTGTTAACACGGTAACACAAGGGTTACCCTAATTTGGATACCCATTTGTAGGGTATTTTTAAAAGGTTAATAATTAAAAACCCGGCCCATAAGTGTTACTCAATGAAAGGGTAACCTATCGTATTTGGTATTCGAATTGTTGTTATGGTCCAAAGGTTATTACTTAAGCTGTGCGAACAAGTAAGCCGGTGGTATTTGGAACAAGAAAGTGATGTTGCAATTCTTTGTTATGTTCACGGTTTACTCACATATCACGGTAAAAAAATTTATGTTTTAGTTTTATGATTATTTATAACTATTTACTACTGGTTGCTGTCACTTTATTATGTAAATGATCTAAACTGTTTTGTTTTATAATGCTTAAGAGCCTTCATTCTGCGCAGCGCTGCGCGAGTTTAGGTATTTTACGAAGCGAGCTACTACCTAGCGCGCCCAGCGGCAGTGGCCCCACCACTCGAGCAAAACAGCGCATTCATATTTTGATCTTTTTTGTGTCTACTTTGGTTTTTATAAGTAGACGTACGTCAAAAAGGTAAAATAAAATAACACGCAGGACATGTTTTATTTTGCATATCAACATTATTTAATAACACATGACAATTATTAATCAAGTGGTTGTTATCTACCAGAGCATAGACTAGAAAAAAGTGAGATTTAACTCATGGACCTACCTACTACCTACATGGACAACAGTTCCTGGCACTTGTTTTCGGCTCCAGCATCATGTCCTGGGCCCCAAGTCTCTTACCTATTGAGTAATTGCCGCACGCTTCTACGATTGATACAGAATTTTGTGAATCTTTAAACTTACTAACAAACATACGTGCACACTACTTGGCAGAGTATTTGGCATTGCGGTGGTACACACCAAGACGAGTTACTCATTCAGCAATAATTTGATTGAGCGTAATCACAATGTGGACAATGCACACTACTACTTCAAGGCAGAATATCTTGTACTGTGATGGTACCCACAAAGACGAGTTGTGAACAACTGGAAATAATTAATTTAAATCCAATACATTCGTCTAGACACGATTATAAGTACACTGTGCACACTACTACTACGATTCAAAGTAACTGACATTGCAGTGGTACCCAACTATTCGGAAATGTTTTGACTAGTTAAAATGCCACCAAGCTTTAACATAATACGAGTATATGTGCACACTGCACACTAATACTTCGATTCAAAGTAACTGGCATTGCGGTGGTACCATACAAGACGGTTTACTATTCGGAAATTATTCAATTATTTGCAAGGCGTTCAAGCTTTTATTGTGACGTCAATGAAACACGAGTGCTCGGCAACGAGTGTACGTCAGCTCTGCTCGCCGTGTCGGGACCGCGGCCAATCAGGCGCAAATTTCAAAAAGAAAAAAATATTCACAGCTTAGTGCCCACAACGAGTTTTATGCGCTGGCTGTTGAAACTCTAGGTCCGTGGTCATCAGACACAAAAATGTTTATAAAGAATTCTCTAAAAGACTGATCCTTGCCTCAGGGGATCTAAGAGCAGGTGTGTACTTTGCCCAAAGGTTGAGTCTGACCATTCAACGAGGCAATGCGGCCAGTGTTCTAGGAAGCCTTTCACGCACTGGTGTTTTTGATTTGTAAAATAATTTTATTTATCACTTATTACTATTTATAACTAAAAATAATAAAGAAAAGATTATATAATATATTTATTATATATTATATAATACATTATGTATAGCACGTAACTACCCCTAGAGCGCTTTATACTATACATAATGAAATACATGTTATTCACCATTTCAGAGAAACCAAATAACGGTGCGACCCGGGTATTGAAGCCTAGTATGTATATTTGTAATTTAGTTGTAAGACGACTTTGAACGCCATATTAAGCAAGTTTTTAGGCGGCGTTATCAACGGCGTTGTTACATAAACAAGGAAAAATCACTAATATTGTATTCAGGTACAAGTAGAGTTTAGTGCCAAACTTCATAGTTTGTAACATTCCATACCATATATTAGCATATCTGCTACATATCTAGTTAATTTGATGTTTATGATGTGTAAGTTTTAAAGTTCAAAATTGGTATCATAGATACAATGTGGTACAATACCTTACATTGGCATTGTCGTAATTTTAATTATGTTTGCTGAAATATAAGAGTAGTCTTTTTTGTCTCGTTAAATCGGTTGTTAAAGAGAGAAAGCATCATTCGCATACAGAATCTGCTTGACAGCGAGGCGATATCAAGATAGAGTTGATATGCAAAAGCATATACGTATAAAAACCTGTGTAAGAAGCAACCGTTCGAGGCAAGGTGGTGCTTTTTGGATATTAAAAGTATCAACCAGCTGTTTTCCTATCGATCCCAATGTTGAGACTCGCGCCTTACTCTCTACGGGTAGGTCGATGATGATATATGTTATGACCAACGGCTTTCTGTGCCCTCCGAAGCACGGAACGGGTTTAATGCTACTTGCGACTAGCGGTCCTCCAGCCAAGACTTACTTATATAAAAACATATTTAAAAATAGTTTTATATTTGTTAAAAAATAAATGCCTTTTAATATATTTACATGACGTATGTAGGTCTTATGTGAAGAAACCAAGAACATGAATTGTCGGTGTTTGCACATTTCTGTCGAGATGTAATAACAAAATTTATTAAAGTAATGTATAATCCTGTAATAAATTACCTTTAATAGCTTTCGTAGGTTTGGTTACTTCTGATGCTTCGGAGTTCTTTTGAAGATAAACTAATGGTTTCTTCACAATATATTCACGTGGTTGAGGTTTTTTCTTAATCCCACCCGTATGAAAGGTATCACGTTTATGTTTTGCCGCAGAAATATATTTTCTTTCTGTAAAAGAGGAAAATTTAATTGTACTGTTTCATTTTTAGCTCACCGTTAAACAATTATTACTACAAATATCAGAACTAAAGAGCCGTAAAAAGTTTTTTCCCCGATCCTTTGACCCGAAGGAGTTTGACAGATCTGAAAAGTTAATAATGTATGCATGCTTCAAATGATTACAGCTTAAAAATATATATCCAAGACGACAAAATGTAGATGTTGCCTTCACCAAGAACTGTCGAATCCTCTGAAAGATTTAAAAAAAATACACACCTGAATTCTTTTCGCAGCTGTTGTATATGTAACAAAAACTGTTTTATAAAATTTCAGTCCGACTTTCCTATATATTAAATTACCTCTCAATGTTGCATAGCTGTTCTTGAAGTGGTGTTCTTCATCAGATATCGGGAGAGTAAGTAACTAATGCTTATGTAGGTGTCAGCATAGCACAGATACAATACTAACACTTGGCATATGTGTGTATACAAACCTGGCCTTCGAAATTGGTGTATTGAAATTCGGCAAAAATAATCTGCAGCTTTCCAGCTCCAAATAAAATAATACTGTTGGATATTGATAATACATGTTTATTTATTCAACTGTTTCTTTTTAAGAAGTAAACATTCCGTAGGCTGAAAGACTGTGGTTACCTCATCATGTAAATATGACGTGAACATTACGATGTGTCTCCGCGCTCAGAACGCAGTACGAAGCTAAAAACTGCAAAGTTAATTGAACTCGCAACATTTTGCACAATTTCAATAATACCGCAGGAAAGATCCCACGAATAGCAAACACTGCAGCTGGTATTAAGGCCAGACAAGTTTTAGGCCTAAACGTAGCAGGTGAGTAGGCATAGAAGTAACTGAAATATATTAATATCGTCTATTAGCTTTACCAACCTGTGGAGTCGCTTCGCTCGCTACGTGTCTTCGGCTTTCTCAATGACCTTGTGCAGCGAAACGAGAAACGGGGAACGACAAGACCATCTTCAAATTAACGCGACGCATCTAGGGTAGCTCCTGGAAACTTGACTGAAATTCTTCAAAAAACATTTATGCAGAAGAAAAATAACCTTGTAGAACAAGCAATACCTACTCAAAGCATATAAAGGTTTATATAAAAGAACGTTTTTTTTTTTAAATTTCTACAACGATGAATACAATTTGAACAACATAAAATTAGTTTAATAAACCTTTCGTAATTTTTTCGTTCTATTTAATAATGGTTAATTTAATTATCAAACACTCCCGTTCTACTTTTTATAAGTATTATAAAATAGACGAAAAAAAACTATTTATTTTATTTTATATTTATTGACACCCAGTTAACTAATAATTAAAACAATCGCAAGATTACATACTTAATGTATAGTTAATCCTCAATACGTTTAAAAACGATTAATAGTAATCATAATATTACGTTACAGCAAATGCAATAGAAAACTAAAGATCTTAATCTAAGCAAACAACATCGTCTTTGTCTGAATCTGACTCCAAGTCCATGTTGGCGACATCGTACTTGTCCATTTGCTCCACTTTATATTTTTTAATTTTCTCCTCAAGTTTTGATAGCGAATATTCGGATCTGAAATCGACAACTTGGATGCCATACTCTCCCACGTAGTCCAACTTGTATTTCATTCTAGAAAGAACTTCAACAGATTCCATATCCACTTCCAATTCGAGCGCAGATGTCTTCCGCTCATGCTTGAGGCGCTCTCCGACCGCTTTCCACAAGTTGAAATGTATGCCTTTGATGCCTTGATTGCTTTGCTTGAGTCTCTCGAAAGCGAGTGATGAAGACGAATGATACTCGTGAGGTATGTAAGCGATCATTTTGAAATACCTCGTGTTGTCATCGTCATCGCCGAAAACGACAATGTTGTGCCGGTTCATTTTGCCAAAATTACGACTCATCAGCCACCGTTTCGATTCGGGGTTTTCGGGCACGATACCGAGGTGGCACGGCGGGCAGAAACCAAACTTTAAATAATCGGTCTTGCCGGTGCCGTCGGTTTGAAGGTATTTGATGAGGTTGTACACAACCACTTCTTTTATTTTACGACACTGTTCAATAGTCAGAGATTTCTTGCCGTTAAGGCCAATTTTGACGATGCCGGGTTCGTTGTTAGCGTTGAGAGTGGGCATTGGCGAACTTTGCACGGCTGCCACGATCAGGCTATGGTCCGTGATGGAAGACTCTTTGAGGCCGGCGTCGAATGTCTCCTTATCTATCGCCACTGCTTTCAAGAACACATTAACCTTTTGAAGTTCGTAGCTGAGCAACATCTTATGCTTTTCGAGGGCGCGCGCTGACGACGGCGGCATGTCTACGTAGAGCCTCGTGCCCTTCCCTGTCACGATTTTCTTGACAAATTTCCACTTACCTAAATTGACACCTTCGAGCCGTTTGTTCTGCATTCTAAGTTTTTCCAACGGCTCGATATTCCTGCCACGTGAATGGCCAGGTAGCCATATGGCTGCCCTCTCGTACCAGAGTTCCTCTTTAGTGTATACTAGAACGTTGAAATACTCGAACTCGGTGAAGTCCAGATTGAGGATCCAATCTTTGGACAATTCGTCTTTGGTGGTGAGTTCGTAGCGAAACAAGCTCTGTAAACCTTTGAGAGTTATGTCGGGGGCCCACGATCCCTGAGACGATACCTTAACGATTTGAGAAATGAGGAAATTCTTAAGGTAAAGCGCTTGCAAATCGGAGAAGGGTTCGAAATCGTCCTGACACAGAAAGAGATTGTACAATCCGGTCTGTTGGTCCTGAACGGATGATTCAAACTGCTGTTGTTGTTGCTGTTGAACCATACTGCTGCTAAATTGCTGATGTTGGAACAAATTTTGTTGTGGCATATCCATGTGCGATGCAACGAAAACCGGTGCCGGAACCATACCCTGATTAGGCATGTTCATTACAGGATTCATTCCAACTAACTGCATATCCATCATCTTCGGTGGTGCGATACCTGCACTCCACTCTGGAACTGGAGTTTTATAACAATATATATTATTGTTAAACAGACAAAGGAACACATTTTAGGAAAATATCTAAACAAAGATACTTACTGATTGCGTCTGATAGTTTCGGGCGAGCCGTTTCTGCAAAATATTAGTTTTATGAAGTAAACATGTTCATGTTTTAAATTATATTTTGAGTAATGCAATGCAGCTTAACTATGTTTTAAATATAGTATACAGTTAGCATCTAACCTTCTCTTGAGTTACCGGGCGGAGAGCGTCGGGAAGTTTTCGTGGGCACATCCGATGAACCTGCAAACATACCGCCCAGTTGAATAGGAATCGCTTTATTCGTCTTTTGTCTTATTTATAATAGATAAAAAATAGAACGTTGTTAAATTATATCACTGAGGGTTAAAGATTTTTAGTTATGGTAGGAACATTTTGTTAAACGTGCCAAGACTTAATTCTAACCTCATTATTTAATTGACGAAATCATGGCATTGTACAAATTTGATCATCTCTTTCTGAATGGGGAGGACTAAATGGACTAGAATATAACATTAATAAAACAAAACAATATCATTCGGCACTTTAAGATAAACTAAAATAACGAAATAACACGCCTTCCAACACCACAATGTTACATTATACAGTTTTATACGTTTTAAAATTATTGGGCCTACTAGCGAGGTACCTACACGCTAACATTAATTACGATACGTGCTTAAGTTTGCACGAAATTTATTTTAACACGTTTCTTGTCAAAATAAAAATAAAAAGACGAAAACGCGCACTCCTAAAAGTCTCTTAAGAGTGTAACTCTTGTATCAATTGAAATATAACTTTTATTATGATAGAGAACCTATAAATGTTTAGTTATTTTATGTAGTGTCTCCTCGTAAGTTTTAGAAAAATGCTATACAACTCTCGGGCCAAAATAGCAACTACCTCGATTCGATATAAAATTATTTAATACTCGGTTTCGACTCATTCTTCCAATATACTCGGGCCTTAATTGTTTATTAAACTATTTTATATAGTGAAATATAGACAGATGCGTTGTATCGTGAACATTTATTGTAAAATTTTCTCGCTCATAAAATCTATGATAGATGTTATGAGCACCTGCAAGATCAGAAATATTGTCTCTTGTTGCTGTCATTGGATTCAATTTAGGGTAATTTTACAACAATTTAGAGAGCCCAAAGTTACATTACGACTACATCTACGTAAAACATACCCACAATTGAACAAAATTAATTATTTAAGGACTGTCCCAAGCGTTAAAAGAATTTCGATTTTAATATGAATAAGAGAACTATAATAATTTTCTACTAAATATGTTTAGTTTTGGGGTTCTGCACTAGCGAATTGCTATCAATGTATGAAAATGAAAAGTACATTAGTAGCAATTGACTTAAAAATATCCAACCAAATCATAAAACCTATGCAACAATAAAAAAAACATTTCAATAACATACAATTGAAAATAAACGTAATAAATCCTCACCTGAGGCTTTTCGCTTCAAATTTCTGTATTGGCTGGGCATCCTAGACAGCACATCCTGCACCAATTTCTGCTCTTCCTTAACCGAGTACTTCGCCCGATATTTGATAACCAGCTCGATGAAGGACACATCTTCATCAGAGAACATGTCGATGAATAAAGTCCACAAAGCGACACGCAACTCTTCGGTGAGTCGTGCCAACTGTTGTCCGTGGATATCGTAGTCGTCCAGAATCCGGTTGATAATTTCTTCTATGGCTTTGTCTCTCTTGGCTTTTATGTCTGCGGATAAGTACACGTGTTTGCGGTCTTTCGTGCTATATTCTCTCCCGGCTAGTTCGAAGTCGTCGCGATCGAGAGATCTGTCTCGTCGTGGAGACGGTTCGCGGCGGCTCGGACGGTCCTCTTCGCGACGGCGCTCCTCGAAACCATCGCGCCTCTTGTCGGCGGATTTGCGCTCTTCCGTCTTCTTTCTGAATTCGACAGCTCGCTTGTATATATCCTGAAAGTCCTTGTCGATATCCATGAAAGACCTTTTGTCGTCGCGTGCCGGGGACAGCCTGGAGAACTCGGAGCGATCATCACGGCGATACTCGCGATCGCGGTCGACCGGCTTGCGGTCAGCAACTTCACGGAAGTCACGTCTGTCATCGATTTCGTGTCGATCCGAGAATTTCTTTCCCTGCAGATCGGTCCTCACTCTCAAACTGTGGTCGAACGTTTTACGATCGTCCTGGCGGCTTTCGCGGCGGTCCCACACGGGGCTATGTTTCGGCTCTTCGATTTCGAAGCGAGGTTTAGGGACTGGGTCCTGTCCGGGCCAAACAGGCGGCGGTGGCGGCTCTCGGATGGCTTCGGTACTGCTTCGTTTTTCTAAGGCCCACGAACGCCGCGGGGATCGGGATGACCGTGGCGACGGAGAGTGTCTTCTGTAGCGATCTTTGAGAGGCGACCGGTCGCGGCGGTGTGGTGATCGTGAATGCCTGTCCGGGGACTTATCTCCCTTCTCTGGGCGTCGCGTCATATCGCGTCTGTCTTCTTCCTTATTTGAACTTGAGGGGAATACAATCTTGTCATTCTGCCAAGGCGAGGGGCGCGGCTCGGGCTGGCGCCCGCTCGATGAGTATCTTGCATCGTTATCACGGTACCCACCTGTGTACGTTTGTTTCTGTTCCTGTAAATTGAAATTATGTTTGCAAACACGGAAAGTAGACAGCTAACATGTTTTTAGGTACATTGTCATGCAGATTCCAATAATAAAATCTGCATAGACGTTGACCGCTTAGACTTTGGTTTTTGTTTATTTCTATCACTATCGAACTGTTACTATACCAACATAGGTAAAGTACACAGTTTTCAGAACTCATAATAAACTTGAACTAACAATGTTTTTAGGAATTTGTTTTCAGAGATACGTGCAAATTTTTGATAAATGAGACACGTATTATTTTTTATTCTGCATTTGTAATATTTCTTCTTATGATGTGGTTTAACGGTTTTCTGTCTGTAAACTGTGTTGTTTTATCTTATCTGGTATTTTGCAGCTATATGTTCTGTATACTTTTCCAATTATAAATATAAACAGATTGCTCAGCAATCGCGGGGCCCGGAAAAATACTTCGGACTTCACGCATGCTTTGATTATCTTGGTTCTCCTCTATCTATGGCTGTTGTTACTGACGTCATTGCTTAAAATAAGTCACTGCTTCTAGAACTAATTTTGGTAATCCACGGTAGAAAGTATCGTTGAATAGGCCTCTTCTTGATCTCAGCTAGTACGTTAGGCACTCTTGTGTGTATTGTCTTTGTTGTTGTGGTCATGGTTGACATGATGTCTACGTCGTTCTCTCATACTGATTTTATAATATTATTCTCCACCTCCGGCGGTTTTTGACTTTTTGGCCATGCTGAATCCTTGTCTTAATCAGATCTATGCCCAACCAGTGGATAGTCTACGTACCGTTTTCCATTCTACGTGGCCCGGGACTACTAGCCATTCAATCGAATAATCCTTTCTTGAGATGTGACCAAAAACTTTTTTAACTATTCGCAATCGCACAGTTGACAAAAGCCTTTTATACGAAAGCTCTTTTAAAATATAAGTATTACTACGGAACGCCATCCACGGGATCTTCAAAAGTGGTCCCCAGGAGCACATTTCCAGCACAATTATTCGGTGGTCTTTAAGTTTCAACGAATAGGTTTCGGGTCCATAAAAACGGCAGATAAAAAAGATTGTTAATCGGTCCGAATCAGCAAACCTCCGCTTCATTCATAAGTCTTTTGTTATAACGTAAACCTGATGCGTACAGATTAATACAAGAGATTGTATCAATCGTACTTGTATTTGTTTGGTATTTTCTTGCCACAATCTATATCTCTGCTAATTGTTATACTGGGGATCAGACACCACATCGTCACTTACATATAAATAGGTAGAAGCTATTCTTATATCATCTAGTAAGTACTTACATTAGACATTCCTTAGATTTTATTTGTCATTGTATGAGTTTCTAAATTTCGTAAACAGCAGTGTAGTAAGTAAAGCGACGTATACAACAGGTCTGCGGTCAGCACCAAACAAACTTTGGCAGCTGATTCATTTTATTCCTGTAGCTGAAACCACGATAAATCGATGTGTTTTTCCGCTATACTGTTACTTTTTCATATTAGTGTTAACAAATTGAATATCATCATAGTTTAAGGTAGACCTCCACAGCTATAGATTATGATTTCAAATTTGAGTTTCGTTAGGCTCGATTACAGCAAAGAGGTGTCTTTGGTAGATGTGATCTCTTGTATTCTTGCTCCTATGGCGCAATTTATAATGATGAACAATATAGCAGCATAAACGGATTTCCTTATTGAAAATCTATCTTGCGGTCAAGTTTAACTTGTATCCTAGTAGTAGGTGCTCAGCACTTTTTCTTCAAGTCTATCGTTTGGAGTCTGCAGGTACATAATTTATCGAAGCGCGTTTGATTTTTTACAGTTGCTCTCAATATTATATGTATAACATGTTTACTAGTAACAGAGTATCCTTTAGTGTTGTACGCCTTGGACTTTTGTAGAGATGATTACCCAGTTTTGTACTGCAGAACGCAACTATTCTAATCTCTTCGAAAATAATATCTACATAGATAAAACATCTAATACTTCTCGTTATTCAAGCTATCACGCGGCTGTTCTTCTCTTCTTCTCAATCGTTACGCTCTTGACAGAGCGGTCATGGTCGTCATATAGTTGTGGTGGAGGCAGATGTAATGCGCCTCACGATGTCATGCTATCTCCCTCTATTCACAGCCATCCTGGTGCATACATGCATGGGACCTCCAACCGCAGATATGATCTGATCAATCCATCGCATGGGTGACCTCCCGTGCGGTCTACTGCCTTCTGCTTTGCCCTGAACGATAAGCCGCTCTTTAGCTGACTTTTTCGCAACTTGATAGGATTACCAGTAGCATAGTTTCTAGATGAAGCGTGGTTTACTCCTACATGGCCGGTAGTACATTTCTCACCGCGCGCCCCGGACACAGCGCGGCACCGCTCGCTAGGCGGATTGCATGGCAAACGTGATCCTTTTATGTTTACTTTCATGACGATTATTCGGGAATGTAGTAGCAGTGATTTGACCTTGCTTTCTGCACCAGACCTTTCTGGGGATATTTAAGCCCCAAGATTGCTGTAGACTCTTCCTACCAGTTGCCCAATCAGGGGTGTGGTTATACCGCCATTGCTAGGTCGCCAGAGCCTCGTCCGTTATCTAGAAGGGGGAGGACCACTGACATTCGGCGGTAATCGGAAGGTTTAGTTGATCCTTGCGAATATTCTGCGCGTGCAGGAAAGATGTTTAATCAGTTCATTACCCTCCGGCGTCGGCTGTGAATTCACCCCCATTGTATTGTAGTTTTCTTATCTTGAATTTCAAATATTTCAGGATGATTTATTAATTCAGGCGTTACTTTGCGGAAATCCATTAAAAATATTAAAAATAATATACAGAAAACGATATTAAAAAATATTTAGTGACACTTCCGCTGAAAAAAAAAATGATTTTGGCCTATTTGGGGGTGTGCACCACCCTCCCTCCCGCACAAAACTGCTAATAGGAAGAACAAAAAATTAAAAAAACACACAAGAAAACCCAAATAAACCAAAAACGATTCGACACGTGTTTCGCGTCTACACGAGGCATCCTCAGGAGATGTTGACTCGTCGAGCGCTAGACCGACAGTCCTGTCGGTCTAGTGCACACCCTTAAATAGGCTAAAATCATTGTTTTTTTCAGCGGCAATGTCACTAAATATTTTTTAATATCGTTTTCTGATTTCAGGATGAGTTAATTGTTGTATTATCTTCAGGTACCAATAGAATGTGTTATGTAGATGCCTTGAATAGGACTCGATGATTCCGATGTTAACTATTCGCATTTCGGCTTGCAGGTGGCATGAGTCATCCTTACCAAATCCGCGAAAAGCATTTTTATGATTCCTACAAATTAAGGCATCTTTTACTGTATAGTTTTCTGATATTATTCTTAGTAAGCTCCATAAAAAATCTTTTCTCGTCTACAATGGTAAGACGCACAGCTAAATCAGCAACCCCAAATCCTATACAGCGAAATTTTACAATTTGATGTCAGTTATATAAATCCATGTTTGTCATTATCATTATCAGGTGCTTTACCAAACTTGGGCATTCAGTCATGTTTTTCTTCGGAAAAGATACATTCTGTAATAGTTCGAAGGTTTCATCATCCTTGATAGCGATAAGGGACGGAAATGGTACTGCTTAGTTTTCGGTGCCTAAAAGCTCGAAGAAATCACAAAAGGTAACTGTCTTGAAGTCAGCTTTATCTTTTTGGAAACAGCTCCTACATAGAGATGCACAAGAATTATTTCTGCTATATTCGACGAGCAAATACTCGTATGATAGCATGTGATCCGTGATCCGTGTTCGCCTGAATAAAAAGGTCCACTATTGTAATATATTTTATACACAAATATTGCTGCAATAATCCAAAGTGTGCTGAAAATCTTCAAGTTCAGAAAGCAACTACAATTAATATTTTGAACATTTTATTAGTGTACAGACGTTGCCGATTTCAAGGCGCTTGTTAGTTTTAGTATAGCAAAATACTGTATGTGGCATGCAATTATATTTCGGTTTTATTTTATTATCTTACACAAAATTGAGCTGAGTTTAACTCCAGTAAAACGGTATAAGAGAATCAAGTCACAGGCCGGTACGGCAAGCCAAGTTTTGACGGAATATGACTTACATGTGACGGCTCGTAGGCGGGACGAACCGGTTTTGGTCCTTTGACGTCGTCTACAAACTTATCGGACGGTTTATCGCCGAGGCGACTTGAAGGAAAACTAAGGGGAAAGAAGACAATCATCAACATAAGCGTTATACAGAATAAGGTAAAACATTAAAATTAAAGATTTATTAACCAAGCGAGCGAAGCCTCTCTGCTTTAACTGATGAAACTGACTTGCATCTGACCCTATGTTTGTAAGGTTATATGTTGGTTTTCCTGTACAGGTCGCATTTTTCAACCAATCTTAACGAGACGTGGTATGTTTGTTCTAAGACTAACTTTTTTGTCATCGGCGATTTTTGAGTGAGTAGTAATGTTCCTAAAAAGAGGAAAGTTTGCTGCGGCGCTATTTAGCGACCGATTTTGATAAAATTTGGTGCACACACTAGGTACCTGACTAAAGAGGAATTTCAAATATGAGCATGGAAACTTGCGGAAACTTGTAAATGTCCCTTAGACCATACCACATGTAAGTATCCTAGTTATTAGACCTAGATGCAAGTTTTCTTAAAATTGTAAAATAAAATAAAATAAGTCAAGTGGCTGCCAAGACAATAGGTTGTGAAGCACTGCCAAAAATCGCCGCTGATAAGACTGCAACTACTAGTAAATAGGTGGTATCGACCTTGTCTTGGAAGCGCGGGGTCCCAGATTCGATTTCTGGATTGAATGCTGTCATGTGTTAATGTGTCCATGCCTACTGCGACACGGGAATCCTAAAGCGGCTATACGTATGTGTAATATTGATTAATTTATGATTATATCAAGGTATACGACATGAGATAGTGACTCGTACTCGATTGTTGGCCTTGACTAGTCAAACTTTGGTTGGGTTTGGTGGCCCAATTGAAAGTGAATTTCCTATACCAGATCATTGCAGTGTGTTACAGAGCTGTACAGCTAAACCAGTCCGAATCAGAAATCCCCCAGTTCATTAATAATCTTTTATTATAGCGTAATCCTGATGCGGACAGATTAAAAGCTCTTATTGGCACTGCAAATGTCATGATCAGGCTTGACGCATGCTACTAGCTGCAGGCCCGAACTGAAGGGGGAGCAAACAGGTGCGTTCCACACCGATTGGCAACATAACATTAGCCGACAGCTCGCTGTCAGCGAGCTTGCTGACGTCAGACTGCTCGGGTAGTTGACGCCTCGCTTATCACACGTTACAAGTAAGCGGTCTGCGAGGTGTCCACGCGCTGACTGCCTGCGTTAATAGAAACTGATCACGAACTGTATCTATCGCGTGAAATGGTAAAGCGGTCGGCGGCGCGTAGACTGCTAGCTGTCGCCGCGTAGACTGTGCAGAGCAGTCGCCTTAGTTTAGGGCGGTGTTGGATGGGAGCGTTGTAGAATTTAATAAAGTGGGCTAAGACCCTAAATAGTTACCCGTGCGCCCGCGCAGACGCCGGCGTCGGAGAAACGCGACGTGGGGAGTCTCGCCGCGGCGCCCTTCTGTCGGCTGTACACAACAAACATCACATGATTTATTGATTTCAGACCAGATGATGAAAGAGATCCAAAAATATCGATTACATTCGATATATCTTTCATGTTCATGACTAAAAAATAATGGACTGATCAAAATTAAAATTGGCCGATAGCAGACAATTACTTGTGCGGGTTTATGAATTATTGTAAATTATTATTAAGGCGTAAGCAAGTACACATAGGGCGGCAATCACGAGCACATGGCCTCGACTGAACAGCCATATCGCACATTGCTCGTTGCAATACATAAAAAATAGGCAAAAATAAACAAAAGAAGACGGCCTCACATAAGTGTAAGATGCTGTAAGCTTTGTTATAAAAACTAACGTGGTGTTCACTCATTTTTACTGAAAAGTACGGGATTGACAGATGACAGGCCTGTTGGTCTAGTGGTTAGTGACCCTGACTGCTATGCCGGAGGTCGTGGGTTCGATTCCCACCCAGGACAAATGTTTGTGTAATGAGCACGATCATTTGTTCTGTGTCTGGGTGTAATTTATCTATAATATGTATGTATTTAGAAATATATAAGTATATTTATCAGTTGTCTAGTACCCATAACACAAGCTCTGCTTAGCTTGGGACTAGATGGCGTTGTGATAGTTGTGGAATATTTATTTATTATTTGATTGTTTATCGACGCGGGCGTCCCGAACACTGCTTGAAAAGGACCACCGGAAGTGGTCGAAACTATAGCCGGATATATCCGGCAAGTATTACGTGAGTAATCCCGTATTTTTCAGTCAAAACGCTGTAAGTTTGTATTTCATTTAAGACGCGGTCCAACCCCAATTTTAAAATAATTTACGATGCTTTACGTAAGGTTGAAAATCACTTGTTAGATTGGACGATGTAATGTGAAAATGCGTTAATTTTGTACGTTTTCTTTATATTTTTCAAAACAACAAATATATAAGCATTCAAACAACAACTATATAATATTTATAAGTCGATAACTTCATCGAATTTTGTGAAAGGCATGGAAAACATTTCTCTGTCTCAGAATAATCAGTGCATGTCAGAATAATACTTCAAAACTTGCTAAGAGCATGACGGGAGATGCTTAATGTAAGGTTTCGAAGTATATTGCAATTTTCTCTCTGTTACTTGAAATTTATCATTTTGAAGAAAAGGACTATGTTATGTTTACGTGAATGATAACAGCTTCTTGCACAGGGTCATTTTATGGTTTGAAAAAGCTCCTCACATTTTGCAAGGGCGCATTTGAAACATACACGAAAAGGATACAAAAAAGCACAACCATTTCCCATGCATGAGCACCACCTCTAAAATATTTACAAACTACTTTGTAAATGTTGAAACTTAACTTTAGAGCAAACTATAAATACAAGAGCATGATAAAATGAAGTAAAATGTCCTAATTTAAAGTGTAAGGAAAGAGGTTACGTTCTTTAAGGTGTAATAATAGGGAGTCATACTTGGCGACATCCGGCGGGGTTCATCTCTTCTCGTTGGCGAAATTCTTCTCCCAGGCGATAATTTTCTACCAGGGGGTGATAATCTTCGTCCAGAAGGCGATAATCTACGTCCAGAAGGCGATAATCTACGTCCAGAAGGCGATAATCTACGTCCAGAGGGCGATAATCTTCGTCCAGGGGGCGATACTCTTCGTCCAAGAGGTGATACTCTTCGTCCAGGGGGTGATACTCTTCGTCCAGGGGGTGATACTCTTCGTCCAGGGGGTGATACTCTTCGTCCAGGCGGCGAAATCCGGCCAGCAGACTGCGGAATCCTCCTTCCATTAGGCGAAATCTCCCGCACGGGTGGTCCAAGTCTACTAGGAGATACACGTCGATCGCCCTCCGGAAAAGACCTCCCAGGCGAGCCACGTCTATTGCCTTCTGGGAACCTTCTGGTCCCCGCAACCCCAGTTCTACCAGGCGAGCCATGTCTAGCAGTTCTGGACGGCGAATAACGATCGCGCTTGTCATATTCATCGACGATTTGAGTGGGGATGTCAGCGCGTTTGTCTGTCGGATGGCGACGCTCGTCATAAGCACCAGACTTTGCTTGCTGACCCTGAACAGTGAAGTTTCAGGTGTTAATATACAATTAATTGCCATTATACATAAAAAAAGCTGCAAGCGTATGTATGTTCGTTGTAAATTACTATTTAGGTCATAGAATAGAGTATTATATTTGTGTTTATTTATGAGAGTTGTTGCCAAAGTGTCTCCTTGTAATCAATAGTTCTAATCCAATTTATTAATATTAATAGTTCTTTATTTATTTTATTATAGATAGATAGATTTTTTGGTAAAATCACATGTTACAAGTTATATAGTTGTACTGAGCGTGTATTGTACTGCCAGCTTGGAAATTTAGTTTTTACAAAGGGAATTTGCAATACACCTTTTTTGTATCTTCTTTTCTCTACACGGTCATTGTAAGGTGATGAATTATGTTTGTTTAGCAGCGTCTGTAAGACATATAATTTTCTCACAGATAATAAGTTACTGATTGATAAAGGCTTTGAGTAGGAAATCTAATTTTTTTTAAATACATTATCTTTATTAATTTGGGCTCATTAAGTTCTATAAATTTTGTCTTAGCCGCACCTCCCCAGATAGTTATACAATAACTTAAAAATGTACTGAGCTAATGCAACATATATTTCATTCAAGAGATTCTTTAGATGGTCTTGGTTTTGTGTGCGACTAGTCGCATACTTTGGCACAACATATCTTAAAAAACAAAGTATTTACCACATTATCTGCCTAATTATATTTTTTCAAATTTAATTGACTGTACTAAGTAGTTTCGGTCTCTGCTTCCTCTAACTTTATCTTAAGTGATTTAGGTGACCTCATATGGACTAAAGAAATTGGCCCCAAAACTACCTTTGTGATGAGTCTCAGGCTCTATGTGGATTTTTATCTTGTTCTCATTATTATAACGATAAGTAAACCTCAACTACATCAAGTAAACTTTAAAAATAATCCTTACAGTAGGATATTTCTATTTCTCACAGATAAGTCCGAGTTGTGTACACACTCTTCTACAACAACTCCTATTACTCACTTGGACAAACACATCCTCCCATAGAACTGGTTGTCCATTGTTGACTGTCATATATTGTCATTGTCACATCACTAGTGGTGTGTCCAAACCCTACGTTGTGACGTTACATGGACTGGGCCGTTATTCTAAGTGATGCGACCAACTATCGTCAGATAGTATTCTAAATTGTTTTGCAAACATATTTGAGGCTATCATAAATTAACGTATTTATAACCACTTAAACCATAGCCTTAACACTAATCAAAGCACGTTTGTTTCCAGCAGATCCACTATTTCAAATCTCCTATACACTTGTTTTATAAAATAGTCAGTTAATAAAGTCCAGACTGATGCAATTTATATGGATTTCTCAAAAGCGTTAGATCGGGTGGCTCACACAATTTTTACAAAAAAATTAATTCTTTTGGGTGTTCATGGCAATTTGCACAGGTGGCTACGGTATTATTCTTTAAACCAATCCCAGCTGGTTTCGCTCTATGGGTATGATTCTGTGCCATTTTTGGCACTTTCCGGTGTACCACAAGGTTCCAATCTTGATCCACTGTTATTTTTGGCATTCAATAACGATCTTTTAGAATAACTAGTTTTTAAACCAAATTATATCAACAAGAGACTGCGACTAGCTCCAAATGGATAATGATGAGTGGTGTAAGCAAAATCTTATGACACTCAATGCTAAGAAATGCCCTATAATACGTTTCACAAAAAACAATACCCTGGGGAATAATTACCACGTAGCGGGGACTTTGTCGGCACGTGTGAATGTTGTGCGAGATTTTGTAATACGTGATTCAAACTCATCTTTTAGGCCACACTATGATCACATCACAACCAACAAGGCAAATAGAATGCTAGTATTTATCACGTGTGCTGCGAAGCCTTTTATAGACCCCAGTTCTTAGCTCATCTTATATAACAGTCTAGTTTGACCCATCCTATATTATTCCTGGATTTGGTTTCCCATACATGATATACATGTGGATGGAATCGACGCTGTGCAACGCCGGTTTTTGAGAATCTTAAATATTCATATATTCAGTATATTCGGACTTAGGCGTAAACTACCTGAAAACACAGACCGACTAAACAATAAATTAAAGAGTCCAAGTAGTAGATGAACTGTTGTAGATTTGTATATTTTAATAGGATTGTAAATGGTACGTTTGGCAATTGTTGGCAAGATTGAACTTTAAGGTACCAACTCCCTCTATGCGTAACCATACGTTATTCAGCATACCCATCTCCAATAACTATTTTTCCTATAATAATCCCATATATCCAATAACACAAGCATTCCCAAAGACTTACATACATACATACATAAAATCACGCCTCTTTCCCGTAGGGGTAGGCAGAGACCACGGATTTCCACTTACTACGATCCTGACATATCTCTTTCGCTTCATCTATACTCATCAATCCTTTCATACATAAGCGTCGGTTTAGGGTACTTTTGAGCTGGCCTTTTTTCAGAACGTCTTCAAACTTGTCCAACCAGACCAAAGACCCAAAGACTTATTATGATGAAGTTTCCCAGTCTTTAAATTTAAATTCCAAAGTGTTGTATATTAACGCCCAACAAAAAGAAATAAAGATATAGTTTGTATAACTCATAATAAAATAGTATCCTTAATTTATGGAAAGTATGTGTATGGTTGTAATTATAGTCCAGAAATGACGCTTAAATGGTGCACCCATTTAAATTAAATCATTTCATTACTGCCTATTGAAGTTTTGGGGTAGGCTTTAATACAAATTTAATGCATATAAATAGATAATATAATATAAATATAATAGTGTTGCTAGTCCGTAAATATTTTTAAATACTGCTTCGCCTATGTACAAAACTCAATGAGCTTGAGTTTTGTACATAGAGTTGAACAAGTATAAATAGAGATAACATACCACCGGCATCCACATCGACTGTTGATTCTGCGGGCCTTGCCCTGAGTAAGTGCTGTGCTGTGCCACTTGTCCAGGCACATTGTACTGAGTTGGACCTTGGAAGTTATCCTTCATTATTGTTATCTGGAACAATGAACGGTTCTGCTTTAAACTGGCAGGCCATGTACCACTAAGGGCATATGACCTGCCTAAAGGGTATGTAACTATTTAACTTAAACATTATTTTATTAAATACTCGTATCACTAGTTTCTAGCCGCGATCTTTATTCCATGGGGATTATAATAGTTTGGATCAATAGTCACAAAAGGTCTTCAGGTCTTAAACTAGGCAGTACAATGGTAACCGGCAGGGCTATTATGTATCTCAGTTGCTAACAAAAGTTGATTGAAATCATGAAAAATGGCCGCTTTATGTCAGTTTTGACAATTCCCATAAGCAAAAATGTTAGTAAGTTGATGACTGAAGCTGACAAAACTGACATAGAGCCGCCATTTTTTTAGATTTCAATCAACATTTGTTAGCATCTGAGATACATAATACATAGCCATACGGATTACTGTAGGGCTATAATAGATCTCAGTTGCTAACAAAAGTTGATTATAATCTTAAAAAATTGCGGATCTATGTCACTTTTACAACTCCAGTAAGCAAAAGTGTGCAAGTTGATGACTGAGCTGACAAAGTGCCGCCATTTTTTAAGATTTTAATCAACATTTCTTAGCAACTGAGATACATAATAGCCCTACAGCTATACATACTTATAAACATATACTCATCCAGACACCAGTCTAACAGACATGTTCATGCACGCAAAAGTATGACCGGCCCGGGGATCGAACCCGCCAGCGGTTTCTATATTTATCCACAGTTTTTCTTACTACGGATATAGATTTGACATAACGTCCATACAAATAGTGTTAAATATCTATCTCTAGTAAGGTAAACAGACGATATATAAATTACTAGCTGGTGCCCGCGACTACGTCTGCGCAGGATTAGTACTTCGAGTAGCTTATAATTTCTCCAAGGGCATATCTATCTTTATACTAAAATGTCAAAAATATGTACCTGGTCAAACGCAATTGCTATAATAGTATTATTTGATTACATTTAAATTTAGTATATCAATCAGTAATTTACTCAGTTAACTCAGTAAACACTCATTTCAAATCTTTGAACCTAAACACAAGACTACTAGATATAAAAGTTGTTCCGAATATAGCGCTTCCAAAATTTGGAATAACCTTCCTCCAGCAATTCGGAGTAAGATGAGTTATGCTTTTTATAAACTTAAATGTATTAGTTGATCGGTATAATTTTTTTTTTAAGTACATTGTTCTATATTTTTTCATATTATTCCTTGTACTCTACCTACATACACATACAGAAATATTGAACCAATATATACAATAAGAAATATTGTAGTGTAGTGACAACCCTACAGAAATGCCGCATGCTTACACAAAAGCGGCATTTCGCGTGACATCAAACGCGTTGGCCCACTGTACGATTTTTATGCTGTGCTACGAGTATTACGTAGCGTTGCTACTTCTTGTATTTTTTTTTACTTCGTAGTATTATTTTATTGTTTATTTTTAATGTATGTATTGGTTTGTAAAACTATAATCCTGAATAAAAAAATAAAAAACTTTAGTTGAAATTTGTACCAATAGACTTTTTTTTTAAATATATATTATACTAGCAGACTCATCATTTTTCTCTAGGTTTACAGTTGAACCAACTCTGAAATCTGTGTAACTAAGCCAAACATAATATATTTGTATTGTGAAATGCTGTATACCTATGTTTTTTTTTTTTTTAAATACAATATGAAGCAATGTTTAAAATAAAAAGGCAATAGAATAAGAAATTTTTCATACAATTTCATTTCAAAATTCTGCGCAGTAATGCACTTATCAGCCTTAGACATAGCAGACTAGTCTCATTTAGTAATTTCACTTCCTACAGTACCCTTCAGTCTGAACGCAGTAGTGCTTTCTGACTACCCATTTGAGGAAAAACTCTGGCACTACAGCGATACCTATCAAGACCGACTGTTCGCGCTAAAGCGCGACGTCACTTCGAGAAACGCCCCCCCCCCCCCGCGCGCCCGCCGCCCGCTGCACGTCGGCCGTCAAACGCGAGGCGAGTCGCTAACCGCCTCGCAACAGTCACCATTTTAACGTCGCCGCGAGCGACCGCTTATCAGCCCCGCGTTTACGCGTCAGCCCAAAAGTGACCTTTAGGGTGTGTCGGCACGGCCACACATCATCTCTTTTTCTTTTTTTACACAGAATCTTTTTTTATTATTGTTAATCAAAGTGACTCGCCTGATGGATAGAATGGAATTAAGAAACGATAACCACTATTGAATACCCCTATGGTGACCTGAGAGATGCAGCCATAGTTGCGAGGAAACACGTACGCCGGCAGAGCATTCCACAATTTAATTGCATGACAGAGGTAGGAACTGCCAAACTTTTCTAGCCCTTAATAAACAAAAGCGATTTATTGATCCACATACCGGTTTGTCTTGCTGTTGAGGCCTTGCCGGCGCTCGGGGTGTGTCCACTATTTCTACAGAGCGTAGAACATGTTGCCGCTCTTGTCGTGGTGGTACCTGAAAATTGGCATACCACTATTAGTTTATATGCAAAAATGAGGCTTTTTAGCTATATACGGAATGGGTTTACTTCAAGCCTTAAGGCGCGGACCAATCCCAATTTAAAAAACAATTTACGATGCTTTACGTAAGGTTGAAAACTGCTTCACATCAGATTGGGTAATGTAATGCGAAGATGCATTAGTTTTATATGTTATCTTTATAATTTTTGATAAAACACAATTAACGAGTACAATTTTAAAAATTTAATACTGACGTCCATTCTATTCAGTTATTGGAGTGTAACTCAAAAACCGTTAAAAAGAATTTGATGAAACTTAAATGGGATCACACGGGAAGCACCAGCTTTCAAACAAAAAAGAATTTTGAGAATTGGTTCATCCTATCGAAAGTTATGAGGAAACGCACATAAAAAAACATACGGTTGAATTAAGTACCTCCTCCTTTTTGGAAGTCGGTAGAAAACTGCTGTTACTATTCGTTAGCTATGTATTACATAAAAAAAATATAGTGTTATCGCTGAAAATTCTGAGAGTTCGGACGTGAAAGTTTATTTTTGCGGGCATATTTAGAGTTTTTTTCTGAGAAAAGCACGTAATGTAAAACGCAGAGTAATATTTATGAATTCTTTTCCTGTTCTTTTTCTAACCAAGTATTTTTTCATAGTATATTATCGATCTGTTTCGTTACACTAGCTAGATGTTTAAAGATTCTGCTTTTTACTATTTTCGGGATACTAGTGCGCCTTAACAGAGTACTTTTTCATGTAATCAATGTATTTACTAATTTTACTATTTTTGTGGAATTTCAAGTTATTTTCAATCAAGAAAATTTGTCGTACTGGTGCATGAATGAAGGCAAGTGAACAAAAACATGAAATGTGTGATTTCCTCGCCATAAAAAGTTCTAGTAATGCATCTACCGCTTCACTAGAGTATGACTTAGACAGGACTTTTTTCGGAATTACAGTGCTATTCCTTTTGCATGAAATCATCGTGAGCATCGTGGGCTTAATCAATGGCTTAAATCAATGAGCTAACGGTCCGATTTTATTAGCACGCTAACAGCGCTGTAAACAACGAAATCGCACTTTTTTTTCATGAATACAATGTATGTATTTACTAATTTTACTATTCTTATAGAATTTCAAAATATACTTGCAAGCTCATAATATATGTAAAGAGTATTATGGTTTTATTCTTTTTTGGGGACTTTGAGGCTACGTTCCAGGAAGCGCCAAAATCGCTCGCAGCGCTCGATACGTCATCGATGACCGTCACCGAAAACGCTCACGCCGTGACCACAACGCTCTCAGTTCGAAGGAAGGGTACGTGATCATTGCGAGCTGTCACTGTCAACCAAAGGGAACGGAAAACCGGGGCGCGAGCAGTGAGAGCAGTTGTGAGCGTTGAAGGCACTTCCCGGAACGTACCCTAAGTCACACATTGACAATGTCAGTCGGACTGGCATTGTCACACATTGACAATGTCAGTCGGACTGGCATTGTTATGTCAAGGTTAGTTACGTTAAGTTATGATAAGAGACTGACTCAGTCCCATAACATATAACATACCATGTATGTTACACAGTCATATATAGATTTTTGTCCATGGACAGCTTTTAGATGCCCTGAAAGAGCAACCTAGCTGCACCAGATTTTGGTTAAGGTAAGATAGTCTGCAGAAGACACATATCAAGATCGATAAGATTCAGCAACATGAATATATTTAAAGTGCCAAGTTCGGTGGCAACACACAACTTTTTATATGTATAACACTTTTTTGTATCTACGCGAGTCCGAGGCGCCCTTAGCCACTTTTTGCTAGTTGTTTAAATACGTTAGTTTGAGTAGTGAGCTTATTCTACTATTTCCCCCTGGAAATCCTCCTTATGTATATCAACACGTCATTGCTTCGATAGGATATATATTCGTCAAGAATTGTATCCCAAAATTGCTGCGTTATATCGGCATCGAGGTATAACCTCATTATTTGACCTAATTTTGATTTGCATAAAATTATAATGCATATTGTTTATTCGTTTAATAGTTATTAGACATAAAGATTCGTTGGGCAATAATGTATCTCAGTTGCTAACAAATGCTGATTTAAATAGAGAAAAATGGCGGCTCTATGTCACTTGTGTCAGCTTCAGTCATCAACTTACTAACATTTTTGGTTACTGGAGTGGTCAAAAGTGACATAGAGCCGCCATTTTTCAAGATTTCAATCAACATTTGTCAGCAACTGAGATACATAATAGCCCTGCGGGTGTACCTTCGACATGAATTACTACCACAGAGCGTAGCGGAGTATCTAGTCAGAGCAAAGTCACGATAGGTGCGATGACCAGCGTTAGGTTGTATAGTGACCACTCACTGGTGCCTAGATTAGGGTTGTTGACCTTATTTTTAATGTATGTTAAATTATTCAGACACCAAAATACACACCTAGCATTTTTTAATATTTTTTAAAGACCTCTAAACTAAAAAAATGCTATGTTTTTATTTGAACTTTTAAAATTGGCGCTAAAACATTATTTAATGGCGGCCTATTCGTCGTATGACGTCAGGGCACAAACAAATAGTGTTCAGTACTCCCACCTCTTAAAGTAGTCCTAGTTATACCTTACTATGAAATTTGGTACCACTACGTCAATGTAGCAAGCTCAAAGTAATAATGGATTACGATAGAATAGACATTTTGATGACGTATTATCAAATAGTGCACTCAATCCGCATACTTTGCAACTGCGTTATTGTTCTATTCGGGTTGGGCATTATAAGCATTAATACTGAAACGCCCTATTGGGATCGAATTCGGCTAAAAAAGGAACACGCCGTAAATAGTATTGAAGTAATATGTTCGACCGTTTTGTGTCGGTGGGAGTTAATAGTAAGTACGATTATTCTAAGCTTATTACAAAACGCTCTTGATTTATGATAGTTTCGTAAAAGGTGGGAGTAGGCTCCCTGATTAACACGTTTTGCTTGCTTGAAGCTCGCTTGCCTGAACATGGAGATGGCGGGAAAAAACCAACAATGACTTTTATAATTTATTTTCTTTTGTATTTATTCTCAAGTTTTGACGTGTAATAGTGGTGGATTATTAACCTTTGCGTTGATGTTCACAATGGTGTATGAATGTCAGTAAAGTGTATAAAATCATGAAACATTATTTTTTCGTCAATCGTGTTAGCAAGTTTTAGTAATGCATCCACATGTCTTATACAAAATGACAATTAAATAAATCACTTATTTCTTAGAGCGGACTCTAACTACCTACTTGGAAAAAAGTTTATAACTCTGCAGTTACAAAAATAAACGTAAATTTTAGCCGCATAATTTGTTCTATGTAGGGTTCTCCACCTTAAAAGGAAAAATGAACCCTTATCGGATCACTTTGTTGTCTGTCTGTTCATCTGTCAAAGACTCTCATTCATAAAAAATAAAAAATCTTAAATACCATAGATGTGTAACAACATTGATAACAAGAAAAACGAATCAACTATTATAAACTTAGGTATTTAATTAATATAAAAAGTGTATAACGAACTTATTTGCGGTTGCGACAATAACCATGTTTATGGATCGACAGTATGTTCTTGAACCTAGCATGTATTGAGTTTTAAAGCAATAATATTAGATGCTTTCTTCACTTGCTTGATTCTCAATCTTTTGATAAGGCACGACACTATCATTTCCGCCGCTACTTCCGTTTGAGGTCACGTGACTTCTAGAAACTGTTGTACACATTTTGTTTATTCAAAATAAAGCCAATCCAATGCATAACAAATAATTTGCTAAATTATTTGAGTTATTTGTTTCAACCACTATTAAGTTAACATTACATCGTAATTTATTATTGAATGTGTCAATTACCCTATTAGTACTTCATCAGTCGACCAACCCAGACACAATAGAAATTTCATTGTTATATTGACAATTGACTGGTGAGGGTAACCCCTCACCAGTTGATTGTACCAATTATATCTCTTTATATATATATTATGTCCAATTATACCTGGATAAGGATATAAGCCATGAGGTGTGGGCTGACAGGAAAGAGTGGAAGTAAATTGAGATACTGCACCAACACCAAATGAATTGGGGCTAGAGTAGGTAGTAGAACAACTGCGAAATAGGACTTACCACCCTTTCTGGAATATTTGGTTTGGGTTGGTAGACATATCCTTGGTCTGGTGGGCCTCTGGGCTGAGCATAAGAATCAGTTGCTCCATGAGGATGCTAAACAGAAAATTACATCCATGAGTTTATAGAAAGATGTATGTAGATAACTGTGGCAAATTGATGTGATGAGGGTAAAAATATACAACAAATTACCATCAACTTTTAAGGACACAGAGAATAATGACATTTTTAAATATAGATTAAAGAAGTTTCTGATCGACAAGGCATATTACAGCATTGATGATTTTTTTAAAGACAAACTATAATAGATATGACAGATATGTAAATCAATTATTGTAATCATTGACTAATGGACTAATGAAATTGTTATTATTATTAACTATTGTAATTTGCACGCCATTATGGTAAGAATACGGAGCTACGCGTTGTTTAAATATAAGACCTATATACCAAACTGTATTCGAGCAATAAATGAATTTTGATTTTGATTTTGATTTTGAAATTTATGGTAAATGAACTTTGCCAAATTGTTATCAAATATCAAAATGATGATTTTTTTGCTCACATTTGTGTGCAAATAATTGTACAACATTTGTACTAGACAAATAATTGTTTGCAAGGTATACGTCAACAATGTGATGCGTCCCACTTACAAAGATTTTCGTGCTAGGCTTACAGTATATAATAGTGCCACACAAAACTTCAGCTCTAAGCGTAGGGTAGCACTTCAACGGGTGTGGTAACATCAGTTGCAATACTTGTCTTGAATGTCTTTGGTTAAGTAGTTTGATGTGTATCCATTATAACGAAACAAAAACTCATATATCTTTCCTCTTTATTATTGAAGTGGATAAGGATTATCATAATGGGTGTCCCCATTCAACATGACCTGTTTTGTGTACAATGTATGTAAAAAACTTATTATTATCTGTGAATGAACATATTCAAATTAATGCTCACATGTTTATTATAAGATTTTTTCTGAATGATTTGAAAGTTCAACATAATTATTAATTTATATGGCTTGTGCAGGGTTGTGCAATTTTGCCAATGTCGTGTGGATAAAGAAGGAACAAACAAAGTGGTCGGTGTAGAGATTTGGCACCACCAATTTTGCATCTGGGTTATTGGCTCAGATTTGAATCACCAGTTACATAATCCTTACAAAAAATTCAATTAAAATCTATTTACCTGTTGCCCAAAAGCTGACTGCATTGGCCTCTGATTGTAGTTATTTTGAGTTTGCAAAGATCCTTGACCTGGAGGATCCCACTGATTGTTTAGAGGATTCACATTAGAACCCCACTGTTGCGAAGGGACTGGGTCTTGGGGGCCTTGAATGCCAGGATGTCTGGGTTCAACAGGAGCATGCCTCTGGTCAATAGCTCTTACATTCGTAGGCCTTAGTGGCCCAGAGCTCCTAGTGTCGGCCCCACGGACATTGAGGTGTCCTTGATCTGGTCCACCATAATGTCTGGAATCCATGGTCCTAGCATTACGCGAGTCTGGAGGAACCTGTGTCCCACTAGGACCACGGTTCCCATAATCATTATTTGGTTGATTTGGATAGTCTGGCCTTGAATGGTTAGAATACTCATTTCTGACTTGAGAAGGAAATCCTGGTCTTTGTTCATAGTTTTCTTGTGTTGGTGGTTTCAAAGGCTGCAAAAAAATATATTTTCTGTATGTTGATATGAATGAAGAGGTTTTATAATCTAATAATCAACTATATTCTTTATTAGCAAAGTATGCAAGTTTAGTATAATAAAAATTTAAAAATATTGTCCATCATATTATGCAATGTAAGGGACATCAGCTTTGGCTTTTATGCTATCAAGTGGCCTGATGGCAAAATATGATCAAATTGGAGCAGGAGTGACTAAAGGTGCATTCGTTTATCTTATGAGGGCATTGGTGGTGTTTTCATTGATGTCTCTTTTGTTAAAGCGTTCGGAAAGCTCAAAAACATTATTTTTTTGCCACTTTTGCCCATACCCTATTTGAACGGTCAACTGAGCAGAAGATCTAAAATCACATGATTATGCTTTGTATTTGAATACATAGCTGTCAAATAATGATCACAAACAACCATGCTTCGGACGTGGGTCAAAAATTGCACTTTTTGATGGCAAAGATTTCTCTTTTTTAGCTTTCCGAACGCTGAACAAAAAGAGGCATGAACAACATTTTCACCCACAGATTCCCAATTCGAACCCCTCTTGTGAGCATTTTTAGCGTTATTTTTGCCAAAACCGATCATAAGTGATCTATTCAAACGCACTATAAGATATGTCATCTGAACGGCTCCTAATCCTATCGCTGTTCTAAGAGGCACTGTGCCTTACAACATAGTTTTTTATTCTTTTTGACTTTCTACAGTGCCCTTTAAACCCTGATACAGTAGCTTTGGCTAATTACTGTTTCAAGGCAGTATTATGCAGTATTATCAACATTTGCAAAGAGGTCTCTTACAATTAATGTCTCGATTGGAGCTACTACTGCAATAGGGTGCTATGACATTACATTGATGATAGCTAAATGCCACTAAAGATTTTGAGCAGTAGAGACGATTTTCAATAGTGAGATCACATTGATTATTATGTTACGCAGATAAAGTCTACATTACCTTCCCAACTGGTACGATTTTCAACAGATGAGTAGGCGACATACGAAAGCCATCCAAGCATTTGATAATGCGATATCCCTCAGCGTCGTCGGACAACCCAATACGCACTTTCTTCGAGTTAGGGCCATCATCAACCAAATCATCTAATATAAAGTCAATCACATTGCATTCTTGCTTCACTAACGTTTTGACAGCTTGGAAAGTAGTCTGAAATCAGAAAGGTCATGAAACACATGAACAAAGGCTCATAAGCGCGAAAGCATTTATAAATTAGCAGGTGCGCGATTCAGCTATGAAATAAGGAAATCCATGTTGTATGTTGCACTTACCCTGGGCGGCAGCCCATGTATGGTTATCATCATCTTGTTAGTATATATTATACTCCGCTAGGAGTTTATTAAGTTTATCTAATTTAACTGTCAGTAGAATTTAATTTCTCATTTTTTTACGATATGTATACAAAATTAATAATTGCAAGTTATTTTATTTTCCAGTTCCACAGAACAGAAATAACCATAGATAAGATAATTATTTTTATCACCTTCGGCCTTTTTGTTTTGGCCAGGACCTATAGATAAATTTTCCAGTTGGCTGTTGAGATAGTGTTTGTGTAAAAAACTCTTTAGAGTGTTTTGATCGTCTATCATAGACGAACTATATTCCTCTGTATGTCATGCAAAGATAGATGTCGATAATTAATAAAATGCAGATGTCACCAAAGAGAATATATCGTCACAAGAAATAATGGTGTATATTTTAAATAGATTTTAGCGATTCTTAACATGGTAGCAGAGGTCACGGACCTCTGCTACCATGTTTCTTGAAACTAAACACCGGTTCTTGCAAATAAAAAAATAAGTACCTAGTAAAACCATGGAAGGTAAGGATGAATATTCTAGGTTGCAGATATTTGATGGTACCAACTATGACATAATATGGAAATTTAGATTAAAATTATTTTTGCAAATGAAGAGTTGCGATTTGGTCATTGATTTGCCAACGAAACCTGAAGGTATGGCAGATTCAGAGTGGAAAAAGCTAGATATTAAAGCTAAGAACTATCTAGTAAATAGTGTTAATAATTCTCAACTTGATATAATAATAACAGAGAATACCGCATTTGATATGATCAAAAAGCTTGATAGCTTGTATGCGCAGAAAGGTAGCGCTAATAGACTGTTATTAAAAAGGAAAATTTTAAAGACACAAAAGATGGAGATAATCCAATTGAGTTTCTGCAAATTTTTGAAAAACATTAATGAATTAATTAATGCTGGTGAAAATAGTCGCCATGGCGGTGCCGGCTTAGAATAGCACCCCCCCAACTCTATCCGTGAGTGCCGTAGAAGGCGGCTAGGTGGCAGCAGCACCTTCCCAGTCAAACACACACAAACTGCGCTCGCCAACCCACCTGCCAAGCGTGGCGAGTATTGGCAAAACCTCCTTGATGGATTGGACAAAAAGAACCATGCCCCCAGTCCCCGGCAGCCCCGCTATTCCTGGCTACGGTAGCGGCCACGGTGACGGTGGGGCAGGAGGTGCTAAGAATCCCCGGCAGACGCCCGGCTACCACCCCAAACGACGACGACTGGCCCTGGTAACACACAACATATGCACGATGAGGACAGACGAGAAGATTTATGAGCTGGAAGAAGAAATGAGTAAGCTACACTGGGACATTGTGGGGTTATCTGAAATTCGTAGAGCGGGTGAGGACACGATAACCCTAAAATCAGGTAACCTACTCTACCACCGGGAGGGCGACCAACAGTCCCAAGGTGGTGTCGGGTTTCTCGTCCACAAGTCCCTTACTAACAACATAGTTAAGATCGATAGCGTTTCCAATAGGGTCGTATACCTAATACTCAGAGTATCCAAACGATATTCGCTGAAGGTCATTCAGGTATACGCACCGACGAAGTCGCACCCGGATGATGAGGTGGAGGATATATATGAGGACATTAGTCGGGCCATACATACCTCTGAAACGCACTTTCTAGTTGTTATGGGGGACTTCAACGCGAAGTTGGGTAAGAGAATCGAGGATGAGTCGAAAGTGGGGCAATTTGGCTATGGACAACGGAACCGTAGGGGACAGAGGTTGGCCGACTTCCTGGAGAAAGAGGGACTCTTTATGATGAACTCTTTCTTTCAGAAGCCACCTCACAGGAAATGGACCTGGCTGAGTCCCGATGGTTCCACGAGAAATGAGATTGACTTCATTATGACCACCAAAAGGCAAATATTCACTGATATCTCCGTGATCAACAGGGTTAAAACCGGTAGTGATCACCGAATGGTAAGAGGCACGGTGAATATTAATGTCAAACTGGAGAGGTCTCGTCTGATGAAGTCTACGCTCCGACCCACTCGTACCCGTATTCATGACCCCGAGAGCTTTCAACTTGAGCTATCGATTAAATAGCTCAAGTTGAAAGCTCTCTATTGCCTTGAGAACATCGCTTCAGTGGACGAGATCAATAACATGTTAGTAGAAACTGTCCATACAGTGGGTTCCAAGTACTTTAAACTCCACCGTGCAGATAGGCCACAGAAACTCTCCAACGATACCCTCAACCTCATGGCTGAACGACGCTCATTAAAACTGCAGTCTTCGGATGATGCTGAAGCATATAGGCTGCTCAATAGACGAATATGGAACTCCTTGCGACACGACATCCGGATCTTTAATACAAACCGTATTAAAGAGACGATAGAGCGGAAAAAAGGCTCCAAAGTGTTTGCAAGAGACATGTCTATTGGGCAAAGCCAGTTGACGAAGCTGAAGAGAGGAGACGGCAGTGTAGCGTCGACCAAAGCGGAAGTGTTAGGAGAGGTCGAGAGTTTCTACGGACAGTTATACACCTCGGTCACTAAACCTGTTAGCAGCTCGGTCAAAGACCCAAGAGCCAAGCTGACCCGACATTATACCGAAGATATCCCGGACATCAGCCTGTACGAGATTCGAATGGCCTTGAAACAGCTTAAGAACAACAAGGCGCCTGGTGACGACGGTATCACATCTGAGCTTCTGAAAGCGGGTGGAACACCGGTACTTAAAGTCCTTCAGAAGCTCTTTAATACCGTCTTACTAGAAGGTTCAACGCCAGAAGCATGGAACAAAAGCGTGGTGGTGCTGTTCTTCAAGAAAGGTGACAACACTTTACTTAAAAATTACAGACCCATCTCGCTTTTGAGCCATGTTTATAAGCTGTTTTCGAAGGTCATAACGAACCGTCTCAGTCGCAGGTTTGATGAATTCCAGCCTCCGGAACAAGCCGGTTTCCGAAAAGGCTATAGTACCATAGACCACATCCGAGTACAGGAGCAGAGTTCGAAGGCAATTCCATTGCAAAGAGGCGTGAGACAGGGAGACGTTATATCTCCGAAACTGTTCACCGCTACATTGGAAGACGCCTTCAAGCTTCTCGAATGGCAAGGACTTAGCATCAATATTAATGGCGAATACATCACTCACCTTCGATTTGCCGACGATATTGTAGTCATGGCAGAATCCATGGAAGACCTCAGTACAATGCTCAAAGGCCTCCATCGAGTTTCCCAACGGGTAGGTCTTAAGATGAACGTGGACAAGACGAAAATTATGTCTAATGCCCATGTTGTACCTACCCCAATATCAGTTGGGAACTCAATTCTCGAAGTTGTTGACGAGTACATCTACCTGGGACAGACAGTCAAATTAGGCAGGTCCAACATCGAGAAAGAGGTCAATCGTCGAATCCAACTCGGCTGGGCAGCGTTCCGGAAACTTCGCGAAGTCTTCGAATGATTAAAATAATTATTTAAAAACAAACGGTGAAAAAGATGATAAAGATGAATTTTATGATACAGTGTAAGATTAACATGACAAAAAGAAGAGTTCTGACATTGAGGGAGTGTGTTCAAACGATCGCCCACAAAGGGATAGAAAAATGCCCGAGTAGTTTAAAGATCATGTTGTTGTTGATCATGTGAATTTTGCTAATGCTTTAGTGCCAAATAGTTACGATGAAGATATACATTGTCCAGATTCATAAAAGTGGATTAATGCTATGAATGGCGAAATTAATAGCTTAGAACAGAATAACACATGGGAAATTGTTAATGAACCGATGAATTTAAAGATAATAGACGTGAAATGGATATATTGAGTAAAATCCACTTGAAAATAAAAGGCTCCTGTAGTAGCTAGAGGGTTTATGGAACAATATGATGAAAATGAAGAAATATATTCACCAGTTGCAAGAATGATTACCATGAAGGCTTTGTTGTCTACTGTTTGTGTGCAGGGATTGAATATTGAACAAATGGATGGACTTGAAACTGCATTTCTTTATGGCAATATTAAGTCGGAGGTGTATATTTATCCACTTGCTGGTTACAAAATTGAACCACATAAAGTATGCAAGCTTCGGAAAGCATTATATTGATTGGCCCACGTGACTGGTACGACTGTTTTAATGATTTTATGATAAGTATAAATTTTAATAGATCTGCTTATGATTACTGTTTATATACTGGATACGTAAATAATAATCAGGTTTATATATGTGTTTATGTCGATGACATTTTAATTTGTGGTGAAAATATACATGACTTAAATGAAGTTAAGGTAATGCTAAATGATCGTTTTTGTATGAAAGATTTGGGCAAAATAAAACAATATTTAGGGATTGGTATCGAATAAGAACCAAAGCAAAAGACGATGACATTAAGTCAGGAAAAATATATAGAAAGTTTAGCAGAAAAGTATCACGTGAAGGAATCAAAAAAATTTAACACACCCATGGAATTAAATTTGTCTCTGGCACCTGGTGATGCGAATAATACTTCTCTTAAATGTAGGAATTTGATTGGAGCACTTTTGTATGTAGCTAGTGGAACACGACGAGATATTATATCGTTTAGTGAGAATTATTTGAGGCGTTTCCGAAATTCTTATAGCGACACTCACTTCAAATATGCATTAAGAGTTCTAAAATATTTATACTGCACAGAGGGTCTGAATCTTAACTATAATGTCGAATTCAAAGATTGTATGGACGCTTTTGTGGACTCTGACTGGGCTGCAGATAAATCAGATCTAAAATCAACAACTGGCATTGTGATAATATTATTTGAAAACCCAATAATGTGGAAATAACACAAACGAAAAATTGTATCTCGAGCATCTACACATGTGGAATACTATGCTTTAGCTGATTGTGTTGAAGACATACTTCCAGTTACAGCAGTATTAAAGGAATTAGGTTTACAGATTAGAAAACCAATAAAAAATGAATGAGGATAATATTGGAGCCATTGGATTAGCTAAGAATGGAAATTTTTGCAAAAATTCGAAACATATTGACATTAGTTATCACTTTGTGTATGATTATGAAAAGAAAGGAACTATAAATGTAACGAAAGTTGACACTGAGAATCAGTTAGCTGATATTTTAACAAAGACCTTGGGTAAAAATAGATTTTGTAAACTGAGAGAGTTACTACATGTAATTTAATTAAGTAAATGGTATGTAAGGTATCTGTTTTTGTAAATAGGTATGAGTATTAGGCAGGTACCAGATGTAATTGTTTTTATTATGTTGATGATGTTTCTGTTTTATTTAGGAATCTGACAATGTATAATACCATTTTAATTTTTTTACAAATCAAGGGAGTGTGTTGAGATAGTGATTGTGTAAAAACTCTTTAGAATGTTTTGATCGTCTATCATAGACACACTGTTTTTCTCTGTATGTCATGCAATGATAGATGTCGTTAATTAATAAAATGCAGATTCACAAGAAATAATGGTGCATATTTTAAATAGATTTAAGTGATTCTTAACAGAGGCAACATTCTGTAACCTTAATAAATAATGCACAGTGAAATAGAACATCAACGTATAATAATCCACCACTATTACACGCCAAAACTTGAGAATAAACACAAAAGAAAATAAATTATAATAGTCATTGTTGCTTTTTTCCCGCCATCTGCATGTTCAAGCAAGCAACCTTCAAACAAGCAAAACGAATTATAATCACTACACTGTTTTTGCCTTAGTGACTTTATACGACGTAGAGGCCGCCATTGAATGTTTTATCGCCAATTTTAAAAGTTGAAATAAAAACGTCGTTGTTTTTAGTTTAGAATTCTAAAAATATATTTAAAAATATGCTAGGTGTGTATTTAGGTGTCCTGATTAATTTAACGTACTATAAGAAAAAAGGTCAACAACCCTATTATATTCTCTGGTAGTGAAAGGAAACAATTTGGAAGGCTACCTAGTTCAGCTCGCCCCGCGTGCTTGATGTTATACGACGCGCCGCGCCGTAATGCTTCTTTTCCTTACCACATTGACGTTGATTTTGTCGGGAGTTATCCGAGGATGATTTGTAATGCGCGAAGACCGCGGCTGATGTTGCCTTTCCGTCCATTTAGCAAAATTTTCGAAGAGAACTATGGGGATCTCGACTCATTCGCGTGCCGGTCAGACGTCAACTCTTTTCCAAAAACTACCACCTCAGGTTAGCCAAGAATGTTGTAAGGTGATATATGGAAAATGAAGGTAGTTTGGAGAAAGGTGTTGACAGGTTGCGTTCAGATAAAATAGATAATAGGAAATGTTGCGTTCAAAGATTATGGATCACCAATATTGCGAATATTAGCAAACATTCTCTTTCATTAATGCCACCCTTTATTATTCTATTATAGTAGCTATAGTACGTTTCAAACCTCCAGCTAAATTCGGACATTGACGCCTAAGTATTATGTTAGCAAAAAACAAAACGATAGAAGTTTCTAGTGTCGCTTCCCATTCATTGCCATTCATAAATTATCGTATTCCCTGACATTAAGATTTCGTGGTACGGTAATGCGCACGAACCACTGCCAGCCAGGGGTGGCAAACTGGTTTTAACAAGTTCCGCTGCCGGCTTCATTCCGCTATAGACTGAAAATGTTAATTTTTGCAGTAAAAAACGTTTGCTTTAATTTGTTATTGAGTTGTTTTGTGGTTACGTTTCTCTATTGATTTATGGATATTGATTACAGTATTGACAAAACTGCTGACAGTTTTATTAGGCAGAGTCAACTGCATCGTCGGATTATGATGAAACGGACGTTAGAATCATAGTGTGATGAACAACACCAATATAAATGTAGTACTTATACATTATTTATAGAAGTGGTTTTATTCCTAAACGTAAGTATGTTACTTACCATGACATATAATAGGTAAACAATATTATAGGATACAAGAAATGTTTAAGTTGATTAGTACTCCTTAATATTAAATTATAATATGTATAATAGCAATTATTATAATTTAAATTTTATTATAATTTTTGTTTATACAATTTCGATTAAAATTTAGGTACCTAACATTTTTCAAACCTTTCTAAAAATGTTGGTTATACCTACAACATACTCTAAGGTCAATGTCCGAATTTCGCCGGAGGTTTGGAACGTACTATAATTAGAAATAGAAGTCTGTGGAAATATTGTATGTAGTTGGTCTATTTCTATGAGATAAATCGTGTAGTATCTCAGAGTAAGTATCAAAAGTAAGTAAGTAAGTAGTAATAATACTATGAGTGAGCTAAATGAGCATCTACAAGCCGAAGTGAACGTAAGGGCGAAAACATAACCTTTCATTTGTAAGTCCACAATTTTGACCTTATTTTTACCGTGTTGATATAAATAAATAGGTATAGAATATATTTATAAGACTCGCATGACTGCAACAATGTATAGAAAATACGATAAAATATGTAAATTAGCCTAGGAAAATAATCGAATTTTGTAGCATAAACCATCCAAATTATGTAGATAAGTAAAATGTATCCAGGTGACTATTTCCTAAGCATCATGAATACTCAAGGGGAGGTATCCTGTATGTACGAGATTTTACCATTGCACACACGAGCAAAATTTAGATGTGTGTAGCGGAATTGTATGTACTGCTACAGCGATAAAATTTAGACATTTATAGGGAAGCAATTTCGTATTTTCGTGGATATTTCATGTTATTATAGTGACCCACCCTCCTTTAATTTAAGCTGCAGAACTATCAAGTAATAGTAACATTAAAAACGGGATATTTACCGTGTAATCCATGTTGTCGGGAATATAAATCGCGAACTCAAATAAAATGGATTACACGGTAAATATACCTTTTCTAATATTATCTCTAGCAAAAGAGATCGTGGTAGTTTAAAAACTTATAATATCTAAATATGTCTACGGACATGTACAGAAAATGTGAAAAATGTGGAGCAACTCCTGTTCAAGATGGTGTGGTCTCATTTCACCGTTTCCCTAAGCCTGGTAAAACGAATGTTGAACGGTATGTTAATCATATATGTATATTTTTATGCTCATATATGTTTTATCTTGCTTATATTGAAAAACTAATAGCATAGTTAGGTACCTACTCTCGTTTTCAATTCTACAGTAGGTATTGTTATTACAATTAGTTAAAAACATGTAATTTAACTTTGATCTCCATGTGATACCTATAATAAGATCATATAGGTACTATGTGCCTGTACCTTCGTCTACCATGTGTCCTATCTTTCTCTAGTCAGATTGCAGTAATGTAATTACTATTGCTTGTGGGCTGATGTATAACACATCGGGGCCTACTCCCACCTTTTACGAAACTATCATAAATCAGGAGCGTCTTGTAATAAGCTTAAAATAATCATACTTACTATCGTATTCCCACCAACACAAAATGGTTGAACAATATTACTTCAATATTATTTACGGCGTGTTCCTTTTTAAGCCGAATAATCGACCCTAATGGTGCATTCCAGTAAACACCGCCAATACATACGACTGTTGTGCCCCGGTTTCGTGTTTCCTTTATGATAAATACCTATAATACCCAACCCAAATCGCACGGTCGCAAAAAGCGCGTCATATTTTCTCTCAATTAAATCGAATGAATCATAAACCTATTTGATATTTTGACAGTAACTGCTCACAACGACCACAAGTCCAAAACCTTCGCGAGTGTTGTAGTCGTGGCGTGAGCGTGAGCTGTAACGTAATCGATGATGTACCGAGCTCAGTTATGATAATTGCGAGTTTGAAAGGTAACGGTTGGGCGGCTATGCGAACGACGCGATCGATTTTGGCTCTCAAAGGAACACGACCATATGTAAGTGAAGTGAAAGAACGAAAGAACGACAGAATATTCTAATAAGGGTTTGAGATTTTAAAACTCTATGGTGGAGGCACAGAAGCATAAATATAGCTTTCATACTTATTTGTAACAGATATTGCACATTCATTTTTCCATTATAAGTGTAGTCGTACTTGTTGAACATTTGCCATTTCACAAGTTAATTTAATATGTATATATAAATATTTATAGTTTCAATGATGCATGATTTTTATTGACATAGTCGTGAGTAAAGACTTAGTCACGTACACAAATCTATCATTAAGTCACTGTCCTGCCTAAATTACGTTTTAGTAAAGCAATAGTAGTAGATATGTGTTTAAAATAATACAATGAAAAATCAAATCTATGAATATTTTATAAATAACACAATTGTTTCTATAGACTAATCTGTTGGTTTCACGTAGAAATATATATATATTATATTTTATTCAAATAAAAGCCCTATATTAGCTTATTCAAATTAATTTGTAGAAGGTACTTCAACTTCTGTTTTTGTTTAATTTCAGATGAACTTCCTTCAGAAGCCTTCGCCACAGCTACACTTTTAAGCAAATTCGTCCAGCTGTTTGATGCATTAAACAGTCCACACTTCCAGACAGACAAGAAAGAACAAAGTCAGTCCAGAAACTTACGCTCAGGCTGGTGTGGCAGTGAAAATGCCGAAACCTTTAAACGATGATTTGCCAATCTCGGTGGAGGTTACACATTTGTGCCGTTTGGGCATTTCTCTAAGTGGCGCGTACAAAATTTTCAGGCTTGGCCAAACGTTTGGTTGAAGCGTCAGGTGAACAGAATGCTGGCTCATGTTTTGCAAAGAAAATTTGCATAGCTATTCAACGTGGAAATGCAGCCAGCATTCTGGACACTTTGATGGAGTCAAAGTGTCCACAAATAATTTATTACATTTGATATTTTTAAACTTTTGTCCATTATTTAGTAAAACTTTAATAAATTTATGAAATAAATACATAAAGGTTCTTAAAAATTGTTTTATTTCTATAACATAAGTACCTACTTATTCACCTAATAAGGTTCTGCCTACTTCATGAGGCGAAATTATGTTTTAACATTGTTCCATCCGCAGACTGAATTGATAGGTAAAAAAATTAATGAAAGCATGGGGTGGATATTTAAAATTTGTTCCTTAGCATTCCGTGCGGATTCTGTTGCGCTAGTAATAGTCTGTATGGCAGTTACACTTCTTCTCTCGGTAGAGAGTAAAATATTCCTTGTGAATACTTCTGAAATTGGTTGGCTGCGTTGAGTTTCTGTCCAATATTCGCTAATGACAACGTTACTCTATTTGATACTTACTCTGAGTGTAGTATATAATATTCTTGTTTAAATCAGACCACAGAGCAGAAAAAATCAGACTATGGTCCGTATTCCAGAAGCTACGCTCAGACAGGATTAGACTTAGACAAAGAAAACCTCTAAGGGATTAGATCTCTGATTTGAAAGCGTTATTCAAAGCAGGCTATAAAATTACCACAAATTGTGCTATACACGGACCATAGAAAAACTTAGTACATATATACCATACACCACAGGTAATAAGTAATCGTTTTTCCTTCGTAAATGTTATTAAGTTTGTACGTTTGCCCAAAGACCTTACACTTACTAAGTTTGTAAGTGTAAGGTCTTTGCGTTTGCCATCTAAACAGACTACATATAATACTAGTTACTACACCACAGACGTACGAATACATCCTGTGCGTAGATATTCTATTTCTTTTGTGTGGAAGACGTTAAAATTTACGATAGATTCAGCCAACGAGAATACAATATTACTGGCATTTGCGTAAGGAAACGCAAGACTACAAAATTTCTCTATGTGCAAGACAACAGCAGCGAAACGAAGACGAACCACCAAATAAGCGCTAGTTCAGACATGCGGTTCCAAAATCTTACTCGGACTTATTAATCCTTCAGACGTTATCGCGCGGTTTGAGTAACCGCGTGGTTACCACTACTCAATACCGTATAGAATTCAATCCCTTAGAATCGCGCGGCGCCCGCGGTTTATTTGTGTTTTAGAGCTCGTAATATTTTCTTTAATAAATTTCATTAGTTCATCAAAAGAACTTATAGATAATTTCAAGTAGTCAATTTTGAGGATGCGGTGAATGTTTCGTAATCGAGTCAGGCTGCAAAGTACCCTCTTCGTCGCTACTGCTTCCTTCGTGTGCCATGAATACTATAGTCCAGAGTACCATTAAGACACGTTTTCTAAGTCTTCATGGTACTCTGGACAAAGTAGGAAAAAAATAGAAGTGACGTTACACGGTCAGTTTCGCATGCCGGACTGCAGGGGTCCCACCTGAAGGAAGCAGTAACGGTGAATAGGGTACTTTGCAGCCTGTCTCGATGACGCAACGTTCACCGCATCACTCTCCACCACCGCCCTCACCGACCTCCCGTGCACAGCAGGCTACTACGCGCTCTACAACTAGCCTGGTTACATATGTTCATGCCTTCAAATTAGTGAACAACATTGTATAGAGAAATACTGTAAAATACGGTATCTATTCCCAGGTAGTACTTTACTCGTCATAATGACGTCCATTCAGAGTCATTCTCGACGTAAACGACGTAAAATGTTACGTTTGTGTAAACAGCAAAATTACGTCTATGATAACAACAAATCTACGTAATTGGGGGCTGCAAAACTACGTCTTTGTCGAAGGTAATAGGACGTTTATGTGCACGTCAAACAACGTCGCTTTGTTATCTACAAAGACGTCGTTGCGACATACTGTGCCCTCAGGATGGGGTTGAATAATAAATACTAATAAATCTGCAACATAAAAATTGATTTAAAAAATACAATATAATCTCTTGTTTAAGTATTTATTGAATAGAATTTAAGACCTACGTCTTAAATATTTGCCATTAGAATATTTGTTGAACGACTGTTTGTGCAGTCATTCGATAAGCATTCTGTATATTTATACTAACATGTTTTAGTATAAATAATGCAACCTGATTAGAATGCGGGTGCATTTATTTACAGAAACCGAGCTAAGCCGAGGACGAATCACAAGCGACAAACGCTTGCGCGATGTAGAATTACCTTGCAAATAAACTCGTCCGCATCAGGACAAAAAATAAGAATAGATTTATGAATGAAACTTGCCTCGAATGAGGGCTGCTGATCCCAACAGATTAATCGCGCCATCTAGTTCAAACATTTAGAACTACGATTTCGACTTCGACATTAAATTGTACAAAACATACTTCTACAATTACAAGACAAATTTGTATTGTAGGTATCTGTTTCATGTCAAATATAATAATAGTACACCATTAAAGTTTATGTGCGTTACTTAGCTAAACATAAAGAGAGAACACCCTTAGCACAAAATATTTCAAGATAGTGAAAATGTCTTCTATCAAACAAATAAGATAAGATAATGACTTAAAACTATATAAACAAGTTATTGATTCTTCTACTGATCTTGGAATGGCCGTTATCAAGACCTACACATTCACGTAGTCCCAAAGGCGTCTTTGAGGATGGCATTTAAAGGTCAAACATGACGTGGAATTTACCTGTTTTGTAGACTTTGGAACGATGTCTCCAAGACGTACACTTTCGACGAATGTTGTACAAACCTTAAACTGACCTCCCAAAGACGACTTCAAGGTAGTCATTTAAATGTCAAATATGACGGGTAATAGTCCTTTTTCACAGACCTAGAGACGATGTCATCATATGACGATTTTTGTACGAACCCTAAACTGACCTCCCAATGGCGTCTTACGTGACGTCATTTGGCGGTCTCTCAAAGACCTGTTGTGCAGACTTGAAATGACGTCACCAAGACGTATCATATTGACCACCGTAGGGCTGACGCTAAATTGACGTGAGTATGACGTACATGTTTGACAATAGACGTACGTACCTTAACGTGACCTTTGGGCGACGTCTTTTTTCGTCGATGACGTCAGTATACTACCTGGGTTAACTTTTGTCAAATATCACGCGTAGTGTCGGGCGATAGCAATGAATATAGCTGTATATTGTTACAATAATTCATATATCTTAAAAAAATATACTACGCGGACGAAGTCTCGGGAAAAAGTTTATACATAACCAGTTTATACATATAATAAAACTAATTAGCCAAGGTGAAATCTGTACATTAAAGATAATGCATCAATAGTCGCTCGGCCAGACACAATAGAAATTTCATTGTTATATTCATTATAAAGAAATTTCATTATAACATCGACCATTTAAGGTTTATTTTATAAAAAAAGTGAGTAAATGAAAGTAGTAGAATCCAGAAATATTGTTTGTAGAATTTTTGTCTGTATGTCTATATGTGACTTCATCACGCAAAAACTACCGGATGGATTTTGATCCCGTTTGCTGGAGTATATTTTTTGGAGACCTGCGCAGGTTTTTATTTTTGTTTCATCAAAATTGGCTTATCCAAAAAGAAGTTGTATAAAAATGATTTTTCTAAGTTATCTTCATGTACAGATTTCACCTTGGCTACAGTTTTATTATTTATGTATAGATTAGTCAGCTTCTGCCCTCAGTTGCGTTACATTTGATGTTACCAATACGAATGTTACCTGACTTCGCTCGCGTGGTATTTTAATAGCTTTTCATTTACTCTACTCAGTAAAAACAAGGTTTTCTCACTGTCTGTGCATTCTCTACTTATATATACGTTTACATCCTGCAGCCACATTGATTATGGCTATAATCTTCGGCGAATCCCGATAAACCAGAGACCGCTCATGGCCGGGGCATATTATAGCTATAAATACACAAAATTGTTTGAACTGATAATGGAATATGAATAGATTTTTTGTAAACTGCCGTTATTTACAATTTTTAAGTAAGTTCCTAAGTTACGAATTACTGTCTAAAATAAAAACTGTATTGAACTTTGACTTTTTATTTCCAAAACCATTACATTCAATATTACAATTACAAATACGTTTATCGATATCGAGTAACGGTTAGGTACAACATTAATATCGACAATCGATAACGATTATTTTTCTACTAATAGTTCACGTCACTATGGTTATGTAAAAAAATTAGTTTACCCAGTGAAAAGTTATGAGGTAACAAACATAAAAAATACAGTCGAAATGAGTACCTCCTCCTTTGTGGAAGTCAGTAGAAAACCATCGATATCGATATTTACAAAAAAATATTGCGGCACCGCACTATTTTATTTTAACTAAGTGGTCGGTATATGTAAAATGAATTTATGGCTATATTAGCTCTTATTATATGAATAGGGGTCGTTATTATGAACTAATATACTACTTACCATACTTTTTCCAGCGGATGTCTGGCCATAAAACGTTTATTACCATCTTTCCTTTCTGATATAAAACCGCATATTTCACATTTTCTGTGCTTCATATCTTCTCTAATTACACTTCCTCATAGTTTTTAGCTACCTAGTACCTAATAACATAAAACAACTTCACAATATACATATATTTGACTATATATTTGCACTAAATTATAAAAACAACTCGTAAACAAAGATTTTCAATGACAATATTGACAATGAGAGAAAGAAAGCGATATATTGCGTGAGTGAGAGAGATATATCCGCCATTAAAGTTCTGCCCCGTTTCATATAAATATCGTTTTCACGCTATGTAGTTGCGACAGACTGGTATATAGGTATAATATAGATATAATCGACTACACACACAAACACATACGCCCTAGGTATGTGTGGGTATAGAAGTAATGTCGGATTGAAGAAAGAATGATGGCGGATTCTGTGGAAAAATGAGCACAATTATTTAAAATTATTGGGAGTCTCAAAGAATATTTTTGTTTTTCTGAGCCTTATCTGGGATTATTTGTAAGTGAGTTGGCTATTATACGGAAGTTTAATGCGTAGATTTCATTAATTAATCTTGATAAAAAAACTTGGTTTCGTTTCTTTTAGTAAGTAATTTTTTCTTGTTGCTTGTAAATAGTATTTTTATTATTGGTAAAAGCGATTAAGATCACTCATTTTTCGAAAGAAAAATGAGTGATCCTGAACTGGATCAGTGGAGTGATCCTCCTGATCTTGGTTCGGAATCAGATAATACAGATAGCACGTTGGTTAGTCTTTCTACAGGAGCTAGGAAGCGTCAACGTGCTCCTAGTGCTCAGGATGACTTAATTCCTAATAAAAAAAATATCAGCCCTTCAACTTCGACGCAACATTTCTATATTGTCCCTCGGTTTGACGTAAAAGATCTTCATTATGATCAGACGGATTTGGGCCCCTATGTGGTCCACTTAACAAAGAATATCGCTGACCCTGCTTCTGGTTATACTTTAAGAGTCTTAAAGGTAGCTCAACTTCTTTTCAAAAATAAAGTTACAGGCATTTGTTCGGATGGAATAAAATTGATAGGTCGAAATAAAGTTGCGCTTCAATTCAAAACGTGGGATGAGGCTAACAAGTTTTTGGAATGTGAATTTCTGTCTGCTTATGATTTTCATGCTCAAATTCCGACTTATAACGTAACGCGCACGGGTATTATTAAGGGCATTCCAGTGGATTGGTCCATGGAGGAGTTGGTTAATGCACTTGAATGCCCTTCTGGCTGTGGGCCGGTTTTAAAGGCAAGGAGATTAAATAGAAAAACATTTATTGAAAACAAGCCAGTATGGATTCCCACTCAAACGGTTGCAGTGACGTTCAAAAGTACATTTCTTCCAAAGAAAATTTTCTGTTTTAATGCTGCCATTAATGTGGATAAATATCAATTGCCTTCAATTCAATGCTTGTCCTGCTGTAGATTTGGTCATACTCAAAATTTTTGTCGATCTAAACCGCGTTGTTTTAAATGTGCACAACCTCATTCGGGCTCTACCTGTCAGGTAATTGATTCTTCTTGTCTATTCTGTTCAGGCAATCATTTTGCTACAGACAAGGTTTGCCCTGAGCATAATAGACAAAAGATAATTAAAAACATTGTTTCGGAGGAAAGCATATCATATATGGAAGCATCCGCGCGGGTTCCATCCATCAATCGTCGTCTGTATGCGGATATAGTCAAATTTACGCCAAGTCCTCCGTCTCCTATTATTGAAAAGGCCCAAACGCAATCTGCTCCTGTCTCCTATAAAAAAACTGTGTCTGTGCCTCGAAGCTGTCCTGCGTCAGTTTGCAAATCTTACGATAAAGTAGCTCATAATGCAATTATTGCATCTCCTTCATCAACTATGACTAATGGTTGTGCATTAAATTCTGAAAGATCTTCTCAAAATGAAAACCTTTTGGAATTAATATCTTGTACTTTGTTAAATATGATTTCAAAATTTGATGAAATGCCACTACCGAACAATATTCTGCAGATTTTACAAAAAATCTCTTATGTCGTAAATTCTCAACATGGATCAGATTCTACAATGGAATGTGAGGAGCGTCATATCAAAGAAATGTGAGCTTATTTACTTGATTAATAAATATAAACCCATTGTTGCGGCTATCTCGGAGACATGCCTGAAGCCAGGTTCTAATTTTAGGTTACCTGGCTACGCCTGTTTTCGGGATGATCGTGACGATGGGTGGGGAGGTAGCGCCATCTTGGTTAAAAAAACTATGCCCTACTCTTTACTCTCACTTCCTCCTCACAGTAGTAGATTTAATGCTGTTGCTGTGAGATCTTTTGATACATCTATTTTATCAATTTATATTCCTCATCCTAATGCTTCTATAATTTCTGAACTCTCACTCATTTTTTCCTCTCTTCCTCCTCCGCTCATCGTTCTTGGTGATTTCAATTGTCATCACCCAATGTGGGGTTCACGTGCTCCTGACTCATTTTCACCTTACCTACTTGATCTCATTGACGATTTCAATTTATGCATTTTAAATGATGGTTCTCCCACTCGACAGGTTTCCCCCCTTCAAAATCCTAGTGCTGTAGATTTATCTTTAACTTCTGCTTCTCTATCCTCCAAATTGTTTTGGTCTGTCCTTCCTAACTCTCATGGAAGCGATCATTTCCCTATTCTAATCTCCTCTTCCTCACAATGTCCAGCTCCTTTTAGTTTACCTCTTCTTTTAAAATATAGACTTAATAGTGCTGATTGGGATACATTTTCTTCCACTCTTGATTCTAAGGTATCTTCTTTACCTCCTATTAATGAGTTTAATTACTTAAATTTATATACAGAATTAGTAAATGCCATTATTGCATCTGCAGACTCTTCTATTCCCATAAAGAAGCCTCGATCTAATATCCCTCTACCTCCTTGGTGGGATTCTGAATGTACTAGTGTTACCAAAGAGCGAAATGAGGCAGAAACATACTTTTCTGAAAATATTACTTATGAAAACTTTATTCTATTTAAAAAGGTTTTGGCAAGGTCTAGAAGACTTCTTTCTAAGAAAAAAATAAATTGGCTGGTCAAAATATTGCGAAAGTCTTTCTCCTCGCTCTCCTTCCTACCTTATATGGAAAAAAATCAAATCGTTTCGAAATTCCAAAAACAACTGTCGTGATTTGTCATCTAATGACTTATCATGGCTAGAAGCTTTTTCTGACCAGTTAGCTCCTCCTTTCGTTCCTCCTAAAGAATATTTTACTTGTTTTTCAAGTTCTGGGATCTCTAGTGTTCCTATGGATGACTTGTTTTCATTTGATGAACTTTCAGCTGCCTTAGATCACCTTAAAGACTCTTCTCCAGGCTTGGATGGAATTCCATATTCATTCATTTGTCGGTCATCTTTGAATACCAAAAAATATTTGTTAAATATCATTAATAACATATATGCAAATTGTAACTTTCCTGATGTTTGGAAACATCAACTAATCATCCCAATTTTGAAACCTGGCAAAAATCCTTCAAACCCGTCTTCGTATAGACCTATTGCTTTATCATCTGTTATGGTAAAAATCTTTGAAAATCTTCTAAAAAACAGGTTAGAGTGGTTGTTAGAACATCGTCAAATTTTATCGAAGTCTCAATTTGGCTTTAGAAAAGGATTTGGCACTATTCATAGTTTAGGTGTTTTTACCACTGATATTCGCATTGCTTTTTCTAAGAATGATCATTTGATTGGCGTCTTTTTAGATATTACGGGTGCTTACGACAATGTGCAACTCCCTATACTAAAACAAAAAATGCTTCAGTTAAATCTTCCTCAACGGATGACTTGTGTCATTTTTAATCTCTTGTTAGGTAGACTAATATCGGTAAGATATCAAAATTCTCTGTTATCCCCAAAAATGGTATGGAAAGGCCTTCCTCAAGGATCAGTGCTGAGTCCACTACTTTATAGCTTATATACTTACATATGACCTTCATCACAGTGTTGACTCATTTTGTGAAATCCTTGAGTATGCTGATGACATAGCTCTTTATTATTCTTCTAAAACTTTTTCGGAGTCAGTTTCTCGACTAAATTCTGCTCTCCATTATCTAAATATCTGGCTAGTAGATCATGGGCTTTCTTTAGCTTCAGAGAAAAGTAATGTTGTAGTATTCTCTAGAAAGCGGTCTATCCCTAATGTTCAAATTTTCGTTAATGATCATTGCCTTATGGTTAAGAATCAAGCGAAATTTCTCGGTCTTATATTAGACTCAAGACTAACTGGTTCTCCTCACATAGAGTATATAAAAAATAAATGTGAAAAAAATGTGAATATTCTCCGAGCACTCTCAGGGGTTTGGTGGGGTGCTCATCCTTTTTGTCAAAAAATACTATACAATGCAATTATAAGAAGTCATTTTGATTACGCTACTTTTCTGTTAGAACCTTGCAGTAAACTTTCTTTGAGATTATTTGATTTATTGCAATACAAATGTCTTCGGATTATATCTGGGGCCATGAAATCTTCTCCTATCAATGCTCTTCAAGTTGAATGCGTAGAGCCCCCTCTTTATCTTCGTCGTCAGTATCTTTCTGATCGTTTTTTTTTTCATGCTGCTCAATTTTCTAATCATCCAATTTTACAGAAGTTAATTTGTCTTAGTAATTTAGTTTCATCCTCTCGTTACTGGCGTCACAAGGATCCTCCATGTATTTTAAATTCACACAACAAATTACTTAATTTGTCTCACACTATTTATCAATTTACTATACAACCCATTTTACTGTGCCCTATGAGTGTTTAGTTTTCAGACCTAATATTATTTTAAATTTTGGTGTTGATAAGAACTCTCCTGGTGCGGATAAAAAGTTTCTTGATATTTTAGATCGTTCTTGGGCAGGTTGGCTTTCGGTTTTTACGGACGCGTCTAGGTTAACGAGTAATGGTTATGTCGGAGCTGCTGTTTGGATACCTAGGTATCGTATTATACTTAACTTTAAATGTTCGTCTAGTTTATCTGTTTATTCAGGTGAATCAGTGGCAATTTTAGAAGCTGTTAAATATGTCGAATCTTATAAATTAAATAAATGCATCATATTTTCAGATTCTCTTAGTTGTTTACAGGACATTTATAAATTTCCATTTCGTGCGAAAGATATGTTACACACTAATTTGAAAATTAGAGAAATTCTTTATAGATGTTATTTAGCTGGTATCGAAGTAGTTTTAGCTTGGATTCCAGGCCATAGCGGCATTAAAGGTAATGAAATTGCAGATAATTTTGCTAAGCAGGCTACTGATTTAGGGCTGGAATCATATCTTTATTGTAACACCACAATACAAATATATGTTACTAATTATAAAATAAGAATAAATTAATAATACAATCAAAAATATTTCATAATTAAATACTTAAAATTAATAGTGTCACAATGGGCGGTCTTATCGCTCAGAGCGAACTGTTCCAGACATGTTCCATGCACGGAAAGAAATAGGCATAAACTTATAAAGGCGATGTTGTATAAAACAAGTGTATCTACTAAACACTACATATAGCAAAACTCAAGAATATAGCTAGAAAGAATACTTACAATATATACAAACTATACTTGTATAATTATACTATACATATATACTACAAAATATATACATAACTATACATACTATACATACCCTACGAAGAAATAATAGTCAGGAACTGTAACTTTTTTTTATTTGAAGGGCCACTTTTTGTGTGGAATTTGTTCTGAATTATGCTTCCTGACTATTATTTCTTCGTAGCATATACCATTTAATTATTATAAAAAAGAGTGTAAGTAGGTTTCCAGTTAATTATTTCGCGAAGTAAAATGCTTTGACACGATGTTTGAAGATGTCCAGAGAAGGCGCGCATCTAATTTCGTCGGGTAAAGTGTTCCAAAGACAAACAGCTTCAACTTAAAAGGAGGAACATAAAAAAGTGGTGCGGTGTATCGGGGTACTAAACATTAAGTTCTCTGATGATCGTAGAGAAAAAGAGCTTCCAACATGTAAAAATTCAACATTTTCCTGAAGATAGCGTGGGAATGAGGAATTGAACTATACTATAAAGTAGGGAGCATTCCGGCGACAACGATGGGAAGCCACTTGAGTTTAGTGCGGAATTCCGAGACATGGTCATATTTGCGAAGGCCAAATATAAACCGTATGCAGAAACTTGTAAAACTTATTTGTCTAGTCTGTTGCATATCATTAAGGCAATTTCGATCTTTTTTGATCAACACTCAGCCGTGATAACTTTTTTAATTTAAATTTTCGAGTCTAAATTGGATTTTGTTAGACTTTTGACTGGGTTACGAGACCAATGCTGGGATAAAAGTTTGTTTACAGATGATTGAAAAACCAACTTTTATCAACTCAGTTTATCAATGAGTAGACAAGATCAAGTCAAATACAAAACAGGGCTAAGATTCAACCTTGTGGTACTCCGCATGAAATTTAATATGGAGGTAGATGAGACGCTGGATATATATATACGCACATAGGATACTTTTCATAATCATCATCATCATGCATCACTATGCGGGTGTAACCGCGTGGCGCAGCTAGTACTTAATATAGTGGTTTTCATAGAATACTATATACCCCGCGATTGTGTAATTGCGAACCCCCATAGGTATCTTCAAAGTAGGTGTCGGCAAATATTGTTCAAAATGTGCAAATCCCTCTAGCGTGAAGGATTAACAAATACACAGACATACCGACACACATACAAGATATTGCATTAATGCAATGATACAGAAGCTACAGCTATGCAATGTTAATGTTTAATAACACCACACAGCACTCAAATATATTAACATTAAATTCGATAGTTTTGTTGAGAAAATCACTCAATCCGGTCATATTTATATACCCGATTATTCCGGTAAAAGATTTCCTAGGGCAAGATAGAACCATAAGTATTGTTTTGTAATATTGTCAGATCTGGCAGGATGGCCTAATATTTATTGCTTCACTTTTAAATGTCATTTGTATGAAAACTATCCTTCTGGACCTATGTAAATAGGGCGAATTCTGTGGGTTAACACACACGATACCACAAACATCTCAACTTTATCGAGTATTTGTATTTGAGAAAAGATATTTTACAGTCCTATATAAATATTTATGAACTACATGGACCAGTATAACAATTTCGGTACTATATTACTCGTCGGTCGGTGTTATATTACTAATACTACTAGTATTTAAATATTTTATACCGATATGCACTCCCTGCTTTGGTGTATCAACAATGGTGTAAAATATTTTAAAAGAAACAATATTTAATACTTTAAAACTGCTTACTTTATTTTTAATAAAGTTATAAACCTAGTTTTAGAGAAAAAATATATGCCCATACTACTATTAGGCCACAGAGGCGCGGAGCATAGAATTTATCTCTCTTAATTAATTGTAACAGTTATCATTACGTGAATGCAACCCCATCTACCGAATAGCTTAAACTTTATCAAACTGAGAAATAGAATATTTTTTACTAACACAAAATTTTCGTACTGATGTCGCATCGCAACTCATAATCATATGAACATAATAATTTTTATTAAATATGATTTTTGAAGGACTTACACCTGCTTCTATCGTAACCAAGTAACGCATTTATAGAGAAAATCGTCAAGGTCACGACGTCTGACGGGGTAGCATCAGACTGGGGTTCAAATCCCTATTATCTCTCTAAAATTATTTATTTCGCCAATCACACGTTAGTGCTCCAAAAATCTATGCTAAAAGTATATTTATGCGCACTGTTCACTATTATCTTCTTAGTATACAAAAATGACCTCTAAATTAAAATCCGACGATGTATTCTATAGATTTAGTGGTATTCTACACTAATATTAAAAGCAGGAAAGATTGTTATCTTTGTTTTCAAAAAAATATTTCACTTTTAGAATTCTATATTATCTCAGGGTAATAATAATTCTATATAATATATATTATGTCAGGGTACATGATAAATTCTTATAGTATATAATTTTAATGTAGTCCGCTACATTTTCTACACATTTACATCGATACAATATGTAGTTGAGAAATTCATTAATTGAAAACTAAAATGTGTTAATACGATTTGATTTTGATACATTATGACAGCTCTGTAAGAGAATCATTTGTATATTTCGAGTCAGCGGTAGTACGAAATCTCAATTCGGACATTACCCTAAGTTCATCAAAGCTTAATCCTTAAACTTTTACTATTTATCAATAATCCTCGAAATCATTTTCATCTATGTCATCGATATCAATATCGCCAAAATCTTCTATATATTTTTTGCCACCTTCGGTTTCTTTCCCAGCTACAGTTTTGCCACCAACTTCTACCTCTTTTCCAGCTTTATCTTTGCCTATAGCTTCATGCTCTTTTCCAGCTACTGTTTTGCCACTAAATGCATTCCCTTTTCCAGCTTCATTGTTGCCACTAACTGCATTTCCTTTTCCAGCTTCATCTTTGCCACTAACTGCATTTCCTTTTCCAGCTTCATTTTTGCCAGTAACTGCATTCCTTTTTCCAGCTTCATTTTTGCCAGTAACTGCATTCCCATTTCCATCTTCTTTTTTGCCACTTGCTGCCGTCCCTTTTCCAGCTTCATTTTTGCCACTAACTGCATTTCCTTTTCCAGCTTCATTTTTTCCACTAACTTCATTGTCTTTTCCTGCTTCAATGTTACCACTAAAATTATTACGCTGTCCAGCTACATTGCCGCCACCATTTCCATTCCCTTTTCCATCATTATTATGTATACCAGCCGAATTTTCCCCAAAACCTTCCAAGTTTTCTTCAATTGTGGTGTTTTGTGCTTCCATGCTAAAAATGAAGAGCATATTTTAAAATACATTACCTAGACATTCAAAAACTATTTAACTATAAGCCAACACTGCTTTAGTCACTGCTTGGATGGGTGATCTCTAGTGACGAAAGTGAATTTTTCGATTTTCGTGGGTCAAACAAGACCTCTTTTGAAAGCTTAAATTTGGCCTTTACCTAGAAAGACATTATGGTACCGTTTATCTCGGATTTTTTTTATTGTGTCTATCACTAAACGCTCAGGAGTAGGTGGGTCCTTATTATTAATAACGTCATAGCCTTCGCACTAATAATTATATTAGTGTCGCGGCTGACATGTACACACACACACGCACTCTCTCTCACACGCACACACGCTCTCTCTCTCTCTCACACACACACACAAATATTTCAGCTCATCCCACAAATATTTAAAGTTTTTAAATAGGGGATCCACTAATGATTCTAAATATGCTATAACTATAAAACAAATATCATCCGCAATCGGACGCCGCCCTTGCCTTTCCATATCTGTCATTGCGTCATCTTCCGTAAGATCCACTTTAGTATCGGGAACTTCTACACATATGACATCATCGAAACAATTTTCTGCCGCTTTAACATTCTTCTCTTCTTCTTCTTGCATTTGCCAGTCTTTACTCAGTAGATTAACGCGGGATTTTTTTTTCATACTGTTTATTTGTTTCTGGCGATAGCGCGTAGCCTCTTTGTAGTTCATTTTTTCTTTTGGCGCTGTGTTCATATGTTTGAAAGATACTTCACTATCACCTGTAATAGAAATCTCATTTTAATTAGTTGGCCACCGAATTTAGGATTGTACCCCGCTACCCATACATATTCAGCCTAATATGTTACCACTGCTGGGACTCGAGCCTTCCTCTCAGAGAGAGGAGTTGGGCCATAATCAACACACGGGTCCAGTGCGGATGGTAGATAGGCTAGTGGCACACGTGTCGAAGTTTGCAGGCCGCCCGAAGGCCTTCGACGTAGCTTAAGAGGATTACATAGCTAGTAATTGTCTATACTAAAAGAAAAAACTCTTTTCTACCTCTTAACATTGTCCGTATTCTGTGATTTTTTTTTCATGTAATCGGTACATTTCAGTTTTTTTAAATTTAAAAAAATAAATTTAAGTTTCATCTGAAATACTGAAAAAATGAAAATGTACGGGCATAGCAAACAATGTGTTGATTGCATGAAAAAAAAATCACTGAAATCGGACAATGTTAACAAGTAGAAAAGAGTTTTTTTTCTTTTAGTATGGACAAGTACTAGCTATGCAATCCCCTTAATGACTGTTGTACTAAGCCATACAACCGGGACCGACGGTTTAACGTGCCCTCCGAAGCACGGAAGCGCTCAGTTGAAAAATGCGGTCACCCATCCAACTCCAGATCGCAGCAAGCGTTGCTTAACTTGTTGATCGGTTAAGATCGTATCGTCGCCTGTGAAAGAATACAATTCCTGAAAGCGTAATACTGGTTAAACGAATTGGATATAACCTGGACAATTCATAAAGAACACAGATTCTAAACTTGTTATATAATCGATAATACTAATTTCTTGATTTTGCGTACCGGAATTGCATTGGCGCGAAGGCGGTGGAATCCGGGTCGATCCATAAAATGGCGTCTACCATTTTATGGAGGATTCCGTCAATTTTGTTTGTGTATAGGGGAAGGTTTGAACTGTTGAAAGTGATGATAAAATTTGATTATTGGATTATGAATTGTGAAGCCGTGGAATATTGGACAATAAACAAACGAATGGATTATCGCTTGTCATCTAACCCCTGAAGCACCGCGGTTAAATTTATTTTCTTTTATTGTGCAATACCTAATTGGCGATTTCCTAGCTGAGGCACATATATATATATATATATCAAGCGACGAAATCACTCACGGCTCTCGCACACCCATTCCCTTAAAAGCCCACGGTCATCGTGAGCGAACTCGATACGTCATCGATGACGTCACTGAAAACGCTCACAACGCTCGCAGATCGTAGGTGGGTTTTCGCGGTCGTTTACGAGCTGTCACTGTCAAGCATCAAATGTATAGGATTCTATCGATTTTTGACAGAAAAGTTGGCGCGCTTTTCGCGACCGCGTAACTGTTCCGCTTGGGTTGAACATTGCAAGCACTCATGCTAACCGGAACGCTAAACCGGGGCGCGACAGTTGTTAGCGTTGACGGCGCTTCCCGGGACGTAGCCATAGTCAGTAGGGCTATTATGTATTTCAGTTGCTAAAAAAATGTTGATTGAAATCGAAAAAAATGGCGGCTATATGTCACTTTTGTCAGATCCAATCATCAACTTACTAACATTGTCGCTTACTGGAGTTGTCAAAAGTGACATAGAGCTACCATTTTTGGTAGAGGTAATTGTCCGCTGTAACCATTTCTTTGTAGGACCCCGCACAAATGGTGAAGTTCATTTTGTAAGTGTTTCTTGTCACACAGGTTATGTGCCCGGTTGGTGAGTGACGTCACCACTGAGTTTAGATGACGGGGGTGGTGATGCGAGTCAGCATGCAAGTATCGGTCCTTGTGGGTTGGATTTCTGTATACTAGATAATCAATAGTATATATTTAGACAATAGTAGTGGTGCCTGGCAAAACAAACGAGTACGGAAGAGGGTAGACCGTTTCGTCCTCTCGTAAACATTCACCCACCCGCAATTTCTCAGTTCATCCGTGATCATGGCGCTTGCAACAGTGCCGAAATATCGGAAACTCTCAGAAAATATACATGGTAACTATCCCGTTGATAATTTGAATACTTCTAAGGGCTACCTCCAGCCCCAGGGTGCGAATGCGATCAATTACGAGGGCTGTACCCGCCATGGCCAACCGCACCGCCTCCCTTAGGTCCCTCCCCCTGACTACGACTAGAGTATCGTCGGCGTAACACGCGACCCGCATGCTTGCAGGTAGCGTACCACGAAGCACCCAGTCGTAGCCTACGTTCCACAGGAGTGGTCCCAGCACTGACCCCTGGACCGCCTATTTCTGCTGAAAGCGTGTGCCGCTGCGGGCCCCAACCTACTTATGAAATACTTCTTATAGGGTTAGAAGTCAGTGTAGTTACAGTAATGTAACTTTTTGTGTCTTGATGGATACCAACGCAGATATTCTGCCGCGAATATATGGTGAGCAATCATTACCGTGTTAGAGAGTGAAGGGCACTGTAGCAAGTGAAATCACTGGGCGTACAAGACCCAAAACCCGTTTTTTCAAAATCGAATAAGTAGTCCAGGAGTTTACCTCTAACCTCAAACTCACAAACAATTGTTTCGTTTTAGGGTTCCGTACCCAAAGGGTAAAACCGTAACCTATTACTAAGACTCCGCTGTCCGTCTGTCACCAGGCTGTATCTCATGAACTGTGATAGTTAGACAGTTGACATTTTCAAAGATGATGTATTTATGTTGCCGCTATAATAACAAATACTAAAAAACCGGCCAAGTGCGAGTCCGACTCGCGGACGTAGGGTTCCATACCATTATCTATAGAAACGGCAAAAATCATATTTTTCGTATATGGGAGATATCTAGCTAATAAAATCCTTCCTTGGCCGGTTTTTAAAATAGTTAAGTGTAGGTAGGATTACCGATGGCAACAGTGTCCATATTGCACAATTGATCAACAGCTTCGTAGGTTGCGAATGTGGCTGCGTAGAAAGGAGACTTGACGGATTTCTTCAGAGAAAGACATCCGTACTTGATCAGATAGGCCTCCAAAACGGTGCGCGACGGCAGTCTCGGCCGACCATAGATACGGGCCGCTTTGACGCCACTGTTTGAAATACGTTTCGATATATGGTGGACCACCAGCTGTTGAAAAAAAACAAGTTATATTAAATACTAGCTATTAATAGTATGCTGCAAAAATGGCCTTCTAGCCTCATCTTCTTAATAATATGACTATGCCTCTCAGGCCCCTAAAATATATTGTATGTGCCCCTCAGGCTAAGAAATAAAAAATAAAAATTGTTTTGTGCCCTTTAGGCCCTTTGTAATCTTTATTATATAGTATTAATATTGTTTTTTTTTATTTAGATATACTAAGATGCCTACCTAAGGTAAAGGTGACGGATGAAAAGAAACAAGGAAATCCCTTGGATATTACATTTGCTTTATTTCGGTGAGCTAGTTGACAATACCAAACGACCTGAAGGGTCTGTTCTACTCTATACTAAATAGGCTAATTATCTGCACTAGTACGAGTACATACTTCTCAACAATGCTAATGGTTGGGGTAGAGAAGCCAACTCCCACAGCAAATAAAAAAAAATTACAAAGGTAAATTACATAGGGTATACGGGTGGCCTGCCTGGACGAATCGGTTATGGTACGAGTAATTCTTAAATTTATTTTGGTAAGAACTTGTACGGTATCCCAGCAATATATATGGGCCGGCGCAGTGCAGGAGTCCTGAGCAGCTCAGAATGAAAGGATGTGAGGTACCTGATATGGCCTACGCAGCCCTAAACCTCCGTGCATTCCAGTCACAGCGAAAAGCGCAGATGGAAATCCTCTTCCACAGCTACAGAGGCCGCACGGGTTAGAGTAAAGCCCGGCAACAGCGTACCAACAAATCCGCAGTGCAGGGGGCAAACACCCAATACCAGCTCCAGGGGAAAGCGAGGGGGTAGTCAACGCGCCCTTTCGGGAGTATTTTAGTAGTAAGTAAATTGTAATTCTTGCCGTCCGCCGCGTAGATGCGCTGGACGGGATGATCAGGGTCCACCAGGGAATGTGGAGGACTCTAAGAACAGCTTTTCCAGCCAAAACAATCACCAAATTTTCGGTGCCGGCATGACATTTCCTCCTTCAAGGCCTCGTCACCGTGGACCATGAATCCGAGAAATCGTAACAATCTACTTTTATTAATCTATCGATTACGTAAAATTATTGAAACGTGGAATAACGCCTTATTACACCTATCAAAAAGTCCAATTAAAAAGTAATATATACATACGAAAATGTGACTTGTACAGGAAGATCAACGAACAACCTATACCGTATACGGACAGATGAAAGCCAAATTGGCCAGTTAAAACAGACGCTTCGCTCGCTCGGTCAATAATCAGAAACCTAGACTCCACGCAATGGAAATGTTTAATGTTGGTTTCGAACCGAAAAATGTAAATATTAGTTAATCGATTAATAATCGATTGCTTTCATGGTAAGTTTTTAGTTTAGGGTTGCAGCAAGCTCTCGCACTGTCACAGACAAGTCATAGTAAATACGGGAGGTAGTCTAATCAGAATTTTACCACATAACTATTAAAGGTCGAATGGAATATGCCACAATTCCAAGGAACTATTGAAATTAGTAGGTTACACCTTAGAATATATCGTAAATAATAATTGTCTAAGTATAAAGTTTTCAAAGTGCCCTTCAGGAATTCACCAATGTATCTAAGGCTAGTTAAATAAAAATAAAAACTCTGTCCACTTGTATTCCTTTTGTAATTATACAAAAATAATGCTAAAAAAGTATAAATAGTACATTTGTCGTCTGAACAAAAGAAATAATAAAAAGAAACTAGCGATTGGGCGTGATTTCATGCAGAATAATATGCATTGAAATAAAATAAGTTTAAACGGATGAAATCGCGTATAATAGGTATTAAATTTTTTTATCCCGACGTTTCGAACACCTTTCAGTGAAAATGGTCACGGGTAGACTGGATGACATGTATAAAGTTAAGAAATAGTTTCTTATGTACCTATGTATCAACATCAAAACGTTACCGATGCACGCAGTAGTCACTCAGTGAGCAGAGGTCTTGCAATATTGTACAAATTTTAGCTCGGAGAGAAACGTTAAGAGCCGCCATAGAAATTAAAAAACACCCTAATTTCGTTAGATATGATGGTTGGCAAAAAAACGATCGTTTTTTTGATAATGGATTTCCGCAAAGTAACGCCTGAATCAATAAATTATATGATGGTTAGCAATGCGTGCCTGCGTGGGATCCAGTGATCAAGCGATAATTCCAAAGCCAGCATAATACTGCAAGACCTCCGGACACTGAGCGACTACTGCATGCATCAGGAGCCCTAAGGTAGCTGAAAAATTGTTTTAAGTAGCTTTGTATCGTACGCATAAATAAAAACATATTAATAGTTTACCTTCCTGCATTGGTCTATACACTCTTTCTGGTCAACATGCTGGTAAATTTCTTTATTTTGAGTGCTTTTGAAGCTCTCGAACTGTTGCTCGATCTGAAACAAAATGCGACATGTAAATAATAATTTACTGGAGACGAAAAATATTTGATCGACGAAGTTTCAACGAGGCATCAGTCAAACTCTCGATTCCTCGGATCACGTTTTGCTAGGTTAAGCTTGCATTGTACCAGGGGCCCAAGTGTCTTAGCTATTGAGCAAACGCTACTGCAACGCTTCTGCGGTTGAGCTGCCTTCAATGTCAAATTCGGTACCTAGTCTGTTAGATCTAGTTCTCAATCGCAGATGTTTAGCAATTGTATGGCTGCGCTAAGGCTTGCGAGTGTTGCTACTCACATAAGATTGAAAACTTATATCAATCAAAACATCAATACAGTAGTTTTCTACCAATAAATGAATAATTTATTAATCATTTTTCTCTCTAAAAACCATCAAAATATTACGGAAACTAATTTTATAGAACAGACTACAGATGTTCGCCACTGTAGCAACTCAATCGCAACACAATAGCTTACAGCATTCCAATTAAGTCAAAAACTGTAGATAGCAAGCCGCTGGCCCGCGATCGAACCAAAATAGCGAGCAGACTACGTAAACTGCGAAAAACGTCAATTTTTATACACTTGACTTGCGATAACGCGGTTCAATAGCTGGGACACTTGGGACACAGGTCCCAGGATTGGTGCAAGTGCTTTCCGGACACGAATGCTTGCACACGGACGGAAATGCACCAAATCGCAAGACGGGAGTCGACCCTAGCCTGTCACGAATGCCTGCCTTTCAGCAGAAATAGGCTGTGATCTCTCCCTGCTGAGCGGTACACTCCTTGCTCGGCAGCGTCAAATCGTGACAGGATCACCTTCTGCGAAGCGGTGATGGCGAACAATGTCCGAGCTGTAGGCCTAGACAAGATGCCATCGCTTCATAGCGATTCTCTTTCTCCAGTCGCTAACGCTTCAGCGTTTGCGCTAGGAGATTGGTAGACAACGTCACGCGTTCGCGGCGAACGCTCCTTCTCTTCGTTGGTGCGCTAAAAGTTTATAATGCTCTATGGTTAGCGTAGCAAATATAAAACTGAGATTCCCGCTGCTAACTTGATCCGCGAAAAGTGTCTGTTTTGAACTATCTTCAAGTATTGTGTGAAGTGTTTTGTGACAAAAAGTAAGTAATTGTGTTATATAAATAATAATTTGTACTTACGAGTACATACTAGCTTTAAAATAATATTGTAGCTTTAAATTCCAGTTTACTTTTGGCCAATGGAACTCAAGCCCGAGCAAGTGCGGAATAATTCAGGATAACACTTGGATTTATGGAGAGGTATGTCTTTTGTTTAATATAACTTTTGAAATTAACGATGTTTGTGTTATTTAAAGTTCACAAGAAGTTATGTAGAAGTAATTATTAGACTAGAAAAGTGCATAACAAATGTTATAAAGGCACCATTCTTGTCCTTACTATGAGCCGCCGTACATAATATAAACAATTTCGTCATCATTTTAAGCACACTACTTTTGTTGTTCTCGTGTTTTGTAGGAATGGAGATATAGCTAGGCCCCATTCGGGGGGGCTCAAGGTCGCTTCAGAGCCGATGGTATGGTAATTCTGTTGGTTGTGGTGTATAAGGAAACCTATAAATGAAAAAATGTTGGTAGCATATCAAAATCTGTTTAAGCTGGATGAAAAAAATAATTAAAGACGGCTCTGCAAATAAGAAGGCATGCAGGTGGCACTGGTGGTGATTCCAGCAGCAGACTTGCAGTTATGGGATTGCCTGCACTAGCTGGTAAAGCAGATATTGTAGAACGAGGCATTAGTTGATTGTTATTAAATTATGGTACAAACTTTGTTAGCTCGGCTTTGTTAAATCGGATGTTGTGCCGATGGGCTTGATAATCAAATTATTTGTTTTCTTATCTTAATATAAGAATACGAAAACTAATATTAAAAGAATAAGAATAAGAATACTAAACCATTTTTTCATAATGTTGTATTAGTTATGAACAAAATCATTAAATATACACAAGTATATTTTTGCTAAAACCTATCTCAGTACAACGTTTACCATGTACCTTAATTTAAGGCTTAATTTAACTTGTAAAAAAGGGTATAGGTGAAATATGTAATAATAATAATAATATCCGAAGCCGAATTGGTTTCGCTACGGACGACGGCTTCGGCAGAGTATATATAGTCGTCGAAGCGAGCCTCCAACTTCACCATAAACACCCACCTACTCGCACCAACCATCACCGCAACACTCAACGCACACACCGTGCACTCAGCAGGGACGAAGAAAACGGGCAAAAACAAACAAAACACCATCATTCGACTTTGTGTCGAAACGAGAAACTCGCTCGTCTGATGTTAAGCGTCACATAACAGTTTAATGTCTTCTTGTAATTTCTGTATATTTGGGTACGCAATAAAAAGTATTTGTATTGTAATGTTTTACAGAGTTCAAATAAATTATAAAAGGTTTTAGTGTACTAACTAGGTACCTATTATGTTTCAATGTTTAGAAATAGCGAGACGGATAAAAGAAGTTAAAATAATATGCTCGTATTGTTCTTATATTCTCGCCTGCCTTCTAAGCCATATTTCTTTATTATGCGCAGCCCGCATCAATTTTAAAGCATGCATCTTGAATAAATCGCAAAAATAATAGATACAAAACACCACTTCGTTCGTCAGCTGACTAAAAGACGCCATTTTGTAGCGTTATCTGCAGGGTATCGGAAACCGCTAAACTAGCGATCAAACGAATAGAATAGATGGCGTTGTCGCTTGTCAACATGGCGTGTTGTCTAGGACTTTGTATGGACTAGCGTCTGACGGAATAGAAACGGTAGCATTTCGTTTTAACGAAGAGATAACTGTTGTACATTGTCTACCAATTGTCTATTCCTTTTAGATGATCACGTGATATATCGCTTCCTTATGTCAATCCCATACATTTTTTTTTAACTTTTCTCTTAGCGGTAGCGCTTGGAGAATGTTACTTTGTCTAGGCCCACTGGCCCGCTCCGACGCAGAAGAACGGAGGAGACGGTTCGCACGTCTCCTCCCTCTTCCGTAGTGGGGTCACAAGCCAGCTTGCACAGCCCTACACGTCTATGGGGTGACTTGATGAGAAAGGTCATCCCTTATCAAGCGTTGAGGTCCAATTAAAATCAATCAGGGCCTACCTACTCGGGTAGCGCACTATTCTATTCAGTTATTGAAGTATAACTCAAAAAACTACTGGAACGAATTTCATGAAATTTAAATGGGACCACACGGGAAGCACCAGCTTTTAAACATAAGATAATTTTGAGAGTCCTTTCTCCCAGTCAAAAGTTATGAGGAAACAAACATAAAAAATACAGTCGAATTGAGTCCTTTTTGGAAGTCGGTAAAAAATGGCGGAGCTTTTTCCTCCTCCACCCCGTGCGATGCGTCAACGTTCTCGTTTATCGTTATGAATTCTTTGATCCTTTAGCTATCAAATGGTACAATTTAATTTCGGATGTAAAGGATAGATTCGAAACTACAACGCCAAACTGTATCCCCCGATTTTGTTATCACTAGGTTTTTTGGATTGTATGGTAGCAAATTTAAAGACGCTCACGTATTCACGTCAAAAAAGGTTTGCATAGTACTCTTGCAGGGTTACCAAATCCTGCGTTTGCTATGTTTTTTCAGAATTAATAAATATAACTTTATCCTTACCAACGCGCAGATCAAGCCTGCCTCTTCGTCCATTGCCTTTTGTATGCTCGGGTGAACTTCGTACGACGGCAGAGTTGCCAAGTCCTCCTTCTGTTGTCGTTTTTGCTCTGAAATATTATGTATATCTTATAAAACTAATCCGGTTTACACACTTTTTTAATGATAAACGATTCTAATATGTGTGGAAATCGGACCGTAAGTTTAAAACTGGGTGGTATTGATAGCTCAGACTGCGGAAAATTGTCGCTGATAAGACTGTACTCGCGAGGTACTCTCAGAACTACTAATATGACAGAATATTTTTTATTATTTTTTATATCTGACACTACATATAATGACTCGACATCTTGTTTTCGCTTAGAACAAAAGATTTATGTTTGAAGCTAACGTAGACGGATGCGTAAGTGTTAATAGTCGTTGGCTTCGATCAATAATGTACATTGATCGAAGGTCGTTGGTCGTGTGCCAATAATACCTTAAACGCGCCAAATGTTTCCTAGATCCATTATTAATAATTGTTGATCGAATGTGATATACAAACTGAAGGAAGCTTGGAATCAGAATACTTACGGATATGCGTCTTCTTATCTGAAATAAAAACAAAGAATGATTTATATTCGATACAAAAAAGGTTTCCTTCAAAGTAGACAAAAGTAGTTGCATAGTAATTATGTTAGTGCGATCGCGGGCCAGCGGCTTGTTATCGATAGTTTTTGACTTAATTGCTATTCTATAAACTATTGTGTTGCGATTGCGTTGCTACAGTGGGTATATTGGCAGTCGTTGATGTTTTGACTGATGCAAGATCGGAGCACAGCCATATGACAGCGATGCGATTGCTATACAACTGCGATTGAGAACTAGATGTAACACGCTGTTCAATAGCAGAAGCATCGCTGTAGCGTTATTATTAATCGTTGTACGTATGTATTATATATTACCAGGAAAAGACAATCCGTTCGGGGGCTCTGAGTGGAGATAGTTTGTACCCGGGAATAGTTCCCGAGGGATCAAATTAACCTTATTCAACGCAGACGACGTCGCGAGTCGACACTGGTAATACATATAACCTTTAGACATTACAAGAACATTTTTTGTTCCTTTGAATTTCTTTATAGAATTTCATAATACGAGTACGCGTCCCCTAAACATGGGATTTAAAAATTAAACATTTTTTTTATTATATACAACGCTATAACAAACGAACTTAAATCAAATTGCATATAACATAAATAAAAGGAGTGTAAAACAAGCGTTAAAATAGATTTCATTATCTGCAGGGCAATTAGGTATTTCAGTTACAATCAAATGTTGATTGAAATCTTGGAAAATGGCGTCTCTATGTCAGTTTTGACGAATCCAGTAAGCAAGAAAGCTAATTAGTTGCTGACGGGAGCTCAAAGAAAAGTAACACAAAGCCGCCATTTTGAGAATTTTGAGACTTCTATCAACATTTGATTACAACTGAGATATATAGCCCTGCTGGTCTAGGGATATCAGAATGTATCGTTTCATGTCATAATTGTCATAATTTATTCACAAAAGCTGTCAGCATGACACGAGAAAGGAGATTTGTCCCGTATTCAATTATATATAATATGACAGGGCCCCGTTTCATAAAGCTACAAGTAACAATTATTGTAAAATAAAATTAATAGGAACATTGGCCTAAACTTGCAACATTATTCAGAACAAGTGTTTCACGTAGGATATTTTCTACAATTGTTAATTTTCCAGCTACAATTACAAAGTTACAAATTTAGTCAAATTGTCTATGTTTATTGTTACATATTGCAAGAGTCGAACAAGTGTTTCATAAAGAATCGTTAATTGTCGGCACTAAATGTATATATTAACTGTCATATTTTTTACAAGTCTACATAGCTTTAGAGTTAAGTAACTTGTAAAATCGTTTTATCCTCGGCGCATAAAAACAACTACTATTAAATATAGTACAATAATCTTAATATATAATATTAATCTACACAAAAAGATATGACAATTAAATGATTTCTCAGATTCCTCTGACGATAAAAACAACCGGTTGCCCAGGACTTTTCGTCAACGCATATCAACTTTTAAGACGGAATATGAATTCAATGAAAGATTTCGTATGAATTCCGAAATAATGTCTGTCTCTGGTCAGTTATTATGATGATCAAGTGGTCAGTTTGCTAGGGCCATTCTTAGGACATCCAACACACAAAACCAGGCTTTGAGTGTGAAAGTTCAACACCGAAAAAGTACCAAAGATAATCATCGTTTTTTTTTAATTTTTTTTTATTCTAATATATAATATATTTTTTTCTATCCATCTTAGGTACATTTATAGCAGAGAATATAATATTAGTGCAGTCATAAGGTGCGTTCGTTTAGCGTTTAGGGCATTTGGTGGCGTTGTCATTGATGGCTCTTTTGTTAAAGCGTTCGTAAAGCTCAAAAACGTTAGTTTGCCACTTTTGTCTTTTGTTCCACTATTCGAACGCTCATCTGAGCATAAGACCTAAAATCGCATGATTACACTTGCAATACATAGCTGTCAAAAACGATCACAAACAACCATGCTCCGGACGTGGGCAAAAATACCTCTTTTTTAGCTTTCCGAACGCTGAACAAAAAGAGACATGAACGACATTTTCACCCACAGATTCCTAATTCAAACGCCCCTTGTGAGCGTTATTTTTGCCAAAAACGCTCGCAAGGGGTCTATTTGAACGCATTGTTAGATGTTTCTATGACGTATGAGTGAAAAGAATGAATCGTTGAACGAATGATTTAGGGTTGTACAGCTATAATAATGAATCGAGATTTTTACTTGTAAGAAAAGTACAAAACCACTTTTACAAGTGTCGGTGGTGTTCATGAAGTCTGTGAAACACTTGTCATTGTAAATTGTTAGAATTTTGGGCTTGTAAATAGTAATTACAATTTGTTACTTGTAGCTTTATGAAACGGGGCCAGGTCGTTGATGTGTGTGTTAATCTTTTTCGTTCCGGCAAAACAAACGTTTTATGGCCTGTTTTAAACGTTTTTTCATGGTTTATTATATTGTTTTCATACCGTCTCGTTAAATATATTGTAAGAAGCGTATATCGAATTACTGCGCTGCCAGCCGTGGCGTGAGCAACGTGAGCGTGATTTCAACCCATACCGAATGGCTGACATATCTCACCTGTCAAAAGTGCGATATTGAATAGGAATGAAGAACAGTGATAATATCGCCAAAATCGATGTGGACTTCAAGCGGAAACAAGGGTTAGAGTAATAATAAATATTTAGTTACCGTGATTCGGAACGGAATCATGATAAAAAGAGGCATTACAACGAATGCTGAGCACAGCTACATCATACAAAACTTACCCCCTTGCGGATGGCTGGGTATTTTGCCGGGTGGGATTGGAGGTAGTGGCTTCGCCTTTTTCTTGTTCTTATTTGCTAAAACACATAAAAACAATTAATACATAATATATTGTATTTATTCCGTCTACATGATCATGTTTGTCAAGAGATTTGTACGTTTGACGTTCGCACTATCGCTCTACATGTCTTGCAACTTGTTACGTGCTCGCTACTGTCAAATTTTACATAAACATATTGTGTGCCACAACACAATATGTCTAAACATTTCCAAAAGCAAATTTCAAATTAAAAAATTATCTCGTTAGTTTTCGGCCACAGAAAAGCTGAGTCTGTCCTTTGTCCTAGCCGTTTCACACGATATACGTTTGCGGAACATATGCTTGTAATGTAATTGTTTGAGCAATGAAACATTTACGAAATAAGAGGTTATGAAAACGAGCTGTATTCGAAACGTTATTTGTAAAAAGAATAGTTTTGAAATAACATATTTCAGAAATGAATTGTATACGAAACTATGGTCTTAATGTAATATTTTGTTATATGAAGTTCGGTTAATCATTAAGGGAACCATTGCAAGGTCTTTGTCTGCGGCGAACACTGGTATCTAACAACTTAGGTATGAGTGTTCAAAGGTTTGCATTAGAAAGATACAGATACTATTTACTTCATCATCATCTCAGCCGTAGGACGTCCACTACTGAACATATGCCTCCCAAGTAATTTCTAAAAGGACCGGTTGGAAGCGGCCTGCAACCAACGTCGTCCTGCGACCTTTATCAGGTCGTCAGTCCACCTTGCCGGTGGACAACTTACGCTGCGCTTGCCGGTCCGTTGTTTCCACTCCAGAACCTTTCGGCCTGCCACTTCAACTGGCTTATCTTCTGGGCTATGTCGGTGACTTTACTTCGTATACGGATCTCCTCATTTCTGATTCGATCACGTAGAGAAACCCCGAGCATAGCCTTAGATGTGATACCGTCATCACCCAGCGCCTTATTCTATTTACTTATGACATCACAAAGTCACAATCGAGTAAGCGCAACAAAAATGGGTACTTACTGCATTCTGCTTTGTATTTCTTACAAATTGTAGAACCGATTTCATATTATTGTTTTTAGCACGTAGTATTTGGGATATTTTCCGCTTTCGGTATTGGCTCACAAACATTATGATACACGCAAAACTACATTTTATTTGTAAACAATATTGCCGTATTATTTTCAAATTGAGAGCTTTTTTCTTGTATCTTGGAAACTCGGCACTCGCAACAATAACCAACTATACTCTCTCATAACTGTTTTATATACTATGTAACTATTTTTGAGTACAAACCAACCTTTCATAGACTCCCAATGTGACGAGCCGCCGAAATCTCTATTTTGTATCGGTTGAGAGAAATTATTACCTGAAACAAGCAAAATTAAAATCAATTATATATTAATACATCAGTTAGCCATACTTTACCGGAAATCTTTGAACTACTAAGATTAATTATTATTCTTAAGCAGTTTTTTGAAGTGATAACTTCTTATGGGAGGGTAAACCGATTAGTTACGTAACGCGTTACGGCGCTAGTCTGCCTGGCTTCCCTTTCTCTCACGCATCTTCTCTCACTCTAACCCACAGCGCTAGACTAGTTTAAGTTATCACATTATCAAGATAGCACACGCATTATATAGGATATAGGACACATTATAGTAAGTCATAAAGTGCTAGAATATGGTACATGAGTAGGCCTAGCACGAAAATGTACCTAAGTGCAACGTAATCGTATCGTTCACGTATACAGTACAATCTAGGAGTTATCTGTGCTCCATTATCTATATGTATAAAAATGAAACCCTATTTTTCCTGGTCACGCTATAACTTGAGAACGGCTGTAACGATACGATTACGTTACATTTACTCGAATTTTCCTGACTAAGGCTGAGCGCAAACTTGAGTCACGATAGTCTAAGACATTAGATTATAGATATATATATTTAACTAATGAAAACGCCCCGGGAGGGGGCAAACCGAGGCATATCCCCAGTATGACAGTTTTCATAGTCTGCTCGCTAAAGGTTCGATCGCGGTCCAGCGGCTTGGTTTCGACTGGTTTTGACATAATTCATATGCTGTAAACTAGTGAGTTGCGATTGGGTTTTATTTCAGTAGCAACATTCGCAAGATCGTAGCACAGCCATTCGACAGCGATGCGATTGCTATATAACTGCGATTGAGAACTAGATCTTACAAACTACCGAATTTGATATTAATGGCAGTTCAATCGCAGAAGCAGCGCAGTGGTGTGGTGATTGCTCAATAGCTAATAGACTTGGCGCCCTGGTCGTTTGACTTTCCGGCCCGCCATCCCTATATATTTTAAAAATCCTACTAATATTATAAACGCGAAAGTTTGTGAGTATGGATGTATGGATGTATGATAACAAACATCTTTGTTACTCTTTCACGCTCAAACGGCTGAGAAATGATGAGAGGTCTGTCAAAGTTTGTGACAGTTTCTGATAGCTAAGTCAAAAGTACGCTATCATTTGACAGCTCGATACATGAAGGCAACATTCCGGGAAGCGCCAAAATCACTCGCGGCGCTCGATACGTCATCGATGACGTCACCGAAAACGCTGACGCCGCGACCACAATGCTCGTTCGTGATCATTATGAGCTGTCATTGTCAACCGGGGACGGGATCAAGGGAACGGCAAACCGGGGCGCGACAGTTGTGAGCGTTGAGGGCGCTTGCCGGAACGTACCCTAGATGTGCTCGGCGATCGTCAAGGATGATGAAATGTAACACAAATACTGTCAAGGGTGATGAAATGTATGAGTTTTTTCATGGTGATATTTTTTATTTTATTTACGTACGTACTATATTTTATTATTAGTGTGTACTGATTGATTTACTAAGCACTTAAATTTACTTATATACCATGTAAATATTTTATGACATTTTGGTATATAGATAGACATGGCTTTGGAGAAGATAATAAGCTACTCGAAGTACTAATCGTGCGCAGACGACGTCGCGGGCACCAGCTAGTTACCTATAAATAAAGGCAGATTATTTGATATTTTATTTTCTATATCACTTACCCCCTTGAGGGTTGCTGGGTGGGACGCTCGAAGCAGAACGGAATCTCTTTTTGGATCCCTTTTTCTTTTTCTTTGGCCATTTTCTCGAAGCTTCTGATGAAAATACACAGGTTCACATGTTATTTACCAAAACTATTAAATAATTCATACCTATAAAACTAGCAGCGAAAGTGTTAAGACTTATCGGAATTCCATTATTTATATGTCTCTCATAGAATACAACGCCTACTTATAGGAGTATTCATTATTAAAATACCTCGAACATAAGAAAAACAGGACAGATTTCGCTCAGTTACAGTTTTATTATTTTGTATAAATAGATATATGAAACGCTATTTTATGCGAATACTAGCTGACCCGCCAGCGGCTTCGCTCGCTTGGTCTTAGTTTGATGGTGAGAGCGCCACTTTGGGATCTCGAGGTCCTGGGTTCAATACCCGGGTCGGACCGTTATTGGGTTTCTTCAGACAGAAATTCTAAATAGCAGTCTGATGTCTGGGACAGTGCCCCGTAAATGGCAAAAGGCTCGTCTCCTATTACATGGGACCAAAAAATATTATCCGTCTAACGAAACGTAGGTGTTGTAAACACCGTTGCCAAAAAAAAAACTCCGTTGCCTACTCTTTTAAATTCTTAAATGATGTAGACGTGACGATTTGTTATGTTGGATTTGAAAATGCATGTATTGCATTATGTATAGTAACTCTAGGGGTAGTATTCCAAAAATAAAGTGTTACATTCTTAATTATAATTATTTTTACACCTATATCCCCTACCCCTAGTAGTACACGCACCGGTGTGCTTAGGCCATAACACAAACAATTTGCGAAAAAGTATTCGTATCGCAAACGTCAACGTGTCACGCTGTGTCACAGTTGCCCTAGATAAATGTCAGTTTGTACTGTTTTACGTGAACGACACGTTACGTTACACTTACGCAGTTATTCGTGCTGGGCCCACTGGTTTTAATTTATTGTTATAGCGTGAATTTTTAGCCGTGTCATAGAAGTTAATGCACGACGACCAGTTAATTAAGACCCTAGTTTTATATGAGACCGTGTGGCATAGAGAGATCAAGCTGCCTTGTAAGTATTTTAATACTTAATGTTGACTCAATTATTTTAGGTAAGATTATCATTAATGAAGTACATTTTTATTTGAATATATTTAATATTTGTATTTTAAACATGGAACATAGCACTTAAATCATTTATTGTAATCATGGACTGTTACATTTTTTCATTAGTCTGTTTGACATTATTAATAATCTTACTATTACTGTATATACTTCCTAAATTTTGACTTCTTTCTTCATATATATTATTTTGTAAATTTGACTTGCCCAGTGTAACTGACAATGTTATAAGGCCAATAAACAATTTGAATTTGAATTTAATGAAAAAAAACGCACTAGTTGCAAATACGATTTTCGAAGGTTCCCTCGATTTCTCCATTATCATATCATTATTATATGGTATGCCATTATCAGATCCTGGTTTCCTTATCATGGTACCACCCTTAAGATATCTACTATTCAATAAAAAAAAGAACCATCAAAATCGGTTCATCTTTTCACATTTCATATTCATAATCATAATCATTTATTTCTCCATATTCATGTGTATGCTTACGATATTAAATAATTTAATATGTACCTACTAACAACATTAAACTCTGGTGGGAACTCTAGAGTTTATTGGACTCTGGGTAGATCTAAAGTTTAATAACTATTATCTTTATTAAAATTAGTTATTAAGTGACCGAAATCAAACATTTAGCCCTGCCCGGTTATTCTAATTCACTCGGAAACTATTCGGAGAGTAAAAAGGCATATCTGTCTCTGTCATCCTGAATGTAGATGACAGAGACGGATAGGCCGTTTCTGTCTCCGAATCGTTTCCGTGTGGATTAGAATAACCCAGCTGAGACTTACTTGTAAAGAAGTCTTTTAACGAGTAGAAGCATTTTTTTAATGTGTAGCTTATAAACTTAATTTTATTAATAACTAGCGACTGCCCGCGACTTCGTTCGCGTAGAAGACTCAGCCTTCGACCTCGTCATAACGTCCCTTCTTTTTTACTTTCTTTTATGTAAGAACCTTCTAAGAATTAGGAAACATTTAAAAATGAGATGAATGAAATCGGTAAAGCCGTTCTCAAGTTATAGCTATACCAGGAGAAATAGGGGTTGATTTTTAACCGACTTCAAAAAAGGACGAGGTTATATGTCGTGAGTATGTCGTTTCCATAGCGTTATGACTTATGGCATACTGCTCTGGGGATGTTCTGCAGATATTAACTCTATTTTTATACTGCAAAAAAGGGCTATACGAGCGATCTACAGTTTGGCTCCTAGAGTTTCCCTTAGACAGAAATTTAAAGACATAAACATTCTAACTGTTGTCTCTCAGTTTATCTATGAAAATCTAATGTATGTAAAGAAAAACATTAACAGTTTTGATAAAAGGAGTGATGCTCATTCCATCAACATGCGAAATAAGCACAAGCTATCCGTACATGTAACGCGTCTCCACAGAATAAGTCATTCTTTTATGGGACAATGTATACGATTCTATAATAAAGTTCCCAATGTTATCCGAGATTTGCCTATTAATAAGTTTAAAATTACTATTAAAACTAAACTCTGTCAAAAAGGTTATTACAAAATTTCGGATTACTTGGAGGATAAAACAGCTTGGGACTGATCACTCCAGGATCTATCTACTCGTGTACTAAGATGTCAAAGTGTAGCGTGTCTTGCCCTACTGATACCATTATTATGTTCTCTTTTGTAAGGCAACACACTGGAGCTAATAGTTGTAGTACCTAAGTAAAAACATTGTAAAAAAAATCTATATAAAAAGAATGGCCCCGAGTTTCTTGCCGCTTCTTCTCGGTTGGCTCTATGTATTTTGGAACGCGGCGGTAGGCTTTAAAGTACATTATAATGAAAAATTGACGTTCATAAGTGCTTCTTTGATGCCTAAATTGAATAAATGATTTTGAGTTTGAGTTTGAGTTATGTATTTTTTATGTGTATGTTAGCCGATTTCTCACCCATTTGTAGACCGATTCTCCAAATCATTTTTATGTTGTCAAGCATTTTTTGAGATACACCCCAAAAACCAAAAAGTGTTGATGATATCATTATTGACAATCGATCCCGTAAGTAGGGATACTAAAAATGTAGAAAAACATTTTTTTCGCAATAACTTGTCGGTACCATGTGCACAATATTGCGATAATAGGTACCTACTTTTAAACTATCATGGTACCGATTTCAAAAACTTACTTCACACTTTTTGGTGTAGAAGTCGGTACCATTTATGGTTAAAAATTTATATAATTGTAATCGCTATACGTAAATCCTAATAAATTTAAAAAAAAACTACTAACCTGGCTGTAGAGAATTTGGACCATCTGAGTCTTGGTTGCTTCTCACGCCTTTTCCGTATTGTGGTTCTAAAAGAAAGGTATATTAACCTCGAAGCAAAACATCGCAACTTAGTGGTAGTAGAAGATGGATCGAAGCGTCTTACCGCCTGATAACCATAAGGAAGATACCATTTTCATTTTCAATTATCATATATTTTCAAAAATCTTAAAGTGCGTTTGGTAGATGGCTACATGAAGCCGCAGCAAACGACGGACGTGTCGCAGCGACACTACTGGTTTCTATGTATTTCTATGAAACGTAGTTAGCGACACGAAGCTAGCGTCGCGTCGTCGAGCGGCTGACGACACTGTCGCCCGACCGCAGATCAGTAGTGCCGCTCGCGGGTACCAATCTACCTAGTAAAACAACTGAAAAGCTTTTAAACGAAACCTTTTGTATCGCTTTCCAAATGGTTGATGCCATCTGCAGTTTTCGTCTGCAGTCGTGCTCGAAATCATGACTGCAGCGACATGAAACGACGACACGCCGTCTGCTGCTGCTACGTGTAACCGGCTACCAACTAGCACCTTTATACTTAAATAGAAATTATAATAAGTTATAGTAGAAAATACAAAAGAATATAATGTAGATCTCTACATACTTCGCACTAAATATAAATGCAAAGTCGCGGAAATTACCTAGTATATCTATATATACAAAATGAACCCTTATTTCTCCTGGTCACGCTAGCAATATAATTAAATAGCCTAAATGTCATTCCAAATTTCATCCAAATCATCTGATACGTTTCAAAGACAGTGTGAAGAAGCTCCGTTTTACCCTTTGGATACGGAACCCTAAAAATAATCCAATGAAGTAAATATATCTATATTTGGTCTTATATATATACTAGCGACAGCCCGCGACTGCAATGCGTTCGCGTAGCAGGTCGTTCTCTTTCATAAGAACCTTCTCCTGACAATAATTAACACAATAAAAAAGAATTATATATATACTTTTTACTATATTTTTTTATAACTTGTTTTCCTAGAGTATTATACCATTTTGGAATGTTGGTTAGTTGCGTCAATTTTTTAAAAAACTTGCCATACTAGTGTTCATACTTTTTTTTACACCACGATAAGTTAAAGTTGGTTAAAAGTAAAAGTCTTCAAATAATTTAGGGAATAAAATAAGTTTCATTAATTTTCGTGATAAAACAAGTTATTCTGGATTTTTTAAGAATTGTGGTAGCAGTGATAGCAGTGCTATTCAGGTTGCCTATAAAAAAAAAGAAACAAATATAAAAAAAAATGTGGTCCTGGTAGTGAAAAATATCATAAAAGGTCTCAATTTCTGAAGAATTTCATTTTTTATTATAACTTAAAATATAATTGGGATATATTTTTTTTCCTTTTTTTCCCCGATTAATCCGGGGCAGGTCTATCCTCCGGTGTTGGCTTACCGTTGAATTTTGGGACACATTGTATATAAGACCAAATATAGATATATTTACTTCATTGGATTATTTTTAGGGTTCCGTATCCAAAGGGTAAAACGGAGCTTCTTCACACTGTCTTTGAAACGTATCAGATGATTTGGATGAAATTTGGAATGACATTTAGGCTATTTAATTATATTGCTAGCGTGACCAGGAGAAATAAGGGTTCATTTTTGTATATATAGATATACCAGGTGATTTCCGCGATATATATATATATATATAGATTTGGTTTATACTATAAACTCGTAGAAGTCACGGATTCCTTTTGCGAAGCTAAGGCCGATCTTTTTGTCATACATTTTATTATTTTCTACGACTGCCTGCGACTTCGTTTGCGTAAAGACTTGGAACCGTTTAAACAGCACAAGTCTGGTTTTTTCTATCTGTTAATCAGGCGGTCCTTCTTAAAACCCAGGAAAGAGGAAAACCAATACCACTCAAGAATAATGTACAGTAGGCGCGCGATCCGAGTGCAGTCGGGGTATGAGGTGCGGAGCGGGCGCAACTCCCCCCGCCCGTCGACACCTCGCCGCGGCCGCCTGTAGTTTAGTGCCGTGCTGACCTTGATGTCTCTCGATCGCGCGCTTATCGATAGCGTTTTACTCAAGTTCACGTTATTGTTCTAGAACAGGGGTCGGCAACTTTTTGCTATAGCGCAGGGCCACAAGTATTGTCAGAGTGTCAGTGCGGGCCGCAAGTATTTATAACCGACTTCAAAAGGAGGAGGTTATTATGTTCGATTGTATGTATTTATTTTGTGTATGTTCACCAATTTCTCCCCCATTTGTGGATACTCAAATATTTTTTTTGTTTGGTATAGTTACTTTTAGGTTTATTTCCGATTTAAATTTCATCAAATTCGGTCGCGCTTATTTCGAGTTACACTCCAATAACTGAAAAGTGTTACGCCTATCTTGATGATATCATCATTGACGGTGAATGACAATCGATCCCGTAAGTAGCAAGGATCACCAAAATCGTGTATTTTTTTTTTGTCTAAAATGGAACGGACTGCAACAACAAAAAGCGTGAAATAACTTGTTAAAGTCGGTACCATGCGCACAATATTGTGATAATAGATACTTTTGAACTAACATGGTTTTAATTTAAATCTTAGTGGATTTATACGACCTTTTGCTTCGGTGTTTTTTCTTGCGGACCTCAGGCTTGCGTGCCGCACTGAGATGGTCCACGGGCCGCATGTGGCCCGCGGGCCGCCGGTTGCCAACCCCTGTTCTAGAAGAACATTACTGGCAAAGGGATGGATTAATGGAAGATGCCGTAGACCGATTTGTCATTGAGGTCGGCGACGACAGTGATGATAGTGACTCCGATTCTGCCATATCTGTGATACTCGAAACTGGTGATGATTAAAATTACATTATATATTTTTTACTATAATAAACTTGTTTCATTAAGATTTCCGGCTTTTCCGCACACTTTTCTTACAGTAGGGAATATATGCATGATATTTTCTTTATTTGTACTATAACTTGTAATACAAATATCTAGCGCAAATATAATAAATAAAATGTGTTAAAATAGTAACAGATACAGGGTGGGCCTTAACTGTGTTGGCGTTTTGTTTTGTCTATTAATCACAAACCCGCAGGGGTACGCGAGCGGGAGCGGTGTCGTTAGACGCGCCATTTCGTGGAATTGTTAGTCGCCATGGATCCGTTCACAGGAGCGCAACGTGCGTTTTGTGTTCGCGTGTATTATGCAAACAATAATTCTGTGACCATTGCTAGGCGAAAGTACCGCGCTCACTTCCATTTACGAGACATCAGCGAAGCACCAAGCGCAAATTCGATTCGTAAATGGATTAAAATGTTTGAGGAAACCGGGTCTACGGTAAGAATCATTAACGCGGGCCGTCCAAAGTCAGTGCGGACACCGGAGACTATTCGACGTGTTAGTGAATTGATTAAAGAAAATCCACGACAACCGACTCGCAAAAGAAGCCAAGTCTTAAACGTCAAGAGGACTACTTTACGAAGGATTTTACACCGCGATTTGCATTTGAAAGCGTATAAGATTCAGTTGACACAAGAATTGAAGCCTAATGACGCTAATTGTCGACTAAATTTTGCCAATGTTATGCTGGAACGTTTCAACAATTTTTTTAACATTATCTTTAGTGATGAGGCCAACTTTCATGTTAACGGTCATGTTAATAAACAGAATTGTCGATTCTGGTCGAAGACTAATCCACAACAGATGCATCAAAAACTTCTTCATAGCCCTAAGGTCGTTGTGTGGGCTGCAATATCAGCCAGGAGAATTATTGGACCATACTTTTTTGAAAATCAAAGAGGAGTTGCTGTGAGGGTGAGAGCTGAGAATTATTGTCAGATGCTGCAAGAGTTCTTGGTCCCAGCTATTCAAGAATTTCAAGGTTACAATTCCAGGACCTGGTTTCAGCAGGATGGAGCCACTTGCCACACTGCTGAGGCAGGTGTGGCTCGAGTAGCAGATTGGCTTAAATGTAACCTATTAACGTTAAATACTTCTAAAACTAATTTTATATGTTTCAGTATCAATAATCGTACTCAACCTTCTGATCAATTTAACCTTAGAGTTCATGAATGTGATGGTATCAACATGACAGACTGTAGATGTCCTACGATAGAAAGAATATCAAAGACTAAATATCTGGGCGTGGTTATAGATTATAGACTGACTTGGTATGATCATCTGGAACAAGTAGCTAACAGAATTAGGAAATTGATATGGATCTTTAAATCACTAAGGCATGTGGTACCTAAAAAAACTAATGACTCATCTCGAAACTTATTAAACGACATTTATGTATCTTTGGCGTAATCAATTTTGTTATACTGTATTCCAATTTGGGGAGGCGCATCTAAAACTAAATTTATAGCTGTTGAACGGGCTCAGCGCGCACTGATTATAGTTATGTATTTTAAAAAGATTAGATACTCCACAGAATCCATCTATTCGATCAGCGGCTTACTATCAGTTAGGAAACTTTATCTCATCAATATAATTCTTAAAAAACATAAAACATTACCATATGATACTAATGTACAGAACCCAACAAAAAGAAGGAAGATCTCAGTGACACAGATACCTAGATACAAAACTAAATTTGCTTGTAAGCAGTGTAACGCACGTTCGGCTACTTTATATAATAAAATAAACAAAGAGTTAGATATATATCCTAAGATATTATACGATTGTAAGAAATACATCAGCAAGTGGGTAACTCCACTCTAGTGAAGTTGAAAAACTGATACAGGTTCCATAAATGTGCACTCATACACACACACATACAACCGCACACACTAAGAATTTGTAAAAAACGTAAGTTGTTGTATTTGTTTAACTTACTTTGCATTGTATAACTAAATAACTTTCATCAAAAATTTAATTTAATTTGATTTGATTTAATTAAATTTAATTTGATTTAATTTAATTATTTCGTGTTACGATGTGCTATACTAAGGTAGAGCGGGGACTCCTATTACAGGCATATCTTGCTTAAAGGGAATCCCCAATGTATTATAATTCTAAAAACTTGTGAACCGAAATAAATAATTTTAATTTTAATTTAATTTAACACTGCCACAGTCTCAATAGACCTGTTGAAAGAGATGTTTCCTGGAAAACTGATCTCACGTAGAGGAGACATTATTTTTTGTGGGGATACTTGAAATCAAGAGTTTATGAAGATAATCCGACAACAGTAGAGCAATTAAAGCAAAACATTGTACGGGAAATCAACTCTATTCCAAGAACAACTTGTAAACGTGTGTTTGAAAATCTGCGAGTCCGACTTCAAGAATGTCAACAAGCTGGAGGCGGTCACTTAAATAACATAATCTTTAAAAATTAAATGTCATTTAAATTTCCATTTCTTGTAGTTTTTAAATATATAAATTTAAAATTCCTATGATTCATTGTTATTTTTTTATTGCATATTGAAACTACACATACAGTTAAGGCCCACCCTGTACAAGCAGTTTGAACATCCACTTTTAAGGTGTCAAAGAAAATAACGAACTCAGTTCATAGTCGCTAATTAGGTCACGTCACTAGCGCATTCCTCAGAACTGCATTCAGATCGCGCGCCTACTGTAGCTTCCTATTAGTGAAATAATTTTTAGAATCAGTTCATTAAATCACCTCTACATCCAAACTCACAAACTCAATCAATCAAAGTATTTATTATTGTAGAGTTTGTTACAATTAAAAATGTGAAAGCCACTGGTTCCCGAACTAGTGGGTACTGTGTTTCAGGAACCAGGGTCTTCTCCCAATATTTAGTGCAGCTTACATGTCTACAATATATATATTAAATACTTTAAAGAAAGTTACAAAAAAATATGACTTAACCAAACTGTTTTATCTACCATACCGACTTGAATAAAAGTACAAGAGTGTACTTGTTTGTGTGTGTGTGTGTGTAGGTGTGTTTGTGTGGAGTATTGTATGTGGAGGTGTGTGCTATTTGTATGTTGCAGGGGTCTGTCTGTTTGTTGGTGTGTGTGTCGAGGGTTAATAACTACAGTGTTTTATTTCATTCATCATACACACTAGGTGTCTACCATGCACTCGACATCTTCATAGTCAAGGTTCTTGAGCCAGGTGAGTATTATTTTTTTAAATTCGTTGTTGGTTTTTTGTTTAGTTTTAAATTTACTGTTTATTTTATTATACAAATAGGGTGCTGCAACATCAAAATGTTTTTGGGCAATTTTACATTGTGCCCAAGTTTGTACAACAATATATATATAAATACAACAATTGTTCGTAACAGGTAATTGTGGCACAATATGTTTATGATACCGTTTAAGTACATTATATATGAACAGCTTCCTTACAGATAGTACTTGGGCTTTATTGTAAACTTCTGTGGTGGGATGTCTAAAAGGTAAGTACATGAGGACTTTCAGCACCGCTCTTTGAGCTCTTTTTACAGCCATTAGATGTGACTTTGCAGCGTTGCCCCAAATGCAGGTGCAGTAGTTTATAATACATTCACATAATGCCTTGTAAGTTTGTATTAGAAGCCGATGATCAGCTACTGCTCTAAGATTTTTGAAAATATATATCATCTTTCTAACTCTAGCAGCCAAAGACGAAGTGTGACAGCTCCAGTTAACGTTACTGTCAACAATCACACCTAAGTATTTAATGCTCAACTCGAGTTTTCATTCGAGACTTTTCACAATTACAGGCAGCATCTGTCGGTTCATCCAGGCGATTGCAGGGATATGTATAAATGTTTGATCATAATGTTCAAGAGGCCTAGTAGCAGCGGTCTTGCTGAAGCAAAGGTATTTTGTCTTGCTTGTATTAAGCGACAGAAGACTATTTTCTAGCCACGAGGTGACTTAAGAAAGTCCTTTTTCAGAAACCGATTGCCAACTTTTATGAAGAAAGAGAAGAACTGTGTCATCAGCAAACATAAGAAGTTCCATTCCAGGGAGGGAGATTTGACAAAGTTCATTGATGTAAATCAGAAATAACGATGACCCCAGTGTACTCCCTTGTGGAACTCCAAATTTACCGAATTTCAACGTCACTTACAAATTCATTTACCCTAACATTCTGCTTTCTATCAGTAAGATAAGTCTTAAACCATTCTAAAGCCACTCCTCTAATTCCACAGCGTGCAAGCCTATCTAGAAGTATCGGAACTGATACAGTGTCAAACGCCTTTTGTAGGTCGAGAAACACTCCTATACAGCGTCGGGACGCCACGCCCTCGGGAATCAGTCAAGGATCAAATTTAGGACCCTTCCTTTTCTTGCTTTTGATAAATGACCTTCCCGAAGTAGTGTGCGAATCAACAGTACTGATCTTCGCCGATGACGTCAAGCTGATTAAGACCTGCAGAACTCCTTCCGACCACGATGCCCTGCAGCGCGACATCGACGCTGTATATGCCTGGAGTGTAGTCAACCGGCTTCAATTCAACCCGACCAAATGCGAAGTGATGACGTTCACGCGCGGACACAATCCGCGGCAGTGTCAGTATATGGTGGGAGACGCACCGGTGTCGCGCGTGCAGCGCGTGCGTGACCTCGGCGTGTGGTTCGATCCTGAACTGGCATTCCGCGAGCACGTGCAACGCGTCACGAGCGCGGCTCATCGTCGGTTAGGTTTCGTCCTCCGGAATGCTGCCCCCCTGTCTACCGCGGCAATGCGTACCCTATACGCTGCTCTAGTTCGAAGCATTCTTGAAACCAATACTGTAGTGTGGAGCCCTCATGAGGATAAATACATTCTCATGCTGGAGAAAATCCAAAAAAAGTACTTGCGTAACCTTTATAAAAGAACATACAATTTTTACCCCCATATGTATCCTACACTCTTTTTACTGGGCCAATTAGGTTACGAAACATTGGAAGTTAGGAGATCTCTTGCGTTGGCCAAATTTACTCTTGGCGTTATAAGAAATAAAATAGACAGCGTAGCCCTAATCGAGGTGTTTTTGAAACTATCTGTACCCGATGTGGCATTAGTGAGTCGGCTGCGACCGCGCAAGCAACGCGTCCTGCCGCACAATGCCGGCCGCACCGTCCAGCACCAGCAGAGCCCGGCGGAGCGTGCGCGCGCGCTGCTCTGTTCTGTTCTTACCTCGGCGCCACATTGTGACCTGTTCGCGAGTGGGTTTGCATCCCTGATGAATGAGTGCAAGAGAATGTGTGAGATGAATGCCAGAGAATCGACTGTGAATGCCTAGCATTCCTGAAATTAATTATTATTGAATAATATTTTTATGTTAATGATATGAAGAATGATAATACAATATATTTTTGTTATACTTAATATTATGATATATACATACCTTGTGTAGTTATGTTATTATATTGTTATTTTCTGACAAACTTGTTAAACAATTGCTAATATTTCTATTGTACTTGACTGTGTGTAACGCTTTGGTGCAAACTGTAATGTTACATACTCTAACTTACTGAATAAATAAATAAATAAATAAATAAATTCTCTATTATCCAAGTAGTTCATAATACAGGTAGTAAGTTAAAGGACTGCATCTTCAGTGGATCTATTTTCTCTAAAGCCATATTGTTTGTAGCTCAGTAACTGGTTCTTTTCTAATAATTTCATTAAACGTTTATTCACTAGCTTTTCAAATATTTTAGATAGTGTAGTGAGTAAGGATATTGGACGATATTTAGAAGGATAAGTTTTGTTCCCTGTTTTGTATATGGGGCACACACTTGCTTTTTGCAGATATCGGGATATATACCAGTTTAGAAACTCAGATTGCATAGGTATGTGATAGGATCTATTACAAAATCACTAATATGCTTCAGGGTTAAAGTGCTAATATTGTCCCACCCGGTGCGCTGTTGGTACGCAGTCCATTTATAACCGCTCTTACCTCAAATGCGTCTGTCGGAAACAAGGACATAGAGTTTAGGGGTGTACTGCTTTTAGGTTTACTTTTTTGGGCTAATTCCAATTCACTGACATTCATTTTATCAAGGATAATATCAGCTAATTTTTGTCCTGCATTAGTAAAATATTTACTGACATCATTGAGTGAATCTTTAGGATTTGTTTTAATACTCAAAAGTTCACTGACATTTAACAAACAATGTCCGTATTTACCAGATATTCTTCCTCGAAACTGTTGAGGGAAAGCGACACCATATTAAGTTTGAAGGGCACTTTAGCAAGCGAAACTACTAGGCGAATGTAACAAAACTAAAGGTAATACTTTAGAATGATGAACATTGTTGGGCAGAACGCTAAAGCTTTGAAATGATCTTGACTGGATCCCACTGCAACTGCCATGGGAAGGCGTAATGAGTACCACCCGGCGAACGACTTACCAGTTAGTAAACAAATTAAAGAGAACAGAATAGAAAATAATAAAGACAACAGAATACAAAAGATATTCCACGGTCAGAGCAGGATCAGGGTCTAGTTGGTAATAGTAACCCATATCAACATCATCATCATCATCATCATCAACAACAATGACCGCAGTTCTAGTTTTACATGTAATTCGTCCGGAGACGTTAATGTTTAAAACAGTATTGTAAAGAAAACGGAAAAATAATAAAATATTGCTAATGTAAATTTTTGTGGAAAAACTTTACCTGCAATCTTGAGCTTGACTTCACTATAGAGATCATAGTCAGATTTCCGGGGATACACACGCCGGTAGCACTCTAACATGTCAGGAGGTGTGAGAAACTCGTCATTCACAATTTCGCGTAGCCGACCTTGGAGTGCGCGTCTAAACTCCTCTCTAGTTGGGTTCAGTTTCTTAAAAATCCACATGATATCTAGGTTCTTTACCACATCTAACATCACACATCCCAAACCTTTCATCAATCCATCATGGTTTGTTTTCTTTTGAAGGTTCTTGTCTTCAAAATTATGTTTCCTGTTATCTGTGGATTGAGCTGCGAATCTTTTAGAGTACGGCTCATGGCGGTCACGATTTTCCTCAGGCCGCTGCTGCTCGTTCGAGTTTTGCCAGCTCCTCTTTTGATTGGGTAGAGAATCAACTTGATGGCCGCGAAACTCCTCAGGCCGTTGTGGCTCATTCGAGTTTTGCCAGCTCCTCTTTTGATTGGGTAGAGAATCAACTTGATGGCCGCGAAACTCCTCAGGCCGTTGTGGCTCATTCGAGTTTTGCCAGATCTTCTTTTGACTGGTTACAGAATCAACTTGATAGCCACGAAATTGCTCAGGTCGCTGCTGTTCATTCAAGTTTTTCCAGATCCTCTTTTGAATGGGTACAGAATCAACTTGATAGCCACGAAATTGCTCAGGCCGCTGCTGCTCATTCGAGGATTGCCAGCTCTTCTTTTGACTGGAGAGAGAATCAACTTGATGGCCGCGAAACTCCTCAGGCCGTTGTGGCTCATTCGAGTTTTGCCAGCTACTCCTCTGACTGGGTACAGAATCAACTTGATAGCCACGATTTTCCTCAGGTCGCTGCTGCTCGTTCGAGTTTTGCCAGCTCCTCTTTTGATTGGGTAGAGAATCAACTTGATGGCCGCGAAACTCTTCAGGTCGTTGTGGCTCATTCGAGTTTTGCCAGCTCCTCTTTTGATTGGGTAGAGAATCAACTTGATGGCCGCGAAACTTCTCGGGCTGTTGTGGCTCATTCGAGTTTTGCCAGCTCCTCTTTTGGCTGGGTACAGAATCAACTTGATAGCCACGAAATTGCTCAGGCGTATGCTGCTCATTCAAGGATTGCCAGCTCTTCTTTTGACTGGGTAGAGAGTCAACTTGATAGCCGCGAAACTCTTCAGGCTGCTGCTGCTCATTCAAATTTTGCCAGCTCTTCTTTTGACTAGGTAGAGAATCAACTTGACGGCCGCGAAACTCCTTAGGCTTCTGTGGCTCATTCGAGTTTTGCCAGCTCCTCTTTTGGCTGGGTACAGAATCAACTTGATAGCCACGAAATTGCTCAGGCGTATGCTGCTCATTCGAGGATTGCCAGCTCTTCTTTTGACTGGGTAGAGAGTCAACTTGATAGCCGCGAAACTCTTCAGGCTGCTGCTGCTCATTCAAATTTTGCCAGCTCTTCTTTTGACTAGGTAGAGAATCAACTTGACGGCCGCGAAACTCCTTAGGCTTCTGTGGCTCATTCGAGTTTTGCCAGCTCGTCTTTTGAGTGGATAGAGAATCATTTTGATAGCCACGAAACTCTTCAGGCCGCTGCCGCTCATTTAGTTTTTGCCAGCTCTTCTTTTGACTGCCTGTGGAGTCAACTTGATGACCCAATGCATTCCTTCCTAGTTGAGTTTGATTCTTGGCCTCTTTTTGAGTATACTGACTAGCGGGATCTGGGTGTAGATTAGATTGGGCGATTGGATTATATGCTTGCTGAGTGTATTGGAAAGCACCCAAATTTGGTTGGAACGGTTTGGACGATCCTTGACCCTGGTATCCCCCGTACGCCGTAGTATAACTTTGCATGATCTGTGAACAAACTGCATGATAATATCCAAAGAAATTGAAAGCCAAAAATGGGTGCTTACTCTAGCCTATGCACGAAGTATTTTGTGACAAAATAATCCTTAGTGAGTGTGTTTTGAAGTGAAGTTGTAGTAGGCCTCTTCTTCGAGACTCTGCCTCAACATCCTTTGACATTCATGAGCCAAGCCATTATACTTGCTGAACTTGTCTATTTCGGCCTTTAGGAGGTTCACAGGATGGTGATATTATCTATTATAAAACCATACTATTATTATAATTAGTACAAGAATCACGCAATTCCATGTCCGCTAATAAATAATAATTGAAAAATAATTGAAATTAAAAAAGACAATTAAGCATAAAGAAGAAATATTATTATTAAATATTATATATAATATTAGTGTGATACCTGCATTTTGCTTTCTAACTCTGCTCCCTGACACGACACAGTTGCTGAATTATGAGTAAAATATGTGAAACTGTGAAAACGCAATTCAATTCTAACTAATAGTTGTAGTAGTAGTTAATTAGGTAACCAACATCCAGCCAAAGAGGCAAAAAGTTTAAAATAACATGATTGATCTTCGGTGTATTGCTTATTTCTGATACCCGTATTATATTGTCACATATAGTACAAGGTACACTGGCCTTCAAAATTTAGTATGCTGCTGTGCACTGTGTCAGGGAGCGTGTTACACATATACGTAACCCTAAATCTGCACGCATTGCAACACCTTCACAATATAAGGTACAAGAATCGCGGCTACAGCGGAACGTGATCGCCGATCGAGGTCACGGCGACACGAGGCGCCGACGCAGCACATGCATTGGACCCGACACCGGACGGAGCCACACCAGAATATGACACTCTTGTATCATTCTTCGAACAATTGTCACGTCTTAGTTAATAATTAATTTTGTAACTCTTATTTAAAATCAATTTAGTTTTTAAATTACTTTTGTATTTTTTGGACCCTCCGGTTGTGGCCTTCGTAATTAGCGCATCCCGCCAACTATAAAGGATGCGAGGTTTATAAAGAAATAATTGCAAGAAGATCAAAACAAACAAATAGATACAGAGCAGAACAAATAAACAGAAAACAAACAGAAACCAAACCACAACACACCAAAAGATAAATAAAGATCAGCAATTTAAACATGTAACACCAACCCAAGACCTATGTGAATGTCACAAAAATATCAAAATTCATTGTCGTGTCAGCCTGTCGTCGGCCAATAGTTGAGAAAGACTGTCCGATAGAGAAAGGAAGGACGACACTTACTGATGATAGCACCCATCACTGGACATACAACATTGAAAACCATAACGAGCGAACAGCAAAAGCTACCAATGCGGTACCTAATTCTGAAATCCCACAACAACTAAAACAAAATAATGTACCTTCCATTGACCAGATACTTCTTAGACAATCTGAGAAAATTAATCTCGTCATACAACAAATGATCACACTAATGACTCTTATAGTAAAACTCATAGACTGGCTCAATCAATGATTACTCTAAAACTAGCCACCTGGAACTCTAGATGTCTATCCTCAAGTATGACAGACCTATAATTACTAATAAAAAACATAAATTAGATATAGTCCTCATAACAGAAGCACATGACAAAGATAATACCTGTGTGTAAAATTAATGGTTTTGACACATATTTAACCAATCATTCTGATGGATGCAGGGGCTGCTCTTCTGATCAAGAAGTCATTATGTATCTAATGTTAGTATGTGTAATGAAAAAGGCTGGGCCTGTCCACTTTTCAGCTGTCTATTGTCTGCCAAGACACACAATATCAGAAGATGAATTCACAGACTTCTTCAAAACTCTTTGCAACCGTTTCGTTGCAGGAGGAGACTGGAACGCAAAACATACATATTCCAGAATAAGTTCGACTAGAAGAAAACAGTTAAAACTGTTACATTTAAATCAATCTTCTAACTGAATATGAAGACCCTGAAACAATAACAAAAATACGGACTAAGATTAATTTCGAGACTATATAGAAGATAAACTCGAATTTAAAGTAGCCTTAAAATCAAGGATGACATAGAAGACGCAGCAAAATACATAACTACGCTGATAGCGTAAAATAAAAAGAAAATAAAATACATAAGCGTGTTGGTGGTCGACTCCAGTATCACACATAGTAAAATACATATTTTATTTTATTTACAAGCTCTTTAACAAAGCTGCTGCTTATCTTAAAAGAATGCACCGAGAATGGCAAGATGCCACACTTAGTGCAAGACTAGAATATCTCACAGCAACCGCTGCTAAAAATTACTGCCTCTGGAAATTCACCAAAAGTATGAAACAACCCCAACTTATGAAACCACTGCTAACGCCATCTCTTCAGACTGTTAGTAAACTAAAACAGCTGACAATATGCGTGGGCACTGCGATATAAATACCTGTCTTAATTTGAGGGTTTATCAACAACTAGTATGTAATGAATGCGAAATTATATAATTACAGACTCATAGATCTTTAAGCAACACAGAGAATAATATTAAATGTTTATTATAATTTAAAAAAGGCATTGAAGCTTCACCACCACCTCTTAAAACAAATGTTTGGGTGAGAACAGAAGAAAAATCTGGGGTATTTGCAGATCACTTGTCCAGAGTATTTACCCCTAATGAACCAACAGAACAACATTCAGATGGCTCTATGGATAAGGCTCTAGGACAAGACTTCTAGCTTCACCACATTAACCTGTAAAGGTAAAAGAAGTTTGGAAAGTGATAAAAAATCTCCAAGACAAAAATGCTTCAGGTTTTGATCTGATAACCAAAGAAGTTTAAAAAATCTTCCTGGAAAGCTACAGTGTTTCTTACAATGCTATACAACGGTATGCTCAGGGTGCAATGCTTTCCTAAGCTGAGGAAAGTATCTTCAATATTAATGATACACAAACCAGAAAAACCACCATGCAAAGTTGCCTCGTTGAAAGTATCTTCAATATTAATGATACACAAACCAGGCAAACCACCTTACGATGTTACCTCGTATCAGCCTATTAATCTTCTTCCAACAATTTCAAAAGTTTTTGGATAAATCATACTACGAAGACTAATTCCCATACTAGAAGAAAACAAAGTTATCCCTGACCACCAATTCAATTTCAGGAAGCAGCATTCTACCGTAGAACAAGTGCACCGAGTATATGAGCACATAAGGAACGCCCTAGAGCAAAAAATTTACTGTTCTTGAGCCTTTCTAGACACAAAACAAGCATTCGACAAAGTTTGGCACAAGGGGTTATTATATAAAATCAAGTCTTACCTGCCACATAACTATTACCTTCTGCTGTAGTCTTATTTATCTGACAGACTGTACGAGAGATGAATACTTCATCAGCATGTTATGAAATAAAAGCTGGAGTCCCTCAGGGATCAGTTCCGGGACCGGTTCTTTATGCCATCTATACTGCGGATCTCCCTCAAGTAAATTTCACTACAGCCACATTCGCCAACGACACTGCCATCCTAGTAAATAACACTGATCCTAAAGATGCTTCTGCAGCCCTGCAAAATGGCTTAAATAAAATTACTGCCTGACTCAAGCAATGGCGTATTAAGGCCAGTGCGTCCAAATCAGTTTAGGTAACCTTCTCTCTTCGAAAGGGAAACTGACCTCCTGTAAAACTAGAAGATATGACATTACCTCACCAAGACAAGGTTAAATTAAATATCTTGGTCTTTATCTGGACAGTGGCTTAGCATGGAATATAATATTTCAACCAAGAGAGAGGAACTCAAAATAAGATACAGTGGATACTTCTGGCTACAGGGCCGAAATACCAAATTGCCAGCAGACAACCCCTCATATACGAGGGCTGCACTAAAAGTATCGGGAATGGAATATTTCCACTGTTCCTGTCATATTAAAATCCTTTTAATTGAAAACTCCTTGGTTTTAAAAATCGAATACCATTTATTTATTTAAAAAAAGATTCTCGGTCTTGTCACAAGGTTTTGTCAAACTTGTTTAGTCGTTGAGAAAATGGAATTGACTCGAGAAAATTCAAGAGCGATGATTTATTATTTTCGAAGTGGTTTAACACAAAAACAGTGTGTTGACCGGATGATTTCTGCATTTGGTGATGAAGCCCCATCCAAAACCACAATTTATCGCTGGTTTGCTGAATTTCGATGTGGATGTGTCAAGCTCAGTGATGATCCCCATCAAGGTCAACAATTAGGTGTAAAAAAGTTGTTTTCCCAATGGAAACCGCATTCGCTCTGTGAAGAGCAAAAAGTGGCTCGCATTACTTGGTGCGTCAGAACTTTCGAAAGATTCCATGCAGGATCCTCAAATGCTGTATACAACATCGTATCAGGTGACGAATCCAGGATATACGCGTACAAAAAACAAAAAACCAGTCACGAGTTTGGGTGTTCGAAAATGAGTTAAAGCCAACAAAAATTGTTCATTCACGGAGTGTTGCAAAAAAAATGGTGGCCACATTTGTCTCCAAAACAGGCCATGTTACGACTATTCCTCTTGAGGGACAAAGAATGATTAATGCAGAATGGTATGCTAGCATTTGTTTGCCACAGGTTTTTCTGAACTCCGTAAAGAGAACTGCAAACGGCCGCATCATCCTCCATCACGAGTTCTCACCACGCGTTTAGAATAAAAGAGTTTTTAGAGCAAGGAAACATAGAATTATTAGACCATCCGCCGGACAGCCCTGACCTACTCCCTTATGATTTCTATACTTTCCTTAAAATAAAGAATAAATTGCGTGGACAGAGATTTTCATCACCTGAAGAAGCTGACAAAACGGCCATTTTAGAGACCCCAACTTCCGAATGGAATGGTTGCTTCAATGATTGGTTCCATCGTATGGAAAAATGTGTCAAATATCCTTACACCATTAACAACATTACTATTTAAATATATATTTAAATAGTAATGTTGTGTCACTTCCTTGATTCCCGAAATTTTCAATGCCAAGTTTCATACAAGGCTGTCCTTAAGCCAATATGGATGTATGGAATCCAATTGTGGGGAACCAGTTCTAAATGCAACATCTCAACTCTACAAAGAATGCAAAATACAATTCTGAGAACCATAAGCAGTGTCTCATGGCACACAACCAACACAGAGATCCACACTAATCTGAAGATGAGTAGTCAGTGAAGAAATTACAAAAGTATACAAAAACTATCGGCAACACCTGCTCAGACATCCCAACAATATAGTATTTGCAGCATAATCATGCAATTTTTTGTCTTATGCTCGATTGAGCGTTCCAGTAGGGTGTGGGCATAAGTGGCAAAAAAAACATATTTGTTTTTACAAATGTTTTAACAAAAGAGCAATCAGTGACAACGCAACCATCGCCCTCAAAGCTAAACAACTGCACCTGTAGTAACCTTTTGGCTTAGGTCCTATGTTCGAAAACTTATCCTGGACAAATATATATGTGATAAAAGGCTGATGAGTATGTTTGCTTTTGATCTTATATTTGACAAGAGTTCAGTAGCATTTGAATAAAAACAATAACTTTAATAAAGTGTGCTTCCATATACCTGGGTAAAAGGCACTGGTGTACTGCATTGGTACTGTCCTTGTTGAGTCGCTGTTGTACTATAATTTACGGTAGTCTTGGTTGTATTATCTTTTTGGGTCTGGGCTGCATTACAATTGTATTCGGGCTGCCCATAGGTCCCTGAGTATTGCCATTGTTGCGACATCAGCGTCTTGACTTCTTAAGTATGACCTCTGCGACCAGAATCTTGATGGTCTGAATACTGAACAAGGAAGCTACTCTACCGTCACGCTAAGAACAGTCTTCCACGACCTGAAATCTGTAAATCGGTAAGAGTAATAGTATTCTGTGCTCAAATTACAACAAATATTACCTAAAAACAATTATCAAACGGCACAAAGTAAACCAGCGTGCTGCGTGATAAACCTTAAAAACAATTATTAAGGGGAACAGTAACTTTTAGTAAAAAACATTAAATATGTATGTACCGGGAAGTCCTGAAATTTAAAATGTATTAACACTTCACAGACAATTATAGAGGGAGGACAATTATTTATATTTATTTAGCTTTTGAGCATAGATAATTATAAATACAAAGAGAATATAAACACTCCGTTTGAAGAGCCGAGACTTACGTAGAGTAGAACCAACATTTCATTCCTTTACGCTCGAAAGCTATACCACCCTGATGACCCTGACAAAAAATAATTATTGCCAACATAATCTAGTAACAACATCTGACAGCTAAAGGGATGGGGAAACGATCGACTCACAACTTTTGACTGAATGAACCGATTCTCAAAATTATTTTTGTTTGAAAGCTAATGCTTCCCGTGTGGTCCCATCTAAATTTCATCAAATTCGGTCTAGTAGTAGTCGTTTTTGAGATACACTCCAATAATTAAATAGAATGGAAGTCGGTATTAAATTTTACAAATTGTAACTGTAAAATTTTAGTAAATAAAACAAATACATTATAATATTAAAATATATTTCTAAATTTGAAATACCCTTCTATAAATTACAATTAAAATCCGAGGTCCGTACCTTAGTGGTACCCTTTAGCAAGTCGTCTACTCCTCTCCTTGCAGCGAAGCGTCTTCAACGTTCGCCTTAGATGGTGCGCCCTCTACACCCGCATCTGGCCGAGTGCCATCTGCGCTCGCCACCCGTCCGGTGACGCTATTAATGCTGGTAGAGGCAAACAGCATAAGTCTATTAAAAAAAATGGTCCTTCCTTCACCTGTCGACGAGTCAACATCTCCGAGGTTTTAGTGTCGTGGTAATAGTTGTGACGTGATCAGTGCTAGTCGTAGCCGTGATTTTGTATAGCGTGGACACTATCGTAATGATTGTCGGTTACTGGATCAATGTTCTGGTACTTGTAAAAATAAATAAGTGTTCGGAGAATATTACCGCTATTTTAAAAAAATGCATTTCCACTTCTGATTTCTAACAGTATATTTATTTTATTCATACACCTACATACCTATAACATCTGCCGATGTACGTGATACGTGGTTATAGAGAGATATTACGGTGGGACATTACGAAATAACAAGGATTTTCAACTGTAGGTGAATTCTTTGAATTTCTTTTAAAAAAAAAATTTTAAGCAGTCAAATAAAGCGTGGGTCTCAGACAGCCAGAACTCACAAATGTATCTTAAAATTAAGGTTTTGTAAGTCTTTAACACTTCATATTTATGTACAACTTGTTATATATTACAAATAAATCAGTTAAATCATACATTTTTTACCCATTAAATATATTAGTGTTTATTAAACATGGAAAATTATGCTGCTTGTGTCTTAAAATATTTTGTATACAATAACTGGTATAGCGCATGATGTTTCCAGCTTACTATACAGTACAGCGGCTGATGGCCAACATAGGTAAAGCCTATTTTCTACCAACTTTAAAAAAGGAGGAGGTACTCAATACGTCTAATTTTTTTTACCTTTTATTTTTGTTACCTCGTAACTTTCGATAGGGTGAACCGATTCTTATTAATAAATTACTTTTTTTGTTTGAAAGCTGGTGCTTCCCGTATAAATGTTACACTCCAATAACTGAAAGGAATGCAAGTTGGTGGTATTAAATTTTTCCAATTGTACTTGTATTACATACTTCATTTTACTTTTATGGTAATCATTTACCGCCTTATTATGGTTGCAGGTTTAAACCAACTCTAGCGATAAACTCGACAATAAACCCGAAAACGTTATTAGCATCACAGGTTTCTTTCATAAACGAGACTTTTCTATAGCAACATCGCCAAACCAGGCCCCGGCCTAGTTTAAACTGTGGTTTTTACCGCCATTTCGACTTTGACAAAAAATTGACAGCGAGAGTTGAGGACGTTGAGGTTATGTTTGTGTATTTTATTTCGTGTTGCATTGTATTGCTCGTAATTCTTTACTCGCTTGAAAATGGATATACCTATATATATAATTTATAAATAAGGAAAGAAACGAAGACATTACAATTATTTTACTGCGACGTGACGTGATATATCTACCGCCCGGATTAGCATAACATTGATGCATTTGTTGTTGAGAAAAAACTTGACGAAGAGGAGTTTCCTTACAAAATTTAGACAGAACCACACGCCAGAAAGATTGTAAATTTCCTAAAAGGCGACCTGAGCAGCCCCGAGGTAAATAAGGTATGTAAATAGAGTGAATTCTGTGGTTTTCATTTTATTCAACAATGTCCAAAGTTGTTAGTAGGTGTATTTCACTTATCCACTCAAGATCTATTAGTATTGTTTTCATCCGAGTAAAATCAGAGAAATGGATACCTACACAGTGCATTATGTATAATATATGTAGGTATACCAACAAAATGTTTCTTCATCCTTACCTACTTCCAAAAGCTCCATACCATGCTCAGATTATAAATAATCTGAGATACCATGAATAAAGATACAATGTGATACTAGTAATCTGTATGGTATTTCGCAGCTATCTATAAACCAATACTGCAAAAAGACAAGGACTAGATATTAGGATAGCTACTTGAGCTACTTCGCTTTGACAAGAAATTGGACGAAACACCATTTCCATTTATTGAGGAAGAAAGTGCTAGACAGCAATATAACACATTACTAGAGTTGCTGCTGTCTTACTTGATGAATTTTTGTGTAATGAATTGCTGCTGCACTCACTGTGTATTCATATTCATCGAACCTGGCTCAATGATAACAACATTTTTTACAAGATTATTGACTTACTCATACTAACAATAATTCCATACCATGTACCTATAAAACATCATTTTGATTTTAGATACAATGTGATACTAGAATTTGTACTGTATTATGCAGCTATCTATAAATAACTACTGCAAAAAGACTATGGGACGATAATAAAGGAAGGCTTGACTAAGACTTGGGCTACTTCGCTATGACAAGCAATTTGGAGAAAGATACCATTTTGTGAAGAAGAAAGTGGTAGAAAACAATTGAACACATTCATACAGTAATTGATGCTGTCATACAGGATGAATTAATGTGTTATGTACCTACCGCTGCTGCACTGTATTAATATATATTGAATCTGGCTCAATAATCATTGAGACAGATTATAGGAGAGCCCAATTCCAATTCTGTAAATGTGTTAAAAGTTACAGTGACCTTAGGAGATGTGTTTATGCCTACAAGTAGACTAAGTTGAGAAATAATTAATTACTTACTCAGGTTCTTTTGGTTCAGTTTGAAATAAATAAATAAAGACATGACGTTTTCTTGTGTTTACTCATCTGTGAAGGTTAGAAAACCCAGTTCTCATATTAATTAGTTCATAATTAATTAATAATAATAATAAGTATAGTTAACTTAACATTTAAGATCTTATTAATCTTTTTAGGAGCAACTGAAGTTTACCACAATGATTATTTGCTTCATCTATCTACATACTTTAAACCTAATTACAAGTTTTAGCCAGTTTGAATATGAAATATAAACAGGTAACTGTAGTGATACCCGTAAGTTAGGCCTCAAATGCCCAAGCTAGGTGCCTATAATAGCTTAATAAGCGTTGATTAAATCTGACCATTTGACGGGTGAAAGGGCATCTGCACTCCCACATGTAATAAATAATTGAGGTGATGGTTAACTTAATACATATATATATATATACGATGGAGACAGCCCTCCATGATGTTTTTTTAAAAAATGTTACTTATATTCTGTTTAATTCAAATTCAAATTCAAAAATTATTTATTCAGTTTAGGCATCATAGACACTCTTATGAACGTCAAAAATTTTTAAATGATTCTACCGCTGTCTTCGGAAAAGAACCACCGCCGAGAAGAAGCAGCACGAAACTCGTGGGCCATTATTTTTTCAAGTCTTTGTACATTGAGGTTACATATGAGTAGTATTAAAATAACAAATTTATTCAATAGTTGGCTACTAGGCAGAAGTGGAAAGCTTCCAGGCATCTTTGTCTTCTAAGTAGTGACTCAATTTATAATAGGCTTTTTTCATTAGTATATTTTTGACACGTAACTTGAATTTCCCTTCAGTGAGCTCAGTAATGTCTTTCGGGATTTTATTATAGAAACGTACACAATTGCCTAAGAAGGACTTATTTTTAGTTTTCGTGAGTCTAAATTTAGATACAGCTATCCTATCCTTATTTCTAGTATTAATATTATGCATATCACTATTTATTCTAAACTTCTTTATATTTTTACGAACGTACATTATATTTTCTAGGATATACAAAGATGGAAGAGTTAATATGTTAATTTCTTTGAACATTTGTCTTAAGGATTCGCGGGGACCCATTTCGTAGATGGCTCGAACTGCCCGCTTTTGCAATATAAAAACTGTCTCTATGTCCGCCGCTGACCCTCACAGCAGGATACCATATGACATTATGCTGTGGAAGTAAGCAAAGTAGACCAGTCGAGCAGTAGCTATATCTGTCAATTGCCTAATTTTATGAACCGCATATGCAGCTGAGCTCAGTCTTCCAGATAGTGCATCAATATGAGGACCCCATTGTAATTTAGAGTCTATGCTAATACCTAGAAAGACTATTGCCTTGTCAATTTTCAATTTATTTCCGTCGAGTTCGTTTGGCTCTATATTTATTTATTTATATGTTATATGTCTTACATTAGGCATGGAGAATTTTAAACATTTCGTTTTCTTTGCGTTGAGAAGCAGGTTGTTTGCGGCGAACCAATTTGAAACAATAGTTAACGCGTTGTTGACTTGAACTAGTTCTCTATCTTTCCTATCTACTTTAAAAATCAGAGAAGTATCATCCGCAAAAAGAACTATGTCAGCAAGGCCCTCAACCATATGTGGTAAGTCATTGATATATGCTAAGAATAAGAACGGACCCAAGATCGACCCCTGTGGAACCCCCATTCTGACCAAAGATCCAGAAGATGTCACGCCATTAATGCCAACTTTTTGCTGCCTATCAGATAAGTATGATTCTACAAGATTCAGAGCAGCTCCACGAATTCCATAGTGGTGTAGCTTATAAATTAGAGTGCGGTGCTCTACACAGTCGAAAGCTTTGGAGAGACCACAAAATACGCCAATGGCATCCTGTGAGCTCTCCCAAGCCTCCAGCACATGCTTGACTAACAGGACTCCTGCATCTGTTGTTGATCTGCTTTTCGTGAAACCGAACTGATTTTCGTGTAAAATCCTATGTTCATTAAAATGAGACAAGAGTTGTTGAAGCATTATCTTTTCGAATATTTTGCTCAAAGCCGGAAGCACAGAGACCGGTCTATAATATGAGGGGTCGGCCTTACTACCTGATTTAAAAATAGGGGTTCCAAATAAAACTCCACAAATCACTGATAGGTTTCGTATATTCGACCGGTAGCGTAACGACGTCCCACAGAGGTCCGTACTGTGCGGCGGCTCGAACATGAAATAAGAATGCACTCCCGTCTTTTTTTTTTTAGAACGGATACTGCTGTTTGCCTCTACCGGCATTTACAGCGTCACCGGACTGTTGGCGAGCGCAGATGGCACTCAGCCAGGTGCACTCCCGTCGCCAGTGCTACCCTTTTATAGGTTACGGCGTACTTGCACGTGGTCGTTTTAAACATTAAGATTGCAATAAAAAGTGATGACATGCGATTTATAATTAATTGTACATCGTAATAAACTTAAATCATTTTGAGAATAATTAATATTATTTGGAATAATTTACGGTAAACAATTTCAAAAGTAGGAATCTATGTTTTACAAATCAATTCAAATAATCAATTTAACAAATCTAAGTGTTATAGAATAATTATTATTGGCTAATTATTGTATCCGCGCCGATATATATATTACTAGCTGTCTAATCATATTATTACTGAAATCATTTTAAGCTACAGTTTAGTGCTTACACAACATTAGGTGTGGTTTGTGTAAGTGTATGTTTGTGTATGTGTAAGTGCATTACACAGTTAAATATTTTCAAAACATATAGTTAAAAAATATTATGTAATGCAAGCAAATTTCTTTGGCATCTCATATTATTTATTGTTTTACAAGCAGTACAACTGATAGAAAGTGATGTATCAAACATTAATTTGAGAGTACAAAGTCCATCACACACAATCACAATTTAAGCATAGCTGTATCAGCCTTTAATACATTTATAAACATAAATGAAAATGTATTTAGACAATATTTTCATGTTTTAGTATGGTATACTAGTATAGGTAATTTAAGTAGCTTTAAAATACATTCCAAAATGCAGTTTCTAATATACTTAGCATAAAATACTCATACTTTACACAGTGATACGTAGTAAAGTTAGTGATATTGTTGCGAAGAATTAATATTTTAATTACTCTGTTGATTACAAAATAAATAGGTTACCTAATTATCTTTGTCCATTAGAGAATATTGTTCACTAACTTTCTAATTACTACAGGTACCCTGTTAAATGTTTACACTTATATAAATTTGATACATAACATTGTATACAATTATGCATTTGTACAATTTTATACAGATTAGAGTAGGTATGAATTCAAAAGCATAACTAAGGTGAAACAGCAAGGTATTTAACAGTAAGTTTGGCAATGGTTTTTTGTACAGATTGCATATTTAATCTCTTCTAAAGTTCTGGTAGCCATGTCAAACAAATAACATAGATTTATTGTTGAGTATGTGAGGGATCTTTTATCTTGCCCCCACTCACGCAGTCTGATATATTGTATATGGAAGTTGGCTGTGGGTTATTTACCTTCAGACTTGCCTCGCATCTGTCACACTGCCACTGCAGATATTTTAAAACCTGTAAACAAAAAATGTTTTATTATACACAACTTTACCTTAGATACAAATACTATTACTGAGAATGAAAGCTGTAATATCGTCGGCAAATCGAAGGTGAGTGATGTATTCGCCGTTAATATTGATGCCAAGTCCATGCCATTACATCGATTGATTTACCTACTAAGTATTTAAATTTACTCATATAGCCATGTCACTATTTTATGACATTTCGGTATAAAGATAGATATGGCTTTGGAGAAGATAATAAATAGATAATAAACTACTCGAAGAACTGATCCTGCGCAGACGACGTCGCGGGCACCAGCTAGTCCCATATAGTTTTTCAACTTAGTGGTGGCTAATTTGAATATTTATCGTACCTTAGGGTGAAAGAAAACTACCATTTCTTTATAACTCTTTTGACTTGGAACACGTTCCAGTTTGATAACAGCGCTATCTGTTATTTTTAGATGACCTTAAATTATAGAGTTATGATACAAAACTCAGCAGAAGTCAGTTACGGTAACTTATCATACAACAAACAATGTACACTTAAATTGTTTGGGATACTTCTCCTTGGGGTACTTAGCCGAAAAGTGCTTGGCGAAAAGCTAAAAGGTCTATTGCGCTTTCGTAGATTTAGAAAAGGCTTATGATAGGGTGAGTAGGCATGAACTGTGGTCAGCGTTGTCTATGCATGGGCTGAATAGTAACCTGATCCAAGCGCTGAAATCCCTCTATAAGGATTCCAGTTCTTGCGTTAGGATAAATGGGACATACACTGATTGGTTTAACATCGAAAAAGGTGTTAGACAAGGATGTGTAGCGTCACCGTGGCTGTTCAACTTATTCATGGATAATTGTTTGACAAACCTGAAAGACAGTGAATGTGGATTAAGAATGAACGAGTTACTCATCAAATGTCTTCTCTACGCTGATGACCAAGTGATACTTGCGTCGTCGGTAAAAGAGTTGCAGGAGATGGTAAATGTTATGCAAGAGGCTTTAGAAAGAAAGGGAATGAAAATAAATGTAAGTAAGACGAAAGTGATGGTGTTTGAACGAGATGATAGAGTGACCGATTGCAATATTGTGATTGGGGGTGAAAAAGTGGAACAAGTGAAAGAGTTTGTATACTTGGGATCCATGTTTACAAAAGATGGTGAGTGTGAAAGTGATATAGAAAGGAGAGTGAACGCTGGAAACATGGTAAACGGAGCATTGCACGCTTTTATGAACAGTCAGAAGGTGTCTAAAAAGGCTCGTCTGGCTGTTCATGGGGGAGTGTTGGTTCCGACACTGATGTATGGTAGTGAAAGTTGGGTGTGGCAGAAAAAGCATGAAAGTAGAATAAATGCTGTGGAGATGAGAGCATTGAGGAGCATGATTGGAGTGAAACGGAGTGACCGGATAAGGAATAGTGTGATATGGGAACGATGTAGTGTGAATGAGGGTGTAGTGACAAAAATCGAGAAAGGTATGTTAAGATGGTTTGGACATGTGGAGAGAATGAATGAAATGAGAATGACTAAACAGGTATACATGGGACAAGTAAACGGAAGTGTTGGAAGGGGAAGACCTAGGCGAACGTTCCGAAATCAGATTGAAGACGTTCTGAAAAAAGGCCAGGTCAAAAGTACCCTAAACCGACGCTTATGTATGAAAGGATTGATGAGTATAGATGAAGCGAAAGAGATATGTCAAGATCGTAGTAAGTGGAAATCCGTGGTCTCTGCCTACCCCTACGGGAAAGAGGCGTGATTTTATGTATGTATGTACTTCTCCTTACGGACTAAGATTGTAGCCAGGCGTTAGCATCTGTTAGTCTGTGTTGTAGCCACTGGTAAGAGAGAGCATGGTAGAGAAAAAATAAACAATGACTGATTTTTTGGTTTATACAATATTGTTCTATGGTTAGGATACATTATTTCTAAATTCTATGCTATGCTATCTATGGTCTGATAATCTGATTTCTTTATGATTTGTATAGTCCACAGACAATTCACACACAATTATATGTACTACGTACAGACTGGAAACTCAACAGGCGAGGGGTATAACAGACAGGGGTACGGGAGGGGGAACTGATACACTGGAAGTCGCCATTTTTCTTTATTTTTCTTTCTCGCCCTTTGTAACCTATTTATTGTAGTGACAGGACAACCGAATATGAAATCTATCGACAACAAAAATTACGATAAAGTTTCACTGTTTTTTATTATTAATAATTCGATGTTAACATACAATAAAAATTTCAAAATCAACATGATCACTTTTTCAAACCCCACATCTTAGGACTATTATAATGGCATATTATAATAACTGTATTCCGAACTTTTTGACTTTATAACTGTGTTATTTTTGTCTCAATAATAAACGAAAGTAAAGTTTTGGTATTTATAAAGTTTATCGTGTGTAGCACCTTTTTTTTCAAAAGGGCTATAAATCTTCGTCCTTTAGCTTTTATGTCGCTAATTTCATCTGCATCCAGAAAAATTATATACATACATGTTTTATTAAGGTCAGCTGTAAATTTTTCAGTCTGGACTGTTCACACTTTTTAGCCAACTTTAGCCGCATATTATAATTCATTTGTCTTCTGCTATTTATTAATTTGGCGCATGTGTAATACATTTTCCTACAGTTTGGCGTCAATAACGCAATATTGGCGGTAAGTTTCCTCCGGGATCGCTTTGGACTCTCTGAAAGAATCAAAACTCTACTTTAAGTATAAATATGAAAAAAAGATATGGATAAAATTGCTGTACACATAGGATGCCGAAAATGTTTTTGAAGGTTTACCTCTACTTTCAGGCGTAGTAGTTTTCGATAGGGTAACGTCCTTGTTTCCCCTTGGACTGTTGTTGGTATAGTAGGAGTATATAACTTTTTTGATATAAAGGAGTTTTTTTGGCTCTGAAATACCATATATATATATTTTACACGTCTTTATGCGTGTTCTTGTAAGTATAACATCTGTGGAGGGGCGTTCCTTTATTGAATGTTTTATCTGTTTATAAGCGCGCTGACACGCTCGGAGGCTCTGAGGAGCTCACTTTGCGTTTGATCATGACAGCGTTCGCTACTAAGTGGAATACTTTGTTCCCAAGTTAATTCAAGTTGATCTCTAAACACTATGTGCTTTAATAATAGATCTCAGTGTGACGTAATAAAAACAGACTCATTGTACATGTAATATCTTATTCTCCTCGCCCACTTAATCCACGCCTAGCCACAAAATTGGAGCATGCCATCCTATAAAGATCCTGATACGAGCCAAATGTGCCTTTATATTATGTTTATTGTACTGTTTTTTCTCCTACGCACTTAATTTCAAACAACTTGTTATCATAATTATATAAACTAAAACTTTTTTTAATGTCTAACATAAGATTTAAAAAGTCACAGTACCTCACCGTTCGCTTGTTCGTCTATCCATCTGTCCGTCTATCGATATACTAACGACATATTATCGATATACTATCGATCTTTACACAGGTATGCCCGCTAAATCACTATCAAAATCAAAACATAATCTCGAATTTATTACACTTATCGGGATCGTTTTGATTTCATATGCCACTTGCAATTCTTACGAAAGGACTGCGCAGTTGGCTGGGATGGCATAACCAGCAGTATACTTAAAGATTCATCTGAAGTTCTAGTTCCACCGTTAACCCATATTTTAAATATATGCCTCTCAACTGGCGTCTTTACTAAAGCTTTAAAAAAAGCTCTTGTTCTTCCAATTTTCAAGGGTGGCGGCGATCGAGACAGCGTCACCAACTATAGACCTATTTCAATATTAAGTTCAATTTCAAAAGTATTGGAAAAAATGCTTAATATTAGACTGTTAAACTTTTTAAATAAACACAACGTTCTATCCACCAAGCAGTGTGGTTTTCGCAAAAATCGTTCAACGGAGGATGCAGTAACTGATCTCACAAATGTCATAGTCCAAAGACTTGATGAAGGACTTAAAACTATTGGAATATTTCTAGAACTATCCAAAGCTTTTGACACGGTCTCCATCCCGAAGCTGCTATGTGACCTTAAACTTCCTCAATGTGATATATTATCTTACGCTGATGACACTACCCTTATCATACGGGGAGATTCTTGGTCGAATGCTAAGAAAAATGCAGAAGATGCTCTAAAAACTGTTACATACTGGCTATCTTCTAACCTTCTGACATTGAATATCGAAAAAACCAAGTACTTAACATTCTCTAGGACCATATTTACCTAACCGGATCTCAATTTTTTTCAATCATAGCCCTTAGATGTCACTCCAAAGGCGTAGATAGTAACTGTGATTGCCCTCCTCTCTCGCAAATATCTAACATTAAATATTTGGGAGCCATTATTGACAATACTCTAAGCTTGAAAGTTCACATCGAATGTCTCGCTGCTCGAACCAGACGACTCGTATATGTATTCAAAAGTATTAGGTCAACAGCAGATCGTGAGTAACTTAAAATAGTATATTACTCTCTAGCACAGTCTATTCTATCATACTGTGTTACTGCTTGGGGAGGTACATATGGTACAACCTTATTAAAGTTAGAGCGAGCACAGAGGGCAATACTAAAGGGTATGTTCAAAAAACCTATTAGATACCCCACGAATACCCTGTACTAAGAAAGTGAGTTACTAACAGTTCAGCAACTTTACATCCTACATGTTATCCTCCGAAAGCATAGACATTTAGAATACAATGTTGAGCTTGACAATAATAACCGCCGAAAAACTCGTATCTGTCCCAACATACCTTACCTATCATGTCTTGCAAGTAAACATTATGATGTTCTTGCAAATCAACTCTATAATAAAGCAAATAAAATCCTACATATCTATCCACTACCATACAACAAAGTAAAAGTAGTAGATACTAACTGGCTAAAAACTCTTTCGTATATGGAAACGGAGAAGTTTATTAAGCCCCTAGGGGCTATATAACTGAAAAGATAAATATATACCCCACCCACACACACTCACCATCACACACACACAACCAAACACACACATACCGTCCCACTGATACACAGTTAAACAAACATTTTTTTCTATTTTTTTTTTATATTTAAAAGTTTGTTTTTATTATAGTCTTAGCACTTGAGGCTCTTTGGGCGAAAGAAAAAAATACTTTTAAATGTATAATATCTGACCGTGGGACCAAAGATGTTATTAAAGATGTGGCACTTCTGGCCAACGAAAGCTGTCCACGTATTATTTTCAGAAGTATTGATATGGCAATAATTTAAGACTGTCAAAATTGACACTTTGACGTTTCGTAGTTGAGTCATCTTCTGTTTACGTTGGTTTATGTGCATCATATTTTCATTGATTTTGTTTAAAATAATGCCGAGAACAATTAAAAGTTCGACGAGGAAGCTTCTATTTACTATGATTGACAAATATAAATACATAAAAAGTGATTTAAATCAGAAATCTGCAGAGAAAATACTACGACTGGATTCAATCCTTTCACTTTCAGGTTAGTTTATTGAATTTCTAATGAAACATTTTGATACTTTTAGACTATTTAAGACAAATCGCAATATTTTTCATGGTGTATCTACTTTTCAGGAAGTATTAACAACGAGGAGACAAAACTTAAAATTGTGGAAGCAGTAAAGAAATTGAAATCTCTCGAAAAAAATGAAATGGCGACTTCTGAAACACATTATTTAGAAAAGATATCTTCAATGACAGGTATTACTTTAGAAATTATAGATTTTAACAGTTACTTCGAAGAGTTATATAAATTTATGACAATGTATGGATGGCTAATATAAATAATATAATATTATGGTTTTGTAATAATGTCTTTGTATATTATTATGGTTTTTGACTTTAATGACTGATAATTAATAATATACTGTTACATACATAATTTATTGTATTTGTTATCTCCAGATGTCAGTGTGAAGACTCTAAGAAGAATTAAAATTGAAGGGTCTAAAAATCAAGGACAGTGGAATTTTTTCCAATTTGGATAATTTTGATATTTCAGCTATAAGAAACAAAATAAACGAATTTTATGGAGTTAGAAAACAAGTCCCAACACTGAGAAGCCTGCACAATGAGCTGAGGGAAGCAATTGAATTTAAGGGATGCCGTGAAACCCTTAGAAAATTTTTACACAAGAACGGGTTTGACTTTCAAAACAATAAAAATGAACGGGCTTTACTTACAGAAAAATATGAAATTGCGGCATGGAGACATAGATTCTTGAGGACAATACATAAAAAGAGGCTAGAAGGTAAACAGATTATTTACCTTGATGAGACATATGTACATCAGAACCATAAAGTTAAAAAATCATGGCAAGGATCTTCAACAAGCGGTGTCACTACTAATATATCATCAGGAAAAAGACATATTATTGTGCATGCCGGATCGGAGGAAGGGTTTGTGCCAGGTGCATTATTGGTATTCAGCACAAAATCCAAATTAGCTGACTACCATGATGATATGAATGCTACCAACTTTATGAAATGGTTTGAGGAAATGTTGATACCTAATCTCACTAAACCTAGTGTAATCGTGATGGACAATGCAAGTTACCATGTGAAACAAGTAAAAAAACCCCCTACTATGTCTGATTCTAAAGCTAATCTCCGAATATGGTTTCAAGAAAATAATATTCATTTTGAAGAATATCACACCAAAGCTGAATTAATGTGTTTGGTGAAAGATAATAAACCTGCCGTTGTTTACGAAGCAGAAGTGCTTCTAAAAAAACACGGTCATATCCACAATCACGAAATTTTGTTGCTGCCACCGTATCATTGCGACCTCAATGCTATTGAGCTTGTATGGAGTCAAGCGAAGAGAAATGTAGCAAGCAAAAATATAGGAATACCAGGGTCTGAAATGCAAAATTTAATAAAAGTATGTTTTCTATCCATAACTGCTGATGACTGGAAGAAGTACACTGATCATGTACTAAATGTGGAAAATCAGTACAAATTAAGGGACCGTATTACTGAAAACGAACTTGAACCATTCATAATACATGTTGGGGACAGTAGCAGCAGCAGCGAAGAAAGCAATGAAGATGATTCAATATCAGGTGTAGAGTTTTTGGAATCCGATTTTAACTATGACTCATAGCTCCTATATTTGTGCGGCTCCTCGGGGTCCTCGACTGTACATAAATAATGGATTATTTGAAAATAATAAAAAGACAGAATTAAATGTAATCTTTTAATTTTATATTATTAACTAGGTGTTGGGCGGTGCGCGGGCCACGAGTGGCCCGCGTTTGTCCTTGTGCATTAGTTTTTGTTGCTAAACTTTAACCATTTGAACAGAAAAGTAAAAAATTTCATACAAGTTCAATTGCAGAAATTTAGCCTCTAATTACAGTTGAAGTCGGGACATAGAGTCTCTTTGTGTATATTTGTTAAGGGATCCAACCTCTTGGTGCAGTGCTTAACGTGAGCAGTAGTCTTGGAGATCGGCTTGAGAGGTCAAAAAAAGATCTGCATTCAGTTGCGTGAAAAATCATAACTCCCATACAAGTTACAAAGCGAGCATTTCTCTAAGTGCAATTTAGGCTCAAGGATAGAGCGGTCAGCTGGAGTTAAAAAGACAAAAGAGTGTGGTATAGTCGTAAGATTGTAGGTAGTGGTACATACCAGAACTCTTTTAAATTTTTTTTAGGGGCTCTACTTCTAAGTGTGGTCGGTGGTAAATGTGTCACAAGAGTCTCCACAGGTGTCCAAGGAAACTTCCTTTGAGATCTTTATTATTCAAGCTTCCTTTTCAATAACATGGTTGTCTGGAAGAGATCTCTCTGACCGATAATACCGCCGATCGTAACACCTAATTTTAAGTTTTTTTATTGTTGAGTAATAGTATTCAATTATATTATACTATTTATTTGTTAGTTATATTTTATAATGTGGTGTTGCAATAAAGGGTTTATCTATCTATTTACCTACCTACATATTAGCAGTAGAACTCTTCGTTAATGAGTTCATCCGGGGAAGACAGACTGCCACCATATCTTTTTCTACTTTGAAGCAGTAATGTTCGCAATATTGTGTTCTGGTTTTGAAGGGCATGGGTGCGGGTAAAATTACAGGCACATTGAGACTCAAAAATGTCTCATTTTTACGTGCGCAATGCAGTTGTGAGGACATACGTCTGCTAAAGGCAGAGATTAGCACCTAACACCTGGGACTCTATGGTACTGGGTATCTCCAAGTGTGTGAACATTATATTTTATAGTAACTTTGTTATTTCATTGATATTTAAATTTTTCTTATTTAAAACAGAATATCTACTCGTATTAAGATATTTACTCTGTAGGAACTTTGGCATCTATACTCGTAAAATGTAGAGGAATAATCTCTGAGCTGCAGTGATAGGTAAGCTGTTATTTACGTATGTTTTAAAAAAAATACTTTAAAATGTGTAAATATTAAAAGTATCATTCCATCTCTCAACTTATTTGATTTCAACTTTGTTAATAAGTAGATTATTATTTTATAACTCCTGCACTACAAATTCACTCAAACTTTTGTGTCAAATTTGTAACAGAAATAATACTGACCATGACATAACACTTACTGATTTCACATGCTACTGTACCCTTACAGTACAGTACCTAACGCTTGCGCACTAATGATTCGCGGCAGAACACAGTAAGTAGAGTCCCTTGCATTTTACGTTTCGCATTTCAATCGCATTCAAACAACGAAGGGAAAACTGTTTAATTCTGGCTTTTCATTAAATAAGTAGTTGGAAATAACCTGCTCACTTGTTTCGGTATGCTACGTTTCACAAATTAATTTTTCAATCAATCCGGCGCGGGGCGAGTTTACATGTCCTCTCTTCCATACGCAGGTAAAGGCATTTGATGACGGCGAGAGAGATGTATAAACACACACTTTTCGATAGTGACGTTTGAAATGTCTGTTTTATTCCGGGTTTACCGCAATCTTATTCCTTCAGCCACTGGCTAAGGAATAATAAACCATGTAGAATATGAGACAACTTCATTATCAGTAATTAAGTAAGTACAGACATGCAGCTTTTCATACAACACTTCCTACCACAATCACACTCTTAGGGGTATCAGACATTCCCTTTCAGTTCGTATATAATATCTTTGGACCGATTCAAACATTGGTTTGCCGTTAGAAAGCCACATTATCACTGAGTAGCAAACATTTTTTTTTAAATTGGACACTGTTGACAATGGAGCAGAGTGATGTACCTACTGCATTATTATTATAGAAGACATCAATGTCTACAAAAAAGTGCAATACGATATGTCTAACTATATCAGTTATGACAACAATTACTATTTTGCCGTGTTAAAATATGCAATATTAACGTGTACTTGGTGTTAATCCTTATCTACTCTAATAATAAAGAGTAAAGATTTGATAATGTAACGGATAAACGCAAAACCACTAACTGGTCCAAAAATTATTTCACCATTGAAAAGCTATGTTATGCCTGAGTAACTACGCTATATTCAGCATCATTATCGTCCTTCACCGCGCGGTTGTTACTGCGGAGCACACCTAGTCATTAATAAATCTATCAAGCCATTCATACCAACAGCTAATTTTAATTAATTTGTCTGGAAGATCTATTAATTTATTATTTTATAGGTGAATCATAAAACCATGTTATTATATTGAATCATATTATTGTAAGCAATTACATAAAACTTAATTACCTATATATTTCCAATAAACAATAACAATGTGAAAATACCTGTGTTTGGATTGAACTCCTACGTGACAAATCTCTTGAACCGATGTATTTTGAAATTTTAATACAAGTAGTAATGCCCGTAAAGTAGTACTTCTAATAGAAAACTAAACTGATGTCGGATAGTATTTTCAGAGCAAGGCGGTGCACGCAGCATGCTTATTAAAATATTTATAAAGCGAAAGCGTATTTGTCGCTTCGTAGTTTATTGTTTGTTCGTTCTTCTTTTATGCTTAAGCTGCTAAACTGGTGTTGATGAAAGTTCACACAGAAATAGACCGGAAACAATGTGCTTCGGTATATTCAATATCCACGCAGACGGAGCCGCAAACTCCATGATATTTGAACCATGCTTGCCATATCTTACATCAGTGTATGTTACGAGTAATGACTTATGGCACTGCTCTCTGACTATGGGCCTCATAATATGTAAGCTCAAAATCGTACAATTCGTTACAACAATCGTACAAGTCTAAGTATAGGTACTCCGCGTTTTTTTCCATGTGTCCGTCTGCCCGTCTGTCCGTCCAAACGCAAAAAAAAAACAAAATAAGACGCACTTTATACCCAGTATTCACACCCACCTAAGCACGGTGTATTTTTTCTCGTGAAAGTCTTTGGTACCGTAAAAACTGTATTAATTAAGAATGTAACACGGCTCCTTTTTTATATATACCCTATATTTATATAATATATAATATATTTTGCAAATTTACGTGTATTAATTTATGTTATAATTAAAGTGGTATTAAAAAAGTATCACTCAAAACTTGGTAAAAATAAACTTTAACGAAAACAAATGTATACCCGTTATTTTTAAACAAAAGATAACAAATCGTCAAATATACAGGATATCCGCGAAGAGGTGAGCAGCAGTGTTTGAAACACCTGCGTTTTGTCGGATATTTTTTTGATCCCATGCAATAGGGGGCGAACCTATTGCCACCTACGAGACACTGTTCCAGACTCCGGACTGCTATTAAGAATTACTTTGCCAGAAAATCCCACGACCCCGAGATTCCAAAACGGCGCTTCCACCAATTCCAGACCAAGCGAGCGAAGCCGCTGGCTGGCGAGCTAGTTTATACATTTGTATACTCAAGTTACGTGGTGTGTTCATGACATCTGCCCACTAATAATATACAATATGTAATCAGTGACATCTCTTTTATTAAATCGACCTTAAACATATCTTTTTTTATTCATTTCTACCTACTTACCGTACCAGTAGTAATGTAAGCAGTAATATTCGCAATACTGTGGTTTGGTATGAAAGGTATGTGTGCCGGTGACATTTCTGTGTCTCAGAATTACAGGCGCAGTACCAGCCGCAAAGATTGCCACTTAATACCAGGTGGGCTTCGTGCATATGCTGACTCCTAATAACACAAAGAAAAAACCCTAACCTATTATACTTGTTAGTAATCTTAGTACGGGGGTTTGACTGTATGAACATAATTACAAACGGACGGGCGGCTCTCCTGATGGTAAGTGATCACTGTTGCCCACGAACATCCGCAATACGAGAAGTCTCGAGATTGAGTTGCCAGCCTTTGAGGAAGCAATTAAGGCCATTCCAATGATACCTCATTTGAAACATAATATATCTGAATACATATATTCTTTAGAAACTTGGGCATCCATATTGCAATGTGAATGTGAGCAGGGTACATAACACGCTAAACTGATGGCTGATGGAGCCAGACGGTTTTAGAACCCTGCATGGCACTGAACGCTTTGCTCTTGCAGTGGAGATTACAGACCAGCAAGCGCAGCGTAGGTCGTCCACCGATAAATTGGAGATCAAACGACCTCATAAACGTCTCGATTTGGATACGACGTTGAATACGAGCCGCTTCCATCTCGTCCTTTCATAAATCTATGAGAGAAGATGTTCATTGCCAAAGATGACCCTTTGGTCTTCTTACGGCAGAATTGATAGTAGTGAGATCCTGGTATAAAATTTGATTGTTTCTTGTATGTATATATCGACATTCCACGTGGATATATGTCGGTTCAAGCCTCATATCTAAATATATTACATAAACAAATTCAGCTCGCAAACTTAAATCTTGTAAAAATGTTCGCATTAAATTGTATGTATTGTTCATTTTTTATTTCACACACTGTTTCTTTTATTATTCACATTTGTAAAATGTCATTCTCACAACAATTAATTACCAAATAATAAAAAGTACGTCTAGTAGTGTGTAATATTATTTGTGCACTACTCTATCGTTAGTCATGAACCACAAGCCACAATCATTCATTACTTAGTTTCAAACGCTTCGCCGGCCGCTGCCGCGGCACGCTCGCTTTGCTCGCTCGGCTTGCGCGTAGTTTTGTTACAGTTCAAACCTAACCTAACCTAGGGTTGTATGATAAATTAAGTGTCGGTTTAATGCAGGGATATCTTTCGTATGCCATATTCTAATAACTTATGAGTCATGCATGTTAGAAAACCATCTGTTATAGCGCAGGCACTCATACAAACACCGCAGCAAAATAATGAATTATTTCAGTTATTTTTTTCAACAACTCCGAATATTTTTACCTCTTCAAACTAAGGTAACACTGTGGCTCTTTTTTCAGACCCATACTCAATTATTTATTGCAATCGTATGAATATTTTGTACAGATCTTAAGGTTATGGTAGTAATAAATGATCCTATTCGTGTGTAGCAATATTAGAGGAACAATACTAAGAACTTGCCGACTCATTCATGTTACTCTAAATTAATTAACATTTATCAATTAATTATTTATCAACATTTAAAATAAATGCATGAATCGTTCATGAGTTCTTCCAAGTTACGGTAGCATTTTTTTAGTAGTAAGTTGTTTAATCGCTTTGTAAAAATATAATGCCTCTCTTTATAGCTTTATAACGCTGTAATTATTAAATACCTTGTGATATACAAATGGAATAAGAACAACCGTGGCGGAAACAAACCCCACTATATTTTCTATTTATTTAAATGACCCTTTAGTCGAAATGACTTGATGCATTAAGTATATAAAATTAATCATTAGATTCGCCTTAGCCACACAAGTGCCGTAACATTTTTAATCTCTCAATAAAAGAAGACTTCGGATCCTCTATTTTACTCACACATGAACGGTCATGTGTGATCAGTGATTATTTATGACACTGAACTTGGTCACTGACTAAGGGATTTATATGTAAGCTCAAAGTCATACAACGAACTTTAGAAAGGGCTATGCTCGGTGTATTCCGTAGTAAATAAATCAGAAATGAGGAACGATTCAGTAGACGAACGAAAGTCACGCATAGCCCAGAGGATAAGCCAGTTGAAGTGGCAGTGGACATGACACATAGCGACTTGAACTAATGACCGATGGGGCCGGTAACCACAGACCGAACTTTTATACAGGTCGCTTCCATGCGGTCTTTTGTAAATCGATCGGGACGCATATGTTTAGCAGTGGACGTCTTACATTAATTTATTGTAACGTGCATATTAGGGGACAGATTGCAAAGTTACATTTCGCTAAGCAGCCGTTAGAGTATAAAAAGCAAACGATAAAAACTTACGTATGCATAAATAAACTCTAAAAGAATAAAACATAACTCTCAATCTCAAAACATTCGAGTAAACCCTACATCTTTGAAATATGTGATAGGAAGGCTGCTAATTTTGAATTTTAATAAAAACATATACCTAAATCTTAAATAACACTTAAAAGTGCTTTAGACTATGGAAGTTTCTGTTTCAGCTTTTGTGAGTTCTGCCCAACGCGTGTGATCGACTTCTTGCTTTCTACTTGCCCCTGGACTACGAGTCGTTTTATGGAGTTTTCATGTCGAATAATGTGTCCGAAGTATTTCAGGACACGTATTTGCACAGTCTTAGATAATCTCTCGTTCGTCCGCAGCAGTCGCCGCCAGCACCACATTTCAAGGGCATCGATTTTGCGTCGGTCTCTCAGGTGAACCGTTCATGTTTCTGCGCCATAGAGAAATATCGGCAACACTAAAGTTTTCTTCATGCAGAGTTTCGTGGATTTGGTGATATTTCGGTTGCACCTGACTCTTTTGACCTTATCAACGGCAGATCTTGTATTAGCAAATCTTTTTTGAATTTCGTTCTCATATCGCCCCTCGTGTTTGTGCTCGTGGATCCTAGGTACACGTAGGATTGAACAATTTCACAGTTGCCAATTGTAACAACCCCCCCCCCCCCCCCCCTATTTTTTTCTTTTCTAATTCGTTTTGGCCAATGATCGTCTAGTCTAGGAGGACCCTAACACTGTGTACCGCTGCTGTAACCTTGCTCTTTTCGGAAAGAATTGAAACAGAGAAAACTATTCAGAACTATAGATGCCTAGAGAAACCAAAAGCAACGCCTAGGTATTCTGATATTACGATGGATAACCTACTACTACATTACTGAACTGCTAGCTGATAACGAAAAATTGCGATGAACATACTAGATTGCAAATACTTAGTTCTTACAGACTGACTGACTGAGCTGATCCTAGATTTCTAGCTTATGTACTTGATTTGACTTCTAGTCGTGGAAGATATTATTCATCAATATAAGTTTCTGAATTTAAGGTCTATGTTATTTGACCATAGAACATAGAAATAGTAGGTTATTTGCAAGTTTTCTATATAATTATTAGCTTGCAAAACTACCTGTTATATCTGATAAATCAGTTTTGATTAGTGAAATAATATATAAACAACTCCATTAAATAATATCAGATATACGCATGATTTTCGTTATTATTAATAACAGTTATAAACCTGTTAATTATATAACTAACTTTCTTTATAGATTTATGTTTGTTGCTATGAACATTTAGCTGTTGATAAGATTGATATAATCTCTTACAGACTAAATGTCTCTATAATATATACTATTTGTTTCGTTTATGAAAACTGCTAGGAAATAAATAACAAAAGTAAAGTAAAACCTCGCTTTATATGCGCTTTAGAAATCTTTTGTGATCAGTAGCTACTACGCTGATTATACAATTCCTTTAGATAAATATTATCAGCCACTATTCCCTGAATAGTTCAATTGTTCAAGTTTAATCATTTACTTGTTTACTGAAGCAATATATGGGAAATAATATCAGTGACTTAGAGAAATCTCTAGACCCTTGTTTGTGGTTTACAAGAATTCTCAAGGTGCTGCATTGCTTGACCAAGTTTGATAAGATTTACCACATACATAAATCTCCTTTTTATACGAGATTGCTATACTTAGATTACTAGTGTTTTACATGACATGCCATCTATTGAACCATTGTAGGAAAAGCAATTATTTTAAATACTTAAGTATTAGCAGAATCTTTGTTGTATTGGTTAGCTCAATACTAGCAGCCATATATTTATTATGATGATTATTATAATAGTTAGCTTTACTTTGCCGAGTAAATTATTGATAGATATCTCTACAATTTAAAGATATAATATATTTTATTAATTTTCATATTGTAAGTAATTAGTTTGATTTTTTTTAGATTTGCCGTAGAATTCTAGATTTATTATGATTTAGGAAGTAGGATTCTTGGCATGTTCAAGGCTTACAACTCGAATGCTGGATTAAGAGCTGCTCTTTACTGTGACACAAATGTTCTCCATCATGCCAAGAACCTCTTCTATTTACCCCAAAATTAGTAAGGCCTTACTAAGTCCGTTTGGTAGTTTTCCAAATGTAGAGTTTGCGTCTATAAGCGATTATAATCTTATTTAGCTCTTCTTAATAGTATTATTTATCATTACGAATTATCACTTGATTCTAAATATTAAGTACATTTGATACTTTCAGCAAATAATTCAATTGCTATAATTTATTTTCGCATTCTCATGCTAGGATCAGAGTAGACAATCTAACCCAAACTCGATCACCCGAACTCATTACCAAATATATAACATATTATTGCAACAAATACATTACATTTCGTTTGAACTAATATGTCTATGTTCCTTTGCAGGCAAATATTTCTGTATTCCTTACTTTATACTGATTAAAAATACATTTATTTAGTCATTTTTATTTCGTAGTTAGTCTTTAGTTTCTAAGTCTAGCATACTAATAGATTGTATTGATATGACGAATTCATTATTGAATCCTACGTCTCTAGTGGTAGACACCACTAACGCGTGAATTTACTTATTTACTCCCGATTGAACCATTACGAAGTTAATGTATATCCCGGTAAACAAAAATACTGTTTCCTAAACCTACTTCGGTCCTAAATAAATTCCTAATCTGCTAAAGTGTGTGTAAATCCCCAACAAACCCCCCAAAGTTAATTGCGCATGAGCTTTCATCCCCCTGATAGGATGGCTCAAGTTTGATCCCTAACTAGCCTCTAAAGTTCGGTGCCAAGCCGAGAATCGAACCTATGGCCCCTAGGGTGTCCAACTCCACGCACGGAAATAGTCGCGCGACTATACCGCTATAGCCGAAGCTATGGAAGGCTGCAGAGCGACGTTCTAGTATGAGAGGAAATAAATACATATAATAAATAGAAGACACTTCCACTGGAATATTCTTTCCAATCGAAGTGAGGAGCAGTTAATCGTACCCATTGCAATAGGTTAAAGCGATTGTTGGCTCGCTCCCAAAAGTGCCCAACTCTAAGGATTGGGCGTTCCCTATCGAGGTGGATCTTAGTTGTCACCGTGAGGTATCCAACCCACGTCCGGAACCATGTCCGTAGCAGAATATATTACCTCACGGAAGTTCGAGAATTTAATAAGCATTTTCTCGGTCTTTCTACTGCTTATATACTTTCTCAAACTTGACAGTGACGCCGATTTGAGGCCGATAGGTATCCAATCAAAGCCCTTTCTATCGGCGTCAAAACGGCTTCAGATCCACCTCAGCCAATCTCAGCCCTCCAGCGCATTCCTATTCTAATTTCAAAATCTCATCAAAATCCGCTCATGACAACACATATTTTGAATTTCGTATGACGCCGATCAGAGGTACGTAGATCCAATCAAAGCCCTTTCTATCGGCTTCAGATCGGCGTCAATACTCATTTGTTTTAGGGTTCATTTTGATGAAGCAAACTCAAATACACGGACACACAACGAAAATGTGTTCCTCACATAACTTTGTATGGTTAGAAATATCAATGCTGCTTATTTTCATGGTAATTTTATTAATTTTGCTTGTAACTTGTATTTAAAGGATTACTCAACATTTCCTTTTACTTGAAGTAACTTATCAGTTCTATCTGAACAATCGATTTAAATGGTTAATACATAGAATATCTTGATAGCTTAAATATTCTAAGCTGCTTATCATTTTCAGTAAGTACCTATAGTCTTGCTATAAGAAATACCTAACATCTAAATCTCAATATTATACATTATCGTATATTACATACATATGTTAGTATATTACATATTCTTCTACTTTTGATTGTCTAAATTTCATCAATATTTGTTCATACCAAGATGATTTTTAAATGTATCTATATTTGTGAATCGTGACGGAATCCTCATCCAGAGCCTGTTCCGTTACAGCCAACCCCCAAAATTTACGCAGGTTCTCATAATTTACCGAAGGAAATTTTCCCATTCTCCATTATATTCAACTTCACAAATATAGTCCCACCAAAACTGAACGTGTGCTTATTCTAATTTGTTAAAATTCGTTTTCAAACAAGCATATGAGTACGTGAACTCACTAGTGGAGTGTATTTAAAAGACCGAGTTAAAAATAAATATACTGTAAGGGTTGATATATCCGATCTCAATGTCTCCTCCATGAGTAAAAATGACTTCTCACAAGGACAATCTGAAATAACGAAAGGGAACTAGTATTGTGCCAAATTGTGCACCTAGTCAATTCGAATAATTCAGCATACGTGCTACCACCCAAACCAATTTTTCGTTTGGGATCGAGTATGTGGAGTAGAACCTACGCCACCCTTTATTACTCCAGATCTCGTTAATAGCTAACAAGCAATAATTCTCCATGGCTGATACATCCCTCTTCAAATCAAACCAAACAAGCAACCGCCTAATAACTCGGTGAATGTAAGTGTAATGGCTAAACATTGGCTACCTGTAAAGTACGAACTCTTTATGGAATAATTCAGTTGTAAATACTAATGTGGTGTCTTCTGACCTAAACCTATCTCCAATTTGTACTCCATAAATCATTCGTTGAATAGTGTGTGTCTGTCTGAAACCAAAACTTAACAAATCGACTCCAGTCGGTATTGTCGATTCATAGAGGCCCTTAACATGATTCAATGCTACCTCTGTCACACGCATCTCACCCTGGCGCGCCGTTAGTTCTTTCATCTCTTCTCATCCCTTTATCACAACTTAAATCTCTCTTCTCTTACATTGCCCTGCATACTGCCTAAATAAATCTTCAACCCTTTTGTCTGGAGTCTACGAATACTCACGATAAATAGTATTTACCAATTGAAATTTCTGACTTTTTTTTATATTTACTTTACCCCTTACATTATCATATTTTTCCCTAAAACCCTATGTCAATAATTAAATAGGAAATGCTGTAACAAAACCCGCCCCGATGAGGTCTACGCCCGCGCTTTATTAAATATTGTAACATCTTTGTTTATTTATAATACAGTTTTATTAAATATTGTAATAAAGTTTTATTAAATATTGCTGTACCTTGGTATTTTTTTTTTATTTTTTTTTTATTTTCCTAACGCTTTCCATGTACCCACTTCATTTGAAAAGAATCCTCAAAATTGTGATTCCTAATATTATCATTATTTTTGTTTACCTTGTATTTGTTAGTCTGTCTTAACTTAATTCATTCAATTTCACAGTTGCAAAATGCAGTACTTTTTATTAAATAATCATTTTGCAATAATAATGTTAAATATTATTTAATTATCAATCAATACCTGAAACCGATTTTTTTAAACTCTAAACTGTGCTGATTACTATTATATCTTATATTATTATATATCAACGACAATAACATTCCTGCTACTACTAAAACATCTTTATCTGATTAAATCAACGCATCCAACTAAGACAGAATTGTGTCTTTCCATCTATAATTTTCATTAGCGCGCAGATTATCTTCAAAATCAGCTCAGTAGATCAGTCTGAATAAAATAACAACTCGACATACCTAACTCTAACCAAATCATTCGCTTTTACATGTACTGACTACCGCAATACTCCAAACATCATCATGTTTTTATGTCATTTCCATTGTGGTCTACATAACTATCTATGTACCTTCTATACTATACTAATAGTTTTTTTAGTTATATAGGTACCAAAATATCAACTCAAAGATAACTGCTCAAAACGTTACTCTAGAAATAGCTGCACAGTATTTTCCTTCTGCTATAACTTTTGATTTTCGGTTTTGAAACTAGGTTATTAATAATGAATCCCTATGATAGGTACCTTCCTAAATTTCTGACATTATTCCTTTCCATGAACAATTGCATCACCCATTTCCTGTTCGATACAAATTAAACCCGACTAATAATGAAGGTAATCTGTCAATTATAGATATTTCGTTCCAACAAGATATACCTCTACATGCTACTCATAACTATAAAATGAAACTCGTTACGACTGTTTATTTAGTTAGCAGGGAAACGCCCTATAAACATAAACAATATTCTATTTACCTTTCCTTTTGCTTTTATTAACGCCACCTAACGCTTGTTGTCAAAATTATACGCAAACGTCAAACACACGAATGTCTCTCTCTTTTTTATTCCATTTCCTGATCTCTACTACCGATAACTATTTGGTCTTTTCTTTAATGTAATCCATAAATTACAATTTATTACGCTAATCAATAATAACACTCTAATACTAGCAGCTCCATAGTCACTACAATATAATAAACTGTCCAACTCAGCCCTGTGCTCAGCTTTCCCCATTTTCCCCTTTCTTCAGAATTGTTATCTATCAACCAAACTAACGACACGCCGTGAATTAGAATAATCAAACAATAGGTGAGGACACTAATAATAGGTTTAGGTAATAATAGGTTTTAATAGGTTTAGGCCTCAGAAGAACTAGTAAACTAGTGGTATCCCGTAACTTGAACTTGCGATGTAGGTATACTGAGTATTAATGTAATTTGCTACCCAATATGTTTTTCCTGAACATAATCGATTAGAAAGATATAGATGTAATACCGACCTATTAAATTCCCGCAAGCCTACCAAAAGGATATAAAATGGTAATTTGTTTATATTTCTATAACCCAACAAATGAAAAAAACCAAGATATATCGAATATTTCTATGCTCGACGTTTGATAACGGTCTATAACTAATAAGTTATTTTTCATAGTTTGATTTCTACCTTAATTTAATTTCAAATGTACAAACAAAAGAACATAGTTATGTTTATTTCCATTTGTCTTTGTAACTTCCAACCCCCATCTTCTACAACCTTCGTAATCCATTTGCATCAAACCTTGGTTACTTACAAATAATCAAATAGTGAATCGCAGATTAAATTTTATATTTCAATTCTTTTGTAATATTCTGAAGATCTCTTCTGTTTCTTTTTCTCTATCCACATATTTGCTATTACGAGATCATGTGCACGTTGTGCTGTCACTGCGTGGTTACTCAAATTTCTCCATTTCTCCATGTCATTTCCCTAGCTACATCTTCCATGAATTTCAAAGCAAAAATCAACACGACTGTTTTTCCGGTCCTCGAATAACCCTGCACTAATGTATGCGTCACGGCTATTAATGTACAGAAATCCTTAAACTTTGTCATGTGTGATAATGTGTTTGATTTTGAATAAAATTTATATTCATCACGTCATTATCATAACTACACTATATCTGCCAATGTCTTTGTAATGCATTACGATTGTTATACGAAATTTTAAGTCTTAACAAAGACGCTCCGTGCTATTTTACAATCACTTTTCGCTCGCATTACAACAACTAAACTTTTAAGTAAAATTTTTTATTACGACCTCTACCCGAATTTCCCTACTATATAGCGACCCTGAATTTCTTTGATTGCCTTTTAATACTTCCTTTTTTTGTTCCCTAAATAAAATATAAACCTCAAATATCTACAAAGGATCACAAAATCTCAAAGAGCTATGGACATTTGTTGACCACAGGTAAGTTCTTATTCCATCTTATACCTAATCATACCGTTTATTATATAATAATATAATATATAACTTTAGCATTTAAATTATAGCTAGGTATATTAAACCTTGAACATGATTTCTATTTGTTACGAACTCTTTGGATATACAGGTATGTGCTTATGACAGATAGTTAAATATGTCGCTGTCAAAATAAAGGAAACACAGTTCACGTCAAAAATATGATTTTCGTAAATTCTATGCACGTTCGCTCTTATTATATCTTTCCCCGTAACTCCCTATTTATCGTAGCATTAATTTACCTTTATCTTTGCAGTGTCCATGACGGGTTCACGGCTAAAACTTGCGAACAAATGTAGGCAGCGCATGCACGATACATTCGCCCAACAACTCCGATTGATATTCAACAACTATTTATACCTACATATTGTTATATACATAGGTGTACATATTCCTACGAAACTACACTCCAGCTATCTGGCAAGGTATGTATGTATAGTGTTATTTAGACTTGTTCATCTCTGCTTGCTCCAACCAAACATCCTTTTTCCCTGTTCATATCTACATACTTCCTACAGATTATACCTACATAGAAATTACCAGTGTATTATGTACATACTTATCGTATTTTGTTACAACTGAACTTTTCATATTACATTATCTAGCTATGTCGTCAAACTCTTTGCAGGCAAACAATTAATGCAAGCAACATGACTCAATATTGATTTCCTAGTTGCATACCCATCATATACGATAAACACCTCCCTTTTATATAGATTCCAATAAACATCTATAAAATACCTAGGCATTAATCTCCAGAACTCTTCTTTACGTGATACTATAGTAAAACTTAGTGTTTATATTCTCTTTACACTATGACAGCAAGCCTCAGTACCACAATCAAAAAGTTTCTTTGCTTTTACAAAGAACTCTTTTGTGTTTACCTTTCTGTAAAGTTCTGTAGCCTAGGTAACATAAATGTTGATTGTCATGTCATTTTGATTGATTTTATTATTGCTTACATATTTCTTTTTCTACCTTTGTTTATTTATTCAATAGCAATTTTAAGATAGGTGCCTAATTGCTCTGAACAAAGCTACAATTATTGATTTTCTCATATTTCTACGCGCCCTGATATACAACCTTCAGTTAGTTTTAGATTATTGATGAAATAACTGATTCTATATTTTACTCGTTATATGTTTATGTATATTTTATAGTTTTCCATGAATTCTAGATCCCTGCCTGCCGACTGTGGTATTGCTATAAACCACAGTGAAACCTTACAAGCTCTACAGTTCACATAACCCACTCATCATTGATTGGTAGGTACGCAAGTTTCGATATTTATTTAGTTAGTATCCTAAAAAATATTTTCTAGGTACTAATATTACAAACACGACGTTGGTACGTAAGAATGAATGTTTGCTTCACCATCCCTCTTAAACAGCTGCGCCAATTTTGATGAAAATTGTTACGAAAGTAGATGTAGCTTTGAATTTACATATTATAAAATACTCTTCCTCATCATTATCATCATTATCCTAAAAAGGTACCTAGGTACTAGTATTATAAACGCAAATGCTGGTATGTCTGAATGAATGTTTATTACATCAGTCCTGGCTGGACTAATTTTGATGAGATTTGGTATAAAAATAGATGATACTAGATTTACGCATAGATAACTTTTAATCATCAGCACCATTATCAGCTATCTCCATGCGGGTACATCCGCGACCGCAACTAGTAATATATAAAATGAACGTTTGTATATTTGTCTGTTGTTCTGCAATACTTGATAATCACTTGATTAACTCTTACTTGATTAAATGAGTTCCACGATTCCTACGATTTTCATGGCATAGAACCGGGTTTTTTATATTTAATGTTAAATGGCATAAACTCTTACATAGTTTCTACTATTATTCACAAACCGAAATTCACGATGTATACTGAGTTCAGATTAAAATTTAAGGTTGTGTATATACTTTGCGCGTACTACTTACATGTCATTTATGTTACATAAGAACATATATACATACATAACTATTAACATTCAAACAATTATTATTGGTCCCTAAACAAAAGTTTCCTTATTCACTTTGATTTACAAAATGTTTGTTTTTTTTCCCATTATTTTAAATTTAGATAGATAACCCGGCTTTGCTCACTATTCCCTAATTTTCCCTATTATGTATATTTGCAGATCTCGTCAAGACGCACTACTCGACCAGCCGCTTCGCCCCAAAGCTTCTGATATCCGGCGCTCCTCTTCAGCTTGCCTACATTGTCAAACTTTACCAGCTTCATTCCGAAGACTCTTCACTACCTAGCTATAATTTTAGTTTTTTATACTTAAATTCGGCGCTTACTATGTTTGTCTATTAAATCTGCATATCGTTGATTTATTTAACCTTTACGAATAACTATACAACCATCTGACTTGTCTATAAGAATTTTCACAACGCTAAGCATCTGAATGGGAAATTCAACCCCCCAATGTTACGACTAAACATATTTCAACAAAACTTCTAACAAGACTTATCATCGCTCAATTAAAGTTGCGCAACTTTACATTTTATTGTAATCCTATTTATTTCCTTCGCAAACACAATAGAAGTAATAACGTATGTAGATTTTTACTATCATTTAATTACCATAAACTTCATCGAACAAAAAGGTAAGCCATTTATTAATATTCACACATTTTTATATTCTTAATACTTCCGAACATAACAAACACCGATTATATACAGACATGTCCACGATCTGCGCTGTATTTTGCTGGTTACAAATGTAATCCTTGTGATGCAAATGCAGCGACGGCACTTTCAACATGTTAGAAACTCTCTTCCTTTCCTAACACTATACAAGAACTCTTTCAGTACTCTATAACGCAATTCTTGGCTCCCAAGTGAGTTTCATAAGTCGTTCGATACTAAAAGTGTTCTTAAAACCTTCGGGTCACTTTGAGTAGAGTTCGATACTGACTATTTACCGTGTGCTTCCAGGAGAGTATCCTAGTCGTAAACACAACACGCAATCTGCCTTTCGAATGATAAGTGTACTTCTGGATTCTAGAGATCGACTATGGGGTACATGTAAATGACAAAGGTAGTTGCAGACTTTACATACATGAAACTTGCATACAACTTATCTTTCCCTGAATATCATTTAAGCGCTTCGTAGTAATCAGTATTTTAGTAATATTCCTAAAAAAGCATATCCGGCTTATTTATTTCTTAGTTTATTGTAGAAATCTACTACTGTAGCCTAGAACAACAACATCATCACCTCATTATAGTATCCGTTGACTACCTATTTAGCCCTTTAAAAATCACCTATTGCAATAGCATCTCTGTTTCAATAAAATCCTATCCATTTCACGCCAACAAATTGTGCGGTTGACCGCAACTAATTCCTAGTAAAACTTCCGTAGTAACGTTATTCCAATCCTGGTAAAGGCACTACCAAATTGTAACAACCCCCCCCCCCCCATTTTTCTATTTTTTTTATTCTAATAATTCGTATTGGCCAATGATCGTCTAGTCTAGGAGGACCCTAACACTGTGTACCGCTGCTGTAACCTTGCTCTTTTCGGAAAGAATTGAAACAGAGAAAACTATTCAGAACTATAGATGCCTAGAGAAACCAAAAGCAACGCCTAGGTATTCTGATATTACGATGGATAACCTACTACTACATTACTGAACTGCTAGCTGATAACGAAAAATTGCGATGAACATACTAGATTGCAAATACTTAGTTCTTACAGACTGACTGACTGAGCTGATCCTAGATTTCTAGCTTATGTACTTGATTTGACTTCTAGTCGTGGAAGATATTATTCATCAATATAAGTTTCTGAATTTAAGGTCTATGTTATTTGACCATAGAACATAGAAATAGTAGGTTATTTGCAAGTTTTCTATATAATTATTAGCTTGCAAAACTACCTGTTATATCTGATAAATCAGTTTTGATTAGTGAAATAATATATAAACAACTCCATTAAATAATATCAGATATACGCATGATTTTCGTTATTATTAATAACAGTTATAAACCTGTTAATTATATAACTAACTTTCTTTATAGATTTATGTTTGTTGCTATGAACATTTAGCTGTTGATAAGATTGATATAATCTCTTACAGACTAAATGTCTCTATAATATATACTATTTGTTTCGTTTATGAAAACTGCTAGGAAATAAATAACAAAAGTAAAGTAAAACCTCGCTTTATATGCGCTTTAGAAATCTTTTGTGATCAGTAGCTACTACGCTGATTATACAATTCCTTTAGATAAATATTATCAGCCACTATTCCCTGAATAGTTCAATTGTTCAAGTTTAATCATTTACTTGTTTACTGAAGCAATATATGGGAAATAATATCAGTGACTTAGAGAAATCTCTAGACCCTTGTTTGTGGTTTACAAGAATTCTCAAGGTGCTGCATTGCTTGACCAAGTTTGATAAGATTTACCACATACATAAATCTCCTTTTTATACGAGATTGCTATACTTAGATTACTAGTGTTTTACATGACATGCCATCTATTGAACCATTGTAGGAAAAGCAATTATTTTAAATACTTAAGTATTAGCAGAATCTTTGTTGTATTGGTTAGCTCAATACTAGCAGCCATATATTTATTATGATGATTATTATAATAGTTAGCTTTACTTTGCCGAGTAAATTATTGATAGATATCTCTACAATTTAAAGATATAATATATTTTATTAATTTTCATATTGTAAGTAATTAGTTTGATTTTTTTTAGATTTGCCGTAGAATTCTAGATTTATTATGATTTAGGAAGTAGGATTCTTGGCATGTTCAAGGCTTACAACTCGAATGCTGGATTAAGAGCTGCTCTTTACTGTGACACAAATGTTCTCCATCATGCCAAGAACCTCTTCTATTTACCCCAAAATTAGTAAGGCCTTACTAAGTCCGTTTGGTAGTTTTCCAAATGTAGAGTTTGCGTCTATAAGCGATTATAATCTTATTTAGCTCTTCTTAATAGTATTATTTATCATTACGAATTATCACTTGATTCTAAATATTAAGTACATTTGATACTTTCAGCAAATAATTCAATTGCTATAATTTATTTTCGCATTCTCATGCTAGGATCAGAGTAGACAATCTAACCCAAACTCGATCACCCGAACTCATTACCAAATATATAACATATTATTGCAACAAATACATTACATTTCGTTTGAACTAATATGTCTATGTTCCTTTGCAGGCAAATATTTCTGTATTCCTTACTTTATACTGATTAAAAATACATTTATTTAGTCATTTTTATTTCGTAGTTAGTCTTTAGTTTCTAAGTCTAGCATACTAATAGATTGTATTGATATGACGAATTCATTATTGAATCCTACGTCTCTAGTGGTAGACACCACTAACGCGTGAATTTACTTATTTACTCCCGATTGAACCATTACGAAGTTAATGTATATCCCGGTAAACAAAAATACTGTTTCCTAAACCTACTTCGGTCCTAAATAAATTCCTAATCTGCTAAAGTGTGTGTAAATCCCCAACAAACCCCCCAAAGTTAATTGCGCATGAGCTTTCATCCCCCTGATAGGATGGCTCAAGTTTGATCCCTAACTAGCCTCTAAAGTTCGGTGCCAAGCCGAGAATCGAACCTATGGCCCCTAGGGTGTCCAACTCCACGCACGGAAATAGTCGCGCGACTATACCGCTATAGCCGAAGCTATGGAAGGCTGCAGAGCGACGTTCTAGTATGAGAGGAAATAAATACATATAATAAATAGAAGACACTTCCACTGGAATATTCTTTCCAATCGAAGTGAGGAGCAGTTAATCGTACCCATTGCAATAGGTTAAAGCGATTGTTGGCTCGCTCCCAAAAGTGCCCAACTCTAAGGATTGGGCGTTCCCTATCGAGGTGGATCTTAGTTGTCACCGTGAGGTATCCAACCCACGTCCGGAACCATGTCCGTAGCAGAATATATTACCTCACGGAAGTTCGAGAATTTAATAAGCATTTTCTCGGTCTTTCTACTGCTTATATACTTTCTCAAACTTGACAGTGACGCCGATTTGAGGCCGATAGGTATCCAATCAAAGCCCTTTCTATCGGCGTCAAAACGGCTTCAGATCCACCTCAGCCAATCTCAGCCCTCCAGCGCATTCCTATTCTAATTTCAAAATCTCATCAAAATCCGCTCATGACAACACATATTTTGAATTTCGTATGACGCCGATCAGAGGTACGTAGATCCAATCAAAGCCCTTTCTATCGGCTTCAGATCGGCGTCAATACTCATTTGTTTTAGGGTTCATTTTGATGAAGCAAACTCAAATACACGGACACACAACGAAAATGTGTTCCTCACATAACTTTGTATGGTTAGAAATATCAATGCTGCTTATTTTCATGGTAATTTTATTAATTTTGCTTGTAACTTGTATTTAAAGGATTACTCAACATTTCCTTTTACTTGAAGTAACTTATCAGTTCTATCTGAACAATCGATTTAAATGGTTAATACATAGAATATCTTGATAGCTTAAATATTCTAAGCTGCTTATCATTTTCAGTAAGTACCTATAGTCTTGCTATAAGAAATACCTAACATCTAAATCTCAATATTATACATTATCGTATATTACATACATATGTTAGTATATTACATATTCTTCTACTTTTGATTGTCTAAATTTCATCAATATTTGTTCATACCAAGATGATTTTTAAATGTATCTATATTTGTGAATCGTGACGGAATCCTCATCCAGAGCCTGTTCCGTTACACAATCACAGAAATGTCAGGTTGATTTAGTTCAGTTCGGTCTAAGATTATCATCTTGGTTTTGTCTCTGTTGATCACAAGCCTGTAGGAGAGGCTTGTTGTCTCTAAACGTGTCAACAGGTGTTCCATGTCTTTTTTTATTTGAGCGAGAAGAGTAGTATCATCGTATCTCATCATAAGTTGGATATCTTCCGACCTCCTACTGAAACACCCTTGTCCCAATGTTCCAAAGCGATTCTCATGATATACTTACTCCGTATATATGTGTGTGGAGACGTAAGAAAACAGTATTAGCTGTAAGTATCAAGAACGGCGTAAGTTTACTCAGCACACAGCTATATTCTTAAAAAAATCTGCGTCGAACGGTATGGGTCTCATATCGCTACTATAAGATTTTTACAATAGGTATAATTTTGAAAAGTTTCCTTGTTCAATTAGCTAAGAATAAGTCACTTAAACACAGTGTTTTAACACTACACTACAGCAACAGTTCAGTTTATTATTAAACATCTGATATAACTAACAGCATTCCTATGCCAATAAAGTGTAATGTATTATATCAGCATTTTTTAGAGTTAGTCTTACATCTGTTATATAGTAGGTAATGTATTAAATACCTATTCAAGTATAAGCATTTCAAATGTGTGGAAAATACGAAACTTATCTCCATAGAAGTCACCAAACTACTTACGACGTCAGGTCTTTAAATGAAAAGTCAATTGCTGTAAGTAGTAAAAAGCCTACAGGTAATAACTTTAACAAAAATATTTTCATTGCTCTTCATGAGTATTATTACTATAACAAAACTGTGTTACAAAAATCATATTTCTGTCAAAGATTTTTTGAAGACATTTTTAATGTTCTTTGGCTCTGGGGAAAAGTTGGGTTTTGGCTAAACAACTTACAGCAAACTTACAGCAAAAACGTTTTCTTGCATCGATATATATTATAATTAGTTGTCATGAAAAGCTAAGTATTTGTCGGTTCATGATTTTTTGTTTATTAATATGTTCTTTGCACAGAGATAGTGCGATTGGAGAGGCCTATGTCCAGCAGTGGACTGCTACAGGCTGATGATGATGATGATGACAGAGATAGTCCCGAAAAATATTTCACGATGTATGAAAAGTGAGGAGCCTATTCTTTATATATATTCATTACTCAAAAGTAAGTAATGACTTTATTTACTAAATAGCTCTGCAATTTTCTATAAAATTGTTTTAATAGACTCGAAACTCGTTACAAGTAAATTTTAAAATAAATATTAAAACAGTTTTTTTTTTCAAAGTATCCCTGGAGTTTAACCTTAGTAAAAGTAATTTATATGTAACGTAAATAATGATATACATATTTTAAACAAAAATAACATTAAGTTCATGCGTACATATCTTAGAGAGGTAGGTAGGAGTATTTATCAAACACCCATACCAGATATGTATTGCTCCCATATAAGACCTATTGTCACCTACTGGGCAGTGTTTCAGACGCCGGACAGTTTGAATTTCTCTGTCAGAAAATTCCAACAACTGTCCTAACCGGGAATCCAAACCAAGAGTTCTACATTCCAAAGCAGCGCTGCCACCACTACACCAACGATACATCTTAAAACGATATTTCTCATCATTGCTCATATTTATTCAATTCATTTGTGTGGCTTTGAATCTCGTAGACACTTTCTATAGGCACCCATCCAACCATCATTTGTTTTCTCTTAGTTGATTTTAATCGGTGTATGGGGATGTATTGCAACATTTGGTTTATCTAAGCAAGCATTAGCACTTAAAAATCATAATATTATAATAAAACTAAGGTATAAATACTAAAACATAACGCTAAATGTGTGGTTTCAGTTAAGTCTTAGGGTAAAATTCTTTGAACTAAATGTGGTAGGCAATAGTGTGGTAGTATATCATTATATCCCTATCTATATCCAACCGTAGGTTGATGTTGTTTATCCGTTTGTCCATCTGTCCGTCTGACTGAGAGTCTGGTAGAGCAGGTAGGTCGTCCACCGACAATGTGGAAGACGTACTAAATAAGGTTGCAGGACTATCTTGGATGCATGCAGCTTTCATCTGGTCCTTCCGTATGCATATCTTCAGCAGTAAAAGTTTTACGTCTCATATAATAATAAATGTAGGGAGCCCTTGTTTGAAAATTTTACTATTCCATGTGTAGGTTTTCACATGGATGTATATAGGTCGTAAAACCTACTAAGGAATTAGATTGCACTTCATTGTTCGGTATGTATAGGATTTAGTATGTACCAAGGCAATTAACTGGTTTTAATTTTGTTCTGCTAACTCCCACTACCATATAAATATACTTATTCCATCATCATCTTCACTTAAAAAAAACCAAGTTACGTATCAAATATACCTGCCTATTAAGTTTGACCTAGGGGACGGTCGCAGTGCTTTTTACCTACATTCTTTGGCATTAATATAAATTAAGATTGAAGAACTTTACAAATCGTAACATTGGCATTAATTTTATTTACACACACGAAGCTTCACAACTTTAATATGCAACATTTTATTCAATCTATTGTTTCCAATTTCATTTTCCGCCATAGCTTAAGGAACGATTTGATAGCGATATTCAATGCAGAACCACAAAACATCTTGACCATAAAATGCCTACTCATGTTTTTAGTTGCTACTGTAAGCTGTTAACTTTAAAAACAGTCAAATAACTTTAAAAACAGTCAAATTAGTAATTGTGTAAAGTCAAGTCTTTCTCTTGATATATTCCAAAGAGAATACAATACTACGTATATATATATTTAAGGACGAATGAAAAGAGCTATAGATATCTCAATAAGCTGGGTTCTAATTCTATATAGTTAAAAAAAATATTGTTCCAAGTGTGAACAGCACACCACACTTCGTATGTATTTTAATTACATACATTGCAGCAAGCATCTCTACCATGACATTAAGATATTGACCTTCGAAATCTGTGTATTATATCTGTGTATGTGTCCCCTTGAAAGGTCTATAAGCCTATTATATATACATTTATTGCTGAAAAGTAAGTAGTAGCTTAAGATGTCTTCATTAGTTTTCCAGCTAACTGTGACACTTAAGCTTCTAAGATGACGTTGCACCCTTTTTATGTCACTGCGTGGAGGTTGTCTGGACTCAAATTTATAAGAATAGCCACTTCACACACATGCGGACTCTGTAAAATCCATACCACTTCAGCCATTTAGGAATTTACGTAGGTACGTGCTATACATATGTAGTGGAAACGACTTTACATGTATGTAAAGAGTTTTACCATTACATAGAGGTGGCATCGAGAGTAACTTGATGAAGAAACTGATATATCTAGGGGTCTTTGCAACAAAGTTAACACAAATTACATGACGCGTTTCTTATAAATTTAGGTACTCTTTAATTCAAAGGTATCTTTACCATAGCTTTATGCATTTCATTTCTATCTACCCTAATCGTACCCGTCTAAACACTGAAGTAATAACATATACCTAGAGTATACAGACAGCGTCTCTACCTTAAGTAGATGTCTAAATAAATTTGATTCGTGAATACATATATAGGAATAAACAATTAATAAACCTTAGAACGGCCAAATTGAACAAAGAAGTGCGTGAAAAGATGTAAGACTAAGTGTATGTACCTCTACTAATAATATGGACAGATATTAGTCTGAAATAAATGAATTCTATTCTATTTTATTCTATTCTATGTACCAAGACAATTAACTGGTTTTATTTTTGTTCTGCTTACTCCCACAGTCCCACTACGATATAATTATACTATTTACATTATAAGATTAACTTAAAAATAAACCAACCTGCGTACCATATATTGGCACATCAAGATTGACCTAGGGGTCGGTCGCAGTGTTTTTTACTTCCATTCCTTGACTTTCAGAAAACATAATATGTTAGATTGAAGAACTTTACAAATCGTAACACCTCTAAAACTTTGGTATTCATTTCACTTACGTTGTGCGTAAGTTTGACCTGTATTAGAGTTTGTATCTCATCTGTAGTGGCTACTTTTCCGACAACTTCACGACTTTAATGTGTTACATTTTACTTAATCTAGTGTTTCTAATCTTCATTTTCGAATGATTTAATCGCGATATTCAATGCAGAACCACAAAACATCTTTACCATAAAATGCCTACTCTGCACGCTTCTAGTTGCTACGGTAAGTTGTTTACTTTAAAAGCAGTCAAATTAATGATTTTATCAAGCTATTCTCTTGATATATTCAAGGGAAAATGAATAGAGCTATACATTTCTCAATAAGCTGAGTTCTTATTCAATATAGTTGAAAAAAAAAAGACTGTCCCAAGCGTGAACACCACACCACACTTTGTATTTATTTTATTAACATGGATGTATGTCGTACCAGTGACTAACGAATGACAACAAGTAAGCATCTCTACCATGACATTAAGATCGTGACCTTCAAAATCTGTATATTAATGTCCCCATGAAAGGCCTATAAGCCTATTATATATAGATATATATTTATTGCTCAAAAGTAAGTATGGCTTAAGATGTCGCCATTAGTTTTCCAGCTAACTGTGACACCTTAAGCTTCTTGGAAGACGCTGCACCCTTTTTATACCACTGCGTGAAGTGTTGTTTGGACTCAAGTTCATAACAAACCCAAGCCTACGAAGGAAATTTAACGTTTACTTGTAGCATGTCATATCAGTAGTACGTAAAATGTTGAATTTTTACATGTTAGGAGCTCTTTTTCTCTACGATCATCAGAGCACTTAATGTTAAGTACCCCGATAACCCGCACCAATTTTTTTGGTTCCTACTTTGTGTTGAAGCTGTTCGTCTATGGAACACTTTACTCTACGAAATTAGATGCGCGCCTTCTTTAGGCATCTTCAAAAAACGTGTCAAAGCATTTAGCTTCGCGAAATAACTAACTGCAAACCTACTTATTATCTTTTTTATAATAATTAAATGGTATATGTATAGTATGTATATATTTTGTAGTACATTACGTATAGTATAATTATATAAGTATAGTTTGTATACGAGTATATTATAATGATTTTTTATATTTATTATCTTGAGTTTTGCTATATGTAGTGTTTAGTACACTTGTTTTATTCACACCGTCCTTATAAGTTTATGCCTATTTCTTTCCGTGAATGGTTGTCTGAAAGAGATCGCTCTGAGCGATAAGACCACCCATTCTGACACTTTAAATTTAGAGTACCTATTTAATTGTGAAATATTTTGATTGTGATTTTATTTTATTCTATTTTATTTATTTGTAACATATATTTGTATTGTGGTGTTTCACTAAAGAGTTAATCTACATATCTGTATAATTATCAATCAAGTACTTATAGTAGTATTCATGATTTACACAATTTCATGACATTACCTATGTTAACGTGGGCCTTGTCTTGAAGATCATTGAAATTTTGAAATAAACTCGCTATGAAATACTTCTATTTCCTCGTAGGCTCAAAACTCGGACTCGCTTCGCTTAGAAGCACGCTCGGCCTTCGGCCTCACTTCGCTTAGAAAGACGCTCGGCCTTCGGTCTCGCTTCGCTTAGAAGCATGCTCGGCCTTCGGCCTCGCTCCGCTTAGAAGTACGCTCGGCCTTCGGCCTCGCTTCGCTTAGAAGCATGCTCGGCCTTCGGCCTCGCTTCGCTTAGAAGTACGCTCGGCCTTCAGCCTCGCTTCGCTTAGAAGCACTCTTGGCCTTCGACCTATATAGCTCGGCCTGCGGCCTCGCCAGTATAGCTCGGCCTACGGCCTCGCAGGCTCTAATTTCGACCTACGGCCATTGTGAAAATGATGAACAATGCCGTCATCAAAAAATAGGTTGCATATTTCTAATTGGGAACTCTAAAAACCCTTAGATATCGATTTTCAGTCGAATCGGACCATTATTCCAGGAAGCCGCCATCTTAAATCCACCATCTTGAATTATTGACATTTCCGCCAAATTGCATTTCCGGTCCCGTAAAATATTAGTTCAAACCCCCCGTACCTATCCTTAACGGTTTCGGCGTTATAAGCATTTACATTTTGTATGGGCGCGATCGTCTTTTGTTCGGGAGGTGTGTTCTTTTTTAAATTTTTTGCAGTTGCCCAAGGTGCTTGTCAATATTAGTTTTAGCACTTACACCTTATCTCTTTTAGTTTCTGAGAGCCGTCAAGCAGTTCCATCAGAAGGTTCAGATTCAGCTCATTTCAGGTGTCACTTAAGGACGTAAGACCACTGCCTATACTTTTCACTCACAAAGCCTCAACGCTTCATCATGCCAACATGTCGAAAAATAACGATAAAAATTCCAGAGAACAAAATTGTATGGCGGCCATGTTGAAAAATGACGTCATCAAAAAATGGATTTCATATTTCAAATCGGGGACTCTAAAAACCCTTAGATATCGATTTTCAGTCGGATCGGACTAATATTTAAGGTAGCCGCCATCTTGAATCCGCCATCTTGGATTTTTGACATATCACCCAAATTGCCCTTCCGGTACCCTATCATATTAGTTAAAACACCTCATACCTATCTTTAACTGTTTCAGCGTTATAAGCATTTACATTTTGTATGGGAACGATCGTCTTTTGTTCGGGAGGTGTGTTTTTTTTTTAATTTTTAGAAAATGCCCAGGGTGCTTGTCAATATTAGTTTTGGCACTTACCTCCTATCTCCTTTAGTTTCCGAGAGCCGTTGACCTGTTCTACCTGGTATTCCACGTTCAGCTCCATTCAGTTTCTCCTAAAGTCACCTATTGTAACCCCACATATAACCCTACAAAACCATAATCCCCATCACGCCCACTGGGAGAAACGATCCATTAAAGATCCAAAAAAACATATGTATGGCGGCCATATTGAAAAATGACGTCATCAAAAAATGGTTTTCATATTTGGAATGTGGGACCCCAAAAACCCCCCGATACCAAATTTGAGCCGGATCGGACCAACTTTCAATTCGGCCGCCATTTTGAATCCGCCATCTTGGATTTTTGACACTTTTACCAAATTACCCTTTCGATTCCCTATGACATTTGGTCAAACACTTTATACTTATCTCAAACGGTTTAGGAATTATAAGCATTTACATTTTGTATGGGAGCGATCGTCTTTTGTTTGGGAGGTATGTTTTTTTTTTAATTTTTGGCAGTTGCCCAGGGTTTTGGTCATTTTTAGTTTTGGCACTAACCCCCTATGATTTATAGTTCCCGAGAGCCGTTTACCAGTTCCATCAGACTTCAACAATCAGCACTTTTCGGATTTTTCCCCAACTCACCGGAACCCCTCCTACACTTTCAACCTACGTCTTCTATACCCCCCATTGCTCCTTCTAGGAGAACAAATAGGTCAATCAGTGAATCAGTACATGAATGGTAATCGAGCTTTATATAGTATAACTAGCTTTTTGGGCGGTGCGCGGGCCACGAGTGGCCCGCGTTTGTCCTTGTGCATTAGTTTTTGGTCATCAAACTTTTAACCATTTGAACAGAATAGTAAAAATTTTCATACAAGTTCAATTGCAGAAATTTTGCCTTTAATTACAGTTTAAGTCGGGACATAGAGTCCTTATGTATGTTTGTTAAGGGATCCAACCCCTTAGTGCAGTGGTTATCGTGAGCAGTAGTCTTGCAGGCCAGCTTGAGAGTTTGAAAAATTATCTGCATTCAGTTGCGTAAAAATCATAACTCCCATACAAGTTATAAAGCGAGCTTTTCTCTTAGTGTAATTTAGGCTCAAGAATGCAGCGGTCATCTTGAATTAGAAAGATAAAAAAGTGTGGTATAGTCGTAAGATTGTAGGTACTTACCAGAATTCTTTTCAATTTTTGTTAAGGGGCTCTACTCCTAAGTGTGGTCGGTGGTAATTGTGTCACAAGAGTCTCCACAGGTGTCCAAGGAAACTTCCTTCTAGACCTTTTTTATTCAAGCTTCCTTTTCAATAACATGGTTGTCTGGAAAAGATCTTTCTGACCGATAAGACCGCCCATTGTAACACTTAATTTTAAGTTTTTTATAGTTGAGTAATAGTATTCAATTTTATTATCCTATTTATTTGTTAGTGATATTTTATAATGTGGTGTTGCAATAAAGGGTTTATCTATCATCTATTTACCTGCCTACATAGTAGCAATAGAACTCTTCGTGAATGAGGTCATGCGGGGAAGACTGCCACCATATCATTTTCTACCCTGAAGCAGTAACGTTCGCAATATTTTGTTCTAGTTTTGAAGGGTATGTGTGCAGGTAACATTACAGGCACATTGAGACTTAACAAAGCCTCATGTTTAAGTGCGCAATGCTGTTGAGGACATATGTCTGATAAAGGTAGAGATTAGCACCTAACACCTGGTAGACCTCGTGCTTGTACCGGCTTTAAAAAAATACTTAAACTACTTGGCAGTGACTCTAAGGTACTGGGTACAAGTGTGAACATTATATTTTATAATAACTTTGTTATTTCAATGACATTTAAATGATCCTTATTTAAAACAGAATATCTATTAAGATATTTATACTGTAGGAACTTTGGCATCTTTAAGATGTACAGGAATAATTTGTGAACTGAAGTAACTGTTAAACAGGTAAGCTGTTATCATGAAATGAATAAACATATAAATAAATAATAAATATAAATATATAACATGTACATATAAAATATCATTCCATCACAACTTTTTTGATTTCGACTTTGTTAATAAGTAGATGAACTTTTGCCCGACAAATTTACTCAAAATTTTGTGTCATATTTGTAACAGAAATGATAATAATTTCACATGCTATAGTACCCTTACAATACAGTACTTAACGTTTGCGCACTACTTTGCTTCTTACGTTTCGTATTTCAATCGCATTCCAACGGCGAAGGGAAAACTGTTTAATTTTGGCCTTTCATTAAATATGTATGTAGTAGGAAATAACCTGCTCACTTATTTAGGTATGCCAAGTTTCACAAATTAATTTTACAATCAATCGGGCGCAGTGCTAGTTTACAGGTCATCTCTTCCATACGCAGTTGAAGGCATTTGATGAAGGTGAGAGAGATGTATAAACACACACTTTACGATAGTGACGGTTTTTAATGTCATGGTTTACCACAATATTATTTCTTTGGCCACTGGCCAAGGAATATAGAACCATAGATAATATGAGACAACTTCATTAACAGTAATTAAGTAAGCACAGACATGCAGCGTCTCACACCACACTTCCCACCACATTCACACTCTTTAGGGGTATCAGACTTTCCCTTACCGTTCGTATACAATATCTTTGGACCGATTAAAACATTGTTTTGACGTTAGAAAGTCACATTATCACTGAGTAACACACAATATATTCAAAAATTTGAAACTATTGATCATGCATCAGAGTGGTGTACTGCAGTATAATTATATGTAGATGACATCAATGTCTACAAAAAAGTGCAATACGATATGTCTAACTATTACAGATATGACACAATAACTACTTTTCTGTGTACTTGGTGTTAATCCATATCTACTCTTATAATAAAAAGAAAGATTTGATAGTGTATTATGAAAGTTCACACAGAAATAGTTAAATCTGCTACGCCGTAGCAAACCGTAGCAGCTACGGTATATCAAATATCCACGCAGACGGAGCCGCAAATAAAAGGTACTCTATAATATGCTTGCAGGCCATATGCATATAGCCATAGCAGTGTATGTTACCAGTGATGACTTATGGTTGCTCTCTGACTATGGACCTCATAATATGTAAGCTCAAAATCGTACAATTCGTTACAACAATCGTACAAGTCTGTGCTCTGAGTCACTGTACGTGATTAAATCAGAAATGAGATGAGTCGTAGGGCCTGCCGCAGTTCAGCCGCCCGCCGTGTTGCGGAGAAGAGACGAACAAGTCGCTTGCCTGACGTCATTTATCACGCTTGCCCATAACAGTACATTGCAATACATAATTTTAAACTGCTACAGTTAAAAACCCTGCACGGCAAAGCACTGCACTCGGCATGCTGAGTTATGCAAATGTTAACTCTCTTGCCCTGTAATTTTTCTTGAAATTTAAATGGGACTACCACGGAAGTATACTCTACCAAACCAAAAAAAAAATAACTTTAAGAATCGGTGCATAAATGGGGGAGAAACGGTCAACATACCAAAAAAACATATAACCTCCTCCTTTTTTGAAGTCGGTTACAAAGAATAGTATGTCAAACAATACATTATTAAATGTGATATTTCTGAAGTTATTGGAGATTGTAAATTAAAGTAAATTTATAAAATTATCATTTAATTAGATGAACCATAACTTTATATGTATTATTTTTGTATAATGATAGTTTAACAATTTATAATTTCCACCAATGTTAATTAAAAAGCGAAAATGTATAAAGTGTCGGTGAAATTACAGAATACCAAGATACATAGTATACCAAACTTAACTTATTTATATTCTTTGAACTAATGTAGGTAGTAAGTAGGCTGGTGAAAATGTTTTTAGCAGAACTCTTTTAAAGTCTGAAGTTTATATTTTTTTTAAAGTGTTCATCATAAAAATACCAATAACAATAACATTGTAATGTACCCGTGAGAGTTGATGGTGATATACTAATAAATAAATATATATGTAGCCGTTAATATTATAATTAACAAAAAAGTATAGGTGTGCATGCAGAAACATATCACTCATACGAAAGTTCTCTATACTCGAAGAAAAGTGCTGGAAGAAAAGTCTGTTCAGGCATTCGCTCGTCTGTGTAAATATTTTCTTATCATAATTTTAACATTCTGTTTTCATTTTGTTAGCATTTATTCAGTACCTAAAACAAAATGCAACTCATTACGATTTGCAGTGTTACAGATATTGTATTTAACAACAAAGTAACGCTCCTCCTCGTTTGGCTCGTCACTGCACCTATCATTACTTTGCTCTGACCAAATAATCCACAAAAGAAATTGTTGTGTATTCAATTATTATACTCCATAGATACTTTGTTGTTGTCAAGCTCTTAATGAGTTCACTTGTACCCTTCTATTTCACTCCACGATCTTGAAAAACAGCCTGTTTAAGCAAATATTCTTTGTAAACAGACTAATTTTACATATTTTTTATTAAATAGACATTTTTTATTTGTTATTTAGCCATATAATTTCTCATAGAGTAGTATTGATGAAAAATATAATCAGTAACTAATGTATAATATATTTACCGAAAAAATTTAGTAGACGTACATACTTGTTATTGCATTTAACGAATACAAGCTGACTTGCACCGCGACCCGAACAGTTGTATGTGGATCGAAGTAAATAATGAAGAAAGGTTAGTTAAAATCACGTAAACATGCGCGCACTACAATAGTGCAAAGTATAGTAGTAAAAGCTATTTAACCTCTGAACCGATGTTGATGAAACTTTGCACAGAGATAGAGAGAAAATTTGTTTATGTTGTATAGTCAATTTGCCCGCAGACGAGCCGAGAATTAAGTATTCATTATAATAAATAAATAATCCACGGAAGTACTGCTTAATAAAAATGCTGTATCTCGTATGGTTTTCTACATGGATGTATTGACTATGAACTTATAGTAACACGAACCATCCCTTACTTTGATTCAGGTTTCAAGTAATAAGCCCAAGTTTTATTTACAGTAATAATTAGATTCAGTAAACCATTGTAGAAGTCTGAAGAAAACGCACAGATACCTTCAATGCACTGCTGTTTTTGCGGCGGCGTGAACATTTTTGATACTTACTGCGCTGACCTTAGTCATGCCCAGATATTAGTTCACTTTACTTTAGTTTACATCTTCGAAAATAATTTCAAATTCTTTAAATACATTCTTACGTCAGTTAAACATACCAACCTGGTTGTCTTCAAGTGATATTCTGCTTTGCATAATGAGAATATTCACAGACGGTAGTATGTGAACTCCGGTCGATCGGTTACCAAGGGCAGAGTTCTCGTTAATTGATGACATCTTTTTCAAAATTGTTTTTTCACGTTTGAGTAAAGAAGAAATATATGTTTGTTTGTTTGAATTGAATACGCTCCGAAACTTCTCCACCGATATGAAAAATCTTTCACCATAAGAACCCTACGTTATCACTGATGAACAAAGGCGCTAGAATATTAAATAAAAGTGCAGGATCCTTGTGAAAACTTCGATAATGTAACCCAAGGTGTGAAAAAAAAACAAATAAATCCATATAAAGGATACGCTGGGGGAACTATTGAAAATAGAGCATAGTGATGTACTTCAGTTTTGTAGTAGACATCAATAACTACAAAAATCTCCGGAATGATAACTATGACTAACTAATACAGTCTTGTCACAATCACTAATAGTATTTTTCCTTGTTAAAATATGCAATAGTAACGCTGAAAAATCTGTATATTGTGTACGCTGCGGACACTATTGACAATATACCTCAGTTGTATAGACATAATCAATATTTACAAAAAAGTCTGCGTTACCATATGTCTAATTATTACAATTATATCACATGATTATGCTTAGTGTTCCGTCCAAATGAGAGCTATGAATAAGATCTGCTCTAAGTGTACCTTATACTACCAAAAAATTGGGCCGATGAACTTAATCGTATGTGTTGTGAAAAAAAGTCTCTCCAATATTCAGCAGCCGCCTCAGACAATAACAAATCTTTGACAAATAATCACTCACTGTCTTGATATCTTAACCAACAACGTGAACCTAACGCTCCTCCTTGCTTTGCTCGTCGTTGCACGTATCGTATACTTTGCTCAGACCAAATAATCCACAAAAGGAATGTTTAATTTGGTATGCAATTATTATATTTCACAGACAGTTTGTTAATTTTGTAGCATAGTGATTTGTCATATTAGTCATTGGTGTTGATAACGATGATTTATGTTAGCTATTATATAGGTTAACCGTTAAACAGTTAGTACTTCGTACCTTGTTATTATGTCTTTATTGAGTACAAATGACTTGAAGCCGAATTGGAACGCCACCCAAATAGTTTTATGTGGTCAAAGTATATACTTTTGTTACTTCTGTAAAAGTTTCAGATTTGTTACGCAACTGAATGCAAAACATTTTTGAACCACTCAAGCTGGTCTTAATTAAGTATAAGTAAATAAGTATCCAAGTTTGTTGTTTGTTGAATGTAGTAGGTGCATACATTAATATTTGTAGAATTGTTCTAAGATATAGGTATAGTTAACAAAAAGTATAGACATGCATGCAGAAACCTAGTACGAAAGTGTGCTGAATGACACCTGTGTCAACTTCTGCATACTGACTGTCTTCGTTATGAAACAACTATCCTCAGCTTAGAAAATATAATTGCGGTAACGCATTGTTGATATATCTTTGGCGAAACTGTTACTTAAAATCCCGTTTGAACCTGTGGTTAACCACTTCCACTAACTAAAGGTTACTATGTAAAACACATAAATGCAATACATTACGTATGAATAGCAATACTTCGCTATTACCGAAACTACCATGTTTAATAGATAATTAATCTGGAAAGAATTACATTTTGAATTTGGCGCCATAGTCATTTTTTAAAATACCTATCCAACTATGTAATATACATAGCTGTTGGAAGGACCAGAATTTGCATTCTCCTTTGTTCTTTCATGCTTAAAATTCTAAATCTTAATGAATCTTTGCACAGCAATAGACAGTTATGCTGAAAAAATCTTACTATTGGATAATCAATTTACACGCAGTCGGAACCGCTAACCAAATGCACTTCATAATATTTAAACCACTTATTAGTATTTAAAAATAAACTGTTTCAAATATGGTTTTCTACATGACCGTGAAATTGATAAACGTGTCAATCGAAATTTGTGTTATTATACAATTTCTTCAAACAATTTTCTTTACGTGTGCTAACGCGTATCTGCTCTTACTTGGACTCAAATTCAGTTTGATAAATTCAAGTTTTATTTCCAAACATTCTCCGCGCGCTGTCCTTATATGTAACGTAAATAATTAGATACATATTTTAAACAAAACATACCATTATGTTTACGCTTACATAATATATTTAAAAGGTAGGTAGAGGTCATTAACTACATTATACTTAATTAATAAAATATCAAGAACTCCAAAACTTGCCTAATCGTAGTGTACATCCCATGAGTACTTATTATAATGTAGGTAGAGGTATTTATCAAACACCCATACCAAATACGTATTGGTCCCATATAATATATGAAGAGCCTTTTGTCATCTGCATGGCACTATTTAGACGCCAGACTTCTAATGTGAATTTCTCTGTCAGAAATAGTAAAAAAATAGCGCTTACACAACTACACCTACGATGCAGTAAATCTTCAAACGTTATTTCTCATTCTTGCTCATATTTATTCAATTTGTGTACCTTTGAATCTTGTAGACAACGCAAGTACGGGGGTATGTGTAAGTACATGTTATAAACGTTATTCCGAATTTCATCCAAAGTCGTTCAACCGTTACATTGTAAAGAAAATCGAAATAGGTAAAGAAAACCTACACTCATTCATATCAATATTCACGTTTATAAAATTATCACATCACACTTATTATAACCTTAATGCAGTCGGGTATACACGGTAAACGTTACATGTAATAACTTTGTGTCTCCCGTAATACCTCAATTAAACATATGTTTCAAGGCGTTTATACAGTAGGAACTTATATATTGCGATTTCAGAGTGGAAAATACATAGTAAGGTATCTAGGGACGAGTTTTGGACCCGCATCTTCTAACAATCCGTGCCAAATGCCACTGGCAGGCCACCTATAGGCCCCCATTCAAGCATCAAATTTATTTCTCTTTTTATTTTCTTTAGTTGGTTTTAACCGATGTATGGGGATGTGTTTAATCTTTTGACAAATAATCATTCACTTTTAACCAACATACGTGAACCTAACGCTCCTCATTGCTTTGCTCGTCGTTGCACCTATCACTATCACATACTATACTTTGATCAGACCAAATAAACCACGAAAGGAATGTTTAATTTGGTATGCAATTATTATGTTTTACAGACAGTTTGTTAATTTTGTAGCATAGTGATTAGTCATATTAGTCATTGGTGTTGATAACGATGATTTATGTTAGCTATTATATAGGTTAACCGTTAAACAGTTAGTAGAAGTAACTTGTATTAGTAAGTATTATGTCTATATTGAGTACGAATGAAATAATCCCAGACTTGAAGCCGAATTGAAACGCCACCCAAATAGTCGTATGTGGTCAAAGTATAAACCTTTGTAACTTATATAAGACTAAGATTTTTTACGCAACTGAATGCAGAACATTTTTGGACCACTCAAGCTGGTCTTAGTTAAGTATAAGTAAATAAGTATCAAAGTCAGTTTGAATGTAGTACTCACATTAATATTTGTAGAATTGTTTTAAGATATAATATAGGTATAGTAAACAAAAAGTATAGACGTGCATGCAGAAACGCCACGAAAAACACCTGTGTCAGCTTCTGCATACTGACTGTCTTCGATACTTATGACATTTTTTAGTGATAGTGGCAACTATCCTCGGCTTAGAAAACATAATTGCGGTAACGCATTATTAATATATCTTTGGCGAAACTGCTTATAATCGCGTTTGAACCTGTGGTTATTTACTTCAATTAACTGAAGGTTACTATGTAAAACACATAAATGCAATATATGACGTAAGAATAGCAATACTTGGCTATTACCGAAACTCCCATATTTAATAAATAATTAATCTGAAAGGAATTAGATTCGGAATTTGGCCCCATAGTCATTTTTATTCAGCTTAAAAATACCTATCCAACTATGTCACACACATAGTTGTTGGAAGGACCAGGATTTGCATTATCCTTTGTTATTTCATGCTTAAACTTCTAAATCTTAATGAATCTTTGCACAGCAATATACTGTATAACATGAACATATTAAGAAGAGGTAGCTCGCCTAATGTTAAGCGTCGTTTGCCATAAAAGTTTAATGCCGTTCAGATTTTTTTTACCAAGCAGTAGAAAACACTGGATGGCAATTCACTATGTTTGTTACCATGATTTAATATAGAAAATAAGATGTTAAATCCCTTACCCTGTAATTTCACTGGAATCATCATTACACTTCAAACCGAATAAACGTAATGTTTGCACACTTCTGCTTGGCGGTTTAATAACTGGCAATAGTGCGGTAGAAGAGTGAGGTAGCCACTTCCCCATGCGGACTCCTTAAAATCCATACCACTTCAGCCATTTAGGAATATAAGTACGTGCTAAGCATAAGAAGTGGAAACGACTTTACATGTTTGTAATTAAGATTTACCATTACATGGAGGTAGCATCAAGGGTAACTTGTCGATGAAACTGAAACTTACATCTAGAGGTATGAAATCTTTGCAACAAAGTTAACTCAAGTTTCATAAGGCGTTTCTTATAAATGTTGGTACTCTTTAATTCAAAGGTATATTTTCAATAGCTTTTTGCATTTCAATTCTATCTACCTTATAACATATACCTAGAGTATACAGACAGCGTCTCTACCTTAAGTAGATGTCTAAATAAATTTGATGCGTGAATATACATATATTTTATAAACAATTACAAAACCTTAGATAGAGCGGCCAAATTGAACAAAGAAATGCAGAGGTATCAGACATTATTTGCTTGCTCTTTAGCTATAATTGTTCGATGTGTTAATGTGTGTGGTTTGTTCCGCGACACAGGGGATCCTATATAGTACGGGGGTATGAGTGAGTACATGTTCTAAAGTTACTACTAAACAAAATATAAATAGGTACCTGCACACTCGTTCATATCTATATTCACGCTTATAAAATTATTGTCACATTTATCATAACCTTACGGGTTTACGTGTGTAAACGTTACATATACTTTACATTACTAACGTTACATTACTTTGTGTCTCCCGTAATACCTTAATTATACAAATTTTTAAGGCGTTTATACAGTAGGTACTTATATATTGCGATTTCAGAGTGGAAAATACGTAGTAAGGTATCTAGGGACGAGTTTTAGACCCGCATCTTCTAACAATCCGTGCCAAATGCCATGACTGGCAGGCCATCTATAGGCCCCCATTCAAGCATCAAATTTATTTCTCTTAGTTAGTTTTAATCGATGTATGGGGATGTGTTGCAAGATTTGTTATATCTAAACAAGCTTTAACACTTAAAATCATATTATATTAAAACTTAGGTATATAATTTCATTAATACTAAAGTGTAACGCTCAATGTGGGTTTTCGGTTAAATCTTAAAGATAAACTCTTTGAACTAAATATGTTAGGCAGTGGTGTGTTGTTTGTCTGTTCATCTGTCCATCTGACTGTATGTCTAAATAGCTCTTAGTTTGATATGTAGTTGTAATTAGTCCACCGACAATGTGGATGACGTACTGAACAAGGTCGCAGGACTATATTGTATGCATGCCGCTTCTATCCAGTCCTTCCGTATGCATATCTTCAGCAGTAAATAAATTACGACTAAGATGAATGGGGCCCTTCCTTAAAAAGTTGACTGTTCCATGTATTTCACACGGATGTACGTAATATATCGTAACACTTACTAAGAACTTAGATTGCACTGCATTGTGCGGTACATATTGGATATAGTACCTATGTACCAAGACAATTAAATGGTTTTATTTTTGTTCTGCTTACTCCCACAATCCCACTACGATATAATTATACTATTTACATTATAACATTAACTTAAAGATAAACCAACCTACGTACCATATATTGGCACATCAAGATTGACATCTATTACATTACAATATTATTTCATATTATATTATATTATTATATACCATTTCATGACATTACCTATGTTAACGTGGGCAGATGTCTTGAAGATCATTTAAATTTTGAAATAAACTCGCTACGAAAGACTTCTATTTCCTCGTAGGCTCAAAACTCGGACTCACTTCGCTTAGAAGCACGCTCGGCCTTCGGCCTCACTTCGCTTAGAAAGACACTCGGCCTTCAGCCTCGCTTCGCTTAGAAGTACACTCGGCCTTCGGCCTCGCTTTGCTTAGAAGTACGCTCGGCCTTCGGCCTCGCTTCGCTTAGAAGCATACTCGGCCTTCGGCCTCGCTTCGCTTAGAAGTACGCTCGGCCTTCGGCCTCGCTTTGCTTAGAAGTACGCTCGACCTTCAGCCTCGCTTCGCTTAGAAGCAAACTCGGCCTTCGGCCTATATAGCTCGGCCTGCGGCCTCGCCGGTATAGCTCGGCCTACGGCCTCGCAGGCTCTAATTTCGAGCTACGGCTATTACGGAAATTTTAAATAATGCCATCATCAAAAAATGGGTTTCATATTTCGAATTGGGGACTCTAAAAACCCTTAGATATCGATTTTCAGTCGGATCGGACCATTATTCAAGGTAGCCGCCATCTTGAATCCGCCATCTTGGATTTTTGACATTTCCACCAAATTGCATTTCCGGTCCCCTAAAACATTAGTTCAAACCCTCCGTACCTATCTTTAACGGTTTTGGCGTTATAAGCATTTACATTTTGTATGGGCGCGATCGTCTTTTGTTTGGGAGTTGTATTTTTTTTTAATTTTTGGCAGTTGCCCAGGGTGCTTGTCAATATTAGTTAAAGCACTTACCCCCTATCTCTTTTAGTTTCCGAGAGCCGTCAAGCTGTTCTAGCAGAAGGTTCAGATTCAGCCCATTTCAGGTGACTTTTAAGGTCGTAACACCATTGTCTACACTTTTCACCTACAAAGTCTCAGCGTTCTATCATGGCAACATGTCGAAAAACAACGATAAAATTTTCAGAAAACAAAATTGTATGGCGGCCATATTGAAAAATTACGTCATCAAAAAACGATTTTTATATTTATAATCGTAGAGTCGAAAAACGCCTAGATATCGATTTTTAGTCGGATCAGACCATTATTTAAGGTAGCCGCCATCTTGAATCCGCCATCTTGGATTTTTGACATTTCCGCCGAATTGCATTTCCGGTCCCCTATCATAATATTTAAAGCACCTTCTACCTATCTTTAACGGTTTCGGCGTTATAAGCATTTACATTTTGTATGGGCGCGATCGTCTTTTGTTCGGGAGGTGTGTTTTTTTTTTAATTTTTAGAAAATGCCAAGGGTGCTTGTCAACATTAGTTCTGGCACTTACCCCCTATCTCCTTTAGTTTCCGAGAGCCGTTGACCTGTTCTACCTGGTATTCCACGTTCAGCTCAATTCAGTTTCTCCTAAAGTCACCTATCGTAACCCCACATATAACCCTACAAAACCATAATCCCCATCACGTCCACTGGGAGAAATAATCCATTGAAGTTCCGAAAAAACATTTGTATGGCAGCCATATTGAAAAATGACGTCATCCAAAAATGGTTTTCATATTTGGAATGTGGGACCCCAAAAACCCCCCGATACCAATTTTGAGCCGGATCGGACCAACTTTCAATTCGGCCGCCATTTTGAATCCGCCATCTTGGATTTTTGACACTTTTACCAAAATACCCTTCCGATTCCCTATGACATTTGGTCAAACACTTTATACTTATCTCAAACGGTTTAGGAATTATAAGCATTTAGATTTTGTATGGGAGCGATCGTCTTTTGTTTGGGAGGTATGTTTTTTTTTAAATTTTTGGCAGTTGCCCAGGGTTTTGGTCATTTTTAGTTTTGGCACTAACCCCCTTTGATTTATAGTTTCTGAGAGCCGTTGACCTGTTCCATCACACTTCCACATTCAGCTCATCACGGACTTTTCCCTTTGGTTTCAGAACCCCCCTACACTTTTCCCCTACATCTTCTATACCCCCCATTGCTCCTTCATACCGTACCATTTATGTCAGTCAGTCAGTGGTAATCCATCTTTATATAATGAGATAACTAGCTTTTTGGGCGGTGCGCGGGCCACGAGTGGCCCGCGTTTGTCCTTGTGCATTAGTTTTTGTTGCTAAACTTTAACCATTTGAACAGAAAAGTCAAAATGTTCATACGAGTTCAATTGCAGAAATTTTGCCTTTAATTACAGTTTAAGTAGGGACAAAGAGTTCTTGTGTATGTTTGTTAAGGGATCCAACCCCTTAGTGCAGTTGATAACGTGAGCAGTAGTCTTGGAGGCCAGCTTGAGAAGTCAATAAATGATCTGCATTCAGTTGCATAAAAAATCATAACTCCAATACAAGTTGCAAAGCCAGCATTTCTCTTAGTGCAATTTAGGCTCAAGGATAGAGCGGTCAGCTGGAGTTAAAAAGACAAAAAAGTGTGGTAGTCGTTAGATTGTAGGTACATACCAGAATTCTTTTCAGTTTTTGTATAGGGGCTCTACTTCTAAATCCACAGGTATCCAAGGAAACTTCCTTCGAGACCTTTTTTATTCAAGCTTCCTTTTCAATAACATGGTTGTTTTGAAGATATCGCTTGACCGATAAGACCGCCAATTGTTACACTTAATTTCAAATTTTTATTGTTGAGTAATAGTTTTCAATTATATTATCCTATTTACTCGTATTTGTTAGTTATATTATATAATGTGGTGTTGCAATAAAGGGTTTATCTATCTATTTACCTACCTACATAGTAGCAGTAGAACTCTTCTTGAATGACGTCATCAAGTATGGGTGGTATGGGTGCAGGTAAAATACAGGCACATTGAGACTTAACAATGTCTCATGTTTACGTGCGCAATGCAGTTGTGAGGACATACGTCTGATAAAGGCAGAGGTTAGCACCTAACACCTGGTAGACCTCGTGCTTGTACCGGCTTTAAAAAAAATATTATATAGTATAATAACTAGCTTTTTGGGCGGTGCGCGGGCCACGAGTGGCCCGCGTTTGTCCTTGTGCATTAGTTTTTGTTGCTAAACTTTAACCATTTGAACAGAAAAGTCAAAATGTTCATACGAGTTCAATTGCAGAAATTTTGCCTTTAATTACAGTTTAAGTAGGGACAAAGAGTTCTTGTGTATGTTTGTTAAGGGATCCAACCCCTTAGTGCAGTTGATAACGTGAGCAGTAGTCTTGGAGGCCAGCTTGAGAAGTCAATAAATGATCTGCATTCAGTTGCATAAAAAATCATAACTCCAATACAAGTTGCAAAGCCAGCATTTCTCTTAGTGCAATTTAGGCTCAAGGATAGAGCGGTCAGCTGGAGTTAAAAAGACAAAAAAGTGTGGTAGTCGTTAGATTGTAGGTACATACCAGAATTCTTTTCAGTTTTTGTATAGGGGCTCTACTTCTAAATCCACAGGTATCCAAGGAAACTTCCTTCGAGACCTTTTTTATTCAAGCTTCCTTTTCAATAACATGGTTGTTTTGAAGATATCGCTTGACCGATAAGACCGCCAATTGTTACACTTAATTTCAAATTTTTATTGTTGAGTAATAGTTTTCAATTATATTATCCTATTTACTCGTATTTGTTAGTTATATTATATAATGTGGTGTTGCAATAAAGGGTTTATCTATCTATTTACCTACCTACATAGTAGCAGTAGAACTCTTCTTGAATGACGTCATCAAGTATGGGTGGTATGGGTGCAGGTAAAATACAGGCACATTGAGACTTAACAATGTCTCATGTTTACGTGCGCAATGCAGTTGTGAGGACATACGTCTGATAAAGGCAGAGGTTAGCACCTAACACCTGGTAGACCTCGTGCTTGTACCGGCTTTAAAAAAAATACTTAAACTACTTGGTACCTCTACGGTACTGGGTACGAGTGTGTGAACATTATATTTTATAATACGAGTAACTTTGTTATTCAATGATATCTAAATGATCCTTAATTTAAACAGAATATTTATTAAGATATTTATACTGTAGGAACTTTGGCATCTATAAGATGTACAGGAACAATTTGTAAACTGAAGTAACAGATAAGCGGATAATTGCGTATTTTTTAAACTTCTTTTATCATGAAATGAATAAACATATAAAATATCATGCAATCACAACTTTTTTGCTTTCAACTTTGTTAATAAGTAGATGAACTCCTGAACGACAAATTTACTCAAATTTTTGTGTCATATTTGTAACAGAAATAATAATGATTTCACATGCTATAGTACCCTTACAGTACCTAACGCTTGCGCACTAAGGATTCACAGCACACACAGTAACACAGTAAGTAGAGTCCCTTGCTTCTTACGTTTCGCATTCCAACGGCGAAGGGAAAATTGTTTAGTTCTGGCCTTTCATTAAATAAGTATGCAGTAGGAAATAACCTGCTCACTTATTTTGGTATGCCAAATTTCAAAAATTGTTTTTACTATCAATCTGGCGCGGGGCGAGTTTACCCGTTCGCTCTTCCATACGCAGGTAAAGGCAAATGCCTTTGTCTGTGCCTGTGTTTATACATCTCTGAGATGAGAGAGATGTATAAACACACACTTTACGATAGTGACGTTTTTAATGTCATGGTTTACTACAATATTATTTCTTCGGCCACTGGCCAAGGAATATAGAACCATAGAGAATATGAGACAACTTCATTAACAGTAATTAAGTAAGTACAGACATGCAGCGTCTCACACCACACTTCCCACCATAATCACATTCTTAGGGGTATCAGACCTTTCCCTTACAGTGCGTATATAACATCTTTGGATCGATTAAAACATTGTTTTTCCGTTAGAAAGTCCAATTATCACTGAGTAACACACAATATATTCAAAAATTGAAAACTATTGACATTGCAGCAGAGTGATGTACTGCAGTATAATTATAGAATACATCAATGTCTACAAAAAAGTGCAATACGATATGTCTAACTATTACAGTTATGACAACAATATCTACTTTTCCGTGTTTATAAAACATGCATTATTAATGTCTACTTAAAAGGAAAGATGTGATAGTGTATGATGCTCGGCTGTTGATGAAAGTTCACACAGAAATAGACCGAATAAATTTGCTACGCCGTAGCAAACCGTAGCTCGGCTACGGTATATCAAATATCCACGCAGACGAAGCCGCAAACAAAAGGTAATCCATGATATGCATGCAGGCCAAATCTTAGATCAGTGAATGTTACCAGTGATGACTTGTGGTACTGCTCTCTGACTATGGGCCTCATAATATGTAAGCTCAAAATCGTACAATTCGTTACATCAAAAATGGAGAAACCTGTGCTGAATCACTGTACGTGATTGAATCAGAAATGAGGAGATGAATCGTAGGACCTGCTGCGGTTCAGCCGCCCGCCGTGTTGCAGAGACGAGACGAACAAGTCGCTCGTCTGACGTTATGAGTCACGCTTGTCCAAAATAGTCCAGTGCAATACAGAATTTTAAACTACAACAGTGTAAAACCCTGCACGGCAAAGCACTGCACTCGGGACCCTGAGTTATGCAAATGTCAACTCTCTTGCCCCGTAATTTCGCTGGAAACATTCACTAAAAACAGTAATATTTGCACACTACTGTTTCACGGTTGAATAACTACTAAAAGACCATGCTGACTCTGGAAAAGTCCTAACACTAAATACACAATATACGTTATTTTTAAACAAAAGATAACAAATCGTCACACCTACATATCCACGAAGGGGTACGCATCAGCGTTTTGAACACCTGCGTTTCTCCGGATATTTTTTTGGTCCCATGTAATATGGTGCGAGCCTATTCATCTTTCGTCATCATCCTGCAGCTGAAATGATGATGGTGAGGTCCTGGTATGAAATATGAATCTTTTATGAATTTAGTTTTTTGTTCATTTTTTATTTCATACTTTGGGATTCTTTTACATATTCCTAATTGTAATATGTCACTTTCAATATTTGATGTGCACTACTCTATCCTCAGTTATAAACCACAACCCACAATCATGCATTACTTAGTTTCAAGCGCTTCGCTGGCCGCTGCCGCGGCACGCTCGCTTTGCTCGCTCGGCTTGCGCGTAGTTTTGTCGCAATTTGAATCTAACCTAGGGTCGGATGATAAATTAAGTGTCGGATGCCATATTCTAAGAACTTATGAGTCATGTTAGAAAACCATCTGTTATAGCGCAGGTACTCATACGAACACCGTAAGCAAGATACTGAATTATTTAATACATTCAATTTTTTCAACGTCTTTGAATATTTTTACCTCTTAAAATTAAGGTAACACTGGCTCTTTTCAGACTCATACGCAATTATTTATTGCAATCATATGTATATTGTATAAATCTTAAAGTTATGGTAGATATAAATTTCCCTATTCTTGTGTAACAATATCAGAGGTACAATACTAAGAACTACCGACTCATTCATGTTACTCTAAATTAATTAACATTCATCAAAATAATTATTGAAAATAAATGCATGAATCGTTCATGAGTTCATCAAAGTTACAGTAGCATTTTTTGTTAGTAAGTTATTAAATGGCTTTTTAAAAATATTATGCCTTTCTTTAGCTAAAAGGTCAGCAAAAGTAATTAGGTATTCGATTAAGTATTTATTGACATGACATTTGCCCATGAGCTGCGCATTTTAAATGTTGATATAGGCAGTACTAATATATATTGAATCTTGTTGGATACTGCAGAGGTTCTTTGGATAAAATTTATGGGTATTTTTAACAAACTATTGACTCCATAGCTCAGAGAATAAGCCAGTTGAAGTGGCAGTGGGCATCACACATAATACCTTGAACTGACGGCCGATGGGGCTGGGAACCACAGACTGACCCTGTTATGCTAATAGCTTCTAATTCTGTCCTTTTGGGAATCTACAGGGGACGCATATGTTCAGCAGTGAACGTCTTACAGTAATTTATTATAACGGGAATAATATTAGGGGACAGATTGCATAGTATCGTTTCGCTAAGCAGCCGTTAGAGCATAAAAAATCAAACATTAAAAATGTATGTATGCATATATATAGGTACTCTCAATCTCAAAGCATAACCCATAATAATATACATATACATAACCTTCAATCTCAAAACATTCGAATATAACGTACAGGCAAACATTTTAGAAATATGTGGTAGGTAGGCTTCTAGTTACGTATTTAATGAAACATTTACATCATAAAATGAATACATAAAAAAAAATTAATCATTACATCACGTTAACGATAAATATGTGAAAGTAACTATGTTGACGTAGATGGACATATGTTTCTAACTTGGACACTTCATAGCTATATACCTACTACTTGATACTAATTATCCCATTTGTGTTTGTGTGGAGTTTTTAACAACATAAATAGTGATGAACTGAAATAAGACTTTCTACGTACATTCCGAAAAATTGATCATATGTTATAGAACATTTTCTTTGTAGGTGTATCCATCTATATAATGTGTACTTTTTCTATCTGTGCGTATGTCGGTTTGTCGCTCTATCTGGCCGTCAGTACGTTAAAAGGCTAAAAACACAACTTACGAAGCGTATCCGTAGACTCGCCAGTGACCATAATTTGGCAAATAATAAGTACAATGTAATAGTTTTTAAGAATACATACTACGATTCCAGGAATTGTAGTGTGTGTAGTTGTATATATCAGTCACCACATACTAAAACAATCTGTTTTCTTATTTTAATATATTTTATGGATCTCTTATTTAACCATAAACCAGACTACATTGCTTATCTACGGTCTTTTAGGTGAAGGCCGCAGTGCTTGTGTCATGTTTACTTCCTTGTCGTCACAACTATTAAATAACACGTTAGCCTCTACATTTTTTGCATCAATCTTAATTACAGTCTACGTAAGCTCGACCGTGTACCAGTTCGTATTTCAGCTATAGTCACTTTATATCCGAAAGCGTCGCGACTATCATATTTTGTGATTTCTACTGACTTCCAAAAAAAGGAGGAGCTACTCAATTCGACTGTATGTTTTTTTTAAAGTTTGTTACCTCATAGTTTTCGATAGGATGCACCGATTCTCAAAATTATTTTTTGTTTGAAAGCTGGTGCTTCCCGTGTGGTCCCATTTAAATTTCATCAAATTCGGTCAGGGAATCTTTGAGATACACTCCAATAACTGAATAGAATGGAAGTCGATATTAAATTTTTCATATTGGAATGGCTATTTTATTTAATCTACTTTTTCCAACTTGCGTTTACCATTTCATTTCTTAAGGTAGGAAACCTTAAGAAATGCTTTGATTATTTATCAAATGAATGCTGTGGCTTTGTAACCCGCACGCTACGGCAAGCGAAGCCGCGAGAGGGTCAGTGAGAAAAATTAAATATGTGAAAGTTTGTGTCCGTGAATGTTTGTCACCAAGTATCTCCGTAGGTAACTACTAAAAAAGTGAACTTTGGAATAAAGATAGTTTAGTTTGTTAAATCACATAAACGCTTAAGTATTAAAAATCAAAGACTGAGATGTTTAAACAGGGTGCCATGAAACTACTATGAATATGACTATTACTAATGTTTATATGGAAAATGTTATTCTTTCGACTCAAAGCTCGTGAAGATAAACATGGACATAATAACAAAATATGTATTTATCTTTGGTTTTGACTTACTGAAAACACTGTACAACTAAAATTTGAAATCTACCCATTTATCTTCTATATATATAAAAATGAACCCCTATATCGAAGGGTTAGGCAGAAGTGTTATCAAACAGAACCGCGACCAGTAAGACAACCGCGAAGATTTAATTCTTGAATGCTGTCCTTTCATTGAGTGAGTAGTAATTAACTTTCCTACTTTGCCTTTTAAAACTTACTTCCTGAAGGAGGGTTACCTATGTTTTAAGAGTGTGTATGTACTTTTAGGCGGTGTACGTTCATTAGATACTTAGTATCCGACGGCATGAAAGACGGTTATAATATTTTAAGATGTGTGTATGAACTATAATTACGATCATTCTGCAGCTAAAACGGTATAATAGATTTTTATCCACAACGATATTGTTAGGTTTGTCTTACACTCCAAACATATAATTATTTATCAATTGATGCACCAAAACAAAAGTATCCTAAAATGTTTCCATTCGCGGACTGTGCTCTTGCCCTGCTATCAGCGCAGGCTTTTAGTTCGGCGTCACTTAGAGTTTTAGGATCAGTCTCGTAAATTTCTAAACAAAGTTATAATAGTTTTTCCCTTTGTATATAAAGTACAGTCAAATGAGGGATTTTGCCAAGTCAAGTTAAGTCGCTCGCTTGAAATATTCAACGAAATATTAAAAGAGCTCTACCTTTCTTAATAAGCTTAGTTCTTATTCGATATGGAATATATATATATTTATATCTATATTTAGTTTATAACAATGAAAATATTCACGTCGTCATTCACGTTTATAACATAAGTATGATATTTATAATCTCTTTGCAGACTGGTTAATAACATAACATGTGTGTTAACGTGTTTATAAATAATTTACAATTCCAATAATACGTCGATTTATACATATCTGTCAAGATTTTTGTACTGTAAGAACTTAAGTATTGCTACTTTATAGTGGAAAAATACCTACCTATCTTTTGACGAGTTTTGAATTTGAACCCGCATCTTCTAACAATCCGTGCTAAACGCCATGACGCCATGGTATGCCATCTATAGGCACCCATCCAAGCATCAAATTTATTTCTCTTAGTTGATTTTAACCGGTGTAAGGGACAAGTTAAAAGATTTGGTTTATCTAAGCAAGCATTAGCACCTAAAAATCATACTATAATAAAACTTAGGTATAAATACTAAAACATAACGCTCAATGTGAGTTTCAGTTAAGTCTAAGGGTAAATTTCTTTAAAATAAATGTAGGCAGTATTGTGGTTGTATATCATCATATTATCTCCGTATCCATATCCAACCGTCTCCGTTGATGCTATTTGTCCATCTGTCCGTCTGACTGTGTGTATAAAATAGCTCTTAGTTTGACATGTAGTTGTAGGTAGAGTAGGTAGGACTCGTGGAGACTTGTAACATGTGGAACACTTTTCCTTCTGTTGTGTCAAATAAACCAACACTTGCTTTTAAGTTTGCCAAGATATACATTTTTTATTTTGAGTATTTTAATAAATTGGATTAGCTTCCCTATTCAGGACAAATCGATAACTTCCTAAATCAACTTCCTTATGTATTAATCCTTCCTATACCGTGAAAATAAACACAAAAAATTTATAAATGAAACTGACGTATATTTAAGTCTCTGGGACGCAAAAGGTTAAATTTTAACGTTCCTTTCTAATTAATTTATTCAGAAAGTTTGGCATCTGCAAACCAATTCTTTTTTCACAACGTTCAACTATCTATTCAGTTGCAACATCAGTTCGACTCCGTTGGATACTAACCCAAAAAGCTGTTCTACTATTTCTATGATGACAACTTGAAACGTAACGTCATATTAAACGCTACTACCTATATAAAAATATAATATACGGATTTGCGTTAACGTCGCGGTCATGATCTATATAGTTAACAGCATATTAGGTTTTAATTTAAAGTTTATTTTAACAATAGCAACCTAACTTTTAATAGCACAATAAAAAACGTATAAATGTCATCGTTCAGCTACAGTTCAGTTAAAGTTGGAGCAACATTTGGTTAGTAGAATCGGACCCAGCGGTTTGGCAACAATATCAAAGTCAACGGGTCATTGCCGTTAAAAAGAATGGTAGTCGGTACCATGAAAGTACAAAAGTACCAATTTCCACAAGTTCTTTTACACTTTTCGGTGCTGAAATCGGTTACATTTTGGGGTAAATATTTTTTTTTACCATTTTAGTGACCCTTGCAACTTACTGATCGATTGTCATTAACCGCCAATGATGATATTACCAAGAAAGGCGTACTACTCTTCAGTTATTGGAGTGTAACGTGCTCGTCGGAAAAGATTTATTGAAAATATTGTATCAATTTTAGGTGTTTTTTCAGTTTCTCAAAACTTTCTGGGGATCCCATGAATTTATAAGAGGCAAGGCAAAATGCAAAAGGAAAAATTTTGGTTTTCATATTAGATGGATAGCACTTTTTTTGTTATTTGACCTCAAAAATATGTATTATTGTGTAAGTACCAGCCTACTGAATTTAATACCAGCGGTATTCAGGTATTTTAGATTGCTCTTGAATACTACCACTAAACAATAAAAATTTACTACCTATGACTGTTTGAATGGACAGATGCGTGTTGTTACTTTTAATGATTTGGTATAGTACCTATTATTTATTATAAAGCATTTTAGGGTGGGCTTTTTTTAGGGTTTTTGATTCAGTTTATTAGAAAAATTGTCGCTGTAAGTTACGGCCAACCTCCAGGTTTAGGTCGGTTTGATAACTTACAGAACTAAAAATGATTCAGTAAGTTATCAAACCGTATTATCGTTGAAGCCGTAACGCCTGCCTAGCGAGACCAAACTGTCAAATTATAGGACAAAAATAAATGAGCTTTATATCAGTACTACCCGCACACCCGTCGGAGTAGTAACGACCTCATAATAGACATCAGTGTTGTCCGATTTACCATTTAATCACAAAAATAACCCATCCTGGAATGGGTTTTGAACCCGCGTCTTCTGACAAACCGTACCCTAGGCCACCGAGACGATACATGTAACAATCCCGTGTCAATCAATCAAGTTAGAATCAAAAAGTAAGCTTGCAGTAAACAATTAAAAACGATATACTTTAGTGCGGTTTTAAATCCAAAAGCAAAATTATTTCCTAAGTTTTCTATTAATTTACCTTTATTCATGCCATATTATATACGCCTCTCTGCAGCCGCGAATTTTTTTCGCTATAAACTATAAAGACCAGACCACGGCAGTTAAAATAATTTTCAATGTCTCTCGAGGGAATATAAAAATACAATACATGGACGGGTACTGAACCATCGTCATCTTACAATCTGTGTTAATGTTATCCGCCCTAACTGCTAGGTTAGCGAAGCACACATTCAAGCTTGGTATAATAAATAAAAATAAAAATAAAAATAATCAGTCTTTTATTTCCAACAATTACAATTACAATAACATTGCTATAAATATATATCTTTTAAGAGTTAGCATTTAAATGGTCGCCTTTCCATGTGGTAACGGTATTGGACCATCTTTGATCTTTAAGACGCGCTACATGGCAAGCTTGGAATATATCTTCCTAATGGATTTTAATCCTCGTATTAGGGGATAAATTACAAAATTTAGTTTCTATAACCAAGCGTTAGTGCTTCAAAAGTCATATAATAAAAACTTGGGAAATTCAGACACATATACAACGTGATATAACGTAATATATAACACTGAAACTATTTTAAAAAGAAAAATAAAACTGGCCATATGCGAAAAGATCATTAGAGATCGGTAGCGATATTTCATATGCGAAAGTGTTTGACGGTTCGTTGCTTGTTTGTTTGGCCTGCTTTTACATTCAAACTACTGAAACAATATTGATGGACTTTTGCACAAAGGTAGCCTGTATATCGTATGTAGTCACTATACATATACCTGGAACAGCCAAATTTAAAGTAATTTGATTGGTTAGCTGGATAGAAACGCATTTTATAAAACTTTTGAATAACATTTTAAGTGATTACTACTACAACAGAAGCGATTTAATTTAAACTTCAAACGCAAAAAGTGATAGCATCAATGATCTTTACATACATTTTCAAACTAAAACTGATTATGTAGGATAATACATTTTCAGGCCGGTGCGGGATGGAGCGCACAGCTTTCTTATTATAATTCCTCCTTCTTCGTCGTTCACTCTTGACATCGGAGTCGTGGTTGAAGACGATGATTTTCTTTAAATATTGCAGCGCTATTTATTGCGGTCTTCTGCGTTTCGAGGGCTTTGGACTATGGAAGTTTCTGTTGCAGCTTTTATGATAGAGACATTACTCTGAAACGCTGTCCAAGGGATTCATTTTTTGTTACTTAATATGTCCTTAGCACAGAGATAGACCTGTATGTATTGCAATAAAAGAGAGAAAATAACAAATTCTAGGATGAGGTTCGAACACGTGACTTCTGAGTTCGGTACAACTCCATATGACTGATCCGAGCATTTATCTCTGTAATCTAATTAATTTTAACCATCATATTTTTTTGGGGGCAGATTACAAAATATCATTTCGCTATGCAGCCGTTAGAGATTCAAAATATACGTGTTTGTCGAGTCATCGTTAGTTAATTTGTTTGTTGTGAAACGACTTTACATATAATTAAATTTTCACTATTACATGGAGGTGGTATCGATAGTAACTTGATGAAGAAGCTGATACATCCATGAGTATGAAATCTTTGTAACAAAGTTAACTCAGGTTACATGGGACGTTCCTTATATAATTAGGTACGAATAAGTAGGTACAACTATTTTATTCAAAGGTTCCTTTTCCATAGCTTTTGGCCTTCCAATACTTTCTACCCTAATCGTACCAGTCTAAACACTGAAGTAATAATATATAGGGTATACAGACAGCGTCTCTACCTTAAGTATATGTCTGAATAAAGTTGTTTCGTTAATACATTTGTAAGACAACTTATTAAAATTGTAGATAATTTACAGTACTTTAGTCATATTGTAACTTCCAGTCTGAAGAATGACGCCAATATAGAACGCGAGGCGCCTTTAACAATATATTATGGCATTGTAGCGCTTCTGAAATGTTCACAGCCCCGGGTCGGCTCATTTCATTCCATCCAGAGGAAACGCATAGCATCCTTCATGTCCAGAGTAGACATAAGCAACAACACTGGCATCAGAATTCTAGCGGATAGACTTGTACTGACTCCAATGTATACAAGATGGATGGAGATCGCCACCTAATCATTACTACTACCTATTATATATTCTATTCCATTCAATATTTTGTTCCCTACCTGTATTGAGTTATTGATAACGTGTGAAATAAAAAACTATCCATACACCAACATAGAGGAAAAAACTTTGAACTATGTTGTAAGTAGACTCCTTACATCCTATAGCCTATAGCATTACACTATTATATATAATAATCGGTACATTTAAAATATCATCGTGTAACACAAAAAATGTGACAGTACCTAAGCATATGGAATAGACTCTCTATTTGAATAGATAACTCTTTCAAAAAAAGCTGCGTCAAATCACTAACATGAATACTGATGATCAGAATTAACACTGAAACTACTTTTACCTACTCCTGAAAACTGAACGTTTTAGTTTTGATTTTCAGCTATTACATCAGTATATAATAATATTATTTTAAATGCGAAAATATTTGTCGGTTCGTAATTAATTAGTTTGTTTGTTCTGCTCTACGCTTAAATTAGTGAACCGATGTTCACGATTCTTGCCACATAGGTATCCTGTAACGGGAAGTCACTATAAACGCAAGAAGGTCCGCGGCTGAAAGGTAGTTTATAATATTTAAACCTTATCCGTAAATACTTGGATGTTGTAACATCGATTAAGGAATTAGATTGCATTAGCTCTCATGCGTGTGTTTGTACGTGTCTCTTGACCCCGTCGAAGCCTGTGAATATTGTGGACTGGTTGCAAATAGTTCAATTGTCAGCTGTGTTGCGGAGCCACAAATAATAAATTTATATTGGTCAGTATAAATATCAAAAATATGAAATGGTCAGTTCGTACCTACATACATAATTAATAATCCATGGAACCTTCTCAAAGTTGTTTACTGTAAAAGTAGTCAATTGAACGTTTTTTTTCAAATCAAGTCCTTTTCTTGATATTTATAAGAAAAAATAAAAATGCTTGCTCTTTTTCAATCAGCTAAGTTCTTATTCTATAAGTATGATATTTTTATATGTATGTATGTCATTGTATTATACTAAAATGTATATATATGGAGCTAAACGAAATATAGTAAGTACATTCTCATTACGTGGAGAATGTTTTACAATTCAATTGTATGTACAAACAGCGTTTCTACCATAAATATCTCATAAACTTTTTACAAATCGTAACGCCTTTTAAGACTTGGGAATCCATTTTGTTAATACGGTCTGTGTAAACATTATATATAAATTTTTTTGTATTTCTTGTTTTGATTCACACGAAACTCATTACAAGTAAACTTTAAAATAAATATTTAAACATGTAGTATAAGTTTGTTTTCAAAGGATCCCTGGAGTTTAACTTTAGTAAAAGTAATTTATATGTAACGAAATAATGATATACAAATTTTAAACAAAACATACCATTATGTTCATGCTTACATATCTTAGACAGGTAGGTTCATGTATTTATCAAACACGCATACCAGGTACGTATAGGTACCATACTCGTATAAGGCCTTTTGTCACCTACAGGGCAGTGTTCCAGACAGTGTGAATTTCTCTGTCGGAAAGTTCCAACTGTCCTAACCGGGAATCAAACCTACAAACATTCCAAAGCCACCACTACACCAACGATAAATCTTAAAACAATATTTCTCATCAGTGCTCATATTCATTCAATTCATTTGTGTGGCTTTGAATCTCGTAGACACTTTCTATAGGCACCCATCCAACCATCATTTTTTTTCTCTTAGTTGATAATAACCGGTGTATGGGGATGTATTTCAAGATTTGGTTTATCTAAGCAAGCATTAGCACTTAAAAATCATAATATTATAACAAAACTAAGGTATAAATACTAAAACATAACGCTCAATGTGTGGTTTCAGTTAAGTCTTAGGGTAAAATTCTTTGAACTAAATGTGGTAGGCAATAGTGTTGTAGTATATCATTATATCCGTATTTATATCCAACCGTAGGTTGATGCTGTTTATCCGTTTGTCCATCTGTCCGTCTGACTGAGAGTCTGGTAGAGCAGGTATGTCGTCCACCGACAGCTTCCATCTGGTCCTTCCGTATGCATGTCTTCAGCAGTAAAAGTTTTACGTCTCATGTGATAATAAATGTAGGTAACCCTTGTTTGAAAATTTTATTATTCCATGTATATCTTTTCACATGGATGTATATATGTCGTAAAACCTACTAAGGAATTAGATTGCACTTCATTGTTCGGTACGTATTGGATTTAGTATGTACTAAAACAATTAACTGCTTGTAATTTTGTTCGGCTAACTCTCACTACCATATAAATATACTTATTCCATCATCATCTTTACTTAAAGAAAACCAAATTACGTATCACACAATATAAACAATATAAACCTGCCTATTAAGTTTGACCTAGGAAACGGTCGCAGTGCAGTATTTCCATTCTTTGGTATTAATATAAGATAAGATTGAAGAACTTTTCACATAGTAACGTCTATAAAACTTTGGCATTCATTTTATTCACTAACGAATGACATTGCAGTAAGCATCTCTACCATGACATAACATTGATCTTCGAAATATGTGTATTAATGTCCCCTTGAAATGCCTATAAGCCTATTACATATATATTTATTGCTTAAAAGTAAGTTATAACTTAAGATGTTCCAGCTAACTGTGACACCTTAAGCTTCTTGGAAGACGTTACACCCTTTTTATGTCACTGCGTGGAGTGTTGTTTGAAATCAAGTTCGTAATAACAAACCCAAGTCTACGAAGGAAATTAAACGCTTATTTGTAGCATGTCATATCAGTAGTACTCGTACTAATAATTGTGTTCATGATGATTAACATTACCTATGATAACATGGGCATTGACATTTTGAAATAAAGTTGGCGAAAGCTTGGCCTTTGAAGTCGCCATGAAAGGCTTCTATTTCCTCGTGGGCACAAAACTCGACCGCGCTTCGCTTAAAAGCACGCTCGGCCTTTGGCCTCGCTTTGCTTAGAAGCATGCTCGGCCTTCGGCCTCGCTTTGCTTAGAAGGACGCCCGGCCTTCGGCTTCATTTCGATTAGGAGCTCACTCGGCCTTCGGCCTCGTTTCGCTTAGAAGCACGTTCGGCCTTCGGCCTCGCTTTGCTTAGAAGCATGCTTGGCCTTCGGCCTCGTTTCGCTTAGAAGCACGCTCGGCCTTCGGCCTCGCTTTGCTTAGAAGGACGCTCAGCCTTCGGCCTCGTTTCGCTTAGAAGGACGCTCGGCCTTCGGCCTCGCTTCACTTAGAAACACATTCGGCCTTCGGCCTCGTCAATATAGCTCGGCCTGCGGCCTCGCCATTATGACCAACGCCGTCATCAAAAAATGGGTTTCATCTTTCTAATTGGGGACTCTTAAAACCCCTAAATATCGATTTTCAGTCAGATCAGGCCATTATTCAAGGTAGCCGCCATCTTGAATCCGCCATCTTGGATTTTTGACATATCCGAAAAATTGCATTTACGGTCCCCTAAAACATTAGTTCAAACCTTCCGTACCTATCTTTAACGGTTTCGGCGTTATAAGCATTTACATTTTGTATGGGCGCGATCGTCTTTTGTTTGGTGGGTGTGTTTTTTTTTTAATTTTTGGTAGTTGCCCAGGGTGCTTGTCAATATTAGTTTTGGCACTAACTACCTATCTCTTTTAGTTTCCGAGACCCGTCAAGCTGTTCCATCAGAAGGTACACATTCAGCTCATTTCAGGTGTCACTTAAGGACGTAAGACCACTGCCTATATTTTTCACTTACAAAGCCTCAGCGTTCCATCATGCCAACATGTCGAAAAACTACGATAAAATTTCCAGAGAAAAAAATTGTATGGCGGCCATGTTGAAAAATGACGTCATCAAAAAATGGATTTCATATTTCGAATCAGGGACTCTAAAAACCCTTAGATATCGATTTTCAGTCGGATCGGACTAATATTTAAGGTAACCGCCATCTTGAATCCGCCATCTTGGATTTTTGACATTTCCGCCAAACTGCACTCCCGTTCCCCTTAAACATTAGTTCAATGATCCCATACCTATCTTTAACGGTTGCGGCGTTATAAGCATTTCCATTTTGTATGGGAACGATCGTCTTTTGTTTGGGAGGTATGTTTTTTTTTTAATTTTTAGGAATTGCCCAGGGTGCTTGTCAATATTAGTTTTGGCACTTACCCCCTATCTCTTTCAGTTTCCGAGAGCCGTTGACCTGTTCTACCTGGTGTTCCACATTCAGCTTCATTCAATTTCTACTAAAGTCACCTACCCTAACCCCACATATAACCCTACATAACCATCAGCCCCATCACGCCCACTGGGAGAAATGATCTATTAAACATCCGAAAAAACATTTGTATGGCGGCCATATTGAAAAATGACGTCATCAAAAAATGGTTTTCATATTTCGAATGTGGGACCCCAAAAACCCCCCGATACCAATTTTGAGCCGGATCGGACCAACTTTCAATTCGGCCGCCATTTTGAATCCGCCATCTTGGATTTTTGACACTTTCACCAAATTACCCTTCCGATTCCCTATGACATTTGGTCAAACACTTTATACTTATCTCAAACGGTTTAGGAATTAGAAGCATTTACATTTTGTATGGGAGCGATCGTCTTTTGTTCGGGAGGCATGTTTTTTTTTAAATTTTTGGCAGTTGCCCAGGGTTTTGGTAATTTTTAGTTTTGACACCTACCCCCCATCTTTTATAGTTTCCGAGAGCCGTTGACCTGTTCCATCAGGGAACCACTTTCAGCATTTTTGATAATTTTCCCAATGTCACTGGAACCCCCCCTACACTTTTCCCCTACATCTTCTATACCCCCCATTGCTCCTTCATCGAAATCGTTTATGTCAGTCAGTCAGTGAGTCAGTGAATGGTAGTCGAGCTTTATATATTATGACTAGGTGTTGGGCGGTGCGCGGGCCACGAGTGGCCCGCGTTTGTCCTTATGCATTAGTTTTTGGTCATCAAACTTTTAACCATTTGAACAGAAAAGTAAAAATTTTCATACAAGTTCAATTACAGAAATTTTGCCTTTAAATACAGTTGAAGTCGGGGCATAGAAGCCATTCGGAATTTTTATTTAAAAAAAACTGGTCCTTGTGTATGCTTGTTAAGGGATTCAACCCCTTAGTGCAGTGGTTAACGTGAGCAGTTGCCTTGGAGACCAGCTTGAGAGGTGGAAAAATGATCTGCATTCAGTTATGTAAAAAATCATAACTCCCATACAAGTTACAAAGCGAGCATTTCTCTTAGAGCAATTGAGGCTCAAGGATAGAGCGGTTAGCTTGAGTTAAAAAGACAAAAAAGTGTGGTATAGTCGTTAGATTGTAAATAGTAGTACATACCAGAATTCTTTTCAATTTTTTTTAGGGGCCCTTCTAAGTGTGGTCGGTGGTTAATGTGTCACAAGAGTCTCCACAGGTGTCCAAGGAAACTTCCTTCGAGATCTTTTTTATTCAAGCTTCCTTTACAATAACATGATTGTTTGGAAGAGATCGCTCTGACCGATAAGACCGCCCATTGTAACACTTAATTTTAAGTTTTTTATTGTTGAGTAATAGTATTCAATTATATTAAGCCATTCATACCAACAGCTAATTTTAATTAATTTGTCTGGAAGATATTTTATAGGTGAATCATACTCGTAAAACCATATATTGAATCATATTATTGTAAGCAATTACATAAAATTTAAGTACCTATATATTTTCAATAAACAATAACAATGTGAAAATACCTGTGTTTGGATTGAACTCCTACGTGACAATTCTCTTGAACCGATGTATTTTAAAATTTTAACACAAGTAGTAATGTCCGTAAAGTAGTACTTCTAATAGAAAACTAATCTGATGTCGGATAATATTTTCAAAGCAAGGCGGTGCACGCATTATGCTTATTAAAATATTTATAAAGCGAAAGCGTATTTGTCGCTTCGTAGTTTATTGTTTGTTCGTTCTTCTTTTATGCTTAAGCTGCTAAACTGGTGTTGATGAAAGTTCACACAGAAATAGACTGCAAAACAATGTGCTTCGGTATATTAAATATCCACGCAGACGGAGCCGCAAACTCTATGATATTTGAACCATGCTGGCCATATCTTACATCAGTGTATGTTACGAGTAATGACTTATGGCCCTGTTATCTAACTATGGTCCTCATAATATGTAAGCTTAAAATCGTACAATTCGTTACAACAATCGTACAAGTCTGTGCTCTGAGTCACTGTACGTGATTGAATCAGAAATGAGATGAGCCGTAGGACCTATCGTAGAACAAGTCGCTCGCCTGACGTCATGCATCACGCTTGCACATACAATCCATATCCATTGCAATACATAATTTTAAACTGCAACAGTTAAAAACCCTGCACGGCAAAGCACTGCGCTCGGCATCCTGATTTATGCAAATGTTAACTCTCTTGCCCTGTAATTTTGCTGGAAACATTCACCAAAACACAGTAATATTTGCACACTACTGCTTCACCGTTGAATAACTGCCAAAGGAACTTTTCCATGCTGACCTGGCAAAGTTCTACTGCTAAATATAAATAATTATTCTCACCCAAATAAATTTATGTATAGCTCATAAATTTAATTAGTTAAGTATCCATCTTTCATGTCCGTATCTATCCATCCGTCAGTTAATGCTGTTTTGTCTTGGATCCATCTAAACTATACTATATTATGACTTTGCTCTGACCGGATAGGTACTTCGCGTTTTTTCTCCATGTGTCCGTCTGCCCGTCTGTCCGTCCAAACGCAAAAAAAAAACAAAATAAGACGCACTTTATACACAGTATTCACATCCACCTAAGCACGCTGTATTTTTTCTCGTGAAAGTGTGTGGTACCGTAAAAACAGTATTAATTAAGAATGTAACACGGCTCCTTTTTTATATATACCCTATATTTATATAATATATAATATATTTTGCAAATTTACGTTATAATTAAAGTGGTAGTAAAAAAGTATCACTCAAAACTTGGTAAAAATAAACTATACCAAAAAAAATTTATACTCGTTATTTTTAAACAAAAGATAACAAATCGTCAAATACCTGTATATTTGACGATTTGTTATCTTGCGTTGCTATCCGCGAAGAGGTGAGCAACAGTGTTTGAAACACCTGTGTTTTGTCGGATATTTTTTTGATCCCATGCAATAGGAGGCGAGCCTATTGCCACCTACGAGACACTGTTCCAGACTCCGGACTGCTATTGAGAATTACTTTGCCAGAAAATCCCACGACCCCGAGATTCCAAAACAGCGCTTCCATCAATTCTAGACCAAACGAGCAAGGCCGCTGGCTGGCGAGCTAGTTTATACATCTGTATACTCAAGTTACGTGGTGTGTTCATGACATCTGCTCACTTATAATATACAATATGTAATCAGTAACAACTCTTTTATTAAATCGACCTTAAACATACCTTTTTTTTATTCATTTCTACCTACTTACCGTACCAGTAGTAATGTAAGCAGTAATATTCGCAATACTGTGGTTTGGAATGAAAGGTATGGGTGACTTAACTTTTCTGTGTCTCAGAATTACAGGCGCAGTACCAGCCGCAAAGGTTGCCACTTAATACCAGGTGGGCTTCGTGCATATGCGGACTCATAAAAACACAAAGAAAAAACCCTAACCTATATACTTGTTAGTAATCTTAGTACGGGGGTATGACTGTGTGAACATTATTCATAATAACTTGCAATTTGTTTTTATTGGCAAACGGACGGGCGGCTAAGTGCTCACTGTTGCCCAGGACTATCCGCAATACGAGAAGTCTCGAGGTTGAGTTGCCAGCCTTTGAGGAAGCAATTCAGGCCATTCCAATGATACCTCATTTAAAACATAATATATCTGAATATATTTAATCGTTAGGAACTTGGGCATCCATATTGCAATGTGAATGTGAGCAGGGCACATAACACGCCAAACTGATGGCTGATAGAGCCAGATGGTTCTGGAACTCTGCATGGCACTGAACGCTTCGCTTTTGCAGTGGAGATTACAGACCAGCAAGCGCAGCGTGGGTCGTCCACCGATAAATTGGAGATCAAACGACCTCATAAACGTCTCAAGAAGACGTTGGATACGAGCCGCTTCCATCTCGTCCTTTCATAAATCTATGGGAGATGCTCATCTTTAGCAGTGGACATCTTACGGCTGAATTGATAGAAGTGAGATCCTGGTATAAACTTTGATTGTTTCTTGTATGTATATATCGACATTCCACGTGGATGTATGTCGGTTCAAGCCTCATATCTAAATATATTACATAAATAAATTCAGCTCCCAAACGTAAATCTTGTAAAAATGTTCGCATAAAAATGTATGGTTTGTTCATCTTTTATTTCACACACTTTCTTTTATTATTCACATTTGTAAAAATGTCACTCTCACAACAATTTATTACCAAATAATAAAAAGTACGTCAAGTAGTGTGTCTGTAGGTAATATTATTTGTGTACTACTCTATCTTTAGTCATAAACCACAAGCCACAATTATTCATTACTTAGTTTCAAACGCTTCGCCGGCCGCTACCGCGGCATGCTCGCTTTGCTCGCTCGGCTTGCGCGTAGTTTTGTAACAGTTCAAACCGAACCTAACCTAGGGTTGGATAATAAATTAAGTGTCGGTGAAATGCAGGGATACCTTTCGTATGCCATATTCTAATAACTTATGAGTCCTGCATGTTAGAAAACCATTTGTTATAGCGCAGGCACTCATACAAACACTGCAGCAAAATAATGAATTATTTCAGTTAATTTTTCAACATCTCCGAATGTTTTTACCTCTTCAAACTAAGGTAACACTGTGTCTCTCTTTTCAGACTCATACTCAATTATTTATTGCAGTCGCATGTATATTTTTATAGATCTTAAGGTTATGGTAGTAATAAAGGCACTATTCGTGTGTAGCAATATTAGAGGAATAATACTAAGAACGGGCCGACTCATTCATGTTACTCTAAATAATTTAACATTTATCAAAATAATTATTTATCAACATTTAAAATAAATGCATGAATCGTTCTTGACTTCTTCCAAGTTACGGTAGCATTTTTTTAGTAGTAAGTTGTTTAATTGCTTTGTAAAAATATAATGCCTCTCTTTATAGCTTTTAAGTCATTACTTATTTGATAAAGTAAGTATTTATTGACATAACATTTTTAATTTTGGTATAGGCACTACTAATTTTTATTAAACCTTGTTGGATACTTTCAAAAAATGTGGGTATTTTCTCAACAAACTGTTTACTGTCATACCTTGTCTATACAAAATAACTATTTGATAAATAAGAACGCCTCCAAAACGTTTGAATCCATTTTATCGACTGTCTGCAAGCTTACTTTCGACCATGAGCGACTTCACGACTCTCATGCTATGCCTTGCATCTACAATATTCAATCGGTTTTCTTATCTCTATGTTACGGAACGCTCTAACTATTAAATACCTCATGATATACAAAAGGAATAAGAACAACCACATCAAAAATAAACCCTAATATATTTTCTATTTTTTTAAATTACCCTTAAGCCTATAGTCATTTGATTTGATGCATTATGAAAAATAACATACCTACCATTAGATTCGCCTTAGCCACGCAAGTGTCATTACATTTATTATCTCTCAATAAATCAAATATATAGTTTGCTTTTATAATATTTACATACTGCACAAAAAAAAAAAACAAAACAATGGTGCACCAAAAGAAAAATCTCCTAAATTTTTGCGTGACTTATAGAATCAGCCTCGCAAAATGTTTAAACAAAGTTATCTTCATTTTCCCCAACCTTCATGCGCTGCCTTCCGCCTCAAGTACTCGTACCAGAAGCCTTCGGCTCTCCTATCTTTGTTCAGTGTGATCAGTGTTTATTTATGACACTGAACATGGTCACTGTCATAGGTGAACATAGTCTTAGTTGTAAGGTATTTTATAAAACTTTTCATAAAATAGCAAGCGATTACCACCCTACCTACCATGCTCTACATAAAACATATATACACTATCATCAACTAATATTAAATTGTAAAAGTACTCGAGACTTCAAATGGATTTATAAATGGAAGTTTGCTACTCCTACACGAAAAAGCAACTGAACTGATTTATGTAAAATTTTGAACAGAAGTAGTCTTTTACAACGCTTGTACTTTTACAACTGAAAAAACTGTAGTAAAATTTTCAGGGCACGCAGCTTGCTTATTATAATCAGTGATGTCTGTTCGGCACGCTCACTTCGCTCGCTCGGCTTGCACGTACTTTTTCGCAGTTTAAATTTAACCTAACCTAAGGTTGCAGCCACAATCATTCATAAATATAATAAGTATTAACTACTTGTTTGTGATTAAAAATTAATTTATTTAAAGTGAGTAAAAAGTTGTTTTCAAACATTTGATAACTAATGTAATTATAAAAGGAAATACCTAAAAATGGAACTGACTTCAACACCTAAAAGTGTGACATAACTTGTTGAAAGTCAGTACCATTGTAGTTCAAAAGTAGTTATTATCAGAATAGTTTGAGCATGGTATCGACTTTACATGTTATTCTCACTTTTTGGTGTTAAAGTCGGTTAATGTTTGTTAGTGAGCCTTGCTACTTACGTGATATATTGTTTTTGACCGTCAATGATGACATCGTTAAGATAGGCGATCGATAATATAGCACTTTCCAGTAATTGGAATGTAACTCAAAAACTGTTTCACACAATTTCATGAAATTTAAATGGGTAGTCCCATTTAAATTACTCACATATATACCCACGGAAGTATACTCTACCAAACCAAAAAAAAAATAACTTTAAGAATCGGTGCATAAATGGGGGAGAAACGGTTAACATACCAAAAAAAACGTGCAATGGAACATATAACCTCCTCCTTTTTTGAAGTCGGTTACAAAGAATAGTATGTCAAACAATCTACGAAGAAAGACTATTATTTATTCGTAGCAAACAATACATTATTAAATGTGATATTTCTGAAGTTATTGGATATTGTAAATTAAAGAAAATTTTAGAATTATCATTTAATTAGATGAACCATTATATTAAAATTTAAATTATATTAATTATTTTAGATTAATTAAAAGATGCTGTTTCACGTATGGTTTTCTACATGGATGTATTGAATAAGAACTTATGGTAACGCGAACCAGCCCTTACATGGATTCAGGTTTCAAGTAATAAACCCAAGTTTATTTACAGTAATAATTAGATTTAGTAAACCATCCTTGTAGAAATCCAAAAACGCACAGATACCTTCAATGCACTGCTGTTTTTACGGCAGCGTGAAAATTTTTGATACTTACTGTGTACCTTAGTCATGTCAAGATATTAGTTTACTTTACTTTAGTTTAAATCTTCCAAAATAATTTCCAATTTTTTAAATACATTCTTATGTCAGTTAAACAGACCAGCTTGGTCGTCTTCAAGTGATATTCTGCATTGCATAATGAGAATATTCACAGACGACAGTCTGTGAACTCCGGTCGATCGGTTTCCAAGGGCAGAGTTCTCGTTAAGTGATGACATCTTTTTCAAAATTATTTTAACTGACTTTCTTTGCTTGGTAAGGATGTTAAAATCACAGAGATACGCAATGTCCTCCATCTAGTTTACTTTTTCACGTTTGAGTAAAGAAGAAATATATGTTTGTTTGTTTGAATTGAATACGCTCCGAAACTTCTCCACCGATATGAAAAATCTTTCACCTTAAGAACCCTACGTTATCTCTGATGAACAAAGGCGCTAGAATATTAAATAAAAGTGTAGGATCCTTGTGAAAACTTCGATAATGTAACCAAAGGTGTGAAAAAAACAAATAAATCCATATAAAGCGTACGCTGGGGGAACTATTGAAAATAGAGCATAGTGGTGTACTTCCGTTTTGTAGTAGACATCAATACGAGTATCTACAAAAATCTCCGGAATGATGACTATGACTAACTAATACAGTTTTGTCACAATAACTAATAGTATTTTTCCTTGTTAAAATATGCAATAGTAACGCTGAAAAATCTGTATATTGTGTACGCTGCGGACACTATTGACAATATACCACAGTTGTTTAGACATAATCAATATTTACAAAAAAGTCCGCGTTACCATATGTCTAATTATTACAATTATATCACATATATATGCTTAGTGTTCCATCCAAATGGGAGCTATGAATAAGATCTGCTCTAAGTGTACCTTATACTGCCAAAAAATTGGGCCAATTAACTTAATCGTATGTGTTGTGAAAAAAGTCTCTCCAATATTCAGCAGCCGCCTCAGACAATAACAAATCTTTGACAAATAATCATTCACTGTCTGGATATTTTTAACCAACATACGTGAACCTAACGCTCCTCCTTGCTTTGCTCGTCGTTGCACGTATCATATACTTTGCTCAGACCAAATAATCCACAAAAGGAATGTTTAATTTGGTATGCAATTATTATATTTCACAGACAGTTTGTTAATTTTGTAGCATAGTGATTAGTCATATTAGTCATTGGTGTTGATAACGATGATTTATGTTAGCTATTATATTGGTTTACCGTTAAACAGTTAAACTAAAGTACTTCGTACCTTGTTATTATGTCTATATTTGAGTACAAATGACTTGAAGCCGAATTGGAACGCCACCCAAATAGTTGTATGTGGTCGAAGTATACACTTTTGTTACTTCTATAAGTTTTAATTTTTTTACGCAACTGAATGCAGAACATTTTTGAACCACTCAAGCTGGTCTTAGTTAAGTATAAGTAAATAGGTATCCAAGTTTGTTTGAATGTAGTACTTACATTAACATTTGTAGGATTGTTCTAATATATAGGTATATTTAACAAAAAGTATAAACATGCACGCAGAAACCTAGTACGAAAGTGTGCTGAAAGACACCTGAGTCAGCTTCTGCATACTGACTGTCTTCGTTATGAAATTGTTAAGTAACGGCGACTATCCTCAGCTTAGAAAACATAATTGCCGTAATGCATTGTTGATATATCTTTGGCGAAACTGCTTAAAATCCCGTTTGAACCTGTGGTTAACCACTTCCACTAACTAAAGGTTACTATGTAAAACACATAAATGCAATACATCACGTATGAATAGCAATACTTGGCTATTACCGAAACTATCATGTTTAATAGATAATTAATCTGGAAAGAATTATATTTTGAATTTGGCGCCATAGTAATTTTTAAATATACCTATCTAACTATGTAACATACATAGCTGTTGGAAGGACCAGGATTTGCATTATCCTTTGTTCTTTCATGCTCAAACTTCTAAATCTTCATGGGCATTGAAGATCATAGGTTACCTACATTTATTATTATATGAGACGTAAAACTTTTACTACTGAAGATATGCATACGGAAGGACCAGATGGAAGCTGCATGCATCCAAGATAGTCCTGCGACCTTATTTAGTACGTCTTCCACATTGTCGGTGGACGACCTACCTGCTCTACCAGACTCTCAGTCAGACGGACAGATGGACAAACGGATAAACAGCATCAACCTACGGTTGGATATAGAAGTTTGAATGGGTTTTGAACCCGCGTCTTCTGACAAACCGTATCCTAGGCCACCAAGACGATACCAAATCTATCGTTTTTAATGTAACATTACTTACATGTAACAATTCCGTGTCAATCAATCAAGTTAGAATCAAAAAGTAAGCTTGCAGTAAACATTTAAAAAACGATAAACTTAGTGCGGTTTTAAATCCAAAAGCAAAATTATTTACTAAGTTTTCTATTAATTTACCACTATTCATGCCATATTATATACGCCTCTCTGCAGCCGTGATTTTTTTTCGCTATAAACTATAAAGACCAGACCATGGCAGTTAAAATCATTTTCAAAGTATCTCGAGGGAATATAAAAATACAATACATGGACACCCGTCCATGTATTGTATTTTTATATACATACTGAATATATATATACTGAACCATCGTCATCTTACAATCTGTGTTAATGTTATCCGCCCTAACCGCTAGGTTAGCGAAGCACACATTCTAGCTTGGAATAATAAATAAAAATAAAAATAAACAAATTTTTATTTCCAACTTACAATTACAATAACATTGCTATAAATATATATCTTTTTAGAGTTAGCCTTTAAATGGTCGCATTTCAATGTGGTAACGGTATTGGTCCATCATTGGTCTTTAAGACGCGCTACATGGCAAGCTTGGAATATATCTTCCTAATGGATTTTAATCCTCGTATTAGGGGATAAATTGCAAAATTTGGTTTCTTTAACCAAGCGTTAGTGCTTCAAAAGTCATATAATAAAAACTTGGGAAATTCAGACACATATACAACGCGATATAACGAAATATATAACACTGAAACTTTTATACCGTAAAACTGGCCATATGCGAAAAGACCTTTAGAGATCGGTAGCGATATTTCAAATGCGAAAGTATTTGTCGGTTCGTTGCTTGTTTGTTTGGCCTGCTTTTACATTCAAACTACTGAAACAATATTGATGGACTTTGGCACAAAGGTAGCCTGTATATCGTATGTAGTCACTATACATATACCTGGTACAGCCAAATTTAAAGTAATTTGATTGGTTCGCTGGATAGAAATGCATTTTATAAAACTCTTGAATAACATTTTAAGTGATTACTACTACAACAGAAGCGATTTAATTTAAACTTCAAACGCAAAAAGTGATAGCATCAATGATCTTTACATACATTTTCAAACTAAAACTCATTAAGTATGTAGTATAATACATTTTCAGGCCGGTGCGGGATGAAGCGCACACCTTTCTTATTATAATTCCCCCTTCTTCGTCGTTCACTCTTGACATCGGAGTCGTGGTTGAAGACGATGATTTCCTTTAAATATTGCAGCGCTATCCATTGCGGTCTTCTGCGTTTCGAGGGCTTTGAACTATGGAAGTTTCTGTTGCAGCTTTTATGATAGAGACATTACTCCGAAACGCTGTCCAAGGGATTCATTTTTTGTTACTTAATATGTCCTTAGCACAGAGATAGACCTGTATGTATTGCAACAAAAGAGAGAAAATTACAAATTCTAGGATGAGGTTCGAACACGCGTCTTCTGAGTTCGGTACAACTCCATATGACTGATGCGAGCATTTATCTCTGTAATTAATTTTAACCATCATATTTTTTTGGGGGCAGATTGCAAAATATCATTTCGCTATGCAGCCGTTAGAGATTCAAAATATACGTGTTTGTCGAGTCATCGTTAGTTAATTTGTTTGTTGTGAAACAACTTTACATGAAATTAAGTTTTCACTATTACATGGAGGTGGTATCGATAGTAACTTGATGAAGAAGCTGATACATCCATGAGTATGAAATCTTTGCAACAAAGTTAACTCAGGTTACATGGGACGTTCCTTATATAATTAGGTACGAATAAGTAGGTACAACTATTTTATTCAAAGGTTCCTTTTCCATAGCTTTTGGCATTCCAATACTTTCTACCCTAATCGTACCAGTCTAAACACTGAAGTAATAATATATAGAGTATACAGACAGCGTCTCTACCTTAAGTATATGTCTGAATAAAGTTGTTTCGTTAATACATATGTAAGACAACTTATTAAAATTGTAGATAATTTACAGTACTTTAGTCATATTGTAACTTCCAGTCTGAAGGATGACGCCAATATAGAACGCGAGGCGCCTTTAACAATATATTATGGCATTGTAGCGCTTCTGAAATGTTCACAGCCCCGGGTCGGCTCATTTCATTCCATCCAGAGGAAACGCATAGCATCCTTCATGTCCAGAGTAGACATAAGCAACAACACTGGCATCAGAATTCTAGCGGATAGACTTGTACTGACACCAATGTATACAAGATGGATGGAGATCGCCACCTAATCATTACTACTACCTATTATATATTCTATTCCATTCAATATTTTGTTCCCTACGTGTTTTGAATTATTGATAATGTGTGAAATAAAAAACTATCCATACACTAACATAGAGAAAAAAAACTTTGAACTATGTTGTTAGTAGACTCCTTATATCCTATAGCCTATAGCATTACACTAATACATTTAAAATATCATCGTGTAACACAAAAATGTGACAGTACCTAAGCATATGGAATAGACTCTCTATTAGATAACTCTTTCAAGAAAAAGCTGCGTCAAATCACTAACATGAATACTGATGATCAGAATTAACACTGAAACTACTTTTACCTACTCCTGAAAACTGAACATTTTAGATTATATTTTCAGCTATTACATCAGTATATAATAATATTATTTTAAATGCGAAAATATTTGTCGGTTCGTAATTAATTAGTTTGTTTGTTCTGCTCTACGCTTAAATTAGTGAACCGATGTTCACAAATCTTGCCACATAGGTATCCCGTAACGGGAAGTCACTATAAACGCAAGAAGGTCCGCGGCTGAAAGGTAGTTTATAATATTTAAACCTTATCCGTAAATACTTGGATGTTGTAACATCGATTAAGGAATTAGATTGCATTAGCTCTCATGTGTGTGTTTGTACGTGTCTCTTGACCCCGTCGATGCCTGTGTATATTGTGGACTGGTTGCAAATAGTTCAATCGTCAGCTGTGTTGCGGAGCCACAAATAATACATTTATATTGGTCAGTATAAATATCAAAAATATAAAATGGTCAGTTCGTACCTACATACATAATTAATAATCCATCGAACCTTCTCAAAGTTGTTTACTGTAAAAGTAGTCAATTGAAAGTTTTTTTCAAATCAAGTCCTTCTCTTGATATTTATAAGGAAAAATTAAAAATGCTTGCTCTTTTTCAATCAGCTAAGTTCTTATTCTATAAGTATGATATTTTTATATGTATGTATGTCATTGTATTATACTAAAAGGTATATATATATGGAGCTAAATGAAATATAGTAAGTAAATTCTCATTACATGGAGAATATTTTACAATTCAATTGTACAAGTATGTACAAACAGCGTCTCTACCATAAAGATCTCTTAAACTTTTTACAAATCGTAACGCCTTTTAATACTTGGGCATCCATTTTGTTTATAGGGTCTGTGTAAACATTATATATCATTTTTTGTATTTCTTGTTTTGATTCACAGGAAACTCATTACAAGTAAACTTTAAAATAAATATTTAAACATGTAGTATAAGTTTGTTTTCAAAGGATCCCTGGAGTTTAACTTTAGTAAAAGTAATTTATATGTAACGTAAATAATGATATACATATTTTAAACCAAACATACCATTATGTTCATGCTTACATATCTTAGACAGGTAGGTTCATGTATTTATCAAACACCCATACCAGGTACGTATAGGTACCATACTCGTATAAGGCCTTTTGTCACCTACAGGGCAGTGTTCCAGACAGTGTGAATTTCTCTGTCGGAAAATTCCAACTGTCCTAACCGGGAATCAATTGGCATTCCAATTCTTTCTACCCTAATCGTACCAGTCTAAACACTGAAGTAATAATATATAGAGTATACAGACAGCATCTCAACCTTAAGTATATGTCTGAATAAAGTTGTTTCGTTACAAATACACAATACATATGTAAGACAACATATTAAAATTGTAGATAATTTATAGTACCTTAGTCATATTGTAATTTCCAAACTGAAGGATGACGCCAATATAGAACCCGAGGCGCCTATAACAATATATTATTGCATTGTAGCGCTTCTGAAATGTTCACAGCCCCGAGTCGGCTCATTTCATTCCATCCAGAGGAAACGCATAGCATCCTTCATGTCCAGAGTAGACATAAGCAACAACACTGGCATCAGAAGTCTAGCGGATAGACTTGTACTGACTCCAATGTATAGAAGATGGATGGAGATCGAACTCTTACAAGAAAAAGCTGCGTCAAAACGCTAACATGAATACTGATGATCAGAATTAACACTGAAACTACTTTTACCTACTTCTGAAAATTGAACGTTTTAGATATTATTTTCAGCTATTACATCAGTATATAATATTATTATTTTAAATGCGAAAATATTTGTCGGTTCGTAATTAATTAGTTTGTTTGTTCTGCTCTACGCTTAAATTAGTGAGCCGATGTTCACGAATCTTGCCACACAGTAACGGTCCTGTAACGGGAAGTCACTATAAACGCAAGAAGGTCCGCGGGTGAAAGGTAGTTTATAATATTTAAACCTTATCCGTAAATACTTGGATGTTGTAACATCGATTAAGGAATTAGATTGCATTAGCTCTCATGTGTGTGTTTGTACGCGTCTCTTGACCCCGTCGAAGCCTGTGTATATTGTGGACTGGTTGCAAATAGTTCAATCATCAGCTGTGTTGCGGAGCCACAAATAATACGTTTATATTGGTCAGTATAAATATCAAAAATAAAAAATGGTCAGTTCGTACCTACCTACATAATTAATAATCCATCGAACTTTCTCAAAGTTGTTTACTGTAAAAGTAGTCAATTTAACGTTTTTTTTTTAAGTCAAGTCCTTCTCTTGATATTTATAAGGAAAAAGGAAGAAATGCTCGCCCTATTTCAATAAGCTAAGTTCTTATTCTATAAGTATGATTTTTTTATATGTATGTATAATCATAATATTATAATAAAACTAAGGTATAAGTACTAAAACATAACACTCAATGTGTGGTTTCAGTTAAGTCTTAGGGTAAAATTCTTTGAACTAAATGTGGTAGGCAATAGTGTGGTAGTATATCATTATATCCCTATCTATATCCAACCGTAGGTTGATGCTGTTTATCCGTTTGTCCATCTGTCCGTCTGACTGAGAGTCTGGTAGAGCAGGTAGATCGTCCACCGCCAATGTGGAAGACGTACTAAATAAGGTCGCAGGACTATCTTGGATGCATGCAGCTTCCAAATGGTCCTTCCGTATGAATGTCTTCAGCAGTAAAAGTTTTACGTCTCATGTGATAATAAATGTAGGTAACCCTTGTTTGAAAATTTTATTATTCCATGTATATTTTTTCACATGGATGTATATATGTCGTAAAACCTACTAAGGAATTAGATTGCACTTCATTGTTCGGTACGTATTGGATTTAGTATGTACTAAGACAATTACCTGCTTTTAATTTTGTTCGGCTAACTCCCACTACCATATAAATATACTTATTCCATCTACATCTTCACTTAAAGAAAACCAAATTAAGTATCACACAATATAAACAATATAAACCTGCCTATTAAGTTTGACCTAGGGGAGGGTCGCAGTGCTTTTTACTTCCATTCTTTGGCATTAATATAAATTAAGATTGAAGAACTTTACAAATACGTTGGCATTCATTTTATTCACGGTGTACGTAAGTTCAACCATGTATTAGAGATTGTATCTAAACTATAGTGGCTACCTTTACGACAGCTTCACAACTTTAATATGCAACATTTTATTTAATCTATTGTTTCCAATCTTCATTTTCCGCCCTAACTTAAGGAACAATATGATAGCGATATTCAATGCAGAACCACAAAACATCTTGACCATTAAATGCCTACTCATGTTTTTAGTTGCTGTAAGTTGTTAACTTTAAAAAACAGTCAAATTAGCGATTGTGTAAACTCAAGTCTTTCTCTTGATATATTCCAAAGAGAATAGAGTATACATTTCTTAATAAGATAGGTTGTAATTCTATATAGTTGAAAAAAATACTGTTCCAAGTGTGAACACCACACCACACTTTGTATTTATTTTAATTACATACATTGCAGCAAGCATCTCTACCATGATTAAGATCTTGTCCTTTGAAATCTGTGTATTAATGTCCGCTTGAAAGGCCTTTATTTTTTATTTATTTTTATTTATTTATTTATTATTAGGAAGACTATCGACTATATAATAATAACTTGTACATTTTCGTAGGTAACATAAAGTCATTTAAAAGTCTCCACTGTTAGCAATATTGTAGAATTAAAGGTTAATACAATTGCAAATTAATAATTTAACAATGGTATATAGATATCGCTTGCAGTGAATTAGGTACTATCGATATACATTATAGCCTTATTTGTTAAATTTTACATCTATACACATTAAAGAATTTCTCACCAAGTTGTTTTCTTAACGTAGGTATGCTGTTGTAGAATAAATCAAGGTCAACGTTGTTTTCGTTACAAAGTGAATTAAAAGAACTACATGCTCGGCTGATAAAGCTGTTGTATTTAAGCCTATTATATATATATTTATTGCTTAAAAGTAAGTAGTAGCTTAAGATATCTTCATTAGTTTTCCAGCTAACTGTGACACTTAAGCTTCTTGGAAGACGTTGCACCCTTTTTATGTCACTGCGTGGAGGTTGTCTGGACTCAAGTTTTTAAGAACAAACCCAAGTATACGAAGGAAATTAAACGGTTATTTGTAGCATGTCATATCAGTAGTACTCGTACTAATAGTTGTGTTCATGGTTATTAACATTACCTATGTTAACATGGGCATTGAAGATCATTGACATTTTGAAATAAAGTTGGCGAAAGCTTGGCCTTCGAACTCGCCATGAAAGGCTTCTATTTCCTCGTGGACACAAAACACGACCGCGCTTCGCTTAAAAGCACGCTCGGCCTTCGGCCTCGCTTTGCTTAGAAGCATGCTCGGCCTTCGACTTCGCTTCGCTTAGAAGTACGCTCGGGCTTCGGCCTCGCTTTGCTTAGAAGGGCGCTCGGCCTTCGGCTTAATTTCACTTAGGAGCTTACTCGGCCTTCGGCCTCGTTTCGCTTAGAAGCACGCTCGGCCTTCGGCCTCGCTTTGCTTAGAAGCATGCTCGACCTTCGGCTTCGCTTCGCTTAGAAGCACGCTCGGCCTTCGGCCTCGCTTTGCTTAGAAGGACGCTTGACCTTCGGCTTCATTTCACTTAGGAGCTCACTCGGCCTTCGGCCTCGTTTCGCTTAGAAGAACGCTCGGCCTTCGGCCTCGTTTCGCTTAGAAGGACGCTCGGCCTTTGGCCTCGCTTCACTTAGAAGCACATTTGGCCTTCGGCCTCGTCAATATAGCTCGGCCTACGGCCTCGCCAGTTTGACCAATGCCGTCATCAAAAAATGGGTTTCATCTTTCTAATTAGGGACTCTTAAAACCCCTAGATATCGATTTTCAGTCGGATCAGACTAACATTTAAGGTAGCCGTCATCTTGAATCCGCCATCTTGGATTTTTGACATTTCAGCCAAATTGCAATTCCGTTCCCCTAAAACATTAGTTTAAAAACCCCGTACCTATCTTTAACGGTTGCGGCGTTATAAAGCATTTACATTTTGTATGGGTACGATCGTCTTTTGTTTGGGAGGTGTGTTTTTTTTTATTTTTTTAGGAGATGCCCAGGGTGCTTGTCAATATTAGTTTTAGCACTTACCCCCTATCTCTTTTAGTTTCCAAGACCCGTCAAGCTGTTCCATCAGAAGGTTCAGATTTAGCTCATTTCAGATGTCACTTAAGGACGTAAGACCACTGCCTATACTTTCTACTTACAAAACCTCAGCGTTCCATTATGCCAACATCTAGAAAAAAACCAAACAAATTTTCAGGCAAAACATTTGTATGGCGGCCATGTTGAAAAATGACGTCATCAAAAAATGGATTTCATATTTCGAATTGGGGACTCTAAAAACCTTTAGATATCGATTTTTAGTCGGATCGGACTAATATTTAAGGTAGCCGCCATCTTGAATCCGCCATCTTGGATTTTTGACATATCACCCAAATTGCCCTTCCGGTCCCCTATCATATTAGTTAAAACACCTCTTACCTATCTTTAACGGATGCGGTGTTATAAGCATTTCCATTTTGTATGGGAACGATCGTCTTTTGTTCGGGAGGTGTGTTTTTTTTTTAATTTTTAGAAAATGCCCAGGGTGCTTGTCAATATTAGTTTTGGCACTTACCCCTTATTGCTTTTAGTTTCCGAGAGCCGTTGACCAGTTCTACCTGGTATTCCACGTTCAGCTCAATTTAGTTTCTTTTAAAGTCACCTACCCTAACTGCACATATAACCCTACTAAAACATTAACCCCATCACGCCCACTGGGAGAAATTACCCATTGAAATTCCAAAAAAACATTTGTATGGCGGCCATATTGAAAAATGACGTCATCAAAAAATGGTTTTCATATTTCGAATGTGGGACCCCAAAAACCCCCCGATACCAATTTTGAGCCGGATCGGACCAACTTTCAATTCGGCCGCCATTTTGAATCCGCCATCTTGGATTTTTGACACTTTTACCGAATTACCCTTCCGATTCCCTATGACATTTGGTCAAACACTTTGTACTTATCTCAAACGGTTTAGGATTTATAAGCATTTACATTTTGTATGGGAGCGATTGTCTTTTGTTTGGGAGGCATGTTTTTTTTTTAATTTTTGGTAGTTGCCCAGGTTTTTGTTCATTTTTAGTTTTGACACCTACCCCCTATGATTTATAGTTTCCGAGAGCCGTTGACCTGTTCCACCACACTTCCACATTCAGCTCACCCAGTATTTTTCCTCTCGGTTTCAGAACCCCCCTTACACTTTTCCCCTACCTCTTCTATACCCCCCATTGCTCCATCATACCTAAACATTTCGGTCAGTCAGTCAGTGAGTGAGTGGTAATCGAATTTTATATAATGAGACTAGGTGTTAGGCGGTGCGCGGGCCACGAGTGGCCCGCGTTTGTCCTTGTGCATTAGTTTTTGGTCATCAAACTTTTAACCATTTGAACAGAAAAGTCAAAATTTTCATACAAGTTCAATTGCAGAAATTTTGCCTTTAATTACAGTTTAAGTCGGGACATAGAGTCCTTATGTATGTTTGTTAAGGGATCCAACCCCTTAGTGCAGTGGATAACGCGAGCAGTAGTCTTGGAGGCCAGCTTGACAGGTCAAAAAATGATCTGCATTCAGTTGCATAAAAAATCATAACTCCCATACAAGTTACAAAGCGAGCATTTCTCTTAGTGCAATTGAGGCTCAAGGATAGAGCGGTCAGCTGGAGTTAAAAAGACAAAAGAGTGTGGTATAGTCGTTAGATTGTAGGTACATAACAGAATTCTTTTAAATTTTTGTTTAGATTCTTATTGTGGTCGGTGGTAAATGTGTCACGAGAGTCTCCACAGGTATCCAAAGAAACTTTCTTCGAGACCTTTTTTTATTAAAGCTTCCTTTTCAATAACATGGTTGTCTTGAAGAGATCGCTTTGACCGATAAGACCGCCAATTGTTACAATTAATTTTAAAATTTTATTGTTGAGTAATAGTTTTCATTTATATTATCCTATTTATTTGTTAGTTATATTAATAATATGGTGTTGCAATAAAGGGTTTATCTATATATTCACCTACCTACATAGTAGCAGTAGAACTCTTCGTGAATGAGGTCATCTGGGGAAGGCTGCCACCATATCATTTTTTTTTCCTGAAGCAGTAACCTTTGCAATATTGTGTTCTGGTTTTGAAGGGTATGGTGCGGGTAAAATTACAGGCACATTGAGACTTAAAAATGTCTCATTTTTACGTGCGCAATGCAGTTGTGAGGACATACGTCTGCTAAAGGCAGAGATTTGCACCTAACACCTGAGACTCTATGGTACTGGGTATCTACAAGTGTGTGAACATTATATTTTATAGTAACTTTGTTATTTCATTGATATTTAAATTTTCCTTCTTTAAAACAGAATATCTACTCGTATTAAGATATTTACACTGTAGGAACTTTGGCATCTATACTCGTAAGATGTAGAGGAATAATCTCTGAGCTGCAGTGATAGGTAAGCTGTTATTAACGTATGTTTAAAAAAAATACTATAAAATGTGTAAATATTAAAAGTATCATTCCATCCCACAACTTATTTGATTTCAACTTTGTTAATAAGTAGATTATTATTTTATAACTCCTGCACTACAAATTTACTCAAACTTTTGTGTCAAGTATGTAACAGAAATAATACTGACCATGACATAACACTTACTGATTTCACATGCTAATGTACCCTTACAGTACCTAACGCTTACGCACTAATGATTCGCGGCAGAACACAGTAAGTAGAGTCCCTTGCATCTTACGTTTCGCATTTCAATCGCATTCAAACAACGAAGGGAAAACTGTTTAGTTCTGGCTTTTCATTAAATAAGTAGTTTGAAATAACCATTCAAACAACGAAGGGAAAACTATTTAATTCTGGCTTTTCATTAAATAAGTAGTTGGAAATAACCTGCTCACCCTTGTTTCGGTATACTACGTTCCACAAATTAATTCTTCAATCAATCCGGCGCGGGGCGAGTTTACATGTCCTCTCTTCCATACGCAGGTAAAGACGTTTGATGACGGCGAGAGAGATGTATAAACACACACTTTTCGTAAAAACTGTATTAATTAAGAATGTAACACGGCTCCTTTTTTATATATACCCTATATTTATATAATATATAGTATATTTTGCAAGTTTTCGTGTAACAATTTATGTTATAATTAAAGTGATAGTAAAAAAGTATCACTCAAAACTTGGTAAAAATAAACTTTAACGAAAAAAAATTTATACCCGTTATTTTTAAATTAAAAGATAACAAATCGTCAAATATACAGGATATCCGCGAAGAGGTGAGCAGCAGTGTTTGAAACACCTGCGTTTTGTCGGATATTTTTTTGATCCCATGTAATAGGGGGCGAGCCTATTGCCACCTACGAGACACTGTTCCAGACTCCGGTCTGCTATTGAGAATTACTTTGCCAGAAAATCCCACGACCCTAACATTCCAAAACGGCGCTCCACCAATTCCAGACCAAGCGAGCGAAGCCGCTGGAAGCGCTGGCGAGCTAGTTTATACATTTGTATAATCAAGTTACGTGGTGTGTTCATGACATCTGCTCACTAATAATATACAATATGTAATCAGTAACATCTCTTTTATTAAATCGACCTTAAATATATCTTTTTTTATTCATTTCTACCTACTTACCGTACCAGTAGTAATGTAAGCAGTAATTTTCGCAATACTGTGGTTTGGTATGAAAGGTATGGGTGCCGGTGACATTTCTGTGTCTCAGAATTACAGGCGCAGTACCAGCCGCAAAGACTGCCCCAAATACCAGGTGGGCTTCGTGCATATGCCGACTCCTAATATCACAAACAAAAACCCTAACCTATTATACTTGTTAGTAATCTTAGTACGGGGGTTTGACTGTGTGAAAATAATTACAAACGGACGGGTGGCTCTCCAGATGGTAAGTGATCACTGTTGCCCACGAACATCTGCAATACGAGAAGTATCGAGATTGAGTTGCCAGCCTTTGAGGAAGCAATTCAGGCCATTCCAATGATACCTCATTTGAAACATAATATATCTGAATACATATATTCTTTAGAAACTTGGGCATCCATATTGCAATGTGAATGTGAGCAGGGTACATAACACGCCAAACTGATGGCTGATGGAGCCAGACGGTTTTGGAACCCTGCAGTGGAGATTACAGACCAGCAAGCGCAGCGTAGGTCGTCCACCGATAAATTCGAGATTAAACGACCTCATAAACGTCTCAAGAAGACGTTGGATACGAGCCGCTTCCATCTCGTCCTTTCATAAATCTATGGGAGAGGGTCATCTTTAGCAATGAACATCTTACGGCAGAATTGATAGTAGTGAGATCCTGGTATAAAATTTGATTGTTTCTTGTATGTATATATCGACATTCCACGTGGATGTATGTCGGTTCAAGCCTCATATCTAAATATATTACATAAACAAATTCAGCTCGCAAACGTAAATCTTGTAAAAATGTTCGCATTAAATTTTATGTTTTGTTCATTTTTTATTTGACACACTGTTTCTTTTATTATTCACATTTGTAAAATGTCACTCTCACAACAATTAATTACCAAAAAATAAAAAGTACGTCTAGTAGTGTGTAATATTATTTGTGCACTACTCTATCGTTAGTCATGAACCACAAGCCACAATCATTCATTACTTAGTTTCAAACGCTTCGCCGGCCGCTGCCGCGGCACGCTCGCTTTGCTCGCTCGGCTTGCGCTTAGTTTTGTTACAGTTCAAACCTAACCTAACCTAACCTAGGGTTGGATGATAAATTAAGTGTCGGTTTAATGCAGGGATATCTTTTGTATGCCATATTCTAATAACTTATGAGTCTATATGTTAGAAAACCATCTGTTATAGCGCAGGCACTCATACAAACACCGCAGCAAAATAATGAATTATTTCAGTTAATTTTTCAACATTTCCGAATGTTTTTACCTATTCAAACTAAGGTAACACTGTGGCTCTTTTTTCAGACCCATACTCAATTATTTATTGCAATCGTATGTATATTTTGTATAGATCTTAAGGTTATGGTAGTAATAAATGGCTCTATTCGTGTGTAGCAATATTAGAGGAACAATACTAAGAACGGGCCGACTCATTCATGTTACTCTAAATTAATTAACAATTATCAAAATTATTATTTATCAACATTTAAAATAAATGCATGAATAGTTCATGAGTTCTTCCAAGTTACGGTAGCATTTTTTTAGTAGTATGTTGTTTAATCGCTTTGTAAAAATATAATGCCTCTCTTTATAGCTTTATAGCTTGTAAGTCATAAGGTATTTGATAAAGTAACTATTTATTGACATAACATTTGCTCATGAGCTGTGCAATTTTTAATTTTGATATAGGCAGTACTAATTTATATTAAATCTTGTTGGATACTTTCAAAAAATTGTGGGTATTTTCTAAACAAACTATTTACTGTCATGCCTTGTGTATACAAAATAACTATTTAATAAATAAGAACGGCTCCAAAACGTCTGAATCCATTTTAGCGACTGTCTGCAAGCTTATTTTCGACCATGAGCAACTCCACGACTCTCATGCTATGCCTTGCATCTACAAATTGCAATCGGTTTTCTTATCTCTATCTTACGGAACGCTCTAACTATTGAATACCTCGTGATTTACAAAAGGAATAAGAACAACCACTATAGTCTATAGTCATTTGATTTGATGCATTATAAAAAATAGCATACCTATCATTAGATTCGCCTTAGCCACGCAATTGTCATTACATTTATTATCTCTCAATAAATCAAATATATAGTTTGCTTTAATTATATTTACATACTTCACAACAAAAAAATAACAAGTACTACGGAAATGGTCCACCAAAATAAAGATCTCCTAACTTTTTGCGTGACTTATAGAATCAGCCTCGCAAAATGTTTAAACAAAGTTATCTTCATTTTCCCCAACATTCATGCGCTGCCTTCCGCCTCAAGTCAAGCCAGAAACCTTCGGCTCTCCTATCTTTGTTCAGTGTGATCAGTGTTTATTTATGACACTGAACATGGTCACTGTCATATGGTGAACATAGTCTTAGTTGTAAGGTATTTTATATAACTTTTCATAAAATAGCAAGCGATTACCACCTTACCTACCATGCTCTACGTAAAATATATATATACACTATCATCAACTAATATTAAATTGTAAAAGTACTCGAGACTTCAAATGGATTTATAAATGGAACTTTGCTACTCCTACACGAAAAAGCAACTGAACTGATTTATGTAAAATTTTGAACAGAAGTAGCCTTTTACAACGCTTGTACCTTTACAACTGAAAAAACTGTAGTAAAATTTTCAGGGCACGCAGCTTGCTTATTATAATCAGTGATGTCTGTTCAGCACACTCACTTCGCTCGCTCGGCTTCACGAACTTTTTTCGCAGTTTAAACCTAACCTAATGATGACATCGTTAAGATAGGCGTAGCACTTTTCAGTAATTGGAGTGTAACTCAAAAACTGTTTCACCCAATTTGATGAAATGTAAATGGGACTACCACGGAAGTATACTCTACCAAACAAAAAAAAAAATAACTTTAAGAATCGGTGCATAAATCGGGGAGAAACGGTCAACATACAAAAAAAACATATAAACTCCTCCTTTTTTTGAAGTCGGTTAAAAAGAATAGTATGTCAAACAATACATTATTAAATGTGATATTTCTGAAGTCATTGGAGATTGTAATTAAATATAATTTGTAGAATTATCATTTAATTTCCACTAATGTTAATTAAAGAGCGAAAATTTCAGCAGCAAAAAAAAAGTGTCGGTGAAATTACAGAATATTAAGAAACATAGTATACCAAACATAACTTACTTATATTCTTTGAACTAATGTAGGTAGTAAGTAGGTTGGTGAAAACGTTTTTAGCAGAACTCTTTTAAAGTCTGAAGTTTATAATTTTTTTAAAGTGGACACCATAAAAATAACAATAACATTGTAATGTACCCGTGATAGTTATGATTTACTAATATATAAATATATATGAAGCTGTTAATATTATAATTAACAAAAAAGTATAGGTGTGCATGCAGAAACATATCCACTCATACGAAAGTTCTCTATACTCGAAGAAAAGTGCTGAAAGAAAAGTCTGTTCAGGCATTCGCTCGTCTGTGTAAATATTTTCTTATCATAATTTTAACATTCTGTTTCATTCTGTTAACATTTATTCAGTACCTAAAACAAAATGCAACTTATTACGATTTGCAGTGTTACAGATATTGTATTCAACAGCAAAGTAACGCGTTACGCGTAACGTTTTACTCGTCACTGCACCTATCATAACTCAGCTCTGACCAAATAATCCACAAAAGAAATGGTTGTGTATTCAATTATTATACTTCATAGATACTTTGTTGTTGTCAAGCTCTTAATGAGCTCACTTTTACCCTTCTATTTCACTCCGCGATCTTGAAAAACAGCCCGTTTAGACTTACTTACCAACTTTGTTTAAGTTGGCCGGCATTTTGAATCCGTCATCTCGGATTTTAAACATATTCTCCGAAATGCACTTCCGGTCCCCTATTACATTACTTCAAACACCCCGTACCTATCTATTATGGTTGCGGAGTTATAGCTGTTTATATAATTGGAGTGGATTTTAATTACGAATAATGTCAAGGAATCAAATCAGTGTAATAAAATAAAAGAGTATGTCATAATTGCTAATACTCTAATTGTATTTATCACTCAAGTAGTCGTCAACTGTACCTATAGTAGAATTTATTTCGATTTTGTTACGATAACATAAGAAACGCTTTTATTATTTTATTTAATTTCCATTCTGTTACTTTGGTATTTCTTAGGCTACGTGAACAAATATCATTTGTTTTTAAAATATCATTATATTATCTTATTTTTCAAGCCTTAACGCCTGCTTTGCGAGATCAAACTTAATAACTTATTACAAATAATTGGTCTTTGAGGATGGACATCAGTACTGCCCGAACACCGGTCGGAGTAATAACGACCAGATAATAGACGTGCGTGTTTGCCGATTTACCATTCCAAAGTAATAATTAGATTTAGTAAACCATCCTTGTGGAAGTCTTAAAACGCACAGAAACTTTCAATGCCCTGCTGTTTTTGCGGCGGCGTGAACGTTTTTGATACTTACTGTGCACTGACCTTAGTCGTGCCAATATATTAGTTTAAATAAAATGGTTGTATCAGATTAATACGTAATACATTCTTGATGATCAGTTAAACAGACCAGCTTAATCGTCTTCAAGGGATTTCCTACTTTGCATTACCAAAACGTACTATCTGTGAACAATGTTTTTTCCAGGGTTAAACCCGCATAAATTACTGACATCTTTTCCAAAATCATCTGAACTAACTTTATTTGTTTGGTAAGGATCTTACTGACCACAAGATACGTAATACGACCTGATGGTAACAAAACTTTATATCTATACTATAATATTATAAAGAGGAACGATTTTGTTGGTTTGAATTGAACTCCGAAACTACTGGACCGATGATAAATTATGTGATAGTGAAATATGAAATACCTCTCGTATGCCATATTCTAAGAACTTTTGAGTCATGTTAGAAAACCATCTGTTATAGCGCAGGTACTCATACAAACGCCGTTAGCCAGATACTGAAATATTTCTTTCAATTTTATCGTCTCCAAATATTTTTACCCCCTAAAACTAAACTGATGTCGGATGGTATTTTCAAAGCAAGACGCAGCATGCTTATTATAATATTATAAAGCGAAAGCGTATTTGTCGCTTAGTAGTTAATTGTTTGTTTGTTCTTCTTTTATGCTTAAACTGTTGATGAAATTTCACACAGAAATAAACCGGAAACAATCTGCTACGCCGTAGCAAACCGTAGCAGCTTTGGTATATCAAATATCAACGCAGTCGGAGCCGCAAACAAAAGGTACTCCATGATTTTTTAACTTGATTTTTAAACTATTAAACTGATGTAGACTGGAGTCACTGTGCTAAATCTCCAATTATAATGTCGTACCTATTAATTTATCAAAAATAAAAAATAACTGTTGAAACGATACTAAACAAATATCTAATGAACCCACTTATATCTGCTGTTCCATAAGATAATATAATTTTTTACATTCTTAGTCTGTAGTCGTGTTCTTTATTTTTATAATTATCTGCAGTACTTGTTAGAATCATAGCGTGTTCTGGACAAAAAAATAATAAAGGTCTAATACCTTAATACAACCTAATAATCTTTGTATAGCTTATTATGGTAACAGCAAATTGTGAAATATTCTCTACGGTAACAGGAACGAAAGTTCTCTATAATCTAAATGGTGCTGAAATAAAAACCTGTTTAGTCATTCGCTCGTCTGAGTACATAGAATTATTTGATAGTGTATAGCGGATAAACGCAAAAACTACTAACCGGTTCCAAAAAATATTTCACCAGTAGAAAACTCTATTATGCCTGAGTAACATACGCTTTATTTATCATCATCATCGACCTTCACCGCTCGGTTGTGACCACGGAGCGCAGCTAGTCATTAATAAATCTATCAAGCCATTCATGCCAACAGCTAATTTTAATTAATTTGTATGGAAGATATTTTATAGTTGAATCGTAAAATCATGTTATCATATTTAATGATATTATTGTAAGTAATTACATAAAACTTAGGTACCTATATAGTTTCAACAAACACCTGAACCTGTCCTAAATACCGCGTGTGGATGAACATGTCTGCTTGAGCTGTGTCTGAGTGTGTATATGTATATAAGTATGTATATCAGTCATTAGGTTACCATAGTACAGGCTCTGCCTAGTAGATAATCATTCATTCCTTAGTTTTAAGCGCTTCGCCAGCCGCTGCCGCGGCACGCTCGCTTTGCTCGCTCGGCTTACGCGTAGTTTTGTCGCAGTTCAAACCTAACCTAACCAAAGGTCGCATGATATATTAAGTGTCGGTGAAATGCAGGGATACCTTTCGTATGCCATATTCTAATATAGTAAGCAAGATACTGAATTATTCCATTCAGTTTTTTTTAACGTCTTCGAATATTTTTTACCTTTTAAAACTAAGGTAACAATGGCTCTCGTTTCAGACGCATACCCGATTATTTATTGAAATCATATTTATATTGTATACATCTAATGTTATGGTAGTAATAAATTTCCCTATTCGTTTGTAGCAATATTAGAGGAACAATACTAAGAACGGGCCGACTCATTCATGTTACTATAAATTAATTCACATTTATCAAAATAATTATTTATCATTATCGGAACGCTGTAATTATTAAATACCTTGTGACATACAAAAGGAATAAGAACAACCGTGGCGGAAATAAACCCCACTATATTTTCTATTTATTTAAATGACCCTTAAGTCGAAATGACTTGATGCATTATATAAAATTAATCATTAGATTCGCCTTAGCCACACAAGTGCCGTAACATTTTTAATCTCTCAATAAAAGAAGACTTCGGATCCTCTATTTTACTCCGTTCATGTGTGATCAGTGATTATTTATGACACCGAACTTGGTCACTGACTAAGGGATTCATATGAAAGCTCAAAGTCATACAACGAACTTTAGAAAGGGCTATGCTCGGTGTATTCCGTAGTGATTAAATCGGAAATGAGGACTGATTTAGTACACGAACGAAAGTCATGCATAGCCCAGAGGATTAGCCAGTTGAAGTGGCAGTGGACATGACACATAACGCCTTGAACTAATGGCCGATAAGGCCGGTAACCACAGACCGAACTTTTATACAGGTCGCTTCCATGCGGTCTTTTGTAAATCGATCGGGACGCATATGTTTAGCAGTGGACGTCTTACATTAATTTATTGTAACGTGCATATTAGGGGACAGATTGCAAAGTTACATTTCGCTAAGCAGCCGTTAGAGTATAAAAAGCAAACGATAAAAACTTACGTATGCATAAATAAACTCTAAAAGAATAAAACATAACTCTCAATCTCAAAACATTTGAGTAAACCCTACATCTTTGAAATATGTGATAGGAAGGCTGCTAATTTTGAATTTTAATAAAAACATATACCTAAATCTTAAATAACACTTAAAAGTGCTTTAGACTATGGAAGTTTCTGTTTCAGCTTTTGTGAGTTCTGCCCAACGCGTGTGATCGACTGCTTGCTTTCTACTTGCCCCTGGACTACGAGTCGTTTTATGGAGTTTTCATGTCGAATAATGTGTCCGAAGTATTTCAGGACACGTATTTGCACAGTCTTAGATAATCTCTCGTTCGTCCGCAGCAGTCGCCGCCAGCACCACATTTCAAGGGCATCGATTTTGCGTCGGTCTCTCAGGTGAACCGTTCATGTTTCTGCGCCATAGAGAAATATCGCCAACACTAAAGTTTTCTTCATGCAGAGTTTCGTGGATTTGGTGATATTTCGGTTGCACCTGACTCTTTTGACCTTATCAACGGCAGATCTTGTCTTAGCACACCTTTTTTGAATTTCGTTCTCATATCGCCCCTCGTGTTTGTGCTCGTGGATCCTAGGTACACGTAGGATTGAACAATTTCACAGTTGCCAGTCACAGAAATGTCAGGTTGATTTAGTTCAGTTCGGTCTACGATTATCATCTTGGTTTTGTCTCTGTTGATCACAAGCCTGTAGGAGAGGCTTGTTGTCTCTAAACGTGTCAACAGGTGTTCCATGTCTTTTTTTATTTGAGCGAGAAGAGTAGTATCATCGTATCTCATCATAAGTTGGATATCTTCCGACCTCCTACTGAAACACCCTTGTCCCAATGTTCCAAAGCGATTCTCATGATATACTTACTCCGTATATATGTGTGTGGAGACGTAAGAAAACAGTATTAGCTGTAAGTATCAAGAACGGCGTAAGTTTACTGAGCACACAGCTATATTCTTAAAAAAAATCTGCGTCGAACGGTCTGGGTCTCATATCGCTACTATAAGATTTTTACAATAGGTATAATTTTGAAAAGTTTCCTTGTTCAATTAGCTAGGAATAAGTCACTTAAACACAGTGTTTTAACACTACACTACAGCAAAAGTTCAGTTTATTATTAAACATCTGATATAACTAACAGCATTCCTATGCCAATAAAGTGTAATGTATTATATCAGCATTTTAGAGTTAGTCTTACATCTGTTATATAGTAGGTAATGTATTAAATACCTATTCAAGTATAAGCATTTCAAATGTGTGGAAAATACGAAACTTATCTCCATAGAAGTCACCAAACTACTTACGACGTCAGGTCTTTAAATGAAAAGTCAATTGCTGTAAGTAGTAAAAAGCCTACAGGTAATAACTTTAACAAAAATATTTTCATTGCTCTTCATGAGTATTATTACTATAACAAAACTGTGTTACAAAAATCATATTTCTGTCAAAGATTTTTTAAAGACATTTTTAATTTTCTTTGGCTCTGGGGAAAAGTTGGGTTTTGGCTAAACAACTTACAGCAAACTTACAGCAAAAACGTTTTCTTGCATCGATATATATTATAATTAGTTGTCATGAAAAGCTAAGTATTTGTCGGTTCATGATTTTTTGTTTATTAATATGTTCTTTGTGCAGAGATAGTCCTGAATAATATTTCACGATGTATGAAAAGTGAGGAGCCTATTCTTTATATATATTCATTACTCAAAGTAAGTAATGACTTAATTTACTAAATAACTCTGCAATTTTCTATAAAATTGTTGTATTCCTTGTTTTAATTGACTCGAAACTCGTTACAAGTAAATTTTAAAATAAATATTAAAACAGTTATTTTTTTCAAAGTATCCGTAGTGTTTAACCTTAGTAAAAGTAATTTATATGTAACGTAAATAATGATATACATATTTTAAACAAAAATAACATTAAGTTAATGCGTACATATCTTAGAGAGGTAGGTAGGAGTATTTATCAAACACCCATATCAGATATGTATTGCTCCCATATAAGGCCTATTGTCACCTACAGGGCAGTGTTCCAGACGCCGGACAGTTTGAATTTCTTTGTCAGAAAATTCCAACAACTGTCCTAACCGGGAATCCAAACCAAGAGTTCTACATTCCAAAGCAGCGCTGCCACCACTACACCAACGATACATTAAAACGATATTTCTCATCATTGCTCATATTTATTCAATTCATTTGTGTGGCTTTGAATCTCGTAGACACTTTCTATAGGCACCCATCCAACCATCATTTGTTTTCTCTTAGTTGATTTTAACCGGTGTATGGGGATGTATTGCAACATTTGGTTTATCTAAGCAAGCATTAGCACTTAAAAATCATAATATTATAATAAAACTAAGGTATAAATACTAAAACATAACGCTCAATGTGTGGTTTCAGTTAAGTCTTAGGGTAAAATTATTTGAACTAAATGTGGTAGGCAATAGTCTGGTAGTATATCATTATATCCCTATCTATATCCAACCGTAGGTTGATGTTGTTTATCCGTTTGTCCATCTGTCCGTCTGACTGAGAGTCTGGTAGAGCAGGTAGGTCGTCCACCGACAATGTGGAAGACGTACTAAATAAGGTCGCAGGACTATCTTGGATGCATGCAGCTTTCATCTGGTCCTTCCGTATGCATATCTTCAGCAGTAAAAGTTTTACGTCACATATAATAATAAATGTAGGGAGCCCTTGTTTGAAAATTTTACTATTCCATGTGTAGGTTTTCACATGGATGTATATAGGTCGTAAAACCTACTAAGGAATTAGATTGCACTTCATTGTTCGGTATGTATAGGATTTAGTATGTACCAAGGCAAATAACTGGTTTTAATTTTGTTCTGCTAACTCCCACTACCATATAAATATACTTAATCCATCATCATCTTCACCTTAAAAAAAACCAAGTTACGTATCAAATATACCTGCCTATTAAGTTTGACATAGGGGACGGTCGCAGTGCTTTTTACCTACATTCTTTGGCATTAATATAAATTAAGATTGAAGAACTTTACAAATCGTAACATTGGCATTAATTTTATTTACACACACGAAGCTTCACAACTTTAATATGCAACATTTTATTCAATCTATTGTTTCCAATTTCATTTTCCGCCATAGCTTAACGATTTGATAGCGATATTCAATGCAGAACCACAAAACATCTTGACCATAAAATGCCTACTCATGTTTTTAGTTGCTACTGTAAGCTGTTAACTTTAAAAACAGTCAAATTAGTAATTGTGTAAAGTCAAGTCTTTCTCTTGATATATTCCAAAGAGAATACAATACTACGTATATATATATTTAAGGACGAATGAAAAGAGCTATACATATCTCAATAAGCTGGGTTCTAATTCTATATAGTTAAAAAAAATATTGTTCCAAGTGTGAACAGCACACCACACTTCGTATGTATTTTAATTACATACATTGCAGCAAGCATCTCTACCATGACATTAAGATATTGACCTTCGAAATCTGTGTATTATATCTGTGTATGTGTCCCCTTGAAAGGTCTATAAGCCTATTATATATACATTTATTGCTGAAAAGTAAGTAGTAGCTTAAGATGTCTTCATTAGTTTTCCAGCTAACTGTGACACTTAAGCTTCTTAGATGACGTTGCACCCTTTTTATGTCACTGCGTGGAGGTTGTCTGGACTCAAATTTATAAGAATAGCCACTTCACACACATGCGGACTCTGTAAAATCCATACCACTTCAGCCATTTAGGAATTTACGTAGGTACGTGCTATACATATGTAGTGGAAACGACTTTGCATGTATGTAATTAGTTTTACCATTACATAGAGGTGGCATCGAGAGTAACTTGATGAAGAAACTGATATATCTAGGGGTCTTTGCAACAAAGTTAACTCAAATTACATGACGCGTTTCTTATAAATTTAGGTACTCTTTAAGTCAAAGGTATCTTTTCCATAGCTTTATGCATTTCATTTCTATCTACACTAATCGTACCCGTCTAAACACTGAAGTAATAACATATACCTAGAGTATACAGACAGCGTCTCTACCTTAAGTAGATGTCTAAATAAATTTGATTCGTGAATACATATATAGGAATAAACAATTAAAAAACCTTAGAACGGCCAAATTGAACAAAGAAATGCGTGAAAAGATGTAAGACTAAGTGTATGTACCTCTACTAATAATATGGACAGATATAAGTCTGAAATAAATGAATTCTATTCTATTCTATGTACCAAGACAATTAACTGGTTTTATTTTTGTTCTGCTTACTCCCACAGTCCCACTACGATATAATTATACTATTTACATTATAAGATTAACTTAAAAATAAACCAACCTGCGTACCATATATTGGCACATCAAGATTGACCTAGGGGACGGTCGCAGTGTTTTTTACTTCCATTCCTTGACTTTCAGAAAACATATTATGTTAGATTGAAGAACTTTACAAATCGTAACACCTCTAAAATTTGGTATTCATTTCACTTACGTTGTGCGTAAGTTTGACCTGTATTAGAGTTTGTATCTCATCTGTAGTGGCTACTTTTCCGACAACTTCGCGACTTTAATGTGTTACATTTTACTTAATCTAGTGTTTCTAATCTTCATTTTCGAATGATTTAATCGCGATATTCAATGCAGAACCACAAAACATTTTTACCATAAAATGCCTACTCTGCACGCTTCTAGTTGCTACGGTAAGTTGTTTACTTTAAAAGCAGTCAAATTAATGATTTTGTCAAGCTATTCTCTTGATATATTCAACGGAAAATGAATAGAGCTATACATTTCTCAATAAGCTGAGTTCTTATTCAATATAGTTGAAAAAAAAATACTGTCCCAAGCGTGAATACCACACCACACTTTGTATTTATTTTATTAACATGGATGTATGTCGTACCAGTGACTAACGAATGATAACAAGTAAGCATCTCTACCATGACATTAAGATCGTGACCTTCAAAATCTGTATATTAATGTCCCCATGAAAGGCCTATAAGCCTATTATATGAAGATATATTTATTGCTCAAAAGTAAGTAATGGCTTAAGATGTCGCCATTAGTTTTCCAGCTAACTGTGACACCTTAAGCTTTTTGGAAGACGCTGCACCCTTTTTATACCACTGCGTGAAGTGTTGTTTGTACTCAAGTTCATAACAAACCCAAGCCTACGAAGGAAATTTAACGTTTACTTGTAGCATGTCATATCAGTAGTACGTAAAATGTTGAATTTTTACATGTTAGGAGCTCTTTTTCTCTACGATCATCAGAGCACTTAATGTTAAGTACCCCGATAGCCCGCACCAATTTTTTTGGTTCCTACTTTGTGTTGAAGCTGTTCGTCTATGGAACACTTTACTCTACGAAATTATATGCGCGCCTTCTTTAGGCATCTTCAAAAAACGTGTCAAAGCATTTAGCTTCGCGAAATAACTACCTGCAAACCTACTTATTATCTTTTTTATAATAATTAAATGGTATATGTATAGTATGTATATATTTTGTAGTATATTACGTATAGTATAATTATATAAGCATAGTTTGTATACAAGTATATTATAAGTATTTTTTATATTTATAATCTTGAGTTTTGCTATATGTAGTGTTTAGTACACTTGTTTTATTCACACCGTCCTTATAAGTTTATGCCTATTTCTTTCCGTGAATGGTTGTCTGAAAGAGATTGCTCTGAGCGATAAGACCACCCATTCTGACACTTTAAATTTAAAGTACCTATTTAATTGTGAAATATTTTGATTGTGATTTTATTTTATTCTATTTTATTTATTTGTAACATATATTTGTATTATGGTGTTTCACTAAAGAGTTAATCTACATATCTGTATAATTATCAATCAAGTACTTATAGTAGTATTCATGATTTACACAATTTCATGACATTACCTATGTAAACGTGGGCAGATGTCTTGAAGATCATTGAAATTTTGAAATAAACTCGCTATGAAAGACTTCTATTTCCTCGTAGGCTCAAAACTCGGACTCGCTTCGCTTAGAAGCACGCTCGGCCTTCGGCCTCACTTCACTTAGTAAGACGCTCGGCCTTCGGTCTCGCTTCGCTTAGAAGCATGCTCGGCCTTCGGCCTCGCTTCGCTTAGAAGTACGCTCGGCCTTCGGCCTCGCTTCGCTTAGAAGCATGCTCGGCCTTCGGCCTCGCTTCGCTTAGAAGCATGCTCGGCCTTCGGCCTCGCTTCGCTTAGAAGTACGCTCGGCCTTCAGCCTCGCTTCGCTTGGAAGCACTCTTGGCCTTCGACCTATATAGCTCGGCCTGCGGCCTCGCCAGTATAGCTCGGCCTACGGCCTCGCAGGCTCTAATTTCGACCTATGGCCATTGTGAAAATTATGAACAATGCCGTCATCAAAAAATGGGTTCCATATTTCTAATTGGGGACTCTAAAAACCCTTAGATATCGATTTTCAGTCGAATTGGACCATTATTCCAGGAAGCCGCCATCTTGAATCCACCATCTTGAATTATTGACATTTCCGCCAAATTGCATTTCCGGTCCCGTAAAATATTAGTTCAAACCCCCCGTACCTATCCTTAACGGTTTCGGCGTTATAAGCATTTACATTTTGTATGGGCGCGATCGTCTTTTGTTCGGGAGGTGTGTTTTTTTTTTAATTTTTAAGAAATGCCCATGGTGCTTGCCAATATTAGTTTTGGCACTAACTACCTATCTCTTTTAGTTTCCGAGAGCCGTCAAGCTGTTCCATCAGAAGGTTCAGATTCAGCTCCTTTCAGATGTCACTTAAGGACGTAAGACCACTGCCTATACTTTTCACCTACAAAGCCTCAGCGTTCCATCATGGCAACATGTCGAAAAACAACGATACAATTTCCAGAGAAAAAAATTGTATGGCGGCCATGTTGAAAAATGACGTCATCAAAAAATGGATTTCATATTTCGAATCAGGGTCTCTAAAAACCCTTAGATATCGATTTTCAGTCGGATCGGACTAATATTTAAGGTAGCCGCCATCTTGAATCCGCCATCTTGGATTTTTGACATATCACCCAAATTGCCCTTCCGGTCCCCTATCATATTAGTTAAAACACCTCATACCTATCTTTAATGGTTGCGGCGTTATAAGCATTTCCATTTTGTATGGGAACGATCGTCTTTTGTTCGGGAGGTGTGTTTTTTTTTTAATTTTTAGAAAATGCCCAGGGTGCTTGTCAATATTAGTTTTAGCACTTACCTCCTATCTCCTTTAGTTTGCAAGAGCCGTTGACCTGTTCTACCTGGTATTCCACGTTCAGCTCCATTCAGTTTCTCCTAAAGTCAGCTATCGTAACCCCACATATAACCCTACAAAACCATCAGCCCCATCACGCCCACTGGGAGAAATGACCCATTGAAATTCCAAAAAAACATATGTATGGCGGCCATATTGAAAAATGACGTCATCAAAAAATGGTTTTCATATTTCGAATGTGGGACCCCAAAAACCCCCCGATACCAATTTTGAGCCGGATCAGACCAACTTTCAATTCGGCCGCCATTTTGAATCCGCCATCTTGGATTTTTGACACTTTTACCAAATTACCCTTCCGATTCCCTATGACATTTGGTCAAACACTTTATACTTATCTCATACGGTTTAGGAATTATAAGCATTTACATTTTGTATGGGAGCGATCGTCTTTTGTTTGGGGGGTATGTTTTTTTTTTAATTTTTGGCAGTTGCCCAGGGTTTTGGTCATTTTTAGTTTTGGCACTAACCCCCTATGATTTATAGTTTCCGAGAGCCGTTCACCTGTTCCATCACACTTCCACATTCAGCTCATCTCGGACTTTTCCCTTTGGTTTCAGTACCCCCCCTACACTTTTTCCCTACATCTTCTATACTCCCCATTGCTCCTTTATACCGTTCCATTTATGTCAGTGAGTGAGTCAGTGAGTGGTAATCCATCTTTATATAATGAGACTAGCTTTTTGGGCGGTGCGCGGGCCACGAGTGGCCCGCGTTTGTCCTTGTGTATTTGTTTTTGGTCATCAAACTTTTAACCATTTGAACAGAAAAGTAAAAATTTTCATACAAGTTCAATTGCATAAATTTTGCCTCTAATAACAGTTGAAGTCGGGGCATAGAAGCCATTCGGAATTTTTATTTAAAAAAAACTGGTCCTTGTGTATGCTTGTTAAGGGATTCAACCCCTTAGTGCAGTGGTTAACGTGAGCAGTTGCCTTGGAGACCAGCTTGAGAGGTGGAAAAATGATCTGCATTCAGTTATGTAAAAAATCATAACTCCCATACAAGTTACAAAGCGAGCATTTCTCTTAGAGCAATTGAGGCTCAAGGATAGAGCGGTTAGCTTGAGTTAAAAAGACAAAAAAGTGTGGTATAGTCGTTAGATTGTAAATAGTAGTACATACCAGAATTCTTTTCAATTTTTTTTAGGGGCCCTACTTCTAAGTGTGGTCGGTGGTAAATGTGTCACAAGAGTCTCCACAGGTGTCCAAGGAAACTTCCTTCGAGATCTTTTTTATTCAAGCTTCCTTTACAATAACATGATTGTTTGGAAGAGATCGCTCTGACCGATAAGACCGCCCATTGTAACACTTAATTTTAAGTTTTTTATTGTTGAGTAATAGTATTCAATTATATTAAGCCATTCATACCAACAGCTAATTTTAATTAATTTGTCTGGAAGATATTTTATAGGTGAATCATACTCGTAAAACCATGTTATTATATTGAATCATATTATTGTAAGCAATTACATAAAATTTAAGTACCTATATATTTTCAATAAACAATAACAATGTGAAAATACCTGTGTTTGGATTGAACTCCTACGTGACAATTCTCTTGAACCGATGTATTTTAAAATTTTAACACAAGTAGTCCGTAAAGTAGTACTTCTAATAGAAAACTAATCTGATGTCGGATAATATTTTCAAAGCAAGGCGGTGCACGCATTATGCTTATTAAAATATTTATAAAGCGAAAGCGTATTTGTCGCTTCGTAGTTTATTGTTTGTTCGTTCTTCTTTTATGTGTTGATGAAAGTTCACACAGAAATAGACTGCAAAACAATGTGCTTCGGTATATTAAATATCCACGCAGACGGAGCCGCAAACTCCATGATATTTGAACCATGCTGGCCATATCTTACATCAGTGTATGTTACGAGTAATGACTTATGGCCCTGTTATCTAACTATGGTCCTCATAATATGTAAGCTTAAAATCGTACAATTCGTTACAACAATCGTACAAGTCTGTGCTCTGAGTCACAGTACGTGATTGAATCAGAAATGAGATGAGCCGTAGGACCTGTCGTAGAACAAGTCGCTCGCCTGACGTCATGCATCACGCTTGCACATACAATCCATATCCATTGCAATACATAATTTTAAACTGCAACAGTTAAAAACCCTGCACGGCAAAGCACTGCGCTCAGCATCCTGATTTATGCAAATGTTAACTCTCTTGCCCTGTAATTTTGCTGGAAACATTCACCAAAACACAGTAATATTTGCACACTACTGCTTCACCGTTGAATAACTGCCAAAGGAACTCTTCCATGCTGACTCTGGCAAAGTCCTACTGCTAAATATAAATAATTATTCTCACCCAAATAAATTTATGTATAGCTCATAAATTTAATTAGTTAAGTATCCATCTTTCATGTCCGTATCTATCCATCCGTCAGTTACTGCTGTTTTGTCTTGGATCCATCTAAACTATACTATATTATGACTTTGCTCTGACCAGATAGGTACTTCGCGTTTTTTTTCCATGTGTCCGTCTGCTCGTCTGTCCGTCCAAACGCAAAAAAAAAAACAAAATAAGACGCACTTTATACACAGTCCACATCACATCCACCTAAGCACGTTGTATTTTTTCTCGTGAAAGTGTGTGGTACCGTAAAAACAGTATTAATTAAGAATGTAACACGGCTCCTTTTTTATATATACCCTATATTTATATAATATATTATATATTTTGCAAATTTACGTTATAATTAAAGTGGTAGTAAAAAAGTATCACTCAAAACTTGGTAAAAATAAACTATACCAAAAAAATGTATACTCGTTATTTTTAAACAAAAGATAACAAATCGTCAAGTACCTGTATATTTGACGATTTGTTATCTTGCGTTGCTATCCGCGAAGAGGTGAGCAACAGTGTTTGAAATACCTGTGTTTTGTCGGATATTTTTTTGATCCCATGCAATAGGAGGCGAGCCTATTGCCACCTACGAGACACTGTTCCAGACTCCGGACTGCTATTGAGAATTACTTTGCCAGAAAATCCCACCCCGAGATTCCAAAACAGCGCTTCCATCAATTCTAGACCAAACGAGCAAGGCCGCTGGCTGGCGAGCTAGTTTATACATCTGTATACTCAAGTTACGTGGTGTGTTCATGACATCTGCTCACTTATAATATACAATATGTAATCAGTAACAACTCTTTTATTAAATCGACCTTAAACATACCTTTTTTTTATTCATTTCTACCTACTTACCGTACCAGTAGTAATGTAAGCAGTAATATTCGCAATACTGTGGTTTGGAATGAAAGGTATGGGTGACTTAACTTTTCTGTGTCTCAGAATTACAGGCGCAGTACCAGCCGCAAAGGTTGCCACTTAATACCAGGTGGGCTTCGTGCATATGCGGACTCCTAAAAACACAAAGAAAAAACCCTAACCTATATACTTGTTAGTAATCTTAGTACGGGGGTATGACTGTGTGAATATTATTCATAATAACTTGCAATTTGTTTTTATTGGCAAACGGACGGGCAGCTAAGTGATCACTGTTGCCCAGGACTATCCGCAATACGAGAAGTCTCGAGGTTGAGTTGCCAGCCTTTGAGGAAGCAATTCAGGCCATTCCAATGATACCTCATTTAAAACATAATATATCTGAATATATTTAATCGTTAGGAACTTGGGCATCCATATTGCAATGTGAATGTGAGCAGGGCACATAACACGCCAAACTGATGGCTGATAGAGCCAGATGGTTCTGGAACCCTGCATGGCACTGAACGCTTCGCTTTTGCAGTGGAGATTACAGACCAGCAAGCGCAGCGTGGGTCGTCCACTGATAAATTGGATATCAAACGACCTCATAAACGTCTCAAGAAGACGTTGGATACGAGCCGCTTCCATCTCGTCCTTTCATAAATCTATGGGAGATGCTCATCTTTAGCAGTGGACATCTTACGGCTGAATTGATAGTAGTGAGATCCTGGTATAAAATTTGATTGTTTCTTGTATGTATATATCGACATTCCACGTGGATGTATGTCGGTTCAAGCCTCATATCTAAATATATTAAATAAATAAATTCAGCTCCCAAACGTATATCTTGTAAAAATGTTCGCATAAAAATTTATGGTTTGTTCATCTTTTATTTCACACACTGTTTCTTTTATTATTCACATTTGTAAAAATGTCACTCTCACAACAATTTATTACCAAATAATAAAAAGTACGTCAAGTAGTGTGTCTGTAGGTAATATTATTTGTGCACTACTCTATCTTTAGTCATAAACCACAAGCCACAATTATTCATTACTTAGTTTCAAACGCTTCGCCGGCCGCTACCGCGGCATGCTCGCTTTGCTCGCTCGGCTTGCGCGTAGTTTTGTAACAGTTCAAACCGAACCTAACCTAGGGTTGGATAATAAATTAAGTGTCGGTGAAATGCAGGGATACCTTTCGTATGCCATATTCTAATAACTTATGAGTCCTGCATGTTAGAAAACATTTGTTAATGCGCAGGCACTCATACTAACACTGCAGCAAAATAATGAATTATTTCAGTTAATTTTTCAACATCTCCGAATGTTTTTACCTCTTCAAACTAAGGTAACACTGTGGCTCTCTTTTCAGACTCATACTCAATTATTTATTGCAGTCGTATGTATATTTTTATAGATCTTAAGGTTATGGTAGTAATAAAGGCACTATTCGTGTGTAGCAATATTAGAGGTATAATACTAAGAACGGGCCGACTCATTCATGTTACTCTAAATAATTTAACATTTATTAAAATAATTATTTATCAACATTTAAAATAAATGCATGAATCGTTCATGACTTCTTCCAAGTAACGGTAGCATTTTTTTAGTAGTAAGTTGTTTAATTGCTTTGTAAAAATATAATGCCTCTCTTTATAGCTTTTAAGTCATAAGGTATTTGATAAAGTAAGTATTTATTGACATAACATTTTTAATTTTGGTATAGGCACTACTAATTTTTATTAAAATTTGTTGGATACTTTCAAAAAATGTGGGTATTTTCTAAACAAACTATTTACTGTCATACCTTGTCTATACAAAATAACTATTTGATAAATAAGAACGCCTCCAAAACGTTTGAATCCATTTTATCGACTGTCTGCAAGCTTACTTTCGTCCATGAGCGACTCCACGACTCTCATGCTATGCCTTGCATCTACAATATTCAATCGGTTTTCTTATCTCTATGTTACGGAACGCTCTAACTATTAAATACCTCATGATATACAAAAGGAATAAGAACAACCACATCAAAAATAAACCCAAATATATTTTCTATTTTTTTAAATTACCCTTAAGCCTATAGTCATTTGATTTGATGCATTATGAAAAATAACATACCTACCATTAGATTCGCCTTAGCCACGCAAATGTCATTACATTTATTACCTCTCAATAAATCAAATATATAGTTTGCTTTTATAATATTTACATACTGCACAAAAAAAAAATAACAAAACAATGGTGCACCAAAAGAAAAATCTCCTAAATTTTTGCGTGACTTATAGAATCAGCCTCGCAAAATGTTTAAACAAAGTTATCTTCATTTTCCCCAACCTTCATGCGCTGCCTTCCGCCTCAAGTACTCGTACCAGAAGCCTTCGGCTCTCCTATCTTTGTTCAGTGTGATCAGTGTTTATTTATGACACTGAACATGGTCACTGTCATAGGTGAACATAGTCTTAGTTGTAAGGTATTTTATAAAACTTTTCATAAAATAGCAAGCGATTACCACCCTACCTACCATGCTCTACATAAAACATATATACACTATCATCAACTAATATTAAATTGTAAAAGTACTCGAGACTTCAAATGGATTTATAAATGGAAGTTTGCTACTCCTACACGAAAAAGCAACTGAACTGATTTATGTAAAATTTTGAACAGAAGTAGTCTTTTACAACGCTTGTACTTTTACAACTGAAAAAACTGTAGTAAAATTTTCAGGGCACGCAGCTTGCTTATTATAATCAGTGATGTCTGTTCGGCACGCTCACTTCGCTCGCTCGGCTTGCACGTACTTTTTCGCAGTTTAAATTTAACCTAACCTAAGGTTGCAACCACAATCATTCATAAATATAATAAGTATTAACTACTTGTTTGTGATTAAAAATTAATTTATTTAAAGTGAGTAAAAAGCTGTTTTCAAACATTTGATAACTAATGTAATTATAAAAGGAAATACCTAAAAATGGAACTGACTTCAACACCTAAAAGTGTGACATAACTTGTTGAAAGTCAGTACCATTATAGTTCAAAAGTAGTTATTATCAGAATAGTTTGCGCATGGTACCGACTTTAACATGTTATTCTCACTTTTTGGTGTTGAAGTCGGTTAATGTTTTTAGTGAGCCTTGCTACTTACGTGATATATTGTTTTTGACCGTCAATGATGACGTCGTTAAGAAAGGCGATCGATAATATAGCACTTTCCAGTAATTGGAATGTAACTCAAAAACTGTTTCACACAATTTCATGAAATTTAAATGGGTAGTCCCATTTAAATTACTCACATATATACCCACGGAAGTATACTCTACCAAACCAAAAAAAAAATAACTTTAAGAATCGGTGCATAAATGGGGGAGAAACGGTTAACATACCAAAAAAAACGTGCAATGGAACATATAACCTCCTCCTTTTTTGAAGTCGGTTACAAAGAATAGTATGTCAAACAATCTACGAAGAAAGACTATTATTTATTCGTAGCAAACAATACATTATTAAATGTGATATTTCTGAAGTTATTGGATATTGTAAATTAAAGAAAATTTTAGAATTATCATTTAATTAGATGAACCATTATATTAAAATTTAAATTATATTAATTATTTTAGATTAATTAAAAGAAGTACTGCTTAATAAAAATGCTGTTTCACGTATGGTTTTCTACATGGATGTATTGAATAAGAACTTATGGTAACGCGAACCGGCCCTTACATGGATTCAGGTTTCAAGTAATAAACCCAAGTTTATTTACAGTAATAATTAGATTTAGTAAACCATCCTTGTAGAAATCCAAAAACGCACAGATACCTTCAATGCACTGCTGTTTTTACGGCAGCGTGAAAATTTTTGATACTTACTGTGTACCTTAGTCATGTCAAGATATTAGTTTACTTTACTTTAGTTTAAATCTTCCAAAATAATTTCCAATTTTTTAAATACATTCATTATGTCAGTTAAACAGACCAACTTGGTCGTCTTCAAGTGATACTCTGCATTGCATAATGAGAATATTCACAGACGACAGTCTGTGAACTCCGGTCGATCGGTTTCCAAGGGCAGAGTTCTCGTTAAGTGATGACATCTTTTTCAAAATTATTTTAACTGACTTTCTTTGCTTGGTAAGGATGTTAAAATACAGAGATACGCAATGTCCTCCATCTAGTTTACTTTTTCACGTTTGAGTAAAGAAGAAATATACGTTTGTTTGTTTGAATTGAATACGCTCCGAAACTTCTCCACCGATATGAAAAATCTTTCACCTTAAGAACCCTACGTTATCTCTGATGAACAAAGGCGCTAGAATATTAAATAAAAGTGTAGGATCCTTGTGAAAACTTCGATAATGTAACCAAAGGTGTGAAAAAACAAATAAATCCATATAAAGCGTACGCTGGGGGAACTATTGAAAATAGAGCATAGTGGTGTACTTCCGTTTTGTAGTAGACATCAATACGAGTATCTACAAAAATCTCCGGAATGATGACTATGACTAACTAATACAGTTTTGTCACAATAACTAATAGTATATTTCCTTGTTAAAATATGCAATAGTAACGCTGAAAAATCTGTATTATGTGTACGCTGCGGACACTATTGACAATATACCACAGTTGTTTAGACATAATCAATATTTACAAAAATGTCCGCGTTACCATATGTCTAATTATTACAATTATATCACATATATATGCTTAGTGTTCCATCCAAATGGGAGCTATGAATAAGATCTGCTCTAAGTGTACCTTATACTGCCAAAAAATTGGGCCAATTAACTTAATCGTATGTGTTGTGAAAAAAGTCTCTCCAATATTCAGCAGCCGCCTCAGACAATAACAAATCTTTGACAAATAATCATTCACTGTCTGGATATTTTTAACCAACATACGTGAACCTGACGCTCCTCCTTGCTTTGCTCGTCGTTGCACGTATCATATACTTTGCTCAGACCAAATAATCCACAAAAGGAATGTTTAATTTGGTATGCAATTATTATATTTCACAGACAGTTTGTTAATTTTGTAGCATAGTGATTAGTCATATTAGTCATTGGTGTTGATAACGATGATTTATGTTAGCTATTATATTGGTTTACCGTTAAACAGTTAAACTAAAGTACTTCGTACCTTGTTATTATGTCTATATTTGAGTACAAATGACTTGAAGCCGAATTGGAACGCCACCCAAATAGTTGTATGTGGTCGAAGTATACACTTTTGTTACTTCTATAAGTTTTAAATTTTTTACGCAACTGAATGCAGAACATTTTTGAACCACTCAAGCTGGTCTTAGTTAAGTATAACTAAATAAGTATCCAAGTTTGTTTGAATGTAGTACTTACATTAACATTTGTAGGATTGTTCTAAGATATAGGTATAGTTAACAAAAAGTATAGACATGCACGCAGAAACCTAGTACGAAAGTGTGCTGAAAGACACCTGAGTCAGCTTCTGCATACTGACTGTCTTCGTTATGAAATTGTTAATTAACGGCGACTATCCTCAGCTTAGAAAACATAATTGCCGTAACGCATTGTTGATATATCTTTGGCGAAACTGCTTAAAATCCCGTTTGAACCTGTGGTTAACCACTTCCACTAACTAAAGGTTACTATGTAAAACACATAAATGCAATACATCACGTATGAATAGCAATACTTGGCTATTACCGAAACTATCATGTTTAATAGATAATTAATCTGGAAAGAATTATATTTTGAATTTGGCGCCATAGTAATTTTTAAATATACCTATCTAACTATGTAACATACATAGCTGTTGGAAGGACCAGGATTTGCATTATCCTTTGTTCTTTCATGCTCAAACTTCTAAATCTTCATGGGCATTGAAGATCATAGGTTACCTACATTTATTATTATATGAGACGTAAAACTTTTACTACTGAAGATATGCATACGGAAGGACCAGATGGAAGCTGCATGCATCCAAGATAGTCCTGCGACCTTATTTAGTATGTCTTCCACATTGTCGGTGGACGACCTACCTGCTCTACCAGACTCTCAGTCAGACGGACAGATGGACAAACGGATAAACAGCATCAACCTACGGTTGGATATAGAAGTTTGAATGGGTTTTGAACCCGCGTCTTCTGACAAACCGTATCCTAGGCCACCAAGACGATACCAAATCTATCGTTTTTAATGTAACATTACTTACATGTAACAATTCCGTGTCAATCAATCAAGTTAGAATCAAAAAGTAAGCTTGCAGTAAACATTTAAAAAACGATAAACTTAGTGCGGTTTTAAATCCAAAAGCAAAATTATTTACTAAGTTTTCTATTAATTTACCACTATTCATGCCATATTATATACGCCTCTCTGCAGCCGTGATTTTTTTTCGCTATAAACTATAAAGACCAGACCATGGCAGTTAAAATCATTTTCAAAGTATCTCGAGGGAATATAAAAATACAATACATGGACGGGTACTGAACCATCGTCATCTTACAATCTGTGTTAATGTTATCCGCCCTAACCGCTAAGTTAGCGAAGCACACATTCTAGCTTGGAATAATAAATAAAAATAAAATAAACATTTTTTTATTTCCAACTTACAATTACAATAACATTGCTATAAATATATATCTTTTTAGAGTTAGCCTTTAAATGGTCGCCTTTCCATGTGGTAAAGGTATTGGTCAATCATTGGTTCTAAGACGCGCTACATGGCAAGCTTGGAATATATCTTCCTAATGGATTTTAATCCTCGTATTAGGGGATAAATTGCAAAATTTGGTTTCTTTAACCAAGCGTTAGTGCTTCAAAAGTCATATATTAAAAACTTGGGAAATTCAGACACATATACAACGCGATATAACGAAATATATAACACTGAAACTACTTTTATACCGTAAAACTGGCCATATGCGAAAAGACCTTTAGAGATCGGTAGCGATATTTCAAATGCGAAAGTGTTTGTCGGTTCGTTGCTTGTTTGTTTGGCCTGCTTTTACATTCAAACTACTGAAACAATATTGATGGACTTTGGCACAAAGGTAGCCTGTATATCGTATGTAGTCACTATACATATACCTGGTACAGCCAAATTTAAAGTAATTTGATTGGTTCGCTGGATAGAAATGCATTTTATAAAACTTTTGAATAACATTTTAAGTGATTACTACTACAACAGAAGCGATTTAATTTAAACTTCAAACGCAAAAAGTGATAGCATCAATGATCTTTACATACATTTTCAAACTAACACTCATTATGTAGGATAATACATTTTCAGGCCGGTGCGGGATGGAGCGCACAGCTTTCTTAATATAATTCCCCCTTCTTCGTCGTTCACTCTTGACATCGGAGTCGTGGTTGAAGACGATGATTTCCTTTAAATATTGCAGCGCTATCCATTGCGGTCTTCTGCGTTTCGAGGGCTTTGAACTATGGAAGTTTCTGTTGCAGCTTTTATGATAGAGACATTACTCCGAAACGCTGTCCAAGGGATTCATTTTTTGTTACTTAATATGTCCTTAGCACAGAGATAGACCTGTATGTATTGCAACAAAAGAGAGAAAATTACAAATTCTAGGATGAGGTTCGAACACGCGTCTTCGGAGTTCGGTACAACTCCATATGACTGATGCGAGCATTTATCTCTGTAATTAATTTTAACCATCATATTTTTTTGGGGGCAGATTGCAAAATATCATTTCGCTATGCAGCCGTTAGAGATTCAAAATATACGTGTTTGTCGAGTCATCGTTAGTTAATTTGTTTGTTGTGAAACAACTTTACATTAAATTAAGTTTTCACTATTACATGGAGGTGGTATCGATAGTAACTTGATGAAGAAGCTGATACATCCATGAGTATGAAATCTTTGCAACAAAGTTAACTCAGGTTACATGGGACGTTCCTTATATAATTAGGTACGAATAAATAGGTACAACTATTTTATTCAAAGGTTCCTTTTCCATAGCTTTTGGCCTTCCAATACTTTCTACCCTAATCGTACCAGTCTAAACACTGAAGTAATAATATATAGAGTATACAGACAGCGTCTCTACCTTAAGTATATGTCTGAATAAAGTTGTTTTGTTAATACATATGTAAGACAACTTATTAAAATTGTAGATAATTTACAGTACTTTAGTCATATTGTAACTTCCAGTCTGAAGGATGACGCCAATATAGAACGCGAGGCGCCTTTAACAATATATTATGGCATTGTAGCGCTTCTGAAATGTTCACAGCCCCGGGTCGGCTCATTTCATTCCATCCAGAGGAAACGCATAGCATCCTTCATGTCCAAAGTAGACATAAGCAACAACACTGGCATCAGAATTCTAGCGGATAGACTTGTACTGACACCAATGTATACAAGATGGATGGAGATCGCCACCTAATCATTACTACTACCTATTATATATTCTATTCCATTCAATATTTTGTTCCCTACGTGTTTTGAATTATTGATAATGTGTGAAATAAAAAACTATCCATACACTAACATAGAGAAAAAAAACTTTGAACTATGTTGTTAGTAGACTCCTTATATCCTATAGCCTATAGCATTACACTAATACATTTAAAATATCATCGTGTAACACAAAAAATGTGACAGTACCTAAGCATATGGAATAGACTCTCTATTAGATAACTCTTTCAAGAAAAAGCTGCGTCAAATCACTAACATGAATACTGATGATCATAATTAACACTGAAACTACTTTTACCTACTCCTGAAAACTGAACGTTTTAGATTATATTTTCAGCTATTACATCAGTATATAATAATATTATTTTAAATGCGAAAATATTTGTCGGTTCGTAATTAATTAGTTTGTTTGTTCTGCTCTACGCTTAAATTAGTGAACCGATGTTCACAAATCTTGCCACATAGGTATCCCGTAACGGGAAGTCACTATAAACGCAAGAAGGTCCGCGGCTGAAAGGTAGTTTATAATATTTAAACCTTATCCGTAAATACTTGGATGTTGTAACATCGATTAAGGAATTAGATTGCATTAGCTCTCATGTGTGTGTTTGTACGTGTCTCTTGACCCCGTCGATGCCTGTGTATATTGTGGACTGGTTGCAAATAGTTCAATCGTCAGCTGTGTTGCGGAGCCACAAATAATACATTTATATTGGTCAGTATAAATATCAAAAATATAAAATGGTCAGTTCGTACCTACATACATAATTAATAATCCATCGAACCTTCTCAAAGTTGTTTACTGTAAAAGTAGTCAATTGAAAGTTTTTTTCAAATCAAGTCCTTCTCTTGATATTTATAAGGAAAAATTAAAAATGCTTGCTCTTTTTCAATCAGCTAAGTTCTTATTCTATAAGTAATGATATTTTTATATGTATGTATGTCATTGTATTATACTAAAAGGTATATATATGGAGCTAAATGAAATATAGTAAGTAAATTCTCATTACATGGAGAATATTTTACAATTCAATTGTACAAGTATGTACAAACAGCGTCTCTACCATAAAGATCTCTTAAACTTTTTACAAATCGTAACGCCTTTTAAGACTTGGGCATTTATTTTGTTTATAGGGTCTGTGTAAACATTATATATCATTTTTTGTATTTCTTGTTTTGATTCACAGGAAACTCATTACAAGTAAACTTTAAAATAAATATTTAAACATGTAGTATAAGTTTGTTTTCAAAGGATCCCTGGAGTTTAACTTTAGTAAAAGTAATTTATATGTAACGTAAATAATGATATACATATTTTAAACCAAACATACCATTATGTTCATGCTTACATATCTTAGACAGGTAGGTTCATGTATTTATCAAACACCCATACCAGGTACGTATAGGTACCATACTCGTATAAGGCCTTTTGTCACCTACAGGGCAGTGTTCCAGACAGTGTGAATTTCTCTGTCGAAAAATTCCAACTGTCCTAACCGGGAATCAAACCTACATACATTCCAAAGCCACCACTACACCAACGATAAATCTTAAAACAATATTTCTCATCATTGCTCATGTTCATTCAATTCATTTGTGTGGCTTTGAATCTTAGACACTTTCTATAGGCACCCATCCAACCATCATTTTTTTCTCTTAGTTGATTTTAACCGGTGTATGGGGATGTATTTCAAGATTTGGTTTATCTAAGCAAGCATTAGCACTTAAAAACCATAATACTATGATAAATCTAAGGTATAAATACTAAAACATAACGCTCAATGTGTGGTTTCAGTTAAGTCTTAGGGTAAAATTCTTTGAACTAAATGTGGTAGGCAATAGTGTGGTAGTATATCATTATATCCCTATCTATATCCAACCGTAGGTTGATGCTGTTTATCCGTTTGCCCATCTGTCCGTCTGACTGAGAGTCTGGTAGAGCAGGTATGTCGTCCACCGACAGCTTCCATCTGGTCCTTTCGTATGCATGTCTTCAGCAGTAAAAGTTTTACGTCTCATGTGATACCCTAATGTAGGTAACCCTTGTTTGAAAATTTTATTATTCCATGTATATCTTTTCACATGGATGTATATATGTCGTAAAACCTACTAAGGAATTAGATTGCACTTCATTGTTCGGTACGTATTGGATTTAGTATGTACTAAGACAATTAACTGCTTTTAATTTTGTTCGGCTAACTCCCACTACCATATAAATATACTTATTCCATCATCATCTTTACTTAAAGAAAACCAAATTACGTATCACACAATATAAACAATATAAACCTGCCTATTAAGTTTGACCTAGGAAACGTTCGCAGTGCAGTATTTCCATTCTTTGGTATTAATATAAGATAAGATTGAAGAACTTTACACATAGTAACGTCTATGAAACTTTGGCATTCATTTTATTCACTAACGAATGACATTGCAGTAAGCATCTCTACCATGACATAACATTGATCTACGAAATCTGTGTATTAATGTCCCCCTTGAAATGCTTATAAGCCTATTACATATATATTTATTGCTTAAAAGTAAGTTATAACTTAAGATGTTCCAGCTAACTGTGACACCTTAAGCTTCTTGGAAGACTTGCACCCTTTTTATGTCACTGCGTGGAGGTTGTCTGAAGGAAATTAAACGCTTATTTGTAGCATGTCATATCAGTAGTACTCGTACTAATAGTTGTGTTCATGATGATTAACATTACCTATGTTAACATGGGCATTGACATTTTGAAATAAAGTTGGCGAAAGCTTGGCCTTTGAACTCGCCATGAAAGGCTTCTATTTCCTCGTGGGCACAAAACTCGACCGCGCTTCGCTTAAAAGCACGCTCGGCCTTTGGCTTCGCTTTGCTTAGAAGCATGCCCGGCCTTCGGCTTTGCTTCGCTTAGAAGTACGCTCGGCCTTCGGCCTCGCTTTGCTTAGAAGGACGCCCGGCCTTCGGCTTCATTTCGATTAGGAGCTCACTCGGCCTTCAGCCTCGTTTCGCTTAGAAGCACGCTCGGCCTTCGGCCTCGCTTTGCTTAGAAGCATGCTCGGCCTTCGGCCTCGTTTTGCTTAGAAGCACGCTCGGCCTTCGGCCTCGCTTTGCTTAGAAGGACGCTCAGCCTTCGGCCTCGTTTCGCTTAGAAGGACGCTCGGCCTTCGGCCTTGCTTCACTTAGAAACACATTCGGCCTTCGGCCACGTCAATATAGCTCGGCCTGCGGCCTCGCCATTATGACCAACGCCGTCATCAAAAAATGGGTTTCATCTTTCTAATTGGGGACTCTTAAAACCCCTAAATATCGATTTTCAGTCAGATCAGGCCATTATTCAAGGTAGCCGCCATCTTGAATCCGCCATCTTGGATTTTTAACATTTCCGCCAAATTGCATTTACGGTCCCTTAAAACATTAGTTCAAACCCTCCGTACCTATCTTTAACGGTTTCGGCGTTATAAGCATTTACATTTTGTATGGGCGCGATCGTCTTTTGTTTGGGAGGTGTGTTTTTTTTTTAATTTTTGTTAGTTGCCCAGGGTGCTTGTCAATATTAGTTTAAGCACTTACCCCCTATCTCTTTTAGTTTCCGAGACCCGTCAAGCTGTTCCATCAGAAGGTACACATTCAGCTCATTTCAGGTGTCACTTAAGGACGTAAGACCCTGCCTATATTTTTCACTTACAAAGCCTTAGCGTTCCATCATGCCAACATGTCGAAAAACTACGATAAAATTTCCAGAGAAAAAAACTGTATGGCGGCCATGTTGAAAAATGACGTCATCAAAAAATGGATTTCATATTTCGAATCGGGGACTCCAAAAACCCTTAGATATCGATTTTCAGTCGGATCAGACTAATATTTAAGGTAGCCGCCATCTTGAATCCGCCATCTTGGATTTTTGACATTTCCGCCAAATTGCATTTTCGGTCCCCTTAACTATTAGTTCAAACACCCCGTACCTATCTTTAACAGTTTCGGCGTTATAAGCATTTACATTTTGTATGGGCGCGATCGTGTTTTGTTTGGGAGGTGTGTTTTTTTTTTAATTTTTAGAAAATGCCCATGGTGCTTGTCAACATTAGTTCTGGCACTTACCCCCTATCTCCTTTAGTTTCCGAGAACCGTTGACCTGTTCTACCTGGTATTCCACGTTCAGCTCCATTCAGTTTCTTCTAAAGTCACCTATCGTAACCCCACATATAACCCTACAAAACCATAATCCCCATCACGCCCACTGGGAGAAACGATCCATTAAAGATCCAAAAAAACATATGTATGGCGGCCATATTGAAAAATGACGTCATCAAAAAATGGTTTTCATATTTCGAATGTGGGACTCCAAAAACCCCCCGATACCAATTTTGAGCCGGATCGGACCAACTTTCAATTCGGCCGCCATTTTGAATCCGCCATCTTGGATTTTTGACACTTTCACCAAATTACCCTTCCGATTCCCTATGACATTTGGTCAAACACTTTATACTTATCTCAAACGGTTTAGGAATTATAAGCATTTACATTTTGTATGGGAGCGATCGTCTTTTGTTCAGGAGGCATGATTTTTTTTTAATTTTTGGCAGTTGCCCAGGGTTTTGGTCATTTTTAGTTTTGACACCTACCCCCTATTATTTATAGTTTCCGAGAGCCGTTGACCTGTTCCATCACACTTCCACATTCAGCTCATCCCGGACTTTTCCCTTTGGTTTCAGAACCCCCCCTACACTTTTCCCTTACATCTTCTATACCCACCATTGCTCCTTCATACCGTACCATTTATGTCAGTGAGTCAGTGAGTGGTAATCCATCTTTATATAATGTGACTAGGTGTTAGGCGGTGCGCGGGCCACGAGTGGCCCGCGTTTGTCCTTGTGCATTAGTTTTTGGTCATCAAACTTTTAACCATTTGAACAGAAAAGTCAAAATTTTCATACAAGTTCAATTGCAGAAATTTTGCCTTTAATTACAGTTTAAGTCGGGACATAGAGTCCTTATGTATGTTTGTTAAGGGATCCAACCCCTTAGTGCAGTGGATAACGCGAGCAGTAGTCTTGGAGGCCAGCTTGACAGGTCAAAAAATGATCTGCATTCAGTTGCATAAAAAATCATAACTCCCATACAAGTTACAAAGCGAGCATTTCTCTTAGTGCAATTGAGGCTCAAGGATAGAGCGGTCAGCTGGAGTTAAAAAGACAAAAGAGTGTGGTATAGTCGTTAGATTGTAGGTACATAACAGAATTCTTTTAAATTTTTGTTTAGATTCTTATTGTGGTCGGTGGTAAATGTGTCACGAGAGTCTCCACAGGTATCCAAAGAAACTTTCTTCGAGACCTTTTTTTATTAAAGCTTCCTTTTCAATAACATGGTTGTCTTGAAGAGATCGCTTTGACCGATAAGACCGCCAATTGTTACAATTAATTTTAAAATTTTATTGTTGAGTAATAGTTTTCATTTATATTATCCTATTTATTTGTTAGTTATATTAATAATATGGTGTTGCAATAAAGGGTTTATCTATATATTCACCTACCTACATAGTAGCAGTAGAACTCTTCGTGAATGAGGTCATCTGGGGAAGGCTGCCACCATATCATTTTTTTTTCCTGAAGCAGTAACCTTTGCAATATTGTGTTCTGGTTTTGAAGGGTATGGTGCGGGTAAAATTACAGGCACATTGAGACTTAAAAATGTCTCATTTTTACGTGCGCAATGCAGTTGTGAGGACATACGTCTGCTAAAGGCAGAGATTTGCACCTAACACCTGAGACTCTATGGTACTGGGTATCTACAAGTGTGTGAACATTATATTTTATAGTAACTTTGTTATTTCATTGATATTTAAATTTTCCTTCTTTAAAACAGAATATCTACTCGTATTAAGATATTTACACTGTAGGAACTTTGGCATCTATACTCGTAAGATGTAGAGGAATAATCTCTGAGCTGCAGTGATAGGTAAGCTGTTATTAACGTATGTTTAAAAAAAATACTATAAAATGTGTAAATATTAAAAGTATCATTCCATCCCACAACTTATTTGATTTCAACTTTGTTAATAAGTAGATTATTATTTTATAACTCCTGCACTACAAATTTACTCAAACTTTTGTGTCAAGTATGTAACAGAAATAATACTGACCATGACATAACACTTACTGATTTCACATGCTAATGTACCCTTACAGTACCTAACGCTTACGCACTAATGATTCGCGGCAGAACACAGTAAGTAGAGTCCCTTGCATCTTACGTTTCGCATTTCAATCGCATTCAAACAACGAAGGGAAAACTGTTTAGTTCTGGCTTTTCATTAAATAAGTAGTTTGAAATAACCATTCAAACAACGAAGGGAAAACTATTTAATTCTGGCTTTTCATTAAATAAGTAGTTGGAAATAACCTGCTCACCCTTGTTTCGGTATACTACGTTCCACAAATTAATTCTTCAATCAATCCGGCGCGGGGCGAGTTTACATGTCCTCTCTTCCATACGCAGGTAAAGACGTTTGATGACGGCGAGAGAGATGTATAAACACACACTTTTCGTAAAAACTGTATTAATTAAGAATGTAACACGGCTCCTTTTTTATATATACCCTATATTTATATAATATATAGTATATTTTGCAAGTTTTCGTGTAACAATTTATGTTATAATTAAAGTGATAGTAAAAAAGTATCACTCAAAACTTGGTAAAAATAAACTTTAACGAAAAAAAATTTATACCCGTTATTTTTAAATTAAAAGATAACAAATCGTCAAATATACAGGATATCCGCGAAGAGGTGAGCAGCAGTGTTTGAAACACCTGCGTTTTGTCGGATATTTTTTTGATCCCATGTAATAGGGGGCGAGCCTATTGCCACCTACGAGACACTGTTCCAGACTCCGGTCTGCTATTGAGAATTACTTTGCCAGAAAATCCCACGACCCTAACATTCCAAAACGGCGCTCCACCAATTCCAGACCAAGCGAGCGAAGCCGCTGGAAGCGCTGGCGAGCTAGTTTATACATTTGTATAATCAAGTTACGTGGTGTGTTCATGACATCTGCTCACTAATAATATACAATATGTAATCAGTAACATCTCTTTTATTAAATCGACCTTAAATATATCTTTTTTTATTCATTTCTACCTACTTACCGTACCAGTAGTAATGTAAGCAGTAATTTTCGCAATACTGTGGTTTGGTATGAAAGGTATGGGTGCCGGTGACATTTCTGTGTCTCAGAATTACAGGCGCAGTACCAGCCGCAAAGACTGCCCCAAATACCAGGTGGGCTTCGTGCATATGCCGACTCCTAATATCACAAACAAAAACCCTAACCTATTATACTTGTTAGTAATCTTAGTACGGGGGTTTGACTGTGTGAAAATAATTACAAACGGACGGGTGGCTCTCCAGATGGTAAGTGATCACTGTTGCCCACGAACATCTGCAATACGAGAAGTATCGAGATTGAGTTGCCAGCCTTTGAGGAAGCAATTCAGGCCATTCCAATGATACCTCATTTGAAACATAATATATCTGAATACATATATTCTTTAGAAACTTGGGCATCCATATTGCAATGTGAATGTGAGCAGGGTACATAACACGCCAAACTGATGGCTGATGGAGCCAGACGGTTTTGGAACCCTGCAGTGGAGATTACAGACCAGCAAGCGCAGCGTAGGTCGTCCACCGATAAATTCGAGATTAAACGACCTCATAAACGTCTCAAGAAGACGTTGGATACGAGCCGCTTCCATCTCGTCCTTTCATAAATCTATGGGAGAGGGTCATCTTTAGCAATGAACATCTTACGGCAGAATTGATAGTAGTGAGATCCTGGTATAAAATTTGATTGTTTCTTGTATGTATATATCGACATTCCACGTGGATGTATGTCGGTTCAAGCCTCATATCTAAATATATTACATAAACAAATTCAGCTCGCAAACGTAAATCTTGTAAAAATGTTCGCATTAAATTTTATGTTTTGTTCATTTTTTATTTGACACACTGTTTCTTTTATTATTCACATTTGTAAAATGTCACTCTCACAACAATTAATTACCAAAAAATAAAAAGTACGTCTAGTAGTGTGTAATATTATTTGTGCACTACTCTATCGTTAGTCATGAACCACAAGCCACAATCATTCATTACTTAGTTTCAAACGCTTCGCCGGCCGCTGCCGCGGCACGCTCGCTTTGCTCGCTCGGCTTGCGCTTAGTTTTGTTACAGTTCAAACCTAACCTAACCTAACCTAGGGTTGGATGATAAATTAAGTGTCGGTTTAATGCAGGGATATCTTTTGTATGCCATATTCTAATAACTTATGAGTCTATATGTTAGAAAACCATCTGTTATAGCGCAGGCACTCATACAAACACCGCAGCAAAATAATGAATTATTTCAGTTAATTTTTCAACATTTCCGAATGTTTTTACCTATTCAAACTAAGGTAACACTGTGGCTCTTTTTTCAGACCCATACTCAATTATTTATTGCAATCGTATGTATATTTTGTATAGATCTTAAGGTTATGGTAGTAATAAATGGCTCTATTCGTGTGTAGCAATATTAGAGGAACAATACTAAGAACGGGCCGACTCATTCATGTTACTCTAAATTAATTAACAATTATCAAAATTATTATTTATCAACATTTAAAATAAATGCATGAATAGTTCATGAGTTCTTCCAAGTTACGGTAGCATTTTTTTAGTAGTATGTTGTTTAATCGCTTTGTAAAAATATAATGCCTCTCTTTATAGCTTTATAGCTTGTAAGTCATAAGGTATTTGATAAAGTAACTATTTATTGACATAACATTTGCTCATGAGCTGTGCAATTTTTAATTTTGATATAGGCAGTACTAATTTATATTAAATCTTGTTGGATACTTTCAAAAAATTGTGGGTATTTTCTAAACAAACTATTTACTGTCATGCCTTGTGTATACAAAATAACTATTTAATAAATAAGAACGGCTCCAAAACGTCTGAATCCATTTTAGCGACTGTCTGCAAGCTTATTTTCGACCATGAGCAACTCCACGACTCTCATGCTATGCCTTGCATCTACAAATTGCAATCGGTTTTCTTATCTCTATCTTACGGAACGCTCTAACTATTGAATACCTCGTGATTTACAAAAGGAATAAGAACAACCACTATAGTCTATAGTCATTTGATTTGATGCATTATAAAAAATAGCATACCTATCATTAGATTCGCCTTAGCCACGCAATTGTCATTACATTTATTATCTCTCAATAAATCAAATATATAGTTTGCTTTAATTATATTTACATACTTCACAACAAAAAAATAACAAGTACTACGGAAATGGTCCACCAAAATAAAGATCTCCTAACTTTTTGCGTGACTTATAGAATCAGCCTCGCAAAATGTTTAAACAAAGTTATCTTCATTTTCCCCAACATTCATGCGCTGCCTTCCGCCTCAAGTCAAGCCAGAAACCTTCGGCTCTCCTATCTTTGTTCAGTGTGATCAGTGTTTATTTATGACACTGAACATGGTCACTGTCATATGGTGAACATAGTCTTAGTTGTAAGGTATTTTATATAACTTTTCATAAAATAGCAAGCGATTACCACCTTACCTACCATGCTCTACGTAAAATATATATATACACTATCATCAACTAATATTAAATTGTAAAAGTACTCGAGACTTCAAATGGATTTATAAATGGAACTTTGCTACTCCTACACGAAAAAGCAACTGAACTGATTTATGTAAAATTTTGAACAGAAGTAGCCTTTTACAACGCTTGTACCTTTACAACTGAAAAAACTGTAGTAAAATTTTCAGGGCACGCAGCTTGCTTATTATAATCAGTGATGTCTGTTCAGCACACTCACTTCGCTCGCTCGGCTTCACGAACTTTTTTCGCAGTTTAAACCTAACCTAATGATGACATCGTTAAGATAGGCGTAGCACTTTTCAGTAATTGGAGTGTAACTCAAAAACTGTTTCACCCAATTTGATGAAATGTAAATGGGACTACCACGGAAGTATACTCTACCAAACAAAAAAAAAAATAACTTTAAGAATCGGTGCATAAATCGGGGAGAAACGGTCAACATACAAAAAAAACATATAAACTCCTCCTTTTTTTGAAGTCGGTTAAAAAGAATAGTATGTCAAACAATACATTATTAAATGTGATATTTCTGAAGTCATTGGAGATTGTAATTAAATATAATTTGTAGAATTATCATTTAATTTCCACTAATGTTAATTAAAGAGCGAAAATTTCAGCAGCAAAAAAAAAGTGTCGGTGAAATTACAGAATATTAAGAAACATAGTATACCAAACATAACTTACTTATATTCTTTGAACTAATGTAGGTAGTAAGTAGGTTGGTGAAAACGTTTTTAGCAGAACTCTTTTAAAGTCTGAAGTTTATAATTTTTTTAAAGTGGACACCATAAAAATAACAATAACATTGTAATGTACCCGTGATAGTTATGATTTACTAATATATAAATATATATGAAGCTGTTAATATTATAATTAACAAAAAAGTATAGGTGTGCATGCAGAAACATATCCACTCATACGAAAGTTCTCTATACTCGAAGAAAAGTGCTGAAAGAAAAGTCTGTTCAGGCATTCGCTCGTCTGTGTAAATATTTTCTTATCATAATTTTAACATTCTGTTTCATTCTGTTAACATTTATTCAGTACCTAAAACAAAATGCAACTTATTACGATTTGCAGTGTTACAGATATTGTATTCAACAGCAAAGTAACGCGTTACGCGTAACGTTTTACTCGTCACTGCACCTATCATAACTCAGCTCTGACCAAATAATCCACAAAAGAAATGGTTGTGTATTCAATTATTATACTTCATAGATACTTTGTTGTTGTCAAGCTCTTAATGAGCTCACTTTTACCCTTCTATTTCACTCCGCGATCTTGAAAAACAGCCCGTTTAGACTTACTTACCAACTTTGTTTAAGTTGGCCGGCATTTTGAATCCGTCATCTCGGATTTTAAACATATTCTCCGAAATGCACTTCCGGTCCCCTATTACATTACTTCAAACACCCCGTACCTATCTATTATGGTTGCGGAGTTATAGCTGTTTATATAATTGGAGTGGATTTTAATTACGAATAATGTCAAGGAATCAAATCAGTGTAATAAAATAAAAGAGTATGTCATAATTGCTAATACTCTAATTGTATTTATCACTCAAGTAGTCGTCAACTGTACCTATAGTAGAATTTATTTCGATTTTGTTACGATAACATAAGAAACGCTTTTATTATTTTATTTAATTTCCATTCTGTTACTTTGGTATTTCTTAGGCTACGTGAACAAATATCATTTGTTTTTAAAATATCATTATATTATCTTATTTTTCAAGCCTTAACGCCTGCTTTGCGAGATCAAACTTAATAACTTATTACAAATAATTGGTCTTTGAGGATGGACATCAGTACTGCCCGAACACCGGTCGGAGTAATAACGACCAGATAATAGACGTGCGTGTTTGCCGATTTACCATTCCAAAGTAATAATTAGATTTAGTAAACCATCCTTGTGGAAGTCTTAAAACGCACAGAAACTTTCAATGCCCTGCTGTTTTTGCGGCGGCGTGAACGTTTTTGATACTTACTGTGCACTGACCTTAGTCGTGCCAATATATTAGTTTAAATAAAATGGTTGTATCAGATTAATACGTAATACATTCTTGATGATCAGTTAAACAGACCAGCTTAATCGTCTTCAAGGGATTTCCTACTTTGCATTACCAAAACGTACTATCTGTGAACAATGTTTTTTCCAGGGTTAAACCCGCATAAATTACTGACATCTTTTCCAAAATCATCTGAACTAACTTTATTTGTTTGGTAAGGATCTTACTGACCACAAGATACGTAATACGACCTGATGGTAACAAAACTTTATATCTATACTATAATATTATAAAGAGGAACGATTTTGTTGGTTTGAATTGAACTCCGAAACTACTGGACCGATGATAAATTATGTGATAGTGAAATATGAAATACCTCTCGTATGCCATATTCTAAGAACTTTTGAGTCATGTTAGAAAACCATCTGTTATAGCGCAGGTACTCATACAAACGCCGTTAGCCAGATACTGAAATATTTCTTTCAATTTTATCGTCTCCAAATATTTTTACCCCCTAAAACTAAACTGATGTCGGATGGTATTTTCAAAGCAAGACGCAGCATGCTTATTATAATATTATAAAGCGAAAGCGTATTTGTCGCTTAGTAGTTAATTGTTTGTTTGTTCTTCTTTTATGCTTAAACTGTTGATGAAATTTCACACAGAAATAAACCGGAAACAATCTGCTACGCCGTAGCAAACCGTAGCAGCTTTGGTATATCAAATATCAACGCAGTCGGAGCCGCAAACAAAAGGTACTCCATGATTTTTTAACTTGATTTTTAAACTATTAAACTGATGTAGACTGGAGTCACTGTGCTAAATCTCCAATTATAATGTCGTACCTATTAATTTATCAAAAATAAAAAATAACTGTTGAAACGATACTAAACAAATATCTAATGAACCCACTTATATCTGCTGTTCCATAAGATAATATAATTTTTTACATTCTTAGTCTGTAGTCGTGTTCTTTATTTTTATAATTATCTGCAGTACTTGTTAGAATCATAGCGTGTTCTGGACAAAAAAATAATAAAGGTCTAATACCTTAATACAACCTAATAATCTTTGTATAGCTTATTATGGTAACAGCAAATTGTGAAATATTCTCTACGGTAACAGGAACGAAAGTTCTCTATAATCTAAATGGTGCTGAAATAAAAACCTGTTTAGTCATTCGCTCGTCTGAGTACATAGAATTATTTGATAGTGTATAGCGGATAAACGCAAAAACTACTAACCGGTTCCAAAAAATATTTCACCAGTAGAAAACTCTATTATGCCTGAGTAACATACGCTTTATTTATCATCATCATCGACCTTCACCGCTCGGTTGTGACCACGGAGCGCAGCTAGTCATTAATAAATCTATCAAGCCATTCATGCCAACAGCTAATTTTAATTAATTTGTATGGAAGATATTTTATAGTTGAATCGTAAAATCATGTTATCATATTTAATGATATTATTGTAAGTAATTACATAAAACTTAGGTACCTATATAGTTTCAACAAACACCTGAACCTGTCCTAAATACCGCGTGTGGATGAACATGTCTGCTTGAGCTGTGTCTGAGTGTGTATATGTATATAAGTATGTATATCAGTCATTAGGTTACCATAGTACAGGCTCTGCCTAGTAGATAATCATTCATTCCTTAGTTTTAAGCGCTTCGCCAGCCGCTGCCGCGGCACGCTCGCTTTGCTCGCTCGGCTTACGCGTAGTTTTGTCGCAGTTCAAACCTAACCTAACCAAAGGTCGCATGATATATTAAGTGTCGGTGAAATGCAGGGATACCTTTCGTATGCCATATTCTAATATAGTAAGCAAGATACTGAATTATTCCATTCAGTTTTTTTTAACGTCTTCGAATATTTTTTACCTTTTAAAACTAAGGTAACAATGGCTCTCGTTTCAGACGCATACCCGATTATTTATTGAAATCATATTTATATTGTATACATCTAATGTTATGGTAGTAATAAATTTCCCTATTCGTTTGTAGCAATATTAGAGGAACAATACTAAGAACGGGCCGACTCATTCATGTTACTATAAATTAATTCACATTTATCAAAATAATTATTTATCATTATCGGAACGCTGTAATTATTAAATACCTTGTGACATACAAAAGGAATAAGAACAACCGTGGCGGAAATAAACCCCACTATATTTTCTATTTATTTAAATGACCCTTAAGTCGAAATGACTTGATGCATTATATAAAATTAATCATTAGATTCGCCTTAGCCACACAAGTGCCGTAACATTTTTAATCTCTCAATAAAAGAAGACTTCGGATCCTCTATTTTACTCCGTTCATGTGTGATCAGTGATTATTTATGACACCGAACTTGGTCACTGACTAAGGGATTCATATGAAAGCTCAAAGTCATACAACGAACTTTAGAAAGGGCTATGCTCGGTGTATTCCGTAGTGATTAAATCGGAAATGAGGACTGATTTAGTACACGAACGAAAGTCATGCATAGCCCAGAGGATTAGCCAGTTGAAGTGGCAGTGGACATGACACATAACGCCTTGAACTAATGGCCGATAAGGCCGGTAACCACAGACCGAACTTTTATACAGGTCGCTTCCATGCGGTCTTTTGTAAATCGATCGGGACGCATATGTTTAGCAGTGGACGTCTTACATTAATTTATTGTAACGTGCATATTAGGGGACAGATTGCAAAGTTACATTTCGCTAAGCAGCCGTTAGAGTATAAAAAGCAAACGATAAAAACTTACGTATGCATAAATAAACTCTAAAAGAATAAAACATAACTCTCAATCTCAAAACATTTGAGTAAACCCTACATCTTTGAAATATGTGATAGGAAGGCTGCTAATTTTGAATTTTAATAAAAACATATACCTAAATCTTAAATAACACTTAAAAGTGCTTTAGACTATGGAAGTTTCTGTTTCAGCTTTTGTGAGTTCTGCCCAACGCGTGTGATCGACTGCTTGCTTTCTACTTGCCCCTGGACTACGAGTCGTTTTATGGAGTTTTCATGTCGAATAATGTGTCCGAAGTATTTCAGGACACGTATTTGCACAGTCTTAGATAATCTCTCGTTCGTCCGCAGCAGTCGCCGCCAGCACCACATTTCAAGGGCATCGATTTTGCGTCGGTCTCTCAGGTGAACCGTTCATGTTTCTGCGCCATAGAGAAATATCGCCAACACTAAAGTTTTCTTCATGCAGAGTTTCGTGGATTTGGTGATATTTCGGTTGCACCTGACTCTTTTGACCTTATCAACGGCAGATCTTGTCTTAGCACACCTTTTTTGAATTTCGTTCTCATAGCCCCTCTTGTTTGTGCTCGTGGATCCTAGGTACACGTAGGATTGAACAATTTCACAGTTGCCAGTCACAGAAATGTCAGGTTGATTTAGTTCAGTTCGGTCTACGATTATCATCTTGGTTTTGTCTCTGTTGATCACAAGCCTGTAGGAGAGGCTTGTTGTCTCTAAACGTGTCAACAGGTGTTCCATGTCTTTTTTTATTTGAGCGAGAAGAGTAGTATCATCGTATCTCATCATAAGTTGGATATCTTCCGACCTCCTACTGAAACACCCTTGTCCCAATGTTCCAAAGCGATTCTCATGATATACTTACTCCGTATATATGTGTGTGGAGACGTAAGAAAACAGTATTAGCTGTAAGTATCAAGAACGGCGTAAGTTTACTGAGCACACAGCTATATTCTTAAAAAAAATCTGCGTCGAACGGTCTGGGTCTCATATCGCTACTATAAGATTTTTACAATAGGTATAATTTTGAAAAGTTTCCTTGTTCAATTAGCTAGGAATAAGTCACTTAAACACAGTGTTTTAACACTACACTACAGCAAAAGTTCAGTTTATTATTAAACATCTGATATAACTAACAGCATTCCTATGCCAATAAAGTGTAATGTATTATATCAGCATTTTAGAGTTAGTCTTACATCTGTTATATAGTAGGTAATGTATTAAATACCTATTCAAGTATAAGCATTTCAAATGTGTGGAAAATACGAAACTTATCTCCATAGAAGTCACCAAACTACTTACGACGTCAGGTCTTTAAATGAAAAGTCAATTGCTGTAAGTAGTAAAAAGCCTACAGGTAATAACTTTAACAAAAATATTTTCATTGCTCTTCATGAGTATTATTACTATAACAAAACTGTGTTACAAAAATCATATTTCTGTCAAAGATTTTTTAAAGACATTTTTAATTTTCTTTGGCTCTGGGGAAAAGTTGGGTTTTGGCTAAACAACTTACAGCAAACTTACAGCAAAAACGTTTTCTTGCATCGATATATATTATAATTAGTTGTCATGAAAAGCTAAGTATTTGTCGGTTCATGATTTTTTGTTTATTAATATGTTCTTTGTGCAGAGATAGTCCTGAATAATATTTCACGATGTATGAAAAGTGAGGAGCCTATTCTTTATATATATTCATTACTCAAAGTAAGTAATGACTTAATTTACTAAATAACTCTGCAATTTTCTATAAAATTGTTGTATTCCTTGTTTTAATTGACTCGAAACTCGTTACAAGTAAATTTTAAAATAAATATTAAAACAGTTATTTTTTTCAAAGTATCCGTAGTGTTTAACCTTAGTAAAAGTAATTTATATGTAACGTAAATAATGATATACATATTTTAAACAAAAATAACATTAAGTTAATGCGTACATATCTTAGAGAGGTAGGTAGGAGTATTTATCAAACACCCATATCAGATATGTATTGCTCCCATATAAGGCCTATTGTCACCTACAGGGCAGTGTTCCAGACGCCGGACAGTTTGAATTTCTTTGTCAGAAAATTCCAACAACTGTCCTAACCGGGAATCCAAACCAAGAGTTCTACATTCCAAAGCAGCGCTGCCACCACTACACCAACGATACATTAAAACGATATTTCTCATCATTGCTCATATTTATTCAATTCATTTGTGTGGCTTTGAATCTCGTAGACACTTTCTATAGGCACCCATCCAACCATCATTTGTTTTCTCTTAGTTGATTTTAACCGGTGTATGGGGATGTATTGCAACATTTGGTTTATCTAAGCAAGCATTAGCACTTAAAAATCATAATATTATAATAAAACTAAGGTATAAATACTAAAACATAACGCTCAATGTGTGGTTTCAGTTAAGTCTTAGGGTAAAATTATTTGAACTAAATGTGGTAGGCAATAGTCTGGTAGTATATCATTATATCCCTATCTATATCCAACCGTAGGTTGATGTTGTTTATCCGTTTGTCCATCTGTCCGTCTGACTGAGAGTCTGGTAGAGCAGGTAGGTCGTCCACCGACAATGTGGAAGACGTACTAAATAAGGTCGCAGGACTATCTTGGATGCATGCAGCTTTCATCTGGTCCTTCCGTATGCATATCTTCAGCAGTAAAAGTTTTACGTCACATATAATAATAAATGTAGGGAGCCCTTGTTTGAAAATTTTACTATTCCATGTGTAGGTTTTCACATGGATGTATATAGGTCGTAAAACCTACTAAGGAATTAGATTGCACTTCATTGTTCGGTATGTATAGGATTTAGTATGTACCAAGGCAAATAACTGGTTTTAATTTTGTTCTGCTAACTCCCACTACCATATAAATATACTTAATCCATCATCATCTTCACCTTAAAAAAAACCAAGTTACGTATCAAATATACCTGCCTATTAAGTTTGACATAGGGGACGGTCGCAGTGCTTTTTACCTACATTCTTTGGCATTAATATAAATTAAGATTGAAGAACTTTACAAATCGTAACATTGGCATTAATTTTATTTACACACACGAAGCTTCACAACTTTAATATGCAACATTTTATTCAATCTATTGTTTCCAATTTCATTTTCCGCCATAGCTTAACGATTTGATAGCGATATTCAATGCAGAACCACAAAACATCTTGACCATAAAATGCCTACTCATGTTTTTAGTTGCTACTGTAAGCTGTTAACTTTAAAAACAGTCAAATTAGTAATTGTGTAAAGTCAAGTCTTTCTCTTGATATATTCCAAAGAGAATACAATACTACGTATATATATATTTAAGGACGAATGAAAAGAGCTATACATATCTCAATAAGCTGGGTTCTAATTCTATATAGTTAAAAAAAATATTGTTCCAAGTGTGAACAGCACACCACACTTCGTATGTATTTTAATTACATACATTGCAGCAAGCATCTCTACCATGACATTAAGATATTGACCTTCGAAATCTGTGTATTATATCTGTGTATGTGTCCCCTTGAAAGGTCTATAAGCCTATTATATATACATTTATTGCTGAAAAGTAAGTAGTAGCTTAAGATGTCTTCATTAGTTTTCCAGCTAACTGTGACACTTAAGCTTCTTAGATGACGTTGCACCCTTTTTATGTCACTGCGTGGAGGTTGTCTGGACTCAAATTTATAAGAATAGCCACTTCACACACATGCGGACTCTGTAAAATCCATACCACTTCAGCCATTTAGGAATTTACGTAGGTACGTGCTATACATATGTAGTGGAAACGACTTTGCATGTATGTAATTAGTTTTACCATTACATAGAGGTGGCATCGAGAGTAACTTGATGAAGAAACTGATATATCTAGGGGTCTTTGCAACAAAGTTAACTCAAATTACATGACGCGTTTCTTATAAATTTAGGTACTCTTTAAGTCAAAGGTATCTTTTCCATAGCTTTATGCATTTCATTTCTATCTACACTAATCGTACCCGTCTAAACACTGAAGTAATAACATATACCTAGAGTATACAGACAGCGTCTCTACCTTAAGTAGATGTCTAAATAAATTTGATTCGTGAATACATATATAGGAATAAACAATTAAAAAACCTTAGAACGGCCAAATTGAACAAAGAAATGCGTGAAAAGATGTAAGACTAAGTGTATGTACCTCTACTAATAATATGGACAGATATAAGTCTGAAATAAATGAATTCTATTCTATTCTATGTACCAAGACAATTAACTGGTTTTATTTTTGTTCTGCTTACTCCCACAGTCCCACTACGATATAATTATACTATTTACATTATAAGATTAACTTAAAAATAAACCAACCTGCGTACCATATATTGGCACATCAAGATTGACCTAGGGGACGGTCGCAGTGTTTTTTACTTCCATTCCTTGACTTTCAGAAAACATATTATGTTAGATTGAAGAACTTTACAAATCGTAACACCTCTAAAATTTGGTATTCATTTCACTTACGTTGTGCGTAAGTTTGACCTGTATTAGAGTTTGTATCTCATCTGTAGTGGCTACTTTTCCGACAACTTCGCGACTTTAATGTGTTACATTTTACTTAATCTAGTGTTTCTAATCTTCATTTTCGAATGATTTAATCGCGATATTCAATGCAGAACCACAAAACATTTTTACCATAAAATGCCTACTCTGCACGCTTCTAGTTGCTACGGTAAGTTGTTTACTTTAAAAGCAGTCAAATTAATGATTTTGTCAAGCTATTCTCTTGATATATTCAACGGAAAATGAATAGAGCTATACATTTCTCAATAAGCTGAGTTCTTATTCAATATAGTTGAAAAAAAAATACTGTCCCAAGCGTGAATACCACACCACACTTTGTATTTATTTTATTAACATGGATGTATGTCGTACCAGTGACTAACGAATGATAACAAGTAAGCATCTCTACCATGACATTAAGATCGTGACCTTCAAAATCTGTATATTAATGTCCCCATGAAAGGCCTATAAGCCTATTATATGAAGATATATTTATTGCTCAAAAGTAAGTAATGGCTTAAGATGTCGCCATTAGTTTTCCAGCTAACTGTGACACCTTAAGCTTTTTGGAAGACGCTGCACCCTTTTTATACCACTGCGTGAAGTGTTGTTTGTACTCAAGTTCATAACAAACCCAAGCCTACGAAGGAAATTTAACGTTTACTTGTAGCATGTCATATCAGTAGTACGTAAAATGTTGAATTTTTACATGTTAGGAGCTCTTTTTCTCTACGATCATCAGAGCACTTAATGTTAAGTACCCCGATAGCCCGCACCAATTTTTTTGGTTCCTACTTTGTGTTGAAGCTGTTCGTCTATGGAACACTTTACTCTACGAAATTATATGCGCGCCTTCTTTAGGCATCTTCAAAAAACGTGTCAAAGCATTTAGCTTCGCGAAATAACTACCTGCAAACCTACTTATTATCTTTTTTATAATAATTAAATGGTATATGTATAGTATGTATATATTTTGTAGTATATTACGTATAGTATAATTATATAAGCATAGTTTGTATACAAGTATATTATAAGTATTTTTTATATTTATAATCTTGAGTTTTGCTATATGTAGTGTTTAGTACACTTGTTTTATTCACACCGTCCTTATAAGTTTATGCCTATTTCTTTCCGTGAATGGTTGTCTGAAAGAGATTGCTCTGAGCGATAAGACCACCCATTCTGACACTTTAAATTTAAAGTACCTATTTAATTGTGAAATATTTTGATTGTGATTTTATTTTATTCTATTTTATTTATTTGTAACATATATTTGTATTATGGTGTTTCACTAAAGAGTTAATCTACATATCTGTATAATTATCAATCAAGTACTTATAGTAGTATTCATGATTTACACAATTTCATGACATTACCTATGTAAACGTGGGCAGATGTCTTGAAGATCATTGAAATTTTGAAATAAACTCGCTATGAAAGACTTCTATTTCCTCGTAGGCTCAAAACTCGGACTCGCTTCGCTTAGAAGCACGCTCGGCCTTCGGCCTCACTTCACTTAGTAAGACGCTCGGCCTTCGGTCTCGCTTCGCTTAGAAGCATGCTCGGCCTTCGGCCTCGCTTCGCTTAGAAGTACGCTCGGCCTTCGGCCTCGCTTCGCTTAGAAGCATGCTCGGCCTTCGGCCTCGCTTCGCTTAGAAGCATGCTCGGCCTTCGGCCTCGCTTCGCTTAGAAGTACGCTCGGCCTTCAGCCTCGCTTCGCTTGGAAGCACTCTTGGCCTTCGACCTATATAGCTCGGCCTGCGGCCTCGCCAGTATAGCTCGGCCTACGGCCTCGCAGGCTCTAATTTCGACCTATGGCCATTGTGAAAATTATGAACAATGCCGTCATCAAAAAATGGGTTCCATATTTCTAATTGGGGACTCTAAAAACCCTTAGATATCGATTTTCAGTCGAATTGGACCATTATTCCAGGAAGCCGCCATCTTGAATCCACCATCTTGAATTATTGACATTTCCGCCAAATTGCATTTCCGGTCCCGTAAAATATTAGTTCAAACCCCCCGTACCTATCCTTAACGGTTTCGGCGTTATAAGCATTTACATTTTGTATGGGCGCGATCGTCTTTTGTTCGGGAGGTGTGTTTTTTTTTTAATTTTTAAGAAATGCCCATGGTGCTTGCCAATATTAGTTTTGGCACTAACTACCTATCTCTTTTAGTTTCCGAGAGCCGTCAAGCTGTTCCATCAGAAGGTTCAGATTCAGCTCCTTTCAGATGTCACTTAAGGACGTAAGACCACTGCCTATACTTTTCACCTACAAAGCCTCAGCGTTCCATCATGGCAACATGTCGAAAAACAACGATACAATTTCCAGAGAAAAAAATTGTATGGCGGCCATGTTGAAAAATGACGTCATCAAAAAATGGATTTCATATTTCGAATCAGGGTCTCTAAAAACCCTTAGATATCGATTTTCAGTCGGATCGGACTAATATTTAAGGTAGCCGCCATCTTGAATCCGCCATCTTGGATTTTTGACATATCACCCAAATTGCCCTTCCGGTCCCCTATCATATTAGTTAAAACACCTCATACCTATCTTTAATGGTTGCGGCGTTATAAGCATTTCCATTTTGTATGGGAACGATCGTCTTTTGTTCGGGAGGTGTGTTTTTTTTTTAATTTTTAGAAAATGCCCAGGGTGCTTGTCAATATTAGTTTTAGCACTTACCTCCTATCTCCTTTAGTTTGCAAGAGCCGTTGACCTGTTCTACCTGGTATTCCACGTTCAGCTCCATTCAGTTTCTCCTAAAGTCAGCTATCGTAACCCCACATATAACCCTACAAAACCATCAGCCCCATCACGCCCACTGGGAGAAATGACCCATTGAAATTCCAAAAAAACATATGTATGGCGGCCATATTGAAAAATGACGTCATCAAAAAATGGTTTTCATATTTCGAATGTGGGACCCCAAAAACCCCCCGATACCAATTTTGAGCCGGATCAGACCAACTTTCAATTCGGCCGCCATTTTGAATCCGCCATCTTGGATTTTTGACACTTTTACCAAATTACCCTTCCGATTCCCTATGACATTTGGTCAAACACTTTATACTTATCTCATACGGTTTAGGAATTATAAGCATTTACATTTTGTATGGGAGCGATCGTCTTTTGTTTGGGGGGTATGTTTTTTTTTTAATTTTTGGCAGTTGCCCAGGGTTTTGGTCATTTTTAGTTTTGGCACTAACCCCCTATGATTTATAGTTTCCGAGAGCCGTTCACCTGTTCCATCACACTTCCACATTCAGCTCATCTCGGACTTTTCCCTTTGGTTTCAGTACCCCCCCTACACTTTTTCCCTACATCTTCTATACCCCCCATTGCTCCTTTATACCGTTCCATTTATGTCAGTGAGTGAGTCAGTGAGTGGTAATCCATCTTTATATAATGAGACTAGCTTTTTGGGCGGTGCGCGGGCCACGAGTGGCCCGCGTTTGTCCTTGTGTATTTGTTTTTGGTCATCAAACTTTTAACCATTTGAACAGAAAAGTAAAAATTTTCATACAAGTTCAATTGCATAAATTTTGCCTCTAATAACAGTTGAAGTCGGGGCATAGAAGCCATTCGGAATTTTTATTTAAAAAAAACTGGTCCTTGTGTATGCTTGTTAAGGGATTCAACCCCTTAGTGCAGTGGTTAACGTGAGCAGTTGCCTTGGAGACCAGCTTGAGAGGTGGAAAAATGATCTGCATTCAGTTATGTAAAAAATCATAACTCCCATACAAGTTACAAAGCGAGCATTTCTCTTAGAGCAATTGAGGCTCAAGGATAGAGCGGTTAGCTTGAGTTAAAAAGACAAAAAAGTGTGGTATAGTCGTTAGATTGTAAATAGTAGTACATACCAGAATTCTTTTCAATTTTTTTTAGGGGCCCTACTTCTAAGTGTGGTCGGTGGTAAATGTGTCACAAGAGTCTCCACAGGTGTCCAAGGAAACTTCCTTCGAGATCTTTTTTATTCAAGCTTCCTTTACAATAACATGATTGTTTGGAAGAGATCGCTCTGACCGATAAGACCGCCCATTGTAACACTTAATTTTAAGTTTTTTATTGTTGAGTAATAGTATTCAATTATATTAAGCCATTCATACCAACAGCTAATTTTAATTAATTTGTCTGGAAGATATTTTATAGGTGAATCATACTCGTAAAACCATGTTATTATATTGAATCATATTATTGTAAGCAATTACATAAAATTTAAGTACCTATATATTTTCAATAAACAATAACAATGTGAAAATACCTGTGTTTGGATTGAACTCCTACGTGACAATTCTCTTGAACCGATGTATTTTAAAATTTTAACACAAGTAGTCCGTAAAGTAGTACTTCTAATAGAAAACTAATCTGATGTCGGATAATATTTTCAAAGCAAGGCGGTGCACGCATTATGCTTATTAAAATATTTATAAAGCGAAAGCGTATTTGTCGCTTCGTAGTTTATTGTTTGTTCGTTCTTCTTTTATGCTTAAGCTGCTAAACTGGTGTTGATGAAAGTTCACACAGAAATAGACTGCAAAACAATGTGCTTCGGTATATTAAATATCCACGCAGACGGAGCCGCAAACTCCATGATATTTGAACCATGCTGGCCATATCTTACATCAGTGTATGTTACGAGTAATGACTTATGGCCCTGTTATCTAACTATGGTCCTCATAATATGTAAGCTTAAAATCGTACAATTCGTTACAACAATCGTACAAGTCTGTGCTCTGAGTCACAGTACGTGATTGAATCAGAAATGAGATGAGCCGTAGGACCTATCGTAGAACAAGTCGCTCGCCTGACGTCATGCATCACGCTTGCACATACAATCCATATCCATTGCAATACATAATTTTAAACTGCAACAGTTAAAAACCCTGCACGGCAAAGCACTGCGCTCGGCATCCTGATTTATGCAAATGTTAACTCTCTTGCCCTGTAATTTTGCTGGAAACATTCACCAAAACACAGTAATATTTGCACACTACTGCTTCACCGTTGAATAACTGCCAAAGGAACTTTTCCATGCTGACTCTGGCAAAGTCCTACTGCTAAATATAAATAATTATTCTCACCCAAATAAATTTATGTATAGCTCATAAATTTAATTAGTTAAGTATCCATCTTTCATGTCCGTAACTATCCATCCGTCAGTTAATGCTGTTTTGTCTTGGATCCATCTAAACTATACTATATTATGACTTTGCTCTGACCGGATAGGTACTTCGCGTTTTTTCTCCATGTGTCCGTCTGCCCGTCTGTGCGTCCAAACGAAAAAAAAAACAAAATAAGACGCACTTTATACACAGTATTCACATCCACCTAAGCACGCTGTATTTTTTCTCGTGAAAGTGTGTGGTACCCTAAAAACAGTATTAATTAAGAATGTAACACGGCTCCTTTTTTATATATACCCTATATTTATATAATATATAATATATTTTGCAAATTTACGTTATAATTAAAGTGGTAGTAAAAAAGTATCACTCAAAACTTGGTAAAAATAAACTATACCAAAAAAATGTATACTCGTTATTTTTAAACAAAAGATAACAAATCGTCAAATACCTGTATATTTGACGATTTGTTATCTTGCGTTGCTATCCGCGAAGAGGTGAGCAACAATGTTTGAAACACCTGTGTTTTGTCGGATATTTTTTTGATCCCATGCAATAGGTGGCGAGCCTATTGCCACCTACGAGACACTGTTCCAGACTCCGGACTGCTATTGAGAATTACTTTGCCAGAAAATCCCACGACCCCGAGATTCCAAAACAGCGCTTCCATCAATTCTAGACCAAACGAGCAAGGCCGCTGGCTGGCGAGCTAGTTTATACATCTGTATACTCAAGTTACGTGGTGTGTTCATGACATCTGCTCACTTATAATATACAATATGTAATCAGTAACAACTCTTTTATTAAATCGACCTTAAACATACCTTTTTTTTATTTATTTCTACCTACTTACCGTACCAGTAGTAATGTAAGCAGTAATATTCGCAATACTGTGGTTTGGAATGAAAGGTATGGGTGACTTAACTTTTCTGTGTCCTAAAAACACAAAGAAAAAACCCTAACCTATATACTTGTTAGTAATCTTAGTACGGGGGTATGACTGTGTGAACATTATTCATAATAACTTGCAATTTGTTTTTATTGGCAAACGGACGGGCGGCTAAGTGATCACTGTTGCCCAGGACTATCCGCAATACGAGAAGTCTCGAGGTTGAGTTGCCAGCCTTTGAGGAAGCAATTCAGGCCATTCCAATGATACCTCATTTAAAACATAATATATCTGAATATATTTAATCGTTAGGAACTTGGGCATCCATATTGCAATGTGAATGTGAGCAGGGCACATAACACGCCAAACTGATGGCTGATAGAGCCAGATGGTTCTGGAACCCTGCATGGCACTGAACGCTTCGCTTTTGCAGTGGAGATTACAGACCAGCAAGCGCAGCGTGGGTTGTCCACCGATAAATTGGATATCAAACGACCTCATAAACGTCTCAAGAAGACGTTGGATACGAGCCGCTTCCATCTCGTCCTTTCATAAATCTATGGGAGATGCTCATCTTTAGCAGTGGACATCTTACGGCTGAATTGATAGTAGTGAGATCCTGGTATAAAATTTGATTGTTTCTTGTATGTATATATCGACATTCCACGTGGATGTATGTCGGTTCAAGCCTCATATCTAAATATATTACATAAATAAATTCAGCTCCCAAACGTAAATCTTGTAAAAATGTTCGCATAAAAATTTATGGTTTGTTCATCTTTTATTTCACACACTGTTTCTTTTATTATTCACATTTGTAAAAATGTCACTCTCACAACAATTTATTACCAAATAATAAAAAGTACGTCAAGTAGTGTGTCTGTAGGTAATATTATTTGTGCACTACTCTATCTTTAGTCATAAACCACAAGCCACAGTTATTCATTACTTAGTTTCAAACGCTTCGCCGGCCGCTACCGCGGCATGCTCGCTTTGCTCGCTCGGCTTGCGCGTAGTTTTGTAACAGTTCAAACCGAACCTAACCTAGGGTTGGATAATAAATTAAGTGTCGGTGAAATGCAGGGATACCTTTCGTATGCCATATTCTAATAACTTATGAGTCCTGCATGTTAGAAAACCATTTGTTATAGCGCAGGCACTCATACTAACACTGCAGCAAAATAATGAATTATTTCAGTTAATTTTTCAACATCTCCGAATGTTTTTACCTCTTCAAACTAAGGTAACACTGTGGCTCTCTTTTCAGACTCATACTCAATTATTTATTGCAGTCGTATGTATATTTTTATAGATCTTAAGGTTATGGTAGTAATAAAGGCACTATTCGTGTGTAGCAATATTAGAGGTATAATACTAAGAACGGGCCGACTCATTCATGTTACTCTAAATTAATTAACATTTATCAAAATAATTATTTATCAACATTTAAAATAAATGCATGAATCGTTCATGACTTCTTCCAAGTTACGGTAGCATTTTTTTAGTAGTAAGTTGTTTAATTGCTTTGTAAAAATATAATGCCTCTCTTTATAGCTTTTAAGTCATAAAGTATTTGATAAAGTAAGTATTTATTGACATAACATTTTTAATTTTGGTATAGGCACTACTAATTTTTATTAAATCTTGTTGGATACTTTCAAAAAATGTGGGTATTTTCTAAACAAACTATTAACTGTCATACCTTGTCTATACAAAATAACTATTTGATAAATAAGAACGCCTCCAAAACGTTTGAATCCATTTTATCGACTGTCTGCAAGCTTACTTTCGACCATGAGCGACTCCACGACTCTCATGCTATGCCTTGCATCTACAATATTCAATCGGTTTTCTTATCTCTATGTTACGGAACGCTCTAACTATTAAATACCTCATGATATACAAAAGGAATAAGAACAACCACATCAAAAATAAACCCAAATATATTTTCTATTTTTTTAAATTACCCTTAAGCCTATAGTCATTTGATTTGATGCATTATGAAAAATAACATACCTACCATTAGATTCGCCTTAGCCACGCAAATGTCATTACATTTATTATCTCTCAATAAATCAAATATATAGTTTGCTTTTATAATATTTACATACTGCACAAAAAAAAATAACAAAACAATGGTGCACCAAAAGAAAAATCTCCTAAATTTTTGCGTGACTTATAGAATCAGCCTCGCAATATGTTTAAACAAAGTTATCTTCATTTTCCCCAACCTTCATGCGCTGCCTTCCGCCTCAAGTACTCGTACCAGAAGCCTTCGGCTCTCCTATCTTTGTTCAGTGTGATCAGTGTTTATTTATGACACTGAACATGGTCACTGTCATAGGTGAACATAGTCTTAGTTGTAAGGTATTTTATAAAACTTTTCATAAAATAGCAAGCGATTACCACCCTACCTACCATGCTATACATAAAACATATATACACTATCATCAACTAATATTAAATTGTAAAAGTACTCGAGACTTCAAATGGATTTATAAATGGAAGTTTGCTACTCCTACACGAAAAAGCAACTGAACTGATTCATGTAAAATTTTTAACAGAAGCAGTCTTTTACAACGCTTGTACTTTTACAACTGAAAAAACTGTAGTAAAATTTTCAGGGCACGCAGCTTGCTTATTATAATCAGTGATGTCTGTTCGGCACGCTCACTTCGCTCGCTCGGCTTGCACGTACTTTTTCGCAGTTTAAATTTAACCTAACCTAAGGTTGCAGCCACAATCATTCATAAATATAATAAGTATTAACTACTTGTTTGTGATTAAAAATTAATTTATTTAAAGTGAGTAAAAAGCTGTTTTCAAACATTTGATAACTAATGTAATTATAAAAGGAAATACCTAAAAATGGAACTGACTTCAACACCTAAAAGTGTGACATAACTTGTTGAAAGTCAGTACCATTATAGTTCAAAAGTAGTTATTATCAGAATAGTTTGCGCATGGTACCGACTTTAACATGTTATTCTCACTTTTTGGTGTTGAAGTCGGTTAATGTTTATTAGTGAGCCTTGCTACTTACGTGATATATTGTTTTTGACCGTCAATGATGACATCGTTAAGAAAGGCGATCGATAATATAGCACTTTCCAGTAATTGGAATGTAACTCAAAAACTGTTTCACACAATTTCATGAAATTTAAATGGGTAGTCCCATTTAAATTACTCACATATATACCCACGGAAGTATACTCTACCAAACCAAAAAAAAAATAACTTTAAGAATCGGTGCATAAATGGGGGAGAAACGGTTAACATACCAAAAAAAACGTGCAATGGAACATATAACCTCCTCCTTTTTTGAAGTCGGTTACAAAGAATAGTATGTCAAACAATCTACGAAGAAAGACTATTATTTATTCGTAGCAAACAATACATTATTAAATGTGATATTTCTAAAGTTATTGGATATTGTAAATTAAAGAAAATTTTAGAATTATCATTTAATTAGATGAACCATTATATTAAAATTTAAATTATATTAATTATTTTAGATTAATTAAAAGAAGTACTGCTTAATAAAAATGCTGTTTCACGTATGGTTTTCTACATGGATGTATTGAATAAGAACTTATGGTAACGCGAACCGGCCCTTACATGGATTCAGGTTTCAAGTAATAAACCCAAGTTTATTTACAGTAATAATTAGATTTAGTAAACCATCCTTGTAGAAATCCAAAAACGCACAGATACCTTCAATGCACTGCTGTTTTTACGGCAGCGTGAAAATTTTTGATACTTACTGTGTACCTTAGTCATGTCAAGATATTAGTTTACTTTACTTTAGTTTAAATCTTCCAAAATAATTTCCAATTTTTTAAATACATTCTTATGTCAGTTAAACAGACCAACTTGGTCGTCTTCAAGTGATATTCTGCATTGCATAATGAGAATATTCACAGACGACAGTCTGTGAACTCCGGTCGATCGGTTTCCAAGGGCAGAGTTCTCGTTAATTGATGACATCTTTTTCAAAATTATTTTAACTGACTTTCTTTGCTTGGTAAGGATGTTAAAATCACAGAGATACGCAATGTCCTCCATCTAGTTTACTTTTTCACGTTTGAGTAAAGAAGAAATATATGTTTGTTTGTTTGAATTGAATACGCTCCGAAACTTCTCCACCGATATGAAAAATCTTTCACCTTAAGAGCCCTACGTTATCTCTGATGAACAAAGGCGCTAGAATATTAAATAAAAGTGTAGGATCCTTGTGAAAACTTCGATAATGTAACCAAAGGTGTGAAAAAAACAAATAAATCCATATAAAGCGTACGCTGGGGGAACTATTGAAAATAGAGCATAGTGGTGTACTTCCGTTTTGTAGTAGACATCAATACGAGTATCTACAAAAATCTCCGGAATGATGACTATGACTAACTAATACAGTTTTGTCACAATAACTAATAGTATTTTTCCTTGTTAAAATATGCAATAGTAACGCTGAAAAATCTGTATATTGTGTACGCTGCGGACACTATTGACAATATACCACAGTTGTTTAGACATAATCAATATTTACAAAAAAAACCGCGTTACCATATTATGTCTAATTATTACAATTATATCACATATATATGCTTAGTGTTCCATCCAAATGGGAGCTATGAATAAGATCTGCTCTAAGTGTACCTTATACTGCCAAAAAATTGGGCCAATTAACTTAATCGTATGTGTATAATCGTGTGATATTTCAAATGCGAAAGTGTTTGTCGGTTCGTTGCTTGTTTGTTTGGCCTGCTTTTACATTCAAACTACTGAAACAATATTGATGGACTTTGGCACAAAGGTAGCCTGTATATCGTATGTAGTCACTATACATATACCTGGTACAGCTAAATTTAAAGTAATTTGATTGGTTCGCTGGATAGAAATGCATTTTATAAAACTTTTGAATAACATTTTAAGTGATTACTACTACAACAGAAGCGATTTAATTTAAACTTCAAACGCAAAAAGTGATAGCATCAATGATCTTTACATACATTTTCAAACTAAAACTCATTATGTAGGATAATACATTTTCAGGCCGGTGCGGGATGGAGCGCACAGCTTTCTTATTATAATTCCCCCTTCTTCGTCGTTCACTCTTGACATCGGAGTCGTGGTTGAAGACGATGATTTCCTTTAAATATTGCAGCGCTATCCATTGCGGTCTTCTGCGTTTCGAGGGCTTTGAACTATGGAAGTTTCTGTTGCAGCTTTTATGATAGAGACATTACTCCGAAACGCTGTCCAAGGGATTCATTTTCTGTTACTTAATATGTCCTTAGCACAGAGATAGACCTGTATGTATTGCAACAAAAGAGAGAAAATTACAAATTCTAGGATGAGGTTCGAACACGCGTCTTCGGAGTTTGGTACAACTCCATATGACTGATGCGAGCATTTATCTCTGTAATTAATTTTAACCATCATATTTTTTTGGGGGCAGATTGCAAAATATCATTTCGCTATGCAGCCGTTAGAGATTCAAAAATATACGTGTTTGTCGAGTCATCGTTAGTTAATTTGTTTGTTGTGAAACAACTTTACATGTAATTAAGTTTTCACTATTACATGGTGGTGTCGATAGTAACTTGATGAAGAAGCTGATACATCCATGAGTATGAAATCTTTGCAACAAAGTTAACTCAGGTTACATGGGACGTTCCTTATATAATTAGGTACGAATAAGTAGGTACAACTATTTTATTCAAAGGTTCCTTTTCCATAGCTTTTGGCCTTCCAATACTTTCTACCCTAATCGTACCAGTCTAAACACTGAAGTAATAATATATAGAGTATACAGACAGCGTCTCTACCTTAAGTATATGTCTGAATAAAGTTGTTTCGTTAATACATATGTAAGACAACTTATTAAAATTGTAGATAATTTACAGTACTTTAGTCATATTGTAACTTCCAGTCTGAAGGATGACGCCAATATAGAACGCGAGGCGCCTTTAACAATATATTATGGCATTGTAGCGCTTCTGAAATGTTCACAGCCCCGGGTCGGCTCATTTCATTCCATCCAGAGGAAACGCATAGCATCCTTCATGTCCAAAGTAGACATAAGCAACAACACTGGCATCAGAATTCTAGCGGATAGACTTGTACTGACACCAATGTATACAAGATGGATGGAGATCGCCACCTAATCATTACTACTACCTATTATATATTCTATTCCATTCAATATTTTGTTCCCTACGTGTTTTGAATTATTGATAATGTGTGAAATAAAAAACTATCCATACACTAACATAGAGAAAAAAAACTTTGAACTATGTTGTTAGTAGACTCCTTATATCCTATAGCCTATAGCATTACACTAATACATTTAAAATATCATCGTGTAACACAAAAAATGTGACAGTACCTAAGCATATGGAATAGACTCTCTATTAGATAACTCTTTCAAGAAAAAGCTGCGTCAAATCACTAACATGAATACTGATGATCAGAATTAACACTGAAACTACTTTTACCTACTCCTGAAAACTGAACGTTTTAGATTATATTTTCAGCTATTACATCAGTATATAATAATATTATTTTAAATGCGAAAATATTTGTCGGTTCGTAATTAATTAGTTTGTTTGTTCTGCTCTACGCTTAAATTAGTGAACCGATGTTCACAAATCTTGCCACATAGGTATCCCGTAACGGGAAGTCACTATAAACGCAAGAAGGTCCGCGGCTGAAAGGTAGTTTATAATATTTAAACCTTATCCGTAAATACTTGGATGTTGTAACATCGATTAAGGAATTAGATTGCATTAGCTCTCATGTGTGTGTTTGTACGTGTCTCTTGACCCCGTCGAAGCCTGTGTATATTGTGGACTGGTTGCAAATAGTAAAATCGTCAGCTGTGTTGCGGAGCCACAAATAATACATTTATATTGGTCAGTATAAATATCAAAAATATAAAATGGTCAGTTCGTACCTACATACATAATTAATAATCCATCGAACCATCTCAAAGTTGTTTACTGTAAAAGTAGTTAATTGAAAGTTTTTTCAAATCAAGTCCTTCTCTTGATATTTATAAGGAAAAATTAAAAATGCTTGCTCTTTTTCAATCAGCTAAGTTCTTATTCTATAAGTATGATATTTTTATATGTATGTATGTCATTGTATTATACTAAAAGGTATATATATGGAGCTAAATGAAATATAGTAAGTAAATTCTCATTACATGGAGAATATTTTACAATTCAATTGTACAAACAGCGTCTCTACCATAAAGATCTCTTAAACTTTTTACAAATCGTAACGCCTTTTAAGACTTGGGCATCCATTTTGTTTATAGGGTCTGTGTAAACATTATATATCATTTTTTGTATTTCTTGTTTTGATTCACAGGAAACTCATTACAAGTAAACTTTAATATAAATATTTAAACATGTAGTATAAGTTTGTTTTCAAAGGATCCCTGGAGTTTAACTTTAGTAAAAGTAATTTATATGTAACCTAAATAATGATATACATATTTTAAACCAAACATACCATTATGTTCATGCTTACATATCTTAGACAGGTAGGTTCATGTATTTATCAAACACCCATACCAGGTACGTATAGGTACCATACTCGTATAAGGCCTTTTGTCACCTACAGGGCAGTGTTCCAGACAGTGTGAATTTCTCTGTCGGAAAATTCCAACTGTCCTAACCGGGAATCAAACCTACATACATTCCAAAGCCACCACTACACCAACGATAAATCTTAAAACAATATTTCTCATCATTGCTCATATTCATTCAATTCATTTGTGTGGCTTTGAATCTCGTAGACACTTTTTATAGGCACCCATCCAACCATAATTTTTTTCTCTTAGTTGATTTTAACCGGTGTATGGGGATGTATTTCAAGATTTGGTTTATCTAAGCAAGCATTAGCACTTAAAAACCATAATACTATGATAAATCTAAGGTATAAATACTAAAACATAACGCTCAATGTGTGGTTTCAGTTAAGTCTTAGGGTAAAATTCTTTGAACTAAATGTGGTAGGCAATAGTGTGGTAGTATATCATTATATCCCTATCTATATCCAACCGTAGGTTGATGCTGTTTATCCGTTTGTCCATCTGTCCGTCTGACTGAGAGTCTGGTAGAGCAGGTATGTCGTCCACCGACAGCTTCCATCTGGTCCTTCCGTATGCATGTCTTCAGCAGTAAAAGTTTTACGTCTCATGTGATAATAAATGTAGGTTGTTTGAAAATTTTATTATTCCATGTATATCTTTTCACATGGATGTATATATGTCGTAAAACCTACTAAGGAATTAGATTGCACTTCATTGTTCGGTACGTATTGGATTTAGTATGTACTAAGACAATTAACTGCTTTTAATTTTGTTCGGCTAACTCCCACTACCATATAAATATACTTATTCCATCATCATCTTTACTTAAAGAAAACCAAATTACGTATCACACAATATAAACAATATAAACCTGCCTATTAAGTTTGACCTAGGAAACGTTCGCAGTGCAGTATTTCCATTCTTTGGTATTAATATAAGATAAGATTGAAGAACTTTACACATAGTAACGTCTATGAAACTTTGGCATTCATTTTATTCACTAACGAATGACATTGCAGTAAGCATCTCTACCATGACATAACATTGATCTTCAAAATCTGTGTATTAATGTGTATCATGTCCCCCTTGAAATGCTTATAAGCCTATTACATATATATTTATTGCTTAAAAGTAAGTTATAATTTAAGATGTTCCAGCTAACTGTGACACCTTAAGCTTCTTGGAAGACGTTGCACCCTTTTTATGTCACTGCGTGGAGGTTGTCTGGACTCAAGTTCGTAATAACAAACCCAAGTCTACGAAGGAAATTAAACGCTTATTTGTAGCATGTCATATCAGTAGTACTCGTACTAATAGTTGTGTTCATGATGATTAACATTACCTATGTTAACATGGGCATTGACATTTTGAAATAAAGTTGGCGAAAGCTTGGCCTTTGAACTCGCCATGAAAGGCTTCTATTTCCTCGTGGGCACAAAACTCGACCGCGCTTCGCTTAAAAGCACGCTCGGCCTTTGGCTTCGCTTTGCTTAGAAGCATGCCCGGCCTTCGGCTTCGCTTCGCTTAGAAGTACGCTCGGCCTTCGGCCTCGCTTTGCTTAGAAGGACGCCCGGCCTTCGGCTTCATTTCAATTAGGAGCTCACTCGGCCTTCGGCCTCGTTTCGCTTAGAAGCACACTCGGCCTTCGGCCTCGCTTTGCTTAGAAGCATGCTCGGCCTTCGGCCTCGTTTTGCTTAGAAGCACGCTCGGCCTTCGGCCTCGCTTTGCTTAGAAGGACGCTCAGCCTTCGGCCTCGTTTCGCTTAGAAGGACGCTCGGCCTTCGGCCTCGCTTCACTTAGGGACACATTCGGCCTTCGGCCTCGTCAATATAGCTCGGCCTGCGGCCTCGCCATTATGACCAACGCCGTCATCAATAAATGGGTTTCATCTTTCTAATTGGGGACTCTTAAAACCCCTAAATATCGATTTTCAGTCAGATCAGGCCATTATTCAAGGTAGCCGCCATCTTGAATCCGCCATCTTGGATTTTTAACATTTCCGCCAAATTGCATTTACGGTCCCCTAAAATATTAGTTCAAACCCTCCGTACCTATCTTTAACGGTTTCGGCGTTATAAGCATTTACATTTTGTATGGGCGCGATCGTCTTTTGTTTGGGAGGTGTGTTTTTTTTTTAATTTTTGGTAAGTGCCCAGGGTGCTTGTCAATATTAGTTTAAGCACTTACCCCCTATCTCTTTTAGTTTCCGAGACCCGTCAAGCTGTTCCATCAGAAGGTACACATTCAGCTCATTTCAGGTGTCACTTAAGGACGTAAGACCACTGCCTATACTTTTCATTTACAAAGCCTCAGCGTTCCATCATGCCAACATGTCGAAAAACTACGATAAAATTTCCAGAGAAAAAAATTGAATGGCGGCCATGTTGAAAAATGACGTCATCAAAAAATAGATTTCATATTTCGAATCAGGGACTCTAAAAACCCTTAGATATCGACTTTCAGTCGGATCGGATTAATATTTAAGGTAGCCGCCATCTTGAATCCGCCATCTTGGATTTTTGACATATCACCCAAATTGCCCTTCCGGTCCCCTATCATATTAGTTAAAACACCTCCTACCTATCTTTAACGGTTGCGGCGTTATAAGCATTTCCATTTTGTATGGGAACGATCGTCTTTTGTTCGGGAGGTGTGTTTTTTTTTTAATTTTTAGAAAATGCCCAGGGTGCTTGTCAATATTAGTTTTGGCACTTACCTCCTATCTCCTTTAGTTTCCGAGAGCCGTTGACCTGTTCTACCTGGTATTCCACGTTCAGCTCCATTCAGTTTCTCCTAAAGTCAACTATCGTAACTCCACATATAACCCTACAAAACCATAATCCCTATCACGCCCACTGGGAGAAACGATCCATTAAAGATCCAAAAAAACATATGTATGGCGGCCATATTGAAAAATGACGTCATCAAAAAATTATTTTCATATTTAGAATGTGCGACCCCAAAAACCCCCCGATACCAATTTTGAGCCGGATCGGACCAACTTTCAATTCGGCCGCCATTTTGAATCCGCCATCTTGGATTTTTGACACTTTTACCAAATTACCCTTCCGATTGCCTATGACATTTGGTCAAACACTTTATACTTATGTCAAACGGTTTAGGAATTATAAGCATTATAATAATATTATAAGTTTGTCCTTGTGCATTAGTTTTTGGTCATCAAACTTTTAACCATTTGAACAGAAAAGTCAAAATTTTCATACAAGTTCAATTGCAGAAATTTTGCCTTTAATTACAGTTTAAGTCGGGACATAGAGTCCTTATGTATGTTTGTTAAGGGATCCAACCCCTTAGTGCAGTGGATAACGCGAGCAGTAGTCTTGGAGGCCAGCTTGAGAGGTCAAAAAATGATCTGCATTCAGTTGCATAAAAAATCATAACTCCCATACAAGTTACAAAGCGAGCATTTCTCTTAGTGCAATTGAGGCTCAAGGATAGAGCGGTCAGCTGGAGTTAAAAAGACAAAAGAGTGTGGTATAGTCGTTAGATTGTAGGTACATAACAGAATTCTTTTAAATTTTTGTTTAGATTCTTATTGTGGTCGGTGGTAAATGTGTCACGAGAGTCTCCACAGGTATCCAAAGAAACCTTTTTTCGAGACCTTTTTTTATTCAAGCTTCCTTTTCAATAACATGGTTGTCTGGAAGAGATCGCTTTGACCGATAAGACCGCCAATTGTTACAATTAATTTTAAATTTTTATTGTTGAGTAATAGTTTTCATTTATATTATCCTATTTATTTGTTAGTTATATTAATAATATGGTGTTGCAATAAAGGGTTTATCTATATATTCACCTACCTAAGTACATAGTAGCAGTAGAACTCTTCGTGAATGAGGTCATCCGGGGAAGGCTGCCACCATATCATTTTTTTTACCTGAAGCAGTAACCTTCGCAATATTGTGTTCTGGTTTTGAAGGGTATGGTGCGGGTAAAATTACAGGCACATTGAGACTTAAAAATGTCTCATTTTTACGTGCGCAATGCAGTTGTGAGGACATACGTCTGCTAAAGGCAGAGATTAGCACCTAACACCTGAGACTCTATGGTACTGGGTATCTACAAGTGTGTGAACATTATATTTTATAGTAACTTTGTTATTTCATTGATATTTAAATTTTCCTTCTTTAAAACAGAATATCTACTCGTATTAAGATATTTACACTGTAGGAACTTTGGCATCTATACTCGTAAGATGTAGAGGAATAATCTCTGAGCTGCAGTGATAGGTAAGCTGTTATTAACGTATGTTTAAAAAAAATACTATAAAATGTGTAAATATTAAAAGTATCATTCCATCCCACAACTTATTTGATTTCAACTTTGTTAATAAGTAGATTATTATTTTATAACTCCTGCACTACAAATTTACTCAAACTTTTGTGTCAAGTATGTAACAGAAATAATACTGACCATGACATAACACTTACTGATTTCACATGCTAATGTACCCTTACAGTACCTAACGCTTACGCACTAATGATTCGCGGCAGAACACAGTAAGTAGAGTCCCTTGCATCTTACGTTTCGCATTTCAATCGCATTCAAACAACGAAGGGAAAACTGTTTAGTTCTGGCTTTTCATTAAATAAGTAGTTGGAAATAACCATTCAAACAACGAAGGGAAAACTGTTTAATTTTGGCTTTTCATTAAATAAGTAGTTGGAAATAACCTGCTCACCCTTGTTTCGGTATACTACGTTCCACAAATTAATTCTTCAATCAATCCGGCGCGGGGCGAGTTTACATGTCCTCTCTTCCATACGCAGGTAAAGACGTTTGATGACGGCGAGAGAGATGTATAAACACACACTTTTCGTAAAAACTGTATTAATTAAGAATGTAACACGGCTCCTTTTTTATATATACCCTATATTTATATAATATATAGTATATTTTGCAAGTTTTCGTGTAACAATTTATGTTATAATTAAAGTGATAGTAAAAAAGTATCACTCAAAACTTGGTAAAAATAAACTTTAACGAAAAAAAATTTATACCCGTTATTTTTAAATTAAAAGATAACAAATCGTCAAATATACAGGATATCCGCGATGAGGTGAGCAGCAGTGTTTGAAACACCTGCGTTTTGTCGGATATTTTTTTGATCCCATGTAATTGGGGGCGAGCCTATTGCCACCTACGAGACACTGTTCCAGACTCCGGACTGCTATTGAGAATTACTTTGCCAAAAAATCCCACGACCCTAACATTCCAAAACGGCGCTCCACCAATTCCAGACCAAGCGAGCGAAGCCGCTGGAAGCGCTGGCGAGCTAGTTTATACATTTGTATAATCAAGTTACGTGGTATGTTCATGACATCTGCTCACTAATAATATACAATATGTAATCAGTGACATCTCTTTTATTAAATCGACCTTAAATATATCTTTTTTTATTCATTTCTACCTACTTACCGTACCAGTAGTAATGTAAGCAGTAATTTTCGCAATACTGTGGTTTGGTATGAAAGGTATGGGTGCCGGTGACATTTCTGTGTCTCAGAATTACAGGCGCAGTACCAGCCGCAAAGACTGCCCCAAATACCAGGTGGGCTTCGTGCATATGCCGACTCCTAATATCACAAAGAAAAACCCTAACCTATTATACTTGTTAGTAATCTTAGTACGGGGGTTTGACTGTGTGAACATAATTACAAACGGACGGGCGGCTCTCCAGATGGTAAGTGATCACTGTTGCCCACGAACATCTGCAATACGAGAAGTATCAAGATTGAGTTGCCAGCCTTTGAGGAAGCAATTCAGGCCATTCCAATGATACCTCATTTGAAACATAATATATCTGAATACATATATTCTTTAGAAACTTGGACATCCATATTGCAATGTGAATGTGAGCAGGGTACATAACACGCCAAACTGATGGCTGATGGAGCCAGACGGTTTTGGAACCCTGCATGGCACTGAACGCTTCGCTCTTTCAGTGGAGATTACAGACCAGCAAGTGCAGCGTAGGTCGTCCACCGATAAATTGGAGATCAAACGACCTCATAAACGTCTCAAGAAGACGTTGGATACGAGCCGCTTCCATCTCGTCCTTTCATATATCTATGGGAGAGGGTCATCTTTGGCAATGAACATCTTACGGCAGAATTGATAGTAGTGAGATCCTCGTATAAAATTTGATTGTTTCTTGTATGTATATATCGACATTCCACGTGAATGTATGTCGGTTCAAGCCTCATATCTAAATATATTACATGAACAAATTCAGCTCGCAAACGTAAATCTTGTAAAAATGTTCGCATTAAATTTTATGTTTTGTTCATTTTTTATTTGACACACTGTTTCTTTTATTATTCACATTTGTAAAATGTCACTCTCACAACAATTAATTACCAAAAAATAAAAAGTACGTCTAGTAGTGTGTAATATTATTTGTGCACTACTCTATCGTTAGTCATGAACCACAAGCCACAATCATTCATTACTTAGTTTCAAACGCTTCGCCGGCCGCTGCCGCGGCACGCTCGCTTTGCTCGCTCGGCTTGCGCTTAGTTTTGTTACAGTTCAAACCTAACCTAACCTAGGGTTGGATGATAAATTAAGTGTCGGTTTAATGCAGGGATATCTTTCGTATGCCATATTCTAATAACTTATGAGTCATGTATGTTAGAAAACCATCTGTTATAGCGCAGGCACTCATACAAACACCGCAGCAAAATAATGAATTATTTCAGTTAATTTTTCAACATTTCCGAATGTTTTTACCTATTCAAACTAAGGTAACACTGTGGCTCTTTTTTCAGACCCATACTCAATTATTTATTGCAATCGTATGTATATTTTGTATAGATCTTAAGGTTATGGTAGTAATAAATGGCTCTATTCGTGTGTAGCAATATTAGAGGAACAATACTAAGAACGGGCCGACTCATTCATGTTACTCTAAATTAATTAACAATTATCAAAATTATTATTTATCAACATTTAAAATAAATGCATGAATCGTTCATGAGTTCTTCCAAGTTACGGTAGCATTTTTTTAGTAGTATGTTGTTTAATCGCTTTGTAAAAATATAATGCCTCTCTTTATAGCTTTATAGCTTGTAAGTCATAAGGTATTTGATAAAGTAAGTATTTATTGACATAACATTTGCTCATGAGCAGTGTCATTTTTAATTTTGATATAGGCAGTACTAATTTATATTAAATCTTGTTGGATACTTTCAAAAAATTGTGGGTATTTTCTAAACAAACTATTTACTGTCATGCCTTGTGTATACAAAATAACTATTTAATAAATAAGAACGGCTCCAAAACGTCTAAATCCATTTTAGCGACTGTCTGCAAGCTTATTTTCGACCATGAGCAACTCCACGACTCTCATGCTATGCCTTGCATCTACAAATTGCAATCGGTTTTCTTATCTCTATCTTACGGAACGCTCTAACTATTAAATACCTCGTGATTTATAAAAGGAATAAGAACAACCACTATAGTCTATAGTCATTTGACTTGATGCATTATAAAAAATAGCATACCTATCATTAGATTCGCCTTAGCCACGCATGTGTCATTACATTTATTATCTCTCAATAAATCAAATATATAGTTTGCTTTAATTATATTTACATACTTCACAACAAAAAAATAACAAGTACTACGGAAATGGTCCACCAAAATAAAGATCTCCTAACTTTTTGCGTGACTTATAGAATCAGCCTCGCAAAATGTTTAAACAAAGTTATCTTCATTTTCCCCAACATTCATGCGCTGCCTTCCGCCTCAAGTCAAGCCAGAAACCTTCGGCTCTCATATCTTTGTTCAGTGTGATCAGTGTTTATTTATGACACTGAACATGGTCACTGTCATACGGTGAACATAGTCTTAGTTGTAAGGTATTTTATATAACTTTTCATAAAATAGCAAGCGATTACCACCTTACCTACCATGCTCTACATAAAATATATATATACACTATCATCAACTAATATTAAATTGTAAAAGTACTCGAGACTTCAAATGGATTTATAAATGGAACTTTGCTACTCCTACACGAAAAAGCAACTGAACTGATTTATGTAAAATTTTGAACAGAAGTAGCCTTTTACAACGCTTGTACCTTTACAACTGAAAAAACTGTAGTAAAATTTTCAGGGCACGCAGCTTGCTTATTATAATCAGTGATGTCTGTTCAGCACGCTCACTTCGCTCGCTCGGCTTCACGAACTTTTTTCGCAGTTTAAACCTAACCTAATGATGACATCGTTAATATAGGCGTAGCACTTTTCAGTAATTGGAGTGTAACTCAAAAACTGTTTCACCCAATTTGATGAAATGTAAATGGGACTACCACGGAAGTATACTCTACCAAACCAAAAAAAAAATAACTTTAAGAATCGGTGCATAAATCGGGGAGAAACGGTCAACATACAAAAAAACATATAAACTCCTCCTTTTTTTGAAGTCGGTTAAAAAGAATAGTATGTCAAACAATACATTATTAAATGTGATATTTCTGAAGTCATTGGAGATTGTAATTAAATATAATTTGTAGAATTATCATTTCATTAGATGAACCATGTCTTTATATGTTTTTTTTTTTAAATGACAATTTTTAATTTCCACTAATGTTAATTAAAGAGCGAAAATTTCAGCAGCAAAAAAAAAGTGTCGGTGAAATTACAGAATATTAAGAAACATAGTATACCAAACATAACTTACTTATATTCTTTGAACTAATGTAGGTAGTAAGTAGGTTGGTGAAAACGTTTTTAGCAGAACTCTTTTAAAGTCTGAAGTTTATATTTTTTTTAAAGTGGACACCATAAAAATAACAATAACATTGTAATGTACCCGTGATAGTTATGATTTACTAATATATAAATATATATGAAGCTGTTAATATTATAATTAACAAAAAAGTATAGGTGTGCACGCAGAAACATATCCACTCATACGAAAGTTCTCTATACTCGAAGAAAAGTGCTGAAAGAAAAGTCTGTTCAGGCATTCGCTCGTCTGTGTAAATATTTTCTTATCATAATTTTAACATTCTGTTTCATTCTGTTAACATTTATTCAGTACCTAAAACAAAATGCAACTTATTACGATTTGCAGTGTTACAGATATTGTATTCAACAGCAAAGTAACGCGTTACGCGTAACGTTTTACTCGTCACTGCACCTATCATAACTCAGCTCTGACCAAATAATCCACAAAAGAAATGGTTGTGTATTCAATTATTATACTTCATAGATACTTTGTTGTTGTCAAGCTCTTAATGAGCTCACTTTTACCCTTCTATTTCACTCCGCGATCTTGAAAAACAGCCCGTTTAGACTTACTTACCAACTTTGTTTAAGTTGGCCGGCATTTTGAATCCGTCATCTCGGATTTTAAACATATTCTCCGAAATGCACTTCCGGTCCCCTATTACATTACTTCAAACACCCCGTACCTATCTATTATGGTTGCGGAGTTATAGCTGTTTATATAATTGGAGTGGATTTTAATTACGAATAATGTCAAGGAATCAAATCAGTGTAATAAAATAAAAGAGTATGTCATAATTGCTAATACTCTAATTGTATTTATCACTCAAGTAGTCGTCAACTGTACCTATAGTAGAATTTATTTCGATTTTGTTACGATAACATAAGAAACGCTTTTATTATTTTATTTAATTTCCATTCTGTTACTTTGGTATTTCTTAGGCTACGTGAACAAATATCATTTGTTTTTTAAATATCATTATATTATCTTATTTTTCAAGCCTTAACGCCTGCTTTGCGAGATCAAACTTAATAACTTATTAAAAATAATTGGTCTTTGAGGATGGACATCAGTACTGCCCGAACACCCGTCGGAGTAATAACGACCAGACAATAGACGTGAGTGTTTGCCGATTTACCGTTCCAAAGTAATAATTAGATTTAGTAAACCATCCTTGTGGAAGTCTTAAAACGCACAGAAACTTTCAATGCCCTGCTGTTTTTGCGGCGGCGTGAACGTTTTTGATACTTACTGTGCACTGACCTTAGTCGTGCCAATATATTAGTTTAAATAAAATGGTTGTATCAGATTAATACGTAATACATTCTTGATGATCAGTTAAACAGACCAGCTTAATCGTCTTCAAGGGATGTCCTACTTTGCATTACCAAAACGTACTATCTGTGAACAATGTTTTTTCCAGGGTTAAACCCGCATAAATTACTGACATCTTTTCCAAAATCATCTGAACTAACTTTATTTGTTTGGTAAGGATCTTACTGACCACAAGATACGTAATACGACCTGATGGTAACAAAACTTTATATCTATACTATAATATTATAAAGAGGAACGATTTTGTTGGTTTGAATTCAACTCCGAAACTACTGGACCGATGATAAATTATGTGATAGTGAAATATGAAATACCTCTCGTATGCCATATTCTAAGAACTTTTGAGTCATGTTAGAAAACCATCTGTTATAGCGCAGGTACTCATACAAACGCCGTTAGCCAGATACTGAAATATTTCTTTCAATTTTATCGTCTCCAAATAATTTTACCCCCTAAAACTAAACTGATGTCGGATGGTATTTTCAAAGCAAGACGCAGCATGCTTATTATAATATTATAAAGCGAAAGCGTATTTGTCGCTTAGTAGTTAATTGTTTGTTTGTTCTTCTTTTATGCTTAAACTGTTGATGAAATTTCACACAGAAATAAACCGGAAACAATCTGCTACGCCGTAGCAAACCGTAGCAGCTTTGGTATATCAAATATCAACGCAGACGGAGCCGCAAACAAAAGGTACTCCATGATTTTTTGACTTGATTTTTAAACTATTAAACTGATGTAGACTGGAGTCACTGGGCTAAATCTCCAATTATAATGTTGTACCTATTAATTTATCAAAAATAAAAAATAACTGTTGAAACGATACTAAACAAATATCTAATGAACCCACTTATATCTGCTGTTCCATAAGATAATATAACTTTTTACATTCTTAGTCTGTAGTCGTGTTCTTTATTTTTATAATTATCTTCAGTACTTGTTAGAATCATAGCGTGTTCTGGACAAAAAAATAATAAAGGTCTAATACCTTAATACAACCTAATAATCTTTGTATAGCTTATTATGGTAACAGCAAATTGTGAAATATTCCCTATGGTAACAGGAACGAAAGTTCTCTATAATCTAAATGGTGCTGAAATAAAAACCTGTTTAGTCATTCGCTCGTCTGAGTACATAGAATTATTTGATAGTGTATAGCGGATAAACGCAAAAACTACTAACCGGTTCCAAAAAATATTTCACCAGTAGAAAACTCTATTGTGCCTGAGTAACATACGCTTTATTTATCATCATCATCGACCTTCACCGCTCGGTTGTAACCACGGAGCGCAGTTAGTCATTAATAAATCTATCAAGCCATTCATGCCAACAGCTAATTTTAATTAATTTGTATGGAAGATATTTTATAGTTGAATCGTAAAATCATGTTTTCATATTTAATGATATTATTGTAAGTAATTACATAAAACTTAGGTAATACTTACACAAAACCTATATAGTTTTAACAAACACCTGAACCTGTCCTAAATACCGCGTGTGGATGAACATGTCTGCTTGAGCTGTGTCTGAGTGTGTATATGTATATAAGTATGTATATCAGTCATTAGGTTACCATAGTACAGGCTCTGCCTAGTAGATAATCATTCATTCCTTAGATTTAAGCGCTTCGCCAGCCGCTGCCGCGGCACGCTCGCTTTGCTCGCTCGGCTTACGCGTAGTTTTGTCGCAGTTCAAACCTAACCTAACCAAAGGTCGCATGATATATTAAGTGTCGGTGAAATGCAGGGATACCTTTCGTATGCCATATTCTAATATAGTAAGCAAGATACTGAATTATTCCATTCAGTTTTTTTTAACGTCTTCGAATATTTTTTACCTTTTAAAACTAAGGTAACAATGGCTCTCGTTTCAGACGCATACCCGATTATTTATTGAAATCATATTTATATTGTATACATCTAATGTTATGGTAGTAATAAATTTCCCTATTCGTTTGTAGCAATATTAGAGGAACAATACTAAGAACGGGCCGACTCATGCATGTTACTATAAATTAATTCACATTTATCAAAATAATTGTTTATCATTATCGGAACGCTGTAATTATTAAATACCTTGTGACATACAAAAGGAATAAGAACAACCGTGGCGGAAATAAACCCCACTATATTTTCTATTTATTTAAATGACCCTTAAGTCGAAATGACTTGATGCATTATATAAAATTAATCATTAGATTCGCCTTAGCCACACAAGTGCCGTAACATTTTTAATCTCTCAATAAAAGAAGACTTCGGATCCTCTATTTTACTCCGTTCATGTGTGATCAGTGATAATTTATGACACCGAACTTGGTCACTGACTAAGGGATTCATATGTAAGCTCAAAGTCATACAACGAACTTTAGAAAGGGCTATGCTCGGTGTATTCCGTAGTGATTAAATCAGAAATGAGGACGGATTTAGTACACGAACGAAAGTCATGCATAGCCCAGAGGATTAGCCAGTTGAAGTGGCAGTGGACATGACACATAACGCCTTGAACTAATGGCCGATGGGGCCGGTAACCACAGACCGAACTTTTATACAGGTCGCTTACATGCGGTCTTTTGTAAATCGATCGGGACGCATATGTTTAGCAGTGGACGTCTTACATTAATTTATTGTAACGTGCATATTAGGGGACAGATTGCAAAGTTACATTTCGCTAAGCAGCCGTTAGAGTATAAAAAGCAAACGATAAAAACTTACGTATGCATAAATAAACTCTAAAAGAATAAAACATAACTCTCAATCTCAAAACATTCGAGTAAACCCTACATCTTTGAAATATGTGATAGGAAGGCTGCTAATTTTGAATTTTAATAAAAACATATACCTAAATCTTAAATAACACTTAAAAGTGCTTTAGACTATGGAAGTTTCTGTTTCAGCTTTTGTGAGTTCTGCCCAACGCGTGTGATCGACTGCTTGCTTTCTACTTGCCCCTGGACTACGAGTCGTTTTATGGAGTTTTCATGTCGAATAATGTGTCCGAAGTATTTCAGGACACGTATTTGCACAGTCTTAGATAATCTCTCGTTCGTCCGCAGCAGTCGCCGCCAGCACCACATTTCAAGGGCATCGATTTTGCGTCGGTCTCTCAGGTGAACCGTTCATGTTTCTGCGCCATAGAGAAATATCGGCAACACTAAAGTTTTCTTCATGCAGAGTTTCGTGGATTTGGTGATATTTCGGTTGCACCTGACTCTTTTGACCTTATCAACGGCAGATCTTGTCTTAGCATATCTTTTTTGAATTTCGTTCTCATAGCCCCTCGTGTTTGTGCTCGTGGATCCTAGGTACACGTAGGATTGAACAATTTCACAGTTGCCAGTCACAGAAATGTCAGGTTGATTTAGTTCAGTTCGGTCTACGATTATCATCTTGGTTTTGTCTCTGTTGATCACAAGCCTGTAGGAGAGGCTTGTTGTCTCTAAACGTGTCAACAGGTGTTCCATGTCTTTTTTTATTTGAGCGAGAAGAGTAGTATCATCGTATCTCATCATAAGTTGGATATCTTCCGACCTCCTACTGAAACACCCTTGTCCCAATGTTCCAAAGCGATTCTCATGATATACTTACTCCGTATATATGTGTGTGGAGACGTAAGAAAACAGTATTAGCTGTAAGTATCAAGAACGGCGTAAGTTTACTGAGCACACATCTATATTCTTAAAAAAAAATCTGCGTCGAACGGTCTGGGTCTCATATCGCTACTATAAGATTTTTACAATAGGTATAATTTTGAAAAGTTTCCTTGTTCAATTAGCTAGGAATAAGTCACTTAAACACAGTGTTTTAACACTACACTACAGCAAAAGTTCAGTTTATTATTAAACATCTGATATAACTAACAGCATTCCTATGCCAATAAAGTGTAATGTATTATATCAGCATTTTTTAGAGTTAGTCTTACATCTGTTATATAGTAGGTAATGTATTAAATACCTATTCAAGTATAAGCATTTCAAATGTGTGGAAAATACGAAACTTATCTCCATAGAAGTCACCAAACTACTTACGACGTCAGGTCTTTAAATGAAAAGTCAATTGCTGTAAGTAGTAAAAAGCCTACAGGTAATAACTTTAACAAAAATATTTTCATTGCTCTTCATGAGTATTATTACTATAACAAAACTGTGTTACAAAAATCATATTTCTGTCAAAGATTTTTTGAAGACATTTTTAATTTTCTTTGGCTCTGGGGAAAAGTTGGGTTTTGGCTAAACAACTTACAGCAAACTTACAGCAAAAACGTTTTCTTGCATCGATATATATTATAATTAGTTGTCATGAAAAGCTAAATATTTGTCGGTTCATGATTTTTTGTTTATTAATATGTTCTTTGCACAGAGATAGTGCAATTGGAGAGGCCTATGTCCAGCAGTGGACTGCTACAGGCTGATGATGTTGATGATGATGATGACAGAGATAGTCCCGAAAAATATTTCACGATGTATGAAAAGAGAGGAGCCTATTCTTTATATATATTCATTACTCAAAAGTAAGTAATGACTTAATTTACTAAATAACTCTGCAATTTTCTATAAAATTGTTGTATTCCTTGTTTTAATTGACTCGAAACTCGTTACAAGTAAATTTTAAAATAAATATTAAAACAGTTTTTTTTTTCAAAGTATCCGTAGTGTTTAACCTTAGTAAAAGTAATTTATATGTAACGTAAATAATGATATACATATTTTAAACAAAAATAACATTAATTTCATGCGTACATATCTTAGAGAGGTAGGTAGGAGTATTTATCAAACACCCATATCAGATATGTATTGCTCCCATATAAGGCCTATTGTCACCTACAGGGCAGTGTTCCAAACGCCGGACAGTTTGAATTTCTCTGTCAGAAAATTCCAACAACTGTCCTAACCGGGAATCCAAACCAAGAGTTCTACATTCCAAAGCAGCGCTGCCACTACTACACCAACGATACATTAAAACGATATTTCTCATCATTGCTCATATTGTGGCTTTGAATCTCGTAGACACTTTCTATAGGTCTTCCCGTGAACATGGTGCATGTAACTGCGCCGAAATATCGGGAGCTCATTCCACAACCTTACCACGGTAAATATCCCGTTAATAATCATATAACTTTCTATAGGCACCCATCCAACCATCATTTGTTTTCTCTTAGTTGATTTTAACCGGTGTATGGGGATGTATTGCAACATTTGGTTTATCTAAGCAAGCATTAGCACTTAAAAATCATAATATTATAATAAAACTAAGGTATAAATACTAAAACATAACGCTCAATGTGTGGTTTCAGTTAAGTCTTAGGGTAAAATTCTTTGAACTAAATGTGGTAGGCAATAGTGTGGTAGTATAACATTATATCCCTATCTATATCCAACCGTAGGTTGATGTTGTTTATCCGTTTGTCCATCTGTCCGTCTGACTGAGAGTCTGGTAGAGCAGGTAGGTCGTCCACCGACAATGTGGAAGACGTACTAAATAAGGTCGCAGGACTATCTTGGATGCATGCAGCTTTCATCTGGTCCTTCCGTATGCATATCTTCAGCAGTAAAAGTTTTACGTCACATATAATAATAAATGTAGGGAGCCCTTGTTTGAAAATTTTACTATTCCATGTGTAGGTTTTCACATGGATGTATATAGGTCGTAAAACCTACTAAGGAATTAGATTGCACTTCATTGTTCGGTATGTATAGGATTTAGTATGTACCAAGGCAAATAACTGGTTTTAATTTTGTTCTGCTAACTCCCACTACCATATAAATATACTTATTCCATCATCATCTTCACTTCAAAAAAAAACCAAGATACGTATCAAATATACCTGCCTATTAAGTTTGACATAGGGGACGGTCGCAGTGCTTTTTACCTACATTCTTTGGCATTAATATAAATTAAGATTGAAGAACTTTACAAATCGTAACATTGGCATTAATTTTATTAACACACGAAGCTTCACAACTTTAATATGCAACATTTTATTCAATCTATTGTTTCCAATTTCATTTTCCGCCATAGCTTAAGGAACGATTTGATAGCGATATTCAATGCAGAACCACAAAACATCTTGACCATAAAATGCCTACTCATGTTTTTAGTTGCTACTGTAAGCTGTTAACTTTAAAAACAGTCAAATTAGTAATTGTGTAAAGTCAAGTCTTTCTCTTGATATATTCCAAAGAGAATACAATACTACGTATATATATATTTAAGGACGAATGAAAAGAGCTATACATATCTCAATAAGCTGGGTTCTAATTCTATATAGTTAAAAAAAATATTGTTCCAAGTGTGAACAGCACACCACACTTCGTATTTATTTTAATTACATACATTGCAGCAAGCATCTCTACCATGACATTAAGATATTGTCCTTCGAAATCTGTGTATTATATCTGTGTATGTGTCCCCTTGAAAGGTCTATAAGCCTATTATATATACATTTATTGCTGAAAAGTAAGTAGTAGCTTAAGATGTCTTCATTAGTTTTCCAGCTAACTGTGACACTTAAGCTTCTTAGATGACGTTGCACCCTTTTTATGTCACTGCGTGGAGGTTGTCTGGACTCAAATTTATAAGAATAGCCACTTCACACACATGCGGACTCTGTAAAATCCATACCACTTCAGCCATTTAGGAATTTACGTAGGTACGTGCTATACATATGTAGTGGAAACGACTTTACATGTATGTAATTAGTTTTACCATTACATAGAGGTGGCATCGAGAGTAACTTGATGAAGAAACTGATATATCTAGGGGTCTTTGCAACAAAGTTAACTCAAATTACATGACGCGTTTCTTATAAATTTAGGTACTCTTTAAGTCAAAGGTATCTTTTCCATAGCTTTATGCATTTCATTTCTATCTACCCTAATCGTACCCGTCTAAACACTGAAGTAATAACATATATTTAGTTAACATAAGTTTACTTGTAGCATGTCATATCAGTAGTACGTAAAATGATGAATTTTTACATGTTAGGAGCTCTTTTTCTCTACGATCATCAGAGCACTTAATGTTAAGTACCCCGATAACCCGCACCAATTTTTTTGGTTCCTACTTTGTGTTGAAGCTGTTCGTCTATGGAACACTTTACTCTACGAAATTATATGCGCGCCTTCTTTAGGCATCTTCAAAAAACGTGTCAAAGCATTTAGCTTCGCGAAATAAACTAACTGCAAACCTACTTATTATCTTTTTTATAATAATTAAATGGTATATGTATAGTATGTATATATTTTGTAGTATATTACGTATAGTATAATTATATAAGTATAGTTTGTATACGAGTATATTATAAGTATTTTTTATATTTATAATCTTGAGTTTTGCTATATGTAGTGTTTAGTACACTTGTTTTATTCACACCGTCCTTATAAGTTTATGCCTATTTCTTTCCGTGAATGGTTGTCTGAAAGAGATTGCTCTGAGCGATAAGACCACCCATTCTGACACTTTAAATTTAAAGTACCTATTTAATTGTGAAATATTTTGATTGTGATTTTATTTTATTTTATTTATTTGTAACATATATTTGTATTATGGTGTTTCACTAAAGAGTTAATCTACATATCTGTATAATTATCAATCAAGTACTTATAGTAGTATTCATGATTTACACAATTTCATGACATTACCTATGTAAACGTGGGCAGATGTCTTGAAGATCATTGAAATTTTGAAATAAACTCGCTATGAAAGACTTCTATTTCCTCGTAGGCTCAAAACTCGGACTCGCTTCGCTTAGAAGCACGCTCGGCCTTCGGCCTCACTTCGCTTAGAAAGACGCTCGGCCTTCGGTCTCGCTTCGCTTAGAAGCATGCTCGGCCTTCGGCCTCGCTTCGCTTAGAAGCATGCTCGGCCTTCGGCCTCGCTTCGCTTAGAAGTACGCTCGGCCTTCGGCCTCGCTTCGCTTAGAAGCATGCTCGGCCTTCGGCCTCGCTTCGCTTAGAAGCATGCTCGGCCTTCGGCCTCGCTTCGCTTAGAAGTACGCTCGGCCTTCAGCCTCGCTTCGCTTAGAAGCACTCTTGGCCTTCGACCTATAAAGCTCGGCCTGCGGCCTCGCCAGTATAGCTCGGCCTACGGCCTCGCAGGCTCTAATTTCGACCTATGGCCATTGTGAAAATTATGAACAATGCCGTCATCAAAAAATGGGTTCCATATTTCTAATTGGGGACTCTAAAAACCCTTAGATATCGATTTTCAGTCGAATTGGACCATTATTCCAGGAAGCCGCCATCTTGAATCCACCATCTTGAATTATAGACATTTCCGCCAAATTGCATTTCCAGTCCCGTAAAATATTAGTTCAAACCCCCCGTACCTATCCTTAACGGTTTCGGCGTTATAAGCATTTACATTTTGTATGGGCGCGATCGTCTTTTGTTCGGGAGGTGTGTTTTTTTTTTAATTTTTAGGAAATGCCCAGGGTGCTTGCCAATATTAGTTTTGGCACTAAGTACCTATCTCTTTTAGTTTCCGAGAGCCGTCAAGCTGTTCCATCAGAAGGTTCAGATTCAGTTCCTTTCAGATGTCACTTAAGGACGTAAGACCACTGCCTATACTTTTCACTTACAAAGCCTCAGCGTTCCATCATGCCAACATGTCGAAAAACTACGATAAAATTTCCAGAGAAAAAAATTGTATGGCGGCCATGTTGAAAAATGACGTCATCAAAAAATGGATTTCATATTTCGAATTGGGGACTCTAAAAACCGTTAGATGTCGATTTTCAGTTGGATCGGACTAATATTTAAGGTAGCCGCCATCTTGAATCCGCCATCTTGGATTTTTGACATATCACCCAAATTTCCCTTCCGGTCCCCTATCATATTAGTTACTACACCTCATACCTATCTTTAACGGTTGCGGCGTTATAAGCATTTCCATTTTGTATGGGAACGATCGTCTTTTGTTCGGGCGGTGTGTTTTTTTTTTAATTTTTAGAAAATGCCCAGTGTGCTTGTCAATATTAGTTTTAGCACTTACCTCCTATCTCCTTTAGTTTCCGAGAGCCGTTGACCTGTTCTACCTGGTATTCCACGTTCAGCTCCATTCAGTTTCTCCTAAAGTCACCTATCGTAACCCCACATATAACCCTACAAAACTATAATCCCCATCACGCCCACTGGGAGAAACGATCCATTAAAGATCCAAAAAAACATATGTATGGCGGCCATATTGAAAAATGACGTCATCAAAAAATGGTATTCATATTTCGAATGTGGGACCCCAAAAACCTCCCGATACCAATTTTGAGCCGGATCGGACCAACTTTCAAATCGGCCGCCATTTTGAATCCGCCATCTTGGATTTTTGATACTTTTACCGAATTACCCTTCCGATTCTCTATGACATTTGGTCAAACACTTTATACTTATGTCAAACGGTTTAGGAATTATAAGCATTTACATTTTGTATGGGAGCGATCGTCTTTTGTTCGGGAGGCATGTTTTTTTTTTAATTTTTGGCAGTCACCCAGGGTTTTGGTCATTTTTAGTTTTGACACCTACCCCCCATCTTTTATAGTTTTCGAGAGCCGTTGACCTGTTCCATCACACTTCCACATTTAGCACTTTCAGGATTTTTCCCCCACTCGAATTGAGCCCCCCTACACTTTTCCCCTACATCTTCTATACCCCCCATTGCTCCTTCTATGAGAACAAAGAGGTCAATGAGTCAGTCAGTCAGTCAGTGAGTGGTAATCGAACTTTATATAATGTGACTAGCTTTTTGGGCGGTGCGCGGGCCACGAGTGGCCCGCGTTTGTCCTTGTGTATTTGTTTTTGGTCATCAAACTTTTAACCATTTGAACAGAAAAGTAAAAATTTTCATACAAGTTCAATTGCATAAATTTTGCCTCTAATAACAGTTGAAGTCGGGGCATAGAAGCCATTCGGAATTTTTATTTAAAAAAAACTGGTCCTTGTGTATGCTTGTTAAGGGATTCAACCCCTTAGTGCAGTGGTTAACGTGAGCAGTTGCCTTGGAGACCAGCTTGAGAGGTGGAAAAATGATCTGCATTCAGTTATGTAAAAAATCATAACTCCCATACAAGTTACAAAGCGAGCATTTCTCTTAGAGCAATTGAGGCTCAAGGATAGAGCGGTTAGCTTGAGTTAAAAAGACAAAAAAGTGTGGTATAGTCGTTAGATTGTAAATAGTAGTACATACCAGAATTCTTTTCAATTTTTTTTAGGGGCCCTACTTCTAAGTGTGGTCGGTGGTAAATGTGTCACAAGAGTCTCCACAGGTGTCCAAGGAAACTTCCTTCGAGATCTTTTTTATTCAAGCTTCCTTTACAATAACATGATTGTTTGGAAGAGATCGCTCTGACCGATAAGACCGCCCATTGTAACACTTAATTTTAAGTTTTTTATTGTTGAGTAATAGTATTCAATTATATTAAGCCATTCATACCAACAGCTAATTTTAATTAATTTGTCTGGAAGATATTTTATAGGTGAATCATACTCGTAAAACCATGTTATTATATTGAATCATATTATTGTAAGCAATTACATAAAATTTAAGTACCTATATATTTTCAATAAACAATAACAATGTGAAAATACCTGTGTTTGGATTGAACTCCTACGTGACAATTCTCTTGAACCGATGTATTTTAAAATTTTAACACAAGTAGTCCGTAAAGTAGTACTTCTAATAGAAAACTAATCTGATGTCGGATAATATTTTCAAAGCAAGGCGGTGCACGCATTATGCTTATTAAAATATTTATAAAGCGAAAGCGTATTTGTCGCTTCGTAGTTTATTGTTTGTTCGTTCTTCTTTTATGTGTTGATGAAAGTTCACACAGAAATAGACTGCAAAACAATGTGCTTCGGTATATTAAATATCCACGCAGACGGAGCCGCAAACTCCATGATATTTGAACCATGCTGGCCATATCTTACATCAGTGTATGTTACGAGTAATGACTTATGGCCCTGTTATCTAACTATGGTCCTCATAATATGTAAGCTTAAAATCGTACAATTCGTTACAACAATCGTACAAGTCTGTGCTCTGAGTCACAGTACGTGATTGAATCAGAAATGAGATGAGCCGTAGGACCTGTCGTAGAACAAGTCGCTCGCCTGACGTCATGCATCACGCTTGCACATACAATCCATATCCATTGCAATACATAATTTTAAACTGCAACAGTTAAAAACCCTGCACGGCAAAGCACTGCGCTCAGCATCCTGATTTATGCAAATGTTAACTCTCTTGCCCTGTAATTTTGCTGGAAACATTCACCAAAACACAGTAATATTTGCACACTACTGCTTCACCGTTGAATAACTGCCAAAGGAACTCTTCCATGCTGACTCTGGCAAAGTCCTACTGCTAAATATAAATAATTATTCTCACCCAAATAAATTTATGTATAGCTCATAAATTTAATTAGTTAAGTATCCATCTTTCATGTCCGTATCTATCCATCCGTCAGTTACTGCTGTTTTGTCTTGGATCCATCTAAACTATACTATATTATGACTTTGCTCTGACCAGATAGGTACTTCGCGTTTTTTTTCCATGTGTCCGTCTGCTCGTCTGTCCGTCCAAACGCAAAAAAAAAAACAAAATAAGACGCACTTTATACACAGTCCACATCACATCCACCTAAGCACGTTGTATTTTTTCTCGTGAAAGTGTGTGGTACCGTAAAAACAGTATTAATTAAGAATGTAACACGGCTCCTTTTTTATATATACCCTATATTTATATAATATATTATATATTTTGCAAATTTACGTTATAATTAAAGTGGTAGTAAAAAAGTATCACTCAAAACTTGGTAAAAATAAACTATACCAAAAAAATGTATACTCGTTATTTTTAAACAAAAGATAACAAATCGTCAAGTACCTGTATATTTGACGATTTGTTATCTTGCGTTGCTATCCGCGAAGAGGTGAGCAACAGTGTTTGAAATACCTGTGTTTTGTCGGATATTTTTTTGATCCCATGCAATAGGAGGCGAGCCTATTGCCACCTACGAGACACTGTTCCAGACTCCGGACTGCTATTGAGAATTACTTTGCCAGAAAATCCCACCCCGAGATTCCAAAACAGCGCTTCCATCAATTCTAGACCAAACGAGCAAGGCCGCTGGCTGGCGAGCTAGTTTATACATCTGTATACTCAAGTTACGTGGTGTGTTCATGACATCTGCTCACTTATAATATACAATATGTAATCAGTAACAACTCTTTTATTAAATCGACCTTAAACATACCTTTTTTTTATTCATTTCTACCTACTTACCGTACCAGTAGTAATGTAAGCAGTAATATTCGCAATACTGTGGTTTGGAATGAAAGGTATGGGTGACTTAACTTTTCTGTGTCTCAGAATTACAGGCGCAGTACCAGCCGCAAAGGTTGCCACTTAATACCAGGTGGGCTTCGTGCATATGCGGACTCCTAAAAACACAAAGAAAAAACCCTAACCTATATACTTGTTAGTAATCTTAGTACGGGGGTATGACTGTGTGAATATTATTCATAATAACTTGCAATTTGTTTTTATTGGCAAACGGACGGGCAGCTAAGTGATCACTGTTGCCCAGGACTATCCGCAATACGAGAAGTCTCGAGGTTGAGTTGCCAGCCTTTGAGGAAGCAATTCAGGCCATTCCAATGATACCTCATTTAAAACATAATATATCTGAATATATTTAATCGTTAGGAACTTGGGCATCCATATTGCAATGTGAATGTGAGCAGGGCACATAACACGCCAAACTGATGGCTGATAGAGCCAGATGGTTCTGGAACCCTGCATGGCACTGAACGCTTCGCTTTTGCAGTGGAGATTACAGACCAGCAAGCGCAGCGTGGGTCGTCCACTGATAAATTGGATATCAAACGACCTCATAAACGTCTCAAGAAGACGTTGGATACGAGCCGCTTCCATCTCGTCCTTTCATAAATCTATGGGAGATGCTCATCTTTAGCAGTGGACATCTTACGGCTGAATTGATAGTAGTGAGATCCTGGTATAAAATTTGATTGTTTCTTGTATGTATATATCGACATTCCACGTGGATGTATGTCGGTTCAAGCCTCATATCTAAATATATTAAATAAATAAATTCAGCTCCCAAACGTATATCTTGTAAAAATGTTCGCATAAAAATTTATGGTTTGTTCATCTTTTATTTCACACACTGTTTCTTTTATTATTCACATTTGTAAAAATGTCACTCTCACAACAATTTATTACCAAATAATAAAAAGTACGTCAAGTAGTGTGTCTGTAGGTAATATTATTTGTGCACTACTCTATCTTTAGTCATAAACCACAAGCCACAATTATTCATTACTTAGTTTCAAACGCTTCGCCGGCCGCTACCGCGGCATGCTCGCTTTGCTCGCTCGGCTTGCGCGTAGTTTTGTAACAGTTCAAACCGAACCTAACCTAGGGTTGGATAATAAATTAAGTGTCGGTGAAATGCAGGGATACCTTTCGTATGCCATATTCTAATAACTTATGAGTCCTGCATGTTAGAAAACATTTGTTAATGCGCAGGCACTCATACTAACACTGCAGCAAAATAATGAATTATTTCAGTTAATTTTTCAACATCTCCGAATGTTTTTACCTCTTCAAACTAAGGTAACACTGTGGCTCTCTTTTCAGACTCATACTCAATTATTTATTGCAGTCGTATGTATATTTTTATAGATCTTAAGGTTATGGTAGTAATAAAGGCACTATTCGTGTGTAGCAATATTAGAGGTATAATACTAAGAACGGGCCGACTCATTCATGTTACTCTAAATAATTTAACATTTATTAAAATAATTATTTATCAACATTTAAAATAAATGCATGAATCGTTCATGACTTCTTCCAAGTAACGGTAGCATTTTTTTAGTAGTAAGTTGTTTAATTGCTTTGTAAAAATATAATGCCTCTCTTTATAGCTTTTAAGTCATAAGGTATTTGATAAAGTAAGTATTTATTGACATAACATTTTTAATTTTGGTATAGGCACTACTAATTTTTATTAAAATTTGTTGGATACTTTCAAAAAATGTGGGTATTTTCTAAACAAACTATTTACTGTCATACCTTGTCTATACAAAATAACTATTTGATAAATAAGAACGCCTCCAAAACGTTTGAATCCATTTTATCGACTGTCTGCAAGCTTACTTTCGTCCATGAGCGACTCCACGACTCTCATGCTATGCCTTGCATCTACAATATTCAATCGGTTTTCTTATCTCTATGTTACGGAACGCTCTAACTATTAAATACCTCATGATATACAAAAGGAATAAGAACAACCACATCAAAAATAAACCCAAATATATTTTCTATTTTTTTAAATTACCCTTAAGCCTATAGTCATTTGATTTGATGCATTATGAAAAATAACATACCTACCATTAGATTCGCCTTAGCCACGCAAATGTCATTACATTTATTACCTCTCAATAAATCAAATATATAGTTTGCTTTTATAATATTTACATACTGCACAAAAAAAAAATAACAAAACAATGGTGCACCAAAAGAAAAATCTCCTAAATTTTTGCGTGACTTATAGAATCAGCCTCGCAAAATGTTTAAACAAAGTTATCTTCATTTTCCCCAACCTTCATGCGCTGCCTTCCGCCTCAAGTACTCGTACCAGAAGCCTTCGGCTCTCCTATCTTTGTTCAGTGTGATCAGTGTTTATTTATGACACTGAACATGGTCACTGTCATAGGTGAACATAGTCTTAGTTGTAAGGTATTTTATAAAACTTTTCATAAAATAGCAAGCGATTACCACCCTACCTACCATGCTCTACATAAAACATATATACACTATCATCAACTAATATTAAATTGTAAAAGTACTCGAGACTTCAAATGGATTTATAAATGGAAGTTTGCTACTCCTACACGAAAAAGCAACTGAACTGATTTATGTAAAATTTTGAACAGAAGTAGTCTTTTACAACGCTTGTACTTTTACAACTGAAAAAACTGTAGTAAAATTTTCAGGGCACGCAGCTTGCTTATTATAATCAGTGATGTCTGTTCGGCACGCTCACTTCGCTCGCTCGGCTTGCACGTACTTTTTCGCAGTTTAAATTTAACCTAACCTAAGGTTGCAACCACAATCATTCATAAATATAATAAGTATTAACTACTTGTTTGTGATTAAAAATTAATTTATTTAAAGTGAGTAAAAAGCTGTTTTCAAACATTTGATAACTAATGTAATTATAAAAGGAAATACCTAAAAATGGAACTGACTTCAACACCTAAAAGTGTGACATAACTTGTTGAAAGTCAGTACCATTATAGTTCAAAAGTAGTTATTATCAGAATAGTTTGCGCATGGTACCGACTTTAACATGTTATTCTCACTTTTTGGTGTTGAAGTCGGTTAATGTTTTTAGTGAGCCTTGCTACTTACGTGATATATTGTTTTTGACCGTCAATGATGACGTCGTTAAGAAAGGCGATCGATAATATAGCACTTTCCAGTAATTGGAATGTAACTCAAAAACTGTTTCACACAATTTCATGAAATTTAAATGGGTAGTCCCATTTAAATTACTCACATATATACCCACGGAAGTATACTCTACCAAACCAAAAAAAAAATAACTTTAAGAATCGGTGCATAAATGGGGGAGAAACGGTTAACATACCAAAAAAAACGTGCAATGGAACATATAACCTCCTCCTTTTTTGAAGTCGGTTACAAAGAATAGTATGTCAAACAATCTACGAAGAAAGACTATTATTTATTCGTAGCAAACAATACATTATTAAATGTGATATTTCTGAAGTTATTGGATATTGTAAATTAAAGAAAATTTTAGAATTATCATTTAATTAGATGAACCATTATATTAAAATTTAAATTATATTAATTATTTTAGATTAATTAAAAGAAGTACTGCTTAATAAAAATGCTGTTTCACGTATGGTTTTCTACATGGATGTATTGAATAAGAACTTATGGTAACGCGAACCGGCCCTTACATGGATTCAGGTTTCAAGTAATAAACCCAAGTTTATTTACAGTAATAATTAGATTTAGTAAACCATCCTTGTAGAAATCCAAAAACGCACAGATACCTTCAATGCACTGCTGTTTTTACGGCAGCGTGAAAATTTTTGATACTTACTGTGTACCTTAGTCATGTCAAGATATTAGTTTACTTTACTTTAGTTTAAATCTTCCAAAATAATTTCCAATTTTTTAAATACATTCATTATGTCAGTTAAACAGACCAACTTGGTCGTCTTCAAGTGATACTCTGCATTGCATAATGAGAATATTCACAGACGACAGTCTGTGAACTCCGGTCGATCGGTTTCCAAGGGCAGAGTTCTCGTTAAGTGATGACATCTTTTTCAAAATTATTTTAACTGACTTTCTTTGCTTGGTAAGGATGTTAAAATACAGAGATACGCAATGTCCTCCATCTAGTTTACTTTTTCACGTTTGAGTAAAGAAGAAATATACGTTTGTTTGTTTGAATTGAATACGCTCCGAAACTTCTCCACCGATATGAAAAATCTTTCACCTTAAGAACCCTACGTTATCTCTGATGAACAAAGGCGCTAGAATATTAAATAAAAGTGTAGGATCCTTGTGAAAACTTCGATAATGTAACCAAAGGTGTGAAAAAACAAATAAATCCATATAAAGCGTACGCTGGGGGAACTATTGAAAATAGAGCATAGTGGTGTACTTCCGTTTTGTAGTAGACATCAATACGAGTATCTACAAAAATCTCCGGAATGATGACTATGACTAACTAATACAGTTTTGTCACAATAACTAATAGTATATTTCCTTGTTAAAATATGCAATAGTAACGCTGAAAAATCTGTATTATGTGTACGCTGCGGACACTATTGACAATATACCACAGTTGTTTAGACATAATCAATATTTACAAAAATGTCCGCGTTACCATATGTCTAATTATTACAATTATATCACATATATATGCTTAGTGTTCCATCCAAATGGGAGCTATGAATAAGATCTGCTCTAAGTGTACCTTATACTGCCAAAAAATTGGGCCAATTAACTTAATCGTATGTGTTGTGAAAAAAGTCTCTCCAATATTCAGCAGCCGCCTCAGACAATAACAAATCTTTGACAAATAATCATTCACTGTCTGGATATTTTTAACCAACATACGTGAACCTGACGCTCCTCCTTGCTTTGCTCGTCGTTGCACGTATCATATACTTTGCTCAGACCAAATAATCCACAAAAGGAATGTTTAATTTGGTATGCAATTATTATATTTCACAGACAGTTTGTTAATTTTGTAGCATAGTGATTAGTCATATTAGTCATTGGTGTTGATAACGATGATTTATGTTAGCTATTATATTGGTTTACCGTTAAACAGTTAAACTAAAGTACTTCGTACCTTGTTATTATGTCTATATTTGAGTACAAATGACTTGAAGCCGAATTGGAACGCCACCCAAATAGTTGTATGTGGTCGAAGTATACACTTTTGTTACTTCTATAAGTTTTAAATTTTTTACGCAACTGAATGCAGAACATTTTTGAACCACTCAAGCTGGTCTTAGTTAAGTATAACTAAATAAGTATCCAAGTTTGTTTGAATGTAGTACTTACATTAACATTTGTAGGATTGTTCTAAGATATAGGTATAGTTAACAAAAAGTATAGACATGCACGCAGAAACCTAGTACGAAAGTGTGCTGAAAGACACCTGAGTCAGCTTCTGCATACTGACTGTCTTCGTTATGAAATTGTTAATTAACGGCGACTATCCTCAGCTTAGAAAACATAATTGCCGTAACGCATTGTTGATATATCTTTGGCGAAACTGCTTAAAATCCCGTTTGAACCTGTGGTTAACCACTTCCACTAACTAAAGGTTACTATGTAAAACACATAAATGCAATACATCACGTATGAATAGCAATACTTGGCTATTACCGAAACTATCATGTTTAATAGATAATTAATCTGGAAAGAATTATATTTTGAATTTGGCGCCATAGTAATTTTTAAATATACCTATCTAACTATGTAACATACATAGCTGTTGGAAGGACCAGGATTTGCATTATCCTTTGTTCTTTCATGCTCAAACTTCTAAATCTTCATGGGCATTGAAGATCATAGGTTACCTACATTTATTATTATATGAGACGTAAAACTTTTACTACTGAAGATATGCATACGGAAGGACCAGATGGAAGCTGCATGCATCCAAGATAGTCCTGCGACCTTATTTAGTATGTCTTCCACATTGTCGGTGGACGACCTACCTGCTCTACCAGACTCTCAGTCAGACGGACAGATGGACAAACGGATAAACAGCATCAACCTACGGTTGGATATAGAAGTTTGAATGGGTTTTGAACCCGCGTCTTCTGACAAACCGTATCCTAGGCCACCAAGACGATACCAAATCTATCGTTTTTAATGTAACATTACTTACATGTAACAATTCCGTGTCAATCAATCAAGTTAGAATCAAAAAGTAAGCTTGCAGTAAACATTTAAAAAACGATAAACTTAGTGCGGTTTTAAATCCAAAAGCAAAATTATTTACTAAGTTTTCTATTAATTTACCACTATTCATGCCATATTATATACGCCTCTCTGCAGCCGTGATTTTTTTTCGCTATAAACTATAAAGACCAGACCATGGCAGTTAAAATCATTTTCAAAGTATCTCGAGGGAATATAAAAATACAATACATGGACGGGTACTGAACCATCGTCATCTTACAATCTGTGTTAATGTTATCCGCCCTAACCGCTAAGTTAGCGAAGCACACATTCTAGCTTGGAATAATAAATAAAAATAAAATAAACATTTTTTTATTTCCAACTTACAATTACAATAACATTGCTATAAATATATATCTTTTTAGAGTTAGCCTTTAAATGGTCGCCTTTCCATGTGGTAAAGGTATTGGTCAATCATTGGTTCTAAGACGCGCTACATGGCAAGCTTGGAATATATCTTCCTAATGGATTTTAATCCTCGTATTAGGGGATAAATTGCAAAATTTGGTTTCTTTAACCAAGCGTTAGTGCTTCAAAAGTCATATATTAAAAACTTGGGAAATTCAGACACATATACAACGCGATATAACGAAATATATAACACTGAAACTACTTTTATACCGTAAAACTGGCCATATGCGAAAAGACCTTTAGAGATCGGTAGCGATATTTCAAATGCGAAAGTGTTTGTCGGTTCGTTGCTTGTTTGTTTGGCCTGCTTTTACATTCAAACTACTGAAACAATATTGATGGACTTTGGCACAAAGGTAGCCTGTATATCGTATGTAGTCACTATACATATACCTGGTACAGCCAAATTTAAAGTAATTTGATTGGTTCGCTGGATAGAAATGCATTTTATAAAACTTTTGAATAACATTTTAAGTGATTACTACTACAACAGAAGCGATTTAATTTAAACTTCAAACGCAAAAAGTGATAGCATCAATGATCTTTACATACATTTTCAAACTAACACTCATTATGTAGGATAATACATTTTCAGGCCGGTGCGGGATGGAGCGCACAGCTTTCTTAATATAATTCCCCCTTCTTCGTCGTTCACTCTTGACATCGGAGTCGTGGTTGAAGACGATGATTTCCTTTAAATATTGCAGCGCTATCCATTGCGGTCTTCTGCGTTTCGAGGGCTTTGAACTATGGAAGTTTCTGTTGCAGCTTTTATGATAGAGACATTACTCCGAAACGCTGTCCAAGGGATTCATTTTTTGTTACTTAATATGTCCTTAGCACAGAGATAGACCTGTATGTATTGCAACAAAAGAGAGAAAATTACAAATTCTAGGATGAGGTTCGAACACGCGTCTTCGGAGTTCGGTACAACTCCATATGACTGATGCGAGCATTTATCTCTGTAATTAATTTTAACCATCATATTTTTTTGGGGGCAGATTGCAAAATATCATTTCGCTATGCAGCCGTTAGAGATTCAAAATATACGTGTTTGTCGAGTCATCGTTAGTTAATTTGTTTGTTGTGAAACAACTTTACATTAAATTAAGTTTTCACTATTACATGGAGGTGGTATCGATAGTAACTTGATGAAGAAGCTGATACATCCATGAGTATGAAATCTTTGCAACAAAGTTAACTCAGGTTACATGGGACGTTCCTTATATAATTAGGTACGAATAAATAGGTACAACTATTTTATTCAAAGGTTCCTTTTCCATAGCTTTTGGCCTTCCAATACTTTCTACCCTAATCGTACCAGTCTAAACACTGAAGTAATAATATATAGAGTATACAGACAGCGTCTCTACCTTAAGTATATGTCTGAATAAAGTTGTTTTGTTAATACATATGTAAGACAACTTATTAAAATTGTAGATAATTTACAGTACTTTAGTCATATTGTAACTTCCAGTCTGAAGGATGACGCCAATATAGAACGCGAGGCGCCTTTAACAATATATTATGGCATTGTAGCGCTTCTGAAATGTTCACAGCCCCGGGTCGGCTCATTTCATTCCATCCAGAGGAAACGCATAGCATCCTTCATGTCCAAAGTAGACATAAGCAACAACACTGGCATCAGAATTCTAGCGGATAGACTTGTACTGACACCAATGTATACAAGATGGATGGAGATCGCCACCTAATCATTACTACTACCTATTATATATTCTATTCCATTCAATATTTTGTTCCCTACGTGTTTTGAATTATTGATAATGTGTGAAATAAAAAACTATCCATACACTAACATAGAGAAAAAAAACTTTGAACTATGTTGTTAGTAGACTCCTTATATCCTATAGCCTATAGCATTACACTAATACATTTAAAATATCATCGTGTAACACAAAAAATGTGACAGTACCTAAGCATATGGAATAGACTCTCTATTAGATAACTCTTTCAAGAAAAAGCTGCGTCAAATCACTAACATGAATACTGATGATCATAATTAACACTGAAACTACTTTTACCTACTCCTGAAAACTGAACGTTTTAGATTATATTTTCAGCTATTACATCAGTATATAATAATATTATTTTAAATGCGAAAATATTTGTCGGTTCGTAATTAATTAGTTTGTTTGTTCTGCTCTACGCTTAAATTAGTGAACCGATGTTCACAAATCTTGCCACATAGGTATCCCGTAACGGGAAGTCACTATAAACGCAAGAAGGTCCGCGGCTGAAAGGTAGTTTATAATATTTAAACCTTATCCGTAAATACTTGGATGTTGTAACATCGATTAAGGAATTAGATTGCATTAGCTCTCATGTGTGTGTTTGTACGTGTCTCTTGACCCCGTCGATGCCTGTGTATATTGTGGACTGGTTGCAAATAGTTCAATCGTCAGCTGTGTTGCGGAGCCACAAATAATACATTTATATTGGTCAGTATAAATATCAAAAATATAAAATGGTCAGTTCGTACCTACATACATAATTAATAATCCATCGAACCTTCTCAAAGTTGTTTACTGTAAAAGTAGTCAATTGAAAGTTTTTTTCAAATCAAGTCCTTCTCTTGATATTTATAAGGAAAAATTAAAAATGCTTGCTCTTTTTCAATCAGCTAAGTTCTTATTCTATAAGTAATGATATTTTTATATGTATGTATGTCATTGTATTATACTAAAAGGTATATATATGGAGCTAAATGAAATATAGTAAGTAAATTCTCATTACATGGAGAATATTTTACAATTCAATTGTACAAGTATGTACAAACAGCGTCTCTACCATAAAGATCTCTTAAACTTTTTACAAATCGTAACGCCTTTTAAGACTTGGGCATTTATTTTGTTTATAGGGTCTGTGTAAACATTATATATCATTTTTTGTATTTCTTGTTTTGATTCACAGGAAACTCATTACAAGTAAACTTTAAAATAAATATTTAAACATGTAGTATAAGTTTGTTTTCAAAGGATCCCTGGAGTTTAACTTTAGTAAAAGTAATTTATATGTAACGTAAATAATGATATACATATTTTAAACCAAACATACCATTATGTTCATGCTTACATATCTTAGACAGGTAGGTTCATGTATTTATCAAACACCCATACCAGGTACGTATAGGTACCATACTCGTATAAGGCCTTTTGTCACCTACAGGGCAGTGTTCCAGACAGTGTGAATTTCTCTGTCGAAAAATTCCAACTGTCCTAACCGGGAATCAAACCTACATACATTCCAAAGCCACCACTACACCAACGATAAATCTTAAAACAATATTTCTCATCATTGCTCATGTTCATTCAATTCATTTGTGTGGCTTTGAATCTTAGACACTTTCTATAGGCACCCATCCAACCATCATTTTTTTCTCTTAGTTGATTTTAACCGGTGTATGGGGATGTATTTCAAGATTTGGTTTATCTAAGCAAGCATTAGCACTTAAAAACCATAATACTATGATAAATCTAAGGTATAAATACTAAAACATAACGCTCAATGTGTGGTTTCAGTTAAGTCTTAGGGTAAAATTCTTTGAACTAAATGTGGTAGGCAATAGTGTGGTAGTATATCATTATATCCCTATCTATATCCAACCGTAGGTTGATGCTGTTTATCCGTTTGCCCATCTGTCCGTCTGACTGAGAGTCTGGTAGAGCAGGTATGTCGTCCACCGACAGCTTCCATCTGGTCCTTTCGTATGCATGTCTTCAGCAGTAAAAGTTTTACGTCTCATGTGATACCCTAATGTAGGTAACCCTTGTTTGAAAATTTTATTATTCCATGTATATCTTTTCACATGGATGTATATATGTCGTAAAACCTACTAAGGAATTAGATTGCACTTCATTGTTCGGTACGTATTGGATTTAGTATGTACTAAGACAATTAACTGCTTTTAATTTTGTTCGGCTAACTCCCACTACCATATAAATATACTTATTCCATCATCATCTTTACTTAAAGAAAACCAAATTACGTATCACACAATATAAACAATATAAACCTGCCTATTAAGTTTGACCTAGGAAACGTTCGCAGTGCAGTATTTCCATTCTTTGGTATTAATATAAGATAAGATTGAAGAACTTTACACATAGTAACGTCTATGAAACTTTGGCATTCATTTTATTCACTAACGAATGACATTGCAGTAAGCATCTCTACCATGACATAACATTGATCTACGAAATCTGTGTATTAATGTCCCCCTTGAAATGCTTATAAGCCTATTACATATATATTTATTGCTTAAAAGTAAGTTATAACTTAAGATGTTCCAGCTAACTGTGACACCTTAAGCTTCTTGGAAGACTTGCACCCTTTTTATGTCACTGCGTGGAGGTTGTCTGAAGGAAATTAAACGCTTATTTGTAGCATGTCATATCAGTAGTACTCGTACTAATAGTTGTGTTCATGATGATTAACATTACCTATGTTAACATGGGCATTGACATTTTGAAATAAAGTTGGCGAAAGCTTGGCCTTTGAACTCGCCATGAAAGGCTTCTATTTCCTCGTGGGCACAAAACTCGACCGCGCTTCGCTTAAAAGCACGCTCGGCCTTTGGCTTCGCTTTGCTTAGAAGCATGCCCGGCCTTCGGCTTTGCTTCGCTTAGAAGTACGCTCGGCCTTCGGCCTCGCTTTGCTTAGAAGGACGCCCGGCCTTCGGCTTCATTTCGATTAGGAGCTCACTCGGCCTTCAGCCTCGTTTCGCTTAGAAGCACGCTCGGCCTTCGGCCTCGCTTTGCTTAGAAGCATGCTCGGCCTTCGGCCTCGTTTTGCTTAGAAGCACGCTCGGCCTTCGGCCTCGCTTTGCTTAGAAGGACGCTCAGCCTTCGGCCTCGTTTCGCTTAGAAGGACGCTCGGCCTTCGGCCTTGCTTCACTTAGAAACACATTCGGCCTTCGGCCACGTCAATATAGCTCGGCCTGCGGCCTCGCCATTATGACCAACGCCGTCATCAAAAAATGGGTTTCATCTTTCTAATTGGGGACTCTTAAAACCCCTAAATATCGATTTTCAGTCAGATCAGGCCATTATTCAAGGTAGCCGCCATCTTGAATCCGCCATCTTGGATTTTTAACATTTCCGCCAAATTGCATTTACGGTCCCTTAAAACATTAGTTCAAACCCTCCGTACCTATCTTTAACGGTTTCGGCGTTATAAGCATTTACATTTTGTATGGGCGCGATCGTCTTTTGTTTGGGAGGTGTGTTTTTTTTTTAATTTTTGTTAGTTGCCCAGGGTGCTTGTCAATATTAGTTTAAGCACTTACCCCCTATCTCTTTTAGTTTCCGAGACCCGTCAAGCTGTTCCATCAGAAGGTACACATTCAGCTCATTTCAGGTGTCACTTAAGGACGTAAGACCCTGCCTATATTTTTCACTTACAAAGCCTTAGCGTTCCATCATGCCAACATGTCGAAAAACTACGATAAAATTTCCAGAGAAAAAAATTGTATGGCGGCCATGTTGAAAAATGACGTCATCAAAAAATGGATTTCATATTTCGAATCGGGGACTCCAAAAACCCTTAGATATCGATTTTCAGTCGGATCAGACTAATATTTAAGGTAGCCGCCATCTTGAATCCGCCATCTTGGATTTTTGACATTTCCGCCAAATTGCATTTTCGGTCCCCTTAACTATTAGTTCAAACACCCCGTACCTATCTTTAACAGTTTCGGCGTTATAAGCATTTACATTTTGTATGGGCGCGATCGTGTTTTGTTTGGGAGGTGTGTTTTTTTTTTAATTTTTAGAAAATGCCCATGGTGCTTGTCAACATTAGTTCTGGCACTTACCCCCTATCTCCTTTAGTTTCCGAGAACCGTTGACCTGTTCTACCTGGTATTCCACGTTCAGCTCCATTCAGTTTCTTCTAAAGTCACCTATCGTAACCCCACATATAACCCTACAAAACCATAATCCCCATCACGCCCACTGGGAGAAACGATCCATTAAAGATCCAAAAAAACATATGTATGGCGGCCATATTGAAAAATGACGTCATCAAAAAATGGTTTTCATATTTCGAATGTGGGACTCCAAAAACCCCCCGATATCAATTTTGAGCCGGATCGGACCAACTTTCAATTCGGCCGCCATTTTGAATCCGCCATCTTGGATTTTTGACACTTTCACCAAATTACCCTTCCGATTCCCTATGACATTTGGTCAAACACTTTATACTTATCTCAAACGGTTTAGGAATTATAAGCATTTACATTTTGTATGGGAGCGATCGTCTTTTGTTCAGGAGGCATGATTTTTTTTTAATTTTTGGCAGTTGCCCAGGGTTTTGGTCATTTTTAGTTTTGACACCTACCCCCTATTATTTATAGTTTCCGAGAGCCGTTGACCTGTTCCATCACACTTCCACATTCAGCTCATCCCGGACTTTTCCCTTTGGTTTCAGAACCCCCCCTACACTTTTCCCTTACATCTTCTATACCCACCATTGCTCCTTCATACCGTACCATTTATGTCAGTGAGTCAGTGAGTGGTAATCCATCTTTATATAATGTGATGACGTGAGTGAGTGGTACGACAGTGAGTGGTAATCCATCTTTATATAAAGGTGTTAGGCGGTGCGCGGGCCACGAGTGGCCCGCGTTTGTCCTTGTGCATTAGTTTTTGGTCATCAAACTTTTAACCATTTGAACAGAAAAGTCAAAATTTTCATACAAGTTCAATTGCAGAAATTTTGCCTTTAATTACAGTTTAAGTCGGGACATAGAGTCCTTATGTATGTTTGTTAAGGGATCCAACCCCTTAGTGCAGTGGATAACGCGAGCAGTAGTCTTGGAGGCCAGCTTGACAGGTCAAAAAATGATCTGCATTCAGTTGCATAAAAAATCATAACTCCCATACAAGTTACAAAGCGAGCATTTCTCTTAGTGCAATTGAGGCTCAAGGATAGAGCGGTCAGCTGGAGTTAAAAAGACAAAAGAGTGTGGTATAGTCGTTAGATTGTAGGTACATAACAGAATTCTTTTAAATTTTTGTTTAGATTCTTATTGTGGTCGGTGGTAAATGTGTCACGAGAGTCTCCACAGGTATCCAAAGAAACTTTCTTCGAGACCTTTTTTTATTAAAGCTTCCTTTTCAATAACATGGTTGTCTTGAAGAGATCGCTTTGACCGATAAGACCGCCAATTGTTACAATTAATTTTAAAATTTTATTGTTGAGTAATAGTTTTCATTTATATTATCCTATTTATTTGTTAGTTATATTAATAATATGGTGTTGCAATAAAGGGTTTATCTATATATTCACCTACCTACATAGTAGCAGTAGAACTCTTCGTGAATGAGGTCATCTGGGGAAGGCTGCCACCATATCATTTTTTTTTCCTGAAGCAGTAACCTTTGCAATATTGTGTTCTGGTTTTGAAGGGTATGGTGCGGGTAAAATTACAGGCACATTGAGACTTAAAAATGTCTCATTTTTACGTGCGCAATGCAGTTGTGAGGACATACGTCTGCTAAAGGCAGAGATTTGCACCTAACACCTGAGACTCTATGGTACTGGGTATCTACAAGTGTGTGAACATTATATTTTATAGTAACTTTGTTATTTCATTGATATTTAAATTTTCCTTCTTTAAAACAGAATATCTACTCGTATTAAGATATTTACACTGTAGGAACTTTGGCATCTATACTCGTAAGATGTAGAGGAATAATCTCTGAGCTGCAGTGATAGGTAAGCTGTTATTAACGTATGTTTAAAAAAAATACTATAAAATGTGTAAATATTAAAAGTATCATTCCATCCCACAACTTATTTGATTTCAACTTTGTTAATAAGTAGATTATTATTTTATAACTCCTGCACTACAAATTTACTCAAACTTTTGTGTCAAGTATGTAACAGAAATAATACTGACCATGACATAACACTTACTGATTTCACATGCTAATGTACCCTTACAGTACCTAACGCTTACGCACTAATGATTCGCGGCAGAACACAGTAAGTAGAGTCCCTTGCATCTTACGTTTCGCATTTCAATCGCATTCAAACAACGAAGGGAAAACTGTTTAGTTCTGGCTTTTCATTAAATAAGTAGTTTGAAATAACCATTCAAACAACGAAGGGAAAACTATTTAATTCTGGCTTTTCATTAAATAAGTAGTTGGAAATAACCTGCTCACCCTTGTTTCGGTATACTACGTTCCACAAATTAATTCTTCAATCAATCCGGCGCGGGGCGAGTTTACATGTCCTCTCTTCCATACGCAGGTAAAGACGTTTGATGACGGCGAGAGAGATGTATAAACACACACTTTTCGTAAAAACTGTATTAATTAAGAATGTAACACGGCTCCTTTTTTATATATACCCTATATTTATATAATATATAGTATATTTTGCAAGTTTTCGTGTAACAATTTATGTTATAATTAAAGTGATAGTAAAAAAGTATCACTCAAAACTTGGTAAAAATAAACTTTAACGAAAAAAAATTTATACCCGTTATTTTTAAATTAAAAGATAACAAATCGTCAAATATACAGGATATCCGCGAAGAGGTGAGCAGCAGTGTTTGAAACACCTGCGTTTTGTCGGATATTTTTTTGATCCCATGTAATAGGGGGCGAGCCTATTGCCACCTACGAGACACTGTTCCAGACTCCGGTCTGCTATTGAGAATTACTTTGCCAGAAAATCCCACGACCCTAACATTCCAAAACGGCGCTCCACCAATTCCAGACCAAGCGAGCGAAGCCGCTGGAAGCGCTGGCGAGCTAGTTTATACATTTGTATAATCAAGTTACGTGGTGTGTTCATGACATCTGCTCACTAATAATATACAATATGTAATCAGTAACATCTCTTTTATTAAATCGACCTTAAATATATCTTTTTTTATTCATTTCTACCTACTTACCGTACCAGTAGTAATGTAAGCAGTAATTTTCGCAATACTGTGGTTTGGTATGAAAGGTATGGGTGCCGGTGACATTTCTGTGTCTCAGAATTACAGGCGCAGTACCAGCCGCAAAGACTGCCCCAAATACCAGGTGGGCTTCGTGCATATGCCGACTCCTAATATCACAAACAAAAACCCTAACCTATTATACTTGTTAGTAATCTTAGTACGGGGGTTTGACTGTGTGAAAATAATTACAAACGGACGGGTGGCTCTCCAGATGGTAAGTGATCACTGTTGCCCACGAACATCTGCAATACGAGAAGTATCGAGATTGAGTTGCCAGCCTTTGAGGAAGCAATTCAGGCCATTCCAATGATACCTCATTTGAAACATAATATATCTGAATACATATATTCTTTAGAAACTTGGGCATCCATATTGCAATGTGAATGTGAGCAGGGTACATAACACGCCAAACTGATGGCTGATGGAGCCAGACGGTTTTGGAACCCTGCAGTGGAGATTACAGACCAGCAAGCGCAGCGTAGGTCGTCCACCGATAAATTCGAGATTAAACGACCTCATAAACGTCTCAAGAAGACGTTGGATACGAGCCGCTTCCATCTCGTCCTTTCATAAATCTATGGGAGAGGGTCATCTTTAGCAATGAACATCTTACGGCAGAATTGATAGTAGTGAGATCCTGGTATAAAATTTGATTGTTTCTTGTATGTATATATCGACATTCCACGTGGATGTATGTCGGTTCAAGCCTCATATCTAAATATATTACATAAACAAATTCAGCTCGCAAACGTAAATCTTGTAAAAATGTTCGCATTAAATTTTATGTTTTGTTCATTTTTTATTTGACACACTGTTTCTTTTATTATTCACATTTGTAAAATGTCACTCTCACAACAATTAATTACCAAAAAATAAAAAGTACGTCTAGTAGTGTGTAATATTATTTGTGCACTACTCTATCGTTAGTCATGAACCACAAGCCACAATCATTCATTACTTAGTTTCAAACGCTTCGCCGGCCGCTGCCGCGGCACGCTCGCTTTGCTCGCTCGGCTTGCGCTTAGTTTTGTTACAGTTCAAACCTAACCTAACCTAACCTAGGGTTGGATGATAAATTAAGTGTCGGTTTAATGCAGGGATATCTTTTGTATGCCATATTCTAATAACTTATGAGTCTATATGTTAGAAAACCATCTGTTATAGCGCAGGCACTCATACAAACACCGCAGCAAAATAATGAATTATTTCAGTTAATTTTTCAACATTTCCGAATGTTTTTACCTATTCAAACTAAGGTAACACTGTGGCTCTTTTTTCAGACCCATACTCAATTATTTATTGCAATCGTATGTATATTTTGTATAGATCTTAAGGTTATGGTAGTAATAAATGGCTCTATTCGTGTGTAGCAATATTAGAGGAACAATACTAAGAACGGGCCGACTCATTCATGTTACTCTAAATTAATTAACAATTATCAAAATTATTATTTATCAACATTTAAAATAAATGCATGAATAGTTCATGAGTTCTTCCAAGTTACGGTAGCATTTTTTTAGTAGTATGTTGTTTAATCGCTTTGTAAAAATATAATGCCTCTCTTTATAGCTTTATAGCTTGTAAGTCATAAGGTATTTGATAAAGTAACTATTTATTGACATAACATTTGCTCATGAGCTGTGCAATTTTTAATTTTGATATAGGCAGTACTAATTTATATTAAATCTTGTTGGATACTTTCAAAAAATTGTGGGTATTTTCTAAACAAACTATTTACTGTCATGCCTTGTGTATACAAAATAACTATTTAATAAATAAGAACGGCTCCAAAACGTCTGAATCCATTTTAGCGACTGTCTGCAAGCTTATTTTCGACCATGAGCAACTCCACGACTCTCATGCTATGCCTTGCATCTACAAATTGCAATCGGTTTTCTTATCTCTATCTTACGGAACGCTCTAACTATTGAATACCTCGTGATTTACAAAAGGAATAAGAACAACCACTATAGTCTATAGTCATTTGATTTGATGCATTATAAAAAATAGCATACCTATCATTAGATTCGCCTTAGCCACGCAATTGTCATTACATTTATTATCTCTCAATAAATCAAATATATAGTTTGCTTTAATTATATTTACATACTTCACAACAAAAAAATAACAAGTACTACGGAAATGGTCCACCAAAATAAAGATCTCCTAACTTTTTGCGTGACTTATAGAATCAGCCTCGCAAAATGTTTAAACAAAGTTATCTTCATTTTCCCCAACATTCATGCGCTGCCTTCCGCCTCAAGTCAAGCCAGAAACCTTCGGCTCTCCTATCTTTGTTCAGTGTGATCAGTGTTTATTTATGACACTGAACATGGTCACTGTCATATGGTGAACATAGTCTTAGTTGTAAGGTATTTTATATAACTTTTCATAAAATAGCAAGCGATTACCACCTTACCTACCATGCTCTACGTAAAATATATATATACACTATCATCAACTAATATTAAATTGTAAAAGTACTCGAGACTTCAAATGGATTTATAAATGGAACTTTGCTACTCCTACACGAAAAAGCAACTGAACTGATTTATGTAAAATTTTGAACAGAAGTAGCCTTTTACAACGCTTGTACCTTTACAACTGAAAAAACTGTAGTAAAATTTTCAGGGCACGCAGCTTGCTTATTATAATCAGTGATGTCTGTTCAGCACACTCACTTCGCTCGCTCGGCTTCACGAACTTTTTTCGCAGTTTAAACCTAACCTAATGATGACATCGTTAAGATAGGCGTAGCACTTTTCAGTAATTGGAGTGTAACTCAAAAACTGTTTCACCCAATTTGATGAAATGTAAATGGGACTACCACGGAAGTATACTCTACCAAACAAAAAAAAAAATAACTTTAAGAATCGGTGCATAAATCGGGGAGAAACGGTCAACATACAAAAAAAACATATAAACTCCTCCTTTTTTTGAAGTCGGTTAAAAAGAATAGTATGTCAAACAATACATTATTAAATGTGATATTTCTGAAGTCATTGGAGATTGTAATTAAATATAATTTGTAGAATTATCATTTAATTTCCACTAATGTTAATTAAAGAGCGAAAATTTCAGCAGCAAAAAAAAAGTGTCGGTGAAATTACAGAATATTAAGAAACATAGTATACCAAACATAACTTACTTATATTCTTTGAACTAATGTAGGTAGTAAGTAGGTTGGTGAAAACGTTTTTAGCAGAACTCTTTTAAAGTCTGAAGTTTATAATTTTTTTAAAGTGGACACCATAAAAATAACAATAACATTGTAATGTACCCGTGATAGTTATGATTTACTAATATATAAATATATATGAAGCTGTTAATATTATAATTAACAAAAAAGTATAGGTGTGCATGCAGAAACATATCCACTCATACGAAAGTTCTCTATACTCGAAGAAAAGTGCTGAAAGAAAAGTCTGTTCAGGCATTCGCTCGTCTGTGTAAATATTTTCTTATCATAATTTTAACATTCTGTTTCATTCTGTTAACATTTATTCAGTACCTAAAACAAAATGCAACTTATTACGATTTGCAGTGTTACAGATATTGTATTCAACAGCAAAGTAACGCGTTACGCGTAACGTTTTACTCGTCACTGCACCTATCATAACTCAGCTCTGACCAAATAATCCACAAAAGAAATGGTTGTGTATTCAATTATTATACTTCATAGATACTTTGTTGTTGTCAAGCTCTTAATGAGCTCACTTTTACCCTTCTATTTCACTCCGCGATCTTGAAAAACAGCCCGTTTAGACTTACTTACCAACTTTGTTTAAGTTGGCCGGCATTTTGAATCCGTCATCTCGGATTTTAAACATATTCTCCGAAATGCACTTCCGGTCCCCTATTACATTACTTCAAACACCCCGTACCTATCTATTATGGTTGCGGAGTTATAGCTGTTTATATAATTGGAGTGGATTTTAATTACGAATAATGTCAAGGAATCAAATCAGTGTAATAAAATAAAAGAGTATGTCATAATTGCTAATACTCTAATTGTATTTATCACTCAAGTAGTCGTCAACTGTACCTATAGTAGAATTTATTTCGATTTTGTTACGATAACATAAGAAACGCTTTTATTATTTTATTTAATTTCCATTCTGTTACTTTGGTATTTCTTAGGCTACGTGAACAAATATCATTTGTTTTTAAAATATCATTATATTATCTTATTTTTCAAGCCTTAACGCCTGCTTTGCGAGATCAAACTTAATAACTTATTACAAATAATTGGTCTTTGAGGATGGACATCAGTACTGCCCGAACACCGGTCGGAGTAATAACGACCAGATAATAGACGTGCGTGTTTGCCGATTTACCATTCCAAAGTAATAATTAGATTTAGTAAACCATCCTTGTGGAAGTCTTAAAACGCACAGAAACTTTCAATGCCCTGCTGTTTTTGCGGCGGCGTGAACGTTTTTGATACTTACTGTGCACTGACCTTAGTCGTGCCAATATATTAGTTTAAATAAAATGGTTGTATCAGATTAATACGTAATACATTCTTGATGATCAGTTAAACAGACCAGCTTAATCGTCTTCAAGGGATTTCCTACTTTGCATTACCAAAACGTACTATCTGTGAACAATGTTTTTTCCAGGGTTAAACCCGCATAAATTACTGACATCTTTTCCAAAATCATCTGAACTAACTTTATTTGTTTGGTAAGGATCTTACTGACCACAAGATACGTAATACGACCTGATGGTAACAAAACTTTATATCTATACTATAATATTATAAAGAGGAACGATTTTGTTGGTTTGAATTGAACTCCGAAACTACTGGACCGATGATAAATTATGTGATAGTGAAATATGAAATACCTCTCGTATGCCATATTCTAAGAACTTTTGAGTCATGTTAGAAAACCATCTGTTATAGCGCAGGTACTCATACAAACGCCGTTAGCCAGATACTGAAATATTTCTTTCAATTTTATCGTCTCCAAATATTTTTACCCCCTAAAACTAAACTGATGTCGGATGGTATTTTCAAAGCAAGACGCAGCATGCTTATTATAATATTATAAAGCGAAAGCGTATTTGTCGCTTAGTAGTTAATTGTTTGTTTGTTCTTCTTTTATGCTTAAACTGTTGATGAAATTTCACACAGAAATAAACCGGAAACAATCTGCTACGCCGTAGCAAACCGTAGCAGCTTTGGTATATCAAATATCAACGCAGTCGGAGCCGCAAACAAAAGGTACTCCATGATTTTTTAACTTGATTTTTAAACTATTAAACTGATGTAGACTGGAGTCACTGTGCTAAATCTCCAATTATAATGTCGTACCTATTAATTTATCAAAAATAAAAAATAACTGTTGAAACGATACTAAACAAATATCTAATGAACCCACTTATATCTGCTGTTCCATAAGATAATATAATTTTTTACATTCTTAGTCTGTAGTCGTGTTCTTTATTTTTATAATTATCTGCAGTACTTGTTAGAATCATAGCGTGTTCTGGACAAAAAAATAATAAAGGTCTAATACCTTAATACAACCTAATAATCTTTGTATAGCTTATTATGGTAACAGCAAATTGTGAAATATTCTCTACGGTAACAGGAACGAAAGTTCTCTATAATCTAAATGGTGCTGAAATAAAAACCTGTTTAGTCATTCGCTCGTCTGAGTACATAGAATTATTTGATAGTGTATAGCGGATAAACGCAAAAACTACTAACCGGTTCCAAAAAATATTTCACCAGTAGAAAACTCTATTATGCCTGAGTAACATACGCTTTATTTATCATCATCATCGACCTTCACCGCTCGGTTGTGACCACGGAGCGCAGCTAGTCATTAATAAATCTATCAAGCCATTCATGCCAACAGCTAATTTTAATTAATTTGTATGGAAGATATTTTATAGTTGAATCGTAAAATCATGTTATCATATTTAATGATATTATTGTAAGTAATTACATAAAACTTAGGTACCTATATAGTTTCAACAAACACCTGAACCTGTCCTAAATACCGCGTGTGGATGAACATGTCTGCTTGAGCTGTGTCTGAGTGTGTATATGTATATAAGTATGTATATCAGTCATTAGGTTACCATAGTACAGGCTCTGCCTAGTAGATAATCATTCATTCCTTAGTTTTAAGCGCTTCGCCAGCCGCTGCCGCGGCACGCTCGCTTTGCTCGCTCGGCTTACGCGTAGTTTTGTCGCAGTTCAAACCTAACCTAACCAAAGGTCGCATGATATATTAAGTGTCGGTGAAATGCAGGGATACCTTTCGTATGCCATATTCTAATATAGTAAGCAAGATACTGAATTATTCCATTCAGTTTTTTTTAACGTCTTCGAATATTTTTTACCTTTTAAAACTAAGGTAACAATGGCTCTCGTTTCAGACGCATACCCGATTATTTATTGAAATCATATTTATATTGTATACATCTAATGTTATGGTAGTAATAAATTTCCCTATTCGTTTGTAGCAATATTAGAGGAACAATACTAAGAACGGGCCGACTCATTCATGTTACTATAAATTAATTCACATTTATCAAAATAATTATTTATCATTATCGGAACGCTGTAATTATTAAATACCTTGTGACATACAAAAGGAATAAGAACAACCGTGGCGGAAATAAACCCCACTATATTTTCTATTTATTTAAATGACCCTTAAGTCGAAATGACTTGATGCATTATATAAAATTAATCATTAGATTCGCCTTAGCCACACAAGTGCCGTAACATTTTTAATCTCTCAATAAAAGAAGACTTCGGATCCTCTATTTTACTCCGTTCATGTGTGATCAGTGATTATTTATGACACCGAACTTGGTCACTGACTAAGGGATTCATATGAAAGCTCAAAGTCATACAACGAACTTTAGAAAGGGCTATGCTCGGTGTATTCCGTAGTGATTAAATCGGAAATGAGGACTGATTTAGTACACGAACGAAAGTCATGCATAGCCCAGAGGATTAGCCAGTTGAAGTGGCAGTGGACATGACACATAACGCCTTGAACTAATGGCCGATAAGGCCGGTAACCACAGACCGAACTTTTATACAGGTCGCTTCCATGCGGTCTTTTGTAAATCGATCGGGACGCATATGTTTAGCAGTGGACGTCTTACATTAATTTATTGTAACGTGCATATTAGGGGACAGATTGCAAAGTTACATTTCGCTAAGCAGCCGTTAGAGTATAAAAAGCAAACGATAAAAACTTACGTATGCATAAATAAACTCTAAAAGAATAAAACATAACTCTCAATCTCAAAACATTTGAGTAAACCCTACATCTTTGAAATATGTGATAGGAAGGCTGCTAATTTTGAATTTTAATAAAAACATATACCTAAATCTTAAATAACACTTAAAAGTGCTTTAGACTATGGAAGTTTCTGTTTCAGCTTTTGTGAGTTCTGCCCAACGCGTGTGATCGACTGCTTGCTTTCTACTTGCCCCTGGACTACGAGTCGTTTTATGGAGTTTTCATGTCGAATAATGTGTCCGAAGTATTTCAGGACACGTATTTGCACAGTCTTAGATAATCTCTCGTTCGTCCGCAGCAGTCGCCGCCAGCACCACATTTCAAGGGCATCGATTTTGCGTCGGTCTCTCAGGTGAACCGTTCATGTTTCTGCGCCATAGAGAAATATCGCCAACACTAAAGTTTTCTTCATGCAGAGTTTCGTGGATTTGGTGATATTTCGGTTGCACCTGACTCTTTTGACCTTATCAACGGCAGATCTTGTCTTAGCACACCTTTTTTGAATTTCGTTCTCATAGCCCCTCTTGTTTGTGCTCGTGGATCCTAGGTACACGTAGGATTGAACAATTTCACAGTTGCCAGTCACAGAAATGTCAGGTTGATTTAGTTCAGTTCGGTCTACGATTATCATCTTGGTTTTGTCTCTGTTGATCACAAGCCTGTAGGAGAGGCTTGTTGTCTCTAAACGTGTCAACAGGTGTTCCATGTCTTTTTTTATTTGAGCGAGAAGAGTAGTATCATCGTATCTCATCATAAGTTGGATATCTTCCGACCTCCTACTGAAACACCCTTGTCCCAATGTTCCAAAGCGATTCTCATGATATACTTACTCCGTATATATGTGTGTGGAGACGTAAGAAAACAGTATTAGCTGTAAGTATCAAGAACGGCGTAAGTTTACTGAGCACACAGCTATATTCTTAAAAAAAATCTGCGTCGAACGGTCTGGGTCTCATATCGCTACTATAAGATTTTTACAATAGGTATAATTTTGAAAAGTTTCCTTGTTCAATTAGCTAGGAATAAGTCACTTAAACACAGTGTTTTAACACTACACTACAGCAAAAGTTCAGTTTATTATTAAACATCTGATATAACTAACAGCATTCCTATGCCAATAAAGTGTAATGTATTATATCAGCATTTTAGAGTTAGTCTTACATCTGTTATATAGTAGGTAATGTATTAAATACCTATTCAAGTATAAGCATTTCAAATGTGTGGAAAATACGAAACTTATCTCCATAGAAGTCACCAAACTACTTACGACGTCAGGTCTTTAAATGAAAAGTCAATTGCTGTAAGTAGTAAAAAGCCTACAGGTAATAACTTTAACAAAAATATTTTCATTGCTCTTCATGAGTATTATTACTATAACAAAACTGTGTTACAAAAATCATATTTCTGTCAAAGATTTTTTAAAGACATTTTTAATTTTCTTTGGCTCTGGGGAAAAGTTGGGTTTTGGCTAAACAACTTACAGCAAACTTACAGCAAAAACGTTTTCTTGCATCGATATATATTATAATTAGTTGTCATGAAAAGCTAAGTATTTGTCGGTTCATGATTTTTTGTTTATTAATATGTTCTTTGTGCAGAGATAGTCCTGAATAATATTTCACGATGTATGAAAAGTGAGGAGCCTATTCTTTATATATATTCATTACTCAAAGTAAGTAATGACTTAATTTACTAAATAACTCTGCAATTTTCTATAAAATTGTTGTATTCCTTGTTTTAATTGACTCGAAACTCGTTACAAGTAAATTTTAAAATAAATATTAAAACAGTTATTTTTTTCAAAGTATCCGTAGTGTTTAACCTTAGTAAAAGTAATTTATATGTAACGTAAATAATGATATACATATTTTAAACAAAAATAACATTAAGTTAATGCGTACATATCTTAGAGAGGTAGGTAGGAGTATTTATCAAACACCCATATCAGATATGTATTGCTCCCATATAAGGCCTATTGTCACCTACAGGGCAGTGTTCCAGACGCCGGACAGTTTGAATTTCTTTGTCAGAAAATTCCAACAACTGTCCTAACCGGGAATCCAAACCAAGAGTTCTACATTCCAAAGCAGCGCTGCCACCACTACACCAACGATACATTAAAACGATATTTCTCATCATTGCTCATATTTATTCAATTCATTTGTGTGGCTTTGAATCTCGTAGACACTTTCTATAGGCACCCATCCAACCATCATTTGTTTTCTCTTAGTTGATTTTAACCGGTGTATGGGGATGTATTGCAACATTTGGTTTATCTAAGCAAGCATTAGCACTTAAAAATCATAATATTATAATAAAACTAAGGTATAAATACTAAAACATAACGCTCAATGTGTGGTTTCAGTTAAGTCTTAGGGTAAAATTATTTGAACTAAATGTGGTAGGCAATAGTCTGGTAGTATATCATTATATCCCTATCTATATCCAACCGTAGGTTGATGTTGTTTATCCGTTTGTCCATCTGTCCGTCTGACTGAGAGTCTGGTAGAGCAGGTAGGTCGTCCACCGACAATGTGGAAGACGTACTAAATAAGGTCGCAGGACTATCTTGGATGCATGCAGCTTTCATCTGGTCCTTCCGTATGCATATCTTCAGCAGTAAAAGTTTTACGTCACATATAATAATAAATGTAGGGAGCCCTTGTTTGAAAATTTTACTATTCCATGTGTAGGTTTTCACATGGATGTATATAGGTCGTAAAACCTACTAAGGAATTAGATTGCACTTCATTGTTCGGTATGTATAGGATTTAGTATGTACCAAGGCAAATAACTGGTTTTAATTTTGTTCTGCTAACTCCCACTACCATATAAATATACTTAATCCATCATCATCTTCACCTTAAAAAAAACCAAGTTACGTATCAAATATACCTGCCTATTAAGTTTGACATAGGGGACGGTCGCAGTGCTTTTTACCTACATTCTTTGGCATTAATATAAATTAAGATTGAAGAACTTTACAAATCGTAACATTGGCATTAATTTTATTTACACACACGAAGCTTCACAACTTTAATATGCAACATTTTATTCAATCTATTGTTTCCAATTTCATTTTCCGCCATAGCTTAACGATTTGATAGCGATATTCAATGCAGAACCACAAAACATCTTGACCATAAAATGCCTACTCATGTTTTTAGTTGCTACTGTAAGCTGTTAACTTTAAAAACAGTCAAATTAGTAATTGTGTAAAGTCAAGTCTTTCTCTTGATATATTCCAAAGAGAATACAATACTACGTATATATATATTTAAGGACGAATGAAAAGAGCTATACATATCTCAATAAGCTGGGTTCTAATTCTATATAGTTAAAAAAAATATTGTTCCAAGTGTGAACAGCACACCACACTTCGTATGTATTTTAATTACATACATTGCAGCAAGCATCTCTACCATGACATTAAGATATTGACCTTCGAAATCTGTGTATTATATCTGTGTATGTGTCCCCTTGAAAGGTCTATAAGCCTATTATATATACATTTATTGCTGAAAAGTAAGTAGTAGCTTAAGATGTCTTCATTAGTTTTCCAGCTAACTGTGACACTTAAGCTTCTTAGATGACGTTGCACCCTTTTTATGTCACTGCGTGGAGGTTGTCTGGACTCAAATTTATAAGAATAGCCACTTCACACACATGCGGACTCTGTAAAATCCATACCACTTCAGCCATTTAGGAATTTACGTAGGTACGTGCTATACATATGTAGTGGAAACGACTTTGCATGTATGTAATTAGTTTTACCATTACATAGAGGTGGCATCGAGAGTAACTTGATGAAGAAACTGATATATCTAGGGGTCTTTGCAACAAAGTTAACTCAAATTACATGACGCGTTTCTTATAAATTTAGGTACTCTTTAAGTCAAAGGTATCTTTTCCATAGCTTTATGCATTTCATTTCTATCTACACTAATCGTACCCGTCTAAACACTGAAGTAATAACATATACCTAGAGTATACAGACAGCGTCTCTACCTTAAGTAGATGTCTAAATAAATTTGATTCGTGAATACATATATAGGAATAAACAATTAAAAAACCTTAGAACGGCCAAATTGAACAAAGAAATGCGTGAAAAGATGTAAGACTAAGTGTATGTACCTCTACTAATAATATGGACAGATATAAGTCTGAAATAAATGAATTCTATTCTATTCTATGTACCAAGACAATTAACTGGTTTTATTTTTGTTCTGCTTACTCCCACAGTCCCACTACGATATAATTATACTATTTACATTATAAGATTAACTTAAAAATAAACCAACCTGCGTACCATATATTGGCACATCAAGATTGACCTAGGGGACGGTCGCAGTGTTTTTTACTTCCATTCCTTGACTTTCAGAAAACATATTATGTTAGATTGAAGAACTTTACAAATCGTAACACCTCTAAAATTTGGTATTCATTTCACTTACGTTGTGCGTAAGTTTGACCTGTATTAGAGTTTGTATCTCATCTGTAGTGGCTACTTTTCCGACAACTTCGCGACTTTAATGTGTTACATTTTACTTAATCTAGTGTTTCTAATCTTCATTTTCGAATGATTTAATCGCGATATTCAATGCAGAACCACAAAACATTTTTACCATAAAATGCCTACTCTGCACGCTTCTAGTTGCTACGGTAAGTTGTTTACTTTAAAAGCAGTCAAATTAATGATTTTGTCAAGCTATTCTCTTGATATATTCAACGGAAAATGAATAGAGCTATACATTTCTCAATAAGCTGAGTTCTTATTCAATATAGTTGAAAAAAAAATACTGTCCCAAGCGTGAATACCACACCACACTTTGTATTTATTTTATTAACATGGATGTATGTCGTACCAGTGACTAACGAATGATAACAAGTAAGCATCTCTACCATGACATTAAGATCGTGACCTTCAAAATCTGTATATTAATGTCCCCATGAAAGGCCTATAAGCCTATTATATGAAGATATATTTATTGCTCAAAAGTAAGTAATGGCTTAAGATGTCGCCATTAGTTTTCCAGCTAACTGTGACACCTTAAGCTTTTTGGAAGACGCTGCACCCTTTTTATACCACTGCGTGAAGTGTTGTTTGTACTCAAGTTCATAACAAACCCAAGCCTACGAAGGAAATTTAACGTTTACTTGTAGCATGTCATATCAGTAGTACGTAAAATGTTGAATTTTTACATGTTAGGAGCTCTTTTTCTCTACGATCATCAGAGCACTTAATGTTAAGTACCCCGATAGCCCGCACCAATTTTTTTGGTTCCTACTTTGTGTTGAAGCTGTTCGTCTATGGAACACTTTACTCTACGAAATTATATGCGCGCCTTCTTTAGGCATCTTCAAAAAACGTGTCAAAGCATTTAGCTTCGCGAAATAACTACCTGCAAACCTACTTATTATCTTTTTTATAATAATTAAATGGTATATGTATAGTATGTATATATTTTGTAGTATATTACGTATAGTATAATTATATAAGCATAGTTTGTATACAAGTATATTATAAGTATTTTTTATATTTATAATCTTGAGTTTTGCTATATGTAGTGTTTAGTACACTTGTTTTATTCACACCGTCCTTATAAGTTTATGCCTATTTCTTTCCGTGAATGGTTGTCTGAAAGAGATTGCTCTGAGCGATAAGACCACCCATTCTGACACTTTAAATTTAAAGTACCTATTTAATTGTGAAATATTTTGATTGTGATTTTATTTTATTCTATTTTATTTATTTGTAACATATATTTGTATTATGGTGTTTCACTAAAGAGTTAATCTACATATCTGTATAATTATCAATCAAGTACTTATAGTAGTATTCATGATTTACACAATTTCATGACATTACCTATGTAAACGTGGGCAGATGTCTTGAAGATCATTGAAATTTTGAAATAAACTCGCTATGAAAGACTTCTATTTCCTCGTAGGCTCAAAACTCGGACTCGCTTCGCTTAGAAGCACGCTCGGCCTTCGGCCTCACTTCACTTAGTAAGACGCTCGGCCTTCGGTCTCGCTTCGCTTAGAAGCATGCTCGGCCTTCGGCCTCGCTTCGCTTAGAAGTACGCTCGGCCTTCGGCCTCGCTTCGCTTAGAAGCATGCTCGGCCTTCGGCCTCGCTTCGCTTAGAAGCATGCTCGGCCTTCGGCCTCGCTTCGCTTAGAAGTACGCTCGGCCTTCAGCCTCGCTTCGCTTGGAAGCACTCTTGGCCTTCGACCTATATAGCTCGGCCTGCGGCCTCGCCAGTATAGCTCGGCCTACGGCCTCGCAGGCTCTAATTTCGACCTATGGCCATTGTGAAAATTATGAACAATGCCGTCATCAAAAAATGGGTTCCATATTTCTAATTGGGGACTCTAAAAACCCTTAGATATCGATTTTCAGTCGAATTGGACCATTATTCCAGGAAGCCGCCATCTTGAATCCACCATCTTGAATTATTGACATTTCCGCCAAATTGCATTTCCGGTCCCGTAAAATATTAGTTCAAACCCCCCGTACCTATCCTTAACGGTTTCGGCGTTATAAGCATTTACATTTTGTATGGGCGCGATCGTCTTTTGTTCGGGAGGTGTGTTTTTTTTTTAATTTTTAAGAAATGCCCATGGTGCTTGCCAATATTAGTTTTGGCACTAACTACCTATCTCTTTTAGTTTCCGAGAGCCGTCAAGCTGTTCCATCAGAAGGTTCAGATTCAGCTCCTTTCAGATGTCACTTAAGGACGTAAGACCACTGCCTATACTTTTCACCTACAAAGCCTCAGCGTTCCATCATGGCAACATGTCGAAAAACAACGATACAATTTCCAGAGAAAAAAATTGTATGGCGGCCATGTTGAAAAATGACGTCATCAAAAAATGGATTTCATATTTCGAATCAGGGTCTCTAAAAACCCTTAGATATCGATTTTCAGTCGGATCGGACTAATATTTAAGGTAGCCGCCATCTTGAATCCGCCATCTTGGATTTTTGACATATCACCCAAATTGCCCTTCCGGTCCCCTATCATATTAGTTAAAACACCTCATACCTATCTTTAATGGTTGCGGCGTTATAAGCATTTCCATTTTGTATGGGAACGATCGTCTTTTGTTCGGGAGGTGTGTTTTTTTTTTAATTTTTAGAAAATGCCCAGGGTGCTTGTCAATATTAGTTTTAGCACTTACCTCCTATCTCCTTTAGTTTGCAAGAGCCGTTGACCTGTTCTACCTGGTATTCCACGTTCAGCTCCATTCAGTTTCTCCTAAAGTCAGCTATCGTAACCCCACATATAACCCTACAAAACCATCAGCCCCATCACGCCCACTGGGAGAAATGACCCATTGAAATTCCAAAAAAACATATGTATGGCGGCCATATTGAAAAATGACGTCATCAAAAAATGGTTTTCATATTTCGAATGTGGGACCCCAAAAACCCCCCGATACCAATTTTGAGCCGGATCAGACCAACTTTCAATTCGGCCGCCATTTTGAATCCGCCATCTTGGATTTTTGACACTTTTACCAAATTACCCTTCCGATTCCCTATGACATTTGGTCAAACACTTTATACTTATCTCATACGGTTTAGGAATTATAAGCATTTACATTTTGTATGGGAGCGATCGTCTTTTGTTTGGGGGGTATGTTTTTTTTTTAATTTTTGGCAGTTGCCCAGGGTTTTGGTCATTTTTAGTTTTGGCACTAACCCCCTATGATTTATAGTTTCCGAGAGCCGTTCACCTGTTCCATCACACTTCCACATTCAGCTCATCTCGGACTTTTCCCTTTGGTTTCAGTACCCCCCCTACACTTTTTCCCTACATCTTCTATACCCCCCATTGCTCCTTTATACCGTTCCATTTATGTCAGTGAGTGAGTCAGTGAGTGGTAATCCATCTTTATATAATGAGACTAGCTTTTTGGGCGGTGCGCGGGCCACGAGTGGCCCGCGTTTGTCCTTGTGTATTTGTTTTTGGTCATCAAACTTTTAACCATTTGAACAGAAAAGTAAAAATTTTCATACAAGTTCAATTGCATAAATTTTGCCTCTAATAACAGTTGAAGTCGGGGCATAGAAGCCATTCGGAATTTTTATTTAAAAAAAACTGGTCCTTGTGTATGCTTGTTAAGGGATTCAACCCCTTAGTGCAGTGGTTAACGTGAGCAGTTGCCTTGGAGACCAGCTTGAGAGGTGGAAAAATGATCTGCATTCAGTTATGTAAAAAATCATAACTCCCATACAAGTTACAAAGCGAGCATTTCTCTTAGAGCAATTGAGGCTCAAGGATAGAGCGGTTAGCTTGAGTTAAAAAGACAAAAAAGTGTGGTATAGTCGTTAGATTGTAAATAGTAGTACATACCAGAATTCTTTTCAATTTTTTTTAGGGGCCCTACTTCTAAGTGTGGTCGGTGGTAAATGTGTCACAAGAGTCTCCACAGGTGTCCAAGGAAACTTCCTTCGAGATCTTTTTTATTCAAGCTTCCTTTACAATAACATGATTGTTTGGAAGAGATCGCTCTGACCGATAAGACCGCCCATTGTAACACTTAATTTTAAGTTTTTTATTGTTGAGTAATAGTATTCAATTATATTAAGCCATTCATACCAACAGCTAATTTTAATTAATTTGTCTGGAAGATATTTTATAGGTGAATCATACTCGTAAAACCATGTTATTATATTGAATCATATTATTGTAAGCAATTACATAAAATTTAAGTACCTATATATTTTCAATAAACAATAACAATGTGAAAATACCTGTGTTTGGATTGAACTCCTACGTGACAATTCTCTTGAACCGATGTATTTTAAAATTTTAACACAAGTAGTCCGTAAAGTAGTACTTCTAATAGAAAACTAATCTGATGTCGGATAATATTTTCAAAGCAAGGCGGTGCACGCATTATGCTTATTAAAATATTTATAAAGCGAAAGCGTATTTGTCGCTTCGTAGTTTATTGTTTGTTCGTTCTTCTTTTATGTGTTGATGAAAGTTCACACAGAAATAGACTGCAAAACAATGTGCTTCGGTATATTAAATATCCACGCAGACGGAGCCGCAAACTCCATGATATTTGAACCATGCTGGCCATATCTTACATCAGTGTATGTTACGAGTAATGACTTATGGCCCTGTTATCTAACTATGGTCCTCATAATATGTAAGCTTAAAATCGTACAATTCGTTACAACAATCGTACAAGTCTGTGCTCTGAGTCACAGTACGTGATTGAATCAGAAATGAGATGAGCCGTAGGACCTGTCGTAGAACAAGTCGCTCGCCTGACGTCATGCATCACGCTTGCACATACAATCCATATCCATTGCAATACATAATTTTAAACTGCAACAGTTAAAAACCCTGCACGGCAAAGCACTGCGCTCAGCATCCTGATTTATGCAAATGTTAACTCTCTTGCCCTGTAATTTTGCTGGAAACATTCACCAAAACACAGTAATATTTGCACACTACTGCTTCACCGTTGAATAACTGCCAAAGGAACTCTTCCATGCTGACTCTGGCAAAGTCCTACTGCTAAATATAAATAATTATTCTCACCCAAATAAATTTATGTATAGCTCATAAATTTAATTAGTTAAGTATCCATCTTTCATGTCCGTATCTATCCATCCGTCAGTTACTGCTGTTTTGTCTTGGATCCATCTAAACTATACTATATTATGACTTTGCTCTGACCAGATAGGTACTTCGCGTTTTTTTTCCATGTGTCCGTCTGCTCGTCTGTCCGTCCAAACGCAAAAAAAAAAACAAAATAAGACGCACTTTATACACAGTCCACATCACATCCACCTAAGCACGTTGTATTTTTTCTCGTGAAAGTGTGTGGTACCGTAAAAACAGTATTAATTAAGAATGTAACACGGCTCCTTTTTTATATATACCCTATATTTATATAATATATTATATATTTTGCAAATTTACGTTATAATTAAAGTGGTAGTAAAAAAGTATCACTCAAAACTTGGTAAAAATAAACTATACCAAAAAAATGTATACTCGTTATTTTTAAACAAAAGATAACAAATCGTCAAGTACCTGTATATTTGACGATTTGTTATCTTGCGTTGCTATCCGCGAAGAGGTGAGCAACAGTGTTTGAAATACCTGTGTTTTGTCGGATATTTTTTTGATCCCATGCAATAGGAGGCGAGCCTATTGCCACCTACGAGACACTGTTCCAGACTCCGGACTGCTATTGAGAATTACTTTGCCAGAAAATCCCACCCCGAGATTCCAAAACAGCGCTTCCATCAATTCTAGACCAAACGAGCAAGGCCGCTGGCTGGCGAGCTAGTTTATACATCTGTATACTCAAGTTACGTGGTGTGTTCATGACATCTGCTCACTTATAATATACAATATGTAATCAGTAACAACTCTTTTATTAAATCGACCTTAAACATACCTTTTTTTTATTCATTTCTACCTACTTACCGTACCAGTAGTAATGTAAGCAGTAATATTCGCAATACTGTGGTTTGGAATGAAAGGTATGGGTGACTTAACTTTTCTGTGTCTCAGAATTACAGGCGCAGTACCAGCCGCAAAGGTTGCCACTTAATACCAGGTGGGCTTCGTGCATATGCGGACTCCTAAAAACACAAAGAAAAAACCCTAACCTATATACTTGTTAGTAATCTTAGTACGGGGGTATGACTGTGTGAATATTATTCATAATAACTTGCAATTTGTTTTTATTGGCAAACGGACGGGCAGCTAAGTGATCACTGTTGCCCAGGACTATCCGCAATACGAGAAGTCTCGAGGTTGAGTTGCCAGCCTTTGAGGAAGCAATTCAGGCCATTCCAATGATACCTCATTTAAAACATAATATATCTGAATATATTTAATCGTTAGGAACTTGGGCATCCATATTGCAATGTGAATGTGAGCAGGGCACATAACACGCCAAACTGATGGCTGATAGAGCCAGATGGTTCTGGAACCCTGCATGGCACTGAACGCTTCGCTTTTGCAGTGGAGATTACAGACCAGCAAGCGCAGCGTGGGTCGTCCACTGATAAATTGGATATCAAACGACCTCATAAACGTCTCAAGAAGACGTTGGATACGAGCCGCTTCCATCTCGTCCTTTCATAAATCTATGGGAGATGCTCATCTTTAGCAGTGGACATCTTACGGCTGAATTGATAGTAGTGAGATCCTGGTATAAAATTTGATTGTTTCTTGTATGTATATATCGACATTCCACGTGGATGTATGTCGGTTCAAGCCTCATATCTAAATATATTAAATAAATAAATTCAGCTCCCAAACGTATATCTTGTAAAAATGTTCGCATAAAAATTTATGGTTTGTTCATCTTTTATTTCACACACTGTTTCTTTTATTATTCACATTTGTAAAAATGTCACTCTCACAACAATTTATTACCAAATAATAAAAAGTACGTCAAGTAGTGTGTCTGTAGGTAATATTATTTGTGCACTACTCTATCTTTAGTCATAAACCACAAGCCACAATTATTCATTACTTAGTTTCAAACGCTTCGCCGGCCGCTACCGCGGCATGCTCGCTTTGCTCGCTCGGCTTGCGCGTAGTTTTGTAACAGTTCAAACCGAACCTAACCTAGGGTTGGATAATAAATTAAGTGTCGGTGAAATGCAGGGATACCTTTCGTATGCCATATTCTAATAACTTATGAGTCCTGCATGTTAGAAAACATTTGTTAATGCGCAGGCACTCATACTAACACTGCAGCAAAATAATGAATTATTTCAGTTAATTTTTCAACATCTCCGAATGTTTTTACCTCTTCAAACTAAGGTAACACTGTGGCTCTCTTTTCAGACTCATACTCAATTATTTATTGCAGTCGTATGTATATTTTTATAGATCTTAAGGTTATGGTAGTAATAAAGGCACTATTCGTGTGTAGCAATATTAGAGGTATAATACTAAGAACGGGCCGACTCATTCATGTTACTCTAAATAATTTAACATTTATTAAAATAATTATTTATCAACATTTAAAATAAATGCATGAATCGTTCATGACTTCTTCCAAGTAACGGTAGCATTTTTTTAGTAGTAAGTTGTTTAATTGCTTTGTAAAAATATAATGCCTCTCTTTATAGCTTTTAAGTCATAAGGTATTTGATAAAGTAAGTATTTATTGACATAACATTTTTAATTTTGGTATAGGCACTACTAATTTTTATTAAAATTTGTTGGATACTTTCAAAAAATGTGGGTATTTTCTAAACAAACTATTTACTGTCATACCTTGTCTATACAAAATAACTATTTGATAAATAAGAACGCCTCCAAAACGTTTGAATCCATTTTATCGACTGTCTGCAAGCTTACTTTCGTCCATGAGCGACTCCACGACTCTCATGCTATGCCTTGCATCTACAATATTCAATCGGTTTTCTTATCTCTATGTTACGGAACGCTCTAACTATTAAATACCTCATGATATACAAAAGGAATAAGAACAACCACATCAAAAATAAACCCAAATATATTTTCTATTTTTTTAAATTACCCTTAAGCCTATAGTCATTTGATTTGATGCATTATGAAAAATAACATACCTACCATTAGATTCGCCTTAGCCACGCAAATGTCATTACATTTATTACCTCTCAATAAATCAAATATATAGTTTGCTTTTATAATATTTACATACTGCACAAAAAAAAAATAACAAAACAATGGTGCACCAAAAGAAAAATCTCCTAAATTTTTGCGTGACTTATAGAATCAGCCTCGCAAAATGTTTAAACAAAGTTATCTTCATTTTCCCCAACCTTCATGCGCTGCCTTCCGCCTCAAGTACTCGTACCAGAAGCCTTCGGCTCTCCTATCTTTGTTCAGTGTGATCAGTGTTTATTTATGACACTGAACATGGTCACTGTCATAGGTGAACATAGTCTTAGTTGTAAGGTATTTTATAAAACTTTTCATAAAATAGCAAGCGATTACCACCCTACCTACCATGCTCTACATAAAACATATATACACTATCATCAACTAATATTAAATTGTAAAAGTACTCGAGACTTCAAATGGATTTATAAATGGAAGTTTGCTACTCCTACACGAAAAAGCAACTGAACTGATTTATGTAAAATTTTGAACAGAAGTAGTCTTTTACAACGCTTGTACTTTTACAACTGAAAAAACTGTAGTAAAATTTTCAGGGCACGCAGCTTGCTTATTATAATCAGTGATGTCTGTTCGGCACGCTCACTTCGCTCGCTCGGCTTGCACGTACTTTTTCGCAGTTTAAATTTAACCTAACCTAAGGTTGCAACCACAATCATTCATAAATATAATAAGTATTAACTACTTGTTTGTGATTAAAAATTAATTTATTTAAAGTGAGTAAAAAGCTGTTTTCAAACATTTGATAACTAATGTAATTATAAAAGGAAATACCTAAAAATGGAACTGACTTCAACACCTAAAAGTGTGACATAACTTGTTGAAAGTCAGTACCATTATAGTTCAAAAGTAGTTATTATCAGAATAGTTTGCGCATGGTACCGACTTTAACATGTTATTCTCACTTTTTGGTGTTGAAGTCGGTTAATGTTTTTAGTGAGCCTTGCTACTTACGTGATATATTGTTTTTGACCGTCAATGATGACGTCGTTAAGAAAGGCGATCGATAATATAGCACTTTCCAGTAATTGGAATGTAACTCAAAAACTGTTTCACACAATTTCATGAAATTTAAATGGGTAGTCCCATTTAAATTACTCACATATATACCCACGGAAGTATACTCTACCAAACCAAAAAAAAAATAACTTTAAGAATCGGTGCATAAATGGGGGAGAAACGGTTAACATACCAAAAAAAACGTGCAATGGAACATATAACCTCCTCCTTTTTTGAAGTCGGTTACAAAGAATAGTATGTCAAACAATCTACGAAGAAAGACTATTATTTATTCGTAGCAAACAATACATTATTAAATGTGATATTTCTGAAGTTATTGGATATTGTAAATTAAAGAAAATTTTAGAATTATCATTTAATTAGATGAACCATTATATTAAAATTTAAATTATATTAATTATTTTAGATTAATTAAAAGAAGTACTGCTTAATAAAAATGCTGTTTCACGTATGGTTTTCTACATGGATGTATTGAATAAGAACTTATGGTAACGCGAACCGGCCCTTACATGGATTCAGGTTTCAAGTAATAAACCCAAGTTTATTTACAGTAATAATTAGATTTAGTAAACCATCCTTGTAGAAATCCAAAAACGCACAGATACCTTCAATGCACTGCTGTTTTTACGGCAGCGTGAAAATTTTTGATACTTACTGTGTACCTTAGTCATGTCAAGATATTAGTTTACTTTACTTTAGTTTAAATCTTCCAAAATAATTTCCAATTTTTTAAATACATTCATTATGTCAGTTAAACAGACCAACTTGGTCGTCTTCAAGTGATACTCTGCATTGCATAATGAGAATATTCACAGACGACAGTCTGTGAACTCCGGTCGATCGGTTTCCAAGGGCAGAGTTCTCGTTAAGTGATGACATCTTTTTCAAAATTATTTTAACTGACTTTCTTTGCTTGGTAAGGATGTTAAAATACAGAGATACGCAATGTCCTCCATCTAGTTTACTTTTTCACGTTTGAGTAAAGAAGAAATATACGTTTGTTTGTTTGAATTGAATACGCTCCGAAACTTCTCCACCGATATGAAAAATCTTTCACCTTAAGAACCCTACGTTATCTCTGATGAACAAAGGCGCTAGAATATTAAATAAAAGTGTAGGATCCTTGTGAAAACTTCGATAATGTAACCAAAGGTGTGAAAAAACAAATAAATCCATATAAAGCGTACGCTGGGGGAACTATTGAAAATAGAGCATAGTGGTGTACTTCCGTTTTGTAGTAGACATCAATACGAGTATCTACAAAAATCTCCGGAATGATGACTATGACTAACTAATACAGTTTTGTCACAATAACTAATAGTATATTTCCTTGTTAAAATATGCAATAGTAACGCTGAAAAATCTGTATTATGTGTACGCTGCGGACACTATTGACAATATACCACAGTTGTTTAGACATAATCAATATTTACAAAAATGTCCGCGTTACCATATGTCTAATTATTACAATTATATCACATATATATGCTTAGTGTTCCATCCAAATGGGAGCTATGAATAAGATCTGCTCTAAGTGTACCTTATACTGCCAAAAAATTGGGCCAATTAACTTAATCGTATGTGTTGTGAAAAAAGTCTCTCCAATATTCAGCAGCCGCCTCAGACAATAACAAATCTTTGACAAATAATCATTCACTGTCTGGATATTTTTAACCAACATACGTGAACCTGACGCTCCTCCTTGCTTTGCTCGTCGTTGCACGTATCATATACTTTGCTCAGACCAAATAATCCACAAAAGGAATGTTTAATTTGGTATGCAATTATTATATTTCACAGACAGTTTGTTAATTTTGTAGCATAGTGATTAGTCATATTAGTCATTGGTGTTGATAACGATGATTTATGTTAGCTATTATATTGGTTTACCGTTAAACAGTTAAACTAAAGTACTTCGTACCTTGTTATTATGTCTATATTTGAGTACAAATGACTTGAAGCCGAATTGGAACGCCACCCAAATAGTTGTATGTGGTCGAAGTATACACTTTTGTTACTTCTATAAGTTTTAAATTTTTTACGCAACTGAATGCAGAACATTTTTGAACCACTCAAGCTGGTCTTAGTTAAGTATAACTAAATAAGTATCCAAGTTTGTTTGAATGTAGTACTTACATTAACATTTGTAGGATTGTTCTAAGATATAGGTATAGTTAACAAAAAGTATAGACATGCACGCAGAAACCTAGTACGAAAGTGTGCTGAAAGACACCTGAGTCAGCTTCTGCATACTGACTGTCTTCGTTATGAAATTGTTAATTAACGGCGACTATCCTCAGCTTAGAAAACATAATTGCCGTAACGCATTGTTGATATATCTTTGGCGAAACTGCTTAAAATCCCGTTTGAACCTGTGGTTAACCACTTCCACTAACTAAAGGTTACTATGTAAAACACATAAATGCAATACATCACGTATGAATAGCAATACTTGGCTATTACCGAAACTATCATGTTTAATAGATAATTAATCTGGAAAGAATTATATTTTGAATTTGGCGCCATAGTAATTTTTAAATATACCTATCTAACTATGTAACATACATAGCTGTTGGAAGGACCAGGATTTGCATTATCCTTTGTTCTTTCATGCTCAAACTTCTAAATCTTCATGGGCATTGAAGATCATAGGTTACCTACATTTATTATTATATGAGACGTAAAACTTTTACTACTGAAGATATGCATACGGAAGGACCAGATGGAAGCTGCATGCATCCAAGATAGTCCTGCGACCTTATTTAGTATGTCTTCCACATTGTCGGTGGACGACCTACCTGCTCTACCAGACTCTCAGTCAGACGGACAGATGGACAAACGGATAAACAGCATCAACCTACGGTTGGATATAGAAGTTTGAATGGGTTTTGAACCCGCGTCTTCTGACAAACCGTATCCTAGGCCACCAAGACGATACCAAATCTATCGTTTTTAATGTAACATTACTTACATGTAACAATTCCGTGTCAATCAATCAAGTTAGAATCAAAAAGTAAGCTTGCAGTAAACATTTAAAAAACGATAAACTTAGTGCGGTTTTAAATCCAAAAGCAAAATTATTTACTAAGTTTTCTATTAATTTACCACTATTCATGCCATATTATATACGCCTCTCTGCAGCCGTGATTTTTTTTCGCTATAAACTATAAAGACCAGACCATGGCAGTTAAAATCATTTTCAAAGTATCTCGAGGGAATATAAAAATACAATACATGGACGGGTACTGAACCATCGTCATCTTACAATCTGTGTTAATGTTATCCGCCCTAACCGCTAAGTTAGCGAAGCACACATTCTAGCTTGGAATAATAAATAAAAATAAAATAAACATTTTTTTATTTCCAACTTACAATTACAATAACATTGCTATAAATATATATCTTTTTAGAGTTAGCCTTTAAATGGTCGCCTTTCCATGTGGTAAAGGTATTGGTCAATCATTGGTTCTAAGACGCGCTACATGGCAAGCTTGGAATATATCTTCCTAATGGATTTTAATCCTCGTATTAGGGGATAAATTGCAAAATTTGGTTTCTTTAACCAAGCGTTAGTGCTTCAAAAGTCATATATTAAAAACTTGGGAAATTCAGACACATATACAACGCGATATAACGAAATATATAACACTGAAACTACTTTTATACCGTAAAACTGGCCATATGCGAAAAGACCTTTAGAGATCGGTAGCGATATTTCAAATGCGAAAGTGTTTGTCGGTTCGTTGCTTGTTTGTTTGGCCTGCTTTTACATTCAAACTACTGAAACAATATTGATGGACTTTGGCACAAAGGTAGCCTGTATATCGTATGTAGTCACTATACATATACCTGGTACAGCCAAATTTAAAGTAATTTGATTGGTTCGCTGGATAGAAATGCATTTTATAAAACTTTTGAATAACATTTTAAGTGATTACTACTACAACAGAAGCGATTTAATTTAAACTTCAAACGCAAAAAGTGATAGCATCAATGATCTTTACATACATTTTCAAACTAACACTCATTATGTAGGATAATACATTTTCAGGCCGGTGCGGGATGGAGCGCACAGCTTTCTTAATATAATTCCCCCTTCTTCGTCGTTCACTCTTGACATCGGAGTCGTGGTTGAAGACGATGATTTCCTTTAAATATTGCAGCGCTATCCATTGCGGTCTTCTGCGTTTCGAGGGCTTTGAACTATGGAAGTTTCTGTTGCAGCTTTTATGATAGAGACATTACTCCGAAACGCTGTCCAAGGGATTCATTTTTTGTTACTTAATATGTCCTTAGCACAGAGATAGACCTGTATGTATTGCAACAAAAGAGAGAAAATTACAAATTCTAGGATGAGGTTCGAACACGCGTCTTCGGAGTTCGGTACAACTCCATATGACTGATGCGAGCATTTATCTCTGTAATTAATTTTAACCATCATATTTTTTTGGGGGCAGATTGCAAAATATCATTTCGCTATGCAGCCGTTAGAGATTCAAAATATACGTGTTTGTCGAGTCATCGTTAGTTAATTTGTTTGTTGTGAAACAACTTTACATTAAATTAAGTTTTCACTATTACATGGAGGTGGTATCGATAGTAACTTGATGAAGAAGCTGATACATCCATGAGTATGAAATCTTTGCAACAAAGTTAACTCAGGTTACATGGGACGTTCCTTATATAATTAGGTACGAATAAATAGGTACAACTATTTTATTCAAAGGTTCCTTTTCCATAGCTTTTGGCCTTCCAATACTTTCTACCCTAATCGTACCAGTCTAAACACTGAAGTAATAATATATAGAGTATACAGACAGCGTCTCTACCTTAAGTATATGTCTGAATAAAGTTGTTTTGTTAATACATATGTAAGACAACTTATTAAAATTGTAGATAATTTACAGTACTTTAGTCATATTGTAACTTCCAGTCTGAAGGATGACGCCAATATAGAACGCGAGGCGCCTTTAACAATATATTATGGCATTGTAGCGCTTCTGAAATGTTCACAGCCCCGGGTCGGCTCATTTCATTCCATCCAGAGGAAACGCATAGCATCCTTCATGTCCAAAGTAGACATAAGCAACAACACTGGCATCAGAATTCTAGCGGATAGACTTGTACTGACACCAATGTATACAAGATGGATGGAGATCGCCACCTAATCATTACTACTACCTATTATATATTCTATTCCATTCAATATTTTGTTCCCTACGTGTTTTGAATTATTGATAATGTGTGAAATAAAAAACTATCCATACACTAACATAGAGAAAAAAAACTTTGAACTATGTTGTTAGTAGACTCCTTATATCCTATAGCCTATAGCATTACACTAATACATTTAAAATATCATCGTGTAACACAAAAAATGTGACAGTACCTAAGCATATGGAATAGACTCTCTATTAGATAACTCTTTCAAGAAAAAGCTGCGTCAAATCACTAACATGAATACTGATGATCATAATTAACACTGAAACTACTTTTACCTACTCCTGAAAACTGAACGTTTTAGATTATATTTTCAGCTATTACATCAGTATATAATAATATTATTTTAAATGCGAAAATATTTGTCGGTTCGTAATTAATTAGTTTGTTTGTTCTGCTCTACGCTTAAATTAGTGAACCGATGTTCACAAATCTTGCCACATAGGTATCCCGTAACGGGAAGTCACTATAAACGCAAGAAGGTCCGCGGCTGAAAGGTAGTTTATAATATTTAAACCTTATCCGTAAATACTTGGATGTTGTAACATCGATTAAGGAATTAGATTGCATTAGCTCTCATGTGTGTGTTTGTACGTGTCTCTTGACCCCGTCGATGCCTGTGTATATTGTGGACTGGTTGCAAATAGTTCAATCGTCAGCTGTGTTGCGGAGCCACAAATAATACATTTATATTGGTCAGTATAAATATCAAAAATATAAAATGGTCAGTTCGTACCTACATACATAATTAATAATCCATCGAACCTTCTCAAAGTTGTTTACTGTAAAAGTAGTCAATTGAAAGTTTTTTTCAAATCAAGTCCTTCTCTTGATATTTATAAGGAAAAATTAAAAATGCTTGCTCTTTTTCAATCAGCTAAGTTCTTATTCTATAAGTAATGATATTTTTATATGTATGTATGTCATTGTATTATACTAAAAGGTATATATATGGAGCTAAATGAAATATAGTAAGTAAATTCTCATTACATGGAGAATATTTTACAATTCAATTGTACAAGTATGTACAAACAGCGTCTCTACCATAAAGATCTCTTAAACTTTTTACAAATCGTAACGCCTTTTAAGACTTGGGCATTTATTTTGTTTATAGGGTCTGTGTAAACATTATATATCATTTTTTGTATTTCTTGTTTTGATTCACAGGAAACTCATTACAAGTAAACTTTAAAATAAATATTTAAACATGTAGTATAAGTTTGTTTTCAAAGGATCCCTGGAGTTTAACTTTAGTAAAAGTAATTTATATGTAACGTAAATAATGATATACATATTTTAAACCAAACATACCATTATGTTCATGCTTACATATCTTAGACAGGTAGGTTCATGTATTTATCAAACACCCATACCAGGTACGTATAGGTACCATACTCGTATAAGGCCTTTTGTCACCTACAGGGCAGTGTTCCAGACAGTGTGAATTTCTCTGTCGGAAAATTCCAACTGTCCTAACCGGGAATCAAACCTACATACATTCCAAAGCCACCACTACACCAACGATAAATCTTAAAACAATATTTCTCATCATTGCTCATGTTCATTCAATTCATTTGTGTGGCTTTGAATCTTAGACACTTTCTATAGGCACCCATCCAACCATCATTTTTTTCTCTTAGTTGATTTTAACCGGTGTATGGGGATGTATTTCAAGATTTGGTTTATCTAAGCAAGCATTAGCACTTAAAAACCATAATACTATGATAAATCTAAGGTATAAATACTAAAACATAACGCTCAATGTGTGGTTTCAGTTAAGTCTTAGGGTAAAATTCTTTGAACTAAATGTGGTAGGCAATAGTGTGGTAGTATATCATTATATCCCTATCTATATCCAACCGTAGGTTGATGCTGTTTATCCGTTTGCCCATCTGTCCGTCTGACTGAGAGTCTGGTAGAGCAGGTATGTCGTCCACCGACAGCTTCCATCTGGTCCTTTCGTATGCATGTCTTCAGCAGTAAAAGTTTTACGTCTCATGTGATACCCTAATGTAGGTAACCCTTGTTTGAAAATTTTATTATTCCATGTATATCTTTTCACATGGATGTATATATGTCGTAAAACCTACTAAGGAATTAGATTGCACTTCATTGTTCGGTACGTATTGGATTTAGTATGTACTAAGACAATTAACTGCTTTTAATTTTGTTCGGCTAACTCCCACTACCATATAAATATACTTATTCCATCATCATCTTTACTTAAAGAAAACCAAATTACGTATCACACAATATAAACAATATAAACCTGCCTATTAAGTTTGACCTAGGAAACGTTCGCAGTGCAGTATTTCCATTCTTTGGTATTAATATAAGATAAGATTGAAGAACTTTACACATAGTAACGTCTATGAAACTTTGGCATTCATTTTATTCACTAACGAATGACATTGCAGTAAGCATCTCTACCATGACATAACATTGATCTACGAAATCTGTGTATTAATGTCCCCCTTGAAATGCTTATAAGCCTATTACATATATATTTATTGCTTAAAAGTAAGTTATAACTTAAGATGTTCCAGCTAACTGTGACACCTTAAGCTTCTTGGAAGACTTGCACCCTTTTTATGTCACTGCGTGGAGGTTGTCTGAAGGAAATTAAACGCTTATTTGTAGCATGTCATATCAGTAGTACTCGTACTAATAGTTGTGTTCATGATGATTAACATTACCTATGTTAACATGGGCATTGACATTTTGAAATAAAGTTGGCGAAAGCTTGGCCTTTGAACTCGCCATGAAAGGCTTCTATTTCCTCGTGGGCACAAAACTCGACCGCGCTTCGCTTAAAAGCACGCTCGGCCTTTGGCTTCGCTTTGCTTAGAAGCATGCCCGGCCTTCGGCTTTGCTTCGCTTAGAAGTACGCTCGGCCTTCGGCCTCGCTTTGCTTAGAAGGACGCCCGGCCTTCGGCTTCATTTCGATTAGGAGCTCACTCGGCCTTCAGCCTCGTTTCGCTTAGAAGCACGCTCGGCCTTCGGCCTCGCTTTGCTTAGAAGCATGCTCGGCCTTCGGCCTCGTTTTGCTTAGAAGCACGCTCGGCCTTCGGCCTCGCTTTGCTTAGAAGGACGCTCAGCCTTCGGCCTCGTTTCGCTTAGAAGGACGCTCGGCCTTCGGCCTTGCTTCACTTAGAAACACATTCGGCCTTCGGCCACGTCAATATAGCTCGGCCTGCGGCCTCGCCATTATGACCAACGCCGTCATCAAAAAATGGGTTTCATCTTTCTAATTGGGGACTCTTAAAACCCCTAAATATCGATTTTCAGTCAGATCAGGCCATTATTCAAGGTAGCCGCCATCTTGAATCCGCCATCTTGGATTTTTAACATTTCCGCCAAATTGCATTTACGGTCCCTTAAAACATTAGTTCAAACCCTCCGTACCTATCTTTAACGGTTTCGGCGTTATAAGCATTTACATTTTGTATGGGCGCGATCGTCTTTTGTTTGGGAGGTGTGTTTTTTTTTTAATTTTTGTTAGTTGCCCAGGGTGCTTGTCAATATTAGTTTAAGCACTTACCCCCTATCTCTTTTAGTTTCCGAGACCCGTCAAGCTGTTCCATCAGAAGGTACACATTCAGCTCATTTCAGGTGTCACTTAAGGACGTAAGACCCTGCCTATATTTTTCACTTACAAAGCCTTAGCGTTCCATCATGCCAACATGTCGAAAAACTACGATAAAATTTCCAGAGAAAAAAATTGTATGGCGGCCATGTTGAAAAATGACGTCATCAAAAAATGGATTTCATATTTCGAATCGGGGACTCCAAAAACCCTTAGATATCGATTTTCAGTCGGATCAGACTAATATTTAAGGTAGCCGCCATCTTGAATCCGCCATCTTGGATTTTTGACATTTCCGCCAAATTGCATTTTCGGTCCCCTTAACTATTAGTTCAAACACCCCGTACCTATCTTTAACAGTTTCGGCGTTATAAGCATTTACATTTTGTATGGGCGCGATCGTGTTTTGTTTGGGAGGTGTGTTTTTTTTTTAATTTTTAGAAAATGCCCATGGTGCTTGTCAACATTAGTTCTGGCACTTACCCCCTATCTCCTTTAGTTTCCGAGAACCGTTGACCTGTTCTACCTGGTATTCCACGTTCAGCTCCATTCAGTTTCTTCTAAAGTCACCTATCGTAACCCCACATATAACCCTACAAAACCATAATCCCCATCACGCCCACTGGGAGAAACGATCCATTAAAGATCCAAAAAAACATATGTATGGCGGCCATATTGAAAAATGACGTCATCAAAAAATGGTTTTCATATTTCGAATGTGGGACTCCAAAAACCCCCCGATACCAATTTTGAGCCGGATCGGACCAACTTTCAATTCGGCCGCCATTTTGAATCCGCCATCTTGGATTTTTGACACTTTCACCAAATTACCCTTCCGATTCCCTATGACATTTGGTCAAACACTTTATACTTATCTCAAACGGTTTAGGAATTATAAGCATTTACATTTTGTATGGGAGCGATCGTCTTTTGTTCAGGAGGCATGATTTTTTTTTAATTTTTGGCAGTTGCCCAGGGTTTTGGTCATTTTTAGTTTTGACACCTACCCCCTATTATTTATAGTTTCCGAGAGCCGTTGACCTGTTCCATCACACTTCCACATTCAGCTCATCCCGGACTTTTCCCTTTGGTTTCAGAACCCCCCCTACACTTTTCCCTTACATCTTCTATACCCACCATTGCTCCTTCATACCGTACCATTTATGTCAGTGAGTCAGTGAGTGGTAATCCATCTTTATATAATGTGATAATACATTCGAAAATTTCAACAACAGTTGCTAACAAAACAAAATTTTTACAACTCGAAAAAAATGTACTTGCTGAATAATAAATAGTATCAACTCCGTTTATGCAGTGTATAGCCAGGGTTAACAGCTCTTGATTTTTTAAAATTCCCGCCTTTTTTCTTAGACAGCTTTCGTTGGCCAGACTCTATACGTACATGTACCTACTTTTTAGTTTCCATAAAACGGAGGGCTCTGGCGTCTGAAATACAGTTTCATTACTAGTTCAGGTGTCATCAGTTGCTATCATACACATTACTACTTACATTAAGGTGCATACTTTATTATATCAAATAAGTAGTCCTAAGCCTGTAAATTGTTAACATGCTCTATTATTTTATGTCAATAAACTTCTTTTTATTATTATTAATTTCTTTTTCGGAAAATATAGTAATTAGTAAGATACGCATCAGAAGTGAGACCAAAATGAGTTCCCTGGGTCGGTCTTTGTCGAATGTACTTAGATGCAAATTTTTGACACACTCTTCGTCGCATAATAACCACATTCTTGTTGAGCTTGTACAAAGCCAAATCATTTATAGCTTTTACCCATATCTGAAATCTATTCTGGCTTCTCGGAAAAGCATGAAGATATACATCAGGCTCAGAGCTGGTACAGCCCGGAACGCAACACGTGTCTGACATAGAGTACCAAAAGTGTAGCCTACCCACATTTTGAAAAATGGTAGATTAAGTCCTAAAAATCGGTTTAAATTGGTTGAATGTCATGGTAAAAACGGTAGAACTACCTTTCTAGTTTGATAGAATTTAATATAATAAAAAGGTAAAACAAAAGGTTTATCAAAATTAAACAAATGTTATTTAACATTTACACATGCTTTTATAAAAAAATGTTTAAGTGTTCCGGGCTGGGTTCCCCGTTCTTGGTTATAAAAGGGTTTGCGCAACATTGTATGTAGTAGTGGTGTTGTTTTTCTTTTTGGCAACAACACAGGGCAATGCGCAAAAGTGGCGTTGTTTAAGGTTTATTCAGCCACTAATGAAACAAGTATTTTTCGAAAGATGTCTTCAAAATAAACAATTTATAGTTTTACAACTACTTTCTAAAGTATATACCTACCTGCTTAGAATAAGTACGACGTGCGAACGTTGACCCGCCCGGGCCAGCCGTCCATCGGCAATAGGTTTAGAGTACGCGCAAGATAACTCTGCGCGCGACTGAGGACGTACTTAATGTTACCAGCTTAACTAAAATTTTATCTTTCATTTACTTAATCAAAAAATATCTTTCGTTACTCAAACTAAATATAACTGAAGTTTATTAGCTAGGTTTAATTAAAGTAAATTATTTTATACCTTGTGTATTTGACGTTTAAAAGTGCATTATTTGTGCCTATTTAATAAATATTTTATTGATTTTATATTTAATTCATGTTATTTTCAACAACATATTAGAATATAAAAATGGAAATTAAAACTCCATGAAAACCTTGTAAGTCTTTTATTGAATACTTAGTAGTATTTATAAATTTGGTGTAACGATGGTCTTGCAGTGGATCAATGCCTTCCATTTGAACATCTTCATCAGAATCCATGCTAGACTCTTCATCAGACGAGTCGGATGTGTCGCCTGTAACATTAATTATAAATTTGTCCATTTCCATATCCATTAGCCTGGTTGATTCGACATACATTGAGCCATTCTTCCGTGGTTACTGTGCTGAACGCCGCCTCATTAATTGCAGCTATTTCGCTAGGAGCTTGTGCGACATTTTTCTCTGCAATGCGCCTCTTCGCAATTGCCCAAATCTTTTCAATGGGATTTAAATCACAGTGTTAAGGCGGTTAACGAAGAACCTCATGTCCATTTTCATTTAACATTTGTTCTATTTCATATTGTGAGTCGTCCCCTTTGTGTCTTTTGATCAATTCATATAATTGCGCTTTTATCCAACAATCGTCGAATTCGATATGATTTTTCGTAAGCCACTCTTGGAGCTCTGCTTTTGTATTGCCCATTGTAGGCGCCTTATTTATCTGCATGCAGTGGTATGACGCTTTATCCATTATTACAATGCAACACGATGGTAGATTCGGCATAACTTTTTCTTTCATCCACCGCACGAAGTTCGTGGAATTCATATCATCATGATAGTCACTCGATTTGGATTTAGATTTGAACAGTAGCAGTCCGCTTTCAACAAACCCAGTTTTACCTCCAGCATGGGCTATAATCCATCTTGCACCGACGCTATCAGACGCAAGAATACCAGGCTGTTCCTCCGATTGCCAATATTTTTGGAGGTGGTATGAATCATGTATACCTATATGTTTCGTCAAGATAAATGACAGGTCGATTTTCTTCCTGAAGATTCTTGCGCAGCCTTGGAATATATTTTGCTCTCCAAGCTACAATATCACTGCGTTCTATTAATACTTTCCGTTTAGACTGGCACTTTTTGTATTTGTAGCCCATAGTCTTTAAAATACTTCTCAACGATGTTCTGCCGTATTCAAAATCAATATCAGCTTTCAGTTCCAACCAAAGTTTGTATATGGTAGGAATCTCCATCTTCACGGTGTAAAACGATTGAATTATATGCCTCATAGCGCATTTGTCTAAATCGTCTATTTTTTTCTTTCGGTTCCTTGATTTACCCGGGGTCACAATTTTTGAAGATGAGGCTGCTGCTACGTTACCTTCTTGAGTTATTTGGGTGACAGTACGTTCGGAAACGCCTAAAACAAAATATTAACTGCAAAATATTAATTATTATTACGTGATATTAATGACACGAGGAATACTACAAACGTATAATGAATGGAGAAAATGCGGGAAGTTTTGTTGTTATGGCAGCCCTAAATTACCTGTCAAATATGCGACGCGGGTTCTAACTTTGGAAAACAGTACTGTAGGCCCGTTATTATCACGTTCTTCTTCACAAACACGTTTGACCTTCAAGATTATAACCCTGCTAGCACTTTTAATCACTTTTGGCATGTTGATGGCGAATATTTACGAACACAACACAGACGCTTGACACCTGACATAAACGACAAAATGGCGGCACGTGAATAGTCCCAATTTCGGCCGCGCGCAGAGTTATCTTGCGCGCACTCTAGGCATCAATTAATCAATTAGAAGATTTAACTTTAACTTTTTTCAAATATGGCTTCAGCGGGATTGCCGCAATGCCACCAGTACCACGTGGGTAGATTAGAAAATAAGCTAAGATTGGTGGGTTATGGAACACTGATCAGCGTCGTTATCAACGAATGCCAAACACAGAATCAAGTAAACCAACGAAATTGTAGTCAATTTTCTATGCACATACCATGCCCAGTTGACAATGTTGACAGTGACACCTTCGTTTCGTGAGATTTACCTGTGGGCCTAGCACGAAAATCTGCGTAAGTGTAACGTAATCGTATTATCAACATTCGCAACTGTCACGCGTTATTAGTGTTTTTTTATTATTTTTAGTGAATGCTCACGTCCACGTCTTTGGTTTCTACATTCCTCGCAGTTCTGTCACATGCATATGTTGAAGTAAAGAGTTTATATACATGATGATGATGAAATCTTTTCTATGTATCTCATTGCATGACATATGGTAATTTGTTTATGACAGAGAATGTTTTGTCACAGCTTGGCTCGAAATAAATTCGTGTAGTCACAATGTTTGTAAATTGTTGTTTTATGTTACCATTCCACTATAACAGCATAACTGAAGTTTAATGTCAACATTATTTGCAATATGACGTGGTATTAAAACAGGTTGATTTAGGGCTTATGGAAGTCGATAGGTAGAATCAAGCTAAAATAGGTAGATCTACCTATAAGTTGGTAGATATGACAATATGACACCTTCCGATGGGGTCGGAAAAACTCGACTAAAGTCGGCTGAACAACAAAGACGGATAACATGCGGACTCTATCGCCGAGAGTTTCTAGCACAGAAAAGGATACTACGAATTCCAGTGTGTCGAGCTGTCAAAATCATAGCGTTATATTTTTTTCTATGATGATTCCATAGCGGTATAGCCATTTTTCATTTGTAAAAATGGCTTATTTCATTTCATAAATTTGAGATATTTAATTCTTGTGGTTAGTTGTGATAAACATTGTGGATAAACGTTAATCGGTTTTGTCGGTGATTTCATTGCTGTGTTTTAGTCAACAGGCAAAATGCTTTTAACCATCCACAACTTACCCCCACACGTAAGTTCAATCTGTTCTATTCATTACAACATTTACAACAGTCCATTAAGTTCCCACTGCTCGTACGCAGGTTTTCTTATCATGTCCTGTCCCAACATGGAATTGGCAAACATCAAAACATGTTTATATTATTATTAACCGGCAAAACACTCACGTTAAGCCCATCACACACGATGAAGATTCTATAAAATATATATTATCTTAGAGCAGATTCGGACATATCGCTCACCATATAATTCAATGAGCGACCACACACGGTGAATATTCTATAATATTTTAACTTAGAGTAGCTCAAAACACTAATATAGCGAGCAGAAGTGGGATTGAAGAAAACATTGTAATGAATAGTATGTATATGTGTAATGAAGAGAGAGAATATCCCTCTCTTCACTACAGAAGCAACAAGAAATAAGAAGCCTTTAGTGGAATTTGGAGAAATAGTCATATTTCTGCAGACCTAAAGGTGCTAAGCCAAGTCATACATAAAGTGTATACACATTTTTAGACCTTGAATTTGTAACTAATTTTATCAGATCCAATACACTCCACCAATATTAACTTGCTTTGAGTTGGTCAATCTATTCAAGAGTAGTATTTTTTATTTGAACTTTTATGCATAGTTTGGAAAATAAACCGAAACAACTAGATATTGGACGGGTTAAGATGTTTTTAAGACACTCAAGTTTAAGCTGATCCCCTGTTAGGTCTAATAGCAGGCATCTGCATAGTATAGAATAGGAAGTGCAAGCATGAAAGTGTGAGTTAAGTAGCAGTTGGCAAATAGTTTCACAGTCATCTGAGTGATTCTGCATCATGTAAATTAAATTTACTAAATTAATAAATGCAAGTGATTAACAGCCTCAATCTGGGTACCCCAAGTTAAGCAAATATAAGAAATTTGGATTAGTTTACAGAATATGATAAGTACACCTTTGGACTCTCTGGATCTGTATTACTTTTAAAGGAGGGTATTTAAACCAAAAATTCATGTTGCCTTTGTAACACAGTATCCTCTCCAAACACAGCATTGACATTTGGAGCAGTTTCTGCTGCATCAGTCCCACATCGGAACTCGTTTTTGAAAATTACTTCATCTTCATGTTAATAACTAAAACTAAAAACAATTGAAAGTCAAACTAAAATGCATCCATTTTTTTAATTTAGAATGTTATTCCATTAACTGGCAAACCTCCAGACACAATAGAAATTTTATTATTTAGACTTTGACACATGAGAGATTACAGTTTTCGTGTAAAAATGTTTCACCCTGAAAACTGACACTATGAACATTTAATTTTAATTCTAAGTGGCTAGATGCTAGATGATATATATATGATAGATGTATATATACCCATATATATATATATATATTTATAGCTAGATGCCATAAATCGGTAATTTCTTATATAAACTTCTAATACCTACTTATGATAAATGTATAGTAAGTAAATTAGGTAGGCTAACAAGGTTATATAAAAAATATCTCTAAATATTATTTTAATTGGTAATGAAAAAAAATATAGTCGGTGTAAGGAACACCGACCTTGTGTTTTTTTTAAATTCGATCTGTAGTATTTAAGCTCTTTATTTTTATCTATATTTACAATTTCTACTGATTGTTTTCTGCCTTCTAGGTAGGTTTTTAGCCATTGTAACCCTGGGCCTCTAATACCGTACCTCTCCAGTTTCTCCAATAATATTGTATGAGACACAAAGTCAAATGCTTTGAACATGTCAAAAAATATAACTGTCACAAAACAATGATCATCTAGGTTATCAATTACTTTACTAACCAGGTCAAAACATGCTAATGTTGTTGATTTACCTTTTTGGAAACCTTACTGCTCATTCCTTAAAATGTTGTTTCTGTATAAAACTAATTAAACATTTATATAATGCTGATTCAAATATTTTAGACAAAATTGGAATGAGCGTTATAGGTCTGTAATTGCTTATGCTCGATTTATCCCCTTTTTTATATATAGGCTTTACAATACTAAACTTCAATAAACTTGGTAAGCAACCATCCACAAACAAAAAATTTATAAGATGTGTTAGTATTGGTGTTACTTCCATTGAACACTTTTTTATTATTTTGGTAGCAATTTCGTCGTAACCTTCAGCGTTTGTATTATTCAGAGGCATAATTAAACAATGTGTCTCGTCAAATGAAAATAGCTTCAAAAAAATACTACTACTTAGCCTGGTTTCACATGTATTACGTACAGGATGATTAGTATTTGTAAAATTAATAAAATATTCATTAAATGCTTCAGCTATCTCTGTCGAACTATTTAGTGAGGCACCTTTCTCCTTAATATGAGATACACATTGAAATTGATTAAGGCTCCCCGATTCATTTTTATAAGTTGCCATGATGTTTTGCAAAAATTTTTTGGAGTTAGTGATCATTTTTAGATTACGGTTTTTTATAGACTGATCAATGCATATACGTAGTAGTTTAGAATATTTCTTGTATTTTACTTTGTCGCCTTCACATTTATTAGAATAATATTAGAAGCGTAGAAAACGCTTTATTATGCAAAAAAATGTCAGACCATTCGTTATCCATTTAGGTTTCTGATCTCTATTTGATATTTTTACTCTGACTTTTGGAAAACACAAATTATAAAAAAGCAATAAAGTGTCATGAAAAATTTTAAACCCCAGTTCAAGTTTGCCTTCGCTGTATAGTCACTGAACGAGAGACTTGACAAACATTCTCTAAATTTCTCTATATACTCTATATTAAAGTCTCTTTTACACAAGAAGAATTCTAGCAATGGTTTTTCTTTACATATAATTGGGACGTTTAGTAATTGAGCAGTGTTATGGTCAGAAATTCCCAGGTGCAACAATTCACCTGTTGCTGTAGGAATATTACTTATCACGTGATCTAGGCAAGATCGTTGGCGTGTAGGTTCATGTATGTGTAAATGTAGATTATATTTTTTTATTAAATCTAAAAGTTTAGTCTTTCTGCTGTAATTCTTTAGCGTATTAATATTGATATCTCCAGCTAAAACAATATATTTATTGTGTCTGTGTGTAATCCTATATATCATAGAGTCCAATTTTGTCAAAAATATGTTACAGTCAGAACTAGGAGTCCGGTAAAGGCAGATTATATACATATTTTGTGATGGCAGCTCTATTCCACAACACTCAAAGTGCTTATCAACAGAATGCTCTTCACAGAAAGTAATTGTCTTATAATGTTAAGCCTTTTTTTATTAACATACATACTCCTCCCCTTTTTTGTTTTACTTGTCTGGAGTAAGATGATGTTAGAGTATAACCAGAAATATTAATCATTTGTTCATGGCCCCTTTGTATGAGTGTCTCAGAGAAACACATTACGTCAGGATCCCTATTCTTATGAGAGAGTTCGGATAGATGGATTTCTAACAAGCGACTCTTACTAAATAGCCCAGCCACATTTTGATGAAATATTGATGAACACTTGGCGTGCCGAAACCGCCTCAGGGGACCAAACCCGCAAATGGACGCCGGACTCCCCCGAGTCTGGGCGCCCTAAGTCCCCCTACAATGGGTCAGGTGAGTAGCCCCACCGCCTGCTACTTCGGCCGCAGAGGATAGGAACAGTGGAGCCTCTCAATACCGACAGCCCTCCTCCCCTGCGACCCCACCGCGTCCGCCATCTAACGGTGGGGGCCCCGTCAAGGCCACGGAAGGCAGGGAGATCGGCTCACCGTAATACCGGCGCTCCTCTCCCGCTGCGGCCTCTAACTCTCAGCCGCGGTGCCGCCCATACGACACAGCAGCACGCCTCAGTTGCAGTGGCGCCCATACACCACCGCTACCCACAGTGACCGCTACCATGTGGACTTGTAGGGCAAATCCCATAGGAGCGGTCCCACCTCGAGCCCGCCAGATATCCGCTATCACTGGCAGGCCCATTGGTTCCTCTTAGTTTCACCGTGGTGACCCAAGCCGCGGCTACTAAGCCCCCCCGCCACGGTAAGGTGGAGAAACCCTTGGGGGGGGGGGGGGGGGGGGGGGGGGGGAAATCTGTACAGGCCTGGCCTGGGAAGACTTAAGGCGATAGTTATGATATTTGGAGATATTAATTTAAATAGTGCTTCCAAAAATGTCACTAACTATTATTGTTATTTTATGTTATATTGCTGCCTGTCTGAAAAGAATGTAGTGAGTAATTTATATGGAGGAATGTTAGATATTGTTTTGATCCAGGAGAGGGAGGAAGTGCGTGAGGTACAAGTTATAGTCACGGATGGAATAGTGCGCCTAGACGCGTACCACCCGCCGTTGGACTTTGAGGTAAGAACTGACATGGCTCATCATGCGAATCGTCTACACTCTCTACAGCCTACTAATATCAGTCCTTCCAAAGACTGGAATTTTAGAAAATGAGATTATGTGCTCTTGGCCTTACTTATCTCTGAATACTCTTGGGATACAGTGCTACACTCTAACAATGTCTACGATGCGACTGAACACATGCATAATATTGTATATAGTATTTTTGATAAGTGCATGCCCAAAAAAAAGACGCAAAAATACTGATAGTCTGTTCTAATGACATTATCCGGGATATCAAAAGGAAAACTGAATTACACTCTTGGTAAAAACTAACAAACTGTAAGGATGCTTATAAATTGTATTCTAACCTTAGAACGAACCTCAAACTTCGTACAGGAGCCTCTTAGAGTTCTTACATCGAAACTTTAGAAAAAAAACATACAGGTTAACCCTCACGAGTTTTGGCGATATATTTCTAGTTAGCGTACAAAGGACGATTCGAACCAAATATTACTTACAAAGGTCAAACATTTTCAAGGGTAGCCGCTGCTGAAGCCTTTTCTAGATTTTTTGCTAGTGTATTTTTGCCCGATACACCTCTACTTGCCTCCAACGTAGTTAATAACTACGTTAAAAGTAAAAATAGCAATTATATTAATATTTTTCGCATAAAAGTTAAAACCGAATAGCTCCACAGGGCCAGATAGCATTCCCCCGGCTGTTATCAAGCAAGTAAAGAGGCAGTTTTGCATTCCGCTACGCCACATTTATAACTTGGCTTTGGAGACTGGACAGTACCCGCCTCAATGGAAATCCACGAGAGTCACTCCAATACCTAAGTGCTCTGACAAATCAAACGTGGAGGGTTAACGACCTGTTGCTGTATTGTCATTTATTGTAAAGGTTTTTGAAAGCATCATCTACAAACACCTTCTTGCACAGGTGGATAAATAAACCTTTGTACAGAGCAACATGGGTTTCGAGCAAAAAGATATGTGGAATCTAACCTCTTGGCACTCAAAGAGTTTATTTCAACTAGATTGGACAGAGGCCCACAGGTGGAAGTACTGTACTTTGATTTTAAGAGGGCGTTTGATAGGGTTAATAATGACATACTGCTTCAAAGCTTAATACGAGTACTATAGACTTTGCCCCGGGACTGCCCCGTTGGCTTGCATATTATCTACGTGAGCGTCAACAGTTTGTCAAACTTGGTTTATACGAATCAAGAGCCTTTCATACGCGCTCCGGAGTCAGTCAAGGCTCTATACTGGGACCTCTTTTATTTCTTTTAATGGTAAAGATCTTCCTTCCGTCCTCACAAAATCCCGATGTTTGCTGTACGCTGACGACTTAAAATTCTTTATCGAGGTGAGGTCTGATGCTGACCGTACATCCCTGCAGCAGGACGTCGATGCTGTGAATCGTTGGAGTCATGAGAATGGGATGGAGTTTAACATCGCCAAATTTTTATTTTTACGCCATGACTTTCGGTCGAATATGGCACCGAATAAGTTACGAAAACAAAATAGATGGTGTTAGCGTAACTCGTTCGACAGTTATTAAAGATCTGCTGGGCTATTGTGTATCTCAGTTGCTAACAAATGTGGATTGAAATCTGAAAAAAGGGCCGCTCTATGTCACTTTTGTCAGCTTCAGTGATCAAATTACTAACACTTTTGGTTACTGGAGTTGCCAAAACTGACATAGAGTCGTCATTTTCAAGATTTCAATCAACATTTGTTAGCAACTGAGATATATAATAGCCCTGCTGGGAGTCATATTCGATCGCAAGTTAACGTTCCATGACGACATTGTTACAATGGCTAAAGTGTCATTTAAACGTTTGGGTTTCGTTCTTTGAAATTCTAATGATTTCGATATATATACCACCATGTTATACGGTTAATTTTTGAGGCATTGGTCCGTAGTAAATTGGAAAGTGCTATTGTGCGCCTGGAACCCGCACGAGAGCAAGTACTCTCTTATGCTTGAGAAGGTACAGAAAGCTTTTCTCAGGTATTTGTGTAAGCGTATGAATGGATAGGTACTACCCATATATGTATCCCACGAAATTTCTCCTCGGCTGTCTCGGTTATAACTTTCTGAAAGTCAGACGGGAAAAGCAACAGCTTACAGTAATGTGCAAAATTCTGAGAGGACAGATTGATGCGCCTGATCTCCATGCTGTGCTGTGTAAATTTTTTGAGCCTGATAACTACCGACGTACCAGGAAACACCAGTTCTTCGCCGTTTCAGATTGTCGAACCATAGCGCGACATAGTTCGCCCGTACCGCGTACACTATTTGCGCCCAATGCTCTGCTGGCAACCAAGCCTAATTGTGACTTGTTTGCTGATGGATGGCAAAGTATTTTGTCTGCATTTTTTGGTTTTTGTGAGAGGGATGAATGATTGACTTATAAATTTTATTATTGTAGGTACGAGTATTCTAAATAGTGAAGTTTTTTTTTTTTAAATGAATTTTGATTATGAATTTTATATCTTAATGATTAATATTCCTAAGGTACTATTTTTATTTTTTTATTTGGTATTGTCTAAAAAAATGTGTTAGGGCTGTGTGTAGAGTTGAACCACTAGAATCATGTAAACCACTGTTCAAAAATCTAAATTTGTTAACACTGACAGGGCTATATATCTATCAAGTAGGGATTTTTATGAAAGAACATAAAACGTTTATCAGCTAGTTTGTTGACAACCCTGAATCAAGGGTACACTATAGAGATCAGACCACTAGACTAATGATGCCCACATGTAAAACTACTCTAGCTAGTAAGAGCTGTTATGCTATGACGGTAAACATATATAATAAAATACCTATAGATACTAGAGAGCTACCAACTAAGGAGTTCAAGACAAGACTCTTTGGGTGGCTAACAGAAGAAATGTTTCTATAACATCAGCGATTTTTTATGTGCACGATAAAAAGGACATAGGTGCATATTAGGAATATTAATAATCTTGTTATAATTGTAATGTAGGTAGGTTCTAGATACACGTGATATTTTGTGTATGCTCAGAATGACCTACCTAGAGACATTCCAAATATTTTAAGTATAAGCAACATGACATGATATGTAATTTTTGTAGTTTTATATAATATCTTATTTTGATTACATCTTCTTTTGATTTAATTTTTAATGTTATATAATTTTCATTTTGTACGTCCGCCATGGACAAATCGTGGTTATTGAAACAATAGAAGTGTCTTAATAAGATCTATTTCAACACGGTTTCTTCAATAAATATAATTTCATTTCATTTCGCGAATGTATTTTAGCTCTTGCAAGCCAAGGATTGAGAGCTACAATGCCGAATTGGGAAATATTATATTCATTTTCTAAATCTTCATACACTTCGATTAAATAATTTTAGTAGAAGTTTTCTAGTAGTATGTAATGTACCTACCTACTCTCATCCAATAAATAGTAATAATAATAATCAATCTGGGAACGATTATTTGGACACAATCTGACGCTTACACAATCACGTATACTCGTAACTCTATTTTTAATGATTGACGTTGTACGAATATGTCGATCTTTACTTCCAAATATCTCGGTAACGTGACATTTTATGATACCTACCATGTTATTTGTATATGTTTTGTTCGTCTATGTGTCCTCTATTCATACATACCACTTTAACCATGCGCCGCGATTTTGAAAAAATCATAAGCTGGCGACTCGATATTCCAGATCGGTTCAAAGCCCGTTGTTTAATTGGAATTATATTTGACTGATAGCCAGATAAATGGTCTGTTGTTTTTTACAGCTTTGTCTGACATAATGAATCCAAGTGAATGAACACAATGAAATTGTAGTAAAAGGCTGATCTTGGTTTTATTTCTTTATTTTGGAAACTAGTATAAATTATAAAATAAAATATCATTTTTCATAAAACATTACTTTCAAAAGGCTCATTAGACTCTCTTCAATCCCATCACCCTTCTACACTAAAATTTCTACATGTGTATGTCTAGTTAAGGTTTTTTCACATTCGTCAATGTTTTATTATGTACATCTGTATAGCACATCTTACTGTGTTAAGCGTTTCTAAAGTTAACCATTGTGAAGAAGTTCATACTATTCTAAACCCAACCTTATTGTAAATTGTTAATTGACAATGTTTATTCCAGACGGAGTATCCTGATGTAAAAGAGTTAATCATATCAAAATGTGGACTCAGAGAGTCCATCCTGGACAATCTTCAGAACGAAGGCAATGGAATGAGAGTGACTGTTGGTGTGATGGCCGATGAGGATGCAGCCATACTTGTCAGAAAGGTCAATGGCATCTACTTTAGAGGATATCAGTTGTATGTTGAAAATAAAAAACATACAGAGGTAATTTGAATTTTTTATAAAGTACTAGCGACTGCCCGGCCTTCGGCCTCGCCATAACGTCCCGTCTTTTCTTATTTTATTTTTTTATGTAAGTACCTTCTACGGAGTATTAGAAAACATTTAAAAGAAATTATGAACGAAATCGGTAAAGCTGTTCTCAAGTTATAGCGCGACTAGGAGAAATAGGGGTTCATTTTTGAATATACATATAGATTTATTGAACCAATGGGTAACCAATACTGTAAAGGATCAATCTTAGCAAAGTGAAAACAGTATTACGTAGGTAATTTTCTTAATGGAAGAAATTAGGAAAATTTTCACTATTTTATAATTTTTACACGGAAGAAACACCTCCTATTCAAACTTTTTGTTCGTAAAGTGTGAAATTTATTTGTCTTATTTATCACCATGTTTAAGGCTCCAAATTTTTTTACTGATTTATCTTAGAAAACAATCACAAAGGAAAAGTTTAAAAACCCAAAAAGACAATTTTTACGCCTGACTGTTAACGTCTGACGTGCACGGTTGCAGCCTGTGCCATCAGAATGCAAAAAAAAGTAATCAGCGAATTAAACTTATTTTTGCTATAAACTATTAGATACAGAGTGCTCGACGTTGTTATTTTACTCAAAAGTCTAGTCTTTAACATGGTCTTTTTAGCACTCCGGTATCATAGAGACAAGACGTGCTTATAATTATGTAATTTTTCAGCTACCAAACAGAAATTTGCTCAATTTGTTCAAAGTCAAGGTCAAAGTCAAAATCATTTATTCAATTTAGGCATCAAAGACGCACTTATGAACGTCAATTTTTCATTATAATGTACTTTAAAGACTACCGCCGCGTTCCAAAATATATAGAGCCTACCGAGAAGAAGCGGCAAGAAACTCGGGGCCATTATTTTGATATAGATGTTTTTACTTAGGTACTACAAATATTAGCTCCAGTGTGTTGCCTTACAAAAGAGAACATAATAATGGTATCAGTAGGGCAAGACACACTACACTTTGACATCTTAGTACACGAGTAGATAGATCCTGGAGTGATCAGTCCCAAGCTGTTTTATCCTCCAAGTAATCCGAAATTTTGTAATAACCTTTTTGACAGAGTTTAGTTTTAATAGTAATTTTAAACTTATTAATAGGCAAATCTCGGATAACATTGGAAACTTTATTATAGAATCGTATACATTGTCCCATAAAAGAATGACTTATTCTGTGGAGACGCGTTACATGTACGGATAGCTTCTGCTTATTTCGCGTGTTAATGGAATGAGCATCACTCCTTTTATCAACCATGTCTCAAGAAGAGAAACCAGTAGGTTTCTTTTCTTGAGACATGTTTGCACCCGGAAACAAAACAATACGGCATTTTATGAATTTTTCGCAACAAAATAAGCGCGTAATAATTTAAAATGCTAAACTCATATACGTTTTCGTCTTTGGTTTACCCAAACCGTCATTTTGTGACGTCACCGCTTCCACGGTCTATAGAATAGGTGTTTGTTTCACCTATTTATACTTAGAGGCTTTATGAAAAAATATTGTTTATGTTGCTAGTCCAGGGAATATGTCATGAAAATTTGCGTAAGTGTAATGTAATCGTATCGTTGACGTATATAGTACAAACTTTGATTTGACATGACTTCTTAGATTACAACACTTCTGGTTATTGCAATTGTGCCAGTCATGTATTCTTAGGGATATAAGTAGGGCTATTATGTATCTCAGTTGCTAACAAATGTGGATTGAAATAAAAAATGGCGGCTCTATGTCACTTTTATCTGCTCAGTCATCAACTTACTAACATTTTTGCTTACTGGTGTTGTCAAAACTGATATAGAGCCGCATTTTTCAACATTTTAATCCTTTTTGTTGGCAACTGACATACATAATAGCCCGGCGAGTTAAATATTACTAAAATAATATATGTTCTTTTGTTTTTGCGATGACTCCCAGTACTTCAACCAATGATCGAGGAGTTGGAACTTTATGAGTAGGCAACAATCATGAGAGTATAAGTTGTAGTGTTCAACAGATCCAGTACACAAACTATGAGTTATCTTTCCTACAATTTTATTGTGCTATATAGATAAATGATAGTGTCGGTATTGTAAATGTCAACAATACGAGTACACTTACACAAAAATGTGAATGTTAGGCCCACAGCATTGTATGAATAAGTTCTAGAACCAAGTAGTTAAATCAAACACAAAAATATATACTAGTGGGAAATTGTAGGATACAGGTAAGTAGATGTTACCACATTCCGCTTGGTAATAATAACTATTGTAGTTTGTTATATAATTTGCACAAGGTAATTTTTTACATTGTTTGTTAAAAGATTATCGGTCTTATTTATGAACGCTGCTTATGGCGCGCTCGTACCGTGATAATAGTAAAAAGCTGTATTTTAAAACACATTGTGTAACGAAACAGATCGATAGTATAATATGAAAAACAATACAAAGGAATAGGAACACAGTAATAACCGAATAGAATTCATAAATATAACTCTCATTCAGCAGAAAAAAATCCTGAATAAGTCCACAAAAATAAACTTTCACTTCAAACTCTCAGAATTTTCAGAGATATCACTATATTTTTTTTAGGTAATACATAGCCAACGTATAGTACTAAAGTAATAACCAGCAGTTTTTTCAATTATGTTAGTATATATCGAAAAATATAAAGATTCACGTACGTACAAAATTAACGCATTTTAGCATTACATCGTCCAATCTAACAAGCGATTTTCAACCTTACGTAGAGCACCGTAAATTATTTTAAAATTGGGGTTAGACCGCGTCTTAATTTTAAATAATGTCAGTTAGCACGGCTCAGAACCGTTATTAGTATGCAGTGCTAACCGAGTTTTTATATTAAAACAGCGTTTATAAGTAAGTCTGTCTATTTGTAAAAGTTTTATAAAAATAGGGTAATAGTTGCTTTGATTAATAATACCTATTTTCAGATTAAAGAACAATATCCATATGTTTTATGAATTTATTGCTCAAAGTGAAAACCGGTCTGTGGGTATGCCTCAGCGGACGAAGCAGCTATTGTAAATGAATACAACACAGAAATTTATTTTGTATCTAATAAATTGGAATTGTAGATGTAGAACTAATCTCAAAAAGACAGCGCATAACACTGTCTATGAGATACATTAGGGTTGAGTCAATTTTCAAGCTAGTTTGAATAGAGTGCACACTTACAGGGATGTTTGAATGAAATATAGAATGGAGATTAGCTTATATCTAGAAGTAACACATAGGCACACATATTTTATGCAGACTTATAGTTTCCGGGGGATTGCAATGTTTTCATTCCACACAGACGTAGTCTCTCTATAGTAGCTAGTATTTAATATTTGTTTCAGGAATCCGATCAACCGTATCGAAGGACAACCGGACAACCGTCTAAATTAGCGATGGTTCCGGAGCAGCCAGGCTACGACTGCAATACATTGCAGTCCATGGGCATGTACCAACCCAATGTTCAAATGTCGAACTACGCAATGTACACTCCAATGCCTGTAGCACAGGTATGCAAGATTATTATATTTCATTGCAAGCAAGCTGCAGCATGCATGTATACCGCGTACTACTTGAGGTACAATGTCTTCCAAGGTTTAACTTAAATTATTTACTCAATTCAGGCATTAAGAATGAAACCATGTACACTTGAGGTACATACAATGCCTTTCAAGGTTCAACTCAAATTGTTTACTCAATTCAGGCATCAAGAATGAAACCATGTACACTTGAGGTATATACAATGCCTTCCAAGGTTCAACTCAAATTGTTTACTCAATTCAGGCATCAAGAATGAAACCATGTACACTCGAGGTACATACAATGCCTTCCAAGGTTCAACTCAAATTATTTACTCAATTCAGGCATCAAGAATGAAACCATGTACACTTGAGGTACATACAATGCCTTCCAAGGTGAAACTCAAATTACTTACTCAATTCAGGCATCAAGAATGAAACCATGTACACTTGAGGTACATACAATGCCTTCCAAGGTTCAACTCAAAAATATTTACTCAATTCAGGCATCAAGAATGAAACCATGTACACTTGGGTACATACAATGCCTTCCAAGGTGAAACTCAAATTACTTACTCAATTCAGGCTTCAAGAATGATAGCATGTACACTTGAGGTACCTACAGACAAGGTCTAACTCAAATTATATACTCAAATAATTCATCAATTGAATAAACAATTTGTTTTAATTAAGATTGTAATGCTGTGTTCCCACACTAAAAGGTGTTTTATGCTCTATAAAACGTAAGTAATTTACTATTAAATGAATTATGCACTTTAAAATATTCTGGCGTCGCTATGACATATAAAAAGCGTTTATTTCACAATGTTGTTGCCATGTCTTGTTGTAATAATAAGACTAGATGATAGTAAGAGTTTCTTCAGGATCTTAAGTTCGGTGCCCTCGCCGTTGGATCCCGCCGTGCACGACGCAATGAAGGCTTCTCGGCTAATCCGAAACCTTTTTGGAGTGTGATATCAGCAACCCGCAAGTCTCACGTTAATTCAGTTTTATTAGGCTTACTGTCCACGGAGGCGTAGCGTCGTAGATGCAAATACACCGTGCAGCTTGTGCAGCCCAGCGTACTGAACTCTGTCCACGAGGCGTATTGCACGCGTAAGTTTGCAATAATTTGTGATTATGCCGTTGAAAGATGAGGACGTCGTTTTGGCTTACTACTGCATTCGATGTCGCCGAAGAAGACGATTATGTAGGGCACTTCCGTATATAGAAAAAAATTGTTATTCGTAATGGCAAGCAAAATTTTAGACAATAGTGTATTTCACTCATATCAACTAATGGCGCCTCTACATGCTCGTCGAGACACCCCGAGACAGGCCGAGTACGAGCGTGTAGATGGTTTCCTCGTCGCATCGCGTCGCGATTCTCGGCGCTCATTGGCTCTCGGAAGCGTGTCTGCTTTTTGCGCCCCAGTCAAAGGGTCGTTCGGTCTCGCGAGCAAAACGAGAGCGCGCTTGTACACGCTCGTCCGTTTAGTTGCCTGCCAAGTCTGCCAACTGCGTTCGTGTAAAGACGTTCTGCAGCACTCATTATCTACTCAAATGCCATGATAAATCTAGACATAAACATGTAAATGAAAATACTACCGATTTTTTCGTTTAATAAAACTTTTATGACATTCTACTACTGGTTGTTATTAATAATCACTTATTAATAGTACTTATAGTAGATCCAACCGTTTATCCTCTTTTTGACAGCACCAATAGAACGTAACATGACGATGTTACGCAAAAGTTAACTTATAAATGCGAGGTTTTAAAAATATGACAACTGCTTAAATTTGCTCCTTGATCCCGTATAATAATCATCTTTCACAAAATGAGTCCATAAGTGCAGTAGTTTTTTTATAAATTCCATAAAATAACAAACGTTTTTAAAAAATTACGTTCTATGGCTATCAACATAGTGATGTTACGAAGTTACGATTGAGATATCGATATTGTTTATGAACTATTTTTACACGGGTGTTTTCCGTTCTCGGCACATAATATCGGATTTATTTTTATGTAAAACCGTTATATTGATGCGCCTCAGGAAAACATACAGCATTATTTGAAGACGTGTTTATCTCCTGGTGTATATCCAAAAAAGAACAAGGTTATGATGACTATGATGATTACAAGTACAAGTCATACTTGACGAAGCTGTTACCGGTTAAATCTGGGATGGCCAGCGAGCAACACGGAAGGGAGTAGGCATACACAGCGTTTCCCCTCTGTCAAAGTACAAGTCCGCATGGACCATGGAGTTTGATAATATACTGTGGGGTGAGGGCGGGGCTAGATTTGTGAATGGTGCTTTATTTTTTATGTGTTAGTGATTTGGTTGTGTGAGTATGATCGGCAATGGATCGGTACAGGTATGTTTTGTATGTAATAGTGCGGCTTTGCGCTAGTGTGCAACTTCCCCTCCCGCAAGAAATGACAGAAAGATTTGAACAATATTTTTTAGCTAAGGCTACTCCCTTCCGTGTTGCTCGCTGGGGATGGCAGACATTAAAGTCTGCCGTTTGGTACCAGAAAATAGTAAAGTTTGAGCAACCCCAATTCCAATTTAAGCAAACGAAATCTAATCTTTTATTTTTATTTATTTATTAATCAAAATCAGATTCATCGTTGCTGTCACTCGAGCTATTGCCGACATTTATAATTAATTGTTGACTCATATAATCTATCGCCACGTGTTTATCCCAATCTGCCATTATAGTTTCTTGTGTTTTTTGAATTACATTTTGCCAGCTTTCCGCAGTTACTTTCACACATGCATTTTTTAATAAATTTACCATTTTGTTTGCCGTGAATGGGGGTTTTGTGTTATTTCTAGCAGCGTGTCCTTTAACTTGAGCCCATATTAATTCAATGGCATTGTATTGACAATGATAGGGTGGAAGTCTAAGAACCCAATGACCATGTTCTGCAGCTATTTCGTCGATCACATATCGTTTTGGGAAGTGTTTTTTTGTTCGTAATATATTTAGTAATTGTACTTTTAGTAAGGAGTTATCAACATTTTCACCATGTCGTTGAAGCCAGTCAATGATTACTTGTTTTTTGTCGGCCTGGGTCGGCATTTTATCAATTTGGCGTGAGTGATAGGATGCGTTATCCATAATAATAACTGACGGTTCTTCCAATGATTGTACCATTTCCTTAAACCAACTTTCGTAAACCTCAGAATTCATTTCTTCGTGGTACTCAACTGTTTTTTTGGATTTAAAGGCCAACAAAGCATCTGGCATGAATCCTTTCACAGACCCTGCATGGCAAATGATTAGACGTTCTCCTTTTCCCATCGGTACTGAGGTAGTGGAAGCAGCGGTGTCATCAGTCCAGCTCTTAGACACTGTGTGGTTCGCATTCAGCCAAGTTTCGTCAGTGAAAACAACATTTGACCAATCTGTAATTTTTTTGGCTTCGCTCAAAAATTCGCAACGAGCAAAAGCTACGTCGCGACGCTCCATCAATATTTTGCGTTTGTCCGATTTTTTATAAGTAAATCCAATTTCATTCAAGACCTTTACCAATGACGATTTTTGACCTCGGAACAAATCACATTCACGCAAAGAAGCAACAAGTTTTTTAAGTGTTGGAACTTCTTTACGTAAGTAATAGTTATATATATGACGGCGTATAGCGTCTGCGTCAAAGTTGTCAACCGAAGTCACACGACGTGGTTGGCGTTTTTTCTTCGGCGTACGAAGCTTATTCTCCTGCATGCCGCTTGTTCCGTAGGCTTCGGTAGTAATTTTTGTAATCGTAGATGCACTAATACCTAACGCGGCCGCAACGCGCTCTCTCACTTGCGACAATGGTAAAAGCGGGCCGCCATTTTGATACTCTGCTTCAAAGTAATTACGAAGCTTGATCACCATTTCTCTCGTCTGTCCTTTCAGCACTGATCCTTTCGGCATTTTATAGTTCCAATATAAAACTCAGCAAATAATTACTAGCACGGGCGTCTTGTTGCGAGTGACAGTGACAAATACAAAACGGCGGTGGACCATTGAGTTTTACTACCTTGATAAAATACTACTGCTTACCCATAGACAAAAAAATTGGCAGTCATAGGAATTGCCGATAGAAGTGAAAACTTATAACTCAGAATTTGATAGCTTACCTTGGAAACTACACGGGTGTAACCGGACGGCGTGGCCTCGCCATCTGGGCATGGCCATCTAGAAATGCGTCAGCATTTCCCATTGGCTGATGCGTTTCTAGATGGCCATGCCATGACGGCCTGTCCACGCCCTTTCAACATTCCCCATTGGCTGACGTATTTCTAGATGGCCAATAGCCATGGTCATGGCGCCATTCCTAGGACTATTCTCTTTCCGCACAGACTCGATAGAAAAATGAATCGAAATCGTGTCCACTATAATCACTTGGTCACAACACTTTAACTGACAAATTAGATCTGTCAAAAAGAGGATAAACGGTTGGATCTACTATAATTACTGACTTAAGTAAGTAGTTGATTATTTATAAAATATAATTATCGAAAACGTAACAGTCAATTAAGGTTATTATATATAATGTATAGGTCTGTTACGGTGAATAAAAATCATCTAATATCTTTTTCGCCATGGATTCATAATTTTCTTTTTATGGTAAATGATAAAAAAAATAAAAATCTAACTTGCATATTTATATACTTGTTTTTTAGTGACTTGCGTAACTGCTAGTTTCTATATATGAATTTTTGCATATCGGGTAAGATTCATTTTGTAGATGATCTGTACTTTGTACAATATTGCAGAATTTGCGGTTAAATCTAATACTTCCGTTTATCTCTTGCCATACGACATACTCGTATATCCATACGGCGTTCGGAGTTCAAATACATCACGAGTGTGTACATGGTATACTCTCGTTTACTTGACAAGCGTCACGCGACGTGACGAGACACCCCGAGACGAGCGTGTAGAGGCGCCATAACTAGTACATCCAGTCGATGTATGTCCCGGCGTGTGACATGCGGTATTGTCGGCGTCATGAAGCCTGCATGCAGCGACGCAAGCGTGACGTCGCCGCTCCGGCGACAGTTTCATAGTTTTGTATTGAAGCTGCAAGCAGGCGTACACCAAGCGTACAATGACGTATACGCGTCTATGAAGCTACGCGTCCGTGGACAGTAGGCCTTATAAAAATATAATTATCGTGAGCTTCATTTATTTTGTGTACATTACCACCACAAAATCTGCTTTAGAAGGACGAGCGAGAGTATGCTAGGCTATTAGAGTGTCAAGAAAGGTAATTGTGTGCAAAATGCAAAACTTGTACGTCATGTAGTTTCGGAATAAAATGTGAAAACATTTATGCTAAAAATATGTTTTTAAATGTCGTGTTAATCCTTTGCCGTAGAAAAAGGGATGGAATCATCGGACAAACTCACGGAGTTCTACAGATACAAAATTTTTATATTAGTGTACGAGTATTTTCCTAACTTCTGCGTTTAGTTAGCTTATGAGTTACGAGAAAATAAAATACCTATGTTACATACTCCAGCATATTATTAAATAACTCAAAAACCGTAAGACAAACAAACTTTGCTATTCATATATTTAGCTCCAGACTAATAACGAAGAATAACTAGATATAATAAAAAAAATATATTTACTGGGGTTACATTACCATTATTGCAGCCAAATTTGATTTTCTAATTTTTCTGAAACTACGAAACACAAATTTAGCTTTTTGTACGTACAATAATGTCCTTTAACATTAATATACTAGTATACTTTCATTTATCATTCCTTCCCCGAAAAGAGCTTAAAAAAGTTACGAGTTTGTCAAAGAGCGGTAGAAAGAAGCTACTTAGGCCTAAAACTGAAAAATAAAATTAAGAACGAAGAAATAAGACTAAAGCAAAAGACGTTATAAAGAAGGTTCTATCACTAAAATGGAAATGGGCAGGGCACATTCAGAGAATACAAAACGATAGGTGGACAAAAACAATTATGAACTGGTACCCCATCAAAAAACGGACGAGACATCGTAAAAGTGGCAGGAAGAACATGGAGCAGAGTCGCTAGAGATAGAGAAAGGTGGAAATAGTTGGAGGAGGCTTTTACCGCTGAAAGCGGTCCTCGCATGTAAACAACTACCTACATATACGGTTTAGTTAATAAGGAGATTGAGATATGAAATTCAAGAATTAATAGTTTAATATTATGTCAAATGTTGTGCGAAAGGAAAATAAAAGCTTTTTATTATATATTTATATTATACTTTCATCCTTCTAAAGTACAACACTATGCTGAGGTAATGGACATATTTTAATAACATTATTTACACGTTCAATTTACACGTTTACACGTTTCATTAAATTACAATATATATCTACACTGTAGAGGCCTAGCACGAAACGTTGCGGAAGTCTAATGGCGCAGTTGACGTAAAAAATTCAAATGTAAAACGAACAATCATTTATTAGTACAGCTGTGGCACATATAACTCATAGTTCGCACGACGAAGCGTGTCTCATTTTGCAATTGTTTTTCACTTTGGAACGATTCAACGGATTTTATGAAATTCGGGATAGAGGTTCCTTATGTACCTAGTATTATCACACAGGCTACTTTTACCCCGACTCCACGGGTAGTTCCCGAGGGATCGCGATAATATTGTTCCACGCAGACGAAGTCGCGGCCAGTTATAGTAATCTACGTACCCCTTTTTTGGCCGTTTATCGGTAAAAATGTGGTTTTAGTTTTGGGGAGGATCCCATGAGTGATAATTATCAGCATCGGCCTGACGGTGAGAACTATGTTAAACAGTTGCAATGCCACACAAACTTGGAAACATAAGCTTGAAATCATTCTCCCTAAACACAATAATTGCCAGGTTTTTGTTGCACAAATCATATCCTGAAAACGTCTTGAGTTCTGTGAATTCAGAACAATATCTGATGTGAGACAACATAACTGCGGAAGCTGCACGTATTTTAATTTAAAGGTGTCGTCTTGGGTAGCATTAGAACTGTGTACAATATCCGAGGAGACTGGTAAGTTCAACCTTGACATAAGTTTTGATTGGAACCATGGATTTCGAAAGGAGGGAAGGATGGGGCGGTAGTGATTTATTGAATTGGTACCGCATGTCGCAGTCCTTAAAGCTGCGGCTGTACCAACTATCGACCTTTGCATAGATGCCCTCAAAGAGATACTCCATTCAACAGTTTCAGTATACAAGCAGCAATGCACTACGAGTATACTATACTCGAACTTTTGTCAGCAAACAGTCAGACATCGTATCGAAGTACACCGACTTTCGGCAGATAGTAGGGAACTAACAAGTTAGCTGAAACTTGTTGCTGCGACCGGGCCACGCCTTTTATGCATGCCCATGATTCGTGTCATGGGAGTCCTATCCACACCAACATGTTAGGAAAATGTTAGATTAAAATCTGCCACTGCCTTGTCCATGCAATAATTGTAGTTGTCCCGATTTATGAAGAATGTATTGTGGTATAAAACGCACGAGATTCAATGTCTCAGGTCAGATGTCAAACACAATGCAAAACCTTTCCGTGTAAAGTAATTGTATACGCATCAGGTGGGTCACTCTATCGTTTGTTATTATATCTATAGGAACCATAAAAAAGGTTTAAATCCAAGGCTAGACTAAACTCACTTCTGCAAAATCACTTATTGCTATATTTCATGAGCATTCCCAAGTGAACACACTTGTGGAATCTTCACTGCAGAGGATTTGATACAAGAAAATTTTAACGTAACATTTTCCCCATAAAACTGTATAGACTTTGTTTATTACTAAAACTCAGGGAGCGGGATTATTCTGAACTTTTAATCCTTTCCTGTTTCCGCCTTAATTTAATTGAACCCCAATTTAGTATCAGGGAATCAATAAGATAAATAAATAATAAAGGGATTAAGGGTATTTTACAGGACATGGTTGAAAAAGTTCATGATAAGGCCCCTAGTAGGCCACAGCGGCTGGCAAATAAACCTGGGATCTGGGACTCTATTAGAGGACATCAAAAACTGGTAACAACGAGAAGTGATGCTCAGTGTATTTATTGCTATGGGAAACTTCATTGGCAACCTGGAGCTCTTAGGCGGCGGCACATTGACATATAATCTTAACCGTGGCTTCTAAGACTAAGGTTTCCTAAAGAGATGGTTTCAGTCTACACAAGGCTAATCGTGCATGAATAGTGTTATTATCTCTGGGACTCAGCTAAACATGTTGCATGTATGGTACTCGTTGGCGACGATGATGATCTAAATATGTTTTGAAGACTTGAACATTATCGTAAAATTACAAGTTCATCAGCATTTTATAGTATGTATATGCTTTCGGAGGTGGATGCTGGAATGACAATTTTCCTCTTATCTCTATTACATAATGGGATAACATATGGCGAACGGAAAGATAAACGTGAATTCCGTATAAGATTGAAATTCCTTCAATTTGCGCCAAAAGTTTCGCTTCAAGTTGAGTTGTGCCAGAGTCGTAGTTTTATCACCGCACTAGCCGCCTACGCCAGCTAGCTCATCCACTTATGATCGATCTCTGAAATTCAGATACTGTGCGATTTACGCGATCTTATTTGCCTCACACCAGCAAAATGTGGAATGAGCTCTTCCCTTGGTACTTCCGGGAGACTACAATATTTCTTCAAAAAGGCGAGTCAACAGCCTTCAAAGGTCGGAAACGTATTTGTAATGCCTTGAGTGTTACACATATCCATCAGGCGGACCTTGATTTGCTTGTTTGCCACTTATGGCATAAAAATGTCGGGAGTAAGGAATTTTTTAGACAACTTAAAACACGTCATTGGTTTTACTTATACAAAAGGGCATCTAGCTTCCTAGATAGTGTGAGGTGTGTTGCGGTATTCGGCATAATCCAGTATTCGGCCGCACCAGTCTCGAATACAATGCCATGCACCAACACAATATCCGGGTACAATATCATGCCGTATAAGAAAAATAAGACTGTTTCTCTCTGAATCTTAATACTCCTGCCAATATATTTTGTAACAAAGATATTGGCCACTGGCATGTCCATATGTTAAGATTTTTGATCACTCTTTTCTTGGTTGTGGGACCCAGTTAGAAATCAAGCAGCCTTAGCATCGTCGGAGGGTCCTACCTTCTGTAAGAAGTGGTTTGATTTGAAAAACCATGAGTACCGGGAAACAAGACACAGCTGTTCTTATATTTCCTTGTGATATGCACATACGTGATCATGTATCACTACTTTTAAATATATTAATTACGAAGGCGGTTTATATTGCTCTCGTATCGAGCGCACGTTAAGTTTAGCGGAAATCAAAGCGATCCTAACCAAGCACGGGACTTCAAGGCATATTGCGGCATTTAATTACCCATATGCGTCTATATGTAGTGGGTCGTCGATAGATGTGATTAATATCCATCGTCTAAAAAAAGAAACAAAAAAGTAAAACTAGTCCTGAGCCAGTCAATTTGAGTATGTTTTATGCCATCTTATGTCATCATTCCTCTAATAGAGTCCCGCTCTGCAGTACGTATATAAGTTAGTGGAGTATGTTAGATTCAGAAAAAGAGTGTGTGCATAAGTGCTATAATATTGGAGCCTGTGCGACACTATGCTAATGGATATAATTTTCCTTTCTCATATAAAATGCCATATCAAGAACAACAAAGTTCTCATTAGTCTGGATGCAATACATTCAACATATTTACACGCAGCTTGTTCACAGACCGTCCAGAATACTTTTATGGCGTACGGGGAGCAGAGTCAGACGGGGGCGCAGGCGTTCGTACCACAATACGGGGCCTTTGATTACACTCAACAAGCGTTCATTCCGCTCGTTAAGCAAAACCCGGAGCCGGTTCAACAGTACGCTAGGAAGGAGGCTCCGGTGCAGGGTCGAGTTGTGCAGGGCGAGCGATGGGGGGAAGGTGATGTGAGGCGGAGCGGTTCACCGAAGTGGACCAGTCGGGCTCGTACTGGGGTCGCCGAGCCAGAGCCTGAGTACTGCGAGTCTCGTGGTTGGAGCGACCAGACTAGGCTTTCGGGAGGTTTCGAACGGTCGAAGGACGTGCGCCCACCGCGGATGGATGAACACATGTTTCCAGCGGATAATGTGATACGCGAACCACGCGTTCGAGTGTCACGTGGCGGGCACGTCCGCGTCCGCCCCGATTTGCCCGCGAGAACTCGCGATGACCATCCGAGGGACGTAAACGCACAGAAAAGGCGCTGGGAAGACTCGAACGAGCAACCCGACATGCAGAACGAGTGGCGCGAGCCGGAGATCTCGCCACGCCCTTCGCGCTCGCTGCAGCGAGAGTACCGCGCGCCGCGACAGGGCAAGTTCAAATTGCCAGCAGAGCCGCGAGCGAACCAGTTCACACCGCCACAGGAAAAGTTCGCACCGCGACCAGAGAAATTCGCACAGCGTCAGGAAAAGTTCGAGCCACCACAGGAAAAGTTCGCGAGGCGATCTAATCATTTCGCGCCACCACAGGAAAAGTTCGAGACGCGGCCTAATCAGTTCGCGCCACCACATAAAAAGTTCGAGACGCGGCCTAATCAGTTCGCGCCACCACATAAAAAGTTTGCACCGGAAAAATTCGCACCGCGACCTAGTAGGTTTGAGCCGTTACCGCAAAAGTTCCCGAAGCCAGAACAGAAGTTCGCGCCCCGGCCGACCAAGTTTGCGCCACCAACGAACAAGCTTCAATCGCGACCGAACAAATTCGCTCCTCCATCGAACAACTTTCAACCGCGGTCGAACCAGTTTCAACCGCAGTTGAATAAATTTGATTCGCCACCTAGTAAGTTCGCACAGGGCTCCGATGACGAAACAAATAACCTTCTAAAGTCGTTCACTTTTAGCAAGGTAAAGGGAGTTGGAGTTATTATGTTTGAGATAGGAAAGAACCTGAATATCATCGAAGAGTATGCAGGACCAAGTCTTATGAAGTCAGAGCTGAGGCGAAAAATAGACAGTCGAGTGCTTGAAATTATGGGGGAGGAGACTCTACCACCAGATGTCATCTTAAATCGCTACCGGCAGTTGTATCCTGAGAGCGATGACGCCAAACTCTACAGTGAGGTCGAGCGAAAAATAACAGGTAATGTGCTGGGTTAACATTATTTTTATTTCCATTTATGATCGCTATCAAATAAACTTAAATACCGTGTTAGGTACGGTTTCTGCTAATGGTGTCGCATCATACAGACCACTGTCACTTGTGTGACACTGAAAACTGTACCTTTATCCGGTCTTATTAGTTGCTCACGTAGTGTCGTGATACGGACTTCTAGCCATTTTCCTATAACCTCTATTATGAAGAGGACCTACTGTAGATACTGACATGAAAAAAGTTATTGTAACACATTTCTTGCAGTTAGTATTTGTCCAGTTTCTAAATAATAAACGTTGTTCTTCAAACATAAATATTAAATCAAATCTTGCTGCTGTTATTATTAGGGTCCTATTACATTCATTCGTCCTATACATTCTATTACATTTTTAATATGCAACTGAGTGCTGGACAGTCAAGTAGTCACATGAACAAAAGGTGAATCAATGAAAATGCTGAGGTGGGCGAGATAAGTGATAAGGTTGGAAAAAGTACCTAATACAATAGTATAGTAAAGTACATAATATGTATATACGGGGCATCTTTAATGTCACACCAATCAAAAACTGCCTCAGATGGTATGGGCATGTAAAATAACGGCCCTAATGATTACGTGGTATTAACCCTTGGGTAGAAACCCTTTTGCAAGCCCAATTGCCAGAACCGACAACTCAAGACAGAGTGTCTTGGCGCAGAAAAATGAGGAGACCCGATGCTAAATAATGGGAAAATGAAAGGACGAAGATAATGTAAGACATGCACAATACAGCCCAAGCAGGATGTCAAAAAATGCTGTACATATCGCTCCGAACAGCCCCAAGTTAGTGTGTGCTATCTTGTAGAACATCACGAGGGTAGAGCCTTCTTCATTGTTCTTCTATTTACAAAACCTATGTCACGGCGTCATTGGTGATTGAACATTCTGTATTTTAAAATGTTGTGCCTGGATGACTTGGTGGATATCGAAAGAATTAAAAAAAGATAAGGTTATCTGTATAGACCGTAGATGATCTTTGACTTCGATGGTTCTATCCTAATTTCATCGTTTTGGGTTTAAAAGACACAACACAAATTATTAGGTGATCGGTCAACAAAAATACCCTTAGATCGGAACGAAATAAACCAAAACAACGGTAAATACAAAAACTTAACCAGTAGAGGCAAGGCTAAAACAGCGTCAACATGTACGAACATGCATGTAATTTCAGATAAATATTCTACAGCTTACAAACAAATAGGTAAATATACTAAATGAATGTATTGGTCTTCGGTCAATAATTGGTCCTGTACATACATATAACACTGTTCCGAGGCGGGTCGGTACTGACAAAAAGCTGGTAAGTAATCTCCTAAAAACTGTGCTCGGAGTTTACGTAAAGTGCTAAAGTCATTCCAAAGAAGAAATAACTGCAGAGGCAAATTATCCGTGGAAAAGTCAAAGGCGGAGAGGCAAATTAATGGTGGTAACATTCATCTTAGATAGACATCCAACTACTCATGATAACATAAATCATCGACTGAAACCTAAATTAGCAATGGTAACACCCAAGTCCAAAATTCCATTCAAATTAGCCGTGGTAACATTCATCTTAGATAGAGGTCCAAACTAAGAATGTTAACATCGGACAGCCACAACACCCCTGATATCACTAGTTATAAACTGAGGCCCAAATTTTATACGGTAACATCATAGTCGGAGACCAAATTTAAGGTAAGATTTATCGCAGATGGACAACCACATTATTTAGGTGACGCCTACTCACAACCCAACTTATCCGTTTACCATATTACTTATGGCAGGCAACCATGGTACTTATGGTAACATAATCCTCAGAAGCCCAAATTTCCCGTTCACCATAGGTGGACAATCAGATTACTTATGGTATCATCACAGAGGCCCAAAATACTCCTTTACCATAAGCGGACAACCAGATTAGTTATGGTAACGTCACAGTAGAGGCCCATAATACCCCTTTACCAGAAGCGGACAACCAGATGACTTATGGTAACTTCACAGTAGAGGCCCAAAATATGTATACATCATAGGCAGACAACCAGATTACATATGGTAATATTGCAGTAGAGGCCCATAATTCCCCTTTACCACAAGCGGATAACCATATGACTTATGGTAACTTCACAGTAGAGGCCCAAAATACGTATTCATCATAGGCAGACAACCAGATTAGATATGGTAACATTGCAGTAGTGGCCCATAATACCCCTTTACCACAAGCGGACAACCAGATGACTTATGGTAACTTCACAGTAGAGGCCCAAAATACGCATTCACCATAGGCATACAACCAGATTACTTATGGTAACATTGCAATAGAGGCCCATAATACCCCTTAACTACAAGCGGACAACCAGATGACTTATGGTAACTTCACAGTACAGGCCCAAAATACGCATTTACCATAGGCAGACAACCAGTTTACTTATGGTTACATCCAATTCTACGCGTCGAAGCATCTTAGAGACACCAAACAGGTGTGGACAACTTACTAGGATTACACTCTGCACTGGGTCTACGCTTGAGTACACAGATCTTGGTAAATTTTGTACGAAACCGTGTGTCTTTCTAAGAGAGAGATATCAAGAGAGAGTAAGGCGATTTAGAAATAAAATTGCTATCATACTTTTTTAAAGCTGGTTATGAAGTTAGTCTAACATGGACAGTCTTCAGTTCAGTTCGTAATCAGCCTAGAATTGTTCTATGATTCCTTGCAGAGCGAAGCATATGGACCTTGATCTGGCACTCAAGTGGGGCTTGATGGATAGAATAGTGAAATGCCCTAATATTACAGTTTCGGGAATTTTAGAATGCCTCTGATGTGGACCCATGGATTATCGACGGCCGGGCTATCTGAAGCACGAAATCCCTCAGTTGAAAACGCCACTAGCGGTCACATCGAAGTCACCGCACCATGGTTTGCTCATTCTAGGTGAACCACTAGTGTTTAGAACTACAAAAAACTCCGCTGCGCTTTAAACTACTATTTCTGTTGCTGTGCTGCTCGCGGGAAATCTCCATTTTAAATATGGTTTTTAACATAATTTGATGACTACATGCGGATGGCTGATCTTATGAAACCGCCAATAGCTTGAGCCGACAATTTATGTATTGCAATAAAATTGATATCGAAAATCTTCATTTTCTCAAATATCAGATTTTCAGCAAAAGTGCAGACGACTGTAAGATAAATCCTAATTTTCAATTTGACAATTGTGCAATTTCCAAAATGAATAAGTTGGTTTTGGGTTTTACATACTATTGATGATTAAACTAATTATTTAAAAATAAAAATCCTGCTAACACTACAGAAGTAAAGAATTCCTATGGAACGTGCTACATTATCTACGCTTGAAACTATACTATCTTTGTAACCTCGTTTTTATATTATTAAGCGCAACGTAAAAACTCTACAACCGTTTGTGATGGGATATAAATGGAGCCCTAATATATCCGTCTAATAAGAAATTATCAAAATAAAATGATGAGCCAGCAAATAGTTGTGTGTGTACCTACATATCAAAAGTACATATCGACGTTAGAAACTTCTAGTTTCTTTGGAAGTCGGTTATCAAACAAAGATTGTTATTTATAACTTTTATTTAGTTTTTCTAACATCATTATTAATAGTATCATATTTATTTCAGAAAATGTAAAACCATTCAAAAAATCCATAAAAAATCGCAAATTGGGACAAAATGTACCTGCACATTTGAAGCCTAAAAGAGGTAGGTATTTAAAAAAACACGTTATTTGGAGGTGATTGATATTATAAGTAGATCGTTACAAAGTATGAAACCTGAAAAAGTTATTTTAATTTGCTCTAAATTCAAGAACTTGTCTGCTATTGCAGATGTTTTTATTTATTTCTTGCAAAACATAATTTAAAAGACAATATTCAAGATTTACTTAATCACTCGTAAATTCTCGGGTATCTGTTTTGTTTCTAAGAATTCCACTGTGAAGAAGGCATCGCTAAATAATAGAATGTGACAGTCCTGTGAGGTAAAGGGATGTTGTAAGAAGGGTAGCTACAGCGACGGAAGGAGATATGAACGAGATTAGTGGCGTGATTTGGTAGAGGCATATGTGCAGCAGTGGACTCATGCACGGTGATTGTGATGATAACAATAAAGTGGACGAGTTTGTTTATTAAGAAGTAACCTTTGGATCTGGTCAGTCGCATAACATTAGGCAAAGACCAGGTATTATCACATATAAAAAGTCTTGTTATAAAATTTAGTTTACAGTTTTATTGTTTAACTCGTAATATGTATTATAATAATCTCAAGTCTTGTTGAGAAATAATGTGTTGGATACAATTGGCTAGTAGCCGATCATTGTGGCATTATATGGAGGATGATATTTAGGGCGTATTACAGAAATTCCCTGCGGCTGGGATTTCTGGACTTTTTATCGAAAAATCCCCTGCGCGTCGTTTTTGGGTGTCGGTTGGGGATTAATGGATAAAAAGTCTAGACATCTTTAGCAGTGGAAGTCTTCCGGGTGCTGATGACGATGATCAAGGATAAATATGATAAATCTCATTTAATGACAAACGCTTACAATGCGGCTGTTAGTGTTGCTTTATGTACCACTAGCTGTGCCCTGTGGTTTCACCCGCGTTGTAATGGATGATGACGAAAAGTATCCTATGTGTTATTCCACCGCCTCATCTATCTACATGCCAAATTTCATCCAAGTCTATTTAGCCGTTCAGGCGTGATTGAGTAACAAACCTAGTCCATCCATTCTCATTTATATAATACTAGCGAATGCCCGCGATTTCGTTCGCATAAAAGGCTCGGCTTGCAGCCTCGCCATAACCTGCTATCTTTTCTGGATGTTTCTTTTATAAGTACCTTCTCGTGACAATAATTAACACAACAAAAAAAAATTAGAGAAATCGATAAAGCAGTTCTCAAGTTATAGCGTGACCAGTAAAAATAGGGGTTCATTTTTATATACGAGTATAATAAAGAATTAACAATGTCTTGCATTTATGAATTTATTAGTTTTACTATTGAGTTTATACCTATTTCAACTTTAGAAACTTAATTCATGCATTAGTGATCATGTCAGCTTAAAAACTTACATATGTATTTATTTTGTCGATTTGTTTCAGAACAAACGGATGATTATCCGAAAAAGAAAATACCTAGTAAAGTAATCAGGAGCCCTGAAGAACGTAAGATTTTTTATATAAATAATGTTTCTATTTTTGGGGTTTTAAAGTCAACATACTCCTTTTGCAACTGTTTTAGTGCGTATGATTTATGTATTGTCCTAAGAAGTCTTCAGCCAGTTGCAGAAAGTTCTTCATTAGCAGTCCATTAGTTAATATAGCTTTAGTGCTAATGAAACCATTATTTTAATGGAGTTGCACAAAAGACAAAGTTGACATCTTAATGATCCTTTAGCTAAAGTCGGCTTAAAACAATGTTTCCAAAATATTTTAAAAAGTTATGAACATCGAACAGATACAACCTTCTTGGGAGTGAATATTATTACACATATTATATAGAACTCATTTGATTTAGCTATTTTACAATGTATTAATTTTTTTAAATATCGTTCCAGTCACAGACTATAAGATACTACGCATGTTGCAGTAACAAAACGCAAACTACTCGTTTGTCATTATCAAGCAGGTGTCAATTAAATAATGTTTTCTAACTTTGTATGTGGATTCGTCGACTTGACTAGAGTTTTGTTTGTGGTGACTAAACTTGTAATATGGGAAAAAGTTTAAAAAGTCTGTTAAAAACGAGTATCAAATTACACTTTATCATTCATCAATAGTTTATACTATATTTTTTGGTTATTGGTTCCAAATCAATAATATACTTGATATACAGAACTGCATCTTTGCAAATTTGGCACATGATACGAAGGTTCACTACTGTTTTAGATATTTTTTTTACTTCGGCCGAGATTTAGCGGCGGGGAACGTACACTTCTGCACGGGACAATGATGAAAGACTTCATAAAGACATGTTTTACTATATTATTGCTTAGCAACTGTCACGGCCAGTCGTACTGACTACACGTCTCGTCACTTAATAATATAATATAAAACAATATTAGATACCCTTCTTAATAAGTTAGTAACTTCACGTATTAGTTTGTGGCAAGCCCACGAAACAGGAAAAATAGTAATTCCCTGCTGCACTACCTAATCGTGCCGTGGCGGTGCCGGCTTAGAATAGCACCCCCCCAACTCTACCCGTGGGTGCCGTAGAAGCCGGCTAAGGGATAACAAATCAGAAGGTGGGCAGCAGCACCTTCCCAGTCAAACACACACAAACTGCGCTCGCCAACCCGCCTGCCAAGCGTGGCGAGTATTGGCAAAAACCCCTCAATGGATTGGACAAAAAGAACCAGGCCCCCAGTCCCCGGCAGCCCCGCTATTCCTGGCTACGGTAGCGGCCACGGTAACGGTGGGGCAGGGGGTGCTAAGAATCCCCGGCAGACGCCCGGCTACCACCCCCAACGACGACGACTGGCCCTGGTAACACACAACATACGCACGATGAGGACAGACGAGAAGATATATGAGCTGGAAGAAGAAATGAGTAAGCTACGCTGGGACATTGTGGGGTTATCTGAAGTCCGTAGAGCGGGTGAGGACACGATAACCCTAAAATCAGGTAACCTACTCTACCACCGGGAGGGCGACCAACAGTCCCAAGGTGGTGTCGGGTTTCTCGTCCACAAGTCCCTTACTAACAACATTGTTAAGATCGATAGCGTTTCCAATAGGGTCGTATATCTAATACTCAGAGTATCCAAACGATATTCGCTGAAGGTCATTCAGGTATACGCACCGACGAAGTCGCACCCGGATGATGAGGTGGAGGATATGTATGAGGACATTAGTCGGGCCATACATACCTCTGAAACGCACTTTCTAGTTGTTATGGGGGACTTCAACGCGAAGTTGGGTAAGAGAAGCGAGGATGAGTCGAAAGTGGGGCAATTTGGCTATGGACAACGGAACCGTAGGGGACAGAGGTTGGCCGACTTCCTGGAGAAAGAGGGACTCTTTATGATGAACTCTTTCTTTCAGAAGCCACCTCACAGGAAATGGACCTGGCTGAGTCCCGATGGTTCCACGAGAAATGAGATTGACTTCATTATGACCACCAAAAGGCATATATTCACTGATGTCTCCGTGATCAACAGGGTTAAAACCGGTAGTGATCACCGAATGGTAAAAGGCACGGTGAATATTAATGTCAAACTGGAGAGGTCTCGTCTGATGAAGTCTACGCTCCGACCTACTCGTGCCCATATTCAAGACCCCGAGAGCTTTCAACCTGAGCTATCCAATCGCTTCGATTGCCTTGAGAACATCGCTTCAGTGGACGAGATCAATAACAGGTTAGTAGAAACTGTCCATACAGTGGGTTCCAAGTACTTTAAACCCCACCGTACAGATAGGCCACAGAAACTCTCCAACGATACCCTCAACCTCATGGCTGAACGACGCTCATTGAAACGGCAGTCTTCGGATGATGCTGAAGCATATAGGCTGCTCAATAGACGAATATGGAAGTCCTTGCGACACGACATTCGGATCTTTAATACAAACCGTATTAAAGAGACGATAGAGCGGAAAAAAGGCTCCAAAGTGTTTGCAAGAGACATGTCTATTGGGCAAAGCCAGTTGACGAAGCTGAAGAGAGGAGACGGCAGTGTAGCGTCGACCAAAGCGGAAGTGTTAGGAGAGGTCGAGAGTTTCTACGGACAGTTATACACCTCGGTCGCTAAACCTGTTAGCAGCTCGGCCAAAGACCCAAGAGCCAAGCTGACCCGACATTATACCGAAGATATCCCGGACATCAGCCTGTACGAGATTAGAATGGCCTTGAAACAGCTTAAGAACAACAAGGCGCCTGGTGACGACGGTATCACATCTGAGCTTCTGAAAGCGGGTGGAACACCGGTACTTAAAGTCCTTCAGAAGCTCTTTAATACCGTCTTACTCGAAGGTTCAACGCCAGAAGCATGGAACAAAAGCGTGGTGGTGCTGTTCTTCAAGAAAGGTGACAACACTTTACTTAAAAATTACAGACCCATCTCGCTTTTGAGCCATGTTTATAAGCTGTTTTCGAAGGTCATAACGAACCGTCTCAGTCGCAGGTTTGATAAATTCCAGCCTCCGGAACAAGCCGGTTTCCGAAAAGGCTATAGTACCATAGACCACATCCACACGCTACGGCAAGTTATACAGAAGACCGAAGAGTATAACTTGCCTCTTTGTCTAGCGTTTGTGAACTATGAGAAAGCCTTTGATTCGATCGAGACGTGGGCAGTGCTTGAGTCTCTCCAGCAGTGCCGTATTGACTATCGGTATATTGAAGTGCTGAAGTGTTTGTACAAAAACGCCTACATGTCAGTCCGAGTACAGGAGCAGAGTTCGAAGGCAATTCCATTGCAAAGAGGCGTGAGACAGGGAGACGTTATATCTCCGAAACTGTTCACCGCTACATTGGAAGACGCCTTCAAGTTTCTGGAATGGCAAGGACTTGGCATCAATATTAACGGCGAATACATCACTCACCTTCGATTTGCCGACGATATTGTAGTCATGGCAGAATCCATGGAAGACCTCAGTTCAATGCTCGAAGGCCTCCATCGAGTTTCCCAACGGGTAGGTCTTAAGATGAACATGGACAAGACGAAAATTATGTCTAATGCCCATGTTGTACCTACCCCAATATCAGTTGGGAACTCAGTTCTCGAAGTTGTTGACGAGTATATCTACCTGGGACAGACTGTCAAACTAGGCAGGTCCAACTTCGAGAAAGAGGTCAATCGTCGAATCCAACTCGGCTGGGCAGCGTTCCGGAAACTTCGCGAAGTCTTCTCGTCAAAAATACCTCAGTGCCTCAAGACAAGAGTCTTCGACCAATGTGTGTTACCAGTGATGACTTATGGCACTGAAACGTGGTCTCTTACTATGGGCCTCATAGATAAGCTCAAAGTCGCACAACGAGCTATGGAGAGGGCTATGCTCGGGGTTTCTCTACGTGATCGAATCAGAAATGAGGAGATCCGTAGAAGAACGAAAGTCACCGACATAGCTCAGAAGATTAGCCAGTTGAAGTGGCAGTGGGCAGGGCACATAGCACGCAGAACAGATGGCCGATGGGGCCGAAAGGTTCTGGAGTGGAGACCACGTACCGGCAAGCGCAGCGTAGGTCGTCCACCGACACGGTGGACAGACGACCTGAGAAAGGTCGCAGGACGACGTTGGATGCAGGCCGCTTCCAACCGGTCCTTTTGGAAAATCATGGGGGAGGCCTATGTTCAGCAGTGGACGTCCTACGGCTGAGATGATGATGATGATGACTACCTAATCGCAATACTGGTAGTGCATAAGGGCATTTGTATTCCCCACTGCGCTACCAGCTAGTAGTGCCGTGGGAATTTAAAATCTGCCTACATTATTACATAGCATACAACAAAACATGGATCCCTATATATGAAATATTATTTGCAGTGGGTAGTTATCAACTGCATTGAAGGCAAATTTTGAATTCCCCACAGCACTACCAGTCTGGTAGCGCAGTGCGGAGTTAAAATACCTCCCTGCACTACCAGTAGTTCAATTTGGTAGTGCAGCGGGAAGTTGCGGAAAAATAGTAAAGATTAATAAATATTTATTTATTAAGCCATATACAGTATGATTTTCAGACCTTTCAAGGCATCAGTGTTCTTACGAATGTTGCTTAATTACTGTGACCTATGATTACGGCCTGACATGTTGTCTGTCGCACTGAAGCTATCGGTTTAAAATTCCATTAAATACCTGCACTAAGGTTTTTTTAAACTAGTTAATCACTTCCGAATGCCAAGGCACAAGCTCCACTGCGAACCAAAAAGTTTAGCTGTTCCTACCTCTGTCGTGTAATTAAATTATGGAATTCCCTGCCGGCATGTTTTCCCTCGCAGCTACGAACCCGGGTGTTTTAAGTCGGGCGTTAATGACTGCATTAATGGTCATCGCTTCTTGATTCCATATTCGCTTACCATCAGACGAGAAGGAGTCTAACTAAACTGAACTAACGAACTGAAATTTTTTTTTTTTAGTAAAATGAAGGTAGTTCCTATTCCGTTCACACTAAAATCCAAATTCATATAACGCTGGCGAATGATAGTACTAAAATTTGACATTTCTGTTTAATTGTGGGTATGTATTGCACATGGCTGGCATGGTATACTGAGAGAGGCCTATGGCTGAGATGATTACCCATATTTAGTCGTCATGTTACTTCATGCTGTGTAAGCGGATGTAAAACTACCCTCAATTAAAAAATCTAATAATATTTTTAGAATTGTCATCCTGCGTGTTACACGAATGTGAGTTTTGGCATGAACAGAATAAGATATATAATAGTTAGAATTGTAATTATTATGAACAAGATAATTGCTAAAATTATAAAAAAAAAATGCTTTACGACTAACGCAGAAACAACCTTTAGTGAAGATAACTTTGGATCTTTGTATATGACGTGTTCTACCATACTTGCCGATCTAGCAAGCTCTATCTAATATACGCTCTAACAAATGTATGCCACCTAGCACATATTTTTTTATTCCAGAGCAAAAACTTCAGGCCAAGAAAAATAAAAAACGCCCGTTCGATGTTGACGCGGATACAAAAAAGGCAATAGACAAAGAGGTCGAACCGCTTATGACGCTGGTAAGTATAATAATGTATACAATTAAGTTCGTAAGTTAGTCAAAATCAAATATATAAAGCACTTTTCTTATAGATATATATTATGGAATTCCCTTAATAATATTTATTTATTTATTTATTATCCAAAACTTAGACTATCATTACAGTGAGATACTAATGCGATAGTTTAGTTATATGTATATAATACTATTTACATTATCTTATATGGTAACACAAAATATATAAAGTAACTCTTGTAAATTCATTCAGAGTAGAGGCAAATATATCTATTTGCTCCGCTATTAAATTTAATGTGCGAAACGTACGCGTCAGAGGTGCCTCCTTCAGGAGTTTAGTTCTAGCGGGCGGCACCCGCAGAAGAGGAGGCCGTCGCCGCCGCCACACGTATCCATCCGGCACGCATAATCCTACTTGCGACAATATATCGGGATTATAAATCTTCCCTCTTATTATCTTAAATATATAAATAATGAGTGTTAGTTCCCTTCTGACCCTCAGTTCATTATATCCCACCATACCCAATATAAACAGAGTCGGATACATCAATGGATAGAAAGGATACACCCCATACTGTTTTAAATATAGGTACCTAACGAATTTATTCTGTATCCTTTCTACCATCAAGACATACTTTGTTTCATTTGGTGACCAAATGACGCTATTGCATTCTAAATGGCTCCTCACTAAAGCGTTATAAAGGGCAGACACGGCTCCAATATTCGTGAAGCCCTTAGCCGTACGGAGAATAAACCCTAAATTTCTAAAGGATTTTTTACAAACCTTAACAATGTGGTCCCGAAAAGTCAACTCTGGGTTTAAAATTAACTCCCAAATCTCTCACCTCTTTGACTCTGACCATCGGTACCCCGTCTATGTTGTAAGTGTGTAGTGTGGGATTACGCTCCCTTGTGAAACTAATTGTCACACAATATATACCTCTATATACAGCATGTAACTAAAAGGTGTAGTAATACTGACACGTGAGCATCAAAATTTATATAACTTATAAGTTTTTTCATACAACGTAAAAAAATATCCGATTTTTTAAACAGCCCTCATTAGACATACCTATTGTTAAGGTTCGTTGGGGCCAATACGCTCTGTAATCCGCACGCCACCTATTCATTCACCTCCTCCCGCGCCGCACCCCAGCCCAGGCCACACATAGGCCCCTTGTATACCTAGTCTACTTTCTGGAGATCATTACCGTTTTTGGCCTAGTTTTTCAGAGATAAGCCTGCTTAAATATTAGAATAACTTTGTTTTGTAACTCGGTATGTTTACTACTTCCTGGGACGCAGTAGTTAGGTCCCAATTGTTTGCATGCTTCTACGTGAGTAGTTTAAGCATTACTTCAACTTTTTGAAACATGCTGTGTATATACATGTGCCTTTTATAATATTTATTTTTTCAGATTAAAAAGCAGTTCAAGAATCCTCCCACCAGCTATGAAGCAGCAGTTTACAAAGTTATTAACCAACATCTCTGTATATTTGACTGCAAGAAGGTAAACACTATTACCATCTTATATATGCTTAGGCTATCTATGTAAGAGCAGTAGAACTCTTTGTGAACAGAGGGAAGTACTGCCACCATGCCTATTTTCACGCATTACTGTGTCATGGATTGAAGGGTATGGGTAGGCCGGCGATGTTACAGGCACATGAGACTTACAAGTAACAAGTTATGTCTCAAGGTTATGGGCGCAGTGCAGTTCGTCACTTGTGAGGAAATGTCTTTAAAGATGTCAGCGGGGAACGACATCAGCAAGCATACATTGGTTCAATAATACAGGTTGCCTTTTTTGAAAAATCCTTGGGTCGGTTTACGTCATAAGTAAAATATTTAAAAATGAACTAAATATGCACTTATAAAATTATCAAAGATTGTGCTTGCCAATGCAATATTACATAAGTGTGTGTGTGTCACACACACAGCATGTGAGAGAGTGTGTAAATTTTGTGTTGCAGGTTATATACTAGTATTATACTTTCTATATCGTCAAATTCAATTATTATATTTTTGTATTGAAATTTTCGTGAGTTTGACACATCAAATTATTACTATTTGCCGACAAACACTTACGTTAGGGATCGAATACGTCGAACGGGTTTCAAGCATTGCTCGCCATTGCCCGCCGGGAGCTCGCAGACGCTGCGCACTCGACCTGAAGATGAGCATCGGACATGTTTGAAACCCTGGTCCGCGTATTAGAGCCCTAACGTAAGTGTTTTGCCAGTGAATAGTAATACTTTAATATTATAATATTAGTAATGCCATACATTTCTAATGGGACAGTACTTGTGCGAACACATCGCGAAACGTATCACAAACACCGGCGACAAGCTTGCAACTGTACATGGACGTCCGGAGCTGCCCCCGCGGCGTGTTCTAGTGGAGTACCTGTTGGACTTCGGTTGTGTCGCGCTGGCTAAGTCCAGCAAACAGTCCTACTTCATGGCGACCTTCGATAGCTTCGAAACTGTCGACAAGCTGTGTTCTATGGGACCAATTCCGCTCGAAAATGGTAAGACTGCATGCACACGATGCAGGGTTGAAAAAATCGATTTACCCCGAAGCAAAACCACTTTAAGTCCTTCGAAGTCAAAGTCAAAATCATTTATCCATTATAGTGTACTTTAAAGACTCTACCGCCGCGTTCCAAAATATATAGAGCATACCGAGAAGAAGCTGCAAGAAACTCGGGGTCTTCTAATTTTAAAATAATTCTCATTTCTGATTCTGATTCTGAATAATGTTTCTACTTAGGCATGTCATCTGCCACCCACAAAATTTAAGAATAGTATTCTTAAATTTTGTGGGTGGCAGATGACAACTTACCAGAAGTAGAGTATTCCAACTTCCAAGTTCCAAGCATCTTTGACCTAAAATGACATACTTTAAGAAAGGAGGTTACTTATTCGATTGTATGTATTTTTTTGTATTCACCGATTTCTCCCCCATTTGTGGATCGATTCTTAAAATTCTTTTTTGTTAGCTAGTGTATACTTCTGAGGTGGTCCCATTTAATTTAACCAATTTGGTCAATCAGTTTTTGAGTTATACTCCAATAACTGAAGTGTTATGCCTATCTTGATGATATCATTGACAGTGAATGACTAGAAAGTGAACCTTACTACTTATGGGATCGATTGTCATGGAATGTTATAGTGAAATAAATGTTTTTACCAAAAATTGAAACCGACTTCAAATCCAAAAAGTGAAATCGGTCCCATGATTAGTTATTTTTTTACTTTAAGGTAACTTTTCTTTTAGTTACAAACTGTATTGACAGATTTCTCGACAAGTTTATCTAACGGGTATCCGGCTAAAAAATGTAACAATAATTTTCTATTTTGTGCTAATAATCGATCAAGGATTTGTGGTTTTGTTTCAGGGCCCATTGATTTTTTACACTATGTATATGGTTTTCTTTTATAAGTGGACGTTTGTACATTTGCCATTATTTAGGGTAATAGTAGCATCAAGATTTTTATTCAAGTAGTCAGGGTCAAGTCACAGTCAATTAAATAAGTCACTGTTCAGTCTAAGTAACGTTCTAGAAAAACGTTTGTTTACTAAAACTTTGAAGCGCTCGTAGCGGAGCTTGACTTGGCGATCTTAACCGATCAACATGAGCAATACTTGCTGCGGTCAGGACTTGGATGGGTGACCTTTAGTGGCATTATTCAACTGAGCGCTTACCGGTTGTTTGTCTTAGGACAACAATCGTTAGGCTATGTCGAAGGCCTTCGGGCGGCCTGAAAACTTCGACATGGGTTGGCCGCTCACCTATCCACCAAGCCGCACTGGACCCGCGTGGTGGATTATAGCCCAACTCCTCTCTCTGAGAAGAAGGCTTGGGTCCCAGAAGTGGGAACAAAATGGGCTGATTATAAACTTTATGAACTAAACTTTCGTTACTTAAAACGCAAATATTTCATGATTTTGTACATATTGTCTATATTCGTGCATCATTACAAACGCTTAACGGGTAATATGCCACCATTATTTGTGTAATAGTGGTGGTGCCGTTTTTGTAAAACTCCCGCACGCACCACGCGCGGTCTGCTCCCGAGAAACGCTCCATAGCGACTGAATTCCCAAGAGCCAGGCTACGTATTGACGTAACCCCCGCGCCCCTCGGATCATTGCGTTCACGCAGTAAGCTAAATAAATATTATCTTTCTTTTGAGACAACCTGTATTACAAATTATCTTCTTCATCAGAGTCATCTGTCACTAACGTCACCTTTAGATTTGTAATCAAATGTTCAACTTGGTCTCTCAAAAAACCTTTTTTCAAATCCATTTCCTGGAGGACTTCTGCACGCATAATGAATTAAACCGTTTTTTCCCTGGTAACGTTTTCTGTTGCTTTATACAGAAAAACTTCAACGTCGGCAATTTTAAAAGTATGGGTTTGCGTTGCAATTTTTGAGATAAGGCGGACTCAGGTTGAGTTAGGAAGTGTTGCACATGCTTCGGGAGGTACTTGTGCAACGTGGCCCGGAGGGAGGCGACCCCAGTGTGCCACCAGTGCGGCTGCATGGAAGAAAGCACGTACTGGAGGCGTGCCCGGGGGCGGCGGAAGGCAAGGCGCAAGGCGATCCTTGATCGCAGTGGTGGGGGCAGACCTCTCCTTACCGACCATCTTAGCCAAGATGGTCGATGACGAGAGGTCATGGGAGGCGATGGTCTCTTTCTGCGAGGACGTGATGTCGCAGAGGGAGACCGAAGAGCGCGAGAGAGAGATAAATCCTCTTTCTCTCCCGTTCCGGAGGGCGCGAACACGGAGGCGAGCTATTAGAGCTCGCACACCGTCTCCGCTAGGAGGGCCTGGGGCGTCGGACGTGGGGACGTCTGGCACCCCTCAACCATGAGGCCCTTCTGGGGCGGTGACGCGCTGTATGTCCCAGTGTGTCGTTGGAGCCGTATGGGGAGGGCGTTCTGTCCCTTCTCCGAGGTGGGTCTGCCCTGAAACATCGATGGGCGGACGTCGGCAAGACGGCTGCGGAGAGTGCGCAAACGGCCCCGTGGCCTTGTTTATAGTCGTTGCCGAAGGATATCGTGGGGTTTTTCGTCGGTAGTGAGAAGTCCGACATAACCCGCGCGCTTTCCTCAGCGAGCACCCGCTCGCGTAAAAGCATTTTTAATACAGTTGCTCAAAAAGTGGCGTATTGCAGGGACGTATAGCGTTCGGGATGTGGATTATTACATACTCGTGCTTTTTATTACCTTTCCCGAACTCGTGCGTTCTCTTTCCCAACTGTCAAAATAATGTCTATTAAAAAGAAAACCCAACTAGTCGTTCAGTAGACGTGCGGAACCGTCATTGCAACTTGTTCCGACTGTCAACCCTCGCCTTCGGCTGCGCCTCGGCACGGGTAGACATTTGTCGGAACTCTTTGCATTGACAGCCTTTCCCCACTTGTAATGAAATATACTATTTCCCCACGCAAAAAAAAAGGAAGTGTTGCACATTCCTATTGTTATTATCCCACCAGTCGGTTGTTCATATAACAATGAAATTTCTATTTTCTGGGTCGTTCGACTGATGAAGTATTAATATGTATAGTATATTTGCTTTCCGAGTGGAGTCAAAATTGATTTTAGCGTTGTGATTGTCATTCCATCTCAACGAAAGCGCGACAAAGTAAACCCATGTGACGTCATGGTTCACCAAGGACGCCATTTTGCGATTTCAACGACAAACTGAAATCACCGTGAGCAGGCCGTCAAAAATGACAGTTCGTTGATATCTGCGTGATGAGCTGGTATCTGTTGGTCTTTGTGCGTGTATTCCATGCTGTGAGCAACGTGAGCGTGATTTCAATCGATTCCGAATGGCTGACAGATATCACCTGTCAAAATCGCGATATTGAATCGGAATGGAAAAGGGTGATAATATCGCCAAAATCAGTGTTGACGCCACTCTGAAATCACCCTTAGTCAATAACGCGGCCGCTATAGTGATGTGTAGTGGTAAGACTTTTGTCGTCCGTGTGCGGTATACCACACCTTTGCCAGTTATTCAACTCGAAAGGAGTAGTGTGCAAACATTGATGATGTGTTTCGTTGAAAACCGATGTCTCCAGCGAAATTGCAGGGCAAGAGATTTAACGTCTTATATTTAGGGGGGACGAGCGTATGTATTACATTGTCATGCAAGGTTTTTAACTCATGCCACCACTTTATGAAACGTAGACTAAATATATATATTTATACTATATATAGTCCTGCGTTTGAACCGTGGTTTACGGGATTTCATATAGGATATTTGCCCAAATCATAGTTTAAACTTGCGACTTTGTTGTGGACTATTTTTAGTCCACGTTAAGGTGGTTGTGGTTTAAAATCCTGAAGGGCACTGTGCAATAATTATTAATATTTTTACAATAATAATATATTACCTATATCACATTACTTAGGTACCTGTCCTGTTTGTTTTTGACGATATTTCTGCCCAAACTTTATCTGTTACACCTTTCCTTGAATATTTACTAATGACACGAACTCACACTTTTTCATTCATATGTAAATTAAAAGTCGTACAACTAACAAAAATTAAAATTTAATTTCATTTTTAAAGAAATTAATGAACAGTTGAATTTTTACGGCAGTACGCTACGACTATCGTTATGACAGTGAATATTTCCTACGATTTGCTGCAGCACCGCTTCGTGTGCGCACTTGCTTAAACACGTACGCGCACGTATTGCTCTCGTCCTACGCGCGTATTACGCTACGCTTACGACGCCGTGTGCGCTGGGGTTTACTCGTCACATCACCTATTGTCATTATAAAAATTAGCGTTACTGTCAAAGCGTTCAGACTATTCAAAGGTTTGCCACAGTCATGTCGATCAGTGACTCAAAATAACAGCTTATAACGTGTCCTTTGAAACTCGATAGCGTTCTGGTCACAGTCACCTATTTGGATAGGCAACCTATTTGGCAGTGACTTCAGCAAGATTAGCTTAGCTAATGCGCAATTACAACCAAGCAGCTCCGTTACAGCTGTAGACTTTCCAAATGTAAGCAAATATACTTATGATCACTTCTGTTTCAGGTGAAGTTGAGATATACTTCAAGCATGTACCCATTTATGTTAAGAAACCAAAATACAGTCAAGTGCACGGGAAGAGCATGCGCAAGAAATACGTCAAGTCACTTATAGAGAAGTCCCCGATTAATCTACTGAGCGAAGACTGGCAAAACGTAGAAAAGGAAGAGAAAAAGAAAGTTCAAGCAGACCTAAAGAAGTGGGACGAAGAGATATTTGGAAACAGCAACACTGTTGCTAAAGTCGATTTAACAAGTGATGATGTAGAAACTAAGCCACTAAAGGCAGTAAAGAAAAGCCAAATCATTTCAAAAAAGAAAAATGATTTCTTACACGAAGATTTTGAAGTTATAGACGAAGTGAGAGAGAGCGAAGATGAAAATGATCCGGCAATATTTGACAAAACGAATGACGGCGACGGTTGGATCGAGACTGGTGAGGACTGGGGTGATGTTGAAAATATCGCTGCTAAAAATGATAACACTGTTGATGATAACGCTGTAGGTGATAATGATGCTGTTGAAGATGATACCGCTATTGAAGATGAACAAGGTGAAGAGAGTGAAGATGGAGATGAAAATGTTGAAGATTTTGGTGATATTGATTTGGAAGATCTTGATGAAAACGATTTGGAAGATTATTAGTTACAACCTGAGAGATTTAATGGAGTTGCCGTAAGTCTGTGGTAATGGAGCAATGGATGACGAGGCGAGCGATACAGCCACTGCTTGCATTCATATGTGAGCGATATTTTGTAAATGTTTGCGTGTGTGTTTATAACACGTTTACAGCACACATTTAAATAAACTGCAATGATTTATTTTTGTTTTGTCTGGAAATAGCAGTAAGTTAAGTTTGTGTATTAATGTACGTATGATTGAGCTGTATGAATATTAAATAATAAACTGAAGAATTATGTATATTTCTTATTCATTTAATAATCATATTAAGTAAATATATTAATTTCAAAGTAATTATCGGTAATCATTATCAAGCTTTAAGTCGCTCAACGAGCAATGGAGAGTGCTATGCTTGGGGGTTTCCCTGCGTGATAAGATCCGAAGGAGAACTAAGGTCAGCGACATAGCTCTTAAAAAAAATATTAGCAAGTTGAAGTGGCAATGGGCAGGCCACATCGCATCGACCACGCACCGGCAGATGATGTAGGCCAGCCCTACGCTAGGTGGACCGACGACCTCGTCAAATCCGCGGGGAACCGCTGAATGCAGGAAGCGAGTCGGTCCAAGTGATGTTCTATGGGGAAGGCATATGTTCAGCAGTGGACGTCTACCGGCTGATAATGATGATGAATTATTGATAGCGTATTTAGCAATGGCAGAGGTTCGGAAATTACACTATTTCAAATAAAAAGTGTAATAAAGTATGTGAATAAACAATTTTAAAAGCACAAGGATAGGTGTATAATAAAAATTAGATGTTAAAATCTCAATGATCAAATCAGATGTAAAAAACCAACCAAGTGCGAGTGTATGATCTGCACACCAAGGGTTCCGTTCCGCCATTCCACCTCACTGTATTGCTCCTTAGCAGGAACGAGATGCACTTGGCACGTTTCTATTGTTTTACTTTATAGTCTGCACTATAATCTCAAACTAGAGGCTATGTTTAAGGATGGCACAAATTAAAAACATAGCTATTCATGTCAATAAAATTAAGTAAAATTCGTAAATTTGCAACTTTCAATTTTCTTTCTTTAATTGAGCTGTGAGATAGTAGCGTCGTGCCCACAATTCAGGATTCAACTCTACGACAGGTTGCTTGCTTGATTTACTAGCGAGTATAAAGATATGTCCGTGTCGGTGGACGACTTACGCTTTGCTTGCCGGTCCGTGGTCTTCACTCCAGAACCTTCCGGCCCCATCGGCCATCTGTTCTGCGTGCTATGTGCCCTGCCCACTGCCATTTCAACTGGCTAATCTTCTGGGCTATGTCGGTAACTTTCGTTCCTCTACGGATCTCCTCATCCACTTCCTCTCCTCCATCGACACGGTGGACAGACGACCTGATAAAGGTCGCAGGACGACGTTGGATGCAGGCCGCTTCCAACCGGCCCTTTTGGAAAATTATGGGGGAGGCATATGTTCAGCAGTGGACGTCCTGCGGCTGAGATGATGATAAAAATATGCGGTGAAATGAGGGTAGTCTCACTAGTTCTAAAAAGACCCAGTAGGGCGCTGCAGTCATTGGAGACCTGACAAAATTCTACTTTGCTTGTGATTTGTTCTGTAACAATAAGATGCCTTCATGCTGTGACTAAATAAATGAAAACATAAAAGACTTGACAGGTCTCCGTTGATCGCAAAGCCACCAAGCGTGATAAATGGCGAATGACATTCATGCCATTATTTTTTCTAATTCATCACACTTAGATACTTAGTTCATTTACAGGTGCTGTGGCACTAAGTATTGTATATTCATTTGAATTTGACCTCTTTAATTCACAGAGAGCCGAAGAAGTCATAAAGGTTCCTTTACATCTTGTTGTCGATGTGTTCCAATACCATTTACTAGATTACGATGAAAATTTCAGTAGTTGTGTGCACATACGCGAATGTTTGCTTTGTATATGTGTACGTAACTACGTAAGTACAGAAGGCAAAACATTGTAACGACCGAGCGCAGTGACATGAACAGATATTAGTCTAAGGCAAAGTAAGTAAATATCTATATGTAGAACGTCTTCCCTACTGATTGCTACCCTGCTGCGTTGATTCGACGTTGAGCGACGCAGGTTTCGAGCGAGACGCGTGTAGGGATGACAACATCGCCACATAACGAGTGCACATCGCATCTACGAACAAATCTTTGTTGTTAGCCTACGTAGGTACAAAACAGAAAACAATGACATTTAAAAACTGCCAACCCCGACCGTTCTGCTGGCACTCGCGTGATCGTAGATGTGTAGAAAGGGAGCGCGCGGCCCCGAGTAAGTAGAACGCCTGCGCGTAATGATCGTCGGCAAACGTCCTCCGTCCCCCCCGCACCGCCTCTTGCCATTTTTGTCGCCTATTTATCGCGCAGACGTTCTACTTACTTGGGGCCGCGCGCTCCAAATACTTTCTGATATTTAAAACAAGTCATCGAAGACCCTAGTGTAACTCAATGTGGCTTTATGTGAATCTAGAATAAATCAATGAACGCGCTTTACGCCGCGCATGAGTCACGCATCGACTATCCCACTGATAAGATCCCGCATGCGCACATACGAATAACTATACATTTATAAATAATTCTAGCTGCAAATAGACATGGCTCAGCGGAGCTATTGCGTATCTCAGTTGCTAACAAATGTTGATTGAAATCTTGAAAAATGGCGGCTCTGTCAGTTTTGACAACTCCAGTAAGCAAAACTGTTAGTAAGTTGATAACTAGAGCTGACAAAACTGACATAGAGCCGCAATTTTTTACGATTTCAATCAACATTTGTTAGCAACTGAGATACATAAGAGCCCTGGCAGTTATAAGAACATGTGTTAAATTGTAGGCGACACTTATCAAATAAAACACCAGTTATTTTTCTCTTATTTAATAAACACCACATTAAAACTTAGCTGAAATTGACGTTTGAATTTTATCTTGAAATTTTGCCAATTTCCTTTTACTCATAAATGGCTTACCTACAGTTTCTGGAACGTTTTCAAAGTTTGATTAGCTAACGGAATACTAACCGGTGATTGGTCACATATCACGTCATAGAGTACCATAGACCAATGAGCGTTTAGTATTTAGTGGGACAACTAATGAATCTGGTCTACTACTGATCTAGGCTTTGACAAACGTTTTATAAACTGGGGGTTACACTTGAATGTCGCCTAAGTCTTCCATTTCTTCATCGTCCTCGTCCATGATGGTTTCTGTGTCCCGAAGGGCACCGCCGAAGAAAGTAGCGAGGTCCTTGCGAACCGCCGTAGTTACTTCCCTAAGCGGGATGTCGCTACGAATAGTCAATTTTGAACCGTCTGAAACAAACATAAAAAGTACCTTAATGAGAGAGTGTTGTGTTCAGTGTATTACTTTATGAGGTTATTGTTTCATTTGTAGGTGTGAAGTGCAGTGGGGATGCGTAATTGAAAACCTGCGGCATGCGAATCAGTAGAATAAATGCATCGCGCCATATCCCCTCCCTTCCTATATCCGTGGGCTAGATTGTAGTTTTGATGTTGTGTCTATCAAAAAAGGGACCTCATATTATATAAAAGAAAAAGTATACTCACTAATGACGGTGGCATCCATGGCCCGTAGTGCCGGGTACTGAGCAGCATTGATTTTGAACATGAGTAGATTGTACATCCGCTGCGATCGGATGAAACGCGATCCCACCGCGTGGTAGCGATTTGTGAATGGCTGCATCGCGGTGCGACCCGGTAGGAATGGTTCGCCGTATATCTGAAGAAAAATACATGCGAAATAATTATACTTACACTAGCTACGCTCCGCGGTTTCACTCGTTCATCTTTATGTTATTCCAGCGCCTCATCTATCTTAATACCAAAATTCCATCCATTCAGTAGTTTTTTGCGTGAAAGAGTAACAAACATTCATATAATATACAAACTTTAGCGTTTATAATATTAGTAGGATACTGCCTACTATTATTTATTATAAGATTATAAACGCGACTGTTTCGAGTCCTGTTACTAACTATACCAACTACTACTAACAACTCATGCACAATACACTTAACCCGTCGACCCGTTAATCACCATATTTGGCCAATAATACAATAGATTTCGCAGAAATCAACCTACTTTTCCAGGAACTGCAACGTGTGTGGTTAAGGCGCTGCAAGAGCAAACTTTTAGGTATTTGATAGGATGAAGCACTGGCCGTGACAGGAACAAGCGTGCGTCTGTAAACACGATCACTTTTTCGCAGTTTTAATTTGTTTAAGAATAAAAAAAAACGCCATAAATAAGGGTAAAAAAATAGAACCATCTTTAAGTTAATAGGTAAGCTTTTTTCTAATTCCAAAAAATATAGTAGTTGTCGCTCAAAATTTAAAAAAATTTGAAACGAAAGATTTTTTCTGTAGCTTTATTTGCAGTTTATTTCTTCAAGGTGCCAAATAAATATCGTGCGATAATGGAATACAAGTATTTATTTAACTATGTGCTGTATTTTTTCTGTAACTGTATGACGAAAAACAGCGTTTTAGGGATCTTTTGGCTTCTGACAGCGCCTTAAAGAAGAGCGAAGAGTAGTAGTTTGTGAATAAGTTTGAGTTAGTACTGCCACTTTTTCAACCGTGAAGCAGTAATGTTCGCAATACTGTGTTTTGGTTCGAAGGGTGTGGGTTGCCGGCGAAACTACACGCACATGAGACTTAACAACTCAATGTCTCAGGGTTACAGGCGCAGTGCAGTTCGTCACTTGTGAGGAAATGCATCTGTTCTAGGCAACGGTTCCCATTTAACATATGGTGGGTTTTTTATAATATGTACGAGTAGACATTGTTCGAAAAGGTGGCTTGCTTATGAGGCACATAGTAAGCTATGGGCCTAATAAGCAAGCTCAAAGTCGCACAACGAGCTATGGAGAGGGCTATGCTCGGGGTTTCTCTACGTGATCGAATCAGAAATGAGGAGATCCGTAGACGAACTAAAGTCACCGAAATAGCCCAGAAGGTAAGCCAGTTGAAGTGGCAGTGGGCAGGCCACATAGCACGCAGAACAGATGGCCGATGGGGCCGGAAGGTTCTGGAGTGGAGACCACGGACCGGCAAGCGCAGCGTAGGTCGTCCACTGACAAGGTGGACTGACGACCTGACAAAGGTAGCAGAACGACGTTGGATGCAGGCCGCTTCCAACCGGTCCTTTTGGAAATTTCTGGGGGAGGCATATGTTCAGCAATGGACGTCCTACGGCTTAGATGATAATGAGATATTGTTACTTATAATAAAAATATAAATGAAAAATAAAAAGCCTTGTATTTCCTGCGCATTCAAAAGAACTTTTACAGAGTTTAAATAGATCTCAGTAATATAAACATTTAGAATTTTAAATCGGCAAACGTAGTGTAGGACGTCCTGAGGCACGGTGGCGTGACGATCTGCGCTGGCGCTGGCAAAAAGTGGATGCGAGAAGCCCAAGATAGACCTAAGTGGCGTGCAATTGGAGAGGCATATGTCCAGCAGTGGACTGCTACAGACTGATGATGATGAGAATTTTAAAACATAGGTTTTTACTTTGATTGTTATAATTGATTATAGCAAATATTACATACATAACTATGTAGGATTGAACCTAATCTTAATAAATATCAATTTTAATTCATAGTTAAATTTACTTGTATTTCATTTGTATATGTATTTCATTGTTACTTATATAGCTACCTAATTACGGTTAATTATTCCGTTACTCACGCCGAGAAATACCGAGAAACCCAGAGAACGCTTGAGAAGCGTGAATGTGAGTGGTTTCTCTACGTCTCGTTCTCGGGCTTGGCTGTTCTCCGATCGGTGTCGGTATTTCTGCCCGGTCGTCGGTATTTTATACGTTTATAAAAATGTGGAGTAATGAATTAAAATTAAAGTTCTTCTTTTGTTTCTTTGCTCTTTGTTTTGTTTTAATAAGGTCATTATATGCTAATACACAAATAACCAACGCTGCTGTACAGTCGTCCATCGCGAGCGGGAGCGAGAACAGTAAGTGAGAAACATTGAGTGTGGACAGTTTTAAATTCGCGACAAGTCTCGATGAGACTTCTTGCTGAGATTTCTAGGTGTGAGTAGTGTAGGTCCTATGTATGGCCCTTATAAAGGACGATATTTCCTAGGATATGCCACGTGCTACAGTGCCTTTCACACGCTAAAGGCCTATCCGCACACAACAGTGTCGAACCGTGACACAGTCACATCTGATCACGGCGAGCGTCGGCCCAACAATGACAACACTGAACGTCGCTGTCACTGACGAGTACGGATAGCGTCGTACAAAATGTATGGATGGTATGATGATGATGGACGATACTGGACGGCTTGTGTCAGCACTGTTGTGCGCGGATAGGCATTTAATCAGTAATATTTGCGCACTATTGGCTCGCGGCAGAATAACACTTTAGGCTTACATACCCGAATCCTACGGTAGGGCAGCTCTTGTGGAATAAAATTTGATGCAATTATTTGTTTCAATGCCTGTAACAAAGAGAGAAAGATTAATTATTAGTAGTCACAAATTACACTTAATTTAAGGTTATGTAGCCAAAGGGTAAAAACGGGCCCCTATTAGTAAGACTTCGCTGTGTGTCTGTCTGTTTGTCATTTTCTGACATTGTCGGGATGCACTATCTGCCGCCCGCAGTGCTAAGCGAGACGTCATCGACGCGGGCGTCCCGAACACTCCTTGAAAAATACCACCGAATATGGTCGAAACTATAGTCGGACCTATCCGATAAATATTACATGAAAAATCTCGTATTTCTTATTTAAAAACCACGTTAATTTATATAACAATACTACTCATCTATGTAATATAACATTTTCGTCAAATATTTCAATACCGTCGGCTTTGAACAATTAATTGTATCCGTGTTTTTTTCAAAGTCAAAGTCAAAGTCAAAATCATTTATTCAATTTAGGCATCAAAGACGCACTTATGAACGTTTTTTATCAATAGAACAACCCTTTATTCATTTACATTTACTGTATATTACCTCCAAACGGTTGGTGGTCCATGGCCGGACAGCAATTTAGTGAAATGGTCCCTCATCATGCAAAGGTTAATAACCACTGGTCTAGTGTGATCAAATGACATAGTGGTGTTCCACTCAAGCATATCAATTATAAAAATAGCTATTCTTTACGTATATTATAAATTAATACAGCGACGGATAGTCAAATGCGATTATATAAGGTATTTGTTAATTAGTGCACAACATTGGGGTGGGTGGGTTGGAATCGATAACTGGTCATGAAAGTAAAATAAAATATGACATATTTTTTTTATTATTCTGAACCCATATTCCCCACTCCATGGCTAAGAACCATAGTGCGACTGAAGCACGACTCGACACAACGCTACACCACAGAATAAACAGCAGTAACTACGCGAGACATGTATACCTAACCTACGACGTGCGAACGTCGACCCGCCCGGGGGACCCGAGCCGCCTGTTACCAGCTGGGCTATTATGTATCTCTGTTTCAATCAAATTAAGATTGAAATCATTAGAAATCGCTGTTTTGCGATTATGTAACCACAATCTGACAGTTTCCAATTGCAATCAATGCTTATTGCAATTGAAACCGTTTTTGACGTAAAGTATTCCAATCGATAACAATATTTAGTAGGAAAGAGCGATTACGTAAACCGATTTCAATTAAAATGACATCATAAGTTAGCAATAAGTTTGTTGTTTTTAGAAACACAGCTAACCTTGTTTCAATGAACGAAAATTGTTATAAATAATATTGTAAAATCGATCTTCATTGATAATCCGAAGTCCATAGCCTGCCTAGGATCGAGTTTTTAGTTTGATTGTCTAACAAAGTACCTAGATATTACTTTGAATACTAACATAACAAAAAACATGTCTCGAGCTATTTTGCTGGCCTGTGCGGATGAAGAGCGTCGCAAAAACCATTACGCTTTACTCCTAACTGTGAATTCAATTTAATAATATATTGTATATTCATACCACATTTTATTTGTTTACTTACTTCACAAAATTTTAATTTATTTTCCTTGATACAGAAAATATCTTAAATTCGCGCCAGTTTCGATTGTGCTTCTTTCTTCTTCTTCTTATGTGGCTTTGTTTCGTTGCGATTACAAATTTCAATCAGCGTCCATAGATAAACGAGGCGATATTATACGGCCGATTTAAAATGGTCAGTTGGTGTATTCGCTATGCGTAACATAAGCTAACATTCTAAATTGATTGGGTTATCCAAACTCATACCTAACTTCACATTGCAATTTTATCGATGAAAATCCATAGAAATCAGTACAAGAAATGTTACATAATGCCAATATTTCGATAGGCACTGTAACCTGTTAGCATCAAATGTTTGATTGCAACAGAGATACATAATAGCCCAGCTGTTCTAAGCGCGTATAGATAGGTATGTCTCGCGTAGTTACTGCTGTTTATTCTGTGATGTAGCATTGTGTCGAGTCGTCCATTCAGTCGCACTATGGTTCTTAGCCATGGAGTGGTGAATATGGGTTAGTAATAATCAAAAATATGTAATTTTTTTCTTTTACTTTTATGACCAGTTAATCCAGTTAACGATTCCAAACTACTTTGTTCAATATTGTGCACTAATAAAAAAGTCCTTATATAAATAAGATTGTATGTTGAAAATCTATTGTCAAGTAATTGCTTCATTGAGAAATTACTTAGCAACAAGTAGTCACTTGTTTATAAATGCGAGAATAAATTATATTATAGAGAATAGCATGCAAAAACATAATGAGATTGTATCTGCCGACAAACTGTTCTGCAGTTTGGCAGAATTTAGATTAAGGTAACAAAAATGTATGCTTATTGAAAATAAATAAAAAAAAAAGTTATCCGCGAATTATATAATATTTTTATGGCATCGGTTGGTATACGAGCAGACAGCTCACCTGATGGTAAGTGATACCATCGCCCGGACATCCGCAATACCAGAGGTCTCGAGGACGCGTCGACGACCTTTGAGGACGGAGAAGAGAAGGGGGTGTGAGAAAGAGAGGGGGAAAGGTCGAATTGAGAAACTTCCTCCTATTCCGAAGTCTGTTAAAAATACATACTGCTGGCATATAGGTCATCATTTTCTTGAGTTCCTCCCGCACTTTCTTTCTGGCGATATCTTCTTCGGTGTCAGCGGGCGCGATCTCGGTGTCGAGCGACGCTACGTGGGCGGTGATCGCCTCGCTGATGCGGTCGTTGAACTTTTTGCAAGCGCGCTTCACTTTGTCCAATGGTACATTCTCTATCGCTGGAAAATAATCGTACATCCAGTGTAGAATATATTACTTGTTTTATTATAATAGTAATAAAGCGCCGTAGTCTCGTCCATAGCCTACTATTTCCCTTATCACTAATAAGTTCATATCAATAGCCTTGCCATTTTACTCATTTTTGTAATAGACAGACTATATCCATCTAAAATGTTTCCGTTTTCTATACTACTTTGTATTTTATACCGGGCATCTAAGTATTGCCTACAGCCCCACTAATGCCTTTGTAAAGGACCGCGTAATGCGCGTAAACATTTTTTTTAAATTCATATTACATTACAATAGTACATTGATGAGCCTTATTATTAATATTCAATAAAAAAAACACTAAAATGAAGTAATAATGTACGGATAACATTTTCCACGTTATCGCTCAGGTAAGTCGTTAGTAGCTGTACCAGGATTCCCTGTGTTACAGCTACTAAGATTCCTAGCTTTAACTATAATTAATGATTAATTAAAATTACGAGCGTATTAATTAGTAAGAACTTGCATTATATACTCGTTACTTGGCACAATATGTTACATTAAAAATTTGTCATAATAATTATTATACATGTTATTTTTCATCATCATCGGATTCAATTCATTACATCATAAACAATTCAACTATGACAGAGCTCGGTATGTCTGTTCTTACGCAGAAAAATGTCATAGTGACTAGAGAGCTGGAAAACTAAATTAAAAAAGTTATGATGATGAATTACGCATGGTCGAAGGTTACAACATTGTTATCATGAAGTTATAAATAAAAATTAATCATCTATTCTCTCTTTCTCTTTCACACAAACACACACACACACACACACACACACATAAACACACGCGCACACACACTTTCACACATTCCCTATCCTTCTCAACACCCTTACAACAACTACAATTTAATATACGACTGTATAATAATATAATGTATAATAAAAAAGAGCAATAGAACAAAAAACAAAAAAAAAACAAAAAAAAAGAAACAGACCTTTTACTGTTAATTATAAGATTTAGTATTAGATATGTTTAAATATTAAGTATTTGTAAGAAGTTAATAAGGAGCCGTCCATATATGAAAATATTTTATTTCACTTGATCTTGTCTAGGACTTTGAATACACTTAAAATGTTTAAAATGTAAGTTTAAAATAAATTTTAAAATTAAAAAAATTATAATCTTGTATTACCAAGGGCACTGTGGACTGTGGTCTGTGGACCTAGCAGCTACTAATAAAAAAAAATATACGACTGTAGTTAATAGTTACATTTATATAATGTAAATCCGTTATTGGCCTTAAGTTAAGTTGCCTGATACTGATTTGTTTATTTAAGGGCTGTGGATTTTGTAATAAATAAAATAAATAAATAAAAATAAATACATTAACAACCCTGTCCCCTTAAATTAAATTAATATCATAATAATAACGTTTATTGACATAGAGAACATTTACAGAGCATGATGTCATTGGTCCCCAAACTAGGAATCCGTAATATTATGACATCGGTGGGACAATAAACACTTCATACTAAGCGGATTTCATACAATCTCCTGTTTTTGTTAGTATCATTTATTTTTTAGAGAGAAACAAAATGTAGATAAATCCAAATAGAAATTACAGGTATTAAGCACATGCATATTATGTATGTATATTTTTTTATTATTTATATAAGAAATCAGAAATGGTTGTTTGCTTCTGTTTTTTTTCCTAATCAAACATGTGTCACGTGACCCTCCCGAACACTGCCTAAGGCGTTAGGAATAGAGTCGGTCACTTTAACAAGACGGAATTAATTAAAAACTAGCAACTGCGCGCGACTTCGTTCGCGTGGTAGGCTCGGCCTTCGGCCTCTCCATAACCTCCCATCGTTTCTTGGTTTATCTTTCATAAGAACCTTCTGAAAGTAATTAACACAACAAAAAAAGAATTAGCGAAATTGTTTCATCCGCTCTCAAGTTATAGTATTGTAGACCTCTTCCTTCCAACAGCAATCAGACACCGTACGCCGATAGTTCGGCAGTTACAGGACACTTTTCCTGAACCTTATCGTTATTACTCCAACAGTAGCGGTACCTAGGTATTTATTTAAATAAAATCACTTTGGTACATAATTATCACTTTACTTGCAAGTACACAACCTTTCCGAACGGAGTCAAGCAAACGAATGGCCGACCGAGCACCAATACCCGCTTGAACACTATTTAAGTCAAATCAAGCCTCAAAACCAATGTTGACGCCATTTAATATTTAATATTTGACAGGCCGGTTGGCGCAATTGGTAGCACCCCTGCCTTCTGAGCCGCTGGTCCCGGATTCGATACCGAACTGGTCAAACATTTGTGTGCATGAACACGTCTATTTGATCTGTTTCTGGGTGTGTATATGTATTTAAGTATGTATATCAGTCATCAGGTCACCATAGTACAGGCTCTGTCTAGTTTGGAACCTGAAGACCTTTGTGTGGATGTTGTCACATATTATTATTATTACTACTAAGAAATGTGTCAATAAAGATTAAAGATTATTAATAAGGAAACCGGAAACAGTCAGCGAATGTTATTTTAAAACGTACAGAGACTGAGCAGTCAATTGATGTATTTTTAAAGCTGAAATATCAATTATCGAACGAAGATCGTTAACAATAGCTTGCATGATATATAGATGGGTCACAAAAAGCGACATGTCACTATAAGCGAAGTCATTATATCCGATAAAGAATTTGAAATGAAATGGAAAACAAACTTCGGCGTGTAATTACTTCATAACTAGCGGTTGATCATTATAGGCGGAGTCATAATAAACGGATTCTACTGTATATTCATTCATGATTGCGGTTTCACCTGCGTGGCGATGGATGATGTTGATTTTTTTATTATGAAAAGTAATGTGGTTTGTACACATTTTAATATGAAAAACGGGAATCACTCGCTTAAATAAGTCAGATCTTTCCAACTATAGTTTCAACAACATCCGGTGGCCTTTTTCAAAGAGAGTGCAGAACGCTCGGGGCTGCGTCTCGCCTCGCAATGACGCAACGCAACGTGCAAAAAAACCACAACGCAAAAAAAGTTGTAGATGATTTTTATTTTTTATTTATTTTTCAGTATCAGGGCGAAGAAAACAAAAAAAATAATTGTTCAAATCGGTAAAGTCGTTTTCAATTTATGGCGTGACCAAGGGAAATATGCTTTTTTTCCTATTACGTTATTCACTGTTCTAAACAATTAGGCGAACAAAACTTATTGCTAAGAAATTACTAAACAAAAGTACGGCAGAATATTCACGAAAGCGAGACCAATGTCAAAAGAGAAAAAGTACACGTTTGCAAGATCGCGACATCGTCAACTATGCTTTGCGTAACCGCACCGCAACTGCAAGAGATCTTCAAAATGCAGTAAGTCTAAGGACGGTTACTGGTGTAGAATTTTCCGAGCAGACGGTGTGAAATAGGTTGATGGAAGCCAATTCGAGATCACGGCGACCAGCCGCCATGAGAATGAAATGTCACTTCATTTTCATTCCCATTGATGGTTCCAGCCAAGAGGCTTGCAGGGCTTCGCACATAATGGGATTCACATGTCAAAATAAAGCCCATTCCCATTATCCGTAAAGATAGACAATAAGGCCGCAGTTCGGGCGTCTAACTATTCATCATAGACAAGCTCACCGACGGTCTGCGCAAAGTAACACTAATTGGCAACTTCGACATTGGGGCCCGGGGTTTTTACTGACTAATCACGGTCTAACACTTTATTAGACGTTATAATATCATTACTAAAATCAACATTTAGTTTTATAAATAAGTTTAATCAATGTTATTTGCATGTAATTTTTATTTGTAAGCATACGCATTCGCCAATGAATAGAATAGAATAGAATACAGTTTATTTGTCACAGAAAACACATTAATACATAATAATTTTACTAGACATTAAAATACCTACATAATTAATAAGTTTTCTGTCACAAACCGGTTCCAACTCAGCATAATGCTGGTTGTAATCAACCTATATGATGTCGATCAATGAACAAAAAATAAAGTATCGACAAGAAATGTGTAAGTACTTCGCACACGAGGAAATAAATTAATTTATATAATACGTTTATTACAATGCATTTATTATTATTATAGAAGAACATACTCTAAAGTGTTACACATTTGAATCTTATCTACTATATAAAAATAAGTCGGGTTTTCCTTCCTGACGCTATAACTCCAGAACGCACGAACCGATTTCCACGGTTTTGCATTCGTTGGAAAGGTCTCGGGCTCCGTGAAGGTTTATAGTAAAGAAAATTCTATCATATAAAAATAAGTCGGGTTTTCCTTCCTGACGCTATAACTCCAGAACGCAAGAACCGATTTCCACGGTTTTGCATTCGTTGGAAAGGTCTCGGGCTCCGTGAGGTTTATAGTAAAGAAATTCAGGAAAAAATTAAAAAGAAAAGCGGGAAAATCTTTTTTCACATACAGCGCCATCTCTGATACATAGCATGTACTACATACCAATATTTTAAGTAGATGGCGCCAAACAAAATGTTACATAAAACGAAGCCATCTGGTGGCGAAACGGAGTTCGCAGGGTTTGCTAGTTAATTACTAATAACAATAAGTGCAACTGTAATGTTTTTGTGTCCCGGAGGAGACCAAGATATTGTAAACACTGCAGGGTATCCTACCGCAATATCTAGTGCTGCCAATGTAACAAATTTTAATAAGTTAATTGCTAATATAAATTTGTACATTAGTCTAAGTTACTATTAAACAATTCAATTCGGCACTATATTTACAGCATAACTTAGTGAACTCCACGGCGCGTGACGTAACAACAAACTTATTATTTGCGGTTGGTACAGTAATCGGGTCTAGGGATTGAACCGCAAATTTAAGTTTGTTTTTTATTGTATATACATTTCCGGGATACAAAGTACCCAGGTTTCATCATAATCGAACTGGTAGTTTTTGCGTGATGCCTGAACAAACAAACAGACAGACAGGCAGACGGACAAAACATTTTTGAATCACATTTTTAGGTTCGGTATTGGTCTAGTAACACCCCCTGCCATTTATTTTTAGATTTTTTCAATGTACAGTAATTTCACAAGTATAGATAAGGACGATGATATGTGATTCATAAGTCATTATCATCATCATCTCATCCGTAAGACGTCCACTGCTGACATAAGCCAACACACACAAATTCCCAAATGGACCAGCTGGAAGCGCTCTGTATCCAACGTCGTCCTGCGACCTTTATCAGGTCATCTGTCCACTTGTCAGTATAGACGACCTATGCTGCGCTTGCCGGTGCGTGGTCTCCACTCCAGAACCTTCCAGTCCCATCGGCCATCTGTTCTGCGTGCTATGTGGCCTGCCCACTGCCACTTTAACTGGCTAATCTTTTGAGCTATGCCGCTGACTTTAGTTCATCTACTGTAGATGTAGGATATCTATAACGGATATCCTCATTTCTGATTCGATCACATAGCCCTCTCCATTTGCGACTTTGAGCTTACTTATGAGGCCCATAGTGAGAGAAAACCTATATTAGTATTACCTGTAGGGTCTTCAGCACGCATTAACTCTTCAGCATCTAATTGCAAACGCGGCGCACCGCTAGCGTCTTGCAATTTGTGCAATGTTGTCTGCACCAGTTGTAAGTCAGTGGAGTGGGGATGGTTCGTGCGGTACAACTGACTCAGTTTGTAACATGACTCAATAGAGCCGGGGACTTCCGTTATACGCTTCAGGCGACCGGCTATTATCTGTCGAAATAAAATATAATATTTATTTATTACAATCAAATTACTACTATTATTACAGTAGGCCCACCGTGAGTTTACAACATTGACAATCGATGCTCGCTATCGACTGCCGCGAAAAATAGTATGAAAAAAAGAACAGTGCCACCTTGCGGTCAATTGTAGAACTAAAATTGATAGCGAGTACGCCAATCACAAGCTTAATAGGTAGACGAGATCGAGTATCGACTATAGATGACATTTACGTTGCCAACTCATGGTAGAGCCGCTGGACTGTCCTAATGCAATAGCGTAAGTAAGCATGTCAACCTTATTATTGTTTATATTTAAATATCTAAAACTAACTACTTTATGTCGTCTTATTCATATAACACAATTGAAATAACATTGAATGTTTAAATTCTGCCACCGAGCACACAAATACATAAACTTTTTCGGCAACTCGATTTAATTCATGCAACGCGCGCATTAAATATAGACCTTATGTGTTAACGGTTACAGTATGACCGAAACTGCTGTACCACGCCTTAGGTATATGCGCGGTGAGGCGCGGGGGTTCGTCCGCGTATCAGTTGCCACGGATTACACCATAGTTACTAGGGCTCATCCTCTCGCACCACGTCTGTCACACCCAAGGCGTGGTAAAGCGGTTGCGGTCAAGCTATAATCCTGGTTATAAACTATCTCCATTCCAAAATTAACCAAAGCCATAAGCGGTGAGGATTTCTTTTGACAACATACATACAGTGTCTTCTAGGCAGAGCCTGTACTATAGTAACCTGATGACTGATATACATACTTATATATGAGTACATATACACACCATGACACTCACAAACTTTCCTGTTTAAGTATCTATTGTTTAAGTACAGTATAAAAGCTCCTTATTCGCGGGGTATATGTTCCATAAACATGCCGCGAATACAGAAACCGTGAATACGGAATGGTGATTTATATGGGATTATAAAGGATACGTTCCTAGGTGACAAAATAAAAAAAAACATAAACAAAAACAATTTAATTGAAGTTTTAACATTTTGATTAATAATTATCGTAGGGCTTAGGCAATGGTATGAAGAATTTTGTAATTTTCTCTTGAAAAGTTGATTGGTTGACATTGAATGAGAATGGATGCAAATGACTCTCCACCTCGTTTCTAATTTTTTTAGTTGACATTATAAATTAGAAAAAGAGCGGTAGAGACGTGCTACTCGATCACAATTTTTGTAACGAATGTGAAAGACAACAATAAAACACGCAAAGCTACTTTTAACATAGAACGGAACAGCAACATTTAAAAATATACATTATTCAATGAGTAATAAGGTTGCTTTAATTCTGTTTGTTTACATTCTCAAACACACCGATCACGGTGAAGGTGGCTTATGTCAAAGTCCTCGGCGATATCATTATACCTTTGGCATAGTTGTAATAATATCTATTTTACTTTTTTTATTAGTCCATTTGACGGCATTTACAAAGAATATTGGGTTGGATACCTATTCGAATCCTTTTATTATTATGTATGTACTTATTAGATCCGCGAATACATTTTTAGCCGCGAATATAGGAATTGGGTCGCATTTTTTTAATCCGCGAATTGTGAAAACGAGAATGAAGGAAGCGCGAATAAGGAGCTTTTACTGTATATATATGTTTATGTACCTACATTGAAGTTAAAAGAATATGATATTTCAGAGTGACCGAGATATATAATAATTGTATCAGATATGAGTGGTATTTGGAACTCAAAGTTAAATGTAAAGTAAGTAATAAAGCATGCCTTACAATGTGACAATTTCAATTGCAGCATCTTAACTTAATATATTAATTATGACGTTACAATAATTGCAACTAATTGCGCCCTATATTTCGTCTAGCTGCATCCCGCGGTTACACCCGCGTGGTGATAGATGATGATGATGGAATACTTTCCATGATACTTAACTACCGATACCTACCAAATTTCATCAAAATTAGTTGGTTTGTGACGATTCTTTACATTCAAACGGCTTGTTACTTCTTCAAGAAGTAACACAATCACAAACTTTCGCCTTTAGGGTATTAATGTTAAGTCTGTTACAGCCGGATGACCGCGAAAACTAAATTGCATAGGTAATAATTGTCTGCATATTTCTTAACACAGGTCATTTATTTTAAAATTATATTATGCGTAAACTCACGTAATTCACTGAAAATTCGGCACGCTTGGTTTCAATATAAATCGTTCTACTTGCGTTATCCATTGTTCATATATACAGGGTTACTGGTAATGTATTAGCATCCTGTTAAGGGTATATTCTGTACATAAAAAAAAACAACTTTTGTTCTAGAAGTTTTTCCAAAACTAAACAAATTTCCCAAAAAAAATGTTTTAAGTTTTTGTGATTCTTTCTTACACTTCATAACTCTACATCGCATCCACTTCATTAATCTACGTGTAGCCATGCATGTAGCTAACAGCGCGTCGTAGCGTAGCACAGCTACGACGACTTTGACTTGCCGCGTCTCAACCCCTTTCTTACGCTGCCGCCGCCACCCGCCCGCCGCCGCCGGCCGGGGCTTGTCGGCATAGTGTTAATTATGTTTAGACCGGTCAAATTGATTTATTAAGTTTTGTATGAGCAGAGTTCGAAGGCAATTCCATTGCAAAGAGGCGTGAGACAGGGAGAAGTTATCTCTCCAAAACTGTTCACCGCTACATTGGAACATGTCTTCAAGCTAGGAAGGACCAAGGAAGAAAAAAATACGAATGTTTAAAAGTCGTAGAACAAATGATATTTGTTTTGATGTACAGAATATGCTCTTAAAAGGATGCTAATTGATTACCAGTACTCCTGTATATATGTATTTAAACCTTTAGTTGCCACAAAACATGCTACAGATAAACATCTGTGGTCCTAGCACAAGAATTTGTGTAAGTGTAGCATACTCGTATAATTTGACAAAACAAACTATGAGTTATCTGTGGCACAGGTGCACTAGATAAATGATAGTTTGTACGTTATATACGTCAACGATGCGTTTACATTACACTTACGCAAAATTTCGTGCTAGGTCACCTGATGAAATAAACCAAGAAACATACCTGTGAAATTTCATCAAGCAGTTTATGTCCAGTTTTACCGCTCAGATTGTACAAAGCAGGAAATCGATACTGCAACTCTGTGTAAATTTCATTATGAACATAAATAACCACCTGGATAAAAGAAAAAGTGATTTATTTTTGAGTTAAGGCTCTATTACTATCTATTACTTCTTATTAAGAATTCTTAGTCTAAATTATAAATAGACTCACATCATATTATGTATATAATATCAAATTAATTTAAAATAAATTAGAATAAGGTAAAATAAAATAATATATCAATTTATATAACTTTCAAATTATATAGTTGGCAATTCATAAAAATATCATATGTATATTATCAAACTAATATAAAATAAATTATGAAAAATAAATTAGAATAAGGTAAAATAAAATAATATATCAATTTATATAAGTTTCAAATTATATAGTTGGCAATTCATAAAAATATCATATGTATATTATTCAAACTAACATAAAATAAATTATGAAAAATAAATTAGAATAAGGTAAAATAAAATAATATATCAATTTATATAAGTTTCAAATTATATAGTTGGCAATTCATAAAAATATCATATGTATATTATTCAAACTAATATAAAATAAATTATGAAAAATAAATTAGAATAAGGTAAAATAAAATAATATATCAATTTATATAACTTTCAAATTTTATTATACTAATTGGTAATTCATAAAATTCTACTTCTACAGAGTAGAATGTGTGTTCAAGAAGCCACTTTCTCAGACTTGATTTGAAGACCATGATGGTTCGGCTCTATCGCCCCACCCCTAAACGCCTCACGTATATAATAAATGCCCCTTAAGTATAAAAATACTAATTTGTGTGTATCAAAGAAGCAAACCATTATTGCATTACTTTGTAGCCTAGGGCCTTTCTTATAAACGCTGCTTTACCTGTAGAGTCGCTAGTTGCCATGTTTGGCCAATAATACATTAGCTTTCTTAGAAACCGTACTCTGATTGCAAGAATTATGATGTGTCTTGATGTTATTTATATTTAAAGCAGTGTTTATAAGTAAGCCCATTAGAGTTTTGGGTGGAATTGCAAATGTCATGTGCAAGCATGGCACTAGCCACAGGCAAACAAACATGTCTCGTCATTCCGTCATGTCATAATTAAACAACTCACCATGTGGGGTTCCACCTTCTTTACACCTTTCTTTTTCTTTGTCATTATATTGCTCTTTCCTGCTTTTGGAAGCTGTAAATGAAAAAACTTTGTTATTCTAATTCAAAGCTCTAGAATTCTGTTCTCATATTTTCTATTTCAACCTTTATCTGACTGGAGACATTAATTTACGTCAGTTTCATTCATAAAACTTTTTTTAAATTAATTATGGTAGGGAAAGAGAATATATTACTAATGCATATTTCTTCACTATTAGTATTCAGGATTGTAAAATGTTTGTTGGAGATATTTGTTAAGTGCCCCATTTAAGGTCACAGATTAAATTACATGCTTGAGAAAATTTTATGTGTTTTATTATTTTTATGCCATTTTAGTGAAAATTATTGCCATTGACAATAGTTAAGATTTCTCAACATGGAGAATATTCCCCACATTTGTATTGATGCACTGCCATGGGTTGCTATGCAAGCATCATCATAGTGGTCTCCCCATACTCCACCAAGTACAGAAACATGACTTGATCATATTCCACAATACTAGGTACATCCAAAAGTAAAATAGTTACATGGTGCTGATAAAGCATACAAAAACTATTATAGCACACAAAGTTATAATTTCTTGAGTCACAATGATGAAATTTACACTTATATATATTTATTTAACTAATATTATAAAGAGGAAAGATTTGTATGTATGTTTGTAACAAATTGGCTCAAAAAGTACTAGACTGATTTCAAAATTTCTTTCACTAATGGAAAGCTAAATTCACCCTGAGTAACATAGGCTATATAAGATTCATCATCATCCATCACCGTGCGGGTGAAACCGCGAAGAACAGCTAGTATATTAATGAAAAGAGCAAATAGCTCTTATTTTGACCTGTGGAGTATTTGTAGATATTTATCAGTTTGTAATCAAGCATAGACAAAGTTGACCGAGCTAATGGCAACTACCGCAAGTAATGAAAATTGCAAATTGCAAGATCATTACCACTATGTTGGAGCTGTATTGCCTTGCTGCTTGTTGGATGGTTTCTAACAACCGTGGATTTGCAAATGAAATCATGGCTATCTATAGATAGCTGACCTTGTGATAGCTCAAGAAAATATGGCAAAACAGGAAGAATCACATAAGCCACAAAAATGTGACTTATTAGGACATTAGTGTTTCCCATAATTTCTCTATGGTGCTAAGATGTGTACGCTTAGAGATTGAGAAAAAGAAAGTAGCTCTTAAAAAGTGGTGCTGGAGAAATATGCTTGGCATATCATGGACCCTATTTAGAACCAATATTTCCATACTAAATGAGATCAACATCAAACAATGCCTATCTTCCATCATACAAAGATGCATTCTCAGTTTCTTCGGACTTGTTTCGCCGCAGGATGATTCTGCGAAACGCCTTGTAGTACAAGGAAAAGTGGATATCACAAGATCTCATGGCAGATCACCCATATGTTGGACGGATCGTGTAAAAGTAGCTCTGGATGGCCAACTTTACGAGTGTAACCAGGAAGGCAGTGGTCCGAGAGGAATGGTGAGATAGTCAAAGTACTGACTTGACAATAATAAATTGGCCGAAATACTAATGTGAAAATCATGCACAATAATCTGATTGCGTAGCGTTAAATTTGATTTGAGGGCTTTCCGTCCTGGCGTCGCTCAGTTTGCAGAGTTTTTATCCTTTCTAAAACTACTGCTGTATTGGATCTAACTAACCTCTCCGTAAGCCGCAAGGAACAAGTCTTCACCATAAACTAGAATAAATCTTCACTCTTCTCTTCTGTCTTCTTTTCCATAGAAATAATGTATCCTTATTCAGAGTTCAGACCTTGCCGGCGAAAAAGCGAAAAATTCAAAGGTTTTCTTTCGATTTGCTTTACATTACGATTGTTTTTTTCGGTCGGTCTTGTTTGTTTCTGTTATGGCAAACGTTTAGAACATTATTGCCAGTATCACGTCAAAAGAGTAAATAAAAAAAAACGTGTTTTGGAATTAAGGCAATCTGAAACAAAGGAAAATATCTTTATGAAACTAGAACTTCTACATACTACTTCTACTTACTTATACATATATCTACAGGTACCCACCTATTTTACTATTACTTACAGGATACTTTGTTGAAGTGGGATGAAACGAATGTTTTAAGCAATATACAAACTAAAGTTTTATGTTATTTAAATGTATGAAAGATGCTATTATGTTAACTGAGGTAGGGTTGATATCACACGAAAAGTTATCTATATGTACAGGTAGTGGAAATTTATGATCAACAAGAGATTAATTTATAATGCACAATGGTCAAATTTGGAACAAGACAAAAATATATGGTTGAGGTCGCCTTCATCCATTCCACATTCACATATTGATGTATCTTTAATTGTTTTGGCTAGGGCTGCATTCGAGCAAGATACAGGACAAGCCAACATTTGACAAAACGCCCGGTCCACGATGCCTCTAGGCCAAAATTTGCTCGGATCTAGATTTGATCACGCCCGTTTCACGACACCCTGTCAGAACAAATTTTGTCCCGACTGGCCAAAATCTTTTGAGAGAGCCAAATCTTGGTCGGCTGTCACAAGTGACATAGTGTTAACAGTGACAAAGTGCTTTGTTGAATTTTCACGACGAATGGACAGGTTTATTTATTTGTACGAAATTCCAAGTACCTATAGTGCCACCAACTTATCTGTTCATGTGGGCAAAATTGGAACTACAGTATACATACATACATACCTACTAACTTTCGCGTTTATAATATTAGTAGGATTATAATTGCAGAATTTGCAGATTAAAGAGTGGCTTCAAAGGCTGCCCTATGTTTTGATTATCTTTTTTCTTGATGAATTTCTTAGATTGCAACACCAATTTCTCCACTAGCGACGCTGTCATCTGAACAGATAAGTTGGTGGCACTATAATTACATTTCCTTGACCGCTTGACAGTAATTAAAATCCCCAAATGAGTTCGCAACCAACAAAGCTAAGACCTAAGTTATGTTAAACTTGTTTTTGACAGATAATGGTAAACGACATTCTAGCAGCACTTGATCAAATCTTGACCGAACATTATTTGGTTTAAGGCTTGCTGGTACGCAGTCCAGGCTACTTCATAGAGTAAACTATATTATATTATATGGGATACTTTACATAACAAGCGTCAAGCCATTTAGGCTACGTTCCGGGAAGCCCCGTCAACGCTCACAACTGTCGCGCCCTGGTTTAGCGTTCCGGTTGGAATGCTTGCAATGTTCAACCCAAGTGGAACAGTTACGCGGTCGCGAAAAGCACGCCAACTTTCCTGTCAAAAATCGATAGAATCCTATACATTTGATGTTTGACAGTGACAGCTCGCAAACGACCACGAAAACCCACCTACGATCTGCGAGCGTTGTGAGCGTTTTCGGTGACGTCATCGATGACGTATCGAGCTCGCTCACGATGATCGCGGGTTTCTAATGGAATGGGTGTGCGAACGCCGCGAGTGATTTCGGCGCTTCCCAGAACGTAGCCATAGTCTGATCACAGACTAACAGATAGTCTGATTAACCTATGTTAGACAAGCAAGCATTACACTGACCTCTATACTACTAGTATAGAGGTCAGTGAAGCATTAGCTTAGCAAGCCCACACACCAGTGCTGCCAGATAATTAACTGCAAGCTCTTGTCGCCCAATTTTGGGATCTGAGGTAGCCCAAATCTTATATATTTATTTATTTTTAAATAAAAACGTCGCAAACATTTATTTTTATCAAATATTAGAGTTAATGAATAATAATGAGACATGAAAATAGGTATATCATTTTTATTCCTCAAGATAATTTATAATTTCGATTTTTGCTTCCATGTCGCGTTTAAAGAGAATATAAACACTACGGTTTGGTCGTGTTTTTTGTTTTCGAATACTTTGTAGTAATCTATCACTATTACACGTCAAAAATAGAATTTAATGATTATTCACTTTAAAATGAAACAGAAAGTAAAAAACAAAATTGCACTTTATTTTGTTGGCATAATATATATATATATATGAGTGATATGCTAATAATTATATCTGATATAAGTGCCTATAAAATATTATTACTTTAAAGTAATATGTTATCTATTACAAAATGTTCCATGATTACTTAGATACTTACTGAGCTTCAACTAATTACTTATATAATATTTATTTAACTTATATGTACCTACCTAGTTATAAAATTATATACTTTATGTATATTTAAGTCAAGGTTAATTAAAATTATAGTTAAGTGAACATCGGATTGTTTAAACACTCAATACCAAAATCCCTGAGTTGTACAGTTTTTTCTTTTGAATGTAGGTTAAGTACCTACATAACTTATTAAAAGTTTTTTTTTGTAACATCAACAATAGTGAACCTTCTAAAATATACTTGGTAGGTACCAATTTCTGAAAAGATACCACATTGCTAGTCTCATAGCTCATAGATCATATTATAGTTAAATAAACTGCGAAAATAATGAAGCTAAGGCAAATGTTAGTACCTATATAATATAGATATTATAAAAGTTTTAAACAATTTAAATTCTCTTCACATGTCACTGGTAACCTACTTACCTGTAGTGAAGGTACCTATGTGTGTAATATACGGATCATAAACATGTGTCTCGTCCGTGGGTGCGTAGTATAGGTACCTAAATAAGGAAGATTTTTTATTTTCGTTTTAATGGCACTATAGTGTTCAATATTTTACAATTACCGTCGAACCAATGCAGAAAGTCGTCCACCCCATCGCTAGGATTCTGACAAGCCGCTACACATTGAAGCAGCATCAAACAGTCGTCTTCTGCTCTATGAGCATTTTCTGGCTCTTCGTTAAACAGTCTTTTATAAATATCTGTCAGTTTATAACTAATACATTTCTTTTTCGATTTGCATTGGACCACGCTTGCCTTTTTAAATGTACCGTTTTTCTTTATTGGATTTTCCTCGTGTGACAATTCGGAAAGCGAGGAGCTCAATTCGTCGATCTCCTTGTAGTCTTCTGGAGTGATGTTCAAATCGGGCCATTCATTGTCTTCATCACTATCATCCGTCAATATAGATTCATCTAAATTTACGACAGTTTTGCTCACAGAAGCGTTATTTTTCGCCTGGAACAACTTCCTGAAGCCGGGCAACGAATCGGCACACAGCAAATCCTTGGGTAGTGTTACATTTGCGTCGGCACATTCCGCCAATAAGATTTTATAATCAAACGTGTTTCCGTTGTGAGCCACTAAGCACACCGGCTCCTTTAAATCTTCTAGAAAAGCATATATGGTGTTAAACTTGTTTTCAAAAGTTGGCGCGTTTTTAAGCATATCATTTGTCAGGCCCGTTATCAACGCGGCCGCTGGCTGAATACTTCGAAGTGGATTCAGAACAAATGTTAACTTACAAATTTGACGCATGTCGTGTGGATTGTCCTTCATCATTCTCATATCATTTCTAGTGACAGCTATCAAACATAACTCCGTGATTTTAGTACGGTTTAGTTCTTGATATGGCAGCCCCGTCGTTTCAATGTCAAAAAACACGAAAGTGGAAATGCGAACCATTATGAAATAAATAATACTCCTAAACTCCTTAGGCGACTAATGGCACCAAAAGCCAAAAGAGTACTGCAGTTAAGCTATTATATAAGTTATAATTATTATTGTTTTGGTTGCTGCACACCTAATACACAGTACACTCCACTTTGTAAAACGAAACGAAATGAAATGATCGCCATGAAGAGCGACATTCCAATGGGGTTGCCGCTCTCCCTACTATAATCGTATCTTGCACATACTATTGACTAATCTGTCGTATTCATGCGTCACCATCACCAAACCAAGTATACAAGAGTAACTATTGTTAATCTGTAAGAAGACTTGAAGTTGACGTGACTCATTATCGCAAACTGTGCGTGCTATCTTGATGATATCATAGAAAACTTGTTTTCGTGGTGATCTCATTATCTCATGTATATAATATTACTTCAATTTCGTAGTTTTTCGAAGTATGCTATTCTATGCCCGGTTTCCGAGGTTCATAAAGGAGCTAATGACATGGAAAAACTATACTCGCTAATTACTCACTATCTATATGATTTTGATTGACTGACTCATTAAAATTAACTGAATGAAGGTTGTAATGTTTATCTCTTCTCGCGTTTCTGAATCACAACCTTTATTAAATATTTTAAGGAGTTATTCTGACTAAGTAGTTCAATAAGTTGCTATTAGATGAAGCTTTTAAAAACTTTTAATAAATGCGTTGGTTACATTTTTAGTGCGAAAAAAACTTATTTAATGAACACATATTCGTATACCCAGAATATAATGGAATGAGACCTACACTAATATAATATAATAAATAGTATTTTTAATTTTACTGGTTTGCTATAACGTTCTATATAAATACAGGTTTTACTCTAACACTACAGTTTTTGTAATATTAACGGTTTAAGATATTTATTTCTCTAAAGAATATTAATTCACTTCACAGAGAAATACAAGCATCCTTAAATGTAGGTAGGTATACATTGTAATTGCGAACATAGGATTAAAACAAACTATAATGAGATAATTATGTGGAGGAACATAAACAAAGCAGTATTGGATTATAAAACGCGATTGCAAATTATCAGGTAGGTAAGTACCTACAAACAACATAAAAAAGGCGCACTCTTTGAGTAGGTCGGTACAAATTAAGTTACTTGTAAGTAAGCACATAGAAAAATTAACAAAACTTTAAATTCGACGTTCAACAACTGAGCTAAACAAACAAAATAACATACTTATATCTAAATTAAAGTGTAACATATAAATCAATGCCTTTAACAATTGCTATAAGTAGGTAGGTTAGGTAGCTACGAGTAACTAATTCATGTTTCATGTTTGGCCGGTACAGTAAACATATTGTTAAATAGTTACGTCGAAATTTCAAAACTATTGCGTACAATAAAACTTGCAATTATCTGATAAGTAGGGTAGATGTACTATCTAGTAAGATGATATTCAAATTGTGTGTGTGTGTGTGTGTGTGTGTTACATTATCGGTAGGAAAGATAGTGTACATGTGTGAGTAAACAAGCCGGGTGGGTTGCTATTACGTGTAACAAATTGCTATTTATATGTTAGCAATAGTGATGATATTATAATATTATAATGTTTCTTATGTTTCCGTTATTTTGGTTAATCAAAAATAGTTTGTAGATAGGTTTAGTATCAAATTAATAGGTACTAAATTTAGATTTTTAAGTAAAACACATACTATGTGTGTTAACTGTGGTTACTCGTTATTGTATCCGATATTGAAACTGATTCGTATTTATAAATTATGAGTAATATAATTAAATTATATTAACTCGGAAAACCTAATGTAAATACCATGTATGTAATGTCATAGTGTAATGTGTTATTTTAGTAATATAAATGCAATAAATAGAAATTCATAAATGTGTCCATATTTTTAAGGAGGAAAAAAAAAACTTACGTTGCCATAACTTTTTTTCGTATAAAATGTTCTAAATTTTTTTTGAACAACAGCAATGATTTTATATCTTTAATATCTTTTGGCAGCTTATTGTATATTTGAGCTCCTTCATGCATAATGCTTTTCAAGCCATAATTTTTAGTTCTTGGTGTTTTTGATAAGCAAATATTGTTGGGGTATCTTGAAGATCTTGTTTGAACTTGGGATTTTAAAGTAAAAGTTATAGATGTATGTATGTCTTTTTTTAAGATTTTTCTTACTATCAGACAAGTGTTATAGTGATATAATTGCCTCAATGTCATTAGTTTCGTTTTATCATATACTGTAGCTGTTGGTGTTAGATAATTTAGGTGAAAGATTAGCTTTACAATTTTGTTTTGGGTTCTTTGCAGTTTTTCTAAATTAGCTTTAGCAGCCGATCCCCATACTTCTATTAGATATTTCAAATGAGATTTTACGAAAGAATTATAAATAATGTATCGCACTGGTTTAGGGTAGCAACGAATATTGTTCTTTAATGCCCCAAGTAAGGCAGATAATTTTGATCGTACTCGTTTAATATGCGGTTTCCAGGTAAGTTCGGTATCAAGAGTAAGACCAAGGTATTTTTCTGAATCTACTTTATTTAATTGTTCATTATTTATGTATAGTGGTATGGACGGTGAATTTTTTTTGTTTTTAGCCTTAAAAATCATGTAATTAGTCTTAGATACATTAATAGTCAACAAATTGTGCTTAAACCAGGTGTTTAAGGTATCAAGATCCAATTGAGCCTGTGTAATCACTGTTTGTATATCCTTAGCAAAATAAAATAAACAGGTATCGTCAGCATATAAAGTTGTATCACCGGTCAAGTTAAGTTCTTTAATATTATTAATGTAAATCAAGAAAAGTAGTGGTCCCAGAATAGAACCCTGTGGTACTCCGTAGGTTATTAATTTTGGCTTGCTGGTCGTGTCACCAATTTTTACTATCTGATATCTATTTGAGAGGTAAGACTTCATAATTTTTAGTGCTGTTTTTTTGATACCTATAGTGTAAAGCTTGTGTAGAAGCAATTTGTGACTGATTGTATCGAAAGCTTTTTTTAAATCGATAAATATGCCAAGTGCTACTTGCTTATTGTCTATTTTTGTTTTTAGTTTTGTAATAAGGTCCATACAAGCGGAGAGTGTATTTGATTTCGATCGAAAGCCGTATTGTTTTTCATACAAAAAGTTAATTGATTTTAGGTATGGTCTAGACGGTTGTAGATGATTCTTTCAAAAATTTTAGATATAATTGGTAGAACTGAGATCGGTCGGTAATTTCCAGGATCAGTTTCTTTACCAGATTTGAAAATGGGAGTCACTTTAGCTACTTTTAGTGATTCTGGAAAGTCACCACGTTCTAGGCAAATATTTATAGTAGCAGTTAACTGTTCAAGGATTAAGTTTTTAACACATTTCAAAGCTTTACAAGATATTCCATCTAGACCCGTGCTGGTGTTTGTGTTAAGTTGGTCAATTATTTTACTTACTTCGTCTAACGAAGCAGGCGTAAAATTGAGTAACTCCGCAGACTCAGTTTTTTTAAGATATAAGGTGTCGTAAGTTTTAATGTCATGGAATGGTAAGGGTATTTGGTTAGCTAGCATAGAACCAATGGCAGCGAAAAAGTCATTGAAACAATTACATATGTCAGGGGCTGCTGTGTAAATGCCTGATTGTGTTTCGAGCTTCGAAAGAGAGTTTTTAGTTCTTACTTTGTTACTACTTAAAGAATTAATTAGCTGCCACATTTTAAGTGGCTTTTTCTTACACTTTTCAAAAGCTTTTAAATAATATGTTCTTTTTGCTTCTTGTATTTTATCTCTTACGTCTCTTCTTGCCATCAGTAGTTTTTCTTCAATCAATTCGTCTTCTTGATTGCATATTGTAATAGTCTTCGTATTCATGTTGCGAATTGCGTTCCTACGTTTAATCGCATTTAAGATGTCTTTATTGACCCAATCTGACCTTGGCGGATTCAGGATCTTAACTTTTTTTATCTTATTATTCTTTATGGCAGTTATTAGTTTAGTCTCTAGTTTTTCATAGCTTTGCTCCCAGTGCGGTATGGTGTCAAGGGCAATCGTTTTATATAATTTGTCATAGTCTATGGCTTCGTATATGATGCTTTGGTTCTTTTCTGGTTTGTACTTGTGAATTTCCAGGTATAAATGTTTATGGTCGGACATTGCTGAATTCACAACTGATAGATGAAACTTATTGTTTGTTAGATTGGTGCATATATGATCTAAGGTAGTTTGAGTACTGGATGTTTGCCTAGTGCAGTAGGTGCGATCAATTTTGTTCAGTATCAGGTATCCACTTTCGTGCAGAGTCCTTTTATATTCTCTAATAGGTTTGTTGTTCTTTAGTAAATCGTAATTGAAGTCCCCAAATACAATTACTCGCTTTCTTTTTTCAAGTTGTTCAGTATAAGTTTGGAGAAAGTTGGTATCGTTAGTCCTCTCCGGCTTATAAATATTAAATAAATAATAAAAAATATTAAATATTGTATTATAACGATGGCGTTTTTATCTTGATAAAAAAATAAAACTTCGGCTAAGCTTCTAGAAAATTTCGGCCTGATCATAATGATATAGGTTCTGTCATACTAGAGTTTACCATAAAAGTAGGTACAAATCTTACTTTACTTAATCTAATCTTATCTAAACTATACCTTAAAACTATTTAGGTACGCGGGTAGGTATTTGAAAGACACAAGAAACGTTTTTTATAAACATTTATATCAGATCTCAAAAGTTACATGTCATAAATATAGAAAATTGCAAAAAAATGCATTGCTCACTGCAACAGAGTGCAAACAAAAATTAATTTAAATATATAGGTATTGATTTCTTTAAAATATAAATATTATTTTCGTGGTTCATACGTAAACTTGTTAGTTTATAGCTAAATTCGCACAGTATTGTAAAAGAAAACTGGAATGAAAATCGGTGGATAAAAGAATACTGTTTTTATGGATGAGAATTTTAAATTAATCGTACAAAATAAGTATTCAGAATGATACCCGTATCAATATAAATAACATTTAGATTATTTTGTGACTGATCTTAAAATACTAAATTGCTTTTTTTCTTTTTTGGCATAATACACTGCGGTATTGTGCCAAATTGAAAAAAAAACTAAGGCATAGACATGAGTTCTTTTTTTAATTTTATGAGTATACTGTGCGGTTTAGCCATTCTTCCAAGGAGAAAGTCGCAAAGTCGCCTCCCGATGACCTCCCCTTGAAGGTATCTGAAAAAGTAACAGTACGTTAAAAAAAAGTAACAGTTGGCGCGAAAACATAGATTTTAGTTTAAAGCGTGTTAGTGCCAGATTTTAGACTGTTCACAAGATTTTTTAGAACTTTACTAAACAACGTTAAACTGATTTTAACGTTGTGTTATTTTTGCAACTGAGGCAAAGAAACATTATTTAATTTAATTAGATATATGTACTTAATTTTCTCATCTTGTCAAAAGTCCGATATAGATGATACCGTTTGCGGATAATTAGAAAAATACTCGTAATCTACTTCAACGCAAATTTTTCAAATTACTTTTTGTAAGCTATATTGTACTACTTTACTGATTTATAAGTATTAATATGTACCGCAAACGACATTTTAAGGGATACTTTGGTGTTGCCACATCTCACTTTTAAAATATTTGTAATAATACACAAAATAATATTCGATATATTATGAAAAAGAAAACGTATCTTTATTTAACACCAAAATAGCCCTGTCGAGTGAATGTGAGAGCACATTAGATTTTATATTATGGTAAGTTTAGTTATGCACGTGACCTGATATTTTTACACAACTCAATAGACAAAAAAGTGTTTATAGTTTTCTTTGTCTATGGTCGGGAAGATATAGACTGAGCGCAGACGACCAGTTGTTTTATGCTAGAATTGTTTCGAAATTCTGAAGGAAGTCTGTGTATATATATTTAATCCGAATGTGTCCTCCATTGGTTTTGCTTGACACTATAGTATCGTCTACAAACCCAACTCTTTTTACTTTCATTGAGCATAAATCAAAAGGTTTTATTCTATGGTGATACAATTTAAATAGTATCAAATATGAATCTTTAATTTCGACTACCTAATTATATGAGTTAAATTGTCTATTGATCCATAGACTAAGAAATTTAAAAAATAACTAAATTTTAAAAAAAGCACTAATTACTCGTTTTTGGCACATTAAAAAATGTTTGTTTGGTTAGAGAGATTGTACAGAACGTATAAAATATCTCGTTTATAATTTTATATAACTAATTGTATTAAATGTCGGTATGGTGTGAGCTAAAAATTAAGGCAAATACAATCTGTAATGCTAGTTTTATTTATTTTGCTTCTTCATTAACTTTTTAATATTGGAACACTTTGCCAGTGTCAAGTTATCGGATATGTCTATGTATTTTTTTTCTTTTACAAATTGAATATTTCTAACCGTATGCGCTCAGACTTATATTTTTTTTTATGTTCGAGATCAAGTGACGTGTACAATATGGTTGTTTATACTTGTTACGTATTTGTCGGTCAGTGTTGACGACCGCCGCTTCACGCGTTCCACTGCATGTCCCGCTCGAGGTTCTCGAGAGGTTCGTTGTTAGCTGCATTTAATATATCAATTACGACTATGTCTCTTAATCTTATCATCGTCATCACATAGTTAATCATGATCATAATTATCACCAATACATTATGATTATATTTATGTATCGCTTTAGAGGGGATAATAATTCTCCATGTCAATGGATTGGCCGAGCTTTAGCGATGTCTCATATCATCGTCATAATCATCCTCATAATTATCACCAATAAGTTGTCATTTTATTCTTGTAGGATGGATGGGTGACCGCTAGTGGCATTCAAATGAGCGCTTCCGTTCTGCGGAGGGCACGTTAAGCCGTCGGTCCCGGTAGTTTGTCTTAGTACAACAGTCGTTAGGCTATCGGGCGGCCTGTAAACTTCAACATGGGTTGACCACTATCCTGTCCACCAAGCCGCCCTGGGGCCGCGTGGTGGATTATAGCCCAACTGCTGTTACTGCTGCTACTGCTCTCCAAGACTCGAGTCCCAGCAGTGGGACCGTAATGGGCCGTAATTATTATGTATATTTTTGTATCGCTTTAGAGGGGATAACTACTCCCATAGCCACTGGATTTGCCGGCCTTAAGCGATTGGAGTTTTCGGAAAGAAATCCCTGTTTTACACGACCAGTAAGGATTTTGGCTAGGTACCACCATCATCTTTTTTATACCCAAAGGGTAAAACGGGACCCTATTACTAAAACTCCGCTTTCTGTCTGTCCATCTGTCACCAAGCTGTATCTCATGAACCGTTTCTTTTGCCGCTCTAATAATATCTATAAAAACGGCCCGCACTTGGCCGTATATTTTTTATTTGAGCATCCCTACTTTCATAGCTTCAGTGAATCCATCGCATGATCCTAGAGTATTATGCCAATAGATGACATACTAGGTAGGACTTTTCTACAAGTGTCTGTCTTAGTAAGTACCACCGTACTTTGAGATGACGTACCTCAAAGCTGTAGTGTGTAAGCATTACCATGTTCTTGAAGAGAACTGTACCAAGTGAAATAATACTGGGACTTATCGACTAGTTTGCCCGCGCAACAAAACTGCAAGGATTTTTGAGGTCCAAAGTGTCGGCGCAACAATTGTTGCAAGTAAGTGTCACGCGCGTTTTTCTTTTGTTTATTTTTTAAAGTCATCCCAATGTTTAACCATAGAGTTTAATTCTTTAGCGTAATATATTTTCTTTCTATGGCAACACTACACACGGACATGTTCTATTTGTGAACTTTAAAAAAAATATATAATCAATGTTTATATTTTCATCTGTGTTTGGCGGCGAGGTTATGTTTTGTGCTATAGTTTTTAGTGAATTAATCGGGTTAAACTCATGATTTTGATACAAATTAAACATGAATATGATCGTGAATGTGTAAGGAATACTGTAAATATGTGATTTAAGTTCTGACATCAAAATTTTACGATATAAATTTGTCACGAACCGACAACACTCGGTAAGCTAATTTCTCATTGTTATGATTGGTTATAATTTGCTTTATTTTGAATAGATTATACTTTTACATTGTAAAATATCACAGAAATAATGTTGTCAAGTAATTACACCCACTCAGAATATGATAAATACGCCATATCATGTCAGGATCGATAAAAAATCGAAGTCAAGTGACAGTTAAATTCGCTTGTACTAAAAATTCAAAATTTTTAATTTTTTTTAATATTTCTGATATATAATTATTCTTTGAAACCTAGTTTGGTTTGTAGGATTTCTAATAAGAATTCCAATAAAATAAAAAAACCAACAAGAAAATTTATATTTCATACAAAAAAAAATTTTTGGAAATTACCATGTATAAGTCTAGAAAATGGGCCCCCAAGTTGAAAAAAAAATCATTATTGGCCGAAATTTCAAAGTAGCTCTTATTTTTTATGTAATTATTAATAACCTAAGCATATGTTACTAGGTAAAAATAATATTTCTGTTCTAGACATTCAAAATATTTATAAATATCAAATCAAAATCCTGTCTTGGGAAGCATTATTTATTGATAAAACTTAATTTTTGTGGTCAGATTGCAAGTTTTTTTTATGATATTATTTCTTCTACGAATTCAAATATTTGAATGTAATTAGATAGATATGTGTTTTTACTATTTAACTACCGCAAAAAACCTATAGGTATTAATGTAAAATTTTTAAATTACAATCTTTTTCCACATCAATTCTGATTTTTTCGGCTACGTCAAGTTTGTCCTCGTGTAACATAACATTTTACTAATACATTTGACATGAATGTTTATGTATCAGATTTCTTGGTTATTCAACTATCTCTGACAAAAATTTCGTCTCTTAACTCGCTATAGGTATGGCACAAGAGCCATTTATTCCCAACTCGGCGCAAACTTTTGACGCGGGCGCAGGTCGTAACACTCGGGAGCAATCACGAGGGCGCCACAGGGCTCCTTAGGCAAGCTAGTCGCTATCGATTAGACAATCGTTTATTCCTTTAGGTTACACTGCAACTGATTCGGGCAAAGTACCACCAGGCGAACGATTTACATATCTAGTTCATTTTATGACGAAAAAAAAGTAACAAAAGCGTAATTAATACAAAACCGTCATTTTTGTAAAGGTCGGGGCAATGATGGGATTCGAACCCGGTGCCTCCCGATGTCACCAATTCAAACTTATTGTGTACAATTTGAAACACTGTACCACGAACATGGAATCTCTGGACAAATCAAGTATTCTTTATATAAATAAGATGTGAAATTAAATAACACTTGAATTAAGGAAGAAATATCGGTCAGGGGGCAGCTCGTCCAAGTCTGAAGCTCGTCCCAAAACCAGACCAGTTTCACTTTTTAAAATTTGGTAATGGTCAACTGGGCCCACATTGGTTTAGATAAAGGAACAATTTGTACTACTCATAACTTCTGGGTTTGTTGTTGAATGAAGCGAATGTTTCAAAATAAAAAAGGCTCAGAATGTTTTCTCACCAATCATGGTCTTCAGACGGACCGCACACATGATGAAGTCATCGAACTGAATGTAGCCATCTGAGGAACCGTATCTGAAAAGTTAGTAAATAGGCATCTCAAAAGTTACTTCACCGCATATTTTGTTTCAAGAGTCGAGAGAGAGGGAGATAGAGAGATATGGGTAATGATGGGTGAGAGGGTATGTGTGAGTGTACTAGAGTTTTGAGTTAGCTTGTGTATGTAAGGTATTGTTAATTAATTCACAATATTGGATGGGGAGGTTTGGAATCGATAACTGATCATTATAGTGAAAGAAAAATTAATGTCATTTATTTTATTATGAACCCATATTCATTGCTCCGCAGTTCGCAACAAATAACCATTGCGCGACTGAACGCACGCCGCTCCATCACAGAATAATAATAATAATAATAAGCCTGTTTATTTCCAATACATCTTAAATATTACAAAGTTTTAATTAGGGGTATTGAATAACATTTAATATTAACTTTTTATAAATCTGAATTTACGGTTTTTCAAGTATTGGAACCCCTGTCAGGGTATAGGCCTCCTCCAGCTTAGTCCAAGTATCTCTGTCTTTGGCTTTGGTCTTCCAATCGTTTCCCGCTATGTTTATGATGTCGTCGATCCACCTTTTTATTGGGCGACCTTTTCTTCTTTTTCCCAGTGGTCCTTTCCATTTAGTTGTCTCTGAAGTCCATCTCTTGTTTTTGTATCTTGCTAAATGCCCTGCCCATCGCCACTTTAGCTTCAGAGCGTAATGTAAAGCGTCTACTAAATTTGTTTTTCTTCTTATGTGTGTACTTCTTATTTTGTGAATTTTTCTGATTTTTAAAATACTTCGTTCCATCGATTTTTGACACATCACAAGTTTGGATTTTATTTTAGTGTTGTATACCCATGTTTGGCACCCATAAGTGAGGGTTGGTAGAATGCAAGTGTCTAGAACTATCTTTTTGAGGTGCAGTGGGGCATTGCCTTTTAGTATTTCTTTTAAGGACCAGAATTTTTTCCAGCTCAGGTTTATTCTTCGTTCGATCTCTTCCTCTCCACATTTATCTCCAAATGATATTAGTTTTCCCAAGTATATATAGTTGTTTACATACTCTAGCGGTCTCCCTTTCAGATTTATTGCGGTTTTGATGCTGTTTGTCATTACTTTAGTTTTTTCCTCATTCATTTTGAGACCTACTTTCTCACTTTCGTTGCTTAATGATTGGATCATCTTCTCTAGTTTTTTACTCGTTTCTGCGAAGAGGACAATATCATCAGCGAATCTTAGGTGTGTCAGTCTTTTACCTTTTACATCTATGCCTTCTGTCTGCCATTGAATATTATCAAAGATGCCTTGTAGCACTGCTAAAAATAACTTAGGCGATAGAGGGTCTCCCTGTCTCACTCCTCTGCAGATTGGTATGTCTGGTCCGCGTTTCTCCAATTTGACTTTGCTGGAGCTGCCTTCATAGATATTTTTCAGCACCCGTATATAATTTTCGTCTATGTCGCATTTTTGTAGGGCTTCCCATATAGAGTCTTGGGAAATGGTGTCAAAAGCTTTGGCGTAATCTATATATGCAATATATAGGGGCTTATTGAACTCTTTAAATTTTTCTATAACCTGTTGTACGACATGTATGTGATCTGTTGTAGAAAAGCCAGGACGAAATCCCGCCTGTTCAATCGGCTGGTGGCTATCAATCATTGGGCTCATTCTGGTTTGTAGGATCGATGTAAATAATTTGTACACGCTTGGGAGGAGGCTAATTGGACGGTAATTACTTAAGTCTTGTGGATCTCCTTTCTTGTATAGTAGGATAATATCAGACTTCTTCCATTGTATAGGTGCCTGGCCGGAAGCTAAAACTTTATTAAACAAGCAGGAGAGTGGGTGTGCTAGAAGAGTGACGCCAGTTTTTAAAGCTTCGTTGTGAATATCGTCAGGCCCAGGACTTTTATCTGTTTTTATTTTTTGTATATGTTTTATAACTTCTGCGGCAGTAATTGTTGTTAAGTCGTTATAGTTAGTAATTTCCTGGTTTTCTCGTGGTTTCTTGAGGGGCAGAGAATTTAGATTTAGTTGATTGTTTGTTTCTTTTTCATATAGTTGTCTATAGAATTTAGTAGCACAGTTCATGACATCTTGTCTGGTTTTAGTTTCTTTTGAATTTGTTTTTAGATTTTGGATCCACTTTTTGTGTGTAGTCAGTTGCTTGTATGCTTTTTTTGTACTTTTATATTTATGTAAGTTAGTTTCTATTATCTTATTTCTGTAGTTTTTATAGTCTTGTTTGATAGCCTTGTTAGTTAGTTTGTACAATGTACTCAGTTCTTTTTTCATTGCTTTCGTTTTTTGTTTCTCTCTCAAAATTTCTGTGCGTTTCATTATAAGATCTTGTGTTGATTTGCTGAGGATTTTTTCTGTAGTATTTATTTTTTCATTGTTTCGTCTTGGTGTCATACTTCTTTTAATGATATTTTCTATTTTGTCGTAGAATGTTTGGATATCTTCTTCTTCGTCTTGTATTTTTAGGTCTTCTATGTTTAGTTCCAAGTTTTTGAGGTATCGGGTAATGTCTTCTGCTGTTTTAAGTGAGTTTGGTTGCGATTGGAATGATATCCGACTCTTTTTTTCTTTTATTGTTATATATGTTGCTCTTACTAAGCGGTGATCAGATCTAAATCCTAATCCGTGTAGAACTTCAACGTTTTTTATATTTTTTGGTGTATTTGACAAGATGAAATCTACTTCGTTTTTCGTTTTTTCGTCAGGAGAAAGCCATGTCCACTTACGATTTTTTCTCTTTTTGAAATATGTGTTCATGACTGATAGTTTATTTTCTAGAGCATATTGTATTAGTAATTCACCTCTGTCATTTCTATTTCCGTATCCAAATTTCCCAAGTATCAAGTTGTCTTTTTCTTTGGTTTGGCCTATTTTCGCGTTGAAATCGCCAATAACAAGTACATTTTCTCCTGCCTGATCTTGTGCTAGCTGTAAAGTTTTGTAGAAAATATCCATTTCTTTTTGTGAAGCTCTCTCGGTTGGGGCGTATACTTGTATAATGGATAGTGTTTTATTGTTTATTTCAATTTGCAGTAATGCGACTCTTTCAGAAAGGCCTGAGAAATGTAGTATCCTATTTTTATGCTTCTTTTTTATCAAAAAGCCCACTCCGTATAGGCCTGGTGTTTCACCTTTGTAACAAAATATGTAATCAGCGTGTTCTTCTATGTTACAGCCCATTCTTCGAACTTCTGCCAGTCCTAGTATATCAATTTCAATCTTTCGTAGTGAGTATATCAGTTCTAAGTATTTTTCTGTTGAGGAGAGAGATCTTACGTTAAATGTTCCTATCTTGAGGGGTTTGTTGTTATCTTTTGTATTTACTGGAGGGTTGTGGTCATGCTTCCCCACGGTGACCAGTCGGCTTGGGGAAGGGTTTTTAAAATTTATTTGAGTATTATCGTTTTTGGCGTTGTTTTTGTTCTTCCGGTTTTCGTTCTTCTTTAGTTGCTAGCTACTGTTCTTTTCTTTGGGTAAATTTAGCGAGTTGCTTCTCGCACAACCCAAGTAATCAAACGCATTTATCGAAATTTTCTTGGGAGCTGTAGAAGAGGATGGAATGGTCTGTGTGTTAGGTTCCAAGTTGGGAGACGAAGAAGGCTCTCTTTTCCTCTTTTCGCGGTTCGTATCATTTTGTTTTTTAATTATGAGTTTGTCTCCTCTTAAGTAGGCAATGTTACCTTTATTCCTTTCTTCTTCCAATTTAGGCTGGAGCCCTTTTCTTGTTTCTATAATTTCTTTGGTGAAGTCCTCTTTTACATATATTCCTTTCGGAAATTTTTTCTTGTTTTGTAAAATTTCATTTTTTCTCCAATTAGTTGTAAAGCTAATAAGGATCGGTCTAGTGCCGTTGGATTTGAAGATGCCAATTCTATATGCTTTTACGATATCTTGTTCCTGAACATTCAATGAAAGATATGAATTAATTTTTTCTTTCATGGATAAAACGAGGTTAATTTCATCTTTATCTCCTTCTTGTATTCCGAATAAGAGTAGATTGTTCTTTTTGTGCTGCATTTCTAACCCTTTGATTTTTTCTTTCAGGTATGTGACTTCATCGCGTAATTGTTTATTTTGGTCAACTAATTTTTTAAATTTTTCATCTATTTCCTTCTTGATATTTTGAGTAACTGATTCTGTAATTATTTCTGTTTGTTTCTCCATCTGTTCTTGAATTTTCTGCAGTAGCATTTGCATTTGATTATCCATTACTAAAATTCGTGGAAATATTTGGTACAAAATTTAAATTTGGCGCGTCTATTTTTAATGTTATAGCAGTTTTTTTAATTCACTAAGTGGCAACACTGGCAGCTGGCACTTTGATTTTGTCAGGTTGTTATGCTTGAATGGTGTTGTCTATGTTTTATACTTGCACTAACTTCACTTTTGAGAACAAATAAACTTTTGAGGTTATCCTGTGATTAAAATACTTTAGTTATTATTTCACTTCACAGAGATTTAAGTTTAGTGATTGATATCTTCCTTCACTCTTCGTGGCACAATGTTTATTTGTATACCTATTTAGTATTCTTAACTTAACTTTTAGCACTGTTTATGAATTGATTTAGTTGGAGCGATTCGCAGCATTTGTTTCAAGAGTCGAGAGAGAGGGAGATAGAGAGATATGGGTAATGATGGGTGAGAGGGTATGTGTGAGTGTACTAGAGTTTTGAGTTAGCTTGTGTATGTAAGGTATTGTTAATTAATTCACAATATTGGATGGGGAGGTTTGGAATCGATAACTGATCATTATAGTGAAAGAAAAATTAATGTCATTTATTTTATTATGAACCCATATTCATTGCTCCGCAGTTCGCAACAAATAACCATTGCGCGACTGAACGCACGCCGCTCCATCACAGAATACACAACAGTAACTGCGCGAGACATGCCTACCCACTTAGAATAGGTACAACGACGTACGATGTTACTGCTATCTATTCTGTGATGGAGCGGTGCGTCGAGCCAGCGTCACGGTAATATATTACCGTGCGTGCGTTCAGTCGCACTATGGCTCTTAGCCGTGGACCGGTTATTATGGGTTAATAATAATAAAAAATATATTTTGTAATTTTTTTCTTTTACTTTCATGACCAGCTATCGATTCCAAACCACCCCGTTCAATATTGTGCACTAATTAACAAATACCTTATATGTATAAGGTGTGAAAGTGTAAAGGTACTCGAGATATAAAATAAGATTTTTATTTGCCAGAATGAATTACATAAGTAAATGTCTAAATATTAAAATTTAGTCAAGTGTTCAGCCTGCGCGTAAGCATGCAAATAATGTTACATTTACATGTCTCAGCGGATATCGATGGATTGGGTTGTCAAACTAGCTTTACTTTATCTATGGTTACATAGAGTATATGGGTCTATGGCGGGAGCCGTAATTGGATACTTTTTAGTTACACAGGCATGTGAATTGTTTTTTTTTTCTTTTGTCCTCAACTCGACTCCGTTGAGGAATATGGCGTCGCACGTCATGTGCATTTGCCAGCGTCATGTTTTTTTCTAAAATTCTTCCAAGTCTTCGGCATCGATTCATTTTCAGACTTGACGTGGGAGCGGCAAGGTTTGGAGTATGATTTATAGGAAGTACTCGTATGCACAGTTAAATGTTTTTTTTGTTTGTTTGAAAACGGGGAAACGGATATGTTATTAATTTATAAGGAATAAGGGAAATTATAGGGTCAGAGGAGTTATGTATAGGAAGATAATACATCTAAAAATAAGTCTACAATGTGAATTGTTATGAGGATAACTAAAATATAATAAAAAGTTTGTGTTCTCTTAAGTAAGTGTTTTACTAAACAATACAATTATCAATTATAGTTTTAAATTGATAATTAAATACAAAATAAATTTTTTCATTTATTTTTATATCAAATAATATGGTTACGTTTTATTCCAATAAGATAATCCTTCGCATTATAGAAGCTGTGTTTAAGCGACTATTTTGCCAACAATTTTATGTCATCAGTAAGATTGTCATTATATAGTTATACTACTGTAAATATTTTTCTTTTAAATGTTTTTGTTTAACTTTGAGCTTGATACAATAAATTGTAATATTATTTTCTTGTCTGTCGCGGTAGTATAACTTCTACTCGTCTTTTCTAAAACTCAGGGCGAGACAGAACGCAAGTGATAGTGAGTGAGTATGCGTTAGGTTATGTTTGTGTATGAGTGTATAAAGGCGGAGTTAGACGGTTCATTTTTGTTGTAATTTTCGATGGTTCATCGACTCTAATTTTCATCTGTCATTATTGATGTGCCTTAGTGATGAAACGAACCACCCGGACGCTTTCATCGGCATCAGTCTTTCATCATTCATTGAAAATGAAAGCCAAGTGAAGCGTGTAGATAGCGGTGCTTATTTTGATTCACAGCAGATTAGCGGCAGGTTATGTTAAAACAATAGAGTACGAGTATTTTCTTAGATATTACAATAAAGACAAGAAACGAATTAACATGGCGTTTAAATGGTTAAACGAGCACATGTCAATATTTTTAGTATGTTTTAAGCGCTACAAATGTCTTTGGAAACTGACTAGCGTTTTATAAAAACCGCAACAAGCGTGCAAGTGCAATAAGGTCGTCGAAAATAATTTGAATATACAAGGCGTGTGTGAGGGGGATATAAAATAAAAATTAATAATAAAACGCAATAAATACTCTGCCGAGGCAATAAAAATTAACAAGTCTACAAGAAGTGGATGTTCCTCTGATGAAATCTATATCCCCTAAATATTTTGGTACAATCAAGCTGACAAGTTTTTGAATGCGATATGCAATCACCGAGATAGTAATTCATTATAATTTTCAAGCGGTGCTTCAAATAAACTTAACTTTTTACTCAGTCGCTGGTGATTAGGAATCTATATATTGTTTGTTTTTTCTTTCTCCAACAAGCACGTCTTGTCTCCGCGACTCAGTCAGAAAATGGACGCAAATATTAGAAAAAGTTTCACGTTTACCTTCACTTTGCATATAACGTGTAAATAAAAGAATTAGTTCACTGTTCATCGTTCAATAAACGTGAAGCACTTTGAATGAACCGTCTAATTCCGCGTTAAGGGTGTGCATGTGTTATATATAGTTAGTGTACGGGTAAGTATACCTGTGTGCCAACACGTTGAGTATGTGTGCGTTGACGGTGTATCCGGCCGAGTGGAGCGCGTCGCGTAGAGCATGCGCGGGGATAGCGCCGCGGCCTTCTACGTCGTACAGGCGGAATACGGCCTGCAAACAACGAATAAACAATATGTCACATTAGTTAAAGCGAAAGCTGCATATAAGATTTAAGGTTTAATTATATAGGCATGTACAGGTAACGTGGACTTTAGGAACCAGTTTGATCCAGTGGGCCTAGCACAAAATTTTTCATAAGTGTAACGTAACCGTATCGCTGACGTAACATAGTTTGTACTGATATACAGTACAAACTATGAGTTATCTGTGCACCAGTTGTACTAGATAAATTACAGTTTGTACTGTGTACGTCAAATATACGGTTACATTAAACTTCACAAATTTTAATGCTAGGTTCACTGTATGAAAACGAACGTGGTTTTCACTCATTATTAATTAGAAAAACGGGATTACTCAGGTAATGTTCGGGACGCCCGCGTCGATGACGTCTCGCCTAGCATTGTCTTGCCCATCATGCACGCAATATTGTGATAATAGGTACTTTCGAACTATGACGGTACCGACTTCAACAAGTTGTTTCACATGTTTTAGTGAAGAAGTCGCTTTTATTTTTTGATTAAAAGTTTTTTTAATCAAAAATTATATTATATTAAAATGTCGGCACGGTGGGTTTCAATACAAATCGTGATACTTGCGTTATCTAATGTTCATATATATCTGAGATATCTCGACTATCGATATAGATCTTTCGACCACATTCGGTAGCACATGCTAGGCGAGACGTCATCGACGCGGACGTCCCGAACACTCCTTGAAAAAGGCCACCGAATGTGGTCGAAACTATATTCGGACCTATCCGATAATAATTACGTGAGTAATCCCGTATTTTTAATTAATAATTCACTGTATGAATTTAAAGGTTTGGGTAAAACGAGAATAAGTAGACCCAATTTATTTCAGAATTTAGGAATTAAATTAGTTTAAGTCATCTATGGCGCAGATACTTTAAGAAAATACTTGGGTGCCGTGCCCTACCTGGATTAGAAGAACGGCTTTCCTGGTCAGAAGCGAGCCACACTAGGAGGCTACCTACCACCCTTACGAAGGGTGATATCCTAATATACTCTCAAAGTATTGACTACGGGTACATTCCTTTTTTTAAGAGTTATCACGATTTTGACAATATCACTCTAGTAAGGCAAAATATGCTCGCATATGGTCACGCTAACTATTTATATTATAATGTCATCTAAAAATGTACAGGATTCAATTTATATGTACCCTGGTCTCAACCGACGAGGGAAACGCCAGGACACTGTGGAAGCCTTCTCTCTCTCTCACTGTTCAGTTTACAGACTTCCCAAAAAGTCTCCTACTTTGTAGATAATAATTACTATCAGTTCCGCTGCATAGAAACTTGATAGAACGCAACCACTAATTCTACTAAAGATAAATTCTTAGTCAATTACAAGTTGGGCATTCAAAAAACAAATGCACACTAATAAATTAACGTGGATGTGGAATAATGGAACGTGGAACGTGGAAAATAGTTCTTATCACAGATATATATGAACATTAGATAAAGCAAGTCATTTCACACTTTTTAGTATAGAAGTCGGTTCTATTTGTTGATAAAAAAATGTTTTTTCACCCTTTCTAGTGACCTTTCGGAAAATCGGTTCATAAACGACGAAAATATCCGCGAACACACATAAAATATATATATACGATCAAAAAAAGAAACCTCTTTCTTTTTTTGATGTCGGTTAGTTAAATTACGTGAATTTCAGCAAAATATAATTTTAAAATATTCTTATGATCGGAAATATGTCGTTGCCTTAGGGGGTTCAAAATGTTTGGGCTATTACAGTTAATTATCACGCAGTTTAGTTTTCGAGTATGTTGCTGCAACCACAGACAGTGCGCGGAGTGTAAGTACCGGCGGCCAACCTTGACGCTTGGTCGGGGTTCGGACACGGGAAGCTATATACATGTATATTATCTATGTTAAGTCATTCAAATTATTCAAATAAAGGTGACTTACCCTCCAATTGCGCAGATCGATCCACAGAGTCTTGAATTCCTCGAATCCAAGCCCACCAGAGCCATCCTTGTCGAGCATGGCTATCATGCTTCTGCATACGTCCTTCGAGAAACCCTCTCCTTTTAGTTCTGTATGGACACAATTACGCTTAAATTTTCTGTATATTTCGAGAGCAGTTGGCCTAAACTATTAAAATTATTACAGATTCTTTTCTCACATTCGTATCGTAAACGTAAACAATTTAACGCGCTTCGTAAATCTATCACTTATCTGTGTCACAGCTGTACTAGATAAATGAAAGTTTGTCTTGTTTGATATTACTATGCACACTTTGAGGTCATAGAACTTAGTGAAATTTCTAATGACGTTTCAAGTGAAGCCCGAGTGTCAGTTGTTTCATGTTAATTCATGCACATAATAGATAATAGTTTGTGGGAATTTGTTGAAAGTTTCCTTACGAACTATTATCAGTTCTGCGCGAAATATAACTGCGACTTGTAGCGTGAACATACATGAAACAACTCATTTGGATTTCTGATGTAAATACACGCATGCACGTGTCATCATGTCAATATCAAAAAAAAACAACACATAATATATACCGGTGGCGCTGATAAAGAAACTGAAAATAACGTCTGTTAATCACATGCTGTCTCTCTCTTATATTCATACAATTTGAAGGAGACAGAATGTGAGTAGACACAATTTTACGAGCCATTTATACGCGACATATAATCTTATATAAGGTGTATACAAAACTTTCGACGGAATTGATTCCACGTGTTGTGCGTTCATAATTAAACAATATTTGTTCAGCAACTTTTTTATATTCGTCACATTTAATATCAAGCAAAAAGTGACAAATATGGAAAGTTTTCAACTGTCATAGCAACTATCCATTAAAATGAAGTTGTTTAGTTATCGATACGAAATGTTTACAACCTAACACATCGTCAACAATAACACAGTACTTTGATAAAATATAGACTACTTCACCAGACCTTAAATATAATTATTACATAATATATTACATCCCCAACTGCCTGCAGTGTGAAATAGTCTTTACTTTTTATTTAATCAATATTATTGAAATGGAGGTGACTTAAGAGTATAAAACTTATAAATAAATAAAATGTAACTCTTAATATAATTTATTTCTTATTTAAAATGCCCATTTTTGTGTATATTCAATGTATTCGTGCTAAAAAACATGCTAACAAAAAGCGTCGATGTAGGAACTTTCAAAAATACTTTTTGAGAATTTCTACATTCGTGTTAAAAGGTGTTAGTGGCAACATGAAGCTTATTATAAAGTAAAATTATACTTTAAATAATAAATTCAACGAATACAAGATCAAAGTATAATTTTACAATAACCATAATTATATCTGAAAAAAAAAGACTTCCTTGGTGGGGACCTGAAAAAAGCTTAACTAAAAATAATAGAAAAATAAGAAACATATTTTATTTACAAAACAAAAACAGACATTTTAAATCACTCCTCCATTTCGATAATTAAAGTGTTTTATACAACATTTGAGATACATGCAACAGCTTTGGTTTCCTGTAAAAAAACAAAAGAATTAGTAATGTAAAAAAAGCACAAGACGCTTAATATGTAAAAAGTACTTGCCTACATTGTGCAACTCATCAAATTAAAAAAAAAGGTCTGTACTTGGGCCGGGAAAAATATTACTTAAATTAAAAAAAAATACTACCTCAGTTACCCTTCAAACCTACAAAAACGAAAGCGCGGTCGTGCCATCCAAGGGTTAAAGCCTCACTGCATAATAAAAAAATTAAGAGCTTTGCACATAGAATCGAACATAACACTCCTGCATAAATCAAGGTAGCAGCAAAGCTATACATTATATTTGTTGTACAACAAATGAATATTCCTTGCAATACTATTCCAATCGTATATTAGTCGAACTATCACTTTCTTCAAGTACGTACAGGTTAATAATAAACCTCAACATATACATTCACCAATAGTAATCTACACATATAAAATGAACCTCTATTTTCCTGGTTACGCTATAACTTGAGAATGGCTTTACCGATTTCATTCATCTTTTTAAATGTTTTCTAATACTTCGTAGAAGGTTCTTACGTTAAAAAAAATCGAAAAAGATGGGAGTTCATAGCGAGACCAAAGGCTGAGCCTACTACGCGAACAAAATCATGTCGATTAAATTAAAAAAAAAACCAGCGAATTATCTTATTGTTGGGATATCTAATCCACAATATTAATAATTTTGATTACTAACTAACTTTTTACGTTTACCTGATACACGGTCATTTCGTTATGTCACCAAAAAGAGATATAGCTAATAGTAACCTCAATTATTATTCTTAATTAGAATAGTTCAAAATTGTACTGCTGAAAAGTACGTAATCGCTACAATAGGTGCTATTATCTACGATTGACACTATAATGGAATCATTTCAAAATGGTTTTCTTCAAGATTAACAAACTTTAGATGGAGACTTTTTTAAAGTATAACCAATCCATGCAACTAAAACTTATTAAAATCTGACGGTCAAGTAAAAATTATATGCTTATAGCTTATCCATCCAATAACTCTTCAAAATCTGATTATTCAGTACAAAGTTATGCTTAAAACACTGTTTTAAACTATCACGGTTGTTCACTAAAGTTATATGATTATTAACGGGATATTTACCGTGGTAAGGTTGTGGAATGAGCTCCCGATATTTCGGCGCAGTTACATGCACCATGTTCACGGGAAGACATTTTAAAGTTATGCTTGGTTCTATCCGGTATAAAATTATACAAACCTTTAGAAGAACGTACAGTAAAATCTGATTATCCAGTACAAAGTTATGCTTGGTTCTATTCGGTATACAATTTTCCAAACCTTTAGAACAACGTAAAGTAAAATCTGATTATCTACTCGTAGTACAAAGTTATGCTTTGGGGTTCTATCTGGTATACATTTTTCAAAACTTTTAGAAAAACGTAAGGGATAATCTAATTATCCAGTACAAAGTTATGCTTGGTTCTACCCGGTTTAAAATTTTCAAAACTTTTCTAAAAACGTAAGGGGAAAATCTGATTATCCCGTTCAAAGTTATGCTTGGTTCTATCCGGTTTAAAATGTTCAAAACTTTTCTAAAAACATAAGGGGAAAATCTGATTATCCAGTTCAAAGTTATGCTTGGTACTATCCGGTATACAATTTTCCAAACCTTTAGAACAACGTAAAGTAAAATCTGATTATCTACTCGTAGTTCAAAGTTATGCTTGGTGGTTCTATCCGGTATAACTTTATCAAAAAGTTTAGAAAAACGTAAGGGAAAATCGGATTATCCAATACAAAGTTATGCTTGGTGGTCCTATCCGGTATAACTTTATCAAAAACTTTAGAAAAACGTAAGGGAAAATCAGATTATCTAGTACAAAGTTATGCATGGTTCTATCCGGTATACATTTTTCAAAACTTATAGAAAAACGCAAAAAAAAGATTTGTTGGGGGGTCTGCATTTTACCTTGTGGCTGCGGCTGCGTAAGATGTACTTGCTCCTGGTTCTGTTGCTGCATTTGTTGCAGATCTACGCCGACCTCCTTGCAAATGGGGGCGCAGAGAGCACAGAGCAATTGTTCGAGACAGCTTTGTTCTTGTTGAGGCCCCGCAGTTGGTATACCTCCCCCTCCGCCGTCGTAGGCCCCGTGACGAGCGACGCCGCCACGCATTGCCAATTCTGTCCGGTATTTACCATTGTCATAACTTAACGTCTACCGCTTTACCTACAGTATCTAGGTTTTTAGGCTAGTTTTATTGTTATGATGCACATTTTACATTATAACTTTTAAATGTATAGTAAAGCGTCAATTATCCAATCTGCCACACATTGCTTATTATGTCCGGTATTTGCCATTGTCTAACTAAACGTCTATTGCTTTACTTACACCGTCTAGGTTTTTAGGCTAGTTTTATTGTTATGATGCACATTTTACATTATAACTTTTAAATGTATAGTAAAGCGTCAATTATCCAATCTGCCACACATTGCTTGTTATGTCCGGTATATACCGTTTTCTAACTGAACGTCTATTGTTTTACTTACTACCGTTTAGTTTCTTGGGCTAGTTTATTGTTATGATGCACTTTTAACATTCTAATTGTTAAATGTATAATAAAGCGTCAATGATCCAACCTGCCACGTAATGCTTATTGAATTTGAATTGAATTTATTGAATATAACAACAACAAACATCGCTTAAACACAAACTATCCTTAAAACTTATAATAATAACAAACTTTTTATACAGAAAGGAATACATTGATACCCAAACTAGGTGAGACCTGTGGTATGGCATACCAATGCCCTCCGCCGGACATACGAGTAATATGAACTTTCATCATTATGTATACATAAGGTTACAATACAATACCATATTATATAAAATAAATTACAAGAGAGATATTTAATTTAGGTACACAGCTATATCAATTACCTCCCATATTATGAATAGTGTTTATGAATGACCGTGTATGTGTGAATGTCAGTTTGTATAGTATATGTATGTGATTATTGTGTATAGGGGTGTGTTGTAGAACATTTGGTGATTGACAGTGAAGGGATTCCATTAAACTATGATAAGGCGTAACCGATTAATAAATTATGACAGAATCGTTATAATAGATTCTGTAGAGACATAGTCTTGTTGTAGTAACCACCTTTTCACTGTAATCTTACAATAATGACGTGTCATTGGATAAAAGTTTAATATTTTGTTAAGTTTGTTGTAGATGTAGGCCCCAAGAAAGTAAGGTTGTCTTCTAGCAAAGATAGTGGAACAAAGTTTAGCTTTACAGATGCTGTTTGTCGAGCGTCTTATTAAGTCAGGATCATATTGTAGGTTTTTATGGTAGGAGAGAACCAGATATAAAATAAACAATTGTCGCACATGTAGCACTTGACATTCAGCATATAGCCTTTGAGTTGGATACTGAAATGGTTTGAATGTCATGACTTTAAGCACAGACCGTTGAGCTCTTTCTAGCTTGATGAGAACAGTCTTGCATGCACCACCCCATACCGATACACAATACCCGAGGATAGATTGACATATTGCGAAATAAACTGTTCTCATCAAATCAAAAGGAATAATATGTCTTAAGTTTTTAAATACCCAAATCAACTTCCTAAGACGAGATGTAAGTGTTTCTAATTGAGGGACCCATGAAAGCTGTTCATCAATTGTAACTCCAAGATATTTTATATATTCTACTTGATTTAGAAAAACACAATTGCAGATTGTTTGTGGTTTGTATGTGCATGAGTGTGCCTGAATTCTAAATTTATCATTTTCCGGTAAGCTTCTTTTAAGGATTCCAAATGTTAAAAATTTGCTTTTATGTCCGGTATTTACCAACTAAACATCTATTTTTTCACCTATAGTATCTAGATCTTTTTGGCTAGATTATTGTTATAATGTTTATTGTACCATTTCATTTTTATATGTACAGTAAAGCATCAACCAACCTTCACGCATTGCTGATTATGTCCGGTATTTAACTTTGTCTTAACTAAACGTCTATTGTTTCACCTGATATCTAGATATTTCTGCCTAGTATATTGTGATCATGCATATTTTATAAATATATATTCTTTTAAAATGTATAGTACATCGTCAATTATCAACGCCGCCACGTATAGCCATTTTTGTCCGGTATTTAATATTGTCTTAAGTAAACTTCTATTGTTTTATCTTTAGTATCTAGGTATAATGTTTGTTTGTATTTTGAATTTATTCTTAAATGTATCTATGTTCTTGGTTGTTGTTAAGTAACTATGTTGTTAAGTATAGTAAATCATTGGCTTTTTGCACGCCGTCTTTCTCTGCTATATCTGTTCAAAAATTACTACGGTTTTAATTTAACCGTTTCATTATGTTTTCTATTTTATCTTCTATTTTCACTATGTATATTGTTAATACTTATTCTTATTATCTTCTATCTCATATGCTTTGAATTTTTTTTTAATTCAACATAGTGTATATAGTAAAGCGTCTATCTATGTCGCCGCGAATTCTGTCCTGTATTCACTGCTTTCTGAACTAAATGTCTAGTGAACTCATAGTTTGTAATGTATACGTCATCGATTACGTATAACTTACGCAAATTTTCGTACTAGGCCCTTAGAGGAAATTATATATAGAACTAGGCCCACAGTTCGGTTAAGCAGTTGCTGAAATTCCGGCGTTTGGATAATCGACGCTTTATTGTATTATGTGTTACGCTAATCGATCAAAAAACAGTCAACAACACGTCGTGCGGATCACTGAAAGTCCACATAGCGTAATTTGTGTTAAGGTTCTTATGAAACCACAACACAACCACAATAAATGTCATGACGCGTATGGAACTATATTAAAATAAAACACACTGTGATTTTCGATACGGGTCCCATAATCCTACTAGGTCAGGTTAGGTTAAGTTTTAATTTAAAATAACCTACCAAGTACGAATTTCCATTAACGAATTTCGCTATGTGGTCTTTCTGTGATTACCACAAGGCGTTGTGAGCAATTTTTGCTCCATCAGCGTCTTTGGTATTTGTTCTTAATACATACATTAGTATCAGAGTTAAACATGAATCGATTCTTATTTATAATCTACCCCTTTCTTATGGCACACGATCCGTCAGACTATATGCACAATTTATGAAAGCTTTTAGCCTGTTCCAAATTTCTAGATCAATAAAATCGATCTTAATTTATTATTATCTTAGTAAAAAATAAAAAAAAACAAATCTCATTATTTTACTGCTTTTAATTTATTGTCAAAACAGTTAACCTATTGTAAATATTAGAATTGATGTTTTTTTTGTTATTATTTACAATGTAATAAACGTATCAAAAATAAACTAATAAAAACTGTAAACAATTTAAGATATATTGTAGAATAGTTTTAAATATTATAGTAGATATAGAAAAGTATACAACTTATTGCAGGCGAATGTACGATTAGTCTTTAGGAATTGATATTGTGCACATAAATTAAAAATAGTGAAATAAAATCAATATACATAAATACATACTTACATTATGTACTCTCACGGACAGCGAAAAGAAACGAAAAAGCGACTTTAACTCGACACAAAAAAAGCGTTAAACATCGAAAGCTCAAAAATGGGCATTTATTTATATATAAATATTTAAAAAACAACAGCCTATTTGTGTAAATCAAAAACGTGAAAGCGCACTATTTTGTTTAACTTAGTTAAATAACACTATTAATAAGCCTTTTTTACACTGTCAAAAAGTGATGGCTTTGGTTATGAATAAAAAAGTTAGTTACCAAGTAAGAAGACGCCTAGTACTTCATATTTAATATTATATTATGTATTTATTGCAACATAATAGAAGATACAAAATAAATATAATAACAAAAGTACACACCTACATAGAAAATGAAACAAAAAGAATCTAGCTTTAGTATCTTTCTTTCTTATTCCTTGCATACTCGTACATAAATGTACTGTCTTCCGCAATTGTATATCCATATCATTCCGAATATTTCAAAAAAATAAGTTGCAAAAATATATAGGTACATAAATCTATTAAGGCATTTTTAAAATACACGCTATCAATCAAAAGTGGGACGAAAAGTATTTTAAAATGTATACTTTACCAATACCTAAGAATTGCAATAGAAAATAGAACGCATTATAAAATACACACTTTTATCTGTACCCAAAAAGTACAATGGAAAATAGAACGCATTTTAAAATACATACTTCTCTTTGAACGCATAAAATGCAATAGAAAATAGAACACATTTTAAAATACATACTTCTCTTTGAACGCAAAAAATACAATAGAAAATAGAACACATTTTAAAATACACTTATTTTCTTGGCGCAAGAATTACAACAGAAAAAAGAAAGCATTTTAAAATACGTTCTATAAATTATTTAAAGGGCATGTAAGAACTTAATGTGTATAGGACGCGTAGAATACAAGAGTAAAGTACCGACTCATGTAATTAAAAATAAGGTCATGTGAGACCTAAAGCCTAAAGTTCGTTTAACCTACTTAGTTTAAGTACGAATTTATACAGCATGACTGGTTGAACACTTTACATAAACAAGGACATGATAATTCATGGTCACATGAAACGTTTAAAAAAATAAAATTAAAAAAATACCGTTAAACTACAGAGGAAACCTTCATTCTATGAATGTGCTATAACTCGAAAATTATGGACACCGTCCGAACGGGGTTAATGACCCAAAGCGCCGCGCCGCGTTCAAAGGAATCAAGCTGCGTCCGAACGGGGTTAATGACCCAAAGGGCCGCGCCGCCCGCGCCGCCAAAGGATGCCGCGATCGTCGGCCGCCCGCCCGGCCGCGCCGCGCTTTTATTACTACACGCGCGCCGCGAGTGACCATGTTTATTGTTTTGAGTAGACAATTAAAGTTAAATTAGGTAAATATTAGGCACCTATTTTTTTTTCTTAATTAGAACGAGAATCGAGTACTGAGCACTATATATCAATATGTAAAGTGTTCAACCAGTCACCCTGTATATGTATACAAGGCTGCGTTCCAGCAAGCCACAGGACAAACCAAAATTTGATAAAACAGCCGGTCCACGACGTCTCTAGGCCAAAACTTGAACGGATCAAGATTTCATCACGACCGTTTCACGACACCTGTGAGAACAAATTTTGTCCAAACTGGGCAAAATTTTCTACCTTTTGAGAGAGCCAAATCCTGGTCGGCTGCCAAAAGTGAGTGTGTACAGTGACAAAGAGTTTTGGTTTACTTTCATAACGAATGGATAAGTAAAAATATTTGTATTTAACTCCAAGTATCTAATCACACTTCCATGACAGGTGGACAGTAATTATATTTTTTCTACCGACTTCCAAAAAGGAGGAGGTACTCAATTCGATTGTATTTTTTTGTATGTTACCTCGTAACTTTCAACTCGGAACTCGAACCGATTCTCACAGTTCTTTTTGTTTGAAAGCTGGTGCTTTCCCTGTGGTCCCATTTTAATTTCACCAAATTCGGTCTAGTAGTTTTTGAGTTACACTCCAATAACTGAATAGAATGAAAGTCTGTATTAAATTTTTCAAATTGTAGTTCTTATAATATTCCTTGTTTAAAGCACTAACGCCTGCTTAGCGATACCAAACATTGAAATTTATAGAGAGAAAAATTCACATCCTCGGACGGGAGTAATTATAATCCTCAAATTATTCAAATTCAAATCGTTTATATGCCAGAAAACAAGCATTAAAATTAAAATTTTTAGTTGTTGTACAAATGTGCTGCGTCTGTATTCAGCCTGCAAGCAGACGTGCAAATGATTGGTCTGAAGTCGCACTAATTATAATATATATACTTAATATACTTAATAATAACTACAAATTTAAAATTATCTTTATTAAAATGTGTGCCCTGAAAATCTAAATATTCTTTAACACTATAAAAGGAATTATCTAACAGCCGCCAATTACTATGAAACCACCATTAAAATCAATATACATCAAATCGAAACAAATCAAAAACAATGACATATAATGTCAAACTCGTTTTGGACAGAAAATGTTATAGGGACGTCAACACTCAATCAAATCTTGGTCGAACATTATTTGGTCTGAGGCTTGCTGGTACGCAGTGCAATGCTGCAAAGACAAACGCCTACATCATAAGTGTAAGTATCTAGTAAGTCCACGTACCTTCTCTCATAGCATAGTCGAGAATCTCCTTGAGTTCTTGCCAATCCACCTCGCCGTCGGAGCCGGCCAGTCGGGTGAAAAAATCACGCACAGGATCCGCTGGTTCGGGGTTCGGGGCCACTTCTTTCACCTGAAATTTTGCAAGAACTATGATAAGGCAAAATAATCTAATTATTTAAGAAATCGACCACGATCATCGAGGGGTAACCTACTCGCGCACATAATATAAAAAAATGAAAATATTTTATTTGTAGGGGCGCGAAACATGCAACGTGAGCGCAATTTGCTGCTATTGCAAAAGTAGCGTCGTGCGCTCAGTTGCCCTGTCGCGTTTGTACCGAGTGTCCGTACTTCAGCCCACCTACACAATGTAACCTTTGATATATATATAGTAATTCTGATATGAAGAAATAGTAATGGTGATCACCGAAATGTTATACTTTTATTGATCTATCCCAGTAGACAGACAGAACACGCATATGGAAGGATCAGGGCACACATATACACTTGGATAGGTGACGTGCGCCACGTGACGAGACACATAACCTGAAACCCCACATTATTGCATCATAAACCCCATGAACAGTTCCATAAAGCTCTACTATATTACAACATGGTATGTTTATGACGATATCAAGGTACACGAATTGATAAAACTAAGGTTCTTCACTAGGCAAAGCCTGTGTAGCGTGGATCTACATACGATTTCAACTTACATTATTGAATTTATGTAAATATTTCCGAATAGCTACTTCAGCTTTTAATAACTTCTACATACACTGTTATGTATTCAAAAGACCTGACTGCTTAATTAGATTGGCCACTTTTGGCACATTTTTTTGATTACATTAAAGTATATATAATACAATTGTTCACTATTCGTTCTAGATTCTATATAATAAAATCAAATTCGCGCGTCTTGCTCGTGGGTCAGTGGTTAGCCAATAACAAGGCTCTTGGTCCGGAGCGTACGCACCTTTCTGGTCTCTGATTGGCTCCGGCAAACTGTGCTTGATGGTTGAGTGAAGTGAAGAGCGGCCGAATCTTTCGATGTCAACAAAGGTTGAAAAACACGTCTCATATTAACTGTCAATCGAAAACCGACAACCTAACGTTTTGGAGTGGATAACTGTGTGTAGTGTGGTGCGAACTATCTAAAACCCATAATAAACAAGTGAAGAACCAATCCGCGGATGGACATACCATTACAGTAGATAACGACGAGTAATAGACTTCGCTAAAGCTTGGGAGGCACGTTTGGAGGCTGGATAGCTAAGGTAAGGTGCTGTATGTACTTGTTATCAGGGCATCTAGACTACTGAACCACGGTCAATACCTATTACCGGCGGAGATTCTGTTTTGATTCATTTTCCGACCCAGAGTGACGTTGAGGACCCCTTACGGCAGGGTCGTTTCGTCACAACAATAATACGGATACACATCCATAATATAGTATTATGTATGTTTTATAGTGCTCAATTAATTAAATCAGCTCGATTTAATTTAGCACTAATTTAAATTTAATGCTGGTAAAGTCGAGGTAAATAGAGGGGAATAATTTCAAATCACGAAACAATCAAATTAAAAAGCGTCATCCCCAAAAATGTCCCAAACGAGCGTAGGTATGGCTCGCTACCTTCCCTCTTATATATTTGGAATTTATAAATATTATATTATATATATTATATTAAAATATTATATATATATTTGACTGTCGGTCTAGCGCTCGACGAGTCAACATCTCCTGAGGATGCCTCGTGTAGAGGCGAAACACGTGTCGAATCGGTTTTGGTTGATTTGGGGTTTCTTGTGTTTTTTATTTTGTATTCTTCCTATTAGCATTTTATGCGGGAGGGAGGGTGGTGCACGCCCCCAAATAGGCCAAAATCGTTGTTTTCTTTTCAGCGGAAGTGTCACTAAATATTTTTTAATATCGTTTTTTAATATTCTATGATTTTTTTCTCATTAACTAATTGTAGAAGAACTATCATGATAATCGGGTCTATTTGACCAAAACTTTGTTATTTTACATAATATGTCAATTATTGATATTGTATACCCATAGTAACCATGTAACTGTGGATGGATCAACTCAAGAGCAGTAGTAGTCTGAGTTTTAATAACAAGCGGGATTAACTCTCAAACTCAGGGGCCTTACTATGAGCTCTTAAAGCAGGACTTCTAGACAACTGCCCTGTTTATTCGTGTGTCGCCATGACAGCTTTAAAGCAGGCCTGCCCAGGCCTACTATTCAAAAACCGCAGAAAAACCGTTCACTTGTTTTTTTCGTATGGACTCTCGTTAACATGTCGCTCTAAATCCACTCACTTTATTAGCTTACAAACGTCTAGGGGTCTGCTATGTTGGTTTTAGTAAATTGTTAAAATTCCAGAGACAATATTATCCGTTCACTTTTGAGAAAACAATATTCAAACAGTTCACCGAAACGAGCGTCATGGTATGATTTCATTCAAAACTGTTTATGTCAGGTTAAAGAACTGCACGGAACTTGCACGGTTTTTACGAAGCTGATAGTAAGGCCCCAGCTCTAGAGTTTCGATTAGTCAAATCACGATTGCTCTGTCTAGTCTAGACGTCTCCGTTGGCCGATTGTAAGGTTTACATACACTGTGCTAATATTATAAAAAACGTTTGTAACTCTATAACTCTGTCTCTTTGGTATATTATCAAACTAAAATATGTTAATAATATGTCTGTTTGTTATATTATCACGCCTAAGCGGCGGAACGGATAGTAATGAAATTTGGCAAGGAAATAAAATATAATCCGGAGGACATACGATATTTTTCATCATCATCATCATCATTCATCATCACACTGGTGAAACCGCGGGGCGCAGGTAATACTTAACATATCAGATTATTTCTGGTACTAGTGATCAGAAGAAATATTTCGCTTGCAAGCAGGCTGCATTGTAAAGTGACAGAAGCTCGCACGTCAACGCAAACGAATTCGCAGGCAGCATAAATAAAGTACTTACCCGGTCATCAACATCGCCCATGCCAATGTCTTCGTCGTTTTCTCTGTAAAGTAAATAATAATAAAATATTGAATAAAATAATGTTAAATCTATCTGCTTTATATGCACTAGCGCATAAAATAGTTATTTATGTTACTAGTGCGAAAAAGTAGGTGATTTCCGAAGAGTGTATAAGTAGTCACGAGTTGGAACTTACATTTACGCACGTGTCTCATACATTTTTTTAAATAGATTTTTTGTACCTTATGATAGAATATATGTAATCGACTAATTTATAATTTTTTTCTCAAATAATAACAACTCTTTGGTTCGGGCTGACGACGGAGTAAACGAAAAACCATCCAAGAGCGAGTCGGACTCGCGCACGAATGGTTACGTACCATTATCTATAATTATTATCCCTTAAATATGTATTTTGTTCTGTTTTTAACAGTTAATTTTGTTGTTATAGCGGCAACAGAAACACATATTTATGAAAATGTCTACTGTCTAAAAACACGGTTCATGAGATACAGCCTGGTGACAGATGGACAGATAGACAGACAGTGGAGCCTTAGTAATAGGGTAGCGTTTTACCCTTTGGGTACGGAACCCTAAAAATTAAATAAAAATACTAAAAAGAAAAAGCATCAGTGCGGAAAAGTGCCCCTTTCCGCACGATTTGACTGCTTGTAAAACGCTCTCTTCGGACATTGCAACAACAACATAGCATTGTAAAAGCATCTTTGTGTCTTTGCCTAAGTGTAAAATGTACATTTATGTACATTTTATCTAAGTTTGTTTTAAAATGTACATAAATGTACATTTTACACTTAGACAAAGATACTTGGAATACCCCACTTCTGGCAAGTTGTCATCTGCCACCCATAAAATGTAATAACAGTAGTACTTAAGTAGAAACATTGTAAAAATCGATATGAAAAGAATGGCCCCGAGTTTCTTGCCGCTTCTTCTCGGTAGGCTCTAAATATTTTGAAACGTGGCGGTAGTCTTTAGAGTACATTATAATGAATAATTGACGTGTATAAATGCGTCATTAATGCCAAACATGAATAAATGATTTTTTACTTTGAACTTAAAATTATTTTGTATGAGAGGTTATACACCACTTACGCCATGTTGTTATCCTTTTCAGAGAAAACGCGCACCAAAAACTCCCCCTCTTCGTTTGGTTCGAAGGTCGACGGCACGATCACGTAGCTGCCAGGCTCTAATTTGAACCTTAAACATATTGAAATAAAGATTATGAACAAACTCTCCAACATTTCCATGTCCACTTAAAAGTACAGTGATAAATTAAGTAAGTTTATTAATTATAATAATACAAAGATACCGGCTGCACTCACTTGGTATGATGTCTATTAGATATAAGAATTATTCTATTGACAAAAAATATACACTAAAAAACATACAATACATAGAAATGAGCACATACTTACTAACTTAATTATTTAGGGCGTTACTTATAAACGCTGATTAACTTTAAATGACGTTATTTAGTAGTGCGTATGATACAAATGTTCTGCGCCGTACTAAGTGACGTTATTTAACTTTAAGCAGCGTTGAAAAGTAAGGCAGTTAAAAGATTATTTTAAGCAATTGAAGTTAACTCAATAGGAGTTCTCTCAGGACAGCTGCCAGAATCATAAGGCATAAAGCACTTATTGACATCAAATTGTTAATATTCATATATTAATTGCAATGTACTACTTAAGAATAAGTTCTAGACAACAGATTTCAGATTGCGCTTTATTCCCATGCATTTTGTTTGAAATTTGAATAGAATAGGATGCCGCCCGTGCCATGTCCGCGCCCGATGCCCGATATGTGGGATTTGCGCCTAAGTCTTCTATAAGAAGTCTAGCAGAAATTTGCCACTCGCCAAGTCACTCCAAAAGTAATGGATTATTTATATGATATATATGAGAACGGCTAGTGCGAATAATCTATCTATCCACAGTTTTCCTTACTATAAATAGAATAGAAATGTTGCCATAACGTCCATACAAACAGTGTCAAATATCTATCTCTAGTAGGGTAATCCGACGATAAATTATTGGCACCGGCCTAAGGCGGATATATTCGACTTTATGTTTTTTACTGTTTCATTCGATTGGATCGTCGACGTTTCGACATTTGAAACGTCGTCGGACTGAAACCTACATAATATCAAGTGAGTGTTACCGGTATCTTCGTATTATTATGATGTGTGATACTCACGATAGTTTTCAAACTCTAAGTTACTTTATTGTTATTGTAACAAAGTGAATTCATTGATATGTAAGATATAAATAAGGTGCGTTCGTTTAGAATTTAGGGCACAGAATCCCAATTCGAACGCCCATTGTGAGCGTTTTTAGCGTTGTTTTCGCTAAAAACCCTCACAAGGGTTCTATTCGAACGCACTAATAAGAGTATTACTAATAGTAGAACTATTTGTGAACGAGTTCGTCCGGGGAAGTAGTGTCACCATATCCTATATCTATCGCGAAGCAATGTTCGCTTTACTGCGTTCCGGTTCGATGGGTATGGTTGCCGGCGATATTACAGGCTCATGAGAAATGTCTCTGGGTTACGGGAGCAGTGTAGTTCGTCAGTTGTGAGGAAATGCATCTGTTCTAGGCAGATGTTACCACTTAACGTTAGGTGGGCCTAGGGTTACCATATTTCATGATTTGTCCTGAGATTTCAGGAATTTTAGACTCTTAGGAATACGGCCGGATTTTAGAAATCTTAGAAATTTATGGATTTTCAATAAAATAATGTAAGTACATTTTACACAAGACCTCTTTAATAAAAAGTAAAAACAAACTAACGCGGCGAAGGGCGGTGCGTGGGAGGTGGGCGCTGTTGCCATCCCCGCTAAGTAGCGAGAGCACCGCAATCCGCAGTGTATGAAAACGATAACAATATTACTTTTTTACACTGTTAAGTATGTTTGAGAGAAAATTCTCAAACTGCAACAAAATCAGGGCTTTTATCCGGACTTTTGATGTTTTCATCTGGTAGCTGGGCTTCGTGTTTGATCCGTTACTAGATAACAATAAAATATACCTTAACGCAACACAAATAAAGTAGTAATTACCTAGCACTGACTTCCCTCAGGTTGATAAAGGCCTGCGAGCGTCCCACACTGGCGTTGTACTTGAAGAAGTTGACGTCTAAGGGCTTGGGCACATGGCCGTAGTCGGGGAGGCGGTAGATCGCGAACCCGATGGTGAGGCACTCGAGGCCCGCGTGACGTTGGGAACGGCGATTCTTCTGCATAAGGGCTACGATTATCTGGAAATTATATAAGGTTTATTTATTATCCGAAGGGCTATTATGTATCTCGTTGCTACTAATGTGAAATCGAATAAAATGGCCACTCTACGTCACTTTTGTCAGCTCCAGTCATCAACTTGCTAACATTTTTGCTTACTGGAGTTATCAAAACTAACATAGAGCCGCCATTGTTGAGACAGGCCGGTTAGCGCAGTTGATAGCATCCCTGCCTTCTGAGCCGCTGGTCCCGGGTTCGATCCCCCCGGACAGGTCAAACATTTGTGTGCATGAACAATCCTGTTTGATCAGTGTCTGGGTGTATATAAGTATGTATATCAGTCATCAGGTTACAATAGTACAGGCTATGCCTAGTTTGGGACCTGAAGACCTTTGTGTGGATGTTGTCCCATATTATTATATTATTATTATTGTTCAAGATTTCAATCAACCTTTGTTAGCAACTGAGATTCATAATAGCACTGCAGATTGCGGTGAAATGAATGCCGTGGTCCGTTTTGCGATAATTTCGCTCACAGTGCTATCGTCTACCAAAGCTGGTCCGAGACAAATATCGCGATTTTGACAGCTCGTAAGCGTGTTGTTAATTCGGACCAGAGTTGTAGCAATAACGAACCATTTGCGCGCGAAAAACAAATTCATAAAAATATCGTGCATAGTGTGAAGGTTAACTATGTGGTGTGTGGATTAAAAAGAAATAATGGAATGGATGGACCGACTTTTACAACTTTTACATCAAAAAGAAGGGACACCAGTAAAGACATTGTAGAAATAAACAAACACCTGTCACTTTTGACAGAACGCTTACGACGATTATGGTGTAGAGCATGGTTCATGTAATCGTCAATATGGCGGCAGTTAAGACGTCATCGATGACGTAGCGTGGGCCATCGTAATCACGCTCACGGTGAAAGGGACCGACTGTTATCGCGCTAATAGCGATTATGGCTCAATTGGGACCGTACTGGAAGTAAACTTGTAATTTGCAGCAAGGCATTCTTGCAACGGGCAAGTAGATGGCATCCGGTCGGGTAGTCGATAAACCACGACTCTGTCAAGAGTGAACGAGTAAGGAGGAGGATTCTTACAATATGCAAACGACTTCCAATTCTATTTATACCCGAAGTTGATGATAAATTATATATAAACAAAAGGTTTTCTGTTAAGTATGTTAACGGGCGTAAATTTTACATTTTATAAAAATAATCTCGGATTTCCTTTTAAATCATTGTATTTCTCGAACAAAGTGTTGTGGAAAGTAATCGTTAGATATTATTAAATAGAAAATAGAACAATTATAGGAATACTGATCTTAATCACTATTATTCATGGGCATAACACCTTCTACATAATTTATAAGTGATATTCTAGAACTTAGGCAAAGAGTTGCGATTTCATCTTCTGTGAGTTGAAGAATCCAATTCAGAATCACTGCTATCGGAATCTCCGACTGGGTTATAAATTATTCCGTCATATTATCCATGAGGCGGTCTCTTTTGACTTAAGCTTCTTCGATTGTATTGACGCTATAGTATAACTAGTATAATAATTTCACGCGGAGCGTGCGCGGGTAGCGGGGGGCGGAATGTGATTGTTTGTCACCGCGTTGCTACCATAGCAACGCGGTGACAAACAATCACATTCCGCCCGGCCCCTCGCCCCGCACTTCGATTGAGACCCGAAGATGTGTTCTGAGCATAGTTCAACTTACGTGCCGCGTACTTTACACGCATTTGCTTTCTCTCATACTAGCTGCTCTTTGCGGTTTCACCCGCGCGGTGATAGATGATGATGATGATGATGAATCTTATGTAGCCTATGTTAATCAGAATGAATGTAGCTTTCCAATGGTGAAAGAATTTTTGAAATCAGTCCAGTACTATTTGAGCCAATTCGTTATAAACATACTTACATACAAATCTTTCCTCTTTATAATATTAGTATAGAATTATAGATATCCGTGTCCTCTGTAGTGAGGTGTATAGTTTGATTAGTACAAAAGTGTACTCACGGTACACTTGTTCTCGTCGTCGCCTTCATCAGGGTCCTGCAGCGTCACAGTGTACTGCGGATTGCGCCAGAACGACTCCAGATAGTTACGGCAACCGCCCGCCGTCACACCTACACAATATTATACCTTTTACCCGACTGCGTCGAAGTCTAAACAAGGGTTGTGTGTTCGAGCTGGAGGCCAATTGTACTATATCACAAGGTTCAACAATCTATCTCGCTGCAACTGCAGTGCAACTCCGGTTGTCGATTATTACCCAAAAAGTCATTCTACTATTTCTATAGACAAATTTAAAAACACTACTATACACCCTATTTGTATAATTACCAAAAAAAAATGGGCGGTACAAAAGTGTTAATACATTGTAGATATGTAGTCAAATTTTTTTATTACTTCACAGTAAAATAATTATTAATTGTTAAAGTTTTCGAAAATTCCATCTAAAAGTATGGACACCATCTTAACAAAAATACTACATGCCTATGTACAAATTATTAATGAAAACACATGATTCGCGTCAGTGAAAAAATATCTCTCTTACTCTTTCTTACACCCCCCACCCGAGCGTTCGGTGTGAAAGAGATTGTCGACTTTCGGCTTTCGTTCGTTCGTTTTCGGAAGAAACAAAGGCCACGCGGTGGCAGGGCGGAGGGTGCGGGGTTGGTCCGGTGGCCAGGTCTAACGAGCTAGGACGCGAGTTTGCCGAATGTTATGATCATTATGAATGATACATTTCTATGTAGGGGTGTTAAGTTTCATGCATAAACCGCGCGCATGTAGTATATCTTAATGAATAGTGGAAATGCCTAGAATAAAAATTGTAGGTGTGAATCAATCTAGACGTTTAACCAAATATTGATGATTATGTGGGTTTTTTTTTTAAAGTAGTTTTAAATATTCTTCCCATGTATGTATTAAGTACCAGCAGCATATAGTGCTGTTTTTTTTTTTTTGGTAATTATACAAATTAGGTGTATAATAAACTAGCTGCGCTCCGCGGTTTCACCCGCGTGGTGATGGATGATGATGGTGATTGTGAATCAAAATATATTGTTACTCAGGGATAACGTAGCATTCTAATTGTGAAAGGATTTTTGAAATCGGTTTAATAGTAGTTTATTCGTTACATCATACAAAATACAAACCTTTCCTCTTTATAATATTACAGAATAGGTATACATTAAACGCTACTATATACGAATATGAGTTAGCGTTCTTGATCTATTGAGTTCAAAATGGCGGCTTGCATTGGACTATTTAAATGAATTCCAAATTTGGCCACTGTAAGCGCTGAAGGCGCGGTCACGTGACGGTAAAGTAGCGACATCTAGCGACATGTCGGGGAAAAGCGATGTACTCTCTCTCATAACGGACTTCGGACGTCAAACGGAAAACATAATATAAAGCTTGGATCGATTGCTGGCGTCAACAGAAACGTAACTGCAGCTAAACTGTTATCAATAGCAGAATAAGAAATTGTGTAAAAATCACCATTCAGCTATTCAGCTACAGTTCGATTGCAATTTAGATAGTAGAATCGGCTCCCTGTATGTATAGATAAACAACGTAAAATGTTTGATATTAGTAACAAATTCGCTCGTGCACAACACCAACCCATAGTTACAGTATGGAAACTAAGCCTAGTTAAGCGGTAATAAACTTATACGTGACCACTCGTCTTGACGCGGTTTCACTACTGACAGTACCGCGACAACCGCTTAGGGGTCTCGTCGATGCGCATGTTTGTGTGAGTGGGCCGTTTCGAACGTTTGTAGGTAGTTTCGGTACTGTTTCTCTATATTTATACTGTGACCAAACTAAGCTAGCAAACATAGTATTTTATAGCTCATTATTTTCACACTAAAGTTCTAACTCGTATACGATTGCGAATTACAGTCCTTAAAGTTGCCGTTTCTGCTCAATTGTCACTTTAACTTTGTGTCAACTTTTACAGTGGGCCTGGTACGAACAATTGTAAAGTAACGTGTCGTTCACGTGAAACAGTACAAACTGTCATTTATCTAGGGTAACTGCGGCACAGATAGCTCATAGTTTGTACGCCGAAGCTTGACACGTTGACGTTTACCATCTGGATACTTTTTCGCAAGTAGTTTGTGCTACGGCCTCAGCTCCAACAAGCAGAATTGTTACTAAGTAAGTAAACTAATAAATAACTAATAAATAATAAATAACCAAGTGGCGTGCAATTGGAGAGGCCTATGTCCAGCAGTGGACTGCTACAGGCTGATGATGATGATGAAGTAAACTAATTTTAAAAAACTTCAATCGACAATTGATGGCAATTGAGATACGTAATAGCCCTGCAGATCTACAAAGTACACTTTTCGGGCTATTGTAGAAATAAATACGAGTATGTATTTTGTATTGCTATCGTCCATATGTTATTTGATATTCTTTTGCAAATCAGGTGTCTGGAAGAGATCGCTCTGAGCGACAAGAATACCCATGTTAGAAACCTAGTTTTTAACATTGTTTTATCTAATATTAACCTAGTGAGCTGCCGACTATGATCAAATTTGCAAACCAGAATTGCAAAAACCCCGCAAAAAAAAAACAAGTGACTGTCGCTTTTTCGTTGATATTACCGATCTGGTATCTTTCAAATGATAATTTGTTATGTAAAAAAAATTCCAGGTCCTTTACTGCATCCAAAAAACAAAACATTAGCTGAAATCTATTGTATATTTGAATAGATTTGGATCCTTATTTGATTTGGCCCTTATTGACCCTTGGCATACCTGTATGCCAAGGGTCAATAAAATTTTATCTATCTATGTATATTATAAAACGTACCTCTGACCCATTCGCCTTCAAACACGGACATTTCCCACTTTTTGGTGCATCCTTCGGGACACTCCTCGGGGTCCAAAGAGTCCGGGTTCAAGTTGCAGATCTCTACTCTGGAATAATAAAGAAAATAAAATGTAATCACCTAAAGAATAGACGATCTCAAAATACAATTGTTTCAAAACATCGTTAAGCTATCCTTTCCTACCGGCAGTGTGGCGCGATAACACGGCGCGGATCACGTTTTATTACGTGATGCATATAAACCAAGGTTTACTCAGAGGCCGAAGCACAGTCAATTTGCGAAAAAGTATTCGTATTGCAAACGTCAACGCGTCACGATTCGATGTACAGACTATGAGTTATGCGTCACAGTTGCCCTAGATACATGACAGTTTGTACCGTTTTACGTGAAAGACACGTTACGTCACACTTTCGCAGATATTCGTGCTAGACCCACTGGTTTAGTATGTAAGGGTTGTATCCACTCGTCAAATTACTTGGTCCAAGATTTCTTCGTAATTTGCGTAGTTGATTGCTTTCATAATTATATCAAAAATATCATCATTGAATTTATCAGGCTTGGCTGCAATATGGCATCATAATGTGGGGTAATATAATACGGACGGTGAAGAACTTTTTATTTTACAAAAAAAATGCGTTAGAATTATGGTAAATATTTACATCACAGAGAGCTGCCATCCTTACTTCGTTAAACACAACATTTTAACTCTTGTTTGTATATACATCTTAGAAGTTTATAAATTTGTATGAAAATATTCAAACTTTTTTAAAAAGGTAAGTCAAAATTTAAACTGACCATACAAATTGAGGCACGGAGACAGGTTGGTATTTCGAGGCTCCAAAATGAAAATGCATGGACAAAGTACATACACTATGTCTGTAAAAATATACCACATTCCTAATGCATTGAAATAAATAAAAAAAGATTATTTATAGCTAAGTTAAAAAATACCTAGTTCAAAATCTGAAATTGTATTTGCATCCTTTGGATTGAAATGTCAAAATCTTTGACCAAATTTCGGTGTTGTTAGTAAATTGGAATCAATGTTTGATGAAATCATTGAATTTATTTCATTAAACGTATAATTAGACAAAGATATTTGACGAGTGGAATACCAGCCTGACACCTGATTAAAATAAACACAAAAAACGGACCGTGAATACGACCCAATCGGGTTGGAAATTATACCGCCACTGCATGCAAGAGAAATTTGACAGTAATTATCTATAAAGGGCAGCCCGCGATATAGCTGTCACATCTAGAGACAAGGTACATTAGATAAAATCATTTTATCGAACAAATAATCAAGATCGAACAAGATCCGAATGCCTTATTTTCGTGCAATTTTTTTTTTGAATTTATGAAACGCTCGCAGCGGAGCTTGACTTGACCGATCAACAAATTAAGCAACGTTTGCTGCGGTCAGGGTTGGATGGGTGACCGCTGGCATTGTTTAACTAACCGTTACCGTGCGTCCGAAGGCAACTTAAGCCGTCGGTCCCGGTTGTTTGTCTTAGGACATTAGTCGTTAGGCTATGTCGAAGGCCTTCGGGCGGACTGATAACTTTGAAATGGGTTGGCCACTAAGCCTATCCAGTAAGCCGCACTGGGCCCGCCTCGTGGACTATCGCCCAATTCCTCTCTCTGAGAGGAAAGCCCCGGTTCCGGCAGAATAGGCTGATTATGATTGTGATGCTACTTATAAACATCTATACTTTGTTTGTTGATAGTAGAACTAATCTAATACAGTGTTCTTACTTTTTCAGTTGGAATAATCTATTATGACTCAAGATGGAATTTTAAATAAACTACGTAGAGGAGCCTCTTTAATTTTAAACTTAAAAATAATCATATGTTCAAAAGTGTGTTAGAATGGTGTGTGGTGGGGAATACGGAGGGCAAAAGACCCCGCGGGCGATCCCCAACCAGATGGAGCGACCAATTAAAACATCCTTCCTCAATCGAGTTTTGCTCAGTTGTCAGAGACGCAATGGATATGATGCTACTTATAAACAACTATACTTTGTTTGTGTTGATAGTAGAACTAATCTAATACAGTGTTCTTACTTTTTCAGTTGGAATAATCTTTATGACTCAAGATGGAATTTTAAATAAACATACGTAGAGGAGCCTCTTTAATTTTAAATTTAATAATAATCATATGTTCAAAAGTGTTAGAATGGTGTGTGGTGGGGAATACGGAGGGCAAAAGACCCCGCGGGCGATCCCCAACCAGATGGAGCAAACAATTAAAACATCCTTCCTCAATCGAGTTTTGCTCAGTTGTCAGAGACGCAATGGATAGGCACCGATGGAAGCAGATCATACGATCTCGGTGTACACCATCCACATCCACCGATGGCCACAATCCTCAGTCATGAGGAAACGACCACAGAGAGAGAGAGAGAGAGTGTTAGAACTCACCTTGAAAAATGAGTGACGAAGTCCTTGAACGACATCCAGAACTCGCCGTCGTCGTCGAACGTCAAACCGAGCTCTTCCTTCTCAGACTCCGGTATGTAACGCCACTCCGGAGATCTGAAATAGAAAAAACATCAATAAAAAACCTCTAGATAGCAATTTTAGAGAGAAAAATTCACATCCTCGGACGGGATTCAAACCAGCGTCTTCAGACAATCCGTGTCAGACACCAAGACCACCTGAGGCACACCGACGCACGAGGTCCGAGCATCGTGTTTTAACTCTCTATTCGATTTTAACCATCGTATGGGGATGTAAAAATCCTTTGCATGCGTTTTGTAGGGCAAGTATGTATCTCAGTTACTAACAAATGTTGTATGAAATCTTGAAAAATGGCGGCTCTATGTCAATTTTGTCAGCTCCAGTCATCAACTTACAAACATTTTTGCTTACTGGAGTTGTCAAAACTGACATAGAGCCGCCATTTTTCAACATTTCAATCAACATTTGTTAGCAACTGAGATACGAGTACATAATAGCACTGAGGATCTACGTTTTTCAACTGATTACCAAAAAAGGAGGTTCTAATTCGTCGGTTTTATGCGTGTTACCTCATAAGTTTTTACCAAGTGCACTGACTTTGAAGATTATTTTTTTATTTTCAAGCAGTAGGCCTAGCACGAACATTTTGGTAAGTGCAATATAATGGCACCGTTGACAATATGACTCAAAGGTTTTCCAATAAGAAGGTTCATTTCGAATAGCCTGCTACTCGTATTTGGTCAGCTATCAATTTAGGAGCTGTCATCTTTCGACATTTGACAAGTTAAAACTACGCCATTATTAAAAATTATACGATACACACTTCAACAACGGACTGAAATTAGATATTTCTCTTTACTTCTGGGTATATTTTATTCAGAATTGTCGTCACGTAACTTGATGCTCGCTAAACTAACGAAAAAATATCCAAAATTAAATGTAAATATACTTTTTTGTTAAAATCTATATTAAAAAAATGGCCCCGAGCTTCTTGCCGCTTCTTCTCGGTAGGCTCTATATATTTTGGAACGCAGCGGTAGAGTTTTTAAAGTACATTGAATAATTGACGTTCACGAGTGCGTCTTTGATGCCTACATTGAATAAATGATTTAGACTTTGACATTATAACATAAGAAAAATAAACATATACTATCTCTGACTACACCAAATTTAAGACTTACTTATCACTCCAGGGTCCATTCCACTCAGCCTCGTTTCCCCAGGGGTTTCTCAGCCGTAGCAGCGGGATCTTTCCCTGGCGGCCCGGGGTCTCGATGTCCACATACTTCACGCGCGTGATGGAATACGCGTGCCCACGGATCAGGCCCATGGGGGTTTCCGCTTCCAGGATGTTGGGGTCTGGCTATAATAAGAATCATTTATTTCCTCAAAATACGAGTATACAAACAGCACATGTGCATGTTACAAATCAGGTCGTGAATAAAATATTGGTGAACTCAGATCGTATTTTGCCCATATGTGTGCAAATTTGTCGAGCGACGACATGCATAAAAGGAACATTATATTTATAATAAAATTAAATATAAACTTAATACTACGAGTCAATAATAATAATAATAATAATACACCCTTTAGCCATTCACACCAACGTTGCCCCTTTTGTCACCATTGATGGTGGCTTTTATGGGGGGCCCGTTTAGTGAGTGGCAAGTCACCACCTGCCTAAATATTTTAAGATGAGACTGAAATTGGCAGGTGCCGTAGTCTCGACCATAGCCCACTATCTCCCGTATCACTAATAAGTACATTTCAATAACCATGCCATTTTACCCATTTTTGTAATAGATAACCTGTAACCTTCCATCCAAAATGTTTCTGTTTTTATACTACATTGTATTTTTATATCAAACAGGCCTCTAAGTGTTGGCTACAGCCCCACTTATGCCTTTGTAAAGGACCGGGTGAAACCCGTGAAATTGGTTGAATAAAAATAATAATAATAATTTGAATATCTATTAAGTAATATGAATGGATGAATAGTAAAACAATAAATTTGAAGCCTATGAATGTCCTAAAATAATAATAACAATAATAATGTCAACTTAAATAATAAAATAAATAATTGAAAAGGAGCCTCGCTCTACGGTATAAGACTTATACAGGGTATTTGGTAGAGGGACCGACAAACCAATTGAGCGTGTTCGGGGGACCACTTGGAGAATACAAGTTGGCCAAAAAAAAATCCCCGACACCCCAATTTTTTTTAACTTTTTATTGTGAATTTTCTCGTTTTCTCCAATATTGTACCTACGAGTGTAAAGTGTTTTAAGACCGGATGTTTTTAGTTTTTACAAATTTTACAAATGTTATGGTGGTAAATAGGTACAATTTCGGAGAAAAAGGGAAAAATCACAAAAAAAAAGTTACAACATATTAGGGGTCTGGGATTTTTTTTGGCCAACTTGTATTCTCCAAGTGGGCCCCTGAACACGCTCATTTGGTATGTCGGTCCCTCAACCAAACACCCTATATAATTTTAGATTTTATTAAATTGCTCCTCTGCTACCAAATTGGACTTTATATCAGCCCTGATCCTACATATACATAGATTCTCATAAGTTTTTAAACTGACATGGTCACTAATGCAAGATATAACGTTAGAAACGGGATATTTACAATGTATTGTATTTATTGTAAGTACTCGATATTTCGGCACAGTGGCATGTTCACAAGTAAACTCTATAAAAGAGTTAAATGTACTCGTGAACATGGCGCATGCAACTGTGCCGAAATATCGAGAGCTCACAATAAATACAATACATGTAAATATCCCGTTACTAACGTTAATTCTTGTAGGTTCTCATGTTTTTTTAGCAGATTTTTCTCCACAATAACCAATGCCATGTAGACATAAGAGGTATTATCTCCATGCTAAATCCTTACCTCGATACTGCACCCACTGAGAGAGTTGCGTTCGTAAGCCTTAAGCAGGATGGTGTAGAAATTCGGGGGTAGTTCTGCGATGTCATACATCTCGGTAACGCCACCGGTGAAATCCTCCATCGCCTCGCATGTAGACCCGCCCTTAAGTGCTTCATACGAACCATGCAGTCTGGAAATAGAGACGGAGAAGAGACCTCCATGATGTTTTTTTGAAAAAAGTGACGTCAGCACTGCTGACGCCACTTATATTCTGTTCCAAATAAAACTCCAAAACTCCCTGATAGGTTTCGTATATTCGACCGGTAGCGTAACAACGTCCCAGAGAGGTCCGTACAATGCGGGGTTTTTTTTTTTTTAGAACGGACTAATGCTGTTTCTTTCTACCGGCATTTACAGCGTCACCGGACGGTTGGCGAGCGCAGATGGCACTCAGCCAGCTCCTCCCGTCGCCAGTGCAACCGCTTTTATAGGTTACGGCGTGCTTGCATGTGGTCGTTTTAAACATTAAGATTGCAATACAAAGTGATGGCATGCGATTTATAATTAATTGTACATCGTAATAAAGTTAAATTATTTTGAGAATAATTAAATTATTAATTTTAATTGGAATAATTTACTGTAAACAATTTCAAAAGTATGAATCTATGTTTTACAAATCAATTCAAATAATCAATTTAACAAATCTAATTGTTATAGGCTAATTATTATTGGCTAATTATTGTATCCGCGCCGATAGGTATTTAAATAGTAAGAGTCGATTCACAGTCACATATTTCTAAGACTGCACTGTACAGTGGATACACGCTATATGTAAATTATTAATATATAATATACATAACAAAGCTATGTGTAAATTATTTCATAGATATGATATATGTTGTATAGTTATATCACTAAGTATTTTTTTTTGTAATTAGTTATGTAAATGGATTTTTTAAAAATCTCGTTATTACCTGTAGTTAATAAAAAAATATTGTTCTAAGAAAAGCTGCTGATGTTCGTGATGTCATGAATAAGGGTTCCGGCTGAAAATCAGTGACTAGGATCTAAATTAGATCTTAGTTAAATGCTGAGTTGGGACCTGTTTCCGTGACAGCACGCAGTATTGTATAAATACCTTAATGAAATGTATGTACCTATACATTTCATTAAGGTATTTATACATATTTTATATATATATATACTTCTTTGTTTAATTTTTTACATTAACCTAATGTGTACCTATATTCTAATTTTGTATTTTGTTTTTATGTATTTATATAATATTATGTGTGTCCGAGAATAAATATATTTCATTTCATTTCATTTCTAAACATACGGTGTACGCTAAAACTTGCTATTGGCGAAGAGAAAACAATTTTGAAATTAAAAAAAAATTATAGCTGAAAGAGACTAGGGATCGAACGGCAAAGTTAAGTTTGTCGGAAAAATTCTTGGGGCGAAAATGGGCGAACTATTAACCTTATAAACATACCTCTATGTAAGTTTTTAAACTATCGTGGTCACAAATATTAGAAGTATTCGAATTATCCCGTTGATTATTTGAATACTTCTAATACCTCTATGTGTTTCTGAGAAAAAGGGTTTCACAGACAGACAGTCAGACAACAAAGTGATCCTATAAGCGATCCATTTTCCTTTTGCGGTGCGGAACTCTAAAAATAAAAGGGGTGATAGACGTGCGAGTTCGCGAACTTGTGGCTCGACGGCCTTTTTCCGCTGGTGTGTCACCCTAAGTGCGAGTTTAAAACCGCCGAGTAAGTTCGGAGGCGATCAGACAAGTTTGAAATTTCGCTCATTACCCGCCTCCGCTCGTACGTGTGACAACACTGCGAGCCGCGAGCCGCCATTTTTTTCGCCAATTGGTGGACGCGCAACGCTTTTAGTGTTTGAGGTTTTTGTAATTTTAGTTAATTTTGTTTTTATATAACTAAACATTTCTTTTCTTAATACATAACATAAACAAAAAGTTAATACGAAATTATAATTTCTAAATAACACAAAGCTTCTTCTGTCGACGACATCGCAATACAGAGTGAGTAAGCTTCACGTGTATCACCGACGTCGAGCCGAGTAAGTTCACGATCTTTTAAGACGCGTAATTTAAGTTTGTACGTCTATCACCCACTTAACCCGTCCAATGTCTACTAATTTCGGTTTCTTTTCGAACTACGTATAAAAGTTCAGATAAAAAATACTACACTTGAATAGTTTGACCACCTAAAAGCAAGTTTTACCGGTGGAATACATTGGATCTGATACAAGTGCAATTTGAAAAATTTAATTCCATTACTTCCATTCCATTACTTTGGTAAAAATCAGTTATTGGAGTGTAACTCAAAAACTACTGGACCGAATTGGATGAAATTTAAATGGGAAGCACCAGCTTTCAAACAAAGAAAGAATTTTGAGAATCGGTTCACCCAGTCGAAAGATATGCCGTAACAAACATTAAAAAAAAACAAGTGCAATTTGAAAAATTTAATACCGACTTCCATTCTATTACTGTGGTATAAACTACTGACCCGAATCTCATAAAATTTATATGGGACCACACGGGAAGCACCAGCTTTCAAACAAAGAAAGAATTTTGAGAATCGGTTCACCCAGTCGAAAGATATGCCGTAACAAACATTAAAAAAAAACAAGTGCAATTTGAAAAATTTAATACCGACTTCCATTCTATTACTGTGGTATAAACTACTGACCCGAATCTCATAAAATTTATATGGGACCACACGGGAAGCACCAGCTTTCAAACAAAGAAAGAATTTTGAGAATCGGTTCACCCAGTCGAAAGATATGCCGTAACAAACATTAAAAAAAAACAAGTGCAATTTGAAAAATTTAATACCGACTTCCATTCTATTACTGTGGTATAAACTACTGACCCGAATCTCATAAAATTTATATGGGACCACACGGGAAGCACCAGCTTTCAAACAAAGAAAGAATTTTGAGAATCGGTTCACCCAGTCGAAAGATATGCCGTAACAAACATTAAAAAAAAACAAGTGCAATTTGAAAAATTTAATACCGACTTCCATTCTATTACTGTGGTATAAACTACTGACCCGAATCTCATAAAATTTATATGGGACCACACGGGAAGCACCAGCTTTCAAACAAAGAAAGAATTTTGAGAATCGGTTCACCCAGTCGAAAGATATGCCGTAACAAACATTAAAAAAAAACAAGTGCAATTTGAAAAATTTAATACCGACTTCCATTCTATTACTGTGGTATAAACTACTGACCCGAATCTCATAAAATTTATATGGGACCACACGGGAAGCACCAGCTTTCAAACAAAGAAAGAATTTTGAGAATCGGTTCACCCAGTCGAAAGATATGCCGTAACAAACATTAAAAAAAAACAAGTGCAATTTGAAAAATTTAATACCGACTTCCATTCTATTACTGTGGTATAAACTACTGACCCGAATCTCATAAAATTTATATGGGACCACACGGGAAGCACCAGCTTTCAAACAAAGAAAGAATTTTGAGAATCGGTTCACCCAGTCGAAAGATATGCCGTAACAAACATTAAAAAAAAACAAGTGCAATTTGAAAAATTTAATACCGACTTCCATTCATTACTGTGGTATAAACTACTGACCCGAATCTCATAAAATTTATATGGGACCACACGGGAAGCACCAACTTTCAAACAAAGAAAGAATTTTGAGAATCGGTTCACCCAGTCCAGAGTTTTGAGGTATCAAACATAAAAAAAAATACATTCGAATTGAGTACCTCCTCCTTTTTTGGAAGTCGGTAGAAAATTAGTTACAAACAAGAGGTATAAATTGTGTAATACATTTGGTGTATGCGCGAGAGGGTTTAGCACTTTTTTGCACGTACACATGGTGTACGCTTGACACGCAACGGGTTAAAGATCACTCACTTGGCGTACGCTTTCTCGAGAAGTGCGCTCCAAAACTCATTGTTCTCCGAAGAGTGTAGGAAGACCAACTTCCCCCTGTACGTAGGCAGACGGTCGTCAATAACCACGTCCACCCAACGGCCGTACTGCCAGAATCTGCAAAATAAACCATCATTATTATATTACTATGAATATTACCTACTTACTGACTAATGTATTCTACCGTAATACTATTCTTTGTTTTTATATATGTATTTATTTTAGAAATAATTATTCATTAATATTAAAATAATGTATAATATAATATTAATGACTATTGAAATGGGTAATATCAATTAATCAACAAATAAATGACTATTATGTATGATTGATAAAAATGATAATTTAAATTGCAACAATGTAGGTAATGATTTACAATAAAATTTGCAGATTGTAGGGTGCATGTACTTACTTATCCTACCACAAATTGGAATAATTATTATCAATTTTTGATTTATTTATTTTTTATTAATAGACTACAAGTATGTAAATTGTAATTTACGCAATTATTTTTTTGTGTACATTTTATCTGACCTGTTATTTTGTTATTATCAATAAATATTATCATTATCAAAAGAACTTTGGAAATATGAATTTACTCGTACATGTATGCTATATATAAATAAATAAGTATTTCTTTTAATATTACGTGAGTAATGCCGTATTTCTAATTAAAAATGAGTGAAAACTACGTTACTTTTTATAGCAAAATAAATAAATATTACTAGAGACTGCATGCGACTTCGTTCGCGTAGTAAACGCGGCCTTCGGCTTCATCATAACCTCCCATCTTTTCTAGATTTTTCTTTCATAAGAACCTTCTACAATAATTAATTAACAAAAAATCTAACTCCAATCTAACTACGCTAAACAAAAAGAGCCACAAACGACATTTTCACCCACATATTCCTAATTCGAACGCCCTTGTGAGCGTGTTTAGTTTTATTTTCGCCAAGAGGCTATTCGAACGCGCTAAATATATTGCAAAGTTAGTAATATTAACTTGCTCACTAGTTACGACTAACAAAGGTTCAAAACAATATTTTAATATATGACTTTCTGAATTTCCACGTAATTAACCAAAAGATTTACGTTAGTTAAATGTAGACTGTAGTTTTAACTATTGGTGTAAGGGTTTTGCAGAGTTACTTATAATGCGGAATTTCGGTAAATACGTATTGTAAGTTTCTTATAAATATACACAGCTGCCACTCTTCTTAAAGAGATCATCGCTAGTACTATAGATAGGTATATAAGATACTCGTACCATAGATACATAGAGTTCGATAGTGTTGCCTTCTTAGTACTAGTGCTATGATTATATTGATTCACAGGATCTATACATCTATGCAGATCAATAAAATTGAAGTATCTGTTTGTAATTCCAAATTAACAGCTTTCACTGAATACCGCTACTTATATAAAAATGTTTTTTTATAATTTGTATATTGTATAAATAAATAATTTTATATAATTAATTCTGAATATTAAAGATACGAATATTGTAAGATAACTATAATTAAGGTTTATAATATTATTATGTAATAAGTACTGCTGAACGGCAGAATATAGTGATACTATAAAATGTATGTATGTAACAGCAACTAAACTTAAATTCGCAATAAACGCTTGATTGATTAATTTTTGTCTGTTCCGGCTAATCTCAAAATTTAACGGGACTTTCACTGGCAGAGAGTTGATGTTATAAAGATTAACTTAGGCTACTTTTTTTAATCATTATCATCATCCATCACCACGCGGGTGAAACCGCCGGCTAGTTAATAGTATAATATTTTCATCACACACGCTTGTAAGGTGGCTCATATTACATCGTTTTTAGGCTCGGATTCCATGATTTTAAACACATGTGCATTTTATTTTACCATTACCGCACCAGTACGTTATAGAATCATCCCGATCAAATTAAATTTGTATCTCGTTGCAAGTTATATGCATGTAAATGAAGAAATGAATCTTAATTAACCCGGGTAATACTTTATTTTTTAACGACATTACTTAGCTTGACTTGTTAAAACTAGCAAAGAGTTTTTTATGTGCATAGCTAAAAACAGTACACTTTTCAATAAACAAATAAAAGTGTGCTCACTATGGATAAAAGATCTTAAAGGTAGAAGATATATAAAGTTACGCAATAAATATGAAAACTTTTGCTTTACTATTTTATTTAATTTTTATGTTATTATATTTTATTTTATTTTGTATTGTTTAATTAAACGGGTACGAAAATAATACAAGTCTGTGAACTCCTCGCATGTTTGATGAAAAACGTGGTATGGCACGCGTGTGTGATGTTGATTATCCACTCACTTGTATCATAATGTACTATTAACGCTTCCGTACATACAATATACATTATTGATTGGTACTTTACCTAAAGTGGAAGACTCCGGCATAATCTTCATCGAAGCTCTGATCATCTGGCACCACTTGGAAGAACAATCTGAAATTGAACAAGTACAATTTGAAAAATTTAATACCGACTTCCATTCTATTCAGTTATTGGAATGTAACTTAAAAACTACTGGACCGAATTTGATAAAATTGAAATAGGACCACACGGCAAGCACCAGCGTTCAAACTAAAATTTTGAGAATCGGTTCACCCAGTCGAAAGTTATGAAGTAACAAACTTAAAAACAAAAAAAAAACAGTCGAATTGAGTACCTCTTCCTTTTTTTGGAAGTCGGTAGATAAAAAGAATTAAGTAAACCCGTGCCATAACATTACGCTATAGCTTCTCTAAAGGGGGTCGAAAAGGGGCACAGTACTCGTAATGTAAGACTAATCATCGTCATCAAATTAGTTAAAGGTAGACTGTAGTTTTAACTCAGCCTTAGGACGTCGACTGCTGACCATATGCCTCCTCTCAATGATCTCATATTAAAAAAAGGTAGATATGGTACTCGCTTATATATACTACTAGCTGACCCGCCAGCGGCTTTGCTCGCGTGGCATTGCGGGATACGGTAATTACAGATTACAATGGGTCAGATTTCAATTAGGTCGAAATTCACAAAATCCCGTCTTAGTGAGTACATACGAGTAGGTCTTAAAAAGAACCCCCATGCAAAATTTTAACTTTTAGCACTCGCAGTAACGAAATTTCATAATAAACAATCAACCCCAAAAAAACCCCTTAGGGGTTGAATTTCATAAAATCCCGTCTTAGTGAGTACATACGAGTAGGTCCTAAAAAGAACCCCCATGCAAAATTTTAACTTTTAGCAGTCGCAGTAACGAAGTTTCCTAATAAACAATCAACCCCAAAAAAACCCCTTAGGGGTTGAATTTCATAAAATCCCGTCTGAGTGAGCACCAACGTCTTAAATAGAACCCGCATGCAAAATTTGAAACTCCTAGCACTTGTAGTTCCTGAGATTTCGTGATGAGTGAGTGAGTGAGTGAGTGACTTTTCTACTTATATAGATACAGCCACATTTGCTGTTGAACGATATAATGCTGCTACCCGTCATAAAATTACGTCTAAGAACCTCAGTGAAATAAGTTCTTGTACACGCGAAAGCTGGGACAACATTGACTTCGTGTCAGTTCTAACATAACGAATCTATCTATTTATTTATTTATTTTTATTTATTTACTGGAAGACCAACAGCTATATAATACATTATGTCAATTATAGGTCCTCACGGATAGTTGTTGCATAATTATACTATAACTAATTGTGAACACGAATAACCGCAACGTAGTGCGTAGTAGATACCTAATACAAATATATCAGCCAAAAAACTCTGCTCATCAGTAGCCTAGCGGACGCTATGCTTGTACAAAACAAATCAATATCCAAGTGTTTAGATAAGTTGTTAAAGTTATTACTCGCTCTCTACACATATGAGTTCTGTCTATAATTACTATTGACGGCCGGCACACTTAAATTAAACATCAGCTGTCTTGAATGACCTAGTAAATTTAAGTACGAGTAGTAATCTTCGACGAAACTTTTTAATATCAGATCATTGCCCCATTGCCTCTTCCATGATTTTCCAAAAGGACCGGTTGGAAGCAGCCTGCATCCAACGTAGTCCTGGGACCTTCATCAGTCTGTCTGTCCACCGTGTCGGTGGACGACCTACGCTGCGCTTGCCGGTCCGTGGTCTCCACTCCAGAACCTTCTGGCCCTGTATATAAAACACTTTCTACTGCTCGCTTGGCGAACCGCCACTCTTAAGTTAGATGATTACGTATCTCAGGTACAATGAAATGTTGGTTGAATCACATACTGCCGCCATTTTTTTGGGTTTCAATCCACATTTGATTGAAACTGAGATAGTAACAGTCGTGCTGATCAATAACATAAAAATTAAAATCTATATTTTAACCAATATATGACTTTATCTATAATGTGATTTAGATATCAATGTATTAGTATACTGAATTTGTTATATTATGTTGGTGATTAATAAATAAATAGCGTGTGTTACCAGTGATGACTTATGGCACTGAAACGTGGTCTCTTACTATGAGCCTCATAACTAAGCTCAAAGTCGCACAACGAGCTATGGAGAGGGCTATGCTCGGGGTTTCTCTACGTGATCGAATCAGAAATGAGGAGATCCGTAGACGAACTAAAGTCATCGACATAGCCCAGAAAATTAGCCAGTTGAAGTGGCAGTGGGCAGGGCACATGGCATGCAGAACAGATGGCCGATAGGGCCGAGAAATTCTGGAGTGGAGACTACAGACCGGCAAGGGCAGCGTAGGTCGCCTACCGACACGGTGGACAGACGACCTTATAAAAGTAGCAGGACGACGTTGGATGCAGGCCGCTTCCAACCTGTCCTTTTGGAAAATCATTGGGGAGGCCTATGTTCAGCAGTAGACGTCCTAGGGCTGAGAAGATGATGATTATAAAATAAATAGCCAATAATGCTTACTTTCTGTGGAGAGTTAAGTTGGCAACGGCAGCCAGCAGCCAACAGTCTCCGAGCTCGCCCTGTTGCACGTCGAAACGACTGTACCCTTCCACGAACAGCTGGGGGTCGTCCGAGATTTCCTGAAATTAACAAGGTTACCATTTAACCAGTAGACTAGCCATTGGCAAAGCCAAGCGTTTCAGAGGTATGTATGGCCCGACTAATGTCCTCATACACATCCTCCACCTCATCATCCGGGTGCGACTTCGTCGGTGCGTATACCTGAATGACCTTCAGCGAATATCGTTTGGATACTCTGAGTATTAGGTATACGACCCTATTGGAAACGCTATCGATCGTAACTATGTTGTTAGTAAGGGACTTGTGGACGAGAAAACCGATACCACCTTGGGACTGTTGGTCGCCCTCCCGGTAGTAGAGTAAATTACCTGATTTTAGGGGTATCGTTTCCTCACCCGCTCTAGGGACTTCAGATAACCCCACAATGTCCTAGTGTAACTTACTCATTTCTTCTTCCAGCTCATAAATCTTCTCGTCTGTCCTCATCGTGCGTATGTTGTGTGTCACCAGGGCCAGTCGTCGTCGTTGGGGGTGGTAGCCGGGCGTCTGCCGGGGATTCTTAGCACCCCCTGCCCCACCGTCACCGTCACCAGGAATAGCGGGGCTGCCGGGGACTGGGGGCCTGGTTCCTATTGTGTCCGTTATTGGGGGATTTTGCCAATACTCGCTACGCTTGACAGACGGGTTGGCGAGCGCAGTTTTGGGGTTTTAATACTGGGAAGGTGCTGCTGCCCACCTTCCGATTGTTATCCCTTAGCAGATTTCTACGCACCCACGGGTAGAGTTGGGGTACTATTCTAAGCCGGTACCCCACGGCAAATCTATACAGTTATTGGAGTGTAACTCAAAATCTACTGGACCGAATTTAATGAAATTTAAATGAGACCACACGGGCAAAGCACGGGAATCACCAGCTTTCAAACAAAAAAAAAAGAATTTTGAGAATCGGTTTACCCAATCAAAAGTTATGTGGTAACAAACATTACAAAAAACAGTCGAATTGAGTATCTCCTTCTTTTTGGAAGTCGGTAGAAAATGTGACAACGGGTTAGATTTTATTGGTTGCTACTAACTGTTCCAACGGGCCAGTCAATCCTATCCAAAAGGCAACTTTAAGAAATGTGTACAGCTAAATCTACAACCCAGAGCTTGAATCGAGGATTGCATAGCTAGTACTTGACCACACTAAAAGAAAAAATCTTTAACCTACGAAGAAATAATTGTCAGGAAGCATAATTCAGAACAAATTTCACACAAAAAGTGGCCCTTCAAATCAAAACAACATATGATTCCAAATACAAATTACTTCCGAGGTTACAAATAGACATGTTCGGTGATTGGTTTAAATTCAGAAGGAAAGCAGGGATTGGTTTACGCGCGTGCTGCAACGTCTACAATGACAGCAGAGTCAGCGGCGTGGACGATGTTATGCAACAAGTGGACTGGACCAACTCAATAATAAATCAATCGTAAACTCGTATGTCTCGCGAAATATGATTAATTTATTAAGTTTTTGTCTAGAAGACATTAGAAGAGATTCTTCGCAATGTAGTAAAGAAAGATTATGAAACATTTTAGGCTTACAGATTTTACCAAAAAAAAAAGTCGTTATTTGCCCACTGGATGTTTTTCAGTGTTCCCAGAATACCTACATTATCAATTTAGAAAATTCAATCAATTTATAGAATTATTTTAGAAAAGCACTGTCTTGATATTACTGACAAATTAATTAGCAACTCAGCTAAACCACTTTAAAATTTGCAGAGGGTGAATTTTCATTGGCTTGAAAAATTAAACGTGCTTTAATTTGACCAAACAATGAACTGTTTTTTTAATGCTATATAGTTAACTATATTACATACCAACTGTAGGCAATCGTTTATTGTTCATTGTCTGTAGTATTTCTTTAAAGCGTAAACGCTTTGGAAGCGCCAATTCGCGTTTTTGCTGAATAAGTATTTGAAGGGTCACATAATAATGATTGATATACTCGTAGTATATTATGTCAATTATTCTTACCTGATGTAAAAGAACATTATTTGATTCATTCATTTGATTCATCATTGACAAGTTCAAGTTCCACAGACTACATTTAGAAATTGTTTATAAGTTTGTTATTGCCGAGCGGTTTCTATACACACACACGTTTTAAAAATCAATCATAAAACCGGTCGCGCCAGTCACGAATCGTCAGACGCGGCTGAGGCTTCTTAGAGAGAGGTCAGAGGACGTATCGCTTTGACGCCCGCGCTTACACAACTAAATATTAGTGCACTCAAAACTTCCTGATACTTATTGAGGTAACATTTCTAAGTGGGATTCTAACAAATAATTGTATATGACATCTAGTGCATCAACAATAGAAATTTCATTGTTATAATGACATCGACCTTTGAGGGGCTAGTATTTTGGTATTAACCAAATTTCTTATGCTTATACTTGGTATCCAGGAATCCATGCTGGAGCCGGAAACTGGTAGCACGAACTATGTGATGGTTAATAGTAGACACACCGTGTTTTGGATCGTATGAATCGTCTCATATAGAGATACCTTTTTTCTAGCAGGTGACCAGGACCTGATGCTGGATCCAGAAATTGGTAGCAGGAACTATTTGATGGTTGTTTTATTTGCTATTCTCATCTCTTTTTGGTAGGTACATGAGTTAAATCTTACTTTTTTCTAGTCTATGCTCATGTAGATAACATGTAGGTACATGATTAATAATTATTATTTTATGTTAATTAATGTCGATATTAAAAATAAAATGTGTCCTGCGTGATATTTTATTTCACCTTTTTGACCTACGTCTATTTGTGACATAAAAACCAAAGTAGATAAAAAAGATCCAAAAATTAATGCGCGCTATTTTGGTCAAGCGGGCCACTGCCCCAGGGCGCGCTAGTAAGTAACTCGCTAATGTAAAATACCTAAACTCGCGTAGCGCTGCGCAGAATAAAGGCTCTTAAAGATGTTGATGTTTCTTCGGGACAAATCATCAGATATTTTAGATAACATAATTTAAAAACAGTAGGTACTTACTGTACCAACTGGTAGGTAGGTATTGCAGTTTTGTGTAACATGGCCAATATTTTTTTTTATTATGTATAATTATATTGTTTTCAGTCAAAATTAACGTACATAACTATGCTGGTTTTCACAGGCAGTCATACACTTGTTTTTCTAGCTTAAGTGCAGCTAGGCACTTATCTTGCCGCGTTGAATCGGCAAGCAAGCGAGAATAAAACATAACAAGCAAAACCATTGCACATTACATACATTTCAATCATTAGTACTGAAGAAAAAAATACATCCTAAATTAAATAAAATTGACTGACTTTATTTTGCATAGTATTGACCATCTCGATTTGTTAACGTATTTGAACATCTTTGAATAATTATAATTTTGCTATTATTTACTAGTAAAAGTGATCCCTGGACATTTAAATCGTGTATTGTTTCTGCACCACTTCACAACGAATGCTGGCATGATGATCCACAACTGAAGTTCACAATGATAAAAATGAAAATGTACGCGAAGATTTGAAGTGTGCTCGCTTGCAAGTAAAATGTCCGACTGATGACGTACTGAACACGACTTTTAAGTCCCGCCTACTTGAACACGACTTTTGTTGGGTCATTTTTTTAACGCAGTTACTGTTCCTGACTATTATTTCTTCGTAGCTCTTAACATTGTCCGATTTCAGTGATTTTTTTTCATGCAATCGACACATTGTTTGCTATGTTTATATATTTTTATAACGTACGAGTTTTTCAGTTAAAAAAACTGAAAAAATCTAAACGTACGGGCATAGCAAACAAAGTGTTAATAAGGGATGAATAAGGGGATATCTCCAACTTACCCCAGGACGCAGCCAAGTGATGGGTCTATCCAGTCTTTCCTTGAAATACAAACTGCGGTCTACTGCAGGGAACTCGGGGTCTTCGAACAGTCTGCCTTCGCCTAGGCACCGCGACCGGATGTCCTTGAAATCTTGGTACGTCGCAGGACCAAACGATGATGGACGGGTCTCGCCTAGCTGTAAAGAGAAACATTTTTATCAGACAGGCTCTGCAAATGTAACGTAGAATTTGTAGTATGATTTACAAAATAGCACTCAGCAGCACGTAATTTTCAACAGACTTTCAAAAGGAGGTTTTCAAGTCGACGCGTATTTTTTTAGTATGACCACGCATAACTTTTTACAGAGTCTAATGTTGATAATTACCTATATTATTTGAATTTGATATTAAATATTATTTGGTAGAGTATAGTTCCGAGGTGGTCACATTGAAATTTCATCATATTGGGTCAAGCTGTTTTTGAGTTACAATCTAATAACGCGTTTTTATGAATCACAGCAACAAATCTCGCACCTCCCGCATACACTCTATTCGCCGCATTTGTAAATTTCTACACACTCAATCACACCATACTCCCCGCACCATAAACATGATATGTAAGCGTAATGATCGTGGGTCTTGCGATACAGGTTCGCCTAGTGCAGAACTCTCAAGCACTCTGTTAACCTTTATAAGTAGTTCTTATATTTTTTAAAGATATTGGTTGAAATCTAGTTTATTTTAAGTATTAAGGTTAAAAATTTTGTTCTTTTGGTAATCTTTTGTATTTTCTTGGTGTATTCTTTGGTAATAAAATTATTATTATTAGTAACTGAATATTGATAATATCCTGATTGACGGTGAATGAGAATCGATCCCGTAAGTAGCAAGGGTCACAAAAAAAAGTGAAATATTTTTTTATACCAAAATATGTTAAAAATACTACACATATTGCGCGCGTGATACCGAGCTGTACTGATATTAACCTATTATACATTGAAATTTATAGAGAGAAAAAATCCTCGGACGGGATTCGAACCCGCGTCTTCTGACTCTCCGTATCAGACGCCATTGACCAACCAGGCCACCGAAGTTCTGGTCCGAGCATCGAATTTTAACTCTCTATTTGACTAACCGTCTTGCGGGGACGGAGCGACATCTATTGGACAGTTTAACAACCGAAAGAAGCATTATTTAGAAATACTTGAAACTTTCGTATTGACATCGCAGCCCTTGTAATTTTTATAGTATTACTTTTTAAAGCACTAACGCCTGCTTTAGCGATCTCAAACATTGAAATTTATAGAGAGAAAAATCCATCCTCGGACGGGATTCCGGTGTTACGACGCCATTGACCAACCAGGCCACCGAGGTTCTGGTCCGAGCATCGAATTTTAACTCACATTGTTTACTATGCCCGTACGTTTTGATCTTTCAGTTTTTTTAAGTTCTAATAAAGGACATTTTTAGTACTTTGGAATACTGAAAAAATCAAAACGTACGGGCATAGCAAACAATGTGATGATTCCATGAAAAAAAATCACTGAAATCGGACAATGTTAAGAGGTAGAATAGAGTTTTTTTTTTGTATGGAAAGTACTACATATGCAATCCTCTTAAACCGTCTATAATAACAAGTGAGTGCAGCCGGTATGTTCGGTTGACGGTATCATGAAACTTTCTTATGTAAGATATATTTTGCCGCGCACTGAGGCAGCAGATGAGAGTGCCCGAGAGTCGAGAGCTCTATAAACAAGTAGCCCGGAAGATCACGAAACCGGTCGAGATCGAGTGTACCTACCGAGCAAGTTAATCTGTCAAAATACTATTAAAACGTTGAAATGAATGTTCGTATTACGTAGCACTATTACTTATTGTGTTATCAGTTCAAACTACAACGCTATAGAGAGAAAAAATAACTAATTAATGACAATATTATAATGTTTATCAATTGTTTAATGATGTAAATAAACACTGGTTGTAGGATAACGCAGTGTTTAGATAAGGACGTAATAAACAGTTTTATTGTACCTATATAAAAATAACGTGGGTGAACACACTTTTAATATGAGAAACGAGAACACTCACGTGCAATAAACATTTAATTTTAGACATGTTTTAAGCAGACTCAATAGTAAAGTACCCATCCAATTACGTACTGAAGCCGTTTAACAAAAAAATTGCGAAAAAGTATCCGTATCGTAAGCGTCAACGCGTCACGCTTCGGCGTACAAACTATGAGTTATCTGTGTTACAGTTGCCCTAGATAAGTGACAGTTTGTACAGTTCAACGTCAACGACACGTTACGTTACACTTACACATTTTCTAGACTTGCTAGACACACTGTTTATACACGTTACCACAAACATCCACTTAGAGGGAACAGTATGGGCCGTAATCGACCACGCAGCCCCAATGCGGCTTGTTGCAGCCTATCGTACAAGTTTTCAGGCCGTCGGAAGGCTTCCGACTAGCCGAGACCGACGGCAAAATGTTTGTTACTTTTGTATTGACAGTTCGGACGGAAAAAAACTGACAGACACAGCGCGACCGTCGCAGCGCCAGTTACGTGCTGTGGCCCGCGCTCGCCGCTGTGCACAAGAGTGACTCCCAGAAGAAGAACTTCAAATAAGTTCGAAACTGGTCGGAGAGTATTTCCGGTAAATATTACGCGAGTCCTAGCCGGTTTTAAAGCGTAATTATGAACATAACTCGCGATAGTTTTCTATCTCAAATTTGTAAGCCTTGTTGATAGGATAAAAATGTACACTGAAACCTTGATAATGGGATCTGACAGATCCTATATTGTTTATCACTTAAAGACCCTTCTGATTCACCCAGTTTCCCAAATAGGAAGGTTATCATGACATTTTATTTATAACCCACTAGTATTTAACAACTAGTAGGCTTGGAAAGCTTCAACAAAATATTGAAGCAAAACTTTAAGAGAGAGAAAGAAAACAAGAGAATTTTTCGGAAGAGAACCCTAACGATTATTATCTTTAGTTAGTACCGAGATCAATGAAGTTTGTCCAAAGGTTAAAATGTGTACAAGTGGGAAATTAGTTTTTGGTGACTGGGCTACTCGAGGTATTCGAAAAAGTAGAGATACTATGTATGAGTTATATCATAAAAAAACTATGACATCCGATAAAGTTTTCCATAACTATGTCAAAATTTATTCAAAACTAGCTGCTCTCCGCGGTTTCACCCGCGCGGTGATGGATGATGATGATGAATCTTATATAGCCTATGTTACTCAGGGTGAATGTAGCTTTCCAATGGTGAAAGAATTTTTGAAATCGGTTTAGTACTTTTTGAGCCAATTCGTTACAAACATACATACAAATCTTTCCTCTTTATAATATTCGTATAGATTGTTTAAGACTGTTTGTATGCGTGCTAAAGCTTTGTTTACAAGAGCTAAAATACGGAAATCGAATAACAAAATAACAGTTTGGAAGACTGAGACCGGCAAAAATAAACGAAAAGACACTGCATGTGTCCTTGTAATTAACAATCAGACTGTCTCAGAACCAATAAATATAGCAAATACTCTTGATAATTTCTTCTCTAATTTACCTCTAGAAGTCACCAAGTCACCGAATTCTTGTCCCATTGCAGTAGAAGCTATTCTTAACGCTAATTTCACTAACAAAGTGCCCAGTTTTTCATTAAATTATATTTAATCAACTTTACAAATTATGAAAACATTCAAAAGCTTAAATATAAAGAATACTGAAGACTTGTGGGGAATGAAGGTAAACATTGTAGAGCAAATTATAAGTTATATTTGGTCCTAATTTGGCCCGCGTATTTAATCTTTGTATAGATAGAGGTACCTTTCCTGATTTAATGAAATATAGTAGAATCACTCGAATTTTTAAGGCTGGAAAGAAAACAGACCCATCAAATTATAGACCAGTATCTATCCAACCAACTTTGAGTAAGATCTTTGAAAAAAATATGCTCAAATAACTTTTGGCGCACTTCAATGAGCATTCAATACTGCACGAAAATCAGTTCGGCTTCACGAAAGCAAGATCAACTACGGATGCCAGTGTACAGTTAACTACGTATGTCTTTAAGGCTTGGGAGAGCTCACATGATGCTATTGGTGTTTTTGTGATCGCTCTAAAGTAACATTTTTAAGTTAACATTACATTGTTATTTATTATTGACTGTGTCAACTACCCTTTTGAATAAATGATTTTGACTTTTGACTTTGAGACCAGACAAATAAAAGCGTCAGTGGTCCTAGTACGAATAACTGCGTAAGTTTAACGTAACGTATCGTTCACGTGAAACAGTACAAACTGACATTTATCTAGGGCAACTGTGACACAGATAACTCATAGTTTGTGCGCCGAAGCGTGACGTGTTGACGAATACGATACGGATTTCTTTTTCGCAAATAGTTTGTGCTAAGGTCTCAGAACTCTTCTAAACCAGATTGTTCCCGCTTATTCGGGCTATTGAGCAACAAAGTCCTAATTATAGAGATACGTACATCAAAACAAATTAAGTCTCACTAACAAAGGTTTGAGAATTCGGTATCCTAAAAAAAATTAACCTATGCCAATTCCGAAACCATTTCGAGATGTTATGTTACAAACCCTTATTTTTCTACTCTGACCTTTTAAAACGATAAGATGCCATTTATTTTAACAAAAAACGATGAAATAATTCGACTTTCATTGACCTCTAAATGACGTCACTTTTTTGCACTTTTGTTTTGATTGAATAGAGACTTACGAATTAGTAGGTGTCACTGTCAAGTGTTCTAGTTTCTTTTTTTTACTCGCGTGCTTTTCTTGGCTCCTCAACGCAACTACATATTTGTGCAAAAAAGTGACGTCATAGGATTCAAATTTTCAAAAAAATATTATAAAATAACTACTGAATATAAAACAAAAATATTGAAATTAGTTTCTTATAATGACCTAATCTACGAAATAAAAATATAAAAAAAATACCAAAAAAAAACTTTACATACCGAATTCTCAGTAACAGAGGTATCTCAATGCAAGTGTCAGGATCTCATTATAATTATCAATAATTAAACAGAGGTTACTCACATATCCAGGGCAAACTTATCCAGGTTTCACTGTAAGTACTAGGTACTTATATTTTGTACTAATTTTACACGCATATATTACTTTACTCTCGACTAACGTCTAAGTTCGAGCAAGGAGTATGGTGAAAACCAACCCTGCAAAAACATGTTTATACAGCACAGCGCTGAGCATACACCTGTTGCCCTTTAAAACAGCGCTTTATTTTTCACCCGACTGCGACGAAGCCAAAAGAAGGGTTATGATTACACAAGTAAAAGTGACGTATATAATGCATTTAACCAATGACATGATACGCTAGGAGAGTAACATGTTTATAAATTACTGTGGCACTGATTTATCGCAACAACTTTTTTGAGTCACAAGCAAAAGTGACGTATGTCACAAGTAAAAGTGTAGTATTATAATGCATTTAACCAATGACATGATAGGCTAGGAGAGTAACATGTTTATAAAATACTGTGGCAGTGATATATCGCAACAACTTTTTTGTGTCACAAGCAAAAGTGACGTATGTGACAAGCAAAAGTGTCGTATTATAATGCATTTAACCAATGACATGATACGCTAGGAGAGTAACATATTTATAAAATACTGTGGCAGTGATATATCGCAACAACTTTTTTGTGTCACAAGCAAAAGTGACGTATGTGACAAGCAAAAGTGACGTATTATAATGCATTTAACCATTGACATGATACGCTATGAGAGTAACATATTTATAAATTACTGTGGCAGTGATTTTTCGCAACAACTTTTTTGTGTCACAAGCAAAAGTGACGTATGTCACAAGTAAAAGTGTCGTATTATAATGCATTTAACCAATGACACGATACGCTAGGAGAGTAACATGTTTATAAAATACTGTGGCAGTGATATATCGCAACAACTTTTTTGTGTCACAAGCAAAAGCGACGTATGTGACAAGCAAAAGTGACGTATTATAATGCATTTAACCATTGACATGATACGCTATGAGAGTAACATATTTATAAATTACTGTGGCAGTGATTTATCGCCACAACTTTTTTGTGTCACAAGCAAAAGTGACGTATGTCACAAGTAAAAGTGTCGTATTATAATGCATTTAACCAATGATAAGATGCCATTTATTTTAACAAAAAACGATGAAATAATTCGACTTTCATTGACCTCTAAATGACGTCACTTTTTTGCACTTTTGTTTTGATTGAATAGAGACTTACGAATTAGTAGGTGTCACTGTCAAGTGTTCTAGTTTCTTTTTTTTACTCGCGTGCTTTTCTTGGCTCCTCAACGCAACTACATATTTGTGCAAAAAAGTGACGTCATAGGATTCAAATTTTCAAAAAAATATTATAAAATAACTACTGAATATAAAACAAAAATATTGAAATTAGTTTCTTATAATGACCTAATCTACGAAATAAAAATATAAAAAAAATACCAAAAAAAACTTTACATACCGAATTCTCAGTAACAGAGGTATCTCAATGCAAGTGTCAGGATCTCATTATAATTATCAATAATTAAACAGAGGTTACTCACATATCCAGGGCAAACTTATCCAGGTTTCACTGTAAGTACTAGGTACTTATATTTTGTACTAATTTTACACGCATATATTACTTTACTCTCGACTAACGTCTAAGTTCGAGCAAGGAGTATGGTGAAAACCAACCCTGCAAAAACATGTTTATACAGCACAGCGCTGAGCATACACCTGTTGCCCTTTAAAACAGCGCTTTATTTTTCACCCGACTGCGACGAAGCCAAAAGAAGGGTTATGATTGTAACCGATATGTATGTTCATCTATTTTCTCATAATTTTTAAACTATTTATCATAATATAATTTGCTAAATGGAGGTATTGCAACGTTTTGAATATCCGTTGTTTGTAGGAAATTTGTCTTCACTTTCAATGGAATATGGCGCCATCTAGAGGACATTAAGTCATGAACTAAAAAAATACTACAAGACCAACGAATAAATAATACTTAAGTCTTATTTTTTCGTAGCACAAGACTAATAATAGTTTAAAAAAATATGTTGTGTAGGGTATCAAATGAAAGGACATATTAGTGCATTTCGAAATATAGTTAGCTGTTGAATGCTTTGCTTTGCTTGTATCCTCCCGACCATTAGGAATTATATCTAAAGTCACGCCTCAGATGTGATCCAAATATACGAGTGATATCCGTCCAAACCTACTCAAAATACATATTATATCGTCAAAATAATGTAAATAAAAACTTAAGACGCGGTCCAACCACTTTTAAACTAATTTACGATGCTTTACGTAAGGTTGAAAATCGCTTGTTAGATTGGACGATATAATGCGAAAATGCGTTAATTTTGTACGTTTTCTTTATATTTTTCGATATATATTAACACAATTGAAAAAACTGCTGTTTATTACTTTAGTACTACCTATATGTATTACCTAAAAAAAAATATAATGTTATCACTGAAAATTCTGAGAGTTTGAACGTGAATGTTTATTTTTGTGGACCTATTCAGGATTTTTTTCTGCTGAAAGCAGAGAGATATTTTTATATTGAATAGAGAGTTATATTTATGAATTCTATTCGGTTATTACTCTTTTCCTATTCCTTTTCTAACCTTTGTATTTTTTTCATAATATATTTTCGATCTGTTTCGTTACACTAGGTGTTTCAAAAATCTGCTTTTTACTATTATCAGGATAGGAGCGCGCCTTAAGTCCAAAAGTAAACCAACCACCAACTAGTGAAAAACCACGCACGCTCTTACTTTTAATATATAAAATTCTCGTGTCACAGTGTTTGTAACAAACCTCCTCTGAAACGGCTTGAAAGATTCTGATGAAGTTTTGTTTGTATAATCAGTAGGTCTGAGAATAGGACGTTAATTACTTTTCATCATAATTATCATCGTCCTTCACCACGCGGGCGAAACCGCGAGGTGCAGCTAGTAAACTATAGAACAAGATAATATTCTCATCTAAAATTGTGCCCACATTCATTACCGATTTCAATATTTATAGACTATTAAAAACTACTTACACGTATCTAATCTATTTTCATCTTATTTAATTCATAGTTACGTTCAGAGGATAGCCGTGACCTCTCGTGGATACATGATGTATGTGTCAACTCTATAAACTAATTAATTTATTAATACTACCAGCTCAGCGGTTTCATCAAAAATAAAATAAGACTACAAAATAATTTCCCCAGGACATTTTGTGTCATTACAGGATCTAATGTATAAAGGAGGTCGTAGAAAACACTTTCTAGGAGAACAAAAAACTCGTGCTCATAAATATATATATATTTACGACTCATCAAGAATTGAATATACACACCCAATACAGTTGTTCTCCCGTAGGCATTGACAGTTTACTCCCATTATAGTATGGAGGCGTCTTCAGCCTGTGAACTTGATGATATTCCACAGTCGAGAGCCTCTTGGCTGGAGATTTCACCTTGTCTTTAATAAGAGTCACTTTTGGAGATCCAATGCTGACGTTCTTAAAACCTTTTGCCACCACGACTGCATTGTGTCTTTCTACAGATTTTGCAACTTTCGAAATAGCAATGGGTTCGTCTTCTTTTCCTATAACTACTTCTTTTTCTTTATCAACAACTATATTACAAGTTTCAACAGATCCGACAATTTTTGATACGGAATATGACTCACGCTCAGATTTTCTAAATGCTTGCACAACTCTTGTAGCCCAGAACGGTTTGTACGAGCTGTCTTTTCTGACATTCGACTGCTGATATTCAAAGCCTGAATCCGATACTTTGGACTTCTTAAAATCATCAAACAGTTTTGAGAGCCTGTTCAATGAAAAACGATCTTTTGTCTTCTCTTCTATTTTCGATGTTCCTTTCTCGGATTTTTTCCTCTGTCTCAAAATTCTCCCTGACTTAGGAGATTTGAAGGAAACTGATTTCCTTTTCCAGTTTCCCACAGCCTTAATTACGCTGTCAGTTGCGTAAAACGTGAAAAGATGCCCAACATCTTCCTTGTTCAATTTAATGTGTTCTTCTTCTTTGACTTCAGTAGCCATTTCTGAGGTTTATATGTACACTTTTTAACTATATCACTGAATTAACTCCACTGAGGTTTAAATGCTGCTCAATGATTTCCTGAACTAAGTTATCCTTGAAATATTGGCGCAAGGTCGGGTGATAAACGCTAAAAAACGATAATGTTATATATAACAATGGTTTTAACTTTGCATGCTTTGTTTGGAATTGATTAATATAAACGCTTTACCTTATAGCAACGCTACTAAAATCAGAGCGTTTTCACGTAACACGAGCAATATGCAATGGTTAAAATAGGTCGATGACATTGTTTTTTCCATTTCCATCCATCCATTTTTCCATTTTCCTAATTTCTAGATAGCATCTAAGTACTTTCAGGTACTTAATGCATCAAAGGTAGCACGGCCAGATACAATAGAAATTTCATTGTTATAATGACATCGACCCTTGAAGGGTTAACTTATCCCATAATGTATTCAAACTGTTTAGAAATTTGTAAAAAAAATATATATCTCACTTTTAGTATTAAAACTTTACAGTCTCTTAGTTTAATTCTGAAAGTACTAACAAGTCACAAAGTACCTGGTTCCGTAGTAAGGTAGAATTCGTTGCAAAGATGTTTAGGTAATATATAAGTGTTATTATTGTTATTTATCTATATACTAGATATTAGATGTGTATACCAGGCCTGATTCTGTTATATATATTGTATGGCTTTCAGTTTGGCCAGGCGCCTGCAATCCAATCATCTCAATCAAAACCAATCATACTATTCTTTATTAATCGTCAGTGGTAAGATGTGTTTAACCGATCATATATTAAAATTTTAAGCTAATTATTGTATTTATGTTAATAACTGCGTTTATATATATTAACATCCCACTAAACTATATTTACATGTATACGGGATCGACATAAATATATAATCAATAAATCTCATATCGCCAGACAGTTTATGCTCCCATGACAAATGTGTCAAGCATATTGCCATCTTATCCCACACTTTAACAAAGTCTATGTGGAAGGATATGAAGCAGACCAATACTTATGCAGGAAGCTGATACTGTAAAGTTATTAGCAAATAAACGTTTCCTTACACATAGTAGTGAATAAATTATCAAACGACCTTTAGACGATTATAAATAGCATTCAATCGATTTTTATAAACTGGCCCCGTTAATAATTCTGAGACGTTATGTTACCTAAAAAGAAAATTAACTCGGATATTTTACTACAAAGGAAAGTTAGTAGATTTTCCTAAAATATCTTGTCTAAGCCGTTCGTTTCGTAGCCCCAAACAAATTAGACTTTTATCATTTTTTCAAATAACACATAACACACTTCACCGAATCCAAACAGTCTTGTACACTTTTCCGAAATAATTTCCGAATTATTGGCTTATGTGACAAAGCCAATGTCCGTTCGTCCATAACTGAAAATATTGACTGCCTGAATGTTACTGATAACGACTATAACGAGTAGACTATTAAATGTAGTGCAGTGTGCGTATAATTGTATGTATGTGGGGACACCCATGGACTGGCCGATAAAGCTTGCGATATAGGGAAAGCTACGCGACTAGTATGGTATGAAAGCTTACAGTCTTTTACGCATATTTATAACGTAAACTTCACGTATTTATTTCAAGCCTCAAATTGATACTAAGGTTTATATTTCGCTGCAGCACGATCTATGAGATTGATAGGTGAGATTAGATATCAATATATCTACTTGATGTTTGAAATAAACTATTATCCACACCTGTATACCTCGGAAGGGGTAAATCAAGGTATATAAAACACACACGCACACCTTTGAAAAGTGATGTATTGGGTTCCATGTAAAAATGGCAATTGCACCTGACATACTCTTACTGAGAATTCCTATTTAGGAAAACCTAACAACATCAAGAATCGAACCATGGATTCCGCAGTTTGGACGTGTCCTCGCGCAGGACCAACAAGGCAGCCTTAAACCTTATCATATTACATATCTTGTGTAAATAACACGGAAGAAAATGAAAATAGTGTACTTCTTTAACTGTAAACACTTACGGAAAGTGAACGAATTGTCAAGGACAGTAACATAATAATGATGATGACTCATATGGCATAATTAGAATTACTGAATCAAATTCACTATGATCATTGCTATGACACAAGACAAGAAAGTGGAAGAGATAATAAAGTAAAACACAAACAAAGATAGCGTTGACTCAGTACACATCATACGGATGTAAGCTTTAAAATAAAGTAATTAGTGAAGGACCAAATTAACGGGTCCCAAGAGTAGACCTTGGGGGACACCATGTCACTTATGTAGGCGTGGCTGTATATGACAGTCTTTTATCAGTACTCATAGATCGGCACAGCCGTTAAATGATAATTTACCATCCTTTGTGTACTTTTTATGCGGCTTTTAAGCTAATAGGATTGGTAAACTGTGTCGAACGCTTGTGAAGTGTCAGCAATGTGCTAAAGTGCGAGTTGGTTTGTTGTTTGTCTTTTTTATATGTTTGTCAATACTTTTTAAGTGGTACTTTTTATATGACCTGAAATATACAAACCATTCTTAATTCGGTATGCTAAAAAAAATTAACCTATGCCAATTCCGAAACCATTTCGAGATTTTATGTTACAAACCCTTATTTTTCTACTCTGACCTTTTAAAACGATAAGATGCCATTTATTTTAACAAAAAACGATGAAATAATTCGACTTTCATTGACCTCTAAATGACGTCACTTTTTTGCACTTTTGTTTTGATTGAATAGAGACTTACGAATTAGTAGGTGTCACTGTCAAGTGTCAAAGTAAATTCTAGTTTCTTTTTTTTTACTCGCGTGCTTTTCTTGGCTCCTCAACGCAACTACATATTTGTGCAAAAAAGTGACGTCATAGGATTCAAATTTTCAAAAAAATATTATAAAATAACTACTGAATATAAAACAAAAATATTGAAATTAGTTTCTTATAATGACCTAATCTACGAAATAAAAATATAAAAAAATACCAAAAAAAAACTTTACATACCGAATTGGCTGAGACTGTATTCATGGAATACGTGAGGTAAGATTTTTTCTAACGAATATTTTTTATTAGTCGCTTTTACAGAGTTTTGCTTTGATGTGTTAACAAGAGATTTACAAATCCATGGATTTGAGGGGTGGTTTATCACTGCGATAAGAACATCCTTCCAAACTATGCATAGCGATGATGATAAGATATATACATTACATATGTTTACATATATTGATACAGTATTGATCATTATCTATACATCCCAACTCCAAAAATGCACTGCTGTATAAATGTAAATCTTAGTGCAGCCGTGAACACGGTCTATTTTCGAATGTGCTTATTATAGAAAAATGGCAGTAATATCAGTAGATTACACAAAAAGCAAGGTTGTGCCAATACTGATAAACCTTATTAGTGTGCGATGAAAGTTATGCGATAGTGGTACTCTATAACTTATAGCTGTTTAGTATAGATATTGTGCCTGGAAAGGCAAATTGTGTATACACCACAGTTAAGTTATTATTGTAGAGTGTGAGCTTCATGTCCACTACAGCAGCATTTTCGGCAAGTGTCGCAATTCAAGTATGCTGTCGCCTGTCACATATTGTATCAACACAAGTATCAAAGTAAAAGTCAAATTCAAAGTCATAATCATTTATTCAATTTAGGCATCAAAGACGCACTTATGAACGTCAACTTTTCATTATAATGTACTTTAAAGACTCTACCGCCGCGTTCCAAAATATATAGAGCCTACCGAGAAGAAGCGGCAAGAAACTCGGGGCCATTCTTTTTATATAGATGTTTACAATGTTTCTACTTAGGTACTACAAATATTAAATTCTATGGGAGGCAGAGAGACAGCTTGCCAGAAGTGGAGTATTCCAAGCATCTTTATCTTCTATATAATGTCGAACTTTATAGTAAGCTTTTTTTATTAAAACGTTTTTTACAGTCAACTTGAATTTGCCCTCTGTGCCTCTATCTCTCTATCGAGACATGGGCACACTATTACCATAATATAAAAATGCAACAGCATGGAAACTAAGCCTAGTTAAGCGGTAATAATCTTATACGTGACCACTCCTCTTGACGCGGCCTCACTACTGAGAGCACCGCGACAACGGCTTAGGGCTCTCGTCAATGCACACGTTTGTGTGATTGAGGCGTTTCGAACGTTTGTAGGTAGTTTCCGTACTGTGCTATTACAAAGTGTTCTGTCTATAGTTAAATTTTCCAACAAACTTCTACCTATTAGATTAATTATATCTGTAACTGGAAAGTAAAACAGGTATTTGCTATTGTATTTCTAGGTGTGACAATCTCGGTTTACCATCAGGTGTACGACTTTCGCGTCGTGTGGTCGTATATTGCCATTAATAAAACGAATTAAGTCCTCTTCCAAAGGCACGTTTCATACTAAGTATTATTTATTCTGATTGATTATATTATGACTGATTATACTTGCCGAAACTTTACCTATACAAAACGTCCAGGTAGCCTTAAACACTTTTTCATAGTTCTCCATAAGGTTTAATTATCTCAATTGAATTATCGATCTTATGCGTAATATACATAAATACATAAATTACTCACTAAGGGCGCATGTTTAGGCCCAAAGGTCGTTAACTGTCTGGTGTCTAGACGTGGGGTGTCTTTGGTAGGTATCCGTCTAGACCAGACACAGTGTCTGAGAGCAAAAGCCTGTAATTCTACAACACAAAACTCTGCTAAAATAATGTACTTAGTGTATATGTTTTTTTTAGTTGGAGCGTCCAACTTACAACTTACTACTTGTTACTTAACTGGCTACTGTACTTAGTGATGTGTAATTCGGGCTTTAGGTGCTTACCGACATATTTTCAACCTTGAGTGTGATAGCTAGCCCGGCAGATATACACTATATTATATAATATAAGAGTATATGGCAGGATTTCATTCCGATGTTACCTTTACCGAAAGCTTACCCCCGAGGTGGGGATCGAACCCGTGTTACCCTTGTTACGCCTGGACTATCAGCACTTCAAAAATTCGTCTTGTACAAAAGACAGCCTTGATTGGTACCACCGCATTGATTCTACCATGAAGCTGTAGTAGTATGCAAGTACTAGTACGAAGAGTTTGCAAAAAGTATTCCTATCATAAATGTTCTAGCGCAGAATAAATAATATGGCACCAGTCTGAGGAAAGACGCTAGGAGGCCGTAGCACAAACAATTTGCGAAAAAGTATTCGTATCGTAAACGTCACACTTCCGGCGAACACACTATGAGTTATCTGTGTCACAGTTGCCCTTGACAAATTACTGTTTGTACTGTTTGACGTGAAAAACACGTTACACTTACGCAGTTATTCGTGCTAGGCCCACAGTTCTAAAATTATTATTACATGAAGTTTAGATTTGACAGTAAATGATTTACACAAATCTGTAGTAATCTATTAAAAAAAAAAAAAACATGTAGTTAAAATATTGTGTATAATGATGTGGTCTAAGCATCTATTCAAATCCCACATACCACAATGTTTAGCAAAGCAAGTTCTGCCGAGCCGAGTAATTAGCACTACAAATAGCTAACGTACACCCGTATTATAAACAACAGGATGTACAGAAGTATTAGCTATTTCTACGATATGAGTTTGAAGTTCATTTAGTCGGAATCACAGTGTAATCATAGTACGAGTACAAAGATGCAACAGTATGGAAACTAAGCCTAGTTAAGCGGAAGTAACGTGACCACTCGTCTTGACGCGGCCTCACTACTGACAGCACCGCGACAACGCCGACAATCGCTTAGGGCCTTGTCGATGCACATGTTTGTGTGAGTGAGCCCTTTCGAACGTTTGTAGGTAGTTTCCGTACTGTTTCTTTATATTTATAATGTGGTGTAATGTTTAGAGATTTCAAAACCACCGGGTATTTTTAACCTTGTTACTGAAAGATGCGTCCAATTTAAAAACATGCGGTTGTTTTCTCATGTGCGGTTGTGTGACCGCTTTGGCGTTGTGATTATGTGTATAAAATGTGTTTGGTTTCATACTGCAGATATTTTAGGGTGGTGTTTTACTTAATTAGTTAGGTATCTTCGTAATGATATTTGATCACTCTCATCCACATTGAAGAATGATAAAGAGTTAAAAACCACTATCTACGTAATAGCATACTAAACCTTTAAAAATAACTAGCCGCTCTCCGCGATTTTACCCGCGCGGTGATGGATGATGATGATGAATCTTATATAGCCTATGTTACTCAGGGTGAATGTAGCTTTCCAATGGTAAAATAGTTTTTGGGAAATCGGTCCAGTACTTTTTAAGCCAATTCGTTACGAACATACATACAAATCTTTCCTCTTTATAATATTAGTAAAAGATAGATATTATAAGGATTCTAAACCTTTATCATAATAATAACTAGTTAGTCTGTTAGAAAAATATATTAAAATGGAACCGACTTCTACACTAAAGTGTGAAATAACTTGTTGATACATCTTACATACACACTGTAACTCTACCATGAGTTGGCAACATCTATAGTCGATACTCGATCTCGCCTACCTATGCTTGTGATTGGCGTACTCGCTATCAATTTTAATTCTACAATTGACCGCAAACTCAAACTCAAAACATTTATTCTGTATAGACTTACTAGGGTGCACTTACAAATTGTCATTTTACATTTATTTTTTCTTAAATCTACAACCGGATCGGAACGCGACCACGACTGAGACGATCCGGCAAGAAACTCAGCGGGCTTGTCTTTTTACATTTTTCTACCGACTTCCAAAAAAAAGGAGGAGGTACTCAATTCGACTGTATGTCATTATTTTTAGTTTTGTTACCTCGTAACTTTCGACTGGTTGAACCGATTCTCAAAATTCTTGTTTTGTTTGAAATTTCATCAAATTCGGTCCAGTAGTTTTTGAGTTACACTCCAATAACTGATTTTTACCAAAGTAATAGATTGGAAGTCGGTATAAAATTTTTCAAATTGTACTTATATCGTCAATTTCTTAAATGCTATTACAAATGTTCGCTTATTTTTAGCTTCAGTGTGTTGCCTTACAAAAGAGAACATAATAATGGTATCAGTAGAGCAAGACACGCTACACTTTGACATCTTAGTACACGAGTAGATAGATCCTGGAGTGATCGGTCCCAAGCTGTTTTATCCTCCAAGTAATCCGAAATTATGTAATAACCTTTTTGACAGAGTTTAGTTTTAATAGTAATTTTAAACTTATTAATAGGCAAGTCTCGGATAACATTTATTAACTTTATTATAGAATCGTATACATTGTCCCATAAAAGAAAGACTTATTCTGTGGAGACGCGTTACATGTAATAGCTTGTGCTTATTTCGCGTGTTGATGGAATGAGCATCACACCTTTTATCAATACCACAAATTACTGAATATTTGTAAATACTTTTCATTTTTTTTCTTTACATACATTAGATTTTCGTAGACAATCTAAGAGACAACAGTTAGAATGTTTATGTCTTTAAACTTCTGTCTAAGGGAAACTCTGGGATTTAAACCGTAGACAGCTCGTATAGACCTTTTTACAGTATAAAAATAGAATTAAGATGTGCAGAACATCCCCAGAGCAGTATGCCATAAGTCATAACGCTATGGAAATAACTAAAATAAACAATTCTAGCTGTGTCTACATCAGTTAGTACGAGTAGTCTATTTTTTTCACAGCATAAGCCGCTGAACCGAGTCTACTAGATAATTTATTAATGTGGGGACCCCATTGCAATTTAACGTCTATAATAATTCCTAAAAGGCAAGGTGGCATTGTCCTTTTTTTTTTCATACATTTTTTCGCGGCAGTCGATACCGAGCATCGATTGGTGTTAATATTGTAAACTTATGGTAGACCTACAGGTCAAATACATAACCCTCCGTTTGGCTTCACCACGGTCGGGTAAAGATATATATGTATAATTTTACTCCCATTACGTTATGTTTACTTTGTAAAACGTCCAGCAAGTGCCAGGTATGATTATGTCTAGTGGCGTCTGGCACGCTGTCAATATTATCTATTTTTGTAATTCACAAGTTAATGTAACATTTGAAGCCGTTAACCTGTAAACTATACAAATAATGCCAGATATCTATACTAATATTATAAAGAGGAAAGATTTGTTTGTTTGTTTGAATTGAATAGGCTTTGAAACTACTGGACCGATTGTTTAAGTCACCAGTAGTTTTATAATGCTATATTATTCCTGAGTAACTCATATATATATATATATTTTTTTATTCATTCTTCACCACGCGGGTGAAATCGTGGAGAAACACTAAGGTTTCAGATTTTTTGTGATATGCGGCGGTTCTAACATACTATACATATAGCTATAGGTATAGCTAATTTTATTTTTGATTGGCTGGTTTTAAAAGACGACTTGATCATGTTCTATGCATCACAAAGATTTATTTCAGTGCTTCTTCACTGAAAGTTGGTGGTATTTTATGTTCAGGGCAAGACTAAACAGATTATCTTTATTCTGGCTCCACAGTCAAAATCGTCACTCGGCGAACTTCCCCGCTTAAAAAAATTCGCGAATTAATACTACTTTATATCCACTATATTATCTACCGACTTCCAAAAAGGAGGACGTACCCAATTCGACAGTTTTTTTATGTTCATTACCTCATATCTTTCGACTGGGTGAACCGATTCTCAAAATTCTAAAGCTAACATGTTTGAAAGCTGGTGTTTCCGGTGTGGTCCCATTTAACTTTCATCAAATTCGGTCAGTACTTTTTAAGTTACACTTCAATAACTGAATAAAACGGAAGTCGGTATTAAATTTTTCAAATAGTACTTGTCACTTCATAAAATTAATGTGGGATGACTCAGACATACATTTCAGTTAAGTCAAGAAGATTAATTAAAAATAATACTATAGATAGAGACGTAATAGGATGAATACGGAAACATCCATTTAGAATCGTCCTATCGAAAACAATACACAACAGGAATTATACAAAAAATATTATTCATTGTTCATCAGCTGTATAGGTCCTATATTTATCTGACAAACTGACAAAGACAAAATCCAATGAACTTCTGGGCTTTCCCACTACGAAATATACATAAAGCACAATGTGAACATGGCGTTCTGCCAAATTTGGTATCTACAGAGATTTCCTTAACTCCTTCCCTATTTGCATCTTTCTCAGGCCAATTAGTTGGAAATGCGATCGTGAAAACTGGAACGAACTTCAAGCCCGACACCTGCAGTTAAATAGTAAAATAGCATTGACGGTCATGAGGGAGATTAAATGATTAAATTGGCTAGACCTGCGGGATGTAGTTACAGCGGTATTGTGAGCGGCTAGACAAAGCTGACATTTAATGGCGACACAAGAGCGTTCTGTTAAGATCGAAACAATTGAGCAATAGAAGCTGGTGGATATTTTTAAGGCGAGGTCCAATCCTAATTTTACAACAATTTACGATGCTTTACATAAGATGCAATTGAATACGTGCTAATACTTTTTATATTTATTTCTTAGAATGGAATGAATCAATCTTAATACTAAAGGAGTCCATAGTTTACTAGTAAATTTCATTGGAAATTCGAATAAGATACATTCATTGAAATGAATTGATTCATTATATTTGCCCATAATTTAATAAAAATTATTTTTCCCACGAAGCACTTAAAAAAATTGCAAAATTTAGGTAATTTTTCCGATTTATTTCTATCGAGTCAAGGTTGCTCAATCGTGTATGGGCTCCCAATACTTCATAAGAACGTATATTCAAACAAAAAAACTTAGCTTAAAGTTTTTTTTTGAACTTTGGTTATGAGGTTTAGACGTCGAAAAACTAAGTTTTCGCGAAGTTGAATCGTGTAATTTGGTCGTAATCTACACTCATTTCGCCTTAAACAAATGTCTCTTATTAAACAAAATTAAGCTATATATGTATATATAATTGAAAGAAAGAAAGAAAGAAAAATATATTTGTTGAAGAAAAATAATATGACATTTGTCTTAAACATACATAAAATAAACTAATTTTCTACACTACATAGTACATTGTTTTACTGCAACACAGTCCCAACTCCGCATAAGCTGGTTGCTTATGCTGAGCTAATTGTTCTCAAGTAAGTTTATCAACTAATGAAGCATTCAAGCTTTCATCGACTAATGTATCTGTGAGCTGTAGAATTCGTTTCGAAAGTGTATCGAATGCCTACTATAATATATTCATTATATCGTTGTTCGTATTGTTACGTATTACTAATCTATCGGCAGTTAAATTGATTTGACAATACAAGTCCTCAACGGCTTCACCAGCCTGAACTACCATGATGATGATGGTACATAAATGCCTTCTGACGGCTACATTTGCTAAGCTAATGACCCTGCCTTCGCGCAGAGCACCAGCTTCGATCCTTACCCTACCTACTAATATTTGTAAGTAAACTTTATTTTATTCCACTACCTGAAGTATCAGTAGTACCAAGTAACTAAGTTATACCAGGCCTCCGTCACTCCATGTACTTGCGCGCTATAAGTGCCTACCGCCCAGCCGAGCGATCTCGGTCCGCCGGCGGATCAAATTCAGTGCGGTTTTCGCAAGCGAAGCGCGCGCACGCCGTTCAATTTTAATAGTGCTGTAGCTCTACCATGAGTTGGCAACGTAAAACGTCATCGATAGCCGATACTCGCTAGCGTCTACACGATCGTCGATTGCGAGCTGATTTAATTGGCACCATGAGTCGTTAAAAAGGTGCTTTCGACAATTCGATACTCGTTAGCGGGTCTCGTGTCGATTTGGTTATTTCTTTATGTTGGCATTATCTAAGAACTAGCTTCACACGTATTATGTTGTCTTTTTCTATCAACGTACGTAAGAAGGAGAGCGTATGACGTCAATATAAACCAACAAAACATAATAAGCTTAATTTACTTATTACTTACTGTGAACTCCATTACTTTCGAATTTATATTCATTATACGTAGCTACTCCTCTTTCGACTGGTATTTGCGGAGAAGAAGACAAAGAGAAAATTGTATGAAGAAGATATTTATTTTGTTTTGTAACAAGTACATACAATAAATAGTATATTAAAACCAGTTAAAAGTGTTTCTTTTTAAATCAAGAAATAGCGAAAATGAGCCCATCCAAATGTTTTTATGCTGGTGGAGTTCATGGAACTAGTAAGTACTAGTAACTTAGCCCGAATTAGTTTATTGATCAATTTTCTTACATTATTTCTACAATGATCTCTACTGTACTGTTGCTTTCTAATCATACACGACGACGATGTGAAAAATAAAGTAACAGGGATTATTGTATCTCTCAGACATACTAACCATACATAACCTCTATACGTACTTGTGTAAAAAAATAATAACGTTAATTCCTACAATAACATAGGCCTTAGCCTTCGCTTCTTAATCTGGGAGATAAAGTAAACCTATAATAATAGTCATCACCTACATGAGTTACTTACATGTATTTTGTTTTAAAATTACAAATTATGTTACTTGTAAACTTAATACTTACTTATACTTTACAGGAAATGGAGACCTTAGCAAGCCTGCTAATGGACCACTAGAGCTACTGGTACCACATCCTTTTCAAGCCGCAGGAGGACCCAGCCTCACAATCGAAACTAGCAAAGCAGGCATTTGTGAAAGCTGACAATGAACGGCAGGTTTTCCAGCAAGATGCAGAGACAGCTTGATTTGAGGGACGGAGTTAGGAGAAAAACTAACTGATGTTAGTGGAAAACGATAATTGTGTTGAAGTTGGCCTTCCTCAAATGTTTCCACAACTACCTATACATATTAGTTGTAATTAGATAATTAGTAATAGATGATTAGTAAACAATAAAACAAGTAAACTCATACTCATATTGTATTAAATAGGTACATGACGAGCCACCATGTTACTCTACCTTCCTAGCTAGACCCTACCTTCGAACAGAGGGTTGCCAGGTTTGATCCCTGGCAAAATGACACAGGGGAATTCTAATGGGGGTATGAGTGTGAATGTTATTATGATCCTAGTTTTAAAAACCATAGTAAATTATCTGATATTATTGTAAATAAAAAGCAGATAAATGATTTCTATACATGTTTGTAGCTTTTTAAATATAATCATTGTACCTGAATGATGTGATAGTAAAGATTAAGTTGATATATGATTCCTATACGTTTAAGGTAGGTGAAATAACAGACATACATACTACATAAGTAAGACTAATGTTTTTGGTGAGTAGGCCATGATGTGGGCCACTCAGTTTTTTTCTGAACTATTCTGTAAGTTGTATGTTGAAATAAAATGTTTTGAATACAAATAAAGATGTTATTTATTATCACTAAATATTATTACTTATTCTCCAAGCTAATTGATCATGCAATGTCCTATACACTATCGGTTCACTGCAATTATTGCATTCATCACCACTTCTCCACATTCATACGAGTAGGATTCTATGAAAGAAAGAAATTTTGTTAGTGTGCACATGAATTTGTGAGTAAAAGATATTGCAGAGACCATAAGGAATATTTTTGCTAGAGAAACATGACTACATAGTACAACGAATAAGCCCTATAATTACAGTAACTTCACAATCATAATTTCCACAACACATTTTACAGCTAATCCTTTTCGTTCAAATGTCAGTTAAAGAAGATATTTGAAGCATGTTTTAAAAACCTCCATACAGCTAACCTACTCAAACTGAAATGTTGAACAATAATAATTTTCCTAGCAGTAAAACTTCTGGGAAAAAAAGACTATTGTTTTATTGCTATTTAGTGATTCGCTTGTGCATATACTAAACTAAATTTCTCTAAACTATGGTAGTTTTTATTATGTTAATACTAAAATCCACATTCATGTTACACTTACAATGATAATTATAAACATAACTATTTAAATATGGGTAGTTTTACATCAGTTAGAATGGTTTAGAGAGCACGAACTTACATGATGGTTAAATTTGCACTAAACATATCCACAATTAAACAGAAATGGCAAATTTAAGTATTGTCACTTGCAAACATTATATGAATTTGGACATAAACATGAATAGATTATAATTAACAGAACAGATGATAATTTACTAAAAACAGGTTTTAGTTTGCTAATTTAGTTTGGTGTTCTTAACAAGCGAATTACTACCAATGACCTGGATAACTTCCTGCCATAATATTAGTGCTCATCTTTTAAGCTTGGTGTAAATATTTCAAAATGTCTTCCATCAACACATCCAATTACCCTTGGGATTATAAATTTACTATTAAATCAAAGTGTCAGAAAACAGAGTGTCTGATAAAAATAGTCAATAGAAATTTCATTATATATAAAAAATATAGTAAGCTACCGTTGTTTTATAACATTCCTATCCTCTTTTGTGTTTGGAAACTTGATGATTGTATTTAAGATGTTTAGGTAGGTACATGGTTTACTCTAAGCAACAGTGATTTCTTCTATTTAGATACACTGATCTCTTATTCTTATTCGTTTTGGGAGTGATGAGGCCTGCACTGACGTCCCGCTTGGGGTGTTATGTGCATTCCACCCTGCCAACATTTGCTCAAGCCAGCCTAACTTCTTCACATAGAGGAGTAAGGCCTTGGGGCGCTGGCACAACTGTTGCAATGTAGTTTGAGATGTTGTATAAACAATCGTCGATGATGCTGATGATGCATCATGCGTTCTGGAGTAGACCTCCAGTAATCCTGTTTTTGCTCTAATATCTTCCGTAGCCCTGCAGTGCAGCAACACAGTCTGCACACTCTTGTCCTTCTGCAGACAGTCTCCAGATAGTGGGCTGTCCGTAGCTCTGATCTTGTGCAACTGGTAATTTAGATTACTGTGAGCAGTGATAATTCCCACCATTAGGCGAAGGTCCTGACGTTGTAATCATAGTAATTTGTTTGTAGTATTTTTGTTTAGGATTGGAAACATGGATTTCGCATGTTTACAGTCCTTCCTGTCATCCCAACAGTTTTGGTGTTTTCTTACTGTGTAGCTACTCAGGAGATTCTGCACACTGATCTCCTCGGAGTATTAATTATTCTGACACTGCCTCCTGGGAAAAATGATTTGCAGCTTCAAATACTTTTTGGGTGGTCCCCGTGCTGTGCATAGAACAGCAATGCAAATAAAACCTGTAATGCAAAGATAAAAAAGTAGTTTACCTATCTGGGTTTATAATAAAATAATAATAAATAGCCTGTAGTTTTATTTGTAAGTTATTAGCATAACCTCAAATATGTAAAAAATAAATATGTTTACAGCTTACCTTAGACCCTAGTGAGACTCTTTGTGATGGTATTAAATCTGTTGAATCCACAATAAATGTCTTCAAAAGCATACACAGGTAAGATGCTTTTAGAAAGTCTTTAAGGCTTTCTTCACTAAGGTTTAGTGGACATCCAACTTGTTTTCTCATTTCGGCTTGAAATTGGGAATGCTCGTTGGTGATCTCCATTTTCAGCTGCTGTCACCATATTCAAAGCCAAATAAATTATTCCTGCCAATTTTATCGTAATACAAATAAAATTATTTGATTATGTAAGTATTTTGAATTGAAACTCGATAGGTTATTTTCCCTTTCACACGATTCCACACCTCAAAATTCTCGTGAGTGGCGTAGTCGCTAACGTCTATCGAAATTTTCGAAGGCGATTGTCAAAATAATGACTTATGGTACCGTTTGAGTGAAAATCCAAGCAAATCGCGTATCGACATCGATTGTCGCTATCGACTCACGATTCGTTTTCGAAGCGACTGTTAATAAAATAAACTTGTGGTGCCGATTTTAGTTCTACAAGTGACCGCAAGGTGGCACTGTTCTTTTTTCATACAAATTTTCGTCGACAGTCGCTAGCGAGCATCGATTGGTGTCAATATTGTCAACTCATGGTAGAGCTACTGTTCATTCGTACGCGTATTACGATGCCGTGTGGTGCCTTATGTGCTGTAGATGGGTGTAAATCAAGCAAAAGAAGGGATAAACACCTAACATTTTTCCATTTACCTGTCAATGAAGAAAGGTAAGTGATAAATTATTACTAGTTTTTGTCGTTTACATTTTTTTCCATTCACATACCGTCATTAGAGACATAATTAAAAGACAGTAGGTGTGCGGACACCGGTATCCACTTAGAATTTGACAGTTTAATGGGTATATACTAAGCATTAGCTTGCCTTTCAGACACAGATTTACATAATTTTGTTACATAGAAACGTTATACCACAGAATAATTAATAGTACAAGGTACAGAAGATGCACTCTTCGAAAGAAAACATTCGAATATAAACTGCTAAACTAACAACTGCAATAATGTTCATAAAACATTGCAAAGCACGGACGTGACCTTCAAAAAATGTGCCTACAAGTCCTTGACGCGCTCGTAACGAATCAAAATGCGCTTTAAGTCTGTGTAGCGAGAGTTAGTTAGTTCTTATTCAGTAATCTGTGATTATACTAATTTCGAGTATCCGTGGGCCGAGCACGAAAATCTGTTTAAGTAAAACGTAATCGCATCGTTAGCGTATTTAGTACAAACTCATTTATCTAGTGCAATAGTGGCACAATTACTCATAGTTTGTACTGAATACGTAAACGATACGATTACGTTACACTTAAGCAGGTATTCGTGCCACCGGCGGGAAGATCTTCGCCCAGCCCCACGAGAGATAAGGCAGTGGCGAACGGTCGCCAGGATGGTAGCTCTGGCATCCTGGAGCAGACAGTTGGCCTTGGGCGAGGCAGTCCGGCCAGTACTGGAGGAGTGGGTTCATCGGAGGTACGGGTCGCTTACCTTCCGGATGACTCAGGTACTCTCGGGGCATGGGTGCTTCGGGAGGTACCTGTGTAACGTGGCTCGGAGAGAAGTGACCCCGGTGTGTCACCAATGCGGCTATGTGGAAGAAACCGCGCAGCACGTATTGGAGGCGTGCCCTGGGGCAGAGGAATCGCGGGATTCCCTTGTCGCAGTAGTGGGAGCGGACCTCTCTTTACCGACCATCATAGCCAAAATGGTCGATGACGAGAGGTCATGGGAGGCAATGGTCTCCTTCTGCGAGGAAGTGATGTCGCAGAGAGAGACCGAAGAGCGCGAGAGAGAGAATAATCCTCTCTCTCTCCCACTCCGGAGAGCGCGGACACGGAGGCGAGCTATTCGAGCGCGCACTCCGTCTCCACTGGGAGGGCCTGGGGCGTCGGACGTGGGGACGTCTGGCACCCCTCATCCATGAGGTCCTTCTGAGGAGGCGACGCACTGTATGTCCCAGCGTGTCGGTGGAGCGGTATGGGGGAGTTGCTATGTGCCTTCCCCGAGGTGGGTCTGCCCTGAAACATCGAGGGGCGGACGTCGGCAAGACAGGACTGCGCAAACGGCCCCGTGGCCCTGTTTGCAGTCGTTGCCGAAGGACATCGTGGGGTTTTTAGTCGGTAGTTAGAGTCCGACATAACCCGCTCGCTATCCCCGGCCAGCGGGCATGCGTAAACGCATTTTCCCCACGCAAAAAAAAAAAAAGGTATTCGTGCCACTGTTCAGTCGTGACAACAATATACAGACAGATTAACCCTTCCTATACCGTAATAATTAAAACAAAAGATTTATGAATGAAACGCACGTAAGTTTACGTCAATGGTAGGCAAAGGGTTCAGCAGAGACAGTTATATTAATAATAGGTACTTAATAAATATAAAACCAAATGCAAGCCATAAAACGAATGAACATCGCAATAATCAAAGTGATGGAAATCCGATTTCATCAGTGTACACGGAGCAGTTTTCTCTCAAAACAATTCAGAATCGAAATCTATTTTCGGATCGTTTGAGAAGAACGTCTGACTTTTGCGAACTCTGAGTCAGATGGATTCATTGAGATAAAAGTAACTATACTACGTACATTTAATCTCATTGAATGGAGTATGGTTATCTTGCATACATTTATATGTGCTTGCTGTAGACCTCGCGAATATAATATGTCTTTGCATAGCTTAAACTGAATAAATATTCAAAAACGACAAGATCGTGGTATTATTTATTACTAGCTGCGCTCCGCGGTTTCACCCGCGTGGTGATGGATGATGATAAGGATGAATCAAATATAGCGAATGTTACGGCAAACGTAGCTTTATACATGTGCAAATAAATGTTTCAATCGGTTAAGTAGTTTTACGTGTATCCATTAAACAATCATATAAGTATCTTCCCTCTTTATTATTAGAGTAGATAAGGATTAATACAAGGTATGAATATTGTGGCCTGGTTGGTACCTGCGTTACTATTGCATATTTCAAAATGAAAAAGTATTTATTGTGACTTAACTGTAATAGTAAGACTTTATATAGGTAGTAATGTGGACTTCTTTATAATATTGGCGTCTTCTATAAAACTGTAGTACGTCTTTGCTTTATTGCCAATAGCATAGACTTACCTATATGGTCAATAGTTTCCGTAGTGTACGCGATATAAGGACTTTTTTAGTATTTTTTCCACACCTTGGGTTACATTATCGAAGTTCTTCCAACGGATCTCTAACTTTTTTGAACATATTATATAGCCTATGTTCATCATGGAATATGTAGTATTCGAATGGTGAAAGAATTTTTCTAATCGGTCCAGTAGTTTCGGAGCCTATTTAATTCAAACAAACAAACACATCTTTCCTCTTCATAATATTAGTGTAGATTTAGATCTCATTTTTACAAATTTCCAAATAATGAATTGTAATAAAAATTCTATATACAATATTAATAATAATACACCCTTTAGCCATCTACACCAACATTGCCCCTTTTGTCACCACTCATGGTGGCCCCGTTTAGTGGATGGTAAGTCACCAAAAAAATTTAAAATGAGACTGAAATTGGCAGGTGCTGTAGTCTCTTCCATATCCCACAATCTTCCTTATCACTAATTAGTTCATATCAATAGCCTGGTCATTTTACCCATTTTTGTAATAGTTATAAGTACCATGTTACCCTTCATCGAACATTTTTTTTTTGTTTTTTATACCTACTCCTTTGTATTTTTATACCAAACAGGCCTCTAAGTGTTGGCTACAGCCCCACTTATGTCTTTGTAAAGGACCGGGTGAAACCCGTGAAATTCGTTGAATAAAAGGAATAATAATAATGATATATTTCGTTTACCAAAACATTGTTGTGTAAGTATAAATAAATTAGGTACATCTTATAATAATTAATAACAAAATTCTAGTTAATTATTGAATTAGTTAATACATTTTATATTTATACATTTACACCTAAATTATTGCTGCCCTAGCTCCCACAGTAGGATTCTCTGTGTTTGTGAGACCTAGTTGACTTCCGAGTTTTTAGATGATTTACCCTGTGCTGTTTATTGTTGGTAAGTAATTTATTGTTCTAAGACAATGTTTAGTTGACTACTAAAATAAATCATAATAATGCTTATTAACATTCAGCCATACTAATTGTTAAAGCGGAGCATATATTCGGTGTCCCTATAGTTAAGAGTCAGTAAGTATTCCTGAATCTTCCTCTTGCATACCTTTCTTGTGTCTTTTATGATGTTTATTTTTTTTTATTTAATTGTCTTTAGATATGCTGTCCCAAGTTACAGTAAGAGTTTTTTCCTATCATTTTTTATATAATTAATCGAACCAGCTCACAAAATTTTGCGAGTATCGGTTGAGTAATGCGACCTGTAAAGGAGAGCAGCCGAACATCCGGAAGATAGCATTTTGCCCTAGCTATTTATTGCAGACACTTCGCACTCGCTCGGTCACTTATAATTATGAATTACCAATATTTTTTGATTGGGTGATTTTGATGATGGACAATGATAGTAACGAAATAACATCTATACAATTATCGAAACTGCTCACAAAATCTCACGAGAATTGCGACAATAGAGAACAGCTGGACTGGTAATATGAATATTATTATGTCAATTTATATATTGTCAAACTTTAATCATAATCTATAGGTATATAAAAATGAACCCCTATTTCTCCTGGTCACGCTATAACTTGAGAACGGATGGAACAATCACACTAATTATTTTTTGTTGTGTTAATTATTGTCAGGCGAATGAAGTTATGAAAGAAAAACCAAGAAAAGACGGGAGGTTATACTATACTACGCGAACGAAGTAGCGGACAGTTGTTCTTTATACAATTCCAATTAAACGTTGTTCACTAAATGTCAGCATTAAATTTCCAAAACTAGGCCAATGTCACAATCCGGAAAGGTACTGCAGAACGCGTTGAGGTCGTACATAGCGCGGTGTATCGGGGATAACACTCATGTACCGTAATAACAATGCTTTGAGTTTGTCATATCCTAACATTGGTCAGCCCGAAACACGCCAATAGGGCTAATCGACGCTTGGCTGTCGGCAACGCGCGAAGTGTCTCGGAATGCACCATCTTGTTTGTTTTTTTTGACTGTAACTATACTAATTATTTTTGTTTCTTAATACTATGTATCTTTATTTGTTTTCTATTTTTTATTTGTTTCTGTTGTGTCACTAGTTACGGTCGTGATGTCAGTGAGAAGCGCCGACTGAAAATCAGTGCTTGGGTTTACCCTAGCTAATGCCGAGTCGGGGCTATTTCATGGCATTACGCAACATTATTATTATGATGGTTGTCCTATTTTGTCAGTATTTTTGTATGTTATGTTACGTGATGTCCTGAATAACATTATTTTCTTTCTTTCTTTTCAACACTTGAAACCTGTCAAAGTATAGTCAAAAAAAAAGAAGAAGACGATAAAGCCTAATTGATATGTACCGAGTAAAAGATATGGTTACAAATGATTTGATTTCATTTTAACACATAATTAGTGTTAACATTACTCATAGGTAAATTACTACTTCTCAGTTCCACTTCAGCAATAATTTAAAGTAATGAGTCATGTAACACAATGTGAAGAGTTAACAATTGTTTACTCGCATAATTGTAATGATGACATGAACATTACAGTTGCAGCGTTTTATTATCACAAGGAAGATATTCTAATACAAATATTAGCTCTATGTTTACATCGTTATATTCAGTTAGGTACGTACAACTTGTTCAAAGTCAAAGTCAAAATCATTTATTCAATTTAGGCATCAAAGACGCACTTATGAACGTCAATTTTTCATTATAATGTACTTTAAAGACTACCGCCGCGTTCCAAAATACATAGAGCCTACCGAGAAGAAGCGGCAAGAAACTCGGGGCCATTCTTTTTATATAGATGTTTTTACAATGTTTTTACTTAGGTACTTACTACAAATATTAGCTCCAGTGCCTTACAAAAGAGAACATAATAGTTCTGATTCGCACTTCGCCAAATGTAATGTTGCAGCTTGCGGGGATCGAACCTGCAAGGGCAATGCTTACATTACTTATCCCACGCGCCGGCTGCGCGTGAAATTGTATGTGCTTGACTAGCTATGGCCGGAGGCTTCCTAGTGGTGGAGGTGAAATCAAATACGGATCACTTTCCGCTTGCCGTGTGTTTTATTTATTTACAACGTACTTTACATAAAGGGGGTTTAACCCCAGGTTACGGAGGTTACAGTCGGGACGCGGGGAGGGCTACCTCTGACGGGGCCTCGGTACTCTAGTCTATCGTAAAGTATTTTATCTGGCGAGGGGTCGTGCTGCTCGTTAATCCCCGAGCAGCGCCAACGTCCCCGCTGATACGCGGATCCCTATCCAGAACACCACCGTGCTTCTCGGTAACCCCCGAGCCGCAACAGTGGTTTTCCTACTGGACCGCGGAACCCTGAGTGCTGCTCGGCAACCCCCGAGCCGCAGCTGCAAAGCTCCACGGGAGTGACTTGGTCTGCTTGCCTTCTTACTGATCGAGGACTGGGGTACCGATTCGCACGAATCGGTACCCCAGTCCGCACAACCTCTCAGCGCTCGCAGACGAGTGCTGAATCTCCAAAATAAGTAATGGTTTGAAGGGTATATGAGTTAGTAAATTGATAGTCCGGTTGGCGCAGTTGGTAGCACCCCTACCTTCTGAGCCGCTGGTCCCGGGACAGGTCCAACATTTGTGTGCATGAACATGCCTGTTTGATCAGTGTCTGGGTGTGTATAAGTATGTATATCAGTCATCAGGTTACCATAGTACAGGCTCTGCCTAGTTTGGGACCTGAAGACCTTTGTGTGGATGTTAAAAAAAATTACTGACTCTACTAGTCTTTATGAAATACCAGCCTCAAATTACCCCTATATTTCTTAAGAAGTATACCTACTTCTTTTATCAAAAACTTGAATCAGACTTTTTTAACAAAAATTTAAATCAGATTTCCATTCTTTTATACTTAGTACTCGATGTTGATGTTAATAATAAAATTATTTAATAAAACCGGCCAAGTACGAGTCACGAACTCGCGCACGAAGGGTTACGTACCATTATCTAATAACATCCGACTCGCACTTGGCCGTTTTTATAACTACATATTAACATCAACATTTTTTACTAGTAGTTACCCTATAGCGGCAACAAAAATACATAATCTGTGAAATTTCAACTGTCTATCACGGTTCATGAGATACAGCTTGGTGACAGGCAGACAGACGGATAGCGAAGTCTTAGTGATAGGGTCCTGTTTTACCCTTTGGGTACGGAACCCTAAAAAACTACTGGTCAGATCTTGAATAAATCTAAATAGGATCACATGAGAAGCACCAGCTTTCAAATAAACATGAATGTTCACAATCAATTCACTGTGTAAAAAGTTATGAGGTAACATAAAAAAAATACAGACGAATTGATAACTCCCTCCTTTTTTGGAAGTCGGTTCAAAAGCGGGATATCATGAATTTGTCGTTGTGTAGTCCTTGACATTTGGCGCCGTGTTTGCGAATAAACAAAAGCCATTGATATATATATATCCTGTATATGCATTGTGACACTAAACCTTTACCTAAATACCCTAATACAAGTAAATTGTTTAAAAATACAATGAAATGACTCCCATTACTGAAGTATGGATGGACAATACATAACTTCATCTACCCTCGTACTATAATATTATCTTTATATGCAAATATTTTTTATCGAATGTTGTACATATAACTCAAAAACTTTTCGACGGAAGGGTATATTTAAATGGGAGGTCAGCATGGAACTATCCAAGAAAAAGAGACTAATTAAAATCGGTTGATTGTCGACACAAAGAACCTCCACATTGTTCAAAAATCGGTTCTAAATTAGGTTAGGCACAAGCAGTAAGCTAAGCCCATTCTATATTTTTTGAAAAATATGGGATTACTCACGCGCACGTATAACTTGCCGGATAGATCCGACTATAGTCAGCAGAAGTGTGACGTTACAAATGGCAGTATTTGACTATTTGTGTAAAAAGAAACTTCTGTGCGAAGGGATTTATATCGTTTTCAGATATAGCACGTTTCTAAAACATCTTCGAGTGTTACAAAGTTTAAAATATATAATACCTAGGAAATGGATTGTTAGCTTGAGTACAATTGTAGAGCAATTTAAAGAGGAAACTTCTGTGTTAAACTTACTGGTTTCTTTTCTTGAGACAGACAGACATACATTTTCACAACAAAATAAGCGCGTATTAATTTAAAATGCTAAAATACGAAGTGTTTATATTCTCTTTGGCTAAAATCACGTACGTTTTTGTCTTTGTTTTTACCCAAACTGTCATTTTCTGACGTCACAGCTTCCAGCTGGGCTATTATGTACCTCAGTTGCTAACAAATGTTGATTGAAATCGTAAAAAATGGCGGCTCTATGTCACTTTTGACAACTCCAATAAGCAAAAATGTTAGTAAGTTGATGACTGCAGCTGACAAAAGTGACATAGAACGGCCATTTTTTTCGATTTCAATCAACATTTGTTAGCAACTGAGATACATAATAGCCCTGCTGGTCTATAGTTTCAACCACATCCGTTGGTCCTTTTCAAAGAGTGTTCGGGAGTGTTGATGACGTCTTGCTTGAGTTCTACGCTATAGTGCTAAGCGAGACGTCATCGACGCGGGCGTCCCGAACACTCCAATGAATAAGACCACTGGATGTGGTCGAAACTAAAGTCAGACCTATCCGATAAATATTACGTGAGTAATCTTTCTCAGTAAAAATGAGTGAACACCACGTTAGTTTTTATAACATCTTTTTTATGTCATGAGGAAACGGTACAAGCACGAGGCGCACCTGCTATTACGTGGTAATCTATGTCTAGAACATATCTCACAAGCACAGTAGATATATAGAGAACAGTACGGAAACTACTTTCAATCGTTCAAAACGGCCCACTGACATAAACTTGCACATCGACGAGACCCCTAAGCGGTTCTCGCGGTGCCGTCAGTAGTTACAAACTATTTTTACATCATAACCTTTTTTATATAATCTAAAATATGAAATGTCACACTTGACTGACTGATATGTGTTTTAAAATTGTAATAGTGTTCTTGTATGATCGATCATAAATAATAATAAATTCGTAAAACATAATACAAAATACAAACCTTAGATGGCGGTTGCAATAGATTATAATATTATTATGAACTATATCGTGCTGGGCGTCGTTTTCGTGGTTTTCAAGGGTGTCGAAGTCGATAGTGCTGACAAAATAGAATTCAATTATTTTTTTGGAGTCAATAATTTGTAATTTATGAAGAATAAAAGTATTTTTTATATATTGTTTTTTTTTAAGAACAGGGTATCAAACGCAGGTTTGGGGTTGAAACGCAGTACGGTTCAGCCCGAAAATGCGTGTCAAACACCCGAAAACAGAGCTCATGAGTACTGCACCCACGCCAGCTGCAGCGCCTACCGCGCGCCCAACCGCGGCTCATGTACGCTCTCGCCAAAACTTGTAAAAGGTTATGCCATAATAATAAAAAAAATTCCAAGATCTACATGTGGTTGTGTCTCAATACTAAACTGTTTTCCGTATTTTAAACTATCAAGATTAACCGACGCCATGATACACCTACATACATACATTTTATTTGTAAACTAGAATTAACTAGATTTAATGTCTACAGCAGAACAAAGAATGTTTTATAAAAAAAACAATACTTTAATACATTAAAAATGACAACCCTATGGCTTCAATGGGGCATAGATAATTATTTGATCAACTAGGCTTAGTTTCCATACTGTTGCATCTTTATACTGTATCACAAGGGACATTTCCTCACAAGTGACAAATTGCACTGCGCCTGTAATCCTGTGACATCAAGCAGTTCGTTCGCAAAAGCTAAGAGAGAAAGAAGCAAACACATTACATTCACGAAAACGTATTTATTTATAGGGACCAGTTTGGAAAGTTGTACCTTTAATAACGGAATGAACCAGTGCCTGCACTTACACTGTAGTAGTGTCCTACTAATATTATAAACGCGAAAGTTTGTGAGTACGGATGTATGGCTGTTTGTTACTCTTTCACGCTCAAACAGCGGGGACAATTTTGATGAAATTTGGCATGGAGGTAGATGAGGCGCTGGATTAACACATAGGATACTTTTCATCATCATCCATTACCACGCGGGTGAAAGCGTAATATTCTTGGGCACAGCATGGACAAAATAACACTATCTCCGCCTACGTTAAGATCGTAATGATGACAATTGTGTCAAAGTTTGTCAGTTTCTGATAGCTTAGTCAAAAGCACGCTATCATTTTGACAGCTCGATACACTAGGCGTGCTCGTCGACCGTCAAGGGTGATGAAATGTAATGAAAGTTTTTCCATGGTGATTAATTTTATATTTGTGTGTACGTGGGTACTGTATTTTATTATTAAATTAGTGTTTACTGATTGGTTAATTATTTAAATTTACTCATATAATACTATTATAGCAATTGCGTTTGACCATGCAAATATTTTATGACATTTTGGTGTAAATAAAATGGAGAAGATAATAAGCTACTCGAAGTACTAATCCCGACGAAGAGTAACGGGCACCGGCACAGTTAGATTATTATATTGTTATTTTCTGACAAACTGTGTAAACAATTGCTAATATATATATTGTACTGGACTGTGTGTAACGCTTTGGTGCAAACTGTAATGTTACATACTCTAATTTACTGAATAAATAAATAAATAAACGCGTTTTTGAAAAATGTGACATGGATTTATTTTTTTCACCTTGGCCTCTCACCCGGTACCAGGTTATCGTCGAGTTCGGGACATGGATATATATATAGGTTATGTAAAATAAGGCGAATCTTGTAAACTGCTTTGGTACAATTTGTTTTGTTTAGTGATTCTCATTGTTTTGATACAGAACTTGGAAATTAGTACCACTAGCTTATAGTTTATTTGGCTTATTAAAGTTCTTTTTAAGTATACCACTAATATTATATATATATATATGTTTGTTGTCTTCTCTATATTTCTCTAAGCTTCCGAAACATGGACTCTTAAGGCTCGCGTACGGAACAGGATGGACGCGTTTCAGATGTGGTGTTGGCGCAAAATGTTGGGAATTCCACGGACAGCGCATCGCACCAACGTGTCGATACTGAATGAACTCAAGATCCGAACTCGACTCTCGACTAGATGTATGCGTAGAGTTCTCAAGTACTTTGGTCACGTGGCACGGCGGAAGCCGAACCATTTAGAAAAGCTGATAGTGATCGGCCACGTGAAAGGAAAGAGAAGTAGAGGAAGATCACCGACCCGATGGACCGATACTGTAAAACAGGCGTTTAAATCTACCATTCACGCATCTATCCAACTTTCTCAAAACAGAGAAGCCTGGAAGATCTTAGTGGGAAAACCACATGTGATGACCACGACCCTCAGCCATGAGGCAACGACGTAGAAGAAAAATAATATATGCCAAAGTATATCTGCTGGACAGAGTGATGCGTGTTCTAGTATAATCATATTAGATCTTTAGAAGTCTGGTGGACTCTCCTTAATACTCACCGCGCCGATCATATTCTCAGTCTAATCAACCTTCAAAAAGTTCACGAAATTATGTACCGAGTGGTATCTAGTTATACATTGGCAGAATTCCAATAAGATACTGCTTATTGTATAGTCAGTACCTTAATATAGAAGTCAAGTCAATTAAAGTCAGACACATATAATTTTGTTACTCTTATCACGCTACTGTAGCTGTAGTAAATTGGCTTAAATACAGAAGACCAGAGGCTGTATCACAAACAATTTGCGAAAAAGTTTTCGTATCGTAAGCGTCAACGCGTACGGCGTTATGAGTTATAACTATGAGTTATCTGTGTCACACTTACCCTAGATAAATGACAGTTGATTTACAGCAGTGCTAGTGCTAGGCCCACTAAAATACGCGCACGTAAGCAACTTTGAACCGATTCGTTACGTAACGCGTTACGGCGACAGTTTGTCTGGCTTCCCTTTCTCTCAAGCATCCTCTCTCACTCTAACCCACAGCGCTAGATTAGTTTAAGTTATCACTTCCGTGTGGCGTCCCGAGTAGCACACCCTTTTTAAATGCCGTCCCGAGTAGCACACCCTTTTTAAATGCTTTTGTGGAATGGTTTATGAGTACTGCGGGCGGGGCCGCAGCGCCCGGGGGCTTGAACTAGTTTAATCCAAAAAACATTTAGTCTCCTTTAGCAATTATAAAAAAAAAAAGTTTAAAATATAATATATATATAGGTACTTATATAAACAATTGATGTCTGTGAACAAAAGCAATATAAATAAAAAAATAAAAAAACCTTCTCTGTCTTCGGTGGCTGTAGCCTCTGTCTTTTTCATTATGATGATACCTACTTCTTTTTTGAGGTACATCTATTAATCTTTGTCTTCGATAATCAAGCATACCGATAATAACTATTGTCTTTGTCGTATTGGAACGTACAGATTAGGCGATTAATGGAGTTAAAGCATTGACCCCCGAATACTCGATATGTCTGTAGATATAATTTAATGTGTTGTGGATGTGGGCGCTGAACTAACTGAAGACGATGTGAGCCGAGTCCCACGCCTAAATTGGCGTGCAAGGTCATATACCTTCAGAGAATTTTAAATGTACCGCTAGTTAAATGACAAAGGCGTTTCAGCATCATACATGTTCCAGTGAAACATTATTTTTAAATCATAAGGAACATAGTTCATTTACGATAAGCTTACATACTGAACTAATAACGAATTAATATCTAGTTAATTTAAAATTATCGAGTTTGCTAGTGATACGGACTTAAAAAATCGGCCAAGTGAGAGTCGGACTCGAACACGAAGAGTGCCGTACCATTATTTCTAAATCTCCCATATATCTCCCTTTTTTCTAATTTCCATAATTATGAGTTATAGGACGTTTCATGCAGAAACGACGACGATCGGCGGGTCACGCGGCAGCCCAAACTTTTCTAAAGAAGGTAATCGTTTATTTTATGTATTTCTCTATACAAGAATCTCTACAAAGAAGGTACGAAAAGGTCTAGCAGTGTTGGGAAATAAAAACAATTAATATATATGAATAAAATTATTAAAAAATTTCGTTACTATTGCTACTCTTAATTTAAAAGTACATAAAAGTACGGGATATTTTTTAATTTGTTTTTGATTTTGTACCTACCTACTATTATATTCTATGCGTACCCTTGAAATTTTAGATTTTTGCCCCCATCATAAAATGACCTATAACTCGAAACAGTATGGATAAATAAAACAATTTTTTAAAAGAAATTGTGTAGAGAATAAACTGATCATTAAAAATGGATAGATGCATTTTATTTATTAATCAAATATTTTTTTGATTTATCGGCCGAGATAGAAAAAAGCGATTCATAAAAAATTAAAATCATCATAAACGATAAGTTTTACAAAAAAGTTAATGCAATAAATGCTGCGAAATTTTATTTCTATTCTTGCGCTAAGAACCACACGGGAAGCACCAGCTTTCAAAGAAAAAAAGAATTTAGAGAATCAGTTAAACCTTTCAAATTCAGGTATTTTATCACTGCACGATATTCAATTTTATCCATTTTCAAAAATAGCTCTGACTTGACTTACGGTATCTCATGTAAACGAACAATGAGTTACTATGAATAAACTAAACTGTGCATACTTGTTGCTAAATAATGTAACTACAAAATGAGGGTAGGTTATAAAAAAACCAATGACTTTAACCATGTTAGGCTAAGAACTTTTCAAATGACCCTTGTAGCAGTGTCAGACGTAGACTCTGCTAAAACGCTGAAAACATAATACAATTCCAAGAAATGCAATGCAGTGTGTTGGGAACAAAACATTTGAGGGCAAATATAAAGTAAATCTCTCTTCTATTCATGCCTATACATACCTACAAAGAAATTGAAATCTTTAAACCCTTTACGACTATCGGCACATCAGTGTCAAAATTAACCGTCATTGTAAACAGTAAGACTCAAGGGATATAAGTAAATATATACCAAATATATACCCATATATACCATATTTTCACAAGCCTTATTTTATAAAATTTAAAATACAAACAATAGTGTCAACATATATTCTGGAAATGTGTAAATTTGTAAAAAAATACCCAGACTGTTTTAAAAGAGCATCTGATAAATCGCACAGTATTAGGCCGCAATTCAGACATAAATTAATCGAACCAAAGTCCAACCTAGAAATACACAGCTCTGGCCCTAAATCAATGGCCGTTAAAATATTTAATAAATTGCCGAATCAATTAAAAGATATCGAAAAAGAAGTAACTTTTATAAATAACTTAAAAGGTATTTTAGAATCCAAACGTTATTACAACTTAGAAGAATTTTTCAATGATAATTTCGACAAAATGAACATAGATCGTTCCATTCTGACTATTGCCATACCCAAATAGGGTCATATGTATTACTTTATATTTAAACATGTTAATTTAAGAACTCCATGTACCTACATATGTCTGCAATAAAATATTGAGTATTGTGTATTGAGTAAATACTTAAGTGTAAATATGTTTTCATTTAATTTTTCATTTCAAGTAAGTACTAGTATAAGTCTATTTTCCATTGCATACTATAGGTCCCTACATATATACATAAGTCCCTAATTAAATTTAATATCATTGGAAATTTTATTAAAATGAATATCAGATATGTTTATTAAATAATTATGTAGGTATATATGCTTATATATACATATCATATAGGTATATATAAGCATATATACCTATATATATATATATATATATATATATATGATAGATGAAGGCACTTTAGTGCAGATCAGAATAAATTTTGTAAGTGTATTGTGATGTCTTTACATAAATCGAGATTAAAATTGCAGCTGCAGCAAATAAAATAATATTGCATTAGCTATAAATAAAACACCTACCACTTTATAATTCTTTATGCTTGGCAGGAATCTTTTCTGTTCCACTTCTTTCTTCTGAAACACCTCATTAATGATGTTGCCTATGGCCTGGGCACCATATTGCAGCAACGCTTGCCCTCCCTGATTCAGCAGCTGTCTCCCGGCTCCACTTATCATGGAGCCGAAATCTGCGCCGCCATTTTGGACCGCCATCTTGCGGCCAAACTCACTCACTACACACTATTCTGTCTTATTCCGCACATTCGTTAGGACATTTTGGTGTTTACTGTTGGGAAAAATAATTAAGTGATATTTTTACTGGCAACTTAGAATTGTGCTGTGTTTGCATAGATCAATTTAAAACTTCCTGCCGTTGTCCGGTAGTCAGTAGTTTTACCTTTACAGGCATCTAAACCCGATACTACCATTTATTTCATTATTCTAAATTCACTTATTTGGTTAACAACGGGGTTAATAATATCATACTAATACAAGAAAGTATTAGTAGAAGTATAGTGTAAAGAATTCTATACAAGATGATTTCTTATTCAATTTTTTTTTGTTTTTTATATATTATTATGAATCTATAAACTTCAGCCGCTACTTTAGTCACTAAATGAGCATTGAGAATTAACTGCGAGTATCAGCATGGTCTGATATATATGTAAGCAACACTTAACACTAAACAAAATTCCAATACTGGTACATTACAAGCATCAAATTTAACATAGACACAAATATTTTCTTTACCATAATGTTAAAAGCTAACAATAATTTAAAACAACTTGAAAATAGACTCCTTCCTACTACACTGAGCATAATACTAACATTGTTGGCATTTCATTGGAGGCCACTAAGATTACTCTACCGTGTGACATCATTCACCATACATGATAATTAGCCAACTGAGTCGTTTATTGCTGTTTATAGGCAAAGGTTTTGCTGTTATTTTTGATAAGTTGCGTACATTTCCTATTATTGTATGCAAGACCCTGACTCTGACTGATGACCTGATTAATGATTAATGTCTCATCTTTCTGCCAGTGTCATGAATAAATAAGCTCTACCTGAATAGAATCAGCTACCTGTAATTCCTTGCTGAGGATAACTGCTATTATGCCAAGAATGCAAGTTATTGGAATTTAAAAACACTCAAATTTTAATAATTACATTTATAAATACAGCAGATTGTTGGTAAGTACCTACAACCTGCTCGGGATCCAATCATCAAGTTAATTAAATCTTAAGACCTCTAGACAATATGAACAGTTACTGTATGCATCGGGTATTATTTCATTAACCCATATCTGCCTGTCAACATGAGTTATGTTAGTTTAATTCATACATCTTTTGTTTTAATTAATTATGGTCGAGGACAGGTTAAGATATCTTAGAAATTATATAAATAATTGCACAACTCTATAGTATACAACTACCATCCACTCTACTCACTACCATGAAAGTTTTGATTAGGGACTCAAATTTTCAGTACAGTTTATAGTTGTTTAGTTTCAAAGTATAGTAATGCTGAAAATCTAATCAATCATTATTGCCCTAGGGTGGTATATCTATTGATATCAGATACTGTTCACCTACAATAGATAAGCCTAGGCATTGTCATTCATGTTGTTTATCTCTGTGACCGATAAAAAAATAATATGTAGCTTCTAGTCAAAATAGTGATCTTATCTTTGGAATGCCACTTAGGTAGATTGTTAATGACCTAGATGATAAGTAATGTTGCACCTTTCTAACAAGACTTATCTGGATCACTTTCTTCAAAACCCTAACAATTATTTCATCACAGAGATTAAAATATAAGGTAAAAAGAAGGTAAGATAAGTAGGTAGTAATTTAGGACGTCTCTAGCAATAAACCCAACATACTGAGAAGAGCTGAAGACAGGTAGGCAATTTAATACATTAGGTATTGAACAATATAACAGCAAATAAAGTTTTAGGTCGGTTGTTCACCAAAGTTGTTCAATGAAAACATACAAATTTGTAGTTTGGTAACGGCTCTACTTCACACCCAAATTATTAGTTCACACACGTTCTAGTTAGAAAATAGGTGAGGTCATTCTCCAGTAATGAAAACTAACATCAAATGATTGAAAAGAATGTTGTAAAACGCGACTACCGGACTCAATTAAACCCGCTGAAATCTTCACTTAGTTACTTCTTAGCTAAACCTTTAGAAACACAACACCATAGCTAAATCGCCATTAAAATCACATTGTTTTGAACTTCATAACGTTTTAGATTAATTAGAAATAGTTATTTTTCTCAGACACGCACCGTCTCCAAAATCTGCCTTGCAAACTGACAGCAAATAAACCGAACAAATTAGAGTGCTGTACATCTTTACTAAAGCGCTTGGATCGGCCAACCTACACAACTTTGTTGCGTTATGTTACAGATTGCCATGACTCGACTACAAAATGACGTAAGCTGGTATAATTTGATGCCCATTGCCCCATTGATTTCCTTGAAATAATGTGATGGTTTTACTGCTTCCGTTAAAATAACGTGGGTACTATAAGATATTAAAATGCGACAAAATATTATCTAGTTATAATTAAACTCGGTTATTAATTCAAACTTGTTATTACTTACTACTAGTACCACTAGCAACACTTGCATTTCCGATTGACCTTGAGGAACTACAAAATATACAAATTTAAATTTTTCCAAATATTCTGTTATTAGTAGTAAATATCATTATACAGTAGGTAGTTATCTATATTATTTTATTTCTGCCTACACAATGATGTTATATTATTTAGACGGAGGTTTACCTCATTGTTCCTACATCATTATTTTGTAAATACATACTAAGGTTCCCCGCTATTATTTAACGGTGGGTTAAATATATAAATACAAGTTTACGCCATCCTTCAATCCAATGAAAATGAAACATGAAGAACTGGCACAATACATAGGTCGCGTGATGGCCATGCAAGAAAAAGAAAACACCCAGGCTTTGAAAATTACGAGTATATACCGTTTCGTTAAAGAAAATTTTGAATTGAAAACCTATCAAAATAAATAAAGTACCTACATAAAAGCGACGAAATTAGCATATTACAGAACTGTACCAATATCACAGCTTTAAATGTCTTCAGTCTTTATTAAAGAGATTATCATATGTACACCTCGTCACTTTATGCCTAAGCCACTATCTCTTGCATCCAAGCAAATAATACCTAGTCTGATAAACCTAGGTACATGATGAATTCTTTATTTTTGCAAAACCGTCGTGTGGTACCACAGAAAGGCTGAATTTGTCCTCTCTATTTTATATGTTTGGTACCTAGGACCACTTGTTTATTCAGTACCTGCCTACCTACTAAGTTAACTATACTATACTACTACTATTACTACTACTACTATATAAAACGTGCATTATTAGATTATTACTAAGCACTAATCATTATTATAAAAAGAATAAGGAAGGAAAAAAATCTATAGGTACCTATAGGCACAAAATGCTCATAGTTATTTCGGTATACAAATTATTGTACTTTCCCTTGAAGGTACCTTACAAATACATCAACAAAGTATCTTACAAACTTCGGCTTGAAATTTAAAGTGACTTAACATAATTTCAAATGTTACCCTCAGACTACTAAAAAAACCTTTATTATACCTACTAGTTTGATTTGTGACCATACTACTTGAAATGAAATAAGAATTATAATTATGAACCTAATTATTTTGTACTAAAATTTAGTAGGTAGGTACCTGTCAATTGTTAATGTCAATTTTTAATTCAATTTTACTCATTCTTACAATTACATTCAATTTCAATTGTAAGAATACATTCTCTCAGTCAAAAATTACTTGTAATTAAATTAATATTAAAATAGTTACAGCTGTGCATTAAGTACTTAATTATAAAGTTTGAAATGAATATTAACAAAGTGTCAAACATTGTATTACTTATGGATATCATACATACACTTACCTACTTACCCATACGTACCTACTACTGTTATACCTTGACCAAGAAACAAGTTTCCTTTTATGGACCATCTTAATTATGATCAAAAATTACCAACTCCACACTGGTTCGGTCGCTCACAGTATGAACACAAAATGTACTTAAATATCTAGGTGTATTCTGCTCTACGATTATTTTATTTTATCACAGGTTTGTACCACCAAATTGGCTATCCACGATAAAACATATTAACGTTTTGTTATATGAGGTGCGTATATTCGAATGACTGTAAAAAGTTTGCAACTTTTGTCATACACACCATAACCTCAACCCTTTTTTTATTATCGGGGATTCGACTGTGTATGTCGGACTCGTCTTGTAACCAACTGCACCCATAGTAGCAAACAATCGACTACACCACCACACGGTGTTTCTCCGGGCGCCCTACGGGCAAGCTTTTGCATTCGTCCGCGGTCCCGGCGACGTTGGTCCTCTCATGAGGACCCCATCCCGGTGGGATGAAGCAGGAGTCACTCCATCACAGCATCAAAGAGGGGCACGCGGAAACACCGCGCACGCCACCTCGAGATCTTTAAATGGCGACGGACACCCACGTGTCCATCACCGGGACCTCTGTTATGGGGGAGGAGGAGAGCTTGATACGTCCTCCTCCTACGCCTGGGTCTCCAGTGCTGATTGGAAGATCGATCGGATAGAGGTGATCTCCCTCTCCCTTTCCGCAGCCTCCTTCTGCGACACGATCCGCGATGTGGATCACGTTCCACAACCTTTCGCTCTCCACCACGGCGTTGACCAATGACGGAAGCGAGATGTCGTCCCCTACTACAACCTCGTCCCCTACTACAACCTCAACCCCCAATCCTAGCCTAAAATAGCTCCTTATATTGCATATTTTGTATACTGTATTAATAATTGTCTTATCTCAATAATTCTATTCTCTTGTTCTCAACAAAACTTATCTAAGTGACACTGTAACTGTAACCAAAACATATTGCTTAGCACCAAGAGACTGACGGCATGAATATTTCTTCATTTTGAAAATATATAGCTATTCCCTGAAAGATTTTAGACTATTACACACATCATGAAAGTTTTCCTAATGAGCTGACTATGAAAGCAACATAATATTTAAGGCTTTATATTTTCTTACACAAGTATTTTAGGGTCAAAGTAGTAGAACCAGTATGTTAATTTGGATATACTTAGTGGCGGCGCCAGTTTTGAGTGGGTTACTCGTATAATAGTCAATTATTAATTGGATCAAAAAGTTCAATGTCAAAACCTCTACAACAAAAACTTTTATAAAACCAGTAGCTATATTCTAAACGCAAGACGTGTTTAGCATTATTAGTCTCGCGTATTTGAGTTTACTTTTTAGGGTTAGGTGCGTAGAAGGAATCCTCATAAGGAAGTTCTTTCTATCTGTCAGTTCTTATCCTTTACTCCGCCTTATTCTGTCGTGGATAAAGATAGTCTCGAGTTTTAAACTTGGTTTAAAGGAACTTCTGATAGAACATTTGCTTAAACCACGGTTTAAACTCGTTTTATGATAAGGCGCAGATATTACGTTTTGTAATGATACAATGACTATGAAATCTAGGTGTACACTTTTTTTTTGCTTAATATTCTACCTTATAAAGTTTATAGACAGCTTATCACTAACAATGCTTTAAATGTTGCATAATTATGGTTTGTCAATATAAAATTCAATGTCTATTAAACTATTTCGATAAAAACAAAATAAAATAATAAATATATCAATTTCAACTGATAAATGTCAATAAATTATTATCATTTAAATACCTACATGTTTACATTATAATTATGCTTTCTTAATTATCAAATTTAGTATCAAAAGAGCTTATTTTTGAAAATATTTACGTTTTCTCTACACCTCATGTCTTCAACAAGTTATTTCACAATTTTTAGTTTAGAAGTTGGTTCTATTTTTTGATAATAAACATATTTTAACCATTTTTAGTGACCTGCTACTTACAGGGATACATGCTCAATGATGATATCATCAAGATCTTACGCGACTTTTTAGTACTTATTGAAGTATAACTCAAAAACTGTTTGAACGAATTTGATGAAATGTATATGGGACCATCACGAAAATATACTCTAATAAACAAAAAAATCATCATAATCGGTTCATAAATGACGAAGTTATCCGCGAACACACATTAAAAAAAATACGGTCGAATTGAGAAACCTCCTCCTATTTTTTAAGTCGGTTAAAAAGATTTTATTTGACAAACAAAGCAATCTCACTAATGTAAATGCAAGGGAGGGTCAATACCTTTAGTCGAATGAAATGAGTTTCGCATGAATCTTTCTTTTTTAATCCGCAGTACGATCGAATGCATCGCTTTTGTGCTTTAAATGCTTTTTCACGGTCAGTAGAGTTGCCCCAAAACATTAAACAATGTAAGATTCTCCCACTTTCAGTAGGTAAATGAATTTACAAGTCTAATAGTAAATCTATTGCTCTAGCACGGTTGGTCGATCAGCGTGTGTACAGATTGTGGGCATTCGGCCAATAAATACTACTTTTGTATGGGAGGCCATAAAAGCGCCGTCAATTGTGACTTTGTGACGTCAAGAGGATACGCAAATTAATTCACTATATAGTTTCGATCTACGAAGAAATAATGTCAGGAAGCATAACTCAGAACAAATTCCACACAATAAGTTCAAACCAAAATGACGTAAATGATTCCAAATACGAATTACTCCCGAGGTTACAAATAGACATGTTCGGTGATTGGTTTAAATTTCAGAAGGAAAGCAGGGATTGGTCCACGCGCGTGCTGCAACGTCAACTATGACAGCTGAAGCATAGCGGCGTGAACGATGTTATTGATTTAGCACGACTTTTAATGGGTCATTTTGTTAAGGCAGTTACTCTTCCTGATATTATTTCTTCGTAGGTTTCTATAGACCTTGCGATAAAATATGCTTATGCCTAGTAGAATACTTAAGCAAGTACTTAATGCACAGAATGATTGCATACCAATTTCGATATTTTCGTAACAATAAAAAAATTGGCAATTAAATTCGTTTAAAGCTTTTTTATTATCTAATTTTTGTAAAGTGGATTCTGTCATAAATTGACTGTCACCCATAAGTTCACAATCAAATTATTAAATACTATCTACTATACTTACTACTTCAAAGCCGTTTATAGTTATTTAATATAATACCTACCTTCATAATTAAGTATTTAAAAGAATCTGTTACATCTTGGCATTGATTATAGTAAAATCAATTTTGGTTATAGTCACATTGATAACTTGTAAAGTACGTAAGTCCTTAGATTATATTTATATATAATCTAAGCGTAAGTTCATAAGACGGATAACTCGAAAAGAAAAGCGACCCGCTAGCGTTTTTTATAGTTACAATGATTATTTTATTCTTAAACATTAACAAAATACAATAAGTATTGATTACAACGTTGGTAGGCTTTTTTGGAGGTAAATACTATATTACTAGTGGCTTAGCTTGCATTGTGTAAGGAATACGATGCTATATATGCCCGAAATAAATCTAATTCACCCATTAAGTGGTGTAATTTAATAAAAACTTTCCTTAGTGGATGCTTTCGGATTACCACGAACCCAAAAATTTTGCAGTTCCTACCTTTGTCGTGTAAGTAAATTGTGGAATGCTTTGCCGGCGTACGAATTTCCTTGCAGCTATGACCTGGGTCTTTCAAGTGGGGTGTGAAAAGGCATCTGTCAGGTCATCATAAGGGTGGCGATTACGCTTACGGCTGCACTAATTGTCATTGCTTCTTGATTCCATCTTCGCTTTCTATCAGGGAGAGGGAGTTACTTTGATGAGCCAATAAAAAAATGCTAATAACATAAAAGGCTATGCGTTGATATCGAATATATTGAGCTTATAGAATTCTGTGGACATTGTAAAAATAACTTCGCAAAAAAATTATGATGATTTAATAAATAATGATATCACTCCACTGATCATTTGTGAGGTCATTATGCCTACAAGTAAAGTATACATACCTATAACTATAACGTATATTATATGACCTAATAACCTGTTATTTGTTCCAGGATGAGTACCTACGGCTGGTGTGGCTACCATGAGCTAACATTAGTTTATTCCAGTTCTGACAGTTGCATTTACGTAGCGGAAACCATAAAAGATATATTTATCCGTTTGTACAACTGCGTAGTCATTGAAACTCTAACGTTGGTTTTTGAACATATGTCCAACGTAAACATCTGGATCAACGCAAGCAATAGCGTGGCTGGATTGACTAATCTAAACCAAAATCCAAAAAGACCGGCAAGCGCAGCGTAGGTCGGTCGTCCGCCGACAAGGTGGACCGGCGCGCGGCGTCCTGATAAAGGTCGTAGTGCCACGCTGGATGCACGCTTTCAAGCGGTCCTTTTGGAAGAATATGGAGGAGGCGTATGTTCAGCAGTAGACGTCCTATTTGGCTAAGATGATGCTGATCACGGTCACTAATGCACGAGGTAAGCTTTAACCGGGATATACAGTTAAGTTCCCCATATTTCGGCCATGTTACTAGTGATGATGCTGATAATGGCATAGGAAATATCTACACGGTAAATATCCCGTGTTAAGCATATTGTAAGTTTTAAATGAAAGTCCTAGTTCAAGACAGATAAGATTTAATTAGCACGGTAATGTACACCGAAAGATTCGAGCCTACCTGTACGCCATATTCATTTTCTAAACAGAGACCACACAAAAAACATAAACGTCAAAAGCACAGACAATATATTATTGATCTGTGGTCAAAAGTGACATAACAGTGTAGCGATATAAAATCAGCCATAACCTATTAATATCGATATCCAATTTAACATAGCCAGCCTACGAGTATTATGTTCCACGGCTGGGAGGTAGCTTCCGAGGAGTATGAGCCATAAATTCATCACGCAGGCCTAGTGGAGTCAAGTAGGCTAGCTCTAGAGTCAAAAGAATCAGACCTCCCGAACTCATAGCTGGCTGTTATGTCGTAAAGCCCAGAATTTCGAAAATGCTAATTTAATTCATCAAATTTAAACAACGAAAGATTAACTGTTCTTTCACAGTAAATAATTGCCGAGAGTTTCAACAAGCTGTTCTAATTTCGGAAACACGTTTGTACGGATACGAAACCGGTGTAAAAATAGCTTTCGTGGAACGGACTCCCTTTGAATTCTTTGCGTGACGCGAGATGCCCTCTGTATATTTTTATTAGGTCTGCAAGGCTCGAGATTGATAAATGTTTTATAATGTTCATTGTTTTATTTTATTAGTCTAATTATAGTAATAGGTACTAATAATATATATTAATAATATGGGGCAACATCCAATCAAAAGTCTTCAGGCACAGATTAAATAAGTTACTACGTAACAGATAAATCACTCCAAGGAAAAATGACAATACCTACTGCTATAATAACCTACTCCCTCTAGTAGCTAGACGTTGCAAGCCAAAATGAACCAAAGCTTACGAACATAAAGTTGACTTTGCTCTGTAGGTGCGCGCCGCCACGTGCTCAGCGTAGATTGTCAGGGCTGCCTCTTTCGATATATATGTCAGTAGGTATTTGCAGTAAACTTTATAATTGAAAGAAAAATAATTTCTTCTGTTTTAACATGTTTTATTTTTTAATTATCAAGAAATTATACATAACTTACAAATGTTTTATTTTGATGTAATGTTTAATAAATTTTTTGCCTTGGCGAAATTCTCGGTTATTAAACTTAATTGTGGAAAATATTCTGAATCGTATAAATAATTTAAGTAGGTATGATGTGTGTGGTATGATTAAGGGACATACCAACCCATGCATGTTTTGTTTGTGTCGTTACATGGCGCATTGTATCGCCAAAATTGACGTCATTATTCGCAAGTCAAGTAGGCCTTAGCGCTTACTTGATTTAATTAGTCAATAAGTACGCTTTACAATAGGTAACATTACTTCAACTATTTTACTTAAGAAATATTTTTCAACTATTTTACACGACGCAACACCTGTGCGAGGCGCGGGCGCGCGGCGCGCATCATACGGCCGGCTTTCCTTTGATCCCTTTGTCGGCATGCGCCGCCGCACGGGAGATGCCGCAACCGCCGCCGCCGCCGCGCGCCCGCCGTTCAGTCAGACTGCGATATGACGACAAGTCGAGATATGACAGCAGCGGTTCAAATCGCTCTGGTAAATGCATAAATTTTGTTAGATCGACCAGCCTAACCTGAACCCGCGCGCGGCCCGCTCAACGACCGACCCACCACCCACCCGATATTGACTAACCAAAAAATTCAGAATAATCGGGAATTCAATTTTGATTAGGTACTCGAGAATTGAGTAGATTGTCATGCCTTTGAAATTAGCAAAAATACAAGTACATAGGTAGGTACTGAGGAGTAACTTTATTAATCTGTGACTGAGGTACGAAATTATACGACAAGAAAAATAAAATTCTTTGTAGGTACGAAAATGTATTACCTAAATATCTAAACCTCCTGCACTACGTATTTTCATACGCTGGAACAAATAATGAATTAAAAAGGTAGGTAGGTACTCACGTTTCTTCATCAGCAGGTAAATGGAAAAAAGATAAGTTTTTATCACTTCTCCTGCTGGATTTACATCCTTCAACTGCACATAGTGTACCACTATTTTTATTATTAGTTTCCATGTTAAATTAGTAAGTAACAAAACAAACAACGAACGTCGGGCTACAAGTCCGGTAACACAAAATATTTCCTCGCGTACGAACGCTCCGCGCGGCTGTCGGCAACCCACTGAGAAATAAGCAGTCGACTGCCCGGCGGCCGGTAGGTACTTATCGCGCGCAAGTACATGGAGTGAAAGAGGCCTGCTTCAGGTCTCAAACTAGGCAGAGCCTGTACTACTACTATGGTAATCCAGACACAGATGATTGATTATTGAGACTTTTCTAAATTACACTTTTTTATACCATTAACTGTCGAGACAGGCAAGAGTGCCACCCAGGAACTTACAACTGAAGGTTTTCGTACTACGTCACTGTGGTAGTTACCCTTGTCTTTTTCACTCATGAGTTTCACTTGCTACTAGCACCCACACTACCCACAGGCCGTAGCACAAACGATTTGCGAATACAAACTATGAGTTATCTGTGTCACAGTTGCCGTAGATAAACGACAGTTTGTACTGTTTCACGTGAACGTTACGTTACACTTACGCAGCTTTTCGTGCTAGGCCCGCTGTACAGTATACCCTAAGGCGCAGGCCACATATAAAAGAAATGGGCGCGGATATGGCGCGGGCGGCTTCCTATTCCATTCAAATTTCATACAAAATACATGGAAATGAAGCGCAATTTAGAATACAAAATGACGCGCCATAACCACGTCCGAGCAACGACATACCGTGTGTTCTTAATTGCGCTCTATTTCCATGCATTTTATAAGAAATTTGAATGGAAGCCGCCTCTGCCATGTCAGCGCCAGACGCCATTTATGTATGGCCTGTACCTAACACAGTAATGCTTGGGCATAAAACAGTATTGCTTAGCGGCAAAGAAGGTAATTTTTCATCGTGTTGGAACCGTGGTAGCAACCAAGACAACCTGCTGGCCTGCACAAGAAGTAAGCACTTAGTAAGTCGGATTTCCCCGCCGGATTATTACGTCATGCACTACCTCCACTCACAAGCTATACTGCTTTACTATACATACTAGGAAACTTGATATAAAAAGGAAAACCGACGGCTGTATATTAATAACTAGTTATTAAAATACAGCTGTTCGTTTTCCTTAAAAATAAATAAATGTCAAATATCAAATGTGACTATTTGGTGCAGTACGAAAAAATTATGTTCTCATTAGGTATACGTTTTGGAGAAACATTTATCACATGTCTACGTTTTTTAGGTCCCACGAAGCACCCCTACAATGCCTAAACATTATTTAAAGAATATTAAAAGTACAATAAAAACTAATCTATAAGTCCCATGCCATGGTGGGAAAGTGGCCAAAATGCTGGCAGCATTGCCACGCTGGATGGCAAAGCTAACTTTTTACCCAAAGTAGGCACCAGCATTTCAGTCACCCGTGGCCTCACCCAATCGTTTCGCCAGATCCCTATACAAGTTGAGAGCGGACAGCCCACACGGGTCTAAAGTTTTGATCCCAAACAACACAAAAATGTACATTCTGTCTAAATACACATACTTACGACGTTTGGGGTCAATGATATATTTTTTTGGCACTGAAAGAATCTGATTGGCGCCTATTCTAGCAACAGAATAAACAATAGTACTACTCTAGGCGTGCTCCAAGTTTCTGTATAGTTTACTATAGCAACTACATTCTCACTGTGACCTCACCCTATTGTGAGTGCCTTCGCTTTTAGCGGGAAATTCAAACATTTTTTACTCGTGTTGCCAATAGGGTAGTTGAACAGTCAAAAATAAATTACAATGTAATGTTAACGTTAGTAGTTGGAGCAAATAACTCAATTATATAAAAAATATTTAATATGCATTGAATTAACTTTATTTTGGATGAATAAAATATGTACAAAAGTTAGTATACCGGTTGTTTGGTAAAGGGACTGACAAACCAAATGAGCGTGTTCGAGGGCCCACTTGGAGAATACAAGTTGGCCAAAAAAAATCCCCGACACCCCAATTTTTTTTAATTTTTTTTGTGAATTTTCTCGTTTTCTCCAATATTGTACCTATTTACCACCATAACATTTGTAAAGTATGTTTTAGACCGGATGTTTTTAGTTTTTACAAATTTTACAAATGTTATGGTGGTAATAGGTACAATTTCGGAGAAAAAGGGAATAATGACAAAAAAAAGTTAAACATATTGGGGGGTCGGGGATTTTTTTTGGCCAACTTGTATTCTCCAAGTGGTCCCCCGAACACGCTCATTTGGTTTGTCGGTCCCTCTACCAAATATCCTATATAATATATAGTAACTTATAGTAATTGAGAGTCACGTGATCCAAAATGGAAGTAGCTGCGGAAATGATGTCATAATGGCAAAAACATGATAGTGTCGTGCCTTATCAATAGATTGATAATCACGCAAGGATCTAATATTATTGCTTTAACTAAATCCATACTAGATCAACGGACAAACTGTCGATCCATAACCACGGTTATAACAACAACCGCAAATAATAAGTTTTTATTATTTTTTTATATTAATTAAATATACCTAAGTTTATAATAATATTCAATAAAAAAATTGTTTTTCTTGTTATCACTGTTGTTACACATTTATTATTTCAGATATTTTATTTTTATTAATTTAAAATGATCTTGACAGACAGACAGACAGACGAACAGACGGACAACAAAGTGATCCGATAAGGGTTGATTTGTCCTTTTGAGGTGGAAGACCCTACATAGAACAAATTATGCGTCTAAAAAGTAGGTTTATTTTTGTAACTGCAGAGTTATAAACTTTTTTTAGAGTCTGTTCTAAGAAATAAATAAGTTATTTAAATACTGTTTTGTATAAGTCACGTGGATGCATTACTAAAACTTGCTAACACGAATGACGAAAATGAAACAAAGATAATGTTTTATGATTTTATACACTTCACGGACACTCGTGCACCATTGTGAACATCAATGGTTAATAATCCACTATTACACGTCAAACATTGAGAATAAACACAAAAAAAATTGTCATTGTTCCCGCCATTTCCATGTTCAAGCAAGCAACCTCCAAGCAAGCAAAACGAATTACATAAAATCACAAAACTATTTGTTTTCGCCTTAATGACGTCATACGACGTATTGGCCGCCATTGAATAATGTTTTGGCGCCAATTTTAAAAGTTGAAATAAAAACATCGTTGTTTTTAGTTTGAGTTTCTTAAAAAAATATTAAAAATATGCTAGGTGTGTATTTTGGTGTCCTGATTAGTTTAACATACAATAAAAAATGGTCAACAACCCTGTTTCAGTGAATTCACAATTTTAGCATTTATTGCCCTACTTATAAACGGTGCTTAAATTTAAATAACGTCATTATCACAGTTAAGCAACGTTTTTAGGTAAGGATTATTTTCTTATATATTTGTAGCTATTTTTCGCAGTCAATATAAAAGAAATCTAGGAAAAATAAAGAAAATCAAAGATTGTTAAAATTTTCCCGTCTATTTTAGAGTATTTTAGTATATTGGAGAACATGAGCTGTTGTTAGTTTGCTAATGTCAATAAGTGATCCATCTCCGTCGTTTCGTTCAATGACCCTATATTGAATTGCAAATTATTACACCACTAACAAATACCTAACTAGTGTGGGTAGTGATGTGATCATTCGGAAGGTTTCGTATACTACAAGGAAACTTTATAAGAACGTTTTGTTTTTATTTTAACCCTTCCTATACTGTGATAATTAAAACAAAAGATTTATGAACAAAACTGACGTATATTTACGTCTCTGGGACGCAAAGGGTTAAACTTTGTTATTACTTTGAAAAAGATCCTTACAGAAAAATGATTGAGAAATTTGCGCAGAAAATTAGAACATACGAACAATTTTAGAACAAGAAAACTTAACAACTATATAAACATCACGTGGGTAAAACTGCGGGGCGTAGCTAAGAATAGAATTTATACACTTAATTGATACACAATAGTACCGTATAAATGTGTAGCATGGGAATAAAAAGACGTTGATAAAACTGTGATAAAACTTAGTAAAAACATTCTCCATTATTTAGCACAACTTTGCTTAAATTTCGAGTAAAAGAGTCGAAACTGATGAGGTGCTACAACACACTATTTAGTTATTTGAATAGAATACTTATCTACATTACTTATTTAACAATAAGATTTTGATGACTTATTAAGAATCTAGCTGACCCGCCAGCGGCTTCAGTGGCGTGCCGCGGGATACGGTTAGTTACAGTTTTTTAACTATCCCACGGAACTCATTAATTTACCGGGATCAAAAGTATCCTATATGTTGAGAAACAAAAAAGTTGTTTGATTTCACTCCTTACATCCCCCTGACTCAGTTATTAGTATTTTTTTTCACTGTACAGAAATTCGACCTCTACAGTTTTATTATAATACTCGTATATGTAGAGATGTTGTGAATATTACGCGTCAGTGCAGGACTGCGTTAATCAGAACAAAACACAAAATAACGAATAGTACGAGTAGAACATAGTATATTATGCAACTAGTAAATAAAGGACGGATTTAATGCGAGGGCCATAGATGAATTACGAGTAAGTGAAGGATTCTAACGACTGAATCACGACCGCAGGGAGTGATTCGTGATGATTGAATCACGAGCGTAGCGAGTAATTCAAGTGTTAGAATCCTGAGCGATACGAGTGATTCATGGCCCTCGATATAAATCCGTTTTATTCAAGAGTTGCATACTATACTTTATACCTTGACTACGAGAAAAAGAAATAATTTGAGCGAAAATTGAATGTCTATTCAATGAAGAAGGAAGGTTAAATTAATTAAAATGCACATTAAAATTAGAACAATTACTAAACATTAGAGTAATTTATTTATTATTATTATATTTTTTTTCTATATTTGCAGCAAAGAACACAATACAGTTTTTATTCTAATGCTAAACTCCTTGTCTCAAATATCGACCAATCAAATCTCGAGGAGTTACTTGCATAAAGAGTTTGTATGTCGACTATTATTTGCGTAAGGAAGATGTATAAGCACTGAGATGGAGATCTACTATATTGGTGTGTTCGAAGTTCAAACACCAAAACATTGATTAAAAGGCCTTTTTATTCACTGTTTTCAGTGAATAAAATAAGCTTTTTAGAGTAGGAATGGTATAAAGAATATTTACGCGTCCAAATTAATTTTATGTAAGTAATTCACGGAAGGTAGGAAGTATGACTAACACACCTGCGTAGGTTTTCAAATTTAGATTTTTACGCATACAGAATTCACGGATAAGTTTAAGCGTACTAAATGATTCAGGATTTTTATGTCAGGTCATAACACCCTGACTCATTTTATAGTAAGACGATGACGTTTTGATACTTGAGTGCATTTTGACTTAAGCACTATAAGATAATAGACGTGTCGTAAATGAGTAATCGACTGATAAACAGACGGTCTACTTCGTGACGTCGATGTTCCGTCAATTCGCATAATTACCATGGCTAAGATCGTAATTAGCATTCTTGAGTTGAAGCATGATTTATGAAAATGAACAAAGAAAGCAAAATTATCGAGTCGCAATACTTACAATATTAAGTGACGTCATCGTCAAATATACAAAAAAAACTGATAATTAATTATTCAAGCAAAGATTTATTTTATCTTTGTTCGAATACCAATAATTCCTAGACACTTTTTGTGAGAAATAATGCTCTTAAACATATTGTTACTTACGGGATGAAATCCGTGGTATTTATTTTAATGAGCTCTCGATATTTCGATATTATTGCAAGCGCCATGATCGCGGGACGACTGGAGAAGTTCAAAAAAGTGCTTAATAATGCTCTTCATTATAAAATTATGTGCGAGTGAGTTAAAATAAATTGATACAGTATTGATACTTTATTAGCTTATAAAACATCTAATCTTACCTACATTAGACTTTTTATATGTGGTATAAATTATACTACAAAACTATTTCAATAATGAATCTAATGATTTCATAGAATTCGTGGATATTATGCTCTCGGAGGAGTCATAAAACCTCAAACAGTAGGTCTACCATGAAATTACAACGTTGACACCAATCGATGCTCGCTATCGACTGCTGCGAAAAAATGTATGAAAAAAAGAAAAATGCCACCTCGCGGTCAATTGTAGAACTAAAATTGACAGCGAGTACTCCAATCACAAGCTTAATAGGTAGGCGAGATCGAGTATCGACTATAGATGGCATTTATGTTGCCAACTCATGGTAGAGGTATTGACATAATAGTTATTCGGTGTAAACGTACCAAAATAAACTTTACGATATAGTTTAAACGTACCACATGTGGCATTAAGATCAAAGCTAGTTTAACATTCTGAAGTGACCTGGGTTCTTGTAAGCATTATAATTATGTTCTCTTAGGTTATCTTACATTACCGAGCTTATAGCCCTAATTAAAATATGTAAAAGAGCTACACGGTTTATTTTAAATTTTGTATTGAAGGTGCGTTCGTTAAGCTTTTAGGGCATTGGTGGCGTTGTCATTGATGGATTATGCTGTCAAATACATAGCTGTCAAAAAATGATCACAAACAACCATGCTTCGGACGTGGGTCAAAAATTGCACTTTTGGTGGCAAAAATTCGTCTTTTTTTAGCGTTGCGAACGCTGAACACAAAGAGACATGAACGACATTTTCACCCCCAGATTCCTAATTCGAACGCCCTATTATATATATATAAACACATATTTAGTCAAAAATTACAAGTTTACAGTTATAGTCCACTATAAATTAAACATTATATGAAATTAATAAATATTAACATCATGTCATAAAAACACATAAATATATATATATATTCGAAGGGCCTATTCGAACGCATTATAAGTAGATATTGTTTACATTATCTACATAATTATACTTATGTTTTTTTTTTAAATAAGCAGCTACTAATAGTTTTAATTTTAAGTATATCTTTTAAATATGATGTTTAACCCTTTGCGTCCCAGAGATGTAAATATACGTCAGTTTCATTCATCAATCTTTTGTTTTAATTATCACGGTATAGGAAGGATTAATGCAATTTACTGCCCTCCAACGCCGTCATGCTACCTCCATGCTACCAAATAATACTTCTGCAGGTGTCATCGAATCCTATATGTTTGTAACTAAATCGTGTTATGGTTCCAAATAAATAAAATTATTATTAAAAAAATATATATTATTATTATTATATTATTAATGTATAGACGATGGATGAAGATTGTCACCTAACATTTAGTTAAGCATATATAATTACTATATTCTATTTAATAATGTAGTTTTCAATGTGAATTGATAATGTGTTTAGATACATGCATATGAACCTTGTATCTACAATAATTAACTGTTATTCTTATTACATCTTACAGTTTAATCAACGAATCTTTTAATGTAATCTTTAGTAAATATAAATTATTTTTATATAGCGATATGTTGACGTTAAAGACGATACCACTAACAGATATTACTAATATCATTTTGGTTTGAAATAAAGTACATATAACATTTTAAAATGTATGTATACAAATCACTTACCACAGCATTGACGTTGACAGACGCGCATGCCTCCTCAACAACTTCTTCTACTGCTCCGTTTTCATACTCTTCGACCGGCAGCGCTGGATACAGCTTGCTAGTTCCAGCATTGAACACCGTGTCGTCGTCAGTCGGAAGACTTGGGTACAAGCTCCCGTTGCCTGTCAAAGGCTCAGAACCTCCCAGCCCTCTCTCTCCTTTCAAGAATCCATTGACGGCGGTAGCGGCATTGGCTGATCTGTGCCACCCCCACCCGCTCGCCTTAAAATTCTTCGGGTAGTAATTCATCATTTTGACTCACGTCGTCTCCCAATTGAGTTTGGACGTAGAATGTTGTAAGTTGTTGCTGTAACAAAGGAGTAAAGTTTCCTCATTTTTTTAGGAGACGCTGAATCATTTTTGTGTTCACAGATGTTTTGTATGGCAGTGACTTTTATATTGGGCACATCAATTTGATTAATCAAGTTATAAATAGTATATTTTCGTATTTCATCTTTTTTTGTCTAGTAAATAAGAATGAATTACTAAAATAATGATCTAGTAATGTTTATTGATGTAAAAACTAGTTTCATTTAAAATAATAGATATAAGTAGATAGGTTGCTGCAGAAACCCACAAAATTAAATAATTCAGAACAGTCCGGATGCTGTTTTTTTTGTTTATATTAAATTGTATTGTGGTGTAGCGTATATTTTAGCGAATAAATAAACGTGTGAAATCTCTGCCAGACAGTAACTGCGGGTGACCTTGCTATGCTCTATCAATCGTGAACGCAAGGCATTTATATGTTTTGTTTAAGGTCTCATTATTTGAGTTCAAGTGTTTAGCAGGCAATTGAATGTAGTGAATATTTTACTGGCTGTGCTTCTGAATGTTCACAATAATTCACTATTACCAAAAAGTTACGTAACTATATTTTCGTAATTAGTTTGGATATGTGCGTAACTTATTATTATGTACCTTGGCATTTATTCAGACCCTATTCAATTCCATAAGACGGTCATCCTACTTTTATCACCCTGTCCTTTTGTCTATGTTAAATATTTAATTATTATATAAATAAAACAAAGCCGGGCTAGTAACACAATTTATAACTCATGAAAAGCTAAACAATTTTTTATGATCTTTGATTTATAGGATTTGGATTTCGGATTGGATTTGAGACTTAAATTTGAAGTCCCGAAATTTCGCTGACATAATAATAATAAGGGCTTCATATATTTTGTATGGAACGGATTTTTTGATGATATCTCGAGAACTGATTTACTGATTTCGATGAATTTTATTGATACTGAAGCGGTGCCAAGTTTTCCGGGTCAGCTATTTGCTACTAAACAAAAAAGGAGATAAAAATAATTTTCTATATTTTCACTCCGGAATTGCGCAGCTGCTTAGCTGTGCAGTTTACATTTACATAATCAAACAATTAAATTAATTAATAATATTAAATTAATTTTAATTCTGCCTTCTCCGTAATGTTCCTTTATTAGATTTTAAGACGCTCTGCCCAAAGACAAAATGTTTTTCGTCGCATAGTACGTAAGTACTTACTAGTAACTGATACAAACTTGAAGAAAATACAGTGCATAGTAAAGTAGTAAAGAATTAAAAAAGACATATAGTAATATTGCACTAAATCTGGCATCTTGAAGAAACAAATCGCAAATAAAGCGACAGAAAAAATCTTTCGTACTTATCGCATTTTCCCATATTTTAAGCGACAACTACAATATTTATTGTAATCAGAAATAAGGTAAACTATTTAATTAGAAAACTATCTATATTTTTTACCATTGTTTACTTAACAACGTTTTAAATTGTTTGAAGGTAAAAATGGTGCCATTTTTACCTTCAAACAATTTAAAACTACGAATAAGTGATCGTGTTAACAGACGTACGCTCCTTCCTGTCACGGCCAGTGATTTAATCTATCAAATATCTAATAGTTTGCTCTTGCAGCGCAACGTTTTAAAATTAAAATAACATAAATGCTGACAACCTAAAATAAAGCACGACGCTGAAAAATAGTATTTTTTCTGTTAAGACTCAAAGCTAAAAAGAAAATAATTAACTTAATTGTCTACAAACGAACCATAAATTGTGACACATTTAATTTTATAGGTGCGTCTAACGAATGGTTGCCCAGGGACCAAATTGTGCCAATCCCTCTAGCTAGGGCGTGTAAACTATGACGTCACTCAACACTGACCTCCTTGTCGCAATTTAATCAGTTTAATTAAAAACTAGTCTCTGTATTGTTTCGTTTGGGTTAGAATTTTACCACTTTATTAAGGTTGAAATAGATGTAAGAAATCAATAGTTTATTAAAAATTACAATAATAATGTTTATATTGTATTTTATATTAAAGGCCTATTCAAACCTGGTCGTTATTCGCTACCGAGCGATAGAGAAATCCGAAAGGGTATGCGTTAATTTCACTGTTCACACCAAAGCGGATATCGCTACCGCGCGAGGTAGAGATATTCGTTGGCAACGGTTAGCGGGGCGGCGGAACGTGTTTCTCCAAACAAGAGAAAATACCGCCTCACTAGGCGGTACAAGTTTCGCTGCAGTTATGGAACTTCATACTATTTACCCATCGAGTTTCGCGTGGTATTTTTCGCTACCCACAGCGGTAGCGAACAACGCTCAGGTCTGAATTGGCCTTTACACAGTTAGGATTCCATGTGCCGCGGAAGGCATGAACACAGTACGTTAACGCATCACAAACGTTGAAGAACCGAGTACAAACATGACTTGTCGTCTCATAAGAAAATTCCCCATCTAGGGACATCTATGATCCCTCGCTATGAACGCAGGGTCACTCGCTACTAACTAGCTAACGGGGTCGTCGAACTGCTTATTTAATTCGTTCTTACTTATCTCTAATGGAAACACATAGTATACATTTTTTTTCTGTTTTAGGGTGGGAAGGGCAGTGTGGAAATTGGCATTATTTGGCGAAAGAGACATTAAATGTCTGGGTGATGAGCGCAGTGCCGTGATTCTCAAAACTGGTTAGTTTAAAAGCAAAAATAGAATTACTTATGAACAAGCCATCACCTCAATTATTTAATATAATTATGTTAAATTAATTAATTATTTATGTTACTTACTTTCTTTGTTTAGATTAGTAATAGAACAACATTTCCACGATAATATATATTTTTGATAGTTGGGCCTTTTTTAATTATAAAACGATATATTGTGACAACTACTGTGAATATTAAACTGAATTCACTACAAGTGGTAGGTAAAAAGTTAATCTACATTTTCACCAAGTGATTTGTAAATAGGACTCTTAATTATTATATTTACAAGCCTCGACTTTCAAAAAACTTACTCCTTAACTACTTACTTATACCTACTTACTACTGAAAAAAATACTCATAATCAATTAACAGTCTACTAAATTGTGTTCCAGTAAGAAGAATCAACGCTCACGACTGCCGCGCCTGGGATTGGAGTTCCTTCTGGAATCAATGGATAGAACGCTTACGCGTTAATTTGAGAAATAAGCGCGCCTACTTTTCAGCCACAGAAAAGCTCAAAGTTTTATTAATTACTGGCCGCACTCCGCGGTTTCACCAGTATGGACGATGGATGATGATGATGAATCCAATATAGTCTATGTCACTAATTTAGCTTACTACTGATGAAAGATTTTTTTATCTGTTAAGCAGTTTTTGCGTTGATCCATTACAACCAAACATCAATGAAATATTTCCGCTTAACAATATTAGTGTAGATTAAAATAGCTTGCACTTATTTTTAGAAAATTGTAAGTTACCCATATCTTATTAATAGTCTGGCTTTGTAATACAAATTTCGCACAAGAACAAACTAGATCGAATGGGCAGCAACACATTTGATATTTTGGCAGTTACAGCTCGCAACGACCGCAAAACCCCACCTTCCAGACTTCCAGCTTTATGACACTAGCATTTACAAACACTGGAAGAATTATTATTTTGACAATTAGTCACAAAAGCCATCAAAAAAGAAGTCAAGTCAAAGCCTTCCCGCGGTCGCGACGAGAGAGTCATTGGTGTCGTCATCGATGACATGTCGAGCTCGCACATGACACAGAATATATAACAGTATCAATAGTAGTACATTATGACATTAAAATGGAACGCATGTGCGAAAGACGCTATCGATTTCGGTTCAAAAAGGAACCAACCTATCTAATAACGTTGGATCACAAGTAGAGTTCACATAAAGCGACTAGCTCAATGACCTCTATATTTTTGTTTATTAGTACTGAGGGAATTTCTTTAAGGAGATAAACTCACATAATCTTTTTAATAAAACGACGATTAATAGGTACCTAGTTAGGTAGGTACAACATATTATATAGTAATATAATAACGTTGTACTTTTACGGTATGTTGTCTGAGATATGAATTGACCTTGACAGGCACTTCGGCATAGGTACACGATGAATATTGATTTACAATGTAAATTTTAATATTTTTTATAGTAATGATATTTGAAACGCTGTAAATTATATCTTAAAGCTTATAAATCTTAAGTAAATAATAATATTTTTGTAATATAACGGAGCGAACTGAAACTTGCGCTTTGTCGATATCAGGATCGCCAATTGCATCGATCGTAATAATTTTTTTAGACCGCACCGTGGCAAATCCTTCCCACGAAGAAACGTAATTCCTGATACTCCCGATTGCATTATCTATATTAGCTCTTCATTCCATAAAAGGTAAAATATGTAAATGTTAAAGATAAAGTACCTATGTATTCCCATAAAATGACAACGCATGGTAAGTATGTAAAAAAGTTAATAGCATAGCTGATCTCATTAGCGATGCCGAACATTATCCTATCAACAAACAGATGACGTGCATCATACCTTGCTTGGTCTATAGGTATGCAGTGACTAAAAGGCCATGAGCGGATGAAAGTACCTATTTACGCATTGGAACGAACCTACGTACTGACTATATGCAGAAAACAGCCGTATGCCGTAATGAATTATGACCGTATCAATTTTACTCCTGTTTACACAATATTAAAGGCATATTAGGGTTATTATTATTTTACCTGCCTTTACTGTCCCCTCTCAAAAATCAACCTATAACATTTTTTTGTTATTATTTATTTATTTAGTTATATTATAACATATAATATGTAGGAGTAAATTCATATTGCCACAGATGTTATGGTAGGATAGTAAATGCACCCTGCAACTCCTGCAAGGTCGTTTACAAGTGAGTGCGATATAAACTTATTATCACAGTGAAACTGGAATATTTGTTGTAGTTGGAGTTGTTGACCTGACCATGACTTACTTATACCTACCTATGTACGCGAAAACATAATTTTCAACATCAAAGTTAAGTTTGTCTTTCAGGTAAACTTATTTTATTGTTGTTTGTAAGAAACCCTTGGTACGCGAGTCAGACTCGAACTTGACCGTTTATTATCAGTAAAAGTTTACTTATTCATAAAATTTATGTAATATATATATAATATTTCTTATACCTACTACTAAAATGCATATATTTTTCCTATACAAGCCATAGCTTATTTAGATTTTTATGAATAATATGAATAACCCGGCTTGCCGATAGCTGCACACCAAAGAAGAACAAAAGCAACTAAAACTGTGGTTACTGCATTCTTGGTATTCGAGATCATAATTCAGTTGAGGAAAACTGAATAGAATTCGATATGTTTAGATTGGTTCAAGTAGACGATTGTAGTGTTCGTTTCGTTTATTATTTAGGTATAGATAGATATTGTAATTGTTCGAGTATCTTAGTGAAGTTAGCCAAATAAAAGTATCTAAGTACCTACCTATCTGATTATTATTTTTATCATAATCAGTGGAGTACTTCGTTCTTTATTATCAGTCTAATAAAGTGCATTTCACTGAATCTATAAAACAAAATAAACACTGAATCGGTTAGTTAATTTTGTTGTCGTCACGTGCTCTACGCGCACCACTTGTTTATTTGTCCAAAAAGCAAAACAGATGTTACATTTATATTGCTATATATATATTTGTATTGCTATCAGAAAAGCTCCTGGAGATGCTAAATACTCGACTTTTTTTGACGGGTGATGGTAATTTTAAACTAGAAACAGAAATATCTACACATACCCAAAAATATCGTAAAAAGTTAAGAAAGTTGACTTACCACCTTCTCACTTACACTTCCCGAACACTGAGCATAGAGTACTTTGTTTGTATGATACTGAATGAACGATGAATGAATGATGAAATAATGAAACTGCAATGAATGAGTGCCCCGGTAAATCTCAATCTTGACAATACTGGAATGAACTGTCTTGATTTTCGTTCAAAAATCATCTAAGCTTAGGTACGGTCCGTTTCACGATTTTTTTGCCCACAATGCTGTACCATAGCCGGTCCGAGACAAATATCGCGATTTAGACAGCTCGTGGCACTGTAAGCGTGTTGCTCAATCGGACCGGAGTTGTAGCAATAACGAACCACCATTCGCGCGCGAACAACAAAAGCATAAAAATAAAGTGCATAGTGTGAAGGTTAACGAATTTTACAACATTTACATCAAAACAACAAAAAAGAGAACACAGTAAACTGTAAAGACCTTGTAGATATAAACAAACACCTGTAATTTTTGACAGAACGCTCGCGACGATTTTGGTGTAATGTAGAGCATAGCTCAAGTAGGTAATCGTCAATATGGCGGCAGTTAAGACGTCATCGATAACGTGGGCCATCGTAATCACGCTCAGGGCGAAAGGGACTGACTGTTATCGCGCTAATATCAATTATGGCTTCATTGGGACCACACTGAAGATGTCCACGGTCATTATATTTCATATAAAGGTGCGTTCGATTAGCAATGTGGGCATTGGTGGCATTGCAATTGTTGGATCTTTTGTTAGAAGCGTTTTGTTCTAAGCGATCGTAAAGCTCAAAAACGTTATTTTTGCCACTTTTGCCCACACCCTACTCGAACGCCTAATATGACAGGGCATAATACCTAAAATCGCATGATTATGCTGTCAATAGATAGTTGTCAAAAAACGATCACAAACAACCAATGCCCCGGACGTGGATCAAAAATTGCATAAATACCTCTGTTTTAGCTTTGCGAACGCTAAACGAAAAGAGCATTTTCACCCACAGATTCCCAAATTCAAATTTTTTTTCGCCAACTTAGGGCTATTCGAACGCACTATATGTGCGATTTCAATATCAAATTTCTGTCTCTAATTTAACAAACCGTCGATTGAAGTTGTAATTGAAAAAAGAAAATCCTTGCATACACCTACCTAATAATTTATTTTCAATTTAGAAACACATGTCTTCAGAGCCACATCGTTACAGAACCATACGCTGCACTATTTTCTAAAAACCTGTAAAATAACTTTAATTTCCTCTCTTTCCACCTCTTTCTATGAAACTGTTAGAGTGAATGAAAATATTCTGAAATTAAATAAAATAGTCTATGTAATAGTATAAAAATGTATCAAACTTGTTCAGAAATATTAATCGGCCCGTCCCAATAATTTATCTATCGCCGGTTTACCTTACTAAAGATTTGACACTATTTGTATAGACGTTATGTCAAATTTCTATCGGTAGTAAGGAAAACAGTAGATAGATAGATTATTGGGATCCCCATTAGTGATGAATCAGATTTTTATAGAAGTCACACGATTGGGCAACTGATTCCGTTTCATTTTCACCATTTCCCCTTTTCTACCGAAAAAAAGGAGGAGATACTCAATTCGACTTTATTTTTTTATGTTTGTTACCTCTATAACTTTCGACTGGGTAAACCGATTCTCAAAATTATTTTTTTGTTTGAAAGCTGGTACTTCCCGTGTGGTTCTATTTAAATTTCATTAAAATTCAAGTTTCAATACTCTAAATTCATAAAATTTAGATTTTTGAAACTATTTTGTACTGTACATCTGTCCCATCACTATTCTATTGGTGGATTCACGGAAACTAGTAAATAGGACTCATGCTACCACTGGTACACAGATGTATGAATATTAGGATCTGGGGGTGCCACGGGTCCTAACCCAAGTTCCCGTGACACCCCCAGGAGTATCTTGGGTACGGAATGAAGTGAGGTAGAACGCAATGACACAATAAAATTGTCGACTCTACCGAGACACGGTAATATTATCTTCCAGTATTCTGTCTTAAAGAAATGGTCGAAACGCGAATTATACCTACGTGCCTCAATATTGGTGTGCAATATGCGTGCAAGAAGTCGCGAATGCGCCGCTGTGACGTACGAACGGTGTGATGGTTTTGTAAGCAGTAAGCGTGCGATTTATGAATATTTGATTGAAATAAGTACAAGTACTTACTTAATAGACTTAGAGACGAGATGTTATGATTTTATTGGCTACTTAATTTGTTTGATTCTTTAATAACGCACCCAGAGATATTTTTTAAATTACCTGGAAACTATAAAATATATTTATATACCTACATACTAATACACGTTAATTCATCATCATCATCTCGGCCGTAGGACGTCCACTGCTAAACATAGGCCTCCCCGTGATTTTCCAAAAGAACCGGGTGAAAGCGGCCTGCACCCAACGTCGTCCTGCGACCTTCAACAGGTCGTCTGTCCACCGTGTCGGTGGACGACCTACGCTGCGCTTGCCAGTCCATGGTCTCCACTCCAGAACCTTTCGGCCCCATCGGCCATCTGTTCTGCGTGCTATGTGCCCTGCCCACTGCCACTTCAACTGGCTAATCTTCTGGGATATGTCGGTGACTTTCGTTCTTCTACGGATCTCCTCATTTCTGATTCGATCACGTAGAGAAACCCCGAGCATAGCCCTCTCCATAGCTCGTTGTGCGAGTTTGAGCTTATCTGTGAGGCCCATAGTAAGAGACCACGTTTCAGTGACATAAGTCATCACTGGTAACACACATTGGTCGAAGACTCTTGTCTTGAGGCACTAAGGTGTTTTAGACGAGAAGACTTCGCGAAGTTTCCGGAACGCTGCCCAGCCGAGTTGGATTCGACGATTGACCTCTTTCTCGAAGTTGGACCTGCCTAGTTTGACTGTCTGTCCCAGGTGGAATTCCCAACTGATATTGGGGTAGGTACAACATGGGCATTAGACATAATTTTCGTCTTGTCCATGTTAATCTTAAGACCTACCCGTTGGGAAACTCGATGGAGGCCTTCGAGCATTGTACTGAGGTCTTCCATGGATTCTGCCATGACTACAATATCGTCGGCAAATCGAAGGTGAGTGATGTATTCGCCGTTAATATTGATGCCAAGTCCTTGCCTTTCCAGAAGCTTGAAGGCGTCTTCCAATGTAGCGGTTAACAGTTTCAGAGATATAACGTCTCCCTGTCTCACGCCTCTTTGCAATGGAATTGCCTTCGAATTCTGCTCCTGTACCCGGACTGACATGTAGGCGTTTTTGTACAAACACTTCAGCACTTCAATATACCGATAGTCAATACGGCACCGCTGGATAGACTCAAGCACTGCCCACGTCTCGATCGAATCAAAGGCTTTCTCATAGTCCACAAACGCTAAACAAAGAGGCAAGTTATACTCTTCGGTCTTCTGTATAACTTGCCGTAGCGTGTGGATGTAGTCTATGGTACTATAGCCTTTTCGAAAGCCGGCTTGTTCCGGAGGCTGGAATTCATCAAACCTGCGACTGAGACGGTTCGTAATGACCTTCGAAAACAGCTTATAAACATGGCTCAAAAGCGAGATGGGTCTGTAATTTCTAAGTAAAGTGTTGTCACCTTTCTTGAAGAACAGCACCAACACGGTTTTGTTCCATGCTTCTGGCGTTGAACCTTAGAGTAAGACGGTATTAAAGAGCTTATTAAGGACTATAAGTTTCGGTGTTCCACCCGCTTTCTGAAGCTCAGATGTGATACCGTCGTCACCAGGCGCAGGTTGTTGTTCTTAAGCTATTTCAAGGCCATTTTTATCTCGTACAGGCTGATGTCCGGGATATCTTCGGTATAATGTCGGGTCAGCTTGGATCTTGGGTCTTTGACCGAGCCCGTAGAAACTATCTACCTTTCCTAACACTTCTGCTTTGGTCAACGCTATACTGCCGTCTTCTCTCTTCAGCTTCATCAACTGGCTTTGCCCAATAGACATGTCTCTTGCAAACAATTTAGAGCCTTTTTTCCGCTCTATCGTCTATTTAATACGGTCTGTATTAAAGATCCGGATGTCGTGTCTTCAGCATCATCCGAAGACTGCAGTTTCAATGAGCGTCGTTCAGCCATGAGGTTGAGGGTATCGTTGGAGAGTTTCTGTGGCCTATCTGTACGGTGGGGCTTAAAGTATTTGGAACCTACTGTATGGACAGTTTCTACTAACCTGTTATTGATCTGTCCACTGAAGCGATGTTCTCAAGGCAATTGAAGCGATTGGATAACTCAAGTTGAAAGCTCTCGGGGTCTTGAATACGGGCACGAGTGGGTTGGAGCGTAGACTTCTTCAGACGAGACCTCCCAAGTTTGACATTAATATTCACCGGGCCTCTTACCATTCGGTGATCACTACCGGTTTTAACCCTGTTGATCACGGAGACATCAGTGAATATTTGCTTTTTGGTGGTCATAATGAAGTCAATCTCATTTCTCATGGAACCATCGGGACTCAGCCAGGTCCATTTCCTGTGAGGTGGCTTCTGAAAGAAAGAGTTCATCATAAAGAGTCCCTCTTTTTCCAGAAAGTCAGCCAACCTCTGTCCCCTACGGTTCCGTTGTCCATAGCCAAATTGACCCACTTTCAACTCATTTTCGCTTCTCTTACCCAACTTCTTGTTGAAGTCCCCATAACAACTGGAAAATGCGTTTCAGAGGTATGTATGGCCCGACTAATGTCCTCATACATATCCTCCACCTCATCATCCGGGTGCGACTTCGTCAGTACGACGACCTATACCTGAATGACCTTTAGCGAATATCGTTTGGATACTCTGAGTATTAGGTATACGACCCTATTGGAAACGCTATCGATCGTTACAATGTTGTTAGTAAGGGACTTGTGGACGAGAAAACCGACACCACCTTGGAACTGTTGGTCGCCCTCCCATTAGTAGAGTAGGTTACCTGATTTTAGGGTTATCGTGTCCTCACCCGCTCTACGGACTTCAGATAATCCCACAATGTCCCAGTGTAACTTAATCATTTTTTCTTCCACGTTAGTTTCTTTTTAATAGGTAGGTATTACGTTTATTCCACTGACGAAAATATCTGGATTAATGAACTGTTAATTATTTATAAATACTAAAAACACTCTTTAATATTATAAATATTTTTATGTTATATAATTTTGTTATATTTATCATGTACGTAACATTATAAATTGTAATAATAATAAAATTAATCCTAAATACAATTGCATGTTTTAGCAATGGATTTTGGAACCCATTGCTTAAACTATGCTCGGACTAATTAACAAAAAAATGTGGATATTTTTTGTGTAAATAAGGTAATTAATGTACCTAACATTTATTATTTTAAAATGTGACTTACGAGTACCATGACTACCTACGCTCGAGTAAAACTTTTCGTACGTCGGAGTTAAGGCGCAAATATTTTTCAGTCTCAAATTTAAATGTGTGGTTTTATATTAAATCTACTAAGTAATCAAAAACACAACATGTTTGTATTTTGAACTTTTTCTAATTCATTCACAACTAGTCTAAATAACTAGTTTATATAATAAATATAATATGCACAATCACAAAGCTAGAAGAAACTCCAAGTAGGTAAATGAAATTACAAGTACAATTTTGAAAAATTCAATACCGACTTCCATTTTATCCAGTTATTGGAGTATAACTCAAAAACTACTAGACTGAATTTGATGGAACACACGGAAAGCACTAGCTTTCAAACAAAAAAAGAATTTTGAGAATCGGTCCACTCTATCGAAAGTTATAAGAAAACAAACATAAAAAAAACGGTACAGAGTACCTCCTCCTTTTTGGAAGTCGGTAGAAAATACTGTACGCGGGCAGCCCCTCCGCGTGTTTACGTACCGCGCGGCTGTAGGTATTTAAAATCAAGGATAGGGCCGAGTTCCAAAACTGCTAGATATTATTACCGTGTATTACCGTGACCGACATATCGACATCACGTAAGTCGCACGTTAATCCCTATCTACCTATTATTGAAAATAATTATTAGTAGAACATTGGTGCCATAAATTTAGGTAGATATAATTTTTGAAATCTGGTTTTTGAACGAAACGGATTGGCTAAATGCTGTGCAGGCAGATATATTCTGATTTATCTATGGTGCAGGCTGTGCTGGTGCTGCTCATATATTAATCAGACTTGGTGCTGTTTTTGGTAGGTATTGGACTTGCACGTACATATTAGTACATTATAATTGTATGTGGACTTGCAAAGAGAATAACTTTTATCTCAAATGTGACTATCAACATGAATACACTCGGAATCCGCTCATTACCTGCTTACTCAACTCAACTATGGTTCTAATATTAATGGAAGGTCCAAAACCTAACTTTTGCTTGATTTGTGTTTGTCTCAAGTTTGGATGTGTTAAAATAGTGGTGAATATTAATTATTATGTGTAAGTTACCTACGTAATGGTTCAGGAGTGTCCGCAAAGTGTACTAAAGTAGTTTTTGTGTTTTCCGTGTCAATCCCCTTAGAAAGTTTTAGAAATGCATTCACCGCTTTACTAGAACGTGACTTAGACGGACAGTGACTTAATGAAATACTTATTCATGTGACTGTGACTCGGCTCAGACTGCTTTTATTGAAATACCAGTAAACAAAAAATAGTAGAACTATTATTCTAAGCATACCTTGAGGAATGGTAAATATACAAACATAGGAGTCCACAAATCAAAAGAATAATGTTGACACTGGCAGCCAAACAGTAAGCAGAGTTTTATGCCATATTTTGAAGAAGAAGTAGACTTAAGACTCGTGAACCAATTATAGAAGAAGAAAAAGAAAACTCTAAAAAACACGTGTTTCTGTTTTTGTAAATTGATATTCAATAAATAACAAATAAAATGAAAGTATTATCAGAAGATAGGACCCGAATACTCTTCGAAAAGTTAACAAAATAGTGAGTACTTATTCTACACAATATTGTCCATAAATGTTTAAAGGTAAAAGACAATATGGACCATTAAACTAAAGTAATAAAAATATTAACTTTTCAGCATAGGCGCAAACGTGAAACTCCTAATAGACAGGCCAGACGGTACATACTGCTTTAGAGAAAAGAAAGACCGAGTGTATTACATATCGGAGAAGTTACTTCAACTTGCACACACGGTGAAACCGGACCACTTGATATCTGCTGGAACATGCTTTGGAAAGTTTACAAAGACGAATAAGTTTAGGTTACACATAACAGCGTTAACATATATAGCGCCGTATGCACCTTTCAAACTTTGGGTGAAGCCATCGGCTGAGCAACAGTTTCTATATGGACACCACATTATTAAAAGCGGTAAGAGTTGTGTGAAATAAGTACCTAAGTTCTTTACAATCAAAGTAATAGTTGTGGAGTGCTACTGTAACATATGGCAGTCACCAATGCAATTTATTGATAATGAAGAAAAATTTGTATATAAAAATATAAAACAGTTGAAAATTAATGCTATGTCTTAATTGCTTCAACAAACGCTTGCTTCGACACATGTGTATCTGTTCTTCCTGGTGATTATGTTAGCTCTTTGTTGTAAGATATATAAATAGTATGAAGCTTTATAGTTGGAAGGAATGTACATTGGCATGTACATAGTACCAACTCTAAAAGGGAAATATAGTATATAGGCATAGGTAAGTGTAAATCGCCCGTACAAAGTCAATAATATAATAATGTAAGTAAAAAAATTGTAAATTGAAAAATTAAAAATGTCCACATTGTGATTCTCTACAATCTACTATATTTTTTGTGTGTCAGATGATGTCGTTAAATAGATTTATGTCTGCTTTGTCATAATTAACAACCAGGTTTTATCCAAACACATGATTTAGAGGGATGGTCTAAAGAGAAATTGTTTTTATGCTGGTATTGCAGATAAATGCTCAGTAGTGAGTCTTATCTTTTACTGTTTTATTATTTATATGGCTTGTGCCCATTGTGCAATTTCGCCAATGGTGCATGGATAAAGAAGGAACAAACGAAAGAGTTTAGTTTGTGCTATTTAAAGTGTGGCTTAGCTTGAGTAAAGATTAGGCAGTTAGATATGTACAACATAAACATTTATGCTGTTCTGGTACTCAAGCCTACATTCATTATTAAGCTTGCTTCTGGAATATGGCCTTTTGTATGTTGGCCGTGTGGGGTTCTGTATCTCCAACAATATGTATTTTAGCCCTCGTAGATTATTAGTCAGATTGGGTAATGTATAGAATTGTATCTCTCACTATCCTAACTGTGGTAGCAAAAACTCTTTCCTAAAAAGTTAATATGTTCAATTAGGAAAAATATGAATTAAAGATACCAAGTTCAATAACACAAATTATGTTATTCATTCAAATACCCAACATTATAATAAATAAAAGAAAACATGCTCTGTCTATAAATATGATATGAACATAATATACAGTAACCACTAGTTAGAGTTGATACCTACCAAATCCAGCATCTAGCTATCAAGCCAAATCCTCAATGATTAAGTCTATATTACATTTGGCATATCATTCTGTTTTACAATAAGACCAGACACAGTTGTGCAATTTATAGATTTCAGCTGTTGAGTGTCAGTAATAAGCTGTCTCCTATGAGAGATGTAAATAGTTAAATTTTGACTATGATAGCATATTGTAGTGATACTTTTATATTTGAACCTTTTATGTGTCTGCTGAAGAGCAAAGAAAAGGCAATGTCAAATTTATGATCTGGAAATTACATATTGGGGTTATGTTTTAATCTTTAACTCTTAATACTTCTTCTAGTTTAACGACCCAGACACAATAGATTTCATTGTTATATTGACAATCGACTGGTGAGGGGTTAAGCATTAAAGCGTAAACCCAATATCCTGATAATTAGAAATACTTCTACTGAGAACCATCAGAAACATTGAGTGTCTATCTTACAGTTATTTTGTTATGTGTCAATATGGTTTCAGAACAACAACAGGTTTTTTATGCACTGTTTTGAAATTGTTTTTTTTGACATACTATTCTAGCTCTTGAATAATAGGTAATAATAATAATAGGCATTAAACTATTTTAACCATTTTATTTCTGAACAACTGTGGTATCATATAGATCATGTGGGCAAAATAATATGCTGAAGGGTTGCCTAGTATAATATAAAAATAATTTATCAACTCGACAGGGCGATTATATTTCTAAATTTGAATCAACATTTAATTGTAGTAGGGTTGTTGAACTTTGTTTTAATGCATGTTAAAGTAGTAGTAGGTAAGGAATGTATGTTGAGTGTATTAAATAAAGTTATTCCACATATTAAATATTTTTTGTTAATTCATTGAGTTATTTGCTCCAATTACTATTAAGTTAACATTACATTGTAATTTATTTTTGGCTGTACCATACCAACTACCATAGTGTAACTGAGTTATAGAATTTGTACTGATGGAGCTGGCTGCAACCAATGCGGCTAAAACTCCTATAATGCTACTGAAAAATAAATAAAAAGAAAGATTTGTAATTACACTGCACTTGTGCACTGCACTGTGGCTTCATAATTTTTTGTTAAAATTCATAATTAAATTAAACAAACAGTAACCAAAATTATAATTCAAATCAGTAAAATCAATAAAAATCTTTAGGTACATAATTATAAGTATTTGTGTGTGGGAAGTACTGATTCTGAAAAGCGACTTTTTCATTCTTCACTTGATTTCTTCCTTAACCTTAAAATATTTTAATTCCAGGTCTTGGCCGCATAACAGAGAACACACCGAAACACCAAGGAGTAGTGATCCTCACAATGTCTGATATACCAATTGGCTTCGGAGTGGCCTCACGAACAACAGCAGAATGTAGAAACGCTGACCCATTAGCCACCATTGCATTCCATCAGGCCGACATTGGAGAATACATTAGATCGGAGGATACACTGACATAGATAGAAATAAATTGATAAACATAAATGCACTTTGGCTTTCTATACTAATATTATAAAGAGTAAAGATTTGTATGTAAGTATGTTTGTAACGAATTGGCTCAAAAAGTACTGGACGGATTTCAAAAATTCTTTCACCATTGGAAAGCTACATTCACCCTGAGTAACATAGGCTATATAAGATTCATCATCATCATCCATCACCGCGGGGATGAAACTGCGGGGAGCAGCTAGTCTTACATAAAACATGTAGGTATTCGATCCCATGATGGGGCCCAAGTCTCTTAGATATTACACTGCGTTATCGTAGCTCAATTGTATGAAAATTGTCCTTTTTGACAGTTTTCGTAGACTGCTATGTAGGTATGTGTATGTAGCACAGTCATACAACAGCAATGCGATTGAGAACTAGTTCTTACAGACTACCGAATTTGACATTAAAGGCAGTTCAATGTCAGAAGTATTGCATTAGTGCGATGCTTGCTCTATATCTAAGAGACTTGTTACACATACACATATTGACTTGATTAATTCAATCGAGTTCGAGTCTGAGTTCCGACCGTATGACGAACAGCGTCGCTTCGCTAGTAATAGGCGAATGAATATAAGTAGTTACTAGTATTTTATGAATAGGTGCTTGCGAACTGTTCCAAGTTTGTAAATAGCGCGCGTTGCGAACAACAGTATCAAGACAAACCCAGTGGTTTTTCGATTCTGTTTTATTGTAAAACACCTGCTTATTAATTGTAAAACAATAATAAATAAATAAAAAATAAAAAAATAAAATAGAAGATACACACAAGGGCATAAAATCCTTTTTTACCTACCACCTTGCTGTACGAATAGAATTGCTCACAGCATAGATTGCCTTGTTGATCTTAAACTCTCAATACGCTGTTGTGACAAATTGGATGGGAGACCGGTACGGGCATTTCAACTGATGTTGTTCTCAATATTTTTTTATGGATTAAATTAATTTACGATTTCATTGTTTTCCGTTAATTTAATTGATCAAGTTTGTTAGAGAGATTGCATCCTTATAATTGACCCTAACGATTGATGCAATAAAAGTAGAGGGTGTAATTTTTACAGATTTTAGTCGGTTCGATTCCTGGGTGTGGTAAGCGAATTTTCGAAAATCTTTGAATGCTGTTTTCTTTCTTTTCAAAAATAAGGGAATGTTTTATTTGAGTAAAATTTTCTATCTACAGTAATACGAGTACTTTCCCTTCAGTATTACAAAACTCCACCCTGTAGGTATATATCCATAAAAAATAAAGAACTTTTTTCTTCAGAAGAGTTCTGAACTCTCTAAGTATACATCTATAGGTAAGTACTTATATTATAAAGAGGATAGATTTGTATGTATGTAACGAATAAACTCAAAAACTACTAGACTAATTTCAAAAAATATTTGGCTATTAGTTTGTTTACCTATATACCTATTACGATTCATCATCATAAACATCCATGACCACGCGAGAGAAACCGTCGAGCGTAGCTAGTATTATATAATACCGCTATCAGATACATAACTGATAATATATAACATACGCGGCTAATGATAATAGATAAATATATAAAAATAAACCTCTATTTCTCTGGTCACGCTATAATTTGATAACGGATGGAACAATCTCGCTAATTATAATGTTAATAATATAGGTACCAAGAAAGGATGGGAGGTTATGGCGAGGCCGAAGGCCGAGCCTACCACCCGGACGAAGTCGCGCAGTATCTAGTAGATAGTAAATTCTACCGAAGTTAGCCAAAAGACGGATGTTGGTAGACATCCAATTATTCTTTGTGACCAACTTATTTCCGAAACAGCTAGCTTATATTGCTAAATACTCCTCACTACGGACCCACGATACCCCTAGCGATACCCCTGGTGGTATCGTGGGTCTTTTAAAATCAAACGATACCCCCAACAAATAGTGTTGCGACACTAATTATTAAGAGCTTTATCATCTCTTGAATTTAATATTTACAAAAAAAAAAATATAGTCTTAGTCTTCTTCCAGTTAAATTTCCTTTATACAACATTTAAAGTACTTGCCGTCTGTGTGACATAGCCGTAAAACTTATGTACGCAATTTTTCTAATGCGTGACCAATTGAAATTTCTTTATTTACAAGTTCTAATAACACGCTGGTTATTAAATCGTCATTAAGAATTTGATCCTTCTCTTTTTTGGAATCATCTCCATCGTATGAATGTTTTCCAGAACTTTGAGTAATCTCATAATTGTCACAGTATATTTGTTGATGCGTTTATTAATTTTGGAGTGAAACGTCTCGAGAACGTTGGTGGTTCTGTGGCGGTCGCCAAATACGCTTATCACAGTAACACGAATGCATCTTAAACCAAAAAAGTGGCAATGCACTCGCCAGTGCCACTATTCTTCGTCCCGGTTTATTTCTTGTGCATCCAAAACTTTTTCCTTCCAAATATTTTTTGTCCAATGATAATAGCACCTCCGCAATTTAGTTGTTGGAAATACTTTCAAAATTGCATTCATAGCTGCTTTTTCGTAATCTGTGTGAACCGTACGAGGGTTCCACTCTGGTATTTGGGATTTTATCATGTTAAACAAAATAATGTAACTTTCCTCTTTACGGTCCGACATTAGGGAGAATATTAAAGGCTTCACTTTTGTAGTTTCTACACCACTCTCCATGTCACCGTGGATATTGTATACTTGAGAAAATGGTTCAGGGCAACTATAAAAAGTTCCGTCTATAAAATATTCTCTAATATTTGGAATAAGTTGTCACGATTCTTCCGAGCAAAAAACTATAATGCTTATCTGAATTGTCATAATAGTAATCTGCCAAAACGAAACTGTGATACTGGACCTAAGATTTTTTTACCACTCTCAGTACTGGACTGGAACTTCTTTTTCACTCAAATCACTTGTATTGTTTACTTGAGTTTGTATTGCGCAGTATGCTTGTTCGGAGATCAATTATGAGTTATAGTTATAAATACATTAGTTATTTACATACAAGAGATAAATGCATTTCCGCATTCCAAACCGCAACACTACGGTCATTTCGAACAGGGGTATCGTTTGATTTTAAAAGACCCACGATACCACCAGGGGTATCGTCAGGGGTATCGTGGGTCCGCAGTGAATACTTCAACTTATACGACATCTATGTGTAAGGATTTCTAATTTTGTACACGGCCACAAAAAGGTTCAAATGAGCCTGTAAAATGTATGTCACATCTCAAGTTACCGACTAACCAGGACTAGCCCAAAGGGAAAGTGTTGTGGGTTCTAGCAAAATGTGCAGATGGCGCTGTTTTCAATACATTATGACGACGATAAAGTTAAGTTTGAAACGGCCTCAAATGTGCCTATATCATTTTCCACTGGTAATCATTTTGTTCCATCGATATTCTTCAAAAGAATACAAAACAGACATACAATTAAGTTGCCAAAACGATTATGAAACAACAAAAAGGAAATAAGCTATAACCTCTAGCGATAAACTCTCTTTGCGACTCCGTGTTGCACTTGTAGTATATAACGATATTTCAATGACGATTTATTTTATTCCTTATATGAAGCTTCTATGATTGGATGTCCCATATTCAACTTGTCGATTACTCACTACCCAATATACTAGGTGCCTACATAAATTCTCCGAGCAAATTTATTGTTCCATCCGTTCTCAAGTTTATAGCGTGACCAGCAGGGCTATTATGTATCTCGGTTGCTAACAAATGTTGATTGAAATCTTGAATACTAATATTCAAGATTTCAATCAACATTTGTTAGCAATGTTGAAGTGTTAGTAAGTTGATGACTGGAGCTGACAAAAGTGACATAGAGCGGCCATTTTTCTTCGATTACAAACAGTATTTGTTAGCAACTGAGATACATAATAGCCATACAGGAGACATTAGGAATATACTATATACGTTTATTTACGTCATTATATACCTCTTAAAGCGCGAGAGTCACTGTAAGTATACAAGTACATCACTATATATACATAGAAAATGCTCAAAAATCAAAATGGCGGATTTTATGCGCTTGCGGGCTATTACTTCTGACTAAATACTTCCGTAATCGGGTTATTGAACTATTATATTGTTTTCTGGTTTATTGTACGTTATCTATTACTATATCTGTATCCGCCCGTATAAAGTAGGTTACTTGTGACCCCATTTGCCTTGACCACATCATCTCTTTTCATCAGCGCCCAATAGTTCAAAATGGCATAGGTACCTTTTAGTAGTCTGCGTCTGAATAGGAAAGCTGATAAGGTAGCCATTTTGAAAACCACTAACGACATTACCAGAGACCTTAATTAAAGGGCAGCCTGCGAAAGGCATTATATGGATATGCCGATACTTAAAATTCACAAACATTGTAATTGTCATAACATCTAAGGTGATAAGACGCTATTACAAAGATACTTGCATACTGCGTTCATGCATGTTGTCAGTCATCCTTAAACGGGATTTGAACCCCGACCTCTTCTACAGTTCCTGTCTCACACCATGACCATTGAATTGCTCTCTCCGAGCATCAAATTTAAAACTCTCTAGTTGATTTTTAACTGCCGTATTGTATAGTAGTGTAGATAGGCTCAGGTAGCCTACTTTTGTGTCCACGAATATTGGAAGGGAAGAAAGCTTAGGGTTGGGCAACGCGGTCACATTAACTAGACGCTTGACCATGTGACGTCATTTTGGCGCTCAAGTACGGTGTGCCAAAAAAACCAACCAAGTGACCTTTATTAAGAACGAGTAAAAATTGATAAAAATTTAAGTTTGTTTAATGCATAAAAAATATTTATTTATTTTGAAAGGTAATATACAACTACATATGCTGTGAAAATTTAAGGTGTCTACCTGTTACCGTTATTAATATTGAGTATTATTGATCATTATATCGGTAACAAAGATGCTGACCGTACTGACACTTCCCGGGCGAGAAAAGGGAATGCGGGGGGGAAGCGGGCGGGGACCCGCATTCCAGCGATGCGTCGAGTTAATGTGACCGCGTTGTAAATTACAATTTGAGAGAGAATAATAAACATCCTCGGACGGGATTTGAACTAGCGTCTTCAGAAAATCGGTGCCAGTCGCCATGACCAATAGGCCACTGAGACTTATCGTCTGAGCTTCGAGTTTTAACTCTCTATATGATTGGAACCGTCGTATGGAGACGACGCTAAGCAGGCGTTCGCTTTAAAAATTAATACCCCGTGTCATAATTTAAAAAAATAGCTGCCGTACCAAGCAAGCACGCATGGAAAATGTCGTTATACGCGATACTCCATTGCGTCATTCGTTGGCCGATTTGCGAACAATTTCAGTATCTAAGCAGCAATGGACTCAGAACACCGATACAACTACCGTATACTTCAATTTCTTGTATTTTTGCGCTCTTGAACATCGTACACATATACCTGGTACGCTTATGTGTAACCGTGCGTGACGTCACCCACCGGCCTCAACGGAAGACCAACGCTGGTTGTTCACGATCAGCACTATGTTCAGTTGGAGCCGATTCGTGGCGGAAGGCTGCAAGAATCATTTATTTTATTGTGTTTGGCAATTATTGTTTGACTTTGTGTTTTGAACTACGAAATGTTTTTGTATGTGTTTTGCACTAAATAAAGCTTATTCTATTCTATTCTTATTAGAGCAGTAGAACTAATTGAGAATGAGTTGTAGAACTCATTGAGAATGAGTTCTACTGCTACGTCCGTGGTAGTACTGCCGCCATACCTTTTTCTACCGTGAAGCAGTAATGTTCGCAATACTGTGTTTTAGTTTGAAGGTATGGTTGCCCGCGAAATGTCAGGCACATGAGACTTAACAACTTAGTCTCAGGGTTGCAGTGCAGTTCGTCACTTATGAGGAACCGCATCTGTTCTAGGCAGAGGTTACCACTTATCATCAGGTGGGCCTTGTGCTTGTACCGTTACCTAATACTAATAAAAGACTTGCTCTGCGAGCATGGTTTGTAGACAGTATGTAAGATTGAATAAAGTTTGACCGTATAATAAACAAATGTTTATATATTGTATAATGTCTCTAGCATGGATCTAGCCGAGATAGCTATACCACGGGCTGTCATTTATCGATAATTACGGTCAAACTATATGTTATCATATCATATCGACAATCTTGTCAGGTATACTTACCTAGTACACTTACCTGATACACCTTCCTGGAGAAGATAGTAGGATTCCCCCAAAGTTCGGTAGCCCTAGTTACTATCTAGGCCACGTCTTGTAACCATATCCCCTCTATTCTAACATCAGTGGCCTAAAGATGCTTGAATTCAGAATCGTTCGGAGGTATTATAGCTATTAACCCTCAAAACCTGCGCACTATAGGTAGGTACGTAGTACTATTATTTAGTACTTTCTATAAAAGTTAAAGTAGGCCGATGTAGCGAGTGAGTAGTGAGAAAAAGTCTAATGAAGTTAACACGATTTCTTCCACCTTAAATATTTTTGTGTCTTGCATTTTTTTTGTGTAAGTACCTGCAAACTAATTCTAACATAGAATTTCAGGTTGTTTTACTGATTTTATAATGTTACTAGCTGACCCGCCAGCGGCTTCGCTCGCTTAGTCTTGGTGTAATGATGGAAGTGCCGTTTTGGAACCTCGAGGTCATAGGTTCGATCCCCAGGGTGGACAGTTATTGGGTTTGTCTGAGCAAGAAATATATTCTTAATAACAGTCCGGAGACTGGAACAGTGCCCTATAGATGGCAATAGGCTCGCCCCCTATTACATGATCACATGACCAAAAACATTATATGGCGAAATGTAGGCGTTGAAAACACCGCTGCTTACCCCTTCTAGGATATACATATAGGCAAAAGTATCGATTCACTCAACATCGCTGGACTGATCTTACCGCCCCTCGGTTTCACCTCCGTGGTGATGGCGGAATCGCCATCTAAACAACAAAGACCGATGACATGCCGACTCTATCGCCGAGCATGTCTAGTGTATCTCGAGCTGGCAAAATCATTGCGTGTTTTTGTCTTGAGGTGCGTTCGTTTAGCAATGAGGGCATTGGTGGCGTTGCCATTGTTGTCTCTTTTGTTAAAGCGTTCGTAACGCTAAGATACGCATAAGACCTAAAATCGCACGATTATGCTGTCAAATAGATAGTTGTCAAAAACGATCAAAAACAACCATGCTCCGGACGTGGGTCAAAAATTTTACTTTTCGGTGGCATAAATAATTATTTTTTAGCTTTGCAAACGGTAAACAAAAAGAGCCCTAAAGGACATTTACATTTCCCAATTCGAACGCCCTTGTGAGCGATTTAGCGTTATTTTCGCCAACTTGGGGCTATTCGAACGCACTATAAGCCATCAGACACTGACACATCTTAGACAGAACTCTATTCACAGAAAGTAAGTCATCATTACGATCTTGGCTTCGGCGGAGAAATCTTGTTATTTTGTTTGTCTATGCTGTACCCAAGAGTATTAGGCTATTTCACCCGCGTGGTGATAGATGATAATGATGATGATGCTGAAAAGCCTATGTGCTATTCCAGACTATAATCTATCTCTGTGCCAAATTTCAACCAGATCCGTTCAGCCGTTCTGCCGTTATTGAGTAACATTCATTAAAATCATCCATCCATCCAAACTATCACATTTATAATATTAGTGTTATGTTATTATCCGCGTTCATTGGAAAAGTGTTCAAAACTGAAAGGCTAAAATCTAAATGATAGTTATATAAAACAAAGTCGTGTTGGTTACACCATTTATTACCCAAAAAACGTGTGAAGCAATTTTAACACTTTTGTGTTTTACGCATTGTCTTATCTCGGGGCAGGACATAGGATACTTTCCGCAGGCGCAGCTAGTAATTTAAGACACGCGACTTAATCCGAACAAGATTTCGTCTGCAAGAATCTGTTTTGGTGAAAAGCACCTCAGTGTCGGATATTATCCCTCTACCTGCAAAACCTACTTACTACGACCTAGTATAAAAAACCGGCCAAGTGCGAGTCGGACTCGCGCACGAGGGGTTCCGAACCACTATCTATAAAAACGAGCATATAATTCATGATTGTTGTATAGGTTAGATGATTGTTTTATTCTGTATTAAAGTGATAACTTATTATGGGATGGTGAACCGATTCGTTACGTAACGCGTTACGGCACCAGTCTGTCTGGCTTCCCTTTTTCTCACGCATTCTCCCTCACTCTAACCCACAGCGCTAGACTAGTATCACTTCCGTGTGGCGTCCCGAAACACACACATTTTTGTAGTAATTGTTGTTATAGCGGCAACATAAATAAATCATCTCTGAAAATTTTTACTCTCTAAATATGACGGTTCATGTGATACAACCTGTGGCCCGAGCACAAACATTTGCTAAAGTGTAACGTAATCGTATCGTTGACGTATTCAGTAGAAACTATCATTTATCTAGTACAACGGTGGCACAGATAACTCATAGTTTTTACTGTATACGTCAACAATACGATTACGTTTACTTTAGCAAATGTTCGTGCTCGGGCCACTGGCGACAGACAGGGGAGTAATAGTAATAGTAATAGTACTTATAATAGGTCTCGTTTTAACTTTGGGTACGGAACCACCTCACTCTTTTTAAACACTCACACATAGTTTAAAATATACTCCCCATAGGTAAATTTCCAAATGAATTCCCACCTCAAAGTCCCTTAATTTACGTGAAATCTCATTGTCAGTGCTCCGTAAAAGCCTCTTTTGTTAAAATAGATAGGTACCTAGGTATACCTTGTTAAAATACATTTTAATTGCTCGACACTCCGAAAGGTCGGGTAAAGGGTCCCGATTTTGTCCTATACCCTTATTTCTAGAAATGCTATTATAAGGAAAGATGACGTAAGATATTAAGCATTACATCAGCAGTTTTCCGTTAGATGTCCCCCTGAGTAAGTACTTTTCCTGGTTTATGTTTTGGGGTAGAATCGGAGAAAGAGGCTTGTGCCGACACCACATTAAAAGGGTTTGGACAACTTCGTAGAGTCCTCGCTCACAGCTCAATCTTGTTTGCTTTATCTAGTACCAGAAATATATCAAAAAATTGGTACTCAGTTAGTTACTTTTAATACACTTTAATATTTATTGTGTCCATGAAGTTTGACTACCAGTATTGTCATATTTTTTTACATATAAATAAATCCGATGCTCGTAGGAGTGCCTCGGTGGCTTAGCGGTCATACTCGTATTATGGCGTCTGACAAGGTTAGTCAGAAGTCTAATATTCATTGTTCCTGGTCAGAAGACGAGGTCCGATTCGAGGATAACTCGAAACTGTTGACACCTAGTCTTATTAAATGAACCTACTAACGTCCAGAGTTTGACATTAATATTATTTTCTATATCAATTTTTTTCTCTCTGTATAATTGCAAAGTATGAATATATCTATATATACATATATAAACCCCTATTTCTCCTGGTTATGCTACAACTTGATAACGGATGGAACAGTCTTGCTAATATGTTTTTTGTTGTGTGTTATTGTCCGGAGAAGGTCTTATGAAAGAAAAACCAAGAAAAGACAGGAGGTTATGGCGAGGTCGAAGGCCGAGCCTACTACGCGAACGAAGTCGCGGGCAGTCGTTAGTTGGTTAATAATTAGAGCTACTCCTGTCTTCTCGAAAGGGGGTCATGAACAGTCAATGCTAGAAGACGATAGTTTGCCAGCATATATATACATATATAAATAATATAGCCTGGTAGCTTTTACATCAATTTTGAGTGGGTATTAGCTAATTTATTTTACTTTTACCTAAATAGCTGCTCTTTTAAAGCCCTAAGTTTTTATTGTCTTGCAGTAGGTATGAAAAGTAGAGTATGCACCTCGACGATAAAGCCTGTTTTCGTCTTGGGCGGTTAACAATAGGGTTAAAATGTTAACTAATGTTAATGTTACTAATTTAATGTTAATAATTGATTTAATTAATGTTAATGTTCTGATGTTAACTGTTGCAAAAGTGACCGTGATAGCTTAAAAACTTTAATTGCAATAGTTCGAGCCTTGCATGGCAATTCAGTGCGCTCGTCACTCCGAGATATAACATGTTATATAGCAATATATATATATATATTGCTATACTATGTAGGTTGGTATGTATTTACAGGAACAGCAGGACGCTTGCCGGCGATCGTTGCGCGAGTGCCGGCAGAGCGGTCAAGGTTGGCAGTTTTTAAATGTCATTGTTTTCTGTTGTGTACGTAGTTACTAATTGTTACTAACAAACTACAATTATTTCTACTTAGATACGTTTTCTTCTACGATAGAATACGGGATGAAATACTGATGAAGATGTGTTGACGAACTTGTTGTACAGTGTTAATATAGTTTCACAAACTGAAGCAATAGAGTTGAGGTGGTCCCTACCTCATTCGACAATACCGAAGTTTAGTTGCTTCCAGACAAGTTCGGGGGAGCCATAGGATGTCAGAAAACGTGGAGAGGTTATTTTCAGGGTTCAAAAAGACGCAGCCGAAGTTTTTAATTGCAATAATAGAACAATAACAATGTTTATTTACAACTTCACAATCATGATTTGGTAAACAATAAAGTACCTAATTAAATAATCTAAACGTTATCGATAAAATCTGTAAATGATAGTGTATAGCTTGTCGTATCCTTGAGAAGCTCAGCAGCCCACAGGTCTATGTCGAGGCTGTATAGATTTATATATATAGAGATTTCTGTTACTGGCCATGGTTACTCTTTGCATTCTCTAATTAAATTGCACTAAAGGTTTATAATTATAATTAATATTATATTATATTACATATAATAAAACTGTAGAGGTCGAATTTCTGTACAATGAAAAAAAAAATGCTAAATTCACGAGTCAGGGGATGTAAGGAGTGGAATCAAATTATTTTTCTTTTATTTTTTATTTCTCTGTTTGTCTGCCTGTTTTTCGGCTAATCTCCGAAATTGCTGGACCGATTTAAATGAAATGTTGTATGGTGGCAGCTTGTATCCCTGATCAACATATAGGATACTTTTGATCCCGGTAAATTAAAGAGTTCCCGTGGGATAGTTCAAAAACTGTAATTAACCGTATCCCGCGAGGCCATGCGAGCGAAGCCGCTGGAGTGTCAGCTAGTATTATATATAGTAATATAATTCTATATATCTAATAAGGAATTCATGTATACATGTATATAATATAATTTGAATCTCGGAAACGGCTCCATCAATTTACATGAAATTTAGTATGCAGGGGGTTGCCATAAATCGAGTTAGAATATTTTTAGTAAACGTCGTTATATCCGTGTTTTCAGGCAATGAAAAACTTCCACAGCACAAAAGCTACTTGACAATAGATGGCGTTGTTAAGCAACACTAAGCCAATGAGGGTATAGTTGAGGTTAGACTAAGAAAATCAAATAGTTTATATACTTACGAGCAATCCTCAGTCATCCAGGCACTAATGTAAATGTGAATAAAATTATTGTGACAGTAATGGTTAACAGTTAATTATTGGTAATCAGTTGTTTATTTATGTTACGAAAACATAGTTTTGATATTATAAGTTTTCTAGGTTTGATATTTTAAGTGTATAGTGTATACCTTCCCTTGCATGCTTATAATAGCGGAGATAGCCGAACAAACCAACTATTTTTCGATCACACTGTTGTTTTAAATATATTTCTCGTAAGTTGAAGAAATTATTAATGAAATTAGTTATGAGGTATACTCATCGGGAAAATAGTGATTTATTGGTAAATAATAATAATAATAATAATAATTTATTTGAGCCAAAATAACACTTTACAATCTAATAATAACTTAAATTAACATCGTATTAACATTCTCTTTATGCTAGTATACATAATATTGTTATTTGCCCTGGTCTCCACACTAGGATTCCCTGTGTCGTGGAAACCAGTATCACATACACTACGTGAATCATTTTATTACGTTACAGTGTTCTGTATCTTATTCAGTCATAAATGTACTATAAATATAATCTACCTACTTAATATTAAAAACTACTTCACAGTACTGAATTTAGTTAGGATATTTATTCTATTAAGAGATCTTAATAATATTGTTGTAGTTGCGACTATATTTTATGTGTTGTCAATTGTGTTTGTTTTAGTTAGGTTGGGCTGTAATGAGTGAGTTAGCTAGACGTTATTTTACTTGTCTATCTGTAATAATTTCTCATTTTCTTCATAGGTCAGAGCTAGTAACCATTGCCGTATGGCTGTTTTACATTTTTTCCTTGTAAGTTTGTAGATATTCAGTTGTCTATTTATTTTTGTATATAGATAAGGTGCTACCCAAGAATAGGACCGTCGATAAAATTCTGTATGTCGGGTAGGTACTTTCCATCGGATATGTCTACGGCAGATAATGGGAGTCAGGTGTGAGATTTTATGATACCTTAAAATTACAGCTACGATGTAAAGTTGTCTAACCCTTAAGTGCCCACATTCATGGTATAAGTCATTTGTAGGAAATAACAAATAAACTAAGTAAAAAAGTAATTGACTGCATAAAACAATTGTAGGTATATAAAAACTCTATGTCTACCTACCTAACAATTGTAATATTATCTATATTACATAAGTATATATAAGTACATAATTTATATGTATTCAAGTATGTTTAGGGAGTAGATGAAAATTTCATAATTCCGTTTCGCCTAGGGTGTGTGGTTACTCCAGCTATCGAATGCTGATTTACCATACCAGCCTGGTGTGGTTACGGATAGATGTTAACCGGACCTCGGTGCCTGTGAAGTGGGTGGCTTTTCTCATCAAGGCCATAAACGTAACACGTAATGACATAAATTGTATGTTATTTACTTACTAAATTGGAATTTTAAATATATTGAAAAAAATTTTTTTTCTTTTTTTAAACAATTTTTTAAGAACCTCTTCGCGGAGAACCTTTCTCTCGCCTGGATGGATGATGATGATGAATCAAAGTATAGCCTATCTGATTCAAAGATAAAGTTATATTATAATGGCGAAATAATTTTTGAAATAGGACTCATAGTTTTGTGTTAATTCGTAAACATACAAAAATAAAAATCTTTCCTCTTCATAATATTGCTTCCTATAGAGATTTGCTTAAAATTCCATATTTGGCCGACAGACATTATGTAGAGTATGAAAGTTATTTCAATATTTGCTTGGGCATGAAGCGGCTCGCTTAACGATGATAACTTTCAAAACGGTTATAACTCTTCTCTAATAATTAATGCTGCGCTTTGACTAAATCCTACTAATCCTTCCTACTTCCTATTTAATAATATTATAAACGCGAAAGTTTGTGAGTATGGATGTGTAGATCATTGTTACTCATTAACGCACAAACGGCTGGGGAAATTTTGATGAAACTTGTTATGGAGGTAGATGGGGAACCGGTTAAACACATAAGATACTTTTCATCGTCATCATCATCCATCACTACGCGAGTGAAAAAGCGTAATGTGCTTGGGCACAGCATAGACAAAATAATAAGATCTCCGCCTCCGTCAAGATCGCAATGATAACATGGTTTGTGTCAGTTTCTGATAGCTTAGTCAAAAGCCAAGTCAAAATGAAGTTTTGGCGCGATCGCGGAAAGTCAACGTTTTTCCATTGTATTATTTATCAAACCTTATGCTTTTTTCAGTGTTAATGTTTAAAATTGATGGCGTTTTTCTCATTAAGTGCTGTTTTACGTGCATGAGTGTCGGTAAGTGATATAATGTGGTGAAACGTGTTTTCCGTGTTGTTTCCAAAACTCCATAGAAGCTGATGGTAAAGTTGCCACCACTTTACTAAAGCATGACTTAGACTGACTGGACCATGACTGACTGACATTTTGGACTCAGACTCTGACTGACTACGACTAATATCACCAGAATATTCTACTAAAGCTTTGTAATACAAATAACTTGACACTGGCAAATGCACGAGAAGTGCGGGACCATAACCCTCTAAGGAGGGAAAAAAAGTCAATTTGACAGCTCGATACACTAGGCGTGTTCGGCGACCATCAAGGGTGATGAAATGAAACACAAATACCGCCAAGGGTGATGAAATGTAATGACAGTTTTTTTTCCATGGTGATTAATTTTATTTTATTATTATTGTTTACCGATTGATATACAGAGTATTTAAATGTACTCAAATAATACTATTATAGCAATTGCGTTTTGAAGAATAGCCACATCCAAATTCAACAGCTTCATTACTCCAAGGTTCATCTAAACTAAATGGTACCGGGACAAATTAATAGTAAGGTTGTACCTTTAGCACCCACGGCGGGATCGATGATACAGCTTCAATTTAAACTTAGAGGACTCATATCAACTATACAGACATGGTAACTATTGTACACTACGGATATATGAAATTGAAATTTGATAGGTAAGTACCTAAGTTAGTACACTGTATTTATATTGGATATTATTAAACTAGATACGCCCCTCAGTTTTACCTGCGTGGTTATGGAAGATGTTGATTATGTGTTTTTATTTCTAAACCACTCCTGTATTAGATAGAATGTAAAAAGGATTATTCAAATCGGTTAAGTCGTTTTCGAGTTTTAGAGACTATAACGAAGTCCAGCAAACACCAAAAACTGCATTACTATTGAATCATAATACTTAAATACCGTTGTATTTCAGTATTTATTACAATTTAAATGGTCATAATCTATATTCTAAACATAATAAAACTGTAACTAAGCCTTTGTACTTTTAATATTTTATGAAAATTATAATCGAGGTGTAGATGATATGGAAGCCAAAAATATATTATTTAAATTTCGTTGTCTGTCTCTCCGTCTATTTTACGCGCATCACACTGAAACTACTGGACAGATTTTTATGAAACTTGGCACAGCTATAATTAATATTTGGTGTATGTGTGGTGGTATCTAGGATATTTTTAAGCTTATTGTGGAATAGGGTATGAAAGTTAAGTTCAAAGTAAACTAACTACTTCACGGATTTTTATGTAAAATTCTCTGTTCAGTAGCTGAAAGGTTAACCCGAAGATTCAAACAGTTCCAATTGGCGTTGTATGGAGGGGACATATGTTCAGCAGTGGACGTCTTCCAGTTGATATTGATAATAATGATTATTTAAATACTTTTCAGTGAACATGCTCGCTGATAAACTGGATGACAGTTGTCTGTTTTATAACAGAATGTCAAAAGGATTGTACTTGTCCATACTAAAAAGAAATAACTCTTTTCTACTTCTTAATATTGTCCGATTTCAGTAATTTTGTTTTCATGTAATCAACACACTGTTTACTATGCCCGTAAATTTTGATTTTTCAGTTTTTTTGTGTTCTAAAAAAGTAAATATATAGTACTTTGAAAACTAAAAAATCAAAATATACGGACATAGTAAACAATGTGATGATTACATGAAAAAAACTGACACTGATATCGAACAATGTTATGAGTTAGAAACGAGTTATTTCTTTTAGTATGGACACGTACTAGCTATGCAAACCTTTTAGCATTCTCGGCACATAGCGGTTCTTCTCAGCTAGAATTTGTGGGTTATCAAACCGGATGTATCGGTTGGGCTTTTCCAGAACATGCTCATATACTGCAGACTTGAACTTGCATTGTTTTATTTTTATACTGTTGGAGTATCTTCAATAAATAAATAAAGCTTCAGCTCATCATGCTAGTATTCAGGGGGAACCTGGGACACCGTGCTTAAAAATTACTAAAAAATGAAAATTTTAAGGATTTCTGGGAGGACTCACGACTTATTTTCTTAGTATTCTGACGAATTCAAAGATTCTCAGATTACTATTAGTTGTAAATGGGTTTGCTATAAAATGATGACATGCAGTTTTAAATATATTTTAGTAGTATCATGCATTTAACTTCTCATTTTCAAACATTGCAATACAAACTATTAAAATGCCAAAAAACGAACGCCAATTGCTATAACTAACAAGTACAATTTGAAAAATTTAATACCGACTTCCATTCTATTCAGTTATTGGAGTGTAACTCAAAAAATATTGGACAGAATTTGATGAGATGAAATAGGACCACACGGGAAGCACCAGATTAAAAAAAAAATTTTTAGAATCGGTTCACTCTATCAAAAGTTATGAGGTAAAAAACATAACAAAATACAGTAGAATTGAGTGAACTTCGTCCTTTTTGGAAGTCGGTAGAAAATATACAATAAAATTAAAATATCTTCAATTTACAACAATACTGTAGTACTTTGTACTGTGTAGAACGCAACGTATTCAGTGAGATGCCTTACTTATTCAGATAAGTATTTATAAGTTGGTATGGTATTTCATCAAAAGCTTATCAAAAGGGGAAAACATCTCTGTGTCCGATGAAATGTTACCTAAGCTTTGCGTTTTTTTGTTGTCAATGCCAGTGTACCTTTATCTCCTCGCTACATTTGTATCACCACACCACTCACGACTTATAAAAAAAACTAGAATGGGCAATAATGTTCTTTAAGGATTTTTAAACTAGTAAGTGAGGTCAGCAATTTTTTTGTATATCTGTATTAACGCTATACTATATACGTAAATAGTAAACACGATTTATTCAATGTAGTTCGTCTCTTGGGGTGTGCTCCAGTAAGCACTGTCAATGCTCACAACTATCGCGCCCCAGTTTGGCGTTCCCTTTTGGATCAATGCATATAAGGCCTAACCTGAATGGAACGCTCACACGATTGCGAATATATGTCGAATTGGCTGCCAATAAAACCGAATTCCTAGAAGTAAATATTAGATATTTTGTCAGTGACAGATCGCAATGACCGCTAAACCCACCTTCCACTTCCAAGCGTTGTGGCTGCGACGTGAATGTATCGGTGACGTCATTGATGACGTATCGAGTTCAGCCACGAAGATTGTGGGCTTGGTATGGAATGGCGCTTGCCAATATGATAAACAATTTCATTCAAATATTATTATTTTAATATCATGGTACGCAAAGGAACAGTTCTATTATATTTTTTATATCTAAGGTGCATGCTGATATAGGCTTTTCTACCGACTTTCAAAAAGAAAGAGGTGCTCAATTCGACTGTTTTTTTAAGTATGTTACCTCATAACTTTCGATAGTGTGAACCGATTCTCAACTTTTTTGTTTCAAAGCTGGTGCTTCCCGTGTGGTCCCATTTAAATTTCATCAAATTCGGTCCAGTAGTTGTTGAGTTACACTTCAATAGAATAGAATGGAAGTCGGTATTTAATTTTTCAAATTGTACTAGTTGCTCTTTATCTAAGTTGGGTAAATTATTGTCTGTGATTTTATTTTATTCGTAATATCCTGGTTCTCAATAACTATCTAGTAACATTTTTAACATTAATGCAACTAATCACAATATTATGAGATAAGCGTTCAAGATCAGCGGATAAGAGGCAGGGCTGCTACCAACTGCGCCAATCGGCCAATCAATATATACGAGGTGGGTTTTTGAGAAGAACGGTGATGTCCAAGTCCAAAAACGCAAAAGTTACAGAAAATTAGTGAATAGTTTTGCCTTCTATTTATAAGATAACAATAACTGTATATTTTCTACCGACTTCCCAAAAAAGGAGGTACTCAATTCGAATTTTAAATGTTTGCTACCTCATATCTTTCGGCTGGGTGAACCGAATCCTAAAATCCCTTTTTTTTGGTTAAAAGCTGGTGCTTCCCGTGAGGTCCCATTTAAATAACTGAATAAATGGAAATCGGTATTAAATTTTTCAAATTGTACTTGTGTTTTAAATCTTTTGACGGAAATAGAATCGAATGATTTTCAAAAAAGACACAGTGTATTATTGAACCAATGGATTCTGTCGCTGATAAGGATAAAAGTTTGCAAAGAAATGTATTTCTAAAGTGAAAAAGATTAGTAAATATTCACAATTTTATTATTTTTATACGGAATAAATTTCACTTTCTATTCTGTCACATATACCTACTTAATTCTTGATATAATTAATTTGGCTTTTTCCACTACGTGACATCGCGCAAGACACAAACACTGTGTGCTAACTTAACCTGTCCCGTCCCTTTTGCCTTTCTAAGCACTACGGCGTTCAGTGTACAACCCTCACATACAAATATGAAAATGCAAACAAGTATGTTCCATTGTATATAAATATGTTGTGTGGTACACTCGTACCTTGTGTGCTTGACAAGGGTTTGCGTTGAACGGGTTCGTTACAGTCACGGTAAAAAGTATTTTTCTATTGTTGCATTACAAATGGGTACTCGTACTGTCTAGTGTATGCGAGTGAGAACTATATTTCGTTATGATTGGGGAGTATCATACCACCGTATGATATTGGAATAATATTCAAATTGAAAGTTTTGGAACTGACTTCCATTCCATGAAGATACTCAAATTTGAATCGATGTTGATGACAATTGATAAACAATTTCTATTGTAAATCGGTTCAATTCAATTCAATTCAATTCAATTAGTTTATTTGTTAGAATATTGTTTCTTGATGCAGTTCTTGTGTACAATAATAAAAATAATGAGTCAAACATTCTACGGTTTCCGGTGTACAAATATTTAAAATTAATTAATTATATACTTAGTATTTAAAATTTCCAAGAGGTTACTAATTAGCAAAATAAAGTAATGATGAAATAAAGTGATGTTATACAAAATAAACTGAAATATTAAAGAACAAATAAGAAAAATGTCAGTTCCTTAATACAAAATCAAAATAATATTAGTAATGTCATTGCAGAATATGTTGGCAACTTTAGGTAAATTTATAATCGGACGAGTCTACGAAGTGTCAATAATCACCTTCGGTGACATCATATGATGTTTTTTTTTTCAAAAAGTATCAATCATAATAATTGGCGGAGTATTCACGTAACAAATATACAAGCAGTTGTGTTGTGTTGTGAACCTTCTCCTTTTTCAAGTCTGTTAATTATTAGTGGAAATTGTCTACTCTGTATTTATAATATCTTTACCAGCACTAGCTTTCTTATTCCGGAAGTGCGTAGTAATAGGTACATAAAGAATTGGAGTTCAATATACCGTTTATATTCTCCATTTCTTTACGTATCGCTATTACATCTAGCAGAACTCAGACTACGCCTTATTCATAATATCAGCGCCATTTAATTATAACAATTAATATTAATTATTGCCATATAATCAGCGTAAGATAGTTTTTATTGAATAATTTTAAAGAACAAACGCCTGCTTAACGTGTCCAAACTTTGCAATTTTAGAGAGAGAAATACATATCCTCGGACGGTATTCAAACCCGCGACTTCCGACTATCTGTGTCAGATACCATGACAGCTAGGCCACCGAGCCATATCATCCGACCATCGAATTTTACACCTATATCTGATTTTAAATTCATACGGGGACGGCGCGACATCTATTGAGCATCTCGACAAGCATTATACCAACCGAAAGAAAAGTTTTTTCAAACACTTAACTTTCGTATTGATGTCACAAGCTTTCATAATTAGTTTGTTCGCTTTCGTCTAGTTTTGTTTACCACGTAAACTATATACTCGGCATATTAAATGTACTATATATTATTTATAGTTCCCGTTTCATACAATACTTATTATTTAAATGAAAGAAATCAACCAACATGTACCGTATTTTATTTGACGTAAGTGTGAACACAAAGTGGCTAAAAAGGTCACATCGAAACTATTCGAAACCAACTCTGTAAAACACTCCCAGTGAAGAATAGGGTACATTCGTGTATCGTCTAACATTGGGAGTGAAATAATTCACCCCAGACAACCCTCGTCACCTGACTTGGCAGTCGACTCGATGTCGCAGTAGGCTTTGAATTCTCGGGATTTCTTCGATGACTCTGGGAAAATATCCTGACTTAACTTTCAAACAAAAGGAAGGAAAGGCGGAGTCATCATTATTCAAAAGACTTTAGATTAACTTGCATGTTTTTTACATTGTGAACGATTCAACATCGCTGCCTATTTATAGATGTAAACGTGGCCAAAAAATGCATAATACACTTGCTACTTCAGTACAAATAATATCGTTAGATTATTTTATGACACGCAGCACATATCAAAACGTACTGCCGTGTGATTCTCTAATGATTCGTCGTTGCGTTCGCCGACGAGCAACTTTAAACCAAACTGCCGTGAGATTCTCTAAGAGCAGACATCGTTGCATCTTTGACAACATCCGTGAAACAAATGACGAGATGACAAGAATCGTTGGCAAAACAACCTTATGTACAAGGGCGATATCTCATAAAGTATTTGACATCGGTGAGCTACCGTGCGATTTTGTAAGAGCAAACATCGTTGCATCTTTGACAACATCCGTGAAACAAATGATGAGATGACAAGAAACGTTACAAAAACAGCCTTATTTACAAGGGCGATATCTCATAAAGTATTTGACATCAGTAAGCTCGTCGACGAGCGCATCGACGAATCATTAGACAATCGCACGGCAGCACTGCGAGGATGATTGTTCTGGATGTCGATTGGATACATTTTGACGGTAATTATCGAGAAACGAGAGCCGGCCAATTAGCTATCGTGGCTGCCGAAAGCTGCTGACGAAAGAGACATATTAAATTATTACTGTCAAATTGTATCCTATCTTATCCTATCGACAAGTCCTATCGACAAGTCCTATCGACTTGCAGTGCTGGTGTTAAAAAGTACTGAAAGTTTCTGTTTGAAAGGAGGCGTATATTATGATTAGCAGAAATAAAATAATGATCATATTATTTAAACAATGCAAAATCATAAGCCGGACGTAACTACGTGGTTATATCCAATTTCGTAGTAGATCTACGATGCCTACGCTTTTGTAGACAGGTTACGATGTCTTCGTAGCATGTCTACGAAACTGTAGAGGTGCTACACCACCTTAGCGAGTCAGTAGGTCACATTATACTTACATTACATTGCCGCATTGACAAAATATAACTGAACGATTCACAAGTACGATTTCTGTTTAGATGAGGAAAAGCAAATAAAAATTATAAGAAACTAGTTTTTCTCATTAAGCTTACTCAAATGTATTGCTAATTGTATTTAATTGGAATAAGTACTTTTGACAAACATTCTACTGAGATGGGCTATAAAATGAAACGTTATACAATAACGGCTTTACTTATAAACGTTGCTTAAATTTAAATAACGTCACTTAGTACGGCGCAGAACATTTTCCTTTGCGCAGTACTAAATAACGTCGTTTAAAGTTAAGCAGCGTTTATAAGTAAGGCTGATAATGTTTAAGTGCGTGAAATATATTTTTATTATGAACTAAAAATTGCATAATACTTATGTTTATATTTATGCTCTGTTCATTTTTCTTTTAGGCCCGGCTGATATAACTTTAACTGTGGTTTAAAATTTTCACTAAAGTACTGAAATATTTTTTTTACAAAAAAATAAAACCGACTTCATTAACAATAAGTGTAAAATAACTTGTTAAAGTCGGTACCATGCGCACAATATTGTGATAAAAGGTACCTACTTTGAACTATCATGGTACCGATTTCAAGAAGGTATTTCAATATTTTTGGTAATAAAAGTAGGTTACATGTTTTGGTAGAAAAAAAAAACAATGTAGTTCAAAGGCATCGCATTTCGAAAGCGCGAACGAAGCCGCGGACAAAGCAGCTAGTTTACAATATTAGTATGATAAATATCACAACCTAGGTCGTTAGGCTTCAGAGCAATTCATAAAATTGCTTTCAGTCGGCAAAAGTTTTATCTCAGCTTTAATTCCTAGAGTCTGAAGTTTAAATCAGATTTGTTGCTTTAATTGCTTTCAGCCTTTGTAGTTTGACGAAGAGATGATAATCCAGTAAGGTTTTACTTTACTGAATCCTGAGGGATGGTTTATGAAATGTCGCGTAAATATTTTGTATATTTGAACTTTATGCGACGTTTATATAGAACTAGCTGCGCTCCGCGATTTCACCCGCGTGGTAATGGATGATAATGAGGATGAATCAAATATAGCGTATGTTACTCAGGCATAATGTAGCTTTATGCTCGTTGGGGTCACTGGTGAAGAGTCGGGGGACTCTTCGTCGGCATGCACGACCCCACACGTCTGAGGAGTGCCCTTGGTGAGCAAGGGCACCCCTTCACAGGCGCTGAGGCCCGGTTAAGATCAATCCGGGCCTACCGCTGGGGCGAGATTGTGAATGCCAGCGCAACCCAATCTCGCACCATCTGGCGGAGGTGCAGCATTTCCCCCCTCAAAAAAAAATCAGCTTTATGCTCGTGAAAGAATTATTTGAATCGGTTAAGTAGTTTTACATGTATCCATTACCAACAAGCAAACAACCATATATCTTTCCTCTTTATTTGATTAGAAGTATGATTAGAGTAGATAAGGATGAAAACCAAGGTACGAATTATGTGGCCTGTGGTAACGTTATCGTATTGTTTACGTATTCAGTACAAACTATGAGTTATCTGTGCCACTGTTGTACTAGATAAATGGCAGTTGGTACTAAATACTATAACGATGCGATTACGTTACACTTAAACCTATTTTTGTGCTCAGCTCACTGGTTTTTACCCATTTTGTACCAGCGTTACTATTGCATACTTCAAAATGAACAAGTTTTTATTGTGACATAACTGTAATAGTTTGACATATGGTAATGTGGACTTCTTTGTAGATATTGACGTCTTCATAAAACTGTAGTACGTCACTTTGCTCTATTGTCAATAGCATAGACTAATATTATATTATGGTCAATAGTTTCCGCAGCGAACGCGATATGAGGACTTTTTGTAATTCTTTTCCACACCTTGGGTTACATTATCGAAGTTTTCATACGGATCTCTATTTTTTAGAATGTATTATATATAATACTTTCTAAAAAATAGCCTATGTTTATCAGTGAAAATGTAGGATTCTAATGGTGAAAGAATTTTACTAATCTGTCCAGTAGTTTCGGAGCCTATTCAATTCAAACAAACAAATCTTTCCTCTTTATATTATCAATATTAAATATTAATATAGTGTAGAAAAATATATATTTTGTGACAGTCAAAGAATACGTGGGTTCAAATTCCATACGAAGTTATAATATTTTCTCTCTCTACCGTAGATCTTTCAGCAGAATCGACAACCGATGGGGAAGAAATGTTCTCGAGTGGCGACTACGCACCGGAAGACGTAGTGTAGGCCGGCCGCCCGCCCCGCTAGGTTAACCGACAACCTCGACTTGACCTCTGAGAACCGCTGTAAGCAGGTGGCAAGTAGCCGTTCCAAGTGGCGCTCCATGAGGAAGGTCTATATTCAGCGGTGGACGTCTTCCAGCTGACGACGATGAATATAACATAGATATTATAATGATAGTATAGCACATAGCACGCAGAAAAGATGGCCGGAAGTTCCTAGAGTGCATGCCACGGAGCATCGGCAAGCGCAGCGTCGTTCGGTGGACAGATGACCTGATAAAAGTCACAGGATGACGTTGAGTGCAGGCCGCTTTCAACCTATCCTTTTCGAAAATTATGGGATAGGCACAGCAGTGGACGACCTACGTACATACATAAAAGAAAGATAACTTTATTTATAAAAATCGGTAAACATATTTAGAACGCTTGTGCAAGATGCTTTACGTGACTTTTCCGGTATTTTGCTCATAACTTTCGCCAGCAGAAGTCATAAAACTCAGTGGCATAGAAATATAAGTGGAAATGAAAGCCTTTATGAGACACTCGTTTAACATTTATGCGCCTCTCTTTCTCACGGCCTATAAAACGAAAGTTGGTTTAATAACCACGTTTTAGCGCTTTCAAGCGCTTGTAATGAAACTAGTTCAAGCTAACGTTATGTACTCGTACGTTGACAGCTCAGTTAGCTCATTTAGTAGCGACGCTGCCTTCGAAGCGATAGGTCCCAGGCTCGAAGCTCCCAGGGCAGGGATCGAGCCTGCAGGCTCGTGCAGGCAGGACGAGCAGAATTGTTTGTCATGTCTATAGGGTATTGTAACGTGTGCATGGCTCACGTAGCACAGGGGCTCCTAGTGCGCGGTATGAGAATGCAAACTTTATTTATTACTAGCGACTGCCCGCGGCTTCGTTCGCGTAGTAGGAGGTAGGAGTACCGGGAAGTAATGGCGAGGCCGAAGATGGGAATCTTTTCTTGGTTTTTCTTTCATAAGAACCTTCTCCTGACAATAATTAACCCAACAAAAAAATAATTGGAAAGATTGTTCTCTCCGTTCTCAAGTTATAGCGTGACCAAAAGAAATGTGTGTTAATTTTTATATATTACTAGCTGCTCTCCGCGGTTTCACCCGCGCGGTGATGGATGATGATGATGATGATGAATATTATATAACCTATGTTACTCAAGGTGAATGTAGCTTTCCAATGGTGAAAGAATTTTTGAAATCAGTCCAGTACTATTTGAGCCAATTCGTTACAAACATACTCACATACAAAGCTTTCCTCTTTATAACATTAGTATAGATATAGATTTCTTCGTATGCTGTCTGAACGGGTTCCTAAAGGAACCAGTAACTTAAAACTATAGTAAATAAGACGTTTCTCTTAGTTGATAACCAAAAGTTTTCATATAGACAAAACCTTTCATACATTTTGTAGCCTAAACCATCCAAACATGTGTTTTATCCGAAACATATGGGAGTAAAGCAATAAAATTCCAATATGAGTGACGTCTCCGGACGGCATTTTGCGTTACAACCCTATATCAGTTATAGGCAATCATGCGGCACGCCTACTTTCATAACAATCGTAAACCCATATTGTTTACGGCTAGGGCTGCCACTTGAATGTTCCTAGTTTTTATGACATTTGGGGTGTCGACCCCAATAGAATTTGGAGACAGGAAAAGGCAAGTTTGAAAGGTTTGTTCCCAATAAGTCGTAGGTATTACATGTTTGATTCTGCGACTCGTAAGTTTTCTCATTTGTACGGTTCCGTACCTTGAGAGGAATAGGGAACCTTTATGTTAAGGATCAAGTACCAACTTTGAAATGTATTTGACCTGACATATTATGCTTATTTTTTATTATAGCTGCATTGTTTAACCACTTTTAACATTATGTTACTGTATAAAGAAATGACTAATACTTAGTTATAGTAATATTTAAACTTTCGCGATTTGAATACATTTTTTTATTATATTAACGGGGCTTAATCGCGTTAGTAATAGTATTTATTTACCTCGACGTTTCGATCAAGTTGCATTGATCGTGGTCACGAGCGGACTCCCTAGTCCGCTCCGTTAATATAATATAAATATGTAATACTTAGTTGTTATAAAAACTAACGAAGTTTTCACTCATTTTTAATTAGAAATACGGGATTACTCACGTAATATTTATCGGATAGGTCCGACTATAGTTTCAACCACATTCGGTGGTCTTTTTCAAGGAGTGTTCGGGACGCCAGCGTCGATGATGTCTCGCTTAGCACTGGTAATACTTAGTTCCTATAGTTTTCCAGCTGACGTTATGTATAATATGGAGAACATTAAAATCAGTAGGTCGTAATAATATTGTAACGCTAGGTTGTAAATTTGTATGCTTAAAATATAATCAAAACATGTTTGGCCTGCTCTAGTGTTAAGGACTTACATACTTGCTTAGCTTAGTATGTATACACATGTTTGACAAATAAACGGTTCGATTTGATTTGAATAATATTATCTAAGATTTTTCTTTCTTGCAGGTTCTTAGAAGCTGCAAAACATATGTAAAGAACTAACAAATCTTACTATTTACACATCCACGAACTCGCTCACATCCATGTGAGAGTTGATGAGTATATCACAACACATCACACTAATATTATAAAAGCGAAACTTTGTGAGTGTGTTTGTTACTTCTTCACGCACAAACAGCTGGAACAATTTTGATGAAATTTAGTATGGAGGTAGATGAGGCGCTGGATTAGCACGAAGGATATTTTATCATCATTCATCTGCACACGGGTGTCATCGCGATGCGCAGCTACTTAAATATATAATTAAAGAATTACTTCTTCATGATTCATGTTGCAAAAAATGTCTAAAAAAAGAATGGTACTGTTCTTTTTTTAGAAATTTTGAAAACACCCTAATTCGAATGGTTTTAAATATAAGTAATAAAGCATTTTAGTGTTGAGGTTTAATTTAAACCAAATGGCACAGTTACTCATGTAGGGCTATTATGTGTCTCAGTTGCTAACAAAGTTTGATTGAAATCTTGAAAAATGGCGGCTCTATGTCAGTTTTGACAACTCCAGGGAGAAAAAACGTTAATAGCTTGATGACTGGAGCTGACAAAAGTGACAGAGTCGACATTTTCTACCGACTTCTAAAAAAAGGAGGATGTACTCAATTCACCTGTATTTTTTTTATGTTTGTTACCTCATAACTTTCGATTGGGTGGACCGATTCTCAAAATTATTTTTTTGTTTGAAAGATGGTACTTTCCGTATGGTCCTTTTTAAATTTTTATCAAAATTCGGTTTAGTAGTTTTTGAGTTACACTCCAATAACTGATTTTTACCAATGTAATGGAATGGAAGTCGGTATAACATTTTTCAAATTGCACTTGTATTCGATTTCAATCAACAATTGTTAGCAACTGAGCTACATAATAGCTCTACAGAAGTTAAGCATGCAACTACCCAGTTACGTCATATGTTAGTATAACAAGTTATAATGTAATCTCTTGACAGTTAAAAGCTTTATTTTAATTTTGGTTTCGTTTATATAAACAAAAATCCACAGCCCTTAACATAAAACAACAGTTTCTTATTTAAATTATCTTATGGCCAATTTAGGATCTACTTTTTTTACAATGTAGATCTTATATTGTTTTATAAATTTAATAGAGTAGTACTTCCTATGCATAGAGACGTATTGTTTCTAAAAAGCACGTCACCCTTAACAAGTTATGTTTCGTAACAACCCTACGCCGATATGCCCCGTCCAATATTGTGAAAAATTAATATGCCGCCATTGGAACGATAAAGATAAATAGGGTTATGTCTGCAGCTTTATTGTATCAATCTTTCAAGTTGAGAATTAACTTTTTTGTTTCTAATGCAATGTGATGTAATGCAAAAGGATGAATAAAAAACAGGTAATTTTACAATGCAACGTTTTTGTGTTTTTTTTTTATTTTACCACACTACTGACTTTTTGGTCCGTACCTTTTTTAGATTTGGTTTGTTTTTATAAGATGATTACATTTTAATGGAGATTTGTTTTCCAAACATCACAATGAATTCATACTATTAAGCTATGGTGGAAATTGCTTAAAAACTAGTGAGTGAAATGTGAGTCCATTTAAAAAAAAACGTTAATCTTATTGCTAGTGAATAATATTTTATACTTAATTTTATACTTATGTGTACGCTATTGGCCAGAAGTACCGGCCTCAGGTTTACGTCTTTGCCTTCTCCTTTTAAAATAGCCTTCACGATCTCTTTCCTCATTTCGGTCTTTATTGTCATTTTGCCATTTTCTTTATGTCCTTTATATATGTTTGCAAAGATTAAAAAAAGCATGTTACTATTATAATCACACCTTACAAATAAGCTTAATTCCACAATTTTGCATATTCTTTGTTTGAAATACTACTTGACTGGCCGGTTGGCGAAGCATCCTTTCCTTCTGAGTCGCTGGTGCCGGGTTCAACGGACAGGTCAAAACAAATTTGGATAGAGAGGTTCATGAACATTTATTTTTGTTAGTAAACGGTATAGGTGTTAACATAACTTAACATCAGATGATGTTAAGTGGTAACTTCTGCCTAGAACACATGCATTTCCTCACAAGTGACGAACTACACTGCGCTCGTAAAACTGAGACATTGAGTTGTTAAGTCTCATGTGCTGCCGTTAACTATGTTTAAACGAAAATTGACATTGTGGCTCTTCGAAAAATGTTTTTACAGTTTTAAGGAATTTATGACTTATAAAGAAAAAAACATCATATATTTGATTAATGTTAAAATCTTTTGCTGACATATTTTAATTTTTATTCAGGTTTATTTTGACGTTTATAGTTTATAAACAATTTCATATTTTTTGACATTCATTAAATGATAAACTAATTTTAATTTAATACATTTCATCTACAGTAATTTTATATTTAATATGCACTAATTGTAATTTTATATTTACGCACCATTGTTATGGTAGAATATGACAGGACTTTTATTTGTTGGACATCACTATGTAACTACTTACATTCTTGTAAATAAATGATTTGTATTTATATTTGCTTGTAATTGCTGTTAGCCTACGAAGAAATAATATCAGGAAGAGTAACTGCCTTAAAAAATGACCCAATAAAAGTCTTGCTAAAACAATAACATCGTTCACGCCGCTATGACTCAGCTGTCATAGTAGACGTTGCAGCACGCGGACCAATCCCTGCTTTCCTTCTGAAATTTAAACCAATCACCGAACATGTCTATTTGTAACCTCGGAAGTAATTCGTATTTGGAATCATACGTCGTTTTGGTTTGAAGGGCCACTTTTTGTGTGGAATTTGTTTGCGACCTTAGTTTAAGACCTTGCGTGGTTGTTGTCCAAAATGAAAAAAAAAACCATATATTTAAAAACTTACGAACAGGTATTAAGTAAAAAACATGAAACTTGTTCGTAATACTGGCGGGTTCGCGCAGGTCGTAAATCCCTCTTTTCTGAGCCATTGGTCCCGGACAGGATGACATGATGAAAAGTATTTTTTTTATTTATTATAGTAAAGTCATCAAACTATTAAAAAGTGATGAAACACTCACGTTAAGGATGGAATACGTCGACCTGGGTTTCGAACACGGATCTTCATGATGTCTGCGCAGCGGCATCTGGGAGCTCCCGGCCAGCACTAATATGTATTTATTTAAATTATGCTTAATTTTGCACTTTCGTCGAAGTGCTGGGCATAACAGCCACTTTGTAGCACCTGCGAGTATGAACGCCATTTCATTTAACCTTGCATACATATTTTCATCGTCCTGCAAGAAGCTTCGAGCTTTCTAATTAATTCAGCTGAAAAGCCTTTTCAACAGGAGTCCGTCTTGGAGAATCTTCACAGTGTCAGATAGTTGTAATTCTTTCTCCAGGTGGTAATTTGCAAATATAACTGAGGAAACCCTAGCCCGAAAAGTTCGTTAGTAAACTTCTTACCTCTCAGGTTGGGAAACCAAATGCAGCAGTCGACCTATGCCACCTGTTGATGACATACTCGTATCAGTTGTTATGGTTAGGCGAGAAAATATCAGGCCTAGTTATAACAGGCCCCTCTCGTCTCCCAGGGGCTGTCGAGGCGGGGCAGTCACTGGTTGCAGTCGTAGGGGCGGACCTCTCCTTGTCGATCATATTAACAAAGATTGTTTTGTGTGTTGTTTATGCTGTATACTTCCTATTTGCAGTTTGTGCGATAGGGAGGGCGCACACTGCAACTCGGCCATAAGCATTGTTTCCAGTGGGAAGTATCACTAAATATTTCTTCTAATATCGTTTTCGATAATGCATTTCCGCAAAGTAACGCCTGAATCAATAAATTATAAATATAATTTTTATTAGAAAGAAAACTGTGTTGAGCGATATTTGATACGGGAAATACTTATATCATTCACATCAATGATAGAAGTGAGCCGTTGTAAAAAAAACTTACCACCGTTCACCCAGGTAGGTGGTCTCAGTAGGTGAACGGTGGGTAAGAACTGGAGATGATGTACTTTTAAGTTTTCGCTTCTTTCAGCAGTGAGACTGCTTCAGCTGAGTATTTTTGATGTTTTTAAAATATAATTAAGTCACATTTAATTTTGTATAAATGTGGGCGTTATAATATTTTAATTTATTTAATTACTTACCGGCTTTCAAATGTTAAATACAGTTATCATTGCACACTACGAATAAGAATATATATGTCACTGTAATAGAAGGCAAGATCTACTAGATTATAAGACTGAGACCAACCGCACTCGTCTCAAACAATACAATATTTCACCCCAACATCACAGATCTCTCCTGAATATAAATATATAATAATTTAATCATGTGTCTCATAAAAGGAACGTCCTATAAATAAATGTCAGCCCTGTTATATATTTTTTCAGGAAGCGCCCAACGAGACTTTGAAAATGATAAACATTTTTGGCTCCAATCCGTAAGATTTAACGCATTGCCAAGGCTAGGTTTATACGGGTTGGTGCAAATATCGAACGACGTTTCACTGAAATGTATATAAAGCCTCGCTTCGGAGGCTGGAACTCATAAAACCTGCGTACGAGACGGTTCGTAATGACTATCGAGAATAGCTTGTAAACGTGGTTCAAGAGTATATATAATGATTCAATAAGGTGTCACCTTTTTTGTAGAAAAGCACCACCACGCTCTTGTGCCACGTTTCCGGCGTTTTGCCTTCTAAGATGACAGAATTGAATAACTTCTGGAGGACTAAAAGTATCGGTCTACCACCCGCTCTCAGAAGTTCAGTCGTAATTCCGTCCTCTCCTGGCGCCTTGTTGTTCTTAAGCTGTTTGAGAGCCATTCTATTTATATATCTATATATATATATATATATATATATATATATATATATATATATATATATACTATACCGAAGACATCCCGGGACATCAGCCTGTAGATTAGAGATTAAATATATATATATATATATATATATATATAATCTCTAATCTACAGGCTTAAATCTACAAGCCTTTTTGACAATGGGTAGAGCGCCGCCCAGTACATAATATGTCCTATTTTAATTAAATATAAATAATTAATAAATAGTACATAAATGATTATAATTTTTTAGTAAATAATTTACTTTACACAACGTACTGATAACCGTAACTCACGCTTGACCTTGCATTAGGCCATATATGACTACGCGGCGCACTCTTCGCGGTCTACTGCAAATTATATGCTCTACAACTTTTATAATAGTTCCAAATCTTATTTAAGCAATAGAAAGCGCGAAAAACCGATTTTTATGACCTTTGACCTTCAATATCTTAAGACGCGGACACGATAACATTTGTGACTTTTTTAGACAATATTTAGAACGACAAAACAGCGGTTTATACCAATTTAAAGCTTATTATCTTTCATTCCGAGGTTGACCCCTTTTTTTATCTAATATGACTGGTCTATAGCCAAAGATTCCAAACCGATGACCGACAGTCAATTATTTAATTAATATACTTTTATAAAACACTCCACAGCCTTCTAAAATAAATGAGAGCTCTTTACGTGAAGCAGTCAGAAACTCGACGGCCATTTTTCAAATATGTTGTGCGTTGATTTTGTATGATAATACATATTGAGTAGCTTAAATCCGTGAACAGAGTTAGCCAGAAATGTAGTATTCCATAAACCTATATTATTTTAATAACGTGTTACTACAAAATATTACTATGTTTATTTTCATTAAAACAATATAACAACAAACTTGAATATTCACTGGCTATGGCTACTTTAGGAATCTATTGTGAAACAAAAAGTTTTTTTACAATAGCATACAAAGGCATAACACACACAGTTTCCTAAGTAGGACTTCGGTACAACTAAAGTGCGTTGATGACAGGTTTCGATAACCCTGTCCACATAGATAACATATCACTGTTCCACGTATCGCAGCCAACATTTTATTCGGTCGTAGTCGTAACGAATTCGCTGCCAATAAGCGAACCAGTTTCACGGCCCTACTATGATTAAACCAAATGGTCCATAAAGATATGATTTAGAAAATATTGTTATGTACGTAGGTGCCGTAGCATCAAAACAAGATATCTTTGGCCAGTAGGATAATATATTTTTGGTCCCATATAATAGGAGGTGAATCTATTGCCATCTACAGGGCACTATTCCAGACTCTAGACTATTACTGACAATTACTTTGTGAGAAAAACCCAGACTCAATCCGACCCGGATATTGAACCCAAGACTTCAAAATCCCACAGCGGCGCTCCCACCACTACAGCAAGACCAAGCGAGCGAAACTAGTTAGCTAGGCTAGTTAAATAATATACGGAAGTGTTCGTGCTAGCCCACAAAATACCCTAACACCTCCGACACGGTCTTACGACTGTTGAAACAACCGGGACCAACCGCGTGTTCTCCTTAAAGCACGTACAATTTCTCAACTTTAAATCACGTTGAAAATATACCTAGCTGCAATATTTATATTTTGTTTATATTTGCATTACTCGCGTAACTATACGGTATTCAGCATACCCATCTCCAATAACAATAATCCCATATATTTAGAAAGAGCTACGGTTACAGTACCACAAGCGCTCCCAGACATATTTTCATGTAATCTGCCATCCTTTAGGTTAGTATCCAAAGTGTTGTTGGTATATAACGCTCAACAAAAAATTATAAGAGATATATTTTACTCTTAATTGTGTCTATAATATTTAGAATGGGCATGTAGGTATGGTTGTAATTAAACTTCAGATGTTTTTTCTATTTTTTTCCTAAAATTCTAAGCGTTTAAGAGTTATACAATTTACAACTTATTTTCTGTAGCCGTAGCTAATACAGTAGTAATTGTAATAGTAGTTCTGCGAACAGTAGACCTCGCAACTTTTCGCAGTACTTTTTCAGTACTATTTATTTCGGAAACCACTTGACCAATTATGCTCATATTCTAAATTCCTCTTTAAATTCAAGTACCTAATGTGTGTACCAAATAACAACAACATCGGTCGGTAAATAGCGCCGCAGCAAACTTCTTCCCTTTTTATGAAAAGTGCAACTCCATTTAAAAATCACCGACGACAAAAAAAAAACAATTGAATAGAAGAACATACATATAACATGCGGCACGTAACTCTAGCGCTGACCGTTATTGCGCAGAAGTAAAAAATTGGGTATTACAGGGACGAAGGACTCTTGTCTCTCTCTGTCACATCGAAGACGAGGGACTCTTGTCTCTCTCTGTCACATGTGCGCGACTGTACCCATGCGCAGCTATCCCTTCCACATTTCGCTCAGCGCTAGAGTTACGTGCCGCGGGCTGTACCAAATTTCGTCAAGATTGGTTGAAAAATGAGACCTGTACAGGAAGACAAATGAACAACGTAACAAACATACGGACAGGTGAAAGTCAATTTGGCTACTTAAAGCGAAGACGCTACGCTCACTCGGTCAATAAACAAATTCGTAGTTAAAAGTAGATATAGAAAGTGCTTTGTTCGATCCGAAAAGGGTTGCAGCGCGGATCCTTTGATTGATGTTCCAAAATATAAAGTAGGAGCATGAATGCAAACAATACACATACGTTATCAGTCGCATATCAACCTAAACCTCCCTAAAAATTTGATTATATATAGAATAGCATCTTTGAACCGTATAGCAGTAATGCTTGTGACATGCCCTACACTTGCCATGACTTACAGTTGCAGAGCCTCCGAGAGCTAAGCACTGTAGTATTGTGTGGCACTCTCATCTCTTTCGTCCGTTGTTGAAATTTAACTTGCTACGGTGCCCTTCTTCTCTTAACACTATAATGCTTGCGCTCTATAGCTTTGTGACAGAATATCTGCCAAACAAACCAGACCGCCAATGAAGCCTAATGTATAGTTAATCATTTAAATGCTTTTCTATGTTTTCTATACAGTGTCTTAAATTTTTCACAGAATGGTTTGTCTCTATTCGTAAATGTACGTAACAATGTTACTTTAAATCGATAACTTGCCCTTACGTTGATTTCCCTGAAGGCTTTTGATTGACCTCACAGAAGGTAGAGTGGACAATATATAAAGTGCTCTTGTGTACTATAGTCTCACAAATCATACTTGATACTGGTTCTATTTGAGGATCTGTTTTTTTGATAACAATTATTTGGTACCTATGTATATTATCTTGTTCTTAGAAAAACGAACGTGGCTTTCACTCATTTTTACTTAGAAATGAGGGATTACTCACGTAATATTTATTGGATAGGTCCGACTATAGTTTCGACGACGTCCGGTGGTCTTTTCACGGAGTGTTCGGAACACCCGCGTCGACGTCTCGCTTAGCTTAGCGCTTAGAATGGGGTCGAAACTAAAGTCGGACCTATCCGATATATATTACTTGAGTAATCCCGCATTTCTAAGTAAAAACCGTATGTATGTATTTGACATGTATGTGTTGTTGTCGAAGTTTCCAGGCCGCTCGAAGGCCTCGACATAGCCTAGCGACTGTTGTGGTAAGACAAACAACCGGGACCGACGGCTTAACGTGCTATCTGAAACACGGAAGCGCTCAGATATATGTCACGAGCGGTCAATCATCAACTACTGACCGAAGTTATCTTAGAACTTATCTTATATTGTATACCTAGTTTGTTCCAAAAATGTATAGCCACAGAATAAATACAACCTTTTCTTTCATGAAAGTATTTTGAAATGACGGCTAATTACAACACAAACCTCCTTCAATCACTGGCCAGTAGTATAGTTTTTTTATTATTTATGTTTATTGGTTATCAGGCACTCTTCTTTTGTTTGCAACATGGACGTGTCGCGGGAAGCTGCTGCTGAAGGATGCAACGATGTTTACTCTTAGAGAATCGCACGGCTGGTTACTAGAGGTAAACAGCTGTGAGATTCTCTAGAGCAAACATCGTTGCTCATTTGACAACATCCGTGAAACAAATGACGAGATAACAAGAAACGTTGGAAAAACAACCTTGTGTACAAGGGCGATATCTTCTAAAGTATTTGACATCGGTGAGCTCGTCGACGAATCATTACAGAATCGCACGGCTGAACATTAGACTGCTTGTCAGTAGGAATAGGTATGGTGGCAGGACGAACCCGTTAACAAAAAGTTCTATGGTTGCTAAAGTGTTAATATAGTATTTGAAAAATATCAGATTCAATATGAAATAAAACTACTTTATTTGATAAACATATTTTATTGAATAATACGCACCTATAGAATTTCATACAGATACGACCCGCCATGGTCATACAAAATTACACAAATACAATTAAGTACCTAAAACTAACAAATAAAAGCTCCACCATGAAAATGCAATACTAATTACAAATCAATTTTATACTTGTTTTATATAAATTCTCTAAAAACTCGTACATATACATTTATTTAGTGACTATACATTATATTTACTCTTGTTTTTTATTTAAGATATACCTTAAGCACAATAATTAGGAATTAATAATATTTCGCGGAAATATTTACAAAATATAGAAAATAACACATAATAATTAGAAATATGATACTTCCTCCAAATGTGGGCTCATCATTTATAGACTGTGCGACTAGCTAATCTATTAAATTACGTAAAATATGTGTATAAATTTAGAGGATTGAATTAATTCAAATACTTATATTAGGTATTCGCACAGCCGAGAAAAAGTACCAAAAGAATTACAAACAAATATTTATAAAGTTAAATATAAGCAATAACATGCAAACAATACATACTTCTATATATCTATAGCGTATATTTGCGTACACAATTTACCTTTTTCTTAACTTTAACATTAAACTTTCATCTAGAACATTACATACTATTAATTGTTTACCTACCTTAGTTAGGCTTTCAAGTTCGTTAGAATAATAAATATTATTATATGTTAAATGAAAACTGTCCATTGATATGTCTACATTAAATAGACGAAAATAAAACTTCAAAAATAGAAATAGGTAAAAATACTCATAAACAATTTGATAATACTTAGTACCAAGTATTTATACTAGTTTAAAGCACAGTTTCATTAGTACATGTCCTAGGCCCATTTACCAGAGAGTATCTACTAGAACCGCCGTTCTTTCTACTAGTCACAGCTCCCCTTATAAATAACTCTTTAAAAGTTTCCCTAAATTGCCTCGACATACCACAATAAATGGCAAAATTTATCGGATAAGAAACTATGATGCAGAAATTAGTAATTAAAATGAGTATATTTGCAATATGGTAATCGAGTATTTCTACTATAGTACTGGATATAATGTGAAGTATCGTGACCACGGCTACTGGTATTTCTACCAGTAGAAACACGGTAACGACAACGATTAACATTAGCGTGGTGCAGTTTGAGTCTCTGAGTCTTTTACATTCCGATTTTCTGTTTTCTTTAAAGAGCTTTTGTCTGTTTAGTTGTGCCGTACGCATGGCTCGAAATAGTAGTACGTTTAGCACCACCAGTGAAGTACATGGTATGAGATGAACGAAAAGTACTCGAAATACGAAGTATGTTATGAAGTACGCGTCCATCGATAGAGTCTTCACCCATGGCGACATTTCAATCTGAAATAAAGACATGAAATTTGTGAGACACATGTGGCTTTATATAAATCTTATTAAAATAATAGATGACCAAGTTTGAAAATAATTCTCAATTATCTACCATTTTTCTACCGACTTCCAAAACAAGGAGGAGGTACTCAATTCGACTGTTTTTTTTTTTAATGTTTGTTACCTCAGAACAGATTCTCAACATTCTTTTTGTTTGAAAGCTGGTGCTTCCCGTGTGGTCCTATCTAAATTTCATGAAATTCGGTCCAGTAGTTTCTGAGATACACTCCAATAATTGAATAGAATGGAAGTCGGTATTAAATTTTTCAAATTGTACTCATTAATATATTACCCGACGAGACGGGCAAACAGTGCGTCTGACAGTAAGAATCAGGCCTGCCCATAGTTACAATGCTACACTGAGCTTAAGCTAGCTAGCTATATTTTAGCGAAGCGCTGCTAGAGCGCCCTTCACACCACACCTATTTGAGCGCTATTACTTCGCAGCAGTATATATAGCACTGCGGTGGTACCAACCAAGATGGCCTCTTGCACATGAGACTTACACGTAAGTAGGGTTACCTTACCCCTTACAATTCCTTATAATTCCTTACGATTCGCGTGAAGACCCTGGAGTGTCTTTTGTCCTACAAACTCTCCGTGATACTCCATTCCTTCACCGATGTTTTGAAAAATGTAATGTTTGTAAGTTTTGCATTTTGTTTATTGTTTACAAAATTATAATAAAAATTAATAAATAACTTCAAAATCTGCTAAAAGTGTCTCCTTACGCTGTAAACTGCCACTTTAATGCTGTCTTATAATAAGCCCTGCACTGACAATATATATATATATATATATATATGTATCATAGATACCTATTTTGATACATAACCTGGATCAGCTAAAGTTACAATAGTTAGATAAGCTAGAAGAATAATTGCTACATCGTGTTGCAGTTTAATTTAATGCGATAGTATTCAAAATAGGATAAAGGTATGTATAGAATTTGTTACATATATTTGTACTTATTCTTGAGCATCATTCAACCAGCCATGGAGGATTCTACAGTGCTTTGGAAAACCTATCTTCAAACTATAAATAAAGCAAACTGCTTGCAAGCAGAATACTAAGATTATAACACCACTTACGTAACAAATGAGTGAGAAACCAAAGTTATGAGAAAATTAAAACTTTATAGGGTTGGACGCGATTTTAACAAGGTATAATAAATACACAGTGATATCAATTACGTCTTCGTTGTGGTATCAATTTCCTTACCAAAGTTGCACAGCATATTCACTAATTATATTAAACTTGCTGACCCACCAGTGGCATCACTCGCTCCATTAATTCTTTGTAGATGCTTTAAACATAAAAGTATATAATCTGTAAAATTTTCGACTTTGTAGTTTGTAGTTGTCGTTGATAAATATGTCAATCATATACTTATAAGTATAAATAAATATGCCACATTAGAAAAAGTTTGTAGCAGGACGACCTTGGATGCAGGCCGCTTCCAACTGGTCCTTTTGGAAATTTGTGGGGGAGGCATATGTTCAGCAATGGACGTCCTACGGCTGAGATGATGATGATGATGATCCTGCGGACTCACCTTTGACTTGCCGACGATATTGTAGTCATAAAAGACGAAGTACAATGCTCGAAGGCCGCCATCGAGATTCCCAACGGGTAGGCCTTAAGCTGAATATGGACAAGACGAAAATTATGTCGAATGCCCATGTTAAGCCTACCCCAATATGAGTTGGGAACTCAGTTCTCGAAGTTGTTAACGAATACATCTATCTAGGACAGACAGTCAAACTAGGTAGGTCCAACTTCGAGAAAGAGATCACTCGTCGAATCCAACTCGGCTGGGCAGCGTTCCGGAAACTTCGCGAAATCTTCTCGTCAAAAATACCATACGGCATTATGTGATTCAACCAACATTGTAACTGACATACGTAATCATCAAACTTAATAGTGGCGGTTCGCCAAGCGAGCAGTAGAAAGCGTTCTGTGCAAAACCTATAGTACGAGTATATTGGTCATCCATAACATTACATGGCCAGAAGATTCTGGAGTGGAGACAGCGGCAAACGCAGCGTAGGTCGTGAACCGACACGGTGGACAGATGACATGATAAAGTTCGCAGGACTACATTGGATGTAAACAGCTTCCAACCAGTCCTTTTGGAAATTTGTGGGGGAGGCGTATGTTCAGCAGTGGACGTCCTATGGCTGAGATGATGATGCACTTACAGGACGTTTTAAAAATGTCACCAACTTACCGTCAGGTGTGTCACTGCCACTGTTGGAGCAGGTTGCACTTACCCTGCAGACGTATTCCAAATCCTCCTCCATACAGTGAGATGTGGAACATACTGTCGTCCGAAGAACCATGAGAGCTGGTGAAGGAATGCAGCTGTACGAACATAGCTAAACAATAACATGTGGCACTTACCCTGCAGACGTGTTCCAAATGCCCCCTCCATACTGTGAGATGTGGAACGTACTGTCGATCCAAGACCGTGGGAGCTGGTAAAGGAATGCAGCTGTACCAACATAGCTAAAAAATAACATGTGGCACTCATCCTACAGACGTGTACCAAATGCCCCCTCCATACTGTGAGATGTGGAACATACTGTCGATCGAAGACCGTGGGAGCTGGTAAAGGAATGGAGCTGTACCAACATAGCTAAACAATAACATGTGGCACTCACCCTGCAGACGTGTTCCAAATGCCCCCTCGATACTGTGAGATGTGGAACGTACTGTCGATCGAAGACCGTGGGAGCTGGTAAAAGAATGCAGCTGTACCAACATACGAGTAGCTAAACAATAACATATGGCACTCACCCTGCAGACGTGTTCCAAATGCCCCCTCCATACTGTGAGATGTGGAACATACTGTCGATCGAAGAACCGTGGGAGCTGGTGAAGGAATGCAGCTACTCCGATGTAGATGAGGCATTTCATCACAATGGGCATCGTGCACCTGTGGACGAAAATGTGATGAATTAGATCTCTTTATGTAAGTCGCGAATAAGTTGTTTATCTTATGGAATCTATGTTAAGTATTCTGTATGATAGTTGACTCAGACGCAAAAAAGTTCCCACAATAGTACTGTCAATGTTTATATTAGAAATTAGAATTAGAAAGGTCACTCACTCATCACGAAATCTCAGAAACTACAAGTGCTAGGAGTTTCAAATTTTGCATGCGGGTTCTTTTTAAGACGTAGGTGCTCACTAAGACGGGATTTTATGAAATTCAACCCCTAAGGGTTTTTTTTGGGGTTGATAGTTTGTATGAAACTTTGTTACTGCGAGTGCTAATTGCATGGGGGTTCTTTTTAGGACGTAGGTGCTCACTAAGACGGGATTTTATGAAATTCAACCCCTAAGGGTTTTTGGGGTTGAAAGTTTGTATGAAACTTCGTTACTGCGAGTTCTAAAAGTTTAAAATTTTGCATGGGGGTTCTTATTTGGACCTATGTACTCACTAAGACGGGATTTTGTGAAATTCGACCCCTAATTGAAATCTGACCCAATAAAATCTGTAATTACCGTATCCTGCGAGGCCACGCGAGCGAAGCCGCTGGCGGGTCAGCTAGTTATATATATGTGCCAAGACGTGTCATCATCATCATCTCAGCCATAGGACGTCCACTGCTGAACATAGGCCTACCCCAAGACGTGTGCCTGAGGTTAAACACTACGCGTGCCAATGGCAGTTGCAGTACCACCCAGAGCTCGGCCGTGCGAAGAGCAAACATCGTTGCATCTTTGACAACATCCGTGAAACAAATGACGAGATGACAAGAAACGTTGGAAAACAACCTTATGTTTGAACATAAGGTTGTTTTCCAACGTTTCTTATCGCTCTTGTGGGCGATATCTCGAAGTAGTTGACAGTCGGTGAGCTTGTCGACGATCCAACGTTCCCTGTCATCTCGTCGTTGTTTTACGGATGTTGTCAAAGATGCAACGATGTTCGCTCTTAACCCGTCCGCATCAGGACAAAAAATAACAATAGATTTATGAATGAAACTTGCCTCTAATGGGTCTTGCTGATTCGGACAGATTAAAGAATCGCACGGGAGGGGTTTGCGTGGCACTACACTGCGCTCGTCCCCTCGATACATGATTTTTGAGTGTCTTTCGCCCAGTAATCTCGCTTGCTACAGTACCTTCCACACCCTAACACAGCAATGCTTGCGCATCGTGGCTGTATATTTAGCACTGCGGTGAAACCAACCAAGATGGCCTCTTATACAAGACGGCTACCTCGCGGGTTTCCTCGCATTTTATGGTTCACATATCGACGGCTGAAGGAATGTTCTAATCCATCCTCTGATAGGAGCCAGAGGTAAATAAAGTTATTAAGTTAACAAGCTTTGTCAGGTTTTAATTTTTCTTTTCTACCGACTTCCAAAAAGGAGGAGGTACTCAATCGACTGTTTTTTTTTATGTTTGTTACCTCATAACTTTAGATAGGGTGAACCGATTCTCAAAATTATTTTTTGTTTGAAAGCTGGTACTTCCCGTGTGGTCTCTTTTTAATTTCATCAAATTCGGTCCAGGACTTTTGAGTAACACTCCAATAACTAAATTGAATGGAAGCCGGTATCATTTTTTTCAAATTGTACTTGTTATTCTAGAAACACTAATATATTTCAAAAATACTAGCCACAAAAATATTTTTTATAAACGAATATATTTTATTCAATTAAAAGAAATAAAGTGTTTATAAAGTACTGTAAAAGTTTTAATCCCATCGACCTAAAAGCGTACAACTTCTCGTGTCATCACTTGATAGTATAAAAAAACTTTCCACGTTGAACTTTATAATGAAGATTCAGCGAAGCCATCATTTGCAAATAAAACCGAACACCGTCGGCGTCGGCCATTTTAAATTCTAACACGAATCGTGATCGTTAAATTTATCACCTAGCCACAAACGCGCTTCATAAAATTATTTAACGAATCGTTGCCTTCATTTCAAATGAACTCGAAGTGTTATAATCGGGACATCAGCCGCAGGCCGAACACTTGACTTAGTAATAATCAAACACTGGTTGCAAACAGAAACTGATTTGTGTCGATAAAGTAATTTATTATAAATTCTACTTATTCAAAGACTGGTTACAAACAGAAACTGATTTATATCGATAAATTCATTTATTTCAAATTGTACTTAATGAAACACTGGTTGCACAGAACTTGGTTTTTGTCGATAAAGTACAGTGCCACGTAAAACTACTTGAGGTAGGACTTCAGCTCACCATCCAGCGCAAGGCTTGCTCTGTCTACACGTCATTGCATACTAAAAAACAGTGTCTGTAATTGCCACAGACAAGCAGCAGACTTACGGCTGGTGCCAATAACCTATATATCGTCGGTTCCCTTACTAGAGACAGATATTTGACACTATTTGTTTTATTTGACTACATTATGTCAAATTTCTATCGGTTGTAAGGAAAACTGTGGATAGATAGATTATTAGGATCGGTCGTTACTCGTTTCCGCATAATATGTAAAACTAAAGCTTACGAAAGTCTAATAGACAACATATTACAAGCAATGCTATGCCGTTTTAAGGCGCGGTCCAATCCTAGTTTTAGAACCATTTTCGATGATTTACATAAGGTTGAGAATTGCTTACCAGAATGGACGACATAATGCGAAAATTCAATTGAATGCGTGCTAAAACTTTTTATATTTATTTCATACAATCAAATGATTCAATTTTAATGATAAAGGAGTCCATAGTTCACTAGTAAATTTCATTGGAAATTCGAATATGATACATTAATTGAAATATATTAGCCCATAATTGAATAAAAATGCTTTTTCCCACAAAGCACGTAAGGAAAATTGAAAAATTTAGGGAATGTTGCCGATTTTTTTCTATCGAACCAAGTTTGCTCAATCGTGTATATATACTTCATAAGGAAGTATATTCAATTTACCCTGCGTTTTTTTCGAAGTTCGGTTATTAGGTTTATGCGACGAAAAACTATGTTTTCGGGAAGCCGAATCATGAAATTTGGAACTCATTTAGCCTTAATACCTATAGCTATGAACTATAGAATAATAGAAACAGATAAATAAAAATTAAGTGTATTTGCGATTCCAAATTAACAGCTCTTCAATAAATCCTTATGAAAAAGCCTAGGTTCTGCAGCGCGTCGGGGATGTTTGCTGATGCACGGGTTCCTGATTTCTTTGCGGTTATTGTCGGGGATGTTTCCTGATGCACGGGTTCCTGATTTCTTTGCGGTTATTCGATCACGTATTGCATCATTTTGGGATAGAATACGGAGACCGAATAATACCATATTGCAGTGCACCATAGCGAAAATCGCAAAAGGAAATTCAATCAACAAATACATGTAGATGAAAAACAACTACATTTTATTGTTAATAAACATGACATGTTATTTAATATATATTTTTGTAGTAGGTATATGGGTTATGTTACCTGAAATAAAGATTTATTATTATTATTTCCTTTATTTAATTTTTATCACGGATTTCATCCGGTCCTTTAGAAAGGCTGTAGTCAACACTTAGAGGCCTGTTTGGTATAAAACATACTAAAGTGTATAAAAACAGAATTTTATTTATTTTTTATTTATTTATTTATCTAAAAACTTACATCTATCATTACAGGTAATAAACCCAATACAATAGAATAGCTATATTATCTATCATACATAATAAATTTGGGATGACGGTGACATAGATTATCTATTACAAAAATGGGTTAAAAAACAAGGCTATTGATATGAACTTTTACATGTAAGGAAAAAAGATGGCTATGGATGAGACTACGGCACCTGCACATTTCAAAATATTTAGACAGGTGGTGACTTGCCACCCACTCACCATTGATGGTGGCCCTTATGGGGACCCATCCCCATAAGGGCCACCATCAATGGTGACAAAAGGGGCAACGTTGGTGTGGATGGCTAAAGGGTGTCGAGAGGTGTGCTGCGGTTTCTCTAGAGCGCTACTACCGGCGTTATGCCCTTTAACACTTGCACCCTTGGTGCTTTTTGGTACTTGCTCTTGCGTCTCCACCTCTAGACGGGCAATTTAAGGCAAGCTGGGAGTCAGGGGTCTCATTTAGCCCCAAGGAGAATCAGGGTCCGCGGTGTCGCTACTCACCGACGGCTCGCCACAAAGCCGCCGCTGCGGTATCATTATTATTATTATTATTAATGCTTATACGAACGTATACACGGTACTTACATAAAAAAATCTACCTATTTTTGTATTTTTTGTCTGTTTGTTTCGGCTATTCTCTAAAATGCCAAACCCGATTTTAAAAGACACCTCATCTACATAAGGCGTAACTTAGGCTACTTTTTTACAAAAAAGAATTAATAAAACTCTGTCTCTCTATCTGGTTCTTATCTTGTCACGCCTAAACGTCTGAACGGATCGTAATCATTAAGCAAGGTTATAGATTGTATCCCGGTGAAGCACATATCATTTTCTATCCTTTCATCATCATTATCTATCACCACGCGGGTGAAGCCACTAGGCACAGCTAGTTCATTATATAAGGTCCTTACATATGAAATTGGCGTTTTTCGTACTGGCCACTTTAATAACGAATTTCTCCTCTTTGGTAAGGAATTCCAAATTCAAATTTGTACAGCTATAGACTCATGTATTTGTGCTTCGATGATCGTCATTCATTTGTTTTTTTTCTTCTGTTTTTTTCTGTTTGCGTCACTCATTTTACAAAATGGAAAACTTAAAATATCGCATTATTTACGAGTACGAGTTCCGCCGTGGCACTAGTGCTGCGGAAACAACTCGAAGGGTGAATGATGTGTATGGCGGTCGTGTTGCAAAAGAAAACACAGTTCGTTTTTGGTTCCAAAGTTTTCGTTCTGGAAATTTCGACCTGCAGAACAAGCCCCGTGGACGGCCTGAGACTCAAGTTGATAATGAAGAGTTGAGGGCTATTGTGGAAGCGGATCCATCGCAAACCACGTCCGAGTTAGCTGCAGGCTTCGATGTTAGTGATAAAACTGTTTTAATTCACTTGAAGCAAATTGGGAAGATTAAAAAGCTTGAAAGGTGGGTACCTCACGAATTGACTGAAGCAAATCGGCAAACGCGCGTCGACTGCTGCGTTACATTACTAAACCGGCACAATAATGAAGGTATTTTAAACCGAATCATTACCTGTGATGAAAAATGGGTTCTTTACGATAATCGGAAGCGCTCAGCGCAATGGTTGGATCCTGGCCAGCCAGCCAAATCCTGCCCCATGCGAAAATTAACCCCAAAAAAGTTACTTGTAAGCGTTTGGTGGACTAGTGCCGGTATTGTTCATTACAGTTTTCTCAAATCTGGCCAGACTATTACGGCTGATGTCTATTGTCAGCAATTGCAAACCATGATGGAAAAGCTAGCGGCTAAACAACCTAGGTTGGTCAATCGCTCCACGCCACTGCTGCTTCACGACAACGCTAGACCACACACTGCGCAACAGACGGCTACTAAATTAGAAGAGCTGCAATTGGAAAGTCTAAGACATCCTCCGTACTCCTCGGACCTTGCTCCAACAGATTACCATTTTTTTCGAAATTTGGATAACTTCTTGCAAGCGAAAAAATTCAACTCCGATGGGGCAGTCCAAATCGCCTTCAAAGATTTTATTGATTCCCGTCCGACTGGTTTTTTTAGTAAAGGGATCAATGAACTACCTATAAGATGGCAAAAGTGCATAGAAAATAATGGTTCATACTTTGATTAATTAAATATATTATATTAAAAAATATTCGACTTTTTGTTTCTCCCATACAAAACGCCAATTTCATATGTAAGGACCAATATATCTTATTCCAACATTAAAGATTGAAAAAAACATTGAAACTAAACATCGCCCTCACCTCTACCCATCAGGTTCCATTTGAAACATATAATTTTGTGGTTTAAACGTACTTAATTTTTGATGAGGGTGCTTAAATTTTAAAAGCTCGAAGGTGTTTCTGAAGAGCTTCTAGCGTGTATTTTTAAGAGATTTAAAAGGGAAGCACTCACTTTGGCCTACTTCGTTAAGTTGCGTAAATTTCATTAGGGATGGCTTGGGTACTGTTTTGTTTTGCATTACTTGGAACTCTGTAGAATGTTGTTTTGTGTTTAAGAGTACTTCAATTTATATCAAGGGTATATACATCTGTACGTCTATTACAAATACAGTTTCATTTAGGTTAATTATTATGAGTGTATTTTGTCTTAACCCAAAATATCCGTAGAAGGTAATTTCAACTAAAATTTGGTCTTGGCAAAACAACAAAAAGTAAAGCGTAAAGGAAACCGTGAAATTAATGTTAATTAGTACCCGTGTTTGGTTATTATGAAACTAGCTGCGTCCTACGGTTTCATGCGCCTGGTAATAGATGAGGATGGAAAGTATCTTAAGTGTTATTCCAGCGCCTCATCTATCTACATACCAATCCGTTTAGTTATTCTAGCATAACTAAGTAGCAAACCTCCGTTCATCCAAACATTAACAAATAAGTCACTAATGATTTTTTATGGGACTAACATAACATATTTGTCACTAATGTTTTTATGGAACAAAGATTACATATTTGCGACTAATGATTTTTAACGGAAAATATTACATATTTGTCACTAATGTTTTTATGGAGCAAAGATTACATATTTATCACTAATGATTTTGTATGGGATAAAGATTACATATTTGTCACTAATTATTTTTTATGGTCCAAATATTACGATATATTTGTCACTAATGATTTTTAACGGGAATAGATTACATATTTGTCAATAATGATTTTGTATGGGATAAAGATTACACATTTGTCACAATTTTTTTTAATGGTTCAAATATTAGAACATATTTGTCACTAATGTTTTTAACGGAAACAGATTACATATTTGTCACTAATGTTTTATGGGACATACATAACATATTTGTCACTAATTTTTATATGGGACTAATATTACAATATATTTATCACTAATGATTTTATGGGACAGAGATTACATATCTTTGTCACTATTTATTTTTTATGGTATAAATATTACAATATATTTGTCACTAATGATTTTAACGGAAAAATATTAGATATATGTCACTAATAATTTTGAACGGAAAAGGATTACATATGTCACCAATTATTTTTAATAGAGCAAGGATTACATTATATACATTGCTACTGGTATCTGTGCTTAACTTAATTAATTTATGTGTAACTTCTTTTTTTAACTCTAATTAAAAATACTTTGTATGGAGAAGACGAATGCTTGGTCACTAAGCACACTTCACACTATTATATATTATACTAGCTGCGCCCCGCGGTTTCACCGGCGTGGTGGTGGTTGACGATGATGAAAAGTACTTTACGACCTGTTCTATACACACAAAATTTCATAAGAATCGGTAAAGCTTTTGGAGGAGTTTTGTTACAAATACAGCGACACGAAAATTTTCTTTATTAGATATAATATTATAAATTGGAAAGTAACTCTGTCTGTCTCTTTCTTACCTTTTCACGACCAAATGGCGAGGCAATCTTGATGAAATTTGGTATTAGAGGTCACGCTGAGAACGGACATAGTCTACTATTTATCATCGTCATCAGAACTTTTTGTACTGTGCGGGTTACAGCTGATCGTTAGATCAAGTTAGTGCCACAGAATAAACAATAGATAGTCCTTCGAAGTTGAACCGATTTTTCGTGGATCCTGTACCCGTTGCAGTATTTGCTCAATGCATTTTCACAGTAAAGACAAATATAGATTAAAAACCGATCAAGTGTGAGTTGGACTTCCGCATCAAAGGTTGCATATTAACCATTACATTATTGTTCTAAATAAGAACAAAGTAGGTGCTCTAACTCCCTTAGGCACGATTATTGCATCAACCGCAAATATTAAGAAATTTGTTATAACTAATGTAAATAGGCTTTTTTGTTATATTTAATATGTGTTCAGATTTTTCCTTTGTAACTAAATGTTATAAGACATTGCTTTTAGCCAAGTTTCATGATAATAGGTCAAGGGCAATTACCCTATATGCTGTGAGTACACGAAATATCATTATCCTTTGAACACGTTGACGTATAAGTTTGATACCGAAAGAAAGATTTGATTCCTTTGTATAACAAAAGAAACCGTACATCTGAGGTTCAGTATAAATATAAACTTGATAACTCCACGGAAAAAGTGTCTTGTCAGATCGACAGGCAGACAGACAGAACGACAGACAGACGGACAACAAAGTGATCCTTTAAGGATCCCTTTTTCATTTTGAGGTACGAAACCCTAAAAATGGCTTCCGTAATGTTAAATCATCGAGCAATACCTTCATGGTTACCTACAACTTGTCGATATATACTTAATACTCAATCATTTATTGCAAACATTATGAGTTTATATAACTGAATACAGCCTTGCCCTCTGCACCACTAACTAGTATAAAAAAATGGATCACGATCCCAGAACTGACGGCCACTTTAATTTCGTAACTACGTGACTCGTCGCGTGCCTTAAACCCCCAAACGGCTATATACAAGCTTATCCGTCTATCTGTGTGTCGGTCACGGCATGTCGACTAATAATCATAAACTACGTGAGTCAAAGGATGCTCATATTTTGTTTTATCATAATTAATTTTTGACGTGATAACTTTTTGACGTCTTATAAATCGGTGAACGCCGGCTGCACGCACGAAAAAGTATGACTCATTTTCACGTTCCTTGTCACGTTCCACCTGAGCCTCCCTACCTAGTAAAACTTTCTAAGGCGATGACGTAGAAACACGCAAACAATTTTTCATGATTTTGTACACTTTGCCTACACTTGTGCACCGTTACGAACACATTAAAAACATGGCTGTCTGTAAAGTTGGTTTACGGACGATAATTTTAAGTGATAACGTCATAAGACAAGCCGAACGCTTAGGCCGATCGTGCCTCTCTTTCGCTTGTTCCGTGCTCTCGGCTCAGGTGGAACGTGACAATTAGTCATGCTTTTTCGTGCGTATGCAGCCGGTGTTCATCATCAATTTATAAGACGTTATCACAACAAAAAAGTGGCAACCTCTGCTTAGAACAAATAAAAAGTGACGAATTGCGCTTGCAACTCTCAGCCATTAAGCTGTTAAGTCTCATGTGCCCTACGAAGAAATAATGTCAGGAAGCATAACTCAGAACAAATTCCACACAAAAAGTGGTCCTTGAAACCAAAACGACGTATGATTCTAAATACGAAATGCTTCCGAGGTTACAAATAGACATGTTCGGTGATTGGTTTAAATTTGGAAAGGTGGTTTGGCCAAATATTATACATACATTCATTTAACACACCACACAACAAATTTACACATTTTTGAACGCATCCTTCCCCTACCAACCCCTCGATAACATGCGCGGGCGCCGTGAGCGCCATCTACAGAAGAAGTTTACTCGTCCGCTTGTCACCGCTCCGCGCCTCGTTACTAAATCTCTAAAAATATAAAATAAACTCTGTATCGCCTAAAAACAGTTCTTCAGACCGTGGGTAGTAGTGTGCAGTGTATAAATATATGGAAGCTATCGAAGAGTTACAATAAGCTGAACCAGCGCAAAACAACAAAGGAAGTACGTCGCCATATCGAGGTATCTATTTTCCTTTATTCCTCACAAAATATTCACCAGCAAGGATTGGTCCACGCGCGTGCTGCAACGTCTACTACGACAGCTGAGTCATAGCGGCGTGAACGATGTTATTGTTTTAGCACGACTTTTATTGGATAATTTTTTTAAGGCAGTTACTCTTCCTGATATTATTTCTTCGTAACATGTGCCTGTAATTTCTCCGGCAACCTTCAAACCAAAACACAGTATTGCGAACATTACTGATTCACGGTAGAGAGAGGTATAATGGCAGTACTACCCGGACGAACTCATTAAAAAAGAGTTCTATACTGAATACTGAAACATTGAAATTTATAGAGAGAAAAATTCCATCCTCGGACGGGATTCGAACCCGCGTCTTCTGACTCTCCGTGTCAGACGCCATTGACCAACTAGGCCACCGAGGTTCTGGTCCAAGCATCGAGTTTTAAATCTCTATTTGACTAACCGTCTTGCGGGGACGGAGCGACATCTATTGGACAGTTTAACAGTACCATCCAACCGAAAGTAGCATTATTTAGAAATACTTAAACTTTCGTATTGACATCGCAGCCCTTGTAAGTTCTATACTGCTTTTCAGTAGCAATAGAACTCAGTAGCGGATTATTTGTTTCTATCAAAACAATATTTAATTACAGCGTGTTTTAGTTTCCACTGGACACCCATAGATCCAACCTGTATAAACGTCCGTCATAGTTGTCGGCTAATACTCATAAACTGCGCGTAAACAGGACGCTGATATTTTATTCCACCAATTTTTTTATTAGAGTCGTAAACGATTCCCACTTTGCCGGTCTTGGAGCCCTTACTATTGAAAGATATAGTATATATGTAGTAACTAGATGTAGGTCGAGTTACGGCCTAATAAAGATCGCAGGGCGACGTTGGATGCCCCCCGCTACCAACCGGTACTTTAGGACAGATCTGGGGGAGGCGTATGTTCAGCAGTAGACATCCAACGGCTGAGATGATGATGACTAGTGTAATCCTCCAAAATTCTGTGAAGGTCTAGAAATGTACCTTGTATAGGTAGATTGGTAGCATATTATTTTTTTAATACACGCATTTATTTTTTAGTGACCTACAACCCACCCCCTTTAGAGGTGTAATTCACACAAATATAAATATACCAGATGACCCTCAAATTTTACCTGTATTATTACAAAAAAAACCACTATTATTAATAAATAATACGCAACCAACTGAACTAAGAATTGTATAGAACAGAAAGCACTGCTACTATATACATTTATACCGTGAAGCAATAACATTCGCATTACTGTGTTTCGCTTTGTTGAATGGTAATTGTCAGCGAAATTAAAGACACATAAGACTTAACAACTAAATCTTAGGTTAATGGGAAGTGCAGTACGTTACTTGTGACGAAATGGATCTGTTCTAGGCAGAGGTTACCTTTTAACACCAGGTGGGCTTCGTGCTTGTACCGTAACCTAATCACATGAAAAAAAAACAAAGCGCAGTTTTGAGAACGTGCTGCTACACCACGTATATTGCTGACCTAGGGGCATCAAACCCTATCTACTTCATTCAACGCTGTCAGCATTATATATGTTCCTATATATCCCGCGCTTACCAAATTAATTGGCCTTTTGTTCTGTGATCTTTAGTTGAGTCTTCTAAATCGCTCTTACAGCTAATTTGCTGCCAGTTCAGTACAGTACAAGTGAAGTGTCTCGTCTAAGAGTCGTGTAAAAATAAAATCAAATAAATGTTTGTGTATGTATGAATGGTTGTTTTTTAAGACAACCAAGAAAAGTCCCACAAAAGTGCGTAGCGTACCCGTGTGAAGCGTGTCCGTGCGTAGCATTTCCGTACGTAGCATGTCTGTACGTAGCGTGTCCGTGTGTAGCGTTTTCGTGCGTAACATGTCTGTACGTAGCATGCCCGTGCGTGTCCGTGCATAGCGTGGCAGGGCGTAGCATGTCCGTGCGTAGCATTAGGGCAGCGCCGTTACGAACAGTGAACGGTTTGGCTTTCCATTAATTTTCAAAATCACACAAATAATATAAATGCGATAGTTTGTGAGTGAACGACAGATTGTGTATGTTTTTTGCTTCTTCACGGTGAAACGACTGTACAGATTTCGATGAAATTTCAAATGTAGATAGCTAACACCTATTTTTTTAATTCGATTCAACGTATAGTTGCAGAAGGGTTATGATAACTTTATTTCTGTAGCTAGTTTCAAATAAATACAGCCATTTAATTTTATGGGTTCCCATAAAAATGTACGCGCAGCTTGCTAAGTACACACTTTCTAACCATCTGGATACACGAACCAGTCAGAATAAATAAATAAAAATAATGATAACAGAAATGTTTTGCGATGCCAGCAACCGGAAAATAGTAGGGGTTTGGTCACGTAAAAGTAATTTGATGAAACGACGGAAAAAACGGATTGTACCTACACTGAAACTCGTAAAAGTTATTTTGTGGACGCGTTGTGACCGCAGCGGGTAAAAATAGAGGCTCAATAGCTGTAGTAGTCCTGGGATACTTTTGGGGACTTATCTCGAATCTTCAGATGCAATATGTGAGAAGGGACAGAAGTCGAAGTCTTTATGTGTTTGTGATGATAAAGGGAAAGAATTCTGAATGCAAAGTAGTCAACTAAAACGTAATCTAACATTAAATTAAAGATATGAACAAGTATTATTGACCGAGCGAGCGAGGCGTCTCCATTTTAATATTGCTTTATGACGCTGCTGATCTCTTCCAGAAACTGTCGAGTGAGATTGGGAAAGGTAAGCTACGGTAGTGCTATATTAGTAGTTTATTCAACTGTCATATAATACCTAATTATATGCAGTTACATAAACTACTTTATCTACACTAATGTTGTAACATTCTACTTATGTTTCCAATACTTGACTTATAATTACTACTGTTATAGAACAGACAACAAAACACTCAATTTAAGCAATTTCACATGATGGTATAATATCCACATCGATATCGTAAAATCTCATTATAACATCAATAAAACGCGACCAATTAACGTGGCGAGCCTTATGTCAAAATCCTCATACAAGTTGTATAAAATTTTGATATTAGGCTGGCTTTTGAAAACAGTTGGGTTATACGTGAAAACTTCGTCGAAACTACTAAACTTACATACACAAAACTCTTTGGTAAGATCTTATGCCAATTAAATAAAAAAAGAACAGCGCGCGCTCGCTCCTGATTGGCCCTGCGCGCGCAGCTGCATTTTAATGGCGGCAAGTTCACTGTGACAATAAATACGCGTGAATTTAATGTTTGTTTTGTTTTTAAAATACAAATTAAAAGTTAAAAATGGATAGCGACGATGATATTTGTACGCCTCCGGATATTCTAGAATTGGCAACAAAAGTAACTCACAATCTTTTGCCAGAAAAATCTAGAAAATTATATGAAAACGAATATAATAACTTTTTGGCATGGAAGACCGAAAAGAAAACTACATCATTTTCTGAAAATTTCATTCTTGCGTATCTCAAAGACCTCTCCGACAAATTCAAACCATCTTCTATGTGGGCTAAATATTCTATGCTCAAGTCCACACTGAGTATCTACAACAATATTGATATCACGAAGTATTCAAAGGTCATAGCGTTCCTGAAACGCAGTTCAGAAGGACACAAGGAAAAAAAGTCCTTGACGTTTACATCAGGTCAAATAAAGATGTTCCTGGAAGATTCACCAGATATTTTGTATCTTTTTGAAAAGGTAAGTGTATTTTAGTTCTGTCCTAGTACTTACGTACTACACACGCAAGTTATCTAGACACTCCGTTTAAGCGCTTTGTGTATAAATTTGGTAGTAGGTACCTACACTTTACTACTTCATAAATCATAGTTTTTGCCTTGGCTATGTACCTCAAGCTTATTATATCGTTTATTGTTACAGGTTGCACTAATCTTCGGCATAATGGGGGCATGCCGAAGGCAAGAGCTATACAACATCCAGTTCGATGAAGTCTCTAACATAGACGACAGTACAATCATGGTGAAAGTTTCGAAAACAAAAACGAAAATAGATCGTTCTTTCGTTGTGACGGGCAACTGCTATGCCGTATGTAAAAAATACATGGAACTTCGACCCACCCCCTGTCGAAATCCTGCCTTTTTCTTGAGCTATAGATCGGGGAAGTGCGTCGATCAAAGAATTGGTATTAATAAATTTGGTGCTCTGGGAAAAACTATCGCAAGTTTTTTGAATCTGCCTAACCCAGCGTTGTACACGGGGCATTGCTTCCGGCGCACCTCGGCGACCCTTCTCATAGATAGCGGTGGTGATTTGACCGCACTGAAACGACACGGGGGGTGGAAGACTTCTACTGTGGCTGAAAGCTACATTGATGAGTCTTTAATGAATAAAATTCAAGTCTCAAATACGATCTTGAACAGTATAGAAAACAAGACGAATGAAGTAATTATAAATATTCCGACTCCGTCTACGAGCTCTACTGCTTGCCCCGCGACCGCTACAGCTGCTGGATCAATAATTAACATTAACTTTCAAAATTGTACCATCCAAAATTTGAACAATTATTATAAATATACTATTGTCAGCTTTTACTCTTGTTGTTTGATTAATTGCATTAGTGAAGATAAAGTAGTGTATGCAACTGCATATAACACGGGTATTAAAACACTCGTTACTATTATGAAACTCGCTGCGCTCGTTTCATAAACTCGCACTCGTGTTTTAATACCCTTCATTATATGACAGTTGCATAAACTACTATTATTTAATATCATGACATTTTTGCTACTAAAGTTTTATCCAACAAAATATTACTCAAATTCGTTTGTACGAAATAGCGCCAAAATGGAAAAAAGTCTTCTTCTTCTTCTTGTTTGTATGGCTTGTGCGGCGTAACCACAATTTTGCCAATATCAGTGGAAAAAGTCTGTTATTGGTCTATTGGCTCGGAACCAGCGCGCTCACCACAGATAATGTGTACGTAAATTGAATTGAAACCTCCTTGGTCTGGCTACTGGACTGACTAGAAAATTGTTTCACCACTAGAATCATGATCTGTGCTACAGTATCCTTGATGAAGGCTATCGATTTTGATTTATCATCATCATCATCATCCAACATCGCGCGGGTGAAACCGCGGAGCACAGCTACTGATAGAAAAACATACTCGTAATTATGAAGTTTATACGCTGACGTCCCTAACTTTTTGACTTCCAAAGATTGACTGGAAGAGATAGCTTTAAGTGATAAGTCCGCCCATTGTATTTCTATTTAAAATTTGTATATCCTTTCTTTAATCTTATTATTTAGGTGTACAATGAAGTAATTTTAATTCTTACTGTAAATTTGTTACTACTGTGAATCATTCTTGCGGGTAAGTAGTATTTAACTACTAATACTTATATATTAACCAGGTAGCCCACCAACGGCTTTGCTCTCTTCAGCCCTCAAGGGTGATTGATTTCATAAATCCTTGAAATTATCCCTACATACTTCAAGTTTGTAGCGCCAGAGATGCTTTGTTTAGATGAAATAGTCAGACATGACAAGTCATTAGATATTATTGGCTGCGCCCCGCGGTTACACCCACATGGTGATGGATTATGATGATGAAGATGATCAAAAATCCTATGTGTTAATCCAACGCCTCATCTACTTCCATACCAAATTTCATCAAAATTGGTAATGACGTTTGAGTGTGCATAAACACATAAACATTGAAACACACAAACTTTCGCGTTTATAATATTAGAAGGATATAGAAAGATCGATGGTTCAGGTGGACGCGACATGAGACCAGCAGGACTATTATGTATCTCACTTGCTAATAAATGTTGATGACATAGAACACCCATTTTTCATGATATGAATCAATTGAAATCTTGAAAAATGGCTGCTCTATGTAAATTTTGACAACTCTAGTAAGTAAAAATATTTATTAATTTATTTTTAATTAACATAGATACTTTCTTACACTAAATATTTTTACAATATATATGATAACTCTTATCATAATTCTACAGGTGTATTATTAATTCCAAAGATGTATTCCAGCTATAAGTAAGAGACACAAAATATGCAATATCATTTCAGCAGCCTACTAGGTTTAACGTGTGCTTCGCTGCCAAAACAATGTCAGCAAGTTGATATCTGCCGTGCGATTCTCTAATGATTTGTCGATGCGCTCGGCGACGAGCTCGCCGATGTCAAATACTTTGAGATATCGCCCTTGCACATAAGGGTGTATTCCAACGTTTCTTGTCATCTCGTCATTTGTTTCACGGATGTTGTCAAAGATGCAACGATGTTTGGTCTTAGAGAATCACACGGAGCTGATAAAAGTGACATACGTGGAGCCGCCATGTTTTTTGATTTCAATTAGCATTTGTTAGCAACTGAGATATATAATAGCTCTACGGAGTGCAGATTGCACAAAAAAAAACTACAGTGGTAATTAGGTCAGTATTCTGGACACTTTCCTCTCCGCAAGAAGTTGTTATAGCTGGTTTAAGTTATTTATTTCTCCTTAAAACTTATATGCTATATAACTTAAACAAAAGTGGGCATATATAATATCTGCTACGACCATGCAGTCATGGACTAACAGTACCTATATGGAATATTTTGTAGGTAAAATAGTGTGCTAATAGATTAACGGCCGTTTTCAATAACCTATCTATCGCCGGTCTACCCTACTAGAGATAGCAATTTGACACTCTGTATGGACGTTATGTCAAATTTCTATCGGTAGTAAGGAAAACTGTGGATAGATAGAATATTGAAAACGGCCGTAAGAGTAAAAAATGTTACAGATGGGATGATACATAGACATGACAATATGTGGACTAATTTAAATATGTTTCGAGATTGAGTTTCCTTGGCTGTTTGTATTTTTTTATTAAATAGTAGATATATAAGTAATGCTTATATACTATTAAAACAATTTATCCTATTTCAAACATCAAAAAATGACCATCATCTACACTATAGTCACCGTGTATCCAACTGAGTCGTAGGGCCATAAACGCCAATAGGGATAGGAATGTGCAACGCGTCCTAACATGTTATCGATAATCCGCTACCTGCATTCGACCCTCATTAGCGCTCGATTATCACTAGCTTCTGATTGGTCGTAACATCATGCCGGCGCGCCGTCGTCGCAAAGTTGTTATTTTGCTATAATTTTGTGACTTGTGATGTGACATTCATGTGACAACTCTCGTCAAGTCTCGTCGCTCACAATGATTACGATGAGGAAGAATAAACGTTATTTATATAACATTAATTACAAACGGCCCTTTTCAAGGCCACATTACTATCTACTACGTTTCTATCTGATTTTATTCTTATCGATATGCGCCTTATCTTACGCACATCACTTTGCGGCTCCATAAGACCCACAAGTGCGAGCGAGATCGACATAGTGAAATGATTTATGGCTGCACGACTCAGTTGGTAACGCGGTGACTATAATACGAGTATCTATTATTTTATAAAGTGGAAAGATTTGTATTGTTGTACATTTGTAACGAATCACAAAACTCAAAAATTGTCTGGACCGATTTCAAAAAATCTTTGACCATTAGAGTGCCACATTATCCCTGAGTAATATTTGCTAGTAGTTTATATTTATATAATAGCAATATAAATAAATATATTAGCAGTGATGAATAACAGGACTCTGCGTTAAGGCCTGGAAGAGATTAAGAAACTCTGTGTACATTTTTCTCTACCAGTAACAGTTTATTCAATGCTAGGTTAGTAAGTAAATGCAGAATGATTCACAACCCATCCATCTCATCTAAACTTCATATCTAAACAAAGCACCATCTGCGGTTCAACACATCTTTAAACACTCCTATCATATAAACATTAATACCCCATACCTGCAGAGTGGCGAAGTCGGTAGGATAAACACAGTCATCTATAAATAATTTTATCGCCTTTTTACAGCATTTTTCCGATGCCAAACCAACGGTTTACGATTTTCGAATAATGTGCGATCATTCGACGGAATTCGATGTTTTTTACGGTAGATATTCTTCGTAAGAAGTATTTTTTTTATAGGTGGTACGTGCGAGATCTCCCAATTGAGTTCTTTTTGTGATTTTCTTGTAATAAACCCCCGTAGTTGTTTCGTTTTTCTTTGAAAGGTTGTAGTAAATCTTTCCTGAGTACTCACGCCTACAATGGGGATTTATTTGAAGTTTTATTTCAGGAAATGTTTGGATAAACAATTGTATCATAACTTTAATTTGTTAATAGAGTTTACCACGTATAGCATGACACGTGAAATTAACAAATTAAAAAGTGAGCCATGAAATAATGACTAACACCTACACAGTACATGTTTACACTTACAGCAATACATTTATGAATGAAACTTAAGTGATTTCTACGGCACTTAGCACACAATTAATTGGTTTAAAATTATTAGACTGGTCAATTTAAATTTGCATCTTCAGTGGTTGTTCGGAACATTAAAGGAATGTCCTTCGACGTTGAAAAAAACATTCGCTGACGTTCCAGAAGAAGGAAACCTTATACTGTGCGCTTGATGTGGGTTTTAGGCCAGTATAAATCGAATTTAACCGCGCACTAAATTTCCGATCCAATTTTTTTTATAAGATTTAGGCCACTTACTGACTATAAAATCACAAAATGCTGACCGATCCATCCAGGTGGAGCTTCAAGAAATAGAAATTATTGGCCGATATCTCAGGAGATATACACTAAAGTTTTAGCTTAGTTAAGTTAGGTTCTAGATCTGTCAGCATTTTGTGATTTTATGCTCAACAAGTGACCCAACATCTTATTAAAAAACTTGAGTCGGCAATTTTGAGCGAGTATGACCAAAAAACAGCAATTTTTACTGGTTAGTAAATTAACTATTGGTATTGACGCTGTTCGAATCATTAGTCTTTTTTTTTTTTTTTTACTAGTTTATGGATCGCGAGTAGGTAATAAGTTTAACGCGATCATTCGGGAACTACCCGTTGAATTGGGATAGTGATTTGAAATAGAAAACTATCGCAAGTTATAATTATAAGCAATTAAACTTTAAGATCAGCTAGGACTCGCGTGATATTTACCGTAAATTGTCTTCGACCAGCGGCGCGAACTTGGACTATCGATACATGTAATAAAATTATCGAAAATCATCGGTTTAAAAGACAGTCTGCAATATAGGCATCGCATCTTGATCCATACTAGAGATTTGGTAAGATAGTTGTAAAATTCAGTTTATCGACTCGACAAGTTATCGCGATCATGCCCGCACAGCAGTTTCGAACTTATTTGAAGTTCTTCGCCTGTGTGTCACTGTTGTGGACAGGAGAGAGATTCTCTAAGAGCAAACATCGTTACATCTTTTACAACATCCGTGAAACAAATGACGAGATGACAAGAAACGTTGGAAAAACAACCTTGTGTACAATATATTATATCTCATAAAGTATTTGACATCGGTGAGCTCGTCGACGAGCGCATCAACGAATCATTAGAGAATCGCACGGCAGCACGCGGGCCACAACACGTAACGGGCGCTACGATTTGTAATGATAGGAAAACAAATAGAAAATTTGACAGCCTTATTAGTACAATTTGTAGTCATCCAGCTTTCAAAGCACAGGGTCCAGGGAGCAGGGGTCAGGTTCAAACCCTGGCTGGTACAGTATTTGTGCAATGAGCAGGAATGTTTGTTGTCGGATTTTGGATGTTTGTATTATGTATTTCCATTTCTCCCGTGACACATAGATGCCTAAGTCCGGGAGTGTGAGTGTGAGAACTTTGAAATAATATAATAATGGCGAACGTTGTGTGTTTGTATGTTTCTTACTTCTTCACGCTCAAAAGGCTGCAACAATTTTGATTAAATTTTGTATGGGGTATATGAGGCACTGGATTAACACCTGATATACTTTTCATCATCATCATCACCACGGGGATGAAATCGCGGAGCACCTAGTTATTTATATAAATTTTTTAAAGTGTTTTCTCCCTTTCTCTGAATGATAACAAATTAACCCGTGTATAAGATTGAAGTGATAAAATAGTAACATTTCATCTAAAAGTTAATTTTCAAATGGATAACCTCTCATATCCTATACACGTACGCTAACGCGCGTGTGTAAGTCTGTAGACCTATGTCACAGTAGATATATAGAGAACAGTACGGAAACTACCTTCAATCGTTCGAAACGGCCCACTGACATACACATGCGCATTGACGAGACCCCTAAGCGGTTCTCGCGGTGCCGGCAGTAGTGAGTGTTACAAACTATTTTTGCATCATAAACTTTTTATATAATCTAAAATATGAAATGTTTTTTTAACTACACGGTATCACACCCGAAAACAGAGCTCATGAGCACTGCACCCGCGCCACCTGCAGCGCCTACCACGCGTCCAACCTTGGCTCACGTACGGTCCCGCCAAAACTTGTAAAAGGTTATGCCATAATGATAAGTTAGTGTAGTAAACCTACATAAAATCCCAAGATCTACAAGTGGTTGTGTGTCAAAACTAAACTGTTTTCCGTATTTTAAACTATTAAGATTAACCGACGCCATGATACACCCACATGCATTTTATTTGTAAACTAGAATTAACTAGATTTAATTTCTACAGCAGAACAACGAATGTTTTATTTAGAAAAAAACAATAAATTAAAACATTAAAAGTGACAACCCTATGGCTTCAATGTGGCATAGATAATTATTTGATCAACTAGGCTTAGTTTTCATACTGTTGCATCTTTATACTGTGCCTATGTTTTGTGTGTCCGAGGGTGTATGTGCATATGTGTAACGTGTTAAGAAAATAGTTGCCTTTCGACAACGGTTTGATACATTTCAGAAGTTCAGGAATTTCCTAAAAGTGAGGAAAAGTTCTGGAATAAGATAAAGGATGATATCGTGGAGATTATTCGTAAAGAATAATAGTCTTTTCGCAGCACTATGCATTCATCAATGAGTAAATACGTACCTATTTCAGGTAGGTACCTATTTCCAAAGACCCCAGCTTATACAACGTGTGGCAAAAAGTTGTGGTAATACTGAAAGGTGTTATATGTACCTGGTCAGGATTTACATAATAGTATAAAACTTAAATCGCTTATAATTTTACATAAAAAGTTAAAAAATAACTGTACGAATTTGTTTGGACAGCCCTATTAGACATGCTTATTCTTTGAGTTCGTTGGGGTCAATGTGCTCTGCAATCCCAACGCCACCTAATCATTCACATCCATCCTCTGCATGCCTTCTTCTTCTTCTTCCTTCTGCCCGCGCCGCAAACCACCCCATGCTCCTTGTTTACCTAGTCTACGTTCTGGAGGTCATTGCCGTATTTGGCTTAGTTTTTCAGGGTTTACCCTATTCTTCTAGAAGAACAGGGTAAACCCTGAATGATTCTAGTAACCAAAGATTTTCTAGAAAATCTTTGGTTACTAGAATCTTTTACTACTTCCTGGGAGACAGTAGTTAGTTTAGTTAGTTAGTTTTAGTTAGCAAGCGTCATCCTTTACTATTACGACACTTTTTTGTTACACGCTGTATACTAGTAGTTACTTGCCTATTTCACATTCTTAATATCATTACTATGCTATCTTACATTACACAGTAGAAGAATGACTGCATCAATATTTATTCTCAGGAATAAAACATGAATGTTTTACTCCTCAAGCTTGCTAATACAACCTAAATTAATAAATTATACGTACATCCTATCAAGAGTGGAACTGAATAGTACAGTTTAATAGCAAATAATCCGATAGGCATGTATTGTAAGTGCCTCGCGCATTACGAATTCATGACATTTCTGAGATGAATAGGCTGTAAGTACAGTCGACGAAATAATAACTTTCTACAAAATAATTCTATGTTTTTACTAGAAAAACTAATCTATTCATATAAAACACCATTTATAACTCTAGAAGAGGTCCAATTTCTATGATTTTTGTGCTTTCGATTTGTCATATCTCGAGGAAGGACATAGAATACGTTTTAGCATGTGGTTCCTCATCCTCATTAACACGCGGGTGAAACCATGAGACTCAGCTAACCGTTATTATTAAAATTTTGTCTTTTTCGATTTGTCATATCTCGGGGAAGGAGATAGGATATTTTACATCATCATCATCATCCATGAAACCGCGGGGCACAGCTAGTATTAAATAATGAGTATTTAAACCCGCACAAAAAATAAAGCGATATAGTTTTGTTTAAATTTTGAATTTCTCATATAGTTAAAATTTATCTTATTTTTTATAGATTTTTAGTAAATATTCTTTAGTTTAAATAGTTATACGGAAATCTGTCGCTTAAGATTTATTAGGCAAACTAAACATTAATTAATGACTAGCCTTTCCGTCAGTAGAAATGATTATGTAGGCCCAGCGGGCGATAGTAAAATTATATATTTTATATTGTATCTACATATACGTAAGTTTACTTATACTATATACTTTAATATAACCTATATTTAAACGCGGGGCCTAATCTACCGTATAAGCAGGAACTGTCGGTCAGCTACCAGACGTGGCTAAATTAAATACCAATTATAAGATCGAAAACTCAGTTCAATACTTACTAATCAAACTTTAATAATTATTTTATTTAACCATACTAATGACACATTATTTTAACATTTTTTTGATGTCATTCAATTGTCGAACAATAAAACAATAGTTCATTGCACATAATATAATGCATTTTTCTCACGAAAAATTAAAATAAACTATATTATTAATACAAACTAATTGTTGTGATGTAGTATTGTATTTAAAATGTGTTAAATAAAATAAAACGTTGTGTATTTTAGTGGTTGTGGAATATAAAGTGGGGGGAAAATGCAATAGATGCACCTCACGTTTGAAGTTCTTCACAGAATAACTAATGAAATGAAGATATATTACAGGGTACTTCTGGTGTCCGCCTGGCTCGCTACCACCCATTCTCTAGTTTGAGAATATGTCGTTAAGCACATAACAGTGTATTCAGGCAGCTTTCCTTGAGAGCCACGAGCTATTCTAGCTCTAGTGTGATACCACCTTCAACCGCATCATCACTTACCATCAAGTGAGATAGTTGTCAAAGACTATAAAAAAAATAAACTTATTAATAGTTAAAATTAAAATAAATAAATTAAAAAAATTAAAATTATTAAAACTATCAAAAACTAAGCCCAAAAAGTGTAAATATATGTGACATTGATTACGTGATTTATTTTTCTTATTTTAAAATATACTTTTACTTGTTTACCTGTTGCAACGAAACATTTCATACTAATTGTAAAAAAAACGTATTACATTATTTTCTTTCATTCATGTGAACATGTTTTCATGTGTACATAAAAAAACAATGTTGTACCCACTTCATTATTTCACTGACTGTACCTTACCTCGTTTACGCATATAATAGTGAACATTTTCGTAGGCACTACTTCGTACATATCTATCTACTTGCGTGCGTACATTACACGACAATGTATATCATAATAACATTGAAATTGGTTATGGTTATAATATTATTTGGTAAATTATAATAAGATGGAATGGTATCACGAAATGTATATAATCGTTTAGAACTCGGTTACTGTGATGAGGTTAAAAGAGCTACCTTCGCATTACGTAGTGTATGATCGGATACTATCGATAGTGAGGATTATCGATAGTTTCATAAAGAAATGAAAAACTATCGATAATATCAAATATTAATTCACGAGAAAAACACATTTACGATTCAAATGATGTACGATGAAAAATTTAATACCGACTTCCATTCTATTCAGTTATGGGAGTGTAACTCAAAAACTACTATACCGAATATGATCAAATTTAAATGAAACCACACGGAAAGCACCAGCTTTCAAACAAAATTGTATATTTCAATTCGACTGTTTTTTTAATGTTTGTTACCTCATAACTTTCGAGTGGTTGAACCAATTCTCAAAATTCTTATTTTGTTTGAAAGCCGCGGCCTTATTGTCTATCTTTACGTAGAATGGGAATGGGCTTCATTTTGACATTTGAATCCCATTCTGGCCAAAATCCTGCAAGCTCATTGGCTGGATCCATCAATGGGAATGGGAATGAAGTGACATTTCATTCTCATTCAAGTTAGACAATAAGGCGGCCGGTGCTTCCCGTGTGTCCCATATACATTTCATCAAATTATTAGTAATTTTTGAGATACACTCCAATAACTAAATAGAATGGAAGTCGGTATTAATTTTTTAAATTGTACTTATTCAATATACAGTTGGTGCATGCAAATCCGCTTTCGGTAACGCTCTATGAAGATAACAAACTTTTCTGCTTTACTACGCCTGTACATAACAAAACTATATATCGTCATAGAGATCACGTCCACGCAAAGGATATGTTTAACTAGTTCGGACCCGTATTTACTAAACCATGTCCGTATAACTTTAAGTTTGGTTTGCTCTACAAATAAGTAAAGGTCGGCTACCGTCACATTTTGTAACAGGGCCTAATGTAACTAGAGAGCGGAAAGGTTACATACGGGCAACATTGCAGTTGTCTGCAAACTGCAAATAACCTTTTAAACAGAAATAACCTGTTTATTTTTTCATAATTAATAAGACTAGCATTTGATCTCTTGTTAGTCCCTTTTTCACTTGATGGTACTTGATCTAGAACAGCTCTCATGGACATCTCCTCTCTTATTATTGAATCACGCGCGTAGTGCGTTATTCAAGTGTTAGAATCCTGAGCGATGCGAGTGATTCATGGCCCTCGATATATATCCGTTTTATTCAAGAGTTGCATACTATACTTTATACCATGACAACGAGAAATAGAAACAAGCGTAAATTGTCATTTAATGCCGAAAAAAGAAGGTTAAATTAATTAAAATGCACATTAAAATTGGAACAGTAACTAAAAAACATAAGAGTAATTTTGTCATTGTTATTAAACATTTTTTCTGTAATGGCAGCAAAGAACACAATACAGTTTTTGATATTAAACTCCTGTCGCAATTATCGACCAATCAAATCTCGAGGAGTTATTTGCACAAAGTGTTTGTATGTCGAGTATTCTTTGCGCAATGAGTTTGTATCGAGTGCAAGGAAGTTGTAAGCATTGAGATGGAGATCGAATATTTTGGTGTGTTCTGAATTCAAACACCAAAATAGTGATTAAAAGGCCTTTTTATTCACTGTTTTTAGTGAATAAAATAAGCTTTTTATAGTGGAAAGGGTGTAAAAAAATCTTAGATACACATTAGTGCAAAATATCCTTACATATAAAAATACAATATCATAAAATAAAATAAAGATATAGATTTATAAATATATGCAAGATGGTTATGCGAACGATAATAGATTTCATTAAGCGAAGACAAATAAAAGTTTAACTTGCGATTTAAAGATGTTGGTAGACTGGGCACGCCTAATAGCGATAGGGATTGGGGGAGGCTTATATGTTCAGTTGTGGATGTTCTACGGCTGAGATGATGATGCTGATGAATCGCGATAGGGAGTGCGTTCCAGAGACGCACTGTTTGCAAAGAAAAGGACGTGTCGTAAAACACTGTACTGTGAACCGGCGTCTTAAGGAGAAAGTTATGTGTTGAACAAAGAGAAAAATAATGAGTGGAGGAACTCATATCATTTTCTTAAAGCATAAGCGTTTAGCGACAGTTTAAAATGTTAGAGATTATAGCTATACAGACACTGGAAAGTGCTCTTTCGACTTGTGCCTCCTTGAGAGTTGAGATGTTATAATTATTATAACTCTCTCTATTTATTATATCTATCTTTAGAGGTGGACGATAGTGGTATAGAAAGGATAACCCTTCTATACCACTATCGTCAGCTTTTTTCCGGAATAGAAATGACACATTTTCCTCTTATAAACAATGATATGAATGATATGAATGATAAAAATGATTCATACTGGTGATCGCCTGATCTTTGAAATTCCTAACACGGTCGGGACAACACTGGCTCAATACTAACACAATGTTCAGGTAATAAAATAATTTGAAAAGGTTGCTTGACCTTATCTTGTTCCAAGAGCTTATTTAGAAGCTCGCAGCGGAGCTTTTCTTGGCGATCTAAACCGATAAACATGTTAAGAGGATTGCATAGCTAGTACTTTCCATACTAAAAGAAATAACTCATTTCTACCTCTTAACATTGTCCGATTTCAGTATTTTGTTTCATGCAATCATCACATTGTTTACTATGTACATGAATGTTGTAAACGTACTCGTGTTTTGATTTTTTCAGTTTTTTGAGTACTAAAAAAAATCAAGACGGGCATAGTAAACAATATGATGATTATATGAAAAAAAATCACAGAAATCGAACAATGTAAAGAGGTTAAAAGAGTTATTTCTTTAAGTATGGAAAGTACTAGCTATGCAATCCTTGCAACGTTTGCTGCGGTCAGGTTTTGGATGGGTGTGTGCTAGTGGCATTGTTCAACTGAGCGCTTCCGTACTTCGGATGGCATGTTAAGCCGTCGGGTTCTTTATCTTAAGACAACAGTCGTTAGGCTATGTCGAAGGCCTTCGGATGGCTTAAAAAACTTCGACATGGGTTGGTCACTAGCCTATCCACCTAGCTGCACAACCGGGCCGGCCCGGCCCCGCGTGGTGGATTATGGCCTCACTCCTTTCTCTGAGAGGAAGGCTTGAGTCCCAGCAGTGGGAACAAAATGGGCTGATTAAGTGTGTACCTATATACAAAATGTCTTGTGGTTTAAGTTTAATTTATCACCAAGTTTAGCAAAATGACCTGACAAAGCGTACCTGGAGCGCGTCTTTAGTTGAATTAAATGTGAAAAATCATGTTGTTTATTTTATGTATTAACTGGTGTAAATAGTTATCCGCCTTAAAGCCACGTTAAAAAGATGTCCTATACAGTAAAAGCTCCTTATTCGCGGGGTATATGTTCCATAAACATGCCGCGAATACAGAAACCGTGAATACGGAATGGTAATTTATATGGGATTATTGGGGATATATATATATGTTCCTAGGTGACAAAATAAAAAAAACATATAAACAAAACAATTTAATTCAAGTTTTAACATTTTGATTAATAATTATCATAGGGCTTAGGCAATGGTTTGAAGAATTTTGTAATTTTCTCTTGCTTGGCAGTTTTTAAAAGCTGCTTAAATTCAGACTGATACGCAGCAGTCGCACTAGCAATTTGCTCCCTAAAATAAGAGGAAAGATAAGTAGAGGAGACGTATTAATCGATTACAATTTTTGTAACGAATGTGAAAGACGAAACAATAAAACACGCAAAGCGGCTTTTACCATAGAACGGAACAGCAAAATTAAAAAATAAGGTTGCTTTCATTCTGTTTGTTTACATTCTCAAAAACACCGACCGCGGAATGGGTAGCTAATGTCAAAGTCCTCGGCGATATCATTTAACAACATACTTTAGGCAAAGTTGTAATGAGATCTATTTAACTGTTTTTATTAGTCCATTTGACGGCATTTACAAAGGATATTGGGTTGGATACCTATTCGAATCCTTTTACTATTATGTACATACTTATCCGCGAATAATAGTATATTATGCAACTAGTGAATAAAGGACGGATTTAATGCGAGGGCCATAGATGAATCACGAGTAAGTGAAGGATTCTAACGACTGAATCACGAGCGCAGAGAGTGATTCGTGATGATTGAATCACGAGCGTAGCGAGTTATTCAAGTGTTAGAATCCTGAGCGATGCGAGTGGTTCATGGCCCTCGATATAAATCCGTTTTATGCAAGAGTTGCATACTATACTTTATACCTTGTCTACGAGAAAAAGAAATAATTTAAGGGGAAATAGACATATAATGAAGAAAAAATGAAGGTTAAATTAATTAAAATGCACATTAAAAATAGAACAATTACTAAACATAAGAGTAATTTATTTATTATTATTACATATTTTTTCGCAGCAAAGAACACAATACAGTTTTTATTCTAATGCTAAACTCCTTGTCCCAAATATGGACCAATCAAATCTAGAGGAGTTACTTGCACAAAGAATTTGTATGTCGACTATTATTTGCGTAAGGAAGATGTATTAGCACTGATATGGAGATCGAATATATTGGTGTGTTCGAAGTTTAAACACCAAAACAGTGTTTTATTAAAAGACCTTTTTATTCACTGTTTTCAGTGAATAAAATAAGATTTTTTGAGTAGGAATGGTATAAAGAAATTTTTAGCCGCGAATATGGAATTGGGTCGCATTTTATTAATCCGCGAATAGTGAAGACGCGGATCAAGGAAGCTCGAATAAGGAGCTTTTACTGTACATAACTTTTTTCGAAGTTGTATTACTTAACCCTTCCTATACCGTGATAATTAAAACAAAAGATTTATATATGTTTTTGAACTCTCATGGTCACAATCATTAGAAGTATTCAAATTATCAACGGGATATTTAGTATGTATTTTTTTTATCTTTTTTTCTTTCTGTGAGTTTCCGATATTTCTGAAAGATTTATGAATGAAACTGACGTATATTTACGTCGCTGGTTGGCAAAGGGTTAAGAGGTTTCGAACGTAGCCATAACTTTTAAGTTCACTATTTAGAGAGGGCCAGTTCCCATTATCTTTCTTCTCTCCATACATGCTGTTAATGTGTAGTATTTTAGAAAAAAGTTTGCTTTATGTAAAACAGCCGTGCGATTTTCTAAGAGCAAACATCGTTCCATCTTTGAAAATATCAGTGAAACAAATGACGAGATGACAGGAAATGCTGGACAAGCAACCTTATGTACAAGAGCGATATCTCATAGTATTTGAGATCGGTGAACTCGTCGTCGAGCTCGTCGACGAATCATAACAGAATCGCACGGCTGAACGTCGAATTCAAATGATTCATAGTTGTTGAGTGACAAGACAGGCAAATCGCCTGCCAATTACAGTGGCCGTTTGTTCAATATATTGCGCGAACTTAATTCGTTCCCCCAGTAACAGTTGCAACAAAGGTCTTATAAACAGTAGTAGTGTGCAGTAGCACATTCAATTCAGGTGTCATGTTAGATAATAATATTTGACGGTAGTACCCACCAAGAAGGGCTCTTGCTCAAAAACATACTACGGTACAATGGGTGAATGATTATTTTGTAACCTAAATAGTCACCTACATAACCTAAAATCAAAAAGTGCATTTAATTATTAAATGTGGCCTGTTATGTGTTATATATATATATAGATATATAACTAAGAAGTATAAAAACCATCACAAGTCTTTCTTAGACATACAAAATAAAAGTCAAGTCCAGGTCCAAAGGATTTTCGCCGGTGTCCTATGGTGGTCAATGTGTTTTCGGCCTATTTCTGTACTACCTACGCTAAGTAAGATTTTCGAAAAAAAATATATTACATTAATTAGCAACTCATTTTATTGCAAACAATATTTTCCATAAGAATCAATTTGGGTTCACAAGGAATCGCTCTACTATAGACGCAGGTATAGAACTTATAAAAGATGTGTTTGATGCCTGGGAGAACTCTCAAGATTCCATAGGTGTTTTTTGTGACTTATCTAAGGCATTTGACTGCGTCCGACATGATATACTTGTCAGGAAATTACAACACTACGGTATTAGGAACATGGCTCTCAACCTTTTGACTTCATATTTAAATGATAGAATTCAAAGGGTTGACATAAATGGTAAAAAATCGCCCGGTTCTATAATCTCAATGGGCGTTCCACAAGGTTCAATACTAGGGCCGTTCTTGTTTTTAATCTATATTAATGACTTACCTTATTATGTAGAGAAGAATCACGAGATTGTATTGTTTGCAGATGACACTTCACTGTTATTTAAAATTAAAAGGCAGTTATTAAACGATGACGATGTTAACAATGCATTAGCTAAAGTTGTGAATTGGTTCAATACAAATAATCTTCTCCTCAATGAGAAGAAAACTAATTGTATAAAGTTCTCGACACCAAATGTGAGACAAGTAGAATCCAATATACAATTGAATGGAACAGGGTTGGACCTTGTGGAGTCAACGGTACTATAGACGCTAAATTGCAATGGGGTCCCCACATAAAAAAATTGTCTAGTAGGCTCAGTTCAGCGGCTTATGCTGTTAATAAAATTAGACTATTAACTGATGTAGACACAGCTAGAATAGTTTATTTTAGTTATTTCCATAGCGTTATGACTTATGGCATACTGCTCTGGGGATGTTCTGCAGATATTAATTCTATTTTTATACTGCAAAAAGGGCTATACGAGCGATTTACAGTTTAGCTCCCAGAGTTTCCCTTAGACAGAAGTTTAAAGACATAAACATTCTAACTGTTGTCTCTCAGTTTATCTATGAAAATCTAATGTATGTAAAGACAAACATTAGCAGTTTTGATAAAAGGAGTGATGCTCATTCCATCAACACGCGAAATAAGCACAAGCTATCCGTACATGTAACGCGTCTCCACAGAATAAGTCATTCTTTTATGGGACAATGTATACGATTCTATAATAAAGTTCCCAATGTTATCCGAGATTTGCCTATTAATAAGTTCAAATTACTATTAAACCTAAACTCTGTCAAAAAGGTTATTACAAAATTTCGGATTACTTGGAGGATAAAACAGCTTGGGACTGATCACTCCAGGATCTATCTTCTCGTGTACTAAGATGTCAAAGTGTAGCGTGTCTTGCCTTACTGATACCATTATTATGTACTCTTTTGTAAGGCAATACACTGGAGCAATTATTTGTAGTACCTAAGTAAAAACATTGTAAAAACATCTATATAAAAAGAATGGCCCCGAGTTTCTTGCCGCTTCTTCTCGGTAGGCTCTATATATTTTGGAACGCGGCGGTAGTCTTTAAAGTACATTATAATGAAAAATTGACGTTCATAAGTGCGTCTTTGATGCCTAAATTGAATAAATGATTGTGACTTTGACTTTTTTATCCCAAAACTTTTGTTCCCATATCTTGTTTATGTATAGAGAAGTCGTTAGACGAAGGTACTCACCAAGTCCTGGCTACAGGGGCGTGGCACACGTAAATGTACCTCTGCACAGCCAGTGCAAGCGTCAACCATATGCTAGCCGTGTGGAACATAGCTGGTATCACCTGGAAACGAAAAAAACACCGTCTTATTGTTGAACACGAGTATTTGCTGCTGTAATAGGGTTGGCTAGTCACTGGAAGATCAGCAGTTTAAATTGTTACTAGCAATACAATACAATACAAAATACTTTATTGTACACCAGTTACAGCATTAAAACATACACAGAGTTATAGACTACAAACTAAAGTACAACGGGCGGACTTATCGCTAAAAGCGATCTCTTCCAGTCAACCTTTGGATGGAGAGAAGTAAAGGAGTGAGTAAGGTCGGTGGTATAAATAATGTAATGCTTACATAGTAAAAGTAATTATATACTTAATATAATAAATTAATATACTTAATTATAAAATAAACAATACACATATATAATTCATTGAATACATACAAGATACTATACTGTATATATATAAGGAACCAAATTACAAGTTATCACAGTCAAGTACATTATCTAGATAAAAAACTAATGACTTTGTTTTTGAAAATATAGAGCGATGGAGCTTGTCTGACGGCATTCGGAAGCTCATTCCAGAGTTGAACGGCACGTACTGTGAAGGATCCACCAAGGAAACCAGTCTTATGAATAGGCATTCTTAGTTTCAGATTTGTAGCTGATTTGAGGGTAAGTGAGAAGAGTCTAAGAACAGGAATTGTTCTTTCAAATAATGGGGAGTGAGAGGATTAAACAAAATATTGTACGTTAGGAAAAGTATGTGAGTATTCCGGCGAAAGCGAATTGGCAGCCACTTGAGTTTTGTACGAAATTGAGAAACGTGATCATATTCCCGAAGACCGAAAATAAATCGTATGCAGTAATTCTGGAGATCAAGTTTATTTAGCTGTTGCTCCGTAAGATTGAGAGCAATGCGCTATTATGACTCAACCTACCCAAACCATGAGCTGTCAGGGTCATCATCATCATCACCATTATCAGCCGGAAGACGTCCACTGCTGAACATAGGCCTCCCCCATAGAACGCCACTTGGACCGGCTACTCGCTTCCTGCATCCAGCGATTCCCCGCGGTTTTTATGAGGTCGTCGGTCCACCTAGTGGGGGGCCTGCCTACACTACGCCTTCCGGTGCGTGGTCGCCACTCGAGAACCTTTCTTCCCCATCGGTTATCAGTTCTGCGAGCGATGTGGCCTGCCCATTGCCACTTCAACTTGCTAATTTTGAGAGCTATGTCGGTGACCTTAGTTCTCCTACGGATCTCCTCATTTCGGATCTTATCACGCAGGGAAACCCCAAGCATAGCCCTCTCCATTGCTCGTTGAGCGACTTCAAGCTTGTTAATGAGGCCCACAGTAAAGGACCACGTCTCAGTGCCATAAGTCATCACTGGCAACACACACTGGTTGAAAACCTTGGTTTTCAGGCTCTGAGGTATTGGGGACGAAAAGATGGATCGAAGCTTCCCGAACGCTGCCCATCCGAGCTGGATTCTTCGTGCGACCTCCTTGTCGAAGTTGGACCTACCTAATTGGACAGTCTGTCCCAGATAGACGTACTCGTCTACAACTTCGAGTGTATCGTTTCCAACAATTACCGGTATAGGTGGAACATGGACATTGGACATGATTTTCGTCTTATCCATGTTCATCTTAAGACCAACCTGTTGGGAAACTCTACTGAGGTCGTTGAGCATGGTGCCGATATCCTCGAGCGACTCCGCCATTATAACTATATCATCGGCAAAACGAAGGTTAGTGATGTATTCGCCATTAATGTTGATGCCACATCCTTTCCAGTCCAAAAGTTTGAAAACATCCTCCAATGCGTTAGTGAACAGTTTCGGAGAGATGACGTCTCCCTGTCTCACACCTCTCTGCAATGGAATTTGTTCCGTACTCTGGTCCTGTAATCGGACTGACATAGTGGCCTTGCTGTATAAACACTTCAACGCTTCGATATACCTATAGTCAATTTGGCATCGCTGCAAGGACTGCAGTATGGCCCACTTCTCGATAGAATCGAAGGCTTTCTCGTAATCCACAAACGCTAGACACAGTGGCTGATTATACTCTTCGGTCTTCTGTATAATCTGCCGTAGTGTATGAATATGGTCTACGGTGCTAAAGCCTCTTCGGAAACCGGCTTGTTCAGGAGGCTGGAACTCATCAAACCTGCGTGCGAGACGGTTCGTGATGACTCTCGAAAACAGCTTGTACACGTGGCTCAAGAGCGATATGGGCCTATAATTCTTCAATAAGGTTTTATCACCTTTTTTGAAGAACAGCACCACCACGCTCTTGTGCCACGTTTCCGGCGTTTTGCCTTCGAAGATGACAGAATTGAATAACTTCTGGAGGACTAAAAGTATCGGTCTACCACCCGCTCTCAGAAGTTCAGTCGTAATTCCGTCCTCTCCTGGCGCCTTGTTGTTCTTAAGCTGTTTGAGAGCCATTCTAATCTCGTACAGGCTGATGTCCGGGATGTCTTCGGTATAGTGTCGGACTAACTTTGCTCTGGTGTCCTGAGCTGCTTCAGTAACTGGTTCGCGCGTCGAGGTATATAACTGTCGATAGAAGCTCTCAATCTCACTCAGAATCTCAGGCTTGGATGAAACGATACTGCCATTTTCGGTCTTCAGTTTTGTCATTTGGCTTTGCCCAATAGACGAATCCTTTGCAAACACTTTAGAGCCCTAGTTCCGCTCAATTGCTGCCGTAATACGCGCAGTATTATAAGCACGCAAGTCGTGTCGCATGGACTTCCAAATTCGTCTATTGAGTTTACCGTAATCCGACATATCAACTGCGGACTGCAGTCTCATTTCGCTCCGTTCTGCCATTAGTTTCAGAGTTTTTTTTGAGAGTTTTTGAGCTTTCCTGCGGCATTTGGTCTCACAGAATTCGGACCCAACCGCTTGGACAGTTTCCACGAACCCGTTGTTCAACTCATCCACTGTGTCGCATTCAGCTAAGCACTGAAAACGGTTTTGAAGTTCAAGTTGAAACTTTTCGGGGTTTTGGATTTGGGCACGATTTGGACGGAGCGTAGACTTCACCAGACGTGACCTCTCAAGCTTGACATTGATATTCAATGTGCCTCTTACAATGCGGTGATCGCTACCGGTTTTTACCTTGCTGATCACAGAGACGTCATTGAATATGCGCTTATTGGTCGTCATGATGAAGTCTATCTCGTTCGTAGTGGAACCGTCGGGACTCATCCACGTCCACTTCCTGGATGGCCGCTTCATGTAGAAGGAGTTCATCATAAAGAGTCCCTCCTTCTCCATGAAGTCAGCCAGCCTCTGTCCCCTCGAGTTCCGCTGCCCGTATCCAAATGGCCCTACTCTCAACTCATCACGTTTCCTTGTGCCTAGCTTTGCGTTGAAGTCTCCCATTACAACAGTGAAGTAGGTTTTAGAAGTATGCATGGCCCTGGATATATCCTCGTACATACTTTCTACTTCATTGTCTGAGTGTGCCGAGGTCGGTGCGTATACCTGTATAACCTTCAGCGAATACCGTTTGGTTATTCTGAGTATAAGGAACGCTACCCTAGCCGACACACTATCGACTTTCACTACGTTGTTAACGAGAGACTTGCGGACGAGGAACCCGACACTACCCTGGGATTGTTGGTCTCCCTCCCGAGGGAAGAACAAGTTGCCGGAATTTAGAATTATCGTGTCCTGTCCCTGTCTTCGGACTTCAGATAATCCCATGACATCCCAGCGTAACTTGAGCGTCTCTTCCTCCAATTCGACCATCTTTTCGTCGGTCCTGAGCGTGCGTGTATTGTATGTTGCCAGGGCCAGGGGTCGTTTTTGGGATTGGTAGCCGGATCTCTGCCGGAGATTCTTCGCACCCCCTGCTCCACCGTTACAATGGCCGCTACCGTAGCCACGGATAGCAGAGCTGCCGGGAACTGGGGGCCGTGGTTTAATGTTAATTGTCATGGGGGGGGATTTGCCTTAATGCACCACGCTTGGCAGGCGTCTTGGTGATCGCAGTGGATGTTGACACAGACTGCGGGAAATGCTGCTGCCCATTTCCCGGATATTCCCTTAGCCGCCTCTTACGGCACCCACGGGAAAAGTAGGGGGGGTACAATTCGTAGCCGTAGTAGGGGATACAAATGTAAAAGTTTAGATGGATGGATGGATGGATGCGTGGATGTTTGTTACTCAATCACGGCAGAACGGCTGAACGGATTTAATTGAAATTTGGCACAGAGATAGATTATAGTCTGGAGTAGCACATAGGCTAGTTTTCATCATCATCATCATCATCTATCACCACGCGGATGAAAAAGCCTAATATCATTCTACGGGGTACTATTCCAGTCTCCGGACTGTAATTGAGAATATCATTCTTTCTCTGAAAAACCCAATAGCTGCCCAACCCGGGATCGAACCTTAAAGTCATGACCTTGAGGTTCCAAAACGGCACTTCCACCACTTCACCAAGTCCAAGCGAGCGAAGCCGCTGGCGGGTCAGCTAGTTTATTATTATATTAGGTTACGGAACCAGCACGAGGCCGACTAACGGCCGGTGTCAATAATCTATCTATCGCCGGTTTACTTTACTATAGATAGATATTTGACACTATTTGTATGGACGTTATGGCAACATTTCTATCCGTAGTAAGGTAAACTGTGGATAGATAGAATATTGGCACGTGCCGTTATTATAAGTAGTTGCCGGGTTTTCTCTATATATAACGGGTGCATTTCGTCACAAGTAACGAACTGCACTGTGCCAATAACCCTGACTTAGTCAGTAATCAAATCTCATTAGCTTATAATTTCACCGGAACTCATACAACGGATAACAGTTAATGCGAACACTTACTGCTTTGCAGTAGAAATAGGTATGCTGACAGTACTACCCTGAATGAATTAGTTTTCAAAGAGTTTTACTGCTACTCATAGTATATTATTAAATTAGTGAACGGACGGCGGATGACGGATTTAATCTGTCCGCATCAGGTTTACGCCATAACCTACGAAGAAATAATAGTCAGGAAGCATAATTCAGAACAAATTCCACACAAAAAGTGGCCCTTCAAATCAAAACAACGTATGATTCCAAATACAAATTACTTTCGAGGTTACAAATAGATGTTGATGATTGGTTTAAATTCAGATGGAAATCAAGGATTGGTTTACGCGCGTGCTGCAACGTCTACAAAGACAGCAGAGTCATAGCGGCGTGGACGATGTTATGCAAAAGTGGACTGGACCAACTCAATAATAAATCAATCGTAAATCTCGTATGTCTCGCGAAATATGATTAATTTATTAAGTATTTGTCTAGAAGAGATTATGAAACATTTTAGGCTTATACATTTTACAAAAAAATAAGTCGTTATTTGCCAGCTGGATGTTTTTCAGTGGTCAAAGAATACCTTCATTATCAATTTAGAAAATTCAATCAATTTATAGAATTACTTTAGAAAAGCACTGTGTTGATACTCGTATTACTGACAAATTAATTAGCAACTCAGCTAATCCACTTTAAAATTTGCCGAGGGTGAATTTTCATTAGCTTGAAAAATTAAAGGTGCTTTAATTTGACCAAACAATGAACTGTTTTTTAATGCTATATAGTTACCTATATTACATACCAACTGTAGGCAATCGTTTATTGTTCATTGTCTGTAGTATCTCTTTAGAGCGTAAACGCTTTGGAAGCGCCAATTCGCGTTTTTGCTGAGTATTTGAAGGGTCACATAATAATGATTGATATAGTATATGATGTCAATTATTCTTACCTGATGTAATAGAACATTATTTGATTAACAAGTTCAAGTTCCATAGACTACATTTAGAAATTGTTTATTAGTTTGTTATTGCCGAGCGGTTTCTACACACACACGTTTTTAAAATCAATCATAAAACCGGTCGCGCCAGTCACGAATTGTCAGACGCGGTTGAGACCTCTTAGAGAGAGGTCAGAGGACGTATCGCTCTGACGCCCGCGCTTACATAACTAAATATTAGTGCGCTCAAAACTTCCTGATACTTATTGAGGTAACATTTCTAAGTGGGATTCTAACAAATAATTTTATATGACATCTAGTGCATCAATAATAGAAATTTCATTGTTATAATAACATCAACCCTTGAGGGGCTAGTATTTTGCTATTAACCAAATTTCTTATGCTTATACTTGGTATCCAGGAAACTGGTAGCAGGAACTATATGATGGTTAATAGTAGACACACCGTGTTTGGGATCGTATGATTCGTCTTCGCGATACCTTTTTTCTAGCTGGTGACTAGGACCTGATGCTGGATCCAGAAACTGGTAGCAGGAACTATTTGATGGTTGTTTTATTTGCTATTCTCATCTCGTTTTGGTAGGTACATGAGTTAAATCTTACTTTTTTCTAGTTTATGCTTTTGTAGATAACATGTACTTGATTAATAATTATCATTTTATGTTAATTAATGTCGATATCAAAAATAAAATGTGTCCTGCGTGATATTTTATTTCAGCTTTTTGACCTACGTCTATTTGTGACATAAAACCCAAAGTAGATAAAAAAAAGATCCAAATATTAATGCGCGCTATTTTGGTCAAGCGGTAAGGCCACTTCCGCAGGGCACGCTAGTAAGCTAGTAACTCGCTAATGTAAAATACCTAAACTCGCACAGATGTTGATGTTTCTTCGGGATAAATCATCAGCATAAAAAGATAAATATGATATTTTATATAACATATTTAAAAAAAACAGTAGGTACTTACTGTACCAACTGGTAGGTAGGTACTGCAGTTTTGTGTAACATGGTTCATATTTTTTTATTATCTATAATTTTATTGTTTTCAGTCAATATATATATCGTATATAACGTAGTATAACTATGCTGGTTTCCACAGGCAGTCATACTCTTGTTTTTCTAGCTTAAGTGCAGCTGGGCACTTATTTTGCCGCATTGAATCGGCAAGCAAGCGAGAATAAAACATAACAAGCAAAACCATTGCACATTACATACATTTCAATATTTAGTCCTGAAGAAAAAAATACATCCTAAATTAAATAAAAATTTACTGACTTTATTTTGCATAGTATTGACCATCTCGATTTGTTAACGTATTTGAACATCTTTGACTAATTATAATTTTGCTATTATTTACAAGTGATCCCTGGACATTTAAATCGTGTATTGCTCCTGTACCACTTCACAACGAATGCTGGCATGATGATCCACAACTGGAGTTCACAATGATAAAAATGAAAATGTACGCGAAGATTTGAAATGTGTTCGCTTGCAAGTAAAATGTCCGACTGATGACGTACTGAACACGACTTTTAAGCCCCGCCTACTTGAACACGACTTTTGTGGGGTCATTTTTTAACGCAGTTACAGTTCCTGACTATTATTTCTTCGTAGGCTATAACAAAAGATTTATGAATCAAGCGGAGGCTTGCGGATTCGAACTGGTTAAAGCGAAGGCCCTAGATGAATGACGAGTAAGAGAAAGATTCTAAGAAGTAGAATCTTGAGCGATGCGAGTGATTCATGGCCTCGATTTAATCCGTATTATTCAAGAGTTGCACACTATACTTTATATCATGACTACGAAAACACAGATTTAAGTAAAAATAGTGTAAAAAAAGAAAGGTTAAGTTAACTAAAATGCACATTAAAATTGGAACAATTACTAAAATTATGAGTAATTTTCTCATTACTACAACTATTTATTCTAATGGGTTTACAAGCCATTATAATAAATAATTAAATATTCTTATGGTACATATAGCATTGAGATGGAAGTCGAATATATTCATCATCATCATCATCATCTCAGCCGTAGGACGTCCACTGTTGAACATAGCCCCCCCCATATTTTCCAAAAGGAATGGTTGGACTGCATCCAACGTTGTCCTGCGACCTCTATCAGGTCGTCTGTCCACCGTGTCGGTGGACGATTTACGCTGCGCTTGCCGGTCCGTGGTCTCCATTCCAGAACCTTCCGGCCCCATCGGCCATCTGTTCTGCATGCTATGTGCCCTGCCCACTGCCACTTTAACTGGCTAATCTTCTGGACTATGTCGGTGACTTTCGTTCTTCTACGGATCTCCTCATTTCTGATTCGATCACGTAGATAAACCCCGAGCATAGCCCTCGCCATAGCTCGTTGTGCGACTTTGAGCTTATCTATGAGGCCCATAGTAAGAGACCACGTTTTAGTGCCATAAGTCATCACTGGTAACACACATTGGTCGAAGACTCTTGTCTTGAGGCACTGAGGTAATGTAGACGAGAAGACTTCGCGAAATTTCCGGAACGCTTCCCAGCCGAGTTGGATTCGACGATTGACCTCTTTCTCGAAGTTGGACCTGCCTAGTTTGACTGTCTGTCCCAGGTAGATGTACTCGTCAACAACTTCGAGAACTGAGTTCCCAACTGGTATTGAGGTAGGCACAACATGGGCATTAGACATATATTGGTGAGTTCTAATTTATTAATATTTTGGTATCTAAATAGCTTATTTTATTAATTGAAAACAGTGCATACAATAAGCTATATAAGGGAATATAAAATTATAAGTACCTACTATTATTTTAAATTAGAATCAATCATCAATTAACCAGTATTTAATGTTTGTTTAGACAGATACAACACTTTACCTACACCCTTTAATTGTAATATAGTAGAATTACCTACTCTAATAATATAATAATATACTACAATAAGATAATTTTGAAAATAAAATAATGTATGTATGCATATATCTATGCGATTGTCAAAACGTCCCTCAAACAACAATATAAAATACGGAATAAAACCGTGTTTACCGCAAACAAAACACATTCTTCATACAAATTCTATTCAAATTCATTTCATTCACTCCGCAAGAAATATAAAGAATATTTTGCTTATACACGTATACTCGTAAGACGAATGTCGCTTGCATTATTATGCCCGACATAAATACATATTATATGTAAATGTGCTCGGTATTTTATGAACTCGGCTTATTCTTACGAGCTTAGCTTTAGCACGGATGGAGCGAAATGTTTCTTTATGCCTTTTTATTGCTTAGATTTACCGAGTAATATTTCTAAGCTATGGTTTAGCTAGAGCCAAAACGAGTATGCACGAAAGTAATATAATAAGTTAATGTAACACACTAAAACACAATTGTTACAATGTGTCGGAAGTTGAACACAGCGTCGCAGTAATATCTTCCTGGTGAAGACTCTATGATTTGACTCCTATATCCTTGACAGATAGAGTGCACAGATCACATCAGGCTGGAACGAACTGTACATAGGTAACCTATGACGGCAAATATCAGGTAATATGTTAAATGCACCTTCATATACCGACGCTCTTTTAACTGTAGACACATAATACGTTATTATGTAATGAGATGGGTTTTCTATCAAGCAAGGTGAATCTGGCCGGAATCATTTAAAATTTAACTGGCCAATTGACGCAGTTGGTAGAAACTTTGTTAATAATAGTAAATAAATAAACCCTGCCCTTTAAGTCGCTGGCCCCGGGACCTCTCCCCGGATATCTCAAACATTTTAGTGCATAAAAATGTCTGTTTGCGATGTGTCTGGGTGTTTTTATGTTATAATCAGTCATTAGGTTATCATAGTGCAGGCACTGCCTAGCTTGGGACCTGAAGACCTTGTGTGGATATTGTAAAAAATGTTTGTTTAATTCGAAGGAAACTTAAATTTAACTTTACCTATTTCTAAACCATATATCTTGTGACATACGACCGGCTACCATGACTACAAGAAAAATAAATAATTTAAGCGAAAATAGACATTTAATAAAGAAAAAAGGAAGGTTAAGTTAATTAAAATGCACATTTAAATTGGAACAATTACTAAACATAAGAGTAATTTCCTTATTATGATATACTCGTACTTTTTCTGTATACAGTTTTTATTCTAATGCTAAACTCCTTATCGGAAATATCGACCAATTAAATCTCGAAGAGTTATTTGCACAAAGAGTTTGTATGTCGAGTATTATTTCCACAAGGAGTTTGTATCGAATATTTTTTGCGCAAGAAGTTTGTATATATTCATTGAGATGGAGGTCAAATATATTTGTGTGTTCTAAATTCAAACACCAAAGAGTGATTTAAAGGCCTTTTTATTAACTGTTTTCAGTGAATAAAATAAGCTTTTTAAAGTGGGAATGGTATAATAGTATATTATGAAACTAATGAATATAGGACAGAATTAAAGCGAGGGCTATAGATGAATCACGAGTAAGCGAAGGATTCTAACGTCGTCAGTGATTGAACCACGAGCGTAGTGAGTTATTCAAGTGTTAGAATCCTGAGCGATGCGAGTGATTCATGGCCCTCGATATAAATCCGTTTTATTCAAGAGTTGCATACTATACTTACCATGACTACGATTAAAAGAAATAACTTATGTGAAAATAGACATTTAAAAACGAAAAAAGGAAGGTTAAATTAATTATTATGCACATTGAAATTGGAACAATTTAAACATAAAAGTAATTTCTAAATATTATTATTATATATTTTTTCTGTAATGGCAGCAAACAACACAATACAGTTTTTATTCTATTGCTAAACTCCTTGTCACACATATCGACCAATCAAACCTCGAGGAGTTCAGTATTTGCACAAAGAGTTTGTATGTCAAATATTCGACGCGCAAGGAGTTTGTATCGAGTATTTTTTGCGCGTGGAGGTTGTATAAGAATTGAGATGGAGGTCAAATATATTGGTGCGTTCTAAATTCAAACACCAAAATAGTGATTAAAATGCCTTTTTATTAACTGTTTTCAGTGAAGTAAGTAAGTTTAGAGTGGGAATGGTATAAAGGAATGCATGTGTTTTGTTATGAAAACACGACTAAAACACAAGCTTAAACAATAGATCACCTTTTTCTTCTAGTTGTAAGACTTTTACACTAATTTATTGATTCAGGCGTTACTTTGCGGAGTTCCATATTAAATTGATATTAATGTAAATATTTTGCGACACTTGCGCTGGAAAAATGCTTATACAAGAGATGCAGTATGCAATGCCCTCCCTCTGCCCCCAAGAGTGAGTGAGCTTACTCATTCTTCTTAGAAGAGCTTTTGGTTGAGTGAGTGAGAGAGTTGCATGTTTGTGCTAATGCTGTATACTTCTTGCATGCATTTTACGCGTGTAGACGGGCGGGGCGTACTGCATCTCTGTCATAAGCATTTTCCAGCGGTATACAGACCAAAACGAGCAAACTATGATATTGATGAATTTTTAAAAGATACATTATAAACAGGTAGGTAGTATCGCATTTAAAAAAATGAGGTTTATTGACATTATCAATTTTGTATTTATTAATAACAATATAAATTCTGACATTTGTAATTGAGCAAATTCGAATATAGTATGTGAATATTTTGACTTATATTGTTATTAATAACATTTTAGGTTCTAAATTTGATAATATTTATAAGTATAATAAGTTATATAATATAGTAATAATAAGTTTTGCCCTAAAGAGCATAGTTTCCGAGATATCGGCCTAAAACATTTTTCCAAGATGGCGCTTGATGTACCACCTGGATCTGTCAGCATTTTGTGATTTGAGTAAGTGACCTTAAACCATATAAAACAAAAAATTGGATCGGAAATTTAGTGCGAGGTTAAATTCTATCTTTACTGGCTTATTCTGAACAGCTAGAGAACAAACAGATTACAATCCGGATCAGATCGACTCACTAGATACACCGTGTTACATTACTTCACCATACCTTCTTTTATCTCGGTTTACAGCTCTAGCAACCAGAATATAACCACAGACTCAATAACTAGGGTGCAGAGTTCATAATTACGGCTTAAAGCGAAAATATCCGTAAAGCGGGTCTCTATTGTTGCACTGAACACAAATAGGCCATTGTCGGAAGACAATGTTACTGCCTATGATAGCTATCTGACGTACTTACGCATGGAATATTAAAACAAAGATGGAATGGCCTTTTGTTTAAAACCTGAATAAAACATTAAGACAAAAACAGAATAAAAATGTTAAAGGCGTACTAGAAAATGAGCATTTTGAGAACTTGTATAACATGTTCTTTTTATTCTTTCTATTAATTATGGTTATTTATTTGGTATTGTGTAATAGTAGTTAATACGGTAAGGTGACATAAAAAAAGTGTGCTGTGTCTTACCTAGGCTAATTATTATTAGGTGGCTTACAGTTAATCTAAAATTTGTTCAATGTTACATTATACTATATATCCATGACAAACCAGTTGTATATATATATTTATATATTATAATATAAATAACCTATAAATTATCTCAAACTTTCACTTAAGCAACAGTACACATACAAGCTAATGTTATTACTCGTAGTTTATATGTAAGTGGTAGAGTAGACACTGTAGTTTCTTGTTAATAAAAAATGCATGTTTTAGCTATATTTTGGATAATTATATGATTTTAAACATATAATAATACTTAAGTACTAGTAATAAAACTTAAATAAAATAAATAGACATGACGGGACACCGCCATTGGCAAATGTTATGAATCATACAACCAATAAATGCAGCATTTTTTGCAACAATAAAAAGAACCACGGTAATATAAATAAAAATTAGTTTTATTGTAGTGTGCAGGCATGTGTAGGCACACTACAATATAATATGCCTCTCCTGTTCACTTGGCCATTCTAACAGGTAATTTAGTTAGCAATTCTGCGGTGAATGCCTTTTATGACGGCTTTACAGAGCAATTAATCGAGTAGCAGCTACCGGGTCGTTATATAAATGATGACGTTAATGCTTTTAGAATACAAAAGGCTATAATGCTACTTGTTATAGCCTTCATACTTATACAACGGCGCTCGGCTATTTGATCTAAATATATCAATTAGGGTACCTATTGTTGGATTGTGATGCCTCCATTAGCTCCGTTGGCAGTGGTCCTGCCTTGGAAGTGCGGGTTCCCAGGTTCGATCCCTGACCGAGGCTTCTTCGGGTTTCTTGATCTGTTATTGTGTGTCCATGCCGTGTTGAGCTCGCTCACGATGATCGTAGGCTTGTAAGGGAACGGGTCCGCGAACGATGATTAATTGCGGCTCATAAAAGGACACGACCCCAGTACGAGTAAAAGTTAGCTTTAGACCATATTACCCAGGATAAACGCATTGACGTCCTTTTATCACGTTTCAATGGGTAGTTGCCAAGGGTCGACTTGCGACAACGTTTTAGCTTTTAGCAAACGGAATACTGGAGGTTTAATATTATATAATAACAGAAAAAGGGTAATAATTAATTTTCTTGATTCCAACACAAATACCGTTTCACCGGCATCGTACAATAGTATTTTTTGTATATATTTTGGTAATGCAACATTATTAGAATTCAACATTTTCGGAATTCGACTTTGTGTACCTGAAAGGATTTTAGGTTATGCCTTACGTTATGGGTATTAAAGGAGTTAGTTTATGTATGGTTGATATAAATGGGCATACTCTCGTATAACTAAAAATTAAAGGAAGATTTGATGTAACTTGATTGAAACTATCGTCAGTATTACACATTTTAATGTTATTTTGACGGTTTAACTTACGCGGTAGGTATAGTCGAATATCTCGACCGGTTTCGTGACCGTCCGGGCCACTTCTTCGTGGAGTACTTACGCACTCGGCTGCGTTCGCGCTAGTACTAGACGGTTACGAAACCGGTTGAGATATTCGACTATAACTACCGCGTAAGTTAAACCGTCAAAATAAGCTTAAGAAGATTTGATGTGTTCATTCTCATGTTTTTTTTGTAACTGCAATAACTATAGAGCGAAATGCTTAAGCATATTCACATTCACGTGTTTTTCTTTAAAACCATTAAAAGGTTACAAGTTCCCAATGCAATAGAAAAGTGAGTACTGCACTTTATAAATAATTGAAAAACCTTTTCGCTAGTACAAACATTAAATCAGCAGAACTAAGAAAACTTCATTGGCGATTTTACGACTCCGTTCTCAACCTGAATCCAATAAGTTTTCAATTTAAATTTACCGATTGGATACGTTTTACACATTCTGAATTTTATTTATACCTCCCTCAAAAACGTAGACGAAGTTATACGTTTCACAAGTTACCCGACCATATTTTAAGTTTCAGTTGTAAAACGTGGAACAGTTTATAACAAAAATAAAATTGAACCGACTTAAACACTAAAAAGGGTGAAATAACTTGTTGAAGTCAACACCATGATGCTTCAAAAGTGTCTATTATCATAATATTGTCCACATGGTACCAACTTCCACAAGTTACTTCACGCTCTTTATGGTTAAACATTTTTTTTTCACCATTTTTAGAGACCCTTGCTACTTACGGGATCGATTGTCATTCACCGTCAATGATAATATTATCAAAATAATCAAAATAGGCGAAACACTTTTCAGTTATTGGACTGCAACTAAAAAACTGCTAGACCGAATTTGATGAAATTTACATGGGACCACCTAGGAAGTATACTCTAGCAAAGAAAAAAAGACAAAATCGGTTCATACCGAACAAAGTTATGCGCGAACACCCTGTAATATAATTTCATATATGATCATGTTTTATTGCATAAATCCTTATTTGATTGTATATTTAAAAACTATTTCGATACTGACCAACAATATGGAAAATTTAACAATTAAAGATAAATGATGCAATAACACAGAGGAGATGTCACAGACAAAAGATTTTAATTTGGATTTTAAGAGAGAGAGATAATGGATTCCTGAAAAAGAAAACCAATTATTATTTTTAAGATTGGATCGATGCTATAAGGCCAATAATAATAAAACGCTTATCATTATGTGTCGTATATCCCCATAGAGGAATTGATTTTGGAGTGGGATAGGCTTTGCCATCGACCTTGGAGCCATTGGGCTTGAGAAGGACTGGCTCGATGTCATAGGCCAATAATAATTAAGAGTTCGCCGTTATAAAAGGGACTCCGTAAAGTGAAACTTCGTCAGGTCACGTTATAGAAAGAGGGACTCCGTAAAGTGAAACTTCGTCAGGTCACGTTATAGAAAGAGGGACTCCGTAAAGTGAAACTTCGTCAGGTCATGTTATAGAAAGAGGGACTCCGTAAAGTGAAACTTCGTCAGGTCACGTTATAGAAAGAGGGACTCCGTAAAGTGAAACTTCGTCAGGTCACGTTATAGAAAGAGGGACTCCGTAAAGTGAAACTTCGTCAGGTCACGTTATAGAAAGAGGGACTCCGTAAAGTGAAACTTCGTCAGGTCACGTTATAGAAAGAGGGACTCCGTAAAGTGAAACTTCGTCAGGTCACGTTATCTATATAATATATGCTGTTAATAAAATTAGACAATTAACTGATGTAGACACAGCTAGAATAGTTTATTTTAGTTATTTCCATATCCAGCGTTATGACTTATGGCATACTGCTCTGGGGATGTTCTGCAGATATTAATTCTATTTTTATACTGCAAAAAAGGGCTATACGAGCGATCTACAGTTTAGCTCCCAGAGTTTCCCTTAGACAGAAGTTTAAAGACATAAACATTCTGTTGTCTCTCAGTTTATCTATGAAAATCTAATGTATGTAAAGAAAAACATTAGCAGTTTTGATAAAAGGAGTGATGCTCATTCCATCAACACGCGAAATAAGCACAAGAAAGAAAGAAAGAATAAAGAAAATATATTTATTCATGATATACACGCAACATAACAAGCTATCCGTACATGTAACGCGTCTCCACAGAATAAGTCATTCTTTTATGGGACAATGTATACGATTCTAAAATAAAGTTCCCAATGTTATCCGAGATTTGCCTATTAATAAGTTTAAAATTACTATTAAAACTAAACTCTGTCAAAAAGGTTATTACTAAATTTCGTTTGACTTTATGTATATTACTAATCTTACTTTTTTTTATTATTATATTTATTATTAGCTAGCTAGGTATTCTTCTTAATGTAAGTATCTGTTACGTTACAACCCATAAAAATATATACGATCGAATTGAGAACCTTCTTTTTTTGAAGTCGGTTATAAAGTCCCTGGATGACAGAGCTTTGTTTTGTGGTCTAACCTTAAACTAAACACTTATTGGCTTAGTGTTGCTTAACAACGCCATCTATTGTCAAGTAGCTTTAGCGTTTCTGTGTCGGGTTTTCATTGCCTGAAAACACGGATAAAACGACGTTTTCTAAAAATAAAACGTAGATAGATCAAATTTATGGCCTCCCAAACCCTCTGCATACAAAATTTCATGAAAATTTTGGAGCCGTTTCTGGGAATCTGATTAATATACATGATGTGTGATGAGTTATGATTATGAACAATAGTTCTGTCTGTATTTAAAAGTTACCATAAAGATCTGTATAACAGATATGTACAGACGTTTTTCCTAATTTTATAATTGAGCTCATAGATACCGCCGATCTATTTTGACTTCTACGAAGACAAAAGATCTGTTTTTATAACATTAACATTACACTAACAGAAATCAATAATACGTCGAAAATAAAACACTGTTTATAAATTTACTATCTGCCTGTCATGTTTGTCGAAATAAACAATACGTCGAATAATAATTGTGTAGGAAATAACTACCTGTCTGTTATGCCGTCTATTTATCGTCCGAGGATGTAAATTTTTCTCTCTATAAATTTCAATGTGTGAGATCGCTAAGCAGGCGTTAGTGCTTTAAAAAAGTAATACTATAAAATTATGACAGCTTGCGACGTCAATACGAAAATTAAAGTATTTCTAAAAATACTTCTTTCGGTTGGATAGTGCTCTCAAAGCTATTCAATAGATGTCGCTCCGTCCCCGTAAGGCGGTTAAATTAGATAGAGAGTTAAAATTCGATGCTCGGACCTCGAGCCTCGGTGGTCTAGATGGTCATGACATCTGACACGGATATTCAGAAGACGCGGGTTCAAATCCCGTCCGAGGATGTGAATTTTTCTCTATATACATTTCAATGTCTATCTATTTCTTTGTAGGTTGTAACTATAAAAATGTTTATATATATAATATAGTTCGATCGTTATCACATTAAAGTTACTTACTTTTTCGACCTCTGGCAGACTACTACACTGTCACATCTAGCCAAGTTACAAAATCAAAATTGTTTATAAAAAATAATTAAAGATATGCTACTATAGGTGGTACCGAATATAACTCCATGTAGTTTCAAAGTTACATTCTGACTTTGTCCCTGAAAATAAGATAAGTATATGTCATCGAAATATGACGTCACTATTAAAGTATATTTTGAAGTTAACGTTAACATAATCAGCCCATTTTGTTCCCACTGCTGCGATTCGAGCCTTCCGGCTCGCAACAAAGTCAAGGGAGAGGAATCTCAGAGAGAGGAGTTGGGACATAATCCACCATGCGGGCCCAGTGCGGCTTGGTGGATAGCTTAGTGGCCAACCCATATCGAAGTTTTCAGGCCGCCCGAAGTCCTTCGACATAGCCTAACGACTGTTCAGTTGTCTTAAGACAAACAACCGGGACCGACAGCTTAACGTGCCCTCCGAAGCACGGAAGCGCTCAGTCGAATAATGCCACTAGCGGTCACCCATCCAAGTCCTGACCGCAGCAAGTGTTGCTTAACTTGTTGATCGGTTAAGATCGCCAAGTCGAGCTCCGCTACGAGCGTTAGTATGCGTTAAAGTTAACGTGTTCAAATAATATGAGCTTATGTTACGGCATAACGTTTAAATTCTGCAAGACTAGAAGGTGCTGTACGTTATTAAAACACAATTTGAACAACTAGGTATTTAATGAAATTAAAGGATATGAAATACAATATTTCATATTATTGGAACGAAGTGAAAGGGGGCTAGACGGAAAAAATTCTTACGAAAAGTTGTCACGACACTTTTTGCTATAGTAAGCTGTCTGTCTGTCTCTCTCTCTCTTATAGAAAGCAAGTGCGGCGTCGCATGTTTCTCTGTCTGTCTCTCTCTCTTATAGAAAGCAAGCCAGATGTTGTAATCGTAGCAAGTGGCGCCATTTAGTTCCGTAAATTTATACTAGATGGCGACTCAGGTAAAGTTAGCTCGCGGAAGCATTTCATTCACTGGATGTAATATGTAATTTTGAGAAATATATATTATTGAACACTTACTAATACGCAGAAAGGAGTTTTATTGAAGTAACCCTATACGCGCGTTTATCGGAACCTATTATTGGAATATTTACCATGGTTTTGTATTTTTAGCATTATTTTTTCTGATGAGGAACTTCGTTCCATCCGGGTGTCCCTTGACACCTCTCAAGTTTTTATTATTTTATATTTATTTAGATGCAATAACTACTGCTTATGATCTACACAATCGATATCGAAATAGAAGTAATGTAAGTTTTTTCTGCAAAACGATCGGGTTCGATTTATTATATTGTTCGCTATGAATATTACCAGATGTCCAATGGTTCCTAAGGACTTCGCACTAAGGTAAATCAAACTACTTGTTCGGTTTCCTAGTGGTTGAATACGTTAATTATTACAAAACATGAAAATTGGTACTGACTTCAACACCAAAAAAGTGTGAAATAACTTGTCGAAATCGGTACCATGTACATAATATTGTGATAATAGGTACTTTTGACTATAATGGTTCCATTTTTTGGTAAACAAAATATCACCTTTATAATGACCCTTGCTAATTACGAGATCGAGTCACTTACCGTCAATGATGATATCATCAAATCATGAAAATAGGTGAAACACTTTATTGAAGTGTAACTCAAAAACTGCTGGACAGAATTTGATGAAATTTAAATGGAACCACCTCTCAGAAGTATGCTCTACCAAACAAATATTATTTTGAGACAAAAATTCACAAACTGATAATTAATCCATTATCCATTCAATTTTATATTAATTAATTCTTAATATGAGATCATACATAAACATACTCAAAAGCATAAACATGAACGTACTCAAAAATACATTCAGCCGAAAATACAACCTACTTCTTTCTTGAAGTCGGTTAAAAATTACGCTCATTATAATTTTTCACTAATGAAAGGAGATTAATTCCGTAAGACTTACAAGCACAGAAGTCAGACAGAGGAGAGCGCTTCGAGGCGATTGCTTATCATTGAATATAAAGGTACGTTGGTGCCTGGTATTGATAGAATCAAATAGCACCCTGTGGCCTCTTAAAAGTAATTACATTAATAGATGAACAGGAGGCGGAGCATAGCACTTGTGGTCAGACTATAATGAAATATTTTAATAAGTATACGGTAAAATAAATGCAGTTTTGTATCGTGAATAGTCTACGGCAGTCGTGTCACCAACGCCTTTCTCTTATTTCCTCGACGCCGCTTCCCGGAGGAAATTGTACTTTTCCCTGAGTCTGGGAAATGAACTCGTTTATTTCATGTTTTCAGAGAGCTCAAATGGTTTAAAGTCTGCGGGAGTGTTTACAGATTATTTAACTAAGGCTGTTTATTTTGAAAATTGCGGAAGTTGAGTTGTTGTTTTTATTTGTTACTAGGTATTAGCCACACCCTATCATTATCATATCTAGTCGGAGCAAAGACACGATAGGTGCGATGAAGAGCGAAGCGAGGTGGAGCGTGAGGTTCGATGGCGACCACACAACGCGCGAGCCGAGCGAGCGCAGCGAGCTTGCCGCGGCAGTTGCTGGCGAAGCGCCAGAAATAGGCTAACCTACACCTCGTTATGGGTGTAACTTAACTAAAAATTAATAAATTTGATTTGATTTGATAAGGATGTAACGCAGCACTCTTGGGATAAAATTCTTGTCGAATATATGTCCCGTCGAAGCCAACGACTTCACAAACTATGTTTTTTCGAAGTAAGCGACTTGTCGAAGTATTGAAATGTCGAAACTCAGTTTGACAGCCCTTTCTAGAACTAAAAGTTTCATGTGGCTCTGTGTTGCTGAAGATAGTGCCCTTCACACCCTAACACGATAATGTCAATGTGGTGGTCAACCAAGACGGTATTTTACAGTAGAGACCTACCAGCTAGTAAGTCGGGTTTCCTCGCCTCTTACGATTAGTGAGTAATCTTTAATTCAGTCCATTCGTGTGAAAAATTATAAAGCAAGCACGCGCGTAGTTCAAAAGTTGCACTTCAAATATTGTCTTCTCTCTCTATAAAATTCTAGTGATGTTGGGACACATATCTGGTAATATCCGGTATAATCCGGTGAGATTATTGGATTTTATCCCTAACAGGGTTGGCATGTATTGTAAATTCGAGGTGAAAACATCGAGGTAGGTGATTGTTCGTAACGGCATTTTACGCGGATAACATTTTCAGACCAGTTTTTTAATATAAACTGCATAGCTTTTTCATCAGCAAGCCCAAAAAAGATAAAAAGTATTTTCGCTAACCGAAACTCGCTATGAAACAAACGTCGTTTGACATATTTTAGAACGGTTTCTAAATCACCTCTATTTTTTTAACATTGTGTGCTATGGCGACGGTTTTGATAGCCGATAAAAAAAATTGGCAAATTTTCTTGCTAAATTTGGCTTGTTTTCTGTTTGACTAATCGACTACATTCCTGCCGAAAAATGCCAAATAAATAAATATTAATTGGGTAGCCATACAACAAATGTGTGTTTTTACTATTTTTATGCTCAATATTAATAACGGTTACAGGTGACACCTTAAATTTTCACAGAATATGTAGTTGTATATTACCTTTCAAAATAAATAAATATTTTTTATTCATTTAACAAACTTAATTTTTAATCAATTTTTACTCGATCTTAATAAAGGCCAATTAGCCAGTTTTTTTTTGCACACCGTACTTGAGCGCCAAAATGACGTCAAGCGTCTAGTTAATGTGACCGCGTTGTACAGTAGCTGCGTCTCCACAGAATAATGTCATTCTTTTATGGGACAATGTATACGATTCTATAATAAAGTTCCCAATGTTATCCGAGATTTGCCTATTAATAAGTTAAAAATTACTATTAAAACTAAACTCTGTCAAAAAGGTTATTACAAAATTTCGGATAACTTGGAGGATAAAACAGCTTGGGACTGATCACTCCAGGATCTACCTACTCCCCCCCCGAAGGGTTCTCGCATTGACGTGGCGGGGGGGCTCAGTAACCGTGGCTAGGTACACCACGGTGAAGCCAAGAGGAACCCAGGGGCTGCGCTGGCGTTGGGGTGCGCTGGCCGGCTCAGGCGGGCCGCTCCTATGGGCTTTGGCCGCCAAGTCCACATAGGAGTGGCGGGGTCCGGGCGCTTTGGCGCAGACTCGAGGAGGTGGGGCCCGGGCGCTTTGGCGCAGGCTCGAGGAGGTGGGGCCCGGGCGCTTTGGCGCAGGCTCGAGGAGGGGGGGCCCGGGCACTTTGGTGCAGGCTCGAGGAGGCGGGGTCCGGGCGCTCGGCGCAGACTCGAGGAGGTGGGGTCGCGGGGGGGCTATCCCTTGTGGCTGACGTAGCAGGCGGTGGGGCTACGTATCCGACCCACCGCAGGGAGACCACGGGCGACCAGACACGGGGAAGTCTGGCGCCCATTGTTGGCGAGTTTGGTCTCCGAGGCAGTTGCGGCGCGCCATGTGTTCTGGCGTGCCGCGAAGAGAAGGGTCCGGCAACGGACAGCCACGGCGGGTTCGCGGTCGTGTGGAAAATCTGTCCCGCGTTCCCGCCGAGGGCGGCAGTGACGGAACACCCCGGGGTTTTGGTGGGTATACGGACTCCCACATAACCACCTCCCTCCCCGTGGTGGGTGGTATCCATAAAGGATTTCCCCGGGACAAAAAAAAAAAAAAAAATAATCATAAAAAAAAAAAAAAAAGGATCTACCTACTCGTGTATTACCATGTCACGCTACACTACCAAGTGTAGCGTGCCTTGCCCTACTGATACCATTATTATGGTCTCTTTTGTAAGGCAACACACTGGAGCTAAAAATAAACGAACATTTGTTATACACATTAAGAAATTGGCGATACGAAAAAATGCAAAAAGACAATCCCGCTGAGTTTCTTGCCGAATCTTCTCAGTCGTGGTCGCGTTCCGATCCGGTTGTCGATTTAAGAAATATTAAATGTAATATGACAATATGTAAGTGCCCCCGTAGGCCTACATAGAATAAACGATTTCATTAATTCATTCACGCCTTGCTATCTGATTATAAGGAGTAACACAAAGTTACTTTTCATCATTTCATCATTATCAGCCGGAAGACGTCCACTGCTGAACATATGCCTCCCCCATAGAACGCCACTTGGACCGGCTACTCGCTTCCTGCATCCAGCGATTCCCCGCGGTTTTTATGAGGTCGTCGGTCCACCTAGCGGGGGGCTGGCCTACACTACGCCTTCCGGTGCGTGGTCGCCACTCGAGAACCTTTCTTCCCCATCGGTTATCAGTTCTGCGAGCGATGTGGCCTGCCCATTGCCACTTCAACTTGCTAATTTTGAGAGCTATGTCGGTGACCTTAGTTCTCCTACGGATCTCCTCATTTCGGATCTTATCACGCACGGAAACCCCAAGCATAGCCCTCTCCATTGCTCGTTGAGCGACTTCAAGCTTGTTAATGAGGCCCACAGTAAGGGACCACGTCTCAGTGCCATAAGTCATCGCTGAAAACACACACTGGTTGAAAACCTTGGTTTTCAGGCTCTGAGGTATTGGGGACGAAAAGATGGATCGAAGCTTCCCGAACGCTTCCCATCCGAGCTGGATTCTTCGTGCGACCTCCTTTTTGAAGTTGGACCTACCTAATTGGACAGTCTGTCCCAGGTAGACGTACTCTTCTACAACTTCGAGTGTATCGTTTCCAATAATTACCGGTATAGGTGGAACATGGACATTGGACAGTATTTTCGTCTTATCCATGTTCATCTTAAGACCAACCTGTTGGGAAACTCTACTGAGGTCGTTGAGCATGGTGCCGATATCCTCGAGTGACTCCGCCATTATAACTATATCATCGGCAAAACGAAGGTTAGTGATGTATATGCCATTAATGTTGATGCCAGATCCTTTTCAGTCCAAAAGTTTGAAAACATCCTCCAATGCGTTAGTGAACAGTTTCGGAGAGATGACGTCTCCCTGTCTCACACCTCTCTGCAATGAAATTTGTTCCGTACTCTGGTCCTGTAATCGGACTGACATAGTGGCCTTGCTGTATAAACACTTCAACGCTTCGATATACCTATAGTCAATTTGGCATCGCTGCAAGGACTGCAGTATGGCCCACTTCTCGATAGAATCGAAGGCTTTCTCGTAATCCACAAACGCTAGACACAGTGGCTGATTATACTCTTCGGTCTTCTGTATAATCTGCCGTAGTGTATGAATGTGGTCTTCGGTGCTAAAGCCTCTTCGGAAACGGGCTTGTTCGGGAGGCTGGAACTCATCAAACCTGCGTGCGAGACGGTTCGTGATGACTCGCGAAAACAGTTTGTACACGTGGCTCAAGAGCGATATGGGCCTATAATTCTTCAATAAGGTTTTATCACCTTTTTTGAAGAACAGCACCACCACGCTCTTGTGCCACGATTCCGGCGTTTTGCCTTCGAAGATGACAGAATTGAATAACTTCTGGAGGACTAAAAGTATCGGTCTACCACCCGCTCTCAGAAGTTCAGTCGTAATTCCGTCCTCTCCTGGCGCCTTGTTGTTCTTAAGCTGTTTGAGAGCCATTCTAATCTCGTACAGGCTGATGTCCGGGATGTCTTCGATATAGTGTCGGAATAACTTTGCTCTGGTGTCCTGAGCTGCTTCAGTACGGGTTCGCGCGTCGAGGTATATAACTGTCGATAGAAGCTCTCAATCTCTCTCAGAATCTCAGGCTTGGATGAAACGATACTGCCATTTTCGGTCTTCAGTTTTGTCATTTGGCTTTGCCCAATAGACGAATCCTTTGCTTTTTTAATTACTTTTATTTTCGATAAAAGACTTCGAGTTCCGTCTAGGAATGTAATAATAATATAATATCCGAAACCTATCACGAGGTGGCGCGAACAAAGCCGCGGGCGGGTTAGTGTTACATCCAATACCTTTAAACGAGCAATTCTTGTATATATATAAAATGAATCTCGGAAACGGCTCCAAACTATTTTCATGAAATTTAGTATGCAGGGTGTTTCGGAGGCGATAAATCGATTAGCGGTACAACTTTTCCCAAAAATATGATTAACCAAAAGAAACGAAACAAAGCTCGGTCATCCAGATACTAACTCTCGTATTTTTAAACAAGCAAAAGTAATTACTCGTACTTATGGAACAGTAATTACTTAAGTAACGGTTTTGAAGAATTTGAATTGAATTTGCCTGAAGTTAGAACTGTCAAAGGCTAGAATTCTTAGCCAAGAATATTGTATATATATATATATATATATTTCGCATATTTGATTTTCAATACGAAAAAACCGTTTTTATTTGACTTAGTAAACAGTCCAAACATGCTTTTTTAGTTCTAAGTGGTAACCCTGTTTTTCTACTTCATAATAATACAAAAGTTGCCACAGTCGTTGGAAGTCAATGCTTGCTATGAACAGGTAGTTCCGGAAATGGGTTTCGGTTACGGACAGAGTTTTACGGATACGTGACTAATGGAAATGATATGGAGTGGTGCTTAGAAGCAAATAAATCCGCTTGATTATATGCACACTATCTTTTTACAATATATTACTAGCTATACTGTCCTCGATCATTATAAACTACATACCTGTTTATTCTTGGTTTATGGTTGGCTGGTACAGTTGGGACCCTGCCGTTTGAGCCGCTTGTCCTGTGTACATATGTCTGTTGGAAAACTAAAATGCCTAGTTTAGGACCTGAAGATCTCTCTCTTCATCCACAATGTTGTTTTATAATATTTTATACAGCACGTTTGATGTCAAAATTAAATGTTCATATGTTGGTTATGTCAAGACCTATGTACATCACCATTTCTTAGATTTTATAATTTTTTATACAGTAATTTTGATGTGAAAATCAAATGCGCAAAATGTTGGCTTTATATACATATGACAATAGTCATAATCCTACCCTAAAACTGTAGCTATAGTCTCTTGCCAATTATGTATTATCAAATCCACAATAATCTACAAATAATAATAATATTACCAAGAGGAAAGATTTGTTTGTTTGTTTGAGTTGAAAAGGCTCCGAAACTACTGGAACGATTTGATAAAATCTTCTACTATTCCAATCGTATATTATCCCTAATGAACATAGGCTATACTTACATTTTAATTCATCATCATCATCATCATCACCCATCACCACGTGGGTGAAACCGCAGAGCGCAGCTAGTAATATTATAACGAGGAAATATTTGTTTGTTTGTTTGAAATGAATAGGCTCGGAATCTACTGCCCCGATTATTTATTATACCACTACACACGAAAAAATATTTATACCACTAGAATCCTAAATGATCCCTGATGAACATATATATATCCATCATCATCCATCGCCATGCGGGTGAAACCACGGAGCGCCGCTAGTTATTGCATAAATCCATTTCTCTTCATTACAAAAACAGCACTCCCAAAGATTAAAGAGATTTTTTAATACCGGTCAGAATTTTTGTGAGTATTAAAATTTATAATCCGGTGCTTTATCATGCACTTTAATCCGTAAACGCGTATATACCGGTATTACCGGACATCTGCGCGCGCCCGTCACTACGATTTACGCGCGTTATGCAAAGTTATGTCCATAACTTGGCTGCGTGTCGAGCGTATAAATTGCAGGTGTCAGGGGCACAGAATAAGTAAAAGCATGTAAGAGGAGCGATTTAAATTTGACTGAAGGGTAGAAACCGTACTTGAAGTTGTATTAAAGATTTTAATAATAATTTTACCCTAATTCGCGGTCTTTGTGTTGTGGGACTTCTGATTTTGTACTAAATTGTTTATGAAATGTTAAGTCTTTTGTAGTAGAGTAGGAATAGTAAAGCCTGTAACTTAGATAGAAGATAATAAAAGATAACGTAGAAGATAACTTGTGCATTGGCGTAGCCAGGTTGTTGTCATGGGGCCAAAGGGGCCAACCAAAATCATTAGTCTACTGGATTTAATAATTTTTTATCGCATTTTCTGGGGTACCAGGTAAACTTCAGGCCCGACCCCTTTTTTGACGCTCTGGGTATGTGAAAGTGTCTACCGGAAGGCAGTATACCCACTAAACTTCTGCGGTGTTCCGTCACTGCCGCCTTTGGCGGGAATGCGGAAACCCTTTTGCACACGACTGCTAACCCACCGGGCCTTTCCCATGCCGGACTCGTCTCCTTTGAAGAAACATGGCGCGCTACAACCGCCTCGGGAGACCAAACCCGCAAATGGACGCCAGACTCCCCCGAGTCTGGACGCCCGCGATCCCCCTACGATGGTTCAGGTGAGCAGCCATCTTATGGTGGCAGCCCCGCCAAGACCGAGGAGGGTAATACCGGCACTCATCTCCCGCCGCGGCCTCCGAATCTCAGCCGCAGTGCAGCCCATACGACATCACAACCCGCTTCAGTCGCCATGACACCTATACATCACCGCAACCTACAGTGACCGCTACCATGTATACTTGGAGGACAAAGCCCGTAACGGAGATAATGGGCCCACGGTCTCTCCTCGGGCCCGCTATACCCACCACAGCCAGGCCCGTTTGCCAGGTTGGCTTCACTGTAACCCATGCCACGGGTACTGAGCCCCCCCGCCACGCCTCGTGGAGGTTACGCCCGCCCCTGCCCTAAACTGGCTACGTCAATGAACTTATATAACTACATAATATGTACCGACAATGTATTTCTAAATAGGAAAACTAATTCTTTTAAGTGCAGTTTTTCTAAGAGAGAGTGCTACTGCGTTGGCTACTTTCAAATTAATTACTTTGTGAGTAGATGCATTTAAATAAATTATACTCCGCTCTAGGGATGGGTAAGTCTCACTGTCGAGCTAGAGATTTTCATGATTATTTACACTGTTGCGCCAGGTAGCTCAGGGACCTGATAGAAGTTGCAGGACGATGAATGCAAGCCGCTTATGCCTAGGTAGGCTTTTGTAAATGTATGTGGCAGGCTTATGTTCAACAGTGGATGTCCTATAGCTGATTATGATGATGAGCACAAGCATTACTGCGAATTTAAGTGTATGAAGGGCACTGAAGCAATTGAAATGTTTTGGGCGATTAGAACTCAAACATCTATAAGTATCTCAGGATGATGAGTGCAGTGCAGTGACACGCAATAATTCACGTTAAATCTTTGGATGGCACTGCAGCTGTGCTGGGAAGTATGTTACCAGTACCACCACGCACGCTACATTCCTGTCTGGTCATTTAATATTAAAATGTATTGAAGATCTATTCAGTAATTTGCATTACGGCATCTGAGGTCTCGTTTTTTCAGACATATTGACCATTATAATATTATTGTGATCACCACAGTTAGGCCGATTTACACAAAACCTCGATAAATATAATTGTTCAAAACAAATAAAAAGTTACGTGCGGTATTTTTTTTAACACTTACTGGCTTGCGAACGCGGCGAGGAGTGTTCAATTACACTTTGGCACTTTGTAGTGATTCAAACAATAAAAAAGTCTGCATTAATACACTGCGTCACCTGTGTATCTTATTACTTTAATTATTTAATTTCTTGCCGATAAAACATATTTCTTTATGAAAACAAAACTATACATAAACATTCTAGCTTATGCATCCTTATTTAAATTATATAGTAGTGAAATTGTAAAACGAATAGTTGATGTGTCACACGAGCAATATATTGCGGGTCGGACCTTCAAAGGTTGGAAGCCCGGTCGTCCATCACAAAGGGTGACGGGGCCAGAGCACGATTTAATTCGGTTTTGAGTCGTTGTAACAGTGTAACGGCCTGAGAAAGGCCCTTCACACGCCATCATGCTTCCATAACGCTTTTTGGAAACGGGTTTTCATGTTTCTTATAAATCATAGGTACACTTGAGTTTTTCTACCGACTTTCAAAAAAGATAAGGTAGGTACTCAATTAGACTGACTTTCGACTGGGTGAACCTATTCTCAAAATTCTTTTTTAATTTGAAACCTGGAGCTTTCCGCCTGGCCCCGTTTGAATTTCATCAAATTCGGTTCTGTAGTTTTTGAGTTACACTCCAAGAACTGAATAGAATGGAAGTCTGTAAATTTTTTTCAAATTATACTTGTTATGTGAGCGGGTTCCTTAGTGTTAGGCGGTAACCTCTGCCATTTACCTGCGACCATCTTTCTTCTGCCTGTAATTTCACCGGCACCTAAAAAAATAGACTATTAACTGATGAAGACACAGCTAGAACAGTTTATTTTAGTTATTTCCATAGCGTTATGACTTATGGCATACTGCTCTGGGGATGTTCTGCAGATATTAATTCTATTTTTATACTGCAAAAAAGGGCTATACGAGCGATCTACAGTTTAGCTCCCAGTTTCCCTTAGACAGAAGTTTAAAGACATAAACAATCTAACTGTTGTCTCTCAGTTTATCTATGAAAATCTAATGTATGTAAAGAAAAACATTAGCAGTTTTGATAAAAGGAGTGATGCTCATTCCATCAACACGCGAAATAAGCACAAGCTATCCGTACATGTAACGCGTCTCCACAGAATAAGTCATTCTTTTATGGGACAATGTATACGATTCTATAATAAAGTTCCCAATGTTATCCAAGATTTGCCTATTAATAAGTTTAAAATTACTATTAAAACTAAACTCTGTCAAAAAGGTTATTACTAAATTTCGGATTACTTGGAGGATAAAACAGGTTGGGACTGATCACTCCAGGATCTATCTACTCGTGTACTAAGATGTCATTTTAAGTGTAGCGTGTCTTACCCTACTGATATCATTATTATGTTCTCTTTTGTAAGGCAGCACACTGGAGCTAATTTAAATTTATAATATTTGTAGTAGCTAAGTAAAAACATTGTAAAACATGTACCTATATAAAAAGAATGGCCCCGAGTTTATTGCCGCTTCTTCTCGGTAGGCTCTATATATTTTGGAACGCGGCGGTAGTCTTTAAAGTACATTATAATGAAAAAATAACGTTCATAAGTGCTTCTTTGATGCCTAAATTGAATAAATGATTTTGACTTTGACTTTGACCACTGACACTCCAAACTGACACATAGCACTGCGAACATTATTACTTTGAGATAGAAATAGGCATGATGGCAATGCTTCCAAATATCATAAAGAAGAAGGGTTTGTTTGTTTGAATTGAACAGGGTTCAAAACTGCTGGACCGATTTGAAAAATTCTTTCACGATTATAATCCTACATTATCCCTGATGAACATAGGCTACATATTTTGATTCATCACCACGCGGGTGAAACTGCGGAGCGCAGCTAGTTTATATAATATAGTAATTGTTTTATACAAACTTCGCAACATGTTCACCTCAAACAGACACAACAGACAACAGACAGAATACATCTGCCGTGCGATTCTCTAATGATTCGTCGATGCGCTCGTCGACGAATCTAGCGAGCTCACCGATGTCAAATACTTTATGAGATATCGCCCTTGTACACAAGATTGTTTTTCCAACGTTTCTAGTCATCTCGTCGTTGTTTCACGCATGTTGTCAAAGATGCAACGATGTTTGCTCTTAGAGAATCGCACGGCTGTACCTCTACAATGATTTGGCAACATAAATGTCATCTATAGTCGATACTCGATCTCGTCTATTAAGTTTGTGATTGGCGTACTCGCTGTCAATTTTAGTTCTGCAATTGATCGCGAGGTGGCACTGTTCTTTTTTTCATAAATTTTTCCGCGGCATCGATATCGAGCATCGATTGGTGTCAATATTGTAAATTCATGGTAGACCTACAGAAGTAAAAACCGTGTGTAGTTCGTGTGAAAATTATCTGGTATAAAATATATCTGTCGTCTAGATTGGATGCTGCTGAGAACCACTGTGCAGTGACAAAACCGTAATGCAGAACTCGATCGTATGTAGGATGTCCTTTGTGGTGGATGTATTTCAATTTAAGCATTCAAACAACTATCGCATTTGTGAGATCCCGCCCAAAAGCATTCCTACTTGAAACAACTGAACTTAACAAATGAAAGTACGAGTACAACTTGAAAAATTTAATACCGACTTCCATTCTATTCAGTTATTGAAGTATATCTCAAAAACTACTGGACCAAATTTGATGAAATTTTGGGACCACACGGAAAGCACCAGCTTTAAAACAAAAAAAAGTATTTTGAGAATCGGTTCACTCAGTCGAAAGTTATGAGGTAACAAACATAAAAAAATAAAAAAAGAATACAGTCGAATTGAGTACCTCCTCCTTTTTTTGGAAGTCGGTAGAAGAAATGGTTGTCTGTAAAGTCGGTTTACGGACGATAATTTTACGTGATTACGTCATAAGACAAGCCGAACGCTTAGGCCGATCGTGCCTCTCTATCGCTTATTCTGCGCTCGCGCCTAATATTATAATAATGTATCACAACTTTTTACTAAATGCACATGAAAATAATACGGTATAGCAATTCATTTAAAAAAAATGTGTCCGTGTATGTTCCGAATCCCCGAAACTGCTGAACCAATTATGACTGGACTTTATTCTTTAAATATTATTTTGACGGTATAACTTACGCAGTAGGTACAGTCGAGCTCGGACGGTTTCGTGACTTTCCGGGCCACTTCATAGAGCAATCGTTTGCGGTATAAGGAGTAACACGGTTAAAGGGTAGAAAATGAAAAAGATTTTCGCACAAAAATACGTTTTTATTGCAACGCCACGTGAGCTAAAGCGCGGACCGGACAGTTATTCAAACATAAACTGTGTAGTACTGTACCATAGATATAAAATACTTTCTACGACGTGTCGCAGCGACACTACTGGTTCGCGTCTGGTACTGGTAGCGTCGCGTTGTCTGGTACTGAGCGGCAGACGACACTGTCGCCCGACCGCAGATCAGTGGTGACGCTCGCGGGTACCAATCTACCTAGTAAAACGACTAAAAAACTTTTAAACTAAACCTTTCGTATCGCTTTTCAAATGCATCTGCAGTCGCGTTCGAAATCAGACTGCAGCTACATGGAGCGACGACGTGTCGCGGCGACATGAAGCGACGACAAGTCGTCCGCTGCGGCTACGTGTAGCCGGCTACCAACTTGTACCTTTAAACGGATTAAATGCCGCCTTCTAGGGGTCCTGTGATCAAACTAATAAAATCCCACGTTCAGCACAATACAACTGCTTGCATCGGGAACGTTATGATTAAAATATGATAGGCGGTATATAAACATAATTTTCATACCATCTGCTCGAAAATGTACAATTACATATTACACAGGATCGGAATATTATACATCCCCAGGGCTGTAATGTTGTATGAAACTCCCATGGGCGTAAATCGATTTGGATTTGGAACGTCAATTGTAGGATAACTCTTAATACGGAGACAGCATACAGAAAGTAAATGAAAAAAGGCGCGATTGTACTATAGGCAGTGTGATTGTTGTGCACCGCGTTGCTATGGGTTACGTACGGCCCGCGGTTATATTATTGCATTTTTGTATTCGCGGTGTATTTTTGCATTCAATGTTCAAGTTACGTGTCTGTAATGAATTTGTAACAATTTACGGTGTTTGGTGTTATTTTAACAACTTCTATAAAATGTTATATTTTTTAACGTGGTGCACGTTACTGTGCCGAAATATCGGGAGCTCCAAATGCATCGTGGTCTACATCTCGTGCTAATTATAATTTAGCTAACAACCACGAATGTCTAAAACAGTGTTTTCCATAAAAAGATATTACTCTGTCCCTCTACTACGGGACAAATATGTCCAAGTTAAATATTAACTATTAAATTATTTAAATTTTTACTAAATAACTGCTTTTTTAAAGCTCTGTGTTTATATTGTCTCGTAGTAGGTATGAAAAGTAGAGTATGCACCTCAAGAATAAAGCCTGTCTTCGTCTTGGGCGGCTTTAACTCCTCGCTTCACTCATAATTCTACATAACTCCCTCGCTTTGTACGGGAACTATTTTTTAATACCCTCGCTGCGCTCAGGGATTAACTCAAGAGTCCCCGTTGCACTCAAGGTTCAATATACCGCCCGTGAAGTAAGACACTGCTTCACTCCCTCGGTGCATAATCTACTAACTTTATACCTAACAGAGACTGATCGACACGTGGGCAGTGCTTGAGTCTCTCCAACGGTGCCGTATTGACTATCGGTATATTGAAGTGCTGAAGTGTTTGAAAAAACGCCAACATGTCAGTCCGAGTACAGAAGCAGAGTTCTAAGGCAGTTCCATTGCAAAGAGGCGTGAGGCAGGAAGACGTTATAGCTCCGAAACTGTTCATGTTCACTGTTATTGCGCTGCATTGGAAGACGCCTTCAAGTTCTTGGAAGGGCAAGGACTTGGCATCAATATCAACGGCGAGTACATCACTCACCTTCCATTTGCCGACGATATTGTAGTCATGGCAGAATCCATGGAAGACCTCAGTACAATGCTCTAAGGCCTCCATCGAGTTTCCCTTAAGATGAACATGGACAAGACGAAAATTATGTCTAATGCCCATGTTGTGCCTACCCAATATCAGTTGGGAACTCAGTTCTCGAAATTGTTGACGAATACATCTACCTGGGACAGACAGTCAAACTAGGCAGATCCAAATTCGAGAAAGAGGTCAATCGTCGAATCCAACTCGGCTGGGCAGCGTTCCGGAAATTTCGCGAAGTCTTCTCGTCTAAAATACTTCAGTGCCTCAAGACAAGAGTCTTCGACCAATGTGTGTTACCAGTGATGACTTATGGCACTGAATCGTGGTCTCTTACTATGGGCTTCATAGATAAGCTCAAAGTCGCACAACGAGCAGCAACGAGCAACGAGAGGGCTATGCTCGAGGTTTTTCTTACGTTGATCGAATCAGAAATGAGGAGATCCGTAGAAGAACGAAAGTCACCGACACAGAAGATGAGCCAGTTAAAGTAGCAGTGGGCAGGGCACATAGCACGCGGAACAGATGGCCGATGGGGCCGATGGGGCACAGACACGGTGGACAGACGACCTGATAAAGGTTGCAGGACGACGTTGGATGCAGGCCGCTTCCTGTCCGGTCCTTTTGGAAAATTATGGGGGAGGCGTATGTTCAGCAGTGGACGTCCTACTGCTGAGATGATACCTAACAGACAACTGTCATCCAGTCTACCCGTGACCATGATCACTGAACTGTGTTCGAAAAGTCGTCGGGATAAAATAATATAAAATTATACGCAATTCTTTTAAAGTTTTTTTAATCTCCCTAATATTATAAATGTCAAAAATTGGATGGATGAATAAATGTTGGTTACTCTTTCACGCTTAAACGGCTAGACCAATTTTGATGAATTTTGGTATGAAGGTAGATGATGCACTGGATTAACATATAGGATACTTTTCATCATCATCATCATCCATCACCACGCAAGTGTAACCGCAGGGCGCAGCAAGTTCCACCTAAATTAAAGTTTATTTCGTTAAGATATAGTAAGAAGCTTTTTGGTAACATAGCTGTCATACGGTTTGCATGTTTACTCGTACCAGACATTTGAAGGTATAGCAAATTTGCGAAATTTAGTGGAAAATCTTAATTATAAGAAGAAATAGATGAAATGACAAGATTTTACTTCTTACTATATCTATTAATGAAATAAACTTCGACTTACTTTTTAACCGACTTCAAAAGAAGTAGGAGGTTACTCAATTCGACCGTATATTTTGTTATGTGTGTTCGCGGATAACTTCATCGTTTATGAGCCGATTGTAATGATTATTTTTTTGTTTGATAGAGTATACTTCCGTGGTGGTTCCATATAAGCTTCATCAAATTCGGTCAAGCAGTTTTTGACTTACACTCCAAAAACTGAAAAGTGTTGATTTAACTTGATGGTATCATCATTGACGGTGTATCCCGTAAGTAGATTACTAGAAAGGGTGAAAAAAAAATTGTAGATGTCGGTTCTATTTTTTGATAATGTTTTATTTTATTTTAAAATGATTAATAAAATATTTTAAGAATTTTACTATCGCGTTTTTTATAGCTGAGCCATCTTTTTCCAGCCCAGTATAGCTTGTGTCACGAGTCACGAGCAATATTGTGAGCATCGGACCATGAATGGCTGGCAGCTTGATTGTACATCACAAAGGCTGACCGGACCTGAGCATGATTTAACACAGTTTGAACCCGTAACAGAGTAAAGCTTTTATATTAAGTGATGCAATTAGTGAATATAACAATATAACATTAAATAAAACCAAATTTACTTAGATGCTCTTAGCAAGAGTTGTATAGCACGATGTACTTAGGGTTAGCATATCGAAAAGATGAGTTTCTTTTCACACTCACACACACACACACTCTCTCTCTCACGGACACACTCACACACAATAGTAACTAATTGTAAATAAATCAGATATGTTTTGTATGTGTATACTGCCTTCTATAACCCGCGTAACCCTTCAAGAGTCGTTATATTATAACAATGAAATTTCTATTGTGTCTGGCCGCATGATGACTAATGACCTTTGATGGATTAAGTTAAGTGTAACGCACTGGCTTTCAGAAATGTTTTATATGAATACAGCCGTGCGATTCTCTAATTATTCGTTGACGACCTCGTTACAGTATAAATATAGAGAACAGTACGGAAACTACCTATACACGTTCGAAACGGCTCACTCACACAAACATGCGCATCGATGAGACCCCTAAGCGGTTGTCGCGGCGCTGTCAGTAGTGAGGCCGCATTAACACGAGTGGTCACGTATAAGTTTATTTTCGCTTAACTAGGCTTAGTTTCCAAACTGTTGCATCTTTATACTGTGACCTCGTCGACGAGCTCACCGATGTCAAATACTTTATGAGATATCGCCCTTGTACATAAGGTTATTTTTCCAACGTTTCTTGTCATTTCTTCATTTGTTTCACGGATGTTGTCAAAGATGCAACAATGTTTACTCTCAGAGAACCGCACGGCTGGATGTTTTCAATACAATATGCGATACGCCTATTTACTTTGACGTTTACTTACTACGAAGAAATAATATCAGGAAGATTACCTTCCCTAAAAAAATGACCCAATAAAAGTCATGCTAAATCAATAACATCGTTCACGCCGCTATGACTCAGCTGTCATAGTAGACGTTGCAGCACGCGCGTGGACCAATCCCTGCTTTTCTTCTGAAATTTAAACCAATCACCGAACATGTCTATTTGTAACCTCGGAAGTAATTCGTATTTGGAATCATACGTGGTTTTGGTTTGAAGGACCACTTTTTCTGTGGAATTTGTTCTGAGTTATGCTTCCTGACAATATTTCTTCGTAGTTTACTTATATACTTTTCAAATGCAATTCATTTTAAAATATTTACATATTTATTGAACGCTTGGTTTCAATACAAATCGTGATACTTGCGTGATCTATCAATACATTTCGATTATTATAAATGTTAACGCACAAGTTTTCACAAAGTCAAAATCATTTATTAAATTTAGGCATTAAATACGGACTTATGTACGTCAATTATTCATTATAATGTACTTTAAAGACTCTACAGCCGCGTTCCAAAACATTTAGAGTCTACCGAGAAGAAGCGGCAAGAAACTCGGGGCCGTTCTTTGCATATAGATTTTTACAATGTTTCTACTTAGGTACTATTAATATTACATTTTATGGGTGGCAGACGACAACTTGCCAGAAGTGGAGTATTCCAAGCATCTTTGTCTTCTTGTTGTATAATGTCGGATTTTATAATACAATCTTTTTTTATTAAAACGTTTTTACAGTCAACACGTTTTTCCCTCTGTGAGCTTAGTGTGAGAGTTTAAAAACGCGCACAATTTCATAGGAACGACTTATTAGTCTTCGCAAGTATAAAACTATTAAAAGTGTGGTGATCACTATTTAATTTATATTTATGTATTTTTTTACGAACAAACAAGTATTATATTTGCAAATACATATAAGGAAGGCAAAGTTAATATATTGCTTCCTTTAAATAAATCTTTCAAAGATTCGCGAGGACACATTTCGTAAATAGCTCTAAAAGCATGTTTTTGTAGGATAAAGAAGCTCTCTATATCAGCCGCTGAACAGTTCAAATTAGTATGTACCCTAATTATTTAATACATTCATAGTGTACTAAATAACAATAAAGTCTTTAGGATTGTCCCTATGTCTTAATGATTTGTAAAATGCGATTATGAAAGACTTAATTACATGAATTTTATATATCACTAAAGGAAAATTTCGTTTGGTTATTATGCAAATAAGTTTTTTATACCTAAAACTTATGAAATAAATGATTATGAAAAGGCTCCGGAAATTTTGCGAAGTCTTCTCGTCTAAAATACCTCAGTGCCTCAAGACAAGAGTCTTTGACCAATGTGTGTTACCAGTGATGACTTATGGCACTGAAACTTGGTCTCTTACTATGGGCCTCTTACTACTAGTAAGCTCATAGTCGCACAACGAGCTATGGAGAGGGCTATGCTCGGGGTTTCTCTAAGTGGTCGAATCAGAAATGAGGAGATTAGTAGAAGAACGAAAGTCACCGACATAGCCCAGAAGATAAGCCAGTTGAAGTGGCAGTGGGAAGGGCACATAGCACGCAGAACAGATGGCCGATGGGTCCGCAAGGTTCTGGAGTGGAGACCACGGACCGGCAAGCGCAGCGTAGGTCGTCCACCGACACGGTGGACAGACGACCTGATAAAGGTCGCAGGTCGCAGGTCGCGGTTTGACGTTGGATGCAAGCCGCTTCCAACCGGTCCTTTTGGAAATTATGGGGGAGGCCTATGTTCAGCAGTGTCCTGTCAGTCCTACGGCTGAGATGATGATGGTGATTATAAAAAAATATTAAATTTCAAACTAACCTCATTCATATAGTTCCAGGCTTGACAGGCCCGCACGGGGCTGAGTGGCTTGTAGTGGTTTCCAAAGGTATACATGTAGAACAGCCATGGTGCAGGGAAGAGCATCGTGAACATGTCGCAGAGGGCCATGGCCATGAGCACCATGTTGGTTGGAGTCCGCATGTGGCGACGGGAGAGGACCACCACTATCAGGGTGTTAGCGACTATCGTTGTTGCCAGAAGGAACGGTGCGATGTATCTGAAAAAGAGAATTCTCTTTTTATTCTTGAAAAGAAAAACAGTCCAGACGCATTTTAGAACTCTGTAAAATTATTTCTTTTGCAAGACATTTTCAAGCCAAGAAAAAAATATTTCGCAGTATTCTTACGGTTTCTTAAAAACATTCAGTCTTACCCCGGTGCACCTCAACTCTAATTGACTAATCATGCCAAAAAGCAGCAAGAAGTATATTTTTTACAATCAGTTATTATAAATTTTACCCTGTTGAATTTTCTAGTACTTCTTGTTTTTCCCAGAAATAAATTTGCTTACAAATAATACAAAGGTTTTCACGAAATAAAATCATTTTTATTAAATAATGTGGGCGAACCCAATTATAAATTTTCGAGGTAATTCAAAGACCTTTTTATGTAAAATAATGAAGTTTCGGATGTAATACGATTTAGGTTCTGAGGTACTTTCCCCATTATTCATTAAATTACGAAGACTTAATATGTTACATTATTTTTAACGTATGATTCTGGCGTAATAATCTGATATCTATCCATCTATATAAAAATGAACCCGTATTTCTCCTGGTCACGCTGTAACTTGAGAACGGATGAAACAATCTCGATAATTTTTTTTTTGTGTGAATTATTGTCATGAAAAGGTTCTTATGAAAGAAAAACCAGGAAGAGACGGGAGTTTATGGCAAGGCCGAAGGCCGAACTTACCACGCGAACGAAGTCGCGGACAGTCGCTAGTAATTTATAAATGAAATCATTCGGAAATAGTCGAATTCAATGTTACACAAATTAAATGTTGTGCCGATTAAATGTTTAACCTATTTGTTTCGCCCCTAAAACCTAAATGCACAAAACACCCTAAGATGCACAAAACACCCCAAGCGGGACGTCAGTGCAGGCCTCTTTGCCTCCAAAACGAAAAAGAATAAGGCCCCTAAATCATTTCTCCATCGCATTCGTATCCGAAACTAAAAAGGTGATATAAATCTGACTCACAAGGCGGAAGGCATTGTAACTCCTGTGGGCCTTGCAAATAACTGCAACGTAACGTTTTGTTCACGTAAAACAGTACGAACTGTCGTTTATCGCGAACAACTGTGACACAGATAACTCATTGTTTGTACGCCGAAGCACGACGCGTTGTTGCCAACGATACGAATACTTTTCCGCAAACTGTTTGTGCTACGGCTTCACTACTTTAAGTATGTTCTATCTGTGTTTGGCTTAGGCTGCACTTGCTGGTCCGTGTTCTCCAGAGGCCGTAGCACAAACAATTTGCGAAAATCTGTTTCACAATCTGTGTCACATTTGCCCTGGGTAAATGAAAGTTTCTACTGTTTGACGTGAATGACACTTTACAATACACTTACGCCTACGGCCTACGGAACCATTTAGTTACGGCCTACACTTCTTCTACAAGACTAAACTCGAAAAGTCACGTGGGAACACAAAAGAAACGTGGACTACTATAAAAGAAATATGCAACTACAGCCAAAATAAAAGCAGCGCGCAACCTTTGCTAAAAATAAAAAATGACCCCATTCATTCACTAAATTATGTCAACGCATTTTTCACTTCTATTGGGCAGAAATTAGCTAACGTAACACTTACTAAACTAAACAAAACTGACATGGAGTTGGCCAGTACAGCCATTGCTACAAACAAGACCTCCCCGTCCGGTTCCCTTTCACTATTTTTAACGGATGCTAGGGAAGTTGCAAGTACCATCGCCAACCTGAAATCCAATAGTGCGCCTGGCTGGGACAGAATAACGTCGTCTCTAATAAAATAATGTTCTCATTATCTAGCTGAACCTATTGCCCACCTCTGTAATCTGAGCTATTCTGATGGCGTTTTTCCATCAATATTTAAAAAAGCTATAGTCTGTCCCATCTACAAGGCCGGGGAAGAAGAGCTACCTTCTAACTACAGGCCTATTTCCATCCTGCCAACTTTGTCTAAAATCGTAGAAAAAATTGCTAATAGGAGATTGGTGGCGTATCTGAAAAAAAAACAATATCTTAGCAAGCAATCAGTATGGATTTCGGTCCCGTAAGTGAACGGATGACGCTGAGCTTCAGTTGACAACGTTAACGACTAAGTACCTGGATATGGGCCAAAAATATGCTGCAGTCTTTTTAGACCTGCAGAAAGCTTTTGACACGGTCTCCATTCCGATACTTTTAGCACGGTTGCAGGGAATTGGAATAAGAGGTATAGCACACGATTGGTTCACAGACTATCTGACGGATCGTAAACAGCAGGTGAAGATTTGTCAGTTTGTTAGTGACAGTGATGTATGCAACTACGGGGTCCCACAAGGCAGCACGCTAGGTCCAACGTTATTTTTGATTTATATTAACGAGTTATGCAATCTTAAATAAAATAATGCTGACATTCTTATGTTTGCTGACGATACAGTCCTCTTATTTCATGGTTCGTCTTGGACAGAGGTACATAAGCTGGCAGAAGATGGTTTGGCTTTTGTTACTTCTTGGTTGGAAGACAATCTTCTGTCGTTAAATACGGCCAAAACAAAATTTATGTGTTTTAGAAAAGCTGAAAGGGACACAATCTCCACTAATATTAAAATCGTTGCGCACACATTTCCACGTAATCGTTCCAACACAACTCGTTCCAATTGCACGTGTAGCACTCTTGCTCGCGTAGATATCTACAAATACTTGGGAGTAACGGTTGATGATAAAATGACTTGGAAACCGCATATACATTTAGTCTCTACTCGAATAAGAAGACTTATATATGCATTTAAGCTACTTCGCAATGTTGCGGACAAAAACCTCTTGCTACAGAATTACAAAGCACTTAATGAATCCATTATTAGTTACTGTATCTGTTCATGGGAAAGCGCTGTTAAGACTCACATGTTAGAGGTAGAGCGTGCTCAACGCGCTCTGCTTAAGGTAATAATGTTTTTGCCATTCAGACACTCCACAACTGACTTATATAAAAAGTGCAATGTCTTTTCGGTTAGAAAACACTTTGTTGACCAAAGCATCAAAAGATACCACAAACTCACAATTCCACTTCTACCTGTCAATAAAAAGAGGATTGTGAAATGTCCTATTCCGAGTTACAAGTGTGCTTTGGCATGGAGGCATTATAATCACATCGGACCTATTTTATATAATATGCTGAACTCTAAAATTAAAATAATAAACCCCTCACACAAATTAAAAAATATTTTAAAAGACTGGCTAGTTTGATTATGATCTCCTTGAAAATATTTTCGTAAAAATTGGTTGAAATTCAAACTATCACACACCCACACTTTACACATTTATAAACTTATTTGGTAACACTTTGCACAGGTGTTGTCAGGCCTGTGCAATTGTTTTGTGTATTTTTATTGTTTTATTATCTCAGATTTGTTTCTTGTTTTATATTATTTAAGTTATAGTTAGTTTATATATTTGCTTATTGTTAAATCTACTTATTTGGGGAAGACACTGACTGCTGCAACACAGCTTACGCTAAAGCAGCAGGCAGGGTAACCTATATTTATATGTACGATGTCTAAGAACAATAAACAATTTGAATTCGAATTTGAATTCTTCGTGCTATATGTGCATTGCGCCTTTCACCGGTACTTCCACTAGCTTATCCTTTGGGTTAGGTCGGGAAATCTCATTCATCGACGGATCTCCTCATTTACAATTCAATCTCGTAAATGAAACCCCGAGCGTAGTCCTCTGCATAGCTCATTTTGCGGTTTTGAGCTCACTTGTGAGGTCCAGAGTGAGAGACCAGAGTTAAAACGCTTTAATGAAATTAACTATTAATATGTTAAAAATTATAATCTGCCCATTATGTCTCACTGCTGGGACTTGAGCCTTCCTCTCAGAGAGAGGAGTTGAACCATTAAGTATTTATATTTTCCTCTCACATACTTCCTCTCTCTAAAAGGAGAGAAATAGCTGATATTGCTTTCCTATTTAAAATTACTTTTAGTTTAATTGATTCTCCCGAGCTATTAAGCATGATACAATTTCAAACTCCTACAGTAATAAAGCGTTTCAATCCTCTTCTATACGTTCCAGTTTTATTGTAAAAAGCAACTACAGACAATAAGACAATATGACAATAATTTAGATAAGCGAGTTGGCTTAGACTTATTCTGCACTAGTTTAGCATCGGCGAGGCAGCTGTTGAGCAGAGAATTCTTTGACAAAGTTGTTTGAGTTCATTCTACCAAATATTGAGACTGTATTGTAGTGTTCTTAACATATTATTTTTATTTAGATGTTAACCGTGAGGACCTGTAATTGTCTTTCTGTTATTCCTTATGTTTAAAAAATTATATTGCTGTTGGTGTTCCTCAAAATGAAAAATAAAATAAAATAAAAATAAATGATCCACAATGCGGGCCCAGTGCGGCTTGGGGGATAGACTAGTGGACAACCCATTTTGGATTTCAGGCCAGCCGAAGGCCTTTGACATAGCCTAACGACTGTTGTCCTAAAATAAGTAACCGGGACCTACGGCTTAACGTGCCCTCCGAATCAACGAAGCATTCAGTTAAATAATGCCACTAGGGGTCACCCATCCAACTCCTGACCACAGCAAGCGTTGCTTAACATGTTGATCGGTTAAGATCACCAAGTCAAGCTCCACTGCGAACGCTTCAGGATATCTATCCGGATTTTTATATAATTGCAAAAACCTCTGATCTGTTGATTATTGGGAAAAGAGCAAGACGGACGCGGACGGCCGCGAAAGACAATAAAGTATCAAGCGTCTAGAATGTTCTGTGCACACGGAATAGGCTATTATAAATATTATTATTAATAGGCCTATTCAGACCTGAGCGTTATTTGCTACCGCTGTGGGTAGCGACAAATACCACGCGGAACTCGATGGGTAAATAGTATGAAGTTCCATAACTGCAGCGAAACTTGTACCGCCTAGTGAGGCGGTATTTTATCTTGTTTGGCGAAACTAGTTCCGCCGGGCAACGCAGGAGCTAGTAACAGCGACAAGCTTCCATGCCAACGGATATCTCTACCGCGCGCGGTAGCGATACCCGCTCTGGTGTGAACAGCGAAATTAACACATAACCTTTCGATTTTATCTATCGCTCGTGGTAGCGAATAACGCCTAGGTCTGAATAGGCCCTTACCGAGATTGACGTTGAGTAGGGTATTACGTTGATATTTTATCATGTGGAAAATCCGAATAAAAATCCGTTCTCTTCTAATTTAGTTAAAAGAATAAAGGAAAGCTCCTTTCAATCACTTCAAAGAATCCTTTGAAAAGATTGATTGTTACAGTCTTCGCTTCAGTTGGAATTGAAGAGACATTCTTATCTTTTTACAGACAGTTAAACGTTTAATTAAGTAGCGATCAGTTTATTATTGTACTTTAAACACAACTATTAATAGCTATAGATTACTTTAATTTGTTCTATGTCTACGTTGCGACATTACGATCTTATTACGTTTTGTGTAATTTCAAGAGATCGCTTGCCTTGTAGTTTTTTTTCTTTATAAGTGAACTCCAAATTTGTTGATATCCCATTTCCCAAGATAATAAAATTAGTTGAGTAATACTTATAGCTTAAGTCTATAATTAAGAGGATTGCATAGCTAATACTTTCCATACTAAACGAAATAACTCTTTACTACCTCTCAACATTGCCCGATTTCAATGGTTTTTTTTTCATATAAAGAACGCATTGTTTACAATGCCTGTACGTTTTGATTTATTTGGTTTTTTTAAGTTCTAAAAAAGTCAATTTATAGTACTTTGAAATACTGAAAAAATTAAAACATACAGGCATAGTAAACAATGTAATGATTACACGAAAATAAATCACTAAAATCGGGCAATGTTAAAGGTAGAAAAGAGTTATTTCTTTTAGTACGGACAAGTACTAGCTATGCAATCCTCTTAAGTCACTCTCTGAGTGATAAGTACGTCACATTATAGTAAAGTGGCGGATGCTTTACTATAACTTTCTAAGTCCAAAGAAACACGAGAAAAACAAAAAATAGCATTTCACGTTTATGTACGCATTGACTACACTTGTGCACCATTACGAACACTTAACGGTTAATAATCTACCACTATTACACATGGAAAATTAGAAGAAACACAAATGTAGAAAAATTAAATAAAATCAACGAACATAAGCAATCAAACCTAGTTCTCTATAATAATATATTAGGTGCTAGCGACTGCCCGCGACTTTGTTCGCATAGTAGGCTTGGCCTTTCGGTCTCGCCATAACCTCCCATCTTTTCTTAATTTTGCTTTCATAAGAACCTTCTCCGGACAATAATTAAAACAACAAAAAAGAATTATAGAAATTGTTCCATTCGTTGTCTAGTTAAAGCGTGATCAGGAGAAATAAAGGTTAATTTTTTATATATATCATTTTTATAAATTCTTTATTCACCATAATTTTAGGTACATTATCAACTATAAGTGATAACTAGCTATTTCTAAGGAAACAAAATATAGGTACGAGTGTTACGTGCTATCTTTGTCGCTGACCACAGTTTGTAAACTAGTCAGGTATTATGTTGTACATAGGTAATACTAGATATCAACCTAGGATTCCCTTATTGTGGGATGCTAGTCTCCTGTTGTTACAAGAACTGCGATGTAGGTACCACAGTCAACCAGATACAAAAAGCAATTTAAGTTCCGCTACCTACTTAAAAAAAGTTTTTATTCTAAACTTTCGAAGTAAAAATAGACATGAAACAATAATCAAAAGTAAAAAACTAAATTATCTCCTGTATTATATGTAGTCTACCTTCAGTTATTTCAAAGTAAGTTGATGCATCACTCTTCAATTCAATTCGTTACGAAGGAAACAAAACAAACCCCAAATACAAATAGCAATAGGTAGTTAATAATTAATTAGGCACTTTAGTAATTGACAATACTTACTTTTATAAGTATACGTAAGTGCCTACTGAAGTAAGTAACCTACACTGCCTTTAAATATTATAACTAAAATGCCTTTAAATACTTTTAATATAATATAGATGATTAACACGTTCGTTAAATCTAACTGCAGATAATATTTTGGAATGGTTAGAACGTAACGATTTACGAGCAAACATTGCAAAAACGAAATGTGTTCATTTTCGAAATTATAATTCAACGGAATCTTTTTATGTTACAGTTAGAAACCAGCCAATAGACACCACGACTAATTATAAGTTTCTTGGCATATGCGTTGACCAGCATTGTAACTGGAAAGTTCACATTGAGCACATTTGTGCTAAGCTCAATCGCTTTGTATTTGCGTTAAAAAGATTACGACGCACAGTGAATGAAAATGCTGCTCTCACCGCTTATCATGGTTATGTAGCATCAGTTCTTAGGTATGGCCTTTTACTTTGGGGAAACTCTACGGACATTACCAAAGCGTTCTTGGTGCGAAAAAAGTGCATAAGAGCAATATGTGGTGTGGGTCCACTAGACTCATGTAGACCACTTTTTAAAAACTAATGGTTTTGACCTTGACCAGCTTGTATATAATGCAGGTTGGATCTTTTGTGAAGGAGCATCCTGATAAATTTGTAAAATTTGATAAAAGCGAATTTTCTGAAATGCAAAGTAGAGATCCCACAAGGTTATTGCAAAACAGCTCTCTATAAATGCAATTGCAACGCAATGGCTGTTACAGTATTCAATAAACTTCCTAGAAGTATTAGAGAGCTCTCATTAAAATTATTTAAAATTAAGCTTCACAAGTGGGTCACTGAAAATTGCTTTTATAATTTGAAAGAGTTCTTCAATTTTAAATGTAATGGTATATAATTATAAAAATCATGTAATTGTTTTATAATTAAGGTTTGGGCATTTTTATAAATAAGTTGTGACATATTTTTAATTGACATTGACATGAAGTATATAATATTGGCATTTTAATAATTGAATTTGAGCGCTATAAATTTAATATTATTATTAATTATGTCATTATTAAATTGTATATCGTATTAATAATTGTAATTCATTATGTATTCTTTAATTTCAAATGTGTAAATTTAACTCATTGACAATATTTTGTATGCCAGTCTATGGTGGAACATGCAGAACAAATGTATAAAAAAAAACCTAATTGTAACCATGTTTCGTACACTAAATCGATTTCTTTTTCTATTTCTACGTTCCCGATACAAGTAGTAGTCGCTCACAGTTTCCACAGGATTTACAGTATTATTTTATTTGTATGTCCATGATATATTACAATAAGCTTTAAATATTGTGGCCTATATTTCTTAAACTTGTTTTTCATCTCCAGCTCTGTAAGTGTACTTTAGCTCCCTTTTGTAAAAATAAATCCTTACGCTACCCACAGCTGTTTGTACGTTTATTTAGCAAACCTACTTATGTGATTTTTGAAGAGTTATTAGTTAGGCTCGTAGGGCTCAGCTGTCTTCACAGGGATTACCTCAGATATCCAAACAAACTGACAAAGTTTGTATGTTTATAAATAAATCAGCGTAGGTGTAGCATTGAGGTAATATTCCTTGACAATTGACAAAATGGCGGACCATCTGTTTAAAACATATTTTTGGTATTTCCAGAAAGCTTACGCGGACTGGCAAGGTAAATTCAGGAGGGTCGAGGGTTCCACGGAGGGGAGTCGGAGCAACCCAGTTCCTCGAAGCAGTCCGGCCCATCCTCATGGATTGGGTGCATCGAGGGCATGGGTCTCTTACCTTCCGGATGAAACAGGTCCTCTCGGGACACGGGTGCTTCGGGAGGTACTTGTGTACCGTTGTACGGAGGGAGGTGACTCCTGGGTGCAAATAGTGCGGCTGCGCGGAAGGAACCGCGCAGCATGTGCTGGAAGTTTGCCCAGGCGCGGCAGTTCCTGGTTGCAGTCGTGGGGGTGGACCTCTCCTTGTCGACCATCTTAACAAAGATGGTCGACGACGAGAGGTCATGGGAGGCGATGGTCTCTTTCTGCGAGGTTGTGATGTTGCAGAGAGAGGCCGAGGAGCGCGAGAGGGAGATACATTCCCTCTCTCTTCCGCTCCAGAGAGCGCGGACACGGAGGCGAGCCGATCGGGCGTGCACTCCGTCTCCGCTCAGAGGACCTGGGATATAGGCTGTGGGGACAGCCGGTGCCCCCATTTAAGGTTAGGACCTCACATGGTGTGGATGGCCAGCGTGTTCCGGGACATCCCACGAGGTGGTAATGTGGAGGGTTCTTTATACCCTCCCCAGAGGCTGGGCCTGCGTAGGCGGGCAGCGACGTCGGTGAGGGCTGTGGTAAATGCCCAAACAATCTTTCGTAGATTTGTGCTTTTTCAAGTTTTGACGTGTAATAGTGGTGGATTATTAACAGTTTGTTCGTAAGGGTGCACGAGTATAGGCAAAATGTACAAAATCATGACACGTTGTTTTTTTATGAGATAGGTTGGTAAACGAGCAAGCGGCTCACCTGATGATAAATGATACCGTCGCCCACGGACATCCGCACTTACCAGGGCTCGAGGATGTGTTGCCGACTTTTGAGAAAGGAAGATAGGAAGTAAGAGATAGAAAGGTTGAGAGTGGAAGGGGGGAGGGGGGAAGGAGATGGTGAACGGGGGAGGGGGGAATCGGGCCTTTGGAACCTCCCACAAACGACTGAAACGCAATAGCAAGCTATGTTACTTCACGTAGGTTTTACGTGGGAGTGTGGTACTTCCCCGGTCGTGCCGGCCCATTGAGCTGTGGGGTTACACCGTGGCTCTACCACCGGACTGTTTTTGTGTTTTTCTCTTACGTACACGCACTTTGACAGGTTTTGAGGCTGGGATTTGATTTACCATTAGAAATAAAAATTAACTTAACTACATCAAATAGCAAATGTTTTTCGCCTGCTCTTAAAACAACGGTCGATTTTCGATAAAGCTTCTGTCGCATCCAGGCTTCCTCGGCGACTTCAAAGGCGTCCCAAAATACAATCAAAATATGTATTCCGCTTGAAAAATTATTGCTTTGATTTTTTGCCGCCTTTGTGACTAGAGGCCGTCGGGTTAATGACCTTTGTTGTTAAAAAGGTTTGAGAGGGTATGCTTAGCGTTTTAGCACATACTTGGTAGGATACAGGCGACATAAGGCTTTTTGCTTTTTATACAACGGAGATTATATTTGGAAGAGAATAAAGTGGATTTAATGGTACGTATAGATAAGAATTAACGTTAGAAACGGGATATTTACCATGTATTGTATTTATTGTGAGCTCTAGATATAATGTGTGTTGGGACTCAGATCGAGTTCCAAGTGACTGTTATGCCATTGGTAATAAGCCGGAACGTAAGAAACGTGTGCTGAAGAGGGTTGACCGTTTCGTCTGCTCATAACAACACCTACCCGCACATAGTTCAGTTTACTTGTGTACATGGCGCATGCAACTGTGCCGAAATATCGAGAGCTCACAATAAATTGAATACATGGTAAATATCCCATTTCTAACGTTAATTCTCGCATTAGTGACCATGTTAGTTTAAAAACTTATATAACATATAGATAGATCTGATGTATAGACATAGATTACTTAAAAAGAGATAATAAGCATATATCAAAGTCATAAGTACCAATAAATACATACAAAATAATTTGTTAATATCTGATGCACTCTCTTTGAATATGGATGTCTAAATGTTTCTAAGCAAGTATTTACCTTTTTTACATTTGATAAACAAGCATTTGACCACAGTCTCACCTGATGGAAAGTGATGACGCGGTCGACGGTGGTACATGATTGCCTAAAAGGTACCTATTCACTCTGTATTTGAAGACTCCCGGATTGTACCTCTGTGCAAATAAAAACCGTTACTTATAAATAGCAAAAATATGTTTGCCATCAAGAGGTATATTTATATTTGCTACCAAATCATACACTTCAACAAATAATAGATTTGTTCCTGAATACAAATACAAATAATACAAATACAAATATATATATATAATTCTCGGAAAGGTAGATTATCCGGAAATAAATGGATGGTACTTGATCCGTATCATCCGCGTGGTCCGACTAGGAGTTACCCCTGGAGTTATTTATAAAACGAGGACTTCCTGAGCAAATCGAGAGCATGAGGGGGAAGTGGTGAGCAAAGCGAGCCGAGGACTTCCCGACTGGAGTGTAAGATTGTGCGCGTGGGAACTAAGTGACAACCTCAGACAAAATAAAAAAGTCAAGACAGAATGTTGCGAACAGAGAAGTGAGGCCGGTTTTCTAAACTACATTTGCGTGACTCGGTACTGTCATGGTAATTCAAATTAAATTAAATTTATAAAAAAAATATCAATAATTAATAAATTTAAATTAAATGATAATTAAAACTTTACGTGTTGCTTCCACGCGCCGCGATAGTTCGACTTACGAGCCAAGACGTAGTTTCGTTGTAGGTTTTGTATGTAAATATGTATGGACACGCCGAGCCGTAGTTTAATGGGCCTCACTTCTCTGTTCACAACATTCTGTCTTGACTTTTTTATTTTGTCTGAGGTGACAACGTGTTTTGCCGAAATACAAAACCCATTTAAGAGGAAACACGAAGGTCATGTTCCTTTAAAAGCCGAAAACAATCGCATCGCTCTGTGAACGCACAGATCCGTTCCTTTACACGCCCACGATCATCGTGAACGAGCTCGACAACGTCACCGATAACGCTCACGTCGCGACCACAACGCTCGCGGATCGAAGGTGGGTTTTTGCGGTCGTTGCGAGCTAACACTGTCAAAACATCAATTATGTATAGTATTCTTTCGATTTTAGAACAGAAAATTTGGCACGCATTTTCCGAACGCGCTTAGCGTTCTATTCGACTTGGGCATTAAAAGCATTGGAACCAAAGCGGTGCGACAGTTGTGAGCGCCTTAAGAGCGAAAAAAAAACAAGCGAAAAAAATACAAATCTATTGATGTCCCGCAGTGCCCAAAACAACCGAGCTACGAGCGCGATAGATACAACTGCAGTTTCGACCGAAATTACATATTAAAAGTACACAAATCAACGTTTCGTTGTCCCCTGATTTCTTTTCCTTTTCCAACTTTTAATACTTATTTCAATAAAAAATAAAGAAAGGCTTTGGAGGTGTTCTCAAGGTTTCCTTTATTTCATTATACCTAATCAAGTCAAAATCGTTTTCTGGATGTTTGACAGCAGAAAATCTGGCCATTTTTTTAGGTTTTTGAAGGTTAATGTCTCTTTTTTCCCGTCCCGTGCCCGTCGCGTGTCGTGCGTACAGCATGTGTACATACAAAAAAGTGCCATGTTGCACGTACACCTAACGTATATACATTTTTATACCTCTGGTTTGTAACTATAATTTTATCAGATCAAATGCACTCCATCGGTATAAACTTGCTTTTAGTTGGTCAAACTATTCAGTGTAGATTTTTTTAACTGAACTATTTTGCGTAGTTAGGAAAAACACCGAAAGAAATAGACACTCGACGGGTTAATAGTTAATTTATGAAATCTAACAAAACATGTCAATAGAGGCCATGCATTATTTGGAACCTAAATTATTGCTCTACTGGAATTATCCAGAGAGGAAACAGGGTTAGGAACAGGAAACAGGATACTACGTTTGTATGGAAAAACGGCCCTTGTGTTTCCTTTTAATTGGTGATCTGTGAAATCCTAGCTATTAAGAAGTACTGACAGTGGTGCGCCCGAGTTGCTTTGGTTTAAGTTTGGTAACATATGTCTGACGGTCACATACATCGTAGTTCTCGTCAGTAGATGAACCAGTTTGTTTTAAATTTGTGTTTAAATGATTAGGGCTGTGTCATATATAAAGAGTATTTAACAAAATAACCTTTGTGTGGGTTGCAAAAGCTGCTTTGTTCGGATAAATTTTAGTGACTTTAGATCGATAAAATTTCGGCGTAAGTCCTTTGCATGCATGTCAAGGCGCCCTTTTAACCAAACAGAGAGTTGAACGAGGCTTCATTTTCAGACACTACTGGCATTATCTAGATACAATTATACAGCAGTAGTGTTACTTATTCTGTGTTTATACGGCAAAAACTAAGAAGATAAAACAAATATAGTTTTGTCCACTTACCCGTACATAGGCTCTGCATAACTGATCGGGAATTCACATGTGACATTCAAATAAACGTGCGAATGGTTCGAGGAGCAGAAGTCATCTGACGTAAAGTTTGAATATTCCAACTGTGTGACATTTTCATAATAAGTGTTGTTTATTTTCGGTACTTCGATGACGTCACTTTCAGGATTCGGTTTGGATATGTTGTTGAACTCCCCGAAGTAGTCCACCCAATCCTTATCTCTCCCCGCCATGTTGGATTTCGGTTATCTGACAGTCCTGACAGTTGTGTGTGACATGTTTGTTTTTTCTTTTAGCGCGAAAACGGTGTCACGTCATTCTACTTTCTTTATCTGTGGACAATGGAAAATACATTGAGTTTTTTTTATCACAATGTAAGAGGCTTACAGACAATGCCTATTGTTGTATAGAGTAGCATAGAATAGGATTAGGATCGGAGTACCATAGAATAGAATTGCCGTAATGTTATATTGTTCAAGATCTTGTAAGAGACGTCTTCCGCAAAAACTACAAAAAATAAGTCATCTGTGTTATATTTTGACAACTTTAGAGAATGTTTTTCAATAGATTCCTTATAAAGAGTGTTTATTAGAGACTAGACTGTCAATTTGACAGTTGACAGTTAAATTGTAGTCAGTACGTTTTGCCATTTTATCATCCTTTATGAGTAGGTGGAAACTTAGGCCCATTTTTTAAGCGATGTTAGTCATATTTTGCCCGTACCTGGAGAGCACTACAGAAACATGATTACTGACTTCTTCGTACCTCAGTTGAATAGCATTGAAAAGACAGAGCTTTAGTTTCAACAAAATGGCGCAACGTGCTATACAGCGGGCGGCACCATCAATGTTACGCGGGAAACATTTGGTGGATGCATAATTTCGCGTAATGGACCTGTGAACTAGCCTCCACAATCGTGTAATCACACACCTTTAGCATATTTTTTTTAGAGTATGTGTTGTGCTGACACACCAGAGATGTTGGACCATTTGGAAGTCTAAATTCGCCATGTTGCTGTTAAACGATCCCAGTTGCTCGATAAAGTTGTGAAAAATTAGGCCTTCACGTTTGCGCTTTATTTGACCTAGCCGGACGGCGCTCATATGCCTGAAATCATATTTAACTCGTTGATTCGCGATTCGCTATATTTGATTGGCTAAACATGTGACTGTTTGGCCAATCAAATATAGCGAATAATGGTCTCATACTTCGTATGAGAAGTATGGGACCATAATACAACAGATTTCGCAGAAATCAACCTAATATTCCAGGAACTGCAACGTGTGTGGTTAAACATAAAGGTCATAAAATTGCCTTTTAAATAAAACCAATATCATACACATTACCGTTATATTATTTCACTTTAAGTACCGTCCAACTTGATGGCGATAATGCAGTCATCATTTATTGTCAATGGAATATCTTCCATTGTATTAACCCTTTGCGTCCCAGAGACGAACATATAGGTACATCAGTTTCATTCATAAATCTTCGTTTTAATTATCACGGTATAGGAAGGATTAAACAAATTGATATCACGTACTCGACACTATTAATCATGACCTATTATGGCGAAAACTACGTCACTTCACTGCTCCTAATGATATTGATATTGGTATCGAAATCAAGTCAATAACATCACATGGGGTCAAGAAATGTTTGATAGCTATATACTGTCTTGTGGGGTGCCGCACGATACTTATCAGAGTTAGATTTTTCTGGCGACCTCTTTGAAGAAGTTGGGCCTACCTGATTGAATGGACTGTCCAAAGTATACAATATTTTTCTGCCTAAAAATTTTAATTTCACCCTTAATGTGGTTTCTAGTTCCTATTTTTAGTATTTTTGAGATATTCGCTTAAATGAGACCTCAAGAGAAAGAACAATAACTAAGCATGTTTTCAAAAAGGTTTGAGTATAAAAATCATTATTTGTTATTTTTTAAAGCGTTGTCAAAAACAGTTTTCTTAAATTTAAATAAAAGTTGGAGATCTTCATGTGACTGTAAAAAAGAATTCTGATGACACACATGCTTGGTGCATGTGTTGTTAGATTGCTTACAAATTACTTTAATGAAATAAAATGAAAAAGTATTTACTTATTACTCAAAATAGCCATCATTTGTAATTAACGGAAAAAAATTGGGGTTTTTCTCGAAAAACCACAAACATTTCTTGAAAAATTAATAGTCATACTTCGTCTTAGACAACCATAGCTCAAAAGGGTCTAAACGGTCCGTGCTAGCGCCGCCTTAAAGTTTTGCATCGGACTCCATAATCATAATTATCGTTCAATAACAACGTTCGTTTGCAAATGAAGTCTATTTATCTGATAACGTTAATAATTACTTCCACTGAGTTTATGTGTCTGACATGTAAAGGTGTGGTTCTATATATAGCGGAAAGTGACAAGTATTGTGGTTGTAGTGATATCAGTAAACTTAATTTTCTCTGTGCATAGACACTTTTTAACTTTTATGATAAGGTAACATGGCTATCGCTTCTTGGTTCACTTAGGCGCATCGCACGGCGTATCTAGTGACATATATGCTATACCATACAACTCTCTAGTCAAACAGCACTTACTTTATCTGATAGAAATTTAGGCGATGCCTAGACAAAAACAGGCGGCTTACAAATATGACAAAACAAATTATCCCAGTTGACCATTATATAAACGTCAACCACAAAAATGTACAAAGAAACGAACGAATACACGTTTAATACTTTCAACATATATTCATTTTAATCCGAAATATATTAAATAGTCCAATCTATACTAATAAACAGATTTATAAAAAAATACCATCGACATTTAAAAATGTAAGCTCACTTAAAGTATTTTACCATACAAAACAAATGACAATATATATAATAAATGGACATATAATATATATATTATACATAATAAATGACAATATACATACAAAACAATTAGACGGTGCTTTTGTTTTGTATAATTAATTTCATATATTGTATTTTTATTTTGAAACTTTAATTAAGCTATGACTTGTAAATAATTTTGTATATATTTTTACAAAAATAGAAATTTAATCAAAAAATATAATGAATCAAATGACAGTGTAAGCACGATCCGCCAGTGATAATCATATTCTCATGTAAGTGCCAGTGTAGTTTTTTGGGAATAAAAACTCTTTAACACTTACATTTGAGGCTGCATTAAAGCCAGAGACGCGGGTGATGTAATGGAATAGAGGTGTAACGACCATGCTTTTTATTGTGTATAATTTTTTTTGTGTACCTTGTCTTCTGCGCTCATTATTATTACATTGTGATGTGATGATTTATAACGCTTTTCTCAGTCTATACCTGAGCTCAGGCTATGATCAAGGTACACGCGAGTAGAAAAAAATAAGCCTAATTACTGGCTGTGTCTGCAGTCTTGTAATAATAAAATTTCCTCCGTCCACTTTACGCATATTTTTTAATTAATATTGAGGTTAATTTACAAAATTCATCAACGTTGGTTGCTTGAGTTATCTATCTTAATGCTATCTTAAAGCTAGATACAATACTCGGTCTCCAGCGTGAGTATACAATTTAGTTATAATTCCTTGTTTCCCATTTAAACGTCGACACTCCAATATCTAGGAACAAAGTTGATACTTAAGGTTTTCCGGAAAAGGCGATGGCACCAGCAGAGGTAGTCCCCCGGGGTAATGTGGGAGAATGTGCACCAATGTAGAAGCAGGTTACGAAATAGAGAAGAAGTAGAAGAAGAAGAAGGTGTCCTGCGGGTTCTTGCCAGCCCTGGAATTGAGGTAATACCAAACATTAGGTACACATAAGGTACGTGATGTGGTATTATCCGTAGTAGCTTCAGCCACACTTTTAGTTCCTTTGAAATACAGTATACAAACTAAATTCGTAGTATTCGAGCGACGACACTATATAAGTTATAGAAGGGTAAGGACGACAGCAGGCTAGTTATTTCTATTACCTACAATAATTATATTCAAAATACAGATTTCTTTTACAATAATACTTAAATCATTACAACAATGTCGGCTTTAAGAAGGACTAAATAGCATAGGAGAGCGCGTCGACGGCTAAATAGCGGTATAACAAAATTTAATAATTTATTTATTTAAATGTAACTTTTTACTAAATATTAAGGTATTTAAGCCTGGATTTCACATCAGGAAGCACCAGATAGCTTATGAGAACGTTATAGCATGATTACTTAGCCATTTAGATGCTTAAGTACACTAATATAACAAAAAGTAAGAATTCATCTAAAATGTGACTTTTCACTAAATATAAAGCTATTTAAGCCTGGATTTCACATCAGGAAGCACCAGATAGCTTATGAGAACGTTATAGCATGATTACTTAGCCATTTAGATGCTTAAGTACACTAATATAACAAAAAGTAAGAATTCATCTAAAATGTGACTTTTCACTAAATATTAAGTTATTTAAGCCTGGATTTCACATCAGGAAGCACCAGATAGCTTATGAGAACGTTATAGCATGATTACTTAGCCATTTAGATGCTTAAGTACACTAATATATCAAAAAGTAAGAATTTATCTAAAATGTGACTTTTCACTAAATATAAAGCTATTTAAGCCTGGATTTTACATCAGGAAGCACCAGATAGCTTATGAGAACGTTATAGCATGATTACTTAGCCATTTAGATGCTTAAGTACACTAATATAACAAAAAGTAAGAATTCATCTAAAATGTGACTTTTCACTAAATATAAAGCTATTTAAGCCTGGATTTCACATCAGGAAGCACCAGATAGCTTATGAGAACGTTATAGCATGATTATTTAGCCATTTAGATGCTTAAGTACACTAATATAACAAAAAGTAAGAATTCATCTAAAATGTGACTTTTCACTAAATATTAAATTATTTAAGCCTGGATTTCACATCAGGAAGCACCAGATAGCTTATGAGAACGTTATAGCATGATAACTTAGCCATTTAGATGCTTAAGTACACTAATATATCAAAAAGTAAGAATTTATCTAAAATGTGACTTTTCACTAAATATAAAGCTATTTAAGCCTGGATTTCACATCAGGAAGCACCAGATAGCTTATGAGAACGTTATAGCATGATAACTTAGCCATTTAGATGCTTAAGTACACTAATATATATATAAAAGTAAGAATTTATCTAAAATGTGACTTTTCACTAAATATTAAGCTATTTAAGCCTGGATTTCACATCAGGAAGCACCAGATAGCTTATGAGAACGTTATAGCATGATTACTTAGCCATTTAGATGCTTAAGTACACTAATATATCAAAAAGTAAGAATTTATCTAAAATGTGACTTTTCACTAAATATAAAGCTATTTAAGCCTGGATTTCACATCAGGAAGCACCAGATAGCTTATGAGAACGTTATAGCATGATAACTTAGCCATTTAGATGCTTAAGTACACTAATATATATATAAAAGTAAGAATTTATCTAAAATGTGACTTTTCACTAAATATTAAGCTATTTAAGCCTGGATTTCACATCAGGAAGCACCAGATAGCTTATGAGAACGTTATAGCATGATTACTTAGCCATTTAGATGCTTAAGTACACTAATATATCAAAAAGTAAGAATTTATCTAAAATGTGACTTTTCACTAAATATAAAGCTATTTAAGCCTGGATTTCACATCAGGAAGCACCAGATAGCTTATGAGAACGTTATAGCATGATTACTTAGCCATTTAGATGCTTAAGTACACTAATATAACAAAAGGTAAGAATTTATACCTTATACCGACTATAGATTAGACCATTAGACTGACAAAATTTCCAACGTGAATTTATAACCAAACGAAAAGAGTAATAGGTGGGGTAGGTACCTGGTACTATCCTAGGGCAGATCTGCAGCTTGATCCACACCTTCTCCTTTGTTGTGTGGAACGAGTCCTGGAAAAGCCAAACTTAGGAAGTCAGAAACTGTCGATAACCTCAAAATAAAATCGCGGTACGTGACTCGTCCAGTTAAAATTACGGTTAGAAACAGTAACTTTTCTTACCAATTATTAGAGCCGGAGCCCAGTTGTAGTAAATTGCATGACCGAGCTCGTCTTAGTGCGAAACAATGCAATAGGCGTAGTTGAGCCCTGAAAAAATACGTTATCAGATGATGATCACTTTGCAGAGTTATTAGAAAGTCTCATGAAATTAGACCAATCCTTCACTAAGAGGGTTATTGAAACTCACCAAATTAGTAGTCGGCGACGGCTTCACTCTGAACCTTTAGCAGCAGCCAAAAAAAACTTGGAACCTCCCGTGGCTATCGTAAGTGTACGGGCCACGTAGGTTAGAATGATCCCCTCCTCTTGCAATAATATTGCCAGTCTAAGAATTACTTTTTGCCAATTTATATATTAATGGCAACACATTAGGTAAAGGTTTTTTACGATTTTACGGTGTTACAGTCTCACCTGCTAAAAAAATTACTGTAACACATTTTTTATTGTTTGCACGGATCCCTCAGAATAAAAAAATTAAACCACCAATGCCATCAAAGAAGTCCTTATTACATCAGCTGTCTACCAGTGAGAACCCCGTAAAAATGGGTAGAGCCGTTTAGGAGATAACTTTTATGAATATAAATGAAATATATATTAATTTTTTAAGTGTTCCTTTCGCTATACGCTATCATTTAGTACAAAGTGACACTTCAATTTTATTTTGTTTGTATAGGAAATAAACAAAACAAGAACAATATGAACAATAAATGAAATCAAACCGTTTGATGCGAAAAAAGGTATGAGGGTTGTTTGTTATGTAAAGTTTCTAGAAACGCTTCCGCTCATGACTTAAACACTTTACATCAAAGTTCGTCTAATTCAAGTCATTTAGTTAATGAAATTGCTTTGCCCCGGGAACGTATTTATTGGTATATGTATGTGTAGGCACCTGAATTGAAAACTATTCACTGTTTAGAGATTGCTTTGAGATTTGATTCGTATGTAGTTATATAGTTATATATTTTTAAGTTAGTGACCTAGTTTTAATAATAGATAAAAAAGAATTATCACAATCGAAAGGCTAGATTGTTCCTAGGAAACAGGGAAAAAATAGCTTTTAATCTCTAGAGACTAAAAGTGATTTGAATATAGAATGCAGGTATTGTAAGTAAATGTACCAACCACCAAAGAAATCAATCAATAACATAGTATGAACGCAAGTAAGTAACTGCAAAGAAACCGTGTGTCGAATAAAAACAATTCGCGAAGAAGTAGAAATGCGCGTGAAATACATTCCGCCGTGGTTTGTATAGTTGTTGCTTCCTGAAATTAGAATTTAAGTTATGTGTAGTTTTATAAAAACATGTCTTTCTCGAGTAAATGAGAATGAATTAAATTGTTACGATGCATTTCCATAATTGTTCAAATATAAACATAAGTGTCTAAATATTTCTACTTTATGTCTCATTGTTTGTAATTGTATGTAAATAATAAACGTGCTATTTATATGAATAAGTTCTACTATTCTAGCAAAAAATCTACTATTTAATACTTTGCAGGTGTCAGCCCTACCCTCCTAAGTTACCTTAATAATAACTTGTGTTACTCGGGTAACTTTTTCACATATCTCAATAAGCAATTGAGCTTGGAAAATTAAATTAAATTTGAAGCGAGAGCTAAGTGATAAGCCCTCGAAAGTTCCAAAGTTGCTAAATGAGATTGTGAATACTTTCGCTTGAAGTATTTTAGACGATTAATTACAGGTATATTTAGAATGACAAAATGTAACGGAATATTTGGCCGCAATTTTGCTATTTTAAACATTGTTGCTTTTTGATCGTATGGTAGGTTCTGTAAATTCTACTACCATGGAGAAAATATTTAACGTGATGTTATATACTCACATTATTATAATTTCACTGTTATTGTATTTCACCATCGAGATCGAGAGGTCCAACTTGGTTCTTCTGTTCTCTTCCGGTGCATGGTCGCCACTCGAGAACCTTTCTTGCGATTCGAGCGATGTGACCTGCCCATTGCCACTTCAACTTGCTAATTTTGAGAGCTATGTCGGTGACCTTAGTTCTCCTAGGGATCTCTTCATTTCGGATCTTATCACACATGGAAACCCCGAGCATAGCCCTCTCCATTGCTCGTTGAGCGACTTTATTGGCGATGCCAATCTAGTTAAGTTCAATGCTGCTAAAACCCAGGCGTGTCTTTTCTCCGCCAAACGGAGCCCTTTCCAAATGTCTCCTACTTTCAGGGATGTGCCCGTGCCGATAAGTAACCATTTCGAGCTTTTTGGCATCTCATTAACACCAACTCTCAATTTCAGCTCCTATATTGAGTCCAAAGCCCAGCTTGCCTGAAAAAAGCTTAGTGTTTTGGCTAAGGTGAGACAATACTTCACACCGGGACAGTTGCTTAATCTTTATCAAGCCCAAGTCCGGTCGTGTATGGAGTACTGTTCTCACCTTTGGGATGGTTCTGCCAAATACCAGCTGGAGACACTGGAAGCTATTGAGAGGAGAGCCAAGAGACTCATTAACGACGACCACCTAGTACGCAAGAGACTTCAGAGTCTCGAGCATCGCCGCATAGTCGCTTGTTTATCGGTTTTTTATCGGATACATTTCGGTGAGTGTGCAAAGGAACTTCACAATTTGATTCCGCCATCCCCATTCTATAATCGGACATCCAGAGATACTCAGAAGCGCCACCGCTTAATGGTGGATATTCCATTTACCCGGACGAAGCGATTTACTTCTTCGTTTATCATACGAACCGCTAGGGAATGGAACACCCTCCCTGAGTCGGTGTTTCCGGTTAAGTACGATATGGGGGTCTTCAAAACACGAGTGCATAGGTATCTTCTGGATAAGCGCGCTCCATCATCGATCGCATCATCACTTAGCATCAGGTGAGATAGTGGTCAAGTGATACCCAGTTCGGTATAAAAAAAAAGCTTTTTAATGAGGTTCATAGTAAGGGACCACGTCTCAGTGCCATAAGTCATCACTGGCAACACACACTGGTTGAAAACCTTAGTTTTCAGGCTCTGAGGCATTGGGGACGAAAAGATGGATCGAAGCTTCCCGAACGCGGCCCATCCGAGCTGCATTCTTCGTGCGACCTCCTTGTCAAAGTTGGACCTACCTAATTGGACAGTCTGTCCCAGGTAGGCGTACTCGTCTACAACTTCGAGTGTATCGTATCCAACAATTACCGGTATAGGTGGAACATGTACATTGGACATGATTTTCGTCTTATCCATGTTCATCTTAAGTCCAGTTATTATATTTGTAGTTGTTTAATTTTGTAATTAAGCAAATGACTCAAATACTTTTTAAACTGACGGAAAGCATATCAATTAATAGTAATTGCAGTACCATAATATAGAGGCTTTAAATTGCAAACAGCTAATGGTGATTGCAGTACCTACCTTAAACAGATTTTAAATTGTATACATTTGAGAGGAAATGCAAATGCAATAGATAATTAAATTACAATTAATTTAAAATATTATATATTATAATTCATTGTAATTTAAAATATTAAATTACAATGAAGCGCTCGTAGCGGAGCTTGACTTGGTGATCTTAACCGATCAATAAGTTAAGCACCACTTGCTGCGGTCAAGACTTGGATGGGTGAGCGCTAGTGGCATTATTCAACTGAGTGCTTCCGTGCTTCGGAGGGCACGTTAAGCCGTCGGTCCCGGTTGTTTGTCTTAGTACAACAGTCGTTAGGCTGTGTCGAAGGCCTTCTGAATGAACTACACTATTCCATGACTACATTTTAAAATTTTATTTCGTTTATTTAGTGTGTAACGTCTATATCAGTCCTAGTTTCCACTCCTAAATCTACACTCACCAATTTTAGCATGTAGTGATTCTGTATACATATCAATATAGGAATATATCTGCGTCGGATGTTTGCTTAGGTAGGGTAGATTGGAATATACCCACGTCACATCGGTTAATTTCGAAGTGGATAGATAGATCCTCCCTCATACATTACTTTATTAATATACTTCGGTCACATTGAAAAGTTGTATATGTCATATTTCACGCTATTATAAATTATTGCAATTTATTCTAATGCAATAAAAGCAATTTATTTTTCTCATTGGCAAACTATTCTACGGATGTGGCAATAACTGATTAAGGGATAAAAAAAACTCTCAAGGTATCATATATTATGAGCGTATGGTACAATATATTAAATATAATTGGAATGGAGCCAGTCCTCGATTTTTTTATGGTATAGGTGAACAAACGAGCAGGTGGCTCCCCTAATGGTATGTGATACCGTCGCCCACGGACATCCGCAGTAACAGAGGTCTCGAGGATGTGTCGCCAGACTCGCCAGCCTTTGGGGAAGGGGTGAGGGTGGAGGGGGGATGGGGAAGGGGAGGAGAAGTGGAAGGGGGAGGGGGGGAATCACAGACCGACTGAAACGCAATAGCAAGTGGCGAAGCAATATACGCAACGTGAACTTGTGTTTTAGTATTCGTAATAAGTAATCCCTGGATATTTCTCAGTATGCTATTATACGCACAAAGAAGCGTGTAATATATTGAGCCACTATCAGCTGATTAAGGTTGTATCACCGTCGATAATACCTACTGAAGGTCACAGAAACTAGGTCAGAAATGAAAATAAAATTGGAATACTGTTTTCTACATACGAGTAGTAAACAATATGACGCCCTAGCTACTTTATGTAAATATCGGAATTGCTCCCAAAGTTCTATGAACTATTCTGTGATAGAGTCGATCAAGTTGCCCTAGATTAAGTCTATCTGAGTGCTCGTCGGTTAACTGACAAAAGATTTGGATGGGTAAAAATAATTGGAAATATAGACGGTGTTCACGCGAAAGCGTGACGTCACCTCACCCACTGCGCGTCCCCCGCTACCCGCCGGTAAGGGGAAACGTCAAACGCGGCGGCTCTCGCACGCCACCACTGAGCGACACGCCTTCTGCTCGCGCGCACGCAACACTAAGTGAAATCCGCTCTGCACCGCCGCCATTTTGCCACGAGTCGGAAACGCCCCCAATAATTTTACCGACGACACATACGCGTACGCGAGTGCACAAATAAAAGGGACACTGACAATACAAACCCAAGTGAACAAGTGAACAATCGCCTTCAGCTCATATCAGCACGCCGTCGACAGCAGGACGCCTCCACGAGGACCCACGGTCACCAGCTCTCACCAGTTCCAGAGTCTCCCGACATACCCCACGGAACCCAGGTACCATTAATTCTTCCCTACCTATCGTATGGTGGCATATTGCCTCACCATATTTCCTTCGAGCCGGATATCCGGCAACATATTTTCTTTCGCTGCCGGATAAAAGAACCAGTGCTATCCCCCCCTTGTAAAAAATAATAATTCCTTTTAATACAGTCCACCCCCCATATAAGCCCTATTTAATTTACAAACTACTTATTATAGATTCAATTTAATTTAAATCCACCCCGTAATACAAATCAATTAGACTGTTGACACTCACGCGCCAAGAATACATGAGAGTTGCTAAATTCTTTACGGATTAGGCTAGCGCGATACGCGATTGTTGAGTGGCTGGCTTAACATTACTGAGTGATTAACGGCGACTGATAACGGTGTTTTTAGTCACGCTGTGTATTTATTTACGATTGTTGTTAATGGTGGTTGCAAGAAAGCCTAGTAATTAAGAATTCTTAAGGCCAGTTGCGAAACATACGACATTAAGTTTATTTATTAAGTTTAATACGGATTGTACCGAGTACGGTTAAATATTTAGTACCGAACGAATTTACAGGTTTCAATTAATATAGTAATTAAACCCTCAGCTCTTATAAGGTTTATTTAGGCGTTATTTTAACCGACTTCCGAAAAAGGAGGTGCGGAATTTCACCGACAATTAAATAATTTAATAATTTTAATTATTTTTTCCTTTTTTTTCTCTCCTTGGGTCTGACTTCGCCGTCGACGTTACGATGCCTTCCAAATCGCAGGCCGCTCGTTTTAGAGAGGGACAACGCGCTTTAATTGCCCTTTCGGAAATTGCGACGTCGTTACGAGAAGCGGAAACAGTCACCTTTTCGGCGCCGTCGCGTCCGCACGGCGTAATCGGGAACCGCCAATATCAGCCCCGCGTTTACGCGTCAGCTCAAGAGTCACCTTTTTGTACTCGCGACCGGCGGACGTGTACCGCCGCGCAGCAACCGCATGGCACCGCCATTTTATATCAGCACGAGTCACCGCGAATGACTTCGCCGCGAGTGACCTTCAGGGTGTGTTCGGCCCGACCAGACACTACTACTAAATCAGCACGTGTGTACACACGCATTCAGCCCGCCGCGTAAACCAGTGCACAACCCAAAGGGACAATACAGACATTAGAACCAAGTGACAATAGTTTTTCAGCTCATTCAGCACGCCGTCGACAGCAGCACGCCTCCAACGAGGACTTACGGTCACCAGCACTCATCAGACACAGAGCTCACCTCCGCAGGTATTTACCATCCCAATTATTCCTTACCTATTCTCTGGTTGCAGGAAACTGCTCAACCGCATCTACCCCCCCCCCCTATCATCGAGCGTATAGCTAGCAGGAAACTGCGAAACTATATTTTCCTTCGAGCCGGATATGAACCAGCGACCTATGGATGCTTCAGAACTCGGCTACGCCGCGGTTATTTACCTCCACGAAACTACACCTGATGGACAGGTACATGTGCACTTGCTCATGTCCAAATCAAAGGTAGCTCCTATTAAAAACCGCCAAACCATTCCTAAACTGGAGCTCTCAGCCGCCCACTTGTTGGCTAAGCTCATGGCCCATGTCTCGGCCCAGTTATCAGCTCACATCACCGTTCGTCAGCACATATGTTGGTCAGACAGTACCATAGTACTGGCCTGGCTGAACACGCCTGTACAATCGCTTCAGACATTTGAAGCCAACAGAGTCTCCTCAATCAAGGCAAATACATGCAATCTCACGTGGAGACATGTACCCTCCGCCCTAAATCCTGCTGACTGTGCCAGCAGGGGCATGTCAGCTCAAGATCTCTTGAAGCATGACATGTGGTGGTCACCGTCCTGGCTTAAGGACCCGCCACAAACATGGCCAGCCCTACCGCCCGCGTTGGGCCATCACGCCCTACCAGGCCTCAAGCCAAAGAAGGCCGTCGCCCACATAGCCATACCTGACCTCGACGAGACTCTGCTCACAAGATTCAGCTCACTAGATAAACTGATAGGTGTAACGGCGTGTATAAAACGATTCATACACAATTGCAGACAGGGCCGCTCTGCGCGTGTCGCTGGGCCCATTACGGTTAGCGAACGAAAGGAAGCCCTTTTACATTGGGTGCGCTCAGTACAACACAATTGCTTTGCTGAAGACATACATCGCTTAAAACACAACAAAGAATGTACGATACGTGTACAACGCCTGTCACCATTCTTAGAGAACGACTTACTGAAAGTGAGTGGTCGACTCACTCAGTCTGCTCTGCGTTACGACGCTCAGCACCCACTGATATTACCCAGCTCGAGTCCACTAGTTGATCTCATTATAGACTACTATCATAAAATTTACTGTCATCCAGGGGCGGACACTCTGCACTCACTCTTACGCCAGCAATTCTGGATATTATCAGCCCGCCGCGTTATTCGCCATCGAGTATACAAATGTATACATTGTTTTCGTTTCCGCGCTAAAACTAAGGCCCCGTACATGGCCGACCTACCCGCCGACCGCGTAAACGTTCAGCCCGTATTTAGCAAAGTCACGACGGACTTTGCTGGACCATTTTTGATAAAATCCAGTACACTTAGAAACGCCAAGCTATTAAAGGGCTACTTCTGTGTTATAACATGTCTAGCCACGAAGGCGGTCCATCTCGAACCGGTATCTGAGTTATCCACGGAAGCGTTCCTTGCGGCATTACAGCGTTTTGTTTCTAGGCGCGGTGTACCGACGTTAATTAGGTCTGATTGCGGTACAAATTATGTAGGCGCTAGGAATGAACTTAGGGAAATACAGGCCTTTCTTGCAACCAATAATGACAGTATCGCACATACGCTTTCTAAACAGCACATAACATGGTGGCTAAATCCACCAAAGGCACCCTGGTTCGGTGCACTTCATGAAACAGCGGTAAAGTCAGCTAAACAACTACTGTACCGTGTGGTCGGCGAACAACGCCTCACATTTGAAGAGTTTTCAACTCTATTAGCACGCATTGAAGCCGTGCTCAATTCACGCCCTCTCAGCCCACTCTCTTCTGACCCTGCGGATCTTGATGCTCTCACCGCAGGTCATTTCCTTATTGGCCGTCCGCTCACAGCCTTACCTGAATATTCGGTAGAAGGCCGAGCCATTTCTGCACTAAAAAGGTTCAAGCTCGTCCAATCCTTATCCCAACACTTTTGGCGATCCTGGTCCAAGTCCTACCTGCACACCCTCCAAACCCGCTCCAAATGGACTTCCCGTTCCAGCCCACCTCAAGTCGGGGAACTGGTACTGATAGTGGACGACCAGGTGCCGCCTCTACACTGGCGCATGGGCCGCATCACCAAGACGCTCCCGGGGAGGGATGGCGTCACCCGAGTGGTGGAACTCAAGACGACTTTGGGCATACTGACGCGACCTGTCCTCAAGATCGCCCGCCTGCCTATCGATTGAGCACCACACCACACCTTTGCCGCGTGGGGAATATGTTCACGCGAAAGCGTGACGTCACCTCACCCACTGCGCGTCCCCCGCTACCCGCCGGTAAGGGGAAACGTCAAACGCGGCGGCTCTCGCACGCCACCACTGAGCGACACGCCTTCTGCTCGCGCGCACGCAACACTAAGTGAAATCCGCTCTGCACCGCCGCCATTTTGCCACGAGTCGGAAACGCCCCCAATAATTTTACCGACGACACATACGCGTACGCGAGTGCACAAATAAAAGGGACACTGACAATACAAACCCAAGTGAACAAGTGAACAATCGCCTTCAGCTCATATCAGCACGCCGTCGACAGCAGGACGCCTCCACGAGGACCCACGGTCACCAGCTCTCACCAGTTCCAGAGTCTCCCGACATACCCCACGGAACCCAGGTACCATTAATTCTTCCCTACCTATCGTATGGTGGCATATTGCCTCACCAGACGGTGTCGACGCAATTAACGCGAATTGTGCTAGTTTTTTTGCTAAATTAATAAGAAGAATGATATATCGTCACCTTTTAGCGGACGTGGCTCCGTTGGAGGATACGAAAGTAGTAGTTATATTCACCCAGATAACTCTTAATTAGCCGTAATATTTCAGAAGTACGGTCAAAGGCCGTAGCACAAACAATATGCGAAAAAGTATTCGTATGATAAGCGTCAATGCGTCACGCTTTATCGTTCAAATTATGAGTGAACTGTGTCACAGTCATCCGAGATAAGTGACAGTTTGTACTATTTCACGTGAATGACACGGTAGAGCACGGACCGTTAATAATATTTAAATCTACAACATTTTTGGCGATTGCAATAACAACATTGATTTGTCATATCAATAATCGTGTTCACTCTAGAATTTAATAAAATATCATTCATTAGAAAAAATTAAGAATGCAAACAAAAATTCAATAAAACTAAGAACTTGTTTTGTTTGCAACCCGACGACGTTAAGGTGAAGTTATATTTGAAGTTAACTCTTATTGCGAAAGTATGACTAAAGTAAGGACCAGATGTAGTATAAAATTTACGATACATGTTAATATTGAAATCAATTTTTAACCGATATATTTAAAGTCCAACTTTTAGGTCGATATGTTTCGGAATTCAAAAACTATGGTAAGTTTAAATTATAAGAATAATAACATATCGTCGTACCTGAATCAACACAATATTGAACCAACCACTACTCAAATATCTTTGTTCAATGTACGGTTGATTAAATAAATTGGACGACTTCATCCGATTTACTGACAAGACCGATATTTGATCAAAAATTATAACATTTCAATCAAAAGGCTTCAACTAAAATTTAATGAACAACGACCAAAGTTTTGTTAAATGCGTAGAAATGCGATTAATGATACAAGGTACAAATACTACAAAAATAAAACAACGTTTAGACGTTTATCAACTATAGTAGAATTTATAAAACATTTGAAGTTCAGTGTACTGAACAAGGCCTGAAGAAAAAACAAATGTTTGCAAACGCAGTACCAAAAAGAAAGTAAAAAAAAGGTATTTTTGCTAAAATTTTGCAAATTACAAAGACATCTTGACGAGTGGAATGGGAATCCGTGAAATAAAGAGGAGAATCACTGCGAGTGCAGCCAGTATGCTCTATAAACTCACTCTAATATATACAAAGACATGTAAAGGGAGAATGAGAAGTGAGAAGGGAACTTGTGAAAGGGAGTGAAGAGCCAAGATTAATTAAATATCGTCTAATTTTGCAACAGAAGTCCGCAATCACTCAAGCAAATAAATAACTTGATTAGCTATATTTTATGAACATGAACCAATGCTTTGTTATTTATCTTGAACTTTAAATATAAGATGAACTACGACAGCTGAGCCTAATGATATAATCATGTTAGTTAATTGTGCCAGCCTTCGTGCCTGGAATCTTACCTAAAATTTTCAGTAGCTTTTGCCTTCTAAAATAAAATTTAAATATCATATATAAATGTATTGCTTTTTAAAGCACTAACGCCTGCTTTAGCGATCTCAAACATTAAAATTTATATAGACAAAAATTCCATCCTCGGACGGGATTCGAACCCGCGTCTTCTGACTCTCCGTGTCAGACGCCGAAAACTCTACTCTTTAATAAAAACCATAAGCGTTAAAACATCTTCTAAAAAAACATTTATATATTGAAATTTATAGAGATAAAAATTCCATCCTCGGACGGGATTCGAACCCGCGTCTTCTGACTCTCCGTGTCAGACGCCATTGACCACTTACGCCACCGAGGTTCTGGTCCGAGCATCGAATTTTAACTCTCTATTTGACTAACCGTCTTGCGGGGACGGAGCGACAAATAGAGAGTTAAAATTCGATGCTCGGAACAGAACCTCGGTGGCCTAGTTGGTCAATGGCGTCTGACACGGAGAGTCACAAGACGCGGGTTCGAATCCCGTCCGAGGATGGAATTTTTATCTATAAATGTTATTTTTAGAAGATGTTTTAACGCTTATGGTTTTTATTAAAGAGTAGAGTCCTTAAGTATTTATTTATTACTTTATTATAGTTGTTGGCACCAGAGGTAATAATATCGAGATTTGGCGAGATTCACGTTGATAAATTTTCGCAAAATCTTGACTCGGACAAAAGGTTTCGCGTATCACTGGTCAGTTTACTTATTTGTCAGTATAGCTGATTCGTCAGTATCCTTAGACGGTTTCGCAAAGCTGACAGTTTCTTTAATTAGTCAGTCTCGCTAATTCATCAGTTTCTTTATTCATCCGTTTCGTAAAGTGGTAAATTTCTTTAGTTTGTCAGTCTCGTTGATTCATCAGTTCCCATATTTTCCGTTTTCATTACGTTATTATTATCCTCATTTGTCAAAGATACTTCAATAAATATTTCGATCAATGTATTGCGCAGCACAAGACAACATTGTCATAGAAAAAAGCAATCCAAAATAATCTAGCCAGATTGCAAACGCTCCCAAGTAGTTTGATTAAATTTATGTACATCAAAACTCCCACCACGATGGCGCAAACTCTGTTCCACATAGTGATGACCCATGCATAATCCTATTCATAATAGGGGTACCTATTTTTAAAGGTTATTGCGTCCTCACCGCGATGCTTGAGACTACATGAATATTCACGAGTGCAATTCTGTTTGCATCTTATTGAATAACTTATGCTGTAAGCCTTGGCATTATTCTAATTCTTGGTTTGCATTAAAATTTCACTTTATGCTACATTAAATTAAACTGTTAATAAGTAGATGACTAGAAAATGAAAAGAGTTGAAATATGATTTACATACCTTTGTTTCTGATACTATTTATATATCTACAATACATTTACACTACTTAAAGTAATCTCGTAGTAAAACTCTGTGTGAACGAATTCGTCTGCTGTCTACAAAGAAATAAAGTAAAGTATTGTATATAATGTAATGTATAATATGCATGATGATGATAATGGACTATTGAACAATTAATATCATAATATAGTTTATACAATGTTTGTATTCACAAACATTGTATAAACTATATTATGAATCCTATACATTCGTATAGGACTATCCAACCAACTCTGACAAGTATTTTACTGATGAGCCCTACGAAGAAATAATATCAGGAATCAGGATATATAACTACAAAATTATTAATCAATCTTGAAACTTTATACAAAAGTTTGAATGGCCAAAGTCTGCTATTAATAAATTCTTCCCCTTCACTTCCTCCTGAAAACCACGAAACATAAAACTCGAAGTAACTGCCATAAATACTATAGCACTTTCCATATTTTTTCCAAAAAGCCCCCATAAATGTTAGTCCAGTGGCCATATATATAAAACCTACCTTCATATTTTTAGGCCTAGTTAATTTTTAACATCAGAAATGTAGTGGAAACAAGTCAGACCTTGCACGAGGAACGACAAGGGAACCAAATAACCTTTTTTCATAATGTAAATTCTTTTAGTTTCACAGGTAATGGTCTTTTACTATCTACATGCCTCACAAGCAAGCTCAAAGTCGCACAACGAGCTATGGAAAGGGCTATGCTCGGGGTTTCTCTACGTGATCGAATAAGAAATGAGAAGATCCGTAGATGAACTAAAGTCACCGACATAGCCCAGAAGATAAATAAGTTGAAGTGGCATTGGGCAGGGCACATAGCACGCAGAACAGATGACCGATGGGGCTGGAAGATTCTGGAGTGGAGACCGCGGACAGGCATACGCAGCGTAGGTCGTCCACTGACAAGGTGGACTGACGACCTGACAAAGGCAGCAGGACGACGTTGGATGCAACCGCTTCCAACGGGTCATTTTGGAAATTTCTGGGGGAGGCGTATGTCCAGCAATGGACTTCCTATGGCTGAGATGATGACTTGAATAATTATGTCACTTGATGCAACATTATGTATTACATAACTATTTAACTTGACGAATGGCAAATGTACAAACACGTGAGTTCAATTATAAAGTAAACAAAGAAGTATTAAAAACTCAGTAACAGTGATATTTTAACAGTGTTTTGATAGCAAAATAATCATTTAATGTATTTTTACTTTAAAACCACTGTATTGATGTTTAGAATGATGTTTAATCGTTACAAGTTTTCAATCTTATTTAAGTGGCAACATTCGCAAGCCGTAGCACGGCCATAGAATTAGTCTGATTAATCTATGGGCCATACAATAACGACGCAATTGCAATTGAGAGCAACATATAACACAATACCGAATTTGACATTAGAAGCAGTACAATCGCAGAAGCGTTGCAGTAGTGTGGCAATTGCTCAGTAGCTAAGAGAATAGCCACCCAGTTGAAGTATCAGTGGGAGGGCACATTGCACGCAGAACATTTATCAGCTCTGTCTGTCTATCCTATCTTTAAGAAGCATTAAATATTTTGAACCGTAATAGGTAATCGATTAAAATTTTCAAAGAATATGTATTATTGTGGCAGAAAAAAAAAGAATAAATGAAATGAAATTAAATATTTATTTATTGCCACAAAAAAAACAGTATACATAGAATGTTACATAAGGTGATTATTGCTGGCAAAACGGTTACACTCAGCCGTGCGATTCTGTAATGATTCCTCGATGCACTCGTCGACGAGCTCACCGATGTCAGATAGTTCACGAGATATCGCCCTTGTACATAAGGTTGCTTTTCCAACGTTTTTTGTCATCTTCTTGTACTAAATACGTTAACAATGCGATTACGTTACACTTAAATAGATGTTCGTGCTCCGCCCACTGTAGTAATAAAATAAATAGCAAAAGAGTATCAAAGTGTGAGTCTGAGCTAAGAATATATACATATAACATATACATTGTGTAGTGGTTTAGAGGTACGAAAACCATGGTCCACGAGTCTTAACTCTCCGGCTGTTTTTACATATTTTTCTCAAAGCTTTGACCCAATTTAATGAGTTTAATGATTTTAATATTGTGCACGATAATTTACTTCTAATTGGTTGTTTCCAGCAGAAATTGGGTGAAAGAAGCCAACACAAAGAGCGAATAACGTTAAGGTCAATCCAGTTCGTTACTTGGGACCGTAATGTATTTTCAAAGTGTAATTATAATATTGATTCAACATAATATATTTGATATGTTTTGAAATGTATCAATTGAAATCACAACTATTATTGGAAAGTCCGTTCACCTTACACTATGCAAACCCTTGGATTTGTCTGTTGAATTCAAAGAAAACTCATTTATATAATAAAGCCAACTTCTTTCTGAAAAAAACATAAAAGAAGAAGTAGGCATCAAGGTAAAATATAAAGAACGTCAATAATAAATTAATTTCATTTTGTGTATAGAATTATAGTCGAAAAAATGGCCATAATTACAATGTATAACTCATTATCTACGTAACTGTCGAAGTTCAAATAAATCTTACAAAAACGAAAACCACCATTGCATAGCTAGTAATTTCTATACTAAAAGAAATAACACCTTTCTACCTTTAAACATTGTCCGATTTCAGTGATTTTTTTCATGTTATCATCACATTGTTAACTATGCCGGTACGTTTTGATTTTTCAGTATTTCAAAGTTCTATGAATTTCATTTTTTAGAACTTAAAATACAGGCATATAAACAATGTGATGATAACATGAAAACAAAAATCACTGTAATGCTAATTCTCAATATTAATAACGGTAACAGATAGACACCTTAAACTTTCACAGAATATGTAGTTGTATATTACCTATCAAAGTCAAAGTCAAAATCATTTATTCAATTTAGGCATCAAAGACACACTTATGAACGTCAACTTTTCATTACTTTAAAGACTCTACCGCCGCGTTCTAAAATATATATAGCCCACCGAGAAGAAGCGGCAAGAAACTCGGGGCCATTCTTTTTATATAGATATTTACAATGTGTCTACCTTAGGTACTACAAATATTACATTTTATGGGTGGCAGAGAGACAGCTTGCCAGAAGTGGAGTAGGGCAGACTGGGTACGGTTGAAACAAAGGACGGTTGAAACAAATCAAATATCTCACGAATGGTTACTCGGGGAGCGAGAGGTGCAAGGGCAGAACGAAGCGGACGACAGGTCCGAACATGAATCTCAGTGTTGCGTTGCTCCCAGAACAGTGTTGTTGTTTACAGAAGATCATATTGTATTTTGGTACCCAAAAGTAAGTATTTTTATTCTGAGATTTATGCTAATATCCTGTGTTGTATTTAAGTCAAAGTGTTGAGTGTGTTTTTATGCTTTGTAAGGAGCTTGTAGATTACGGTTTTATAACTAGTTTCAATGTAATATTATTACTTCCATGACTTCAAACTGTTTATTATCAAAGATGATGTTGGGGATAGTTGAAACAATTTTTGTGGGTACGGTTGAAACAATACATATTTCTTTTTCATGTTTTCTAGATGCCAAGAGTTCACGTCAGAAAAACTTCCAGAGGGCAGATTAACATATCGAGTTATAAAGATGCATGTGTGGAGGTAAAAACTAGAATTTCACTAAGAAAAAAGTGACAGACCTAATCCAGAATATACAACTGAATTAACGGGTAAACCCAATTTGGAAAATAGAACTGAGTCTGCCGGTGCTTCTACATTAAATAAAAATCCATCTTAAGATGCAACGCTGCTATTATTTGCTTTTATTTAAACTGAGGAACTAAAAGAATAGACATCGGTTCAGTATCAGGCTATCAATAATTGCCCAGTTTCACCAACAGAGCAAAAAAAACATTGATGAACGACGGGAAACATTGAATACACCACCTAGACGTTACAGCAGCATTGAAATTAGGAAATTTCATCGAGACCGTCTACAAGTGCACAATAAATTTCTAATGATCCTATTGTAATCACACCGAAAGTAGTACGGCCATTATCGATAGCTGCTTCGAGGAAATCCGTAAAACCAAAAAGTGTACAATTTACATTGATACATCAGAGAAAGAAAAGAAAAGAAAAGAGCACGACGCAAGAATAAAACGGACCAAAACTAAGCAAGTTAAAAGGTTGGGTGGGAGAAATGGTAAAAATACTTCAAAAGGAAAAATAGGTAATACACAGCAGGAAATGTCATCTGTATTGTTTGTTTGTCATAATATTCAGATAGCAGATCCGGAGAAAATTGCATCCAATGCACCACTTGTAAACAGTAGGCTCACAAAGAGTGCATAGAAGGTGGTCTTACTCGTTGCTATGTTTAACACAATGGCGATTCACATTGGTCATGTATTCTGATCCTGATTCAAGACTAATTATTGTTGTCATACTGTGCCATAAGTGTGCTTATAAGTTGAATTAATGACAAAATAAAACATGTTCCAATATTATATTATGTATTATTTGCATGTGTTTTAACCGACCCCAATTACTGTTTCAACCGCCCCTGGCATGGGGACGATTGAAACTAATCGGATTGTTTTATTTAACTTCGCATACTTCTATAAATACCACCCCAGGAACTAAAATTGTATAGCCCTTTTGCAGTTGGAAACGCACTCTTTAATTTGACCCATCGTCATCATTACTTGGATCATAAACAACAATACTAAAATCAATAAATATTTTTTATTCAATCAAAAAACTTATTTTTAATCAATTTTTACTCGGTCTTGGACAAGGCCACTTGGCCGATTTTTTTTGCACACCGTACTTGAGCGCCAAAATGACGTCACATGGTCAAGCGTCTAGTTAATGTGACCGAGTTGTAGGCTTGAATGCAAACAGCGCAATATAGAGTTAATTAATTGTTTTGGGAGAGGTCTTTACTTAAAGGGGTATAAAATATAAATACATAATGTAACAAATAAATCATAATTAATTTTGGATTTCGCGATTCTAACACATTAAACAACTTTAAAGGGATTAAATCGCGTATAATTTTATAGTACCTGGATAACCCAACTTAGCTCATAGGTCATCATCATCATCATCATCTCAGCCGTAGGACGTCCACTGCTGAACATATGCCTCCCCCATGATTTTCCAAAAGGACCGGTTGGAAGCGGCCTGCATCCAACGTCGTCCTGCGACCTTCATCATTCAGCTCATAGGTAAACAATTGAATATCTTGGTGTGACATCAAACATAACTGAGCTCACAGAGTTGCCCCTCTGCGATTCAAGTTGACTTTAAAAAACGTTTTAATAAAAAAAGTTTACTATAAAGTTCGACATTATATAGAAGATAAAGATGCTTGGAATACTCCACTTCTGGCAAGCTGTCACTCTGCAACCCATAAAATGTAATATTTGTTTTACCTAAGTAAAAACATTGTAAACATCTATATAAAAAGAATGGCCCCGAGTTTCTTGCCGCGTCTTCTCGGTGGGCTCTATATATTTTGGAACGCGGAGGTAGAGTCTTTAAAGTACATTATAATGAAAAGTTGACGTTCTTTGATGCCTAAATTTAATAAATGATTTTGACTTTGACTTTGACTTTAAATACGCAGGGGGTTTATATAATTATATTAGTATTTATATTGTAGCAGTTTTTCATTGCTGAAAAAATTAAACGACTGCTTCTAACCTAGCTAGATCGATTTATCATCGCCTCGAAACCTCCTTCATACTAAATTTCATGAAAATCGTAGGAGCCGTTTCCAAGAATTCAGTTTTTTTAATGAAAAAGATAGAATCACCAAATTGTACAGAGTGTACTTTTGTTGAGGACGTAACTCACATTTTGGTGGAGTGTGTCCGAAACGAGGCTGAAAGAAACATCTTTTTATTAGAAAGTGGATATCATTTATGTAATGTTGGTTTATTTATTAGCATTTTGGCTACACCCTTGTCAAGGGAAGCCAGACGCCTTTATAAAATTGTGAAATTAGGCATTGCGCGTAGAGAATAAGCTAAGAAAGCCCCTATGAGGGTGACATATCATATGTAATACTCTCTATAAATAAATAAATATAAAAAAAAAAATCAGGAAATACAAATTAAATATTATTAGATTATTTTATCCCGATGTTTCGAACACTTTTTAGTTAACAGTCTACCCGTGACCATACTCGATTTAATCTATTTAAAGTTGTTTATCGAAAAAAACATATAATTGAACAGTAGGAAAAATAAATAGACATTAAATAAGAAGGAAATTAAGGTTTAACGATTATTTATTTCTCATAAAGAACATAGTTCGCTTATAATGAGATACACTTAATTATATAACTTAAAAGTTAATTCACTTAACTAGCTAAGTTTTTATTAATTGTTAGTCCAGGGATCTTATAAGATATATTAGAATATATTACTAAAGATAGACTAGCTTCAATTGTACGTATAGAAACTGTTCTGCAATTCAACATGTATGCAATGTTTGCATATTTCATATTGCAATGCTTATTTGTATACGCGTGCATACAAATATTGAATAATAAACGAATGTTCGAGTTTGCACGTTTTTTGAATTCCAACTTCAATTTGCTCAATATAAAGTCACTGGAATTACACTGGGTTTCCAGTGCCGCCTTGTATGATTACCTACCACACTCCCTTTTGTGATTTCTCTATAAAATATATTCCCAGAATACACAAAATATGTGTCCAATCGTCCGTATAATAAAATAAGGTGTTATCTGAGCAAAAGCTATTTACGCAAGTAAGTACATAGTAATTCAATTTTCTCCTCGTATCCCCAAAGTGATTACTGAGAATTAGCTGCTTGTTATTTAGCTATTATTTATATGTTATTTGGTTATAATTACACTTTATTGCAGCGTAAATGCGTTATTATGTGCGTAATTACCAATTTTGTTAATATTTAACATTCTAGCGGTAATTTAGGTAAGCTATGTACGTGTTGGCCTACGTGATGAAATTCTGGTCTGGGAGATTGTTTTAGGATTAAGGCACTGCAAGCACCCCTCAAATACCCAAATGTTAGCTACTTTTGGGTATTTGAGCGGGTGAAGAACTGGCCGTGACAGGAACAAGCCTTCTTCTGTAAACACGATCACTTTTTGGCATTTTCAGTTTGTTTACATATACAAAAATGAATTAAATTAATAAATTAAAAAAAACTGATCACAAAAAATATAGTAGTTCTCGCTCTAAAGATTGAGAAATGCGATACATAAGTTTATTTATCGTTTTATTAGCGATTTTTTTGCTTCAAGATGTTTAGCTGTTGGTTTTCCATATATATATAGATAAATAAAAAAGATGCAAGATAGATATCGTGCAATATTATTATATAAGTCTTTTTAGAGTTCCATAATCAAAGGGCGAAAACGGGACCATATTACTAAGACTTCGCTGTCCGTTCGTCTGTCACCAGGCTGTATCTCATGAACCGTGATAGTTAGACAGTTGGATTTTTCACGGATGATGTATTTCTGTTGTTGCTTTAATAACAAATAATAAAAAACGGGCCAAGTGCGAGTGGGACTTGCGCATAAAGGTTTCCGTAAAAATGGCAAAAAAATAATGTATGATGTATATGAGATTTATAGATCGAAAGGTACGGAAACCTTCGAGCGCTTTTATAATGTAATTACCAATGTTTATATTCATAACTTGAGGAATAGCCAGTGTACAGCGTATTACAAGTCCACTTACAACATTTCATTACCATTATCTTTGTAATAAGCATACTTGATAAGAAATGTATTCCTTAATAAGATATTTTAAATAAGACATAGCATTCACTTGGTATTTTACAATTTCTACCGACAAGAGGAGGTAATCAATTCGACTGTTTTTTTTTAATGTTTGTTACCTCATATCTCTGGATTGGGTGAACCGATTACCAAAATTCTTTTTTTGTTTGAAAGGTGGTGCTTCCCGTGTGGTTCCATTTTTTTAACTCGGTCAAGTATTTTTTGAGTTACACTCAAATAACTGATTTTACCAAGTAGTAGAATGGAAGTCGGTATTAAATTTGTCAAATTGCTTAATTTACTAATCACTATACTTCGCATTGAATATTATTTCTCTCTGTTCAACAATGTTAAACCACATGTATAAATTATTCTAAGTATTTATTAAAGTATAACAACATATCCTTTTAAATAAAGATTTTAGTCAACAATAGCTTAGATTTTATAGTTGTTCCGACATAAATTCGACGGTCAACGCTTCCTAGTGTTCACCTCGGCTAGCGAAAACAGACTAAAAAAATTATAAATAAAAAAAGAGAAAAAAATATATTCAGGCGTTACTTTGCGAAAATCTATTTTAATACGATATTAAAAGACATATTAAGTGACACTTCAACCAAAAACGGTTCGACACGTATTGCGCCTCTACACGAGGCTTAAGAGATGATGACTCGTCAAACGTCAACAAATTATCTTATGTCTATGACTACCTAATCTATTTTACTCTCTACTAGTCTATTTATATTGCTGTGATGAATATTAATAGAAGAAACTGGTCACGGCTTGAAAATATAGACGAATTTGGAAGAAATTTTGTAACTTCTTCCCAATCTTATTATACCCAATTCTCAAAGACATCAATTTTGAAAAAATGCATTGTTTCAATTACTTATACTTTTTATACCTAATTGGCGATGGTAAACGGCTTAAATTGATACGAGTTATGTAAAATTTTCGTTTTTGATGGACTCGCGGCTTTAAAATACGCGGGGGCATTATAGGTACGTGTTATCCGACCAGGTGGTCTGAGCAACTGAAAGAAACACCAACGTCCCGCTTTTACGCCGCGGTGGAGATGGCTACAGACCGGAGCCAATGGAGACAGTTCGTCAAATTCAAAGTGCTGCCGTGATGATCACGATCCTCAGTCATGAGGGAACGACCGAAGAGAGAGTTATCCAAAACCTTGAGATAAGTGATGGGACTGTTCGGCCAACTTAAAGAAATCTCGATGTCGGTTTTAAAAATTGGCACATGTCCAAAATCCGTTCGTTGACCTACTTGACACTGATAATTCAACCTATCACATTTTTTTTTCTAACATTTTAGTTTCAGAAACGATTTATATCGGGTTATATTACTAACATATCTATAATTAGTTGTAGTGAATCTTGCATGATGTTCTGCTACTCTAAGTAATATGATATGAATAGAAAAGATTTAATTACACGTATCTTTCTAAGGTGAAAGAGCTTTATTAAATTACAAATAAACAAACAAATGTTTGCTCTTTGTTATATGTACATATACTGACCTTGGTTACAGTTCATTTTATTTATACAGGGTGGAAACTTTCAGCGGGGCAGTAGGGGAAAGTACCTTATCCGTTGCAGCTACTCGAAAATGGTCTTAGGAGACTATCCATAATTTTTATAGAATTTTGATCCCCATTCACAGATTTTCAAAACAAATTATAGTTAGCAAGAAAATAGCCATTTTACATAAAAATATTTTTTGATTCCAATCGATCGTGTTTCTAATACTGATCAGAAACTTCTATGGGACCAACCATCGTTGGAGTACTTAAAAAGTCACAAATTGCAAAAAACTTTTCCCGTACATTTTGTATGAAAATTATGGACGCTAAAAGACATAGAAAATGTAGAATGTTTTATTAAAAACTTAAAATCATTACTTGAATCGAAATGTTATTATACCTTAGACGAATTTATCAACGATAAATTGAATGAAATTAAAATTATTAAATCGTTCCGTTCCTACTGTTGCCATACCCTTATAGGGTCAAATGTTATACAAAATAAAAACATTTCTAATAAGACCTGCATGTCGCTACATATGTTGCAATAAATAATTGAGTATTGAGTATTGAAAAAGGCAAAGATAATTTTTAGGTATATAAATTATTAGGGTGCATATAATTGAATATATAAATAGGCAGACCTTGTGACCAGCAACATTATGCATTTTCATTTCCGCCGCACGAGAGGGCTCGGTCGAGGCCAGGAGCGGCTAGTGTGTCTAACCTTGCCCTTAATATTAAATAGTGTTACTATAAGGGTAATAGGTATGTGAAATAACTGGGCGAATGAAACTCATAAATCAATGTCATAGTCGAAGAATACATGATCATCATCATCATCATCTCAGCCGTAGGACGTCACCTGCTGAACATATGCCTCCCCCATAATTTTCCAAAAGAACCGGTTGGAAGCGGCCTGCATCCAACGTCGTCCTGCGACCTTTATCAGGTCGTCTGTCCACCGTGTCGGTGGACGACCTACGCTGCGCTTGCTGGTCCGTGGTCTCCATTCCAGAACCTTCCGGCCCCACCGGCCATCTGTTCTGCGTGCTATGCGCCCTGCCCACTGCCACTTTAACTGGCTAATCTTCTGAGCTATGTCGGTGACTTTCGTTCTTCTACGGATCTCCTCATTTCTGATTCGATCACGTAGAGAAACCCCGAGCATAACCCTCTCCATAGCTCGTTGTGCGACTTTGAGGTTAGTTATGAGGCCCATAGTAAGAGACCACGTTTCAGTGCCATAAGTCATCACTGGTAATACACATTGGTCGAAGATTCTTGTCTTGAGGCAGAATACATTGCCATGAAAATCAGTTCTTTTGCTGGCTCTGCAACTATCATGACATGTGGTACTTCAAAATATATAATAATGGACTTACTTAGGTAACTTTGAATATATACCCAACTAACAGTAGTGTACCTTGTGGTATTTGAAGCAAGACTTTAGTTGAAGATTGATTTAAATAAGGAATCAATGAATTAATGTTAATTCAACTTCTTAACTTAACGTTACAGTTCCTGGAAAAGTAGGTAGTTTTCTGCGAAATCTATTATATTATTGGTCAAATATGACGAATCGCAAGTCAACGGGTTAATTCAATTCAGTTCAATTGGAACTGAAGATCTTGTGTCGATGTTGACCTATATTATCAATGAGAATGAGACTAATAGAGGCGTTTTACTCCTTGAATATGAAGTATAAACATGGCAAATTTTATGCTATACCTACCTATAGCTAAAGTACACAACTCGCACAACGACATTAACTACATTGATAAGATTAAAAGAGCACGAATATATATGAATCCTAGTTGTCAGAAAGGGATCAATATATTATTCAACAACTAATACAACAATTTATATAACAACGTTCGCCTGTGACCGACCATTCGACCGCCAATGACAGACTCGTTCTCTCTGTCGCTCGCTACTTGTCTCGTTCTCGTGGGTGGTGAAGCGGCAACGTCGCAGGAGTTATTTTAAATTAAAATATAATTTTTGATTTTCCATTTTAGGTAAATAACATAGAAAAACAATACTTACAAATGAAAAGATACATCATTCTTGTTTTGTACACTTGTTCCAGTATATGTTTTGCAGTTTCTAACACATAAGAAGGCATTTTTTCCTAAATGTAGTACACGTGCTGCGTCGTTGCCAGACAAGCTGGAACTAAGTTGACTCAAGACAACTAGCTTGTGTTGATGTCGCCAAGCCGAGCGCAGTAAGGCGTATCTACATCAGTTTATATTAACATCATTGTATATTATTATTTACAATTATTTTAAGAGGAAGTAAAGTACCAAGAAAAGTAAAATCCTTATAAAATATACAATTTTACAAATTTTATGATTTTTATTTTCATAATAAATTATTATCTGCTGAAGGGAACTAACCAAAACATTATTTTATATACCGCAAGTTCCGGCTGATCCTAGCCAGGGGCACCCACAGAATAATCTGACGCGTAGCTGCCCAGGGTTCCTTCCAAGATCTGACATTACAGAGTGATCAACAATACCTAGCGGCCCACCACCGGACCTCCACCTGAACAGGACAGTACCTACCCCCTCTGCACTCAGTGAAGTGACCTCCAAAAGTAGTGACGGGGCATTCATAACTACAATAAACAAATAATTAAATTGTGTATGCTATTTTGCTGGTTTCCTTTGATAGGACCTTAAGCAGTAAATACGCATCACTGTTATGTTGATTATCTCAAAAAGCGCTAAATCTATAAAATAAAATGTATATGGGACCGCCTCTGAACTTGAAGTATGATCTACCAAACAAAAAAAGAATCATCATTATCGATAAGAGTACGGACCCCAGTGTCTATAGTAATAGTTTAATTATTAACAAGTGCAATTAGTTTTATTGTAATGGGTAGATTAACTTTATATCAGTAACTTTGTACTTAGATTAAATTTATTTATTATAATATATGGGTTATAGTAAATTTTGTTATATATATATATATTCCATGGTAGGTATTACAGATATAATATTGAAATATTTTCTTAGTAAGTATACTAACTAAAAAACAATTTATTAAAAACAATTTTTTTAGACATCTCATGGTGCAATTTTAAAAATTGCCAATGGTCTCACCATTAGTAAGTTAAGGATGCAAACGGGAAATTGCTAGGATAAAGAAGAAGACGAGCAATTTGAAAAATGTAATACCTACTTCCATTCTATTACTTTGGTAAAAATCAGTTATTGGAGTGTAACTCAAATACTACTAGACCGAATTTGATAAAATTTACATGGGACTACACGCGAAGTACTAGCTTTCAAACAAAAAGTTATTTTGTAAATCGGTTCACCCAGTCGAAAGTTATGAGGTAACAAACATAAAAATGCAGTTGAAGTGAGTACCTCCTCGTTTTTGGAAGTTAGTAGAAAAAAGTATTTGATAAGCAGGGGCTCACGATAAAAAAATCATGCGGGGCAGTCTGGGGACTGTCGATAAAAGTGAAACCTGGTGAAAACTATTCGAATTGTTTTTAAGACACACAATCAACGCACTAGGTAGTCATGGAAACCATTATCGCGCTTAAAGAAGTTTTCACTTCAAAACTACAATATCGACAAAGCGATCGGCGTCGGTGACGACTACTCGAGTCCCATGACTTTTGTTAACCAAAAAAGTGCTCAACGGGCAAGTTTTCACTTCAAAAAGTACACAAAATAAACAAGTACAATTTGAAAAATTTAAAACCGACTTCTTCTACTCAGTTATTGGAGTGTATCTCAAAAAGCACTAGACCGAATTTCACGAAATTCTAATGGGCATCTAATCACCAGCTTTTAAACAAAAAAATAATTTTGAGAATCGGCTCACCCAGTCGAAAGTTATGAGGTAACATACAAAAAAAAGAAAAAAAAGAATATGCAGTCGAATTGAGTACCTCCTCCTTTTTTTGGAAGTCGGTAAAAAAAACAGCTCAACGCGCCTAAAGAAGTTTTCATTTCAAAAAGTACACAAAATACAAAGTTCCTCAGGGTACGGCGACTTGTTAAATTATGCATCACGTTACTCATCATTTGTTTCACTTGAAATAAAACGTCTCGAAGCCATTGGCGAAAAAAAATGTTTAAAAATGCGACGACAGTATAACAAAGGACAGGAAAACACTTCGACAAGATTGACTCAAAGCCCGGACGAAAGGTCTAAGACAGATAAATTCTTCTGCTTTTGAGCGGAATAAGTCTCTAATACTATTATGAGACAAAATATGATCTAAGGCAGTGGTTTTCTTTGGACAGTATTAAAGGATCAGTCAAAATGTCAAGCATTGGTTCGTATTAGGGTCGGATTGCAGCATTGTAACTGAACGCGGTCAATTTAACCTAAACGCAGTTTAATCGATTATTCAACGTCAGCATACAAATGACATAAAAAGTTCACATCTTGCACCAATCACCACACTCGTAGCATAGGACCTTGTTTACGGTGAACTCCGTTTTATTGAACTCGATTACCGGTGAAATAAGACTGGGACTCTAGCCTTCCTCTCAGTGAGAGGAGTTGGGCCATAATCCACAACGCGGGCCCAGTGCGGCGTGTTACATAGGTTAGTGGCCAAGCCATGTCGAAGTTTTCAGGCCGCCCCAAGGCCTTCGACATAGCCTAACGACTGTTGTGAACTGAGCCCTCCGTAACACGGAAGCGCTCAGTTGAATAATGCCACTAGCGGTAACCTATCCAAGTCCTGACTGCAGCAAGCGTTGCTTTACTTGTTGATTGATTAAGATCACCTGGTACTGCTGTGTCGGTAAAACAGTTTAGCTTTTGTTTAAGCTGATGGCCCTAGTGGCCATAATGATATTGCAGTAGTTTTTTTATTGCCTGAAAACACGGATAAAACGACATGTTCTAAAAATTTAACCTAGCTAGATAGATTTATCGACCCCGAAACCTAAAAATAGGTATAGAATACTTACATGAAAATCGTTGCAGCCGTTTCTGAGACTAAGATTATATATATATATATACATATATACAATAATTATTCGTTTAAAGGTATTAGATAACAGACAAGTCAACTTGAAAACCTCCATCTTATTATGAAGTCAGTTAAAAGTTGGATGACGTCATAATGCCCTTCAAAGGCAATCACACGTTCGCAGTAAACACGTTTACACGGCGAGAAAATGGTATCGGTGACGCTCCAGTATGAGTTAATTTCGTTTTGACATCAAAGCTTTGGCAACGCTAATTTTGTTACTCGTTACTCGTAACATAGACCGTTATATTTTCTTTATGACTGTTACTAGAGGCCCACGTCTCCTCTCACGTGAAAAATTACTATCCTGATGGTATTTTCCGCGATCCATCCAAGCGCTCGCAGCGGAGCTTGACTTTGCGATCTTAACCGATCTACAAGTTAAGCAACGCTTGCTGCGGTCAGGACTTGGATAGGTGTGTGCTAGTGGTATTATTCAACTGAGAGCTTCCATGCTTCAGAGGGCACATTAAGCCGTCGGTCCCGGTTGTTTGTTTTAGGACAATAGTCCTTAGGCTACGTCGAAGGCCTGCGGGCGGCCTAAAAACTTCGACATGGGTTGGCCACTAGCCTATATACCAAGCCACACTGGGCCCGCGTGGTGTTTTATGGCTCAACTCTTCTCTCTGAAAGAAAGGCTCGAGTCCCAGTAGTGGGAACAAAATGGGCTGATTATGACGAGTAGGAAGTCTTATGTGATGAATATAGTTCTGAGAGAAACTTTAAAGTTAGAGTTCTTGTTGACAACTGGAAATCTGGGCTTATAACTCAGGTCAACGACCCAAGCACTCAACACTTTTTTAAGATCGACGTGTGTCATAAGGTTTTTTGCAGATTTTTGTAATGATTGTTTAGTAATATTACCATTTTATTTAAAAAATTAAACAAAATAAGTTTAAATTCCTTAATTTGTTTTAATAGCAGTAGAACTCTTTGTGAACGACTTCGTCCGTGGTAGTACTGCCACCATACCTTTTTCTACCGTGAATCAGTAATGTTCGCAATACTGTGTTTTGGTTTGAAAGTTGTGGTTGCCGGCGAAGTTACAGGCACATGAGGCTTAACAAGTTAACCTCTCAGGGTTACAGGCGCAGTGCAGTTCGTCACTTGTGAGGAAACGCATCATGTTATAGGCAGAAGTTACCACTCAATATCAGGCGGGCCTCGTGCTTGTACCGTTTCGTAATCTAATAATCCTACCCTAATAAAATCCCATATTTATGTATTTAATAAAGTTGGTGTCGTTTTATATCAGTTCTCCATAATTACATCATTATTTATAACATACTTGTTAGCGTTATTCTTTAAATGTTTAATTAAAAACAATAACACTCTTGAATGTTATAATATAATATTATAATGAAGGTTACAATCTGGGTGTCTTCAAATCACGAGTGAATCGGTTCCTTCTAGGCAAGCGTGCTCCAACGTAGACCGCATCATCGCTTAACATCAGGCGTGATGGTAGTCAAACGCAAGCTTATTTACTTAAAAAAAATATAAAAATATGATATGTTATTTTTTTATAAATTTCATTTTCTTCGGGTAGCTTACAGCTATAATTACAATGGTACATGATATTTTATCAATGAAAAGCCATTTACAAGCCTCTACAAGTAACAACTATGTAAAATAATATAAAATATTAGAAATAGTAACATGATAATACAACTAGAACAAATTTACACTTAACGACTGTCGGTACCGGTGTAAGTCGGAATTTATTGTCGCCAAACTAATCGTAAATAAATCAATGTTGGGGGGTGCGCGCGAGTGGAGTATGAAGATACCTTTGTGTACTCGACTCTTGGGTCTAAACGGTACATCTACGGCCTTAATAATAAACTTGGCTTACACCCGGAGTAGTTAAAACATCTATCTGTCAATTTTTCGCTTGCAGTAAATGTCACGCGTGAAAGCAAGACAAAGCATGTTACGCCTAATCTATGTTTACGCAACGTTTATTAATATAGGCCTTAGGGTAATATTAGACACTAGTTCGGCCTAGACAAAAGATGTTTCTTTTATCGTTAACGCCAAACGACAACTTCAAAATGTATGGCGTTGACATTACCTGTGGAAAAGTCACGTGACGTCGCGCTAAGTTTGTAGACACATTTTTGACTGTAGCGTGTGCGGAAACACGCCTGTTTGAATTTTGTCTAGGCTTGCTGGACAGTTAACTTTAGATTGATTTAATTTCATTAGGTAGCGTAAATGTATCTACGAGATTTCAGCGGGAGTAAGTGAAGGCGTGAACAGTGTTTATCGAAACGAAAATGAATTATTTTAAATTTAAAACCTATGATATCACTACTTTTTTTTCTTAGTCTTTCACGATACATTGAAATTAAACAACTTTCAGCAGATTGAATCGCGTATAATTTTATATTATTTTATCCCGACTATTTTATTCGAACACTTTTCAATAATCATGGTCACGAATAGAAACGATATAAGCCGTTTAAATTTGTTTAATTTCAATGTGTAACAATTGGGAAAGACTAAGAAATCGTTATGTAGAGATATATTCTTCTTCTCTCGGTGCCTCTTCAATCAATGAAGGTTGGCAATCAGCTTTCCGTACTCATCTCTATCCTTGGCGAGGCGAAAAAGTTCAGCGACACTCGCAATCCCTGCCCACTCCCTGATGTTTCGTAGCCATGATTTCTTCCTGCGACCAGCTCGTCTCCTTCCCGCAACTTTTCCCATCATTATTAATCGAAGAAGGCAATATCTGTCATGTCTAAGTACATGGCCCAAATACTTTTATTTCTTTGACGGTTTTCAAAAGTTTGCGTTATTTTCTAACTGGCCGCAGTACTTCCACATTGGTAAACAATTGGTAAATATTTTTTTAATTTATTTATACCTTCTATAAATACAGTACAAGTTTCACAGCTCTTATAATATATCATAATAACAGATTTCAACCTTTTTTTAAACACGTAGGTATATAGTAATGTAATTATATGTAATACAGTATAGAATAGTGGTATAGGTACAAAACAGGACAGATACTTCCTGCTTATTTTGAGACAAATATCTTAAACTATGTTTATTATTTTTATATATATCATAATCTGAAACACTGGGGAGCAAAGTGGCACAACCGTGGGTTAATTCATAGTTAGTCAAAGTAACATTAATGTGTTATGAGGTAATTGAATACCCATTTACACATACAGAGACATTCCTAAGTATTATTGTAAAACAAGTCCAGAGAAGACGAGCTGCAATTATTTCAGAATCAATATTTGCAATTTATTTTATACCTAGCCAAGATACACTATTGTTATCATAGGTAATATTGTAATATATTGTTATATTGGTAATATTGTGGTAATCACTTATCATTGCACATGTAGTTGCACTATTAATATTAGATAATTGTTTATTATAAAATATATATCAAATAATACATACAGACATGTATATATTTATTTTGTTTTACCTCTCCGCTCAGACGTAGGTCTAGAATTATAGTTATTTTTGTTTTACGTCTATTTCACTCTGTTTTTATAATTATACAAATTTGTGGAATACAATCCAGCTCAAAACTGCATTAGTTTAAGTCCTATTTCTAACTTGATTGTATACTGTCTTGTGTATAAATAAATAAATAAAAACTCTTTGGGTCCAGGAAATCGCCATCATGCGCCTGTAGGCCCACATCGCAAATACGTTTCCTGAGTTGCTCTTTTATAGTCCAGGCCTCGCATCCGTATAGATATATCGCTTGATATAACAATGAAGAAGGCGTGTGCGCAGTGAGATATCTTATAACATCCAAGAAATGAAAAAAAAACGAAGAATACACAAAACGTTTCATGATTTTTTACACTTTACATACACGTGCGCACCATTACGAACACATAACGGTTATTGAGCCACTACTGTAACACGAACTCAAAACTCAAAGAAACACACATCAAGAAAAATTATACAAAATCTATTGTAGCTGATGTTGGGTATATTCCCGCCATCGCTCCAGATTTTATTTTCCGTAGACGAACGAAAAGTTGGCCTTTTTATTTCATCTCTCTATCGATCAGACTTATCGTTCGTTCGTGAGCTGGCCGATGCTTGAGTGTTATTTACGTGTCAATGCGTATCTAGGGATGGAAAAGTAGAGGCACTAACAGTAGAATGGCAACATGGATATCCATTGCATCATGAACGTCATCAGTTGAAGTTTATCTATACAGGGTCGAATTTTGTAATGCCGCCTGAAGGGTAACTATCTAAGGACTCTTATTACTGTAGATAGAAAATTTTACTCAAAGAAAACTTTCATTTATTTTTGAAAAGAAAAAAAAACTGCATTTATAATTTTTCGAAAATTCGCTTCCTACACCCGGGAATCGAACAAACTAAAAATCTGTAAAAATTACACCCTCTACTTTTATTTAGGGTTTGAAAGCATATCAAATGACAAGCCAAATAAAACTAAACAGATATTATGGCTTGAAATGCACTCATAGGCGCGGAGCGTGTTTGAAACCTCAGAGTGCGGTTGTTTAGTTATTTCCCAACTCGCTCTTACCGGTACCGAATGGCCCCGGTTATAACCTCAAGTATACTTCCACAAATTGAGTCACTATATTGTACAGCCTATATTGCGCATCCAAATAATGTACGACCTGTATTGTACAATAATTTGGGTTGTCCAATACTTGGCTGATAATTCCAGTGGCTGTACATTACTTCCCCCAATAAGTTCGTAATTGACAGATCACTCGAGCCTTACCTCATTTTCTTTGAGACGAGAGAAGAAGAAGAAGGTGAAATGAAGCCTAAAATCTTGTCATTAAACACTTGGATGGATTTTGATGGTTAAAAAGTTGCAACGTTCAGAGGTTCCGAACGCTCGAGTGTTCGGCGTTCGTTAGTGCGAAAAGTTGCACTCCGAGTGCGCGCTAACTGAGTTTTCGAACGCGCTACGGTAAAATAATATGTCATTTATTCGTAGTTTACAGGCATATAACTGACCTGTTTTTTCACTTAAGATAAATAAAAAACTTGAAGCCTTTATTATTTCCTGTAGACGGTCCAGTAGACGGGTTTATCCCGTTAGCCTTTTTCTTCCTTTGGCATTGATCAGACTTATCGTCGTTTCGTAAGGTAGCTCATGCGTAAACTTCGCTCACGTGTCAATGCGTATCTAGGAATACGAAGAATGAGAACAGAGTAGAATGGCTCTAAGGACATGGCCGAATATTAACCATAACTCATTTAAGCATGAATGTAGTTGTTTATGTACTGATCCTAATAATACTTTTGCGAGCTTAGATATTGTTATGCATGCCATTATTTGAGATTTTATGCGAAATAAAATAAATCGATATATATACTTTTTTTACCAAAAAATGAAACAGACTTCGACACAAAAAAATGTGAAATTACTTGTTGAAGTCGGTAGCATGATAGTTCATAAGTACCTATTATCACAATATTGTGCGCATTGAACAGACTTCGACAAGTTATTCCACACTTTTTGGTGTTGAAGTCAGTTCCATTTTTTGTTTAAAAAATTCCCTTATGTAGTGCAATGACCCTTGCTACTTACGGGATCTATTGTCATTCACCGTCAATAAGGATATCGTCAAGATAGGCGAAACACTTTTCAGTTATTGGAGTGTAACTCACAAATCGCTTGACCAAATTTTATGAAATTTAAATGGGACCGTATCGGAAGTATATTCTATCAAGCAAAAAATTTTGAGAATCGGTCCACAAATGGGGGAGAAATGGGTAAACATAGATTAAAAAATACATACAGTCCAACTTTGAACCACCTCCATTTTTAAAGTCGGTGAAAAATGATTTGAATTTGAAATATTTAATGGATTTTAATTTGCTGACCATAGAATCCTGTTTTTGATATAACTTTGTGTAGTTTTTCTAAGATGAGGTTTAATACGAAACTACATAAACTTATATCAAAAACAGGTTTTAATGGACAGTGAATAAACATGCGTGACCCATGAATATATTACAAATGTGACGATGAAAAATTTTTGATATATGTGTGTGAACTTTTTTGAATGAGTGAACGTTTGCATAATTTTTTTTTTCCAGCAATGAACGAAATTTTGGCGTAAGAGATACATTTTACTCCGTGGTGCGTAAACACGGCCGCGGGTGAAAATTACGTATCTTAGTTTTCCCAAGACATCGAGGATGCTTGTCGTCGGTTGGTAAGCTCGGTGATGTGTAAATGTTGTTAACGGACATGGACTGATCAAAGTCCCAGTAAAACTCCAGGGTTTTTTTGTATTGGGGGCGTACTCCAATCTGGCGACGTTTTAGTACGTAGTAATATTACTTATTCTGTGGTTTTATATACCTATTATAAAATATACACACTAACATTATAAATGCGAACATTTGGTAGTCTATGAAGATGTGATTGAGTTTTGTTACTTTTTCACACCAAAAACTACTACGAATTTGAATAAAATGGAGATAGATTATACTTTAGATTAGTATATATATTATTCACTATAAAGAAACACTGGCCATTCTATCTCGATCTATTTCTGTGCAATAACACTTAACTGCGTGCCCGATCTTCGTATCCCAAACAAATATACTCGGGGGCATTATTTATAGAATTTTCGGGTCAATAAGTAACTTCGAAGAAATGAGCCGAGATGTTCCTATCGTGGTCTTACTTTGTTCTTTACTCGTTTGACTGTTTTATTATAAAACTGGTGTGATTTTGCCACATTTAAATACTCTTCCAATAGTGGTGGATTCAGTGACATGAGTAAGTCAAAACATTTCAAGTATAATTGGTTTTTATCAAAATTTCAATTATCTTCGATTTGAAAGAGTACTTCTGATGTGGTTCCATTTAAATTTCATCAAATTCATTCAAGCGGTTTTTGAGTTACACTCCAATAAGTGATTAGTGTTACGCCTATCTTGATGATATCCTTATTGACATCATGATCATCATCAGCCTGTAGCAGTCCACTGCTGGACATAGGCCTCTCCAATTGCACGCCACTTAGGTCTATCTTGGGCTTCTCGCATCCAGTTTTTGCCAGCCGTCTTGCGCAGAAGACGATCTGCGCCACCGTGCCTCAGGACGTCCTACACTACGTTTGCCGTTTCCTTATTGACGGTGAATGACAATCGATCCAGTAGCACGGGTGACTAAAAAGTTTAGTGTGAAATGAAAAATGTGATAAAAAGTGTGAAGCAAACACTTTTTTCACTCACCATTACTTTTGTAGTACAGCTGGTGGTGCAGTGGGAAAATAACATGGTATGGGTTAAAATCTGCATACATTGGCGTTACCCACTGTACTACCGCAAATATTGAATATGAAATATTATATCATACATAATTCATCTCTTTTATAGGGTACCTTGTTGATTTTTGATGTTAACTATGGTTTTATTGAATTGTTCTTCGTAAATTATTATTAACCGACGTTAGTGGTGTGGTTTGATAGTGCAGCGGGGAATTTCTAATTAATATTTGGTGGGATTTCTTATTGAAAAGAGTTTCACTCGATGGGAAGAATTATTATTATTTAATTAGGAAGGTCGAATGTATCGTCATTATTAAAGAAATTATTATTACTATTATTACCTTCCTACAGTTTTCCGATGTTTTAGCCAATTATTTTATAGTGTAATATAGGTGTTTTTTCCTTCGCCGGTAATAAGTATATTTTGAATGCCTTTATTTTACTTTAGTAATTTAATTAATCTACACTTCTACATCTACACTATCTACACTAATATTATAAAGAGTAAGGATTTGTTTGTTTGATATGAATAGGCTCCGAAACTACTGGACCGATTAGAAAAAATCTTTCACCTTATATCGCGTACGCTACAAAAACTATTGACAGAGCAAAGTGATGTAGCACCTTTTCTACCGACTTAAAAAAAAAGAGGAGTTACTCATTTTACTGTCTTTTTTTATGTTTGATACCTCATAACTTTCGATAGGGTGAACCGATTCTCAAAATTCTAAGTAATTCTGAAAGCTAGTGTTTCCCGTGTAGTCCCATTTGAATTCATCAAATTCGGTCTAGTAGGTTTTGAGATACACTCCAATAACTGAATAGAATGGAAATCGATAGTAAATTTTTCTAATTGTACTTGTTATATAAGACGTCAATGTCTACAAAAATGTCAACAGTACCATATGTCTGACTTTTAAAGTTATATCAAAATAAATACATTTTCATGTTTACATATGCAATTCAATGTCCACAACTTAGGGTATTTTCTCCTTTAGGGGATATTTCAATGTCTAGGATATTTTTTGAGTTACTTATAAATTTATTTAGGGTATTTTTTGGGGGAATAATTTTAATAATGTAGGTATTGAAACCTTGAAAAGAAATTAATGGTTGAAACTAAATAAAGCGAAACGTATTTTTCTAGGAGGGACTTACGATTCGTAAATTCGTTAGTGGAAAATAAGGTCGAAAATAATGTAAAATAAATGTTGCATTTGACATTATTCTAAAACCTATGTGCACATAGTTCACGGCAAATAATTTGAACAACCACATGGCGTTAGTGTATATGTAACAGTTATTTTACATTAATTTTGACCTTATTTAAACGAGACAAATCATTACTTATTTGTTACTAAAACGGCGAGAATGCTTATGCCGCGAACTGTTGAATTTGAAGAAACTGATAAAAGGGATCTTTGTGATAGTTGTGTGAAATTTGTTGGTTATATTTATTATTATATCTGAATCATGTTTGTTTATACTTTGGAGTACTTTAGATTATTTATTTATTATGTAAGGTTATTAAATAACGTATATTATGATATATAAAATATACAAAGAAAACAAATCTAATATAATCTCCACTTTCATTAATATAATTTACATAAATATTAATGAAAGTGGAGATTGGTAAAAAGAAAAATTTAAGAAGCTGACTGCCAACCTTCAGTAATGGAGAGGCACTTAAAGAAGAAGGAGATTGGTAAGTCTAAATTTAGGTTATATTTGTGATATACAATAACGAATTGTATTGAGGGCCATTTAGATGGAGCGAGTTTCTCGTACGTTTCCAGGCGAAAACTCGTACGCAACTATTCCCAGCAATAATCGCCACAAGATTATCGTGTCATACTGTTTACATACAGGCAAGAACTAAATTCTCGCCTACGATTATGTCGTACGAGATTCGCAAGCATCTCTAGGCCATAATTTCCTGCGACTGTTTACACGGCGAAATATACACCCTATTTGTATAATTACCAAAAAAAAAATGGGCGGTACAAAAGTGTTAATACATTGTAGATATGTAGTCCAAATTTTTTATTACTTCTCAGTGAAATAATTATTAATTGTTAAAGTTTTCGAAAATTCCATCTAAAAGTATGGACACCATCTTAACAAAAATACTACATGCCTATGTACAACTTATTAATGAAAACACATGATTCGCGTCAGTGAAAAAATATCTCTCTTACCCTTTCTTACACCCCCCACCCGAGCGTTCGGTGTGAAAGAGATTGTCGACTTTCGGCTTTCGTTCGTTCGTTTTCGGAAGAAACAAAGGCCGCGCGGTGGCCGGGCGGAGGGTGCGGGGTTGGTCCGGTGGCCAGGTCTAACGAGCTAGGACGCGAGTTTGCCGAATGTTATGATTATGAATGATACATTTCTATGTAGGGGTGTTAAGTTTCATGCATAAACCGCGCGCATGTAGTATATCTTAATGAATAGTGGAAATGCCTAGAATAAAATTTGTAGGTGTGAATCAATCTAGACGTTTGACCAAATATTGATGATTATGTGGGTTTTTTTTTAAAGTAGTTTTAAATATTCTTCCCATGTATGTATTAAGTACCAGCAGCATTAGTGCTGTTTTTTTTTTTTTTTGGTAATTATACAAATTAGGTGTATAGTAAGAAGATTCTTGCTTACACTATAACCACTTGACTGCTCATACGGCTTCCCCTCAGCTGCCAAGACTATGACAATAAAAGGCTAACATATCGCACCAACACGTCATTACCAGTTTGACTTCGCGTGGAGAACAAGCGGACGAAATATAATTAAAACAAATCAAATTATGCCTTATTGTTCAGTAAAGTGGCACGGAAAAATCAGCCAGACATCCAGGTATACAAAGGATGGAATTACATTTCACAGATAATTTTAATTTATTAATTATTGGAAGAAAACAAATTACACAAATAAAGTAATTAAACAGTGACTCAAAAATAAAAATAAAATGGGAACGCGTTGATGTCTTTTGCCATCCCGTACTGTTCTTTGCAGTTGTAGATAACGCCGTCTCTTTTATTCACTGGCACGTGTAAATTAGTGCGGTCCTCCCATATTAACGGGCAGTTTATACGGTATATTGTATATATCGACTGTGAGGAAAATAACGCTTCTTTCTATACAGTAGCGAAATAATCCGAGCGTAATATGAAACATAATTAATAATGGTCTTAAAATATGTATATGATCAAACGAACTTCTCAAGTGAAGTTCGATCAATATAATATGAGTGGTTACATTTGAAGATATAAATTAAAAGTAGTATTGACATCTACTTCATATTTTTTTAATAAAATCACTATATCTAGCACCTACTCTGTAAGTGACTATTTAGTTTGACTAATTGGATAATTCTACTACTTCTTCTCTACCCAGCTGGCATCTTTTTTATATGATTAAGACATATTGTAGTTTTTTTTTACAATTACATTCGGAACCGGCTTCTAAAAGTAAAAAAGTGTGAGTCGGTCAAAAACATATATAATTTGTAGGTGTATCCATACATTGACAAATTTTACGGTCGTACAAATCCAGTATTGTATAGAATGAGGTGTTGTATGTTTTTAAACTATCATGGTCACAAACATAAGAGGTATTCAAATTATCAACGGGATAATTATCATGTACATTTTCTAAGAGTTTCCGATATTTCGGCACTGTTGCAAGCGTTCAAAGTTCATCCGTGATCATGGCGCTTGCAACAGTGCCGAAATATCGGAAACTCTTAGAAAATGTACATGGTAATTATCCCGTTGATAATTTGAATACCTCTTATGAGGTGTTGTATGCTTGTATCCTAATGGCTTTATAATAAACAGTGCCGAAAAAGTATATAAATATAATCTGATTGTTTGTTTACAATCAGTATTTAATCACATTTTGTGTCAAGGCTTTGGATACTTTGTACAATTAAAACTATTTTAAAATTATATTAATAACGATGATGTATTACTATGGTGAAAAATATATAATTATTTTATGGTGGTATTAAGTACTTACATACTGAATAATCAATAAGAATACAATAATCAGACAGTGATAACTATTTTTAAAACGCAAAAAAAAACATGCTCAGATCAATGTGTTCTGTTTTACCGTGAAACATCGAATGAATTATTAAGATAATTTTACTAATTGAAGTTTTGTTTACATAACCTTATTTGCTTAATACTTACATACATATTTCAGGTCTTTGTACAGTTAAGGTAAACGATAATTTGTAGTAAACTTTATCGACAATTAAGGTGATTACATAATGCTGTACCACAACACTATTTAGGTACTATGATTAGAGCTACATTTTGAGCCGGCCAAACAAAATCCTTTTTTGTACGTAGCCCCCCGACCCGCAGTAGTGACTTGTGTTCTTAGAAGAAATTGACCCACACGCAGTCAAGTGGTTATATGGTCTGTGCTTGCTTACGAGTTCTCGACTTGTAAACACGATCTCGTATGACATATTTTCTTGCTCATACGAGTATTGCACAAATCTGTTTGAACCGATTTGAACGCGAGAATTGCCTTTCGAGTTTAGAGATTACTACGGAACTATTCTCAAATGTATACAAAAATCATTCAATTTTGGTACTGCGAGTATGGTAGGTACGAGTGTTTGTGGAATACAGAGAATATGCATTATAAAATCGTCGTCGTGAAAATCATTAACCTATAAGAACATTCTTCCGAGATTAAAAAAAGGCCAAGTAGACTTTGTTTTTGCTAAAGCGTACGAAAATATTGATAGGACAAGATTCTCCGTAACTTCTAGATTCCAGAAAATTTGGTATGATTGGTAAAAGTGGCCACCAGAGAGAGCAAAACGACGGTACGCTGAGTAGCTGTTTCTGATGAATTTGACGTAGTGACTGGCCCGAAGCAAAGAGAGGCCCTGTCGCCTTTGTTGTTCAATCTGGCACTCCAATAAGTTATACGAAAGGTGTATACAAAAGGAAGAGAATATACTCCTCATAACTATCAAGCTAGAAAAGCAGTTCTTAATGCATTTGGGAGAGAATTGGGAGTTGAGGAATGTAACCTAAATGCTAAATTTAATAAATAATTTCCGTCATACCTAATACTATAGCCCATCTCGCATCGTACATGTAGCAAATGACCGACCCTGCGACACTAGCAGTTTCTTCGCTGAATACTGAAAAGAAAACTGGTATACTAAATCGTTTCTATAAAACGAACAAAGTTTTAAACAAAGATTGATCTGTGCGAACGTCTTCGCTCACCTCGTTTGAAAGTTTTCCATAAACATTGCAGGTAAAGTTTAATTGAATTTATATGTCCAGGTGAAAAGTTCTGGTACTATCTATTTTATGATTTTTTCTACTGTGGAAAACGTAATGCTGCCAACTAAAGCTAAACATATGCCGCCTTATTATGGTTGAAGATTTAAACCAATTCTAGCGTTAAACTCAACAATAAACCCGAAAATGTTATTAGCGTCACAGGTTGATTTCATAAACGAGACTTTTCTATAGCAACATCGCCAAACCAGGCCCCGGCCTAGTTTAAACTGTGGTTTTTACCGCCATTTCGACTTTGACGTAAAATTGATATCGAGAGTTGAGGACGTTGAGGTTATGTTCGTGTACTCGTATTATCATTTCGTGTTGCATTGTAATAATATATTGTGTACATTAACTGATAGTCAAGGAAATTAGACAAAAGAGCTCCTAGCGAGTTCACCCCCTGAGCATCCATATCCAGGTGTAACCTCAACAGGGGATAGCAAAATGATCGGCTATGTTGTTGGAGCATATGGGCAGGACTATGGGGAAGGTGGAGGTCCTCGTGGGGAACACCCATGTCCAGCTGGTGTCATTCCTGGGGTAAACTGTACTGACCAGGAACCCAATGAGATAGATAACTTGTATAAATATACGCAATATCTAATGTAAAGGGAAGACCCGGGCGCAGTAAACACGGTAATGGACTGGAGCCGTAGTCGATCAAAGGGTAACTGAACGGACCCTTGTATGAGGTAAAGCCTCCTAGCGCCAAAAAATGCCAAAATCGCGTGCGTTGGTGGTCGACTCATTGTTCCATCCACGTGTTCTTCTTGATATTCTTTGTCGTGTGTTTATTTTAGTATGATTATTTACCGGCACACAGTCATCTTGCTATGACATAGGAAGCGCGATTTACTAAATTTGGTGGTCAATATATTTGCTTCTATCATCTTACTTATCCTACTAGTATTATAAACGGGAAAGTTTGTATGTATGGATGTTTGTTACTCTTTCACGCAGAAACTACTGCATGGATTTTAATGAAATTCGGTATGTAGACAGATGAGGCGCTGGAATAACAAATAGGATACTTTTTCATCAACATCATCATCCATCACCATACGGGTGTAACCGCGGAGCGCAGTTAGTGTTATTATAAATGTGTATTTTTGGATGAATGGATGTTTGTTACTCAATCACGCCAGAGCGGATGAACGCTAATAGATTGTATTTGGTTTGTAGAAAGATGATGCGCTGGGTTAAAAAAAAACAAAGGATACTTTTCATCGTTCATCATCATCATCATCATCTATCACCTTTCGGGTGAAACAGTGGAGCCCAGCTAATTAATTAATATAATTGAAAGATTCAACTGCCGCGTTGTGAGATATATAGTGCCACTTCCGAAAAGAAGCAGAAAAAACTCTGGGGTCATTTGTTGCCAATCGCTTTGTGAAATGAATAATTTTTAATAAAATTCTTATATATTTACATTACTCGGGTGACAGGTCACAACAGCTTGCCCGAAATAGAGTACCCTGAGCGTTTTATCTTCTAAAAAGGTAAAGTCTTCCTTGTAATTACTTTTTTTATTAAAACATTTTTACAGCCTACAATTTTCTTTGCGTGAGCACTTTCAAGTCTTTTAGCATTTATTATTAAAACACATTTCCTTAACAAGGACTTATTTGTCTTCATTAATCTAAATGTTACGTACAGGACAAATGAACATTAGTTCTTTAAGTTAAGCTGTATTTGAAAAAGAGTAAGTAAGTTATTTTCTAACATACCACTAGAAGTCACCAAATCTCTTGATTCTTGCCCTTGTGTTGCAGTGGGCTTTCTGAAAGACAACTTCCCGCTCCAAATTCCTGAGTTTAGGTTCCGACATATATCTACTTTTGAAATAATAAAAACATTTAAAAGTTTAAACGTCAAAGCAACAGAGGATTTATGGGGATTATCCGTAAAAATGCTAGAGTCAATAATAGAAGTTATAGCGCCACATTTGATGATCATATTTAATTTATGTATTGATAGAGGTACATTTCCTGGCCTAATGAAAATGAGTAAAATCACCCCTATTTTTAAATCAGGTAGTAAGGCCGACCCCTCAAATTATAGACCGGTCTCTGTGCTTCCGGCTTTGAGCAAAATATTCGAAAAGATAATGCTTCAACAACTCTTGTCTCATTTTAATGAACATAGGATTTTACACGAAAATCAGTTCGGTTTCACGAAAAGCAGATCAACAACAGATGCAGGAGTCAGGTTAGTCAAGCATGTGCTGGAGGCTTGGGAGAGCTCACAGGATGCCATTGGTGTATTTTGTGATCTCTCCAAAGCTTTCGACTGTGTAGAGCACCGCACTCTAATTTATACCTACTGCTACACCACGAATTCGTGGAGCTGCTCTGAATCTTGTAGAATCATACTTATCTGATAGGCAGCAAAAAGTTGGCATTAATGGCGTGACATCTTCTGAATCTTTGGTCAGAATGGGGGTTCCACAGGGGTCGATCTTGGGTCCGTTCTTATTCTTAGCATATATCAATGACTTACCACATATGGTTGAGGGCCTTGCTGACAAAGTTCTTTTTCCGGATGATACTTCTCTGATTTTTAAAGTAGATAGGAAAGATAGAGAACTAGTTCAAGTCAACAACGCGTTAACTATTGTTTCAAATTGGTTCGCCGCAAACAACCTGCTTCTCAAAGCAAAGAAAACGAAATGTTTAAAATTTTCCATGCCTAATGTAAGACATATAGAGCCAAACGTATTACTCGACGGAAATAAATTGAAAATTGACAAGGCAATAGTCTTTCTAGGTATTAGCATAGACTCTAAATTACAATGGGGTCCTCATATTGATGCACTATCTGGAAGACTGAGCTCAGCTGCATATGCGGTTCATAAAATTAGGCAATTGACAGATATAGCTACTGCTCGACTGGTCTACTTTGCTTACTTCCACAGCATAATGTCATATGGTATCCTGCTGTGGGGGTCAGCGGCGGACATAGAGACAGTTTTTATATTGCAAAAGCGGGCAGTTCGAGCCATCTACGAAATGGGTCCCCGCGAATCCTTAAGACAAATGTTCAAAGAAATGAATATATTAACTCTTCCATCTTTGTATATCCTAGAAAATATAATGTACGTTCGTAAAAATATAAAGAAGTTTAGAATAAATAGTGATATGCATAATATTAATACTAGAAATAAGGATAGGATAGCTGTATCTAAATTTAGACTCACGAAAACTAAAAATAAGTCCTTCTTAGGAAATTGTGTAAGTTTCTATAATAAAATCCCGAAAACGTAATGTCACTGAGCTCACTGAAGGGAAATTCAAGTTACGTGTCAAAAATATACTAATGAAAAAAGCCTATTATAAATTGAGTCACTACTTAGAAGACAAAGATGCCTGGAAGCTTTCCACTTCTGCCTAATAGCCAACTATTGAATAAATTTGTTATTTTAATACTACTCATATGTAACCTCAATGTACAAAGACTTGAAAAAATAATGGCCCACGAGTTTCTTGCTGCTTCTTCTCGGCGGTGGTTCTTTTCCGAAGACAGCGGTAGAATCATTTAAAAATTTTGACGTTCATAAGAGTGTCTATGATGCCTAAACTGAATAAATAATTTTTGAATTTTGAATTTTAAGAATATTCAGAGCAGACACGCTCACGAAAATGTGTCGGCAGGCGGTGGCGTCGTGTGTTGGGTCGCCATTTTCCCTCAAATATGGTGGAGGAAGGCGACGGCGACGTCAACTCGTGGGAGGGTGCTGTTTGCGGAGACCGGTCTGTTTTGAATGCTGATGCAAACTCAGAAATGAAATAGCTCATAGTCAGGGCTAAGCGAGACGTCATCGACGTGGGCGTCCCGAACACTCTTTGAAAAGGACCACCGGATGTGGTCGAAACTATCGTCGGATCTATCCGGCAAGTATTACGTGAGTAATCCGTATTTTTCAGTAAACATGAGCCCATAAGTAGTTTAACGTAAAAAAATCTAGGTCCCCAAATTAAGTATGTATTGATGTCTCTTTTAATTATGTTTAAACTAGCTGGTGCCCGCGACTTGGTGCTCTGCGCAGCATTAGTATTTCGAGAAGCTTATTATCTTCTCCAAGGCCATGTCTACCTTTATACCAAAATGTCATAAAATATGTACGTGGTCAAAAGCAATTGCTATAATAGTGTTATATGAGTAAATTTAAATAGGTACTCAGTATATCAATCAGTAAACATTTATAATAAAATACAGGATGTACGTACAATTTCACGTTAAATACACGTTATTTTTCTACGTTAAAAATAATCACCATGGAAAAAAACTATAATTTCATTTCATCACCCTTGACGGTATTTGTGTTACATTTTATCACCCTTGACGGCCGCCTAGCACGTCTAGTGTATCGAGCTGTCGAATTAACTTGGCTTTTGACTAAGCTATCAGAAACTGACACAAACTTTGACAGAACTGTCATCATTACGATATTGACGTAGGAGGAGATCATATTATTTTGTCTATGCTGTGCCCAAGCATATTACGCTTTTTCACCCGTGTGGTGATGGATGATGATGATGATGAAAGTATTCTATGTGTTCGCGTGTATGCGTGCGATCAAGCGCCTCATCTACCTCCATACCAAATTTCATCAAAATGGCCTCCGCCATTGAGCGTGAAAGAGTAACAAAGATCCACACATCCATACACCCATACTCACAAACTTTCGCGATTTTAATATTAGTAGAATGTTATACATCCGGAAATATCTAAATAATACCACGGACCCTAGAGCGTAGTTATATAAAAAAGTACGTACAACTATCCTAGACACATTCTTCATGTTAAATTGTCTTTATTACTAGTTATAGTTATAGTCTAGCTTAAATTGGGGTTTGTATCCACGGATCCCGGAAGAAGTCTGAATTAGCCACGGATCCAGGAGTGTTGTATCCACTGATACTGGGATCCGTTCCTAACAGAGAAACGAATGAATAATTACCCGTTGATCCCGGTATCCCTGGCTACAAAAACTAAAATTAATTAATTGTCGAAACTGATTACGGTGTTGTAAAAAATAATACTGTGGTTATAGCGAAGTCTTCTAAGTATATTAACAGCCGTATTTATAAATAAGAAATTACTTGTTATCAAGTAATTTCTCAATGAAGTAAGCACTTCACAATAGAATACTTCAACATAAAATCTTATTCTATAGTCGAGCAATGACCGTTACTTACTAATGTATACTTTAGTAAGTAACGTTCATTGCTCGACTGCACTGAAGATAAATGCATGACATAAGCTTATCAAAATTTGATGTATCTTTTTACTCTTGTATTAGGTTGTTGTCATTGGATTTTAATTTTTACAGCATAATAGATCCTTTACAGTTCAGACTTGTGTGCGAATGCCATTTTTATACAACTTCACTTTTGCAATTAGAACGAAAAATTTACGAGTCGGCAAAGGAAATGGTCACTATTACTCGGCTAAGAATTCTAGCCTTTGATAGTTCTAACTTCAGGCAAATTCTAGTCTAGTCTAGAATTAAAATTGTTGCTTAAGTAATTACCTACCTTTCCTTAAGTGATTACTTAAGTAACATTAAATTAACGATATTTTGAAATTTTTAATAGTTTATTAATTCCCTTTTTTCGCTTTAGGACAGATTCGCTTTAAGTCAGATTATTTATATCCAGTTGACTCTAATACTTCTACCGTAAAGCGAATCTGTCGTAAAACGAATCTGTCCTAAAGCTAATCTGTCTTAAAGCGAATCTGTCTTAAAGCGAATCTGTCTTAAAGCGAACAAACGGCACGGAAAAGTATTCATATCTCTTGTGATATCTGAAAGGAACCCATTTCCCATACATGGCTCTAATATCTAAATAAAGTAAAACTTGAAAAGCCATTATCGCTGGTTATAGTTTTATTTACATGCTCGTCCATCATCCTCTAGTACGTATAATGCAAACTATTTTTATCCCACCAAGGATAACTTTGCTAATATTTAAGTAACGGTATTAAGTGTCATGGGTCGTTGCGGTTAATTGCTATAAAGTCTATTGCTATTGTAGTTCGTCTAGTGAAAAATACTATGTCGGTATGACGATTCAATAAGGCAGGTAAGGTACAACCCAGTAACAATATCTTTGGACCTATAGTTGATAATTTCTTCTATATATATATTCTTAATAATTATTCTTCTCTTCTTTCGCTCACTGCTGAGGATCGCGAGCACGTACAATCAGTCTCCATTGGGTGCGGCCATAGGCTGTGTGAACCGCACGGTGTATGCTACCACCCACCGTCTTCTTAATCGTGTCAGACCATCTTATAGGCGCCCTTCCCTGACCACGTCTACCGTAAATTTTTCCTAAAATAATGCCTTTCTTAAGACAATGCTTTGAAGACCGCATAATATGTCCGAAGAAGCTGAAGGCTCTTTGTAGGCAGATAGTGGAAAGCCGTGTGGTGATTTTAAGCTCTTTTAGTATGGACTCGTTGGTTCTCATGGCAGTCCAAGGTATACGTAGCAACCTTCACCAACACCACATCTCGAAGGCATCTATCTTACTTATATATATATTAAACAATAGCTTAAAAAAAATATCAACACGTATAACGGCAACGAAACTGATAATTATTAATAATATTTTCGTGCCGTCACTGTTTTATTAAGAATTATATATTATTTTTTATGATCGACGCCAGGTCTAGATTTAATGTAACCGGGTTGTAAGTTAGTGGAGCTTCTTATTAAAAGCTCCATTATATAATTAATATATAATTATGTACCTATTGGTACGTAATTATAACGTCATATTATGGAACATTAGCGTTCTCTCTTACTCTTGTATCAAACATATTATGAATTTACTTTCTGCTCAATGTATTAATCTTATTGTATTATTTAGTTTAAAATAAAAATATATGATAAAAATATCCGTAATTTGATAATTTATTGAGATTTTCAGATTAAGTACTGAAGAGTATGTTAATTGAACCTTTTATTATTAATCACTTGTCGGAATGGAATTAATGTACTCGTATGTTAAAGGATTACCTAAAATAAAACAAAGTTTCCAGATTCTTTGTGTGATAAGACCCAAGGCGAATACACATTCTACACTTATGATTTAATTAATTTTTTTTTGTTTATTTATTAGATTGTTTATAATGAAAATTAACGTGGTTTATACACATTTAAATATGAAAAGCGGGAATCATACAATTAAAAAAGGCCTCATGCTTCGCACAGAGAGACGTAATAGCGAGCGTTCTGCACTCTGTTCACTCACTTACTTACTCTGGATGTGGTTAAAACTATAGTTGGAAAGTATAACAGTTTATAGAAGAAACAATATCTACAAAAAGATACTATTGTCTAACTATTACTATTACAGTGACTTTATAATAACTACTTTTTCATGTATAATGTAATAAAATAAACAGTAAATTTAAAACTAAACAAAAAACCAACAACGAATTTAAAAAAATAATACTCACCTGGCTCAAGAACCTTGACTATGAGGATGTCGAGTGCATGGTAGACACCGAGTGTGTATGATGATTGAAATAAAACACTGTAGTTATTAACACTCGACACACACACCAACAAACAGACAGTCCTCTGCAAAACACACACTCACACACGCAAACGCACCTACACACACACAAACACACCTACACACACACACGCAAACACACGTACACACACACACACAAACAAGTACACTCTTGCACTTTTATATAAGTCCGTATTTTAGACAAAACAGTTTGGTTAAGGCATATGTTTTTGTAGTACTTAATATATATATTGTAGACATGTAAGCTGCACTAAATATTGGGAGAAGACCCTGGTTCCTGAAACACAGTACCCACTAGTTCGGGAACCAGTGGCTTTCACATTTTTAATTGTAACATACTCTACAACAATAAATACTTTTATTGATTGATGTAAAAAAATTCTATTGTAACTCCGAATAATTCTTATATCGCGTACGCTGCAGAAACTATTAACAATAGAGCAAAATGATGTACAACAGTTATAGTACACAACAGTTAACTGTATTATCATGTCTAATTATTACAGTTAACGTCACAGCAACTATGTTTTTTTCATATTAAAACATTCAGTAGTAACGCCGGTACAAACTAGGCTAAATAATTCGTACCTTGGTATTAATCCTTATCTACTCTAATAATAGAGAGGCAAAATTTTAAAGTTTGTTTGTTTGTTATAGATGTTTATCTATGCGTTTGCATAAACTAATTAACCGCTTCAAAAAATGTTTTCACAAGTAGAAAGCTGCAATATGCCTGAGTAACATACATAACATACCACGCTGGTGAAACCACAGAGCGCAGCTAGCATATACTCGTAATAATAATGTTCAATTCCTATTGCCTTCACAACACGTTATACCAGTTCTGTGATAGATGAGGTGTCGCCAGTAATATATACCCAAGTGTAATATACTCTGAAATCCTGAAATAAGTATTTCATTTTTCATATTCACACTGAAACAAAATCCCGTATGATATGATTACAAGGCGGCTGAAAAATAGGGGGTTTCGCAAAAAGGCTGTCTTTTTACGCGGCTTTATGGAGTGATTTTTTCAGGTCATGTTGCGGTGTTTATGGGTGGTGGTTTATTGGTTGAATGCGTGTGTGAATTATGGCGATGGATACAGAATTAGTTTATTATATATAATATGTGAGATTCAGAATCAGGTAGGGAATGGTGATTGTTTTCTTAAAATAAGCAATAAAATGTAAATACTCGAAATGTTAAAATTACTCACGGGATAGTTATGTATATTTTGTGTGAGTTTCCAATATTTCGGCACTGTTGCAAGCGCCATGATCTCGGGTTAACTGAGACAGTATACGTGGTAACCATCCCGCTAATAACTGTGATGAATTGTTCCCGTGAATGTTTGTGACCATGATAGTTTAAAAATATAAGTAACTAGTTGCGCCACGCAGTTTCACCCGCGTGGTGATGAATGATGATGATGAAAAAATATCCTATATGTTATTTCAGCGTCTCATCTATCTACATACCAAATTTCATTAAAATCCATTCAGTAGTTTTTGCGTGAAAGAGTAACAACCATACTACATATATAATTTATCCATCCATCCATCCATCTAAACTTTCACATTTATAATATTAGTGGGATTTTAAAATTGAGTTCTTGAACTAAACATGTGTTTCAATCGTGACTTTTCTTTTATAAAATAGTTATGTGGAAGTGTGTTTTTTAGTTGTAAAGGATAAGGATGGACAGACGAACGGAAAAAAGGATCTCATAAGATTCCTTGTATGAAATGAAATGAAAGAAAGAAAGAAAGAAATAAAGAAAGAAAACGCATTTATTCAAGACACACACAACATCACATTACATACATATGAAATAATAAAAATAAAAAACAAAATACTTACACATACATTATAAACAAGAAAACACGTATGGAAAACAGCGTGATGCTGTGCGTGTCATGAATGTGGGTCCCGACTCAGCATACGACTAAGGACAATCCCTAGTCACTGATTTTCAGTCGCAACCCATACTACCAACATTACTTGTGTAGCTTCATGACCTTGAGTGATTTCAATTGGCTCTCGCGAAATAAAAGAGACATGACACATAAAAAAGCCGACCAAGTGCGAGCTAAGCTCGAGCATCGAGGGTTTCGTACATTAAGATAGTATCTTACATTTGACCCTAACTAAAAGACAAACTAGGTAAGGGTAAATACTTTGCCGTTCGATCTCTAGACAAAGATAGAAAGATAGATAGATAGATAGATAATTCTTTATTGTTACACCACTTAATATACAAAAATAACATAAAAGTAAAAGAAAGCTTAAAATAAAGTGTTACAATGGGCGGCCTTATCACTAATAGTGATCTCTTCCAGGCAACCTTAGGATGGAGAGGAAATACAGGAATAACAAGGCGGGGCGTAATATAAAGATAAAGGTACAATCAAATCAAGACAATAATACATTACTAAATCAAATTAATAATAAATTATAAACAAGAAAAGAAAAATATCTACTAATACATAAAAATACACTAATACATATTGAAATATATATAAACATATAATTAATTCATTGATATACTTACATAATATATATATATATATACACTACAATACAATATACTTCCATACATATATTTATACATTAATTCTTTGATGTATTATAATCAAAACCCAAGTTCACACGGGTTAAACTAATTGGCGAGATAGAAACTTTTTACTTGGCTTTTGAAGGTCGACAAGGATTGTGCACGCCTTCGTTCCATAAGCGAACAGCTTTCACTAAAAAAAGAGTGATCATAAAATACTGTGCCATGCTGAGGCATACTGAGGGTAAGATTTTCTGATGACCTAAGATTGAGAACGTTGGCATTGTGAAGGAAATTGAAACGTTCCTTAAGATAGCGCGGGGTCAAAGGATTGAACAAAATATTGTAAAGGAGAGACAGTATGTGAGCATTCCGGCGAAGACGTATAGGGAGCCACTTGAGCTTTGATCGATATTGAGATATGTGATCATACTTGCGCAAACCAAATATAAATCTTATGCAGAAGTTTTGAAGACGCTCAAGCTTATCTAGTTGATTCTCAGTGAGATCATCAGACATCAGCGTAATCTAGAATTGGGAGTAGAAGAGATTAAACTAGAGCAATTTTAGTGGTGATAGGAAGAAAGTTGCGCAGCCTTTTTAAAGCGCCAGCGGTAGCGTACAATTTGCGACTAGTAATTTGTAGCTGAGGAAAGTTACAAAGTTATTTCTTCACCTACCGTACTTTTTTATTCCACGATTTGTAAAGCCTGCCTATGACACCAACATCAGCAATTTTAGAGAACAAAATACACATCCTCGGACGGGATTCTATAGTAATATTAGTCAATAAAATAATGACAACCTCATTATTGACTAATTTACTATATTAGTCATTAAAATAATATAAGTAAGGTGCATGGACATGGTTTTCAGAAGGGAAAGTCGACTACATTTGCATGTTTTGACCTCACGAATAAGTTATCGACAATGTAGATGCTAGCAACTTAACAACAGTCATAAGTTTTGATATGTCTAAGGCATTTGACTTTGTTTGCCCTGCGTAAAATTGGGTTAAAAGCATCTTGAAAATAGAATACAATGTGTTGAAATTAGTTAACTGAAAAACTGTGGAAAACTAAAGTCATATAAGTCTAGCTTTAGGGTAAGTACTTATGGCATGCCTCAAGGTAGCGTTCTGGGGCCACTCTTATTCCTGCTCTACATAAGCGAACTTCCGGAAGTCACCAGCAATTCTTATATGTTATTCGCTGATGATATCTTCTTAATAACGACTTGTAATAAAATACAGACATGAAATATACTTCTGACATTAATAAGACTATTTAATTTATAATGAAATGGCGAACGAAAATAATTTACATATAAGCTTAAATAAAACTAATTATGTTCAGTTTGGAAGGTATGAAAGAAAACCCAAACATTTAAATATTAAAAATAGAGGTGTTACTTTAAATGAAATAAATGAAATTATATTTCTCGGTGAGATTATTGATAAAAATTGCAACTGGAAGTCTCATGTTACAAAAGTTTGCAGTAAAATAAATAAATTCGTATACGTGCTGTATAAGTAAATAAAGTAATATAAGTAACTCTTTAACTAAAACATCAGCACGTCAAACGGTGTAATCCGCGTACTATGGCTATGTTTAATTCTGCTTTGAGCCTTATAATATGGGGGAAGTCGACGGACATAAACAGAGCCTTTATTGCACAAAAATGTATCCGCGCTATAGCTGGCCCATGTAAACCTTATTAAAATTATTTAGAGAATACAAAATATTAACTTTGCCTTGAATTTTTTAAATTAGCGCATATTCGAATGCGCTAAATTTGTAAAGGAAAATCCAGAGTTATTTGCAAGCGCTCAGCAAATGTATAAACACAAGACGTCCTGATAGATTTGTTTTACCAAAAATACCTAAGACCGCAATGTATCATAAAAACTGCCACGTGATTTGTGTTTGTATTTATAACGCTTTACCCAAACCTTAAAAAAAAACCGCAAAGATTTTTTTTATTGAAACTCATGTCGTGATTAACTAACAAAACTTTTTATTCTGTAACTGTAATTTTGTAAACATAACGTAGGTATAGTAATGATAATTTAAAAATCTTGACTGTTTAAATACTACAATCTATCTATCTTCTATATCTATATAAAATCGAAAGGTCACTCACTCATCACGAAATCTCAGAAACTACAAGTGCTACGAACTGCAAATTTTACATGCGGGATCTTTTTAGGACGTAGGTACTCACTAAGACGGGATTTTATGAAATTCAATCCCTAAGGGGTTTTTTGGGTTGATAGTTTGTATGAAACTTCGTTACTGCGAGTGCTAAAAGTTTGAAAATTTTCATGGGGGTTCTTTTTTGGACCTATGTACTCTATATGTATGTGAAATTCGACCCCTAATTGAAATCTGACGCATTGAAATCTGTAATTACCGTAACCCGCGAGGCCACGCGAGCGCAGCCGCTGGCGGGTTAGCTAGTTATTCTATATTTCAATTAAAATGTATAATTATAATCTAATTTATTAATACAATATGCTTTCACGCAGATAAGCGTAATTATTGAAATTAAGAAATAAAATATATTTGCATGTCACTATGATGATTGAGTATTATTTATAATATTCATAAGATCTACATTGTACCATATTATACTTTATATATACTTTAGACATATAATTTATACTTATAGCAAATAAATCATTTCATTTTATCAAGGGTAACAATTTCCTTTGACACGGCCAGCGGTTTAAAAAACACCTCTAAAACTAGTTGCACTAGAAGGAAGATCGTTTCCGTTTTGTGCCATTCATAGCACAGAAATCTATAGTGGCACTAGACGGAAATTTCTTTCCGTTTTGTGCCACCGTTGGCAGAACTGTTCAATCAGTGGTAAAGAACGGAATTTATTCCGTTTTTGTGATTCCACCAATAATTCTGTAATTTCGTTAAACTCTTTATAAATAATTTCACATATCAAGTCTTCATTATGTATTAATAATTTAAAATGTAACTCTTATTATGCTTTGTTACCCAAACTTTGTGTATATAAATCCCACAATATCATTACGAATATCTGGAACTTAGCAGTTGGCATTATACTCGTATTCCCAAGACACGACTTGAAACATATAGATAATATTATGGAAACTTATTTAAACATAAGCCCGTATCCGATATGCACACGTGTCCGTAATACATGTGTAAACAAAAACAGTATAATAAAATACTTACTTAGGGAAATTAATGTATTTTCCTGATAACATACTATGCGGAAAGAAAACACAAGTTGGAAGTGCCTGCTTCAAATTCTATTCATTCTATTCTGTGATATTATTATTCATATAGGAGGCTACAAAGTTAATGTATTGCTGCTAAGCTCGTATCTATCACCTGGAATTTTCAGCTTTTCTTAAGTACTTTATTTTTTGTCTCTGTTTTACATGTAATGACGAAATAGCACTCTTACCCGCTCATGCGAAATACGTAGCTGGCGTGCTTATACTTATGCCAGTGGGCCGAGCACGAAAATCTGTTTTAATGAAACGTAATCGCATCGTTAACGTATTTAGTACAAACTGTCATTTATCTAGTGCAATAGTGGCACAGATAACTCATAGTTTATACTGAATACGTAAACGATACGATAACGTTACACTTTAGCAGATTTTCGTGCTCGGCCCACAGTATTACAGAAATACATTCGTTGTAAATCTTGACATGAGTGGAGATCTGATAGTGAATTCATTACATAATTTAATCTGCATTGCGAGTATGGATTCCTGATAGGATAAAACTTGATTGGGGTTACTTGTGAAGAGTCGGGGGACTCTTCAACGACTTACACGACTGAAGAGCGACCTTGGTGAGCAAAGGCACCCTTTCCCTGGCGCTGAGGCCCGCTTAAGATCAATCTGCATACCGCTGGGGCAAGATCCAACGTCTGTTCAAAGCCCAACGTAACACCTCACACAATAAGGCACGAACACACCTCTAGAGACGGTCGACTGTGCTACCTACCTCACGTCGCTAATGCGCTGGCTTCCATGTTGCAATAGGAAGTGGTATGCACCGCGCATAACAACTGCTTTGCGCTCGAATTTCGATTTATATTGGAAAATGTCTGTAAATCAACTCGAAAGTGTTCTACTCCGGTTAGAAAAGACAATTGCGACCCTAGTGAGTAAAGTGGAGTCACTGGAAGCACGCGTTAGTGAGCAATCTGTGATTATATCGAAGCTAAGTTCATCAAGTGTTGATAATCATACCCACGAATCGTTATTACCCGGCCCGTGTACCACGATCGCAGCTCCGGCAGCGGTGAGTCAGCGGCCCGAACGTAGCGCGCGGGTTAAGGCATCGCTCGCTTTGACAGAAGTGTCCAACTCAAGGAAGAAACCCAGCAATGGATGCGCGCCTAAGACGTTAACGCCTAGAAATAAGGATACAAGTGCTGTCGTGGTAGCGGTCACCAGTAACAAGAAGCCTAAAATCGATAAAGTATCCAAATGTTCATATGTTAAGTACTTTGGTATCTACCAACTTCTACTCCACTTAACTTTTAACCTCATATTTCATAACTCTTGACCTTTTCTCCATCCCTCAAAAGAACTACCAAACTTTTCACAATGCCCTTAGGGCTAGCATAATGTACACTCCAAAAAGTTTGCCCTATTTCTCTCAAAATAGCACCTCAAGTTTCTATATTCGTGTGTTTAGGTGAATCACAGGGGACTTTAAACTTTGCAACTGGCAACACAACGCTCTGCGTTCCTTTATACGCAAACACTAGGCGAAAGTTTGTTGCGTTACGTTAGACGCAAGCTTTGTTGGGTTTCGTGAAAATAACACGGCCAAGCTTATCTCAAACTTTAAAAGTTGAAAATATTTGTGGTGAAATGCACGTAAACTTTATGCGCAAATGTTAGAAGTTTGACAAGACTGATAAAATGGTGGTGTTTGTTTGTACAATGTAAACGTTGAAGCAACATAACTGATTCGTAATTTTGGCTTTGCTTATGAATATAGTCTACAGAATTTAAAGAGACTCCCTACGTGTGAATAGGCTAATATGAGTAATAGGTATAACTGTAAATCTATAGGTATATATTTAATAAGGGCATTCATAAGTCATCCAGATTATATTTGTTTTATATACCACCAATAGGTTTATACCTATTTCTTTCCCGTTCATGCTTGTCTGGAAGAGATCGCTCTAAGCGATAGACCGCCCATTGTGATCCTTGTTTTAAGTTAAGCTTAATGTTTTATTGACAAAATTATCTTGTAGTAGTTGCTAACAAATGTTGATTGAATTCTTAAAAAATGGCGACTTTTGTCAGCTCCAGTCATCATTCTCAGCTCAGTCATTTTTTCTTACTGGAATTGTCAAAACTGACTTAAATATGTAGCTCGAGCCCCAGCAGTGGGATCATAATGGGATCACCAAATTGATAATTGATCACTCTTATCTTGCTTGTAATATGTACTCAATTCAACTCTGGTCAATTCGTCTAATTAAATATATAGACATTAGTTTCAAGGTCCAGAGAAAAATCGGGTAATACGTGTTTATGGAGAAGACGCCAAAAACGTTTTAACTGTTTACTAATCTATGACCCTCAATAAGCGCTCGCTTTTATTCGATACTGATTCTCACCATTTAAAAAATAAAATCGTTCACTTAGCTCAGTATTTATTCAGTTAATAATATATAAGCACTTATTGGATCCACTCGCTAGCTGAGTGGAAAGTTAAATTTTGTAACTCTGTTGACACTTTACTGGATAAATATTTTGTGTTGTTTTACTTGAAAATTAACAAATTTAGTTTTACGAGCAATGTGTTTGTAACAATATCCAAACAGATGACATTTTTGTTTCATATTAAATTTGATGGACTTTGATAAAAAATATATCAGATATAAGTTATATTTACATCAATACAACTTACGGCCAGTAGTAAGAAAACTATGGTTAAAATCCTAATTAACTATTAAATATTTTATTAAAAATAAAAAACTGAAATAAAAAATTATGATTTTATTAGCTGTGCTTTACCGTTACAGCTACGTTCTATTAAAAAAAACATATAAAACTATCATACGGTAAGTTGGCAACATGCCATCATTTAAATAATATCAAAGTACACAAATCAAAGAACATCAAAGAGAAAAGAGTATCTATATTAGTAATACATCTGTAATATTTAGATGTCTCAGTGATGTATTTTATATTGAGATATGTGTACTTTGGTACCTACTTTAAAATAAGTTTACTATAATATAGTACCTTGATTTTATCCTAAATTATAGTGATTATTAAATTTATTAATTGCTGCAACATGTTAGTGCGTAAACATTTTAGGTAGATTAGTTTAAATGAATTCTGTGTTCTTTACAATCTCTATAAAAAGGTGACTATCAGGTGACTTTATCCAATGACTACTCTATAAATTGTTGGGTTAATCATGTCGCAATTTTAGCACCAAATCTTGTTAGGTCTAGGAGAGATCTCCCAAAATCAGTAACATAGATAGGTAGACAGGAATAATAGGATACAATAGGAACAATAGACAGTTAAATTGTTGTTCACTGTTTAAGACTTTCGCGGTTGTTAAGTAATTTATATTTAATTATATTAGTTTATTATCTGCCCACTTCCAAAAAAAGGAGGAGGTGCTCAATTCGACTGTATATTTATTTATATTTCATCAAAATCAGTCCAGTACTTTTTGAGATATACTCCAATAACTAAATAGAATGGAAGTCGGTATTAAATGTTTCATTATTTATTAAATGTATTATATTTGTATTGTATTATTACTATGTACTTACAGATGTTGACCACGATTTACTAGATTTGAAGCCTACCCGTGAATGGTGCATGTAACTGAGCCGAAATATCGGGAACTAATTATAAAACCTAGTAATTATAATTTAAATTGTTGTTACTGTTAATTCAATTATACAAGTTCATTATCCTCCGGCTATGGACCTTACGGAGTTCGTCCACAAATTGGATTCTCAGAACAAAAACAGTTTTCTTTTAAGATTTTTCTTGTTTTCTTTTCAAGCTCAATGTACTCTGACGTCAATGCTACTTTTTGTTTAAAGTATTTTTGTATCAACTTGTCTGCAAAGTTCTCTCGTGTTGTTTAAGAAGATGTTTATACTAAGTCATTATGGAACTTATTTAGTATTATTTAGTTCGAGGGAGTGACAGGTTGACACAACAAAAGCTTAATAGACAGACAGTTTAACTCTCCATTAAAACAGCACAGCACAAATGCGTTATAAACAAGTTAATACGAAGCAATTGTTATTGTTTTTTTTTGTTTTATTTGTAATTTGTGTAACAATTGATATTGAAATCAGCAACAGGTAGACGCTTGAAATATTCATTCCGTACCCAAGATACCCCTTCACAAAATAATAAATAATAATTATATTCACCTTATAAATAGATACTTAAATATATATTTTTTATTTAGCGGACTCCCATATAACAAAAGTGTTTTTTTCATTGTTTTTGTTGATATTGATAATGGCAACAGGTAGACGCTTAGCCACACATGTTGTAGTTCCTGAAAATGTAGGCAGATTTCTGCGAAATCTTATTAATTACGATAGCGATTCGTCTTATTGGCCAAATAAGACAAATCAACGGGTTAAATATTCACATTAAATATCACAGAAAATTCAGTTAAAAATAAATACTTAAATTAGAAGAGAATTTATATTTAGGGGGCTAAAACAAACGTGACTTTTTTCCAATTTTTTCTCGGTCTTAATAACGATAACAGGTATAATGAATTATTTCTTGTAGATAATGGTACGGAATCCTTCGTGCGCGAATCTGTCTCGCACTTGACGGGTTTTTTTCCTTGCTTTATCAATAATAAATTATCGTAAGTTCACCTATTTCACCAAGGAGGTGGGCGTAGTGCGTATCAACCACTAAAATTAGCGCTTGGGGCTATTAACCTTAATTTAATGTAACATCCTTTTATATTTGCCCCTCATAATATATTTTCCTGGGTCTATCTAATAAAACGGTGAACTTTTTTACCCTCTCATGGCCTCCCATTGTATGCGGAGCGCTGTATCAAGGCTTCGTACGTTTTGTGGTTCTGCCAATGTCAAAATTCATCTTTTTTTCTGAATTGCTAATATTAGTTGTATGCTTAACTTAGCAGATCTATTTAATGGCACCTTTGAAACTTTTCACTTTAAACTTTTAATATTCTGTAATTATTATTGAGTGTTTAAATTATGTTATGATCCAAAGGTTTTATAGATTAAAACTAATTACTACTATAGTACTAGTTATACTTAGTGTGATATATTTTTTATGGTACATTTTAAGTCGTCTATGACTCCACATGCACTTGGGCGTTCTATATTTTTAAAATATTTTTTGTAATATACTAATTCGTACCTACTCATCTAATTAGGGATTTGCATAAACCATCTGTACAAAAGTGGATCACAAGTTTATTATTCTGTAAGCGAACACAGTTTAGCGTAATCTGCGTCTCATTACCTCGGCGGCCATGATGGCCATTTTGGCGCCAAAACGAATGCCGCAAGCAATTTCCCGCGCAAACTGTATAATTCAGCGTGAGGTCGGCGTTCTTCGTGAATTCTACTATGAAACAATTTCACAAATCTGCGCAGTGCAACTTATAGGACAATTCTGATATTATTAATATTGATGTCCTATTATATGCAATACCTGGATGACCTAGCTTTGCTTGTAAGAAAATAATTGATTTACGTCTAACCTCAAACCTATATTTTAAAATTGTAAATTAGAGTATGCTAGAGTTTAGTTTATTGAACATGTAGATCGATACAAATAGCTATTGAATAACTATGTATATGGTTGTAGTGTTAATTTGGTTTTTAATAATGTAAGCTGTTGTAGTATAGGTAAATCCACCGTGACGTCACAGACTGGCTCCAACGGAAGACCAGCGCTTTTAAACCAGCATTATGCTGAGTTGGGGACCATTTTATGACATAGCAGTAAATTGTAATTCTACTTTCATCAATCAATGTTATATGCGGCCAACTATTTGTCAAGTAGCTTTAGTGTTGCTGTGTCGGTAAAACTGTTTAGCTGTTTTTAGAAGTCGTTTGCGAGATTTAGATTGTATATATACATAATATATACAATAATTGCGTGATTAGCGTTAAAGCAATATCTAAAAAAATACGAATAAGGCCATTTCATTCACAAGTTGCCAATGCGAACTTGTAACGGGTTTTAGTATTTTAACTGTTATTGCCAACTAAAACCTATTATAGAAGCAAACATGTACCTAAAATGTTCGTCTGGTCATGCCATAAAAACACAAAATATGACAAAAAACTTGACTTAAGAACCTTCCAAATGTTCTTATGTCAAGGTGTTGAACTTTCAAAAAGTTACAAAAACTGTTAAAAATAAAACATAACGTCAAGTGAGCAAAAGGGTTGATAAGAATTGAGTCTGCGTAAATGTAACGTAACGTGTCGTTAACGAGAAACAGTACAAACTGTCATTTATCTACGGCAACTGTGACTCAGATAACTCATGAGCTGTTCAAGCTACAACTTTTACGTTTACGATGCGAAAACGTTTTATTATTAACTAGCTGCTCTCCGCGGTGATGGATGATGATGATGATGATGATGAATATTATATAGCCTATGTTGCTCAGGGTGAATGTAGCTTTCCAATGGGGAAAGAATTTTTGAAATCGGTCCAGTACTTTTTGAGACAATTCGTTACAAACATACATACAAATCTTTCCTCATTATAATACCTATTATTATATATTATAATATACTATGAAGTATGTTATGGACTGGGAACATGACTTCTCAAGTGCTTCTTTTTTCCTTACTCTAGATTAATATGTGTTGAATTTTTAATCTTGTACTCTAGTATATTAAATAAATTATGCCTAATAAATATATTTAACCACACACATTGCAGTTCCTAGAAAAGTAGATTGATTTCTGCGAAATCTATTGTATTGTTGGCCATATATGGCGAATCGCGAGTCAACAGGTTAAGGTAATGTCAGTTCAGAGCTTGAATTCTTTCAATTTCTTTCATTTGAAATGAAGCAAGCGCATCTCGTAAAACGTACAAAAAATCATAAAATATAATGTTCACTATTCAATAAAAACAGTATCACAGTCACTGTATGTGTATTAAAAATTTCTTTTTTATGGTATGCGTTTCATGACAATTACAATTGTGAATTAAGAGCAAAATTGTTTTAAAGGGATATTAAGTGGTATATAAAAAAAAAGGAACTCTAGTATTATAAAATATGTTTTTAAATCCGTCAATGTGTACTTAAAGGTCTTAGGAATGTCATATTATTTTGTGTTAAGTAAATCGCTGCTTACGAGATAAACTGCTTCAAAAACCCTCATTTTTATCAATTGACAGCACCTCAATGAATGAAAAACAGGATACAAAAACCATTTGTTCTTCAATTTAGCCAGTTCAGAGTAGAACCATCGATCTAGAAGCAATACAGAGCCCCAGCCTGTTTAGCATCAGAATTAACCTTTTTGTCACAATGAAATTAAACAGATTGCTTGCGACTCACGAATAGGACACGCTAGGATCTCTGACGTTATCCATTTGCTCTAATGAGATGTTGTTTGGTTTTTGATAAGAATACATTATCTTGTTTTGCTTACTTTGGTTATTATGTGTTATATGCCATCCCTAATGGTTTTCAAATGGACCGGTTGGAAGCGACCAGCATTGTACGTCGTCTTGGTATATTTTACCAGGTCATCTGTCCATCTTATTTATGACTTACTCTTGTCGCTTCGTAGTCTTAACTCAAAAACCTTAGTGTAAATCCTTCTTACTCCAACTAATATTATAAAAACTAATGTACGTGTTTGTTATCACTCAACAGCTGGACATATATTCAAAATCTTCCCTTCCTCTTTAATCTTATTATTTCCTCACCATTCCTATCTGTCTGGATCGGATTGATGAGGAAAGAAGATCTACTCGTTCCGGCCTAGCATGTCATCCATGTTCAATTTTTTACCATGAATTAAAAAGTTTGGCAGTTCCTACCTCTTTTGTGTAAGTAAACTATGGAATGCTCTGCCGGCGTACGTTTTGCCTTGCAGCTATGATCCTATGGGTCTTTCAAGTGAAGCGTGAAAAAGCACCTTTCAAGTCATCATAGGGGTGGCGATTAACTCAGCTTACGACTGCATTATTAGTCATCGCTTCTTGATTCCATCTCCGCTTTCCATCAGGCGAGAGGGAGACAATTTGATGATTGATTACGACATGTAACACTTTACATCCTAAATAAATACATTTTATCAGTAAAGAACAACAAACACTGCAAATGCTACAGTCAAACAATAGTGTGATTGTACTTGGATGGGTCACCTCTAAGGTCATTGTGCTTCGGAGGGCATTGAGGCATCTTTCGCGGTCAACTTCTTAGGACAACGGCCACGAGGCCATGTTGGACGATTTCCGACAGTCTGAAAACTCAGACACTAGGCCTAGCTACAGCCTAATATCCGGTTGGTCATCTATTGGTGGTAGATTATCTATATCCTCGTCTCTCTTAAAATAAGTTTAGTGTCTCATCAATGAAACCTCAGTGCCTCAATACAAGAGTCTTCGACCAATGTGTGTTACCAGTGATGGTTTATGGCACTGAAACGTGGTCTCTTACTATGGGCCTCATAGATAAGCTCAAAGTCACACAACGAGCTATGGAGAGGGCTATATATGCTCGGGGTGTCTCTACGTGATCGAATCAGAAATGCGAGGAGATCCGTAGAAGAACGAAAGTCACCGACATAGCCCAGAAGATTAGCCAGTTGAAGTGGCAGTGGGCAGGGCACATATCACGCAGAACATATGGCCAATGGGGCCGTAAGGTTCTGGAGTGGAGACCACGGACCGGCAAGCGCAGCGCAGGTCGTCCACCGACACGGTAGACAGACGACCTGATAAAGGTCGGAGGACGACGTTGGATGCAGACCGCTTCCAATCGGTCATTTTGGAAAATCATTGGGAGGCCTATGTTCAACAGTGGATGTTCTACGGCTGAGATGTCTCTAGTTTAATGTTTCTGTAGTACTCGTCTGAGGATGTGAATTTTTCTTTCCGAAATTGCAAGTTTTTGTTTTTTTGGTGAAAGTGTTTTATAAACTATGCAATAAAAATTATGTAGGGTTGCGCCATCAATATGAAAATTAAGTATTTCAAATAGTTCTTCTTTCGGTTAGATCATAATGTCAAGCTGTTCAATAGATGTCTCTTCATCCCGTCTCTGTTAAAATCATATAAAAATTATCTCAGATCAGAAACTCAGAAACTCAGACGGTAAACCTCGGTAGTCTAGTGGTCTTCGCACGGAATCTGACACGGATTGTCGGGAGCCGCGGGTTCGAATCCCGTCCATGTGCATGTTTCTCTCTAAAATTGCAAATTTTCGTCTTGTGCTTTAAAAATCATATTATAAAAAAGTTTCTGTAGTAATTTTCTGCTAGGACGCAGCTTGTATCACAATAAAACTTTGAAATATTCACTACAAACTAGAGCTTGAAAACGTTTTGCCTCATTTTTATCTTCCTCTCTAGTTGTCATACTCAGGGCTGGTTACTCGACTCTTTTGTGCACGGACTGAAGCTAGCTTGTCATTTATTATTCAGTATGCAGCAACCCTTGTGACGTAGATGATTGTTAGGTTTTGCTGGGAGAATTTATAGTTCAGTGACAAATATATTATATGCATTTTACTTTATCTTTTTATTTATGACTGTAATCCTGTACATATTTTGTTAAATAAAACGATATTAATTTATAGCACATATATTTTGAACGTTCTAATATTTATTCTCCATAAAAATTACATTGTTAGTAATTAAAAATTAAATAAAATAATAATAATAATAACTATCTAATCTATAAGCCCCATGGTGGGGGGAAAAGTGGCCAAAGCGCTGGCGGCATTGCCACGCTGGATGGCAATGCTAAGTTTTTGCCCAAAATAGGCGCCAGCATTTCGGTCACCCGACGCCTCAAACAAACGTTTCGCCAGATCCCTTAACAAGTTGAGAGCGGACGGCTCCCATGGGCCTAAAGTTTCGACCCCAAACGGCACAAACATGTACATTCTGTCTAACTAAATACACATATTTATGACGTTTGAGGTCTTCCGCTTTAGACGCGGCAGCGCCAGCCCGATCAATCGTCCCAGGGAGATGAGACGGCGCCAGTGTGTCCACACATGTAGCATCCCAAACCAGGGGCTGTCCCATCTTCCACGGGACGATGGTCATCCCATCTGGTCTCTTGCCGTCATCCCGCATCAATGCGACCCGTCCCACTGCCTCTGAGAAGCAGGAGCTTTGGGCAGAGACTGACTTGGACAAGCTATTTTCCAGTTTCCTAAAGCCTCAGTCATATAACTAATTTGAATAGAAGGCGATAAAATTGCCTTTACTAACTTTTGAGTACTGAAAATCGATGAAAGGAAAGCGGGTAATGCTACACTAGAAATTTTGCGAATACCGAGACCTCCACACCTAACAGCCGTGCGAAGAGCAAACATCGTTGCATCTTTGACATTATCCGTGAAACAAATGACAACATGTCAAGAAACGTCGGAAAAACAACCTTGTGTACAAGGGCGATATCTCATAAAATATTTGACATCGGTGAGCTCGTCGACGAATCATTAGAGAATCGCACGGCAGGTAGTGAGGCCTGGCGCCAAGTGCGATAGTCAAAATGTGTATTAAGTATGGTAGTGAGCGTATCCCTCTGGATGTTGTCAAGTTTTTGTAAAAGTAAAGGATGATTCCAAAACTGACAACATCTAAGAGAATACATAAATTTAGGGACAAAAAGGCAATATCGAATAATAAAATAGGCCATGTGACAATTTATTTTTTGTAGGCATTCCGAAACTGAGTTAAAGTTTTGAATTTTGTCATAAACAAAATCTTCAATTGACTCGTCTAGGATTGGAGACCCTAAGCGAATGGCCAGACAGAAAAGACGCAAGACGAGGGCGGGGCGTGGACCCGTCGCAGACAGGGCGCCGTCACGACTTTTTAACATATATAGAGAAGACACGGACCCGTCGCAGACAGGGCGCCGTCACGACTTTTTAACATAATATATAGAGAAGACACGGACCCGGCGCAGGCAGGGCGCCGTCACGACTTTTTATGGCGCGCACTAGAAGCTTTTCCTGGCATTCAATCGTTCGATTTTGATACGATAACATGTATTCTTCTGAAGATGAAGATGTATTGGCACTGGTATATCTCGCTAATCTGCAGAGGGTTAGACGTTACTGGGTACATCCGGTATGGCTAAGCAATGGAGGATCTACATTATTATCCTGATCGTTTTCAAGAAGTGTACAAGATGACTCCACAATGTTTTAACATTATTATGTCCAAAGTGAAGAATGCTTTACAGAAAAAGGACACAAACTGGAGAGAATGTATATGTCCTGAAGAAAGACTACTTATGCTGCTAAGGTAAGTGAAACAAATAATCTTTAATCATTTTTTATATTGTTTTAAGATTTTGTTACAAAATTAAAAATTACCAAACATAATAATCAATTATTTCAAATTCAATTGTTACAAATTCTCCAAATTGTTCGACGAAGGTGATTAATTATTGTAACACTGTGTATTGCGCATGTGGGTAGATGAAGCCGAAATGACCGAATATGGTGACAAGTTGAAATACGTATTTTCATCTTGTCGACAGTCTTCAGTGTTGCAGATGCAATATTTTGAAATGCGTGTTGTGGAGATGCAGGTGGATTATTTATTATGGTCTGGAGGAGGTGCGATATTTCAATAGTCTGCTGTGGAGCTGCTGGAGCCGCAACATTTTGAAATGTTTCTTGTATTGGTGGAGCTGGAGCATAATTATGGGACTGTGTTGAATTGAGAAATACAGCTAAGGATATAATATAAACTCCATACAAAGTAAGTTATCATTTGCATTTCTTATTGTCTTGAAACAATTTCCACATCATCTAACGACGCAAAGTGTTAGCAATATTACTGAGCTGAAAGGCTAAAGAGGCAATGGGCCTAACACGTGCGCCGTAGACTCGATAACCGTTGCGTTGGGGTAAACGCGTCACAGAGTAAAAACAAGAGAGTGAACCATGTTAAACTTTTTCAAATTGTACTTAATGTCTACCTCTTAACATTGTCCGATTTCATTGAAAGTTTATCATGCAATCAACACATTGTTTACTATGCGCGTACGTTTAGATTTTTTTCAGTATTTCAAAGTACTATAAATTTACCTATTTAGAACTTAGAAAAACTGAAAAAATCAAAAAGTACGGGCAAAGTAAACAATGTGTTGATTACATTAAAAAAATACCTACTGAAATCGCACAATATTAAGAGGTAGAAAAGAGTTATTTCTTTTAGTATGGACAAGTACTAGCTATGCAATGCCCTTAAGCGTTGAAAACCTGAAATATTGGGGTAAATATAACAAAACTCAAGATTAAAACACACTTTCATGTTATCCAAATGTCGAATGTTTATTTATGCGTATATTTGACCTGCTGAATTCACATACAGTGTGATTACGCGATCTTATTTACATCACACCAGTAAGATGTGGCTGAGATTGAGCTTTCTCCTACTAGGTATTTCCAGGTAGCTACAACATCAGGCATAGGGTTCATCGAACGACGAGTCAACTAAAAACGGTTCAATCAACCCTCGCGGTGATGGATGATAATGATGAATCTAATAAAGCGTACGTTACTCAGCCATAATATTGGACTGGTCGGTTGGAGCAGTGGTAGCACCCCTGCCTTCTGAGCCGCTGCTCCCGGGTTCGATGCCCGGACAGTTTAAACATTTGTGTGCATGAACATGTATGTTTGAGCTATGTCTGGGTGTGTGTATGTATGGCATATCAGGCATCAGGTTACCATAGGACAGGCTTTGCCTAGTTTGAGACCTTAGGACCTTGTGTGTGGATGTCGTCCCATATTATTGCTAAATAATTATTGCTATTTTGAAGCGCACATACAGCATAAGCCGTTCCTTTTTTGTAATGTGTACGTATTGTGTTCTTACACAATGGCTTTACTATGAAGAACCCCCACTGTTAACTACTTCACTGTGGTCACGGGTTCGAGTGGAGACCGCTATTAGGCAAATTTTCGGGCAAATGTGAATATGGAAGATATAGCAACGATCTGCGTAGACGCCTCGGAGTTCATATATTTTTATTTTATTGTTATACTCATTGTAAAAATGAGGTAAAAAGTATTGCTCATGAATACTTTTTATTTAATACTCATTCATTTTCTATTCGAATGGAACAATGACTTTGTAAATATTTAAAATAATTAACAACATATAACTTAACATAACAAATATCAGTGTTTTTATAGTATTACTTTTTTAAAGCACTAACGCCTGCTTAGCGATATCAAACATTACAATTAATACAGAGAAAAATTCATTCCCAAAATTCATTCCCGTCCGAGGATGTGAATTTTTCTCTCTATAAATTTTAATGTTTAATATAAGTACACCTAGATTTTTTTTAAAATGTATATAATTAGCTTCACCCCGCGGTGTGCATGCGCGCGCTTTCAGAGTCGAAGAAAACGCCCAATGTCGAACATTCTAGTTTTCTTAAACGAAAAATAAATATCAATAACTCACAAAGTGCCTGCGTGAAGTATAGTGTTGAACTAGAGCGTCAGTTGTACCCGATGATAACCGTGGGGACATCTTTAGATAATTCTGCTAATATTGTTCGCTTTAAAATTAATGAACAGACGGATGCTCTGCAATCGCTTTGTAATTGTATGGATTCCATCCCCGTATGCTGTGATACATACCTACATGACTATGACAGCGGAACTTCTTGTGGTAAAATACCACTACCCATCCGCCACGGGGGTGACGGAAAAGGGTAATGTGGGGCTCAAACCCCTAAAACCTCACCGTGAGCAGTCCTTCGGCAAAATGGGGCGAGGTGGGTTCGCCCTAGCATTCACCATCTTTTTTTTAACAATAATAATTTATTGCCAAAAAAGGTATTCACAATTTTTCTTATAAGTACATTAACAGCATCAAATATGTAACATCATTAACACAATACGACATTTTTTACTTACTACTTAATAGGTACTTAGAAGTATCGTTAGTAGCCGTGCTAGGATACCATGTGTTACGGCTACTAAGATTCCTTCCTCTGTATTTAGTGTGTTAGATTAATTTGTTAGCTTTTCTTTAGTACAACAAACAAAACACAAAGGTACCTACGAATTACGCACGCACCTATCAATCAATCATTTATTGGTAAAAATAATATTACAAGTCATTATTTATAGTATTACATAATGTAAATATAACAAAAAAAAAAGTTGTCAAATTACTTGTTCTAAACAAGTAATAAATTGGTCAAATAACATAATAATAAAGTAATAATTAAATTAAATTAAATTAATCAAATCAAATAAAAATACATTTATATTAATACAGATGTCATAAAATACGAATACATTAGAAAAATATTTATGGGACATAATCATCTTATTTTTATAAAATCGTCTACATCATAGAACGCCTCCTCGACGAGCCATGCTTTTAATTTCGATTTAAATGAACTTAAGTTAAGTTCGTCCGTAACATGCCGCGGCAGGTGATTGTATACCTTAGGACCCAAGACATGAGTGAGCCTGTTGGATCTAGCAAGTCTGTGCGTGACTGCTGCGAGTTTACCCGCACCTCGTGTATTATAATCTCGAGCTTGGTTGTCTGCGCGAGTGCTGAACAAGGAGTTGTTCTGCCTCACGTATAATGCGACCTGCAGTATAACGACTGAGGGCAGTGTGAGTATCCGCAGAGATGTGAAATAGGGTTTTACTGACGTCGTCCTAGATACTTTAGCAATCGCTCTCACAGCACGTTTCTGCATTCGGAACGCACGCTCCCTGTCGGCTGCGCGCGCCCAAAGCTCCGCTCCATACTGGAGCAGCGAATGTACGGTTGCAAAGTAACAGGTGCGTACTACATCCGCGGACACTACGCGCGAGAGCCTACTCAACGCATAACAAGCGCTGCCCAGCTTAGCGCATAGTTTATCGATGTGTGCGGTCCAGGTCAGGCCTCGATCTATCTCAAAACCTAAAAAGGTGGTAGATTGCACTTGCTCAATAGATGTTTTATTAATAGATACGGTAAGGTTACGAATTTGTCGGCTTGAGATGGAAAAATGAATAAAGTGCGTTTTTTTTGGATTCAATGCAAGCCCGTTCCACTCAAACCACTGCGCCACCTGCTGGGCGGCTTCGTTCAACCGCAGCTCCAGGTCGCTTACAGACTGAGCGCAGACCACCACAGCTACGTCATCTGCGTACATAAATGATTCGCCAGCTGTCACGTACTCTGGTAGGTCGTTGAGCAGTAGCGTGAAGAGGATGTTTGACACGGATGATCCCTGTGCCACACCCATCACTGTGCCCAGAGAGTCAGATTTGGTCTCGCCTCCATCGCTGACCACTACTTGAGACCGATTCCGCAGTAGATCTGTCAAGAGTGAGTGGGCCTTATCGTTGATGCCGTAGTACCGAAGCTTGGAAGAAATGACGCTGTGATCTGCGACGTCGAAAGCCTTCGATAGGTCGCAGCACAGGAGTGCGACATGCCGTCTCCGCTCCCAAGCATCGAGCACGTGGCGAAGGACCTCACGTGTAAGCGAAGTGGTCGATAGACCCGCACGATACGCAAATTGACGCTCCGAAAGTGCACCCGTTGATGATAGGAAGTTAGTGAGCCGGGTACTGATCCCGTTTTCGAGGACTTTTGCGACAGCGGGAATGATGGACACTGGGCGATACGCGTCAATATCATCACGCTTTCCCTTTCCTTTAAATAACGGTGAGATTTTACTTATTTTAAAGGATCGCGGATAAGTACCAGTTTCCAAACAACGGTTGAATAGTTCGGCCAACCACGGTGCAAGAGACACTGCAGTGGTCGATAATAGCTCCATAGAGATATCGTAAATATCTTTTGTTGTTTTACGTGGAATTCGGAACGTTATTATGCGGAGTACCTCCGATGCCGTGAATTTTAAGAGCCGAAGGGAGCGGTCTGAGGGAGCGCGCGCGGCCGCGAGTGCAGCCTCCACTCGCGACAGGGAGGCGTGGGGGGCGCCGCACGCCGCGGCCGCACCCACGAACCTTGCATTCATCGCGTCAGCCGCTGCCTTGCGGGAGGAAAATTTCATGCCCGTGGTATCCTTGGCTACATCAGTAAAACTGGTGGAAGTGCGAGTGGTAGCACCTCTTTCAGTGTTCACGACACGCCATATAGCTTTGTGAGAGTTGGAACTACTGAGTATTTGTTTTTCGTAATAACTAACTTTATATGTTGAAACATTTTTTTCATATTGTTCGGTCAGTTTGTCAATAAATGAATTCAAATGTGAATCCTGGTACTCGTACTTTTGTTGGATTCTAATAGTGTCCAGGAGGAGATTTTTTAAGTCTACTAGATCCTGTGTTACCCATGACTGTTTTCTAATACTTATTCGCTTATATGGAAAACAAATATAAAATTTATTCGATATTATATTAATTACAGACTTCGCTAAACACTCCACAGATTGTCCATGCGATGTAAACGTATGCGACCAGTCCACACTAAGTAGCGCTGCTTGGAACGCTAACCGGTTAGTGCGCGAGTACTGCCTAGCCAGTCGAGTGAGCGGCGGTGACGTCACGCGCACACAGCTGACTGCGGCGCGCACCGCGTAGTGGTCGCTGAGCTGTGTGTCTAATGGAGCTGTGTCTACAGACCCCCGCGGCATGTTACTGTACACATGATCTAGGCACGTCGACGAATGATTCACCACACGAGTGGGAAAGTTCACTTCGTTATGTACGTTATGTATGGTCAGTAGGTCGGTCAGATGCTTTTTTATAGGACAGGTATTTCCTAGCCAATCAATATTAAAATCACCGGTAATCAAAAAGTTCTTACCAATTTCGCAGGCTCGCTCGAGTAAACGTTCTAGATACGTCAAAAATTCAGAAGAACTAACTAAATTCGTTCTATACACGCACACAATAATAATATTATATTCTATAAGTTCAACAGCTGATACTTCGCAGTACCGCTCTGTTGACATTTCGGTCAATTGTACACATTCGATAGCCTTTATGCCATCTTTAATAAATAAGCACGAACCACCGTGCGCTAAGTTGGTTCTACAAAAACTAGATACTAAAGTATATCCGTCTAATGATACACATTTTAAATTTGGTTTAGTCAACCAATGTTCAGTTAATGCTAAAATGTCGCATAACATTTCGTCACGGAGAAGAACTTCTAAACGCTGCGATTTCTTGTCCAATGAAGCAATATTTTGATGGCATATCACTAGCGGCGTGTGTGATTCTAGACTACTCAAAGACACACACTTTGTAGTAGTTGCGTCTTGCGGCTGCCTTGTGTTGGTAGCACAGTTTGGTGGTGTACTCGTTCCCGAAGCGGGCGGGTCAGTGGGCGCGCTCTCCCCCCCGCTGTACGCGGGGACGCACGGGAAACCACTCGGCGAAACGGACTCCGGGAGGCCAGGCTTTCGGCAAGGTCACTTTCTCATAAACGCTTTCTAGCATACCGATCACAAATGATGCGTGCATAGCTGACTTTATAGTCCTCTTTTCTACATCATACCTGGATTGGACGATATCGTTCAGGAAACGTAGTACCTGTTCAGCTGTGGTATCAGGTTTGAAAGACCATGCTTGTATGTATTTCCTTCTTTCCGCGGCTTGAAGTGCGTCGATGGGATTGCCTGTCCCAACAGTAACGGGTCGAGCTGACTTCGTAGTTTTATTACGTCGGCCGACCACAGACCACTTTTCTATGGTATCCTCGTTGTCAGGCTTGCTGCTACTGCTTGCAGATTCCGGGAGTTTACCTATTTACCAACATAACATCTGTAAAATCTGTTTTAGACCGGATGTTTTTAGTTGAATTTGGTCTCTAATACACCTTCAGGCCACGCAAAGCAAAATTGGATACAAAACAGAGCTAACTAACTGATTAGAGCTTATAGAGTGAAAAAATTATATAAATTTTACCTCATAGTTCAACTTTCACAGTGATCTAAAAAACCACTTGCAATTCTTGAGGTAATATGCATTTAAAAACTTCTCTATTTATCACTTATCACGAGTACAATGACATACTAAGTTGGTATAATAACTTACCAGCTTGTTAAATAAATGATAAATGAGAATCTTATTTTAACTCAATAGGTACAATTTCGGAGCAATACGTTTGTGCCGTTTGGGGTCGAAACTTTAGGCCCATGGGAGCCGTCCGCTCTCAACTTGTTAAGGGATCTGGCGAAACGTTTGTTTGAGGCGTCGGGTGACCGAAATGCTGGCGCCTATTTTGGGCAAAAACTTAGCATTGCCATCCAGCGTGGCAATGCCGCCAGCGCTTTGGCCACTTTTCCCCCCACCATGGGGCTTATAGATTAGATAGTTATTATTATTATTATTTTATTTAATTTTTAATTACTAACAATGTAATTTTTATGGAGAATAAATATTAGAACGTTCAAAATATATGTGCTATAAATTAATATCGTTTTATTTAACAAAATATGTACAGGATTACAGTCATAAATAAAAAGATAAAGTAAAATGCATATAATATATTTGTCACTGAACTATAAATTCTCCCAGCAAAACCTAACAATCATCTACGTCACAAGGGTTGCTGCATACTGAATAATAAATGACAAGCTAGCTTCAGTCCGTGCACAAAAGAGTCGAGTAACCAGCCCTGAGTATGACAACTAGAGAGGAAGATAAAAATGAGGCAAAACGTTTTCAAGCTCTAGTTTGTAGTGAATATTTCAAAGTTTTATTGTGATACAAGCTGCGTCCTAGCAGAAAATTACTACAGAAACTTTTTTATAATATGATTTTTAAAGCACAAGACGAAAATTTGCAATTTTAGAGAGAAACATGCACATGGACGGGATTCGAACCCGCGGCTCCCGACAATCCGTGTCAGATTCCGTGCGAAGACCACTAGACTACCGAGGTTTACCGTCTGAGTTTCTGAGTTTCTGATCTGAGATAATTTTTATATGATTTTAACAAAGACGGGATGAAGAGACATCTATTGAACAGCTTGACATTATGATCTAACCGAAAGAAGAACTATTTGAAATACTTAATTTTCATATTGATGGCGCAACCCTACATAATTTTTATTGCATAGTTTATAAAACACTTTCACCAAAAAAACAAAAACTTGCAATTTCGGAAAGAAAAATTCACATCCTCAGACGAGTACTACAGAAACATTAAACTAGAGACATCTCAGCCGTAGAACATCCACTGTTGAACATAGGCCTCCCAATGATTTTCCAAAATGACCGATTGGAAGCGGTCTGCATCCAACGTCGTCCTCCGACCTTTATCAGGTCGTCTGTCTACCGTGTCGGTGGACGACCTGCGCTGCGCTTGCCGGTCCGTGGTCTCCACTCCAGAACCTTACGGCCCCATTGGCCATATGTTCTGCGTGATATGTGCCCTGCCCACTGCCACTTCAACTGGCTAATCTTCTGGGCTATGTCGGTGACTTTCGTTCTTCTACGGATCTCCTCGCATTTCTGATTCGATCACGTAGAGACACCCCGAGCATATATAGCCCTCTCCATAGCTCGTTGTGTGACTTTGAGCTTATCTATGAGGCCCATAGTAAGAGACCACGTTTCAGTGCCATAAACCATCACTGGTAACACACATTGGTCGAAGACTCTTGTATTGAGGCACTGAGGTTTCATTGATGAGACACTAAACTTATTTTAAGAGAGACGAGGATATAGATAATCTACCACCAATAGATGACCAACCGGATATTAGGCTGTAGCTAGGCCTAGTGTCTGAGTTTTCAGACTGTCGGAAATCGTCCAACATGGCCTCGTGGCCGTTGTCCTAAGAAGTTGACCGCGAAAGATGCCTCAATGCCCTCCGAAGCACAATGACCTTAGAGGTGACCCATCCAAGTACAATCACACTATTGTTTGACTGTAGCATTTGCAGTGTTTGTTGTTCTTTACTGATAAAATGTATTTATTTAGGATGTAAAGTGTTACATGTCGTAATCAATCATCAAATTGTCTCCCTCTCGCCTGATGGAAAGCGGAGATGGAATCAAGAAGCGATGACTAATAATGCAGTCGTAAGCTGAGTTAATCGCCACCCCTATGATGACTTGAAAGGTGCTTTTTCACGCTTCACTTGAAAGACCCATAGGATCATAGCTGCAAGGCAAAACGTACGCCGGCAGAGCATTCCATAGTTTACTTACACAAAAGAGGTAGGAACTGCCAAACTTTTTAATTCATGGTAAAAAATTGAACATGGATGACATGCTAGGCCGGAACGAGTAGATCTTCTTTCCTCATCAATCCGATCCAGACAGATAGGAATGGTGAGGAAATAATAAGATTAAAGAGGAAGGGAAGATTTTGAATATATGTCCAGCTGTTGAGTGATAACAAACACGTACATTAGTTTTTATAATATTAGTTGGAGTAAGAAGGATTTACACTAAGGTTTTTGAGTTAAGACTACGAAGCGACAAGAGTAAGTCATAAATAAGATGGACAGATGACCTGGTAAAATATACCAAGACGACGTACAATGCTGGTCGCTTCCAACCGGTCCATTTGAAAACCATTAGGGATGGCATATAACACATAATAACCAAAGTAAGCAAAACAAGATAATGTATTCTTATCAAAAACCAAACAACATCTCATTAGAGCAAATGGATAACGTCAGAGATCCTAGCGTGTCCTATTCGTGAGTCGCAAGCAATCTGTTTAATTTCATTGTGACAAAAAGGTTAATTCTGATGCTAAACAGGCTGGGGCTCTGTATTGCTTCTAGATCGATGGTTCTACTCTGAACTGGCTAAATTGAAGAACAAATGGTTTTTGTATCCTGTTTTTCATTCATTGAGGTGCTGTCAATTGATAAAAATGAGGGTTTTTGAAGCAGTTTATCTCGTAAGCAGCGATTTACTTAACACAAAATAATATGACATTCCTAAGACCTTTAAGTACACATTGACGGATTTAAAAACATATTTTATAATACTAGAGTTCCTTTTTTTTTATATACCACTTAATATCCCTTTAAAACAATTTTGCTCTTAATTCACAATTGTAATTGTCATGAAACGCATACCATAAAAAAGAAATTTTTAATACACATACAGTGACTGTGATACTGTTTTTATTGAATAGTGAACATTATATTTTATGATTTTTTGTACGTTTTACGAGATGCGCTTGCTTCATTTCAAATGAAAGAAATTGAAAGAATTCAAGCTCTGAACTGACATTACCTTAACCTGTTGACTCGCGATTCGCCATATATGGCCAACAATACAATAGATTTCGCAGAAATCAATCTACTTTTCTAGGAACTGCAATGTGTGTGGTTAAATATATTTATTAGGCATAATTTATTTAATATACTAGAGTACAAGATTAAAAATTCAACACATATTAATCTAGAGTAAGGAAAAAAGAAGCACTTGAGAAGTCATGTTCCCAGTCCATAACATACTTCATAGTATATTATAATATATAATAATAGGTATTATAATGAGGAAAGATTTGTATGTATGTTTGTAACGAATTGTCTCAAAAAGTACTGGACCGATTTCAAAAATTCTTTCCCCATTGGAAAGCTACATTCACCCTGAGCAACATAGGCTATATAATATTCATCATCATCATCATCATCATCCATCACCGCGGAGAGCAGCTAGTTAATAATAAAACGTTTTCGCATCGTAAACGTAAAAGTTGTAGCTTGAACAGCTCATGAGTTATCTGAGTCACAGTTGCCGTAGATAAATGACAGTTTGTACTGTTTCTCGTTAACGACACGTTACGTTACATTTACGCAGACTCAATTCTTATCAACCCTTTTGCTCACTTGACGTTATGTTTTATTTTTAACAGTTTTTGTAACTTTTTGAAAGTTCAACACCTTGACATAAGAACATTTGGAAGGTTCTTAAGTCAAGTTTTTTGTCATATTTTGTGTTTTTATGGCATGACCAGACGAACATTTTAGGTACATGTTTGCTTCTATAATAGGTTTTAGTTGGCAATAACAGTTAAAATACTAAAACCCGTTACAAGTTCGCATTGGCAACTTGTGAATGAAATGGCCTTATTCGTATTTTTTTAGATATTGCTTTAACGCTAATCACGCAATTATTGTATATATTATGTATATATACAATCTAAATCTCGCAAACGACTTCTAAAAACAGCTAAACAGTTTTACCGACACAGCAACACTAAAGCTACTTGACAAATAGTTGGCCGCATATAACATTGATTGATGAAAGTAGAATTACAATTTACTGCTATGTCATAAAATGGTCCCCAACTCAGCATAATGCTGGTTTAAAAGCGCTGGTCTTCCGTTGGAGCCAGTCTGTGACGTCACGGTGGATTTACCTATACTACAACAGCTTACATTATTAAAAACCAAATTAACACTACAACCATATACATAGTTATTCAATAGCTATTTGTATCGATCTACATGTTCAATAAACTAAACTCTAGCATACTCTAATTTACAATTTTAAAATATAGGTTTGAGGTTAGACGTAAATCAATTATTTTCTTACAAGCAAAGCTAGGTCATCCAGGTATTGCATATAATAGGACATCAATATTAATAATATCAGAATTGTCCTATAAGTTGCACTGCGCAGATTTGTGAAATTGTTTCATAGTAGAATTCACGAAGAACGCCGACCTCACGCTGAATTATACAGTTTGCGCGGGAAATTGCTTGCGGCATTCGTTTTGGCGCCAAAATGGCCATCATGGCCGCCGAGGTAATGAGACGCAGATTACGCTAAACTGTGTTCGCTTACAGAATAATAAACTTGTGATCCACTTTTGTACAGATGGTTTATGCAAATCCCTAATTAGATGAGTAGGTACGAATTAGTATATTACAAAAAATATTTTAAAAATATAGAACGCCCAAGTGCATGTGGAGTCATAGACGACTTAAAATGTACCATAAAAAATATATCACACTAAGTATAACTAGTACTATAGTAGTAATTAGTTTTAATCTATAAAACCTTTGGATCATAACATAATTTAAACACTCAATAATAATTACAGAATATTAAAAGTTTAAAGTGAAAAGTTTCAAAGGTGCCATTAAATAGATCTGCTAAGTTAAGCATACAACTAATATTAGCAATTCAGAAAAAAAGATGAATTTTGACATTGGCAGAACCACAAAACGTACGAAGCCTTGATACAGCGCTCCGCATACAATGGGAGGCCATGAGAGGGTAAAAAAGTTCACCGTTTTATTAGATAGACCCAGGAAAATATATTATGAGGGGCAAATATAAAAGGATGTTACATTAAATTAAGGTTAATAGCCCCAAGCGCTAATTTTAGTGGTTGATACGCACTACGCCCACCTCCTTGGTGAAATAGGTGAACTTACGATAATTTATTATTGATAAAGCAAGGAAAAAAACCCGTCAAGTGCGAGACAGATTCGCGCACGAAGGATTCCGTACCATTATCTACAAGAAATAATTCATTATACCTGTTATCGTTATTAAGACCGAGAAAAAATTGGAAAAAAGTCACGTTTGTTTTAGCCCCCTAAATATAAATTCTCTTCTAATTTAAGTATTTATTTTTAACTGAATTTTCTGTGATATTTAATGTGAATATTTAACCCGTTGATTTGTCTTATTTGGCCAATAAGACGAATCGCTATCGTAATTAATAAGATTTCGCAGAAATCTGCCTACATTTTCAGGAACTACAACATGTGTGGCTAAGCGTCTACCTGTTGCCATTATCAATATCAACAAAAACAATGAAAAAAACACTTTTGTTATATGGGAGTCCGCTAAATAAAAAATATATATTTAAGTATCTATTTATAAGGTGAATATAATTATTATTTATTATTTTGTGAAGGGGTATCTTGGGTACGGAATGAATATTTCAAGCGTCTACCTGTTGCTGATTTCAATATCAATTGTTACACAAATTACAAATAAAACAAAAAAAAACAATAACAATTGCTTCGTATTAACTTGTTTATAACGCATTTGTGCTGTGCTGTTTTAATGGAGAGTTAAACTGTCTGTCTATTAAGCTTTTGTTGTGTCAACCTGTCACTCCCTCGAACTAAATAATACTAAATAAGTTCCATAATGACTTAGTATAAACATCTTCTTAAACAACACGAGAGAACTTTGCAGACAAGTTGATACAAAAATACTTTAAACAAAAAGTAGCATTGACGTCAGAGTACATTGAGCTTGAAAAGAAAACAAGAAAAATCTTAAAAGAAAACTGTTTTTGTTCTGAGAATCCAATTTGTGGACGAACTCCGTAAGGTCCATAGCCGGAGGATAATGAACTTGTATAATTGAATTAACAGTAACAACAATTTAAATTATAATTACTAGGTTTTATAATTAGTTCCCGATATTTCGGCTCAGTTACATGCACCATTCACGGGTAGGCTTCAAATCTAGTAAATCGTGGTCAACATCTGTAAGTACATAGTAATAATACAATACAAATATAATACATTTAATAAATAATGAAACATTTAATACCGACTTCCATTCTATTTAGTTATTGGAGTATATCTCAAAAAGTACTGGACTGATTTTGATGAAATATAAATAAATATACAGTCGAATTGAGCACCTCCTCCTTTTTTTGGAAGTGGGCAGATAATAAACTAATATAATTAAATATAAATTACTTAACAACCGCGAAAGTCTTAAACAGTGAACAACAATTTAACTGTCTATTGTTCCTATTGTATCCTATTATTCCTGTCTACCTATCTATGTTACTGATTTTGGGAGATCTCTCCTAGACCTAACAAGATTTGGTGCTAAAATTGCGACATGATTAACCCAACAATTTATAGAGTAGTCATTGGATAAAGTCACCTGATAGTCACCTTTTTATAGAGATTGTAAAGAACACAGAATTCATTTAAACTAATCTACCTAAAATGTTTACGCACTAACATGTTGCAGCAATTAATAAATTTAATAATCACTATAATTTAGGATAAAATCAAGGTACTATATTATAGTAAACTTATTTTAAAGTAGGTACCAAAGTACACATATCTCAATATAAAATACATCACTGAGACATCTAAATATTACAGATGTATTACTAATATAGATACTCTTTTCTCTTTGATGTTCTTTGATTTGTGTACTTTGATATTATTTAAATGATGGCATGTTGCCAACTTACCGTATGATAGTTTTATATGTTTTTTTTAATAGAACGTAGCTGTAACGGTAAAGCACAGCTAATAAAATCATAATTTTTTATTTCAGTTTTTTATTTTTAATAAAATATTTAATAGTTAATTAGGATTTTAACCATAGTTTTCTTACTACTGGCCGTAAGTTGTATTGATGTAAATATAACTTATATCTGATATATTTTTTATCAAAGTCCATCAAATTTAATATGAAACAAAAATGTCATCTGTTTGGATATTGTTACAAACACATTGCTCGTAAAACTAAATTTGTTAATTTTCAAGTAAAACAACACAAAATATTTATCCAGTAAAGTGTCAACAGAGTTACAAAATTTAACTTTCCACTCAGCTAGCGAGTGGATCCAATAAGTGCTTATATATTATTAACTGAATAAATACTGAGCTAAGTGAACGATTTTATTTTTTAAATGGTGAGAATCAGTATCGAATAAAAGCGAGCGCTTATTGAGGGTCATAGATTAGTAAACAGTTAAAACGTTTTTGGCGTCTTCTCCATAAACACGTATTACCCGATTTTTCTCTGGACCTTGAAACTAATGTCTATATATTTAATTAGACGAATTGACCAGAGTTGAATTGAGTACATATTACAAGCAAGATAAGAGTGATCAATTATCAATTTGGTGATCCCATTATGATCCCACTGCTGGGGCTCGAGCTACATATTTAAGTCAGTTTTGACAATTCCAGTAAGAAAAAATGACTGAGCTGAGAATGATGACTGGAGCTGACAAAAGTCGCCATTTTTTAAGAATTCAATCAACATTTGTTAGCAACTACTACAAGATAATTTTGTCAATAAAACATTAAGCTTAACTTAAAACAAGGATCACAATGGGCGGTCTATCGCTTAGAGCGATCTCTTCCAGACAAGCATGAACGGGAAAGAAATAGGTATAAACCTATTGGTGGTATATAAAACAAATATAATCTGGATGACTTATGAATGCCCTTATTAAATATATACCTATAGATTTACAGTTATACCTATTACTCATATTAGCCTATTCACACGTAGGGAGTCTCTTTAAATTCTGTAGACTATATTCATAAGCAAAGCCAAAATTACGAATCAGTTATGTTGCTTCAACGTTTACATTGTACAAACAAACACCACCATTTTATCAGTCTTGTCAAACTTCTAACATTTGCGCATAAAGTTTACGTGCATTTCACCACAAATATTTTCAACTTTTAAAGTTTGAGATAAGCTTGGCCGTGTTATTTTCACGAAACCCAACAAAGCTTGCGTCTAACGTAACGCAACAAACTTTCGCCTAGTGTTTGCGTATAAAGGAACGCAGAGCGTTGTGTTGCCAGTTGCAAAGTTTAAAGTCCCCTGTGATTCACCTAAACACACGAATATAGAAACTTGAGGTGCTATTTTGAGAGAAATAGGGCAAACTTTTTGGAGTGTACATTATGCTAGCCCTAAGGGCATTGTGAAAAGTTTGGTAGTTCTTTTGAGGGATGGAGAAAAGGTCAAGAGTTATGAAATATGAGGTTAAAAGTTAAGTGGAGTAGAAGTTGGTAGATACCAAAGTACTTAACATATGAACATTTGTAACATCTTAATTATCTTAAAGCGCATGTAGAGCTTTGGATTGAAGCATAAACATGCGTCTTTGTATATAGTAGTATATGCATACTACCACTGGAGTAGACGAGTTCTTGAGTGGAGATCATGTTAAGCAAACGTAGTGTAGGACGCCCTACGGCCAGATGGAGAGACGACCTGCGGAAGGCGGCTGGCAGTAACTGGATGCAGAGAGAACCGAGACCGAGCTCTGTGGCGTACTTTAGGACAGGCATATGTCCTGCAGTGGACAAATGTGGGCTGATGATGATATTCATGATAGATGCATATTCAACTGAGCTACACTCAGTAGTTCAGTAGAAGATCACAGGTTAAAGAGCTTAGGTTTGAGTACAGATCTGAGCTAATATTGAACGGCATTTACTGTCATATCTCCACTCAAGTCAAAACTCACAACTGAGCTGGTTTCTGGAATACAGGCTTTAGGAAAATTTCTGGTAAGTCATATCTTCTAGGCTTAACTAGATACCTATCGGTCAAAATTCACTAGGCCCTCGTGGTAGATTCATGGCAGCCCATTCTCCGCTCTCTGAGAAGACCCATTTCATTTAAATATATAGTGATCATACTTACGCATATACTTAATGTGCCTACGTCTTTAGATGTGTGGTCGCCACTCAAGAACTTTTCTTCCACATCTGTCATCGGTTCTGCGAGCAATTGCTAATTTTATATTTATATTCAACTTTCTAACTTTAATAGCTATGTCGGTGATCTTAGTTCTCCTACGGATCTCCTCATTTCAGAACTAATCACGCAGAGAAACTGCAAGCATAGCCATCTCCGTTGCTCGTTGAGCAACTTTAAGCTTGTTATTGAGCCCAAGAGTAAGGGATCACGTCTCAGTGCCATAAGTAATCATTGTAAACACACACAACAATAATTAACACAACAAAAAAAATGTTAGACATAACGGATGGACCGTTGATATTCGTTGTTCCATCCTGGGTTTTGACTAATATTTTCTCCTTATGCCCATAATTGTATCACTGACATACCAATAGCCTGGTCAGATGGGTTCCTCCGTTTGTCACTCTGATCAGCAGAGGGCACGACGGATGGGATAGGCGGTTAAAACGAGCCACCGCGGAAGGTGTTTCCAGGTTTTCCGGATACGATGATGATGAATCAGAAATATCCATAAGGTCCAGGTTAAGGTTTAAATCAGTCACTTCTTGACCCTTAAGTGATAATTAATCGTGAGTGGTTGATTTTTCTTGTACCCGTCTGATATTTTCGCACAAAGGGAGTGCAAAGTTCTTCGTACAATGTCATGCACCTTGAGTGCTTATTTTTGCAATCAAGTGATGGGACGGCCTGGTCACATGAGTCACAGCACTGCGCTTGCCCATGACAGTTGCAGTACTAACCAGATCTCCGAACTGTAGTTATAGATAGCGCTACATTGCACTCATCACCATTAGGAGTCACCATCATCAGATATTGGAGAGTCTTTTTCACCCAGTAATTTCACTTGTTACAGTGCCCTTCACACCCTAACACAGTAAAGCTTGCGCACTACTGCTTCGCGTTTGAATATCTGGCACTGCGGTGGTACCAACTAAGACGACCTATTGCACAAGAGACCTAATACTACGGGAAATTGGTCAAAGAACTTATAACAAACTAACAGTTAGAGAAACTAAACATAAAATCATATATGGCAAAAGCTTAAAACATATTTCGCTGCACAAAACAATATTTCAGAGGGTAATTTGAAAATACAGGCAATTTGCTAAGCCACAGGCCGCAGCCGCTCTCGATAGCAAAGTAATATTGCCCGTCGTTGGCAACTTACAACTTGAGTTCGTGCGACATACGGACGGAAAAGTACCAGAGTAACTAATAGAAAATGCATACATTTATAAAGCGCGTCGCAAAAAAATTTGAGAATTGGGGAACGTAATGAACCACTTCAGGGTGCGTTTTTACATATTATCTCCCTGTCGCTTGACGTTTTATTTTATAGTTATTATAGTTATTTATTTTTAGTTTTATAGGACTTAATTTTTGAGAGTTTTAGTTACTTTTTAGTTTTTTTCTGTTCTGTTGTGTCGCGGATAAAGTTAATTGAATTTGATAAATTTATATTCTGTATACAAGTGCAATTTGAAAAATTTATTACCGTCTTCCATTCTATTCAGTTATTGGAGTGTAACTCAAAAACTACTGGACCGAATTTAATGAAAATTAAATGAAATCACACGGGAAGCACCTGCTTTCAAAGAAAAAAGAATTTTGAGAATCGGTTCACCCTATTCATGTACAGTCGAGTTGAGTACCTCCTCTTTTTTGAAAGTCGATAGAAAACACGTTTTAAGTTGTACTAATAAGTTTCGTTACAAAAGCAATTTGTTTATTTGTATAAAATAAGTTGTTTTATGTTATCAGTTTTGAAAGTGACAGATATGGTACAAAATCATTAAAAGGCGGATGACGAGCGTCGCTCTGGTCGGAGCGATCGTAATCGAAGTAAAGCAATACATAATCCATAATGAGTAATTGATCCACAACCAGCAAACTGCATTCCGCATTAAATAAACCTTAATCTGTAATTGCAATCTGTAATCCGTAGCAATATATAAATGCCAGTGTGTTATATATATATATATATATATATAATAATATATAAAGTTGTTTAAGTGACGGAAAAACGGGCCGGCATCTAGCTGTACATTTTTGCTTTAGAAGGTATACTTCTACGCTCAAATCTACATAGCTTGGGAGAGTAAGAGAGAGGGAGAGAGACGTTAGGAATACCGCTGGTAACAAATCTATTTTCTACCGACTTCCAAAAAGGAGGAGGTACTCAATTCGACAGTTTTATTTTTATTTTTGATTGTTACCTCATAACTTTCGACTGGGTGAATTGATTCTCAAAAAGCCTGTACTTCCCATGAGGTCTCATTTAAATTTCATCAAATTTGGTCCAGTAGTTTTTGAGTTACACTCCAATAACTGAATAAAATGGACGTCGGTCTTGTCAGAAATATGAACAAAACGATAGTCATACGCTACGACCGTCTGTATAATATCAAATAATGAAAGCAACTGTGTTTTGATCCAATTTAGCACTGTATTATTGATATTGCGCTGCAAATTTTGAAAAGTTCAATATTGAAGCTTCCCGGAAAGCTTCAATAAAGAAGTTTTCAAGTTCTAAGATAACTCAGTTCGTGATATTACGAAAAGCTGAAGAGTTTCTGGCCTCTAAGAGTTATTGGACCATATTCTTCCTACATACAGCTTAGTAAGGAGTAATAAGCAAATAATTAGCAAGGAGTGCTAAGCGAGACGTCATCGATACGGGCGTCCCGAACACTCCTTGAAAAAGACCACCGAATGTGGTCGAAACTACAGTCGGACCTATCTGATAAATATTACGTGAGTAATCCCGTATTTCTAATTAACAATGAGTGAAAACCACGTTAGTTTTTATAACAAAAAAAATATGACAAACTGTTTGCTACTTATAATATGGCCCTAATCGTTGTGACATAATATTATAGATAAAAGTACAGTTCAGTTGCATTACAAATTCTGGTTTAAGAATTTTATTATTACACTATTCCATATTGTATAGTCATATACGAGTATATCTCATGTCCATATAAATATTGTAGTTTATTGTATATCCGCTGATTAAAGAACCCATCGTGCTCTATAAGGTCGCTCCTCCTCTATTATATAACCCTGTTCGTAGTGACTTAGTAATAGTATTGTAGTAGTTTATTAATTTTAACTAAAATTAATCGAACAACCTACACGGATGTCGCTACAGCTGACTAAGGGGACCCTAATCGAATTAACTGCCAGTGTAAGCTAATTTATCTACCGACTTCCAAAAAGGAAGAGGTATTCAATGCGATTGTATTTTTTTTATGTTTGTTACGTCATAATTTATTAACTGGGTGAACCGATTTCTAAAATTCTTTTTTGTTTAAAAGCTGATGCTTCCCGTGTGGTCCCAGGTAAATTTTATGAAATTTGGTCCAGTGTTTTTTATATTATATTTTGATATTGTTTACCACTTAGATTATATACCAGTATGTTTTGAGTTACACTCCAATAACTGATTTTTACCAAAGTAATAGAATGGAAGTTGGTATTAAATTTTTCAAATTGCACTTGTTGATTCAGATGTTACTTTGCCGAAATACACATTAAAATTATGTGTAAAAAAATTGTAACACTTCCTATGGAAAAATGATTATGACAGAGATGCAGCACACTGCACCACCTTTCCTCTCGCAGAAAATACCTGCAGGAAAGATCCAGCTTATGCAACACACATGCAACTCACTCAAACAAAAATCTTGTACCAAAAAATATTTCACACTTTTATAGTGTTGAAGTTAGTTCCATTTTATGGTAAAAAAATGTACACCCTTGTTAGTGACCCTTGCTACTTACGGGATTGATTATCATTCATTTTTATATTGTAAAGGTTTTTCATAATCATCATAATCGGTACGGTTTAGTGGATAGCTAGTTGTCAGACCTGTCTTTATGTATATTCTCTGGAAATTATTTCTTCTTCTTCTTCTAGTGCCTCTCCAACTAGTAAAGGCTGGCTGTCAGCTCCGCATATTTCACCCGGATATAGGTATAGGTAGCTCCGCATATTTCATTGGAAGTTATTGGACCTGGTCTAATATTGAGTTGACACTGATGGCTGTACCTACAATTAAAAATGTCAGCAGTGCAAGCATGGATATATCCACGATAAACTTGTTACGTCGATAAACCTTTTATTTTTCTTATCTATCGTATTTGTCTCCATCATGCTTCTAGCCGCGATAGCTATATCGCGGGCTGACTTTTATCGATAACTCGCAGTGTAGCATTGGTAACCCATGTAACTTTTTTGGTGGTAGTGCCACGCTGTAACCATAGGTTAGCCAACATACAGCTAAATGAGCCAACACGACCGGGGAAGTACCACACTCCCACATAACACCGACGTGAAGTAATATACCTTGCTATTGAGTTTCAGTCAGTCTGTGGGAGGTTCCGGAGGCCTAAACCCCTTCTCCTCTCCCCTCAGTTCCCTCTCCCCTCCGCGCCCTCTTCTTTCCGCTTCTTCTCCCCTTCCCCACTCCCCCCTTCTATTCCTTTTAGAAGTCGGCAGCGCGTTGGCAACCGCCTTGGTGTTGTAAACGTCTATAGGCAACTGTGACCACTTTCCATCAGATGGGCCGCCTGCCTGTCTGCCTACTTATGGCAATTAAAAAAACTAGTGACTACTGCAAGATGAACTTAATATTCAAGTTCCGCTATGAGCACTAAATTACCATGTAGGGAAATTCCCTGACTAGACTAATTCCCAAAAGGACATTCCCAAAAATTATCTCGTACATATTCTCCGTACCTAAATTGTTCCACTTGGTAACACGTTATTTCTATCATCTCGTTATAAGTTATAATTATCAAAACTTGAATATTTACGTACGTTATAAGCGATCCTTTACTCAAATAAGAGTCCCTAAGGTACTTTATATTACTTACACCTACGTAGACTTTATGATTCAATCAAAACTTTTGCAGACACTCGACACCCCTAAGTGTACACTGTAAGGCAGTGAAGTATCTCAAAACTCTTAGCTCACTACAGTGATGCCAAAAGAAGAAGAAAAAAATGAAAATGAAATATATTTAGGCTACATGTACGTTGTGTGGTAAATAAGCCTAAAGTAATATGATATAGGAGAACATAAACTCTTTAGGTACCAAACTAGACAGAACCTGTACCTACTATAATATAAATATTTACCCACTGCCCCTACACAGTTGTAAAATTAAAACCCTAAAATGGCTCATAACTTTATCATATGATGATACAGAACTATTTATTTTGAAATGTAATTAGTGACCTCATAGGTTAATACACACACACTCACACACACACACACACACACACACACACACACACACACACACACGCCACTCTTACACGACTCAAATCATAACTTATTTCTTAATTAGTACCTATCTCACAACATTCTGAAGTATTTAAAATATATTATATTTATTACATATATAAACTACTTCATATTTTTAACCAAATAATAATAATACTATTGTTACAGTTAAACTTTGTAAAAACCTATTTTAAATTTTTATAATATTTAATATAAGAGCATTGTATCTAGTGGGTGTTATGGAGGAGGGCGTTGCTACCTGCGACACAGTCTTTGTACTATAGCGGTTAGCATCGTTCAATGTATTTTGTTTCTTATGTTTTTCTGTTCCACAAATAAAGATTATTATTATTATTATTACTATGGTAACATGACTGAAATACACAATGATATACATATACACACCCAGACACAGCCGTGCGATTCTCTAATGATTCATCGCTCGTCGACGAGCACAGCGATGTCAAATACTTTATGAGATATCGTCCTTGTACACAAGGTTGTTTTTCCAACGTTCCTTGTCATCTCGTCATTGTTTCACGGATGTTGTCAAACATGCACCGATGTATTTTCTTAAGTGCTCGTATCGGAGCTCGACTTGACGATCTTAACCGATCAACAAGTTAAGCAATCCTCACGGTCAGGACTTGGATGGGTGACCACTAGTAGCATCATTCAACTGAGCGCTTCCATGCTTCGGAGGGCACGTTAAGCGGTCGGTCCCGGTTGTTTGTCTTAGGACAACAGTCGTTAGACTATGTCGAAGGCCTTCGGGTGGCCTGAAAACTTCGAAATCGGTTGGCCATTAACCTAACCACCAATCCGCACTGGGCCCGCGTGGTGGATTATGGCCCAACTCCTCTCTCTGAGAGGAAGGCTTGAGTCCCAGTAGTGGGAACAGAATGGGCCGATTATAATTATGATTATGATGATGCTCTTAGAGAATCGCACGGCAGGTGAAATATCCGGGAGTCCGGGGATAATTCCAAGACCAGCGGCTCATAAGGCAGGGTGTCTACCAACTGTGTCCAACTAACCAGTCAAGTGTGAGCGGGGTCATTTCATGGTTTTGAGATTTTTGTTAAAACACAAAGAAAGACCTTTTGTTGGACGTTCTGTTACTCAAGTCAAACTCCTTCATACGATAGGATGTTTAATTCATTTACGTATCATAAGTTTCGATTATTTGAACGAGTTCAAGTACTGCATCGAATCCTCTACTGTGTGTGAACGGTTTATTACGTGGGTGGTAATTTGTTCACTAGAAACTTTAATACGAAGAGGCTTCTTTATATTTATCGTCTCTTTACCCGACTGAAGCTTCTTCGAGTTTTTCACTTCACTCAGCCATAGAGTCTGCCTTAACTACAAAATAAGAAGTCTTTGACATACCAACAGACAAAGGCTCTAAGAGCCAGAACGTACTTTGGAGCCATGTTTGATACTTATCAGGAATTAACTCTGCATACCGGTAGGGCATGTATCTCAGTTGCTAACAAATCTCGAAGAATGGGACTGACATTGAGCCGCCATTTTCCAAAATTTCAATCAACATTTGTTAGCAACTGAGATATATAATAGCACTGCGGATCAGAATGCTGCTATAGATCTATGGTAGCGTTGTATGCATCCATATAGTTACCTATTTGTCCTGACTGGCAGATTCATTAACGCAGAGCATAAACCGCTGGAGCTACAAACTTGAAATTTTGGCAGTTGATGCCTTTTAGGTTATAAGCATTCGCCAAGGAAGGATGTTTGGAAATTTCACAATTTGGTGAATTCAATTTACTTCAGTAGCTTTGCATCCCATAGGCCAAGCGAACGAAGCTGCTGGCGAGTCAGCTAGTCACCATTATATACCTGTTTCTATAGAATCGAGCATGGCATGGCTTACTGACAACGCACACCTACCCAAACTGTTAACTGCGGAGGTCAGTTTTGGAGTTCGATAAAGTACTTTTTAAGATTGAATGTACCTGACTATTTCGCCTTTTTTATATTTTTGTTTTTAGGGGAGAAATGCTGTAAATGTCCCTTCCGCCACGGTGACGGAAGAGGGTGTGTGGGGCTCAGACCCACTAAAACCCCCGTGACCAGTCCTCCGCCAAGTTGGGGCGAGATGGGGCCGCGCTAGCTTTCACTATCTCGCATCGGCTGTAGACCCTTTCGCCCTTTCGTTATAAGGTATAACCTATTGCTTAATTAGATCGCTAATTTGAGTGGAAGACCCTTGAAACTTCATAGAAATAATTGTTACCTCCCTATTGTAGGTACATACTCGTAACACCGCCTGGTCCACCCATCCTACCAAGGTAGGGATGGGTATTTATTAGAAAATAATTAGTTAAGTAACCCTATGTATCCTAAATTAGCATGTACGTTGTTCATAAAATAATTGTAATTGCAAATAGTTAATAAAAAGCACGGACCCTGGAGTCTGTGAAGTGTTGTTGTATATAATAATGAAAAACGAGGTAGGGATGGGTCTACTTGTAAAAAACAATCCATCATAATCATAATCAGCCCACTTTGTTCCCACTGCTGGGACTCGAGCCTTCCTCTCAGAGAGAGGAGTTGGGCCATAATCCACTACGCGGGCTCAGTGCAGATTGGTGGATAGGTTAGTTGCCAACCCATATCGAAGTTTTCAGGCCGCCCGAAGGCCTTCGACATAGCCTAACGACTGTTATCCTAAGACAAACAACCAGGACCGACGGAAGCGCTCAATTGAATAGTGCCACTAGTGGTCACCCATGCAAGTCCTGACCACAGCAAGTGTTGCTTAACTTGTTGATCGGTTAATATCGCCAAGTCGAGCTCCGCTACGAGCGCTTCATCAATTAATATAAGTATATTATTTTGGGTATATTTTATATTATTTTTATTCCGACGTTTTGAACACTATAATTTGATTACTTTTGTAAGTATTACACATTTTAATGTTATTTGACGGTTTAACTTACGCGGTAGATTTTGAACGCTGTTAAGAGAACATGGTGGTAGTATAAAAATTACAGAAAATATACGCGTTTGAATCCGTTTAAAATAGTTTAATTTCTATATATAGGGTGTTTGGTAGAGGGTCCGACAAACCAAATGACCGTGTTCGGGGCTTGAAGAATACAAGTTGGTCAAAAAAAATCCTCGACCCCAAATTTTTATTGTGAATTTTACCTTTTTCTCCGAAATTGTACCTATTGAGTTAAAATAAGATTCTCATTTATCATTTATTTAACAAGCTGGTAAGTTATTATACCAACTTAGTATGTCATTGTACTCGTGATAAGTGATAAATAGAGAAGTTTTTAAATGCATATTACCTCAAGAATTGCAAGTGGTTTTTTAGATCACTGTGAAAGTTGAACTATGAGGTAAAATTTATATAATTTTTTCACTCTATAAGCTCTAATCAGTTAGTTAGCTCTGTTTTGTATCCAATTTTGCTTTGCGTGGCCTGAAGGTGTATTAGAGACCAAATTCAACTAAAAACATCCGGTCTAAAACAGATTTTACAGATGTTATGTTGGTAAATAGGTACAATTTCGGAGATAACGGGAAAATTCACAAAAAAAAGTTAAAAAAAATTGGGGGGTCGGGGATTTTTTTTGGCCAACTTGTATTCTCCAAGTGGGCGGCCCCCGAACACGCTCATTTGGTTTGTCGGTCCCTCTACCAAACACCCTGTATAATAAGAATCTTAAAAGCCATCGGTTTCGCTTTGTTTCTCTCGCATTAGTTAACCTTTTTACGACGACGGATGACCGAAATGCCTGTTTGGGGCAAAAATAGTTAGCATTGCCATCCAGGGTGGCAATGCTGCCAGTGGTTTGGCCACTTTTCCTTCTACCATGGGGCTTAAAGATTAGTTTTTATTGTTTCTTTTATTATTCTGATAAAAAAAATGTTTATTTATTGACGTCACAACGTCTTATAAATTGATGAACGCCGGCTGCACGCACAAAAAATATGACTCATTGTCACGTTTCGCCTGAGCCGAGCGTGCAAGCGAGAGCGCGGAACGAGCGATAGAGAGATCGGTCTAAGCGTTCGGCTTGTCTTCTGAAGTTATCACGTAAAATTATCATCCATAAACCGACTTTACAGACTACAATTTTTTTAATGATATTGCAGAAAATGAAAATCTTTATAGTGATCGTAAAAGCCTAAGACATATATTATACTTACAAAATCTGGGGGACTACTATTTATGACATATTCAAGTTATAATTACTTAGTAATAATCACATTTAAACAAACCATTTTCACAGATGTTCAATGCACTCAAAAAATTAAGCAACACTAAAACTGTTGTTATGTTACTGTCATTATTTGAGTGGCAGATGCGGTGTTTACGATCAAACAAACGATTTACCAGTTTCCACATGTAACATTAAAAACATACCAATTTCTTAATTAGTAAAAATACAATTAATTATGTGATATAACTGTTAAAACAAAACGAACCGTGTGACAATGACAGTTCATATTTCACGCAGGTAAACAAGGAATACAATATAAACGGGAACTGTTTTTGTTTGTACATTGTGTACACCACGCCTTGTTAATTTACTGCCTGAAACATCAACAGCTAATTTTAGTTGGAGTGGTCGTAATAAGGACTTTAATTTAGTGTGGCAGGAGCAACAGATATTTTATGTCTAGTGTTATTGAAGTGATACTTTTATTATTTTGGAAACCGGGACACCGTGTAGACACTTTTCGTGATAAGATTTTTATTATTGTTACTTACACAATAATAATATTAATAAAATAAAATTAAAGCCGTAGTGTCTTCCATATTCTACTATCTCCCTTATCACTAATAAGTTTATATCAATAGCCTGACCATTTTACCCATTTTTGTAATAGTTATATGTACCCTTCATCCAACATTCTTTCTGTTTTTGATACTCTGTCTTTTTATACCAAACAGGCCTCTAAGTGTTGGCTACAGCCCCACTTATGCCTTTGTAAAGTACCGGATGAAAAACGTGAATTTTTTTGAATAAAAGGAATAATAATAAATAATACAATAATTTATTTTACAAAACGGCATTCACAAGAATAAGATTATAATTGAGCTCCTAGTTCCCTCTTGACCCGTGGTATAGGTCCTAGGCCTCTTTCGTCGGATATTACACAAAATATTGCCTATTCAATATTTTTACATGAAGTAGGCAAAGTTATTGCTTATTTCATATAATTATTACTATTCGTTGTATTGCATTTTTCTTTGTATAATGGTGTATAGCAGGTAGCAGTAATATAATAAGGTCTCTAAAAAAAGTGTTATTGACATTAAAAAAACCATGTACCTCGAAGTATCCACATACAGTTCACATTTCAGTTTTACTCAACTTCAAAATCATTATAAATGAACCTTAAAGATACATTTTGGACGAGACTATTACTCGTAGTGTTGGTCTGCAAGAACTAAAACGATTTAAATAAGATATAGATAGATGAATTACATTAACTCATGCCTTATATGAAATAACTAATTAAAAACTAGGTGTAACAATGGATGGTTTTATTGCTCACATCAATATCTCCCAAACATCTCTTTCACGAAGGAGTATCTAATATCACATGGACGATCATAACAAATCAGTAAATACAAAATACATGTTCTTTAACAAAGAAACCAATAATATTATAAAAATAAATACATAAATAAAATACTGAAATATTGAATGTTAACAACTTGTAACGGATTGAATCGCGTATATTATTGTAAAGTACTTATATTATTTTTATACTGACGTTTCACTTTTCAGTTAACATGGTTACGGGAAGACTTGTATTCTTGCCGTAATTGATTTTATTTTATTACATGACCTTTAGAAACGTTTCTAAACTTAATAATAAACACATAAATAATAATACGTATTGTATGTATAGACGTATTATACCATAAAAAGAATTGAACTCTGCATTCTTCGGTTTGTCAGAAACTTTATCAACTGGGTCAAAGAGAGTTTTCTCTTAGGTTGAAATGAGATATATTTCTTAAATTAAACCAAACAATAAACGACTTTAAGACATAAGCATACGAGTTAGTTTATCGATGGCCCACATATTACATAGTACCTAGATGACTGAGCTTTGCCCGTAACTAAACAATTTGATTTTCTTAGTCTAACCTCAAACTAAACACTCATTGACTTAGTGTTTAACAACGCCATCTATTGTCTAGTAGCTTTAGTGTTGCTGTGTCGGTAAAACAGTTTGTTGTAGCAGTTTTTCTTAGCCTGAAAACACGGATAAAACGATGATTTCTAAAAATGAAACCTAGCTAGACCGATTTATCGCCCAAAACCAGGTGGTTTTATTATTACCAGACATACTAACTTCAATGAAAATCGTTGGAGCCGTATTCGAGATTCATATATAGGTAGGTAGGTAGGTATATTCCGTCCGTGTTGTATATAATCTGTCACCTATATGTGGAAACTTGTAAATTACCCTTAGTACAATATTTAAGTAGGTATCCTAGTTATTAGACCTAGTTGTAAGTTTTCCTAAAATTGTAAAATAAAATAAAATACAAGAATTGCTCGTTTAAAGGTAGAATATTTAGGATAATGCATCATCCAATCGAATACTAATGAATAGGTTATCATAGGCTATGGAAGTAAGAGATTAGTTTTGAACGACTACTGCCATAATGACCCCCTCCCCGAAGAATTCCTTGATACGTCCACATTTGTTTTACAGTTCTACTGACAGACAAAAGTGAAAATGTTTTATGCTACGCTTCTGCCACGTTTCTAAACTGTGTGTTGCCAAACCCATTTGGCTTTTGGGTATTTTTTGGAGATGAATAGCTCTTTTAATGCTTTTAAAGTCTTTTGAAGAGCTATTGTAATTGTATATTTAGATCAAAGGCGATTTATCTTAAGAAAATGCTTGCGACCATGTACATTTTCCCTTTTGTTACTACTCAAATTTATTTTCCTGTTTCTTTGCGCAAACATGGTACGATCAAATATTTTGAGATTTTTGTTCAAACACAAAGAAAGACCTTCTGTTGGACAACCCTGTTACTGTTTTTCCTTTACTAAAACATGTTACTATGGTTACAGAAAATATTTACACAGATAGTCATTTACAAAAAATACAACGCTGTTTTTAAATAGAATATCAGAAAACATTTTCACAATTAGAGAAATACATAAACTGGTATGATTATTTTTCACAAAAGTCTGGCTCTTCTCTTTAGAGATGCGCGAAGTCGTTATATTGTTACATTTTTAATTTCATGAAAACAACTGATTTAAAACAAATACGAAACCATTTTCACTAATAACGTGCTAGTTCTACGCCTGAAACTACATATGTGTATAATATTATTCTTATAAGCCTTTTCTATGTAATATCTATTAATCATATCTTATATCTTTTATTATAAGTTTATCAAAGTGGCTCCCTCTCGTTTGATGGAAAGCGAATATGGAAGTAGTATAGGTACATACACTAATCTATGTATGGAACCAAGAAGCGAAGACCATTAGTGCAATCGTAAGCTGCGTTAATCGCCATCCCTATGAAGACCCGAGATATGCTATTTCATACCCCGCTTGTAAGACCCAAAGTCATAGCTGCAAGGAAAAACGTACGTACCTAATAACTCAGGAGTATTGAAAGATTGTGATAATATTTAAATGCCAAACTTGGAGCTAATTCAACCAAAATAAATATCAATCTCAATCTACAATTGACGAAGAAATATGACGCGGCGAATTGATTAACATTGAGGGTCCGTGTCTACACAGGGAAATGGTGAGACTGGGGCTCTAAGAGCCGTTCTAATTCTTAAACTCCAATGTTTGAACAATGAGCTATTAAGGAATAAATTATATGCAATTGTGAATACGAGGTGTGGCGTCAGCGCCATACAGAACAATCGGGTATCGCCCGGTTTAAACTAATCGTGGAAAGTTCTTTCGGGGCATTAATCAGTTGACATATATAAAAAATAAAACGCTCGGTGGCGTGCATTAAGAGAGGCTTCTGTCCAGCATTGGACTGATACTGGCTGATGATGATGATATATAAAAAATACAGAACATAAAACCACAGAATATGATAAAACCTCCTACTTGAAGTCGGGTAAGTAAACCGTTGTTGTGGGGATAGTCTTTGCCTCAATCGCTTGTTTCGCGCTCTCGCTTACACGCTCGGTTCAGGCGAAACGTGACATGGGTCATATTTTTAGTAGACATTACTTATAAGACATTATCGCGTCAAAATAAAGACAGAGTTTCTGCTCATACGGTTATCATCCTGGCATTGGAGGGAATTTTCTTAAAGGGTGCTATCAGACAGAGAGCGGTCACGTGTTCAAACGTTCACGCGGTCAGTTTTGCGTTCGATGTGTTGTATTAGGTTACATAGATATATACTATACTACACCAATACAGCCGGCTGCAATACCTGTACCGCCAAGATCAACTAGCAATTGGTCTACGGTAGAGGGCCAGAAGAAGAAAAGGAAAAACGGAAAGAAAAAGCTATCTGCGGATCATACAAGGACAGCTTTGCCGCATAAAAAAACTGTTACCAACAACAGAAAGGCTAAATCGGTAAAATTACCAAATACTGCGGCTATTGCGGCAACAATTCCGGAGGGATCAGAAGCCACCTACGCATCAGTCATGACAGCTGCCAAACAGGGCATCAAGTTGAGTGAGTGTGGGGTAAATGCTATTCGTCCTAGAAGAGCAATTACTGGTGGACTCATACTAGAGATAGCCGGCATAGACTGTGCCTCTAAGGCAAATGTGCTTGCGGCGAAGATGAGGGACACCCTTAAAGGCATGGGCGTGCACATCATGCGCCCTACAAAAATGGGAGAGGTAAGAGTGATGGACCTTGATGAGGCAGTCACTCCTGAAGAGATCGCCTACGCAGTCGTTGAAATTGGAGGTTGCTCAACAGAGGAGGTCAAAGTTGGAACGATACGTCGCTCACTTAACTTTTTAGGGACTGCGTGGATTCGGTGTCCGCTAGCTGCAGTAAAGAAACTAGCGGAAACCAAGCGCATTACTATCGGTTGGATATCGGCAAGAGTGGAAATACTTGTGGCCCGTCCGTTACAGTGCTATCGGTGCCTTGAACTAGGACATGTGAGACGCATGTGCCCGAACACAGTGGATCGGAGCTCGCGGTGCTACGCATGTGGCGAATCTAACCACCGTGCAAGCGAATGTACACGGCCTCTTAAATGCCCACTGTGCTCAGATTTAGGTCGCCCTGCTGATCACCGGTTGGGTAGTAAGAAGTGTACTCCACCTAGAAGTAAGAAAAGAGGAGAGTCGGGACTACGACCTGTACAAACTGAAAAAGTGAAGAAGCAGATGTCTCCGGAGGCAACTGTTCAACCAGACAAAGTCTTGGTCGAGGAGGTTATGGACGCTTCATAATGGACAACAACTTAAGAGTTCTCCAAGGCAACTTGAATCACTGCAAAGCAGCTCAAGACTTGCTGTTGCAAACTTTAGCAGAGAAATCGATAGCAATTGCTGTCATGGCGGAACCTTATCAGGTTCCTAACCATCCACGTTGGTTCGCCGATGACGTGGTCAGCGTTGCAGTTTACTGGGGAGGTGGAAGTAATTACCCTTCCTGTTCATTGCTAAGCAAAGGTCAGGGATTTGTTGCTGTGGAGTGGGGTCGTTTAGCTGTGATTGGATGCTACGTTTCTCCAAATTGTTCTCTTGCCACCTATGAGACGTATCTGGATAACGTGAGTAGTTGCATCCGCGTATGTGCTCCCCGTCCTACTCTTGTCATGGGTGACTTCAATGCACACTCGCGGGAATGGGGAGGCTCCAGAGACGATGTAAAGGGTCAGACAGTATCTGAGTGGGCTGCAACAATGGACCTAAGACTGCTAAATCGAGGCTCTGTTAGTACATGCGTCCGGTGACAAGGGGAGTCAATTGTTAATTTATCATGGTCAACACCCTCTGCCCTGCCCTTGCTATCAGGATGGAGAGTAGCGGAGGAAATCGTCACACTTTCGGATCATCGCCATATTGTTTTTAATGTGACCCTTCACTGGGGCGATCGCAGACGTCTTCATACTAATATAACACCACGACGATGGTCACTCAAGCGACTTGATAGAGACTTACTCGAAGCAGCTGCCATTGTGGCAGCTTGGGTGGGAGATGAAGAAGAGGTTCTTACTGACCCCGAGACAGAAGCAACTTGGTTTCGAGACATGATGACGTCGATTTGTGACACATCAATGCCTCGGGCTCAGCCGGTAGAGCGTAAGGCAGTATATTGGTGGTCGGAGCAAATTGCGCATTTGCGCGAAGATTGTCTGCGGTCCCGACGTCAATTCACCAGATCCCGTAGAAGACAAGGGAGTTCTGCTGCGGAAACTCAGATCTTATACGTGGCATATCGTACCGCCACGAAAACACTTCAGATCACAATAAGTGATGCTAGGTCACGGTCATGGAATGAACTCCTTGAAGGCCTAGATAGAGAACCGTGGGGACGACCGTACAAAACAGTACTTGGCAAACTGCGTCCCTGGGTTCCGCCACTAACAGAAACCCTGGACCCTGATTTAGTAGAAGGAATAGTCAATACGCTCTTTCCTAGACTACAGCGTGATCATGCTCTGTCTAACCCAATGCCTGCACTAATTGATTGGACCGATGAACTAGAGGTATCTGAACAGGAGCTGACCCGAGCTATTCAACGACTGAAAGCTCGTAACACCGCACCTGGCCCTGACGGCATCCCGGGCCGCGCATGGGTTCTAGCACTAAACGCTGCCTTGGGGGAAAAGTTAAGGCTATTATTTAATAACTGTCTCCGCAACGGCGTGTTCCCTACATACTGGAAGGAAGCGCAACTGGTTCTTTTAAAGAAGGAAGGTAGGCCACTAGATTCACCTTCCGCGTATCGTCCCATTTGTCTTCTAGACGAAGCTGGCAAATTATTTGAGAGAGTAATTGCCGACCGCTTAGCTAGACACCTGAGATGCGTGGGGCCAGATCTTTCAGACCACCAATTTGGATTCAGACATGCCCGATCAACAGTAGACGCAATCCTTCGCGTTCGTACGTTATCGGACCAGGCTGTATCTAATGGTAGAAAGGTATTAGCTGCAAGTCTCGACATAGTTAATGCCTTTAACTCTCTCCCTTGGCGAACAATTAAAGAGGCTTTGGTGTACCACAATATACCAACTTACTTGCAACGAATAATCAATTCGTATTTTCAAGACAGATGCGTGCAATACATGGATAAGAACGGTACACTTCAAAGGAGGGAAATGGTCTGCGGTGTACCTCAGGGGTCTGTACTGGGTCCACTTCTCTGGAACCTCGCATATGATGCTGTCCTAAGAGTTGACCTACCTAATGGAGTAAGTGTTGTCTGCTATGCAGATGATACTTTAGTTCTGGCTTATGGTGAAAGTTTTGAGGAAACTAGGCAGCTTGCACAAAGCGGAGTAGCATGCGTAGTAAATAAGATACGTCAGTTGGGTCTAAATGTAGCTCCGCAAAAAACTGAAGCTATTTGGTTCCATAAGGTCCCACAGGGCCGAGAACCAGCCGGCTTTACAATCCAGGTTGATCTCGTGGAAGTGGAAGTAGGGCGTTACCTTAAATATCTAGGGCTCATCTTGGATAGTAGATGGTGGTTTGACGAACATTTCAGCCGTTTAGTCCCACGGGTCAAGAAAGTAGCGGGTGCTCTGCACAGACTCTTACCCAACCTCGGAGGGCCGAAAGAAGGGGTTCGCCGCCTCTATGCGGGGGTTGTAAGATCGATGGCTCTATACGGAGCTCCAGTGTGGTCAGAAAGGCTCTCAGGGATTAGGCGATGTAGAGCTATGTTCAATAGTTTACAGCGTATAATAGCCATAAGGATTGCGCGAGGTTACAGAACAATATCTTTTGAAGCGGCCACGCTTATAGCCAGATTTCCTCCACTGGACATACTGGCGGATATGGATGCACAGGTGTATATCCGTCTTCACAGAAGTGACGAACACCTTAGCGGATCTGAGGTGAGAAAGCAAGAACAACGGTATGCACTTGAGAGATGGCGTGAGCGACTCAGAGAGCCGCGAAACATGCGGCAACGTGCTGTCAGTGCAATCTTGCCTAACTTCGTGTATTGGTTGAAGAGAAAGGAGCCCGTCACTTATAGACTCACGCAGGTGCTGACAGGCCATGGGTGTTTTGGCGAATTCCTGAACAGAATAGGCCGAGAGCAGACACCACAATGTCATCACTGTGGGATTGGACCAGATTCCGCACAGCACACGCTCGAGGAGTGCTCAGCATGGAGCTCAGAGCGGACTTTGGTCTCTAAAATAGGTCAAGATCTTTCTTTGCCCAGTGTGGTCACAGCCATGCTAGCAGAAAACTCGGCATGGAAAGCTGTTGTCGAATTTTGTGAGACCGTCATGGTCTAAAAGGAAACAGCAGAGCGAGATCGAGAACAAGCTGATCCCGCAAGAAGACGGCGACGCCGGGACGGTGGTGCGGAACGCTCTAGCATGTCGACCCTGTAAGCCCGGGTTTTTAAAGAATAGGGTTACGGTAACCTCTGCCTGTCGTAAGAGCCGACTAAAAGGGGACCCTAAGAGCTCGGGTATAGTTGGGGGTGGGGCCCTAACTATCTCATCAACGAGCTCGAGGAAGACGGCGTCATGATGTGGCAGTTGACACCGTGGAAGACACCGGAAGAAGGAGATGCGAAATGCTCTCAGAGTTGAGCCGAAGGGCAATATGTCTTGATGGTCCCAGTGCGTTCCTATGGAGATCCTGGGGTCATCAATAAGACATCGAAGAAGGCCACCGAGGGGGTTTTAGTGGAAAAATCCCACATAACCCGGACGCTCCCCATAGTATCCGGGTATCTAATAAGATTTCCCACTCGTAAAAAAAAAAAAAAAAAAGGTTACATAGATATACCCTTCACGGTCAGAACGCTTGTGTATATCTATGTTACGTAAAACAACACAACGAACGCAAAACTTACCGTGTGAACGCGTGACCGCTCTGTCTGATAGCACCCGATAACACCCTAACTCCGGTCTCTCACAGAGCAAAAATAACTACGAATAATCATCCCTGCCTGTGCCCATTTCACCGTTACATCAACACTTCAGTAATTACAATAAAAATCCAATAAAACACGGTTCAACGCTATAATGCCGTATCGCAAACATAACTTGCTTAATTGGAATTTTGTAACGATACCAACTTTTCTACTAGTCCAAGAGCTAAATAATGTTAAAACTTTAACTATTCGATTTTTGTACTTAGCAGTACCGGAAGAAGAGCAGTTTGATGTAGGAAGAAGTCGTGGCTGCACAATACCCGAGATTGGACAGGAATCGCAAGTGTTGCGGAGCTATTCAACCTCGCCAAAGACTGGGTAGAATATGCGGAGCTGACTGCCAGCCTTCACTAGTTGGAGAGGCACTGGAAGAATAAGATACTTAACGTGTATCTCTTTTTCACTCTTCTGATGTGAGGTGTTAGAAAGAGATGTAATTTAGCATATGACGGTGATTTGCGGCGGATGTCATGATATATTCTTAAGCTCTCTACACACCATGCAATTTCGAATGCAACATGCTGTAGCAATCCAGCAAATTGTATCGTATGTAGGCGTGTTGTGACTCCCTTCCAACATGTTGGACGTCGTATCGTACGTCCTAGCATCCAGCAGATTGTTACAGCAAATTGTAAGCCGCGTTGTAACGTGAGTAGTGCGGTTGCATGCAATCTGGGCTCAGTCGAGTCAGTCGCGATCGTGCCGCCGCCCGTGGCTAGCGTCGCTGTGAATTTTATTAAATAAAATATGTAAATGGATGAAAAATTTATACTACAGAAACAAACTATATTGATAAGAATTTCAAAAATCTATTAATGACTTGCCACATTTGTGGAATAATAAAATAGTTATGGCGTATTTTTACTTTTCTTAGCAGCTGATGTTTTTTCTTTGTGAAAATAATTGACACGCCATTGTTCCATCCTATCCTAATTTCTCTAGACTAGAAATAATGATTTTAATTATTAAATAGCATAATTCCTAATAGGTATTATATATTGTAGTATTGCTGTGCATCTATTAATGTTTAAAGTAAAAGTTAATGTTTATTGTCTCTCAGTCTCAGTAAGTACAATATATAGTATATTTCAGCGAACTCAGCAAAGGCAATTGCAAGACCCGTTTTTAATATTTGGACAGCATTTGAGCCCAAAAGATTCAACGTCAAGTTTTGAATAAAACCGAAAACTTGCGCCTTCGGGATTTCGGATTTGAGTAAAGATTGGATGGACTGGATTTTACTAGATATGACATCTCTAACTTGAAATGTATATTCAATGTCTCTGTCGATACGGTGTTTACTATAACTTTTCTGGTCTCTGAGATATCATTATATTCCCCCTCTTGGTCGTCAGGATGATCCATTTTTATATGACATTTGGGACTTGAACACATCCATATAAATAAAATAGCCCAAAGTAGAAAAGCTGATTTGTGTGGTATTATCAACTATTAGCTTGCACGGTGGCAACACCAGGCTTTTATAAGTAATAAACGAGTGATTTATGACCAACACACAGTTTGCAGGTCTTAAAAGTGTCAGTAATTATGCTAGAAACCAGAACCTCTAAGTTATGAATCGGCTCCCAAAATCAGCCAAAAATTTCTTGTATGTTAATTTTAATCACGGTCAGCTCTTCGTCTATGTCAAGTGCAAAGCCAATTAATTTGAGCCCTACACTTGAAACGAATAAAGATGAAATTCACACAAACATTCGATCTATTAATTCATTTGTATAAGGGCGACAGTAAATAAATTTAATAAAACATTATTGGATGGGAATCGAATCGAGCTAATTGGAAAACACGTAGAACGGAGGAAAATTAAGGAAAGAGATAGTCCCTAAAATATCGAGAGGAAAGAGACATATATACTTTCACAGCTTTCGTCGATGTTGCATTATGTTTTGTTTCATCAATTGTGTTCCATGATGACTATTTTGTCAAATCCCTGTGTTCCACAGTATTGACAGAACGAACGAGGTCGAGCGTACTACCCACTTCACAGTTTCATCTCCTACAAAACCGGCGTTTGTATGTTTGTTAGGCGACATCTTGAGATAGCTCGAGGGTTTTTCTGAAGTTTGGCCACAAAGTTTTAGATTAATATATTTTTTAGTTCCGTGTAAGAACCAATTCGAATGGGGAGTTGTTGATATTGGGGTTATAAGTGTTATTGATATTTTTTGTTAAATTAAAGGGGGTGCAAACGTTAAGACGTTACTTGTAAATTTCAAAACAGGTTTTTTCCAAACAATGGATTCCTTAAAGAGATAGAGTAGTCCGAAGTTTTGACTCAGGATCTGAAAAATCCAACTTAGAAGCAATATATCAAGCAAGCATATCAATTGACTTCGGAGTCGGACATTGGACAAATTTATAGCCCAGTTTTTTATCATATTTGGCAGCCCCGATCTACTGCTGCAATTCTCTACCGCCTCCCTGCAGAGCCAGAAGCAGCTTCTGTATAGTAGCAACAACTGAAAACAACGTAAACAGTATACTTAAGTATTAGTCACAGATATAAATGTACAATAGATAACGCAAATGCATGTACTGCCCGTGTCCATACCTCGACCAAGCGTCAAGGTTGATGCTACTACTACGCGCATCTGTTGATCCAGCCGGACGGCCACGAAAACTAAATTGCGTCAAAATTAACTGCAATAACCCACACATTTCGAGCCCCCAAAGGCAAGGACATATTTCCTATTACACGTAACTTATTTAAAAAATTGTATTATGCGTAAATTCATGTAGGTAATTCATTTAATTAAAAAGTGGGCATGTTTGGTTTCGGTGAACTATTCACATTTTATATAGCAGCTCAATCCAGCTATTATCAGCCGTTCGATTCTCTAAGAGCAAACATCGTTGCATCTTTTACAACATCCATGAAACAAATGACGAGATGACAAGAAACGTTGGAAAAACAACCTTATGTACAAGGGCGATATCTCATAAAGTATTTGATATCGGCGAGCTCGCCAACGAGCTCGTCAACGAATCATTAGAGAATCGCACGGCTGTCCGTCGCGCAACTGTCAAGTGTGAAATTTCGACTCAATAAAACTATTAACAGTAAACTAGCAGCAATTTTATTAAAAATTTAGATAAAGATTTATTGCTTTTTTTAAGCATGTGTGTAGTCATACAATGATGTGCATGTAGGTCTTAAATATAAAAAGTTTCAACATGTTTTACCTGCATATAAAAAAAAAACAAATAAATGTATTGAGATGGCGGTCACGTTCTGCGTGTTATGTGGCCTGCCCACTGCCACTTCAACTGGGTTATCTTCTGGGCTATGTCGGTGACTTTAGTTAGTCTACAGGTCTCCTCATTTCTGATTCTATCACGTAGAGAAACTCCGAGCATAGTCTTGACTTGCTTGACTAGACTTTGAGCTTGCTTATGAGGCCTATTGTAAAAGACCACGTTTCAGTGCCATAAGTCATCACTGGTAACACACATTGGTCATAGACTCTTGCCTTGAGGCACTGGGGTATTTTGATAAGAAGCCTTCGCGAAGTTTCCGGAACGCTGCCCAGACGATTTGGATTCGATGAGTGACCTCTTTCTCCAATTTGGACTTCCCTAGTTTGACTGTCCTAGGTAGATATGTTCGTCACCAACTTTTTATTTACTGTCTTAACAGCATTATATTACTAGCATTAAAACAGTGAATTAGCACACGCGCGGCCTCAGTTCCTAAGATGCTTCTTTTTGGATAGACTTTACAAACACACTGTTTGCATTATTTATTTTAATAGAATTAATTGATTTTGATATTTGTACCTCTTTACCATAAATGTAAAAGCAATGTCCAGAAATATAATACCTAGTGATTTTAGAGTAATAGTAGATTATGCACTAGGGCTTTAAATCAGTGTCTTACGACGGGCGGTATATTGAACCCTGAGCGTAACGGGGACTTGCGCTTGGTTCAATAACGGGAGGATTTAATTCCCGAGCAAAGCGAGCGAATTATGCTGATTCCTGAGTGAAGCGAGGGTTTTAAGCCGCCCAAGACGAAAACAGGCTTTATACTCGAGGTGCATACTCTACTTTTCATACCTACTGCGAGATAATAAAATCTCAGAGCTTTAAAATAGCAGTTGTTTAGTTAAAAGTAAAACACATTAATAGTTAATATTCAAATTGGACACATTTGTACCGTTATAGAGGGACAGAGTAATATCTTTGGAAGAAACATTACATATAAGGAAAACACTGTTTTAGACTTTCACGGTTCTTAACAAAGTTATTATTAGTACTTACGAGATGTTGACCACGATTTAGTAGCTTTTGGAGCACCTGATATTTCGGTATAGTTACATGCACCACTTTGAAAATAATAATATTTTATGAAATTTGATTAACACCAAACACCAGATCGCAGCACGTAACTTCATTTATGACCTTGAATGCGCAGAGAGGGGCCGTGCGTAACCCATAGCAACGCGGCGCACAACATAACACTCTATAGGTGCGTTCGTTTAGCAATAAGGGTATTGTTGGCCCTTTAGTTAAATCGTTTGTAAAGCTCAATTTTGGTGGCAAATATAACTCAATTTTTTATCTTTTCGAACGCTAAATAAAAAGAGCCATTAACGACACTTTCATTCATAGATTCCCAATTCGAACGCCCTTGTGAGCGTTTTAGCGTTATTTTCGCCAACTTAGGGCTATTCGAACGCATTACTAATAGTAAAATCATTTCGCACCTTTTTCCTTTTTTTCTTTATGCTGTCATCGTACTAAGAACTATTATTATGATTATTATTATTATTATTTACGTTGATATTGCGTGATATGTAATTAGAAATTTTCGAGCAGGTGGTATGAAAAATTAATAAAAGAGTTAATTTTCAAAGCCTTCATAAACTACGGAGATATCAGGAAATACACATTAATAAAGAGAGGTATACAAGCAATTCTGAGAAGCTCCTTTTTACAGAAGGTAAACAAAACGGCTTAAAATAACTTGATGCTATTCGACCTCACAGACCATCTATGAATACTAAAGAAGACATCAACAAGGGGCGAATATTAAAAACAGTAATCAAAGTTGGTCTTCTAAATGAATTATTGAGTAGGTAAATTAATTATATCTTACCGCAAGATACGGGCCTGGAATAAATTATTGTTTGTAATATAAGTTTCCCTGAAAATAATAAAGGCGGTACGCTTAGGAATTCATTTTTATGGCGTGGGTGGCGAGAAGAATGCTATAATCAGAGGAAATAACATGATATACTAGCTATTATATAGGATAATATCAGCTATGTGTCTGCTGGAAATCTCCCGCCGTTTTGGAGATACAAAAAATACAGTAGAATATTACTTAATTGTACTATACAGATATAATAGGACCTTACTTATAAACGCTGCTTAACTTTAAATCACGTTGTTTAGTGTTCATCATCATCATCATCATCATCATCTCAGCTGTAGGACGTCCACTGCTGAACATATGCCTTCCCGAAAATTTTCCAAAAGGACCGGTTGAAAGCGGCCTGCATCCAACGGTGTCCTGCGACCTTTATCGGGTAGTCTGTCCATCGTGTCGGTGGACGACCTACGCTGCGATTGCCGGTCCGTGGTCTCCATTCCAGAACCTGCCTGTTTAGTACTGCGCACAACAAAATTGTTCTGCTCCGTCCTAAATGACGTTATTTAAATTTAAGCAGCGTTTATAACTAAGGCCAATCATATAGATGCACTATTTTAAATATGCATAGAAATGAAACGACTGAATATTATTTCCGGAGGGAGGGTGAGAGGACCAACGTGTGATTCTCTAAGGAATGTTTCGTCGTTCTGATCACCTACAAGCTCACCGATGTCAAATATGAGATATCGCCCATGTTGTCAAGGTTGTTTTTCCGTTGTCAATTACTATTTAAAGGATGTTATTAAAGATGCAACGACGTTTGCTTTTAGAGAACCACACTGCTGGTCTTCAAATTCAGAGCACGGAGAAACCTAGTTTGAATTCCAGTTTCCACTCATGCTATCAAAATATAATCAAGTATTCCTTTTGAAACCTTATTACACTCATCTTTGATGTCAGTTTACAGAACAGAAGAAGTTCGTGTACACATATTTTTGAATATAATTATGCATGTGTGTGAGAGAGAATGTGTGTGGGTTTGAGGGTGCATTATGATTATATGTGTGTGTATAATACATTTATTGTTGTTGTATCAATATGTATAAAAATGGGATCATCATCATCATTATCTCAGCCGTAGGACGTCCAATGCTGAACATAGGCCTCCCCCATGATTTTCCAAAAGGACCGGATGGAAGCGGCCTGCATCCAACGTCGTCCTGCGACCTTTCTCAGGTCGTCTGTCCACCGTGTCGGTGGACGACCTACGCTGCGCTTGCCGGTCCGTGGTCTCCACTCCAGAACCTTTCGGCCTCATCGGCCATCTGTTCTGCGTGCTATGTGCCCTGCCCACTGCCACTTCAACTGGCTAATCCTCAGAGCTATGTCGGTGACTTTCGTTCTTCTACGGATCTCCTCATTTCTGATTCGATCACGTAGAGAAACCCCGAGCATAGCCCTCCCCATAGCTCGTTGTGCGACTTTGAGCTTATCTATGAGGCCCATAGTAAGAGACCACGTTTCAGTGCCATAAGTCATCACTAGTAACACATATTGGTCGAAGGCTCTTGTCTTGAGGCACTGAGTTAATTTGGACGAGAAGACTTCGCGAAGTTTCCGGAACGTTGTAGAGACGGTATCTCGGATCAATCATTAACAACATAGGAGGTTGCGAACCTGAAAATCGACGTCGTATTGGCATAGCTTAGACTGCAATGAAAAGATCAATATGAAGAGAGAGGATGGAGAGATGGAAACATCAAGATACGCACCAAATTCCAAAGATATGGATCTGAATCCTAAGATATGGGTTTGGCGCTGTCTTCCACGAATATCATGGAGATTTCCACACATCTGTCTTAGAGGAGCTAAAGTTGAACGTTCCCAAAGACTACCTGCAATATGCCTACACAGAGTAATACAGTACTTCGGTAATATTGAGCGTAGAAGCTCTGACAACCTTGTGCGTCTTATAGTATAACTGGCAAAATTGAGGGTAAAAGACCAAGAGGACGAAGCCCTAAGCGACGGACAGACCAGGTATCCGAACAGCTGGAGGTACCTTTCAGCACAGTTCTACTACAGGCCAGTAACAGAACTCGATGGATGCAGATCTGTTTGGGATCGAAAATGACAACATCTATCTCTTAATTTTATGTATGCAGCTATAAGGTATCTACAGCTTTAGAAACTTCTATATGAAAGCTCACAAACTGATTTTCCACTGTTTTCTCTTTCTACTGGGAACCTTATATATAATTTGAATTGCAAAAGTGCATTGAGATTTGCAATTTTGATTTCGTGATAGAAGTGGTCTTCTACGAATATAATTAGATACAAATACATTATTAATCTATTGGACTAGCCAACTATATTTATTTAAATTTATACAAATGTATACATGAGAACGCTGGCAGGCTAATATTAAATATTATCTCAGGGTTTTATTAAAAAATACAGTAGATCTTAAATACTATGGTTCGGTAGCTACACGTTCGTTTAATTAAAAGCTGACACAAAATATAAATATAGGCTACGGATTAAAATTTTATTTAAATTTTAATAAATAATTCTCTAACAGAAAACAAACGAGCTCCTCCGAGCCTCCGAGCGTATCCGCACGCTCCCCCCAACGCCTCTGTCGGACGATGACTCAACGGTAATTGGCTCCCAAGAACCGACCGACCAACCAACCAGCGAACAGCGAACGCTACCAGAGTTATACTAGAGATGGCGCCACTTTGCATCTCTAGTCGACTGAAACTAAACTAGGTGGCGCTTGACTAAATAATAACATCGGTTAAAAGCTATGCACCGACAAGTACGTACATTCAAGCGCATACAATCATCTAAAATCAACCGACTGATGTGCAGCCTTGATTGATTGAGCCGTTGAGTAATTACGAGCGGACATAGAAACGGATAAACATGCATGATAGGTACATGCATACATTCAGTTCAAACACGTAACCTTCCTTTGGGAGTCACCGCAGTTTGGTAATTTAATATATTACAGAAAGTAACGTGATGGCACTCAAAAGCCAGGTCTTTGTTAAATAAGTTAAGGCGCTGTCAGCTCAGCGCTTGGCTACGTTCAATTTCCTTTACTTAAAATCAAGCAAGCGCAAAAACGTACAAAATTCATAAAAAATAATGTGCACTCTTAAATAAAACAAGAACAATTTGAATAATTTAATACCGACTACCTATTCAGTTACTGGAGTGTAACTCAAAAACTTTTTTGATGAAAACCGAATTTGATGAAATTTCAATGGGATCACACGGGAAGCACCAGCTTTCAAACAAAAAAGAATTTTGAGAATCAGTTTAACCCTATCGAAAGTTATGAGGTAACAAACATAAAAAAACTGTCGAATAAAGTACCTCCTTTTTTGGAAGGCAGTAGAGAATAATCCAAATTCAAGAAGCAGCAAGAAACTCGTGGGCCATTATTTTTTCAAGTCTTTGTACATTGAGGTTACATATGAGTAGTAAAAATAACAAATTTATTCAATAGTTGGCTATTAGGCAGAAGTGGAAAGCTTCCAGGCATCTTTGTCTTCTAAGTAGTGACTCAATTTATAATAGGCTTTTTTCATTAGTATATTTTTGACACGTAACTTGAATTTCCCTTCAGTGAGCTCAGTAATGTCTTTCGGGATTTTATTATAGAAACGTACACAATTTCCTAAGAAGGACTTATTTTTAGTTTTCGTGAGTCTAAATTTAGATAAGCTATCCTATCCTTATTTCTAGTATTAATATTATGCATATCACTATTTATTCTAAACTTCTTTATATTTTTACGAACGTACATTATATTTTCTAGGATATACAAAGATGGAAGAGTTAATATATTAATTTCTTTGAACATTTGTCTTAAGGATTCGCGGGGACCCATTTCATAGATGGCTCGAACTGCCCGCTTTTGCAATATAAAAACTGTCTCTATGTCCGCCGCTGACCCCCACAGCAGGATACCATATGACATTATGCTGTGGAAGTAAGCAAAGTAGACCAGTCGAGCAGTAGCTATATCTGTCAATTGCCTTATTTTATGAACCGCATATGCAGCTGAGCTCAGTCTTCCAGATAGTGCATCAATATGAGGACCCCATTGTAATTTAGAGTCTATGCTAATACCTAGAAAGACTATTGCCTTGTCAATTTTCAATTTATTTCCGTCGAGTAATACGTTTGGCTCTATATGTCTTACATTAGGCATGGAAAATTTTAAACATTTCGTTTTCTTTGCGTTGAGAAGCAGGTTGTTTGCGGCGAACTAATTTGAAACAATAGTTAACGCGTTGTTGACTTGAACTAGTTCTCTATCTTTCCTATAATCCGTCAATGTACGTGTATTAAAAATTGCTATTTTATGTTATGTGTTTCATGACATATACAATTGTGAATAAAGAGAAAAACTGTTTTAAAGGTGAAATTAAGTGGTATGTTTCAATTTTTAATATACTCTAGTATGTTAAAATATGTTTTAATTCCGTCAATGTGTACTTAGGAGTCTTAGAAATGTCATATTATTTTTGTAGTTTTAATTAAATCGCTGCTTATGAGATAAACTGCTTTAAAAACCTTCTATTTTATCGACATCATGATATGACCGCACCTTAAGTGCCACTTTATTGCGTGTAATATTTCGGCTAGTTTGTAGGTGGTCACTGGTTTTATTTTCTAGCACTGCTAATGTTACAGAGACAAAGTGGATCATTTTCGGAGAATCGTCACATAAACATTTTAGGGCTCTTAGATCACTATAAGATGAAGGGAACATTTTAGTACTCAACTCTAGGGTTACCTTCTAAAATGATAAGAGATTAAATGTTGTGGAATAAGTTGACGTGTTTAAGAAAGAGATAACTTGACAAATCCAACTGCCGGTATGCCTAGACGGGGCAGTGTTCCGGAAACTTCGTGAAGTCTTCTTGTCATAAATACCTGAGTGTCTCAAGACAAAAGTCTTTGATCAGTGTGTGTAACCAGTAATGACATATGGCACTGATACGTGGTATTTCGCTATGGGCCTTATGTTTCAGCCAAATCGCACAATGAGCTATGGAGAGAGCTATGCTCGGGGTTTCTCTACGAGATCGAATCAGAAATGAGGAGAAGAGCTAAAGTCACCGACATAGCTTAGAACATAAACCAGTTAAAGTGGCAATAGGCAGAGCACATAGCACGCAGAACAGATGGCCGATGGTGCAGGAAGGATCTGGAGTGGCGACCACAGACCGGCAAGCGCAGCGTAGCTCGTCCACCGAGAAGGTGGACAGACGACCTGTTAGAGGTCGCAGGATCACGCTGGATGCAGGCCACTTTCAGTCGGTCCTTTTGGAAAGTTATGAAGGAGGCTGTTCAGCACTGGACGTCCTACGGCTTAAATGATGATGATTATACATTATCTGTAAATCGTCAGTTATACGAGCTCAGAAATAATAAGTCATCACCATCATCACTCATACAAACGTCGTAATAACTATGTATAAACACAGGATTATTGATTTTAAATATGACACTGACATTGTATGTGTACTGAACATATTGTGTAGGGTTCACTCATTGGTGAATTGAGTCTGGATGTGTATATGTAGTAGTATGTATAGTAGGCTCTGCACCGAGTTTGGGACCTAAGAGCTTGTGTTAATGTTGTCACAGTATATTATATATTTATATAATGGTTGTAATTAAATTGTTTATGCAACTGTACATACATAGGTATCAAAATACTCGTGTGGTTATTAAAACAGCCTTCGGTTCGTTCCCTAAAACCACAATTTTGTATTACCACCTCTCTCAACTGTTTCATACAGTTGTTTAAAATAGCTTCGACACTGACTCCAGGGAATGTTGATCACCCCAAGGCTAATTTTACATTTATTGAACTGTAACAGGGAACTACACATTTGAGTTCCAATTCGATATGTGGGAATAATAGGAAATTTGGAGGGGATACTTGTTTGACAGGTTTTAGTCATGCCAATTACTAAGATCTGTCAAAACTAATATTGCCTTAAAAGGTACAGGTGTTTACAAGCTTGATTTTGAGTGTGCTTTGTACAAACAAAGAGAAGCATTGGTGGCAGCATTAAATTATTTATTAATTATCACTGACAGGAAGAACAGATGCTCGACCAAGTCTACAGTACATCAACACGTACTAGATAAATCCAAACACTACATTTGGTTAGATATACCCACAAATATTATTAGGTATATCCTAGCTGGACCCCACTGAACTGGTACCCCATCAAAAAACGGAAGAAAAGGAGGCCTCCTAAGCGATGGGATGAAGACATCATAAATGTAGGAAGAACATGGAGCAGAGTCGCTAGAGATAGAGAAAGGTGGAAAGAGTTGGAGGTGGCTTTTACCGCTGAAAGCGGTCCTCGCATGTAAACAACTACCTACTATAAGGTTTAGTTAAAAAGAAGATTGAGATATTAAATTCAAGAATTATTATTATTTTAATATAATGTCAAATGTTGTGCGAAAGGAAAATCAAAGCTTTTTATTATATTTTATTTGAACAATTTCACGGGTTTCACCCGGTCCTTTACAAAGGCATAAGTGGGGCTGTAGCCACCACTTAGAGGCCCGTTTGGTATAAAAATACAAAGTAGTATAAAAAACAGACATTTTGGATGAAGGGTAACATGGCATATCTATTACAAAAATGGGTAAAATGGCATGGCTATTGATATGTACTTATTAGTGGTATGGGAGATAGTGGGCTATGGAACGAGACTACGGCACCTGCCAATTTCAGTCTCATTTAAAATATTTAGGCAGGTGGTGACTTGCCACCCACTAAACGGGCCATCCATAAGAGCCACCATCAATGGTGACATAAGGAGCAAGGTTGGTGTGGATGGCTGAAGGGTGTTGAGAGGTGTGCTGCGGTTTCATTAGAGCGCTACTACCGGCGTTATGCCCTTTAACACTTCCACCCTTGGAGGTTTTTGTGTCTTGCGTCTCCACCCCCAGACGGCCAATTAAGGCAAGCCGGGGGTCAGGGGTCTCACTTAGCCTCAGGGAGAATCAGGGTCCATGGTGTCGCGACTCACCGACGTCTCGCCACAAAGCCGCCCCTGCGGTATATATTTTATTATTATTTATATCCTAGCTAGGGAGAACCGCTATGGGCTGAGAATTCAAAGAGAGCTCACCCTTATTGACGTAGAGATGATGGTTGACTAGTACCACCTGTTTGGGATCCAGTGATCCACCTAATAAAAAAACAAAAAAAAACGCCGTGAGTGCGAGCAAGCGGGAACGTTTTGATTGAAATATGACAGAAGGTACATATAAAATATGTCCAATTCAGCAACAGACAACTATCATTTAGTCTACCCGTAATCATGTTCACTGAAAAGACTTTGAACGTCGGGATATAAAACGTATATAAGAGTTTTACCCGGAAGTTGTTTAATTTTTCTTTTCTCTTATTATTATTTTTTTCTTATAATTTGTTCTATATAATTAAGGATCGTGGACCGCACGTGAAAGGCGATGAATGAAAGTATAGGTACGGGTATCTCCAAAAATATATTATACTATAAGTTAATAATATTCTCCAACAACCCCGTAACACGTAATATTTAAAGAGATTTATAGTAATAATTCTCCAGTAAAATGGAAGGTTTGAAAAGGTTCCATATTTTCACTAGAATTGTGACCCTACCCTCGATTGACAATGATGATATCATCAAGATAAATCAACAATATTAAGTTTTTGGAGTGTAACTCAAAAACTGCTAGACCAAAATTGATGAAATTTAAATGGGACAACCTTAAAAGTATACTCTACCAAACTCAGAATTAATTTTGAGAATAGGTCTACAGATAGGGGAGAATTCTGCTAACATAAAAATACATACACACAAAAATATAACCTTCTCATTTTTAGAAGTCGGTTAAAAAGAAGGAATCATGGCTAAAATCTTAATTTATAAAAACTACATACATAATGGCTCAAATTAACTTTCAAAACTATTGTTTAAAAAGATTTCATAATATGTTACAATACGAAAACATTATATTTAATACTTTAGACTAGTACTAGACTTATATTAAAATATATAATGACGCTGGCGTCATTATATATTTTAATTAAACTAAAATGTATTTTATCCAGCGAAATATTACAACCCTAGCCAGATCCACTTTACCTGCCAGTCATTAAGTTTCGATCCAGAGTGCAGGTTACAATCCAGACGTCTAGACTAGTTTACGACTCCTCAAAATCTGTTGAACCTGTAAAATTACCATTATTTTTGTAAAAAATTGGTGTTTTTTCGCACTATAATTGTATGTTTTGTTAGCTCATGCAAAATAAAATATTGAAGAAATAATGTTGTGAACAGAAAAGTGAGGCCGGTAAAACTACCCCCCCTAAGGGTTCTCGCATTGACGTGGCGGGGGGGCTCAGTAGCCGTGGCTTGGATCACGACGGTGAAGCCAAGAGGAACCCAGGGGCCGCGCCAGCGTTGGGGTGCGCTGGCCGGCTCAGGCGGGGCCGCTCCTATGGGCTTTGGCCGCCAAGTCCACATAGGAGTGGCGGGGTCCGGGCGCTTTGGCGCAGACTCGGGGAGGTGGGGCCCGGGCGCTTTGGCGCAGGCTCGAGGAGGGGGGCCCGGGCACTTTGGTTCAGGCTCGAGGAGGTGGGGTTCGGGCGCTCGGCGCAGACTCGAGGAGGTGGGGTCGCGGGGGGGCTATCCCCTGTGGCTGACGTAGCAGGCGGTGGGGCTACGTATCCGACCCACCGCAGGGAGACCACGGGCGTCCAGACACGGGGAAGTCTGGCGCTCATTGTTGGCAGGTTTGGTCTCCGAGGCAGTTGCGGCGCGCCATGTGTTCTGGCGTGCCGCGAAGAGAAGGGTCCGGCAACGGACAGCCGTGGCGGGTTCGTGGTCGTGTGAAAATCTGTCCCGCGTTCCCGCCAAAAGCGGCAGTGACGGAACACCCCGGGGTTTTTGTGGGTATACGGACTCCCACATAACCACCTACCTCCCCGTGGTGGGTGGTATCCATAAAGGATTTCCCCGGGACACAAAAAAAGGCCGGTAAAACTACGCCTCGCCGTATACTTCTATATATATTTAATTTAAATTTTATTATTAATTAATTTGTACCTAATCATTAAAATTAAAGTTGAACTATCATTGCAGTACCTATGCACGCACATGTAGTTTAGAATACCGGCCTCACTTTTGTGTTCACAACATTCTGTCTTAACTTTTTATTTTGTCTGTGCTTTTTATGTATATACTAGCTGCTCTCCGCGGTTTCACCCGCGCGGTGATGGATGATGATGATGATGACGAATCTTATATAACCTATGTTACTCATGTAGCTATTAGCTGAATGTAGCTTTCCTGATGACATAGCTGATGACGTAGTATCAAATATTTCACGCAATTTGCATACTTTTTTGTGACTTTTGACACTAAGTTTGATTGTTCCAATGTAAATTTTTTTAAGATCCGTGCAACCCATCTCATAAAGTAGTCATATTGCTACCTTACCATTCAATTTGGTTGACCGTTTTGTGTCGGTGGGAGTACGATGGTAAGTATGATTATTCTAAGCTTATTACAAAACGCTCCTGATTTATGATAGTTTCGTAAAAGATGGGAGTAGGCCCCCAGTACTTTTTGAGCCAATTCGTTACAAACATACATATAAATCTTTCCTCTTTATAATATTATATAAAGTATTGTAGTAGTACAGATATATTGCTGGCTTAGCTCGCGGCTGGCTCTACATGAGCCATGATGATGATTTATATCATTATTCCTCGGGCTTTATATCAATGATTGGTATAAGTGTCATCATATTGCTGTGTCATATTATTGTGTAGATAGTCTAGCGACTAGCAGGATAGCCTAGTATAGAAGTTATACGACCACCCACAGATCTCCGACACCATAAAATCACACTTATATCACACTCAAATTATAAAGTTGAAAATGTGTGTGTGTTGGAAGTTTCTAACTTCTTCACGCTGAAACGGCTAGACAAATTTTGATTGAATTTGGTATGAAGGTAGATGATGCACTGGACAAAGTCAAAGTCAAAGTCAAAATCATTTATTCAATTTAGGCATCAAAGACGCACTTATGAACGTCAATTTTTCATTATAATGTACTTTAAAGACTACCGCCGCGTCCCAAACTACATAGAGCCTACCGAGAAGAAGCGGCAAGAAACTCGGGGCCATTCTATTTATATAGATGTTTTTACAATGTTTTTACTTAGGTACTTCAAATATTAGCTCCAGTGTGTTGTCTTACAAAAGAGAATATAATAATGGTATCAGTAGAGCAAGACACGCTACACTTTGATATCTTAGTACACGAGTAGATAGATCCTGGATTGATCAGTCCCAAGCTGTTTTATCCTCCAAGTAATCCGAAATTTTGTAATAACCTTTCTGATAAAGTTTAGTTTTAATAGTAATTTTGAACTTATTAATAGGCAAATCTCGTATAACATTGGGAACTTTACTATAGAATCGTATACATTGTTCCATAAAAGAATGACTTATTCTGTGGAGACGCGTTACATGTACTCATAGCTTGTGCTTATTTCGCGTGGTGATGGAATGAGCATCACTCCTTTTATCAAAACTGCCAATGTTTTTCTTTACATACATTAGATTTTCATAGATAAACTGAGAGACAACAGTTAGAATGTTTATGTCTTTAAACTTCTGTCTAAGGGAATCTTCGGTAGCTAAACTGTAGATCGCTCGTATAGCCCTTTTTTGCAGTATAAAAATAGAATTAATATCTGCAGAACATCCCCAGAGCAGTATGCCATAAGTCATAACGGTATGGAAATAACTAAAATAAACTATTCTAGCTGTGTCTACATCAGTTAATAGTCTAATTTTTTTGACACCACACAGGATACTTTTCATCATCATCATCATCATCATCCGCCATGAGGCAAACCGCGAGGTGAATCTATTTCCACTTGACATATTTCTCTCCGTTAAATTAGTTCATAGGACAAACATTTTCTTACAGTAAAACTTAATTAAATTCAATTACCTCTTACGTAATTAATAATTCATGTAGAGTTTCTCATTTTTCTCCTGCCCTTCAGTTTAATTAAATAAAACAAGCTAAATAATGGCCAGACGGTAGCATAATAAAATGTTACCTTAGGCCAGTAAAAATAAAACAGTTGGGGAATTGTAGTACTTACTCGGAGGCACTGTACTCTAGTTCGCGACTTTGTACCAAAGAGTAATACGTATTACGTAGTGTAATACACATTTTTTTTCTTACGTTGACCTGTCAATTTAGTATACTAGTTGCCTAGGTATACTATAGATCGCTAAGTTAAATTACCCAATAAAACTCTCAAGTTGATTCAAGTCATTTACTTTAATCGCTTGCATATCCAAAATTATATAATATATGAATACGGTACTTATAAATATGTATTTAAATATATATTTATTATATTTACCATTATTTTGAGATGTTTTGTTTAGAGAGCTATGAATGAGCCATGGGCTTACAACTTTAAAAGTTTATATCTGTGCCATTAACGGCTCGGTTGGTAGTGAGTCTGCCTTCGAAGCGTAAGTCCCAGGTTCGATTTCTAATCTGGGCAAATATTTGTGTTCCATCATCATCATTTCAACCGTAGGCCGTTTACTGATGATACGCTGATGATGAATCATGAAGATGAATACGTAGCATATGTTACTCAAAGCTTTAAATGGTGATATGTTTTTGAAATCGGTCGAGTAGTTTGTAAGTTTCTTCATTACACACATTGTTACTGACAAATACGGTATTCAGCAGGAAGCAGGCGTAAGTGCTTTAAAAATCATATCAAAATGTTTAAATTTATGGACAAGTTATCATAAAAATGTAATATGAATTTTTTACATACTACGGTGCTTATTCGACTTCTTCGTATGTTTACAAACAAAAAAATCAAATCATATATTCTGTATAGGCCTACCGCACTTACAAATTGTCATTTTAAATTTATTTTTTATTAAATCTACAACTGGATCGGAACGCGACCACGACTTAAAAGATCCGGCAAGAAACTCAGCAGGCTTGCCTTTTTACATGTTTTTGCGCCACTTAATGTATTTAGGAAATGTTCATTTATTTTTAGCTCCAGTGTGTTGCCTTATAAAAGAGACCATAATAATAGTATCAGTAGGGCAAGACACGCTACACTTTGACATCTTAGTACACAAGTAGGTAGATCCTGGAAATCTTTCTTCTTTATAATATAAATAGTATTTGTACTCGGGTCTAGCATGTTTGTGATATGTCAATGTGTGTGTCTATGCTTTCCGTGTTACAGAGCATCGTAATGCGGGGGTATGAGTGTGGGCATGTTTCTTTTTGTTGTCCCGAAACTCAACGATAATCTGGAACCGGGCGAGTGGCCATTGTACTCCAGTTATAAAAAAATAGACACGTAAACTTTTTTTCGAACATGGAGAATCAAAGTTAGCTGACAATAATTTTGTAAACCGTCAAACCGCCATAACTCGTCAAAACCTAATTTATTTTACGAGTACTTAGTTAACTATATTTATTGGTTTGATTTATGGTTGCGATTAATACCGCTATTATTTGAGTTTTTTTTTTAAATTCACTGTAAAAATTCCTCCTTTTTATAAAAATGTATCGCTTGGCAATGTGACATGGATTTTTATCTTATTTTTTTCATAACTGATATACCTTGGCTTCTCCGCCGGTACCAGGTTATCGTTGAGTTTTGGGACATCCTATATATATTTAAGTCACTTTAGCACGATTACTTGTAAAAAGTAACAACATACTCGTAGATAACATAGATAACGAATCCAACTCGGCTGGGCAGCGTTCCGGAAACTTTGAGAAGTCTTCTCGTCAAAAATACCTCAGTGCCTCAAGACAAGAGTCTTCGACCAATGTGTGTTACCAGTGATGACTTATGGCACTGAAACGTGGTCTCTTACTATGGGCTTCATAGATAAGCTCAAAGTCGCACAACGAGCTATGGAGAGGGCTATGCTCGGGGTTTCTTTACGTGATCGAATCAGAAACGAGGACATCCGTAGAAGAACGAAAATCACCGACATAGCTCAGAAGATTAGCCAGTTGAAGTGGCAGTGGGCAGGGCACATAGCACGCAGAACAGCTGGCCGATGGGGCCGAAAGGTTCTGGAGTGGAGACCACGGACCGGCAAGCGCAGCGTAGGTCGTCCACAGACACGGTGGACAGACGACCAGATGAAGGTCGCAGGACGGCGTTCCATGCAGGCCGCTTCCAACCTGTCCTTTTGGAAAATCATAGGGGAGGCCTATGTTCAGCAGTGGACGTCCTACGGCTGAGATGATGATGATGATGATAGATAACTGATAGTTTGAACTATCTTGATAGCTTTTCTACCGACTTCCAAAAAGGAGGAGGTACTCAATTCGACTGTTTTTTTATGTTTGTTATCTCATAACTTTTGAAAGGTTGAACTGATTCTCAAAATTCTTTTTGTTTGAAAGCTGGTGCTTCCCGTGTGGTCCCGTTTAAATTTTATCAAATTCAGTCCTGTAGTTTTTGAGTTACACTCCAATAACTGAATAGAATGGAAGTTGGTATTAAATTTTTCTAGTTATACTTGTTATGTATGTAGTCGCATTGTATTTGTGTAAATATTCGTTCTCTTTTCACAAACTCAACTTGTACGCATACCGGACAAATCTTTGTGATTTTTGGTGTGCTGATTATTTATATGGTTGTAAAAGTAATTAAAATATAAATAATATTAAAACTAGATACGAAGCGCGTTGCGTGTTATATTGTACTACTTTTTGTCGTGATTGTAAGTGCTAGGCTTACCGCAAGTGTCATTCACTCCCATTGAAATGCGAGCTTCGTACAAAAGAAAGCAACTGCGGGATTATTTCGCACACATTCTTTGTATCCGCCTGGATACACGGTTCTAGGCTTCAGAAAACTGTAACATCGCATATCTTTTGTTATTGCTGAGTAACTCAGAGAAGAAATTAAATATTATTGCCGCCAACCTCCAAACGTGGTTTCGTGTGAATGGCTTGATGTTGAACTAAAAAAAGACACATTTTATTCACTTTTGTCTCTCAGGTCATTCTACGAAGCCTCTAAAAGTACATATAAATGGCGTCTTGGTTGAACAAGTCCAGAGTACCACCTTCCTAGGGTTCGAGATCGATCGCAGCATGACGTGGGACCGCCATATCGACAAGCTGTGCGGCAAGGTGAGCAGAGCGTGCTTCGCACTCAGGCGGGTGTCCCGAGTGGTGTCGGCGGATGTGTCTCGCGCTTGTTACTTTGCCACGGTGCACTCCAGGCTGCAGTATGGTGCCGAGCTGTACGCGCGCGCTGCCGACTGGGAGCGGGGATCCCCGAGCGCATAAACGTGCTATCGTAGGCATACCGCGATGCACATCCATCAGACCACATTACAAGGAGCTCGGAATACTTACATTACCTGGCATCCTGATTTTCCAGGTGGCAATTTACGTACGGAATAACCTCGACTCATATAAGAGGCGTGGAGAGAAGCACACTTACAACATCCGCAACGCTGACAAGCTGGTTAGTATTTCGCGCTCTTTTGCGAAGTCGGGTAAGCTATACGTCTGGTTTTTTTGTAAATGAATATTTAACAATAAATAACTTTGACTTTGACTTTGTTGCAATATTTACTAACAATACAATCTGCTACAATCTGCTTCCTGCAGCACAGCAGTGATGTTATTTTCAGTGAAGGTGGATTTTGGGCGTCCTTCGCCATATTTGTCACTAACACTAGTATGTCCACGCTGGAATTCTAAATACCAGCGTTCTACAGTCCGCAGACATGGGGCTTCATCACTGAACACAGATGTTAGCTCTTCAAAACACTGCAGCCATGTCAGGCCTCTTCTAAAGTTTTAGAAAATTATTGCACGAACATTTTCCTTAGAAAGATTCATTTTCGTACGTAACCTGATAGAATCCAATCTACGCTATGACTAAATAATAGCATGAATTCTAATACTTTCAACTGTTTTAAAATTCAAAATTTAAACACATTCGAATATAGAACAGTTCTAAATTCAAAATTGCCAGGAAATATGGAAGCGACAGAACATAAAAGGCATGCCTCGTACTAGTTACTTTTGAATTATGTTACCGACTTAAACAAGTTATTTCACACTTTTTGGTGCAGAAGTCGATTCCATTATTTGGTATAAACAGGTTAGTTTTGAAGTTGCTTCCATTTTTCGGTAAACATTTTTTTTCATACTCTTCAATGACCCTTGCTATTTATATTACTTGGATTGCGTCATTCACCATATCGTATACGGTATCTATATATATATATATATATATATATATATATATATAAATACACCCTTATTTTTCCTGGTCACGCTATAACTTGAGAACGGCCTTACCGATTTCATTCATATCTTTTTTTAATGTTTTCTTATATTTTCTAAAAGGATCTTGCATTAAAAAAAACCCAGTAAATATGGGAGATTATGACGAGGCTGAAGGCCGAGCCTACTACGCGAACGAAGTCGCGGGCAGTCGCTAGTTGTCAATATTATCGAAACACTTTGCAGGTATTGGATTGTAATTAAATAAAATTACATGAAATTTAAGTAGGACCACCTTGGAATACTATACCAAACAAAAAAGATCGGAATATTCTGCAGGAAACTGTGCGTGATATACATAAATAAATATACGCGTCGACTTGAGAACCTTTTTTTAATTGAAAGTTTGATAAAAATGGTGTTAGGCAAAACTATTAGGGTATCTGGTTACATTTTATATAGCGAAATGTTTTTTATATACAATTTTTTCATACATTTACTTCGTAAATGAATATAAAAATTTGTATTAGTATTTAAAGCTTAAGAGCAAAGAGTACCGTTCGATACCTAGATGTAAGTACGCAGTAATAAGCATGTGGTTACGGTATGTTAAACATTTAAAATAATTTAATATGATATTCTCTTTTTTATAAATTTGATAAGCCATTATCAGAGTTGTATCCGATTTTGATAAATTGATCTTTTAAAGACCAGTTACATATTCATAATCGGCCCATTATGTTCCCACTGCTGGGACTCAAGCCTTCCTCTCACAGAGAGGAGTTGGGCGGTTTACATCACGCGGGCCCAATGCGGCTTGCTGGATAGGCTAGTGGCCAACCCAGTTTCGTTTTCAGGCCGAAGTTTTCAGGCCGCCTTTAGGCTTTCGACATAGCCTAACGACTGTAACTGTCCTAAGACAACCGCGACCGGCGGCCCTCTGAAACACAAAAGCGCTCAGTTGAATAATGCAACTAGCGGTCACCCATCTAATTCCTGACCGCAGCAAGCGTTGCTTAACATGTTGATCGATCGTCAAGTCAAGCTCCGATGCGAGCGCTTCACATACAATTACAATCTTATAATTAATTAATCTATTTATATCTTGCTTAATCCGTCGCTGCATTTTAGTCAGAATTGTGCCACTAGTAAAAAAAGATACACTGTGTCCATAAACCATTCAGAAAATAACCAGAGATACTTATTAGAGATGAGGGCAACTTTTTAATTAAGTTCGACACTTTGCGGATTAAAAAGTTCTTCTCATTGGAAGGGTGAGGCGATGTTTTGAAACTCGTCGTCGCCGAGTTTTTGAGAAAAGACGATTTTACAGGTTTTGTTATGATAGCAGATAGCCATTTGTGGATTGACTTTTTAGCACTTTTTGAAGGTAGAATTTCGATTATATTGAAAATTTTATTGGGTACTCGGTAGAGCACCTGGGTTCTTATAAAATTACCTGACATTAGGGGTGAAGGTTACTCAAGGCACTTTATAATATTATTCGGGGTGTGCACCTGCCAAATCCAATCAAATGGAAAACAAAAGTTAACGAACTGACACGACCAGCCGTGCGATTCTCTAATGCGCGGTTTACACGAGGCTAGTTTTCAAGCCAAGATAGCAAGCTAGTATTACTTCTGGCTTCGTGTAGAAAAAACTAGCTTCATTTTTAAACTACGAGTAGTTACTTTTATGACTCGTTAAAGTATTTTTGTTATTTACACTATATTCACGGATATTTCCTTGTTATATTTACTTCACCGGTAAGAACACTAATATTTATACAAATCCAACGAAAAAATAACACATAAAAATACACTAAAATACTGCATTTACGAATAAAATAAGCGGAGTAAAATCAATAAGTTGTTGCTCGCGTGGCGTAGACGGTACCTCCCATCGCGTTCATCCATCAAACTCCTGACCGCAGTAAGCGTTGCTAACTAGTTGATCGGTCATGATCGCCAAGTCAAGCTACACTGCGAGCGCTTCAAAGGATATGCTCGCAAGATATTCCTATAAGTTTACCTTAACAGGGTCACAACAGCTGATAAACCAGCTGAAGTTCCACCGGGATCAACTTCCTGTGATAGGTACTGATCAGTATCTAACTTTATTAACAGTTGATGTTTTTAGAGCCAAGGAGAAACGCTGTTATCAAAACCTACTTTTGCTCATTATATTATTGAAAAAAAAAGGTATGACATGTAACTTTTTTTTGTACTGAAAGTTTAAATAAAGTAAAAGTTACAAGCACAATTTGAAAAATTTAATACCGACTTCCATTCTAATCAGTTATTCGAGTGTATCTCAAAAACTACTCGACCGAATTTGATGAAATTTAAATGGGACCACACGGGAAGCACCAGCTTTCAAACAAAAAATTTTACGAATCGGTTCACCCAGTCGAAAGTTATATTTGGGGTCACTGGTGAAGAGTCAGGGGGACTCTTCGTCGGCTTGCACGACCCCACACGTCTGAGGAGTGCCCTTGGTGAGCAAGGGCACCCCTTCACAGGCGCTGAGGCCCGGTTAAGTGATCTTAAATCCGGGCCTACCGCTGGGGCGAGATTGTGAATGCCAGCGCAACCCAATCTCGCACCATCTGGCGGAGGACTGCTCACGGGGGGGTTTTAGTGGGTCTGAGCCCCACATACCCCCTTCCGTCTACCCCCGTAGCGGAAGGGAAGTGGACAGCATTTCCCCCCCTCAAAAAAAAAAAAAAGTCGAAAGTTATAAGGTAACAAACATTTAAAAAATACAGTCGAATTGTATACCTCCTTCTTTTTTTGGAAGTCGGTGGATAAAATAAAAAGTTATAAATAAATATTCGTTATTAGTTTTATTTACAATAAACGATACAGAAAAGAAATGATGGATAAAATAGAGGTTGCTCAGATGTTGTTGTTTTTATTTTTCCGAAGGTTATATTCATAATATATCTACATAAAATATGGATGTAACTAGTGAAATTGTGTATGGATTTGGGTTTCCTTCCGTAATCAAGAACCTCTGATCATCATAGCCGCTCATTTAGTATGCATCACGCTTAGTGTAGAATGAATATAGATTAGTTAGTAGGCTGGGAGACACTGGTAAATTTATTTTCTGCTAAGTAATATTTTTCTACATGCATTATTATACATCTTTCAATATTATGACGGATCGCACAGCTTTTATTATTGTAGCTGTAGTTTTGTTACGTAATCATAGATTTCCAAATATAAGTAGTACAAAAGCGTTGCTTAACTTGTAGATCGGTTAAGATCGACAAGTCAAGCTCCACTGCGAGCACTTCAAAGTTCAAGCTTCGCTTTAAAGTACAGAACGTGATTGAAATTAAAAAATCTATTTTGACAGGCCGGTTGGCGCATTTGCTAGCACCCTTGCGAGCCGCTGGTCCCGGGTTCGATCCCCGGACAGGTCAAACATTTGTGTGCATGAACATGTCTGTTTGATCTGTGTCTGGGTGTGTATATATGTATATAAGTATGTATATCAATCATCAGTAATCAATCAGTCAGTACCATAGTACAGGCTGTCTAGTTTGGGACCTGAAGATCTTTATGTGGATGTTGTGCCATATTATTATTTAAGCAATTTAAACAAAGCTCTGATGATTTGAATCTAATATTTGTGTTGATTCATACAACAATACAACAGAAAACTAATTACACTATCAAAGGGCAAGACAGGCAAGTCGCATGATGGTAAGCACCACGCTTGACCATGGCAGTTGCAGTACCATCCAGAACGTGGAATTAATGATTTGCGTGACAATGCTTTGCACACGCCTCCAACGCCCTAGTACAATAACGCTTTTGAACTTTTGCTTTACATAATAGAAGCAAGGTGCAATCAAAGCTGTCTCTTACGTTTTTCTCATTTTAATTCTTATTAATTTCCAATCGTAAACAAAAATAAAATAAAATTAATGTAATGAATTATAAATATTAAATAATTAGTAAGCAAATCTAAAGTAATTAATCAGTGATCGAAGCTGGGTCAAGAATGCAGCGGAATCGCAAGTAGATCTTCCGATTGACATCACGTTCCGCTGACGGATCACCTTCCGTGGTGTCGTGTTTATTCAGGTCAATGCTTGAGTGGTGGTTGCAATACTTTGGCTTTGCATGGCAAGTAAGGTAGGGAACGAGTTCGAGAAAGACAACCAACCATCGTTACCAGATTACAGACAGTTTTTTTTTTAAACTGACATGGTCACTAATGCAAGAACTAACGTTAGAAACGGGATATTTACCATATATTGTATGTGCTCTCGCGTTTACTCGTGAACATGGCGCATGCAACTGTTCCGAAATATCGAGAGCTCACTATAAATACAATACATAGTAAATATCCCGTTTCTAACGTTAATTCTTAGATAATTTATTAACTACAATAAGCCAATTAATATTTGCTGTCAATAAAATATATTTTTGTTTAGAATGTGGCACTAGATCGACAAGTAACAAAATCGTGCGACAACTCTGCAACTAACTCCCTCTATACTGCCGTACATCAATGTAACAAATTAGCAGACATGTTTGACATCCTAATCAAGCAATTAATGAGTTCAGTATACTGTAGCATTGATATGTTGATCTTTGACCTTTATTCAGGAAGTATATCAGCTTGGCAAATTAGTTTAGGATTATCTATATAAGCTAAGGAATTTATTGAAGTTTGCTTAGGGGAATTGAGTCTTATGTGTTTCTAGGAAACTCTCTTAGGAAGGTAACATGATCGTCAGGCATACACGTGCCCATATAATTATTTGGGTATATAAATATACATATTTATGTCCATAATGTGTTTCGATATTAGAAGGATAGCTTTTCGAGTAGCATAGTAATTATGTCATTATTATCAGCCGGATGACGTCCACTGCTGAACATATGCCTCCCCCATAGAACGCCACTTGGACCGGCTACTCGCTTCCTGTATCCAGCGATTACCCGCGGTTCTGACGAGGTCGTCGATCCACTTATGTCATGACAATGACAATCTTTTCCTCAGCGACGTTTAGTTCCAAAAGATAGCGCTGGATGGCGCTGACCATTACGTAAACACGGAGCCAATAACTCAGGAAACTTTTCCGTGAGCGGACGGAGACTTATATAATTTCTATACAATTATTGTTACGGTGGGGGAGGCATATGTTCAGCAGTGGACGTCCTACGACTGAGATGATGATGATGATGATGATGACGATAAATTTTACTTGTTCTGACTGACTGAGGATTCATCAATGTAGAGCTTGAACAGCTGGGGCTACAAGATAGAGAAGACAAGGCAATTTATGTCTTTTGTTTTGAAAGCAGCACTAAGGAGGGTGTTTTGGAAATTATACATTCTCATTCATGTTCAAAGTAAGTGAAACCAACCGTAGGTCAACTTCAGTTTTCGATATATTCACTGAAAAGTAAGGGTGCAAAATATTATATGTTAAAAAGAACGTTTTTGTTATGTTATGTTAATACTAATTGTAAAACTACCCTTCAGGATGATGTACATGTGAAACATTTACTTGTTATATTGTAAGTACTTCATATATCTTGCAAATGTTTGGATGTATGGATGTTTGTTATATTTCACCCTAAAACGGCGGAATGTATCTGGATGAACTTAGGTATGAGACACTTGCTTAGTACACATAACCAACCATATTCTGTAATTTACTGTAGGCTACCCATTACGGTTCGAAAGATACAACTGTTTTAAAGTAGGACAGACAGACAGACAAACAGACAGATGCACCGCGTAGTAGAACCCTAAAATGTAAACACAAATAGTCCAAATATTTGAAGGACATAAGAAATAAAATAACTTACCATTTATCTTGTTGTCCAAACAGTTGAGATATCTGTAAAAAAAAACACTTATTAAAAATAAGAAAAAAGTTCCTTGAACGGTATTTGAACCCGCGTCTTCTGAATAAAGGGTAATTGATGAGAAAAACACAAAAAACCACCTTTGCTATATCTTCACTCTTGCACAGTTAGAAACACTTACTAATGCACCATTGTTACCCCCCAAAATCGAGGAAACACATATCTAGCAAAGTTAAACAAAATCAACGACATCTATTGGGGTTTTTTCCTGCCATCTTTTAATCTGGTAGATGTTGAAATGAATTAATTAATATATTGGTTTTAATTAAGTTATTTCAAGTTGTTTGTCCAAACTTCTTCTAAAAGCATTATATCTGATACTATTACTCGTACCACTAGCTGACACAGTAAACTTCATGCCGCCCAAATCATTAAAATTTATCGAAATCAATGAATGCGTCTCCCGAGATATAATTAACCACACACATCGCAATTCCCAGAATCAGAATATGATTTCTGCTAATTCTATTGTATTATTGGTCAAGTAATATGGCGATTGGCATGTCTACGGGTTAAAAAAGAAATTCATTGACTCCATTTCTTTTTTTTCCTAAACTTCCCATGGATGAATATTTATTCTGTTATTCGGGGCATAGAAAAATACAACATATCAAATATATAAAAAAAACGGTCTTGTTTTTTTGTATAACTTTCGCATGTTTTTTCTTTGTATTTGGCCTCGTACTTCAGCAAATTTGCCATTCCTCAAATTATTTATGTAGGTAAATATTTATAGTTGCATCAAGTTAGATTTCCATTCAAGTAGTCAGAGTCAAGTCACGGTTACATAAATAAGTTTTTCACTAAGGGAAAGTTCCGGGAAGCGCTCTCAACGCTGACAACTGTAACGCCCCGGTTTGCCGTTCCCTTTGGTTGACAGTGACAGCTCATAATGATCACGAAACCCACCTTCGAACCGCGAGCGTTGTGGTCGCGGCGTGAGCGTTTTCGGTGAAGTCATCGATGATGTATCGAGCGCCGCGAGTGATTTCGGCGCTTCCCGGAACGTAGCCTAAGACGCTGTCCTGTCTAAGTCCCGTCTAATAATGTGGTAACATATAAATGCCCTGTCTGGGAGACTCAGTTCTGCTGCATAGGCAGTACGTAAAATAAGAGAGCTAACAGATGCTTCTACGGCGCGGTTAGTGTATTTTGCATATTTCCACAGCGTAATGTCATATGGGATATTGCTATGGGGTTCAGCGGCTAATATAGAGACCATATTTATCCTTCAGAAACGTGCTATTAGAGCTATATACGAAATGGGTCCCCGTGAATCTTTGAGAGATTTATTTAAAGAAATCAATATATTAACGTTGCCTTCCTTATATGTATTTGAAAATATAATGTATGTTCGTAAAAATTTACATAAATATAAGTTAAATAGTGATCATCACACTTTTAATACCAGAGATACAAATAGGATAGCTGTACCTAGTTTTAGACTTGCGAAGACCAATAAGTCATTCCTAGGAAATTGTGTGCGTTTTTACAATAAAATCCCAAAGCACATAACTGAGCTCACAGAGGGCAAAATCAAGTTGACTGTAAAAAACGTTTTAATAAAAAAAGCTTACCATAAAGTTCGACATTATATAGAAGATAAAGATGCTTGGAATACTCCACTTCTGGCAAGCTGTCTCTCTGCCACCCATAAAATGTAATATTTGTAGTACCTACCTAAGTAGAAACATTGTAAACATCCATATAAAAAGAATGGCCCCGAGTTTCTTGCCGCTTCTTCTCGGTGGGTTCTATATATTTTGGAACGCGGCGGTAGTCTTTAAAGTACATTATAATGAAAAGTTGACGTTCATAAGTGCGTCTTTGATGCCTAAATTGAATAAATGATTTTGACTTTGACTTTGACTTTTGTGGATGCATTACTAAAACTTTTTAAGGCAATTGACAAGGAAACCACGAAAAAAAATTCATGATTTTGTTCACTTAGCCTACACAGTGGTTGAAGATTGTAAGGTTGCCGAGGAGTTAAGGCGCGAAGTCACAACGCTATGCTACACTGTGGTACATTGGAGAGGTATGGTTACTGCCCGTAAGTACGTACAGAAAATAACCATACACTCGAGTCAGCTGTGACTAGTTACACGGTTCTATACGGTAAGTAGTTACCGTTGTCGGTTACGTTTCATAACCCACTCCTACTACACTCACGCACCTTCATGAACACCACTATTACACGTCAATACTTGAAACCAATTTAAGAAAAAAACACAAATTCATCGATATCCTTTGTTGGGCATTTTTCCCGCCATCCCCATGTTTTAGTAGCTGTTATTTTGCTTTTCGGGACCAACCCTACAAATCAAAGATTATAAATATCGGTCTAATCGACCAAATTGTTCAATATGTATTGATTTAGAGTTTGTAAAACTATCCTAAGTAGGAACATGCAGAGGCCGGAGCACAAACAATTTGCAAAAAAATATTTGTTTTTTAGTTTTTTTCATAAGAACCTTCCCCTGACTATAACTAACACAACAAAAAAAGAATAAGTGAGATTGTTCCATCCGTTCTCAAGTTATAGCGTGACCAGGAGAAATAGGGGTTTATTTTTATATATGCGCAGGATTAGTAATTCGAATAGCTAATTATCGACATATCTTACTTTATACTAAAATGTCATAAAATATGTACATGAACAAACGCAATTGCTATAACAGTATTATATGAGTACATTTAAATACTTAGTATATCAATCAGCAAACCATTAATAAGGAAATACAGGACTTAACGACTTACGTACACACATATATAAAATTAATCACCATGGATAAATGTCATTAACTGTCATTAAATTTCATCACCCTTGACGGTCGCCAAGCAAGTCTAGTGTTTCGAGCTGTCAAATTGACTTGGCTTTTGACTAAGCTATCAGAAACTGACACAAACTTTGACAGAATTACTTTCATCATTACGATCATGACGTAGGCGGAGATCTTATTATTTTGTCAATACATATTACGCTTTTTCACCCGCTTAGTGATGTATGATGACGATGATGAAAAGTATCCTGTGTTAATCCAGCGCCTCATCTACCTCCATATCAAATTTCATCAAAATTGCCCCCGCCGTTTGTGCGTGAAAGAGTAACAAAGATCCACACATCCATACATCCATATTCACAAACTTTCACGTTTATAATATTAGTAGGATAGGATTTAGCTACTCTTTTATCATTACTGGAATTGATATATTTTATTGAACGTGAATACAGCTGATGAAAAGGCAGTATTTTCCCCAGAAATACGTGCTCTATCTAGAGCTGACGTGTCAATTAGAACGACAAGTTTTCCGGGATCCAATATATTTGCAAATCGACTGCCAGAATGTAGGTTGCTTTTATATCATGTCGAGTACCACATTGTACAAAATTTATTTTTACCATTAAGAGAAAAATTTTATTTTTTTTAATCTACCGACTTCCAAAAAAAGGAGGAGGTACTCAATACGACTGTATTTTTTTATGATTGTTACCTCATAACTTTCGACTGGGTGAACCGATTCTCAAAATTATTTTTTCTTTGTATGCTGGTGCTTCCTTTCTGGTTTCATTTAAATTTCATCAAATTCGGTTTAGTAGTTTTTGAGGTACACTCCAATAACTGAATAGAATGGAAGTCAGTATTAAATTTTTCAAATTGTACTTGTTTATTTATTATTATTAATTAAAACGGCAGATTACCAGTTAGGTACATCAGTTAACACACGTTACTAATAAACAATAAGATATTATGTTACAAATCACATATCACATTCATATCAAATTCATCAAGTAGGGATTTAGAAAAAATATAATTATTAACACGTAAAGTAAACAAGTACAATTTGAAAAATTTATTACCGACTTCCATTCTATTCAGTTATTTGAATGTAACTCAAAAACTACTGCATCGAATTTGATTAAATTTAAATTATATAAATAAAAATGGGACCACATGGGAAGCACCAGCTTTCAAACAAAAAAGAATTTTGAGAATCGGTTCACCCAGTCCAAAGTAACAAATATAAACAAAAAAAATACAATCTTATTGAGTACCTCTTCCTTATGAAAGTCGGTAGAAAATAATATTTTTTTAATATTAAAGTATTCATATGGTATTTGCAGTTACAACTTCTGGTGGTCTGAATAAAAAAGTACGTAGATCGATGTAAGATTAGAATTAACAATTATTATGTTTAAAATATAGCAACTAGTAACAAAAATAGTAACTTATAATAAATAGCAAAATATAAGTGTAATTTGTAAACAGTTCTGACGTCACCGCTATTCAGCACAGAGACAATAGAAGAAATATTAGTGACGCCATTGCCCATGGCAGCTGGCAGACGCGTCAAAGGGGCTAGTAACAAATAGGTACTTAAATAGTAGCAAGTAAAAAACGATTAAAAAATATTTTGTGACACTTCCACTGGAAACAATCCTTATGGCTGAGTTGCAGTGTGTACATTAAAAGCAAATGATTCACATGGCAAAATATCAATATTGAAATCGCATTAAGGTATTCTTTTCATAGAAATTTATTTATTAAAATAGAATTTATTGCGAGTAAAGGTGATACATAGATCTTACATTAAACGTTTTTAGATACACTCTATTCGGGCTTTACATGAGGTATGCAATATTGCATGAACAATATGTTTTTATAAGATTAATTAAATAGTCTACTAAACTAAACTAATAATACTAACATGGTCATAACTAAATTGGTCATAAATAATAAAATAATAGGTATGTATGTACAACGTGAGGTAAAATTAAAGTAGGTACAATATAAAATTAGTAAATGAGGTGAATAAGCAAAATATTAGATAATTAAAAGGAAATTATATTTTAACACCTATTGACACAATTGCATTACATTAATTTTCATTTAAATATTTGTCTATAATCTGTCTGTAACTCTATATTAACATTTAATCACTAAAAGCTTTTATAAATTATTTATAAATGTAAGAGTATTTTGCTCTTGTAATATATTAGGCTATTTAATAGATGATTCCTCCTGCGCCCCAATGTTCTCATACAAGGACTTTACAAATAACTGGTAACCGCCCAACATGTATCAGAGAAATGAAGTCCTACTGGCACAATGTTCTCGTGTAAGAACATAACACTTGATCTAAGATATTTCGAAAGTTCGCGCCAATGTGCATTTTGCCTGTTGTCACCTGATTGGCGGATATAATAATGAGGTGTTTTAAGCATGATTCACCTGACCCAATCAACGGTAATCTGTCATTTCGTTGCCAGAATATCAAATATGGGGTGCATGCGTGGCGGACGTAAGAAAAATCTCTAATTATGCGTTTAATCAAGGGGTATCTTAAATTTAAAACAAGTAAAGCTTAAAGATGAAACCCCAATGGTAAGTAGTGTTGTATTATTTGTGTACATAGTATTGTGATAATCTTGTATTTCTGAGTCATTTAATATGTTCCCGTGTGAGAACATATGGTCGATATTCCAATAGTTGCATGTTACAATATGTCCTCATGAAAGAACAGTTGGCGTTTATGAGTACTTAACATTTTTAGAATTGCGGCCAGCAGAAATTACAAATTTGCTGAATATTAGGAATTGGAAGATTTTTCACCCTCCAACGAAGACGTTAGCGACCCACCTTACGTCATCAGGCCGGAAAGTACGAGTACAATTTGACAGACTGTTAGCTGTTTGTCCCTACAGATATCAGATCAAGAAGTGGACACAACGCTTTGTGTCACATATGGTAGACTTGGCAATATGTAATTCCTGGATTCAGTTAACAAGATTAAATTAGCCAAAATGTTCCTACCAAAAAATATCCCCAATAGCGAGAATTCGAAAATGGTCATGGTAAACTTCTGATCGAGACATATTCTAGGCCGGAGGCTCATCAATCTTACACTTCAGACTCAGAACAAAATGAGCCTATGCAACGCAAGAGAGGAAAACCCACTGCTCCACTTCCATCCAAAACACGACGTTTACAAGGTGCTGAACATTATGCCTGCTTTTCGGAAAAAACAATCCAGATGTCGACTGTGTCATTACGAAAAATCTCGTGTCACATGCAGATCTTGTGAAGTTACTAAGACTTTATGTTTAACTTCAGATCGGAACTGTTTTTTAGGATTCCATTCATAAGTGTAGCAATAGGAAGTTTAATCATTGATTTCAAGTAGTATTTTTTTAACAAAGGTTTTGATTTTTGCTTGTAAAGCTTTCATTAGTACCTAGCTTGTATAAGTAATTAACTTTTTTAAGGAAAAAGTACCTGCTTAAGAAAAATTATAGTTTGTTGATAAAGTTGAAGTCATAGTGCTAAATAAAACAATTTATTCAAAACCCTTTTTTACTACCTAACAGCCCAATGTTACTTACATAGGACATAAAAAATATACCTAAATATGGGAAAATGACCCAATGTTCTCAGACATGAACAAAACATTTTTAATGTTTAATAGTCTAAATCTATCCGTTGTTATATTTAAACTCTAGTAAAAAACCGGATTAAAAAATAAGACTAAAACACAGTTATTTTTTAATTTTTCTGTCTGGGCAGTAACCATAGTGGCACAAAATGTTCTTGTTGTAGTACATTGGGCTATAACCTGAACCTAGGCAATTTTTACTTGAGTCTTAGGAGGATATATTTTAGGAATCATACCAAATATTTTATTTCTAAGTAGAGCAGTATGATGTCTTTTATAATCTGTCACATAAAGTTTAATCTTGCAAAGACCGAGACTTCAAATGTACACAGAGGTCAGGGTCATTAAATTAAACTTTCTAAAATAGGGAGCACAGCTGTCTCTCCGTTTAAGGCCAAATATGGCTATTGTGCACTTCTTTTGGGCTTTAAAAGCTTAAATCTTGTCAACTGAGTTGCTCCAAAATATAACACCATACCGCAATACACTTTCCACGTTTACACTTATACGATTTTTTTGGACAGCCCTATTAGACATGCCTATTCTGTAAGTTCGTTGAGGTCAATGCGCTCTGCAATCCCCAATCCACCTATTCATTCACCTCCATCCCCCTAACCTGCATACGCCCTATCCCTGTACCTCACCCCAGCCCAGCCCCGCTTAGGTTTCTTGTTTACCTATTCTATGTTTTGAAGAGTATTGGCCTAGTTTTCCAAGATGAACCTGCTTGAGTATGAGACAATACTTCGGTTACTCATAGCCCTAATTGTATGCAAGCTTCTGCGTGTGTGGTTTTAGTATTATTTGTTTTAGTATTTTGTTACACGCTTTATAAAACATGAAATTCATATAAGTACTACGATAAGTTACACTACGACATTGTGGTACCGTTTCCTTTATACCAGATTCCTAAAATACCAGATGACGAACATACCAGATGACAAACATACCAGATACCGAGTATATAAGATTCTTAATTCGTATTGCTTAGTAGTAGCTGAAGTCAATAAAAGTAGATAGATAGATGAACTCTTTATTGCAGCACCACATTATAAAATACAAAAAAACAAATAAAAAACTTAAAATTAAGTGTCACAATGGACGGTCTTATCGCTCAGAGCGATCTCTTCCAGACAACCATGCTCGGAAAGAAATATGTAACGATGGTCGGTGGTGCATAAAACAAGTACAATATAGAAGACATTTAAAATTAAGTTACAATATATATATCAAACATACATAAATATACATATAACATTATAGAAATAAATACACGTAAATATTACATATATATAAATAATAAATATACATACACTTTATCATTACTTATACTTATTAATCCGAGTAAATAATAGAATGAAAAAAAGTTGTAGCAATGCAGTAGGTACGTAGCTAATGCGAGAGGTAAAACGCTTTGACACATTGTTTGAAAGTGTCCAAGGAAGGTGCACATCTAATTTCTACTGGTAAAGCGTTCTGTAGGCGAACAGCTTCATCGCTTAAGGAGGAGCCAAAAAAAGTGGTGCGATGTACCGGGATTCCTAACAATAAGTTCGCTGATGACCGTAGGGAAAAAGAACTTCCGACATGAAGAAATTCGATTTTTTCCTGAAGATAGCGCGGGAATTAAGAATTGAACAATGTACTGGAAAGTAGGGACAATATATGAGCATTCCGGCGATAGCGTATGGGAAGCCACTTGAGTTTAGTGCGAAATTCAGAGACATGGTCATATTTGCGTAGGCCAAATATGAATCTTATGCAGAAATTTTGAAGACGCTCAAGTTTATTCAAGTAATAATATTAGACTCTCTCTTTGTCATGCAAATCTCAATAAAACCTAATGTATAAATTAAAACCTCATTTTCATTATAGGACGCTTATAAATCGTCTTTAAATAAGAATTTGAAACGCCAAGAAACCATCAAACGTTTCTTAATAGCGACAATGTAACAACAACAACAATCAAAAAGCCTAAGTCTAAAAGGATTCTTACAATTCGATCAAAGCCAAAGTTGGGGTAACTCCTTTGTAACTGAAGTTAAATGTTGCGTAAGATTACCGCTACTTGCCGAAAAGTCGGCAAAAACGTTTGAAGCTAGTACCCGATCTCTTCAAACGTCTTGAATTTATCTAAGAAGTTAAAACATTTCGATGTATCAATCGAGAGATCTATGTGGTATATCTTGACATTGATTGTCTGGAAGAGATCGCTTTGAGTGACAAGACCGCCCATTGTACTTTTTATCTACCGATTTCCAAAAAAAGGAGGAGGTACTCAATTCGACTGTATTTTTTTTTTGGTTTGTTACCTCATAACTCACGATAGGGTGAACCGAATCTAAAAAATCTTTTTTTGTTTGAAAGCTGGTGCTTCCCATGTCATGTCATTTAAATTTCAAGTAATGTAATTGAAGTCGGTATTAAATTTTTCAAATTGCACTTGTTCCTTTATTTGCCGTAAAATAAATGTTTACAAAGAATCTTAAAGTAATAGTTCTTTAAGATTCTTTCTAAACATTTATTTTTGGTGACTAATTGTAGTAGTGGTAATTGGTGAACTATCGTGAATTATTTATTACGTTGTATTGCGCAAACCGTTAGTTTATATTTATCTAGGGTATTTTTTTCCTCTGTTGGCTTATTCATTGGAGTGTTTTGGTCGTATTCTTCCACGGTGACCAACCGGGTTGGAAGATTTTTTTTAATATGTGTTTGTTTGTTCTTTTGTTCAATTGTGGCATCGGTTTGGTAGGAGGGGCGTAGTTGCTATATATTTTCGCTGTTATTTTCTTGGTTGTTGTTAGCTTTGGTTGCATTTTTGTTGACCAAGAAGTTGAGCATGCTAGGTTTTAAAACTCCTTCTGAAATGCTGTTAGACCTAGTGACAGTCTTGCCAAACTGTTGTGTCTTGTTTTTCTTACTAGCCTGAGTATGTTTGTCCATTTTAGTTTGTGTGTTGTTGTCTGGTGATGACCGGAATTTTCTTTTACTTTGGTATTTTGATACAATCAGTTTATCATATTTGAGTATAGTTGTATTTCCCTTTTCTCTCTCTATTTTCTGTTGCTCCTGTAGCTCCTTCCTTTTTTCAAGTACGTACTTAGGGAAGTCTTCTTTCATATAGTACTGTGTATCTTTCAGCGCTCCTTTTTATTTAAATATTTCGATTTTTATTCCTAGTGTACTGAAAGTTACAACAGTTGGACGTGGTCTCTCTCCTTTCTTTCCCAGTCTTTTTATCTCCTGAATGTCGCTGTAGGTCAGTTTAGTAGAGAAATATTGCTCAATCCATTTTATTATATTTTTTTTCAAAACTCTTATATGATGTTTCGTTTTCCTCGATACCGTAAAATACTAAGTTTCTTACTCTTGCTTGTTTTTTCAGGTAATAAATTCTTTTTTCTTGATTTTCTACCATTTCTTTCATTTCTCCAAGTTTTCCTTCCCAGGCCAAAAAATTCTCCTCAAATATACTGGTAATATTTTGTGTAACTTGTTCAGTAACATTTTTTCCGGTTTCCCTTATTTCAATTCTTTGTTCGTCTAGTTCCTTTTTTATTGATTTTAGCGTGTTTAAAACTTCTTCCATCATTATGGTTTGTTATGATACAAGTGATGTCCTCTAGCGGTGCGTGTGTGTATTAGTTAGCACTTTGACGCAGAGTACCATTGATCGCCTCTAGATATCGATGCTTGAGTCGCAATGAGTGATGATTTGCTCCTGTTCCAATAGATGGCGCTGTGTGTGCGATGGTACGCTGTTTGGAACTATTGGAAGATGATTTGCATTATCAAACAATCTTTTAGGTTATGATTGATCGCACTTTTTTTCTGCACTTTGATCTGTTGTTTTCACTGTTACACACAGAAAAGTATTCTGGCTTATAATGTTGGGACCCAAAAAAGACGCAAAATGCTCTCGGAAAGCCTTGGAGTTCAAAGATTTGCAGGTGGTTTGCACAACGTTTGGTTCAAGTTTTAACGAGTTTTACACTAGTGTTTCCTCTGTGTTTTATCTTCACCAGCTCCCTAGGCACTATGTCTCACTAAACTTCGATATAGTATCACTCAAAAGTCATTCAGTTTGTTTGTGTATCCTAAAGTTAACTGTTAAACTAACGATTGCAACATAGAACGTCCTCTTTCATCATATGATCGCTTGCTTGAATTTAAAGAGGCAATAAGAAATATAAAATATGATATCATTGGAATATCGGAAATGAGGAGACATGGAAACAAAATAGAAGAATACGAAAACTTTATAATGTGCTACATAGGACAAACTTCTGGCAAATATGGGGTTGGTTTTATAATAAATAAGTCCCTCAAAAACCACATAATAAGCTTCAATGGAATAACAGAGCGAGTCGCAACACTAAATATGAATATACAAGGTCAAAAGATATCCATCATACAAGCTTATGCACCAACAGAAGTGGCAAGCGAATATGATATTGAAGAATTCTACACTACAATCGAGAAAGCCTTGGACATAGCACACAAAACCATAATACTAATGGGAGACTTTAACGCCAAGGTTGGAACTCCCAAAGCTGAGGAATATTTGGTCACTAAAAAGCACGGCTAAACACACGCATAATCTCAATTCCTTGGAGGTTTATTTTTTTGCACAAACTCCACATTAGAACATCTACTCATTTGGAACACGTTAAAGAAATATAAGAATAAACTAGAAAGCGATCGCTAATTCTCGTGGCACTCTCTACTTACCCCAAATTGAAAGTTTTCTACAAGTTTGTCGGCTGTAGGAACTTCTCGCCGTTCTGTACTTACTGGTGAAATCGATTTAAACATTATTGCTCTCAGGTGGATTTGACAGTTCTCAGTTATGAAACAGGCATGCAGTCAGGAGGAAAAATGGGCTCGATCTTATCTCTTATAATAACTTATATCAATATGTTGACTAGCGAGTAGCTTCTATTCCTATTTGGGGATTAATGTAATGAGCGGAAGCAGATCTACCTCACCAAAACTGAGAGCTATTTGCCTTGGAGTCTTCGGGCTTTGTTTCACAGTGCTTTTACAAATACTTATATGAATTACAATATAAGTTTGCATGCAAACTAATTACACAATTAATAATTACATTTCTAATGTTATCAAGAAACAATAAATGTCGAGGCCCACCTCATGTTGTTATAACCATTGTTATAACGTTGTTATAACGTTGTTGTAACCAGTTTTTTATTGTGGTTCATCAAAGTGACTCCCTCTCGCCTGATGGAAAGCGAAGATGGAATCAAGAAGCAATTACTATAGTGCAGCCGTAAACTGCACTAATCGCCACCCCTATTATGACCTGACAGTTGCTTTTTCACGCCCCGCTTGAAAGACAAGGAAACGTACGCCGGCAAAGCATTCCACAATAAAATTTACTTACATGACAGAAGTACGAACTGCCAAACTTTTTGGTTCGTGGTAAGAAGTTTTGAACAGTATATGGATGCAATGCTAGGCCGGAACGAGTAGCTTAGGATCGGAATGGTGAGGAAGAAATAAGATTAAAAAGCTCTTCAGAACATTCGCCATGAAACAACCAGTAAAAAACGCTTAGAGAAGCTATAATTCTACGCATTTGTAGGGGTTCTAGGTGCTGAGTGACTTTAGTGTCTGCAATAATACGGACAGCACGACGTTGCAGTCTATCGAGAGCATCCATAAGGTACATAGCGGATCCATCCCAGAGGTCGCAACAATATTCAATACCTTTATGCATCTCATCACAAGTGACGCAAAATACTGCTCCCGTAACCCTGAGACAATAAGTTTTTAAATCTCATGCGCCTCTAATTCCTCCGGCATGCGACTTCAAACGAGAACGCAATATTGCGATTATTACTGCTTCGCGGTAGAAATAGGGTATACTGGCAGTATTTCCCCGGACGAACTCATTCGCAAAGAGTTCTATTGTTATAGGGTTGCCTCCAATATTCTACCTATGGCCTTATGACCGTTATAACAATTATGTATGTGATACAAAGATATCTGATACCATGCTGACCGTTCGAACTTCCTATATCCTAGATATATATATATATATATATATATATATATATGGAGATTCACTAACGTTCACAAAAGTTTTCCATATATATTCCAGTTGACAAGCGCCAGTGCACTTGTCAATAATGGCAAAGTAGTTGGAGCGCGCGGCTCCGAGTAAGTAGAACGTCATCGCGATAAATAGGCGATAAAAGTGGAAAGAGGCGGTGCGGTGGGAGCGGAGGACGCTGACCGGTGATTATTTCGTGAGTGTCGGGCAGAGCATTCGGTGTTGGCACATCATGCTATTCACGCGCTTCAAATCAAATGACAAATTTAATTTTAAATGTCACTGATTTCTGTTCTGTATGTAGGCTACCGACAAATAAGATCAATCGAAGATTTGTTCGTAGATTGCGATGTTGACATCCCTACACGCATCTCGCGCAAATGCTGCGTCAATCAACACTAGTAAGACTTTCTACTTATACTTTTTTATACCTACTTTGATAATAGTATAAGGAAGCGCCGAGGTTGAGCACAGTTTTAGGGCGATAATCAAAGTATCTCCACAATTATACATCAAACTTTTATAACTTTATTACGAAGTATTGAAAGTTAACAATTTGTGGTAAAAATACGTTAATATATTATTAATCTGGATTATTTACTGTTTAGAGAAATAATCATAGTAACGATACACAATTCTAATGAAATAAATATATTACTCATAAGATTTTTCTAGTACGTTTAAGTGACGTGTGAGGCAAATTACAATGAAACTTTAATGTAACTAAGTACAAAGCTCCTCATAATCATCCTCAATACGACCATGTCTAACTCAAAAGGTTGTTAGAGATATCAATTTGTAAGGATTTATCTTGAATTTTGGTCGGAAAAGATTGTTGCCCTTTAGAATTGGATCGAGTGGAGCTTATTATGTAAGGGTTTGGTTTGGACTTTTACTTGATCCCGTTGTGTATGGGGCAAATTGTGATATGGGTTTAAGGGGCGATAGAGCGGGGGTACCTTTCTGGTAGAATGTTTCTGCTTATTTAGGGGTAACAAGAACTAATTTTGATGCTGGCCGCTCTACTGGCATGTTTTTTACATTAAATAATACGTTTAATGTTATAATAAGTTGCACTCCTTGGCACTAGTAGGAACTAGTAGAGACTTTTATCCTGGAACAGTTTTGATGGTAATAGGTAGTTTCTACTGAGTGCGTGCTGATAAATTATATATTTTTTAAAACGTTAGTTTTTTCGAGGGGTCACGAAAAGACTATAATTTAAGGTATTATTGCGTATGGTTTAGCTGTTCTAGATAAAGGCCATGAATTATACCTTTAAAAAATATAAATATTTTTCAAAACACAATAAAACCTCTATATTTATCGCATGTGTCAATATGAACTAAATAACCTCAAGATTCGTTCTATGGGGGAGGCTATGTTCAGCAGTGGACGTCTTCCGGCTGATAATGATGATAATGATGATGATGAACCTCAAGAAGACTCTGACTGCATGCTATGGGGCAAATTGTGATTTGGGTTTAAGGGGCGATAAGGCGGGGGTACCTTTCGGCTTATTTAGGTTAAAAAGCACTAGCTTTTGATGCAGGCCGCTCTACTGGCAAGTTTTTTACATTAAATAATACGTTTAATAATATAATAATAAGTTGCACCCCACGATACTAGCAGAAAATAGGAAATTTACCATTCCATAGTAATAGCTTTTACTGAGTGCGTACTGATATTTTTTTAAACGGTAGTTTTTTCGAGGGGTCACGAAAAGACTAAAATGTAAGGTAAAACTAAAATTAATTGGGTATGTTTTGGCTGTTCTAGATAAGAACCATGAAAATATCCAGCTCCATAAAAATAAAATTACGAAATACATTAGACCCTCTATATTTATCGTATTTTTATGTATATGAACTGAATAACTACTATCCTCCTTCCCCTCGGATCTCGGTTGAGAGTAGTCGTATTCAAAATCTATGTCAGTTTATTTATAAATAGTTTAACAAAATTTGAGTACAGTTAAATCTCAACAAAAAAATAGGAGTGCATATACATGGAGGAGGCATATAAAATTGATTTCCATGGAAGAGAGTTAGAAAAGAATAAAAATTATATTAAAAAGACATGGCAGGCCATTAAAAGAATAACCTATACAGAGACAGTCAGAAGTTCTAACGATATATTGTTAAAAACGAAAGCTACCCCTTCTGATTCCATTACTTATGTCAACAAATACTTTTCAAATGTAGGTAAAACTTTGCAACTAAATTTCAGAGCAAGACTATAATTGACATGAATAAAAGTATTATGACACTTCCATCGCAAACAAACTCTATTTATTTATTAGAAACGAATGATAATGAGATCCTTAATATTATAAAAGACATGAAAAACCATTGTGCTGTTGGGTTTGACGGTATATCATCCAGAGTTATAAAAGAATCGTCCACGGTTTTAGTAACTATCATAACACATATATGCAACCTTAGTTTAGCCTCTGGGATATTTCCTACAATTTTCAAAAGCTCTATTATTATTCCGATTCACAAGGGCGGTAGCAGAGACAGTGTTGAAAATTATAGACCTATTTCCATATTACCCAGTGCTTCTAAAATCTTAGAAAAGATTATTAAAAAGAGATTGACGTCATATCTAGAAAAATTAAACATGCTTTCACCAAACCAATTCACGCTCAGCTGAAGACGCTGTATCAGAACTGACAAACTTTATTGTAGATGAGTTAGACAAAAAGCAAAAAGTGATAGGTATATTTCTAGATCTCGCAAAGGCTTTCGACACTGTCTCTGTGCCCATTCTTGTCAAAAAGCTTGAACTTGTTGGAATGAGAGATACAGCCTTGCATCTCATGGAAGACTATTTGAGAAGAAGGACCAGAGGACTAAAGTGAGCGATATAATTAGTGATGAAGAACTAGTGACATATGGAGTCTCACAAGGCAGTGTATTAGGCCCTAGCCTTTTTCTAGTTTACGTTAATGACCTGTGCAATCTTAACTTAAAGCATGGGAAAATTTTCTCATATGCAAACGATACTGCACTTATTTTTACGGGTAAGGATTGGAAAGAGGTTCAGAATCGGGCTGAGGTAGGACTGAAAATGGTAACTCAATGGCTACAAGATAATTATCTATCATTAAATGTGGACAAAACGAAGTTTGTTAAATTTACAAACACCCATGGAAGAACACCTGACATTAACATTAAAGTATATTTGAACTGTGCAACAAACAACTGCAGCTGCGGAACATTACAAAGTGTTTCTCATTTCAAATACTTTGAAGTTACGTTCGACAATAGAATGACCTGGAAGCTACATATTCAAACTCTCAGTAGTAGAATCCGAAAACTCATATAATAATATGTTTTTAAAAATTTAAGAGGTATAGCTGACCGTAGTTTAATATCACTGTGTATAATGCATTATGTAGATCGATACTCTCCTACTGCAACACTTCGTGGGGTGGTGCAGGTGTTTCATTCATGTTAGCCTTAGAGCGAGCTCAAAGAGCCGTGTTACAAGTTGCTACTTTCAGACCGTACTTGTTTCCGACTTCCGAACTTTACAAAGACTGTGGCGTGTTGACAGTCAAAATAAACATAAACAAGTATCTAGTACAGAAAGATTAAAACTGGTAAGTAAAAGAAGAAAAGACAAAATTATTTACATACTAAACTATAAAACAATATTAGCCAAACGACGTCATCTTCTCTTCCTTGGCCCATATCTATATAATAATGTTAATAAAGTCATCAAAAACCTAGTCAATTTAAATAACCGAGACGCGAAAATTGCGATTAAATAACCGAGACGCGAAAGTTGGTTAAAAATCTAAGCTACAATGAAACCGAACAACTATTTAGGACAGCAGTATAATAAAAAGAGTTTTGTTTTACACTACGTGTTACACACACACTCTCTCACTCACACGCACGCACACACACACACACACACACACACACACACACACACACACACACACACACACACACATTTCATTACACTTCAGGCACTCTCACTCAGTTTAATTAAGTATATATAGATATGTATTATAATAATATTCTAATATCTATTCATTATGTAATTCTACCAATAATATTTTGATTCATTTTTCTGTCCATCTGTATCAGTATAGATACAGTTGCTCACTGAAATATATACAATACATACTACTTTTGAACTGTATTCAATCTCCATTGTATCTAGAACTGGCTCAACTATATTGTACATTTGAAGGGTATGCAGAATCTACGACACAAGAATATTTCTTAGTGTAGCTTCTGCACGTCAATACTAAAACTTACAAGCCATTTAAATAAACATAAGGTACTTAATTATTTTATTGCTGTATGTATAATTGTAAGGCTTATATTCTGTACCTACTTTTTATTTTGTGAAATAAATATTATTATTATTATTATTTAACTCAAGAAGGTTCTGATTGGAGTTTGGAGTTTTGTCATCCTATACTATAAAGTTATAATAATGCATCCACTATTACACAGCTTTCTTAGAACGTGACATAGACAGGACAGGCTTTTTATGATAGACTTATGTATATGGAAGACGTCAACTGCTAAACTTAGGCCTTCCCCATAGAACACCACTTGTATCGGCTATTAGCCTCCTGCATCCTGCGGTTCCTCGCGGTATTAAGGTACGAATAATGTGGCCTAGCTGGCACCGGCGTTACTTTTGCATACTGAAACGTGATACAGTAGTTATTGTGATATAACTGTGATAGTGAGACATATGACACTGCAGTTTTTTTTGTAGATATTTATATCCTATATAACACCTACTTCACTTTGATCTATTGTTAACTAGCTGACCTGTTAGCGGCTTCGCTCGCGTGGCCTCGCGTGATACGGTTAATTACAGTTTCTTAACTATCCGACGGGAACTCTTTAATTTACTTTTCTTGATTTTAAGGAATATAAGCTAACATTATACCAAATTTCATTTGAATCGGTCAAGTCGTTTCAGAGATTTGCCCGTTTAAACAAACAAACAGAGAAATAAAACAAATAAAAAAACTAATAATTTTATAGTTCTATTTTACTCCTTACATCTCCCTGACTCGGTTTTTAGCGTTTCTTTTTTGTACACAATGTTGACCTCTATACAGTTTTATTATATGCAGTGATAATTTCCACAGCGTCCGTGATATAAGGATTTTTAGGCGATACAATTGCATAAATGCAAAGACCTTACACCTAGTAGGTGTAAGGTCTTTGCATAAATTATTAATTAAAATATACGGGATTACTCACGTAATATTTATTGGATAGGTCCGACTATAGTTTCGACCACATTCGGTGGCCTTTTTCAAGGAGTGTTCGGGACGCCCGCGTCGATGACGTCTCGCTTAGCACTTTGCATAAATGTTAACCACGTTACCTTTTGTTTTAGATAGTCATCATAGGGATTTTTAAATTGACGGATTGATTTATTATTTTTTTTAAATCTTCTATCTACAACTAGTCTACAACGCCCTCCCTTACGGTTTATGACACTAGCACACTGGCAGAATTGCGACAAATAGTCATAGAAGCAATCTAATGAAGAGTTCAAGTCAAACTTAATGATATGTTTGTTTTCAATATATAGGGTGTTTGGTAGAGGGACCGACAAACCAAATGAGCGTGTTCGGGGGACGACTTGGAGAATACAAGTTGGCCAAAAAATCCCCGACCCCCCAATATGTTTAACTTTTTTTTGTGATTTTTCCCTTTTTCTCCGAAATTGTACCTATTTACCACCATAACATTTGTAAAATCTGTTTTAGACTGGATGTTTTTAGTTGAATTTGGTCTCTAATACACCTTCAGGCCACGCAAAGCAAAATTGGTACAATATTGGAGAAAACGAGAAAATTCACAAAAAAAAAGTTAAAACAAATTGGGGTGTCGGGGTTTTTTTTTTTGGCCAACTTGTATTCTCCAAGTGGGCCGTACACGCTCATTTGGTTTGTCGGTCCCTCTACCAAACATCCTGTATAATATGTCGATCATATCATCAAAAATTATCAGATCATAAAAATACTGAAACAATTTATTTTATTACGTGTGAACCAGCATAAAGTGTTGTGTACCAAAGTAATTGTAAAAAAAAGTGTAATTTTTATATGAGGCCGTTTATTCATAGAAAATTGTATTTCAAGACAAATCAGTAGAAATTTATTCCAGATATTCAATAACAATAGATTCATAGACACAGACAGAATCATTATTAGACGATAAAGGAAGATCATTATTATCCGTGCGCACTGGAACGTGGCTTTTATAACAATCGCTCCACCCATCCCATTAATATCCGGTCTCAATAATAGTTTTCCTTACTACGGATGGAAATTCAACATAACATCATTTTAGAAAGCTGTAAGTTTGTCAAGAAATACCCGCAGTTCTTTACAAAAAAGCTAGTAAGTAATCCGTAATCGAAACTATCCAATACGATCAAATTACAAACAAACACTGATTATACCAAACTCAAAATTAGCAATGCATCTCTCTGGTCTAAACCCTATGGCCGTAATAATATATAATAAATTACCGGTTCAACTACAAGATATTAAAAATTAATACATATTTACAAAAACGCTAAAAACTTACTGTTGACGAAATCCCTTAATGAATAATAAACTTAATGAATACTTTGATGACAAAGCAATTATTATAGAATAGATCGGCCCGCTCTGCACAATGTTGCCATATCCAATTAGGGTCATTATGAAACACACACAACAAAATATGTATAATTAAAACCTGCATCATGGATAATGATGAATTAAAATTAACCTTCATTCATAAAGAGCCTTGATTACAAATGTATACTTGGGTTTTAATTTAAATTGAGTTTTATTTTTAATGTACAGCGCGTATTTCGGTGTGCTAACGGTTGACCAAATGTTAATTTAATTAAACGTGAATCGATATATACCGATCCGTATATCTCCAACTTCGATAAAATAGATTTTTTTATTACTTTAATATACCCACAGACTCCAGGGTCCGTGCCATTTTTTTTACATTTACATAACTTAACTAATTAATCAACTATTTAAATATACATCTTTGCATACAATGAGGGAACATATACTAAACCTATAATTATATAAGAAGTACAATAACAGAAGAGCAAAATCAAAATTAAGTATCCATTAGAATTCCGAGCAGACCGGTCTCCGCAAGCAACACCCGTTCACGAATTGACGCATGTGCCAGCCACCGCCTTCCTCAACCATATTTGAGGGAAGATGGCGACTCGAGACACGACGCCACCTGCCAGCCACCGCCTTCCTCAACCATATTTGAGGGAAGATGGCGACTCGAGACACGACGCCACCTCTTGCCAACACCTCTTCGTGAGCATGACTGGTCGGAATGCCAATGTTTACCCATTACATTAACTACAGATATTAGGTTTTTTGTGTTTTTTTATATATCTAAATAGGTATATGAACGTACTAAGAGTTCGAAGCGAGACATGGCTCTATCGCATTCAGCAATGTGATTGAACCCTAATATAGATATAATATAGTCCAATCATAACTTCCAGGTTATATTCGGCTCAGGTGTACCATTCGGATAACATATTCATATTTAACGAGATAGGAGTGGGTAAAGTAAAGGGAGGCTCCTTTCACTTTACCTACCCCTTGAGTAAGGGTATATGTAACCTGACTAGTCTGAATTATACAATACTAGCTTTTTCACCCGAGTGGTGTTGGATATTAATGATCATTATGATGATGAAAAGTATCATATGTGTTATACGAGCACCTCATCTACCTCCATACTAAATTGCATCAAAATTGGCCCCGCCGTTTGGTCGTAAAAGTAACAAGTATCCATCCGTACTTCCATACGTACAAACTTTCGCGTTTATAATACCTATTAGGAAGATCATTCATATCAAAAACGACATTAGAAGAAATATTTAGTGACGTTCCCGCTGAAAACAATGCTTATGGCCGAGTTGCGGTGTGCACCACCCTCCCTCCCCTCAAACTTTGCAATTTTTGCACATTTCGACAGTGACCGGCGCTCCGGCCCGCAGGTGGCCCGCGTTGCTCTAAGGCTCGCAACGACCACAAAAACTTACCTTGCATCCGCGAGCGTTGTGGTCGCGACGCGAGTGTTATCGGTGACGTCATAAATGACGTATCAAGCTCACTCATGACGATTATGGGCTTAAAAAGGAAGGGCTGTGCTAAGGACGCGATCGATTTCGGCTGAAAAAGGAACGCGACCTAAGACAGTTTATGTTGCGTTTTGTTTTCCCGGATAATTTCTTAGATTCGTTGTTTTGTATGACAGAAAATAGTTGCTCAAACATTAAGATAAAGGAAACTTTATTGAGTACTTGTATTAATTCTGATAACAAGAATCTTGTAATTAAATTAAAGTTGAAAAAAGAACAAAAATTCTGATAATAAAAATCTTGTTATTAAAAATTTTTCATGATTCGAAAAAAGAACACAAAAGTTCTTCATTGTACACAGACATAACAACAACTAATAGACTTAGAAAACTTCAACAAAACAATAAAAGGAAGTTCGACCTTAAACAAATATTTAACGAAGATCGAGATAACTTTTTCGTAGTTTTGATGTTCTTTAATTATAGCTAACATTATTATAAACTTCGTATGAGTAACGTGAAGTTTAAAAGTCCAAAGGTTAAAATACGAATAAGTGAAATATTTAGAGTTCAGTTACTGGGCAACTAGAGGTATTGAAAAGCAGTTGTCATGAGTAAGATTTGTACCACAAAATCTTAAAATCTAAGTAAGATGATTGTGCTAAAATTAATCTAATATTTTTAAGTTAAATAATTACCAGGTTTAACGCGGAATTTGAATTGAATTTTCCATCAGTACTTGACGATATTATAAAGCGCCACTTTACTTGTTCTAACAAGAATGACCAATTAAGGCGCTGTCAGCTCAGCGCTCGGCTACGTAAAATTTCCTTTATTTGAAATCAATCAATATCGTAAAAAAGTACATAATACATAAAAAATAATGTGCATTTAAAAAAACCGTCAATGTATGTGTATTAATAATTGCTATTTTATGATTATCATGACAAATATAGAGTGACATGAATAAAGAGAAAAACTGTTATGTAAGTGGTATGTTTGAATTTTTTTAATATACTCTAATATGTTAAAATATATTTTAACTTCGTCAATGTGTACTTAGAAGTCTTATTCATGTCATATTATTTTTTGTAGTTTTAATTAAGTCGCTGCTTATGAGATAAACTGCTTTAAAACCCCTCATTTTAATCGACATCATGATATGACAGCACCTTAATAAGGGACCTGTGTTATCACGTGATTTTGCGATACGTAAATACGTATTGCCATACTCTATTTTATTTACCCGTTCTAAAAACGTAACATTTTAATATATATTGAAAAGTGACTGATTGCTTTTTTATTTATTTTGGGAAATTTTTGATGTCGAATATCAAAGCTATTGCCGAAATTTGTTGATACTATACAAATAAAGCAGTCAAATTCAAGAGAATTTCGTGTACATTTTTACTTTTTTAAACTTTCACGGTTGTTTTCAATAAACATATTGCTACTTACGGGATGAAAACCTGCTGATCGCGCCAAGAGGCACGACGTCACCTCAAGGAATGCAGCCGCCCGCGCATCCCGCCGCCGCTGTCCTGCAGCTGTCAAACTACGAGCAGGCGGCTGAACTGGGCAGCGGCAACAGTCACTAATTTAGAGTCGCTGCTAGCGACCTATACCGCTCCGCCTCCGCGTCGCGACCGCATGGGAACCGCCATTACCCGGCACCCGTAATCAGCACAAACCCTTCGCGTTACGCGTCAGCACGACTTCCGAAACTAACTTCGCCGCGAGTGACCGCTAAATCAGCTCCGCGTTTACTCGAGTGCGCGATTAACTCCACTCCACAAACACTATACCTACAAGTGACTACCAAACCATTCAGCACGCAGTACAAAGCAGGACGTCTACCCAGAGGAACCCAAGGTCATCAGCCCCATCAGATCCAGAGTCACCCGGCTATCCTGTAAGTACATCCTAATCTTACCTAAACCCAAATATTCCCCTTTTTAATATTCCCTAACTATCGTATGGTTGCAGAACCTGCTCAACCACCTGCTCTTAATGTTAATTCATCCACCCACCCGCATTCTCCAGTCGTCCCGCGATCAAGGCGCATGCAACAGTGACGAAATATCGGGAGCTCATTAAAATAAATACCACAGTTTTCATCCCGTAAGTAGCAATATGTTTACATTTTTACTTTTAACCTCTGGGTAGCTGTGACAGTCAAATCATGTTAACACAATAAATGTACGCGGTTGTTGTCTGTTGGGATTTCAGTTATATTTACACGCCTTTATGTGTGGCCTATCTGGACAGAAGGAGCCGCAGGGTGTAGCTGTGGTGAGTATAAGACCCTGCCTATAAAATGCGCGAATTAACTGTGCTCCTCTGGATAATACTCGTAATATATAATATGTCCAGTGTTATATTATTTGAACTTAGAAATGGTATGGTTGCAGACACAATGAGCAAATGAACGCCAAACGAGTTAATAGAAGCCTGACAAAATGTCATGAAACAAAATAATTAACATAGTATTTGAAGTTGAAACAGAATATAATATAATGTGGCCAGTGTAATATAATTTAAAATTACTAAACTTAGAAAAGGTATGGTCTCAGATACTGCGTGTTAACGTACACCAGACGAGTTAATAGAAACCTGAAAAAATGTCATAAAACAAAATAATTAACAAAGTATTTGAATTTGAAACAGAATATATATTATCATGAGGCCAGTGTTGTATTTTAAAATTACTAAACTTAGAAAAGGTATGGTCTCAGACACTGCGTGTAAATGCACACCAGACGAGTTAATAGAAGCCTGACAAAATGCCATAAAACAAAATAATTAATGAAGTATTTGAATTTGAAACAGAATATATTATGATGTGTCCTGTGTTATATAATTTAAAATTACTAAACTTATAAAAGGTATGGTCTCAGACACTGGGTGTAAATGTACACCAGACGAGTTAATAGAAGCCTGACAAAATGTCATCAAAAAAAATAATTAATGAAGTATTTGAAGTTGAAACAGAATATAATATAATGTGGCCAGTGTAATATAATTTAAAATTACTAAACTTAGAAAAGGTATGGTCTCAGATACTGCGTGTTAACGTACACCAGACGAGTTAATAGAAACCTGAAAAAATGTCATAAAACAAAATAATTAACAAAGTATTTGAATTTGAAACAGAATATATATTATCATGAGGCCAGTGTTATATTTTAAAATTACTAAACTTATAAAAGGTATGGTCTCAGACACTGGGTGTAAATGCACACCAGACGAGTTAATAGAAGCTTGACAAAATGCAATAAAACAAAATAATTAATGAAGTATTTGAATTTGAAACAGAATATATTATGATGTGTCCTGTGTTATATAATTTAAAATTACTAAACTGAGAAAAGGTATGGTCTCAGACACTGGGTCTAAATGCACACCAGACGAGTTAATAGAAGCTTGACAAAATGTCATAAAACAAAATATAAATAAAGTATTTGAATTTGAAACAGAATAAATGATGTGGCCTGTGTTATATAATTTGAACTTACTAAACTTAGAAAAAGTATAGTCGCAGATACTGGGTGTGTGCTAATGCACACCAAACTAGTTCATTAGAGCATGACAAAATGTCATAAAACTAGTTATTTGAAAAAGAATATAATATGGCCAGTGTTATATAATGTGAACTTATTAACCTTTAAAGGTTAATAAGTTCACATTATATTAACCTAGAACCATTACCTTAACTAAGAAAAGGTATGGTTGCAGGCATTGAACATTTCATCCAAATTAGCCCGGAGTCGCGAGAAATATACATACTTACATACTTTCAGTTTTGTAAAGTAGTTACGTTTTATGTTTATAATAGTTGCGCTCTACAATTTCACCCCCGTGGTGATAGATGATGATGATAATAAATAAACAAAATTTTCGCATCACGCACAAAAAAATGCAGAAAATAACCAGCCGTGCAATTCTCTAAAAGCAAACATCGTCGCATTCTTATTAAGTATTTGACATCGAGCTCGTCGACGAGCACATCGACGAATCATTAAAGAATCGCACGGCAGCTAATTTAACACACATGCAACTCACTCAAGAAGAACTCTTATTCGTATGTATTATACTAGCTTCTATCGGCGGGTTGACCGGCGTGATAATGGATGATGATGTCAACGATGAATCAAAATATTATAGCCTATGTTCATCAGGGATAATGTAAGATTCTAGTGGTGAAAGAATTTTTCAAACCGCTCCAGCAGTTTTAGAGCCTATTCAATTCAAACAAAAAGACAGTATAGAAGTACAGATTATGCATCTTATTTTGTTTCTGTACGTAGTCAATCTAAAGGTTCTAATTTAAGTCAGTTTAATTACACTTTTTGATATAGAATAAACAGATGAAGATCTTGGTAATCTAAAGATCTGTATTCATTTAGATTCTCAAAAGCTATTAATAACGTAATTTTGCTAACTGAGCCATTTAAAACACTATCTAAAGCCTCATTTAACTGTTATTTAAATCTGTGATATAATTTAAGTACTTAAATACGGCTCAAACACCACTTAACATGATTTTTTTTACAAGGGTGTTAAGGTTTAATATTTCGTACTGAAAAATTTAAACAGTTTTTTGTTGAGTAGAATATATTTAATTAATCAAAGTATTTACCCTCGTTATCTATATTGTCTATATCTATATGTTATTCTGCCATCTAATCGGAAGATCACTCAAACCATTGCGATATAAGTAACTCTGGGGACCTGGACTACAGCCACTGTGTGATGGCATTTTGTACTGCTTCCTGGGAAGATTTACTTTTTTAATATTGTCCGAATCGCGGAATAAATGGTAGTTGATTGGGGCGAGATCCGGTGAGAATGGAGGACGACGGATGGTTTCTAAATCTAAATCTATATAATTGCATTATCATGAAGCAATAATGGTGAAGACCGATTGACAAATCGAGGCTGTTTTATTGCGAGTTTTGCCATCATTGTTCGGAGTTCTACACAGTAGACATCTGCTGTTATTGCCTGACCAGGCTTAAGGAACCTGTAGTGAATTACACTAAGAAGTGACCACTAAATGTTACCATCACGTTTCTATGGGCTTATCTTTAGGGCTTTGTTGTGGCACTTGACCTAGGATCAAATACAAAATTCCTTCATTTTGTAACGGTTAAACAAGGTAAAGGCACGCTTCAACGCGTCTTCCTCTCTGCAGATTAGTCAAATCATGTGGTACCACATTTTTTTTTTAAATTTCAAACATTTAGTTCAAATGTGTCAATATAGTGAGTATGCTAACATCAAACCATGCCTCTAATTCCTTGGTAGTTTGATACGAATTGGCTTCCACAATCTCCTGCAATTCATCGTTATTTACCTTAGTGGCTGGTGTTACGCGTGGTTTATTGTTGAAGTTGATGTTTTCACTACGAAAGCGGGTTAACAAAAATGCACGTTTCATTCGTTAGACGTATCCTTTCCAAGCACAGCATTGACATTTCGAGAAGTTTCTGCTGCGTTAGTCCTAGTTTGTTTGTTTGAATTTGTGTTTTCGTTCTATTAATTTTAATTTAAAGTAGCTAGTGCGATGAATCGGCAATTTCATAATGTAAACCCCTGTTGTTATCAAGATTTCGTGCAGCTGGAGGTAAGCATCATGGTTGCCCATGACAGGTGTCGTGCCCGTTCGTAACACCAGGTGGATAGAGTATATAGCAAGGGACCGTATTGGTGGATATCTCTCCCAACTTTAGGAATTCTGCCTCGAAGCTGTGGTTTAAGAGAAATACAGGCAGTGTCAAACTTCAGAGAAGCAATCGGGGAATACATTTGTATAGAAGTTGCTTAAAACGCTCCTACAATATATATAATATCTAGTGGATACCAATCCTTGATATTTCTTGTTAAACAAAAACAACAATATGAAAATGTGAGTACGAAGCTACTGATCCTTTTTAAGTAGTTAGAATTGCGGCACTCAAGAAGCTTCAAAAACTTTTTAATTCTGTCTCCTTTGACTCCACTTAAATGGATGGATAACTCTGTGCCCGTGAGATCGTTAAACAAGTTCGTTATTCAAATGAGGCAACTCTGTTTAACGAATTATTGGTCTTATAATTCAAAAAAATGTTTGGTCTTATAATTCAAGTGTATCCATTAGTACTCACTGCAATGTAGAAAATTGTGGTATAGGTAAGCTAAAGGAAATTAAACAGTTTAAAATTAAAAAAATAGCACAGACCACTAATATGTCCGTGTAGTAAAAATTTTTTTTAATAGATCTTTTTTTAAACAGATTGTTGTTTAAGCTTTAAAAAGTACGTTTGTGGTATTTATATTGGATAATGAACATATTGGCCTTGTAATATATCACCATATCGTACGAAGAAATTACTACATATTAAGACAGCTGCTAAAGAAATAATCTCATTTGTTTAAGTTTTTTGCAATTGTGACTTTTTGAGTACTCCAACGATGGTTGGTCCCATAAAAGTATAGTCTCCAAAGACCATTTTCGAGTAGCTGCAACGGATAACGTACTTCCCCTTACTGCCCCGCTGGAAGTTTCCAGCCTGTATATGCAACGTAATACAACACAACGAACGCAAAACTGATCGCGTGAACGCGTCGACCGCTCTCTGTCTGATAGTGCCCTAACGGGGGTGATTTAGGAATAAAAAAAAATCATCCATCACCACGTAGGGGCGCAGCTGGTACTACATAATTACGAATTACACTGGTGTAGCTAAGCTTTCTGTAGAGAGATTTCTTATTGGCTTGAGTGACAGTTAAATACCATAATATTTCGTAAATCGGAAACCAACGGGCTAAGCTCTCAAATGAGGACTATTTTTTCTGCAGTTAATATTCATGTCATACCTGTTGAGTTTCGACCTTACAGTTGCTATTTTAAGCTCGGTTAAAGTCTTGAATTTAAACGATCATTGAAATGAACCTTTGTCAAAATAATTTTGGGTCGTTTTGCTGGAGGGGTTTGTTAAAATATAATTAAGTTTTAAATAACGAATCTGATAACGTTTATTTAAAGCGATATCCTTTTAAATTATAAAATTGAGTGGTTAAATTAATTTGAATATCCAAATATGTTAAATTGACGAACAAATTATTTATTTTTTTAGGAGCCACATATTAGAAGACGAATGGTTTTTTGGGGTTTTGGATAAGTATGCTAATTAAGGAGAATGTATATTCGCTTACATAATTATGGATTATGGAGTTATCGAAGGAAGTATCATTGAAATGTCAAGCTCACGCGATCTGCAAAGTGGCTAAAACAATATTATAAACTACAAGCTGCGTCCCGCGGTTTCACCCGTGTGGCGATGGATGATAATAAAAAGTGAAAAGTCTTATAACCCTATATGTTAATACAATATCTAATCTATCTATATACCAAAGTTCAGCCGTTCTGGCGTGATTGAGTAACAAACCTCAACCCTCAACGTTTTTCCGGTGTTAGTGCCACGCCCTTCAGCCGAATGGGCTGGCACTACCGGGGAAGAACCAACCTCCCACATAACACCGACGCTCCCTCCCCCGTTCTCCCTCTCCCTCCCCCTCCCTTTCTCCTCCATCAGGTGAGCCGCTTTTGCTCGTTTGCCAATCTATCCCATAAAAAAACATCTAAACTTTTGCATTTATAATATAAGGAAGATGGCAAGATTAAATTAATCATGATTCACTTTACATTCAATTGTAAGAAAGAGTCAGAGAATCTTTATATGTCAACAATACGCAGTTTGAAAGATACTTTATTTGCTTAAAGTTGCCGATATCGGTACCGCTTGGAAGCTGAACAAGAATAGGACATTCAGAGGGGTGAACTGTCTTTAGTTCAGAAGTAGTAACACCCGGAAATTCAATCGAAGCAAGTTCTTCGGGTAACACAGCTTGTGAAAATTTGGCAAGCCCTTTATGACAGCCTTTGGAAGTTTTTCGTCTTTTCTTGAAAATGTGTGGAAGGCGACAGCTTCTTTAAGTAAGCCATCTTTTACGTATCACCTTTAGATGAGTAACATTGTACTTTCACTCTATTACGACCCTTATACTGAAGAAGATATGTGAACGGGCGCGGAGGGCACCGTGGTCACCAGTAGGTACTAGCGCGAACGCAGCCGGGTGCGCACGTACTCCATGAAGAAGTGGCCCGAACGGTCACGAAACCGGTCGAGATATTCTACTATACCTACCGCGTAAGTTAACTTACTTTAAAATTAATGTATTGTGAAAAAATTGGATAATTTAATACAAGGTATGGCCTCCTCTGCTATTCAGAACTTGTCGGCAACGATTATTCATAGAATTAATGAGACTGCTTATGTCATCTTGCAGCAATGGCTCCCAATGGAATTGTACCAAATTCTTCAGCTGTTGGGTTGTTGTCACTCCGTCCAAGTCCTTCAAAACACGTCTCTGGAGCATGTCCCATGCGTGCTCAATGGGGTTGAGGTCTGGTGATTGTGCAGGCCAGGGCAATACCCGGACGTTCTCCGTTGCCAAGTATTCAATGGTTCGCCGAGCTGTATGCAAACGCGCATTGTCATGCTTAACGTAAAATCGGAGCCAAAGGTTTCTGCAAATGGATGGCCATAAGGTCTAAGAATATTTTCAGCGTTCATGTTTCCATTTACAAAAAACGAGCTCAGTTCGCCTGTTCTTCATAATCCCCGCCCATACCATAACTGTTGAGCCGCTGTATAAATGAACTTCCTGAACGCGCCTCAGCCTTTCAGTATTTCGGGCCAACGAACGATACACTCTCACCCTTCTTGTATCAGGCCTTAACCCAAATCGCGACTCATCGGAAAACTTAATTTTATCCCATTGCTTCTGGGTCCATGTTTTGCGTTTTCTACACCATTCAATTTGACAAGCGCCATTCCCGTGACATATCGGCGGGTACCTGATTGGGCTACGAGCTCGTAGGCCGTACTCATGCAGTCGATTTCGAAAAGTTTGGGGACTTACAACAACACCACTTAAATTCTGTAGCCTCAAACTTATCTCTCGAGCGGTTAACATCGGCTGGCGTCTTGCAGTCAGTTGTATGCACCGGTCTTGCCGAGTGGTTGTACTGCTTTCAGGGCCTGGATGCTGTTCAGCGGGGTCTCCTGTATTATTGAAGCACTGCCAAAGACGACAAATAACGCTTTTATGAATACCAAAATGCCGAGATACCTGAGATTGATTTCTTCCCGCTTGCAACATCCCTACAGCTCTTTCAGATCCATTTGATCTGCCGTCAAATGATGTCGCTCCATGATGTAAAGAATGTCTCACAATCCAATTTTGTCGCAAACTTTATTCAAATTGATGGTAAAATTATAAAATTATAAAATCAAGACTAAACGTAGCAATAAAACCATGATAACCATGGATGATAGATTATTGGGATCCTCCATAAACGTAGCAATAAAAACGCACTTAAATTCAAACAAATTCGCATTCGTTTCAATTTTATGAGAAAAGTAACATAACATATTCGGAAAGTTTTTTTTTAAAACCAGCCAGTATGTCACAAATAAAAAAAGTTTACATACCTTGAGACAGTAAAGACTTAAAAATTGATTAATATAATTGGTAAAATTTGTGACATGATGCATGTTGCTTAAATTTTTTAATATGTGTATCTTTAGGATAAGTAAATGTATGCCACGCTAAATTATAACAAAAATTATTATGCAAAAAAATAGGAAACCAAAATGCCCTATTTTAGAACACATCTCAGAGGTTATAATAAACATTTATAAACACTGCAGGGAACCGAGAAAACAAAACGGATAAGACAAACTGCAGAATCTACTTCCGTAAATGTTGTTTTCGGAACTTTGAGGATAATGATCTGTAACTTTTTTGCGGAAAAGCAATGTTTTCTCTTTTTATCTGGCAATACAAGTTTATTGTCGGTTGACCTAATCAACTCCACAAATATAATGACAAGGTATTTCATTAGCACGACAACCATTAAACGACCGCCAATTAGCAAAAGGTAATTTTTATATAATGCTTAGAATAACTACCTATAGAAGGTAGGTTTCAAAACAACGTCTTCTCTAAACGCACGCTACAAATTCCTATGTGTGCTGAGTTTACTTGCCTCGTCACACACACAGATGCAAACATTATATTCTCTGGTAAAATATTTCAAAAATCATATTATAAAAGTTATGAAGGATTGAGATGCGACATCAATACGGGGGTATTTCAATTTGAAAAATTGAATACCGACTTCCACAGTTATTGGAGTGTAACTCAAAAAAATACTTGACCGAATGTAATGAAATTTAAATGGGACTACACAGGAAGCACTAGCTTTCATACAAAAAATAATTTTTAGAATCGGTTTACCCTATCGAAAGTTATGAGGTAACAAACATAAAAAAATACAGTGGAATTGAGTACTTCCTCCTTTTCGGAAGCCGGTAGAAAAAAACATCGTTCGGTTGCATAATGATGTCAAGCTGTCCAATAGATGTCGCTCCGTACCCGTACGACGGTTAAAATCATATTAAAGAGTTAAAATCCTCTGGCAAGGGTTGTCGGAAGACGCAGGTTCAAATCCCATCCTAGTAAGTGAATTTTTCTCTTTTAAATCGCAATGTTTGGTATCACTAAGCAGGCATTATAGCTTTTAAAATCACATTATAAAAATATTAATGATATTTTAATATAAAATGTGCGCTACGGTGCTTCATCAGCTAGGTGATGGATGATGAAAATGATATTATACAAGGGTACGTTCAGTGGTGAAAGAATTTTAGAATTCGGTCCAGTAGTTTTTGTGTATATTCATTACATTATAAAAAAAAAAAAATCTTTCGTATCATATTAGTATAGAATAAGCTGTCTATAAACTGAAAACTATGTTTATAATAATATACTGTGAGATTGGTTTTTATACATTTAAATAGATTATATAGATTTTGAACTAAAACTGAACGGAACTGCAACCGACCACCACGATGCGTCAAGTGCACTCTGAATCACCCCACCTGGGAATGCACTAAAAAGGATAGAGAAGAGCCTGCTCGTTGCTGCAATTGTCAAGAAGACCATCCTGCCAACTATGCGCAATGCAATGAACGGTTAAAATATATAAACCGAATAGAGACGAGACGAGAAGCGTTACGCAAAGTCATGATTTCTGAAGCTGCGCACCTACAAATATCTACACCTAATACCTGGTCCCAAATCGTAAGATCTGGTACAAATAAAAGACCAACTTCGAAACTTCAAAACGAAGACTCATCCCATCCCAGTATGGTTACAGCAGAGCGGTCACATAATAATCTTCAACCCGTTAAGCCACCTTTAAACCAGCGACAGCCGACCTCGAGTACTGGAGCTACTACTGAGAAAACCCCTCAAGACCTTGCAACAATGGAAATGCTCGATATCCTTTCGACTATTCAATTGATAAAGCAAGATTTTATCAAGTGTAAAACTTTCATGGAGAAAGTAATCCTTATATTAACGCACCTCGGACATTATGTGTAGTTCCCATGAGCTACGAGTATTATACTGGAACGCCGATGGTGTCCACAAAAAGCAACAAGAACTCGCAGAACTTGCCGTGAGTAGATTAAACGTGGACATTATAGCGCTCTGTGAAACTAAACTAACAAATCGACTTACACTTAAGATCCCTGGCTATGTTTGCTATCGACAAGATAAACATAGCGATGGTTTTGGCCAGGGTGTTGCTCTAATTGTTCGGTCTGACCTAGTACACAACGTGATCCAGACTCCACATTTGCAAAACCTGGAAGCTGTTGGAATCTCTCTTAGTGTAAGCAATGAGAATGTTGTAGTATTATCGTTGTATCAGTCTCCTTACCTTCCGCTAATCACTAGCGACCTAGATTGTATTATGGCAGTAAGCTCCAAGGTACTGGCGATGGGTGACCTGAATTCTAAACACCCCCTGTGGTCACCTGGTCCTAGCAATACACGAGGAATTAAGTTATACGAGCACATGCTCGCTAGCGAATTCATTGTTCATGCCCCACAGGACTTAACATTAGTACATTATTGTGCCGAATTCAGTCCATCTATTCCAGACATTTTATTGAGTAAAAATTTTTATCCTCCTTATGACATCGCTACTATCCCAGCTCTATCTTCTAACCACTTTCCTGTATTTGTCAAATTCAATAGCAGACCTAATCGTTATCTGATTCAGAAACTTAACTATGCTAAGGCTGACTGGTCCAAATACCGTAATATTCTTAACCTTAATACCATGCTTTCCACTAAAACATATGATTCTACAAATGAAATCGATGCAGCTGTTACCGGTTTCCAGCAACTGCTTATTGAAGCCAGAAATTCTAGCGTGCCCATTTCAAACTTGAAGCCTTGGTGTCTTTCCTTTTTACCCCGTCGTATTAAACGAATGATAAACCACAAGAATCGCCTACGTAGACTCGCTATCAGGGAACAAAACTTTTTGGCGCGTAAAATATTAAACTATAATATTAAACATTTAAAATTAATGATTGACCATGCTATCAAGACATACAATGATAAAGTATGGATCAACAAACTGAAAAAGATTGACAATCCCGGCAACGACCTATGGAGAATAGTGAAGAGCTTACGCTCCACTTCAACTACCTTTCCAGCTCTGAAGACTGAAGCTGGCTCCCTAACCAGCTGCCATCAAGCTCAAACAAACTTATTAGCCAATGCGTTTCTTAATAATATGTTACTTACCCACGATTGGCACAGCAATGAGCTTCCAGCTGTTGAACACTCTACATCATTACTAAATGACCAAACCAGCTTCAGTGAACCTATCACGTTAGTTCGCCCTTCAGAAATCAAAAAAATTATCTCATCTTTGAAACCCCGTAAAGCCCCAGGATCAGATGAGATCTCAAATATATTGATTAAAAATCTACCAAATAAATGTATTATTTCACTGACCAAAATTTTTAATTCTTGTCTATCTTTGTGCTACTTTCCATTAGCGTGGAAGGCTGCTAAAGTAATAGCGATCCCTAAGCTGGGTAAGCCCCTCTCAGATCCGACCTCCTACCGCCCAATTAGCCTTCTATCGTCTCTTGGTAAACTTTTTGAAAAAATTATCTGTAGACGTTTGATAAAAGCGACTGATCATAGTTTGATTAACGAACAATTTGGCTTTCGACAGGGCCATTCTACTGTCCAACAACTAGCCAGAGTTGCTGAAACCGTGTCAAACAATCTCAATCTAAAACAATCCACGGGAATGTTTCTATTAGATATTGAGAAGGCATTTGACACGGTTTGGCATAAAGGACTCTTGCATAAAATGATATCACACGGCTTGCCTATTTCGTTAGTTAAAATTATAAAATCCTATCTTACTAACCGTAACTTCAGGGTCCACATCAAAAACTACTCATCCTCTCCCAAACCTGTTCCTGCAGGTGTCCCACAAGGATCAATTTTGGGTCCTATCTTGTTTCTTAATTATCTTAATGATATCCCTGTACAACCTCGAACAGACATAGCCTGTTTTGCAGATGACACAGCGTCATTCACTTCTTCTCCTGACATCGATCTTGTTATTGGTCGCCTCCAGCTCTCTCTTGAGCTACTCCTGGCTTACTTTAAAAAATGGAAATTAAAAATTAATGAATCCAAAACTGAGGCAATAATGTTTACGAGAAAACGTACCATACCCTCGCGTAAATTGAAGATTTCTAATTACAGCATACCCTGGAGTCGCTCAGTAAAATACTTAGGAACAATTCTCGACACTAAGCTTAACTGGTCGGAAAACACTTCTACGCTTTGTATTAAAGGTACCAAGGCCCTAAACGCATTGAACCCAACTTTAAACAGACGTTCGTGTCTTAGCAGTCACACCAAACTACGAATATATCGCACCCTAGTCCGACCCTGCATAACTTACGCTTGTCCCGTGTGGAGTAGTACCTGCCAAACAAATCTCAATAAATTGCAAGTCGTACAAAACAAAGCTATAAAGTATGCTTTTGCAACCCCATTTCGTACCAACCTTCATAAATTACATCGCAAAGTAGGTCTACCCAAAATAGACGTATACATTTACAAATTATCTGAAAAATTTTATATACATAAAAATCCCGCTAGCAAAAACCCTCTAATTAATAATTTATGCAAAACACGCAGTAAAAATATCATTTTTATCGATAAATACAATCGATACAAGTTACCACATCACCTATTTCTCGAGCGCGATGAATAGATAGTGTCGCACACATGAGCGTGCGCTTCCCGCTGACGGCTGGCGCGCGCGCCACTGCGACCTATATTACCAGCCGGTATCGGGTGGCAGTGGCGTGCGCTTCGTGCGCCGGCGGGCCGCGTTGTTCGTATGGGTGACTACCTAGTTCACGACGAGTTCTTGTTGCTAGCTGCGGACGGCCGAGCCTGTATGACTATTTAAACAACTTATTTTACTTGCCTACCCCTGTAGGCTTCTTATCCACTAACAAAATATATGATATAAATGTAAGGCTCCTACTAAAGATTACATACATACCTACTTATAAATATACAATTATTAAGCTTAATATAAATAATCCATCCATTTTATATGTACTTAGTAGAACAAGTTATCTTATAAGTTTTTATTAGCCTAAATGACTGAAAAACATTGTATAATTATTATTTTTGTGCTGCCAGGATCTATGTACAGTGCCACCAACTTATCTGTTCAGGTGGGCAAAATTGGAACTACAGTGTACATACCAACTAACTTTGGCGTTTATAATATTAGTAGGATTCTTTGTAGAATTTGCAAATTAATGAGTGGCTTGAAAGACTGCCCTATGTTTTGTTTCTCTTTTTTCTTGGTGAATTTCTTAGGTTGCAATACCAAAATTCTACACTAGCGACGCTGTCACCTGAACAGATAAGATGGTGGGACTGTACACTGGTATTTGTGCATTTTTGTATACTACCTTTACCGAATAAAGATATTTTGAAGAAGAAGAAGAAGAACTAAAACTGAACTTTAACTTAGATTTAAAATAAAGACTTTATAACAGCTCATCCAGCTTAAAGTCTGATGCCCGTTTTCCACAACATTTTAGGTAACACCTAAGCCAAGTTAGGGGAAACTTTCTATTACTAATGCCCGCTTTCACCAACATTTTAGGTAACTCCTAAGCCAGCTAGGTAACCCTTAGCAGTATTAAATGTCACCTAGGTTGGCTTAGGTGTTACCTAAAATGTTGGTGAAAACGGGCATGAGTGTTACCTAGCTGGTCTAGGTGCTACCTAAAATGTTGGTGAAAACGGGCATAAGATGCGGTTTTAATTTTATAATGTTTCGCAAAGTATGTGCCCCCACACGCAGGTGTACCGTGAGCATTACTTGGTGTGCTTCGGAAAAATAAAGTTATCTCATAAACTTAAAAAGATTGCAGGAAGAAAAATACTTACACATTTGTAAATCACGCGAGGGGGGAGGTATGTTCCGTTTGGCGCAGGCATTAAATATATTTCGTTCATTATAGTTAAGTTGTTGATAAACAATAAACTTTATAATAACCTAGATTTTTAACTTTTGGAATTTTCCTATTTCCAATGTACATGCCAAGTGACAGACCGGTTGGCGAAGTTGGTAGCCCTGCCTTCTGAGCCGCTGGTCCCGGGTTCAACAGGTGAAACATTTGTGTGCATGAACATGTCTGTTTGATTTGTGTCTGGGTGTGTATATCAGTCATCAGGTTACCATAGTACAGACTATGCCTAGTTTGGGACCTGAAGACCCATGTGTTAAAAAACATTGAACACAAAAAGTTTGCGGAACACTCCTTTAGAGTACAGTGGGTTTAAAACGAAAATCATTCATCAGTACAAACTTTCATTTATCTAGTACAAGATGTCAGATGTCAGATGTAGATGTCATAGATAACTCATAGTCTTTGCTGTATACCACAACGATACAATGAAGTTATATGTACGCAAATTTTTGAACTATAAGGCTACATTGTATAATACAAAACCAACAAAATGTTTTGCTCGTATATCCATAGCACCCTTTGCCAAGTCCATTCTAATTCTAACTGACCGCACTTGACGTTTAGGTATGCGAGTAGGAAGTAGGGTATAAAAAACCGAATTATGGTTGCTGTCAGATTTATCAAAGCTGTTTTTGATCCAACTGTATAAAGGGGAAAAAAGTAGCAAACATTTTGTGCGCTCGTATTCTAGCACCTTTTACAAAAGCCTTTTTTAACTCTGGTTGTGTACCGGACATGACTTTGTGCTTTGACCGTACATGACGTTTTTTTGGTATAACTGCCGTGCGATTCTCTAAGAACAAACATCGTTGCATCTTTGACAACATCCGTGAAACAAATGACGTGATGACAAGAAACGTTAGAAAAACAACCTTGTGTACAAGGGCGATATCTGATAAAGTGTTTGACATCGGTGAGCTCGTCGAATTATTAGAGAATCGCACGGCAGTAAAAACTTTAATTTATCTAGTACAGCGATGTCATAGATAACTCATAGTCTTTGCTGTTTACCACAACGATACAATGAAGTTACATTTATGCAAATTTTGAACTAGGCTACATTATATTTACATTATATTGACGTTCATAAGTGCGTCTTTGATGCCTAAATTGAATTTATGATTTTGACTTTGACTATATAATACAAGACGAAAAAAAATGTTTGCTCGTATATCCATAGCACCCTTTGCAAAGTCCATTCTAATTCTAACTGACCGCACTTGACGTTTAGGTATGCGAGTAGGAAGTAGGGTATAAAAAACCGAATTATGGTTGCTGTCAGATTTATCAAAGCTGTTTTTGATCCAAACTGTATAAAGGGGAAAAAAGTAGCAAACATTTTGTGCGCTCGTATTCTAGCACCTTTTACAAAAGCCTTTTTTAACTCTGGTTGTGTACCGGACATGACTTTGTGCTTTGACCGTACATGACGTTTTTTTGGTATAACTGCCGTGCGATTCTCTAAGAACAAACATCGTTGCATCTTTGACAACATCCGTGAAACAAATGACGTGATGACAAGAAACGTTAGAAAAACAACCTTGTGTACAAGGGCGATATCTGATAAAGTGTTTGACATCGGTGAGCTCGTCGAATTATTAGAGAATCGCACGGCAGTAAAAACTTTAATTTATCTAGTACAGCGATGTCATAGATAACTCATAGTCTTTGCTGTTTACCACAACGATACAATGAAGTTACATTTATGCAAATTTTGAACTAGGCTACATTATATTTACATTATATTGACGTTCATAAGTGCGTCTTTGATGCCTAAATTGAATTTATGATTTTGACTTAGACTATATAATACAAAACGAACAAAAATGTTTTGCTCGTATATCCATAGCACCCTTTGCAAAGTCCATTCTAATTCTAACTGACCGCACTTGACGTTTAGGTATGCGAGTAGGAAGTAGGGTATAAAAAACCGAATTATGGTTGCTGTCAGATTGTTATAGATTGTATTTTGTTATAGATAGTCACGATGGGGGCTTTTTAAATTCTGTTTTAATTTCTTGTTTATTTAATCATTGATTAAATTATTAGATTATAACCTACAAACTCCTCACGGTTTATGACACTAGCATGTACGAACACTGACAGAATTGTGACAATTTAGTCACAGAAGCCATCCAATAAGAAGAAGAAGAGTAGATTTGGTGTTAATTGTTATTTATGGTGAATTAGGTAACCTTTATCGGAGGGATTGCATCAAATAGGTACCAAATCAATTTCAATTTAAACGTTTACTCTCGCGCGCTCTACATACATAATTGCTGTTATGCCTATTATAAAGAGTGTTTTATAGAGGTTTGGATTTTAAACTGGTAATATTTTTTTCTACAGACTGTCAATTTGATAGTTGACAGTTGATTTGTAGTCAGTACATCTTGCCATTTCATAATGCTTTATGAGCAGGTGGAAACATTGGCTCATTTTTTTTAACCGGTACCTATCATAATTTGTCCGTAACTGGAGAGCGCCAAATAAAGATGATTGCTGACTTCTTCGTACTTCAGTTATACGTAATAGCATTGATGAGATATAGCTTTAGCTTCAACAAGATGGCTACACAGCGGCACCATTAGTTTTATGCGGGATAAATTCGGTGAACGCATAATTTCGTATAATAGACCTGTGAACCCTCCACAATCATGTGATCACACAACTTTCTATAACTTTGTTCGGGAGTATATCAAGTCATTCGGTGACTATGCTGACATTAGACTATTTGAATGTCTAAACTCGCTGTGTTATTGCTGATATACGAACCCAGATGCTCGATAAAGTTGTCGAAAATTAGAGTAACGATTGCGCTTCATTCGTCCTAGCCGTGGCGGTCATATGGCCGAAATCATATTTAAACAATAATGGCATAAAATTACCATTTACATAAACCCAATATCATACAAATTATCATTTTGAGACTAAAATAACTACTTTTTGAGAAATAATGCCCAAAAGTTAGGTAGGTAGTAGCGTAGATAGTAGCGTAGGTCGTCCACCGACACGGTGGACAGACGACCTGATAAAGGTCGCAGGATGACGTTGGATGCAGGCCGCTTCCAACCGGTTCTCTTAGAAAATTATGAGGGAAGCAGTGGACGTCCTACGGCTGAGATGATGATGATGATAATGATGAATCCCCAAACTTTCGTGCTGTTGTTATATCTGGAAAATGCGATGGTATTGGACGTCTCCAGATTTATTTCTTAAGAGTAGCATTCGAAGTATTATTTAAGCTCCAAAGTAGTTTTCGAGCAGTTGTTTCGTTTGTCACTTGTGTGATCACTAGTGGGAATTTCGTCCCCTTTTTTCGTTTCGTTTTTTATTCGTTTTCGTTTCCTTTTTTTGCAATCAAGTGACTAGACGAGCAAGTCTATGCTCGATTGTAAGAACTATGCTCTAAGACATTGATTTTTGAGCCTCTTTTACCCTGTAATTTCACTTGATACAATGCCTTAAAACCCTAACTCTGCCACTGCAGTTGTACCAACCAATATAACATCAGCTTCATTAAACTTCGAAACCCGCAAAATATCATTGAGAACGAAAAATAAACTGGTACAGACACTTATTTTCTCCATTTTCTGGGGGCTGGGACATGGACCCATCATCAGCTCGTAAACGCAGTGACGCATTCGAGGTAAAGGTGCTGGAGAAGGTTGCTGCGAATACTCTGGAAGGTGCTATTCTTAAGCAACTACATATCAGAGTCAGGCTTTTTATCGACATGCCTAAAGAGACTTTTTGATAGTACTTGGGCCATGTGGTCAGAAAAAGATGGGACTGTGCAAATCGCCAGCATACCGAGATGGCGCTCAATCAAAAAAGATAGCATGTTTGGTCGAGGAGATCACGACCCTCAGTAATGAGGATAACAAATAGCGAGGATCACCTAGTATGTCGAGTTGTATTGACTCTTACGATTCGTATAACGACAGACTAGGAAATATTCTTCAACTCCGTCCATTTACTGAGCAAAAGACAGTTACGTGTCCATGAATGTGTAAGAGCTTAGAAAATTGGAACAGAGTTGCCATTTTTCACTTTTGTTTTTATTTATCTCCAGAAAGACCAAGTAAATTGTCCGTAAAATGTCCATTACTTTACTGATACAAAAGGAAATGGGATTTTCGGGCTGAGCTCATAGCCGATACCCTCGCTCTTGATATATTGCTCATAACTTTGCTATCTTTATTCTTGGCAATAGCTAAATCCACAGACCGTGCGAAGCCAAAATAAAAAGAAAAACTAGTCAAAATAAATAAATCACAATTACCTAGAGTTTTTTTTTATAATGAGTTCAAAGAAATAATTAGATATAATTAACTTTCGCGTTTTAACTTATGCGTGAACATACAGAGACAGACATTTTATTTAATATCGTCATTTTAACACGTCAATTAATAACGTCTACTAACAGTTTAATAACATCATTCTTCTGAACCAAATATTTTATAATGTTTCTTTACAGTACAGACTTTTTGGCCTCTACTCAATGAGATTAACTACCGTTTTTACTAACCACCGTTTCTTTATAACATCATTGCCTCTACTCCTTTATTATAAGTATAGATTTATACATAATGCATGTTATTTTCCGTAAAAAATCTACTATAAACTGTGTCTATAACAATAAAGTTTACAATAATCCATTAGCTATTTCATATATCAATTAAAGTTTCTCTAAATTGTTTTCGCACAAATTTGTCGTTTAGTTAATAAGCTTCTTCCTTTTTAATAAAACACTGATTAAACTGCTAAAGGTTTCTATACAAACAAACCCAGATTTAATCTACACTGAACTAGTTTAGCCGACTAGTACCAGTGACCTGGCCCATTCTTAATCTGGCGCTTCTCCAGCAGCCGCCAATTAAGGATGGCAGGCATAGCTTTTAATCCGGACAGTATGGCTGCCGGCTTTTTGTCTTTTCCGGGGCTAAGTCTTGGCTTAGATTGTCTAGTTTTCTTTCTATGTTATATCCGTAATGGTTATTAGCCTAAGGTAATAATTTTGCAATAGATTCTATTGAGAAAAACTAGTAGTGGAAGTTATTTGCCGAATTATATATAGTTATTATTTTCAGAATTCTCTTCTACATACATTCCTATTTTCTACCGACTTCCAAAAAAAGGAGGAGGTACTCAAGTCGCCTGTATATTTTTTTTTATGTTTGTTACCTCATAACTTTCGATTGGTTGAACCGACTCTAAAAATTCTTTTTGTTTGAAAGCTGGTGCTTCCCGGTGGTCCCATTTAAATTTCATCAAATTTGGTCCAGTAGTTTTTGAGTAACACTCCAATAACTGATTTTTACCAAAGTAATGGAATGGAAGTCGGTATTAAATATTTCAAATTGCACTTGTATTTTGTCTCCTATTATGAAAAAATATGAATTATACTTGCGTACTAAAATTTCAGGGTAAATACCACATTGTATACTTACATTTTTTATGTATTGTATGTTCAGAAATTATTTAATTAGGATAATTTACACGGTGGCTAATAATATACATGGTTGACATTAGAGTTTTATTACATTAATGATTGTATTATAAAAAAATGAGTAAGTAAAAAATTAATAAGTAAAGAAGTATGTTGATGTAGATAATTATATAAGTTCTATAACTTTAGTTCATCTGTGAAGTCACCCAAGCGGCTTCAACGGAAGATCAGCGCTGGTCGAACGATCAGCACAACGCTGAGTTGAGGCCGGTTTGCGACATATACTTTTTTTTTAATATTAATTGTTACTTTGTTTAAAATTATACTTAGTTGTTGCAAATAAACTATTCTGATTCTGATTCTGTATTATCTCTTTTTACCATTGATGTAGTAAATTACAACAATGTTATTTACGGTTTTTTCTGTGGTAGTAGTACTTTGGTAGAGCCTACCTGGGGAGTACCACACCTTTAGTTATTCATATTACTAGCTTGTGCCCGCGACTACGTCTGCGCAGGATTAGTACTTCGAGTAGCTTATTATTTCTCCAAGGGCATATCTATCTTTATACCAAAATGTCAAAAAATATATACATGGTCAAACGCAATTGCTGTAATAGTATTATTTGAGTACATTTTCATACTTAGTATATCAATCAGTAAACAATAATAATAAAATAAAATTTAATCACCATGAAAAAAAAGTTGTCATTACAATTCATCACCCTTGGCAGTATTTGTGTTACATTTTATCACCCTTGACGGGCGCCGAACACGTCTAGTGTATCGAGCTGTTAAATTGATTTGGCTTTTGACTAAGCTATCAAAAACTGACACAAACTTTGACAGAACTGTCATCATTACCATCTCGACGTAGGCGGAGATCTTATTATTTTGTCTATGCTGTGCCCAAGCATATTACGCTTATTCTCCCGCTTGATGATGGATGATGATGATGAAAAGTATCTTATATGTGAAACCAGTGCCTTATCTACCTCCATATCAAATTTCATCAAAATTGCCCCCGCCGTTTGTGCGTTAATATGTAACAAAGATCCACACATCCATACATCTATACTCACAAACTTTCGCGTTTATAATATCGTCGGCTTAGAGTGTAAACCTGCCAAATCCATTTTTTGACTATAATGACGTTATTCATACCATTCGAAAGTGTAAAAAGAAATACATAATCTAGAAAAACAGCCACAGTCCGTTTTCCTTTAAAATGTACAAAAACGCGTACTGAGTAAAACTGTCAAATCCGTAACCTCAAAAGTGTCCTGCTAACTCCGTGTAAGCCGCCATTTTGTACCGCGATTCCGATGCCGGCAAATGTGCTCGTACAAATAATTGATGTTTTCTGTGATAACAGTGTAAATAAAGGTTGAAAGTTAAAGGACTGAAAGGTAAGTGTTTAGACTGTTATCTTATTATTTGTTTGTAATGATAAATTAACCAATATTTATTGTAAAACTTCAGATAACCTATAGCCCAAACATGTGGGATTTAGCAGTTTTTCCTTACAATAAATCTTACATTTATTGTACTTAGCAGGTATTATGTATCATCATAAATTAACTTTTAATTATGTTTTAATTAATATTTTGCGTAATAAGATTTCTGTTAATGGGTTATAGTCTGGTAATGGGGTATAGTATAATGCATTTATTCAAGTTTCAAAATCTAATTGACAAATTAGGAACTATACGTTTAGATTGGGACGTAATTTTAGAGTGTAAACGTATAGTATAATTTTAATTTTATTTCGCTTTATTTCCTTTAGTTATTGTTATCAGAATGTATTAATTAATTCTTTATTTGCAGATGTCATCGAGTAAGCATTGGCGTGGCCGTAAAATCCTGGACTTGTGTGCAAGCAAAGAAGATATAAATCGACAAACAGCACCGGAATCATCTCAAGCATCCTTCCCCAAAGAATGGTCTGTGGTTGAAAATGTCGAAATTAAAATGATTATATCTAAAGAAATATCTGATGACTTAAGCTTAAGTACACATTGCGACTCCTTCTCACCTGCCGATTTGAATAATGTACTTGTAGGAGATATTTCTAGTATACTCTCACCACAAAATAATGACACTAAAGATGACTATGTAACTCTGAACCAAGAAGTAAATAATAATAGTCATATTGAACCTCAAAATACAGAACAAGAAGTCCAATTCGAAGATATATATATGATTTCCCCTTTAGATGAATCCCCTTTGCTTGAATTAATGACTGATGACCACAACTGTTCCAATAGTCTGGTTTCTGAAAATACTATCGAGCAGAGCACTTTGCAGCAAATTGAAAATAGTCCTAGAAATTCTTTTACAGGTACTATCGACCATTCTGTTACGTCAAGACCATCCATCCAAATAGATGATTTGATATCAGATGAAAGTATGCAAGAAGGTCTGGTACCATACAAAATTAATTCTGACTCTGAGTCTGACTGCGAAAACTATCCAAAGAAAAGCAATAAAAGAAGAAAAAGGATTCACATTCAAAAATCAAACTGGTATGCTGAAAGTAACAGAAAGTTGAGAGAATCTGGAAAAAAATACTATGGAAGAAAAAAAGAAGAAAAGTGGAATTATGAAGTTCCAAGGCAACCTAGAACTATGAAAAATAGATGCTCGTGTAAAGAAACTCAAAAAGGATATTTGAAATGTTCAATGTTTACAGAGACAGATAGGCAGAATATTTTTAAAGAATTTTGGACAATGAGTTGGGCAGAAAAAAAAATGTTTGTTAATAATCTTGTGACAGCTTTGCCTGTCAAGAGACCAAGGGGAAGAAAAACTAATAATGAGGAATCGAAAAGAGGACAATCTTTATTTTATCATTTAAAAAAGGATGATGAGCCAATCAAAGTCTGCAGAACACAGTTTTTGAATACGCTTGGGATTGGTAGATGGACTGTTTTAAATTGGAAAAATAAAAAAGGGGCAGCTTTTAAAAAGAATGATATGGATTTTGATTCCAAACAAATAAAAACATCTTCTAAGCCTTTCGAATCAGAACGTAAGGAGCTGAAAAAGTTTTTAGAATCACTGCCAGCGATGGAATCACACTACTGTCGTGCTAGTACACAAAATAAGTACTTGTTGCCAGAGTGGCGTTCAAAGCGATCCCTTTATGATTTTTATGTCAATGATTGGTGTAAAACACGTAATGTAGTTGCTTTATCCATCTGCGAATTTCATGAAGAATTTGACAATCTTAATCTCGGATTGTTTCACCCTAAAAAAGATCAGTGCGAAATATGTGCTCTCTATAAAGTCGGAAATAAATCCCAAGAAGAATATTCAGAACATCTAAAGAAGAAAGAAGAAGCTAGGTCTGAGAAGGAGCAAGACATACGTGAAGAAAATCTTGTTTTTACTGTAGACTTGCAGGCGGTTCTAATGGCCCCTAAATCAAATATTAGTAAAGTCAAAGTCAAAGTCTATTATTAGTAATATTATTAGTAGGATAGTGCCTTTAATTTTGTAGTTTGAAATTTGAATGACACTGAATTGGTTTGGGCAAGTGTGATGCTTACCATTAGATGAGCGGCTAGTTCCGAGTTTCATATACAAAATAACTAGTCTACAATTGAAATAAAATTAATATTTATATAAAAAATCGTTTTTGTGCATTTTTCTTCTTCATTCTTATTTATTGTGTGATATTTTACTTTTTTCATTAATTGTTTGTCGTATATATATATACATACTATCTGCGCTCCGCGGTTTCACCCACGTGGTGAAGGATGATGATGAGGATGAATCAAATATAGCGTAGGTATGTTACTCAGGCATAATGTAGCTCTAAACTCGTGAAAGAATTGTTTGTATCGGTTAAGTATTTTAACGTGTATCAATTACATACAAACTAACAATCATATATCTTTGGGATTAATACCAAGGTTCGAATAATGTGGCTTGGATTGTACCGGCGTTACTATTGCATAATTTCAAAATGAAAAAGTATTTATTGTGACATAAACTGCCCCCAATACCACTATACTACATAAACATGACTGCCACGAGCGAATCGGTTGAGAAGAAGAAGAAGAAGAAGAAGAAGAAGAAACTGTAATACTAGTTAGAAATAATGGTAATGTGGACTTCTTTGTAGATATTGTATTGACGTCTTCTACAAAGCGTCACTTTGCTTTATTGTCAATAGCATAGACTAAATGGTCAATAGTTTCCGCAGCATACGCGATATAAAGACTTTTTGGTATTTTTTCCACACCTTGGGTTACATCATCGAAGTTTAAGATCCCTAATTTTATTGAAAATATTAATTAGCCTATGTTCATCAGGGAAAATGTCGGATTCTAATGGTTAAAGATTTTTTCTAATCAGTCCAGTATTTTTAGAGCCTATTCAATTCAAACAAACAAACAATTTAAATCTTCAGATTCAGATTCATTTATTGGTATTCATCTATACACGTCAGTTATTTAGTACATAAACTATGTACTCGTAGCAATACAGAGTGTAACTTACAATTAACCATGTAAGTATGTATTCAATAATTCAGCATAGCTGTGTAGAAGGTATGACTGATAAGCCAGCGCTTTAGTCTTGATTTAAAAATATTTAAATTGGATGCCGCGGTAACGTTCTCAGGAAGCCTTCCCTCTTTATAATAGTATAATACAATACTATAATTAGTGTAGTGTAGATGTGTATATATTAACACATCGCGTATCGCGCGTACACCATGTGTACGTAATAAAGTGCTATACCATGTTGCGCGTACACCCAATGTATACACATTTTTATACCTCTGGTTTGTAACTAATTTTATCAGATCAAATGCACTCCATCGGTATAAACTTATAGTTGGTCAAACTATTCAATTGTAGTTTTTTATCTGTAATTTTATGCGTAGTTCGGAAAGGCACCGAAATAAGTAGACACTTGACGGGTTAATCGTGATTGAAAATACTTTTGATACATACTTTTTAATATTCTATTTTGATTTAGGGACTTCCAATTAAAAATCACTTTTATGACAGTCCCATCAAAGCCTTACATATTATTATACGCCCCCCTGGTTGTTGATGGATGATGATGATGACGATGAAAAAGTATCCTATATGCACATCTAGTAATAATCATATTTGAAAATTGTCATTGTGTTACACAAATGTGGGTTCTACTTTAAGCACAATAAGAACTACCACAGCTTAGAGAATTTTAGGTTTGTGTTATCTACAAGCGAGTTTTTTTTAGTGGTTCATCAAAGTGAATCTCTCTCGCCTGATGGAAAGCGGAGATGGAATCAAGAAGCAATGTACATTAGTGCAGCCGTATGCTGCATTAATCGCCACCCCTATGAAGACCTGACAGATGCTTTTCACCATTATCGGTGTTTTGTAATGTATTCAGTATTTTTAAAAGGATGGTATTTAAAAGTACTTCGGTTAGATCGGAAAAGGGGGCGGGCCGGTGTCGCAGGAATATGCCCAAACAGAACACATTGCTCGCGGCGGTTCGTAGCTTTTGTATTATGGGACTGAATGTCGGTCGCGATATTGCAACAAACAGTTAACAATGCATGCTCTGTACTTGCGAATATACAAATTTTAAGTTTTAATACCGCAGTGGATAATGAACTTATTGAAGCTTGAACAGTGCGTACGTTGAATCGCGGAATACGGCAGCTGCTTGCGACACCAGCAGTGCAAGTACCGAACTTACCGATCGATAAATTTGAGTCTTGAATTCGTCATACTTCGAAAAAACTGGCTATATCGATCTTGTGTCGATCATTGCAAGTAAGTAACAAAATTAAGCGATCGGTAGACAAATTCGATAAGCTTTATCTATTATAACGATAACCCTAGCATGGAACTGTTAAATTACGTTTGAGATCGTCTAATTAATCGATTATAACGATTGTTTTGTCAGCTTTGAAAATGACCTCGATATAGCTTATCGACAGGCGACGGGAATGGGGATGTTATTTAGTTGCGTTTTGATGTTACTTATATTATAAACGCGAAAGGTTGTATTTATGGATGAATGGATGTTTGTTGGGCGCTGAATTAACACATTCATAGGATAATTTTTATCAAGATCATCATCATACATCCAAGCTAGTATTCAATAAAAATAGACTTCGGCCTTCTTTTGATCGTAGAAGAGCGAAATGCTCGTAGAAATCTTCAAATGATAGGACGCATTGTGGAATGCAAACAACTCGTTATAATCGATATACTGTCGACAATTTGACGATCGTATCAGTCGTCGATATTACTTCCATACTTGCTAGGGGCGATACGATTTTTAATCGATCTTAGCGACTCGACAAATTTAACGACTATTACGGTACTTGCACTGCAGGTTTTGTACTCAGCGCACGGTTTGGCATCTCTCTAGATCTCTATGCGTCGGCATCTCAAACGTAGGGAATCTGCGTCGACAACCGATTACGGGTATCAAAACTTACCAGGGTTTATGTTGCAGGAACTCCCTTGAAGATAATTGGATCTGTAACAACAACAATAATAAATGATATAAAGATAATACAGAAGGGTCACGGGAACTTACTTGTTATATAGGTAGTTAACTACTTGTAACTACATAAAAAGTTCGTTTAGGGTTCCATACATCGAGAGCAAAAAGGAACCTTATATGATAACCTTGCTCTCCGTCTGTTCGTCTATTTGTCTTTCACTAAATGCATATGAAAGTATATACGGTACTTATATTTTTTACTGTCTATCTGTTTCGGCTAATCTCTGAAATGACTGGACCAATTTAAACTGTACTTTCCCTGGCAGATAGCTGATTTTATAAAGAGTAACTTAAGCTACTTTTATTTTAGAAAAAAAACATCTCTCTGCCTGTTTGTTCCTTATATCACGTCTAAACGGCGGAAAGGATCGTAATCAAATTTGGCAAGGTTATAAATTATATCCCGGGAAGCATACTTTTCATCATCATCATCATCCATCACCACGCGGGTGAAAACGCAGGGCGCAGCTAGCTCATAATAAAAAGTATACGCATTGCACATGTATAAATGCTTTAATCATTACCTATACTTCATAAAGCTCGAGGCAGGAGCGCAGTTGACGTATGACCTACTTACAATAACAAAAGACAACAAACAATCAAGACATTGTTCCGAAAATGGTCGTGACGTCATCATTAACCCGTGATGGTATCCGAAATAGGTTGTATTTGATTTATAGAAGGTAGATGCGGTCGACGAACAGATTACTCGGAATAAATCCCTGTCCTTTGACCGTAACTAGTTGGGTCGGTATGGAGAATGGTTAATTGGAGACCTTTGGAAGCATAAGTCCTTCGTCAAGTCATAATGTACAATAATAACTCTTGATTATGTCTATGAACCTTAATAATACAACGCTTTCAGAATAAGGTACTAAGGGGAATAGTGAACGCACCTTGGTACATAAGGAACGACGATCTTAATCGAGACCTTAGAGTTCGTCGACAAAGTGATACAAAACAATGCAGAAGCTCACCAACATCGGCTTCATCATCAAAGTGTTGAGGCAGTTTTACTGCTCGACCACACGGATATAGTAAGAAGACTAAAGAAAACAAAAGCGCTAGTGTATTAGTTTAATGTAGTTAACGTAAGTACTGCTTCAAAGAACACATGAACATAGTGTCTTCACCTTAAATAAAGACAGTAAGGAAAGTGTTACTGAACACATTCTTACGTATAGTGAATATAGCAGTTTTTGATGACTTTAATATTTCACACAGATACCAGGGTCCGTGCCATTTTTTTTACATTTACATAACTTAACTAATTAATCAACTATTTAAATATACATCTTTGCATACAATGAGGGAACATTATACTTAACCTAACATTATATAAGAAGTAAAATAACAGAAAACAAAACCAAAATTAGGTATCCATTGGAATTCCGAGCAGACCGGTCTCCGCAAGCAGCACCCGCTCACGAATTGACGCATGTGCCAGCCATCGCCTTCCTCAACCATATTTGAGGGAAGATGGCGACCCGACACACGACGCCACCACTTGCTAACACCTCTTCGTGAGCATGACTGGTCGGAATGCCAATGTTTACCCATTACATTACATAGGCAACTACCGATATTACAGCATTTTTTTTGGTTGACGTAAAGAAATAAGGAAACTTTTATATATTTATTTATATATGTTAAACTTTTATATTTATATTTAAAAAATGGAAAATCTCATTAATATGTAGAGGACTGCTTACCCACATCCCATTTCAGCAGGGCCTCCATCACCACGCTATTTATATCTCAGTTATAGTACAGTTATATTATACAGGATGTTTGGTAGAGGGTCCGACAAACCAAATGAGCGTGTTCGGGGGACCACTTGAAGAATACAAGTTGGTCAAAAAAAACCCTTTTTCTTCGAAATTGTACCTATTGAGTTAAAATAAGATTCTCATTATCAAAACGGAAAAATTCACAAAAAAAAGTTAATAAAAATTTGGGGTCGAGGATTTTTTTTTGGCCAACTTGTATTCTTCAAGTGGTCCCCCGAACACGCTCATTTGGTTTGTCGGACCCTCTACCAAACACCCTATATAGCAGTTTAGGATAGAATACAATTACTTATTAGCCTTTTTAGGCTAGATTGTAATATCAATAGGGTGCATAATATTTGTATGTACCCTACGTAAAACAAAAGTCTAGAAACTACTAGTGGTTCTGCGAAAAGTACATCTCGCGAGCACAGCTTGTCGATATTACCAAAATCATCCAGTTTTTAAACTTCACAACTTATTATATTGGCAACCACTTGACCAATAATGCTCATATTCGATATTCCTCTTTAAGTCAGTTATCTAATGTTTGTACCAAATATTATAAAATCGGTTGGTAAATAGCGCTGCAAACTTTCTCCTTTTTTAGGATAAGTAACCTCCCCCCCCCCACTCAAAAATCGTCGACGACAGAAAAAATATGTTGAATAGTAAAACATGCGTGCCATGCCAAGATTGGTTTAAACATGTGACCTATACAGGAGAACCAAAATACAACCTATCAAATATACGGACATATGAAAGTTAATTTTGTTAGTTAAAGCAGGGAAAAGCGTAAAATTCATCGACATGGGCGCGTTTTTAAAACGTAATTAAACATGGATGAAAAAAACAATGGAAAAATAACAATAACATAGCGAGATAATACAAAAAGGATATGACAATACGTACTCTTGTAATATCATATTATTACCATGTACTCGATAAGTGTCATACCCAACAATAAAAATACGTAACCAATACCAAAATAATAACATAAATACATAAACCTGAAGCATTTAAGGGACAATAAAAAAGTGCAGTGCAGTATTATACGAGTATGTTTAGATATATTTTTTAATTTGATCCTTAATTTTTTTTATAGATGTTGCACGTCTGATTAAAATAGGTAAGGAATTCCACAGGAGGGTGGCTTGGACAGTAAATGAACCATTGTAAAAAGAACTTGAATGTGGAGGAATCGCAAGAACAAGATTTTCTGATGACCTTAGTGGGTCGGACGCTTCGCTTGTTCGGTCAATTTACAGTATCTTTTGGGGCTCTAAAAGTGAATGGTATAAAACATCTATATCTATATCTTAAAGTACTATAGAATTTCGGCCCATTTCGTTTAAGTTGCCCACAACTTATCAAGTTTTTGTAGAATTTCATTGAGTGTTTTAAAGATTTGTTTGAAGGTTAGCGGTAAATTAATTATATTTTTTCAGTTTAAGCTAAGCAATGACATACTCGCCAGGTATACCGCTTACAGATCCACTAGTTCATAAAAATATCTAAAATAATAAGTATTTCGACGAGAGACCATACGAAGATGCAGGTGGTATGCTTGTGTATAACAAACAGCTATCGAAACGCTAAGTAATTAATTTTGATGTACACATGAAACAACCCAACCTACCCTCATATCATCCGATGGCTTCGTTCAATTTGTGCGGTGACGTCACTCAATCACACGCTGTGCTCCTGACTGTAGGGACTGGCAGTTTCCATACCAGTACCTGTAAAGTACTTACAAACTAGTATTTGTACCGATACTACTTTTTCATATGTTTATTTGGGTGTTGAAATAAAAGAAATTGTCTTATTTCAAATGATGCATAAATTCAATATACAAACAAGTTTTTTTCGTATAAAATATTGATTGAATACCTATCAAATCAATTATAACAACTTCTGAATTTAAATGACTGATATTTAAAATGCACTGTCATAACTTGATTGAAACTTTTATAAGAAATAGTTTATATCATTTTCGAGGCTTAACTTAGAAAGACTAAAAAGTATCTCGTATGGTCACAAAACAGGTCTAGATACTCGACTGTATCTCGTAAGTGAAATTGTGAAAATAATAATATTATAAAGTGTCTATCATATAACAGTTAGACATAATTTAAAACTATTGACACTTTCCGATATCTTCAACGTAAGAACTATCTTTTTTCGTAATAAATTATACGAATCTAGTAGAAAGTAAAACCAAGTCCAACCGGTCCTTTTGGAAAATTATGGCGGAGGCATATGTTCAGCAGTGGACGTCCTACGGTTGAGATGATGAAGGTGATGATGAGTAGAAAGTTATGAAATTGCACTTTAAACACCAGATACAAGTATATTATGATAATGGGATTAATACGTATTGATTGAATCTTTCGTAAGTATTACACATTAATAATGTTAAAATAATGTTATTTTGATGGTGTAACTTACGCGGTATGTATAGTCGAGTATTTCAACTGGTTTCGTGACCGTCCGGGGCAATTCATCATGGAGTACTTGCACGCCCGGCTGCGTTCGCGCTTATCAATTGTCAATTAATACGAGTTCTGGCTGTGGAGTTCGACTGCTGATAATGAGAACATCTTCATTCAAATATTGCTGGTAAAATGAAATGGGCGCTGTAAATGCTTACTTTACCGTCCGTTGTATAAACACATAAAATTTATAGAAATGTAATTCAAACAGTGACGTGTAATTGAGAAAAATCCCAGTATTGGTGAACATGTAGTTTTAAGAAAACCGTATGAGTTCTTATAATAAAACCTAAATTGGCATAACTGAGGTAACGTAAAGAAAAGTCACGTTACTTGTAATTTAATTTAAACAAAAAATCTGATAGTTCTATCATAAGATATTAAGGAAATAAAAGTTTTTTAAACATTGTAATTTTGTCAAGTATGAAATAAAATCTCTTTTATAAGGAATGGACAATGGAGCAATAATACACGAACATTTGTTATAAACATTAGGAAATTATCGATAAAAAAAAGGCAAGCCTGCTGATTTTCTTACCGGATCCTCTCAGCCATGATCGCGTTCCGATCCGGTTAGTGATTGGAGAAAAAATAATAAAATGAAAATTAGTAAGTGCCCCCGTATGCCTATACAGAATAAATGATTTGATTTTATTTGAGTACTTTTACACTTTTTTGCATAACAGACCCAGAGGGCGTTTTGATCGATTTATACATTTTAATAGCGTTAGCTGTTGCGTAATATTCAGGTACATTCTACTGTGATTATACTCGTTCCAGTAAATTCCAGTTTTCATAAACAAGTATCGATACTTCTCCTCGAATCTATTGAATATATTAGGTACCTAATAACAATTTGTACCGCCTTCGTTTACCGCACCAACGCTCTATGACGTCGGTAAGTTATGTTCAATTGGTATAATAAAATTATATCAGTCGTGGGGGGTCTGTTCTGTGCAACTACCCTAATAAAATTATAAGTATCAGTGGATAGGGGTTTATGACTCGTGTACTAGTAAAATAGTTATGGGGGATGGCGAGAGTGTGGCCTAGTTTGAAACTAGGTGACTTGGAAAGTAGATATACTTACAAAGTAGTTTCAGTAATGCTGTATTGCTAAATCAAGCACCTTACGCGGACAGATGAAAATAAAGTATAAGTAAAAATAAAGTACATTATAAACAAATTTAAATAGTAGATTAGCAGCCAAGGGCTGTAAGGCATCAATTGCAGCCCGACATACTTAGGCGCACGAGTGCAGCGAGGGCGCCTATAGTTCGAGGGTGCAATTGATGCTTACACCCGAGCTAACTACTCTGCTTTACATCTCGATTGTGAGGTAAGTAGAAAAAAACCGGCATTACAAAAATAAAATTGATGACTAATATATTCATACGAAGACAAGGCTCAATAGCGAAGCGACCTCTTTTATCATTGGGCTGAATGCATGATGTCCATTGCCAGTATGATGGTTAGATGTACGCGAACTTTTTGAAAGAGTGAAGTGTTTTCTTTTAATTACTTACCGCTCTAGGGCTTTTCTAGCTACATTATTACCCTAGAGCGCTAATTGGTCACCTACAAGCCCCATTTGTGTTTTTTTCGATTACTTACCGCCCTAGGGCTTTTCTAGCTACATTATTACCCTAGCTAGAGCGCTAATTGGTCACCTACAAGCCCCATTTGGGGGTAATAAGGACCAACTTACCGAATATGATAGATGTAAAAGAGCATAATTCTTATAGGAGTATGTTTCATATATATATATATATGTGAGAGAATATGAAATAATCTATTGAGCTTGTTCAATAACCGGTAATGGATTACTAGCCTTTATACTCTTTGTAAGTTTGAATCTTGCTGAGTTTGTGGAGTTGCTGTCACCTGAACGATGTATATTCTCTGTGGCTGTCACTGAGTCAGTAGTTCGGATCGATCTGTCTTCACTTTGAAACAGACGACCGACCGTGCCGGACGTGCACACTGATTCTTTTCCTTTGTCAATATGGCCGATCATGGCTGCCCCGATTTCGAAGAAAATCGGTTTCAATCTCCGAAATATATATATATATATATATATATATATATATATATATATATACATATTTTCACCATAGATCTATTCATCGTGTCACAAAAAGGTGTAGTAATACTAAAACCACACCTGCTGATGCTTGCATACAATTGGGATCTAACTACTGCGTCCCAGGTAGTAGCGGAAAATCCGAGTAACGAGTAACCAAACTTTTTCTAATACTCAAGCAGGTTCAGCCCTGAAAAACCGTAGTTTTTCAAAACTAGGGCTTAAACCCTAGTTTTCTTAGTTGGTCAAAGACGGTAATGTCCTCCAGAACGTATACTAGGAAAAAAGGGACTATAAGCGGGGCCTCGGCTGGGGTACGGCACGGGGACAGGGCGCATGCAGGGTAGAGGAACGGACTTCAGTGAATAGGTGTAGAGCGCTTTGACCCCAACGAATTCCAAGAATAGGCATGTCTTATAGGGCTAGGGTTACCAGATAAAAAATCAAAAGCCCGGAGAAAAGGCCTGATTTCCATTGAAAAATCCTGAGATTTTGTTTCAGTTTTAGAGTTTACTCTCAAATGTACCGTCGTGCCCTAGCACGAATAAATGCGTAAGTGTAACGTATGGTGTCGTTCACGTAAAACAGTACAAACTGTCATTTATTTAGGGCAACTGTGATACAAACAACTCACAGTGTGTACGCCGAAGCGTGACGCATTGTCGTTTGCGACACGAATACTATTTTGCAAATTGTTTGTACTACGGCCTTTGAAAAATTCAATTAAGTCATATTATTATCGTTTTTATACAATGCGGATCTCGAGGAGTCTCGCTTCGCATCGCACATCGCACTCAGTGGACCTCCACTGCCACCGGCAGCGTTAGCCAACTCCCACGCACCGCCCCTTGCCGCGTTAGTTTATTTCACATTTAATTAAAAGTGTACTGTATTTATTGTAAATTCTATAAATCCTGAGATTTATAAAACCAGGCCGCAATCCTGAGAGGAGTCCAAAAATCCTGAGATCTCAGGACAAGTTCTGAGATATGATAACCCTAAATAGGGCTGTTTAAAAACTTTTCGAATATTTTTTTAACTTGTATGACAAAATTATAACGGATTTAAATTTTGACACTATTCCATGTGAATACTGACTAGATACTTACATACGCACACATTTTTACTACACTTTTAAAAGCGACAAATTTTATAGAGGTTATGGAGCATTACGAAGCAATAGCTCTTCCCCAATATATAACATTTGTCTTTGTGCTCTCCAGAACTGCCGTTTTATTGCAATAACTTATACCGTAAAATGTTTTATACCGATTTTTTCCTTTCCATATAGTTTGCGTTGCTTGCTTTACACGCCTTATATTGGCCGTTTGTATTACTGTAAAAATATATATGTTTTACCAGTTTTTGCCCGTGAATCGTTTACGTATAATTATAGTGACCCCGTGGAAGTACCCGTAGAATCGGCATAAAAGTATCCTATATAAACCTACTAAATGGGCACGTATGGTCTAAACTCAATATCATGATTATGTAGAGGCTATGCTCGGAGTTTCTCTACGTGATCGAATCAGAAAATAAGATCCATAGACGAACTAAAGTCACCAACATAGCTCATATGATAAGCCTGATTAAGTAAGGTTCTGGAGCGGAGACCACGGACCAGCAAGCGGAGCATAGACGATCAGATGAAGGTCACAGGACGACAATAGATGTAGGTTGCTTCCAACTGGTCCTTTTGGAAATTTATAAGGAAGGCATATGTTCAGCAGTGGAAGTATCATACGATAGAGATTCTATAATAATATGGGATAACATCCACACAAGGTCTTCAGATCCCATACAAAGCAGAGCCTGTACAATGGTAACCTGAAGACTAATATACAAATATACACACCGAGACACAGTTCAAACAGTTCATCAACACAAAAGTTTTGCCTGACCGGTGATCGAGTCCAGACCAGCGGCTCAGAAGGCAGAATTGCTAACACTGTGCCAAACGGCCAGTCAAATTATGACGAAGACAATTTATATGTTAATCCTGGGTATATAGATTTGTTTATCAAAATCTGTCTCCGTTTCAGTGTAAGTGTATCCTGATTGTGAGCCCTGCTTTTAAAATTTCACATTTATCTAGATATCATATTGACATCCTGAGACCTCCCATCCCTAACTCCTTCTAGTATGCCATCTTGCCCTAAACAAAAATCTCAAGTTTTTGTACAAACACTTCAATATACCGATAGTCAATACGGTACCGCTGGAGAGACTCAAGCACTGCCCACGTCTCAATCGAATCAAAGGCCTTCTCATAGTCCACAAACGCTAAACAAAGAGGCAAGTTATACTCTTCGGTCTTCTGTACAACTTGCCGTAGCGTGTGGATATGGTCTATGGTACTATAGTCTTTTCGGAAAACGGCTTGTTCCGGAGGCTGGAATTCATCAAACCTGCGACTGAGACAAGTCGTAATGACATTCGAAAACAGTTTATAAACATGGCTCAAAAGCGAGATGGAGATGGGAAACTTTAAGTAAAGTGTTGTCGCCTTTCTTGAAGAACAGCACTACCACGCTTTTGTTCCATGCTTCTGGCGTTGAACCTTCGAGTCAGATGGTATTAAAGAGCTTCTGAAGGACTTTAAGTACCGGTGTTCCACCCGCTTTCAGAAGCTCCGATGTGATACCGTCGTCACCCAGCTCCTTGTTGTTCTTAAGCTGTTTCAAGGCCATTCTAATCTCGTACAGGCTGATGTCCGGGATATCTTCTGTAGAATGTCGGGTCAGCTTGGCTCTTGGGTCTTTGGCCGAGCTGCTAACAAGTTTAGCGACCGAAGAGTATAACTGTCCGTAGAAACTCTCTACCTCTCCTAACACTGCTTTGGTCGACGCTACACTGCCATCTTCTCTCTTCAGCTTCGTCAACTGGCTTTGCCCAATAGACATGTTGCCCAATGACTCTTGCAAACACTTTAGAACCTTTTTTCCGCTCTATCGTCTCTTTAATACGGTTTGTATTAAAGATCCGGATGTCGTGTCGCAAGGACTTCCATATTCATCTATTGAGCAGCCTATATGCTTCAGCATATAGGCTACATAAAGACTACAGTTTCAATGAGCGTTGTTCAGCCATGAGGTTGAGGGTATCGTTGGAGAGTTTCTGTGGCCTATCTGTACGGAGGGGTTTAAAGTACTTGGAACCCACTGTATGGACAGTTTCTACTAACCTGTTATTGATATCGTCCACTGAAGCGATGTTCTCAAGGTAATCGAAGCAATTGGACAGCTCAAGTTGAAAGCTCTCGGGGTCTTGAATATAGGCACGAGTGGGTCGGAGCGCAGACTTCATCAGACGAAACAGCTCAAGTTTGACATCAATATTCACCGTGCTTCTTACCATTCGGTAATCACTACCGGTTTGAACCCTGTTGGTCACGGAGACATTAGTAAATATTTGCCTTTTGGTGGTCATACTGAAGCCATTTTCATGGAACCATCGGGACTCAGCCAGGTCCATTTCCTGTGAGGTGACTTCTGAAAGAAAGAGTTCATCATAAAGAGTCCCTCTTTCTCCAGGAAGTCGGCCAACCTCTGTCCCCTACGGTTCCGGTTTCCATAGCCAAATTGCCCTACTTTCAACTCATCCTCGCTTTTCTTCCCCAACTTCGCGTTGAAGTCTTATTTGTGAGGATAACAACTAGAAAGTGCGTTTCAAAGGTATGTATGGCCCAACTAATGTCCTCATACATATCCACCACCTATCATCCGGGTGCGACTTCGTCTGTGCGTATATCTGAATGACCTTCAGCGAATATAGTTTAGATACTCTGAGTATTAGGTATACAACCCTATTGGAAACGCAATCGATCGTAACTATGTTGTTAGTCCACAAGTGCCTTATGGCACTAGACGAGAAACCCGACACCACCTTGGGACTGTTGGTCGCCCTCCCGGTAGTAGAGTAGGTATTTTAGGTGATTTTAGAGTTATCGTGACCTCACCCGCTCTACGGACCTCAGATAACACTACAATGTCCCAGTGTAGCCTACTAATTTCTTCTTCCAGCTGTGTTACCAGGGCCAGTCGTCGTCGTTGGGGGAGGTAGCCGGGCGTCTGCCGGGGATTCTTAGCACCCCCTGCCCCACCGTTATCTTGACCGCTACCGTAGCCAGGAATAGCGGGACTGAAAGGAACGGACACAAAAGGAACCAGGCCTGGGGGCCTGGTTACTTTTGTGTCCGCCATTGGAGGGGTTATGCCAATACTCGCCACGCTTGGCAGGCGGGTTGGCGAGCGCAGTTTTGGGTTTTAATACTGGGAAGGTGCTGCTGCCCACCTTCCGATTGTTATCCCTTAGCCGACTTCTACGGCACTTACAGGTAGAGTTGGGGGGTACTATTCTAAGCCGGCACCCCACGGCAGAGCAAGCCGAAACCTTATGTACAAGGACGATATCTCATAAAGTATTTGACATCGATGAGCTCGTCGACGAGCGCATCGACGAATTATTAGAGAATCGCACAGCAGTTGGCGTTCATCCATCCATGTCCTGACCGCAGCAAGTGTTGCTTAACTTGTTGATCGGTTAAGATCGCCAAGTCGAGCTCCGCTACGAGCACTTCATAATTATAGCGATAAGAATTGCTCGTAGCGGAGCTCGACTTGGCGATCTTAACATGAATTATTATTATACCTCAATTCTTAGGACGCTTCTTTTTGCTCCTAGTAACATAATTATAAAATTGTATTCATTGTAAACATTGTATACATATTCGTATTATTCCGAATGAATAAATTTCGTTTGTGTTTATTAAGCGTTGGAAATAGGAAGTATGAAAACGAATGTTAAGTATTCAAAAACAATTAGCTGTTTTCTTTGTGTAGATATACACAAAGAGGAAACTGTGCGTGTAATTGGTACAGTGTGCAGACTTCCTGTTATATTTATATAATATTAATAACGGATAAAATAAAATTGTTATGAATAAAAAAAAATAACTTTCCATTCTCTATTGAACCGCTTCAGTATCACTCATTATTTAACAATAATAGGTAGATATTTTATATAAAAATACATTTTTTTTATTGGAACAATCATTATTTACGAGTAGTAACAAGTACAATTTGAAAAATTTTATACCGACTTCCATTCTATTCAGTTATTGGAGTGTAACTCAAAAACGACTTAACCGAATTTAATGGGACCACGCGGAGAGTATACCACCTTTCAAACAAAAAATAATTTTGAGAATCGGTTCGCCAATCGAAAGATATGAAGTAACAAACACAAAAAAAAATATTTTGTGTTTGTTACACAAAATAATTTCGAACAAGTCGAATTGAGTATCTACCTACTCCTTTTTGGAAGTCGGTAGAAAAATATAGGTCCGCGGCGTCTTTTTCCTTTTGAGGTTAGGTACGTCAATTAATAAATCAGAGGTACGACAACTGCACCGAGAAAGAGGTTGGATAGGTAATGAAAGGTAATATAATCTCCATGGTTCAAAAATCGAGCCAATGTTCTACAGCACAGCACGTCAAGTTCTAAATTAGAAATAATGAATCGACGTAATTCTGTTTGTAAATAATGACGTATGTGTGAAATCATGACTAACTAAAATGCGACTTTATTTAGCAATGCATAAAGCATTAATTCAATAAACAATTAGTTTTTGTAATACTGAGCGATAGTAAAAGTGCCTTGCAGCATATATTACGCTGTACTATAGGGAACAGAGGCTTTTCTGTAGCATATAATATATTGCGTAAACTACATAAAATTAACGAGCACTCCATTTGTGTGAAACTACGAGTACCTACAATGGATACCATCACATATTGGAATAGTGGCGAACGAGGAGGTTGATCGCTTAGCTAAATCAGCTGTTACTGATGGATCTGACATTTTTATACTTCCCTCTCATTCGGAAATAATACCTAAATTTAAAGATAAATATTTTGTTATTTGGAAAGAATATTTTGATGAACGTTCAAAAAGTAAAGGAGTCTGGTATAAAACAATGCAGAGTCAGCCTCACCGTTCACCATGGTTTTTGGGTAATGTGAACCGAAAGAGTGTTGTTGTTGCGCACAGGTTGCGTTCCGGACACATTCCACTTAGGAAGTTTGCGTATATGATGGGTAAAGTGTCATCGCCTAATTGTGAGGTGTGTGATAAACCTGAAGACGTATATCACATACTGATGGAGTGTGCCCGGAACCAGGCTGAGAGGCAGAAAATGTTTCACAATCTTAATGTAAATAGAACACATTTGGGTGTGTTGTTTAATATTTTGTCATGTCCAACGTCAAGTGAACCTGTAATGATTTATGAACTAGTGACTCCTTGTCCTCAGTTCATGAATCATTTCACCCATCATCATAATTAATTTATATAGGTAGTTATTTATTTAAAGTTTTGTTATCTTATTTTATTTAGGTATATATAATTTTGTAATGTATTAATGTTGTGTAAAATGTGTATAATTTGTATGTAAGGCTATGATGGGACTGTCATAAATACGATGTTTAAAAGTCCCTTAAATAAAAAAATAGATTAAAAAAAAAACAATTAGTTCGATTGTATAGCTCCCATGTCTACGTAGTCTATTCTACAGCGGACTTTCTTATATAAAAGGTATTTTAATAAGGGGGACTTCCTTTTAGGAAACGATCATAAAACAGGAGCGATTTGTAATAAGCTTAGATTAATTATACTTCAATTCATACTCCCACCGACACAATAGAGAGGAACACTGTTATTTTAATACTATTTAACAATGGAACAGTTATAGTTTGTGTCAAAAGTCACGTCGGACTACGCGAATTGAGTGAACTACTTTGTTATAATAGTCTTTAAAACTTCTACCGTAATCCATTACTATTTTAAGCTTGCTAAATTGTAGTCGAGATACCAAGTTTAGTGCTAAGGATGAAACATGTCTACTTGAGGTTGTAAACCCTTACAACCCATTACCTTCTGATGATGACCAGCTCGACTGTATCATAAGATAAGATTCATTTACTGGCCTTATAACTACGTTTGTTACACAAGGCAAGTCAATATTGTACATATTATGAATAAAATTTAATTAATGAATTAATAAAAAAACGATATTAAAAAATATTTAGTGACACTTCCGCTGAAAAGAAAACAATGATTTTGGCCTATTTGGGGGCGTGCACCACCCTCCCTCCCGCATAAAATGCTAATAGGAAGAATACAAAATAAAAAACACAAGAAACCCCAAATAAACCAAAACCGATTCGACACGTGTTTCGCCTCTACACGAGGTATCCTCAGGAGATGTTGACTCGTCGAAGCATTTTATGCGGGAGGGAGGGTGGTGCACGCCCCCAAATAGGCCAAAATCATTGTTTTCTTTTCAGCGGAAGTGTCACTAAATATTTTATAATATAGTTTTTTTGATAATGGATTTCCGCAAAGTAACGCCTGAATCAATAAATTATCTAATGAATTAATATAATAAAGTTAAAAATAAGATGAAGATTAATCACAAAGCAGAAAAAAAACATGATAGTTAACAATTCAAATGTATGTTCCATTAAAAGTTACTTAAATCATTAATAATATTGATTGTCATATTCATGTCACTTTCTTTAAAATAGATGTCAATATACTATAAACAAATTAAGTAAGTCAAGAGTTTCGTTATTAATCTTATTACAATCAAGTCCTCTAAATTGCGATATTTGTATACATTTTATTTAATTTGAGAATGAAGATGCGGTGAAATTACTGTGCAAAAAATCCTTTATTCAGTAAAATCATAATCAATACATGAGACGGTATTGGCATCCTGAATCCAGTACTTGACAAAATTTGAGTTAGATAGATGCAGTAGAACACAGTACAATTAAATCAAGAACAGAAGTGAACATGGAACCGTATATAATAATATTATTATATACATACAGTTAAAGAAACTTAATAATATCTTCATTAAATAAAGCTTTAATACGCAGTTTTATTTATAAACAAATTGACTGATAACAGCAAAAAATTGTGTTTTCTTTCCAATATATATTTTTCTAGTTTTTTACAAACTATATACAGCCAACGTAACTATAAGAAACCAGTCTTGTGGGTCTAATACGTACCCCCCACTCTGTACTGTACCTGTGAAATAAAAAAAAAACACTGCAAACACAGCGAGCCAAGAGATTTTCCACTCGCACAAAAATCTGTATTCGCATTTTGTATGTTGTTGCTCAGCGCATGCATTCTAATTCGAAATTCGACGAGTTGCAGAATTCCAAATGGAAAGATTGTATTTTAGATAATTTATTGATTTTGGCGTTACTATGCGGAAATCCATTATCAAAAACGATAATCGATTTTGTTGTTCACTCACTGTCGGTCTAGAGCTTGACGAGTCAACATCTCCTGCCGTGCGATTCTCTAATGATTCGTCGATGCATTCATCGACGAGCTCACCGATGTAAAATACTTTATGAGATATCGCCCTTGTACATAAGGTTGTTTTTCCAACGTTTCTTGTTATCCCGTCATTTGTTTCACGGATATTGTCAACGATGTTTGCTCTTAGAGAATCGCACGGCTGAGGATGACTCGTGTAGAGGCGAAACACGTGTCCAATCGTTTTTGGTTGATTGGGTTGTTTTGTGTGTTGCTTATTCTGTATACTTCCTTTTTGTGCGTTTATGCAGTTTATGCGGGAGGTGGTGCACACCACAACTCAGCCATAAGCATTTTTTCCAGCAGAAGTGTCACTAAATACTTCTTTTAATATCAATTTCGATAATATTTTATTAAACAGCTGTTATACAAGCACTATTGTGGCAACACCGCGTCTAGATTAAATAGATACTACCTGTCATAAATAACAGATGTTCAGCCAGCGCTCAGAGTTTAAACAGCGGAACCGTGATAGTTGCTTCGTGATTTATTACGGTCTGAACTAGACTGTTTGGATCAACAACGGTTTTGCATAAATAACAGCTACCCCACTACTTGGACTGAAATATGTAATAGTTTTCAGTAAAGAAAATTGTTATAATTGTAGATTATTATAATCTATAGTTATATATTGAGTTATATATAGTATATATATATATATATATATATACTATATATATATATAACTCAATACTCTCAAGATGAGTCTTTGACCATAATTGTGTTACCAGTTGTTACGTAGTGTATCTGCCAGGTGGCGTTTCGGTCTCTTCGGTTCAGCCTTGTCCACGCAATGCGTGATGTGTTACATTTTATATCCGAAAGTGTCTTTAAACTAACTAATGCTAATGAAATAAACGGTGTGTCGAAAAATAAACAGTGTTTCCCTTTAAATTAGACATTAAAAGTGGTCCTTCGAAGACATTTGTGTTGTGGTTGTGCGCGCAAACATTTTCGCTGCAAGTCACCATTGTCCGCCATATTTGCTAACACGGCAAACCAAATTCATGTGCGGACGCCGATACATCTGCGTATAACTCGACCAAATCACGTAGATTTGAGTTCTTCGACGCCAGCGCCATCAGTCGCAGTACATACGCGCGGTGGCCCAAAAACGTACTACGCCAATAGTACGACCCGTGATAGTTCCTGCAAAAGCCGTCGCCACAATACACACATACCAGCGCCAACATACATCGAACCGAAAGCAGCACCTATACAACACAGCGGTACACCGCAGCAACTTCACTTCGCTCTGCGCGACAACATAATTTGTGCGAGTGTTCTACAAAATTACAAATTTTCTACAAAAAGTTATTGTGTTACAAATTGTGTTCTATTTTAGCATTCTATACTTATCAGCAATATTCTACACCTATTTAAGTTGAATGAAGGAAGAAAACATTACAAAAGTATTACAAGACAACGATATGGGCGATATAGAAGCGTTGAAAGTCCAACGCAGCACCCTCAAAGGGAAATTGACACGCATTCACAACTTCGTGCAAAACTTTGAATCAAGCGATTCTGTGCCTATAACAGAAATAAGCGTACGCCATGAAGAAATTCACAAGATCATGGATAAGTATGACGAAATTCAAACCCAAATTGAGTACTTAGACCGCGTCACTAATCACGATCAAGAGCGGGCCTACTTCGAAACCAAGTTCTACCAAATAAAGGCAAAAATGGACGAGCTATTGAGTTCAGCAAAACCCGCCAGCTCAACAGCTGGTAGCTACAACTACGAGCAAAAACATCCCGTCACCAAACCTCATGTTAAGCTGCCGCAATTGGAGATACCAAAATTTGAGGGCGACATACGCGAGTGGCCAGCGTTCAAAAATATTTTTAACGCCACTGTGGACTGTGCGGAGCTGCCGACAGTCAGCAAGCTGCAATATTTGAAAGCCGCATTAAGGGGCGAGGCGGCAGACCTCATCTCTTCACTCATTATAATTGAAGAAAATTACACAAAGGCCTTAGACATCCTCTCTAAAAGGTATGAAAACAAAACTATTATTGTGAACTTTCATTTGAAAACAGTGTGCACCGCCTACAGTGTGATTACCAGATACAATTTGAAGGACTTTTTAGTAAAACTACAACAAAGTTTAGATTCTCTGCAAGCTTTGAACTTACCCGTTGATCAATGGGACGTTCTGTTAGTGTACATCATTACACAAAAGCTAGACAACTCTTTACGTGCAGCATGGGAAATCAATCGTAAAGATAACACTATCCCTACATTTAGTGAACTTTTAGAATTCTTAAACCTACGTAGAACAGCGTTTGAGCTATTAAATGATAAATCTCTGGATAAACAGAATGTGAAAGCATCTCATGTAACCTCAGTCACTCCGAATGTGTCATGTATATTGTGTCAAAACAAACATTATTTACACAAGTGTCCTGATTACCTACAATTACCTGTCAATAGTCGTATTGATTTAATAAAAACAAAATCTTTGTGTTATAATTGTTTACAGCCTTACAGCACCAGTCATAAATGTTCTAAAATAAAATGTTTAACATGCTCGGGTAGACATCACACTACAATACATTGGGAAAAACCTAAGCCTCAAAATCAGGTTAGTTGTGCTACTACTTATTCTGCTACAAGTGGCAACAACAATCATTTGCCTAGTTCTGTGCCTGTGTTATCTACAATTTCTTCGAATAATAGTGTACTTACGGCTCCTATGCCTACTAATGACAGTGTAACCTCTAAACAGAGTTACTTACCTACATCTTTACCTGTACCTGTGCCCACCAACAATCAAACTACTGCCTGTGCCAGCAACACTGCCTTGGCCAGCAATTCTATAATGTTGAACCCCGTGACTACCCCCTCTACTGTTTTATTGTCAAATACATGTAATAAAAATATGATATTGCTATCAACAGCTGTAATTCGAGTTCAAGACTCTTCTGGAAACTGGATCAATGCTCGTGCCCTACTGGATGCTGGGAGTGAAGTGAACATAGCTACCCATAGACTTGCCTCTCAGCTGCAACTCAAACCCGTGCAAACTATGTGTACTATACAGGGAGTTGGAAACAGTGTGAAGCAAACGCAACAGAGTATAAATGCAAACATATCCTCTCGCTATAATACATATAATGCAAATCTTGATTTTATTGTTATGGATAATATAACTGTGCCTTTACCCCACTCATTCATACAAACACACGCTTGGCAAATACCTAACAAGCTAGTACCTTCTCTTGCCGACCCTACTTTCTTTATACCAAGCACTATTGATTTGCTTATTGGTGCTGAATTGTTTTATTCAATTTTGCAAACTGGTCGCATTAAGCTTGGTACTAGCTTACCTTACCTAATTGAAACCACTTTCGGTTGGGTTGTATCTGGTACATACAATAGTGAGTGCCCACCACACATAGTGCACACATCTCCTATCAACTTACACATTAGCTTATCAACCACTGATACGTTGCTTGAGTCATTTTGGGAACAAGAACACTTACCTCAAGTTAAGGTAATGTCACCTGAAGATAAATATTGTGAGGATTTGTTTAAGTCCTCCACTACACAAGATAGTGATGGTCGTTATATTGTCGATCTGCCTATCAACAAAGAGAAAATCTCAGATTTAGGCAATTCATTTAACACAGCATATAGATGTTTATTACAACTTGAAGCCAAATTTCAAAAAGATCCTTACCTATACACACAATATAAATCATTTCTAGATGAATATGTACAATTAGGTCATGCTCACTACATACCTAACTTTTTACCTACTGATAGAGCTTACTACCTACCACACTTAGCAGTTTTGAGACCAGACAGTGAGACAACTAAATTACGCACGGTTTTCAACGCTAGTGCTAAATCATCAAGTGGTTTATCCCTTAATGATATTTTGTTTGAAGGTCCAAATATATACAATGTTTTATTTGAAATTATATTGAGATTTAGATCCTATAAAACTGCATTCTCTTGTGATATAGTAAAAATGTTTCGAGCCATTCTTGTCAATCCTCAACAGACTCACTTACAAAGAGTGCTGTGGAGAGAATCTAAAAACGAACCATTAAAATGCTTAGAGCTGGATACCGTGACCTATGGTACCAAATGTGCGCCTTTTCTAGCATGTCGTACATTACAAGATCTAGCTGATAAACATTCCGATTCTCACATGCTAGCTGCCAGCTGTATAAAAGACAGTAGCTACATGGATGACTTCTTGTGTGGAGCCCAGTCTCCCCAAGATTGTTTACAGTTGTGTAAAGAGCTCATTGATTTATTAAAAAAAGGTAATTTTAACCTACACAAATGGTCTTCAAATTTTGAGGAATTGCATTCATTCATATCAAATCTTAACAATGAACACGCTAATAATATAAAATGTAGTGAAACCTATAACACAAATTATAGTTTTTCCCCACCTAACGCAGTTAAAACTTTAGGTTTAAAATGGTCACCTAATAAAGATACTTTGCAGTTATCTATCCCAGACATTGAAGAGAAAAAGTGTACCAAACGTTATGTTTTGTCTCAAATAGCCAAAATATTTGATCCTATTGGTATTTTAGCCCCAACTACTATTTTGGCCAAAATTTTTATGCAAGAAATGTGGAAACAAAAGCTAGATTGGGATTCTCTTATTTCTCATGATTTACAACTTAACTGGTTTAAGTTTGCTAATCAGCTACATAAATTAAAAATTATTGAAATTCCAAGATATTACTTCAGTGATATTCCCAATTCCATTTTTTTGATAGGGTTTTGTGATACTTCAATCAAAGCTTATGGTGCTTGTTTATATCTAAGAGCTGCTTATCACAACAAGTCGCCAACATGTACCCTAGTCACTGCTAAGTCTAAAGTTGCACCTCTTAAAAAACAACTATCCATCCCTCGCTTAGAGCTCTGTGGAGCACATTTGCTAGCTCAATTATCTGACGTTTTTGTTAATGCTATTAAACAAAAAATAAACATAAATAATACATATTTATTTATAGATTCCTCAATAGTGTTGAGTTGGATAAAGTCTCCATTCAACAACAAAAGAGATACTTATGTCTCACACCGTGTAATGCGTATCATTGATGTAACTAAAGGCAATGACTGGTACTATATTAATACTAAACAAAACCCAGCAGATTTAATCACGCGTGGAGTCTTCCCAGAGGCACTGTCATCATGTTCACTTTGGTGGTATGGTCCCAGCTGGCTAGTACATGACCAAGTAGAATGGCCTATCACTAACTGCTCACTACTAGATGACAGTAGCGCCCATACTAAAAATTCTCATACACTAGTAGATTCAAGTAAAAAGGTTGTTTGTTTATGCGAAGAAGAACTCACACATATAAGTTATTCTTACTTTTATGAGTACATTTGTAAACTTTCCAATTTTTCAAAAATTATTAGGACTTTTGCCTACTTTTTTCGATTCTTGAATAATCTCAGAAATAAGAATAAATATAAATCACATATTTCTGTATCAGAGCTACACACGGCTCACAATTTCATTATAAAAGTAACTCAGTATAACTCATTTAAAAAAGAAATTCTAGAATTACAGTCTCTTAAGTCAGGCTCTGACACTCAGTCACAGTCACACACACTTTCCTACACATTGAGTAAAAGTTCACTAAAGAAACTTAACCCTTTTTTAGACAAGGAAGGTATTTTAAGAGTAGGTGGTCGCCTACGTCACTCAGACATTCCTTACACACAAGCACATCCAATAATTTTACCTACTAAAGATCATGTAACTTCACTAATTGTAAAACAATATCATCTCAAATTATTGCACTCTGGTGTTCAAAATACTTTGTACAACATTCGATTAAAGTACTGGCCTATTAATGGCAGAGGAGAAGTGAAAAAATGTATTTACTCTTGTGTGCGTTGTGCAAGGTTCAGGGGGCAAGCCTGTGGTCAGCAGATGTCTGATCTCCCAGCAGCCAGAGTCACGCTAACTCGTGTCTTTGCTCATGTAGGGGTTGATTACAGTGGAGCTATTTCTATTAGAAATTCTATGGGGCGAAATTGTAGATACACTAAAGGCTACATTTGCTTGTTTGTTTGTCTGTCGACCCGTGCAATACATCTTGAACTTGTAACTGATATGACGACACATGCATTCATTTGTGCACTTAAACGTTTCATATCTCGTAGAGGTGTACCTAACTGTTTGTATTCTGACAATGGAACAAACTTTAAGGGCTCAAAAACTGAATTGCATGAGTTGTATAAAATGTATAAGAATGATAAAAGCTATTCTGGAATTGTTAATTTTTGTGCTAATAATAATATTGAGTTTAAATTTACTGTACCTTTAGCAAGCCATATGGGTGGTATTTATGAAGCCGGAATAAAATCGGTAAAGTCATTACTAAAGCGTCATCTATTTTGTACTAAATTAACTTACGAACTTTTGTATACTGTTCTAGTCCAAATTGAGGGAGTGCTCAATTCACGACCCCTGTACCCCCTACACGACTTACCCAATGATTTAAATTGCTTAACACCAGCTCACTTCATAATAGGATCACCAATAACAGACATACCAGAACCTAATTTAATTGATGTAAAAGAAAGTCGTTTAAAAATCTATGAAAAAGTTATTCAAATTAAACAAAAGTTTTGGAAACAGTTTTATGCTAGTTATATTTCAGAATTACAATGTAGAAATAAATGGTATGCTGTTAAAGATAATCTTAAAACAGGAGATTTGGTCTTAATAAAGGATCAGTCCACTCCTCCTACTTTGTGGCCCCTGGGCAGAGTAATTTGTACTAACAAAAATAAGACTGATGGCTTGATTAGATCAGTCACTGTTCTTACTTCAAAAGGGGAATTTACAAGGCCCATTCATAAATTAGTTTTGCTACCTCTCAGAGATTAGTTTCAATAATTTTGTGGCTTAACCAACATTTTAGTTGCATTTTTTAGGTTAAGGTAAACTCATACTGAGTTATATATATACTTGCTATTCCTATGTATGTAGTTTGTAAGCCTATTTCTATTTTTGTATTGCTATACTTAGATATAAGTTGCTCTTCAAGTACTTTTATTATTATGATACTTACTACCTACTTTGTTTTAAAGTTAGTTATATAGTTCTTACAATTACTTTATTTTGTGTTATTTATATATTTTCACTTAAAGGAGAGGCGAGAATGTTACGTAGTGTATCTGCCAGGTGGCGTTTCGGTCTCTTCGGTTCAGCCTTGTCCACGCAATGCGTGATGTGTTACATTTTATATCCGAAAGTGTCTTTAAACTAACTATAGTAGATCCAACCGTTTATCCTCTTTTTGACAGCACCAATAGAACGTAACATGACGATGTTACGCAAAAGTTAACTTATAAATGCGAGGTTTTAAAAATATGACAACTGCTTAAATTTGCTCCTTGATCCCGTATAATAATCATCTTTCACAAAATGAGTCCATAAGTGCAGTAGTTTTTTTATAAATTCCATAAAATAACAAACGTTTTTAAAAAATTACGTTCTATGGCTATCAACATAGTGATGTTACGAAGTTACGATTGAGATATCGATATTGTTTATGAACTATTTTTACACGGGTGTTTTCCGTTCTCGGCACATAATATCGGATTTATTTTTATGTAAAACCGTTATATTGATGCGCCTCAGGAAAACATACAGCATTATTTGAAGACGTGTTTATCTCCTGGTGTATATCCAAAAAAGAACAAGGTTATGATGACTATGATGATTACAAGTACAAGTCATACTTGACGAAGCTGTTACCGGTTAAATCTGGGATGGCCAGCGAGCAACACGGAAGGGAGTAGGCATACACAGCGTTTCCCCTCTGTCAAAGTACAAGTCCGCATGGACCATGGAGTTTGATAATATACTGTGGGGTGAGGGCGGGGCTAGATTTGTGAATGGTGCTTTATTTTTTATGTGTTAGTGATTTGGTTGTGTGAGTATGATCGGCAATGGATCGGTACAGGTATGTTTTGTATGTAATAGTGCGGCTTTGCGCTAGTGTGCAACTTCCCCTCCCGCAAGAAATGACAGAAAGATTTGAACAATATTTTTTAGCTAAGGCTACTCCCTTCCGTGTTGCTCGCTGGGGATGGCAGACATTAAAGTCTGCCGTTTGGTACCAGAAAATAGTAAAGTTTGAGCAACCCCAATTCCAATTTAAGCAAACGAAATCTAATCTTTTATTTTTATTTATTTATTAATCAAAATCAGATTCATCGTTGCTGTCACTCGAGCTATTGCCGACATTTATAATTAATTGTTGACTCATATAATCTATCGCCACGTGTTTATCCCAATCTGCCATTATAGTTTCTTGTGTTTTTTGAATTACATTTTGCCAGCTTTCCGCAGTTACTTTCACACATGCATTTTTTAATAAATTTACCATTTTGTTTGCCGTGAATGGGGGTTTTGTGTTATTTCTAGCAGCGTGTCCTTTAACTTGAGCCCATATTAATTCAATGGCATTGTATTGACAATGATAGGGTGGAAGTCTAAGAACCCAATGACCATGTTCTGCAGCTATTTCGTCGATCACATATCGTTTTGGGAAGTGTTTTTTTGTTCGTAATATATTTAGTAATTGTACTTTTAGTAAGGAGTTATCAACATTTTCACCATGTCGTTGAAGCCAGTCAATGATTACTTGTTTTTTGTCGGCCTGGGTCGGCATTTTATCAATTTGGCGTGAGTGATAGGATGCGTTATCCATAATAATAACTGACGGTTCTTCCAATGATTGTACCATTTCCTTAAACCAACTTTCGTAAACCTCAGAATTCATTTCTTCGTGGTACTCAACTGTTTTTTTGGATTTAAAGGCCAACAAAGCATCTGGCATGAATCCTTTCACAGACCCTGCATGGCAAATGATTAGACGTTCTCCTTTTCCCATCGGTACTGAGGTAGTGGAAGCAGCGGTGTCATCAGTCCAGCTCTTAGACACTGTGTGGTTCGCATTCAGCCAAGTTTCGTCAGTGAAAACAACATTTGACCAATCTGTAATTTTTTTGGCTTCGCTCAAAAATTCGCAACGAGCAAAAGCTACGTCGCGACGCTCCATCAATATTTTGCGTTTGTCCGATTTTTTATAAGTAAATCCAATTTCATTCAAGACCTTTACCAATGACGATTTTTGACCTCGGAACAAATCACATTCACGCAAAGAAGCAACAAGTTTTTTAAGTGTTGGAACTTCTTTACGTAAGTAATAGTTATATATATGACGGCGTATAGCGTCTGCGTCAAAGTTGTCAACCGAAGTCACACGACGTGGTTGGCGTTTTTTCTTCGGCGTACGAAGCTTATTCTCCTGCATGCCGCTTGTTCCGTAGGCTTCGGTAGTAATTTTTGTAATCGTAGATGCACTAATACCTAACGCGGCCGCAACGCGCTCTCTCACTTGCGACAATGGTAAAAGCGGGCCGCCATTTTGATACTCTGCTTCAAAGTAATTACGAAGCTTGATCACCATTTCTCTCGTCTGTCCTTTCAGCACTGATCCTTTCGGCATTTTATAGTTCCAATATAAAACTCAGCAAATAATTACTAGCACGGGCGTCTTGTTGCGAGTGACAGTGACAAATACAAAACGGCGGTGGACCATTGAGTTTTACTACCTTGATAAAATACTACTGCTTACCCATAGACAAAAAAATTGGCAGTCATAGGAATTGCCGATAGAAGTGAAAACTTATAACTCAGAATTTGATAGCTTACCTTGGAAACTACACGGGTGTAACCGGACGGCGTGGCCTCGCCATCTGGGCATGGCCATCTAGAAATGCGTCAGCATTTCCCATTGGCTGATGCGTTTCTAGATGGCCATGCCATGACGGCCTGTCCACGCCCTTTCAACATTCCCCATTGGCTGACGTATTTCTAGATGGCCAATAGCCATGGTCATGGCGCCATTCCTAGGACTATTCTCTTTCCGCACAGACTCGATAGAAAAATGAATCGAAATCGTGTCCACTATAATCACTTGGTCACAACACTTTAACTGACAAATTAGATCTGTCAAAAAGAGGATAAACGGTTGGATCTACTATAATGCTAATGAAATAAACGGTGTGTCGAAAAATAAACAGTGTTTCCCTTTAAATTAGACACCAGTCATGACATATGCCAGAAGATTAGCCAATTGAAGTGGCAGTGGGCTGGCCTCGTAGCACGCAGCCTGGCCGATGGGGCCGGAAGAGTATTATAGAGAGATTATAGATTGGAGACCAATGGCCGGCAAGCGCAGTGTAGGTCGTCCACCGAAAAACAAACGACGATAAAGGTAGCAGGACGACATGCCGTTTCCAACCGGTCCTTTTAGATATTTGTGCGGGAGGCCTTGTTGGATGAGTTAATTCCTGATTGTTTCGTGTACCGCGTGACCAACAAGACAATTGAATTCCAGGAAACTCGGGCTTACATAACTTAGGTATTTATAAGCTAAGAACGACTAGGCAAAGTCCTTTATATCTCTACACCTATTTTTACTACATAATAGCTATTTTTTTTATTTTCCTCCTACTTCCCTCCGCCTTTTTCGGTCTTTGGCTTCATGGAGAGCTACGTTGATCGGAATATCTAGATGCTGCGAAACCTGGTCAGACCACCCTTTTGGGCTCTGCCTCTTGGCTTTTTGTCCTTTATTTTTCCTGTGACGATTAATCTTTCCAGGTAGAAAGTTCTAGTATAATAGTTATAATTATTTAATTAATAGTATGACAGAAATACTGCAGGACCCGTTAAAAACAAATAGAAGCCTTCTGTTGTTTTCGATCTTCAGCTCTTTTGGATGGATTCGTTTGTTTGAAACGCTTTCCAGGAGATTCTTTTGGCTAGAACATTTGGCACCAACACTAAATTTCAAAAGCCATCTATTACCTACTTCATACAAATTGACAAATGTGAAACTCTTTATTATTTACAACATAGCTTCTCATTTATAATTTAGGTTTAGGTTTAAAAAGATCTTTATACTCAAAAAAGACCAAGGTCACCTACATGAGAACAATAAATATACACAGAATACGACGTTACAATGTTATAAAAAAATAATTGAGGTGATTACTTATCTAACACAATACAAATAGTTTCGATATATTTATATAACTTAGTTTTGAATATATTAAACGAGTTTACATTTTTTATATTTGAAGGTAATTTATTGTAGTTAAGTTTTAAAGGTAAGTTTTGCTCCTTCATACGTGATAGTTTTTGTACAAGTTCTAGATCCAACTAGGACACTAGCTCGCCGGGTGCTACGTTTGCTAATATTATTTTATTTGGTAAATGTTATGGCTGTATGTATGTTTGTCAAGAGTTTTACGAATAAAAATACAAGTGTTATAGATGTATAACTATTTTATATTCTGAGATAGAAAACTATCGCGAGTTATGTTCATAATTACGCTATAAAACCGGCTAGGACTCGCGTAATATTTACCGGAAATATTCTCCGACCAGTTTCGAACTTATTTGAAGTTCTTCTTCTGGGAGTCACTCTTGTGCACAGCGGTGAGCGCGGGCCACAGCACGTAACGTAACGTCAGTCAAATCAGTTACGTGCTGTGGCCCGCGCTCGCCGCTGTGCACAAGAGTGACTCCCAGAAGAAGAACTTCAAATAAGTTCGAAACTGGTCGGAGAATATTTCCGGTAAATTTTACGCGAGTCCTAGCCGGTTTTATAGCGTAATTATTTTATATTCATTATTTTTGTATCCTTGTAAATTTTACCTGTGGATGTAAGGTAAAGATAGTTGAACAAAATTTTAATAATTTTATTTTGTAAGATTTGAATATTTGCAAGTTTTGTTTTAGCGGCACTACCCCAGATCTCAATCAGATATAGCAAATGCGGTTTGACTAAGGCGTTGTAAATGGAGTATCGTAGATTTCGCGGATTAAATCGAACTATGTTACGACATGATCCAACAAGCGATGAAATCTTTCTTTTTATGTATTCTAAGTGAACAGTCCACGTTAAGTAACTGTCCATTCGTGAACTTAGATATTATTTAACTGTGTTTTCATTCTAATTGTACCTTGTTTATCGTTTATGTTGTGTGCGTCGGGATCACTTTGTTTAAAACAATATTCAATTGGGTAGCCGTTTTAGAAGGCGTTTCTTAATCTGATCAAAGTGGTCTAGAACAATAATTAGCTAATTACAGCCATCTGGCACGAGATGCACTAATTACAAGTAGCTTTAATAGTAGTTACAACGTTCTGCTGTCTTTATCAGGTTCAGCTTAGCCACTGAATGGCTGAGCAATACAAGCAAGTTTTAGTAAAATATGGTAATGAGAAACTAAAATTATGCTGCACCGCTGGAGATTCTTCTGTTACTGACGCTTTCTTTTCGCGAGTTTTTATTTTTGATTCAGGGTAAGTTCCTGAACACTTCAGTCCAATCTTGATAAAAGCGGTGAATGTACAATTGCAGCGGGGGTAAATTTTTTTTCGATGTACGCATGCGGCCATGGCAGATGGTCACAGTCTTTTCAACATTTGAGTAAATGATTTCGGTGCAAAAGAGTAAAACAAACTAAATATTAGTAAGTAGTTCTGCGAACAGTAGACCTCGCGAGCACTGTTTTATCAGCGGCAATTTTTATGATTCTTCTACAGTTGGTGGTGGAATATATAATAGATCAAGTCCAGTCAAAGCCACAGATCGAAATGATTAGGGTTCAAAATATGCCGAAATGATAACCCTATATTAATAAATGTTCTTACCGAATATTACCAAAATCTTCCACTTTTTAAACTCCACAACCTATTATCTCGCCAACTACTTCAGCATATATGCCCATATTCAAAATTACTTTTCAAAGTCAGTAATGTACCAATTTTTTTCATAATCAGCCTGTAAATGCCGCAGCAAACTTCCCTTCTTTTAAAGAAAAATATCTTCACTCAAAAAATCGCCTTAAATAAAAAATACAATGAACATGCACACCATGTTTCCTCAAGATTGGTTGAAAAATACGACCTGTACCAACATACAACCTAACAAACATACGGACAGATAAAAGTCAATTTGGCTAGTTAACCGTTGTAAAACGTTGCAGTTCCTGGAAAAGTAGGTTGTTTTCTGCGAAATCTATGTATTATTGGCCAAATATGGCGAATCGCTAGTCAACGGGTTAAAGCACGCTCGGTCAATTATATTGCTGGAAGCGGGTTACACAACAGAAACATGTTTTAACATTGTTTCGCGCTAACCTTATTTAAAAAGGCTTAACTGACCTGGCTTTCTAAATCATTCAGGTTTTACAACCTTATATTAACCGTCTTCTGTCTGGACAACCCAAACGTTGATCGATAAGTAATGAACGAAAAACATTTTTTCCCAAAACGATCTCACCAAAAACTATAAATTTCATTCGGGCCGCAATCTATCAAAGTCCCGATGAGACACAATGGGACAAAATAATAACGCGGCGATGACAATGAAAAATTGGACAATAAATTGATGGTGTTTGGGAGTTCGGCTTAGGGCGTAAGGAAAGGGAGCGCCTTAACATTATAGATTTTGATTTTTAAGCTTTTATAGTTTCACCTTAAAGAACTTGTTTTCATTAGACGTATGCTTTTGCAATTTTAGAGAAAAAGATTACTTCCTAAGACGACATTCATTCCATTTTCTTCCGTGTCTGACACGAAAAGTCGGTGCTGTAAGACGATAGATTTGGTTTATGTTCCTACATAAAACCAAGTAGGATCGTAGCAACGAAACTTTAGAATTTCTTGTTTATGAATTAGTTAGGTGTATACAAAAATTAATATAATATGTGGAACCAAGAGAACCTAAAGTTGATAAACTGTATTAGCTACCCTGTGACATAGCGTGTAGCTGTGAGAGGACACCAATACAACCGCCGCGTCGTCGCGCCGCCAAGCCTTCATATTGGCAACTCTCGCACATTAATTTAGCCTATTGGCTGCCCCACATCGGGCCTTAAAACTATTTTTTATTAATAAAACACTGTTTTAAACTATCACGGTTGTTCTCTAAAGTTATGTGATTATTAACGGGATATTTACCGTGGTAAGGTTGTGGAATGAGCTCCAGATATTTCGGCGCAGTTACATGCACCATGTTCACGGGAAGACTTTATTAATAAGTTATATTAGTAGTGTCTGTTTATCCGAGTCTAACGCTTAGTTTGGTTTCGCCAAGTGGACTCAGTGTTTAATTGTAATAAGATATTTTTGTGTACAATTGTATCGAAATGACTTATGTATAATGTGGTGTTACAATAAAGAGTTAATCTATCTATACTATTTTATTATAATATTATAAAGAGGAAAGATTTGTATGTGAGTATGTTTGTAACGAATTGGCTAAAAAAGTACTAGACTGACTTCAAAAACTCTTTCATCATTGGAAAGCTACATTCAATCCGAGTAACATAGGCTATATAAGATTCATCGTCATAATCATCATCTACCACCGTGCGGGTGATACCGCGGAGAGCAGCTAGTTGAAAATAAATCCAAATACATTTATTACCTCAGCTCAGCAAGTAATGTTTGGCATCAGACTCGTTTAAAATGTAATAAGTATAAAATATTTCATTATGTGCTCTTCGAAATAAAAACAATAATAAAATACAGCATGGTGATAGGCCACACTAAGGTTCTCGAGTGGCGACCATGCGCCGGAAGATGATGTGGAAGCCGGCCCTCCGCTAGGTGGACCGAAGACATCGTCGAAACCGTGGGGAATCGCTGGATGCAGGAAGCTAGCTAGCTAGCCGGTCCAAGTGGCGTTCTATGGCGTTCTATGGGCTGTTCAGCTGTGGACGTCTTCCGGCTGATAATGATGATGATGATGATAGGGCACTTCTGGTGTCCACATGGCTAGCTACCACCTCAAATTTGAACTATCTGCCACTAAGCACTCAATAGGTAGTGTGTTCCAGCAGCTATCAATCAGCTGTCTCTCAAGGACAGCTGTCCCTCAAGGACAGCTGATCTCTATGTCTAGCGTGATACCACCTTCGACCGCATCATCACTGACCATCAAATGAGAAAGTGATTTAGATTCGGATTCAGATTCAGATATTTATTCAACTATTTCGTTACATTACATAACACGGGCAAGTCAATATAGTACATACATAACAGTGAAATGAAACAAAATATTTAGCATCCTTCCGACTAATACCTATTATAAACGCGAAAGTTTGTGAGTATGGATGTATGGATGTGTGGATGTTTGTTACTTATTAACGCACAAACGGCTGGGGCAATTATGATGAGATTTGGTACGGACGTAGATGAGGCACTGATTTAACACATAGGATACTATTCATCATCATCATCATCCATCATCAAGCGGGTGAAAAAGCGTAATATGCTTGGGCACAGCATAGACAAATAATAAGACACGGCAAGATCGTAATGATGACAGTTCTGTCAGAGTTTGTATGTCAGTTTCTGATAGGTTAGTCAAAGGGCAACTCAATTTGACAGCTTGATACACTAGACGTGTTCGGCTACCGTCAAGGGTGATAAAATGTAACACAAATACCTCCAAGGATGATGAAACGTAATGACAGTTTATTTCCATGGTGAATAATTTTATTTTTTTATTATTGTTTACTGATTGATATACCTAAGTATTTAAAGATACTCAAATATATACCATTTACATATTTTTGACATTTCGGTATAAACATAGATATGCCTTTGGAGAAATCATAAGCTACTCGAAGTACTAATCCTGCGCAGACGTAGTCGCGGGCACCAGCTAGTTACCAAAATAGATATCTAAACACATATTTTACTGCAAAACAAGTACTTAATAGACACCCTTAAGTGTGTGTTTGAACACTAGCCTATTAAGGGTAATAAATGAGACCTAGATAGATAACAAGATATCACATTTACTGTAAATAGATACAATTTTAGGGGAGTACGATTTGAACCAATAAATCACTACACATACAAATGACGTGACAAACAGTCGCGCGATTCTCTAAGAGAAAACATCGTTGCATCTTTGACAACATCCGTGAAACAAATGAAGAAATCTTAGATTAATGATTGGCCTCGCTCTCGGTCGAAGCGCGCACGCGAAGACCAATCCTTAATCTAAGGAAGAAATTACAAGAAACGTTGGAAAAGCAACCTTATTTACAAGGTCAAATACTTCGCGTATTTGACATCGGTGAGCTCGTCGACGAGCACGTCGACGAATCATTACAAAATCGCATCAATAGTATCTGCGTGGGAAAAGTTGTTATTCATCATGTCTAGCTCAGTAGTAAATAAACCCTTTGAATTTGAAAACAGGTTTGCTTCCATTTTAAGGTGCTCCCGCGGGACCGCAACTTGATAAGGTAATACCTAGGGACGCGAGCAATCTCGCAGTGTTTCATATTTTAGTTGTGAAAGTCTGATGGTCTTAATCACACGGTGTTTGTACTGAGAAACGAGATGTAACAAGTCATGGTTGATGCTGAAGACGCTAATGTTAGTTCCAGTACAACTATATATATTATTGCGTGGTACTTAAGGCGCTGTCAGTTCGGAGCTTAAATTCATTCAATTGCTTTCACTTGAATTCAAGCAAACGCATCTCGTAAAAACGTACAAAAAATCGTATAATGTCCACTATTCAATAAAAACAGCAGACGTCAGTGTATGTGTAAAATTGTTATTTTGTTGTATGTGTTTCCTGACAAATACAAATGTGAATAAAGAGCAAAACTGATTTAAAGGTGAAATTAAGTGGTATGTTATAATTTTTTTAATGTACTCTAGTATGATAATAGTAGATTAGTAGCCAAGGGCTGTAAGGCATCAATTGCAGCCCGAGATATTTAGTTCGAGGGTGCAATTGATGCTTACACCCGAGCTAACTACTCTGCTTTACATCTCGATTGTGAGGTAAGTAGAAAAAAACCGGCATTACAAAAATTAAATTGATGACTATTATACTCATACGAAGACAAGTGACCTCTTTTATCATTGGGCTGAATCTATGATGTCTATTGCCAGTTTGATGGTTAGATGTACGCGAACTTTATGAAATAGTATGTTTTTTTAAATTACTTTACGCCCTAGGGCTTTTCCAGCTACATTATTACCGTAGAGCGCTAATTGGTCACCTACAAGCCCCATTTGGGGGTAATAAGGACCTACTTACCGAATATGAGAGATGTAAACCTAGGGCTTTTCTAGTTACATTATTACCCTAGAGCGCTAATTGGTCACCTACAAGCCCCATTTGGGGGTAATAAGGACCTACTTACCGAATATGAGAGATGTAAACCGCCCTAGGGCTTTTCTAGTTACATTATTACAACCGAGCGCTAATTGGTCACCTACAAGCCCATTTGGGGGTAATAAGGACCTACTTATCGAATACGAGAGATGTAAACCGCCCTAGGGCTTTTCTAGTTACATTACTACCCTAGAGCGCTAATTGGTCACCTACAAGCCTCATTTGGGGGTAATAAGAACCTACTTACCGAATATGAGAGATGTAAATCTAGGGCTTTTCTGGTTACATTATTACCCCAGAGCGCTAATTGGTCACCTACAAGCCTCATTTGGGGGTAATAAGAACCTACTTACCGAATATGAGAGATGTAAAATATGTTTTTAGTCCGTCAATGGTATTGATGTGCTTGTGCGTACACTAAACTAAAATTGTCTAAACTATGTTAGTTATTATTATGTCCATAATAAAATCCACATTCGTGTAACACTTAAAATGATTATCCTAAATATATGATTATTCTATTCAACTGTGGGTAGTTATACAGTTATCAGTTTATACTTGTTTAGAGAGCACGAACTTACATGACTATCAAATTTGCACTAAACACACCCACAATTAAACAGAAACGGCGAATTTACAAAATGTCACTTTTAAGCCTTATACGAATTTGGACTTACATGAACAGAATAAGAAGTTCTTATTCTATTCATGCTTAAGTTAAGAACTAACGTAATTTATTAAAAATAGATTTTAGTTCGCTAGTTTAGTTTGGTGTTTTGAACAAGCGAATTACTACCAATGTGTACTTAAAAGTCTTAAGTAATTGCTTATGACGTAAACTGCTTCAAAAGCCCTCATTTTTATCGACGCCGTGAATTAACAGCACCTTAAATTATTGTGCACGTCCTTTTAGTGTGTATCATCTTCAATGTGTAGCTCAAGGTTTAAACACAGCACACATAGCGTTTTTAAGTGCGTAGAGACCAATAAAAAAAAGCACAAAAAAAAATTAACCACCCTTATCACTAAAAAGTTTGAAATCACTTCTTGAAGTACCGTGATAGTTCAAAAGTATCTATTATCACTATACTGTACGAATGGTACTGACATGGAAAAAACGGGATCATACGGGAAGCACCAGCTTTCAAATAATAAAAGAATCTCTAAAAACGGTTCACCCAGTCGAAAGTTCTGAGGTAACAAACATACATAAAAAACGAATTTAAAACCTAGGCTCTTCCTTTTATGGAAGTCGGTTGAAAACTACGCCACACATTGAACATGATTTCAATTAGTTCGCGGAACAATATATGTATATAATCACCAGTAAAGGATCAAGTTTGTTAAGTCCCAAGAGCCGAGTCCGTCCGATAGCTTAGCGCTTGCCAAGTTTGTTGTAGAGAATAACCACCTACTGTTCTGTGAGATAAACCAAAACTTCGGCTTGCTTGGACAGTATTAGATTAAATAGGTCCACTACATTTAACAAGCCCTATCTATGAAACTTATCTCCAAGTTCTAAATCTAGTACAAAGTATTTGTATATACTATGTTGTTTAAATCTCTACTAATAATTTAAAGAGGATAGATTTGTATTTTGTGTTTTTGTTTGTAACGAATAATCTTACCGATTTCATAAAACCTTTTAACAGTTATAATGCTGCATTACCCCTAAAAACATACGGCCTTATTAATAAACTTGGCTTAGACCCGGAGTAGTTAAAACATATATCTGTCAATTTTTCGCTTGCAGTAAATGTCACGCGTGAAAGCAAGATAAAGCATGTTACGCCTAATATAGGTTTACACAACGTTTATTAATAAAGGCCAATAAGTTTTAGAGTATAAAGCCCTGGATTAAATGTAAAGTACGTTTTTCTTCTCTATTACTTTAGAAGGAAACTACCCGCAGTCCCGCATCGTATATCTGAAGAAGATTGCATAGTTAGTACTTTCCGTACTAAAAGAGAAAACTCTTTTCTACCTCTTAACATTGTATGATTTCAGTGACGGGCGTACGGGCATAGTAAACAATGTGAAGATTCCATGAAAAAAATCACTTCTTTCGTTTTTTCTTTTAGTATGGAAAGTACTAGCTAGCTATGCAATCCTCTTAAGGCGCTGTCAGTTCAGACCTTGCATACTTTTAATACATTACTACTTAAACGGTTTCTTTCAAGTGAAATCAAACAAGCGCATTTCGTAAAAACGTACAAAATTCATAAAAAATAATTTTCATCATTAAATAAAACAGTATCCGTCAGTGTATGTATATTAAAAATTGCTATTTTATGTTATGTGTTTTATGACAAATACAATTGTGAATAAAGAGAAAAACTGTTTTAAAGGTGAAATTAAGTGGTATATTTGAATATTTTTTTTATGTACTTTAGTACGTTAAAATGTGTTTTAAATTTCATCAATGTGTACTTAAAAGAAATGTAATTTTAAGTAAAAGCTGTTTATGAGATAAACTGCTTTAAATACCCTCATTTTTATCGACGTAATGAACTGACAGCACCTCAACGTTATAATGTATCTAATTGCGATCAACTTTGTGTCATTGTTTGACGTAAAACAGAGCAGCGCATAATAGTTAGGGTACTGGTGTTATAATTTATTACTTCTCAATGAATTCTTATGAAGTCAATTTTCATGAAATCTTACTTTTATTTTAAGTATCGGCTACTAGTAAATTATAATTCAGGGTCTTATTTAAATTTAAATTCCGTCCGAATTAGTTTTTACTAGTCCAGAACGTACAAGTGTAGGGTCAGAAATAAATACATGGCCAATGAATTTAATATAAATCATGATTGTTGCGTGATGTGATATATTGTCGAAAACTTTAATAATATTAATATGGAACATACGACCTGTGACAGTGTAAGCAGACGGGAAAAAAGTGTGTTTTGCACACCCGTTGTCTCGCGATTCGCCATATTTGACCAATAATACAATAGATTTTGCAGAAATCAATCTACTTTTCTAGGAACTGAAACGAGTGTGGTTAATGTATATGCAATTTACTAATTAATAATTTTACTGTATAGATTATATAAGCTAAATACTGCCATTGGACGACCACTCCATCCATATATGGTGTGCAACGTTTAAAAATAATATATAGTTTATAGTAATATTATATAAGTATATGTATTTATTATATTATTGATATTTATGTAGGTATTTAAGATTCTTCTTTATGCTTTAATTAATAGATAAATATTTTTTGTAACTATTCATTTAAACCTGATTTTATAATTTATAAACTTTGTTATAACTATTTATCTTGTTGCACACCACCGTCTACACTTTTCATTGTTTTCCTGTCCATTCAATGGTTGTCTGTAAGAGATTGCATTAGCGATAAGACCACCAATTGTATTATCATAGTTCTAAGATTTTTACTCGTAAGTAGGTTAATTAGTTAATTTACCTACTGTATATTTTTTTTTTTCTTGTGGTAAGCAATAAAGAGTTATTGTATTGTATTGTATTGTATTGTATTGTATTGTATTGTATTGTATTGTATTGTATTGTATTGTATTGTATTGTATTGTATTGTATTGTATTGTATTGTATTGTATTGTATTGTATTGTATTGTATTGTATTGTATTGTATTGTATTGTATTGTATTGTATTGTATTGTATTGTATTGTATTGTATTGTATTGTATTGTATTGTATTGTATTGTATTGTATTGTATTGTATTGTATTGTATTGTATTGTATTGTATTGTATTGTATTGTATTGTATTGTATTGTATTGTATTGTATTGTATTGTATTGTATGTATGGTATTGTATTGTATTGTATTGTATTGTATTGTATTGTATTGTATTGTATTGTATTGTATACATATATTAAAGTTGCTTCGAAAGTATAGAGATCAAGGCACGGCTTGGAAGTTTGAGTAGTCATAGACCTGGACGGACGACCGCCTAACTATTTTTTCTGTCTAAACTGTAAAGTTTCACGTAACACATTTGGGCATTGTCTCCCATCCTTCAGATAGAGCTAATAAACTCGTGGAGTTGGAATGCGGAGCGGATAGCGCTCCACCTAGTAGATAGTAGATTTAGTTATATACTCGTTCAATACTATGCATAAGACAATATGGATGCGGCAATTAGTTATAATCTTTAACACAGTGCCGAACAGTAGTGCATTATTAATAAATAATGCACTACTGTTCGGCCCTGTACCATGTGTAAAAACGATAATACATTAATTCACGACACACACACGTAACATTACATTCCAATAAAATTATCATTTTTAACATTAACGGGCATTTTGTAATGTTAAGTATACTATTATGGTTGGAGATCGTAAGACGTTTTACGATCTGATTTTTAGTTATATAAAAAGTAGTGGGGGACTGGGGCTAACTAGATATGTCTCGGGATGACAACCTGAGTGTCGTGCAGAACATTTGAAACATAATTTGTTTTTTAATGGTATTTTGACGGTTTAACTGACGCGATACGAATAGTAGAATATCTCGACCGGTTTCGTGACCGTCTGGGCCACTTCTGTTATAAATTTTATAGTATAATAACACACTATTACAATATAATGTACCTTGTAAAATTTTACAGTTCAAAAATAGTTATGCGTCACTGTGTTGTCGATTCCCTTGTAAATGTTGTCTCCCAATACTTTAAACATTCAGTTACAAGACTTCTCCAACAACCGTCAAACACATAAGTCTCTGGATTTGCGTCAAGAATTGCATTAATGGCCGGTCCCAATAATCTATCTATCGCCGGTTTACCTTACTAGAAATAGATATTTGACACTATTTGTATGGACGTTATGTCACATTTCTATCGGTAGTAAGCAAAACTTTGGTTAGATTGATTATTGGGATCCGTCCTAAGTGTGGCAAGGGAGCGTGGTATCGGTGATACTCTATAAGCAACCGTTCTGCATCGTGGGATCTAAAGACCTAGTGTGGATGTTGTCCCATATTGTGTACTAGTAGTTCTGCGAACAGGAGACCTCGTGAGCACAAAGTATTACTATAGCGGCAATTTTTCGCAGTACTTCACAACCTATTATCTCGGAAACAACTTGACCAGTTATGCTCATATTTAAAATACATCTATACACACCTAATGTATGTACCAAATTATATGACAATCAGTCAGTAAATAGCGCCGCAGCGAAATTCCCCTTTTTAAGAAAAATACCCATACACCTACTCAAAACTACCACGGCACAGAATTATATTAAATTGTAGAACATGCATACCAAGTTTCGTCAAGATTGGTTGAAAAATACGACTTCAAAAGTTAGACAACGGAACAATGAAACTGTCAAAAGTCACGTCAAAGTAATCCAAATTGAGTGAACTAAGTCATCAATACGTCTATCGTAATCCATTGTTATTTTAAGCTTGCTATATTGACGTGGTGGTACGAAATTTAATGGTAAGGATGAAACATGACTACTTTAAGAGCTGGGAGTAGGACCCCTGTAAAGGAAGACCAACAAACAACCTAACAAACATATGGACAGATTAAAGACACAAGGCATCCTCAAGTGATGTTGACTCGTCAAACGCTAGACAGTTAAAGGATTTCCGCAAAGTAACGCTTAAATCTATAAATTATCTAGACACTCATAAATTTTACTTATTTATAAAGAATGTATAGATAAAGGCATCGATACTGCAAAGCTAACAGTTAAAGGAACGCCAGTTCATTTAGATACAAATATCTAACGAACTAAAGTTTGTGGAAAAAGAAAACCACCGTGGGGTTACAGTGAAATCAGATCTTTTAATATACCTATGGTTTAGTTGATGTTTTCTCTTATCTATGCTTATGTTTATACTAAAGGTGCGTTCGTTTAGCTTGTAGGGCATTGGTGGCATTGTCATTGATGGCTCTTTTGTTACAGCGTTCGTAAAGCTCAAAAACGTTATTTTCACCACTTTTGCCCACACCCTATTCGAACGTTCAACTGATCATAAGACCTAAAATCGAATGAATATGCTGTCAAATACATAGTTGTCAAAAAACGATCATAAACAACTATGTTCCGGACGTCAAAATTGCATTTTTGGTGGCAAAACACCTCTGTTTTAGCTTTCCGAACGCTGAACAAAAAGAGACATGAACGACATTTTCACTCACAGATTCCCAATTATTACGCCCCTTGTGAGCGTTTTTAACATTTTCGCTAAAAACGATCACAAGGGGTATTCGAAGGCACTATAAGAACTCTTTATACTGATTTCGTGATACTACGTGCAGAGCTTGCTGGCTACACACAGATAGGTACCAATTTGGCCAGTTAAAGAAGAGACGCTTCGCTCGCTCGGTCAATTAAATTTTAATACTGGTTTAAACAAGCAAAACTGCGTTGAACTAAGCCATAAAACTAAGTTAGAATGGAAGCAAAATTTTGGTACAGACATATAACTGATCGCTCTATTAATTGGCCTGATTGAACAAGCTTATTAATTTAAAGTTTTACCTTTGTACGTTAAACCTTTGATCCAACCAGTTTGCATATATAGCAGTTTCAGCAATTTTCATTGGAATGTCAGAACACTAAATTAAATTATAACAAGTTTTCTCTTGCCGCCACTGTTATAACTTGATTGAAACTTTCGCAAGTAATGTTATATTTTAATCTTATTTGAAGGTTAAACTTAAAGTAAGGTTGTAGAGGTCGGACTTTTGCACAGTCCACCTGGGGAAGTACCACACCTTTGACAGTTATTCAACCGTGAAGCAGTAGTGTGCAACCACTGTGTTTCGTTGAAGGGCAATGTTTCTAGTGAAATTACAGGGCAAGAGATTTAACATCTTATATCTCAGGGTGATGAAGCGCAGGTACATGCAGGTACATTGCCATACAGGGTTTTGAACTCTTGCCGTTTTATTATAAAATAAGGACTAAAACTAGTCCTGAGTCCCATGGTTTAAAAAAATCCATATTAAAAATTTACTTAAACCAAGATTATCTTAAACCAGGACTATCTTTGACCAGCCCTATCTTAAACCAGGATTATATTATTGCAGGGGCCCTACTCCCACATCTTATTCAGCGGAAACGTATAGCGTCATTCATGTTCAGAATTGATAGGTGTAAAAACACAATTGTTAAAGGTCTGGCAGATAGGCTGCTGACTTCCACGTATAGACGATGGTTGGCTATAGCCACCTAAATAGTTTTATTTAATTTAATTTAATTTATATTTTTAATATTTATTGTAATTTATAATTTTTTTTTCTTGTACAATGGATCTCGTGTCTGATAAATAAATGATTATTATTATTATTAAAGCAGTAATATTTCATTCAACCTTACCATTAAATGTGGAACCACCACGTCAATATAGCAAGCTTAAAATAATATTGCATTACGATAGACGTTTTGATGACATAGTATCAAATAGTTAACTCAATTCGCATACATTTTTCATGACTTTAGACACTAAGTTCATTGTTCCAATGTCAAATTTTTGAAGATTCGTATATCCATATCTTAAAGTAGGTATATTGCAACGTTACCATTAAATTTGGTTGACCGTTTTGTTTCGGTGGGAGTAAGACAGTAAGTATGATTATTTTAAGCTTATTACAAAACGCTCCTGATTTATGAGTTTTGTAAAAGGTTGGAGTAGGCCCCCAGGACTATCTTATTCCAGGACTATCTTAAACCAGGACTATCTCTAGTCCACGTTATATAATAAGGTTGTTTTAGTTTGAAATTACGAATAATACTCAACTGTTGTACGCAAGTGTTAACAGCAGGCGAGTGACTTCCTTTACATCAACATTTAGACTAGAGATATAAATAATTTAATTTCCCGGATATAAATATAACCTGATACTACTCCATCGAAGAACAGAGTTCAACAATTTCCCTTCCTCTGTTGGAATGTAAATAGTACGTAAAAGGGGGGGGGGGGGGGGGGCGGAAAGAGGACGCATATATCAGCCCCTACATATAGAATAGTATATCATCAATTGTATAACAATTTCAGATGAGAATATGTTCTTGTTTCATACTTTTTATCGCGTGATTATTCAGTAGTTAGGTTTTAGCTTAATAACTTTTTAATTTATTAACTTTTTAATATATTATTCTAAAATGCAATTTACTAAATATACCTTGACTAAGTATCTACTGCGCTCTCTAATACCACAAGGTATTTCATGTTCACAATAATTTGATAATCAATTTATATACATCATGCTCACAGTAACTACCCCCACCTTTTGTGATTCTGTTTTTTAAAGTTCCGAATGAAACGAAAAAAAAGAAGATAAAAAAAATTACAGAAAAGCTCGATTCCCATCAGTGGGAATATAATGCGGTTATAACGCGTCCGTAAAGGGCGCTTTCCACTTTGTCGTGACGACAGATAATCTTGTAGTTTTAAGTGTCGTGGCTTATATATTTAAACGGAGGTGTTCACATATAGCACGACACAAATGCCGTGAAACGATAAAATTCCATGATAATCGTTATAATGAGAACAGCTAGAGATGATAGTCGTCCGACGATAAATTAATCAGTACGACATAGTGCCCTAACTTACTTCCTAACGACACTGCCTTTGAAGCGTGGGCCCTAGGATCGATCCCTGGGCGGAGAAAATATTTGTATGTATAAATGTTCAACTTGAGTATTGTGATGTGTTATTGTTACCCATGTCTCCCACGGCACGGGGAATTTTAATGCAAAAGTATGAGTGTGTAATCGTTTTTCAAAACTTTTTTTTGACATATAATAAAAATGTTAGAGAAAATAAATGCTACAAACTAGTTTTTTTTTAAACGGGCTAAATGCCTTTAATGGGATTTTTGCCTCTACCGGCATTCACAACGTCACTGGATGGGAAATGTTACTAGTACTACTGTACAGTTACTAATACTACCACCTCCATATCTAAGAACCTTCCTACTCCACCCATCTTCGTCAAGGGTTCATCTCAAGTCCCAAGGTATTAATCAAGTCACCCTCATTCCTTGCAAGGACACTCGTGTGAGGTCACCAGGATTTCGAAGATTTCAGGATAAGTTTGAAATAATTACTAAGTAAAACATTTTGTGAAACAAAAGGTATACTGATTATACGATGTATTAAGGTGACCTTTAAAATGATAAAGATTGATGTGTATGGTTTTATATTTAATTATTTGGTTATTATTTTTATTTCATTTGAGTTTATTATGCAATATCTTATCTCAAACATGGCATTTTTTACGTAAGAATAATGAACGGTGTCGAGTCTATTTTTCTTACTAGAATAAATAGAATTGTGTTCTTCCGAAACCTAAAGTATCTAATACTCTAAATGGAGCTTAGCTTCACATCAAACAGATCATTATCACTACACAGTTTTTTTTTTTTTTTTATACCGAACTGGGTAGCACTTGACCACTATCTCACCTGATGCTAAGTGATGATGCGATCGATGATGGAGCGCGCTTACCCAGAAGATACCTATGCACTCTTGTTTTGAAGACCCCCATATCGTACTTAACCGGCTCAGGGAGGGTGTTCCATTCCCTAGCGGTTCGTTTGATAAACGAAGAAGTAAATCGCTTCGTCCGGGTAAATGGAATATCCACCATAAAGCGGTGGCGCTTCTGAGTATCTCTGGATGTCCGATTATAGAATGGGGATGGCGGAATCAAATTGTGAAGTTAATTGTATAAAACAAAGTCACTTCACGCTGTCTGTCTGTCTGTCTGTCCCTATGTATGCTTACATCTCTAAAACTACGCAACGGATTATGATGCGGTTTTCTTTATAAAGATAATGATTCAAGAGAAAGGTTCATATGTATAATACATGCATAATATAGTAGTTAAACACAAATCATTTTAAAGGTTTCTAATGTGATGTTGTAAATAAACAAAAATGTTTGCGCTTACACTGCTAACGCTTACTGAACCCTACGAGAAAGATCAAAACAATGTACAGTATTGTAAACCTTAAAATGGTTTACAAAAAAGTATGTGATATGTATATGTCTATCTCTTAGCCGGGCTGTAGTATTTTTAATATCAGCAGCGAAGCCGGGGCGGGTCGCTAGTATTTATTAATATTTAAATTATTTGAATTTCAAACAATGTGTTTAAAAATCCTAATTCAATAAATAGAAAAGAATTGGGAATTAGAAAAAATCTAATTATTTTTTCAAATGTCACTAAAATATCTGCAAAACTCAATAAATTTAATAAAAACTTAATTTAAAAAGTTAGAAAAATAGCTTATGTTTGGGATAATATAAAAAATTATAATAGTTCATCAAAATTTACTTAAATATCTGTAAATGTTCAATAAAATAATTGAAAATTCAATTAAATAACAAAAAAGTCTTTATATCATGTCTCTGTGAAAAGGAAAATTTTAAAAAAAGTTCGGAAATTATAAAACATTATACATTTTTTAAAATATCGCTAAATATGATTGATAACACACACTAATACACTTTTATTATTATCGACTCGCATGGTGTAACAACCACAAGAGTCAATTCTTCAAGTTTACTAAGAAACCATTTAAAACTGTTTCAAGTAAGATTTTTGCTCAAGTAAAGTCACAGTTATAAATCGTTTTGTCTAAGGCTCGTTCTAGTAAAGCAGTGGTTTCAGTACTAAAACTTTATATTGCAGTTGGCAATAAAAAGTAAGAGAACACATCTATACTAATATTATAAAGAGGAAAGATTTGTATATAATAATGTTTGTAACGAATTGGCTCAAAAAGTGCAGGACCGATTTTAAAAATTATTTTACCATTGTAAGCTACATTCACCCTGAGTAACATAGGCTATATAAGATTCATCATCATCATCACCATCTTCCATCACTGCGCGGGTGAAACCGCGGAGAGCAGCTAGTAAATTATATTATCATGATTGTGTACTTTGCCTTCATGTATAATTAACACTTAACAGTTATTAATCACCACTGTTAGGTGCACATCAAACTCGAGGAAACGCAAATATTAATTATTTTACGTAAACAATTTGAGATACAAATTAATTTAATCAATGGTAGTCATAGTTGGTCCCTTTCCCGCCTATATGAGCATCTTACACTAAGTACATAAAGATTGCGTTGATTCAGCGTCCAGCTCCTATATTCGACCAGTTCGCGGTACGGCTTCAACAAAAAAATTATCATAGTAAAATAACAACTGGTAGCTACATCGAATGTACACCTCCTGCGAGCTTTTAATATAAGCTATGCTGACCATTATCCAAAAAATATTTGGTCAACTAAGACTCCGCTGGGTTTTGTAAAGCAAAAATGCGTTCGTAGTAAAAAAAATAGCGGTGTGCAGTGCATTCACGGTATATTTTATTACGTTTTTAAATATAATCAATGGTTGTTTTTCGTCCAGGAAAGTTATTTACAGAATAAAGAAGCCATTTTGAAGTAAACAAGTATATTTCATGAATTTCTTAAAAAACTATGGTGGTCCAATACTAGACTGTGTAATTTGCGTCCAAGTGGTCGTAAGCTGAACTATGACCACTTGGACGCAAACAGAAATACTCGAATGAAATTTGAAAAATTCCTCAATCCTATTTAATACACCAAATAAACTGGAACTTGATTGAAAATTAATCCTTATCACCTTCTTTATCTATATACACTTGTGTTTATTCACCATATATCTTACAAATATAATAAACGTGAAAGTTTGTGAGTGTGGATGTATGGATGTGTGAATCTTTGTTAATCTTTGACGGCAAACAGTAGGGCCAATTTTGATGAAATTTCAAATCAAATAATTTATTACGCAAAACATGGGTAAATATTATAAAGTGTTGTATAAATGTTACAAAGTAAGTGCGCCATGTTTTAACCTATTGGCATGCGAAATTAGTTAACATTCTTATAATTACATTCTATGTCCATCATCAGCCTGTAACAGGGGTTGGCATTAGAATAGCCCAACACGAATTTGGTGATTTTAAGAGTTGGATCTTATAGATAATAATTTTCTCTACGCTTTGGTATCAATTTTAGAGCGAGGAAATGTCTAGTTTTCTAGAAAATCTAATTTCAATTTCAGATTTTTGATTCGACGATTCTCTATAAATGCGTGTAACGAAACGACTTGGTGCAATGAAAATGGTATTAAAATAAATATTTTAATTATTTGAACTATTATTTTATTGCTAATTTAATTTACAATACTTAATTACATAGTTTATAATACTTGACATCGATTTTATTAAATTAGCTTCTGTTGCAAATACTTTTTTTAAAGAATGGAACGTATGACCGCCATTTTATTTTCCATAGACGATCGACTACGCCGCCCGCGCCGCGCATTCCGTTCCTCTTCGAGTTACGTGAATGTGCTCTGTTCGCTCTCCGTGTTTTTCATTGTTTTGGCGTGGTATTTTGTGTTAATTTTTCGACGACTTTTGCCTGCTCTCTGGACTCCGATTTCTTCTTCAACTACGACTTTTGCCTGCTTTCTGGACTCCGATTTCTGTTGAACCACGACTCTTGCCTGCTTTCTGGACTCCGATTTCTGTTGAACCACGACTCTTGCCTGCTTTCTGGACTCCGATTTCTGCTTGAACCACGACTTTTGCCTGCTTACTGGACTCCGATTTCTGCACGATTGATCTGCCTAGCGACATGGCTAATATTCCATCAGCAGATGAACCAACGGCTTCCACAAGCCGTGAAGATGCAGTACCAGTAGCTTCTACCAGTAGAGGTGAGTTAACTATTCATTTATTGTAATCTAAATTATTTCGCTTGATAAACCACAAAATATGTTAATCAAATGCTTGTTTTTCATTTTAGATGATTTTGAAGAAGAACCCGCATTTAAAAGGCGGAAATACGTGGGTGAAGTTTTACAAACGTGGAATATTGTAAAGCTGGCGCGTATGTTAAGTACACATGAACAAGGACTGGTTTTTGCCGAAGAGCAAGGCTTAATCTTGAAAACTAAGAAGTGTAGAATACACAAAAATCCCATGAAACTTGTTTTCAAGAACGACAAAACTATGGGCACATTTGTGTGCAGCAAGGGTTCCTGTCATAATAAAACTAGAGTATCTAGAGCCCAAGGAACATGGTTTGAGAACGTAAAACTAAAATTGGGACACATTTATTATTTAATGTACTGTTTTGCATACAACTACTCGCATGACATGGTAATACACGAAGATATATTTAGAGAAGAACATTGTTTGTCCCGGCCAACCATAAGCGATTGGTATAACTACTGCCGGGAAGTTGTGGTAATTTACCAACTGGAGAAACAAGAAGTCCGGGGCAAAATAGGAGGCCCTGGAAAAATTGTGCAAGTAGACGAAAGCAAATTTGGGAAGAGGAAATTTAATAAAGGTATTTATATAAGGCATTAATCAATTTCATTATTTTATACTTGTATTTTCAATTTAATAACTGTTTTTTAATTTTTTTCAGGGAGACACATTGAGGGACATTGGGTCCTTGGCCTCATAGAAGATGGTTCAGAGGACTTGCGGTTGGAGGTGTGCCCGGACAACATTAGGTCTGCAGAGGTGCTAATTCCCCTAATTCAAAAACATGTAGAGCCGGGCACAACCATCCATACTGACTGCTGGAGGGCTTATGATTGCCTAAGCCAACATGGATATATTCATAAAAAAGTCAACCACAGTGACCCTGACAGTCCATTTATAGCCGAGGATGGGACACATACTCAACGAATTGAGTCTCAATGGCGGGTGGTTAAAAGATTCTTCTACAAGAATAATTACAACCACCCGGGCAATTTTGCAGACTCAATTGTTGAGTATTTATGGAGGAGATCTGTGGAGGCCAGTAAGAAGGATAAGTTTTTCGAACTGATAAAAGCTGTGCAATATGTATACAAAATATAAGTTAAATACTTTCTAAATTTTGTTTTATTTTTGTCCTAGTTTTGCACCTATATGATTTATTTCTAATGTAATTCAAAATAGCTGTGACCATCAGGGCTAGCACTCTTATTCGAGTCAAGGGCACTCTAACTTGAGTTGGTTAGGTTCAAAATAAGAGACAGAGCCGACACAGAGCACCCCGACTCCACCTAGTCTTGTGGCTGACACCCCTAGATTGTATATAAAAAGTGCGGGAGCCAGAAGCTCAAGGGAGGTCCTGAGAGGAGCGAGCCAGACGAGGTTGAGCGGAGCGACGGGGGGAGGTGGCGAGCGAAGCGAGCCGGCGACCTCCGTAGCGAAGCGAAGACCGAGTTTGGCGAAGTGACACTCAGGGGCGACCGCTAGAGCTTCTGGCGGGAGCCCACCCAGAGTCAAACATAGAACACACCAAAATAGTCAGTACTCCATGTCCAATCCATTCATATTTGTAAGTAAATATAGTTAAATTCAATATATAAACGTTATAAATTTGAGGTTAAGTTCAAAGAAAATTCAAAGTAGTTTTTCGCAAAAACTAGGCATTTCCTCGCCACGAGAGTAGTGTCGGAGGACATCCCCCTCCCCCCTCCCTCCCCCCCTCCCCCTCCCCCCCTTAAATTCGTGTTGGCCTATTCTAATGCAATGCCTGTAACAGTCCACTGCTGGACATAGGCCTCTCCAATTGCACGCCACTTAGGTCTATCTTGGGCTTCTCGCATCCAGTTTTTGCCAGCCGTCTTGCGCAGATCGTCACTCCACCGTGCCTCAGGACGTCCTACACTACGTTTGCCGAGACGCGGTCTCCACTCTAGAACTCGTTCTATGTCCAATATACATTAATTATAATTAATCAATATGTCCAATTACATGTTAAACAATTCTTATCATAATAATCATCTTATATTCTTATCATAATTAATCGTCTATCTTATCATAATAATCAATTGTCCAACAATTATATTAAACAAAACAATACAACAATAATAAAACAATTTGTCCAATTACGTATTAAATAATTAAATGTCTATCTTATCTCTAAGAAATTCATCAATTGAATAATATGCCTGATTGATAAATTAATAATTTCTTTAGCTTAAACTTAAAATATAATTACTTTAGACATCTTTCAAAGACAGAGGTAGCTTATTATAGATGTCGACTCTCATTACAAACGTACTATTGCTATAGATTGCTAGTCTATGTTTTGGCACAGACAGTGTATTTGTGTGTCTCTTACTAGTTAAGGTGTCGTACTCATTTATATTATTTCTAACAAGGATAGCTGACTCATTGATATGGAGGTAGATGAGGGGCTGGATTAACACATAGGATACTTTTCATCGTCATCATCATCACCACGCGGATGAAAAAGTGAAAGAAATATTCTTGGGTACAGCGCATGACAAAATAATAAGAACTCCGCCTAAGTCAAGATCGTAATGATGGCAGTTCTGTCAAAGTGTGTGGCAGTTTCTAAGTCTTCTTCTTCTTCTTGTTTGTATGGCTTGTGCGGCGTAACCACAATTTTGCCAATAACAGTTCGCGCGGATAGGAAGGACAACAAACGATGGAGAATGATCGGTAAGCAGCGAGATGATCGGTAGTTTTTGGACCATTTAACAATTTTGCGTCTGAGGATACTTTATCTGAAGCAACTTTTATAGGACAATACAGGACGGCACAAAATAAATACTATGTATTGAATTACAATGAAGTATACTATGAGAAAAGCACGATATCCTTTGACAGCTAGATACACTAGACGTGCTCGACGACCGTCAAGGGTGATGAAATGTAGTGACTGTTTTTTCCATGGTGGTTAATTTTATATTTGTACGAGTATGTACGTAGGTACTGTATTCTATTATTAGTGTTTACTGATTGATTTACTAAATATTTAAATGTACTCCTATAACCATGTAATTACTTTATGACCTTTTTGTATAATGGAGTTTGGTATTTGGACATGGCTTTGGAGAAGATAATAAGGTACTCGAAGTACTAATCCTGCGCAGACGACGTCGCGGGCACCAGCTAGTTATCAAATAAAGATTTAGAACATACCGACTCCTAAAACTTATACCCATGCTGATACAGAAAACAGTTTAGAACGGGTAAGCTCGCGTATTTGTTTTGATTAACCATTGGTTATGGACGAAACCGTCATAAACTAATGATACACTGAGGCATTGCATAATGGACCATGTAAACATATTAGAGATGCATTATGCAGATGCGGCGCTGCGCCACGGTTTGATAACGTGCCATAATGGTCGGTATTTGACGCTGTGCAGACTTTACATTAAGTCTATTTGAGCGGATATGACCTGATTTAAAATGAGTATGTTGTTGTTTGTTGGATGTTTCCACATACCGCTGGTCTCCAAGGCAACACGCTAACCTGTGCGCTTAGAAGTAGAGTCAGCTCATCAAAAGTTACCGTGAATTTTATGACTTCATATGTCAATTCGACAGCTCTGTCTTGAGCCTTAACCGCAATAAGAAAAATGCTCGCATTGAAACTTGTATGTGAGTTATATTTACTCAACTAAATATGAGCGATTGCCCACATTAACCACTGCACTACTACAACTAAAATACCCTGGTAAACCCTGACGGTCCTGTGCTAGCGACCATGCCACCGAAGCGTGAGGTCCCAGGCTCCCCAGCTGGGTAAAATATTCGTGTTTCGAATAGAAATGTTCATTGAAATTGTAGTGTACCTTTCGTGGTAAAGGAAATCCTGGTGCGGGGTAGTGTGTAAATGTAGCTCTAAAAAAGAGAGCGCGGAGCACTACTGCGTGTGAAAACAATATATCATGGCACTGTATTATCGACCAAGAAGAAAACGTGAGAGTCGCACTTGTAAGAGGTACTGTATTAAATAGGATTAACGAAATCATAATCAATTGTGATGTATTGGCTCCGTAATATCAGGGAGTGGACAGGGATTAAGACCGTGGAGTAATTGTTCAGATTAACGCTTGACAAGGGAAGGAAGGACAATTTAAGAAGCTGACTGCCAACCTTCAGTAATGGAGGGGCTCTTATAGAAGAAGAATCAATTGTGGTCTGGATGTTGTAGTTTTTAATTTGGACCCAGGCAATAATACACACTTTAGTTAAACTGTTATCTATCATTATTGAATTGAATCGATTCTAAGCTAATAAGCGAATGTGAAATCAAAACAACCAATCATAAAATTTGGTTTTTTAATAGATTATATAGATTACTTAATTCTTTAGATCATGTGTAGGGCTTATCAAGATTCAAATGAGTAACTTATATAATAATAATTTGAAGGCAAATGTGATTGTATATTATGTATAGTTTCATTTTCTTATCTTATTTAGATGTTTTGGAGGGTTAAAAAATTTCCTGTATTCTCATAGTCCATAGTCATAAGTCATACATAATCTACTATATAAAAATAAGTCGGGTTTTCCTTCCTGATGCTATAACTCCAGAACGCACGAACCGATTTCCACGGTTTTGCATTCGTTGGAAAGGTCTCGGGCTCCGTGAGGTTTATAGTAAAGAAAATTCAGGAAAAATTTTGTAAAGAAAAGCGGGAAAATCTTTTTTCACATACAGCGCCATCTCTGATACATAGCATGTACCACAAACCAATATTTTAAGTAGATGGCGCCAAACGAAATGTTACATAAAACGAAGCCATCTGTCAAAGGTGGCAAAACGGAGTTCGCAGGGTTTGCTAGTGTTTTATATGTTTCACATGCCAAAAAAATTTTAAATACTTCTTTTTGTATGGGAATTCATTAAAATCTCATAGTCCCATTACAATTCATTTATATATAAATTCATGTTTTTTCTATCGACTTTATTGTATTATGTCGGAAGATGGCCGGAGCTATCATCCTTCGACTCAGACATGGAGAACGAGGTAAACAACTAGGGGGTGACGTTCCAAACAACAATTCGATTATTTCACAACTGATTTTAATCACAATACTTATTAGACTCGAATTTACAGAATACTTAGAAATTAAACATTAACTTAAGTAAACTGTTGAAGGCGAACGATCAGCCAGAGAAACGGGTAGACACCTGCGTTTGACAAGCTCAACCGACTGAATGGCGCCAGTTGGTCGACTCTGTCGTTCTGTTAGTGTGCGACAGCCGCGCCGCCTGTTGGTGTTCTTGCACACTTGCCTCCACAGTGTTAAAAGTCCTTTTAAATCATCCACGCCGACATATATTTTGCTTTAAAATACATGTATTCAATGTGGCCTATAACGCCTGTATTAACTAGAACGATATTTGATAATTTAATCCATAGAGGGTGAAGCGAGCAAAGCCGCAGAGAGTGCCAGATAGTGATCCTATCCTTTTTTATTTGGAGGACGGACTATTCATAAAACGATTAAATCATGGACACTCTCTACAATATCGGTTGATCAAATGTCCAGTTTTTATAGTTGTATCGGTATATTGTATCTGTACCACAGAATATAATAATAGTTCACCGTACCAGATACATACCATGATATCCGAGGCGAAACGCGACACTTTTATAGAGGTCAACCACGCCTTAAAATTTTGTCGTGTAGCCTAGTTACCCACGTTCGTAGAACCGTACGTAGCCCTCAGGGAATCCTTACACGTTCTGCCCCAGTATTACCATTTTATTTAAAAAATACTTCTTAAACCGTGACATTATACGGAAGATCGATATTGTTGACCAGATTGTTCCGATATATTCTGTTCTTTACCACCAATTCTGACACCAGTGTTACACGACGGACAAATACATCCGTCTAGTGCCACTTTTGAATTGTGTGACATCAATGGTACAAAATTCAATAGTGACAATTGAACGGAAGTATTTGTCCGTTTTGTAACACTGGTGCCAGAATTGGTGGCAAACAACAGATATATATCGGGTCAACCTGGTAAAATTGTAGGTAGTAGAATTATTCTATATGGTTCGATTTTGCAGTGCCAGATATCTTGTCTGGAAGCTATAGAACGAATTACTACTCTGTGTCAAAGTTGAAGGATACTGTAGCAAGCAGAACTACTCATTAAATACATATATAATCAGCCCATTATGTTTCAACTGGCTTCCTCTCAGAGAAAGGAGTTGGGCCATAACCCAACAGGCGGGCCCTAGTGGATAGTCTAGTGGCCAACTTTTTTAGAAGTTTTCAGGCCGCCCGAAGGCCTTTGACATAGCCTAACAACTGTTGTCGACGAACACCCGGGACCGACGGCTTAACGTGCTCTCTGAAGCACGGAAGCGCTCAGTTGTATGTCACTAGCGGTCACCCATCCAACTCCTGATCGCAGCAAGCGTTGCTTAATTTGTTGATCGGTTAAGTATGCTAAGGCAAGCTCCGCTGCGAGCGCTTCCATTACTCATTGAAGAGGAGTAGATAGTCACTGTGACAAGCCTGGACAGTACCACGGAGAGCGTTTATTGTTGTCGTGCCACGCTGTAACCCCACAACCGAATGGGCCGGCACGACCAGAGAAGTACCACACTCCCACATAACACGGACGTGAAGTAACATAGCTTGTATTGCGTTTCATCGGTTTGTGGGAGTTACCAGAGGCCCGATTCCCCCCTTCCCCGTTCTTCCTCTCCTTCCCCCTCCCCCTCCAACCTTCTATCTCTTCCTTCCTATCATCCTTCTCAAGGGTCGGCATTCTCGAGACCTCTGGTATTGTGGATGACCGTGGGCGACGGTATCATTTACAATCAGATGAGCCGTTTGCTCGTTTGCCAACCTATCCCATAAAAAAGAACCACTCTGATTCCCAAGATGCGGGTGTGGTGCGAAAGCCCACGTAAAGTGAGACTACTTCTGTGTACACCTATTGGTGGTCAGTGTGGTCACAGATGAAAACAATTCAAACTGCTTGACCGTTTTTGATGAAACTTAAAGTAAAAGTTTGAGTTTGTTTGGAAGAAAAACATCTAGAACTGTACCAGGATTGCAACATGCTGAAGAGTTCTACTTCTATGTTCAATATTTACAGAAAACATTGTAACAAATACTCATTATGGCATTCAATAGCTTTAATATCTGTTTTGTGGGTATGCGATGACTTTGTCTCGGCGTAATGGCGTCATGGTTTCTAATCGATTTTGTTCTATGAGGTGACAGGTATGTAACTAGCCTATCAATTATTACAAAGAACAATGTTCTTGATAGATAAAGCTATTAGTTAGATTTGCCATTACGTGAGCAGATGTAACAGTACGATGGACAGAGTTCGTTACGGTAATTGGAAAAAACTAACAATCACTAATAGGCAACTTCTATACAACATAACAAGCTGAGTTGCTTAGTATAGCTTTTGTTTTACGACATTATTTAATATATTTACTCCACACAAACGGGTGCGTGTGGTGCGAGCATGGAGGCCTGGTAGAATTTGCTTTTCTACGTACCACGGTAGTTGGCATTTTTAAATATGTGACTTTGCTATGAACAGGTACTTCGGTAAAAATTTACGTTTGAAATGGGGTTGCATCTATAGAAAACGCTACACAAATTACAATCAGGAATGCGATCCACTTTAAATGAGCGTATAAAACCAACTATCTACTTCTTAATCACATTAGAAGTACAATTTGAAAAAATGTTTATCATTTGTTGTGAGGGGTCCATATCTAAAGTCTTTGAATTGTCAAAATACACTCGAGAGCAATGAATCCGGGTCACTTAAAGAATCCTAAAAATCTCGGAAACTAAAAATGCTAGGTTAATGCAATAAATTGTATTTCATAGACAATGTAATACTAATTAAATGAAGGTATCAAAACTTCTTAGTTATTGTAAAGTTATATCATAAAAAAATCAAATTTGAAAAAGGGCCACTTTCGAAGATGGAACTACGAAATTACAGCATTTGGTTTTGCTTTTGTTTGTACTCTGTCATTTATGTGGGTACATAAACCATGTTGATAGTGCTCTATATTCATTATTCAAGCTGAAATTATGTCGCTTACGCCTGAAGAATGCACCAGAATACTTACAATGCTGGAAACCGGCCGGAGTCAGCGCGATACAGCCAGGACTGTCGGTGTGTCGCTGTCAACAGTACAAAGAGTTCTCCGACGTTACGAAGAAACTGGTTTTAACCTACGCAGACCAGGAACGGGCAGAACCAGGTGTACCACAGCACGAGAAGACCGATACTTGGTGAACACCATGCTTCGAAATCACTTTCTCACAGGAACTGAACTCACAAATCAGTTTCGATGCCTCGGAGGAAGTAACCCAAGTGCATGGACAGTAAGACGTCGGCTTGCTGAATCTAACTTAAAACCCCTTAGACCTGCAAACGGCCCTAAACTGGAGCGTGGGCATCGTATTTCAAGACTAAGATATGCCCAGAGCCACGTAAATTGGAGTATTGAAGATTGGTCAAAAGTTATGTTCTCCGACGAATCAAAATTTATGCTCTACAAGCACGATGGAAGACACAGAGTGTATCGAAGACCAGGGGAAAGATTCAAGCAAGCATGCATCGAAGAAAAAGTAGCCTACGGTGGTGGGTCTGTACTTGTGTGGGCCGGAATTTCTTCTGAAAGTCGCACAGAGCTGGTGATCATAGAAAACGGCTCTTTAACTAGCGAAAGATATGTGGAAGAAATCCTCAATGATCACGTTGGTCCATTTATGGTCAATTTAGGTGAGGATGCTATATTTATGCATGACAATTCCCGACCTCATACAGGTAGGATTGTGAATGACTTACCTTCAAGAGATGAACATTACTCGTATGGAGTGGCCAGCGCGCAGCCCGGATATCAACCCGATCGAGCATGCTTGGGACGAGCTAGGCAGATGCGTAAAACAACGAAACCCTCCCCCAATCACGCTTCATGAGCTCAAAATTGCTCTCACAGAGGAATGGGAGAATATTCCCCAAAATCGTATAAGGAACTTGGTGTACAGCATGCCAAACCGCGTAAACGCAGTAATGGAAGCACGAGGAGGCAATACGAGGTATTAAAATTCAAGAAAATCGTAATAAAGTTCAAAAATTTCCTATTTTTGTTTTAAGGAGAGATCAGCAGTTTTTTTCTTTATGTAATTTTGTGTTAATAAAATGTATGGTGACTCATATTTTTTTAAATTTCATTTAAGGAGTATTACATTGTCTATTAAATACAATTTATTGCATTAACCTATCATTTTTAGTTTCCGAGATTTTTAACATTCTTTAAGTGACCCGGATTCATTGCTCTCGAGTGTATATTTAATACACAATTTTAACTCATAAGTAGGTACTAATGCAAAAGAATACATTCTTATCAGTTATTGGAGTGTAACTCAAAAACTACTAGACCGAATTTGATTAAAATGGGACCACACGGGAAGCAGTACCTTTCAAAAAAATGAATTTTGAGAATCGGTTCACCCTATCGAAAGTTATGAGATAACAAACATAAAAAATAAATAAGAAAACACAAAAAACAGTCGAATTGAGTATCTCCTCCTTTTTGGAGGTAGAAAACAAAAAACATGAAAAAATAAGGTTAATGTTTTTTAACATGTGTCTATTCTATTTTACCCCATGTCGATGATAAATTATTATCAAAAAAAAACATGGGCTCCGATCTTGATCAAATTGAAATGGAAGCCCATGAGAAGCAACAGCTTTTACATAAAAAATATATTAAAGATATACAATAATATATATACATTAAAGAAATTCATTAACAAACTCCCCCCTTTTTCGGAATTCGGTTGAAAATCAATTGCCATCTAGTCTGACCGTGATATATGATCACTGAATTTTTTTTGAAACGTCGGGATTAAAATAATATATAATTCTGGTGACTGCCCGCAACTTCGTTCGCGTCATCATCATCATCATCAGCCTGTAGCAGTCCACTGCTGGACATAGGCCTCTCCAATTGCACGCCACTTAGGTCTATCTTGGGCTTCTCGCATCCAGTTTTTGCCAGCCGTCTTGCGCAGATCGTCACACCACCGTGCCTCAGGACGTCCTACACTACGTTTGCCAAGACGCGGTCTCCACTCTAGAACTCGTTTACCCCAACGGTTGTCGGTTCTACGGCTAATATGGCCAGCCCACTGCCACTTCAGCTTGCTGATCCGGTGGGCTATGTCGATGACCTTGGTTCTCTGACGGATCACTTCATTTCTGATGCGATCCCTCAAAGAAACACCGAGCATAGCCCTTTTCATAGCTCGCTGAGCGACCTTAAGCTTGTGGACCATTCGAGCCGTCAGTGTCCACGTTTTGGCTCCGTTTGTCATGACGGGTAGAACGCACTGATTGAAGTATGTATTGCTATACACAGTTACTTGAAATTCACACAAATTTCTATCACTATTAAATTCTACATTATTCCTGAGTCACATACGCTGTACATTTTGTTTGATTCATCATCACGATCATGCAGCACCACACGGGTGAAATCGCAGAGTGCAGCTAGATATTTAAGAGACTAGCTGACGTACTTTGCTTGCTAGGTCTTTGGGATACGAGCCACATACATAATTCAATTTCACCCCCTTAGAAATGACATTTACGAAAATCCTTCCTGAATGGATGCTGACAATATAAAAGGCATCAAATTATGCCAAAATTTCAAGTTTATAACGCCAGTGGTTTAAATTTTCCGTTGGTTTAATATTATTAGGGTCTAATCAGACAGAACGCGGTCACGCGTTCACGCGGTCAGTTTTGTGTTCTTTGTATTGTATTGGGCTATATAGATACGTGACCACACAGGAGGCGTTCTGACCGCGGCGGTCAACTAGAACCGGCGTTCTCTAGTTACGGTGACCAAATTGGAACGAAAGGTGCGGGAATGAATAGCTATGTTACTTTCTTTCTTAAAAACATACATAAAAGCCTTTATAATCTATATCTATACTTAATATTATAAATAGGAAATATTTGTATGTAAGTATGTTTGTAACGAATTGGCTCAAAAAGTACTGGACCTTTTTCAAAAATTCTTTCACCATTGGAAAGTTTCATTCCCCCTGAGTAACATAGGCTATATAAGATTCATCATCATCATCATCCATCACCACGCGGGTGAAACCGCAGAGAGCAGATAGTTATTACTAGCGACTTCCCGCGACTTCGTTTGCGTTGTAGGCTCGGCGTTATCTGGCCATAACCTGCCATTTTTTTTTTGGTTTTTCTATCATAGGAACCTTCGACTGACAAAAATTAATACAACAAAATATAATTAGCGAGATTTTTCGATCCGTTTTCAAGTTATAGCGTGACCAGGAGAAATAGGGGTTCATTTTTATAAATTATTATACCAGAATATCTTCTTCTCAGTCGTCTCGCTCTTGACAGAGCGGTCGTGGTCGTCAAGTAGTTGTGGTAGAGGCAGATGTAATGCGCCTCACGATGTCATGCTATCTCCCTCTATTCACAGCCATCCTGGTGCATACATGCAAGGGACTTCCCACCGCAGATTTGATCTGATCAGTCCATCGCATGGGTGACCTCCCGCGCGGTCTACTGTCTTCTACTTTGCTCTGAACGACTCCCTTGTATATCAGAATATACATACAATTAAATGGAAATATTGTCATGAGAAGGTTCTTATCAAAGAATAAGTTCGAAACTATTAGATAATGATAGGAACTCTTAAGGCGCGCTCGTACCCTGATAATAGTAAAAAGCAGAATTTTTAAACACATTGTGTAGCGAAACAGATCCATAGTATATTATGAAAAAAATACAAAGGTTAGAAAAAGAATAGGAAAAGAGTAATAACTTTCACGTTCAAACTCTCAGAATTTTTAGCGATAACACTATTTTTTTAAGGTAATACATAGCCAACGTATAGTACTAAAGTAATAACCAGCAGTTTTTTCAATTGTGTTAGTATATATCGAAAAATATAAAGAAAACGTACAAAATTAACGCATTTTCGCATTACATCGTCCAATCTAACAAGCTATTTTCAACCTTACGTATAGCACCGTAAATTATTTTAAAATTGGGGTTGGACCGCGTCTTAATTACGATATTATCAAGATAGGCGAAACACTTTTCAGATTGTAACTCAAAAACAGCATGATCGAATTTGATGAACTTTAAATGGGACCACCTCGGAAGTATACTCTACCAAATAAAAAGAATTATCAAAATCGAACTACGTAAGAACTTATGCGTGGTCATATAATAAAAATTGCGTCGACTTGAAAACCTCCTCTTTTTGGATCAGAAAGATTACAAGTGCAATTTGAAAAATTTTATACCGACTTCCATTCTATTACTTTGGTAAAAATCCCAAATTACATTCTATTAATTTGGTAATTGGAGTGTAATTCAAAAACTACTAAATTTGATATAATTTACATGCAATCACACGGAAAGCACCAGCTTTCAAACAAAAAAGAATTTTGGAAATCAGTTACCCCATTCAAAAGTTTTGAGGTAACAAATATTTAAAAAAAACAGTCGAATTGAGTCCCTCCTCCTTTTTAGAAATCAGTAGAAAATAAAACGTGATAATTATAAGGAAAATGTAAAACAAAATACGTCCGCATAATTTTTAAGAAAAAGTAGAAAGTGAACTTCATAAATATTCAATTGCGAAAAATTTCAACACAAAATCTTGGCAAGTGTAAGCCTGGGGGGATATACAGAGTCCAATATCAGGACTTATAACTTATAGAAGCGGACTTTAAATTTTTTTTTCTATTCACAATATAAATGAAAAGCAAGCTGAAGAAAGACTGTATAACCCTGAGACATTGAGCTGTTAAGATTCAAGTATCTGTAATTGCGCCGGCACCCATACCTACAAACAAAAACACAGTATTGCGAACACTACTGCTTAACGGTAGAAATGGATACAGTAAAGGTATACCTTTGTATTCTCGCAACTTTTCATTGATAGTAACCTGGCAACACAATTAATAACATTTCACTAAATTGTCGGAAGTATCTCTCAGCATCCCCTTTGTTCAACTAAATACAATTAAAAGCCATTTCATTGTCACCCTTCATTGGAGAGGGCGGATCTCTACAGGATACGTTATAAGCTGAAGCGGTTTATCTTATAAAAATACTTAATTTTATAATTTTATGCTCGAGATTGGGAACGTCGGACTTAAACATCAAGGCGATGAAAATTACACAAAAGTGTAATTTTTTGTGCAAATTACGCAAGATTTTAATATAAATATAAGAATTATATTATAATCTTATAGTTTAGGATTGACAATTGAAATAAACTATAGTTTGTTGCTGTGTTAACAAAGTTTTTATTGATTAGTAGTTTCACGTTACATACCAAACTATTTACCTACATGAAAACACTATTTTATAAAACTTACCTGTAAACAAAGAAACGACATTCAAAGCTTATAATCTACAATGCCAATTCCTTTTTACTTCTTAATATTAACTTTCCAAAATACTATTATAACAATAAACACGATTTTCCTCACTTGCCACCATCTTGACTTTTTCTAATCTGCTGTACCTACATCTGATTACCACTGAGCCGACATTACGCTCTATTCTAAAGCTTTTACCGACGTCGCAAAGCGCGGCAAAATGAAACAAATACATTTTACTTTACATAAATATATCATTAACAAGGTTGAGGTCACACAAAGAATCATGTAGAGAACTATGCTCGGGATCTACACGTGCTCGAATAAAAATGAGGACATTCGTAGATGAACGAAATTCACTGACATAACCTGGAATATAAGACAGTTGAAGGGCATTGGTAGATTGAGTGATTCCAGTTGCTTCGTTTAAACCCCACTGGTGGTGATCATCTTCATTTTTGAGAAATTTTTGGAGGAGTCAATATATATTCAGCAGTGGACGTCATATGGCTTAGATTATGATTGCATATTTAAAAGATATATCCCTTCAAGAGTCGTTATATTATAACAATGAAATTTCTATTGTGTCTGGCCGCATGATGAACTTTGATGGAATATGAGAGCTATAATTAGAAGTAAGGTCGAATGTTGTAGATTTTATCACTATTCACATGATTGTTTTTAGCGCATATTGGTGTTGTGATGGGAAGAAAATGAAAAATCGAGTTTATTTATAGTGCGGTCTAAATCAAGCTATAAGCAATATAAGCGCGCTCAAAAGTGTCCCGAAACGGTGGGAGCGTGCAAATGTAGACTAAGGGCTCAGATACACTAGCTTGAAGCAGTCAGCATGGACTGCTTCAAGCTTCAACTGTACGGTGAACTACAGTCTTCTACGTACACACATACACGAAACCACTTGGGCAGTTGAAAATGCTTCGGGCTATGGGCGATCAAGCTGTCGTCAGGCATATACTGACTGCTCGAGCTGTCGACGGCTCTCGCGCAGTTACCTCCGCACGCGCTCTTAACTCCACGTCGTGCGCGCTTCCCAAATAGATATTATGGTTTGTTGAGCAGTTAATGCCAACTGATGAAGCAGTTATCAATGGCAGCTTCAAGCTGTTGACTATGACTGCTCGAGCAGTCCGTGTATATCGGCTCTAATGTGTCAACCTAAGTGACGTCTTCTCCGGACTTACAGAGCTATTGCTTTTACATGAAATCAGCGTGAGCGCCGTGGGTATCAAATCTGATATTTGTCTCTGTCATAGAGGTCAGAGTTGCTTGCTTTGTTTACCTACCGGTCCAATTTCATTGACGCTAACAGCGCTGCTAGTGACCAAATCAATACAATACATAAAATAAATATGGGACAACATTCACAAGGTCTTAAGGTCCCACACTAGACAGAGCCTCTACTATAGTAACCTGATGACTGATATACATATTTATATACATATAAGCTCCCAGTAGAGATAGACGTCAGCATCGTAAAGGATACAAGTTTTGAAAAACTTAATACCGACTTCCATTCTATTCAGTTATTGGAGTGTATCTCAAAAACTACTGGACCGAGATTAATAATAAATTTAAATGGGGACGGATTAACACGGGAAGCACCAGCTTTCAAACAAAATCAGAATATTTAAATTGGTTCACCTAATCGAAAGTTATGAGGTAACAAACATTAAAAAAATTTGGAAGTCGTTAGAAAAGTGAATAACGGACCTCGGTATAAGTGAGCAACTCCAGGCTCAAGAATCAGCCAAACTCCGCTATATCCCATGACTTGACCTACAAATCAAGTTCCTCTCAAACTTACTGAACAAATGTTAGTCTTCAATTTGCTGTGTTGCCTTTGTCTCGAGTTACGAAATAGGTTCTTTACATGCCCCGTAAGGTAATTACACATTTTTCTGTTCACATAATTTGCCATCAAAGATGGATGGAAGGCATCTATTTTAGAAAGCATGACGGCAAACTAAAAAAAGATCTCACTTAATGGTTAATGATGACGGGCCGGTTGGGGGTCCTGGGTTTAATCCTCGGACAGGTCAACAATTTGTGTGCATGAATATGTACATAATAGCAGTTTGACCTATATCTGGGTTTATATACGTACTAGTTTATAAGTATGTGTGTCAGTCATTAGGTTACTTTAGCACCGCATCTACCTAGTTTGAGACCAGAGGCCGTAGCACAAACAATTTGCGAGTGTTCTTATCGTAAGCATCAATGCGTTACACTTCGTCCTAGATATATGACAGTTTGTACTGTTTATCGTGACGACAGGTATGTTAGATTATAATATAAATACGTATAGTATGCAGATATAAGGTAATGTCAGTAAGTGCTCAATTGAAGAAGCCCCTAGCGGTCACTCATCTAATTCGTGAGCAGTAAAAATGATTATTCACGAAGCACCACACGACAATATTTACGACCGCTATACACACAAGGCATAATAAAAACTGTCGTCCGTCAGTTCGTCCACTAGATAAGATTCTGCAACGACACTGCAGTTCCGGTCTCCGCACTCTCCAAGTCCTAAAACCATGCGTGAGCCGTGCGAGTGTGGTGTCGTCAACAAGCTCATGCTGGTTTCGTTCAGCCACAGGTACAGCTGCCAAATCATCAGCTAAATCTCTTTGTCGCTAAAGAGGAGAAAGTCGCAAAATTGATGCCAAAAGCTCATTTGTAAATTATGTTGCGTGTAGAGCGGTGTAGTGCAATGGACTAACGGTCCGTACAAATATATGGCTCTCTGAATCGTTACCACAATATTGTCGTGTGTCGTGTCGTCAACTAAACGGTCTTTAACGGTCGAAAAGATTTGATCAGCTGTGAATGACGACGCATGCTCCTCTGAGACAGATTCATTAATTTGTTCGCATCAGGACAAAAAATAACAATAGATTTATGAATGAAACTTGCTGATTCGGACAGATTAAACATTTGGTAACTTTAATTTATATATCAATCAATATAATTTACTTTTATACCATTCCTACTCTAAAACGCTTATTTTATTCACTGAAAACAGTGAATAAAAAGGCATTTTAATCACTGTAATTGGTGTTTGAACTTCGAAGACACCAATATATTTGATCTCCATCTCAGTGCTTATACATCTTCCTTTCGCAAATAATAATCGACATACAAACTCTTTGTGCAAGTAACTCTTCGAGATTTGATTGGTCGATATTTGAGACAAGAAGTTTAGCATTAGAGTAAAAACTGTATTGTGATCTTTGCTGCGATTATAGAAAAATATATAATAATAATAAATAAATTACTCTTATGTTTAGTAATTGTTCTAATTTTAATTAATTTAACCTTCCTTTTTTCTTCATTATTTGTCTATTTTCGCTTAGATTATTTCTTTTTCTCGTAGTCAAGGTATAAAGTATAGTATGCAACTCTTGAATAAAACGGATTTATATCGAGGGCCATGAATCACTTGCATCGCTCAGAATTCTAACACTTGAATAACTCGCTACGCTCGTGATTGAATCATCACGAATCACTCCCTTCGGTCGTGATTCAGTCGTTAGAATCCTTCACTTACTCGTGATTCATCTATGGCCCTCGCATTAAATCCGTCCTTTATTCACTACTTGCATAATATACTATTTCACGTTTGACTGACTGATTGATCAACACAGAGCCTAAACCACTGGGACTAAAAAAAATAATTATGGCAGTTAATACCTTTTATATTGTAAGCATGTCAATAATTCACTAAGTAATTCTGGACATTTCAAACCTAATATACTATAATCACTGTTACAGAAGCATGTTAGACTTGTTATACCTTTGTGAATATAAGTGTACCTAAGTACAGTCATATTCAAAAGGTATATGTCTAAGAACTAGTGCTTAAGTGTTGAACGAAGTAAAATATGAATTCTTTACGACGTACTTGCCTTCGTTTGATTCAATTTGGGGGAAAACGTTAATAAATTATAGTCGCAACTATACTTTTATGCTCCTAGGATAAGCTCTGTGAAAGGCTTGACTACATGAATTACAGCGTCGTAACTGTTACTTCTTTTTATTTGACTGGCTGGTGGGCGCAGTTGGTAGCAACTCCGCCTTCTGAGCCGCTGGCCCTGGTTTCAATCCCCAGACAGGTCATATATTTGTGAGGTTTGATTCTGTTCGACATGAGTCTGGGTGTGTACATGTATATAAGTATGTATATCAGTCATGTGGTTACCATAATACAGCTCTGCCTAGTTTGGCGCTTGAGAGGTTGGGATGGATATTGTCGCATTATACCCTATCATTTTTATTATTGTTTACATTCATGTGCATTTTGCTGTTAAGTATAGCTTTATATACAATGGGACAAAATAATCTTCTCAATGGTTTTGTAAACTTTAGAACCTTTTATTTTGTTTCTAGGATTTCTTGGTATGGCACATTAGATCGTAGAAAAAATATGTCCTAAAATACGGCAGCTTTTCAATTAAACCACTGTTCAATACTGCAATGTTATTTATAAATATATAAAAGTAAATTTAATGTATGATTTATTCAATTTATAGCCTGTTTACTTATTAATCACGACGCACATAGATTTCAACTTTGATGTAAAAGGAAGGTATGAATAAAAAATAAAAAGTTTGTATATTGTGTGTTTGTTTTTTATTTTATTTTATTTTGAAAATGTGTTTATTTTTTATTTTATTTTCATGTATGTAAGTACCTACCTACATTGAGATGGGACCCATTGTTTTAGACAAATCGATAACAACATTATCAAATATAAGCACACTCTATGTTTGTCACACAGGTTTGTTCTTGTATTTAGTTCAATTTCTTCACTTTATACCTAACTATCTACTAAATAAATGTTTGTATCGCATTTCTATTCTAATATATAAATTGGTACCAATCTATGCAGAAACTAGTAAATTGTAAATTAATTTAAGCACATTAAATTTTTTGAAACAATAAATAAATTTCAATTTCAAAGAAATAAAAAGCTGCCAAAAATGCCTAGCACCTAATCGATTGAATCGAAAGATTGATTACCGACGTACTCATTAAGAGGCTTCAAACTTATTAATAATGTACGTAGTGTGTGTTAGTCTGGTAAAATACGGAACAGCCGCATCACGGGTTTATTTTCAAAATATGTATAATTATCAATTAATCATAATAAATATGTATTAAATGTAAATTAATTATGTGTGAGTGTGAGTGAAACGCTTTTAATAATCATTTACATACACACCATACATTAATAATAAATTATTATGAATTGAGCTGATCCCTGATATCCCTCTTTTTACATGAGATAGTTCTTCTATAAGATGAATCCAGTAATTTTACCGGTTAAATATATGGATGACGGTGATGATATTTTTGGATTCACTAAGACGTGACGTCAGAGTTACTTTCGCTTTTTTATAAATACGAAAGTAACTCTGTCTGTGTATTTGTTCGATTATTACATTTTCACAAAAAAAAAACAGATTAAATGGCATAATATTTTAATACATGATCAAATTAAAACCGGACGAGCTTTAGGAGTAGGGCATAGGATATTTATTGTTTGTAAAGGTTGGTTGGAAAACATCGCTTAAAGAGATAAGTATGCCCATCGTATTTATATTTATAAGTTATGGTTTCTGTGTTTGATATTATTATTTCATGTAAACTAAACTATTTTGTATTTGCATTTGTATCCACCGCTAATCACGTCGGTGAAACCATGGAGCGTATTTGGTGCAATAATTATAGCGTTATGTCGCTATCACCCCAGCACAATGTTTCCACTTAAAGTGGACACCTTGAATATGCTGGTTACATCCTTACAGTACAAGTATAAGTGTTCATCACAACTCGACTGATAACTCGCACTGTGTAAACGAAGCATATAAATCCCTGCTCTGGCCCATTTTGACGACGAAAAACCGATATCTCGCAGCTAGGCCTCGGGCTGGCATTAGTAACCCTGGTTAGATTTATAGCCCTTGGATACTGAACAAGGGAAATATAATACACCTAGTATTTGATGGATATCTGAAATTGAAGTGATATGTATGAAAACCGAGGTCATTGGCCTGACTACTATGTATTAGAATGAATAAATTTATGAATATTTATTGGATGAATAATCTATTTAGATAAAAATAATTATCTATTTCCCTCAGTCATCGCATCATGTGTGAACGGATAGAATAATTTTGGTAATATTTTTTTGTTGTGTTAATTATTGTCAGAAAAAGGTTCTTATGACAGAACAATCAAGAATAGACGGGAGGTTATGGCGAGGCTGAAGATCGAGCCTACTATGTGATCGAGTTCGCGGGCAGTCGCTAGTAACATTAAAAACCTAAGTCATACACAACAAGATCATAATGAACCAGTCGTAGTTTGTTACAACTTACACACTCATATAAATAATTTAAGTATGACTTTATGGTTTGTTTATAACAAGTCTTCTTTCTGTTCGAAAGTTTGTCAAGCTATTCACTAGATGTCGCTCCGTCGTCATACGACGGTTAAAATCAACTATAGTCACCGCGTTATCTGAGTCGTGCGGCCATAAATCATATCACTATGTTCATCTCGCTCACACTTGTAGGTCTTAAGGAGCCGCATAGTGATGTGCGTAAGATGGTTATAGGCGCTTATCGATAAGAATAAAATCAGATAGAAACATAGTAGATAGTATTGTGGCCCTGAAAAGGGCCTTGTAAGGGTTTGTAATGAATGTTAAATAAAAAAAGTTTATTCTTCCTCATTGGATTCTTCGTCCTCTGTATCGTCCTGTAGATTGATTATGAATGGTGCTTGATCTCTTATAATGGCTTTCTGTAAGTTAGTGTTTTGAAGTTCCTCGGCATGCCTCACACACTTGACCCAGTCTTTCTGTATAACATTATCAATAGCTTTGATGATGATGTTACTACCAATCAGAAGCTAGCGATAAGCGAGCGCTAATGAGAGTCGAATGCAGGTAGCGGATTATCTATAACATTTTAGGACGCGTTGCACATTCCTTTCCCTATTGACGTTTATGGCCCTACGACTCAGTTTGTAACGCGGTGACTATAGAGAGTTACACTCAATGCTCGCGGTCATAAGTCTGTCGGACAGATTGAAGGAAGAGACGAGTTCGAATACCGTCCGAGGATGTGTAATTTTCAACCGACTTCCAAAACAAAAGGAGGAGTTTCTCCCGTATATTTTTTTACGGATATTTTTTTCCAGACTAGTCCGATTATGATAATTCATTTTAGTTTAGTAGAGTTAATACTTCCAAGGTTGTTCCATTTCAATTTTACCAAATTTGGTGAATCGGTCTTTGAGTTACAATCCAATTACTGAAAAGTATTTCGCCAATATTCAAATTGACGGTGAATAAAAATCGTCCTTTAAGTAGCAAGGGTCACTAAAAGGGTGAACAATTTTTTAAAGAAAAAGTGAAAACGACTTCAAATTTTTACGTAATTTTTTTTTTTTTCAAAAATTTCAAATTACCTATGTTTTGCTTTCCAGCATATACATATTGAATATAAGAATTTTACATGTGACAAAAATGTTTATAATTAATTAAATGATTTATAAGAATCTACACTAATATTACAAAGAGGAAAGATTTGTTTGTTTGAATTGAATAGGCTACGAAACTTCTGAAACGATTTGATAAATTATTTCACCATTAGAATCCTACATTATCCCTGATGAACATAGGCTATAGTTCATTTAAAAAAAAAGTTAGGGATCCGTATGAAAACTTCGATAATATAAGCCAAGGTGTGAAAAGAAATACCCAAAAAATCTTTATATCGCGTATGCTGCGTATGTATATATACAATAGAGCAAAGTAGGTAATGATATACAGTTTTAGGATATCAATACCTGCAAAGGGTCTGCAATAGCAAATGGCTTACTATTACAGTTATGTCAGAATAACTACTCTTTCGTGTTAAAATATGCAATAGAAACGCCGGTAAAAACTAGGCTTCATTAATCGATACCATGGTATTAATCCTAATATACTCTATGAACAATGAGGAAAGATTTGATTGTTCGTTTGTTTGTAATGGAAAACGCAAAACAACTACTCAACTGATTCAAAAAAATATTTCACCAGAAGTAAGCTACTATACCGGGTTACTGGTAATCAATTAGCATCCTGTTAAGGGCATATGTTGTACATCAAAACAAACAACTTTTGTTCTAGAACTTCCCAAAACTAAACAAATTTCCCAAAAAAAATATTTAAGTTTTTGTGATTCTCTCTTACACTTCATAACTCTACATCGCATCCACGTGTAGCCAGGCATGTAGCTAACAGCGCGTCGTAGCGTAGCACAGCTACGACGTCCTTGACTTGCCGCGTCTCAACCCCTTTCTTACGCTGCCGCCGCCGCCCGCTCGCCGCCGCGGCCGCCGGCCGGGGCTTGTTGGCATAGTGTTAATTATGTTTAGACTGGTCAAATCATTTTTTAAGTTTTGTATGTGAGAAAAAAAATACGAATTTCCGAAAGTCGTAGAACAAAAGATGTTTGTTCTGATGTACAGAATATGCTCTTAAAAGGATGGACCAGTAGGTACCCCTGTATAGGTATACAGGGGTAACGTACGCCTTATTTGATTCATCGTCATCATCATCCATCGCCACGCGGGTAAATAATCGGTACGCAGTAAGTCCTCCATTAATTTAAAACGTTGAATGTGTCGTTGCTTTAGTAATGATAGTTGACGTAGTTATATAATATTCCATAATTAGAAGATAGTTTCGTGCAGAAGCATAAAATTTAAAATCATTGCGCCAGTTTATGAAATGGTACGCTTCTTTTTAAGGTTCCATTCACAAATCTCAAAAAAAAAAGAAAACTTTTTGCTATCACTGTCGGCTGTCTGTACGTCTGCATGCCACGGGTCTTTAGTTCATTGACCCCACCGAACTCGAAGAATAGACATGTCTAATAGGGCTGTCCAAATACATTTTGGATAATATTAATTTAACTTTGTATGAACTTATATGAAAATTTGATACTTTGACATATGTTTATGTATACACATATGTATGTCTATTAGTCATCAGGTTACCATAGTATAGACTCTATCTAGTTTGGGACCTGAAGACCGCGTGTGAATGTTGTCCCATATTAGTATATAAGTAAACGATATGCGACCGGGGAAGTACCACACTCCCACATAACACCGACGTGAAGTAACATAGCTTGCTATTGCGGTTTGTCGGTTTGTGGGAGGTTCCGGAGGCCCGATTCCCCTCTTTCTCATCCACAGCTCCCTCTACTTCCCCCTCCCCCTCCACCCACACCTCTTTTATTATGCTTCCTATCATCCTTCCTCAAAGGTTGGCAATGCATCCTCGTGACCTCTGGTATTGCGGATGTCCGTGGGCGACGGTATCACTTACCATCAGGTGAGCCGCTTGCTCGTTTGCCAACCTATCCCATAAAATATAGGCTATGCTCGGGGTTTCTCTACGTGATCGAATCAGAAATGAGGAGATCCGTAGATGAGCTAAAGTCACTGACATAGCACAGAAAACAAGCCAGTTGAAGTGGCAGTGGGCAAGCCACATAGCACGAAGAACAGATGGCCGAGGATCTGGAGTGGAGACCACAGACCGGGAAGCGCAGCGTCCATCGACAGGGTAGACTGACGACCTGATAACGGTAGCAGGACGAAGTTGGATGCAGGCCGCTTCCAACCGCTCCTTTTGGAAATTTGTGGGGCAGGCGTACATTTAGTAGTGGACGTCCTACGGCTGAAATAATGATGATAATATATTAATATTTTAAGAAAGCGACGTGGTGAGTATTGGATGCATTCATGACGATTATTTTGTTCTTGATTAATCAATAACTACATAATAGACTACTTGAAACGTAGATCTCGCGTACACTTAATTCATATCTGACATTTTTATAACAAGCTTGTACAACCCATCATTTGTCAGTTATCAGCCCAACAGTGAATCTTTCCGAGCAGTGTACATGTACAAAAGGTCGTTCAGAAATAAACTGGCGGCCATTTTTAAAATTTATGGCCGTTATTTCTGAGCGTATGTTTGTTTTGTTAGCGCGTTATTTTTTCTGGCTAACACTGTACGCGGTCTATGTAGGAAATATTGGCATGATATACGTTTCCGCCGTGGTTTTATCAAATTTGGCATAGTTTTCTTCTTGTTTATGTTGTTTGAACTATCGAAATACCGGTTTATACTACAACTTTACTTAATTATCAGGCTTGTTTATTCTCGAATCTTGAAATCGAAATTGTCGAAATTGGCGAAATGTCAGCACCTAATCTAATATAAACATCTATTGTACTCACATTCAAGCATAAAGTATATTCTATTCTAACTACACGCTTTGTAATTAAAGTTTAAGTTAGGTAATCCACAGTTAACAAATCCACTATCTTTGCAATTATTAGAAGCCAAAATGAGGAGCTTAAATTTACAAAGTGGTCTCAACGTATGCTTAAATGCTTCAAAATTCTCTTAATAACATTATTTAACATGCATAAAGCGTACACTTTAAATGTAAAGTACCAAAATGTTCTAAGAGTAACTCTTAATCGGTTATTATAATTTCATGAGATACTTTGAAAATCTACTAAGTCAGTTTAATGTTCAGTATAATACTGAACATTAAAACCGACTTTACTCATGTAATAAGCCGACGTTATAGACCTGGGTTTCGGGCATGTCCGATGCTTATTCTCAGAGAGTTTACACTGCTCAGTGGTCGCCGCGATCGCGAGAGCGCGGCTTAAAGTCGGTTTTAATATTATTTAAATTTGTGTCAAACTCACGAGAATTTTCAAACTAAAATACACTATACAATCATCAGAATATGTGCCATTTCATAAATAATAGACCCATATGAACGTTATTGGAATGAACGGGATTCATCTACATTTTTGCACAAATCAAACTCACTTTACCATTAGATTCGTTGTAAATGGGCATTTCGAATGATTTATTCGAAACAGTATAGAACGAAACGAGCTCCTCGTTTCAAAAATCATCATCATCTCAGCCGTAGGACGTCCACTGCTGAACATATGCCTCCCCCATGATTTTCCAAAAGGACCGGTTGGAAGCGGACTGCATCCAACGTCGTCCTGCGACCTTAATCAGGTCGTCTGTACACCGTGTCGGTGGACGACCTACGCTGCGCTTGCCGGTCCGTGGTCTCTACTCCAGAACCTTTCGGCCCCATCGGCTATCTGTTCTGCGTGCTATGTGCCCTGCCCACTGCCACTTCACGGTGACTTTCGTTCTTCTACGGATCTCCTCCTTAAAATATTTAAAAAATAGTTTCAAAAATAATCCACATAAATCCTTCCTATACCGTGATAATTAAAATAAAAGATTTATGAATAAACCTGAAGTATATATACGTCTCTGGAACGCAAAGAATTAATAAAAATCCATCAATGACCAAAACAAGCAACTATTACAACTCAAACCTGAATAAAAGGTGCAGATGACATGCGAAACTGGTAAAGAAGTTTCTCATTGTCTATGCTCAATACAGAAACGCGTCGTAGCAGTTACATTGGGGAAATTAGTATAAGTTCATGGTTATTGTTTTTTTTTATGGTATATGTTGGCAAACGAGTAAGCGGCTCACCTGATGGTAAGTGATACCGTCGCCCACGGACATCCGAAATACCAGATGTCTTGAGGATGCGTTGCCGACCTTTGAGGAAGGATGATAGGAAGGAAGAGGTAAAAGGGTTGAGGGTAGAGAAGGATGGGAAAGGAGAGGGAGAATGGGGAAGGAGAATCGGGCCTCCGGAACCACCTACAAACCGACGAAACGCAATAGCAAGCTATGTTACTTCACGTCGATGTTATGTGGGAGTGTGGTACTTCCCCGGTCGTGCCGGCCCATTTGGCTGTGGGGTTACAGCGTGGCACTACCACCGAATATGAAATTGAACATAAATTGATTTAAGCTTATATTTTTAAGTCATACTAGAGAAATGTACGCTATGATTTAGACGCCCGCTTTCACGCCCTAACTACTCAACCATGAACCATTCATCATAAAATTGCCGGCCATTGTGATCTTTAATGTGGCGATATTTGTGAGGACTAATCCCGACACGTTTCTAAAACAAAATAACGTGCACTGCTACAGCACGCGCAACGCCCACAAGCTAGCAGCTATACCCCGCTCCTTGGCTAAGTCTAGCAAGCTGACCCACGTTTACAACAGACAGGCTCCTCTGTTTACAACAGACTCCCCACTGACATTATTGCAGCCCAAAGCATGGAGAGCTTTAAAACAAGATTAAAACGCTGGCTTATCGAGCAAACGTTCTATAGTTTTGATGAGCTAATGAAACTCAAATAGAAATAATATTTATTATATTAATGTTTTTTTTTGTTGTAATGTAATTATAATGTATTTGTAATTGTAATTTATTATGTATGACCGATTGTTTTTTTATTAAGTGACTTAAGTAATTTGTATATTTGACATTTTATTATGAATTTTTATGTGATTTTATTTTATAATTATATTAAAAATGATAGTACCTAAGACTTAGTTAGCTAGATATTTCCTAGTGTAAGGTACATTTTATTCAACGTATAACTGACATGTAAAGTTTATCAATAAGAGTATTTGTATTTAAAATTTTACTTACAATTGGTACAGAAGAGGGCAGAGAGGAAAAGGACATTCTTTATATGCGCGGGTAACACCGCAGGGCGCAGCTATTGTATATAACTAACAGTGGGTGTGTTATCAAGTTCACAACACGTATAGTTGTGAAACTCCACTAAAGCTGTGAAATTTCAATCCAACACGGTTTCCATATCCAACACCACAAATCCATTCAATTTGGTTTAATCATGAATATAATATTCAATCTGGCAATAGGGTTGCCCGAATTAATCTTTTTATAGGACAATAATAACAAGAAAATTAGAAAATATTAATTTTAGAAATATAATAGTTGAAATAACTTTTGTATTTGCAGTTGGTCCCAAAGAAGTGCCGCTTCGGCTGTTTATTGCAAACATAGTGAGTGCCATACCAATAGTAAATAACTCAATGGTACTAAATCAACTATCTTTATAATGAGATCAATCACACATTTTCGTAGTAAGCTACTTAGTTTAAAAAAAATAACAGGTAAAACTTTTCTCATGGAAACATCTTTCTATGAGCATGAATATTCTTACCGTGAGCTTTGTTAAGTTTTAGATTTTTCAGTGAAGTATTGTAAAAGAGCAGATGCTGAAAACTACTTATTTGTTTTCGCTATCGTACAAGCCACAAGTGCCAGATCATTATAAATCTAGTATTACACGAGTGATGATTAATGTTTAAATTCAAATATTGTTTTAAAGATATGTATACGCGGGGCGGGCAGCGTTTCGGAAACTTCGCGAAGTCTTCTCGTCAAAAATACCTCAGTGCCTCAAGACAAGAGTCTTCGACCAATGTGTGTTACCAGTGATGACTTATGGCACTGAAACGTGGTCTCTTACTATGGTCCTCATAGATAAGCTCAAAGTCGCACAACGAGCTATGGAGAGGGCTATGCTCGGGGTTTCTCTACGTGATCGAATCAGAAATGAGGAGATCCGTAGAAGAACGAAAGTCACCGACATAGCTCAGAAGATTAGCCAGTTGAAGTGGCAGTGGGCAGGGCTCATAGCACGCAGAACAGATGGCCGATGGGGCCGAAAGGTTCTGGAGTGGAGACCACGGACCGGCAAGCGCAGCGTAGGTCATCCACCGACACGGTGGACAGACGACCTGAGGAAGGTCGCAGGACGACGTTGGATGCAGGCCGCGTCCAACCGGTCCTTTTGGAAAATCATGGGGGAGGCATATGTTCAGCAGTGGACGTCCTACGGCTGAGATGATGATGATGATACGCGGGGACCTAATAGGTTCTGACTTAGAGACGCAATAGCACACTTATACAGAATAAAACATGACACAATAAACCTGCCTATATCGACAGTTGAACCCCAATAATCCACATGAAAACCAATAATCAGTATGATATTATGCTGTGGAAGTATGCGAAGTAGATTAATCAAGCCGTAGGATCGTCTGTCTTATTTTACGACCCGCATATACAGTTGAACTTATTCTAGCAGGAGTAAAAAAATAATATTGAAGTGTTGCCTTGTCATTTTATAGTTAACTTATGAAGCAAATTTATAAGTGTGACATGTTAGGCAAAAGCCCAGAAAAGTATGTTATCTTCATTATAGAGCGGTACCAAACGTGTTGTTTGTGTGCGCGCTCGTGCACACAAGTCTCAGCACACACACTATGACAAATATCTAGACTGCCAAGGTTACACTAGTCAGGGTTGACACGTCGCATCGTAGCTATGTGTAAGTACATACGTCACGCGCCCTCCGCACAGACCGGTACCACCCGCCCTTACCGCGTAGGTACCGAACTCAGAAAGTCAAGACAGAATGTTGTGAACAGAGAAGTGCGGCCGGGTGAAACTACGCCTCGGCGTGTCCATACGAGTACATATTTACATACAAAATCTACAACGAAACTACGCCTTGGCGCGTCAGTCAAACTATCGCGGCGCGTGAAAGCAACACTTAAAGTTTTAATTATCATTTAATTAAAATTTATTAGTTATTGATATTTTTTTAATAACTTTAATATAATTTGAATTACCATGACAGTACCGAGTCACGCACATGTAGTTTAGAAAACCGGCCTCACTTCTCTGTCCACAACATACTGTCTTGACTTTTTTATTTTGTCTGAGGTACCTAATGATTATTTTATACCTTGATAAGGAGTAACCTACTAGTGTAGTAGTTTTGTAGTAAATAATCATGACTATTATATATGTATTAATTTGTTATAATATAGGTAATATAATTATGTACTTATAAAACTTACAGATATAAACAACCCTGCGTGTGCAGGCTCGGATAGGCATTTAAATCTCTTACGGGCCGCCAGATGATCTATTTTCTAGTGTTACCATGTGTAATAAGGACTATATTAGTCTAAAAAACTAAAGTTAAGACTAGATTAGCATTTTTAACACACATTCGGTTTTAATAAGAAATAAACAAAACTCTTGGCAAAACATTTTGTTATTCTCTTCTATTTAAATATTCAGTTAAATTTGTAAAAATAATCGTGTAAAAGTTATTTATGTTGGAATACAATTGAATCTTACACTGAAATACCCACAAATCTCTTTAATTTAAAAAGATCCAAATTGTCAGGAAACACAGTTGACGGAAATGAGTCCCATTGCTCAGGCTATACTAAACGGGATTGATTTGTACGAGCATTGGTAATATACAGGGTGTACCGAAATTCAACGATAACCTGGTACCGGGCGAGATGCCAAAGTATACCAGTTATAAACAACATCAATTTTTTTCCAACATGTCAAAGTTAACTGACGATAATTTTGTAAACCATTAGTCGTCAAAACTTAATATATTTCACTAAGTTATCAATGTTTATTATTTTGATTTGTGGTTGTGATTATGCACTGTTATTTGTGATGCATTATTAAAACAAGTACAATTTGAAAAATGTAATACCGACTTCCATTCTATTCAGTTATTGGAGTGTCACTCAAAAGTACTGGACCGAATTTGATTAAATTTAAATGGGACTACAAGGAAAGTACCAGCTTTCAAACAAAAAAAATTGAGAATCGGTTAACCCTATCGAGAGTTATGAGGTAACAAACATAAAAAAATAACAGGCGAATTGAGTACCTCCTCCTTTTTGGAAGTCGGTGGAAAAACACTATGAAATGTTTTCAACATTTTCGAAAAATGCCTATTATAGCTTGACTAAGTGACATGGATTTTTTTTCCTATTTTTTCATATCTGGTATACCTTGGCTCCTCGCCTGTTACCAGCTTAGATTACCGTTGAGTTTCTGGACACCCGATATATATGTATATTGACAGCCAAAATTAATGGAATCCTCCCGGAAGACATCCAATCGTAGATTGTAGAGGCAGGTTTTCAGAAGGGTTTATGTGATCCGAGTTAACATTAATTTGAGTTTCATTTCTAGCGACGTGGATTATTTCGGTACTGGAGAGCAGGTTTTCCTGTTTCCTATTGTAATTTAAGTATAATGGACTCTTTGTTACACGAGTCAGTAATGCAGTGATGATGGCAGCCTGGAGCAATGCTAAGATAAACTAACGTATGTAAGCTAACGTGGTTTATACGCATTTTTAAATTTTAAAAGGGAATCACTCGCGTAAATAAATCAGATCTATCGAACTAGTTTCAACCACATCCGGGGTATTTTTAAGGAGAGTGCAGAACGATCGCGGCCGTAATTATAGTTTGAAAGATCTGAGTTAGTAGCTAAATGCAACTATAGTTAGAAAGATTAGTTATCTATTATTTATACTAATAATATTATAAAAAGGAAAGATTTATTTGTTTGTTTAAAATAGGAAACGGGGCCGATTTGAAAAAATCTTTCACCATTCGCATTCAAGGATAATGTTTTAATATTTTTGTATGAACACAGGCACGGTACATATTTAGATTCATTGTTATCATCATCCATCACCACGCCGCGGAGGGTAGCTAGTTTTTTTTTATTTTTTTATTTTATGTCTAACTTAGTTGTAAAGATCGAACTAACTTATTTATGTTTGTAGTTAAAGTGATAACCATTTCTCAACTCAATACTAGACACTTTGTATAATGCCTGGGCTTTCAGTGATTATATACCGGGAGTATATATACGTTTGGATAAATAAGATAATTTTGTAACTCTGCCGCGCCACTAATCCTCACTATGTAATGGCTTGCATTATATATCTACGTATATTGGTTCCATATGAATATTATTGTCCGAATTCTATAAACTGAAGTGTGGCTTCTCTATTTTGACCGCAAATCGAAAATTACACACATACGATGTGTTTGTAAACTATTTCAGATTGAAGTTTGTATGTAACATGGCACATAACATAACACTTTATATAAGTGTTCACTTGTGTACTATAATATACGTACGTATACGTACGTATAAGTGTACTAGCTTCATCTTCCGTCATTGTAGTTATGTTATACCTCGTGTTCCGTAAAATCGTTTTGCGATTATATTATTACCAGCCAACCCGCCCGCGGTTTCGCTCGCATGACCTCGAGGGATACGGCTCCTATAAAATAAAAGTAACCTATATTACTTATTATATGCTGATAATCCCGTCAAAATCAGCTCAGCCTTTACAGAGATTATTTAATTAAATATAAATACTCTATTATTTATGCTTAAGTGTATTATCACCAAGTTTTGAGTGAATCGAACCAGGAATGATTTCTTCCATAACATCATCATCATCATCAGCCGCAGGTTCCACTGGTGAACATATGCCTTCCCCGGAAATTTTCAATAGGACCGGTTGGAAGCAGCCTGCATCCAACGTCGTCCTGCTACCTTTATCCACCTTGTCGGTGGACGAGCTACGCTGCGCTTACCGGTCCGTGGTCTTCACTCTAGAACCTTTCGGTCCCATCCGGCATCTGTTCGGCGTGCTAAAAAATATATATTTCATATCAACTACCTATATACAAAGTTTCGTGGTTATATAATCGACAATGACAATCTCCCATACAAACATTCATCCCCTGTTGCTATTTTTTAAAACTTAAGGTAACTTATATCTTTTCTCAATGTGTTAAAAAGTTAGGTTTAAAAAGATTTAAAGGGGCTTAATGGGGGCCGTTTAGTGGGTGACAAGTCACCACTTGCCTAAATATTTAAGGTAAGACTAAAATTGGCAGGTGCCGCAGACGAGCCAATTTTTTACTACTTTTGACTTTTTAAAGGACACTGAAATAATAATGATAATAATATAATTATAGGACAATCCACATTAGGTCTGCGGGTCCCACATTAACAGACAGAGCCCGTACTATGGTAACCTGATGACCTGATGACAGGTCAAACTGACATGCACACAAATGTTTGACCTGTAAAGGGATCGAGCCCGGGACTTACAAGGCAGGGTTGCTACTAACTACGCTAACCAGTCGGTCACCTTGATGCGTGGGAAAAATGTTTCAATAAAATGTTTATAGGTTTCTTTAGGATTTGTTTTATAGGTAGATGATTTAGGACTAGAGTGAAAGCACATGTTCCGACATTACTGTTATTTTATTGTGTTATAAAATGTGTCAACTATAAATTTATGATAAGTAATAAAATTACAAGAAATTGGTATTGGTCTCAAAATTTATTTCCAATTCGTTTAGTACATGGCTTATAGTTAAGTTTAGGGGCAAAATAAGTAAGAAGTTATTGAATAACTTAATATTACATATATAAAAAGGGTATTTCAAAAAGGGGGGGTCGATGTTGACAGTGTCACAAATCCTGTGTGCATCCACAAAATGTTACTGTTTGGTCCGGCGGCGTCATTGGTCCGTTCTTCTTCGTAAACGATGATGGCGAGGCCATTACTGTCAACGGCGAGCGCTACAGATCAATGATTAACAATTTCTTTTGGCCTGAATTGAACGATATGGACGAGTATAACTTACGCGTTTAGTAATATTATTCTATATTAAAATCGCAACATAGCCAACCGTAGAGTAGTAAATATTTGATTTATCTAATTGTAACGCGTATACTGGGCCGCGATCAGAACCTCGGTGTGAGCGCACTCGGAGTGCAACTTTTCGCACTAACGCCGTTCCGAACCTCGGAGCGTCGCAACTTTTTAACCATCAAAATCCATCGGTAATCGGTTGCAACCTGCATTTGACATAACTTTGACCAATCAGACTACAACAAATTTCTCTTCTTTTCTCTTCTCAATGAAAATTAGGTAAGGATCAAGTGATCTGTCAATGTCAAATTTGTCAAATGTGAGCGCGGCGCGCGGCTAATGCGATCGTCACGCGGCCGACTGGCCGTAGTTGCTTTCCGCACTAGAGCGGGCGATACAAGACGCGCGGGTGAAATCTTAAATTTTCCTGGCATTTGGCGCACTCTTAACGCGCCCTCCGAAGCACGGAAAATAGATATATATCAATACTTAGATACAGATCAACGTTATGTGCATCATACGTAGAGTCTGACCCCAATATTTTTACCAGTCTATAAGAAAAGGCTTAGTAAGTAATGGCCCTTCACACGTGATATAACCCGCGGCACGTAACTCTAGCGCTGAGCGAAATGTGGAGGAGATATCTGCGCATGGGTACAGTCGCGCACATGTCACAGAGAGAGAAAGGAGTCCCTCGTCTTCGATGTGACAGAGAGAGACAAGAGTCCTTCGTCCCCCCTGTTATACCCAATTTTCGACTTCTGCACAATAACGGTCAGCGCTAGAGTTACGTGCCGCGGGTTATACTGAATAGAAGATAGTGAGGTGATAATTTGAATGTAACTACTATGATCGCCCAGGTGATCGCATACACGGGTGATCAAAGGACACTATAGAGTCACTTATGATTAGGTACTCAAATAACTAATAAAACGGACTTTCGACAGATGAGGCCTACAAATCTGGTAAACCGTGGAATTAAACATGTTTTTACTATACTAGAAACAAAGTTCTGGATAACACGATGGTTTGTTAATGATGATAACTAACGCTAGTTGAGATATATATAGATATATATGTGCTTACATATATATAAAGTAAAGTAAATAAGTCTATCTAATTAACAATTAGCTAGTAAAACATGATTATAAAATACAAAACCTAAAATAAACGTAATTAAAATATACCTACAATGAAAACTAAACAAAAGAGACTTTTCCATTTTAGTTTGTACAAAACTGTTGCCAGTAATATAACTATAAAATAATAAGTTAAATTTAAAACACTAAAATTTATACTCGTAAAATAAAAAGCCATTACCTCTCGTACTATAAGTTATTTGTTTGCCTGAAACGATCTAAGTTTGCAAATATAAAACTGTAATAAGAAAATTGTGTTAAAGTCATTGTTATCTCTCAAGTTCGAGATTAAGGTGACTGCTCTAACTTTTTGAGACGAATTTATGGTATACTAAGTTTAAGTGTATACGAAAGTAATTTTCAAACGTTTTCAAAATTCTTCTCTGAGATAGTAAGAACAATTTTCTTAATATTTGATACAGACACAGCCAGACGTGCTTACTAACTTACATACTTCTTTATTATTTACTTTATTAGCTGGTGCCCGCGACGTCGGCTGCGCAATATTAGTACTTCGAGTAGCTTATTATCTTCTCCAAAGCCATATCTATCTTTATACCAAAACGTCATACAATAGTTACATGGTTATATAAGTAAATTTAAATACTTAGTAAATTAATCAGTAAAAACGAATAATAAAATACAGTACCTACGTATACCTATACAAATATAAAATTAATAACCATGAAAAAACTGTCATTAAATTTCATCACCCTTGACGGCATTTGTGTTACATTTCATCACCCTTGACGGTCGTCGAGCATGTCTAGTGTATCAGCTGTCAAAGGATATCGTGCTTTTGACTTAGAAACTGACACACACTTTGACAGAACTGCCATCATCACGATCTTGACGTAGACCTTATTATTTTGTATATACTTTGCCCAAGAATATTTCTAACGCTTTTTCACCCGCGTGGTGATGGATGATGATGATGATGACGATGAAAAGTATCCTATGTGTTAATTCAGCCCCTCATCTACCTCCATACTAAATTTCATCAAAATTGGCTCCACCGTTTGTGCGTGAAAGAGTAACAAAGATCCATATATCCACACATCTATACATCCATACTCACAAACTTTCGCGTTTATGATATTAGTAGGAAGTAGGATAGGATAGGATATCACAAACTTACCCACACATTTTTATGTAAGTGTGCGTGAGCAGAAGGTGGCCACTGCCTGCCAAGATCTCTCGCTGCCAAGCATAGTGTTTACCACGCTCTGCAGGGAGAGATCTCCGCCTATTATAGATTTAAGTGTGTGCCACTGCGGGCCCCATGCAGCACACACTTCCACCGTGTTAAGCGCCGTATCCTCCAGCGCCCAGTAAGTTAGAAATTTACTTCAACTCCATAGTGACGAGTGATAAATCAAAGTTGGCTTTGGTTTGAGGCGGTAACGCGCAGGTCAATGGATGCCAAGCTTATTCGAGCTCGTAAACCGCATATATCTTTAAAACAAATAAACTTTATCCCAGAACCGATTCTCATGAGACCCCATTTCGTTCTAGACCATTTGCTTCGAATAGGTACCGATATTATTTAGATTTATTACCTTACTGTCCTCAGTGGTTTGGATTTAGGATGAAACTTAGAAATATAGAGAATAGTAAAATGATATATCTCTAATATTATGGGTTTTTACAACTCGGTGTGTAATGGGGCATTGAGACTTCGTACATTATATGAATTCCCGGTCGACGTATCCGATTCCTAATATGACAGTTTTGCCAGTAAGTAAATAGTTTAATATGTGTCAAACTTACAAGAATTTCAGTACAAAAACTATTCTTATAAATTACTAGGTATGCTCCGCGGTTTCACACGCGTGTTGATGGATGATGATGATGATGAATCAAAATATATATCCTATGTTCATCAGCGTAAGTATGACCGAGAAAAAGATGGCGTGACGACATCGTGGAGACAGCCGGCAGCACCACTGGCACAAGACCGAAAAATATGGAACGACATGCAGGAGGCCTATACCCAAATCTGGGTGCCCAATAAAAAACAAAATATTTTAATTAAGATATTTAGTATGCAGTATATATTAGTTATTTAAAATTTAAGACCACTTAGAGATATGTTACTTAGTTTAATATTGGGAATAAAGGCTTAATATTATGTTCATCAGAGGTAATGTAAGATTCGAATGGTAAAATAATTTTACTAATCGGTCCAGTTGTTTTGAAGCCTATTCAATTTAAACAAACAAATCTGTCTTCTTTATAATATAAGGTATAGATGTTTATTTTTTCACTTTCTAATTTGATTAAAACTTTGTTGCCGTCAAATTTGACAGCTTCGCTATCATTAATAATCATGGTATATACATGTGTCACTAAGTGCGCCCAGGGAAACTCCGTAAAAATATAAGAGATTTTGAATTTCAACCTTCTTTTTTACGAAAAATACATAAAATGACCACATTAAGATAAAACAATTGTTTCCCTTTTAGTTTGAAGAGTTTATAAACTCTTTGATATCCAACTAAACTGTCATACTTAATAATGTAATAACAATGTCTATAAATTTCAAGTAACTCCCTTCCGATATCAGTGTTTCATTGCGATGCAGGATGCAGGCCTTTTAACTATTCTTGCCACAGAATTAAGCACTATGTTCTTGTGTTGCTTCAAGGCGGCCCGAAAAGAGGTCTCGAATCTTACTATTCTGTAGATGAGGCGCTGGATTAACACATTATACTTTTCATCATCATCATCCATCACCACGCGGGTGTTATCGTAACTAGTTGTAAAATTCAGGATAGAAAGGGGGCAGTTCGTTCACAACTTCATTTATCTGGGAAACTCGATTTGCATTACCATTGATCAAGCCGTATGGTGTATTAGTTTTCATGGGTGACATTTTTTACTAAACCGTTCCTGAAATCATTTCGATATTAGTAATTTATTTTTCTATAGGAAAGTAATTTATATTTTATAGGTTTGTGACAGAAAACTTATTAATACGGTAGGTATTTAATGTATAATAATATTATTATGTACTGTAATATGTTTTCTGTGGTAAAGAATTTGTATTCTACTAATACTAACATTATAAAGAGGAAAGATTTGTTTGTTTGTTTGAATTGAATAGGCTCCGAAGCTACTGGACTGTTATGAAAAAATCTTTCTCCATTAGAAACCTACATTATCCTTGATGAACATATGCTATATTTGATTCTTCATCATTATATTCCATCACCACGCGGATGAAACCGCTGGCAGATTAGCTAGTCGAATTTAAGTAAACACCTTTCTAACCTAGGTCATAGTATAGAGATACAACAGTATGCTAACTAAGCATAGTTAAGCGGTAATACAGTAAACATATAGGTACGTGACCACTCGTCTTGCGGCCTCACTACTGACAGCACCGCAACATCCGCATAGGGGTCCCGTCGATGCGCATGTTTGTGTGAGTGACCCGTTTCGAACGTTTGTTGGTAGATTCTACTTGTCTCACATTTGGTGTCGAGAACTTTATACAATTAGTTTGTATTGAACCAATTCACAACTTTAGCTAGGTAATGCATTGTTAACATCATCATAGCTTAATAACTGCCTTTTAATTTTAAATAACAGTGAAGTGTCTGCAAACAATACAATCTCGTGATTCTTCTCTACATAATAAGGTAAGTCATTAATATAGATTAAAAACAAGAACGGCCTTAGTATTGAACCTTGTGGAACACCCATTGAGATTATAGAGCCGGGCGATTTTTTACTATTTATGTCAACCCTTTGAATTCTATCATTTAAACATGAAGTCAAAAGGTTGAGAGCCATGTTACTAATACCGTAGTGTTGTAATTTCCTGACAAGTATATCATGTCGAACGCAGTCAAATGCCTTAGATAAGTCACAAAAAACACCTAAGGCATCCTGAGAGTTCTCCCAGGCATCAAACACATCTTTTATAAGTTCTATACCTGCGTCTATAGTAGAGCGATTCCTTGTAAACCCAAATTGATTTTTATGGAAAATTTTGTTACCACTAAAATGAGTTTCTAATTGGTGTAATATATTTTTTTTTTAAATCTTACTTGGCGTAGGTAGTATAGAAATAGGCCGAAAATTTGTTGGATCAGTAGTACTACCAGTATTGAATAAAGGAACCACCTTACTATGCTTCATTAGGTCAGGAAATACACCACTTGCAACACAACTATTAAACACAGCTGCTAGATTGGGTGCAATGATATCTATAATTGAAGAAACGGTCTTCACAGAAAGACCCCATAGGTCTGCCGTATTTTTGCATCAAGACTTTTGAAACTGCTTACAATATCTTTGCAATTAACTACTGAAAATTTAAAAGTAGTGTCACATTCAGTTACACTTTTTCAGTAAGATCTCAAGAATGCGAAAGTCAGTGTTAAAAAAGATCACGTATATATTTAAAAATATAAGTATGATTTGTCCTGACTGATTCATCAATATAGATCCTAAACTGCTGAGGTTAAAAGCTTGCAAATTTGTACGGCAGTTGATGTTTTTATTTTGTAAACAGCAACAAAATTTATTTATGACGCTTCGTATGCCTTAGATGAACGCGAAAAGTCACTAGCAGGACATCTATTTAAAATATATAATAAGTACTTACCAGTGTTTTTCCGGTCCGGTCAATACTCTTAGTTCCGGAGAATACCTGCGGCAAACAAAAATACAAACTTACATACAATTCCTTTTCATTGTAATAATTAATACATATTTTATTACGAGAGTCGTCAATATCGATCCCTATACATACGTTTATTGCACCAACCGCAAATAATAGTTCTTTAATCATAGTAAATTAGTTTTTTTTGTTATTAACCTTTGAAGCTCTAAAGGGAACTATAATTTGCGATCAACGTTCGCAAATAACACGCGAAAATCCGCCATTTAAAAAAATGCGCGCGGTCGTGGTGATTTAATTGTAGTAAAATAACTATTGGAGATATTTTGTATCTGTAAACGGCATAAAGTAATACTAATTAAAGTACATATTAACAGTTTCAGATTTTTTCCTTTGTATGTTCTTCTTACCAAATTTCGTGATTATAGTTTATCTATTATCGCGTTGATTTTTTTGTTGAAAGAGACCATAGATATCATAATCATATCATAATCATATCATGATCATATCATAATCATATCATAATCATATCATAATCATATCATAATCATATCATAATCATATCATAATCATTTCATAATCATTTCATAATCATATCATAATCATATCATAATCATATCATAATCACATCATAATCATATCATAATCATAGCATAATCATATCATAATCACAGCATAATCATATCATAATCACATCATAATCATATCATAATCATAGCATAATCATATCATAATCACAGCATAATCATATCATCAATCACGGGCCCAGTGCGGATTGGTGAATAGGTTAGTGGCTAACCCATGTCGAAGTTTTCAGGCCTCCCGAAGGCCTTCAACATAGCCTAACGACTGTTGTCCAACGACAAACAACCGAGACCGATAGCTTGACGTGCCCTCCGAAGCACGGAAGCGCTCAGTTAAATAATGCCATTAGCGGTCACCCGTCGAAGTCCTGACCGCAGCAAGTGTTGCTTAACTTGTTGATCGGTTGACATCGCCAAGTCGAACTCCGCTACGAGCGCTTTATTTTAGATATGAATACTGTATATAAATATCAACTTGTCGCCTATACGCGTTCCTGTGAAAAATGGTCTTGACAGAAGGACAACGGAGAAGAAAGTTAAAATATATATATATATATATATCTAAGGTTCCATTTTCATACGCCTTTTTACAACAACATTTACAAATATGCGCCTTATTATAAAACGAGAACTTATAGATAGTCCCGACTTTATATTGTAGCTTAAAGGTCGGTATTTTTATTTAATAATACTGCCCATTTTCGGCTTTCCGTGAACAGGTTCCGCTTCAAAATATTATATAGTCAATAAATCAACTTAGATTTTAAAATAGTTACTGTGCTGTGTTTATATATCAAGATAATTTAAACAATATTTATTTTGATAATATCCTGTTTTATAATTGATTTCATATTGTGTGGTGTGAGTGACGTACCGGTAGCACGTAAATACTCCCAAAATTGCACTTCCGGCTTGGATATTACGTTTAAACCATAGACCTTGAGGTAGCGTTTCTCGGAGTACCGCTTACGTTTATGGTTTCACATTCAAAGTTGTTGTTTGTTGAACTATTGTTATGGCAACACATACAACAACGCCACTTCTTATCATTCACTTCATTGTGATAGCAAAGAGAATTTAATGTGATAGCGGCATTGTGAAATTGTCTGATAGATTCATTGAGAAAACCAGCCCCTTCTATATTGATAGATTATTGACAGCCAAAATTCACAGCAGGCATATTGACCACCATCTAATTTACATATAAAAATAGCCTTACCAAACATTTTGATAAAAAGTTATTATAATATTCTCTTACCTACTGATATAATCTAACAACCCTATATCACAATAATACTTAAAGCATCTGTCCACGAAAAGCCATAATGTCCATACATTTGGTTATTTTCCTTTGGTTAAACAATAGTTTCTTGTATGGCGCTGAATCTTGGACTCTGAGGGCAGCTGAAAGACAAAGGATAGACGCTTTTGAGACGTGGGTCTGGCGCCGTCTTCTACGAATACCATGAACAGCTCGCTGCACAAATGTACCTATCTGTCTTAGAGCTAAACTTAGAACGTTACTAAAGACTCTTTAATATGCTTATACCGAGCATTACATTACTTCGGTTATATTGCGCGAAGCTCTGACAACCTTGATCATCTTATAGTAACTGGCAAAATTGAAGGTAAAAGACCAAGAGGACGAAGCTCTAAGCGATGGACGGATCAGGTATCGGAACAGCTGGAGATTCCTTGCAGCACAGCTCTACATCAGGCCAGCAAAAGAACTCGGTGGACATACACAATAAACAAACTGCAACGAAGGAGTCACGATCCTCAGTAATGATGGATAAATTAAGGTAGAAGAAGCTATAGTTTAAACTCGAGACTATATTTAGTCCTCGTTTTTAAGGCGATTCGTATTCTTCTTAAGAAGACAAACTCAAACTCAAACTCAATTATTTATTGCTATCATATGTACATTGTATTTTAGATGTTACAGTTATGGAAGGAAACATATGACCCTATTTGGGTGTAGCAATATGGTTTATGAGCGAGCCGATTCATTCAAGTTAGTCAAAATAATTATTAACAAAAACATTAGATGCATGAATCATTCATGAAAAAATATTATCCCTTTCTTCAGCCTTTAAGTCGTTTGGTATTTTATTGAATATTTTTATTGACATAACATTTGGGCCAGAACTGTGCATTTTTAATTTAGACACAGGTAGTACTAACTTATATACAGATCTTGTTGGATACCGCCGAGGTAGGTCAGTTTGTTTAATAAAGAATTGTGGGTATTTTCTAACAAAGGTGGTTACTTCTAATATATATATAGATGTCATGGTCAAAATTTTGTACTTAATAAAATATGGTTTGCAGCTTTCCGGCTCTTTTATATTAGCGAGAACACGGATTAACTTTTTTTGGGAAAGAAAAACCTCTTCCGCATCTACACTGTTTCCCCATAACAGTATTCCGTACCGTAGCCATGCAAAAGCATAAGCATAATAACATGACAAAGCTGTTTTGAGGTGAGTTGCCTTACGTATTTCTCTTAGAGCATATTTCACATATTATGCTCTAAGAGAAACACTCGAGAGTTTGTTCTTAATTTTTTCGATATGACTTTTCCAATTTATGTGGGTGTCTATATTTAATCCCAATAATGAAAATGTGTCAACGCATTCCACTTTGGAGTTATTGTAAGCAAAGTCTATCGCGAGAGGGGGGTTTTTGATAAGGCTTAAATTGCATGGTTTTAGTTTTTGAATAATTAATGTCAAGGTTATGTATATTCATCCATTCTATTAAAATATTAAAAATGTCAGTGAGGTTTTGATTTAAATTACTATTATTATTACATGCTGTCAATATTGATATGTCATCTGCGAATAATACACATGAGTCATTTATTATTTTTGGAAGTTCATTATTGTATACTAAAAACAGGATCCATCCGAGAACACTGCCCTGAGGGATGGAATTTTTTCCTTTTTTGGAAGACTTTAAGACGAAGCCCAAACAATTACCGATCGATTTACATTTTCTTCTTAAATCTAGATGAGTAGTAATTTGCCACAGAAATCAATAGATAACCTCATTACTAGAGACTGCCGCGATGCTAACAGTTGTAGTGTCTCATACTGGCGATCGGTGCATACCTATTCTTCATTGTTTTCTTAAAACGTATCTAAATTTATACAAGAAAGTCGTAAGAAACTCCATAAATCTTTATGGCGCGCTCTTTTCAAAGCCCCTATTCACTTTGATAAGGTGAACATTCCTGATTGCGAGCCAATTCTGCTAAAATACAAGAAAGGAACTTCTAACTGACAAGTAGGTCCTGGCCTTACTGTCAGCGATCTAACTGGAATTTAAACTGTTGAGTTCCAAATCATGATCATATGATCATTTATCATAATCATTGATCATAATTTTTCTTTTTCTTCTTTCTCATCTCAAAGCAAATGAACTTTAGAATCAACTAAGGGTGGTAGGCGACAGTATCCAAGCATAAATGAGGCGACTGCCGGCAGTCGCGTTACCTCTACGCACGTCACTCTGCCGCAAAATCTTATCGGTTTTTGAATAATTGGTTAAAAACCATATATAAAGTCTGTTGCAAACTTTTAAATGTAAAATAAATCAATTTTTAAACGGTTAAAGTAATTCATTTACTAATAATAATATAAATTTAATCGAACCATTAGTGCCTTGTGAATTGTTCAATTTCTTTTTACAAGTGGAATCGTACGTTTGCTTATTTATATATAGTTACATCAAGTGATATTTTTTTTCAAAGAATCCAGGGTCATGTCACAGTCACATAATCCATCAAAGGTCATCATAGGGCCAGACACAATAGAAATTTCATTGTTATAATATAACGACTCTTGAAGGGATAAATAAGTTTGTCATTAACGGCCGGTGCACATAACCTATCTATCGCCGGTTTACCTACTAGAAATAGATATTTGACACTATTTGTTGACGTTATCTCAAATTTCTATCGGTAGTAAAGTAAACTGTAAATAGACAGATTTGGGATCCCCATAAGTCAATTCCTACCGAAGTCACGTTCTAGTAATGGATGCATTACTAAAATTTACTGAAGCAGTTGACGAGGAAAACAAAAAAAACATGATTTTGTACGCTAATGGTGGGTACACATGTACGTACATGCGCGATGAGCATGTTTCATCCGAGCATGACTATCTACAAACATGCTCGACCCTGCGTCTTCACGTAAAAGCTTGCTCGAAGAACATGTTTAGTGCGCGTTGAAACTCTTCGAGCAATGGACGATTCGTTGTTGTGTTTGGTGGGCATCGCCTGCTACATTTACTGTCAGGGAAAAATACGCGAAGAAAGCTCGTCGTCGCTGGGTTAGGCCAATGTTACAAAGAAGAGAACGTCACAGTCATGTTAATTTGATAAAAGAGTTAGAACCTTAAGAGTTTCGTAACTATTTACGAATGAATATGACTCTATACAATAACTTGCTACGTTTGGTAACGCCTAAATTGGAAAAACAAAGATACAGTGATGAGAAAATGCATTAAAGTAGATGAGAAATTGAAAGTGACGCTACGATACCTGGCAACGGGAAGATCGTACAATGATCTACAATACAGCGCAATTATTTCAAAACAAGCCCTGAGCTCAATTATACCTGAAACCTGTAATGCAATTTTTGAGGTTATGAAAGAAAAATACATGAAGGTATGTGAGAATTTAAATTTATTAAGTAGTTATGTGTAGGATCTTTATCTTATCTTTATCTTTCGTAGGTTAAAATTTTGAATATATTGTGCTGCAGAGTTGTTAAATCCTGGAATGGATGAAGTATATATTGTGGAGTGTACGGAGAGAGTACCCATTTGGGCCTGGAAATACATATCAATGATAAGTTTTTCTGTAATTAACTGCATAGATGGTGATAATTTTCGCATTTTATTAGCAAAATGTTTTCCCATTACCTATATCATATTCATCGTCAATTTGCTTAGGCTCAGCTAATTTATCTCCAATGAATTCAAGATTTTTTTCAGCTTGCTGCGGGATATTAGCTGTTTGATGAGATCGTTTGTTGGCTTGTCGTGGTGGCCTTACGCTACTTAGTAATTGAGTCGAGTCTTGCAAGTAGGAAGTTGAGGCTGTAAAATAGACTCGCTTGATTCATCTGTAATATGGGCAACGTCAGGCGAAGTTATCGATGAAATGTCCTGAAACAAAATAATACTATCGTCTTTTCTTGTTACAGTTTCCTACGTCTGAAGAAGAGTGGAAAAAAATAGCAAGGGAGTTTGAAGTAAAATGTAATTTCCCTCATTGCCTTGGTGCAATCGATGGAAAACATATTCGAATAAATGCCCCACCAAATAGTGGTTCTAATTACTACTGTTATAAGGATTATTTCAGTATTATATTAATGGCTGCTGTTAATGCAAATTATGAGTTTTTCATGGTCGATGCTGGGGCAAACGGACGTATATCAGATGGTGGAGTAATAAACAACACAATATTTTACAAATTACTTAAAGATCGCCAACTGAAAATTCCTCCCCCCGAAAAAACTGGAAAAAGTGAAGATATTTTACCCTTTGTATTTGTCGGCGATGAAGCTTTTGCTTCACGAACAGACTTTATGAAACCATATTGTTCAAAATCACTTAACCACGATAGGAAGATATATAATTACCGTCTTAGTCGTGCAAGAAGAATAGTCGAAAATGCTTTTGGAATTCTCGCTAATAGATTCCGGGTGTTTCACACTCCCATATCGATTCAGTCAGTGGATAACATCAAAAGTGTTATTATGGCTTCGTGTGTTTTACACAATTATTTGATGCGAGAATCTCCAAATACATACTTAACTACTCAAGACATAGACAGAGAACATTTTGAACGAGGTACTTTAAATTCAGGATTAAGAGCTGAAATGTTATTAAATGTTACATCGACTGTTCAGACAAACTCGACAAATCAGGCTAAATTAGTCAGAGAAAAATTTGAAAGATATTTTAACAACGAAGGAGCTGTTGACTGGCAGGAAAATATGATTACATAAAGCATAAATACATACCTGTGTGCCTGGAGGATGAAATTTGCTGTCATAGTCGGATGATGTTGATTCTATGTTGGATATCGATGACATCGGAACTATTTAGTCGTCCAAAAATTAAAGAAGTGAGAAATACCACAAGCGAGGCTCATAAACTTCATCTTTTCCTTTTCCACTCCTTTTGGAATCATCACTCTTTTTTTCTCTCTTCTCCAAGATGTTCTTAGAGAATTTATCTTCTTTATTACTCCGTTCTTGTCAATATTAGGTTCAACAGTTTTGCATAATAAAATAAACGTTCATATGCTGCGTTTCTTTTACCCTTATCACTATATTCTTTTAACGTAGTTTTCCACAAGCACTCTTCCTCCTGATACATATTTATAAATTGTGCCACAAAATCCCGAGAAAATGAACGAAAGTCCGACATTTTAACAGCGCACTCGCACCCTCTTCACAAAAATATCAATCACGACTAACATGCTCGACTTCGCGTATACATGTACAAACATGTTTGCATCGAACATCGAGCAAGAATTATGGACGTTTGAATCTTGTTCGAATCGAACATTTTGGTTGGCTTCGAGCATTTGTCTTGAGACTTGCATGGTACACACGTTCGTACTTGCTCGAAATCGAGCAAGTTTATCGAGCAATTACGTACGTGTGTACCCACTATAGCCTACACTCGGGCAATACTTAACGGTTATTAAACCATTACTATTAGACGTCAAAAACGCGGACACAACAAATTCTTTTAATCTACTTTTTCTTAATTTTAAATAAGTAATAGTCATTTGAGTAGATACGTATTGGTACATCAATATTTTATTTTTCTTTTCATATGTTTATGTCTGTTGTTTATTATAATTTTAAGTACTTATGTTCGCTTTCCTTAACACGTTAAAGGGCAGTATCTACTTACTGGTAGACGCTGTGACGACACTACCGATTTTCATACATTGCTTATAGACAGATGTCATTACATTATGGTAGAAAGAGTATAATTTCATGACAGAACGCGTAGGCGTATACGTAGTAAGATGTAAGATACGTTCTAAGATGTTTCCTGTTGATGTCTTGACTGTGAACCATGTACTGCATCTGCATGCAGTCCGGGGACGGAACTCGTGGATTCATCACCTGATGGAAAGTAGTCTCGGTCCTCTACTCACCATTATCTGCATAAGGATCTTTACTCGATTGAAGAGTTGAAGCTATTTCTCTTTTTGTATTTCTTCTAATATCGTATTCGTTTTTGTTGCACTTCATAGGAATTTCTAAATGATTTCAATCGCTTTCAGCAAGACCACACCTCAACTGATAAGGTTTAAAATTCACTGGAGGACGCCATTTTGAGCTTATTCAAAGGTAGTGCATAAATTATAGCAAAGGAAACCGAAGTAAATACGCTGAAATTAGATTTATTTGAATTTTGGATGACGTAACTATTATTTGATCTGAACATTTGGGGACAATACGGCTAATTTTGTTTGGGGTTTGAGCCCACGGCCGGTGAGCTGAGCATTCAATGGTTGAATCGAAGTTTGTAAGAAAAGTTTTGATTTTTGTAAGGGACTACCTGAGATGCCAGGGGCTTCAATCACTTCACCCCCTGGGGGTTAAATTTCCAATAACTCTTCCTTACGCATCACTGCCAAAGTTTTGTAGCCCCCAGTGGTTTGGCTCAGCATTGATGAATTAGTCAGTCAGTCAGTCAGTCAGTGAGTCGGTCAAGACGTACGATACGAGTAGGTAGTCGATTGTCCTTTAATGTCTTGTATATTGTTTTTATTTTACTTATGTTTAGGTACTAAGCATTTTACTTCGCGCAATAACTAACTGCAAATATTACTTCCTATCGTTGTTATAATATATATATAATAATACATAGTAATTGTATATTATGAGTAAATATGTATTAGTTTGTAAATATTTTTTCTAGCTACATTCTTCAGTTTTGCTATATGTACACTTGTTTTATACACCACCGCCTTTATAAGTTTATGCCTATATCTTTGGCGCATGGTCGTCTGGAAGAGGTCGCTCTGACCGACAAAACCGCCCATTGTGACACTGATAATGTTAAGTATTGAGTTGTCCTGAAATATTTTTGTTTGTGCACTTTTTCGTATTTCTTTATTTGAAACATATATTTGTAAATAAAATACATTTATTTGACATACAAACACGCAGATACCTAACAGTAATTAATGATACCATTATAACTAATGCAAAATTAACACAGGCTCTAGGTACTCGTATATTGTGATGTCAAACAGGCCCTGTCTTAGCATAATGCTGGCTCACATTAGTAAACAGGTCAACGCTGGTTTTCTGATTGAGCGAAGGATAAGGTGACTTCAGGGGCGGTTCCCCGACTACATAAATATATGAGGACAAAAAAGAACTAAGAACTTAATATAAACATATAGGAAATAATAATGATAAAATAAATAAATGAAAAATATATAATATCTAAAATGTTGTATTTATAAGATGGTTGTATAAGTGAGAGTAGAGTGCTGGCTATTTCATAGACTTAAATACAGTTACTTTTACTTTTCTACCGACTTCCGAAAAAAAGAGGAGTTCATAACTTTCGATAGGGTGAACAGATTCTCAAAATCCTTTTTTCGTTTGAAAACTGGTGCTTCCCTTGTGGTCCCATTAAATTTCATCAAATTCGGTTCTAGTAGTTTTTGAGTTACACTCCAATAACTGTTTTTCACCAAAGAAATAGAATGGAAACCTGTATTAAATTTTTAAAATTGCAATTGTCTCGGCTATGGTTATTAGAGTTATTAGAAGTAGAAGTAGAGTTGTAACACACGCAGCAGATTGACCCTGATGACGAACCAGTACGACATGAACTTCCTCGGCGTTTCTATTTCTAGCGTAGTAAAAATCCACTGGGATAAGGTGAGATATTTATCTTATGCACTTTAGCGTTGACAAAAGTACTCTAAACTAAAGGTGTTCAATGAGTTTAGAGTTCGAATTGGTGGTGGTAAATCATTCCAGCACCGAGTTGCTGCGAATTTAAAAGAACCATTGAATGCAATAGATTTGTGTCTCAGCGTAACAAACTCGTGAGTACATATCCTCCTAGGATAGTGGGAATTTTCTCGCGCCCATTTAAGCTTATTATAAATATAAGGAGGTGTTTGATTAGAAATGATTCCATAAAGAAGGGTCGCGTGGTGGTTTCTACGCGGTTTCATTTTTAATAGGTTTGAAGAATTCGAAAAAGGAGTAACGTGCGTGCAAGGTGGAATATAAAAACAAAATCAAGCGCATGCATTTTGAACGCGCTGGATCAGCCTTTCAGTCCAACTTAGCAGGCATGATCCATACACCACATCGCAGTAATTTAACCTGGATAAGATTAAAGATTCACATAAGGCGACACGGACATCCTCGCTCAGATATGAACGTATTGTATATAATAATTTTAGACGATAAAAGCAGTTACGCACACTTTCAGTCATATGTTTTTCAAAATTGAGGTAATTTATAGTGTCAATAAAAAGTACGGACTGAACGATCAGATTTTACGGCGGTAAAATGGCGTGAGTTTTTATAGCCTTACTTTATCAGTCTAGCCAAAAAAAATGTTATATATATAACATTTTTTTAATCAGCCCGTTATGTTCCCACTACTGGGACTCAAGCCTTTGTTTCATTTAGACAGAGGAGTAGGGCTTTAATCCACCACGCGGGCCCAATGAAACTTGGAAACAGGCTAGCGGCGAACCCATGTCGAATTTTTCAGAGCAGCTCAAGGCCTTCGACATAGTCTAATGACTGTTTTCCTGAGACAAGCAACTGGGAAAGACGGTTTAACGTACTCTCCGAAGCACAAAAGCGCTCAGTTGAATAATGCCACTAGCGTTCACCTATCCATTTCCTGACCGCGGCAAGCGTTGCTTAACTTGATGATCGGTTTAGATCGCCAAGAATCTCAACCGTGTAGGTATCCACAAAATAAGGCTGGATCCTCTATTGAATAACCAACTTGTATTCCCAGATATTTTAAGGCTCGTACACACTTTTTATTATTTATATTCTTCTTTGGCTATTCGTACATCAGATTTGAATTAAAGTCAAATCAGATCATGTTTATTTTTCAGAATATAGGTTAATAGCCTACTTCAAAATTATATAGCCAAATTAATTAAATCTTCTTTATTTAATTTAAGCTAACTTTTAAGGTCAGCTGTGAACCCTAGCTCCCACACTAGGATTCCCTGAGTCAAAGTAATCAAATAATAGTAATAATCAAGTTCAATCAAATTCAAGTCGCAGTCCCGAGATTTTTACTGCCCTTTAAAAGGCTGTTGGCAGCGGGGCAGAGTCCAAACTACTGGCGATGAGATCTGCAAACTTAGGAGCTTCCCGTCCGTGACTTGGCAAGGAGTGTACTTTTATCAAAATAATACATTATTGTAATAAATTATTATTATCTGTCCACGTTTTTAAAAATACCTGGCTGTCGTTTGACTAAGACACAAACATCTCTAATATACATACACGGTAGAGGAAGTATGTTGTACTAGCTGGTGCCCGCTATTGCGTCTGCGCAGGATTAGTATTTAGAGTAGCTTATGATCTTCTGATAGGACATACCTCTAAACGAAAATGTCATAAAGTATTTACATGGTCAAACGCAATTGCTATTATAGTATTATATTATGAGTAATTTTAAATAATTAGTATATCAATCAGTAAACGTTAATAATAAAATATAGGACTTACGTCACATACATACACTCTTTTGCAAAAAAACGGGCACCTAAGGATATTTACGTTCTAAGGTCGATTTTAGTTAATTAAATGAAATTTATTTCTTTGACGTAGTCTGTATAATACTTATAATAATATATATATATAGACTTATAATCGTGTAAATTAATGCGCGTGAAGTGAATTCGAGCAATTAAAAGAAAAAAAAAACGATGGATTCTTTAAAATCGATGTACACGCCCAAACAATAAGAAGTGGTCGGCAATAAAGACTAGTTTTTTTTTTTACTTTTTTTAATTAAACAAAGTTACAAATGTAAAAACCTAATAACGAGTGTGACCTCCTCTTGCCAAAATCACAGCTTGAATCCTTCTGGGCATGCTTTCCACGATGTTTTTAATAACGTTTTGAGGAATACGTTCCCACTCTTCTGCAATGGCTCTTTTTAGCTCCCTGATGTTTTGTGGAGCAGGTTGCACTGATCTTACCCGTCTCTTTAGAATATCCCACACATGTTCAATTGGATTGAGGTCAGGACTTCGAGCTGGCCAATTTAAACGACGGATCCCAACTTCTTGCATGTACGCTTCCACGTCGCCAGAACGGTGCGGGCGAGCATTATCGTCCATAAAAATGGAATCTTCCCCAAGTGCAGTCAATGTGGGTTGTGCATATGGAATTAGGACTTCCATTATGTACCGGTGTGCATTTAATGTTCCATTTTCTATGAAAACTAACTCCGTACGCTCCGTCGAATTAATTGCTGCCCAAAATATAACGGAGCCTCCGCCATAAGGAGTGATTTCTTCGAAACACACTTCCGCATAGCGTTCCCGTGGTCTTCGCAGCACTCGCCGGCGTCAGTCCTCTCCACACAAAGAGATTCTAGCTTCATCAGAAAACAATACTTTATTCCAGTCCTCCAGAGTCCATGAAGCACAGTTCCGAGCAAACTGAAGTCGAGCAACACGGTGCTCACGGAGTAATTTAGGGCCCCGAGCTGGGCGGTAACTCTTGATATTGGCAGCCAAAAGCCTCCTCCTGACCGTCCACAAGCTAACTTCTACTCCTCTTACTTCTTCAAGGCTCTTTTTCAGGTCCACACTTGACGCCTTACGATTACGCAACGCCTGACTCACCAAAAAGCGGTCATCTCTTGGTTCTGTGCATCGTTTCCTTCCCGAACCGGGTCTTCTTTTGACCGAACCAGTCTCTTGATACCGTTGCCAAGTCCTCTGGACAGTTGAACGACTCACATTTAGTCGCTGAGACACGTAAGTTTGCGAACAACCTTCTTCAAGTAGGGCTATAATTTTACCGGCCCTTATCGCTTTATCACTCATATCAAAAAGTGGTATTTAATGTAAAAAGAAAGATTAAATTGTTAAAATAATCCACAATAATCATTATTTTTCTTTTAATAATTTTAAATTTGGAACGTAAAGAATCATGCCAGGATGCTTCAAAAAACATGCCAATACATCGACAAATTAACAAAACCTATTTCTTGTTCTTCTTCATTGCAGTAGAGAAAACAATCTAAAGTGTCCGTTTTTTTGCAAAAGAGTTTATATAAAATTAATCACCATGGAAAATAACTGTCATTACATTTCATCACCCTTGACAGTCGCCGAACACGTCTTGTATATCGAGCTGTCAAATTGACTTGGCTTTTGACTAAGCTATCAGAAACTGACACAAACTTTGACACAACTGTCATCATTACGATCTTAACGTAGGCGGAGATCTTTTTATTTTGTCTGTGCTGTGCCCAAACATATTAGGTACGCTTTTTCACCCGCGTGGTGATGGATGATTATGATGATGAAAAGTATCCTATGTGTTAATCCAGCGCCTCATCTACCTCCATACCAAATTTCATCAAAATAGCCTCCGCCGTTTGTGCGTGAAAGAGTAAGTAACAAAGATCTACACATCCACACATTCATACACACAAACTTAAAAGAGTTAAAATTGATCTGCGGCTGTCTAAAAACCAAGCCTTGTTTATGGCTCTTAAACCATGCCTTTGTGTTTTAAATTATCTACCTCCTTACCTCTAATCTCCTATCACCATTTGATTGCGACTGAGATACATAATAGCCTGCCAATCACAACTCCACCTGTGTATTTGGACCTTTATACCGGCGATTGCTTATTTTCGCTTATTTTGCGCAGATCTCACAAGCTGCAGTTAGTGATTACATTTTTAAATTAAATTCCAATGTCGCCATGAAATCCGTTTCCTAGACGCCTGGTGCAAATGCTTGAGAGACCACTCCTCGGTAAGCGATTGGATTTCTATTTAAAAAGCTGCGGGTTTTTTTTATGAAGAGCAAAATGGAGATCCATTTTTGAAAAAAATCTGTGGTTATATAGGTTAAGCAAAACCCCAATTACGTCACTTTGCTATCTCTCCGTATATAAGGGTCTCTGTTTTGAGATACAAATGAGTTATTGCCATAAATGGACAAGACGCAAATTATGTCTAATGTCCATATTGTGCCTACCGCAATATCAGTTGGGAACTTAGTTCTCGACGTTGTTGATGAATACATCTACCTGGGACAGACAGTCAAACTAGGCAGGTCCAACTTCGAGAAAGCAGTCAATCTTCGAATCTAACTCGGCTGGGCAACGTTCCGGAAACTTCGCGAAGTCTTCTCGTCAAAAATACCACAGTGCCTCAAGACAAGAGTCTTTGACCAATGTGTGTTACTAGTAATTTATGGCACTGAAACGTGGTATCTTACGAGCTATGGAGAGGCTTATGCTCAGGGTTTCTCTACGTGATCGAATCAGAAATGAGGAGATCCGTAGAAGAACGAACGTCACCGACATAGCCTAGAAGATTAGCCAGTTAAAGTGACAGTGGGTAGGCACGCAGAACAGATGGCCGATGGGGCCAAAAGGTTCTGGAGTGGAGACCACGGATCGGCAAGCGCAGCGTTGGTCGTCCACCGACACGGTGGACTGACGACCTGATAAAGGTCGCAGGACGACGTTGGATGGAGGCCGCTTCCAACCGGTCCCTTTGGAAAATTATGGGAGAGACCAATGTTCAGCAGTGGACGTCCTATGGCTGAGATGATGATGATGATGACTGCCATAAATAAGGATATCTTGTGTTCATATATTGGACATTGGTTTTTAACCGACTACAAAAAAGGAGTACGTTCTGTTTCGACTCCAATAGTTGAAAAGTGTTTCGCCTATCTTGAAGATATCCTTATTGACGGTGAATAACAAATAGGCCAATGAAAAAGGTGAAACATTTATATTTCCCTAAAATGGAACTGACTTTTACACTAAACAAGTGTGAAATAACTTGTCGAAGTCGGTATCGCATAATATTGTGTTGTGATAAGTACTTTTGAACGATCATTGTACCAACTTCAACAAGTTATTTCACACTTTTTAAGTGTTGAAGTCAGTTCTATTTTTTTTGCAAAAAATGTTTGTCACTTTGCTATCTGTCCGTAAGTATGTTCAATATGGGTAGGGTGTATGGGTCTTTGACTTGTAATACGAAAGTTATTTGGACATTGGTTTTGAGTCTCTTTCGCGTGACGAGTGCAGTGCAGTGCCATTCAAAACTTCAGTTCTAAGCTCTGGGTGACACTGCAACTGAGAGCAATCGTGACGTTTACCATCAGGTGCACAACTTAAGAATACCATCATTATCTTTAACTCTTATTGTCATGTCGCAAGCTCCATTTAGCATGCCTTCTCTATGGGGTGATCAATCATAAGAGTCCTCTATATCTGTATAATAAGCTCAATTGAGCCTCTGATGATAGCCAGCACTCACGCCGGCATGGAACTCTGCAACTTTCAGTACCTTGGCACCGTACCATGAGTTTCAGAGGTGGATCCCGTTACGCGGCTACGAAGTGCTGGAATAATCTGTCGCCACCCACTACAACAATATTACAGATTTTTCATTTATATAGAGTATGTTAAGGTCGAATGCGCTGCTATTCTTACTTGTGAAATTCGTGTTTCTAAGATGAAAATGAACCTGTCAAGCATCTGTCTATATGTATTATATTTGTTTGTTTTTTTAAATGAGTACTTTATTGTCGTGTGACTGGAGGTAGAATATTGTATTATTTCTAACCTATTCGTTTACAAGGCTTTGCCTGAAAATCAGCGTCAGATGTCACAGATCACGGACATCTGACATATGTGCTGAGGTGGGGCCACTTTGACACATTGCTATTACTGTTGCTTACATTACTGTTTTTACCTGTGTGTCAAATAAATGATTTTTCTTTCTTTCATTGAATAGAAAATAAAGAAAGGTACAACTACATACAAACAAATACACTGTCACATATTTTGTAATTACTTCCCACACATACATAAACTTAACCATTTACATAAGTATGTAGGTGTTATCAATAACCTAGTAAGCCTAATACGAGTCCACTCTTGGTACACGAGCCTTCCTCTTAGGGAGAAGAAAATTTGTTCAGTCTACCAGGTGGGCCTATAGTGAGATATGATTAAATTAATAATTATAATAAAATAAAATAATTATGGTGGTTCACAAGATCCCACAATTTATTCTCATGCACACATCTCACGCCTGCAAAACTCTCTCTTAGTTTAATAATAATAATAACAATTATATAAAAAAAATATATTTATACCTGCCTAAATATTTTAAGATGAGAATGAAATTGGCAGGTGCCGTAGTCTCGTCCATAGGCCACTACGAGACTATCTCCCTAATAAGTTCATATGAATAGCCTTGCCATTTTACCCATTTTTGTAATATGTATATAATATATAATATATAGTAAATGTTTCAGTTTTTGTTTATACTAAATTGTATTTTTTATACCAAACACGCCTCTAAGTGTTATGTCTTTGTAAAGGACCAGATGAAATCCGTGATAAAAATTAAATAAAGATAACGTAATATAAACATTCTCTAACATTAATTAAGTTGTAAGAATACCCATGCCTCAAGTTATAAACAGTGAAAACCTTATCTCAAAATAACCAGCGGTCTCTCACGCCGTTTACAGGATTTTCGTTGAAACTGCACAATAACACTGCCGTCCGAGGACTGAATACCTTAAAGTGAGCGGTACTCACAAATCTAAGCAGAGTAGATCAAGTTGGCTAACCAAGGCGTGGCCTTATTTAATTTAGCCAGACGTTAATGCATTAAAAGTCCTCGTTATATATTGTAAATTCTTGATACAGCTTGTACACAGTTTCAAATTGATCACAAAAAAAACTCTGCAGTAAAATCGCTGTTACCTTTAATTTATAACATTATTTTTTTGTAAATACGAAATTACGTACTCCAACAAGATTACTCGTAGTATGATTACTAACGGGTCTGTTTAAGGAGTAAGCCCAATTCACTGTGTATGTGATGAAAGGGGGTTTGTGGTGCTCAGACCCATTAAAATCCCGTGAGCAGTTTTAAAGCCAAGGTGGGACGTGGTAGGGCCGTGCCAGAAATCTGTCATGTTCGGAATACTGTGTTCTATTTTGAAGGGTATGTGAGGATATGCATCTGGTCAAGGCAGACATTACCACTTAACATCTGAATTGCCTCGTGCTTGTACCGTTTCCTATTAACATAAAAAATATATGTACCAGAAATTATAGTACTGCAAATGTGGCTTCATCGAATCAGCTGATATACAAGTAAAAATTACGTTATTTAATCGTATTTTTTTATAACAAAGGGGTAAACTTTGATGTAAAGTCCATTCCTAGTTTTCTATATAAACGATAATAAATACTCAAACCACAAAAATATGAATACCGCTTTCTTACAGTATTCAGTCCCAGTTGTTTGGAGTCTGTCGTTTATGGCTTTTTAAGTGAGAGCTTATTTAGTATCTGTTGAGAAAAGGCAGTATTATCATTTTGAAGTCATGATATCAAGTTTTAATATTTTAACTTTACTGAAGAGACTCTGCAGTATTAAGATATTAAGTTTTTCTTAATAATTTAAGTAATGCCACAGAATAACTTCTAAGTACGATTGGGTATAGAATGATCACTGTGAACTCCGCGCAATCCCTGTTGTTCTCCACTTGCTGTTCGGGGGGTCAGCTTGGGATATTCAAAGGCTCCTTTCATGTTGCAAGCACAAGGACTGCTTCGTGACAAAATATGTGGACCTGCGGTGGCGCCAATAAAGGCGTAAGGCACGCTCGTATCCTGATAATAGTAAAAAGCAGAATCTTTAAACATCTAGTGTAACGAAAGAGATCGATGATATTGTATGAAAAAAATACTTAGGTTAGAAAACGAACAGGCAAAGAGTAATAACCGAACAGAATTAATAAATATTACTCGCTCTCTGCAGAAAAAAAACCAAAGTAGGTCCATAAAAATAAACTTTCAAGTCCAAACTCTCAGAATTTTCAGCGATAACACTATATTTTTTTTGGTTATACATAGACAACATATTGTACTAAATTAGTAACCAGCAGTTTTACAATTGTGTTAGTATATATCGAAAAATATAAAGACAACGTACAAAATTAATGCATTTTCGCATTTCATGGTCCTCCATCAAGCGATTTTCAACCTTACGTAAAGCATCGTAAATTATTTTAAAATTGGGGTTGGACCGCACCTTAAAATGTGTTAGGTGTTGACTGGGTGTTGATTTTCTATCTTGAGACTACCTACTCAGTCAGACAGACAAGGACTAGAACATTTTTTGTGATAAGTTAAATGATTGGTATTGGATGTAATGGTACAAGTAATTTTGGTAAGACAACCTCCGTCTCTGCACAAGGAGAGACTTAAAACGATTTCGAATATATTTTCAACATACTTGCTCGTAAAGTGACCCTCATAACATCGCTTTTATTGCTTTTAAGCAAGCTTAGCACACACAAGCAATATAAAATTATAAACAAGTATAATTTGAAAAAAGTAATACCAACTTCAATTATATTCATTTATTGGTGCCTAACTCAAAAACTACTGAACCGATTTGTTGAACTTGAAATAGGGTCACACGGGAAGCACTTGCTTTCAAACAAAAAAGATTTTCGAGAATCGGTTCACCCAGTCGAAAGTTATGAGGTAACAAACATAAAAAAACAGTCGAATTGAGTACCTTTTTAGAAATCGGTAGATAAACAAGTTCATAATAGAATTTTCAAAGTTAAATTAGTAACTTACTGCAAGTTAAAGGCGGGTAAACAGAGTATTTTCTATTTAACCGAGGAATACAGTTATTTTCGTTAAAACAATAAAGAGGTTTTATGCCGCTGAAAACCCATACACATTTTGGAATAAATAAATGTGTGCGTCCTTAAATAACTCAAACATTTATTATAATCAAATTATTCACAATTCATAATAATTTGTTAATTTGCTTATAAAATATCTGCATTATAGCCTAAGAAGGAAAATATCAGGAATAAGTAACTGCCTTAAAAATATGACCCAATAAAAGTCGTGCTAAATCAATAACATCGTTCACGCCGCTATGACTCAGCTGTCTTAGACGTTAGAGCACGCGCGTGGACCAATCCCTGAACATGTATATTTGTAACCTCGGAAGTAATTCGTATTTGGAATCATACGTCGTTTTGGTTTGAAGGACCAATTTTGGTGTGGCATTTGTTCTGAGTTATGCTTCCTGACATTATTTCTTCGTAGATTATAGCTTTTGAAATTATGATTTGAAGAAGGCTGTATGCTTGCGTTGTAATAGATGTGTGAAAAAAACTTGCCTCGTTTCCTATTTATATAAAAAAAAATCGTATTTCTCACTATGATATGTTTGTTTTCCTGGCAAATGTGTTCAAACATGTCGTATATACTCGTAACTAGTGCACGGCACACACATTTGTATCATGATATAATAATATTGCGTTATTGTACTAGTACAATGAAAACGTTCGTATTTATTAATTTAATATGACACACAAAACAAAATAGATGAATACGAATGAAAAATATATATCTATATAAAAAATAAAAACGATATTAAAAAATATTTAGTGACAGTTCCGCTGAAAAAGCAATGATTTTAGCCTATTTGGGGGTGTGCACCACCCTCCCTCCCGCACAAACTGCTTAATAGGAAGAATACAAAATAAAAAACACACAAAAAACCCAAATAAACCAAAAACGATTCGACACATGTTTCGCCTCTACACGAGGCATCCTCAGGAGATGTTGACTCGTCGAGCGCTAGACCGACAGTTGGACCATTCTGTCGGTCTAGCGCTCGACGAGTCCTAGTAAGGTAAGAGTAAACGAGGCCAAATCATTGTTTTTTTCAGCGGAAGTCTCACTAAATGTTTTTTAATATCGTTTTTTGATAATGGATTTCCGCAAAGTAACGCCTGAATCGATAAATTATATCTATATATATAAAAGAAAGTGTATTGACTGACTGACTGACTGTAAGACAACGCGCACAGCCTAAACCACTGATCGTAGAGACTTAATTTGGAGGGTGTATTGTCCTTGATGCGTAGACGTGTACTAAGAATGAGTTTTTCGAAATTCTACCCCTAAGGGGGTCAAAAGGGGTAAAAAAGTTTGCATGAAACTCCTTTTTTAAACTTATAGTTGTGAAAATTTGTATTTGGATAGGTCATTCAAAATAAAAAATGTTGAACTAATTATTTTTTGGATAGTAGTGGTTTAAGAGGGTGAAATGGAGGGGTAAAAGTTTGGAAAGTTCTGGTTGTTCTGGAAAGTTTTTTGTTTTCGAACATACAGTGGTGAAAATTAGCATTTGCACAGTTTAATGTGATGATTTCAATATATATTGTCAGGGATGACTTAAGCGGGTGAAACGGGGGATATTTTTATTTCTAAAAGATCTTTGTTTTTGGAGCTACAGTGATGAAAATTGATAACTGGAACGGTAATTAATAAATTAATAATAAATAAAATAAATAAATAGTGTTATCAATGTATCAATATTTTTGTCAGGGATGACTTAAGGGGGTAAAACGAGGGATATTAAAACTACTACATATTATAAACTGCAGAGGTCAAATTTCCGTATACCTAAAGAAAAATATGCTAAAAACCGAGTTATGTAAGGAGTGAAAAATAAGTTCAAATTATTTGTTTCTCTGTATGTGTGTCTGTCTGTTTGTACAGGCTAATCTCCGAAACGACTGGACCGATTTAAATGAAATTTCGTATGGTGGTAGCTTATAGGTATCCCTGATCAACATATAGGATACTTTTGATCCCGGTAAATAAAAGAGTTCCCGTGGTATAATTAAAAATCTGTAATTACTGTATCCCGCGAGGCCACGCGAGCGAAGCCGCTGGCGGGTCAGCTAGTATTTAATAAGTGGGTTGTTTGTTCGATTACGAACTATTCACGGAGTTTTTTCAAAGTAGTGAGGTGAAAGAGAAATTGTTTTTTGGTGGTGTTTGTACAAGTTCTATCCAAAATTTTACCGTTTATATATTACTGTATTTATGACAGACCATAACCAATAATGTTGAAAACAGATAGTGAAATTTTACCAAAATACCTGAAACTAAAAACTCGTTATCATCTCAAAAACAAAATAAAAAAGTATAACTCATTGCCACGTTTCACCTGAGCCGAGTGTGCGAGCGAGAGCGCGAACAAGCGATTGAGAGGCATGATTGGCCTAGATTTCGGCTTGTCTTATGACGTTATCAAGTAAACTTTATACTACTACTTAGGTAGGTCCAACTTCGACAAGGAGGTCGCACGAAGAATCCAGCTCGGATTCGATCCATCTTTTCGTCCCCAATACCTCAGAGCCTGAAAACCAAGGTTTTCAACCAGTGTGTGTTGCCAGTGATGACTTATGGCACTGAGACGTGGTTCCTTACTGTGGGCCTCTTTAACAAGCTTGAAGTCGTTCAACGAGCAATGGAGAGGGCTTAGCTTGGGGTTTCCCTGCGTGATAAGATTCGAAATGAGGAGATCCGTAGGAGAACTAAGGTCACCGACATAGCTCTCAAAATTAGCAAGTTGAAGTAACAATGGGCAGGCCACATCGCTCGCAGAACTGATAACCGATGGGGAAGAAAGGTTCTCGAGTGGCGACCACGCACCGGAAGGCGTAGTGTAGGTCGGTCCCCCGCTAGGTGGACCGACGACCTCATAAAAACCGCGGGGAATTGCTGGATGCAGGAAGCGAGTAGCCGGTCCAAGTGGCGTTCTATGGGGGAGGCATATGTTCAGCAGTGGACGTCTTCCGGCTGATAATGATGATGATAATGAAGTAAACTTATCGTCCGTTACTCCAACTTTACAGAGAACCAATTTCTATTACAAAACAATATAAAGCGGTTAAAATAAAATCAGTCCTATTCAGGAAAAATAATGGACATTGTAGTATAGTGTTTAAGTCTTAAAAAGGAGGAATGTCGTCTTTTGCAATCTTACGGTGCGTGAAAAATCATAGTAACATTATCGTGTAAATAAATAAAAGACCCTTTTCGAAACAAGGGCCTTTTGTGACTCCGTAATGTGATGGTATTCCAAGTTTGCCGTTTGAGAGGACGATTCAAATTCCCGTTTTTGCAAGAAAAACGCTCTGACGTGTTGATTTGTTTCGCGAAAAACGGTATAATGTTTATTTATTTTCGATTTGTATGGATTGAAACGTTTTCTTTGTTACTGTTGGTATGTGTGTATAAAGAGAGTAATAAGGTTTGTAAGTGAAGTAAGGTTTGAGTTTTAACCCGCCTAGTGATGGATGATGATGGTTATGATGAAAACTTGGTATTTTGTTACATGACACAGTGAAGCCAAGAGCAGCCGTGCGATTCTCTAATGATTCGTCGACGAGCTCACTGATGTCAAATACTTTATAAGATATCGCCCTTGTACATAAGGTTGTTTTTCCAACGTTTCTTGTCATCTCGTCATTTGTTTCACGGAGGTTGTCAAAAATGCAACGATGTTTGCTCTTAGAGAATCGCACGGCAGTCACTATTCATAGACTTCACTATTCACCTCCCACTGGATGATGGTCAGAGACAAACCGCAGCCTAAAAGAGCGAAATTAATGATACTTCATTTGGAAATGGAAAGAGTGTTCATACGAGTAAATATCGCCATGTACCCATCTCTACAGTATAGATTTAAAGAAAGAAAGAAAACGAATTTATTCAAGACACACATCACATTACAGACAAAAGGAATAATAAAAAACTTGAGAGGTGTCAAGGGACACCCGGATGGAACGAAGTTCCTCATCAGAAAAAATAATGCTAAAAATACAAAACCATGGTAAATATTCCAATAATAGGTTTCGATAAACGCGCGTATAGGATTACTTCAATAAAGCTCCTTACTGCGTATGGGAAGTGTTCAATAATGTATATTTCTCAAAATTACATATTACATCCAGTGAATGAAATGCCTCCGCGAGCTAACTTTACCTGAGTCGCCATCTAGTATAAATTTACGGAACTAAATGGCGCCACTTGCTACGATTACAACATCTGGCTTGCTTTCTATAAGAGAGAGAGAGAGACAGACAGAGAAACATGCGACGCCGCACTTGCTTTCTATAAGAGAGAGAGATACAGACATACAGCTTACTATAGCAAAAAGTGTCGTGACAACTTTTCGTAAGAATTTTTTCTAGCCCCCTTTCACAACGCGCGATAAGGAACTTCGTTAAAAAATTATATGTAATATTATATATAATTATTAATAAAAAACAAAATACTTACACATACATTATGAACAACAAAACACGTATGGAAAACAGCGTGATGCTGTGCGTGTCATGAATGTGGGTCCCGTCTCAGCATACGACTAAGGACAATCCCTAGTCACTGATTTTCAGTCACAACCCATAGTCATGATCTCACGAACCTCAGCAAGTCAGCAACGATACTCAACGTCCGAGAAGAATCGCGACATTCGGCGACACCGGACAATTCATTCCTACGAGTAAGTATGTGATATGAGTGAGTCCTCACCTCTACGGTAAAAGTAAATGATATATACGGGTAATTACGTTATCTTTCACAGCTGTATGTGTTGGTATGTTCTCTTCACTCAGACATTTAGAAAGTACTCGTACTTGAAGAGAAAGAATGGACACCATCATAAAAGAGTTTAGAAATGTACAAGTAAATACACATATAAAATAACTTCTTACTCTATCTCTATTTTGATCTCATTATTTATTATTATAGGATAACATCCACACAAGGTATTTCGGTTCCAAACTAGGCAGAGCCTATTTTATGGTAACGTAATGACTAATATATATATATATATATATATATAGATAGATAGATATATAACTCTTTATTGTACATAAGAACATGGATACATTTAATATATAATTATTAATACTGTTGTACAATGGGCAATCTTATTGCTTATAAGCGATCTCTTCCAGACAACCTTTGGATGGAGAGGAATTATGATACACGAATAGACGGCGGATATACACCCAGACGCAGGTCAAACACACATGTTCATGCTCACAAATGTTTGACCTGTCTGGGGATCGAACCCAGGACCAGCGGCTCAGATGGCAGAGTCGATACCAACTGCGCCTACCGGTCGGTAACATTTTGGCTAATCAAACTTTGTAAAAAGAGTGTTAGTTTCTGCTAAATTCTCCTTTGTATCCTTTTTCTCCTTTGTATCCTTTTTCTCCTTTGTCCTGGAATATCACGAATTTAGAAGGAAAAAACTCCATCAACAAGTCAACGGCTACAAGAAGAGCAAGAGAAGATTGTTTTTATTTCGTATCCAAACATTTTTCTCCAGATTAAAGGCACAAAGAAATGGTAATGTGTTTCAGAAAAGCTGAGGAAAGTCTTATCTTCCGACGGCCGAATATCCGCCTAGTCAGGACTTGCCAAACATTATCCGGATAAAAATATATTCGGAATTATTTGCTTCGTTTATACGTACATTTGTCAGTGTCACAGTATATAAATAAACAGTGCACTAACTGTACAACGGATGGCGGAAAAAAAACAACGGCTATCGTTGATTTTGTTACATTTTCGTAGATTTGTGTTTCTTGGTATACATGAGGTGAGACATGAAGAGCGTACAATGCAATCGCAGACTAAATATCTCACTGCGCACACACCTTCTTCATTGTTATATCTGGCCGATACTTCTATACGGCTGCGAGGCCTGGACCATAAAAGACCAACTCAGGAAACGTATAGAAGCATTTGCGATGTGGGCCTACAGGCGCATGATGGCGATTTCCTGGACCCACAGAGTTACAAGAGACAAGAACGCAAACTTTTAAAAACCGTCTAAAAAAGAAAAGTAGCATATTTGGGCCATGTACTTATACATGTCGGACTTATACATGTAGTACATGACGGATATTGCCTTCTTAAATTAATAATTATGAGAAAAGTTGCGGGAAAGAGACGAGCTGGTCGCAGGAAGAAATCATGACTACGAAACATCAAGGAGTGGACAGAGATTGCGAGTGCCGCTGAACTTTTTCGCCTGCCAAGGATAGAAATGATAACGGAAAGCTGATTGCCAACCTTTATTGATTGAAGAGGCTCCGAGAGAAGAAGTGACTTAATAACAGACTTATTTATGTGAGTGTGGTATGAGTTTGACTACTTAAATAAAAATCTTACTTAATCCGTAAATTGATACTATCGTAACTAACTCGAGCAATGGCTTGGGGAAACGTAAAATCGCACAATAAAATATTGATTATCCAATATCTAAAGTTTTACCTCTGTTCTGTTCTTAGGATATACCGCTGACGTCACGATGTTTACGCCAGAATTCATTTTAAATAGCTTATCTTTGAATAAAGTAAAAAATAAGGCTTGTGTGTAATAAGGATTTGCAACACCAATCCCATCTGAAAGTTCAAAAATGCAACGAAGTGTCATTTTTAGTACTTAAAAGCCGATACGACTTGGGAACCTTCAAAAAGAATTCCTTCCTCAAAGGCTGGCGACGCATGCACGAGACCTCTGGTATTGCGGATATCCGTGGGTAACGGTGATCACTTACCATCAGGTGAGACACCTGCTCGTTTGCCAACCTATCTCATAATAAAACTACATGAGTTTGTATACTATAGTAATTGTCAAGCTAGACATGATGTCTGCTGGATGATGTCAGCGTCACGCCTCTGCATCTGTGGGCCGAGCACGAAAATCTGTTTAAGTGAAACGATATCGCATCGCTCACGTATTAAGTACAAACTGTCATTTATTTAGTACAATAGTGACACAGATAACTCATAGTTTGTACTGAATACGTCAACGGTACGTTAACGTTACTCTTAAGCAGATTTTCATGCTCGGCCCATTGCATAGAGCACAAAGTATAGCTCTTCAGTCCCACTTATACAGCAATTTCACTTACTACGGTCCGCTTTAACCTTAACACAGTAATGCCTTCCCATTACTGTTTCGAGGAAGCATCTGCACTACACTAAGACATATATTTACACTGTCTTATCACCAACACGAATCATGAAAGCTGATTTTCCAGCAGATGCTTCTATATAGGATAATAGCACTATCTAGAACCCATAGTAACAAGGATAATACCGGGTACATACCTTAACGTTACGATGGCTAACCATACCTTCTTCATGATTCATGTATATTGTTATATTATAAGTCTTCGTCGTTACACTCAACTAAGTTGCCGGTACCCCAAAGAGAGATATTGTCGAGCACCCTGGGAAGCTCAGCGACGACACACCGTCTAATATGTACTCGTACAAGTGTCGCACCAGATTGTCCAAAGTCCCGATCGTGGACAGTACTGTCACCTTCGTAGCAATGAATGTGCGCGACGTATAACCATCACAACAGACGCAAATGGTTCGCTCGTGCAGGAAGCCAGCATTCCAGCCACAGAAGCGAGAGGGCAGACCGTATGCCGGGAGCTTGGAAAGATGAGAACGATGCCATACTCGATCGAAGGCTTTGACGATGTTGAGGCTAATAGCCAACGCTTCGCCATGCCTGTCTATAGCTTCAACCCGAAGGTGTGTGACGTAACGTATGCTCGTCACCCGTATACCGTTTCAACCTAAAGCCATATTGCCTATGATAAGCTGGGTATTGATGATCCATTCAAACACCTTACACAGTACTGAGGTGACAGCTATAGGTCGATAGTTAACCAGGTCGGACCTGTCCCCTTTCTTGGGGACCGCTCTAAGCTCTAGCCAAGACTCTAAGACACTAAGCCGGCACAACGGTTGCAAGGTTGGAATGATGGTTGTGTAGAACGAACATACATGCTTCGAAGTGGATCCTGAAAAAAAACCCTTTTTATTTGTAAATGTGGGTTAAATGTTATTAGATACTATAGTTTTTTGTTTTCTTGAGTCAAAGTCAAAGTCAAAGTCAAAGTCAAAATCATTTATTCAATTTAGGCATCAAAGACGCACTTATGAACTTGATAATATTATATGCCTTTTCAAGAATAAATTAAATGTTTTCAAGTATCCGCTTGTATGCTAACATAGCTGGATCTGGAGAACCACCACCTATATAAACTTTCCAACTTTGTAATCCAGGTTCACAGGCTTAAAGAATCGAAATCGGAACCGGAATCGGAATCAAAATTGGAATGGGAATTGTAATTAGAATTAAAATCGGAATTAGACCTAGAATTTGAGTTATAGCTTAGCCACCATGCTTTGCTTTTATCTGTATTTCAAACTAGTAATAGAACGCTTACTGTGTTTTATGTATTCTGTACATTTCGTTTATTTATCAAGCAAGCAAAATGGTTAATGATGGAAGTTTCGCAACTTTTCCACTGAATTAACGAAACTCACATATAATGTAAAAAGCTCTTTGCTTGCCTTGTCGTTTGCTCTTTACTTTTACTTTTCAACTGAGCTCTGAGGCATGTTCAACTGAGCATTTCCTTGCGTCTATTAATTAAGGCGAGTCAGTGAGAACGCAACAGGTTGATATTTTACTTTACGTACAATGTAAATTGGGACCCGGGGCCCAAAGTCTCTTAGCCATCGACATACGTCACACTACAGCGGTGCTTCTGCGATTGAACTGCCTTTAATGTCACATTCGGTTGTGTCTGTTAGATCTAGTTCTCAATCGCACTTGTATAGCAATCGCATCGCTGACATATGGCTGTGCTACGGCTTGCGAATATTGGCTCTGAAAAAAAGGTTGAAAACATTCTGTCTATCTTGCGTCAGTAAAAGCATCAATACAGTGGATTTCTAACATAAATACTTTTTTAATCATTTAGCTCCCTAAAAACCTTTAGTGTCTCGGAAACTTAATTTATGGATCAGGCTGCCAACTATAGCAACGTAATCGCAACAAAATTAGTTTATGGAATACCAAAAAGGTCAAACACTATCGATAGCAAGCCGCTAGCCCTTATTCGAACCTAAATAGCAAGTGGAATATTCAGGAAGGAAACTAAAATTTTCATACAATTGAATTGTGATAACGCGATTCAATAGCAAATATACTTGGGACCTGAATAGAAACTACCAAAGAATATTGTTTGTTAATTGATTGAGAGCCATCCGAACACAATATATTGTACGAGTGCATAAATAAAATGGGTTGTCTGGAAGAGATCGCTCTGAGCGATAAGACCGCCCATTGTTGCACCTAGTTTTAGGCATTGTTTTTTATTTTATTGTTTAATATTGTCATAAATGTGGTGTCTCAATAAAGTGTTATCTATCTATCTATCTAAAACAAGCCATTTCGTCTAGACATCTGACCTTTAATTAGAAGATTACAAAAAATTAAACCGACTTCAATATCAAAAATTGTGAAATAACTTTGTGAAATAACTTGTTTAAGTCGGTAGGTGATACCATGATAGTTCAAAAGTAGGTACCTTTTATCACAATATTGCGCATTACAAAAGGTTGCTTTTCCAACGTTTCTTGTCATCTCATTCTTGTCGTCATTTGTTTCTAGGATGTTGTCAAAGATGCAACGGTGTTTGCTCTGATGCTGATGACAAGAAACGTTGGAAAAGCAACCTTATGTACAAGGGCGATATCTCATAAAGTATTTGACATTGGTGTGCTCGTCCACGAGCTCGTCGACGAATCATTACAGAATCGCACGGCTCAGTAGCAAGCACCTACCTGCAATAAATGACATTATCCAAAGAGCAAACATAGAGTTAGGAAAGCGATCTTTTTCATATAATCATATATTTTAAAAGGAAAGCGGTTATTGCACATGTACTCGTATATGAACAGCTTATATAAAAGTTTGTAAAAGGTATCGCTTTTTCCCATAAAATTTTTAAGAAATCCAATTTTGCTTTACCAAAAATATCGTTACTCAATCAATTTGTTGTTACAAAGGTAACTTTGAAAGATCATAAAAGTTTATTCTTTGGAAGTTTGACGGGCAGATGTTAAATAATAAAATGACATGAATCTTTAACACGAGGCTGTCTTTGTGTTTAGGCGGCTTTCGATAATATTTTAAGTTTTAATGTTTTATGAAGTTATGTAAATGTAGATTGTATGATTCGTATTAACATGTTAGAAATGACACTTGTCATAAAAAGTGCATCTTTTTAACCGACTTTAAAAATGGAGGCGGTTATAATATGTTCGTGTGTTTTTTGTTTTTTTATGTTTTACTCGATATCTCCCCTATTGGACCAATTCTTAAAATTATTTTTTTGTTTGGTATGTATACTTTCGAGGAGGTCCCATTTAAATGTAATCAAATTCGGCCAAGCCAGTTTTGAGTTACCCTCCAAAAACTGAAAATTGCTACGCCTATCTTGATGATATCATCATTGACGGTGAATGACAAGCGATTTCGTAAGCAGCAAGGAGCCACTAAAAATGGTGAAAAACATTTTTTACAAAAAAAAGAACCAACTTCAATACCAAAAAGTGTGAAATAACTTGTCGAAGTCGGTACCATGCGCAAAATATTGTGATTAAAAGTACCTTTTTCAACCTTACTACCAAAAAGGAGGAGGTGCTCTTTTTTATGTTTTTTACCTCATAACTTTGGACTGGGTGAACCCATTCTCAAAATTCATTTCTTTTTGTTTGAAAGGTGGTGTTTCCCGTGTGGTCCCATTTAAATTTCATCAAATTTGGTTCAGTAGTCTTTGAGTTACATTCCAATAACTGAATAGAATGGAAGTCGGTATTAACTTTTTCAAATTGTGCTTGTGAACTCATGGTACCGACTTCAACAAGTTATGTCACACTTTTTGGTATTGAAGTCGGTTCCATATTTTTCTTTTATCGTCTCGTCTTTTACAAAATGTATATGATTGTGTGATCTATAAAATATATTAGTAATTAGTAACTATAGCAGTGTTAGTTTTCATAAAATGATTTTATTAAAGTTCAGTTCAGTTTTCTACCGACTTCCATAAAAAGGAGGAGGTACTCAATTCGACCGTATTTTTTTTTATGTTTGTTACCTCATAACTTTCGACAGGGTGAACCGATTCTCAAAAATCTTTTTTGTTTGAAAGCTGTTGCTTCCCTTGTGATCCCATTTAAACGTTATCAAATTCGGTTCAGTAGTTTTTGAGTTACACTCCAATAACTGAATAGAATGGAAGGCAGTATTAAATTTTCTACCGATTTCCAAAAAGGAGGAGGTACTCAATTCGACTGTATTTTTTTTGATGTTTGTTACCTCATAACTTTTGATAGGGTGAACCGATTCTCAAAATTTTTTTTTTTTGAAAGCTGATGCTTTCTGTGTACTACCATTTAAATTGTATCAAATTCGGTTTAGTAGTTTTTGAGTTACACTCCAATAACTGTAATTTCACTAGCTGGTGCCTGCGACTACGTCTGTGCAGGATTAGTACTTCGAGCAGCTTATTATCTTCTTCAAGGGCTATCTATATTTATACCAAAATGTCATCAATATTCGCACGGTCAAACGCAATTGCTATAATAGTAAATATGAGTAAATTTAAATACTTAGTATATCCACTAGTGAACATAAATACATACATATAAATATAAAATTAACCAAGATGGAATAAAACTGTCATTACATTTCATCACCCTTGACGGTATTTGTGTTATATTTCATCACCCTTGATGGTAGCTGAGCACGTCTAGTGTATCGAGCTGTCAAATTGACTTGGCTTTTGACTAAGCTATCAGAAACTGACACAAAACTGAAGAACTATCATCATCACGATCTTGACGTAGGTGGAGATCTTATTATTTTGTCTATGCTGTGCCCACGCATATTACGCTTTTTAATCCGCGTGGAGATGGATGATGATGATGATGATGAAAAGTATCCTATGTGTTAATCCAGCGCCTCATCTACCTCCATACCGAATTTAGTCAAAATTGCCCCGCCGTTAGAGCGTGACAGAGTAACAAAGATCCACACATCCATACATCCATATACATTCATACATCCATATTCACAAACATTCACGTTTATAATATTAGTAGGAAGTAGGATTAACCCTATGTTAAATATTAATGTTTGGACGCTCTTAAAAAGGGAATTATTGTAATTGTGAATAAATAAAAATATGAACAAGATATTGTGTGAAATATGCATTTTTAGTTTACGCTACTGACACCAGAGGCCGTAGCACTAACAAGCGAAAAAGTATTCGTATTGTAAGCACCAACACATCACCGCTCGGCGAGCAAACTATGAGTTATCTGTGTCACAGTTGCCCTAGATAAATGACAGTTTGTACTGTCTTACGTGAACGACACGTAACGTTACACTTACGCAGTTTCGCGTGTTAGGTCATCAGCTTCACTCAAATTCCTATTATCTATAGATCGGGGGCGTCTAAGCTGTTCCGCCGAACCAACAACAAGATGGACTGTACCACGCTGATCGCCAACCTCTACTAGTTGGAGAGGCACTTTAACCTTTCATATACCATGATAATTAAAATAAAAGATTGCCATGAAACGCACGTAAATTAACGTCAATAGTACTCAAAGGGTTAAGAAGAAGATGGTGTACCTAAGAAAGAATACCTAAGATAAGTGAATATTTATGTGAAATTCATGCTCCAGCTTCAGCTTTCAACAACGAAGATGTGTTTAGAGATACAAACAAAAGCTACACTTTCAAATGCAAATACATTTTAGTAGTTTTGACAGACAGACAGCCAGACAGCTTTTAAAACGGAACGCTCTCTTAGGATTCAAGTTTGAACTCTCAGAGGAATTATTGTTTTAGGCTACGGTTAGCAAGGAGAAGTGAGCAGTGAGCGACAGCTAACACGTTAAATTATGTATTTCAAGTGAGACCCTTAAGGCGTTAATGCCCAGATGTTTTTTATACTGGGCCTCAAACAAAGCGGATCGGAAAAGCGGGTTGGTTATAAACAATTTGATAGTTCTTAAAACATTTCAGCAATCCTCTAAAACATTTAACTCAATTAAATACACCTAAATTAAAGTAAAATTACCATTATTCTTAACTAGCTGCGCTCTGCGGTTTCACTCGCGCGTTATGGATGATGATGAGGATGAATCAAACATAATGTATGTTACTCAGGCATAATGTAGCTTTAAATAGCCTTATACACGTAAAGGATTGTTTGAATTGGTTAGGTAGTTTGACGTGTATCCATTATAAAGAAACAAACACTCATATATCTTTCCTCTTTATTATTAGAGTAGATAAGGTTTCCCATAAGACGGCCACTCATTCGTACCAAGGAAGGTACCTACGAATAATGTGGCCTGGTTTCCTCAGTTTTTCGTTTGGTATTTTTTGTACACTTTGGGTTACATTATCGAAGTTTTCATACGGATCCCTAACTTTTATGAATATATTATATAGCCTACGTTCATAAGGGAAAAAGGGATGTAGGATTCTAATGGTGGAATAATTTTTCTAATCGGACCATTACTTTTGGAGCCTATTCAAAACAAACAAACAAATCTTTCCTCTTTATAATATTAAGTTTATATGTTTCAATCTCTAATCAGAAGCCCTACGAAAAACGAACTACAAAGTTTCGGTTGACGGATTTCACGATTTCTACTGTGAAAGTGAAAAAGCACAAATACAGTCAAGGGTGATGAAATGTAATGACTAAGTGAAAAGTGTTTTATGTTATAGTGATGTATGAAATCTAAACATTACAATGTTGAAGTTTAATTTTTTGTAAGTAGGTGCGTAAAGCGACTTTAATAAGTTTTTCTTTTCAGAAATTGAGTGGTATTCATGTCAAAACATACATATATAGGATATATACAACATTTATAATAAGTGAAAAATGTAAAGTAATTACATGCTTATACTATAAAAATTGCTACACAGTATTATGAGTAAATACTTTATTTATACAGTGGATCAATCATTAACTGCCCATAAAATACCTAAATACAAATATATTAATTAATTATTACAAAAAAGACCTTTAGCTTTTTGACTTTCACAGTAAAGATTGTGAAATCCGTCAACCGAAACTTAGTAGTTGGTTTTTGGTAGTTGGCCCTGTATTTTTGTCCGATGATTAAATAAAAGATTTCTTCAAAGTATTCTAAGTTGAACAAGATATAATCTACAACAAAACAAACCTTCGAGACTTCAAAGTTTATTATGTTTAGGGCAGTCAGGGGTTTAAAGATATCTGTGACAAGGTGATAAAAGATAGCCAAGAGTTTATTTATCAGTTTATTAGGTTAAGGGGCGCGAGATTGCTGTTCACATTATAGATAAATATGTATAAATTTGAAGAGACCTTTAAGCTTCTCCAAGTAGGATGCGAAAAACAATTGAAAACTTGCGTGAAATCTATTTCAAACGACTGTGTTTTATTTTATTATTGTATCGTAAAAAACTGGGTTACAAATTGTCTGCAATCTTTTATCCGCTTCATGCAACGGAACTATCTACTCGTAAATGCAAATGCAATGTCGCGCTGTCCGTATTATTGGTGACACTGAAGTCACTCAACACCTAGAACCCCTACAAATGCGTAGAACTATAGCTTCTCTTAGCGTTTTCTAGCGTTTGCTTCATGGCGAATGTTCTGAAGAACTACTCATTCCGGCCTAGCATTGCATCTATATACTGCTAAAAATTTCTTACCACAAACCAAAAAGTTTGGCGGTTCCTATCTCTGTCGTGTAAGTAAATTGTGTGATTTTCTGCCGGCGTACGTATTTCCTTGCAACTATGACCCTGGGTCTTTCAAACGGGGCGTGAAAAAGCATCTCTCAGCGGTGGCGATTAGGACAGCTTACGGCGGCACTAATGGCTTCTTGATTCCATCTTAGCTTTCCATCAGGCAAGAGAGAGTCACTTTGATGAGTTATAATAAAACAAGCAATGCTGGAAACGGTTATTTAATAATACTTACAATAGCACATTTGTGCGCACGAACATGTCTGTTTAACCTGTGCTTGAGTTTGTGATATAAGTATGTGTATAAGTCATCAGGTTACCATAGTACAGGCTCTGCCTAGTTTGGGACCTGAATACCTTGACACAATAACACAGCAGAATACCAGTTAAAAAAATACAAGCACTCAGATTGTTATACTTGGTCTGAGCCGGAGACCTTTTCGATATATCTTTCATGTTTACGATTTGACATATCAGAGTTTACAATCCCATTTAACACTGTCTTACTGACAAGTAAAACTAATAACTTGTTTTTGATTTCAACTCTATTGACTAGTACCTATTTGCCTGAAGTTAAAACTATCAAAGGCTAGAATTCTTAGCCGTAATAGTCACCCTTTCATTTGCTTAAGCAATGAGAACACGTAAATTTTTCGTTGTTATTGCAAGTTATATTAAAATTACATTCGCACACAAGTTGTATCTGTGAAGGATCTATTATGCTGCAAAAATTAAAATTCCATTATAAACACCTAATACAAGTATAAAAAGATACATCCAATTTTGATAGGGTTACGTCATGCATTTACTTCAGTATGTAACGTTCATTGCTCAACTATAGAATACGATTTCATGTTGAAGTATTCTATCGTCAAGTAATTACTTCATTGAGAAATTACTTGTTTATAAATACGAGTGTTACGTTTAATACTTTAAGGTTACAAAATGCTGAATCAGAACATAAGCGTAAACAGCGCTCCTTAAAGCGAGAAGAGCTCGATATATCAGAAGTTTCATAACGTGGTGTATCAATGACATTTGGGTACAAAACTGACAAAATATCGCTTATACACGTCTGTTGCTGACTTGACTGTGGCGTTATAATAAACAAAAATTCTACCTGTATGGCTATGTATATGCTACCTGTATGGTTCGGTTTTCCACCGGGCTTTGAAGTCAACCAAGATAAATAAGGTATTGCCTATCAAAACGTCCATGTTGACTTTTGAAAGCGTTGTACATTTTGCAACGTGATTATTATTAAAATTTGTCAAATGAAATACGCAAGTGCTCGGTGCACAGTAACCCTATTGTGGGCCTAGTACGAAGATTTGGATAAGTGTAACGTAATCATTTAGATAGTACAACTGTTGTACTTATAGATAACTCATAGTTTGTACTGTATACGTCAACGATACGATAAAGTTACACTTACGCAAATGTTCATGCTTGCATGCTTCCCACTGAATAGTTTTCATCTGCCAAAATGGCGGCCTCAACCTCAAAAAACAAGACCCAGTAATTTATTTCCAATAACACAACATCCCTTTTTACCCTCCAGAAATTCCAAATATCTATAACTATTGTGATGGTCGGTTCTAAATTTGGTTACGAGGGGTAGAAGTAATGTTATCGATTTCCTACGCGGACTGATAAGTTCTGTTATTTTTATCAGACATAAACGATATTTGCACAATAATGATAACTCGTATGCGATATCCCTCCCTGGTATTTCGTATGGGTTTTGAATAGCTGGAGAATTGTTTCTTTTATTCTAGAATGATTTGATAGGCTTGCTTAAACACTTGCCCACTGATATAAAGATATTCCTATTGTTCCTATCACCTGGGTGACAGAGCTTTGCACAGATACGAATACAAAATAGCAACACATGTTCCTTGAGAATCTTATCACCGCAATTCAGGATTATGCAGGATTACGCCATCTAGTTTGAACACAAAGCAACACATGTTCCTCGAAAATCATGTCACCGTGAGTCAGGATTTTGCAATACGACTGTTACGCCATCTAGTTTGAACGCAACGAAAAAACTGCTGTTATATTGTCAGAAAACAAGGATATAACGACGTTTTCTAAAAATGAAATCTACCTAGATCGATTTATAACCCCCGATTCCCCCTACATACCAAATTTCATTCAAATCGCTGGAGCCGTTTCTGCGATACAGATCAAATATACAAGAAATGTTCCCCTACCATTATATACTTAAAACAAAAGATTTCATTGTAAAATAACGTAAATTAACGTCCACAGTAGACAAAAAGGTATTAGATCTAGAAGATAATGTTCACCTGCGTGTTAAAGACAGTCGGATTGCATCCATGAAGTATGTATTCGAACTATAGAGGATTGCCTCCATAGTTCGAATACATACTTCATAGATGCAATCCGACTGTCTTTAACACGGTTCTCCTCTTTGGCCGTACGTACTATGAATGTAATGACACAATGGTATTATTTTCAGTATGTAGTATTTTCACACTATACGTATGATCTATTTGATCTTTGTAGATGAAATGGGATCTTTCCCCAGGAATCAAACGATATGCGTTTAGAGAAGTTATGAAATTATCATATGTCGAGAATATTTCTTTAGTGTTACGGCTTGCATTGATGATACTTGTTTAGCATGATGATATTGTAAAGGTAGGACTTTTGCAAAGTCCGCCTAGGTAAGTAAAAACCTTTGGGAGTTCTTCAACCGTGAAGCAATTTCAAATTAGTTTCAAATAAGTTTCATTTCAAGAAATTACTGTATTTCGTTGAAGGACAATTTTTCCAGCGAAATTACAGGGCAAGAGATTTAGCCTTGCAGGGTTTTGGTCTCTTGTGTTTTATAACTCTGGATGGACTGTTATGGGCAAGCGTGACGCTTAACTAACGTGACGCGACCTTTTCTTATAATCGACATGTAAAACCATATAATATCTATGACATGTTTTTGGGGCTTATGAATCAAATTGTAGCCTATTTATAAGCTAGGCAGGCGATATATAAGATAGGCGATCGACGCAATGCTTCTTGCAGTGGTTATCAAATTTTGTTCAAGTCAGTACATTTCTACTATCATGCCCAAGCGAATATCTCTACTCTACCCACAGTGGTAACTAATATCGCTTATATATGAACCATTTGGAGCCTTATTTTTGTAAGGACAAGACTTGGTGGTACTGTAAGTTTTTATATAGTAGAATAGAATTGAATTTTAGGTTAACCAAGTTTTCCATCCGGGAATCCATAATTCGTGTGTTATGGGTGGATATTGGGCAGGTCTGATAGTAGACCTCTAGGAATATTCGTTTAAGAGCTTCCATACAGCATTCTGGGAGTACGATAAGCTCTCGGGTGTTATCTAAGTATATAAGTCGTCATTCCACGTCGAAGACCTTAAGCTGACATGAGAACTTTGATAATAGCGTATACTAACACCCACACGTGCAGTGGATTACGGCCTAAACTTCTGTCGAACAGGAAGACCCGTGTCACAGTGGTGCCTGTCTGGTGGCGTGTCTTGCCCTACTGATACCATTATTATGTTCTCTTTAGTAAGGCAACACACTGGAGCTAATATTTGTAGTACCTAAGTAAAAACATTGTAAAAACATCTATATAAAAAGAATGGCCCCGAGTTTCTTGCCGCTTCTTCTCGGTGGGCTCTATATATTTTGAACGCGGCGGTAGTCTTTAATCATCATTATCAGCCGGAAGACGTCCACTGCTGAACATACGCCTCCCCCATAGAACGCCACTTGGACCGGCTACTCGCTTCCTGCATACAGCGATTCCCCGCGGTTTTTATGAGGTCGTCGGTCCACCTAGCGGGGGTCAATCATTAGAGAATCGCACGGCTGCTCTTGGCTTCACTGTGTCATGTAACAAAATACCAAGTTTTCATCATAACCATCATCATCCATCACTACGCGGATTAAAACTCAAACCTTACTACACTTACAAAACTTATTACTCTCTTTATACACACATACGAACAGTAACAAAGAAAACGTTTCAATCCAAACAAATCGAAAATAAATAAACATTATACCGTTTTTCGCGAAACAAATCAACACGTCAGAGCGTTTTTCTTGCAAAAACGGGAATTTGAATCGTCCTCTCAAACGGCAAACTCGGAATACCATCACATTACGGAGTCACAAAAGGCCCTTGTTTCGAAAAGGGTCTTTTATTTATTTATACGATACTGTTACTATGATTTTTCACGCACCATAAGATTGCAAAATACGACATTCCTCCTTTTTAAGTCTTTACTACAATGTCCATTATTTTTCCTGAATAGGACTGATTTTATTTTAACCGCTTTATATTGTTTTGTAATAGAAATTGGTTCTCTGTAAAGTCGGAGTTACGGACGATAAGTTTACTTCATCATCATCATCATTATCAGCCGGAGGACGTCCACTGCTGAACATATGCCTCCCCCATAGAACGCCACTTGGACCGGCTACTCGCTTCCTGCATACAGCGATTCCCCGCGGTTTTTATGAGGTCGTCGGTCCACCTAGCGGGGGGCCGGCCTACACTACGCCTTCCGGTGCGTGGTCGCCACTCGAGAACCTTTCTTCCCCATCGGTTATCAGTTCTGCGAGTGATGTGGCCTGCCCATTGCCACTTCAACTTGCTAATTTTGAGAGCTATGTCGGTGACCTTAGTTCTCCTACGGATCTCCTCATTTCGGATCTTACACGCAGGGAAACCCCAAGCATAGCCCTCTCCGTTGCTCGTTGAGCGACTTCAAGCTTGTTAATGAGGCCCACAGTAAGGGACCACGTCTCAGTGCCATAAGTCATCACTAGCAATACACACTGGTTGAAAACCTTGGTTTTCAGGCTCTGAGGTATTGGGGACGAAAAGATGGATCGAAGCTTCCCGAACGCTGCCCATCCGAGCTGGATTCTACGTGCGACCTCCTTGTCGAAGTTGGACCTACCTAATTGGACAGTCTGTCCCAGGTAGACGTACTCGTCTACAACTTCGAGTGTATCGTTTCCAACAATTACCGGTATAGGTGGAACATGGACATTGGACATGATTTTCGTCTTATCCATGTTCATCTTAAGACCAACCTGTTGGGAAACTCTACTGAGGTCGTTGAGCATGGTGCCGATATCCTCGAGCGACTCCGCCATTATAACTATATCATCGGCAAAACGAAGGTTAGTGATGTATTCGCCATTAATGTTGATGCCACATCCTTTCCAGTCCAAAAGTTTGAAAACATCCTCCAATGCGTTAGTGAACAGTTTCGGAGAGATGACGTCTCCCTGTCTCACACCTCCCTGCAATGGAATTTGTTCCGTACTCTGGTCCTGTAATCGGACTGACATAGTGGCCTTGCTGTATAAACACTTCAACGCTTCGATATACCTATAGTCAATTTGGCATCGCTGCAAGGACTGCAGTATGGCCCACTTCTCGATAGAATCAAAGGCTTTCTCGTAATCCACAAACGCTAGACACAGCGGCTGATTATACTCTTCGGTCTTCTGTATAATCTGCCGTAGTGTATGAATATGGTCTACGGTGCTAAAGCCTCTTCGGAAACCGGCTTGTTCGGGAGGCTGGAACTCATCAAACCTGCGTGCGAGACGGTTCGTGATGACTCTAAAAAACAGCTTGTACACGTGGCTCAAGAGCGATATGGGCCTATAATTCTTCAATAAGGTTTTAACACCTTTTTTGAAGAACAGCACCACCACGCTTTTGTGCCACGTTTCCGGTGTTTTGCCTTCGAAGATGACAGAATTGAATAACTTCTGGAGGACTAAAAGTATCGGTCTACCACCCGCTCTCAGAAGTTCAGTCGTAATTCCGTCCTCTTCTGGCGCCCTGTTGTTCTTAAGCTGTTTTAGAGACATTCTAATCTCGTACAGGCTGATGTCCGGGATGTCTTCGGTATAGTGTGGGACAAACTTTGCTCTGGTGTCCTGAGCTGCTTCAGTAACGGGTTCACGCGTCGAGGTCTCAGTCTCAGTCTCAGTCTCAGAGAATCTCAGGCTTGGATGAAACGATACTGCCATTTTCGGTCTTCAGTTTTGTCATTTGGCTTTGCCCAATAAACGAATCCTTTGCAAACACTTTAGAGCCCTGGTTCCGCTCAATTGCTGCCGTAATACGCGCAGTATTATAAGCACGCAAGTCGTGTCGCATGGACTTCCAAATTCGTCTATTGAGTTTACCGTAATCCGACATATCAACTGCGGACTGCAGTCTCATTTCGCTCCGTTCTGCCATTAGTTTCAGAGTTTCTTTTGAGAGTTTTTGAGCTTTCCTGCGGCGTTTGGTCTCACAGAATTCGGACCCAACCGCTTGGACAGTTTCCACCAACCCGTTGTTCAACTCATCCACTGTGTCGCATTCAGCTAAGCACTGAAAGCGGTTTTGAAGTTCATGTTGAAACTTTTCGGGGTTTTGGATTTGGGCACGATTTGGACGGAGCGTAGACTTCACCAGACGTGACCTCTCAAGCTTGACATTGATATTCAATGCGCCTCTTACGATGCGGTGATCGCTGCTGGTTTTTACCTTGCTGATCACAGAGACGTCATTGAATATGCGCTTATTGGTCGTCATGATGAAGTCTATCTCGTTCGTAGTGGAACCGTCGGGACTCATCCACGTCCACTTCCTGGATGGCCGCTTCATGTAGAAGGAGTTCATCATAAAGAGTCCCTCCTTCTCCATGAAGTCAGCCAGCCTCTGTCCCCTTGAGTTCCGCTGCCCGTATCCAAATGGCCCTACTCTCAACTCATCACGTTTCCTTGTGCCTAGCTTTGCGTTGAAGTCTCCCATTACAACAGTGAAGTAGGTTTTAGAAGTATGCATGGCCCTGGATATATCCTCGTACATACTTTCTACTTCATTGTCCGAGTGTGCCGAGGTCGGTGCGTATACCTGTATAACCTTCAGCGAATACCGTTTGGTTATTCTGAGTATAAGGAACGCTACCCTGGCCGACACACTATCGACTTTCACTACGTTGTTAACGAGAGACTTGCGGACGAGGAACCCGACACCACCCTGGGATTGTTGGTCTCCCTCCCGGTGGAAGTAGTCTTTAAAGTACATTATAATAAAGAATTGACGTTCATAAGTGCGTCTTTGATGCCAAAATTGAATAAATGATATTGACTTTGACATTGACTTTGACCAGGGAACGAAATAGGTAGTTTATGCTAATACAGATTGAGCTTTTTAATGCCTGCATCTGTTTATCTGTGTGTCGCTTGATTGTATATAATATTTTATAATAAATTCGCCCCAAAGACAAGCGTAACGACGAACGCACCGCACTCAAGATCCTTAAGAAGGCTTCTAAACAAAGTTGAAACAATTGCCGATCGTGATATCGACAAAGCGAAGTCTCACGTTAATCCCGTTTTACCATTACAAAGTTTTAATGAACGTGAGTTTCGTAGACTTTTTAGCTTCAAAAACGAGTAGTCTGACTCTGAATAATTTTCATTAGAAGGGCTGCAATGCTAAAATTATTGTAATATATTCATTAATAATTTTCATTACCTTTCCATTTAAACCCTGTATTATTTATATAACTATGTAATTTCGTAATAAACCTAATTTTAGGATTGGCCAGAGGAGGTGTTCAATTTGAAAATAAAATAAAATATTTGTTGGACAGCAAAAAGTCATAAAAACCGGAGGAAGGCCATATATTAGAGTATGTATATTAGAGAAAGAAGGCGATTGAGTCGAGCCGAGGAAAGAGATTAACTGATATATGACGAGATTTACGATTTTTATCGTAGAGAAACCATGAAATTACGTTCATGTAATAATGGAAAATAATAAACACTATCAAGGATGACAAATAGGTGCATACCAGCTTCTGATCTTCTACTCAAAACCGGCTGGTACATTATGGGCGAAGCTGACATGTCAGAGGGAACCAAATGACTCAAAAGAGAGCAAGCTGCAAGCATTGTGATTCGGAGCACATTACTGCGTGGATGACACTGATGTGGGGCAAATGTGACACATCTTGGGCGAATTTAAGCTGCAAGTCCTGAGCATAATGGACAATGACAATGAAGGACACATCCGCTGAAGCACAGTATAAAGATATTTCTACTGAAGCTAAGCGTGGCCAGGCCATGTCTTTTTATGTATTATATCTATATTTATTTTTAAAGTTTCTTTTTATATTTGTTATTGGACTACCTAGGTATGGACGGATTTAACATTACATGGTCTTTAAGTAATTAGACACATTAGGGGAGTGATTACAACGCTCTGTAGGTTTATGACGATTTTAACATATCGTAAAAAATATTGATCACTCGCTTAATTTGAACTTCCCGCCAAAAATCCAATGTGGGTACATTCGATACTGTGTTGCCAGCTTTTGCCACATATTTACCGCAATTTTCGAAATAAAGTTTTGTTACTCGAAATATTACTAAGTAAAAAACTTAACGTTGCACAACATTGTATGTATTACGTGTACTTATTTGCAAAAGCGACAGAGCAAGAGAAGAAATTGTACCTGAAATTGTACTTGTGTGCAAGTATAATTCATGAGTTCTAATAGCATGCGGATTCATTTATTTTTGCTTTATGTATCTAATCTATTGTACTTGCTCGGAAATGTAAGATTTTGTTCAAATTATAATATGAAAAATAAATAATTTGGAATACTGCGAAAATGTAAAATTATTAATATGGAAATTTAAGATTACGGATTTCCAAGAAATCGGTGAATAACAATAATAATATATAATGTGGAAAACTCAAAATTTGGACCTTTTCGCTGACACCACACCTACATGCAACTGTGGCTGTCAATGATTTTGTTTCATATTCATAGATTTGTGATTTTTAATAAAACTACATTCCACAGACTCAAGGGTCCGTGCCTTTTTTTAACTTTAAGATTTTTGACAACTTACGATTAATTTATAACATACAACAAAATACATACATGAGGAACATGTAATTTTTTTTTTAAGTAATATTCATGCATACATACATAACATAATAAACTTAAAGTTATTGATACATTTTATTCTGAGTTGGTGCAAGCATTCACAGCAGACCAGTGCCCGCAAACAGCACTCGTTCACGAGTTGACGCATGTGCCAGCCATCGCCTTCCTCAACCATTTCTGAGGGAAGATGGCGACCCGCCACACACGCCACCGCTTGCCAACACATTTCCGTGAGCATGTCTGCTCTGAATGCCCGCACCATCTCTTTGTCAGTTATAATTTCTTAACGCTAGCTTACATACAATTCTAAAAACTACATATATTACAACAAATGGATTAGTTAACCAGAAATAGGGGAACAAAAGGGGAAAAGAGGGGAAAACTTATACTACATAGATTTGTGTTTAGAGTTTTGACGTGTAATTTAGTGGATTATTAACGGTTCAATATTCTTAATATGTAAAAGTTTATAAAATGTTGCAAAAAAGTTTTAGTAACGTATCCAATTGTCTAGAACATTACTTAAACAGGGCAGTGACTCAATAACAAACTTATTTATGTGAGTGTGACTCAACTCTTGACTACTTGAAAAAAACATTTCATTTGAAACAAGTATAAATATCGTACGAATCTATATATAAAGAGAAAAAAGTACGAAGGACGATTCGTAAATAGTGTCCGTAAATAGTCTACGTTCGTAGATATCGATAAGTGAAAAAGGCTAGATGTTTTAAGGTTTTTTCTTATGGTGCCAGTATCTTTACATAGCGGTTGTGTTCTGTAGGGCAAGCTATACTATGATATCTGTGTAAAACCCTATATAACCAATTTATTACTTAAGGGCAAGTCCACTTAATTTGAGAGGTAAAGTCGAGTGGTGAGGCGACGACGACGCGACGTGACGACTGACCGCAGCGGTTTAATAACTCGCTAAATGTTGACTCAGGGATCGGTTCAATTGACGCAGTGTAACTAAGCAGTAGGTACTGTTCGTTAGTTCTGAAAAGAAAAGGCAGTTTTAGCAATTGTTAATTGACTTTTAGCAGTAGGGACGCTATACTGCTGATAGTATTGTATACAGAATGTTTTTTTGAGAAGGGCGGTGCGGTGGTGTCCAATTTAACCACGAGATTTAGAGAATATTCATGAAAGGATTGACCTCAATTTATAAGAAAATAATAACTGCATATTCAGTCTCTTTATCTTTTACTTTTGTTTTTACGATAATCGATCAGAATAGTTTTTCAAGAAAATAGAGCCAGTATTATTGAACTAATGGATTCGGATTCTGATAAGGATCAATCTTTGATAATAAATGTGTTACTAAAAAATGTTTGTCTGTAAAGTTGGTTACCGAACGATAATTTTACGTGATAACGTCATAAGACAAGCCGAACGCTTAGGCCGTTCGCGCCTCTATCGCTTGTTCCGCGCTCTTGTTTGCACGCTCAGCTCAGGCGGAACGTGACAACATACTTTTCATACTTTTGCGTGCGTGCAGCCGGCCATACGAACAAACACCCGTGGGTTTTATCTCCGGACAGCTCAAACATTTGCGTGCATGAACATGTATGTTCGACCTGTGTTTGGGGTGTGTTTATGTATATAAGCTAATAATTGTCATCAGGTTACCATACACCATATGGCTCTGCCTTGTTTGGAATCAGAACCTTGTTTGGACGACATTAAAATTGAAATAATATTAGCAGAAAGGTATACATACAAACAGAGAGACGTATATTACATTTAAAAACTGAAAAATAGTTGCTTCGGTAAGCAATCTTCTAACCCTTGAAATTGGCTGCTATTAGAACACATTAAATAGCAGTGTGAAAAAAACGTAAGTGTTATTTGTTTATTTTTCCTAAGCCCAAAACAAATGTACAAGGAGGACTTGATGCTAAATAGCATTTCTACCAGTCATCCTGGTGGTTCAAGAAAAATTGTAACGGTGCAGTAAACTAATATATTTGTAGAGAGATAAAAAATATGAAAAATAAAGAAAAAAATTGTTAATGGAATGAAAAATAACTGTCACCACTCAGATATGTAATAAACAGATATTTACAATGCATTACAATTATTAATATACAATGTGTAATGAAATTAATTGAGCCTGATAATAGAACTCGCAGTATTAAAATATTATATAAGGTGCGCAAAATTACGGAAATAGTAATCACAATGGTATTTTTGCACTTCGGCCATGTTTCAAAGCATAGGGATATAGGTACTCGAAGGCTCTTGAAGGACTTGTTTCGTCGAGGAACGAGACCACATTATAATGCTATCTCAGTCCCACGACAAAACATGACATTCTGCGTCCTCTTTGGTGTAAAATACCACAGTCAGAAAGAGTAAATACGGAGTTTAATTTATTTTCACATCGGATCTATCTTTCGAGTGTCGAATCGGATTAAAATGCCACAGGACTGGGGATGAGTTGGGGGGAAATTAACCCCTGACGAATTAATCTATGAAAATCCAATATTACTGGAACGAGTTGGAATCGAATTAGAAAAAAAAAAGATTTTAATTGTTGTTGTGGCTTTAGCGTACTTATCTTACGAGCTTTATCCGCTATGACCGTTCAAACACGTAACACGGCACGTAACGATATTTTCATGGAATGGTTTATTAAGGGCCTTTTATTCACAATGACACGTGCTATTCCCTGCAGATAACATGTGACGTCATCGTTAAACTTAATGTGGTTTTATAACGGCAATATATTACTGACGTAATTCATGGACATTACTAAGCCTTGCGCTTTCGAAGTGTTTGATTATTATAAAAGAATAATTTAACTTTTAATGAAGCGCTTGTAGTGGAGCTCGACTTGGCGATCTTAACCGATCAACAAGTTAAGCAACACTTGCTGCGGTCAGGACTTGGATGGGTGACCGCTAGTGGCATTATTCAACTGAGCGCTTCCGTGCTTTGGAGGGCACTTAAAGGCGTCGGTCCCGGTTGTTTGTCTTAGGACAACAGTCGGTAAGCTATGTCGAAGGCCTTCGGGCGGCCTGAAAGCTTCGACATGTGTTGACCCCTAAGTTATCCACCAAGCCGCAATAGACCCGCGTGGTGGAATATGGCCGAACTCCTCTCTCTGAGAGGAAGGCTCGAGTCCCAGCAGTGGGAACAAATGGACTGATTATAAATTTACCGTTTTTCTTTTTCAAGATCGTTCTTGAAAAAAGAAGAATAACTTAAGTACATGACTTAACAGTGAAGTACAGAAAAAAACTTAGTTTCAATATTTAAAAAAAAAATATTTAGCTCGTATCTTTTATTCGATAGACGCCAACAAAAGTTTGGAAGGAATCCGCTAAAATATTTCAAAACTCGATCATAGAAGCCATTCTATATTATGTATATCTGGTTATGATCGCGTTTTGCTTACTCAGTCATGGTTCCTCTTTACATGTGCCCAATGTTTGCGATTGCGGTTTTGCCACTCAAACGATGTCACATTTACTCGTTTGTCCCTTATGCCATACCACTTGCACATGTGACGACCGCTTTAATGCCACAGACGACGGAATTAAAGTGGGAAAATTCTTTTCAAGCTTGATTTAAAGCTGTAGACTTCTGCTACTCTGCAACTTTCAATCAAGCTTTAATCAAAATGGTACCGCTGACACGAAAAAAAAAATGTGCCCAAATACTTGTGCCAATTGCGATCACCGGTACCTTACCTAGTGTGTGCAGGGGTTAATTGGTTGTCTTAGAGTAGGCTTAGTGGATTGGCCTTACATCGGCTTACAGTCTACTATGTCGATTTTCCAACACAGGACCTTATACGCATCAAGCTCTAACAAGGGTCGTAATTACACGAACGTTTACAAAAACTTTTTACTGATTGAGTATTTAGTTTATTGAGTATTATTTATTTATTGGGTTCTTGGGGTCCTGATGCATGGCGTTTAGCAAAGGAGTAAAGGAGTCCAGACGACTGAAAGAAATTACAGGTGACCAAAGAGCTGGTACTTACCTCGGGCAACGTATCAGCCTGGCTATTCAACGAGGTAACGTTGCCAGCTTTTGGGCACTCTACTTGTAGGGATAGGGACTTAAATGCTGTTTGTATATATTAGTAACTTAGTTCTTTTAACATAAATTATTGATTTGTAAAATTACTTTAAATCCTAGCTTGTTGAGTTGTACTAAGAAGATTGTATTTATAAGGTTATTGTTTAAAATAATTGCACAATATCGAATGGGGTGGTTTGGAATCGATAACTGGTCATTATAGGGAAGGAATAAAAACATTTTTTTATGTATATATAACTGCAATATGCTGCGGAGCAATGGGGAATATATATATAACGGCTGGTAATAGTCTCCGTTATCAGCCGGGTCCATAATGTCTAGTCTTCTTACAGTGGGCGTCGTTGGGTAATGTCGGTGCAACGAAATAAAGTACTCAATCGAACTATAATTTCTAATTAATTTACAAGATAGGTTCGTATATAGGAACGCGCGATGGTTCAAATTCTACCGCTCTGGCTGACCGCTACACAAGAAGTGTCGTGCGCTCCACTCAGCCGGTGACTTTGACTCCATCGAACGCCGACAGATGGCGCTGGCGTTCCGTATTACGCGTTGATTGCCACTTATATATTCCCCATTGCTCCGCAGCTAATATTTTATTTATTTATTTATATTTGGAAAGCCAATTATATTTTTTCACAGATAGAGACTTAATAAATTTATAATTATGCGAACACTGAATAACTAACCAAGTTATTACAAAACCAACAAAAAGTTAATACTATCTTAAGATTATTAAAAATATTACATTAAATTAAACCTAAGTACTAAAGAAGTTAACGGTTAAGCACCGCCTTGCCCTCAGAATACTTATAACGAATGGATCAATGTCCATTAATTTAGAGAATGTATTGAAGGTTTTACTCGCTCGCACAATATATATATAAATAATATAATAACCATTACGCAACTGAACGCACGCCGATACATTACAGAATAGACAACAGTAACCACGCGAAACATACCTACCCACTTACTATAGGTACAACGACGTAAAAACCTACCTACTGGCGAATGTTTGCGCAGCTGATGTCTATGCCTAAACGATGGCTCGCCCGGGCGGGTCATCGTCCGCACGTTCTACCTATTCTAAGCGGGTAGGTATGTCTCGCGTATTTACTGCTATCTATTCTACGATGTAGTGGAATGTTGGGTCGTGCCACGGTAAGATAATATATTACCGTGGTCGTGAATTCAGTCGCACTGCGGCTCTTAGACGTGGAGCGGCGAATATGGGTTCATAATTTTATTTTATTTTTATTTTATTTTACATGGAAAACAAACAGCTTTAGTTCACAGAATAAGTTCAGAATAATGAAAAAAAACATAAGCCTTAAATAGTTTTCACTTATGGAACATTAATAAACAAGTGTCCCTTGGAAACGCCAACACTTATTGAGATAAATCTCAATGAAAACATGTCTATTTATATATGTATCGTTACAAGTGAGTTTGGTACTAACTTAAAGTCTAACATTCAAAGCCATACAAATACCGTCTATAACAGCTTTCGTTACATTATTAGTTATATCAGTAGGTATCATTTGATCTTAATTTTAATTTGTGACGACGATTTAATTGACGTTTTGTCGAAGTAATCCTTAGCAATTAGGTTTTTAAAAGTGTTTTGCCTCATCATGAATAAATCACTATGTTTAGAGTAGTTTGAGTTAAAGTTTTTCACCGCACGAATCAGAAATGCATTAGCACGGTAGTTTGTACGAGAGTGGGGTATGCACAGCTTGAGCTCATTTCTGCGACACACCGACCTCTGGGGTGCCACTAGGCCAATCTTTTCTAGTAACGCTGGACAATCCGTTTTATTTAGGACAATGTTGTGTAACAGCGTGAGGTCTGCAGCCTCTCTCCTTTTATATAGAGGTAGGATGTGGTGGTGTCTACAAGACTCTTCGTATTCAGAACCATACAATTTTGTCCTGTAATGCACATATCGTATGAACTTTTTTTGAGGCCTTTCAAGGATATCTATATATTTGTAGTACTGAGGATTCCAAGCTTGCGAAGCGTAGTCGAGTTGACTCCTAACCAATGAACAATAGAGGATCTTTAATGTTTTAATAGTTTTAAAATCTCTGGTAACTCGAAGCATGAAACCAAGGGTTTTCATGGCTTTAGCGGAAATATTATAAATGTGCTGATCAAAAAGGAGTTTGGAATCCAGAGTGACGCCTAGATCGACCACGCAATCAGTTCTCACCAAAGACTGGCCTTTGATTTTGTAGTCATACACAAGGGGTTTAGTAGATCTGCTGAACGTGATGCAACAGCATTTACTGATATTTAAGTCCAGTTTATTTAGAGTACAGTAAGCATAAAGGTTATCAAGATCCTTTTGAAGAAGTTCTGAATCTTGTAGGTCATTGATGACTCTGTAAATTTTCATATCATCTGCAAATAACAAAAAGTTACCATGTGTAAAGCAGTGATTGATGTCATTTACAAAAAGTGTGAAAAGGAGAGGGCCCAGTATTGACCCTTGGGGCACACCAGATGGAATAGGCAACGAAGCCGACGCAAATCCATTCAAAACTACAGTCTGGCAACGACCAGTGATATAAGAGGTAAACCACCTTAAAAGATCACCTCTTATTCCAGATGCATAAAGTTTAGATAATAGAATAGAATGATCAATACGATCAAAAGCCTTACTGTAGTCGGTATAGACCGCGTCAACCTGGCCTCCACATTCCATGCCGGCTGTCACCGCGTCAGTAAATAGTACTAAGTTAGTAGTGGTCGATCTCCCTTTGTGAAAACCATGCTGTTGGGGCAGGAACGAGTGTTTTAAGGCAGCATATAATTGCTCATGGACAATTTTTTCGAATACCTTGGCTAAGACACAAAGCTTGGAAATGGGCCTATAGTTTGTTATATCCCGCTTAGAGTTTTTTGTGTATTGGTGTTAATGTTGCCGTTTTCCAAATCTTGGGCACTATGCCGTCTGATATAGATCTGTTGAATAAAAGGCTTACCGGATAGACTAAGCTTTCAGCTCAATTAACCAACAGAAGTGGGTGCAGGCCATCAGGTCCAGATGATTTTTTGCAGTTAAGAGTTTGTAATAATTTGAGTAATTTGTGATTGCATATTTCAATAGAGCTAATATCCGTTACGGATCTGTCTATATCGCGAATATTAGTACAAGGCACTGGTGCTAATGAATATGGTAAATAGTTTGAGTTAAAGTAGTCAGAAAATGCATTGCAAATGCCCTCACCTGAATCAAACGACCGATCTTTATATGACATAGACGATGGATAACAATTATGCTGTTTATTCGATTGTACGTAAGACCAAAAAGCTTTAGGGCTATCACGAATCGAGCTTTCAACTTTCGCAATATAGCTGAGATAGCATTCATGCTCAACCCTTTTAACCCTCTCGCGCATAACCCTGAAGGAATTCTTGTCCGAAATATTATTGTAAATTTTGAATTTTCTATGATATTTATTTTTATCCTTTAGCATTTTGAGCAGAGTAGGTGAATACCACACAGGATACCGGGCAGGCCGCACCCATTTAGATGGTACATATTTGTCCCTCAATTCAGATAATATTTTGGTAAATAGATCCACCGATTCATCTATAGTACTACATGCGAGCAGTGACTGCCAGTCGTGAGAATCAAGTTCACTGCATATAGCTGAGTAATCACCTCTCGCATACAAAAACTTAGGTCTCGGGGAGGGGACAAGTATGCTTGTTTGAATAAACAATGGTTTACATAATAACGCCGGATGAAACTTATCCTCGACCAACAATGGATCCAAACAATGGCATACAGACACTTCATCATTAGATAAAACTAAATCGAGAATACTGCCATCGTACATGTTGGGGACATGATTAAATTGAAGTAGACTATTTAGGTTCATAAAATCTAGAACCTCAAAATGACCACTGTCCGCGCCGTTAATAATCGGTATAAGATGAGTATGGTCGTGCGACTTCGTCCACGATATACTGCTCTGATTAAAATCCCCTAAAATTAAAATTTTGTCATTAATGTTTTCGGACGAGATAGATAGTACTTTATCACAGAAATTCTCAAGTTGTTCCGATAATGACAGACCTATATTTTGAGAAATAAGGTAAAGACAGCCTAAATGTAAGTCAAAACAATGAGCTGTATTGGCCGCTTTAAACTTAATAGTGATCCACAAATCTTCAGCAGTGGAATGCCACTCGGGGCGCGCTAGCGCAGCTAATTCACGGCGGACGGCTATCAACACCCCTCCACCGCGTGACTGAGCCTGCTGTCACAGCAGCTACGGGACTATGCACAGTGCTGTGCATAGTCCCGATCGCGCCGCCACATCGTGTACGCGTCACTAAACAGTTCCTCAGTCTCTATACCATCCCAGAGCCACGTTTCAGTTAACACAATCGCGTGATAATTGCATAGTTGAAGGTTTCGTTTAAATTCATATAATTTTGTTCGCAAACCCCTAACATTTTGATAATAAACGTCAAAAACCATTATCACAATCCGGCCGAGTTCCTACACGGCCAGACAGTGCATTTAAAAACAATAAGTAGTAGATACGTTCATTATTTATGTTAGTTGTTTGCGAACAAAACATTGTGCATTTATAATACAAATACAAAGTTAATCTGTGATACCTATGAAGTTCATAAAACGGAATGTTGAGCGATTGTGTTAGTCGAAAGCGTGTATAAGTTGTACCACGATAACAAAAGATTAACTTAGACAAAATAAGTGGCATAAGATCGTTATGTATTCGGATAGTATAACTAGTGAGGAAACAATCAGCGTCACAACACGTATGTGGCGGCACGTAAGCAAGTAATATACTATGTAACGTCCAACTATATAAAATGTTTGTATGTAAATAAAAAAGTGAGTATTGTATAATATGCACTCTAAGATGAGGTATGTCTGTAACTATAATATATACTGATATAAAAATGAATAGGTTATAGAAAATTGATAAGTAATTAACTGTAGTATAATCATTAGTTTCGTATGGCTTTGTAACAAACAAGAAGTAATAAACGATATTAATTTTAGCTAGTAATTTAAATATGGAAATGAAGTACAGTAATTCACTAAAACTTAGGCAAATAAATAGTCACTTGAGTTTTTGGAGGTCGCCTTCATTATGAATGTTCAATATGGGTGAAGTATCGTTCTTTCTTGCAAGGATCTTGCAGTTTTGAACCCAGACGAATTTATAGCTTCTTTCATTAGCTAGCTTCTTAACCTTTGTTAGAAGCTGCTTGTTCTCGCGCGTGAGATGATCGTTCACATAAATCCTGGATGCAACTCCGGGAAAGCCCAAGGCTTCTGCAGTCAGATTCTTGTGCATCCTGGCAGCGGCTATGAAATTTTCCTTAGTGTATCTTCCCAGGAAGCCTACTACGATCGGTTTGTTGTCAGTGTAGGAGCGGGTTCTCGTCACAAAGTTAATGTCCGAAGATGCCACAGGCTGCCCGACCATCTCGGAAAGTTTACGAACGAGTGCTAGGAGATTCTCGTTCTTCTTGAAGGGTATACCTTTGATTTCAAGATTGTTGATACGTTCACGTTGTTGTGTGAATGCTAGCTCCGCAGTCAGCTGAGTAAGTTTAATTTGAAGTTGAGGGTAGTCTCCACCGCCGATTTCTGTGGTCTCTAAGGCTGAAATACGCGCCTCCAGGGCCACCGTTTTGCCGTTCACGACATCCCGAAACTGGTGGAACTCCTCTCTGATATCTTGAACTTCTTGTACAAGGGTCGGAAGTTGCTCAAGGCGGCTGTTTATGCCACGAACCCCATCGCGTAATTCCTGGAGCACTTGGTCGAGGGTAGCAGACGAGGAAATTGCAGGCTGAGATACGAGTGATCCACCTTGAGCCTCCGCTTGTGGCAGGCACTTACACGAAGGACACAGTAAGGCGGCTTTCTTCGCCATTCCTAACTTCCGATAATTTTTTTCACTGATATTGGCACAGGTAAAACAATAGTTTACGGTACACTTGGAACAGCTGACACCATCTTGGTGATCGAAATTGCAAGCGGGACACTTGAACATGGTGATTACAAATATTTAAACTCGAATGCACGATAAAAATCAGTAATAACTGGAGGTAAGTACCACACGTAGCGAGCGATTGACCTCCGCGTATGAGCGCAGCGAGCGTACTGCTCGCTAATATATGATATATATGATAATATATGATAATAATAAAATATATAATAATATGTATTTTTTTTCTTTTACTTTAACATTCAATATTGTTCACAAATTACAAATACATAATATAATTACAACATATTCGCATGCACTGCGTAAGCTGGAACGACCTTTCATAGTGTACGGGCTTGTTAGTCCGTGCATAAAATTATGATATTATGATAAATGAAACAACGTGTTGGACCGATCGCTGCTTGCAGACTGATTTATTTTACTGGAAAACACAATGAAAGGCGCGAACGCAGTCGCGCTAAGTTAGCAGTTTACAATAAAATGTACGTAACCCGTACATGCTCCCCACGAGAAAAAAGAAATAAACTTTAAGATTAAATTATTTCAAAAACAATTGAAAAATTATTGATAGAAGTTATTTAGACTTAATTAATGATGTCCTTGCATACCTAGTTCTTTTTATATTTAATTACAATAATGCTTAACTAATCATGTCCCTTTCATTGCTTGCTTTTATAATTTCACTACACTATCACTACATGCACAACACTTAAAACATCTGACTACGCCTTGATGTAATTATCGGGGATGTTCCCTCACTAATACGCGCACTCACGCTAACACAATGATCGATATCGGGAGCTGCAGGAAGTGGGCGCGGAGCGGGCGCGGGGTGGGGCGCCGCCGCAGGCGCAGGTTCTGGCGCGGCTGGTGCGAGCGCGGGCAGGCGCACCGAGCAAGTGCGGCGCCCCCGCACACCCCACCACACTGCACCGCCGATCACAGACACGCCGATGATAACGTAGATCACCGTATAGTGGTGTATATCATGATATGAAATGCTGGATGCTAATAAAGCATTTTCGTTTATTGTCTTGATTTGCTTGTCAATTTTATCTATGTCTTCCTGAATTGAATTCCTTCCGGTGTTGTTGGGTTCCACATTGTTATGAGGAATTGACACATTAATGATGTGATTTATAGGAGCGATCACAGGGGTATATATGTCTGAAGTAACGCTTATCTCACTTGATGACAAATCATGTGCAATAATTTCAAAGGTGTCTGTTTTGATGATACAACCACTATTTATATTAACCAGGCCAGCGCGCGTCAGCTGATGGGAGGTAACTTGACTCCCACACATTATTCGCAACTGACATTGTTTGCAACAAAAGTAAATATAATTGTTAAGGGAATGGCTCTCCATCCAAATATTCTTGCAGGGACTGATAACAGTTTCACAAGCTGTTTCCGTTTTTTGGCAAAAATCTGTATCTGCTACGATTCGATATGAAGGCTTGTTAATATGACACAGGTACGTATCTCCTGCTAGACATGATCTAATGCCATTTTCCGAAAGGGTTAGGTATGTATCCGTTTTCAGGTTAATTGCTATGTAGTCTGATATGGGTTTAATGTTTATCATGCTGTCTTGCCTCACTTCGGGGATTGGTATGATTTTAAATATCTCGAATGAGTCTCTACTAATTAATGGGATTCGCAGTTCGAAGATAAGGTAATCTGGTATCATTCTTGCCTTGGTAGTTATGAGTTTGAATATTCTTGATATATCGATGTGAATGTTTTCAATGGGCAGAGTGACGTCACTCAAAAGGTGACTCGATATACTGCTCAGCTGATCTTGCAATTGTTTTGGATTAATTAAATATGGATTGAATCGGCCATGATAGATATCTGTGATTGTGTCTATCAATATCCTCTGTAAGTGTTTCAAATTTTGTAATAAGTTGCTTGTAATTAAAGCTCCCATTGTGAATTCACTGGTTATTTCAATATCAGATTTCAAAAATTCGACGGTTTTCTCTATGTCATATAGTTTTTGGCGAATGATTTTATGTTGTTCGGATACAACTTTTTCCACTCGTTTCAAAAGATTTAACTCTGCTTCCATTACCGATGTTTGTTTTTTCCATAGCGTCATGACATGTCTTTGATTGTCTCGTAGTAGTGTGATATCCTTTCCGTATTGTTCTGCGAATCTACTATCAAGTATTCCGAAGAGGTAGTTCCCGAGATACCCGACACCGTTGATAAGCCCACGCCGGGTGCGCCGGCGCTCTCTCCTGCGGCTCGTGCTATCTTGCTGATTAAGGAGCAGTTGATTATGGTAATCTAACTCGTTGAGCTCGTGCCGTAATTGTAATAATATTAAGTTACAATATGTTATGTTATGTATTTCTTGACAGGCTCGCTCTAATGTTGTAATTGATTTGTTCAGTGCAGTGGTTCCTTCCCAGTAAGGTTGCATTTTGTAATAAATTATTAGTTTCCACTCGTCTCGAATAATGTTCATATTTGATACCTTGTCAAAGTAAAGATGTTGATTATCTCTGAAGGTCGTTGCATTTAAAGTACACTGGGAACTTGTTATGATACTAAGGAATAAAATGATTGATGTGAACATTGTTGATAGTTTAAAACGAGGAATTGACGATGTTTGTTTTGATTGCGATTGGTTAGTTTCAGGAGTTTTTTGCTCGTGATTTTGTTCATGAACTGGTAGAATGGATACTTTGGTGATAGGACGTTTTAGTTCACCATTTTTCGTTTTTAAAGTGATGACTCGGACGTATGAATCTGAGCCGGGATGTAATTTAATAACTCTGCCCATAAGCCACTTTCCTGGTGGGAGATTGGCATCATGGATAATGACTACGTCATTTAGCTTGATGTTTTCTTTACTTTGTTTCCATTTGGACCTTGCTGATAGTTGTGTGAGATACTCATGGCGCCATCGTTTCCATAAATCTTGTACAATTTTTTGAGTGAGTTGCCACCGAGTTCTATGATTCGTTTCTGTCTCTAATAGAGTGACATTGGCTCCTCCAGTTAAGAAGTGTGCTGGAGTCAAAAAATCCATATCATCCGGATCTTCTGATATTGGACACAACGGACGCGAGTTCAGGCATCCCTCAATTTGCGTAAGAACTGTGTAAAGTTCTTCGTATGTTAAAATCTGCTCTCCTATGGTCTTCTTCAGAAGATTCTTGCAGCTTTTTACCGCAGCCTCCCAAATCCCACCTCCTGTAGGCCAAAATAGCACACTAAAATGCCATTGGATTTCCATGCTCAACATTTCGGCGCGGACTTCACTACTGTTCAATGTTTTTAGAATTTCTTGATATTCTTGCTGTAATATTTTATTAGCACCTACGAAGTTACGGCCATTGTCGCTATAACAATGGCTAGGCGCTCCCTTTCGTGCAGCCATTCGACGCAACGCTGCTATAAATGAAGGTGTACTGAGATCGGAGACCAATTCCAGGTGCACAGCCTTCGTAGCCATGCACACGAATACCGCCACGTACCCTTTTGTGCTTCTGATTCCACGCCCTTTGCTCGCTTTCACAAAAATATGTCCAGTAAAATCCACACCCGTATTTTTAAACGGCCGTGATGGATTACTCCTTGCTTCCGGCAAATCTCCCATTATTTGCTGTTCCAAAATAGGATTATGCTTTGCACATTTCACACAGCGGTGAATCTGTGCCTTCGTTGCTCTGTTACCACCTACTATCCAATATTTTTGACGAATAAAACTTAATGTCAATCGTGCTCCGCCATGTAACATAGCAGCATGTGCATCGTTGATGATTAATTCTGTTAGACGTCCACTATGTGGAAGAATGATAGGATGCTGCATGTCTTGGCTGATATGATGTGCATGCTGTAACCTGCCTCTAACTCTAAGAAGGCCACTATTTTCATCCAAGAATGGATTTAATTTTAAGATCTTGCTCTTTGTGTTTAATTTGTTTTTTTGTTTCAAACAGCATATCTCTTCTGCGTATTCTTTTTCTTGTTCATGCTTTGTGATTATTTCTTTTGCTTTACTTAATTCTGATAGAGTTAATGATCCTTTTTGCTTATTTTTTGATATGAACCGGTATACCGATGCTAGTATATGCGTGATTTTTGATATAGAACTGTGCTTGCTCAATAAGTTGCTGATAACGCTTTCCTCTTGCTTGGTTACAACATTCGATTGTTTTTGTTTTTTGATTTCCTTTTCGGTGACGTATATGTCTTTATTTACATCTTTTTCAGGCATGTAAGTAGCCAACCACGAAGGTCCTTGGCACCACAATGGATTGTTTTTTAGCTGAGCCACGGACGAACCCCTGCTGGCTGCGTCTGCTGGATTTTCAGTAGATTTTAAATACTTCCAACAGTTTGATGGCATTATCGATGTGATTTGACAAGTTCTGTTTGCCACAAATGTCTTCCATCTTCCAGGGTCGCCGTGTATCCAGCCGAGTACTGCAGTGGAATCACACCATCCGTACACCTTGATATTGTATCCTGATAAACATTTCACGACCTTGGCCATAAGTTTTGATAACAGAACAGCGCCACAGAGCTCTAAGCGTGGCAATGATATGATTTTGCTCGATGGCACTAGTCTCGACTTTGCTGCGACTAGTTTGATTTCAGGTGGGGTTTCACCATTATTTATTTTGCAATAAATGACACACGCGTAAGCATTTTTCGATGAATCGCAGTAGCCATGAAGCTCAACGCGGCATGACAGTATTGTACCTATCCATCTAGGCACCTTCAACTGATTGATATCTTGGAGATCAAGCTTTATCTTTATCCAATTTTTGTAGATATTTTCAGGAACTTCGTCATCCCAGTCTATTTTAGACAACCAAACTTCTTGAAATAATATTTTTAATTTTGTTGTGATCGGCGTGAGCCAGCCTAACGGATCAAATATTTTCGTAATATCTGAGAGTATTATTCTTTTGGTGACCTTGCCGTTTGATGGTTCTATTGTAGATGAAAATGAGAATTTGTCTTCAGTAGGATTCCAAGAAAGTCCTAACGTTTTAGCCGATTCTGCTTGTTTGAAATCTTTGATTTTTGGCTCTTCACCATCTAGTTGCAGTATTCTAGGGTCATTTGATGACCATTTTCTTAAGTTGAAGCCACCTCTTTATAACATTGCTATTAAGTCTTCTTTTAAAATTCTTGCTTCTTTGATCGTATGGGTCCCGTGAACCAAGTCATCCATATAGAATGCTTCTTCGACGACCTTGGAAGCTTCGGGAAATTTTTTACGCTCATCATTCGCTAATTGCCTAAGTGTCATCATTGCTAGAAAAGGCGCTGCTTTAGTGCCGTAAGTGACTGTAGTCAGTTGATATTCTTGTAACATATTTCTAGGGCTGTCCCTCCAGATGATTTTTTGTAACTTCTGATCGTCAGCATGAACCCAAATTTGACGAAACATTTTTTCAATATCGGCTGTAAAAGCAACCTTATATTGCCTCCATTTTAGGATTAACGTTTGAAGGTCTTGTTGCAAATTGGGACCTTTTAGCATTAAGTCATTTAAACTTTTTCCGCTGGATGTTTTTGCTGACGCGTTAAATACAACGCGTAATGAAGTGCTTGTACTGTCCCTGAGCACTGAGTGATGTGGTAAGTAACATTCTTTTGTCGTATTAGTTGATGATTTCGATAACTGCATATGTCCAAGCATTCGATATTCATTAATAAATGATTTATATTCGTTCAAGATATGCACTTTGTTAGATAGTTTTCGCTCTTGTTGGTGAAACTGAGCGACGGCCTTGGACTTCGATTGACCTAATTCTTCTTCCCAATTAGGTTTGAGGGGAAGTTTCACTTGATACCTTCCGTCTTCCAATCGTTCCGTAGTCGACTGATACAATTGAAGACATTCTAAGGCTTCTGATGAGTGGAGTGGCTCTTCGCCTACGTCTTCTACCTCCCAAAACCTTTGTATTTCATCAATATTGATTTGAATTACGTTACATTGCATACTTTTGATATTTCCGCATAAGATCCATCCTAGGCGGGTCTGCTGTGCTATTAATGATGACTGTTCCGATCGGCATATACCTTCTAATACAATATTCGGATATACGTCGGCACCTAACAAAATATCGACTGGTCGGCAGATATTAAATTCCGGATCCGCCAGTTGAATAAAGTTTAAATAATCCCAAGATGGTTTAGGAAATGAGTTGTTAGGTAAGTGTTTAATAAGATTTTTCATGATATAGACATCCGTACTGAATTGATAGTTATTGATCACTGATGTACAGTATATGTTCATAACTCCTTTACAGCTGTTATCCTTTGCTCCTATTCCACTGATGATTCCCTTACACTTTCGTCTAGGTAACGCTAGCTGCTGTGCAGCGTTTTCCGAAATTATGGACACTTGTGATCCCATATCTATCAGAACTCTCATGGTTTGATAGCTTCCGTCAGTTTTTTGAACTTTAACCATTGCTGTTGATAATAAAATTTCGGGCATTTCATATTGTTGTGCTACGTGGGAGTTCGCATCCGATTGTTGTTTAAAAGAAGAAGATATTTTATTACCTTGATTATTAAAATTACTTTGTTTGAACACTTCGTGTAAAATTGTATTATGAAACCCATTGCATTCTTGGCATCGCTTAGTAGAAAAGCAATCCTTACCGTAATGATCATATAGACAGTTTTGGCATAAATTGTGTTTCAATATGCATTGCTTTTTATTTGCAGGCGGCATTTCCAAGAATTGCTTGCAATGGTATAAGCCATGCTCACTTTTACAAACCGGGCAACTTCTGTGGGAATGGAATTTATTGTTAGAAGTTGCTTTCGGCATGTCTTTGTTACTCGAATATGATACTTTCGCAGGAAATAATTTTGTGTTATTGCAATTGTTTGTTGATTTTGCTACTTGTTGGTTTGATTTATGATGAAAATTGGTTTCTTGTTTCCTTCTGCTTGATTCTATACTCATAAATTTTCCTTCTAAAAATTTCAAAAACTCTGATAACGTGGGTAACTCTCGAGGTTGTTTAAGGGACGATATGTACTCGTTATGCGTGTCACTGTCAAGTTTTTGACACAAAATGTGTACCAGTAGTGGGTCCCATGATGATGTGTTGACTCCTAGACTTTTAATAGCATTTAATGTCTCTTGCGTGACATCATGCATGCGTTTGATGTTATTAAAAGAGCCGCTTTGCACTCCAGAAAGATTTAGTAAAATATTGATATGCGATGTAAATATAAGTTTTTTGTTATTAAATCTGTGGTTGAGAATATCCCAGCAAATTATGTAGTTATCGGAACTGATATTGAGATGTTGAATTAGGCGCTCTGCTTCACCTTTGACCTTGGATTTCAAAAATTGAATTTTTTGAGCATTAGAGAGAAAACTGTTGTTATGAATAGTTTCGGTAAAAAGATCTTTAAAGGAAACCCATTGATGTGGATTACCGTGAAATATCGGAATATCCATATGTGGAGTTGTCTTTTCTCTGTGAGTCATTGACCAAAGCTTGCTGTTAAGCGATTTTTTCGTATTATTATATGTCTGTTCATGCTCGGTGAAAGTGATCTCATATTGATCGTTGCTGCCGTCTAATATACTATCTAACTCCCAATGAACTGCGTCAATCACTGCCCACCGAGACTCTAACTTTTTCAAACTATCTTCGAATTCCCATTTTTCTGTGATAACATTTGAGTTGATATTCTGCACCGTTCTTGTGAAAGCTTTAAAGTTACTGATTTGTTTCTTTATTAGCTCGTCTAACCTGCTGTTTACACCCTGTGATTTCATAGTACTATCGCCCATAGGGAAATCAATGTTTTTTCCTGTTATGGGCGTGGATGGTCTGCTTGTTGATGTGGTTGATGGCTGTAACATTTTTTCCTTAAGATCAGTGCCTTTACTTGCTAAAGGAGTTGCTGCCCTGATAATAGATGTAGTTGGCGTTTGCAAAATTTTTTCCCTCGCGGAAATATATAACTCATAAGTCTGCTGATAATGGTTGTTTACAAAATATTGATGACTTTGATCAGGAGATTGATTAAGTTGCACATGATTTGATTGGAATTCCTGCCAATATCCATCTAACAATTCAACCCTTCGTTTGATATAATCTGATGTTTTGCGATCTGGTCCGTCCTTTTTAAAGTTTGATAGGAGCGTATTTATACCTCCTGTGATCTGCTGTTGATTTGATAAAAGGTCTTCCATTGTACTCATAGTGATAATATGAGAAAGTTAACTATTATGAATGGAAACTTCTTACTTGATGTGATTTGTTACTTGTCCTGAAACTACTGGCGTGTCCAGAACTGCTGAATACGATGTTGATACTCCTGACGGCTGCTTCCTAGTCAAGAGCTGCTTGAGATTGTCCCGGCCGGCTGCTGCCTGCCTGAGACTGATGATAAATCCTTGCGCTCGTTGCTACGCGAAGGATCGGTGATGATAACCCTGACAACAGATGCGTTGCCTAGGATTATTGATGATGCTTGTCCCGGTGGCTGATGCCAAACCAGAGACCACTGATAATATCCTTGATATTTGCTCACTGCTAGTTCCTTGGCAGAACCTCACACACGAATTACTGACTCAACAATCACTCGCGCTGATGATCCCACCTTCGGAGGCTCGAAGGACCTTTATGTACGGGCTTGTTAGTCCGTGCATAAAATTATGATATTATGATAAATGAAACAACGTGTTGGACCGATCGCTGCTTGCAGACTGATTTATTTTACTGGAAAACACAATGAAAGGCGCGAACGCAGTCGCGCTAAGTTAGCAGTTTACAATAAAATGTACGTAACCCGTACACATAGTATGGAAAAATTATCAATTTCCTATCCAATTCATAGGCCAGCGTGTTAGCCTGCGCATTGACCCTGTAGCACGTTTGAGAATAGCTGGCTTTAGTGAGTGAGAACCATTGTGAATTTTGAATCCCAGAATCCATTAGTTAAAGATGTAGAGTACGGAGTGTGGATAGACGTGCCGCGGTACCGTTTTTGTGGTAACATTCGCATAAAGTAAATCAAACATCATCAAAAAAAAAGGTTTGGATAATTGTACCTAGCTTAAACATGCAAAAACGACTGAACGGATTTCGATGAAATTTTAAGTATGGCTTATACCCGGAATTGACAAACTTATTTTTTTATCGCAGTTCAACGGGCAATTCTCAAGGGTACACGATAACCTAATTCCATGTGAACTAAGTCGCGCGCATAGACTAGTATTTTAACTAAAACACGTACAATTAAAACATTACAGATGAATGAAAACCCTTTGAAGAGTTGAATGTGTTAACATAAACATCAATACTGCAAAAAATAAAAATATATGGGACAAGAAACCAATAAACCTATATACACTAAAATGAACCCCTATTTCTCCTGGTCACGCTATAACTTGAGAACAAGAGTTTGTCAATTATTGTCAGGAGAAGCTTCTTCCATCATCATCATCATCTCAGCCGTAGAACGTCCACTGCTGAACATACGCCTCCCCCATGATTTTCCAAAAGGACCGGTTGGAAGCGTCCTGCGACCTTCCTCAGGTCGTCTGTCCACCGTGTCGGTGGACGACCTACGCTGCGCTTGCCGGTCCGTTATCTCTACTCTAGAACCTTTCAACCCCATCGGCCATCTGTTCTGCGTGCTATGTGCCCTGCCCACTGTGTGTGTGGGCAGTGGCGAAGCTTCTTATGAAAGAAAAATCAAGATAAAATGGGAGGTTCATTAGTCATTAATCGTCGGATTTAAACCAACATAATATCAAGTTAGTGCAGCTGGTATATACGAGTATTATTATTATATAGATAATTTACCTGCATTAAAAAAAAATCCTGTTTTTTAATGTACAAAGTTTTAATTTAGGTATACTTGTACTGAAACCGGGTTGAGCTGGTAACGTAGAAAATGTTTGCCAACATTTACAGCCTATAAAAATCTACGAGCGTTTTACGGTTGTCATACAATAAGCATTTTTTGGCCCTAAACAGGACTGGTTTTTATACCTTTCAGTGATGGCAAAACATCGGTATCTTTGGTGAAACAACCATTTATATCGCCTATTACCATTATATAAAATGGCTTATTTACATTAAACGCGAAGGAGCTTCATACGCAATATAAGAAACAAGCGGTATGCTTTCTCTTTGTGTCTGCATATTCTTCTTCTTTAAAAAGCAGAAGACTTACTTGATAGGCAGGAAAGAAGACAACATTGGCTAAGAGTACACCTACGAAGAAATAATGTCAGGAAGAGTAACTGCCTTTAAAAAATGACCCAATAAAAGTAGTGTAGTGCACTCAGTAAAAGTGCTAATTCAATAACATCGTTCACGCCGCTACGACTCAGCTGTCATAGTAGACGTTGCAGCACGCGCGTGGACCAATCCCTGCTTTATTTCTGAAATTTAAACTTATCACCGAACATGTTTATTTGTAACCTCGGAAGTAATTCATTTTTTTTTTCATTTATTTGAAGGGCTTTGTCGCTGAGCGACCACAGCGCCCTAGGAAGTAATTCATATTTGGAATCATACTTTGTTTTAGTTTGCACACGAGAGTTATTTGAAAGTGAAAATCATTTATTCAATTTAGGCATCAAAGACGCACTTACAAACGTCAATTATTCATTATAATGTACTAAAAACTCTACCGCCGCATTCCAAAATATATAGAGCCTACCGAGAAGAAGCGGCAAGAATTAGAATAGAAAAAGGATGTCTGTTACACGAGTCTTTAACTAACTAACAAACACTAATTCGTCTTTGTTTTTCGCTCATCGTGGCATGAAAGAGCAAGAGCAAGACAAACGCCGGCGATCATTACGTAAGTGCTGGCAGAGCAGTCAGGATTAGCAGTTTTTAAATGTCATTGCTTTCTGTTGCGTATTATTTTTGCATTGTTTTTTCTGTCTTTGTTTAATCTACCAACAAAAAGATCGATCGAAGATTTGTTCGTAGATGCGAAGTTGACATCCCTGCATGTGTGTCGCGCCAAACCTGCATGAATCAACGCTAGTAGACGAGTAGTAAGACGTTCTACATATATTTACTTACTTTGCCGTTGGCGCGTTACCTGGTTCAACAATACTAGTAGCTATCTCAAAATGATAAACTGTCTCCATTTATATAACGCGATTCATCTAACCAGTAAAAGTTTGATGAGCTGGCTTTCAAACTGTTTTATTGCTGTACGTTTATGACCCGCTTTATATTTAGATCGCAGAAACGTGAATAGATTTGGCCGTTCTGTTATCGTTAAATCATTTCAGGTTTGAAGAGCGAGGGTAAAAATGCTGTATAATAAATGGTATTTGATAGCATTAAAATAGAATTGGTTCTGAATTTAGCAATTCTAAAATGTTGATTAGTTAAAGACTTAAAAAATAACCTAAAATAATGTCAAGTACATTATGAAATATATTTTTTACTCTCATTTACCCAGCATTTTTATTTGCTACAGTCTCCTTTATACTTAACGCCCCAAACTACTGTTTTACAGGTACACGGTAGAGGCACTAACCAAGTTGGACTCTTTTGCATAAGCCACCTTTAGCCCCATAATTCAGTTTTCTCATATCTTCCGAATCGGAACCCGACAGCGAAGAATAATTCTTTCACTTCAGAGTAAGTAAGGTGGCCCATTTTCAGATTTCGTAAGATGCTTTCCGTGAGTTGAATTATTACCTTCTTTGAATTAACATTCTACGCATTATGAAAGTAAAGAGTTTTTTAATACAGTTGCTCAAAAAGTGGCGTGTTGCAGGGACGTATAGCGTTCGGGATGTGGGCTCTTACATACTCGTGCTTTTTTTTACCTTTCCCGAACTCGTGCGTTCTCTTTCCCAACTGTCAAAATAATGTCTATTAAAAAGAAAATCAAACCATGAAGTTTTTACTAAAAAAAATCATAGAAGTTTTTATGATTCATGCAAATAGTTACGTATATTTCTAAAAAGAAGCTACTTATTTGTTTCAATATCAGATTTAATGATTTGATTGAATGAGTTAGGTTAGGTTTCAATTCATTTCATCTCATTAAATTTCATTTCCATTTCATATCAATAAAAAAAATCTACTGAAGACTTGGCTGTATGGGCATAGTTTCCTTTGCCTACCAGAATGTGTGAAGAAAAAAAAATCTGCTTATATACTACGGTTGGCGCCATTTTCCAGAAATGTTCTATGCGAGTTTATTTTATTAAATTGCTTAATTTTTTCGCAACTGTATTAAAAATAGTCGTTCAGTACACGTACGGAACCGTCATTGCAACTTGTTCCGACTCCGACAACCCTCGCCTTCGGCTGCGCCTCGGCTCGGGTAGACATTTGTCGGAACTCTTTGCAATGACAGCCTTTCCCCACTTGTAATGAAATATACTATTTGGAAATTCACAGTTTGTACCTAGACGCAGGGTCTATAAGAGCAGTAGTAGAACTCTTTGAATATGTTCGTCCGGAGCAGTACTGTCACCATACCTATTTGAAATGTAAAGCAGTTATGTTAGCAATACTGTGTTTTGGTTTGAAGATGTGTTGGCGGATGAATTACAGGCACATGAGTCTTATATGTCGGTTATAAGCGCAGTGCAGTTCGTAATTTGTGAGGAACTGCATCGGTTCTAGGTAGAGGTTATGATTTAACATCAGGTGTTTGTGCAGTTCCTAATAACATAAAAAATAGAGCTATATTCTAGACCAGTATCAGCATTGGTGGATACCGCTGCAGTGCTGAATATAAAATTTTTTTATGTTAATTAATGTCTAACCAATGTTACGAACTGCAATCGCATGTAGAACTTTACTGATAAGGAAAGCCTGCTACTTACTAGCAGGCATGCAGTGGTACATGACCATAATAATAAGCAATTATTTATTTAGTCTCAATTATAGTGTAATATAGAAACGCACCTTTTTTAATTGCCTGACTGGCACTTTTATTCTTGTCGAATGGAGAAAACTAACCTCATATATGATATGTAGGTAATATCGTTTTTTGAACTTGTTAAAATTTGTGTTTTGTGAGCAGTGAACAACTGACCGTATTTATTTTTGCACTTTGTATAAATTGAGTTAAATGATGTGATAATTTGACTGCAAATTCACACTAAGTGAAAGAGCGCGCGGGCGAACATTCCAGCGGTATTTATTACTCATCCACGGGGGCTGTTGTTTTCGGACATGCTCCGAACCCCTCGGGATTGGAAGAACAGATGTCCGTATTCCTGCTGAGTTTCTGAGAGTTTATGATCGTAATAGTTTTTGTTAGGTAAAACGCCAGCAAGTCGTATTCAGGAGAATTCACGGTGTGAACTTATTCTTATAATAATAATTTGTTGTTGTATTTTTATTTTTCAATTATATTAAATTGGGTTTTATTTTACACGAATATTGCACCCCTGTAACGAACTTGAATAAGTATAAAATCACTGAAAAGTATAATCTGCTTTTTAAAGCTGCTTGATATAGATCGTACAACTTTCTGGCATCATCTGTTTCTGGTTGAGATAATATTGTATTGATATATAATAATATACCTGCGAGAAAACGTGGTCACTGGCGAACAATTGCCGCCGCAGACTTTCTTTTGTTGTATTTATATTTTTACCCTTAGCGCCGTAAGGGTTTCGCAGCCACGCTTTGAGTCCGTTACTTCAGTTCCCCAGTGGATGATCAATAACTTTCACTAACTTAAACCCATTTCCCAGCGTAGGGATGAATTCTCTATTAGCACACATGTATTAATATCAAACATGCAGTGTCGCGGAGCTATTTAAACTCGCCAAAGACCGGGTGAAATATGCGGAGCTGACAGCCAGCCTTCACTAGTTGGAGAGGCACTGAAAGAAGAAGAAGAATCTATATCAAGCCCGAGGTAGGCATTGAACCCGTGGACGTCTAATCGACGCTCAACCCTAGTTACCTCTGAACACAGCCAGGCTACGATTGTAAAGTACGGAAACTGAAACAGCCACAAGAAAACGAGCTAATCAAAACGTCTATCGTGAGCTCACGCAGAGCGCTATGCTTCCGATATATAATATCCCTTGACAAAAATAAAATTACGAAACGATTTTGCGTTAAATCGCAACGTATCACAGCTGTCAAAACAGCTGAGTTCACTCCCCTTTTCACGCTTCGTGAGATGAATATATCGCGGTTTATTTTACGTCGTACGCATTTTTATGTGTCTAGCTAGTTGACTGTGCGTTATGAGGTAGTAAACGCTGGTTATTGTAAATCTATATTGTATACGTAATATTTGTGTATGTATACAACACATCAATTTCGCAGGTGTATATATAGTAAGACTATGAGTTAAGACTTTTAGGACCATGGAAGTGAAAGGTCCAAAGCCTAAGTTTAAATTTCTAAACATTTTCTCGTTACTCTTTGCACTTTTATTTTAAAAATACATACGAGGTGCAGATTTTAAAATACAAACATATACATTTTAAAACCTAACCACCGAAAAATGATCAGTGTTATTTTTCTAAGCTTATTACTAATATAGGGCTTTTTATAATTTTAAATGTATGTGTTCGGAATCGAATAGCAAATTGCGTATGTTTTCGAGCCCAACGAAAAAAAAGTCTATTGATGACAGATGCATTGACAATCTGTGACACCTTATCTTATATAACTTCGCCTTTTAGCCCCTCAGTGCATAGAGTAAACTATATATATAGTGTATAAACAAAGAACTGAAGTAACATATATGAATTAATTGAGGTGATGGCTTGTTCATAAGGTCTTATATATATATATGTATATATATATATATATATATATATATATATATATATATATATATATTTAGGTTTATCGAAATATCCCTAGACCATGTTGATGTGTGTACTTAGCTATATTGAATATAAGTTATATCACCTGTTCTTATTTTAAACTGCTGATCTGTGTTTTATCATCATCATCAACATCTCAGCCGTAAGACGTCCACTGCTGATGTCATGGCTTGATGTCATCGAGTCATATTTATCTGACAGGATGCAAAAGGTTGGCATAAATGGTGTAACATCTTCGGGATCTATAATTAAAATGGGTGTTCCACAAGGGTCCATTTTAGGGCCTTTTTGTTCTTAGTATACATTAACGACTTGCCACTTATGGCCAAGGATCTTTGTGGTATTGTTTTATTTGCGGATGACACATCTCTGATTTTCAAAGTAGATAGGAAAGATAGCACACAAATTCAAGTAAACAACGCTCTATCTAGTATCTCTAAATGGTTCTCAACTAATAAATTACTTCTGAATTCAAAAAAGACAAAATGTTTGAAGTTTTCTTTGCCTACTGTTCCATGTTTGGAGTCCAACGTTACGATTGTTGGAGTTAAACTCGTAATGGACAAGGCAACAGTCTTCCTAGGCATTAATATTGACGCAGAATTACAATAGAGTCCTCATATAAATGCCCTGTCTGGGAGACTCAGTTCTGCTGCATATGCGGTACGTAAAATAAGAGAGCTAACAGACGCTTCTACGGCGCGGTTAGTGTATTTTGCATATTTTCACAGCGTAATGTCATATGGGATATTGCTATGGGGTTCAGCGGCTGATATAGAGACCATCTTTATCCTACAGAAACGTGCTATTCGAGCTATATACGAAATGGGTCCCCGTGAATCTTTGAGAGATTTATTTAATGAAATCAATATATTAACGTTGCCTTCCTTAGATGTATTTGAAAATATAATGTATGTTCGTAAAAATTTACATAAATATAAGTTAAATAGTGAACACCACAATTTTTATACTAGAAATACAAATAGGATAGCTGTACCTAGTTATAGACTTGCGAAGACTAATAAGTCATTCTTAGGAAATTGTGTGCGTTTTTACAATAAAATCCCAAAACACAGAGGGCAAATTCAAGTTGACTGGAAAAACATTTAAATAAAAAAGGTTACTATAAAGTTCGACATTATATAGAAGATAAAGATGCTTGGAATACTCCACTTCTGGCAAGCTGTCACTCTGCCACCCATAAAATGTAATATATTTGTAGTACCTAAGTAGAAACATTGTAAACATCTATATAAAAAGAATGGCCCCGAGTTTCTTGCCGCTTCTTCTCGGTGGGATCTATATATTTTGGAACGCGGCGGTAGCGTCTTTAAAGTACATTATAATGAAAAGTTGACGTTCATAAGTGCGTCTTTAATTTCTAAATTGAAGAAATGATTTTTGACTTTTGACTTTGCTGAACATAGGTCTCCCCCTGAAGTTTCCAAAGTTCCAAAGTTGAAAGCGGCCTGCATCCAAAGTCGTTTTGCTACCTTTGTCAGGTCGTCAGTCCACCGTGTCAGTGGACGACCTACGCTACGCTTGCCTGTCCGAGGTCTCCACTCCAGAACTTTCCAGCCCCATCGGCCATCTGTTCTGCGTGCTATGTGGCCTGTCTACTGCCACTTTAACTGGCTTATCTTCTGGGCTATGTCATTTCTGATTTGATCGCGTAGAGAAACCCCGAGCATAGCCCTCTCCATAGCTCCATAGATCTGTGTTTAGTTTTTAATAATACAGGCCTTTAGAAAATCTAACCGCAACATCATAACTTAGCTTGGTAAAGTAATTAACCTTGAGTCGAAACTCTTCAGAAACTATTGAAGAAATTCATTAAGTTCCGGTTCCAATAGCGTTCAATAGCGGTTTCGTGTTATGATAGCCTACTTAGTTAAGTTAACGACCAAGTGATGTGATTTAAGGCGAATTCGCGATCTTATCATATATAATTTTATGGTTTCGTGAGCATAATCAGAATGTTGCTTTAAATTTATTATTGTTAAATAAGTCAAATCGGGTATAGTGCGTGTAATGTGAAGTTATTTAATATTATAGTTCGTTTTAATAGTAGAATAGGTATTACCATTGCAGTGTTAAATGTTTTAATTTTTATTAATTTTAGGGAACTAACAGATTGGTAGATATAAACATATTTCTTCAATATGTTGGTACATATAACAAATGTATATATAAATACATATAAAATAAATAATTAATATATATAAATGAAGCCCTGTTTCTCCTGGTCACGCTATAACTTGAGGACAGCTTTACCGATTTTATAAATATTTTTAAATGTTTTGTAATCCTTTGTAGAATGTTCTTACAATAAAAAAAATGGGAGGTCATGGTGAGGCCGAAGGCTGAGCCTACTACGCGAACAAACTCACAGGCAGTCACTATTATATATAAATATAAATCTATATCTAAATGCATCACGAGTGAACGAATGAAACAATTTCGCACATTCTTTTTTCGTTGTGTTAATAGTGCCTGGAGAAGATTGTTATGAAAGAACAACAAGGAAAGACAGGGTGTGTAATATGTATATAAGTATGTATATCAGTCATCAGGTTACCGTAATACAGGCTCTGCTTAGTTTGGGACCTGATGACCTTTGCGTGGATGTTGTGACTACGCGAACGAAGTCCCGGGCAATCGGTAGTAATATAATATAATCTTTATCACACATTAATATTATAATACGTTTGTAACTCTGTTATTGCACTCCTAAACGGCAGAACGGATTAAAATGTTTGGCAAGGAGATTGATTATTTTCCGGGGAAGCACATATGATATTTTTTCATCAACCATCACAACCGCAAGGCGCAACCGCGGAGCGCAGTTATTTCTAACAGCAGCTGTAGTGGAGGTTTGTGAACCACTAAAGCAAGTGACAACTTGGCGAATGAGGTTCAACGACTGTTGTCGAAGCGTGACTATCGCTATGGTGTTTCACACAAAACCATTTTTATAAACAGTTTTTTAAGTTCTAAAAACGAAATTTATAGTACGTTGAAATACTGAAAAAATCAAAACGTACGGGCATAGTAAACAATGTAATGATTCCATGAAAAAAAAACACTGAAATCGGACAATGTTAAGAGGTAGAAAATAGTTTTTTCTTTTAGTATGGAAAGTACTAGCTATGCAATCCTCTTAAAGCCTGTATTTCAGAAAGACGATCAGAGGTCTGATTAACTAAATTGCAATCGAACCGCGGCAGAACGGCGACTTTTAAACGTTTTCTTATCCCCTCATGTGTCGATGCCATTACAACAATGACATTTATATTGTGTCTGGCCGTGCGACCTTTCATGGATTATTCTATTAAAAACAGTCCGGCAGCATTTACGTTTCTGTTGATGCCAGCAGTCGATCCAAAATTTAAATTTTGTAACTCGATAGATAATTAATGTGATTCTTACTCATATTCATATATAGTACCGTTACTTATATCATACTATTACTACGATATTATAAAGAGGAAAGATTTGTATATAATATTATAAAGAGGAAAGATTTGTATGTTTGTAACGATATGGCTCAAAAAGTACTGGACCTATTTCAAAAATTCTTTTACCATTGCAAAGCTACATTCACCCTGAGTAACATAAGCTATATACGATTTATCATCATCATTATCCATCACCGCGCGGGTAAACCCGCGAAGAGCAGGATTTAATATGCAGTATAGTAATTTAACCCGTTGACTCACGATTCGCTATATTTGGTCAATAATACAATATTTCGCAGAAATCAACCTACTTTTCCAGGAACTATAATAATAATAATATTTATTTCGGTAAAAGGCAATATTTTCACAATTTGAAGTAAGAAGAGCTACTGGATCCTAAACTAGGTTCAAAAAGACCCGTGCGATAGGTTCCAGACCTCTTTCGCCAGTGTAGAAAGATAATATAATAAATTGCCTAAATACTAGTAAAATATTAATAGTACGAGTATTAATTGACATGTTACTTAAGACTAAATGATGAGAATTGTTATTAAAGGAACTGTAATAATACTAAAACATTTTAGTAAGTACAGTTTCACATAATTATACAAATTCATTCATCTTACAATAATTATAAATTAAATTAAAATATCCGTAGTAATTATTAATTATGCCGCAATAATTCAAAATAAATTAAATATTCCAAATAATACAATAAATATCAAATGAAACTTATAAAAAATTGAGTAAAAATTAAATTAATCAAATTATTATTGTGTTAAGGTACGTATAACTATGTGTGTGTGTGTGTGTGTGTAGCGTGTTGGACTAATATTAGATTAGCAAGCTATGTAGTTAGTTATCTCTTACGAGTAATTTCTTATTATTGGCAAAAATTACCTTAAACATTAATCTTAAATTGGATGGAATAATATATTTTCAGTATCGTCATAATTCATGTTAACCCTACAACTACAACATCCAAATTTAATTAAACGAACCACAACATGGGTCATGGGTGACCCCAAAATAAAATATAATATTACTTACAAAATATTAAACTTTAATAAACTTAACAATTATTACAAGGTTTTTTGGATATTAATGGAATGCTTAAGGGAAAAAAAAATAGTACAAATCTGAAAATCTAGATACATTGGTGACAAATAGGTAACCTGTGTTGTGCACATATATTTTTGGAGCACTTAACACATTTCTCTCTGCCCTTCCTATATTTGGCTCTAGTGCATAAATAGCAGCGGGAACTTGAAGTTGATCGAGCTTGGGCTACCTGAGCACTGTTTTCTTCATCTACTCCCAAAACATGAAGCATTATCACTTTAAGAGATTGGGGCAAATTTTTGACCTCATCAAGGCGGCGTTTCACGTAGGGCTGTACAATCCGCAAGTAATTTACCAAAAATTCAAACCTGTTATTTGACATTGTAGCCCTGGAAATAGGTGGACCATCCACAATCGACCATAACTCGGACAAGTTTGTTTTAGCTGTTTTGTATAAACCACTACGATACATTAATCCAAATAAAGCCATCAACTCCACTTTATCAGTTTTAAAAGTGTAACGTTGGTTTTTTATGGTCTCAGAAATTCTGTCAATTTGTGTATTGGTATGCATCACAATAATATCCAATATTTCGTCTGGAAAAATAGCTTCCACGCTTCTAACTCGGTTTTTGCGTCGCGTGCGATACCTTTAGGACCAGGTTGATTTATCACGATGTTTCTACTTGCAGTGCGTGTATTAGGAATAGTGAACGGAGTTCTTCGCCAAGTATAACCATTTTTGCCCATACAGAAATCAGACAGAAGAACATCATCATCATCTGATCCAGATTCAACATCAAACAAATCATCTTCATCGGAGTGTTCGGATATATGTTCATTTTCTGCAGTTTCAGATCCATCTTCGTCCGAAGAACTGGAGGTTTCACCTTCATATTCCTCAATGTCAAGTTGCTCAATGTCATTACTTTCAAGGGCTCGTGACGTTGAGGCTATATTGAAAGACTATTCGTGAAATAAACGTGAAATCACAACACAGTTAATCACAAAAAAATAGTTTCGATAACGACAACACGGGTCGCGGGCGACCCCAAACTGCAATATCTCCGAACCTAATGAGCGTGCGCACCCCGCCATGCGTCACGGGCCACTGATTACCAATTATGGAAGGTACCTAGACGTACAGTGTTGTAGGTGCAAAACTCGCTAAATTAAAATAAAAATACGTGTGCGTGGGGTCACCCATGACCCCATGTTGTGGTTCTAGGGTTAATTAACCAGTGGAATAATATTTTTTTCACTTCATAAAAAGACTGGGAATTAATTTTTTTAGTTTTATTTACCCTATTGTAAATGTATGGTCCAAGAAAGTGATAGAATTTTTTAGCAAAGTTAGTACTAACACTAGGAACGATGTAAACATTATGTGGGACTCTTTTTTTTCTACAGAAGGAACATAAGTAGTAGATTTGTGGTATGTAAGTGCAATTTGTTGAATAAACAGTTGTCTTATTGTCAGAAGTTGACATTCTTTATGCAAAACTGCTGTAGGGTATCTGTATGGACGATTTGTAGCACATTTGAGTAGTCCTCTCAAGGCCCTTTCGAGCGGTAACAGCGTAGATTTGTATGTTCCACCCCACGAAGTGATACAATAAGTGATTATGGATTGGCAAAGGGAGTAGTAAAGTAGTTTTATGGTCTCCCAGTCTGCGCAATCTCTAATTGATTTAAAAACTGCAGTTAACTTACGAACCCGATTAACCATTTGATTTACGTGCGGTGCAAAACTCATTCTGTCGTCAATTATTATCCCAAGGTATTTGATTGTGCTGACTCGCTCTAAAGTAGTGCAGTTACATAGGGATTGTGTTGCATTTAGACATGCAGCAGATTTATGTCCCACAAGTGATAGGTGATCACCGGGCAGCGGTCCACGAAGGGTAAAGGTAATGTATTTGGTTTTGTCGACGTTTAGTGTCAGCAAGTTACTCCTTAGCCAAGCTGAGATCCTATCAAATGTTGACTGGGCTATTAGGAATACTTCTTCCCAACTCTCTCCCTGGACGATAATGACTGTATCATCAGCATAGGTGATTATATTGCATTGGTCAACATTTAGTTCACACAGCTCATTAATGTACACCAGGAAGAGGGTATGTGTATGGTATGCTATGTGTGTGGTTAAGGTGACGTTGCGTTCAAAATTGTTTTTAGAAATAGTAGAATGGCTTTTTGTGTAATGAACGAACGACAACAGGAGTTAAACCAGTGCAACTGCAGTTGCAGCGGGATAGATTTATAAACGTTGTGAAATAGTAGAATCGGCCCCCAGTTTCGAATCTAGACTTTAGTAGTAATTTTACAGTAAATGCTATAAAAAACTTACTTAGAACTGATACAAAAGCATGGATTTACTGTTGTGCGTACTTCTGGAATACGAGCCTAAAGCCCTGAGGGAGACTACTGCTGTTCTAGGCATGACTGGCAAGGGACTTTCAATTTCGTCAGATATATAAAGTAAAACAGTTACATGTGTCTATGTGCGTGTTTTCACGTTCATCAACTAATTTTATTAGATGGGCTTACTTATATCACCCTTTCCTTCCAGCTCCATCGTGTAACAGAATAATATAACTCTCTGAGTATTATGTCATCGAAAATACTTACATTTCAAAAGTTTTAAATTGAAAATGCTATTGGACACAAGTGCATTAAGTTTCTTACTTTTTGAATTGAGAATACTTCTAAATGCCTTTTTATACTGAGGTCCTGCCAGACTTATGCGATAAAGCGCCTTGTGGTTGCCAAAAGTTTAAAGACTCAGTGCTTGACCAGGTTATTACCTACTAGCTGCTCTCCGCGGTTTCACCCGCGCGGTGATGGATGATTTTTATATAATCTATATTACTCAGGGTGAATCTAGCTTTCCAACGGTGAAAGAATTTTTGAAATCGGTCCAGTACTTTTTGAGCCAATTCGTTACAAACATACATATAAATCTTTCCTCTTTATAATATTGTATATAGTAGGTATATAGGTATGTAGGTATAAAGAGAAGAATTCTCTGTGCCTTGACTGTAAGAAACCGACTTCTAAGCTATGCAAATATTTTTTTTCTATTGCTAAACATACGTATGTATCAAATACGAATGATCCAATGTTGAAAAAAATGTATATAGGACTAAATTAGAAAGTACTAGACATTCAACAAACAAAACTTAAGTTTAAATTCACTACTCACCTAACACACACACGCACACAACCAAATTAAGAACCTCTCCTTTTTTGGGAATATCAAGCGACTGCGACGAATAGACGAGGACATCAAAATACCTAGAACGGTTACATTCGGCTCACGCAATCTCATAAAGCGTGAAAAAGAGATAAACTGTTTACTATCTGATCGCTAGATACAAAGGGTACGTTTTATTAGGTTCCCTAAAACGTTTTCAAATGGCGTTTTGGCAGAATACTTTAAAGACGTGAAATTAACCAAGAGATTTAGGAGTCGATCGTAGTTAGTGTTATTAAGTGGTATCTGCCTATCTGTCCAGCAAACAGGCGTGACTTCAACGTTTATGTACTATTATTTTATTACCCACTAGCTGCTCTCCGCAGTTTCACCCGCGCGGTGATGGATGATGATGATGAATCTCATATAGCCTATGCTACTCAGGGTGAATGTAGCTTTCTAATGGTGAAAGAGTTTTTGAAATAGGTCCAGTACTTTTTTAGCCAATTCGTTACAAACATACTTAAATCTTTCCTCTTTATAATATTATAGTATAGATATAGATAAGGGGTTTGCACGAGTAGGTACTCGTACTCGCTTGTAGTTAATAGTAGAGGGGGGAGAACGGATGTAAGTTCCTTCCATGAGGGGATGGAGTAGTATATTTCCTCCGCCGACCGGATACGAAGAGAGATGAGGAAACCTGACCTACGATATGTTGGGCCTCTTGTGCAAGGCCCTCACTCAGTCCCAGATGTTCCGTCGAAGCAAAAATGTTACTGTATTACGGTGTGAAGGGAACTGTAGTAAGTGAAATTACTGGGTAAGAGAACTCAAAAGAACTAAAGGGTTGGCTATAGCCGTCCGGTACCTGATTTTGATGAAGGTGCGAGTTTAGGGGTATCATTGGGGTCCACCTGAAGCCCTTCCAGCAATTTTTTTTTGCCGGAAACGTAGTTTAAATTAATTATGATTAAATTAAAATTTGATAAAAAAAAGTGAAATGGAACGCAATGTTGAGAAAATGGTACAATATTAAGTTGTCAAATTAAGTTGTCAAACTGAGTTAAACGAAACGTATCGTTATCGTTAAACGTAAGAAAAAAAAAGGCGCCATTTTGTCTTACTGACAGATGGACTGTCATCCATTCATTCCGTTTCTCTCGTAGTTTCGTGAATGTGTGCTCTCTTGTTTTTCGATTTTTATTACGACTTTGGCTTTTTCCCTGGACTTCCTTCGATTGCGCGACGACTTGAAACTTGGCTTGCTTACCGGATTTGTTTGGATTGCTCTACGACTTGAACTTGGCTTGAAAACTGGACTGCACTTGGCTGTAATGGAGTATTACAGTACAATACCCGAAGCGGACGCGGTTTCGGCTCCTGATCTGCCCGTCGAACCTGTTGCCGGACCTTCTTCGGCTCCTGATCTGCCCGTCGAGCCTGTAGCCGGACCTTCTTCGGCTCCTGATCTGCCCGTTGAACCTGTCGCCGGACCTTCTTCGAGTAATGACGACGACGACAACGAGCTTATAACCAAACGAAAACTTTGCGTCACTGAAGTGATTGATCATTGGAATTTAATTGACGTTGTGCGAAAATTGGGCACTAAAGACCAATGCATCAAATATAGTGAAGACCAAGGTCTCATACCAACTGAGAAACGGTGTCGAACCCACAGGACATCCATGAAAGTGTCATACTCATGCGGATGCACAAGTTTTGGTACATTTGTGTGCTCAAAAAGATCATGCAAATCTAAATCGGGCAGCGGTGCCAAGATCTCTCGCAGAATTGGCACATTTTTCGAAAATATTGCTATCGACATAATGCATGTTTACTATCTTATATATGCATACTCACAAGGATGGACCTACGACCAAACAATTCACGAAGACCCTTATAAAAAAGAAAGGAAGCAATGTTTAAGCCCAAATACTATAGCCGATTGGTTTAATTACTGCAGAGAAGTAGTTGTGATATTTTATTTGGAAAAACAAAATCTTTACAGCGGTAAAATTGGAGGCTGTGGGAAAATAGTGCAAATAGACGAAAGTAAATTTGGAAAAAGGAAATATAACAAAGGACGTCACATTGAAGGCCACTGGGTGCTGGGATTAATAGAAGATGGGTCTGAAGACTTAAGATTGGAAGTATGCCCGGACAATAAATAAAAGAGATGCTGATACTCTCATACCTTTAATTCAAAAGCATGTTTTACCTGGAACAACAATCCACACCGATTGTTGGCGGGCATACGATTGTCTGTCTGAATATGGATACATACACAAAAAAGTGAATCATTCAGACCCAGAGAACCCATTTGTGGGTAAAGATGGAATCCACACCCAAAGAATAGAATCCCAGTGGCGAGCAGTGAAGAGGTTTTTCAAAAAACAAAATTATAACAACCCAGAAAACTTTAGTGATATAATTGTTGAATATTTGTGGCGAAGAGACGTGTATAAATATAAAAGAGACTCTTTTGTACATTTAATGAAAGCAATTAAACATGTTTATGAAATAAACAAGTAATGTATTAAAATGTTTGTTTAATTGTGTCTCTCCTAGCCCTTTAACATTAAGTTTTTCTCATCTATCAACATAACTCTGAGACGGACTGGATATGTTATTGTTGTTATATAATACAATGTTAAGTGAACCGCCTTGATAGATTAGGTGTGAAACAAAAAATAGGTTAGGTTAGGTTAGAACATGACAAACAACGCACGAGCCGAGCGAGCGAAGCGAGCGTGCCGCGGCAGCGGCCGGCGAAGTGCCAGAAGCGAACCGCCTTAATAAGTTAGGTGTGAAACAAAAAATAGGTTAGGTTAGAACATGACAAACAACGCACGAGCCGAGCGAGCGAAGCGAGCGTGCCGCGGCAGCGGCCGGCGAAGTGCCAGAAGCGAACCGCCTTAATAAGTTAGGTGTGAAACAAAAAATAGGTTAGGTTAGGTTAGAACATGACAAACAACGCACGAGCCGAGCGAGCGAAGCGAGCGTGCCGCGGCAGCGGCCGGCGAAGTGCCAGAAGCGAACCGCCTTAATAAGTTAGGTGTGAAACAAAAAATAGGTTAGGTTAGGTTAGAACATGACAAACAACGCACGAGCCGAGCGAGCGAAGCGAGCGTGCCGCGGCAGCGGCCGGCGAAGTGCCAGAAGCGAACCGCCTTAATAGATTAGGTGTGAAACAAAAAATAGGTAAAAAATACTGATATAGCCGAAAGTGAGGTTAAGTACTAAAAAAAATATTACTCAAAAACTAAAGGCCTCCGGCGGGGGGGGATGCAGGGGGGGCTTCACCCCCTCCCCCTCCCCCCCTCCGCCCCCCCTCCCCCCTCCCCGCGGGTACCGGGCGACTATAGTTTAACCGAACTAAAACTTAACTCAGACTCAAGAGACTCAAAATCAAAGTCACGGAGTGAAGAACAAGGTGCAGTTCTAAACTCTGGATGACGCTGCAACTGTCATGTGAAATCCAATTAGACGCCCAACTTGCCTGTCAATAGGAGTAAGAAGCATCTTCCTGTCAGTCGGATAAAAAAACTTCTATAGAAGTTATAACTTAAAGCCCTAACTAGAAGTGATAACTCAAACTAGTCTAGCGCTGTGGGTTAGAGTGAGAGAGGACGTGAGAGAAAGGGAAGCCAGACAGACTGGTGCCGTAAGGCGTTACGTAACGAATCGATTCACCCTCTCAAGAAGTTATCACTGTAATAGGCAAAATAAGATTTACCTACATACAGTAAGTAGGTTTTACAACAAAATAAACGTCTTAGAATTATCTATCCTCTTCCAAACACTTAAACCACGCGTGTTCGCTGTAAGCTTAATATTAAAACTGGTGAGATTCGGTAACGGCTGGACAGGGCTACATGTTCTTCTTCAACTTTGGTTTTTAACGTTGGAAGATTTTTCTGTCAGTGCCAAGTTTTAGGTATGGAAAACTTATAGTTTTTTGGCGAATACTAAAAGTGGATCACCCTTGGAACGATTGTGCGCTAGAGGTGGATGACCACCTCTGATGGAGCGACCATTGTACGGTAAGGAATATTAATCAATTATACTATTGCACTATATTTATCGTAGGTTGTCTGTCCACTGACACGGTGGAGAGACATAAAGGTCGCAGGGCGACGTTGTATGCAGGCCGCTTCCAACTGGTCCTTTTGGAAATTTGTAGGAGGGGCATATGTTCAGCAGTGGAAGTACTACGCATGAGATGATGGTAATGATGATAACTTTATTAATAGTATTGTAAATACTATTGTCATGGACACGGCTGTGTTGTACGTGAATACGTTTCTCTGAGTAAAAAGTTATACTTATTGAAAATCTTGATACACCACAAAATGGCGACACTTCCCTCTTCACCCCGCGCTATGCGTCACTGTTCTCGTTCATCATAATGAATTCTTTGATCCTTTAGCCATCCAGTGGTAATATAATTTTGATTATAGGATACATTCGAAACTACAACGCCAAACTGTGTCCCCGATGTGTGTGCAAACGTCTTTACGTTCACGTATTCGTGTCAAACAACAGTATTAAGCTCAGAGAGTACTTTATCAAGAACTAAACAAAGAAGATGACAACGCAAGTTATTTGTCAGCTGTAAGCGTTATAAAAGCGTAACCAAAACGAACATTTCGACGAATTGGATTACCCTTCAGTAAGTTTTATTTTACTATCGACAGTCTAAGACCCGAGATAGTTTCCCGCTGATGGCTTAATCTTCACAAAAGTGTGTCTCCAGAATTCGAAGAACCGGAAAATTCGTGTCACGTAGTCTCGTAGCGAGAAAAGACGGCGTCCTTCGAGTGTGACAGCGCCGATTTCAAATAAGGAACGAGATTTTCAAAGTATTTGGAATGCGATTTTCGGTTGTTTTTTTAGTCTCAGTTGATCTGCCAACATTGAAAAAAGAAGAAATAGTATTGTTACTTGGTAAGTTACTTTTTTTAAATGTGCTCGATAATATACTAGCAAACCCGGCGAACTCCGTTTCGCCACCAGATGGCTTCCTTTTATGTAACATTTCGTTTGGTGATTAAAAGAAGAAGACATGTTTTTTGTTTGTTCTATATTTGAAAAGGAAAAATTTTATTTCATTTCACAACAGTAATGAATTCATTTCGATTACAAAAATGAAGTGTTATTTAGTTGAACTTCTCTAAGTAAATGAAGGTGAATCCAAAGTAAATACTGAATCGAAGCGATATACGTGTCCGCAAATTATCCGTTTCATTGAAGTGCTCTTTGGTAAACCACATTTTTTGTTTTTTGGTCTGACGTTAACACAAACAAAGCGGATGGTTTCCCAACTCGTGAAGACGCAACGTATAACTGCCCATGTGAAAAACAATGATTTTCTAAATTTATCCCGCAAACACATCACACATTTTCCTTGTATCTGTAATTGCAGACAATCATTTGTTGAAGAATACGGTGTAACTTCTGATCGTGTGATGGTGTAGTGTGTGGTGTATATGTAGTTGTTATGTGTTGTAATTCATTGTGTTGGTGTGAGTGATTGGTTATGTGTGTTGTATCTTTTACCTTGCAAGTCGGCATGAAGCCGCCTTCTCGAATGATATTAGCTCCAAAGGAAGTCATGCGAAAGCAGTTATTGTATTCAAGGATGTGTTGAAGAAAATGGCTGGAATCGGGATCACTTCCATCGAACAATGGTTTCAGTGGCTGTGGTGGTGTAAGTAATGGATCCAGTTTGACTTTTCCACTTGCGCAGCACAATCCAGCCGTTTCTCTTTTGAACTTTAACGCATTGCAATATTGGCATATAGTCGTCATTGGTCCAATATCTCAATTTTCATCATCACTGTAGTTCGCAGTGGGATCATATTGGAATGCCAAGCGATTGTATGATGCCAATGATCTTCGTGTGCTCACGCGTTGTCTCAATCGGGCATTTTCTCTTATTATATTTTGTCTTTCTTCGCTTAACTTCTGTGAATACACGTGTTGCTGGCTTGCATGCAACTGTATTTGAAAAAAGATTTTCCCGCTTTTCTTTTTAATTTTTCCTGAATTTTCTTTGCTATAAACCTCAGGGAGTCTGAGACCTTTCCAACGAATGCAAAACCGTGGAAATGGGTTCGTGCGTTCTGGAGTTATAGCGTCAGGAAGGAAAACCCGACTTATTTTTATATAGTAGAGACCTTTCGAACAAATACAAAACCGTGGAAATCGGTTCGTGCGTTCTGGAGTTATAGCGTCAGGAAGGAAAACCCGACTTATTTTTATATAGTAGATTTTTGTTAGAAATACAAAAAATCCAGATAAAATTGTCTTACCAAGGGTCCCAAGAACAAAGCTGTATGCAATGTGTGGGAATTTATATAATAAAGGCCTGCCTTGGAAAATACAAATAAATTGAAGTAATAAAAAATAAAGCGCTCGTAGCGGAGCTTGACTTGGCTTGGCTTGATCTTAACCGATCAACAATTTAAGCAACACTTGCTGCGGTCAGGACTTGGATGGGTGACCGCTAGTGGCATTATTCAAATGAGCGTTTCCGTGCTTCGGAGGGCACGTTATGCCGTCGTCCCGGTTGTTTGTCTTAGGACAACAGTCGGTAAGCTATGTCGAAGGCCTTCGGGCGGCCTAAAAGCTTCGACATGGGTTGACCCCTAAGTTATCCACCAAGCCGCAATGGGCCCGCATGGTGGATTATGGCCCAACTTCTCTCTTTGAGAGAGAAAGGCTCGAGTCTCAGCAGTGGGAACAAAATGGGCTGATTATGAATAAAAAAGAAGTATAAAAACAGTAGAGATTTTCATGACATCGGGTCAATCCAATCAAGCTCTGGTGGTGTGCTAGGTCAGCGCGCCATTAATCATCGGGTGCTTTCCATCACAGACGGACTGCCGCTCCAAACCCACCGGTTGTAGTTTCTCGACAGTGTACATACATTTATCACACACACACACATCAGTATGACATCTGATTGGTGTTCTGGTGTGTGTGTACAATGCGTATTTATTTTAGCATTATACCTCTACAATTCACTCAATTATTAACTTAAATTTTTCAGTGTCAATTGATATTGGTACTAACTAGTAGTTCTGCGAACACAGACCTCGCGAGCACATTTTTCATCAGCGGCAGTTTTCGCGGTACGTTACAACCTTATTATATCGTAAACCACTTGACCAATTAATCATATTCGAAATTCCTCTTTAAATTCAAAAGTGTACCAAATTTTATAAATCGGTAAATAGCGCCGCAGTAAACTTTTCCTCATTTTAGAAAAACCACGCAAAAACTCCAATGACTAAAAAAATATATAAAAATAGTAGAACATGCATACCAAGTTTCGTCAAGATTGGTTAAAAATTCGACCTGTACGAAGACGTACACACAACCTAACAAACATACGGACAGATGAAAGTTAATTTGACCAGTTAAAGCAGAGACGCTTCACTCGCTAGGTCAATAATTAACAAAATATACATATACTCGTACATTACTTCTTCATCAAACCAAGGTTATGTCATGTGTTTTGCAAAAACAATTTAAATGACAGTAATAAAGGGGCATTTTAGTGAACTTTTGCAATATAGTCTTGCCGTTCCAAAGACTCACAAAAGTGCGTAATCAGAATTCGTAGTGACAGCTGGTACCATAAGAACATTTTTACTTACATTCGTATCACGTAAACATGTACCGGGAAAAGACGGCGTCCTTTGAATGTGACTGTGTTAATTTCCAAAAGAGAACGAGATTTTTAAGGTTTCCGGAATCTGAAATCCATTCAGTACCTTTTTAACGGCAAGTACATTGCCGGCGGCTTGTAATTTTCTTCTTTAAAATAGCAAAATTGTATTACGATAAGGCGTTTTTTCTATAAAGTTTTTTTTTTCTGTTCGGTTTTATGGTTACTCATTGTCATTTATATGTTGAGAGCCCTGCTGTCCAGACCTATAATCTAATCTAACTTAGCTTTTAAGACAGTACATGTAACTGATTTGTATTTTCTTCTGGTGTTAAATATTAATAATAATAATAAATAGTATAGTTTCTAAACCAACAACAAAAAATCTATTTACGTAATGTTTTTAATTTACTAAATGTAATATATTTGTCTCTTAGAATAATTACCTTACTAAGGTTTGCCTATATGTTTAAATTTGCATCAATTTTATTGAAACTGGGTTCGAATTTAAAGTCACAAACGTTTATAAAACCGGCCCTAAAGTGTTTCCCCAAGACACGGGCCGCTCTGTTGAAAATGCCACTTTCTGCAAAGGCTACAATAATTAAACAATTATTTTACGATTGTGGGCCACTTTTCTAATTTGATAACTAGTTTTATAAAAATTTAATAAAAAATACTTTACTTTTTATGTAGGTACTTAACTACTTAAAAAAATTTATAGTAGAGCATAGGAATTTTGCTATCACTTTTACAGACCAAAGACGTCAACTCCACTCCATTTAGATATTTCTAATGATTAAAAATTATGTTTATTTTTTATTAATTGATTTTCATTTCCGCCAATTAGAACGTCCTTCAATTTGTTCACTCGTGGCTGCATGATGAACGCAATATCACAAAATAACTAATAATTATAAGAAAAATTCTATGTTTACCTAACCTACATTTTTCGTGACTGATATGTTAAAATGATTTACCTTTATGGAAAGCATAAGAAGGTGGCATAGCCTCCTAGATTTCAATTGGCCAATCAGAAAAGCGATGGCATAGCCTACTAGATTTCAATGGCCCAATTAGATGGGCGATGGTCTACTAGATTTCAATGGACCAATCAGAAGGAAGCATGAAAAACGATCATTGGCACAAAATCGAATTCACTCTCGCAATCTTCAAGGCAATTGTCGTTTTTTTTAAAAGGTGTGATAAATACCTTGTTGTTTATTTGTAATGTAATATGTGCGGCATGACATAGTTTTAAACACCACTAGTTTTGTCAATGGCAGGTCTATTAGAAATACTAGTACAGACAATCCACATTGCTGGTCAAGTTTATAACTGTTTAGTGTCACTTCTTTGTAAAGTAAATACTAGTTGCGCTCCGTGCTTTCACCCGCGTGGTGATGGATGATGATGATGATGAAAAGTATTCTATGTGTTAATTCAGCGCCTCATCTACCTTCATACCAACTTTTATCAAACTTGGCCTAGCCGTTTAAGCGTGAAAGAGCAACAAACATCCGCATACATCCATCCATCCATCATCAATATTAGTTGTATAGTGGGATAACTTACTTATAAATTGGTGAACAAACGTCTCCGGTTACCTGAAAAAAGTAAAGAAAATGTTATTTGGTTTGCTTTACATTCGTACACGGTTTTCTTGACCATTCTTCTCGGAAGAAGCTATATTTATTTTGGAACGAGGCAGTAGATTCTTTTAAATATAGCTATATTGTTTAACCAAAATTTGTTTTCTAAATTAAAGGTACTAACCTAGGTTACTCCTTATAACATCTATCTTTATAACATCAGTGAAGACCCCGTCAAAATCAGTTCAGCTGTTTTGAAAATTAGTCGAAAACACACAGACAGTACAATTTAAGCAGAATACAATTTACAAAACAGTTTTGATTATGAGTAACGTATATATAAAAAGCTGTAAATTATTATTAAAAACTATTGTTTATTTCACACATTTAATTTATTTGATTTATTATATTAAAGGTAGAATACATTTTTGTATAACAGAGCATGTAACAAAGCGGACTTATTCAATGAGTTGCAAAGAAACTCTAAATGAAAATTTAATAGATTATAATTATTTGTAAAAGCATATGGGCTACCGGTCGAACTATTCTCCTTAATCCTTCCTATACCGTGATAATTAAAACAAAAGATTTATGAATGAAACTGACGTATTTAAACGTCTCAAACCTACAATAAATACAAATACAAATTATTTTGTTATAAAAACTAACGTGGTTTTCAATCATTATTAATTAAAAATACGGGATTACTCACGTAATATTCACGTCATCGACGCGGGCGTCCCGAACACTCCTTGAAAAAGGCCACCGAATGTGGTCGAAACTATAGTCGGAGCTATCCGATAAATATTACGTGAGTAATCCCGTATTTTTAATTAATAATTATTTATTGTTCTTAGACATCGTACATATAAATATAGGTAGCCCTACCTGCTGCTTTAGCGTAAGCTGTGTTGCAGCAGTCAGTGTCTTCCCCAGATAAGTAGATTTAACAATAAGCAAATATATAAACTAACTTTAACATAAATAATATAAATCAAGGAAACAAAAATTTGGTAGGTAAGAAAGATAGTAAATATCTATGCGTATAAATAGTATCTCTGAAATAATTAAACAATAAAAATACACAACAAACTCTTTGTACAGGCCTGACATCACCTGTGCAAAGTGTAATCAAATATGCTTGTATATTTATATATAATATTATTATATAATATATATATATATCCCAAGCATATTATATTACACATATTTTATATATATATAATATATAAAATATGTGTAAAGTGTGATAGTTTGAATTTCAACCATTTTTTACGAACATATTTTCAAGGAGATCATAATCAAACTCTTGTATCCAGTCTTTTACAATATTTTTTAATTTGTGTGAGGGGACGTTTTTTATTATTATTTTGGAGTTAAGCCTAGCATAAAATAGGTCCGATGTGATTATAATGCCTCCATGCCAAAGCACAGCTGTTGTAATCGGAATTGGACATTTCACAATCCTCTTTTTAGTGACAGGTAGAAGTGGAATTGTGACTGTGACAATAGTGACTGGTTCTCTAGAACAACTACGTTCTAGCACACTGTAGAATGCAACTTGAAGGCTTCTTTGTTAGTGTATGTATATATAAAACAGTATATGCTTGACGCACTCCCAGAAGTAGCGCCCCTCTGCTGTAGCCGCGCCGTAATACGGCTCCGTGCTATTATCGTGCATAGGACCGCGAGCCATTACGGCTCTTTTTGTACTGGTCATAATGTTGGAAGCCGCTTTAAAAAAGAACTGGTATTATTGGCCTATAGTCCCTATATCGTTTGTATTTAATATTTTGCAACTTTTGAGGCAAATTAAAGGCTATACTGTAAAAGAAAAAATAACTTTTTAGTCTATTGTATCGCAGAAAAGAGAAAAATTTTGCTGCGATGTCATATAAAAAATGAAATTAAATAGATTTTCGGAGATTTAAACGTTTTAGTGAATGTGTTAAGTTATTAGTGTTTGCTTCTTGTGATTTAGATATATTTTGTAAAAAAATAACAGTACATAGTTGGATACATCTGTGATTTATGGAAAATTCTCTCTAAAAAAAAAGTCTAAAATTACGTCATCGGCTGATGGTGCAGAAATTTCTGGCTGGTAAACAACGGAAACAGCTTATCCATACCTTCTTTTTGTCACATCAGAAATAGTTTTAGATCATACCGATGCCTTTTATGTACGAGTATTTTTCAAGTCCGTAAATATTACAAAATCAGAGATTTGGATTCATGACGGCGCTTAACTGCCGGCGGCGGGCCATGGCGTCAAGACGTTATGCTCCTCATTGTAGGAAAAACATCTATGAAGAGGTAGAACTTAAAAAAATATATGGGGTAAGTATTGAAATTTATTGAGAGAAAAATCCACATCCTCGGACGGGATTCGAATCCGCGTCTTCTGGCTATCCGTGTCAGACGCCATGACCATCTAGGCCACCGAGGTTCGAGGTCCGAGCATCGAATTTTAACTATCTATCTGATTTAACCGTCTTACGGGGACAGAGAGACATTTATTGAACAGCTTTGACAGCACTATCCAACCGAAAGCATTTTTTAGAAATACTTAAACTTTCGTATTGACGTCGCAACCTTTTATAATTATTTTTTTCAGTCAGAAGACGCGGGTTCGATCCCGTCCGAGGATGTGAATTTTTCTCTCTCTAAATTTCAATGTTTGAGTTCGCTAAGCAGGCGATAGTGCTTTAAAAAAGTAATACTATATGGGGTAAGTGTTTGTTTTTACCATAAAACATAAAAAAGCAAAATGAAAAAAATTTAAACATCATACTAATATAAAAATATCGGCTTCATTTGGTATTATGCCGGTTTAAGTCCGACGACGTTTCGAACGTGTAAGACGTTTTTCTTCAGGGAGCGCGGAGATCGCGTCGCGCACTGCACGAGATCGCGTGATACGATAGTTTTCAAACTCTAAGTTTAAACATTTTTGTTTCTTATAATATCTTAAATGTGATGCTTGTCTTCTCTTAAATGTTATTTGTAGGTATAACTTTTTATTACATCGGCGTCCAACGTCTCCCACGAGCCCTGGATCCTCCAATATATAAAGTTTACCTACCCTACTTGGGAATCCGTTGACGTTAGAACAAGTAGTATAGTAAGAGTGCATGAAAAATTTTATAAGGTGACCATAAAGTTGTTTAAAGTCCAGATAAAATACTGTGGAATTCTGGTCCTTCGAAATTAGCAGGTATAAAAAAACTTAGGTTGTGTCATACCTCCCACTCTTCATTATATAAGGTCTTCGTTGATTAGTGCACAATATTGAACGGGGTGCTTTGGAATCGATAACTGGTCATTAAAGTAAAAGATTTTTTTTAAAATTATAATGGACATATATTCAAAGCTCCGCGAAAGAACCAAAGTGCGACTGAACGCACTACGGGCCCGCTACATCATAGAATTGATAACAGTAACTACGCGAGACATACCATAGTATGTATTCGTAAAATGTATAAAAACCAAAAAGGTTGATCATAAAGTTGCTTTTAGGTCAGTAACATGCAGCGTTGCCAGACGTCCCGATTTTGGCAGGACGTCCCAATTTTTAAGTCAAAATTAAATGTCCTGCGCGGGACAGGCTCCGTCCTGTTTTTCGGGGATAACTTGACGGTGCTTGCAGCGTGCTGAGGATAGAAAATATACCAGGAATGTGTTTTTATAATAGTGTCTTTCATATTAAGTATCCCAACGTCAAACAGCTTCCTGAACGCATTTCCCAAATGAATTTAAAATGGTCGGACGCTAGAAATAAATGCTTTGTAAATTTAGAAAATCAGAATTTCTCATCCGTTTTAATATACAGCTATCCTGTGCACAGTTCTTCATCTTTATCAAAGAGAAAAAGGAAACTTAACAATAAGCTGTTCGTTTATTTATTTGTCCTCACACTCAAATGGCTCGTGTTCAAATGATGCGTTCTAACGGGCAGGTATCCAACAAACTGGTAAAAAAACAAAGCTGTATCTTATCTCCGCTCTTCACAACATTATGGTCTTCCTACAGCCGAGTATGAGCTTACAATTTGTCCAGTAAATGGAAGAGACGACGGCACGTGTTCTGTTAGGTAAACAGGCACATCATTTCAAATTGAAGCCACTGTCTCGTTCTGAACTTTGCCAATGCACTAAGATATTAGGATTCCGTAAGAGTGAGTAAGCTTACTAAGCTATGTCTTTTACACTGGAAAAAATACCCGGCTTTTAAGCACGGCTACAATTCCTATAGCCATGTAAACGGCTGCACCAGTCGCGTTTGGCAGCCGTGTGAAGCGCTGTGTACACGGCTCGATCTATAACACGCCTACGTCACTCACTTACACGGTTGCGTTAGGTAATATAAACGGTTACTTTTACCGTTTAAAATAATTTCCCAGCTGTTTAAAAATCGTAGCCGTGTATTTTTGCTTTAAGACGGTTGTCGGAGCGGTGTTGACACAGTGCATTGGTTAGTATGAAGAACAAACACGGTACAGTAAGTGTTTTACACATGATCCAACGAGCTGTATGCTTAAACAAAATTGGCAGCGATATCCACGTACTATGTATTTGAACCGTGTGTGTACTGTTACCGTGTCAGCTAAGCCCAGCAACCCTTAAAGAAATAAGTACTCAGTTGTAATTATTTACCTTTTTATGTATTTATTAAATTAAAATACATTTGTTTACTAGCTAGCACCTGTAAACCTCGTAAAAGTTTGTCGCAGTACTAGGTTCTCTTAAATGACAGCTTTATTAATTTGACATAACAGGGTAAACAATTAAAAAGTGTAACTACCTAAATACCTACATAATAACTAGTTATAATAAGTAGGTAAGTAGGTTACTGCATATAACGTAAAACAAAATTTGTACGAGGTTGTACGACTTTGAGAATACTTATGAGACACACAACGAGCTATCAGAAATGAGGACATCCGTAGACGAACGAAAGTCATCAACATAGCAAAGAAGATGAGCCCGTTGAAGTGGCACTGAGCTGGGTACATGAGTGAAGTGGAGTACGCACCGGCAAGCGCAGGGTACCTCGTCCACCAACAAGGTAAACAGATGGCCTGATAAAACAACATGAGCAGAACTTCCTAACAAGTAATTTAAAATCGTTGAAAAATTATACGTAAAAACTAAAAGCTTGGTAAAAACGTCGTTCAAAGAATTTCCATTAAAATTCGTTAACAACAAAAGAAATAAAAAATTGCTTACAACTTACAGCCCCCTGGCGTCTATTCTCAAACCGAATAAAATCATCCCCTGTGGAATTGTCGGAGCAATTTTTTTCTCTGCCACTAATAAAATATAGAAGATCTCGTACGTGGGCGCAGCCAGGATGAATTTTCGGGGGTTCAACATGCTCTTCTCCTTGGGCTATCTTTCTCAAGCATACCTTGTAATACAGTAGAACAGATCATGTTTAAACAGTAATTTGATCACTCAAAAAATCTCCATCTAACTTACTTATACTTTCTATACTATTATCTATATATACATCAGTTCATCAATTATACGTTTACGTATAACAATAAAGAAAGACAACCATGAAGTTTATGCTATTTACACACACACACACCTCAAAGCACCGCAAAAGACTCGCCAGTGCTAATTATGCGTTGTTTAAGCTAAAACCTATAGTTGATAAGAAAACACTCGTAGTACACTGAAATCAGTGTACTATGCTTACTGTCATTCTATAATAAGCTATGCCATAACGGTTTGGGGAAATGCTTCGCAAATCCAAAGAGTCCTTATTTGCCAAAAAAGATCAATCCGAATCATTCACAGCTTACATAGGTTCAATTCAATCCGAAATTATTAAAAAAAAAATACTGTAGTTTGCCTATTTATTTATAATTCTTTTATAGAAGTACATCTGAAAAAACACGAGTTACACAAGAAAATGGACTTGCATAATTTTAATACTAGAAACTAGAAAAAACTATATGTACCAAGAACCAGATTCGTTACCAGCAAAACATATAAACAAGGTCTCTGTCTGACTCGATATGTATAACAAATTGACCTTAGAAATAACACGTCTTCCTATAAATACATTCAAGAAAACATTTAAAATATTCTTTGTATGTCATCCTTTTTACCATATCAGCGAGTACATGAGTTGTTCATTCACTGACATGCATTCATAGTTATTACTTGTTTTACAGTCAACTATGTGTTTTGATATTTATTATATAATGCTAATATGATATGATAATGCTAAATATGATAACCAGTGATGACTTATGGCACTGAAACGTGGACTCTTACTATGGGCCTCATAGAAAAGCTCAAAGTCGCACAACGAGCTATGGAGAGGGATATGCTCGGGGTTTCTCTACGTGATCGAATCAGAAATGAGGAGATCCGTAGAAGAACGAAAGTCACCGACATAGCCCAGAAGATTAGCCAGTTGAAGTGGCAGCGGGCAGGGCACATAGCACGCAGAACAGATGGCCGATGGGGCCGAAAGGTTCTGGAGTGGAGACCACGGACCGGCAAGCGCAGCGTAGGTCGTCCACCGACACGGTGGACAGACGGCCTGAGGAAGGTCGCAGGACGACGTTGGATGCAGGCCGCTTCCAACCGGTCCTTTTGGAAAATCATGGGGGAGGCCTATGTTCAGCAGTGGACGTCCTACGGCTGAAATGATGATGAAATATGATAATGCCAAATATTTTGTTTCGTTTTACCGTTATGTATGTAATTGACTTACCAATGTTATGCGATGTAACGAAATGGTTAAATAAATATCTGAATCTGAATCTGAATGAAATACAAACGGTGGATCCGTCCTCACTAGTACGAGTAATATACTCGTAAATAAGAAAGTTTGTAAGTGAGTGTCTAATACATTTGTTAATTCTTCATGCTGAAACTACTCAACATATTTGTTGAATTATATTTGAAATGCTATAGCTTATACTCTGGATTAACCCTCTGTCTACTTTTAAACAATTATTTGACTGATTCTTACTACTTGTTAAACCGAGTAAGTTAAAGTTGACCTGCTTAAGATTTGCTCGACTTAACCAAATTTTAAAAACTTAATCAAATTTGCTCAATTTAACTTATTAAAATTTGCTCAACTTGACCAGAGAGAAAGATACAGTCTAAATGCCATTCTTTAAAAAAGGCCACTGGCATAACTAATACACTTTTGGACTACGTCATAACTTAACAGGTCACATAGCGATTAAAAGCAAGTTTTTTACGGAATAAAACAACATCTTGTTAATAGGATAACCATCCTATTAAAAGGAATCGATGTGCGATCAGCAAAATCTCTTCGCCGTAATTCATAAGTTACTAGGGAGTCCGTGTTTTTCCCTACACAATACCACCTTTTACTATATTTTGCACCGTTTATTTCGTAACTAATTTCAATTACAGTAAATTTGAGTTGATGGTAACTATTTCTGATCATGTTTATAGATGAGTAGGTATATTACATATTTTCATATTATCGTTAATAATACCTAACATTTTAGGTACATTTTAAGTATCGGTTCTTGTGATTTTTTATTCCATTGAAGGAGACAATGCAAGCACGAGGTCCACGTGGTTAAGTGGTAATCTCTTCCTCAAGATGCATTTCGTTAAAAGAAGAACTACACGGCGCCCATAACCCTGAGGCGTTTAAAATTGTTAAGTCTCATGTGCCTGTGGTTTTGCCGCCACCCATACCATCAAACCAAAATACAGTATTGCGAACGTTAGTGCTTCGCGGTAGAAATAGAAATTTATTTTTGTAGGAAATTCTGTAGAATAGTTTTCGATAGACAGTGTTAGCCCCCAAATTACATCTTCGTAACACCCCAGATCTCATGACCTCTCTTGAGGAAAATCGCTCCGCTAAAATTCAGTTACGCATTATATAATGGTGTTCTGTACTTTTCCCGGGGAAACTGTTTTGAAGATACTGAATTATGTAGTGTTAAGCTTAAGGCTGCCAGTTTTGTTCGGACAAAAAGCGTTACCACAAAATGTGAGGGATTTTTAGATTTATGTGAACCTAAAGAAAAATCTTACCTTATTTTGTTTTATGGCAGCCGATAGTCGATAGCATCCACAAAGTTTCTTTATTTTGCAGCTCAAACAAGGATATTCTGTATCTATTGGAAAATAATCTTAGGTCCGCCCCCTGTTCCATAAGACTATAAACTATGGCGGCAAAAAGTTGGCGTTTATTCCCTTGGGGGATACAACGGCGTGCAATGTTTTTTTTTTGGCTTACGTTTGACACCTATCTCATCTGATGTTAAGTGATGATGCCATCTAATACGTTGTACGCAAGCCTGTAAGACTTTTCTCTTAATTTTACTCGCAATTTCAAAGGTTTTATCAGACTCAAACAAGGAATTTTACTCTAGTGCACATTATGCAAGTGGAAGCAAATGTTAAGCACTTCGCCTGCCCATGGCATTTGCAGTGCCATTCTGCGTGGAACTGCAGTGCGCTCATCACCCCGTGGTTGGTTTTAAGGCTCTATCGCCCAGCAATTTCAATTACTAGAGTGCCTAGTTACTTATCCTATAATACCTTTTATTATTAATATAATTTTAACACAGTAATCCTAATGCACTGTTGCTTCGCGGCAGAATATAATATAATACCAAACAAAATAGCCTCTTGCACAAGAGGCCTATTACCTGGTAGGTGGGGGTTTCTCACCCCTTACGATCCGTATCCCGTGGAGGGAATATTCTATTCCGTACCCTCACGGCAAAAACATGCGGCGAACGATCCGCCAATCTCGTCAATTACTAGTAGATATGACATATTTTTCCATTTATAAACTTTAATGTTCTGAAACTAAACTAAACTGCTGTATGAGAAATAGTTTGAAATTTATTATATGTGTTTATTCAATCCCAAATATTGGAACAGTAACACGTATGTTTTCATTGTAAATAATAATATAGGATGTTTAGAGAAGGGCTCACTAGATATACAGTTTAAATTAATAAATTCCACATCTCCGGAGATACTTCAAGGTTATGACAAATCACTGTTTGCTTTAACGTGAAAATTAATTAACTCTAAAAGCGTTCGCGGAGAGAGTTTGAGTTTTGATTTATTATGCTTAATACTGGAATTGCTTATACCTTTTGGATTGTAGAAATGATGCTTTTCACTCAATCATTCTCGACGATTATTGGAAATAGCACTAATATTTTATAACTTAAAGTATGTTTGTGGGTTGGTTGTTTGTTACTTTTTTACGTCAAATTTAATGAAGCTATTTGGTTCGTTTGGTAGACTGAAACTTTTAACACAGGTAAATGAGCTGAAACACACTGTGTTATTTCAGGATCCTTTTATACCAGAAATGTTTATTATATTATAGCCATAATTTGCGCAATGCAGAATCGGTCTTTCTAATATGTCTATATTTATATATTTATTTCTTAGGATACAGAAATAAAAAAAAAATTATTTATGTCAAAATACAGGTGTACAAATTAATAAGATCAGGACAGCAGGTAATTAAGACTAAAAACAGTAACACACCTATAATTTTGTCACAAAATCGATCCCAACTCAGCATAATGCTGATTGTAAACAATCAGCGCTGCTATTCTGTTGGGGTCGGCAGGTGACGTCACGTACGATACCAAGCGAATAGAGGGTAGACGTACCACGAAGTTAACATTAACATGTATCCCTTACACGGCTCAAAGTTAAGGTTTACTAATGATTACATTATAACTATGATTTTATACGCTAATTCTAGTCAAAGTCAAAGTCAAAATCATTTATTCAATTTAGGCATCAAAGACGCACTTATGAACGTCAATTTTTCATTATAATGTACTTTAAAGACTACCGCCGCGTTCCAAAATATATAGAGCCTACCGAGAAGAAGCGGCAAGAAACTCGGGGCCATTCTTTTTATATAGATGTTTTTACAATGTTTTTACTTAGGTACTACAAATATTAGCTCCAGTGTGTTGCCTTACAAAAGAGAACATAATAATGGTATTGGTTATAGGTATTATTACAATGCACTGGTGTCATTCCGTAAGCATTCCTCACTTTTTTGATGCTGGTAAATGAAGATCTTAAGTTTGTTTTTAAAGCCATAAATACTTTGCAGGTTCCTTATTGGCGGCAGAATATTATTCCAACACTTTGTCGCAGCATAGCGGAAACTGCCACGAAAAGCGGCTGAGCTATGTCGCTCTGTCCTGAGCTGCGACAACTAAGAGCATATGCGAAACAAGTGGGAATTTTTGTTTTCTTTTTTTCTTTTTAACTTTGCTTTCAGGATAACTTATCGTACAGATAACTCGGAGTTTTGTAGTTAATGACACCAAATAGAAGACACGCCAAGTGAAGCTTACGGCGGCGCCTCATTTTTAAGAGAATATTAATAATAATTCAAAAACGGGGTTACATGCGCCCTGTACGGAATTACGAAACAAAAGCGAGCACGCGCATTCTGAACTCTTTGTATTTACGTTTTTGTTTTGGCCAGAAGACGTGGACCATAAACCGTATCCATATAATTTAAATTTGACAAAATTAGCGATTCTGCCAGTTGGATTCGAAGCTTTTGATTTAAATAAGGTCTCATCCTATATAATAACATATGTTTGTAAAAACATTTTTTAACACTATTACCTATATGCTTTCATTACGTAGTCCACTATCCAAATGCAAGCCCAAGTTTTGCGCTTCGTGTACTCGTTCGATGGGTGCACCCATAAGCGACACACATGCAGTGGAACTGAGTGAGGCTAACTGGTGCTTATTACCAAAAACGAGGTATTTTGTTTTGGTTGGATTAAGCAGCAGGCAGTTATCTGTGGCCCATGCAGCAATCTTTGAAAGATTTTCATTAAGTTTTTTAATAGCTACGTCAATATCACACGGCTTGCACGATATATAAACTTGAATATCGTCTGCGTATATATGAAATTGGCAATGATTGATATAATATGTAATATCTGCAGAATACAAGGCAAAGAGGATAGGCCCCGCAATAGACCCCTGAGGCACTCCTCGCTTAACCAGTAGCTTATTTGATAAATATGAAGAGCCATCACTGCCATAAATCTTCACAGACTGGTAACGATTTGTAAGGTAGCTATTAAACAAATGTATAGCTTTGCAATCAAACCCGTAATAGTTCAGTTTAGAAAGAAGAACATTTATGATCGAAGAATCAAATGCCCGCGAAAAATCTAATAGCACTAAGAGCGTATTTTATATTTTATTTTATACACATTCCTTTATCCTGTGTACAAAGTATGTTGTCAGTAACATCAAGCAACGCAGTTGTGGTGCTACGCCCTTTCCTAAACCCTGATTGTACTTCAGGCAAAATATTACATTTCTCGAGAAAATGTTTTAACTGCATACACGCTGCTTTTTCCAAGATCTTAGACATACAAGGCAAAATACTTACGGGCCTAAGGTTCATTAAGTCAGTAGGGTTGGAATGTTTTGGCAGTGGTAGCACGATCGCGTGTTTCCAAGTATCAGGAAAAGTACTAGTTTCAATAGAATAATTTATAATAGCTTGTATTGAATTTATTGTATATGGAAACGTCATTATTAGCATATCTAAACTAACTCCATCACAACCTTCAGCATTCGTTTTTAAACTGCTGATAATTTTAATCAGTCGCTCTAAGCTGATTTGCTCGATGTGAAGTACTGCATCACTATATTTATAGTGCTCAAAATACGTTTAGTATGATATAGAAGTTTCACACTGCCCAGGTATTTCTAGAAAATAATTATTTAATACATCAGGATCATTAAGTAGGGTGGGTAACTCGGTGTCACTTTTAGGAAGAAAAGTACTTCTCAATTTTTTCCATAGTACCTTAGGGTTCCGTATGTTGTTATTAATATTGTGTTTAAATTTTGCTGTCTTTTCATAATACAGTGCTTTGTTAACAGTACATTTCAAGCTTTTGTAGTATTCTTTTTTGGTCCCGGATTTAGTTGTATCATAATTAGCTGCAGCCTCATCGCGCAGCTTCATCATAAGTTTAAGAACATGGGTAGGAGTGATTTTTAATTACTATTCTCGTGATGGGTGCATGATGATCAAACAGAGCTATCACATAGGTGTTGAAAACAGTCACTATATTTTTTATATTTGAAAGCTGGGATATAAGATCCCACCTTACAGCAAATCAGTATTAAATTTATCTATACAAATATTTTTCTTAGGCCTAAAGGTCTAATATAAATTCATAAATTACAAGACAGTGACCAATAAGGTTGCCTACCAAATCTAATGCAAGCCTACTGGTGTTCAAGTCAGTACAAACTAAATCAGTTAAAGTGCCACTACTGTCCTTGAAATGATTCGGTTCCGTGATCACTTGCTGTAGGTTAAAACACAAAAGAAAATATCTTATCTTAGCAGTGAAGCTGTTACTTGTATCCAAATAGTTTATATTAAGGTCTCCCATTATTATCAAGTTATCATATTGAGGACTCGAAACGACGGAATCTGTAATAGCGTCGAAGAATAAATCGATATTAACCCACCGGTCGATATGCCGTTCTTATTAAAAGCTTTCTCCAATTAATTGTCAAAGTAAGCCACATTTGTTCAATAGTGTTATGCAGTGGGTCCACTGAATGGCACCAGGTGCGCACGGCGGCGACTCCACGTTTAATGTAAAACTCAACCCCGCCCCCGTGCGGTTGTATCTCACGTGGACGTGGTATGTGTCTCAGCTGGTAGCACAGAATGGTGGGAGCTCGCCCCTCTTCCCCTCCGTGGATCCAAGTTTCGTTTAGTGCTAAAATATCCACATCACTCTACCAATCACCGAAACGACAATTTTATCATGGTTAGTGCCAAGAGAACATGCATTGTATAAACCAGCTGTAAGATTTCTGGTAGCCATCATATGATTGAAAAAATTTTTACACCTTTTCAACCAGATAGACAGACAGATAGACACACAGTGAATTAGAGTAAATAATTAGACAGTAATATTTAGCACATAACGTAAATAAGAATAGGTAGTAGGATTTCATGTATTGCATTATTATAAATAATAACGTTATTGGTATGAGAAAGTTTAATAAAAAAACATAAAAGGAGGCCTTATTATGCAACCAACTTTTTATCGCCAAAATTTCTCTTGATGTCCATCTCCGAACGCACCCGAAATGCCACCTTGCACGTCTCTTGACGCACAAATATGTGCCCACTCCGGGTCCAAGTGAACTTCCAGCGGTGGGAACGAGCCTCTTCGCGAGCATGGAAAAAAAGCAATCTATTTAGCTTCGTAAGGCGCTCGTTAACATAAATCCTTGTCGGAGCAGCGGCAAGCCCCATGCCCGTCGTGGTGGCGCCGCGGTGAACGCGCGCGCCCTGTAGGAATTCGTCGCGAATTTGACGGCGCGCGAGGCGAACCACTATCTGTCGCGGGCGCGGAGGTGCTGCCGACTCGCCAGAGGGCGCACGGCGCAGGCCTGCCCGCTCCGCCAAGACTAAGTCGCGCTCCTCGCAAGACACACCCAATTTGTCCGCTACGACGCAAGCCAAATGAAAGACGTTCTCCCCCTGCTCTTCTGGTACCCCGCCAATCTCGATGTCGTTACAGAATGATTCCTGGTCCCGCTCATTTGACTTCAGCTGATCAATTGTAAGGAGTAAAGCACCCGTATCTGGCCTAGCCTGGAGTTCAGCACATTAGCTTTCGAGGCTCTTTAGACTAGACTCCATATCGTATATCCGTCCGCTGAAACCCTCATCGCCGCTACTGATTGAGTTAAGAGAATCCTGAAGTGCATTAAATTCATTTCTAAACGACTGCATGTCGCGTCGCATTAACTTAACCTCTTTTAACAATTCCGTTGATACGACCTGATCTGAAATATCCCGGGAGGTAGCGAGTTCACACTCGGTGTTTGGCATTATCCTTACGGGGAGTAAGTGCCTTACACTCTGGGCATAGCCAAGCTGACGTCACCTTAGCATCACCAGCAATTTTCACATAAGCTCGGTGGTAGAGATTCACACACTTAGTGCATTTGACGCCCTCTGTCGCATTCGCAAAGCGACCGCATACACTGCATTTCTTTGACATTTTTCTAGTTAGGTCGCTACACTAAAGGTGACGAGATTTCGAGCCCGGTAAGTAAAGAATAGTTAGGTATCTAGTGTAGTCGCTAGGCAGCGCGTAAACACTTGTACACGCTTGTATAGTGGGTAGGTATGTAAATGCGTTGTAGGTACCCCCTTTTACTTTAACAAACTTTTGTGATAGATGGAATCAAACGATTATCACCCAATAATTACAGAATCACGTGGCACCACTGGTCACCAACACTCGCACACCTTCCCAACACAGATCAGAACTAATTTATATCACTGCCGTATCTTTATACGTCGTATTTATATTTTTAATTTTATCAAACAAAGTAGCACGTAACCACCGCAATGTCGTCCGTGACGGATACTTAAGTTATATGCTCGCTTTTACTAGGCATGTAATTATATTTTCATTCCACCTGCTCGAACATGTCCAATTACATATCACGCAATATCATCGTAAAGTAAGGCATGCATTACATACCCGGGGCAGTAGTTTTGTATGAAACTCCCATGGGTGTAAAGCGATTTGAATTTGGAACGTTAGTTGTACTTTTAGTACGGAGACAGCATACAGAAACGACTTACATGCGCGATTGTACTATAGGGTGTGGAATTGTTGTGCGCCGCGTTGCTATGGGTCGCACGGCTCCTCACTGCGCATTTGAGGTCATAATTCTATTGAGGTGCCACGATTTGTAATGAATTTGGAACAATACACGGTCTTTGGTGCTATTTTAACACTTCCATAACATGTTATAATTTTAAACATGGTGCATTTAACTGTGCCGAAATATTGGGAGCTACGAAAGAAACTAAATCGTGGTCTAGATCCAGTGAGTACTAATTATAACTTGTTTTTTTTTTCAAACATTCTCACTCTATCACACAGCACCAGAATACTATTACTTTAAATGTATCTGATACCCATAAAAAGATATCCATTCTGTTTAATGCGAAGGTACAAAAAACTTTGTAAAGACATCTTTGTCGGATAAAAACAAACAGTACACAGAAGAAAAGAGAATCAATTTACTTAAGTAAGGAATCTTTTGTATTCTGTATCTTAGAAACATTTGAAAAGCTCTTTTTGTTTTGAAAAAAATGCGAAAATAGTAAAGCTACGCTTTTGTTTCGATGCTACTTTACGGATATAAATTGAAATAATAGAAAGGCAAACATTTTAATTGTATGCTGTAATTGTTACTCGTTTTTATATTGCTCACTCAACTTTAAAAGATCTAAAAACTACTTCAATCTTGATGGTTGTTTTTTCATCGTAATCAATTAATTTAACAGAACAACAATCAACACAATAATTATGTTACATTATTATGTAACTACATAATTAGAACATGGCTGCAGTAAATCTTTCAAGAGGTCAGAGGTGTGAAAACACCTATATAATGCCAATAACATTTACTCTGTTTAAGTAGCAAGTTATACTCGTTTCTAAAAAAAATGTGGAAAAATCAAGAGTTTTTCGAACATTGTAACGATGTTTAAGGATAAAAATAGACAATGAGATGGGCAAGAACAATAATCCTTTTATTAATCACTCTTAGATCAAAAGAATTTGCGCACCTTTTGTTAATCTAATTAGATTTTGTAAGATAATAAAATATAATAAACGAGCCCGAGAGGTGCTCGGTGGCATGTTTGTTCGTTGTTTGCCGACGGACTGGGCACGTTAGTTAAACATGCCTATTTATATTTGAACATACATTTAATTATTATTTTTTTACATTATTTTATTAATATGTTGTATTTGTTCTTTGACTTTGATTTATATTATTTTATTTTTGTTATTCTAATTTTGTATTGCTTATTATGTTGACATCACTAATTCTGAATTTCTGCTATATAATTTTATTTTTCCTTCTAAGTATCTTACCTACTTGATGTTTTATAAATGTACCTACTTACCTAAGTGAACGACTAAAGCGCTTTAAAGTGTCTTAACGATCGCTGCGACCCCCTAGTAAGTGTTGCGACCTGCGCCCGCGTCATATGTTGGGCCGAGTTGGGAACAAACGGCTCTTGTGCCATAGCTTTTTTTTTTTGTCCCGGGGAAATCCTTTATGTATACCACCTACCACGGGGAGGTAGGTGGTTATGTGAGAGTCCGTATACCCACCAAAACCCTGACTTGTATTCTGATGTTTAATAAACTTTGTTTTTAATAAGGAACTTTCTGTACGATTTCTCCGGAGTAGGGCGTTGACATCTGCGACACAGTTATACACTTCTGCAGATGTCATCGATTCTCATACGTTAGTAGCTTAATAATGTTATGGTTCCAAATAAATAAATTTTGTTTTAGTTTTGTTGTTTTATTACCACTGCAACAAAAGTCACTTGAAACTCGATCTGGGTCTCGACACACATAACTCACGAGAATCCAATGTCACTTCATTCTCATTCCCATTGATGGTTCCAGCCAATAGACTTGCAGGGTTGCGCCCAGAATGGGATTCAAATGTCAAAATGAAGCCCATTCCCATTCTCCGTAAAGATAGACAATAAGGCAGCTGGTCAGGAATACCTATAAATAGTTATATATAACATTCCATGTCGCGTGTATTCTGGAGAATCAACCTATAGAAATGTAGACAAAGTTACTACACAGCTAGGTACTACACACAGTTTCCATCAAAATCATGTATCATGTTCTGATACATGATGTAATAACGTATCACACAACAATGTTGACAAGCCTAGCGTTTGTAATGTCGGATTCATGCGAATCCATGAGATCGCAATGCCGAAATATTAACCAGAATACAAGTCATCAAGGGGTGTTCCGTCACTGCCGCCCTCGGCGGGAACGCGGGACAGATTTTCCACACGACCGCGAACCCGCCGTGGCTGTCCGTTGCCGGACCCTTCTCTTCGCTGCACGCCAGAACACATGGCACGCCGCAACTACCTCGGAGACCAAACCCGCCAACAATGAGCGCCAGACTTCCCCGTGTCTGGACGCCCGTGGTCTCCCTGTGGTGGGTCGGATACGTAGCCCCACCGCCTGCTACATCAGCCACAGGGGATAATCCCCAGCGACCCCACCTCCTCGAGTCTGCGCCGAGTGCCCGGACCCCTTGTGCCATACCTATAGCGAGTTAAAAGACGAAATTTATGTCAGAGAAAGTTGAAAGGCCAAGGAATCTGATACATAAACATTCATGTCAAATGTATTAGTAAAATGTTATGTTACACGAGGACAAACTTGACGTAGCCGAAAAAATCAGAGTTGATGTGGAAATAAATTGTAATTTTTCCAAATTTTACTATTATAACTATAGGGTTTTTTGCTGTTATTAAATAGTTAAATCACATATCTAACTAATTACATTCAAATATTTGAATTCGTAGAAGAAATATTATCATTAAAAAAATTGCAATCTGACCAAATAATTTTAGTTTTATCAATAAATAACGCATACCCTTTTGGATTTCTCCATCGCTCGCGGTAGCGAATAACGCTTAGGTTTGAATAGGCCTTTATGATATATTATGTGGTGTTTTGGAACAATTTTCTTAGCCACATCGATTGACTTAAATAAATGAATAAATAAATAAAAAAGTTATTCGAAAATAACCCCTGAGGAAAATTTTCGTAAAAATTGGTTGAAATTCAAACTATCACGCACCCACACTTTACACATGTAGAATCACATTTGATGACACTTTGCACAAGCAATGAGAAGCCTATGCAAAGTGTTATTGTAGTATTATTGTATTAGTGTATTATTTCAGAGATACTATTAATAACTTCTATATATCTTTCCTCCCAAATATTGTTTATTTGTTTTATATTATTTATGTTACAGTTAGATTATATATGTGATTATTGTTAAATCTACTTATCTGGGGAAGACACTGACTGCTGCAACACAGCTTACGCTAAAGCAGCAGGTAGGGCTACCTATATTTATATGTACGACGTCTAAGAACATTAAAAAATATAATAAAATTGGTTGAAAACCGTTGTACGAAAGTACTTTGCTTTGAACTGTGCATTTAGATAGTTGTGGAAGTTTGCATTTAGATAGTTCATATAAAAATGGTGGACCTTAAAATTTTTTCATAGATATGACTTAGGGGTTGAAAAGGGGGATTAAAGTTTGTACGGCAAATTCTTTATTTTTGAACCATAGGTATGAAAAATTGTATTACGAGTAAGATAGTACTTGATAAAAAATGTGTTTCATAATATATTTTGATAGGAATGCCTTAGAGAGGTCAAATGAGGGATGAAAATTTGTATAGAAAATCCTTTAAAAAAGTATTTGATCTTATAGTTTTAAAAAAATGTATTTATACAGTTAATTAAAAGTTAAAAATTGTATTCGTTAGTACTTTTAGACAGGGATGACTTAATGAAATGGAGGATGAAACTTTGTATGGAGAATTCTTCGTTTTTGAACTTACTTTCGTGCCGCGTGTACAATTGATCGGAAATGAACTTCAACTGCCTTTGGGCGGCCTGAAAATTTCGACATGGGTTAGCCACTAACCTATCCAACAATCCGCACCGGGCTCGCGTGGTGGATTATGGCCCAACTCCTCTCTCTGAGAGGAAGGCTCGTGTCCCAGCAGTGGGAACAAAATAGGCTGATTATGATTATTAACTTCAACTTCTGAGTTAAGATTCAAGTGTATTTCGCGATGATTATTGATTGATAACTCAAACGTCAAAGGTTTTGCTGGAGTTGTTTTGCGGCAGAAAGTTTTATGTGGCATGCTCACGTATGAGCTCTCCAACTAGTCTGGTTACTTTAGTGCCCGCTTCCAAGTTATTAAACATCATATAATATCACACGTGGTGGCAGGCAATAGCAAGGAGCATAGCTCTATAGTGTTATAATAATCCATTTCACTATACTTAATTAAACAGTAGTATATTTTATATCACTGTATACAAAACTCAAATTATACCGTCACTATAAAATAGTACCTATTATGTTTTAATCACTGTATCTGAAAACCCAAATCCTTCTTTACTGTCGTCAACGAAAGCAGGCCTTACTGAAATAATACCTAACTAATACATTATTATGTTTTATATCATTGCATCCAAACACTCAAACTATACCCTACTTTACTGTCATCGGCAGTAGTTGACCTTACTAAAAAACAGTATTATGTTTTATTTCATTGTATCCAGAAACCCAAACTATACCCTACATACTAAAAAATATTTTATCATTGTATCTGGAAACCTAAATTATACACTTCTTTACTCTCGGAAGCAGACCATACTAAAACGATTACTTACTAAAACAGTATTATGTTTTATATCATCGTATCCAGTAACTTAAACTGTACCCTACTTTACAGTCATCAACAGAAGTTGACCATACTAAAAACAATATCATCGTTTAATCATCGTGTACGGGAGCCCAAATTATACCCTACTCGACTGTCATCACCGCAAGCTGAAAGTAGGCCCTTCCATTGTGTATAACAAATAAGTGCTCTTGAACTCGAGCCCTAGAAAACTCGAGTTCAGATAATATATGAGAAAAATTCGCTATAAGTACTCTTTCATAAGTTTGACTTTAGGATAAAAGTGAACGACCTCTACAAAAGTTTCATTTCGGTCGTTATAAGATAAATACTTGCCTAAATATCAACGAACTCTATTAAATCTTGAATATTACAAGAGTCTTCGACCAATGTGTATTACCAGTGCTGACTTATGGCACTGAAACGAGGTCTCTTACTATGGGCCTCATAAATAAGCTCAAAGTTGCACAACGAGCTATTGAGAGGGCTATGCACGGTGTTTCTCTACGTGATCGAATCAGAAATGAGGAGATCCGTAGAAGAACGAAAGTCACCGACATAGCCCAGAAGATGAGCCAGTTAAAGTGGCAGTGGGCAGGGCACATAGCATGCAGAACAGATGGCCGATGGGGCTGTAAGGTTCTGGAATGGAGACCACGGACCGGCAAGCGCAGCGTAGGTCGTCCACCGACACAGTTGACAGACGACCTGATAAAGGTCGCAGGACGACGTTGGATGCAGGCCGCTTCCAACCGGTCCTTTTGGAAAATTATGGGGGAGGCCTTTGTTCAGCAGTGGACATCCTACAGCTGCGATGATGATAACGACTTCATAAAAGGAGGTCTGTAAAAATCAGTGTCTGTCAGTTTTTCTTGTAACTTATCGTTAACGTAGTTACATGGTGCTTTTTCCAGCTTGCCAGTATAGCTGGAAAAAAACTAAAAAGCTCTCCTCGAAAAGTTACAACACGAGTATATAACGGTGTGTTCTTGTATGCTAATTGCCATTTTAGGTTACCAGCTTCACCCTTAGTTGTCGCTTTGTTTTTAGAGACAACTTTCTTGAGAAGTTAAAAGTTTACAAAGGTCATCTATTACATTACTGAAATTTTTACTTGAACGAGCAAACGCTTTATCGGTGTTTTCAGACAATGAAACACAACAGTTTGTTCGTTGCGTTCAATCTAGATGGCGTAACAATCGCATTGCAAAATCCTGAAACGCGGTGACAAGATTCTCACGGAACATGTGTTGCTATTTTGTATTCGTGTCTAAATCAAGCAAAGCTCGGTCGCACAGATACTGATAGTAAAAGGAGACCAATTAATAAAAATATTATGACAGCTCCGTTAACGCAGTTGGAAGTATCTTAACTTTAAAGCACGTGTCTGTCACGAGCAAATGTATTAGATGAGCAGAAAAGTTTGCTTTCGGGTCTTGTGATAAGTTATTGTGCATGTACATGCCTCTCGTGAATAATAATAAACTTATACACCCCTCGAAACTCAACAGAGTTGCCTTCCAGAAAACTTTGTTAATAACGCAGCTTACCGACGAAACTACAGGTGATAGGATGTTTGCCCAGCCAAAGGTGAAAGTGGGAATCATACTAGAAACTTATTTAATTTATAGTTTATATTTGTCTTAACCTCTACGCTCTTGTAAGGCGTAACAGTGGCTGAGAATCATAGCGGTATCGATTTTTATATATAATTGAACTTTAAGCCGCCCCGCCACAGGCAACAGCAGCACTCGTCTGAGAACGCTCAAGCTGAGAGGCTGTGAAAGCGGAATAAAGTCATCGATTCGCACCCTCCACCAGTAAAGTAGGCAATCAGACGGGTCGCTCCCGTAAAGCTTTGCAGCTGCAGCTCGGTGTACCGAGAAGCACGGTGGTAATTGGATAGGGATCCGCGTATTCACGAAGGCAGTCTGTGCGGCTTGGGGACACTGAGCAGCACGATCGTCGCTCGTCGAGTAGACCTTAAGGAATCGTTAGACTAAAGTATCAAGGCCCGTCAGAGGGAGCTGCTCCCGCGCAATTAAAAAACCCCAGTAAACTGTAAAACCCTCTCCCGATTAAACACACGTCAATTGGCAAGTACTCTGTATTTAATTCCACACTTCCCGGTAGGAAACCTCCGACCAGAGTCAGATCAGGGATATAAATATCACGCGCAGCCGGCACGTGAGAACACGTAATGTAAGCAGTGCCCTTCAGGTTCGATCCCTCCAGGGTGCAATATAACAGAGCTTGCGTACCAAGGACGGTGCTTGCTTGCACATGTTCGCCTTAAAACAGCTGGTGCGCAAATCCGCGAACATGCAAAGTATAGGAATAGATGATATGATAGCGGGTACTGTAGACTAATCAAAGCCTAAAAGGTACTGTTTGTGATGTCAGTGTCGCATTGTCTATTTATATAAATTCATTCATATTTTATAAGGTAGGCGAGCGGGCGGCGATAGAGCCACATTACCTACTGACCAACCGATGCGAGGCATAAGGCAGACGACGAATGAACTGTAAAAGTTACGGCCGTGAATCAGTGTCATGGCACTTTGATTTATTGCCGCTAGTCGCTTAGAACCTAACAGTATGTTTCCGCAGCTTTTCTTGAGAGCTAGTCTCGATTATATTTTTCCCTCAAAAGAAAAAGGCATTATAAGTTACGAGTAACTTGTATTTGATACCTACAGTTGTTATTTGTGATGAAACTGTTGTTTTTTATTTTTTTTATAACAGAACAACAAATAGCTACATTATACACGTTAAATAAACATGTTACATACAGGGTTTCCCAGAAATGGTGGATAATCCTGCACGTGCATGTGCGGGGGGGAAGGTGGGGCCCCACATCCTAAAACAAAAAATTCTATTTCCAACAGTTCGAGGTTTATGACATTTTTTGTAAAATTTAGAAATTTTCCAGTTTTTCTCATATTTGTGGTCATTACGCCCGCTACATGAGGCCTAATTTGGATTTTTTTATTTTGACGTGTTCCCTAATAGTGGTATTCCTAAATTACCTTTAAAAAAACTTACCTACTTAAAATAGTAGTTAACTAGTAGTCTCTAAACATAATTTTTATTTCTGGAATTTATTTTATAGCTAAGTTTGAACACCTGTGGTGTAAAAAAAATGTATTAGAGTTTTGAAGCCAATCAAATAAAAAACTTGCCTACATCATGACGATCACAAAACAGTAGAATACTATCCACTTTAATAGTAAAATTTCTGAACTACAGCTACTAATGTGTATAAGTAGGCGTTTCATTACAAAATTAAAAAAATATGTACAGGTATTTTTTTTTAGTTTCTATCAGTTAAGTAGAGCTGTCGACCCTTTAGTAAGACTTTACTACCTGCTCGATACATTCCTCGAATTCTAAGCTGTGTGAGCGAGACAAACTATGCTTTAGATTATTGCGAGTGAAAGGGTCAACAATTTAACACTTTTTTTATTTTTACAAAACTAGTTTAGTGCGTATTTCAACGTTCTTGACATCGCATGTGCTCTTGTGTATTTCTGATCGGCAATCTCGGTAAATGTAGAGTCAAATGTAGAGTTTTATCACCGAGATTGCCGATCAGAAATACACAAGAGCACATGCGATGTCAAGAACGTTGAAATACGCACTAAACTAGTTTTAACTACTGAGTCAAAACAATAACCAAATACGAATTCAAGGATACAAAGGAGAATTGTTGACCCTTTCACTCGCAATAATCTAAAGCATAGTTTGTCTCGCTCACACAGCTTAGAATTCGAGGAATGTGTCGAGCAGGTAGTAAAGTCTTACTAAAGGGTCGACAGCTCTACTTAACTGATAGAAACTAAAAAAAAATTCCTGTACATATTTTTTTAATTTTGTAATGAAACGCCTACTTATACACATTAGTAGCTGTAGTTCAGAAATTTTACTATTAAAGTGGATAGTATTCTACTGTTTTGTGATCGTCATGATGTAGGCAAGTTTTTTATTTGATTGGCTACAAAACTCTAATACATTTTTTTTACACCACAGGTGTTCAAACTTAGCTATAAAATAAATTCCAGAAATAAAAATTATGTTTAGAGACTACTAGTTAACTACTATTTTAAGTAGATAAGTTTTTTTAAAGGTAATTTAGGAATACCACTATTAGGGAATACCACTATTAGGGAACACGTCAAAATAAAAAAATCCAAATTAGGCCTCATGTAGCGGGCGTAATGACCACAAATATGAGAAAAACTGGAATATTTCTAAATTTTACAAAAAATGTCATAAACCTCGAACTGTTGGAAATAGAATTTTTTGTTTTAGGATGTGGGGCCCCACCTTCCCCCCCCGCACATGCACGTGCAGGATTATCCACTATTTCTGGGAAACCCTGTACTATATACAGTCTTAAGTAATAACGTAGCCAACGGCGTTATTCACATATTTTAGTAAAAAGATGCTACTAGATAACTACAAAAGAGGTTTCAAGATATATTATGACAAATTCATGACAGAATAAAGTTACAATAAATAATGTGTAGCGCATAGATATGACCTATGTAAATAGGGCGAATTTTGTGGTGTAGCCATACAATTACAGTTGAAATAAAAATCTTCTATAATCTATATATTATTTATATAGTAGTATTGGCAAGGTTTTCTTCCGAAAGCGATAGTGTTAACAATGTTTTAAAATTGTATAAAGAACATGCAAATATATCGATTGCATCAAAAGATTTATTGTAAGACTCGACCATACGACGGATGGGCGAACGAAGTCCCGAATTAGTACGACAAGTATTAAGTGCGATAAGTGTGTAAGAGCGAACCTCTCGCGGGGTAGCTCTTCTTGGAACAACATAACATAATCCGCGAACTAATTCTATACTACAATCGATGTTATTGTGAATAATATTAAGAAGAGTAACTGCCTCGAGATATTTACGCCTAGACTCTAGGAATAAAAGTCTGTATTGATCAAGCAAATCAGGATATGCACGGTAATTATGGAAACACCTGTAATTCATAGTGCGCACGTACTTGCGTTGAACCTTTTCGATTGCCATACTATATTTCTTATAGAAAGGGTTCCAAACTGGAACTGCGTATTCTAGCTGTGAGCGAACTAAATTTTTTGATAAATAAAGGTAACTTGAAACTTCTTTAAAACTAACAGATGACCTCATTATGAATACGAACATTTTGAAAGCTTTATATACAACATGTGTATCTAAACTGAGGTGATCATCCAGCAAAACGTCAAGGTCTTTAACAGATGTAATCTTGTTGAGAGGAACACCACATAGGTTAGTAAAAGATATAACATTAATGTTTTTTGTAAAATTTAAGCAATTACATTTAGGCAAACTCAAACGCAGTTTGTTGTTTACACAGTAGGTTTTGAATCTATTTAATTCTTCTTGTAATACTATACAGTCAGATTTGATATTATACCTGTACACCTGGTTATTAATTAGTATTACACAGTTTTAATGCCAAATGCTAAGAAATTTTGAATCAGACGTTCAAGGGCACAGCTGCCCTGCCAATAGTGGTTATCTGACAGTGTCAACGCCACAGTGTCTTATTGATTAATATGTAGTACAATATCACAGAATAAACCATACTTACAAAGATTGTGCGGCTACACTGACGCCAGCGATGCTGTGCTCGAGAGTCCTGATTAACGTAACAAATGACAACAGCTAAGATTTACAAGACTCCACCTCAACTCCAAACAAGTACGGCTATCAAAAATGAAATTTGTCTGTACACGCTACTGCATTGAATCATCAAGATTCAAGATTTAAGATTATTTATTGGCATAAGAACTTAACGCTCGTGTTCTCAGTGACATCAATATATGCCTTCAACCCGTTGCCGTTTCTACAGTGTATCTTTTAAGGTGGTGAATAGTTGAGAAGACAGAAGAATGATTGATCTTTTATCATAACAGCTATAAGCTATTACGGTTACAAAAATTCATATTAAAAACGGGGTTTTATTATAATGTGTATATTTTGTAACAGGACTAATTTATATTATAATAAGGTAAATAATCATTTAAATTAGGCGCATAATTAATTAGAACTAACCTTATAATTTATGCAAACCATCAAGGTTTAAAAGCGGAGAACTATACTGTACCAGCTTTTTAAGATTCCTTACTATCGTGAAAATGGAGACATTTAATTTTATTTCATTTCATTTGATTTAAACTGTACCTATGTCTTCATCGTTTGAGTTCATATATTTCGAGACTGTTGCAAACGCCATAATCACAAGTAAACTACGGAACTCTATTTAAAAGTAGTACACAGCTCTGAATCTGTTATCAGGTTCCTCTTTCGTAATGAAATTAAGCTAACCTTTTTGAATAATGAATTACTTAATGTATTGGTAAAGTGTGTTACATTTTGAAGAACGCCCACATATCTTCTCAACGTCGTTTTACGGGTAAATAATGTGGATACACGTGGAACGGAAAGTTAGTCAATAAATAATGAACAAACCTTTAACACCATCATTTATTCTGCTCCCAAACTAAGAATTCTTAACAAGATAACCCCTGTCTGCAACGGGGTCATAGGATCCGTTTTACATCGGTATTCATTTAAACTATTAACTATTTAACCATCCGACCCAAACTTTGATTAAGCTTAGTTTTGCTTCGTAATTATCCATCATCACTAAGTTTTGATAAATTGAGATATATTTGTTATGACAGGGTATCTATGTATTTTGTGATCTATTAATTTTATTATAATTTAATTAAATATAAGATATTAAAGCACTCTACACTTTATTAAAAATAAATAAAAATATTTAGTTCCTACTAATATTTTTAAAGTATAATAAAAACACTCAATACTATTAACTCTAATCTTAATAACTCAATCAATAAATGTTTACATTTAGAAATGCAAGTAGTGTTACCAACTGGATAAAAAAGGAACTTTTGAATAATTAGCAATAGGATAGCTATTAAAGTCATAGTAGGCTAATGAAATCTTAAACAATAATCCTACCGACTGCGCTAGTTTTGAGTTAACACACAAACATTTTCTAACAGGGCTATTTCGGGATATTTAGCTGGTTAACCGTTGTATACCTACCAAGGTATACGTACTATAGTGCACTACCTAAATTAATATATTAAGTGTTCTCAAGGAAAGGAGGTGGTATATAAGTATTATTTATGGCTGAGTAATGTAGATTAATGAGGTCCGGGAAATGTGTCACTGAATAATAACCTATAAAACCATTATCATTCTGCCCCCATACCAAGAGTTAAATTTAAACCCATGGATTCATTTTACAAGGGTATGTGTAATTATTTACTTTAATAGAAGCAATGACCTATTTTATAAATTAGTTAATTAAATAACAACAAAACGTGATTGACGGGCAGGCGTCTAACGATCGCCGTTAGGCTAAATGAAAAGAATATATGAACTAAAATCATACGTTTATTTCTATTGTAATCATTTGTATGTAACTTCACTGAATTCTTGACGAGGTAAATGTACCGGCCAAGTGCCAGTCGCACTCGCACGAGGGTTCCTTTGTATCATCACCAAAGAATTACATAGTCAATATCAAAATGTTTTTGTATTTGTCCTTAGCAGGAGTAATCAGTAATATCCGCACTGTTGTTATTAACATTAATGATTAAACACAAACAAATGTAATAATTTCAGATAATTTATTGATTCAGGCGTTTCTTTTGGAAATCTAGTGTAAAACGATATTAAAAGAAATATTAAGTGACGCTTCCCCTAGAAAAATGCTTATGGCAGAGATGCAGTGTGTACCACCCTCCTTCCCGCTGTTTGTGTCAACATCATGCCTCGTGCTGATACGAATCATGTGGCGAATCGTTTGTGGTTGATTGGGTTGTTTTGTGTGTTGCTTATTCTGTATATTTCCTATTTGCATTTATGCGAAAGGAAGGGTGGTGCACACTGAATCTCTACCATAAGCATTTTTCCAGCGGAAGTGTCACTAAATATTTCATTTTTATTTAATAGGAGGTTATGTTTATTGTGTGTATGTTGTGTAAGGAATGAGCTGTTTTTAGGGATGGCTGCTCCCTTCCAGGACGGGAAATAGGTGGCAGTTCAGTACTTCTATATTATCTTAATTATCAATTAGATGACTCCGTTAGGTTAGTTGGTGGCGACCCTATCTTCCAAGGTTCCAGATTCAATTCGATCTTTGGATGGGACAGATATTTGTATGACGAGAGTTGTGTGTTAATTTCTCCCTTGACACAGGGAATCCTAGTGTGGTATCAGTATTTTCAGATGGTATCGCTTGACCATTTATGTATGCCTGGTAGTAGTCGAAATTTTTCGTTAGTGAAATCTACATGGACAGATTTAGGTTCACTGAGCTTTATCCTTCATTTTTCGTCTCCATTTTTCATCTACATTTTTCGTCTCCATTCAATCAGCGATCTTACCGATGGCTGATTGAACTTTTACCACTGCTTCCTGATGAGTATATATAGCCATGATGGCTATGTCATCAGCAAAGATTGCAATGATGCTTTTTTTCTTATTTTATTGTCACTGCGATCGGCTTGGGCGTATGCAGAAATAGTGTTGAGAAACAGTTAATTTTAGGGACGTGAGGTTCAATGACAATATTTTCCCTTTTACATTCTTAGCGATTTTGCAGGTCTGAAAATTTGTGTAGTAGTATTATGATGTTTTTTTGTCAAACAGCTGTGATGGCAGAATGGGAGTGTGTGAGTGTGTAAATGTATAAATAAAACGTTAAAACAATGAAACATTTAATGTAAAAAAAACATGAATTAGGTTGCCAGAAGGGCATTATAGAAAGCCCTCTCTCCAAGTACAAAATATTACTTAACAAAGAGTACACAAAGCTCTTTTGTTTGAAAATTAAAGCCTATTATTAGGAAAATACGACGGGTTTTCTTAAACGGAGTTAATGGTGTCGTTACTTTGCGGTTCTTATGTACTGACTGTAACCTTATCTGTGACTTATTGCTTGTTTCCATTGTATACCGTGAGGATAGAAATTCGTACCGTTCAAAAGGGTCCTGTAATAAATGGAGCTACTTAAAGCATATGTACCGAAAACTCACTAAGTTCTCACAGTAGGGATATAGTTTTTTCACCAAGGAAAGCAGTATAGCTGTGATCCACCACGATGGTACATTGGCAAGAGTTTGTTGTTGTAAATGTACCTATTTAAATAACTTTACCATGTGTTAAGGTTTTTATATTGTGTGATGGCTTGGAATAAATAGATTTTCTTTTTATATTTACTGATGTTGGCAACAAGTATAATAACCCACATTATTAGTAAAGAATGTTAAATCGTTTGTCCAAACTGTAAAACTTAAAGTCAAAATATATTGCAATGCAATGTCTTTAAAGTTACGATAGATGGCGTTACACATGGAGAGGAAGTAATAACACTGTTATATTAGGATCCAAGGTTCGGCTACGAGTTCGACTATGTTCGTAATAATGACTTAAGCGTTCGGAAATAATATATGTCGTTTGAGTACACCTTTGGCCCCATCGTTATTGTAAGTTTAAAGTGGGAGTGTTTTAATTTTTATTAATGGTGACCAAATAACTCTTCGTCTAAAACACCTCAGTGTTTCAAGACAAGAGTCTTTGACCAATATGTGTTACCCTTGATGACTTATGGCACTGAAACGTGGTCTCTTACTATGGGCCTCATAAGCAAGCTGAAAATCGCACAAAGAGCTATGTATATAAGCCAGTTAAAGTGGCAGTGAGCAAGCCGCATAGCACGCAGAACAGATGGCCGATGGGGCCGAAAGGTTCTTGATTGGAGACCATAGACCGGCAAGCACAGCGTAGGTCGTCCACCGACAAGGTGGACTGACGACGTGATAAAGGTAGCAGGACGACGTTGGATGCAGGCTTCTTCTAACCGATCCTTTTGGAAATTTGTGGGGGAGGCATATGTTCAGCAGTGAACGTCTTACGGCTGAGATGATGATGATGATGATGAATGTTGACTATGAGTAACGATTTCTTAGGCTTTCTCGATTTTTATACATTGAAATATTTCTTACACGGTGAATATTACTTCATCAGTCGAACGACCCAGACACAATAGAAATTTCATTGTTATATTGACAATCGACTATGAGTGTTGACGTGTGTAAACTAAATATATTTTAATGTGAAATTAGACAGTTGCTTATAGAAAACAAATTTGACGTGCCACAATGGAAACAGGCTTAGGCTTTTGTGTTATCTTATCTTTACAGTATACCGTGGGAAAACGAATCTGTTCAAAGATATAAGGAAATGCAGGTTTGTTTGAAATTATAACATTGAAAAATCGAAGACGGCCTAAGTCATATGATTATTAACGGGATATTTACCGTGGTAAGGTTGTGGAATCCAGTATTAGGTTGTTTTAAAAATAAAAGTCCGCGTTCAAAATGTGTTCAAAATACTATACGCAGTGATACAGTGAGTGTGTTTTGTCGGGACTTAGGATCAAGTTCGAGTTCCAGTGATAACCGTAGCAAAAGACTAAGAAAGAGGGTAGATCGTTATGTCTGCACCTAACTTTTTAACTTTTCGACCAACCACCCGCATTCTTCAGTCTTCCCGTGAACATGGTGCATGTAACTTCGCCGAAATATCGGGAGCTCATTCCACAACCTTACCGCGGTAAATATTCCGTTAATATAACGGCATAAGTTTTCAAGAAGTGTAATTTAGATATTTTTTAATGCCGTCCAGTGACGAGGCGAACAAACCGTGCTTAAAAATAAATGGGGGCCTAGCACGAATTAATGTAGTGTAACGTAACTTGTCGTTTACTGCCATTTATCTAGGGCAACTGTGACACAGACACCCCATAGTTTGTACGCCGAAGCGTGACGTATTGACACTTACAGTACGAATACTTTTTCGGAAATTGTTTGTGCTATGGCCTCTGATGGTATAGGCTACGACAGTTGTTGTAGTTTTGCACTACTGCTACCGTCATCATCTCGATACATACTTTTTGAGTCTCTTTCACCCAGTAATTTCACTCTTTACAGTGCCCTTCTCTCTCTCACACAGTAATGCTTGCGCACTTTTGGTTCGTCATAGAATATCTAGCACTGCGGTGGTACTAACCAAGACAGACAGCCTCTTCCAAAAGACGTCTTACTAAACGTCAGGGTTCCTTTTCTCTTAAGATTCGCATCTTAACTACGGAGTGTTTTGCAGTGCCAATAGCCTACAGATAACTCGACCACTGAATTATTTCACATTGTTGCTGGTAAAAAGAACATTTTTTTCTCACCATTTTCATTGTCCCTTGCTACTTACGGGATCGTTTATCATTCACTGTCGATGATGATATCATCAAAGGTGTAACACTTATCAGTTTTTTGGAATCTAGCTCAAAAACTGCTCGACAGAGTTTTATGAAAATTAAATAGGACTACCTCGAAAGCATACTCTACCAAACAAAAAAAGAAGTTTGAGAATAGGTCCACAAAGGGGGGAGAGGTCGGCCAATATACATTGAAAAAATACATACACACAAACATATAACCTTCTCCTTTTTTGAAGTCGGTTAATAAATTAAGATCTTTTTCCGTGATTGTCCGCATACATCTGTACACTCGGTTTTCACCATTAGGTATGTATATACCTAATTAAACGTAAACCGAAAGTAATAAAAACAAATTAGCCACCATTCCTGTTCTAGGAATGCCCTCAATATATAACTCAGTTGTCCACAGTTCATTAATTGACCAAGTTTAATTTAATTGTACGACCATCAGGAGCAAGGTCAGTGTGAACGTGACCGATAACCAAGAGGAGAACTAACTACACTCGAGAGCAATGAATCCGGGTCACTTAAAGAATCCTAAAAATCTCGGAAACTAAAAATGCTAGGTTAATGCAATAAATTGTATTTAATAGACAATGTAATACTCCTTAAATGAAGGTATTAAACCTTCTTAGTTATTGTAAAGTTATATCATAAAAAAATCAAATTTGAAAAAGGGCCACTTTCGAAGATGGAACTACGAAATTACAGCATTTGGTTTTGCTTTTGTTTGTAATCTGTCATTTATGTGGGTACATAAACCATGTTGATAGTGCTCTATATTCATTATTCAAGCTAAAATTATGTCGCTTACGCCTGAAGAATGCACCAGAATACTTACAATGCTGGAAACCCGCCGGAGTCAGCGCGATACAGCCAGGACTGTCGGTGTGTCGCTGTCAACAGTACAAAGAGTTCTCCGACGTTACGAAGAAACTGGTTCTAACCTACGCAGACCAGGAACGGGCAGAACCAGGTGTACCACAGCACGAGAAGACCGATACTTGGTGAACACCATGCTTCGAAATCGCTTTCTCACAGGAACTGAATTCACAAATCAGTTTCGACGCCTCGGAGGAAGTAACCCAAGTGCATGGACAGTTAGACGTCGGCTTGCTGAATCTAACTTAAAACCCCTTAGACCTGCAAACGGCCCTAAACTGGAGCGTGGGCATCGTATTTCAAGACTAAGATATGCCCAGAGCCACGTAAATTGGAGTATTGAAGATTGGTCAAAAGTTATGTTCTCCGACGAATCAAAATTTATGCTCTACAAGCACGATGGAAGACACAGAGTGTATCGAAGACCAGGGGAAAGATTCAAGCAAGCATGCATCGAAGAAAAAGTAGCCTACGGTGGTGGGTCTGTACTTGTGTGGGCCGGAATTTCTTCTGAAAGTCGCACAGAGCTGGTGATCATAGAAAACGGCTCTTTAACTAGCGAAAGATATGTGGAAGAAATCCTCAATGATCACGTTGGTCCATTTATGGTCAATTTAGGTGAGGATGCTATATTTATGCATGACAATGCCCGACCTCATACAGGTAGGATTGTGAATGACTACCTTCAAGAGATGAACATTACTCGTATGGAGTGGCCAGCGCGCAGCCCGGATATCAACCCGATCGAGCATGCTTGGGACGAGCTAGGCAGATGCGTAAAACAACGAAACCCTCCCCCAATCACGCTTCGTGAGCTCAAAATTGCTCAAACAGAGGAATGGGAGAATATTCCCCAAAATCGTTTAAGGAACTTGGTGTACAGCATGCCAAACCGCGTAAACGCAGTAATGGAAGCACGAGGAGGCAATACGAAGTATTAAAATTCAAGAAAATCGTAATAAAGTTCAAAAATTTCATGTTTCCTATTTTTGTTTTAAGGAGAGATCAGCAGTTTTTTTCTTTATGTAATTTTGTGTTAATAAAATGTATGGTGACTCATATTTTTTTAACTTTCATTTAAGGAGTATTACATTGTCTATTAAATACAATTTATTGCATTAACCTATCATTTTTAGTTTCCGAGATTTTTAACATTCTTTAAGTGACCCGGATTCATTGCTCTCGAGTGTAGTAAAGGTCTGTTCACACGTCGACGGTGGCCATGGGGACAGTTTGTTTGCGAAGTTGCATAACTAGTTCGGCTTAAAGGATCTATCGCGTTTCTACAGCTTTCTCGCTTGTACACCACAGCACTTTTAAAGGTATTAATAACTCATTGTGTTATTGAACAAAATGACAACAAACTTCAAATACCTACTTAATTGGTTTTCTAAGTGAATTTTGATTGGCAAATTTCAGTTGAACAGATAAATAAAATATAGAATTACCAAATGTATAATTAATTTATTGATTCAGGCGTTACTTTGCGGAAATCCCTTATCAAAAACGATATTAGAAAAAATATGAAGTGTCGCTAAATATTTCTTCGAATATCATTTTTTTTAATGTATAATTCTTGAGTGACTATGATATGTAATAACAAATAGCTCAAACGGTCTGTTTTTTCAACAATCTTCCAAAAAGAAGGAGGTACTCAATTCGACTGTCAGTCTGTACGTACTAATGATACATGAAGTGATCCGGTCACACGTCCTTCACCTCCTACTAAGTTAAACTGTTTAAAATAGTTGGTAAGGTAGGTAGGTACATGTATATTAAAATTGTCTAAAGTAACATTACTCCTGTAACTATGCGAGGTTATTGACCTAGGTTTCGGACATTTCCGGTTATCTTTGTTGCAAGATCATGGCAACTACTTACATCATGCCAGAAACCTCGGTCGATAACGCCAGCTTCTTACGTAAGTGATGCCACCATAGATATAAGACAAGTGTATAAAACATATAATTTATAAAAATACAATAATTTAGGTGAGCTAGTTGGTTTAGACTTATTCTGCACTATTCTCCGGGGCACGGATGTTTCGGGAGGTACCTGTGCAACGTTGCCCGGAGGGAAGTGACTCCTGTGTGCCACCAGTGTGGCTGCGCGAAAGAAACCGCGCAGCACGTGTTGGAAGATTGCCAAGTGGCTGCCGAGGCACGGCAATCTCTAGTTGCAGTAGTGGGGGCGGACCTGTCTTTGTCTACCATCTTAACCAAGATGGTCGACGATGAGAGGTCGTGGGAGGCGATGGTCTCTTTTTGCGAGGTCGTGATGTTGCAGAGAGAGGCCAAGGAGCGAGAAAGAGAGATAGATCTCCTCTCTCTCCCGCTCCGGAGAGCGCGGACACAGAGGCTAGCCGATCGGGCTCGCAATCCGTCTCCGCTCAGAGGACCTGGGGCGTCGGCTGTGGGGACGTCCGGTGCCCCCAATTAGGGCTAGGTCCTTACGAGGTGTGGATGGCCCGCGTGTTCATCCCACGAGGTGGTAATGAGGGCTCTCTACACGCTCCCCAGAGGCTGGGCCTGCCTAGGTGGGCAGCGATATCAGTGGGGGCTGTGGCTGAATAACGCAAGTGGTCCTACGCCCCCCGCCAATAGTCGATGAGGATGTAACACCGCAGAGTTTTGGTGGGTATGCCGCCCTTCTGGCGTAGACTCCCACACGCGTACCAGCTCTCCCTGGAGCTGGTGATCAGGGTCTAAAATCTTTCTCTGTGAAAAAAAAAACTTATTTTGCACTATTTTGGCATCGTAGAGGCGGTTGTTAAGCAGATAATACTTTGAATATGCTGTTTAAGTTCATTCCATGACCATTTAGACTGTAGACATATTTAGACTGTATTGTAGTGTTCATAACTTATTATTTGTATGTATGTGTTAACTGCGAGGACCTGCATCTGGCTTTCTGTTATTATTCGTTATGTTTAAAAAAAATATATTGCTGTTGGTCTTCCTCGAAAGGAAAAATATATATTTCAAATTCAATCAATTTCAAGAGCACTTTTTCTGTTAAAACAGAATATACTTAGATTATAAATGATGTATGCACAAATAGCATAATTCATTTCAATTTCAAATCATACAATTTAAATGGCGTGTTGAATAATCAATTTAAAAGTAAAGTGCCAATTTGAGCAACGATTCGTAACGAGGGGCAACATTAGAATTTGCCACCTCGTTTGAATTAATGAAAAAAATACGAATTTAGCGAAGAATTACGACGAGGAAACGTCGAAATGTTCAGAGCCAAACCGAGTTCAAAGGTTCACGCAATACGCCCACACAATTCGTGTGACCACGTAATATCTGGTAACCTAATGGCATATTAAACAATTAAAATGTTTGAAATGTTTTTTTATTCACAACACGTTTGCTAGGTTTTATTTAATTATAAATGTATGTTTTATTTATAAGTAAATTGTAATTATTTACTTATATTATACTGGGATTTAATTTGTTTTTAATTAAATACTAGGGAAGTAATTACTTAAGCAACGATTTTAATTCTATTACTAGAATTTGCCTAAAGTTAGAACTATCAAAGGCTAGAATTCTTAGCCGAGTAATAGTCACCATTTCCTTTGCTTAAGCAATGAGAACACGTCAGTTTTTCGTTCTTATTGCAAAAGTGAAGTTGTATAAAAAAGACATTTGCACACAAGTCTGAACTGTGAAGGAGCTATTATGGTGTAAAAATTAAAATCCCATGACAACAACCTATTACAAGTATAAAAAGGTACATCTAGTTTTGATAGGGTTGTGTCATGCATGTACAAGTAATTACTTGTTTACAAATACGACTGTAAAAGTTGTTAGTTTACTTCCGAAAGTTAACAACTCTGAAGTCAGCTCCATTTTCTACCGACTTCCAAAAAGGTACCTCCTGTACTCAATTCGACTGTTTGTTAATATATATAATAACATAACTTTCGAGAGGGTTAATCAATTCTCAAAATTATTTTTTTGTTTTAAAGCTGGTGCTTCCCGTGTGGTTCCATTTAATCTCATTAAATTCGGTGCAGTACATTTTGAGTTACACTCCAATAACTGAATAGAATGGAAGTCGGTATTAAACCATTCAAATTGTATTTTATTTTTTTATTATTGTTGGTTCACAGAACTGGATGTCAAACAATATTTAGATCTTACAAATCATGTACAGGTGCGCATGTCCTTCTTGCTGTGAACACATCATGCTTACAAGTATTGTGTACTAAAATATATTTAATTTTATGTTACTATTTTTTAAGAACAGATAATAGCAGTCTCTTAAAAGAAGAGACTGAGGGGTTAAATATGTCTACATCATGACAAATGTCATTATAAGAACGACAAATACGATACAATGATGCATGGTGACCGTAGTTCGTACGTGAGTGTGGAAGGCTGAATGTTTTTCGATTAATGAGACGGCTAGCGGGGCGAGGGATGTCAAATTTAATTTTCTCAAGCAACGAGGGACTGTATATGTAGCCATGGACAAGCTTGTGAAGAAATACAAGGTCAGCGATGTTCCTCCTTTGTTGAAGTGATGACATCTCAAAGTGATGAAGTCTAGAGTCATACGAGTCCAGCTGGCTACAAAGATTGTTAGTGTAGGATAGGTGGTATAAAAATCTTTGTTGCAGTTTTTCTAATCGTTCAATGTGTAGCTTGTATGACGGGCTCCAAACGGGACTGCAATATTCCAGAATGCTACGCACGTAACAGTTAAAAATTATAATAGAAACATCGGGGTCCTTGAAAAATTTAGTCTGCCTAAACACAAAACCTGAAAGACGAGAACTTTTTTTAGCAATACGGTCAATGTGTTCTCTAAAATCTAGCTTAGTGTCAACAGTAACACCAAGATCACGGATGCTAAAGACCTCAGTTACGGGTATGTTATTTATAAAGTAAGATACTTGCGTTGGTTTTCTTTTTCTGGAGAAATTAAGATAAAAACACTTAGAAAAATTTAACGACATCTTGTTATAAACACACCAGTCATTTATGGTATTTAAGTCATATTGTAAATTTTCCAAGTCACTGTCGGAGCGAATTTCTCTATAGATTTTTAAATCATCTGCAAACATTTGAAATTTTGACGTAATTTTAGAGGACAAATCGTTTACGAAAATTAGAAAAAACAGAGGGCCTAGATGCGAGCCTTATGGTACTCCTGATGGAACTGATCTTGGTGGAGACATGAAACCACGGACCTTGACGAATTGTGAACGGTTAAGGAGATATGACTCACACCATCGTAACAAGGAACCGCAAATACCAGCATGCGCAAGCTTCCGAATCAGATTGATTCCTATGATTGACCACATCGAATGCTTTCGAAAAATAGGTATAAATTGCGTGAATTTCGTGCGAGTTTGTAAAAGCTTCTGTGATATCACTCACAAAATTGACGAGATTTGACGCTGTCGATCTACCCGGTAGAAAGCCGTGTTGTTGAGGTATAATTAACGGTTTGAGGTGGAAGAAAATCCTTTTTTGGACTATCGATTCAAATAGTTTTCCCATGGTGGATAAGATTGAATCAGTCGGTAGTTAGAAACATCCCCAAGATCTCCTTTTTTGTGAATAGGAGTGATGTTTGCGACTTTCCATTTAGTTGGAAAAATTCTACATGATAGTGACTTGTTAAATATGATGTGCAATGGCTTGACCAGTTGTGAGGAGCACGATTTCAAAAATGAAGGGGGAATCCGGACCAGGGCCCTTGCTAGCGTCGAGCAAGTTTAGTGATGTCAGAACATCTGACTCGGAGAGATAACATGAGCTAAGTGATGTATGATTTCCGCAGGACTCACCGTAATAAGTATCTAAGGCAGTTTCGCTTGAATCACATTAGTAAGTAGAGTGAAAATATTTAGAAAATAAATTCGTAACATGCTGTCCACCCTGCGCGCTTTGGCTGCCAAGAAATATTTCATCCGGTATATCGCTACTACTTAAACTTATACTACTATATAACTATTTGAACTTAACGACTTTACGAACGACCAAAAGTATTTAGGGTTCTTTTTAATTAGAGTCTTTGCTTCTGTCTTCATTTGATTAATAAAACTAGCTAACATCTTTTCACAACGTTCACGTAGTATCTGATAGGTAAGGTCATCTCTAGGATTTTCATATAATTTAAACCTACGGTGATACTTAGCCTTTTCTTTTAATGATCTAATTAAGGGTCGACTAAACCAGAACGGATACTCATTATGACCTTTCTTACGAACTGGGATATTCTGAGCTATTATAGAAGTGAGAACATCATAAAAGGCGTCTACGGTCTCGTCAACAGTTAAGCTGGGATAGAAGTAACTATTCCAATCAACCTCATTCAATTCTTTTCTGATATTGTCATAATTACCTTGGGGATAATTAAAAACAGATGATTTTTTGACTTTAGGAGCCCTTGGCGTATGAATTTTAATTTTAACCGAAATAATTAATACAGGATGATGAACATCAAGTTTAACCAGTGGCGCAGGACCATTGGATACTGATACTGATTTAGGCGAATTAGTGATAATGAGATCCAATAGTCTGCCATTCGAGTTGGGAATAGAACACATTTGATGAAGCGCGTTAAAAGATAGTGCGTCAACAAGAAGACTGTCAATGTTGTCACTTGAAGCTCCGGGAATCAATGAGCTTGAATTCTCATCTACTCCACGTGCCCACTGAAGATATGGTCGATTAAAATCACCAGCCAATAAAAATATTGAATTTCTAGGCATCTTATTTTGTAGAACACTTGTAATGTTAGTTAATAATGTATCCATGTGATCATAATTCGCTGGCGAAGGAAGATATAACGCACAAATACACAAATGTACAGCTGAGTTTCCCTGCCCAAACCTGATTGACACCCACAAGTTCTCTCGAGTAGATTCCCATTTAATTTTTCTTATTGGAGCATATTTTTTAAGCACTGCTATGAGAACACCACCTCCCTCACTTTTCTCGGAAAGTGTTGAGTGGCGGTCGCGTCTGAAGACCGAATATCTATTGTCAATAACTTCATGATCATATACAGAGTCATTTAGCCACGTCTTAGTTAATAGAATAACATCCACATCTAACTTATGTGCATTCGTAAGTATCTCTGAGGTTTTGGTCCTAAGAACTCTAACATTTTGATACAAAAGTTTTACATTACATAAAGAATTACTTTTACCTAATGACAGCATAAAATTTTAAAAAAATCTTAAAATATCTAAAGAGAATTTAAAAAGTCTAAGTTTTTGACTATAAAACTTTTAGAGTTAGTGTCCTTTCTCAGGAAAATTTTACCACCTCGCACCCACACAAATTCAATTTTTTTGTCTTTCGCAACTTTACGAGCAGCTCCGTGTAATATTTTATTTTCTGGAGATAAATGTTCGCAGACGTACACTGGTCTCTTTTCACCCGCAAGGCCCAGATGAGACGAGTTAAGTTTATCTTTCTGGTGGGTTCTATTATACGTTTTTACCGCAGCTATGACCCTGTCACGTACTAAAGGACTAGCAAGCTTCACTACAATAGAACGTGGCCGGTTTGATTCTTGGTTTTTTTAGCTACTCGATGGTAATTTAACAGATCCTGATTAGGAAGATCACAGCCAACAGTGGTGAAAAGCTGCTGGATGACAGTTTTCAAGTTCTCCGTCTTATGTTCAGGCACGCACTGCAGTTCTACGTTACAGTCACGAGACTGCTGCTCAAATTGGTTTAAGCGAACCTTCAAGTTAGTGACTTCTGCTCGCAGAGAGCTTATCTCAATATCCTGCTTGTTAATCTGTTCTGACTTAGAGTCTAGCGCTTCTTGAAGTTTTTCATATTTGGCTGACATAAAATTTACACCCTCGGTCAAATCTTGTATACTGCTGCGGGTGTTGGAATTCTCTGTCGCGAAATCGCGCCTTATCTCACTTAATAAACGAGACAGTGACTCTTCGAGCTTTTTGTCTATATATTGTTTTAGCTCGTCGTTGTTACTTGATGTTTGAGAGGTAACACTTGGGCTGTGAGTTTTAGGCTGCGATGATGTATTCGAGCTTTCACCTCGTTTGTCAGACTTGCACTCGCAACACTTCCAAGAAGATTTGTATGCTTTGGACTCCTTGCTAAATGTTTCTTGAAGTAATCCCAGACACTGGTAGTGATAGCTGTTTGAGCACTTGCAGCACTGTTTGATATCGGTCAGTTTTATCTGCTTATTACATATAACACAAAAACCCATTTTCAGTTTACCCAATTTGGTAGAATTCTTCTACGCTGGCAATATTAGTCACTTGTCAATATGAAAAATTCTTATGTCAATTAAATTTGACAATGGAAAAAATTAATATTATGTGGGTGTTTTGACGTTATCGCTGACAGCCCACTCATTAATTTTATTGTAGGGTAGATAAATGAAGCTTATTTACGTCGATTTTTATGGGAATGAGCCAAAACTTATCTTTGATAACGCCTGTGCTGCCAAGTCGGAGGTACTCGTACACTTTCAACACACTGTAAACTTGTTATAAAAGTATTTATATTAATTTTGGAAAAACTTGTATCAGTACAAAACAACAGCGGCAGAGTTGCCAGTACAGACTTACTTGTAACATAAGAAATGTATGAATATGACTTAACAGACTATGCGAACAAAGCTGACGTTAGCCACACGTTGAAAATGGTGGGAGAAGGGATGATTACAAGGGAAGGGAATGGTTAGCTTTGGAACACTCCGTCCGGTGACGCTGTAAATGGCGGTAGAGGCAAACAGCATTAGACCGTTCAAAAAAAAAATCTTTGGAACATTCAAACTGCGGCGACGAACAGTGTTGGTCGCATGAAGTCTACCAGTGACGAAATAAAGTGATTATATACCTTGTATGTAAAGTTATATAGAGCACGTTGAATGTGAAAGCCATTGGGAAAAAAGCAAAATGGCGCTTGTCGCATTAATTAATTATGAGTTCTCACGGAAGTTATTATGGATTAAATAAATATACTGTGGAATTGTGATTCTTAAGGAGTTTTATTACCCGTTTAAACGGTTAACCTCTTATTCTTTTATTTTAGAAATATAATAAGGGTTCTGTATAAAAAATAAACACCAATATGTATTTAAAGCTTCGATCATCAATACTAAAAGAGATGACGGGACACTTAAAAAATCAAAGCGAAATGTTATTCATACATAATTATAGAGCTACAATTGTTTCTAATTAACCCATTAAGTAGCTTAAAAATAAAAATATTTTGGCGCCAAATCAAACGGAAAAAGCGCGCAAAAATTCACTATTTAAAAATAATTGAAAATGAAATAAATTCTACAAAGACCAAATTTATCTCTCAAGCAGGTGTAAAAATAGTAAACATACAATCACAACGGTATAATAGACTTTGTAAACCTATATTACCTATTTTATAAATTATCCATAATAAATCCACAAATTGTCATACAAACATATACTCTAACATTAACCAAATAGATCTCAAAATCGTAGCCTCACTCGTTATCAAAACAATATAGCGGCTGCCTTTATCAAATTACGAGAATTGCTCACAAAACCATAATATAAGAGGATTATAAGCTATTTCTTAGGTTTTTACCTCGAAATGGTACTTATGTTCACGAAAACAATACACTAGCACATGTACACCTGCGAAAGTTTAAGAGATACGGTATCGACGCCCATTGTTTTTTTCTCTAGCCTACTGATAACCAAAATAATTTATATTTCTATGTAAAAATGATTTCTAGGCGCTTATTAGTATTAAAAAAACATCTAATAAACCGAAATGTATTATATATTTGAACAGTTAACGTTTATGTTCAGTCCTGATATGGGTTTGACTGCGGTACACCGGTGTACCAGCGCCGCTTTATGCAATGTATAGATTTGGCCACCGGTGTACCGGCGCGTGTTTATAGGTTAATGGAGACACAAAAAAAAAACATTTTAATGCTCAACCTAATTACAACCTTAGCACCTAGTAATAAGGACACAGATCTTTACAATTTTATCTTACTTAGGAGCATACGTCTCAAAAACAGAGCATAGTAATTATTAATTGAATTATTTTCAGATATATCCATAAACTTATCATAAAATAACACTTTCATAAATTAACACTTTCATAAACTTACACTTTCATTAATTAACTCATTTCAAACATGTCAGAAATATTAAAATTATAATTAAAATTCACACACACGGTCAGTACGGTCACAGATAATAATAATCATATTACACACAAAAACACAAGACCGAGTTCTACACTACTAAGTGTGAAATAACTTGTTGAAGTTGGTACCATGATACGTAGTTCGAAAATACCTATTATCACAATATTGCGTGCATGATACTGATTTCGACAAGTTATTTCACACTTTTTAGTGCAGAACTGGGTTCTATTTATTGATAAAAAAAATTCACCCTTTTTAGTGAGATACTTACGGGATACACCGTCAATGATGATATCATGAAGATGAATCAACACTTTTCAGTTTCTGAAATGTAACACAAAAACTGCTTGACCGAATTTGATGAAATGTATATTATGGTATGGGATCGCCACGGCAGCAAGTATCCTCTATCAAACAAAATAATAATCAAAATCGGTGAATAAACAACGAAGTTATCCGCGAATACACACATAAAAAAATATATATTCGGTCGAAAAGAGAAACCACCTTCTGTTTTTTAAGTCGGTTAAAAATAAGAGCTCACGCCACCGAGTGCGCATTTACGTATTTATTGCGCTGACCCACAGGGCAATTATGTACTCGTATCTCAGTTGCTAACAAATGTTGATTGAAATCTTAAAAAATGGCGGCTCTATGTCAGTTGTGACATCTCCAGGAAGCAAAAATGATGACTAGGGCTGACAAAAGTGACATAGAGTCGCCATTTTTGTCGAAATCAATCAACTTTTGTTAGCAACTGAGATACATAATAGTCCTACCGGTATAGCTGGTATTGTTCATCAAAGATTGAAAGCGGTCATGTCGTAGAACCATTTCACACATTGTAGTTTTGAAGCGTCATATCCTGTGAGGCCACCCTAGAAAAGCCGCGCATGGGTCATGGTATTGTAAACATGGTACTAAAACTTCTCACAATATAACATTATCATATCTAACGAAGTTTCAGGCAGGCTTTACTTAGATTGATGGATGTTAGCGCCCGGTGGAGCTATCGTGGATTAAGGGATTCCAAGTAAGAGTATTTTTTTGTGTGAAATTAGGCACGCTGCGTCGTAGGTATCATCCACCCGCCATCACCTCGTCTTTTTAGCGATTACTGAAATTTATAGTTGACTTTGTACTTGGTATAAGTTGGTATAAGACTAAGGTTTTGTGGTAGGACTGTTGCAGAGTTCACCTGGAGAAGTACTACACCTTTGCCCGATATTCAACCGTAAAGCAGTAGTGTGCAAACATTACTGTGTTTCGGCTTGAAGGGCAATTCCGGTTAAAACAGGGAGCCAAAGATTTAACATCTCATGTCTCAGGGCGGCGTGTACTTTGAATTAGCATGCAGGGTTTTGAACTTTATTCGTATAAAATTCTGAATGGTGCTGAACTGTAATTGGCACGCATGGCGCTTAATATCGGGCGATTGACTGGCTCGTCTCAGTCCAAGTTACATAAGAAACACTAGACTATGGTCGCTTTCTGAGCAATGCATGTAGCCCGTTCTGTTCAGACTGTACCCGAGTGAGTCCGGTACCTATTACTCTACGTACCGAGTGTTCTCTTTATTAATGCGGATATTAGTGGCATGCAGAGCTCCGTAACGATTACCGATTTACCCTTGTACGATACAATTGTTTATTGAAATAATCATTCACCGCTGAGTGTGGTAGGACCACAAATTTGTTAGGCGATACCATTATTTACCGACAGCACAGTTTGCTGAGAGAACTACACAGATAAGCATTGGTTTGCCTACCAACTGCCGAAGTAGTGGTTTGCCGAGATGATTCTTATAACGATGGAAGGCGACACCACTGTGTGGCAGCACTGTGGCACACAAAGCTATTAAGAGCAATTCTTAGTAAGCATAGGTGTTCCTCCACGATTTTGAAAGCATACTGAGTACTGACACGACTGAGCTCATGCGGATAGATTGTACGGACTCCTGACAAGATCCTGAAGAAGGCTTCCGGACGAAGCTAAAACAATTGTCAATCGTGATATCGATAACGCGTAAGTCTCACGCTAATCCCATTTCATTATTACAAAAGTTATATATATACACCCGTGCTATTCTCTAAGAGCAAACATCGTTGCATCTTTAACAACATCCGTAAAACAAATGATGAGATGACAAGAAACGTTGTAAAAACAATCTTATGTACAAGGGCGATATCTCATAAAGTATTTGACATCGGTGAGCTCGTCGACGAATCATTAGAGAATCACATGGTTGACTCGTTGCGTAGAGCGTATGCAATGCGGATTAATCCGCATCACAGGCCGTAGCACAAACAATTTGCAAAAAAGTATTCGTGTGGTCAACATATAGCTTTGCCGTACAAACTATGAGTTGCTTGTGCCACAGTTGTCCTAGATTAACGACAGTTTGTAATGGTTTTCGTGAACGACATGTTACGTTACACTTACGCAGTTATTCGTGCTAGGTCCACAGCATATAACAATAATAAACAGCTTGCATGTGTCCACTTAGGAGCTACCCGCGCGGACAGTCCGCGGAATTAGTCAAACTAATAATAGCGTCAGCAAATTGACGGTGGGCAATCCTTGTGATAATTACGATGATCTCGCATTACTGCAAGGATAATTTGTAGTGTATGGTCCTTAGAGCATCTATTTAAGGGCATATATCATAAAGCATATATCACAAAAATTGAAGTCTTGATCGCAATTATTGATTTAAGTTGAAATACTCCGCAAAGGGAACGGAGTGAAAGAGCGTAGCTAACTAGCTACGTTATCGCTACGTTATGCATAGCTACGCTGTAGCTACACTGTCTCTAGCTAAGCTGGCTATGTAAGCTACGCTGCATATATTAGTTTTGGGTTCAAACCACTTTTGAAATAGCTTCTTCACTAATGGGCTACACATATGACGCTTTGCTACAATATTCGCTTTATCTGGAAGTTTGTAACTGCAGCAAGTCATTCGATTAAAGTCATGACGCATGCGTTGTTCTCTGTCTTGCCTACGTATATTTTAATTGAAGTCTTTGTATTTATTAAGGACGCTTAAGATGTTACAGAACAGTTTATGTCACCACGGAGGATGTCACGAGTTGAGTCGTTTTACACTTTCTCAATTTTTTAATGTTAAGAAGAATAGTACATACACCGAGGGAAGAATAAGATCTATTTCTGTTCAAGAGTATGTTTAAGCCCGAAACTTAGCGGAGGGCTTAAAGGAAACTTGAAAACAGAAATATAACTTTCTCCCGAGTGATACATAGTGCTTTATACCACACCTACGTGGAAAATAAAATAGTTACCTTCATTAGTAAATAATTGTTATCTGGAGCATTTCAAGAATTCTTTACTCTGGCGGCTTCATCACTATAAAATCGTCACTTCCACTATCAGATAAAATTTTGGTAAATTATATAGAGACCGCGTCTCGGCAAACGTAGTGTAGGACGTCCTGAGGCACGGTGGAGTGACGATCTGCGCAAGACGGCTGGCAAAAACTGGATGCGAGAAGCCCAAGATAGACCTAAGTGGCGTGCAATTGGAGAGGCCTATGTCCAGCAGTGGACTGCTACAGGCTGATGATGATGATGATGATGATGATGAAATTATATAGAATAATTAAAAGCATTCTGTTAAATTATCAATTTAGTAAAACAACAAATTCAACAATGCATAACTAAGGGCCGCCAAGTTTTTTCGTAAAATAGAATAAGGTTGCTAGCCTCCTTTTATTGAAAATCGAGTACAATAAAATAATTCCAACCTCATTTTTCTAATTAATGGATATAAAATCTTATTGAGATTTAACCTTTGTATTCTTTTTATGTTCGCTGGTAAAAACAAAAGAACGCTCTAGGGCATAAATAGAAAAACAAAAGAACGCTTCGAGGGACGAAATGGAAAAACAAAAGAACTTAACCAGCGCAGAAATGAAATTCCATATAACTTTGCCCGTCGCACATTTATGAGGGAGAAATGACGAACTTTCTAACCCGCTTATGAACAAGTAATGATACACTTTCTGAGTTGATGTTTAAATTATATTTTATTCGTTCATTCTTATAAGTGACCAAAGAGCTGGGAATGATCTCGGTTAACGAATTTTGGCTACAACGAGGCATATGTCTATGTTGCTAGATTCTTGGCCACCCTACGTACGGACAGCGATCTTAGCTCAGTTTTTTCTATTTACATTTTCTTCATATGTGTCTATTAAGGTGCGGTCATATCATGATGATAAAAATGAGGGCTTTTAAAGCAGTATATCTCATAAGCAGCGATTTAATTTAAACTATAAAAAATAATATGACATTTTATAAGGCACACTACCGGAATTAAAAACATATTTTAACATACCAGAGTACATAAAAAAAAATTCAACCATACCACTTAATTTCACCTTTAAAACAGTTTTTCTCTTTATTCACTATTGTATTTGTCATGAAACACATATCATAAAATATAAATTTTTAATACACAAACATTGACGGATTGTTTTTTTTTTTGCAAATTTTTTAATTATCGTGTACGTTATTACGAGATTAGCTTGATTGATTTCTAGTAAAGGAAATTGAACGTAGACAAGCGCTGAGCTGACAGCGCCTTAAAAATAGTATATAAGTATCTGGAAGAGATCGCTTTGAGCGATAAGACCGCCCATTGTTAATCCTAGTTTTAAGAATTGTTATTTGTAAGTTTAAGTCATTAATGTGGTGTGTCAATAAAGTGTTATCTATCTATTTATCTAAGTAAGTATTTTTTTAGTCTTTCTTATTTTGAGGTATTCACACACAATGCGTTCACTTCCTTATTTCGTCCGAGATGTAAAAAAATGTATGCTTGAATATGAGGATAATTATCGTTAGGACGAAACCCTCGGCAGCAGGCTTTACAAGATTGATGGACGTAGAAACGCAGTGTCACGGATGCTGTGGATCTGGAGTGATGCCATTTGAAAAAAACGTTACTATATAAAGACAAGAACAATTTGAAAAATTTGAATACCGACTTCCATTATATTCAGTCATTGAATTTGATGAAATTTAAATGGTACTACACGGGAAGCACCAGCTTTCAAACGAAAAAGAATTTTGAGAATAGGTTCACCCTAGCGAAAGTTATTAGACAATAAAAAATACAGTCGGATTGAGTACCTCCTCCTTTTTGGATGTCGGTAGAAAATTTCTATAAAAATAGGTCCTATAACTCCATTACATTCGAAGAAATTTTACTTCTAAACAGTTTATATCATAACATTTATGCAAAAGTAGGCGTATTTGGATTTTTGGAACTCTTTCACGCCATCAGCCATCATCACCGAAAAGATTTGTCTGTAATTTTTAACATAGGTAAGCTAACTTGAACTTCCTACATTACACACTTGCCTACTTACGGTAAAAAAATAATAGTAGTGAACATGTCCAAACTGAATTGCAATTATTACTAGAGAATGATCTATCTATCAATGTATACCTAAATGCATCCCTCTTTTCCTTGGTCACGTCATAAATTTAAAGAGACTTTACCGATTATAATAACTTTATATCATTTTGTTTTTCTAAATACATGGGTGGTTCAGGAAACAAAAAAAAAACATTATCAACACGCAGATAAAACCGCGGGGCGCAGTTAGTGTTTATATAAACAAGCAGGTATAGTAATATGTATAACATATACAAGCCTTATCTGCTTGATATATCAAGTCCGTTACGAGAACTCTGCAGCTGCAAACTTCAAAGTTTTGGGTAAAAAGTAATCAGGGCTTGCAATAAAGTCAAAAGCTAACGAGACCGAGAGCTTTTTTCGATTTACATGGAAGGAAAACCTTATTTAATTTCGGCTTTTTTACCAAACAGGTTTTAAAAGCTTTTCAAAATGTCATTTAATGTAAGAGAAAACTGTTACAAAGTCAGTGGGCCTGAATAGCCTAGACGTTAGTGCTTTTAAAATGTTTCTAAGTAAAATTAGAAACGTTCCGGCATTACAGAAATGATTAAAAAGCTGTTCAGAAGTTCATAATCATAATCATAATCAGCCCATTGTGTTCCCACTGCTGGGACTCGAGCCTTTCTGTCAGAGAGAGGAGTTGGACCATAATCCACCACGCGGGCCCAGTGCGGATTAGTGAATAGGTTTGTGGCCAACCTATGTCGAAGTTCTCAGGCTGCCCGAAGGCCTTCGACATAGCCTAACGACTGTTGTCCTAAGACAAACAACCGACCGACGGCTTAACGTGCCCTCCGAAGCACGGAAGCGCTCAGTTGAATAATGCCACTAGCGGTCACCCATCCAAGTCCTGACCGCAGCATGTGTTGCTTAACTTGTTGATCGGTTAAGATCGCCAAGTTGAGCTCCGTAACGAGCGTTCAGAAGTTATGAATATAAAAATATTAGTTTGAAAAAACTGTACCATCCATTGGCTAAAAATTTAATTTCTGTCGATTAACTTAGTCTGTCTCAGGAGATAAAAAAGGTCTTTGAGCCGGAGACTGAATGGTTAATACGGTTACAAGGCTTTTTCACGAGCAGCTTTTTTGCAACGTAAGCTTAGAAAAGCTTGTGGTTTCCTGCAGTGCAAGAGGGAAAAGGTAAGTGTGACAATAAATGAGACAGCACCAGAGCCCTCAGTTAGTATTAAGAAAATTCCGCTGCGACATTGAGTGAAAATTTGTGCATGGAAATTTATGAACCTTTTTCCAGGATATATGCCTTTTCAAAAAACTTAGAGTTATCAAAACTAATGTTTGTAATTTAAATCGTATTGGAAGTGTAAAGTTTATATTGAGGTCTTTGCTTTTGTTTAGCCGTCTTCTACAAGGAGGAAGTTCTACAAGGAGTCTATATTCAACTTTATGATTTTTTTAAATGTATGTTCACCAAGCTCTCCCCCATTTGTGGACTGATTGTCAAAATTTTTGTACTATGATAGTTCAAAACTACCAATAATTACAAAATTTTGCGCATGGAACTGGTTTCGGCAAGTTATTTCACACATTTAAACCGTCTTCAAAAAAAGAAAAGGGTTTCTCTATTCGATCGTAATTTTTATTTTATTTTTTATGCGTGTTCGCGGATAACTTTGTTGTTTATTAACCGATTTGGATGTTTTTTTTTTTGATAGAGTATAATTCCAAGGAGTTGGACTTGAGTCCCATTCATAATAAAAGTGTTTCCTATATTGATTATTTGATGATGTCATCATTGACGGTGAACGACATCGACCCCGTAATTATTAGCAAGGGTCACTAAAAAGGTGTTAAAAAGTTCGTTAAGTTTTCATAATAGTCACGAGTGTAGGCAATGTATACAAATCATGAAAACTTGTTTTTGGATTTCCTTGTCATCCGCCTTAGAATGTTTTAGTAATGCATTCACCGCTTTACTAGAACAAACTTATTTATAGTACAAGTATTTTGTTCAAGTTCATAGACTTATCTTGAATATTCTTACTTAAACAAAAATCTCGCTTGATCTAACTATATTACCATTATTAATATATAGGGTGTTTGGTAGAGGTACCTACAAACCAAATGAGCGTGCTCGGGGAACCACTTGGAGAATACAAGTTGGCCAAAAAAAATCCCCGAACACGCTCATTTGGTTTGTCGGTCCCTCTACCAAACACCCTATATACCTCTTAGTATATCTCTACAAAATAAACAGAAAATGTACTACATCAAACTAACTCATATAATTATTACCGAAATAAATAGTATAAAATATAAATGGTAATAATACGTCCTCCTGTATTCATATTATAAATATAGAAAAACTTCGAAAAAGTAACATAGTACAAACAATATCACGGACCCATAATTGTAATCTGTGAAAAAGGCACAGTACAAGTACAATTTGAAAAAATTAATATCGACTTCCATTTTATTCAGTTATTGGGATGTTACTCAAAAAATAGTGACCCGAATTTGATGAAATTTAAATGGTACCACACGGAAAGCACCAGCTTTCAAACAAAAAAAGAATTTCGAAAATCGGTTCACCCTACCGAAAGTTATGAGGTAACAAACATAAAAAAAATACAGTTGAATTGAGTACCTCCTCCTTTTCTTGGAAGTCGGTAGAAAAATAGTATTAAAAGTGCTATAGAAAAAATATAGGAATGGCAAATGTATAAACGTATAAGTCCACACAAAAATAAAAAAATATAGCACATGTAATACTTAGATTTCAAAAATATCCACTTCAATATTTTCCACAAACTGCAAATGGCAATCCATTATTTTAAACAGTGTAGAGCACCAGAGCGAGTCAAGTTGAGTGTGCTGTACAGACAGACTTCGCAACGATTTTTCGCACAATTACTCGCAGTTCTCTGTACCAGACATATTCTTTCTAACCGTACAAGGCTATATCTACGTGTGACCTATAAAATGTAGTATTTTTGTTTCAGCTTACGTCATATAGTAGTGGTACTACAATTAATAGCAATACCATTTATTACCTGACTGCTGCGAAGCCAAAAAGGAAGGGTGGTAGTGCCACGCTGTAACCCCACATCCGAATGGGTCGGCACGACCGGGGAAGTGCCACACTCCCACATAACATCGAGGTGAAGTAACACAGCTTGCTATTGCGTATCAGTCGCTTTGCTGGAGCTTCCGGAGGCCAGATTCCAAGAGCCAAGATCCTCAGATTATTTTTTCTAAATAGACCATTGTTTTAATTTACTTATAGGACTTTGTCGCTGGACGACAACATCATCCCGAGAAGTCCACGCAAAAAACAACAAAATTAAAAGTAGGTATACATATCAAGACTTAACCAAACATAAATGTGCGTTTAGAGAGTTAGGACAAGCTATTTATATATATGTATGTATTATATATATGCTATTTATAAAGCCAATGTGGATAGTCATATCACGATTAAAACAAGAGATTCTAAATGAATCGTTTCGGACACATTCCATCAATACATGTACAACATCTTCAAGCACCCCACAGTCGTCACAATTCGGCGACGTAGTTTTTGCATTTAAATGCAAACTTGTTTAATGGTTTGTGTCCCGAACGTAATCTAAGGGCAGTTTTTAAGCTATTTCTGTCTAATTCGGTATTGTCTATCCATGAATATCGAGAGATTTGTGGCTGGATTGTTCTGAACCAAATACCCTTCTTACGTGATCTCAGGTCAAAATATTCTTGCCACATCTCTCTGCATCTGCTCCTTTACTAATTCGATGCGATCCGAGTAAATAGGTAACATGGGTAATGAAGGACTAATTTTGATGGTCCTTTTTCTATTTGAGAAATGGTGCTTCTCACGTATTATTTTAAAAGGAATTCTAAAAGACTTTTAAACATTTTTTATATAATCGACCTACTTTCTTTGCAACTCAGTGTATATAGTCAATCACCTGATAAAAGTCATATAAATTTAAGCAATCATATATATAGTAGTTATGCTAGTACCTACTAATCATGTAAATGCGAACGTTTATTTGACTACTATTTTATTTTTTTATTAATTTTATTTTTATTTTATTACTACTATTTTACTACAGTACGCTGAAACGGCCGATCGTGATAGTAACCTAATACTCATAAGAGATTCGACGGAGTTTACTAGCAACTTAACACTTAAAAGAAATATCAATAAATGTACTTACATTTACCCTAAAAGTAACTTAATCCATATAACACAAGTTTCCTCATAGACCTCTCAAAATTCCCGCTCCATTCCATCCGTCATCGTCACGGTCGAGATAGCGGTGATTTGCTACCCTCATGGAAATGCCATCACGTTCTCACTTCCACTAACGGAAACGGAAATTATGTAGTCGGTATATTTTGTTGGTTTGCGGTGTGACTACGAAAATCACTATAAAGTGTTTGCACGGCGTATATCGTTTTATGGTATCAACTCATTCACAGTTGACACCATAAAACGAATTTATGGTGATACATTAAACAAATACACAGGGCCGCGAAGAAAGCGGGACGTGTATAAAAAACGATAACTTTTATAGTTAAAGCAATCCTTTAAAATAAAATTATGTATAGTAAAATCCTTTAAAGCAAATAGTCTTAACCTATAAAATTGGAGATTTGTATGAACATTTTGAAATATAAAATATTTGGTATACAATGTATTTTCTACCGACTTCCAAAAAGGAGAAGGTACTCAATTCGACTGTTTTTTTATTATTTTTGTTACCTCATTACTCTAGATTCACCTTGAACCGATTCTCAAAATCCTTTTTTTGGTTGAAAGCTGGCGCTGCCCGTGTGTTCCCATTTAAATTTCATCAAATTCGGTCCAATAATTTTTGAGATACACTCCAATAACTGAATAGAATGGAAGTCGGTATTAAATTTTTCAAATTGTACTTGTATTTTAGCTACTCAAAGTACTGGGCCAAATTATTTATGGAATCGTGTCATTTTTAAAGGATTTTTTTATTTATATTTTTATTTTATTTTTATCCCTTTACCTACTGTAGAAATCAGCCGGAATATGAAAAATGTTGAAATCTGTTGGGGCAAGAACCGGTGAGTACGGTGGGTGACGGAGAGTTTCCAGCTGTAATTCTAGTAGTTTTGGGATGGTCTGTCGTGAAGTGTAAGCTCGCATTGTGTCGTGGATGAGCTCATTAGATATAACCTCATATATAGGATACTTTTTATCTCGTTTTCTACCACTACGCAAGTGAAACTGCGGAGCGCATTTCGATAAATGTGATACGGTATCTAATAATATGCAGTTTTTACACTTCTTAGTATTTTATATTGCCATCGAGCTGTTAATTCAGCTGTAATACAGTTTATTCCTAAGTGCATCAAGAAAAGTGTCTTCGACCAATGTGTGTTACCAGTGATGACTTATGGCACTGAAACGTGCTCTCTTACTATAGGCCTCATAGATAAGCTCAAAGTCGCACAACGAGCTATGGAGAGGGCTATGCTCGGGGTTTCTCTACGTGATCTTATCAGAAATGAGGAGATCCGTAGATGAACGAAAGTCACCGACATAGCCCAGAAGATTAGCCAGTTGAAGTAGCAGTGGGCAGGGCACATAGCACGCAGAACAGATGGCCGATGGGGCCGAAAGGTTCTGGAGTGGAGACCACGGACCGGCAAGCGCAGCGTAGGTCGTCCACCGACACGGTGGACAGACGACCTGATGAAAGTCGCAGGACGACGTTGGATGCAGGCCGCTTCCAACCGGTTCTTTTTGCAAAATTATGGGGGAGACCTATGTTCAGCAGTGGACGTCCTACGGCTGAGATGATGATGATGATGACAGTTTATTCAGCTTAATAGCTCGTGCTCAAATATTTTAAAAGTTGTACAATTTTATAACCGATCTTTACGATGATCTTTACGACCACACAACGACAATGTATATGAATGAGTTGATATGATAAAACGGTCTTAAAAGATATACAGACGGGCGGACGCACTATTAAAGTGATCCTACAAAGGTTCCTTTTCTTTTGAGTTACGAACCCTAAAAAGCAAAGTGGATTTGGTCTTTATTTTGGTCAGTGTATGGTGCGCATCATTAGCTGTGCCGGCACCTACACTAACGCAAACAGCTCTGAGCGATGGAAACAAAACGCAAACGCAGTGTAGACCTCGCCTGAAACCCTTTTTTGAACAAGCCTTTACCACTTTACTTACCGCGCGTACACGCTCGCGATCTATATTTTCTATCTCCAATCTTTCAATTTTCCCTGTTTATCAACTATAACTATCTCTCCGTGGTTCATAAGCTATTCTAAACTTCCATCTATACTGTTTGCAAAACTTCCGCTGTCTCCTTTTGGAATAAATAAAGACTCATGGTAGTCTGGAAGAGATCGCTCTGAGCGGTAAGACCACCCAATATGACACTTAATTTTAAGCTTTTAATTACTGTAATATGTTTTTTCTACAATATATCCTATTTCTTTATGTGTTATATTTAGTACTGTGTTGTCGCAATGAAGAGTTTATCTATCTTTCTTATGCGAAGACTGATGCGTGCGTATTTTGTTTACGCTGACAACACGTTGTTCGTTTTTTCCACGTCCAGCAGGGCTAGCACGGGCAGTGGACTTTTTCTCCCTGTGGAGGAAAAGAAATCTCCACAATGTCATTTTTATCTCCTTTGTAAGCACGGCAACGCCAGAGATAGTATATTTAGCAGGAGTAGCGTTCTCTGTGGTTTGTACTTCGTAGGTGACATTTAAAGAAATGTAACAAAAGTTTCTGAGTAGCGTGTGCTATCTATACATACTCGTAGTATCCTATTTAAGTTAGGTATTTCACAGAATGTAGATAAGAAAGTAATACAATAATAATCTTGATATACACCGGCAAACCATTCGTATGATTTCGAGGCTGCAATGCATTACAACGCCATTTCTTTATTGACCCGAAATATGTGCCTGAATTAATTATCTGGGTAATCGAAGGGGTTGTGACATTTCGGGTATATCACCTTCGGTGTAATTTTCTTTCCATTTCCAGCTACAAAATGTTATTATAATATGCGCGAGACATTTTTGGATGAAAATAAACTTTTATCCACCACCTTCAAAGTCGGTGATAACCTTTCTCCGTATTATGTTTAATATGTTTTTTTTTTAGGACGGACTAATGCTGTTTGCCTCTACCGGCATTTACAGCGTCACCAGACGGTTGGCGAGCGCAGATGGCACTCAGCCAGATGCGGGCGCAGAGGGCGCACCGCCTAAGGCGAGCGTTGAAGACGCTTCGCCGCAAGGAGAGGAGTAGGCGACTTGCTCAAGGGCACCACTAAGGTACGGACCTCGGCTTGGGCCGTCGCCAGGAGAGAGGGGAGTCGGAGAGAATCGCCCCGGTACATAAGTGTACCGTTGAAAGTGGGCCCTATGAATTTTTACTCTATGACTATTTGGAGAGAATCTAACCAAGACATATTTTTTGCCTTGAGCTCGCCGGCGAGCTCGGTGTTTGAATGTGTTTACCTCTAAATCATAACCTTGTGTACCTCGCCCACAGTCATTACCTCGGCCGGAGCCTACACCGTGATCGGAATAAAAACGTCAATCGGAGAGACTTATATCAACGTTTCGACGAGTCCTTGCTCTATAGCGGGAGTAACGGGACATACTGTCTACGAGATACGTCAAAAGGAAACATTTTATCTCTTTCCCCGGTTGCCGTGCTCTGTAAGGTGGATAAGACTTTATTTCCACTGACAGGTGGATAAAAACAGTGGAAAGACTATTATTCTCCGCTGCGTGCTAGGGGTGCTGAAGTGGGAGTAGCGGGACATACTGTCTACGACAATCGTCAAAAGGAAACATCTCTTTCCCCGGTTGCCGTGCTCTGCAAGGTGGAGAAGTCAATCATTTCCACTTTGGATAAAAACGGTGAAAGGGCTATTTCTCTCCGTCGCGTGCTAGGCTTACTGTCTACGCTTAAGCTTAATGGATGACTCGGCATGCTAAACGCCTTATATCTAACAACCCCATGATTATATACGTGAGTACTGAGTATATAATCGAAGTTTAAAAGAGATATAAATTATGCAAAAGTTATATAATTTTAACAAATATTATAAAAGGTACATACTTACAAAGATTAAAAAACACTTAAAAATTTATTAAACCATTTGTTGAAGAAAAAGTGCCCAGAATGCTGGCTGCATTTCCACGTTGAATAGCTAAGCTAATATTTTGTGCAAAATATGAACCAGCATTCTGATCGCCTGACGCTTCAACCAAACGTTTGGCCAAGTCCCTGAAAATTTCGTATGCACCTGGACCCCACGGAACCAAAGTTTCTACCCCAAAAGGCAAAAATATGTAACCTCTATCAAGATTGGTATATTTGCGCCGTTTAAAGTTTTCGGCATTAAATTATATTAAAATTATCAAAAAATAAGTTATTAATTAAAAGTTATATTATTTTTCTTATTTATCTTTGTTATGCTCTGTTTCTCACCGAGGACTGTGCTCTCTAGGTTAATTGTTTCCGCCAACACACTCGTGTATGTTTGGTGTTGTATTACAGTGTTAGAACTTTGAAGAGGTCGCCTGGGAAGTACCACACCTTTGCCAGTTATTCAATCGTACAGCAGTAGTGTGCACACATTACTGTGTTTCATTGAAAGGCAATGTTCAACGAAATTACAGCGTTCTAGTGTTTTAGTACACCAAAGATTAGACATACCAAATTATTTGCCTCAAGCTGGTGCCCGCGACACGTCTGCGCAGTATTAGTATACTTCGAGCGAGTTATCTTCTCCAAGGTCATATCTATCATTATACCAAAATATCATAAAATATTTAGGAGTAAATTTACTTACTTAGTATGTCAGTAAGTAAAGACTAATAATAAAACACAGGACTTACGTACATACAAATATAAAATTAATCGCCATGGAAAACTGTCATTACATTTCATCAGCCTTCTAAAAAGGCTGTCATTACATTTCGTCTAGTGTATCGGCATCTAGTGCATTGACTTGGCTTTTGACTAAGCTATCAGAAACTGACACAAACTTTGACTAAATCATCATTACGATCTTGACTCAGGCGGAGATGTTATTATTTTATTCATGCTGTGCCCAAGCATATTACGCTTTTTCATCCACGTGGTGATGGATGATTATGGTGCTGAAAAGTATCCTATGTGTTAATCCAGCGCCTCAAATACCTCTGTGCCAAATTTCATCAAAATTGCACCCGTCGTTTGAGCGTGAAAGAGTAACAAAGATCCACACATCCACACATCCATACTCACAAACTTTCTTATAATAATATATTTACTTATAATATTATATTACAAGTAGGATTAGTAGGAAGTGGGAAGTAGGATAATACAGTCTTTTACAAACCACGCGCAACATTCAATTAATAATCGTCTACATAGAACACACAATATTAAGTTTAACAACTTAACTGACATCTAGAATAGTACGAGTAAGAAGGAAATTTTTAAAAGAAATGTATTTTAAGTTTTGCATGACAAAACTGAAATTTAACTAAAATATCTAGTTACATATTAGTTCTTCCTCGGAGGAACTCATTCACCAAGAGTTCTCCTACTACTTGATTTTTTTGCACGTGTATTTAAAAGCGTTAAATTATATACTTTGCATTAAGGTGCAAGTTGGTAGCCTACACGTAGCAGCAGCAGACGACTTGTCGTCGCTTCATGTCGCCGCGACACGGCGTCGCTGCATGTAGCTGCAGTCATGATTTCGAACCCGACTGCAGACGGCAACAGCAGATGGCATCAACCATTTGAAAAGCGATACAAAAGGTTTCGTTTAAAAGCTTTTCAGTTCTAAGTACGGTCGGGCGACAGTGTCGTCTGCCGCTCGACGACGCGACTAGCTTTGTGTCGCTAACTACGAATATCATAGAAATACATGGAAACCAGTAATGTCGCTGCGACACGTCGTCTGCTGCTGCTACATGTAGCCGGTTACCAACTTGCACCTTTAGTCTCACAACGCTCAAGGCAGATACAAATAATTTATGTTTCATTAGCATAACTATAAACTACATAAATTTCTACAATATATGGTTTCCATCCGTCATCGTCACGGTCGCGATAGCGGTGATTTGCTACCCTCATGGAAATTCCATCACGTTCTCACTTCCACTAACGAAAGAAGAAGTTATGCGAGCGATACATTTCGTAGGCTTACGGCATGAGTACGTAAAAATGTGTATTTATGCATATTTAAGGCGCGCTCGTATCCTGATAATAGTAAAAATCAGAATCTTTAAACATCTAGAGTAACGAAACAGATCGATAATATTGTATGAAAAAAAATACTTTGGTCAGAAAGGGAACAGGCAAAGAGTAATAACCAAACAGAATTCATAAATATTACTTGCTCATTGCAGAAAAAAATCCTAATTAGGTCCATAAAAATAAACTCTGACGTCCAAATTCTCAGAATTGTCAACGATAACACTAGATTTTTTTAGGTAATACATAGCAAACATAAAATACTAAATTAGTAACCAGCAGTTTTTTAAATTGTGTTAAGTATATATCAAAAAATATAAAGAAAACGTACAAAATTAATGCGAAAAGCATTACATCGTCCAATCTAACAAGCGATTTTCAACCTTACGTAAAGCATCGTTAATTATTAAAAAAATGGGATTGGACCGCGTCTTAAAGGTATTCGTGACAGGCCTAGATTTTAACTCCACTAACTGAATGCAAATCAATACTTATTTTTGGATGCTTGCATATGCTTTATCAACTTAATTGTATGTATGCTATACTTACGCTCGTAGCGGAGCTCGACTTGGCGACATTTACCGATCAACAAGTTAAGCAACACTTGCTGCGGTCAGGACTTGGATGGGTGACCGCTAGTGGCATTATTCAACTGAGCGCTTCCGTGCTTCGGAGGGCACGTTAAGCTGTCGGTACCAGTTGTTTGTCTTAGAACAACAGTCGTTAGGCTATGTCAAAGGCCTTTAGGCGGCCTTCAACTTCGACATGGGTTGGCTACTAACCTATCCACCAATCCGCACTGGGCCTGCTTGGTGGATTATGGCCCAACTCCTCTCTAAGAGGAAGGCTCGAGTCCCAGCAGTAGGAACAAAATGGGCTCGTTATTGTGATTATAATGTCATACTATTTTATGCCTGCGATTTCGTCCGCGTGACATTACTTTATTGCTATCTCTCAAAATAGAACAGTACCTACCCTTACCTACCACAGCATATATGATCCGTATCCGTACAGACGTTTTTGCATGATATATATAATAACTGCCCGGTTTCACCCGCTTGATGGATGATGATGATGATGATGCTGATGATGATGATGATGATGAAATGTATACCATGTCCTTTCCCGGATATAATCTATCTCCTTGTCACAACTTCACTCATCCGTTCAAACGTTGAGTCGTGAAAAGGTTGAAAACAAACAAACAGAGCTACTTTCGCGTTTACCTATACCTATATTAATATTATAAAAAAGACAGATTGTTGTTTGTTTAAATTGAATAGGCTCCAATACTACTAAAACAAAACAAACTCTAATCTTACATTATCCCTGATGAACATATGCTATATATTTTGATTTATCATCATCATCATCATCATCCATCACCACGTGGGTGATACCTCGGAGTTCAGCTAGTAATTTTATAAGTATATAGTGTGATAAAATTAGGTTATATTAATACAAAAATATAACGACGGACCAAACCAGCCCTTCGGTGTTACATCACGCGTGACATGTAAACCGTCTCGTAAATATCAATTTCCTGAGAAGGGCGTGACGAGGGTCCATTAAGACGGACGTGACGTCACCGTTGCTACCCTTTACAATTACAATATTCAGATATTGTGAACCTGAGCTTAGTACAGTTTATAAGTAACTCCATGACGGGCACCTAAGCTTGGAAGCTTATTGTATGAGAGATAATGCAACAAAATACATCCCACTAATATTATAAATGTGAAAGTTTAGATGGATGGATGGAATGTTGGATATCTGGGTGTTTGTTACTGAATAACGGCAGAACGGCTAAACGGATCTGTTTGAAATTTGGCACAGTGATAGATTATAGTCTGGAATAGCACATAACATCGAAAACCATCACCGCGTGGGTGAAAAAACCTTGGGCAATTCGCAAAAAACTGGCCAAAAAATCTTGGGAACAGCATAGACAAAATAACAAGATCTCCGCCTACGTTTAGATCGTAATGAATAACCCCAATACTTACATTTTTTTTAAACACAACATAACAAATAGCTTCGCCTATATATCCTTAAAGGGGTAATCAGCGGTATTTTAATAAGATACTTTTCCTCATCATCACCATCCATCACCACAGAGGTGAGGCGGGGCGGTAACATCAGTCTAGCGGTCTTGAGCGAATCGATACTTTTGTCTATATAATCCTCGAACGGATAAGCAGCGGTATTTTCAACGCCTACGTTTCACCATATATGTTTTGTTCATGTGTTCATGTAACAAGAGGCGAGCCTATTGCCATCTACGGGGCACTGTTTCATTCTCCGGACTGGTATTGAGAAAATCTTTCTTTCTCAGAAAAACCCAATAACTGTCGGATCAAGGATCGAACCCATTACCTTGAGGTTCCAAAACGGCACTTCCAGCACTACATTAAGACCAAGCGAGCGAAGCTGGTTGCGGGTCAGCTAGTAACTAATAATAATAAAGAGAAATAAGACGTATGAAAGATTTTGTCTAGTGTCTTCTTTTGCACTTTTAATACACATATACTTACATGGCATACACTTTTTCCGCTCAGTAGAATTTCCACAGAAACAAATTTCCAAATAGATATAATTTTCTAATAAGTAAATGTTCACAATTCGTGGGCGCCTTTATGTTTTTTTAAATTCGTGATTGTGTCTCTGAAACGCCCCTTTAACCCAACTACTCTGTAAACTTTGAAATCATCTGACCTGGATTATTCTTTTATGAGAAACTAAGATGAAAAAAAGTCTCCAACGATGAAATGGTGAAACTTATTTTTGATTTTTTCAGCTTAATATGTGCTGATACGGGCCAATCGTTTATGTACAGGTCAAACAATTGAGTTGCAATCACACTGTGATTGAATGATCTGCATCACACAGAATCTGGAAAGTTGTGGCTTCAAGTCAGTTTCTAGAGACAGTATTTTCTTTTTAAAATGAAAATACTGCCTACTAATAAAATACTATTTGCCATTCAAGTTATTTCCTCCTCCTCAGCCGTTCCCTCAGTATTGAGGACGCGACTCTTCTGAAGTCTCCTAACTGCTTCCCTCCACCTTTTCCGGTCTGTAGCTTCATGGAGAGCTACGTTAACTGGCATATAAACCTGCTGCAAAACCTGGTCAGACCACCGTTCTGGGCTTCTGCCTCTTGGCCTTTTGCCCTCTATTTGAGGTTTATATTTGAGATAAAATTATTCTCAATAAGACATTACAGTCACTTGAGAACAGTGCTTAAACATAAATAAAAATTATACATTCGTTATGCCGTCTTATACAGTTAACACTCTAGTAGGCACCCATCCAATGCATTCATTTACATAAAAGTTTCTGATCAGTGATGACGTGTTGAGCTAGTTGGGTCTTAAATGCATTAAATGAGTTAACACTTTTAATTTTCGAGGGTATCTTGTTGTAGAGTTGTACTCCTTAAAATGTGAGCATTTTTTCCCGTAATTAGTTCGACATTTTGGTAGGGCTAAGAGACTAGCATTTAGGTTACTACGCTTGCTTATTCATTTCAATAAAGTGAATTTCAAATTTATATAAACAGTTTTGTTCAGACATTTTACCTGTGACAATTGATTTTTCCAGGTTGTCAGGGTTTCTGCGTGCTACATGACCGAAGTCAAGATCAAGTTATTTATGTAAATGTAAATCAAAACATCAATTAACCTTAACGTTTCGATCGACTCTCGACTATATGAGAGTCTACTCGTTACCACGGTCGATGCAACTCGATCGAAACGTCGAGGTGAGTCAAAATATGTTTTCGAAAAAGTCTCGATATTCTCTCAAAACGTGAATTTGAATCTTGAAATTTTAAAAGGTTCTTTGTTCTAAACGTTTCTAACGTCAAACCTGTTCATTTAACCATAATTTTAGAGTTTTAGGTTATAAAAGTCTACGCATAACTTTTGCGCACCGCTGTACTACATTCTAATCTCGATTATAACTCACATTTTCTTAAAATGGCGTCCTGCACTAGAAACCTACCACTTACTGAATCAGGTTTCCTCATCGTTTACGGTTCATATCCCCAAGGCGGAGGCTGATTCTTCAACCAATAAACAATTTCGGCCATCATGTAAACCGCCTTGCAAATATAAATTCCCTCCAGAAAAATAACCTTTTGACAAGGGTCTACTGCATGTCAATATAATGTTCGTGTACACATATCCTAGATATTGGCAGCTACGCCTTTGTTATTTCGTTTTTCTACCGTCGGTACTTCCAGGCTTATGAATACAAGGCTGTTCCGTATCCTTTGGATGATCTTTAGAGGTGGCAAAGAAAAAATACACCAAAAATTTAGTAACGAAAAGCTTACCACTGCTCATTTTGATGTGTAAAGTAGGGTGTTGCTGCCTATTAGAAGATGCATGATTTAAGAAGATTTTACGTCTTTTATCTTAATTCAATAAACTTTAATTTAGGTATCATTTCAAAAGGATTGTTCACATATTTTAAAAGTTGCACCATTTTTTATAAGTAACTGGACCCACATTCTGTGCTGCCCAGAGTATTTAGAGCTGAAAAATAAAATTAGTGTGACTCTTAAATAACATAATAAAAACCAGCCATGCGCAAATACAATCATAAAAAATAAGATTTTTTAATGTATAGAAACTACGTGTTACATCGCAATGCGATTCCGACTTACGTTTGCATAGATTTATTTATTACTAGTTCTGCGAACAATAGGTAATTAACAGCAGTTTGAGCTATCAAAATCGACCGGCTTAAAACTTCAGAACCTATTATCTCGGCAACCACTTCACCAATTATGCTCATATTCAAAGTTCCTCTTTAAAGTCATGTACCTAATGTGTGTACCAAATTTTATTAAAATTGGTCAGTAAATATCGCCGCATCAAACTTCCCCCCTTTTTACGAAAAGTCCTCCCGCTCTGAAAATCACAGACAACAAAAATTATATTAAAGAGCAGAACATACCAAATGTTGTCAAGATTGGTTGAAAGATAAGTAATGATTTGTCGACGAGCTCGTCGACGAGCTCACCGATGTCAAATACTTTATGAGATATCGCCCTTGTACATAAGGTTGTTTTTCTTGTCATCTAGTCATTTCTTTCACGGATATTGTCAAAGATGCAACGATTTAGAACCGCACGGCAGGAAGACCAATGAAAAATAATGTTAGATTTGCCTAGCACGAAGAACTGCCACCTGTTATATAATTGATTGTTTATATAACAAAATTTTGACTGCCAGTGTTCCCCGAACTCTGAAAGAAAATTGCTACTTATAGTTTTTTCCGAGTCAATTTGGACTCTATACGGAACCAAACAAGAACTACCATAATATAACAAAAACCTTTATGTTAGTCTTAATTTGGTGTTCTGCACAAATGAATTGCTAACACTGTTTGCAAGAGCAAACAGAGCAAGTGAATTTGAAAGTTCAAATTCACTGTATAGTTTCATTCATTATCATGATCATATCAGCTGTAGGACGTCCACTGCTGAACGTAGGCTGAACTAGTCCTTTTGGAAATCTAAGGATAAATATATGAGGATAGATTTCCGTTGGAAGCGGCCTGCATGTATGCATGATTTAATAGTTATGTACTAATAATGTAAATTTGTCTTAAAGGGCTGTCTCGGTTGATGAAGTCATACGCGCTAACCATTAAAAGTATTTTAAGAGGCTTGATTGCGAGATTAGTAAGTCGCTCAACATATGTTAAGCGTACTTGCCCATAACAGTTTAGTGCCGTTCATAATTTTAAACTACTACAGTTCAGAACCCCGCTGTCATTCTGAGATCTATAATACTGCTCTCCGGCGCGGTGATGGATGATGATGATGAGAATGAATCTTATATAGCTTTTGTTACTCAGGGTGAATGTAGCTTTCCAATGGTGAAATAATTTTTGAAATCGGTCGAGTACTTTTTTGAGCCAATTCGCTACAAACATACATACAAATCTTTCCTCTTCATAATATTATATATAGCTGTCCCGCCAGCGGCATCGCTCGCTTGGTCTTGGTGTAGTGGAAGTGCCGTTTTGTAACTTCGAGGTCATGGATTCGATCTAGCAATAAAGTTCAAAATGACTCTACATTTTAGTTAGAAAACGTTTGTATGGGAAAAAGAAAAGGGCTGTTTTTAAGGTTTTCCCGGCAATTATTCGATTTTTTTCTCACCTTAAAAACCATCATTGGACTTCAACAAACATGTAGAAAAAAGAATTGACCAAATTTGTCAAGGCGTTGTTCAGTTATGCGCTTACCAACACATTTTGCGATTCATTTTTATTTTATAGATATATAGTACAGTATATTAGTATAGATGTTAAATCTCTTGCTCTGTTATTTCACGTCCCTGTAGGATGGCCATTTCAAGCGTGGGTAAAGCCGCGGGGCGTATTATGTTAAATATAAAAGCGTAAACTGTATCTGTGCCATATTTTCCGGATAATTAAACAGCTTATGCGGCTGCGGTTAAATGTTTAATGACTTATGAAGTAACGGCGGGAAGCTATGAAAATGAAGGGTGGGTAGAACAAAATTTGTATAATAGCAGAATTTACACGCAGATACGGTTGAGTAAAACTTCACGGAGATTTTTACTCAGCACAGATTTTAAAGGTTGGCAGTAAGTTTTTTATGTGGCGAGATGAGACTGTTATGAATCTGATGTTACTTAAGTACTACGTTTGCTCATGACAGAGCCACCCAGAGCTTAGTAACTGTAGTTCTGCATGGCACAGCACATGCGCTTATCATCGCAAACCATTGGTTTTCGAGTCTCCTTGGCCCAGTCATTTGATTTGTTTGCTCTTCACACTTTTTACGCGTTTCTACGCTTACACAGTACCTAATACTTTCGCACTATTGCATCTCGTTAGAATATCTGGCACTGAGGTTGTTTGGGACCAAATGTAGTCTAGAGGGTACCACTTGTACCCATGATTTTTATTTATTATTTTTGTTTATTTATAATGCATTCACAGGCATCAATATATATCAACATATAACATATTTTAAACTTTTCTTTTGTTTTATAATTACTAAAGGAAGGGTCCCTTGATTTTGTAATGCTCTTGCAATGCACAGATGGTCTCTGATCTGTATTAAAATGGTAAACGTACTCTTGTTACCCTAGGAAACTCGTCGAGTAATGACGCGACAGTTTTTCGATTTGGAAATGTAATAAGTAATTGAAGTAATAAACTCAGTTCACTATTGAGTGTTAGATTAGTTAGTGTTAATCGGTTGGAACACATGGACATGCACTCCGAAGCTTGAAACATACGTGGAGGACACAGGATCCCTGGAGGTAGTGCCGCGTCGAGCTGATGAGCTCATGATGCGATGTTGGTTGGTTGTCCTATCCTAATTCTAATTTCCTGACCAACTAAAATTGTCAATGATTAGACCCGTCCACAAAAAAGCATCAAAACAAAACCCTAACAACTATAGACCTATAGCGCTATTATCCACATCGTCGAAGATTTTTGAAAAAATAATGCAAAAGCGCTTAACTCTTATTGTGAAAAATACAAAATATTTGATGACTCTCAAAATGGGTTTAGAAAAAACCGTTCGACAACACTAGCCATTTATAAATACATTAATGACATTCTCGAAATAATTAACAGTAAATCGTACGCAATCGGAATTCTATTGGACATGACAAAAGCATATTATGACAAAGTATACAGTTTAGAATATTGTTAGATAAACTATATGATATAGGAATACGTATTAGGAATAATAATTGGTTTAAGTCGTATCTTTAAAATCGGAAACAACTTGTAGAAATTGAATATTTTGACGCTGACTCGGGAAAAATAAATATGATCAGCTCAAAATGTATACAAGTAAAAAATTCCATCCCTCAGGGCAGTGTTCTCGGATGTATCCTGTTTTTAGTATACATTAATGAACTTCCAAAAATAATAAATGACTCATGTGTGTTATTCGCAGATGACATATTAATATTGACACCATGTAATAATAATAATAATTTAAATCAAAACCTCACTGACATTTTTAATATTTTAATAGAATGGATGAAAATACATAACCTTGACATTAATTATTCAAAAACTAAAATCATGCAATTTAAGCCTTATCAAAAACCCCCTCTCGCGATAGACTTTGCTTACAATAGCTCCAAAGTGGAATGCGTTGACACATTTTCATTATTGGGATTAAATATAGACACCCACATAAATTGGAAAAGTTTTATCGAAAAAATTAAGAACAAACTCTCAAGTTTCACATATGCTCTAAGAGAAATACGTAAGGCAACTGACCTCAAAACAGCTTTGTCATGTTATTATGCTTTTGCTTTTGCATGGCTACGGTACGGAATACTGTTATGGGGAAACAGTGTAGATGCGGAAGAGGGTTTTCTTTCCCAAAAAAAGATAATCCGTGTTCTCGCTAATATAAAAGAGCCGGAAAGCTGCAAACCATATTTTATTAATTACAAAATTTTGACCATGACATCTATATGTATATTAAACGTAGCCACTTTTGTTAGAAAATACCCACAATTCTTTATTAAACAAACTGACCTACCTCGGCGGTATCCAACAAGATCTAAATATAAGTTAGTACTACCTGTGTCTAAATTAAAAATGCACAGTTCTGGCCTTGTAAAAATATTGTGTATAAACGAATGTACGTGTTTATAGAAGATACAAATAAATGTTTTATCTATCTATCTATCTACGTATATACATCGATACATATGTTAAATGGAAAAGCCACATTAGAAAAGATAAGGGTAAATAGTCAAGTTTCATATACGCACTTGGTGAACTACGACGAGCTACTGACTTTGAAGCGGCTTTAACAGCTTATTACGCGTACGAATTCTCGTGGCTTAGCTACGGCATCATACTATGGGGAAACAGCGTAGATGCCAAAGACATTTTATTGCACAGAAAAGATGTATCCGTATTCTTGCCGATGTGAAACTTCCTGACATTAAAGTATTATATTTCCACAAAACATACTTTATTAAATATAAAATATTAACGATCACATCTATTGATTACATATTAGAAAACTGTAAACTCGTCATAAATCACCCTGAATACTTTACAAAACTAACTGCCAAATGGGACTACCAATTCAGATCTTATTATAAACATAAATTACTTTTAGCTCAATCTAAACTAGTTATGCACTGTATCGGTCCAAACCCAATGGCTACAAAAACATATAACAAACTACCAATACAAGTAAAAGACATAGAGAAAAAAATTAAATTTATTAAGGCTCTAACAGACATACTGATACAAGGTATTATACACTAGACGAGTTCTTTCTGGATGAAACAGTACTTACAAAATAAATCGTGCCGCTCCGCACAGTGTTGCTATACCCAATCAGATATATAGATAGATAGATTAACTCTTTATTGAAACACCACAATACAAAAATGTGTTACAAATAAACAAATAAGAATAAAATAAAAATACAATTAAAAATATTTCACAATTAAATACTTAAAATTATAAGTGTCACAATGGGCGGTCTTATCGCTTAGAGCGATCTCTTCCAGACAACCATGCACGGAAAGAAATAGACATAAACTTATAAAGGCGGTGGTGTATAAAACTAGTGAAAACTATAAAACAATCAGGCTCATGATGTAATGCCTATCTAAAATATGTTGATTAAGATCTGCATGTACAACTCATAATGTTTGCAATAAATGAATGAGTATCGAGACGATTATAGATTTTAGTTCGCTAGTTTAGATTGGTTTGTTCTTTATAAGAGTATAATTTGCTTCACCAGTACTTACTACCAACGCCATTGAAAATAGTAAACCTATACGTATCATTTAAATTGATTATATGTCTATTTGGCATTAGATAATTAAGTGTCTTATTTTATGCGACTAGGAGACGGTACGAGGTCTACCTGTATCTACCGCCTAATGGTGGGCATTATCACTGGTCACTGTAATCTTAATTACCAGTCATACAAGATTGGAGTAACGGACAACCTATCTAGATCTGTGTAGTCAGTCTATGTAAAGGTTGTCTGCATGAAAACGAGACTGTGGAGCATGTGTTGCTGCACTGTAGTGCTACGGAAGGAATCAGAGCAAAACAGGATTACTGGAGGTCCGCTCCAGACCGCATGAAGCATCACTAGCACCATCGACAGTTGTTCATACAACATCTCAAACAACACTGGAGCAGTTGTGCCAGCGACCTAAGGCCATACTCCGCTATGTGAAGGAGTTAGACTGGCTTGAGTAAATGCTGGCAGGGGAATGCACAAAACGCGGGACGTCAGTGCAGGCCTCATCACCCCCAAAAAAGAATAAGAATAAGAGGTCTACCTGTTTTGCGATAACCTCTGCGGTTTGATCAACCCTTAGCTGGTTATAAAACGACCTTAACAAGATTTATTTCCATTAAACAGCCACAAACTTTCCTTCCTGTCTTTCTTCTTTCCATCCGAATTTTTATTTCGTGTAGATATTTCTTGTACCTGAAAAGCAATGTTATTTCGTAAAGCTTAGAGTCTAAGCACACGGCGTATTTTAAACGCGCAGACGACGCGCATATGACGCACGTTAATGCACTTCAAACGATATTCAGTCAAGAAGTGTGGGTCATGTGGGAGTGTGGTACTTCTCCGGTCGTGCCGGCCCATTCGGCTGTGGGGTTACAGCATGTACATGTGTATGTGTTCATATAGTTCTTGTTTTCATCGTCATACTATTTATTTATTTATTGAATACCAACATGTTATACATTAAGACAATTATAATAAATACAATTCACAACACAATTATATGTACCGACTACACGCACTAATATAAGCGAGCGGTTCACAAATTAAAGTAGATAATAATATGTACAATTACGAATGAAAATAAATCACATTTTTTGGCCAGTTTTTAAAACAACATAATAAGTTCAATATATTGCAATAAATATAAACAACAACAAATATAAGCATAATCCGAAGCAATCCAGAAAAATATTTGAAACAATTTACAAATTTTTTGACAATTTATTAAAAGCATTATTAAAAAAGAAAATAATAAGAAAATAAAAATAATAATATAAAAAGAATAATAAATCCGAGATAATAAAGAAATCAAGAGTATAATAATAATAGTAATCATTCACTGGTTAGTCCTGCATGCATTATATTCAATGGTCCAAGTCAATACTGCGGATAGCTTGCGCAAAACACTGTCGGTGAAAAGATCCATGGAATACTTTGAACTCAATCTATTAAGTTCGGTGATAAGTCTATTGAGAGGTGCATTTTTTCCAAGATTGGTATAATAATTGAGGTTTTTGAAAACATTGAGCCTTGAAGCTCTGGTGAACATTTTTGGGGCAGAGAAGCACAAAAGAGACAGCAGTTCAGAAACATCCAGTGTTCCGTTAACAAGTTTGTAAAGAAAAAGCATGTCAAGCAAGCGTCTCCGTTCCGACATGGAATTCATGTGGAAGTGTTTTAGTCTTGCTGGATAACTCCTGACAGTTTTTGCTATGTTGCAGGAAAAAGCAAGATGCCACAAGAAACGCTTCTTTAAGCTTTCGAGCCTCTTCTAATACACGTCATAAAAAGGGTTCCAAGCCACACTACAATACTCCAGGCTACTCCGGACATAAGAATTGTAAAGCAAGATTTTTGTTTCCGGATATTTAAAGTCTTTGCAGTTGCGTAGTACAAAGCCAAGGGATTTTGACGCCTTCGATCAAATGCTATCAATATGAAAGTTGAATTTTAATTCATTATCGATCTCGATACCAAGGTCTCCAATTCTATCTAGCTCTTTCAACATAATGTTACATATTTTGTAGTTTTGGGGAGTTTTCGATTTTTTCCTCGATAAAATAGATAGAAAAGCATTTGGATGCATTGAGGTCCATGCCGTTGCAACAACACCATGAGACGAGTCGATTGATGTCATCTTGGAGAAGAATCGTGTCAGTGTGGTTTTTAATGACTTTAAAAAATTTTAAGTCGTCAGCGAACAAGTAATGACTACAATGTTGAAAACAGTCACTGATGTCGTTCATAAACACGTTGAAAAATAGAGGACTGAGATGAGATCCCTGTGGTACACCTGAAATCGAAGGAAACTGATCAGAGGAGAAACCAGAAACCACAACTTTAGACTGCCGGGCAGAAAGATAAGATGAGCACCAACCCAGCAGTGGTTCAGCAATGCCGAAGGCGGAGAGTTTCTGGAAGAGTATTTGATGATTTACACGGTCAAATGCCTTACTGAAATCAGTATAAATGGCATCAACCGCCGAGCGCTTATCAATCTCAACCGAAACAGCATTGATGAAAGACAACAAGTTCGTTGTCGGGGATCTGGACTTCATAAATCCGTGCTGATGCAGACTAATAAGGTTTTTAAAATGCCATGTCATAATAGGATGAAGCAGTTGCTCAAAAACCTTTGCAAACACGGGGAGGATAGAAATAGGCCAGTAGTTTTTGATAAGATTCTTTGGACCATCTTTGTGCAAAGGGATAACCAAAGCCTGCTTCCAAACAAGAGGAAAAATACCAGATTTTAACGATTGATAGTATAATATACATAGGGGATGAGCTAAAGCCATTGCACATCTAGAAACGAATATAACGGGAAGGCCATCAGAACCAGCATCCTTACTTACATCAACTTTGTTTAACATTTTAAGTACTTGATCGTCGTCGAATTGAATGAGCGTTAAGTAATTATTGGATAGCGTTGTGACGCCAGTATTTCTTACACCAGATGGAATGCTGTTATTGTATACAGCAGAACAAATTTCAGCAAAGAGACTGCAGATGTCTTTACCGTTTGAAGCGCTTACATTGCCCAAAGTCATTTGAGCAGGTATGTAACTTTGAATCTTTCTTTTGCTTTTGTTAAAAGACCAAAACAGTTTGGGGTTTGATCAAAAGTTCGATTCAAGACGAGTAATATAGTCCTTGTAGCAAGCAGCCGTGAGAAGCTGGGCACGTTTTTTGGCCAGCTCAAATGATAATTTATCTAAAGGGTTATTATTAAACTTTTTAAGCTTTTTTCTGTATATGAGTTTTTCTTTAAGAAGATTAATTAAATCCGGAGAAAACCATGCAGGGTACTTTTTACTTCTTGGAGAACGCTTTGGCACGTTTTTCTCGATTACCTCGTGAAGGTGGTTATAAAAGGTCGAAAACATATCATCAACAGTAGCACAGGTAATTAATTGCTCATCCCACTTGACGTTGTTCAAATCCTTGATTACGTTATCGTAATCTGCTTTATGAAAACAGAAGCGGTTGTTATTATTCGGAGCAAGACTATTATTGTTATTTGTTACTATGTCCAAACTAGTTGTATTTCGTGACAGTTTTCCCAACTGCCACGCGCTGTTGTAACTTCCATTCGATCTAAACACAACGTAACTTTCACTTTACTTGTCTTTTACTAGACATGGAAAGAAAACTGTCCAACTATTGATATATCAACTGTTGCTTATAACTTCGGGACATGTTTTAATGGTATTGATAACACTTCGACCGGATATAAAAATAGGGTGTTTATTGTTGGTCCCAGGATTTTGCATGATTAATGGACCACGAAGAACACCTGTTTCTCGTTACACTAATGTTGTTGCACTAATTAATTACATTTAAGGTTACTGAATATTACCTTCAATATATTGTATAAAAATAAAACTATAAAACGTTGCAATCTTTTGCATATATATATATATATATAAATATAAAACGTTGCAATCTTTTGCAATTTCTAGTACCTTAGCCTATGCGAATACAATCCACAATTTCAAAAAAGGAGGAGGTATTCAATTCGAAAGTTTTTTTAATGTTTGTTACCTCATAACTTTCGACTGGGTGAACCGATTTCCAAAATTTATTGTTTGAAAGCTGGTGCTTCCCGTGTGGTCCCCATTTATCAAATTCGTTTCAGTAGTTTTTGAGTTACACTCCAATAACTGAATAGAATGGAAGTCAAACACCTATTTTCTAACAATGTCTAACAATGTTTATACGATAATAATAATGATATTAAAAATCTATAGGTACAGACAAATAAAGTTAAAGTGTCTGTTTGTAATTCCTAATTAACAGATATTCCCTAAATGCTTCTGAAAGTATATACAGTACTTACACCAAAAAAAAAAACTTTTTATCGGTCTTTCTGTCTACTTGTCTGTCTATTTGTTCCGGCTAATCTCTGAAACGGCAGGCTGATTTTAAGGACTTTCGCCGGCTGATATGTGATGTTATTAGGAGTAATTAAGACTTCTTTTATTTCATCATCATCATCATCATCTTCATCCATCATCACGCAGTGGAAACCACAAGGCGCACCTTGTATAAAAATATGATGAAAGTTATGTAAACAAAAATATAAAAATAAATAACTTCACAAAAACACAATAAAACACGGTACGTTTGATGAACGTAAAACCCGTTTGAAGTCCGCCATTTTATTTTATACGAAAGTATTAAATTCTCTGGAATTGATTATGTTAATAAATATTTTAATGACGCTGAAGAGGATTTTATGTATTCATTACAAAGAAACAATAGTAAAATTTATACATCTGATTTGTTAATTTATTTCAATTTCCAGTTACTCATACAGCAAGGCAAGCCAAGGCATGTAATTAGTTTAATTAGGTATAATCAATAAACTTATACAATGTGTCGCATAAAAGTGTAGTATAATAATGAAAGGTATGAAAAAGTATGTATCTAGTCAGGAAATTGCTTATATACACGTATTATTTTTCGTACAAAGTAAAAAAAATGTATCCGAAGTTTTTTGACAGCCCTACTAGATAAGCCTATTCTTTGAGTTCGTTGGTTTCAATGCGCTCTGTAATCACCACGCCATCTTTTATTCCGACCGTGCTCGTACCCTGTATACTCACTCTCTCCAAGTCGCACCATAGCCCAAGCCCCTTGTTTACCTAGTCTAAGTTCTGGCGGTCATTGCCGTCTTTGGCCTAGCTTTTCAGGGATGAACCTGCTTGAGTATTAGAAAAACTTTGACTACTCCTAACTCGGAATTTTCCCTATTGTGCAAGCTTTTACGTGTGGTTTTAGTATTACTACACCTTTTGCTTATACGCTGTATATATAATTAATAATATATAAGTACATAGTGACTAATTTACCAATGCAGGTCGTAAAAACTGCTGGGGCTACAATCTTGAAGTTTTGGCGGTTCGCTTTAAAAGCACTAAGAAAGATTGTTTTGAAATTCAAATTTCTGGTCCCATCGGCCATCCGACCGGCCCTGCCCTGCACACTCCCACTTCAACTGGCTTACCCTCTGGATTATGTCGGTGACTTTCGTTTGTATACGGATCTCCTTATTTCTGATTAGGTCACGTCGAGCATAGCCTTCTCTAGCTATAGATCATTGTGTATAAGCATACTTATGAGTATAATAATATAATTACTGCCTTAATATACCTAGAGTATTCATTTTAAAAGCAACCGCAAATTTAAAAAGTAGGGAGAACTGTGACTTGATAGAGCGAATAAAATTTAGGTAGTTGGAAAAACCTGAAGGGGCTCAATTTGCGAAAAAGTATTCGTCAACGCGTCACGCGTCGGCGTACAAACCATGAGTTATCTGTGTCACAGTTGCCCTAGATAAATGACAGTTTGTACTATATCACGTGAACGACACGTTACGTTACACTTACGCAGTTATTCGTGCTAGGGGTCCAGGTCCAGCTCAGTGACGTTTTAGGAGAGACCAATAATATACAGTTTGAAAATATTAAACCATTTTCCATTAAATTATAAAAATTTCTCAAAATTGTATGACTTGATGTTGATTATAAATTCTTGTCCAAAAATGAGTACTGGGCAGATCTTCAGAACATCCTTTTTCTTTGAATTTTTAAATTGTATTTATGTTTTCAATAATATTCACGCCTAGGCAGATAGACAGAGTAAAAACAGTTAGGGACACAATTTTTTTTATTAACATCGACTTTGTACCTTTATTTAATGAAAATATAATCTTGAATCCTCAAGACAAGAGTCTTCGACCAATGTGTGTTACCAGTGATGACTTATGGCACTGAACGTGGTCTCTTACTATGGGCCTCATAAGTAAGCTCAAGGTCGCACACCGAGCTATGGAGAGGGCTATGCTCGGGGTTTCTCTACGTGATCGAATCAGAAATGAGGAGATCCGTAGAAGAACGAAAGTCACCGACATAGCCCAGAAGATTAGCCAGTTGAAGTGGCAGTGGGCCTGCCCACCCCATGCTATGTACCCTGGTACATAGTACGCAGAACAGATGGCTGATGGGGCCGGAAGGTTCTGGAGTGGAGACCACGGACAGCGCAGCGTAGATCGTCCGCCGACACGGTGGATAGACGACCTGATAAAGGTCGCAGGAGGACGTTGGATGCAGGCCGCTTCCAACCTTTTGGAAAATCATGCGGGAGACCTATGTTTAGGTGTGGACGTCCTATGGCTGAGACGATGATGATGGATCTTGGATCTTTGAAGTCTGTTAAAATCAAAGACATTATACTACTAACTACTATAATGTCTTTGGTTAAAATAAGGACCGATTTTAGGTGACATAACTTGACACACATACGGACGTTGCCTTTTATATACAGGATGTATTTCTGCTAGTTCTAATTGACAATACATTCTGATTTTATTGACACGATCTTTTTACGGGATTTTGTCACTCCGGTCACGATTCTAGCCAATTATCGGGTGCCAACACACCGTTGAATAAATATTGTGAAAAATCCACAGGCTGTACTAATTCACACGTTTCGTGTAGTAACTAGATTATAATATGGGGCGCGGGTGTGCGAGCGAGATAACATGCTCATTGTAAGTTGATTTGTGACAAATTCTAATGATTTATTTACTAGAATGTAGTACAAAGCATAGCTGGTGGTAAATTTTTGAAATATCACATAAAGTTTTTTTTTTACTTTTAATAAGCTAGACCACAGGCTCACCTGATGGAAAGTGATGATGCGGTCGACGGTGGTACATGCTTGCCTAAAAGGTACCTATTTACTCTGTATTTGAAGACTCCCAGATTGTATATGTCGGAAAATATAGACGCTGGTAGGTTGTTCCATACTTCAGCCGTACGCAATATGAAGCTAGATTCGAAGCGCTTCGTGCGTATTTTTTGAATTTCGACCATGTACAGATGACGTGTTCCTGTGCGTCTTGTTGTTTGATGAAAGAATAAGATTGTGAAGATCGATCGCACATTTTCCGAAGTGAATCCTGTAAAACACCGATAAGCTGGTTACTTTGCGTCTATGTTCAAGGCTTTGAAGTCTAGCCTCCACTAAAGCATCGTCACCAATGAGTTTCCTTGCTCGGTTATCTATGGAGTCCAAAGCTCCGAGTTGGTATTTAGCCGAACCATCCCAGAGATGGCTGTAGTATTCCATACATGAACGGACTTGAGCTTGATACAGGTTTAGAAGCTAAGATGTGAAATACCAGCGCACTTTCCAAAGGACTCCCAGCTTTTTCGTGGCTACCAAGTCTTGAAAGAATTAGAGAGATGGTTCCATCCGTTCACAAGCAAGTATAAATAAAAACGGACAATATTTTTTAGACGTTTAAAAAACGATATCACAAAGTATTATTAAAAAGTTAACGACAAAATCCATTTTTATCATCGATCTTCAGGTTTGATAAAAAATGCCATAAAACAAAACATACTTGATTCCTGTTAGATATATTATTTTATGTCAATGTAAACAGCAACCATAGAATAAGTATTATATCATAGTATTAGTTATAAGTCAATATGTCAAATAGATTTTAAAATAAATATTCATGTCCGGAATTTAATTCTTTTATGTTATAGGATGGCAAACGAGCAGGCGACTCACCTCATGGTAAGTGATACCGTCGCCCACGACCATCTTCAATACCAGAGGTTTCGAGGATGCGTTGCCGGCTTTTGAGGAAGGAATAGGAAGGAATTATTTCCATAGCGTTATGACTTATGGCATACTGCTCTGGAGTTGTTCTGCAGATATTAATTCTATTTTTATACTGCAAAAAGGGCTATTCGAGCGATCTACAGTTTAGCTCCCAGAGTTTCAGACAAAAGTTTAAAGACATAAACATTCTAACTGATGTCTCTCAGTTCATCTATGAAAATCTAATTTATGTAAAGAAAAAACATTAGCAGTTTTGATAAAAGGAGTGATGCTCATTCCATCAACCCGCGAAATAAGCACAACCTATCCGTACATGTAACGCGTCTCCACAGAATAAGTCATTCTTTTATGGGGCAATGTATACGATTCTATAATAAAGTTCCTAATGTTATCCGAGATTTGCCTATTAATAAGTTTAAAATGGCTATTAAAACTAAACTCTGTCAAAAAGGTTATTACAAAATTTCGGATTACTCGGAGGATAAAACAGCTTGGGACTGATCACTCCAGGATCTATCTACTCGTGTACTAAGATGTCAAAGTGTAGCGTGTCTTGCCCTACTGATACCATTATTATGTTCTCTTTTGTAAGGCAACACACTGGAGCTAATGTTTGTAGTATCTAAGTATAAACATTGTAAAAACATCTATATAAAAAGAAAGGAGTTTCTTGCCGCTTCTTCTCGGTAGGCTCTATATATTTTGGAACGCGGTGGTAGTCTTTAAAGTACATTATAATGAAAAATTGACGTTCATAAGTGCGTCTTTGATGCCTAAATTGAATAAATGATTTTGACTTTGACTTAAGCTCTTTTTAGGTAGGATTTAGTCTTACATATCATTTTACAGTTTTCAAGTAACCAAAATGTCAGTTTTTTTAACATAGGGATATAAAGGGAATTTTTCAAATTTATCAGGTAATCTGACCAGTCTAAGGCCCAAAAAAATAAAACACAATTCAAATTATAAAATCCGTCAACCATTTTGTTGTTTAATATTGATATCACATAGATACTTAAGTTGCAACCTGTCGTCTGCCAACTTAGTTATAGGAGTGGATGTAGATAAATAATTAGAATAAACTAATTTTTAATCAAGTTAGTCTCCACTAGGCCATGCAAAAAACCTGGCTACGCTAATGGAAAATCTCTTTCAATAAAGAGAGAGATAAAACGGTAATAGGGCTATATAACAACATTAAGATTTTAATAAAAAGGTTTATGAAACTTTTTTTTTATTGGCATTTGAGCGGAATGCAGTCTTGCAGAACATTGAATCTACGTCCCTTATAGTGCCACGAACTTATTTGTTCAGGTGGGCAAAATTTGAACTACAGTATACATCCATACATACCTACTAACTTTCGCGTTTATAATATCAGTAGGGCTATAATAGCAGAATTTGCAGATTAAAGAGTGGCTTGAAAGACTGTCCTATGTTTGATTCTCTTCTTTCTTGGTGAATTTCTTCGGTAGCAATACCTTATTCTACACTAGCGACGCTGTCATCTGAACAGATGAGATGGTGGGATTGTATATAGCTCGATGAATCACTTGTCATACCATTTTGAGACGTGATAATGATGCTAAAACAAATGTCAGACAATTTGGGTCAAGACTTTTCAATGTGTTACGAAATCACGACTCGTGAATCATAATGTAGTTTTTACACTATCATGGTCACAAACATTAGAAGTATCATAATTTGCGGGTTACCGTTTATGTTTCAATTGAGTTTCTGATATTTTGGCAATGTTGCAAGCTCCATGATTACGGATGAATTGAATCAAAGACACGACTTCGTTCGCGTAGTGGGCGCGGCCTTCAGCCTCGCCATAATCTCCAATCTTTTCTTGGTTTTCTTTCACAAGTTATAGCGTGACCAGGAGAAACAGGGGTTCATTTTTATTTACACACATCAAAAAAAGTTTGCGAACACTTTGAAAAATCGAAATCTTTATTGTTACGGTAGATTATATTATGATTTCTTCGTCTTTTTAGTTGCTATTGATGGAATCTTCAGACCATTCCGAGTAAACCATTGGCACCAATTTGTACTGGTCGATGATAATGCGCCCGCTCTTCGAGCTCAACGAAGCAATGCTGCTCTCCGAGAATACGACATCACAAGGTTAGACTGGCCTGCCGGCTCTCCTGACTCAAACCCAACAGAGCACGCGTGGGATGCTCTTAAGCAAGCTGTTTAGAACCGTCAGCCAAGTCCCCAGACAGTGCCAGAGCTCAGCGAAACTACTTTTCAAAAATAGGACAGGTTACTCAAGAAATGCTGGATAACTTAATTCTCAGCATGCTCAGGAGGATCACCGCATGTGTTCGAGCTAGGGGAGGAGTTATATTATATTAAATGTAAACCTTTTATACTGTCGATTAAGTTCATTTTAAAAAGTTATATCAGCTTATGCTAGTGATCACAAACTTTGATGTGTAGGTATATAGATCAATATGTATTATGTAAAACGTAGTAAATACTCATTTACGAGTATTTACGTGTATACAGTCACTAAACACAATTTTAAAATACAAACATGAATAAAATATTAAAACTAAGCAACCACATGGTGCATGCGGGAAAAGTTAAGTTTTTCCACCTTTACTTATTACCTGACTGCGGTGAAGTCCAAAAGGAGGGTAATTTGTTTGACCCGTATGTATGTCCGCTTGTAACAACTCAAGGACTCAACCAATTCTTCTAGATTTTGACACGTCATTCGATTTATAATATGGCGGGAGTGTCACTGGGTACATAAATACTTGTAATCGACATAACAGTTATGTATCGGAATCTAATGCCCATTTTCAGCAATATTAAAATATAAAGCTAAGCGCTGAGCTGACAGCGCCTTAAGGGAACTTAGCATGGGAAAAAGGTCTTATGCTCGTTTTCACCAACATTTTAGGTAACACCTAAGCCTATTTAGGTAACATTTTTGTACTGCTAGGTGTTACCTAACTGGCTTCGGTGTTACCTAAAATGTTGGTGAAAACGAGCATAAGACCTTTTTCCCATGCTAAGTTCCCTTAAGGCGCTGTCAGCTCAGCGCTTAGCTACGTTCAATTTCCTTTACTTGAAATCAAGCAAGCGCATCTCGTATAAACGTACAACATTAAAAAAAATGAGCACTATGATTAAAAAAAACCGTCAATGTTTGTGTATTAAAAATTGATATTTTATGATATGTGTTTTATGACAAATACAATAGTGAATAAAGAGAAAAACTGTTTTAAAGGTGAAATTAAGTGGTATGTTTGAATTTTTTTTAATATACTCTAGTGTGTTAAAATATGTTTTAAATTCCGTAATGTGTACTTAGAAGTCTTAGAAATGTCATATTATTTTTTGTTGTTTTAATTAAATTGCCTCTTATGAGATAAACTGCTTTAAAAACCCTCATTTTTAACGACATCATGCATTTAATGACAGCACTTTAAATGGTATGATACAAATGTAGATACAAATATAAGAATTTAAGATTAAAATGTGCCTTGTATTGCCAGGTTTTCTTGTGATAATTGGTATTATGACCGGCCGCCTGTTTAACGCCATCCCGCTTGCAGAATACTCGTTGGTAAACTTTCATCATCATCATCATCATAATCTCAGCCGTAGGACGTCCACTGCTGAAAATAGGCCTCCCCCATGATTTTCCAAAAGGACCGGTTGGAAGCGGCCTGCATCCAACGTCATCCTGCGACCTTCCTCAGGTCGTCTGTCCACCATGTCGGTGGACGACCTACGCTGCGCTTGCCGGTCCGTGGTCTCCACTCCAGAACCTTTTGGCCCCATCGGCCATCTGTTCTGCGTGCTATGTGCCCTGCCCACTGCCACTTCAACTGGCTAATCTTCTGAGCTATATCGGTGACTTTCGTTCTTCTACGGATCTCCTCATTTCTGATTCGATCACGTATAGAAACCCCGAGCATAGCCCTCTCCATAGCTCGTAGCGGTAAACTTTGGTTCATAATAAAGTAATGAAAGCGTTATAAAAGCCCCGTTGTTTGTCTAATTTGCAGTAGGTAATATCCAACTACACATAAAGTGAAATATTAATCTTAGCTGTCTAGAATATAGCGGATGGCTAATACTAAAAATTAAAACAAGAATATGATAATGGGGGTTGCCATACAATACATAATCAGCCCATTACATTCCCACTGCTCTGGGAGTCGAGCTATCCTCTCAGAGAGGGGAGTTGGGTCATAATCCACCAGGCGGGGCCAGTGCAGCTTGGTGGATAGGCTAGTGGCCAACCTATGTCGAAGTTTTCAGACCACCCGAAGGCCTTCGACATAGCCTAACGACTGTTGTCCTTAGACCGACTTAAAGTGCCTTTCTAAGCACGAAAGCGCTCAGTTGAACAATGCCACTAGCACACATCCATTTAACTCCTGACCGCAGCAAGCGTTGCTGCAGGCCTAGACAAAATACAAACAGACGTGTTTCCGCACACGCTACAGACTAAAATGTGTCTACGAACTTAGAGCGACGCCACGTGACTTTTCCACAGGTAATGTCAACGCCATACATTTCGGAGTTGTCGTTTGGCGTTAACGATAACAGAAACATCTTTTGTTAGGACTGTCAGCCAAGATCACCAAGTCAAGTTCCGCTGCGAGCGCTTTAGCCCTACTGCCGTATAATTAATTAATAAAACATGTTTTATTCCATATATTTGGTTTTATTTTTGCTCGATCATGTATAATGGTACACATACATAGAAGCGTCAAACTAAATAAGTTTGGCAATCTATATAGTATAACAAATGCACAAATACCAAAAAGTGGTCCACTGCAAGTCGGGCTTGCGTTCAAAATAAATACAAATTATAAATACTATAAATATATGATACGCGACTCAGAGTGAGACATCTTGCTTTAAAAATAGCTAGTATATTTCATTACAAGTGGGGAAAGGCTGTCATTGCAAAGAGTTCCGACAAATGTCTACCCGAGCCGAGGCGCAGCCGAAGGGGAGAGTTGTCGGAGTCGGAACAAGTTGCAATGACGGTTCCGCACGTGTACTGAACGACTATTTTTAATACAGTTGCGAAAAAATGAAGCAATTTAATAAAATAAACTCGCATAGAAAATTTCTGGAAAATGGCGCCAACCGTAGAATATAAGCAGATATTTTTTTTTTCACCCATTCTGGTGGGCAAAGATAACTGTGCCCATACAGCCAAGTCTTCTGTAGATTTTTTCTCACCCGACATCCCGAACGCTATACGTCTCTGCAATACGCCACTTTTTGAGCAACTGTATTAAAAACTGTCCATGTCTATACATTTATGAAGTGTCGTTATTTGTTCGAAGAAACATATACTTATATGAATTTGGCCAAGGTACACAAAGCAGACATAAAATAAAGCACACTAATCACAGGACAGCATGTTTCGCAAAGGGTGTGTTCGGTATGGGTCCTTTGATATATAATCATTTACCGAGAGCAATATTGGATTCGGGAAGTATCAGCATTTTTAAAGTGAAAGTATTTAATTTTCTAATAAAGAAACGTTATTATAATGTAAATGACTTTTTAAAAGACAATGTTAAAGAATTGGTGATATGATTGATTAATTATATGGTTGGTTTAATGTATACTCATAATTTTATTATCAACTATTCAACATTAAATATAAGCACACTAATATTTTGGTAATGTAGAAATAAAATAAATTACAATTGTTAGATTTAAGTTATTTTCTATGACTATTAATTAATTTATTGTATGTTCAATTTGATGGACCAACTACACTAATATTTAGGTAAACTTGACATACAATTAATTACAATTGTTAGACTTAAGTTACTTTCTAAAACTATTAATAAAATTATTGTACGTTCAATTGATGGACCAAGCTGTTGGGACAATAATAATGTATACGATCAATATTGTGACACAGTTAAACAATAAAAATAAATTTGAATCTGAATCTGAATCTGAAAAAAGCATATTTATAGCTGATTAGAAAACTCGTGGTTATTTATTGAAATTGTTTCGTCAGTATAAGGAGGGGGTTCTCAAGTCGACGCGTATAGTTTTTTTGTTTATGAATACGTATAATTTTTTACAGAGTATTCCGATTTTGATAATACTTTTTTTGTTTGGTGGTGTATACTTCCGAGTTTGAGTTACACTCCAATAACTGAAAATTGTTTTGCCTATCTTGATGATATATCTTATTGATGGTAAATGACAATCGATCCCGCAAGTAGCAAAGCAATGGTCACGAAAAGGGAGAAAGAAATTTTTTTACCAAAGAATTGGAACCGACTTCAACAAGTTATTTCACACTTTTTAGTATTACAGTCAGTTTCATTACTTGTGTTTGTACGTATTACATACCTCCGCTATTAAACTTCGAAAACCCCTTATTTTAAACTTGTAAAATTGAACTCATTTAAACAAGATGGCGGCGGTAAATGGCGTGATATAATTCGACCCGTTTCCGTATTATTAAATTCCGCGATGATTTAGGGAAAGGCGAATCGGAAATTTGTTACTTAGATGAAGAGGTTTTGTATAAAATTAAAGATTTAGTCAGTCATTTATTTTATTGACCGAGCGAAGCGTCTCTGCTTTAAGGCGACTTACGTGGTGAAAATAGGCTTAGCAAAACAGTTTTTTACCAAGATATATAGAAACTAAGACAGAAAAAAAATGCTTGTATGCTTCAGTACACGTTCTCGTGAAACTTTCTCGATAGAAACATCATGAAATAACCTCTTCTAGCGGAACCAGAACCGTTATATCTATATTATTAAATACATCAAACTTGATAAAAAAATATCTGTGATATAAAATAATATAATAAAGGGAACCAATGTTTTAATCTGTCAATTATAATAAGATATTTGTAAGTATTAATTTATTTCTTGTTTTAACTCGAAAGAAACGACAAATGGCCAAATTGACTTTTATCAGTCCGTATATTTGTTAGGTTCTTCGTTGATCTTCCTGCACAGGTGGCATTTTTCGACCTTGACGAAACTCGGTATGTATGTTCCATTATTTAATAAAGTTTTTATGTCGCCGGCGATTTTTGATGGGGGGGTACTTTTCTTAAAAAGGTGGAAAGCTTGCTACAGCGCCATTTACCGACCAATTTTGATTATATTTGATAGACATTAGACTTATAAGAAGAATTTCGGATAATCATATGATCATAGTCGGTAGAGTGGTTTACGAGATAAAAGGTTGTGAAATACTGCGAGAAATTGCAGCTAATAAGTTTATCTTGATGATATCATCACTGACGGTGCATCACTAAAATATAAATTTTTTATCAAGAAATTTATTCCACTTCTACACTAAAAAGAGTGAAATAACTTGTTGAAGTCGGTACCATGATATTTCGAAAGTACCTATTATGACAATATCGCTTGCATGGTACCGATTTCGACAAGTTATTTCACACTTTTTAGTCTAGAAGTCGGATCCAATTTTTGATAAAAAAATGTTTTTCACACATTTTAGTGAGCTACTACGGGATATTTTTTAGTTATGTGTTCTGCACAAGTCAATTACTTTCAATGTAAATAAACAAGAGCTTAACCTCCTACCTCTTGTAGTGGTAAGATTTCTGCAGAGTCCGCCTGAGGAGTAGTTCATTACCTTTGCCAGTTATTCAACCGTGAAGCAGTAATGTGCAAACATTACTGTATTTCGCTGAGGGGCAATTTTTACAGCGATATTACAAATCAAGAGACTTATCATACTAAATCTCAAAGTGACAAGCGCAGTGTATTGCCGCAGGGTTTTGAAATCTTGCCGCCTTGTTATATCTATATATAATAAAAATGTAACGGACTGCTGTCTGTACATAGAAGATATATGAGAAAACATATTATTGGGAAAAAAATGGGATAAACGAAAATAGAATGAAAAAAGATAGTTGGATTTATTGTCTGTTTATCTTTTTGTCTATTTGTCTGTGCGTTTGGACACGCTAATCGCAGCAACGGCTTATCTGACTTAGATGTGGTTTTCACTTATATGTTGTGGTAAGCTTCAATTAACATTTATTGTTTGTTTCATGACAATCGGTGCATAAATATAAAAGTTATTGAAATTGAAAGAATAACTCTCTCGCCACTACATCAAGACCAAGCAGGCGAAGCCGTGACGGTCAACTAGTGTGTAATATAAATCGGGATTATTGTTGGTTTTCTGAAACTATTTAAATATCTTATTGTCGGTGTAAAATAATTATATGTGTGATATTAAGTATATAGAATCCAAATCCGGTTCCGTTACTGATATAGAAGCATCCTATATACCCCTGACCAAATCAACCCTTTTCATTGACGAGGGAAAATCACCCTCTCGAGGGTGATTATCTGTCATCATTGAATGTCGTTTTTGTCCATTTGTTGAGTTAAATAAGGTGATAATGATTGGTTAGAAAAAGGATTAAAGGTGTTTCCGTATATCATAAATCAGTATTCAATCGGAAAGCTCTCGATAATGGGCTTTTATGGGTTTCATAGACACATGGTAAAAATTAACGTACGGGACGCAGTAATAAGAAAGCTGTTTATAAATAAAATAGTAATGATTTAGTGACGACTGATTGAAAAGGTCTATAGGTTTCAGTGTTGTAAAATAAATAGATCTACTAATATTATAAACGCGAAAGTTTGTGAGTATGTAAGGATGTGTGGATCTTTGTTATTCTTTCACGCTCAAACGGCGGGGGCAATTTTGATGAAATTTGGTATAAAGGTAGATGAGGCGCTGGATTAACATATGGGATACTTTTCATCATCATCATAATCCATCACCACGCGAGTGAGATATCGTAATATGCTTGGGCACAGTATAGACAAAATAATAAGATCTCCGCCTACGTCAAGATCGTAATGATGACAGTTCTATTAAAGTTTGTGTCAGTTTCTGATAGCTTAGTCAAAAGCCAAGTCAATTTGACTGCTCGATACACTAGACGTGTTCGGTGACCATCAAGGGTGATGAAAAACTAATACCGTTAAGGACAATGAAATGTAATGACAGTTTTTTTTCCATGTTGATTAATTATATATTTGTATGTTAGTTAGTCCTTTATTTTATTACTAGCTGCTCTCCGCGGTTTCACCCGCGCGGTAAGCCATGATGATGAATTTTATATAGCTTATGTTACTCAGTGTGAATGTAGCTTTTCAATGGTGAAAGAATTTTTGAAATCGATCCAGTACTTTTTGAGCCAATTCGTTACAAACATACTTACAAATCTTTACTCTTTATAATATTATACACACATCAACATGTAAAGTTATATGATTATTAACGGGATATTTACCGTGGTAAGGTTGTGGAATGAGCTCCCGATATTTCGGAGCAGTTACATGCACCATGTTCACGGGAAGACAGTATGGTGGTGCATGTAACTGCTCCGAAATATCGGGAGCTCATTCCACAACCTTACCACGGTAAATATCCCGTTAATAATCATATAACTTTAGAGAACAACCGTGATAGTTTAAAACAGTGTTTCACATCAACATGGTCTAGGGCTACGAATAATAATATGTCAGGAAGCATAATTCAGAACAAATTCTACACAAAAAGTGGTCCTTCAAACAAAAGCGACGTATGATTCCAAACACGAGTTACTTCTGAGGTTACAAATAGACATGTTCGGTGATTGGTTTAAATACAGAAGGAAAGCAGGGATTGGTTCACGCGCGTGCTGCAACGTCTACTATGACAACTGAGTCGTAGCGGCGTGGATGATGTAATGCAACAAGTGAATTGGACCAAGTCAATAATATAAACAATGCTTTTTATTTGTTTTTTTTTTCGGTTACTTTTTAAAATTCAGTGAACTTTACGTCCCGCCAAATATGATTAATTTATTAAGTTTTTGTTCAGAAGTAATTAGAAAAGACTCTTTCTTCGCAATGTAGTGAAGTGAGATTTAAAAAAATTCGCATATTCATTTTACCAAAAATATATTTGACTAGCTGGTGCCCGCGACTACGTCTGCGCAGGGTTAGTACATCGAGTAGCTTATTATCTTCTCCAAGGCATTTTGGTATAATGATAGATGGAGGTCTGGTCAGGGTGAAACCAGACCTCCATCTATCATTATACCAAAATGTCATAAAATATGTACATGGACAAACGCAACTGTTATAATAGAAATCCAAGAGAAAATGTAAATACTTAGCGTATCAATCAGTAAACACTAATAATATAAGACAGGACTTACGAGTACAAACAAATATAAAACTTATTTAAAACTGTCATTACATTTCATCACCCTTGGCGGTATTTGTGTTACATTTCATCCCCTTGAGTCTAGTGTATCGAGCTGTCAAAATAATAGCGAGCGTCACAAACTTAAGGCACAAAACAAAAAAAAGCAAACTTAAATGTAGGCGTTGAAAACACCGCTGCTTACCCCTTCGAGGATATATAGACGAAACCATTTGTTATGTTGTGTTAAAAAAAACATGTAAGTATTGCGGGCGATTCACTCAAGACCACTAGATTGATGTTTCACCTACGTCGTGATGGCGGAATCGCTCGACTACAGTCGGCTGAACAACAAAGACGGATGACATGCCAACTCTATCGCCGAGCACGTCTGTCTAGTGTATCGAGCTGGCAAAATCATTGCGTGCTTTTGACTTGAGGTACGTTCGTTTAGCAATGAGGGCATTGGTGACGTTGCAATTGTTGGCTCTTTTGTTAAAGCGTTCGTAAAGCTCAAAATCGTTATTATTGCCGCTATTCCCACACTCTACTCGAACGCTAAACCGTGCATAAGACCTAAAATCGCACGATTGTGCTGTCAAAGAGATAGTTGTCAAAAAACGATCAAATCCAACCGCAGCTCCGCACGTGGGTTAATAATTGTACTTTTCGGTGGCATAAATAACTCTTTTTTAGCTTTGCGAACGGTGAACAAAAAGAGCCGTAAACGACATTTTCACCCACAAATTCCCAATTCGAACGCCATATTGAGCGTTTTTAGCGTTATTTTTACCAACTTGGGCTATTCGAACGCACTATGTAATCTATCAGAAACTGTTACAACTTTGACAGAAAGTAAGTCATCATTATGATCTTGGCGTCGGCGGAGATCTTGTTATTTTGTCTATGCTGTACCCAAAAATATTAGGCCGTTTCACCCGCGTGGTGATAGATGATAATGATGATGAAAATTAGCCTATGTGCTATTCCAGACTATAATCTATCTCTGTGACAAATTTCAATCAGATCCGTTCAGCCGTTCTGCCGTTATTGAGTAACAAACATTCATTAAAATCATCCATCCATCCAAACTTTCAAATCATTTATGATATTAGTGGGATGTAAGTAGGAAGTAGGATAGGATATTCGTTATTTGCCTGGTGGACGTTTTTCAGTGGTCGCAGAATACCTTCATTATCAATTATGTTAGAAAAGCATTGTGTTGATATTACTCGTACTGACAGATTTATTAGCAACTCAACTCAAGCTTGAAAAATTAAACGTACATACGTAATTCAGCCAAACAATGAACTATTTTTTTAATGCTACTGTAGGTAATCGGTTATTACTGTTAATTGTTCATTTTCTATAGTATTTTTTAGAGATGTTGATGTTTTTTTCGGGACGAATCATCAGCGTAAAAATGCTTAATATAAGATTTGATATACATTGTAACCTAACAAAAAAAACAGTAGGTAGGTATTAACTGTACAAACTGGGAGGATCTGCAGTTTAGTGTAACATGGTACATATACAATTTCTTTCAATTTACTTTTTTATTTTTTGTTTCAAAATGATCGGAGTAAGTATATAATGCTGGTTTTCACCGGCGTCTAGCCATACTCTTGTCTTTCTAGCTTAAGTGCAGAGAGGCGTTTATTTTACTGCACTGGATCGGCAAGGAAATGAAAATAAAACTAAGCTAAAACTAAATAAGCAAAAGACATTGCTGTTACATTTCAATATTCAGTTCTGTAAAAAAATATACATAAAACAAAAATAGACTGACTTTATTTTGCATAGTATTGACCATCTCGGTTTGTATACGTATTTGTACATCTTTGATTATAATTATAATTTTGCTACTACTTACTAATAAAAGTGATTCCTGGACATTTTAATCTTGTATGGATCCTGCACCACTTCACAACACATGCTGGCATGATGATTCACAGCTGTAGTTCATAATGATAAAAATTAATATGTATGCGAAGATTTCACGTGTGCTCGCTTGCAAGAAAAATGTCCTACTGATGACGTACTGAACACGACTTTTAAGCCCCGCCTACTTGAACACGACTTTTGTTGGGTCATTTTTTTAACGCAGTTACTGTTCCTGACTTATTATTATTCGTAGGTCTAGGGATATATAAAACTTTTTTAAATAACTTAAAAAGTACTAGCCATACAAAAAAACTATTGATGGCAGATTATAAAAACATTATTAAGTTCCTTTTATAAATTCAAATTTGTTTATAAAAGGTTTTGTTTTAAGATGAAATTCGCATTCATTGAATTTCTTCCAAAGAAGTAAATCTTCACGAACTTCTTACTTAATTAAAACTCCATAAATTTCTATAAATCTTTGTCATCGCATCTCCGGTGTTCATTTAATCATGCTACGTAGACACTTGACCAGGAACGAAATGTTAAGTGCAGTGGGCATGATTCAAGCTGGCGCTACCCAAATTGCGGTTTCTGAAGCCATGAGGACCAGTCAGAGCGTTATATCCAGGCTTTGGTCACGTTATCGTGTCACGGGGGAAATGGTGGAACGGCACAAAGAACCTCAACGCATTACAACACGTGTACAGGACCGATTTATAGTAAATGTTGCACGAAGTCAACCAAATGTAACGGCGATGCAATTGGTTCAAAGGCTACAGAGAGAGTATGGTTTGCTGGTAAGTGGTCAAACTTTGAGAAGACGACTGCATGAAGTCAACCTACGTGCTCGTAGGCCACTTTGGGTACCAGCGCTAAGGAGAGGCAATCGAGGAAGAAGATTACAATGGGCTATTGCAGACGAAAACTGGAACCATTCTCAATGGTCACTTGTGCTTTTCACTGATGAATCCTGGTTTGGATTTCATCCTGATTCGCGAAGAGTACGCGTGTGGAGAGAACCTGGACGTTGGAATCAACTGCAGCACCCACAACAAGTTCATGAATATCAAGGTGGCACGATTATGGGTTGGGCAGGAATTCGTCTTGGCGGTAGAACGGACCCCGTTTGGATACAAGGCAATATGACTGCTCTAAAATACCGATATGAGGTGCTAGAGCCTGTAATCTTACCCCACAGACAGCAAATGGGACAAAATTTCCAGCTAATGCACGACATTGCCCGTCCACATACGGCGGGTATCGTTACAAGTTGGTTACAACAGCATGATATCCAAGCTTTACACTGGCCTACACAATCCCCTGACTTAAATCCTATTGAGCATGCCTGGGATATGCTTCAGAGAAGAGCTCTTAGGAATTTCCCTGAAGATATTGTGCATGAAAACCAGCTTTTCTTGCATCTTACCAGGACTTAGAACAGTATTCCACAACAGGATATTGACACCCTTGTTTTGAGTATGCAGAACCGCTGCAGATGTGTCAGGAGAGTCTTAAGTGGATCCACGGATTATTAATTTTAAGTTTTCAACAATTTTTATTAAAAACATAGTTGTTTTGTTTAGGTTTTGATGTTTCAAAAATAAAGTTAAGATTGAAATTTTGTCTGAGTTTTTCCTCTTCTAAGTTTTTTTTTAAATTTAACTTTATCTAGAAGTTTATTATCGTTAATTATTGTAATATAGTTATTATATAACAATAGTTCAAAGTGAATTATAGCAAGGAACCTCAACAATGTATCTCTCAGTAACATCGTTTTCTTTACAAGCTTGAGAGAACTAATTAAACAGTCAGAGGAGTTTCCGATTGACAGAATCTCTTCATGGCTGAGTTGTTCAGTATAGTTATTGTTGTAGCGTTATGTTGAAATCGGTGTTTTAGTTACTTAGAGCTCTTACACACGAGCAGCGTGTTGCCAAATTTACGGCAGAGGTAACAGCAGCTGTCGACACGCGTCGACGGCAGCCACCGACTTTCTAACTTTGAAGATCAGCGGCGGTTATCGTCAGCACAATACAACTGCAAGTGTCGCTGTATGTCGACGGCTGCCGCCGACGCGTGTCGACGGCAGCTGTTACCTCTGCCGCCGTTGGCAACATGCTGCTCGTGTGTAAGAGCCCTTACGGCTAATTTCAATCCTACTTCCTCCTACTAATATTATAAACGCGAAAAATTGTGAGTATGGATGTATGGATGTGTGGATGTATGTATTGATGTGTGGATCTTTGTTACTTGGGCCAATTTTGATGAATTTTGGTATGGAGATAGATGAGGCGCTGGATTAACATATAGGATACTTTTAATCATCATCATCATCCATCACCACACGGGTGAAAAAGCGTAATATGCTTGGGGACAGCATAGACAAAATAATAAGATCTCCGCCTACGTCAAGATCGTAATTATGACATTTCTGTCAAAGTTTGTGCCAGTTTCTGATAGCTTCGTCAAAAGCCAAGTCAATTTGACAGCTCGATACACTAGACATGCTCGGCGACCATAAAGGGTGATGAAATGTAACACAAATACCGTCAAAGGTAGATACGGTCTTGTAGAAAATTATAAGCTACTCGAAATAGTAATCCTGCGCAGACGTCGTGGCGGGCACCAGCTAGTAGTCTGTATAATCAGTTTTCAACAATAGAAATTTAACATAACGTCCATACTAATAGCCTCTAGTAGAGGAGCCTCTAGATAGGTTATTAGATATGGGGGCCTACTCCCACCTTTTACGAAACTATCATAAATCAGAAGCGTATTGTAATAAGCTTAGAATAATCATACTTACTATCGTACTCCCACCGACACAAAACGGTCAACCAAATTTAATGGTAAGGTTACAATATGACTACTTTAAGAGACGGGAGTACGGATCTTCAAAAAATTGACACTGGAACAATGAAACTTAGTGTCAAAAGTCACGTCAAAGAACACGAATTGAGAGAAATATATGATACTACGTCATCAAAACATCTATAGTAATGCATTATTATTTTAAGCTTGCTATATCGACGTGGTGGTACCAAATTTAACGGTTAGGTTGAAACATGACTACTTTAAGAGGTGGAAGTATGGCCCATGGTCGTGTGCATTAATGAAGATATATCAAACTAATATATGAATGTAGCAAATTACGTCGCTGTTTAGTTTCTAAGTAACCTGCTTATTTTAAAACACTCAATAAGAGTATATAGTACCCAAACATATAAACAAAAAACTTACCAGTATTCAAACTGCTGCAAATCTCTCGACGTTGTAATCTGTAACAACAACAATTACGAATCAATATAGATAATACAGAAATGCTGTGCCGATTGTACTTTTTTTATGAAGGTATCGATGTGTATCTAACTGTATTGTATCTAAATGTAACAAAGATACAACTCGAGATAAAAAGCCGGTCAAGATTAATCCATAATTGTCTTTTTATTCTGGTCTGACGGGTATTAATGAGGTTTGCTAAAACGTACACGGTGAAATATCACCTGGACTAAGTTGGGAGTATAAGTTAGTTTATGATAAAGCTTAAATGTCAACTTAATTCTCATCTTTTTTTTTTTTGTTTACCTAAATCAGGTTTACATAAACCAAAAAAAAAAATAAAAAAAAATCTCATCTTTACCATCACCACAGCCTACATGTCCTACATCTAATAAACAAGGTTTTCGTAGAGACGATACCTTCTGCGATCAAACCCACGCATATAAATTTCCAGTTTTATACCGACTTCCAAACAAAGGAGGAGGTACTCAATTCGACTGGTTTTTTTTATTTTTATTATTGTAACCTCATAACTTGCAACTGGGTGAACTGATTCTCAAAATTATTTTTTTGTTTGAGAGCTGGTGCTTTCCGTGTGGTCCCTATGTGGTAATTTAAATTTCATCAAATTTAATCCAGTATAGTTTTTGAGATACACTCCAATAACTGAATAGAATGGAAGTCGGTATTGAATTTTTCAAAATGTGATTGTACCTATCCGTTGTAAAGGGTGTTTTAGAGGAATACAGATTCAAAATAAAATAAAACAAATTAAAATAATGATATTGTGGTTTATGGTATATAAATAGTTAATTTTATTTGTTACATATGATTTCCGGCATATGAGCACCACCGTGAAGTCTAATTTTTGATATTGGGGTCGTTTATCAGAAATAACACGGCAAATTGAGACTTCTAAATGGTCCAACTTCCATTTCCGCTACAATATGGCGCCACAACTCGCACAGTCAACTCAAGTCGACTTAAGTGCTTCTTAACTATTAATATAAATTAATGTTTTACATATAGATAACTAATTACAGTTAAATTAAATTAAGGATATAATTAATTGAGACTTAAAAGGGGTGGTAAATTAATATACGGTAACAGTACTGACTACAAATCAACTGTCAACAGTTTGACAGTGTGTAGAAGCAGTATTGCTCTTTGGCTTCTGAAATACACCCTAAATTTAATCATACATTAAACACACATGCATAAAATATATCAAGCACAGGTGAACAAATCATGCTTAAGTATTACAAATCTTTATTACAATATTTTTGAATTACTAACGCCTATTTTTAAAATAATAGTTACATACACATTCAAATTCTTTATTGTGCCTGTTGCCTCATTCTCATCATTTGTGTCAGATGGATTGCCAAAAGATGCGGGTTCAAATCTTATTAGAGGCAATTTACTTGCATCTCTATAAATATTGCAAATAATATATTATAATCTTTTACATTTAACTATGCTACAATTAGTATTAATATCAATGATTAATATTCTTCGTCGAACCCCTATATCTCCTGGCCACGCTATCACTTGAGAACGGCTTTACTGATTTCATTCATCTTTTTTTTATGTTTTATAATACTTCGTAGAAGGTTCGTAAATTATAAAAACCAAAAAAGGTCATACAAGCCAAAAGAGCCTACTACGCGAACGAAGTCGCGGGCAGTCGCTAGTAATAAATATCATTTCAAAACTATTTTTTTAAATCTTAACATTTTGATATCTTGCTATTTAGAATATGAGAAAAAAGTCACCGAAAGTCCACCAAATCAGTCTGAATTTTCCAGTTAATGAATATTGATGGAACGACATAATTAATAATGATGGAACGGTTTTGTTACCAATATTTACCTAAATATTATGAAACAGATGTAATTAAGCATAAACCAATACCTACAGAGGAATTTTGCATTTTTAGCTGGGGTGCTGGCTCTAATAGCCACTTTGCGCGCCTAAATGATGTCAATGTCAATGGAAATCTGTCGGTACTTACATCGACCCGCATAAATCTGCTCGCTGGCAAATCTATTTAAGAACTGGTCAATTAATGGAAATATTTATTTCCATTGGTCGGAATAAGTAATTTTAATTTTAATCCGTTTTCAATTTATATTCCATTATGAACATGGTACCTATATATTTATTTGTGATATAATTATTTTAAGGATACAAATATTTACAAAATATTAAAAGTAAACGTAAAAACTAATTTTTAAGTTAACGTTTGGTTGAAGCAACTGTTGACTTGCTGGCACCTACTTGGACAAAAAGATACAAAATATAAAATATACAAAAATAAAATTACCATTCAGCGTGGCAATGCTGCCAGTATTTTGGCCACTTTTCTCCCTATCATGGGGTTTAGTTTGATTAGTTTTTATTTTTACTTTTGATATAATATTTTTTCTTGGCATCAATTATATAGCATTAATGGATGAGCGAATAATGGCAAGCAGATAAAAATAAAAAATAAAAACAAATGCACGCAATATTGTGATAATAGGATACTTTTGAACTATCATGGTACCGACTTCGACAATTATTTTACCCTTTTTAGTGACCTTGCTACTTACGGGATACACCGTCAATGAGGATTATATTCAAGATAGGCGAAATACTTTTAAGTTATTGATGTATAACTCAAAAATTGATTGACCGAATTTGATTAAATTTAAATGGTAACACCACGGAAGTATTATCTTACAAACAAAAAAAAGAATCATCAAAATCGGTTCATAAACGACGAAGTTATCCGCGAACATACAAAAAAAATTATACGGTCTAATTGAAACCTCTTCGTTTTTTTGAAGTCGGTTAAAAATAAGCAGAACTTCACTTCTTACTTCTGTTCTTCTTACGTCAGAGTTATTTCTGGCTCTATTCCTACCGCTGCTCCAGCATGCTCGATTCGCTTGGTCCGCTTGCGCGTAGTTGTAGTCACCGGTAGTCATTAGATGTCATTATTTTAAGCTGCATATTTATTATTTTTAATAAGTTAAATTTAAACCACCGTTTAATTTCTTAGTCATTACCATCATCAGCATAATCACCATCTTTTAACGGTGGGACGTCCACTGCTGAATACAGACCTCCCCTTTAATTTTCCAAAAGGAAGAAGCGGTCTACATTCAACGTCGTCCCGCGACCTTTATCAGGTCGTCCATCTACCTTATCGGTTGACGACCTACGCTGCGCTTGCCGGTCTGTGGTCTTCACTCCAATACCTTCCAGCCTCATCAGCCATTTGTTCAGCGTGCTATGTGGCCTGCCTACTGCCACTTCAACTGGCTTATCAAATCAAATCATTTATACTGTATAGGCCTACAGGGGCACTTACAAATTGTCATTTTACATTTATTTTTTCTTAAATCTAACTAAACAACTACACCGGCAGGGCTATTATGTATATTCCGGTTCCTAACAAATGATGATTGAAATCTTGAAAAATGGCGGGTCTACGTTAGTTTGGACAACTTCAGTAAGTAAAAATGTTAGTAAGTTTATGATTAGAGCTGATAAAAGTGACATAGAGAGGCCATTTTTTTCGTGTTAAATCAACATTTGTGAGCAACTGAGATACATAATAGCCAAAGGTCGTGGTCGCGTTGACCACGACTTAGAAGATCCGGCAAGAAACTCAGCGGGACATTTTTTGTAGCGCCAATTTCTTAATGTATATAAAAAATGTTCATTTATTTTTAGCTCCAGTGCGTTGCCTTATAAAAGAGACCATTCTAATGGTATCTTATGTTCTGGGCTATGTCGGTGACATTCGTTCGTCTATGGATCTCCTCATTTCTGATTCAATCATGTAGAGAAACCCGACCATAGTCCTCTCCATAGCTCGTTAATAATTTCATAGTAACCTGACTATTTGAGAATAATCAATGAAGATATAATATTATCTTTTGTACCACTTGGTACATCCCATAATATATATTGAACTGATTCTGGAATGTCACTCAACCTGACACTCAATACGTATGTAATGATTTGCTTTTCATTTCTCAAACCACTGACTTGAATAATGCCTAGTCGACGTTTCGACGGTTTGCCACGCTAATTTGAATCTAATTGGAGTGTAATAGAGCTTGTGTTCTTTGAAGTGTTGGGACATTGTGACCGTTTGTGTTTTGAGATGCCATTTGTGATTTATGGATATGGGGGACATGGACACTGTGTGTCAAAACCCCTTGAAAAAGTAAAGGAATATGGATATTTTACACTCACAAAAGCAACATAAGCATATACAGTAGGTATTTTTGATTGTGGAACAAATGCAGGGGAAGCGCTCCAGGGGCCGAATTTCAACACGATGGTGTAAAAGCATTAAGGCAACAGGGGAAACTATACGACGATCTATTGAGCTGGCGCAGGACAGAAGCAAATGGAGACAAATCGTATATGGTCACGATCCTCACTAGTGAGGGAACGACAAAGAAGAAGAAAGAAGAAAGCAATAAAGGACCAAAAGTCACAAATGAACTAAAGAAAACAATTTAATAAACACATACAAAAAGATTATGTCGCCAATAATCGAATTATTCTATTTTTTGAGAAATTTAATTTGTTTTATTTATGCATGCAGAAACTCTGCAGAAATCCATATTAAAGTAATATTAAAAGAAATATTTATTGACACTTCCACTGGAAAATGGCCGGTTCTGCATACACATTTTTTCAGCGGCAGTGTCTCTAAGTATATATGTTTATTTTAAATGTAATATGTTACTTATATTAGTAGAATGTCAGTAAAATACACAATATAATTAATATATAACTCGTCGACTCGCGATTCGCCATATTTGGCCAATAATACAATTGATTTCGCCAGAAATTAACCTACTTTTATAGGAACTGCAACGTGTGGTTAAACAAGTAAGGATAATAGGCACATTACATAATTATAATCTAAAATAGGTAAGCGTCACATCTACATATTTATGTTGTTTCAAAAGGTTGTTAACAACAGTAATACTACTCTGTGTAAAAAGTATCGGGAATATGTCAATAAAAAGACCCGTGTAAAAGAGGTCGTTTTATTTTTTTTACTGCATGTTGGTAGCACTATACTGATTTAGCGCGCAAAGTTTGAGCGGGATCTGTCATTTAATTTGTTTTAAACTACACTTTTTATTGGTCATAGTTTTGAGTTCTCGGCGATTTTTGCAATAGAAAATATTGTTGAACAAAGAGTGTGTTTTAAATTTTGTGTTTCGAATGATATTTCATGTGATTAATCACTAAAAATGTTGCAAAATACCTACGGCGAATCGTGTATATCGAAAACAAGGGCTTATGAATGGTTTTTAAAGAAGGCCGAGAAGTAGTAGTAGACTTGCCTCGTTCTGGTAGACCATACTGGACTGACCATAGAACCATACCAACCGCTACGACCAAAGGAAACATCACAGAATCAAAAAGCTAGTGCTCGAAAATCGACGTATGAGTCTGAGAGAGTTGGCTAGTGAGGTGAACATATCTTTTAAGTCCGTCCACAACATTCTCATTGACATTTTAGGCATGAAACGCGTCGCCGCTCGACTAGTTCCAAAAGAGCTCAATTTTCTTCAAAAAGCGCAGCGAAAGCATGTCGCTGAAGACATGCTTTCCCGAGCTTCTACGGATCCGACCTTTATGAAACGTATAATACCTGGCGACGAGACATGGGTTTATGAGTACGACATGCAAACAAGCCAACAGTCTTCAGAATGGCGTCTCGAACACGAGCCGAAACCCAAAAAACCGCGGCAAAGTCGCTCCAAAATCAAGGTGATGCTGACAGTTTTTTTTGACTACCGTGGTGTGGTTCACTCCGAATTCCTTCCAGAGGGAGAAACAGTGAATAAAGAATATTATTTAGGCGTCATGAAGCGTTTGCGTTTAAAATTACCACTTCGAGGAAAACGTTTTGAGTCGATAGAAGCCATAAAAGAAAATTCGCTGAATGAGCTAAAGGCCATACCGCAAATAGCCTATGAAAAATGTATGGAAGACTGAGTGAAGCGTTGGAGATGTTGTATTGCAAGCGATGGGGCCTACTTTGAAGGCGATAAAATAAATTTAGATGAATAATTTGTATTTTTTGTTTTATTGACAAATTCCCGATATTTAGTACACAGAATGTATGTCATAAAATAAGTCCGTCAACAACAATAATATGTCATCCAATAAGTACCTATGACAAAATCAGAACTAAGAAAATCAATAAAGAAAGTAAACCAATGGGTAGTTTTATAGGAGCGCTCTCTTACATACCACTAGTTAACGGCCGGTGTCTATCAATCCTCAGTTTTTCTTAAAACCGATAAAAAATTGACATAACGTCCATAGAAATTGTGTCAAATATCTATCTCTAGTAGGGTAATAAGACAATAGTTAGAGAAGAGTGTACCAAGTAAAGCTAAGCCAGCCGTTTCACACTGTAACATTGCCAAATATAAACGAAAAATGATAACCAATAAATATATAAACATTATTAAACCCTATGTAAGCATTTCTACACAAATGGCACAAGGCGATAAGAATCCGTAACCCACTTCTGTATGTAAAATTATTATATCCACCACATTTCGATATTTTAGGGAACATTATGCTTTGAACGAAAAGGCAAAATGGTACTACATTTATGGTTGCCATTTATGTCACTCATATAGCGTGACTAGTATGGCACCTTCACTAAAATAATAATACCAAAACTGACACAAAAACAAACATGTAATGGTTTTAAGCAAATAGAAAGAAGCAATGCTGTTTTTTATGTTATAAGGAGACGGTACAATCACGAGGCCCACCTGTAGGGCTATTATGTATCTCAGTTGCTAACAAATGTTGATAGAAATTGAAAAAAATGGCGGCTCTATGTCATATGCTCTATGTATATAAAATAAATAGCACTGAAAATAAACTTGCATCTGAACTTAAATCGCTTTCTAGTATACATAGTTCGCCAAAATCGTTTTTCTTTACACCTACAGATGATAGAGAAATACTTAAGATTATTGGACGTCTTAAGCCTAGGTCGGCTCCTGGGCATGACAGGATAAGCAATGAAATACTTATTGAAGCAAAACACTTGTTGGCTGCTCCTATTGCATTTTTGTGTAATATGAGTTTGGTTAATGGAACTGTACCGAAAAGTTTTAAAATCGCGAATGTCACACCGATATTTAAAGACGGGGACCCTTCTGTAGCTTCAAATTATCGTCCCATTTCTCTGCTTAGTAGTTTGTCAAAAATCCTCGAAAAAATTGTCAATGCGCGTCTACTCAAATACCTAGAAGCACCAAAATTTTTATCAGACCAACAATTTGGGTTCAGATCCAACAAGTCCACAGAAGACGCAGTTATCAAGCTTACTGATCTTGTAGCTGGTAAGCTTTATGATGGCCTAATATGTGCTGGAGTCTTTCTCGACCTTGCCAAGGCATTTGACACGGTCTCAAGGCCTATATTACTTAAAAAGCTGGAGCTTATGGGAGTGCGAGGAATCACTTTGCAGTGGTTTGCCTCATACCTCACAAATAGAACCCAAAGAGTTTGTGTGGATGGCGTTTGTAGTGAACTGGAGGAAGTAAGATATGGAGTGCCTCAGGGAAGCGTCTTAGGACCTTCATTATTCCTAGTGTACATAAATGACCTTTGTTCGCTTCAAATCCAACAAGGCCAGATCTTTACTTTTGCCGATGATACTGCTGCTGATTTTAAGGAATTACTACTGGGTGAATCTTCAAAGTGCACTACTATAGTTCCTTTTTAACACTAACATACTTCTCGGGCAATCTATACGTTTCTGTTAGATACCCGCAGTTGTATACAATATAGTATATAGGAACCGTTCACTGTGACGATATAATACTTAAGTAAGTATATACATGTTTGTAAGATACTGGTCGCCGCGACACAGGGAATCCTAGTGTGTAGACCAGGGCCTTGAGTGTTTAGCATTAAGTACAGTATTACCCATACTTCCTGTCTCTTAAACCTATGTATTAGTTAATTATAGTTAGTTTGATATATATTTAGAATAATATTTCTTGTATAGTTACTGATTAAGTGAACTGTATTTAGTCATCAACTTACTAACAGTTGTGCTTACTGGAGTTGTCAAAACTGACATAGAGCGGCCATTTTTCAAGATTTCAATCAACGTTTGTTAGCAACTGAGATACATAATAGGCCTGCGGGTGTTTAGTAGTAACTTTCCCTAGAACTGATGCATTTCATGATTGAAAACTGCACTGCACCCTGAGACATGTTTTAAGTGTCATGTCAAATGCAAACGTTACGTTCGCGGTCGAAAAATGTATGGTGGCATTATATCCCCGCACTAGCTCATTCTTCTACTTGAATGGTAAATTTGTTCAAAAACGCAAATAAAATACGTATTAAAATACGTAATCGTAATGTTATGATCACATTTTTACGTTTTTTTTATGTATATACTTTTGATTTCACGATCAAACGGCAGGGGCAATATTGATGAAATGTGGTATGGAGGTAGATGAGGTGCTGGATTAATTCATAGGATACTTTTCATCATCATCATCCATGACCACACGGGTGAAAAAGCGTAATATGCTTGGGCACAGCATAGACAAAATAATAAGATTTCCGCGAACGTCAAGATCGTAATGATGACAGTTCTGTCAAAGTTTGTGTCAGTTTTTGATAGCTTAGTCAAAAGCCAATTTGACAGCTCGATACACTAGACGTGCTCGGCGGCCGTCAAGGGTGATGAAATGTAACACAAATACCGTCAATGAATGAACAAATACCGGTGATGATATGTAATAACAGTTTTTTCCATTGTGATTAATTTTATATTTGTATGTATACGTAAGTCCTGTATTTTATTATCAATATTTTCCGATTGATTAAGTATTTAAATTTACTCATAAAATACTATTATAGCGATTGCGTTTGACCATGTATATATTTTATGACAGTTTGGTATAAAGATAGATATGCCCTTGGAGAAGTTAATAAGCTACTCGAAGTACTAATCCTGCGCAGACGTAGTCGCGGGCACCAGCTAGTATGTATATAAAAAGTGAAAATGGCCTAGGTACCATAGTAGCTAATTTGATTAGGGTATAATGGGGCTGGAAAACACAATTGGGAGTGAAGGCCCCAAAATAAATAAAAACGAAAACAAATATATTACATATCATTACAATAATCTTCCTGCGACAAACGAGCTGTTGTGTTATCTTGGCTATTACACAAAAATAACGCCGTAGGTTCTGGGAGGATTTTTGGTGGAGTTTTAGTGCAGGTATATCCTAAGTAGTGTTATTTAAGACCCTAGTTAAGAGATCTTTTATTTCAATATTCGTAGAATAGAAATGAGTATATTCGGTTTGTGAACGGATTTGGTTACAGACGTCAAAGTTGTTCCACGGCTGTTTTGCTCATAAAACAATACCTCAATCCGTCGCAACTCTATTAATATTTTCAAGGAGCCACCCGAAAAAATTTTAAACAATTTTACTAATTTATTTATTTATTTATTCAGATAGACACATGCAATTTACATACATAATCCAAAACATCACATGGTGAATAATTTATAATAATTATAACTAAATATTAAATTAATTTATAATAATCATTTTGATTTAGTTTTTCATGTAATTATTTCATATTTATTTGTTTAATTTAGTGTGTAAAGTCGTCTTAAATATACGAATAAATAACTACAATATAGAGCCTGATGGTAGCTACCTATCTTTTTCAAATAAGATTGCCATTTCTAATTCAGAATCGAAAAATATGTATTGACATAATACTGCTAACAAAAAATTAATTATATGTAGTCTTGATAGACTATAGCAAAATACTATGCCAAAAAAGTTTTATGCCAGGAGTTCTAATAGGAGTCGTGGGTAAAAGCTAGTATAGCAAAATTATATTCAAAGTCACGATTGACTACATCCGCTTTTTCAATTTACTAACGATTTGACAGAGACTTTGCGAGATAAAAAAGACGTTTATTGTAATGTATTGTGAAAGTATTTGAAGAGGGGCGGCGTTTGTTTAGGTAAATTACTTTGTCAATATCATGTTTCCATGATCAAGAGTAAGAATGCTTCAGCGTCCTTAAGGTTGTCGAGAAATTCAAAAGCGTGCAAAGCGAGCTTTCGTCATTATTTTAGAGATACATCTAAAAGTATATTTACAATCTACTTTATCCAGATAGATGACAGCGTATACAGCGAGCAACAAAGCGTAGTAATACTAAAACCTCACACACAGAAACATGCATACAATTTGACCTAACTACTGCGTCCCAAGTCAATGCTTTTCTAATACTCAAGCAGGTTAATTCCTGAAATATTGGCCAAGGGCGGCAGTGATGACCAGAAAGTATACTTGGTAAACAAGGAGCCTAAGCTACCAGGACATGGTGGTGGTAATTTTCAATTACGTAATAGTGAGATGCTGCTGTGCATTTGGCATAAAAAGGGGAACATATTGTACCTCATGGTTTTGGTTGTAGCTTTTACGATAATTCCCAATGAGAGCTGGGAGTTGGGCGCCATATATGAATCGGTGGTGGTTCTAGATCATCATACGGTTGTTTTGACTACTAATTAATAATTTGCTACGCTAAGATTTTGAATATTTCTCTGAATCTTTATTGTTGTATAAATATACATTGAATATGCTTAAATTACAATCTTGTTTCTATTTAACAAGGTATTTATTTATTAGAATAGCAATGAGATACAAAAATAGGCTTGTAAATTACAGAACAAAACATACTAAATACGAGAAAATACCCAAATAGTGTATTTAAATATTAAATATTGTTAGTGAGTTGTCAAAAACAATGGGTACATGCACAAATGATATTTAAAAGCGTGCAAAAAATATAATTAGTGTTTGACATTCGGAAAAGAACATCTGTCTCCCGAGTATCAAATCTCTCCTGTTTTCAGAGTAAAATACAAACGTCTTGTGTATACTACATACACGGTAGAATATAATAACTAAAATACATATTCGAAACGCCGAACCTAGCCATTATTTTACACAACTTATGTCGTTTTGAAGTTTCTTAAAAAATCAAGTTATCATTGGTGTGATTATGATAAGTATAAAGCACGAGCCATAAACTAAATTCTAAATGAGTTACAGTAAAAACATATTTCGAACAAGAATAGGTATTCAAAAAATATATTTTTACACATAAAGCAAGCAGGACATATTAATTATGACATCATCATTCTTACAAAAACAAATACATCAAAAGAAAATATTATTCAATATCACCAACGAGATGTTCATACAAAGAAAGCAATTTCATGATACATTGTAATATGAAGAAATTTATATCATTGTTTCATTTCAAAATTTCTGTTACGAAATGAACGATAGACGTTTTCTGATTTCTGAGTAAATTGAAACGCTTCGAGCGTTTGATCTTTTGCAATAAGTAACTAAGTTATACGTCATAGCTTAAATAAGAGAAGTAGGCAATGTTGGTCTTAACCGTTGATATCTACAGTTAGCTGACCCGCCAGTGACTGATCGCTCTTCATTCGTATCCCATAATACGAATGAAGACAGGTCCTAGATTCGATTCCTGTCTGAGAAAATATTTTTGTGATGAGCAGAACTTCCGTGCGATTCTCTAAGAGCAAACATCGTTGCATCTTTGACAACATCCGTGAAACAAATGACGAGATGACAAGAAGCGTTGGAAAAACAACCTTGTGTACAAGGGCGATATCTTATAAAGTGTTTGATATCGTTGAGCTCGTCTACGAGCGCATTGACGAATCATTAGAGAATTGCACGGCTGTTTGTTCTTGGGTCATTGATGTTTGTGATAAATGTTAATGCGTGTGTTCATGCAACACAAGGAAACCTTGGGAAAGCTCGCATGATGAAGATTGAAGGCTTTAACTACTTACTAAATTAGACCTATTTATACCTTTATAGAACTGCCATGCGATTCTCTATGAGCTGATTCTCTATATCTCATAAAGTATTTGACATCGTTGAGCTCGACAAATGACATCGACGAATCGTTAGAGAATCGCACGACTGACATTTCTAAAATAGAATAGCGTATAAAAGGAAGAGAAATTGGCAGATTCTTCACGCATAATTTTTACTTTTAACATTTTGCTGTGGTTACCAGAACTAAAACAATTAACTTTACTGTAATCGTGAACTTTACATAAAATAATCAAATAATCGTTGCTGATGTCAAATACAGGTGGCATTTTCCTCGGGCGGGCATAAAAATTCGTCTGTACTATTTTGGTCATGTTAACCTAATATCTTTATACTTGGTGAACTTATTTTGATGATTAGGTACTTTTTATTTGAAGTTGGTGCGTATCATTTGGTCCCATTTAAATTTGATCAAGATCTGACCAATTGTTTTTTTTTTTTTGATAATTATATTACATCAACATCAGGTATGAGTTGAATGAGAGTTGGTTTCAAGTTTTTGTTATTAGGAGTTATATTGTATTGGCAACTGCTTTACATTATAAATATAATTAACTGCCAAATATTGGGATCTGCAGGGCTATTATGTATCTCAGTTGCTAACAAATGTTGATTGAAATCGAATAAGATGGCTGTTACTTTTGTCAGCTCCAGTCATCGACTTACTAACATTTTTGCTTCATGCGTTGTCAAAACTGACATAGAGCGGTCATTTTTCAAGATTTCAATCAACATTTGTTAGCAACTGAGATACATAATAGCCCTACAGGCCTTTCTCTCTGCAACCCTAGTTTTTGAGATTTCAGATAACCAGACATGATCTATACGTTGATTACTAATATTATAAAGAGGACATATTTGTATGTTTGTAACGAATATATTTTGATTCATCATCGTCATCATCATCCATCACCACGCGGGGGAAACTGCAAAGCGCAGTTAGTAACTTATTCGTTTATCTAAAGACAACATTCGAATTAGATCTGCCGTCCTCCGAATCACCGGGTTGCCCCAACTAGAACGGCTATTAGAAAAGCCACTCTTGATACGATATTTACGATGCTCTGGTACACATAGCTGGTAACCGAGCACACTGGCATAGTATCTTAAAAGAAAGGAGAATCGGTGGAGGAGGTCACGACCCTCAGACAGGTTTTTTTTTAATTTTAGAGAGAAATATTACTTAAATTCAGGCGTGATGCAAACCCGCGTCTTCTACCAATTTGTGTCGCAGACGCTAGTAACAAATAAATTTAAATTAATAAGCATTATGCGTTAGTGCTTCAAAAATACTTTGTAATAAAAAATTTTAAAGTATGCCAAAGGATACCCCAGGCTGGGCTAATTTTTATTTTGCCGGCCAACAAATATAAACGCATTATATTAATAGAACTCAGTGTTAATTTTTTTTTATTACAACACCAAATTCCTAAAGTAATTTTTTAAGATTATATTTAGCTTTGCATATTTAACCTCAGAACCTCGAAACATAAAGAAAATCGTCTAAATAACTAAACGAATGGTATACTAGAGAAGGAACAAGACAGCGTAGGAGACCATATCAAAGATGGAGTGACGATTAAAAGAAAACTGCAGGAGTACTGTTGAGCAGATTATAATACAAGAGCAACTAGGTATTGCAAGAAACTGAAGGAGACCTATGCGTAAGCAAAACAATCTGCGTAAAAACCACTCCACGTAGATGTAAAACAAAAAAAATACTATAAAATTAGGAGCACAGTAAAAGGTAGTCGTCTGATGTAACAGAAGTTGCATGGAGAACTAAAGGGATTAGGTAAGTTGCGCGATGAAAGGTACTCTGTGTCGCGGTGAGTGCGAGCGAGATAGCATGCGACGCAAGCGCAGGCCGCTACCTGCGGTGATACCTACGTTTTGTACATTCCAACTTGCACATTATTCCAAGCAATATAATAATAATAATTAGGTTTTATTCAACATAAAGGATACATATTTTAAGTTTGAATATGTCAGACTTAATTTACAACTTAACTCTAATAATAAAAATGATTATTTTGCCATGTTCTGTTAGAATATTAAGTTCATTTTAGCACTTAAAAATTTGCCCAAAAACGTATGGCGGCTGGGTATTTATTATTTTTATCTCCTTTCTGCTTATTCAGATTCTTATGCTAATTCTATATGGGGGCGATAAGCGCTGTCCCGCATGGGCTCTAATGTGCAATCAGATACGTACTAGAATATATTGAAAAATGGATGATTAATTTGAACAAAAATAACAGACATACGAAGTAAACAAGTGCCTGAAGTAAAAGCTGGAAAATATCATATAAAAGGCTAATAATTCAGGATAAGGCATGTAGGTGATGTAATGGTCGGAGGCGACAAATAATAACGTCACTGAACTTTTATATATAATTTGCGAAAATGTACAGATTAGACAGTATTAGCTATAGAAGATATTGGCGCAGCGCAGAGCGCGCCCGCTCGCATCTCTGTACGGACTTGAACTGTTTAGTTAGACGGTGGCGGTGTAAACCGCACCCGTATTATCACAAAAATGAAGGTTATTTTAAAACTAAACATTCCCCACCCTAGTGCTGGCTCTGCAGGTTCAGCACTCAACACCAAGTGAAATACGTGCGACGCGAGCTGCCGACCTCTTCCAGATGCCAGTCTTAGTTTTCACCTCGACTAGTCTTATTCGACCATCTTTACCTGGATACAATTTTTGGATTATACCCTTCGGCCAGGTGTTCCGGGTGCTATCAGGATCAACAACTAGAACTAGGTCACCTACCTGTAATGGTTCCACTTCTTCAGTCCATTTTGTACGGGGTAGTAGATTAGGTAATACTTCCTTCATCCACCTCTGCCAGAACATATCGGCCAAAATTTGTGACTTACGCCACTGTTTTCTCGAACACATGTCAGTACTATCAAACGTACCAACCACAGGCATATTTGATGAACTACCTAAGAGAAAGTGATTTGGAGTCAAACACTCCAAGCTTTCAGGGTCGACTGAAACATGCGTCAGCGGACGGCTGTTAACCATGTTTTCAACTTCCGTCATCAGAGTTATCAGAACTTCTTCTCGCGGTGCGCGCTCGTTCAATATTACCTGGAGTGAGCTTTTCACGCTGCGTATAAGCCTCTCCCAGGCACCAGCCCAGTGCGGACTTTTTGGCGGTATGAAATGGAATTCCATGGCGTTATTCACACCTGCTGCTCTGAGAGCGTCCATATCCAAGTTCTGCATAGATTGCTGTAGCTCCTTATCGGCACTTCTAAGGTTCGTCCCGTTATCTGAGTATAGGTGACTGGGCCAACCTCTGCGGGCTGCCATGCGTCGCAGGGCCATAATAAGAGAGTCTGAAGTAAGTGACGGAACAAGCTCTAAGTGAATAGCTCGCACTGTGAGACAGGTAAATAAAACGCCATATCTCTTCTGCCTTCCCCGGCCGATAGTGACCTCCATGGGACCAAATAGATCCAGACCGCAATATGTGAATGGTCGATAATGATGTGCAACGCGAGCGTAAGGTAAGTCGCCCATTCTCGGAACTTGAGGTTTACATTTTCTAATGCGGCACAGCATACAGCTGGAAACAACAGCTTTAACCGTTGGCCTCATTCTAATTATCCAATATTTTTGTTTCAGGTTATTTATTACCATTTCCTGATTCGCGTGTGCTGCTTTGAGGTGGGAGTGTCTGACAATGAGACGTGCGATTGCATGTTTACCATCTAATATAATTGGCCTTTTTGTTTCCAGGTCTACATCGGATGCAGCATCGATTCGCCTACCTAGTCGTAGCAAGCCGGTTTCGTCAAGGTAAGGTGACAAACTTCGAAGTTTGCTATCACGTGATATGTTTTTACCTTTTTCCATTGCAGATATTTCAGCTAGAAATGAATCCGCCTGCGCCTTCTTTAGCAGCAAAACCTCAGCTCGAGCCATCGCATCGCAGTCTACCTGCCCAGTGAGTCCTTTACACTTGTCAATAAATTTTAGTACGACCGCCATAGCGCGCCGTAAGCGGAGCCAGCTGGAGAAGCGATGCGGGTCTGGGACAGGTAAGTTCATTGCAGACTCTTGCACCACGGCAACACACTCTGTATGTTGATAATTCTTATCTGTAATATCTTCAGGCCATAATGATTCATCCATATATAAAAAATCGGGTCCAGAGAACCACTCATTTTGAAATAAAGAGTGGTTAAATTCTTCGCGAGTTCCCATGTCGCTAACATTTCGTTTTGATTCTAAATATCGCCATTCGGACACACGCGTGAGATCATCAATTTCTCCTAACCGATTGGCTTCGAATGTTTTATACCTACGCGTATTATTCCTTATCCAATGAAGAACGGTGGTGGAATCGCACCAAAAGTATCGACGTTCTGGTACTATTCTATGTTCTTTTACAATAGTATTCGCTAGTCGCGCGGCTAGGACGGCGGCTTGAAGTTCGGCTCGGGGAACGGTCATTGGTTTTACTGGTACCACGCGGCATTTACTCGCTATGAATGCGACGTGTACTTTACCGTTCACCTTCCAACGCCAGTAAGATACTGTACACATTGCTTTGAGAGAAGCATCGCTTAGCGTATGTAACTCTAAGCACGTATAGTTCTCACTGGCCGTTGTAGCACAATGCAGCGACCTAGCAATCGGCGTAGGTGAGCTACGCCCTTCGTAGCAGGTTTCCGTCACGGAACAATCGAGCGCGGGGGGCAGTCCTGTAGGTATCGTAGACTCACCAACCGGTTCTCGGCTCAAGCCGCTCCTGATTACGCGAAAACTTGATTAAAACAAACGCGGAAGCAGCACTTTGAAACAGCAATTTATCAATTAAACGTAATTCTGTTAATAGCTTCATTATGACAAAGTACAGTTCCCGACAGTTGTAACAATAAAGATAATCGGAGTATACTTTATGGGAGAGGCAGAACATGCTCGTCAGGGATGGTGTTCTAATCTTCAGGGTATGCAGGAATACCGTACGGCATATAGATCTAGTACTAGCAACTGCCAGCAATTTCGTTTAAGTAGTAGGCTCGGTCGTCGACCTCGCCATAACCCTCTATCCTTCCTGAGTTTTTCTTTCATAAGAATCTTCTCCTGATAATAATTAACACAACATAAAAGAATGAGCGAAATGGTTCCATCCGTTCACGGGTGATGCGATGACCAAGGGATATAGACATTAATTTTAATATATAATTCAAATTGAAATTCAAATAATTTATTTGCTAGAATACAAACAATAAATATAACATTTTCAGTTGTTGTACAAATGTGCTGCGTCTGTATTCAGCCTGCAAGCAGACGTGCAAATGATTGGTCTGAAGTCTAACTACAAATTAAACGTTATCTTAATTAATATTTTGTAATACCCTGCATATCTAAATATTCTTTAACACTATAAAAGCAATTATCTAACAGTCACTTAGTAAGCCTCTTTCTAAAGATTTGTCCATCTAACTGTTTCAAATCATCAGCTAATTTATTATATATGTACTTTTATATATGCACACATTTCTTTTATAAATGTCCTTATGGCACATATAATAAGTTTTTGTAGTGCTTACGTTTTTGTCTTAGATAAACTTCACTTCGTGCCTTAAAATATGAAGGATAATGTATTACAAAAATGCATACTTCTCTTATGTACAAGCATGGCAGCGGTAAGATTATATATTCCTTAAATAAAGGTTTACATGTATCTAAGTACCAGAATTTATTGAGTACACGAATGCACTGTTTTTGCACCTTAAAAGCCTTTGCCGAGTCTACTGAGCTTCTCCAAATAATTAACCTATAGCTTAGGACTGACTCATATAGGTACTTAGATGCCCTTCACAATGACTTATTTGAGGTTTTTGTATGGGGATATTATGTGGGCAAACGCTTGGTTGAGGCTACGGGTGACTGAAATGCTAGCGCCTGCTTTGGGCAAAATGTGAGCACTGCCAAAATTTTGGTCAATTTCTCCCCACCATGGGGCTTATAGATACATTTTTAATGTTACTTTTCATATTAATTTTTAAAAGAATTCATAAAAATCGTAGTAGCCATTTCCGAGAATCAGATTATAAAAATACATGTATATAAGAATTTGTCGATAAACTCTAAACATAGTTATTAGAGACTTCAGTGGAACTTTCTAAAATGTACCTACATTATTTAAAACAACATATGTTCTCACATTTTCTTGTTACTATAATCTAAAACAACATGTTCTTTCAAGGCATGTTACCAATTATTCACAACTCGCTAACACCTTCATTGTATTAAATAACCTTTCTCTACACAACAATACGGAGCTATCAATGCACGCTCGAAGGGAGAGGCATAAAAGACCTTGTTTACAGGGTTGTCACTGAGGGCTGTAAAAGTTAGGACATCGAAAAAAAAAGTTTGACGCTTTATGACGACATTTTATTTTCAGATTTGAATAATTAGGTATCGATCCAATCAATTAAGTCTAAAAATAAAGGATACAAACTTTCATACAAACTTTTTTACCCTTAGGGGTTGAATACCAAAATAACTCATTTAATTTTTATTTATTATTTAAATATTATAACTAGCCTTCACAGACTCCAGAACTTATTCGTGTGAAAATATTAATTTAGATAAACATTAAAAAATGGTGTTTCTTCATATTTTTTAACATAGCTCTATATTGTTACAATATTTCGTATCTAGAAAAAATACTCTACGCAGACAAAGTCGTGTGCAAAAGCTAGAAAGAAGAAGCTTTATATAAAAAGTGATAATATTGTTTTATCAGATATGAATAGCCCTTAAGGCGCGCTCGTATCCTGATAATAGTAAAAAGCAGAATCTTTAAACATCTAGTGTAACGAAACAGATCAATAATATTGTATGAAAAAAATACTTAGGTTAGAAAAGGAACAGGCAAAGAGTAATAACCGAACATAGTTCCAAAATATTACTCGCTCTCTGCAGAAAAAAAATCCTGAATAGGTCCATAAAAATAAACTTTGACGTCCAAACTCTCAGAATTTTCAGCGATAGCACTATATTTTTTTTAGGTAATGCATAGCCAACATATAGTACTAAATTAGTAACCAGCAGTTTTTTCAATTGTGTTAGTATGTATCGAAATATATTAAGAAATCATTCAAAATTAATGCATTTTCGCATTACATCGTCCAATATAACATGCGATTTTCAACCATACGTAAAGCATCGTAAATTATTTTAAAATTGGGGTTGTACCGCGTCTTAAATTATACTGTGACATACTTTGTCTTAACATGAATTCTCTGTAGCTTCTGTTATTAAGTATAATACTCATAACACGTAATCTATAATTGCATTGAGATTCTTCATGCAATTATTGTCGTGTGCCGTTATGAGCCGAAATCAATCGCGTCGTTCGCACACCCGTTCCCTTACAAGCCCACGATAATAGTGAACGAGCTCAATACGTCATCACCGGATATATAGCATATATAGATAAAGCTCACGTCACGAACACAACGCTCGCCGATGGAAGGTTTTTGCAGTCGTGCTGGTTGATGATCAAAATATAAAATATTCTTTAAATATATTATTCTTTAAGTTTATAACAGAATATTCGACGCACATTTCGTGACCGGATGAGTGTTCCATTCGGGTTGAGCATTGGAATCAAAGGGAACGTCAAACTGGGGCGAGACAGTTGTGAGCATTTACGGCGCTTACCGGAACGCACCCTAAATAAATTTGAGAGTGGGTTGTATAAATGTCCACAAGGTCAACAATTTTGTGCACATACATACCAATTAAACAAATGAAACTATAACGAGATTAGTATAATGAACACGGTAAGGTTAATAAATAATTCTATAATTGTAATTCATAAACAAAAACATACAAACAATTTGTTAATCAATCGTTTAATGCTAAGCATGTAGGGATAGGCACATCCTACGAAACACCCTATGACAAAACCTTTGCATTGGCAAACATAGATTACCAACTTATATTTTTATCGACTGCAAAAGGACGGTTATGTTTTTGACCTGTACGTAAGTATGTGTGTCCGTTTCAAATTCAAATTCAAATTCAAATATCTTTATTGCATATCACATAACTAAACGGTTGATACATAAAATGGTAGTTCCTGTGATACCCCGTAAGGGCACTGCAACTTAAGAGAGGGGTACATTACTTATTTGAACCTCTAATCATAATCATGTTAAACAATAGATAGTTAAACAAATATATAAAAAGTAATCATCAATAAAGAACGTGCGTTTGTGAAGGTGTGTGTGTGTGCGTATATGGTGTGTATCAGTATGTTCCTGTTCTAGAGACGACCATTTATATTATAGTATTATTATTATTACATTAATGTATTATAGAATATTTATAGAATCTCTATTTTACCCAAGTAGATACATATTTATGTTGTATAATGTAGGTAAGTGTGTATGTTATGTAATTAGGTATTTTTAGTAATTTTAATTGTTTATTACAGTTTATCATTCAAATATGTCTGTTTCTATGTCCGCTTGTAACTACTCAACGGCTCAACCGATTTTGATGATGAATACATCCTTAGATGCATCTTGATATTTTTGATAGCGCAAGTGTCACTAGAAACATATATTTTTACGCGCAGGGCTATTATGTGTATATGCAATCAAAAGTTGTTTGAAATCAACCATCAAGTGACTTATAGACACATGGCGTCTATAAGTCACTTTTGGCAAATCCAGTCATCTACTTACTGTTATTTTTGCTTACTGGAGTTGCCAAACATGACACATTTTAACCGACTTCATTTATTTTAATGTTATTTTGACGGTTTAACTTACGCGGATCTAGTCGAATATTTGGACCGGTTTCGTGCCGGTCTAGTACTAAAGCAAACGCAGCCGGTTACGCCAGTACTAACGCGAACGCATCCGGGTGCACTACTTGCGCCATCCTCCATGAAGAAGTGACCCGGACGGTCACGAAACCGGTCGAGATATTCGACTATACGTACGTACGCGTAAGTTAAACCGTCAAATAACATTAAAATGTGTTATACTTATGAAAGTTTCTACTTCATTTAGTTTGCAATTTCATTGCAATTCAACTGAGATACGGAATTGCCCTGCTGACTGCGGCGAAACTAAAAAGAAGGGCTAAGATTTCGTGCGCTTGTGTGGGCTGTTAACTTCCGTTAAATGTAGTTAAATTTTAGTTATATTTCTTGTTTCTAAAATGGCCTCATTCTTTTAAATTCAGCATGATGTTCCCGCAGGACTATTATGTATAACGTTCCTGTAGTCCCGACCCGACTTGACGGCGCTTGGAGGAACACCCCGGGTTTTTGGTGGGTATACGGACTCCCTCAACCACCGTGCTCCCCCGGGGGCGGTGGTGTCTATAAAAGATTTTCCCGGGAAAATAAAGGGCTATTATGTATCTCAGTTGCTAACAAAAGTTGATTAAAAGATTAAAAACATGTCGGTCTTACTTTTGTCAGCTCCAATCGGCAACTACTAACATTTCTTTGACAGGCCGGTTGGCGCAGTTAGCACCCCTGCCTTCTGAGCCGCTGGTCCCGGGTTCGATCCCCGGACAGGTCAAGCATTTGTGTTCATGAACATGTCTGTTTGATCTGTGTCTGGTATTTTCGTGTAATATGTATTTAAGTAAGTATGTATATAAGTCATCAGGTTACTATAGTATAGGCTCTGCCTAGTTTGGCACATGAAAATCTTTATGTGGATGTTGTCCCATATAATTATTATTATTATATTATTTCTGCTCACTGTAGTCGTCAAAACTGACATCGAACCGCCATTTTTTTAATTACAATCTACTTCTGTTAGCAACTGAGATACATAATAGCCCTGCAGAGCATGTTTGCAATTATATATAGATAGTATCGTTATTAATTAATACCTTTATTGTAATGAACAGCTTGTCCCTACATTTGTAACAATTGATTTGTAACATTTAATGTCAATGTAGGACACGCGTAATAGACATCCTGTATAAGCACAGGGTTGCCACTAATATTTATAATTTATTGGAAACTAGCTGCGCTCCGCGGTTTCACCCGCGTGGGTATGGATGATGATGATGAAAATAAAAAAAACTAAGTTACTCCTTCTAACATCAACTATCTGCCAGTGAAAGTCCCGAAAAATCGGTCCAGCCTTTTTAGAGATTAGCCGGAACAAACAGACAGAAAGATAGACCAAAATTTAAAAATATATTTATTTATGTAAACACCGTACATAATTTCATAATGCATTTTGTGAAAAGCTGTTAATATAGAATTACAAACAGACACTTCAATTTGATGTATCTGTATAGATATATAGATTATGGAAGGGAGTAAATTCATTGACCTCCAAATTTAGTAAACTACGACTAAATCCTAACAGCCAAATTAGCGTACTATTGACACCTTTTTTTTTGTGCGTGGGGAAAATCTTTTACAAGATACTCCACTGCATAGAGGGTACAGTGGAGTTATGTGAGGTTCTCTGCGGCTCTATGAGGACTCACTAAAACCCCCCGGTGGCCAGCCTCAATGCCTGTCAAAGGGATCTGAGATCTCCTTAGGAACGCACCGGAGCCCTTTTCATACAGCGCCTGTAGCACATCTAAAGGGTAGACTTCCTACCCCCAACTTGCTTGCGGTTTACGATGCCACATGCCACACTGTGCCATCGCCTTCCCTGGATCTGTCACCGGACACTCAGGTCCCTCAACCCGGCTGCCTACAGACCCGAAAGGTCCACTTTAGTACTACACCTAAACCAACTTCCGGAGTATTTGTCAGAGCAAAGTAATGTATAATTGCGATGATGAGCGAAGCGAGGTCACTGGTACTGTCGAATGAGGATAATCAAATTGGCGTTTTAATTATGGTGATCAGTTACAATTTATTTAACGTTATATTTTGCTATATTTGGTGATAAGTTAAACATAAGTGATTCAGAAATAATTAAGAACATGACCCTTAGCCTAAGTTTTATCGTGATATATAGATTCCTTATGACACTTAGTTTTAAGCCTTTCTTGTTGTCAGACATATTCGATAGTTATTCGTTATGTACTATTAATACCTACTATATTATTATTTAGTATAATAGTTTGTATTACTTAGTATAATATATGTGTGTGGTATGGACATTAGATGACATTACTTATTAATAAAATACGGTACTATATTTTTAAGATGTCAAATGAAATGCAATATTAGTAAATATTACGATATTGCTATCATTGATTTTGTTTATTTTTCTTGATTTATGTGTTTGCAACGGTACAAGTGTACAAATTCATGACACGTTGTTTTTGTGTTAGCTAGTCAATTGCCTTAAAGAAAGTTTTAATAATGTATCAATCGCTTTACTAGAACGTGACTTAAATAGTGCAGTGACTTCTTGACAGACTTATATATGTGACTGTGACATAAATTCTACTTGAGTAGGAAACATACGTGATGTATAAATACTTATATAGTAACATAGTTATTAACTTGTCGAATTGGAAGTGTCCGAGTCCACTTATAAAAGGTCCACTTTCGATTAGAATTTTATGGATCTTGTATCCGCGACTACGTCTGCGCAGGATAAGTACTTCGAGTAGCTTATTATCTTCTCCAAAGCCGTGTTTATCTTTATACCAAAATGTCATAAAATATTCACATGGTTATATGAGTAAATTTAAGTACTTAGTAAATCAATCAGTAAACTCTAATAATAAAATGCAGTACCAGTAATTAATGACCATGGAAAAAACTGTCATTATATTTCATTGTCCTTGACGGTCGCTGAGCACGTCTAATGTATCGAGCTGTCAAAATGATAGTGTGCTTTTGACTTATCTATCAGAAAATAAAGAATATAGCTGAATAAAGCTAATATCGCAACGTACCTTTTAACACCCAATACGCCGCAGAAGCTTAAAGAAACATCACCAGCCCGTAAGGTAAATAAAACGCCCCCCTTGAATTCAGAGCTCAAAGCATTCATCTGCTAATACGACAAATCCCTTGATTGTCACTATGTACAGGCAAGGACAAAAATATAAAGCTAAAAAAACAAGTAATTCAGTTAAGCTAAAAACTGCGTCCCCTTTGCTAACTTTTTCGGATTGCCTCTGAAAGGTAGGCAAACGGTACATCCTTTCCCATCTTAACTATTTTTATTACCTTACACAAATAGTTTCATATCACTAACTTCCCTAGTTTACAAACATTTTATTCATTCTATTTAATTGAATGCGTATACTAAGCATTCAATTAAATAGAATAAAAAGAAGTATTCTTCGAACTTTCTATAAGAATTATGTTGAATATGGTACTTAAGGAAGTCGCGGTCTTAAAGGTTTTATAGGTCATAGGAATTACTTTGCTTCTTGAATGTTCCACAAAGTTTCATGATAAAAATAGTACTTATGGAAGTCATGGTCTGAAAAGAAATAGTAGGTAACATGACCTACATATATAATGGTAAAATAGCACTTGCGGAAGACATAGACTAGAGAAGCTAGTAGGTTGTAGATCTTACTAGATGTCTATAATCTATATATAGGTACATATGAATGGAACTTATTGGGTGGGGCTGCAGGGGAAGAGGAGTGTCGGTATTGTGAGGCGCCACTGTCCCTATCCTCTGCAGCTGATGTAGCAGGCGATGGGGCGGGCTACTGACCTGACCCATCGTAGGGGAACTTCGGGCGCCCACACTCGGTAGAGTCTGGTGTCCATTTGCGGGTTTAGTCCCCCAAGGCGGTTGCGGTGAGGCGCGTTATGTGGTCTGGCGCAACGGTGGGGACCGGCAACAGATAGCCGCGGCGGGTTCACAGTCGTGTGCGAAAACGTTCCTACATTCCCGCGAAAAGCGCCGGTGCCAGAACATCGCAGAGCTTTAGTGAGTATGCTGCCTTTTTGGCAGAGAGTCCCACATAACCACCGTGCTCCCTCCAGTGGCGGTGGTATCCATAAAGGATTACTTTACGTCAAAAAAAGCTGTCTTTTAAAACCATTCTTTACTCAAAGTCTAGTGTGATACCACTGTGGACCGCATCATCGCTGTCCATCAACTGAAATAGCGGTCAAACATTAACCTATCAAGTGTAAAAAAATACTTAATAGGTCCTCTTGAGAGGGCTTGCGGATTTATAAAGACATATTGTTACTTATCCAAAGTGTGTACCTTAGTAAAGCTTTTTGTGGCGTAATGTGTTAGGGCTTTTAGTAAAACTGTGGCTTCGCCCGCGGGAATATAACTGCCAAGTACTGCCAACATAAAGTACTTGTACATTTTTCCAGGATCCTGTGTTTAAGTACACAGCCTAAAGTATTTTCTCTCAAATTTAGGATTCCATAACATTCTCTCTTTTTTTTCAAATTGTATTAGGAAAAGGTACAAGTAATAGGGGCCCATATAACCTGATGAAAAGTGTTTACTGCCTAGAACAGATGCATTTCCTCACAAGTTTTACACTGCGTCCGTAACCCTTAGACATTAAGCTGTTAAGTCTCATGTGCCTCTAATTTCACCGGCAACCATAACCGATCCAAAACACAGTATCGCGAACATGACTGCTTCTCGGTAGAAAAAGGTATCCTGGCAGTTCTACCCTGGACGAACTCATTAACAAAGAATTTTACCGCACTTAAACGTATTATAGAGGCATAGGTTTAAGTGCATTTATAAGATCACTTCGTAGTCGGTCTGCCTGTGCCATTTTCTTTTCAGAAAACCTTAGAGGTGTCATATTGAAATGATTAACATTTATTAACATTAATTTATTAACATTATTTATTATATATTAATTTATTATAAATTATTATATATTAATTTATTAACACTATTATTATAAAGAGGAAAGATTCGTTGGTTTGTTTGAATTGAATAGGCTCCGAAACTACTAAACTGATTAGATAAATTCTTTAACCATAAGAATTCTACATTAGCCCTGATGTCCATTACTTATTATAAGTTTTGGTACATCGTCTTCATCATCCTTCACCACACGGGTGAAACAGCGGAGCACAGGATACAGAAATAATAATAGATCAGAATAAAAACAAGAAATGGTACTGTTTTCTAGGCATGGTGTGTTAAGATCCTTATGCTGTTTTATTTTGTTCGTTTGATTATTTTTTATCCTGCCGTTCGATTCTCTAAGAGCAAACATCGTTGCATCTTTGACAACATCCGTGAAACAAATGACGAGATGACAAGAAACGCTGGAAAAACAACCTTATGTGAGCTCGGCGACGAGCGCATCGCCGAATCATTAGAGAATCGCACGGCTGTGCCGAACCGCGTTATTTTGGTGGCATTATTTGAATATGTAACTGCTTGTGGGATTTTTGGTGTTCAACTTGAACTGTGCTTTGAAAGGTCGTCGATAACGATTGTTATCTCTATCCCTTATCCTACTAGTTATTTAACCTATAAACCCGCGCCGGTACACCGGTGGCCAAATCTATACATTGAATAAAGCGGCGCTGGTACACCGGTGTATCGCAGTCAAAACCCATATCAGGACTGAACATAAACGTTAACTGTTCAAATATATAATACATATCGGTTTATTAGATGTTTTTTTAATACTAATAAGCGCCTAGAAATCATTTTTACATAGAAATAGAAATTATTTTGGTTATCAGTAGGCTAGTAAAAAAACAATGGACGTCGATACCATATCTCTTAAACTTTCGCAGCAGTGCATGTGCTAGTGTATTTTTTTGGTGAATAAGTACAATTTCGAGGTAAAAACCTAAGAAAAAGCTTATAATTCTCTTATATTATGGTTTTGTGAGCAATTCCTGTAATTTGATAAAGGCAGCCGCCATATTGTTTTGATAACACACGGGACTACGATTTTGAGATCTATTTGGTTAGCGTTAGAGTATATGTTTGTATGACAATTTGTGGATTTATTATTAATAATTTATAAAATACGTAGTATAGGTTTTCAGGTGTGATTGTATGTATACTCCTTTTACACCTGCTTGGGAGATAAAATTGGTCTTTATGGAATTTATTTCATTTGTTATTTTTTTGGTTGAGGTCACCTCTATAATTTGACTAAAAAGAAACAGATAACATACTTAATCCTTAATAGAATAAAGGAAGATGTACTGGGTAACCAGTGTAAATTTACGCCATTTACAGATATAAAATAGAACAAATAGCTGTTATACTACGATTTTACTCCTGCAAACGTTTGCGGCGCGCGCTATTTTTTTAAATAGTGAATTTTCGCGCGCTTTTTCCTTTCGATTTGGCGCCAAAATATTTTTTATTTTTAAGCTACTTCAAGGGTTAATAATAAGTGTAAGTGCCGTGGCGGTGCCGGCTTAGAATAGCACCCCCCAACTCTACCCGTGGGTGCCGTAGAAGTCGGCTAAGGGATAACAAATCAGAAGGTGGGCAGCAGCACCTTCCCAGTATTAAAACCTCAAAACTGCGCTCGCCAACCCGCCTGCCAAGCGTGGCGAGTATTGGCAAAAACCCCTTCATGGATTGGACAAAAAGAACCAGGCCCCCAGTCCCCGGCAGCCCCGCTATTCCTGGCTACGGTAGCAGCCACGGTAACGGTGGGGCAGGGGGTGCTAAGAATCCCCGGCAGACGCCCGGCTACCACCCCCAACGACGACGACTGGCCCTGGTAACACACAACATACGCACGATGAGGACAGACGAGGAAGATATATGAGCTGGAAGAAGAAATGAGTAAGCTACACTGGGACATTGTGGGGTTATCTGAAGTCCGTAGAGCGGGTGAGGACACGATAACCCTAAAATCAGGTAACCTACTCTATCACCGGGAGAGCGACCAACAGTCCCAAGGTGGTGTCGGGTTTCTCGTCCACAAGTCCCTTACTAACAACATAGTTAAGATCGATAGCGTTTCCAATAGGGTCGTATACCTAATACTCAGAGTATCCAAACGATATTCGCTGAAGGTCATTCAGGTATACGCACCGACGAAGTCGCACCCGGATGATGAGGTGGAGGATATGTATGGGGACATTAGTCGGGCCATACATACCTCTGAAACGCACTTTCTAGTTGTTATGGGGGACTTCAACGCGAAGTTGGGTAAGAGAAGCGAGGATGAGTCGAAAGTGGGGTTATTTGGCTATGGACAACGGAACCGTAGGGGACAGAGGTTGGCCGACTTCCTGGAGGAAGAGGGACTCTTTATGATGAACTCTTTCTTTCAGAAGCCACCTCACAGGAAATGGACCTGGCTGAGTCCCGATGGTTCCACGAGAAATGAGATTGACTTCATTATGACCACCAAAAGGCAAATATTCACTGATGTCTCCGTGATCAACAGGGTTAAAACCGGTAGTGATCACCGAATGGTAAGAGGCACGGTGAATATTAATGTCAAACTGGAGAGGTCTCGTCTGATGAAGTCTACGCTCCGACCCACTCGTGCCCGTATTCAAGACCCCGAGAGCTTTCAACTTGAGCTATCCAATCGCTTCGATTGCCTTGAGAACATCGCTTCAGTGGACGAGATCAATAACAGGTTAGTAGAAACTGTCCATACAGTGGGTTCCAAGTACTTTAAACCCCACCGTACAGATAGGCCACAGAAACTCTCCAACGATACCCTCAACCTCATGGCTGAACGACGCTCATTGAAATTGCAGTCTTCGAATGATGCTGAAGCATATAGGCTGCTCAATAGACGAATATGGAAGTCCTTGCGACACGACATCTGGATCTTTAATACAAACCGTATTAAAGAGACGATAGAGCGGAAAAAAGGCTCCAAAGTGTTTGCAAGAGACATGTCTATTGGGCAAAGCCAGTTGACGAAGCGAGGAGACGGCAGTGTAGCGTCGACCAAAGCGGAAGTGTTAGGAGAGGTCGAGAGTTTCTACGGACAGTTATACACCTCGGTCGCTAAACCTGTTAGCAGCTCGGTCAAAGACCCAAGAGCCAAGCTGACCCGACATTATACCGAAGATATCCCGGACATCAGCCTGTACGAGATTAGAATGGCCTTGAAACAGCTTAAGAACAACAAGGCCTGGTGACGACGGTATCACATCGGAGCTTCTGAGAGCGGGTGGAACACCGGTACTTAAAGTCCTTCAGAAGCTCTTTAATACCGTCTTACTCGAAGGTTCAACGCCAGAAGCATGGAACAAAAGCGTGGTGGTGCTGTTCTTTAAGAAAGGTGACAACACTTTACTTAAAAATTACAGACCCATCTCGCTTTTGTGCCATGTTTATAAGCTGTTTTCGAAGGTCATAACGAACCGTCTCAGTCGCAGGTTTGATGAATTCCAGCCTCCGGAACAAGCCGGTTTCCGAAAAGGCTATAGTACCATAGACCACATCCACACGCTACGGCAAGTTATACAGAAGACCGAAGAGTATAACTTGCCTCTTTGTCTAGCGTTTGTGGACTATGAGAAAGCCTTTGATTCGATCGAGACGTGGGCAGTGCTTGAGTCTCTCCAGCGGTGCCGTATTGACTATCGGTATATTGAAGTGCTGAAGTGTTTGTACAAAAACGCCTACATGTCAGTCCGAGTACAGGAGCAGAGTTCGAAGGCAATTCCATTGCAAAGAGGCGTGAGACAGGGAGACGTTATATCTCCGAAACTGTTCACCGCTACATTGGAAGACGCCTTCAAGCTTCTGGAATGGCAAGGACTTGGCATCAATATTAACGGCGAATACATCACTCACCTTCGATTTGCCGACGATATTGTAGTCATGGCAGAATCCATAGAAGACCTCAGTACAATGCTCGAAGGCCTCCATCGAGTTTCCCAACGGGTAGGTCTTAAGATGAACATGGACAAGACGAAAATTATGTCTAATGCCCATGTTGTACCTACCCCAATATCAGTTGGGAACTCAGTTCTTGAAGTTGTTGACGAGTACATCTACCTGGGACAGACAGTCAAACTAGGCAGGTCCAACTTCGCGAAAGAGGTCAATCGTCGAATCCAACTCGGCTGGGCAGCGTTCCGGAAACTTCGCGAAGTCTTCTCGTCAAAAATACCTCAGTGCCTCAAGACAAGAGTCTTCGACCAATGTGTGTTACCAGTGATGACTTATGGCACTGAAACGTGGTCTCTTACTATGGGCCTCATAGAAAAGCTCAAAGTCGCACAACGAGCTATAGAGAGGGCTATGCTCGGGGTTTCTCTACGCGATCGAATCAGAAATGAGGAGATCCGTAGAAGAACGAAAGTCACCGACATAGCCCAGAAGATTAGCCAGTTGAAGTGGCAGTGGGCAGGGCACATAGCACGCAGAACAGATGGCCGATGGGGCCGAAAGGTTCTGGAGTGGAGACCACGGACCGGCAAGCGCAGCGTAGGTCGTCCACCGACACGGTGGACAGACGACCTAAGGAAGGTCGCAGGACGACGTTGGATGCAGGCCGCTTCCAACCGGTCCTTTTGGAAAATCATGGGGGAGGCCTATGTTCAGCAGTGGACGTCCTACGGCTGAGATGATGATGATGAATAAGTGTAAGTGGTGTATGCCGTGCTCATTGTAACAAATAAATAACGATTGATTATACTACGCTTATTGCTGTACTATAACTGGATTGAACTTTTGTAAATATTAGAAAATTAAATATTGGTTTAACTGATAACCTGCTGTTTCGTGATCCTCAGGGTCACTTCTTCATAGAATACGCATGCACCTACCTGCGTCTGCGCTTACAATGGCACGTTAGTTAAAATGTCAAAATCTTCTTACTTACTTCACTTCAAATTTGCATCTTTAACTTCTAAGGATAGCAAACACTCACGTTAGAGATCGAATACTTCGATCCGGGTGTCGAGCATATCAAATGCTCAACTCTTCGGGCGAGTGCGAGCAGCACGCCTCAACATTTCACGAGCAGCGATTGCGAGCTCAGTAGGTCCACCATGAGTTTACAACATTAACACCAATCGACGCTCGTTATCGACTGCCGCAAAAAAATTAATGAAAAAAGAACAGTGCCACCTTGCGGTCAATTGTAGAACTAAAATTGACAGCGAGTACGCCAATCACAAGCTTAATAGGTAGGCGACATCGAGTATAGACTATAGATGACATTTATGTTGCCAACTCATGGTAGAGCCACTGATATGCTCAAACCCGGGTCGACGTATTCAGATTCATATTTATTTATATTGTTAAACTTTGTCACGTTATAGATTTTATACATTTATACTAAATACTTGTACAAGCATTACATGCATGCATGCATGTAATGCTTTTAAACGCATTATATTTAACCCACTAATACTCCGTTATCCATTACAAATTATAGGCAAAACTCGTATATGTAGAGAACGACCAATAATTTTATGTGCAACTTCTTGCGACTTCGTTCGCGTAGTAGGATCAGCCTTCGGCCTCTTGGTGGTCTTTTCTTATTTTTTAATGTTAGAACTTTTTACGCAGTATTAGAAAACGTTTAAAAAAGATGAATGAAATCGGTAAAGCCTTTCTCAAGTTATACCTATATATATATATACATATATATATATATATATATATATATATATATATGTATATATATATAAATGCTGAAATGCTTATCTATGTATCTATTATATATATATATATATACATAGATAAGCATTTCACCAGCTAGACAGTTGTTAGCCAAGTGTTTTAATGACTATTATTGTAGTTTTTATTTTTATGATTATAATGTATGTATATTGTCAAGAACATAAAAAATGTTCTAAAGTTAGTTCACATCACTGTAACTTTTTATAACTAAATTGTCTATTCGTGAAGACATTTTATGTGCCTACTATTGTCTAAAATCATAACTACTTTGTATACTGGCTGTTGATCTTTCAACGAAATAAATAAATAAGTATACGACCCCTAACATGAGTGTTAAAACTCACGAGAATTATAATACAAAAAAATGCAAGTAACATTATAGTTTAACACTTGCGTGCGCGACTGTATCTCACCAACGATATCTGTAAAGGCGTGCCGCTATCAGTGGCATTACCTCGGCTTGGTAAACAGCTGTTCGTGCTGATATAGATATTCCTTATAATTAAAACAAACTGTGCTTACACTCCGGAGAGCAATTCTCTCTATAACTGTGTCCTGTATTATTATTATTGCATTAAGTTCAGTGAATATCCGGTTCTTAACAAAGGTATATGTAGTTGAGGCTGTAGTAAACACAAGGCTGAGGGCCTAGTACGAAATTTTAAATAAGTGTAACGTTATTGTATCCTTGGCGTACCTCCTCCCTCCTACGTAGTGGGGTCACTGGTGAAGAGTCGGGGACCTGCCTACCTACGGGGCCTACCGCTGGGGCAAGATGGTGAATGCTAGCGCGACCCCATCTCACGTCAGCGGATGACTGCTCACGGAGGATTTTAGTAGGTCTGAGCCCACACACTCCCATTTGTCACGTGTCCGTGGCGGAAGGGATGTGGACAACATTTCCACCCCTCAAAGAAAAAGATAAATAAGTTCAGTACAAACTATCATTTATGTTGTATAGCTGTGTCACAGAACCCTATAGTTTGTTTTAGACAACTTAAAGGTAGTTTGGCACGTTTTTACTGTTTACCGTTTATAGCTATTACTGCCTTTAACCTACGTTTAATAACTTAACATTTAATTAATTTTACGGAGTTGAGGTTGAAATTGACGTACGCTTATAATTGATATATACAGTTTCAGCGTATGGATATGGGTTTCCGTCAGTCGTTTTCACTGGCTTGTCTTAAATATGAAACGTCGTGTTCCAGAAAACATATATTAGTGTAATCGGTGTCTACACAGGGAAATGGTAGATTTTACTGTGTAGGGAAAGCTAAGAGGCTGGGGTTCTAAGAGCCGTTCTAGTTCTTAACCCTAATGTTGAAACAATGAGCTATTGCGGATTGGCAATTGTGAACACACGAGGTGTGGTGCGTCAGCGGCCCTATAAGAATAATAATCCGGTGTTACCCGGTAAGACCTACATGTCCTTTCGAGGCAATAAGCAGTTCAATATACCTATAATAATTAAAGAGTTAACTTTAGAAACGGGATATTTTTATGGGGTTGGCATTAGAATAGCCCAACACGAATTTGGTGATTTTAAGAGTTGGATCTTATAGATAATAATTTTCTCTACGCTTTGGTATCAATTTTAGAGCGAGGAAATGTCTAGTTTTCTAGAAAAACTAATTTCAATTTCAGATTTTTGATTCGACGATTCTCTATAAATGCGTGTAACGAAACGACTTGGTGCAATGAAAATGGTATTAAAATAAATATTTTAATTATTTGAACTATTATTTTATTGCTAATTTAATTTACAATACTTAATTACATAGTTTATAATACTTGACATCGATTTTATTAAATTACAACCACCCGGGCAATTTTGCAGACTCAATTGTTGAGTATTTATGGAGGAGATCTGTGGAGGCCAGTAAGAAGGATAAGTTTTTCGAACTGATAAAAGCTGTGCAATATGTATACAAAATATAAGTTAAATACTTTCTAAATTTTGTTTTATTTTTGTCCTAGTTTTGCACCTATATGATTTATTTCTAATGTAATTCAAAATAGCTGTGACCATCAGGGCTAGCACTCTTATTCGAGTCAAGGGCACTCTAACTTGAGTTGGTTAGGTTCAAAATAAGAGACAGAGCCGACACAGAGCACCCCGACTCCACCTAGTCTTGTGGCTGACACCCCTAGATTGTATATAAAAAGTGCGGGAGCCAGAAGCTCAAGGGAGGTCCTGAGAGGAGCGAGCCAGACGAGGTTGAGCGGAGCGACGGGGGGAGGTGGCGAGCGAAGCGAGCCGGCGACCTCCGTAGCGAAGCGAAGACCGAGTTTGGCGAAGTGACACTCAGGGGCGACCGCTAGAGCTTCTGGCGGGAGCCCACCCAGAGTCAAACATAGAACACACCAAAATAGTCAGTACTCCATGTCCAATCCATTCATATTTGTAAGTAAATATAGTTAAATTCAATATATAAACGTTATAAATTTGAGGTTAAGTTCAAAGAAAATTCAAAGTAGTTTTTCGCAAAAACTAGGCATTTCCTCGCCACGAGAGTAGTGTCGGAGGACATCCCCCTCCCCCCTCCCTCCCCCCTCCCCCCTCCCCCTCCCCCCCTTAAATTCGTGTTGGCCTATTCTAATGCAATGCCTTTTTATGTATTGTATTTATTTTGAGCTCTCGATATTTCGGCACAGTTGCACGAAGAAGTTGTGAAAAAAGCTCGCGCGCAGACTCCGTGAGTTATGTGTGTCGAGACCCAGATCGAGTTCCAAGTTGCAGTTTATCAGTGGTAATAAAACGGCCGACCATACCATGATAGTTCGAAAATACCTATTATCACAATATTGCGTGAATGGTACCGACTTCAACAAGTTATTTCACACTTTTTAGTGCAGAAGTCAGTTCAATTTATTGATTAAAAAAAACATGGTATGTATACCGTTTCTAAAGGTTATTCTTGCATTAGTGGCCATGTCAGTTTAATGCTTATTTATTATTTTTTAATAAAATGCTACCTGGTTCACCTAATGTTCGCCGTATGCCTATAGTCATAAAAACATAGTCTCATTCGAATGTACTCATACTTATTTTACTCGATACCACTAGAAGTATCAGAACAAGGAAATCAAATCGGTTCAATTTTGAGACAAATACTTACTTATCTGATTTCAAATTCCAATTAAGCTGGAAGGTAACCTCAAATTTCCGATCTTCGCCTTCCGACGGATTCTAAAATAGGAATACCGTCATTGCTGTGAACGGTTTTGATCGTTCTGAAATAAATACGAGTATTTACTAAAAAGCTGCAAATGTCACCATCTGATAATCAATTGTAATCGACGACCATGATGGTTTAATTGGTAAAGACGCTTTCTTCGAAGCAAAGGCCCTGCTTCCTGCTGGTGCCAGGTTCAATTCACAACCCAGGCAAATGGTTGTGTAATAAGCATACATATTTGTCCTCGGTGTCTCTTGGACGTTTGTGATATGTTAATGTCTGTGTCCAGGCCTCCCACGATACAGGGAACCCTAGTACCAGAACATAAACATGAAGAAATAATATTAACCATCAGAATGTTCGTTAAAGAGGTCGAAGAAAAAAAGATAAAAATATATTTACATAATATACATATAAAATAAATTTCACCCGCTACTAAGAAAACTTAAAATAAAAAAAAATATATTATGTTATAATTTTTTTCATTTCTTAACGAACTTTAGCTTCCGGAGACGAAAATTAGAATAAAATGTTATTTATTTTTTTCGTTTTATATCTTTCTTTTTACAAGATAAGTGCTAAAGAACTTAACTTAAAAACATAACTAACTTTAACTTCGGTAACACGAACTATATCGTACTAATTGAGTAATCTAGTTGAGCAGTGTATAAGAAGTGGCAGTTGAGCAATCTAGTTGAACAGTACCCATTGAGAGAATTGATCAGCGGGTATTACCCACTGCTCAACTTTTCTTATTTGGGCAAATACCAGTTGAGCGGTTGGACCCATTGCTCAACTTTGTGCAGTTGAGCAATCTAGTTCAACAGTACACATTGAGAGAATTGATCAGCGGGTGTTACCCACTGCTCAACTTTTCTTATTTTGGCAAATACCAGTTTAGCGGTTGGACCCATTGCTCAACTTTGTGCAGTTGAGCAATCTAGTTCAACAGTACACATTGAGAGAACTGATCAGCGGGTATTACCCACTGCTCAACTTTTCTTATTTGGGCAAATACCAATTTAGCGGTTGGACCCATTGCTCAACTATGTGCAGTTGAGAAATCTAGTTGAACAGTACACATTGAGAGAATTGATCAGCGGGTGTCACCCACTGCTCAACTTTTCTTATTTGGGCAAATACCAGTTGAGCGGTTGGTCCCATTGCTCAACTTTGTGCAGTTGAGCAATCTAGTTCAACAGTACACATTGACAGAATTGATCAGCGGGTGTTACCCACTGCTCAACTTTTCTTATTTGGGCAAATACCAGTTGAGCGGTTGGACCCATTGCTCAACTTTGTGCAGTTGAGAAATCTAGTTGAACAGTACACATTGAGAGAATTGATCAGCGGGTGTTACCCACTGCTCAACTTTTCTTATTTGGGCAAATGCCAGTTGAGCGGTTGGACCCATTGCTCAACTTTGTGCAGTTGAGCAATCTAGTGCAGTGAGGAAAATGTGTTTATAATCTCTTACGGTCTTACTTATAAACGCTGCATAAAATTAAATAACGGCATTTAGTTCAGCGCAGAACAGTTTTTTTAACCCTTCAAGGCTCGTTGTCATTATAACAATGAAATTTCTATTGTGTCTGGCCGTGCGACCTTTGATGCATTATTGCGCAAGACTGAATGACGTTATTTAAATTAATGCATTTAAATAATGCATGTTTAAAAGTAAGCCTGTTAAGTTTGTCTAATTTTAAGACCGTAAAGTTCATATCTAAATGTTGAGGAGATTATTAATTTACCTACTAATTTTTAGAAATCCTTTAACGATATTAAAAGGTAATATTAGGTGACAATTTCGCTGGAAGCACTATAAGGGCAGAGATGCCATAATATATATCTCGTCGAGTGCTAGCCCAACATTGCTACTAGCACTCGACACAAAATCTCCTGAAGATGGCTCGTGCAGAGGCGAAACACGTGACGAATTAGTTTGTTTTGGAGGTTGCTTATTCTGTATACGTCCTATTTGCAGTTCATGCGGGAGGGAGGTGCACACTCCAACTGCCTTATGCATTTTTTCAGCAGAAGTGTCACTAAATAGTTTTTTTAATGTTATTTTGGAAACGCCTAAGCACGATGCTCACCAGGGGCCTTATTGACTTTGATCATCAAACAAGTAACACGGCGTGTTAAGATACTTCTAATGAATAATGGTTCAATTGTATGGATCTTACGGTCATTCCCTGAAGATATCGTAATGCACCGAGTTACGTGTTTTAATGGTCATAGCGAATAAAGCCCCAGAAGTTAAGTGGTGACCACTGCCTAGAACAGATTCATTTCGTCACAAGCGACGAATCGCACTGCACCTGTAACCCTCTGACATTAAGTTGTTAAGTCTCATGTGCCTGTAATTTTGCCAGCATACCTTCAAACCAAAACAGCACTGCGAACATTTCTGATTAACGGTAGAAAAAGGTATTCATGGTAGAAAAAGGTATTCATGGTAGACAAGGGTATTCATGGTAGAAAAAGGTATTCATGGTAGAAAAAGGTCTTCATTATAAAAAATGGTATTCATGGTAGAAAAAGGTATTCAGGGTAGAAAAAGGTGTTCATTATAAAAAATGGTATTCATGGTAGAAAACGGTGTTCATGGTAGAAAAAGGTACCTATTCATGGTAGAAAAAGGTCTTCATTATAAAAAATTGTATTCATGGTAGAAAAAGGTCTTCATTATAAAAAATGGTATTCATGGTAGAAAAAGGTATTCATGGTAAAAAAGGTCTTCATGGTAGAAAAAGGTCTTCATTATAAAAAATTGCATTCATGGTAGAAAAAGGTATTCATGGTAGAAAAAGGTATGCTACCTCGAACTCATAGAGTACTGCTTTTTTTTTAAATTAAAATAATAAAGCGTCAATAGCGATACCCTTTATGTATTGCTATTGACGCTTTACATAAAGGTTGATAAATTTTAGCAGATAAAATGTTACCCTTTTGAGATCTAAGCGCTTTGCGTTAGAGGTTAGCAGAAACATAAACATAACATGCATTAGGTAATTCTCACAAAAGCAATAAATTTAGAACAAACTTACTTCCATTTAGGTCCCCAGAACTCAAGGGTGAGTATATTGACTGAGGACTAAACTTAAACACAAAGTTTAAGGGTATGGTGAGGTAAGTACTTGTTTACTGGACGATAATATTAAGAGAAATCTTTGCCAGACGTCATAACCACTAAGCCACCGAGACACTGAATTTATCGCTCTACTTCTTTAAACATTTTATGGGGATAGAACGCCATCTATCGAATTGTTTGTGAATCTTTCTCCGATCACTAAAGATTTTTACCAACAATACATTTTCTTCGCAAGTCTTCTTTGTTTCTACTTTATTATTGGTAAAGCACAAAAGTGCATATTAGCTTAAGTTACTCATTATAGCATCAGCTAGCTTCTTGTGAAAGTCCCAACAAAGTTAGTTCAGCGGTTTTAGAGATTGGCCAGAATTTAGAACAACTTATCAGCACAAGATTATTTTTTTATGAGGTGCATATTCGTATAAGCATATATTAATAGTAAAAAGCTGTTATTTTTACATTACAAACATTCATAAATTTTATCTATTTTTTTTTCAATTTTCTTGTACAGGTGTCTCAGTAGCCTAGGAATCATGGCGTTTGACACGGTAAGTCAAAAAAAACGAAAACATTTTGGACTTACCAATATTTCGGAACAGATACATGCACCATGTTCACGGGTAGGGTGATGCAGGAAGATGCGGGTGGATGTGATAAAAGTTCGAAATTATTTAGGAGCAGACAAAATGGTCTTCTTCAGTCGGCAACAGGCAGAATGGTTGGAACTTGGACCGCAAAATATATTTATATTATTAATATCCTTATACCTATATCTGATATGTAAAATGTTGACTAGTATAAACAGTCACATGGTGGTTTAGTACTAGTACGAGTAGTACTAAACCACAGTTTTTCAGTGGTAGTGCCAGGCTGTAACCCCACAGCCGAATGGGCCGGCATGACCGGAGAAGTACCACACTCCCACATAACACCGACGTGAAGTAACATAGCTTGCTATTGCGTTTCGTCGGTTTGTGGGAGGTTCCGGAGGCCCGATTCCCCTCTTCCCCATTCTCCTTCTCCTTCCCCGTCCTCCTCCACCCGACTCCTTTTATCTCTTCCTCTTATCCTTCCTCAAAAGTCGGCAACGCATCCTCGAGACCGCTGGTATTGCGGAGGTCCGTGGGCGACGGTATCACTTACCATCAGGTGAGCCGCTTGCTTGTTTGCCAACCTATTCCATGAAAAAACGTAGGTAGACGCCTTTGAGTATATATCTATAGTAGATGCAAATCTGTTGCAATTCTGCACATAGCAGTGTGGCGCAAGAGAGTGTTGGTCTACCTTCTTTCTCCCCCTTTTATTACGGACACGACTGGCACTCGAACTCGTTTGTAAGTCTCGACAATACACACTGATTTTATCACTGTGCACGAGTGAATCGTGATCTACATCCCGTGAGTACTAATTATAATTTAGCTAACACCCGCAAAATTCTACAACCATGCACGACTTGTTTCTATATTTATAGATGAATGAGATTATTGTACATATAAAAGGTCAAAAGTAATCTCAAAGGGAGAAATAAAATCTCCCCAAACATAAAAGGAACTTCACGCGTTTTATAACGCGTAAATTTCAGCCTAAGCCGGTGTCATTTTATGTTTATTCAAAGCCTAAATGTCCATTAAAGTGCTCCCATCCCTCATCAGCGCAACTTTAGCACAACGGGAGAGTACCCTTGCCGTTAGGGTGACCACGAGAAATAAAATGACAAGTAAAATTTGAACAATTTGAAAACCAACTTCCATTCTATTCAGTGTAACTCAAAAACTACTGAAGCGAATTTGATGAAATTTAAATAGGACCACACGAGAAGCACCAGCTTTTAAACAATAAATCAGCTTTTAAAGAATTTTGGGAATCGGTTCACCCAGTCAAAAGTTATGAGGTAACAAACATAAAAACATCAAACATCCTCCTTCTTTTTGGAAGTCGGTAGAAGATATAAAGTATTATTGAACTCATAATCCAATCAAAAAGCTTTTGTTATGCTTCTTTTGTTTTATATTTATAAAACAATTGGCTGCACTTATCGGTTTGTATAGGATGCATTTGGTGAAGGATGATGATGATGATGAATCCAAATATATAATATATTATAGCCTGTGTAAATCAGGGATAATGAAGCAATTTTTTTAAAAGAGAGTAGAACTTATTGTGAATGAGTTTGTCCGGGGAAGTACTGCCAACTGCCAACATACCTTTTTCTACCATGAATATTGTTTTTTTACTACATTTAAAGTGTCCCAAAAAAAGCAAGATTTATACGTACCGTAGTCGTACCCGGCAAAATATTTGCAAAATAAGTCGGATTAAACACTTCAAACAAAGTTCCAAATACTTTAATCCTCGACTTTAATGAGGGCCCCAAATTCTCTGTCACGACCGCCAATATGTATCGAAGGTCATAAATGAGAATACATAATTACTTACATGGAATTTGGCGGGAAAAGGCCTAACAGAAAAAAATGCTGTTATTTATTTATAAACATTTTCTTATTTTGTTCCTCAAATTTGGACGTTCGTGATATGAGCGTAAAGTAAGTGTACCAAATCATGAAAATTATTTTTGTTTTCAAATGTAAACAAATTAAAAAAAGAACATTTAGTGTTACTTACAAACGTGTTTGTGTGTCTGAAAGGCGTGTCTCATCCTAACGTTTCAAAATGATATTATTTTTTGTCGAATCAATAAGATATTTTTTATCACATCTATTCGAAAGGGTTTTATTCTTCGTAATCAGTGAACAAAATAGCTTTTAATCCCCTCAAGGGGAAAGATTTTTGTTTTTTTTTTTTTTTTATTTTTTTTTATTTTTGATTTTTTATTCCCAAGTGGGAAGACCATATAAGTTTTTTGAATTTTGGGTAGAAATTATAATTATATTTAAAATTCCAATCACCAAAGAAATCAATCACTAACATTGCATGAACGCAACTAGGTAACGGTAGTAAAGAAACCGAGCGCCAGATAAAAAAAATGTTAAGAAGTAAAAATACGTGCGAAACACATTCTGCCTTAATTCGTATAGTAATGGCTTACTGAAGTTCGTATTTTTGTTATATGTAGTTTAATAAAAAATTGTTAGTTTTCCTGAAGTACTAATGAGAATGAAATAAAATTGTGACGATGCATTTAAATCATTGCTTAAATATAAACATTAGCCTTTTACTATTTTTATTTTATGTCTGTTTTTATTTATTTGTCAATAAATAAATGTGCTATCCATATTAAAAAGTAAAACTTAGGTACTTATTTTCACATAGAAAGTGATAAAAACTAGAGTTTCCACCTCGGAAGCAACACTATTAACCACACACTTTGCAATTCCTGTCTCGTCCCACGAGTCAACGGTTTAAGTCCGAATGGCGTACTTTAGAATCCTTCGCTTCGCTTTAGATTTTCATCGATTAGATTATATTGTAAGACCCTTTGTACAACTGCATCACTAGTGTTATAATGAAAAATAGGCAATGATTAAATTTCATACCTTAGTTGTCTGCTTACATAGGTATGTACCGACGTTACGTTACAAGACACAAACGAGTGCATGGATTAGAGTGGCCATGGCGAGTATCTGTAACCCTGCTATACAGGCTCGAAAGAGACCTAGTGCGGGGTGCAAAGCTTCCCAAGGGTACGCTAACTATGTTATTAGTTAAATAACATTGTGCATTGCCTTAGGTATGTCTACCTACTTACACAAATATTGTTTGTACCAAACATGTCTATAACATCATTAAATAAAATTATTATTATTATTAATCCTTTTATTCAAAATAAATCACGGATTTCATCCGGTCCTTTACATAGGCATAAGTGGGGCTGTAGCCAACACTTACAGGCCTGTTTGGTATAAAAAATACAAAGGAGTATAAACAACAGAAACTTTTGGATGGATGGTGACATGGTATATCTATTATAAAAATGGGTAAAATGACAAGGCTATTGAAATGATTTTATTAGTGATAAAAAGATAGTGGGATATGGAAGAGACTACGGCACCTGCCAAATTCAGACTCATTTTAAAATTTTTGGGCAGGTGGTGACTAGCCACCCACTAAACGGGCCCCCCATAAAGGCCACCATGAATGGTAACAGAAGGGATAACGTTGGTGTGGATGGCTAAAGAGTGTCGAGAGGTGTGCTGCGGTTTCACTAGAGCGCTACTACCGGCGTTATGCCCTTTAACACTTCCACCCTTGGAGCTTTTTGTTACTTGTTGCCGCCCCTGCGGTATTATTATTATTCACATTATTTATTTCCTTTTCTTAAAATTACATTTTTTACAATATTTCTATATACAATAAAAAATAATAAATAAAAAAACATTGTAAAAAACCTAATCCTAGATTGCCATCGGCAGCGGGGCAGGACCCAAACTACCAGTGGTTAGGGCTGCAGACTGAGGAACCTCCTGACAATACGTGCCGTGTCAAGAAGTACTGCCTTCTGTATCTGTCCCTTGATCCAACCGTCTAGCGAAAGCCTCTTAAGATGTTGGTCGAGGCTTTTTGCTATAAGGCATTTTGCTGAAACCAATATCGGGACAATTATTGTCGAATCAACATCCCACATGGTGGTCACCTCATGAGCCAAGTCAAGGTACTTGCTAAGCTTGTCCTTCTCAGCCTTCACGAGGTTCTCATCATGAGGAATGGTGACGTCAACAAGCATTATTATTATTATTATTCCTTTTATTCAAAATAAATCACGGATTATTATTATTATTATCCGTCGATGCGCTCGTTCACGAGCTCACCGATGTCAAATACTTTATGAGATATCGCCAGTGTACATAAGGTGGTTTTTCCAACGTTTCTTGTCATGTCTTCATTTATTTCACGGATGTTGTCAAAGATGCAACGATGTTTGCTCTTAGAGAATCGCACGGCTGGATTCAAAGAAATACTCTCGCGATAAAAATTGTTGTTTTCTCCCTAGGCAATTTTTATTTTTGTTTGACTTTGTAAACATATGTATTTTCTTTCCTTTCAGAGAAACATCGTTTCATACTTTTGATACTACTTTCACATGTTGATTTATTAATAACCTTTAATCATTTTAGAATGATATATAGAAACAGTTACACAATTAATATGTTTAAATCGCTTTTTCAGTTTGTAAATGTCTTTCTTCCAGGTCATCGTTTTATGCTTCTGACCCAAAATAACATATTGCGTCACGCATGCTAAGTGAAGTTCTCTTCTATTCTTCATATTAAGTGTATTAATATTGAGGAGGTAAGGAGTAACATGGTCTCTTCTGAGTATATCTGGCTTCTCCATACAAAACCGTGAAAAACAACCGAGCGCACGCATTTTGTATCCGCTGGATGGTATTTTCTACACTATGTAACATACTGTGAAACAATAATTGAATGGAGAGATTACTAAAAAATACAAGTACAATTTAAAAAATTTAATACCGACTTCCATTTTATTTAGTTATTGGAGTGTATCTCAAAAACTACAAGAAAGAATTTGATAAAATTTGAATCGGACCTCACGGGAGGCACTAGCTTTCAAACAAAAAAAAAGAATATTCAATCGGTACACTTAGTCGAAAGTTATGAGGTAACTAACATAAAAAAATACAGTCGAATTGAGTACCTCCTTCTTTTTTGGAAGTCGGTTTAAAAATAAACTAATTACTATACTACAAGCCAAGTAGTGTATAATACTATACTATAACTTTATGAAAAGCATTTTTGAACTATTCATTTATATGTTATACAAAACTAAAGTCTCTGTCAAACATCATATTCACTGCAAGAAAATCCTATCAATTTAATTTTACTTTGAGTTCATTTTATTAGTATTCGGACCTCATTCTATTATCCTGGAAAATCAACATCTATATAAACTTTCCAAATCTGTAACTCAGGTAGGAGCAGTAGAACTCCTTGTAAAGATTCGTCGATTCGAATTCGTCCTGAGAAGTACCACCACCACACCTATTTCTACCGCGAAGCAGTAATTACTGTTACAGCATTACTGTTTTCTTGTTTGACAGCACCTATACCCTATGGCTGCCGGGGAAATTACAAGCACATGACTCTTAACAACTTAATGTCTCAGGGTGATGGGGGCGCAGCAGGCCTAAACAAAAGACGTTTCTGCACCCCTAGCACGCAGCGGAGAGTAATAGTCTTTCCACCGTTTTTATCCACCTATCAGTGGAAATAATTGTCTTCTCCATCTTACAGAGCACGGCAATCGGGGAAAGAGATAAAATGTTTCCTTTTGACGTTTCTCGTAGACAGTATGTCCCGCTACTCCCGCTACAGAGCACGGACTCGTCGAAAGTTGGATATAATTCTCTCTGATTGACATAACACGGAGAAAGGTTATCATCTTCATTGAAGGTGGTAGATAAAGTTATTTTCATCCAAAAATGTCTCGCGCATATTATAATAAGATTTTGTAGCGGGAAATGGAAACAATGGAAAGAAAATTACACCGAAGGTATATCCGAAATATCACAACCCCTTCGATTACCCAAATAATTAATTCAGGCACATATTTCGGGTCAATAATGAAATGGCGTTGTAATGCATTGCAGCCTTGAAATCATACGAATGGTTTGCCGGTGTCTATCAAGGTATTACTTTCCTATCTACATTTTGTGAAATACCTAAGTTAAATAATTCTTATTTGTTTTTAATCTAAAATAGGTCCCCACTTCCATACGCTTATTGAGTACGAAATAAGATACTACATATGGATAGCACACGCTACTCAGAGACTTTTGTTACATTTGCTTTAAATGGCACCTACGAAGTACAAACCGTAGGAAACGCTACTCCCGCCGTAGTTAGAGATAGTTTAACCACGTGGATAAACTATCCTCTGGCGTTGCCGTGCTCGCAAGGGAGATAAAAATGACATGGTGGAAAAGATTTCTTTCCTCTCCACGGGGAGAAATAGTCCACTGCCCGTGCTAGCCGTGCTGTTAACGTTAACGCCAAACGACTACTCCAAAATGTATGGCGTTGACTTTACCTGTGGAAAAGTCACGTGACGTCACGCAAGATTCGTAGACAGGACCCGGGAACGTTCTGTCTGTAGCGTGTACGGAAAAACGCCTGCTTGAATTTTGTCTAGGCCAGCAGGGCAGACGTAATACATTGCTATAGGCAGAGGTTTCCTATTATCGGCTTCAGTAGGCCTCGTACTTGTACTGTCGCTTCTATAATCACATAAAAAGGGCCCATTGACTTAATAAACATTTCAAAAGAGTATTTTCAAATGCACTAATCCAAGTTTCTAAAAAACAAATTATCATTTACCCTAAAAATGGTGTCAGCGAAAAGTTACAAATTCAAGGTTTTCCACGTTACATTATTATATCATACAATTTTTTTGTAATCCGTAATCTTAATTGACCAAGTTACAAGCATTGCTAACATTGTAGGCAGTAGACTTCTAATGGTTAGTAACATTTAAGTATCTGATGTGTGCACAGCCAATTACAGGCACAAAGGTGTGACCTACATGTTGGAGACACATATATCAAAGTAATTGACGTCAGGCAACATACTCAGGTTATATAGAGCCTCGCCTTATATAGAGAACGAGTGCATTTTATGTGACTTTACGGCTGCACGCAGCTAGCTTAATAAGCTCAGTTACTAGAGATATATGTACGTCCAGACACTTTTTAACTGACTTCCAAAAGGAGGAGGTTCTCAAGTTGACGCGTATATTTTTTATGTATCACTTTTTTACTGAATAGTTCAATTTTTATAGTTTTTGGTGGAGTATACTTCCAAGGTGGTCCCATTTAAATTTCATCAAATTCGGTCCAGAAATTATTGAGTTACACTCCAATAACTGAAAAGTGTTTAGTCTATATTAATGATATCCTTGTTGACGGTGAATGACAATCGCTCACGTAAGTAGCAATTTAAGGGCCACTAAAAAGGGTTACCATTTTTTTAACATAACATGGAAGCGACTTCAACACTAAAAGTGTGTAATAGCTCGTCGAAATTGGTACTGGTATTATTGTGGTAATAGGTACTTTGGAACAATCATGGTAACGGCTTCCACAAGTTATTTCACAGTTACTTTTTATTAGTGTGAAAGTCAGTTCCATTTTTTGGTATTTTTTTAAACATAACGTACTACGTTAAAGTTATGATACGCTAACCTATAAAACCGCGCTGGTACACCGGTAGCCAAATCCTATCGTAAGCGGTGATAGTCCAGGGGGCTGATTCCACTAACAAAATTGCAATCAAACCGTAGCTGAACGGCGACTTTAATGCGTATTCTTATTCTGATGCTATTGAAAATCAATCCTTTCTTTTAATGCCAGCGATCGATCAAAACTTTATACACTACTAACTCGATGGATCATGAACGCGTTGTTAACTCATATCCGTATAAAGTAATGTCTTATACGAGTATATATTTATTAAAAAGTAGCGTTTAAATTACATTTACGTGACTCTACGTTCCAATTTGTGTACAGAAATAGTAAAATGGCTTTTCGGGTAATTATCGAACGACAACCGGAGTTCAACTGAACTGCAGTTGCAGCGGGATAGATTGATGAAATAGCAGAATTGACCTCCAGGTGTAATAAGGATCAGCTGCGATTCTGACGGCCACTATTTCAAACCTTCTGGCATAAGCTAACATTGTGATGAAAGCGACAAGATGGTGGCACTTTCTCGTGCCCACCTGGCTCACATTCAAGGTTTACAAAACCTGTCACTAAGCCAGTGTGACCAGCCCAGTTTAATCTTCCGAAGTAGGCATCAGCTTGCTAATCTTATTCTTTCGGAGTCTGTCATGCCAATGGGTGAACCCATTGATTGGGTATACGAAGCGCGGAATTTGGGTTAGCTAATGGATTGCGACTTAAGGTATGAGAAACATATTTCAAACTCTGTTAGCAATTGCTTTTACAAATTAAAAGTCTTTTATGGGATGAGACCACACCTAAAAGAAGAATTGCATGTACAACTGGTAGACACTCGTCCATTCCAAACTAAATTACATGATTGTGTTTGGTCCGCGTCTAAATGTGAGAACAAGCACTGCATTTTAAAAATAACACATCATCGCAAACTTCATTTAGCTTGTCTTTTTATTAGTGTCTCTTACAATATAAAGCTCATTCCTATCTCCACGAAAAATTGTCCTGGATGTCGAGTCAAAGACCTCATGCGCCGCAGCAGATTACGATACAGCTCATGACACAACATCACAGCTCTGCGTCGTTTAGAGTCAGTTTCCGATAGGCAGCGTCGAAATGTTGGAATAGTATACCACCGCCGATACGGAACCTGCAGTATATTGGCAGTTTTAGATTTTAATAAAAAAATTATATTTGTCATCATCAAATTAAGCAGAAAACTCTGCAACATGACACAAGTGTTTATATAAAGCTAAGCATTTTTTTTCTCTAATTTTACATTGGTATTCTTTGTATTTATCGTATACTTTGTATATTATGTGTTTTAAGTGTTTTAATGTGTTTTAAGAGTACTATGTTTTTGTGCAAATTGTTCTTGTCGGTATAAATTTAATGTTCTATTGTATTCTATTGTGTCACGTTCCGTGATGTCACCGGGCGGCTTCTACGGAAGATCAGCGCTGGTTGTTTGAGCCGGCATTATGGTGAGTAGAGGCCGATTAGTGGCAATACCTATTTTTTATAGTATTACTTTTTTTTTAAAAGCACTAACGCTGCTTTAACGATCTCAAACATTGAAATTTATGGAGAGCAAATTCACATCCTCGGACGGGGGACCCGCGTCTTCTGGCTATCCATGTCAGACGCCATTGTTCAACTAGGCCACCGAGGTTCGGGTCTGAGCATCGAATTTTAACTCCCTATCTGACTAACCGTCTTACGGGGACAGAGCGACATCTATTGAACAGCTATGACAGTACTATCCAACCGAAAGAAGCATTATTTAGAAATAGTTAAACTTTCGTAATGACATCGCAACCCTTGTAATTTTTATAGTATTACTTTTTTGTTAATGCACTAACGCCTGCTCAGCTATGCAAAGACATACATGCGAGGTCTACAGTTCACAGATCCACTAGTTTAAAAAACTAAGATACTTGGAGTTACTTACTTGGAGGTACTTCTGGTAAATCAAAATCAATCACATATAAAGGCAGCTATTTAGGATTGTAATTAAAATAATGCATAGAAAAACATAATTGAAAAGTATGAACCTGAGTTAATTGCAGGTTCTGCTCGGTAGAGCCTCTATATATATTTTAACGCATTGTTAGTATTTTAACCTATAAACACGCGCCGGTACACGGGTGGCCAAATCTATATATTGCACAAAGCGGTGCTGGTACACCGGTGTACCGCAGTCAAAACCCATATCAGGACTGAACATAAACGTTAACTGTTCAAATATATAATACATTTCGGTTTATTAGATGTTTTTTAATACTAATAAGCACCTAGAAATCATTTTTACATAGAAATATAAATTATTTTGCTTATCAGTAGGCTAGTAAAAAAACAATGGGCGTCGATACCATATCTCTTAAACTTTCACAGCAATGCATGTGCTAGTGCATTGTTTTCGTGAATAAGTACCATTTCGAGGTAAAAACCTAAGAAAAAGCTTATAATCCAGTTATATTATGGTTTTGTGAGCAATTCCCGTAATTTGATAAAGGCAGCCGCCATATTGTTTTAAAAACGAGTGGGATTACGATTTTGAGATCTATTTGGTTAGCGTTAGAGTATATGTTTGTATGACAATTTGTGGATTTATTATGGACAATTTATAAAATAGGTAGTATAGGTTTTCAAAGTCTATTATACCGTTGTGATTGTATGTTTACTCCTTTTACACCTGCTTGAGAGATAAAATTGGTCTTCGTAAAATTTATTTTATTTGTTATTTTTTTTTGCGGTTCAAGTTTTTATGTATTTTTTCGGTTGACTTTACCTCTATAATTTGACTAAAAAGAAACAGATAACATAATAATAGAATAAGGGAAGATGTACTGGGTAACCAGTGTAAATTTACGCCGTTTACAGAAATAAAATAGAACAAATAGCTGTTATACTACGATTTTACTCCTGCAAACGTTTCGGGCGCGCGCGAATTTTTTAAATAGTGAATTTTCGCACGCTTTTTCCATTCGATTTGGCGCCAAAATATTTTTATTTTTATGCTACCTAAAGGGTTAAGGTTGCATTGATTAATAACTTATGTTCAGTACCTGCCCAAGCTTTGCTCAATTTAGATACGAATACAAAATAGCAACACATGTTCCGTGAGAGTGAGAGAGTCACCGCAATTCAAGAATTTGCAATGCGACTCTTACGCCACCTAGTTTGAGCGAACAAATTGTTGTTTTTCATTGCTTGACAACACGGATAGAACGACGTTTTCTAAATATGAAATCTCTAGATCGATTTATCGCCCGCGAAAACCCCTGTAAACTACATTTCACGAAAATTGCTGGAGCCGTTTCCGAGATCCAGACAATATACACAATAATTGCTTAAAGTAATAGATACATAAGTGTGTTAGATATAAATGTGTGTGTGTGTGTGTATTTTTGACACCTAAATTGGCTAAAAATTGATATGATTAATTATGTATCTCTTTCTTATATAGATCTCGAATTAAGATTATGAGTGTTCTATATCCGGAACCGCATGAATATGCCAATAATGTACGTCGTAAATAACCATTCAGAAACGGGACGGCAATAAGCCCGTATTACTTACCTACACGAGATTACTTATTGGGATTGCATGTAATGAGAACAGTGACGTCACTGGTGAAATGTGCTTGTAAATGGTTTTAACGATGATTAGGCATCATAATACAGCATTACATAATTTTTATTGTATGATTTTTAAAGCACTAATGCCTACTTATCAAGACCAAAAACTGCGGGATTGGATTTGAACTTGTATCTTCCGACAATTCGTGTCAAACGCCATGACCACCAGACTACCGAGGCGAGCATACATACATACATACATTGTATGCATCCGCCCAAGCATCGAATTTGACTGTCTAGATAATTTTAACCGTCGTATTACATCTTCTGTTGCATATATAAAAGGCAATCGTTACCGACTGACGAACTGACTTATCTATAAACACACAAATCAAACTACTGAACAGATTGTGTTGAAATTCGCCACGCAGACAGTCATTATCACGTAGATATCCACTAAGAAATTGTTTTCCAATTTCAAACAACTTTGGTGGAAACAATTTTACGTGTAAAATTGAAAATAAACGTGATAATGCAATAATAACAATTCACCCCCACCTCTCCTCGGGTATAATTCGAAAAATATAGATCCGGTGAAAATTTTTTGCAAACCAAAATTGTAGAAAATCTAATTCTAAACAAGTTTTACTTTAACAGTTTTTCATGTAAAATTGAATATAATCAAGTTGTTCATTAAATAAAAATCTGAAACCCCTCTTTTGGCTTAAATCGGAAAATATAGATATTATGAAAAAAAAGGGTGAATGAAAATTGTAGGAAATATAAATCTTAACAACTTTTGTTATAACTATTTTGCGTGTGAAATTGAAAATAAACGAGTTATTCAATAAACAAAAGTTGAACCTTAAAATCAAGATGGCGGGTGACGCAACGGATCGATTCCACGCAAAAAAAAATTTAGACTGCCTGAATTTACTACTTATATTTTTTTCCGTATCAAAACATAATTCGACTGGGTTATAATATCGCCTAATCAAGCTCCGCTTCGAGCGCTTTCATTAATGCTTGCTACTACGTCAATGAAGTCGCTGGCAGTCGCTAGTTATTAATATATCTGATTCGCATGTATACATACGTTTTATTTCACAGAGGATAATTTGATAAAAGACAGCAGTTAGCTAAATTGCAGGGATGAGAGTAGTTGAAATATAGTGGTGCTTTTTACTAAAACGGCATTTTGCACAAAATACCTACTGCATAGTAAGAACCTATTGTCGCCTCCGGAATTTTCCGGCATAAACATACGAAGCCTCTATTTCTAGGTTGTAAGTTTATGCGCATAACTAATCTGACTTGGCTCGTTTGGGTACTAGGACTTAGCTGAGCTATGTTTTGTGTTAGCTTAATTACTAGTTTTTTATTCTTTTTAGAATTGATTCACGCAATAATAAGCATTCGGTAATCGAAAATTCAAACTAATTTATATATAAATTTTAAAAGTTTACATTTAGTAATTCACGATCTAACTGTGACAATTTTTATTATAAGATTTTAAAGCACTAATGCCTGCTTAGCGAAACTAAAATTTGCAATCTTTCCGTCCCCAAAACGACGGTTTAAATCTAATAGCGAGTCAAAATTCGATGCACGGATGGTATGCATCGGTGGCCTAGTGGACATGGCGTCTGACACGGATAGTCAGAACGTGGGTTCGAGTCTCATCTTTAAGATAAGTTTATAATTAAAAATAATTAGTACAGACTAAAAACGTGTATGTCATCAACTATTTGTATTCTAAATATATAAGGTACTTATTGGTAAATTAGTGCACAATATTGAACGGGTTATTCTAGAATCGATAACTAGTCATAAAAGTAAAAGAAACATATATATATATATATATTATTTGATTATTACGAACCCGTATTCGCCGCTTCACGGCTAAGTGCCATTGTGCGACTGAACACACGACTCGACGCACCGCTAAATCACAGAATAGGTGGCAGTAACTACGCGACACATACCCGCATAGAATAGGTACAACGACGTGCGAACGTTGACCCGCCCGGGCCCGCCGTCCGTTATAGGCTGTAGATTAAGGCATAGACATCAGCTGTGTTAACATTCGCGGGTTCGTACATAGTTGTACCTATTCTAAGTGGGTAGAGGTATGTCTCGCGTAGTTGCTGCTATTTATTCTGTTCTGTTATGTATTGGGGCCGTCGTGCGTTCAGTCGCGCAATGGATATTTGCTACGAAGCAATGAGTATGGGTTCAAAAAATAAAAATTGATGCATATTTGTTTCACTTTCATGAACAGTTATAGATTCCAAACCACCTCGTTTAATATTGTGCACTAATTACCAAAGGCCTTTACTGACTGATTAGTCAAACTAGAGCCTTAAACCACTGCGACTACAAACCTACAATTAGACAGCTGATGCATTTTATGTTGTAAGACTTATATTATCAATGTTTGGAAACTTTATCCTTCCGTCCGATCCGTGAATCGAGTGAATATGCAGGCTCGTCAGCTAGTCTTTCATAAAAATACAATTCATAGGAATGTTCTCCTGTTTACGAGCAAGCCACATACATACCACAACCATAAAGGTTGTGTTGTGGCTTAGAATATTATATACACAATATGTATATCTACACTACCCTTGTTATAAAGTATGTATATATATATATATATATATATAAATGAACCCCCATTTCTCCTGGTCACGCTCTATCTTGAGAACGACTTTACCGATTTCATTCATTTTTTTTTTAATTTTCTAATACTTCGTAGAAAGTTCTTACATGTAAAAAATCTATATTTATAAAAATGAACCCCTATTTCTCCTGGTCACGCTATAACTCAAGAACGGATGGAACAATCTCGCAAATTCTTTTTTTGTAGTGTTAAGGTGCTGTCATATCACGATGTCGATAAAAATGAGGGTTTTTAAAGCAGTTTATATCATAAACAGCGATTAATTTAAAACTACAAAAAATAATTTGACATTTACAAGACTTCTAAGTACACAATGACGGAATTAAAAAGATATTTTAACATACTAGAGTACATTAAATTCAAACATACCACTAAATTTCACCTTTAAAACAGTTTTTCTCTTTATTCACTATTATATTTGTTATGAAACACATATAAAATAGCAATTTTTAATACACATATGACGGATTATTTTTCATTTAAGAGTGCACATTAATTTTTTTATGATTTTTTTAACGTTTTTACGAGATTGAGAATTGCTTGATTTCAAGTAAAGGAAAATGAAGCGCTGAGCTCACAGCGCCTTAATTTATTTTATTGTCAGGAGAAGGTTCTTATGAAAGAAAAACCAAGAAAAGATGGGATGTAATGGCGAGCCCGACGGCCGAGCCTACTACGCGAAACAAGTCGCGGGCAGTCGCCATTATATTATACAAAATGTAATATATAGTACCTTAATTGTAAGAAATAAAGTCAAGGTTACCAAATCTGATTAAACCTTTGTAGACGTAAGTTTTAGCTCAAATTGAAATAAATCATACGTTTTAATTAAAATCAAGAAAGGTTCAGCTCAAATTTCGAACCTACAAAAGAATTACTTTTTCCCAGAAGAATTAAAACTCACTAATAAGGTTGTAAATCTGAAAACTCCTTTCCCCAGACGCTAAACTTGAGCCGCCGCGTATAGAAAAATTGGGGAAATAATAAACAAGTCTTTCCCTAATTGGGTTTAGATATTTTCTGTAATTGCTAGAGAAATGATGCCTGTCAAAGTTTTAATTACAGCATTGTTTTTTTGAATAAGCAAAACAAAGATGTTTTTTTTAATTATACATAATCAGTCCATTATATTCTCATTCCTAAGACTTGAGCCTTCCTCTTAGAGATATAGTAGGAGACCATAATCCACCACGCAGGTCCAGTGCCGCTTGGTGGAAGGCTAATGGCCAACCCATGTCAAAGTTTTCAGGCCGCCTGAAGGCCTTCGACACAGCCTAAGACTGTTGTCCTAAGACAACCGACCGGGACCGACGGCTTAACGCACGGAAGCACTCAGTTAAACAATGCCACTAGCACACACCCATCCAACTCCTGACCGCAGCAAGCATTGCTGAATTTGTGGATCGGCTAAGATCGCCAAGTCAATCTCCGCTGCGAGCGCTTCCGATTATATCAAGGGTGAAATGTTTCAGTGTATAAGGGTTCTCCGAGAAAATTGGTATTGAAAATTAAAAATGTTACTATTTTATATACTAAAAATGTAAATAAAAAAACTCAAGGTAGTTATATCATTGTATTTGTCTACAATCGTCCTTAGAATTAACTTAGCGAAATAGTGGAAGAACTTTTCAACCGACTTCCAATAAGGAATGGTTCTCAATTTGACTATATTTTTTGTGAAAACATAGAACTTTTTTCCAAGTTATTTGATTTTTATGGTTAGTTTTTAGGGTTCCGTACCCAAAGGGTAAAACGGAACTGAATCTCAAGAACCGTGATAACTATCGTCTAACTATCGTTAGACAGTTGAAATTCACACAGATTATGTATTTCTGTTGCCTCTATAACAACATATACTAAAAAACCAGCCAAGTGCGAGTCAACCGATACATATAGAAAATGATACGGGACCCTTCGAGCGCGAGTCCGATTCGCACTTGACCAGTTTTTTATTTGAAAGCTGGTCCGTCTCATGTCGTTTATTTTTACCTCTTTAAATTTGTTCAAGATCTGAGTAGTAATATTTTTAAATAATTTATCATCAACCTAGATTCTTAAAATGTTGTAGATATATTTAATAACAAATTTCTTTATTGCTTAAATTACAAATGACAATAAAGAATCCGTTCACTAAATCGCCTCAGTAGGTCTTGCACGAATAACTGCGTAAGTGTAACGTAACGTGTCGCACGTAAATCCGTACAAACTGTAATTTATCTACGGCAACTCTGACATAGACACCTCATAGTTGGCACGCCGAAGCGTGACACGTTGAAGTTTACGTAGTTAGTTTACAAATACTTTTTCGCATGATTGCCCAGGGGTAACATTTGTTGATGGTATTAATATCACATCCTCTACTTTTATCCTTTTAATGAATAGTCCATTGTTCGAATACCCTCTTTTTACAATGAATACGCACCGCTATATTTTACCCCTCCCAAGGGTAGATAAACCAGCAATTTCAGTTGAAAATACGATTTTAATTTAACCAAATGTCGTTATACTTTTGCGGGAGATAAAAAAATCGGTTAATCTGTGAGAGAGATTTTGATTTGTTCGAGTAAGTACCTGCGAGTTTGGATATGGAACTTTAGGTGATTCTAATTCAAAATATTTAAAAAAATGGTGAGTGTTTTTTGTGATAAGTTTCAATAATATTCACTTTACACAAACTCTCACACTTCTGAGGCTGGAGCACAAACAATTTGCGAAAATGTATTCGTATCGTAAACGGCACCGCGCCACGCTTCGGCTTACAAACTAAGAGTTATCTGTGTCACAGTTGCAGTTGACACTGTTTCACGTGAACGATACGTTACGTAAAAGTCAAAGTCAAAGTCAAAGTCAAAGTCAAAGTCAAAATCATTTATTCAATTTAGGCATCAAAGACTTATGAACTTCAATTTTTCATTATAATGTACTTTAAAGACTACCGCCGCGTTCCAAAATATATAGAGCCTACCGAGAAGAAGCGGCAAGAAACTCGGGGCCATTCTTTTTTTATAGATGTTTTTACTTAGGTACTACAAATATTAGCTCCAGCCTTACAAAATAGAATATAATAATGGTATCAGTTGGGCAAGACACGCTACACTTTGACATCTTAGTACACGAGTAGATAGATCCTAGAGCTGTTTTATCCTCCAAGTAATCCAAAATTTTGTAATAACCTTTTTGACAGAGTTTAGTTTTAATAGTAATTTTAAACTTATTGATAGGCAAATCTCGGATAACTTTTGGGAACTTTATTATAGAATCGTATACATTGTCCCATAAAATAATGACTTATTCTGTGGAGACGCGTTACATGTACGGATAGCTTGTGCTTATTTCGCGTGTTGATGGAATGAGCATCACTCCTTTTATCAAAACTGCTAATGTTTTTCTTTACATACGAGTACATTAGATTTTCATAGATAAACTGAGAGACAACAGTTAGAATGTTTATGTCTTTAAACTTCTGTCTAAGGGAAACTGGGAGCTAAACTGTAGATCGCTCGTATAGTCCTTTTTTACAGTATAAAAATAGAATTAATATCTGCAGAACATCCCCAGAGCAGTATGCCATGAATCATAACGTTATGGAAATAACTAAATAAACTATTCTAGCTGTGTCTACATCAGTTAATAGTCTAATTTTTTTAACAGCATAAGCTGCTGAACTGAGTCTACTAGAAATTTTTTTAATGTGGGCACCCCATTGCAAATTAGCGTCTATAGTAATTCCTAAAATCCCAGGTTAGCCAAAATGATGTAAGGTATGTAGGAAATATGGAAAATGAGGGTAATTTAGAGAAAAGTGTTGACAGGTTGCGTCCAGATAAAAAATATTTAGCATTATAATATTTAATAAATATAATAATAAATAATAATAATATTATTTATTTCCAACTTACAAAGTATTACTTACTAATAGCCTAAGTACTTAGGTTACAACTATATACTAGATTACTATAATAATGTATTACTTTAAGGTAAAATACTTACCTAACTTTATACAAAATATTACGTTCAAAAATTATACTTACCAATATTCGGGGGCGATAATCGATCTAGCTAGGTTTTATTTTTAGAAAACTTCGTTTTATCTTTACCGGCACAGCGACACTAAATCTACTTGACAATAGATGGCGTTGTAAAGAAACACTAAGGCAAGGAGTATTTGATTTGAGGTTAGACCAAGGACCCGTTTACTTACGGGCAAATCTCAGTCGTCCAGGAACTAAAATTAGTAAGAAGTAAGATTATTAACCGAAAAACACACACACTAGGGATCGAATTTATTTAACTTGAATATTATGCCGGTTAATAATTGTTTAATATGTGTTTGTTTAACTAAACTTTGTCAAAAAGGTTATTACAAAATTTCGGATTACTTGGAGGATAAAACAGCTTGGGACTGATCACTCCAGGATCCATCTACTCGTGTACTAAGATGTCAAAGTGTAGCGTGTCTTGCCCTACTGATACCATTATTATGTTCTCTTTTGTAAGGCAACACACTGGAGCTAATATTCGTACTCGTAGTACCTAAGTAAAAGCATTGTAAAAACATCTATATAAAAATAATGGCTCCGAGTTTCATGCCGCTTCTTCTCGGTAGGCTCTATATATTTTGGAACGCATCGCTAGAGTCTTTAGAGTACATTATAATGAATAATTGACGTTTCTAAGTGCGTCTTTGATGCCTAAATTGAATAAATGATTTTAACATTGACTTCCTACAATTTATATACATCACGTAAATCGATCGCTTTTTACTCAAACTCGTAATTAAATATCTAAAAATTACAAATTTATCTCCTATTCACTTACACAAATATTTATTTAAGTCGTTGTCCAACCTTTTCTAACATTTTTCCTCTTTTAACAAAGCGAATGCTCTATATTACTGTTGACAAACAATTAAGCCGCGCGTCTAAAAACGGTGTCTTGGACAACTGAATTCACACAAGAGAGGCTGTTCTATTGTTATCCACATTTACAGAGTTTTTTGAAACGAGTACTATATCTCTTTCAGACGGACTGGTGACACATAAAATGTAAAAAGGAATAGCAGCTCTTGCGTCTGTATATATCTACAGGGTATTTATAAATAACGTATTTATAAACAAAAACAAGGTAACTACTTAAAAAACGATATTAAAAAAATATTTAGTGACACTTCCACACTTTATTTTTTTAATATCGTTTTTTGATAATGGATTTCCGCAAAGTAACGCCTGAATCAATAAGGTAACTACTTAAGTAAAAGTCATTATTTAAGTAAAAGTGATAATGGAAGGGGATTGCATAGCTAGTACTTGTCCATACTAAAAGAAAAAAAACTCTTCTCTACCTTTTAACGTTCGTTCGATTACAGTGTTTTTTTTTCATGCAATCAACACATTGTTTGATATGTTCGTACGTTTAGATTAATTCAGTTTTCATTTCTTAAGTTTAAAAGAAATAAATTTATATTACTTTGAAATACTGAAAATATCAAAACGTACGGGCATAGCAAACAAATGTGTTGTTTGCATGAAAAAGAAAAATCACTTAAGACGCGGTCCAAGCCCAATTTTAAAATAATTTACGATGCTTTACGTAAGGTTGAAAATCACTTGTTAAATTGGACGATGTAATGCGAAAATGCGTTAATTTTGGACATTTTCTTTATATTTTTCGATATATACTAACATAATTGGAAAAACTGCTGGTTAATACTTTAGTACTATACGTTAGATATGTATTACCTAAAAAAAATATAGTGCTATCGCTGAAAATTCTAAGAGTTTGGACGTGAAAGTTTATTTTTGTGGACCTGTTCAGGATTTTTATCTGCTGAAAGAGAGTTATATTTATGAATTCTATTCGGTTATAACTCTTTTCCTATTCCTTTTCTAACCTTTGTATCTTTTTCATAATATACTATCGATCTGTTTCGTTACATTAGAGGTTTAAAAATTCTGCTTTTTCTTTAATCAGGGTACGAGCGCGCCTTAAATCGGACAATATTAACAGGTAGAAAAAAGTTTTTTTCTTTTAGTATGGACAAGTACTGGCTATGCAATCCCCTTAAGCAATTATTCTATTCTATAGACTAGTATTTACCTGAAGTTAGAACTATCAAAGGCTAGAATTCTTAGCCAAGTAATAGTCACCATTTTACCTAAGCAATGAAAACACATAATTTTTCCCTTATATTGCAAAAGTTAAGTTGTACAAAAATTAAATTCTCACACAAGTTTGTACTGTAAAGGATCTATTTAGCTGTGAAAATTCAAATCCCATGTAAAAAAACCTACTACAAGTGTAAATACATATTTTTTTAATGGGTTGTCTTTTTCTACCGACTTCCAAAAAGGAGGAGGTACTCAATTCGACTATATTTTTTTTGTTTGTTACCTCATAACGATATGGTGAACCGATTCTCAAAATTCTTTTTTTCTTTGAAAGCTGGTGCTTCCTGTGTGGTCCTATTTACATTTCATCAAATTCAGTCGAGTAGTTTTTAGTTACAACCCAATAACTGAATAGAAGTCAGTATAAAATTTTTCAATTCATTGAGTAATTACTTAGCCACAAGTAATTACTTGTTTATAAATACGAATTTTAAACCTTCAACGTTAAAATTATTACTAGAAAACGGTTCTGTACGACAACACCAATACCACGCGTATCACAATTTCCGTGTTTTATTTATTTACAAAATACGCTTCAATTTAATCCAAATGTTCGCGATTCAACTTTATCTGTCCGTATGTTTGTTTGGTAGTAGGTTGGTCCTCCTGTAGAGGTCACATTTCAAACCAATCTTGACGAAATTATAATTAGTACTCACGGGATGTACACCACGATTATGCAGGTTTTGAAGTTCCCGATATTTCTGCTCTTTTCTTTGTTTTCTTTTTGTTTTGTATGCTCATAATAACTAAGAACTTTTTTTCACATCCACCCGCATCTACCGTGTCTACTCGTGAACATGGTACATGTAACTGCGCCGAAATATCGGGAACTCCAAAACCTGTCTAATAGTAATGTACATCCCGCAAGTACTCATTATAATTGTAATTAACAACCGCGAAAGTCTAAAACAATCTTGAATAATCTTGTAATGCATGTTCTACTAATCAATATAATTATTTTATCGTCGGCGATTTTGGAGTGGTGGTGGGTACTTTTCCGAAAAAGGAGGAAATTTACTGTGGCACTATATACTAAACGGTTATGATAAAATTTGTTAAACACATTAGGTAACTGATTTCAAGGAGGAACTTGAGCATAATTGGTCAAGTAGTTGCCGAGATAAAACGTTGTGAAATTTACAAACTAGACGATTTTGGTAGTTCAATAATTCTATTTTTGTTTTAATCGCTCTAATACAGAGCTTACAGAGACAGGGTGTAGAAATAAAAAAAAAAACAACAACATCCAACACCACGCAGGTGAAACCGCGGGCCGCAATTAGTAATATATATACGAGTATATAAAATAAAATTGACGTAAAAAAACTAAGAGAAGAAAACTTATATATACATAGGTAGTTAATTTTTTATTGAATTGTTTGCGTGGAACATTGCAGTCATTTTAGAGGCAGGTGAAGACGTGAGTAACTATCAGATATATAACTAAAGAACTAATTATCTAAATATATATTCAAAATATAAACAAAGCAATAAAATAAACGCGGTGGAGACTTTGCACGTCTGCTTATAATATCTACGTTCTTCGGGCCAATTTTAATGAATCACGGATGACGAGGAAATAGCTTGAGCTTCATTCAAAGGACAAATAATGCAATTACCATGTAAACAGAATGTGTAGTTCTTGAATTAAAGATACGAGTACTACGAACTTCTTCGTATAACGTTATTAACAAGTACAATTTGAAAAATTAAATACCGACATGTATTCTATTCAGTTATTGGAGTGTAGCTCAAAAACCGCTGGACTGAATTGGATAAAATTTAAACGGGACCACACGGGAAGCACCAGCTTTCAAAAAATAATCATCAAAATCGGTTCACCTAGTCGAAAGTTCTCAGGTAACAAACATAAAAAGTACATTGGTTTAGAGTACCTCCTCCTTTTTTGAAATTTGGTCAAAAAGTGAGTAAACTCGACGTACTAAGTGGAAGGTATTTGTGAAAGAGTCCGCCTCAGTATGTCCCACTGATTTGCTAGATATTACATCTTCAAGCAGCACTAGTACTGCTTGAAGATCGAATATTTAGATCATTATTAATTAATTCATCGTCATCATCAGGCAAGTACTGCTGTGGTTGAGATTGAGTATTACTAAAACTTTCCATGCACCGTCACTTACACATAACAGTAAATTCATATTTATTTTTTATTAAATTCATACCATCATTACACGAAAATCGAGAAAACACAAATATAGGAAACATAAATTACTAACAAACATATAGTTGCCCCTTTTCCCTTCTCGAAAAGGTGCTTTCGGTAGTACCGTTAATACAAAAAATCAGTTATCTGCCTACGTGTGACTTTTATAGAGCTCTCGTATCTTCTCCCATCGAAGTAATGGCCAAAGTTTGCTAAATCAAATTGAATAGATACGAATTACTAGGCTAACTTCACGAGAACACTTCAAAACGTATGTTTTGAACACAATTATCTGTTTGATTTGTGTCTGGGTGTGTATGTATATAAGTACTTATGTATATCAATCATCAGGTTACAATAGTACAGGCTCTGCCTGGTTTGAGACCTGAAGCCCTTGTGTTGATATTATCCCATACGATTATTGTAATAATTTCCATTATTTCACTGATTTAATTTGTTATTTTACAAAAGCTAATGGGGCTGTAGCCATGATATGCGGGATAAAGGTAACTTAGTACTTTTACGTACTTAACTACTACAAACTAGTACCTAAAATTTTAAAAATTGAATACTGACTTCCATTCTATTCAGCTATTGGAGTGTATCTCAAAAACTACTGGACCGAATTTGATGAAATTAAATGGGACCACACGGGAAGCACCAGCTTTCAATCGAAAATTTTGAGAATTGGTTCACCCAGTCGAAAGTTATGAGGTAACAAACATTTTAAAAAATACAGCCGGATCGACTACCTCCTCCTTTTATTGGAAGTCGGTAGAAAATGGGTAAAATAGTAAGGCTTGTCATTAACTCTAGGCACTACAAGAGCAAACTTTTAGGTATTTGAGGTGGTGAAGCTCTGGCCGTGACAGGAACAAGCGTGCGTCTGTAAACACGGTCACTTTTTCACAGTTTTAAAATATTTAAAAATAAAAGAAGCCACAATAGGAAAAAATTGATAGTACTTTGATTTACTACTTGATTACAAACAAATGCAATTATAAAAATTTAATACCTACTTCCATTCCATTGCTTTGGTAAGATATTTTGCAATATTAATATTATTTGAAACTCTTAACTACGCTCTAGTTTTTTTTTTCAAGTTTCTAGTGTGTCTAAACCGTGCAACGCAAAACATAACGTTTCACTGGCTTTGGTCAGCGTCTTACATGATAAAGGAAATGGCTATTGACGAGACTACGGCACCTGTAAATTTCAGTCTCATCTTAAAACATGTTGACTGTTATTATTATTAATTACAAGATCTCAATTAAGTTTTATTCAACTGACTTATTGCTTCGTTAAGTTTTTACAAATTTCTAATTTGTGATAAAAATTTACCGTGTTTTTGTCAATCCGGCAAATACAGTCCCTTCTCGGAAATACGCGAGAAATTTTCCAGTGTTCGCGATTTTGCTGAACCGCTGATTCGAGAAGGTTCTTCTCGTTAATTTTAATGACCAAAGTTGGTGGAGACCTATGCCGCCTCTTTTGTAGAACTTCATGAGACAATTTAAGTTCCGGTACGGGTCTATGTATGCTGGTTGACTTTTCAGGTCGTCACGGTTTTGACTCTACGGGTCAGGTCATCGTAGCAGTACAGGTTTTGCAGGTGTGTATGTAAAACTGAAATAATTTTCATCCACCGCAGTTTTAACCAACTTCAAAAAAGGAGTAGATTATATGTTTGACTGTATGTGTTTTTTGTGTATGTTCACTGATTTCTCGTCCATATGTAGACCGATTCTCAAAATTCTTTTTTTTGTTTAATCATCATCACCATTATCAGCCGGAAGAGGTCCGCTGCTGAACATAAGCCTCCCCCATAGAACGCCACTTAGAAGGGCTACTCGCTTCTTGCATCCAGCGATTCCCTGCTGTTTTGACGAGGTCGTCGGTCCACCTAGCGGGGGGCCGGCGTATACTTCGTCTTTCGGTGCGTGGTCGGCACTCTAAAACCTTTCTTCCCCATGGGTTATCAGTTAAGCAAGCGATGTGGCCTGCTCATTGTCACATCAACTTGCTAATTTTGAGAGCTATATCGGTGACCTTAGTTCTCCTACGGATATCGTTATTCCGGATCTTATCACGCAGGGAAACCCCAAGCATAGCCCTCTCCATTGCTCGTTGAGCGACTATGAGCTTGCTAATGAGGCCCGCAGTAAGGGACCACGTCTCAGTGCTATAAGTTATCACTAGCAACACACACTGGTTGTAAACCTTGGTTTTCAGGCTCTGAGGTGTTGGGGACAAAAATATGGATCGAAGCTTCCCGAACGCTGCCAATCCGAGCTGAATTCTTCGTGCAACCTCCTTGTTGAAGTTGGACCTACCTAATTGGACAGTCTGTCCCAGGTTGACGTACTCGTCTACAACTTTGAGTGTATCGTTTCCAAAAATTACCGGTATAGGTGGAACATGGACATTGGACATGATTTTCGTCTTATCCATGTTCATCTTAAGACCAACCTCTTAGGAAACTCTACTGAGGACGTTGAGCATGTTTCCGATATCCTCGAGCGATTCCGCCATTATGATTATATCATCGGCAAAACGAATGTTATTCATATAGTCGCCATTAATGTTGCTGCCAGATCCTTTCCAGTCCAAGAGTTTGAAAACATCCTCCAATGCGTTAGTGAACAGTTTTGGAGAGATGACGTCTCCCTGTCTCACACCTGGATTTTGTTTTCGAATGGATGGACGCAATAGAATTTGTTCCGTTCTCTGGTCCTGTAATCGGACTGACATAGTGGCCTTGCTGTATAAACACTTCAACGTTTCAATATACCTATAGTCAATTTGCCATCGCTGCGAAGACTGCAGCACAGCTCACTTCTCGATAGAATCGAAGGCTTTCTCGTAGTCCACTAACGCTAGACACAGTGGCTGATTATACTCTTCGGTTTTCTGTTTAATCTGACGTAGTGTATGAATGTGGTCCACACGTGCTGAAGCCTCTAAGAAACCGGATTGTTCAGCAGGCTGGAACTCATCAAACCTGCGGGCGAGACAGTTCGTAATGACTCTTGAAAACAGCTTGCACACGTGGCTTAAGAGTTTTTGTTTGGTCCAGTATTATACTTCCGATGTGGTCCCATTTAAATTTCGTCAAATTCGGTTCAGTAGTTTTTAAGTAACAATTCAATATCTGATACGTGTTCCGCCTACTTTGATGATATCATCATTGACGGTGAAAGACAATCGATCCCGTAATTAGCATTAATTAGCACTAAAAAAAGTGACTTTTTTTTAAACCACAAAACGGAACACACCAATATATTCAATCTCCATCTCAATGCTTACATACAACTTCCTTGCGCAAACAAAATACTCGATACAAACTACTTGCGCAAAGAATAATCGACATACAAACTATTTGTACAAAAAACTCCTCTAGATTTGATTGATCGATATTTGTGACAAGGAGTTTAGCATTAGAATAAAAACTGTATTGTATTCTTTGCTGCCATTACAGAAAAGAAAATATAATAAGAAAATTACTCTTATGTTTAGATATTGTTTCAATTTTAATGTGCATTTTAATTAACTTAACCTTCCTTTTTTTGTCATTAAATGTCTTTTTTCGCCTTTACCGCATGGATTTTTTGATTTCGCTCAAATTAATTTACATGATTCTTAGGCTTTATATTAGGCCCTAGAAAAAATATCAAATTTTTTTTATTATCGAAAATCGAGTTATTTGATACGAAACACAAAAACTCATATATGATACTTCATGCAGTCGTGGCCACGATTCATATATGATACTACATGCAGTTAAGGTAAGTGTTTTCGTATATATATATATATATATATATATGTATTACACTTTTTTTAAATATATTTAAGTAATAAAAAAATCATATTTTATTTAACTATTTAATGCAAAACCACATGAAAACTCTTGAAACAATTACGGTCTTTGTAAATACAGCCGAATTGAGAACTTTTGTTTAGAAGTCGGTTAAAAACAATATGCGAACTTGTTCTAATATTTTATCATCATCATTCAATAAAAAAAAAATAGTAACTTTGTACGATATCCATACTGCATGTAGTTTCATATCTGAATGAGCACTGATACAACCCCTACTGCATGAAGTATCATATCTGAAAAACTTTTATATACCTAACTGCATGGAGTATCATATCAGATACAAAGTTCATGTCTAGATTTTGTCAAGAATTATTTGATATTACTTACGTGTTTTTCCGTAAAACGTCTTGGGATCCATTGTAGTTACTCGCAATTCACAAAAACAATTTTAGCTAGAGGCAAAACATAGCAATAATTGGTTTTTAAATTCACAAACCGCACTCGCTGACAGAAATGGCGGTTTGCAATGTTTGGTGACAGAAATAACAAACCACAGGCAAGATAAAAATCTTCCTATACTTTTTTTTGGTTCGGATACAATCATAGTTTAGATATCAGCCGTCAACAAGTTGTTTGAAAGGCTTAATAATTTTATATCTGTGGAAACTCTTAATAGTTCATATATGATACTGTATGCGGTAAAGGGTTAAGTTATTTCTTTTTCTCGTAGTCCTGCCGTGCGATTCTCTAAGAGCAAACATCGTTGCATCTTTGACAACATACATGAAACAAATGAGATGACAAGAAACGTTGGAAAAACAACCTTATGTACAAGGGCGACATCTAAATAAGTATTTGACATCCGTGAGCTGGTCGAAGAGCGCATCGACAAATCATTAGAGAATCGCACGGCCGGTATAAAGTATGGTATACCACGCTTGAATAAAACGGATTTATATCGAGAACCATGAATCACTCGCATCGCTCAGGATTCTAACACCGGAATAACTCGCTACGCTAATGGTTAGAATCCTTTACTTACTCGTGATTTATCTATGGGCCTAGCTTTAAATCCGTCCTTTATTCACTAATTGTTTAAATCTGTCCGCATCAGGTTTACGCTATAACAAACTATTTATGAAGGGACTGAAGGCTTGCTGATTCGGACGGGTTAATATACTATTAAAACTTACTGGCCTCACTTAGCATTAAATCAGTAAATATTCACACGCGTGACCTCAATTCTTAAGACGCTTCTCTTTTTGCACAGACTCTATTTAAAATGTATTTCCTACCAATCCCTGCAACTTATGTTTGCCTGGTGTATTAAAAATTCTGAATAACCAACGTGACTTTTAATGACATTCGAAGCCATAAAATTTGATTCGTAATGTCATAGGTCACGTTTCCGCTCGCCCTGCCCTGATGCCAAATAAATGGAATTTTAATTCTTATATTTCCCACAGGGCAATACTCCACGGTGTTGCCATATTTAATAATTTTCCCTAACGGAACGCAAAGCCTTTAAGTCGGACGTAATAATAAACAAAACAGTGTGATAATTTCAATTTTTTATTTATAAAGGAATGCAATAAATTAGATTGCTCGAAAATATGTTTTGTTAACTTTTCGCATTGCTTGACCCACGGAGGTTTATAGGAATATTTCATCAGGAGAAATTAAATAGCCAGCACATTTTTTTGTTCCTTTTTTTGTACTGATATTAGACGTATTTGTATTTGCAAATTGTATTTTATACTAGTATACACGCGCATATTTGGCCGCGTGGAATATGGTCACTATCGGGAACTACGTACCTATTAAAGCGGGATCCAAAATAAAATCAAAAGCGAGATCAAAAGATATATGTGTTGATCCTGGGTACAAAACAACTCCACTCCAAACTTCATCCAAATACATTCAGGCGTTTTCGCGTGATGGAGTAACAACTGGTCATACATCCACACACTTACATTTATATCTCCTCCTCCTTGAGTCGTAATCCTCATGTCTGAGGGTCGTTCCTTCACCCATTGTCCTTTCTTTTAAGATATTACGCCAGTTTGATCGGTCACCAGCTATGTGTAGAGCATCGTAAACGGATGTATCAAGAGTGGTGCGGATCTGGTCGGACCAACGCATTGGACTGCGGCCACGAGATCTTTTGCCATCCATCAGACTTTTCCAGTCACAACAAGTTTTTCGAGGTTATCTCCTTCCTTTCTTTTTTAAATTTATATCTATATCAATAGTAATGTTATAAAGAGGAAAGATTTGTATGTAAGTATCATCATTATCATCATCTCAGCCGTAGGACGTCCACTGCTGAACATATGCCTCCCCCATGATTTTCCAAAAGGACCGGTTGTATCCAACGTCGTCCTGCGACCTTTATCAGGTCGTCTGTCCACCGTGTCGGTGGACGACCTACGCTGCGCTTGCCGGTCCGTGGTCTCGACTTCGTTTTTCGTCTTTCATCGGCCATCTGTTCTGCGGGCTATGTGCCCTGCCCACTGCCACTTCAACTGGCTAATCTTCTGGGCTATGCCTTACGTTCTTCTACGGATCTCCTCATTTCTGATTCTATCACGTAGAGAAACCCAGAGAATACCCCTCTCCAAAGCTCATTATGCGACTTTGAGCTTAGTTATGAGGCCCATAGTAAGAGACCACGTTTCAGTGCCATAAGTCATCACTGGTAACACACATTGGTCGAAGACTCATGTCTTGAGGCACTGAGTAAGTATGTTTGTAACGAATTGGCTCAAAAAGTACTTAACCGATTTCAAAAATTCTTTCACCATTTGTAACATAGGCTGTATAAGATTCATCATCATCATCCATCACCCTGCGGGTGAAACCGCGGAGAGCAGCTAGTTTATTATAATAGTGTGATTACAAAAGTAGCCTAAACATCCTAATGATAATTAAAAATCAAGAGCTTTCTTTTTTCTTCAGCAAATAAGCTTATGATTCGAACAAAAACATCCTCAACCTACTTAGTTTCCCGAAGTCCAAAAATACAAGTACGCTCAAAGCGAAATCTCGATAAGAAAATCTTCAAAAGTGCGAGCAAACTCTCGCCTGAAGGGTTCCGCGTTTAAACCGAATTATCGTAAAGCTTAGTAAGTTAGTCAAATCGTAACTTACATCGGGATCGCTTGGAGCCTATTCCAAGTGTTGATACTTTTCTCTTTATTTTGTAGCTCTGTTGCTAACTTTACAAATTTCGGCATCGCGCGGCTCATAGAGTGAACGAAACTAAGTGCCTACCTTAAAAGTTTTTGGAGAGTATAGAGTACCTTATTCTATTAGTTTTATATTTTTTAGATTTATATTTTTAGTAAAGTTGTTGACAGCTTCACTTAAGTTAAGATGGCTAATGCTTATCACACTATCTATCTAATACATTTATGCCCGTTTTCACTAACCTTAGGAGTTGCTTAAATCCGATGCTTAAATATTTAAGAATTGCCTAGAGCAAAAAATCGTTTCACCAACCCTAAGTTGCCGCCTAACGATGTTAGGCGTTACCTAAAGTTACGACACCGATTAGGCAGTGCGTAAACCTTACGCAACCCTTAAAATATGTGGTAGGCACCTGAAGGTGCATAGATAAATACTATATATAATACTAGACCACGAGTGATTCGACCCAGGATAAATAATTTTCAAAATTATGACGATCTTGACTTTTTTAAAAGATACAGAATGTCCAAAAACACGGTGTTGTTCATATTACATCAAATTGATGAATATTTGGAGTTTGATAGGAACAGGTAGTCCAATTTTCATTACTACCTAATATATGTGCCCGCTGAACAAAAGATTCCCTTCTATTGTAGTCTACCATCACTAAGATAATCATACCTATTCAGTCAGAATACCATCGTCGTTGAAATACCCAAGCACTTACTCTTATGTCTTGGCCACACCGAGGAGAAACGCCGTTGATTATCGCGTTGTTGAACGTTAACCGTAGATGTAGCCAACCCTAATCGCGATAATTCGACAACGGCATTCACATTGCCGTTGAAGTTGGGCGATAAATCAGTTGGCGGTATTTTTAGGCACATCAAAGAGATTTAACGCGAGAATTATTGCGTTGAAGCGGTCACACCAACGTTTGTCAGTGTGCACCGTGATAGCTAAGGGATCGCACGTGTGAACTTTAGAAGAGTTAAAAGAGAAAAATGAATCCCTAATGGGTTTTTATTACAGAGCTCATCTAAATAAATAGTATACATTTTTGAAGTCCTGGAAAAAATTACATATACTCAATATATGATACAATACATTCATATAATACAAATTGACACTCATTACATACAGTGTAGCAGCGTCGACGTCTTGACTTATTGTCAATTTTATCGGCAATGAAATGGGCGTTGACGTTCACGGTACCAGTGTGGCCACTCAATTTAACGCGATAATTATCGGAATAATTAGCGCGTTGTTTAAGGCGATGTGAGGCATTGACGTTAACCTCGGTGTAGCCAAAGCATTATAAAGAGGCAGTTATCAAGCTGACAACTGAAGAAACAAAACCATAGATTAGTTTCGTAAATTTAGACAACCCATTATTTAGGAGTCTCCTTGTACGGATGGATTGGTGAAACAAAAAATGATGCTTAAGAGTTTGCTTACGTTAGGAGTTGCCTAATTAGGCAATGCCTAACTAGCTGTTAGTGAAAACGGCCATTAAACGAGTAATATTCTACGAAGAAATAATGTCAGGAAGCATAGCTCAGAACAAATTCCACACAAAAAGTGGTCATTCAAACCAAAACGACGATTCCAAATACGACTTACTTCCGAGGTTACAAATAGACAAGTTTGGTGATTGGTTTAAATTTCAGAAGGAAAGCAGGGATTGGTCCACGCGCGTGCTGCAACGTCTACTATGACAGCTGAGTCATAGCGGCGTGAACGATGTTATTGATTTAGCACGACTTTTATTGGGTAATTTTTTAAGGCAGTTCCTGATATTATTTCTTCGTTTAATTTTTAGAAAACGTTGTTTTATCCGTGTTTTCGTGTGATGGCGTTGTTAAGCAACACTAAGCCAATCAGTGTTTGGTTTGAGGTTAGACCAAGAAAATCAATTATTTACTAACGAGCAACGTTTGGCCATCCAGGTACTAAATATACTACTTAAGGAGTTACGGAACCCTAAAAACCCACCCTTGTGGTTAACGACGTCCCCATTTCAGGAAGTAGGGTATGTCCCTAATTATACCTCTTCTTGGTAATGACCTTGTTAGGATGCCTTGATTGCTGTATAAAGATTGTGATCGGCGTGCTATCAATACAACTAAGTAATTAATACCCTTAGGTATATCGGTAGAATCCAAACATGTAGTTTGTAAGACGGTTAGAAGCTATGGTATAAAAAAAATTAAAAATAATAATAAAAAAGCTTCTTCTTCTTCTTCTTCTTATGTGGCTTTTTAACGTGGGAAGACGTTACTCTGCCAGTGTCATGTTCTTGCACTCCAAAAGTTTTAGGCGGATATTTTGCCCTTGTACTCCCCCAACCCTGAAGGAGTGACCATTGTACGGTACGGAATCAAATGAAACTAATATGAATATCAAAAGTATTAAAAACTGGTTTCGCTTTCACAAACGTATATTATTGGTTTTAATAAAATTACATAACATATAAATAAATGGTGTGAAAACAAGCGATAAAAGAGAGTTAATATCAGTAGGTCTAGCGATATCAGAATTAAGTTTATCATACAAAGAAGAACTTAACTTAGGACATAAAAAGAAAATGTGATTTAAAGTACCGTCATCTAGGCCACACTCACAAAGCGAATGATCCCTGACCCTGATTTTAGCAAGAAACACGGGAGAACAAACGTGACCTAGGCGCAAACGAATTACGGTGGAAGTGACCCATTTCTCAGCATTTTTAAACTTAAAAAACCAAGGTTTTGAAGGTATGGTAGGCTGAATTAACCCAAAATGCCTACCTTTGATCATTCTTGTTCATCATAAAAAAGCTTACTGTAATAAACACAACATGCCGCCATTACTTGACAAGTAAGCAGTACACAAACAGCGTAGAGTACATATGGTACGAGCAGCGCCACCAAGTGGCTTTCTTAGGAAACTACTTGACTAACTGCATCACATTGACATCTACGAAGGATAGATAGTAAGAGGATGTGTTCCATTTGAGCGTACATTGATATTTCTCCTCTAACAGTTTGTATGACTGGCCGGTTGGCGCAGTTGGTAGCAACCCTGTAGTAGCTTTCTGAGCTGCTGATCCTGGGTCCAACCCCCGGACAGGTCAAACATTTGTGTGCATATCTGTTTAACCTTCATATGGGTGTATATACAAGTATGTATACCTTTCATCGGGTTACCATAGTACAGCCTCTGTCTAGTTTGGGGGGCAAGAGAAGCTGTGGATATCTCATATTATTATTAACTAGCTGCGCTCCGTGGTTTCACACACGTTATGAAGGATGAAGACGAATAAAATATAGTCTATGTTACTCAGAGATAATGTGGCATTCGAAAGGTATTTTTTTTAATCGGTATAGTATTTTTGGAGTTTATGCGTTAGGAACATCTAAAAAATTATCCTCTTTATAAATATTATATATATTTATACGTTAGTAATAGTAAGTATAGATATATTATCACTTCCATTACTTCCTAATTTATGAAGCTATTGCATAGCTTCTATCGCGGGCCTTGAGCGTGGAGACCACCAATCCAGAAATTCCGTAACGAAAATAACCTAACACCCCCCACTCTGACTCCATCTATCGATTAATAGCAGAACTTTTAATGACTTTTTCAAATATCACGCTAGTCTCTTTAGTTCAGCAACTCGCCTCTAGACGGCATTAGTTAAATAATTATAATTGCATAAGTTGATTTGGCATCTATCGATGAATATAAGAACTTTTAATGACTTTTTGAAATATCACGCTTGTCTCTTTAGTTCAGCAACTCGCCTCTAGATGGCATTGGTTAAATAATTATAATTGCATAAGTTGATAAAAACAGCTATGCAATAGCTTTACCGCGGCAGTCTCCGAGTGCCACGCGTCTTTTTTTATTATTTATTTTACACAATACCCTTTATATTTTACTCGTTTTACAAAAACAATTTAATGCTGCATTTGAGAATTTTCTCATGGATATTTAAAACCTTATAGTCAGAATATTGAGTAAAAAAACCATGAAACCGTACGCTTAAATGTTCAAATTTTTCGCTCTTTCCTTACTCATGAAAACAATTTGGAACATAAGTAGATTACATGCTAGCTACACCCTGCGGTTAGATCCGTATGATGGATGATGATGATGATGAAAAATATCATATGTGTTAATCCAGCGTCTCATCTACTTCTGTACCAAAATTAATCAAAATTTATCTAACCGTTTGATCGTGAAGAAGTACTAAACATACGAATACACATACATTAACCTTTATAATGTTAGTGTGCTATGTATGTTGGTATGTAAAGGGTAAAACGGGACCCTCTATACATATACATCATTTGTGATAATTTCTTCTAAATTTAAAAAAGTTGCTGTCAACCTAAGACAACACCTTTACTAGTAATAAATGGTTTGTTCTCGCAACAGTTGATTGTTATAATGTTTCGTGTGTGTAAGAAGTTCTTAATTTCCGGCACTATAATTAAAGGGACGTGTTACAGGAAAAAGTTGTAAAAGCGACTACCCCACACAAGGCAAATAAAAACTCTCCACTACAATTAACTTTTGTTCTTATTCTTTACATTTCTTCTTTAAGTCGCTTCCCACAAGCTTTTTCATTAATTAAAAGTTGTTTGCGAACGGTGAGTCAAAGGTAGGCAATGGTGTGAAATGGCACACTGTGGTGTATGTGTGTGCGTGTGGCACGTATATAGAAATAAAATAGGTGCTTACGCTATGTAATAGAAAAATATAAATTACCAATAAAAATTAAAGAAACCACCGGCCGGTGGGCAAAAAGTTCTACTTTTGTAATCACACTATTATAATAAACTATAGCTGCTGACTGTGGTTTCACCCGCGCGGTGATGGATGATGATGAATCTTATATAGCCTATGTTACTCAGGGTGAATGTAGCTTTCAAATGGTGAAAGGTCAATGGAGATTTTTGAAATCGGTTCAGTACTTTTTGAGCCAATTCGTTACAAACATACTTACTCAGTGCCTCAAGACAAGAGTCTTCGACCAGTGATGACTTATGGCACTGAAACGTGGTCTCTTACTATGGGCCTCATAACTAAGCTCAAAGTCGCACAACGAGCTATGGCTATGCTCGGGGTTTCTCTACGTGATCGAATCAGAAATGAAGAGATCCGTAGAAGAATGAAAGTCACCGACATAGCCCAGAAGATTAGCCAGTTGAAGTGGCAGTAGGCAGGGCACATAGCACGCAGAACAGATGGCCGATGGGGCCGAAAGGTTCTGAAGTGGAGACCACGAACCGGCAAGCGCAGCTTAGGTCATCCACCGACAAGGTGGACAGATGACCTGATAAAGGTCGTAGGACGACGTTGGATGCAGGCTGCTTTTAAATAGTCCCATTGGAAATTTGTGGAGGAGGCCTGTGTTCAGCAGTGGACGTTCTACGGCTGAGACGATGACGACGATGAAATAAAAAAAGCTCTTGCAGTTTTTTACATTTTGTAATTCTTGATAGCAAAGCCAACCACTCATGACTAGCCCCTGACAAAAGCAATTGGTTATTAATAACTTTGTAGCTGTACTACCCAATAATTTGAAGCAGAAATATCCTACGAGTCGACGGTATACTTTATTTTAATATTTTTATTCAAAGTTATTTAAGTTTATGCCCCTTAGCAGTTAATAGAGCAAAATGGAATCCATCACCTATCGAATTAGTGAATCGAGCTTTAAATAAATAATTCTAATATATCAGAGAATACAGTAGAGAATACGAGTATCTGATAAAGTAGATCATTATTACTCAATTATATGCATGTATCATTAGTTTTACTATCAGTTGAGGTAAACGATGTGTGGGCATTTGCGTTTACGAGGAGTTTTGGAGGCCTTTGAAAATCTGTAACTCGATGCCGAAAGCTGATGACTAAGATCAGCGGCTTTGATTATGAGAGAAACAGACAGACATAAAAATATCAAGAATATTTAAGAGCATGTGCCATACAATTTCGTTATGTAACTCCTCCATTCCTATTACGCCATCGAACAACCAGAATTAAGACCATAATGTCATTACATTGGTTAATATTGCGAATATACACACAAAATATAGCCAAGGAGTTCCTTTCCTTGTCTAAGCTTAGGAAGTTCAAATTGGGAGTCTAAAATGTCAATAGTTAATTAGCCATCTTCCAGGCATGTGTGCTGCATCATCGACTACAGCATCGCTAATATCAGGTGTAATAAAGAAACCAAATGCAAAACTATATATGCACGCTAACATTAAACAGGTGAAAGGTTGGATGTATAGATGTTTGTTATTCAAGCACGTAAAAAAGTTTAAAAGAATTTGCATAAAATGTGAGTGGAGATAGTTTGTACCCTGTAATTACACGTAAGCTACTTTTTATCTAGATTCAAAGTGATAATTCTCACATGTCACAGAAACAAGGGAGATATGAAAAGGGGGCGGGGCCTGTGTCGCAGCAGTATGCCAAAGAACAGAACAAATCGCTCGCGGCGGTTCGCAACTTTTGTATTAAGTGACAGAATGGCTGGTCGCGATATTGCATGTAAACAGTTTACAATGCTTGCTCTGTACATACGAATACTTAAACGTTAAGTTTTAATACCGCAGTGGATAATGAACTCATCGAAGCTAACGATACGTTGAATCGTGAAATGCGGCCGCTGCTTGCGACACCAGGTTTTGTACTCAGTGCACGGTTTGGCATCTCCATAGATCTCTATGGTAGTTCTTATATGACTTTACTCGACGTGAGACGCGCGCAAAAATTAGTGTGTAAAATAAATCTTAGTAAGATTTTATCTTATCTTAGTTAGTTTTAGATTATCTTAGTAAGTTTATTAGAATCACAAAAAGCATAATAATTTTCACACAGTTCATAATCGTTCTACCCGTTATGTTTATTTAAATTTTTACGTAACCTCATTACAGAAGTATAAACAAAACCTCTATATTTAAATTCTGGGCAAGTCTTGTTTATATTTGTTGAATTTACTCGCGTCATAACTCGTAGTAAAGTTGTTTGTGGTAAACAAAGTTAAAATTAAACAATACCCCGTCCAAATCTGGTGTTTACCTAAAGCATTTATGCATGTATTGTTAAAAGTTAAAATTATAGCCTTTTCTTAGGAATTTATAATAATATTATCATGAATAATAATAAATTCTGCATTTAGTCAAAAATATACGAGTAGTAACAAAAGTAGTAAATAAATAAAAATATAAAGTTCTTAGTTGTGTGGCCACAGTAACCCCAGAGACTTTTACCTGTACTAGGTCTATATAGCTGGATCACAGCGACCCTCTCCGATCACTCCATCGAAGAACCATATCCTTATATTATAATCATGGTAATAACAACTATAATAATCCAAAGAAAAGTTACATTTAATTTCTAAACAGTATTTATAGCCTAAGCTTGAGAGGTATAACTTCAGAGCCTTCTATTCAAGAGTGAATACGTATCTTCTAGACCAGGAGTTCCCAACCAGGGGGGCACTCCTCCCAAGGGGGGCATAGAGAGATGTCAAGGGGGGCGGAAAGCCTTTGCATTTTCTTTTTATTTAATTTTTTTAATATACAACTAAGGTGGCAAACAGGCAAAAAACAAAAAACATAAACATATAACATTTCAATGTAATGTTTAATTTACACGCATAAAATTAATGATAATAAACATCATACACATTTCCATAAAGTCACCAATATGGCACCTGGCACATGACAAGAAATCCATTTGTTGTCGATCTGTTATGATTACCAGAAGTTCAGAAAGAATTTCTAGAAATGAAGGCTGATTCGTCCATGAAAGATGACTTCTTTGACCATCTTTTAACATTGGGGAAATTTTGGATCAAAAGATTGTCTCTTAATTCGAAACTTGCCTCTGTTGCTTTAAGAGTACTAGATACTTTTCTTCAACTTACTTGTGTGAGACTGGCTTTTCTGCTCTAGTTTTAATTAAAACTAAACAGTGAAATCGTCTTGTTGTCGATAGCGACCTGATGATAGCTCTGGCAAAAATAGAACCTAACCAACTGGTACAGAATATGAAATCTCAAGTTTCTCATTAGTACATACTCATATTTTTTTTAAATTATTTAATATTTTATTTTAAACTTTTAAAGTTTGTTTTATAATAAATAGCTTGTACATAATACACTTTTTTGTTTTTATTGAAAATGTAGAGGGGGGCATGAAAATATTATTAATAGTCCAGAGAGCCTCAATAAAAAAAGGTTGGGAAACCCTGTTCTAGACAAACTTGCTACATCTTCACTTAACATCAAGTGTTCAAATGCACTATACTACACAGTATACAAGTTTTCTTATTGTATTTTGGTACAATTAATGCATGACATAATATTGCTAATATGATAATTGACATTGTACAAAATATAAACAAGAAATAGAGTATTAAGTTGTTTTTTATCTCCCCATCTCGGAAAGAGTATTTTTGCTCTTCGATATCTGAGTGCAAAAGCCGTTTGTATCCGCTAGAGGATAAATCAAAATGAATTTAGAACATCGCGTGCACTAAGTTTGTGAATTCAAAACAACATTAAAACTATTTACTTCTACGTCTATGGTATCGAATTTATCATACAACCTCTTTTAATTTGTAAAAACCTCAGACTTGGAACCTTCTTGGTGTACTTTTTTTTTAATTAGCTTTGCGCGCGCCATTTTCTTTTCACGTCATATTGTTAAAACCTTAGGTTAAAACTAGTTATGTGTTAAGTATTATTTGTAACAACTTAAAGATTATTCTGTAATACTTACTTTTATAATGTAGTAGTTAATACCTAAACTGAAATAAACGTTTCTTGTAATTGTAAATGTTTTTTTTTTCATTTAGATATTTCCGCGCTGAAATGGGATGAAAAGTTGCGTGTTGCACTCGAGTGCAAAGATTTTTGAACTCCTGTTCTTTTGATTCATTCGCGAACGCTCAGGATTCTCATTTTATGGTCACTCGCTGCACTCGTGATTCAATTCAAGAATCCATCGTGTTATAAATATTTAAATGATATATACAATTTATAATATTAATTTCGATGATTAATTACAATTATTTCCATAAATTTGTATGATTAAAAGTAGTTGTATCAACTTCGGGTGATTGGTCGAGGTTTTGACAGGTATCGACGCAACGACCAATCACAAGCAAGTATAATGGTGGGGATAAGATTAGTCGGCAGACATTATTAGTGGTATGTCCAGCCATTCGCTTTCCGACATCAGTGCTAGTCACTTGCATTGTATCGCTGTTCGTTTTGCCAACTAAAACTGTACTCATGCTCTCACTAGCAATAAAGCTGATCTTTCAATTTATAAAGTGTGTTTGTGCATTCAAAGTCCTTACTTCTGAGGGTTGGACCAGTACGGTTCACATCTCAGAAGTGGGATAGCAACTTAGTGCCCACAAGAGGATCGGAGATACGCTTAAGTATTTGGCGCACGTAAAACAACGTAAGTGTTCTTTGTTCATTTATTTTAATTATGCTTGTCTACCCTCACAAATCCGTGTATATAATGCGTGCATAACTGAATTCATATTATTGCAACTTGCTTCACCAAAGTAAAGAAACTAGGCCACAAGTTTACTCTCAACGTATTTTTTTTTCTTTCTTATCTCTTCATTTACGAGATTACGAAATGATTCGATAGTACTATTGGAACAACTTCGGAATTAAACTGTATTTACCGTAACGGACACATTCCGGAGGTTTATATGGTTAAAAGTCATGCATGTTAATCTTGCCAGGATACTCCCTGGAGATGAACATGTTTGATAGTTTTGTTTGTAGTTCAAGGCACATAACTATATTTACCGTAACGGAAACATTCTGGAGGTTTAAATGGTTAGTCATGCATGTTTATCTTGCCGGGGCACTCCCTGTAGATCGCCATGTTTAATAGTATCTTAAAAAGTATGTGCAAGTCAATAAAAATCTTGTTTACAAATTTAGTGTAGCGCGATTTATTAACTCGAGTATTTTCTTTTTGTCGAGGCCACGAGAACATGGATGAACGTAGGTCAAGCTCTCGAAGATAATGGGATGGACCTAGACTGACCTTTCGCGAGACGCTGACCCCGCTGCTTACAAGTCGTGATGCAACTCGAAGCCGCAGCCGTGGTCCAGGGCGTACGCGTTCACCTGTAGAAAATCGTAGCAGCCGCTACCGTAAGTCTCGGTCCAAGCGGTCGAGAGGAAGGCGATTACGACTGACGAGTAGTCGGTCTAGTTCCTGTTCACATTTAAGAAGGACAAGGTCGCGCTATCGTGATGCTGGGCGTCCAAGGACACAGTCGCGATCTCCAGGGTGGCACGACATATGTCACGCGGAATCAAGGTATTCGCCTAGGTGCAGAGCTTCTCGCCTTCGTACACCAACCCATGAAGAAACACATCGTGATCGTGAGTAAAATAATACTCTGTTTATCGAAAACTTTATGAATGCACTTAAGGGTATAAATAATACAAGCGATCACGATAGGTTTCCTGTTTTAGGCAATGTAATTCAAAATTTTGACCCTTAATGTAAGGAACAAACGATTGATACGTGGCTTCATAAAGTCGACGAATGTGCACAGATCTATAACTGGAACGATAGACAAGTAGGCACTATGCCTTACCGAAATTAACAAGAGTAGCTAAAACCTGGTATCAGGGTCTACCCTTACTATTATTTTCTTAGCCAGAGTGAAAGTTAAAGCTGAGGGAATATTTTCCAACTAGGGATAATCATGCAGATTAACTAAAGAAATGCTGAATAAAAAGGTACGCTATGGGGAATCATTGGAAATGTATTACTAAGCTAAAATGCATCTTCTAAACCGTTGTAAAATATCTGGAAAGCGTGCAGTTGACTATGAGATAACAGGTATAGAAGACCGTGGTGTGAGGTTGGGAGCACAAGGGGCGGAATTTTGAAAACCTGAATTGCTACACAACTTTTTTTTAAGAAAGTATAAGTAAGTCAAGATTAGAGAAATTAGCAGTCGAAAGTTAAGGATAGAGATAAGGGATCAGAAAATAACGCATTCAATGGTAATAAAGTACCTAGGTCACAGTTTCTAGAAGCCAACTGGATGCAGTATGGTCTGCTACAATTGTAAAGAAATCGGTCACCTATTTTCTCGATGCATAAAGCCGAAGACTCAATGTTCTGAATGCAAGTTATTAGGATAAGCACCCTGAGTGCCCTGAGACAAATCAAAGTAGCAGCGAGAAACCAAAACAATATTGAAAATAGGAAACACAGGTGATTCCAGTGCCAAGTATAAAATGCCTAATTAAATAAATGGGTTGTTTTCAGAATGTCTCGTTGATTTGGGAAGCGAGGGTACTTTGGTCCGTCTTAATAAAGCTCGGCGTTTAGGACTAGGAAAGGTGCCACTATTAAGAGGAATAGGTAACTTTCCATATTGTCTCCTTGGCAAATCTAACGTCACGATTAAAGTGCAGGGTGTAGTAGTAAATCACGTCGAGATATTGGTAGCAGATGATTACTAAATAAATTGTTCTGTACTAGGTCACATTTTCACCAAAAGGCCTCCAGTCTAAATAGTAAAGACAGAGTCGGATGTCATTTGTCAGCGGGTTTAGTGAAGTGTGTTTTGATTTTTCGCTCTTATGCTTGATGAACACTCGCATAGAACGCGGCGAATTAAACGCGATCCCAGTTAGCTCGCGTAATTCTTTCTCGTGTGATATTTACGTGAATAAAACTGTGCGCAATATTGAAAGTCATGAACATTACTTGTTGACCGGCGAGTACCAATTAACACAAGGTGCGGGTAGGGTTCTCGTTCAGAATATCGTTGCAATCAAACTTGAAGAAAGAGGTAGTCTTATAACTAGGAGCCACACTATAGCTGAGAGTCTGCAAGTTCAAAAATTAGATTTTAGTGATCAGCCACCAATAGATGAATCACCAATCAGCTGCGGAGAAAAGTTAGCAAAAGATCAAAAGGAGTCTTTGAAGGTATTGTTAGATAAAATATAGGTATTGTTTTTTTAAATGGTTTAAAAGATCTTGGGTTTACAACGAAAGCGGAAATGGTCATTCAACTGAATGACCACGACCCTGTCGTTAACAGCCCATACCGGTTGTCTTTTACCGAACGCTGCCTAGATCAAGGAAAAGCTAGAACTAGAAAGCGGTATTATAAGGTAGTCTAACATTTCGTACGCGAGCCCTATAGTACTTGTTCTTCGTAAATGTAATTTATTTTATGACAAAATAGACTACCTGGGATACGAAGTCAGTTCAGAGGGTGTTAGACCAGGGTCACTCAAAACAGACTCCATATTCAAATTTCTCGGAAGGTTTTTGCTATCTTCTTTAGGCGGTTTTTTGCAGGATTCGCCTTAATAGCATGCCCTTTGACTTGCCTGCTAAAAAAGACTACTTGAAGTTGGGGTAGCGAAGAACTGGAATCATTTGGAAAATTAAAACAGATTTTAGTACAAATACCGGTCCTTGGACTTTATGATCCTAGTGCACTAACCCAACTTCACGCCGACGCGAGCAAGTACGGGGTAGCCGGCATTTTAAAGCAAAAGTATCTGGGGTGTTCAAACCTGTCGCTTATTATAGCAGGCAAACCAGTCCGGATGAGCAAAAATTGCACCCCTTCGAGTTAGAGAACCTCGTTATTATTGCCTCATTGGATAGGTTCAGGCATTAATAATAAATAATAAATAAATGTTATTTGAAAAAAAAAACACATTGTTAACATCAAGTGTACTTACGAATAACTAATTACTACCTCAATACTGTAGTATGTACCTATGTATTATTATAATAGGACTTAATCAAGACATTTAGAATAAAAATTTACGTTACAGTGAATAGGTGCAATATAGGTAGGTACAAGCAAAAAGTGTTGAAACAGTAATTTGACATATGTGTACTTGGATATTTAACATACGTCCTTTCCAGGAATTTACAACAATGTAGTATTTTGCTACACCTACTCACATAGAAGAAGTAAGTAGGTCTACATTCTAAGGCGATGTAATTAACAAAAGTAGGTATTTAGAATGATGATTAACATTCAATGACTCATGAACTCTGTATCCCACACTAAGACTAAGTAGTAGGTACTGAAGATTGGCTTGCAACGGTCGAAGACATTAAAAATAGCGCGGAGATTTTAGGCGATTCGAAATGTAAAGATGCCGTTGACATATTAAAAAAATTACAAACTTGTAAATGAGCGGGTATATTGTATAATTTATGAAAATACCATTTGTTGAGTTGTCCCAAGTGGCACCAGATGGCAGCTATTGAAAGCTAATCATGACATGACGATGTGGGACACTTCGGGTTCGACTAAACTTTGGCGCGCTTACTAACTACTTATTGGTTTCCAAAGATGAGACGGTTTGTAAGAAAATACGTCTCAGCTTGCCCTCAGTGCGCACATCACAAGCTGCCAGGTGGTACCAGGCCCAGTGAACCACACTCTATCCCTAAAGCTACCATACCATTCCATACCATACATGCGGATCATCTCGGTCCTTTTATCCGCACTAAGCGTGGCAATACACCTATCCTTGTTATAGTAGACCCGTTTACTAAATTTGTTGACATCACCGCTATGCGAAAACCTAAATCAGCCACAAGCATTAGAGTATTCAGAGAGCATTTTAGTTACTTTGGCGTGCTGACCCGTTTGATTACGAACCAAGGGACAAGCTTCACTAGTAGGCAGTCTAAAACATTTACTTAATCATGTGGTATAAAGCACGTGCTCAATGCTATCGCCACACCCCGAGCGGTCGGTCAAGTGGAACGGTATAACCGTACAATTTTGACAACGCTCGGGTAATCATGACAAACCAAAACGTTTATGGGATGATCATTTACCAAACATACAGTTGGGTATCAATACCACAGTACATGCCACCACCAAGAAGACTCCAGCAGACATTCTTTTCGGGCGATCAAATCAAATGATGTAATAAACGAAGTTACGTCTGAGGTTGAGGATAGTCTGGACGATGTTAGGGTTACGTTTGGTGAACTCATTAGAACACAACAGGATAAGGACAAGAAATGGTATGATAGATACAGGAAAATGGGAATTCGTTTCAAGAAAGGTGATTTGGTTAGAGTAGTGATAGCCGTGACCGAAAAAGAGGGACAGTCTAAGAAGCTCGAACCTAAATGTAAAGGCCCTTGCAGAATAAAAAAAGTGCTCCCCAACGATAGGTTTGTGGTCGAGGACACACCTCTCACAAAGACTAGTAAGAGGTACAAGGCTGTGGTAGCCATTGATAAAATATTATAATGGATCTGCTTTAACGAACCCGTATCAACCGATTGTGAACCCGAATCTGAATGTGAGTAAAGAGAGAGAAAAAGTTGTAAATAGCTGTATAGTAATTTCATTCGCATTAATATAGATGAATATTGTACATAGAATTAAATAAGCAGGCAAAGCAGACCGCTTCTTATGAAATTAAATTGTTCGCCGTTAATTCCATTGTGTATTCTTAATATAGGTATACACTTTAAGAAAATAAGAAACTGGTATTGGTTTTAAGTTTGGAAGATTAATGTCATGTATCTAAATTATTTCATGTGCTAATGGCTGAAATATTTGCTGGTCAAGGTCATGGACCAGTAAATACCGATTCATTGGTTAGAGTCATGTACTGATGAGTTGGTGTGGGGCATCAGGTAATAGATGCCGCTCATTTTAGCGATTGGCGCTTTAGTATATCTACTGGTCAAGGCCATGGACTAATACATATACTGCCGATATAAAAGATACAGATTGTAAGTGTCAGGTAACCGACACCCTTAAAGGTTATAAACATTTTTGTTAATCTGTTATATTGAAAGTAATGATGTGGTTTTCAGTTTGGATGATTAATGTCATGTGTCATCTAAATTATTTCATGTGCTAATGGCTGAAATATTTGCTGGTCAAGGTCATGGACCAGTAAATACCGATTCATTGGTTAGAGTCATGTACTGATGAGTTGGTGTGGGGCATCAGGTAACAGATGCCGCTCATTTTAGCGATTGGCGCTTTAGTATATCTACTGGTCAAGGTCATGGACTAATACATATACTGCCGATATAAAAGATACAGATTGTAAGTGTCAGGTAACCGACACCCTTAAAGGTTATAAACATTTTTCTTAATCAAGGTCATAGATTAACAAATACATTTAAGAGTCTATTGTAAAGTGACTGTTTTTGAGCTTTATTTAGATTCTATATGTACTACTATAATGTTTAGTTAATGTGATGTAACCGACATCCTCAATGGTTATAAACAACTTTTAATGTCATATAAATCGATTGTAAAGTAAAGCATTTAAGATTTATTTAGATTTTAGATACCGAAATGTACTTCTACACTGACTTGTAGTCAAATTGAGTAATTATGAACTTAGATAATAATATATACTCGAGACAAGTAAAATGTATAATTTATATGATATAGTAGAGTAATGTCTTTTTAGTAATTACACATAACAACGAGGGACTCGTTGGAAACCGGATGGCCGAGCTGTTATAAATATTTAAATGATATATACAATTTATAATATTAATTTCGATGATTAATTACAATTATTTCCATAAATTTGTATGATTAAAAGTAGTTGTATCAACTTCGGGTGATTGGTCGAGGTTTTGACAGGTATCGACGCAACGACCAATCACAAGCAAGTATAATGGTGGGGATAAGATTAGTCGGCAGACATTATTAGTGGTATGTCCAGCCATTCGCTTTCCGACATCAGTGCTAGTCACTTGCATTGTATCGCTGTTCGTTTTGCCAACTAAAACTGTACTCATGCTCTCACTAGCAATAAAGCTGATCTTTCAATTTATAAAGTGTGTTTGTGCATTCAAAGTCCTTACTTCTGAGGGTTGGACCAGTACGGTTCACAATCGCTTGCTCGGTCATCAAAATTGAGCATGCGGATAATAAGCAACTTTGCACTCTTGTATAACAAATAACTATTATCTTCTCCTGTCGATAAAACTGGTTCTTAATCTATTGTCAGCCAAATCCAAATATAACAATATTTTGTAGTGGAAGGAATTTTTTAGAGTTCGCCTCGGGAAGTACCACACCTTTACCAGTAATTAAACTGTCGAGCAGTAGTGTGCAAGCTGGTTTGAAGGGCAATATCTCCAGTAAAATTACAGGGCAAGAGATTAAACGTCTTATATCTCAGGGTGACGAGGCGTTGCGATGCGGGGTTTGCTCTGTTGTAGTTTAAAATTCTGAATGGCACTGAGATGCAATTTAAAAATAATTTACGATGCTTTACGTAAGGTTGAAAATCGCTTGTAAGATTGGACGGTGTAATGCGAAAATGCATTAATTTCGTATGTTTCTTAATATTTTTCGATATAATTATACGAATACAATTGAAAAACTGCTGGTCACCATTTGAGTACTATACGTTAGGTATGTATTACTTACAAAAAATATAGTGTTATCGCTGTAAATTCTGAGAGTTTGGACGTGAAAGTTTATTTTTGTGGACCTATTTAGGACATTTTTCTGCAGAAAGTGAGTTATAATTATGAATTCTATTCGGTTATTACTCTTTTCCTATTCCTTTTTAAACTTAAGTATTTTTTCATAGTATATTATCGATCTGTATCCTTACACTAACGTGCTTATTAATAAACTTGGCTTACACCCGGAGTAGTTAAAACATCTATCTGTCAATTTTTCGCTTGCAGTAAATGTCACGCGTGAAAGCAAGACAAAGCATGTTACGCCTAATATACGTTTACGCAACGTTTATTAATAAAGGCCTAGGTGTTTAAAGATTCTAATTTTTACTATTATCAGGCTACGAGCGCGCTTTAACCCGTTGACTCGTGATTCGCCATATTTGGCCGATAATACAATTCGCAGAAATCAACCTACTTTTCCAGGAACTGCAGCATGTGTGGTTAACATAACGAGCGAAATAAAAAAATATCCATTCCATCCACAAGATAGACACAGATGGATTCCGAGCTGATTAAAAACTACTTTGCGGGTAGTACTAAAACAAAAATGCATGATACTCGAAAATATAAGAGATAAGATTAGATTATTGAACCCAACAAAACACTTACCTTAGTACTTACATAAAGCTCGATGATAAAAAACGCCACAGATCAGAAAATTAAGGATTCCGTAAATATCTCCTTCGTTGCTACAACCCGGTCACAATATCTGTGCACATGACCTCGTGACGTCATATCGGCGGTCTGGGTACGGTGTGAAAAAAAGTTTTTTCGAGAAATGTGGAGGTAAAAAAAAAATACTAACCTTTTCAAATCAATTTATTATTGATGAAGGGTTTGTTATTAAAAAACTAAAATTGATGATATTTCGTATTGCGCAAATGTCAAAATCATCTACTTCGATGCGTTTTTTGTACTGTTTACGCTTCTTACCCGGTGTCGATAATTTTGGTTCTGGTTTCTAAATTCTCAAACTTAACAGTAAACAGTCTAAACTTAACAATAAATATTAAAAAACAAAACAACAACAAAGCGAAAATATCAAAATTATCGGGACGTGTATCGGCAACGAAGATGCTAACCGTACTGTCGCACCGGGGAGTGCGCGGAGAGGTGACAGGGGATGCGGGAGAGGCGCCGCATTCCAGCAAGGTGCACAGATATTCTGACCGGGTAGTACTTTGGTATCATATTTTATAATAATATTATATTACTAGCTGACTCGTCAGCGGCTTCGCTCGCTGTAGATGTCGAAGCGCCGCTTTGAAACCTCGAGGCCCTCGCTGCTAGACCACGCTCTCCATGAGGATGGGCATCAGTACTGCCCGAACACCGGTAGGAGCATAACGTCTAGATGAGAGACGTGAGTATTTGCCGGTTTTACCATTGAATTAGTTACTAAAACATTAATAATATTTTTTTTCATTTTCTTACAGGAATCTTTTCATTCAGAAACATACCCAACTTCGGGAAAAGATATTTGTTCCAAAATCAGTTATTAAGCAGAACTATTTATTAAATTAAAGATGTTTTTCAAAATACTGTTGAGTAGGTATTTAACTTTAAGATTTCATCCACATCATAACCAACTACCCATCAGCTCAGTACCATCGAGCTGATCGCAATAACGGTGGCAGTTCGTGGATAGTAACATTTAAATTCGATGTTTATTAGTGTCCTAGAGTATGTACAAATACGAAAACCGTCGTAGCGTTATGTTGAAGGAGCCATGGCAGCCCAATCTAACGAACTTCGACTCGATAAAACTATAAAACAGTTAATAAAAATTAGATTATAACCTAGAACTTCTAAATGAGCGTCGTAACAGCCGCATATAAGCGCACTCTGATATGCACTCTATTTCATTGTAATTCAGCCCATATACCCGAACTTTAAGAGGATTGCTTAGCTTACTTGTCCACCTTAAAAAAAAACTGTTCTACCTGTTAATATTGTCCGATTTCAGTGTTTTTTTTCATGCAATCGACACATTGTTTGCTATGCCCGTACGTTTTGATTTTTTCAGCGTTTCAAAGTAAATTAAATATTTTTTTTAAAACTAAAAAAAACTAGAACTGGGAGAGCCAACAATTTGTTGATTGCATGAAAAAAATGCACTGAAATCGGACAATAATAACAGGTAGAGCAGAGTTTTTTCTTTTAGTGTGGACAAGTACTAGCTATGCAATCCTCTTAACGGACAAACAAATTGATGAACCACTATAAAAAAAATAGCTGATAATTCAGGTAGAGCTCGGTCCTTTACTAAGCCCACGTTATATCGAACAAAGTCATTACCGAGAACCGTCCAGTGTGTACAATATGATATTATGTTGATTGATTGCTGCCAAAACCGCTGGAGATAGGTATCCTGATAAGAATGGTGATATCATCAACTTGTTACGAGTTGTAATCAATGTTGCTGATTACATTTTATCCATCTATGTTTTTGTCTCTTTAACTAGGTGGGGTCTTGTGCAAAAGGCCGTCTGAGTTCCACCACAGAGCTAGGTATTCTGCAGAAGTAGCGAAATAATTGAAATTGAAAGGTGGTAGGACTAAGAAACAAATGATTCAGAGTGTCGGGTGTCAGGAAACTACATTTCTAAGTTCTGGCATAAGCATCAGGCGCACGACTTCTCGTCACTTCTTAATTTTAAAAATAAATAAAACAATTGGAATTGTATGATTGCAATTTTTCCTTAACCTTAGATGCATGTTTGTGTCATACTGTTAAGTCCTTTTTCTCTCTAAGTAATGTCCTAGTAAAACGGTAGATGCATTACAATTTTTTCACACAGTTGCTACACATCTCGAGAGCCAGTATGAATCTAATTTCAATAAATAATCTATCAATTCAGGAGTTACTTTGAATAAATCCACATGACACTTACTGTGGAACAAGTACAATTTGAAAATTTTGAAAACTTCCATTCCATTCGGTTATTGGAGTGTAACTCAAAAACTACTGGACCGAATTTGATGAAATTTAAATGGGACCACACGGGAAGTACACAAGCACAAGAATTTTGATAATCGGTTCACCCAGTCAAAAGTTATAAAGTAACAAAATAAAAAAATACAGTCGAATTGAATATCCTTTTTGGAAGGTGGTAGAAAATGCTTATGGCAGAGAAGCAGTGTGCATCACCATCTTTCGTTCTTACGCTCAGTAAGTCAATGTCTTTTGAGGATGCTTCGTGAAGAGCGGAAAAAAGTATCGATTACTTTTTGGGTGAGTGAGAAGTATGTGTTACTTATTCTGTATACTTCCTAAATGCATTTTATGCAGGGAAGGGTGGCGCTCACTGCATTGCTATAAGCAATTTTCCAGTGGAAATAACTGAAAAATTTTCTTTCAATATATAGTGGCCCTGCTACCACTGTATTTAATAATGATTTTACATGAGCTATGAAACTAGCTCGATTTTGATAATAATAAATAATATGACCGAAACATCGATGATTCAATAGGTATGGTAAAACTACTCCCTTTTAAGATAATTTTCTTGAAATATTCAATACCATTGAATGGGGTTAAGGCCTTGTTCTATTTTTTAAAGTTATTATTCCTTATTGATGAAGACAGTTTAATCAATATAAGAATCAAAGTTTTGACTGTCTGACTGGCTGACAGACAGCGCTCAGCCTAAACTAAACCGCTGCTGGTCGTAGACACTTGAAATTTGGAGCTTGTTTTTGTCTTGGTGGGTAATGCTGTACTAAGAAAGGATTTCTCGAAATTCGAGCACTAAGGGAGTAAAAATGGGTGAAAACGTCCGTACAGAACGGATGACAGTCTTTATTTTTGAAGTTATAATTGTGAAAATTTGTATTTAGATTGATAGATAGATAGATAGATATACTCTTAATTGAAAACCTTAGAATTAAACAATCGTACAGTTATACAGCTAAGAATAGTGTATCAATAAGCGGTCTTATTGCTAAAAAGCGATCTCTTCCAGACAACCTTTGAATAGAGAGGAAAATAACAGCATAAAAAGGGATGGTGGTGCACACATTTATATTATTATTTTATTTTATTATGATAGTTCAATTAATATAAAAAATAGTGTTCCTTTTACACAGGGGTGAACTAGGGGGTGAACAGGGGTATTGCATCGAGTTTTTATAAGATTTTCAATTTAAAATAAATAATGTTGTTCTTCATATCTTTAAACAGGGATGCCCTGTCAAAAGATCAAAGAAATCATGGCCTAGTCAAATGGAGGATGAAACTTTAAACGGATAATTGTTTGTTTTTCAACTTAAAGCCGATCGTCCACCGGCAACTAAAATAAGTTAGTTTATCTCACGTACTTGAGTCAGTTTCTAATACGCGGCCACCGAAAACTACGCCAATATAAAGCCAACAAAAATAGTTTATACTCTCAACTTTGTGAGCTAAGCTAAACTAACTTAGTTTGGTAGGCGATGGACGAACGGCTTAAAGTTTTTAAATTTTTTATTTAGATATTTCATGTTATTGAGGCCAATATAATATTAACTGAGGCCAATGAAGAAAATAAATCAGAAATGAGGAGATCCGTAGAAGAACGAAAGTCACCGACATAGCTCAGAAGATTAGCCCGTTAAAGTGGCAGTGGGCAGGGCACATAGCACGCAGAACAGATGGCCGATGGGGCCGGAAGGTTCTGGAATGGAGACCACGGACCAGCAAGCGCAGCGTAGGTCGTTCACCGACACGGTGGACAGACGAGCTGATAAAGGTCGCAGGACGACGTTGGATGCAGGCCGCTTCCAACCGGTCCTTTTGGAAAATTATGGGGGAGGCATATGTTCAGCAGTGGACGTCCTACGGCTGAGATGATGATGATGAATGAAGAAACAGTCTTTGTGCCGCGTGTATGCAGTTGGTCCGAAATTCCGGTCCGTATAGATTTAAGATTAAGTTTATTATTAGTAAGTATTTACTATTAGTATCTTTTGTACTTGCAAACTCTTAAGTTTGCTGGAGTTGATTTGAACTTTTGTCAAATATTCCACGTAGTGGCGGGCAATAGTCATGAAAATGGCTCTATATTATATAATATTTCGGGGTAGAAACTATGGGTCCTTGGGGTCCAGGTGCATACGAAATTTTCTTTGACTTGGCCAAACGTTTGGTTGAAACGGCAGACGACCAGAACGCTGGTTCATATGCTTTTGCACAAAAATTAGCATTATAGAGATACATATAGAAGCGCTCGTAGGGGAGCTCGACTTGGCGATCTTTTCCGATCAACAAGTTAAGCATCACTTGTATGGGTGACCGCTAGTGGTATTATTCAACTGAGCGCTTCCGTGCTTCGGAGGGCACGTTAAGCCATCGGCCCCGGTGTTTGTCTTAAGACAACAGTCGTTAGGCTATGTTGAAGGCCTGAAAACTTCGACATGGGTTGGCCTAGCCTATCCACCAAGCCGCACTGGGCCCGCGTGGTGGATTATGGCCCAACTCCTCTCTCTGAGAGGAAGGCTCGAGTCCCAGCAGTGGGAACAAAATGGGCTGATCATGATTATGATACATTAATATTTAAGTTAATATACATTACATGATACATTAATTATAATATTATAAATTAATAATAATAACTATTGTATATTATTAATAATAACTCTATAGGTATTATACATTAATTTATACCTAGAAAAAGATGCCCTACGCGGACAAAGTCTAGGGTAAAAGCAAGTATAATTTAATTAGTTAAAAACCATTGAACCACGGGTGTTCAATGGTTTTTTTATTGTTTTATTTCATGTTGTATTATTTCATGGACTTTAATTAAATTTACCTAATATCAAAACCGACTTTAGTCATGTAAATAGCCGACATTATCGACTTAGCTTACGGGCATGTCCGATGCCCATCCTCATGGACTTATGCAGATCGTGGTGATCAACCCAAGATTTTAATTCGGCACCACTGACTACCACTGCGTAACTACGAGTATGGTACCGATTTCTACCTCCAAGCAGTGATGATTTACTGTCTTCCGGTTAAGGGTATAGGTGCCGGTAATATTACAGGCACATGAGACTTAACAACTTAATGTCTCAGGGCTGGCTTTAACATTTAATAAGAAATATTACCTAAGACTGACAAATCTTTACCCCTGTAAAGATTTCTTTTAATTATGATCTTAACATAAAATAGATAGTCATCATAGATAGACATCTTAACATGAAATAGACAAGATATAATAAATAATAATAAAAATGTATAATAAAAATAATGATGAATATTTATAATTATTTAAAGATTTATATATCAATAAACAACATTATATTTATCGACTCTAATTATTACTAGAACAATGTATTAATAATAATATAAATAACTCTAAATTAAAGATTTTGCGAAAGACGTTGCCCGAGGTAAGCACCAGCTCTTTGGGCACTTTAACATAGCAATTTCTTTTAAACGTCTGGACAGCTCCTTCATCGACTCTAATGTTATAAACAGTCATATGAAAAAGATAAGATATATTTAGATATTCCGCTAAAAGTTCGATTAAAGGATCAGGTGACGAAAAGCGAGCTCATATTTTGAAATTAAATGGTTTGTAGTTTACCTTTAAACCTGTTAAAGTTTTTCAGCCCACTGTAATTTTCGTGATAACGAATTGTCATTTCATATAATTATTTATTTATTATGGTACCGCAGTTCTTTTTTTTAAATATTTGTTGTATGGAGCATCCATTTACAGAAAAAAAGCCGAAGCCCATGAATGCCCTTTTTATTTTTTCACAAAAAAAACAGATCTTTTTCTTAAACACTGTAAGCAGAAGGCGAGAATAATAGGGGATGATGCCGAGTAATAATAAGGATCAGAATATAACTCAATACCCAAAAACTAACTTCGTTGGTATAAGATGAACAAACTTACGGATTTAAAAATGTTGCTGACTCTATATACATAAAGCTCTTTATATACCTTAAATATTATATGATTAGAGTAATTGCTGATTAGACGAAACAGGTAATTTTTAAACAGGAATAAATAAAAGACAAAACAAAATTTCGAACTCACCTCTAAACACCACGCCAAAAACCATAGAGTCGTTTTCACAAAAAAAACTCACAAATAAAATAAAATAAAATAACTTAAAATAAGAACACGCCCGCTCCCGATTTAACCTTTCGCGCGGAAAACTATGTAAAGAAAATAAACAGACGGTTTACGGGAAAAAATTTACGACACAGAAAACTAAATCACTGTACCACATCTGTTTTTATTGCACTGGTGATACACGTTTATTTTTTACGTAATTCGGCTCCGGAGCGAATAGACGCGACGCTTCGCTTCGGTAGTTCAGGGCAGACTGGCTGTGCCTAGTAGCTCCTCGTATTTTCCCTGAAACTGTTGATTTCCCCCCTCAGTCTCTACGGCGCCCCTTTTACGTCTTGACGGAAAATTTACATTGCATCGAAACGATTGATGCTTAGCACGGCCTTGCGCTTTCTTTTTAGATGTTACCTATGTGTGTTTAGTTATCAATAGAAAGTGATGCCCAAAATAGTTTACACCTTTTTATTGTGCTTTGGACATTTATATATATGCGGAGGATTTATTCGCAATGGCCATACAAACACGTAACGTGACTAACGCTGTGTGTTACGTTATCCTTAAGGATTAATCGTGACATCAATACAGTTTTACTATTACTCCTTGAAGATTTCATAGCATATAACACCTTGGGTCATACTGCGCCCACGTGGTGAATTATGGCCTATCTCCTCTCTCTGAGAGAGAGGCTTGAGTACCAGCCGTGAGAACATAATGACCAATTATGTATGTTTAATGGTTTTACACTATTTTAGATCTGTGTAAATTGTAACCAAATTTCATTAAGAATCTTCGATCCCAAAGGGCTCAACGTTCTTGTATAAAGAAAGTATAATTAACTAATTACAGGGCTTACAGAAGTTAATAACACCCTTTTTAAGGGGCCCCGAAAATCTTCGCCTACTTTATTTTTGTGTCATAGGACAGTTTCATTATTCACATGGGCAGGAAACCATGACTGATTATCAATAAATTAAAGGATAACTTAATTAATAATAAATTATGCCTGCGACTTTGTTTGTATGAAATTACACTATCACGATCTCTCCGGAACTGCTTGTTATATTGGGATTAAAATGTCTATGTGTTCATTGTAACAATAATTACAAAAATAATAAGTACCATAACAATTTATTTATCTGAAAATTTCTACCAACTTCCAAAAAATGAGGAGGTACTCAATTCGACTGTTTTTTTTATATTGGAATACACAAGTGCAAGACTATTATTTCTTCGTAGAGTGCAATTTAAAAAAAATAATACCGACTTCCATTCCATCTAATTTGCTAAAAATCAGTTATTGGAGTGTAACTTAAAAACTATTCGACCGATTCTGTCCACCCATTCGAAAGTTATGAGTTAACAAACATAAAAAAAAACTGTCGAATTGAGTACCTCCCCTCTTTTGGAAGTCAGTAGAAAAGTGACATAGAGCCGCCTATTTTTTTTTATTTCTATCTACCTACATTTGTTAGCAACTAAGATACATACCTAATAGTCCAGCTAATGTTATATTCCACGCTACGAAATTATTGCCACAAATAAAACTTAAAGCTGCTCGGCTGAAATCATTTAATTCGTTTAGGGGCCCGTCAGCGACACTGCGTCGTCTATGGGATACCAAGCCACATAAATAAATAGATTTTACCCTTTGGGATGAAATTTCCGAAAACCCTCCCATAGATACAACATAAAAGGCATAAACTGGCCAAATTTCAATGTATCCCCTGTGGTTTGGGCTCAGCATTGATAAATCTGTCAGTCAGGGTAAGTAAAGTATAATATCTTCTTCTACGTCGTTGCCTCATGGCTGAGGGTCGTGGTCATCACATGTGGTTTTTTCCACTAAGATCTTCCAGGCTTCTCTGTTTTGAGAAAGTTGGATGGATGCGTGAAAGGTGGATTTACACGCCTGTTTTACAGTATCGGTCCATCGGGTCGGTGATCTTCCTCTACTTCTCTTTCCATCCACGTGGCCGACCACAACCAGCTTTTCTATATGGTCCGGCTTCCGCCGTGCCACGTGACCAAAGTAGGTACTTGAGAACCCTACGCATACATCTAGTCGAGAGACGAGTTTGGAGATCTTGAGTTTCTTGAGCTGCCGTGAACAGTCGCTTTAACGTATCTGTACATATCTTTATTTCATAGTGTATTGTTTAGAACTAAGTAAAGTAAGTCGTGTATTTAGTAATAAAATATATGCGTACATGTTACGATTGTTTTTAAATACCCCGTCATAATTTTTTTCTTACTAGGCAGGTATTGAAAAACTTGCTGACGCCATCCTGAAATTCTCACGTGCAACAGTGCATTCGAATTGTTTTTGTAATATTTTAAAGTATTTATTTACTGTAAAATGCTTTTAACATATCAAGTATATTATGTAACAATGATTGTTTATATTTAAAATACAATAACAAAGTTCGTTTATCTCCGTAATGGAGTCGGTGGCCAATGACGTCATTTTCGTTCCGTAAATCACCAGATGCACATTATATTTACATATTTTTAAACCGAATTATGTTCAAAATCTTTACACCGTCACTATTCACTGCAATACAAGCATAAATTATCTTAAAACGCCGTAAAACAATTATTTTTATTTTTTTTCACTCGCTCCTGCGCTTTCACAGAACATGTGCATGTTCTGAGACAAATTACCCAAGGTGGCTTGAGAATTCTAAATTGTACATTTTGTACCTACATAAAGCAACATAAGGTATCGACAGACGAGTGTATATACCATAGATTCATTAGATTAACACACGACCAAACCAACCGTCTGTCGGAACTGCCAGTTCGGGTCGGTCGACCTACTATGTTTCGAAAATCGACCCAAATGGGTTCTCCGACAGACCAAAGTTAAAACTTTGCTTAATCATCATTAATCAACTCGGAATTATTACTACGTCCTGGGACGCAGTGATTAGGTCCCACTTGTATGCAAGCTTCTGCGTGTGAAGTCTTAATTACTACACTTTTTTGTTACACGCTGTTTATGTATATGTATTAAACCGGCGACCTAAGTAGTCTTTCCAAAGTAATTTATTTCATTTGTATTTTCGTTTCATTTAGCGTCCTTCTTTTTTTAAGTAAAAACATAGGTAACATAGCCTGACAATACGCCTGTACATCCCCAGAGGCATGTACATAAACAATTATATTCCACTAGGTATGTATAAGTTTTTTATATTGAGGGTGAATCGATAATACCATCTGAAACTATTAGTTACTTTTAGATCAATCGTCGTCAACAGAAACGTAACTAGTCAAGTCGGGCGCGAGCAGGAGGAGCTTTTAAAAATACAATTTATTTGTTTAAGACGTCTAATGTCTATAAAAGCTTTAATAAGACTAACTTAATTCTAAATAAAATCTAGAGTCTGGACATCAGACAACCGTGGGAGCAGATGGGCTTATCAGCCAAGTCTGTTGAGTCAGCGTATCAGTTTCTAGAATATAGAACGCTGACACGTGAGATTCGTAGAGTCGATAGACTTAACTAACTGCAGCTGGACTGTTGGTCAATAGTAGAATAAGAAAACGTAACAAAAGTCATCGTTCAGATCGGTTTGGGTTAGTGGAATCGGGCCCCAGAACAAAACGATGCCGTTTTTGAGAGATGCGCTAGATTTTCATTTGTCTGCGTCTATTTCAATCGTCGGTCTAACGAAATGAGTTTATGTGCACTCGACTGCAAGTGCTATGTTTATTGAAGTAGATTGAACGGCATGTTTATTGATCAATGTATCGCGTTGAGGAATCAACAATATAGCACGTTCCGTAATCTTCGAATGTAGAATGTTCGAAAATAACTCGTAATCGGACATACAATGCAATAGAGTTTATGAACTCTTTATTAATACCAACAATCAATTTTTGCAAGGATATTTTAGATAAAGGTACAATGGGCAGTGTCATAATAAAAGTGATCTCTTTGAAATCTTTGTATTGATAGAGAATTTGAATAAATAAGGATGGAGGTGTAGCCACATAAAATAAAATACATGAATAAATACATACTTTATCAGACATACATATTAAATAAATTTAAAATTTACACAGATTCACTATCGATTTTTGACATGACCACTTTACAAGAAGAGCAAGACGTGTAACTGATAGTAAGCGCTACGCTTGCCCATGACGGATACAGTGCCATACAGAATAGAATAGAATAGAATAGAATAGAATAATATTTATTTAGCTTACAGAGCTTAGAACTTAAGTTTTGCGTGGCACTGCACAGTGCTTGTCACGCTCAAACATTATTTTTGAATCTTAAGGTGCAAGTTGGTAGCCGGCTACATGAAGCCACAGCAAACGACGTGTCGCAGCGACACTACTGGTTACTATGTATTTTTATGAAATACCATTCGGTTAGCGACGCGAAGCTAGCGACGCGTCGTCGACATTGTCGCCCGACCGCAAATCAGTAATGCCGCTCGTGGGTACCAATCTACCTAGTAAAAGAACTGAAAAGCTTTTAAACTAAATCTTTCGTATAGCTTTTCAAATGGTTGATGCCATCTGCAGTTGCCGTCTGCAGTCGGGTTCGAAATCATGACTGCAGCGACATGACGCGACGACGTGTCGCGGCGACATGAAGCGACGACGTGTCGTCTGCTGCTGCTACGTGTAGCCGGCTACCAACTTGCACCTTTTTTCGTCCACTGATTTGACTTGCTACAGTGCCCTTCACACCCTAAGTAATACATGCACACTAACGATTTGCGATTAATCAATCAATCAAAAGTTTAAATGCAAGAAGTATCTATCTAATACCTTTGAACGAGCAATTCTTTTGTATATGTATATAAGGTCATTCTTAATTAGTGCACAATATCGAATGGAGTGGCTTGGACTCGATAACTGGTCATTTAAGTGAAGAAAAATATGCATTTTTTTATTATTATATGAACCCATGTTCTATAACCATACGCAACTGAACGCACGCCGCTACATCACAGAATAGACATCAGTGACTACGCGAGACATACCTATCCACTTAGAATACGAGTAGGTACACGACGTACAACGACGTACGAACCTACCTAAACGCCAATGTTTACGCAGCTGCCGTGCGATTCTCTAATGATTCGTCCGATGTCAAAAACTTTATAAGATATCCCCCTTGTACACAAGGTTGCTTTTCCAACGTTCCTTGTAATGTCTTCATTTGTTTCACGGATGTTGTCAAAGATGCAACTATGTTTGCTCTAGAGAATCACACGGCTGATTTCTATGCCTAAACGACGGCGTGCCCGGGCGGGTCATCGTCCGCACGTTGTACCTATTCTAAGCGGGAATGTATGTTTCGCGTAATTACTACTATATATTCTGTGATATAGCGGTGCGTCGAGTCGTATGTTCAGTCGCACTAAACGGTTTAAGATATTTATTTCTCTAAAGAATATTAATTCACTTCACAGAGAAATACAAGCATCCTTAAATGTAGGTAGGTATACATTGTAATTGCGAACATAGGATTAAAACGAACTATAATGAGATAATTATTTGTAGGAACATAAACAAAGCAGTATTGGTTTATAAAACGCGATTGCAAATTATCAGGTAGGTAAGTACCTACAAACAACATAAAAAAGGCGAACTCTTTGAGTAGGTCGGTACAAATTAAGTTACTTGTAAGTAAGCACATAGAAAAATTTACAAAACTTTAAATTCGACGTTCAACAACTGAGCTAAACAAACAAAATAACATACTTATATCTAAATTAAAGTGTAACATATAAATCAATGCCTTTAACAATTGCTACAAGTAGGTAGGTTAGGTAGCTCCGAGTAACTAATTCATGTTTGGCAGGTACGGTAAACACTATAGACCTTAGCCGTAGAGCGATGGGCATGAATGAAAATATTTATATATATTTACAATTTTTTTCTTTTACTTTCATCAGCAGTTATCAATTCCAAATTACCCCGTTCAATATTGTGCAGTAATTAACAAATACCTTATATATAATCTGATTCTCGGAGGCTACAACGATTTTCATGAAATTTAGTATGCGGAGGTTTCGATATAGCTGGGTTAAAGTTTAAGAAAACGTCGTTTTATCCGTGTTTTCAGGCAGTAAAAACTGCTATAACAAACTGTTTTACCGACACATCACCACTTAAGCTACTTGACAATAGATGGCGTTGTTAAGCAACACTAAGCCGTTGAATGTTTGGTTTGAGGTTAGACCAAGAAAATCAATTATTTACAAATGAGCGAAGTTTAGTCATCCAGGAACTACCTCGTAGGTACAATATAAGGGTGTTACATTATTATTACGATGTCGTTTCAGTATTCAGCCTGCCAGCAGACGTGCAATAGTATATTTCATTACAAGTGGGGAAAGGCTGTCATTGCAAAGAGGTCCGACAAATGTCTACCCGAGCCTTCGCGCAGCCGAAGGCGAGGGTTGACAGTCGGAACAAGTTGCAATGACGGTTCCGCACGTGTAATGAACGACTATTTTTAATACAGTTGCGAAAAAATGAAGCAATTTAATAAAATAAACTCCCAAAGAATTTCTGGAAAATGGCGCCAACCGAGATATAGAATATAAGCAGAGTTTTTTTTTTTCTTCACCCATTCTGGTAGTAAAAAGGAACTATGCCCATACAGCCAAGTCTTCAGTAGAATTTTTTTATTGATATGAAATGAAAATGAAATTTAATGAGATGAAATGAAATGAAACCTAACCTAACTCATTCAATCAAATCATTAAATCTGAAATTGAAACAAATTAGTAGCTTCTTTTTAGAAATATACGTATTTGCATGAATTATAAAAACTTCTATGAATTTTTTTTAGTAAATACTTCATGGTTGGATTTTCTTTTTGATAGACATTATTTTGACAGTTCGGAAAGAGAATGCACGAGTTCGAGAAAGGTAAAAAAAAGCACGAGTATGTAATAGGCCACATCCCGTACGCTATACGTCCCTGCAATACGCCACTTTTTGAGCAACTGTATTAGAAATATGAATATATGTTCACTACAAGACCGTGTGGGCAGCGCAATGTGAAGAGAGGAAGGACTACTTGTTCTTGCATGAAATTGCAAAGTCAAATTTTATTACAATTTAAATGAATACTTCGCCTAAATTTAATATGTCCAGTCATTTATTGAATATTTTGTCATTTTATAATAAGAACTACTTTGTATTTATCAGATATACTTTGTTTCACCTTAATTATAATTATATATATCGGCGCAACTACAACAGTTCGTCGAGAATAATTAAGTTTAATCATTTGATTGCCCTAAAAATAGTTTATAAATCATCAGTTGATTATTTTTGAGTTGATTACGATGTAAAATTAATGTTATGATTGTAATTTCAATACTTTACCAACAAACTTGTAAACTCGTGCACGTGCGCCGAGTCCTATAAGTACGGCCGCACTGTAGGCGCTCGTCTCAGTCGCTCTCGAGTCGCCGTACAGTACGGACCTCTTTGTGACGTTGTTACGCTGCTCGTTGAATATACGAAGCTTATAAAAGTACTTGTGAAGTTTTACTTCGAGGACCCAAAAATGAGTGATCATCATGAAAACAACAATTGTGACGTCAGCAATGCTGACGTCACACTTTTTAAAAACACTCCGGAGGTGCTTTCTCCGTCATCAGAAGTGGGATCAGAACAAGCTCTGGTCCCAACCACATCCTCATCGACTTCGGTTCAACCTGTCACGACTGGAACAGCGCAGGGCAGTACCAGGCTGATAGGCCCTGCCTCATTGAACACTTCAGGAGTACCAGCAAACAACTTTAATACCATGCAGCCCATCACAACGGGAATTACCACAGACATGACGTCCACACCAATCGCTGCGGGAGATGATCTCGATACACTGCAAAACAACGTTGCAACCGCCCCTGATTAAGTGTGATCCACATCTCAAGCTGGCCAGTCAGTCCAGATAACTCACGACGACGAACACGCATCATCGGATTAAAACCGGCGAGTATAGCATTCATTATGTTTCACGATATTTGCAACTAGAATCTAAAAGAATAAAATGTCTGGAGAGTGATACCTCTGAGCTAAACCATGTGTTACCCTTGAGCTAACCACGGGTCCTTGATGCATCCACAAGTGAACCCTGAGATACCGTGGGGACGCCTTGTGGAACTATGGGTAGACACGTATACACCACAGATTCTAAATTAATAAGGCAGTGCACTTAAGATGTCTTAGTGTACTGTAGTAATCTACAAAAATGTCTGGAGAGTGATACCTCTGAGCTAACCATGTGTTACCCTTGAGCTAGCCACGGATCCTTGATGCATCCACAAGTGAACCCTGAGATACCGTGGGGACGCCTTGTGGAACTATGGGTAGACACGTATACACCACAGATTCTAAATCAATAAGGCAGTGCACGATGTCTTTGTGTACTGTTTACTAATCAAAAGACTCCTAAGGTTACATAACAGTTGTGTTAATGTAACAAACAAGATAAAGCAACGTAAGTTGTTTACAGACTCACTACTCAGAGAATATCTCATTCTTTGCAGGCCAGCCATAATTAACAGCAGTCTGCGAGAGTTAACGAGTCAACAAGGCTGGTGCAGAGCGCGCACCGCCTGTCAGTATGGCCGTATCGACGCGGATACAATAATTAGCCAACAATAATTAGTCAACGTTTAAAACAACAACATGCTGTTGCCTTTATGAGCATGAGAACCACGGAAGCCGAGAGTCGGTACCACTCTTACGAGTTGGAGACACTGGCAGTGGTACGAGCTATAAAACACTTTCGCCAGTATCTATATGGGCGAAAATTCACCGTGATAACGGATTGCAACGCATTAAAAGCGTCAAAACACAAAAAGGATCTTCTGCCAAGGATTCATCGCTGGTGGGCGTTCTTACAAAATTATGACTTCGAGGTAGAGTACCGTAAAGGTGAACGTCTCCAACATGCTGACTTTTTCAGTCGCAATCCAGTTGAGCTTGCAGTCAATGTTATGACAAGAGACTTTAACTGGCTCAAAACTCAACAGCGACGGGATGAAGAACTGCGTCCGATAATGGACAGCCTCAGTGACAATAACCCAGTGGAAGACTATGTGTTAGAGGACAACGTTTTAAAAAGGAACGTCAATGATCCTGTCTTCGGTCAGCAGCTAAGTACCGTCGTTCCCAAATCATTTCAATGGAGCATTATAAACTCATTTCACACTGCACTAAAACACCCTGGCTGGGAAAAGACACTGCAGAAGTTCAGAGAAACCTATTGGTTCAACAAAATGAGTTCCACTATCCGAAGATTTGTGGATAACTGTGTTGTATGCCGAACATCCAAAGGAAGATCCGGGGCCATTCAAGCCCAGTTATACCCCATACAAAAACCAACGGCTGCCTTCCAAGTTATTCATATGGACATAACAGGGAAGCTGGGCACTCCAGATGATCAACAATACGTCATAGTCACCATTGACGCTTTCTCAAAGTACGTTTTACTGTACTTCAGTACCAACAAAAACCCACACAGCACATTGGCCGCTCTAAAACGCACGGTGCATCTATTTGGTGTGCCGGTTCAAATAATAGTAGATGGAGGAAGAGAGTTCCTTGGCGAGTTCAAGGACTACTGTGACGCCATCGGAATAAATATCCATGCTATCGCTCCAGGAGTCAGCCGAGCAAATGGCCAAGTTGAAAGAGTCGTTGCAACCCTCAAAAATGCTTTGGTAATGATTAAAAATTACGAAGCAGAGCAGTGGCACACTGTACTCGAGGAACTTCAGCTGGCAATGAACTGTACAATCCACCGAGTCACCGGTGTTGCTCCACTGACACTTATTACACAACGAAAGCACTGTGTACCTCCTGAGCTTCTCAACCTGGTGGATATTGACAACGAAACCGTTGATATTGAAGCGCTCACTCAACAGGTGCAACAGAAAATGATTCGTTGTAGCGAACAAGACAGACAACGCTTCAACCTACACAAGGCCAAAATCCATCATTTTCAAAGAGGAGACTACGTATTGGTGAAAAATAATCCTCGAAACCAAACCTCGCTTGACCTTAAATACAGCGAACCATATGAAGTTTGTAGAATACTGGATAATGACCGATATCTGGTAAAGAAAGTTGTCGGTAGAGGACGACCTCGCAAGGTTGCCCATGATCAGCTGCGCCGCGCTCCGCAACCTGGGGATCAGTTGACCGTATCGGCGGGAAACTAATCACCTATTCAACGAGATCCCACTGCAGAATCAAATGAGCCCATTCCGTCGAGAAGGGCTGCAAGTACAGCCAAACCACGACTCGAACCAAGACGACCCATCAGAATAAAAGATAAGTAACTAAATCCAAATATTTCAAATAACTCTCCGAGAACTCTACGAGACCCTTCGAGAATTCTACGAGACCCTTCGAGAATTCTACGAGACCCTCCGAGAACTCTACGAGACCCTTCGAGAATTCTACGAGACCCTCCGAGACCCTCCGAGAACTCTACGAGAACCTACTAACCCTATAAGCATTGATATCCCCAAAAAGACATAGCAACGCAGGTCGCTTACAGACGCACTACTCAAAGAAAGTTATTTCATTTCTTTCAGGTCTACGAGAATCCAAATAATCTACGAGAATCCATAACAATCTACGAGAACCAACGAGGCTGGTGCAGAGCGCGCACAGCCTGTCAGTATGGCCGTATCGGCGCAACTACAACAGTTCGTCGAGAATAATTAAGTTTAATCATTTGATTGCCCTAAAAATAGTTTATAAATCATCAGTTGATTATTTTTGAGTTGATTACGATGTAAAATTAATGTTATGATTGTAATTTCAATACTTTACCAACAAACTTGTAAACTCGTGCACGTGCGCCGAGTCCTATAAATACGGCCGCACTGTAGGTGCTCAGCCTGGCTGAGTGCCATCTGCGCTCGCCAACCGTCCGGTGACGCTGTAAATGCCGGTAGAGGCAAACAGCATTAGTCCGTTCTAAAAAAAAAAAAAAAAAAAAAAAGGTGCTCAGCTCAGTCGCTCTCGAGTCGCCGTACAGTACGGACCTCTTTGTGACGTTGTTACGCTGCTCGTTGAATATACGAAGCTTATAAAAGTACTTGTGAAGTTTCGTCATATATATATATAATAATAATGTATATATTTATAAGCAATTAATATACCTATGTTTACGTTCATGTTCCTACATATTATTCACCTTATTGTTTCTAACGTTAGTGATAATTATTAATAATCTTTAACATTGTAAAAACAATTAACAAGCAGTCAGTCTGCTTTCTTCCTAAATAATTTTCCTTCTTCAGACTAAAACTAACAATCTGAACAGAATTGCTATCGGAATAGTATTTTATCAAGTTATTGATGGAATCGTATGGGTATTGCAAATAGGTTATGCAAAGCATATGCTCTAAATCGGAGGTTTTGGCTAGGTGCAAAACTGCGCCCATCACTGGCCTTCACTGTACCTTTACTTTGACAAATTCGATTAACACATCAAATCTGACTGGCCATTTGGCGATGTTGGTAGCATCCCTGCTTTCTGAGCCGCTGGTCCCCGGTTCGATCCCCGGACAGGTCAAATATTTTGTGCATGAACATGTATGTTTGACCCGTATGTTAGAATAAATACTAAGGTGTACATCTCTACAGATGTACACCTTAATAGTCCAGGGGGCCTACTCCTCCCTCTTACGAAACTATCATAAATCAGGAGCGTTTTGTAATAAGCTTAGAATAATCATACTTACTATCGTACTCCCACCGACACAAAACGGTCAACCAAATTTAATGGTAAGCAATATTAGTGGTATGCAATATGACTACTTTAAGAGATGAGAGTACGGGTCTTCAAAACTTTGACATTGGAACAATGAAACTTAGTGACAAAAGTCAAGTCAAAGTACGCGAATTGAGTGAACTATTTGATAATACGTCATCAAAACGTCTATCGCAATCCATTATTATTTTAAGGTTGCTATATTTACGTGGTGGTACCAAATTTAATGGTAAGGTTAAAACATTATTACTTTAAGAGGTGGGAGTCACCTGGGGCCCAGGTTTACATCAGATGCAATCCGATGGGTTAAATCGTCCGTCTATCTCGTATTAGAACAGCAGTCATTAGATGCCTTCAGGGGTTTGATACTCCGTTTTTAGGGACAAAACTAGCCTATTCGCCAACTCACGCTATCCCGCGTGGTGGATAATGACTTCTGAGAGAAAAGTATGTGTCCCTGCATACTAGAACGAAAGACACATAGTAAATAGCACTACCTAGTTAATGTACTGAATATACAAGTAATAAAACTATAGACCAGTACAGTGAAACCACAATAACATCTACTTTGTTACACGTGCAGCTTTATACAGTGAAACCACAATAAGTCCTACATTGTCAAATTTCGTTTCCTTGAAAACTTCCTGGCTCTTTAATTAAAATAAAACGCAACCGCCGCTCTTTGGCTATGTGTGTCACAGTCAAGAAACAGTAGACCTTTCAATATTAATAAATAATGTTTTCATTCGTGTTTTTTTTTTTTTAAATCTGTGGTTCTCTATTGGATACTAGCTTGTCCGCCAGCGCTTTCACTCGCTTAGAACACGACATAAGCCAAAATTATCAAAAAAATCCCTTAGCAGAAGCTTACAGCATAAAATACAGCTTATATCCCCAGTGGGTTAGACTTTGCTTTAACCCGTTGACTCGCTATTCGCTATATTTGGCCAATAATACAATAAATTTAACCTATTTTAAGTAGGGGCAGCAATGACTACCATTGATTTTGTTTAACATCTCTAGATTTGTGTTTCTTCGAGCTATGAAGTGTATTTGTGGTGAATTCATTAGGTATGCATAATGATATACGAGTGTAGGCACAAGCATAGAATATCGTGTAAAATTGCTTTTGTGTTTTTCTTGTCAATCGCCTAAATCGATAAAACAATATCACAAAGATCCTTGGCCATAAGTGGCTAGTCGTTAATGTATACTAAGAACAAAAAAGGCCCTAAAATGGACACTTGTGGAACATCCATTTTAATTATAGATCCACACCCATTTTAATTATAATCTATAATTAAAATGGGTGTGGATCTATAATTAAATTTTGTTCTTAGTATTAAAATTGATGTTCCACAAGGGTCCATTTTAGGGCCTTTTTTGTTCTTAGTATACATTAACGACTTACCACTTATGGCCAAGGATCTTTGTGATATTGTTTTATTTGCGGATGACACATCTCTGATTTTCAAAGTAGATAGGAAAGATAGCACACTAAGTCAAGTAAACAATGCTCTATCTAGTATCTCTAAATGGTTCTCAACTAATAATTTACTTCTGAATTTAAAAAAGACAAAACGTTTGATGTTTTCTTTGCCTACTGTTTCATATTTGGAGTCCAACGTTACGCTTGATGGAGTTAAACTCGTGATGGACAAGGCAACAGTCTTCCTAGGCATTAAAATTGACGCAAAATTACAATGGGGTCCTCATATAAATGCCCTGTCTGGGAGACTCAGTTCTGCTGCATATGCGGTACGATAATTAGAGAGCTGCTACGGCGCGGATAGTGTATTTTGCATATTTCCACAGCGTAATGTCATATGGGATATTGCTATGGGGTTCAGCGGCTGATATAGAGACCATCTTTATCCTACAGAAACGTGCTATTCGAGCTATATAGGAAATGGGTCCCTGTGAATCATTGAGAGATTTATTTAAAGAAATCAATACATTAACTTTGCCTTCCTTATATGTATTTGAAAATATTATGTATATATAAATATAAGTTAAACAGTGATCACCACACTTTTAATACTAGAAATACAAATAGGATAGCTGTACCTAGCTTTATACTTGCGAAAACTAATAAGTGATTCCTAGGAAATTCTGTGCGTTTTTACAATAAAACCCAAAACACATAACTGAGCTCACAGAGGGCATATACAAGTTGACTATAAAAAACGTTTTTATAAAAAAAGCTTATTATAAAGTTCGTCATTATATAGAAGATAAAGATGCTTGGAATACTCCACTTCTGGCAAGCTATCATTCTGCCACCCATAAAATGTAATATTAGCCGAACCTAAGTAGAAACATTGTAAACATCTATATAAAAATAATTTCTTGCCGCTTCTTCTCGGTAAGCTCTATATATTTTGGAACGCGGCAGTAGAGCCTTTAAAGTACATTATAATGAAAAATTGACGTTCATAAGTGCGTCTTTGATGCCTGAATTGAATAAATGATTTTGACTTTGACTTTGAATATTTTGTAATGCATCCTGCGCTTTACTGGAACGTGACTTAGATCGTGACTTTATAAACGTGACTGTGCCTTGATGGAAATTAACTAGTCACATAAGTTAGTTGAAGAATGGCACATGTACAATCGTACGCATTAAGGAAAAAATAAAACGTCCAATATGCAAGCAATATACAGCTTACTGTAACTCAATTTTACTGTGACATACTTTTGCCGCTCACGGGGTTGAGGAAAAAAACAAGTGAAATTCGTGAAATTAATTTCTTCAAATAAACTTGTTTACTTCGAAAAGGAATCGGTATTGATGATTGCGGTACTAGATCACTTCCGGTTGTTATTGGTATTGCTTATGGCGATTTGACATATAACGGTAACTTAAATATAAAAAAATTGTTACAACGTGCAATATAATTTTTAACAGAATTCCATAAAAAGAAATAGGTTTTCTATTTGACTGTATTTTTTTATAATGTTTGTTACCTCATAACTTTGGACTACCCAGTCGAAGCGATGTTGATAACTACAATAACACACAATAACAGGAAACTGTTTCGCCTATTTTGATGATTTTATGATAATCATCATTGAATGTGAATGACAAACGATCCCGTAATTAGTAAGAGTTAGTAAGGGTCACTATAAAAGATAACAAAATCTTTTTACCAAAAAAATGGAACCGAGTTTTACTCCATAAAGTGCGAAATAACTTGACGAAGTCTGTAACATGCGTAGAATATTGTGATAATAGGTACTTTTGAAGTATCATGGTACTGACTTTAACAAGATATTTCACACTTTTTAGTGTTGAAGTCTGTTGACTTTTGCTACTTACCGGATTGATTGTCATTCACCGTCAATTACGATACTCGTATCATCAAGATAAGCGAAACTCTTTTAAGTTATTGTTTTGTAACTCAAAAATCACTTGACTGAATTTGATTAAATTTAAATGGGACTACCTTGGAAGTATACTCTACCAAAACAAGAAACGAATTATAAAATGAGACTACTCTGTAAAAAGTAATGCGTGATCATACATACAAAATATACGAATTGAGAACCTACTCCGTTTGTTTTGGAAGTCGGTTTGAAAAGTAGACAGAAACATACACTCTCGCTCATATCCTCAATCATAAATCTTCGCATATATAATATTAGTCTGTTTGAGTATGGCTATAATATGTGTGACAGACTGTGGAACAGATAACTCATAGTATACTGTATACGTCAGCAATACGATTACGTTACACTTACGCAAATTTTCGTGCTACTGTTCTACAAAGGTAGAAGAGCACGAAGATGTGATACAGCCAGTTGCAGAAAGCTCTTCATTATCAGTCGATTAGTTAATCCAGCTTTCTATTATTTTAATGACGTTGCACAAATGACAATTATTTCAAAAGTTGAGATCTGCAGGGCTATTAAGTATCTTAGTTGCTAACTAATGTTGATTACATAGTAGCCCTACTGATGCTTTAGCTAAAGTCGGTTTTATATAATGTTGCTAAAATTTTTATTTTTAATTAATTTTGGAGCAAATAAACATTATTTGTATTTGTATTTTGAAAAGTAAACAGAGTACAGATGCCACCTCCTTAGGAATGAACATTTGCGTTTAGATTTTGCTATTTCACAAATATTTTTGCATAAACAAAACGCAAACTTGTTCAGCCTGTCATTATCGAATAGGTGTCAAATAGAGAATGTATTTGTCGGCGCATATCTTTAACCAATATTATTATTTAGTCCCACCTAGTTTAGTTGTGGTGGACTAGAGATGGAATGTGGCGCCATCTCTGGTATAACTCTGGTAGCGTACGCTGTTCGCTCGGTCGGTCGTTGAGAGCCAATTACCGTTGAGTACTTAGTCATCGTTCGACAGAGGCGTTGGACACGCTCGGAGGCTCGGAGGAGTTCACTTTGCGTTTGGTCGTGGCAGCGTTCGCTACTCAGTGGAATACCTTGTCCCCAAGTTAATTCAAGTTGATCTCTAAATACTATGTGCTGTAATAATAGATCTCAGTGTGACGTAATAAAAGCAGACTCATTGTACATGTGATATCTTATTCTCCTCGCCCGCTTAATCCACGCCTAGCCACGAAATTGGAGCATGCCATCCTGTAAATATCCTGATACGGGCCTATGTGCCCTTATATTTTTTTCTTTGTACTCGGACTCGTCGACTCCACTAGAGTTTTGTTTGTGGTGAGAAAATTTGTAATGTGTACAGAAAAAAAATTAAGTATCTGTTTTAAAAAATTGAGATCGTATATTAAATTACACTTAGATAGAAAAAATATGATTGTAAAGAAAACATGAAATTTTATAAAATACAGTATTGACAAGGGCAGTTCGTACATATAAAACAAAATATATCTGAAATAAAGAATTATTATTATTATTATTCCTTTTTATCCACGGATTGATCCTTATGCCTTTACAAAGGCATAAGTGGGCTGTAGCCAACAACGACGACAATCGACGAGTCCGAGTACAAAGAAAAAATATAAAGGCACATAGAGGCCTATTTGGTATAAAATATACAAAAGTGTATAAAAACAGAATTTGGGATGAAGGTGACATGGATGCTCTGTTACAAAAATGGGTTAAATGGCAAGGCTATTGATATGAACTTATACATGTAAGAAAGATAAATGGCTATGGATGAAACTACGGCACCTGTCAATTTTAGTCTCATCTTAAAATACGAGTATTTAGGTGACTTGCCACCCACTAAACGGGCCCCCCATAAGGGCCACCATCAATGGTGACAAAAGGGACAATGTTGGTGTGGATGGCTAAAGGGTGTCGAAAGGTATGCTGCGGTTTCACTAGAGCGCTCCTACCGGTGTTATGCCCTTTAACATTTCCACCCTTGGAGCTTTTTGTTACTTGCTCTTGCCTCTCCACCCCCAGACGGCCAATTAAGGCAAGCCTCAGGGGTCTCAATTAGCCCCAGGGAGAATCTGGGTCCACGGTGTCACCACTCACCAACGGCTCGCCACAAAGCCGCCCCTACGGTATTATTATTATATGTTTCAAACATTATTGTGATATTTCAAAAAATATAAAATTCTTACACTTCCGTCATTGTACATATATGAAGTCGCACTATTTGTTAAATGTAATCCTGAACGATTTCCATCACTCACAGTAAAAAGAAATAGGAGAGACCAAAACAAATGCAGGAAATATATAGCTAATACAACTCTTATGAATAATAGTTTAGTGTGTATGGGTCCCCTTGTATATAATAAGTTGCCAAAAGAAATAAGGGACCTAAGGGTATTTTATTTCAAAAAGGCCCTAAAAAAATTTCTGATTGAGAAGTGCTATAAAATTAATGACTTTTTCGCTTTTGACTTTGGTTTAAGTTGACATCATTATTATTATTATTTTGTGACATCGCTTCAAATGTATTGTTTGATTATTGATTATTATTATTATTATTATATTGACTCGTTGTATTAAGTCTATAGTTAATGTTGTTATAAATATAATGCTCTTTATATGCATGCCATTGCTCGACAAATTTGCACGCCTTTGGGCAAAATACGATCTAAGTTCGACAATATTCTATTCACGACCTAATTTATAACATGCACATGTATTGTATGTATATACTCGTATTTTGAGCAAATAAATAATTCTTATTCTTATTCTGTTCAACGCTATTGTCAGAATCAATACAGAATTTAATTATATATAAGAAATCGTTTCTGCAACTGGCTGTTACTGTGGGATAGACGGAGCATTCTTCTCCATTGTCGGGTTGCAACAACACATTCCGACAACGGAGTGGGCTAAAGTGGGCTTTATGATAGATGAGGAAACTCAACTTTCTAGGTGAAAGTATTCCTGTACACGATGCTATATTGGTTGGTAGAACAACTCTAATAACCAGCCCATTATGTTATGTTTAATAATGTTTTATTATTATTATTTTTATTATCATTTATTATTTTATTATTATTTTAAAATAAATCATGGATTTCATCCGGTCCTTTACAAAGGCATAAGTGGGGCTGTAGCCAACGCTTAGAGGCCTGTTTGGTATAAAAAATACAAAGTAGTATAAAAAAAACCAGAAACTTTTGGATGGATGGTGACATGTTTTTTTTATTATTATATTATTTTTATTATTATTACCCATTATGTTCTCACTGCTGGGACTCGAGCATTCCTCTCAGAGAGAGGAGTTAAGCCATAATCCACCACGCTGACCCAGTGCGGCTTGGTGGATAGGCTAGTGGCCAACCCATGACGAAGTTTTTAGGCCGCCCGATGGCCTTCGACATAGCCTATCGACTGTTGAGTCCTGAGACAAACAACCAGGACCGATGGCTTAAAAGGTGCTGAGCGCTTCCGAAGCACGGAAGCGCTCAGTTGAATATTGCCACTAACAATCACCTATCTAACCCCTGATTGAGCATTGCTTAACTTGTTGATCGGTTAAGATAGCGAAGACTATCTCCGATGCGAACGCTTCAGTGAATAAGGAAGTAAGTATATAATAATGCTTATGACAAAAAAACGTTAAATTTTTTTTCTGTCTGTCTCTTTGTTCCGTAATCTCTAAAACGACTGGACAGATAGCTGATATTATAAAGAGTAATTAAGGTTACTTTTATTTTAGAAAATAATTAGGGTAACGCGCAAAAATATGAAACCCTGTCCCGCGAGTACAACCGCGGTCATATAGTAGTTTTATTATAGATATAGATAAGCTGAACAAACTATCTGAAATGGTTAAGGACTCGTTTTAATATAGAGGATGCACTTTATGTGGAAGACTGGAAGCCATAGAATTGAAATTGTGCAGAGTATCCATTAAGTTTTATGCGTCTGGCGGTTACCTACGTAGTACCTACTTTCTTCCTATACATTGCACCTAAAATGGCCACTTAAATTTAGTCACTGGTAATATAAACTTTAAACCATTCACTTTATTAGCTCCTTTCAATGCACGAAAATCTACAGAATATATCTGCATTTTCAAAACTCTTTAACTGTCTAGCCTTATTGATAGCATGTACTTAGTTTTTTCCTATTTTCAGGAATGTAGTGAAGCTCATATTGCTTACTGTCCCTTTTAAGATATCGCCCTATTTAAGAAATATCTTTTCTACTGCCTTCGTTTTGACAAATATCCTTCTGGCTACTCAGTTGATTGGACTTTTCCGGCGGCATGGACGTAATTATAAAAACTATAAATAACAAAATGTGCGCAGACAGCAGGGGGCCTACTACAAACTTTTACGAAACAATCTTAAAAAAAATCGTTTTATAATAACCGTACAATAATCACACTAACAATATTATTTTATTCTATTTAACATTGGAGTAATACTTTGTGGCAAAAGTCACGTCGGAGTACGCGAACTGAGCGAACTACTTGTTTGTTGGTTGTGACGTCATCAAAACAGCCTAGCGTAATCCAATGCTATTTTTAAGTTTGTTATATTGACGTGGAGGTATCAAATCTAGAAATTTTGTGGTAAGGTTGAAATATTACTACTTTAAGAGGAGATAAGCCCCTGAGATTTAATGATTGACCTGGGACAAAAACGCTGGTACCACAGTATAAAAATGCAACAGTATTAAAACGAAGCCTAGGTGATAAAATAATTATCTATGCTCCATTGAAAACATAGGGTTGTCACTTTAATGCTTTATGGTATTGTAATGATGCAACAGTATTGAAACTAAGCCTAATTGATAAAATAACTACCTACGCCCTATTGAAGCATTAGGGTTGCCACTTTTAAACTTTATGTTTTTTTTTTTAAATAACACATTCCATGTTCTGTAGTGATCAAATCTAGTTAATTAAATTCATTAACACACATTTTCATCCTCATATATCCATATTTTTTCTTGTATAGTTGAACGGTAATACCTGCGAGTCCCAGACAATAGGCCTATATATTGAAGATTGAATCTACGCTACAAGTAAAGCGCCATTCCAAAGAAACGCTACAGTATCGTGTGATACTTATCGTTACTGATATTAGTATGTAATTAACACTGAAAATATTTGAGACGATTATAATGGCGGTGTTCCGGCACTATCCATTTAGGACCGAAGTTACCATATGATTTACTTAACAAACTCTACAGTGTGGAGGCCAAACAGAAAGCTATTTTTCTAGGATCACTTGATTAGCAATGTGAACATGGATTGTTAATAGTGTACAATTTTACAATAATCCTACTAATATTATAAACGCGAAAGTTTGAAAGTATGGATGTTTGGATGTATGGACGTATGGATCAATCAAAAACAAACTCAAAAATCATTTATTTGTTCAAGGCAATGTGACAAAAATAATATAAATGAAATACCTGGTTCCTAAACTAGGCTCATAAAGGCCTGTGTGATAGGATCCAGGCCTCTCTCGTCGGTGAACCGATAAATCATTGCCATTAAATTCTTATACAATAAAAATTTAAATTAGTATAAGAAATAAAAATATCATTAAACTTAGAATTAAAATTACATTTAAATATAGAACTCAGATTAGAACTAATATTAACATTTAAATTTAAATAAAAATCAGATTAATAATAAGATCAAAATCACAATCAAAATCAAATATTAACAAACATTGCATTCCAATAAAAGCAATATTAGACAACAAAATCTTAAAATCATAATAATAACAAATATTTAATTCCAATAAAAATAATACTAATAACAAAACCAAACTGTAGTATAAAGTAGTATTATACCAAGAGTTTATTAAATATAAGTAAAATAATTAACACGTTATATGTTATTTAAAATACAAACATTATGGAGCTATATGAGCAAGGAACGTGTGTCTGCGATTTTATCAGATTTAATAGCAAGTGTCTGTGAGAGTATGGATGTGTGGATGTTTGTTACCTTTTCACGCTCAAACGGCGGGGGCAATTTAGATAAAATTTGGTATGGAGGTAGATGGGGCGCTGGACTATTACATAGGATACTTTTCATCATCATCATCATCCATCACACGGGTAAAAACCGTAATATTCTTGGGCACAGCATAGACACAATACCGTCAAGGGTGATGAAATGTAATGACTGTTTTTTTCCATGGTGATTAATTTTATATCTTTATGTACGTAGATACTGGTTTTTATTATAAGTGTTTATTAATTTACTAAGTACTTACATTTACTCATATAGCCATGTAAATATTTTATGACATTTTGATATAAAGATATAAATGACTTTGGAGAAGATAATAAGCTACTCGAAGTACTTATCCTAAGCAGACGACATCGCCGTAGTTATCGATATTATCGATTATTTTCTCATATAGTAAATTAGCACTTTAAGTGTTATAAGTACCATGTGTTAGAACTATAAGACGATAAAACAATCAAACGTTGTAATGACAAAAAGATTATTGGGTTAGGTAATAATTGCCAATGCGTTAATTATACCGAATGTCAGTAAGTATACAAGAAGCTTTCATTATCAAAGCTTCAAAGAATATTTATAAAGCTTTAGCGACTGCCTGGAACTTCGTTCGCGTAGTAGGCTCGGCTTTCGGCCTCGCCATAACCTCCCATATTTCTTGGTTTTTCTACCGACTTCCAAAAAGGTGAAGGAACTCAATTCGAGTGTTTTTTTTTTAAGTTTGTTGTACCTCATAACTTTCGACTGGATGAACTGAAGTTCCAAAATTCTTTGTTTGAAAGCTGGTGCTTTCCGTGTAGTCTTATGTAAATTTTATCTAGTTCGGTCCAGTAGTTTTTGAGTTACACTCCAATAACTGATTTTTACCAAAGTAATAGAATGGAAGTCGGTATAATTTTTTTCAAATTGCACTTAAGAACCTTCTCCTGACAATAATTGACCAACAAAAAAGATTTAGCGAGATTGTTCCATCCGTTCTCAAGTTATACCGTGACCAGGAGAAATAGGGGCTTTTTTTATTTAACGTATACATATATATAAAAACAATAATCGTAACGTAAAAGTATCTCAATAATTTATCATCATCATCCGTCCGAAAACTAATCAAAAAAGACCCTTATCATTATAACTTTTTGCAGTGTATATACATTGTACATACTTCAACTTTTTAAGTTAAGCCAAATTTCGCCTGAGAGTGAGAACATATTTTTTTTGATAAAAAACTTTATAGTAAAATAAATACATATTTTATCTAAACCAGCTGAACAATTTGCTTGTACAAAATGGATTATGCCAATCTGTCCCCTACTCTGTCCGGGGGACAAATTTGCTATCTGTCCCTCTGTTACCGATAGGGGGACAGATGAAACGTTAATAGATTTTAAAAGTTTCACCTGTCCCCTCGTCCGTAACAGGGGGACAGATGGTAAGTTTTATTACCGTTTGTCCCGCTGAGGGGACAGATGGGCATAATCCGTTTTTTATCATTGTCTGAGAAAACTTGTCAATAAGTAAATATATTTATTATTATCCTGCTCACAAAATTGTTTTGGTGCAGCTATTATATTTCTGTCATTTAGCTTAACTCATCAAATTATCACATTGACGTTTTGACATATATATATAAAATATAAAATTTAAGTACTATTAAACGCTGTGACATAAAAGCTATTGGGTTTTTGTGAATTCTCACATAATAACTATTGAACGTTCTATACAAATGACAAACAAACATTTGGACAATTTAACGCCATGACAAAAATGTCAACCTAATGTGTGAAAGAACAATATTAGGTTTTTTGTCATTTGGACGTTTTGAAGTATGGATCAAGCTACGCGCAATACGATAAATCTGTCCTAGATCAAAGATAGAAAAAAGATACGATAGATAAAACCAGTTTATCGATATGACTAGTTTATCGAACTGATAACCCATACTTGCTGTTATTAAACCCGTTAAGTAAATTATTAGCAACAAAATCAATTAAAACAATATCAATTAACTTCTCTATAACTGTCAAAAGTGAGGGCTACACAACCCAACCTGGCTCAGGACGAATTAAGCAGGATTTAGCTTGCGGCTCGTGTTTGAAATGTTCGTTCAACTACCCACACAGTCTGAAACATTAATAGGTACAAGAATGGGGTATATGTACCTTCATTTTTTGTCGTAGGATTCGATTTATTACAAAGGGCGGCTTGCATCTATCTTATTTTCCAAGATTTGAACACAACATTCTGTAAAAGTGGATATCTTTTCGTTATGTAGATTTTTTATCTTTGTAAATAACAAAAAAAACAAAGGAAAAGGACTCGGACTTCTGTACGTTTGCTATTCGTCACGTTGTTTAAGTAAATCAAAATCAAATTATTTATTCTGTACTAGCTACTGCCCACGACTTCGTCTGCGCAGGATTGATATTTTGAGTAGCTTTATCTATCTTTGTACCAAAAAATCATAAAAATATTTAAATGATCAAACGCAATTGCTATAATTGTATTATATAAGTAAATTTAAATACTTAGTTATGAGTAAATTTAATTACTGATTGATAGTAAGCACTTATAATAAAATTATTATACAAATATAAAATTAATCACTATGAAAAAAACCTGTTTTTATTATTTTTTAATAAGTCAATGTCAATGTCAAAGTCAAAATCATTTATTCAATTTAGGCATCAAAGACGCACTTATGAACGTCAATTTTTCATTATAATCTATTTTAAGGACTACGGCCGCGTCCCAAAATATATAGAGCCTACCGAGAAGAAGCGGCAAAAAACTGGGGGTTTTTCTTTTTATATAGATGTTTACAATGTTTCTGCTTAGGTACTATAAATATTACAATTTATGGGCAGAATGAGAGCTTGCCAGAAGTGGAGTATTCCAAGCATCTTTGTCTTCTATATAATGTCGGACTTTATAATATAATTTTTATTAATAAAACGTTTTTTACAGTCTTGAATCTTTCTTCTGTCAGCTCAGTTATGTGTTTTGGGATTTTATTGTAAAAACGCACACAATTTCCTAGGAATGTCTTATTAGTCTTCGCAAGTCTAAAACTAGGTACAGCTATCCTATTTGTATTTCTAGTATTAAAAGTGTGGTGATCACTATTTAACTTATATTTATGTAAATATTTACGAACATATATTATATTATCAAATACATATAAGGAAAGAAAAGTTAACATATTGATATCCTTAAATATATCTCTCAAAGATTTACTTACAAGTCAAAGGTGAGAAACCAGGCTTCCGAATGCCAGGCGACTTTGTGTTATTATTTTTCCTAGATATTGGCACCTCCTGAAACTGTCGCCCAGAGCTACCTCGCTTTGAACCACGCCTCGATCCATCAATACGAATACTAAAACAGTTTTCACTACTATTCCACGTCAAAACTTGAAGAAACACAAATCTAGCTACAAAGAAAAAACAGGGACAGCTGTTGTTATGTTTCCCCCTTTCTTTCGTAACTTTTGTAGACGTTACTCTGCAACTGCAAACACAAACTACAAAACTCATAGCACTCAAACTTTTTGCCGGATACAAAGAGGATGATTAAAATTTGCCCTAGAACGCCCCCACCCTTATATACATTTCCTGACACAACTACCTATGCTATAAAATGAAGTAAAGAACTGCAGATATAACGCTCCATTATGGCGTCACTAGACAAACATATTGTTATGGTCATTCCGACAGATTTGTGTTTCAGTTATGGCTGAGTGGTGCCGTTAAGATAAGTTTTTATGGTGTACCGTATAACAGTTATTATCCGGTATTTGGTGTTGCAGTCACTCAAATTCATATTATTAATATTGTTTCGTACCAAACGTTATTTTTTCACAGGTATACAAGTGCGTAATGCTTGATAGGGCAATTCTTATAATCTCACCTTTTGATATTATGTCATTGCCTTGGTTAAAAAACTTTTGTAAAATTTTGGATTTTGTTGAACATAAACATGTAGTTTCGCTATTACTGTGTAAAGAATCTTGGATTTGAGAATTAAAACCCATTGTTAAACGTGAAATAATATTTGACCTAAAGTGAACTAATATCGGTGTAAAGTGAACTAAAAACTTACACCGTAACAAAATTAGGTTTCGATCTAGGCGATCTTGCTTCGTGGGGAAACTTCGACCTGGTGACACTCGTTGGTACTCCTTCTCCCGGATCCGTCCCCCTTATTCTTCTCCCTTCACAAAACCTCCAACAGTCTGAACTAGCTGTCGTGCTCTGCTGCAGGAATTTAACTGTAGGTGTTATTTGCTAATTTGACAAGTACCTACCATTGAATTCAGAATTTTGCGTATTTCTTTGAACCTCGTATGAGAGAGATTGGTAGGGCAAAAATGTTTTGGTACCTCCTTGGTAGCTCCTTGTAATCGAGGATATAAATGTAGAATTAAGATTTTGCTCTAGCCCCCTGCAGACCACAAACTAATGCTGCGCATACAGTGATCTGCAGGCCGTTCAGCTGGTCTTCTACAACTTTTACTAAAAAGCACCTACCAAATTCTACACGGTTTCTTTTGTTATGTACTGTTTATGCATGTGACATCGTCCGCGTGGTATAAGGTTACCACAATTCTCGAAGTAAATAAACGATAGCCTATGTGTTAATTCTTGGTACAAAACCGGGGTTATTACCGGACCCGCTTTCTTTGTGCTTATGGCTCAGTTTAGTTACAATAATGAGCCAAAATCACTATGAACTATTCTACTTAAATAATTTATATTAAACTGCAAATTCGTTTTTGTTTTATAAAGGTCTTTATTAATCATAGAAGTTAACAGATTATTAACTAGACACAGTCTTAGACTAATGCAAGCTACATTATATTATGACTATTATAGGCTAACATCGCCTATTTAGGTCTTTTTATAACTTATAGTTATGTAATTTAAAATATGATTTTGTGTATCAGGTAGGTACTATTTCAAATATCTAACTAATAATAAAGTAACCTTTATGTTTTGTACCAGACCCATTTTTTATTTCAACCGCAAGTACAGGCAGAATAATATCTCCCCAGAACTCTTCCCTGTATATTCAATTCCCATAGATGACACCATAAATTCTTATTCAATCCGATGCCTGTGATGGAATTGTTAAAGTACGACTCCCCAAGTTACAGTTACTCTGTTACGTACGAGTGAAAATCATAACTTGACTATTTTCAACTGAAGAAATATGCCGGGAGTTATTTATGAAAAATCAATAATAGAGAGTGGTAGCAATTCGCCTGTATAAACACTAAACTAAACTATGGAACTCAAATCAAATTTTTAGTCAACTATGGTAGTTCTTACTAACTATCTAACTAAGTTACATTAACTCTGTTACGTACAAGTGAAAATCATAGCTTGACTATTTTCAACTGAAGAAATATGCCGGAAGTTATTTATAATAGTTCAATAACGGAGAACGGTAGTAACTCGGCTGTGCAAACACAAAACTAAACTAGGGAACTCAAATCTAATTTTTAGTCAACTATGGTAGTTCTTACTAACATTCTAACTAAGTTACAGTAACTCTGTTACGTACGAGTGAAAATCATAACTTGACTATTTTCAACTGAAGAAATATGCCGGGAGTTATTTATGATAGTTTAATAATGGAGAATGGTAGCAATTCGCCTGTGCAAACACAAAACTAAACTAGGGAACTCAAATCTAATTTTTAGTCAACTATGGTAGTTCTTACTAACATTCTAAAAAGTTATAGTAATTCATATTCATATTCACCTTATAACATTTCATTACACTGGGTACGTCAAATTTTTACATGTTATATTCAATTTATCTTATATGAACTTAGAATAATTATTGGTATAGACTTATTATAAATACAAAAATTAAACAATAAAATACACAATTATGTTTACTATGTCATTATGCTACTTCACACATAAATGAGGATTCTGAAAGAGGAAATCTCATAAACTCATTTAGGGAGTAAAATGGATGTTCAATGAAGAAATATTTGATATGTCTTTTAAAAACATGGAAGGGCAAATTGATTATTTTCTGTGGCAATTTATTAAACATACATATTTTGTTATATATTCCTTGCTTTTTTGCCTTCACTAATCTGTTTAGTGGTTTTTTTAATGTGTCTTGTTTCCTGATTGAATATTTATACTCATTTTTTAACAATGTTTTTTCATTATATATCTTTAATAAGCAAGAGTAAATGTAGATAGATATAACAGTCATAATTTTGTTTTCTTTAAAGTGCTGCCTCACTGATGCGCGTTTCCTCAGTCCAAGAATTGTCCTTACTGCTCTTTTTTGAGCTCTAAGCACCTTTATTATATCTACTCCGTTTCCCCAGACAGTTATAGCGTACCTCAAGCGTGATTGTACATAAGCATAGTATACTGAAAATATAACAGCTTTATCTAAAAGCGGTTTCAGTTTAAATATAGCGTAATTTGCTTTAGCTAGTATTTTGCATATTTTTTGAATGTGCGCCGAATGGCTAATAGTGTTATCAATGGTATATCCAAGGAATACATTTTCTTTCAAGCCTGTCTCTTCTTTAGCCACTTTGCGTGACTGGTATTTCATAACAACACTTTTGTCAGCATTGAGGACTATACCATTTGCGCTGAACCATTCTTTAAGAATTGTCAATGCTTCATCTACTTTTCTGGCTAATTTATTTGAATTTTTGTCTCTAATTCCCACGTGTGTGTCGTCAGCAAATAAACTTAAGTATGTCCATTCAGGCATGATATTAACGAGATCATTAATATATACTAAAAATAATACTGGCCCAAGAATGGAGCCTTGAGGTATTCCGATATTTATATGTGCAATCGCTGAATTAATATTGTTTACTGACACGATTTGAGATCTATTTTCTAAGTAAGTCTTCATCAAATTTAGTTCCTGTTCTTCGAAACCGTAAAACTGGAGCTTCAAAAGTAGTATGTCATGTCTTAAACAGTCAAAAGCTTTGGACAGGTCACAATAAATGCTTGCACATTTCATGGTTTTGTCCAATGATTCTAAGATGAAATATACAACGTTTCTGATAGCCATTTCCGTTGACTTCCCAGGACGAAAACCATATTGAGCATTGGTAAATAAATTATTACCTTCAAAGTAATTAATAATCCTCTTTTTGATTACACTTTCTAATATTTTTGAAATTGTGGGTAGTATACATACGGGTCTATAGTTATTAAGTTCATTTTCGTTACCTTTTTTATGTAAAAGGAATAACTCTGCCATATTTCAGACAATCTGGGAACGTGCCTCTTTGCAAACCAAAATTGATAATTATCAATAACAATTCCATCATATAATTATTTTCTAATATAAGGTCTTTAAATGTCTTAGAATTAATGTCAAGGTAGTCAGGCGTAGTTTTTGGTTTCATGTTTTTTACAATCGTCCATAGTTCTTTAGCGTCTACTTTGTCTAATTTTATTGTATTTAGTGTCTTAGATTTTATATTTAAATATGTCATACATTTTTTAGCATCAATTTTGGCATTACATGTCAGCTTTTGAGCAATGTTAATGAAAAAATTATTAAATGTGTCAGCAATGACTTTATAATCTGTTACCTCATGTCTGTTTTCATTTATGATACTTCGTATAGGTTTCTTGTTATTTCATTTTTTAGTAAATTTTATTTGCTCATTTATTATGTTCCAGGTTTCTTTAATTTTATTTTTAGCACTCTTTATCCTGTATCTATATTGTATATTTTTTGCAGCAATGAAAACTTTTCGAAGAATTTTCTTGTATTTGCGAATGTATATCAATCGGCTATTACATGGCTGAATTTCTTGTAACATTTCCATCTTCACTAGATTTTTATTTGATATTTCTATGCCCTTTGTAGTCCATTTTTTAATTTTATATTTTTTACTGATTTTTTTCATAGGGAAAGCCACATCGTAGTAGTATTTAATTGCATCTTGCAGAATCCTCATTCCTACTTCAGGGTCCTCGCTTGACATTATTTCATTTTTTAAGTGCTTATACTCGTTATTAACAAGATAATGAAAATAAGTTTTATTGCTTAATGTTATTTGTCTTATAAATCGTGTAGTTTTATCAAAGTCAATCTTCCTAATAGAGTTATCAAATATTGATAACTTTATTATTCTGTGGTCTGCTATTTTGCGATTTAATACAAAGCCTTCACAAGAGTCAAAATTTACCAAAAAATTGTCAATACAAGTAGCACTGGCTTTATCTATCCTAGTTGGTTCCTTAATAACAAATTTACAGTTAAAGTTGGAAATAATTTTTAAAAGTCGTTTTACATGTTTGTCAAGCTTCAAAATATTTAGATTGAAATCCCCTGCAATAACAATTTTTCTGCCTTCTTTATTCAATTTTAGTAACAGTTTATTTAATATTTCAAAAAAGAGATCTATATCTTTATCTGGTCTGTAAGCAGCTATCACTATTAATTTATACACTTTTATTTCAATTGCCGCTAACTCAAAATTCATCTCAAACGACAGTTTAGATATGTCATGTCTTATCTTAAAATCTGTATCATTTCTAACAAAAACTGCCACGCCACCGTGTATGAAGAATTTTCTATTAAAGTATGCTGCAAGCTCACAGTTAGGAATAACCATAGCATCTACACGATCATCTTGACCCCAAGTTTCGGGTAAGCATAATATATCACAATCGTAGTCTTTTAGAAAGTCTTCAATCTGTAAATATTTATTATTTATACATTGTACGTTTGCATGAATAACTGTTATATGTTTTTGCAGGTCCCCTGGTTGTTTTGAAAATTCAGGTTATTAGTATCCGAACTCAAGGTACTTTCTGACTGTATTGACTGACAAGTGATACATTTCAAAATAGATGTTCTCTGAAATCTTCTATCTCTTGTTGATAGTATTATTGTTTCTTCAACAAAGTTCTTAAAACCATTGTAACTACACATCTTGCCCTTACTATTTCTCATATTAGGGTCTATATATCTAACATTGTCTGCCATGCTTGCTAATTGAGCTAGTTCTTTGTTAATATTGTATATATTTATGTCACTAATATTGTCGTAGCGAATTCCAGTTACTATTATATTGAATTTCCTTTCCTTGCTATCAATTATTTTCCTAAATAATTGTATGCAATCTTGATTTCTCGTTGTAGGATAACATGCATCATCATATTTATTTATCAGTATTGCAGCAATGTCGCCGCTTTCTAGATCTTTTGTCTTATCGAAAAAGTTTTCTTGAATCTTAAAATAACTAGCGCCTGGTTGACAATAATTGATAACTACGCTATTTTCGTCAATTTTACGAACTATTTTGGACGCAATACCTTTTCCTATTGAATCAGAAAAAATAATGGTTCTTCTTACTTTGACGTTTGTAATGTCTTTGCTCTCTTTGTTTTCTTTTACATTTGTTTTATTTTGTTGTCTAGTTATTATCTTGGTGTTACCAATAGGTTTTTTTAATTCATAATGTTGTTTTGTTTGTAATTCTGATATTTTGTGATTCAGCTGCTTATTCTCTTGCCTTTCTTCTATACATTGTTTTTCAAGGTTGTGTATTTTTCGTGCAAAGTTTCTTATTTTCTTTTGTATCGCCATTTGCGAGCTGTGAGAGATTTTAGTTATAATCGTTTTGCTACGTCCCATTAACTTGTGTATTTTCCTCTTGCCTTCATTAATATTTTCATTTTTATCTTTCTCTTCTTGAAGCCATTTTTGTAGCTTTATAATTTCTAAGTTTAGTTCTTCTATGGTTTCTTGCTGCTTTTCGTATATAAATTGTTGCCGCTCTGTAAATATCGATGCTCTAGAATTTGGGGTTTCTTCTACACCCATTGAGGTACGTATTCGCTTTCTCTTCTTTCCAATTATTGGTGATCCCTGGATCTCACCAAAGTCAAATTTTTGTACATATTTATGACCTTCAAACTCTTTTCTAGTTGTTTTTTAAGTTGTCCATTTTCTAAGAGCAACTCGTCTACTTGCTCGTTCGCCGACAATATTTATTTCTCTAAATATTCCATTTTACACCTTGCGCTTGTATCTGATTCGCTTTTATCTACATCGGTCAATGGTAAGCTTATATTTATCGAGCAGTCGGTCAGGTTGCCTGTAGAACTTGCTCTTTGCGGATGTCGAATATTAAAGTTAACATTGCATTCGTTCATCATCATCATCTCAGCCGTAGGACGTCCACTGCTGAACATAGGCCTCCCCCATGATTTTCCAAAAGGACCGGTTGGAAGCGGCCTGCATCCAACGTCGTCCTGCGACCTTCCTCAGGTCGTCTGTCCACCGTGTCGGTGGACGACCTACGCTGCGCTTGCCGGTACGTGGTCTCCACTCCAGAACCTTTCGGCCCCATCGGCCATCTGTTCTGCGTGCTATGTGCCCTGCCCACTGCCACTTCAACTGGCTAATCTTCTGAGCTATGTCGGTGACTTTCGTTCTTCTACGGATCTCCTCATTTCTGATTCGATCACGTAGAGAAACCCCGAGCATAGCCCTCTCCATAGCTCGTTGTGCGACTTTGAGCTTATCTATGAGGCCCATAGTAAGAGACCACGTTTCAGTGCCATAAGTTATCACTGGTAACACACATTGGTCGAAGACTCTTGTCTTGAGGCACTGAGGTATTTTTGACGAGAAGACTTCGTGAAGTTTCCGGAACGCTGCCCAGCCGAGTTGGATTCGACGATTGACCTCTTTCTCGAAGTTGGACCTGCCTAGTTTGACTGTCTGTCCCAGGTAGATGTACTCGTCAACAACTTCGAGAACTGAGTTCCCAACTGATATTGGGGTAGGTACAACATGGGCATTAGACATAATTTTCGTCTTGTCCATGTTCATCTTAAGACCTACCCGTTGGGAAACTCAATGGAGGCCTTCGAGCATTGTACTGGGGTCTTCCATGGATTCTGCCATGACTACAATATCGTCGGCAAATCGAAGGTGAGTGATGTATTCGCCGTTAATATTGATGCCAAGTCCTTGCCATTCCAGAAGCTTGAAGGCGTCTTCCAATGTAGCGGTGAACAGTTTCGGAGATATAATGTCTCCCTGTCTCACGCCTCTTTGCAATGGAATTGCCTTCGAACTCTGCTTCTGTACTCGGACTGACATGTAGGCGTTTTTGTACAAACACTTCAGCACTTCAATATACCGATAGTCAATACGGCACCGCTGGAGAGACTCAATCACTGCCCACGTCTCGATCGAATCAAAGGCTTTCTCATAGTCCACAAACGCTAGACAAAGAGGCAAGTTATACTCTTCGGTCTTCTGTATAACTTGCCGTAGCGTGTGGATGTGGTCTATGGTACTATAGCCTTTTCGGAAACCGGCTTGTTCCGGAGGCTGGAATTCATCAAACCTGCGACTGAGATGGTTCGTTATGACCTTCGAAAACAGCTTATAAACATGGCTCAAAAGCGAGATGGGTCTGTAATTTTTAAGTAAAGTGTTGTCACCTTTCTTGAAGAACAGCACCACCACGCTTTTGTTCCATGCTTCTGGCGTTGAACCTTCGAGTAAGACGGTATTAAAGAGCTTCTGAAGGACTTTAAGTACCGGTGTTCCACCCGCTTTCAGAAGCTCAGATGTGATACCGTCGTCACCAGGCGCCTTGTTGTTCTTAAGCTGTTTCAAGGCCATTCTAATCTCGTACAGGCTGATGTCCGGGATATCTTCGGTATAATGTCGGGTCAGCTTGGCTCTTGGGTCTTTGGCCGAGCTGCTAACAGGTTTAGCGACCGAGGTGTATAGCTGTCCGTAGAAACTCTCGACCTCTTCTAACACTTCCGCATTGCATTCGTTAGTATGATCCATCATCGTATTTATTAGATTATTTATATGCAATTCCAACTAATAAAAATGATTTTCGATCTCGGGTCCTGTTGGTCGGACAGTTTGCTATGACTTGTAAATCTACTACAGCAAACTTTCTTCACAAAAAAATATTTTTAATTTAACTGTTGGGAAGATTCGAACCCTGATACTGGGCTACAGGTGAGTGTGGCCGTCGTTCATCTGTACCGCGAGACCACGATGACATATAGCGATGCATGCGAATTTTGCTAATTGCCGCTGTAGTGTTTTGAATACACGACACCTATATGGTTTGCAAGACTCGATTGGGTTCAAAGGTCAACTTTAATTCAAATTGAACCGAACGTGATTTAACGGCTTGATATTAGCGTTTTTTGTAAAAATAACTTGATTTACTCAACACTTTTGCACAAAATTTCACCAGTTAGCGTTTTTTAGTTTGGTGAATGATATTATTAGTTGATTTAGATGTTTTGGTTCGGATTTTGGCGTTGGCACATAAACTTAATCACAAATTTAATAACGGGTTTTGCACTTTGTTTATGCAATTGTTTCAATAGTTTACAGGCACAACAATGTATTAGTACGTTGTGAACACATATTAAACGTTTTTCACTGTTTCTATGCACAAATATAATTTTAGAGATTTTTTTTATACGGAGCCGATATTACTGTGTAGGAACGACGCCTGGTTGACGCTGATATTTGTTGATTCTGTTACGTACTAGTAAAAATCATAACTTGTTTATTTCCAACTGAAGAAATATGCCTGGAGTTGTTTATGGTAGTTCAATAATAGATAGTGGTAGCAATTCGCCTGTGCAAACACAAAACTAAACTAGGGAACTCAAATCTAATTTTTAGTCAACTATGGTAGTTCTTACTAACATTCTAACTAAGTTACAGTAACTCTGTTACGTACGAGTAAAAATCATAACTTGACTATTTTCAACTGAAGAAATATGCCGGGAGTTATTTATGATAGTTTAATAATGGAGAATGGTAGCAATTCGCCTGTGCAAACACAAAACTAAACTAGGGAACTCAAATCTAATTTTAGTCAACTATGGTAGTTCTTACTAACATTTTAACAAAGTTACAGTAATTCTGTTACGTACTAGTAAAAATCATAACTTGTTTATTTCCAACTGAAGCAATATGCTGGGAGTTATTTATGATAGTTGACTAATAGAGAGTGGTAGCAATTCGCCTGTACAAACTCTAAACTAAACTAGCCTACTCAAATCTATTTTTTAGTAAACTATGGCAGTTCTTACTAACTTTCTCTCAACTATTTACTAACTTACTCACATCTTACTCTTCAAACTAAAGTTTAAATTCAACGCTTGCGGCAGTTCTTTAATTTGATATTTCTGTTTAAATGTGGTTTTATTCATGTAGATTTAGTCGTCATGTAACTTCGTGCTCTCTTAATTTAAAACTACCTACAATTGAATAGAATGATCATGTTTTTTTAATTGTTATTCGTTTTAAGGTCTGATACGAATGTGGATTTTAGTATTAACAGAATAAGGACTACCATAGTTAAGAAAATTTAGATTTTCGTTTGGTTTTCTGAACAGTCGATATGCTACCGGTGCCTGAAATCTGTGTCTCAACAATTTGAGTTTTGTTGTTCAACAAAAGCTAATCAGCCTTTTCCAATTCTATTTTATATTTCTTTTTATGTTGTACCTACTTTCTTACCACATACTTTACTAGCTGCGCCCCGTTGTTATACCCGCGTTGTGCACTGATAATAAGAACAGAAATTTCAAAAAAATTAGTCAATTTTTTGGGCATGAAGAAGTAACATACACACTCAAAAACATTCACCTTTATAATATTAGTGAAAAGTGTAATATAGATGAAAGCGCCTGTAACAAAGCAAAATGTCCCGTGACTCTAGTAGCAACAACCATTGTACCTACCATGGGTGAGGAAGAGCTTGCTGATGGTCATTCACAGTTCTGAACTATTCAAAGTATTCAACTTGATGACTGATTTTAGTAATCCGTGGTTTCCATTCCAGAACCTTCCGGCCCCATCGGCCATCTGTTCTGCGTGCTATGTGCCCTGCCCACTGCCACTTCAACTGGCTAATCTTCTGGGCTATGTCAGTGACTTTCGCTCTTCTAAGGATGTCCTTATTTCTGATTCGATCACGTAGAGAAACCCCGAGCATAGTAATTTATTAGTTTTAGTAATATTGTTTTCTTATTGTTAAATTTTTCGGCGTTGTTGTTGCATATTTTAACACAGTAAAGTATTTATTTGATATAACTGTAATAGTTAGACAAATGCGGTCTTACTTATAAACGCTGCTTAAATTTAAATAACGTCACTTAGTACGGCGCAGAACAGTTGCTGTGCGCAGTACTTATTAACGTCATTTAAAGTTAAACAGCGTTTATAATTAAAGCTGAAAGAGCATCTACTGGACGATGGGTCCTAACCACTGGATTGAATTCCATAACCCTAAAATCTTGTCCACCGAACGCCATTACATACCAAGGCTAGTAAAGGAAATTATTGAGATCTCGAAATGCCAGAATTTCAATCGAGGTGATGGTTTTCAACTCACCAGTGCGTGGAATCCAGTATTAGGTTGTTTTAAAAATAAAAGTCCGCGTTCAAAATGTGTTCAAAATACTATACGCAGTGATACAGTGAGTGTGTTTTGTCGGGACTTAGGATCGAGTTCGAGTTCCAGTGATAACCGTAGCAAAAGACTAAGAAAGAGGTTAGATCGTTATGTCTGCACCTAACTTTTAAACTTTTTGACCAACCACCCGCATTCTTCAGTCTTCCCGTGAACATGGTGCATGTAACTGCGCCGAAATATCGGGAGCTCATTCCACAACCTTACCACGGTAAATATCCCGTTAATAATCATATAACTTTTAAGGCTGAAAGAATTCTGAACTGTTTTGTAGATACGGAGGTCTACCCGTTGACTCGCGATTCGCCATATTTGGCCAAAAACACAATAGATTTCGCAGAAACCAACCTACTTTTCTAGGAACTGCAACGTGTGTGGTTGAAAAGGTAGTACATCACTTTGCTCTATTGTCAATAGTTTCCGCAGCGTACACGATATTAATTTTATTTTTTTCATGGCGTGGGTTACATTTTCGAGGTTACGAATTTAACATTTTGAAAATATTCTATTGCCTAAGATCATCAAGAATAATGTATAGAATGATGAAGTTTCGGGCCTATTCAATTCAAACAAACAAACAATATTTCCTCGTAAATATCCATACTAATATTTATAAAGAGCAAAGATTGTAACAAATTGGCTCAAAAAGTACTAGACCGATTTCAAAAATCTTTTACCATTGGAAAGCTACATTCACCCTGAGTAACATAAGCTATATAAGGTTCATCATCATCACCCATCACCGCGCGGTGAAACCGCGGAGAGCAGCTAGTATATTATAATATTAAAGTATTATAGCCAAGGCTATCAGACGACGATATCGCAACAACCATAATAATGAGAAAATATATAAATGTGTCCATAACGTCTGAGCACTTTAGTTTTAATAGAAATCTTTTCTGCCTAAATTATTCCCGCTTAAAAACCGTCGAAGAGGAAATTTCTCATTATTTAAAGAATAAATCTCTACGTCAATGTTTCCTGATCCATAAAAAGATAAGGAGTTAAATCGAGGCCAAATCAGATCTGAAGTTCAGCAAAGTCAGATAAAGGAGAGACGGCTTTATCTATTTGAAAAAATCTTGTAAAATGCCCTCTTAATCACTTACTTTGAAAAGGTTCATAGAATCTATCTATCATATTAAAATGAACCCCTATGTTGTGTTTATTATTGTCAGGAGAAGGTTCTTATGACAGAAAAACCAAGAAAACACGGGAGGTTAAGGCAAGGCTGAAGGCCAAGCCTACTACGCGGTATAAGTCGCGGGTAGTTGCTAGTTTTAAAATATTTAGGCAGGTAGTGACTTGCCACCCACTAAACAGAACAAAGGAACAACGTTGGTATTATTGGCGAAAGGGTGTCGAGAGGTGTGCTGCGGTTTCACTAAAGCGCTACTTCTGGCGTTATGTACTTTAACACTTCCATCTCTGGAGCATTTTGGTATCTGTCCTTGCGTCTCCACCGACAGTCAATTACGGCAAACCGGGGGTCGGCGGGCCTACTCACGGATTAATATATTTTTTTTTTATTTTTTTTTTCAACGTTATGCTCCGTTTTTACTAATCAAAATATATTTATATATAATTCCAAAGATTTATTAGTAATTAAAACTAAAATAAAATAATAATAACTATCTAATCTATAAGCCCCATGGTGGGGGGAAAAGTGGCCAAAACGCTGGCGGCATTGCCACGCTGGATGATTAATGATTAATTTAATGATTAATTAAACGAGAAAACGGAACTAATTTTAAAAAGTGGAAAATAATTTCGTAGAACTCTTACAGTGTATATAATGTTTCCTACTCGTATACAGAGATAAATATATTCATCTGTTATAACTTTTTCAAAGAAAATCTTTACCGGTCATATATAATCGAATGAATAGTACTAAAAGCTGTTGAGAAACAACTCGGTATAATGGCTTCATCTCATTAAAATAACCATTACGACTCTCAGACAAAAATAAATGATACACTCTCATATATAAACAGTAATGGATCTATGAATTATGTATGTATCGTGTTATAGAAACGCGTTATTGGTTATTGAATCTCAGTTGGAGTGGATTAAATCCGAAAATATCTCGGTAATCCGTAATACTTTTGAAAAGTTTCCCTTCGTGATAAGATTCTTTGATGCTTTTCTTGTTGTTAGTTTTCTTATTTTATTAGCTATCTACGTTTTGCGGCTTCGGCCATAATCTGGTTTTCCACGTGGTATTTTCGTACTTTAAAAACATGTCCTGGTAAGCTACTGTGTTTTTGAAATAATAGTGTCATGGAAAGTATAGTTCTGGATCTGGTTCTGTTATCAGGCATTTTACATCATTCTAGACAATTAAATCATATTTAGCTAAAACACTAATTTCCAAGACACACCGCGTGCACTCAGGAAAAATATCTTCAATATTTATATTCTTTGGTAATATGTGAAAATCATATTAAAGTATTACACTATGAGAAAATATTATCTAAAAAAAGGTGTGCATCTCGGGACGGCTGACAGAAGTTTTTTTTCTTAGGAAGCACATGGAGCTTTTTGCTACTACGGGCATTAAAAGAGACACCGGACTGTTGGTGAGTGCACGCAGCACTCAACCGAAGGTCAAAAAGGGCGCATAAAGCGCTAGACAACGAGAAGGGCGAATCCTATACGGTTATGGCTGGTAGTGAATAGAGGTGCCGTTAGCCACCAGCACTGTCAGAAAGAAAAGAAAACATAAGTTACTAAAATAAAACACAGGTTTAATAGTAATGATACTTTTAAACTTTCAATCGAAAATCGATACAGTACCTTTACCTTGCTACACATTACCAAAATAAAACGCAGATTAGGTTGTATCTGATCTTGGATTATTTCGAGGTCGCTTCCGACGATCTCGATGTCTAACTGTGTAGACTGGAAATTCAAAATTAGAAATATTACCCCTCGTGGCTTTGCGAGTATAGAACATGAAATACCAATATTACCAGGGGGCTGACTGATCGAAGCTAGAGCTGTCGTGATGTTCTGTCATGACTTCTGTCGCCCGGACGACCCGAGTGACAGAAGTGATCACATAAACTAGTCTAGCGCAGTGGGTTAGAGTGAGAGAGGATGCGTGAGAGAAAGGGAAGCCAGACAGACTAGCGCCGTAACGCGTTACGTAACGAATCGGTTCACCGTCCTATAAGAAGTTATCACTTCAAAAACTACACAATTTAAGGGTGTTGGTTTTTCAACGAGCCATCACCGTATTCGGTGCATGGTTTCGTAAATGGCGGATTGCAGTAAATCCTAGCAAAAGTGCAGCAGTTTACTTCACTGAGACCCGGCGGACTCTCATGCCGTCACCCATAGTCCTATTCGGCGAACCCATCCCTTGGGCTAAATCTGCCAAATACCTGGGCGTCACCCTTGATCGCCAACTCACTTTCGCGAAACACATCCAGATTGTTCGCAATAGGGCGGCCTTCATTATGGATCGTCTTAATCCCCTCATAGGCAAAAAACGTAAAATGTCTCTTAGAAATAAGACGACTCTTTACAAACTTTGCATCCTTACGTCATGACTTACGCATCTGTAGCGTTTGCATATGCTCAGAGACACGACCTCCATAAACTTCAAGTGATTCAATATCGCTTTAAGCGCAGGGCAGTGGGCGCTCCGTGGTACTTACGGAACGCCGAACTGCACTGCGATTTCACCCTCCCTTCTATTACGCAGTATATCAAAAACTGCTCCCGCCGCCACTTCGACAAAGCTCCCCACCACTCGAATCCCCTCGTGGTCGAAGCGGCGAACTACTCCACTGACATAACTGATCCTCACTTCCTTCCCCCCCGTCGCCGTCAAAGGCATATTTTGGGTGACCCGGACGACCCCATCGCAGCCGTTACTTCGGCAGCTTTAGCGTCGTCCCAAGGGAACCCCGGTAATGGTTGTAGACCCGACCAGGGCTGTGATCCCGATCGCATTGTAGGCTCCGGCCGAGATCTTTGCAGCCCCAGTCGCATTCGAGGTAATCCACACACACACAATTGTAGTCCCAGCCACGGTGCGGGTGGGAGTATACACGGCGGCCCCGGTCGCGATGTATCCTCTGGCCCAGGTAATGGCTGTGGATGAGGTAATTCTGGTTTATTATGTAGCCCCAGCCACGGTGCGGGCAAGAGTCTACACCGCGGCCCCGGCCTCGATGTAGACTCCGGCCCAGGTAACGGCTGTGGGCAAGGTACTCCACACTCTTATTGTAGCCCCACCCAAAGTACAGTCATGAGTGCACAACGCGACGATCCTGGTCGCGGTGTGGACCCATGTCGCGGAAATGGGGGGAGGCGAGGTAATTCCGTTTGTAGCCTCAGTCAAGGTAGTGATTCCGATCACGATGTAGGCTCCGGCCGAGGTAATGACTGTGGGCGAGGTACACAAGGTTATGATTTAGAGGTAAACACATTCAAACACCGAGCTCGCCGGCGAGCTCGAGGCAAAAATTATGTCTTGGTTAGATTCTCTCCAAATAGTCATAGAGTAAAAATTCATAGGGCCCACTTTCAACGGTACACTTATGTACCGGGGCGATTCTCTCCGACTCCCCTCTCTCCTGGCGACAGCCCAAGCCGAGGTCCGTACCTTAGTGGTGCCCTTGAGCAAGTCGCCTACTCCTCTCCTTGCGGCGAAGCGTCTTCAACGCTCGCCTTAGGCGGTGCGCCCTCTGCGCCCGCATCTGGCTGAGTGCCATCTGCGCTCGCCAACCGTCCGGTGACGCTGTAAATGCCGGTAGAGGCAAACAGCATTAGTCCATTCTAAAATAAAAAAAGGGGTGTTGGTTTCGGGTACACGGAAACTTCTTTTTAAATACGCTAAATCAACTAAATTTATATTTATTTTTGATGCCCGAAACATACAAGAGTTGATTTAGAACTAAAACAAAAATCTAAAGCACGACAAAAAGGCACAAGTCTCTTATCTCGAACGGTAGACGCATCTCAGCAGTTTTGCCTTCTTTCAACTTCTTCTTTAAACTTGTATAGTCGCGGTGTTTCCCGTAATGCATAACTATGGCCACAATTATAACTAATAACCATACGAATCAGCCAAAGAAATTAATCTATAATCCTGATCAAATTTCAATAACAAAATCAAATAAAAAAAACTTCATATGTAAAAATATGCATATATAATATGTTCGAGACTGGAAGCGGAAACGATATTCCGCTAACATAATATTTGATAAATGACAGCGATATTGCTAGGAGCGATGACATAATGTAAAAATGAAATTGTCCTATTGTTTCATACATGTTTCAGGTTGCTAATCAAGGAATGTAAAGATGTTTGTTTACCTGTTTCCAATTTTGTTTCCACTTGGTTCCTTTTGTTTTGTTGAGTTTAATTATTTAAAAAATCTAGTCTCCACTCCGTTGGCAATAATATACTTTTATTATATTATGTAACTGGATATCATGCCAGCAAAAGACTAATACAATATGAAACTACTCGGTTTTTTGAAGTGAAAACTTCTAATGAGGTTTTTGGGTGAACAAAAATCATTGAACTCGCGTCAATGTCACCGAAAGTTAATTGATAAAAAAAGTTTGTGTCAAGTGAAAAAATTATGGCTTCACAATCTAAGACTTACTCATTTAAGTCATAATTTACCGAACGTAAATTTTCATTCTATTTTCTATAGTTACAAAGGTCTAGGTACTCATAAAGGGTTTACGCGCCTTTACGATTCGCATTCCAACGAGGGAAGGAATATGATTTAAGGCGAAATGAGTGTTGATAAGACCAAATTTCATGATTCGACTTCGCGAAAACTTAGTTTTTCGACTCTTAAACCTAATAACCGAAGTTCGAAAAAAAAACGTAGTGTAAATTGAATATACGTTCTTATGAAGTATGGGAGCCAATACACGATTGAGCAAACTTGGCTCGATAGAAAAAAATCGGCAAATTTTATTTTTTTATTGTTTTTTATCGATTATTTTATATTTTATATTTTTATATCGATTTTTGATTGTTTACATTTTATTATTATTATTATTACATATTACAGACAGACAGCACTATACTAGCTACCATTACTATAGATATAAGTACATTGATACCCACGCTATGCTTTTCATGTTTGTGCCTTTGATGTTTAACAATGCGGGAAAATATTAACGTCCCCCCAACACGTGGGATATTGATAAAGGCTGGGCGTGAAGCTTGAATAGTTATTTTTGTGTTTTGTGTATTATATCGAATAGCTTGACAAGTTTTATCCGACTGAAAGATGATTCTACATCTCCCGTCCTGGGATAATAATATGTAATTCTTCTTTTACATTTTATTTTTTATTATTTTCAAGGATCAAAGAACAGTAACAATATGCGCTTAAACTAAGTATTAATACCAAAGATTACGAAAGATACGTTTTATACGTATTAAAACCACGTTTGTAAACGACGCCCGTGCCGACAATTGATGTATATACTTGTATAGATAGATAATGTTTCGACGATGCGCCGCGCCGGAGTGAGACATGAAATTGGTCATTCTATGAGAGCAACAAGGATAGCGTGCAACGATGTCGGAACAAAGATTAGTATTTCTATAGATGCGACAAGACAAAGTGATTCGGAGGATTAATGCATACTTATAATATTTTATAAATGTAATTAAAATTATCTCTTTTAGTAAAAACAGAACACAACTTTCAGTTATAATCATTATTTATATGTATACAGCAAGTGTAAACTTATTGATAAATGGAAAAATAATAAGTATAGAAACAAAAGACTAAAACGCATATTTAGAGCTACAATCAGTTATTTACATGTATATAGATCATTTTACTTTTAATGTACGATTAGGACAAAACATATTGTGTGATAACATTAGATCTAGTCATATCAACTCAGCCGTAGTAAAATATTATTGAAGTCAAAGTGTGTGCCGAGTTTTGTAGTTAAGTTTGCAATAAAAGAACATAATTAGTATTAATTTAGTAAAGTAAGTACTAAATCACAAATGCAATGTCACATCTACTCTATTCATCTATGACACGGAACACATCACGTCTGATAACCGCGCTCTCCATCCTTGTCCTGCGCACTACTGCATACGTTTCACTATCCTTTTCTATGATTTCAAGCACTTCTTTTCAAGCAATTAAAAAAAAAAATATAATTTACAAAAGAAAATGACAATTTATGAGGACTTGCAGGTGATACGTAATTCCTTTTATTTGTTTACTGTCCTATAATTATTACTACAGCTCTTGTACGCGCAACATGGCATTTTTAGAACATTAATTGCGTCTCAATGTTACGCGCGCACGTAGGACAGTCTCTCGCCGAATGAGTGCGATCGTATACGAGACTGTCCCGGGGGTCATTTAGACGGGGCCATTTGAGTGCGCGATATAACATATCTCCCTCTTTTTATATATATAATATCATTGATTAATACTATAAAATGTACTCGTAAGTCAATGTGCTAGCCACATTTTTGATCATAGAACATTGTAAGAGAAGATTGCGAAGTATCTAATAAGCTGAGTAACATAAAAGTAAAGCAATATATCTAAGTACATATGTTGCCTTAAAAAAAATCAAAATTTGTGAAAAAAGTATAACACCGCAATACTTACTTAGATTACTTAGGCATTGCATATTAAAATGAATGTACACAGCCACAACTTGAATGAATGTACACAGCCACAACTTGAATGAATGTACACAGCCACAACTTGAATGAATGTACACAGCCACTACTTGAATGAATGTACACGATCACGTAATTATTAGTAAATTAAGATACAACGTGAAAACTTCAAATATCATTATTTCCGATTGACATTGCTTCAGTCAATGATATATATATCTATATATCTATCAGTGATGTGTATGTCGATGAAAGTACTATTTATATCGCTATGACCACGGTAATATATTACCGTGCTATAATATGACTGACCACTGCCACCCCACCGAGCAAATCCATCGCTGACCGCTTGAAACGGCCCTTTCTATCATTATCCTTTTACGACTCTAGTATTATTTGTGTTATTGGTTATTGTTTAACAGTTTTTTTTTATTTTACTTGCACAAATTTTATTTTTTACCAAGCCATTAAGACGCGGTCCAACCCCAATTTTAAAATAATTTACGTTGCTTTAGGTAAGGTTGAAAATCGCTTGTTATATTGAACGATTTAATGCGAAAATGCGTTAATTTTAAGTTTTCTTTATATTTTTGATATATACTAACACAATTGAAAAAACTGCTGGTTATTACTTTAGTACCATACGTTGGCTATGTATTACCTAAAAAAAATATAGTGTTCTCGCTGAAAATTATGAGAGTTGGACGTGAATAATTATTTTTGTGGATCTATTCAAGATTTTTTCTGCTGAAAGAGAGTTGTATTTATAAATTCTATTCGGTTAATACTCTTTTCCTATTCCTTTTCTAACCTTTGTATTTTTTTCATAATATATTATAGATCTGTTTCGTTACACTAGGGCCTTTATTAATAAACGTTGCGCAAACCTATATTAGGCGTAATATGCTTTGTCTTGCTTTCACGCGTGACATTTACTGCAAGCGAAAAATTGACAGATAGATGTTGTAACTACTCCGGGTGTACGCCAAGTTTATTAATAAGGCCGTAGGTGTTTAAAAATTATGCTTTTTACTATTATCAGGTTACGAGCGCGCCTTAAGTAACTATAAAGAAATAAGCTTTGTGACTCATTAACTGGGAAGGTCCTGTACCCTGTAAAACAGTTTTTAACTAGTACAGGGACAGGAGCTCAAAACAAAGATATTTTGTAATATTAGTTATTTTTAAGATCATAAGATGTTTTCATTGTTTATGAGAAATCATTGTCTACCTAAATTGTTATTAAATATATCTAAGCTATAGAAATTATCATTACATAAATGTTTTCCTCATACGGTATAGATTTTTCTTTAAAATCAATATCTTGTGGTTTATATGCATTTAGTGTAGAGGTAATAAATGTCTTTTATTCATTTCTTTCTGTATGTTGCTTTATAAATACAGCTTTTGTGCAACTAACAAGTCGAGATGCTCGTACTGCGAATAAAGCTTTCGAAACTGTCGACAAACTGTACAGTCCACGTGGCGACCACAATATACCAGCGTCTAGTTTTAACGACAGTCTGTATGAAATAGTTTTGCAGTTCTAAAGCAGTTAATATTTAAGCTAGATCACAGAAACATAATATGTACCTACAATATAATATCTGTGATTGAATCAGTGTTATTTTGAAAAAACTGAAGTAAAAATTTTGTGGTTGCGTTGGGGTGTCGCTTGAGGGAGAGAGATCGGGAACCGCGTTCGGGACATACTTGGCCCAAAGCATCTCTCTAGCGATCCAGCGAGGTAATTCCGCCAGGTTGATGGGTACTTTTGGTAGCGGGGTCGGTAGCGGTGGGCTGGTTATTTAGTATTAAGGTTAAGTTTTTGACTTAGTTTATATTATATGACAATGTATGTACAATCAAAGGTTTGCAGATACAACAGAAACTTCTATTAGGAATAATTAAAAACAGTGAAGTTTGGATTAATGATAGATTAGGTACTTATGTACGGAATTGTACTTGGTCGCACCGACGCGACGTCAACAGATGACCGCACCCCCACGCGCCCCGCCGCTCGCTGTCCGGCGGCTGTCAAACGCCGAGCAAGAGGCTAAACGGGAAAGCGCCAATCAGTCACCAATTTACCGTCGCTGGAAGCGACCGCTTACCAGCCCCGCGCGTCCCGCACCGCGACCGCATGGGAAATGCCGCCATTTTATCGGCATCCATTATCAGCCCAAAACCTCCGCGTTTACGCGTCAGCCCAGAGTGACCTCTAGTGTGTGCAGGCACGGCCGCACACATCATCAGATCAAATCAGGAAAGTGACTCGATCGAAATCACCGCGCGCACACGTCATTTTATCGGCATCCGCATCAGCCCAAAACCTACGCGTTTACTCGTCACCCCAGTGTACGCGAGTGCGCGATAAACTTAGTGCACAAACATTGTACCTACGAGTGATACAGACACAACAACCCTTCAGCACGCAGTCCACAGCCGGACGCTATATACAGAGGACTCTCAAGGTCATCAGCCCGCACGACCCAGAGTCACCCGAATTCCTGTAAGTACCTACATATCCTTCCTAATAACTATCCCCTACGAGCGTATGGTGGCAGATTGCCTCACCAGTACTTGTTGACAAAAACTAATCAGTAAGGATGGGTGGAAATTAATTTCCATGAATCCCTACCAGTTGATATAGGTGGAATAAAAATTTGAAGTCCACCAGGCGGTATACGTTTGTAGGGCCTAGTGGAATAGCCCATCGCTCCGTCTCCATACGATTTATAATATATATACAACAAAAAATGCAACTGGTTTCCAGTACGATTGCAGCTCGTCTGCATAGATCCTACAGATAGATGAACCAAGCTAAGCTGTCTGGATATAAGATTATTATATAAGTAGAGCACGTTATATCGGGAGCGTTAGCCAACAGTCTTAAAGCCACAGCATACGAGTATTATATATTTCTGTGGTCCAAGTGTAACAACTCATCAAATGAGAGTAAGACCCGCTCATGCAGTTTCCGTAGAGAGAACAAATATATTGAGGCTTTAGTGTTACGTTTTATGATTCCGTAGAAAGACAATTATTTAGAAAATGTTATGTTATCTGAGACACTGCTTTGTGCTTGACATCCGAGCCCCTAGTATGAGTTTTTCGTGACAAGCGGAATCAAACTCTCAAACTCGGTTTTTGATTTTCGTTAAGGCTCACTGGTGAATCCAAAGCTAGTAATGTGGACTGTATGATATGTTTAATTTGAAAGAACAACAACGGAAGATTTACGTACGATGAAATAATTATAAAAATGAAGCTTGGTATATTGTAGCACGCTCACGCTGGAGGCTGCAGTCAGTCCATCACAGCTCCAAATTCGCTTGTTGACACAATAAATTACCGGCCGGTGATACACATAAACCTAGACCTAGAGATCCCGTATCGGGAATAGCTCAATTTTTACCCTTGTACTTGTACACCCTGACTCCATCGAAACTAACCAGAACCACGTTCTAATTCTAGAAAACTAATTTGTGCCAAATTGTAGCTATGGTACTATTTCAGCTTGATAGTTAATACCGATAATACATACGCTTCTGTATGCACAAACATCTGTATGGAAATGTCACCATTAGGGCTGACATTATATCTTTGAAGCATGGGAGCTAAAAGAGAAACCACACCCACAGGCACGCTTAATCCCAGCACTTGGACCAAGCCTGACAGCTTGGCATCGATTGGGGATTTGGTAATCGTCACTATTGTCTACGTTCGAGAGGCCTTATATCTGTCATATTCCTCTTACCGTGGCTATTCAGGTATGTTCTATGTTATATCACAGCTTCCCAAAGACTTATCGCTCTTCTATTTTAAGGACTTACAACAATAAGTTTATAAATTTCAGAAAAATACTACATACCTATCCTCCAATAGGATATGTAAAATTTTCTTTCGGATTCGGATGTCGTTCCGTCCCCTTACGAAGGTTAAAACCAAGGTATGTTCCTATTAGTTTTATTAATTGTTCTATTGAAAGAACTAGTTGGCCTTTTTTGTCAAAATAGTTCCATTACTATGTTATTTAATGAATGTAACTAACTGGACCCTTTAACTACAGATATGACGCTCGGATGGGTGCTCTGTGGCTTAGCGATCATAGCGTCTGACACAGAATGTCATAGGAGGTTTCCCGTCCAAGGATATATGATTTTTCTCTTCTTCTCTGAATTCTATATGAACTCTAATAACGGTATTGCTGTTTATAGAATCCTGGAAACGGCATCCGGATTGTAACCATCTTGCTATGTACTGCCTATTCTGGGAGCGGCATCCAGATGTTACAACTTAATCTGTGATCCTGGGAGCGTTAATACCTATTGTAACGCCTAACCTATCCTCTAAAGCTGCCTATCGTGCCAATAGTTAATGAAAGGTAAACAACTCTAACAACGCGACTCTAATCCTGGGCACGGTAAACTTACTAGTAACAACTTATGATGTTTTTTTTTTATATAGTCTTATAGATTTGATACTTTTATTTAGATACATTCCTTGATTAAAGGGGAAAGTGTATCGTAGGTATTGGCGGAAAGAATTTAAAATATTTATCAGTTGATCATGTTGTATGGAAATTACCTATTTCGTTTCTATTCTACAATTTACAATTTTCTTTTAATAATTATTCTTATATGTAAGTATACAGATTTATTTGTGAATGTGCGGAATACCTATTCAAGGTTGGTTTCGTCAAAGGCCGTTAGTGCTTCAAAGTGGTGAGCGTGGCACGTCATCGAGCATCATCGCACTTAACTTCAGGTAAGATGGTGGTCAGGCTTGCTAAGTAAAGTAGGAGGTGTAGGCATTCCGAGTTGTCATGCTTACGGAGAGAAAAGCGTATGATTGAGAAAGGCTGGCATATGCGTCAAAACGTGAACGAGTGCTGCCTGCGGAGGTTGGATCTTAAAAACCAGTCACCTGATATTGAGGAGTCTACAGTTCAATGGGGTTCATCTCAAGCACTCCCATGCAATTTAAGCTGCAGGAGCTGCGCCGAAATATTTTAAAATTAATTTATAAAATATCGAAATAATTAATTAATAATTAGCAAATAACTACCCAATGCGTAAATACGGAACGTTAATTCAACTAAATTCTTACGTTTTTAAGTTGCGTCTGTCAAAATACGTATAATGAAACGCTTGGGCCGCCATTTTGTTGACATTGTCCGCTAATCTGTCAGTGTCAACCACATATATTATATACAAATAGTATCGACAAGTCATTGCTTCAACAGAACAAGCATTCGACAAGATTTACTCCCACAGAAGTACGCGGAGTATCTAGTCAGAGCAAAGTCACAATAGGTGCGACGACAAGTGAAGGGAGGAGGAGCATTAAGTTGAAAAGTGACCACACAACGCGCGAGCCGAGCGAGCGTGCAGTGGCAGTAGTCGACGAAGCGCCAGAATCAGGCTTTACCTCGATACGGATATAACGCAGCACTTTTGAGATAAACTACATGTCGAATGTATGTCCTGTCGAAGCAATGACTTGTCATTATTTATTTTATTTGGTTTGAGACCTTTGGTGACGCTATAGTTGAGTATTTATGGCGACGAAACATTAATAAATATAAAAAGGTCCAATTTTTGGAAACGGTGCTATTAAATATGTGTACAAATAAAAGTAATTTTAAAAGATGATATTTTGGTGTTTTATTTGATGGTGCCTTTGTATTCGCAGTCGGCAACTGTTCAAAATGACAGTAGAGTTTTATAAAAAAAATATAACATCCTAGAATCTAGAAACCCACTTCCCCTCTATGAATGCGATTTTTCACTCTAAAATTTTTAAACTTTAAAAATGCATGCAGGGGGGACAAGTGGGGGGCGACTCTACCCTCCCCCTTCAACCATCTAAATTCAGGCGACTTATTTTAATATTTTGACCGGTCTGCTTGGAATGCTATGTAATTCAATTTTTTTCATACTTGTTCGTGTGTGCAGCCGGTGTTCATTGATTTATAAGACGTTATCACGTCAAATAGTTTAAAAAAAATTGGGCTCTGTGGAGAGAATAATAATATATATACCAAAATAATATAATACTACCTGCTCTCCGCGGTTTCACCCGCGCGGTGATGGATAATGATGATGATGAATCTTATATAGTGTATGGTGAAAGATTTTTTGAAATCGGTCCAGTACTTTTTGAGCCAATTTATTACGAACATACTTACATATAAATCTTTCCTCTTTATAATATTAGTAGGTATATAGATATATATATATATATATATATATATATATATATATATATATATGATACAAAAATAACATAAGTAGGTATAAGCGCCTAAAACCTTAAGACTCATAAAAATATAAAACTAGCGCAAAACGGTAAGCTTATTCTTTATAGCTATTAACCTGAACTTTCACATTACCTAAATAAATAGAACGCATGTTAGTACAATTGTAAAACAAACATAGCCAAAAACACACATGGAGTTTCACGCACAGTTGGGCGGCCGACTGCAATGGGTAAACGTCGACAACAAAAACATTTCGTTGTGCAAATTAACTATTCATGTGTGAGTTTCGAATGATACGTCGAACCCAATTATTTTACTAAAAGGCACGTACATTACCTATCTTTTTATACGGGCTCTAAATAAGTCTCAGAACTCAAATGTACATACCAATTTGTGATGCCCTCCAATCAGTTTACTCTGGAATGGAAAATTTCAAGCAACTCGAAGGCTAACTAGGTAGTGTCAAATAGTTACCACTAAGCAATAACCGATTTCAACTGCCGTGCGATTCTCTAAGAGCAAACATGGATGCATCTTTTACAACATCCGTGAAACAAATGAAGAGATGACAAGAAACGTTGGAAAAGCAACCTTGTGTACAAGGGCGATATCTCATAAAGTATTTGACATCGGTAAGCTCGTCGACGAACACAACGAGGAATAATTACAGAATCTCACGGCTGGTCTCTTTACAAATCTAAAGGGGAGACTTAAGTTTGACAGTGGACGTTCTATGACAGAGATGACGAAGAAATAACCACCTTAAAAGAATTGCGGCAAATAATATTTATTTTGGCTCATCATAAATTAATAATCATATTTTTTTATAGTATTACTTTTTTAAAGCACTAATGCCTTGAATTTTTCTCTCTATAAATTTCAATGTTTGGTTTCGCTAAACAGGCGTTACTGCTTTAAAAAAGTAATACTATGAAAATTATAAAGGGTGGAGACGTCAATACGAAAGTTTAAGTATTTCTAAAAATGCTTCTTTCGGTTAGATAGTGCTGTCAAAGCTGTTCAATAGCTGTCGCTACGTCCCCGTAAGACGGTTAAACAGATAGAGAGTTAAAATTCGACGGCTCGGACCTCGAGCCTCGGTGGCCTAGATGGCCATGACGTCTGACACGGATAATCAGAAGACGCAGGTTTGAATCCCGTCCGAGGATGTGAATTTTTCTTTCTATAAATTTTAATAGTAATAATAAATAGTAATATTCCTTAATTCCGTTCCCTCGTGGTATGTTTACTATTGGAATAAATTTCAATAGCCTCACCCATACCTAAGCTATTAAATAACCACTAACTGGATTCATCCAAGAAACTTCAAGAAAAGCCAATTAGAAACTCTTGAGTCACGCTGTTATTATGTTTGTATAGTTAATCAACTCCATTGCAGCGACAGCCTATTTAATTACTTGAGTTGACGCATAATTAGGGTTAAGAGGTTGACTTCGATAATAAGTTATTGCCCTTACAAGCTGGTTATGGATTAAGGGTAAAAACGGCATAAGAACCATGGATCGATGGAAAGCAAAAGCGCACGTTAGGTATTGGAATATCGCAATTAATGATCAGTGCTGGCGACGTCGAATCTTAGATTGTGCTACCATCTAGCAGCACACTAGCTCTAGCATAAAAGGAGAAATCAACTTAAACACAGCTACCAGATTACATGGTTAGATGCTTGAAGACAGGTTTTCAAGCGATGGTATGCTTATTATTAGTTGGTAACCGTGTTTCTCACTTCCCTTTGGATTTAACTGTAAAGGAAAACAAAATTTTAAGTTTCATCTGTGATGTTATGATCACCCTGAAGATGATTCTCATGTTCAGAGCTAATGCGGAGCGGCATCGGAAAGCAGTCGGCGGGCACTGAGCATAATACACGTAATTTGTATAATTACCAAAAAAAAAATGGGCGGTACAAAAGTGTTAATACATTGTAGATATGTAGTCAAAATTTTTTATTACTTCACAGTGAAATAATTATTAATTGTTAAAGTTTTCGAAAATTCCATCTAAAAGTATGGACACCATCTTAACAAAAATACTACATGCCTATGTACAACTTATTAATGAAAACACATGATTCCCGTCAGTGAAAAAATATCTCTCTTACTCTTTCTTACACCCCCCACCCGAGCGTTCGGTGTGAAAGAGATTGTCGCCTTTCGGCTTTCGTTCGTTCGTTTTCGGAAGAAACAAAGGCCGCGCGGTGGCAGGGCGGAGGGTGCGGGGTTGGTCCGGTGGCCAGGTCGTGCGAGAATGCCCGAGCGCACAGAATGAATGAATAATGTACTAACGAGCTAGGACGCGAGTTTGCCGAATGTTATGATTATGAATGATACATTTCTATGTAGGGGTGTTAAGTTTCATGCATAAACCGCGCGCATGTAGTATATCTTAATGAATAGAGGAAATGCCTAGAATAAAATTTGTAGGTGTGAATCAATCTAGACGTTTGACCAAATATTGATGATTATGTGGGTTTTTTTTTAAGTAGTTTTAAATATTCTTCCCATGTATGTATTAAGTACCAGCAGCATATAGTGCTGTTTTTTTTTTGGTAATTATACAAATTACGTGTATATGCTCGAAATCTGGGTCGACATATTCGACCCCTAACGTGAGCGTTTAGCGACTTCCCTCTCTCCCGGCGACGGCCCAAGCCGAGGTCCGTACCCTAGTGGTGCCCTTGAGCAAGTCGCCTACTCCTTTCCTTGCGGCGAAGCGTTTTCAACGCTCGCCTTAGGCGGTGCGCCTTCTGCGCCCGCATCTGGCTATGTGCCATCTGCGCTCGCCATCCGTCCGGTGACGCTGTAAATGCCGGTAGAGGCAAACAGCATTAGTCCGATCGAAAAAAAAAGAGCGTTTAGCCGGTAAATAAATAACTTTAATAAAATAAGTTAAATTCGGGAACTGATTCAATAGCAAAATCTCAATTCTATAATAGGCTTCAGAGAGTAATTTCAATGAATATTATAAATTTTGTGATACTTTCCTAAAACCTTTTCAATAACCCCTCACCAGTCGACTGTCATATATCAATGAAATTTCTATTGTGTCTGGGTCGTTCGACTGATGAAGTAATATTTGATTATTAATAGTGCCCATTAAATTTCACAAAGGCGGCATCTGAAGCAAAACTGTCATAAAAATGATCTCTGAATATTTTTAGTCACCTTCATTAATCAAAATGTAACATAAAAATCCTTTTTAGCCTATCAAAGTATTTTGTAAGACTTGAGATCTACGTGAGGGCTTTCAGGCATGATCTATAACATTTGGTATCATAGCTTTTTGCAGATTTAAATTCAGCATTCATGTAAGAATAATATGTTTTTCTTGTAATTTAATTGTAACAAAATTCTAAGTAAAAGTATGATGTAAAGTAGTACTAAAATTGTTTTAGATATTTTAGTATCTATATTTAGTTACTTAATTAGATATTATAGAGTAAAATAAGTGTTAGTTTTTAAACTATCATGGTCACAAACATAAGAGGTAATCAAATTATCAACGGGATAATTACCATGTATATTTTCTATGAGTTTCCGATATTTCGGCACTGTTGCAAGCGTCATGATCACAGATGAACTGAGGAATTGCGGGTGGGTGAATGTTTACGAGCAGACGAAACGGTCTGCCCTCTTCCGTACTCGTTTGTTATGCGAGGCACCACTACTATTGTTTGCACTATTAGTTTTTGATTTATCTCGACACACTAACCGTATCAGCACCCATAGTTCGAGTCCCATTATCCCAAAGTTCGAGCTGATACTGTTAGTGTTGTGTGTCGAGAGAAATCAAAAACTAACAGTGCGAACAATAGTAGTGGTGCCTCTCATAACAAACGAGTACGAAAGAGGGTAGACCGTTTCGTGTGCTTTCTTTTTGACATAATGTTTTTCATCGACGCCCTAAGGCGCTGTCAGCTGCTAGTGCGTTCGGATGTCGGTGAGCTCGAGCAATTGCACCTTTGTAACCCCCCTCTTTCGATCCTAACTCCCGGAAATAAAAAGTAACTAGCCTACTCGTCCCGTAATCTAAAGTTCTAATCCTGGGAACGGTACTACCAATTGTAACTACCCCTAATCTGAGCTAATAATATCTAGATGATTCCGGCCTACGTTTTTAATTCCTCAGATAAATAATTACACATAATTAGATCGAATCATAACTTAACATTATCCAGACAATAAATCTAAACTAATGAATGAAGAACTGATTAAATATATGGCCAAGGTGTGATCGTCTAGCTCATAGTGGTAGGACCGAATATTGTGAGCCGTGGTAACTCAAGTTCTTTTCAGGAAATACTGAGACAAACTAACCTAATTGTAAGAGAAATAAATTATTATAACGATAAAATTGTACCTAGTAAGCACATGAAGACAAATCTTATTCCTACTGCAAGGGTTAATTAAAATGACCCTAATACTGTTATACCATTTTGACCCCAATCCTGTCGTTACTATTAGAGATTATATTTCGCCATAAGATTTCTATAAATTTGCAAAGCATAGATTGTAATAACCTAACTTCAAGTAAACGTAGAAGTAAGTAGTAATTATTGTTAATAACTAAATGTAAATATCCATAGTTGTATTTGTTTGTTCTATGATAGTCAAATGTTGTTCAGTAAAGGTAATTGTTTTCATGTATTCTCCTAAAAATTAGAATTCTACGGATATTTATCATTGTAGATAACCAGAGCTAGGAAAACATTACGGGCTTGTGACCGTAAAGCTGGGTTAATGAGGCCTCTTGACGTAATTACAACACTCTCCATTGCTGTTCTAGCTCAAATTACTCCTTTTGATACTTATTACTAACGCTGAATAAGATTTGGAAACACAATGCTGAGATAAGAATATTTTATCTAATTTTTATTTAAGCCTTGTTAATTTGTTACTGTATAAATGATTTGTTGCTCCTTTGTCTCATTTCACCTCCTTATTTTATTTGCAGGACTATCTTAAATTCTATAAAACAGTCACAATATCCAGACAGATAAAAGTCTTCAACATAACATGATTAATTGACAAATATTTATTGAACAATTAACTGATAACTGATAATATTAACCAATGACTTGGACATCTCTAAACCGTCTTTTAGTCTACGAGAAATCCAAAGAGCAAGTGTCTCTATTCAATGATCAATTCCATCAATCATAACTCCATTATTTTAGAAGAGTAATTTATTAAATTTAACATTTATCTTGGAGACATCTCATCTATCCGGAAAAAGTCTAAAATGCCTAAATTCTAGGACTTACGTGAGTAAACTCGTCCAACAGAATTAATCCAATCCCCTCTGGCAGGTGGCAATTCACTAGCACTTACACTTCACTTTTCACAGACACTTCACTTTGAATATTTCACTTTTCACTTTATCGCGGACAGCAACTTTGGCTTCTTGACGGTAACTGGTTTGGTCGGCCCATTCGCCCCCTTTTTATACTACCCAAGTGTCCGTATCTAGTCTCCATCCTGTCTCCGACTCAACCAATCAAACTCCTCGAGTACCCATTCCGACCAATAGATCCCTCGTTCCATTTTCAAATATTGATGAGCCATTATTAGCTTTCCAATTTTAAATTTATTTGAATTTAGAATAATGTACGTAAGCTGTCCTCATCTTGTCTCCGACCTAACCAATCAGATCCCTTGAATACACATTTTGAACCTACGTTCCTTTTTTTAAATATTTATGATATGTTATTTTGTTTTACGAGTTTTATTTGAATTTGGAACCTGTCTCCAAGCGTTCTCAGCCTATTTACATCATTCAGCCGTGATTCTGAATTATGTTAGTTAGTTAATTATTTAATTTTTTAGATCTAATCTGCTAGGTTTTAATCATTTCCAAGTATTGGAAATCTATACATAGAAATGTAAGCGTTAGTTTGCTAATCGTAGGAATATTATGAATCTTAGTTACTGCATAAAACCTCTTTGCATTCACTTTGCTTTTATTAGATATACTTTTGCATAAAATCCTGACTTATTAACTTCATTGACAGGAAGTTCTATAGCTCCATGATCTATGTCTGATAGTCGAGATTGAGTCTATTGAGATATAACTTTTTAGATATTTAATATTTCCAAAGGGTGCTATTAGCTTAGATTTCCATCATACTGATGTATCTATATATTTGTGAACGTAGCGGAACGCATTGTGGACCGTTACACCTTGTAAAAAGATATAAAATTTAATAAAATAATAATGTTCACTATTAAACAAAAAAGTAATCCCTCAATATATATGTATTAAAAATTGCTATTTTATTGGTATATATATATGAATAAGAAAAGCTGTTTCAAAGGAAAAATTGTGGAATGTTTGATAATGTTTCATACATACTCAAGTATGTAAAAATATGTTTTAATTCCGTCAATGTGTTACTTAAAAGTATTAGAAATTTCATATATTTATTGTAATTTTATGTAAACCATTGTTTATGAGAGAAACTGCTTGAAAAACTCTCCTTTTTATCTTCTTCAGGAATTGACAGCACCTTAAGTAGAACCTTATTAATATTATTATTGAGTATTGCCTTATTTTATTCATCTTTATTGATAATACGATTTTAATAAAAGTTAGACAAAAAAAGTTACACATAAAATAGGTATAATTTAGTTCAAAATGTTACTTAATAGACATTATTTATAGCCCTCACTAATCTACCCTTACTGTTATTATTTATTATCACTAATAAATTTCTGTAAGTAAAACCTTTTATAATTTATGTTTCATTAGTCTGTTAAATAATTAATATGCGGCCAACGTTCACATATATACATTAATACAAATAAAAAAATTAAATAAAAAATACAATATAAAAGACATATGCCAGCACATATGATATAACAAGATTCTTAAAACTTTACTAAAACTACTTGATTGAAACTTTCCTAAGTATTACACATTTTAATGTTATTTTAACGGTTTAACTTACGCGGTATGTATAGTCGAATATCTCGACCGGTTTCGTGACCGTCCGGGCCAATTCTTCATGGAGTACTTACGCACCCGGCTGCGTTCGTGCAAGTACTTACTAATAATATTACACTGTACTATTTGTATGTACTGTTTGTTGATAAAAAACAATCCATATATACATAAGCAAGCTATAGAGCGCGGCCTAAAAAGTATGAACCGTAAGCACTAGTATGATTAGCAAAGTCGCAAAACAATACCAGTAATATTGAGTCGGCGAACTATATTTTATTTGTTTTATGATTATAATGGTAAAATGTGCCGTGACAGCGTGTGATCACCAGAAGCAACATGAAAATTTAAAGTAAAATATTTATCTTTATTTTCATCGGTAAGTAGTATCATCATTTAATAAAGCGCTAAATCATAGATACGTATGTATAAAATATTTGCTTGCGATCGGCACAAACAGACCAAAGTAATGCGCGCGCTCTATAGCTCGCTTATGTATACTCTAAGATATATATAGACTGTATTAAAATGTAGCAGCAAATGAATACATATACTCGTATATTCTACAATGCTTACTGTTGAAGGAGCGCGACTTTACAACCAACTAACCTCACATAAAAAATTTGTAAACTCACTTCACGCTTTTAAAAAGATATTGGCTCAACATATTATCGCAGATGATTCTTGAGATATAAATCTAATGCGTGAAATGAGTACCTTATACGATGTATTATTTGTGAACCTTTGTTGTATTGGGCAACATAGGTACCTACAATATTTGCAATATTTGTTTTTTAATTATGTCAATATTTTGCGACGACACGTACAAAATTGTATACCTAAATTATGTTACCTCGTAAGTGACAATTTGTCTTTGATGGTAATAAAGTTCTTTAATTATTCTATTTTCTACCGACTTCCAAAAAGGAGGAGGTACTCAATTCTTCTGTTTTTTTATGTTTGTTACCGATTGGGTGAACCGATTCCCAAAACTATTTTAGTTTGAAAGCTGGTACTTCCCGTGTGGTGCCATTTAAATTTCATCTAATTGGATTCAGTAGTTTTGAATTACACTCCAATAATTAAATACAAAGGAAGTCATTAAATTTTTCAAATTGCACTTGTCATATTCATGAAGACTAGTAGCCCAAGATTCCTTCGCAAAACCCATAGGTCTTTCTCTAGGGGTATGTACTTTAGCACAACAACAAAATAGAAAAAAAACAGTTACCAAATCAGATGGTATACATTTGAGATTACTAGAATTGAATCCCTGAAAATCCGGTAGGTACATTTTATTCCGAGCTGCCGATTCCATCGTCGGCATTTGCGTTTCAATAGCGCCGTTATAAAGTTAAATTGGATCCGGTGGCGCTTCTGCCCCGGTAGGTTTACTGCAATAAGAAGCGGAAACAGCTGCATTACAGTGGTATAAATAACAACAACTAGCATTTTACACATGAGTTATTCTCTGTTCAAAAATGCAACATCCTTTTGTATAATATTTGTGTCTATGTTTTTTTTCAATTTGTGATAGCCGTACCATTGTTTTGTTTCGATTAGTATAGATACTATCGCGTAGAGATATTATGTAGGATAGTTGCAAAGAAGTATTTCTTTAATTTATATTAAAAACATTATAAGATGCCATTTACACTACATTCAAAAAAATGTGTAACGGTATACATATTTAGAATGTTCTGTTGCCACTAAGCTTTTAATATAGCTGTTATACGGCTTGACATTTTGTTTGATATTTTTTTAAATAATAAAAAGTATTTTGATAACAAAATGATTGATAAAATGTTTTTCATCCCATCTATTCGAAAAGGACGACTTGGTTTGCCTTTATGTGCACCCAAAGGTGGTGTTTTCTATAAGAAAGTTTTAGCGGGCAGTAATGAGTTTTTAATCCTCTTTATAAGTGCGCCGCAATTATCTTTGCCGCGCACTTTTTGAATTTGGAACATCTTAGTGTTCAGCACCAAAGAAATCGAACGCAAATATTGTTTGAATAAAGACTGGCTGGTACGACGGCCCATAGTCACGCCGCCGGATGAATGAAAAAAAAAACAAATTAAAAAAGCGCGAACTACAGCCCGCGTTTTCGTAAATTTTCACGGATTGTTAGAAATTCATTGTTTTGTTTTGTTTTGTTTTGAAAAATGAGTTCTTCAAGTGACAGTGAAAGTATAGAATTAACTCCTGAAAGCATTAGAACTGACGCAAGAAATGTGATGGATAATCTATTACCTGCAAAATCCCAGGTGAAATATATGAAAGCCTATGGTAATTTTATTGAATGGAGAAATGCAAGAAGCGCCAAGAATTTTTCAGAATCTGTGTTTTTGGCCTACTTCCAGTACTTAGCCAAAACTAAACAACCTTCCACTCTTTGGAGTACATACTCAATGCTAAAATCAACAGTCAGTTCTAATAACGATGTAAAACTGGACACATATTCGAAATTAATAGCGTACCTGAAGAGGATGTCTGATGGATTTAAACCTAAAAAATCCAAAGTGTTCTCAGTCAAAAACGTGGAGACTTTCCTTAATGAGGCACCCGACAAAGTCTTTCTTGCCGTAAAAGTAAGTAGGTAACTATGTTTATCTACACTAATGTTGTAACATTCTACTTATGTTTCCAATACTTGACTTATAATTACTACTGTTATAGAACAGACAACAAAACACTCAATTTAAGCAATTTCACATGATGGTATAATATCCACATCGATATCGTAAAATCTCATTATAACATCAATAAAACGCGACCAATTAACGTGGCGAGCCTTATGTCAAAATCCTCATACAAGTTGTATAAAATTTTGATATTAGGCTGGCTTTTGAAAACAGTTGGGTTATACGTGAAAACTTCGTCGAAACTACTAAACTTACATACACAAAACTCTTTGGTAAGATCTTGTGCCAATTAAATTAAAAAAAGAACAGCGCGCGCTCTCTCCTGATTGGCCCTGCGCGCGCAGCTGCATTTTAATGGCGGCAAGTTCACTGTGACAATAAATACGCGTGAATTTAATGTTTGATTTGTTTTTAAAATACAAATTAAAAGTTAAAAATGGATAGCGACGATGATATTTGTACGCCTCCGGATATTCTAGAATTGGCAACAAAAGTAACTCACAATCTTTTGCCAGAAAAATCTAGAAAATTATATGAAAAAGAATATAATAACTTTTTGGCATGGAAGACCGAAAAGAAAACTACATCATTTTCTGAAAATGTCATTCTTGCGTATCTCAAAGACCTCTCCGACAAATTCAAACCATCTTCTATGTGGGCTAAATATTCTATGCTCAAGTCCACACTGAGTATCTACAACAATATTGATATCACGAAGTATTCAAAGGTCATAGCGTTCCTGAAACGCAGTTCAGAAGGACACAAGGAAAAAAAGTCCTTGACGTTTACATCAGGTCAAATAAAGATGTTCCTGGAAGATTCACCAGATATTTTGTATCTTTTTGAAAAGGTAAGTGTATTTTAGTTTTGTTATTTAATCTACTTAGTACTTACGTACTACACACGCAAGTTATCTAGACACTCCGTTTAAGCGCTTTGTGTATAAATTTGGTAGTAGGTACCTACACTTTACTACTTCATAAATCATAGTTTTTGCCTTGGCTATGTACCTCAAGCTTATTATATCGTTTATTGTTACAGGTTGCACTAATCTTCGGCATAATGGGGGCATGCCGAAGGCAAGAGCTATACAACATCCAGTTCGATGAAGTCTCTAACATAGACGACAGTACAATCATGGTGAAAGTTTCGAAAACAAAAACGAAAATAGATCGTTCTTTCGTTTTGACGGGCAACTGCTATGCCGTATGTAAAAAATACATGGAACTTCGACCCACCCCCTGTCGAAACCCTGCCTTTTTCTTGAGCTATAGATCGGGGAAGTGCGTCGATCAAAGAATTGGTATTAATAAATTTGGTGCTCTGGGAAAAACTATCGCAAGTTTTTTGAATCTGCCTAACCCAGCGTTGTACACGGGGCATTGCTTCCGGCGCACCTCGGCGACCCTTCTCATAGATAGCGGTGGTGACTTGACCGCACTGAAACGACACGGGGGGTGGAAGTCTTCTACTGTGGCTGAAAGCTACATTGATGAGTCTTTAATGAATAAAATTCAAGTCTCAAATACGATCTTGAACAGTATAGAAAACAAGACGAATGAAGTAATTACAAATACTCCGACTCCGTCTACGAGCTCTACTGCTTGCCCCGCGACCGCTATAGCTGCTGGATCAATAATTAACATTAACTTTCAAAATTGTACCATCCAAAATTTGAACAATTATTATAAATAAACTATTGTCAGCTTTTACTCTTGTTGTTTGATTAATTGCATTAGTGAAGATAAAGTAGTGTATGCAACTGCATATAACACGGGTATTAAAACACTCGTTACTATTATGAAACTCGCTGCGCTCGTTTCATAAACTCACACTCGTGTTTTAATACCCTTCATTATATGACAGTTGCATAAACTACTATTACGGTGGATTAGTAAAATATAATCATAGTGTATAAAAATGCACATTTTATTGTAACCTGTACTTTGATAGATACTTGTCTTATTCACATTCGGTTTTGTTACAGGTGGCTTTAATTTTCGGATTACATGGAGCTTGTCGTGGCAATGAACTTTTAAAAATAACTGTTGATGATGTCGAAAATCACTCGGATGATTTATTGTTAGTAAAGCTGACCGATACAAAAACCAAAATTGACCGATCCTTCGTAATACGAGGAGAATACAAAACTATTGTACAGAAATACCTGGACCTGCGTCCTGCTGCTATGAAGACCAATCGGTTTTTCATCCGTTATCAAAATGGCAAGTGCTTCAAACAAGTGATGGGAAAAAATAAAATTTCTAACATGCCACAAGAAATTGCTACTTATTTGAAGTTACCAGATATCAGACTGTATACAGGACATTGTTTTCGTCGTACTTCTGCTACCCTTTTGGCAGATACTGGAGCGGACTTAACTGTTCTCAAGCGACATGGAGGATGGAAATCGAGTGCTGTAGCAGAAGGGTATATAGAAGATTCCATTGAGAACAAGGCGAAAACATCTGAACGCATCGTGGAAAACATTAAATTGCAACCTTCAGTTAATCCATCCATACCACTGTCGCCGCGCCTATCTACATCCAAACAACGAGATTCACCGTCACATTTTCCTCAAAATGATCCAGATTCGGACATTTCAAACACGCAGAATATAAAATCTACAACAATCTCTATTCCTAATAAAACTGTAACAATAAATTTTCATAATTGCGAAAATGTCTCAAATGTAAATATAAGTTTTTAGTTGTTTTAATAAAGGATACTATTTAATTTCAATTTAGTTGTTACTCTATGTTTTATTAAATAATAATATTACAATAAAATATGAGGCGCTTTTATTTTCTCATAGTGGGTGATGAAAAGTAGAATGTATCACTCGGGCGCAAAATATATTTTTGGCTCGGGCGACGTACTTTGAATCCCTCGCTACGTTCAGGATTCTACTAAAGAATCCCTTACTTCGCTCTGGATTCAAAAAAGCGCCCTCGCCGTAAAAATATTATTTTGCTCCCTTATGATACAATCTACTATTAAAAGTTAACGCATTTTTATTACCCGCCCGCTTTATTTTCGGCGCAGTGTTCTTACGACTTTAATGATCAAATCCTACCGCAATTTGTAAATTCCCTGCCTTTGATGCTCGGAGTCACAGGTTCAATCGGCCGGGGCAAATATTTGTTTGATGAGCAGAAATATTTATTCATAGGCCTGGGATGGTGTGTCTTCGCTGTCTTCTCCTGTGACAGTTATGAGGTAACAAATATAAAAAAAACAGTCGAATTGAGTAACTCCTCCTTTTTGGAAGCCGGTAGAAAAAGAAACCATAATGATATGATGTGCATTGCAACTCACTAGGAGGTATAAAGCTCACCATCAGCTAAACGACTTGCCCCTTTCATCACTTCATATAACAAGTACAATATGAAAAATGTATACCGACTTCCATTCTATCCAGTTATTGGAGTGTAACTCAAAAACTACTGGGCCGAAACGATGAAATTTAAATGGAACATAAAAAAACAGTCGAATTGAGTACCTCCACCATTTTGGAAGTTGTTAGAAAAAGGAGGTATATTATAATTAGCAGAGTAATCTAAACAGAATTATGATTTGTTTAGTCAAGTACACAAACGTACAACAACCCTCGCATACTTTGAGAGCCCTCGGAGGCTTTGATGTGGAACTACAGAGCCTGACCTTTACAGCGGAGGATTTCCTCGTAATGTGAAGTTACATGATTTTTGTTTCCTGCTTTTGTGGTAAGATTTAAACTCTGACATTTGTGAATAACATATATGTTCGTATATGAATTGGATTATTTAAAGAAATTATTTAAACAAGCCATTTATAAGCGCCGCCTCTGGCTATTATTACATTAGCAGTTTAATATATTAAGTTCTTAGCATTATACTGCACTGCACATATTACTCTGGAACAGATAATTACTACTACTCGCCTATTCATATATATGTGTATACATACCTATATATTTGGTTACATTTGTTCAAACTGAGAAACTTCGCAAATGTATACGAATACTAGGCCCGTGGGTTCACCCGCGTGGTGATGTATGAGGATAATGAAAAGTGTTTTATGTCGTACCTCGGCATATAATCTGTGTCCCAGCCAAATATCGCGACCCACTGGTGGCGAGTGAATATTGGTGGACCCTGCAAAATACGAAGGCTGATTGACCGACAACTGTTAACAAACTACTAATAGGTTGAGTTAAGACGCGCTCGTATCCAGATAATAGTAAAAAGCAGAATGTATAAACATCAAGTGTAGCGAAACAGATAGATAATATTGTATGAAAAAAATACTTAGGTTAGAAAAGGAACAGGCAAAGAGTAAGAACCGAACAAAACACCTAAATATTACTCGCTCTCTGCAGAAAAAAAATCCTGAATAAGTCCATAAAAATAAACTTTGACGTCCAAACTCTCAGAATTTTCAGCGATAACACTATATTTTTTTTGGTAATACTTAGCCAACATATAGTACTAAAGTTGTTACCAGCAGTTTTCTCAATTGTGTTAGTATATATCGAAATATATTAAGAAAACGTACAAAGTTAATGCATTTTTGCATCACATCGTCTAATATAACAAGCAATTTTCAACCTTACTTAAAGCATCGTAAATTAATATAAAATTGGGGTTGGACCGCGTCTTAATATCACATCTTTAAACAAAGGACCAAAACGATGGAAACTCTCGTTTGGAGTGTATTTTTCAGAACATTAGGTGTGACGCTTACGATCAGGAGAATGACTCACTCGTCTCGGTAAATACATCATCCTATAACTAACTATGGAAGTGTCCTGGCCTCGGAGGCAGCTCGTTATCTTTTGACAACAATCATCAGTCAAAAGAGGCTGTGAGCACCGGAGCCGGTCAGCTCGTATATTGTTCTTGTTGGCCCACTCTGGCGCAGATAAACGGGGAAAAGAGATGGCTATTCACATGCTCATTCCTCATCTTTAGTGTCTTTCTTAGGGTGGTCACTGTTCAGTGTTGCGTAACTCTCCACTAGCTTGCACGGCACCAGACGTCAAAGAGTGGCGTTGGCCAGCAAAGTCATCTAGGAGAGGTTTTAAGTAGGGTCTGAGCCCACATGCCTCCGTTTGTCACGCTCGTATCTAATAATATTTAATATTATAATTTATTTTATGAGGCTATGGACAGAATAAAAAATTACAACACTAATAGGCTGGCCTTTAATCTGTGCACCAACTTTCACTGCACCCGCGTGGTGGAATGGAATGCTTTTCGATATAGGTCAAAGTCCTGCTAGAAGGAGAAATCTGTTCCATCCATCCTATAGGTTCCAGAAATTGCCACCCACGCTAAAATTTGACATTATTTTCACAACGAGTCGCCGTTTAATTTAACTCGTTTCATCAGTAACAATATTTGTACTACTTCTAAGAAATAACTTAAAGTTTCCAAGGCGGTTAAGTAAAAGCAAAGAGCAGAGGTTAAAGTTGAGAGCAAGCGTTTAAACAATGAATCATTGTCTAACTGTTTTTCGTGACCTTTGTGAGGTTTTGATATTCGACATTTAAAATGTTTCCATTTGACTTCCGCCTGCGTTGTTCAATAAATTTGATACTGTAGCTCTTACGCTTAGCAATGGGATTCAACATTTTGTTATAAAAACTAACGTGCTTTTCACTCTATTTTACTTGGTTGGTGAAAGCGAAAGACAACGAGAGAGTCCCGTTTTACGGCCATGTAAAAGACTTGGAGTCTTGTGATTGCCACGTTGACATTGCCTGGAGCGTTAAGCTTAATGGAATGAACAAGCTGTATAAAAATATTTATGATTCAAACATTTCATGATACCTTGTGTTCTGGAAAATTGTTTTAAATTATCCGATAAAATCATGATGCTGTGGATATCTTGCCTTTTTATAGTCACTGCGTTACCAAGTCGTGCGGCCATAAATCATTTCACTATGTCTATCTCGCTCGCACTTGTGGGTCTTATAGAGCCGCATAGTAATGTGCGTAAGATGGATTATAGGTGCATATCGATAAGAATAAAATCAGATAGAAACATAGTAGATAGTATTGTGGCCCTGAAAAGGGCCGTTTGTAATTAATATTAAATAAATAACGTTTATTCTTCCTCATCGGAATCTTCGTCCTCTGTATCGTCCTGTAGTTGATTATGAATGGTGCTTGATCTCTTATAATGTCTTTCTGTAAGTCAGTGTTTTGAAGTTCCTCGGCATGCCTCACACACTTGACCCAGTCTTCCTGTGTAACATTATCAATAGCTTTGTGAAGGAAGCTTTCAACTTCTGCTATCTTGAATGTATATAACGCAGCGACTTCTCCTTTGACTTTCTAGTTTAATGTTCGTTTCGTTTGTAATTGTAACCTAATCGCGGCAGTATGTTTATCAGTATTTATATAATATTGTAAATTATAAAGAGGAAATATTTATTTGTTTGCTCGAATATAAAGCTCTGAAATCGCTGGACCGATTTGAAAAAATCTTTCACCATTAGAATCCTACATTATCCCTGATGAACATAGACTATATATTTGATTCATCTTCATCATCATCATCGATCACCACGCGAGTGAAACCCCGGAGCGGAGCTAGTTTAAATATAAAAGTCGTTGTCTACACTATCTACACTAATAGTATAAAGAGGAAAAATTTGTTGGTTTGTTTGTTTGTATTGAATAGGCTCTAAACTACTTAACTGGTTTTGGAAAATTCTTTTAGCATTAGAATCCTACATTATCCCTGATGGTCATAGGACATAGGGGATTTGCACAAATTCAGGGAAACGTATGAAAACTTCGATAATGTAACACAAGGTGTGAAAAAAATCCTTATATCACGTACGCTACGAAAACTATTGACAAAGAGCAAAGTGATGAGTACCTACCTTTTTTTTAGAAGACGTCAATGTCTACAAAAATGTCAGCAATGCCATATGTGCTAACGTTATGTCAAAATAAATGCTTCAAGGAATATCTTACTCTCTACCATAGAAATAATGCTTCCTAACGGACTATCTACCGCATAGAGTAAATTATTCATTTATTCATTCATTGCATCATGCACTTATACAATATAGCACAAATACATACCCTCTAATTTTGTTTTCTCTAGTTCATACAATTATTCTTATAAAGTCTACATAACTACATTATTAATTAATTATGTTTATATAAAATATAAAATTAACTGTCACAATTATCAAATGGGTGTATCAATCAATCATCACTTAAAGTCTAAAAGTACAGCTACATTACATTAAATATATTTTTATTCCACCATGCATTATTCATTCATTATGTTTCTATAAAAATCAAAATAAAATTAAATGTCACAATTATAAATATTATGTCATCAAATTCAAATAGGTGTACGAGTATAAATATTGTAAATTCAAATTAGAAGATATATATTATATAGACATGCTTTTTCATGTTTACATATGCTATTGTATAAACCACAAACTAGTATAGATGCTAACGTATAACCGAATAATCCTTAAATCGTATACGCTGCGGAAATTATTGATAATAGAGCAAAGTGATGTAAGTATTATAGAGGAGATTTATAACTACAAAAAAGCCTGCAGCGCCATATGTCAACTATTTACTTAACTTAAACATGGTTGCCAGGCATGTTCGCTTAGGAGAAAATTGCAATTTGCCAGCGAAGGATAGAAGCATTTTAGGAATCAAAACTTCAGACAAAGTAAGTAATAAGATACGCGAGAGAACTAAAGCGCCAGATGTAAAACAAAGGATAAGACTATTGAAATGGACATGGGCAGGCCATGTCTGCTAACTAAATAACGAATGATGGACAAAAAAGGGTAACTGAGTGGATACCTGTGGACGGAAAAAGAAACTAAGGATGGCAGAGAAAAAAATGGAGGGACATATTTTCTAAGATAATCGGACCCTACTGGATGAGGAAGGCAAAATAAAGAGTTGAGTGGAAAGATTTAAGGGAGGCCTAGTCGCAGAGGGGATATATTATAATGTAAAATAAAATTTAATAGTTAATTATGTTACATTTTTGTTAGAGATATATTTTTTTTGGAGCTTTTTATTTATTTTATGTCAACTGTTACAGTTATAGTATTACTTTTTTTAAGAACTAACGCCTGCTTAGCGATACTACATATTGAAATTTTTTAGAGAGTAAAAATCACATCCTCGGACGGGATTCGAACCAGTGCTTTCCGACAATCCGTGTCAGACGCCATGAACACTAGGCCACCGAGGCTTGAGGTCCGAGTATCAAACTTTAACTCTCTATCTGATTTTAACCATCGTATGGTGACGAAGCGACATCTATTGAACAAAAACATGCAACATTACAGTTGTCACAATAAATTTTTTCAGGTTTAAATATGCAATAGTAACGCCGTAACAGACTAAACCACATTATTCGTACTTTTTTAATCCTAATAATATAAAAGAAATATTTCATTGGTTGCTTGTTTGTAATGGAAACACAAAAACTACTAAACCAATCAAAAAAAATATTTCAGCAGTAGAATGCTACACTACGCCTGAGTAACATACGCTATATCTGATTCATCATCATCATCATCCATCATCACGGGGGTGAAAGTGCGGAGCGCAGCAATTAGTCGTTTAATATTTTTTAAAACGCCCGAGGCAATGTCAAAGGAATATTTGTTACAAGAAAGTCAAAATCAAATGAATTAGAGATTAAGAGATTTATAGTTTTTTACATATTCAATAATAAAAAGTAACTCCGTAGTTTGATTGTGAGTAAGAGAAAAGGAGTACCTAGAATAAAACCCAAACTTTTACTTTCACAAGCACATAAATTATTATCAGTAAATTTTACAGCAGGGAACTGCAAAAGTATGGCAAACCTCTCCTTCGAAATTATGATATACCTGGCTTTTGATGACTTTCAAAACAAAAAGGTTCACCGTTATACGAAATGTCAAGTATTTTATCGAGTTACGTTTAAAAGCATACCCTCGTAGAATACCAATTGCAACAATTTAAAAGAATTCCACATTGTCGTTTTTGTACAGGTTTTGTTGAGATGTCGCATTTTGCGAATAACATTGTTCGATACTTACGCGTTGTCTATGGTTCCGCATGCTTTTTCACGTTTTTTGTGAAAACAGTAGCAAAATCATAATTCTTTAAGTACCAAAAATTATATCAGGTCTATTCAAATTTTGAAGTATTGTACTTTTCACACCTGCTCGACAACTTTCACTTTACATAACACGCAATCTCGACGTAAAGCAAGACATTAGATCCCAATGGAGGTAATGTAGTATGAAACTCCCTAGGGATTAAAGTAAATTGTATTTAGAAAGTTACAATTTGTAGGAAAACTCTCAGCATTTTTTCTTTTTATGTGATTTGCCTGTGGTGGCCAGTTCTATGTTCGAATAAACTCTCTTTACAATAATATTAACACTTTTGTACCGCACATATTTTTTTTGGTAATTATACAAATTACGTGTATAACTTACTCACTTCGCTTGACCGTTATTTTTTTAAATTATGATCTTGATCTTCAAGTTTTGGCGTAGTATTATTTAACCGTAAAGTGTTCGTAACGATGCACGAGTGTCGGCAAAGTGTACAAAATCATGACACGTTGTTTTTGTGCTTTTCTCGTCAACAGTCTCAGATATTTCAGTAGTTCATCCACCGTTTTACTACAACATGACTTAGACAGGACAGTGACTGCCTACTTGAATGAAAATCCCATTTGATACATCTAAGTATTAACATCATTAAATTGAGGCTAATGTACAAACTTAATTATTAATGGCTAATGTACAAATTTACGATTCTGTTAATGAAAAAAATAAATATTTCACACTTTTTAGTGTTGAAGTCAGTTTCATTTTTGGTAAAAACAAAAATTTCACCCTTTTTAGCGACCTTTGCTACTTACGGGATCGGTTGTCATTCACCGTCAATAAGGATATCATCAAGATAGGCGAAACACTTTTCAGTTATTAGAGTGTAACTCAAAAACCGATTTACCGAATTCGATGAAAATTTAATGGAACCACCTCTACCACACAAAAATAGAAATAAAAAATCAGACAACTTTGAAAAAATTTACATAAAAAATATAAACGCGTCGACTTGAAAATTTCCTCCTTTCGGAAATCGGTAGAAAACAACAATGTTTATAGCATTCGTTCGTGTTCATATTAATTTTTATTCCTTCTAGTAAACATGTAGTTCCATATCGCTGCCAATTAGGTAAATTTTGTATTGTGTGCACTAGGTGTTGACAATGGAATTAGTCAAGAGAGCAAATGCTGGAAACCAGGAGTAACCGGATCTCCTAACTATTTAACCAGTTCAAACCGAACATAACTTGATTAATTTGTACAGCAGTTTGAACTCCACGGTACCCGTTTAATTGAATTTAACTTGATTGACACTTTCGTGAGTATTAGATATTATTTTACGGTTTAACTTCGGCAGACGCGATTAGTGAGCTGTGCACCTTTTCAAAATCATGAGCAAGTAGCAAGGACTGAGAAACTTATGCTGCAGTCCGTTATATGCAATCTATATATGTAGCTCGATCTCACGAGGTCTCGAGTAATATTTCGAGATCAATACCCAAGCATTGACGGGATTTTGGGGGCATTTTCAGCTGCTACATATAATAACTGCCAAAAAATGCCGTTTTCAGACAGCACTCTCAATACTCGTTGTTTTTAGAAGCTAATTCCAAAATCACCCCTAAAACGTTAATATGTACGTGATCAAATCAGAAATGAAGAGATCCGTAGACGAACTACATATCCCAGAAGATACGACATCTGTTGAAGTGGCAGTGGGCAGGCCACATAGCACCCAGAACTGATGGCCGATGGAGCCGATAGGTTCTCTAGTTGGGACCACGGAAAGGGGGGCAGACGACCTGATAAAGAATGCAGGATGACGTTGTATGCGAGCCCCTTGCAAACAGTCCTTTTGGAAATATGTGGGGGATGCCTATGTTTAACAGTTGACGTCGTACGGCTGAGATGGTGACAATTATGATGATGACGATGATGATCGTACCGATGTTTTATTTTAATTTTAAATGTTTAGCACCTGGATTAAGAATTTCACTATACTCGCTTATCGATCGACTTTGTATTATATCAAACGTATAATGAATTCAATCCAATTGAATTAGTGACTATAATGGCATGGTCAACTTTATGAATAACTTGATAAACCAATTACTAGGATGTGGGCTAATAACGTAACAAACTATTTGGTAGCTCAGAAACAAAGGCTCATTGCCGTTGCGACCTTTAGTGTGGAACACCACTTGTAATATCCTTGCTCCGTCTCTTCTGGAATACCAAGTAAGGGTTACCGTTGAACCAACGGGAGGTCTCCAAAGGTGCAAGTATTAGAACACTTGATAGTAGGTACTTACTTATTTGAGCTTTTGAAGTCAAAACTCTAAGGGCGATGGACAACGGACGCACGCATATTTTAAAGAAAAAATAGAAGTGCTCTTCTTTGTCGAAACGTTGTCCCCCTCGAGACCAGTCCCTCATAAAATATTGAAGGGTTTGTCAAAGTGTCTTAAAGAATTACCAGACAAGTGACCCAAATGCTGGCGTATACTTCGCAGTCCATCACGCCAACACAGTGCAATTTTGGGTGCAATATCAACTTACAGAATCATTTGGACCATCTGTACCTACAGTTTATAGACGGCTTAGAATCTCATAAAGTATTTTAGTATCTTCGAAGTCGTTTATTACTTTTTTCTTTTGTTATATCTTAAATTTTGTAAGGGTCCAGAAACTAAGCCGAAACCGAGCTATAATCGTATTTTTTTGGCAGCTGCTAGGTCAGACATAAGGTCCGTGCCCTTGGTAATACAGGTTTTTTATAATTTTTTCAACACTTTAAATTTTAAAATATTAAACTATTTAAATTTATTTAAAATCCTAGACAAGATTATACTGTTCGAAATAGTTTTCCAAGTGACTTTATTTTCCTCCATGGATTACTCCTTATTACCTTCTTACCAATAATGTGTAAAAGTGCGCAATCGTCAGAGTGCACAGAGTCATATTTTTTGTTTTTCGCTAAGGACCTTGTCACAGAGCGGTAGGTGCGCTGTCGCGTGCGACATGGGATGGGTTAACTAACCAAAGTTAGTATATTCATTGGTTTAAATGGTCTACATTCGTTCCGTCTGGAGGTCATTGCCGTCTTAAGGCTAGGTTTTCAGGAATGTTTACTACTCCCTGGGATGCAGTATTTAGGTCCCAATTGTATTCAAGCTTCTATTTTGATGGTACACCTTTACTATTTAATAATACACATTTTTGTTACGCGTTGTATAATATCTAGTTGTCAAATTACATAGTCTCTTGCAGAAGAGATGTAACACCTGTCACCAAAAAACATGTGACAAAAAAAAAATTGTGCATGTAATCTAGAAATAAGTAGATATAACTTTTCTGTAAAGAAAAAATAAATTATGCATGTAATTTAGAAATAAGTAGATATAATTTTGTAAAACATAAAATCTGTGTAATCTTTGGGATATGTGTATTTTAGTAAAATTTGTGTATTTTAGTAAAATTAGTGCATGTAATCTAGAAATAAGTAGATATGATTTGTGTGTAATAAAGATAACGAAAAAGAGTTGGCATGGGCATTCGAAGCAGTCATGCTCACGAAAAGGTTCTGGCTTGCAGCGGCGTCGTGTGTCGGGTCGCCATCTTCCCTTTAATATGGTTGAGGAGGGCGATGGCTGGCACATGCGTCAACTCGTGAACGGGTGCTGCATGCGGGAACCGGTCTGCTTCGAATGCCCATAAAAACTTTGAGAAAAGTAATTAACATGTATTTTAGTAAATAAGATCATAGGAAAAAAAAATACAAAAAAAAAACAAAACAAAAAAAAACCTAAAAAATATAAAAAAAAACAAAAAAAAATTGTTCCTGTATTTCCTTAGTGTGTATATATTTTATGTTGTCCTTATTCAATGTACTCTAACAATTAAAAAACAAATTGATAAAAGGCACGGACCCTGGAGTCTGTGGAGTGTAGTTTAAAGTTAAAAAAAAAAAAAAAAAACCACCTGTCACCTCATTTGCATCATCTAGAGCCCTCGTCTAGAGCTGATATACGAAGAGTGCTTAAAATCACTAGTGTGACAACACATAATTCTAGGGCACGCAACAATACAACTATTACAGTTATTAAAATGGCATAAAACCCAGTCGTTCAGGCGACTGCAACATAAAAAAACACATTGTATAATAAGTTAAGGCTTCAGTTTTTAGGCCAGCCACAACCCTCCTCAGCAATGGTGTCGTTGGTATTACAGCAGTGGCGTTAAGATAGTAAAGTGTATAAACTGATGTGCGCCCTATGTGCAGCATACTCACGTCAACGAGAGTTGTGGCATGCTGCAATGCGTTGGGCTTTCATTGTGCATCCTTAAACCTTCAATCAACATACAGGTAGTCGTGTGCTAGTTGAAAGGAATCAACACTACAGGCGTTAATGTACAAACGAAAGGTTCGTATTTGTGATTTAAAACATACTTTTGCAGATGATGGAACTAATGAGAAAATTAATTCTCACTAGTTCCATTACCGAGTTCTATGGAACTAGTGAAAAAAAAACCACTGGTTCCATGGAACTAAAACACGATGGAACTAATGGGAATGATCCCAAATTTTGAACCTTCTAATGAATTAGCATAATCCCGGTGCTACAATACTGGATATACCTACTAGTAGTGCGGTGCGAGTCACGCCTTAAGCGCTCAAAAGCTTATTGAAGATTGTTTTAATGATTAATTATATATGTATAATTTAAGTAAATAAATGTAAATTCAATTTGTGTGACAAACCAAAAATAAAAAGACTATTGAAATTTAATAATTATAAATAAATCTAGTTGACCCGCCAGCGGCTTCGCTCGCCAGGTCTTGGTGTAGTGGCGAGAGAGTTATTCTTTAAATTTAAACCATTTTTATTTATGTACCGATTCACATGAAATATACACACAATGTTAAATGAACCTTACGATAATATTAGTGAAAACCTAAATCTAAATCGGATATGCTGTTTCTGAGATTAGCGTGCACGCACAGACGAACAGATAAACAAACAAAAAGACAAAAATTCTAAAAATTCTATTTTCGTTTATAATAGTCCTAATAATAGTTTTTCTCATACATCTTCCATGTACAGACAGCGATCCATTATATTATTATTATATGTATAGATAGTTGAAACTATTTTAAATTTCTTTCACCTAACCGCATCCTTCTACCTGTACCTTACTGTACCCGACGGGGTCCATATGAGGCTTTAATACCTACAAAACCGAAAGATTTTAATACTACCACGAGTGTCTTGCCGCTTCTTCTCGCTAGGATCTATATATTTTGGAACGCGGCTGTAGAGTCTTTTAAGTACATGATAATGAAAAATTGACGTTTATAAGTGCGTCTTTGATGCCTAAATTGAATAAATGATTTTGACTTTGACTTAGTGCAGTATGGCTGAATAAATCATTCCATTTATTTATCCGTTTATTATGATTATTCCAATAAATCCATTTATAGAGCTTTTGTTCCACGCTTGATCCTTTATCCTCATTTTCATAACTCTGCACATATTTAACAAACTAGCAACTTTGTAGCTAGAGCAAAGTAAAGACGTGATAGATTCTTAAAACATGGCCAATAGTACTTTGAAAACGGCAATAAATTTTGGATCTAAATGTCTTGGTTACCTTCATGAGTAGTTTCGATAAAATCAGTTCATTGTTCCCACTGCTACGTTCCGATAATGGATAGTAAATGCAACATAATACACTATTCAGGCTGATAGACGGATCCCTATGGATGGAGTTTCAGTTCCTCTGAAAGCCTCCAACATGCCCTAACGAATGTTATCTTAAGACAATAACCAGGACCGATGTGGCAGCTTAATACCCTCCGATGAAAACAATACCAGTAAATTCTGGAATAGTTTATTGATTCAGGCGTTACTTTGCGGAAATCCATTATCAAAAAACGATCAAAAATATTTAGTGACACTTCCGCTGAAAAAAACAATGATTTTGGCCTATTTGGGGGTGTGCACCACCCTCCCTCCCACATAAACTCCACACGTTTCGCCTCCACACGAGGCATCCTCAGATCTCTCCTCTGAGGATGCCTCGTGTAGAGGTGAAACACGTGTCGAATCGTTTTTGGTTTTTGGTGTATGAATCGTATTTGGGTTTTCTTGTGTGTTTTTTATTTTGTATTTTTCCTATTAGCAGTTTATGCGGGAGGGAGGGTGGTGCACACCCCCAAATAGGCCAAAATCATTGTTTTTTTCAGCGGAAGTGTCACAAAATATTTTTTTTTAAAAACATTTTATACTAGAATATTATCTACTAGCTAGTGCCCGCGAAGTCGTCTACGCAAGGTTAGTACTTTGAGTAGCTCATTATTTCTCCAAGGGCATATCTATCTTTATATCAAAATGTCATAAAATAGTTACATGGTTTATATGAGTAAATATAAATACTTAGTAAATCAATCAGTAAACACTAAGTAATAATGAAATACTGTACCTACGTAAATACAAATATAAAATTAATCACAATGGAAAAAAAAACTGTAATGCCTAAAATTACATTTATCACCCTTGACGATCGCCGAGCACGTCTAGTGTATCAAGCTGTCAAAATGAATTTTGACTAATCTATCAAAAACTGACACAATCTTTAACAGAACTGTCATCATTACGATCTTAAAACATAGGCCGAGACATTGTTATTTTGTCTATGCTGTGCCCAAGAATATAACGCTTTTTCACCCGCGTGGTGATGGATGATGATGATGTTGAAAAGTATCTTGTGGTGTGGTATGTATGTGGTAATCCAGCGCCTCATCTACCTCCATACCAAATGTCGTAAACAATTGCCTCGCCGTTTGAGCGTGAAAGAGTAACAAAGATCCATACATCCATACATCCATACTCACAAACTTTCGCGTTTATAATATTAGTAGGACGAGACTACGACTCTAGTCATATAAACATTAAACTTTAAAAAAGATTTCAAAACAGCAGAAATTCAAATGGCTGCGACTAACAGACAGACAGATATTCTCGCTATGAAGCAATAGTGCGCAGGCATTACTGTGGGTGTGAAGGGCACTGTAGCAAGTGAAATTGCTGGTCGAAAGAAAACTTCAACCTATGTCTCAGAGGAACGAGTGCAATATTTACCATCAGCCGCACGTTTTATTCGCCATGTCACTTCATCATCATCATCATCATCTCAGCCGTAGGACGTCCACTGCTGGACATAGCCTCCCCCATAATTTTCCAAAAGAACCGGTTGGAAGCGGCCTGTATCCAACGTCGTACTGCGACTTTTGTCAGGCCGTCTGTCCACCGTGTCGGTGGACGACTTACGCTGCGCTTGCTGGTCCGTGGTCTCCATTCCAGAACCTTCCGGCCCCATCGGCTATCTGTTCTGCGTGCTTTGTGCCCTGCGCACAGCCACATTAACTGGCTAGTCTTCTGGGCTATGTCGATGACTTTCGTTCTTCTACGGATCTCCTCATTTCTGATTCGATCACGTCGAGAAACCCCGAACATAGCCCTCTCATAGCTCGTTGTGCGACTTTGAACTTACTGATGAGGCCCATAGTAAGAGACCACATTTCAGTGCCATAAGTCATCACTGGTAACACACATTGGTCGAAGACTCTTGTCTCTAGGCACTGAGGTATTTTAGACGAGAATATCAATCAATCAATCAATCAAGCGTTTATTGCGAATATAGGTTTAGTGGCTGTTACATACATACATATATTTTATAGTATCACTATATTCTGCCGATTAGCATGCAATTAATTATACCTATTACGTAATAACATTATAATCCTTAATTATAGTTATTTTACCATATTCATATCTTTAATATTCAGAATTAATTATATAAAATTATAATACAGTCACACACAAAACTAATAATGTCAACAAACTAATCACTATAAATCGTAAATCAAATTAATTTCAAATTTCAAAATAAATAATGTAAATAGGAATCAATTAAAAAGGTCACTCAAATATTCGTTGACATTTTAATAGGCTTTTTGCGTTAAAAATTTTATTTAGATTAAATTTAAATATTAAATATTAGACTTCGCGAAATTTCCGGAACGCTGCCTAGCCGAGTTGGATTCGACGATTGACCTCTTTCTCGAAGTTGGATCTGCCTAGTCTGCCTTGTCACTTAATTACATAAAAAAAACCTCCACTAGGAGTACGTTTTTTTCTGTTATTAGGAGACGGTAAAAGCACAAAACCCATCCGGTGTTAAGTGGTAACCTCTGCCTAGAACAGATGCATTTCCTCACAAACGTAGTGACGTAAGTGACGAACTGCACTGCGCCTGTAACCCTGAGACATTGAGTTGTTAAGTATCACCCTTATAACCTGAACACAGTATTGCGAACATTACAGCTTAACGGAAGAAGGAAGTACGTCGGAATAAAATAAAATAAAATGTACGTGATTTAATCAGCTATTTACTTGCAACGAGATAAGGATCGCGAAGGCCTAAGAAATGAATAGATATCTACCGACTTCCAAAAAAAGAAGGAGGTACTCAATTCGACTGATTTTGTTACCTCATAACTTTCGACTGGGTGAACCTATATTTCCAAAATTCTTTTTTGTTTGAAAGGTGGTGCTTCCCGTGCGGTCCTATGTAAATGTTATCAAATCCGGCATAGTAGTTTTTGAGTTATACTCCAATAACTGATTTTTACCAAAGTAATAGAATGGAAGTCAGCATAACATTTTTCAAATTGCACTTGTTTAGTTAGAAGTACCGTATGTATGTAAGTGTTATCTAGCTATCTATCTATCTTTGTACTCTCACATGCATGTAGTAAACGGCTGTTATTCTGATTATTATAGACACTTCAATTCTATTTATTTGTGTATAATAATATCCGAAGACAAAATGTAATCGTTAAATGTGTTCCCAAGGCCATAACCTCCGGAAGTATATCACTACACTTCAGATTTTCCAATAATCCACTTGGCAATGTTAAACGCTCACAGCTCTGAAGTTTAAAAGGCTTACTAGTTTCTAAAGCCTCCTTGAAAATCGTTGTAGTATATGGAAAACTTTGGTAAGCTTGCTCAGTTGCCATATTAAGACATCATTGTATTATGTAACTTCTACTCGTATAGAATAAAAGTTGACGTTAATAGGTGCTAAAGATCAGTATGGCCATTTCACAACAAACAAACAAGGACTAGAAACCATAAACAACACAAATAATAGCCTTGAGAATGGATAGATATTTCTTACACGTGGTTTAGGAAATTTTGACTTGTGGGAATTGAATTCAGAAGTTAAAATTAAAAACGGGGTGCTTATCGTGTATTTATATAGGTTGTGTACATGCAAAAGCAATGTCAAAATTATTCTAAGGCCCAGAACACACGGTGAAACGCAACTGCAACGGAACTTATTCGAAACTCTTGGTGTGAAAATTTGTATTTTTAGTTACCTATATGATCTTTATCTCTACAGCTCATGCTCCCGCTGATGGGACACAGTTATTAGTTAGTTAGTATTCGTTATAAAATATAAGGATATTTAGTCTATTGTACTTTCTTCGCTACCTATCATTATATTTACATTAAGTCGCAAATGTCAAGTCAAAGTCAAAATCATTTATTAAATTTAGGCATCAAAAACGCACTTATGAACGTAAATTTTTCATTATAATGTACTTTAAAGACTACCGCCGCATTCCAAAATATATAGAGCCTACCGAGAAGAAGCGGCAAGAAACTCGGGGCCATTCTTTTTATATAGATGTTTTTACAATGTTTTTACTTAGGTACTACAAATATTAGCTCCAGTGTGTTGCCTTACAAAAGAGAACATAATAATGGTATCAGTAGGGCAAGACACGCTACACTTTGACATCTTAGTACACGAGTAGATAGATCCTTTTTTTTTGTCCCGGGGAAATCCTTTATGGATACCACCTACCACGGGGAGGTAGGTGGTTATGTGAGAGTCCATATACCCACCAAAACCCCGGGGTGTTCCGTCACTGCTGCTTTTGGCGGGAACGCGGGACAGATTTTGCACACGACCGCGAACCCGCCGTGGCTGTCCGTTGCCGGACCCTTCTCTTCGCGGCACGCCCAGAACACATGGCGCGCCGCAACTGCCTCAGAGACCAAACCCGCCAACAATGGGCGCCAGACTTCCCCGTGTCTGGACCGCCACCAATTTTCCACCTGTGGCAAACTATTACTATAGGGAAATGTAAACATTATGACATTATCTACTGTAAGATTAGATAGACGGTTGTTGAAATCAATTATTTCTTTTTGTTTACATTCCCCCTATTTCCTATTAAAATTAATAATGTTGTGTTGGGGCTAAAGCTATAAGTTAAAATTCTAGTCATAATTTCCTGATATGATAGACCAGGTGTACATTAATTTATTACATTATGTCCCTTGGATGTATTTGACAATAAGTGACCCATGTCTTTGCCAATTTCATCACTAAATATTACAATTTTTGGTTTGTCTATAGTTAATGGTATACTATTTGTATTTTGGAAACCACTTTATTTTAGAACTACATGATGGCAATGAATGATCCAGCGATAATCGGTTCTTTATGTTATCATTGTATACAGGATTGCCAGTAGAATTACATTTAATCACCTCATTCATGTAAATTGTACCTATTGTTGTATGTGAGTTTTCAAAGTACGATTTGTTTTTATTTAACTCTTAGTTGAACAATAGAGTTAGGCCTGTTATTAGCTGGTATATTTTAAAGTGTTATAATATTGTATTACTAAATAAATTTTTTGGCCTATTAATTAATAAATAAACCAGTTTCAGTCTATTTCCACAAACAGCGTAACCTAAACTTAATGATTTTTTTATACAGTCATTAGATTTCTCTGCGAATAGAAGTCTGTATCAATCTTTTTAATAAGAGTATGTCGAGTTCGAGTGATGAAGATATTATTGTAACGTATTTCTAACTTTTAGGGATTGTTGCCATATGAGCAAAAAACAAAGTTAATATATTTATTTTGGTCCTCAGCATGTCGACAGTACAAACGCGGCAAAAACAATACGAGTACAACGCCACACGAGTTTCCTGCAAGCCTGTTTCTATGCAACTGATTTGAAATGCGAATCAAACAAGTTTCACACGTATTTCATCGTCTGTGGTTTCCAACGGGACTATATGACATAAACTGAAACCAAACTCAAAAGTAACTCAGTTGCAGTTTCGTTATATTTGCGTCTCACCGTGTGTTCTGGGCCTAACGCAACAGAAAGTAGGTAGGTACTTCTAGTGCAAGTTTGGAAGCAGTCGTGTAGTTGCACGCCGAGTGCTCGTTGAAGAAGTGAAGATGTGACCCGGAAGATCAAGAAACCGGTCTAGATACGATACTCGACTATGCAGTAAGTTTTTTTTTCTTTGTAAGTGGACACGTTCCATTGAACATTTGCCATTCTTCCATATGTACTCAATGCTGACTTTAGAAATTTTTTGCCTACATTTCTGAAACGACATACAAAATGACAGAACTTTTAAATTTTAATATGTCTGCCTAATATGCAGACTTTCCCTTGATGTTGAGTTAATGAATATATGCCTTTATGTCTGTATCATGAGTTGGTTTGTACGACTAATTGCGTAAGTTTTAGTACATATCATAACCACCCATTATGTTCGCACTACTGGGACTCGAGGCTTCCTCTCAGAGAGAGCAGTTGGGCCATATCCACCACGTGGGCCCAGTGCGGCTTGGTGGATAGGCTAGTAGCCAACCCATGTTGAAGTTATCAGACCGCCTGAAGGCCTTGAACATAGCTTGACGACTGTTGTCCTAAGACAAACGACCGGGACCGACGGTTTAACTTGCTCTCCGAAACACGGAAACGCTCAGTTGAATAATGCCACTAGCGGTCACCCATCCAAGTGTTGCTTAACATTTTGATCGGTTAAGATCGCCAAGTCAAGCTCCTCAAAGAGTACTCAAGCGCTCTGCGAGTTTTAGTACGTAAGGACTAAATAAATGTTTATTTGGCATCATTGAATGCGATAATCAATATATTTTAGTGTGTTATGTGCAAATAGACGCAAATTACCAAATCAACATCAACAATTTTATGTCTATTTCAATTTTAGGTAGTTACGAAAATATTGCGAACACGTAGATAATTAACCTATACAGAGGAACTTCATGTCAATAAAAAATTTAAAAGATGAGACATTCAAAGACATTACAAAGTAAGTAATTACCGAATTATACTTACAGATACTTCCTTTTAAAAATACTTTTGTTAAAGGTAAGATCTTCATTTGATTTGTAAATTTTTTATCACGGGTTCATAAATAATCTTTTAACGCTTCCATCAAAGAGTGACTCAGGCGATTTTCCATTACATAAATTATACGGTCTTTTTACAGCACTTTTACGAGAAAAAGCTGAATAATAGGAGCGTCACTCATTTGTTTCTTATTCCTTACTAAAGATAACGTTTTTAGGCGTTTTAAAGTGATGGAGGCCGTAGCACAATTTGCGAAAAAGTATTCGTATCGTAAGCGTCGATGCGTTACGCTTCGGTGTAAAAACTATAAGTTATGTGTGGCACAGTTGTCCTAGATACAGTTTGTACTGTTCAAGAACTATATGTTACGCTACTTTTACGCGGTTTTTCGTTTTTGACCCACAGCATTACAACCGCGAGGTTGGCGAAAGACATATTAGTACACGAGTACATATTATACACTCGAGAGCAATGAATCCGGGTCACTTAAAGAATCCTAAAAATCTCGGAAACTAAAAATGCTAGGTTAATGCAATAAATTGTATTTAATAGACAATGTAATACTCCTTAAATGAAGGTATTAAAACTTCTTAGTTATTGTAAAGTTATATCATAAAAAAATCAAATTTGAAAAAGGGCCACTTTCGAAGATGGAACTACGAAATTACAGCATTTGGTTTTGCTTTTGTTTGTAATCTGTCATTTATGTGGGTACATAAACCATGTTGATAGTGCTCTATATTCATTATTCAAGCTGAAATTATGTCGCTTACTCCTGAAGAATGCACCAGAATACTTACAATGCTGGAAACCGGCCGGAGTCAGCGCGATATAGCCAGGACTGTCGGTGTGTCGCTGTCAACAGTACAAAGAGTTCTCCGACGTTACGAAGAAACTGGTTCTAACCTACGCAGACCAGGAACGGGCAGAACCAGGTGTACCACAGCACGAGAAGACCGATACTTGGTGAACACCATGCTTCGAAATCGCTTTCTCACAGGAACTGAACTCACAAATCAGTTTCGACGCCTCGGAGGAAGTAACCCAAGTGCATGGACAGTAAGACGTCGGCTTTCTAAATCTAACTTAAAACCCCTTAGACCTGCAAACGGCCCTAAACTGGAGCGTGGGCATCGTATTTCAAGACTAAGATATGCCCAGAGCCACGTAAATTGGAGTATTGAAGATTGGTCAAAAGTTATGTTCTCCAACGAATCAAAATTTATGCTCTACAAGCACGATGGAAGACACAGAGTGTATCGAAGACCAGGGGAAAGATTCAAGCAAGCATGCATCGAAGAAAAAGTAGCCTACGGTGGTGGGTCTGTACTTGTGTGGGCCGGAATTTCTTCTGAAAGTCGCACAGAGCTGGTGATCATAGAAAACGGCTCTTTAACTAGCGAAAGATATGTGGAAGAAATCCTCAATGATCACGTTGGTCCATTTATGGTCAATTTAGGTGAGGATGCTATATTTAAGCAAGACAATGCCCGACCTCATACAGGTAGGATTGTGAATGACTACCTTCAAGAGATGAACATTACTCGTATGGAGTGGCCAGCGCGCAGCCCGGATATCAACCCGATCGAGCATGCTTGGGACGAGCTAGGCAGATGCGTAAAACAACGAAACCCTCCCCCAATCACGCTTCGTGAGCTCAAAATTGCTCTCACAGAGGAATGGGAGAATATTCCCCAAAATCGTATAAGGAACTTGGTGTACAGCATGCCAAACCGCGTAAACGCAGTAATGGAAGCACGAGGAGGCAATACGAATTATTAAAATTCAAGAAAATCGTAATAAAGTTCAAAAATTTCATGTTTCCTATTTTTGTTTTAAGGAGAGATCAGCAGTTTTTTTCTTTATGTAATTTTGTGTTAATAAAATGTATGGTGACTCATATTTTTTTACTTTCATTTAAGGAGTATTACATTGTCTATTAAATACAATTTATTGCATTAACCTATCATTTTTAGTTTCCGAGATTTTTAACATTCTTTAAGTGACCCGGATTCATTGCTCTCGAGTGTATTTATGTGTACAAACATAAAAAACAATATGTCATAAGTTACCAGTTGCAGTTCTGAAATATTTACATATCTTTGTAATAAAAGTGCAGACGGACAAATAAAATGTAAAGGTTTGGTTTCCATCCAACTGTGTCAACACAAGAGTGCAAACAACGTAAGTGTATCTCGTTTGCGATAAACCTTGCGCTAATAGCTGTTACTCCATTAATTGTTTAAGTTAGTGTAAGTGTTAAAGGCTATAAAACAGACTCTAGTTCTCTAGAGTCTGTTTTATAGCCTTTAGCAATTCTACACTATAATATTATTACCTACTACCATGAGCTAAACAATTAGTTAAATACTCGTATACACACTACAAAAAAAGGTTGCGATCACTTTCAAAAATCAAAATCTTTTTCTTATCGAGGCTTTATGATAGCGGATATGTATAGAAGAGTTGCTATTCATGGAATTATCAGACCTTTTCGAGTACCATGGGCACCAATTAGTGGTAGATAATGCGCCCGCCCATCGAGCTCAACGAGTAAATGCTGCTCTCTGAGAATACGACATCACAAGGTTAGACTGGCCTGCCGGCTCGCCTGACACCCAATAGAGCACGTGGGATGCTCTATTATTTTAGTAATATTTTTTCAAACCTTAAACGAGCCACGTCGGAACCGTCAGCCACGTCCCCAGACAGTGCCAGAGCTCAGGGAAGCCGCTATTCAAGAATGGGACAGTTACCCCTGAATAATTTGATTCTCAGCATACCCAGGAGGATCACCGCATGTGTTCGAGCCAGGGGAGGAGTTATATCAAATGGATAATAAACCTTTTAGTAATAAATTGTTGATTGAGTTCAATTTAAAAATGTTTATCAGCTTATGTTAGTCAGATCACAAACTTTTTTTATGTGTGTATGTACGAACTATACTCGGAAGTAATTTATTTACTATATTATTTACTGTTGTGTAAGTACTGTTTACCATAGCCAATAGTATAAACTATTTACAAGAACAATATAAATGCTTTGATATAAAGTTTGGATATTATATATTTAGGCGCTGGTAACGGAATTATTATTTGTTCAGTGTGTGTTTATCCGAGACGGAAAATGTGTTCGTGGCACTGAACTGAAGTCTCATAAGTTCAAAGTCGCGCAACGAGATATAGAAAGAGCTGTGCTCGGAGTTTCTTTGATCAAATCTGAAATGAGGAGAACCGTAGTTTGAATTAAAGTCGCGACATCGCCCAAGAGTTTAAACCAGTTAAAGTGGCAGTGAGCAGGGCACGTAACACACAGAACAGATGGCTGATGGAGCCGGAAGGTTATATAAAGTAGAGACCACGGACCGGCAAGCGCAGCGTAGGTCGTCCACCGACAAGGTGGACAGACGATCTGTTAAAGGTTGCAGGACGACGTTGGATGCAGGCTACTTGCAACCGAGCCGTTTGGAAATATATGGGGGAGACCTGTGTCCAGAAGCGGACATCCAACGGCTAAGATGACGATGATGATGATGAAAGGAACCATTTCTTGATATGCATACATTATACTATATTGACAGTGTTTGTAAAAACCACGATTGGATTACTCCCTGCTTGTCCCTCCGAGTAATATATTATGTTAGAAGACAGTTGAACAACAAGGGGACGGGGCTAGCCAATCACGTGACAGGGCAAGCCAATCACACCACTTCGCACCACATCGCCTGAGTTGGAGGGGACGACGAGAGCTGACTGTGAAGAGTGGCGAGCCTCGTCTCTTCACTTTTTCATCGGCGGTCGGAGACGACAGACGTTCAGCGATCTCTCAGTTGCATTATGTGGTGTTATGTAAATTAGTGTTTCCTCAGTGTGTTAATTTGTTGACATTATTTTATGCGTAAATTTAAGTAATTCAACTCAATAAAAGGCACGCAATACAAATCGTGTTACTTGCGTAATCTATTGCACATATATATTTCTGATTGAACCAAATTTGTATAAAAGTTTAAAGTTTTAGTTGACTATTTTGTTGGTATATAATGCCATACTCACATAGAGGTGAGTTTAATCAATTTAAGTTGTCAGCAACTCATTGTCCTATATCTAAGCTACGTTCTAGCGAAGCGTTGGATGAATTGCAATTGATTATGGAGGATTTAACACGATAGCCGCATAATGTACCTATATTAAGTATACACATCTAGCTGAGAAAACACGAGGTGCTTCACCAAACACGTTGCAATTCCTGGAAAAGTAGGTTGATTTCTGTGAAATCTATTGTATCATTGGCCAAATATGGCGAATCCTGAGTCAACGGATTAAAATAACTTACCTGTGTTAGGAAATATGTCCTTGCCTTTGGGGGCTCGAAATTCTTAGGCTATTGCAGTTAATTATTACACAATTTAGCAGCCGCCGGCTGCAACATCAGACGCGTTTGGACTGTAGGTAGCGGCGGCGCTTGGTCGAGGTTCGGACGTGGTTAGTACATACATTTCACTTGCGTTTTCTATTGTACTGCAACAATACTTGATGAATGAAAAGTGTGCAAATAGTCAGTTTTTTTAATACTACTTATCATAACTACTTTCTGCAGCTCGGCATGAGTCCACGTGGGATTTAGTTTGAGCTACAGAGGCTGTAGTACAAGCAATTTGCGAAAAAGTATGTGTGTCGTCAACGAAAACATTTTTAAATGCACTGTGATACGTAGTACACTATGAGTTATCTGTGCCATAATCATAACCATAATCAATTTATTAATAAAGCTGATTTACACGACAAAGTTCAAAATCATTACAATCAAATAATCATGTACATGCCGTTTGCGGGTGCACATTGCACATGCACACATACAAATAGCATATAAGTATATACATATCGTAATACATTATAACATAACACACATACATTTACAGTAATGTCAAATTATACATCGTGATTATAATTCAATTAATAAAAACATGGTAAAAACGATTAATTAAAAAATTCATACCCACGGGGAGTCAACAAAATATAAATACAATAAATAGCAACACTACCTTATAGTAGGTAGGTTAAGAAACTCGGCATAGAACGAGTGCTCAGCCAACGTCGTAGTCGAGACTTGAAACTATACAAGCTGGGGGCCGCTATTATAAAGTCGGGGAGCTTATTGTATACCGTTGGACCCATGATATGAGTGAGCTTGAAGACTTCGTAAGTTTACGCTGTACACCAGCAAGCTTACCTGCGTTCCGGGTATTGTAGGTGTGCCCACTGTTACGAGTCACATACGAGTCTAAGTTGGTTCTCGCGTCCGCAGCTACCAGAAATATAACTATCCCTGGCAAAGTAAAGATTCCCAGGCTCCCAAAATAAGGTCGCACGGAAGCATCGCATGGTAATCGCAGGATTGCTCTGACGGCGCGTTTCTGCAGACGAAACTCTCTCTCCCGCTCCGCACATCGTCCCCAGAGGTCCGCGCCGTATTGTAGCAGAGAGTGTACCGTAGCGAAGTAGCATGAACGTGCCGCCTCTGCGGACACTGTGCTTGCGACTCGACTGAGCGCATAACACGCACTGCTTACCTTACCACACAATCTGTCAACATGGTTCACCCACCTTAAGCCAGAGTCAATTTCAAACGCGAGAAAGGTTATTGTTTTTGTTTATTGCAATGTTGTTCCGTCAATCAGAACCTTTAAGGGCGAGAGAATACGCCCTGAAAGGTTGAACCGCATATATGGTCTATGTAAATAATTAGTTTGTAGATTTGACTAAACTCAATTGTATGTCGGGAAAAAGCCTAAAATGGCTATGGATGATTTTGTTTCATTTTCCTAGATTAATATTTCTCCTATTTTGCCGTAATAGTGGTGGATTATTAAACGGTGTTCGTAATGATGCATGAGTATAGGAAAAGTTAACATATTCTTAAAATGGTTCTGCTTTTTCCTCGTCAATAGCCTTAAAAAGTTTTATTAATGTCTCCACCGCAATACTAGGACGGATTTAGACAGGATAGTGACTTTAACAATTCTTATTTATGTGACTGTGACTTGACTGTGACTACTCTGAAAAAAAACTTACTTGATGCAACTATAAATATTTACATAAATATGTCGAGGAATAGTAAATGTGCAGAAGTTCGAGAAGCCAAATACAAATGCAAAAATTCAATTGAAATACGTCATCGATTCGATATAGGTAACGCCATCTATGCGACCATGTAAATACTGTGGGCCCACAGTATTTACATGGTCGCATAGAACGATAACTGTATTCGTAACATACTATTTTAGTGTTCTGGATCGTCACTTGATCTCATAGATTATTACTTACATATATTAATATATTAGGTGTATCTAGCCTAAAGTTTAGTTGACCCAATGGGTGACCAGAATACTACCGCCTACATCAGGCAAAAATATAACCATTGCCTTCCAACGTGGCAATTCTGCCACTATTAAGACCGTTTTTCTGTTTTCTCCAGAAATGAGCCCCTACTTCTGTACTATTCCTGGTGACGCTATAACTGAAGAACGGCTTTACTGATTTCATTCAACTTAAACTAAATCCTACTAATATTATAAACGCGAAATTTGTGAGTATGGATGTTTGGAATAGTATGGATGTATGAATGTATGGATGTGTGGATCTTTGTTACTCTTTCACGCTCAAACGGCTGGACCAATTTTGATAAAATTTGGTATGGAGTTAGAAGAGGCGCTGGATTAACACATAGGATACTTTCATCATCATCATCATCCATCACCAAGCGGTTGAAAAACCGTCATATGCACACAGGCGTCATATGGCACATCATAGACAAAATAATACGCTGCCTACGTCAAGATGATGACAGTTCTGTCAAAGTTTGTGTCAGTTTCTGAAGCATAGTCAAAAGCCAAGTCAATTTGACAGCTCGATACACTAGACGTGCTCGGCGATCGTCAAGGGTGATGAAATGTAATTACAGTTTTTTTCCATGGTGATTAATTTTATATTTGTATGTACGTATAATACTTTTATCGCAATTGCGTTTGACCATGTACATATTTAATGACATTTAGATATAAAGATAGATATGCCCCTGGAGAAATAATAAGCTACTTGAAGTACTAATTCTGCGCAGACCTAGTCGCGGGCACCAGCTAGTTATTTATACATATTAAATTTATATTTAGCGGTTAGGTTTGCGTCACGTCATAAACTTGATCTTATCGATGAACAGATTATAATTTTTCGTTTCGATTCTATCTCACATCACTAATTTCAATTATCTTTCTGATTATTATCAATTTGTTCCATGTGAAACATTTTCTAACAGTTTCATGTATGATTCCATCAAAAATGGTTATCATGATTTTAGTATTGGTGTTTTTGAAAGGCCCTGAAGCGCAAGTAAGTGGGTATTTTGAGAAAATTTATCTTAGATTGTTATTTTTTTATTTATTAACTTCTTCATTTCCAGTATCGCCCAGGAAGGCCTTTTCAACTACAACGAACAACACTACCACCCATAGGGGCTGTAAGTAATATAACAATTTAATTTAAACCTTTAAAAGTAACTATCGCTTGCTTAGCGAGCTTTTTGCAACTAGTTGCGAATTTAGCAGTCCCCACTCGACAGCTAAAATCAATAAGGTCAGCGTTTCCCATTTGCGAACCGGTACCGGGCCATCAAAATAAAATACCAGGTCGCAGCATTCGCGCCTCCTTGTTAATAATACTAATAAATAACAATAAAATAAAATAATAATGGGGAGGCATATATAGAAATATGTTCAGCAGTGGACGTTCTTCGAGATGATGATGATGATGATGAAAATAATAATAAAATGAAACCGCAGGGCTTTGTGGCGAGCCGTCAGTGAGTGGCGACACCGTGGACTCTGATTCTCTCTGGGGCAAAATGAGCCTTTGACACCCGGCTTGACGTCGTTAATTTGCCGTCTGGAGGTGGAGACGCAGAGCGAGTAACAAAAAGCTCCAAGTGTGGAAGTGTTAAAGGGTATAAGGCCGGTAGTAACGCTCTAGTGAAACCGCAGCACACCTCTTGACGCCCTTAAGCCTACACCTACACCAACGTTGCCCCTTTTGTCACCATTGATGGTGACCCTTATGGGGGCCCGTTTAGTGGGTGGCAAGTCACCACCTGCCTAAATATTTTAAAATGAGACTGAAATTGGCAGGTGCCGTAGTCTCTCCAATAGCCCACTATCTTGTCACTCCTTGTCAGTAATAAGTTCATATCAATAGCCTTGCCATTTTACCCATTTTGTAATAGATATACCATGTCACCATCCATCCAAAATGTTTCTGTTTTTATACCATATTACATTTGCTATACCAAACAGGCCTCTAAGTGTTGGCTACAGCCCCACTAATGCCTTTGTAAAGGACCGGATTAGGTCCGTGATAGGGATTGAACAAAGAGAATAATAATATATATTTTAAGATGAGATTGAAATTGGTAGACCGATTAGTGCCATAGTCTCGTCAATAGCCCACTATCTCCCTTATCATTATTAAGTTCATATCAAAAGCCTTGGTATTTTTCCCATTTGTGTAATAGATTTAAATACCATGATACCCTTTATCCAAAATGTTTGTTTTTATACTACATTGTAAATTTAATACCAAACAGGCTTCTAATCTAAGTATTGGCTACAGTCCCACTTATGCCTTTGTAAAAGACGGGATGAAATCCGGGAAAAGCTTTTGAATAAACTATAAAAAAAAATTACAAAATGGCATTGACAAGAATAAAATTATGATCGAGGACCTGCCTCCCAAACCAGGCTCTTGACCCGTGAGGCCTTTTTCGTCGGATAATACAACATATATTTATTCCCTTTTCATTATTTTTACAGAAAGTAGATAAACATTTTCTTTTAAAATATAAGAAATAAATTTAAAATAAGGCGGATAATATTATATACACCAATGTCTATTGCGAAGTCTGTCGTCGCGTTTACAATGTTGTTGAAATATTTATTTTATATTTATTATAATATTTATTATATTTATTAATATTTATATATTTAAGGAACTATGCTATTAGCTGACTTTCGGAGGAGGGTGTTGACATCTGCGACACAGTTAATACTTCTGCAGGTGTCATCGAATCCTATATGTTTGTAACTAAATCGTGTTATGGTTCCAAATAAATAAAATTATTGTATTATTGTATTGTATTATTTATGATTTTTTTTTCAGCCTGGTGGACCTCCGCTTTTTGACGATCGTGGACATAGAGTGCCTTTGCCCCCCGGATATGTAAGATTTAATCGCATCAAATTAAGTTTAGTCTTATGCTACGTTGAAGGCCTTCGGGCAGCCTGCAGGGCTAACATGTATCTCAGTTGCTAACCAATGTTGACTGAAATAAAAAGCGACTCTTTATCTCAAATGGATGGCCATAAGCTGCACTAATGGTCATCGCTTCTAAATTCCATCTTCTATTTCCATCAGTCCAGAGGGAATCACTGATGAACCAGTATATAAAAAAATTAATGAGATTTTATGAGATTATTTCATTAGAAAAATTACTCTTCAACGAAATACAGTTATGTTTGCACACTACTGCTTCACGGTTGAATAACTGGCTAAGGCGTGGCACTTCCTCAGACTGCAAAAGTTTTTTTTAATGAGATAGGTTGGCAAACGAGCAGGCTCAACTGATGATAAGTGATCACCGTCGCCCACGGACGACATCCACAATACCAGAGGTCTCGATAATGCAGTGCCGGCTTTTGAGGAAGGAATAAGCTCTCTTCTTGAAGGTTCCCAAGTCGTATCTGTTCGGAAATACCTTAAAACGCAGCTGGTTCTATATAGTGGGTAATGTGAGGCAGAAATTGCCGTCGGAATCGCACGGTCGTGGCCTTTTAGTCGTCAACATGTCTATGAATTTCTGTACTCCTATCACTACCAATTGTCAAAACCACTATGGCTGAGCGGTGGTGTCTGATGCAGATAGTCAAAAGACGCAGATTTGAATCGCTGTTCGAGGATATTTAATGTACTCTAAAATTGGAAAATTTAATTGAAAATCATCAAATAGAAATTGAATCGCAATTCCGCCTTTTATATGCAAATAAATTATTTATTCAATTCAAGTAGGTAATCATCTTTATACAAGTTGTGTTAATATTTTTAGGGTGAACCATCTAATGAAGTCAGTCATCGATCACGAATATCACCAGAGCTTGAGATGGCAGAGGTATGTTGAGTTGACATATACTAATTATTCTTTGTTTTGGACTCGTGTTGTTTGTGAATTTGCACTTCATCAAGTAGTAATGGAATACTATGTACGTGTTTTCATTTACGTTAACTATTGTTCAGAAATATATACCTAGGTAACGACTGGAGTTTTTTCCCTTCACAATTTGGTTTAAAGACATTTATTCTCATGACAAAACATTACAGTCACTTACATGGAGGTTTGAACGGGGAGATTGAACAAAGTAGCCGTTTACATTCTGCTCGCAACGAATAAATAGTAAAATATTGTTCAAAGTTGTGATTTACATAATTTGAGTGACTATTTTTGATATGTACTGTGCAAGTTATCGAATAGTGTAATTGAATAGTTTCATTGAGCTTTACGCTAAAAGTTTAAAGCAAAATAACATTCGAATCTGACGGTGATTTTATACAACTGGAGTGCACTGTGTCGATTGTGTTGCTTGTTGGAAAGCACCTATATCTGTGTTACCCCGAACGCGTTTGCCTGCAGTACTGTTGGTGTATTCTGTGGCGCTACCTGTTTGATGCCACAGATTTAGTAGCAGTTATTACCGTCGTTAGTTCGTATTGGATTGCGTGAGTTAAACAAGTAATTATACTGAGCTGCAATTGCTACGACGATGGCAACTAAAGTACTTTCCTGTGCTGGCTGCCATGGCCCCATAAACTCCAGACGTTTTTTGACATGTAGTGTTTGCGCACTAACATACGATCTTGAATGCGCAAATGTTTCCGAAACGCGATTTTTCGGTACTTTAACCGGCGATAAGAGAAAATCATGGAAGTGTCCTGGGTGCGTAAATATGCAGCCAAAAACATGTAACGTCAACACTCCAGTGGGTGCAGCGCACAGCTCAGAGATGCGAGAAAAAATTAAACCACGACAAACAAGCCCGTCGAACAGCCCTAATATAAGCGATTCTATGATTACTGATGCTCCACTTCTGGGATTACTTGATAGCGCTAGCAAGGATAACTCTTATATCCTAGGATCTCACCTTGATCAGACGACCTCAGGCGGTCGTTATGTGAACAGTATGGTCCATTGAGTGATAATTCCACCTTGAGTGCTGTAAACTCGTGTGCGGAAGATACTCTCTTGCTTAACAACATACGAACAGTTGTGCGTGAAGAGCTCCAAAGCATGATAATCGATCGCATTTCCGATTTGATTAGCAATTTAGTAGAAGAGAAAGTTGCCATTGCTGTTCAGGCAGCTGTTGCAGACATGCCGAGTCGGGTATCTGCGTTGGAAAAAACAGTGGAAAGTCTCGTAAATGATAAGTTACGGAAGGTGCCAGAAAATGTCGTAGGGATACAATCTGAGGAAATTTATGCGAGGAGCATATATGCTGACAAAAATAAAAATTCAAAGAACCCTTGGAATAGCCGCAATAAATCAGGGTCTCAACCGGTTTCCATTTCTCAAGTTCCGAGCCAATCTCTGCTGTTCCTGGAACATCTAAATCTATCCCTAGTATACCACCCGATAGTGAATGGGCCGAGCTAAAGAAGAAGCGACGTTTGCCTTTGGGAGTATTACGCGGTACAGCGGCCCGAGGAACCACGCAGCTTGAAGCCAGCGAGCGATGGAGATACATACATCTTTACTTTGTCAAATTGGGTACTACTGAGGACCAAGTATCCAGTCATTTGACATCAATTTGTGGTTCAAATATTTGTACTGTAGAAGCACTTAACGCCCGTGGGCATTATGCGTCATTTAAACTTGGCGTTCCATCCAAACTAGCCGATAAAATTATGTCATCGGAAAATTGGCCGGAAGATGTGTGTGTTAAGCCCTGGAGGCAAAACTTTCGTGCAAATGAAAAAAACCTGCAGCGGTCATAAGAGTGTTGAAATATATTATCAAAACGTGAGAGGGTTGAGAGGTAAAACTGTTGTATTTCGAAACAATGTTTTAAGCTCGTGTAGGTACATCTGATATAATTGCTCTGACTGAGACGTTTCTCAATTCCTCCGTTTTTGATGCAGAACTGTTTCCAGCAAACTATGTAGTGGTCCGCAAAGATCGAGATAGAGATGTAGGGTGGGGGGGTGTCCTTCTAGCTGTCAGAGACTCTTATTCAGTTCATACGATTACAGATGTGGATGGTCTCAGTGACGACAAAGAGGTACTGTTTGCTATAATAAACTCGAGATATGTCAACTTACTTGTATGTGTGGTCTATATACCACCCAGATATGCTGATAAACAGTATTACGATGTGTTGGATTGCATTGAAAATGCTATAAGTAAATATTCTTCACATGATGTTCTTATTGTTGGTGATTTTAATTTAAATTCTTATAATTCAAATGTTAGGAGCCGGTATGATTGTTTTATTGAATTTTGTAATTTTAAACAACATAGTGATGTGATCAATAAGTATGGCGGTATGTTGGATCTAGTATTATCCAATGTCGCTGATAGAAAAATAAGTGTCACTGGCTGTATTGAGCCACTCGTGCCAATTGATGCGTATCACCCGCCGCTTGCAGTGGTGATATCCATGACTTGCATATCGTGCAACAACCCCTATCCTGTTTCCCCACCACCTTCAACATCTAGACGGTTGGCCCCAAACTGGAACTTTAAGAAAGCTAATTTCCACGGTTTATATATAGCAATAACTGATATTGATTAGACTGACGTATTAAATAAATCTGATGTTAATTCAGCGGTAGATTTTTTCTATTTTAAATTGAATCAAACTATTAGTGAATATGTACCTACTTAAAAAAAACAAGGGTTCGGTACAGAAATACACCTATCCGACCTGGTACACTTCTGAAATCATTCAAAATATAAAATTTAAATATTTTAATTTTAAACGATTTAAATCTAATGGAAATGAATATAATCGAGAGATGTTTAGTTATTATAGATCTAAAGTGAAGAAATTAATTAAAGCAGCCCATGAAAGATATATAGATTCTATAGAGCAAAATATACGACAAAACCCCTCAGCTTTCTGGACTTACATTAGGGACAGGCGCAAGAATGTAAAGCAGCAACGCGAATACATATATAACGATATGCCTGTTGTTGGGCAAGAAGCAGCTGATGCCTTTGCTGATTATTTTAATTCTATTTTCCTAACTTCTGTACCTCAGTTGGAGGTTCAGGCAGCTGAGCAGACAGCGCACGAATTCCCAAATGTGTCGTGTGTAGCAATGGACCATGTCACTATTGACGACTTACGCGGTGCAGTCAGAAAACTTAAAGCTTTTTCAGCGGTCGGTCCCGATAGTGTACCTGTATATCTGGTAAAAGATTGTCTCCACCCCCTGCAGTCACCCCTGCTGCATATTTATAACCTGTCTTTGAGATGTGGTGTGTACCCTAATAAATGTAAAAATTACCCCTGTGCCGAAGACTGGTTCATCACTAGATATAAAGTGTCAGAGAACTATTGCTGTCCTGTCTATTTTTGGGAAAATATTTGAGACTATAATAAATCGTTCTATTACAGCCCAAATAAATCATAAATTAGATGACTCGCAGCATGGTTATCGCCGAGGACGATCTACTACAACCAACCATATAGTATTTGTAGACTATGTAACTACACAAATGGACAATGCTTTGCAAGTTGACATGGCGTATTTTGATTTGAGGAAAGCGTTTGACCTTGTGGACAACGATATCCTGTTGTCTAAATTGTCTTGCCTTGGTTTTACTCCAAGACTTTTAAATTTTATAGCCGATTATTTGAGGGATCGAAAGCAATATGTGCAACTTGGCAGATACTTTTCAGATGAGTTTTACACCAGATCGGGCGTAAGCCAAGGATCTACTTTGGGGCCGACATTATTTTTAATAATGATAAACGATCTTCCCAAAGTACTAACAACTGCCAAATGTTTAATGTTTGCATATGACATAAAACTTTATCATTGCATCGGATCTAACTCAGATTCCATAGACCTTCAACGTGACATAGACGCGGTTGCTAAGTGGGCAAAAACCAACAATTTAAATTTTAATGCCTCTAAATGCAAAGTGATTACGTATTCCAGATCTCTTCGGCCTGTTAGTTATTCGTATGGCATGGAAGGTATTCTGCTTGAGAGGGTTTATAATATTCGGGATCTGGGTATCAATATGGATACAAAACTTCACTTTAGTGACCATATTGTAGATATATGTAAAAGAGCTAGCAGAACTCTTATGTTTGTAGCTCGAACTTCCAGTCAGTTTCGCGATATAAGCATCCCTATTATGCTGTATAATGCATACGTTCGCAGCACACTTGAATTTGGAGCCATTGTATGGGATCCTAGAAGTAAAAAGTATACTCTCATGGTAGAAAGAATACAGCGTAAATTTGCTAGATTCCTCTACAAGGGCACTTACGGATATTACCCTTTCCTTTACCCATCCTTATTTGTTTCGGGCATGGTTGGTCTCTATACTTTAGAGCTAAGACGAAAGCTGTTACTAATTGTGCATTACTGTCTGTTAATGAGAAACCAGGTAGACAACCCCTCTGTTTTGTCTAAATTAAGTTACTTCGTGCCGCAGAAGTACATCCGTGTGGGACATAGACGCCGGCATCGGCTGTTAGCGCTCCCTCCCGAGATACGCACGTGTCATGCGCACAACGCCCCAACGGCAAGAGCGATCACTTTAATCAACCGTTTTCTAAACGAGGTTCAAGATGCCGACATACATACTGATTCTATCAATCGAATATATATGTATCTTTTGTTTTATTTAAGTTTTTTAACAATGTGAATGTTTTGGCCTTAGCTGTAAGTTCACCATTGTAATTATAAATAAATAAATAAATGAGAACATTAATTTAAAAAATAATAATACATATATTAGGTACGTTGAGATATATGGATGGTACTCTTTCAGTGTATTTTTGTGCAGTTAAAATTTAAATACGTTGAACGAGTGTAAATTTTTAATGTGTGTGGGTATTTTGTTGTACAGTTTTGCTCCATCGCAAGTTATTGTTTTCCGACCATAGTTCTGTACGGATCCTTGGCGAAACTAAGGAAATAGCTCGTCGGGAACTACGTTTAGTAATATTTTTAATTTTTAAGAAGTTTGTGTATGGTTTTGTCCAGAATTTCCCTGATTAAAATGCAAGTGTTATAAGAATATAATTGATTTATGTGTGTACAATTGGTTTCGTAATCTGGTATACTTAGTTGGATTCGTATCAAGTTATTTAGGTAAATGCTTCGAAGAAATAAGTAAGGTAAATGTCTATAGGTAGTTGCAATTACTTGGAATTTTATTCAAGTAGTCAGAGCCAAGTCACAGTCATAATAAAAAGTGTTTCATTATGTAATGCGGTGGATGCATTACTTAAACTTTCTAAGGTGATTGACGACAAAACACAAAACAAAATTTCATGATTTTTTCACTTTGCCTACACTGATGCACAATTTATTACGAACACTATATACTAAACGGGTAATGATTATACGTTATAGCTCGGAGAAACACTAATCTATAGGAAAATTAACAAAATCGACGATAGCCACGATTGGGTTTTTTCTGCCATCACTGAAATTCATTATAAAGTTATGTTTGAGAATACAAATATCCACTTCTTCTTCTTTAAGTGCCTCTCCATTACTTAAGGTTGGCAGTCAGCTTCTTAAATGTTTCCTTGTCAATCGCCAACCTGAACAATTCCTCCACGGTCTTAATCCCTGCCCACTCCCTTATATTACGGGGCCAAGACATCTTTGGACTACCCGATTTACGCTTCCCGGGTACATTTCCCATCATGATGGTCTGCAGGAGAGAATATCGATCATGCCGTAGAACATGTCCGAGGTAGATGACCTTTCTCTGCTTGATAGTCCGGATCAGTTCGACATTCTTTCCTATTCGGCGCAAAACTTCTACGTTCGTGACTTTATTCGTCCAACTGATGCGAAGCATGCGACGGTAAGACCACATTTCAAAAGCTTCAACTTTTTACGGAGCTCTGCTTTCATGGTCCGCGCTTCACACCCATACAAGACGACTGGTCAGATGTAGCATTAAAGGAGCCTAGTTCTCAATTCGATGGAGAGTTGGCGACTGCACAGGACTTTCTGCATGTTTGTGAATGAAGCACGGGCTATTTCGACGCGAGCATGGATTTCAGTATCGCTTTTCCAAGAGTCAGTCAGAAAATATCCACTAGAACGTGACATAGACTGGATGGTGACTTAACACTTTGCGTACCAGCGACGAACATTTACGTCCGTTTCATTCATACATATTTTGTTTTAATTATCACGGTATATGAAGGATCAATGACAGACTTAGTTGTGTGACTGTCACTTGAAATTAAACTGACAACTTAATTAAAATCTTCCTTGACGCATCTATAATTATTATTACAGAGTAGTTATTTACAGAGTCATTATATAGTAGAAAATGACTTAATGACTTTTTTATGACTGTAACTTGACTCTGACTACTAGCTACCGCAATATTAAGAATCCTCCCATGCAAGGTTTCCTATAAGAAATTGATATAGCGATAAGGCCCCCAATTGTCCAATCTAGTGTAACATTTTTTTTACTGTATTATGTTTTATTTTAAAATATTGGTTATCAATAAAGATTTTTGTATTATATTGAGTTATGGCAAATATTCAAACATACGAGTCCAATTATACAGGGTGTTTGGTAGAGGGTCCGACAAACCAAATGAGCGTATTCGGGGGCCCACTTGGAGAATACAAGTTGGCCAAAAAAAATCCCCGACACCCCAATTTTTTTAAACTTTTTTTTGTGATTTTTCCCGTTTCTCCGAAATTGTACCTATTTACCACCATAACATTTGTAAAATCTGTTTTAGACCGGTTTTTTTTTAGTTGAATTTGGTCCCTAATACACCTTCAGGCCACGCAAAGTAAAATTGGATACAAAACAGATCAACTAACTGATTTAGAGCTCATAGAGTGAAAAAAATTTAATCAATTTTACTTCATAGTTCTACTTTCACAGTGATCAAAAAAAAACTACTAGCAATTCTGGAGATAATATGCATGTATATAAAATATAAAAACTTCTCTATTTATCACTTATTCTCAAAAAACTAATTCACAAAAAAGAAGTTAAAAAAAAAGGAGTGTCGGGGATTTTTTTGGGCCAACTGGTATTCTCCAAGTGGGCCCCCGAACACGCTCATTTGGTTTGTCGGACCCTCTACCAAACACCCTATATAGAAAACATACAAAGAATATTGCAATCAAGACCCCGGGGTACGATCTAATTGTATAAATTTTAAAGTTATCTATTAATATGCAAAATATCACTTGGTTAAGAAGGTAGTTTATTTAAAACCTAAATTACCAGAAACAGACAAAAGCTGGTGTAAACTTGTAAATAGCCTACACTACACGTGTGTACGTACGATTTTAAATAGAGATTAATACCTAAGAAAGTATGGCTGAGTGTGGCGTTTGATAAACCCCTGAAAACAAATATATCAACATTGCAGTTATAAATAATCCAACTTACCTGTAAACCATCCAAGTTCATCCACAAATCCTTTAACGCGGGATTTACAGCAGATTCGCGTTTCTTCGGAAAGCTCCGAAGCCGACTAGCTGGCGACACCGTTATAAAATCCGTAGAATCTAAGAAGTTTTGAGTCGCCGGTCCTTTGATGATTGCCACCGATATACCAAAGTACTTGGAGCGCGAGGCCCCGAGTAAGTAGAACGTCTTCGCGATAAATATGCGACAATTTTTTTTTACCAAAAAATGGAACAGACTTCAACATCAAAGTGTGAAATAAATTGTTGAAATCGGTATCTTGGTAGTTCCAAAAGTACCTATATCACAATATTGTGCGCATGGTACCATAGACTTCGACAAGTTATTTCACACTTTTTAGTATAGAAGTAGTTTCCATTTTTGGGTAAAAAAGTTGTTTTTGACATTAATGGTCAAAAAATAATTTACGGCATGAACATCAAGTTAAATAAAAAAATCAATTTTTAGAGTGAAACCAAAAAAACTACTTGACCGAATTTGATGAAATTTATATGGGACTACCTCGGAAGTATACTCTACCAAACAAAAAACAATTTTGAGAATCGTTCTACAAATGGGGAGAAATCGGCTGACATACACATAAAAAAACACATACACATAAAAACATAACCTCCTCCTTTTTTGGAATCGGTTAAAAAGAGGAAAGAGGCGGTGAGATTGGAGCCGGAGGACGCTTGACGGCCATCATTACACGAGTGCTAGCAGAGCGGTCGGAGTTGGCAGTTTTTAAATGTCATTGTTTTCTGTTGTGTAGTATGCTACCAGCAAAAAAGATCGAACGAAGATTGGTTCATACTACGAAAATACAATAAAAAAACAATATTGACATTTACGTCTACACACGCCTACACGCGTCTCGCGCCAAACCTGCGTGAATCAACGCTAGTAGGGATGACGTTCTACTTAAAGATATTTACTGGCCATTTACTGGCCACCTTGTTACGTTTTCTGAAATCTATTACGACCTCACTTATAAACGCTGCTTAACTTTAAATGACGTTATTTAGTACTGCGTAAAGGAAAAATGTTCTGCGCCGTAAATAACTTTATTGAAATTTAAGCAACGTTTATAACTAAGGCCTTTAATCTCATCATCATCATCAGCCGGTAGCAGTCCACTGCTGGACATAGGCCTCTCCAATTGCACGCCACTTAGGTCTATCTTGGGCTTCTCGCATCCAGTTTTTGCCAGCCGTCTTGCGCAGATCGTCACTCCACCGTGCCTCAGGACGTCCTACACTCTAGAACTCGTTTACCCCAACGGTTGTCGGTTCTACGGCTAATATGGCCAGCCCACTGCCACTTCAGCTTGCTGATCCGGTGGGCTGTGTCGATGACCTTGGTTCTCTGACGGATCACTTCATTTCTGATGCGATCGCTCAGAGAAACACCGAGCATAGCCCTTTCCATAGCCCGACGACCTTGAGCTTGTGGACCATTCGAGCCGTCAGTGTCCACGTTTCGGCTCCGTATGTCATGATGGGTAGGACGCACTGATTGAAGACGTTCGTCTTCAGGCACTGTGGAATCGGCGAAGTAAGGACTCGACGTAGCTTCCCAAACGCTGCCCAGCCCAGCCGAATTCTTCTATTCATCTCGTTCTCAAAGTTGTTTTTTCCCAACTGCAATGTCTGCCCGAGGTACACATATTTTTGAACAACTTCGAGAACGGCGCCGTGTATCGCAATCGGTTCCGGTAGAACAGAAAAGAAGAAAGAGGCCTTTAATCTATCAATGTCTTATGTTACAGGCAGTGCCATATCACAAGGAAGATTTGGTAAGTGTTTTCATTCAAAAGTATTTTTGTTGTTATACAATGTGATAAATATTTAATATCGACGCTTTTGTAATGAGTGATGTCTATCGCATCCATACATACATAAAAACGTTTACAACTCTGTCACTCTGGCTACGTTCCGGAAAGCGCCGAAATCACTCGCGGCGTTCGCACGCCCATTCCCTTAAAAGCCCACGGTCATCGTGAGCGAACACGAACGTCTTCGACGACGTCACTGAAAACGCTCACAACGCTCGCAGATCGTAGGTGGGGTTTCGTGGTCGTTTACGAGCTGTCACTGTCAAGCATCAAATGTATAGGATTCTATCGATTTTTGACAGAAAATTTGGCGCACTTTTCGCGACCGCGTAACCGTTCCGCTTGTATTGAACATTGCAAGAATGAATGCATTCTAACCGGAACGCTAAACCGGGGCGCGACAGTTGTGAGCGTTGACGGCGCTTCCCGGAACGTAGCCTCTGTCTTTCTGTCTGTTATATATATAACGGCAGATGAGGGTCACCGTTATCAGCCGAGTCCATAATGCCTAGTCTTCTAACAGTGGGCGTCGTTGAATAATGTCGGTGCAAGGAAATAAAGTAGTTCACTCAATCAAATAAGAATTTACAAGATAGGTTCGTATATAGGAAGGAACGCGCGATGGTTCAAAATGTACCGCTCTGGCTGACCGCCACACAACAAGTGTCGTGCCGCGTGCGCTCCGCTTAGCCGGTGACGTTGACTCCATCGAACGTCGACAGATGGCGCTGGCGCTGGCGTTCCGTATTACGCGTTGATTGCGACATATATATATATATAATCTGCCCAAACTGCCAGCGACCCAAACTCCTTCGAGTGTGATGGTAACGGGTGACAGGGGAACTGCACAAATCACCCCATGCGGGACGTCAGTGCAGGATGTATTAGGTCCATATCGAAAATTAATAAGAAGAAGATTGACCAAAAAAAAAATACCAAATTTTTTTCTGACAATCGTTCCTATTTCAGGGACCTAAAGACAATGGGACCAACTGAGGTTTGAGTACTAGAAATGAAAATGAATTGCCAAAAAGTCTACCATACATTTTGTACCGAAAACAATTTATCAATCCTCCTTAAATTATAAACGCGAAAGTTTGTATGTATGGATGTTTGTTACTCTATCACGTTCAAACGGCTGGGCAAATTTTGGGAAATTAGGTTTGGAGGTAGATTAGGCGCTGAATAACAAGGGCGCGTGAAACCGCGAGGCGCAACTAGTTCAAAAATATGTTTGTAGCCAATCTATCTGAGTTCTTACTGTGATCAAAAAAAGGTATGCTACGATGGTATGGCTTACAAAATTTAAAAAATATCTTTTGCCCGCTAATATCTACCTACCCTACCTGTAATTCCTGTAGACATAGTCTTGTGATTTACTGTAGTATTTGTACTCATACTGCACCCAAAAAGAGTGTGTTAATGACAGAAGCAGTATCAATGGGCAACAATCGTATTTCAGGTTGAGTAACCATTTTTCAGTACAAAATGTATGGGAAAAGTGTTTGTCGATTTCTAACATTTAATTATTTCAACCTCAGTTGGCCTGATATGTCTATCCCTATATGAAATAGGATCGAAAGTAAAAAAAATATTTTGGTATTTTTGCATTTTATTCACTCACTGTATATTCAAATTCAAATTCAAAATCAAATCAATTTATTTGCCAGAATGTAGTTTACAAATGTGGTCACAAATGTATGATGTTAAAATAATATACATGGTTCAAGTACACTCTACCACATAAAATGGTGTGCAAATATGTATAAACACCTTGCCTCACTCTACTTCACCCTTATTTGATATATTGGAAGCAATTACAATAACAATACATTAAATCATAAAAAATTGGATTTATAATTAATTAAAAATAATGTTAAAAAAGTAATACATAATTTGAAAGAAAATAAAATTCCGTTAATTTCGTACACGATTAAATTAAAAAAAAATCTAATTTTTCAACATATTCGGTCCTAACATAATTATTTCAGCTCATTTTACCATTAATGTCACAATACTTTGTCAATAACTTAATCTACCTTAGTCTTCAGTTACCTACACGCTTTAAATTCCATATATTCTTTTACACTATAAAAGCAATTATCGCTTAGCCATTTGTAAAGTTTTGTTTAGAATATAGGTAAAGGTAAGTAAGTCTTTTAATGTATTTGGCAGCTTATTATACACCTTAATAGGATTTTCAAAAGAATTTCTTTTAAAAACTTGTAGATGACACTGTGGTATGTACAATTTGAGTTTGTTTCTGACAGTTGCATTTCTTGTCACAACATCTGCATGTTTCTTAAGATGTAAATATTTTCTGAAATCGTTGAATGCCATTCAGAATATTTAAAGTTATGGATGGTCTTCTATGAACATTTTCTCTTAACTATATACCAGTTAAGGTACTTGTCATTACTGCCCCGTCTCAAAAACACATTCTGTATAATATACATTTTCGTCACTAAAATCATCGGTTTAATAACTATTTTAATAAGTGACTTTTTAAAGCACTAATGCCTGCTAATCGATACAAAACATTTCAATTTTAGAAATGAAAATTCACATCATTGGACAGGATTTACAGCATTATCATACCGACAATAAAGTTCGATGCTCAGCCGGTACGCCTCGGTGGCCTAGTGATCATGGCGTCTGACACGATTTGTCGGAAGACGCGGGTTTGAATCCCGTATGAGGACGTGAATTTATCTCTCTAAAATTGTAACGTATTTTTTGTTTTTTCCAGGAAGCGAAGCTTACGCGGACTGGCAAGGTACGAGTAACTTCAACAGGGTCTCATGGTGTTCAACAGAGCATTCATTTATTTTTAAATACCTACATAAATTTCATCAAATTCGGTCCAGTAGTTTTTGAGTTACACTCCAATACTTAACTGAATTGAATGGAAGTTGGTATTCATCATCATCATCATCATCATCTCAGCCGTAGGAAGTCCACTGCTGAAACATAGACCTCCCCCATGATTTTCCAAAACCTGTTGGTATCAATTTTTTTTAATTTTGCTTGTTGAAAGAAGAATATCTAGTACGCAGTGGAACCCGACAGAACGGAACTTTGCACTGGAGTCCTAAACTGTACGGAATACTGTTTAATTACTATTACAACACAGCAAGGCATTCTGGCATTATTATCTTCTTACACTCGTATTTATAAACAGGTAATTACTGCTGACGCTAAGTATTTTTTAATGAAGTTATTACTTCACGATAGTATACTTCAACATAAAATCTTATTCTATAGTCGAGCAATGAACGTTACTTACTACAGTAAATGTATGACAACCCTATCAAAATCTCAGACCAAATAAAAAAGTCAAGACAGAATGTTGTGAACAGAAAAGTGAAGCCGGTAAAACTACGCCTCGCCGTGTACATACACAATTACACACACACACGCACAACGAAACTACGACTTGACTCAACGTCAGTCGAACTATCGCTGCGCGTGGAAGCAACACGTAAAGTAAATCAACAAATTTACCAGTCAAAATGCCGAATTGTGTCGTGAAACGGTGTTAAAACAAACATCAAAATATAAAAAGAAGGATGGAATCACATTTCACACGTAAGTAACTTGGAAAGCAATACTTTAAATAAATAAAAATAAAAATAAAGGTTATTGCTTGGAACATAGAAAGTGTTGCCATGGTAAAGCCTGTAAGGTTTACCCTATTATTGGGTAATCTTAATATTTAGTATATATGTTACGTCAATACGGGTACGTTTTTATAATAGTTTATCAACGTGTTTTAACCGACTTCAAAAAAGAAGTAGGTTCTCAATTAGACTTTTCTTTAAATATAATATTGTATGACACTCGACGCAATATCTTTATACAAAACCGGTTCCGTCGTTTGAAAGCAAATTAAAAAAAATAGGCAATTTTTTTTTTTATTTTTAGTTTATTTTCAACCGACATCTAAAAGTAGGAGTAGGTTCGCAATTAGGTTCTATTGTTTTAAATACTTGTTACCTCATAAGTCCGTTATTTATAAACCGATTTGAACAATTCTTTTTTTGTTGGAAACCTGATACCTTTAATATGGACTCGCATTAATTTCACACTGGATTTTCAATTTCGTACATATTGATGGCGGTTATGTATTTTTGTAAAAATAAACCATATTTCTATTGAAGTCTTTTGTTTTTAGGGTGTATCTATATTGAATGTTGTTGTGTGTAGTTAGTATGCGGAAAGTTATACGAGATGGTCGACCAGTCTTTGTCATCACGCGATTTTATAAACCAGTCGTAGAAGAAAAATGCAAAGCAGGATTCATAGGTACATTAATAAATATTGAAAGTTTTAAAGCGCTTTATACGAAGTACATAGAATATGAAAAAAGGCTGTTTTTTTTATCTACTTATAAATTAAGCCAGGATCATTTGGAGATTCTATTTACGTCTATTAGGATGCATGGAGGGTTCAACGATAACCCTAACGTAAGACAGTTTACAAGCAAGCTACAAAAAATACTATGTCATTTAGAATTAAAATGTCTTGCAAAAAGTAATTGTGTTCCTTTAGAACACATAGCAATACTTAATTGCACTTCAACAACTAAAATTATGAATAGCACTTCATCGTCATCATTCAAGAAGAAACCATTGAAAATTCTTCGTTGCAACTTCTTAATGAAATTGTTAATGAATCATTTGATTGGGCCAGTTGTTTACATGACAATTCATATTATGGTGACTACAGAAAAATGATAATTGGTTACATATCTGGAAGTACAGTGCACTATCTTGTTAAAACCATAAAATGCTCTAAATGTTAAGATGCCTTGCAGACTGATGAGAAACTTTATTTTCACAAGCTCATTAGTTTAAAAAACAAAGGCGGTTTTCGCTTCCCGTCTAAGGATCTTTTTGACATTTGTGTCACTTGTGAAGCAGTTGTTCGAAAATTATTGAATGAAAATATTGCAATAACCGCAGAAAATCAACACCAAACTATAGTCTTGAACATATTAAAGAAATTCATTGGAAACAATCAGATTTTTATCAATTTACAGTCAAAACATGAATATGTTGGGCAGGAACATAAACTTAATTTAATACGGTGTGTAATTGAGAAATACTTAAACATTAGATTCCACCATATTGCTAAATTAGAAAGTATTTCTAAATCAGTGCAAAGTAAACGACAAGCGTACAAAAAAATAATTCAGCATAAAGGTTTTTAAATAAAACTAGCAGTTACACCGAGTAATTTTATTTCTGAAACTCTTTGTCTTTTCTCTTTCACTACCCAATGCCACTACTTTTTACCGACACCTAATGTAGGAACCCTATTATTATATTAAAACTAATAACGTTATAACTTTATTAAATTTATAACGTTAATAATTTGATAACGTCATTTTTATGGGGTAATTTAAATTATCATGGCAGTACCGAATCACGCACATGTAGTTTAGAAAACCGGCCTCACTGCTCTGTTCACAACATTCTGTCTTGACTTTTTTATTTTGTCTGAGATCAAAATAGGATGTATTTTTTACACTTGTTGTAATGGGATTTTAATGTTTACAGCATAATAGATCCTTCACAGTTCAGACTTGTGTGCAAATGACATTTTTATACAACTTCACTTTTGCAATAAAAACGAAAAATTGAATTGCTTAAGCAACAAAAATGGTGACTATTACTCGGCTAGAATTCTAGCCTTTGATAGTTCTAACTTCAGGCAAATTCTAGTCTATAGAATTAAAATCGTTGCTTAAGTAATGACTTTTCCTTAAGTAATTACTTTTAGTTGTTTATGAATACGGCTGTTAGAGTTGTCGGTTGTTTACACAACTTATTGAAGGATACCTTTCGCACAGACTATAGGATACTACGTTACCGAAAAAGTTTTTTTTTCTATGGCCACGACACGCCTAGCGTATTGTGCCAGTTCTTCGACTACCGTAAGAGTAATAATAATAATAAGTAAAGAGCAAGTAACAACAAGCTCCAAGTGTGGAAGTGTTAAAGGGCATAACGTCGGTAGTAGCGCTCTAGTGAAACCGCAGCACACCTCTCGATACCCTTTAGCCATCCACACCAACGTTGCCCCTTTTGTCACCATTGATGGTGGCCCTTATGGGGGGCCCGTTTAGTGGTTGGCAAGTCACCACCTGCCCAAAAATTTATAATGAGACTGTAATTGGCAGGTGCTGTAGTCTCTTCTATAGCCCACTATCTTCCTTATCACTAATAAAATCATATCAATAGCCTCACCATTTTACCCATTTTTATAATAGATATACCATGTCCCATCCATCCAAAAGTTTCTGTTTTTTATACTACATTATATTTGTTATATCAAACAGGCCTCTAAGTGTTGGCTACAGCCCCACTTATGCCTACCTAAAGGGCCGGGTTAAACCCGTGATATAATTGAAATACAGAGAATAATATAATAATAACTTTTAAGTATTTCGCGAAAGTCACATCGTTTTTTTTTTCAGTGGCCAGAATTCATTAAGAAGGTCACAGAAGAACAATCAGTAAGTTTAGCGTAATTAAAAAGTAGATAATGGTATCGATTCTGTAAGCATTCTCTAAACTAAAAATCTCGAAATTATGCCAGTACTTATTCTGTTAAGATTAAAATCCAAATTAGCATAACACTTCCGAATGACAGCACTAAAATTAAATATTTCTCTTAAATTGTTGGTATGTTTTCAACCGAATAAAAAAAGAGGAGGTTCTCAAGACTGCGCGTATATTTTTTTATGTATGATCACGCATAACTTTTTACAGCGTTGTCCTATTTTGATGTTGTTTTTTTTTGGTAGAATATACTTCTGACGTGGCTCCAATTAAATCTCATCAAATACGGACAAATTGTTTTTAATTTACAATCCAATAACTGAAAAGTGTCGCCTATCTTGATGATATCGTAATTGGCGGTGAATGAAAATCGATCCCGTAAGCAGCAAGGGTTTCTAAAAAGGGTGAAAAAAAATTACCAAAAAATTCAACACTAAAAAGTGTGTAATTGAAGTCGGTTCCATTTTTTGGTACATTTTTAGACAGATCTTCACGTAACTTGGTTCTCATTAAATTAACTTAAAAATACGCAAAATTGAATAGAATAATGCTATTTTATACATTTTCATTCTAGGTGTTACATGAATTTGGATTTTAGCTTTAACAGAATAAGGCCTACCGCAATTAAATTTTAGTTCGCTAGTGTAGTTTACTTTTTTGAACAAATGAATCGCTACCAATGCCAATTATGTTCCCACTACTGGGTCGCGGGCCTTCCTCTTCGAGTATGAGCAATCCTACCACGCGGACACAGTGAGGCTTGACGTTAGTGATGAGTCCTACTCCTGGAGTATTCAGCATGATCATACGGCAGCTGATCCATATAGTACTTACTTCACTTCTGTCACGACAGAAAACAGGGTTATTGGATAAATACATTGGTATTTATCCAGTAACCCTGTAACCTATATAAGTTAACTTGTATTTTCTTCTTCTCAGTCGTTACGCTCTTGACAGCTTAGAGGGGCAGTTGTCATCATGAAGTTCTGATGGGGGGCAGATCTACCTCCACGCCATCTCCTATTCATGGTGATCCTGGGGCGGAAGCCTCTACATGTTAGAACGAGTTAGCTACCGTAACGACAGTCGTTAAATCGGCACAGTCTAGGAGTTTAGGTTAGCGCGCCCCGTTACGAGGATGTACGCAGCTAAACTTCCAGTCTGTGGCAACTTACCGACCGATGTCGGTTGGAGAGCGATCACTATTTATGTCAAGATTACCGAAATATTTACCTCTGTGGTGGGAGTATGGATTGTCGATAGGATAAAAATATCGAAAATTATCGGTAAAAGACAGCCCGCGATATAGCTATCGCGGCTAGATCGATACTAAAAACAAGGCAACATAACTGATACAAGTCAGTTTATCGACTCGACTAGTTTATCGTGAGATCCGTGCTCGCACGGCTGATGCATTCTTGCATGGGACCGCATACATCTTATAATATTTATACTTACTTATAATCAAATCTTTTTTTCAGAAAATGCAACTCGACGAAAAGGGTATCATGATAGGTGTAAGTATAATAGAAGCATCATAGTAAAAGGGGTTGAATTCAAATTTATATTTTGCTTAGATAACTGCGTTTTCATAATTAAATTATCATTTTCCATTCCATTAATTTAATACGGAAAGAAAATCGGAGTTCGATGTAAAAATACATTAACCAAAATAAGCATACTATGTTGTAGAGTACCTATCTGAAAAATGAGAACCCTGGTGGCGTTATGGTGAACTAACATTCAGATTTTATATGGCAGAATAAATGATTTTGATTTGATTTGTTTAACATTATAATAATAATCCGTACCCATTTCAGGCGAGCTTAAGGAATGGTCTGTCTCATTCCTTCATTCCTTAAATGTCTAATAGGAAATCTAAGTTCAAAATTAATATAAAATGTGTATTTTTTCTTTCAGATCCGTGTCCAATTATAGATTTCCCACCACCTGTTCAATATAGTGCACTCATTATCAAAGAACTTATATATACATATATATTATAACACTCGCATCCCTATCACACATTTAGTATCTAGTGTTGCCTAGAAGTATGCCTAAGCAACCGAAATACACATTTGAGCATTTTATAAATCCGATCCGATTATAACCGTCCTATGGGGAGCGCCATCTATCCAACAGCTAAAAAGCATAATCCGACTTAAAGATTTTTTAGACATATTGGCCTTTATTAATAAACGTTTCGTAAACCTATATTAGGCGTAACATGCTTTGTCTTGCTTTCACGCGGGACATTTACTGCAAGCGAAAAATTGACAGATAGATGTTTTAACTACTCCGGGTGTAAGCCAAGTTTATTAATAAGGCCGTTTCGGTTTGATGTTGAAACCCTTCATAATTTTTAGTTATATTATTTTTTAGTTCATCTTTTATATTTAAAACTGGAAACCTAATTTATTATAATCATTATATTGTTTTAGTGGCAAGAAAATGGCCAAAAATGGCAGGTAATTCAACATTTTCTTCTCATAAAGTAAATTATACATATTTAGTTAGAAAACTCTTGAGTTTCTAACGTATTTATCTTATAACAAAATGGTCGCCGCTATCTTGCTGATGGGCATCGCACATGCCCAAAACCTAGGTCGATACCTTCGGCTAATTAAGTGAGTAAAGTCGGTTTTGATAAATAAATTAATTATACTTCTTTATTTAGCGTTATTCTTGTAATTTGTAAGCGTTTTATAATATGTTTTAATTTATATTTTTTGTGTACAAATTTTAAGCAATGGGCAAATGACCTCGATAAAGAATCGGTAAGTGATTGACCTATTTTTATCCTACTACGGCATTACATAAAAGCGGGTAAGACTATACTATATGATATAATATATGACAGTTCATAATCAGATCATTTTGTAATCACTCGAGCCTTCCTGTCAGAGAGAGGAGTTGGGTCATAATCCACCACGCGGGCCCAGTGCGGCTTGGTGGATAGGTTAGTGGCCAAACTATGTCGAAGTTTTCAGGCCGCCCGAAGGCCTTCCACATATCCTAACGACTGTTGTCCTAAGACAAACAACCGGGACCGACGGCTTCCGAAGGAATTTAAAAGAAAGTATACATTTGATGGTTTGACTTTCAATTGTTTTACATTATGTTTTTAACGTGAAGATGGAAACAGCTAAAATCAGAGTAATTGTATACAATAGATTTCGCAGAAATCAACCTACTTTTCCAGGAACTGCAACGTGGGTGTTTAAAGCGATACAGAAATTAAGCGATTTTAGACTAAATTGTAACGTGTGATGAAAAGTAGGTTCTTAACTATAATCGCAAGCAAACAACGCGATGGTTGACCCCAGGAACGTGATGGTTGACCCCAGGAACGTGATGGTTGACCCCAGGAACGCGATAGTTGACCCCAGGAACGCGATGGTTGACCCCAGGTCAAACGTCACATCAATGCCCTTAATATAAGCTTACATAAGTAACCAAGCCATTACTATTACCATTCTATAGAGAAAGGCTTAGATTAATGATTAGTCTCCGCGCACGCGAGCGAGAGCGAGTCCAATGATTAATCTATGGAGAAAGGTAATGGTAACGGCTCCGTGGTCATCAATACATGGTGTAATAAGTGTAATTCTCATAGCTTGCTCAGATCCAGAGGCAATAACAGCAGATGTCTAGACCTGTACACAATATAAGGTTTTTTGGTATTATTTTCACATACCTTGGGTTACATTATCGAAGTTTTCATACGGATCCTTAAATTTATGAAAAAAACCTATAGCCTATGTTCATCAGAGATAATGGTACTGATTTGCTTGTACACTAAACTAAAATTTTCTAAACTATGGTAGTTCTTATTATGTTAATACTAAAATCTACATTCGAGTAACACTTAGAATGATAATTCTAAACATATGATTATTCTATTGAAATGTGGATAGTTTTACATCAGTTAAGACTGGTTTAGAGAGCACGAACTTACATGACGATTAAATTTGCACTAAACGTACCAACAATTAAACATAAACGGCAAATTTAAGAATTGTCACTTGCAAGCATTATACGAATTTGGACTTGTAGCAGGCATACCAAGATATTTACAATGTGCAAGTAAGATAGGACAAGCTTCCTGTCTCATGTGTGGCTGTATCTTATTTATTTCACATACGCCATAATGTAGTAGCGAAGTGGAATGTATGTTAATATACTTAAGCAAGACAATAAATTGAGATTTTATGAGTTCTACGTATCAGTAATTGTTTCTCTTCTCTCCGGAACACTACAAACCACAATCCTCCACAATGGACGCCTAACCGTCCACATCGGTAACCCCGACGTCCACAGACTTAAGAAAGAATAAGAACTACCACATGCTTACTAAAAATAGATTTTAGTTCGCTAGTTTAGTTTGGTGTTCGGAACAAGCGAATTATTACCGTATATTATACCGTAGTATATTAATAGTGAATTAATTTTATATATGAAATAATGAATTAAATCGGTCCAGTAGTTTCGGAGCCTATTCAATTCAAAGAAACAAACAAGTTTTTCCCCTTTTTAATATTAGTGAGATGTAGATTTAGATAGTGTAGTTTTCCGATACTTATCGTAAGTTTCAAGCAAGTTATTTTTAGAATTGTTTTTTTTTATATAATCTACGATATGGTTAGTTACCATGTATGTATCTACGTCTTTAGTTTGAGTTCCCGATATACCAGCGCTTGCAAGCGCCATGATCACGGATGAACTGAGGATTTGTGGATGAATGATAGATTAAAACCCGAATTACTTTATATTACAGATGCCGACTCCTCCGCCAACAACGCAGCGGGTAACTAATCCTCATACTTATTATATAATCGAATACATATATAATGTCACTATTAAATGATTACACATTTTTTTCTGTAAGTAGCAATGAGTTCATATCTTTACAGACATGGAATGTTCATACTGCACTCTGAATATTCAGCGTTTCTTATTAATAATGCCTAGGGCGGACGTTTCTATATTACAAGAGTCGCAAGCTACCGATCGCCAATTTATAACTTGCTTGCAAATACAACTCTCTTCAGTCGAGATAACGAGCAAAATTAGCAAACTAGTTTATTATTTCCTTACTTTTAGAAACTTCCGTCCTGTAGCACGAGTAGCTACCGTAACGACAGTCGTCAAATCGCCACAGTCTAAAGGTTTAGCGTGGCCCGTTAAGAGGACGGCCGCAACTAAAGCAAATTTTCTAGCTTGTGGCGAGTAACCAACCGATAGCTATTCAACCATGTCTAAAAGCTATTCAAATCATTATCATTCATCTCATTTCTAGATAGAAGTGAATGTAAAAATGCTGTTTGGAAACCTAGAAGGTAGGACGAATAATTTGCGAAAAGGTATTCGTTTCGTAAACGGCAACGCGTCACGCTGCGGCGTACAAACTATGAGTTATCTGTATTACAGTTGCCCTAGATACATGACAGTTTGTACTGTTTCACGTGGACGTTACGTTACACTGACGCAGTTACTCGTGCTAGGCTCGTGCAATATATATCGGACGTTTTTGTACCAGCGTGGTATGCTGTTAGTCACAAGTAAGTCACGGGAACGTTTAATTTGCAATGAGAGCACTCAGTCATAAGTAAACCCTTTTAAAACACATTAAATGGCTAAATGGCTTTATTAAGTCTTTACTTAAAGATGATCTTCGAATAAAGTCTATTAGGAATCTGTAAACGATTCATACTAGGTGGTATGCTGGAAAAAGAAAGGTGGGGAGAAAGAAGAAGTCGTGGTTGCGTAATATCCGGGAGTGGACTGAAATATCAGGGGCGTCTGAGTTGTTCCGCCAAACCAGAAACAAGAAGGACTGTGCCACGCTGATCGCCAACCTCCACTAGTTGGAGAGGCACTTTAAGAAGAAGGTATGACACTTCTGCTAAAGTCTGTCTTGATAGGTACCACCGCATATTCTTCCTCGAAGCTGCAGTCTGAAAGCACTAAACTGTAACACAGTTTTAAAGGTCACTGTAACACTTGAACTTACTGGGCGAATGAGACTGAACTGCTCTGTCTCATGGTGACGGGCGCTGTACAGTGCTGTGTAGATAATTAATTATTCCATATATAGACTTGACGCTTACCATCAGGTGAACGTTGAACACTCCTTCACACGCACAAACACACAGATATATATTTCTTTCCTTTTTCAGTCCATACTTAGAATAGCGGAGTCAGCAGAGCGACCAAGCCATGGGGTAATACCTCTTTTCTATCTTGAAGTTAATTATATTATCTACCGACTTCCAAAAAGGAGGAGGTACTCATTTCGACTGTATTTTTTTTAAATGTTTGTTACCTCATAACTTTCAAGAACCGATTTTCGAAATTCTTTTTTTTGTTTGAAAGCTGGTGCTGCCCGTGTGGTCCCATTTAAATTTCATTCGGTCTAGTAGTTTTTGAGTTACACTGCAATAGCTGATTACAATGGAAGTCGGTATTAAATTTTTCAAATTGTACTCGTATATTATATAAGTTTGGAGACAGAATGATCATTATAATCATGTGTATATATAGTTATCATTATTTTTACCTCTTATGTCATAAGTCTATAAATAACTAACAAAATATGGGTGATTCTACATCTCCACTGACACCTTCAGCATGTTGGCACGGTTTGTTAAATCAGTAATTAAAAGGTAGTCTTAGAAAACATTTTATTTAGATACATATTTACAAAGTATTAAAAGTAAAAATAAAAACTAATCTATATATCATGGTGGGGTAAAAGTGGCCAAAACGCTGGCAGCATTGTCACGCTGGGTGGCAACGCAAACTTTTGGTCAAAGTAGGCGCCAGCATTTCGGTCACCCTTCGCCGCAACCAAACGTTTCGCCAGATACAAATTCGACGACCTTCATGGTCCTGAGTATTACAGTAATTAAAACTATCGTAAAATGAGCAGGAGCAAGGAGCAAATTAGGCATTTTAAAAATGTTGTGATGGTTTACACACATCTGCCAACCTCTTTACAGATGTAGACCAGTGATGCTGATGGAACTTACATAAAAAATGTCAATAAATGTAGTATGGCAAGGAATCCTACGGCATTTTATTTAATTTAATGTGTTATATTTATTATTACAAATTGTAAAACAAAACCATGAAAATAGCATACGTGACTAGCTATATACCTTTATATACAACGTGTCGCATAAACAGTGTATATACTGAATGGTGTGCATATGTACCTAGTCAGGATTCACATGGCAAAGTATCACAACCCAATTTTAAGCAACCCTTTTAGACATGAAGTTTATTCTTGAAGTTCATTGGGATCAATAGGCTCTCCAAACCCCACGCTACCTAGTATTTCACTTCCGTCCCTCTACCCTGCACGCGCTCTTTCCCGCGCTGCACCCAACATAGGCCCTTGTTTACCTAGTCTACGATCCGGAAGTCTTTGCCGTCTTTGGCCTAGTTTTTCAGGGATGAACCTGCTTGACTATAGAAAAATTATGGTTACTCATAACTCGAAATTATTACTACTTCCTGGGACGCAGTAGGTTAGGTCCCAATTGTATGCAAGCTTCTGCGTGTGTGGTCCTAGTATTACTACACCTTTTTGTTACACGCTGTATCAATGATGACACAAGATACTGTTAGAATAAGAAACGCAATTTTTGTAGTAGTAAGCGATATATTAAAAAGCGTCAAAAATAACCTTCTTGACGATCCTGTTTGCCTAGTAACTTGACCCTAGTTGGCAGTGACGCTGCCTTCGAAGCGAGGGCTCCCAAGTTCGATCCTTGGCCTCCCGTAACACAGGAAATCCTAGTGCGTAGTTGACCTATACTATGATCATAAAACGGGATTATATAATGTGATATTGATATAAGATACAAGATATTGTCTACTATAGGTATAAGTATATATATTGCAGGCTTCTAGACGAAGCCGAAACAATTTTCGAACGTGATATCGACAGCGCGCTTCATCGCGGTATTGCTACAAATTGGTACATTATTTGTATTGCCTCACCTGGGATCCAATATCAACTTGCTCATTACAATAAATTCGTTTTGAAACTACTTCATTGTAATGCTGTGTTCGTAGTACACTTGCTTTTATCGAGCAATCACCTCAGAGATAAATCTTCTTTGTCTTTGTTTTGAGTGAATTTAAATTATTCACTGTACTAAGACTAAAGTAATATTCTAGACTTAACTCCCTCATTTCGCTTGGAAGTCAATGACTTCTGTATAAACTGAGGAAGACGTGATATACACAAGGAGCGTTTAAAAATCAATGCTCAACCTTCAACATCGACAACATTACACAAAATTTAAAATTGTATAAATAACATAAGTTGCGAAGGCAATAATATACCGACAACAAGAGTAACAAAGATGGCATATAACACTTTTTTGTATCAAGTCAAGACCAATGTGTTGTACAAGTCTGGCCACGGAGTGAGCTAAATACAGACAGAATACCATCAGAAGTAAAACTCATGATATGTACTTCATAGTTTATACCTAAACACGGCGGTCGCCTTAGGGTTATCTACTCTGGCTTATGCGAAAAAACTATCGTGGTGATTGTTGAGAATAAAACAGGAAGAAAGGAAATCCAAATAAATAATGACTAAAATAATTAAAGTTTTAATGTCATTGTTATACCTAGTTTACACCGGTGTAGATTTCTGTTTGTCATATAAAACTATTTATTTAAGAACCAATCTATTATTAGATGCTGAAAGAACAAAAACCAGGCTAAAAAGTTGTAGTATATGCCATCAACGTCATTGCTTTTCCCATCGAGAGACAAAGAAATGAAAATGAAAAGCTATGCTAGTGCACGAAACTTTCCAACATGCCTTTTAAGACGAGGAAATCTTAAAAAATCTTATATGTAAATTGTTTCAAGACTTAAAATAAGCTTTACAATTGTCTGAGTTGCTAGTCTCTACGACCAATAGTCCAATTGCTGTCAGGTGGAATTAGACGATCAAGGGTGTTTTTAAGATCCTCGTGTGACAGCGATGGACGCTTTAAGGGTTATTGAACACATATATAATAATAAAATAATATACTGCATACACAATATAATTTAAAAGGCCAGAAACTCATGTACGCGACTCGGCGCGCGGCGCTTACCTACATACTGTTCTGTATTACGTTAAAGTACAAGCAAATACCTACTCACCTTTCTGGTATAACTGGTAGCCTAAAAACGAGAATTCATCGTTTAAAGTAGAAATTAAACATATATCAACTTTTAAAATAAGTCTTTATTGTGGCACAAAAAACATAACAAAACGCGTGACCGAAGGGTGCACACTTGCTCTCGAACTGTTCCCAACAGTTCCGAGATATCGTATCCGTGAGACATGTGTATGTGTGCGTTGCTCGAGCTCGCGTTGTATGTAGCTTTACTTCTGATGTTATTGGTACAATTTGTACAAGTGCTAATCAGCTCCGTTTGAGCGATTCAAGAACTAGTGCATACGGTGAGTTTACCTCAGTTTATATAGAAGTCTATGTTGGAAGTTAACTTTAGAATCCTTCAGCGTGCTCAGCAGGGCTATTATGTATTTCAGTTGCTAACAAATGTTGATTGAAATCTTGAAAAATGGCGGCTCTATGCTAGTTTTGACAACTCCATAAGCAAAAATGTTAGTAATTTGATGACTGAAACAAAAATGACATAGAGCTGCCATATTTTTTTAATTCAATTTACATTTGTTAGCAACTGAGAAACATAATAACCCATACAGAAACATACAGGTTTCATTATGACGCCCGTGACGCAAGCCACTGTTTTATCTCTTCGGTTCGTACAATTTAGTTTTCCTACAGAAACCTGATAAAGTAATGTAAACATTTTGTTTTCTTAGATGGAAGCATACTGGGAAGATAAGAAAGATGACTCACGTAGGGTAAGTAATTGTATATAAAATTATATGGTATTAGTTGCGCCCCTCGGTTTCACCCGCGTGGTGATGGATGATGATGATGATGAAAGGTATACTATGTCCTTTCCAGAGATATGATCAATATAAAAGCACAGAAATCATAAAATATCTAAGGCTAGCTGCGCCCCTTGGTTTTACCCGCGTGGTGATGGATGATGATGATGAAAGGTATACTATGTCCTTTCCCAAGATTTGACAAACTGAACTTACTTTTACTTGTTTTAAAATGTGTTTCCTCAGGAAACCGGTGCATCTCATGGAGAGGTAAGGAATTAAATTAAATAGTAAAGAGGAAATTAACGCCATCGTTTAGTTAAAAGAAGTGAAGCTTGTCCATTTAAAATCACTTCAGGGTACTTGTCTTCGCTTCCTTAATAGCTAAAGGCCTTCAATTACTTTATGACCCATCAGTAATGTGCTATTATTATATTTATATAATCTCATTCGGTAATATTCTAATTATGAAATGAAATACAGACCTTTATTGGCATATTTTATTTACATACTTCTTTAAGAATATTAAAAAATTAAATTAAAGCATTATTCTCCTAACAAACCAATGCTTTAAAACATTTTTCTAATTATTAAAGTACAATGTGTCCCGACCAAGGAGGTTTCGATTTAATTTAAGCACACATTATCTGTGGTGAGCGCGCTGCGCGCGCAACGCGCTAGTTCCGAGCCAATAGACCAATAACAGACTTTTTCCACTGATATTGGCAAAATTGTGGTTACGCTGCACAAGCCATACAAACAAGAAGAAGAAGAAGACTTTTCCATTTTGGCGCTATTTCGTACGTACGAATTTGAGTAATATTTTGTTGGATAAAACTTTAGTAGCAAAAATGTCATGAGATTAAATAAAGTAGTGTATGCAACTGCATATAATTAGGTATTAAAACACTCGTGTAATCTTATTTTCTTAAAAAACTACGCTCATGTTTTAATACCCTCTATTATATGACAGTAGCATAAACTACTATTGCCGTATAATTTTATTATACAACTTCCTTGGGACCTCGGAAAATGGACCTTTTACGAAACTATCATACATCAGGAGCGTTTTGTAATAAGCTTAGAATAATCATACTTATTATCGTACTCCCACCGACACAAAACTGTCAACCAAATTTAATGGTAAGGTTGCAATATGACTACTTTAAGAGATGGGAGTACGGATCTTCAAAAATTTAACACCGAAACAATGAATCTTAGTGTCAAAAGTCACGTCAAAGTACACGAATTGAGTGAAATATTTGGTACTACGTCATCAAAGCATCTATCGTAATGCATTAATATTTTAAGCTTGCTATATTGACGTGGTGGTACCAAATTTAATGGTAAGGTTGAAACATGACTACTTTAAGAGGTGGGAGTTGTTCTTGGTAGGCTACAACCAAACCAGCCTTTTTATTATCGCTATAATATCTAGTAAGACTTAGTATATCCTAATATATATAATTCTCCTGTACGTGTGTTTGTCACCTAACTCCTAAACGGCCGGACAGACTTGCGGTAAAAAATATATGTAAAAAGACAAGCCCGCTGAGTCTCTTGCCGGATCTTCTCAGTCGTGGTCAGCTCAGTCGGTTGTAGATTTAAGAAACCCCCGTAGGTCTATACAGAATAACTGATTTGATTTAGATTTGATGAAATTTTGTATGTATATTTCAATAGTTTTCCGGGTGGTTTGAAGACACAATTGTACCCGGAAGATGAAGCTGCTGTCGGTATGTCACTGATGCGAGCGAAGCCGCTGGCGGGCCGGCTAGTATTAGGTGTTAAAGTATTAAGTTGTCATGTCTTACCAACTGAAAAATATTTTTTTTGTATGATTAAATATATTTATTTAATCAAAGTGTTTACTCTAGTTATCTATATATTTCTACCATTGAATCGCAAGATCATTCGAAGATTTACGATAGAACCCTGAGCGCCTGGACTCCACAAGCTGTGTGAAGGCATTCTGTACTGGAAAAAAATCCTTGCAAAAAAAGGTCAAACGTCTAGGACTGGAACTTTTGTTAATACTGGTGTCATCACAGACTTCACAGATTAACTGTCTTACCTGGGAATATCCACGATCGTACGCAACAACTGTTGTTGGGTAATTATTGCTCATATAATGCTCTTCAATGAACTGCTTACTGCCTCGAAAGGACTTTTCCACATGTAGGTCTAACCGGGCGACACCGGATTATTCCTCAAATAGGGCGCTGACGCACCACACCTCGTGTATTCACAATTGCTTATTCCTCAATAGCTCATTGCTTCAACATTAGGGTTAAGAATTAGTATGGCTCTTAGAACCCAGCCTCACCATTTCCCTGTATAGACACGGACTCCCCTTCTAATATCATCCTTACTCTTAGTCAGTTTTGAAAGCAATTCCTAGAGATATTTAATAGGAAACCAGAATTAATGTGTAAAACCATCTCCACCTCAGCAGTATCAACAAAACCCCCAAGGAGAGGTAAGAATAACAATTAGAATCTAGTCGGTTTGCTTATAATTCATTAATCAATTAATTTATTTTTGGGTTTAGTTTTTTTGCCTGCCATCTTCATTATGCTTTTTGAATATAGAGTAAACATCTGAGCTTTAATTATTGATAAGGAAATTATCAAAGCTTATCCCCTTTAACTTTTAACTTACCCTTTTAAATCTTGTTATACCTTTATGCCAGAGGTAAAGACCATATACAATATTTTTTATACAAGACATTTCTAACTAATCTCTAAAAATCTTTTTATCAAGAAGTGTATCTTGCTGCCTTTTTCAATAATCGCGCGTCGTGTATATTAGGGGACACTTTACAGATAGTACTAAAGAAATACAGTTTTGGTAAATAAAAGAGTCAATTGACATTTTGACACAGGGTCCCATATGTGTATTTTTCGTGACAAGCGAGATTGAACTCTCGAACTCGGTTTTGGAGTTTAAATACACGTATTTAGCGTCTTTAGCGAGATTGAACTCTCGAGCTCGGTTTTGGAGTTTAAATACACGTATTTAGCGTCTTTAGCGAGATTGAACTCTCGAACTCGGTTTTGGAGTTTAAATACACGTATTTAGCGTCTTTAGCGAGATTGAACTCTCGAACTAGGTTTTCGAGTTTAAATACACGTATTTAGCGTCTTTAGCGAGATTGAACTCTCGAACTCGGTTTTGGAGTTTAAATACACGTATTTAGCGTCTTTAGCGAGATTGAACTCTCGAACTCGGTTTTGGAGTTTAAATACGTGTACGCCTCCCTGTAGTCGCAGACCGAAGCGAGTGCACGAACGGTCACCGTGTAGAGATCACTATTTGGATTTTGTAAGCTGTCAAAATGATTTAATCAACATTATTCTAATAATATTTTACAAATATTAATCAAGTTATTTTTTCATCTGCGTTTATGCGCATCATAAACTAAACAGTACATACATTATGATTTCTTAGAACCCTACAGCTCACGCCGAGAATCCCCGAGAACGCCCGAGAAGCGTGAATTTGAGAGGTTTCTCTGTGTCTCGTTGTCGTGCTCGGCCTATCTCCGATCGGTGTCGGTATGTTGCCCGCTTCAAAGGGTTTCTCGGGCAAAAAAGAGAACGCCACCACATTCTTTTTCGTTCTCAGTTTTCGGTGCGATCTAAATGAAAATTAAAAAAAATGTGGAGTAATAAATTAGAATTGATGTTCTTTGAATTTTTTTATGGTATACAAAATACCGGTATTATAAGGACAAGAGTCTAAATCAGGTTGCGTGGAGTAGATTTTTTTTCTTTGCTCTTGCTTATTATTAGGCTAATGTGCAAGTAACTAAGGCTGCTGAGAACAGTAAGTGAGAAACATTGTGAGTGTAACAGTTTTAAATTCTCGCGAGAAGTGTCGATGAGACTTCTTGCCGAGACTTCTCAGCGTGAGGTTGTAGGGCCTATTACGCTTTTGCAATTCTTATACATTGAAATTAAACATCAGTTATCAGTATAATCAGTGTCTCCGTTCAATTGAGTCTAACGGTGACTATGTTCACTGAAAAGTGCTCGGAACGTTGGGATAAAATAATATAAAATTATACAACATTGATGAAGATGGTATTTGGCTGAAGGGCTTTACAATCAAGCTAAAACTAGATAAGTTTATCTAGATGGCTCATTTACATCCGAAATTAGACCTAAAAACGTATATAAACGCTATGGCTATATGTCTTTATTGCTCATCATACTTTATCTTTTTACAGGAACCTACGAACACAAAAGTGAAGTTTGCATACGAGAAAATGCAGGTAAAATATATGCTATTATAAATCTAACATACTTAGTACATTCAATATAATTGTATTTTTGTTATAGAATGAATATTCAAAGCGTCAATATCTCGCGTTAAGCCAACATAATTTATATTGCTTTAATGATATCCTAAGAAAATTCTCAATATGGTGTTAAAACACTTATTTACTATACAGTGATCGCATATCTATCTATAACCCTTAAGATTGAGGATCTCTTACCAAGCTTGTTTTTTTCAAAGAAAGTTGCAATTCCAGCCGAATGTTATTATCTATTCAATTACAATATTATTACGTCAATTAAAATGTACTTACTTAATTTCGTTTCAGTATTTACAAAGTTTACAAGATAACAATCAACCTATGCCTCAATCGCCAGGAGCAAATCTCCAGACACCTTATGTAAGAATACCTGATAAAAATACTAATAGTTCTGCGAACAGTAGACCTCGCGAGCACATAGCCTGATCAGCGACAATTATTCTCAGTACTTCACAACCATCTCGGAAACCATCTGACCAATTGTATTTATATTCAAAAATACTCCTTAAAGTCAGGTACCTAATGTGTGTACCAAAATTTTATCAAAATCGGTCGGTAAATAGCGCCGCATCAAATTTCCCCTCATTTTAGGAAAGTACCAACACCACTCAAACGCCGACAATATTTCTTTTTATTAAATAGTAAAACATGCACACCAAGTTTTGTCAAGATTGTATGAAAAATGTGACCATCAGTGCAATTCTCTAAGAGCAAACATAGTTGCGTCTTTGACATCATCCGTGAAACAAATGGCGAGATGACAAGAAACGTTGGAAAAAACAACCTTATGTACAAGGGCAATATCTCATAAAGTATTTGACATCGGTGAGCTCGTCGACGAACGCAACGACGAATCATTAGAGAATGACACGGCTGTACAGGAAGACATACAGATGAATGTCAATTAAAGCAGAGACGCTTCGCTCTTTCGCTCGCTCGGTCAATAATCAAATTATATTTAAGGTTTCTTTTTATATACAGGTGCAAAGATTAAATCACATGCAGTGTGTCACATGCATTACATAAACGTGTGCCATGGTATAAGAATGGTAGTAGAAGGGTGCATTATATAGGGTGTTTGGTAGAGGGTCCGACAAACCAAATGAGTGTGTTCGGGGGCCCACTTGGAGAATACAAGTTGGCCAAAAAAAATCCCCGAACCTCCGATTTTTTTTTTTGTGAAAATTCCCTTTACTCCGACATTGTACCTATTTACCACCATTATATACAATTAAAATAACACGTAAAATTAAACACATAAAATTCATAACACAATAATGCATTAAAAGCAATTCTAATGTTCTCTTACTTTTGAAGCCAATAGAAAGTACAGTTACTCACGCACATACGAAATGTTTACAAAAGAAAGATCATAATCGAATCATCCCAGCCTCATAGATTTCCAAAAGGACCAGTTGGAAGTGGCCTGCGTCCAACGTCGTCCTGCGACCTTCATCAGAGTAGTCTTATACCTTGTCAGTTGATTTCTTAATCTGCGCTTGTCGGTCCATCATCTCCACTTCAGAACCTTACAGTCCCATCCATCATTAGTTCTGTGTACCATTTGTCCTGCCACTCCCACTTCAACTAGCTTATCCTCTCAAAAGAAATATGTGTTTAAATGAACGCTGGTTGGTAAAAATATATAGCTTTAAAAAGTATTACTTAACTGGGAAATTTTATAGAAAAATCCTCGGACGTGATTTGAACCCGGGGCTTCTGACTAACCGTGTCAGATGTCATGAACACTAGGCCCCCGAACCACTAGTCCAAGGATCGAAGTTGTACTTCGTTATTTCTATAGTAGTATAGTCCTCTAGTAAATAGTTGTAGTCTTATTATTAAAAGAATACACATAGTAAGTAAATGACTGAGACTCCTTTGCCATTTAATTTAATTTATATAGGTATACATTTAATTATATCAACAGAAGAAGCCCTATCCTTACTTTACTTACGCGACCCAATGTACTTTTTAGATATACTTAGGTACCCTACGTCTTCCTATGCTAGTATTTATGTTATCTATATGTTTTTATTAATACAAATATCAAGAACAAGAACGTAGCTACAGCTAGAAGTGTTTTCAACGACCGCCAGTGGAAAAATGTTCGCTGCTCGCCGTTCCCGCCATAGAGAAAATTGTATATACGGAAATCCCGCTCCGCCTCGCCATAGTCACCTGGTATTGACGTCACAGCCGCTTCGTTCGGAAAGAGCTTCGTTTAGGAAGCGCTACGTTCAAAAACCGATTATGACTACGTTTAAAAATGATTGCAACATATTAAAATAGTATTAAATTTATATTACAAGGTCCACAATTTAAACTTTCAGAATCAAGGTCCACCATCGTATGGAGTTCCCCCACCATCATCACCAAATGACATGTCAACAGTCTTGCGACAAAACGTGAGTGTAAACCAAGCGGGCGCTAACACATAGTTTATGGTGTAACATACTAACTAACAGACAAATCTCATCATAAGGAATACATACTTTGAAAACTATTTCAATATGGAGTAATTTTTTTTTTAATAACGGACAGAAAATGTGTAAAATTGTGTTTTATTCAGTAGCCTGAAGCCATAAAGATTTGACATTTTTAAATCAATCCAGGTATTACCAATTGTAAGCACTGCCTTTTCTTCTATCTGTAAAGAGTCTGGCGAGTTTAGAAATAAAAGTAAGTGAAAAGTTTATTATTTTTACATAAAAAAACAAGGTTTCATTATACATAAAAACCTTTCGTATAAAATAATAGAAGTTAGCGAACATACAGACAAAAAGACAGACGCAAAAGCGTCTTTATTTTACACTATGTATAAATTGTGGGGTTATCTGAAGTCCGTAGAGCGGGTGAGGACACGATAACCCTAAAATCAAGTAACCTACTCTACCACCGGGAGGGCGACCAACAGTCCCAAGGTGGTGTCGGGTTTCTCGTCCACAAGAGCAGAGTTCGAAGGCAATTCCATTGCAAAGAGGCGTGAGACAGGGAGACGTTATATCTCCGAAACTGTTCACCGCTACATTGGAAGACGCCTTCAAGCTTCTGGAATGGCAAGGACTTGGCATCAATATTAACGGCGAATACATCACTCACCTTCGATTTGCCGAGGATATTGTAGTCATGGCAGAATCCATGGAAGACCTCAGTACAATACTCGAAGGCCTCCATCGAGTTTCCCAACGGGTAGGTCTTAAGATGAACATGGATAAGACGAAAATTATGTCTAATGCCCATGTTGTACCTACCCCAATATCAGTTGGGAACTCAGTTCTCGAAGTTGTTGACGAGTACATCTACCTGGGACAGACAGTCAAACTAGGCAGGTCCAACTTCGAGAAAGAGTTCAATCGTCGAATCCAACTCGGCTGGGCAGCGTTCCGGAAACTTCGCGAAGTCTTCTCGTCAACAATACCTCAGTGCCTCAAGACAAGAGTCTTCGACCAATGTGTGTTACCAGTGATGACTTATGGCACTGAAACGTGGTCTCTTACTGTGGGCCTCATAGATAAGCTCAAAGTCGCACAACGAGCTATGGAGAGGGCTATGCTCGGGGTTTCTCTACGTGATCGAATAAGAAATGAGGAGATCCGTAGAAGAACGAAAGTCACCGACATAGCTCAGAAGATTGGCTAATCTTCAACTGTCAACTGGCTAGTTGAAGTTGCAGTGGGCAGGGCACATAGCACGCAGAACAGGTGGCCGATGGGGCCGAAAGGTTCTGGAGTGGAGACCACGTACCGGCAAGCGCAGCGTAGGTCGTCCACCGACACGGTGGACAGACGACCTGAGGAAGGTTGCAGGACGACGTTGGATGCAGGCCGCTTCCAACCGGTCCTTTTGGAAAATCATGGGGGAGGCATATGTTCAGCAGTGGACGTCCTACGGCTGAGATGATGATGATGTATGTATTATATTCTATAATAAATACATTAATTTCAGAATCAAGCCAACGGATATGGAGTTGCACCACCACCACCAAATAACATGCAAACGTGGCAACAAAACGTAAGTGTAACGACACGGACACGAATTCAATAGTTCCTCACAGATAAACGCGAAAAGAGACCTTAACACTAGGTACCTATGTAAAGATATTATGTTCTATAATTAATATATTACAATTCAGAATCAACCCACTGGATACGGAGTTGCGCCACCACCTCCCAATAACATGCAAACATGGCAACAAAACGTAAGTGTAACATTGATTTTTTTTATATGATTAAAAGGTCTGTCAAAAGTGTATGATTGATGTTATAGTACAACCGTGCGATTCTCTAAGAGCAGACATCATTGCATCTTTGACAACATCCGTGAAACAAATGACGGGACGTTAAGAAACGTTGGAAAAACAACCTTATGTACAAGGGCGATATCTCAAAGTATTTGACATCGGTGAGCTTGTCGAGGAGGCACAATGACGAATCATTGCAATTTGAATCGGCCCCCTGATCACTTTTTGTCCGTCTGTTCGTCTGTCTGTCTGTCAAGGCCTTTTTTCATAAAAAAACGTCTGAAAATAAATCTGAATTCAATAAATGAGTCACACCAATGATAACAAGAAAAACGAATTTACTATTGAATATTAGTATAAACTGAAGTAGGTATTTAATTAATATAAAAAACCGCCGCTACTTCCGGTTGAGGCCACGTGACTTCTAGAAACTTTTGTACACACTTTTATAAAAATAAAGTAAATCCAATGCATAATAAATAATTTGTTAAATTATTTCAGTTATTTGCTCCAACCACTATTAAGTTAACATTAAATTGTAATTTATTTTTGACTGTGTCAACTACCCTAATTGAAGAGCGCAGTTTTGGCATTGTAGATATTTGACATAGTGTGCGTGATGGACGCGTGCGTACGGGTGCACACACATATTGCTGCGTTTGGCACCGCTTTATAAAGAAAGCAAGAACTTACTTTTCTGGTTTTAGTATGAATATGCTGTTGAGGTGAAAAGTGACCTGTGTCTGCTTACAGTGTTTCAACTAATACATTTTCCTATTCAGAACCAACCCAACGGGTACAGAGTTCCTCCACCACTACCATCAAATAATATGCAAGGATGGCCACAAAATGTAGGTATTACTCAGAGCTTGTTTTATATATTATTTAATGTTAGAAGTGCATCGATGAGTTCCTTATGATACATTCCTTGTTTATATCGGGTGTCCCGATATACGATAACCTGGTACCGGGTGAGGGGCTAAGGTATACCAGTTATGAAAAAAATAAGGAATTTATACGCCTTCTTAGTAGTTGACAATAGTGGGCAAGCGTCAGTCAATAAGTTCCGGTATGAAAAAACAATAAAAATATCTTAACCTGTTAACACTTGCTCACTCTTTAGTAACGAGCAAATTAACCTCAAAAACCTAGGTCGTATGCCCTTTACTACACCACATCACTACCAACTTATTTTACTACTACGAGTATTATGTACCATGATAGCACAATAAACATTAATTTCTAACACTTAATTAATAGAATGTATTAGTGCCTACTGTACATAACATATCCATGATAACCTTAATTCTAAGTATATTTTTGTAAACAGTGCTTTAATATTTGTTCAAATAAATTATTATTATTATTTCTTTAATTCGAAACAAAATCTCGGATTTCATCCGGTCCTTTACAAAGGCATAAGTGGGGCTGTAGCCAACACTTAGAGGCCTGTTTGGTATAAAAATACAAAGGAGTATAAAAAACAGAAAAAATGTTGGATGAAGGGTAACATGGTACTTATAACTATTACAAATATGGGTACAAATGGCCAGGCTATTGATATGAACTTATTAGTGATAAGGAAGATAGTGGGCTATGGAAGAGACTACGGCACCTGCCAATTTAAGTCTCATGTTAAAATATTTAGGCAGGTGGTGACTTGCCATCCACTGAACGGGCCCCCCATAAAGGCCACCATGAGTGGTGCCAAAAGGGGCAACGTTAGTGTGGATGGCTAAAGGGTGTCGAGAGGTGTGCTGCGGTTTCACTAGAGCGCTACTACCGGCGTTATGCCCTTTAACACTTCCACCCTTGGAGCTTTTTGTTACTTGCTCTTGCGTCTCCACCCCCGGACGGCCAATTAAGGCAAGCCGGGGGTCAGGGGTCTCATTTAGCCCCAGGGAGAATCAGGGTCCACGGTGTCGCCACTCACCGACGGCTCGCCACAAGGCCGCCCCTGCGGGTTATTATTATTATTATTATTATTATTACTACTCTGTGAGCGTACTAAAGAGTCAGGTAAAAGTTCAGCTTAACCCGCCCAGTCTACCTCTTTCGATGTCTTTCCGAACTACGCATAAAAGTTCAGATAATTAATACTACACTTGAATATTTTGACCAACTAAAGGCAAGCACCGATGGAGTGTATTTGTTCTGATAAAATTAGTTACAAACCAGAGTTATAAAAACGTGTATAGGTACATTAGGTGTACGCGCAACATGGCATAGCACTTCTTTGTACGTACACATGGTGTACGCGCGACACGCGACGGGTACAGCTCTGGATATCTATGTAACTGTTACGTTTATGAAAGAAAGACGAATTCGCCCACGGATAGAGTTGGATCTTTTCTTCTCCAAGGCAGATTAACCCTTGGCGTCCCAGAGACGTATATATACGTCAGTTTCATTAATAAATCTTTTGTTGTAATTATCACGATATAGGAAGGATTAATGCAATCGATGGGTACCTAGATTAATGCAATCGATAGGTACCTCACTTAATGATGCGTGTTGATGCAGGTGAATGAGGCTGGTACGGCGCTCCATACGCTGGAAGTGTGTGCTGCATGGGGCCCGCAGCGGCACACACTCTCAGCGATAATCGGCGGAGATCTCTCGCTGCCGAGCGTGGTTAACTCGATGCTCGGCAGCGAGAGATCGTGGCAGGCGGTGGCCACCTTCTGCGAAGCAGTGATAGCGCAGAAGGAGGCCGCGGAGCGGGTTAGGGAGAATGACGTTCGAGCTGACCCACTCCGGCGCAGACGAACGGGGGTACGGAGGAGGCAGTTTGCTCGCCTCCTCCCTCCTCCGTAGTGGGGTCACTGGTGAAGAGTCGGGGGACTCTTCGTCGGCTTGCACGACCCCACACGTCTGAGGAGTGCCCTTGGTGAGCAAGGGCACCCCTTCACAGGCGCTGAGGCCCGGTTAAGATCAATCCGGGCCTACCGCTGGGGCGAGATTGTGAATGCCAGCGCAACCCAATCTCGCACCATCTGGCGGAGGACTGCTCACGGGGGGGTTTTAGTGGGTCTGAGCCCCACATACCCCCTTCCGTCTACCCCCGTAGCGGAAGGGAAGTGGACAGCATTTCCCCCCCTCAAAAAAAAAAAGAAAAAAAGGTGAATGAGGCTGCAAACTTGAGTGGTATCTTGCTCTCAAGAAGAGTTATTGGAGTAACCTTTTATTTAGCCTAGCTTTACGTTTAAATCTTGAGGTGGAAGCTAGCTATGTCACAGAATAACTAACGGTGCGAGTATACAGAAGCGTAACTCTCCAACAAAAGTCTAGTTTAGGAATAAACATTAGCCTACTCTTACGGCCGTTGCCTGCTTGCAGGCTAAATTGAAACTTATCTTTAGATACGAGCGTTCATATTCCGTTGGGCAAAGCTGACTCGTATCCGTACGAGCCTATATAGAGACGAACGGCAACCTACTACCAAAAACCACCCGAGCGCGAGCGGTGCGTTGGCCGAGCGTGCCTAAGCTGCGGAGTGAAACCCCTCTGGATATGTGGTCACTAGATATAGTCTATAGTCTTACCACCATGTTGTGCTTTTTTATGACATAGACCGCGCCGGGCGCTTAAGGGGATTGCATAGCTAGTATTTGTCCAAACTAAAAGACTTCTAGACTAAAACTTTTCTATATCTTAACATTGTCCGATTTCAGTGATTTTTTTGTCATGTTATCAACATTGATTGTTGAATGACATTCATTGTTTACCATAGTAAAAAAGCCCGTACGTGATTTTTTCAGTTGTTTAAGTTCTAAAAAAGTTAAATAAATATGCTATCCTCTTAAAGGTGAACTTTGAACCCAAAAGCACCAGAACAACGGCTGACTGCTCCTACCCCTAATTTATCACCATTCTAATCTATGTACTTACTTTCCAAGGTACAATCTCAATATCGTGCGCAGGACCCTTCACAAGTAAGTTTATTTAGAAATACCAGATAACAGTTGTAAATTTTTAATTATCTATATATATATATATATATATATAATTATAAATTTATATATATATACACTGCAACTGTCTTTGTAAGGCGTTAGACTTAATATCAAACGATTTACCAACCTCGTCACATCGTCATCTCAGCCGTAAGACGTCCACTGCTGAACATAGGTCTCCCAAATTATCCAAAAGGACTGGTTGGAAGTGGCCTGCATCCAGCGCAACACTGGTATATAAATAAAGTACTGGTATTTTTTTAGTATTATTAATTACGACGATCTCCATCGAGACCTTAAAGTAGATTTCGTCGACAAAGTGATACAAAACTATGCAGAAGCTCACCAACATCGGCTTCATCATCATAATGTTGAGGCAGTTTTACTGCTCGACCACACGGATATAGTAAGAAGACTAAAGAAAACAAAAGTGCTAGTGTATTAGTTTAATGTAGTTAATGTAAGTACTGTTTCAAAGAACACACGAACATAGTGTCTTCACCTTAAATAAAGACAGTAAGGAAAGTGTTACTGGACACATTCTTACGTATAGTGAATATAGCAGTTTAGGATAGAATACAATTACTTACTGGCCTTTTTAGGCTAGATTGTAATATCAATAGGGTGCTTAATATTTGTATGTACCCTAGGTAAAAAAATAATAAATAGGGATTCTAATATATTGAAATGAAAGAACTTTAAGCGTCACTATGTTCACTGAAAGTGTTCGAAACGTCGTATAAAATAATATAAAATTATACGCGATTTCATCCGTTTAAGTTGTTTAATGTGAACACTACATTAGTTTCCAGATACTTACTTAATTTATAAAATGATAAAAAAATATTTTCTACCCTCTTCCAAAAAAAGGAGGTAGTACTCAATTCGACTATATAGTATCTTTTTTATGGGTTTTACCTCATAACTTTCATTTTAAACGGGGTAAAGCGATTCTCAAAATTATTTTACCTATAATATACTTAAAATAAGTTCATTTTCTACACTACACAATACATTGTTTTACTACAACACAGCCCCAACTCGTTGAACACATTGCGTTGAAGCAACCAACGCTGGTCTCCTAGATACTACACCGTATGTACACATTACTAAATCATATGTTATTACAATATTTCTTGACCTTCCTATGGACTAGGATTTACTTTACATTGCTCGCTTACAACTCGCTTAAAAAAGTGTGTTTTCTACCGACTTCCAAAAAGGAGGAGGTACTCAATTCGACTGTATTTTTTTATGTTTGTTACCTCATAAGTTTGGATTGGGTGAACCGATTCTCAAAATAATTTTTGTTTGTAAGCGGGTGCTTCCCGTGTGATGCCATTTAAATTTCATCAAATTCGGTGCAGTTTTTGAGATACACTCCAATAACTGAATAGAATGGAAGTCGGTATTAAATTTTTCAAATTGTACTTGTTGTTTGTTACAGCTCTTGCAGCAGCCGCAAACAACAGCACATCCCTTGGCCAGCTACACGTTGCCAACATTAGTACGTTAAAATTTCATCATTATAATTATCTACTGTAATCACACTAATATTATAAAGGCGAAATTTCGAGTGTGTTACGCTCAAACGACTAGACAAATAAAATTTTAATGAAATTTCGTATAGAGGTAGATGCAGCGCTGGATTAACATAAAGGATACTTTTTATCATCACCATCCATCATCATCATCCACTCAATCACGCAAAAACAGCGAAATGGATTTGGATAAAGTTTGAAGTAAAGATGATTTGTATCTGGCAGGGTTATTATGTATCTCAGTTGCTAACAAATGTTGATTTAAATCTAGAAAAATGGCGGCTCTATGTCAATTTTGACAACTCCAGTAAGCAAAAATGTTGGTAAATTGATGACTGGAGCTGACAAAAGTGGCATAGAGCCGCCATTTTCTTCGATTTCAATCAACATTTGTTAGCAACTGAGATACATAATAGCCCTGCGGGACGCATACCCCTCAGTAGGGCTATTATGTATCTCAGTTGCTAACAAATGTGGATTGAAATCTGAAAAAATGGCCGCTCTATGTCACTTTTGTCAGCTTCAGTGATCAAATTACTAACACTTTTCCTTACTGGATTTGCCAAAATTGACATAGGGCCGCCATTTTTCAAAATTTCAATCAACATTTGTTAGCAACTGAGATACATAATAGCCCTGCAGGTGTCGATGTCATTATAACAATGAAATTTCTATTGTCTGGGTCGTTCGACCTTTGATGAATTAAGGCTCTTTTTATTCCAATTAAACGGGTCGTTCCCAAGGGATCACACTAACTTTATTCCTAATGGGCGAAATCGCGCGAATAAACAAGTAAATAATAATCACCGATCAATCTATTTCCAATACATTATTTTAGATTATATAAGTATATATTGCCTTTGCCATTATAGAGAGAAAATTTATCCTCGGACCGGATTCGAACCCGCGTCTTCCGACAATACGTATCAGACGCCATGACCACTAGGCCACTGAGGCACGACGTCCGAGCATCGCATTTCAACTCTCTAAATGATTTTAACCCTCGTTTCGGGACAGAGCGATATCTATTGATCAGCTTGATTATCCAACATAAGAAGAAATCTTTCAAATACTTATCTTTAATATTGATGACTTGATGAACGTGTAACCCTTTATATTTTTATTATATGATTTTTAAGACACTATTGGCAAGCAATGGCAAAGTTTGGTATCGCTAAGCAGACAATAGTGCTTTAAAAATCAAATAATAAAAGTATTCTCCTTTATTTGAATAGCACCTCTATTTGGCACATTGCTAATGCGTGTGTCCAATACCATAGAACTTGGAGCGCGTGGTCTATTTTGCCAATAGCAAGGATGATATGATGATCCTTACCAATAATAACATTTTGTGAACATATTTCATCAGCCTGTAGCAGTCCACTGCTGGACATAGGCCTCCCCAATTGCACGTCACTTAGGTCTATCTTGGGCTTCTCGCATCCAGTTTTTGCCAGCCGTCTTGCGCAGATCGTCACTCCACCGTGCCTCAGGACGTCCTACACTACGTTTGCCGAGACGCAGTCTCCACTTTAGAACTCGTTTACCCCAACGGTAGTCGGTTCTACGGCTAATATGGCCAGCCCACTGCCACTTCAGCTTGCTGATCCGGTGGGCTATGTCGATGACCTTGGTTCTCTGACGGATCACTTCATTTCTGATGCGATCCCTCAGAGAAACACCGAGCATAGCCCTTTCCATTGCCCACTGAGCGACCTTAAGCTTGTGGACCATTCGAGCCGTCAGTTGGACCATTCGAACATATTTGTCGATCCGAATTCTCTAACAAATACTTTTGAAAGTCCTCGTGATTTGTTTCTCAAAACCATTGAAAATTTGGGATCCTGTTGTAGTTTACTTCCTTAATTTATTTTGAATATATAACTACAATACAATAGAGCGACGGGTTTCATCCCTTTCTATTGTCTTAGGTAGTGCGGAGATACTTTGATTTTAGTGAAATTCATACTTGGTATTTATTTCGAAGAGTAATCGGTACCAAGTATCCAAGTCCCCCTTTACACGACGCGTCAAACCATGTTTAAGTTCGCGAAAAGTGAAATCAACTCTATCGTTAAAAGGAACATGAGCACCAAGACTCTGACCTTTAGTTAAATGACTGGAGGAACTTAAGTTTGTGTATTTCAGAAGTGAAATACGCATATACGTGCGTACGTATATGCGTACGCACGTCAAATCATGAGATTTTCATGATTATGTAAGAAATTACTCAAAAGTTTTTAAGTCAGTATGCAAACGCGCAAAAGCTTTGTTTATAAGGGATAAAATTCGAAAATCTAATGACAAAATTAAAACAGTTTGGAAAACTATTAATACAGAGACCGGCAAAAGTAAATCTTTTAATTCAGAATATGTGCTAGAAATAGATAACCAAAAAGTTTCAGACCCAAGTCATGTTGCGAATTCATTTGAAAATTTCTTTTCCAATATACCACTAGAAGTCACCAAATCTCTTGATTCTTGCCCTTTTGTTGCAGTGGGCTTTCTGAAAGACAACTTCCCGCTCCAAATTCCTGAGTTTAGGTTCCGACATATATCTACTTTTGAAATAATAAAAACATTTAAAAGTTTAAACGTTAAAGCAACAGAGGATTTATGGGGATTATCCGTAAAAATGCTAGAGTCAATAATAGAAGTTATAGCGCCACATTTGATGATCATATTTAATTTATGTATTGATAGAGGTACATTTCCTGACCTAATGAAAATGAGTTAAATCACCCCTATTTTCAAATCAGGTAGTAAGGCCGACCCCTCAAATTATAGACCGGTCTCTGTGCTTCCGGCTTTGAGCAAAATATTCGAAAAGATAATGCTTCAACAACTCTTGTCTCATTTTAATGAACATAGGATTTTACACGAAAATCAGTTCGGTTTCACGAAAAGCAGATCAACAACAGATGCAGGAGTCCAGTTAGTCAAGCATGTGCTGGAGGCTTGGGAGAGCTCACAGGATGCCATTGGCGTATTTTGTGATCTCTCCAAAGCTTTCGACTGTGTAGAGCACCGCACTCTAATTTATAAGCTACACCACTATGGAATTCGTGGAGCTGCTCTGAATCTTGTAGAATCATACTTATCTGATAGGCAGCAAAAAGTTGGCATTAATGGCGTGACATCTTCTGGATCTTTGGTTAGAATGGGGGTTCCACAGGGGTCGATCTTGGGTCCGTTCTTATTCTGAGCATATATCAATGACTTACCACATATGGTTGAGGGCCTTGCTGACATAGTTCTTTTTGCGGATGATACTTCTCTGATTTTTAAAGTAGATAGGAAAGATAGAGAACTAGTTCAAGTCAACAACGCGTTAACTATTGTTTCAAATTGGTTCGTCGCAAACAACCTGCTTCTCAACGCAAAGAAAACGAAATGTTTAAAATTTTCCATGCCTAATGTAAGACATATAGAGCCAAACGTATTACTCGACGAAAATAAATTGAAAATTGACAAGGCAATAGTCTTTCTAGGTATTAGCATAGACTCTAAATTACAATGGGGTCCTCATATTGATGCACTATCTGGAAGACTGAGCTCAGCTGCATATGCGGTTCATAAAATTAGGCAATTGACAGATATAGCTACTGCTCGACTGGTCTACTTTGCTTACTTCCACAGCATAATGTCATATGGTATCCTGCTGTGGGGGTCAGCGGCGGACATAGAGACAGTTTTTATATTGCAAAAGCGGGCAGTTCGAGCCATCTACGAAATGGGTCCCCGCGAATCCTTAAGACAAATGTTCAAAGAAATTAATATATTAACTCTTCCATCTTTGTATATCCTAGAAAATATAATGTACGTTCGTAAAAATATAAAGAAGTTTAGAATAAATAGTGATATGCATAATATTAATACTAGAAATAAGGATAGGATAGCTGTATCTAAATTTAGACTCACGAAAACTAAAAATAAGTCCTTCTTAGGCAATTGTGTACGTTTCTATAATAAAATCCCGAAAGACATTACTGAGCTCACTGAAGGGAAATTCAAGTTACGTGTCAAAAATATACTAATGAAAAAAGCCTATTATAAATTGAGTCACTACTTAGAAGACAAAGATGCCTGGAAGCTTTCCACTTCTGCCTAATAGCCAACTATTGAATAAATTTGTTATTTTAATACTACTCATATGTAACCTCAATGTACAAAGACTTGAAAAAATAATGGCCCACGAGTTTCTTGCTGCTTCTTCTCGGCGGTGGTTCTTTTCCGAAGACAGCGGTAGAATCATTTAAAAATTTTTGACGTTCATAAGAGTGTCTATGATGCCTAAACTGAATAAATAATTTTTGAATTTTGAATTTTGAACGTGTGAGTGCACTCAGCAGTGAATCCAGGCTTTATACGAGTACGGCAATCGAGTTCGGCAAAATTTTAGTTTTTTCATTTTTTTTACACAATGGTCTTCAAGTTCCAAATTACGCAGAGCCGGCAGAGTTATTGTTATCGCGTACTTATTGAAAGGTTTATTGATGAATATCACGTTTGTGACTTGAAATAACTTCTGAATCAACATGTGAGGTTACAAATGTGCCTATGTTTCAAAAATAGCCCACCAAAAACACGTTCACGAAAAAGTTGCCAATTCTCGCTAGCTTATGAGTGTGTGTATATAAAAACAGTATACTTAAATCTTTTTTCTATAATTACAGAGTTACTAGTCTTGTCTTTGTTGGTACTTGATTAGATTATGAGTAAAGTAGTAAGCTTACGATCTTGGCAATATTGGTTACTGCTATTAACATAATTTGAAACCTTTTAAAACGTATTATAGTAAAAAGTTATTTGGTACTGCATACATGGTATATCTAAGTACTTATTAATGGTATTAAGTATATAGTACTTGTACTTAGTTTTCATAATTCATCTCTAGAGTAGGCCTGAAGTTGATTATTAACTAAGATTAAAGTTTGTTTAAGAGGCTCTTTGAGCTAAACAATCTGAACTGAAGTGTAGAAGTTTACTGAGCTTTGAGTGATAATGACAAGGCAGTTTTAGTTCGGAAAGGAATCATACTAATTTAATTCGAAATGGGACAGACACTGTGACAATTTTATGTGAAAATCTTTCTTTTCTTTTACGTGTAAATGTTGTTTTTCTACCGATTATCAAAAAAAGGAGAAGGTACTCAATTCGACTGTATTTTTTTTAAATGTTTGTTACCTCACAACTTTCGACTGGGTGAACTAATCCTCAATATTATTTTTTTTTGTTTGAAAGCTGGTGCTTCCCGTGTGGTCCCATTTCAATTTCATCTAATTCGGTTCAGTAGCTTTTGAGATACACTTCAATAACTGAATAGAATGGAAATCGGTATTGAATTTATCAAATTGTACTTGTTATCTATAGAAGATCGTAGTCATTTCTCCCAAGAGGACTGGTTTTTATCTTGAGATACTTTATCTTGGAGGAGCCAACTGTTCTTCTATTCTATATTTATATAGTAGAAGTCTTTGGGGGGAGCGTGGTGTTTTATGCTATTCCTACCTACCAAAAAAAGGAAGAGGTTCTTAAATCTTCTGTAGGTACTTTTTATGAGTGTCACTTCTTAACATTTTTACCAAGTAAACCTATTTTGATAACACCTTTTTTTTTGTTTGATAGCTTGTGCTTCTCATTTAGTCTCATTAACATTTTATCAAAACTTGAGCAGTAGTTTTTTTATTATAATTTTTCATCAACTCCGGTTATAATAGAATGATGGTCGGTTTGAAATATTCGAAAAGTAGATAACATTACCTCCTTTGTTACAAGACTGTTTTGATTTCCATTTACCGGTTGTTAATTGTTATTGCTTATCTATGGTGTTGGAGGGAAAATAATTAGATGTAATCCACAACATATCATAGCCACATATTTGCCAGTGTTAAATGACATCAAGGTGTGTTGTTTCCTTGGTTATATATATTTTAGTGTTGACATTGTATTTCTTTTCTTTTTTATTATTACATTAGTATTTCAATTATATCACGGGTTTAACCCGGCCCTTTAAATAGGCATAAGTGGGGCTGTAGCCAACACTTAGAGGCCCGTTTGGTATAAAAATACAATGACAAAACAGAAACATTTTGGATGGATGGTTACATGGTACATCTATTAATAATTGATAGTGGTACGGGAGATAGTAGGCTATGGACGAGACTACGGCACCTGCCAATTTCAGTCTCATATAAAAATAGGCAGGCATGTGGTGACTTGCCACCCACTAAACGGGCCCCCCATAAGAGCCAGCATGAATGGTGACAAAAGGGGCAAAGTTGATGTGGATGGCTGAAGGGTGTTAACAGGTGTGCTGCGGTTTCACTAGAGCGCTACTATACCGGCGTTATGGCCTTTAAGACTTCCACCCTTGGAGCTTTTTGTTTCTTGCTCTTGCGTATCTACCCTCAGACGGCCAATTAAGGCAAGCGGGGGGTCAGCGGTCTCATTTAGCCCCAGGGAGAATCAGGGTCCGCGGTGTCGCCACAAAGCCGCCCCTGCGGTATTATTATTAACATAAAGTATTAGTATTATTATAAACATATAGTAAATTGTATATACGGAAATAGTAAATATAGTTCCCTTTATGTTATGGATGACGATTTTGAAATAAGCGATATTTCCTTGTTGTTTTTGTTATGCAAGTAGCGCTTGTAACGCATTTATATTGTCAAAAGTTTCGTTAGTTCCCTAAGACACACATTTCATACAGATTCATGTATCTTCCATTAATGTACATAAGAATTACTACTACTATACTATTGCACGATATATTAACCAGCAAAATGACTGCTCCGAACTTCTACGAAGTGTAGCTTTTCAGGTAGCACCTCGTCGTACTCGGCATACGCAGTAACTGGACGACCCACTAGTCAGCACTTATTGCTCAGAATTCTGCGTTATGTCGCGCCGCTAGATTAATTTGTAGCCTCAAAATCATCATAAGAAAAGAAAAAAACAGCTTCATTGCGATTAATCTCTCTCTCTCTCTCTCACACACATATACAATATTTCATACTGTTATTACTTTTCTGAAAATTGTTTTTAAATTTACTTACGTTTACGTTTTTATATTTAGTGTACACGTTAATTGTAAACGCTGTTGAATTACCAGAATGAATAAATAAATCCAAAAAAATAGGATAGGTCTTGGTTTTTCACATGACTTTTTCTTTCAAATACGATCACACCAATACGATAGATTATGTTTACCTCGTTATGATATGTAAGCATCTATGTTGGTTTTAAAAGTTACGGGTTTAAAGAGTGACGAGCGTAGTGGACTCTCACGCAATCAGTCCTATGAGCTGAGCACGAATAACTGCGTAAGTGTAACGTAACGTGTCGTTCGCGTGAAACGCTACAAACTGTCATTTATCTAGGACAACTTGTGACAAAGGTAACTCATACTCATACTCATACTCTGTACGCCGAAGCGTGACATATTGACGCTTTAGATATGAATACTTTTTCGCAAATTGTTTGTGCTACGGCCTCTAAGCTGTGGACGGAACTGCAAGCATAGGAGACATAAAAACTATGACTTGTCCGTCTCTTCCCTTGATAGCTTAAAACACAGTAATATATTACTTATGCTTTAACACTATTACTTTAAATATTTAATTAAATAGTTATGCTGGTCATGTTATAACTTGAAAACGGATGGAACAATTTTGCTAACTCTTATTTTGTTGTAATTATTGTCCAGAGAAGGTTCCTATGAAAGAAAAACCAAGAAAAGATGGGAGACTATGGCGAGGCCGAAGGCCTAGCCTACTACGCGAACGAAGTCGCAGGCAGTCACTGGTATTTTAATAAATACTACCTTCTTTATTGGCAGTAAACTTTAATTATATTTTTATTTTTTGGCAGGATGATTTCTACTCGCCGATTAGATGGGTGAAATTTAATTCGGTAAGAAAGCTTCCAAATACCATATTCACTACAAAAAAATATTTTTAGATAAATGGTAATTTCTTAACTTTTGTTTTCCAGAAACAAATTACAAGTGGACTTGCAAAAGTAACGGTAAATGAGTTTTAATTTTTTTATTTTGATAATAAAACCAGCATATCTAGCAGACATAAAAACGTGTAACGCATATACTCACGAAAGCGTTATAAATAATTATTAACTGAATATTAAAATTGTTTGATAATAAGAACAAAATACGAGTTTTTAACTGAAAAGTCTTGCAAGCATGCTAAATCTTACAGCCGTATTTATAAAAAAAGCAAAAGTAATTAATTAAAGAAAAGTTAATAGAAGAAAATTTAATAAAATTACTTACGCATCGATTTTAATTGTATAGACTAGAATTTGCCTGAAGTTACCTATCAAAGGATAGAATTACTTATTATAACACTTAGTAGTTCATAAATGTCACCTAACTTGGCTTAGGTGCTACCTAAAATGTTGGTGAAAACGGGCATTAGCCGAGTAATAGTCACCATTCCTTTTGCCTAAGCAATAAAAACACTTACATTTTGCGTTCATATTATAAAAGTGAAGTTGTATAAAAATGACATTTGCACACAAGTCTGAACTGTGAAGGGTCTATTATGCTGTAAAAATTAAAATCCCATGACAATCCTTATACTAGTGTAAAAAGATACATCCTATTTTGATAGGGTTGTCATGCATTTACATTAGTAATGCCCGTTTTCACCAACATTTTAGGTAACACCTAAGCCAGTTAGGCAACACTTAGTAGTATAAAAATGTCACCTAATAGGCTTAGGTGTTACCTAAAATGTTGGTGAAAACGGGCATAAGTAACGTTCATTGCTCGATTAGAGAATAAGATTTTATGTTGAAGTATTCTATCATGTAATGCTTACTTCATTGAGAAATTACTTAGCAACGAGTAATTACTTGTTTATAAATACGACATGTAGGTTTTGCTAAGCCGCAAGCTATTTATGATAAACATAAACACGCGTAAGCTCTAACTTAGTATTATATACAATCAAGCCCGCTTCTAACTTTATCCTCGACTAACATCGCAGTTTGAGCAAAGGGGTACACTGAAAACCAGCCCTGCGTAAACCGCGGTTTACGCAGCACAGTGCTGAGCGTATCCCTATTGCCAACCAATGAAGCATATTTAGTTTAGTTACCATCTATAATTTTGTCTTTGAAGCTTTTTCGGTAATAAATGATTTGACTTTAACTTTGGCTTTGATAAACTTAAGCTTATAAGAAGCCCAATCCTTTTTTTCTTGTTGGGAAAACCGTTGTATTGTTTTTGTAAGTATTATTCTTTAGAACATTCGACGTCACTGCGTATACTATAACAGCCCATAAGAGGTAGGAAAGACATACAGACATACAGTAAGACAGACAAGCAGGATGTTATATGATAGAACCCCGTAGCGCTGTAGGTACGAGTATACTTTCTAGCACAATTGAAGTGTTTTCAGAAAAAAATCTAAAATAAGTATACATATTTCATTATTTAAATTTGTTTACCTTGGTAATTCTTAAGTATTTTTATTTCAGGATTCAGACACTGGAACAAACAAACAATTCAATATAAATGTGAGTATTTTATATTAGATTTCTATTATGTTTTATTCATAAGGTAGTATCTTACAGACTACATATCGCACTTGTCAATTATTGTAAGCTGACTTTTATTTTCAAATTTTGATAGTTTGGTCACCATGCCTAACCCTGCATCCTCTAAATTATTAATATAGTCATTATATATGCCTGAAACTACTTAAAACGTCGTTCAGTATTTTTTTCGATCTTATCCAAATATTTCTTACGGCAAGAATTTGCCACACTGGATGCGGTCTGCGGTCAGGTCAAATTGAACGCTGCCCGCATTATGTATGAACAATATTGTCAACAAAATTACACACATTATCTAAGCATATATCTACAATGAGAGATCTAGACACTTCTCAGAGAAATTACTCATCCAGCAAGTACAAATAAATAATAATAGTAATGGAGATAATGCATCCTCTTTAGACATAATAATTTGACATTGCAGAACAGCTGTTTAAGTTAACATTAAGGCACGCGTACTGAGTCGACTATAAAAATCATAAAGATGTTTCAAAGTGGTCATCTAGCCAGGGGGCTGAGTTAGGTTTGGGCTAAGTTGATATTTTCATAGTGGTCGTTCCGGCCCGCGGGCTAAGCTGACTATAAGAAATCTGTCTCTGCTTTAACTGGCCAAATTGACTTACATCTGTTTGTTAGGTTGTTCGTTGTCCTTTCTGTGAGTACAGGTCGCATTTTGCAACCAATCTTGACGAAACTTGCTATGCATGTTCGTCTATTTTTTTTGTCGTCGGTGATTTTGAGTTGTAGTACCTGACTTTAAAGAGAACCTTCGTATATGAGCATAATTGGTCAAGTGGTTGCCGAGATAATGGATTGTGAAGTACTGTCAAAAATTGATAAGACTATGTGCTCGCGACGTCCTAGTATACATACAATCTACTCAGTTTGTGTTGTGCAGTCTACAGATTCTGGACGTTAGTGCCTACTATGTGTTTTAATGCAATATATGGCAGACAGGCTACCTCATGCAAAGCGATCACCGTCGCCTATGAACTAAGGGCATTAATCTGTCCGCATCAGGTTTACGCTATAACAAAAGATTTATGAATGAAGCGGACGCTTGCTGATTCCAACCGATTAAAAACACGTTGGCAGGTTATAAAGACTCTGTTGACTCGCCTTTTCAATTGCCCCATGTTGCAGCCTCTCCGACATATTGAAGAAAGCTCAGTTCACATTTTGCTGCTGTACGACAAAAAAGATTGCGTAAATCGCACTGTATGCGAATTCTACAGGTCATATATGGTTGTGAAGGTTAGGTATGTGTAGGCGGCTAGTGAAAACCGCGACACTGGTATAAGGTTCAATAATTCTTCAGAATACTTTCCATTGTGTATCCAGTTTAAAGATACAATAAGAAATAACGATTGTTTCTGCGAATAATGAGCAGTTCTAGATACTTCGAAACCTTTTATAACAATATATACAATGTTCCTCCGTTCGTGGAACTGTAGTATTAATGTTGTGACGTGAAAAGTTTTACTATACTCTATAAACAAATGGAATTTCTCCGGTATATTTATAATTATATTTTCAGTTTAAGTTTTTAAGCTATCATGGTCACAAATATTAGAAATATTCAAATGATCAATGGTATAATTACCATGTATGTATTCAGTGCTTATAATTAAAGAAAATCTTTCGGATTCTGATATTGAATATTGTATTAGGTTTAACATTTCAATTTTAGTGAGAAAAATACATAGCCTCGGATGGAATTCGAACCCGCGTTCTACGACAATCGGTTTCAGACGCCATGACCACTAGGTCACCAAGGCACGCCGTCCGAACAACGAATTTTAACTCTCTAAATGATTTTAACCGTCGCATGGGGACGGAGCATTATCCAACCGATAGAAGAGTTTTTTCAAAAACTTAACTTTCGTATTGAAATTAAAATCCTTCACAATTTTTATTATATGACTTTTAAAGCACTAACGGCAAGCAATGGCAAAGTTTAGTCTCGCTAAGCAGGCATTAGTGATTTAAAAATCAAATAACAAAAATATTCTCCTTTATGTGAATAGCACCTTTATTTAGCACATGGTTTATGCGTGTGTCCAATAACAAAAAACTTGGAGCGCGTGGCCTAATTTACCAATTAGTAACATTTTTTAACATAATTATCGATCTGTATTATCGATTAGATTTTAACCGTCGTATGGAGATGGAGTGGCACCTATTGAACTGCTTTGACAAAGCACTATCCAAACAGAGCACTATCCAAACAGAGCACTATCCAAACAGAGCACTATTCAAACAGAGCTGGTTGTTTTTATACTAAATTGCAATGTTTAGTTTCACTAAGCAGGCTTTAGTGCTTTCAAAAGCATATAACACTACATGCGTAACGATACATCCATACTCACACTTTCGCATTTATAATATTACAGCTGTAAAATACGTGCAATATATATAAGCAGGACTACGTCGATTCGATAACATTGCAATGGATATTCTTCTGGCTTATTCACATCACTTTTTTATGTTCACATGTTTCCCGTCTCATTTTGCTCGCTGTTGAAACTTTATATTGTTTTGGAATAAATCTCTCGAAAACCAATGAATTTTAATTGAAGAAAGACAATGTCCATCGCCGGGATAACACGGCTGCTGCTCCCGTCCTTAATATGTTGTCTGTAAATAGTATTTTTATTTGCAGGGTACGATTTACGTTCCGATTGTTGATGACAACGTGGAACGATTGGGATACACTAGTACAGTAAGTTGTTATTTCTGTTTAAAACAAACCGGATACCCGTTTTACTTAGTCCACCATGGCCTACATTACATACATATTCTTATGTATTTTCTTATACCGTGACTACTTCATAACTTATTTAAAAGTTCAATATATCTGTGAAAACATCGTCGAAATCTACACATTGGTTTCTATTTAGATTTTAAGTCCCTAACATCCTAATATAACAAAGAGAAAGACAGATATGATAAACATGATCATGTTATATTTTTTACACTTCATGACAAGTTTCTATAAACAATATATCAGTACACGTACAGGTACCAGTAAATAAAACATTTAGGCATACATATCTAGGTTTTATTTCACATAATTTTACATAGCAATAAAATTATTGATATGTAAAATTGTGTGAAATCTGACATATCCATGTATTCTTCGCATTTTCAATTGATCCGAGTTCACTGGCTGCGCTCCGCGGTTTCACTCGTGTGGTGTTGAATGATTATGATGATAAATTTGTGAATATGCCTATCCTAAATTCTAATGGTGAAGAATGTATATAATCGGACCAGTATTTTTTAATTTTGTTAGTTACAGAACAAATACAAAAATACAAAACTTTCCTCCTTACAATATTAGTATCGATAAAATGTATTAACTACTTCATATTGTAATACAGATTAAATAATATTTTAGTTGGACATCTTTTAAATTGAAATAAAATTAAAATATACACACTTTATTGAATGGTACCTATCATAATGATTGTGTTGGCCGAAAGCCGATAGGCAAGTATACCTATACAAAAAATACTATAGACGGACACCAGGGGTTCCGAACAGATGTGGTTGGCAGGGCTCCCTAACAAGGCAAGAAAGGCATACAGTAAGCTCACTCACCTGGCGAAGTGGAGGGTTTATAAGAGCCACGCAGCTTCCTTGTTTGTCCCAGCGCTGGGCACACAGACAATCCGTAGACAAAGAGTCCCACATTCACGCATCAACGTCTTGCACCACACAATTGTTCCTGATGCTGCTACAGTAACTTCTGGTCTTTCGCGGTCGATTACGAGAACCAACGATACGAACTTGCGATAGGATCCTTAAGAAGATTTTTAGATTTTTGAGGATTCAATGGCGGTTAGTACACGCCACGACGCAATTTTCACGACTCATGCGTCGTTCCTTCAAGCAGCGCGTATGCGCAGCTCGTAGGATCCGTTCAATCCAACCCTTTCCGTTCGCGCGCTCGATTTGAATGACGAGCAAAGCGTGCGAAGTTTGAGTGAGCTAATTTGCACACAATGCTTACAATGGTAAGAATTCCTCACAACCACAACTATATACGGCCCAAACAATGATAATTATTATAAATGCTATATCCATACAGATAGATGAATGAATTTTTGTAACTCTTCCATACCACCTACTAAACCTTTATGGCTGGACATGAACACAGCTATAGATAACCTGAAGTCCCACACACACACACAAATGCAGTTAGTGTTATATAAGGCCTTTGATAATTAGTGCATAATATTGAACAGGGTTGCGGCGCCGTTTTGTGTTCACTCGCACCGTGGTTCTTCCGCGGAGCGGTGAATATGGGTTCATAATAATTAAAAACACATGTATTTTTTCTTTACCTAAGTAACATAGACTATATAGGATTCATCATCAGGGTGAATGTAGCATTCCACTTTCCAATGGTGAAAGAATTTTTGTAATCGGTCCAGTACCTTTTGAGCCAATTTGATACAAACATACTTACATACAAATCTTTCCTCTTTATAATATTAGTATAGATAATAAATAAACTATATCATTTTGATCATAATGATAATTATTATAAATGCTATATCCATACGGATAGATGAATGGATTGTTGGTACTCTCTACCAACTACTAAACCTTTATGACTGGATATGAACACAGCTATAGATAACCTGAAGTCCCACACACACAAATGCAGTTAGTAATATATAAGGTCTTTGGTAATTAGTGCACAATATTGAACAGGGTGGTTCAAAATTGGGGGTAGGTATGTAATAATAATAATAATAATTTTTATTAGTTCAACAGTAATATGCTTAGACATATTATGTACAAATTTACATAAATACTTATTAAAATTTGTTACATTAGCAGCACTAGATATTGCGGTAGGATACCCTGTGTTTACAATATCTTGGTCTCCTCCGGGATACAAAAACATTACAGATGCAGTTATTGTGATTAGTAATTAAATAAGATTCAAATGTGAAACACTTTAGAGTATGTTCTTCTATAATAATAATAAATGCATTACATATAAAATTTTACATAAATTAAATTGTTTATTGACCGACATACTGTTGGCGAATGGCGAAAATGTCTTGCGTAGTTACTATTATGAGTTCTGTAATGTAGCGGCCCCGTTTTACGTTCAGTCGCACTGTGGTTCTTCCGCGGACCGGTGAATATGAGTTCATAATGATTAAAAAAACATTTATTTTTTCTTTCATTTTCATGACCAGTTATCGATTCAAAACCTTATATATATAGTGCAGTTCGTAATATACAAAATAGCTCGTTTAGTTGGGAAATACAATAAGATTTATTCATCTCAGAGATCTACTTAAACAATCAATATGGAAATAGAAGTAATATTAGCTATTTTCTTCATTACGACCGAGTTTAGTGCCCGAACTCAGTGCAAGTATTTTTATTTCGAAATGCAGTTTCTTTTCTACAAAATCAATGACAGGGTTAGAAAGCCTCTCATAGACATAGAAGAGATCTTTGTATGCCTTATAGTTTCAATGTTACCCATACTGACATTACTGACACATTTATATGACACTCTGTATAATTTATAAATTCGAGTTAAATTTTCTATTTGATTTGATTAAGTACATTAAACAATTGCAACATTTAAGTGCAGTCAAAGAAACAATAAACTTGATTTAAAATTCATACATATATCAGTCTAAGTCTAATAAAGTGAATCTATTTTCTACCGACTTCCAAAAAATAGAGGAGGTACTCATTCGTTTGTATTTTTTATGTACTCGTATGTTTTCTCATAACTTTCGCCTGGGTGAACCAATTCTCAAAATCCTTTTTTTGTTTGAAAGCTGGTGCTTCCCGTGTGGTCCCATTTAATTTTATCAAATTCGATCGGTAGTTTTTGAGTTACACTCCAATAGCTAAATAGAAATGAAGTCGGTTTGAAATTTTTCATATTGTACTTGTTTTAGACCGAAACACAGACGAAAGCATACGTGCTAAGTACAGACCGAAGCGTAGTGAAGACTGTGCTAAGAAGCGTGGACATCAAGAGAGCAGATGATGCCGACTGGCTCACCATCGAGGCCCTTAACAATGGAGATAAGACACCTTTGCAAGCACCTAATGTAAGTATTGATAAGTAATTAAGAATAAGAAGAATGAGAATACGTTTAATATGAAATAATAATAGGTTACAAAACTCAGTAGAACACAGCACCCATACTAGGATATAAACCTGTATCGTGAGAGGCCGTGTCTTCCCATATTGTTGTCTAAGATTCGACATATATCTATATATTTTTGCGTTCTCTATAAACATAAGTATTTTGAAGTATGTTTATTTTAGTGTTAAGAAGTAGGCACATTATACAAAAAGTAGAAGTTTACTAGATTACTTACAATTATAAGTACTGATAAAGTTCGCAGGACGGCGTTGGATGCAGGGCGCTTTCAACCGGCCCCATTGAAAATTTGTGAGGGAGGCATATGTTCAGCAGTGGACGTCCTACGGCTTAGGTGATGATGATGATGAATGTAAGTATTTACAGTTATATTTTAAGACTCGCAACACTTGATAGTGCTTGCGATGGCATCGATTTTAGAATAAACTAGAATAAACTTTTCAAAGTCAAAGTCAAAATCATTTATTCAATTTAGGCATCAAAGACGCACTTATGAACGTAAATTTTTCATTATAATGTACTTTAAAGCCTACCGCCGCGTTCCAAAATACATAGAGCCAACCGAGAAGAAGCGGCAAGAAACTCGGGGCCATTCTTTTTATATAGATGTTTTTACAATGTTTTTACTTAGGTACTACAAATATTAGCTCCAGTGTGTTGCCATACAAAAGAGAACATAATAATGGTATCAGTAGGGCAAGACACGCTACACTTTGACATCTTAGTACACGAGTAGATAGATCCTGGAGTGATCAGTCCCAAGCTGTTTTATCCTCCAAGTAATCCGAAATTTTGTAATAACCTTTTTGACAGAGTTTAGTTTTAATAGTAATTTTAAACTTATTAATAGGCAAATCTCGGATAACATTGGGAACTTTATTATAGAATCGTATACATTGTCCCATAAAAGAATGACTTATTCTGTGGAGACGCGTTACATGTACGGATAGCTTGTGCTTATTTCGCGTGTTGATGGAATGAGCATCACTCCTTTTATCAAAACTGCTAATGTTTTTCTTTACATACATTAGATTTTCATAGATAAACTGAGAGACAACAGTTAGAATGTTTATGTCTTTAAATTTCTGTCTAAGGGAAACTCTGGGAGCCAAACTGTAGATCGCTCGTATAGCCCTTTTATGCAGTATAAAAATAGAATTAATATCTGCAGAACTTGTGTTTTTTCTCTTATTGAAAAAGTAATATCGAAATGGCACACCACAGGTAACACTCAATTCAATTCAATTTCAAAATATGTTTATTCAACATAAACATTAAGCAATTGTACATTTCTAGTGTAGGTTTAATCCTAGAATGCGAAACACCTTATGAAATAGGGTATGTTTGTCAAGCTAAGTGTATGTTTACTAAGTATTCCATGTGTAAACATGTAAGTGAAAGTGACGTAACAAGCTATCATTACAATTCAAAATTATGAACGCTTTAGTAACAGCATTATATTTAAAAACTAGTTTCTACACAAATAAAAGTAACCTAGGAGCTAGGTGAGTTTCAAAGTTAAATGAAAAAGATCACGGCAGTTCGCAGTTAGCAACAGAAGAAACTTGTGACTCCCGCACAATCACGCAAACAAAGGTTACGGTCGCGCGGTAGGTAACAATAGTGTATTAACAAGGTAAGTAAAAGTAAATATCTTTAAGTAGAACGTCATCCCTACTAGCGTTGATTCACGCAAGCTTAGCGCGAGACGCGTGCAGGGATGTCAACATCGCACCTACGAACAAATCTTCAACCACGACCACTATGCCGGCACTCACTTAATAATTGCCGGCAAGCGTACCCCGCCCCTACCCCACCGCCTCTTCCCACTTGTTACGTATTTGTCGCGAAGACGTTCTACTTACTCGGGTCCGCGTGCTCCAAGTACTTTGGTATTACTATACAGACTGTATGTACCTTTACGTCACACCGTGTGGTCATAGTGTCTAGCATGGACCCGGAGAAGACGCCTGCTTGAATCACGTCGAAAAATTTAATTTTTAGGGTACTTCCGTACGTCCGAAAGAAAAAGGAACCTTTAAAGGATTCCTTTTTGGTCCGTCTGTCTGTCCAGAACCTTTTTCTTAGGAACGCCTAGAGGTATCACATTAAAATGTATATTTGCGGTCTCGAAAAGTTGTAAAAAAATCGAACATGTTAGTCACCAAAATCAAAAGATATAACCGTTCATGGCGCATATTTGGCGTAATTTTAATGTGATGTAAAGCGAATTTACTACTACAAACTTATTATATGCGGTTGGTGCAATAATATTGTCTAGTGATCGAGTAGAGAGATAAGTTTGTCCATTGACCTAGTTTGTCTTTAGTTAGAGCAATAGTGTTAGATGCTTTATTATTGTACGGAACCCCTTGGCGCGCGAGTCCAACTCGCACTTTGCTGATTTTTTATTTCATCAATAAAATCTCTTAGTCAGGTACCCTAATGTGTGTACCAAATTTTATCAAAACCAGTCGGTAAATAGCGTAGCAGCAAACTTCCCCCTTTTAGGAAAAGGACCCCCCTCCCCCCACTCAAAAATCGCTGACAAAAAAAAAATTGAATAGTATAACATGCATACCAAGTTGCATCAAGAAAAAGGCGACCTGTACAGGAAGACCAACATACAACCTAACAAACATACGGACAGATGAAAGTCAATATGGCCAGTTAAAGCACAGACCCTTCGCTCGCTCGATAAATAAAGCTATGTAAAAACAAAATAGAACGGAAAACGAATAAAAATGTTTTATCCCTTTGCAAATTTTGCTACACTTTATTTGTCTACGCTTGTAGAGTTCGTAGCAGTCGTAGCTTCGTAGACATCATAGTACTTGAAATGATTAAGGCAACCAGCCGTGCGATTCTCTAAGAGCAAACATCGTTGCATATTTGAGAAATTCCGCGGAACAACGACGAGATGACAAGAAACTTTGGAACAAAGGTGATATCTCATATGTATTTGACATCGGTGAGCTCGATGATCGCAACTACGATTAGAGAATCGCACGGCTGCAGTACAACTCTCTGAGCAAAGATCGTTTCATGTTTGACAACATCCTATAGTAATTGACGACGGAAAAACAACCTAGTTATATCAAAAATCTCACCTAGTCGTCCAGTCTTTTTATCGCTGTAAGCACTTTATTGTTGTTCTCCCAGGGGCTTATCTCTCTCCCTCGCTCCGGACGCTGGACAGCTTGATGATGATGCATTCATCTCCTAGTAGTTTAAGTTTTATAGAAAGTCAGTCTGTAATTGGTCTTCATCTTGAACGATTTAATAATTGAATTGAATAAATAAAATGTATATCAAATTTAATTAAAATTATTATTTTTAAAATCATAATCACAGGTTTTCCCAGTTTGACTAGACCAGCCTTGTGGACTTTCCGCGAAATTTGCGCATGACTACTATTTGAGACCCCGAAATCGGTTTCGCGAGTATATTGTTTTATTCGGAAGTGCGGAAACACGAACCAAATAAATTCATCTCCCCGGAAAACCATGTTTTGTGGCGACTAACCACGGTTTTCCCAGTTTAACTACTGTCAACAAGGGCGACATCTCTTATTTGACTTCCAGTGAGCTCATCTACGATCGCTACGACGCAGCATTTCTCAGAGAATAAAACGGCAGAATACAAACTCGTTTTTATGTATTTTGAAAGTTAAAGTCCAAACATACGACAAAGTAGGTCAAAGTTGGCGTTCCATGAGCAACATTTGATATGAGTCAAAGATTTTCGTAGCCGCGTAGCTTCGTAGCGATAGCCGTAGCACTTGTAGCGCATTGTATATATATCATAATCTAAATAATTGAGGTATATTCATTTTAGATTAAATCAGCCGTGCGATTCTCTTAGAGCAAACTTCGTTGCATCTTTGAAAACATCCGTGAAACAAATGACGGGATGACAAGAAACGTTGTATAAACAACCTTGTGTACAAGGGCGATATCTCATAAAGTATTTGATATCGGTGAGCTCTTCGACGAGCACATCGACGAATTATTAGAGAATCGCACGGCAGTACGAGACTACGCGATCCTATTTAGTAATAGGCTTAGTGACCTAGGCTGTACGTCTACCTGTCTGTATGATGGTCTATTTATATTACCTTTATAACGCTGTATCTTTTGTGTGTGTGCTAAAACTCAGCTAACGCTTATGGATATCACAGTAATATAACTATGTAGCAATTAATTGTATAGTTTATTTTATATGATATGAACTACTGTAATCGTATATATTATAATACCTACAATTAATGTATAATTATAACATATAATTATCTTGTAAATTACAAGCTGCTCTCCGCCGTTTCACCCGCGCGATGATGGATTATGATGATAATGATGAATATTATCTAGTCTATGTTACTCAAGTTGAATGTGGCTTTCCAATGGTGAAAGAATTTTTGAAATCGGTCCAGAACTTTTTGAGCCAATTCGTTACAAACATACATACATACAAATCTTTCCTCTTCATAATATTAGTATAGATAAATATATAAATTAATTAAAAATAAAACTGTTATAGGTAAGCGGGTCAACATTTCACAGAACAATGTGTTATTATGGCGGATATCCCATCCAACAATAAAAATTATAAAACAAATTGGTAAAATATATAAATGCGTTTTTTTTTTCTTTATTTGTTTGTTCTATCGTAAAACATTCTATATAACTTAATGTTCAACTTGGTATTATAGTTAAAACAGTAAGTAATAAAAACCAGCCCAGTGCATATCGGGCTTGGGCTAAGGATAAATACGTATATTTTGTGAATTGGTATGGCGTACGGAGCTTAGCACGAGCACGACTCGCGTTTTGCCATTTTTATACTTTGTAAGGTTTGTGTTTGTGAAACACCAAATACCATATCCTACGTCCAAATATTCCATCTTCATAATGTTTTATGATATTGATAATCCCTTTCCTTCCTTTTTAATGTATAGTTTTTTAATCTATATATATATATAAAAGCGAAATTTCACTCACTCACTCATCACGAAATCTCAGAAACTACAAGTTCTAGGAGTTTCAAATTTTGCATGCGGGTTCTTTTTAGGACGTAAGTACTCACTAAGACGGGATTTTATGAAATTCAACCCCTAAGGTTTTTTTTGGGTTGATAGTTTGTATGGAACTTTGTTACTGCGAGTTCTAAAAGTTTAAAATTTTGCATGGGGGTTCTTTTTTGGACCTATGTACTCACTAAGACGGGATTTTGTTAAATTCGACCCCTAATTGAAATCTGTAATTGCCGTATCCCGCGAGGCCACGTGAGCGAAGCCGCTGGCGGGTCAGCTAGTTCCATATATTCCATTTTGTTATAATAATAATAATAAATTTTTATTTGTGAGAAATGTAGGTACAGTAGTTCTTATAGTTAAAATAGAAAGGATCCATTACATTCTGCCTCATCAAGGCGTGCAAAAATAGTTTTAAGTACAATTTTAAAATAAAGTATTTAAATGTATGAACCTACCAAAATTATTAATAACAATGTCAAACCTTAAATGTAATCTTGCAAACAAATTGAAAGCTGATTTAGATTACATAGAAATTATATTAGTCACATAGAAGTCTGCTTAAATTTTAATGTCAATATTAAAATTGTAAAATATTAAATGTCAGCACAATATACCAATGCGCTACGCGTTAGCGTGACGCAAAATCACAAAAATTCAGTTAACAAATTTATATTGGGGGAGAGTGCAATTGAATTGACTGCAAATACAATTTTGAATATGCCGCGTTGAAACGCTCTCGACTGTCTGGCAACAAACACTTGCATGTTTTAAGGGAGTACAGCGCCATCTATGTTAAGGATCCACCAACTGAATGTTAGCTGTGAAGTCACTATTATCTAAGCTGTGTATGAGTGCAGCTGCAGAATATCTGTACCAAATATTAACCGACCAATTAAGGTATACAGAAGCCATGGCACAAACAATTTGCGAAAATGTATTCGTATCGTAAGCGTCAACGTGTCGCACTTCGGTTTACAAACTATGAGTTATCTGTGTCACAGTTGGCCTAGATAAATGACAGTTTGTCTTGTTTCACGTGAACGATACGTTACACTTACGCAGTTATTCATGTTAGACCCACAGAGCGCTGCATGTTTGCGACAGCCAAACTGTAGCTAACACTATATTAAACAAGGACGAATATGTAAAATTTGGCGAAACAATGGTTTGATCAAAAGCAGCTACCCTGTTCCGAACACAGATATTAAAGATTATCTTGTGACAGTGTAGTCTACAGGTTTGCATTGCATATATTGCCATAGTGCGAGTGGGCTGACTCGCTGCCGCTTCATCGACCAACTATAAGTCCCTATACCTACTAGCGGCAATTTAATTATGCGAGTTGTCTTAGTCAACACTAATTTAGTTTCATGTAATATCTCAAATCATCATCATATATCAAAGTTATGTAGAGTTCTGGGTGAAGCGAGGGGTTCAAGCCGCCCAAGACGAAGACAGGCTTTATTCTCGAGGTGAATACTCTACTTTTCTTACGTACTGCGAGACATTTAAACTAAAAAACAAAACTTATACTTAATATTCAAGTTGGACATACTTGTCCAGTAATGGGGGGATCATATAGTGAGACTGAACGCACGACTCGACACACCGCTACATCACAGAATAGATAGCAGTGACACGAGACATACCTACGCGCTTAGAATAGGTAACGGGCAGCCCGGGCCGCCCGGGCGAGTCATCGTCCACACGTTGTACCTATTCTAAGTAGGTAGGTTACGTGTACATGTCTCGCGTTGTTACTGTTATCTATTCTGTGATGTAGCGGTGTGTCGAGTCGTGCGTTCTGCCTCACAATGTTTCTTAGATGTAGAGCGGCGCATATGGGTTCATAATAATAAAAAATATACATATGTTTTTTTTTTCTTCCGTCACCAATTATGGATTCCAAACCACCCGGTCAATATTGTGCACTAACAAACAAAGTCCTTATATAGTTGGCCTCGGCTCGAGGTCAAACTGATAACAACTAGAAGGGATTGACCCCGTGGGCGCGCGATCGACGGCCAACTCTTATTACCCCTGCTACATGACTTCAATTAAAATTCTCTACAAGGAAGCATTTTCTTAACTTTCCTTATAGAGGTCCCATCACATTATAGAGGTCACAGATCACAATGTATATTTATAATTACTTATTATGATTGTCTGACTGAGTAAACGCAAAGTATAAACCACTAGGACTATCATCATCATCATCATCATCTCAGCCGTAGGACGTCCACTGCTGAACATAGGCCTCCCCCATGATTTTCCAAAAGGACCGGTTGGAAGCGGCCTGCATCCAACGTCGTCCTGCGACCTTCCTCAGGTCGTCTGTCCACCGTGTCGGTGGACGACCTACGCTGCGCTTGCCGGTCCGTGGTCTCCACTCCAGAACCTTTCGGCCCCATCGGCCATCTGTTCTGCGTGCTATGTGCCCTGCCCACTGCCACTTCAACTGGCTGATCTTCTGGGCTATGTCGGTGACTTTCGTTCTTCTACGGATCTCCTCATTTCTGATTCGATCACGTAGAGAAACCCCGAGCATAGCCCTCTCCATAGCTCGTTGTGCGACTTTGAGCTTGTCTATGAGGCCCATAGTAAGAGACCACGTTTCAGTGCCATAAGTCATCACTGGTAACACACATTGGTCGAAGACTCTTGTCTTGAGGCACTGAGGTATTTTTGACGAGAAGACTTCGCGAAGTTTCCGGAACGCTGCCCAGCCGAGTTGGATTCGACGATTGACCTCTTTCTCGAAGTTGGACCTGCCTAGTTTGACTGTCTGTCCCAGGTAGATGTACTCGTCAACAACTTCGAGAACTGAGTTCCCAACTGATATTGGGGTAGGTACAACATGGGCATTAGACATAATTTTCGTCTTATCCATGTTCATCTTAAGACCTACCCGTTGGGAAACTCGATGGAGGCCTTCGAGCATTGTACTGAGGTCTTCCATGGATTCTGCCATGACTACAATATCGTCGGCAAATCGAAGGTGAGTGATGTATTCGCCGTTAATATTAATGCCAAGTCCTTGCCATTCCAGAAGCTTGAAGGCGTCTTCCAATGTAGCGGTGAACAGTTTCGGAGATATAACGTCTCCCTGTCTCACGCCTCTTTGCAATGGAATTGCCTTCGAACTCTGCTCCTGTACTCGGACTGACATGTAGGCGTTTTTGTACAAACACTTCAGCACTTCAATATACCGATAGTCAATACGGCACCGCTGGAGAGACTCAAGCACTGCCCACGTCTCGATCGAATCAAAGGCTTTCTCATAGTCCACAAACGCTAAACAAAGAGGCAAGTTATACTCTTCGGTCTTCTGTATAACTTGCCGTAGCGTGTGGATGTGGTCTATGGTACTATAGCCTTTTCGGAAACCGGCTTGTTCCGGAGGCTGGAATTCATCAAACCTGCGACTGAGACGGTTCGTTATGACCTTCGAAAACAGCTTATAAACATGGCTCAAAAGCGAGATGGGTCTGTAATTTTTAAGTAAAGTGTTGTCACCTTTCTTGAAGAACAGCACCACCACGCTTTTATTCCATGCTTCTGGCGTTGAACCTTCAAGTAAGACGGTATTAAAGAGCTTCTGAAGGACTTTAAGTACCGGTGTTCCACCCGCTTTCAGAAGCTCAGATGTGATACCGTCGTCACCAGGCGTCTTGTTGTTCTTAAGCTGTTTCAAGGCCATTCTAATCTCGTACAGGCTGATGTCCGGTATAATGAAAAAATAAAAATATGTGATATCTTCGGTATAATGTCGGGTCAGCTTGGCTCTTGGGTCTTTGGCCGAGCTGCTAACAGGTTTAGCGACCGAGGTGTATAGCTGTCCGTAGAAACTCTCTACCTCTCCTAATACTTCTGCTTTGGTCGACGCTACACTGCCGTCTTCTCTCTTCAGCTTCGTCAACTAGCTTTGCCCAATAGACATGTCTCTTGCAAACACTTTGGATCCTTTTTTCCGCTCTATCGTCTCTTTAATACGGTTTGTATTAAAGATCCGGATGTCGTGTCGCAAGGACTTCCATATTCGTTTATTGAGCAGCCTATATCAGCATATTGAGCAGTCTGTCTATATGCTTCAGCATTATCCGAAGACTGCAGTTTCAATGGGCGTCGTTCAGCCATGAGGTTGAGGGTATCGTTGGAGAGTTTATGTGGCCTATCTGTACGGTGGGGTTTAAAGTACTTGGAACCCACTGTATGGACAGTTTCTACTAACCTGTTATTGATCTCGTCCACTGAAGCGATGTTCTCAAGGCAATCGAAGCGATTGGATAGCTCAAGTTGAAAGCTCTCGGGGTCTTGAATACGGGCACGAGTGGGTCGGAGCGTAGACTTCATCAGACGAGACCTCTCCAGTTTGACATTAATATTCACCGTGCCTCTTACCATTCGGTGATCACTACCGGTTTTAACCCTGTTGATCACGGACACATCAGTGAATATTTGCCTTTTGGTGGTCATAATGAAGTCAATCTCATTTCTCTTGGAACCATCGGGACTCAGCCAGGTCCATTTCCTGTGAGGTGGCTTCTGAAAGAAAGAGTTCATCATAAAGAGTCCCTCTTTCTCCAGGAAGTCGGCCAACCTCTGTCCCCTACGGTTCCGTTGTCCATATCCAAATTGCCCCACTTTCAACTCATCCTCGCTTCTTACCCAACTTCGCGTTGAAGTCCCCCATAACAACTAGAAAGTGCGTTTCAGAGGTATGTATGGCCCGACTAATGTCCTCATACATATCCTCCACCTCATCATGCGGGCGCGACTTCGTCGGTGCGTATACCTGAATGACCTTCAGCGAATATCGGTTGGATACTCTGAGTATTAGGTATACGACCCTATTGGAAACGCTATCGATCCTAACTATGTTGTTAGTAAGGGACTTGTGGACGAGAAAACCGACACCACCTTGGGACTGTTGGTCGCCCTCCCGGTAGTAGAGTAGGTTACCTGATTTCAGGGTTATCGTGTCCTCACCCGCTCTACGGACTTCAGATAACCCCACAATGTCCCAGTGTAACTTACTCATTTCTTCTTCCAGCTCATATATCTTCTCGTCTGTCCTCATTGTGCGTATGTTGTGTGTCACCAGGGCCAGTCGTCGTCGTTGGGGGTGGTAGCCGGGCGTCTGCCGGGGATTCTTAGCACCCCCTGCCCCACCGTTACCGTGGCCGCTACCGTAGCCAGGAATAGCGGGGCTGCCGGGGACTGGGGGCCTGGTTCCTAATGTGTCCGTCATTGGGGGGATTTTGCCAATACTCGCCACGCTTGGCAGGCGGGTTGGCGAGCGCAGTTTTGGGGTTTTAATACTGGGAAGGTGCTGCTGCCCACCTTCCGATTGTTATCCCTTAGCAGATTTTTACGCACCCACGGGTAGAGTTGGGGGGGTACTATTCTAAACCGGTACCCCACGGCAAGGTCCACTAGGACTATACTATTTCATATTTATAAGTATATAAATAATATAGTTCGTAATTTTTCTCGAAGAAAGTAAGCCAAGAGTCACAAATTTAATTTTGTTTATTCCTAGATTTTGATTTTACTCACTTGTTTTTTGTTTTTTTTAGTGCCAGTCTCCTGGATGTCAGTCAAGGGTGAGTTAAAACCTAGTAAATATTGATAAGAGGCCTAGCACGTGGTAGATCGGGCTCCTGCGCCTCCTACGATTCATATCCCGACAGCGAAGGGAATATTCTGCCGCTCCCTAACTTAGAAAAAGATTTAGGAATGGAAAGGTAAATGGTATCAGCTTTGATAGGAGCAACATATTTACTTCGTTACTATGTCAATTAAGGGAAGTGTTTCATACAAACCTTTTCCTTCTTTTTCATACAAACCTTTTTGGTATCCATCAAGGGGACTGGACCGTAGTGGATTAAGTAACTCTTCTTTCTGCGAAGATCAGGGTCCCAGCAATGAGAACTGAGAATGGTACTTATTGTGCTAATAATGTATATGACATCATTCATCACACATAGGAGCAAGATCAAATTAAGTCGTGGATGCAGATAGTCGTCCTGTTCAAGGAGTTGTCGTACAGTACTCTATTAATGCAGTTTTTTTAACACTAAAATCGATGACGTGTTTCCTAAGAAGAGATCCGAGAATGCGTTGTACGTCTGTTGTTGTATAGTTTTAGACTTGCCCATACTGACCGTTCTAAATGGCCCAACCTTTATATATACGTAGTTAGATTCGCGAATTTGTCATATCTTACGCACACACACTTTCTTATAAATGCCTATTGAAAACATAAAGGCATATCTAATAGCAGTTACGACTTTGTCGTGGTCACGGTATAGTGTATGCCGTCAACTCTCATAATGGCCTATGCTTTATTCGTTGAATGCACTCCTGTTACCAGGACCTAGCCAAAACAGCTACGCATAATACGACAGTCGTTAATAAGAAATCGTGTAGACGCAGTGCAAACTAGCTCGAATTGTGTACTATTCAACACTACTGAAACTATAAAATAATTCGAAAATAATACAGCAACTGGAGACTTACCATAGAACACAGTTCAAATATCAGTATCCATGGGTAAAAGAACCGGTTGGAGCCAGCCTGCATTCAACGCCGTCCTGCAACCTATATCAGGCCGTCTGTCCACCTTGTCAGTGGACGACCTACCCTGCGTATGCCGGTCTGTGGACTCCACTACAAAACCTTTCGACCCCATCGCCCATCTGTTCTACGTGCTATGTGACCCGCCCACGCCACTTCAACTAGCTTAACCTCTGGTTCATATCGGTGACTATTGCTCGTCTATGGATCTCTTCATTTCTGATTCGATCACGTAGAAAAACCCCGAACATAGCCCTAATATGTAATGTGTATCTAATGAAATAAACATTTCTTTTTTAGTGTCAAAGTATGGGGTGTCAGTCAAATGTAAGTATCGGTGGAATAACATGTACAAAACCTACACTTCCACAATAATGACACGAGGCTGCCAGATAAAATTACTCAGCAAACTCTCGCAGTGGAAGTATCGAAATAAAATAGATTCTGCAGACGGCTGGCTATCAAACGTATCTACATTGTCCTCGGTACAAGGACCTTACAAACGAAAAATATATCTCCCAAGATCTTCTCTGACAAGTCGTCGCCTACGCCACTAATGGGCGAACCTCAAAATCAAAAATTTTACAGGGGAGCCAAAAAACCATTTTTTTCGCCCGATATCTTAATTATTTTGGCCGTTAAATTTTAAATATTTCCTATAATGGAAATATTAAGATGCCAGTATATTCTATGATAATGGGATTACTGAATGCATATATTTTTATTATTTTCATGCCAGTGAATACTGATAAAAAATGATTTCAAAAAAGATACGCCTTTTAGTTGCGCTCTGCAAAACCAAGGATTATCTTTTACCCGCTTTTTTCTTAGAGTTATGGCTCTCTTTTGATATTAAAGTCGGTGAGTTATAATGAAATTAGATGATATAGGTACATATGTGTTGAATCCCAAATATATTTTGAGTAATATTTACAGTCAAAGTTCTTAATGCAGACATAATATGTAATTAATTAAAAAACTAAACGTTACAGCAGAAAACTAGACTAACTAGCTAGTGTTGAGTTACTGAAAATGAAAATGAAATCATTTATTCTGTATAGGCCTACGGGGGCACTTACAAATTGTCATATTACATTTATTAGTTCTTAAATCTACAACGGGATCGGAACGCGACCACGACTGAGAAGATCCGGCAAGAAACTCAGCAGGCTTGTCTTTTTACATATTTTTTTTATCGCCAATTTCTTAATGTATATAACAAATGTTACTTTATTTTAAGCTCCAGTGTGTTGCCTTACAAAAGAGACCATAATAATGGTATCAGTAGGGCAAGACACGCTACACTTTGACATGGTAATACACTAGTAGGTAGATCCTGGAGTGATCAGTCCCAAGCTGTTTTATCCTCCAAGTAATCCGAAATTTTATAAGAACCTTTTTGACAAAGTTTAGTTTTAATAGTAATTTTAAACTTATTAATAGGCAAATCTCAGATAACATTGGGAAGTTTATTATAGAATCGTATAGATTGTCCCATAAAAGAATGACTTATTCTGTGGAGACGCGTTACATGTACGGATAGCTTGTGCTTATTCCGCGTGTTGATGGAATGAGCATCACTCCTTTTTTCAAAACTATTCATGTTTTTCTTGACATACATTAGATTTTCATAGAGAACTGAGAGACAAGAGTTAAAATGTTTATATCTTTAAACTTATGTCTAAGGGAAACTCTGGGGGCTAAACTGTAGATAGCTCGTATTTTACTTGTTACTAACTAGAAATTTAACCATACCTATAAATTCAACAAGGACTGGCTTAGATATCGATTTTACACTTTAAATAGATCATTCAAGTACAATAACATTAATTTTAACGTATAAAAATCCTTGTTCTTACGAGATGATACAAAATCAATACTCTAACTAATCGATACAAAAAATACTGAAAAGTTTCATTTCCATTCTATATTAGCTGGTATCTTACTCATGGGGTAAACTTATATAATAACTTTTATATTGAAATTTATAGAGAGAAAAATTCACTTCTTCGGACGGGATTCGAACCCGCATCTTCTGACTATCCGTGTCAGACGCCATGATCATCTAGGCCACCAACTTCAACGTCTCCAACGTTCAGCGTTCTTCAAGTTTTCTGACAGTAATGCGATTCGACTCTAGGGAATCGATTTATAATATTATGTTCTCTTATTATATCATTAATCTTGCTATCTCTCAGTTTGAGACATTTTACACGACCCCTGGAGTTTCTTGGCGCAGGATTCCTGACTGATTAGACATAACCAAGGAATTACGAATGAATTTTTCAAATACTGCAAATGTGTTCTAAAAGAATGTTCTGCACACCTGGTATTTTGCCCATACAAAGAGAGATAATACTTAGGCGATCTTTGACGCCTTGAAACTTTGCCTTCAGGTAGGTGTGTCCGCTGCCTTGGTTCACATTCAGTAATATGTAGTAAAATGTAATCCCTCTTTAGAGAAGTTTCAACTGTATCATAATATTCGGCAATAATAACTTTCCGATCAACATCTGTAAAACGGTAACACTGTCCATTGTTTTCTTTGCAATTTGCTGCATGACAATATTCACCAACAGCTATTGGAGGTACAATTTTTTGTGGACGGTGATATGTATTAATTGCTGGCCAGTATTTCGCAAGGTTTCAGCCAGCTTACGACTTTCAACTTTTTCTTTATTGTCTAGATCAAATTCGAGTCTAGAACCTTCAACAGGATATTGTGCTTTAATATCGCATGTCGATTTGTTATTTGAAAGATTATTCTCCTAGATCTAATCCGGAGCTTTCAAGAGACTGAACAATGGTTTTATTTGTTTTATGTCTTTTCTGTTTATGAATTTGACATATGAAATATCTCTTGCAAAATGACTCCAGCATAAAAGTATATTGCTTCTAAAACATGTGTTGAAAACATCACCTTGGATCACATCTATCATCAGTTCACATCTATATGTTAAAAAACAAAGAACGTCCAAATAAACGTTTTCATCCATTTTACGCCCCAAGTTTAAAGTCAGTCACCTGACCAGTCAGCAAGTTTTCACAAGTTTGTGGTGTGTATACGTTATCGTCGGAAGCACTACATGTTTCTAGGTTTTCTAAAACTGAACTGAAAGAGGACTTATTGTAACCAACAGTGATCGATAAATCTCAATGTAGTTAGAACTTATATCATGATGGTTGACTACATCAATATCTTGTATTGTACTTCCATGCATGGTACAAGGTACGACTACTTTAAAATTTACTAAGCACAAAAATAAGGAACACCTGTCGCAGGAATTATATACATATATATACTTATATATCGTTTAGGCTGAAAAGTTCTTCACATGATCTTAACATCGGGAGATCCTGTAAGACTGTAAAAGAGTTCAATCTTCCGGGCTGGTATTCAACATGGTCATATACGCCCGATACATCCTTATTTTCTAATTGTTCCAAATTATCACTTTGGTCAGTAGAACAGTTAGTAATCGGTTATCCTTTGTCAGAATTTTGCATTTAGATTGCGATATACATATATTTTTATAGGGTTACTTGTATGTATTACCTTATACCTATTGATTTTAATCATGAGGGCCAAAAAATGTATGGTTATAGTACCAAAATATATGCTAAGTATTTATTATAGTTACGTAGTGTTTTCAAACAAAGAAGCACAATGTTAAATCACTCAATTGTTAAGTATTTTCCAAAAAATATAATGAAATAGACAACACACGCACTTATTTAATGTTTAGCCGGTGCCGAGGATCGCCAAACTGTAATGTAAACAAACAATAACAAGTCGCCACGAAAGGGCGAAACTGAGTTAGGTCTTTCTGCAATACTCTGTTGTCCCGCACATTAGGGCGAACCTTAAATTTCGCCTTTTTGTAAAATCCCACTAGAATTGATTTTGAAATACGCCCTGAATAAAACTTTGTTGTTTTTATGTTTAGAGATTCGTCTTTTTGCGACGACCTAGAGCTCGACAAATGGAGCATTTCTGCATATAAAACTCATTTTTGGCCATTTGTATGAGGTTCGCCCTTGTGCGCCGCAGGCGACGAAGTGCTTCCTAACTTAAAAAAGAATAGCAAAATTAGACTTACAATCAATTCCCGCTGCGTCGCACGTAGCAGTATCTACCCTGTAAGTCGGTTCGTAGGAAGGGAAAGAAATAGGCAGTGGGCAGGAGACAGGATAGGGATAGACCAACCAGACCACATCAGCTCAATCGATGCGGTGACTCATGGTATCCTGTTGTCCTCCATGTTTCCAAGCTTCGGTGTGCTTTCAGTCCAGGGTGCTCCAACCAATTAACACTTACTAACTTGTACTATTTAACACTCAACAGTGGACTGCACTTACTACCAAATTTACTTCAAATACTTATTACTTTAACAATCAAATTAATTGTTGAATTTCTCAAAATCAAAAAACGCTAGCTAGACATGACACCACAGATCAGCCAGCATCCGTCCATATCGATACAAAAATCAAGTGACGTTACAAGCGGTGCCCTCTAGCTACATTCGTCCCAAACACACAATATAACGCGAATTTAATTACGAGACACTGCAGTTTAAATCACCACCTTTTGAGGAAGGGCAATGATACGCGGGTGACGGAAGTGGGTATGGAGCCGAGAGCGGGACTGGTCTGCGCTGGTGCGGGTCAGCTCGAACATCAATTTTAGCACAAGATTATAGCTACATACAGCCGTCCGCGCAGGTTGTATGCTGGAAGACGACACTTTAGATAACGGCTCCTTTTTCCTTTTGAGGTACGAAACCCACAAAACAGTGTTCAAATTATAATTCTGCATTTTCAGTGCATGGGCGATACGTGCCGAAGTGGGGTAAGGAAAATATAGTTTAGTATTAGGACATACATTACAGAGGTATCTAGCTGAGTAAGAGTTCGGAACCAGACCCTCTGGTTACGAATTCTGACGACGGTGACGGTGGTTCTGGAGGTCATTGCTGTCTTTCGCTTAGTCTAAAAACTTTAGTACCAGAATAACTTTGGTTAGGTACTCATAGCTCGGAATTTTTACTACTTCCTGGGGACGCTGTAATTAGGTCCCAATTGTTTGCAAGCTTCTGCGTGTGTGGTTTAAATATTGCTACACCTTTTGTTTCATGCTGTATAAAAACATGTTTATGCAATGTCTTTGCTTAAATAAAAATTAGCAACAAATATAATACACCCTAAGAACATAATTGATAAGAATTGCTTAGAGTTTATTACCCGCTCTACTCGCTAGTGGATCTATTTGTTCTGGAACATGGTACTAATAGAGTCTTTTATAGTATTAATGTTTGGCACTTATTGGCACTTATTAATGTCCATTATAAGTTAATAAATAATATTGATGTCAATGAAGGTTGATGGAACAAAGATTTGGTTCCATCAACCCTCAACAATAGAACAAAGATTTCGTTCCATCAAAATGGAAATTATATAATCTTTTTAAGGGAAAAAATAATTTTCTCATATCTGTTTGATATCTGTTTTTTTCAGTGTGTAGGCCCAAGTTGTAATGCATATGTAAGTATTACAAATAAATGTTAAATAACATGCAATGCTTAGAAAATAAATAAAAAATTAAATTAAATAACATTAGTGCTGGGTTTCTGAGATACTTTATCTATTCGTTAAAGTTATTTGGCATCTTGACATTATTTTAGTCAGCCGTGCGATTCTCTAAGAGCAAACATCGTTGCATCTTTGACAACATCCGTGAAACAAATGACGAGATCACAAGAAACGTTGGACAAAATAACCTTGTGTTACAAGGGCGATATCTTATAAAGTATTTGACATTGGTGAGCTCGTCGACGAGCTCGTCGACGAATCATTAGAGAATCGCACGGCAGATAAGACGTCAAACAACTTAAGCGAATATAATAACCACAGTTTAAGTAGGCACCTCATTAGTGGTCACTCAAACGCTACAAGTACTACGACGAAACTTATCAACCTAGCGTTTTTGAATTGAAAACTTGTTTACCTGCGTTCAGCTGTTTTCAGTTGGGGACAAACTTAAGGGATCAAATATCATTATTTGCATGAATCATAGGTCATAAAAGTTGATGATATTTTAAGTTATGGTACTCCACAATTCCACCTTGATGGTATGCAACATTTTTAGTCAAACTTTGATCACGTCACCAACATGCTTGTGTCACGACAACGGCACGCTAGTGTTGTGTCACCGGCATGCTAGTATTGTGTCACCGGCATGCTAGTATTGTGTCACCGGCATGCTAGTATTGTGTCACCGACATGCTGTGTCGTGACACCGACTTGCTAGAGAATTTTTCACTTCTGTCGGCAGTCCCCAGACTGTGACTGCTTTTTTATGAGTTGATAGGGTAGTAGATAGTGTGTACCACTGTCTCACTTCATCATGATGCGGTAGATGGTGGCATGATCTAGAATGGTGACATGACAGCTGCCGGAACACAACGTTACGAAGCACCTTGTTTGACAGGTTTGAAACTTTCATCCAAGCTACGAGTATAACTGTTTCTAAATGTTTGTGTACAAGAATTGTACTCCGTATTACTATACCTTTTAAAGGTTTCTGTGTTATATTTATTTTACCACGCACGTGGTACCAGTGGCACCATGGCGCTGTAATATTTTAATATTTATTTATCACCATTTTTCACAAACACCTTACCGCTACCCTTCTTAGCGGACTATATAAAAAATATGTAACAATTTAATACTAAAATTAAATACTTACCTAACGCATCTACAGTTTAATAAATATACATAATAACTTTCAGTGCAACGGTCCCGGCTGTCTATCTATGGTAATTGAAACAATTGAATTCTATCTATTGTGATTTTCAATAAATAAGCCGTATTAGAATAAAGCACGAAATGTGCCATAATCAATGTAAATGTTCAATTGAAATTTATTTGGTGTCGTTTTTTAAAGGGCTTCAGGTCCCAAGCTAGGCAGAGCCTGTACTATGGTAAACTGATGTCTGATATACAGACTTATATACATATACACGCCCAGACACAGATCAAACAGACATGTTCATGAACACAAATGTTTGATCTGTCCGGGGGTCAAACCCGGGATCAGCGGCACAGAAGGCAGGGGTGCTACCAACTGCGCCAACCGGCTTGTCAAAGTTTATTAAATCATTAGCAGATTCTCAAAATACAATACCGGCATGATCATATCCTTTTTGACTGCATATTCATTTTTCAATCGCTTTCCGAATTAGGAGGAGGTTTTTGCATTGAAATTCTCTTGAATTAGGTAGATAAATATTTAAATATTATTTTTAACTGGCAATATACGTTGGGGATAGAATACATCCATATCGAATGTCTCTAAAGCGAGTGTTATCCCGGTTAATAAAAATAGTTAAAGGAGGTTTTTAATTTGAATTCTTTGCGAGTGTTTCTCCGTTTAAATAGTTTTAAAGAAGGTTTTCATTTTGACTTGTTTTATGTGTTACCTCATTACTTTTTTCTAAGAGAGATTTCGTTTACTGTTTTTTTTATTTGAGTGTTGGTGCTTCTCATATGGTCCCATTTAAATTTTATCAAGATCTGACACGTAGTTTTTTATTATAATAATTTATAATTAACATGGGTTATATTAGAATGGTAGTTTTAAATATTTTTTATTAAATGTATTGTAGTTATTGTAGGCTAATTAGCGTAATGGAAAGTGACACGTCTGCACGCTACCACAGTTGCAACGGTACCTACAGTTCTGCGCTACAATGAACTTGATCGTCATCCAAAGACAGTTTAATTAGTTTAATTCACCTATCAGCTTTACTTCGAGTGTCATTTACTTTTATCATCATTATATATCATACAAAATTGAACATCATTGGTCGGACGACTTTAAAAAGAATTTAGCAGATATAATTTGTAGATAAGATGAATCACTTTTGCAATAATAAACCGAAAAAAACGAGAAGCTTACGTATTGTCGATTTATCAATGGCGGGATGCAACGACGAGCGTACTTTAGTTATCAATTTACACCCCAGTTATCAATGTATACCTCACTTAGCAATTTACAATCCAGTTATCAATTTAGTCCGCAGTTGTTAATTTACACGCCAGTTATCAATTTACACTCCAGTTATCAATTAACACCCCAGTTATCAATTTACACTTCAGTTATCAATATATATCCCAGTTATCAATTTACATCCCAGTCATCAATATACATCTCAGTTATCAATTAACACCCCAGTTATCAATTTACACTCCAGTTATCAATTTACACTTCAGTTATCAATTAACACGCCAGTTATCAATTAACACGCCAGTTATCAATTTACACGCCAGGTATCAATTAACACCCCAGTTATCAATTAACACCCCAGTTATCAATTTACACTTCAGTTATCAATAAACATCCCAGTTATCAATTTACACGCCAGGTATCAATTAACACCCCAGTTGTCAATTTACACTTCATATTCATATTCATATTCATATTCATATCATTTATTGCATCATACATGTAACGGGGATCTTAAATATTACAATACTGAGTCATATATATACCCAATTCAGGGCATTGCAATATGAGTAGAAGCGGACCGATATATTGTTACATTTTTCGTCAAAATTTATCTTTAAAAAATTCGTCTAGACTATAATAACTTCTAGTGAGTAATAGAGTTCTAAGTTTAATTTCAAATATTTGGTCTTTATCTTGAGCTTTTATCGTATCCGGAATTTTATTATAAATTTTTACGGCCATGGTATTTGGGCCAGAACTGTGTATTTTTAATCTTGAAGAGGGTAGTATTAAATTATGTTTATATCTAGTTTCGTAACGTCGCGGTTGGTCAATTTTTTTGCCGAAAAATACAGGGTATTTTCTGACGAATTTGCAAATCTCTAAAATGTAAATTGATGTTAATGTCAGTATTTTAAGTTTGAAGAAATGAGGTTTGCAGCTATCTGGTTCTTTAATGTTACTTAATATACGTATACATTTTTTTTGCATAATAAAGATGTCTTGTGCGTCAACACTGTTACCCCATAGTATAACGCCGTATCGCAACCAGGCTTCTGCATAAGCATAATAAGCAGGCAGTGCTGTTTTCGCGTCTGTTACTTTTTTTAATTCTCGTAGTGCATATGTGAAGCTAGACAATTTATGTTTTATGTTTTTTATATGGCTCTTCCAATTTATAAGAGTGTCAATATCTATTCCCAGTAATGTAAATGGGGTGTAAAGTTATCAATTTACACCCCAATTATCGATTTAACCGCGTTTATAAATATCTTGAAGAAGGCTTTTTATGGACGAAGGCGGAACATTGATTGTCGTTTGTGAGATCCACAACTATTAAGCTTCACGTTAATCTCGTTTTATTGTTACGATACTTTATAAAACGTAAGTGGCAATAATACATTATTATTAATTATTATTTTCAGTGTATCGGAGAGAAGTGCACTGCAATGGTAATTCTCTACTTTATACATCTTGCTAGACCTCGCTAAAGCTTATAGCATATTAACTGTGTTTTGAGAGCTGACATTTTTTTGTCTATTTTAGTGGAGTAGTACTTTATTGATTCAGGCGTTACTTTGCGGAAATCCATTATCAAAAAAACGATATTAAAAAGTGACACTTCCGCTGAAAAGAATAACAATGATTTTGGCCTATTTGGGGGCGTGCACCACCCTCCCTCCCCGCATAAAATGCTAATAGGAAGAATACAAAATAAAAAACACAAGAAACCCCAATAAACCAAAACCGATTCGACACGTGTTTCGCCTCTACACGAGGCATCCTCAGGAGATGTTGACTCGTCGAGCGCTAGACCGACTGAGGTCTAGCGCTCATATCTAGCTCTAAATATTTTTTAATATCGTTTTTTTGGAGTAGTACGTTTGTACATCTGCCATTCCTCGATTATGTTTGATACCTACAGTTGCATCAAATGAAATTTGTACTCAAGTAGTCAGACTCAAGTCTCAGACACATTAAACAAATATCCAGACACACGAACGAGCATATTTTTATAAAACTAGTATCCACTCGTGACTTTGTTCGATTGGAATACGGTTATCGCCATCCCTTGAGAAATACCTGTTGAATCGGAATAAAAAGCACCCTATGTATTTATCCCGGGTATAAGCCATCTCCACAACAATTTTCATCCAAATCCGATCAGCCGTTTTTGCGTGACTCAGTAAGAAATATACAAACCACAGACCAATATATCCACTGGATATATTGGTCTGTGGATATATGGTCTGTGATACAAACAGACAAACTTTAACACTTCCCAACCCCTCACCCGTCCACTCGGATAAGAATGGAGTTTCTGTGTGCCTGGTAGGTTTGGCAGTTGATGAAATAATCTATGTGTGAGAACTTTTATTTTAGTAATATATTTATATTACAAAACAAGTTTTAATATATGTATTTAGTAAACATGGATTAAACTTTATTTAAAGGATAAGATAATTATTTTTTTATTTTTAAAAGTTATCGCATTTATATAATCGATCCGCTATTTTTACGGTCCATTGTATTTGCTCCGGGAAACGTCCTAGTTGTATGACCTGTTTTTCCCATTGGTACGCTATGTTACCTGTGGTGTAATGGGGTATTTCACTTTAACTAAAAATGCACTTAATCACAGATATTTTAAAATACTTCAACCCACTTCTGCAACTAGTTTTTTGCACAAAGCAGATTACACTCCACATGTCTAATGTACTTGGACCTAAAGAACACCAATTATTTGTAAGTAATTAGGCTTTGGCACGCCTTATTCTAAAAGGATTGAATGTAAACGAAGGAGCGACGCCTCGCTGCATTCTATTGCGTGTGGGGTTATACAGACGGACTACACTTTGTCGCTGGATACTAACGGGTTGAAAATATGGCAAATAAATGAAAAAATATGGTAAAATATGTATTATTTTTTATGTGAGCAAAGATGTACGTTGAAACCCAGCGCTACGTGGTAGGCAGTTATACTTACCTACTAGTAGCATAATGTTGAACTTATTCCTATTGTGCACAACCTAGCTGTTAGACACATTTAAGAGTAAACATTGTATAAAGTATTGTAACCTTTGACAATATTTAATTACTATGTAATCTCATGTTCCTATATAATGAAGTTTGTGTACAATAAACATTTATTCTTTCTTCTTTCTTTCTTTAATGATGCAGTATACAATTATTCTTATGCAGTATATAGCTCGCGGTTATATTCTACCGACTTCCAAAAAGGAGTGGTACTCATTTTTGACTGTCTTTTTTAATGTTTATTACCTCATAACTTTTGACTGGGTAAACTGATTCTCAAAATTCTTCTTTTGTTTTAAAGCTGTTTCCCGTGTGGTCCCATTTAAATTTAATTAAATTTGGTCCAGTCGTTTTTTAGTTACACTCCAATAACTGAATAGAATGGAAGGCGGTATTAAATTTTTCAAATTGTTTTTGTCTTCACTTCAAGCAAAACCATTTATAATCTTTATTCGTTCCAAAAATTAGTACTTTTAAATTTTGTAAAATTTTATTTGATGTTTTGTTGGCTATCAATGTGAGTTAATCATATCTATGGTGGCGAATGTCTTACGAAATAAACATTCAAACCCATAATCAAAATAATGGTAATATGTATTATTTTAAATTACATAATGTATGGCTTTTAATGGTCCATTTTTTATACGACCATCATTTCTTCATCATTCATCATTCATCATTCTGATTCGAGCAGCCTACGCTTATTGCGACTATTTTGTGCCCCGTCTGCATCGACCTCGTTTGGATAAGTGCTTTGCAATTTTCCGTTGAAGAGTTAACCGTTGCATCGTTACACGGTTATAGCGATGCGTGTTTCATGTATCTAGGTACAATATTATTGTTGCCCGTGTATATTTGACATTGAGTTTTATTGAATTTCAGTGCGATGGACTATCGTGCGATGCGAGAGTAAGTACTTTTGGTTTGGCTGACTATATTTCTTTTCTATTTTCCTTTATAAAGTGGACTCATACGTTTGTACATTAGCCATTGTAGCAGGCATACCAAGCGACCGGCACCGCGCGCCGCAGCGCACCTACTGACTGGCGCACACGCGTGCGAGATATTTATGTAGCGGAAAGTGAGCGGGCGAACCCAAGAGCGACGTGGTGCTACCTTGAACATCGGATCACAACCTTCAAATGAATCAATATGCTATCACTATAGCAGAATACACAGAATGAACAGATAAGACCACCGACTTATCTGTTCAGCTGGGCAAAATTGGAACTGCAGTATACATCCATTCACACATACCTAAGCTACAAATTTTCGCGTTTAGTAGTACAATAATAGCAGAATTTGCAGATTAAACAGTGGCTATGACACTGTCCTATGTTTTGATTCTCTTTTTTCTAGATGAATTTCTTAGATTGCAACACCAAATTCTCCACTAGCGACGCTGTCATATGAATCGCAGCCGTGCGATTCTATAAGAGCAAAAATTGTTGCATCTTTGACAACATCCGTGAAACAAATGACGAGATGACAAGATACGTTGGCGTGGACGAGCTCACCGATGTCAAATACTTTATGAGATATCACCCTTGTATACAAGGTTGTTTTTCCAACGTTTCTTGTCATCTCGTCATTTGTTTGACGGATGTTTTCAAAGATGCAACGATGTTTGCTGTTAGAGTCCCACCATCTTATCGCACGGCTGATAAGATGGTAGGACTATAATACTTAAAGTTGCATCAAGAGATTATTATTTAAAAAGTCAGAGTCAAGTCACTGACACAATAGTGAATCTGTCATTGTAGTCACTGTTCTGGTTAAGTCACGTTCTAGTTAAGCGGTGGATGCATGACTAAAATTTTCTAAGGTGACTGAAAAGGAAAACGCAAGAATGTTTCATGAGTTTATACACTTTGCCTACACTCGTGCACCGTAACAAACTTAACGGTTAATAATCCACCACTTTTACACGTCAAAACTAGAAGAAACACAAATTTAGGTAAACAAGTACAATTTGAAAAATTTACCGACTTCCATTCTATTCAGTTATTGGATCTCAAAAAACAGCTGAACCGAATTAGATGAAATTTAAATGGGACCACACGGGAAGCATTAGCTTCCAAACAAAAAAAGATTTTTGAGATTCGGTTCACCCAGTCAAAAGTAATGAGGTAACGAACATTAAAAAAAAATACAGTCGAATTGAGTACCTCCTCCTTTTTTTGGAAGTCGGTATATAAACACCGTTTCCTCGTGCTCATAATAGTTTGTTATAGCTGTATGACCACATTGACCACGACTATATAGGTACTTACGAAAAAGCTTTTTCTTTCCACAATCTTCTGTAGATATAAATACTTTTCTTCATGTTAAACAAAACCAACAATAGCCAGTTGTTGGGTGTTTGTCCGCCATTCGAATGTGTATATATATGCACCATAGACCTGTCACAAATATAGGTTATGAAGTAAAATTGTGTTGTTTGTATACTATCAAGTAACGAAATAAGCAGCTCGTGCACCTGATGGTAAGCATCTAGCGCACGCAAAATTTATTTAAAAAACGACTACAAACAATTGAAAGCCGCTAGTCAGCTGCGCCCGCGAATACACTTGCTTGTGGTCATTAATGATGATGAAAAGTATCCTTTGTGTTAATCCAGAGCAGCATCTACCTCCGCGCCAAATTGAATCGAAATTGGTCCAGCCAATCACAAATTTTCGCCTTTATAATATTACTGTAAAGTGTCATGTGATATTTACAAATTAATGTCTATATATATATATATATATATGTTGAATGAATTTGGATTTTTCTGTTGGCAGAGTAGGGACTGCTCATAGTTAAATTTTAGTATGCTAGAGTTTAGTTTATTGAACATGTAGATCGGTACAAATAGCTATTGAATAACTATGTATACGGTTGTAGTGTTAATTTGGTTTTTAATAATGTAAGCTGTTGTAGTATAAATCCACCGTGACGTCACAGACTGGCCCCAACGGAAGACCAGCGCTGGTTTAAACCAGCATTATGCTGAGTTGGGGACCATTTATTATTATATTTATTTTTATATTTAGCAATGTTGTTGTTACAAAAAAATATATTTACATTTCATTTATTTTCATTTTATGACAGCAGTAAATTGCAATTCTGCTTTCTAACTTTTATCAATCAATGTTGTATGCTGCCGTCATAAATAAATTATATTTCATTTCATAATATTACAATTATTAGTATAGATTGTTTTTTTAGTATAAATTTGTGTTTTTTTATTGTTACAGTGCTCAGGATCGAATTGTGATGCTAAGGTACCTGTAAAGTGTTTTTTAATTTATATTCCTTGTCTTAATATATATGGCAAATGTATACCTTTGAATATATCACAGTAAGATGATAAATAAGTCACGGACGCTCTAAGAGTTAGAAAAAAAATAAGGTCATAAGAACGATATTCAAAGAAATATTAAGTGACTCTTCCGCTGGAAACAATGCTTATGACAGAGATGTGTGCACTGCACTCCCTCCCACATAAAATGCAAATAGGAAATATATAGATTCAACAACACACATAACAACCCAGTGTGAGACCTCAGTACAATGCTCGAATGCCTCCAGGCATTGTACTGAGGTTTTCTCTTCTTCTTGTCTAGTTTCCCAACGGGTAGGCCTTAAGATGAACATGGACTAGACGGAAATTATGTCTAATACCCATGTTGTGCCTACCCCAATATTAGTTGGGAACTCAGTTCTCCAAATTGTTGACGAGTACATCTACTTGGGACAGACAGAAAATTATGTCTAATGCCCATGTTGTGCCAACCCCAATATTAGTTGGGAACTCAGTTCTCGAAGTTGTTGACGAGTACATCTACTTGGGACAGACAGAAAATTATGTCTAAGACCCATGTTGTACCATCTTTTTTTTTTTTTTTTTTTTATTAACGTGTGGGGAATGCGCTTACGCATCCCCGTCCGATCCGGGGGGGTTTGACGGGATATGTCGGACTCACCCCAATATTAGTTGGGAACTCAGTTCTCGAAGTTGTTGACGAGTACATCTACTTGGGACAGACAGAAAGTTATGTCTAATGCCCATGTTGTGCCAACCCCAATATTAGTTGGGAACTCAGTTCTCGAAGTTGTTGACGAGTACATCTACTTGGGACAGACAGAAAATTATGTCTAATACCCATGTTGTACCTACCCCAATATTAGTTGGGAACTCAGTTCTCGAAGTTGTTGACGAGTACATCTACTTGGGACAGACAGAAAATTATGTCTAATACCCATGTTGTGCCTACCCCAATATTAGTTGGGAACTCAGTTCTCGAAGTTGTTGACGAGTACATCTACTTGGGACAGACAGAAAATTATGTCTAATACCCATGTTGTACCTACCCCAATATTAGTTGGGAACTCAGTTCTCGAAGTTGTTGACGAGTACATCTACTTGGGACAGACAGAAAATTATGTCTAATGCCCATGTTGTACCTACTCCAATATTAGTTGGGAACTCAGTTCTCGAAGTTGTTGACGAGTACATCTACCTGGGACAGACAGTTAAACTAGGCAGGTCCAACTTCGAGAAAAGGGTCAGTCGCCGAACACGTCTAGTGCATCGAGCTGTCAAATTGACATTGCTTTTGACTAAGCTATCAGAAACTGACACAAACTTTGACCTTGAATTGAGTACCTCCTCCTTTTTGGAAGTCGGTAGAAAATGGTGGCTCTATGTCACTTTTGTCAGCTCCAGTCATTAACTTACTAACACTTTTGCTTACTAGAGTTGTCAAAAGTGACGTAGAGCTGCCGTTTTTCAAGATTTCAATCAACATTATTAGCAACTGAGATACATAATAGCCCGGCTGGTCGCGCTATACCTTGAGAACGTATAGAACAATCTTGCTAGTTTTGTTCAAGATTTCAATCAACATTATTAGCAACTGAGATACACAATAGCCCGGCTGGTCACGCTATACCTTGAAAACGTATGGAACAATCTTGCTAATTCTGTTCAAGATTTCAATCAACATTATTAGCAACTGAGATACATAATAGCCCGGCTGGTCACGCTATACCTTGAGAACGTATGGAACAATCTTGCTAATTCTGTTCAAGATTTCAATCACCGTTATTAGCAACTGAGATACATAATAGCTCGGCTGGTCACGCTATAACTTGAAAACGTATGGATCAATCTCGCTAATTCTTTTTTTGTTGTGTTAATTATTATTGTCATGAAAGAAAATGGTTCCAATGAAAGAAAAACCAAGAAAAGATGGGAGTTCATGGCGAGGCCGTATGCCAAGCCTACTACCTGAACCACAGACCATGTGTTTATATGGTCTGTGACCTGAACCAAGTCACGGGCAGTCGATAGTATGTTTATATATTTGTATCCCGATGCTATTAAATCCGCGACGATATTAAACGTTTACTATACACGATGGAGGAGGCTTACCTTCATAAATGGGTGTCCCGAAATGATACTTAATAACTAAAAGGATTACTGTTTATTAAATCAAATGTATTATTGTCTAGCTAATGCATGCAAAATCATCAGTTATATTTAATTTTAATTCAATTCATGTTTTGTAAGTTATGGGAAATAAAGGGTTATTATTATTATTATTATTATTTTTATTCACGGATTTATTATCCAGTCCTTTACAAAGACATAAGTGGGACTATAGCCAACACTTACAAAAGTGTATAAAAACAGTATTAGGGATGACTGTGACATAGATTATCTATTACAAAAATGGGTAAAATGACGAGGCTATTGTTATGAACTTATAAATGATAAGGGAGATTTAAGACTATGGACGAGACTACGGCACCTGCCAATTTCTGTCTCATATTGAATTTATCATTATTATTATACACGATTTAACCCGTTCAATGTTGTCAATTTTCAATGCATATGAGTCGCGAAAGCCTAAAATAAGTACTTACTTTGTTACAGTGCAAAAAGTTCTCATGCTACACCACTGTGAACGGCGCCATGAAGCAAGGGGGTGGAGATTGGAGTCAATGGTATCCCCAATACGGGGCCGAAAATCCAGGCAACGGAAATATAAACCAGGGTCAAACGGATTATGGGGGACCACGCGATTACGGAGGTCAACGCGGTCAAGACGAAATGTACGCGTATGAGAAAGATGAATTTAGTGATCCTGGCTTGCAAGGGTGAGGCCTGGAGGATCAAATCATTTTCTGTGTAGTATAGGTAATATGTTCTCACTACTGTAGCATCTATTTAACACTTTGCACAAGCAATGAAAGCCTATGCAAAGTGTTATTGTAGTATTATTGTGTTATTGGATTATTTCAGAGATACTATTTATAACTTATATATAACTTTCCTCCCAAATTTTTGTTTTTTTGTTTTATATTATTTATGTTATAGTTTATATATTTGCTTATTGTTAAATCTACTTAACTGGGGAAGACACTGACTGCTGCAACACAGCTTACGCTAAAGCAACAGGCAGGGTTACCTATACTCGTATTGATATGTACGATGTCTAAGAACAATAAACAATTTGTATTTGTATTTTATGTGTACTATTTATCTTTACATATATCAGCATGCTATCTGCTCGAAGAATGTAACACTTATTTATAAACTGCCAGCGACTTAGTTCACGTAGTAAGGTCGGCCTTCCGCCACCTCTTTTCTAGGTTTTCAATTCGTAAGACCATTCTTCTGACAATAATTAACACAACTAAAAAATAATTAGCGAGATAATTCTAATCGTTCACGCGTGATGCGATCACTAAGGGGAATAGAGATTCATTTATATGTAGACAGAATATCGAAAACGTATTTAGAGTTAAAGTGTGTCGATATAATTTATTCTTAGCTACCTACGCTTTGTAATTATTCTCTTTACATTATTGGGTGCGCTGGCTTCCAAGTCCAAGAAGAGTCCAGCAACGGACGGCCGCGGCGGATTCGCGGTCGAGTGCGAAACCTGTCCCGCATTCTCGCCAAAAGCGGCAGTGACTGAACACCGCGGGGTTTTGGTGGGTATACGGACTCCCACATGGATACCACCTACTTCCCCGTGGTAGGTGTTATCCATAAAGGATTTCCCCGGGACAAAATGAACGAAAAAAGGTTTCTACTGGTGAAAGAATTGTTTGAATTAGTTAAGTGGCTTTTTCGTTTAAGTATTACAAACAAACACACAATCAAATCTGTCTTCTTTATTATTAGAGTAGATAAGGATTTATACTAAGATACGAATAATATGGCCTAGTTTGTACCGGCGGCGTTACTATCGCATATTTTAAAATGAAAAAAGTTATTCTGACATTAGCTGACCCGCCAGCGGCTTCGCTCGCTTGATCTTGGTGTAGTGATGAGAGCGCTGCTTTGGGATTTTGATGTCTTGGGTTCAATACCCGGGTCAGAGTCTGGGGTATGGAACAGTGCCCCGTAGATGAAAATAGGTTCGCCTCCTATTACATAAGACCAAAAAAATAATCCCTACGGGCGAAACTTAAGGCCTATTCAGACCTGAGCGTTATTCGCTACCGCTGTGGGTAGCGAAAAATACCACGCGGAACTCGATGGGTAAATAGTATGAAGTTCCATAACTGCAGCGAAACTTGTACCGCCTAGTGAGGCGGTATTTTCTCTTGTTTGGCGAAACTAGTTCCGCCGGGCGACGCGGGAGTAAGTAACAGCGACATGATTCCATGCCAACGGATATCTATACCGCACGCGGTAGCGATATCCGCTCAGCGGTGTGAACAGTGAAATTAACGCATACCCTTTCGGAGTTCTCTATCGCTCGCGGTAGCGAATAACGCCCAGGTCTGAATAGGCCTTAAGTGTTTCAAAACACCGATGCCTACCCTTCGAGAATAACATGTATTTCATTATGTAATAATGTAAACTAGTAATTGCAAAACAAAAAAAAACATGTTATATTCTTAAATTACGATCATTTATACACCTCTACCTACCCCTAGTGATACACGCACCGGTGTGCTGGTTTTATTTTATTGGCATAGCGTAGGCTTTTAGCCGTACCACAGAAGTTCATGCGCATCGACCAGTTAATCGAGACCCTAGTTTTATATGAGACCATGTAGCATAAAGAGATCAAGCTGCTATCTTGGATTCATTTGTGACGGATCAAGATAACAAGTTTATAGTTGGGAGCTCCGGGATTTATTCTATCAATCTACCAAATTTCATCAAAATCTGTGCGGTAGATTTTAAGTTAGAGTATACAGGTTTTTTCAAAAACGTCTCATTCTTGTTCAGTAGGTAATTTGACGTCTTAAGGCCCACATTTTTTATTTTTCTTTCAAGCACAGACTTTTTAGCCTTTACTCCTTTAACCGGGTAAGTGTCGTACTCGTATGATGCTTAAATTTACGAATCAGTGTTCGCAAAAAATACCCGCGAAAATCCGCGCCCGGTCGCGGTAATTTAGTCGTAGTAAATTATCTATTGAAGGTATTTTGTATCTGTAAACGGCATAAAGTAACACTAATTAATATAAGTAGGTAGTATAGATGACTATACTTAGACATAATGGTATCGCGAAGTTATTTGTAGGTATTGATGTCTTCTATAAATTTGTAGCACATCACTTTGCTCTATCGTTAATAGTTTCCGCAGTTTTCATTTAAAAATTACATTGTTAGTAATAAAAAATTAAATAAAAAAATAATAATAATAACTATCTAATCTTTAGTGATGGCCCCATATAATATATATATATAAGCCCCATGGTGAGGGGAAAAGTGGCCAAAACGCCGGCGGCATTGCCACGCTGGATGGCAATGCTAATTTTTTGGCTGGCGCCTATTTTGGGAAACGTTTCGCCAGATCCCTAAACAAGTTGAGAGCGGACGGAAAAATTATATTATTATTATATTATATAAAAATTATAATATAATAATAATATAATAATATATAATATAAAATAAAATATAAAATATTATATAGCCTATCATATATTCATCAGGGATAATCGGTTCAGTATTTCGGAGCCTATTCAATTCAAACCAACACACAAACAAATGTTTCCTTCTTATAATATTGTTAGTGTAGGTAGATATAATTAATAATCCGTGGGCCGAGCACGAACATTTGTTTAAGTGTAACGTAATCGCAGCGTTAACGTATTTAGTACAAACTGTCATTTATCTGTACAATTAGTGGCACAGATAACTCATAGTTTGTACTGACGTGATAACGTTACACTAAAGCAGATTTTCGTGCTCGGCCTACATATAATATAGTACCTTCAATGTTTTACTTTGAATTAACAATGGCGAGTTAATTGTGTAAAGATATTTATATTTTTACATTAAAAGCTGCAATTCCTTAGAATTAATAAATAATATTTAATGTATTTTATTACACAGTATTACTGGGCTTCTGTGGTTTTTCTGATAATCTATTTTATTTTTTTTATTTTTTATTACTTTTGCGAGTATAATTTTATATATAGCATAAAATGTATTATCTGCTACTGACAATTTCCAATCTACATAAGATTGGAAATTGTCAGAAGTGACTACTTACCTTATGAAATGTTCACTACACCTGTGATGGTTGGGTATTATTGGATTGGTACTTTCCAATTTAATTCGATCAAAATCTTTATGATTAGTTTTATTGTCTTTTTATTTTTCTTGTTTTTGTTATATGTCACTTGGGTGTTCGTGATGCTGGTCACGAGTTCCTGCTGAAAATCAGCGCAAGGGTCGCCAATCCCTGCTTATTGCTGAGCAGAAGCTCATTTCTGGTATCGCGCAACACTTCAATGAGAATTTTTATACTTCGTTGCTTTAAAATATCTCAAATATGTTGTGTAAATGTTCATGTAATGTTGTGTGTATGTCTGAAATAAACGTATTTTCTTTCTTTCTTTCTATATGCAATAACCCAACAACTAAAATAAAATAACATTTAGAATCTTTACAATAAACGGCTTGTAGACAACTCAACACGAGCATGTCCATATTTCTCACGAAGCGTGTGTTCAAAGTGAGAAGTACGTGAGTGGTACGATATAAATCAACTAAAGTTTCTCAAAGAACTTTGCAATCTGTATACCTATAGAAGCTACGTAATATATATGTTTGTATTTGAACAATCTCTAGAGAGGAATATTGTTTATTTATATTATACTAGCGAGTGCCCGCAACTTTCTTCGTAGGCTCGTAGTAGATAAACAAAAAAACTACTGTGCCAATTTTAAAAATCCTTTCATCATTGGAAAGCTACATTCTACCTGGGTAACATAGGTTATATATTTTGATTCATCATCATCATCATTCATCACCACGCGGGTGAAACCGCGGAGAGCAGCTAATATATTATAAATGTGATAGTTTGGATGTATGGCAGTTTGGTACGCAATAACGCAAAAACGGCTAAACGGAATTGGATGGAATTTGATAAATAGAAGAGGCAATCGATTACCAATCAGTATTTTTTCATGATCCAGCACATCACGCGGGTGAAACCGCAGGGCACAGCCAACAGTACATAAATTATTACTGTATAATATTTTATGTTATCTCAATATTACTGTCCATGGAACAATAAATATTAGTTAATGTGGTACCTTAAATTATTACTTCATAAATGTATGACCTCTAGAGGGCGCCATATTCGATTTATTTTGACGTCACATAACCTAATAACCGATAATCTAGACGCTTCCAACGACTTTTCTCAAATTATGATAAGTAGTTTTATGAGGTAACAGATATACATACATATCCCCATACATAATATGGGTCACAAAATTATAACCCTTATTTATGCTCCTCCATACGAGTAGTCGAGTAAACATAAACAACCTACACATTTTGCCATTCCAGCTTTCTCTCGCGTTTTAGGAGTTATTTTCACAAAAGAGAGAAAACGACTCGAGAAAATAATAGGTAACGGATATGACGTCATGCATCCTGCCTTCTTTCTCCTTTGTCTTCGTTTCGAACGGCCTGTAATATATCTCTATATACATCTATACGCAATATTTTGCGCGATCACATTTACCGGATATACGTTAGATTCAAAAATGATTCAAACTTGAAACCATGATTGTGACTTGTGACGTTTCAATGATTTCTTCTTCTCGGGCTTTTTATCGTTGAAAGACATTACTTACAGCACTAAAAGTTTTTGGCGGTTACAAAAAGAGGATGATTTACCCTCATACACCCTATGAACCACCAAGGGCAGATGCCCGGCAGGTGGAACACATCCTAAACAAAGCGTGCGCTCCGTCCAATGTCTCATTACGATTGCGCAAGTTTACTGTCAGTGAGGTATATCAAATCTTAACTAAACGTATACCACCGAAACCGTCTTGAGATATATGTGGTTTATCTATGAAACTTTTAAATTGGTCCGCGGCAATTATCGCGCCAGTACTAACAGAGCTGTATAATCGGTACATTAGCGACGGTAAATATCCTGAAACCTTTAAGATCAGCAAAGTGTCACCGATATTCAAAGGCAAGGGGAAGCGGCAAGAAATTAATAGATATAGACCAGTAACCATAATACCTGTTGTAGCAAAGATCCTCGAAAATGGTATAAGTTCTCGGTGTTATTATTATTATTGTTATATTACCTGTCATCAGTGGAAGACCGACAATATGCATACCGGGAGGGTAGGTCGACCACGTCGTTAGCGCGTGAAGTGGTGCGCCGCGTTGTTGTTGCCTATGAGGGAAAGCAGCACGTAGCAGTGCAGTGTGTGATCTCTCTAGAGCTTTCGATGTAGCGGACCAAAACGTTATCGCTTTAAAAATGCGACACTACGGCATACATAACGAAGCACTAAGCTTACTGAATGACCTCTTGCACTGTAGATCCCAGATCGTAGTAGGTGATGGTGGTAAGAAAAGATCCGACCCCATGACCACCACGATGGGAGTCGTGCAGGGATCATCAAATCAAATCAAATAATTTATTTGCTAGAACACATGTACAAAGTCGAGATCTTATAAAATATAGGTCACAATGTATTCTGTCTGCTAGCAAACGTGCAAATTTTCTATATCTAATACTCTAAAAAAGTCGAACACAATAATCCCGAAATTCCTGTACATTATAATGTAATAGACCCGCACGTGCTAAGTGACCTATTTCTTATATAGTACTAATACTTCCCTTATACTTATCACAGCTGCAAAATTCTTGAAATCTCAGCTATCAAGGACTCGTCCACGGAAGTAATCGTGTCTTATCTTTGTTCACCATTTACCAAAGATACCCTGCGTATTGTCGTTCTTAAGAATATCTCTTACTGATTTGGCTGTCAGAATTTTATCAACCAAAGGTTAAAGACAAGAGTTTAACATTAATTTAAATATGGATTTGTAGAGGTCGACCTTTCAGTTAAGTACGATTATCTGATGTCTGCCTGATAAGTCAATCCCGGAAATTGACTAACGGCTGACGCAATCAACTCTGCTTGCGGGTCAAGACCAGACCTGTCAGTCACCTGCAGTGTATGTGTCCTCTCTGAGCCGGAACTGAGTTAGCCAGTCTTTTAGCAAAATGTCAGGACTTCGTTAACTGATCTTTAAAAATTATCATGTGTGTCAGGACTCTTGTCTACTGACTTGATAGTATTAAACCATCAATTCAATTATCATTTGTCAGGAGTACATCGACTGACCTTTCACATTTGTCAGAACATGTTGACTGATCTTTAGTTATAAATATATTGTATGATTACCTACAAAATCAGAGATCGCACCTTCGTCATATAAGACGGCATTCGACTCTTTTGTTACACGAGATAATGACAGGGACAAATCACATAAATTGATAACAGCAAATAGATTTAATCTCAATTAGCTTATTGTCCGTTAGGTATGAAATGTAAGTATGTGACCATAACTTCTCTAACTCAAAGGAAATCAACACCTATTTTATATTTCATAAATATTATTATACCGTGACCTTCTACGAGCACATATCAATAATAGTGAATAGTTATGCCTAAAGACTTCTAAACCTGGTAAATATTATAAAACTGTACTACGTCAATTACAGGATACGTTACTCTGGATCCAAGATATTTCCTAACTGTCTTTGCCTTAATTAAGGGGTTAGGGGGTAGTGATTATTCAAAAACAAGATAAGTTTCAGGAATTTACTTTCAGATTAAAATTTATATTAATTCAAGAGTTTGATTCTACAGTTACCCACACGTTTCACAAGCAAGTTTGTAGGATACCAAGGAAAAACGTGGAAAAAACCTTGGCCACTCTTTTCATATGATTTCGATATTATAAATATACATAAAATTTAGAACAATAGATCTATATCTAAGAGCTGGAAAGAACACACACACGAATAGTAATATCACGGCGAATTTAGATCGTAATTGTGACTAAACCAAAATATAAAGTAAAAATATAAACCAAAATATAATAAAGGTATTATAAAAGTAAAATTCTATTGATGAAATTGGAATTTGGACGATCTAAATTCTCCGTCTAGATTTAAAATTAACTTAACTTATAAAAGGCCCCCCCTGGACGAAGATTCACGATCCACTACACGTCACTGCACTTTATACTGTAATCACTTTCTTAGTGGAGCCTGGTGTCTCCTCTCGACTCTCGAGTTAGAATGTCGCGGCCTCTCACGCCCCCAGCTCTCACGAACCGCGGCAAGCCATCATAGCCGCGAAAGGCCCTGATTGGTTACACCCAGCCGAAGCAATACTGATCTATGTGATTGGATAATGGATAGCGCGTCGTTTCGTCCACTCACGTGGTCATTTGACCACGTGATGGCGGGCTCGATTTTTGGCGCCATTTAGTTCTGTAACACAACATTTACAAGTGTATATAACATGTGTTTGATGATTACATACGCCCTTAGCTTGGCATTTACCATAATCTCAGATCCAGGTATTTAAAGTGGCAATCTTTCCATATATTGCTATTGTGACAAGCCGCATCTCTTCAACATGAGAGCAGTTTATTTATAAGCTAACTCGCAGATAAATCGTTACCTATGTTATAGTTTAACTACGCTATAATTGATCTATGCTCAATAAAGATCATTATCCTTTAACATGCAACAAATGGTGTATTTTTGTAAAGTCACACGGCTTGCGTCATAAACATGTTTCAAATATCGTTCCAAAACGGTCCTCCATTGTTCTATTTCCGAATAGGGTTTCTCTATTGTAGATAATTCTTTTTAGACAGCGTATTGCATTTTATGACTGACCAGATGCTAGTTCTTTTGAAACGCGGGATTTCTTGCTTAAGTTATCTTTCACAAGAATCAAAAAAAAATATAATTGCCTTCCACATGTACCACTACATAACCACCCTTGACAATTGAGCGCGCAGAACTCGAGCGATTAATTTTCACTAATCTATAATCTCAACATAGCTCTAGTGATGTGCCTTATTTACCGCAATTTAATAATAACTAACCACCCTTGAATAAGAAAATTCCGTAACCACCCTTGACCTTACAAAGTTTCGTAACCATTATTTATTAACACAACAGCTTGACACACGATAATTAAGTTTAACGTATGGCACTTAAAGATCCTACCTAATTATTAAGTCCTGTTTATTATATTTTAATCATTTAGTAGTCTTTAATGGTCTCCCTTCGTAATACCTCGCTAGGTGTATCGCATTATAATTCCCTTTAACTACTCCAGTCTGTTCATCGGCCAACGCATATAGATTTGGATGTAATATTGCTGTAATAACATAAGGCCCTTCATACAGTAAATGAAACTTCTTTGTGAGCTTTTGCATTTTATCTGACCGTGGCAAAGTTCTCAATTTGACCTTGTCGCCAATATTGAAGGTAATGAGCTTATGATTTTTATTATAGGTGGTTTCACGCAAATTGGCTGCCTTTAGAATGTTTTCTTTCGCCTGCTCTCTAATTTCATCAACATTATCGCAACTCTCGAATCCTTTCTTTGATATATGCACATCACTTGATAACCTAGTAGATTCCCCGTTTATCAACTCCATAGGGGTAAAATTCGTACTTGTATGGACAACGTGATTGTAACAGCGCTCTATTTTCGGCAAAATATCAACCCAACTCTTGTGTGACTTGTGACAATATGTCCTGAACAACCTGCCTAACTCCCGATTTACGCGTTCTGTGGAATTTGGTCGCGGATTTCGTATTGAAGTATGGGACAACGAAATACCTAAGCTTGTCAACCCATGTTCCCATGCGTTAGACGTAAATTGTGCACCATTATCCGTTACTATGCATTTAATCTTTACTTCAGAGTGAAATTTTCTTATGCAAGCTAAAACACTCCTTCCCGTTGCTGTTCGCAAGGAGTAAAGTTTAATGTACTTACTGAACGCGTCTTGCACTACAAAAACATATTTTTTCCCAAATTTCCCAGTAGGTAGCGGCCCGTACAAATCCGCAAATACTAGTTCACCTATCGCCAAAGCTTTTACTGATTTACAAGGCCCTACTTCTGTCTTTAAACGATGTTTAGCTTTCTGACATATATCGCAGGCTCGTATTACCTTACATATTTCTCGCGACATCCGTGCAAAGTGGAACCTCTTCTTCATCAATGAATGGACTTTATACCTACCAAAATGACCTATTTCTTCGTGAATGTTCATTATTAACTCATCTCTAATGGCTTCCGGCACGACGACAACCTTTCTCCCCGACCCCAATCTCTTATAGAATAAAATGTTTTCATCCAAACTAAAGAGTTGCTTATCTCTAACTACCTCATTTGCCTTTGCGTCACTCAAATTACTTATTATGGTTCGCAATTCCGCATCTTCCTTTTGTAATCTTCCAATACATTTTAATTGTTCCGATATACGTTGCGGATTTTTCGTCTTGAACATATTAAGTTGAGGATTTACAACACGTGTTCCGCGACCCAATTCAATGTTCGGTATATACCTTGATATTGTGTCCGCTACGTTTGTTATTCCCGGCACGTGTTCAACTCTATAGTTGAAACGTCCCATAAAATGAACCCAACGAATCAAGCGCGCACCTAGCAACTTCCACGAATGTAAAAACGTCAAACTTTTATGGTCGGTCCGAATTATCACTTGTGCCCCCCTAAGATACGTTTCAAATTTAGCTAAACTGTAAACAATAGCATATAACTCTTGCTCAGAGACCGTCCAGCGCATCTCCGCATCCGTTAGCCCTTTACTACAAAACCCAACGACCATTGGGTCACCCTCTTCTGATAGCTGGTATACGACTCCGGCTATCCCAACAGCGCTGCTATCCGTTTGAACATAATATGGTTTATTTATGTCAGGATGTATTAACATCACAGTGGCTATAAATAAATCCTTGACTCGGTCAAAGACACCTTGAATCTCAGGTGTCCATTGCCACGCTATACCCTTTCTTAGCAATTGACACAAAGGTTTCGTCTCCTCCCCGTACCTATGAATAAACTTTCTAAAATAGTTTATGAGCCCCAAGAACGCCCTTAATTGTTTTATGTTTTTAGGGACTGGGAATTCTCTGATAGCGCGGGTCTTGTCTTTGTCTACCTGAATACCGCTAACAGTTACTATATGGCCCAACAATTTAACTTCAGTTTCTAAGAAACTACACTTTATCAAACTACATCGCATGTTCGCATCACGTAATCGGTGCAACACTTTATCTAGGTGTTCTAGGTGCAATTCGAACGTCCCAGATGTAAATACTACCAAATCATCCAAGTAATTAACGCAGAAATCCCTTACTTCTGGACCTAAGATAATATCCATCGCTCTACTAAAACTAGACACCGAAGTCTTGAGACCTTGTGGTAGTACATTGTAGGTATATGTTTTTCCCATGTAAGTAAACCCTGTATACTTTGTTGAATTACTATCCAACGGTATATGAAAATACGCATCACTACAATCTAGCACACTCATGAACTTTACGTTGTGAAAATATTGTAATATCTCGGATGTCAATAATGGAGCCTCAGCATCTCCCACCATTCGTTTATTTAACTCACGCGCGTCAAGCAATAACCTAACACTCCCATTTTTCTTAATTACATAAGTCATAGGGCTGCTATAAGGTGTAGCCTCACGTTTTATTATCCCCAGCTCTTCGAGTTCAATTATCTTATCTCTTATCAATTCTCTGTGTTTGAAAGGAATTGGATAAGAGCGTTTTATAAATGGCGTATTGTCTATCATTTCGATCTTATGTATGTACTTATTTGTGCGTCCTGGCTTGCTTGAAAATACAGCACTATTTTGTTGCAACACAGCCAGTAAAAGATCCTTCTGAGAATCCGGTTTATTTAAAGATTGAACGTATTGTTCTATTGTGATATCTTCCTTTGTTACAATGGGACTTGAAGTCACTGTTGTCTCTAAACTATTGATGGTCCCTTCCCAGTCGTTATCTAAGCATGCTGTGCCAATCTTTATCTGTGTCCTAATACCTAAGTGTTCAACGCTCAGAACCTTATCTGGCCCACATGATATAACTGCTTTCATGCGTTCTAGCCAATCATGCCCTAGTATCATAGAATATGGTAGCCTCTTTAAAACCATAACTGGTGTATCTACCTGGACATTACTTAACTCGATCGTGACAACAATAAGTTTGTTAACCCTTTCACTTTTCGATCCGAAAGCTCCTTGTATTTGCATTGAAGGTGTCGGTACCTCAGGCAAATCACCCATCTCCCTTTTAATAGAATCATATAAATCAACACTAATTGCAGTAATCTGACTCCCCGTATCGATTAAGGTCTTAATTTCATGATTGTTTATTTTGATCGTAATCTCTGGCAACCGAGACAAGGAATGTACTATGTCACCATCTTCATAATAATCTGAATCACCTAATATGGTATACAAACCCCTTTCGCGATTGTTACATGTAATACACGGCCGCCCTACTTCCTCACAAACCAAAACTTCACCTTCCGTTCTACCTAACAATACCCCTACCACGTCTTCTATAGAGTTTTCGCTAGAGTTAAATTTATGTATAATAGGATACCTCATTCCATCTTCATTTTTACCTAATCCTTTTCCTGGCCTCCAACCCGTCCTTTTCATATAATTATAAGCAACAATAATAGCTTTGTTTCGAGCGTTATTATCTACGTCGTTATCACTCTGATCATTCAACATGCCTCTAGCGTTATTTATTGTCGATTCGTCGAGGCTTGCACGTCCGACAACAATTCGTTTCCCTGAGCGAATGTACCTATCTCATTAGTTTTAAGATTTTCTACGAAGCCGACCCCCGGCCTACCTGTGTTTGAGGTAGAGTTAGTTTCCGTGGCCTTTTCCCATTTTAACGCGGGATACGGACGCTGGCGACGGTAATTATTTCTAACGTTACGTGGACCTCGTCCGCGACACGCATGATACTTACTCCTATCAACAGGTATTGTGTTCATGGAGTTTACGTGCCTGAACCCACCTCGTCCACGATTACCGCCTCTACTATAATTATTGTTGTTGATTACTGTGGGTTTATCAGTTGAACTGACTACAACATTCTGTTCTATATCTCTGATAAATTCTGCCGCTGTAAAAACTGAAATTTGATCTTTCCTAGTAAACCATAACCTTTGTATTTCTACTGGAAAATGCCTCATGACAGAGTTAACCATATCACTCTCACTCAACGGAATAGTTAATAACCTAACCGTATCAATTTGTTCCGCAAAATGCTCGCTCATGGACAACCCCTTCCATGTGGTGTTAATTAATTTATATTTAGCTCTTTCTTGTTGTCTCTGACCCCAGAAAGTCTTTTGAAAATCCTTTTCAAAATCAGGTAACGTTTCCCAATTATCACTATATAATTCTAACATTGTAAGTGCCGAACCTGACAAACAACCCGTAGCTATATCGATGGCACGATTTTGACCGTTAACGGAACAAATATATTTTTTTAATTTCTTTAAAAATCTCATAGGGTTTGTGTCGTCTCGTCCATTGAATTTAGGTTTGTCGATAGTAGGACGCATTATATACGTAACCTCCGAACTTGACCCAGGAACTGCTGAACAATCTAATAAATTATTTGCTCGCGGTAATGAATCATTAGAAATCGAGTTTAAACTTGTAGTAGCCATACTGACGGTTGAGTTAGTAGCGCGTTCCTGTTCTATTGTGTCTAAACGCCTCATAATAGACTCTAATTGAGAGCTTATCATCTGGAACCCCGACTGACTTTCTACGATTGCATTACTCGGTTCAGTCATACCGTGACTCTCATTATTTGTATTCGCATTTGAAACATATTTACGACCACGCCTTTTCCCTCTAACAGCAGACATAATGATGCTATAAAATCCCACACAATACTATATATCACACAAACAAATGCACAACAATAAATAGCAAGCGGAATAAATATGCAATATTAAGCACAAGTCAAATAATACAAGTACTGATCTCCTCTGATGAATACTATATATTATATAAGAAAACAAGTTTCCTAGGTACTTGCCCTCCCATACACTATATTATCTCTACACGGTTAAACCTTATACCTTCATACCAACAGACAATAACCTGAACAACAATACGCTTATAACAAGGATCACTTAATAATTTAAAGGTGATGATGATCGTCTAGTAATTCTACGTTGTGTTTTATTCAATTCTACGTTGTGTTTTAATTTAATTTTAGTATATAAATATAAAATAACTCAGTTTCTCTTCTAGGGGTATGCTACACGCAATACTCTTTATTTCCTAGATTCTGGTCCGCGGCAACAACTGTAATAGACCCGCACGTGCTAAGTGACCTATTTCTTATATAGTACTAATACTTCCCTTATACTTATCACAGCTGCAAAATTCTTGAAATCTCAGCTATCAAGGACTCGTCCACGGAAGTAATCGTGTCTTATCTTTGTTCACCATTTACCAAAGATACCCTGCGTATTGTCGTTCTTAAGAATATCTCTTACTGATTTGGCTGTCAGAATTTTATCAACCAAAGGTTAAAGACAAGAGTTTAACATTAATTTAAATATGGATTTGTAGAGGTCGACCTTTCAGTTAAGTACGATTATCTGATGTCTGCCTGATAAGTCAATCCCGGAAATTGACTAACGGCTGACGCAATCAACTCTGCTTGCGGGTCAAGACCAGACCTGTCAGTCACCTGCAGTGTATGTGTCCTCTCTGAGCCGGAACTGAGTTAGCCAGTCTTTTAGCAAAATGTCAGGACTTCGTTAACTGATCTTTAAAAATTATCATGTGTGTCAGGACTCTTGTCTACTGACTTGATAGTATTAAACCATCAATTCAATTATCATTTGTCAGGAGTACATCGACTGACCTTTCACATTTGTCAGAACATGTTGACTGATCTTTAGTTATAAATATATTGTATGATTACCTACAAAATCAGAGATCGCACCTTCGTCATATAAGACGGCATTCGACTCTTTTGTTACACGAGATAATGACAGGGACAAATCACATAAATTGATAACAGCAAATAGATTTAATCTCAATTAGCTTATTGTCCGTTAGGTATGAAATGTAAGTATGTGACCATAACTTCTCTAACTCAAAGGAAATCAACACCTATTTTATATTTCATAAATATTATTATACCGTGACCTTCTACGAGCACATATCAATAATAGTGAATAGTTATGCCTAAAGACTTCTAAACCTGGTAAATATTATAAAACTGTACTACGTCAATTACAGGATACGTTACTCTGGATCCAAGATATTTCCTAACTGTCTTTGCCTTAATTAAGGGGTTAGGGGGTAGTGATTATTCAAAAACAAGATAAGTTTCAGGAATTTACTTTCAGATTAAAATTTATATTAATTCAAGAGTTTGATTCTACAGTTACCCACACGTTTCACAAGCAAGTTTGTAGGATACCAAGGAAAAACGTGGAAAAAACCTTGGCCACTCTTTTCATATGATTTCGATATTATAAATATACATAAAATTTAGAACAATAGATCTATATCTAAGAGCTGGAAAGAACACACACACGAATAGTAATATCACGGCGAATTTAGATCGTAATTGTGACTAAACCAAAATATAAAGTAAAAATATAAACCAAAATATAATAAAGGTATTATAAAAGTAAAATTCTATTGATGAAATTGGAATTTGGACGATCTAAATTCTCCGTCTAGATTTAAAATTAACTTAACTTATAAAAGGCCCCCCCTGGACGAAGATTCACGATCCACTACACGTCACTGCACTTTATACTGTAATCACTTTCTTAGTGGAGCCTGGTGTCTCCTCTCGACTCTCGAGTTAGAATGTCGCGGCCTCTCACGCCCCCAGCTCTCACGAACCGCGGCAAGCCATCATAGCCGCGAAAGGCCCTGATTGGTTACACCCAGCCGAAGCAATACTGATCTATGTGATTGGATAATGGATAGCGCGTCGTTTCGTCCACTCACGTGGTCATTTGACCACGTGATGGCGGGCTCGATTTTTGGCGCCATTTAGTTCTGTAACACAACATTTACAAGTGTATATAACATGTGTTTGATGATTACATACGCCCTTAGCTTGGCATTTACCATAATCTCAGATCCAGGTATTTAAAGTGGCAATCTTTCCATATATTGCTATTGTGACAAGCCGCATCTCTTCAACATGAGAGCAGTTTATTTATAAGCTAACTCGCAGATAAATCGTTACCTATGTTATAGTTTAACTACGCTATAATTGATCTATGCTCAATAAAGATCATTATCCTTTAACATGCAACAAATGGTGTATTTTTGTAAAGTCACACGGCTTGCGTCATAAACATGTTTCAAATATCGTTCCAAAACGGTCCTCCATTGTTCTATTTCCGAATAGGGTTTCTCTATTGTAGATAATTCTTTTTAGACAGCGTATTGCATTTTATGACTGACCAGATGCTAGTTCTTTTGAAACGCGGGATTTCTTGCTTAAGTTATCTTTCACAAGAATCAAAAAAAAATATAATTGCCTTCCACATGTACCACTACAATAAAAACAATTCGAAAGAAGCCAATCTGATAATTTACTTTTAAACAGATTTCCATCCAAGGCCTTAATTTCATCTGGTAAATAATTATATAGAGTTATGCACATATTGTACACATTCCTTTTATATAAATCCTTACGGGCAGGTGGTTGATATAGTAAATTTAGAAACTTCACTCTTTTTTCACAAAAATCAGGCTGTTGTTTCACTAAGACACAAGCATCTCTAATATACATAAATGGTAGAGGAAGTATGTTACATGCTTTAAACAGCGGTCTGCAACTATCTAAAAACCACGCCCTGTTTATGACTCTTACACAACGCTTTTGTATTTTAAATACTCTGCCTATATAGACTGAGTTGCCCCATACTATCAAGCCATAGCTAAGCAACGAAGACACATGACCGTGATATGCCATCAACGCAGCCTCCATAGACACAGTTTGCCTTACTTTTTTTAGCGCAAATACGAAGCGTTCTAATTTCTTACACAATATGTCAATATGCATTTTCCAATTCAGGTGTTTGTCAAGGGTTAAACCTAAAAATTTTAAATTATTAACGCTTTCTACGATTTCGTTATGGTAATGAATGTCAATTGGCAAAGGAGTACAGTTATACGATAGAAATTGTAATAATTTGGTTTTATTTATGTTAATTTTTAAATGGTTCGTTTCCATCCAATGGATCACTTCTGATAGGGCTTTATTAACTGTATGTTGAGCCTGGTTTTTATTAGCGCACTTAATAACAATTGTAGTACCATCTGCAAAAAGTATAGATTTATGGGGAGTAGCTTCAGGAAGGTCGTTTATATAAACTAAGAATAGTAATGGACCCAGTATACTCCCTTGAGGAACTCCTGAGTTATTAATTAAAAGTTGCGATTTAAACGTTTGTTTTGTAAGTGTATTTTCTTTACTTGTAATAATTTTGGATATTTCAGTATACTGCTTTCTATTTTTCTAATAACTAGCTATCCATTTATTAGCTGTCCCTCGTATGCCATACAATTCTAATTTATACAATAGTATTGAGTGATTAACAAAATCAAAGACTTTCGTCATATCGAAAAATATGGATATTATAGGGGTTCCTTCATTAATACTCTCTGTTATATATTTAACTAAGTCAAAACACGCTAGAGTAGTTGATCTTCCTTTGCGGAAACCAAACTGTTCTGTACGTAGAAGTAAAAAAACTTTGTAAAGAAGCTATTTAATCTAACAAGCATTGCCTTTTCTAAAACTTTCTAAAACTATGTACGTATGTAAAACGGTAAACTATGGATAGATAGATTATTGGAATCCCCATTAGTGACAATATGTCGCTTGTAAAATAGTCCGTCGTTAGTTATGTCTGACTAAAGGCCAGTCCCAGTAACCTATCTATCGTCGGTTTACCGTCGGACATCACGACGGAAATTTCATAGAGATCATGTTGACGTCTGGGAGTCCACAACCGTGGGATCCGACGGCACTTGCTGATTATAATATTATTATATATTATATTATATAATTAATATTAATATAATTAATATTATTATATATTATATGCCCATTGTACAACAGTATTAATAATTGTATATTAAATGTATCCACGTTTGTTTTATGTACAATACAGCGTTATCTATCTATCTATCTATCTATCTATCTATCCGATGGTAAAATTCAGCTGCAGGGAGTGTTCCGAGGAACTGTTCGGTGTAATGACCGAACAGTTCCTCGGAACACTCCCCATGACATATGCGGTCAAAAAACCGCGCTATCGAATTCAAAGAACTGCGAGCAAGTCTGCTGTAGTGTTGCTATTATAGCCAATATAACTAAGCCTTTTCAGAATTTGCTAGTATTTAAACATAATGCCCTATGGAAACACTACATACACGACCAAATACACTATAGATATAAGTCTACAATAGTAGATTATACACTGAGGGAGTAAAGCTGTGTCTTACGTCACGGGCGGCATATTTGAAGCCTGAGCGTAACTGGGGCTCTAGAGATAATCGCAGCGAGGGGATTTAAATTTTACTCCTGGCAAAAGCGAGGAAGTTATGTAGAGTCCTGAGTGAAGCCAGGGGTTCAAGCCCCAAGACGAAGACAGGCTTTATCCTCGAGGCGCTACTTTCTCTCTCTCTCTCTCTACTTTTCGTACTTACTGCGAGACAAGAAAAAACTCAGGGCTACATAAAAAGCATTTAGGTATTTAGTTAGAAGTTAAATAAATTAAAAGTTAATATTAATATTGGACACATTGAATTTGTATTTAAAATAAGAACATAACGTCCCATCGCGTGCCACGCGTACACCATGTGTACGTTTAAAAAAGTGCTAAGCCATGGTATACACATTTTTAGACCTCGAGTTTGTAACTAATTTTATCAAATCCAATACACTCCACCGGTATAAACTTGCTTTTAGTTGGTCAAACTATTTTACAAGAGTATTTTTTATTTGAACTTTTAAGCGTAGTTCGGAAAGAAACCAAAAACCACTAGATACAGGACGGGTTAAACACTACCGATATGTGAGGTTCAGACGTTAAGCTAGCATGCAAGTCATATCCATAAACATACATGTATAAATAAACTTCAGACAGCAACAAAAAACGGACCTATATATATTTCAACATTTCATAGTACAAAATAACCCATTTATATGCGCAGACTGTTTCAATTATTCACTTTCGTCTGGACTGGTGACAAATTTAAATAAACTAGTGATTTCTACAGACTGTATATTTTGTACTAGTCTGGAAAATTTTATTTGTTCAGTGAGATTTTATAACTTAGTGTTGTATTAGTGATATAACAGGAGAATTTATCATTCACACAGCCAGAACGGGGGCTACAACTTTAATTTTGTTCTTGGATTTTATGTTGTAGTTCTTGGAAAATTAACCCCTCACGAGGTGAATCCGCTGGCGAGTCAACTAAGCTTACATAGTTATATGGGTGGCGGAAGACAACTGGTACCTAGTACTCCAAGTATCTTTGTCTTCGAAATAATGTAGTAATTTAAGCTTAATTAATGCTTCCTGTCTAACATTATTTACTGCCAAATTGAATTTTCTTTCCTTGAGCCCTGGCGGTCTTTTTGAGATATTATTCTTATTTTATTTATCGACTAGCTGCTCTCCGCGGTTTCACCCGCGTGATGATGGATGATTATGATGATGATGATGAATCTTATATAGCCTATGTTACTCAGGGTGAATGTATCTTTAGATGTGAAAGAATTTTTGAAATAAGTCCAGTACTTTTTGAGCCAATTCGTTACAAACATACATACAAGTCTTACCGCTTTATAATATTAGTATAGATAAAGTATTTAAAAACGCACACATTGCAATTAGAAATTATCACACTAATCCCACTGATACTATATAGGTGAACGTTCGGATGGATGGATGGATAGATGTTTGTTACTTTTTCACGCTCAAACGGCGGGATCAATTTTGGTGAAATATGGTATGGAGGTAGATGAGGCACTGGATTAACACAAAGGGTACATTTCATCATCATCATCCATCACCACGCGGGTGTAACCGCAGGGCTTAGCTAGTTATTCATATTTGCTAAACATATCATCCTATATCTGTATCTATTTCTAGTATTATACGTGTGATGACGTGTAATTAATCAATATTAATTGAAACTTATATTTAAACAGTGTGTAACATATAAGTGTAGTAATACCTACTGAAATGTGTGCAAATGTATGGCAAAGTATCACAACTTAAATCGCTTTTATTTTTTTTCGATTTCGATTTTTTGTCGTCGTATTCATTCTTATAAACAGTACGTTTAACAACAGAGGTAAATAACTTAATAACCAAATTATTGTGATGACTTTTTGACGTTTTGACAAAAGTTGCCCTTAAACTCTACAATTTTTTTATATTTTTTTAGAACGGTCTAATGCTGTTTGCCTCTACCGGCATTTACAGCGTCACCGGACGGTTGGCGAGCGCAGATGGCATTCAGCCAGAAAACTCTACAACACTTACAGCCGTATTTATAAACAAGCAAACGTAATTAATATTTATTTAACATAATTAAACGTTATTAACTTTAAGACTAGAATTTGCCTGAAGTTAGAACTGTCAAAGGCTAGAACTCTAATGCCCGTTTTCACCAACATTTTAGGTAACCCTAAGCCAGCTAGGTAACACCTAGCAGTACAAAAATGTCACCTAACTTGGCTTAGGTGCTACCTAAAATGTTGGTGAAAACGGGCATTAGCCGAGTAATAGTCACCATTTCATTTGCATAAGCAATGATACACGTAAATTTTTCGTTCTTTTTGCATAATTGAAGTTGTATAAAAATTACATTCGCTCACAAGTCTGAACTGTGAAGGATCTATTATGCTGTAAAAATTAAAATCCCACGACAACAACCTAATACTAGTGTAAAAAGATACATCCAATTTTGATAGGGTTACGTCATGCATTTACTTTAGTAAGTAACTTTTTCATTTCATTTATTCATTCATTGCTCTACTATAGAATAAGATTTTATGTCGAAGTATTATATCGTGAAGCAATTACTTCATTGAGAAATTACTTAGCAACAAGTAATTAAGACGCGGTCCAACCCCAATTTTAAGATAATTTACGATGCTTTAAGTAAGGTTGAAATCGCTTGTTAGATTAGACGATGTAATGCGAAAATGCATTAATTTATACGTTTTCTTTATATTTTTCGATATATACTAACACAGTTGAAAAAACTACTGGTTATTACTTTAGTACTATACGTTAGCTGAGTATTACCTAAAAATATTATAGTGTTATCGCCGAAAATTCTGAGAGTTTGGACGTGAAAGTTTATTTTTGTGGACCTATTCAGGATTTTTTTCTGAACGAGAGTTATATTTATGAATTCTATTCGGTTATTACTCTTTTCCTATTCCTTTTCTAACCTTTGTATTTTTTTTCATAATATATTATTGATCTGTTTCGATACACTATTTACGATTTATAAACACATACGGCCTTATTAATAAACTTGTAGTAAACCCGGAGTAGTTAAAACATCTATCTGTCAATTTTTCGCTTGCAGTAAATGTCACGCGTGAAAGCAAGACCATAGAGAAAATTGTATATACCTACAGAAAAAGACAAAGCATGTTACGCCTAATCTATGTTTACGCAACGTTTATTAATGAAGGGCCTTTATTAATAAACGTTGCGTAAAATTCTGCTTTTTACTATTATAAGGATACGAGCGCGCCTTAATCACTTGTTTATAAATACCGGTGTAGGTAAGCTCAACAGTAAACTCTGCTTTTCGATAAAAAGCTACATAAACGATAAGAGGCCAAGCAACGAAAAAACTTCACTGTCACTTCCCATAAAAGTGAATAAAAACACCAAAGAGATACTTCAAAATAACTGCACTCGTCGTATTTTTAAACGAGAAAAATTCAATATCGCTGCAAAATGGACTTGGAATGACTTTTTCGATAGACGAACGAACTTAGATAAGGCTCTTTAAATAGGTTATCGGTATTGGAGATCGGTGATAAATTTAAAATGCAGGCTTTTTATAAGTTTTTTAACATCGGCACAAGGTCTTCGTCATAAAATAGGCAGAGTAAGTACTGTGGTAAACTGCTCACTGATATACATATGCACATAGATCAAACAGACATGTTCACAAACTCAAAACATTTATTCAGTATAGGCCCACTTACAAATTGTCATTTTACATTAATTTTTTACACAATTGATTGACCTGTCCGGGGATCAAATCCGGAACCAGCGGCTCGTAAGGCAAGGGCAATCTACCATCTGCACCAACCAGTCTGTCGAATGAACTGGTACTTTGTAATAAATAAAAATAATGTGTACTCTTCTTACCAATGTAGTAGATAATGTTAGTAACACCATATAAAAGTCAAGAATGGCTGGACCAATTTTCATGATTGTTATGTATTTAGACTTGTCATATCTCGGGGAAGGACAGATGATACTTTTCATCATCATCATCCATCACCACGCGGGTGAAACCGCGGAGCGCATCTAGTACTACCAATAATGTGACTGAACGTATCAAATTTTTTACACTTTCATAAACTAGTTTTTTACAGATTACTGCGTATAAATTCCTAAACAGTAAGGCAGTACTTATTTTGTTTAGGCTAGAATCCAAATTAGGTTAACACTTTCGAATGACAGCACTACAAAAAGATATTTCTCTTCAATTGTGGGCATATTTTATACAGTTTAGTCGTCACGTAACTCGCTAAACTAACCTAACCCGAAATTGAAAAGAATAATCCTATTTTTAGAAGTGTCATTCAAAGTGTTAATTCTGTTGTCTCAATAACTACTCTTTCACGTCGTTTAAATATGCAATAGTAACGCCGGTACAGACTAAACCAAACTATTCGTACCTTAATATTTAATCCTAATAATAAAAACGAAAGATTTCATTGTTTGTTTGTTTGTAATGGACACAAAAACTACTAAACCGGTTCGAAAAACTCTTTCACCAGTAGAAAGCTACATTATGCCTGAGTAACATACGCTATATCTGATTCATGACCATCATCATCATCCATCACCACGCGGGTGAAACCGCGGAGAGCAGCTAGTATAAACATAAACCTGTCCGTGTTTCAAAGCAAATCCTTTTACGTCTTGTTGCTATCATATAGTAGAAGTTCCTTAGATACTATTTTCGTCTTGTTGCATTCAAAGTGTAGAAGCGCCTTTAGTATTATTTATGTTTTGTTGCATTCAAAGGGTAGAAAGGGAAACTATAGTTTAGAAAATTTTAGTTTAGTGTATGCACAAGCGAATCAGTGCCATTATTACCTAAAAAGTTAAGTGTTATCGCTGAAAATTCTGAGAGTTTGGACGTGAAAGTTGATGTTTGTGGACCTATTTATTTTCTGCTGAGAGCGAGTAATATTTAGGTGTTTTGTTCGGTTCTTACTCTTTGCCTGTTCCTTTTCTAACCTAAGTATTTTTTTCATACAATATTATCTATCTGTTTCGTTACACTAGATGTTTAAAGATTCTGGTTTTTACTATTATCAGGATACGAGCGCGCCTTAATGTTGTTTCATAAAACGTCAATCTCAGAATGTTTACATTTTAATTAAAAACTTCTGCATGCATAACTAAGATGCAAATGCGGAGAACAAAATAATAAAGTATTTCTGAAGTTGAAATGAGTCCGCCGGTACCTACCAGTCGTCTCAAAGTCACTTTGTATGGATATAACTTGGTTTGATACCAAGATGGATCAGAGCAAGCATTAAATAAATAAACAGATATGTGTTATTGAAACACACTTCTTATAAATTATAAAATAATATATTATAAAAACAGCCACATTTTAACAACAATAAAATGAGGATCGTTTTAGATATAATTAATAGTACTTACCTAACAGAATAAATAATAAGTAGGTATATATACTTACTCTAAATTGGGGGGATTTTGTGACATGTTATCTCCGTATAGGCGTTTACATCTGTACCTCTACCATGAGTTGGCCTCATAAATGTCATCTATAGCCGATACTCGATCTCGCCTACCTATTAAGCTTGTGATTGGCGTACTCGCTGTCAATATTAGTTCTACAATTGACCGCGAGGTGGCACTGTTCTTTTTTCATACATTTTTATGCGGCACTCGATATCAAGCATCGATTAGTGTCAATGTTGTAGGTAAACTCATGGTAGACCTGCTGTACGCTTTCACGTCTTATACCTACCCTTAGGGTGATAGGGGTGCGTAGAGGGTGACGGACAGAAGACAATTTTATTAATTTAATTTAGTTCCGTTTATTGGTCTAAATGACCTAGTTACAAGAGGGGCGGGCAACGACTAACTTAACAATTACTTACATGGCTATATATAAATTGCCTACATGTATGTGCCCCTACAACTCTAAAAGATATAGCTTTATATGAATGACACGGACAAGCCTCATGTTATGATCACTCGTTGAACACATTATAATATTATTTCCTTTAGCGAAACTGCGTTCGTAATCCTCTAAGCTCCGCTGCTGAAGTAGAAGCACGTACAGGATCTAGGATTTGACAAGATCTTGTTTGGATAACCCGCTACGGATTTTTAAGATTTATTATACATTATAGGTACTTATAATATTAATTAATGGCAGCTAACTTTGATACCAAAAGTTATCTGCGCTTTTTAAGTCACATTATTTTGTACATGCAAATTTTCTTTTACTAGTGAGTAGTGAGTAATTTGATTAATTACTAATTAATTTGACTGGAGTATAACGTTTTTAAGTTTCTTGTATTTTGAAAACCGCCCAATGCATAATTTAAGAAGATTATGAGTACTTATTTTGGTGTCTTCTCCATACGAACTTATGCCCCAGTTTCTTCTCAGGATCAGTGCCAATACTCGGTAATATTATTTTCAATATATTATTTATATACGTGACATCTATCCATTACTCTTCGAAAGATTACCGTACCGAACAGCGAAATGGTCAGCTTCGTAAGTGAACAGATAGATGTCACGTATATAAAAAAGATTTTGATAGTAATGTTACTAAATATTGGCACTATCTGGCGTCAAGACCCATAGAGGAAAAAAGAAGAAATATTTTCCTCTTAGCAAAGATTTATCTCTTTAGAAACTCAGGTTGATGTTCGCACAGGTCACTTTGAGTTGTATCAAAATGGATCACTAGATGGCGCTAAACACAAAACCTTCAGAATTTCGTTACAATGTAAATAGCGGTGTTTGTATGCATAGAATAAAATATAAGTCTTGTAATGTAGGTACGAGTACCTACTAGCGTAGTTCGTGGTATTCTTCTTCTTCTGCTTCTACCCGCGACTTTGTCCGCGTAGAATAAGATTACTGTGTACCACAAACTAACTTTTGAATCGGGATAAAAGTGAATAATGTTTATATTGTAATGGTACGTAAATTATAATAAAAACTTTTGATAAATTCTTGCTTTTGTTCTTTAGAGATTCACTTACATCTAATACCTAGTTGCCGGCGAAATTGTATATGAGACTTAACAACTGTCTCAGGGTTAGGGGGCAGTGCAGTTCGTCACTTGTGAGGAACAGCACTACAGGTAGGTTCGGTTTATATAATAAAAAGCTTACATTTACTAGAAACTTTAATTCAGTATGTATCTAATTATTCTAATTTTCTTAGCAAAGGAATCTTTCCTCTTCCTAAACATAATGTCTTAGAAGTTATTTGGAAGTTTTGGAAGGTAGTGTACATAATATACGTAGGTATAGGTACCTACCCATGTTTCATTTTATACATTTGGCTTTGTCAGGTTGTTGTCATAGGGGTTGGGCCTACAGTCCGTTCACAGTTATTTTAGCTCTCCTTTTATATTAGAGTAATATTTATTTGTACAGCACAAAAGGTGATGTCAAAGGTATATATATTGTAACTATAGATAAGTATATACTAACTGTGAACGGACTGTAGTAGAGGCCGGCCTGCTACAACATAATTTTTTCAAAGTATTAAGTTCCATTCACTTCTATAATGGAGTCGGATAACTGTGAGGTTGCAACTTAAGTACCTATCTATCTATGTGATCGAAATTATTGGTCGACCGGATTAAATCATTTTAAGTCGTGTTTACTGGAGTAAACACGACCTAAAATGATTAAATCCGTTCTGGCCCCCACGGTTGTCCTAGACCCCAGTCTAGGTACATACATTACCATAGAATATAAAGAGGAGACATTACACAATGCATCACACAGAACCTACATCAACAATAGGTAATTTAGTAAATTAACAATCTTTTAATTCAATAAATTCATTATTTTACACTAACTAGTATCAACTAGTATTGGTCGAGTTTTCTGGGGTCCAGGACAACTGTGGGGGCCAGGCATGTACCTGTCTACGACTGTTTATTTAAGTACTTCACAAACATCAACAATAGGTAATTTAGTAAATTAATAATCAATTAATTATTTAACACTAACTAGTATTAGGTATATACTTAATCAATTTAAGAAGTATACGTAACACAAATCACAATTACTCCGTTAACGTTCACATTGGAACATGTGGGCTTAATCACAGAATATGTAATAGTACAATCTAGAAAGTGTAGATTATAATCGTTGACGTTCCTATGCAGTACAAACTAAGAGTTATATGTGCCACAGGTATCACATCACATTATGAGCCTTACTTATAAACGCTGCTTAACTTTAAATGACGTTACTTAAATTTAAGCAGCGTTTATAAGTAAGGCCGTATTACATTTAAGATTTTGTTATTTATTTCTTTAAGAGATTTGTACTTAGTTTAATGTTGTTGTGTGCAGTTCTGTCTCGAATAAATTATTTTCTTTCTTTCTTTCTTTCTATATCAAAAGCGTTCATGAGCGTTTAAGTTTGTTACTTCTTCACGCTCAAACGGCTGGACCAATTTTGGTGAAATTTGGCATGGCGGTAGACGAGTTGCTGGAATAATACATAGGATATACCTCATCATAATCATTATCATCCATCACCACCCGGGCGTAACCGCGGAGCCCAGCTAGTATTAGATAAATGATAGTTAGTACTGTTGGCCGAGCATGAAAATCTGCTTAATTGTAACGTTATCGTATCCTTAACGTATTATAATAATAATAAACCATTTATTTTGCATTAATAAACCATTTATTTTGCATTAATAAACCATTTATTTTGCATTAATAAACCATTTATTTTGCATTAATTCATTCATTTCATTTTTGCAATAATATTCAAAACAAACTATGAGCTGTCTGTGCCACAATTGTACTAGATAAATGACAGTTTGTACTAAATACGTCTACAATACGACCTTATTAAATAGAACTCAGCTGTAGGTCTACCATGAGTTTAGAACATTGACACCAATCTATGCTCGATATCAACTGCCGCAAAAAAATACATGAAAAAAGAACAGTGCCACCTCGCGGTCAATTGTAGAACTAAAATTGACAGCGAGTACGCCAATCACAAGCTTAATAGGCAGGCGAGATCGAGTATCGGCTATAGATGACATTTATGTTGCCAACTCATGGTAGAGGTTAATTTCATTTTATCTATTTACTACGATACTACTTCCGCCAGAAATGTTTAGTTGAAAATACGAGTACTTACCACTAACGATGACACATCTAGTGCAGCGAAGCAAGGATTGTTTTTAGATAGAAGGCTAGACAGGTGTTATTGTTATCATTACAAATGATTATCTTATGCAATTTCACTATCTATTCTAAAGAATTTCGTGGACATTATATTCAAACAAGAATTGTAACGGTTTTTTTCGTAAACATAACTTAGTGCTAGAAATTCAATATGTTATCTTATAAAACATACAAATAGTGCAGGATAATAATGTAAGACAGAGTTTATTCTGTTTATTACTTATTATATCAAGTATAAGTTTTGAACCGTTTTGAAATAATCAGCATTGCGAAAAACAAGTGCAATTTGAAAAATTTAATATCGACTTCTATTCTATTACTTTGGTAAAAATCAGTTATTGGAGTGTAACACAAAAAGTACTTAACCGAATTTGATGAAATTTAAATGGGATCACACAGGAAGCACCAATTTTTAAGCAAAAAAAAGAATTTTGAGAATCGGTCCACCCAATCGAAAGTTATGAGGTAATTAACAAAAAAAAATATGATAATACAGTCGAATTGAGTACCTCCTCCTTTTTGGAAGTCGGTAGAAAACGAAATCCGCCATTTTGAATCTTGAGTGTTCGAGTGGATGGGTGTTGAAATTTCATGGGTAAAACGGTTAACCTCTATCTATAATTGTTCTTGATAGTAAAGAATGTTTTTTAATTTGTCTTTTCAATTTATCTTGATTTGTTTTTTAATGAACTGAACGCAAATTAGATCAACAATGCCAAAAGAAAACGGGTGACATACAAAAACAAAGCTAAATTATGTTAGCGTGTTACATATCGGTAACACATTGAATCCGCTGACACAATTCACCTACATAGTGTTAACAATATATAATTATTTCAGTATAACAAAAACATACATTATAGACAAACTATTTACAGTAGGTTAAAATTAGCAAAATTGTTGTATTATTAGATAAATGGAATGTATTTGACTCGCAGATGTTTTCTGAATTCACCGCAAGGTGGCATTGTTGACGATTATGGAGGGAGAGTTGTTCTACCGCTAAAATATTGTTATAAAAGTAGTAAGCGTAGCGGATAGCGGCCAGTCTGTTTTCCTAGTATATATTTTGGTCTATGCAGTCTGTTCTCGTTAGCCGAGGTGAACACTAGGAATCGTTGAGCGTCGAATTTACGAGTATGTCGGAACAACTATAAATATATAACTTTATTTAAAGGGATATGTTGTTATACTTTAAATAAATAATTAGAATAATTTATACTTGTGGTTTAACATTGTTGAACAGAAAGAAATAGTATTAAATGCGAATAGTGATTATGCTCTGTCTTAATTAAAATACCTTATTAAGGAATACATTCCTTCTCAAGTATGCTTATTACAGCCATAATGTTAAATGAAATGTTACAATAGGAATTGCGCAACGCGTTAACAGCGAACATGAGGCGCCGCCGACGCAGCACAACGTGAGCGCGGCCGACACGTACGCCACCGGACACCGGACGCCTCGCCTCGCCGCCACTTCGTGTCACTCTTGGCTCCAACTTTGACCATTAGACACGTACTTAGTAATCATTAAATGAAATATAATAAATGTAACATTCTTTAATAAATTCTTGCAAAACATTTTGGTTTTTTTGCATCTTCTGGACTCGCTCAACTTAATTAGCGTGAATAAATATTTAAATTTAAGTACTAATGAACTGAAGTAAAAAGTTCATAAATAAAACTTTTCATATTTATAAATGAAAAGGCAGCTCAAATACTAATATTAATTAAGCCATATATACATACATAGACATATAACCTAAAAAGTACACGATACCTATAGACTATAGACCTAGATTAATCTTATATCAAGTAGGCAATGTAGTTATGTAGAATTAAAGGCTATTTTGTCTAAGTTTATTTCTAAGTACTTAATTCAATCATAGTGTAACGTAATAATAGTAATTTACATTATTAACCTTGGAATAAAAACCTTATAATTATATTGAAACAATTATTGTTAAGTTTTGTTTATTATATAAAACTGTTTATAGAAAAATAAAAAGTTCATTTTTATGCAAGTAATAACAACTAAACCTGTTCGAAATGTTCTCATATCAAATCATCTGCCGGTAAAATTATATATTTTTCCCTATGTAGGTTTCTCCTTGAGGAAATTTTCCGCAGTATTTCCTGAAGAGGACTCGAACCTGTTTCTTCTGAATATCCGTGGCAGACGTCATGACCTCTTTAGTTGGATTTTTGTTCTCTAGTTGATATAACCCTTCATATACCGTGATAATTAAAACAAAAGATTCATGAATGAAACGAACGTAAATGTACGTCAATGGTACTCAAAGGATTAAACCGTCGTCGTATGGGCACAGCTACAGAGCATCATCTATTGAAAAGCTTGTCCAACCAATCCAAAAAAGAGTGTACAAATACTCAACTTTCGTATTGATGTCGCAATTCTTTATAATCATCCACTAAAGAGAGTAATTCGACGTTCGGATGGGTATTTCATTGGCATAGAAGTCATGGCGTCTGACACGAATAATCAGAAGAATATGGGCTTCCAATTCCGCCCGAAGTTTTTTCCCTAATCAGTCATCGGTGATTCAAAAACATGTTATTAAAAAAATATTTATCTATTGCCCACACTAAATGCGTTTTGCGTTCTGCGGTCTGTTCAATTTTATCGTCATATTTTACCGTCATCAGCGATATGACCTTCTGCAGTTAATAATCATGGGTAAAATTGCTGGAAAAAAAAAGGTAGGGAGAAGGAAGAAGTCATGGTTGCGGAATATCCGGGAGTGGACTGAAATATCAGGGGCGTCTGAGTTGTTCCGCCGAACCAAAAATAAGAAGGACTGTGCCACGCTGATCAAGCCAACCTCCACTAGTTGGAGAGGCACTTTAAGAAGAAGAAGGTATGTTTAAAGCGAAAGCAACCTGCATCATGTGTGAGCATCATTTACAGTTTTTATATATTTTGTGTAAATTCAATCTGACCAAGCACAAGTAAAAGAACGTAGGAAACGCACTGGGCAGGCGGTCGGAAAGGACGCGGAATCTGCCCGACGCGGGCGACGGGCCGCTGACCAATGTTCTGCCCGGATCGCTGACCGCTTGCCTTCACTGGATCGCTGACCGCTTGCACTGACTGGATCGCTAACCGCTTGCACTGACTGGATCGCTAACCGCTTACGCTGTCTGGATCGCTGACCGGTTGCCATGACTGACACATGATTCAGGCTGCGTTCGCCTTGACCGGACCGCAGGACGCAGGATGCATCCAGTTTGACAATTCCTTAAGACTGTAGTACAAATAATGCATAGTCTATTTTCGACGAAGCGAGCGCATTTTTCAATTATTTACGTCATGGGCGGGTACGAATACCTTTTTCGCAAAACGCTACGCCTAATGAGGTACTTTTTATGTGTTTTTAATTTCATGTTATGTCCTTGATTACATGTTTCTATATCACTACACCATCTTCATCGTCCTTGGACAGTTTCCCTTCCAGCATCACAATTCTCTTCTTAAACTTCGTAAGGACCTGCTTCAGAAGCTTGTTCTTCTCCGCAAGACGTTTATTGACTTTTTGCAAGTTGTTCAGCTTTTGAATGTGCTTTTTGCACTTGGTTTCTTGTCTCTTCAGTTTGCTTTTGAGGTAGACAACCATAGGCGTGTCGAGCGCATCTTCCAGATCTGAGGAACCGATGTCTGACAGCCCTGTTGGTGAGCGAATCCGCTTATGAAGGGGGTCCTGGAAAAGTTAAAGGTATTATTAACCGACTTCAAACAAGGAGAAGTTTTCTCAATATGAACATACCAATTTTTTTTATGTGTTCGCGGATAACTTCGTCGTTTATGAATCGATTTTGAAGATTAAATTTTTCACCCGATTACCTACCTTGGCTCAAAAGTAAAATATAAATAAAAATATTCAGATGTATTTTTTAGGAAAAATATGACTAACTACTATTTATTAGCTTATATCTTTCTCTATCAAATAAACCCTGTAAAACTTTTTTCTTATTTTACATGCCCTACAGTTAGCTCATACTGCGAAAAACTGGCGCTGATAACACTGCGCTCGCAAGGTCTGTTGTTCACAGAACTACTTGTAAATGAACAAAACACAGAATTACTTATGTTAGGGTATCCTTATGTAAGTGGTAGTGCCACGCTGGAATGGTGGTGGAACCCACAGACCAATATATCCACATGGTCTGTGGTGGAACCCCACAGCCGATTGGGCCGGCACGACCGGAGAAGTACCACACTTCCACATAACACCGAGGTGAAATAACATAGCTTGCTATTGCGTTTCAGTCGGTTTGTGAGAGTATCCGGAGGCCCGTTTCCACCCACCCCCCAAATCTTTCCCCCTCCCCCTCCATCCTCCCCACTTCTACCTCTTCCTTCCTATTTTCCTTCCTCAATGGTCGGGAACGCATCCTCGAGACCTCTGGTGTTGCGCATGTCCGTGAGCAACGCGGCGGTATCACTTACCTACCTTCAGGTGAGCCGCTTGTTCGTTTGCCAACCTATCCCATAAAAAAATATAACTTACGCTGTCTTGGGTGTTCGATGTCGATGGATCTGCTATGATACTCTCAGTTTTGACGATGGTTATAGTAGGAGGTCCGGAAGCGTGCGCAGGTAACTGAAACAAAATACATTCAATTAAAGTACATCTCCGCTCAAAATTATGACTACTTAATGAACTGCTTAATTGAAGTGTGAAAAATGATATGATGAATTGAAAAGTCCTCGAGGACTGTAGGTCTACCCGGGCGACACCGAATTATTCCTCAAATAGGGGCGCTGATGCACCACACATCGTGTATTCTCAATTTTTTGTGTGTGTTTAGAGCTTATTCAATGGCTCATTGCTTCAACATTAGGGTTAAGAATTAGAATGGCTCTTAGAACCCAGCCTCACCATTTCCCTGTGTAGACACGGACTCCCCACTACTTAATATACTACATAGCATTTTGTCAAAAAAGAGATAGCAAACATAAATAACTACGTATGAAAAAGGGAACACACGTGCTTATCTGTCTTATAATTTTTGTTTTTAATAATTTATTGTTGATGGTTTCCACTATAACCTGGCTTCACATCTATTTGCCATTTAATCATTTCAGACATACTTGTAGTCATCAATTTATCGCACAATTTTAAATAGTTTTCTTTGTATTGTCCTAATTTTTTTGGCTTCTCGATGTTCAATTACTACAAGTGTCTACTAAAAGGTGAAGAGTCAGTGCGCCGATCTATTCTTGACTTTAAAAGGAATTTTGAGAGAATTCTGCAAACTATTATGATGGGCAAAGCTGCGGGCAAACGGAATGTTGGAAGAAGAAAATTGTCCTGGCTCCGCAACATCCGATAATGGACCGGGATAAGAAGGACTGAAGATCTGTTCAGGCTTGCCCTCAACAAAGAAGAGTTTAGAAGGACGACGGCCAACCTTCAGTAGTGGAGAGGCAACCGAAGAAGAAGATTGGATTCTGAATGGATTATACATTTACGATTACATACGATTATTTATTTAAAATGTTATTTGGATTTGAATGTATTTCAGTAGTGGCCAAATGTTGGATTCACTTATTTTCTTGTACGTATAAATCCACAGATTTGTTGAAATTTGCACCAGTATATGATGTCAAACTATTATTACCCTTGGGAAAGCATTTTCTTGTATAGAGCTCGAGCTTGCATCTACGTTAGACCTCAATTTGAGTGTTGGAAAAGCAAAATCAAACAAATATTTTACAGTTCCATTTTTAGAAAACTTGATGCAGCTTCTTTCGAAGTGATCTTCACATATTCTGTGTTGTTGCCTTGTTTTATCAGCAACAAGTTTTAGGAGTAGATCTGTGCGCCCGACAGCTTTGAGCCAATCATGTCGCCTGAAACATAAATAAAATGACAATGCAAACAGAACACGAATAATATATATATGAATAAACAAAATACAAAAGACTATTTTAAAGAATATACAGCGTATAATAAAAGGTGTGGTAATAGTAAAGCCACACACAGAGAAGCTTGCATGCAGTTGGGGCCTAACTACTGCGGCCTAAACGTTCCAAGTTATGAGTAACCAAAGCTTTTATAATACTCAAGCAAATTCATCCCTGATAAACTAGGCCAAAGACGGCTAAGACCTCCAAAATGTAGAATAGGGTAACAAGAGATCTATTTGGGGGCTGTAATAGGGCGCGGCGCGAGACGGCGCATGCAGGATAGGGAGAAGGAAAATAATAAACTTAATAGGTGGCGTGGGGATTGCAGAGTGCATGACCTCAACGAAATCCAAGAACACAGACCTAATAGACATGTCTAGTCTAATAAGGCTGTTCAAGAAAAAATCGGAATATATTTTTTAACTTTGTATGAACAAAATTATTACCCATTGCAACTTTGATTCTTTGCTATGAGAATCCTGACTAGGTACATATGTACATTGTACACCTACCCGTATTACTGTACTTTTTTGTTACACGCTGTATACCTATTTTACTGTAGTTTTTACTGTCGTGGTGGCCCCGTCTCTCATGAATGAGGTTGCGGGTACGAAACCGGGCAATGAATGCAAACCAATGAGCATTTTTCAATTATTATTTTATGGAATTTCCTGAGTTTATTTATGACATTACTGACACCCCGTGCCTCGGAAATAGGGTTACCAGTACTTTTAATCTAAAAGCCTGTTGCAAGTGGTTCAAAAACGTATGTAACGTGATTTCTGTAGATTTTATCTACCTTTTATTGACCCTTATTTTATTGTCCATTAGCGACACTTTTAAAAAAATATTCATATTTAGAAATTTCACTGTAAAATTCTTTACATGTCAGATGTTTGAAATTATAGTGAGTAGTGTTGCTCTTATCGACTCAACAGACAATCTCAAGACAATCTGTTCCATTCGTTCATCCACTGTGAAGTCATAAGTGAGAAAATCTTTTCTGCGCTTGCGTTATGTGCCATGATACTAAAAAAGTACTGACCACAGAAATCTAAATAAATAGGCAGTAGAATAGGTATAAACAAAAATTTCTTTCGAGACGGCTGTCGCCGCCGTTCCCCTACCGCTATGTCACCAATACATACAAAAATATATCCAAACGCAAAGACACGCACACAAATTCGGTATGCTAAAAAAAATTAACCTATGCCAATTCCAAAACCATTTCGAGATTTTATGTTACAAACCCTTATTTTTCTACTCTGACCTTTTAAAACGATAAGATGCCATTTATTTTAACAAAAAACGATGAAATAATTCGACTTTCATTGACCTCTAAATGACGTCACTTTTTTGCACTTTTGTTTTGATTGAATAGAGACTTACGAATTAGTAGGTGTCACTGTCAAGTGTTCTAGTTTCTTTTTTTTACTCGCGTGCTTTTCTTGGCTCCTCAACGCAACTACATATTTGTCCAAAAAAGTGACGTCATAGGATTCAAATTTTCAAAAAAATATTATAAAATAACTACTGAATATAAAACAAAAATATTGAAATTAGTTTCTTATAATGACCTAATCTACTAAATAAAAATATAAAAAAAATACCAAAAAATAACTTTACATACCGAATTCTTGCACCGTGATCATTGAAGTAAAAAACCCAAGATGCACAGTCTCGACCAAAAGTAACACTTGAAACTGTCCCGAAACACTCACCTACGATACCTACGTTATAGTTAAACTTTGAACATATTTTTTGCAAATGCAACTTTACGCGAATTGCTTAAAGTTGTTTTTAGCAAGCAGTTTACAAAAAGCAATAAAATTTTACGACCAAAGTTAGCCAGTAGGACAAGGCATGGAATGGAGACGAATTTGTTTTATTAACATTTTTATTTATGACATTGAGTTAGTATATTAAGTTTGTTAAATTTCGAAACACTATACTTTTATCTGATCGAAAATACGTTTTCGGGTAGGTAGTGTGAATATCAATGAAAAAAATATTAACTTAATAAAATAATATATTTCAATCATTTTTTTTTTTTTGGTTCAAATTCGAAACATCTTTGTACATGAAACTGCACATAGTTATTTGAAATCGTCTAGTGATCATAGGTCGACACAGAGCAGCTGGAAAAGTCTACTTTGTCAAAAAATACATACAGGGTTATTGGTAATTAGACCGGATCCTTTTAAGGGGTGGTAGGGAATGCCATTTGCAACAATATGACTGTACATTGTGATATCCGGAAATGAATCATTTCTGTGATATTCTTTTTTTATATTTTTTTTTGGAAAATCCAGTTTTACTACTTTAAAATTCAATAAAAAAAAAAGTAATCAACCGATTTCAATTCTGTTCGCAGTTTTAGAGAAACCTTGTTACAGCTCTTAATAATAAACAATAATATGGTACTAATGTAGATCCATCCAAAAACTAGAGGCTTTTTCATAATTTTTATTTGATAATTTTTGTAAGATGCTTTACAAAAACCTTTATTTTCTCTACAAAAACGATTGTAAATTAAGTCTGCATTTTATTTAAAAAACATCTACAAGTCTTTAGCTATCCAACGAGGTAAAAAAATTAGCACTTTATTGCACAATTGCAGAAATAATGCGATAACAAAGACTCAGGTAGAGACATTCCGAGAAAGGGTTTTAGACAACGGTATCCATGTTGAATGCGCCGTCTCCCTCTCGCTTATGTTTGTTGAACGAGCAATGAGAACCCAGTTTGCTCAAGCGCATCGTACTGTTCAGACGCTCTTTGGCAACCCTTTATTACGATTAAATTTCGACCTTGATAACGTTATTGGACTTGTGTAACTTCTTTTTCTGTGATTCGGCTAGTGAACTGGACTTTTTGATTGATTGCTTACCCGACGACTTGGCTTGTACTAAAGGATCTGATCATGACTGCGGAATCCCACGGCCGCGGACATACTGTTTTGCTATGGTTTTGCCAACGGCGTCGCTACACATGCTCGAACGGAGTATCAGTCTCGATTTCCACAACGCCGTTTACCCCATGTGAGTGTATTTGACGGAGTGTACCGGCGACTACGAGAAACTGGTCAAGTTCAAAGACGACAAAGTGATGCTGGACGATCTCGTATTTATCATTCGGATGAAGAGGAACAGATAATTCGCATGTTTGAGCAAGATCCTACGACTTCAACAAACATCATTGCACGACGTCTTGGCATGTCGCAATGGAAAGTATGGAACACAGTGCACCGCTCAAGACTCTACCCGTATCATTTGACTCCGGTACAAGTTATCCAAGACTGAGATCCTGCACATAGAGTCGAATTTTGCAGATTCATGTTGAACACCGATATGGAAGATGCCAATTTTTTATTAAAAATCTTATGGACCGACGAATCCAAATTTGATCAGGATGGAATATCAAATTATCATAATATTCATTATTAAATATGACGGTAACCCAAACAAGAAAAGATTACAAGGATCACAAAGAAGGTTTTCCGTTAATGTGTGGATGGGCATTATTAAGAATGAATTGATCGGCCCTTTCTTTCTGCCCAACAACCTCAATGGTGAAGCGTATGAATTTTTTTTGAGAAACGAACTTTATGAGCTACTCAGTGAAGTACCCCTTGAAACCCGCAGAAACATGATTTACCAACATGATGGTTGCCCCGCACATTTTAGTTTGAGCGTCCGTGAGTGGCTCAATCGTAAGTATCCCAATAAGTGGATTGGCAGAGGAGGACCCATTCCGTGGCCGGCCAGAAGTCTCGACTTGACTCCCGTCGACTATTACGTATGGGGTCACATGAAAAGCTTGGTGTACGACGATACTCTTGGACCTGTGGCAACCATCGAAGAACTGAAACAGCGCATAATAAATGCAGCAGAAAAAATGAAAATTAATTTAAATACAAGTGTTGTTAAAAGCAATTTACGCAGACGTATGCGTCTCTGCATTCAAAATTCTGGCTCACATTTTGAGAATGAACTGTAAAAATAATAAATACAGACTAATTACATCTACTCTTTTATTTCTTTAAAAGAAATTAAGTTACCTTAAGAAAGTATTTCTTCCATAGATACTTCTCATGGACTATTCTCATTCCTTTCTCGGCCTTTTGTAATCGCATTATTTCTGCAACTGTGTAATAAAGTGCAAATTTTTTTACCTCGTTGGATAGCTAAAGACTTGTAGATGTTATTTAAATAAAATGCAGACTTAATTTACTATCGTTTTTGTAGAGAAAATAAAGGTTTTTGTAAAGCATCTTACAAAAATTATCAAATAAAAATTATGAAAAAGCCTCTAGTTTTTGGATGGATCTACATTAGTACGATATTATTGTTTATTATTAAGAGCTGTAACAAGGTTTCTCTAAAACTGCGAACAGAATTGAAATCGGTTGATTACTTTTTTTTTATTGAATTTTAAAGTAGTAAAACTGGATTTTCCAAAAAAAAATAAAAAAAAAGAATATCACAGAAATGATTCATTTCCGGATATCACAATGTACAGTCATATTGTTGCAAATGGCATTCCCTACCACCCCTTAAAAGGATCCGGTCTAATTACCAATAACCCTGTATAACTAATTACTAAAAGTATATAAATAATCAAACAAGATAATAATTTAATCTGTGTTGATCTAAAACCACCTATTTCTAAGAAGTTGAGCCTTATGAAAAGAAATACAATACAATAAGGATATTATACCAAAAAATACACTAGTTGATGAGCTAGTGTGTAACTAGGCTAAAACATAAATAATACAGAAAACAATATGCAAGAAATGATCAGATAGTAAGTGGGAGAAAAGAATCTAAAATAATATAATATACTTATCTGCGTAGCGGGCTACCAGCCCGCGAAATTGAAATTTTCAAGTGTCAAGTCGAATGTACGGATACCTCTTATAATTAAAAAAATATAAGTATCATAATATTGAAACACAATTATGTGTCATAAGTTCTTAAACTGACATGGTCTAATGTTATATCGGAAACTCAAACCAATTTAAATTCAAAAGCAAGAAACGTTAATTTCCTTGAAATAAGTTTAACTTACTGTATAGTTGTCTTTTTGAATTACATTTCAAGTTTTCTGTTGTTTTTTTTGCTATATAATGTAAACGGACGTCTATAAACTTTTCTATAATAGCTTTTATAAGACTAATTTTGTGATTAAAGAGAGCAGGTTGTTGAAGTGAATGCATGTCAATACTAGAAAATACATTTAAATACAAGGTACGTTTTAAAATTAAGGAACACAAATAGGCCTTGGTTGTGTTTTTTTCACCATTTATGCGCTGTTCTCGTCTTATAATTTCCTCTGTTTTGCTACATACAGTGTAAACATCTTCACTAGCGTAGCACAAACCACCAAAATCCTTTAAATATATTAGTTTGTGAAACCATAATTTGTTACGTGCTAATGTAGAATCTTTGCAGACGTCACATTTAATTTTTTTTAATAGATGTCTAACTACAAATCCCGCAATGTAACCAACAATTTGACAGACATATTCAGAGTTGGAATTATTTAAGGAATCTGACAGGATATCACAATTATTTTGATATGTCTCATAACTGCTATCTTCGATTGACAAGTGTTCGTTTTCTATTTCAAAACGATATCCAACGCTGGTGTGGTTAATGTTAGAGACAGTTGCCCCACAATTCAATATAGGCACATTTTCTAAAGGAACAGAATTGCCTGTAAATTTGGAACCGAGTTCCAGATGCATTAAAAGTTTTTTATACGCGGATTTAAATTGGCGAGAATTTGGATTATTATTGAACCCTCCTTGACTCCTAATATTGCCGAAAAAGAGCTCAACATGATCCTGGCTAAACTTATAGGCTAATATGTATTTTAAAAAACCTGTTTCCACATAATTAGTATATAAACGTTGCACACTTTCAATATAAACAAGTAACCCAACAATTCCTGTATTGGCTTGACAATTGTATACATGTACTTTGTCTTGAGAAAATATTATGCTTGTTTCTCCCTTCTTTTTAATGGTACGTTTTCTTTGAACTATAATATAAAGCGATAGTAAATATGATTTCGATGTTTGGAAAAACCTAAAAATGTCTAGTGAATTCATGTTACACAGGGGTCTTTTAAAACCACCGCTGTTAAAATTCCTTGAATTTAAAATATCAAATAAATTATTTAATATTACTATGAACTCAGTAGTTGGACCCGAATGCATGAAATTTGGAATCTTTAAATCGTTATCACAGAAAGTAATTGCATTCGCCACACTGCGGCTTAAAAGTTGAGTTGCTAGCTTAACTTTCATAATAGAATTTTTGAACCAAATGTGTTTTTGAGTTAATTTATTAGCTAAATGTAAATCATGTTTTTCTTGAACTTTATGAAGATCTTCCACTAGTTTCCATTTTATTTGTTTATTGTCGCTATTGTAAATATTTTTTTTGACTCAAACAGATTTCTCATTAGTTTAATCATATGACATGCATCAAGAAATACAACAACATCATAATCAGCTATAGGATGTTTAAAACACGGCTTTAAATTGTGAGCATCATCCATTTTGCAGCCTAAAAGTTTCATGGCAGAAATGTTTGTCTTACAACCATCAAAGGTAATTGATACTACTTTTATTCCCACGGCGTGGCATTTTGCGAGTGCGATTTTTATTAAATTTGTTTTATTTGCGGCGGTCAAACTACTAATAAAAAAGTAGGCTATGGGAATTTTCCATGACTCATTAACAGAAACTAATAAAAACACGTAGGCTTGAGTAGCTATCTGATTCGAGTCGTTATTCTCTATACCTATGTCAACTAAGCCATCATATTGCTTTCCAGTCCAAATTTTTTGTTGTCGAATTGACATTTCATCAACCACTAATGAACATAGTAATGTTATGTTTGAGACTTTAACTTTTTCTGAAAGTCTATCAAGTGCTTCTTGTGTAAAACCAGGTTTTGCTTCAACACTTCTGTACCAATCATGCAACGTGTTTGTATGAGGTAATCAGGTGTTATACATTTTCCGCATATATTTATAAGCTGCTGGCGAGTAAAAATGTAACGTCAGTGCAAATTTCCTGACCTCCGGAGGATACTCCGAACATCTCTTTTTTTTTGATACACTGTTTAAAAAACTAGAATTAAACAATTCAGTTGAGTTAATATATGTAGATAGGTCTTGACATAAACTTTAGTCTAATTTAAATCTATTTTTCAATACTTTTAACGCATTCTTTAGTGAAATGGTCTTTTTAACTAATCTCGAATTTTTTTTTCTCAAGTTGCCAATGATCTTTTCTTTGCTAATCAACCTTTTGCGGCATTTTTTAAGTTCGCTTTTGATAACAACTTTTCGAGGTGTATCCAAAATTGAGTCTATACTTAGAGAAGTGGTGGGAGACTTGAATACCTTTTTATTTTCTAAATCAAACATTGAACTCGTACGACAGACTTCAGTATTACCGCCATCGCCCGGTATTTCAATCTGTAAGCAACATCAAAATTATAAATATCTACTAGCATACCAAATTATATTTTATGATACAGTGGTAATAAGATTCCGTCCGTGCTTCGTCGTAGTTACTTACAATCTTAAGGTCCGGTGATGTCAAGTCCTGAAAAAAAATTATACAAAAAAATAATTAAATATTGTAATAAATGTACGATATATTATTTATTTACTATTTGATATAGTATTTATTTTTTTGGCCAACGAGAGTTACTTACCACTACTCTAGGAACAGCTGTTTTAACAATTCGTTTTATGCCTTTTGCAGTGACATAAATATCTTTGTCCAAAAAATGCTCTGAACATATGACACTTGATTTATTTGGCTTGAAAAAATCTTCACACCTTTGTTGGCCGACGATTGACGTCCATTCTGCGCATCGTATTGGGTCACAAGGAAAACTAAAATAAAATAAAAATGAAATAGAATATGCATATAAAACAACTCGTATTGTTCAATAGTCACCCGTAATTTATACGTATAAATATTTGTTATTTAAGAACTTAATACAAAATAGGTTAAAAGTTTAATATTAATTAAAACTAAACACAATAAAAAATCGACTCCATTGAAATGAGAACAGAGTCACTGGTGTAATGCGACTAAAATAAAAGGTGCTTGTAATGTATCGTGATTACACTGCAAAGCGGCCATTAAAATAAGCCGTGTTATACTTGGAAAGTTGAGAGAAGTTTTAAGACAAATTAAATCAAAATCACATATTACTGTAGATATTAAGTTATAAAAACAACAAAAACAAATCAGTAAACTCTTTCACTTACCGAAAATACGATATCCCATCCTTTTTTAACGTTCTCGACGTAATATTTCTACAATTTCTCAACGAACACTTCGGCATTTTCAACGACCGTTCAAGGACGCGAGCGACGCGAGACTGTTTGAAATGAGCGCACAATTTTAAATTGTGCGCTCATTTTATACGGACGTTTTTGAGACGCTGATTGTGTATCTTGGGTTTTTTACATCAATGACCGTGATTCGTTCCTATACATTCGCACAAACGCTTGTCGAGAACTTACCACTACACCGATAAATTTACATATACGCTAGTGCATGACAAAATTTCAAAGTTGTCGATATTATCATTATTTCACATTCGAAAGTCATCCAAATAGCAGTAATAATAATGTCTTGAATAAAACACGTATAAATAGACGTATATTTATTCTTTATTATTAATGTATTACAATTCGTTTGTTTTAATTAATGATGCAAGGGACGGTTTTATTGAGTAACATTCTTGAGTGCCTATAATGTGGGAAGTGACAGAGAGGTATTATGTACTATTTCACAATGTCATGCATGCTCAGGTTTTACGAACAATTTGTACAGTGGAACAACTCTACAAATTTATATTATATTATTATAAACTGAAACAAGTTTTATTAAGATATGTAGTAAATATTTACACTACTATTTTATTAACGTTAAAAATTTGTAAAGAAAGGTTTGTTTCTTTCTAAAATGCTGCTTTTATTTTTTCTGTGGTTAGTTACTTGTTGTAGCCTAGCATGCGTTAATGCTTTAAAAAGAGATTCCTTTCCTATATTATGGTATGTTAAATTAAATGAATAACCTTACATTTACGGTGGTAAGTTGCCAAATATTAGCTGTAGGAATAGCTGACTTGTTCAATGTGCGCCTTTTTGTTGTTGTCATAAAATCTTCATCATTAAAATGAACTGAACAAATTCGACTGCAGTTTGTAGGGAACCAGTTTCTTTTGCCTGTAGCGGATATCCATTTGTCTTTTATATTAGGATCTTGCGGGAAACTAAAATAAAAAAATTATGTCACTATGTGATACGGCTCATGACAATTCAAACATTACATATTTCAAACTTCTCTTACAAGTTGTCAGGTATAAAGTACCTATGTCAAACTGATATGACATTGGCAGATTTCACTATTGAAAATATTTAGTTTGAAATTTCATGACTCACACAGACCACAGTCATGACCGTTCCATTTCAAATTGCGTGCATGAAATATTTTTTTCCCTTATTTTCTTAACAAAAAAAAAATTAAGAGCGACCTGCTTATTTATGAAACATAAACAATGATTTTTCTTTTTAAACTTAACCCCAATTTATATGTACTATACTTATTTAACCTTAAATACAGATTACAATATAAATTCATTATATTGCAGTTTGTTCGATCAAAAATATTAAATACAGCAAAAGTTTTTATCGACATATCGATAAATGTCGATGCGCCAAACCATGCAGTCACAACGCTATCTCACGAGTGCCACCAGCGGCCGGCTGCGGCCGTAACATGCATAATTACGCGCATGACAACATCGTAAGTTTCACATTACATTGCTTTGGTCGCTAGTAACGCTCCGAATATTGTTAAACTTATACAGTAATGGTAGTGAAAATGACCGTAAAACATATAAGGTGTAATTGTCTTTGATAATGAGTGACCCACGTGTATATTTTAAGAAAACACAGTATTTTTAATTATGACTTACCGGTGAAAAGTAATCCCCTTATTGGTATAATTACAGGTTGTAGAAGAGTTTCCGCAATTAGATATGCTGCAACACACCATTTTTACACGTTGTTTCACGAACGGCGTTCCGAGCAATACTAAATGAATACTCGCGGCGAGTCTTGCGCGCTGGTGGCTTATTAGTCACCTGTGCGGCGACAAGGTCACTACGGATATTATTATGTGACTTCTAGTGCCTATTTATTTAGATTTCTGTGGTACTGACAAATCGGTTGCAAATCGGAATGACGAAAAATCCGGTCTCGAATCAAATCCGGGCGAAGTCGATAATCTTAAAATCCGGTCAGATGGTAACCCTACTCGGAAAGCGCGTAAAGCTGTTGTCATTCGTAGCTCTTTGGCAGTCGTTACAGGATGCCAGAAAGCCTGACCATCATCAGTATGTATGAGTATCGTGTAAAAAAAATTATTAGGAAGATTTAAATACTTTTGGCATAGTTTTAATAAGCTGATTTATTAAATATTTACAGGCAGATATTTATCTTTTATTCCTATTACTGAGATTCGCGCCCATTTTTTTCAATTTAGTACCAACGACATATTTTTTTTATAAGTTTGGTGTCAAATGTCAGTTTTGGTGCCATTATTTTAAATTTTGGTGTAAAATTCAGTTTTGGTGGCGTTACAATTTAGGTGTCGTGAATACATAAAAATCTTATTTACATAATCAAATTCCTGAAACATTTTATGTAATGATATACATTTCTCCAGCACATGATTACAAAAAAACGTTGAAACATTTACAATCACAATTTTTCACCAAAATTAGGCAATAAAAGACACTTGTTGAAATCCACCCATATTATTAAATGGGACCACCTAATAGAAAGTATACATTACAAAACAAAATAGAATTATCAATATTAGAATTGGGCTATGGAGGTCTGAAAGGCAGTATCCTCCAAGGCTATGGAGCCTTGTAGGATAGGTACTGCCTGTCACACTCATGCTTCACATGGGTAAAGCATGGTAGCAATCTTGATACTTAGCCGTCTACGGTTAGACTGAAAACCGACCCCAAGCTAGTTGGGAACAGGCTATACCTATAATTTAAATATTTATTTAATCTAAAGACAGACAGACTAGAAGCGAGAAATAAGAACGATGTGGGTATCAATGGTAAGTTTTATTAAAAAATGCGCTATAAACGTGAATTTAAACTTTCATGCTCATGCAAATATAGCTGTTGAGGAGTTTCCTTGTGAGGAGACTATCCTGTCTGCAGCAGCAGTTTATGGTGAAGATTATCTTAAGCAAACAAAATTAAATTTAAATAGGAAGGAATCCACAAAGTTTTGAGCCCATGCTGCAAACCGTAAAAGAGTTCCCTCGTAATGCTGCAGCAGCAGTTCAAGATAAAAATCGTATTAACTAGTCCTCGACCTTAATTAATTAAAACGAAAGAATAACAAAATTAAACTAACATATCTACCTACAAAATTTCGTGGCCGTGAAATGAAATTTGAAATGAAATTTATTAATTGCAAAAACCGTGTACATAATAGATCTTATTAAGCGCACAAGTGCTTGTAGAACCACAGTTTGTCCTTGACAGACGTACAATATAATATTGTTAGTATTGATTTATGACTAACATATGACTGATATATGAAGAACATGTCAATAATTAAAAAATAAATGTCATTAATATTATTACTAAATTAAAATATGAAATAAACATGTCAGCCTCAATGTATAAGTACCAAATAATTCATTAATGTCATAAAAGCATTTTTCTTTAAGCCACTTACAAAGTTTAGTTTTAAATTGCCTAATTGGTAATTCTCTTATATCTCTAGGTATCTACTCTATCTCGTGCTATCTACTACCCGTTGAAGAGTCCCTAGTGAGTCCCTAGTTGAAAACAACACATGCTGGCTGCATGACAAGCATCAGGTTCTAACTATCATATTATCGCATTGTCACTGAAGTGACGGTACACAAATTTCAGCTGGATCATCGGGACGGGGTTCAAATATTACTTGTGATATTTTAACTTATCACACATATAAGTACCTAGGTAACTATACAGGGTTATTGGTAATTAGACCGGATCCTTTTAAGGGGTGGTAGGGAATGCCATTTGCAACAATATGACTGTACATTGTGATATCCGGAAATGAATCATTTCTGTGATATTCTTTTTTTTTTATTTATTTTTGGAAAATCCAGTTTTACTACTTTAAAATTCAATAAAAAAAAAGTAATCAACCGATTTCAATTCTGTTCGCAGTTTTAGAGAAACCTTGTTACAGCTCTTAATAATAAACAATAATATCGTACTAATGTAGATCCATCCAAAAACTAGAGGCTTTTTCATAATTTTTATTTGATAATTTTTGTAAGATGCTTTACAAAAACCTTAATTTTCTCTACAAAAACGATAGTAAATTAAGTCTGCATTTTATTTAAAAAACATCTACAAGTCTTTAGCTATCCAACGAGGTAAAAAAATTAGCACTTTATTGCACAATTGCAGAAATAATGCGATAACAAAGACTCAGGTAGAGACATTCCGAGAAAGGGTTTTAGACAACGGTATCCATGTTGAATGCGCCGTCTCCCTCTCGCTTATGTTTGTTGAACGAGTAATGAGAACCCAGTTTGCTCAAGCGCATCGTACTGTTCAGACGCTCTTTGGCAACCCTTTATTACGATTAAATTTCGACCTTGATAACGTTATTGGACTTGTGTAACTTCTTTTTCTGTGATTCGGCTAGTGAACTGGACTTTTTGATTGATTGCTTACCCGACGACTTGGCTTGTACTAAAGGATCTGATCATGACTGCGGAATCCCACGACCATCTACCTCGGCTTCGAGAGTTCACAAACGAAGAGTATGCGGACATACTGTTTTGCTATGGTTTTGCCAACGGCGTCGCTACACATGCTCGAACGGAGTATCAGTCTCGATTTCCACAGCGCCGTTTACCCCATGTGAGTGTATTTGACGGAGTGTACCGGCGACTACGAGAAACTGGTCAAGTTCAAAGACGACAAAGTGATGCTGGACGATCTCGTATTTATCATTCGGATGAAGAGGAACAGATAATTCGCATGTTTGAGCAAGATCCTACGACTTCAACAAACATCATTGCACGACGTCTTGGCATGTCGCAATGGAAAGTATGGAACACAGTGCACCGCTCAAGACTCTACCCGTATCATTTGACTCCGGTACAAGTTATCCAAGACGGAGATCCTGCACGTAGAGTCGAATTTTGCAGATTCATGTTGAACACCGATATGGAAGATGCCAATTTTTTATTAAAAATCTTATGGACCGACGAATCCAAATTTGATCAGGATGGAATATCAAATTATCATAATATTCATTATTGGGCCCCGAAAGATGACGGTAACCCAAACAAGAAAAGATTACAAGGATCACAAAGAAGGTTTTCCGTTAATGTGTGGATGGGCATTATTAAGAATGAATTGATCGGCCCTTTCTTTCTGCCCAACAACCTCAATGGTGAAGCGTATGATTTTTTTTCGAGAAACGAACTTTATGAGCTACTCAGTGAAGTACCCCTTGAAACCCGCAGAAACATGATTTACCAACATGATGGTTGCCCCGCACATTTTAGTTTGAGCGTCCGTGAGTGGCTCTATCGTCAGTATCCCAATAAGTGGATTGGCAGAGGAGGACCCATTCCGTGGCCGGCCAGAAGTCCCGACTTGACTCCCGTCGACTATTACGTATGGGGTCACATGAAAAGCTTGGTGTACGACGATACTCTTGGACCTGTGGCACCCATCGAAGAACTGAAACAGCGCATAATAAATGCAGCAGAAAAAATGAAAATTAATTTAAATACAAGTGTTGTTAAAAGCAATTTACGCAGACGTATGCGTCTCTGCATTCAAAATTCTGGCTCACATTTTGAGAACGAACTGTAAAAATAATAAATACAGACTAATTACATCTACTCTTTTATTTCTTTAAAAGAAATTAAGTTACCTTAAGAAAGCATTTCTTCCATAGCTACTTCTCATGGACTATTCTCATTCCTTTCTCGGCCTTTTGTAATCGCATTATTTCTGCAACTGTGTAATAAAGTGCTAATTTTTTTACCTTGTTGGATAGTTAAAGACTTGTAGATGTTTTTTAAATTAAATGCAGACTTAATTTACTATCGTTTTTGTAGAGAAAATAAAGGTTTTTGTAAAGCATCTTACAAAAATTATCAAATAAAAATTATGAAAAAGCCTCTAGTTTTTGGATGGATCTACTTTAGTACGATATTATTGTTTATTATTAAGAGCTGTAACAAGGTTTCTCTAAAACTGCGAACAGAATTGAAATCGGTTGATTACTTTTTTTTTTATTGAATTTTAAAGTAGTAAAACTGGATTTTCCAAAAAAAAATAAAAAAAAAAAATATCACAGAAATGATTCATTTCCGGATATCACAATGTACAGTCATATTGTTGCAAATGGCATTCCCTACCACCTCTTAAAAGGATCCGGTCTAATTACCAATAACCCTGTATACCTACCAACCTAGATACTACTTGCTTACCAACCCACCCACATTACCTAAAAATGTTTAGTAAAAGCTTGTAAGGTGAGTTGGGACAAGAGTAACATCGGGGCAAGAGGAGTAATTACGATTATGATAAGCTACGAAAGAAAAGTCGTGCAAAATCAATAACATCGTTCACGCCGCTATGACTCAGCTGTCATAGTAGACGTTGCAGCACGCGCGTAAACCAATCCATGCTTTACTTCTGAAATTTAAACCAATCACCGAACATGTCTATTTGTAACCTCGGAAGTAATTCGTATTTGGAATCATACGTCGTTTTGGTTTGAAGGACCATTTTTGTGTGGAATTTGTTCCGAGTTATGCTTCCTGACATTATTTCTTCGTAGATGATTAGACTAATTATGATTTAAAATATATTATATTTATTATTTATTATATTTATATAATTATAATATATTTAATATATTTTATATATTATAATATATTTTAACTTGAAAGTTCTTAAAGAATTTCGAGCAAATCTTATTTACCTATTTCTTAGGCAAATAAAAAGTTTTTAATCCCTGTAGAGAACTAGCATATGATTTTTATGCTGTGGAACTAGTATTAACACTCTTGCTCCGATTTAGAAAAAAGGCACGTTTATCAAGGGATCTTGAATGTATTTTCAAATGCCTAAAGTGTAATTTCGATTGTCAGCTGTAGGTACAGATTGAAGTTAGGTAGGTATATACGAAACTCTTCCCCCGTTACAGGGGCAAGAGGTTCCACTCATGCCGATTAAATACCTACTAATGATTCATAAGTACTAGGTTTTTTATGTTTTGTTGTAGTACAAATAGCTTCACATAAATCTAGTAGGTACATCATACATCTAGTGTAAAGAAACAGGTCAATAATATTGTATGAATAAATTATTTAGATTAGAAAAGGAACAGGCAAACAGTAATAACCGAACAGAATTCCTAAAATACTCGCTCTCTGCAGAAAAAAAACCTGAATTGGTCCATAAAAATAAACTTTGACGTCCCAACTCTCTGTAGGACAATGCATAGGTAACATGGGCTGATTGGGGGCTAAACGTCGTTTGCAGCACCGCGGCTTTTTGATCACTAGCTTCCTTTAATTTACTATTACTATTATTCTAACAGTAATTGATAACTAACCTTCATTCTTTCGATAAAAAAAAGATTACTTATGTTACCTTTACCTGCATAAATGGAAGGGCATTATTTTTGAGCAGTAATCGTCCTTTTACTGAAATATATTTCTCTTCACTCTTGAAGTGGTTACTACAAATTCTGGTGTTTTTTAAAGGCATCCAACTTTTATCATTTCTTTCTTTACGAACAACTACAATCCATTGGTATCGTCTGATTTCATCAGCAGGAAATCTTTAAAAATAAAGTTTTAATTTATAATCCAATTTCTCAATCCTCACCGTGTATGATGATACATGTATAACAAAAGCACCGAGGGTGCTCAACACCATAGAAAAAACCATCGTAGAAAAATTAGGTATAAATCTCATATGTTGTTTTAACAATTAAAAATCGGGTTCCCTTAAATTCACAACAAAATTTGAAATCTTAAAACTACAGCAATTTTGACGAAAACGTGAACAACCTAGGTAGGTACTTCAAAGTTTACGAGTGCCCTTACATTTTTTTTTCCTATTTTGGTGTTGGTTAAAAAATATTGAACCCAAGTTAATTAAATTTGCATGGAACTTGCATGGAACAATTTCTTAAGAATCCTCTACACAAAAAAAATAATGACACAAATCGGTTCACGAATAGCGGAGGTTTTGTGTAACATACAGGCAAATAACAACATACAGACGAATTGAAAAGCTACTCGTGAACTCTGTTGAAAATTGCATCCCAAAATATTGAAACAGTTTTTTAAATAGTTCAAAGTTTGCAATAAAAGAAGAAAATTACTACCTAAAAAGTAATTTACACACCTCACCAGCCAGGGGTAGTTTGGCATATACGGTTGGCTGACTTTATATTTACATACATTTAAACTCAAAGTACGTACGTTACGTACATTTAAATTCAAAAGAAAGTATCAATTAATTTGTTTCAAAAGAACATCCTCTATCTTACAGAATATTAATTTAGTAAAGTAGGTACTAAATCACAGATGCAATGTCACATCTACTCTATTCATCTATGACACGGAACACATCACGTCTGATAACCGCGCTCTCCATCCTTGTCTTGCGCACTACTGCATATGTTTCACTATCCTTTTCTATGATTTCAAGCACTTCTATTCAAGCAATACAAAAAAATATTTTAATTCTAAAAGAAAATGACAATTTATGCAGACTTACAGGTGATACGTTATTCCTTTTGTTTTGTTTACTGTCCTATAATTATTATCACAGCTCTTGTACGCGCAACATGGCATTTTTAAAACATTAATTGCGTCTCACTGAGACGCGCGCACGTCGGACAGTCTATCGCTCGCCGAATGAGTGCGGTCACTGGTCAGATACGAGACTGTCCCGGGGGTCGTTTAGACGGGGCCATTTGAGTGCACGATAGGTATAACATATCTCCCTCTTTTTATATATATGATATCATTGGGTAAAACATAGCCAACATATAGTAGGTACCTACTAAATTAGTAACCAGCAATTTTTTCAATTGTGTTAGTCCCTATAGGTATATCGAAATATATTAAGAAAACGTACAAAATTAATGCATTTTCGCATGACATCGTCCAATATAACATGCTATTTTCAACCGTAAAGCATCGTAAATTATTATAAACATAGGGTTGGACCGCGTCTTAAAAAAAAGTATGACCCTCTTGCCCCGACCCGACTCATCTTAATACAATAAAAAGGTAAAAACATACCGAGCAGTACCAACGTGCCTATCCTATTCTTGTTAAAAAAAGGATTATACAATAAAATGTGTAGGTACTTAGAAAAGTAGGTAAGTATATAATTAAATACTTACCTATTGTTCTCCTTGGGATAGTTAAAGTATGATATATTTTTATTTTTTCTAGTATTATTTATACACACAGTACAATAAACGACCATTATGAATAATAAAACACCACGTTTTTACATTAAAATATTTAAACTTGCAACTAACAAAACAAACAACGTGCGTCGCGCTGACCCTGAAATTGTCCACTGGCTGTGCCCGCGTAAACCGGTTTTTTCCAGTATCGCCGCGGTACGCGACAAGCGGCCAGTGGTCACGCACACGTGCCACGGTAATGTTATCATCATATTCCGTGCACATGCCCGCGTATTAGGTACGGTTCGATTCGCGCGGTTGTATGAAGTATGATAATAATATAATTACCTACTGTGTATAAAGCCACAGCATAATATTACATAGACTGTGCTGTGGTGCAACTATAAATATTGATACCTAGCTAATAATAGCTTGAGGAATGGCAAATGTACAAACGTAAAATTTACAATACTAGGAAATTAAAATAAGTTTATAAACTAAAACTGCCTCATTTACCGCAAAGTACCTATGTAAAACTCGGGCCCGTGCGCTCCAAATAGTAGGTACCTACCTACTTTGCCTACCGTAAAAAAATAATGTAGCATAGGTACCTACGATCACTGAAATGAAGGTGATTATAGGTATTCTCTTTGACGACCGGGTAATATTGTTCTGTGTTAACGACCACATTCGATAGGCATCTGTTAGTTTGTGCTTCGATTCGATCATACACACAAACCATAGTCCATAATATATCCACTTGACTGCGTGTAGGTCAATTTCTTCTAAGAACACAAGTCACTACTGCGGGTCGGGGGGCTACGTACAAAAAAAGATTCTGATCTGGCCGGCTCAAAATGTAGCTCTACTCATAGTACCTACCTAAATAGTGTTGTGGTAAAGATTTATGTTATCACCTTAATTGTCGATAAAGTTCACTACAAATTATTATAGAGGGGGTGAAGCCCCCCCTGCATCCCCCCCCCCCCCGCCGGAGGCCTTTAGTTTTTGAGTAATAATTTTTTTAGTACTTAACCTCACTTTCGGCTATATCAGTATTTTTTACCTATTTTTTGTTTCACACCTAATCTATTAAGGCGGTTCGCTTCTGGCACTTCGCCGGCCGCTGCCGCGGCACGCTCGCTTCGCTCGCTCGGCTCGTGCGTTGTTTGTCATGTTCTAACCTAACCTAACCTATTTTTTGTTTCACACCTAACTTATTAAGGCGGTTCGCTTCTGACACTTCGCCGGCCGCTGCCGCGGCACGCTCGCTTCGCTCGCTCGGCTCGTGCGTTGTTTGTCATGTTCTAACCTAACCTAACCTATTTTTTGTTTCACACCTAATCTATCAAGGCGGTTCACTTAACATTGTATTATATAACAACAATAACATATCCAGTCCGTCTCAGAGTTATGTTGATAGATGAGAAAAACTTAATGTTAAAGGGCTAGGAGAGACACAATTAAACAAACATTTTAATACATTACTTGTTTATTTCATAAACATGTTTAATTGCTTTCATTAAATGTACAAAAGAGTCTCTTTTATATTTATACACGTCTCTTCGCCACAAATATTCAACAATTATATCACTAAAGTTTTCTGGGTTGTTATAATTTTGTTTTTTGAAAAACCTCTTCACTGCTCGCCACTGGGATTCTATTCTTTGGGTGTGGATTCCATCTTTACCCACAAATGGGTTCTCTGGGTCTGAATGATTCACTTTTTTGTGTATGTATCCATATTCAGACAGACAATCGTATGCCCGCCAACAATCGGTGTGGATTGTTGTTCCAGGTAAAACATGCTTTTGAATTAAAGGTATGAGAGTATCAGCATCTCTTTTATTGTCCGGGCATACTTCCAATCTTAAGTCTTCAGACCCATCTTCTATTAATCCCAGCACCCAGTGGCCTTCAATGTGACGTCCTTTGTTATATTTCCTTTTTCCAAATTTACTTTCGTCTATTTGCACTATTTTCCCACAGCCTCCAATTTTACCGCTGTAAAGATTTTGTTTTTCCAAATAAAATATCACAACTACTTCTCTGCAGTAATTAAACCAATCGGCTATAGTATTTGGGCTTAAACATTGCTTCCTTTCTTTTTTATAAGGGTCTTCGTGAATTGTTTGGTCGTAGGTCCATCCTTGTGAGTATGCATATATAAGATAGTAAACATGCATTATGTCGATAGCAATATTTTCGAAAAATGTGCCAATTCTGCGAGAGATCTTGGCACCGCTGCCCGATTTAGATTTGCATGATCTTTTTGAGCACACAAATGTACCAAAACTTGTGCATCCGCATGAGTATGACACTTTCATGGATGTCCTGTGGGTTCGACACCGTTTCTCAGTTGGTATGAGACCTTGGTCTTCACTATATTTGATGCATTGGTCTTTAGTGCCCAATTTTCGCACAACGTCAGTTAAATTCCAATGATCAATCACTTCAGTGACGCAAAGTTTTCGTTTGGTTATAAGCTCGTTGTCGTCGTCGTCATTACTCGAAGAAGGTCCGGCGACAGGTTCAACGGGCAGATCAGGAGCCGAAGAAGGTCCGGCTACAGGCTCGACGGGCAGATCAGGAGCCGAAGAAGGTCCGGCAACAGGTTCGACGGGCAGATCAGGAGCCGAAACCGCGTCCGCTTCGGGTATTGTACTGTAATACTCCATTACAGCCAAGTGCAGTCCAGTTTTCAAGCCAAGTTCAAGTCGTAGAGCAATCCAAACAAATCCGGTAAGCAAGCCAAGTTTCAAGTCGTCGCGCAATCGAAGGAAGTCCAGGGAAAAGCCAAAGTCGTAATAAAAATCGAAAAACAAGAGAGCACACATTCACGAAACTACGAGAGAAACGGAATGAATGGATGACAGTCCATCTGTCAGTAAGACAAAATGGCGCCTTTTTTTTTCTTACGTTTAACGATAACGATACGTTTCGTTTAACTCAGTTTGACAGCTTAATTTGACAACTTAATATTGTACCATTTTCTCAACATTGCGTTCCATTTCACTTTTTTTTATCAAATTTTAATTTAATCATAATTAATTTAAACTACGTTTCCGGCAAAAAAAAATTGCTGGAAGGGCTTCAGGTGGACCCCAATGATACCCCTAAACTCGCACCTTCATCAAAATCAGGTACCGGACGGCTATAGCCAACCCTCTATTTCAAATTGATGAAATGTTATATCGGGAAATAAATCGTAACCAATGAATTAGTTCAAAACCGTTCTTATAAAGTATTCGGTATTATATTTTGGCGGCAGTATTAGATACGTATTACTTTCAGTAATTTCACATTTTGCCCTTTTTATGTAAATTTCACAGCGACGACAAATTTCTATTACTGTGTTCGAACCATATAACAATTTACTCTTTTTATCCTTCTGGTGCTGTAAACTGTCTACGTTTGCGACACCAATCAGTGCTCCAACACATGTTTGACATTTTATTTCTTTTATCAGAGCATGCATAGTGTAGCCTGCCATGTTTGCCAATTACATTTTCAGAAAATTCTGTAATATGTATCAAGCCTTGAAGTTTATGATACTCATTTTCATTTTCAACATGTACCCTGTATCTGTATCTAGCATCTGATCTCTTTGTCTAGTGGTCATGTTAATGCGACGGCTGATGTGCATTGCAAAATAGATATTTGATGAAGGTCTGAACAGTTACCACTACCAGAGTTTTTCATTTGAGCATAAGTCAAGAGCTTTTTATATATGCTTTCAAACTTCCGGGCACTAGGATTGTTGTTTGATCCTCCATGACATCTTACACTGCCAAAAAAGTGTTTTAGGTGGTACTGACTGATTTTGTGCAGTGGAAGATATTTCATAGCACATTGTGTATTAGAACTAAATCTTTAATCAAGAATGATGCACTTTCTATACATATGCAAAATCCGATAAATTCAGTAGGACGTGGAGATTTCACGAGTAGCACAGTTTTTAAGCTATTGAATAGCTTCTATCGCGGGCCTTGAGCGTGGAGACCGAATCCGGAAATTCCGTAACAAAAATAACCTAACACCTCCCACTCCGACTCCATCTATCGATGAATAGCAGAACTTTTAATGACTTTTTGAAATATCACGCTTGTCTCTTTAGTTCAGCAACTCGCCTCTAGATGGCATTTGTTAAATAATTATAATTGCATAAGTTGATTTGGCATCTATCGATGAATAGCAGAATATTTAATGACTTTTTGAAATATCACGCTTGTGTCTTTAGTTCAGCAACTCGCCTCTAGATGGCATTGGTTAAATAATTATAATTGCATAAGTTGATAAAAACAGCTATGCAATAGCTTTACCGCGGCAGCCTCCGAGTGCCACATGTTTTTTTAACCCTTCACTATTATTTCAGCAGACATATTGACAATTGTTTCTCTTGCTGCTTCTAATTTATTAAGCACGTGTAAAGCATTTTCTGCATTGACTGCCCGTTTCAAGTCATATCCATGAATGTGTGAATCTAAGATATCAAAAAGATCATTCATCAATTCCAAGAAGAGTACTGTGGGCTCGACTTCCAGAAAATGTGTCAAACTAAGTTTATTATTACAAAACATTAAGGCATCTGATACACTTTTACTAAAAATTTAGGTAGCTAAGCTAACTTTCATAATTTTACTTTAAAAAAATATGTGAGCTGTTCTCTGTAGGTTAGGTAAGTGAAAATTTTCAGCCATTTGTGCGTTGTGAAGGTTGACTAGGTGTTGCCAAGATATAGTTTCACCTTGCTTATCTTTGAAATTCTTGTAAAACTCGAAAGCATTTCTGACTAATTTTATCATATGTGCCGGATCTAAAAATACAGCGATTTGTGAAGTGTTGCACGGATTTTTAAAAGTTGAATTTATTTGGCCAATTTCGATTGTACAGCCCAACTTTTTCGCCATAGTAATGTTTGCTGGACAGCCATCGAATGTGACGGCTTTGACATTTATGCCAGCCTCTTGTACCAAATGAATAGCCTCAGTCAGTAGAGCGGCTTTTTGTTCGGCAATTATCCCGTTTATTAAAAAGTACCCAATTGGGATTTTCCAAGAAGCATTTATTGGTACCAACAAGAAAACAAGAGCTTCTTTGGCTTCCTTTTGACAATCTGTTTGCAAGCTGGTACCGAAACTCACGTGACCATAGTACTTTCTGCCTTGAGGATGATACTCAATACCGATTCTGATAGCCATTTCATCGAAAATAATAGTGGCATATATAGCTTTGCAATTATATGCTTTTCGGGAGTAAAAATGCACCGTTAGAGCGAACGCTCGAAGTTCCGGTGAGTATTTAATTTTCGGTGAGTGTCCTGTTTTAGACTTTAGAATTTGCCTTTTCAATAAGTAATTCATGATTTTCTACACCTATGCTCTATTATCTATCTTCATTTTCTTTTGTTATTGTATTTACAATTTGTTGTAAATTAGTGACTTTTTTTTTACTCGTAGCTTCCGGTTTTTGTCAAAGTCGAAGTTTTTATTGGTAAATATTCATTTACAAGTCAAACAAAACCAGATGTGACCAGAGAAACCATATGAGAAGCTAGATCTTTTCCAACCATTGCGAAAAATAAATTTACTTCATCAACTGAAGAGGAAGGATCGGCAGATAATTTTAATAACTGGGTTGCATTATTTTGTTTTTAGTTAAATGGGCTACTTTATTTATCATACTCCAAGTGCCTTTAGGATTATTTCGGACTTTTTCGAACTATTTTTTTTGGTATTCACGTTTTACATTTTTTAACTTTTTTAATTTTTATTTGGATGACCAGGTTTTTTTTTGGATTTTCGGTATAGTTTGTCTCTATTTCGGATACACCTCAGAAGGCCAGGTGTTATCCACGGCTTGATAATACGTTTTCTACTAGGGAGGATAATGGTGCGAGAATGCTTACAAACTATCTCAGAAACAATTTGGATAAAATATTCAGAAGCTGCCTCAGGATCGTTACAGGACAGCACAGTTGAAAAATTTGCCTTTGAGAGATCATCAACAATAGCCTCCAGGCGTTGGAGGGTACGGTGAAAGAAATGTTTATGCAGTTCTGCACTACAACTTAAAACAGCTGGGCCGTGATCAGTAATCAATGCATCAAGGATAAATGTTTTTGATTTAAAAGGAGTACGAGCCATAACGTAAAATTGGGGATCAGATACCGTTATCGCCCTTGTCGGAGATGTCTGTAAGTAATACAATGTTTCCTTAACATTAATAATATTTGTGACAAGTATGTTAGTTAAACCATATTAACTTACGTGAACAGCATTGCCCTCAGAGCCGCCAGGCAAATTATGATCACTAAATTGGTTTTCTATGTGTGAAAGATCTTCATTGTGTAAGCCAGTTGTTGACGTGTTACTTATCGATAAGTTCTGTAATTTTAATCGTAAAGTATTAACAATATATCTATTTATAATATTAATGTTAATAAGTTGTGCATGTAAATCACATCATACATATTTATGATGTAGTATAGTCTAAAGAGTGGAATTATTTGCCTAAAACTGTTTTTCCGAATATAAATTTATATACTCGTATATACATAATATTAAGTCTGAGAGTACAAGTGAATAGGCATCTTCTAGGCGAGCGTAATACATTATTGCTTAAGCTTAAGTGGAATAGTGGTCAAACGCAAGCATATATTGTGTAAAAAAGTCATGATAACTGATTATACTTACAAGTTCATTATTTTGATTTGAAGGGTCAGGCAACTCAAGATTGTATTCGTTCAATCCAGATGTATTATTAGTTGAGCTCTGAAAATAAACCAGGTAAAATAGTATATTCATTAAAATAATTTTAATATCAATAATGCATAACATAACCGAATTAGATATTATTGTTAATTATAATTATAATGTAACATACCAACACAGGTAAAAAAAGTGTCGGTACTGCGGAACTGAATAATCGACGCTGGTTTCTTAAGGATTCAAAGCAATCTGGTGTGAAGTGCCTTGAACAGATAACACTGTATTTTTTTGGTAGCCAATCCTTTTTTTGAGTCGCTTTTAGCCATGTTTCTCTCATATCTGGGATATGTGGAAATCTAAAAAGAAAGCCAATTAAAATTTTCTATACATAGTATCCAAGACATAAATTATCCTACTAGCTAGATGCTACCTATAGGTTAAAAGGATTTAAAGAGTACATCAATAATAGCAAGTAAAGTAACTTTCAACATAACGTTAACTAACAGATGACAATGATGTAAGGGTAAGATTTCAAATTATTTAGCTTCACAATGGTAGTAATTTGCTTGTGCGTACACTAAACTAAAATTCTCTAAACTATGGTAGTTCTTACAAGATAGAAGAGATACAAGAGTCTTCGACCAATGTGTGTTACCAGTGATGACTTATGGCACTGAAACGTGGTCTCTTACTATGGGCCTCATAGATAAGCTCAAAGTCACACAACGAGCTATGGAGAGGGCTATGCTCGGGGTTTCTCTACGTGATCGAATCAGAAATGAGGAGATCCGTAGAAGAACGAAAGTCACCGACATAGCTCAGAAGATTAGCCAGTTGAAGTGGCAGTGGGCAGGGCACATAGCACGCAGAACAGATGGCCGATGGGGCCGAAAGGTTCTGGAGTGGAGACCACGGACCGGCAAGCGCAGCGTAGGTCGTCCATCGACACGGTGGACAGACGACCTGATGAAAGTCGCAGGACGACGTTGGATGCAGGCCGCTTCCAACCGGTCCTTTTGGAAAATCATGGGGAGCCCTATGTTCAGCAGTGAACGTCCTTCGGCTGAGATGATGATGATGATGATGGTAGTTCTTATTCTGTTTGCACTACATTAATCTTATCACACTTCGTTCTTACTACATTCGTGTAACACTTAAAATGACAATTCTAAAAATATGATTATTCTATCAAATAGTGCGGGTAGTTTTACATCAGTTTAGACTAGTTTAGAGAGTACGAACTTACATAACGATTAAATTTGCACTAAACATACCCACATTTCAATAGAAATGGCAAAGTGGAGAATTTTCATTTGCAAGAATTATACGAAATTGTATTTAAGCGTGAACATGATAAGAGCTACCATAATTTACTTAAAATAGGTTCGCTAGTTTAGTTTGGTGTTCTAAACAAGCGAATTGCTACCAATGTTACAAAATTTGTATGCACTCTTAAAATAATAAATGTATTGTCTAAAATAATTACTTTCCTCACAATCGATATATACCATCGATAAGTTGCCCGTTATTATAGGGGTAATGCACTAGTTTACACGTGCCAGTGAATAAAAGAGATGGCGATATCTACAACTGCAAAGAACAGTACGGGATGGCAAAAGACATCAACGCGTGCCCACATTTTTTTTATTTTGAAGTCACTGTTTAATTACTTCATTTGTACGTTTTGTTTTCTTCCAATAATTAATAAACTAAACTTACCTATGAAATGTAATTCCATCCTTTGCATAGCTGGATGTCTGACTGTTTTTTCCGCACCACTTAACTGAACAATAAGGCATAATTTGATTTGTTATAATTTTTTTTCATCCGCTTGTTCTCCACGCGAAGTCAAACTGGTACTGACGTGTTGGTTCGATACGTTAGGTTTTTATTGTCATAGTCTTGGCAGCTGAGGGGTAGCCGTATGAGCAATCAAGTGGATATAATATGGTCTGTGATCATACACATAGGCGCACGCATTCAAACCCATTCAAATCAAACCTACGAAATAAATCGGGCCCACGATACAGAATACGTAATAGTATACAATGATATCTCTGCAGCTATTAGGGAAAAAGTCTTACGTGTGATACTGACACTCTAATATATACCTTTATGAGTATGGTATTAACGTACAAATCGGTAGGTATAAGTTTTTTATGTTACCTTTTGTTTGTGACGGTAAAAATCATGTAGGTAATAAAAATAATTTTGACATTCGAAAATGAAACAAGACATTTCAAAATAGACTGTATTGTAAAATGAACCATATACTGTGACAACAAGGTCCAACTAATTAATTACACAGGCTAATGCGACTTATATTTTGATACTTGGAACACAGTAAAGGGGCAATGGAGTCGCTTAGTTTAATTTCTTTTGACATTGAAACATGGATAATTAGATATTATATAATTATTTACAAACTTTATTCAATTATTAGCAAGACATCAATATGACCTTATATAATGTTTTAAAATACCTCTATATTGTTTAGAATGGTAGCGTTGGTGTACGCCATATTTAAATCAGTCGTGTTCCGCGATGTATTATTGAGTTTCTGCCTCTCTGATTCTTGGTTCTGCTAGTTAGAATCCGTCAAATATATTATGTACTATCAAAACTGAGTAAGTAAGAACTGATTAAGCGAGAAAACTCTATGAAAGCCAGTAATGGGTGAGAAATAGAAGCCTCTGTAAAAGAGTCGTTTATCCTCAGATGTCTGTGCATGGACCTTCATAATTAAGAATGGTACCTATCTGTAACTCTATAAGAGTAGTTGAACATGTATGAACGGACCTGCAGCTGCTATTTATGACATATTCATAAATTCTTTTGAACTAATTAGCAGCGGTATTGTTTGTTTTCTTTAAATTCGGGTAACTTACTTATATTGTTTTTACGCACAATTTCTTATTTTATTGTTAGTCCGTGTTACTACCTTCCTGCTATTGATTGTCAATAGCGAAGAAAGATTCGGTAGTACCTACAACGAATCTAAACAAAAATTCAAGTGTTGTGTCTAAGTAAAAATGTAAAATTTAAAATGTGTTTGTGTGGATATCGCATATTGAGAGAGTTTTGTGTTTCCACCAATTATAAATTTGATTATGTCCAAAGACTTTAATATAAATGTCTGTTAGAATTGTCAAACTCTCGCTAAAACATTCCCATATATTATAATGAATAGAAATAATTAATATAAACGCGTGTTATTTTTTGCAATATTTGTATACTTTACTTGCATACATGGTATGGCTGTCATCTTTATCGGCTTAAATCCATTCTTAGTTTAGTAAATATCACCTTCAGAAATGATTCGAAGAAACCGCAATATACGCGTTTGGTTTGTACCATTCACCCTCTCTGTATCGTGATAAAAATGCCTAAAACTGTGAAAAATACTACAGCAAAATAATCTTAAATCACTGGAAGTACGAAATTCCATATTTTTTGGGCTTTTAGTGTACTTATAGTTTTTGCAATTTTTAACTGAACACTTCAGCAACGTCACCACACGACCACTCACGCACGCGGTCACCGAGCTGAAAGAGTGCAAAACAAGGCAAACAACCAGTTGTTTCGGTAGCGCCACTTTAGCGGCAACAGTGGATCTAAAAACGTTAAAGATGAAAATATTAAAAGTTTGGAGAAGTCCTGATACATAAAATACTGAGATTTAGTTGCCATTTGAAATTTTTCTCTCAAAGCTACTTAGGGTCTCGCTCACGCGTACACATCGCACTCACCCCTCTCCCACGCTCCGCCCTTCGCTGCTTTAGTTTGTAAAATGTGGTACTGTATTTTATTGAAATTTAGCGACTGGCCGCGACGTCGTTCGCGTAGAAGGCTCGGCCTCCGGCTTCGCTATCCTAACATCCGATTTCTACTTAATTTTTCTTTAATAAGAACCTTTCCTGACAATAATTAACTACTACTGTAACTAAGTATTGTATTCTCTTTGTTTCTCTTCAAAACGTTAAACTGAAGGAAATCACAATCCAAAGCTTCATATTGTGTCACCGATTTCGCATTATTTCGACATTTAACTCTATATACAGGCTGACTGGTTGAACACTTTACATATTGATATATAGTGCTCAGTACTCGATTCTCGTTCTAATTAAGAAAAAAAAATAGGTGCCTAATATTTACCTAATTTAACTTTAATTGTCTACTCAAAACAATAAACATGGTCACTCGCGGCGCGCGTGTAGTAATAAAATTTGCCTTAGCGCGGCAAGGTAAGTACTTGTTTGTTTACACCGGCGCGGCGCGGCCGGGCGGGCGGCCGACGATCGCGGCATCCTTTGATTCCTGTGAACGCGGCGCGGGCGGCGCGGCCCTTTGGGTCATTAACCCCGTTCGGACGCAGCTTGATTCCTTTGAACGCGGCGCGGCGCTTTGGGTCATTAACCCCGTTCGGACGGTGTCCATAATTTTCGAGTTATAGCACATTCATAGAATGAAGGTTTCCTCTGTAGTTTAACGGTATTTTTTTAATTTTATTTTTTTAAACGTTTCATGTGACCATGAATTATCATGTCCTTGTTTATGTAAAGTGTTCAACCAGTCAGTCTGTATATTGAGAATGGTACGATTTGTCTTATATTAGTCACTAGTCACTACACTACTAACCTCAATATGCGGAACAGCGGTCTTTTTTAAACGATTAAACCCTTTAGTTGTGCAATACACATCAGATTCAAGGAAATGATCTGAGCAAATGACGCTTGAATTATTTGATTTATACAATTCTTCGGATCTTTCTCTTGCTACTACCTTGCGCCAACTTTCTTTCATAATTTCGTCAACAGGAAAGCTGAAAAAATTATGTCATTATAATATTTGCGTAATATTTACATTATAATGAAGTACGTATAATAAAGCTTTTATGCCCGGTACACGAGGGTAGTTTTACAACCACAGTATAGCAAGCTAGTATTATTTCCATGTTGATGTTAGCTCAGTATCATTATAGTGATTTAAAAGACCTGAAACTATGGCCCGAGCACGAACATTTGCTAAAATGTAACGTAATCGTATCATTGACGTATTCACTACAAACTATCATTTATCTAGTACAATAGTGGCACAGATATCTCGTAGCTTGTACTGTATACGTCAACGATACGAAAACGTTACACTTTATTAAATGTTCGTGCTCGGGCCACTGAAATCGTGTAAACCGGTTTATACTTTATATATTTATACATTTATGTTTTTATATATAAGTATATATATTAATACTAGTAATGAAACAGCTAATATTATTTCAAGAATTTCGATTTCGAATTCGATTCGAACACGATTCACAATCAATGTGTATACTTTAAAATTTTTCTAAAAATGTGAAAGAAATATGACAAAGAATAATGACCTTTAAACATAAAACTTAAAAAAAAATAGCAACTCTATTGTTTTCAATTCTGACTGTGTGCTTATGACGTCCTTTCGCCTGTCTCTTTCTGATGCGTTGGAGAGAAAGGAGTGGCAATACTTGTACATAATTCGTGATATTGTTTGAGAAAAATAATATTTGTACCACATTTTCTTTGATATTGATCGTTATCTTTGATAAATGTAATAAACTTACCGGTGGTAGGTTACGCCATCTTTTTTTTTCGTACCTAGTTAAAGTATTATTTCGGCACTTTTTTATGACACACTTCGGCATTCTTACGGCTTTGCGATTAACACACGACTAACGGCTGTTTTCAATATTCTATCTATCCACAGTTTTCCTTACTACCGATAGAAATTTGACATAACGTCCATACAAATAGTGTCAAATATCTATCTCTAGTAAGGTAAACCGACGATATATAGATTATTGGGACCGGCCGTAAGGCGAGAAGTGTGCTTACATCGTCTATAAGCACGCTTTAGCCGTTACGTAAGCAGCGTGCGGCTGATATGTCCTTGTGTATAGAAGGTCATTGTCTATCAGTCCTCGATCTGACACTGATTGTTGGAAGACGAACGAACGAAGAGTTCGAACGCCTCGACGACGGCCCGTGCGAAGATACCTAGGTAACTTTTTTAAATTGCTAAACGGGCGATCGCTATGCTATGTCATATAATAAAACGATTTAAAAAATGTCCAAATCAAAATATACCCAATATTAGTTTAACTACGATACAAAATAAGCAGATACCTACCTACATCATGATCTATTTTTATTATGTTAGTAAAAGTTCGTTCAAGTTATTTAGTAAGTGTCGAAAACAAAATAAATTGCATTATGTATCTACTTAATTATAATTTATATAAGTATGGAAGTCGGTTTTAAATGTTTGTTAATGAAAAAGTAGCTACTTATTATGAGTTAATTCTGTGATATTGTATTACATAATTTATACTTATAGTACCTACCTACCTATTAACATTGACATTGCACAACTAGCTATCCCGCCAGCGGCTTCGCTCGCTTGGTCTTGGTGTAGTGGCAAGAGAGTTATTCAAAAAATTATAAATTTCAATAAGTTTTTTTATTTATGCAATGCAATATTCACTTAACACTAAATGTTAAGTGAAGCTTACCAAAAATATATTAGTGAAAACCACATCTAAATTGGATAAGCCGTTTCTTAGATTAGCGTGCACATATGCACAGACAAACAGATAAACAGACAAGTAGACAGAAATTATAACAATATTTTTATTATAATATAATTATTCTGTTTTCGTTTTAAAAGTTCTAATAATATTTTTCTCATTAATTTTCCATGCACAGACAGCGACCCGTTACATCACTATACTACATATAATAAAACTATAGAGGTCGAATTCCTGTACAATTAAAAAAATGCTAAAAACCGAGCAAAGGGGGTGTAAGGACTGAAATCAAACACTTTTTTTTTTGTTTCTTTGTTTGTCTGTCTGTTTGTACGGGCTAATCTCCGAAACGACTGGACCGATTTACATGGAATTTTGTATGGACGACATATATGATACTTTTAAAAGTATATTAAAGAGTTCCCGAGGGATAGTAAAAAAACTGTAATTAACCGTATCCAGCGAGGCCCCGCGAGTGAAGCCGCCGGCGGTTCAGTGTTAATATAGGTATGTCTTATAGCAGAACCTACCTACTACCTTGCTACTACTACGTACCAAGTAGGTACCAGGTGGGTAGGTATGTAAAGTCCGCACGCTGTGGTACATTGACTTTTACGCCTTGGATCCTTTAATTTTATGTGTCAATATTTTCTGATTTTAATAAGTTTTATCAATTACCCATTATAAATTTTAGGTGTTTCACGTGTAATTTATGACAATGCAACTTAGTATTACAGTTTTTGGCGTAAGCGCCATCTGTCTACTTTTTAAATAACTACTTAGCAAACGTCTGAAGCAGCATAAGTGAAGACAACAGTGTGATATGCGTGAATAGGTGTTTCTCACATCCAATGGCTATGAAATTAGAGGATGTGAAGACCAAAGAATCTTTGGTGAATATTTTAAGTTATTTACCTACTTCAAGCAATAAAAGTCACGACCACGTACGTTCAGGAAGTTTTGATATTGTTGCTCATTATATTCAAAGTATACATTTTTGATACAGCGCCATCTGTTATAGGTTCCATTAACTAGCACCTTACAATATGACGCGTTGTGCAGAACTGACAAACGTCAATAATGACATGTATGACGTGTACACATAATATAACATTGTTCCAGCGGCCTGGGTGCGGCTATTTTGGCGAAAATTATGACCCGCACGGCAATTTACGTATCTATAATAGTCATTAGGCGATATTTCAATCAACATTTGATTGCAACTGAAATACGTACTAACCCTGCCGTTTGTTTGATGTATTATCTATGATAGTGATTTTCTTCCAAGATGATTTAAGAAATAAAAGCAATTTAAAATAATATTATGTTAGAACAACAAAGTAATTGTCATTGATTTCGTATTTTCTGAATTTGGCTTTGGTTGAAGTAATAATTAGCTACTTAAAGCTTATTGAACCATAATTATTAACCGCCACTATCAAGTTAGGCATCGAATACGTTGACCCGGGTTTCGATCATATCAGATACCTCTTAATACTCAGGGCAAGTGAATGTTAGTATTAAATCAAACACGATAATTTTAATACAAAAATAAGCTATAACTAGTATTAACTTAATAATTTTTATAAAAAGAACTGTAAGAGTTTACATACTGTCTAAAATAGACAGATTGTAAGCGCCCTGACCAAGGATTACATTCACCAGTAATGCCGTTAATATTATTAATTAATAATTACTTAATGCATTATCTACACATTTCAACCTATGACTCTTCAAATTTGTTGCTATAAACACATCATGCATTATAAACATTAATAATTTGTTTATATTTTATGTGTATTCTATTTATTATAAAGTATACAAAATATGCAAATTCATTTACGACAGGAATGTTTTAGCAAATGACATAATTATTATGTATGTTTAGATACATTGATAGTTATACAACCTACCTTAATACGTGGCATAGCTGTTTTCAATAGAATCCGTTTGCCAGATTTCGAAAGAACGAAATCTTCATCAGTAAAATGTGCTGAACATATTCTTGTTGCTGTCCTATGTGGCTTGAAATACGGGTCTTTTCGGCAACGGCGTATTATGCGAGTCCACGCCTCTCTGCGTACTGGATCATGAGGGAAACTGTAATTAGGTATTGGACCTTATCAACATTCCGCCGGATCCATCTTGCCGGATCTTCTCAGTCGTGCTTGCGTTCTGATCCGGTTGTAGATTTAAGAAAAAATAAATGTAATATTACAATTTTTAAGTGCCCCCGTAGGCCTATATGTACAGAATAAATGATTTGATTTTTAAACGTTTGTGAGCAGTACATCTCACTCACGTCACGTTTTAAGCTTGTTTAGTTTAAGAAAACAAAGCTATAGCTTAAGAAAGCTCATATTATTTAGGAATAGACGGCAAACAACAGAACAGCTGTTCTTTTAAAATGTGTGCGTGTGTCTGAATTGTATGTCAATCATAACATTACATTACAATACTCACCACGTAGATCAAAAAAGTATTTATTATTTCATGGGAACTCTTACAAGCGTTGAAAAAAAACGCATTAAATAATTTTGAGTATATAATGTAAGAATATCTGCACACGTTATAGTCTCAAAATAACAGGTACAGTAATATAAGTTGTAAAGAGGACGCCATTACAAAGATATCTTACGCGCTTAATACTTATCATTGATCAGTACCGACGCTAGAGAAACAAGTTTGTGGATGTGAATAACGTCGCAATTGGAGTGTATTTTTGCATGCATTTAATATTTTTATTTACTCACCGATGAAACGATATACCATCTTTCAAACTACACTTGGCTGGATAATTTCTACAGCCTTTAATTACGCAACTGGGCATTTTAATACGCTATGCTTATACCTGGCTCAAACTTCACGTGTTACTAAATCACGCTGGTTCTACTTTCTCGTTTTGGAGCATATTCAGTGCGCAATCGTTCTATAGGTTGTTGATCCTGTCCTATCGTTTTACTCTCCGCGAGACGTAAAATTACCCACACGATTTTTTTCCCGAAATTAGGGCAAGTTAATGAAATTTGAGGAGTGACTAGATATTTTTATTGTTTTAGATTACTTAATCCTTGTATTAATAGGATGAAAATTTTAATAAATAAAATAGTCAGTGATTTGTTCAGGATGCAAAATGTAGGTCGAGCTGCTGTTAACATCTAGTATAGTATTACCATTGTACCGACCTACGCTATCACTATATCGGTAGGCGATAGTTATGAGTCAATGATCAACATGATGCTCTATATTTATTTTAAAATTATGAATAACATAATTTTTAGTTGAATAATATAATAGTATATAGGGTGTTTGGTAGAGGGACCGACAAACCAAATGAGCGTGTTCGGGGGACCACTTGGAGAATACAAGTTGGCCAAAAAAAATCCCCAATATGTTTAACTTTTTTTTTATGATTTTACCCTTTTTCTCCGAAATTGTACCTATTTACCACCATAACATTTGTAAAATTTGTAAAAACTTAAAACATCCGGTCTAAAACATACTTTACAAATGTTATGGTGGTAAATAGGTACAATATTGGAGAAAACGAGAAAATTCACAAAAAAAAGTTAAAAAATTGGGGTGTCAGGGATTTTTTTTTGGCCAACTTGTATTCTCCAAGTGGGCCCCCGAACACGCTCATTTGGTTTGTCGGTCCCTCTACCAAACACCCTGTATATATATATATATATATATATATATATAAGGCATACGGTTGAATTAAAAGGGATTAATCACACTTTTTATAGGTAAGTAAGATCAGTAGAACATACCTTTTTCTACAGCTGTGAATCCGTATGTTCGCAATACTGTATGTTAAATTATAAAGACTTAACAACGTAATTATAAGGGTTACAGACGCAGTTCGTCATTTTGACGAAATGCATCTTTTCTATGCAGATGTTACCTATGACTTAAAATCAGTGGGCCTCATGGTTGTACTGTTTCCTACTAAAATAAAAATAATAGTACATAGTAGTAAAAATAAGTAATGGTATTATAGTAGTAGAATAAGAACATAAACGAAATTAAAGTTGAGCTTGTCTATTTGGAATGTTGTCACTCATACCAAATCCACCACCACGTTCAACGCAGTAGCTTCGCGACACGATATTGATGTCTATAACACAACTGTCGCACAGTTCAAGCGGTTATTAAGTAATGTTTTTTTTACCACCTAATCTTAATTTTTATATAAGATAACATCATTTATTGGCCTTATAACACATTCACATTCAAGTTCACATAAATTTCAGTTCATTAAAAATCACAATACAAATACATTTGGAGAATAATAATAATTACAAAATGTCACAAGATGAGAGAAAATTAACAAAATATAGCAAGTACGTATACATACTTAGCCACTAGGGACAGGTTTAGGTAGACTCGTACAAGAATGAAGATTCGGTTAGACGCAAATTCATAAACTCGTTAATCGAATACATTGGATTTGACTCAAAAATCTTTTTTATACTATTGTTTACGAACTATTTATATATAATTATTTATAATGTAAATACCTAAAAGTGGAAATTTGTAATTGGCTATAAGTACATATTAAAGTATTATGTTTATACCTAGCTGTAAGGATCCTTAAAAATTATAAAATAAAAAATAAAATAAAATAAATGTAGGCATTGGCGCGATTTGGCTTATTTTATAGCAAAGTTTGAAAAATATCGTGTTTACAGTTGTTTTCGGGTTCATATAAATAATCATAAAAATAAAATAAAAATAATAATCATACCTCATAGATAGGGACAGCTTTCTTGTGCAATCTTTTTATTCCCTTGTCGGTTGTCATAATATGTTCTGTTCTGAAATGCCGTGAACAAATCCGGCTGTGCAGACTGGGCATCCAGTCATACTCCCGGCGTTGCCTGCGCGTCACTGCTATCCATTTCTGTTTCATTAATTCGCCCACAGGAAATCTGTAGGTACAATATGAGATGGACCTCTGCACGTATAAATGAATTACCTAATCTCAGTTTTAATGAAAGTAAATAAGTAACAGTTGACGAGTCGTAGTTTTCATCACTTTTTATAACTTGAGCACTAAAAAGCGAGGTAAAAAGACTATGGAAAAGTAGCTAATCGTAGCAAAACGATTTGTCTAGATATAGGCACCAGATGTTACAAAGTTATTTTAGTATATAAGGTATATGTTAATTATTGCACAATATTGAACGGGGTGGTTTGGAATCGATAACTGGTCATCAATGTAAAAGAAAATAAATATATAATTTATATTTATTATCAACCCATATTCTTCGCCCTGCAAAATAGTCATAGTGCGATTGAACGTACGACGGCGCCGCTACATCACAGTATACACAACAGTAACTACGCGAGACATACCTACCCACTTAGAATAGGTACAACGATGTACGATACGAACCTACCTACTAAAGTCGGACGTTGCCCCACCCGGGCCCGCTGTCGTACGGCCAGTAGGTTTACGCATAGATATCAGGTGTGTAAGTAAACATTCGCGTGTAGGTAGGTTCATAGGAGTCTGCTGCCATCCTTCTTTAATTAACGTCATTTTGTACGGCTAATCGATCAAATGTCAACCGATAGGTAGTTGTAATCAAAGCGTAACCGGTAGTGTAGGCGGAAGCTTGCGAGAATAAAAGCTCAATTAATAGATAGGTCGGTAGATTGATAAACTGTTTATTGCAACACCACCGATGGAAAATACCTATTACAAAAGAAGCGATACTTTACGTAAATAGGTCTGATTTTATATTCCATTTATAAACTACCTACCAGTAACTTCTACATGCTAAATCCAAACTCTTTGTAATTATATAATAAAAAAATATATAATGAAATATAAAAATATATCTCTTTGTAATTATAATCAATTCGAAATAGACCCGTATAGTGCCTACTTGTAACACAAAGGCTCAGGCGCGGAATCAGGCCACAAAAAAGGTTGTGGCCACAGCCACCGGAAAACCAGCCAAGGTCGAATCGGGGTATGAACTATCTCATAATGGATAAAGTATCAAGACGCTCGCCTGATGTTAAGCGTCACGCTTGCCCATAACAGTCCAGTGTGATTCATATTTTTGGACTGGGTACAACACTTCAAAACCCTGCATAGCAACGCACTGCGCTTTTTACCCGCAGTTAAAAGATGTTCTTGCTATGTCATTTCAGGGGGAGCAACTAGAAAGGATAACTTAATGATGTCAAATTAAATGTTAGTATACATTTTACTGGGGCATATGTTCGCATATGGCGCTTGCAAAAGTTACAATACAATTTATCACAATATGAAAATGACCCCTACAGACGAATATATACGCGGGTAGTTTTCAAAAATTTGCGTTTTCACCTACCTTAAATATTTTAGTTGTGGTTATAACCCGCGGCACGTAACTCTAGCGCTGAGCGAAATGTGGAGGGGATAGCTGCGCATGGGTACAGTCGCGCACATGTGACAGAGAGAGACAAGAGTCCCTCGTCTTCGATGTGACAGAGAGAGACAAGAGTCCTTCGTCCCTCTAGCCACCCTGTGATACCCAATTTTTGACTCCTGCGCAATAACGGTCAGCGCTAGAGTTACGTGTCGCGGGTTATACTTTGTTTTCAAGTTTTAGGCATCTCAAATCCAAGAAACAGTTGATAATGCGTTAGCTGGATCGAGGCAAGCCCATTAAATCGAATAAAGCATATGATAACATTATGCTCAGGCTACAATCTCTGTCAAACTATGTATCCTACTCCTAACTCTAATGGTAGGAATAAAATAAATTTTAAAATGTTTGTAAGCATATTTTTCTATTTCACCTGCCACATTGAGTAGGTATTTATCGGTTGTTACAATTAAACACTACCGTACAGTATGTTTACCTACTTAACTATTTTTTCAGTCATGTTGATTTTAGCATTGTACATAAACACAATTTATTCTTTCAATCTTCAAGTTCGTAGCTAACTTACGAATGAAATGTTATTCCGTCCGCGCCTTTATTGTTTTTTCTGGAGTGATTCCTGCATTTATCAAAAGCACAAGAAGGCATTTTTCTGTAACAAATCGAACGAACAGACGAACGTGGACACACTGACGTCCTGCTGAGAACTTTTTCGTACTGAGTCCATAGACCCGATATTTTGCATGCCACGCTCGTGAAGCTCGGGAGAGTGGTCGATAGCGGAGGCCGGTCTTTCTTTTTCACGACTGCGCACAAAAGCATAATAATAAAACCTGCCAAGTACTAGTCGGATCGTATGCACTTGACCGGATTTTATTGTTCGTTGCGTTACTTAGGCTGAGCGCACATTAGAGTCACGACAGTTTTAAGACAGACTTTCATCAGATCGTTAGAATTGTTGCCGTGCAGTTCTTGTAGGTATTAGACAATTTTGTCTATGAGACGTTTTGTTTGAAGTGTGCGCGTCTTCATAATTTTTGTAAAGCAATAATCTGTCTTTAAACTATCGTGACTCAAGTCTGCGCTCAGCCTTAGAGTCCTTAGAGTTTGCACCATATTATTCAATTTGAAGAGACACCAATTTTGACACTTTTATTTCAAACAAACAAATTAGAACGAAATGTTATTTTTCTCTTTGAAACAAATGAGCGATACAAAATGCGTTAGGTACAATCGCCTGCATTAAGATGTATACATTTCACAATTTTCAAAAGTGCCTCAGCATTCAAATTCATTAAAAATAACATCAAAATTATTCTAAAATGAAGTTATTTATATTATTGTAGGTACTGTTAAGAATAATCCTTATGTACATTGTTATCCAATCTAATACTGTATCATAGTTTTGAAAATTATGGAATGCAGAAAAATTATGGAATGGAATTATGGAATGCATCTTATTGCAGGCGACTGTACTTACTTACGGCCGTTACCAATAATCTATCTATCGTCGACTTACCTTACTAGAGATATATATTTGACACCAATTGTATGGAGCGTATGTCAAATTTCTATCGGTAGTGAGAAAAACTATCTATCCACACCACATACCTAGATAGATTATTGGGATCGGCCTTAAGTATTTTTTCTTGATTAAATTAAGTAGTTTTTGTTTCTTTTACAGTGCAACATTCCTTTTATCAAATGTCATGATTCTAAAAGTACCCTATAGTTTTCACTTACTATAGTGAGTTTCAAATTCCCTATGCGGCCTTCACAGCCTTATTTTTGACCCGACTACGCCGAAGCCCAAAAGTAGGTAAGTAGGTAGTAGGGTTATGTACAGTCGCCTGCAATAAGATGTAGGTATACATTCCATAATTTTCAAAACTATGAAACAGTACCTCATTGTATAACAATATAGGTAAACAAGTATTATTTTAAACAGTAAAATAATATAAATATCTTCATTTTAGAATAATTTTGATGTCCATTTTTATGAAACTGATTGATGAGGCACTTATGAAAATTGTTAAATGTACTTATACATCTATTGCATGCGACTGTACTTGCAATCAAATCAAATCATTTACTCTGTAAAGCCCTACGGCAGGCCTCCGTCACTCCATGTAGGCTATAACTGCCTACCGCCCAGCCGAGCGGTCTCGGTCCGCCGGCGGTTCAAATTCAGTGCGGTTTTCGCAAGCGAAGCGCGCGCACGCCGTTCAATTTTAATAGTGCTGTTCGTTCGTACGCGTATTACGATGCCGTGTGGTGCCTTATGTGCTGTAGATGGGTGTAAATCAAGCAAAAGATAAACACCTAACATTTTTCCATTTACCTTGTTGCGAGAAAACGAATCAAATTAATTAATCTTAATAAATTTGATTCGTGATAATTGGTAGTAGTACAATACACCTAGATATGTACAACTAGGAACTAGATATATTTTTTTATTTTGAAGGCCATCGACTTTTCGCGTGAAAACTTTCGAAAACTGCAGTGTTTATGTATTTTTGTGTGAGAGTGTTACACTCGTTAATAAAATAACTTACGGCTTAGTGCTTTATTTGAAGTCAGTCCTCTTTTTTTAAGGCTTTTTTTTCATTTCTAGTGAACATCTCCGAAGATCATCATCAAACTAAGAAGTATTATACTTATTTTAAAACGTTCTCCTAAATGTAACAAATCCTTTTCTGAAAACCGCATCGATATCGGTTTAGCCAAACGCGAGATTATCGCGCACAAACATACATACCTACAAACCATACAAGTCAAACATCTCAGTTTGGCCTGTATGTCTGATCACCTCCTTTTTTTTAAGTTGGTTAAATATTTTATAAATGATAAAATTTTTAACTGCAGCATAAAAGTCAGAACATATTCACAGTTCTCAATAACATAGATAAAAAGTTATGTTAATTTAATTTTATCGAAGAGGCAGCCCTGCGATTACTGTGGAATCGCGCGGTGCGAAGCAATCACTGCTGTACGCTTGAGCATTTAGGCGCATTTTAGCATACAGTGGTTGTTGACGCGAGGGAGTAGGCTATTATCGTAATAGGTATTGGAAATTTTGTACTGAGTGAAGTATCTGTTCTTATTCAGTAATCTGTGCCTACGGGGGCACTTACAAATTGTTATTTTACATTTATTTTTTCTTAAATCTTCAACCGGATCGGAACGCGACCACGACTGAGAAGATCCGGCAAGAATCTCAGCGGGCGTGAACTGTATGTATATCCGCTCGTAGGTAAATACTCAACGGTTCAACCGATTTTGATTAGTGATATGTTGTATATTATATATTCAAGTATTTCCGAACTGATACTATAATACTTAGATAGTTCTGAATTGTCTAAGCTAAGCTATAATATAATATCTCAAGAAGAGAGCTTATTCCTTCTACAAAGGCCGGCAACGTGTCCCATCCTCGAGACCTCTGGTATTGCGGATGTTAGTTGGCGACGGTGATCGCTTACCATCAGGTGAACCGCCTGCTCGTTTACCAACCTATCTCATAAAAAAATCAGATACGTACTATTACTTATTCTGTGGTATTGCATCTCAGTGTTCAACGTAATCTATATATATCAAGAAACCCCTATTTTTCCTGTCACGCTATAACTTGAGAATGGCTTTACCGATTTTTGCACAGTACTATTTCGTTTAATTGAATTCCATGATTACTTACAGTAGTAGTAGATAGTCTCCAAGAAATCCTGTTTCGTAAACCGCTGGGTCCCGCGAAACAAACCGAAACCAAATAATTGGAAGCGCAACCATACCGGGTAAAGTAAAAACAAACAAGGCATTTCCAATAACAGTTTTTATGTACATTTAAACAGCAACAAAATAATTTAATATAAAGTTTTTACAATAATATACCTAATATTATATAAAGGCCAGAAGAATAAAGATAAGCATTAATATAGATTTGCAATTTCAGACAAAATTTGGTTCACTCATTTATCCAGTTTTCCTTACTATGGATAGACATTTGACATAACATCCATACAGTCAAATATCTAAACCGATGATACATAGATTAATAAACCAGCCGTAAGCAGGCATTGGCCTGTTCAAAATCCATACAGTTCCGTGTTGTACAGTTGGACTGTGCCATATCTGCCCACATTGGTTACATATTGTAATTGCTTTGATATAGCCTTCAGCGCAAAGTGCAAAAGTTGCTTGTCTTCGATATGGCCTATTCTAAAATCTAAATAATTAGGTAGCTATAGGTATATCTAATACTTAGTTCTCAAGCTTTTAAATAATTCTAAGCAAAGCTAATCACAGTTAATATATCACAAAATAGGATTCAGACAATTTAAATATGTAAAAGATATATTATGACTCTTAACCCCTCAGCCGTCATTAACTGAGATAACAATAGATTTTCTATTGTATCTGGTTACTGACATGCAGCTGCGTGGTGTTGGGTCCAGCAGCCCAGACTGGACTGGACCCACAAGTCTAATATTTTTAGTATATGTTATGATAAACATACACACACTCATACCCTTGCACTAGGATGCTGTGTCGTAGAAGACATGGGCACACAAAATAATCTATCACAAACATTTTGGCTTATTACACACACAAATGTTTGCTACATTTGTGTGATAAGGCAAAATGTTTCTTTTTGTTCATCTCAGGGTTGATTTTGAATCCACATTCTTCACGGTGCTCAGCTTTGGAGAGCATCAAACTATACACCATTTAAAAGGCATAACTCTGATGATTTAACTGGCAAATTAAGACAAACAGAAAATCACTCACCTGTACTGTAGCATAAATCTATACATGCACAAGTTTACTGGCCACACATCAGAGACCAACTTTCTTGTTACATACTATACTTACAAATTCAATGAAAATTATAGCGCTCCTATAAATACAATTCTACTTTATAATAGTAAACAAGTATTTGACTGCATATAAGCATTAATTTTAGTTTATAACTATCTACTTATGCCACTTTCAACACAGAATTTATGTAAAAGCAAAAGAGTTAAATGGATAAATCATCCCTAGGACTTAAGAGTACATTATTTAAATGAATTGACATGCAACTAAGTGGGTCAGTAGAGAGCCAGGCACAATAAATTCATATAGTATGTTTATATCACAAAACATGTGTGACATTTAATTCACATAATTATAAGGACCAGAAATTATGTATTTGATATAATTAAAATATTGATTGGTCTATTCTTAGAAATAATTTTACTAGATAAATACATAAAAGATAATGTTGTTCAATGGCTTTCTGGTTGATCTTCGGAAAACTGTGACGATATCCATGTCAGAGCCCATTTTAAATTTGTCAACATATATTTTAAAGCCTTGGTCCAATGCTCTTCGGAGTTAAACTGAATTTTGATTGAGTATGCATGAGGAGGTGATGCTGTATCTTCTATCTTGCCTTTATCTATCCGATATGGCAAACAAAACCCAGTGTTGCCTTTCTCCACTTGTTCTTTGAATTGCTGAAGACAGTCTAAGAATGCTACCATTGCTGCGTCAAATTTAGTATCCCAAAGAAATCTAAATCCTCCTGATCCATACAATGGCAACACTTTCTGATCCTCTAAAACTTCAATATAAGAATGATTTCCATAAGGAACGAGCTTGTACCGCTGAAAGCTAAAGTTTATCTTTCTTGCTAATGAGGATAGCAGAAGGACTGTTTGGCCCCAGGCTGCATTTATTTCAGACCAGTCTACAGGGGCTGATGGCAATCGTCCAAGCCGAAAATTGTTAATAATACCAAATTGGCCTGAATCGGATATATGAAATGTTGCTTTAAAGACATTTGTCTTTTTCAGTTTCTCTAACTGTGACTGAGTGTATGCAAGTTGACATTCATAAAACTTCATCTGGTCTTCAGTAACCATCAAATCTTTTCGGTATCTAGTATATTCTTTCCAGTAAACATCTTGCTCTTTTTCTAATCTATCTTTCTCTTTCTCCTGTATTTCTATCTCATCTTTCATTGCACGTTCTTCCTTCTGCAAAGCGGAGAGTTCTTGTAGTAACCTAGTCTGCTCTTGTTTCCAATCATCTAATTCCTTTTCTAAGCCCTCCAAATTCAAATCTTCTTTGTCATCTTCCAATTTTTTTAAATAATCATTGTAGTCTTTCCATTCAGCTTCAGTCTGTCGTAACTGATTATCCATAAGTTCTAAAAGGGTATCTGTGCATTCATCGCAAAGAGGATGATCAACATCAGAGTTGTTTGAAAGTAGGTCGAATAAAGTGGCCTTTACATGTAACTGATGGCCTAACGATGTGGTTTCCCAGCCGTCTGAGATAACCATGAAACCATTCGCGCCATTTCCAGACTCTGTCATACGAAACGGTGGGACGTAATGTTCTAGGCTTGAAGATTGCATATCCAAGTCTACCTCATTATTGCGGCGGATTTGAAGCGTCAAATCGGCGATGGTGTGCTCGCCGAGGTTGTGGAGAGACTCGTCGAGTTTCAGAGGCTGCAAGCATCGCTGACACGAGAAGTTTACGAATGATTTTGAATCGGTCATCTTGGTTCCGCTCACTGTTGCATCACAAGTTGCAATCCCAGATTTAAAGTCTATGAACTATCTAATTCTTTGGTGCAGAGTTGTAGTAATTGGCGAGATGTAGTATGTAAACAAAGATTTTACCTGTTCTAATTTCTTTGTTTATCTGATTTGGATAGGTCACGATAAGAATTGCGTAATTAGGTAGGAAGATGTAGGTTACTTCGTCTATCTTATAATGAGATTGTGAAACGAAAACATGTAGGTAGGTAAGTTATTTTGTAGATTTTGTTTTCAGCTAACTATTTTGCGAATTCGCGTTTTTTCGTCACAAATAAACCAAATGGATTGGCACAAACACAAACTATAAGACACTACTTTTTTTTTTCTAAACCACGACCAGTGTTGCCAAATCAATTTTGAAAAGATAGCCGGATCGGTAATTAAAAATAGCATAATAAATAAAATAATATATAGCCAAAGTTTTGGTGGATTTTTAATCAGTTATAAATTATAAACAATAGAACTTATAAATCTGACAATATAGGTATCGTAATCATCAGCAACAAAAAACGATTCTGGTTTATGTTGTAGCCAACTGGAACCAGCACCTGGCTTTAAGAGTTCCAATTTTTTTAAGAACTTCTATGTAGAGCTCATATTCATTGCAACATTTTTTCAGTCTGCTTATTCCTCATTGGATTGTCAAAATGGCATTTATCAATGGTAGGTAGGTTCCCCTTAATTTTCCGCGATTTTGCATTCACCAAAATTTCAATTATTTTATTTTATTTTATTATTTTATAATTAATTATTTTTAATTATAACCCACCAATTACTTGTTGCACCACAGGTAGCATAGATTTTGTGGTCTGTGGCATAGAAAGAGACTAAAAGTCTGTCCCATAGACGGCAAATGAAATAGCCACAACCACAGGCCACCACTGCAGAGCACAAATAAAGTATAATCACCTTGTATATTTATATATTATGTATAAGACAAGTAACTCCTATGGTAATTCGGTAAGTCGTCCGTTACCAATGTTGTAGCTTTTTTTATAATTATACGTGTCTGAGAAAATAGCTAAAACTGTAGATAAACATAGCTTAATAGCTAGATCGATTTTTTGTAGCTGATGAAGTTAATTTATAGCTAAATCTAGCTATAAAAACTGACTTGGCATCACTGACCACGACTGACTGACTGACGGACGAGGACAAGGTTGCCCATTATATTTTCGATTTTACCCTAGATTAATGCATACATGAAAAAGACAACTAAATATTTTAAAATGACATTAAACGTTCGTGTTGTAGATTTTGGCTTTCTCATCTTGTTACTCACGAATAAAAAAAAATCCATCAATTATAATCACTGTCATGTATTAGAACTTATTGCAGAGTCCGCCTGAGGAAGTACCACACCTTTGTAAATTATTCAACCATGGAGCAGTAGTGTGCAAAAATTAATATGTTGATATGTTATGATGAAGGGTAATGAATATTGGTTTAAAGGCAATTTTTCCAGGGGAACTGTAGTGTACGAGACTAAACATCTTATATATTAGGGCTACGAGCGCTGTACATTTGGTATGTAGGGTTTTGTAGTTTAAACTTGATTGTAGTTTAAATTATTTAATCTCACAGTTAAGGCAAGCGTGACGCTTAACATCAGGCGAGCGACATACTCGTCTTGTCACCAATTGACATACAAAAATAATATTATTTCGAATAAAAACTTTCAATTCGACTTTTTTATTTGATATTCAAAACGGCCCCTATTGATTGCTGAATGTTATGACAAGCCAAGTTATAGTACTAAGTATGTTTAGTAGTCTAGTAGGCTAAGTGTTTTTAATTAAGTGAAAATTAATACAAATAAATGGAGGCCTGTTCCCCAACAAGTTTTGCTCAACCTGCTTGACTAGTTAAGAACCACTAGATAAACTCAGTTACAAGCGCTTTTAATTAGTAACTAGGTACACTAGGAATGTAGATGGTGGATATCACGAGTTTATCTTGGCTACGTCTTAACCGTTCTTCATAAATTGTTTTATAGTCAAGCGTTCACTATTACCAAGTTACTAGAGCAAGGTCACGGTGCATATTGGAGCGCGCATATTTTTTCTATTATTTTTATGGCGGGCATATTCTTAGGTGTTATACGCAGTTTATTATTTGTTTTTTTCGTCACGATAAAACACAATTTTAAAAGATGATGAAATTCCTAAATAAATTCATACCCTAAAAATTTCCCTGCGGGTTCAGTTGTACCCTAATTCTAGTGAAAAATACCCTACGGAGGCATCCCCGGACGAGAACGAGTGACGAGCAACATGTGTTGAAACATATTTTTTTCTTTGTAATTGTACTCGTATGGATGAATATTTGCCATTATTTAAATTTATTTGCCATTATCAAAATAAATAACAAAAATTTTTTTTAAAATAGGCTTGAATTGTTACATTTTTATAATACTCAGAGTAAAGTCACAATCAGATGAATAAGTCAGTCTTGAAGTCACGATCTAGAAAAGTGGTAGATGCATTACCTACATTATACTACTCGTACATTACATTATACTAAAACTTTCCATTCGCTACCCATGTTACTACCAGTCTTACTACCAGGGCCCCGTTTCATAAAGCTACAAGTAACAATTATTGTAAAATAAAATAGCAACATTGGCCTAAACTTGCAACATTATTCAGAACAAGTGTTTCACGTAGGATATTTTCTACAATTGTTAATTTTCCGGCTACAATTACAAAGTTACAAATTTAGTCAAATTGTCTATGTTTATTGTTACATATTGCAAGAGTCGAACAGGGCCCCGTTTCAAAAAGCTACAAGTTACAATTATTGTAAAATAAAATAACAACATTGGCCTAAACTTGCAACATTATTCAGAACAAGTGTTTCACGTAGGATATTTTCTACAATTGTTAATTTTCCGGCTACAATTACAAAGTTACAAATTTAGCCAAATTGTCTATGTTTATTGTTATACATTGCAAGAGTCGAACAAGTGTTTCATAAAGAATCGTTAATTGTCGGCACTAAATGTATATTTTAACTGTCATATTTTTACAAGTCTACATAGCTTTAGAGTTAAGTAACTTGTAAATTCGTTTTATCCTCGGTGCATAAAAACAACTACTATTAAATATAGTACGATAATCTTAATCTACACAAAAAGATATGGATAATAAAGGATTCCTCAGATTTTTCTGACGATAAAAACAACCGGTTCCCAGGGCCCCGTTTCATAAAGCTACAAGTAACAAATTGTAATTTACTATTTACAATCCAACACACAGAAACCAGGTTTTGAGTGTGAAAGTTCACCTGTGTGAAGTTGGCAGCCAAACTCAGCAGCCATTATAAACCGACCAAATTAAGATGTCGCGTGTGGCGGGTGGGTTATTCCGGTGGATTTGACCATGTTACGGAACTTGTTTTGGAAATAATCATACCTCGTTAGAAAGCTACTGAAACGATCCTTCAGACGTAGTATTCAGAAATTACTCGCGACATTTCAGAAACTCGCAAATCAGAAATAACTACTGCAATAGTTTGCCTGCTGGCTTATTACGGTTGTTTTGACCATGTTCCGGGACCTGTTTTGGAATGAATCATACCTCGTTAGAAAGCTACTGAAATGATCTTTCAGACGTAGTATTCAGAAATTACTCGCGACATTTCAGAAACTCGCAAATCGGAAATACCTTCTCTGCGATAGTTTGGCTGCTGGCTTATTACGGTTGTTTTGACCATGTTCCGGGACCTGTTTTGGAATGAATCGTACCTCGTTAGAAAGCTACTGAAACGATCTTTCAGACGTAGTATTCAGAAATTACTCGCGACATTTTAGAAACTCGCAAATCAGAAATAACTTCTGCAAGAGGTTTGGCTGCGGGCTTATTACGGTTGTTTTGACCATGTTTCGGGACTTGTTTTGGAATGAATCTTACCTCGTTAGATAGCAACTGAAACGATCTTTCAGACGTAGTATTCAGAAATTACTCGCGACATTTCAGAAACTCGCAAATCAGAAATAACTACTGCAATAGTTTGGCTGCTGGCTTATTACGGTTGTTTTGACCATGTTCCGGGACCTGTTTTGGAATGAATGATACCTCGTTAGAAAGCTACTGAAACGATCTTTCAGACGTAGTCTTCAGAAATTACTCGCGACATTTCAGAAACTCGCAAATCAGAAATAACTACTGCAATAGTTTGGCTGCTGGCTTATTACGGTTGTTTTGACCATGTTCCGGGACCTGTTTTGGAATGAATCATACCTCGTTAGAAAGCTACTGAAACGATCTTTCAGACGTAGTATTCAGAAATTACTCGCGACATTTCAGAAACTCGCAAATCAAAAATAACTACTGCAATAGTTTGGCTGCTGGCTTATTACGGTTGTTTTGACCATGTTCCGGGACCTGTTTTGGAATGAATGATACCTCGTTAGAAAGCTACTGAAACGATCTTTCAGACGTAGTATTCAGAAATTACTCGCGACATTTCAGAAACTCGCAAATCAGAAATAACTACTGCAATAGTTTGGCTGCTGGCTTATTACGGTTGTTTTGACCATGTTTCGGGAGTTGTTTTAGAATAAATCATACCTCGTTAGAAAGCTATTGAAACGATCTTTCAGACGTAGTCTTCAGAAATTACTCGCGACATTTCAGAAACTCGCAAATCAGAAATAACTACTGCAATAGTTTGGCTGCTGGCTTATTACGGTTGTTTTGACCATGTTCCGGGACCTGTTTTGGAATGAATCATACCTCGTTAGAAAGCTACTGAAACGATCTTTCAGACGTAGTATTCAGAAATTACTCGCGACATTTCAGAAACTCGCAAATCAGAAATAACTACTGTAATAGTTTGGCTGCCGGGTTAATCCGGTTCTTTTGACCATGTTCCGGGAGCTGTTTTGGAATGAATCATACCTCGTTAGAAAGCTACTGAAACGATCTTTCAGACGTAGTGTTCAGAAATTACTCGCGACATTTCAGAAACTCGCAAATCAGAAATAACTACTGCAATAGTTTGGCTGCTGGCTTATTACGGTTGTTTTGACCATGTTCCGGGTCCTGTTTTGGAATGAATGATACCTCGTTAGAAAGCTACTGAAACGATCTTTCAGACGTAGTCTTCAGAAATTACTCGCGACATTTCAGAAACTCGCAAATCAGAAATAACTACTGCAATAGTTTGGCTGCTGGCTTATTACGGTTGTTTTGACCATGTTCCGGGAGCTGTTTTGGAATGAATCATACCTCGTTAGAAAGCTACTGAAACGATCTTTCAGACGTAGTGTTCAGAAATTACTCGCGACATTTCAGAAACTCGCAAATCAGAAATAACTACTGCAATAGTTTGGCTGCTGGCTTATTACGGTTGTTTTGACCATGTTCCGGGTCCTGTTTTGGAATGAATGATACCTCGTTAGAAAGCTACTGAAACGATCTTTCAGACGTAGTCTTCAGAAATTACTCGCGACATTTCAGAAACTCGCAAATCAGAAATAACTACTGCAATAGTTTGGCTGCTGGCTTATTACGGTTGTTTTGACCATGTTCCGGGACTTGTTTTGGAATGAATCTTACCTCGTTAGATAGCTACTGAAACGATCTTTCAGACGTAGTATTCAGAAATTACTCGCGACATTTCAGAAACTCGCAAATCAGAAATAACTACTGCAATAGTTTGGCTGCCGGGTTAATCCGGTTGTTTTGACCATGTTCCGGGACCTGTTTTGGAATGAATCGTACCTCGTTAGAAAGCTACTGAAACGATCTTTCAGACGTAGTATTCAGAAATTACTCGCGACATTTCAGAAACTCGCAAATCAGAAATAACTTCTGCAAGAGGTTTGACTGCGGGCTTATTACGGTTGTTTTGACCATGTTTCGGGAGTTGTTTTAGAATAAATCATACCTCGTTAGAAAGCTACTGAAACGATCGTTCAGACGTAGTCTTCAGAAATTACTCGCGACATTTCAGAAACTCGCAAATCAGAAATAACTACTGCAATAGTTTGGCTGCTGGCTTATTACGGTTGTTTTGACCATGTTCCGGGACTTGTTTTGGAATGAATCATACCTCGTTAGAAAGCTACTGAAACGATCTTTCAGACGTAGTATTCAGAAATTACTCGCAACATTTCAGAAACTCGCAAATCAGAAATAACTACTGCAATAGTTTGGCTGCTGGCTTATTACGGTTGTTTTGACCATGTTTCGGGAGTTGTTTTAGAATGAATCATACCTCGTTAGAAAGCTACTGAAATGATCTTTCAGACGTAGTATTCAGAAATTACTCGCGACATTTCAGAAACTCGCAAATCGGAAATACCTTCTCTGCGATAGTTTGGCTGCTGGCTTATTACGGTTGTTTTGACCATGTTCCGGGACTTGTTTTGGAATGAATCTTACCTCGTTAGATAGCTACTGAAACGATCTTTCAGACGTAGTATTCAGAAATTACTCGCGACATTTTAGAAACTCGCAAATCAGAAATAACTACTGCAATAGTTTGGCTGCCGGGTTAATCCGGTTGTTTTGACCATGTTCCGGGACCTGTTTTGGAATGAATCGTACCTCGTTAGAAAGCTACTGAAACGATCTTTCAGACGTAGTATTCAGAAATTACTCGCGACATTTCAGAAACTCGCAAATCAGAAATAACTTCTGCAAGAGGTTTGGCTGCGGGCTTATTACGGTTGTTTTGACCATGTTTCGGGAGTTGTTTTAGAATAAATCATACCTCGTTAGAAAGCTACTGAAACGATCTTTCAGACGTAGTCTTCAGAAATTACTCGCGACATTTCAGAAACTCGCAAATCAGAAATAACTACTGCAATAGTTTGGCTGCTGGCTTATTACGGTTGTTTTGACCATGTTCCGGGACCTGTTTTGGAATGAATCATACCTCGTTAGAAAGCTACTGAAACGATCTTTCAGACGTAGTATTCAGAAATTACTCGCAACATTTCAGAAACTCGCAAATCAGAAATAACTACTGCAATAGTTTGGCTGCTGGCTTATTACGGTTGTTTTGACCATGTTCCGGGACCTGTTTTGGAATGAATCATACCTCGTTAGAAAGCTACTGAAACGATCTTTCAGACGTAGTCTTCAGAAATTACTCGCGACATTTCAGAAACTCGCAAATCAGAAATAACTACTGCAATAGTTTGGCTGCTGGCTTATTACGGTTGTTTTGACCATGTTCCGGGACCTGTTTTGGAATAAATCATACCTCGTTAGAAAGCTACTGAAACGATCTTTCAGACGTAGTATTCAGAAATTACTCGCGACATTTCAGAAACTCGCAAATCAGAAATAACTACTGCAATAGTTTGGCTGCTGGCTTATTACGGTTGTTTTGACCATGTTCCGGGAAATGTTTTGGAATGAATCATACCTCTTTAGAAAGCTACTGAAACGATCTTTCAGACGTAGTCTTCAGAAATTACTCGCGACATTTCAGAAACTCGCAAATCAGAAATAACTACTGCAATAGTTTGGCTGCTGGCTTATTACGGTTGTTTTGACCATGTTCCGGGACCTGTTTTGGAATGAATGATACCTCGTTAGAAAGCTACTGAAACGATCTTTCAGACGTAGTATTCAGAAATTACTCGCGACATTTCAGAAACTCGCAAATCAGAAATAACTACTGCAATAGTTTGGCTGCTGGCTTATTACGGTTGTTTTGACCATGTTCCGGGACCTGTTTTGGAATGAGTGATACCTCGTTAGAAAGCTACTGAAACGATCTTTCAGACGTAGTATTCAGAAATTACTCGCGACATTTCAGAAACTCGCAAATCAGAAATAACTACTGCAATAGTTTGGCTGCTGGCTTATTACGGTTGTTTTGACCATGTTCCGGGACCTGTTTTGGAATGAATCATACCTCGTTAGAAAGCTACTGAAACGATCTTTCAGACGTAGTATTCAGAAATTACTCGCAACATTTCAGAAACTCGCAAATCAGAAATAACTACTGCAATAGTTTGGCTGCTGGCTTATTACGGTTGTTTTGACCATGTTCCGGGACCTGTTTTGGAATGAATCATACCTCGATAGAAAGCTACTGAAACGATCTTTCAGACGTAGTATTCAGAAATTACTCGCAACATTTCAGAAACTCGCAAATCAGAAATAACTACTGCAATAGTTTGGCTGCTGGCTTATTACGGTTGTTTTGACCATGTTCCGGGACCTGTTTTGGAATGAATCATACCTCGTTAGAAAGCTACTGAAACGATCTTTCAGACGTAGTCTTCAGAAATTACTCGCGACATTTCAGAAACTCGCAAATCAGAAATAACTACTGCAATAGTTTGGCTGCTGGCTTATTACGGTTGTTTTGACCATGTTCCGGGACCTGTTTTGGAATAAATCATACCTCGTTAGAAAGCTACTGAAACGATCTTTCAGACGTAGTATTCAGAAATTACTCGCGACATTTCAGAAACTCGCAAATCAGAAATAACTACTGCAATAGTTTGGCTGCTGGCTTATTACGGTTGTTTTGACCATGTTCCGGGAAATGTTTTGGAATGAATCATACCTCGTTAGAAAGCTACTGAAACGATCTTTCAGACGTAGTCTTCAGAAATTACTCGCGACATTTCAGAAACTCGCAAATCATAAATAACTACTGCAATAGTTTGGCTGCTGGCTTATTACGGTTGTTTTGACCATGTTCCGGGACCTGTTTTGGAATGAGTGATACCTCGTTAGAAAGCTACTGAAACGATCTTTCAGACGTAGTATTCAGAAATTACTCGCGACATTTCAGAAACTCGCAAATCAGAAATAACTACTGCAATAGTTTGGCTGCTGGCTTATTACGGTTGTTTTGACCATGTTCCGGGACCTGTTTTGGAATGAATCATACCTCGTTAGAAAGCTACTGAAACGATCTTTCAGACGTAGTATTCAGAAATTACTCGCGACATTTCAGAAACTCGCAAATCAGAAATAACTACTGCAATAGTTTGGCTGCTGGCTTATTACGGTTGTTTTGACCATGTTTCGGGAGTTGTTTTAGAATAAATCATACCTCGTTAGAAAGCTACTGAAACGATCTTTCAGACGTAGTCTTCAGAAATTACTCGCGACATTTCAGAAACTCGCAAATCAGAAATAACTACTGCAATAGTTTGGCTGCTGGCTTATTACGGTTGTTTTGACCATGTTCCGGGACCTGTTTTGGAATGAATCATACCTCGTTAGAAAGCTACTGAAACGATCTTTCAGACGTAGTATTCAGAAATTACTCGCGACATTTCAGAAACTCGCAAATCAGAAATAACTACTGCAATAGTTTGGCTGCTGGCTTATTACGGTTGTTTTGACCATGTTCCGGGACCTGTTTTGGAATGAATCATACCTCGTTAGAAAGCTACTGAAACGATCTTTCAGACGTAGTCTTCAGAAATTACTCGCGACATTTCAGAAACATGCAAATCAGAAATAACTACTGCAATAGTTTGGCTGCTGGCTTATTACGGTTGTTTTGACCATGTTTCGGGACTTGTTTTGGAATGAATCTTACCTCGTTAGATAGCTACTGAAACGATCTTTCAGACGTAGTATTCAGAAATTACTCGCGACATTTCAGAAACTCGCAAATCAGAAATAACTACTGCAATAGTTTGGCTGCTGGCTTATTACGGTTGTTTTGACCATGTTCCGGGACCTGTTTTGGAATAAATCATACCTCGTTAGAAAGCTACTGAAACGATCTTTCAGACGTAGTATTCAGAAATTACTCGCGACATTTCAGAAACTCGCAAATCAGAAATAACTACTGCAATAGTTTGGCTGCTGGCTTATTACGGTTGTTTTGACCATGTTCCGGGAAATGTTTTGGAATGAATCATACCTCGTTAGAAAGCTACTGAAACGATCTTTCAGACGTAGTCTTCAGAAATTACTCGCGACATTTCAGAAACTCGCAAATCAGAAATAACTACTGCAATAGTTTGGCTGCTGGCTTATTACGGTTGTTTTGACCATGTTCCGGGACCTGTTTTGGAATGAATGATACCTCGTTAGAAAGCTACTGAAACGATCTTTCAGACGTAGTATTCAGAAATTACTCGCGACATTTCAGAAACTCGCAAATCAGAAATAACTACTGCAATAGTTTGGCTGCTGGCTTATTACGGTTGTTTTGACCATGTTCCGGGACCTGTTTTGGAATGAGTGATACCTCGTTAGAAAGCTACTGAAACGATCTTTCAGACGTAGTCTTCAGAAATTACTCGCGACATTTCAGAAACATGCAAATCAGAAATAACTACTGCAATAGTTTGGCTGCTGGCTTATTACGGTTGTTTTGACCATGTTTCGGGACTTGTTTTGGAATGAATCTTACCTCGTTAGATAGCTACTGAAACGATCTTTCAGACGTAGTATTCAGAAATGACTCGCGACATTTCAGACAGCCGCAAATCTTGTAAACTTTACAGTAGGTATTGTTCCAATAGATACCGAATGAGGATCAGTAAATTTATAGCAAATTCAATAGATCTATCATCCACGTTATTCTTTATGACATAAGGATCATATATCTTTTTGAATTATCCAAATCGGACCATTACTAACGAAGATATTAAGTAATAAACATATACCGTTCCTGTCGCTAAAAGTCAATGCACGCGGGAGCGTGTGACGTCACTGTGACGGAACCGAGCACGGCCGGCCGGTCGGCCGGCACTCTTACTTCACGGTTCGACGTAGCAGCGGCGACGCGCGACTCGGTTGGTCCCTAGTATTTGGCAATTTATTTACATAAAGTGTTGTTGGAGTGTAATTTTGTGATACTTAAGTATAAAACGTACATAAGTAATATGAGTACTAATAAAGTAGATGCGGGTTTTGTGCAAGCTCAGTCAGATAATCTTCCAAAAGTGGATTCTTTTGAGGTATTTGATTATCTAGGTATTCATTCCAAGTTCACCAGCGCTGAAATCCGTGGTTGGAAACTACAAAGGTAAGGATGCTGCTTATTTATCTACGTAGGTACGTAGGTACTTATTAGTAATCTTTAATTTGTTAGTTAGTGGTAGGCAGGTGTAATGAAGTGAATGTAAAGTGTAGGTACAGGGACATATTCAGAACTTATGAGTTTATACTATCGAATGTAAATGAAATAATTGTTTTCGTTCATTCATATGTAGATCATTTCGCGAATGATTTTTTAACCTACTTGCGCTTTATTTAGTGCATGGTTCTCTCACTTGCTGATCTAGGTATGAAAGAATCCAATATAAGATGTCATGGCTGTTTTTTTTCCGTCTCGCGTTTTGTTACAAACCGTTCGTTCAGTATGTACTTAGGTAGGACGACTCGAATATAAAGCAAAAACATTTTTTACGCGACGCAACGCAGACGGTCTATGCGTTTGGGGGGGGGGGGTGTTTGTTTGTGCAATTTACGTCGCCATTTTTCTCCAAGACTGCTTGTCTGATTTTGATGCAGTTTTCAGTTATGGGTTTGGGTTTGATTGGTGCATGTTCTTAGATAGGTGTTACGGTGACAACTCACCAGGAGCCGCTGAAGCAAACATTGTTTGTTCCATGTTGCCATTTTTCTCCAAAACGATTTTGATGCAATTTTCATTGTTTGAAAGGTGAATTAGTTGGAAGTGTTTTTAGACATATTTTATCAAAATTGGTTTAGCCGTTTAGTTTTTATAGGTATTTTCGAGTTTTTTCTTACGAATTTATACTTGTTTATTACAGATCGGCACGTGAAACCTATGGAGATGATGCTGTAGGTTTTGTCCAAGTCCAGAGGTCGGGACATGTTTGTACGGTGAAAGCAAAGATAACGCCTGAACATAGAATAAAAAGTAAAGCGTATTGCTGCACATTTACATGTGATGAAAATGAAGAGACGGTTTGAACGTGGATTGTCATGACTGTGCTGCTCAAAAGGGAAGCTGTAAACATAGCGTAGCATTTTTGATGTGGCTCCATAGACGCAGCGAGGAGCCATCTCCCACTGAAAAAAAATGTTATTGGGCCAAACCAAAACTGGCTACTATAGGTACAACTAAGAACTTTATAAAAGCTAAAGATATGGTTCCCAGCTCAGTTACCATTGAAGATAAAACACTGATAACACTAATGGAGACCAGTTTTTCCAAGCGGTTGTGCAAAGCCTACAGGAAAATTCTATTAAAAATCAGTTATCAGCATACGTTACAAATAATGAGTTTAAAAATATATCTTTACATAATCTCGTTCATCAATACAAAAAGGAAATAATATAAATAGTGCAGATGACTTTATTGATTATTGTTCTACTAAAATCACCATAGAAGAATGTCACAAAGCAGAAGAAGCAACAGTTTGTCAAGCTAGTTCACCGTTGTGGCATGAGCTAAGGTATTGTAGAATAACCGCGTCTAAAGTTCACGAAGCTGCACATTGCAAGACATCTGATGGTGCATTGGTTGAACAAATATTTGGTGCCTCTGTACCAGAGAATCTAGCGATGAAAAGAGGCAAACGATTGGAGTCCGATGTCAGAGCAGAAGTAGTTCTTTTTGAAACCCGATTGGCCTCATTTAGGTGCTTCTCCAGATGGATTGACAAGTGAATACGTAATTGAAATAAAATGTCCCACGACAAAGAAAGGAAAGGAAAGTTTCATAAAGAATAATGTTCTCGGCAGCAAATCTAAAGCTCAAAATCAGCTACAAATGTTTTTTTGCAATAAAGTCATTAGTCAAGGGATTGTTTTGTGTAGCTAATGAAAATTATGAAAGCAATAAGATAGTAGAAATATTTGAAGAAGATTATGATGAAAACTATTGTTCTGATCTTTTAGAGAAGTCCACACATTTTAGGAAAATAGCAGTGTTTCCGACACTGGTTGAGACTTAAAAATATTTTTCTATTACATAATAATAATTGACATTATATTGTGCTTTTGATTATTCAAGGTTGTCGAAATAAAACTATAAAAGAAACGAAAGCATTTTTGTTTTTACACTTGATTACTAAATAGACAATCCTGTAAATTAACTAAACCACAGGCTATTGTTACAATGTTATCTAACAATTTTATGTATGAAATATCGACACATGCGTGAGGTCCGATCATTTTAAAATCTCTCAACTTCCCTATGCTTCTTTCAACGTGAACTCTTAAAGCAGCGTTTCTCTTTGTTTGCAAGACCTCCTCTGCTGTTGGTTTTGAGTTGGAACTCACACTAGGCGGCCTCAGGAGTGTGCAAACACGTTGTTCCAGTAAATGGGAAATATTTTTGAAACCCCTGTCAGCTAACACAATACTTCCTTGTGGCAATTTGTCAAGAAATCCGCTGTCTTCAAATATTGTTGAGTCTGGGGTCCTCCCTCCATATCCCTCAGAGATAAAGTTTATCAAACCGTCAGGTGTAATTGAAACCAAATACTTAATGGTGTTGCAGCTTTTATATTGCGACCACGTAAGCGCTTGGTGCGAAGCGTTGCTAGGTTTCTCGATTTGAATTTCGAAACAATCGATTATTGAAATCGCTTTAGAAAAGCGCTTCCTAAAAGCTATCGGTAAGTTTTCTTGGATATCATCTGCTGATAGCCAGATAATAAGCTGATTCAGGCATAGTGAAACCTTCCGGAGAGTTTTTTGAAAATATTTAGTTACAGAACTCTCAAAGAGACCAAAATGTATTACAAGGATTGAGTTAGGTTCATGCCATCGGATTTTTCGTAAAATCACTAGGATTTGAATAGATGATATTCCCGTGAAGTTTTGTAAATGTTTAATACAAAAGAATGAATAGGCAGGAACGCCTATCAGTAATTTTGGATCTTGAGATATAGCCATTAAAGCGCCCTTTTGCATGTGCTCATTGAAGACATTTTTATTGATTGTTTTTGTGATTTCCAAATCATGTGACTCCTTATCACTAGCATTAACACCAAAAGAACGAGTAGTGTTACTTGAATTTGAGTTGCTGATCGTGAAGCTAACGTTTGTGTCAAGATTTTCAGGGCTTGCTTTTTTTTAACTATGCGTTGTTTCCATTTTTGCGTATTATTTGGATTGGCGTATTATTAGATTAAGTTTTCATTTTTGTTTTTATATTAACTTGCACTGCTTGTGTTTTTTGACCCCTTACATTGTTTTTTTGATATTACGTCTATTTCTTCAGGTATGTTGAGGGGATCACTGTTTTGGATGATGTTTGAGTCTTGATTCTCACACTCTACTACTTCAAAGGAATGTGACAACAGATCTTCGTGTCCAAATTTAAGTAAAAATACTTAAAACTCTTTCAAAATATTATATATCTTGTCTTTTCTTATAACCTGGTCGGTCAATTTTCTTTTTTTGAGGCTTTTGACATTCAAACTTATGAGGCAAAACTCCTTCCTTCAGTTTAAGCTTTCCTCCAACCAACTTAAACTTTATGTAATTTTCCATATCTTCTTCCAACTGAAATATAAAAAGACTGGTTAAGCCCCGCTGATGACGATGATTGAATTAGCCTGTGTCCGGAGTATAAACTATCTACATTCCAAATTTCATTAAAATCGGTCAAGTAGTTACGGAGATACGTGGTAACACATTCACACACACGCTAACTTTCGGATTTATTATATTATTAGTGCTTGCATGTCATGTGGACTTGTGGGGCAGTCCTGGTGTCAGGATTTTTCAGGCCGCCTGAAGGCATCCGACATGGCTTAGCGACTGTTGTCTTACGGTTACGACCAACAACTGGGACCGACGGCTTTACGTGCCTTCCGAAGCACGGTAACACTCAGTTGAACCACAAAGCGGTCACCCATCCAAGTACGTTCCTTACTGAACATTGCTTAACCTTGGTAATCGGTTATGTTCGACCAAGCGGACTGCGCTACGTGTGTTACAATTTATGCGAGTGTTATATTAGTAGGATTATATTAATGTAGTTGCTTCTAACAGTAAGGCATAGCTGAGGCAGATACATAAATGCACCGCTGTTGTGTAGATGATTAAAAAAAATATAAGTAATATGTCATTCACTCTTTGATTTTTGCCTAAGTACGTTTCTGTGCTTTAACCTTGGAATATTACATAGAAATGAGAACGGACAAATAGGTAGGTACGTAGGTTTATACACAATACTCAGAAAAAGTAAGAAGGTATGTTTCTATTAATACAGCAGCTTAAAATAAGATATATAGAAAGGTACACTGCACTTAATAGTAGGTACCACCTTATTTTAATAAATATCAACCAAATAATAGGTATAGTTATGTAGGTACTCACATCGAAATGATCTTCACAGCAATGTCTTGTAGCCTGGGCAGAGGGTGGAGTTTTATCATCTCGTTTTACAACCGAATACCATTTTTTACGAAGTTTTGGGTCTTTCGGCACTTTAAAAAATAGTTTTTCTGGCGTTTTAATTGAAGTGTTTATACATTTGGGCACTATACAATATTTATACATAGTTTAAAAAGTGAATTACCCACAAATCGGACACTTAATTTGTTTTAAAGTCACAATTAAAGAAACAAAACACTGCGCGCCTTATCGCTGCCAACGGCTAACTGGCGGCGACCGTCACAGTGACGTCACAGCTATCGCGACGGCCACTCGGTGAACTTCGCTAGTAATTCGGTCATAACTTCGTCAATTTTTGTCGTAGAACAAAAAATTTTACACTGTTTGTTAAGACGCGGTCCAACCCCAATTTTAAAATAATTTACGATGCTTTACGTAAGGTTAAAAATTGCTTGTTATAGTGGACGATGTAATGCGAAAATGCGTTAACTTTGTACGTTTTCTTTGTATCTTTCGATATATACTAACACAATTGAAAAAACTGCTGGTTACTACTTTAGTACTATATGTTGGCTATGTATTACCTAAAAAATAATATAGTGTTATCGCTGAAAATTCTGAGAGTTTGGACGTGAAAGTTTATTTTTATGTACCTATTTAGGATTTTTTTCTGCAGAGAGCGAGTAATATTTATAAATTCTGTTCGGTTATTACTCTTTGCCCGTTCCTTTTCTAACCTAAGTTTTTTTTTCAAAGATTATTATCGAACTGTTTCGTTACACTCGATGTTTAAAGATTCTGCTTTTTACTATTATCAGGGTACGACCGCGCCTTAAGGATTTCTTAGCTCTATAAATCTGCATTCTCAACTAAAAACGTTACGGATCCTCTTGGTATCAGTTGTCTTGGATTTCAAAAAGAATATTATTTTCGTGATCGGCACCCCTGCTAACCTAGAAAACGTCACCCATGTGACCCCTGTCCATAGTCGGCGTCTACTCAACTAGGTACCTACCTATATACCTACTAATCGATTAACCAGTGCTAGATATTCCATGCTTAGAACTTTAGGTAGTATTACGTGGCACTGGACTGCGCTCATCACCCCGAGCTGAGTCATTGATGTTTGATTTGAACCTTCACCTAGTAATTAAAACGCCGTGCCAATAAGTGCCGACAGTCGGCGCATCGTTTGTCGGCACTTATCAAAGATCACTAGAAGACACGTGTAAGGGCTAGCGCGCACTGCCTTGAGGTTCGTAATGAAGACAGACACGGGCCCACGCACTGCGTTGAAATAAACGCACACACATGCGGTGAATGATGTTATATCGACATCTGCATCGAACAAGGTTGTAACATTAGTTTAGTATTTTTCTAGAAGTAACCGAAAAGTGATAGTTTGGGTTTGAATTTTATTTTCAAAAAAATTATCATGTTTGACGAAAAGTTAAACTGTACATGAATTTTACAACTCTAAATACGTAATTTTGATACATGTGTATCTTAAAATAAACTGTTTGAAGCTGAGATAGCAACAGTAACATACAAGCCAAGGTTTTTGACTACTTCAACAGTAATAAGGTTGTATCTAGCAAGATACTACCTTGTCAGTGTTGAAAGGTATTACTTATACAGGAAGTAAGTAATGATGCATGAAAAATTAATCTCAATCTAAATATATAAACATGTTTATATATTTTTTATTGACATAACCACTAATTCTTGCTAGAACTTTTAATTAAACAGTATTCTAAGTCAGTTAAATCTAACTAAAATAGTATTTTACCAATATCCATCTTATCACATTTTCTTATAGTCTAACAATAATCAACGTGCCTATTTATCTACTAGTAGCTTTTAGACTTCTGTATCTTCCGGAGTGAATATGACAATTACCACCTTTTTCGACTGGCTATTTTAAAAATTACTAATACTAGAGATACGTCGATGTTACTGTCGTGTAGAATTTTTCACTGACATTACGCCTATGATGGTATCAACACAAGATAGTTTTCTTAAGTCAACTTAGTTCCAGCCTGTCTGGCAACGACGCAGCGCTTGTCCAACATTTCATCTTGGGCTCAGAAACTGCAGAACATATACTGGAACGAGAGTAAAAAACAAGAATGATGAATCTTTTTATTTGAAAGTATTGTTTTTCTTTTTTATCTATTAAAAATGGAAAACCAGTAATTGTATATTAATTTAAATTAACTCGTGCGACGTTGCCGCTTCGCCACCCACGCGAACGAGACAAGTAGCGAGCGACATAATATGTTGATCCCTTTCTGACAACTAGGATTCAGATATGTTCGTGTTCTTTTAATCTACATATATATATATATACTTAATTATTCATCTTTCCTTTCTTTAAGATATTCGTTTAAATTATATGGTGTAAAGAGGTAACATAATGTGCATAAAATGTCTACAGCGTCTTACTTATTTAAAATAATAAGGATTAGTACCGCATTTGAATAAATACATTTATTCAAATGCAGTATTTAACTATAGTTAACGAAAAACAATACTTTCAAATAAAAAGATTCATCATTCTTGTTTTTTACTCTCGTTCCAGTATATGTTCTGCAGTTTCTGAGCCCAAGATGAAATGTTGGACAAGCGCTGCGTCGTTGCCAGACAGGCTGGAACTAAGTTGACTTAAGAAAACTATCTTGTGTTGATACCATCATAGGCGTAATGTCAGTGAAAAATTCTACACGACAGTAACATCGACGTATATCTAGTATTAGTAGTTTTTAAAATAGCCAGTCGAAAAAGGTAGTAATTGTCATATTCACTCCGGAAGAAACAGAAGTCTAAAAGCTACTAGTAGATAAATAGGCACGTTGATTATTGTTAGACTATAAGAAAATGTGATAAGATGGATATTGGTAAAATACTATTTTAGTTAGATTTAACTGACTTAGAATACTGTTTAATTAAAAGTTCTAGCAAGAATTAGTGGTTATGTCAATAAAAAATATATAAACATGTTTATATATTTAGATTGAGATTAATTTTTCATGCATCATTACTTACTTCCTGTATAAGTAATACCTTTCAACACTGACAAGGTAGTAACTTGCTAGATACAACCTTATTACTGTTGAAGTAGTCAAAAACCTTGGCTTGTATGTTACTGTTGCTATCTCAGCTTCAAACAGTTTATTTTAAGATACACATGTATCAAAATTACGTATTTAGAGTTGTAAAATTCATGTACAGTTTAACTTTTCGTCAAACATGATAATTTTTTTTTAAAATAAAATTCAAACCCAAACTATCACTTTTCGGTTACTTCTAGAAAAATACTAAACTAATGTTACAACCTTGTTCGATGCAGATGTCGATATAACATCATTCACCGCATGTGTGTGCGTTTATTTCAACGCAGTGCGTGGGCCCGTGTCTGTGTTCATTACGAACCTCAAGGCAGTGCGCGCTAGCCCTTACACGTGTCTTCTAGTGATCTTTGATAAGTGCCGACAAACGATGCGCCGACTGTCGGCACTTATTGGCACGGCGTTTTAATAACTAGGTGAAGGTTCAAATCAAACATCAATGACTCAGCTCGGGGTGATGAGCGCAGTCCAGTGCCACGTAATACTACCTAAAGTTCTAAGCATGGAATATCTAGCACTGGTTAATCGATTAGTAGGTATATAGGTAGGTACCTAGTTGAGTAGACGCTGACTATGGACAGGGGTCACATGGGTGACGTTTTCAAGATTAGCAGGGGTGCCGATCACGAAAATAATATTCTTTTTAAAATCCAAGACAACTGATACCAACTTTTATAATTCGGTATCTATTGGAACAATACCTACTGTAAAGTTTACAAGATTTGCGGCTGTCTGAAATGTCGCGAGTAATTTCTGAATACTACGTCTGAAAGATCGTTTCAGTAGCTTTCTAACGAGGTATGATTCATTCCAAAACAGCTCCCGGAACATGGTCAAAAGAACCGGATTAACCCGGCAGCCAAACTATTGCAGTAGTTATTTCTGATTTGCGAGTTTCTGAAATGTCGCGAGTAATTTCTGAATACTACGTCTGAAAGATCGTTTCAGTAGCTTTCTAACGAGGTATGATTCATTCCAAAACAGCTCCCGGAACATGGTCAAAAGAACCGGATTAACCCGGCAGCCAAACTATTGCAGTAGTTATTTCTGATTTGCGAGTTTCTGAAATGTCGCGAGTAATTTCTGAATACTACGTCTGAAAGATCGTTTCAGTAGCTTTCTAACGAGGTATGATTCATTCCAAAACAGCTCCCGGAACATGGTCAAAAGAACCGGATTAACCCGGCAGCCAAACTATTACAGTAGTTATTTCTGATTTGCGAGTTTCTGAAATGTCGCTAGTAATTTCTGAATACTACGTCTGAAAGATCGTTTCAGTAGCTTTCTAACGAGGTATCATTCATTCCAAAACAGGTCCCGGAACATGGTCAAAACAACCGTAATAAGCCAGCAGCCAAACTATTGCAGTAGTTATTTCTGATTTGCGAGTTTCTGAAATGTTGCGAGTAATTTCTCAATACTACGTCTGAAAGATCGTTTCAGTAGCTTTCTAACGAGGTATGATTCATTCCAAAACAGGTCCCGGAACATGGTCAAAACAACCGTAATAAGCCAGCAGCCAAACTATTGCAGTAGTTATTTCTGATTTGCGAGTTTCTGAAATGTCGCGAGTAATTTCTGAAGACTACGTCTGAAAGATCGTTTCAGTAGCTTTCTAACGAGGTATGATTCATTCCAAAACAGGTCCCGGAACATGGTCAAAACAACCGTAATAAGCCAGCAGCCAAACTATTGCAGTAGTTATTTCTGATTTGCGAGTTTTTGAAATGTCGCGAGTAATTTCTGAATACTACGTCTGAAAGATCGTTTCAGTAGCTATCTAACGAGGTAAGATTCATTCCAAAACAAGTCCCGAAACATGGTCAAAACAACCGTAATAAGCCCGCAGCCAAACCTCTTGCAGAAGTTATTTCTGATTTGCGAGTTTCTGAAATGTCGCGAGTAATTTCTGAATACTACGTCTGAAAGATCGTTTCAGTAGCTTTCTAACGAGGTACGATTCATTCCAAAACAGGTCCCAGAACATGGTCAAAACAACCGGATTAACCCGGCAGCCAAACTATTGCAGTAGTTATTTCTGATTTTCGAGTTTCTGAAATGTCGCGAGTAATTTCTGAATACTACGTCTGAAAGATCGTTTCAGTAGCTATCTAACGAGGTAAGATTCATTCCAAAACAAGTCCCGAAACATGGTCAAAACAACCGTAATAAGCCCGCAGCCAAACCTCTTGCAGAAGTTATTTCTGATTTGCGAGTTTCTGAAATGTCGCGAGTAATTTCTGAATACTACGTCTGAAAGATCGTTTCAGTAGCTTTCTAACGAGGTATGATTCATTCCAAAACAGGTCCCGGAACATGGTCAAAACAACCGGATTAACCCGGCAGCCAAACTATTGCAGTAGTTATTTCTGATTTTCGAGTTTCTGAAATGTCGCGAGTAATTTCTGAATACTACGTCTGAAAGATCGTTTCAGTAGCTATCTAACGAGGTAAGATTCATTCCAAAACAAGTCCCGGAACATGGTCAAAACAACCGTAATAAGCCAGCAGCCAAACTATTGCAGTAGTTATTTCTGATTTGCGAGTTTCTGAAATGTCGCGAGTAATTTCTGAAGACTACGTCTGAAAGATCGTTTCAGTAGCTTTCTAACGAGGTATGATTCATTCCAAAACAGGTCCCGGAACATGGTCAAAACAACCGTAATAAGCCAGCAGCCAAACTATTGCAGTAGTTATTTCTGATTTGCGAGTTTCTGAAATGTCGCGAGTAATTTCTGAATACTACGTCTGAAAGATCGTTTCAGTAGCTTTCTAACGAGGTATCATTCATTCCAAAACAGGTCCCGGAACATGGTCAAAACAACCGTAATAAGCCAGCAGCCAAACTATTGCAGTAGTTATTTCTGATTTGCGAGTTTCTGAAATGTCGCGAGTAATTTCTGAATACTACGTCTGAAAGATCGTTTCAGTAGCTATCTAACGAGGTAAGATTCATTCCAAAACAAGTCCCGAAACATGGTCAAAACAACCGTAATAAGCCCGCAGCCAAACCTCTTGCAGAAGTTATTTCTGATTTGCGAGTTTCTGAAATGTCGCGAGTAATTTCTGAATACTACGTCTGAAAGATCGTTTCAGTAGCTTTCTAACGAGGTACGATTCATTCCAAAACAGGTCCCGGAACATGGTCAAAACAACCGGATTAACCCGGCAGCCAAACTATTGCAGTAGTTATTTCTGATTTTCGAGTTTCTGAAATGTCGCGAGTAATTTCTGAATACTACGTCTGAAAGATCGTTTCAGTAGCTATCTAACGAGGTAAGATTCATTCCAAAACAAGTCCCGGAACATGGTCAAAACAACCGTAATAAGCCAGCAGCCAAACTATCGCAGAGAAGGTATTTCCGATTTGCGAGTTTCTGAAATGTCGCGAGTAATTTCTGAATACTACGTCTGAAAGATCATTTCAGTAGCTTTCTAACGAGGTATGATTCATTCCAAAACAGGTCCCGGAACATGGTCAAAACAACCGTAATAAGCCAGCAGGCAAACTATTGCAGTAGTTATTTCTGATTTGCGAGTTTCTGAAATGTCGCGAGTAATTTCTGAATACTACGTCTGAAGGATCGTTTCAGTAGCTTTCTAACGAGGTATGATTATTTCCAAAACAAGTTCCGTAACATGGTCAAATCCACCGGAATAACCCACCCGCCACACGCGACATCTTAATTTGGTCGGTTTATAATGGCTGCTGAGTTTGGCTGCCAACTTCACACAGGTTGAAAGTTCAACACCGAAAAAGTACCAAAAATAATCGTTTTTTTAATATTTTTTAATTCATTTCTATCCATCTTAGGTACATTTATAGCAGAGAATATAATATTACTAGGATTTATCACAAAATCAACTTTTAAACAAAACAAAGAAACAGGAGTTTGAAGTCATAAGGTGCGTTCGTTTAGCGTTTAGGGAATTTGGTGGCGTTGTCATTGATTGCTCTTTTTTAAAGCGTTCGTAAAGCTTAAAAAAGTTATTTTGCCACTTTGGTCTTTTGTTTCACTATTCGAACGCTCAACTGAGCATAAGACCTAACATCGCATGATTTTCTTGCAAATACATAGCTGTCAAAAACGTTCACAAACAACCATGCTCCGGACGTGGGCAAAAATACCTCTTTTTTAGCTTTCCGAACGCCGAACAAAAAGAGACATGAACGACATTTTCACCCACAGATTCCTAATTCAAACGCCCCTTGTGAACGTTATTTTTGCTAAAAACGCTCGCAAGGGGTCTATTCGAACGCATGTTTAAAGTTTCTATGACGTATGAGTGAAAAGAATGAATCGTTGAACGTATGATTTAGGGTTGTACAGCTATAATAATGAATCGAGATTTTTTCTTGTAACATGAGTACGAAACCACTTTTACAAGTGTCGGTGGTGTTCATGAAGTCTGTGAAACACTTGTCATTTTAAATTGTTAGAATTTTTGGCATGTAAATAGTAAATTACAATTTTTTACTTGTAGCTTTATGAAACGGGGCCAAGTAGTGAGACGGATATTTTTTACTCGTGTTACATTTATATTACCCATATTATTACTGGCCATTATCTGTTCAAGCAGTACCTAGTTTTAGACTTGCGAAGACTAATAAGTCATTCCTAGGAAATTGTGTGCGTTTTTACAATAAAATCCCAAAGCACATAACTGAGCTCACAGAGGGCAAATTCAAGTTAACTGTAAAAAACGTTTTATAAAAAAAAGCTTACTATAAAGTTCGACATTATATAGAAGATAAAGATGCTTGGAATACTCCACTTCTGGCAAGCTGTCTCTCTGCCACCCATAAAATGTAATATTTGTAGTACCTAAGTAGAAACATTGTAAACATATAAAAAGAATGGCCCCGAGTTTCTTGCCGCTTCTTCTCGGTGGGTTCTATATATTTTGGAACGTGGCGGTAGTCTTTAAAGTACATTATAATGAAAAGTTGACGTTCATAAGTGCGTCTTTGATGCCTAAATTGAATAAATGATTTTGACTTTGACTTTGACTTTTGACAGTAAATTCTAGTTGAACCTTCTCCCTTTTCCAAAATCTATGTGACTAATATGTCAAATTTACATCCTACTCGAAAATACTCTAGTATATATTTTAGTCTATGGCACGAAGAATCCAGCTCGGACGGGCAGCGTTCGGGAAGCTTCGATCCATCTTTTGGTCCCCAATACCTCAGAGCCTGAAAACCAATGTTTTCAACCAGTGAAGCTGCCGGCACCTATATATGGTGCGTGGTACAATGCGTGCGCTTGGAATGGTGGAAGGGCTTCATGGCCCTCTATGGCACTCCCATATGGGCAAGATCCCTGAACTCTCAGGAAACTGCAGACAGGAGCTGTCACAGCCAAGACTTATATCTGCGCTATTTACAATATTCTATATGCTATTTTAATAGTCGTATGCAGTCTATGTGTGAAATCATAATCATTTAAAAAATCAACTGTCATTTAGACACCTGTCATCGTTAAGACCTGTTTTTCCAACTGAATATAGTCTAAGTGTGAAATCAAAATAATGTTTTTTTTTTTTGCAACACTCACACAAAGGTCTTCAGGGCCCAAAGAGAGAGGGCAGAGCCTGTACTATGGTAACCTGATGACTGATATACATACTTAAATACATATAGGTACACACCCAGACACAGATCAAACAGACATGTTCATGCACACAAATGTTTGACCTGTCCGGGGATCGAACCCGGGACCAGCGGCTCAGAAGGCAGGGGTGCTACCAACTGCGCCAACCAGCCTGTCCTGTAGGACAACAACTGTCATTTAGACAGCTGACCTAAGACCGTGCTATTTACAAGTCGAATGCAGTCTATGTATCTAATACCTCTTTTTATATATATAATATCATTGATCTAATCAAAATCATAACATACGACATCAATTGTCACTTTCACAGCTTGTCACAGCTAATACCTAAATCGGTGTTATTTTCGAGTAGAATGTGAATTTGACATTTAAGTCACATAGATTTTGGAAAAAGGAGAAGTTTCAACTAGTATTGATTGAACAGATATTGGCCAGTAGTAATATTTTAGAGTTATCAATAAACTTAATTTCGTGCCTTCAAATATCAGCCTAGGATTCTGAACTCTAATTTTCGAAGAATATACTACTCTTACCGAGAGGATAATACAATTTTATTTATGGTAAGTGTGGCGAGGGGGCAAGTGTAACTGCCCAATATATCACGAAAACTAATAGAATTTTCGACGCAGATGCCATCTGTTGTTATGGAGTGAAACTAGTACCGGTTCACACTTTCTAATCTAGATGGCGTTGTCAAACACTTTTGTAGTTGCCGCCATTTTGAAATCTGTCACTTTTTCTGATAAGAGTTCCAGTGCGCGCGTAATATTTCAACCCAATAAAATCTTGGTGGTTTTGACGAAACTGTGTATCCTGGATGGGTAAGTTACTTTTTAGTTATAATAAATATTAACTGCCGTGATTTAGTCTAGCAAGTTCTCGAAAACGGCTAGACCAATTTTGATAAAATAATATACGTGTTTGATTGACTACCCTTTATAGTTTAGATTCTCAATTGGACCCGGTTATCCGGTTATCACAATCATCATCGGGCGGGAACGTGTATAAAAGTAAAATAATCCATTGCGTTCTCCAGTCTTTTGATAATGTATTTATTACTTACTTACCACAATAAAAAGTTAATTCAAAAACTTAAATCCGATTTGAATTCAACTGAAAACTCAAAGAAAATATCATCTGAAATTGTTATATACAAACTATTCGATATGTAGATATCGTGTATTAAATAAACAACTTGCATGTAATAAACATTTAATTGTGTATCATACTTATTCATAGTAGTGTTTGGAGGATAACAAAACAATACATTCTGCCACGTAGCATACCACAGACCAATATATCCACATATTGTCCATGTGGATATATTGGTCTGTGTAGCGTACGTCCGGCGACCGCCATTACAGTCTCACTGCTGATGATAGGTGGTACTTATATGTGTAGGTATCTAAGTAAATTTGTATCTTGATTTTATAAATTTATAGATAATATTATTATATAATATAGATATAATTATAGATAAATTTAATAAACGTAAAGGCCCTGAACGGAGTAAATTTAAACTAGACGACACTGTGCAGGACTTCAAAAGTGACAGGCTATCAGGATAGGTACGCTGCTCGACTCAAAATACCCCGTTCTACAATGAGTCACATCAATGGTATACGAGGCCAGAAATCCGATGATATGGGAATGGTTTACTTAAAAAAAACAATACATAGATAATTAGTAAGCGTATTTGTTCAGATTAATTATTTTGTACTACGAGTAAGCGCTTAAGTGTTTTGTTCTTATATACTTAATATGAAACTTTTATTTCAATGTTCGATTTGTTTGGGAAGTGTATCTAACGTAGTGCTTTTATTTAAGACTTTAAAATCAAAGTAATTAATTAATCATATATTAATAAAAAATAAAAGTTGTTTCGACGGTATTGTGAAGCTCGTTACACGAGGCATTAAAAGAAAGTTGAGAATTCAAACTTTAACCGTTTGATTTTTGTGTTCAAAATAAACTATGATAAAAGTATGTCACACCCATATTAACCTTATCTTCCAAGGTAAGTTATAATCCGATTTATATAATCAGATTTATCTATGATAGTTTTATTATTATGCTCGTGACGGCTTGTAGCCCATTTTAAAGGGTATAGCAGGATAACCTTTTGAAAAGTGCCCCCAACTCCTGGACTTTGAAACTATGGCCAAACGATGCCTTATACCTATAGGGTGTGTACAATGTCTAAAATTTCACCCCCCAAACTACTCCACATCGGCTACAACACCCAATTGTACCTAAAATTATATCATTTATTTTCTCCAAATCTATGAAATATATGTGAATCTCCAAAACTGACTGGTTTCAAAGTTTACACAAATATTGCTCTGACCTAAAGTAATAACACAAAAAATCAAGAGCTCTTGTCGCTTAAATTCTTAAAAAAAAGTAAATATTTAATCAATCTGTATTATGACTTTCTTTGGTGGTACAAGCACAGTTTTTTTCCAAACATGCCATTCTTAAGATCCCCAAAATTCGCTAGAAGGTGGAACACTGCTAAATTAGTAAAAGTCTACAAAAAAATTATATGGGTAGTAGGATCTGTACATGTCATAGTAAAACATAAGTATAATTTACTAGACCATGAACTTGACAATTAAATCTTACATTAATCAGTGCATTATGTAAAATATCTTGTTTTTTATTAGTATAGAAAACGACTACTTTTCAAAATACTATCCTGCTATACCCTTTGAGCATTGTCGTATTTGGAATCGTTAGATAACAAAAATGTTATTATTTTATCTGACTCAAAAAGTGCAATTTTGCATTTGGCTCGGTTACCCTCGAGCTTACGAGGGCATCCGATAGCCTACAGTATCCTTGTATCCATCTGTAAGCTTCGCGAACTAAATAGAGAGGTGATAATCCAGTGGATCCCTTCACATGTAGGTATTATAGGTAATGAGGAGGTAGACCGCGCGGCGCGACAGGCGATAAGAAACGGCATTACTTACAACTGTTTACCACTGCATAGTGAGATACTAAGAAAAGTGAAATCAAATTGTAGACAAATGTGGCATGAATACTTTGATGAACGATCAAGAACCAAAGGTATTTGGTATCAGACAATACAATGCCAGCCTCCCCGCTATCCATGGTTTGACCACTGTAAGATGAGCAGAAGATATATAGTATCGCTGTTAAGACTTCGCTCTGGACACATTCCGTCAAACAAGTTCAAATATTTAATGGGTATGGTGAATTCACCTAATTGCCCGGAGTGTGGAATAGTTGAGGACGTCCATCACATGTTGATGTAGTGTGTTCGGAACAAAGCCCGACTACAGAATATGAGTTTTATGTTTAATAATAATGTAGGTATTTGTAACAGCATTTTGGCGTTTCCTCTATCAGAAGAGGCCAAAATGGTATTACAACTTTATTTAACCCTAGAAAGATAACCATATTCTATCTTACATAAAAGATAACCATGCGCTTCGGAGGCGCCACGTTATTCAAATGCTTATATTTAAATTTTTTAGCAATATTTGTGTGATTTGATTTTACAATTTAAATGGTATTATAGGTGACACATTTTTATAAACGAAAAATATTGTACTTTATATTTGTTTATTATTAATAATTGAAACCAAATGAGTACATTGTAGATCTCTAAAAAACTAACAAAAATCACGAATATCGCTTAACTATCATAAAATATTGTATTTTACTATTAATATGTATAGTATAAGTCAAATATAAGTATAAAGTCTAGGAAAGCTAATCAGTACCTTATAAATTTTTTTTTAGACAGTCATACATACGTCGATCCATATGAAGATAACCATACGCTTCAGGAGCGCATCAACTTGTTCAACTCGTCATAACTCCAAAACAATAATACTTACCGCACAAAAACAGCTGGCCCTCGACGCGGTTGACCGACGACTGAGTTGGCTGAGAAGCACAGATATACACGGGTTTCGTATTAAAAGATATAGTACTATTTAATTCGTGCGGGCGCCTCTGAAGCGTAGGTTATCTTTCTAGGGTTAAGTATTGTGTATAATTAAGTATTGTTGATAGTAATAAGATGATTGTGAACCTATTGGGGTGACATAGTCAATTTATGACAAAACCTCCTTTAAAAAAAAAGACAAAAAAAAAATACTCTTTGAATTTATCTGTTCGTATCTGTTATCTGTTCTTCGGCATAGAAAGGTATGACCAGCCTACTGTCACTTCAGTTTGCTAATTAAAATTATGTGGGCTATGTCGGTTACCTTAGTTCTCTATTGGATGACTTAATTTCTGATACGATCCTGCAGAGAAACTTCAAGCAAAGCCCTCTCCATAGCCCGCCGAGCAACTTTAAATCGGTGAACTAGTCGTACCGTGACTGTCCACGTCTCGGCTCCTTATGTACATAATAACGGGTAGAACGCACTGATTGAAGAATTTAGTCTTCAGGCATTGTGGAATTCGTTGGTTGTAAAAAAAGTTACTCTTATAGTACCTATGTAGTTGCTTCTCTCATATTATTATTAATGAAACGTCCTATTATAAACCAAAATACGGAGTTAATATTCGATGATCGGACGTATGCCTCTGTGGTCTATGGTGGCGGCTATGGCGTCTGACACGCATTGTCAGAAGACGTGGGTTCGAATCCCGTCTGGGGATGCGTATTTTTCTCTCTAAAATTGCAATATATTTAACTTGAGTTTTGTATCTATATTTTTTTACTTTTATTTTCATGGATAACAGTTTTACATGTAGCCAATTTGTTTATTGTTTACTGTATATGTATGCTGTAAGCTCAGTTAAGCATGTGCAGACAATATTTCCAACAAAATTATTTTACTAGTAATGTTTATATCTTCTTATTTTCATAATAAGACTAGCTTCTCTCCGCGGTTTCACCCGCGCGGTGATGGATGATGATGATAATGATGAATCGTATATAGCCTATGTTACTCAGGGTGAATGTAGCTTTCCAATGGTGAAAGAATTTTTGAAATCGCTCCAGTACTTTTTGAGCCAATTCTTTACAAACATACTTACCAAATCTTTCCTCTTTATAATATTCTAGTATACAGTATATATAGTATAGATACAACGAGCCAAACCCTGAATAAAAATACAAGTTTACGTCATGTTTTATCAATCCAATGCAAAATGAAACTCGAAGCACTGGCACAATACGCTGGTCGCGTCATGGCGATAGAAGAAAAAAAAATACCCCGAATAGGTACAAGATGCATTACTAATAAAGAATACACAAAATGTTCTTAGAGTTTTTACTTTCAGACTAGAATATTAAAACTGAGAATAATAAACACCAAAAGATATTTACACAACAGGCAATAATAGGAAGATATTTACTTTATCTGAATGTCTAACTTACTTGTTTACTTAATATTAGTATCAGCAATCAGTAATCGACATAATTAAAAAAAAAAGTAATATAATGAGGTATACTTACTTAAATGGCAAGAAAAATCTGTAAATTTTAAAACGTTACTTAAAATTTAAAAAACACAACAACACAAGAGTGAGCTGTTAACAACTTTCAATGTTATCTTTGAGATAAATACAGAAAATATGATTTACAAAATATTGGGTAAACTTATCTACTTATATACAGTAATGTCTTTTAGAATCCCTTAGCTGCATTTTTAGTTATTTTAAATATAACTCTAAACCTATGAACTATATAATATACAAAGCTAATAGATATATTTATAATATCATTACAAAAATCTATATGAGCAATAAGATGGATGTGTTCAATTTTCAGTTTAAATTAAACTTCGGCTGATGACTTTATAATGAATCTGAAAAATGCCTAAAATATACGTACTAATAGGTATATTCCCTACCAAAATATGGATCCTGGCAATCCCAAAGCTTTTCATATGACATTTCACTTTCACACTAAAATTTCTCATTTTTCCTATATAGCAACATTTTTTAAGGCGCGCCTCCATGAATAAAATGCGCGGGATCTTGAAGTTGATGATAGTACGCGTTGGGGAGTAGACCTTGAGCTAAACCTCCTTGCGGGCCAGCGTATTGAGCAGGCACCAGCATTTCTCTGAAAAAGATAACAAATATTTCATTTAATAAAAGTTGATGCACAAGACGTTCGAGGATTACTGAAAAAGATGATGTAGGTTGCATGAGGGGAAGCAGTCCATATGCCGTATACGCATTAGTGAGTCAATAATACGGGAGCTAATTAAGAAAGCCTTTTTTAATAATAATTGGCGACGAAACGAGCAAAACGCTCTCTAGATATTAAGAACCACTATAATCCTTGATACCTAGTTCAGTATTATTAAAAACAACAACAGATCAAAACTTTGCATATGGCAATGCACTGCTTGTCACCCTGATTAAAAAAAATATTTATTGTCTATTAATTTAGATGGAAACATTGCCTTAAACGGAAACACAGGTAATGTTTGCACACTATTGGCACACTACTGCTTCACAGTTGAATAATTGGCAAGATTTGGTACTTCCCCATGCGGACTCTGGAAGTCCTACCACTACAAAATATATAATAATGTTTTTAAGTACAGTAGTTTTTGCGGGAATTTTCTATACATATTTTACTGTTATATTATAAGATACAATTATAAATAAAATATTATATGTATATGATACATTGTTTACTGTTATATTATAAGATGTGTTGTTTTTTTTGTTGTCTTAATGTTTTTGAATAAGTTGACATTGAATTTTGTAATTAATAATATGTAAGTTGAATAATGTTAATATATATGTATATCATTTTTTTTCACTCCCATGGTATTTATTTCTACGAATAATTATTTAATTATTTTAAAGTACCTAATCATTTATTCACTGATATGATAATATAAATTTTTACACACCCAATGTGTTGAAATATAGTGGAATGAATAATAATCTTAAGATCTCTGTTTGTAAACCTATATTCATGCAAATAAATGAATTTAAATTTGAACATCCATACCAATAAATTTTCGCATTTATAATACTTTAGGTGTTGGATTTTTCTGACAAAGAAATTCTCAATAGCCGTCGGGAATCTGAAATAGTTTGTTGTTTATTGATTACAAATACTAAAAACACTTGTTATTACATACATGTGAAATTGTTATAATATAAATTGCATTTTTAAGCAATGGGTTCCAAACTAGGCGCGGCCTGTATCTTGGAGACCCTTATTTTAGTTAAAATTATAATTTCTCATTCTAAATAATGATTTTGAATGATAGTGACGATAAACTTAGATACCTAGTTGACTGCAGAAACGTGGTTATGTTAAAAAACCCATGCCTACTCCTTCGAGGATTTATAAGCAAGACGATTTGTTTGTTACAAATATCTATGTCATTATCTAAGTTAAGGTTTATTTTCACTAAATTGTGAGTGAATTGAACCTTGGATATTCTCTTTATGCAAACACTTTTCTACATAGGTACACACATTCTTTAACCGTGGGGTAGTTTTAAATAAAATAATGTTACATGGTTTTTTTAATTTATTTATTATTACCCTTATTGTTTTCACTTTTGAGAGAAAGTCAAAATAAAAATCATTTATTCAATTTAGGCATCAAAGACGCACTTATGAACTTCAATTATTCATTATAATGTACTTTAAATACTCTACCACCGCGTTCCAAAATTAATAGAGCCTACCGAGTAGAAGCAGCAAGAAACTATTTTATATAGATTCATATAGGGGCCATTCTTTATAAATAGATTTTTACAATGTTTCTACTTAACTAATGTTACAATTTATGGATGGCAGAATGACAGCTTGCCAGAAGTGGAGTATTCCAAGCATTTTTGTCTTCTATATAATGTCGAACTTTATAATATGCTTTTTTTATTAAAACGTTTTTTACAGTCAACTTGAATCTTCCCTATGTGAACTCAGTTGTGTTTTGGGATTTTATTGTAAAAACGAACACAATTACCTAGGAGTCACTTATTAGTTTTCGCAAGTCTAAAAATAGCTATCCTATTTGTATTCCTAGTATTAAAAGGGTGGTGATCATTATTTAACAAATATTTATGTAAATTTTTACGAATATACATTATGTTTGCAAATACATTTATGGAACGCAAAGTTAATATATTGATTTCTTTAAATAAATCTCTCAAAGATTCGCGGGGACCCATTTCGTATACAGCTCGAACAGCACGTTTTTGTATAGGGTAAAGATGGTCTCTTATCTATATCAGCCGCTAAACCCCATAGCAATATCCCATATGACATTACGCTGTAGAAATATGCAAAATATACTAACCGCGCCGTAGAAGCGACTGTTAGTTCTCTTATTTTACGTACCGCATATGCAGCAGAACCAAGTCTCCCAGACTGTGCATTTATATTAGGACTCCATTGTAATTTTGCTTCAATTTTAATGCCTAGAAAGAATGTTGCCTTGTCCATTACGAGTTTGACTTCATCAAGCGTAACGTTGGGCTCCAAATATGGAACAGTAGGCAAAGAAAACTTCAAACATTTTGTATTTTTTGAATTCAGAAGTAAATTATTAGTTGAGACCATTTAGAGATACTAAATAGAGCGTTGTTTACTTGAATTAGTGTGCTATCTTTGCACGCAGAACAGATGGGACCGAAAGACCCCATCGGCCGGCATGTTATGAAAATAATAAAAAATGTGTTTAATTATGTACTCATTTTAAAGTTTATAATATTTGTACCGAGTTTGGAGTCGACCAAACCATGGAATAAAATATGTAAGAGACCACTTTTCAGTGCCATGCCATAAGTCATCACTGGTAACACACATTGGTCGAAGACAGTTGTCTTGAGTATAGTATCAATATAGTAATTGTGTATCAAATTATAAATAAATAGAGTAATTCAAGATTTTTCCCTACGTTTGCACACCATTTTATGTAGTATAGATACTTTAACCATCTACATCTTTGTCCATATATGTCTATATATTCTCGCAAATAAATGAATGTGAATAAAGGTTGCAATATGACTACTTTAAGAGATGGAAGTACGGATCTTCAAAACTTTGACATTGGAACAACTGAAACATAGTGTCAAAAGTTACGTTAAAGTACGCGAATTGAGTGAAATATATGATACTACGTCATGAAAACGTCTTTCGTAATACATTGTTATTATAAGCTTGCTATATTGACGTGGTGGTATCAAATTTAATGGTAAGGTTGAAACATAACTACTGTAAGAGGTGGGAGAGGCCCCAGGTGGGCATCGTGCTTGCACCGTCTCCTAATCACATAAACAAGTACAATTTGAAAAAATTAATACCGACTTCCATTCTGTTCAGTTTGGAGTGTATCTCAAAACTACTGAACCGAATTTGATTAAATGGGACCACACGGGAAACACTAGCTTTCAAACAAAAAAAGTATTTTGAGAATCGGTTCACCCTATCGAAAGTTATGAGGTATTGAGTACCTCCTCCTTTTTGGAAGTCGGTAGAAAAACAATTCATTGTTACCAACTCAGCCCGATATCGCCAGTATTCAAAACTTAACTTAAACATCCTTCCTACACCTGATAGCCGGTAAAGCTTCAAGGCCACGAGACGACAAAAAACATGGCGGTCACAAGTGGTCGAAACAAAGGGCCCTAAGAACTGAAACAATAAAGTCACACACACACAATAAACTGTAAAGTTTGTTTGCTTTCGAGTCGATCAAAAGTTGTAAGTTGACTCCACAGAAAAGCTGAGTATGTCCTTGTTTTGTAGTAGACACCGCGGCCCACAACACTTATATTATTGCCTCCCTTAACTAACACTGCCTGTAAAGTCAAAGTCAAAATCATTTATTCAATTTAGGCATCAAAGACACTTGATGATGAACGTCAATTTTTCATGATAATGTACTTTAAAGACTCTACCGCCGCGTTCCAAAATATATAGAGCCTACCGAGAAGAAGCGGCAAGAAACTCGGGGCTATTCTTATATGGGGTATATTGTATACCTACCCTACTTAGCATACTATCTATATACATTATAAAAATGTAACAGTACGCTGTCTGTACTTGGGAGATAAGTATATGAGAAAAATATTGTTGGGACTTTTATAAACGACTAGCTGCTCTTCGCGGTTTCACCCGCGCGGTAATGGATGATGATGATGATGACGATGATGACTTATATAGCTTATGTTACTCAGGGTGACGGTAGCTTTCCAATGTGGAAAGAATTTTTGAAATCGGTCCAGTACTTTTTGAGCCAATTCATTACAAACATAGATACAAATCTTTCCTCTTTATAATAGAAAATAGAATTATTGTAAGATTTTATTTCTCTTTGTCTGTTAATCTGTTTGTCTGTGGGCTTGTGCAATCTAACCTCAGAAACGGGTTATCCGATATATATTGTGGTAAGCTTTCTTAACATTTAGTATTCATTATAATTAGAAGTGTTTCATGTCAACCGGTTCATAAATAAAAAGTTGGTTATTGAAATTTGAAGAAGAATAACTCTCTTGCCACTACCCCAAAACCAAGCGAGCGAAGCCGCTGACGGGTACACTAGTTTTTTTATAAAATCAAAATTATTGATGTTTACCGGCAATGTCTTAAATAAAGGAACCAGTTGTAGAAGTAAATAGTGTATAGAAAAAACGATATTAAAAAAATATTTAGTGACACTTCCGCTGAAAAAAACAATGATTTTGGCCTATTTGGGGGTGTGCACCACCCCCAAAGTGTGCTAGACCGGTCTAGCGCTCGACGAGTCAACATCTCCTGAGGATGCCTCGCGTAGAGGCGAAACACGTGTCGAATCGTTTTTGGTTTATTTAGGTTTTCGTGTGTGTTTTTTATTTTTTATTCTTCCTATTAACACAAAATCATTGTTTTTTTCAACGGAAGTGTCACTAAATATTTTTTATATCGTTTTTTGATAATGGATTTCCGCAAAGTAACGCCTGAATCAATAAATTAAATAGTGTATACCTCGCGAGTAGGCATATGTCTGTATACCTTAAACTGAATAAAAATATTCACAGAGCATATTTAACTAAGATCCTCATAACTTATAATTACAATATTTTTAAACGTAGGTTAAGGAATTTCTTAATTAGCAAGGCCTACTACTCCCTTAAGGAGTACCTTGACGATAAGCTACTGTCTCAGAACCAATCATATAATTATTATGGCATATATATATATATATATATTTTATTACTTCTTATACCTTAATGTAATAATAATTTATCTCTAATTTAATTTGTAACTTTATGAAACCGACTTGTAAATATTTTATTTACCGATAAATTGTTTATTGTCTATTGTCTATTCCAAAAAATGTAATCGACAAATATTTTTTATAATTTACCGCTCACAAAGTTTTAGGAGAATTGGTTGAGAAATGCGACCTGTTGAAATCAGCTGGACATACTTACATAAGAAAGCATTTTGCCTACGCTATTGCAGAGACCACAATGGACATATTGGTCTGTGGCAGAGACGCTTCGCACTCACTCGGTCAATAAAATTATGACCACATACCAATATATCCAATGACGAATAAGTATATAGGTATGCACAATAACTCCTGACTCCAGACAGAATATTCATAATAATACTAATATTAATTTTGTTCAATTTGAAGTGTTCTTTTTGTAAAATTTATTTAAAAATATATTTAAGTTACGCGATTACGATGTAGGTAAGCACACCATACTATCGGGCATGATCGTAAGCGTAGCGACTGTCTGTATGATAGTTGTCGGTTACCCTAGACAGCTGTTCAGCCGCATTCCCCATTTATCTGGACTGACTCCCTCATTAAGCGAAGCCTATCTCGATTCTAAGTCTATACTATATAGACATAGATCTGAATATATATCTCTGAATATTATAGATATAGATCTGAATCTTGTAGAATCATACTTATCTGATAGGCAGCAAAAAGTTGGCATTAATGGCGTGACATCTTCTGGATCTTTGGTCAGAATGGGGGTTCCACAGGGGTCGATCTTGGGTCCGTTCTTATTCTTAGCATATATCAATGACTTACCACATATGGTTGAGGGCCTTGCTGACATAGTTCTTTTTGCGGATGATACTTCTCTGATTTTTAAAGTAGATAGGAAAGATAGAGACCTAGTTCAAGTCAACAACGCGTTAACTATTGTTTCAAATTGGTTCGCCGCAAACAACCTGCTTCTCAACGCAAAGAAAACGAAATGTTTAAAATTTTCCATGCCTAATGTAAGACATATAGAGCCAAACGTATTACTCGACGGAAATAAATTGAAAATTGACAAGGCAATAGTCTTTCTAGGTATTAGCATAGACTCTAAATTACAATGGGGTCCTCATATTGATGCACTATCTGGAAGACTGAGCTTAGCTGCATATGCGGTTCATAAAATTAGGCAATTGACAGATATAGCTACTGCTCGACTGGTCTACTTTGCTTACTTCCACAGCATAATGTCATATGGTATCCTGCTGTGGGGGTCAGCGGCGGACATAGAGACAGTTTTTATATTGCAAAAGCGGGCAGTTCGAGCCATCTACGAAATGGGTCCCCGCGAATCCTTAAGACAAATGTTCAAAGAAATTAATATATTAACTCTTCCATCTTTGTATATCCTAGAAAATATAATGTACGTTCGTAAAAATATAAAGAAGTTTAGAATAAATAGTGATATGCATAATATTAATACTAGAAATAAGGATAGGATAGCTGTATCTAAATTTAGACTCACGAAAACTAAAAATAAGTCCTTCTTAGGAAATTGTGTACGTTTCTATAATAAAATCCCGAAAGACATTACTGAGCTCACTGAAGGGAAATTCAAGTTACGTGTCAAAAATATACTAATGAAAAAAGCCTATTATAAATTGAGTCACTACTTAGAAGACAAAGATGCCTGGAAGCTTTCCACTTCTGCCTAGTAGCCAACTATTGAATAAACTCGTTATTTTAATACTACTCAAATGTAACCTCAATGTACAAAGACTTGAAAAAATAATGGCCCACGAGTTTTTTGCTGCTTCTTCTCGGCGGTGGTTCTTTTCCGAAGACAGCGGTAGAATCATTTAAAATTTTTGACGTTCATAAGAGTGTCTATGATGCCTAAACTGAATAAATAATTTTTGAATTTTGAATTTTGAATTTTGATACAAGCTAATTAAAAAAATGGTCCCAAAAAAATGGAGCCGAACTCAATATCTAAAACGTCTGAAATAACTTGTTGAAGTCGGTACCATTTTTCGGTGGTATCCATTTTTGGTAAAATTTAGTGACCCTTGCTAGTATGGTGTAGTGGCGAGAGAGTATTTTTTAAGTTTCAATAACTTTTATTTTATGACATTTTACTTAATAAACGAACAAAAATAAACACATATAATGAAGTAATTATTGATGTTGACATTTGATTACTATCTGGCATACGTATCTTAATATCTACACATGAATCACAGACTCCCACAAAGAAACACAAACACACACTCACTCCCAAAATCACTCATACACTGCTACATATATAATCACAGTCATTGCTTTCCGACATTTTAATATACACTCGGGAGCAATGAATCCGGGTCACTTAAAGAATCCTAAAAATCTCGGAAACTAAAAATGCTAGGTTAATGCAATAAATTGTATTTAATAGATAATGTAATACTCCTTAAATGAAGGTATTAAAACTTCTTAGTTATTGTAAAGTTATATCATAAAAAAATCAAATTTGAAAAAGGGCCACTTTCGAAGATGGAACTACGAAATTACAGCATTTGAGTTGCTTTTGTTTGTAATCTGTCATTTATGTGGGTACATAAACCATGTTGATAGTGCTCTATATTTATTATTCAAGCTGAAATTATGTCGCTTACGCCTGAAGAATGCACCAGAATACTTACAATGCTGGAAACCGGCCGGAGTCAGCGCGATACAGCCAGGACTGTCGGTGTGTCGCTGTGAACAGTACAAAGAGTTCTCCGACGTTACGAAGAAACTGGTTCTAACCTACGCAGACCAGGAACGGGCAGAACCAGGTGTACCACAGCACGAGAAGACCGATACTTGGTGAACACCATGCTTCGAAATCGCTTTCTCACAGGAACTGAACTCACAAATCAGTTTCGACGCCTCGGAGGAAGTAACCCAAGTGCATGGACAGTAAGACGTCGGCTTGCTGAATCTAACTTAAAACACCATAGACCTGCAAACGGCCCTAAACTGGAGCGTGGGCATCGTATTTCAAGACTAAGATATGCCCAGAGCCACGTAAATTGGAGTATTGAAGATTGGTCAAAAGTTATGTTCTCCGACGAATCAAAATGTATGCTCTACAAGAACGATGGAAGACACAGAGTGTATCGAAGACCAGGGGAAAGATTCAAGCAAGCATGCATCGAAGAAAAAGTAGCCTACGGTGGTGGGTCTGTACTTGTGTGGGCCGGAATTTCTTCTGAATGTCGCACAGAGCTGGTGATCATAGAAAACGGCTCTTTAACTAGCGAAAGATATGTGGAAGAAATCCTCAATGATCACGTTGGTCCATTTATGGTCAATTTAGGTGAGGATGATATATTTATGCATGACAATGCCCGACCTCGTATAGGTAGGATTGTGAATGACTACCTTCAAGAGATGAACATTACTCGTATGGAGTGGCCAGCGCGCAGCCCGGATATCAACCCGATCGAGCATGCTTGGGACGAGCTAGGCAGATGCGTAAAACAACGAAAGCCTCCCCCAATCACGCTTCGTGAGCTCAAAATTGCTCTCACAGAGGAATGGGAGAATATTCCCCAAAATCGTATAAGGAACTTGGTGTACAGCATGCCAAACCGCGTAAACGCAGTAATGGAAGCACGAGGAGGCAATACGAAGTATTAAAATTCAAGAAAATCGTAATAAAGTTCAAAAATTTCATGTTTCCTATTTTTGTTTTAAGGAGAGATCAGCAGTTTTTTTCTTTATGTAATTTTGTGTTAATAAAATGTATGGTGACTCATATTTTTTTTACTTTCATTTAAGGAGTATTACATTGTCTATTAAATACAATTTCTTGCATTAACCTATCATTTTTAGTTTCCGAGATTTTTAACATTCTTTAAGTGACCCGGATTCATTGCTCTCGAGTGTATTTATAGCCTATTCATTTTAATTATATTTTAAACGACTTAGTTATAAATAGAGTTGCTGGTATTAAAGATCTGGGGGTAACTTTTGATCGTGGCTTGACATTCCATGATCATGTGTCGAATCTCGCTAAAGAGGCTTACCGTCGTCTAGGATTTGTGTTGCGTAACGCCAAGGATTTTGAGAATCCTCAAGTTTTAAGAACTTTATACAACGCTCTGGTTAGGAGTAAGCTTAAGTCAAGTGCCTGTGTATGTATGTACACGCGGATGCTTCAGAAGATCGAAAATGCCTTCTTGCGGTCACTATATAAGAAGCTCTATGGCTATTATCCTTATACTCGTATGTACCCGACAAAGTTTCTTCTAGGGCTGCTCGGATACAACTCTTTGGAAGTGAGGAGGTTGCTGGACCAGCTGACTACTTGCTGCAAAGTGCTCAGAGGGTCAGTCGACTCCCTACAGCTGCATAACTTATTATGCACGCTGAACGTACCAAACAACCCCTGGGTTCCTGCGAATAGACGCGGTTGGAAACATGACCTATTCCGCACAGATCAAAGTCGTACTGTTGCACGATCTATGTCTCCTTTAATTCGTGCCCGCTGTCATTTCAATGCGCTCCTTTTCGCTAACACGGATATAGATTTATTTTTTGACAATTGGAGAACTCTTTTAACACACTTTTTGACTTACTGTGAAAATTTGACGGATCAGTGGGACAGATCCCAAAAATGTGATAGGTCCATTTGGTTTTGACGATGTTTTTACTGATTTATGACATTAATATTTTAATTTTTGGACTTTAAAATTTTAATTATTGATTTATTTATTTTCTATTTGTAATGTACCTATGTGTTAAAATTTTAAATTAAATTGTGTTTGATGATGATTTTGTGACGTAAATGTAAATGTGTAATTCGTTTTTATGTTTCCATAAATAATAACTTGTATTTGAAATTTAATTAATCATACCTACTATGTTAACATGTACAACTGTTAAGTATGAACGATGTGTTACTATATCATGTAAGCGAAAGAGACTAGATCCCACGACACAGGTTCTCCTAGTGTGGGACCTAGGGTTGTATTTATATCGATAATTATATCGATAACATCTAATTTATTATTACTGGTGCCTACTTTATAAGTACAATTGTTAGTTGTTTTGTTAAATAAATTAAATAAATAAATTTATGATCCGATTGACATGAAACAAACACTTAAAGTTTAGCACAATATATAACTACAAATCACATCTAAATCGAGTAAGATGTTTCTGAGATTTACGTGCACAAACAGACAAATAAAAATTCTAACAATATTTTTTTAATTCTATTTCCGTTTATAAAAGTCCCAATAATATGTTTTCTCATGTATCTTCCATGTACAGACAGCGATCTGTTACATTTTTATTATATGTATAGCTAGATTTTACGTGTGTATAGTTTTGTACAGACAGGGGACATTTTTAACACCAGTCTGTACCAAAGCCAAAAATCGTACAGCCATTTTCTTAGTGTCAGATTTTCAAACAAAATTATCACTAAAGTTAAGATTATTTTATTTTATTTTGTTTATTTGAACCCCAACATAATGTAGATACACTGTTACTTACAATAGGTTCTATGCTAACTTAACAAATATATACTAAATGCCATTACAATTAAAGGGGAAGACAACATGCAAAAAATTTGCGAGCATTAGGGGATTTAGCGCTACTATTATATTATAAAATATTGTGAAAAGTAGTACAATTTTTTTTTTTAAATAATAATAAGCTTTATTTAGATAATCAAGCCTTACAACTAAGAGACACATAAAAAACTATTTTTAAACAAAACGGCAGCAGCTGGATACAGTTAAGTGTTGGAATTGTTGTTCCCGAAACTAAACATAATAGTTTGTATTTTCGAGAACAGCATGATTCCTCCATGCATTGAAACATAAACATTGTACGGGTTATTTAAGTAGATAATTAAAAATTGTTTACATATTTCATAGTACTTGAATAACAAATATGATCAATATAAAGTGATGCAATAAATAATAATAAAATATATAAATATAGGTAGTACCAATTCGTATACTGTTTGAGTTTAACATTAACTAGTGATTGTTCGAGTAGGACAGTTAGTAACATTAAGACGCGGTCCAATCCCAATTTTAAAATAATTTACGATGCTTTGCTTAAGGTTGAAAATCGCTTGTTACATTCGACGACGTAATGCGAAAATGCATTAATTTTGTACGTTTTCTTTATATATTTCGATATATACTAATATTATTGAAAAACCTGCTGGTTACTACTTTAGTACTATATGTTGGCTATGTATTGACTAAAAAATAATATAGTGTTATCGCTGAAAATTCTGAGAGTTTGGACGTAAAAGTTTATTTTATGGACCTATTTAAGATTTTTTCTGCAGCCCTTCGAGTAATATTTATGAATTCTGTTCGGTTATTACTCTTTGCCTGTTCCTTTTCTAAGAATGGTTTTCATAGATTATTATCGATCTGTTTCGTTACACTAGATGTTTAAAGATTCTGCTTTTTACTATTATCAGGATACGACCGCATCTTAATATCAGATTTTAATAATCATGCAGATGGTGTGTATCAAGCGATATTTAGAATATAGATATTTATAAAATGTAAATAACTTACATATAATGTTATACAATAAACAATCAGAGAGATTTTATTGTCGATTTAAATCCGCAAAGGCTTCCATTATCACTAATATTAATAAGCAATTGCGGATTTTATGGCTTAGTACAGACGGGGTTGGGTCTGTAACGGGCTGAAAGGGCCCCGAGCCAATTGAAAAGGCATTCACTGCCAAAACTGCAAGTTTGTTTAGACCCAGCAGTTTAGGCTATGCGTTGGTTAAGAGGATTGCATAGCTAGTACTCGTACTTTCCATGCTAAAAGAGAACTCTCTTTTCTACCTCTTAACATAGTCCGATTTCAGTGAATTTTTTTTTCATTGAGTCATGACATTGTTTACTATGTCTGTACGTTTTGATATTTTCAGTATTTCAAAGTACTATAAATTTCCTTTTTTAAAACTTAAAAACAGTGAAAAAAAACAAACGTACGGGCATAGTAAAAAATGTCATGATGCCATGAAAAAAAAACACTGAAATCGGACAATGTTAAGAGGTAGAAAAGAGTTTTCTCTTTTAGAATGGAAAGTACTAGCTATGCAATCCTCTTAATCAGTCAGCATGAGATAAATTAACCTATTTTACTCAAGTTTACAATACAATTCTACGCAGGAATATTATTTTCAACGTACTTACTCATAAAGTAGCTCTAATTTCACTGCAATAGGCCACAATGACACCAAAACTATGACTTTTCATTGCATTTACAAGTGAGTTATAGAGTTTTTTTTTATATTTATTTTTAGGTTTCGATACAGAATAAATCGTGTCTACAAATAAATTAATGTATCTATTGCTTGCTCATTTCATGCACATTCGTATATAAATAGACAATTTCAACTTGTACGTGTTTACATAAAACTTTCAAATATACATTTTGTTTTCTCTGTAATAAAGAAAACTTGAAATTCCCAATTTTGTACGTAACTAAAACGCTATCCGAGAAAAGTAAAAAAGTACCCTCATTCTTTTAGTCTATGGCCGGTCGCGCATAGGAAAACTGATTAATTTTTCCCGCCATTGCGAATTCACAACCTGACCACATTTTCTTTAGATGTTCGAGATTACGGTATTCTTTGTACAACATCATTCATATCTCGCCCTGCTAATCTGAGTTCCCTTCTAATCTAACACTCGTTTTTACCAAACACCTATATATTCTAAGTATGTTTATCATAATTGTTTGTAACTAACATTTTTGTGTAGTCATATTTATTATATTCAATACATAGTATACTTCATTGTAGTTCAATACATAGTATTTATTTTGTGCCGTCCTGTATTGTCTTATAAAAGTTGTTTCATATAAAGTATCGCAAAATTGTTAAATGGTCCAAAAACTACCGATCATCTCGCTGCTTACCGATCATTCTCCATCGTTTGTTGTCCACTCTATCCGCGCGAACTGTTATTGGCTAAATTGTGGTTACGCCGCACAAGCCATACAAACAAGAAGTCAAGTCAAATTTTCACAACTCGGTTTCACTGTTGAATGAACAGTTATTCATCAAATAAAATGTCTACAAGTACTAATTATAATGAAAATGATTTTTAGTAAATATTATTTTCTTCACAAGTATGTTGAAAAATTAGTATGATACCGCACCGCTGAGGCGCCATTGAGAACCGAGCCGTCAGATAAGGGTCTTAAGAGAGCCGAGGACGGTAATCATCAATACACACCTGTACCATAATATACTATTATTCTTTAGCTATATATAGCTACCAGTATGTCACTTTTTTCCTTTGTATTTGGTCTCGTACTTCTGTACATTTGCGATTCCTCAAGTAGTAGTTGCAGTTAGATTTTTATTCACATAAATAAGTCTTTCATTATGTTACTGTCATGTCAAAGTCCATTCTAAAAATGCGGTGGATGCATTACTAAAACTTTCTTAGGCGATTAACCGGCTGTTTCGAAAATAATGGCGTTTTTCTAATCAGTCCCACCTTGTAACTACACACATTAGAGACTTCATTTTAAGATATGTTTTACTTTATACTGCTGTCTAAGAACGCTGAATTGGAAAACATGATTGCATAACATTTTCTCGATAGAAAAAAAATCTAAAGTTACCTCCAATTTCTCAAATTTTCTCCTCGTATCCCTAAACGAATAAAAGTTAGTGGATGAATTTTGATTTATAGATAGATATCAATCGTACTGAGAATCCTTGAATTCAGATTATTCATACAGTGCCTAGTTTTTTTTTAAAGCATTTAATTGTATTTCAACGCACACTTTGTTTACCCTAGCCGTCTCTGCCTGTACTGCATCCCATGTTACGCGTATCTAAAGTAATTCCGTCGCGCTCACTCAGTGCTCCGGTGACTTCTGTCGACGTTGGACGTGTGTTGTTCGCTCTAACAACGCTGGCAAATTTCGTGCGCTACATTTTAAATTGTAATACGTAAATATGGGTAAAACAAAGAGATTAAAAATGAATAAAAGAAAACATTCGGAGTATATGAAGGCGAGAGCTCGAGAGATGGTCATAAAAAGGTCAGTGCTATCCATTATTTTGCTTTTTAAATACAATTTTGCGATCAATATCCAGCTTTGATTGTTATTGTTTCTGTCAACTATAATGTCACTGCCTACATACATAGGTACGGACAAGTCTGATTTATGAATTCTGTCATTTTACAGCAGGAAAAGAAAAGAAGCAGAAAGCAGCTCAGTGGAATCAACAGGACTTACGCTACTGAATTTAGATGAATTAGCACAGTTCACCAACTCAACGCAAAATAGTACTGGGTAAAATAATCGTTCTACAATTCAATACCTTCTTGTTTTGAGTTTCCTATCATTATCACGGAATCGCTTTATCGTTTTAAATTTGTAGGTATGTCACAATTTACCATATTTTATTTACAGACTGATCGAACAATCCACATCAGAGTCCAGTGTTGCAAACACCAATGACGGCTCGTCAGAACAAAAAAGAATGGAGTCGCCTATTGTTCATGAAGAACTTGAAGAACTAACATACGCAGTAGAGTTTGAAGATGTTGTGAGTAACTTTTTTCCTAAGTTCTTTTTTTAATTAAGTCATACAAATGCTTTACCAAAATTATAACCTAACATCTTTCTTTTAGTTATCTATTTTTAAGGTAACCAAGTTACCTTTATTTGTTCTCAATCTTTTCAACCGACTTTCAAAAATGAAAAGGTTCGGGATTAGTCCTCAATATACATTTATCTAGGTTACTCGATAACTCCAAAACAACTAGACCGATTTCGATTTTGTTTTCGTTTTATTGATCGTAGTCGTCATTTAAATAAATTAATGCTGTAAGACATCTTTCTCACACAGCCATCTGATCCTAAACTAAGCTTGCAATTGTACTATAGTGTCCATACAGCTGATAAACATATGTACATACATACTGAGTACATACCTTATATAAATATATACACAGACACAGAACAAACACCTGAGTGCATATCACACAAATGTTTGTGTGATGGACTTGATAACAGGACTAGATAAGCAGTATACTAACTGGATTGTTGTGATGATAGGCGAAACCAACATTGTTTTTATTATTTCAGGAGTTCGATTCCTCGGATGCTGTAAGTGGCCATAGAGTAGTGGATATGAAACACTTTTATGAAGAGTTAGTGAAAATATCGAACCATGAGTCATTGTTTCAATGCGGTCTTTCCGCCATGGAGTTAACATCCGAAAAAACATCTGGTCTGGTTTCTGAGTTCACATTTACTTGTTCTTTATGTAAAAAACAATTCAAAATACAGAATTCAACTGAAAAGTTAAACAAAATGGCAGTGGCTGGTATGATGGCAGCTGGTTGTGGGAGCGTAGAATTGAAGCAGTTTTCTGCAGCTCTGGATTTGCCGTCAATGTCGGATTATAAATTTAAAATTGTGCAAGATGAAGTTTGTGATGAGTGGGAGGTCACAGCTTGGGAAGAAATGAAAAAAGCTGGGGAACGGGAGAAAGAAGCAGCTATCAAAGACGGTAGGGTAACTAAGGACGGCATACCAATCATTGATGTTATCTTAGATGGCTGTTGGAGTAAGCGGTCATACAAAACCAATTATTCGGCTTTATCTGGGGCTGCCACTATAATAGGGCGACGATTCCGTCAAGTTTTGTTCATGGGTGTCAAAAACAAATACTGTTGTATCTGCGCCAGAGCTGAAAAGCGGAAAGATACAGTTGTGCCACATGAATGTTTCAAAAAATTATACTGGGTCTTCCACAGCCATGGAGTCCACAATTATAGCTGAAGGCTTCAAGCAGTCTGTGGCGATGCATGGGGTTATCTATGGAAGATTTATAGCTGATGGAGATAGTAGCACATATGCTAAAATATTAGAAACACGACCATATCCTTCCATTACGGTTGAAAAAATTGGCTGCAAAAACCATATATTAAGAAATTTTTGTAACAAACTTCAATCGTTAAAAACTGACACAAAATTTTGTATAGCAGAAAGAAAAACCTTAAACACAAAAAAAATTTTAAAAGCAAGAAAATATATTTGTGACTCCATTGAATATCACGGCTCGACAAGTTGTGATCAGTCAGAAAAAATTAAAAACCTTCATCGAGACATCACTAATGCCATTCATCACGGGTTTGACCATCACAATTCTTGCAACAGAGAAATTTGCAGCGAAAATTCTACAGAAGAATCAAAAGATACAATAATTAATACACGCCTTTGGAACCAGATGCGACATTTGATTAGCAATATATCTTCAAAATCCAGAAGCTTGATCGAAAACGTTCATAGCAACATTGTAGAAAGCTTTAATGGCGTAATTGCCAAATTCGTAGGGGGCAAGAGAGTCAATTACGCTCTCAAGAGGTCTTATCAAGCGAGATGTTCAGGAGCAGTAGTATCGTTCAACTCCGGAAAAATACTTACAACTGTTCATAAAACAATACATCAAACGAGTCCCTTAGCCAAAATAAAGCAATATGAAGGAAAAACAAAAAACAGGAGAACTTATAATAACACCTTCAAAAAAAAAAAGAACCGGACATTATTTTGTAAGAAAATTGATTTTGACTACGGGGAAAATGCTGATCAACCTGATTTAGATCCAAACTCTTTTGAGCTTGCAAAAGAAGCTTTTCTTAAAAATTTAGAAAAAACTGAGGAAGAGCGCAAAGCAATAGAGCAAAGAACAGTGCTCCAAAGTGAGAGCGGAGAATGGTTGGAGCTCAGGAGAAATCTTTTGACTGCGTCCAATTTCGGCAAAGTAGTCAAAAGAAAAAAAACGAATAGCTGCGCTAGTATGGTGAGAAACATGATATATAAACCAAACATAGACCACGTCTCATCAATAAGCCATGGCAAAAAAAATGAAAAAGCAGCATTAGAGCAGCTAGCTTGCTTAAAAAAGTTGCAAATAAAAGAATGTGGGCTTTTTATTGATGAAAAGTACCCATTTTTAGGTGCAACACCCGATGGCATAACTGATGAAAATATGATAATAGAAGTAAAATGCCCTATTGCACCATACAAAATGGGCATCGACGCTGCTATTCGTGAGGGCAAAATGCATTTCTGGCGTTATGATAAAAAAGCTGAAACCGTGATTGTAAACACTAAATCAGATTGGTACATGCAAGCCCAAGGTCAAATGCATATTTGTAAAGCTGAAAAGTGCTTATTAGCTGTATGGTACGGAGAAAACAAAATAAAGACAGAGATTATTCTCAAAGATGATAATTATTGGCAGACAAACATGGAACCCCATCTATTATCATTTTACAATGATTGTCTTTTACCAGAGCTCGTCGACCCACGGCATACTCGAAAGAGACCGATACGCGAACCTGAGTATGTAGTTTTAAAAAAAAAGAAACCAATGACGAAAAATAAAGAAAATGAAAACAGAGAAATAGAAGAAACAAAAAAGACAGAAATTGAAAAAAAACAGGAAGGAGAAAGTCTTGAGTTACGACTACCGCAGGATGATTCTACTGAGCAAATAGGTTTTGAGCAATATTTAGATTTCAGTAGTTTTTAATTTTGATGTTTGTGTTCAATAAATAATAATAAATATAAATGTAAGTTTTTGATTATTTAAACCACTTACTAGTTAAGATACATTAATCCTACTAATAGTGTAATAGTTTGAAAGGACGCGTGAAAGAGTAACAAACATACATATGTTTGTTACTCTTTCACGCAAAAACGTCGCCCATGCGAACGAGCCGCGCGACTCGCGCGAATTGCTCGTCACTCGAATAGTTTACCGCGTCATCATTTTAAAACGGCTGATTATCACGATAGTATCATCAGAGGTTATCATCACGATAGTAAAATTCATTAAATTAATATTAATATTTTTTTGGTTTTCATGTATAATTAATATACATAATAACCGAATAAAATCGACACCCTTCTTTTAAAATTGCAGTTGAATGATGAGGACAAATACATAAATTATACTTATATAATATTTTTATATAAAATGTAAATTTATCTACTCCACTCATTCTGTATTCCATCCGAACGGCGCGCGGCGCGCGGCGCGAGACGACGATAGAACTCACGGAACGGATTCACTACGAGATACTGCGCCGCAACATTATCTGCTTCCCGCGAGTAGATTTAGGCTCCGCCCATAGCGTTTCAATTTATTTTCGAAGTAGACCCTTAATGAGGAAAACACAAAACAACGTTTCATGACGTTTACAAAATCAACAACACCAATTGTTGGGCTTTTTTTCCCGCCATCCGTATGTCCGTTCAAAAATCAATCTCATTTAGCTTCCAACGCCTGATTACGTCCAGTCCCGGGGGCCGATTCCACTAACTAAATTGCAATCAAACCGAAGCTGAATGGTACCATTGTTTTGCTATTGACAAACAGCCCAGCTGCAGTTACGTTATATAGTTGTGGGGTTGTGTGCGTTTTTACAATAAAATCCCAAAACACATAATTGAGCTCACAGAAAGCAAATTCGAGTTGACTGTAAAAAATGTTTTAATAAAAAAAGCTTACTATAAAGTTCGACATTATATAGAAGATAAAGATGATTGGAATACTCCACTTCTGGCAAGCTGTCACTCTGCCACCCATAAAATGTAATATTTGTAGTACCTAAGTAGAAACATTGTAAACATTTATAAGTATAAAAAGAATGGCCCCGAGTTTCTTGCCGCTTCTCGGTGGGCTCTATATATTTTGGAACGCGGTGGCAGAGTCTTTAAAGTACATTATAATAAAAAGTTGACGTTCATAAGTGCGTCTTTGATGCCTGAATTGAATAAATGATTTTGACTTTGACTTTTATAAAAGTGAACCCCTATTTCTCCTGGTCACGTTATAACTTGAGAACGGAGGGAACAATCTCGCCAATTCTTTTTTGTTGCGTTAATTATTGTCAGGAGAAGGCTTTTATGAAAGGAAACCTAAGAAAAGATGGGAGGTTATGGCCCGGTCGAAGGCCGTCGCGGGCAGTCGCTGATTTCTTAAATATTTTTCTTATAGAGTACTGTTTACGTTACCATACGTGATACTACGTTCCGATTTGTCTATATATAATTATAAATAGTAGGAGGCTGTTTGGTACCAAATGTACGAACGACAACTAGAGTTGAACTGCAGTTGCAGCGGGATAGATTGTTGAACGTAATTGTGACATAGTAAAGCAGCAAGGCTATTATGTATATCTCAATTGCTAATACATTTTAATGTTGATTAAAATCTTGAAAAATGGCGGCTCTGTCAGTTTTGATAACTCCAGTAAGCAAAAATATTAGTATGTTGATGACTGGAGCTGACAAAAGTGACATAGAGCCGCCATTATTTTCGATTTCAATCATTATTTGTTAGTAACCGAGATACATAATAGCCCTACAGGTGTTTTTCATAATAATTGTTTAGCCTGCGGGTCACCAAGATTCAGGCCTAGCTTAGTTTGGGGCACAATGTTAAATCTATTTAACATTATTATGTTAAATTACATTATACACGGACTTAAAACTTTTTGTCTGCTACTGTTTTTGCTAAATACTTGTAGTGTGTATTTGTGGTCTCCAGCTAAAATGTAGTACAACTTTAATTAATCTATTTCTTTTGGTAAATAAACTTTATTACCTTTTATTAGAATTGACCCAAGTGACATATCGAGTGTAGCAAATTCCAAAATGTTCAAAATTGGACATGTGGTATACAACACGTGGCTGATCGCTGTCTTTGTAAATCTGGTCATTAATTACCCCGTGACGCAGCCACTGTTGCTCATCTGTGCCCCTAGGGTCATTGTTAATGAGGGTCGGCGTCCAAAAAAACTTGACCCAGGTGACAAGTGGAGATTTTGTGATATTGCTTACATTTTTTCTCAGAATACTTTATTCTGACCATCTTCTATAGGTATCTACAATTTAATAAAACTAAATTTTATCTTCACACATTTTTGACAGTTTTATTTTGGTAAATGACTAAATAACGGCTATTTACTAAATGCATATCAATGTATGTAAGCACGGTACCTTTTTTTTCTACCGACTTCCAAAAAAAGGAGGAGGTTTTTTTATGTTTGTTACCTCATAACTTTCGATAGGGTGAACCGATTCTCAAAATTCTTTTTTGTTTGAATGCTGGTGCTTCCCGTGTGTTCCCATTTATCTTTCATCAAATTCGGTCTAGTAGTTTTTGAGTTACACTCCAATAACCAGTTTTTACCAAAGTAATAGAATGGAAGTCGGTATTAAATTTTTCAAATTGCACTTGTTTGTAAATTGTTCTGTCTGTTACTCGTAATTCTGGCTATCGCTGAAACGATTTTCACGAGACTTTCGCTGGCATAGCTGATGGCGTAGGCACTAGAACTAAGGCATTTTTATAGACCGAGCGAGGGAAGCAAGTGAAGCGTCTCTGTCAAACTGACCAAGTTGGTTAACGTTGCGATTGTATTCGCACGACACTACAGACCTATATAATATGTACATATCTGTGAAACCAATGTAGATCTCGTTTTAGGTCTACGTCTGTGCTTGCTTCTTAATGTATTCTTTACTCCATAGTTAGTAAACATTATTTAATTTTACTAGTAGTTCTACGAACAGTAGAACTTACGAACACAGTTTTCAGCGGCAATTTTTCGCAGTCAGTAGTCTCAAAATCGTCCAGTTTTTAAACTTCACAACCTATAACCCATTTAGTTATATTATATTAACGGGGCTTAATCGCGTTAGTAATAGTATTTATTTACCTCGACGTTTCAATCAAGTTGCATTGAACGTGTCCGCTCGTGATCACGATCAATGCAACTTGATCGAAACGTCGAGGTATTACTAACGCGATTAAGCCCCGTTAATATAATATAACTATGTGTTCAAATCGCGAAAGTTTAAAAATTACTATAACCCCCCATTGACCAATTATGCTCATTTTCGTAATTCCTCTTTAATGTCAGGTAACTTATGTGTGTACCAAATTTTACCCAAATCGGAGAGTAAATAGCGCCGCAGCAAGCAAACTTCCCCCTTTTTTACTAAAAGTAGCTCTCCAATAAAAAATGCGGGCGAGAAAAAAAAGTAAAATATGTATAACAAGTTGCGTCAAGATTGGTTGAAAAATGCGACCTGTACTTACAGGACCAACATACAACCTAACAAACATATGGACAGATGTAAGTCAATTTGGCCAGTTAAAGCAGAGACGCTTCGCTCGCTCGGTCAATTAGTTTTTGGCTTGCTGTTGTGCTTATGTACTATGCTTTTATGTATTGTATTTTGTTTTAACAATACATTGATTATCAGTTCAATAATAATTTATTCTCAAAGGCCTTTATTAAGAAACGTTGCGTAAACATAGATTAGGCGTAACATGCTTTGCCTTGCTTTCACGCGTGACATTTACTGCAAGCGAAAAATTGACAGATGTTTTAACTACTCCGGGTGTAAGCCAAGTTTATTATTAAGGCCGAAAGAGACTACATAGTCACTTATATGAGAACATAATTTTTATTTACGTATAATATTTACACTGTCGTTCGTTTTGTTAGATATGTACCTACTTACTATTAGATTAAGGTGACCAATGAAAGACGGAATTAACGATTTATAAAGATTAGTTTATTTATATCGTTATTTAACAGGAGAGGTGTGTGCGCGCTCTCTACTGCAGAGTTCTATCCAGGCGGAACGCAGAGTTGTAACTAACTGAACTTACTACTTAAATATTATATGAAACTATAAGGGCTGTTATTGTGTAAATACGTAAGAAAGAGAAATACTCTCATACTACTTACTAGAGTGGGACGGATTTATTTTGTCATACATATTCCAACACTTACTTACTCATCTTATTTACTTTAGATAGCGGGTAGGTTCATCATAAGGATTAACCCCTTGTTTATCGAAGGTTGCTTAAAAGAACATGTGAGCAAGTTTATATTTAAATACTTTACATTACCAGACGGAATGCCAGTTGTATGGCGATTAGAGTGTACAATACTTTACCTGACAATATCAAGGGAGTTGCCCTAAATCCTTTTAAAAAGAATCTATTTGATTTCTTATTGAAAAAATGTTATTACTCTATAAAGGACTTCTTAGATGATAAAAACCTGACATAGGTAATTATATATTCAGGTTTGACATTTAATTGTTATAATTGACAGAAGTGACTTATCAAACAATTATATCAATTGACATTCTTAATTATTATATCTAACATCAGTTCGTACTATTTTTAATTTACTGCCTGTTTAATTTTTTTATTATTTTTGTGTAGATTCTAAAAACACATAAGAATAAATCTTGTATAAAACATTTGCACGCCGTTTAGGTAGAGTTTTCTTGGACCTGTATTATGTGCTTTAACAACTATGCAATATTGTACCCAAAACTGAAGCAAATAAATATTCATTCATGCATTCATTTTTAATGGTCGATGGTATTTTGTTATACATCTGTGAGCTTTAAAATGTAATATTTTTTTTCCGTAGGTAATTAGTTCTACACTTGGATTGGATTATGATTAAGAAGTATGCTAGTAGCACTCCACGTGCGCTCATTTGTCTTATGTTCTCTAACCAGTTCAGCACCTGTGTAATTCCCAGCGTATTAAGGAAAAAAGTGAGGGAGAAATTAAATATAGTTATGTATACACTCACGGTCTATTAGGCTGTTGTGGTGTGCGATCCCTCTGTCTTCTGTTCTTGAACCAGTTGGATACCTGTGTCAACGTCAATCCGGTCTTTTGAGCCAACGCTCGCTTCTCGTCGGGAGTTGGGTACCTAGAACGCAGTATATTTTATTTATTGAAGTTCTTTATAGAAATGACGCCGCCTGACTAAACAGAACTGCAAAAATTAGAGAGAATTATTCAGACTTACACGCGTCTTTTTACTCACTTGGAATCCAACCGGAGAAACAAATAAATATCTAATGATTATTAATAATTTTTGTATTGAAATTCTCGTGAGTTTGACACATATTCAACTATTATTAGTTATTTATTTATAGTTTTGTTATCTTATTAATATATAATTTTGTAATATATTAATGTTGTGTAAAATGTGTACAATTTGTATGTAAGGCTATTATGGGACTGTCATCACACGATGTTTAAAAGTCCCTTAAATAAAAAGTAGGTAAAAAACTATTATAATAATACAATGTTCACCGTCGTTTTTATTATGAATTGCATTGCAATTCTGCTAAAAATATAATCAGATCTCACACCTTGAAATTCGTATGAAAAGTAACCAATACCTAAATGTAACAAAACTGCACATGAGGGAAAAAACATTGCCTTGAAATAAAATCAGAAACTAGTACTTTTAACCGGCACTGGCAACACCCTAGGGAGCTCGCAGACGCCGCTGCGCACTCGCCGTGAAGATGAGCATAGGACATGCTCGAAACCCGGCTCGACGTGTTCGATCCCTAACGTGAGTGTTTTTCCGGATATATATACGGTATATTATTAGCAGAGTTCCAATGCAATTCATAATAAAAACGACCGTGAACATTGTATTATTAATATGAAGTTTTTAAACTTACCGGTTTCTATAGTAGCAATCTTTCAGCGCGTTCCTGCTTTTTTCTTTGAAGCAGTACACTGTTTCTTCACCGTCCCAAATAGTTTTCGGCAGGGGGTACTTTTTTCTTAACCTGTACTTGTCCACTGCTCCTAAAGAAAGACGGTCTTGTTTTCATATTTAATAGGCTACCGTTTCACTATTTCATAATTCGAATTGTATAGATTTATTAATTTATTTACATAAAAATCATCGAATTAATTTACTTATAAACCTAATGATCTAAATTCTAAATAATTTGACGTGTCGCTAATATATTTTTTTATGAACTTCGACGGCGCACTACCTTTATAGTATGTAGTACTGGGGCCCAATTTGACTAATTAAATTGCATTCAAACTGTAGCTGAAAGGTCACTTTTATATACCTACGTTTTGTTATTCTGCTTTTGAAAGTACAGTCCAGCTGCAGTTAAGTTTCTGTTGTCGCCAGCTAACAATTAAAACTTTATATTCTGCTAACTCGATAGATCATAAACTTCATCATCATAGTCGGCATATTCATTGCTGAAGGTCTCGTCTAGTCTGAATGGTTGACCGCTCGATGTACTATGCTCTTCCACGTGGTTCTGGCTTCGGCGCTCTTCGTGATCATAAACTTACGCTAACTCATATTCGTATATAGCAGGGCTTAATGTACCTACATTTCAAATGTAATACTTTGTTTCTGTGATCTGTGGTAATAGTGTTTACAATGACGTTACATTCCAAATTAGTCATAGAAATAGTAGAATGGCTTTTGCGTGATTATCGAATGGCAACAGGAGTTGGACTGCAGTTACAGCGCGATAGATTGTTGAACGTTGTAATAGTAGAATTGGCCTCCAGTTAATTTAACTATTGACTCTACCACGCAGTCGGGACTGACTCTCCTATCTAGTCATTTTACCCATACAACAAAAAACCTGCTTAAACTCTTTTCTCTTCATTATAGGTTCAAACCTTCAAACACTCCATAACTGACTATCAAAGTGAGCTTAACAATAATCAAAAGTTAAGAAAGATTTCTATGAGCTAAAATATATTTAAACAGGCTGCGCGGCTTCATCCGCGTGGTGATAGATGGTGATGATGATAAATATTCCATGTTAGTCCAGTACCTCATCTATCTACTTTCCAAATTTAATTCATATCTGTTCTTGAGTTAAAAATTGTGTAGCTAAGACGACTTTGGCTACGTTCTGGAAAGCGCCGAAATCACTCGCGGCGTTCGTACACCCATTCCCTTAAAAGCCCACGATCATCGACTGAGCGATACGTCATCGAAGACGTCACCGAAAACGCCCACACCGCGACCACAACGCTCGCGGATCGAAGGTGGGTTTTCGTGGTCTTTGCGAGCTGTCACAGTCAACCAAAGGGAACGGCAAACCAGGGCGCGACAGTTGTGAGCGTTGACGGCGCTTACCGGAACGTACCCTTTGTTGTATATATGTATAATAGAACTGAGGTCTGAGACTTACCCAGCGCCCTGCCCCGCACCTTTTCAGCCTCTTTATAATGAGCTTTGAACCACAGATTCTGTAGCGCCGTGTGATGCCGTGGCGGGAACGAATGCGCCTCCAAAATGGCGTATAGCTCTTGGAATATGCCTCTGTGGTACGCTACTAGTGCACGAGCCCTACAAAATAAAGTACTCATTGAAATTGAATACGCAAGACGTATATAAGATTTAAAAAAAAGTGTCAATATCACGAAAAAATAATTACGGTAGCTGGCAACATTGATTTTTTAATTTCTAGATACACTTGCCTTTTTCTTTGCGACTGATTACGTAATTAATTCTACTCTCTTTTTTGGTTCACCAAAGTGATTCCCTATCGCCTGATGGAAAGTGGAGATGGAATCAAGAATCGATTATAATTATACCATTAAAATGCAGCCTCTATAGCTACTAGTCCTATTTATACTTAGGACTGTGTTTAAAAGATTGATCAGTGATAAGAGAGAAGATACTTATTTCGTAATAGTGGAATTTGGAGTGTGTATCGACTATGAATGATTCATGTCTAACATCCGCATGCGGTGTTCAGATCCCAAACTAGGCAGAGCCTGTACTACGATAACCTGATGACCGATATACATAATTATATACTTATATACACCCAGACACAGGTGAAACTGACATTTCCAAACACAGAAATGTTTCACCTATCCGGGGATTTAACCCTGGAGCAGCGGCTCAGAAGATAGGGTTGCTACCAACTGCGCCAACCGGTGATTGCAACTTACCGGGTAATAGGTAACCCAAAAAAGGTTGGTACTCGTATCACTAATATTTATATTTTCAGTAATAAAAACACTCATTCCCTTTTCAAGCCCATTCAAGGTTTAGTCTACACATTTTTCAAATTGGTTTTAATTATTAGACCTAATTTTACTAAAACTACTTAGTACTTACACAAACAAAAACAACCAATAATGTAAACCTTTTAGGGAAAAAAGGAAAAAAAGGGCAATTATAAAATAGTAAAAGTTTTGTACTAAATAAGTTTAGATAGTAAGTATTTGTAAGAAGTTATTAATAAGGAGTCTATAAGGAGAAAATAAAATCACTTAGAAAGCTATTTGAAATAGTACAATGTTGTCTAGGTTTTTAAATAAATTTCAAAAGTTAAAAAATGTGTTGATAAAATTATTAAAATCTTGTATTACCAAGGGCACGGACCTTATGTCTGTGGACCGAGCAGCTACAAAAAAACATATAAACCTTAACTAAAATAACGTATTTTACCTAAGAACAGTGTCATTTCCTCTGAGCAGTTCAGCTGCCGGCAAATTCCATAAAAAAGCCGCCAATTTCTCTATATCACCCTTTTGCTGCAGCGCCTCACACACGCATTGTATTTGTTCCGAATTAAAATTCAATTGCCTTCTCATATTGTTGTTTCCTTCATTTTCAGCAAAATACGTTTGCGACACTCTTTCATTATTACCGGAATTCGCATTACTATTATCGAACTGGTTAATTTTAATCTCCGACAAATTCGGGTTATTTTCATTATTCTGGCAACTTTTTACGTCTTCGTTAAAAAAACTTCGCATGCGGTCTTCGCCATCGATCTGTGTAAAATAGTTATCATTCGTCGGCGGGAGTTTCAGTTCGAAATTCAAATATTTTTTATTTTTCTGCGGTGTCAGATAGTTCTCGAAAACGATCTTATTAACCTCTTTGGTGATTCTTTCTTCTCGAGCTTTTTGGCATGAAAAGTACTGTTTTTCTTCTGGCGTGTAGAAGTTGTTTTGGTTTTCGTATGGAAAAGGTGGTAATGATGTTTCCGATTCGCTGGTCATATCACTGGATGGACTCAAGCGATCAGAACAGGCTTCCATGTTTGTGGATTTCATTACAATATCTTCTGAACCGGAATTCTGTTTGTTATGTTAACTCTGTAAATAAACCGTTACTTATTTATGTATTGCTTTTATTTTTATTGTAGTACATTTAAGGGTGATTACTACTTCAACCTTTCTATACCGTGATATTTAAACAAAAGATTTAATAATATATATAATATAATATGGGACAACATCCACACAAAGGTCTTCAGGTCCCAAATTAGGCAGAGCCTGTACTATGGTAACCTGATGACTGATATACATACTTAAATACATATACACACCCAGACACAGATCAAACATACATGTTCATGCACACAAATGTTTGACCTGTCCGGGTATCGAACCCGGGACCAGCGGCCCAAAAGGCAGGGGTGCTACCAACTGCGCCAACCGGCCTGTCAAAATAAATAACGTCTTCTCAAAACGCGCGCTACAATTCGCGAATTTAGATTTAATTTGAAGATTTTTTTCTCAATACATGAAGAATAATGTTCGAAATATGATTATAATAATTAACGCCTATTATTATAAGTAGTTATTGTTGTATATATACCCACCGGACGGCTGTGGATAGTTGGGGAATCCGTTGCAGGTTAAATAATAACAATTTAAAATTTCCGAACCATCGCAGTAAAAATACAGAGGCTATGTTGTCATAACACGAGTTTGACACCGGATTTTGAAATTGCAATACAATTGACTATAGTGGACTAGTTTTTTTTAATGTATACATTTTTCTATTCATATCTTCAAGTACATTTTTTCTTTAATCATACCTATTTTAATTATTTCTCTTATATCTTAGTATTTCGTATAGTAGCCCGCTCCGGTTTCGCACGGGTGTAATTAAGAATAATAAAAACCGGCCAAGTGCGAGTTGGACTCGCGCACCGAGGGTTTCGTACATTAAAAAAAGCATCACACATTATTGCTTTAACTAAAAGACAAACTTAACTGTGCCGTTCGATACCTAGACATGATTATTCCACTAACCGCAAATAATAGCTTTGTAAATTCGATTTTTTTGTTTAACTATATAATTTTTACGGTATTCTAGATCAATGCAAAGTAGCCTATAGGTTTTAATTTCCTTGTAAAATAGCATATTATGTAAAAACATGCGATAAACGTCACATCTTTGGATCGCGTTGACTTAGGTAAGGAAAAATACAAGTTTTTTCACAGCTGATAGACAATGCAGACTTAAGTATTTGGTATAAATTTCAACTTGATACCTCTACGCGTTCCTGAGAAAAAAAGGTCTTGATGACAGACAGTTGGACAACAAAGTGATCATGTAAGAGTTTCTTTTTCTCTTCAGGTACGGAACCCTAAAAATAGGTGAGGTAGTTTCTTTTATACTCCATAAAAAGTTTATTATGGTTTATTATACATTATATGGTACATATAATCCATTCGTGAAAATTTATCTAACTGACTGTGAGTACTGCATAAAAATTCGTTGTGTGGTTTAGAAGGAGAGCATAAACACACAGACGCGCAACGCAACTTTATTTGCTATGTAAGGAAATAGGAAGTTTAGGTGTTTGAGTGTATATATTAGTTATTTCTTTACTTATTTGCAGATGACACAACTGTTTTAATAAAAGAAAAATCCACTGAAAGGCAATGCAAGTTGCCAACAAAGCATTAAACGACATTATTCATTGGCTAGAATTAAATAATTTAAAAATCAACCCACTTAAGACTATGTTTAATACATGACATATAATAATAGAGGCACAAATGATACAATTGACATACACTATAATAATGATGACATCGAACTTGTTGACAATATAATTTTTTTAGGGATAGTTTTAGATCAATTTTGCAATTGGAAAATACAAATAGATAACGTGTGTAAGAAAATAAATAAATTCATATTTGCCTTAAGGAAAATTTGTAATATTACAAACACAGAGACCGCAATAACTGTATATCATAGCCACGATTTTAAGGTATGGCGTTATAAAATGGGAGCATAAAAACCATTCAAGAGAAACCCAAAAATAAAAATGAAATTGGTTTGCATCGCATTCGTATAAGATCTGCAGGGCTATTATGTTTCTCAGTTGCTAACAAATGTTGATTGAAATCGAAAAAACGTTCACATTCATATTCATATATTTTAATTCTGTTTCCACAACACAAACTAGGCAGGTCCAACTTCGAGAAAGAGGTCAATCGTTGAATCCAACTCGGCTGGGCAGCGTTCCGGAAATTTCGCGAAGTCTTCTCGTCAAAAATACCTCAGTGCCTCAAGACAAGAGTCTTCGACCAATGTGTGTTACCAGTGATGACTTATGGCACTAAAACGTGGTCTCTTACTATGGGCCTCATAGATAAGCTCAAAGTCGCACAACGAGCTATGGAGAGGGCTATGCTCGGGGTTCTCTACGTGATCGAATCAGAAATGAGGAGATCCGTAGAAGAACGAAAATCACCGACATAGCCCAGAAGATTAGCCAGTTGAAGTGGCAGTGGGCAGGGCACATAGCACGCAGAACAGATGGCTGATGGGGCCGAATGGTTCTGGAGTGGAGACCACGGACCGGCAAGCGCAGCGTAGGTCGTCCACCGACACGGCGGACAGACGACCTGATGAAGGTCGCAAGACGACGTTGGATGCAGGCAGCTTCCCACCGGTCCTTTTGGAAAATCATGGGGGAGGCCTATGTTCAGCAGTGGACGTCCTACGGCTGAGATGATGATGATGATGATGATAATAAACTTCATTAATAAAATGTTTTATTTCCATTTTAGATCGAAGGGTTTAATGGCTGTACAGTGTAGTCACTTTAAAACGAGCATAAGTATGCACTTTATCGCTTCCTAAATTATATACATAATTCACGATAAGTAATACAAGAGCAAATATACTAAAACAAAATAAATCTACCTATCATAATAAAACTAATTTATTAAAATATCAGTGCTTCGGAGGGCACGTTAAGCCGTCGGTCCCGGTTGTTTGTCTTAGGACAACAGTCGTTAGGCTAAGTCGAAGGCCTTCAGGCGGCCTGAAATCTTCTATATGGGTTGGCCACTAACCTATCCACAAAGCCGCACGTGTGGTGGATTATGGCCCAACTCCTCTCTCTGAGAGGAAGGCTCGAGTCCCAACAGTGGGAACAAAATGGGCTGATAATGATTATGATTATGACTAAAATATCACTAAATTATAGATAAAAAACTAATGCCTATTTTAATTCAATCACATAATATGATTAGATGTTTGCGTACTAATTATGTACGTTTATGCTAAAGACATTTTTTTATTATTTTCGAATTACGCGTAGAAGCTTGTATTTAATATGAAATGATAAAAATGATTTTATATTATTATATATATGTAATATATATGTATGTGTATTAATTTAAATTAAATTTAAAATAAATTAAATTAGTAATTATATGATTATATCTATATTAATATTATAAAGAGGAAAGATTTGTATGTAAGTATGTTTGTAACGAATTGGCTGAAAAAGTACTGGATCGATTTCAAAAATTCTTTCACTCTTTGATAGCTACATTCACCCTACCTCACCTTGGATATATAAGATTCATCAACATCATCATCATCCGTCACCGCGCGGGTGAAACCGCGGAGAGCAGCTGGTATTGAATAAAGAACGAAAACCGCCGTATTGTATAACGTGACAGTCCCGAGTTTATACTTGCTTCAACATTAAAAAAAATATTTATCTTATAGATAAATGTAATGTTTAACTTCTGTTACAGTTCATTATGTTTTATATATTGTTATTTTATAATTGGTTCTATACAAATGTTTAAAGTATTTTTATAATTTTTATTATCTCTCTACAAATGTATTACTTTACTGCACCGCTACAATTTTTCTTGTACCTTCAGGATGACTGGTAGAAAATGCTACTTAGCATTAAGTACTCCTTGTTAATTTGTTTCGTACTAAAGAATAACTTATAAACCATAGTTTAAATGCCGGATTATCTTTATTCTACGTTTTTAATAAGGGCGAAAGAAAATAACTATTAAGTGATTTTGAATTTTAAACGATCTTATTTTTTGTACAAGATTGACGTTTAGCCGACGTCCGAAGGCGAGATGTTCTCCATTCGAACTGTATAATCTAAGTACATAGCATTTATACAACAAAAATTTTATACCGACTTCCATTTTATTCAGTTATTGGAGTGTAACTCAAAAACTACTGGACCGAATTTAGTGAAATTTGTTAAATGTTTGATAAATTTGAAGGGACCACACGGGAAGCACCAGCTTTCAAACAAAAAAATAATTTTGAGAAACAGTTCACCCTATCGAAAGATGTTAGGTAACAAACATATAAAACAAAATACAGTCGAATTGAGTAGGTACTCACCGACTTCCAAAAAGGAGGAGGTCCTCTTATTTGGAGGTCGGTAGAAAATGAATCCCTGTTTCCCTTGATCATCACCGATTTCGATGAAACTTGGCAAGGAGATAGATTATATCCCGGGGAAGGACATTATGATACTTTTCATCATCATCACCATAATCATCCATCACCACGCGAGTAAAACTGCGGGGCGCAGCTAGTTTAATATAAAAAGTGCGAACGCATATGAAACTAGCAACCCGCCCCAACTTCGCACGGGAATAATCTATGAATAGTGTGGAGAATGTTTTTTTCTACATACCTACTTAACTATAAAACAAGAAAAATTTGAAAAATTTAATACCGACTTCCATTCTATTCAGTTATTGGAGTGTATCTCAAAAACTACTGAACCGAGTTTGGTTTTTTTTTCGATTTGAATCGCCACACGGGCAGCACCACCTTTCAAACAAATAAAGAATTTTGTGAATCGGTTCACTCTATTGAAAGTAATAAGGTAAAAAAAAAATACAGTTGAATTGAGTACCTCCTCCTTTTTTGGAAGTCTGTAGAATTTTTTTATTGGATAATATAAATGTTCCGTGAAAAATTATCTAACTGACGATGAAATCGCATTAAAATCCGTTTCATGGTTTAGGGCGATTTAATGGATACAGACAGACGAGGAAAGCGACTTAAATTATGCCATGTAAAGATTATTTACCTAATTGTTAAAATATGAAAAATCACGTACCACACATAAATCACTTTTTTCACTTAACTATTCTACAATTCACCATTAACATAACACATTCAAAAAACGAACCATGATTCAAATGTTACGAAAAAAAACTTTAAAATTACAGCACACCCTCACACAACGACTCTTCAGGATCAAATAACAAGGTGGATTCTCATTTCAAAGCTCCCCGGACAGAGATAAACGACGTTAGAGAGAGACAAGCGACGGAGGCGGGGCTTGGCGCGATGCCGGGTGTTCCAAGTTTGAAAATTTACGTGTTTATTTTTTAATACTGACCCCTGAAAAGGCGGGTCCTTGAAACCGGTTATTTTATTTTGCCGCGTTTTGGTGCCCAAATGAATGACCCATTGTGATTTTTAGTAATATTCACGAATGAAAAAGGTTATTTTTACACAAATATACGGGTTTGTTCAAAACATTCCCATTGGTGGGAACGAGAGCTTTCGTCAGTGACCACAGCAACTAGCAATGTTTGAACCTTTGCTTTGATTGTATGTATAAGTAAAAATCAAAGGTTTGATTTTTTCCTATCCGGTGACGCTGTAAATGCCGGTAGAGGCAAACGGCAATTAGCCTGTTCGAAAAAAAGGTTTGAACAGAATGTGTATGTGCCATAGTTCGGAACGACTAGACTAACTATCTTTTCTCTTTTCTACCGACTTCCAAAAAAAGGAGGAGGTACTCAATTCGACAGTTTTTTTTAAGTTTTTTTTTATGTTTATTACCTCTTAACTTTCGATTAGTTGAACCGATTCTCAAAATTCTTTTTTTGTTTAAAAGCTGGTGCTATCCGTGTGGTCCCATTTAAATTTTATCAAATTTGGTCTACTAATTTTTCCGATACTGAATAGAATGGAAGTCGGTATTAAATTTTTCAAATGGTACTTGTTCTCTCTTGCTTAGGTACGAGTATATTTTGAATGTCTGGCTTTAGGTTAATAATAACATAAATATAATTTCTTAATTATGCTTTGAAATTCTATATTTTGTTAACCATCTTTGTAATAAATTGAAATCAGTAAAATAAATGCGAGCAACTGCCAAAGTTTGTATAAAAAACCTAACTGTCGTGTTATGTGGCTGAATGGGCTAACCACCCACGAGGTCTTGCAGTGCAAGTACCGTAGTAGTCGTTAAATTTGTCGAGTCGCTAAGTTCGATAAAAAATCGTATCGCCCCTAGCAAATATGGAAGTAATATCGACGACTTATACGATCATTAAATTGTCGACAGTATATCGATTATTACGAATTGTTTGCATTACACAACGCGTCCTTCTATCATTTGAAGATTTCTGCGAGAAAATTGCTCTTCTACGATCAAAAGAAGGCCGAAGTATATTTTTTTATTGAATAGTAGCTGCGCCCCGCGGTTACGCCCGCATGGTGATGGATGATGATGATGTTTATGAAAATGCTATATGTTAATTCAGCGCCCCATCTACCTCCATGCCAAATTTCATCAAAATTAGGCCAGCCATTTGAGCGCTAGAGAATAACAAACTTCCATTTATCCATAATTACAAACTATCGCGTTTATAAAATTAGTAATATCAAACGCAACTAAACAATATCTCCATTCCCGCCGCCTGTCAATAAGCTATATCGAGGTCATTTACAAAGCGGACAAAACAATCGTTTAAATCGATTAAATAGACGATCTCAAACGTAGGTTAACAGTTCCAAGCTAGGGGTATCGTTATAATCGTAAAAGTTAAGTTAAGTTTACGCTGCAAGATCGCGGTGACCACTGAACCCGAAACCTAGGTCGATAACGTCGGCAAATTTATTTATTTATTTTATTTATATACGTACGGGACGTACGGGAGCAAAATTACACCTTTCTGCTCCAAGCCAACCGCTCCTGCCCGTGGTACGTCCTGCCAAATAGCGAACGGGGCTCTGGCCAACCGACAGATGGCGGTATAACCATCCAAATCAAACGTAGCTAAATACTACAGACTGTTGACGGGCAGCAGCGTCACCGGTGCAAGGATCTACGTTCTGCGGTTGCCAACCCGCATGCCCAGCGTGGTGACTATGGACATTTCCTCTAATAAACGGCTCAATAAAAAAACGGCCCCCAGTTCCCGGCGGCCTTGCTATTCCTGACCACGGTGGCGGTCATGGTGACGGCAGGATAGGGAGTGCGAAGAATCCCCGGGCTACCGTAAGCCACCAAATACCGCTAAATATGGTAACGTACAACGGACGAACGATCAGGCTTGATGAACACATGGTACAATTGGAGGCGGAACTTACAAAGATTAGGTGGCATATCCTAGGGCTGTGTGAAGTCCGAAGAGAGGGGGAGGACACCATAACCCTAAATCAGGTCATCTATTCTACTTCCGTGAGGGCGACCAACAGTCCCAGGGTGGCGAGGGGTTTCTTGTCAACAAGGTTATTGCTGACAACGTTGTAGAAATATCGAGTGTGTCGACCAGGGTAGCTTACCTAGTCCTAAAACTGACTGAGAGGTATAATCTCAAGGACGTACAGGTTTACGCGCCGACTTCGACACACTCCGATAGTGACGTCGAAGAAGTATGAAGACATATCATCAGCCTTACACTGCACCGCAAAGGCTCACTACAACGTCGTCATTATTAACCCCACATACCAAGTTTCGAAACGATCTACCGTCACGAGACTCCTTAACCTAACCTAACCTAACAAAAAAGTGTCTATTCTTCAAAAATTCAGTTTTATTTGGGATTTTTCAGGAAATAGGTAGGTATATGATTTTTTAACGGTCTCTTTACTCGCTTCGTCACGGCCGCCGGTATTACTATCGACCGCCGTCGCGAAAGCTGCGAGAAAGCGTTAAAAATTTAATATTCAAAAATAATTCTATACAAAAATCTTCATTAGCGGTGAACAAATTAACTTGTAACTTTCTGAGTTCTGCCCTCAGCTTCACAGTTGAGACGTCGTTAGTTGCGCCTCCGGTGGTACTCGACGGCCCTGCAATAAAATACGAGTGCTTTAGTACAAAATTTATACACCCGATAGTAAAAAAATGTTTTTTCTTTAATTTGACTTTAACGCCAAAGTGGGTATACAGACCGGCAGTGAATCTAGAGTTGGTCCACACGGCTATTCTTTTTTGTTGTGTTAACTATTGTCTGGAGATGGTTCTCATGAAAGAACAACCAAGAAAAGATGGGAGAAGAACAACCAAGGCCGAACTAGGAGCCTACTACGTGAACGAAGTCGCGGGCAGTCGCTAGTACCTATATAAAATCAGCTATTTTAATATTTATAAACCCAGTGACACTTGCGCAACCAAGACGAATTTAATGGTTGTATACATACATACATAAAATCACGCCTCTTTCCCGTAGGGGTAGGCAGAGACCACGGATTTCCACTTACTACGATCCTGACATATCTCTTTCGCTTCATCTATACTCATCAATCCTTTCATACATAAGCGTCGGTTTAGGGTACTTTTGACCTGGCCTTTTTTCAGAACATCTTCAATCTGATTTCGGAACGTTCGCCTAGGTCTTCCCCTTCCAACACTTCCGTTTACTTGTCCCATGTATACCTGTTTAGTCATTCTCATTTCATTCATTCTCTCCACATGTCAATGGTCGTATCACTTACCAAAATAGGTCATTAGCGGAATAACATACACCTATAATATAATAGGTCAGAAACGTGTTGTTAGAACAATGGTCTACGACAAATCGACACTTGCAGGCCATTATTTATCGAACATAAAATTTTAACACTTCCGTCACTATATATATTAGAAGTAGTATTATTTGTAAAAGGTAACCCGCAACTGTTCCCAAGTTTGTCCGACACTGTCCAAAAACAGACGAGACGCAAAAAGATTAAGGCTGAACTCTGCGAGAAATACAATATTTCGGAAGAGCATTTTCTGCATGGGACCTGTTATTTATAACAAGCTCCCGCAAAGCCTAACAGACCTCAGCTTTAGTCTATTTAAAGTTAAAATTAAAAACATATTATTGACTACATGTTGAGTAATAAATGATTTTTTAGATGACAAGCAATTTGAAGTAGGTATACAATAAGTTTAGTTATAAGTTATTTGACTAGCATGCATATTTAAATTTAATTTTAATTTGAATTCTGACTTTATATAAATATTTTAATTATTATTTTTATATTATTTGCAAGTGACCGCCATTTCACTACTTATATTTGTACGCCTACGCGGGCAAAACATGTTGAAACTTATTTAAAATTAAGACCTACATGCACATCCCTGTATGACTACACACTTTTTTTTGACAAATTAATAAATCTTTATCTATATATAACCCTCCTTTTGGACTTCATCGCAGTCGGTTAAAACACAGAGATAAACTATGATGTAGCCGTGGCCTCACAAATGTCCATATTTGACGGGCATGTTTATCAATGGCGAATTCCTTCAGACACCATTGTGAAATAGCCGGGTGTCGTGTGTCTTGGTGGATACCGCTACCGAGAACAGAGTGGGAACCAAACACCTCAGAAATAAGTATCCAAACACCTTCGTACTGCGAATTGTGCCTTTATGCGAAGAATGGGGGGAAACAATGCTTTCAAAAGTACCTATTTATCTTTTTCAACAGACTTCACAACTTTTCATCTATACAGTTAAATAAAATTGAAGTGTCAAATGATTTCTTAGTTTTTTGCGATTCTTACACGTTTAAATTAAAAGACTTAAACGGATTAGTGTTCGAAACGCCGGGATTAATTTGTTTTAACAAAAAATTTAACCGACTTCAACACTAAAAAGTGTGAAAAAGTTGAAATTGAAGCCGGTTAAATTTTGTTTAAAAAAAAATCTCACCATTTTTAGTGACCCTTACGTACCCTAGTGTACTTACGGGATCGATTTTCAATGATGATATCATTAAGATAAATCAACACAATTCCGTTTTTGGAGTGTAACTCAAAAGCCGAATTTGATGAAATTTAAATGGGACCACCGCGGAAGTATACTCTACAAAAAAAAATAACTTTTAGAATCGGTCCACAGTTGGGGGAGAAATCGGCTAACATATTACACATAAAACAAGTGCCATTTGAAAAATTTTATACGGTCTTCCATTCTATTACTTTGGTAAAAAATAGTTGTGTAACTCGAAAACTACAGAACCGAATTTGATAAAATTTACATGTAACCACACGGGAAGCTCCAGCTTTTAAACAAAAAAGGTTTATGAGAATCGGTTCACTCAGTCGAAAGGTAACAAACATAAAAAAATACAGTCGAATTGAGTACCTCCTCCTTTTTTGGAAGTCGGTAGATAATATAAAATTATACGCGATTAAATCCGTTTAAAGTTGTTTAATTTATAAATAATTGAAGTGTCTGTTTGTAATTCCATATTAACAGCTTATCACTAAATGCATATAAAAGTATCTATATACGGTACTTACATAAAAATAAATTGTCTGTGTGTAGGTATGTTTGATTGTTCCGGCTAATCTCTAAAATGGCTGGACCGTTATTATAAAATACATATATAAAACTCAGTTTCTCTGTCTGACTTTATCACGCCTAAACGACTGAATGAATCGTAATAAAATTTGGCAAGGCTAGATCCGGGGGAAGCAATTAATGATACTTTTCATCATTCATTTTCATCCAGCACCTCATCTACCTCCATACCAAATTTCATCAAAATTGCCCCAGCCGTTTGAGCGTGAAAGAGTAACAAAGATCCACCATCCATACATCCATACTCACAAACTTTCGCGTTTATGATATTAAGTAGGATTTGAGGTTACAAAATAGCGACTAGTTCATTCACACCATATATTTTCCATTCATTATATTTACGTGCACTTCAAAATACTACTAACAATAATAAACAATATTGCGAAACACAATTTACAGACGTCAGTAGAAAATATTGCAAAGCTTGTTACCATTCCCACGGTTGTGAAGAAGCAAGTAAAATGTACACGTCAGCCGTTTCTGCTACTTACGTAGATTAAACCATACCCAGTAAGTACTCACTTTGGTACTAAGGCCTAGCGCGCACTGCGTTGCGTTTTTATAACGCTTATTCTTTGAATTACGAAGAGTCATAGAAGTGCGCGCACTGCGGTAAAATAAACGCATGGGGTAAAGTCATCGCTACGCAGAAGATCGGTCATCTGGGTACCTGCTAAGAATAAAAAGCACAGAGAATAAAACTATGCCAAATTTATTTATTATTAGTAGATGCAAATAATTCATATATTTATATTTAATTAGTTGTTGGGAAAAATGAGAAATTCTAAATGTAAAACACTAAATTAATACGCAGAATATGCTTGTGGCAATAACAAAACGCTAATCAGTTCATAGACTATAGAATACTATACAACTTTCTTGATACTACGTATATTCTTCCTAAAGAGTGGAAATGACATGACAAAGTGACACCAATAGTTATTTCTAAATGACTAAATATATAAAATATAAAATAATGTAAATGACGCACGTGCGTCATTTACATTGCCATACATTTCTCTAGTTAGTTTTATAATGTTATCACATAAAATATAAGTAGTTGTATCTACGATAACGATACCTAATGCCAAGCACCCCTTTCTCTATTACGATAGATTTCTTTTGAAAAACCCAGTCAGATATTTTAAGCTAACGAATTCTACCTATCTAACCTAACCTAGAAAAAAATCAATGCTGATAACTTTAAACACCGACTTAAAAAAATATGGTACAATTTTATAATATCTTAGTCTTACTAAGGACTACTGGTTTTGCATGGTTTCCTTTCTCGCGGGTCCGTCTATGTATGTAGTGTACCCAAATTACACAGAGGTTTGCCATTCTTCTTTGCTTCGAGTCTACCGCACAAAATTTTTTATCGTATAGATGTAGAAGGATGCTCCCAACACCGTATAAGAGGATGCATAGCTAGTACTTGTCCACACTAAAAGAGATAACTCTTTTCTACCTCTTAACATTGTCCGATTTTTGTTTTTTTTTTTCATTATACATCAAATTGTTAACTATACCCGTACGTTTTGATTATTTCGGTATTTCAAAGTACTATAAATTTACTTTTTTTGAAAATGTTTTAAACAATGTTAAGAGTAGATAAGAGTTATTTCTTTTAGTATGGACAAGTACTAGCTATGCGTTCTCCATAAATCCCTTTTTTACGTAATAATATATAAATTCAGATAGCGACTCTTGTATGATACTTAGTATATTAACGATGTGGTATAGGGCCCACAGCCGTATAAGCCCTTTAAATTTAATGTACTTAGTTAAGAAATTGTACTTACTCGTACCTTACCTATCTAATGTTTTTCATCTTTCTGGCTATGTTTACTTTCATGTTAAAACTGTGAATTCGAAGAGCAAGCAGAAAACTACAACACAAGTTTATTCTTAGTGTAGGATCTGCGGTTTTATAAATCTATACCAATCTTGTATTTTACTTAAGACAACAAACAAAACATTGTATAAGTCTTTATTATAGGTGTCCAGTATGATTTTGGAGAAATAAGTTATTAATATTTCATTTATTTCAATTATGTTCACGGATTTCATCCGGTCCTTTACAAAAGCATTAGTGGGGCTGTAGCCAACACTTAGAGGCCTGTTTGATACAACAAATACAATGTATCTAGTATAAAAAACAGAATCTTTTGGATGGATGGTGACATGGTATATCTATTATAAAAATGGGTAAAATGGTAATTCTTTTGATATAAACTTATTAGTGATAAAGAAGATAGGCTATGGCAGAGACTACGGCACCTGCAAATTTCACTCTCATTCAAAATATGTATTATTATTATTATTAGCAGCTGTAACTTGAATACCAAAACAGGCGTTTTTTTCGCCGCAGTGCGTGCGGTAGAACAAACGCACCGCAAGGCAGTGCGCGCTAGCCCTAATGCTTTATAATCTAGGTACTTCATGTAGTCAGTTTGAATTACTTGAAAACTCTTTACTGTACGGAAAGGTAAGATAATATATAGAAAAATAAAAATATACGCGGGCGAAAATGCGTCTCCTAGTCGCAGCACAAACAATTTGCGAAAAAGTATGCGCATCGTAAGCGTCACGCTTCGATGTACAAACTATGAGTTATCTGTGTCACAGTTACCCTAGATAAATGACAGTTTGTAGATACTGTTTCACGTGGACGGTACGTTTCACTTACGCAGTTATTCGTGCTAGGCTCACTGATTCAGCGTGTCGAGTGCTTTTACCAATAGGCCAAAAAGACACCCAAAACAAGAGAATGGATCGCTGGTTCGATAAGCTTGTCACGTCGATAAATTGGTTGTATTTATAGCACCTGTCTCTAGCATAGACCTAGCCGCGATACGTAATTATATCGCTGACTGTCTTTTATTGACAATTTCTGTTTAATCTTATCCTTATCATTGCATAAAATCAGTTAACAATCCACCATACCAACCAAACATAAAATGAGTTTATCGACGTGACAAGTTTATCGAAGCGATGATCCAAGTTTGCACTACAGATTCAAAGATAGATTTTAAAAATATTTTATCTGATACTGGACCGATTTCAAAAATTCTTTCACCATTGGAAAGCTACATTCACTCTGAGTAACATAAGCTATATAAGATTCATCATCATCATCCATCACCGCGCGGGTGAAACCGCGGAAAGCAGCTAGTAGTTAAAGCATTGCGCATTTACCTGGTACCGCTTTGAAATCTGATATGATACTCATACATTATTATTATATTAGATAAGTAGGTTCAGCAGAATATGCAATTTTATTAATTTACCTCACGAAGGAAATTTGAACCTACACTCTAACTACTTAACCAGATTTTTCCATAGTGTACCTACGTAACCTTAAGTAAATGTAGTGACGAATCTCGTTTTTGTTTATCACGTTTACACACTCATGCCGTGGCCACACCGAGGAGAAACGTCGTTGATTATCGCGTTGAACGTTAACCGTAGATGTAGCCAACCCTAATCGCGATAATTCGACAACGGCATTAACATTGCCGTTGAAGTTGGGCGATAAATCGGTTGGCGGTATTTTTAGGCACATCAAAGAGATTTAACGCGAGAATTATTGCGTTGAAGCGGCCACACCAACGTTTGTCAGTGTGCACCGTGATAGCTAAGGGATCACACGTGTGAACTTTAGAAGAATTAAAAATGAAAAATGAATCCCTAATGGGTTAGTTTATTACAGATTACAGAGCCCATTTAAATAAATATTATAAATCTTTAAAGTTCTGGAAAAAATTACATATACTCAATATATGATTCAATACATTCATATAATACAAATTGACACTCATTAAATACCTACAGTGTAGCAGCGTCGACGTCTATCTTGAATTATTGCCAATTTTATCGGCAATGAAATGGGCGTTGACGTTCACGGTACCAGTGTAGCCACTCAATTTATCGCGATGATTATCGGAATAATTAGCGCGTTGTTTAAGGCGATGTTGGGCATTGACGTTGAACCTCGGTGTGGCCAAGGCATCATGATAATAATTCAGCGAGGCACTTTCCAGAGCTGGTCACCTCGATACCGTAAAAGAAACATGGTAACAGTGTTTCCAATTTTGGAGATTTCCCTTGTTTCCGGCTACAACTAATTTAACAAAAATAACAAATATTCGTCGTCGACTCCACGTCGATCGACGTCCACTGCAGAAAATTGGCTTCCCCCTTAAAAGCAGCCATGATTGATTGAGATAAAATCCAATATAGTCAAAAAAGGCTTGACAATAAATCCCGCAATAGTTTCTTGCACACCTAATACTCGGTATGATGGGTTTCATTTCGGGACCCAATGCCATGTTGAAACGCCCTTAAAAAGTCAGGGATTCAGCATCATGTTCTGTACTGACTTCGTCGTCGATAAATTATTTGCTTATACTACTTAAGTAATACATAATTTTTCTCCCACTTATAGTTGGTTTTCCAGAAGTACATAAGTCCATAAGTGCGTAGAACTATAGTTTCTCTAAGCGTTTTTTACCGGTTCTTTCATGACGAATTTTCTGAAGAGCTTTTTAATCATATTCCTTCCTCGCCATTCGATCCCGAACTACTCGTTCCGACCTAGCATTGCATCCATATACTGTTCAAAACTTCTTACCACGAACCAAAAAGTTTGGCAGTTCGTACCTCTGTCGTGTAAGTAAATTGTGGAATGCTCTGCCGGCGTACGTATTTCCTTGCAGCTATGACCCTGGGTCTTTCAAGTGGGGCGTGAAAAAGCATCTCTCAGGTCATCATAGGGGTGCGATTAGTGCAGCTTAAGGCTGCACTAATGGTCATTGCTTCTTGATTCCAGCTTTCCATCAGGCGAGAAGGAGTCACTTTGATGAACCATTATAAAAAAAAGTAAGCTCAATTGAATCTAGGCTTAAGAACAGATCTCAGGTAACTTTTGTATGATATTTGTATATATTTACTGATCTCGATTCTCCATAGAGTTGTAGAATGTAGAATACCGTCTTTAGTACTTTATTTATGCCTAATTTAAGTTATTTAAATTACTTGTACCTAAGAATAAAGTAGGTATAATGTAAAAATCTGATTTTAATAGAAATTAAAATCAGATTTTTTAAATGATTTTTAACGACAATGATTTAGGATTTTATCAAGGATAAAGACAATTATTATGTCTTAATTTTTATAAGAATTCGTGTAAATTAAAACTAGACCTTCTGAATTAATAAAAAGAAGTTTAATAGAATCAACATTTAATTCTTTTTTCGTTTTCTAGCTAACATGAGTTTTAAGTACAAGGATTTTTAAGGCTAATTTGAGAAACGAAGAAAAGTTTATTTTCAGAACAATCGTTTAAATAAACCCGGAAATAAACTGGAAACCAGGTATTCTAGTTAGTTCACCAACCAAACACCACAACTAGCGTTGCTTTGTTATATAAGTATATAACTTTCTAGAAGTTATATACCTACCATCGAAATAAAATCAATTGCTTATCTTAACAATTCAAATAGTTAAATAGACAAAGCATTTTGTGAGCAAGAATTCATTAAAACTGTTTGTTATTGTAACACTACCCCATTCTCGGCCTAAATCTAAACATTAACGCCGCAGTCCGTTATTGCCCTTCAGCGCTTACAGTGCTGACTTTTATCTCCGCTGGCGCTAAAAAGCGCGATTTCGTCACTCAGCGCTCTTTAGCGTGCTAATGGAATTAGACAGGTAGGTAAATAAAATAATACGTGTTCACGTTCTCGGGGTCACCAATGAGGCGTCGGGGAAAGGTACGTCGTCGACTCCCTTCATAAGAATTCTAAAGACAATCCATGAAAGATTATAATATCAAATTTTATTTACGTACGTCTGGTTGATTTGAAAAATCACACTTTCCTAGTATATATTCTGGTCTATGAATCACACTGACTACCATAAAACAAAAACATAAAAATCATTTAAACTACTAATTTTGAATTTTGAATAACGTGACCAGTGCTAAACCAGGAAGATAACCAAAAGAGGCCACACAAGCAAATCTGATCTCAGTTAAATAGACATATGTTAAATTTGACATTCCCACGACGCTCACGACGATTTCATGCAAGTACAATAGCACCGAGGCCAAAGCGTAGCACAAACAATGTGCGAAAAAGTATTGTAAACGTCAAAGTGTCACGCTTCTGCGCACAAACTATGAGTTATCTGTGTCACAGTTGCCCTAGATACATGACAGTTTGTACTGTTTCACGTGAACGACACGTTACGTTACACTTATCTAGTTATTCATGCCAGACCCACGTACTCGTATGTTCAGAAATGACGTCACTTACGACTTCAAACTCGCCAACCTAACGTAGTGTCGGGATACTTTTGTTTTGAGCGTGCTAATCGTGTGCTTGTGGTGTGATTCGGACCGCACTATAAACTATGATGTTTATATAAACATAACACCTTAGTGGCTATGATAAAATATCTATAAGTAACTCTAGCTCGGCACCGCGGTCTCTTTTGTCGCCAAATTAGTAAAGGCGCTCTGGGCGGTCTTAATTTTGTTGTGTATTGATTGGCGCCATTTAGACGGCGTGATTGTTACATTGCTGCTGTGTCTTGGTGGTGATGAGGGATATGAAATGCGATTTACAAATAATACATCTGTGACAGTGACACAGATAACCATAGTTTATACGCCGAAGCATGTCATAGACGCTTACCATTCGAATGATTTTTTGCAAATTGTTTGTGCTACGGCCTCAGTACAAAGTATGATGCATCTGTGCCATGGTTGTACTAGATAAATGAAAGTTTGTACTGTATACGTCAGCGATACGATTACGTTACTTACGCAAGATTTCGTGTTAGACCCACAGGTTGCTATTGTAGTTAAAATTGTCAGTAATACAATAGACGTACAACTTGCACTCTCGCATTTCTTCTTTTCACCAGATGCCGTAGCACAAACAATTTTCATAAAAGTATTCGTATACGTCAACATGTCAAGTTTCAGCGTACAAACTATGAGTTATCTGTGTCACAGGTGCCCTAGATAAATAACAGTTTGTAGTGTTTCACGTGAACGGCACGTTACGTTACACTTACGCATTTATTCGTGCTAGAGCCACTGTTCTGAATACATGGTCACATTTGAACTGCACAACCCGTAAAGAAAACGTTTGATTTCAGACCTGGAGTTAGAGATTGAATACCGGCGTTATAGAGGCAGCTTATATCATTAAAAATCTAAACAAAACAACCAATTTGAACCACCCCATCCGCACCCTTACTCAGCACCGCTCAGTGCTACGGGTTACGGTTTGTCTGTCTGTTTATTAATAATAATATGTGACAACATCCACACAAGATCTTCAGGTCCCAAACTAGGCAGAGCCTGTACTGTGGTAACTTAATTGATGATAAATATACATACTTCTATACATTTGGGGGATCAAAAGTAAAATAACAAATGCAAATGTAAGTGGACACATAAGTGATTCGCATTTATAATTATAATTTCACTCTTTCACTCTCTTTGTATATAAGTACTAGCAAACCCTGCGAACTCCGTTTCGCCACCAGATGGCTTCGTTTTATGTAACATTTCGTTTGGCGCCATCTACTTAATATATTGGTTTGTAGTACATGCTGTGTATCAGAGATGGCGCTGTATGTGAAATAAGATTTTCCCGCTTTTCTTTTTAATTTTTTCCTGAATTTTCTTTACTATAAACCTCACGGAGCCCGAGACCTTTCCAACGAATGCAAAACCGTGGAAATCGGTTCGTGCGTTCTGGAGTTATAGCGTCAGGAAGGAAAACCCGACTTATTTTTATATAGTAGAAGATTTTATATATTTTCCACCAGAGTATAAACTGTTGTTCAATTCAACCTACATAAACACAGTTTCAAAGAAAATGTACATAACCAGCAAAATCGTTATCACAAGTATATCGTACGAATTGAGCGTTTATAGATAAAATTCATCAAATATTTATGTTATCGTTTAAAAATTCCATATGAATCCAAAAATTACCATGATTTGTGTAAAAAATTCCATATTCTTCCCCTTTCTAAGAGGAGAGAAATCACAGATATAACTTACCTTCTTAAGATTACCTCTAAACTTGGTTGATTGTCCCGGTCTGTTAGATAAAATAAATTTACTAGGTCATTCAAGACAGTTGAGGTTTAATCCCCCTTTAAGTGTGCCGGCCGTCAATAGTAATTATAGACAGAATTCATATGTGTGGAGAGCGAGCAACAACTTTAACAACTTATCTAAATGCTTGGATATTGATTTGTTTTGTACAAGCATAGCGTCCGCTAGGCTACTGATGAGCAAAGAATTTTTTGGCTGATATATTTGTATTAGGTATCTACTGCGCACTACGTTGCGGTTATTCATATTCACAATTAGTTATAGTATAATTATGCAACAACTATCCGTGAGGACCTATAATTGGCATAATGTTTCTACCGTCTCTGTTATAATATTATATAGCTGTTGGTCTTTCAGTAAATAAATAAATAAATAAAACAAATTATTACTTCGGCACATGATCTGTTATCAATTATAGCACCTATATTCCTTTTTAAAATAAACTAAAGTAATACTGTACCTAATATGTAGCGTGTTTTAACGAAGACGGAAGGGCACTGATATCCTAAACACAGGGAAACCTAGTTAGGAGTTAGGGCTTAGCCATGTACTTACAATAAAAAAAACCTGCATTAACGTACTTAATCCAACAGTTAAATTAATACATAAAATTACCATGATCAAACCATTAATGATTCTGAATGAGCCAAGTATATCTATACATATACGTACCTATAGCTAATTAAATAAATTTTGTTTCATTCACTTTCTGTTCATAAATTTATATTAAAATAGCAGGTTTCATTTTATATACTTCTCTTTTCTTTTGTGGTAGGTACATATTGTGTAATAAGCATGTTGCTTAGGTATTTTTTTTCTCTCTTTTAAGTGTGTTTAAGGTAATACTTAATTTCGTATAAAATTAAGTAAGTATCACCTTTTAAGTATTTTAGTACTATATAAGTAAAATAAATGTTTATGGTGTAATCTAGTATATAGTTGTAACCTAAGTACATAGGCTATTAGTAAGTAATACTTATTAAGTTGGAAATAAATATTATTATTATATATACCTGAACTAAAAAAAAATTGTTACTAACTTTATTAGGACAAAATTATTTGAAATGCTTTTTTACATCATCCCGATGCGTGGATCTCATATGAATAATACACCGTAAGAGCTTTAAAGCTCTTAAAATGTATACTGGTATTCCTCCTTGAGTCGTTATCCTCATGTCTGAGGGTCGTGACCTTCTCCACCCATTGTCCTTTCTTTTAAGATACTACGCCAGTGTGCCCAGTTACCAGCTATGTGTAGAGCATCGTAAACGGATGTATCAAGAGTGGTGCGGGTCTGGTCGCACCAACGCATCGGACTGCGGCCTCGAGATCTTTTATTATCTTTATTTCTTTACATCTTTGTTATTGACTTTTCCAGTCACCACAAGTTTCTCGAGTTCACTGGTATTATACGGATACAATGGTAGCATTTCGTTCGTGCAGAACGCTAAACTAAAATTATCTAAACTATGGTAGTTCTTATTCTATTATATATATATTAATTGTCAAAACCAACGTTCGTGTATAAAAGTCTTATAAAAATCTTCGGCCGTTACGGCCGGTGCCAATAATCTATCTATCGCCGGTTTACCTTACTAGAGTTAGATATTTGACACTATTTGTATGGACGTTATGTCAAATTTCTATCGGTAGTAAGGAAAACTGTGGATAGATAGATTATTGGGATCCCCCATGTGACAATAGAAAGCAGTAGTGTGACGTTACAAATGGCAGTATTTGACATTTTGGGTAAAAACAAACTTCTGTGAGAAGGGATTTAGGTATATCGTCTTTTAGATATAGCACGTTTCTTAAATGTCTTCCGAGTGTTACAAAGTTTAATATATATACTAGGAAATGGAATGCAATTTAAAAAGGATACTTCTTTGTTTAAGGTAACTTCTGTGTTAAACTTACTGGGTTTTCTTCTTGAGGCATGGTTGCATCCGAAGGAAAAAAATACGGCATTTTATTTAATTTTCACAAAAAAATAAGCGCGTAATAATTTAAAATGCTAAAATACGCAGTGTTTATACTCTCTTTGACTAAAATCACGTAGGTACGTTTTTGTCTTTTTTTTACCCAAACTGTCATTTTCCGACGTAACAGCTTCCACGGTCTATTCTAAAATTATGATTATTCTATTCAATTCCAGGTTTTACATCAGTTTATACTATTTAGAGAGTACGACGTTACAGCGTAGCCGTAGGCGGGATCTAGTCACGATAAAAAATGCTGACACACTCGGGAATGGCTTAGCTATTGTCATGAGAGATCCTGTAGTGGAGGAATGCTCCACTTCTGGCAAGCTGTCACTCTGCCACCCATAAAATGTAATATTTGTAGTACCTAAGTAGAAACATTGTAAACATCTATATAAAAAGAATGGCCCCGAGTTTCTTGCCGCTTCTTCTCGGTAGGCTCTATATATTTTGAAACGCGGCGGTAGTCTTTAAAGTACATTATATATGAAAAATTGACGTTCATAAGTGCGTCTTTGATGCCTAAATTGAATAAATTATTTTGACTTTGACTTTGACTAAGATTTTAAAATACATTCGTCAAATGAGATTTAAGCGAAACACTGTCCTAAGAGTAACGTTTTTAAATCCCACGCAGACGAAGCCGCGGGTACAAGCTAGTTATATTATAATTCACTACAAAATCCCTAAATCATTGTAAACGTACTTAATACGGCTTGTAATCTGAAACTACTTGAAACCACCCCCGTTTCGAGTCGGCGAATCAGAGAACCGAGCGCGCACCCTCATCACTCTATCGACCAATCAGAGGCGAGATAAACTCAGGTGCGAAGAGGTTTTATGTTACAGGAGTAGAGCGGATGTCACAGAAAAATATAAAATGGGTGCAGTTAATTTTTTATTTTTTGACGTTTTGCTGCAGTTTCTTCTTTGCTTTGGGGCTGGCAGGAAATAAGCAACAATAGCTGTCATTGATTTTGTAAAATTTGCAATTTAAAAGAGAAAACACATTCATCGGATGGGATTCGAACCTGCGTCTTGCGATAATCCGTGTTAGACGCCATGACGACTAGGCCACCAAGGCTCCCGCCCGGCTTTAATATCGACTTCCATTCTATTCAGTTATTGGAGTGTAACTCAAAAACTACTGGACCGAATTCGATGAAAAATGGGACCACACGGGAAGCACCAGCTTTCAAACAAAAAATAATTTTGAGAATCGGTTCACGTTATGAGGTAACAAACATTAAAATATATATATATATATATATATACAGTCGAATTGAGTACCTCCTCCTTTATTGTAGTTGGTAGAAAATCAGCATTTCAGCATTGGTTTTAGTGTTGCCCTCGTTAATCGCTTTAGAAAGTTCTAGATCTAGGCATTCATTGCATTACACTTATTCTTATTACTTACTATGAACGTGAAATAATAGTTCATAATATGAATGTAATGCTGTTACTACAGACATCAGATCATGTCATATGAAAAACCTGATAATGCGTAATATTCTTATCACACAATTATTTGCAAAACAAAACAATTTATAAACTTATTATAATATAATCCCACTAATATTTTAAATGTGAAAGTTTGGATGGATGGATGGATAAATATAATAAATGTTTGTTGCTCTTTCACGCTCAAACGGCTGGACCAATTTTGAAGAAATTTGGTATGGAGGTAGATGAGGCACTCGATTAACACATAAGGTAATTTTCATCATCATCATCATCATCGTCCATCACCACGCGGGTGTAACCGCAGGGCGCAGCTAGTGACTTATAAATCATTTTTACCCCTGGGTTATTAACGCTTTAAAAATGCTTTGTTGTTACTATTCGTGCTACATCTACTGCTATTAACAGGGAGGCTGTTATCTTCCCTGTGACGTCAGTGCAATATAATATTATGCAGAAATGTAATCTATTTTAGGTAGGACTCAAAGTAAAACTTATAAACACAGTTTTATGATAGGATTTTTAAAGCACTAACGCCTGCTTAACAATACCAACCAATGCTGTCAAACTGTTCAATAGATGTCGCTCCGTCCCCATACAAAAAGGTTAAATATATCATTATTATCATCTCCGCCGTAAGACGTCCACTGCTGAACATATGCCTCCCCAATAATTTTCCAAAAGGACCGGTTGGAAGCGGCCTGCATCCAACGTCGTCCTGCGACCGTTATAAGGTCGTCTGTCCACCGTGACCTCTTTCTCGAACGTTCACATTTTTAAAATGTAGAGAGTTTTTTTGAGGCTTGGTTGGCGAGCCTTGGTGTCCTAGTGGTCGTGGCGTCTAACACGGATTATCAGAAGACGCGGTTTCAAATCCCGTGGAACGTGATTACTTCTCTCTAAAATTATATTCTACATCTACACTATCTACACTTCTACACTTATATTATAAAGAAGAAAAAAAAATATTTTGTGTTTGTGTGTGTTTTTATGAATACACTCAAAAACTACTGTGCCGATTAAAAATTATTTCACCATTTTAAGCTACATTCACCCTGAGTAACATAGGCTATATTTGATTCATCATCATCATCATCATCCATCACCACGCGGGTGAAATCACGGAGCGCAGCTAGTGTTTTATAAAAACGTTATTTCCTCCAAAGTTTTATCTTAATCCAATCAAAACAGTTATCATCATGTTCTCGTGTGAACATCGCAAGTTCAACTGAACGCAAATCAAGGATCGCAATTTTTTTGTTACAATAATACATAATCTTGAGTGAGAAAGGACAATACTTTATCAGATCTCTGCTATCCCGGAATCCAAATTGAAAACATTCGGAGATTAACACGGACTACTGTTTGGAAGAAATACTTTTTTGTATTTCCTCATAATTACATCTTGTTGAAGCAGCGGAGCTTGACTTGGGCGATCTAAACCGATCAACAAGTTAAGCAACGCTTGCTGCGGTCGGAAGTTGCATGGGTGACCCCTAGTGGCATTATTCAACTGAGCGCTTCGGTGCTTCGCAGGGCATGTTAAGCCGTCGGTCCCGGTTGTTTGTCTTAGGACTACAGTCGTTAGGCTATGTCGAAGGCCTTCGGGCAGCCTGAAAACTTCAACAGGGTTGGCCACTAGCCTATCCACCTGCCGCACTGGACCTGCCTGTAGGGTAAGGCCCAACTCTCTCTGAGAGGAAGGCTCGAGTCCCAGCAGTGGGGAAATAGTCGGCTGATTATATTATACATCTACCTATAGTTGTTTCGAATTTAACCACACATGTTGCAGTTCCTGGAAAAGAAGGTCTATTTCTGTGAAATCTATTATATTGAAATTTATAGAGAGAAAAATTCACATCCTCGGACGGGATTCGAACTCAATCAAGTTTGAGATCGCTTAAGCAGGCGTTAGTGCTTTGAAAAGTAATACTATAAAAATCTATTATATTATTGGCCAAATATGGCGGATCGCGAGTCAACGGGTTTTCAAATGTAAGTACACTTACGTCCAAACATCATCGTCATCTCAGCCGTAGGACGTCCACTGCTGAACATATGCCTCCCCCATTTTTGTCGCTTATTTATCGCGAAGACTTCCTTCTTACTCGGGGCCGCGCGCTCCAAGTGCTTTGCTGATACCATATTGTGAACATAAAGACTGCTTACTTCCCGTACCCCAAGTATTTATTTACGTAACCTCATTATCAAAGCATCAGTGTCAAGTAGTACAACACTCCATTCATTTCATTCCCCATTGTCAGCAGTGGGGTAGAAATGCGCAACTACTACATGTAGCTTTGTACAAAGGAACAAACCAAAGTGTTACAAATGTTCGAGATTCGATTGAGCGGCGTGAAAGTTGACATGACTGGTATTGTAACTTGCTTTTAACTTTATACATATTGATACTCGTATACTTTGTACTAATTGTGCCTTGGATTCTGAAACGAGAAAGTATTTTTTGCGTTGGGTTGCGACACTACGCTATATTATATCTGATATATATAGCGTACTAGTATGGTCTATATCTATATATATATATATATATGATTGCATTCTTTGTCTATCTGTTAATCTGATTTAACTAGATGAATATCTTATGGAGACAAAAAGTGATTAAAGTTATTCGTTTCACTTTGGATATCCTGGTAAACATAAATAAATTTAGTTGAAAATTCTCCTAATTTACATATATATATAGGTATATATGCCACCGGATAATTGTAAGAACCGTGAAATTATTCTATAGAAATCTCATACTTACATAATTATAATAATAAAATGCGTGGTACACAAGTACACCCCGTTAATATTGAACTCGAAAACATTTATTATTTTATACCATTCCCACTTTAAAACGCTTATTGTATTCACTGAAAAAGAAGTACGAAGTAGTAAAAAGTAGAAAAAGGCGTTTTAATCACTATTTTGGTGTTTGAATGTAGAACACACTAATATATTCGACCTCTATCTCAATGCTAATACAACCTTGCGCAAAAAATACTCGATACAAACTCCTTGCACAAAAAATACTTGACATACAAACTCTAAGTGCAAGCAACTCTTCGAGATTTAGTTGGTCGACATAAAAGCTGATAATTTTAGTAATTGTTCCAATTTTAATTAGCTTACCTACTTTATTCTTCATTAAATGTATATTTTTGCTTAAATATTTCTTTTTCTCGTAGCCATGGTATAAAGTAGGTATCTATAGTATGCAACTCTTGAATAAAACGGATTTATATCGAGGGCCATGAATCACTCACTCAGGATTCTAACACTTGAATTACCTAACATTCACAAAATACACTCAAATTATTCGAATTCATTGACCTACCTTATAATTTTATGAAATATATATTTATTGATGTCAGCGAGTCATCATTAATCTGGCCATTCTGCTTCAATACATTGGTTTTAGTAGGTAGTAGAACTTTACACTAGGTACTTACAAATGTCTAACTTTTGAGTATACTACGTAGAGCCAGAAATTGAGCCTCTAGAGAAAAAAATGTGCGAGCATTACTGTAATTAGGTTCAAAGTAATTATAGCAAAAGAAATCATTGGACGAAGGAGCCTAAACAGCAGACAAACTTAATACTGTGTCATGCAAAACTTGATACTGGAACATTTCATCGTTATGGGCAGGCTCTTGACATTAGACGAACGAGTCGCCTGTCACATTACTTACTAATATAAAAACAAGTTACAACACATCTCTTGTCAGCCGACCAAGTGCGAACCTATTGCGTGTCAAGCCATAGAATGTCACATAGTATGCAATGTCAACTCACAATGAAGCTGTTCATTTGGACCCTAAACTATTATAGCCATTGTGAGAATACTCGTAACTGAGGATTAACAGCGTCGCGCCTTTGCCTCGTAATCCGAAAAAAGCAAAAAATTTGGGATACGTGTTGTGTGAATAGAAAAAATTGGGTCCGCAAGCATAAAAACAATTATTTGATTTTGGTTTAATTTATTAGTTTTGCTACTGATTTGTTTCGTAGTATTAGTATTGTTTAAATTACAATCTTCATCACACCTAAAAAAAACGATATTAAAAATATTTAGTGACACATCCGCTGAAAAATTTCAGTGTCACAAAATATTTTTTAATATCGTTTTTTGATAATGGATTTCCGCAAAGTAACGCCTGAATCAATAAATTATCTTCATCACACCTATTCGAAAAACGACAATTTTGCCTTCAGAGGATAGCGCCAGCAAAATTCGATTTTGACCCATGGGAGTTCGTATTTCTCTCTTCTGATCGGTGCAATAGAAAAAGGCCGGTATTTCACAAAAACGCTCAGTAGTGAATCCATACTTGAGTACCTACAGTGGGGCGAGTTTACGTATTTAGTATAAACTATGAGTTATCTGTGCCACTATTGTACTAGTTAAATGTTGATGTTGATAATTTATCTAGTACAATAGTGGCACAGATAACCTACGAAGAAATAATGTCAGGAAGTATAACTCAGAACAAATTCCACACAAAAAGTGGCCCTACAAACCAAAACGACGTTTTTTCCACGTTAAAAAGCCACATAAGAAGAAGAAGAAGAAAACGACGTTTGATTCCAAATACGAATTACTTCCGAGGTTACTAAAAGACATGTTCGGTGATTGGTTTAAATTTCAGAAGGAAAGCAGGGATTGGTCCACGCGCGTGCTGCAACGTCTACTATGACAGCTGAGTCATATAGCGGCGTGAACGATGTTATTGATTTAGCACGACTTTTAATGGGTCATTTTTTAAGGTTACTCTTCCTGATATTATTTCTTCATAAATCATAGTTTGTATTGTACGAGTACTAAATACGTTAACGTTGCGATTACATTACACTTAAATAGATTTTTGTGCTCGGCCCACTGATCTGAGTAAATGCCATGTTGCATGACATTTTCTGTCAAATCTTCACTCAAGTCGGGATTCAAAACTGTGAGTATTTCTGCAACACCGGCCTAAAATGCTATTCACAATTTGCAGAGCTCTTCGGCCAACTTTTTCATAAAGTTAAATAACTTGTGGAATTTGTGGTCACCGTCGTTGGTGCTGCAATAACCTTTATGTAATTTTGTTAGCTTTTTACTTATCTGTATTGCATGTACTGTTTGTTGAACCATGGAAATAAATTAATTGGTAAAATAAATAAATAAATATTTATTTCATTCACGAATCGTTCATATGGAGGTATCCAATACAAACGCGCAATATTTTTTTTACAGTTGTGTTTATATGTGTTTTATTTTATTACTGTGTGACTCAATTTTATACATAGGTCGTTAGGTACTAATTTCAACTTTCTTTTTCTCATGGGTCATAATCATAATCAGCCCATTTTTTTCCCACTGCTGGGCTCGAGCCTTCCTCTCAGAGAGAGGAGTTGGGCCATAATCCACCACGCGGGCCCGGTGTGGATTGGTGGATAGGTTAATGGCAAACCCATGTCGAAACTTTCAGGCCGCCCAAAGGTTTCGACATAGCCTAACGACTGATGTCCTAATACAAACAACCGGGACCGACGACTTATATCGTGCCATCCGAAGCAAGGAAGCGCTTATTCGAATAATGCCACTATAGCTCACACACATCCAACTCCCGACCGCAGCAAGTGTTGCTTAACTTGTTGATCGGTTAAGATCGCCAAGTCGAGCTCCGCTACGAGCGCTTCTCATGGGTAGTGATGATAGAGTATCATTCGGGGCCAAGGTATTTTGTGTTAGAGTAGCAAATATTGAATTTCCCGCTAGTCTCAGAATTCTACTGTAGAATCCTTCGCTTCACTCTGAATTTAAAATAACGCCCTTACCACAGATGGCTTTTCGCGGATAGCGTTTTAACCACGTACAAAATAGGGAATTACAAGTTTTCTTTAACAGAGAAAATAAAAGTTATATCTAAGTGACAGTTTTATTTATTAAACACGCACAAGTTGAAATGAGCAAGCAATAGGTACATTCATTTATTTGTTCTATTAAACAGGATCTTTTCTTTATCGAACAGAACAAAACAACTCAACAAATAACATAAAAAAAACTCTTTTACTAACTTGTGAATAATGGCAATGAACAAGTTTAATTTGAAAAATTTAATACAGCCTTCCACTATATTTTGAAAATCGGTTCACCCAGTCGTAAGTTATGAGGTAACAAACATTTAAAAAAAACGTATCGTCGAATTGAGTACCTCCTCCTTTTTTTGGAATTCGGTAGAAAATTTAACCCGTCCGCGTCAGCGCAAAAAATAAGAATAGATTTATGAATGAAACTTAACTCGAACGAGTCTTGCTGATTCGGACAGATTAATACCGACTTCCATTCCATTCAGTTATTGGAGTGTATCTCAAAAACTACAAGACCGAATTTGATGAAATTCAAATGGGACCACACGGCAAGCACCAGCTTTCTATCAAAAAAGAATTTTGTGAATCGGTTCATCCAGTCGAAAGTTATGAGGTAACAAACATTAAAAAAAATACAGCCGAATCAATCCTCCTTTTTTTTGGAGTCATTAGAAAAGGCACAGTTTGACTACAGGGCCCCGTTTCATAAAGCTACAAGTAACAATTATTACTAAATAAAATAGCAAAATTGACTAGTTTTAATTTGGACTATTTTATTTAACAATTGGTGTTACTTGTAGCTGTATGAAACAGGGCCCAGTGTCATTATGTACCTAATTGCGGTGAAATTAGAGCCACTTTATGAGCAAGTTGATACAGTGAATTTACACGGACAATTTAAATTGCTCCATCTTTTGCAATACTTGTCACAATACATCAAGCGATTACTGCGAAACATGTAGCGATTGGATTTAGAGCAACCGCTATAATTATACCTGCAGAGTGATATTAACAACTTCATAAACTAGACAATATTATTACGGTTTAATATGTATTTACAATGCTCGAAGGCCTCCATCGAATTTCCCAACGGGTAGGCCTTAAGATGAACATGGATAAGACGAAACTTATGTTGTTGCCTACCCCAATATCAGTTGGGAACTCAGTTCTCGAAGTTGAAGAATACATCTACCTGGGACAGACAGTCAAACTGGGCAGGTCCAACTTCGAGAAAGAGATCAATCGTCGAAGCCAACTCGGCTGGGCAGCGTTCCGGAAATTTTGCGAAGTCTTCTCGTCTAAAATACCTCAGTGCTTCAAGACAAAAGTCTTCGACCAATGTGTGTCACTAGTGATGACTTATGGCACTGAAACGTGGTCTCTTACTATGGGCCTCATAACTAAGCTTAAAGTCGCACAACGAGCTATGGAGAGGGCTATGCTCGGGGTTTCTCTACGTGATCGAATCAGAAATTAGGAGATCTGTAGAAGAACGAAAATCACCGACATAGCCCAGAAGATTAGCCAGTTGAAGTGGCAGTGGACAGGGCACATAGCACGCAGAATAGATGGCCGATGGGGCAAGCGCAGCGTAGGTCGTCCACCGACACAGTGGACAGACGACCTGATAAAGGTCGCAGGACGACGCGGATGCATGCCGCTTCCAACCGGTCCTTTTGGAAATATGGTTGAGGCATATGTTCAGCAGTAGACGTCCTACGGCTGAGATGATGTATTTATCTAAAATATTAGTAACTCACTTACAGGTGAAACACAGCTCACAAGAGAACTTATGACTAGGGAGTGTGTTATACAGTAATAACTGACACGCCAGCGGTTTCGCCCTTAGGGAAATAATTTTTAAAAATCCTTAGTTGGATACTTACAACATAGAAGGCATCACCTGCCGAATTTTCAATATGTATATATATGCTAGCTGGTGCCCGCGACGTCGTCTGCGCAGGATTAGTACTTCGAGTAGCTAAATAATTATCTTCTCCAAAGCCCTATCTATGTTGATACCAAAATGTCATAAAATATTAACGTGGTTATATGAGTTTTAAAAACTTAGGAAATCAATCAGTAAACACTAATAATAAAATACAGGACTTACGTACATACAAATATAAAATTAATAACCATGAAAAAAACTGTAATGAAAAGAAATCGTTTATTTTTTATAGGCCTACGGGGCATTTACAAATTGTCATATTAACTAAATTTATTATTTCTTAAATTGACAACCGGATCGGAACGCGACCACGACTGAGAAGATCCAGCAAAAAACTCAGCGGGCTTGTTTTTAAAAAAAAATTCATAGCCAATTTTTAATGTATGTAACAAATGTTCGTTTGTTTCACTGTCATTACATTTCATCACCCTTGGCGGTCGCCGAGCACGTCTAGTGCATCTAGTTGTCAAAATGATAGCGTGATTGACTAAGCTATCAGAAACTGACACAAACTTTGACAGAACTGTCATCATTACGATCTTAACGAGATGGCCGAGATCTCGTTATTATGTCAATGCTGTGCCCAAGAATATTACGCTACTATGCGCTACTACAATTTCAGTTCACAACATTGTTCTATACCCGCTAAATATGCAGCAATTCATATCAGGCATTTGTGAATGTGTAGGTATTTTATTATACATATAGATCAATATTGCTGAGATCATTAATGCAATTGCTCAATTAACTGTAGCAACTGTCGCTGGGCAATCACTAAAAAATTGCTCGTGTAACGGCACCAGAGTCGAGACAATCGAGAGACAAAAGTTGAGAATGCAATCGTAGATAAAATTCACGTCAACAGAACATTGCGATCTAGTTTCAAATATTTTTTGCCACCTTTTGCCCGCATAGCGCAAATGTGCGATAATCCGTACACAAGGGATTATCCGATCCCAAGTGGATGGAATAATCCGGATTTGTGTATTGTAGTGTGGAATATTTCATCATTTTGATAAGTAGGAATCAGATATGTACCTCAGACAAAATAAAAAAGTCAAGACAGAATGTTGTGAACAGAGAAGTGAGTCCGGTAAAACTACGCCTCGGCGTGTCCATACATAATTACGAGTACTTACAACACGTACAACGAAACTACGCCTTGGCTCGTCAGTCGAACTATCGCAGCGCGTGGAAGCAACACGTAAAGTTTTAATTATCATTTAATTTAAATTTATTAATTATTAACTAATTTTATTAGTTTTATTGTAATAGGTAGATTTATTTTATATCTGTAACTTAGATTAAAATCATTTACTTTAAAATGCAATGTCAATACGTGATTTTCTTATATAACTAATTTTAATTTAACTTGAATTATCATGGCAGTATCAATGCATGTAGTTTAGAAAACCGACCTCACAACCTCTGTTCACAACATTCTGTCTTGACTTTTTGTCTGAGTGTGGTACCTACTATGTTTCTTATTCTGTGGTGTGGCCTCCACGATAGAACCGTAGTTGCTGTTTGGGGTCCAGCTGTCCACTATTAAGCTTTCTAAGTTCATACTAATTGTCTATTCTATTTATATAGGAGTATCTTGAGTTATTTATAATAGTCTATTAATTAGAAAGGAATAGTTTAAATTCAATGAATGAGAATTATCAGCATGATAGAACTGCTTTCCTAATTTCAAAATAACGTAATTAAATGAAATAATATACGATGTGTAAAATTGTAAATCGTCTCCCATTTTATTACTTAAGATAGCTGCTTAAAATTTTAAGACGACGTTGATTATAAAATATTATTTTCTAACATAAGTTTGCCAAAAGGAACCACAAACTAAAACATTATCTAGGTTTATATTTTATTATTTTTGTGGGTTTTCTTAAAAAGAAAATCAGCTACGATACCATTTATATGGGACGACCTCAGAAGTATCATCTACCAAACAATAAAAACCATCTAAATCGATTGGCGGAATGATCGCGTAACATATGTACAATAAAACATACAGTCGAATTGAGAACCTCCTCTTTTTATATAAGTTTTTAAACTATCATAGTCACAAAATTTAGAAATATTCAAATTATCAACGGGATGATGTACCTATATTTTCTATTTTCAGACAAACTAGCAGGCCCAACTTCGAGAAAGAGGTCAATCGTCGAATCCAACTCGGCTGGGCAGCGTTCCGGAAACTTCGCGAAGTCTTCTCTTCAAAAATACCTCAGTGCCTCAAGACAAGAGTCTTCGACCAATGTATGTTACCAGTGATGACTTATGGCACTGAAACGTGGTCTCTTACTATGGGCCTCATAAGTAAGCTCAAAGTCGCACAACGAGCTATGAAGAGGGCTGTGCTCAGGGTTTCTCTACGTGATCGAATCAGAAATGAGGAGATCCGTAAAAGAACGAATGTCACCGACATAGCCCAGAAGATTAGCCAGTTAAAGTGGCAGTGGGCAGGGCACATAGCACGCAGAACAGATGTCGTGCACCGACACGGTGGACAGACCTATATTGTTGAGGTGGGCTGGTCACACTTTACGCGGATCTGACAAGTGGAGTAAAACTATTATAAATTGGTTTCCCAGAGATCGAAAGAAAACGAAGAAGACCATTCAGAAGGTGGGAAGATGATATTAAGATTGCGGCGGGACCGCTATGGTCCAGGATATTACGAAGACGACCTGTTATAGGTCGCAGGACGTCGTTGGATGCAGGCCGCTTCCAACCGGTCCTTTTGGAAAATTATGGGGGAGGCATATGTTTAGCAGTGGACGTCCTACGGCGTAGATGATGATGATGATGAGTTACCGATATTTCGGCACTGTTGCAAGCAAAGTTCATCCGTGATCATGGCGCTTTCTCCTTTTATGTCGAAGTTAGTAAGAATAGTGACAACCAAAATTGTGATTTTTTGCTAGAGTTACTTTTTCATTCGTCATCATCACCTGGATAACGTCCACTGCTGAGTATATCTCCTTCTTTGTACGGAACTTGTCATGAAAATCATTCTGACTGGCCGGTTGGCACAGTTGGTAGCAGCCCTTCCTTCCGAGCCACTCGTCCCGGGCTCGATCCCCAGACTGCTCAAACATTTGTGTATTTTTTTTCACGCCCCGCTTAATCGACCCAGGGTCAGAGCTGTAAGGGAAAACGTATGCTGGCAGAGCATTCCATAATTTAGTTACACAACAGAGGTAGGTAGTGCCAAACTTCTTAATCGTGGTAAGAAATTTTGATGCATGAACATGTCTGTTTGAACTGAAAAAGGAGGAGGTACTCAATTCGACTGTATCAATTGGGTGGACCAATTGATACAATCGAATTGAGTACCTCCTCCTTTTTTTGGAAGTCGGTAGAAAATGTATGACGTTTACATTACCTGTGGAAAAGTCACGTGACGTCACGCTAAGTTCGTAGACGGGACACGGAAACGTTCTGTCTGTAGCGTGTGCGGAAAAACGCCTACTTGAATTTTGTCTAGGCCTGAACGTCCCGAACTAGGCAGAGCCTTCTTTTTTCTTCTTTCATTCTCATAATTCTCATTTTTTTTTTGAAAGCTAGTGCTTCCGGTGTGGTCCCATTTAAATTTCATCAAATTCAGTCCAGTAGTTTTTGAGTTACACTCCAATAACTGATTTTTACCAAAGTAATGGAATGGAAGTCGATATAAAATTTTTCAAATTGCACTTGTGTAGTTGTCGTTTGGCGTTAACGTTACCTGAAACATCTTTTGTCTAGGCCTGCTGAACACCTTATGTGGATGTTGATATTATTATTATCATTTTAACAAACGAAAGTAGTACTTCTGATGCTACGGGTAAAAAACTCAGTAAGGGTCACATCAAACAACATAATAAACCCTAATTTTACACCCAATTTGAGATTGGATTCGCCCCAACATCAGTCGGGCCAACATAACAAGCGTGTAATCATTTATAATCTGTCCCCGGGTAATCCCGGATGATTTGATTTCACCCCTCATGGGGTAGACATCTGTAAGGTGAGATCGAACTTGTTATAAATGTTATGGCTGTAGATGTTCAGTGAAATTTACAAGAATTTTAATTTAAAAAACACAGATAACCTGACAGAAAACAAGGCTGATAAAAATAAAGTTGCTAAGTGGTTGTCTCGCCGTGAGATACCGGCTTAGAATAGTACCCCCCCAACTCTACCCGTGGGTGCGTAAAAATCTGCTAAGGGATAACAATCGGAAGGTGGGCAACAGCACCTTCCCAGTATTAAACCCCCAAAACTGCGCTCGCCAACCCGCCTGCCAAGTATTGGCAAAATCCCCCCAATGACGGACACATTAGGAACCAGGCCCCCAGTTCCCGGCAGCCCCGCTATTCCTGGCTACGGGAACGGCAACGTTAACGGTGGGGCAGGGGGTGCTAAGAATCCCCGGCAGACGCCCGGCTACCACCCCCAACGACGACGACTGGCCCTGGTGACACACAACATACGCACGATGAGGACAGACGAGAAGATATATGAGCTGGAAGAAGAAATGAGTAAGTTACACTGGGACATTGTGGGGTTATATGAAGTCCGTAGAGCGGGTGAGGACACGATAACCCTAAAATCAGGTAACCTACTCTACTACCGGGAGGGCGACCTCGTAGACCTCGAGATCCGTAGAAGAACGAAAGTCACCGACATAGCCCAGAAGATTAGCCAGTTGAAGTGGCAGTGGGCAGGGCACATAGCAAGCAGAACAGATGGCCGATGGGGCCGAAAACTTCTGGAGTGGAGACCACGGACCGGCAAGCGCAGCGCAGGTCGTCCGACGACCTGATGAAGGTCGCAGGACGACGTTGGTTGCAGGCCGCTTCCAACCGGTCCTTTTGGAAAATCATGGGGGAGACCTATGTTCAGCAGTGGACGTCCTACGGCTGAGATGATGATGATGATGAAGTGGTTGTCTGGAAGAGATCACTCTGAGCGATAAGGCCGCCCATTGTGACACATAATTTTAGGTTTTTCATTGTTGAATAATGATTTTCTATTATATTATCCTATTTCTTTGTTTGTAACTTGTAACTTTATAATGTGGTGTTGCAATAAAAAGCTTATCTCTCTATCTATCTATCTAACTATCTAAGAGTAGAACATAATATAGGACTGACATAGTCGTTAGATGACTAAAAGCCCCTAAATAAAAGCAGAAAAAACGGTAAGTCCTAATAAACGCGGCTTAATTTTAAAATGACGTTATTTAGTAGGGCACACAGCAAAATTGTTTTGCGCCGTACTAAATGGCTTGTTTTAAATTTAAGCAGCATCATAGATAAATTATTGGAAGTTCATCTATCGCAGTTTTTATAAGCAGTAAATTACTATGGAAATAAAAAAGTGATCTAAAAAGTACGAAACAAGAAAATTATTCGGACAGAAATCAAGAAATGGATAGGTACTAATATAGACAAGGCATAGCCGCGGCAGCATGCTTGTTTGAATCACCTACTAAATAACATAGTGTATGTCACCCGAACTGTTATTATCATCTATACCTCGTTCATCGAAATCGGTGCAGCAGTTTATCGCTACAGTGGAACACGCGTAAATACAAACAGACATACATACTATAGATGCTGTCTTAGAGATTATGGTCTCTTTTATAAGGCAACACACTGGAACTAAGAATAAATTCACATTTGATAAATTAAATAATAAGCGAAAAAAAAGATGTATAAAGACAAGCCCGCTGAGTCGCTTGCCGGATCTTCTCAGTCGTGGTCGCGTTCCGATCCGGTAGATATAAGAAATAATAAATGCATTGTATTTGGTAAGAACAACCGTCACGTTTTGTAAATAGAGTTTCATCATCATTATTTTCAATTGATTTGATTTTCCAAAAGGACCGGTTGGAAGCGGCCTGCGTCCAACGTCGTCCTGCGACCTTCCTCAGGTCGTCTGTCCACCGTGTCGGTGGACGACCTACGCTGCGCTTGCCGGTCCGTGGTCTCCACTCCAGAACCTTTCGGCCCCATCGGCCATCTGTTCTGCGTGCTATGTGCCCCAAATAGAGTTTACCTGGAATATATTTAAACTATTATAATTACAGTGAAGAACTGGTGCGAAGACTGGCCATAGCAATTTATGGAAAAATCAGCCTGTAGGGGAAGTTATATATATATATATCAATATGACAATTTGTAAGTACCCCCGTAGGCCTATATACAATAAATGATTTGATTTTGATTTTGCTAATCAAAACCCTTCCTATTGGCTTTACCGTAGTCGGGTATATACATTTGGAAAATGTAACTTAACAACTTATTTCTATCTCGCACTGATAGTCGCTGAAACATTGCCGCTCAACGAAACACAGTAAAGTTTGCACACTACTGCTTCACGGTTAACTAGGTGCAAACTGCAAAGGTATGGTACTTCCCAAAACCGACTCAGCAGAAGTTCAACCACTACAAAAAAAACCTTTTATAAGATGAACTGCTGTACCGTATGGCCGATGGCGCCGGAAGGTTCTAGAGTGGAGAACGAGGACCGGCAAGCGCAGC